>CM066038.1:84924015-94055426 GCA_033557465.1 Ichthyophis bannanicus | reverse complement strand
AGTTTGCAACAGATTGCCACTCCTTCTGTAATATTATATACTACTAGATTGGGACGAGTTATAAGAGGCAAAAAATGTGGATGAGTTCTAAGAACACCCTTATAGATGCTGAAAACCTAGTATAAGGGGGATCAGCCACTAAAGCTTGCAATTCACGAATGTGGAACGTGCGGAGGTGATTGCAATGTCGGGAAATGACCTTCTCAGGTCAAAAACCTTTAAGGCTGCGTTAGTGGCCAACAGGCTCAAAGGCGGCTTCATGCGCTGCGCGAGAACTAGATTGAGATCCAATGCTACAGTGGTGGCTTGAGTGGGAGGTTTGATTAATAGAAAGGCCTGTAATAAATCTTGATATACGTGGATGAGAGGAAAATTGGTTGTCCATTCAGAGGCATATAAGAAGCTGCAATTGCACTAAGACTGGACTCTTACCGAATTGGCTCTTTAGACCAGAATTCGATACGTGAAGGAGCTACTCTAGTATCGATTCTACGGGGTTGACAAGGGGAAGTTTAATCCCTTTTGGGAGCACCCATATAGTAACAACGTTTCCACTTGAAGGCATAAAGATCTTTTTGTGGAAAAGTTTTCTAGAAGCCTGAAGGATATCTTTTACCTGTTGGGACAGGGTTGAGATCCTGGAGGTCTAAGCCTCAGCAACCCAGGCCGTGAGAGATGCAGGGACCCTGGGGATTCTGGGTGCAATAGCGTCCTGTTCTCTTGGGAAGGAGATTCTGGAGCATGCCCTAAACTACAGAGGTTGCCGCTGAGAGGAGATGTAGAAGCAGGGTGATACCATGTTTGGCGTGGCCATCGGGGTGGTTTGCTATGAGAATTCCATGTGACCCCTGTCTCTCTGAAGTTTGAAGAGTGTTTTGGGGATGAGGGGAATGGGTGGGAAGGCCTAAAGGAAGTCCTGACCCCAGGGTGAAGGAGGGGAAGGCATCCCTTGCTGACAATTGTGAGCCAGAATCCTGGAACAGAACCGGGGAAGTTTGGCATTCAGTGGACTTGCCAAAGAGGTCTATCTTCTGGCCGTGCCCCAGCGATGAAATATCTTTGCCAGCTGGTCTAGGTGGACGGGGACCAACTCGTGAGGCAGCAGTACGCGACTGAGGTTGTCTTGCCCAACGGTTTTGCTTGAAATTGGCCTGGAAAATATACCACTAGAAGGTGAAATTATTTATTGATTTATTTTAATTTATTACCGACGCTCTTTAGAATCAGTGCGGTTTACATGTTATACTAACACAAGTTACTTTTTATTTCCCTTGTCCCTGAAGGCGCTCCACAATCTAAGTGTTACATGAGGCAAGCGAGGGGTGAAGTGGCTTGCCATTTTAGGCCACAAGGAGGAGTGGCCATGGGACTAGAGACCACCAGTCCCTCCAGCCTGAGGTTGCTTGTCCCCATGCGGGAATTGAACCCCCGACCTTCTGGTTCTGAGAGATACACTGTCCCATCACTGAGTTCAATCCTCCCTCTTCTGATTTACCTCTGGTCGAAGAGGCCCCACAGTTCGTAAAGCTTTGTTGCCCATAACGACCAGAGAGCCTGTTCCGCCCTGCTTGTGAACATAGAACATTGCTACTTGATTGTCTGTCTGGACTAGGACTGATGTAGCTGAGCTGGGGCGCGTGGAATACTCGAAGAGCTCTAAATAGATGTGCTCTTAATTCCAGGATGGTTTATGTGTAAACCGGCCTCCTGTGGAGTCCAGGTTCCCTGAGTAGAGAGATGATTCAGGTGTGCTCCCAAACCACCTGTGATGCATCTGTTAGGGTGGCTGCTGACAAAAGGGTTCGATGAAAACAGGAGGACCCACGGTCAGGTTTTTTCTAGTGAGTTGCCACCACTTGGAGGGGCAAAATTGTCGTTGAGAGTTTATTATTTTGTCCGAACAAATGACCTTTCTGGGCCTGTGTCCATGTGTTGATAGGGTCCACTGGAGCTCGTGAGGCATATGAGACTACATGACCCATATGTCCCAAGAAATGTAGTAGCCCGCGAGCGGTGGAGGGGAGGGATTTGCATCAGCTGCTTAAGTACAGCTAGCTGGCATTATGCAGAAGGACACTGCCCTGGAGTGGAAGGGAGAAAGGAAAGCCGTTTGCGCGTCTGGTATTCTAGACAGCGCCTTCCTGCTGAATTCCAGGGCCATTCGGAAAGAACAAGTTGGGATTTTGGGAAATTTATTGAACAATCCAAAGTAATTGGCGAAAATTGCTCATTGTACAGGGACTAGTGCAGTGCTGGCGCCTCTGCAACTGTAGGGGCTCGAAATGAGCCAGTCTGTCAAGGGACGACCAGACAAATATCACCAGCGGTTGCTATCAAGTTACATGCCCCAGCCTACTAACATTGCTGAGCCTGCGTATGCATTTCGTGAATACCCTTGGTGCTCGAAGCCAGACCAAAGGGAAGAAAAGGAAACCTTCTGTTAACTGGACAAATGTTTTCCCCTGATAGAAAAAGGTCAACATTCGTTAAGAATTTCACTCGCCTGATCTGGATGCGCTATGTAGCACTGTGAAGATATGGCATCCTTTAAGTGTAGAGATTTTCAAAGCCAATCCTGGCTTTGAAGGTATGGCAGAAGAGTTCCTAGAGAAATCATTTTGAACTTCTCTCGAAACAGGTATTTGCTCAATTCTCTGAGGTCCAAAATGGGTCTGTGTCCCCCGGGTTCTTTGGAATAAGAAAAATAGGGGGAGTAGAACCCTGCACCCCATTGAAGAATGGGTACCTCCTCTATTGCCCCTTGGGCAAGAAGTGTCAAGACCTTGTGATCTAGCAGATTGTCTGCAGAAGATTTGAGAATTGAATTGCTTTAGAATTGTAGGAGGGGGCATGCTGTGAAAATGAAGCTTGTACCCTTCTCCTACAATGGACAAAGTCCAATCTTCTTTTATCTGATGCCATCTGTGGCAAAGTGGCATAACCTGCCTGGGATATTGGGGGGTTGGGGACCCTCAGAGGCAGGAAGGCAAAGCTCGCTAGGAAGGAGTCAAAGCCCTTGAGGGGGATGAACCTGGAGAGCTGGTTGGGCTCTCGGGCCTTTTGGCTTCTTTTGCTGTCTAGTTTGCCCCTTTGGGGCAACCTGACCCTGAGTTTGACTCTGCTGGGTATAGGAAGGATAAAATTTCCTCTTTTGCTGAAAGAGGGTTTTTTATAAGGCTTCTTTGTTGGCGTGGCTGTAGATTTTGACAATCTATCTAGAGTAGTATTGTCAGTATCTAACTCATTAGCATTTTCCTGCCAGTTCTTGCCGAAGAGATTCTCCCCTGTGCAAGGGAATATTGCCTAATTTGTCCTGTACCCAAGTCTCCAAGTCTGATGCCTGCAGCCAGGCAATCCGTCGTGCACTAATGGCAATAGCAGAGGTTCTGCTGATGCATTCGAAGCAGTCAAAGGCTGCATGATTTACAAACTTAGAGACATCTTGAGCATGCTTAAACTCGAGCAAGAAATTCTTGTCTCTTGTCATCTGGGAGAAATGGGCTCATAAGTTCCAAGTCTCCTGTGACTTCCTTGAGGAACATTCCCATATATAGAATATATGAACTGATCCTAGCTGAAAGCATGGAAGCTTGAAAAGTTCTGTGCCCAAAAGCATCCAGAGTCCTGCATTCACGACCTGGAGGATTGGGTGCATGCCTCTTTGCACTTTTCATCCTACGCATGGCTGACTCCACTACCATTGAATGGTATGGCAGCTGAGTTTTCTGAAATCCAGGACATGGTGGAACTCGATACATAGTATCAAGTCTCCTAGAGTCAGAGGTGTCTCCCACATTCTGAGCATCAAGTTATGCAGAATTTCATGGATGAGCAGAGTGGCTGCCTCCTTTGGAGCTTTAGGATATTGGAGAATTTTATTTTTATTTTATTTTTTTATTTATTTCTCTTATATACCGTGCTATTTGATATCAGTGCGGTTTACATGGAACATCAAGGTATTTTACGGTGAGGGATTACACCGTTAATTACAAATAACAGGGATCTCAAATTGGATAACCATATTAACTATTTACACATATGTATTTACAGGGAACATGGGCTATGGAGGGTTAAGTGGCTTGCCCAAGGAGCACCTGTGGGAATAGAAAAACCCCAGTCCTTCCAACCCAAGGTTGCTGTCCTCTAGTGGGATTTGAACTCCCCAACCTTCCAGCCTGAAGTACCTTGCCCCAACCACTAGGCCACTCCTCTACTCCAATTCCTTTGCTCTGGGTTCCTCTTCAGGAGCTGCTGTGATTGAAAGGACCTTTGGCCATATCATGGATAAAATCCTGAAAGGACATGTCCTCTGGAGGTGACATTCTGCGTTGGGGAGAAGAGGGATCTTCTGGGAGAAAAACCCTCTAGTACCAGCAGAATTGTCAGAGTCTTCGGAATTGGACGGATTCGAAGTATTCCTGACCCGATGCTCCTGCAAAGCACGGTCCCGATATCGATCGGTCGGTACCGAGTTGATCCGATACCGATCTGTCAATTCCAGCCAGAGATGGCGTGGGAAGAATTCCCACTGGGGCCGGTACCGGCATCAGTGTCGATGTTGGTACCGGTGCCCATTGGACCAACAGTACCGCAGCTGAGGAGAAGAGCTGCGATGCTGCGTTCGATAGCGAGGAACCTCTGGTCTATCGACGCTGCCGATGCCTGGGTGTCGGTACCGGTAAAAACGGCCAAAACCCCTGAGCATGGCACAGGTAGTTCTTGCGAGGTTGGGGCCTCGAACATCCTGAAGCCCCATCGATGCTTTGGAAGGCCAAGCCTTCCCGCCGGGGCTGTTTTGCCAGTGTCGTTCGCTCAAGGGCAATGCCAATGGCCTCTCGATGCTTAGCAAGAGAAGCTACCCTTTGAGGACCGGCTTTTATGTTTAGTTACCTGAGATCCATGGGAGGAAGAAGAGGCCCTTGACGATGTCAATGCAATGGATCTGGCATCTGAAGAAAAGAGGGTAACGAGCTTTGCAGCCCGTCCCCATACAGGACAGACAGTTGGAGAATGTTCAGGCCCTAAACATTTAAGACACCAATCATGGGTGTCAGTGACGGAAATGGTACCGCCACACTCAGTACATTTTTTTAAAACCACTAATTGGTTTTTCCATATTTTAGGAATATGGGGCCTAGTGCCCAAAAATGGCGGCCTAGCACCAAAAAGAAAAAACGTTTTATGAAGAGAAACAGTTTAAAGTTATACTTTTTTTTTTTTTGAAAAAAGAAAAGAAAGGAAACCGGCGGTACCGATAAGCGTCGTGCGGCAGGCAAACGCGACCACAAGAAAACAAATTTAAAGACTGAATTTTCTGCGGTGACAGGGAATAGATCCTGTCGGCTCCGCGGAAAACGAAGAGGGACAGTTGGAAAGGCGGGAAGGCAGCGCGCATGTGCTGAGGGATGCTCCCAAAAGCATTCCTGTTGGACGCTGGGGAGCATTCCCGTGCAGGCTCTGTCAGTACCCATATGTGAAGACTACATTCCTGCTTGTTCCTGGAGCTAGATGATTTCTCTTAAGGTTAAAGGGGGCTCATTTTAATCAATTGTACTAATATTGTAAAACCTAGAGTAAAGAAAAAAAACAGTTATCTTAATCTGTCGTTTTAGCCTGTGTCCTCGTCTTTGCCTTGCCCATATTAGTTCCTAAAATTGTTTTTATATTTTAGAATCTGCTCTCGAGAACCAAAAGTATTAGGACCTGGGTTGCACCTGGTTAGAGATGCCCATTCCTTGGATTCTCTTGCGAGGAAAGTGTTTTAGAACGCTATGCTGTCTTCCCACATAAGTACTTAGCAGTTTCTTATGAGCCAGTACATGTGAAATACTTTGCATAGGACTGAGTTCACAGATTCTTTCCTTTAGAATAGGTTTGCAGGGTTCAGGTCACAAGTGGGTAAAGGGAAGGAGCATGGGAAAGCACAGGCTCAGGTCAACCTTTGGTGCTTCTGAAAGGGCATAGAGAGCTTCTACAATGTCTGGAGCTCACAGGCTTTTTGCTTGCAAGGTTTAAACTTTCTTTGTCATGCAGGAAAAGCTTGCTGCCATGCCCTGTCATTAAGAGACTCATTGGAAGTAAGGTCAGAGAAGCAGCTTCTTTCATAAGGGAGCACTGTGAAATGCTGAAGTCCATCTCCAAGGCCACATCCTACTCACTCTCACCCTCTTCTAGGATGTTTGCAAGCTTGGGCTTGAGCAAATCTTTAAGATGTAACTATCCTTTTTAGCTCCACTGATGATAAAAAAAAAAAAGGACAGGGTAGGAAGAAGGGGAGGAGGAGGAGTGGCACTATATGTAAAAACTACTACTAAAGCTTTGGAATTACAGAGCTTAAAAGGGAGAGAGGAGGCATTGTGGGTTAAACTAGAAAGAGAGAAAGAGAAATCTGTTTGCATTGGTGTGATATACAGACCTCCCTCACAAGAGGAAGAGGTGGACAGAGTTAATTGAAGACATACGCAGCATTGCTATTGAAAGGGGAAGTGATACTGATAGGAGATTTCAATATGCCAGATGTTGATTGGCACATTCCTGCTGCAGTATCATCTAGAAGTAAGGAGATCCTGGATTCTTTACAGCGAGAGAACTATTCAGGCAATTGGTAACAGACCCCCACGTGAAGGGGCCATACTGGACTTGGTGCTTACCAATGGTGAAAGTGTTTCTGATATTGTAGTGGGAGATCATTTGCATCCAGTGATCACCAGATGATGTGGTTCAGTATTAGGACTAGGGCTGTTAGAATCCATTCAAAGGTGAGGATCTTAGACTTTAGGAAGACTAACTTTGCCAAGATGGGCCAATACCTCAGGGAGTCATTAGTGGGATGGGAACAGCTGGGGGATGTAGAAAAACAGTGGGCAAACCTGAAAGGGGATATTTTAAGGGCAACCAACCTTTTTGTTAAAATGGTAAATAAAGGTTAAAAGGAAAAGGAGGACCGCTATGGTTTTCGAAAGAAGTAGCTGAAAAAGTGAAGAAAGAAAAGTGGGAGGCCTTCGTGAAATACAAGAGATCACAGAGAGGAAGACAGGCATCTGTATTTGGAAAAACTTAGAGAAGCTAGCAAAGTAGTCAAGAAGGCAAAGATCCAAAAGGAGGAGGAAATAGCCAGTGCAATAAAATGGGGGGATAAGACATTTTTCAGATATATGAGTGAGAAGAGGAAGGGCAAAAGTGATATTGTCAGACTCAAGGGTGCAGGGGAGGAATATGTAGAAGCTGATAAGGATAAAGCGGAATTGCTTAACAAATATTTTTGTTCTGTGTTCACAGATGAAGAACCAGGAGCAGGACCTCAGAAAACACCCACAAATAGGAACAGAAGCGAGGGACATCTTGAACAATTTTCAGAAGACTGTGTTCGTGAGAAACTAGCTCAACTTAAAGTAGGACAAAGCGATGGGACCGGATGGGATACACCCTAGAATACTGAGGGAACTTGGGGACGTTCTAGCAACTCCACTGACTGACCTTTTCAATGCCTCGTTGGAGTCGGAAATGGTGCCAAAGGACTGGAGAGAGGCTCATGTGGTGCCTTTACACAAAAGCGGAAGTAAGGATGTGGTTGAAAACTACAGGCCGGTTAGTTTAACTTCGGTGGTGAGTAAATTATTGGAAACGCTGCTGAAAGATAAAATAGTGAGGTTTCTGGAGTCCAGCGGATTACAGGATCCGAGGCAGCATGGATTCACCAGAGGCAGGTCTTGTCAGACAAATCTGATTGATTTCTTTGACTGGGTGACCAGGGAGTTGGTCTGAGGGAGAGCTCTAGATGTGGTGTATTTAGATTTCAGTAAAGCCTTTGACACTGTTCCTCACAGGCGACGTATAAACAAACTGAGCACCCTAGGGATGGACCCTAAAGTTACTGCTTGGGTTAGAAATTGGTTGGGTGGGAGGCGACAAAGAGTACAAGTAAATGGTGCTCACTCTGAGGAGAAGGATGTTACCAGTGGTGTGCCCCCGGGGATCTGTCCTTGGTCCGATTCTTTTTAACATCTTTGTTGGTGATATAGCGGAAGGACTGTCGGGTAAGGTTTGCCTCTTTGCGGATGATACCAAAATCTGCAATAGAGTAGACACCCAGGAAGGTGTAGATAGCATGAGGAGGGATCCAGCTAAGCTTGAAGAATGGTCTAGAATTTGGCAGCTGGGATTTAATGTTAAAAAATGTAAGGTCATGCATTTGGGCTGCAGCAATCCAAGGGAGCAATATAGTATAGGGGGTGAAGTACTTTTGTCCACTAAAGAAGAGCGGGACCTAGGCGTGGTTGTGTCTGATGATCTTAAAGTAGCTAAACAGATAGAAAAGGCGACGGCAAAAGCTAGAAGGATGCTTGGGTGCATACGGAGATGAATGGCTAGCAGAAAAAAGGAGGTGATAAGGCCTCTGTATAAGTCTTTGGTGCGACCTCATTTGGAGTATAGTGTGCAATTCTGGAGACCGCACCTTCAAAAGGATGTGAACAGGATGGAGTCGGTGCAGAGGGTGACTACTAAAATGATTAGAGGTCTTCATTATAAAGCATATGAGGACAGACTGAAGGATCTTAATATGTACACCTTAGAGGAAAGGCAGGTAGAGGTGATATGATTGAGATGTTTAAATACCTCCGTGGCATAAATGTTCAGGGAGAGAGCCTCTTTCAATTGAAAGCAAGTTCTGCTACGAGGGGACATGGGATGAGGGTGAAGGGAGATAGATTCAGGAGTGATATGCGGAAATATTTCTTTATGGAAAGAGTAGTGGATCCATGGAATAGTCTCCCAGTGGAGGTGGTAGAGATGAGGACAGTAACTGAATTCAAAAAAGCATGGGACAAACACAGAGGATCTTTAAAGGTAAAAAGTGGACTGTTGTAGTTGTTGATATGGAAGGACAGACTAGATAGGCCATGTGGTCTTTTTCTGTCATCGTATTTCCGTGTTTCTATGGATCTAGAGACAGTACAAAGAAGGGTGACAAAAATGATAAAAGGATTGGAAAAGCTCCCTAATGAAGAAAGTTGAATAGATGAGAACTCTTCAGCTTGGAGAAGAGATGGCTGATATGATAGAGGTTTATGAAATCATGAGTATGGGTGGAACAGGTAAATAGGAATGGTTTATTTATGGCTTGAAATTGTACCAGACTAGGGAACACTATGAAACTAATAGGCAGCAATTTTAAAAGAAATTAGTTTTTTTTCCACCCTGTGAACAATGAAGCTGTGGAATTTATTGCCAGAGGATATGGGGAAAACATCTAGCATAGTGGGGTTTGAACATATGCTTAGAGGGAAAAGTCCATAAACGGTTATTAGCCAGGTGGACCTCAGAAAGCTACCACTCATCCTTTGCAAGGAACTGTAAGAAATGGACCTATTCTTGGGATTTGTTGAATATTTATAGTGGCCAGGATTGACTGCTGTTGGACAGAGGGATACTCTGCTTGATAGGCCATGCTGGGCTAGACCAAAGGCCTTTCTTTAAAAGTTATGTTAGGTACTGAATCTGTTTCTAGCTCTCTTCCCCTACCAACTTTTTTTGCATGGAAATAAGGCATTAGGCAGGCCTCTGATCAGTTTTTCTTTTACATATATCTGTTCTTAGAAGAAGCTTTTCTTCTCTTGACCTTGCCTCTTTTTTCACCTATATCTGTTTAAAATTCTGCCCCAAGTGCATACAGAATGATGTCCCATTGCAAAATATGCTCCATTTGTCTTGAGAAGGAACAAGTCATTGATCTCTGCAAAACCTGCTCTAACCTGTCCCACAAAACTGTTGGTCTCAGAAGGGCAGGCTCTGAGATTCCAGACCTGCCAAAGGTTTTCACACAATCTAAAGTGGGCATATCTGTGGATGTTAACTCTGACTTCCACACTGAGGCCATACCCTGGCAATCTGCCCAGAGTCAGCCTGCTGCTTTCGGTTTGTTAATTAATAGGACCATTCAGAATTGTATTGTCTCCTCTGAAACCTACCTCATCATCCACACTGTTAGCTGAAAAGTTGAAAAGGGAAATTTTGGTGATACTAATACAATAAACTATCTGCACAGAAGTTCAAGCAGCGAGTCCCCTGACCCCGATGGCTGCAACAAGTGACCTACCAGCGGATGTGCTTTTATTGGTGCTGAATATTCTGCTCCCTGAGCATTTGACTAAACCAGCTGCTTGAAGGCTTTGAGGTGGTGATGCAGGTCCAAGAAACTTTGCTGATTTTTCTTTTTTTTTTTTTTGCTTGACCTGAGTTTGAAGTTGGATTAATTTGTGCTGTTGGTTCCCAGATTGGTGCCACCATCACACTCTAGCTTCTCAAAATAAGAAGTAACATGGTGTATAGGGAATTCTGGTGCTATGAGCATTTCTTTTGATTGTAGTTCTAAAAATTACTATTCTTCAGATCACCTTTCAGTGTCCTTTTTTTCACCAGGAGACAAAGCATTCTCCTCCTGAGAACTGTTAATAGAAATTGGGGAAGCTAACAAAAGTTACAACACAGTCATGTCAATTATCCCAGTATCGACTGGGTCAATTTCATAGCAGGACATGCTAAATATAGTTTCTAGATGAATAAATGATTTTCTTGAAGCAGCTGGTTCAAGAACCAACAAGAGGAGAAGCTATTTTAGACATAGTACTTAATGGGGCACAGGATCTGGTGCAGGAGATAATGGTGTTGGGACCACCTGGCATTAGTGATCATAGCAAGATCGCATTTAATTTAATAAATGGAGGGAGGAGAGCAAGGAAATCCACATTTAACTTACAAAAGGGAGACTGATAAAAAGCGGAAAATAATTAAGAAAAAATAGAAGCAGCTGCAAAGGTTAAAGCGTTACATAAAGCATGGGCATTGTTTAAAAATACTGTCTTGGAAGGCCAAACTAGGTGTGTTCCATGCTTTAAGAAAGGTGGAAGGAAGGCCAAATGACTGTCAGCATGGTTTAAAGGTGAGCAGAGATGCAGTTGTAGTAAAAAATAAAAATAAAAAAAAAAGCATCTTTCAGGAAATGAGAGAGGAGCCAAACGACAAAAATGGGAAATACAGCATTGGCAATTTAGATACAAGGCAAAGAGAGAATTTGAAAAGAAGCTTGCTGTGGAAGCAAAAACATATAATAAAAAAGTTTGTTTCCACAGCATGATTAAAAAAAAACAACAACTTTGAGAGAGTTTGTTCGACTATTAGATGATAGCGGGGGAAAAGAGGCACTAAGGGAGGAAAGGCCATAGCAGAGAGACTGAAAGAATTCTTTACTTCGGTGTTTACTGAAGATGATGTAGGGAAGTTACTCATACCTGAAATGTTATTTAAAGGTGATGTATCGGAAAAATTGAAACAAATCTAGATAAACTGGGAAGATGTATTACAACTATTTGATAAACTAAAGAGCTGCAAATCAATTGGACCGGATGGTATAATCCCAGGGTGTTAAGAGAACTGAAATTTGAGATTGCAGACCTCCTATTAGTATTCTGTGAACTATCATTAAAATCATTTGTAGTATCTGAAGATTGGTCATGCCTCAGTGTAACGTCAATTTTTAAAAAGAGTTACGGGGTGATCCAGGAAACTACAGACCAGTGAGCCCAACATCAGTACTGGGCAAAATGGTAGAAACTATTATAAAGAATAAAAGTACTGGGGGAGCGTCTTCATCTGCCGTCCGGATCCAGTGGAGGAGAGGAGGCTGGTTCCGCGGCTGGCGGCTCTGCGGGCAGTCGGCTGATGTCATCCCCAGGTCCTGTTATAACTTTGATCTTGTACGGCGCTTAGCCGGCGGGAGGTTTTCCAAGGGGCGCGTTTCAAAGGGGGTTGTTTTGCCCCTTGTGAGCCCCTTTGGAGCCGTTTTGGAGTTATATGGTGTGAGCTGCGGAGGTATGCCAGGCGGCAAGCGCAAGAAGAAACCCCCTGTTGATGAGCTTCAAGCAGGGGCAATTGAGAAACATTTAGTTTCCACACCGCGACCCGTCATTCCAGGTACTGAGCCTCTTGATCCTTTCACTGATGGTGCGAGTTTAAGCTCAATAAAGCGTACCCCCCCGCTCCCCCCTGGTTTTCTTGAATTGTCTGGGGAAGCCTCTCCTGTTATGGCCTCGTTAAATGTGCTTCCTAAAGAGGTTTCATGGAGTCGTCTTCCCCCTTCAGAGGTTATACCGTCTGCTTCCACAGTTTCTTTATCGGATGTTTGGACTGTAGTTTCGCGTACGGAACATATGCTTTTAGAGACTGTTCCAAAAACTCTGTCAATTTACAAGGGATTCCGTTCAAAGGTTTGTCTCTAGATTCCCAGATGGGAGCCTGTAGCTCTGCGCTGGCGAAACTGGAGCCTCAAGTTAGTAAGTTTACAGATTTCACAGCAGCTCATGCTAAAGAGAGAGTTTTCTTTTGCATCAGAAGCTGGAAAATTTGGAAAACTTAGCTCGTAAGATGAATCTTCGTTTGCTGAATTTTCCCACATGTTCGATGTTGTCTCCAATAGTGCTCTTTAGGAAATATCTGAAAGACACTCTCCTTTTTCCTCAGGCTGATTCTTGTTCGGTGATCAAATGTTATTAGCTTCCTGTTGATGTTCCTTCCAGTCCTGAGGATAAGGAGGTGTTACCTATGTCAGATAAAGCTGATTTTAATTTAACAGCTTTCCTGGAAGATACACAGGATGTGATTACTACTAGGGCCACTCTACTGGTTACTTTATCCTCTGAGGATGATAAGATTTCTATTTTGAAGTCTTATTTCAAGAGGAAGGAGTTCCAGTTCTGTGGTGATAGAGTATCGATATTTCCAGATGTATCTCGCTCTACGCAACTTCGTAGGAAGTCATTTCTTTTGTTAAAACCTAGGGTGCTTGTTTTAGAGGCTACTTTTTTTCTAAAGTACCCTTGCAAATGCTGTATTTCATTGCATTATGATAAATTTGTCTTTTTCTCTTCATCCGATTTGGAAAAGTGGATTGTTGAGCGGGAAAACGCTCGTAGTACATCATGATTGATAATTGGTGGGCGGTGTGGGTACTTGTCCGGCTGAAGTTGGCTATATCCTTTGAGGTTTTGCCTTGTTTTCTTTGTACATATTCTTTTTTGTTTAGTTTAGATGTTCCCCGAGATGTGGACTGTTTTTTTTGTATTAGTTTCCACAATATTCTTTTTTCTTTGTATGTTTTGCTGTATTATGGGTTGTAATTGTTTATACATTATGACTATGTAAAAGGTATCTTCATAAATAAAAAATAAAAAAAAGTACTGAACATGTAGGTAGTCGTGGCTTAATGGGAGAAAGCCAACATGGATTTAGCCAAGGAAAATCTTGTCTTACAAATCTGTGTTATTTTTTTTGAAGGTGGGAATAAACAGGTAGATAAAGTTGAGCCAGTTAATATAGTGCGTCTGGGTTGTTGTAAAGCCTTTGACAAGGTTCCTCATGAAAGACTCTTGGCAAACTTTAAAAAGTCATGGGATAGGAGGCAATGTACTATTGTGGATTAGGAACTCATTAAAAGATAGAAAACAGGTAGTAGGGCTAAATGGCCATTTTTCTCAATGGAGAAATGTGAATAATGGAGTACCCCAGGGATCTGTGCTGGGCCCACTGCTTTTTAACATATTTATAAATGACTTGGAAATGGGAATAACGAGCGAGATGATCAGGTTTGCAGATGACACCAAATTATTCAAAATTGTTAAAACACAAGAGGATTGTGAAAAACTGCAAGAGGACTTTGATAAACTGGGAGTCTGAACATCCAAATGGCATATGAAATTTAATGTGAACAACTGCAAAGTTAGGCACTTAGGGAAGAACGATCCAAACTACAGATACATGATGCAAGGTTCCACATTAGAAACCACCACCCAAGAAAAATATTTAGGCCTTATTGTTGATAATATGTTGAAACTCTCTAAGGCCTAGAGTTCAGCAGTGGTCGAGAAAGCAAATAGAATGTTAAGACTCATAAGGAAAATGGAGAATAAAATCAAGGATGATATAATGCCTCTTTATGGTGCAAACACATCCTGAATATTGTGTGTGATTCTGGTTGCATAGAAAGCAAAGCATATAGTAGAATTATAAAAGGTACAGAGAAGAGTGACCAAAATGGTAAAGAGGATGGAAGATAACCCCTATAAGGAAAAGCTTAGAAGGTTTAGGGCTCTTCAACATGGAAAAAAGATGGCTAAGGGGAGATATGATAGAGGTCTACAAAGTAATGAATGGAGTGGAAGGGGTAAACATAGATTGGTTATTTTACTCCTTCAAAAATAGAAAGAGTAGGGGAAATGCAATGAAGCTACAATGTAGCCCATTTAAGACTAATAGAAAATATTTTTTTGTTCAATGCACGCCGCACACCACGCCAGGGCAGGATTCGCCCTTTAAATTGAGGGCGCCATCGGGCGAAGGGCTGCACGCCGCACACAATGCCAGGGCAGGATCAGCCCTTTAAATTGAGGGCGCCATCGGGCAAAGGGCTGCACGCCGCACACCACGCCAGGGCAGGATCGGCCCTTTAAATTGAGGGCGCCATCGGGCGAACAGCTGCATTCTGCACACCACGCCAGGGCAGGATCAGCCCTTTAAATTGAGGGTGCCATCGGGCGTGCCCGTGCCTGAGGGCCTCGCCAGAGGGCCCTTTGGCATGGCCTTTAGGCCCGGGGGCACCACGTCGCGTCGCGAGCCGTCAAACCATCTCCAGCAAGCCACCGAAAACGTCAAGAAACAAAGCAGGCATGAAAGTAACTCCACAACTCTCATCCTGACCCCGACCAACTCTCGATCGCTACCCATTTAATTCCAAGTAACTGTACTTTGCACTTGCTTCCCATGCCTGGCGAACTCGCTTTACACTACTGACATAGAACCTGCCTCCCATTGCTTGCATAGAACTTGCTTCCACTGCTTGCTCAGAACTTGCTTCCCATAACCTGCACAGAACTTGCTACCCATTGTTTGCGTAGAACATGCTTCCCATCACCTGTGTAGAAATTGCTACCCATTGTCTGCATAGAGCTTGCTTCCCATTGCCTGTATAGGACTTGCTTCCCTTTGCTTGCATTGTAAAATATCTTGCACTGTATAAACTATTAGCTCCAGTACTACCTCATTGATCGTCAGCTAGCAAACCACAACTAATACAACATACAGAGTAAAGACAACACTACCAAAGCAGAACTGCAGGAAAGAAGAAACTGCACAAAAAGAACAAACAAGTACACAGAAAAAAGAAAAGGACCAAACGCCCACCACCTATAGGCCACAACTTAAGTTGAGCCCAGGTCAGTAAACCACAAACCTAATCCCCAGGTCAGTAAAATACAAATTACAAAATGCACTCCACTACCCACTACCTCATGGCCTACCTCCCACTCCTGCACATGTTCACTCCCTGCACAAAGGGCATCAGACTCAACGAGCAAATCCCCTTGATCAACTTACATACCACCCAACCCAGATGCACATCATCAAAGAACGCCAGCAACCTAAACATACAGCTCACAAACTACACAATGCCACACGTATTACACCCGCTCATCACTCACATAATAAACACACCAACCCAATCATAACCACAAAAATCAAGTGTGCCCTACTTAAATGCCAGATCCATCAGGAACAAACCAAATACTATCCTTGACCTCATCCATGACAAGAAGCTGGATATAATATGCATCACCAAGACCTGGCTAGACGATTCAGACCAAGTCATATTAAACCAAGTAACTCCAACAGGATACTCGGCGTTTAACTGCATCAGAGAACAAAAGAGGAGTTAGGAGTACTAATACTTACCAGAAAGGAATACAGATTCAAAACAATCGCCACCACTAACACAATCAAATCCAACACACTCACTATAGCCAACAAGTACCTAAGCATCTCCCTCACATACAGACCACCTGGAACCACAGCTGAATACCTCTCCACACTAATCAAAACAATATCAGAACCATTCCAGCAACAGCAAGGAGTACCACAAGGCTCCTCTCTATCTGCGCTACTATTTAACATATACATGCAGCCTATATGCGAAATCATCCGCTCCTACAATATCTCCAGCCTGATCTATGCAGATGATGTCCTGCTGTTTGCACCAGTTAAAGTCAAGCATCCCGACTTCACCGCTCTAGTCGAATGCTTCAATGCAATCACCGACTGGCTGCGAGCCCAGAACCTGCGCATAAACTTCAAGAAAACCGAGGTCGTGTTCATCACAAAGAACAAAAACTTCTCCCCTCCAACTACCTTGAAGGTAAGAGATGCAGAGCTCCCAAGCAAGCCTTCCATACGTTACCTGGGTGTTACGCTGGACCAACAGCTGGACTTCAGGGAGCACATAAAAAACACAACCAGGACCATATACAATAAAATCAGAACACTAAGGCACCTAAGACCCATGTTACCCTCTGATGATTTCCGAACCGTATTCCAGGCACTGGTAACGCCACACTTTGACTATGCAAACGTCATTCTACTTGGACTCCCCAAGAATACCCTCAACCCACTACAACTTGCGATGAATGCAGCTGCCCGCATTCTCTGTGGACTATCCAGAAGAGACCACATCACTCCCATCCTCAAGGAACTTCGCTGGCTACTGATAATCTGAAGGATCACATACAAGGCTGTACTCCTCACCTTTACGATCATCAATAAATTGTCTCCCTCATCACTCACGGGCCTCCTCACCCCCACCCCCAACAACAGGTCGAGAAGGACAGTAGCAGACAACACGCTGATTATCCCCAAGGAATCCATAAAATGTACTCAAACAACTAGGGATAGAGCATTCGCCTTCTACGCCCCAAAGTGCTGGAATAACCTCCCACCGAAAATAAGATCGATCAGAGACCTCACACAATTCAGGAAAGCAATCAAGCATCACCTATTCCTCCAACAATTTTCGTAACCAAACAACCCCTCCCCACTTAACACACCCCAATCCTTTCAAACAAATTAGGACAGACTTAATAGCAGAACTATCCATTGGTATGCGCAACAATACCAATCTGAGGTGTATATATTAGATCAATGATGGAATACCATGTTTTGTCTAATATGTAAATAGTTTACCCAGTTAATGCTCCAAGTTACCTATCCTGTTAAAATGTAAGCACAAGACAGTTTTGACTGAATTGAGCAAGAGTTGTTAATTGTAAACCGCACTGATAATGAGTGCGATATATAAAAGCTGTTAAATAAAATAAAATATATGCGCACATAGCAGAAGACGCAAACCCCTCGTGGCACTAGGAGACTACAACCTAACATCTGCACTCACCAGAGAGACCGCAACGTTCTTAAAAGCCATGGAGTCATTAAAATATTGCCAGACAATCACCGCCCCAACTCACCAGCATGGTATAACCCCGGACATGGTATTTATGCCAGTACAATTAGTGGAGCAGAACAAGACCACAAAACCAACAATCATGCCAGTCCCTTGGTCAGACCACCATGTGATTGAATTCACCATGACCCTGAATAACCCCACCCAACGCAAAGAAGATGAAAGAGCAACCAGACTGTTTAAAACATTCCACAAAGACTCATTCATAAACGAAATTACTCAACAACTTCAACAGGAATACGACACCCTTGACCTAAATATAGAAAAATGGAACACTATAATATCTAACGCAGCACCTGCCCCAGTGAGCACAGAACCACAAACACGCAAGAGAGCCAACGCCCCATGGTACTCAAATGAAATCAGAGTTGCAAAGCACACACTCAGAAGACTGGAAAGAAAATGGAGACGGAACAAATCACACGACCTCCTAACCCAATACAGAGACAAGCAACTGGAATATAATAATCTAATAAATGAGCGTAGACAGCAACACCATACCAACCTAATCATGAAATCTACTAATAGACCAAGAGAACTCTTTAGCATTGTCCGAAAGCTCACCAAGGATGACACACAACAAAGTACACACCACCTTGACCCACAAAAATATGCAGATTACATGAAGTCAAAAAACACCAACCAAACATGCTCTAATACACCACAAACAAACGACTACAAGATAAAAGAAAAGCATGGGAGAACTTCAGCATACCAACAAAGCAGCAAGTAGAAGACATATCTGGACTAAACACAACAACCTCACCGTCAGACCCATGCCAGTAGCGTGGCTCAAAGCTACAAAAAGCCAACTCTCTCATCACATTCAAAAAATCGTCAAAGATGCACTCCAACAAGGATACATGCCGCAACCTCTAAAGCACGCAATGATACGACCAATACTCAAAAGTAGCAATCTGAGCCCATCCGAACCAAAATCATACCGTCCCATCACCAGCCTGCCATTCCTTGCTAAAATCGTGGAAAAGGCAGTGCAAAAACAACTTCAGGACCATATTGATATAAATGCCCCACTGGACATCCATCAGCACGGATTCAAGCCCCAACACGGCGTTGAAACTCTACTCACCTCCTCCTCCTAAGAGGCATGGACAACATAAAAAACGGCTTCTTGCTATTGTTCATGGATATTTCGGCAGCCTTCGACACTGTCCCACACTAAGCTACTGCATTGCTTACAACAGATAGGACTATGTAAGAATACCCTGAATTGGTTCACATCATACCTGGAAGGGCGAACACAAGAAGTCAAATGCGACCAAAATAAATCACTGCAATTCCCAGTCATGCAAGGAATACCACAAGGCTCAGCCCTATCATCAGTGCTCTTTAACATCTACATCCAGCCCATCTGCAACATCATCAAGCACCATAAACTACACTATCACATTTATGCTGACAACATCATGATATACGCTCCAATCAACCTACTAGCTCTAAATACCACAACAATAACCAAATGCCTCGAAGAAATGAATGACTGGCTCATAGCCAACAACTTAACGGTCAACTACGATAAAACCGAGGCAATGTTCATCACCAGGAATCCCACCTTCATACCTCCACAAACTATCAGCATCTTAGACAAACATATAGCAGTCAAAGAAGAAGTTAAGTATCTAGGCATCACATTGGACAGAGCGCTGAACCTGAAATCCCACATCACCAAAACCGCAAACAAGGCCTATCAACGTTTGAGGACCATCAGACAAATCAAACCAATACGCCGTCAGGGCCACTTCTGCACAGTGTGCCAAGCATTCATCACACCACTCCTTGACTATGGAAACTCACTATACCAAGTCCTCCCTCAGCACACACTACACCCACTACAGATGGTGCAAAACACTACAGCACACCATTACAGACACTCCAAGGACAGAGCACATCACCCTTGTCTTACAACAATTACACTGGCTCCCAATGCTGGCAAGAGCTAAATACAAAACAGTCATGATCATCTTCAAAATCATTCACCATCTCTCAGCAGATATACTCCGTACGTTATAACAAGAGAGATCAGCAATAGACCAAGAAGAGTCAATAACGACAACATGATCGGCACACCTGCAGGCTATCGCAAAACCAAGCAAACAACTTCAAAAAGAGCTCCATCAGTACTGGCGTCCACACTATGGAACTCCCTCCCATTGAGCCTGAGGGCTCTAGATGACATCACAGACTTCCGTAAAGACCTCAAAACACTGTTTATAGAATCATACGAGCATTTAGACAACAGCCCATACCCAAACAGAAACACAACCACCTCTGCCAACTAGGCAGGCACTCATCCTACATACACACGCAAGATTATTATACTACGTTATTAAACAACCCCTTGTTAAATGTTACCCTTCAATTGTACTGTCTAAATGGTGTTAAGTAATTGTTCTGTCTAAATGTTCACAAGTAACCTAATGTTAAATGTAACCCTCCAATTGTGATGTGACGTGACCACCTTGATTGAAAGATAAGGTGGCATACAAACCTGCCTAAATAAATAAATTGCCACTACTACTAATCATTTGTATGGCATTGCAAGTCGCATGCTGTGCTGTACATAAAGATGTAAGAGACAGTCCCTGCTCATCAGAGCTTACAGTCTAATCAAGGTGAAAATACATTGCAAAACTGGGAACTAGAGTATTGTAAGATATACATAAGAAGTAATAAAACTCTGGAATTCATTACCAGAGGATGTAGTAAAAGCAGTGTAGCTGGGCTTAAAAAAGATTGACTAGTTCTTGGAGGAGAAGTCCATAAACATTTGTTAAAGCAGACCAGGGGAATCCACTGCTTACCTCTCTGGATAAGCAACATAAAATCTGTGCATCTTTTTGGGAATCTGGCAGGTACTTGAATTGGCCATGGTTGGAAACAGGATACTGGGCTTGATGGACCTTGGTCTGATCCAGTATGCATATTTTATATTCCTTTGTGTCTCCTTCTATTTAAAGGATAACTAAAGCTATCACCTTAAATTTGCCAATATAAGGAAAGGGGAGAATGCTTTTCCTTATTGTCCTTAATTACATTAGGGCCACAGAAAAGTTAGTGGTAGCAAAGATGTATAGAGGAGCTGTGAGAAACTCCATATGTACAGGTTATGTTAAGCTCCATCTGCTACACAACAGTCCACCTTGAAATGGGCCAACTGTACCAGACATATTTCTCTGGGAATAAGCAGGAAGTCAGTTTTCACATATGGGTGATGTCTGTGCCGACAGAGCCCACACCGAAGCATCTCCCCAGCTTTCAAGAAAGCCTTTGGGAGATGCACCACATATGCATGGTTCCCTTCCCGCCCAAGGGTGCCATCCTTCCTCTGTCTCTTTTTTTTTTCCCACAGAGCCCTCCGGACATCTGTCTAGTTTCCCCTGGAAAAAGTGTAATTTTTTTTTTTTATACATTTCTGTCCAGTTGCGTACCGGTTCCTTCCTACTCCCAAGACAGCTCACCTTGATGTTGCTCCTCGGGCTCGTTCCTTGTTTATTCCCTTTATCTCAAGGTCTCTGACTGGCGCTCAAACCCTTTTTTGGCCAAAAGCCTCTGATCCCTTTCAGGCGGCAGGAACTCCTTTTTTTCAGATAGCTTCCAGCGGCTTCAAGAAGTGCAATCGGTGTAGCAAAATGATATCCCTCACTGATCCACATGACTGCTGCCTCCAGTGCCTTGGCCCAGAACACATTGACTCGGACTGCGAATTTTACAGAACCATGACATCAAAGGCCCTAAAGAGCTGTCACCAGCAGCAGAAAAAATTCTTCCAAAGGTCTGACTCCACACCAGAGTCTCTGGTGACAGCACGCTCCAGGGCCCCTTCCAGTACCTCTGTGCCCCACAAAGTCTGAGCCTCCTCGGAGTCCCGTGGCCACAAAAGGAAATCCCCGGAGGTGGAACGCAAGAAGTCGAAACGCTTGAAGACCACCTTGGATGACATGTCTGTGAAGAAGGGGAATTCCCACTCCAGGCCCCCCGCAGTCCCTGGCATGAGTCTGAAGAGTCAGAGCTGGAATGGCCTCACCAGCTGCCTCGCAAGGAGGAGTCAACACCCACCGACTGGCCTCGGACAGCTGAGGCCATCCTCGTCAAGTACTCCCCCTTGACAGTACTGGCGCCAGGTCCGAAATCCTCAGAGCCTGCGTTGAAGGCTGTGGAGCCAACTGGCATGGAGACCATGATGGTGGCCTTAGAGAGCAGTATCTCTGCCCTCGTGGCCATGCAGTGGGTGTCCAGTTTATCCGGTCCGATGATGGGATCCTCGACATCGAGGGCTTCCCTGGATATCAAGCTGATCCTCAAGCACTACCCACTTCAAAAGACCCAATGGCTCCAGATGAGGTCCCGTTCTTTGGGACACTGGTCCTCTCCGGTGAGTGCTCGCTGCTCAAACCATAGATCCTCCAGAGGTCACAGACCGCCCGGTGCAGTCCTCGACCATGGTGATCACAGAGCCTCGGACACATTTATTTGTTTAACAAGCTTTTATATACCGCCCCTTCCTGAGATCAAAGGCAATTTACAGGAAATGTCACAGCAAATTTTACATTAAACTTTGAAACTATGTGCATTTAACTGTTATAACTATATACAATAAACTGTGTAAAGTATGGATGAAGACATTTGTATCATGAAGTTTGATGTATTATTTTATGAAATTGCATTGGTACATGAAGTTGCTTTATACTACTTCAGATTTCTTGGGGTTTGGGGACATTGTTTGAATCATCAAAATGTTCAATGAATAGAAATGTCTTTAAGTCCTTATGGAATTGCAGGAAGTCTTTTGTAGCTCTGAAGTCATTGGCGAGGGAGTTCCACAATATTGGGGCAATTTAAGAGAAGGCTCTGGAGCTGGTGCATTGGTTTGTGTTGCAGATGTGGGAGGGAATTCTATAGGTGTTTTGAGAACAACTTCTCACTCTTGAAGTGTTGGGTAATGTGAGGAGGGCGGATAGAGGGGTTGAGGCTATGTTATAATGTTTAAATATAATCATTAGGTATTTGTATTTTATTCTTTGAGGTGAATGGTAACCAATGGAGGTCATGGAGTATAGGGGTGATGTGATCAGTGCGTCTTAACTTTGATGCTATGCATGTGGCAAGGTTTTGTGCTATTTGGAGCTGGTGAGTGTTTTTTTGGGAAGTCCCTGGAGGATACTATTGCAGTAATCAATGTGTGGGGTTATTAGAGATTGTAGGACAGTTCTGAAGTCGTGATCTTCTAAAAGTGGTCTGAGACGTTGGATTGTTAATTTAAAGTATATACTTTTTGTAACTGTTTTTGTGTGGGGGGTCATGCTTAGAGTTTGATCTATAACTATGCCTAGGTATTTCACCTCATCCTTAACTTCAAGTTCTGCCTCTTGTAAGAGTATTTTATTGGGGGAGGGTGAAGTTTGGATTTCTTGAGATATAAAGGACTTCAGTTTTCTTAAGATTGATTTTGAGGTTATGGGCATTGAGCCATCCTGTTATTTCGGTCATGCATGCAGTTGTTTGGGAGTGGTCTGGATTGATAGTATCTGTTGGATCATAATATCATCCGCATAGAGATGATAGTTAATGTTGTATGTTTTGAATATGTTGAATTGGCTGAATGTAAATGTTGAACAGTAGGGCGGATAAGGAAGAGCCTTGGGGAATACCCTGTATCTGAGTAAAGATTGAGGATAAGTTTTGGCCTATTCAGACCTGTTGTGTTTGGTTGGTTAGATAAGATGTAAACCACTGTATGACTGTTCCTTGCAATCCAATTTGTTTTAGTCTGTTTATAAGAAGTTTGTGATTTATGCTATCAAATGCAGCTGCTGTGTCTATAAAAATTAGCATAAAAGCCTGTTTCCTTATCGTTCCTCCAGTCCACCTCTGGGTTGTGTACCACCTCCTGCAGCTTGGAGACATGGCATGTCAAAACTGTGACATCACTGGATGTAACCTGCGGATCTCTCCCATCATCCCCAGTGTGTCCAGTCTCCATGTAGCAGGAGGACGTAGTGAGCCTAGGTGCTGGGCTCACTTGAGGAACAGATAAGGAGCAGTTAGAGTAGGAGTTAGTTTTTTATTTTCTTTGATCCATTTATCTTTGTTTTTCTTTTGGTAATTCTAGGAACTGTGTCTTTAAAAAAAAAAATTAAAAAAAATACAGGATTTGAACCGGCCGCTGCTGTCCTCTCCTCTTTATCTCTCTTTGGGCATCAGATCCGTTTCATCTAGCAACTCTCTCCTCCTGGGCTTTACAGAGGAGAGCACTGTTCTGCACTAAACCGGTTCTCTGCTGGCTCCAGACTGCCGAGATTGCCAGGGATGAAGTGCAGGGGAAAACCGGCTCGCTCTGTGACGAGCGGCGCCGCATGGGTTCGAGCAAGGCAGCACACGGTAAGGTCTTATCTCCAGGAACAAGCAGGAATGAGTCTTCACATATGGGTACGTCGGTACCGACGGAGCCTGCGCGGGAACGCTCCCCAGCGTCCAATCAGAAAGCTTTTGGGAGCATCCCTCAGCGCCTGCGTGCTGCCTTTCCAACTGTCTCTCCTCAGTTTTCGTTTTTCCGCGGAGCCGGCAGGACGTCCTCCTGTCACCGCAGAAAATTTTTCTTTAATTCTTTTGTTTTCTTGTGGTCGTGGCTGTCTCCCCGACTCCACCGGTACCGCCGGTGTTTTTTCTTTTTCTTAAATTCAGGGAATTTTTTCCCTCAGTTTTTTGTCTTAAATTTTTTGGGCCTTCTAGGCCTCTACATCATGGAGCCGCCAACCTCTTTTCCTAAGAAATGTCTAAACTGTGGCGGTACAGTTTTATTTTTAGATTCCAGAAACTGGGGTCTAACCTGTTTGGGTCCTGACCGTTTTCCTCCGGAGCCATTAGGCTGCAGTATTGTGAGAAGAGATTTTCCATTTCGAGTTTCCCTCGATACCGGGTCCCTTTCCAGCGTCAGGGCACCGACCATTTCTTCTTCTCCACAGGATCAGGTAACCCACAAACAGTCTGTTAAGACTAGCCAACCCTCGAGTGGTAGGTCTCATGCTCAGCATGATGACGGCTCCGGCCTTGCCCTCGAGGGTCCTTTGGCTTCAAAACCCCGGCGGGAGTCTTCAGCCTCCAAAGCCTTTAAGGGGTTTCAGGTTGTTCCTGGGGCTCACCCCTCACAGAACATACCTGAGCCATGCTCGGTGGTGGCATCCGCTTCGAGCGGTACCGATACCCCGGCATCGGCACTGGTGTTGGATACACTCCTCACCAGGGATCGTCATCTGGCTTTCTGGGTACCTTCGGGACCGATGGATACGCTCCAGATTGACTTTCCAGTATCGGCATCAACGCCGATACTACCACCGACGTCGGTACCCTCTGGACATGCATTGATAGACTCGCTTCCTTCAATGCCGAGTCTGGAATCGATCTCTAGTCTGGAAGTTACTGACACGTCTTGGTACCGATGCTTACCGGTACCGGATGCTCGGTACTGAGGGTGATTACCAAAGGCCTTCGGTTACCTCGGTACCGATTAAGCAGCCACCAATGACTGCTCCGATGTCGGTGTCGCCTTCGATTCCGACAGTGCTACCGGTATCAGCATCGGTACCGGTATCCGCAGTAGCATCGGGGCCAGCTCCTTCCATGCTTCTTTCACCAGGGTCGCTTCTTTCTATGCCAAGTTTGGAGTCAATACCTGGCATGGACGATGCAGTACTGACTGTCACAGGTCCTGACCTTCAGTACCAGCATCCATCCCTTAAGGATCCTTTTTTGCACCGTACAGGATCTTATATTCCTATATACTTAAGTAGATCCGCCGGTGCCCAGGCTAGTTCTTCAGGTCTAGCCTATCCAGGGACGGTACCCTTTGGAGATCCTTCTTTTCAGAATTTCCTCCTAGATATGGCAAGATCTCTTGCTATTCCTATCCCTGGCCATGATCCTACACAAGGCTCTGTTTCTACTGAAGAAAAGGAGAACATAACGCTTCCTTTACATCATTCCTTGCAGGATCTTCTTCTAAGAATGTGGGAAGCACCTTTAAAAGGTACCCTCACCTTCTAGAGCAACTGATCTTCTGTATCAGGTGCCCCCCTCTCCAGGGTTTCAAAAGACTCAACTTCCCCATCATTCCATTGTAGTGGAATCAGCAATGAGGAAGGTGAAAAGTAAGAAGAAGCACTCTTCTTACCCACCAGGTCGTGAGTCTAGGACACTAGATACCTTTGGACGTCAAACCTTCCAGACATCCATGCTGTCAGCAAGGATTCTCTCATATATTTTTTATATGAGTCTATCTCTTCAGGAGGTCACAAAGAAATTTTATCTTTTGACTCCTTTTCTCTCAGAGCCCAAGACTGCAAACCATTCCTTACTACTTAGTCATATACAAAGTATCTCTTGGTTTCTTACTCATGCTTCCCTAGACTCTTTTGAGTCTGTTAGCAGAACTTCTGCTATAGCCATAGGGGCACGACGTAGAGCCTGGCTTCAAGCTTCAGACTTAAACAAATGGGCACAACAAACACTGGGTAATACTCCTCGCACTGGAGAAAATCTCTTCAATAAGGAGTCTTTACATCAGGTTGCTCAGTGGTCCACTGACTTCCCTGTTTCTGAAGGCTATTCTAAGCCTTCTCCTTCCCCAGTAGGTAGGAAATGCCCTACCAAACCTTCTTTCCCTAGGAGGAGAAGGTTTTACTCTTCTCCTGCCCATCATACAGATGTTCCCAAGCAGGGGACACATCGCCCTGGTCTGAAGAATCCAAACTCTCACCAGGCTAAACAAACCCAGCACCCATAGGGTTCTGGTTAATCTGTTCTGCCTCTTGGAGTTTACAACCTACAGTTGACTACTTCTCTGCAGAAGTTTTTTTTACTGTTTTTTCATTCAAGACTTTACACATGGATTCCTTTCCCCAGGACATCCAGTTGCTCCTAGGTATGCTGAGCTGTCAGGATATTCATGTCTATAGGTCACAGGTTTCTCCTCTCTTCCTACCAAGAAGAGAGGTTTAACAACTATCCCATGATAGTTTTCTGTACCAACATGAATTTTTTCCTTCCACACTTACCATATGTTAAGTCACCCTTCAGCTCCTGTTTCTCTACCCTCTTATCCAGGGTTTCCCCTGTACGAGGGGTACCATACCACTGGAGGGCTTCTTAGCCTTTCTAGTCTTTCTTTCCAGTCCAGTGTGGAGTTTTTTTCTCTCGAGTAAACTCCCTCCCTTTGCCTGGGCAGCTTATCAGACAGGGACAGGAATTTCTCTCTTGTTCTGTCCTTTCTGTTTTTACACACAAAGATTCTCTCTGCTGTTTTATTCAGCAGCTGCCCATGCAGGAGTTCCAGTGATTGGACTACTGGTACTTTTCCACAAGTTTCCAGTCTTGTCCTCCACTACTTTCTGTCTAGCCTTAGTAATGATTCCAAGACAGTGCATACATCTTTCTTGGATATCCCTTATCACTTCAGGCTTATCACACTATCTTCTATTCTTGCCATCTCCAATTCCTTTGGGTTTGGCAGCATAGTTGACGTGGCTGCTGGATTTTCTCCAACAGCCAGCTCTATCTCCCAATTCTCCTGCATAATGCTCTCTGCAATCCTACAGAGAAGCTTTCCATTATGGGCCCTTGCTAGAGAGCATGGGGTTTTTTCTCTAATGACTATCCTATATGGTTGGAAAAGGCTTCCTCAGTAATTTCCCATGACTGTGAGGGTTCTTCACACCCTACTATCTCCTTTTAAAATAAAGGACATAAGCCTTCTCTACGTGAAAGTCTAAAGAGTTGTCCAATTCCTACAGGGAATATGCTCTTTTTTCCTTGCAGCTTGTCCTCATAGTATCCTAATCCTTCATGGACAGCACATATTTAACTAAAAAACGCATGATACCCCTTTTTGTCCCTCGAGTGGGTCAACCTCGTATCTCATCCTATGCGTTTTCTGTCCATTTACCATACTAGAGTTCTACAGGACTCAGGACTTGCTGTTACAGACTGATATTATCCTCTGTTTTTTCACGCAACCATCCTGGTTTATTTCACTGGATAGCATTCCTGCACCATCATAACCAGGGGGAATAGATTCTCTATATATCTTCTCAAGTAGGTTCCACCTTCTTGTTATTGGATGACTCTTTCCTCTTCACATCTTCCATGTGAATGTTCTTATAGGCATATCTCTGTCTGCTTAATTGCAGACATTTATCTTTAGACCTATATATTCATATATGTATATATATATATCTATATACATCTCTATAGATACATATGTCTGTCAGCTGCGTGTGCATATGTTATGCCCCTCTAGATCTCACTATAGACATATATATATATATATGCCCATATATATATGTATATCCACATACACACACATATATATATATATATATCTGTCGAGATGCTTCATTATAGGTAGAAATGTATTTACATACTTATCTCTCTAACTGTCTATGCTCATAAAGGTTTTACCTTCCTATATGTTCCAGACAGTTGGCTTGCACATGTTCATGCTGTTCCACAGTATATTATGCACACAACCACTGCTGTGGTACTGACAGCTCCTACCATAAACCTAGGTTTAGGTATCCCTGAAGCTCCATGCTCCAATATCTTCCTACCTCTCACCAGTTAGGAAAGACATGGTGGATCTTCAGTAGATTTGAGGTTTCAACTCCTCAGACATCTGTCCTTTCTTTGGGAATACGGGGTTTTTTCCCATATCCCTTCTTCCCTCAAGGACTAGGCCAGTTTGTCCAAATCGGTCTGTCTTCCTCTTTTGCTCCTAACTGTGAGTAACTCTGTAGCCAAAAGAGTTTTCAGCTTTTTCCATAAAGCTTCCCACTAAAGACCTACCGTTTTTGTACTACCCCAGCTGACTCCTGGGGTCACCTTCACTTCCAGATTTTGACCTTCACCTTCATTTCAGTGAGGTCACCTTGAAGATTCCTCTACTGGATCCCCAGTAGACTCCATTAGCCTCTCTACTTCCTGCAATCCAGTAGGTGAGGTCCATATTGTAATTGTTCATTTCAATATATTTCATGATAATTATCATACATACAAGGACTCCTTGCCTGTAGTCCTATCTTAGGTTAGCTGTTTTCTACAGCTCCTCTTTTTTTTTTTTCAACTCCTACCCTCCATCCTCAGGATGCCTGGCCATATGAGGTGTAGCATGTTCCAATCCTCACCATGCTAGGGCTCCAGGCATCTTAGCTTGGGAGTCCCCATATGTGAAGACTCATTCCTGCTTGTTCCTGGAGATAGCACAGTTACTTACCTGTAACAGGTGATCTCTGGGAACAGCAGGAATAAGTCTTCACAACCCATCCACCTCCCCTAGGAGTTGTATCTCTCTATCTATCTTTCCTTTTCTTTCTCTCTCTCTCTTTGTCTCAGCTATAAAACTCAACTGAGGAGAGACAGTTGAAAAGGCGGGAAGGCAGCACGCAGGCGCTGAGGGATGTTCCCAAAAGCTTTCTGATTGGATGCTGGGGAGCGTTCCTGCGCAGGCTCCGTCGGTACCGACGTACCCATATGTGAAGATTTATTCCTGCTGTTCCCAGAGATCACCTGTTACAGGTAAGTAACTGTGCTTTCCTAGCTAAGGGGGCTTCAGAGCAAGCAGCCGCACAGTGAACAGGACACGGGCCGAAATCGAAGCCCCAGGGCCAACAGGGTATTTTTGGCACCAAGTTGAGGCTGGGTAGCTGCAGCAGACATTTTGACCGCGTGGCTGGCCGCATGGCAGTGCTCCGTGGATCAGCTGGCAGCGGAGATTCAGTTTAGTATAGTGATAGGCAGATCAGGATAATTTTATTTCCTTTATTTCTTTATTCCTTTATTTCTTTGTTTTTCAATTGCTACGGCAAAGGTCTTTTTAACTTTGTAGTAGGTTGATTTTCTTTAAAAAAATAAAAAATAAAAAAAATAAAAGTGAAGAAAAGAATACATAAATAATAGGGAGAGTGGGGTTTTGTGGGAGATAGGGTTTTTGTTTCCTTTGGGTCAGCCCTACTCCCTTAGCCTTTTAGCGGCACTGCCTAATGTCTTCACGGCCGCGGTGCCTGGTGTGTGGCACTCCCAGAGGATCAGACGAGGGCATCTGCCGGGGGTGTGCAGCAGCTTCCACCTCCATGGAGCAGCAGATGGAAGACAGGATGACACAGGAGTCACACACCTTGGCTACTAGGGCTGAGGAGGAGTTAATTGCAGAAGGGCTGTCCTTGCCCAGGCTGCTGGGTTCCGCAGGGTCGGCTATGACTTTGCCTTCAACGGCTGCAGAACCCCCGCTGGGCGACTTTTCCCCGGGCTTTGTTTTGATTATGCATCAGGCCTATTGCGTGCGATAACAAGGCACTTTGCATGAATCAATGGCCTTTACAGAATCGGTGAAATCGTCTGGGACGGAAGAGGGCATTGACAAAGGGACGAGTGCCCCTAAGAGAGTTCGGTCGATAGACCATCCACCTTCGGACCTAGGATGGCCTGAGGCGGAGGAGGCTGAGATCAAGCTCGAATCTACAATGGAGGAACTTGAAGGTGAAATTCTGGAGCCGAAGGATCAGGCTAGAATCATTTGTGTGTTCTCCGGAAGGATGAGCTTACGGCACTCGTCACAGAATCTCTTCAGGCGCTCATTCTGCGGTGCAGCCTGCGGAGGAGGAGAGGTTGGAAGACCCTCTCATTCAAGCGTGGCGAGAATCTCAGGTGGTGGTCCTGGTGCACCGGGTAGTTGATCGCATGATACAGGTTGAGTGGGACCTGCCAGAAGCGTCCCTTAAGGGGAGTCAGGACCATGAATAGGCTCTATCCCTTGACAGATAAAGACAAGGAAAGGTTTCTTTCTTCATGGATTGACGCAGCTGTGTCGGTGGTGACGAAGAAGACGACTATCCCAGTAGAGGGCAGCGCAGCACTGAAGGATGCACAGGATAGAAAAGTGGATGGATTACTGAAACAAGCCTTTGAGGCGAATGCTCTTTCATTGCAAGCGTCTATTTGTGGGGCTTGGGTGGCGAGAGCGTGTCATTGGTGATCACAGCGTTTGCGGCAATCCTCTCATCAGGAGAACCAGAGCGAGGTGGCTCGTATGGAATCTGGATTGGGCTATTTGGCTGATGTGCACTACGATTTGATCAGAGCGTTAGCGAATAGTTAAGGAATTGGGCGGCTGATGGTTCCTCCAAGTCGCGTCTCAGCAAGCTTCCTTTCAAAGGTAAGCTGCTGTTTGGATAGGATTTGGGGGAGTCCAAAGGGGGCAGACTCCCAGAAGACAAGCCTAAGCAAGGGAAGTCCATGCCGGCCTCTCAGGGGCAGTTTAGAGATTTCAGGGGGTTTCGTTCGTCTCGCTTAGGAGGCTCCCAGAGAGGAAGGTTTGCTTATAGCGCCCCCAGGGGTTTCGTGGATTTTGTGGAGCAGGAAAAGTTTTTGCAGTGTCCTCCACCGCCCCAGGTCGAAAGTCGCAATGAAGTGAGGCGGGCTCCGGTAGGAAGCCAACTGATTGGGGGACGACTTCAGGAGTTCCTGCCTGCCTGGGCCCAAATAACGTCCAACCAGTGGGTGTTGGAGATAATTCGTGAAGGGTACACTCTGGAGTTGGCCCGGCCGGTATGGGACTTGTTTGTGCTTTCGCCCTGCAAAGGTCAACAGAAAACGCTGGCAGTTCGCCGCACGTTAGATCAGCTTCTGCAATTGGAAGCAGTTGTGCCAGTACCGTTAGCAGACTACGTTTACGTTTACGTTTATTCAGACTTTATATACCGCCCAACACTTAGTAGTACCTGGGCGGTTTACAATACAAGTTTAAAACAAACTTAAAAACAGTATTCTAAAACCGTTTAAAATGGCTGAGAAGGAGAAAAGGAACGCCAGTAAACAAATAGGAAAGAGGAGGAAAGGAAAGGCAAAGAAAGGACAAACCACAGTGTATTAATTGAACAGGTGAATAGACATCAAGAGGGCAGGAGGGAGGGGGTAACAGTGGGGGGGGAGGGAGATGGGAATGGCAGGTCGAATGCTAGACTGAAGAGATAGGTTTTGAGTTGTGATTTGAATTTTGGGTAGGACTCCTCTGCACGGAGTGAGGGGGGGAGTGAATTCCAAAGGCTGGGGGCTAGAAAGTAGAAGGCAGAAGTACGAGTGGAAACAAGATGAGCCTGGGTAGGTGAGGGAAGGGCAAGTCGGTTAGAGTGTATGGCCCGAAGCAAGCGAGGGGGAAGACGAAAGTGTATTTGGTCAGCGAGATAGAGGGGAGTGCCAGTGTGAGCAGCCCTGTGCGTGAGAATGAGAATTTTGTATTGGGCACGGAAAGAGATAGGCAGCCAGTGATAACGAAGAAGAAGCGGGGTAACATGGTCAAAACGAGAGGCATGGGCAAGAAGACGAACAGCTGAATTTTGGACACGTTGGAGACGAGACAATTGGGATTGAGGCAGACCAACAAGGACGACATTACAATAATCAAGACGGGACATCACAAGGGAGAGGAGGAGAGTGGCTAAGGCAGAAGGGGACAGGAAGGGGCGGATAGAACGGAGTTGTCTAAGTGAGAAGAAAGAGCGTTGAATAATGGAAGAAATATGGTCCTTGAAGGAAAGGGAAGAATCAAGTATGACACCTAAACAACGTAGTGAAGAGACAAGAGAAATGGATTGTGAAGGAAAAGAAGGGGCACAAGAAGGGGAGGGACCCCCAAACGTGAACCAAATAGCATGGGACTTAGAAGGGTTCACCTGCAGAAAATTAGAGGAAAACCAAGTGGCAATAGCAGCAAGACAGAGGTTAAGAGGAGTGATGTCTGGAGAGGTGGAGGTAGTGCGGTGCAAGAGGAAGATATCATCCGCATAGTAGTATGCGGAGATACCAAATTGTTGAACAAGAAGGGTAAGGGGTGCTAAGAAGATATTAAAAAGAAGCGGTGCAAGAACAGACCCCTGAGGAACCCCACAGAGGAGGGGGGTAGAGACAGAAGAGGAGGACCCAGAGACTACAGAAAAGGAGCGACAGGAGAGAAAAGAGTGAAACCATTGCAAGACTGTCCCAGAAAGACCCGCTTCCTGCAGACGAGTGAGGAGGGTGCGGTGATCCACTACGGCGGCGGTCGTTTCTCCATTTATTTTGTGGTGCCAAAGGAGGACGGGTCGTTTCGTCCAATTCTGCATCTAAAAGGAGTGAATCATTGTCTTCGAGTCTCACACTTCCAAATGGAAACCTTGCTGTCAGTCATGGTGGCGATCCGTCAAGGGGAATTCTTGACTTCCATAGATCTTACAGAAGTGTATCTACATATCCCGATCAGAGCAGCTCATCTAAGGTTGCTGAGGCTCGCTCTCCCTTAGGAGCAGTATCAGTTTCAAGCTTTTCCCTTCGGTCTAGCGACAGCTCCACACACCTTCACCAAGATCATGGTGGTGGTGGTGGTGGTGGCGGTGTTACGAAAGGATGGCCTTATAGTGCACCCTTATCTCAACAACTGGTTGATTCGGGCAAAATCCAAGGCCGAAAGTCTGCAGGCTACGGACAAAGTGGTGAAGTTCCTGCAGAGTATCGGCTGGGTGGTCAATACGGCAAAGAGCCAGTTAGTTCCGTCCCAAGTAATCGAGTATCTGGGGGTTCTGTTTGACACTCGCAGAGGGGCTGTGTTCTTAACAGAGCGACAGGCTTAAGCTCTGCGGCAGCTGGTATGCAGGTTGTGATAAGGAAGCTTATCATAGCTCAGATAGGAGCTATAGAAAAGATGATGTGACTCTGAACAAGCAACCTGTCAGTTCTGGTAGAAGTAAGAAAACAGAGTTTTCACATAAAAGACTACCAGTCCCAGAATGCACCAGGTTTCCAGCAGCCATGAGAGGGGCTGAAGTGAGAAAACGTGTGTGCAATCAAGAGAGCTATGAGGTAATCCCTAAGCACTCATCTCAAAGGGCAGGACCTGATTCAACACAGCTGCGCTGTGTTAGGGAGGAGCACACATTAGGACAGAATAAGAATAGAGCTTATTCTACAGATAACAGCTACAGAGAGAGATAAAGCAACAGCTTCAAGCTCAAGCACCAACATCATCTCGAGAAGCAGAAGCCAAGCCAAGCGGATAGAGAGAGAAGGAAACTCTCTGGAAGGAAGAGAAGAAAGGCCATTGGAAGGTCTGGGAGATTCCAAGGCAGTACCCATACTGGGAGGTATTCCAAATGCCAGCAGAGTCCATTGGACTGGAGTCAGCCAGAGGAATGGAATGGCAGAGATAGGAATCACCAGTGGCTACCTAGAAGAGAGAAGACTGCACGTGGAAAGGACTTTCAGACCTATGCCAGAAGGTATGTGAGAGAAGATCCAGTGTCCAGGGATCAAGATTGGAAGGCTGGACATCAGAACTGGATTACATACTGGCCAGGCTATACAGAGAGGAATTATGATAGCAGGAGAGGCTCAGGTATGAACACTGATCCAGACCCTATCTATAATAGTGAATGGCAGCAAGGGAATAAGCATTCTCATGATAGTGCCTTATGGAAAGACTCGTCTGTGCCAATGTATGATAGTGACCCTATGCTGATTGATGAAGGGGGAGATACAGCAGATGAAACTATTAATTACATGGACTGTTCTCTATCTAAATGCTATTGCTAGCTTTCTGTGAGCAAATACATCAGCCATCACAAAGAAACCTAACTTTGTTCTTTATTTCCACTGCAAACAGCTCTTAAAGCAGGATTTGGGTTCACACAGTAGCAGCCAGCCAGCTAAAGGGTTTCAGCTGGTCAATTGATAGTAATTAAAGCTGCACCTGATTGTGTGTTGTGAGCAAGGGAGAATCACTGCTGGGATCTGCGTGGAAAATAAGCAGAAGTTAACCTAACAAGCAAAGTTTATTCATTTCTTTGTGCCTTTTTATTTGGTAATTATTTGCTAAGAAAACATTAGCTAATTGCCTGACAAGCTGAAGGTTGTTTTCTGATTTGCTTTGTGACTTTGTTATCCATTTAAACACTGCAAGCAAGTAACCTCATTTATATTGCTACCAAGCATATTTGTGCTGGGTGAATTAAACCCCATCAATAAAAGAAGTATTTTATTGGCTTTACCACTGGTTACACAACTCAATTATTGTCTTCAGCTGTGTTTGGGAGTGAATGAACTACATTACCCACAATACCTTGCAAGAATCATGAATATATGCATCGTCAAGATTGTGTAAGTTCTCACCCTAGGCAGCCGTCTGACAAGGTTCAGGGCCACCCCGGCTCCTTCAGCGTGGAGTTATCTGCGTGTCCTGGGGACAATGGCAGTGGCCTTGGAGGTAGTCCCGTGGGCCAGGATGCACTTGCGCCCGTTACAGAGGGCACTGTTGTGCAGGTGGTCCCACCAGGCCGATTCAATGAGCAAACGTCTTCCCTGCCCTCTCAGAGTCGGGCAGTCCTTGCAGTGGTGGCTCCGTCCAGGGTCTCTGGAGGCGGGCATGCCCCTGGAACAGCCGCTCTGGATCCCGTTACTGACGGACGCAAGTCTTGCGGGTTGGGGGGGTGCATTGCGGGGACCTCTTCGCACAAGGAACTTGGACCGACCAAGGAGGGTCAGTGGTCAATCAACCGTCTCGAATTGTGTGCGGTATTTTTGGCTCTCCAGGCATTCGAAACAGCGGTGCAGGGTCAGTTGGTGCGAGTGCTGTCGAACAGTTCGGCAACTGTAGCCTACATCAATCATCAGGGTGGTACGGGAAGCATGGCCATGGAAGAAGAGTTGGCGATATTGTTTGCCTGGGTGGAGCCACGATTACAGGTGATCTCGGCAGCGCACATTGCAGGAAAGGACAATTTGACCGCAGACTTTCTCAGCAGGGTGCAGGTGGATGCTGAAGAGTGGGAGTTTTCTCCAGGACCAAGCAGGAAGTCAGTCCTCACATATGGGTGTCATCGGCACCGATGAAGCCCCAACGGAGCATTTCCCCAGCTTTCCATGAAAGCCTTTGGGAATGCTGGCACGCATGCGCGGTTCCCTTCCCGCCTAAAGGTGCCATCTTACCTCAGTCTCTTTTTTTCCGAGAAGCCCACCGGACGTGTGTCCTGTTCTCCCGGATAAAAGTGATTTTTTCTTCGGTGATTTTTCGCTATTTTTCTCCGATTCGACGCCAGTTCCCCTCCCGCCGGGTTCGGTACAACGGTATCGAGCCCGCTGATTTCTTTTCCGGTTTTTGCCCTTCGTGGCTGGTGTTCGCACCCCTTTTTTCATGTTTCCCTGGAAGGCCGGTCTTTTGACCTCGCAGGGGCTCTTTTTTCCCCGATGGCTTCCAGTAGTTTCAAAAAGTGTGATCGGTGTAAGAAACATATGTCTCTCACCGACACACACGACTGCTGCCTTCGGTGCCTTGACCCTGACCACGACCCCAAGTTGTGTGTGCCATGTGGGAAGATGTCTTCCAAGGCACTCAAAAGTCGACAGCATCAGAAGGAAAGGTTTTTCTCGGACTCAGCCTCTGGCCGGGCCCGGACCTCGTCTGAGGCCTCGACATCTCAGGATTCCGATCCCGAGCGCCGTTGAAGCTCCTCGGACAAGGGGTCCCCCGACCGGGAACGCAAGAGGAAGAAGCGGCTCATGAGGGTGGACTTCAGAGGAGGATCCCGGTCCCTCGAGGGCCAGGTCTAAGACCCCCGACCGCCGTCCCGGGCCCGTGGACCAAGAGAAGCCTGCCAAAGTTTCTCGCTTGGAGCCGGAGTCTGCTGGACACGTAAGCCCCGTAGTCCTCATGGACTCTCCTCCCAGAGAGCCGACGTGGGGCCCGAGTCAGTGGCTGCTGCGTCTCCCGAGCTGAGTCTCAGGATGACAGCCTTGGAGTGCAGATTGTCTGCCTTCATGGAGCAGCAGCGGGCACTGATGGCCAGCCTGTCTGGTGCATCTGCCCCGACCACCGGGACGTCGACTTCGAAGTCAACCCCGGAGACCGAGCCGATACTCGAGACCCTCGTGGCTCGAAGTCGTCCTCGGTCGAGGTCTCCCTCGACCTCCCGTTCGGGACAGAGGGTGTCAACGCCGGTGCCCCCGGCGTCGGGGCGGGTGCCTCGGGGCCCCGCGGGGTCGGACCCTGACTCCTCCTCGGATGAGTCCGCCTGGGAGACGGAGGACGAGGAGTCTCCCGATACTTTTAAAACTCGGTGCGTCCCGTCGGACTCACCGCAGTCTGAGCCCCAGAGTAGATCCCCTCCGGAGGACACTAGGTTCTCGGAGTTCGTCCGGGATATGGCCGCTGCCTTGGCTATCCCTGCCGATCCCGAGGAAGAGCTGAGGAGCTCGATGCTCTACAGTACAACTCTCCTCCGAAGGAGGCCTTTACTGTCCCAGTTCCTCCGATGCTGGAACAGCTCCTCTTCCGGATGTGGGAGTCACTGGCCTCGGCGCCAGTTCTGAGCAAGCGAGTCGATTCCATCTATCGACTCCACAAAAGCCCTGGTTTCCAGAAAGCACAGCTACCACACCATTCCATGGTTGTGGAATCGGCCATGCATCGTCTGAAGAGCCAGAAGATGCACTCTGCGGTGCCCCCCGGCAGGGAGGCCCGCAACCTCGATGGCGTCGGTAGAAATTGCTTCCAGGGGTCTATGCTTGCTTGCCGTGTCCAGTCTTACCAGCTGTACATGGGCATGTACTTGCGAGACATGGCCAAGGAATTGGCCGGATTCTCTGCTGGTCTCTCCGGGGAACCCTTGCAGAGATTTCAGACCTTGTCCTCGGGGATTCGGGAATGCTCAAAGTTCATTTCCCACGCTGCCTACGATGGCTTCGAGGCTTCGGCCCGAGTTGCGGCTGCCGGCATCGCGGCTCAACGCCAGGCGTGGCTGCAGTCATCGGACCTCGAGCCATGGGTTCAGGACAAGTTGGTCGATGTCCTCTGCCGAGGTGAGAACCTTTTTGGCAAATCCGTGACCGAGAAGGCCGCTCAGCTCGAGACCAAGCACCTTATCCGGACAAGGCGGTCGAGGAAGACCTCTGCCCCTTCACATAAAAAGAAAGGCTCGGGTAAAAAGTCCTTTTACCCGAGGAAGGGCACTGCCTACAAACAGTACCCTCAGTATCAGGCTGCCCAAGCTGCCCCCCAGGGTCAGCCAGCCAAGGGCCAGGGTAATGGACCCCGTAGGCAGAGGACCCCTAAGCCTTCTGCCCCTGCTTCCACTCAGCAGGGTGGGGGTTTTTGACTCCTTGAGCATAGCCACTCCGTCCCTGCTTTCACAGCCATGCACAGGCGGTCGCCTTGTACTCTTTGCCCACCAGTGGCCTCTCATTACCACCGACAGTTGGGTGCTGGACATAGTCCAAAAGGGCTATGCCCTGCATTTTCATCAACTGCCGCCTCCTCACTTCCCAAGGGAGCCCTTGAGGCCTCCCCTGCACACAGATCTTCTCCTTCAAGAGCTCCAAGGTCTGTTGGTGAACATAAGATCATAGGATATGCCATACTGGGTCAGACCAAGGTCCATCAAGCCCAGTATTCTGTTTCCAACAGTGGCCAATCTAGGTCATATGTACCTAGCAGTTTCCCCAAGAGACACAAGTTCCACAATGCTTGTACTGGGTCAAGCATTGATATCTTCGGTCACTTCTTAATAATGGTTTATGGACCTTTCCTCCAGGAACTTATCCAAACCTTTTTTAAACCCAGCTACACTAACAGCCTTTACTACATCCTCCGGTAACAAATTCCAGAGTTTGACTACACGTTGAGTGAAAAAATATTTTCTTTTATTAGTCTTAAATAGTTTACCCTGTAGCTTCATTGCATGTCCCCTAGTCTTTCTATATTCTGATAACGTAAACAATCGATCTACGTTTACCCGTTCCACTCCGTTCATTAATTTATAGACTTATATCATATCTCCCCTCAGCCGTCTCTTTTCCAGGTTAAAGAGCCCTAACCTTTTTAGCCTTTCTTCATAGGAGTATCCTTCCATCCCCTTTACCATTTTGCTGGCTCTTTGAACCTTTTCTAAAATCGCTATATCCATTTTAAGATACGGCGACCAGAATTGCACACAATATTCTAGGTGCAGTCTCACCATGGAACGATATAGACAGGGTGGTGGGCAGGGCGGTGGAGCCTGTGCCTCCCCACTTGCAAGGTCACGGATTCTACTCCAGGTATTTCCTGGTACTCAAAAGGACCGGTGGCCTTCGACCCATTCTGGACCTCAGGAACCTCAACAATTTCCTAGAGAAAGAAAAGTTCAAGATGCTTACTCTTGGAACACTTCTGCCCTACCTCCAGCAGGGAGATTGGCTATGCTCCTTAGATCTAAAGGATGCGTACACTCACATCCTCATTCATCCGGACCACAGAAAGTACCTCAGGTTCATTGTGGGAGGAAACCATTATCAGTACAGAGTACTACCTTTTGGCCTGGCCTCCGCTCCCAGAGTCTTTACCAAGTGCCTGGCAGTTGTTGCGGCCTACCTGAGAAATCAAGGCATCTTGTCTTTCCCTATCTGGACGACTGGCTCATCAGGGGTCAGACGTCCCTGGAGGCCAGACAAGCCACCCTCAGAACCATTGCTCTGCTTCAAGATGTGGGCTTTGTCATAAACTTCGCAAAGTCCACTTTGCTCCCCTCCCAGAACTTCGAGTTCATAGGGGCAAGGTTAGATTCTCTACTGGCAAAGGCATTCTTGCCAGAAGACAGGGCCCAAAGACTGATGGACGTGGCCAAACAGTTTCTAAACAAGCCCCTGGTCTCCGCCAGACTCTGCCTCAGACTTCTGGGCCACATGGCTTCGACAGTGCATGTGACTCCCAATGCCAGGCTCCATATGAGGCCTGCACAGTGGTGCCTTCGGACTCAATGGTCTCAGGCCACCGGCCGCCTAAGAGACAGGATAAGGGTGTCCAGACCCCTTTTGGCCTCCCTCTGCTGGTGGCTACATACACCCAATCTGCTGAAGGGGATGCCCTTCCAAATGCCAGAATACTCGGTGGTCCTCACCACCGACGCCTCTCTGCGGGGCTGGGGTGCTCATTGTCTGGACAAGTGCACTCAAGGCCTCTGGTCTCCTTGGGAGGCAGCCCAATAGATCAATCTCCTGGAACTTCGAGCTATCCGCTTAGCTCTCAAGGCTTTTTCTCCGGCCCTGGCTCACCGCTCAGTCTTGATTCATACAGACAACCAGGTAGCCATGTTTTATGTGAACAAACAGGGCGGGACTGGGTCAAAGCTCCTTTGTCGGAAGACTCAAGACCTTTGCCCTAAAGCACAACATGCTTCTCAAGGCGGTGTACCTTCCAGGCCAGGAGAACTGGCTGGCCGACCGGTTGAGCAGAATTCTGCAGCCCCACGAGTGGCAGCTGCATCCCTTGGTCGTTCAGAAGATCTTCCTGAAGTGGGTTCTCCCTTGGATAGATCTCTTTGCCAGTCCACTGAACAAACAACTGCCCAAGTTCTGCTCCACCAAAGATCCGTAAACTAATGTAAGCACTCTAAGCAATGATTAACTAAAGGTGCTGTGAGCTGCTTTGTACGTAAGCGAGAGACATGTTCCCCCAATCTGTTTACAAGGTCGCGAAGTCCGTCCAACATAGGGCAGTTTGCAAGGACAAATAATTAAATAAACTACATAAGAAGTAGTACAGTCCGTATGCCACCGAGTATAATAGTTCTTTTTGGTACGATCATCTGTCCACATCCGACCCGGTAAGGTGTTTGAGCAGTAAGAACAAGTTCCACAGGGAAAATGACCAGTATTATCATGTCCTGTAGGTGGTCGATCTAGAGGAGCTGTAGTCTTCATCAATAAATCACGTAAGTTAGATTTATGGGAATAAGCAATTTGAAGTGGTTTACGAAAGCATGAATGAATGGCTAAAACAGGCCAAAATTTATGAATCAGACGAACAACAGAGGCAGTACCACGTATATAAGGAAAAATGCCCGTAATCTTATCTTACGTACAAAGCAGCTCACAGCACCTTTAGTTAATCCAGGGGTCTCAAACTCAAATTGCTTTGAGGGCCAAATGAGGACTTGTAAAGTAACCCGGGGGCCGCACAAGACGCAGGCCTAATTTGCATAAGGGACCTCATTTGCATAAATATTTGCATAATGTTACCATAAACTAACTTTTAGTAAACATGCCTCTTAATGAGCGTATGGATAAAGAAAGACTAAAAGATTTCTACATTACTATAATCCAGTGCCAACCGCCAGGCACATTAGGAACTACTACAAACACTGCCCATTTAGAACCCATAGCAAACCCACCGTATCGTAACAGCACTACCAGGACTCACAAAGCACCATACCCTAACTATCAAAAGGCAACACTGCAAATATTAAACCAATACATTTCAGAGAATAACAATACATGACCTACTGGGGAAAGAGAACAAGTGGCAATGTCAAATAGGAATTACATAAACAGAATACCTCAGCTCAGTTACACATGCAGAACATACACCATCACCAAACAAGGAATCAAAATTTAGAAACAGGAAGACAATAATTAAACTGGGAACCCCAAAAGCCAACATTGGAATGTACAACAACACTGTAGAAATAAAACTATAAATTAATTTCCTCTTGTATTAAATAAAGCACAGACGTTAATGATGCACATTTCCCAGAGCTGACATATTCCAGTTAATTCAAAATAAAGAGATATTTTTCTACCTTTTGTGCATTTTTTTTTTCAGTTGCAATTGTGCCAGCCACTTTCTTCTGGTTTCTTGGTGTCTTCTGCTAACTCTCCATGGTCTGCTGTCCATTTGTACTTTCTTCTCTCTTCTAGTTTTTTTTCCTTTCTCTCTCTGCATCTGCTTTAACATACTAATCTTTTTCCTTTTGCTCTTTCCTCATTCCTATTTCATCCACTCAAATTTTACCCCTCCATTCTCAATCCACACTTACTCACCCAGTACCTGGCCAATTGTAGATTTTTCTTCCCTCCCACACAAAATATTTTTTCCCCTCTCCATTTTACTCTCCCAGCCCTATCCCATTCTAATCCTCCCCCAACATCAGCTCCCTTGTAGTTTCAGCCCCACCCAGCATCTGCTCCCTTCTAGTCCCCGCATCATCAGCCCATTCCAGTCCTATTCTAGCCCCACCATCAGCCCATTTCCTGTCCTTGCTCCCCCCAACTAAGCCCATTTCCAGTCCTAGCTCCCTCCCCTCACAGCCCATTTCCTTTCTAAGCCCCCTCCCCATCAGCCCATTTCCATTCCAAGCCCCCCTCCCCATCAGCCCATTTCCATTCCAAGCCCCCTTCCACTCAGCCCATTTCCATTCCAAAACCCCGTCCCCATCAGTTATTTGCAGTTCAAGCCCCCCCTTCTACTCAGCCCATTTCCAGTCCTAGCAACCCCCCCAGTCCATTACCAGTTCTAGCCCCCCCATAGCCCATTACCAGTCCTAAGCCCCCCAACAGCCCACTTCCAGTCCTAACCCTCCCATCACCCCATTTTCATTCTTAGCCCCCCCATAACCCCATTTTCAGTCTTACCCCCCCCCAATCAGACCACCTCCAGTCCTAACCCCATCTGCCCATTTCCAGTCCTCGCCCCCCCATAGCCCATTACCATTCCTAAGCCCCCCAACAGCCCACTTCCAGTCCTAACCCTCCCATCACCCCATTTTCATTCTTAGCCCCCCCATCACCCCATTTTTAGTCTTAGCCCCCCCCAATCATACCACCTCCAGTCCTAACCCCATCTGCCCATTTCCAGTCCTCGCCCCCCCATAGCCCATTACCATTCCTAAGCCCCCCAACAGCCCACTTCCAGTCCTAACCCCCCCCCCCCCCAATCAGGCCAAGTAAATAAACTAACAACAAAACCCTGTCTGCTGCTGCTGCTGCCGCCGCCGCCGTGGTAGCAGCACAATCAGCTGTTCGCGGTCCCTTCTCCTATGCCCGGAAGAGCCCCGAGTCTGCTCCTTTAGCGGTGAGCTTTTCAAGCCGCGAAGAGAGTATTTTCCTCTCGCGCGGCTTGACAAGCCGCGCGAGAGGGAAATATTCTCTTTGCATCTTGAAAAGCCCGCCGCTAAAGGAGCAGACTCGGGGCTCTTCCGGGCTGAGGAGAAGGGACCGCGAACAGCTGATTGTGCTGCTACCACGGCAGCAGCAGAAGACAGGGTTTGTGTTTTTTTTTTTTCCTCCGTCGCGGGCCGCACAAAGTTCGGTTGCGGGCCGCATGCGGCCCGCGGGCCGCGTGTTTGAGACCCCGGAGTTAATCATTGCTTAGAGTGCTTACATGAGTTTACGGATCTTTGCTGGCGAATTTTAGATCATGTACCCCCAGATCCATGTGGAGGCGATCGGATCCAGAAGCTACAGAATTTAGAACAAAAATGGATTTTTCGATTACATTCTGTGTGCCCCGATGGCTTGAATCAACAGCTGGACTGGCATACTATTTTTTAACTTTCAGAATGGGAGGAGTTACCTGATTGGTGGTTCCTCCTCCCCAATCTGATAGGTTCTTCAGTGCAGGCTACACCTGATTAAAGTGTTTCATTAACTCAGAGGCCTGGGTTATAAAAACCAATTGTTTTTGCAGCATTCTTAAGGCTAACTATGGATAGCCAGTTACCTCATTGTATTATTGAGTTGCAATTTAATAGTTGAATGTTTACTTTTATAAATTTGTTCTATGTAAAAACCTGTTCTATGTAAAATAGTTCTAAACCTGTTCTATGTAAATTAGTTTCTAAACCTGTTCTATGTAAAATAATAGCATTCTATTATTAAACTTTGTTTACTTGTAAACCGCCACTGATCGCTGGAAGTGGCGGTATAGAAGAGATGTATAAATAAATAAATAAATAACGCTCATTATACAGAGGTCTGACCTGAAGCAGGGGGTTTATGTTTGTACTCCCGAAACGTGACACGTCGTACTTTGACCTACTGCTGACTACAGCGTATTTAAAGCCTGCTTTTCTACGTAAGCTAAGTATTAGCCAATTTTGGATAAGTGCTGCTTTTTGTATAATAAAAAAATTTTTCTTAAATGATTAAAAAGGACGGGCCACAGTGGTAGATGGAGTTTACCCTTTCTACTGTGATGGCTATTCCGACAAAAAAATTAAGTATTTAATTGGTTTATTTCACTGGGTACTGGTATTTTGCTCTTTATTTAAACTCAGGAAGAAGGTTCTTTTTTGGAATTCTCTCAAGTTCTGCTCCAGGCAACCGCATCCTTTGAGGATAGCACCAGATGCTTTTCTGATGTCCTGGTCTCAGGGCCTCCTGTATGCGTTTCCTCCCACGCCCTTGGTGGCCCGAACTCTTTTCAAGACTCTTCAGGACAAGGCCTCGGTTCTGCTGGTAGCTCCCAGGTGGCCGAAGCAGCCTTGGTTTCCACTTCTGCTTCAGCTGGCAGTGGATTCCCCACTACCTCTGGGGTTGCAACCCGACCTCCTCTCACAGGAGCAGGGTTCCCTTCTGCACCCCAATCTCAAAGCTCTCAATTTGATGGCCTGGAGGCTGCAAGGGTAGTTTTGGCTCCCTGGGGCCTACCTCAGGAAGTTGAGGAGGTTGTCCTAGCCTCTAGGAAACAGTCCACTAGGAAAACCTATGCCCTCAAATGGAAGAGGTTTTCTGTGTGGTGTCAGCTACGTACAGAGGATCCTTTCTCCTGTACTGTGCAGTAGTGCTTCAGTACTTATTGCACTTATCAAATCAGGGACTTAAGTCCATTTCTGTTCGGGTCCACCTCTCAGCTCTAGCAGCTTACCACTCACTGGTGGAGGGACATTCTCTGTCAGGTCACCCCTTGTTGTCCCGCTTTCTCAGGCGCTTGCTTTTGCTCAAGCCTCCCATCCGTCCTCCTGCTCCTGAGTGGGAGCTGAATGTGGTCTTGCAGCAACTGACTCCCCCACCCTTTGAGCCGATGGCTACTTGCCCTCTACGCTTCCTTTCCTGGAAGACACTCTTCCTGATAGCCCTCACCTTGGCTAGGCGAGTGAGTGAGCTTCAGGCCCTGGTCTGTGATAGACCTTACGCCAGGATTTATAGGAACAGGGTAGTCCTCGGGACTCATCTCAAGTTCCTTCCTAAGGTTGTCTCCTCTTTCCACCTCAATCAGGAGGTGGTTCTTCCAACATTCTTCCCTAGGCCTCATGCTAGCCAGGCTGAAGCAGTCCTGCATACCCTGGACTGTAGGAGGGCCTTATCCTTCTACCTTGACCGTACGCAGGGGCATAGAAGGGCTACTCAGCTCTTCGTCTCCTTTGACCCCAATAGGTTGGGGTTGGCTGTGTCCAAGCGTACCTTGTCCATCTGGGTGGCTGACTGTATCACCTGGGCTTACTAGGCGGCTGACCTTCCTTTGCAGGGTAGGGTCACGGCCCATCGTGTCAGGGCAATGGCTGCCTCAGTGGCTCATCTCCGCTCTGTGCCCTTGGTAGACATCTGCAGGGCTGCAACTTGGTCTTCAAGCCAGACGTTTGCGGCCCATTACTGTCTGGAGAGGGAGTCCCGTAGGGACAGTGCTTTTGGCCAAGCAGTACTCCGGAATCTCTTTGAGGTTTAGGCAACTCCTGCCCTCATGCCCTCTGTTGGGCTACCGGTGGAGGTTGTGTCCTTGGAAAGCCTTTCTTTGCTGCTGTGACTAGAGGGAGTTCTCTTGTTCAGCCTGGGTTCCTGGTAGCCCAGAGCTAGGGAGTCACCCATATGTGAGGACTGACTTCCTGCTTGGTCCTGGAGAAAGAGTAGTTACTCACCTGTAACAGATGTTCTCCAGGAGCAGCAGGAATCAGTCCTCACAACCCTCCCTCCTCCCCTGGGAGTTGAAGTTGTACATAGTTTAATTTTTTCATTTTTGTGAGCTGTTCTTAGCTATGTCATTTGACTGAGTTAAGATGACACCTTTAGGCGGGAAGGGAACTGCGCATGCGTGCCAGCATTCCCAAAGGCTTTCATAGAAAGCTGGGGAAATGCTCCGCTGGGGCTTCATCGGCGCTGATGACACCCATATGTGAGGACTGATTCCTGCTGCTCCTGGAGAACACCTGTTACAGGTGAGTAACTACTCTAAACCTGCAGGTGTTTGCTCAGATTGTCCGCAGATGGGGGCCACCGATTATGGATCTCATGGTGACCTTTCAGTCAGCAAAAACGAGTCGCTTCTTCAGCAGACGTTGGGAAAGGATGTCAGAAGGGATCGATGCTCTCATTCAGCACTGGCTGTCGTCTGGTCTCCTCTGTTTTCTCCATGGGCACTCATAGGGCGAGTGGCACAGCGCGTAGAAGCCCATCAAGGGAGAGTGCTGCTGGTAGCTCCGGATTGGCCAAGACGCCCGTGGTACGCCGACCAAGTTCAACTACTCGACGGGAATCCTTGGAGGTTGCCGTTGTCGGAGAATCTGTTGCTTCAGGGTCTGCTTCAAATGCTTGATGGTGGCTCGATTCTCGCTTACGGTTTGGCCAATGAAAGGGTGAGGTTAAGGAGAAAAGGTTATTCGGGAACGGTCATCGCGACTTTGCTTCATGCCCGAAAGAAGTCCACTTCCCGCGCATATGGCGTATCTTTGAGGACTGGTGTTCGCGGCGTCAGGTACGCACGGCTACTGTATCCGTTCCTGTAGTGTTGAGCTTCCTGCAAGACGGGTTTGATAGAGGGCTGGCAGCCAGTTCCTTAAGGGTCCAGTTGGCAGCTCTTTCTTGCTATAGAGGTGTAAAATACAGGGAGTGGCACTGGGTTCCCATGTCAATGTTCTGCGCTTTCTTAAAGCGGTGTCTAGACTTCGACTCTTTCGTAGAATATTGGTTCCGCTGTGGGATCTCAACTTGGTCTTAGGGGCTCTGGCACAAGAGCCCTTTGAGCCATTGCATCAGGGGTCGGTTAAGGATTTAACGTTGAAAACAGTGTTCTTGGTGGCCATCTGTTCGGCGAGGCGAATCTTGGAGTTACAGGCCCTGTCCTGTATAGAACCGTTTGTCATTTTCCAAGGGAAAAGATGGTGATTCGTCTTGTGCCATCCTTTTTGCCAAAGGTGGTTTCTCCGTTTCACCTAAATCGATTTCTCTTCCGGTGCTTGCTTCTACTGAGGAGAGTGCGTCGGACTGTAGTTTGCGACATCTGGACGTAAAGAGAGTGCTGAGGCAGTATTTGAAAGTTTCGGAAACGTTTCGCAAGTCGGAACGGATCTTCGTGCTATTCGGGGGCCCTTGGAAAGGTGAAGCAGCGGTGAAAGCTTCAATTTCCTGTTGGGTTAGAGAAGCCATTGTGTCAGCATATATTTTGCAAGGCCGCCCAGTGCCAGTGGGGCTGCGGGCTCAGTCGGGTAGAGCTCAAGCGGCATCCTGGGCGGAGCACAGTTTGGTGCCACCAGTGGAAATTTGCAGAGCGGCTGCTTGGACGTTCTGGCATCTAACAATGCTTGTTTCGGTTCAGTGGTGTTGCGTGCCGGTTGGAAAGGTCCATCCCATTGAATACTGCTCTGTTACATCCCAGAGGTGGAGGACTGAACTGGAGGAACGATAAGGAAATAGAAATTACACTTACCTGGTAATTGTTCCTTGAGGAACTCTAGTTCAGCCCTCATTCCCGCCCGGGGATGGGTGCTTCAGGAGCAGGCTTTTCAGGTCAAGAAGGAGTACCAGTGATTGAGGGCGTAGAATCCTGTTTAGAATCCAGTTTAGTCTCGTAATCGTGCAGTTTCTGTCTCTGTCCTCTTTTTCTATTCCCTTCGGTGGCTCGGTTCAAGGAGGGGAGAAAAAGGGCAGGAAGCAGCCTTCCTTTTACTTTTTGGAAGGGGAATTAGTTATAAATCAGTTTTAAGTTTAGTTGTAAGTGATAAGTTCTAAATATTTGTTTGAGTATAAGGTTAAAGTTCATATAACAGCTACTTATTTGTTGCTCCTTTGAGTCTGCTTTGTCATTAGTTCACTGGGGATGATGGGAGAGATCCGCAGGTTACATCCAGTGATGTCACAGTTTTGACATGCCCAGTCTCCAAGCTGCAGGAGAAGGTACACAACCCAGTGGTGGAGGACTGAACTGGAGTTCCTCAAGGAACAACAATTACCAGGTAAGTGTAATATCTATTTACTAGAGTCTAGGCCACGTATAAGCTTGTCCAGAAATGATAGCATAAGGGTCTCGACACTATGTTGTGGTCTAAACCCGTGTTGATTCTCATCCAGTGGTGCATTTAGTTCAATGAAATCTTGTAGTTGCAATTGTACAACTTTTTCTATGACCTTCGTTAGGAATGGTAAGCTTAATATTGGGCAATATGAATTGGGTAGGTTTTTGTCAGATGTTGCAGCTTTAGTATAGGACAGATTGTAGCCTTTTTTAAGGTAGTAGACATGTATCCTTGGTTCAATGAGGAGTTTACTATCTCACACCGATGGTTGGGGTAAACTTGTCTTTAGTTGATTTCAACCAGCTGACCGGGCAGGGGTCACTGGGAGAGGTAGTAGTGTTGATGTTAGTAGTTATTTTTTTGAGATGGATGTTATCAGTAGCATGAAACGTTGACCATGTTGCGTTATGAGAATTTGAGTTTATGAACTGGGGGCCAGGTTGGATCATTGGACTCATTCTGAGTTGGGTGGCTAGTCTGTTTATATAGTAATTTGCTATCAGTTGTGGGTGTAATGTTATGTTGTCATCCTCCGGGGGGGGGGGTGTTCTTAGAGATTTCACTATGGAAAATAGTTCTCTTGGTCTGTTAAGTGATTTTGTGAGTAATGTATGATATTCATTCTTTTATTTATGACTTCTTTGTATAGCTTTAGAGTTTGCATGTATTGCAGTTTGTCATTTTCTGATTTTGTACGTCTCCATTTGTGTTCTATGTTTCTTAATTTTTGTTTCAATTTTCTTAGATCTGATGTGTACCAGTTATTGGTGTTTCTTTTTTTCGTGTTTCTGTGAGTATTTGGAGCTAAGGCGGCATTGGTTAAGGTTGTGTTCCAGTTTTGTATGATGTCATCCAAGCTAGTGAGGGAGCTGTCAATATGCTGTAGAGTATTATCTAGGAAAGATTCTTTGTCGAAAGTTTTATATTTACTATGTATTGTTGGGGTTTTATCAGGCGTATTTCTAGTGGGCAGTGTAGGTGGTGTAAATTCTATAAGGAAATGGTCTGCCCTTGGTAGCAGGGTGGTTATTGGAGGAGAGTAGCAAATGTCTTGAATGGTATTTATTTGGAGGAATATGAGGTCTAGAACATTACATTTATTGTGTGTAGGGCATTGAACTACTTGATTGAGGACCATACTCATACTCGGCCTTTGAGTCTGAATGGGAGACTGAGGACAAGGAGTCCTCGGACACTCAGCAACATCAAAATGTACCTTCGGACCCATTCCCCACCAGTGTCCCGATGCCATTCCCTGCCAGAGGATGTCGCTTTCCTCGACTTTGTGCAGGACATAGCTAAGGCTCTCATCATTGAGACCGAGGCAGAGGAAGACCCGTGCACAGAGGAACTAGAGATACTCCATTATGAGCCCCCCAGGAAACCCTTACAGTACCGGTGCATCTGATCCTTGAGCACTTCCTCCTCTGGATGTGGGAAACACCAGCGTCAGTACCCATTGTCAGCAGGCAGCTTGACTCCATGTACCGAGTATGCCGAAGCCTTGGGTTCCAGAAAACCCAACTTTCCCACAACTCAATGGTCGTTGAGTCAGCCATGAGCAGGCTAAAGAGCCAAAAGACTTTTCATCGGTGCCACCCAGCAAGGAGGCCCGAACCCTCGATGCCCTCAGCTAAAAGGCCTTTCATGGCTCAATGCTGGCTAGCCAGATCCAGTCCTACCAGCTCTTTATCAGCATGTACCTTAAGGAGCTGTCAAGGGAGCTCAGTGGATTATTGGCAGGCCTTGACCAGGAACCCCTGCAGAGATTTAAATCTCTGGCCTCGGTGGTCAAAGAGTGCTTGAAGTTTTTGTCTCGAGCAGCCTATGATGGCTTTGAGTCTTCGGCCAGGGTAGCCGCCGCAGGCATCGTGGTATGATTCCAAGCATGGCTGCCTTTGTCTGACCTAGACCAATGAATTCAGGACAAACTTATTGATGTCCACTGCATTGGAGAGAACCTCTTCGGGAAACCCATGTCAGACAAAACTGCAGAGAAAGAGACAGAGTTCCTAATGAGAACCAGACTCTCGAAGAAGATCTCTGTGCAGTCCCATAAGAAGACCCCCAGGTAAGAAGCCCTTCTTCCCGAGGAAGAAGGGGGGGGTTGGCAATACCTTGCAATTTCAGGCCTTCTCGGCCCCTCAGCAAGGCCAACCAGCACAAAAGATGACTCTGCCTGTTGGGCCACATGGCCTCCACAGTTCACGTGACCCCATACACCAGACTGCTCATGAGAGCGGCCCAGTGGTGCCTCCTATCTCAGTGGACACAAGCAGGTTCCGGGACAGTGTGAGTGACCCGCCAGCTGGCAGGCTCCCTCAGATGGTTGCAGATCCCTCGTCATCTTCAGGCTGGGATGCCCTTCCAGGCACCCAACCCCCAGTGGGTCCTCCCCATGGACTCCTCCTTACTGGGCTGAGGAGCGTATTGCGAGGGCCTCCAGACACAAGACAGCTGGTCCCAGATGGAATCACAGATGCAAATCAATATGCTGGAGCTCCAGGCGATATTTCTGGCTCTCCGAGTCTTCCGCCACCAGCTGCAGCACCAGTCAGTGCTGGTCCAGACCAACAACCAAGTCGCAAATTTCTATGTAAACAAACAAGGGGCCATGGGGTTGTACTCCCTCTGCCAGGAGATGGTAGCCGTATGCGATGTGCAGAGGGATGCTCCTAAGAGCAGTCTACCTCCCAGGCCAAGACAGTGCCCTGGGGGACAAGCTGAGCAGAGTCCTCCAGCCGCACGAGTGGCGCCAGGATCCCAAAGTGGCCTCCTGGCTGTTTTGACTCGGGGATGTCCCACTGGTGTACCTGTTCACCAGCCTGCACAACATGCACCCATCTCAGGTGGTGGCCTCCTGTATGCCTTCCCGCTGTCACCATTGGTTGCCAAGACCCTCTTCAAGGTCCAATGTGACAGGGCATCGCTAATACTGATAGCTCACCGGTGACCCAGGCAACCATGGTTCCTGCTGCTGCTCTCCCTGTCAGCGGTGTCACCAATGCCCCTGGATCGAGCCCCAGAACTACTGTCAAGAGCAGGGCTCTCACTTACACCCCAACCTGGGGTCCCTGTCACTCACAGCTTGGCTGCTGAGAGTAGCATTAGCTCCCTTCAATCTCCCTCAGGACATGGAAGAGGTTCTCCTGGCCTCTCGCAAGGCTTCCACAAGAAGGGCGTACGCCTTCGTGGTGCCGATTCTCTGTGTGGTGTGCCAAAAGGTGGGCAAACCCATTCTCCTGCACAGTACAAGTAGTACTCCAGTACCTGCTCCATCTGTCGTAAGTAGGACTAAAGTCCATCTCGATTACACATGAGCGCTATCGCAGCGCACCACCATTCCGTTGAGGGTGATCCTGGAAAGTCATCTTCTATGTGGCACTCACTTCAGCTCAGAGTCAGCAAGCTCCAGGCTCTGATGTTGGAGCCTCCCTACACGAGGTTCTACAAGAACAGGGTGGTGCTCCGCATACACCCCAAGTTTCTGCCGAAGGTGGTGTCCTCATTCAACCCCAATCAAGAGGTGGTGTCCCCACCTTCTTTCCGAGGCTTCACGCCGGCAGAGCGGAGACTGTTCTCCATACTCTGGGTTGTAAAAAGGCCCTGTCCTATCTGCAATGGACTCGGGGCTACCACAAAGCAACATTGTCCGCTTGGGTGTCGGACTGCATTACCCTCGTCTATGAGCAGGAAGGGGAACTCACTGGAGCGGATTAAGGCACACCACGTCAGGGCCATGGCTGTTTCTGTGGCAAATCTCCGTTCCATCCCTGTGACGGAAATCTGTCTGGCCGCTACCTGGTCTTCGGTCCATACCTTTGCAGCTCACTACTGCCTGGCGAGGGAGTCCTGATTGGATAGTGCCCTTGGCCAGGCCGTACTCTATAATCTTTTCATGGTGTAGGAAACTCCTGCCCTTCGACCCTTCTGTGTTCAGGCTACCAGCGTGCTGGTTCTCTGCCGGATACTTGGGTCTTGCGAGAATGTCTCAGTAGGGACTCAACTGCTGCTAATCACAGTTCACCCTATGCAGATCGCCGTGGTGTTCTGACAGGGTCTCGATAGCCTGTAGCTGGGGACTCCCATATGTAAGGACTGACTTCCTGCTTGTTCCCGGAGAAAGCATAGTTACTCACCTGTGACAGGTGTTCTCCGGGGACAGCAGGAATCAGTCCTCGCAACCTTCCCTCCTCCCCTTGGAGTTGCTCCTTTTACCATATTTTCTTTTTCTTTTTGCCGTCTTAGCTATGTCATTAGACTGAGGCAAGATGGCACATTGGGTGGGAAGGGGGTCCACGCATGCATGGTGTTTCTCCCAAAGGCTTTCTTGAAAGCTGGGGAGATGCTTCTGCCGGGCTCCATCAGTCCAGTGTCACGTGAGGACTGATTCCTGCTGTCCACGGATAACACCTGTTTTCTTAATGCCCAGGCATTATAAGCCAAAAAAAACTTGCATGTTGAAATAAGGTGATTGTTCCATAGTTCTCTCTGATGCAACTACTCTATATAGCATCTAGCTCAGTCTGCAGTGTTTTAGAGATAACAAGAACCTCTGCAATGGGCAGAGGCCTTCATGAAGACATGCAAGAAATACCTGCAGCTGGACATTTGCAAAAAATGGTCTGTGGGGCAGTAGAAGAAATAAACTACTACTTGATGCTTCAGACTCTCTTGCCACTTCTGAAACACCTTAAGGACACTAGACTAGTTTCCTGATGAAGCAGTCCTCTTCAGAAGAGTCAGTACCTCCCCAAAACCTTGCAAGAAAAATCAAGAGTTGAAACCCCCATACTACCACACAGTCGAAACTGAGGTTGGGCTATTGCCTACATGCAAGAGAAATAGCTAATGTTACGATCTCTGTTATGGAAGACCTCCCTGCAGGCCAAAGAGGGAGACTTGAAGTTTTCCACAAATAGTTGGTCCATTGTAACATTAGATATCTCTGTGTTCTTGATTATATGAGAAGCAATCAAAAAGTATTGAGACTTGTACAATAACACAAGAAATATAACACTGACAGTTATTGCACTCATACTTCACAGTAGTCCCCTTCCAATATAACACACTTCCTCCAGCATTCCTTCCACCACTGGAAACAATTTTGAAATGCCTTTTTTATTATGCTGTGAAGCTGCTGTGTCGAATTTTGCTTAATGGTCTCCAGGTCGTCGAATCTCCAGTTTTAGAAACAAGAAAGTCGCACGGTGCGAGGTCTGGTGAGTACGGAGGCTGAAGGACTTGCTCAATTTGGTGTTTGGCCAAGAACTGCTGGACAAATGTGATGCGTGAGCTGGGGCGTTATCATAATGAAGCAACCATTCACCATTCCTGTGCAACTCTGGCCTCTTACGACAATGCATTTCAAGCAAGTCAGAACTTAGACATAGTACTCCTTATTGCTGATCTGGCCTTTTGGAGCTTATTCATGATGAACAATACCCTGGTAATCAAAGAGAACAGTGAGCATGACCTTGACGTTGCTCCTCACTGACTGGGCTTTCTTGGGTCTGGCAGAGTCTGGAATATTCTATTGTGAGGATTGAACCTTAGTTTGAGGCCTGGGCCTTTCATTGGTTCTTTGTCTCCACCGGTCTGCTAGTGGGGGAGCACAGACTATTTGCCTGGACTGGTCTAGCTGGACTCTGGTAAAGGACATTAATAAGTAAAATGTCTCCTCCTCCCCCAAGTCTTGCTGAGAACCTTCACGTGATGACCCCATTGTGCAAAACCTATACTAAATTTCAGACAGGCAACACTACAAGTGAACTACAATAGGAAAGAGAAAGAAAAATACATACTGGCCACACATCACCACCCATAGCTTACGCACTAGGGCTAATGGTGGTAGCGATAGTGCAGACACTCCAGATGCAGATAACATCCCTGCCATGGATAACGGTCATGGCAAATGTGTTCATGAGAGATAAACCATAGAAATTAATGAAAAGAGGATTCGCTACAGATAGAGGAGATAGAATGTAAGCTACTTTTATGCTACAACCCTATATTTAAATAAAGAGGGTATACAACGAGAATCTGCCAGGAAATGGAAGAAAGAGGAAAACTGTGACAAGAAAAAATGGCAAAAAGCAACAGATACAAATTTAAGATACTTACTCTGATCTATGAAATTAAATATATGAATAACATCTTGCATCAACTAAGGGCTTCAGTGAAAAAAGAAATACGGGCAGAGAAGGGAGGAGGAGACCTGGGTGAGAGTGTACTAGACGAAAGGTATACACAGAAAAAGAAAGATCAGTTGAGGGGGTAATAGAGCTTTGCGATCTGGAACTGCAGGGGGAGGGGAGGGGGGGCGAAATGCATTGGGGTTGTCTGAATAAAAGTGCCTTTGACACCTGTCGGCGCACCTGTTTTTTGTCCCTTGCTCCTGTATAGGTTGGTTGCTGTCCATTGGACTCCATCATTTGTAATATCTAGTGAGGAATATTTCAGGGAGATTCCCCTTGCCACTTCTGTTTTATATGACGCTTAATCCAGTGAGTACTCATCAACTCTTTGGGATATGAATTTAGTCTGAATCCTCAGGAAGGTGACAACCCAGAGGTAACATCCCATTTACTATTTGTAGAAGACATGAAGCTCTACAGTTCCAGGGACCAACAATTAGCAGAGCAACTCTGTGAAGTGAAAAGCTTTTCTGGTGACAGGATGACTTTTGGCCTTGACAGATGTGCAAAGGCAACATTTTGTTTAGACGAAAATTGAGCAAAACAGAACATGTCCTTGACTGAGGGCTGTAACATCAAGGAGCCTGAAGAGGAAGGCTTTTATAAATATCTTGGAATAGAGGAAGGAATGACACTCAAGCAGAAATTACTGAGAGGAAAGATCAGTAAGAAACTTTTTGAAGATGAAAATCATTATTGAAAAGTGCTATAACATCATCACATAAGATACAAGTCATCAATCAACTGGCAGTTCCTTTACTCTCATACAGCTTTTGGCTTGTAGACTGGTCTCTTAAAGATCTTTAAAAAACTGGATGTGTGAACAAGAAAATTCCATGCCTATGTGGTGACTTACAGGAATCGATGTATATGAAGACTGTACATCCCTAGAACTGAAGGGGTGACCTACATGGAATGATGGGTACACCGCTAAACAAAGGCAAGGAGAGGGGTAACCTGCAAGGAGCGGCAGGTGCACCTTCTCTTACCGCCTTGTTGGACAGACCAGATAGACCATACTGGTCTTTCTTCGGGAACAAGCAGGAAGTCAGTCCTCGCATGTGGGTGACGTCGGCACCGACGGAGCCCTCGCAGAAGCATCCCACCAGCTTTCAAAGAAAGCCTTTGGGTGATGCCATCACGCATGCGTGGTTCCCTTCCCATCCAAGGGTGCCATCTTGTTCAATCTCCTTTTTTCCGCGGAGCCCTTCAGACGTCCCTGGAAAAAGTTGATTATTCTTTACCCGAGTTTCACACTCGCCTCCGGTATTGCACCGGTACTCTTCCCGCCTACCGACCTAGTACTTTGGCGTCTGGTTCGGTTTAGTTTTTGTAATTTTTCTTTTCTAGCGCCTTCGTGCCTTTTTTTCTTCTGCTGGCAGCCTGCAGGGGTACTTTTTTCCCCCCCATGGCTGCCAGTGGTTTTAAGAAGTGTGATTGGTGCTCTAAAATCATGTCTTTGACAGACACACGTGACTGCTGTCTTCACTGCCTCGGGCCAGACCACGACCCAGCAGCCTGCAGTCTCTGCAAGAGGATGTCCAGCAAGGCCATCATGAGCCGCCAGCTACAGCACAATAAGCTTTTCCCCGTGTCCCCTGATCAAAGACCAGAGCCTCGTCTGAGGCCCCGACATCTCGGGTGGAACTCTTCGAACCCGAGCCTCATCATGGGTCCTCAGAAAGGGGGTCTCCCTCGACGGAACCCAGGAAGAAAAAGAAACCCTTGAAGGTGGCGTCCTTGGATGGTTCCGACCGGTCGGGGGCCTCCCCGGGCCTGAGATGCTCATCCGAAGCATCGGAGAAGGAGCAACCTGCAAAGGTCCCCCAGAAGGATCAAACTGTGGACCGGCCTCCATCTCCAGACACCATCCTTGTCGAGGATTCCCCTTCGGGGGGAGCCAGTGTTGGGCCCAAATTTCTTGGGGCTCGAGTCTCTTGGTGCCCTTGTTGAAGGCTGTGAAGCATTCTGGTCTGTAGGCCAGAATGGTGGTCCTGGAGCGCAGTTTGTTTGTTTATTTACAGGGTAAACTATTTAAGACAAATAGGAGAAAATATTTCTTCTCTCAACGTGTAATCAAACTCTGGAATCTGTTACCGGAGGATGTAGTAAGGGCTGTTAGTATAGCTGGGTTTAAAAAAGGTTTGGACAAGTTCCTGGAGGAAAGGTCCATAAACCACTATTAAAAAGGGACCCAGGATATCAATGCTTGGCCTAGTACAAGCACTGCAGAACCTGTGTCTTTTGGGGAAACTGCTAGGTACGTATGACCTAGATTGGCCACTGTTGGAAACAGGATACTGGGCTTGATGGACCTCGGTCTGACCCAGTATGGCATTTCTTATGTTCTTATGGCATTTCTTATGTTCTTATGTTCTTATTTATTTTATTTTCTTTTCTTATATACCGCACTCTTCAGTATCAGCGCGGTTTACATGGAACAAGGAACCATAAACAACAAGTTTTTTACATAGAACAGGGAGGTACGACTTGGATAACTTAGGGAGACATGCAAAACAACTATTTACATATATAACAGTAATCTTTGAGGAATGGCCTATGAGCAATCTACGGATAAGTATTAAAGTAGGCATTATGTGCGGCTATGGTGGATTATGATTTATCTTGTAGTATTGTATAAATAAGTGGTGTTTGAGTGCTCTCCTGAATTGCATGAGATCGGTAATGGCTCGGATTTCTGGAGGCAGAGTATTCCAACACTTGGGGGCATAAAAACTGAACGCTCTGTTGGATGTTAATGTGCATTTTGTTGCTGCATTTGGTATAATTAGGGTGTTTGCTGTTGTGGATCTTCTGGATCTGTTGGGCGGAGTGGGCTGAAGTAGATTGACTAATGTTTCAGCAGTTATGCCGTGGATGGCTTTAAAGGTAAGTACTAGGGTCTTGAATAGTATTCTTCCGTGTGTAGGGAGCCAGTGGAACTGCAATAAGATGGGTGTGATGTGGTCATACCTCGCTGCTCCAAATAGAACTCTAGCAGCGGCGTTCATGGCAAGTTGTAAGGGTGTCAGTGAAGATTATGGGAGCCCTTGGAGAATGGCATTGGCGAAATCAAAATGGGGTAGGATAAGGGCTTGATATACAGTTCGGAAATCACTTGGGTCCAGTAAGGTTCGTAGGTGTTTGAGTGACCGGATCTTGAAATATACGGCTTTGACAATGTGGGAGATGTGTACTTTCATGTCTAAGCATTGATCCAATGTGATTCCTAGGTAACGAATTGTAGGTTTTGTTTGGAGTTCGGCTTCTTTCACGGGCTTTGACTGCCTTCATGGACTAGCAGCGGGCGCTGTTGTCTGGCACGACCGGTTCATCCACCCCAACCACTGGGCCCTCGACATCCAAGATGTCCCCGAAGGCCAAGCCGATCCTCGAGGTCTTTTGGCCTCGATCCTCTGCAGAGGTCGTGCTCAGAGTCCCGCTCAACGGGACTGCAGTCACCCCAGGCAAATTTACCGGGCGCCGGCCATGCAGCTTCGGGGCCCGTGGAGCAGGCCTCCTATGAGTCCTCCACGGACTACTCCAAGTGGGAGTCAGAGGGCAGAGAGTCCCCCGATACTCGTCACCAGCCCAATGTCCCTTCCAATTCTCCCGTCTCGGAACCTCGGTGGTGTCCCCACCCAAGGACATGGCCTTCCTGGATTTTGTCAAGGACATGTCTAAGGCTCTGGCATTCCCGACTGAGTCGGAGGAGGACCCTCTGGCGAATGAGTTGGATATCCTCCAATACGAGGCCCCTCCACAGGAATAGCTCATGGTGCCCATTCTTCCCATCCTGGAACAGCTCATGCTCTGCGTGAGGGAGACACCAGCATCTGTTCCGGTGGTGAGCAGACTGTTCGACTCAATGTGTCAGGTCCACCGGAGCCTGGGCTTCCCGAAGTCACAACTGCAGCACAACTCCATGGTGTTGGAATCGGCCATGCGTTGGCTGAAAAGCCAGAAGACGCACTCCTCAGTGCCCCCCAGCAGGGAGGCCTGCACCCTGGACGTCCTCAGCAGAAAATGCTACCAGGGCTCAATGCTCATCTGCCTCATCAGGCCTACCAGCTGTACATGGGCATATACCTGAGAGACCTGGCGAAGGAACTCACCAGGTTCTCGGCTGGTTTCTCTGAGGAACCTTTGCAGTGTTTCAAGAACTTGGCCAAAGCCGTCCGTGAGTGCTCCAAATTCATGTCTCGAGCAGCCTATGATGGGTTTGAGTCGGTGGCCCGGTTAGTTGCGGCGGGCATCGGTGCACGCTGCCAAGCTTGGCTTCTGTCGTCTGACCTCGAGCAGTTGGTTCAGGACAAATTGGTCGATGTCCTATGCCAAGGAGAGAACCTCTTTGGCAAACCCATGACAAGGACCAGGCTCTCTAAGAAGACCACTGCTCCTCCCGACGGAAAGGCTCAGGTAAAAAGCCCTTTTATCTGAGGAACGGGGCTGCTTACCAGAACTACCCACCTTATCAGGCTTTCCCGGCTACCCAACAGGGTCAGCAGGCCAAGGGACATGGGCATGGCCCATGTAAGCAGAAGGATCCAAAACCTCAGGCCCCGGCCCAGCCAGGGGGGGAGCTTTTGATTCCTTGAGCATAGCTTCTCTACCCCAAGGAGATCAGCAGCCCACAGGGGGACATCTGGCCCTCTATGTGCAGAGGTGGGTGACCACCACCAGCGATTCCTGGGCACTAAGGGTAGTCAGGGAGGGTGACCTCCTCCATCTGATTCAGACATCTCCCCCTTATTTCCCGGGATAGCCCCTCAGGTCTCCCCTTCACCAGGACCACCTTCTGAAGAGCTGACAGGTCTTCTCGAGGACAAGGCGGTAGAACCAGTGCCCCCACCATGTCAAGCGAAAGGGGTTCTACTCCAGATACTTCCTCGTGCCAAAGAGCATAAGGGGGCCTAATGCCCATTCTTGACCTGCACAACCTCAACAAATTCCCGGTGAGGGAGAAGTTCAAGATGCTCTCCCTTGGAACATTGCTGCCATACCTCCAGCAGGGAGACTGGCTATTCTCCTTAGACCTGATGGATGCTTATACTCACATCCTCATCTACCCCAACCACAGGCAGTACCTGTGGTTCATAGTAGGGGGCAGGCACTTTCAATACAGTGCGCTTCCCTTCGGCCTGGCCTCTGCCCCAAGAGTCTTCACAAAATGCCTGGCAGTGGTAGCCACCTTCCTCCGGCTCCAGGGGGTCTCTGTCTTTCCCTCTCTGGATGACTGGCTCATAAAGGGAGGTACGGCCTCCGAGGTGCAGCAGGCCACCGCACGCACCATCCAGGTCCTGCAACACTTGGGCTTTGTGATAAACTACCCCAAGTCTCACCACCTCCCGACACAGTGCCTGGAGTTCATCGGGGCAAAGCTCGACACACTCCAGTCAAATGCTTTCTTGCCCAGGGACCTAGCTGATCGCCTCAGGTCTCTAGCTCCCTTGGTGCCCACCTGGCTGCTTCTGTGCCTCCTTGGGCACATGGCCTCCATGGTACACATCACCCCAAACGCTGGCCTCCATGTGAGTAAGGCGCAGTGGTGTCTCCGGGACCAGTGGTCTTAGGCCACAGGCCGCTTCCGAGACATTGTTTGTGACCCGCCATTGGCAGACTTCCTAGTCTGGTGGTGGTAGTCCCAGCATCTCGAGGCAGGCATGCCCTTTCAGGCCCCAAGTCACTCGAGGGTCCTTGCCACGGATACCTCCCTGCTCGGCTGGGGAGCCCACTGCTGAGATCTCCGCACTCAGGGCAACTGGTCGCCAGACAAGAGCACCCAGCAGATCAACCTCCTGGAGCTCCGAGCCATACACTTAGCCCTGAGAGTCTTCTGCCACCACCTGCATCACCAGCCGGACAACCAGGTGGCGATGTTCTACATGAACAAGCAGGGGGGTGCGGGATCCCATATCCTTTGTCAGGAGGCACTGCTTCTCTGCTCATACGCAATCCAATAGGGTATCCTCCTGAGGGCAGTGTACCTGCCAGGTCAGGACAACCTTCTGGCCGACAGACTCAGCAGGGGTTCTCCAGCTGCATAAGTGGTAGCTGGACCTCAAGATAGCCAGTCAGCTTTTTTGGCCCTGGGGGGTAAACCCATGTTGGACCTATTTGCCAGTCCGGACAACTTTCAGTTGCACCACTTCTGCTTCTGGCAGGTCCACCCCTCCAGAGTGGTAGCGGACGTCTTCCTAGTCTCATGGTTGGAAGGCCTCATGTATGCCCCCCCCCCTCCCCGATGACGCTGATTGTTAAGACCTCCTTCAGGACCCTCTGTGATACGGCCTCACTCATCCTGATAGCCCCTTGGTGGCCCAGGCAGCAATGGTTCCTGCTGCTGCTGCAGTTGATCGTGGAGGCACCCATCCCCTTAGGGATCGCCCCGGGACTCCTATCTCAGGAGGGGGACTCTGTCCTGCACTCCATCCTGGGGTCCCTGTCACTAACAGCATGGCTGCTGAGAGGGTGACTCTAGCCCCTCTCAACCTTCAGGCTAAGATCGAGGACATCCTGTTGGCCTCTCACAAGGCCTCCACTAGGAAGGTTTACACCCTCAAATGACACAGGTTTTCGGTTTGGTGCGCTGAACATGTAGCTGATCCCTTCTCCTGCCAAGTGGCTCTGGTGTTGCAGTACTTTCTCCACCTCTCTCAGTTTAGGCTCGTCTAACTCCGACCGAGTACGTCTGAATGCCCTGGCGGCACACCACCATCCAGTTGATGGTAAGCCCCTCTCAGTCCAACTGTTGGTGACCCATTTTCTTCAGGGCCTGCTCTTATTGAAACCCCCCATTTGCCCTCCGGCAACCGAATGGGACCTCAACGTGGTGCTGGGGCAGCTCACTCGCCAACCCTTCGAGCCTCTAGTGACCTGCCACCTTCGCTATCTCTCCTGGAAGGTGGTTTTCCTAGTTGTGCTCACCTCCTCTCGCAGAGTTAGTGAGCTCCAGACCCTTTTGGGGGGGGACGCCTTATACTGTAATAGCGAAGGGCCCGCAACCCCAATAATACCCAGAGTCAATGGACGAGGATTCAACTCCCTTTTATTGTATATACAGTCTCAGCACTAGCATACAAAATGTCTGAGCCACGAGCTTAGTCAATCAACAGCATTTATACATTTCTTCTCCAAGTTAATACAGGCCAAACTTCTCATTGGTTCTGATAGCCCACATACCTTCATCAAATAGCCATCTTTGACCCCCCCTTCCTCCCTCTGTGCACATTTCTCTAGCCCTGGCTCAAGACGCTAGACAAAATATTCTTACACTGTTCTGCTTCTCTGCTGTATTTTCAGCCTAATTGCAAGGTCAGAGCACAGCTCGCGAAAACACAGCGAAGCAGCAAAGACATCTGGCTTTCCAAAACAATAAACAGTAAGAAAGTTTTATTCTCTTATCTACAGGAGAGCAGAACATGTTATCAAGGCAGTACAGAGCAGCTTTTCTGTCTAACAGCTAACAGCATTCTGTAATTTTCCAAAGTCAGCAATAACATTCTAAAGCAGGAGAAAAGGACTTCAGGCCTAGCTCTGCTACATACTAGGCCATCGCCTATCACAATACCAGGTTCTACAAGAACAGAGTGGTGCTTCGTACGCACCCCATATTCCTGCCAAAGGTAGTATTGCCCTTCCATCTCAACCAGTAAGTGATGCTCCCTACTTTCTTTCCAAGACCTCACTCCAGTCGAGCAGAGAAGGTCCTTCACACCTTAGTCTGTAAAAGGGCTTTTTTCTTTCTATATCCAATGCACTCAGGGCCACTGCAAAGCTGCTCAGCTTTTTTATCTCCTACGACCCCTGTAGGCTGGGGAGGTGGTGACCAAGCATACGGTGTCCACATGGGTGGGGGACTGTAACATCCTCGCTTATGAGCAGGCAGGGCTCCCGCTGGAAGGCCGCATCACAGCACAGCATGTCAGGGCTATGTTGGCCTCTGTGCAAACTTGTGCTCTGTCCCAATGGTGGACATCTGCTGGGCTGCCACCTGGTCTTCAGTCCATACCTTTGCAGCCTGTTACTGCCTGGAGAGTCCCGACGGGACTGTGCCTTTGGCCAGGTTGTGCTCTGTAACCTTTTCAGGGTCTAGGCAGCTCCTACCCTCCGACCCTTCTTTTTTTAAGCTACCAGGGTGCTAGTTTTATCGTATACAGGGGTCCTACTGTGGTCTGTGTACATAGACTAAATTGCTGCTGCTTCCGGCTCCCCATGAGGGACTGATTTCCTGCTTGTTCCCGGAGAAAGCGTAGTTACTCATCTGTAACAAGTGTTCTCCGGGGACAGCAGGAATCAGTCCTCAGAACCCTCCTTCCTCCCCTTGGAGTTGCTCCTTACCATCTTTATTTTTGCCATCTTTTAGCTATGTCATCTGACTGAGCAAGCTGGTACTCTTGGGCGGGAAGGGGACCATGCATGCTTGGTAGCATCACCCAAAGGCTTTCTTTGAAAGCTTGGGGGGATGCATCCGCGAGGGCTCTGTCGGTGCCGACGTCACCCATATGTGAGGACTGATTCCTGCTGTCCCCGGAGAACACCTTTTACAGGTGAGTAACCACGTTTTATCTGCTGTCATATACTCTGTTACTATATGTTACTATGTTTCCGGATCATAACCATAAACCCATGATTCATCACCAGTAGAAATCTTTTTTTTAAAAAATTGGAGTCATTTTCAGCGTATTCCAACTCCCTGGTTACAGACAGTCTTATCTTCTTTTTGGTCAGAGGACAGGAATTTTGGTACGAATTTTGCAGACACGTCTCATCCATAAACCAACAGTAAGAATGGACTGTACTGACTCAAAACTGATGTCCATGTCCTCAGCAAGCTCCCTGATAGTCAACTGATGATTTGAGCTTATTGCAGCATGCACTGCTTCAACTTTGTCTTCTTTCCTGCTCATGGATGGCCTTCCAGAATGTTCATCACTGTCAACACTTTGGTGGCCTTCTTGGAAACGTTTGTACCAGTCATAAACTCGAGCACGGCTCGTGCATTCATTGCCATACACTTGCTGTAACTTGTCATAAGTCTCTTTGCATGAACGACCACGTTTCTGGCAGAATGTAAGGCAAATTCGCTATTAAATTTTTTCAGTCAATGTAAATCAGACGAACTGCTTTTACATAACAAAATCACGTGATTAAAAAAGTACAAGTGTGCTGCAGTCATGCTACACTCTGCACATGCAGAGCACATAACTAGGTCACTGCATGCTTAATAGAATTGTGGTGCAACCTAGTGTTATATAGCTACACAAGTCTCGATACTTTTTGATCACACCTCTTAATGGTGGTTTGCAGATCATATCTATTGATAATCTCTCCAAATGCCCTGCCTGTTTTTCAACTTGTCCAGAATCTACCTAGATTGGAAATCTCCATGCTGTTACAAAAGTTAAGTGACTTCAAGGCGGGTTAACCTTTTCCACGGCAGGAAGGTGAGAAGGTTTTACTCAGTGTGCTTATTGTTGCTCAGGTAGAATGATTCAAGCCTATTCTACACCTTAAGTCCTTGAATAACATCCTGAAAAAGAAACAGTTAACATTTTTGTTTCTCTGGGCTCCATTCTTCAATCCTTAAATAGAAGGAACTAGCCATGTTCACTGAATGGCTACATATGTATTCATGTTACATGAGGTATCTAAGATTTCTGGTAGGAGTACTGACCCGCCACTGGGACATGCTGCCTTTTCACCTTGCATCAAATGCTTATCACAGCTGAAGGTTTTCATCAAATGCTTATCACAGCTTATGTATGCACACTGGGAGTTCATTTCTTTGCCTGCTTGGATGATTGGTCGACCTAAAACACTTCTGTCCAGGCAAATGACTCATTTTTTTCATCTGGATATTCAAATCTTAATCTGAACCTGTTAGCCTAGTTGGAATTCATTGAGGCTTTGCTAGAAACAATTTGGACTGTGTCCTATCTGCCCAGCACCACTAGCTGCAGTGGCAGAGAATGTCAATCATCTGGCAACATTTTCCATGTTCAGAATGCTGGACCTAAAAACTTCCACAGCCCATGTGACTAGTACAGTGCACACAATGGACTTTGATGGAATCAAGCTATGCAGAATCTATAAGATCACATTTGTTTTACAAAAAGAGCCAAAAAAACCCAACCCTCTCTTGGCCTTTCCGTTCCAACTTGACAAATTGATTACCCTTCCAAATATTTCCTTATCAAATTCTCACCATAAATGCATCCAACCAGGGATTTCACATTTAAGGCCATCGTTCTTTCCAAGAACAATCTCCACAAATAAATCTGGAATTGAGGTTAGTACTGAACCACACTAAAGGCTTTTGGAAATAAGTTCACCAGCAGTACTTCTGGTAGAGACAAACAATTGGTTAATTGTTTGATCCAAAAATCAGGAGGAACAGGTTCTCGATCCAGTGTTGGAAAGCTGTCAAGAATTGAGCCATGAATGTAAGTGCCACCTGCTTGACAGTGGAAAACAATATTCTGGCAGACAAGTCATTCTTTTTGTCTAATATGTTTGTTTATTTAAAACTTTATATACCGCCCATCACAGTGTCAGAGCGGTTTACAATCATAAAAATCAAAATGCTGCAGAAAAAGAAAGAGAACGCCAATTTAAAAGTTGCAAAGGAGGAGAAAAGGACAGAGATCAGAAAAGAGGAAAACAGGACAGCCAAAAAACACAAGAAAAAAAGATTATTATGTTGTTCTTTGAGGAAGGAGAGGAGGGAAGAGGGAGATTGAATGCCATTTAGAAAAGGTGTGCTTTTAATTGGGTTTTGAAGGATTTGAAAGAGGGATCTAGTCGGAGGGCAGGGGAGAGCGAGTTCCAGAGGTGAGGCCCGAGGAAATAAAGAGCGGAGGATCGTGTGGATTCTAGATGGGCCTGGGCCTGGGACGGGGAAGGGAGGAACATGCGGTTGGAGTGTATAGAGCGGAGAGAACGGTGAGGAGTGTGAAGATGTATCTGATCTGCAAGGTATAGTGGAAAACCAGTGTGGATAGTTCTGTGCACAAAGATAAGAATTTTAAATTGTATGCAATATGAGACAGGAAGCCAATGGTGGTGGATGAGAAGGGGGGTAACATGGTCAAAGCGGGATGTATGGGAGAGAATGCGAATAGCTGTATTCTGGATGCATTGGATACGGGGAAAGTTGTCAGAGCCACATTATGTTAAGGCCATTGTGAATGGATATGTTGAATCTCCTTCCCTTGAGAAAATTTGCAAAGCTTGAACATAGAGTTCAGTTCACCCATTCACATCACATTATCTGGACAGTGTCTCCCATTGAATATGCCTTTTTCAACTTTCTTCCTCTTTAGAACCTGTTCTATAGTTTCAAGTTTTTATTTTCTCAATTATCACCCCCCCCCCCCCCAAAAAAAAATGTCCAACAAAAATAGTCCTGTCTGATGGTTGACAGTTCTACATGTGTATGTGGGATGGGGGTGTCCTTTTTTCTTTTTTCCCCCTTTCAATTAAGGAATCCCACTTGTATGGCATTCTGCTTCTAGTTAGAGATTTCAAAGTTACTTACCTGTAACAGATATTTTCTGAAGACAGTGGGGGGATTTTTTTTTGGGGGGGGGGGTTGGTTTTGTTTTGTGTTTTTTTTAACTGCTACCTCCTCCCCTTGGGCTAACTGGTAACTGAGAAGCTTCAGGGATGTGAATAGATACTTTTTTCTTGAAAGCTCTGTAGTTTAATTCTCTTTAACATTATTTAACAATCACATGACCTTGTGTGACTCTTCAACTGGTATCTGCAGAGAATAGAGACTTTGGTTTATCATTAGTTGTGGTTTTAACAGCTGAATCCATTAAATTTCTGCTTTGGAAATGCTTTTCTTCCTGTAGAAATGGGCATCCCATCCTCTGTGGACTTGGTGAGCAGTGATCCAGCTCATATGGTGGTGGCATTTAACAGTGGGCACACCAGCATTTTTAACATGGAAACAAGACAGCAAGTCCTCACTTTAGAGTCCAGCATAGAAACTGGTATGTATGTGCTAAATATACTCCTAAAAGAAATTTGCTGTTCAGAGCCCATGTTTTGTTGAAATTTTTTTTTAATGAGCTTTCTTTACAGAAGCAGGTTTTCCTTATAGACTTTATTTAACAGTCTCTCATTCAGGTAATAACGGACTCTGAATGCCAAACACTCTAGGAAGCTCTCTAATCTCAGTGTCTTAATTACATATATATATATATATATATATAGTGTATATAGATAATCCCTTAGGGGAAGGATGGTGTCTGTCTGCACGTACACTCTGCCAGTGAAATCCTCCATTCACAGCATAGAATAATGGGATTTGTGTGTGTACTGCCATAGAAACGCTTCCCTCACAGTACTGTGAGAGACTGGAGTTTAGGGGAATGTAAGCTTTATAGTATATGCTGTCTGACCTGGCCAAAAGGCACACATGTAGCAGAATCTCAAGGAAGTGATGACTGCTGGATAGTCTAGTGCACAGGACCAGGAGGCGTCCAGTAAGCAGGAAGTCTAATATAAAGCTGTAGGACTGGTAGAAGGTTGAAAAAGGGTCAGGTCATGCAAAGAGGAGGGATGAATGCCAGGTAGGATCAGAGCTTAGAGAGTGGAGCTCTGGGGAATTTCAACAGATGTTAGCTTGGGGATTTCAACAGATGTTAACTTGCTTTTTATTTTTTATTTATGAATTTAACAACTTAAATCCAAGTAACCACTTGTCCAGAAAAAATGGAGAAGTCTCATTAATCACTGTAAGGGTGGTGGATGCTTGGATGGATGGAAGCGGTGGGGGCAAGCACAGTGACGGAATTCAAAATGGCATGGGACAGACACAGTGGATCCCTTTACAACAACAGGATAAAATCAAAATAAACTGAACCATCTAATTTCTCAACAAATAGGGGTGTCCTACATGGAGCGGTGGGTTCACCTCGAAACAAAGACATGGGGAGGGGTGGCCTGCACAGAGTGGCAGATGCACCCCTGAATAAAGACACGGGAAGGGGTGCACCTACTCCTGGTAGGTGCACCCCTGAACAAAGACATGGGGAGGGGTGCACCTACTCCTGCCATCTTACTGGGCAGACTAGATAGACCATACTGGTCTTTATCTGCCATCATTTACTATGTTACTATGATCTCCAGGAATAAGCAGGAATGTAGTCTTCACATATGAGTATTATCGGTACTGACGGAGCCTGTGCGGGAACCCTTCCCAGCGTCCAGTAGGAAAGCTTTTGGGAGCATCCCACAGCGCCTACGTGCTGCCTTCCCACCTTTCCAGCTGTCCCTCTCCAGTTCTTCATTTTCTGCGGAGCCGACAGGTCCCATACCCTGTCACCGCAGAAAATTTTGTCTTTAATCTTTGTTTTTTGTGGTCGCGTCTTCCTTCCCTTGACACTATACTGGTACCGCTGGTTCATTTTTCTTTCTTCTAAAAAAAAAAAAAAAAAAAGCAAAACCTATATTCAGATCATACTGCTAGACCAGTCCAGACAAGCGGGTTATGCACCCCTGCCAGCAGATAGGGAGACAGAAAAAAAACTTCAGATTGGTCAGGCTCTGGGTGACATAGGCATACCCCTAGAGGTCCTATTCAGTATTTTCTCTGTCTCAGCAGATGAGGGTGTTCAAGCTTATTCTACAATTTCTTTTTTTCACTTTATCTTGAGGCTCCTGGATGCACCCAGAGTACATAAGAGGTGTTACTCTGGGTTTCCCAGCAACTTGATTCCCCAGATAAGCTTGTGGAGCTCCTGAGCCTGGCTTCAGTAGAGCTCCCGATTTTCTTAAAGCAGCGCTGAGTCTTTGCCACGAGGGCTTAGACTTTAGCAGGAGGATCAGGTATCAATTTCAGAGCAAAACTGTAAGTAAGCTGTTTTGTTACTTGCCTCAGCTGCCCCGGGTTTATTTCAACTGCTCTGCATCGGGACCGGCCGTCTCTGACCTGATTCCTTCACTTCCGGTTTCGTCGGGGTCTGTCAAACTGGGTTTTGAAGTTCCTTTAGCTGCTGACAGCACTTCCCTCCATACTGCAACCGAAATCGCTGTGTTTTCTGCAGTTTTTAGTGATGGAGAAGCCATTTACTGTCCTTTAGTTGTGCCGGCGGCCATTTTGAAAAACAGTGCATTGCTTTTTCTTCATTAGTTTTGGCGGGAGTAGCTGCTAACTGAGTTTGTTTCTCACATTAGCATTTCAGGCACAACAGGTTTTCATTGTCACTTTCTGGGGATTTATTTTCTGTTTTATTTTGATTCTCTTTTACTGTTTAAAAAAAAAAAAAGTTATTTGTCATGCCTTCTCTTTTCAGATGCATATTCTGTAATAGAAAGCAGAAAGAATTAACTAATCGCCTGTGCTCTGCCTGTTTGTCAGACCCTGGGGAATCATCTGCTTCTGTTCTCCCACATTGCCTGCAGTTGAGGTCAGTTCCCAGCTTCCCTCCCTAGATGCTCTACAAGGTGTCTCACCTTCTGAGAGTTCTCAGCCAGCCCCCACCTTGTTTCCTCAGCCGTCGGGGACTCCCAAAGAATCGACAGATACGCAGTTTCTGGCACTGTTTCGCCAGGCTTGGACTCTTTGGCGTACGGAATCTGCAGAGCTTCCCACGGCGTCTGCTCCACCTCCTGATAAGCAGATTTCTGGCAGCCGTAAGCGATCTCATAAGACCACATTGCTCAAACAAGTACCACTTTCGGGAGAAGGAGCATGGTTAGCAGAGGCTACCGATTTACTTGAGGACTGCAAATCTTCAGAAGGAAGTTTGCCTGCTTCAGGGCGTGAAGACGGAGAATATTCTCTCTCGGATTCTTCCTTGACAGCACCTGAGGACTCTCAGGACATCCGCCTCTTTCACAAAGAGGAGTTGCCTGCTCTTATAGCGCAGGTGGTGGAGGCGATGAGCCTTTCTGACCCCTCCCGTCTCTCAAACCTTGCAGCCTCAATCTCAGCCGGATCCTATATTACAGGGAATATGCAAGCCTTCCAGAGCCTTTCCCTTTCCAGCTGAATTGCAACAGATGGTATCTCGGGAATGGGACTCCCTGGATGCCGCCTTATGCACCGCTCGCCATATTGGGCAATTATATCAATGGACTCCCTCGGACCTCGACCGCTAGCTGGCCTACCCGAAGGTGGATGCTTTGGTGACCAGGGTAATAAGACATACCACCATCCCGGTGGAAGGCAGAGCGGCGCTCCGGGATCAACAGGACTGTAAGGTCGAGGGTGGTCTTAAGACAGCCATCTCGTCTTCGGCTCTGTCGCTTCAGACGACCGTTTGTGGAGGCCTGGCAGCTCGAGCTTCCCTTCGATGGATTCAACAGCTTCCTGACACTTATCCGGGATTTGATCGTCTGGAATCGGTGGCCGCGTTCTTAACAGATGCGTTTTATGACCTCCTGCGTCTTTCAGCTCGCTCGCTAGCAGCGGTGACGGTGGCTAGACGCTGGCTCTGGCTGCGTCAGTGGGCAGCGGATGTGGCCTCTAAAACGCGACTGTCGAAGCTTCCATTTAAGGGCAGACTCCTGTTTGGGGAAGATCTGGATAAGTTGGTGAAAGATCTAGGAGAGGTTAAACCTCAACGCCTACCTGAAGATAGACCTAAAGCTTCTCGCCGTGGATCTTGTACACAATCCTTTCGGCGCTTCGCCTCTTCCGAATTCTTCCTCCTGCCCCTGCCCCTCGCTTCACCCAGCGTAAGGGATCTGAGTCCTATTCGGGTACAGGTAGATTCTCTGGCGCCTCACGCCCGTCCCGCTGACGGGATGCTTCGCCCACTCGAGCGGCTTCCACCAGTAGGGGGTCGTTTAGCCCTCTTTGCTTGTCAGTGGGCCTTAACTACGGATCAGTGGGTCCTCGAATATTGGCGCCCCATTCGAGATGCATTTTTGGTTTCTCCCGGATGTTCCCCCGAGAAAAGGCTAGCCATCCAATCCACCGTTCAAAGACTCCAGCGTTTAGATGCCATTCGTCCAGTTCCACAGTTGGAAAGAGGACTAGGCCGTTACTCTATCAATTTCGTGGTGCCAAAAAAGGACGGCTCCCTTCGTCCTATCTTGGACCTCAAAGGCGTCAATCGCAGTCTGCGGGTACCACACTTTCGAATGGAGACTCTGCGATCCGTTATTCAAGCAGTACGCAAGGGGGAATTTCTAGCTTCCCTCGATCTCACGGAAGCATACTTTCACATTCCCATTCGAGAGGGGCATCAGCGATTCCTTCGATTCGCGGTACTTGGTCAACATTGCTGGGGCGCAACATTGCTGGTGCGCCGCTTTAATGCTGTCCAGGGCTGGTAACAGCCAGCCCCGGACAGCATTAAAGCAGCGCCCCAGCAAGGCGCTCCCATGCCTGGCAGGCCCGCGCCTGAGGGCCTCGCCAGAGGGCCCTTTGGCGTGGCCCTTAGGCGCGGCATGGAGGCGCACACAAGTAGAACCAAAAAATAAAGACGGACAGACCCCACGACAGAACCCACCGGAACCACAAAGCAACTCCAGAAGGTAACGAAAAGCAACAAAAAAACCCCAAAAAAAGGAAGTCACCTCAGCGAACAACATGTCAAGATACCAGGCACACCTAAAAGCCACATCAAGGTACGCCTACAAACCATGTCACCATTCCTAGCTCCCATATACCTCCTATCACCCCCCCCTGACCATCTACGCACCCCCCTGCAGTCACACTCACCAATCTACCCAGACCAAACAACACAACCATCCAAACCACCAACATCTACAACCCCCCCCACACACACACACACACACGGAACAACACCCAAACACACACAACCAACATCCCCAACCCCCCCGAACAGCACCCCCTATCCATTTCACTAATCAGTGCTCGATCGGTCAGAAACAATTACCACATGCTATACGACCTGATCAAAACCCGAAAGATTGACATCCTATGCATAACAGAAACTTGGCTAACAGACACAGACGCAGTGATCATGAACCAACTGACACCAACAGGATACAGCCTTCAACATTGCTCCCGAACACACACCAGAGGAGGCGGCGTAGCTATCATAGCAAAAACCAACCTTCACCTCAGGCACCATGCATCAGAAACAACCAATGATGCGGATATACTCACCCTCACCAATAAGCACCTCTCACTCTGCCTAGTCTACCGAGCACCCACCCAAAGCACCGATCTAACAAGGATACTTCAACACATATCTGAGAGCACCATCTCCACAAAAGAGCAAATAATCCTAGGAGACTTTAATCTCCCATCTCTCCAAGACAAGCAAGCAGAAACCTTCATCAATGCTATGGAAGCAATGAACCTATCACAGATCATACATGAACCAACACACGAAAAAGGAAATACATTGGACCTTATATTCCTAAATTCCCAAACTGCCATCTCAAACAAGAACCCAGAGATAACACACGTACCATGGTCTGACCACCACCTTATCAGCATAACTCACACCTACATCCACATGATCAGCAAGGAGAACAAACAGCACACAAGAAGATTTAAAACATTCATCAAAGAAGATTTCCTCGCACAAACCCTACCTGAACTCAAAACAAGTTCCAGTAATATTGACGACCTGGTCTGCAACTGGAACACCACAATCTCCGCTGCGGCCAGCACAATAAACAAGACTAAAACCAGACACACCTCTGCAAAAACCCGATGGTACACACCCAACCTCCGGAAGCTAAAGACCAAACTCAGAAGAGCAGAAAGAAAATGGAGAAAAACCAAAAAAGAGGACGACAAAACGAATTACATATACGAATTGGACGCATACCACACAGAAACAGACAAAGCAAAAAAGGCCTTCCATACAAAGATCATAAACACGTCAATAAACAAACCACAAGAACTCTTCAGTATTGTCAAACAACTGACAAAGGCGCCCAACCACTCCGACCAACTACCAAATATCCCACCTGAACTACTAGCACGACATTACAAGCAGCTTCAACAACCACAGAACCCACAACTGAATGCAGAGTCAACAACAGAAAACCACCCCATTACCACAGACAGAGACTGGAACACATTCGAAACAGTCACAAAAGAGGAAGTATCATCCACCATCTCTCGACTAAATACCACCACCTCCCCACTAGACCCCTGTCCTACAGAATGGATAAAGAAAACAAAAGATGACCTGAGCACACCATTAACCCGCATTGTTAACTAGTCCCTCAGCCAAGGACGCATGCCAGATCTCCTTAAAACCTCAGTCATCCGACCAACCATAAAAAAACACAACCTGGATCCCCTTGAACCCACCTCCTAAAGACCTATAGCAAGCCTCCCGTTTACCGCCAAACTCATTGAGAAGGTAGTCCAGAGACAGCTCCAAGAACATTTAGATGCTAACAACATATTGGACCCACAACAACATGGCTTTCGTCCACTCCACGAAGTCGAGACCCTCATGACGTCGCTAATGAACACCCTTGTCATGGGAACTCAAGCCAAGCACTCTGGATATGCCATGATCTTCCTAGACATATCAGCTGCCTTCGACACCATCTCCCACAACATCCTCATACACAGACTACAAGTAATCGGCATCAAAGATAACGTACTCCAATGGTTCCGTTCATACCTGACCAATAGACAACAATTGATCCGCACAAACATATCAACCTCCCCCCCTTTCCAGCAACACCAAGGAGTACCCCAAGGATCCACATTATCTGCCATGCTCTTCAACATCTACCTGCAACCACTCTGCTCAATCATACACACATACAACATTAACTACCATATCTATGCGGACGACATAATGCTCTATGCTCCAATCCCAACATCCAACCCAACCAATAAACTCTTATCAGAATGCTTCAACGAAGTATCCAGCTGGCTACAAAAGAACAACCTATCCATCAACATAAAGAAAACTGAAGCCCTCATAGTAACAAAGGACCCTGACTTCACACCACCTATGCACCTCAACATTGGCACCACAAAAATACAAATACAGCCACAAATAAGATACCTAGGAATCATCATAGACCAAGCACTCACACTCAATCAACAGATCAAAAAAACCACCGCAACAATCTACCGCAAGGCTAAAACAGTACAATGCCTCAGACCTCTCCTTGAACCACAGGACTTCAGAACAGTAATGCAAGCCTTGACACTCCCCCACCTGGACTATTGCAATATAATATACCATGGACTTCCAGCCACTCATACAAACCCACTTCGAACTGCCTTAAACACCACAGTAAGAATTATCAAGAATCCAAAAAAGCAGGACCACATCACCCCAGTCCTGAGGGAGCTACACATACTCCCTCTAGAAGCAAGAATCAAATACAAATCCGCTCTACTCACCCACAAAGCTCTCTACCAAACTCAAACTTCCCAGCTCCGCACTCTACTGCCTCAACCAGCCCACAACAGAACAACCAGACAAACCACCAACTCCCCCCTCACCATCCCTCACAAAAGAACGAAATACAATCAACAGACCTGCAACAGAGCCTTCGAACTATATGCACCATCCCTCTGGAACTCTCTACCCAATCACATCAGAAGCAACACAGACCCATCATCTTTCAGGAAGCAACTTAAAACTGCACTATTCCAAGAATTCCTCGGACCAGAAACAAGCACCCACCACTGACTCCCTCCCAACCACCATGTCTCATCCCCCGAGCATATGTCCTATGTAACCATAACACAATGTCTATGTCTATGTCCCAACTAACTGTAGAAAGAAAAAAAAAATCATTATTGTTGGCCACCTGGTGACGGCCCCAAACCCTTCTAATTGATTATTGTATGTTCCACCGCTTTGACCCGGTGAAAAGCAGGATATAAATACAGCTAAATAAAAAAATAAAAATAAACATTTCCAATTTCGTGCGATGCCCTTCGGTCTAGCTTCAGCGCCTCGAACCTTCTCCAAGGTAATGGTAGTAGTAGCTGCGGCCTTATGCAGCCGCGGCATCAGAGTTCATCCTTATCTGGACGACTGGCTCATTCACGCAGACTCTCTCCCCGAGACTTGCAGCACAGTCTCAGTGGTTGTTGCCTTTCTCGAGAGCCTCGGCTGGGTAATCAACCGCGACAAGAGTTGTCTTCAGCCGTCCCAGGAGATCGAATTTTTGGGGGCTCGATTCGAAACAGCCTTAGGTCGGGTCTTTTTGTCAATGCCTCGATTCCTCAAGTTAACTTCTCAAGTTCACAGTCTCCTACAAGAAGTCTCGCCTCGAGCATGGGATTACCTTCAAGTCCTGGGATCCATGGTGACGACCATAGATCTCGTGCCTCGGGCCAGAGCGCACATGCGCTGTCTACAGAAAGCTCTCCTGACACGATGGTCGCCAGTTTTGGAAGACTACCAAATTCGCCTTCCACTTCACTCCAGGGTCCAACTAAGCCTATGGTGGTGGCTCTCCTCCAGCAACCTCCTGAAGGGGGGTTCCCTTAGAGACTCCGTGTTGGATCGTTCTAACTACGGATGCCTATCTGTCCAGTTGGGGCGTGGACTGTCGATCTCACACTGCGCAGGGCACTTGGACAACACGTGAATCCCGCTGGACGATCAATCGACTAGAGGCACGAGCAGTACGTCTGGCTCTACTGAGATTTCACACTCTTCTGCACGGGAAAGCGGTTCAGATACTATCCGACAACGCGACCACAGTTTCCTACATCAACCGTCAAGGAGGGACCAAGTGCACTGGAGTGTCGAACGAGATGGCTCTTCTTCCTTGGGCAGAGAGAAATCTCCAAGCCCTCTCCGCCCAACACATTGCAGGAACCAGCAATGTGAAGGCGGACTTTCTGAGTCGCAATACCCTTGACCCCCCGGCAAGTGGGAACTGGCCCCGCTAGCCTTCCAGAGGATAGTTCAAAAATGGGGGTCGCCGGCGATAGATCTCATGGCCTCGGTAGCTAATGCCAAAGTTCCGAGTTTCTTCAGCCGTTGGAGAGAACGCGGGACTCTCGGCATCGATGCGTTGACTCAGACTTGGCCGGAAAACCAGCTTCTTTGTTTTTCCACCCTGGTCAATGATCGGCAGGATCCTGCAGCAAATTCGGTCGCACAGGGGGCCGATAGTCCTCGTCGCCCCGGATTGGCCAAGAAGACCATGGTATGCCGATCTCATAAGGCTGTCACGGAGGTCGCCATTACGGCTGGCAGCTCCCTCCGGACTCCTCAGACAGGGACCGATCTTCATGGAAAATCCAGCTCCCTACTCGCTTACGGCTTGGCTCTTGAACACCGCCATTTGACCTGTAAGGGGTATTCACCGAAGGTGGTAGCTACCCTCCTTAGCGCACGACGTTCTTCAACATCCGCTGCTTATGCGAGAGTGTGGCGCGTCTGAGGCTTGGTGTTCTCGTCATCATTTGTCCCTGTGGCGTACCTCAATTCCTGATATTCTTGCCTTTTTACAGGACGGTCTTGATAAAGCTTTGGCGCTCGGTTCGCTTCGAGTGCACATTTCTGCCTTGACATGTTATCAGGGTCCGGTGCACGGTAGATCCCTTGCTTCCCACGCTGATGTGTCTTGGTTTCTGAAAGGGGTCAAGCTGCTTCGTCCTCCGGCCCGTCTGGTAGTTCCTCCTTGGGATCTAGCACTAGTTCTCCGGGCGCTCGAAAATCCGCCCTTTGAGCCTTTGAAGGAAGTGTCCCTTCTAGATTTGACACTCAAAACGGTGTTTTTGGTAGCAATCACGTCTGCTCAAAGAATCTCGGAGCTTCAAGCTCTCTCATGCAGGGATCCGTATCTTTTTTTCTCTCCTGAGGGGGTAACTCTTCGCACGGTTCCTTCCTTCCTGCCCAAAGTGGTTACTCCTTTTCATGTCAATCAGCCCCTGCTATTGCCTGCCTTCTCTAAAGAACAGTGTGCGGGTAGGCGCATAAGTCTTCGCTTCCTCGACCTCAAGCGAGTTTTCCTTCGCTATTTGAAAGTTACCAATTCCTTTCGCAAGACTGACCATCTTTTGTTCTCCTTTCGGGGCCGCGCAAGGGTTTGGCTGCTTCCAAACCTATCGCTAGGTGGCTGCGTCGTGCCATTGAATCAGCTTACATTCTCCAAGGCCAGCCGGTTCCAGAAGGGCTTTGAGCTCATTCCACTCGAGCCCAATCCATGTCATGGGCCTAGAGGTCCCACGTCCTTCCTCTCGATATTTGTCGAGCGGCCACCTGGTCGTCCTTGTTCTCCTTTGTTCAGCACTATCGGTTGGATATACAGGCCCGAGAGGACAGTCGTTTTGGAGTTAGGGTGCTGTCGGCGGCTCTAACTGCCCACCCTGAGGGTAATTAGCTTGGGTACTTCCCGCTTGTCTGGACTGGTCTAGCAGTATGATCTGGAAGGAGAAATTTCACTTACCGTTAATTTCCTTTCCTGGAATACTGCTAGACCAGTCCAGAACCCACCCAGCTTGTCAGAGGCACTGGTACTTGTGCAGAGCAGCCGACAGTCATACTCTCCGCGAGCACTTCCGGAGTTTGTTTCCTGGGAATGTGTCAAAGCAGTCATTTCAGACTTCTTCTCTTGAGAATGATATTTGATCCTCCCGTTTTTCGTTTGGGTTGAGGGGTTGAGTTGGTTCCTTTTTTAAGGGTTCATAGTTGCGTTTTTTCCCTGAGATGTTGCCTTTTTGGCTTGTTATATAGTTACTGAATAGGACCTCTAGGGGTATGCCTATGTCACCCAGAGCCTGACCAATCACAGCTCTGGAGTATTTTTCTCTGTCTCCCTATCTGCTGGCAGGGGTGCATAACCCGCTTGTCTGGACTGGTCTAGCAGTATTCCAGGAAAGGAAATTAACGGTAAGTGAAATTTCTCCGTTTCAGAGCTATTTTACTTCAGGAACTTTTTTCCTTGGTGCTAGGCACCATTTTGGGCACTAGGCCCAGTTTTTCCTTAAAAATGGAAAAACCAACATCTGGTTTTAAAAAATGTTCTAAGTGTGGCGGTACCATCTCCGTCACCGACACCCATGATTGGTGTCTCAAATATTTAGGTCCTGACCACTCTACTTCGGAGTGCCACTCCTGTGGAATGATGTCAAAAAGGGGTTGGCAGAATCGAGCTACAAAGCTTAGCACCCTTTTTCCCTCAGATGTGGCATCTGTTGCATCGACGTCCTCCAGGGCTTCATCTTCCTCCCATGGATCTCAGGTAACTAAACATAAATCTAGCTGGTCCTCAAAGGGTATATCACCTAAGTATCTAGATGCCACTGGCGTTGCCCTTGAGGAATTTTCACTGGCAAAACTGCCCCGGCGGGAGGCTTCGGCTTCCAAAGCATCAACGGGGCTCCAGGATGTTCTCGAGGCCTCAACCTCGGCAGAACTATTGGTGCCATGCTCTGGGGTTTAGGCTGCTTCTACCGGTACAGACACCCAAGCATCGGCAGCATCGATAGACCAGAGATTTCTTGCTACCGAACGCAGTCTAGCGACTCTTCTCACGGCTTCGGTACCATTGAAACCGCTTCAGACACCTCAACCGATACCGACACCGACAGTATCGACGTCGATGGATATGCCACCCATACCGAGTCATGCGTCTGTCTCCAGCATCGACAGATCAGTACCGGAGCAACCCGATACCAACTTTGATCGATACCGGTACTGTGTGCTGCACAATCACCAGGATCGGAGGTATTTTGAATCCTCTGAGTCTGACTCCAAAGGCCCTGCCAATACAAGAGTACTTTTCCCAGAGGATATGTCCTTTCAGGATTTTATCCGTGATGTGGCCAGAGGCCTTTCCATCACAGTAGCTTCTGAAAAAGAGCCTAGGGCAAAGAAATTCTCCAATACTCTGCCTATTCATGAGATCTTCCATGATCTTATGCTAAGAATGTGGGAAACATCTCTAACCACATCTCCTCATTCTTGGAGACTCAATACTATGTATCGAGTTCCACCTTGTCCTGGCTTTCAAAAAATTACCACACCATTCAATGGTAGTGGAATCAGCCATGCATAGGATGAAAAGTGCAAAGAGCAATGCATCCAATCCTCCCAGGTCGTGAATGCAGAACTCTCGATGCCTTTGGGTGTCGATGCTTTCAAGCTTCCATGCTCTCAGCTAGGATCAGTTCCTATATCTTGTATATGGGCATGTTCCTTAAAGAGGTCACAGAAGACTTGGAGTTTGAGCCCCCTTCTTCCTGATGACAAAAGACAGGACTATCTTATTCTTTTCAAACATGCCAAGAATGTTTCCAAGTTTGTAAATCGTGCAGCCTTTGACTGTTTTGAGTGCATAAGCAGAACCTCTGCTATTGTCATTGGTGAACGTCGGATTGCCTGGCTTCAGGCATCCGACTTGGAAATTTGGGTACAGGATAAATTAGGAAACATTCCTTGCACAGGAGAAAATCTCTTTGGCAAGAATTGGAAGGAGAAGGCTAATGAGATAGATGCAGACAATATCACTTGGATAGATTGTCCAAATCTACAGCCGATCCTGCAAGGAAAAGATCCTCTAAAAAAACATTTTTCAATAAGAAAAAGAAGTTTTATCCTTCCTATACCGTTCAGGTCAGCCTGCCCAAAAGGGATAACAGCAACAACCTAGACAACAAAAGAAGCCAAAAGCGGTAAAACCTCAGCCAGCTCAGCCTCCTCAGTGGCTTTGACTCCTCTCTAGAGAACTTTGCCTTCCTGCCCCTGAAGGGTCCAGAACCCTTGGACATCCCAGGCAGGTTATGTCATTTCGCCCACAGATGGTACCAAATAACAGCAGACAATTGGACTCTGTCCATTGTATGAGAGGGGTACAAGCTTCATTTTCACAGCACGCCCCATCCTACAATGTTAAGACAGTTCAATTCTCAGACCTCTCTCGACAATCTTTTAGGTCAAGAAGTCACAACACTCCTTACGCAAGGAGCAATAGAGGAAGTACCCATTCTGCAACAGGGTACAGGGTTCTACTCCCCCTATTTTCTTATTCCAAAGAAAACAGGAGGATACCGGCCCATTTTAGACCTCAGAGAATTGAACAAATATCTGTTCCGAGAGAAGTTCAAAATGGTCTCTCTAGGAACTCTGCTGCCATACCTTCAAAGTCAGGATTGGCTTTGTTCTCTAGATCTCAAGGATGCGTATACTCATACTCTCATCCATCCAAATCACAAAAGATTCCTCCGATTCCTGTTTCAAGGAAAGCACTTCCAGTACAGGGTTCTTCCCTTTGGCGTGGCTTCTGCACCAAGAGTATTCACAAAATGCATTGCTGTGGTAGCTACATTTCTCCGCACTCTGGGAATATTCGTCTTCCCCTACTTAGACGACTGGCTCATTCGAGCCCCTGCAGTGCCAGAAGCCAGCTCTGCTTTGTTTCGCACAATGCAAATCCTTCAGTATTTGGGACTAGTTATAAACCTCCCAAAATCCAATCTTGCTCCCACTCAATCCCTAGAGTTCATACCAGACAGACAAGGGCTTTCCTTCTGCAACCCCGCTGTCTTTGCATAATACAGCTAGCTTCCCAAGCAGTGCTCAAACCTTCTCACTGCTCGAGAAATGCTATAACTGCTGGGCCACATGGCATCCACCGTGCATGTGGTTCCTTATGCTTGCCTCCACATGCGAACAGCCCAGTGGACTTTATCCACTCAGTGGACACAGGCCTCAGGTTGCCTGCCAGACAAAATAACAAATTCAGACCATCTTATTTCGTCCCTCCAATGGTGGCAATCACTCAAAAATCTTCTTGTGGGGTCTCCTTTCCAGCAACCCCTATTCCAAGCCACCCTAATGACAGATGCATCTCAGGTGGGATGGGGAGCCCACTAGCACGATCTCTCTACCCAGGGTACCTGGACTCCACAGGAGGCCTGTCTTCACATCATCCTCCTGGAACTCATAGCAATCTTCCTTGCTCTTCGAATATTTCACGCCCAGCTCAGAAACAAGACAGTCCTAGTTCAAACGGACAATCAGGTAGCCATGTTCTATGTGAATAAGCAGGGCGGAACAGGCTCTCTGTCGCTATGCAACGAAGCTTTGCGACTATGGACCCTCGCCAGAGAGCATCAAATTCATCTCCTTGCAATGTATCTTCCAGGTATTCAGAACTCTTGGGCAGACAAACTCAGTTGAGTTCTTCTACCACACGAATGGTCTCTCCGTGCCGACCAGCTTGTCCAAATATTTTAGATTTGGGGGACCCCAGACATAGACCTCTTTGCAAGTCCGCTGAACACTGTTCCCTCTAAGCTGTGCGCGCGCACACACCTCACCGAGCGAGCGCAAATGCTTTACAACAGAGCGCACAAAAATTTTGGTTCTGATTCTGATACAAAACAACACAGACGTCTTAAAATTTAAAAGCTGTGATTGTAATTACTGGAAATTTTCTGCTTCATTTAGTAATCGTCTATTTTCATTTAATTTGATTAAAATCAATGTGGTGTACATACTGTATTCTGACGTGTAGTCAAATTTTAAAGTATATAACTCCGAGTGTCGTTATGTGGTGCACAAAAATTTAACCTTCCTTCAAAAGCTGCACAGCTGATATTTTATGCGCACACAGCCTACAGAAAATTAGAGGGAACATTGCCGCTGAATGCCAAACTTCCCCGGTTCTGTTCCAGAATCCCGGCTCGACATTGTCAGGCAAGGTGTGCCTTCCTCCTTCACTGGGGTCAGGACTTCCTATATGCCTTCCCACCCATTCCCCTCATTCCCAAAACACTATTCAAGCTTCAGAGAGACAGAGGTCATATGATTCTCATAGCTCCATGTTGGCCTCCACCTCTGGAGTTGGGATCTGCTCCAGATCTTCTCTCCCAAGAGAACGGGATGCTGTGGCATCCCAATCCCCAGTCTCTGCATCTCAGGGCCTGGTTGCTGAAGGCCTAGAGCTTCAGGATCTCAACCTTTCTCAGCAGGTAAAGGATATCCTTTATGCTTCTAGGAAACCCTCCACAAGACACTCATACGCCTTTAAGTGGAAAAGGTTTACCATATGGTGCTCGCAGAAGGGTGTTAACCCTCTTGCGATACCTCTGGAATCGATATTGGAGTATCTCCTTCATTTGTTAAATGCGGGTCTTAAGATAAATTCAGTAAGAGTCCATCTTAGTGCTATTGCAGCTTTTTACAAGCCTCTAAGTGGACAACCTATTTCCTCATAGCGAGATTTATGAAAGGCCTTCTTTTAACAAAGCCTCCCATTAAGCCACCACCGGTGGCATGGGACTTGAATCTTTTGCTCGGGCAGCTCATGAAACCGCCCTTTGAACCATTAGCCACTACATCTCTGAAATTCCTTTCCTGGAAAGTCATCTTCCTCATTGCAATCACATCAGCACGTCGCATCAGTGAATTGTAAGCATTAGTGGCTGATCCTCCTTACACAAGATTCCACCATGATAAGGTTTTTCTTAGGACTCATCCACACTTTATGCCAAAGGTGGTTTCGCCTTTCCATTTAAACCAAGCGGTTTACCTTCCTGTATTCTTTCCGAGGCCTCATGCCCTCCAGTGCAGAAAGGAACTTTCATACTTTGGACTGTAAAAGAGCTTTAGCCTTCTACTTGCAGAGGACACAGCAACATCGGAAATCTTCTCAACTCTTTGTTGCTTTTGATCCTAGTCATTTTGGACTTCCAGTGTCCAAAAGAACTCTAACTGGATTGCACAATGCATATCCTTTGCCTATGAGAGCAAGAACCTTCCTCTTGAAGGCCATGTCACAGCTCACAATGTGAGAGCCATGGCAGCCTCAATGGCTCATGTTCACTCTGTGTCTATCGACGACATCTGTCGAGCAGCTACTTGGGATTCGGTACTTACCTTCCTACCTACCTACCACCACTTCTTAGACAAGGACTCCCGCAGGGATGCCTTGTTTGGTCAGGCTGTTCTTCAACACCTTTTTCAGACTTAGTCAACTCCTACCCACCATTCACAAGGGCTGACAACTTCCTGGGGCCATCTCCCTGGCATCTGCAGCTAGGGAGTCCCCATATGTGAAGACTACATTCCTGTTTGTTCCTGGAGATAGCGTAGTTACTCACCTGTAACAGGTGATCTCCGGGAACAGCAGGAATTTAGTCTTCACAGCCCGCCCACCTCCCCTAGGAGTTGTATCTCTTTCTCTCTCTCCCTCTCTCTTTGGTCTCAACTATAAACTCAACTGGAGAGGGACAGTTGGAAAGGCGGGAAGGCAGCACGCAGGCGCTGTGGAATGCTCCCAAAAGCTTTCCTATTGGACGCTGGAGAGCGTTCCCGCACAGGCTCCGTCGGTACCGACGATACCCATATGTGAAAACTAAATTCCTGCTGTTCCCGGAGATCACCTATTACAGGTGAGTAACTACGCTTTACTATCAATATAGGAACATAACGATAGGAAAGAAAAAAAATCTACATCACTCGAGCCCACAATAATAGCTTGGGCCCAATAAGAATGGAAAAATAAACAAAATATAAATAAGGCAAAGCAATGTTAAGAATGGAAAACACTCTACATGCCCACTTTGAACACACACAAAGAAGCCATAAACAACGCAAAAAAGAACCACTGTACAAAAATCCTCAACAAAGCAATTGACTGTCCAAGGGAACTTTTTGAAATTGTTAAATCATTAACCAAATCCCCTCAAAACGACCCACACAGAATATCCATCAACTCCCAAATTCTAGCCAATTACTATTCCAACAAGCTAAAAAGGAAGAACCCAGTAGACACATCCCTCCACAACGATGCTCCCATCTAACCCCAATGAATGGTGTTAATTCCACCTCATAGACTGTAGACAGCTACTAGACACAATCACAACAATCAATACAACTACCTCCCCCTAGATCCTTGCCCTCTAGCATGGATCGCAGCAACAAAAACCGAACTTGCTCCTTACCTATTAAATATAGTTAACTAATCCCTACACCAAGGAATCATTCCAAACATTCTCAAACTTACCACAATTCTGCCCATTCTAAAGAATAAAGCGCTCATTAAAGATGATCCTACCTCCTCCTATAGACCCATTGCCAGTATCCCATTCGTATCTAAAGTGTTTGAAAAAGTGGTCCCTCCAAGATTTTGTAGATTTAAATGCTACCCTAGACAAACAACAGTAAGGCTTTTGCCCATTCCATGGAGTCGAAACTCTCCTACTAGCATTATTCGACATCCTCATTTGTGGAATGGACAACACAAAACAAGCAATCATCCTTGTCTTTTTGGACATCACATCTGCATTTGACAATGTGAATATCCTTCTCTCTAGATTTGAACACACAGGTATAAAAGGAACAATCCACAAATGGTTCAAATCATATATATCCGACCATGCCAATACATGCAAATAGAACATGAAACATCTGCATCCTTCCCTCAGGACCAGGGAATACCCCAAAGCTCTGCCTTTTCAGCCCTTCTATTCAATTTGTATCTCCAACCAATCTGTTTCATAGTCAAAAAAACACTAAATAGGATATCATATATATGCTGATGATATGTTGTGTACTCCCTGTTGGACATGACATAAACCCTAACTATGACAAACTATCAACTTGTATCAAAGAAGCAGAAAACTGGCTCCATTCAAATAACCATATTTTTTAAGCTAAGGTTTATTCAACAGCTCAAATATAAATGATTTCAGATCAGTAGTTCAAGCCCTTATTATGCCACATTTTGACTACTGTAATAGCTTTTTACAAGGAACAACCAAAAAGAACCTAATACTTCAAATGGTACAAAATGTTACAGCCAGAATTATATTTAGTGTGACTATCAGACTACATCACACCCATCCTGTATGAACTACACTGGCTCCCAGTTGCCAGCAGAATAAAATACTAATCCTTAATGACACCTTCAAACTAATTAATAATATAGCACCCTCTTATCTCACTTCATTAATCAACATCCAAATTGACACTAGATCCAGAAGAGGAAACCAGAATACTCTCACAGTCCCAACATCAATCCATAAGGCCAAACAAATAATGAGCAACAGGGCTTTCACATATGTAGCCCCCACCCAATGGGACACCCTCCCAGATGCTTTAAGAGCAATTAAAGACCTACAAACATTCCAAAAGGAACTAAAAACATACCTATTTAGCCATCCTAATCCCATCTACAATCAAAATTCATCTTTCACCCCTGCAAAACAACCCCATAACTCTCCCACTCCCCAAATCAAACACCATCCTTCCCTCAGTCAATATCAGAATATACTACGTACCAACATGCAATCTGTTGTATATATGTTAGTTATGATGTACACCCATTATTTCTCGGAATACTGTACAAATGTTCATAGTTATAATGTAAAATAGTTAATTGTTACAAACACGCCTTCAATGTTATATGTAAACTGTTCATTACAATGTAAACTGCCCCTGATCTCTGGAAGGGTGGTATAGAAAAAGATTTCAAATAAATTAAACAATACAAGAATTTATAAAAACCAAGCAGTTGAGATGGCTCAAAGAAAACATAGGTAGCAGACTCCAATTTGATTATACATTTGCAGGGAAATTTTAGAAAAACATAAAGCACCTATATGCTGAACACCAGACTTCAAAAGCAAAAATTTGTTTAGTTTATTTAACAGGTTTTTAATACCGCTTTATCATTTTAGTCAAAGTGGTTTATATTGTAACTTACACTTGGTAAGATGCATTAAACAGGGACTTTGATAACTTGGATATTTTCTGCAGCAGAGGAGGGTTAAGTGACTTGCCCAAGGCCACAAGGAGTACTAGGGGAAACCGAACCATGGTTTCTTGGTTCCTAAGCCAGTGCTCTAACCATTAGGCTACTCCTCCACTCCATTCTTTTCTTTTCCTTTGAGTCTCTCTAGATAACTCAGGGAAAATTCTAACAGCCTATAAAAGGTTGCAGTCTATTCCTGGAATACATTTGTAGTAGCCAGTCGTGATCTGCTAATAAGGCAAACGTTACTAGTAATAAAGCCGAAGATATAACTTAAAAATCAGATTTTTCCAGTAGATCAGCACATCAACCCCTGGGTTAAGTTGTGGAGAACTTCCACATGGATCTTTCTTAACAGTAGACAGATAATAAACTTTTGATATCAGAGGCAACACCTCTTCAGAGATCTTTGAAATGTCCAGCATATAAGTCTTAAACAACTCCTTAGCAGAGACCACCTGAGATTTAGGAAAGTTCTAGACTCTTGACATTTGCAGCCCTTGCAGAATTTTCCAAAATTTCAGTCTTATTTTTTAGGAGAGCATTATCTTTAACCAATGCAGTAACAGTATCTTGAACAGATGCATTCTTCATATCCTGTTCTTTGGAAAAATTCTTTAAAGTAGCAATATCTTGTTAACAAACATCAAGCAGAGAAACATTTTTAGCTACTCTCAAGGGAAATACCCTGTATCTGGGGCTGCAAAACACTTCCCAACTGGGAAATAGCTTCCCAGATGGTATCCAAAGAGAATTGAACCAGTTTCTGAAGGGTAACAAACAGAAAAGTATCTCTCGAAGTCTTACCCAATGCCCTCAATCGGCTCACAGCATTCTCAGACTCCTGCTCGGGGGGGGGGGGGGGGGTGGACCATACCACCCTTACTATCCACTGCACCAGTCACTCCACTCACAAGAGCTTCCCGCTGAGGCTTATAGCATCTGCATTGCACCCTCCTGCACTTACCTCACCAAAATCCATGCTACATCCAGGAAGGGACCAAGGAGTGCTGATTACTGCAGTAGCCTCTCTAACTCGGGGGAGAAAGAAGTGTCAGTGCCTGAGGGAGGACGCAGAGTCCACTGACACCAGTGTCGACACAGCTGAGTGCATCCCCAAGTCCTGCTGTCCTCTGGGACTCAGAACAGATTATTCCATCGTTGGAATGGAAGTGAGTTGGCGGGGAGCAGAGGGATTCTTCCTTTCTCTACATTTCTTCTTCCCCATTGAAGGGCCAGCAACCTAGTGGTATCTGCATGCTGCTGCTATCTTGGGCCCAGAAATGCCTACGTTTCCATAACTACCTAGGAACAGTTTTATGAAAGAAAATGGATGTAAGTTGGCTTCTCCAGGAACAAGCAGGAAGTCAGTCCTCACTTATGGGTGACATCTGCACCGAAGGAGCCCACGTGGTGCAATTCCCAAGCTTTCAAAGAAACCCTTTGGGATTGCTGCCACGCATGCGTGGTCCTCTTGCCACCCAAAGATGCCATCTTGCTCAGTCTCCCTTTTTCCGTGGAGTCCTTCGGATGCACGTCCTCGTCCTTTGGAAAAAGTGTTTCATTTTCGGCCTCTGGCCTGTGTGTTTCCAATAGCACCAGTCCCTCTACTGTCCTCCCCTGCTCTTTTCTTTTCCTTGAGCGAGGGGGCATCCTTTTTCTGTAAAAGTTTTTGTTTTTGCGAGCTTCACTCCCTTTTTTTTCCCTCAACCGCTGGCCACAAAGGTTTTCGACCTAGCGTGGGCCCTTTTTGCCCCAATGGCCACCGGTTTCAAAAAATGCGACAGATGCTCCAAAAACATGTCTCTCATGGACACCCATGACTCTGCTGTCTTTGATGTCTTGGGGCCGACCATGACCCGGGGCTCTGCTCTCTTTGCAAGAAAATGTCCTCCAAAACTCTGCTAAGTCGTAAGAAGTCAAATGACATTTTCAGGAAGTTAGCCCCGGAATCCCCGGTGGCACCCTCGGTCGTCCCTCTGCTGGTGGGATCCCCCTCTTCAGCCCCGCGTTCAAGGCGGCACTCCGATCAGGGGTCTCCTGAAGTGGAGAGACGTAAGAAGACGACCTTGAAGTCGCTGTCGGGGGCTCCAGACAAGTGCGAGTGCTCCCGTGCTCAGTTGTTCAACTCCCCCCCCCCCCCCCCACCCCCCCCCCCCCCCGGTGTTCTCGAGAGTCGGACAAGGAGTGGCCTCAAAAGATACCTCGTTCAGATACGGAGGCCTCCGGCGATTGCACCCGGTCTCCTGAGGGTCGTCCTGGTGAGGATCCCCCTCTCCTTCTCCATGCCAGACCCGGTAACCCTGATGTCAGCTTTTTGCGTTTCTGCCATGTCCAATGTTTCTGCCTTCTTAGCTGCTCAGCAGGCGCACATGCCCAGCATGGCTGGCCTGCGCCTCGAGACTGAAGTTCCCTCAAGAGGGACACACAAACCCACCCTGGAAAACCCCAAGAGCCGTCGGCCTCATGAGAGTCCTCAGCATATCTCATTCGCCTTCCTGGTCCTCGTGAGTGAGATCTTCCAAGGCCTCTGGCTCCAAGCGGGCCTTGGCCTCTGGACGGGGTGACCAGCCCATCGGACTCCTCTGACCTCTCGGGCTGGGAGTTGGACGAGAGACCCGTACCCACAGGGACCTCCCTTTGGACCCGTCCCCACCCGCCTCTCAGAGGCATTCGCCACCCGAGGACACATCATTCCTGGTGTTTGTACAGGACATGGCACAGGCACAGCCTGGCTACGCAGACTGAAGAGGAGCCATGAGCTGAAGAGCTCAATATTTTACAGTATGAGTCGCCGTCTTGGGAGGCTCTTACTGTTTCAGTACCTCCCATTTTGTCACGGCTGCTCCTCCGCATGTGGGAAACACCACCTTCGGTCCTCACTGTGAGCAAGTGCCTCGATGCCATGTACAGGGTCTAATGCAACCCAGGGTTCCGGAAGACCCAGCTTCCTCACACCTCCATGGTAGTGCAGTCGGCAATGCGGAAGCAAGAGCCTGAAGTCGCACTCTTTGGTCCCCCCTTGGGCGCAGAGCCTATCGGGGGTCCATGCTGACATGCCGCATCCAGGCATACCAATTGTATATGAGTATATTTCTGCATGACTTTGCCAAGGAGCTCAGCAGGTTCTCTACAGGCCTTGGGGGCAAACCCCTTCTCAGGTTCTAAGCCCTCCTGAGATCCGTCACAGTGTGTTCAAAGTACCTCTCCCGCACCGCATATGACAGGTTTGAGTCCTCCCTAGTGGCAGCAGCCGGCATGGGGGTCCGATGCCAGGCATGGCTCCAGTCCTCAGACCTGGAGCAGTGGGTCCAGGAGAAGCTCCTGGACATCCCCTGGCTCAGCGAGCAATTGGTAAACCTATGGAGGATAAGGCTGCAGAGATAGAAACAGTTTGTGACTCAAACTTGTCTCTTGCATAAGACCTCCCTCCCTCCCTCCCTAGGAAGAAGCAGCAAGGAAAGAAGCTGTTGTTCCAAAGAAAGGGGCTCCCCGCCCTCTCCTGCGCCGGCTTCTGGCATGCAGGGGAAGGGAGGTGCGCATGGCCACTGCAAGTCTAAGGGGCCTAAGGCCCAGCCACCGGCGCCACCCGTCTGCGCAGGGTTTTTGACGCCGATGGCATAGCTTCTCCCCCCCCCCCCCCCCCCCGGCAGCACTTCCGCCGGTGGGGGGACACCTGTCCCTGTTCGCCCCGCAGTGGGCGTCTATCACATCGGACACCTGGGTCCTCTGGGTGGTCAAAGACAGTACAGTCCCCACCTGGACAGATGCCCTTCTCCCTTCTCTCCAGCGGAACCTACTTGGCTCCTTTCGTATCAGACCTTCTTGCAGCGGGAGCTGTCCAAACCTCCTCGCCCAACAGGTGGTTGAGAAAGTACTGTTGCACCTTCGAGGCCATAGGTTCTACTCCCGCTACTTTCTTGTTCCGAAAAAGGCAGGGGGCTTACGCCCCATCCTCGATATCTGGAACCTAAAAAAGTTCCTGGTGCAGGAGAAGTTCAAAATGTTATTGCTTGGCGTCCTGCTGCCCTTCCTTCAGCAGGATGATTGGCTATGCTCCTTGGATCTCAAGGATGCTTACTCCCACATCGTGGTCCACCCCCAGCACAGGCAATGCCTGCGTGTCAGGGTGCAGGGGGGAACATTACCAAAACAGAGTGCTCCCCTTCGGACTCGAGTCTGCGTTGCGGGTTTTCACAAAGTGTCTCTCCGCGGAAGGTGGCAGGGCATATTCATCTTCCCTGGCTTGTCATAGGGTCCTTGATTGGCAAAGCCTGCCTGGCAGTGTCACACACAATCCTCCTTGAACACCTCGGCTTCTTGGTCAACTACTCCAAATCCCACCTCGAGCCGGTGCAGACCCTGGAGCTCATCGGCGCACGCCTTGACACGGTGTGAGCTACTGCCTTCCTGCCCACAGACTGGGCAGACTGCCTCCGGGCCGTGGTGACCCAGGTCCAGAACAGGGCTTGGGTTACGGTACAGGCCATGCTGCACCTCCTAGGACAAATGGCCTCCACCGTCCATGTGGTTTCCCACACCCACAAGCACATGCGGACGGCCCAGTGGTGCCTCCTGGCACAATGGAGCCAGGCCTTCAGCCACCTCAGAGACCGTATCTGGGTCTCCCGCAATCTCCACAACTCCCTGAGTTGGTGGCAGGACCTCCAAAGTCTCCTTTGAGGAATGCCCTTCCAGACCCCACAGCATGAGCTCGTCCTGACGGATGCTTCCCTGCTCGGGTGCCCACTGCAGCACATTGTGCACTCAGGGGCAGTGGTCACCTGAGGAGTCTCAACAGCAGATCAACCTGCTTGAGCTTCAGGTGGTCCAATGGGCCCTGAAGGCCTTTGAGGACTATCTGTGGGTAAAGTCGGTACTCGTGCAGACTGACAACAGGGTAGCCATGTTTTACATAAACAAGGAGGAGGGAACAGGATCCAGTCTCCTCTGCCGAGAGGTAATCCTCCTGTGCTCCTTTGCGTTGCACCGGGAGATGACCCTATGAGCGGTCTACCTCCCAGGCCAGGAGAATGTCCTCGTGGATAAACTCAGCAGGATCCTCCGGCCACACGAGTGATGCCTGGATCCGGAGGTTGCCAACCTCTTGTTCTGTCGGTGGGGAACCCTGTCCATGGCCCTGTTCGCTAGCCTGGTGAATGCGCAGCTTCCCCGCTTTTGCCTGGTTCCGCACCCGAGCAGAGTGGCCCCGGATGCGTTTCTCTTGAGCTGGACCTCCGGCCTTCTTTACACATTCCCTCCCACTCCTCTCATTGCGAAGACCCTCCACAAGGTTTAGTGAGACCAAGCTTCAGTGATCCTCGTGGCCTCGACAGCCTTAGTTCCCGCTTCTGCTCCGGCTCTCGTCCGAGCCTCCAGTCCCCCTGGGCTGTGCCCCAGGCCTGCTAATGCAGGAGGAGGGTCGGTGCTCCACCTGAACCTGGCCTTGCTGTCCCTTACAGCCTGGCGGCTGAATGGATCACCTTAGGTCTGCTGCACCTCCCAGAGGAGGTCAAGGAAGTTCTCACATCGAGGAAGGACTCGACGAGACGGGCGTATGTCTTGAAGTGGTGACGCTTCTCGGTCTGGTGCTCCGAGCTTCAGATCGACCCATTCTCCTGCTCTACGCAGTGGGTTCTTCAGTAGCTCCTCCATCTCTCGAAGGCAAGGTTGAAATCCAATTTGGTCAGGTTACAACTGAGCGCCATTTCAGCAAACCACCTCCCTGTCGAAGGGAAACCCCTCTCGGGGTAGCCCTTGGTCGCCCGCTTCATGCGAGGCCTCTTACTTTCAAAGCCTCCCATCCAGCCTCCTCCAGCAGAGTGGGACCTGAACATCGTGCTGATGCAGCTTACGTGATCACCCTTCGAGCCTATGGTGACATGTTCGCTTCGGCACCTCTCCTGGAAGGTGGTCTTCCTGGTGGCTTTGACTTTGGCTCACCGAGTCAGCAAACTTCAGGCCCTCATTCCTGAGGCTCCATATGCCAGGTTGTATGGAAACCGGGTGGTCCTCCGCACCCACCCCAAGTTCCTACTGAAGATGCTCACCTAATTTCCTTTCCTTCCCTTTTTTTTTACCCCTGCTTACACCTTCTGTGTTTTGTTTTGACTAGATTGTAAACTCTGAGCAGGGATTGTCTCTTATTTGTCTGTGCAGCGCTGCGTACGACTGGTAGCGCTATACAAATGCTCAGTAGTAATAGTAGTAGGACTTTCATCTCAATCAGGAGATAGTCTTACTGACCTTCTTCCCGAGACTGCATGCCGACCAGGCATTGGTGGTATTGCATACACTCAACTGCAAGAGGGCTCTTACCTTCTACCTGCAGCATGCCCAGGTTCATCCCAAGTCCAACCGGCTCTTTGTCGCCTATTATTCCAATTGCCTGGGGAAGGCAGTCACCAAACGCACCATCTCTGTCTTGGTGGCAGACTGCATTGCCTTCGCCCAAGCACAGGAGCCCCACTGGATCACCGCACATGGTATCCGAGCCAAGATGACTTCGGTGGCTTCACTGCGCTCAGTGCCTCTGACTGACATCTGCCGAGCTGCGACCTGGTCTTCAGCGAACGCTTTCACTGTACACTACTGCCTGGAGAGGGAGTCCCACTGGGACAGTGCCTTCGACCAGGCTGTACTCCGTAATCTGTTCGGTGTATAAGCAACTCCTGCCTTCCAACCCTTCTTTGACAGCTACCGAGAGCTTTGCCCCGAGGACCCGAAGACTCAGGCTCCTTCGGGCATTGACTTCTGCTCACGGCCTCGAGCAACGTTCCCTCTAATTTTCTGTAGGCTGTGTGCGCATAAAATATCAGCTGTGCAGCTTTTGAAGGAAGGTTAGATTTTTGTGCGCCACATAACGACACTCGGAGTTATATACTTTAAAATTTGACTACACGTCAGAATACAGTATGTACACCACATTGATTGCACTAGAAAATATTGTAGAACTTGTGAAAACCATAAATACACAACAACTTTTCAATTTTAAGAATGTCTGTGTTGTTTTCTATCAGAATCAGAACCATAATTTTTGTGCGCTCTGTTGTAAAGTATGTGCGCTCACTCGGCGAGGTGTGTGCGCGCGCACACGCGCACAGCTTAGAGGGAACAGTGGCCTCGAGGCATTTTTTGGGTTACAGGCTCAATAGCCTATAGCTGGGGAGTCCCATAAGTGAGGACTGACTTCCTGCTGCTTCCTGGAGGAACCATAGTTACTCACCTGTAACAGGTGTTCTCCAGGGACAACAGGAATCAGTCCTCACTACCCTCCCACCTTCCCTGAAGAGTTGCTATTTTTGTTCTTCCCTTGCTATCTGCTTAGTAGGGCACTAGCTGTGGGACCTGACTGAGCAAGATGGCAACTTTGGGCGGGAAGAGAACCACGCATGTGTGACAGCAATTCCAAAGGCTTTCTTTGAAAGCTGGGGAATTGCTCTGCGTGGGCTCCGTCGGTGCCGACGTCACCCATAAGCGAGAACTGATTCCTGCTGTCCCTGGAGAACACCTGTTACAGGTCAGTAACTACGCTATTTTATAAGTATGAATTATGTTGTATGTTTGTTTAAATGAGTGACTTCATACAGTTTTCACAGAGCAATTATTTCATTACTGTCGACTAATGGCCACTGTTGGAAACAGGATACTGGGCTTGATGGACCTTGGTCTGACCCAGTATGGCATATCTTATGTTCTTATGACCTCTTCCTGGAGACAGGAATTGTTTCCACATATTGGTGAAAGTCAGATGATCCTTTGTACCAGGGAAAAAGTTGGCAATGGCAAGGTAGATAAGTAACTAGCCACTTGCTGGCTGTGAAGTAGCATGGACACGCTAGAGGAAGGTCATGTTGGATAAATTTGCTTTATTTTTGGGACGGGATAAGACTGAGTGCTTATGCAGTGCTCCCCAACCGTTTGTCCAATATGATCCTATTTCAACACTTAAAAATTCTTGTTCCTTCCCCCCAACAGACCTTTCCCTCTCCTTTCCTCATTTATCCAAAACATAAAGAAGGCAACAACAGTAGCAGCAATTTGCACCAAGCCCTATACTCTAGTGTGCACTTACAGACCCCAGGTAATCTTTATGGATTTCTGGTGCAATGGAAAGCCCGAACATGAGGGGGAGCATGGCCTGCAAATAGGAACAGCCTGAGGAAGATGCAGAGGGAAGCGAGGCCATGTGCAGGAACTGATTGTGGGGCCTCATTTGCATAAGTCAAGAAGGATTGAATAGTTGGGCTGAAATGTGGGGCCATGTGCAGAGAACAGTCACTCAATGGTAGGGCCAGCCCTGTCTGTGAACAGTCATTGACTCACAGATCCATGCTGACTGCCACTACTGGACATAGTTCAGAGCAGAGATCAAAAGAAAGCAGCCCTGTTTCTGTGACTCCATCTGCTCGTAATGTGACCCCATTTAGGGTCTTGACCTACAGTTTGGGAACCACTGACTTAGTGTAACGTTAGTAACATTGTCTATACTGCAAATTCATGCTAGGTAGCCCGAGTATGGTCCTAGCAAAGGATAGAAACCAATAGAGAGGAACAGCAGCGTATGGTAATAAGTTGAGTCTGCCAAAAACTGCAGTAACCAGTGGATAAGAGAATAGCTTAGTTGTGAATTCAGGCGACCATTCCACCTAATAGTTTTTCACTCAGATGAATTTTTGAATTAGCATGAGCTTGAAATTTATAAGCAGTGACTCCATTCAAGGTGTCAGCCTTTGTTGTCTTGAAGTAGTGATGATTCTTCAGCATTATTGTTTACAAATTCAAACTTGCACCACTTTTGCCATTTTTCTTTGTGGTGCATTTGTTCTAGAGCAAGGGGGCTATGGTATGGGCCTGGAATAGAACAGACTCAACTTTAATAGGGTGTAAAGATGTATGTATTTTTAGTGGAGTTGATGGATGCGAGAGACTTGTACCCAGCTGACTGGAGGGCAAAGCAGAGAGTGTACTTTAATACTGGAAAAGTGACTATGAAATGCTATTGCAGTTAGCATATGAAATGAGCAGATTAATGGCATGAAGACCATGGAGCAGAGTTAATTGATTCTATATTTCATTCAGTGTCCTAACTGTTCTATAAAGGTCCAACCAGAAAACAAAATACCACGTGTGGCAAGCAAAAAAACAGGTCTATGCATGGTAAGTAAGAAACACTTTAGGTCAGTCTTCACCAGGGGTAATAAGGGTCACCCCCACCAGAGGTAACTCGCAGCCAAACCAGACACGGCCGTGTTTCGGCTGTGCCTTCTTTAGGGGTTCTGTGGCATGCTAAAACCATAAATATAACCATGAAATAAATAAATTGCAAACATCCATAAAAAGTAATCTTATACATAAAAATCAATGTTATAATATTAAAACATGCAAATCCATGTGAAAATTGTTAGATAAGTCATTAAATAATAAATAAAACAATAAATATAGAATAAGTAAACTGATATGTACATACACGGACATCAATAAATAAACAAACTTGAACTCAAACTTAAAATTATGTATATGAATAAGCTTGAATCCAAACCTAAAAATAAAATTAAATGAAAGTTAAAATTAAGGGATGTGACATGTACAAGACGGAAAGAGGATAAAACCTTGATACAAACCGGTATTGAAAATCCCTCTGACAAGACCCTTTAGTTGTGTATTAAAACTAAGGAAAGAAAAAAGCATCAAATATTTAAACTCTGTATCTATTTGAGTAACCAATTGCCACAATTATTAAAACTATATGTGTGAAAGGAGCAGGAATGATTCATCAACCAAAATTGTCTGATACCTACCCTGTAGATATTTGAACCAGCTACAGCTTAACTCATGTACAAAAGTGAGACATTGCACTCCTTTAAACTTTACTGCTGTTCTCTGCTGTAAACTACAATGTTCAGGTATAACATTCTCCAAGACCAAGCAGGAAGTCAGTCCTCATAAATGGGTGACAGTGCCGACAGAGCCTTCGTGCGGAGCATTTCCCCAGCTTTCAAGGAAAGCCTTTTGGAATGCAGCGCGCATGCGCGGTCCCCTTCCCACCCAAGGGTGCCATCTTGCTCGGTCTGTTTTTCCGCGGAGCCCAACGGATGTGAGTTCATGTCACCTTGGAAAAGTAGAATTTTTTTTCTGCGATTTTCGCTTTTTTCTTATCCGGTTCGATGCCAATTCCCCTTCCCGCCTGGGCTCAGTACACCGGTATCGAGTCCAGAATTTCTTTTTTCGGTTTATGTCCTTTGTGACTAGCGTTCGCGCCTTTTTTCTTATTTTCACTGGCAGCCAGGTCTTTTGACCTTGCAGGGGCCCCTTTTCCCCCAATGGCTGCCAGCGGGTTCAAAAAATGTGATCGGTGCAAGAAACTTATGTCTCTCACCGACACACATGACTGCTGCCTCCGATGCCTTGGGCCCGACCATGACCCGCTGGTCTTTGGCCCGTGTGGCAAAATGTCGTTGAAGGCACCTCGGAGCCGTCAGCATCAACGTGAAAGAATTTTTTCAGAGTCTGCGTCTGGCCGAGCCCGAACTTCATCAGAGGCCTCGACATCTCTGGAGTCGTGGTTCCTCTGTGAGGGGTCTCCCACCCGGGAGCACAAAAGGAAGAAGCTCATGAGAGCGACATCGGTGGAGGTCACGTAGCCCTGACCGCCGCCCCGGGCTCTCGGAGTCGGAGAGGCCGTCCAAACTACCTCGCATGGAGCCGGAGTCCCCGAGTCACGTAAGTTCTGTTGTCCTCGTGGACTCTCCGGGAGAACCGACATCGGGCCTGAGTCGGAGGCTGCTGAGTCTCCTGAGCTTGGACTCAGGCTGATGGCCTTGGAGAGCAGCTTGCTTGGCTGCCTTCATGGAACAGCAGCGGGTGCTGATCGCCAGTCTGACCAGTGCATCTGCCCCAACCACCGGGACCTCAATGTCTAAGTCGACCCCGGAGGCCGAGCCGATCCTCGAGTCCATCAAGTCTCGAGTCGATCCTCGGTCAAGGTCCCCCTCGACCTCCCGTGCGGGGCCGAGATAGTCGACGCCAGTGCCCTCGGCATCGGGGCAGGTGGCACCGAGACTCACACGGCCGGAGCCGCTCGACGACTCCTCGGAGGAGTCGGCATGGGAGATGGAGGATGAGGAGTCTCCGGATACCTTATGGACCTGGTGCGTCTCTTCGGACTCCCCAGAGTAGGTCCCTACCGGAGGATATCCGGTTCTCGGACTTCGTGAGGGACATAGCCCAGGCTTTGGCATTCCCTGCGGATGCCGAGGAGGAGCCTTGAGCCAAGGAGCTCGATGCCCTCCAGGATGATTTTCCTCCGAAGGAAGCCTCTACTGTACCAGTTCCTCCGATGCTGGAACGGCTGCTCTTCCGTATGTGGGATGCACCGGCCTCAACGCCAGTTCTTAGCAAACGGGTCGATTCCATTTATTGAGTCCATAAGAGCCCTGGGTTCCAAAAGGTGCAGCTACCGCACAATTCCATGGTTGTGGAATCGGCCATGCACTACCTGAAGAGTCAGAAGATGCACTCCTTGGTGCGCCCCCCCGGCCGGGAGGCCCGGAACCTGGATGCCCTCGGTAGAAAGTGCTTCCAGGGCTCGATGCTATCTTGCCGTGTCCAGACTTACCAGCTGTACATGGGCATGTACCTAAGAGACCTGGCAAAGGAGATTGCCGGGTTCTCAGCCTGCCTCGCTGAGGAACCCTTGCAGAGGTTCAAAGCTTTGTCGACAGGGATTTGAGAGTGTTCAAAGTTTATATCTCGAGCAGCCTACGATGGCTTTGAGGCTTCGGCCTGGATAGCTGTGGCCGGCATCGGTGCACGCCGTCAGGCATGGCTACAGTCATCGGACCTGGAGTCATGGGTGCAGGACAAGTTGGTCGATGTCCCGTGCCAAGGTGACAACCTATTCGGTAAGCCCATGACTGAAAAGACTGCAGAAGTCGAGACTGAGACTCTCACCAGGACAAGGCTGTCCAGAAAGACTTCTGCCCCTTCTCAAAAAAAGAAGGGCTCGGGAAAGAAGCCCTTTTTCCCGAGGAAGGGTGTTGCCTACAAATCCTACCCTCAATATCAGGCCTCTCCAGCTCCCCAACAGGGCCATCAGACCAAGGGGCAGGGGCATGGGCCTCGTAGGCAGAAGACCTCCAAGCCACCAGCTCCGGCTCCTGCACAGCAGGGAGCGGGGTTTTGACTCCCACAGCATAGCCTCTTCTCGACAGCTGGCTCCACTCAGCACAGGAGGTCGGCTGACCCTGTACGCCTACAGGTGGCCAGCCATCACAGGGGATACCTGGGTCCTCAGCATAGTCCAAAAGGGCTACATGCTCCACTTCCACCAGCTACCCCCCTACTACTTCCCAGGGGAGCCTCCAAGACTCCCTCTACACAGAACCTCCTCCTTCAGAAGTTGGCAAGTCTTCTAAAGGAACAGGCTTCTACTCCAGGTACTTCCTGGTACCAAAAAGGACAGCGAAACCTAAACAAGTTTCTGGAGATGGCAAGGTTCAAGATGCTTACCCTTGGGATACTGCTGCCCTACCTCCATCAGCGAGAGTGGCTATGCTCCTAAAGGATGCTTATACTCGCATCCTCATTCATCCAGACCACAGACAGTATCTCAGATTTGTGGTGGGAGGAAACCATTTTCAGTACAGGGTACTTCCCTTTGGCCTAACTTCTACCTCCAGGGTTTTCACCAAATGCCTGGTGGTGGTGGCGGCTTATCTCAGGAATCAGGGAATTTTTGTCTTCCCATACCTGGACGACTGGCTCATCAGGGGCCAGTCTCGCCAGGAGACCAGACAAGCCACTCTTTGCACTGTCTCTCTTCTTCAGCATCTGGGCTTTGTCATAAACTACGCAAAGTCCACTTTGCTCCCCTCTCAGAACCTAGAGTTTATAGGGGCAAGCTTAGACACCCTTCAGGCAAGAGCTTACTTGCCCGAAGACAGGGCCCACAGACTGATAGATTTGGCCAACAAGTTCCAAAGCAAGTCTCATGTCTCCGCCAGGCACTACCTGCGGCTCCTGGGCCAAATGGCATCCACGGTACATGTGACTCCGAATGCCCATCTACATATGCGGGCTGATCAGTGGATGCAGGCCACAGGCGACCTCCGAGACAGAGTAAAGATGTCCAAACCACTTTTGGACTCCTTACAGTGGTGGCTACATCTCCCAAACCTTCTCAGGGGGGTACCTTTTCAGGCTCCAGCACACACAAGGGTGCTGACGACTGATGCGTCCTTAAAGGGCTGGGGTGCACATTGCCAGGGCACGTGCACTCAAGGCCTCTGGTCTCCTCAAGAGGCCACGCAGCAAATCAATCTTTTGGAGCTGCAAGCAATCCACTTAGCTCTACACACTTCTTCTCATGCCCTCTCTCACCAGTCTTTCCTAGTTCAGACGGACAATCAGGTGACAATGTTTCTATGTGAACAAACAAGGGGGCACGGGGTCCAGGCTCCTATGTCAGGAGGCGCTGGCCCTTTGCTCCTTTGCAGTCAGACAAGGCCTGTTTCTCAAAGCAGTTTATCTGCCTGGTCAGGAGAATTTCCTAGCAGACAAGCTAAAAAGGAATCTCCAGGAACAAGCAGGAATGTAGTCATCACATATGGGTATCGTCGGTACCGACGGAGCCTGCACGGGAACGCTCCCCAGCATCCAATTAGAAAGCTTTTGGGAGCATCCCACAGCGCCTGCGTGCTGCCTTCCCGCCTTTCCCAACTGCCTCTCTCCAGTTCTTCTTTTTCCGCGGAGCCAGCAGGTCGTTGTTCCTGTCACCGCAGAAGAATTCTTCTTTATTTCTTTCTTTTTTTTGTGGTCGGGTCTGCCTTCCTCGACGCTTTTTTCTTCTTCACTGCTCGAGAAATGTTACAACTACTAGGCCACATGGCATCTACTGTACATGTGGTTCCCTATGCTCGCCTCCATATGAGGGCAGCCCAGTGGACTTTATCCACTCAATGGACCCAGGCATCAGGATGCCTGTTAGACGAAATAGCAAACACAAGTCGCCTTATTTTGTCTCTCCAGTGGTGGAAGTCCACTCAAAACCTGTTACTGGGGTCCCCTTTTCAACAACCCTTAGCCCAAGCAACTCTCACAACAGATGCTTCTCCAATGGGTTGGGGAGCTCATCTGCAAGACCTCTCCACCCAGGGCACCTGAGCTCAGAGCAATCTTCCTTGCTCTGCGAGTGTTCCACACCCTGCTCAGCTACAAGACAGTCCTCATTCATACGGACTATCAGGTAGCCATGTTCTATGTGAACAAGCAGGGGGAACAGGCTCTGTCGCTTTGCAACGAAGCTTTGCGACTATGGGCCCTCGCCAGAGAGCATCAGATTCATCTTCTGGCAGTGTATCTTCCAGGCATTCAAAACTCTTGGGCAGACAGACTCAGTCGAGTTTTGCTTCCACACGAGTGGTCTCTGCATGCAGACCAGGTGGCCAGGATATTTCAACTTTGGGGAACCCCGGACATAGACCTCTTTGCAAGTCCGTGGAATGCCAAACTTCCCCGGTTCTGTTCCAGAATTCCGGCTCAGGGGGCTCGGGCCAAGGATGCTTTCCTCCTTTACTGGGGTCAAGACTTCCTGTATGCCTTTCCACCCATTCCGCTAATTCCCAAAACCCTGTTCAAGCTTCAGAGAGACAGAGGCCATATGGTTCTCATAGCTCCACATTGGCCACGGCAAGTGTGGTACCCTCTGCTTCTACATCTCTCTCAAGCTCCCTCCCTGGAGTTAGGGTCTGCTCCAGATCTCCTGTCACAGGAGGACGGAATGTTATGGCATCCCAATCCGCAGTCTCTGCGTCTCAGGGCTTGGTTTGCTGAAGGCCTAGATCTCCATGATCTTAATCTCCCTCAGCAAGTAAAAGAGATTCTTTTTGCTTCCAGGAAACCTTCCACAAGACGCTCTTATGCTTTCAAGTGGAAAAGGTTTACCATATGGTGTTCGCAAAAGGGTCTTTACCCCCTTGCGATACCTCTGGAATCATTGCTGGAGTATCTCCTTCATTTATCCAATGCAGGTCTTAAGACTAATTCAGTAAGAGTCCATTTGAGTGCTATTGCAACTTCCTTTAAGCCTCTAAATGGACAGCCTATTTCCTCTCATCCTCTTATAGCAAGATTTATGAGAGACCTTCTTCTAAGCTTCCCATTAGGCCACCACCGGTGGCATGAGACTTAAACCTGGTTCTTGGGCAGCTCATGAAGCCACCTTTCGAACCTTTAGCTACTACCTCCTTGAAATTCCTTTCTTGGAAGGTTATCTTTCTCACTGCAATCACATCAGCACACCGTATTAGTGAGTTGCAAGCGCTAGTAGCTGATCCACCTTATACAAGGTTCCATCATGACAAGGTAGTCCTTAGGACTCATCCACACTTTATGCCAAAGGTGGTCTCGCCTTTACATCTGAACCAAGCTGTCTAGCTACCTGTGTTTTTTCCAAGGCCTCATGCATCAAATGCAGAGAGGAATCTTCATACCTTGGACTGTAAAAGAGCTTTAGCTTTTTACTTACAAAGAACACAGCAACATAGAAAGTCCTCTCAACTCTTTGTTGCTTTTGATCCTTTTCATTTGGGACTTCCAGTCTCCAAGAGAACACTGTCTAACTGGATTGCTCAGTGTATTTCCTTCGCCTGTCAGAGTAAGAACCTTTCTCTGGAGGGCCATGTCACAGCTCACAATGTGAGAGCCATGGCAGCCTCAATGGCTCATCTGCACTCTGTGTCTATCGACGACATCTGTCGAGCAGCCACTTGGGCCTCGGTTCATACCTTCATAGCCCATTACTGCTTCGACAAGGATTCCTGCCGGGATGCCTTTTTTGGTCAGGCTGTTCTCCAACACCTGTTCCATACCTAATCAACTCCTACCCGCCATCCCTGGTAGGATGCCAGAGATCCATGGGGGGAAGTGGAGCCCTGTTCAGGGACACACAACTTCTGGGGTCTCTCCCTGGCACCTAAAGCTAGGGAGTCCCCATATGTGATGAGTACATTCCTGCTTGTTCCTGGAGATAGCATAGTTACTCACCTGTAACAGGTGATCTCCGGGAACAGCAGGAATTTAGTCCTCACAACCAATCCACCTCCCCTAGGAGTTGTATCTCTCTATCTCTTTCCTTTCTCTCTCTCTCTCTCTTTGTCTCAGCTTTAAAACTCAACCGGAGAGAGGCAGTTGGGAAAGGCGGGAAGGCAGCACGCAGGCGCTGTGGGATGCTCCCAAAAGCTTTCTAATTGGACGCTGGGGAGCGTTTCCGCGCAGGCTCCGTCGGTACCGACGATACCCATATGTGAGGACTAAATTCCTGCTGTTCCTGGAGATCACCTGTTACAGGTGAGTAACTATGCTTTCTCCAGCCTCACGAATGGCAGTTGAATCCATGGGTGGTCCAGCAGATCTTCCTCCACTGGGGACTTCCATCCATCGATCTATTGTCAAGTCCACAAAACCGTCAGCTGCCCAGTCTTTGCTCCAGACAGCTGCATCCCCTGAGGATGGCAGCAGATGCTTTTCTGATCTCTTGGTCTGCAGGCCTCCTGTATTCGTTTCCTCCCATGCCCCTGGTGGCCTGAACTCTGTTCAAGATTCTCCAGGACAAGGCCTCGGTGATTCTGGTAGCCCCCAGATGGCCGAGGCAGCCATGGTTTCCACTTCTGCTGCAGTTGGTGGTGGAAACTCCATTCCCTCTGGGGTTGCAACACGATCTCCTGTCTCAAGATCAGGGTACCCTTCTGCACCCCAATCTCAGATCCCTCAATCTGATGGCCTGGCTGCTGAAAGGATAGTGCTAGCTCCCTTACTTCTACCTAAGGAGGTTGAGGAGGTGGTCTTGGCCTCTAGGAGGCAGTCCACCAGAAAGTCCTATGCCCTTAAGTGGCGTAGCTTTACGGTATGTTGTTCTCAGCACAATGAAGATCCTTTCTCTTGCCTTGTATCAGTAGTACTGCAGTATCTACTTCACCTGTCAGTCCTAGGCCCTAAGTCTAACTCTGTTCGGGTCCACTTCAGTGCTCTATCAGCACACCACTCACCGGTGGAGAGACAGTCTGTCGGGTCACCCCATGGTGTCCCGCTTCCTCAGAGGTCTGCTGCTTCTCAAGCCTCCGGTTCGTCCACTGGCGACTGAGTTGGATTTGAACGTGGTCTTGCAGCAACTTACTCGCCCACCGTTTGAGCCGATGGCTACTTGCCATTTGCGCTTCCTTTCTTGGAAAGCGCTCTTCCTGGTGGCTCTTACCTCGGCCAGACATGTGAGTGAACTACAAACTCTGATTTGATAGACCGTACACATGGTTCTATAGGAACAGGGTGGTCCTACAGACCCATCAGAAGTTCCTTCCAAAAGTGGTCTCCTCTTTCTACCTCAACCAGGAGATGGTTGTTCTGACCTTCTTTCCTAGGCCGCATACCAGCCGGGCTGAAACAGTCTTGCATACCCTGGACTGTAAGAGGTTATTGTCTTTTTACATAGAACGTACGTTGGGGCATCGAAGGGCTACTCAGCTCTTCGTCTCCTTTGACCCTAATAAGATGGGGTTACCTGTCCCCAAGCGTACGTTGTCCACTTGGGTAGCAGGTTGTATCATCTGGGCGTAGAAGGCAGCCGACCTCTCCTTGCAGGTTCGAGTCACGGCCCACCGTGTCAGGGCGAAAGCTGCGTCAGTAGCTCATCTTCGTTCTGTTCCGTTGGCAGACATCTGCTGGGCCGCAACTTGGTCTTCAAGCCAGACCTTTGCAGCCCATTACTGCCTCGAGAGAGAGTCCCGAAGGGACAGTGCTTTCGGACAGGCGGTACTCCGTAATTTCTGTGGTTTAGGCAACTCCTACCCTCCGGCCCTTGTGTTGGGCTACCATACGGGTGCATTCTCAGAGGATATTCTTATCACGAATGCTGAGGCTCTTGAAAGGGAGCCATTTTTCAGCTTTGGGTTTCCGGTAGCCTGAGGACTGACTTCCTGCTTGGTCTTGGAGAAAGAGTAGTTACTCACCTGTAACAGGTGTTCTCCAGGAGCAGCAGGAATCAGTCCTCATGACCCTCCCTCCTCCCCTGGAGTTGCAGTCATCCATTTTGATTTTTGCTGTCTTTGAGCTATGGCACCCTTGGGCAGGAAGGGGACCGCGCATGCGCGCTGCATTCCCAAAGGCTTTCCTTGAAAGCTGGGGAAATGCTCCACACGAGGGCTCCGTCGGCGCCGATGTCACCCATATGAGGACTGATTCCTGCTGCTCCTGGAGAACACCTGTTACAGGTGAGTAACTACTCTTTCCATTTCTGAGCTTGTATTTATTATACACTTGCTAATGGGCAAAAGCATCCAATTGTCTGCCTCATTAGACATGGAGAAATACATGTTTAAAAGGGGATACATTACTTTCCATTAAGCTCTGTTGCTGTTCTCCACTATACATAATGATCATCATATTATACTTGCTGCATTTTAAAATTTTTATTTGTTACATACTTGCTAAATAAAATGAAGAGGGTGCCCAAACTCTCTATCTAATCAAATGTAAAGAGAGAAATTGTGGCTCTTAAAATTACCTTCTCGACATGCAGTCTCTGACTTTGTCACAAGCAAAAAATGCCTGCATCTGCGCTGTAAAGGATTTTTTATTTTGGCGCGAACCAGTCAACATCTAAATTTATCAACCGTTGTCCATTAAAATGTCTGATTAATTAGATGTCATACTTGAGTTTCGACAATGTGCGTTAATGTACGACCATCATAATTCTTAACATGGGTGCAATACAGACAGCTGCACAACTACCCCCCCGGGGTTTACCCTCCTATGGATTGTCTGTTCCTTAATTAAGGAACCACCCTGCGATCTTCTCTATTTAAAAATGTTTGTCCATATATAGCATAGGAGTCCTTAGAAAATATAATAACTAAAAGAAGACTCATGAACATAATACGTTAAATGACTTTTTATTTTATTTGAGGCTTGATAAACCGCCCAAACCGGGGTATCAGAGCGGTGTACAATAAAAGCAGGCTGCTGGAAAAGTAAAGGAAGGAAAGGAACGCCATTCAATTGATAGGAAAGCACTATAGAAATAGATAGAAAATAGAAGAGGACAGAATAACATGGCTAGAGAGTCAGAGACTGAGGGGAAGGACGGAGGGAGGGGGGGGGAAGAGGTATATGGTATGGAGGCCAGCATGACTGTCAAGGGGGTGCCGGGAGATCAGATAAGATAAAGGATGATCCTTCTAATTATAAACCTTATATGAGATGGTGTGGATCCTTGAAAAGACTAAAGAATACGAAAAGGATATCTTTGTGCTTTATCGACTACAGCAAGGCTTTTGACTTTGTAAGCCATGAGAAACTCTGGGCCATATTAAGAAGCATGGTTATACCAGAACACCTGATCATTCTCTTGCACAATCTGTACATTGATCAAGAAGCAACATTTCAAACGGAACAAGGAGAAACAGAATGGTTTAAAATAAGCAAAAGTGTACCACAAGGCTGCATACTTCCCCCTACCTGTTTAATTTATATGCAGAACAAATCATCAGAAAAGCAGGATTGTATGAAGACAACAGAGGTGTGAAGATTGGTGGAAGACTCATCAACAACCTTCACTATGTTACCACATTACTGGCTGAAAGTGAAGATGATCTGAAACATTTGCTTCTCACAATCAAGGGACATAGTTTTAAGATGGGCCTACACTTGGCAGAATGGCTAGGAAAAACCTAGACAAGATTCTCAAGAGCAGAGATCTCTCTCCATACAAAGATTTGACTCGTTCAAGCCATAGTATTTTCAGTAACATCACATGGATGTGAAAGCTGGACAGTGAAAAAGATAGGAAGAAAATTAATGCCTTTGAATTATGGTGCTGGCGCTGAATACAGCGTATACCACGGACTGCCTGAAGAACAAACCAGTCAGTACTAGAGATCCAAACCTAAGCTTTCTTTAGAAGCTCAGATGACAAGATTTTGACTTTCATACTTTGGGCACATCATGCGAAGAGAAAGATCATTACAGAAAGACATCATGCTTGGCAAGATAGGTCAACGCACAAGAGAGAGGCCAGCAATGAGATGGATGGATACAATAACAGCAACTATGAGTACCAGTCTGTCAACAATGAGCTGCCTGACTGAAGACAGAACACAGTTTAGGACAACTATCCAGAGGGTCGCCATGACTCAACGGCACTTAACAACAACAACATGAGATGGTGTCTATAAAATAGTTAAACCTAGTATTATAAAATAATTGAAATGATTAAAATCTGGTAGTATAAAATGAAATAATTAAAAAATTAAAATCTCAACCATTAGTTCTGCTTGCCCCACTTACTTTATACTTTAGAAAGGAATTAACTTTTCATTGATTCAAGCTCCGCTAGAACAATTGTGAAAGCTGCCATGTTGAAATGTGTAGACTAATCTAAAGTTGTAACTACCATCCAGATAATATGGATAAATGAATAAAACCCAATTAAAACATTAAAAATGTATAAAAGATATATTACTCTGAAACATTGTAGACTGTCAAAACTGTAATGTCCTTAATCCAAGTTTTAGGGACCGATAAACTAAACTAATGCTAAAATGTGACAAGTACTACTCCAAATGGCTAAAAATACATTGAACCCATAATGCAATCATTAAAGGAAGTTATGAAGATAATCAGGTAATACAAAATAATATAAAACTGCCTGGTTCTAGGTAAGAAACATAGAAACATGATGACAGAAAAAGACCACATGGCCTATCTAGTCTGTCCTTCCATAACAACAACTACAACAGTCCACTTTTTACCTTTAGAGATCCTCTGTGTTGGTCCCATGCTTTTTGAATTCAGTTACTGTCCTCATCTCTACCACCTCCACTGGGAGACTATTCCATGGATCCACTACTCTTTCTGTAAAGAAATATTTCCGCATATCACTCCTGAATCTATCTCCCTTCATCCTCATCCCATGTCCCCTCGTAGCAGAACTTGCTTTCAATTGAAAGAGGCTCTCCCCCTGAAACATTTATGCCACGGAGGTATTTAAAACATCTCAATCATATCACCTCTATCCCGCCTTTCCTCTAAGGTGTACATATTAAGATCCTTAAGTCTGTCCTCATATGCTTTATAATGAAGCCCATTAATCATTTTAGTAGCAACCCTCTGCACCGACTCCATCCTGTTCACATCCTTTTGAAGGTGCGGTCTCCAGAATTGCACACTATACTCCAAATGAGGTTGCACCAAAGACTTATACAGAGGCATTATCACCTCCTTTTTTCTGCTAGCCATTCCTCTCCGTATGCACCCAAGCATCCTTCTAGCTTTTGCCGTCGCCTTTTCTACCTGTTTAGCTACTTTAAGATCATCAGACACAACCACGCCTAGGTCCCGCTCTTCTTTAGTGGACAAAAGTACTTCACCACCTATACTGTATTGCTCCCTTGGATTGCTGCAGCCCAAATGCATGACCTTACATTTTTTAACATTAAATCCCAGCTGCCAAATTCTAGACCATTCTTCAAGCTTAGCTAGATCCCTCCATGTTATCTACACCTTCCTGGGTGTCTACTCTATTGCAGATTTTGGTATCATCCGCAAAGAGGTAAACCTTACCCGACAGCCCTTCCGCTATATCACTAACAAAGATGTTAAAAAGAATCGGACCAAGGACAGATCCCTGGGGCACACCACTGGTAACATCCTCCTCCTCAGAGTGAGCTCCATTTCCTTGTACTCTTTGTCGCCTCCCACCAACCCAATTTCTAACCCAAGCAGTAACTTTAGGGTCCATCCCTAGGGTGCTCAGTTTGTTTATAAGTCGCCTGTGAGGAACAGTGTCAAAGGCTTTACTGAAATCTAAATACACCACATCTAGAGCTCTCCCTCGGTCCAACTCCCTGGTCACCCAGTCAAAGAAATCAATCAGATTTGTCTGACAAGACCTGCCTCTGGTGAATCCATTCTGCCTCGGATCCTGTAATCCGCTGGACTCCAGAAACCTCACTATTTTCTCTTTCAGCAGCGTTTCCAATAATTTACTCACCGCCGAAGTTAAACTAACCGGCCTGTAGTTTTCAACCACATCCTTACTTCCGCTTTTGTGTAAAGGCACCACATGAGCCTCTCTCCAGTCCTTTGGCACCACTCCCGACTCCAACGAGGCATTGAAAAGGTCAGTCAGTGGAGTTGCTAGAACGTCCCCAAGTTCCCTCAGTATTCTAGGGTGTATCCCATCCGGTCCCATCGCTTTGTCTACTTTAAGTTGAGCTAGTTTCTCACGAACACAGTCTTCTGAAAATTGTTCAAGTTGTCCCTCGCTTCTGTTCTTATTTGTGGGTGTTTTCTGAGGTCCTGCTCCTGGTTCTTCATCTGTGAACACAGAACAAAAATATTTGTTAAGCAATTCCGCTTTATCCTTATCAGCTTCTACATATTCCCCCCTGCACCCTTGAGTCTGACAATACCACTTTTGCCCTTCCTCTTGTCACTAATATATCTGAAAAATGTCTTATCCTCCCATTTTATTGCATTGGCTATTTCCTCCTCCTTTTGAATCTTTGCCTTGTTGACTACTTTGCTAGCTTCTCTAGGTTTTTCCAAATACAGATGCCTGTCTTCCTCTCTCTGTGATCTCTTGTATTTCATGAAGGCCTCCCTCTTTTTCTTCATTTTTTCAGCTACTTCCTTCGAAAACCATAGCGGTCTCCTGTTCCTTTTGCCTTTATTTACCATTTTAACAAAAAGGTTGGTTGCCTTTAAAATACCCCCTTTCAGTTTTGCCCACTGTTTTTCTACATCCCCCAGCTGTTCCCATCCCACTAACGACTCCCTGAGGTATTGGCCCATCTTCGCAAAGTTAGTCTTCCTAAAGTCTAAGATCCTCACCTTGGAATGGATTCTAACAGCCCTAGTCGTAATAATGAACCACACCATCTGGTGATCACTGGATGCAAAATGATCTCCCACTACAATATCAGAAACACTTTCACCATTGGTAAGCACCAAGTCTAGTATGGCCCCTTCACGTGTGGGGTCTGTTACCAAATGCCTGAATAGTTCTCCCTGTAGAGAATCCAGGATCTCCTTACTTCTAGATGATATTGCAGCAGGAATGTGCCAATCAACATCTGGCATATTGAAATCTCCTATCAGTAGCACTTCCCCTTTCCTAGCAATGCTGCGTATGTCTTCAATTAACTCTCTGTCCACCTCTTCCTCTTGTGAGGGGGGTCTGTATATCACACCAATGCAAATAGATTTCTCTTTCCCTCTTTCTAGTTTAACCCACAATGCCTCCTCTCTCCCTTTTAAGCTCTGTAATTCCAAAGCTTTAATAGTAGTTCTTACGTATAGTGCCACTCCTCCTCCCCTTCTTCCTACCCTGTCCCTTCTGAATAAAGTATAGCCAGGTATAGTTACATCCCAGTCATGGTTTTCTGTGAACCATGTTTCTGTAACTGCCACTAAATCCAAGTCAGCCACTCCCACCAAAGCTTCAACTTCAGGGATCTTATTTCCCATGCTACGGGCATTTTCTCCAGCACCAAGCAGGAAGTCAGTCCTCACATATGGGTGACGTCGGCGCCGACGGAGCCCTCGCGGAGCAATTTCCCCAGCTTTCAAAGAAAGCCTTTGGGAATTGCAGCGCGCATGCGCGGTCCCCTTCCCGCCCAAGGGTGCCATCTTGCTCAGTCTTCTTTTTTCCGCGGAGCCCTACAGACGCTGTTTGTGATGGCCGCTGAAAAAGTTGATTTTTATTATTTTTTCTTGTCTTGATTCGACGCCGGATCCTTTTCCCGCCTGGACTCGGTACACCGGTATCGAGTCCTTTCGTGATTTTTTTGGTTTTTGTCCTTCGTGACTGGCGTTCGCGCCATTTTTTCCTTTTCCTGGCAGCCCTGTCTTTGGACCTCGCAGGGGCCCTTTTTCCCCCGATGGCTGCCAGCAGGTTTAAAAAGTGTGATCGGTGTAAGAAACTTATGTCTCTTACCGACACACACGACTGCTGCCTCCGCTGCCTTGGACGCGATCACGACCCGATGATCTGTGGTCCATGTAGCAAGATGTCCTCTACAGCGTTGAGTCAGCAGCAACAAAGGGAAAAAATCTTCTCTGACTCCGCGTCCGGCCGTCCCGGACCTCGTCAGAGGCTTCGACGTCCCGGTACTCAGGTCCTGAGCATCGTCGGAGTTCCTCTGAGCGGGGGTCTCCTGCCCGGGAGCATCATCGGAAGAAGAAACCCGCGAGGGCGGCGTCGGTGGACGCTCCTGGTTCTCCAGGACCAAGCAGGAAGTCAGTCCTCACATATGGGTGACGTCGGCACCGACGGAGCCCTCGCGGAGCAATTTTCCCCAGCTTTCAAAGAAAGCCTTTGGGAATTGCAGCGCGCATGCGCGGTCCCCTTCCCGCCCAAGGGTGCCATCTTAGCCAGTCTTCTTTTTTCCGCGGAGCCCTACAGACGTACCCGTCGTGTCCCCGCGAAAAAGTTGATTTTACTCATAATTTTCTCTTTTTTCCTTCGGTTCGACGCCGGTCTTTTTCCCGCCCGGACTCGCGACGCCGGTCACGAGTCCTCTTCTTCTTTTTCTGACTTAGTCAGTTTCATTTTCGATTTTTCCCTGGCAGCCAGTCCTTTGACCTCGCCGGGGCCCTTTTTCCCCCGATGGCTGCCAGTGGTTTCAAGCGGTGTGGCCAGTGTGACCGAAATATGTCACTAACTGACACACACGACAATTGCCTCCGCTGCCTGGGCCCGGATCATGAAGAAATGATCTGTGGGCCCTGCGGCAAAATGTCCTCCAAAGCGTTGAGAAGTCGGCGGCATCAGCGGGATAGGATCTTCGCTGACCACAGCCGTACCCGGACCTCGTCGGAGGCCTCCGCGTCCAGAGGCTCCAGCTCGGACCGTCGCCGGAGTTCATCCGATAGGGGTTCTCCCTCCGGGGACCATCGTCGGAAGGTGAAACCCGCGAGGGCGGCGTCGGTGGACGCTCCTGGCTCCTCGAGGGCCAGGTCGCATAGCCCCGATAGCCGTCCCGGGTCCTTGGAGAAGGAGCACCTCTCGAAGCGACCTCGCCTGGAGTCGGAGATGCCTGCTCGGGTAAGTCCTGTGGTCCTCCTGGACTCACCTCCGAGACCGCCGACGTCCGAGTCGGGGACTGCTGGGTCACCTGAGCTCGGACTCAGGTTGACGGCCTTGGAGAGCAGACTGTCTGCCTTCATGGACCAGCAGCGGGCACTGCTCGCCGGCCTCGCTGGCGCCGCTGCCCCGACCGCCGGGACGTCGACGTCTAAGTCGACCCCGGAGACCGAGCCGATCCTCGAGTCCATGCGAACTCGAGTCGATCCTCGGTCGAGGTCACCCTCGGCCTCCCGTTCGGGACCGAGGTCGCCGACGCCGACTCCCTCGGCGTCGGGGCGGCAGGCGCCGCGCCCTGCCCGGGCCGACCCCACCGAGTCCTCGTCGGAGTAGTCGGTCTGGGAGTCTGAAGAGGAAGAGTCGCCTGATTCTTTTCGGACTCGGTGTGTCCCCTCGGACTCACCTGAGTCCGAACCTCGGAAGCAGTCCCCCCCGGAGGATGCCCGGTTCTCGGACTTCGTCAGGGATATGGCCAAGGCTTTGGCCTTCCCTGCGGATCCCGAGGAGGAGCCTCGAGCCGAAGAGCTCGACGCCCTCCAGTATGACTCTCCCGCCAGGGAACACTTTACTGTACCGGTTCCTCCCATGCTGGAACGACTACTCTTTCCCGCAGGTGGGAGAGACCGGCCTCCTCGCCGGTCCTGAGCAAGCGGGTCGATTCTATCTATCGAGTCCGCAAGAGCCCTGGCTTCCAAAAGGCACAGCTAACACACCATTCCATGGTAGTGGAATCGGCCATGCATCGTCTTAAGAGCCAGAAGATGCACTCCTCGGTGCCTCCTGGCAGGGAGGCCCGTAACCTGGATGGCCTTGGTAAGAAGTGTTTCCAGGGCTCTATGCTTGCGTGTCGTGTCCAGACCTACCAGCTATACATGGGCATGTATCTCCGAGACCTGGCTAAAGAGCTAGCCGGATTCTCCGCTGGTTTGTCCGAGGAACCCTTGCGGAGGTTCCTGGCCTTGTCCTCTGGCATTCGGGAATGCTCAAAATTCATATCCCGAGCAGCCTATGATGGCTTTGAAGCATCGGCTCGAGTGGCCGCAGCCGGCATCGGTGCCCGCCGACAGGCTTGGCTTCAGTCGTCTGACCTTGAGCCCTGGGTGCAGGACAAGTTGGTCGATGTCCCCTGCCGAGGCGAGAACCTCTTTGGCAAGCCCATGGCTGAAAAGGCTGCACAGATCGAGACGGAGACTCTCACCAGGACTAGGCTTTCTAGGAAGACCTCCGCCCCTTCCCAGAAAAGAAGGGCTCGGGAAAGAAGTCCTTTTAACCCGAGAAAGGCGGCTGCCTACAAACAATACCCCCAATATCAGGCCCCTGCAGCTCCCCAACAGGGCCAGCAGGCCAAGGGACGGGGTAACGGGTCCCGTAGGCAGCAAGCCCCCAAGCCTGCACCACCAGCCCCTGCTCAGCAGGGTGGGGGTTTTTTTGACTCCTTAAGCATAGCCTCTCCCCCTCCGCTGGCTCCTCCCAGCACCGGAGGCCGGCTGGTTCACTTCGCCCACAGGTGGTCCAGCATCACCTCAGATGCCTGGGTGCTTCAAGTCGTGAGAGAAGGCTACCTTCTCCACTTCCAACAGGTCCATCCCTCCTATTTTCCGGGGGAACCTCCACGACTCCCTCTGCACAGGGAATTACTCCTTCAGGAGTTAGCAGGTCTTCTACAGGAACAGGCGGTGGAACCGGTTCCACACCACCTGAGAGGTCAAGGCTTTTATTCCAGGTATTTTCTAGTACCGAAAAGGACAGGAGGCCTCAGACCCATCCTGGACCTGCGCAACCTCAACAGATTCCTCGTGCGGGAAAAGTTCAAGATGCTTACCCTTGGAATCCTTCTGCCCTACCTCCAGCAGGGAGATTGGCTATGCTCCTTGGATCTAAAGGATGCCTACACGCACATCCTCATCCACCCAAGCCACCGCCAATACCTAATGTTTGTGGTGGCAGGAAATCATTACCAGTACAGAGTACTGCCCTTTGGCCTATCCTCCGCACCGCGGGTCTTCACAAAATGCCTCGCGGTGGTGGCGGCCCATCTCCGGCTTCACGGCCTCTGTCTTTCCGTACCTCGATGACTGGCTCATCAGAGCAGCGTCCGCTCCGGAGGTCACCAACGCTACACGCCGCACGGTGACTCTTCTGCAGTACTTGGGCTTTGTTATAAACTTCGCAAAGTCCACTTTGCTCCCCTCACAAGATCTCGAGTTCATCGGCGCAAGGCTGCACACTCCTCAGGCACGAGCGTTCCTACCGCTCGACAGGGCTCAACGGCTCATGGACCTAGCCGACCGTTTTCGCAGCCAGCCCCTGGTCTCCGCCAGGCGCTTTCTGAGACTACTCGGCCATATGGCTTCCACCGTCCATGTGACCCCCAATGCCCGCCTGAATATGCGGCCTGCTCAATGGTGTCTCCGCAAGCAGTGGCAACAAGCCACAGGCGGCCTAGCAGACCTAGTGCGCGTCTCCGAGCCGCTGATCTCGTCTCTCCGGTGGTGGCTTCATCGGCCGAACCTGGTACTCGGCATGCCTTTTCAGTCACCTCAGCCGGCCCAGGTGCTGACGACAGATGCATCCCTCCTGGGCTGGGGAGCACATTGCCAAGGGGCACGTACTCAGGGCCTCTGGTCCACGTGGGAGTCTGCTCAGCAGATCAACTTCCTGGAGCTCAGAGCGATCCGCTTGGCTCTCAAGGCCTTCTCCCACCTGACCTCTCGCCAGTCCGTCCTTGTCCAGACGGACAATCAAGTTGCCATGTTCTACATGAACAAGCAGGGGGGCACGGGCTCCTTCCTTCTCTGTCGGGAAGCACAGAAGCTCTGCTCTTGGGCCGTCAGTCACGGCGTTCATCTCAAGGCAGTTTATCTCCCAGGCCAAGAAAATTGCCTGGCGGACAAACTCAGCAGGATCCTCCAGCCGCACGAGTGGCGCCTGGATCCCTTGGTAGTTCAGAAGCTCTTTCTAAAGTGGGGCCTCCCCACGATGGATCTCTTTGCCAGCCCTCTCAACCGGCAACTTCCTCGCTTCTGCTCTCGTCCGCCACATCCCCTTCGAGTTGCGGCAGACGCTTTTCTACTCTCATGGTCGGGGAGCCTTCTGTACGCTTTCCCTCCCATCCCGCTGGTCTCTCGAACTCTTTTCAAGGTTCTCCAAGACAAAGCCTTCATGATCCTGGTGGCCCCTCGCTGGCCCGGGCAGCCGTGGTTTCCACTCCTGCTGCAATTGGCGGTGGAGGATCCCTTCCCTCTGGGGTTACAACCGGATCTCCTCACTCAGGATCAGGGGTCTCTGCTACACCCCAACCTCAGATCTCTCAATCTAATGGCCTGGCTGCTGAGAGGGGTAGTCCTTGCTCCCCTTCTTCTGCCGGCAGAGGTGGAAGAGGTCGTCCTAGCTTCTCGGCGACCTTCTACCCGCAAATGCTACGCCCTTAAATGGCGTCGCTTTTCCGTTTGGTGTACCCAACAGTCTCAGGATCCCTTCTCCTGCCCGGTGTCGGTGATTTCTGCAGTACTTGCTATACCTCTCTAATCTGGGACTTAAGTCCAATTCCGTCAAAGTTCACCTCAGTGCTCTTTCAGCACATCATGTGCCGGTGGACGGCAGACCTCTTTCCAGCGACCCTCTCGTAGCGAGGTTTCTCCGAGGTCTCCTTCTACTTAAACCACCTCTGCGCCCGCCAGCTCCTGACTGGGATCTGAATGTGGTGTTACAGCGGATCACCTGTCCGCCTTTTGAACCTATGGCTACCTGTTCTCTCTCTCCGTTTTCTTTCTTGGAAAACATTGTTCTTGATAGCCCTCACTTCCGCTAGACACGTAAGTGAACTACAGGCCCTCGTGTCTGATCCCCCTTACACTCGGTTCTACAAAAATAGGGTAGTCCTACGGACTCACCCTAAATTTCTTCCAAAAGTGGTCTCCCCTTTTCACATCAATCAGGAGGTGGTACTTCCGACCTTCTTTCCCAGACCACACTCCAGCCGAGCTGAAACGGTCCTCCATACCCTGGACTGCAGAAGGGCATTGAACTTCTACCTTGACCGTATGTGGGAGCACCGTAAAGCTGCTCAGCTTTTTGTGTCTTTCGACCCCAATAAATTGGGGCTCCCGGTCTCCAAGCGTACTCTGTCCCTCTGGGTTGCGGACTGTATCACTTGGGCTTATGGGGCAGCCGGACTCTCCTTGGAAGGTCGAGTCACGGCTCATTGCGTTCGGGCAAAGGCTACGTCAGTGGCTTACCTCCGCTCTGTTCCGCTGGCAGACATCTGCCGGGCCGCTACTTGGTCTTCGAGCCAGACTTTTGCGGTCCATTACTGTCTCGAGAGGGAGTCCCGCAGGGACAGTGCTTTCGGACAGGCAGTCCTCCGTAATCTCTTTGAGGTCTGAGCAACTCCTACCCTCCATCCCGGATGTGGGCTACCGGTGGGTAATAATTCAGCAAAGATTCCTTCCTTCTGTGCTGCTGAGCTAGAGGGAGCTCATTTTTGTGCTTAGGGTCTCCGGTAGCCTTAAGCTTGGGAGTCCCATATGTGAGGACTGACTTCCTGCTTGGTCCTGGAGAAAGCGTAGTTACTCACCTGTAACAGGTGTTCTCCAGGAGCAGCAGGAATCAGTCCTCACAACCCTCCCTCCTCCCCTTGGAGTTGCAATCATCTGCTTTAGTTTTTTGCAAATTTGTATGCTGTCTTTTTTAGCTATGTCATCTGACTGGCTAAGATGGCACCCTTGGGCGGGAAGGGGACCGCGCATGCGCGCTGCAATTCCCAAAGGCTTTCTTTGAAAGCTGGGGAAAATTGCTCCGCGAGGGCTCCGTCGGCGCCGACGTCACCCATATGTGAGGACTGATTCCTGCTGCTCCTGGAGAACACCTGTTACAGGTGAGTAACTACGCTTTCCTCGAGGGCCAGGTCGCATAGCCCCGATAGCCGTCCCGGGTCCTCGGAGTCGGAGAGGCCTTCAAAACATCCTCGTCTCGAGTTGGAGTCTCCTGGACACGTGAGTACTGTAGTCCTCGTGGACTCGCCTCCGAAGGAGCCGATGTCGGGCCGACGCCGTCGAGGCCCGAGTTGGGGGCTGCTGGGTCTCCTGAGCTTGGACTCAGGTTGACGGCCTTGGAGAGCAGTTTGGCTGCCTTCATGAACCAGCAGCGGGCATTGATCGCTGGCCTCGCCGGTGCTTCTGCCCCGACCGCCGGGACGTCCACGTCCAAGTCGACCCCGGAGACAGAGCCGATCCTCGAGTCCATGCGGGCTCGAATCGATCCTCGGTCGCGGTCTCCCTCGGCCTCCCGTTCGGGACCGATGTCGTCGGGGCAGAAGGCATCGATGCCCGCCCGAGCGGAGCCGCTTGATTCCACCTCCGAGGAATCCGCCTGGGAAACTGAGGACGAAGAGTCCCCTGGTTCTTTTCGGACTTGGTGTGTCCCATCGGACTCGCCCGAGTCCGAACCTTGGAGACTATCCCCCCCGGAGGACACCCGGTTCTCGGACTTCGTGCGGGATATGGCCAAAGGCTTAGCATTCCCCGCGGATCCCGAGGAGGAGCCTCGAGCCGAAGAGCTCGATGCCCTCCAGTATGACTCTCCCCCGAAGGAGGCCTTTACTGTACTGCAGGGGTCACCAACCTCCAGAGGGCCGCGGGCCGCACAGCCGACTACCGGCAGACTCGCGGGCCGCACACCCCCCCCCCCCCCCGCGAAAAAAAAAACTGCTCATACCTGTAGTTTTATTTTTCCATGTCAGCTCCCTCCCTTCTTCTGCAGCCGCGGCTCCCTGCCTCTTAGGGAACCGCGGCTGTGCTTGTAAAATCATCGCGGAGCCCTTCCTGTCTTGACGGGCTCCGTGCAGCATTGTCCCGCCTCTAAAGGAAGTTGTTTACCACTTCCTTTGGAGGCGGGACAATGCTGCTCGGAGCCCGTAAAGACAGGAAGGGCTCCGCGATGATTTTACAAGCACAGCCACGGTTCCCTAAGAGGCAGGGAGCCGCGGCTGCAGAAGAAGGAGTTGGTGAGTTTGCCTTGGCGGGCCGCACCGGGGTAGAGTCTCGCGGGCCGCACGGAGGGACCTCGCGGGCCGCAGGTTGGTGACCCCTGCTGTACTGGTTCCTCCAATGCTGGAGCGACTTCTCTTCCGCATGTGGGAGAGCCTGGCGTCGACGCCGGTGTTAAGCAAGCGGGTCGATTCCATTTATCAAGTCCGCAAGAGCCCCGGGTTCCAAAAGGCACAACTACCGCACCATTCCATGGTGGTGGAATCGGCCATGCATTGACTCAAGAGTCAGAAGATGCACTCCTCGGTGCCTCCCGGTAGGGAGGCCCGGAACCTGGATGCCCTCGGTAAGAAGTGCTTCCAGGGCTCTATGCTTGCTTGTCAAGTCCAGACTTACCAGCTCTATATGGGCATGTATTTCCGAGACCTGGCAAAAGAAATTGCCGGGTCCTCTGCTGGTCTCTCCGAGGAACCTTTGCAGAGGTTCCAGGCCCTATCCACAGGTATTAGTGAGTGCTCGAATTTTATCTCTCGAGCAGCCTACGATGGCTTCGAAGCATCGACTCGGTTAGCCGGAGCCGGCATCGGTGCCCGCCGACAGGCTTGGCTTCAGTCATCCGACCTCGAGCCATGGGTACAGGACAAGTTGGTCGATGTCCCCTGCAAAGGTGAAAACCTGTTTGGCAAACCCATGGCTGAAAAGGCTGCAGAACTCGAGACCGAGACTCTGACCAGGACTAGGCTGTCTAGGAAAACCTCTGCCCCTTCTCATAAAAAGAAGGGCTCGGTGAAAAAGCCCTTTTACCCGAGGAAGGCAGCTGCCTATAAACACTACCCTCACTATCAAGCCCCAGTAGCTCCCCCACAGGGTCAGCAGGCCAAGGGACGGGGTAATGGGTCCCGTAGGCAGCAAGCCCCCAAGCCCACAACACCGGCTCCTGCTCAGCAGGGTGGGGGCTTTTGACTCCATCAGCATAGCATCTTCTCCACCACTGGTTTCTCTCAGCACAGGAGGCCGGCTGGTCCACTTTGCCCAAAGATGGTCAGCAATCACTTCAGATACCTGGGTGCTTCATATAGTTCAAAAAGGCTATCTTCTTCACTTTCACCAGGTACCTCCCTCCTACTTTCCAGGGGAGCCTCCCAGACTCCCTCTGCACAGGGACTTGCTCCTTCAGGAGTTAGCAGGTCTTCTTCAGGAACAGGCTGTGGAACCGGTGCCCCACCACCTGAGAGGTCAAGGCTTTTATTCCAGGTATTTCCTGATACCAAAACGAACAGGAGGCCTCAGACCCATCCTGGACTTGCGAAACTTCAACAAGTTCCTGACAAGGGAAAAGTTCAAGATGCTCACCCTTGGAATCCTGCTGCCCTACCTCCAGCAGGGAGACTGGCTATGCTCCTTAGATCTAAAGGATGCCTATATTCACATCCTTATTCATTCAGACCACAGACAATATCTCCGGTTTGTTGTGGGAGGAAATCATTACCAGTACAGAGTCCTGCCCTTTGGCCTATCCTCCGCCCCCAGGGTGTTCACCAAATGCCCAGCAGTGGTGGCAGCCTATCTAAGGCTTCAAGGCCTCTTTGTATTTCCATACCTGGACGACTGGCTCATAAGGGGCCAGTCTTCCCAGGAGGCCACTCAAGCCACTCTTCGCACTGTATCTCTGCTCCAGCACTTGGGATTTGTCATAAATTTCGCAAAGTCCACTTTGCTCCCCTCTCAGAATCTCGAATTCATCGACGCAAGGCTGAACACTCTTCAGGCAAAGGCCTTCCTGCCTCTGGACAGGGCACACAGGCTCATGAATCTAGCCAGCCACTTTCGCAGCAATTCCCTGGTCTCTGCCAGGCAATTTCTGAGACTGCTCGGCCATATGGCTTCCACGGTCCATGTAACCCCCAATGCCCGCCTGAACATGCGTCCTGCTCAATGGTGCCTTCGCACTCAATGGCATCAAGCCACGGGGAGCCTGGCGGACTCAGTACAGGTCTCCAACCTGCTAGTCTCTTCTCTTCAGTGGTGGATTCATCTGCCAAACCTGGTGCTGGGAGTGGATTTTCAATCTCCTCCGCCTTCTCAGGTGCTAACGACCGATGCTTCTCTCCTGGGTTGGGGAGCACATTGCCAGGGGACATGTACTCAAGGCCTCTGGACTCCTTGGGAGTCTGCTCAGCAGATAAACTTCCTGGAGCTCAGAGCCATTCGCCTAGCTCTGAGAGCCTTCGCCCACCTCACTTCTCACCAATCTGTACTAGTCCAGACGGACAATCAGGTTGCAATGTTCTACGTGAACAAACAAGGCGGCACAGGCTCCTTCCTTCTCTGTCAGGAGGCACGCAAACTGTGCTCTTGGGCCGTCCTTCACGGCATCTTCCTCAAAGCTGTCTATCTCCGAGGTCAAGAAAATTGCCTGGCAGACAGACTGAGCAGGATCCTCCAACCTCACGAATGGAGATTGGATCCGTTGGTAGTTCAGCAGATCTTTCTCAAGTGGGGCCTCCCCACCATGGATCTCTTTGCCAGTCCACTGAACACGCAGCTTCCCAGATTCTGCTCTCAGCAACCGCATCCTCTCAGAGTAGCGGCGGATGCTTTTCTGATTCCATGGTCCACAGGCCTCTTGTATGCCTTTCCTCCCATGCCGCTGGTGTCTCTGACGCTCTTCAAAGTTCTCAGAGACAAAGCCTCAATGATCCTAGTGGCTCCCCGGTGGCCGAGACAACCTTGGTTCCCGCTTCTAATGCAGCTAACGGTGGACACTCCTCTTCCACCTTCCAGAGCAACTGATCTCTTATATCAGGTGCCCCCTCTCCAGGGTTTCAAAAGACTCAACTTCCTCATCATTCCATAGTAGTGGAATCAGCAATGCAGCGGGTAAAGAGTAAGAAAAAGCACTCTTCTTATCCGCCAGGTCGTGAATCTAAGCCTTTGGACGTCAAACCTTCCAGACATCTATGCTTTCTGCAAGAATTCTCTCATATACTTTCTATATGAGTCTATCTCTTGAGGAGGTCACAAAGCAATTACATCTTTTGACTCCTTCCCTTCCAGAGTCCAAGACTGCAGGCTATTCTTCACTGCTCAAGCATCTCCAGAATATCTCTTGGTTTCTTACTCGTGCTTCCCTAGACTTTGAGTCTGTTAGCAGGACTTCTGCTATAACTATAGGGGCACGATGTAGAGCCTGGCTCCAAGCTTCAGACTTGGACAAATGGGCACAGCACAGACTGGGACATACTCCTTGCACTGGAGACCATCTTTTCAACAAGGAGTCTTTACGTCAGGTTACTCAGTTGTCCACTGACTTACCTGTTCCTAGGGGCTGTTCTGCACCTTCTTCTGTCCCAGTAGGTAGGAAATGTCCTGCCAAACTTTCTTCCCATAGGAGAAGGTTTTATGCATCATCTGCCCATCATACAGATGTTCCCAAACAGGGGAACCATCGTCCTGGTCTGCAGAGTTCAACCTCTCACCAGGCTCAGCAAACCCAGCAACCACAGGGTTTCTGATCAATCCATCATATGCTTGTGACTCTTGGGATTAGAATCTGCAGTTGCTTCTTCTCAATAGAGGCAATCCACTGCTGTCATTCTAAATCCTAAACATGGATCTTTTCCCGAAAGACATCCATTCTTTCTATGTTCTAGGAGCTGTCAGGATGTTCATGCTTCTAGGTCACAGGGTTCTCCTCTTCTTCCTGCTAGGGAAAGAGGTCTATCCACTATCAAACAATAGTTTCCTGTTTCAGCATGTCTTTTTTCCTTTCTATAAACTTACTACTTTGTAAGTTTTCTTCAGCTCCATTCTCTTTACCCTCTTACCAGGTTTTTCCTCTTTAAGAGCGGTATTGCTTCACTGGAGGGCTTTTTCTTCAGCCTCTCTAGTTTTCTTACTTTAACAGTGCGGAGTTCTCTTCTCTGAGTTGACTCCTCTTTTTCAATCTTGCTTTGAAGCAGTTCATCCAGAGTTTTCTACTCTTGTTTTGTCTGTTCTTTCTGTTTTTAAACAATACCATTCTTTCTGCTGTCTGGCAAGCAGCTGCCAATGCAGGAGCCTTAATGTTTGGACCACTGGTTCTTGTCCACCAGCAACCAGATTTGTCCTCCACTAACATTCTGTCTGGTCTTAGTAGTGGCTCCAAGTCAGTGCTGTCATCTGTCTTGGAAATTTTTTCACTACAAGCTTGTTTGTCTTCTCTTTCTGCCATCTCCATTCCCCTGGGTTTGGCAGCATAGTTGACATAGGTACTGGCTCTCCTGCAGCCAGTTCTATCTCCTCATTCTCCTGCATCATGCTCTCTGCAATTCTACAGAGAAGCTCTCCACTATGGGCCCTTGCTAGAGAGCATGGGGGGGTTCTCCAACAGCTATACTAGATGGTTGAAAAAGGCTTTTTCAGTCATGTCTCCTATGACTAGAAAAGTTCTCCTTTTTAATATAAAAGACATAGGCCGCCTCTTACGTGAAAGCTTAAGGAGTGGCTAATTCCCTGCTTTGGTCCATAGTATTTCAAATCGAGAATATGTTTTCTCCTTCCAGCTCGTCCTCATGGTAAGAACGCATGATACCTTTTTGCCCTTAAGCAGGTCAGCATGGTATCTCATTCCTATGCGTCTTCTGTTCACTTACCATGCTAGAGTTCTAGAATATTCGGGACTTGCTGGCTGCAGACTGATATCATCCTCTGCTTTTCACGTAACCATCCTGGTTATTCTACTACCTAGCATCCCTGTAGCCATAACCAGTGGGAATTGATTCTCTATATATCTTCTCAAATAGGTTCCACCTTCTTGTTAGATGAATCTTTCCTCTCCACATTTTCCTATGTGAATACCTTTTTGTAGGCATATCTGTCTGCTTCATTGCAGACTTCCATATAGAGGCCTATATATTCATACTTATAGCACACATTTTACAGATGTCTATGTCTATCATTTGTGTGTATTTTATGCCCTTCATATCTCACTATAGATATATTCTCATATATATATATATATGTATGTATCTGTCGAGATATTTTGCTATCGGTAGATATATATTCTGCTTTATCTACCTGACTGTCGAGGTTCATATAGCTATATGATTCTGACAGATGGGCTTTATCCATACTTATGCTATCCAGCATGTTTTGGGGTCCTACACTCACAACCACTTTGGTGGTAGTTAACACCTACCATAACCTTAAGGTTCGGTACCTCTGAAGCTCTCCATGTTCCAATATCTCTCCCAGCTGACTTCAGTTAGGAGAGACATTGCGGATCTTCAGCTAATCACAGGCTCTAACGCCTCCGGCGTTTGTCCTTTCTTTTGGGATACAAGGGGTTCCCATACCCTTTCTCCCCACAAGGACTGAGCCTGTTTGTCCAAATCGGTTAGCCTTTCTCTTTTGTTCCTAAGAGTGAGCCACTCTACCGCCAAAAGTTTGGCTTTTATCATAAAGCCTTCCGCTGAAGGCCCACCGTTTTTGTACTACCCCAGTTTTTCCTACTGGAGTTACCTGTTACCTTTCAGGATTCTGACCTCCATTGCTTTTCCTACAGGTTTACTACCTCCACTTACAGTGAGGTCCTTCTCGAGGTTCCTCTACTGGGTTCCCCAGTAGATTCCATGAACCTCCATACTTTTCTGAAGTCCTGTTAGGGGAGGTCCATATTGCAATATTTTTTCTTTGCAATATAATTGATGACAATTATCATCCACACATGGACTCCTTGTCTGCAATCCTATGCTAGGTTAGCTTTCCACAGCACCTTTCTTTCTTCAACTCCTACCCTCCATCCTCAGGATGCCTGGTATTGTGGGGGATAGCATGTTCCAACCTATGACATGCTGGGACTCCAGGCATCTCAGCTTGGGAGTCCCCATATGTGAAGACTCATTCCTGCTTGTTCCTGGAGATAGCACACTTACCTGTAACAGGTGATCTCTGGGAACAGCAGGAATAAGTCTTCACAACCCACCCACGTCCCCGGGAGTTGTATCTCTATCTATCTTTCCTTTCCTCTCTCTCTCTTTGTCTCAGCTTTAAAACTTAACTGAGGAGAGGTATTGGGAAAGGCGGGAAGGCATCACGCAGGCGTGGTGGGATGCTTCCAAAAGCTCTTTGATTGGACGCTGGGAAGCGTTCCCGCGCAGACTCCGTCGGTACCGACGTACCCATATGTGAAGACTAATTCCTGCTGTTCCCAGAGATCACCTGTTACAGGTAAGTAACTGTGCTTTACTCTTCTATAACAGATATTCTCCGTAGATAGCTGGAATAAGTCCTTACAACCCTCCCACCTCCCTGAGGAGTTGTTTTTTCTGGCTACAGTTCTGATATTTTACTGAAGATGACTCCACGGCAGGCAGGAAGGCAGTTGTACATGCACGGTTGAGCTTCCCAAAACTTTCAATGAAAACTGGGGAGCATCCCCGCATGGGGCTCTATCGATGGCGTCACCCATACGTAAGGACTTAGTCCTGCTGTCCACAGTGAACACCTGCTACAGTTGAGTAACTATGCTTTCCAGTTGAAGTTCAAGATCTGACCAAAGATGCTGATTTATGCTGTTTAAAAAAAAAAAAAAGAAGAAGAAATTGTTGCTGAACTCTGGTTATCTAAGGCACTAAGGGAGGAGTGGCCTGAGGTAGCTTACCCCAACCACTAGGCTACTGAGGGAGGAGTGGCCTAGTGGTTGGGGCAAGCTACCTAAGGCCAGAAGGTCGGGGTTCAAATCCCACTAGAGGACAGAAGGGCCGGAAGGACTGGGGTTTCTTGTCCCACAGGTGCTCCTTGTGGTCTTGGGCAAGCCACGTAACCCTCCATTGGCCATGTTCCCTGTAAAATAGTTATCTCCAAGTTATAATGCCCTGTTCAATGTAATTTCAGTTTGTTCAATGTAAACCGCCTTGATATCATGAAAGGCAGTATATAAGAAATAGAAACATAGAAATATGATGACAGAAAAAGACCACATGGCCTATCTAGTCTGTCCTTCCATATCAATAACTACAACAGTCCCCTTTTTACCTTTAGAGATCCTGTGTTGGTCCCATGCTTTTTTGAATTCGTTTACTGTCCTCATCTCTACCACCTCCACTGGGAGACTATTCCATGGATCCACTACTCTTTCCGTAAAGAAATATTTCCGCATATCACTCCTGAATCTATCTCCCTTCACCCTCATGCCATATCCCCTCATAGCAATACTTGCTTTCAATTGAAGGAGGCTCTCTCCCTGAACATTTATGCCACGGAGGTATTTAAACATCTCAATCATATCACCTGTATCCCGCCTTTCCTCTGAGGTGTACATATTAAGATCCTTAAGTCTGTCCTCATATGCTTTATAATGAAGCCCACTAATTATTTTAGTAGCCACCCTCTGCACAGACTCCATCCTGTTCACATCCTTTTGAAGGTGCGGTCTCCAGAATTGCACACTATACTCCAAATGAGGTTGCACCAAAGACTTATACAGAGGCATTATCACCTCCTTTTTTCTGCTAGCCATTCCTCTCCGTATACACCCAAGCATCCTTCTAGCTTTTGCCGTCGCCTTTTCTACCTGTTTAGCTACTTTAAGATCATCAGACACAACCACGCCTAGGTCCCGCTCTTCTTTAGTGGACAAAAGTACTTCACCCCCTATACTGTATTGCTCCCTTGGATTGCTGCAGCCCAAATGCATGACCTTACATTTTTTAACATTAAATCCCAGCTGCCAAATTCTAGACCATTCTTCAAGCTTAGCTAGATCCCTCCTCATGTTATCTACACCTTTCTTGGTGTCTACTCCATTGCAGATTTTGGTATCATCCGCAAAGAGGCAAACCTTACCAGACAGCCCTTCCGCTATATCACTAACAAAGATGTTAAAAAGAATCGGACCAAGGACAGATCCCTGGGGCACACCACTGGTAACATCCTTCTCCTCAGAGTGAGCTCCATTTACTTGTACTCTTTGTCGCCTCCCACCCAACAAATTTCTAACCCAAGCAGTAACTTTAGGGTCCATCCCTAGGGTGCTCAGTTTGTTTATAAGTCGCCTGTGAGGAACAGTGTCAAAGGCTCTACTGAAATCTAAATACACCACATCTAGAGCTCTCCCTCGGTCCAACTCCCTGGTCACCCAGTCAAAGAAATCAATCAGATTTGTCTGATAAGACCTGCCTCTGGTGAATCCATGCTGCCTCGGATCCTGTAATCCGCTGGACTCCAGAATCTCACTATTTTCTCTTTCAGCAGTGTTTCCAATAATTTACTCACCACCGAAGTTAAACTAACCGGCCTGTAGTTTTCAACCACATCCTTACTTCCGCTTTTGTGTAAAGGCACCACTCTCCAGTCCTTTGGCACCACTCCCGACTCCAACGAGGCATTGAAAAGGTCAGTCAGTGGAGTTGCTAGAACGTCTCCCAGTTCCCTCCGTATTCTAGGGTGTATCCCATCCGGTCCCATTGCTTTGTCTACTTTAAGTTGAGCTAGTTTCTCACGAACACAGTCTTCTGAAAATTGTTCAAGATTTCCCTCGCCTCTGTTCCTATTTGTGGGTGTTTTCTGAGGTCCTGCTCCTGGTTCTTCATCTGTGAACACAGAACAAAAATATTTGTTCAGCAATTCCGCTTTATCCTTATCAGCTTCTACATATGCCTCCACTGCACCCTTGAGTCTGACAATACCACTTTTGCCCTTCCTCTTGTCACTAATATATCTGAAAAATGTCTTATCCCCCCATTTTATTGCATTGGCTATTTCCTCCTCCTTTTGAAACTTTGCCTTCTTGACTACTTTGCTAGCTTCTCTAAGTTTTTCCAAATACAGATGCCTGTCTTCCTCTCTCTGTGATCTCTTGTATTTCATGAAGGCCTCTCTCTTTTTCTTCACTTTTTCAGCTACTTCCTTCGAAAACCATAGCGGTCTCCTTTTCCTTTTGCCTTTATTTACCATTTTAACAAAAAGGTTGGTTGCCGTTAAAATATCCCCTTTCAGGTTTGCCCACTATTTTTCTACATCCCCCAGCTGTTCCCATCCCACTAACGACTCCCTGAGGTATTGGCCCATCTTCGCAAAGTTAGTCTTCCTAAAGTCTAAGATCCTCACCTTTGAATGGATTCTAACAGCCTTAGTCCTAATACTGAACCACACCATCTGGTGATCACTGGATGCAAAATGATCTCCCACTACAACATCAGAAACACTTTCACCATTGGTAAGCACCAAGTCCAGTATGGCCCCTTCACGTGTGGGGTCTGTTACCAATTGCCTGACTAGTTCTCCCTGTAGAGAATCCAGGATCTCCTTACTTCTAGATGATACTGCAGCAGGAATGTGCCAATCAACATCTGACATATTGAAATCTCCTATCGGTAGCACTTCCCCTTTCCTAGCAATGCTGCGTATTTATTTATTTATTTATTTATTTAACATTTCTTATATACCGCCTTTCATGATATCAAGGCGGTTTACATTGAACAAACTGAAATTACATTGAACAGGGCATTATAACTTGGAGATAACTATTTTACAGGGAACATGGGCAATGGAGGGTTAAGTGGCTTGCCCAAGGCCACAAGGAGCACCTGTGGGACTAGAAACCCCAGTCCTTCCGGCCCAAGGTTGCTGTCCTCTAGTGGGATTTGAACCCCCGACCTTCCGGCCTGAAGTACATTGCCCCAACCACTAGGCCACTCCTCCACCTTCAATTAACCTTTAATTGTCTTCAATTAACTCTGTCCACCTCTTTCTCTTGTGAGGGAGGTCTGTATATCACACCAATGCAAATAGATTTCTCTTTCCCTCTTTCTAGTTTAACCCACAATGCCTCCTCTCTCCCTTTTAAGCTCTGTAATTCCAAAGCTTTAATAGTAGTTTTTACATATAGTGCCACTCCTCCTCCCCTTCTTCCTACCCAGTCCTTTCTGAATAAAGTATAGCCAGGTATAGTTACATCCCAATCATGGTTTTCTGTGAACCATGTTTCTGTAACTGCCACTAAATCCAAGTCAGCCACTCCCACCAAAGCTTCAACATCAAGGATCTTATTGCCCATGCTATGGGCATTTATACACACTGCTTTCCATATGTTACCCCTGTTACCCATTTCCGGCAGGGTCTTGCAGAGATACCTTCGGGCCACTAGGCCTTTCCGAAGATCGGACAGATTGTTCTTGCTTTTCGGGGGGCCGCGTAAGGGGATGGCGGTGTCCAAAGTGACCATTTCCAGATGGATAAAGTAGGCCATCATCGCGGCATATGAGCTCGGGGGGCGGGCGTCTCTGGAGTGTCTTAAGGCGCATTCTACCAGGGGTCATTCGGCGTCCTGGGCAGAATATGCCTCCGTTCCTCCTGTCGACATTTGCAGAGCTGCCATCTGGTCTTCGTTACATACGTTTACTAAGCACTACCGATTGGATATTCAGGCCAGGGACGATGCGAGGGTTGGCGCCGCTGCCATCGTGGCGGGGCTCGCCGGTCCCTCCCAACTGTAGATACTGCTTTGGTACTGCCCTATCGTTCCCTGGACTGGCCCGGAGAAACAAAAAGGAAGGCGAAATTAGACCTTACCTGCTAATTGTCTTTCCTTGAGTTTTCTCCGGGCCAGTCCAAGGCCCACCCGGAATTTCTCGGGCAACGGCGGTTTCAGGTTCTGCTTTTATTTGACGCACGCTGTCTGTAATGGTATCATACATATGTTTCAGAGCGAGATGTCTGGATGGCGTGGATTGCTGGGCTCCCTACGCTAAACTGTAGGGGGTGTTAATTAGCACGATATTAAAAAAAAAAAAATGAATATTATTAAGGCCAATTTGCTGATCACCTTTTTTTCCTTGATTTGATCAGAACAGTTTTGTGCCTCTGTGACGGCTGCCTTCTTCTTTATTTTGCGAGTTTTCACAGTGCCGTTCTGGGCTGCTTGGGCAATAGGAGACTGGAGAAGGGCAGCAAGGGGGAGTGGCTTAGTCTGGTAGCAAAATTTTGTTTTACAGTCCTCAGCTGCTGAAGGGGATTGACAACCCTATCGTTCCCTGGACTGGCCCGGAGAAAACTCAAGGAAAGACAATTAGCAGGTAAGGTCTAATTTCGCCTTCTCCATGTTACAACACAATTCATAATAAAATATCCAAAAGAGTACTTTACAAGAATATCACTGCTGCAGTCATTATATATCAAATTACAGAATTTATAAACCTCAGAAGCATTTCATTTCAAAACAGGAAGTACTTATCTGTTTTTCTATACTGCTTTATCTGGGAATCAAAAGCAGTTCACATCGAACACTCAACTGTATTACATAGAACATGGTAAACAGTGAGGCTAAATATAGAAGAAGTTAACATATAACATAGTTAAACTTTTACATAGAGAGATTCATTGGGAAAGGAACTACTTCTTGGCATCCACTTCAGCAGTACCCAGCATCAGTGGTGAAATGCTTTGGGGTTTTTTTTTGTTTTTTAATGATCATCTTTATTTGCAAATAACAAGTGGACCTTCCAAAGACAATCAAAATTGCACAGTATGCATTGCCGTATCTATTGTAACATTGCAATCAGGGACAAACGGAACTTTTCCTTATTTTATTTATTGTTACAACTCCCCCTTCCCCACTGTTCCCCAATACTTTCCTTACCCTACAACCCCTCCCACATTCCTATTGAACACAGGCTCTGAGGATGCTCTTCACAGATGCCGTGTTACACCAAGATTATCTTTGCAGCGTAACCACTTCCACCCCCACAGGGACCCATCTATTCACTCAACTACTGAACATCTACCATAGTAAAATAGTTTCCATATTGTCCTGCTAGACCAGCCCAGACAAGTGGGTTGTGCTCCCCTACCAGCAGATTGGTGGAGAAAAAGAACCGATAAAAAGCCCAGTTATCAATGACATCACTCCCATGCCTCTATTTACCTCAGACACCAGAGGACTCTTCAGTATTCCATTGTCTCCAGCAGATGGTGGATGGATTTTCTCCACTCTGAAAAATCTAAACAATTGAGAATAAAAGATTGATTTTGCTTGTGAACGACCACCAGGTGTGTCTGTCTTGAGCACGACATGGAAAGCTCCACTAAATTGCAGTCTTTTGGTAGCCATAGGAGGAGAGAAAATCGGTTCAGTTCCACACACTTATTATAAGAGCCTGTTGAGCAGCTAGAAAATTGGAAGGATTTGGGAGAGTTCAGCAGCCTTACACAACCGCAGCGCCTCCTGCTGCCGCCTGTCTCTTCTGCTCACTCCTGAAGATTGCAGAAGGTTCTCAGAGGAATCTGTCTGCCAACCACCTTAAACACAGTTTCTGCAAAGCAAGAGAAGCAACTTCAGGGGAGTAGAGCTGAGCCCGGCACAAAATTTCTGCCTGGGAGACTCAGGGTAATTGCCAAGACTTGACCATGTTTTTGTTTCTGTCCATCTTGGGCACAATTTGGAGTGGACCGTTGGCATGGTGGGGTTTTCCACCCTTTCCTGCATGTGTTTTTTACCTTTTTGTACCTGGCAGTCCTTGTGCAAGTTCCACCCGAGCGACTCCAACACGCTTTCCTACCCAAGCGCTCATAATGCACGTTGCCGTGCAAGGCTGTTAACATGCATCTTCCGGGCCTCTGCAGTCTTAGCACGTGCTATTGTAGTACTTGCCTTTTCTTCAGGAACAAGCAGGAAGTCGGTCCTCACATACGGGTGACATTGGCACCGATGGAACCCTCGCGGAAGCATCTCGCCAGCCTTCAAAGAAAGCCTTTGGGAGATACCACCATGCATGCGTGGTCCCCTTCCCACCCAAGGGTGCCATCTTGCTCAGTCTTCCTTTTTCCCTGGAGCCCTAAAGACGTTTGTCTTGTTCCCCCGTAAAAAAGTTGATTTAACCCGTACATTTTTGTACTTTTTCGGCTTGCGCCAGCTCTTTTCTGCCTTAAGACTCACTGCTGCAGCATTGGGCCTCAGTTTTTTTCTTTTTGTCATTTTTTATTTTTCAGCACTTTCGTGCCCTTTTCAACCGCTGAAAGTCCAATGCAAAACGTGGTATATTGGAAGGAAACCTTTATTTCTCAAAACATATGCCCAATTGCCCGACAGGCTATGTTTCGAATCTTTCTTCGTCAGGGGGATACAGGCATACTATACATATAAATACATGAACAATAAATAATTAAAACATTTCCATAAAAAAAAATATATAATCATAAAGGTCCTGGGAAAGGAGATATTAACTCATTCTGCTATGGATAATGTCATTAATATTTCAGGACACGAATTGACTACAGATGAAATTTCTCTTTTAAATAAAGGGTTGACATTTGTGCCGGTTAAGAAGCCAGATCCTTTTGAAATTGAAATAGACTTGTTCAAATTTTTTTGTAAAATTCGGATCAAGCGGTTTTTATAGGTCAGGACCCTGTTTCCAATGATGTTTCAGTAATTTCTCATAATTCGTTTTGAATGCCCCCAGGACAAACAGATCCAATTATTGAAGCCTTTGAACAAGTGGTTTCCCAACAAGTAAAAGACATCTGTACCAAATCCTGCTGTCATGGCCTCCAGCGATTGCCCTCGGTATCCCGAGAGCTGTCCCATCGAGGACCTCCTCTCTTCCTCGACACCCAACCCAGTCACACCGTCATCATTGTCAATGGTTGCTACCCCTGAATGGGAAGCCCGCATGTTGGTCCCGGAGCGCAGCCTTTCTGCGTTCATTGCCTCCAAGAGGGTGCCGCCCAGCCCCACAGAGACACTGCAGGGACCTCGACATCGAGGACTCCCTGGGCCGCCGAAACGATCACCAAGAGCCAGGCGCCTCAGTCTGATCCTCGCCAAGGGTCTTGTTCTCGCTTCCATTCCTCGGGAGCGAGGTCTTCGCAGGCGAACGCCTCTAGCTCAGACCATGCCCTGGCCTTGAAGCACCCAGGACCAGAGTTCCTATCTCTTCTACAGCCGGTGGGCCTTGAGTCTGCCTCAGAGTTCTCTGACTGGGAGTCCGACATTGAGACTTCCCCTCAGACCTGTCTCAATCAGCTGCTAAGCCCCAATCCCCACCCGAAGACACCACCTTCCTCGAGCTTGTCAGGAACATGGCTGGGGTGCTCTCCCTCACAACTGAGTCAGATGGAGGAACTTGACATCCTCCAGTATGAGGTGCCTTCAAAGGAGACTTTGACGTTCTCCATCCCCTCCATCCTTACCCGGCTCTTCCTCAGGATGTAGGAGACTCCTGCTTTGGAATTGAGAGCCAGAAGGGAAGGGGTTAACAGGCCAAATTGCTGGCATTTGTACTGCATGTGTGCTGTGAGATGCTAGGGGTATTAGGTGACATCAAATGGAAGAAATGTGAAAAAAAACACACTTATCTACAGAGAACAGGAGAGAGAAGGCATCATTAGCATGGTTATGCCAGTTTGGTATGGTGCCTACTGAGGCCTAGCGTGGAAACTGTCAGAAGATCAGAAAACTAATAAGCTATATATTTTCTATATTTCTTGAAAATAGGGGATGGAAAGACAAACCAGGTGGAAAGTTGAATAAGTGGGAAAAGGGTCAGATAACGGGGAATAAATCTGACAAAGGCCTCCTGAGCACATGGTTATACACAAGGCCTTAAGGGTCAACAGATCAGCAGGAATGGGAGTGCAGATATGACGGGTCAAAGGAAGGAATGAAAGAGAATCCAGATGCCTGGAATCAAAATCAAAGGGACTAATTGGGAAAAGAAAAGCTATATAACAAGACAGAACTTTTAAAGATTGCGAATTTACACCCCATTTTCTGAACAAGATGGTTTGTAAATTTCCACTGCGTGTCTGCTAATGAGTGAGTATGATTTTGATTCTTTGTGCTGTGTGAAAGTTTCCTTAGTTTATCTTTGTGTAGCTAGGAACCATACATCCTTCTCTTTCACTGTGCTAGGATCTGTCGATGGAAGGAAATCTCTTAATTACTTTCTAGCTGTAAACTTGTAAGAAGAGGGTGAGGGAAAAGTTACTTTGTTTTTAGCTGGTTTGGTTATGCTTCCTGTATGCTCGCTTCTGTGATATAAGAAATAAATAAAGGATTTTTTTGTAAGAAGAATCTGTGAGAATTTTGTGCCAGGTACGCATATAATCTGCATGAGGTGTGGTTTATGGGAGGAGGTGGTAGGCCCTCCCTTTATGTAAAGTTTTGTTCCCCTCTTGCACGGAAGAGGATGGATGGCAATCCACCTGGCCAATGGATTGGCCTTCCCCACCCCTGGTTCCGTACAGTACCCATCATCAGCCATTAGCTGGATGCGATATACCGGGTCCAGAGTGGCCTGGGCTTCAGTAAGGCACAACTCCCCCCCCCCCCCTTCTATGGTGGTCAAGTCAGCCACGTGACAGCAAAACAGCCCGAAGTTGTACTCTTCGGTGCCCTCGGGCAGGGAGTCCCGTGCCCTCAATGCTCTCTGGCGTAAATGCTACCAGGGCTTGATGCTGACATGCCATATTCAAACTTACCAACTTTATATCGGCATGTTCCTCCGGGACCTGGCCAAAGATATCAAGGACTTTGCGGCTGGCCTCGATGGAGACCACCTCCGGCGTTTCCAGACTCTATCAGTCTCTTTCTGAGTGCTCTACGTACTTGTCTCGAGCTGCCTATGACTGCTGCGAGTCCAGCACAAGGGTGGTGGCTGCTGGCATCGGCACTGAACGCCAGGCCTGGCTCCAATCGTTGGATTTCAAGCAGTTGGGTGCAAGAAAACTTCTTGACGTCCCATGCCTTGGAGAACAGCTCTTCAGCAGACCAATGGAGGATAAAGTGGCTGAAATCAAAACAGAGTACGTCACCCATACCTGGCTCTCAAAGAAAGCTTCTACCCTTCCTTGGAAGAAGCCGCAGGGCAAGAAACCCCCCTATCTTCTGGAAGGGCAGCCTTACCAGGGCTATCCCCCATAACCTGCCGCCCAGACCCCTCCACAGGGTTCAAAGGGCAAGGGAACAGGCCAGACCCCATGCAAGCCCTAAAGTCCAAACCCCAGCCGCCAACCCCGGCCAAACCAGGGTCGGGGTTTTAACATCATCGGTGTAGCCTATCTTCCGCTGGAGGACCGGCTCCCGATGGGGGCGCCTGGTTCACTTTGCTTGTCAGTGTGCCTCCATCACCACAGACTCCTGGGCTCTTCAGGTAGTCAAAGAGAGCTACCGCCTCCACCTCAGCCAGGCCCCTCCACCCTTCTTTCCTGGGGAGCCCATTTGGTCTCCCCTGCACCAAGCCCTGCTGAGGCAAGAGCTCACGCCCTTCTCAGGGACAGAGCTGTGGAGCCTGTTCCGCACCACGCGAAGGGCAAAGGGTTTTATTCCAGGTACTTCCTGGTTCCAAAAAGGATGGGGGGGGGGCTTGAGGCCCATCTTAGAAGCCTTTAGGTTCTGGTGCGGGAGAAATTCAAGATGCTGTCCCTTGGAACACTGCTTCCCTACCTCCAGCAGGGAGATTGGCTATGCTCCTTGGACCTAAAAGATGCTTATACCCACATCCTGATTTCCCCCCCCCCCCATAGGTTTGTGGTAGGAGGTGACCACTACCAGTACAGGGTACTCCCCTTTGGCCTCACCTCCGTCCCCAGAGTCTTCACCAAGTGCCTCGCAGTGGTGGCAGCCAATCTCCGCCTCCATGGGACCTTCATCTTCCCTTGCCTTGACGACTGGCTCGTCAAGGGGGAGACTGCCTCAGAGGCTGGACAGGCCACCAGCCGCACTATTCAGGTTTTACAGTACCTGGGCTTCATGATAAATCATCCAAAGTCCAACCTCACTCCAATGCAGGCTTGAGTTCATCGGGGCAAGGCTGGACTCCGTGCGGGCCAGGGCTTTTCTTCCCCTCGGCAGGGCGGGACCATTTCATGGCCCTCACAGCCGAGATGCAGAGGCACCACACCGTGTCAGCTCAAACGCTCCTGCGCCTCTGGGCCACATGGCCTCTGCAGTCCATGTAGTCCCTAATGCATGCCTCCACATTTATTTATTTATTTATTTATTGAACAGTTTTATATACCGCCTTTCAGAAAAATCAAAGCGGTTTACATAGAACAAAACTTGAACATTACATTGAAACTTATTCAAACAATTGAAATTACAGCGAACATTAAATTGAACATAAGAGAAAAGGTAATTTGAGGGTTACAATGCTGAGTAAATGCTGATTAGGTATATAGATAGTTTAAACATATATACAGATTTAAAATATTTACAAGTTTTAAAAATCTTTTCATCTTATCTGAGCAAGGAAAAATGTAGTTCACTAGAATTATTAATGTAATGATTAAATATGATAATGTGGAGAATTGAGTATTGTAAGAGTAAGAAAAAGGAAAAAGTAAGTTGTGTATTAATGAATGAGTATACATGAGTTTAAGTGGGAAATATTTCATCTTTTGAGAATGAGTCTCCAAAGTACTCTATAAATGGGTGAGTTTTAAGATCTTTTCTAAATGCTGAAAGATCTGTGATATCTGAGTTTATCCGGCAGAGCGTTCCATATTAAAGGAGCATTGAAGCTGAATGCCCTATTTGTTGTAGTTTTATTGAGTTTTGAAAAGTTGTTTGGAACAAGTAGATTGTTCAGGTTCCTTTGTCTCACTGTTCTGGTCCTTGAATGAATTGTCAGTAGATCAGTTAGATATGATGGGGCTATATCTCTTATCAGTTTGAACGTTGTTATGATAACTTTATATTTTATCCTACTTTGTATAGGTAACCAGTGAAGTTTGTACAGTATAGGGGTTGTGTTCAGTTGGACCTGCATTTATAAGTATTCTTGCAGCAACATGTTGAGCTACTTTTAGTTGATGTAAAGCATGTTTTGGAATACCTTGAAGAATTATGTTACTAAAATCTAAGTGAGGCAGGATCATGCGCACGGCTCAGTGGTGCCTCTAGTCCCAGTGTGCCCAGGCCACGGGCAGACTTTGGGATAAAATTAGTCTCTCGCCAGCTCACGGAGTCTCTCACTTGGTGGCAGGACACCCAGCACCTACAGGTAGGCATGCCCTTCCAGCTCCCGAACCCCCGGAGTGTCCTCATGACAGGCTGGGGTACCCATTGCGAGGAGTTGCGCCAGGGGCTGCTCAAGGCAATCTGCTGCCTGAGGCGAGGGATGAGATGGCGTCCCCCCGGGGGTGAGTGGGGGAGACTTTCTCAAAACTGCGGTTAGGGACTGAACCAAATCAAAAAGTTATTTAGATAACATGGAGGAAATAAAAAGATGTTCGCACACCACGGAACTAAGAGAGAGCGAGAAGCATTGCACAGTTTATAACACCAAATTAAATAACTCATTTTTATTTTGTTATAAACTGTGTTGTGGTTGTTGCTTTTTCTTTTTGTACATATATTTTGCATTCACATAACCCCCCCCCCTCCCCCAACAGTGGGTGCAGATCAGAACTAGGACATCCACCCACAAAACTCAATATCTAATTTTTTTTAAAAATTTGATTCTGGTCATCTCACTAACAAACATTCTCCAGTAACAGGCATATTGTCAACTAATACAAAACCCTACAAACGTCACAGATGCTCTGCAAGGCCAAATCAACCATATCATACCAGCATGAACTTCCAAAACTCATACAACAAAGGGCCTACCCAGATAAAAGCAACACTATAAATCTCCAGGAACAAGCAGGAATGAGTCTTCACATATGGGTACGTCGGTACCGACGGAGCCTGCGCGGGAACGCTCCCCAGCGTCCAATCAGAAAGCTTTTGGGAGCATCCCTCAGCGCCTGTGTGCTGCCTTCCCGCCTTTCCAACTGTCTCTCCTCAGTTTTCGTTTTTCCGCGGATCCGGCAGGACGTCCTCCTGTCACCGCAGAAACTTTTTTCTTTAAATTTTTCAATTCTTGTTTTCTTGTGGTCGCGGCTGTTTTCCCGCCGCCACCGGTACCGCCGGTGGGGTTTTTTCTTTTCTTTTTCTCAAACTGAGGGAGACTTTCCCTCAGTTTTTATCTTAAAATTTTTTGGGCCTATAAGGCCTCTCCATCATGGAGCCGCCTTCTCCTAAGAAGTGCCTTCACTGTGGAAATACAGTTTTCTTTTTAGACTCTAATAACTGGTGTCTAACCTGTTTGGGCCCTGACCTCTTTTCCCCTGAACCGTCAGGCTACAATGCTGTGAGAAGAGATTCTCTATTTCGAGTTTCCCTCGATACCGTTTTCCCTCCCTGTGTCAGGGCACCGGCCATTTCTTCTCTACAGGATCAGGTAACCCACAAACAGTCTGTTAAGACTAGCCAATCCTTGAGTGGTAAGTCTCATGCTAAGCATGCTGACGGCCCCGGCCTTGCCCTCAAGACCACATTGGCATCAAAACCCCGGCGGGAGTCTTCGGGCTCCAAAGCATTTCAGGGGTTTCAGGTTGTTCCTGGGGCTCACCCCTCACAGAACATACCTGAGCCATGCTCGGGGGTGGCATCCGCTTCGAGCGGTACCGATAACCCGGCATCGGCACCGGTGTTGAGTGCTCCACTCCTCACCACGGATCGTCATCTGGCGTCCTCGGTACCTCCGGGACCGATCGATACGCTCCAGTTTGACTTTCCAGTATCTAAGCAATGCACGGTAGTGGCATCCGCTTCGAGCGGTACCGATTACCCGGCATCGGCACTGGTGTTGAGCAATTTACTCAACACCAGGGATCGTCATCTGGTGTACTCGGTGCCTTCGGGACCGATCGATACCCAGATTGACTTTCCAGTATCAGCACCGTCGATACGACCCCTGACGCCGGTACCATCTAGACATGCATCGATAGATTCGCTTCCTTCGATGCCAAGTCTAGAATCGATATCTATTCTGGAAGACTGGGTACCGACGCGTCTCGGAACCGACACGCACCGTTTCCGGTTGCGCGGTACTGAGGATATCCACCGAGACTTTTGAGTTTTCTCGGTACCGTTCAAGCAGCCTCCGCTAACTGCTTCGGCGTTTCCGGCACAGCTACCGGTATCGGTATCAATGTCGGTACGGGCAGTATCATCGGGACCAGCTCCTTCCATGCTCTGTTCACCTGGATCGCTCCTTTCTACACCTAGTTTGGAGTCGATACCTGGCATGGATGATGCACTACTGACTGTATCAACTCATAATTGCCAGTTCCAGTATCCATCCATTACAAATCCTGTTCTGCACCGGACAGGTACATTCTCCGGTGCCCAGGCTTCCTTTTCAGGTTTAACCTGTCCAGGGATGGTTCCCATCGGAGATCCTTCTTTCCAGAAATTTCTCCTTGACATTGCAACCTTCCTTAATATTCCTATCCCGGGCTACGAGTCTTCTCAGGATTTTTCTGCAGAAAAGGAAAATATAATGCTTCCTTTACATCACTCTTTGCAGAATCTTCTTCTGAGGGTATGGGAAAAACCTTTAAGGGTTTCTTCACCTCCTACAGCAACTGATCTTCTGTATCAGGTGCCCCCCTCTCCAGGATTTCAAAGCCTCAACTTCCCCATCATTCCATTGTAGTGGAATCAGCAATGAGGAAGGTAAAAAGCAAGAAAAAACATTCTTCTTTCCCGCCAGGGCGTGCATCTAGAACACTGGATGCCTTTGGACGTCAAACCTTCCAAACATCTATGCTGGCAACAAGGATTCTCTCATATATTTTCTATATGAGTCTATCCCTTCAGGAGCTCACAAAGAAATTATCTCTTTTGTCTCCTTTTCTATCAGAACCCAAGGCTGCAGACTATTCCTTACTTCTTAGTCATAGCCAAAATATCTCTTGGTTTCTTTCTCGTGCTTCCCTAGACTCTTTTGAGTCTGTTAGCAGAAGTTCTGCTATAGCCATAGGAGCACGTCGTAAAGCCTGGCTCCAAGCCTCAGACTTGAGTAGATGGGCACAACAAAGACTGAGTTAATACTCCTTGTACTGGAGAAAATCTCTTCAATAAGGAGTCCTTACGTCAGATTGCTCATTGCTCCACTGACTTTCCTGTTTCTGAGGGCCATCCTAAGCCCTTTCCTTCCTCAGCAGGTAGGAAATGCCCTACCAAACCTTCTTTCCCTAAAAGAAAGAGATTTTCCTCTTCTCCTGCCCATCATTCGGTTCTTCCCAAGCAGGGGAAGTCTCACCCTGGTCTGAAGAATCCAAACTCTGACCAGGTTGAATAAATACAGTAACCATAGGTTTCTGATTAATCTTTTTATAACTACTCTTAATTCCTTTTCAGCAGACGTTTTCACTGTTTTTCCATTCAAAACTCTGCTCAGGGATTCCTATTCTCAGGAAATCCATTACTCTTCACTATGCTGAACTGTCAAGCTATTCATGTCTATATGTTAGAGTTCCACCTCTTCCTGACTAGAAGAAAGGTTTAGCAACTATCACATGATAGTTTCTCTGTACCAGCATGACTTTTTTCCTTCCAGGGACTTACCATGTGGTAAGTCCTTCTTCAGCTTCTATCTCTAACCTCTTCGCCAGGGTTTCCCCTGTAAGAGTGGTACCATACTATTGAAAGACTTTTCTTGTCTTTCTTTTCACTGTAGAGTTTCTTCTCCTGAGTAACTCCTTTCTTTATCTAGGCAGCTCTGCAGACAGAGACAGCTTGCTCTCTTTATTCAGTCTGTTCTCTCTGTTTGACACAGACCGACTCTCCCTGTTGTCCTATTCAGTAGCTGCCCCTGCAGGAGTCCAGTGCTTGACTACTGGTACTTTTCCACAAGTCCCAGTCTTGTCTTTCGCCACTCCTGTCTAGCCTTAGTAGTGATTCCAAGAAAGTTTTCTACATCTTTCTTGGATAATCTTTCACTACAGGCTTCTTACACTATCTTCTACCCTTGCCATCTCCAATCTCTGGATTTGGCAACGTAGTAGACTTGGCTGTCAGTTTACTCCATCAGCCAGTTCTACATCCCAGTTCTCCTGCATAATGCTCTCTGCAATCCTACTGAGAAGCTTTCCACTATGGGCCCTTGCTAGAGAGCATAGAGTTTTATCTAATGGCTATCCATCATGGTTGAGAAATGCTTCCTCAATCATCCCCTATGACTGTGAGGGTTCTTCATACCCTGCTATTTAAAAAAAAAAAAATAGAGGGAAAAGGACATAAGCCTTCTCCACGTGACAGTCTTAAGAGTTATTCCCTTCCTTAGGGAATATACTCTTTTTTTTTTCTTGCAGCTTGTCTCCATGGTATCCTAACACTTCAAGGACAGCACATATTAATCTGAAAAACGCATGATACCTCCTTGTCCCTCATGTAGGTCAACCTGGTATGTCATCCTATGCGTTTCTGTCCTTTTACCATGCTGGAGTTCCACAGGACTCCGGACTTGCTGTTTACAGACTGATATCATCCTCTGTCTTTTCACGTAACCATCCTGGTAATTCACTAGATAGCATTCCTTTACCATCATCTCTGGGGGAATAGATTCTCTATATATTTCTCAAGTAGGTTTCACCTCCTTGTTCTTAGAGAAATCTTTTCCCTTCACATCTCCATGTGAATGTCCAGATATGCGTGACTCTGTCTGCGTACTGCAGGCATCTATCTTTAGACCTATATATTAAGATATATATATATATATATATATATATATATATATATATATATATATATATATATATATATATATATACACCTACTTACATCTCGGTAGATGTATTTGTCTGTCAGCTAAGTGTGCATATGCTATGCCCTTTAGATCTTATTATAGATATATATATATATCTATATACCCATATATATATATATACATATACACATATCTCTATATATATGTGTGTACCTGTCCGGATACTTATTATAGGTAGATATGTATTTCCATACTTATCTCCTGACTGTCTGTGCTCATAAAGGTTTTTACCTTCCTATATGTTTCTGACAGTGGGTTGCACAGCTTCATACAGTTCCACAGTACGTTTCGGGTATTCTGCGCACAACCACTGCTGTGGAACTGACAGCCCTACCGTATCCTAGGTTTACGTATCCCTGAAGCTCCATGCCCAATGTCTTCCTACCTCTCACCAGTTAGGAAAGACATGGTGGATCTTCAGTGGATTTCAGATTCAATTCCAGATCGGTCAGTCTTCCTCTTTTGCTCCTACTTCTGAATACTTCTGTAGCCAAAAGAGTTTTCAGCTTTCCATGAAGCTTCCCACTGAAGACCTGCCGTGTTTGTGCTACCCCAATTGAATCCTGAGGTCACCTCTCACTTCCAGATGTTGACCTCCACCTTCACTCCAGTGAGGTCACCTTGAACATTATTCTACTGGATCCCCAGTATACTCCATCAGCCTCTTTACTTTCTGCAATCCAGTAGGTGAGCATCATATGGTGATTGTTCATTTCAATATTATGGTGATTGTTCATTTCAGTATATCTTTTGATAATGACCATACATACAAGGACTCTTTCCGGCTAGTCCTTTCTTAGGTTAGCTGTTTTTCTGCAGCTCCTCTCTTTTCAACTCCTGCCCTCCATCCTCAGGATGCCTGGCCATATGAGGTGTAGCATGTTTTCAATCTTCAACATGTTAGGACTCCAGGCATCTTAGCTTGGGAGTCCCCATATGTGAAGACTCATTCCTGCTTGTTCCTGGAGATAAGCACAGTTACTTACCTGTAACAGGTGATCTCTGGGAACAGCAGGAATAAGTCTTCACAACCCACCCACCTCCCCTAGGAGTTGTATTTCTATATCTATCTTTCCTTTCCTCTTCTCTCTCTCTTTGTCTCAGCTATGAAACTCAACTGAGGAGAGACAGTTGGAAAGGCGGGAAGGCAGCACGCAGGCGCTGAGGGATGCTCCCAAAAGCTTTCTGATTGGACGCTGGGGAGCGTTCCCGCACAGGCTCCGTCGGTACCGACGTACCCATATGTGAAGACTTATTCCTGCTGTTCCCAGAGATCACCTGTTACAGGTAAGTAACCGTGCTATACTGTAGCGGGCCCTAGAATATCCATATACTGATTGAAAAGCTAAACAAGTCAAATTACTACAGTACAGGTCCCTTCGTACAAACTCCATGTTAACAGAACTCCTGGCCTCAGTCACACACTCAGAACACAGACCCTCGCCAAGTACAGAATAAGTGAGGATAACCTAACGTGAAATCAAAATATGTAGACAAAAATTAAACTGAAAACAAAGACGACAGACTCTGCATGCAATACAATACCAGAGAAATAAGAGACTCGTTTCCCTGTACTGTGTCAAATATAAAAATAGTGCAAAGTCCAATCACTCATTTGAAAATAAAATTATTTTTTCTACCTTTATCTGATAATTTATACTCTGATCATGCTGATCCCGATCTGAAGCTTCTGCTTTCTTCTGTCTTCTCTTAGCTCTCTTTCTACGGTTTCAACTCCATCTGCCATTTCTTGTCTCTCCTTTTGTTTTCTTCACTTCCTTCCAACTTGGATATTGATTTTATTTCTTTCCACCTTTCTTCCATTTAATTCTCTGGCCACCCAGATTTCACTACTCCTTACTATTCAGTTCTCAATCTCCCTCTTTTTTACACCACCTGCTATTGCTTTTCAACTTTCACCCCCAGTCCTTCCATTCCCCAGCTCTTCTTCCCTCTGTGTTGTCCAGCATTTGTCGTCCTGTCTCCCCCCTCCCCCCGCAATTGTCCAGCTTGACTCCCTGCTTCCCCATCCAACATTTGTCTCCCTGTTACCCCCTCCAACATGTCTTCCTGCCCCCTCCTCTGTTCAGCATTTGTCACCCCCAGTGTTGTCCAGCATTCGTCCTCTTGTCTCCCCCTTCCCCCCCCTGTTGCTCAGCATTTGTCTTCCTGCCCTGCTTCCCTGTTGTCTACACTTGTCCCCCTGTCACCCCTTTGGTCCAGCATTTGCCCCCCTCTCTTTCCTCTTTGGTCCAGCATTTGCCCCCCCCCCCCTTTGTCCCGTATTTTCCCCCCGGTCTCTCCCCTTTGTCCAGCATTTTCCCCCCGGTCCCTCCCCTTTGTCCAGCATTTGCCCCCTTTGTCTCTCCTTGTTCTACTCCTGTCCCCACTCCTTCCACCTGCACCTCTCATCCGATAGCGGTAGCAGCGGCACTGGTTGTTTTTATTTAGATTTTGTTGCCCCTCTGGCCTGTCTCTGCCTTCCTGATGCTTTTTTTTCCCCTCAAGAATGCTTGCAACGAGAAAAAAGAAGCAGCAGGAAGGCAGAGACAGCAAAATCTAAAATAAAAACAATTGGAGTGCCCACCACAGCACGAATCAGGCTGATGTGTCTGCCAACGGCACTCAGGCTCTATTTTAATTTTCGATTTTGCAGCCTCTGGCCTGCCTCTGCCTTCCCACGCAGGAAATCAGAGGCAGGCCAGAGGCTGCAAAATTGAAAATTAAAACAGAGCCGGGATGCTGCCCCCATCAGAGTGCTGCCTGAGGCAGTCACCTCAGGTGGCCTAATGGAAGAACCACCCCTGAATTGCGCACCCAAGGGGCTTGGTCCTTCGAGGAGAGCCAGCAGCAGATCAATCTGCTAGAGCTCAAAGCTGTCTTCCTCGCCCTGAAGGTCTTCTGACACTGCCTATGGCACCTGTCGGTGCTCATCCAAATGGACAACCAGATCAAGATGTTCTACGTGTACGAACAGGGTGGCATGGGCTCCTATCCCCTCTGCCAGGAAGCAGTGACCCTATGCTCCTTCGTGGCCAGCCAGGGGGAAGCTCCTGAGAGCTGTCTATCTCCTGGGACAGGACAACGTCCTAGCGGACAGGCTGAGCCAAGGTCCTTCAACTGCATGAGTGGCGTCTACTGGGAGGAGGGTTTTAACATGTTATCCACAATGACACCTAAATCTTTCCTGGGTGGTGGTTTCTAATGTGGAACCTTGCATTGTGTAACCATAGTTTGGGTTGTTCTTCCCTAAGTGCATAACCTTGCACTTGTCCACATTAAATTTCATCTGCCATTTTGATGCCCAGTCTTCCAATTTATCAAGATCCTCTTACAATTTTCCACAATCCTCTTGGGTTTTAACAACTTTAAATAGTTTTGTGTCATCTGCAAATTTGATAACCTCACTCGTTATTCCACTTTCCAGGTCATTTATGAATATGTCAAAAAGCAGCGGACCCAGCACAGATCCCTGAGGTACACCACTATTCACCTTTCTCCATTGGGAAAATTGGCCATTTAGCCCTACCCTCTGCTTTCTATCTTTTAACCAGTTCCTGATTCACAACAGTACACTGCCTCCTATCCCATGACTCTTTAGTTTTGCCAAAAGTCTCTGATGAGGGACCTTGTCAAAGGCTTTCTGAAAGTCCAGATACACAATATCAACTGACTCACCTTTGTCCACCTGATTATTCACTCCTTCAAAAAAACATAACAGATTAGTAAGACAAGATCTTCCTTGTCTAAAGCCATGTTGGCTGTCTCCCATTAGGTCATGACTATCTACATGCTGAGTAATTTTATTCTTTATGATGGTTTCTACCATTTTTCCCGGTACTGATGTCAGGCTCACCGGTCTGTAGTTTCCCAGATCACCCCTGGAACCCTTTTTAAAAATTGGTGTTACATTGGCCATCCTCCAATCTTCAGGTATTAGAGATGATTTTAATGATAGTTCACAGATTACTAATAGCAGGTCTGCAATCTCGTATTTCAGTTCTTTCAACACCCTTGGATGTATACCATCCGGCCCAGGTGATTTGCTACTCTTCAGTTTATCTAATAGTTGTAATACATCTTCCCGATGTATCGATATTCCCTTCAATTCTTCCGCACCTTTAAATACCATTTCAGTCATGGGTAACATCCCTACATCTTCCTCAGTAAAGACTGAAGCAAAGAATTCATTCAATCTCTCCCCTTCTTTTGGAGTTTGCTACAGCCTTCCATTCTGATGCAATGTACGACCTGGTGCATCTGGCGTCCATGGATAGGATCCTGTTGACAATGACCCAACATTGGATTTGGCTCCAACACTGGGCAACAGAGACATCTTCCAAAGCCCGGTTGACCTAACTGGCCTTTAAAGGGAAGCTGGTAAAGGATGGGGCAGGTGAAATCTTACTGCCTTCCAGAGGATAGGTCCAAGGGATCTGTGAAGCAGGCAGGATCCCCTTTTCCATCAGCCTCTACTCACTCCTTGGACTCTCGGGGATCTCGGAACTCCCATCGCTACCAACCTGGAAAGCTTTTCTTCTCCTTTGCTTCTGGATTTCAGGCTCTCTCTCACTCCTTTCAAGGAGCACTTGGGCCCAAGGTTTCAGCCCTCTCTAGGGGAGAGTCCTCCCTGGCTGTGCAATGAGGGTTTGGGGGCCCATTCTCTGGTTTCTCCAGTTGGGGGTTGACTTCGCCTTTTCTTTCAGGAATTTATTTAACAAGTTATTTTATGTTGCTTTATCTCTGGGAACAAGCAGGAAGTCAGTTCTCACATATGGGTGATGTCTATGCTGACTGAGTCCGTGCGGAGCAAATCCCCAGCTTTCAAAAAAAGCCTTTGGGAGTTGCTACCATGCATGCATGATCCCCTTCTCACCCAAAGGAGCCATCTTGCTCAGTCTCCTTTTTTCCGCAGAGCCCATTAGACGTAGTCTGTCCCCCTCCCAGAAAAAGTTGGGGGGGGGGGTTCTGCCTTTTGGCTGTTTTTTCCGGTCTCGCATGGTACCTTTCCTGCCTGACCCTGGTACCTCGGTATCGGGCTGGCCCCCTTTTCTATTTTCTGTTTTCGATTTTTTTCTCTTCGGCATCTTCATGCCCTTTTTTCCTCCCTGGCAGCCCAAAGGGTCTTTGACCTTGCTGGGGGGGTTTCCCCCCCTTGGCTACCAGTGGGTTTAAAAAGTGTGATCGGTGCGGGAAAATCATGTCCCTCACCAATACGCATGATTGCTGCCTCCAGTGCCTCGGCCCGGACCACGACCCGGTGGTCTGTGGCCTCTGCAAAAAGATGTCTTCGAAGGCCTTGAGAAGCCGCCAGCTGCAGCATGAAAATTTTTTTCCTGATTTCCCCCATGCTTCCGAGAGCCAGGACCTCGTCTGAGGCCTCCATGCCTCGGAAGGAGCAGTCTGAGCGTCATCGAGGGGCCTCAGAGAGGGGGTCTCCCTCGAGGGAACCGAAAAGAAGGATGAGGAGCCTTTGCAGCACTTCAGGGGCCTATCCAAAGCCATCAGTGAATGCTCCACATTCATGTCTTGGGCAACCTATGACGGGTTTGAGTCGGCGGCTAGGGTAGCTGTGGTGGGATTCTGTGCACGCCGCCAAGCCTGGATACAGTCGTCGGACCTCAAACAATGGATGCAGGACAAGTTGGTCAATGTCCCATGCCAGGGGGAGAACCTCTTCGGCAAACCCAAGACCGACAAGGCCGCTGAACTGGAGTCTGAGTTCATAGGGACTATGCTCTCTAAGAAGACCTTTGCCCCTTCCCGAAAGAAGGGCTCGGGTAAAAAGCCCTTTTACCCAAGGAAGTCCACTGCTTACCAAAACTACCCCCCTTACCAGGCCTCCCCGACTCTCCAACAGGAACAGCAGGCCAAGGGACAGGGGCATGGCCGCGTAAGCAGAAGGCTCCCAAGCCCCAGGATCTGGCTTCGGCCCAGCCTGGAGGGAGCTTTTGACTCCCCAGCATGACCCCTCTCCCAACCGGAGCTTGGCAGCCCACAGGAGGTCGGCTTACCCTGTACCTCCACAGGTGGAGAACTATCACCACCGATTCATGGGCATTACAGGTGATCAAGGAGGGTTACCTCCTCCGCCTAGCCGAAGTGCCTCCACACTATTTCCCCAGAGAGACCTTCCGGCCTCCCCTTCACCGGGACCACCTTTTGAAGGAGTTGGCAGGTCTTCTCGAGGACTGAGTGGTGGAACCAGTGTCCTACCATTTCAAGGGCAAGGGGTTCTACTCCAGGTACTTCCTTGTGCCAAAGAGGACAGGGGGCTTAAGGCCCATCCTCGAACTGCACAACCTCAACAAGTTCCTGGTGAGAGAGAAGTTCAAGATACTCTCCCTAGGAACATTGCTGCCTTACCTCCACCAGGGAGACTGGCTATGCTCCTTAGATTTAAAGATGCCTATACACACATTCTAATCCATCCAAACCACAGGCAATACCTACACTTTATGGTGGGGGGCCATCATTTTCAATACAGGGTGCTTCCCTTCGGCCTCGCCTCTGCCCCCAGAGTATTCACAAAGTGCCTAGCGGTGGTCGCCACCTTTCTCAGACTTCAGAGGATCTTTGTCTTCCCTTATCTAGATGACTGTCTCATCAGGGGCACTACAGCCCCCGAGGTGCAGCAAGCCATGGCACGCACCATCCCGGTCCTTAAGCACTTGGGTTTCGTTATCAACTATCCCAAGTCCAGCCTTCACCTGGCTCAAGAGCTGGAATTTATTGGGGCAAGGATCAGTACCCTTCAGTCGAAGGCCTTCTTACCTGCAGACAGGGTAGGCAGGCTCATGGCGCTACCCAAAGACATACAGTGCCATTCCTTAATGCCAGCAAGACACCTGTTGCGCCTCCTCGGGCACATGGCCTCCACGGTCCATATCACGCCAGACGCCCACCTCCACATGCGAATTGCACAGTGGTGCCTCAGGGACCAGTGGCCCCAGGCCATGGGGCATCTCCAGAACAGTCAAAGTGACCAGGCACCTGGTGCAGTCCCTGACCTGGTGGCTCTCGCCCCGTCACTTGGAAGCGGGAATACCTTTTCAAGCCCCTCACCACTCGAGAGTCCATACCACAGATGCCTCTTTGCTGGGCTGTGGAGCCCACTGCCAGGGGTACCGCACCCAGGGGGTTTGGTCCCCAGACTAGAGTGCTCAACAGATCAACCTGTTGGAACTGCATGCAATCCATCTTGCTCTAAAGGCGTTCCGGCGATCCCTCGGCCACAGGTCCATCCTGGGCCAGACGGACAACCAGGTCACCATGTTCTATGTGAACAAACAGGGCGACACGGGGTCCCATGACCTCTGTCGGGAAGCCCTGGACTTGTGCTCGTATGCAGTCTGACAGGGCATTCTCCTCAGGGCAGTGTACCTGCCGGGCCAGGACAACTGGCTGGCCGACAGACTCAGACTCAGCAGGCTGCTCCAGCTGCACGAGTGGCAGCTGGACCCAGAAGTGGCCTGCGGGTTTTCTAGATCTGGGGGGAACTGGTGATGGACCTGGTTGCCAGCCCGGACAATCACCAGTTACCCCGCTTCTGTTCCAGGCAACCACATCCTACCAGGGTGGCCGCCGATGCTTTTCTAATTTCATGGTCGGTGGGTCTTCTGTATGCATTTCCTCCGACACCTCTGATCGCCAAGACTCTGTTCAAGATTCTTTGCGACAGAGCTTCAGTCATTCTGATAGCCCCACGGTGGCCTCGCCAACCATGGTTCCCACTCCTCCTACAGCTAGCGGTGGAGGCTCCCATCCCCCTGGGAACAGCTCCGCAGCTCCTTTCCCAGGAGGGGTGTTCTCTCCTGCACCCCCCCAACCCCAGCTCCCTTTCGCTGACAGCATGGCTGCTGAGAGGGTGTCCTTAGCTCCGCTCCTACTTCTGAAGGACATTGGAGGATGTTCTGCTGGCTTCACGGAGAACGTCTACCAGACGGGCTTGCGCCTTTAAGTGGTGCAGGTTTGCGCTTTGGTGTGCGGCACGGGGGGTCGACCCATTTTCTTGCCCAGTGGTTATGGTGTTGCAATACCTTCTCCACTTCTACAGCACGGGCCTCAAGTTCAACTCCGTCAGGGTGCCTTTCAGTGCCCTATCAGCGAACCACCCCCAGGTGGATGGGAAGCCCCTCAGCTCACTTGATGGTGTCCTTGTTCCTTAAGGGCGTACTCCTGTCTAAGCCCCCGGTCCACCCTCTGGCGACCGAATGGGATCTCACTGTGGTATTGGAGTGGTGCACCCTGCCGCCTTTCAAGCCAATGGCTACGTGTCACCTCCGCTATCTCTCCTGGAAGGTGGTTTTCCTTTTTGCGCTCACTTCCGCATGAAAGGTGAGTGAGCTTCAGGCCCTCATGGCGGAGAGGCCTTATACCAGGTTCTACAAGAATAGGGAGGTGCTTCGCACACACCCCAAGTTCTTTCTGAAGGTGGTGTCCTCATTCCACCTCATCCAGGTGGTGGTCCTCCCTACCTTGTTTCCCAGACTGCATTCCGGTCGGGCTGAGGCTGTCCTCTATACCCTGGACTTTAAGAGGGCCTTGTCCTTCTACATTCAACATATTCAAGGCCACCGGAAAGCCTCTCAGCTTTTCGTTTCCTACAACCCCAGTAAGCTGGGGGAGGCAGTGACCAATCATACGCTGTCCATGTGGGTGACAGACTGTATTGCCCGGGCTTATGAGGAAGCAAAGCGTCCATTGGAGGGCCGTGTCACGGCTCACAAGGTCAGGGCCATGGTGGCATCAGTGGCTCATCTGTGCTCCGTTCCTCTGGCAGACATCTGCCAAGCCGCCACCTGGTCTTCGGTTCATACCTTCGCAGCCCATTACTGCCTGGATAGGGAGGTTTTGACCGGACAGTGTCTGGACAGGCTGTACTCCGTAACCTTTTTGAGGTCTAGGCCACTCCTACCCTCCGACCCTTCTGTGTTCAGGCTACCGGAGTGCTAATACCTTTGGACGCAGAGGTCCTGTTTCTCTGTAATATGGATTTTATTGTGACTGCTTGCGGCTCTCGATCAGTGAGCCTTTTTTGGGCTATAGGTTAATGGTAGCCTATAGCTGGGGAGTCCTATATGTGAGGACTGACTTCCTGCTTGTTCCCGGAGAAAGCGTAGTTACTCACCGGTAACAGGTGTTCTCCGGGGACAGCAGGAATCAGTCCTCTCAAACCTCCCTCCCTCCTCCCCTTGGAGTTGCAGTCCTCCTATCTTCATTGTTTTGCTGTCTTTTAGCTATGTCATTTGACTGAGCAAGATGGCTCCTTTGAGCGGGAACGGGACCACACATGCATGGTAGCAACTCCCAAAAGCTTTCTGTGAAAGCTGGGGATTCGCTCCACATGGGCTCCGTCAACGTCGCCCATATGTGAAGACTGATTCCTGCTGTTACAGGTGAGTAACTACGCTATCATTTCAGTCAAAGCGGTTTACATTGTAACTTAAACTTGGTAATGTACATTAAACAGGGACGTTGATAACTTGGATTTTTCTGAGGCAGTGGAGGGTTAAGTGACTTGCCCAAGGCCACAAGATGTGCTAGTGGGGAATGGGCCCAGATCACTAAGGATCGCGGGGTGCTAGACACCATTCATTAGGACTCTGTCCTGGGTAGTGTTATACAGATGCTCAGTAGTAGAATGCAAAGAGCTGATCCCGGACTCCTTCGTCATCTTTCCCTGTGGGTCCACAACCAAAAGGGCAGCTATGCAAATCACCTTAAACAAGTTGCTGCTCCTGAAGGTGGTGCTGCTCATTCCCCCAGACAATCGGTACATGGACATATACTTTATTTCATGGTGCCAAATAAGGATGGATCCTTCAGGCCCATTCTGGACCTCAAGGGTGTCGTCAAGCTCTTGCACGTCCTGCGCTTCAAAATGGAAACTTTGCAATCCATGATTCAAGCACTGAGGGGAGTTCCTTGCATCTCTGGATTTGGCCAAAGCATATTTTCATATCCTGATCCAGGAAGATCAGCAAAAGTGTCTGTGTTTAACCGTGCTTGGCTCATTATCAGTTCTTCACCCTCCCATTTGGACTCTCCACTGCCCCAAGGGCATTCTCCAAGGTCATGGTGGTGGTGGCTGCAATGCTGTGGCAGCAAGGGATTTTTGTGCAACTATATTCGGATGACTGGCTCATCTAGGCCCGTTCTCTTTCAGATGTGCTGGTGGCCTTTTTGGAAAACTTTGGCTGCATGATCATTTGAGGGAAGAGCCAGTTGTTGCCTTCCTGGGAGTTTCTGGGATGCAGTTGCCTTCCTGGGAGCATGTTTTGATACTTGCATGACCCGTGTGTCAAAGTTGTTGGATTGTCTGGTGCTGTTCTGTTCGCAGCAGGCTCCCAGAATCTAGTATTATCTTTAGCTCCTCAGATTCATGCCAGCGGCATTCGAGATGATGCCATGGGCATGTGCACATATGCAGTCACTCCAGGTGGTCTTTGCTGACTCAGTAATCCCTAAGTTCTCAGGAGTTCAAGCTCCACTGATGGTGAAGCTCAGCCTGTGGTGGTGACAGCAGCCCAGTCATCTAAGGAAGGATGTGCCACTGGATGATTACTCGTGGATCCTTCTGACGATAGATGCCAGTCTCTCGGACTGGGGAGCACATTGCCAAGACCGAACTGCCCAAGGCAATTGCAACTTCAGGGAGGCGCTTTGGTCCATCAGTTGCCTCAAGGCAAGGGCCATCAGGTTGGCCCTTCCACTTTTCTGGCCCCTAGTTAAGGGCCAGGCAGTTTGAGTGTTTTCAGACAATGCCACGATGTTGGCTTATGTCAATCAGCAAGGCAGCACAAGGAGTGCTGGGGTAGCCCTGGAGGCTCTCCTGTTTGCCTGGGTGGAGAACCTCCTACCTCTGTCGATTCACCCTCAACAGTCTGGTTTCCGCCTTGATCATACCACAGAAACTGTTCTCTCTTTTGTTAGTGAGCTTCACCAATCTCATGACCATGGTAACATTTCGGTGGCAGTTTCTTTAAATCTTTCCTCTGGGTTGATTTAGTCCACCACGTCACCCTTTTTTCATGTCTTCATGACTTTGGTCTGCGTCGTCTGGTTCTTCAGTGGTTCCATTCCTTCCTCTCACAATGTTCTTTCTCTGTCTCTGCTGGGAACCTGTCCTCCTCTCCACTTCCCCTTTCATGCAGTGCTCCCCAAGGTTCTGTTCTAGACCCCCTTCTATTTAATATCTTTCCGATTCCTCTCTCTCTTCTGGTCCAACAACACTATATTTCTGCTCACTATTATGCTGACAATATATTGCTACGCCATCATGCTAGTCTGATAGCCCCTGATTTGCGCCTCCCCCCCCCCCCCCCCCACCTCAATACTTGAATATCTAACATTTCTGATTGGCTATCCATTCATTTTCTTCATCTCACTCCTCTAAATCTGCTGCTCTCAGGTTCACCTTTGGCGGTCCCTCCCCTGCCCTAGACCCATCCTTACCTGCTTCCCCCATCTTGTTCATCGATTCCTTCCATTATCTGGGTGTTACCTTGGACCACTGTTCCCTCTAAGCTGTGCGCATGTGCGCGCGCACACACCTCGCCGAGCGAGCGCACATACTTTACAAAAGAGCACACAAAAATTCCGGCTCTGATTCTGATAGAAAACACAGACGTCTTAAAATTTAAAAGTTATGATTGTAATTACTAGAAATTTCCCACTTCATTTAGTAATCATCTATTTTCATTTAATTTGATTAAAATCAATGTGGTGTACATACTGTATTCTGACGTGTAGTCAAATTTTAAAGTATATAACTCCGAGTGTCGTTATGTGTGCAGCTTCAAAAGCTGCACACAGCTGATATTTTATGCGCACACAGCCTACAGAAAATTAGAGGGAACATTGCCTTGGACTCTTCTCTATCTTTTCACACACACACACACACACATATCCTTGCTTGTTTGCCGTTTCTTTTTCTCCTCTATAGGATTCGTGTTAATCATCCTTTCCTTTGTCTCATCGTTGACAACTTTACTCCTGACTCTGGTAATCTCTCAGATTGACTACTGCAACATCATTTTTCTTGAACTTCCTCAGTTTCAACTTCTCTGGATTTAGCTTGTTGAGAACACTGCATTACGTCTTCTTGCCCACGCCTCACATTTTGAACATGTCACTCCCCTTCTCATCCACTATTATTGGCTTTCAGTTAAATTCTGGCTTCAGTGTAAACTTTTTACCTTGGTCCATCATGCATTATACTCTGGTGTTCCCTGTTATCTTTCTGATTTCTGCTTCCTCACTCAACCCACTATACCCTCCATGATATTCATGCCAACCATTTGCATCTTATTATTTTTATTTATTTTTATTACATTCTCTTATATACCGCGCTATTCTGCATCAGTGCGGTTTACATTGAACAAACTGAAATTACATTGAACAGGGTATTATAACTTGGAGATAACTATTTTACAGGGAACATGGGCTATGGAGGGTTAAGTGGCTTGCCCAAGACCACAAGGAGCACCTGTGGGACTAGAAACCCCAGTCCTTCCGGCCCAAGGTTGCTGTCCTCTAGTGGGATTTGAACTTCCGGCCTGAAGTACCTTGCCCCAACCACTAGGCCACTCCTCCCTCTTTCCCTCTTTCACAGGCTAGACTTATGTCCACTTGCTCCTCTGCTTTTTATTTTCTCGCCCTTGCATTCTGAAACTCCCTGCTATCTGCCCTCAGACTTGAACTTTTGTATCCCAAATTTGTCTCTTCTCAAAACTCACCTATTTAATATTGCCAATGATATTTCAGTTCCCTGATTTTCCTTCGCTTTCTTCCCCTTCTCTCCAACCACCACCCCCCCCCCCTTACTATTTCTCTGGTATGATTGATTTTTACCTATCCTATTGACAATGGAGTTCTTTTCCAGCTCTTATTTTAACATTGTTTTTTAATTTTGCTGTACCACGAAGGGCAGTTAAGTTTAATAAACCATAAACCTTAAAACTGAAACATGACTCAAATAATGTGGTGGGAGAAATGGGGAGAGCTGTGTTTGTGTCGAGAAAAAAGGAAGTTCTTCTTTGCATTGCCTCTATTACAAGGGACAGTTAAATAATTAGCACTCTTGGCAGGCGGGCACTAACATCAAAATGCTTTCTAAATCTTGCACTGGAGGCAAGTATCTCTGTTGCCTATGCTTAAATCTGGGCCTCCGAAAATACCTGCAAAACGTTTTGTTTGCTTCACATATTTAGCCATCTTTTCTTCCGCCTTTTGCTTTTGCCATCCTTATTTCTTTTTGTCTCTTAGCTTTAGTCTGTTTTCTTTTCTGTATTCCTCATTTTGTGATCTTCTCCATTTTGTGAAAGCTGTGGTTTTTAGCCTTTATTTGTGCAGCCACCACTTGGGAGAACCATATAGGTCTCCTCTTTTCTTAATTTACTTCCCTTACATATAACCTCTTTCAGTTTAGCTCACTGCCCTTCCACTTCTGCGATCTCCTCCCACCCTGCCAGCATCTCCTTCAGGTACTTTCCCATTTTACTGAAGACAGCATTTTTGCAATCTAGGATTTTGATTTTGCTGTGATTGGACTCTGCCACCTTGCATCCGCATCAAAATTGAGCAATAAACTATGTGCGCTCTGTGCCTTGAAAAGCTGGCCATTGGCATGAGACCCTGGTTTACTGGCTTTCACCCGCTCCATATGCAACATTTACATGAAATTTTTCTGTTGCATGGAGTAGCTGAGAGGCACTACTGAATTAATACTGACTTACAGGCTTAAGGCCTTTCCTTGTAACCACGTCTCTCCCTTACAGTAGCCTTTAATAAAATCAAAATCATTAAATAACATCACCACCTTATTAGGAAGCTTCTTGCCCAGAATCCCTTCTAGACAAGAAAACACCTGTCTGAAGAAGTGCAGAATCTGCTCATTCTGCCAGAACAAATGACCCAGGGAACACCAAATCTGTAAAGTTTGACACCTTCAGCATTGACATCAACAAACAAGGCCCTTCGGTTACGCATTCATGGAACATTTGCTGGTGAAAACGGTTCAACAGTAAGCCTGTTCAAAAAAACAATTGGATTTCATTTTAAATGAACAAATATCAGATGGAAAATTCAATGTTGGGTCGTGGTATAATGGAAGGAAAACTTTATTTCTCACAACATATGTCCAAATGCCCAACACAGGCCGTGTTTCGATTCTTTCTTCGTCAGGGGAATCCAGGCACACAACGTATTAAAAAACGATTGCACACGTATTTTGCGGCAGGATTGAAGAATACAGATCACACCGCAAAGGAATATAAGGCGAATGAGACAATTTTCATATATCAAAGTTGCTCGGCATGCATCAAATGCTGTCCATCTAACTCTGATAAAATCGCTTCAGCTTTGATATATGAAAATTGTGTCATTCGCCTTATATTCCTTTGCGGTGCGATCTGTATTCTTCAATCCTGCCGCAAAATACGTGTGCAATCGTTTTGGAATAGGTTGTGTGCCTGGATTCCCCTGACGAAGAAAGAATCGAAACACGTCCTGTGTTGGGCATTTGGGCATATGTTGTGAGAAATAGTTTTCCATCCACTATACCACGACCTAGCATTGGATTTTCTCTGTTCACGTGGTACCGTGCTTTTTTGGTGGACGTTTCAAATATCAGATGGGCCACACTGATGGTTTAGTTGGTACAGCTGCATACTGCAATGCTGATGGACCTGGGTTTATTCTCCTTAGGTTATCTCCTTTCCAGATCAGCAGGAGAAGCCTTCACAATGATTAAGAACATAAGATATGCCATACTGGGTCAGACCAAGGTCCATCAAACCCAGTATCCTGTTTCCAACAGTGGCCAATCCAGGTCATACGTACCTAGCAGTTTCCCCAAAAGAGACAGGTTCCACAATGCTTGTATTGGGTCAAGCATTGATATCCTGGGTCCCTTTTTAATAATGGTTTATGGACCTTTCCTCCAGGAACTTGTCCAAACCTTTTTTTAAACCCAGCTCTACGCTATTGGTGACTTTTCATTCCCTGGATTTGAAAATACGAATTCTTAAAGCCTTCTTTAAATGTAAGGCTGTTAAATTCTGTGGTTACACAGTAAATATTTTTCCTGATGTGGCACATAGCACCCAACTCAGACGGAGGCTTTTTTTAGCCTTAAAGCCTCAAGTTTTGAGTTTGGGAGCTACGTTCTATTTACGTTTTCCTTGTCGATGTGTTATTAATTTTGAGGGGGCATCGTATGTGTTCACTGATAGTTCTCACTTAGAACGCTTTATATTGGATCGTCAGGTTGTGCCTGGGGCTATTCAGGGTGAGTGATATTGTAGTGCACCTTGTAGATGGGCAAGATGTTTGCCCTGATTTCTGTAATGTATGTTTCATGCATTTATTTTATAAATTTTTTGGTTATGAGATCACAGTGGGTTCCCGTAATGTGGTCTTTATCATGTTCTTTTTCTTGTGACAGATGTTATATCTTATTTCTTTGATTTTCCTTGTGTTTTTCCGATTTTTGTAAATTTTGGAAACTTCATAAATAAAGATTAAAAAAAAAAAAAAACCCAGCTGCACTAACAGCCTTTACTACATCCTCCGGTTAACAAATTCCAGAGTTTGATTACACGTTGTGAAAAAATATTTTCTTTTATTAGTCTTAAATAGTTTACTCTGTAGCTTCATTGCTTGTCCCCTAGTCTTTCTATATTCTGATAATGTAAACAATCAATCTACGTTTACCCGTTCCACTCCATTCATTAATTTATAGATTTCTATCATATCTCCCCTCAGCCGTCTTTTTTCCAGGTTAAAGAGCCCTAACCGTTTTAGCCTTTCTTCATAGGGGTATCCTTCCATCCCCTTTACCATTTTGGTGGCTCTTCTCTGAACCTTTTCTAATAACGCTATATCCTTTTTAAGATACGGCAACCAGAATTGCACACAATATTCAAGGTGTGGTCTCACCATGGAACGATATAGAGGCATTATAATCTTTGTTTTATTTCCCATTCCTTTCCTTATGATACCTAGCATTCTATATGATCTCTTGGCCGCCGCTGCACACTGGGCGGAGGGTTTTAACATGTTATCCACAATGACGCCTAAATCTTTTTCCTGGGTGGTGGTTCCTAATGTGGAACCTTGCATCGTGTAATAATAGTTTGGGTGGTTCTTCCCTAGGTGCATAACTTTGCACTTGTTCACAGTAAATTTCATCTGCCATTTTGATGCCCAGTCTTCCAATTTATCAAGATCCTCTTGCAGTTTTCCACAATCCTCTTGGGTTTTAACAACTTTAAATAGTTTTGTGTCATCTGAAAATGTGATAACTTCACTCATTATTTCCCTTTTCCAGGTCATTTATGAATATGTCAAAAAGCAGCAGACCCAGCAAAGATCCCTGGGGTACACCACTATTCACCTTTCTCCATTGGGAAAATTGGCCATTTAGCCCTACCCTCTTCTTTCTATCTTTTAACCAGTTCCTGACACACAATAGTACACTGTCTCCTATCCCATGACTCTAGTTTTGCCAAACGTCTCTGATGAGGGACCTTGTCAAAGGCTTTCTGAAAGTCCAGATACGCTATATCAACCGACTCACCTTTGTCCACCTGTTTATTCACACCTTCAAAAAAACAACAGATTAGTAAGACAAGATCTTCCTTGTCTAAAGCCATGTTGGCTGTCTCCCATTACGCCATGACTAATGTATCTACATGTTCAGCAATTTTGTTCTTTATGATGGTTTCTACCATTTTTCCCGGTACTGATGTCAGGCTCACCGGTCTGTAGCTTCCTGGATCACCCCTGGAACCCTTTTTAAAAATTGGTGTTAACGTTCACCATTCTCATATATAAGAGAATGTAAATAAATAAATAAATCCTGCAATCTTCAGGTGTTACAGATGAATTTAATGATAGTTCACAGATTACTAATAGCAAGTCTGCAATCTCATATTTCAGTTCTTTCAACACCCTTGTAAGTATATCATCCGGTCCAGGTGATTTGCTACTCTTCAGTTTATCAAATAGTTGTAATACATCTTATAAGAACATAAGACATTCCATACTGGGTCAGACCGAGGTCCATCAAGCCCAGTATCCTGTTTCCAACAGTGGCCAATCTAGATCATACGTACCTAGCAATATCCCCAAAAGACACAGGTTCCACAATGCTTGTACTGGGTCAAGCATTGATATCCTGGGTCCCTTTTTAATAGTGGTTTATGGACCTTTCCTCCAGGAACTTATCCAAACCTTTTTTAAACCCAGCTATACTAACAGCCCTTACTACATCCTCCGGTAACAGATTCCAGAGTTTGATTACACGTTGAGTGAAAAAATATTTTCTCTTATTTGTCTTAAATAGTTTACCCTGTAGCTTCATTACATGTCCCCTAGTCTTTCTATGCTCTGATAGCGTAAACAATTGATCCACGTTTATCCGTTCCACTCCATTCATTAATTTATAGACCTCTATCATATCTCCCCTCAGCCGCCTCTTCTCCAGGCTAAAGAGCCCTAACCTTCTTAGCCTCTCTTCATAGGAGTAGCCTTCCATCCCCTTCACCAATTTGGTGGCTCTTCTCTGTACTTTTTCTAATAACGCTATGTCCTTTTTAAGATACGGTGACCAGAATTGCACACAATATTCAAGGTGCGGTCGTACCATGGAGCGATGCAGAGGCATTATAACTTCCTTTGTTTTATTCTCCATCCCATTCCTTATGATACCTAGCATTCTATTTGCTTTCTTGGCCGCCGCTGCACACTGGGCGGAGGGTTTTAATATGTTATCCACGATGACTCCTAAATCTTTTTCCTGGGTGGTGGTTTCTAATGTGGAGCCTTGAATCGTGTAACTATAGTGTGGGTTGTTCTTTCCTAGGTGCATAACTTTGCACTTGTCCACATTAAATTTCATCTGCCATTTGGATGCCCAGTCTTCCAATTTATCCAGATCCTCCTGCAGTTTTCCACAATCCTCTTGGGTTTTAACAACTTTAAACAGTTTTGTGTCATCTGCAAATTTGATAACCTCACTCGTTATTCCCTTTTCCAGGTCATTTATGAATATGTCAAAAAGCAGCGGACCCAGTACAGATCCCTGGGGTACTCCACTATTCACCTTTTTCCATTGGGAATATTGGCCATTTAGCCCTACCCTCTGCTTTCTATCTTTCAACCAGTTCCCGATCCACAATAGTACACTGCCTCCTATCCCATGACTTTTTAGCTTCGCCAAAAGTCTCTGATGGGGGACTTTGTCAAAAGCTTTCTGAAAGTCCAGATACACTATATCAACCGACTCACCTTTGTCTACCTGTTTATGCACACCTTCAAAAAAACATATCAGATTAGTAAGACAAGATCTTCCTTGTCTAAAGCCATGTTGGCTGTCTCCCATTAGGCCATGACTATCTACATGCAGTGTAATTTTGTTCTTTATGATGGTTTCTACCATTTTCCCTGGTACTGACGTCAGGCTCACTGGTCTGTAATTTCCTGGGTCACCCCTGGAACCCTTTTTAAAAATTGGTGTTACGTTGGCGACCCTCCAGTCTTCAGGTATTACAGATGATTTTAATGAAAGTTCACAGATTACTAATAGCAGGTCTGCAATCTCATATTTCAGTTCTTTCAACACTCTGGGATGTATACCATCCGGTCCAGGTGATTTGCTACTATTCAGTTTATCAAATAGTTGTAATATATCTTCCCGGTGTAGCGATATTTCTCTCAATTCCTCTGCAGTATCACCTTTAAATACCACTTCAGTCTTGGGTAACATCCCTACATCTTCCTCAGTAAAGACCGAAGCAAAGAATTCATTCAGTCTCTCTGCTATAGCCTTGTTTCCTCTTACTGCCCCTTTTACCCTTCTATCATCTAATGGTCCAATTGACTCTCTCACAGGCCTTTTGCTACGAATGTACTTGAAAAAGTCTTTATTTCGTGTTTTTGCTTCCGTAGCAAGTTTCTTCTCAAATTCCCGCTTTGCCTGCCTTATCAATGCTTTGCATTTAACTTGCCAGTGCTTGTGCTGTTTCCAGTTTTCATCATTTGGCTCTTTTTTCCATTTCCTGAAGGTTGCTTTTTTGGCAGCAACAGCCTCTCTGACCTCACCTTTAAACCATGCTGGCAGTTTTTTTGACTTTCTTCCACTTTTCCTAATGTGTGGAATACAGCTGGTCTGGGCTTCAAGGATAGTATTTTTAAATAACACCCAAGCTTGCTGTAAGTCTTGAACCTTTGGAACCGCTCCTTTTAGTTTTTTCCTAACTATATTCCTCATTCTATCATAGTCTCCCTTTTGAAAGTTAAAAGGTAGTACTGTGGATGCCTTTACTATCTGTCCTCCACTAATTAAATCAAACATGATCATACTATGATCACTATTGCCAAGTGGTCCCAACACCCTTATTTCTTGCACCAGATCTGGCGTTCCACTAAGGACTAGGTCCAGTATGGCTTCCCCTCTGGTCTGTTCGTGAACTAGCTGCTCCAAGAAGCAGTCATTTATTCCATCTAGAAACTCTATCTCTTTAGCTTGTCCTGCTGTGACACTGACCCAGTCGATACCGGGGTAATTGAAATCACCCATTATTACTACTCTGTTGTGACTTTTGTTAGCTTCCTTGATATTTTTGAGCATTTCATCATCCATTTGTTCATTCTGGCCAGGCGGTCGATAGTATACTCCAACTGCCATCACCTTCCCCTTCATAAATGGAATTTCAATCCATAGAGATTCTACAGCAAATTTTGTTCCCTGCAAAACTTTAATCCTTTCTGACTCAATGCCCTCTCTAACATAGAGCGCAACCCCTCCACCAATTTGATCAGCTCTATCATTACGTTATAGTGTGTATCCAGGTATCAGTGTCCCACTGGTTATCCTCCTTCCACCATGTCTCTGAGAGTGCAATCATATCTAACCTCTCATTTAGTGCTATATATTCTAACACTCCCATCTTATTGTTTAGACTTCTAGCATTGGCATACAAGCATTTTAGAGACTGTATTTTATTCATATTAATCTGGCTATTGGTAGGCAGGGGTAATTTGGAATCTTTATGCTCTGTCTGCTCCTTACTCAAGGGCATTTGGGCTACTATACTCCCTTTTGGAACCTCACTGCTTTTGGTAGTATCCTTCAAGGATACCTTTGTCCGAACCATGCACTCCTGGGTGACTGTCGGCTTTCCCCTAATTTCTAGTTTAAAAGCTTCTCTATCTCTTTTTTAAAGGTTAATGCCAGCAGTCTGGTCCCATCCTGATTAAGGTGAAGCCCATCCCTTCGGAAGAGCCCCCCCTTTCCCCAGAATGTTCCCCACTTCCTAACAAATCCAAAACCCTCATCCTTGCACCATTGTCTCATCCACGCATTGAGACTCCGGAGCTCTGCCTGTCTTTTGGGTCCTGCACGTGGAACAGGAAGCATTTCGGAGAACGCTATCCTGGAAGTTCTGGATTTCAACTTCCTACCTAAAAGCTTAAATTTAGCCTCCAGAACTTCCCTACCACATTTTCCTATGTCATTGGTACCAACATGTACCAAGACAGCAGACTCCTCCCCAGCACTATCTATGATCCTATCTAGGCGGTGCGTGAGGTCCGCTACCTTCGCACCAGGCAGGCATGTTACCAGGCGATCCTCACGTCCAACAGCCACCCAGCTATCTACATTCCTAATGATTGAATCACCAACTATAACAGCTGTCCTGACCCTCCCCTCATGGGGACATGGCCCTGGAGAAACGTCCTCGGTGCGAGAGGGTTTTACATCACCTGGAGGACAGGTCCTAGTTACAGGATCACTTCCTACCACACCAGGGTGATGCTCTCCTGTCACGTGACCTCTCCTCCATGGCAACAGGGATGCTGCCAGACTGGAGGTGGGACTTCAGGACTATATCCCTGTAGGTCTCGTCCATGTACTTCTCTGTCTTTCTTATGTCTTCCAGGTCTGCTACTCTAGCCTCTAGAGAACGGACTCGTTCCCTGAGAGCAAAGAGTTCTTTGCACTTAATGCATACGTAAAACCTTTCACCAACTGGGAGAAAATCATACATGTGACACTCAATGCAAAAGACCGGAGAACCCCCATCTCGTTGCTGGACTTCTGTCTGCATCTTAGTTTAAAGCTTGTGTTTAGGTCTTTTAAATTCTGTATATAATAAGGATTGGTGTGGATGCTTATACCAATAAAAGTGTATCTAATACCCCTAATACACCTTGTGTACCTGAAGCTTAAGTAATTAATCTCAGGTCCTCTGTGTATGACTGATTTGGATAACGAGCTGCACCTGAGAGCAGCCCCTTTCCTCTAAGATGTGCAAGTACCTATAAAACTACAATTACCCCAGGGGTGGTGGGTGCTGGGGAGGGAGATAAGTCCTATTAAAGAGGGCAGTTACAAGGTACCCTGTCCTGAACCCTCAGCAGGGGGTGATGTATCGATATTTCCTTCAATTCTTCCACACCTTTAAATACCACTTCAATTATGGTTAACATCCCTACATCTTCCTCAGTAAAGACTGAAGCAAAGAAGTCATTCAGTCTCTCCACTATCGCCTTGTCGCCTCTTAGTGCCCCTTTAACCCCTCTATCATCTAATGGACCAACTGACTCTCTCACAGGTTTTTTGCTACGAATGTACTTGAAAAAGTCTTTCTTACGCGTTTTTGCTTCCGTAGCAAGCTTCTTCTCAAATTCTCCTTTTGCCTGCCTTATCTTTGCCTTGCGTTTAACTTGCCAGTGCTTGTGTGTTTCTAGGTTTCATCGTTTGGCTCTTTTTTTCCATTTCCTGAAAGATGCTTGTTTGGCAACAACAGCCTCTCTGACCTCACCTTTAAACCATGCTAGCAGTTTTTGGACTTCCTTCCACTTTTCTTAAAGCATGGAATACAGCTGGTCTGGGCTTCCAAGATAGTATTTTTCAACACCACCCAAGCTTGATGTACGTCTTTAACCTTTGCAATTGCTCCTTTTAGTTTTTTCTTAACTGTTTTCCTCGTTTTATCATAGTCTCCCTTTCGAAAGTTAAAAGGTAGTACTGTGGATTTCCTTACTATCCCTCCTCCACTAATTAAATCAAACGCGATCATGCTATCATCACTATTGCCAAGTGGCCCCAACACCCTTATCTCTTGCACCAGATCTGGTGTTCTACTAAGGACTAGGTCCAATATGGCTTCCCCTTGGTCGGTTCATGAACCAGCTGCTCCAAGAAGCAGTCATTTCATCTACGAACTTTATCTCCCTAGCATGTCCTGCCGTGTCACTGATCCAGTCGATACAGTGGTAATTGAAATCACCCATTATTATTACTTTGCTGTAACTTTTGTTAGCTTCCTTGATTTCTTTGAGCATTTCATCATCCATTTGTTCATTCTGGCCAGTCGATAGTACACCCCACCCCCCCCCCCCCCCCACTGCCATCGCTTTCCCCTTTTTACATGGAATTTCAATTCATAGAGTTTCTACAGCAAATTTTGTTTCCTGTAAAACTTTAATCCTTTCTGACTCAGTGCCCTCTCTAACATAGAGCGCAACCCCTCCACCAATTTGATCAGCTACATCATTACGATATAGTTTGTACCCAGGTATCAGTGTCCCACTGGTTGTCCTCCTTCCACCATGTCTCTGAGATTCCAATCATATCTAACCTCTCAGTGCTATATATTCTAACTCTCCCATCTTATTTTTTAGACTTCTAGCATTTGCATACAAGCATTTTCGAGACTGTATTTTATTCATATTAATTTGGCTATTGGTAGGCATGGGTAATTTGGGATCTTTATGCTTTGTCTGCTCCATACTCGAGGGTAGTTGGGCTACTTTACTCTTTTTTGGAACCTCTCTGCCTTTTGGTAATATCCTTCAAGGATACGTTTTTCCGAACCATGCGCTTTTGGGCGACTGTCGGCTTTCCCCTATTATCTAGTTTAAAAGCAGCTGTATCTCCTTTTTAAAGGTTAATGTTAGCAGCCTGGTTCCATCCCGGTTAAGGTGAAGCTCATCCCTTCGGAAGAGCCCCTCCTTTCCACAGAATGTTCCCCAGTTTCTAACAGATCCAAAACCCTCATCCTTGCCCCATTGCTCATCCACGCATTGAGACTCCGGAGCTCTGCCTACCTTTTGGGTCCTGCTTGTGGAACAGGATGGATTTTGGTGAACGCTACCTTGGACGTTCTGGATTTCAACTTCCTACCTAAAAGCCTAAATTTAACCTCCAGAACCTCCCTACCATATTTTCCTATGTCATTGGTACTGACATGTACCAAGACGACAGACTCCTCCCCAGCACTATCTAAGACTTTATCTAGGTGGCGCATGAGGTCTGCTACGTTCGCACCAGGCAGGCATGTTACCAGGCGATCCTCACGTCCACCAGCCACCCAGCTATCTACATGCCTAATGATCGAATCACCAACTATAACGGCTGTCCTAACCTTTTCCTCATGGGCACATGGCCCTGGAGAAACCACCTTGGTGCTAGAGGATTTTACATTGCCTGGAGGACAGGTCCTAGTTACAGGATCACTTCCTGCCATACCAGGGTGATGCTCTCCTGTCACGTGACCTCTCTCCTCCATGGCAACAGGGATGCTGCCAGACTGGAGGTGGGACTTCAGGACTATATCCCTGTAGGTCTTGTCTATGTACCTCTCTGTCTGTCTTGTGTTTTCCAAGTCTGCTACTCTAGCCTCTAGAGAACGGACTCGTTCCCTGAGAGCAAAGAGCTCCTTGCACCTAGTGCACACGTAAGACCTCTCACCACCTGGGAGAAAATCATACATGTGACACTCAGTACAAAAGACTGGAAAGCCCCCATCTTCCTGCTAGACTGCTTTCTGCATCTTAGTTTTAAGCTTGTGTTTAGATCTTTAAGTTCTTTACTTACTAAGGGTTGCTATGGATACTTATACTAATAAAATTGTACCTAATACGTTTAATATACCTTGTTCACCTGAAGCTTAATTCTGTGTGTTAAATTCTGTGTTGCTGAGGTAAGCTGTGACCAACTAATTGGGTTAAATTAAGTTGGAAGTGGGAGGGGAAGTCTGGGTAGCTCTAAATAAAGACTTTAGGGCACCAGATCCCAGCCTGTGCTTTGATTTGAGCTTGAAGCCCAGATGAACGGAAGGCAACTGCTATGCCCTCCCCCAAAAGTTAAATTAGGTCAGACGTGGCAATATAATTTTTCACTAGAATAAAGCACTGATCTTAATGGTGTAGCTTACCTTTTATGTGATAAGGAAGACAAGCTATTTCACTGTTTAAGAATCTGCTGTAGGGGAGGAAGTGATATCATTCACTGGGGCAGTTACCTGAAAAGTGAGCTCGATGCCTGACAGCAGTTTTTGAAGGATTACTCAACCTTTTGGAGTGGAAACTGCCTATCCTCTTGCTGCATTGGAAATTGAGGAAGAAGAGAGACACATGTCATATACGAGAAGTAAGGTGGCAGATTTGCAAGACTTCATTTACAGTGGCGGTAAACCAAAACAGCATGATCAGACTTAGATTGCATGTCAGAGCAGAGCTAAAACGAGTTCATATAGTGATGGCGTGAGGCAAGATGCATGCGACTTGTTTACCCTGGAGGATTTCATTCAGTGGTTTTATTCGCTATGGAGAAAAGCAAACTGGCTGAGAGAAGTGATCTGAGAGAGAAAGTCACTAATTGAAGACACCAGGTGGAGGGAAGAGGTGAAGAGCTTGCAGACAAGATAACTTGCACTCGAGTTTAAAAGTAGTAGTAGATGCTAAGTACCATCTGGCAGAGAAATTGGAGAACATTGAAAGCAGATGTAGGTACAGTAATCTACGGATTAAGGGTATTCCTAAGATAGTTTGAGAACTGTAGAGAAGTGACATCTGTGAATTTGTACTGGCCTTGGGGGAAGCATTCATTTACCAATGTGGAAGACAGGTTTTACAGTGCTTATAGAACCTTGGGTAACCAAGAACCATTTTATCTCGGGACATTGTCATGTGTGTGTATGTTTGTACAATAAAAGAGATGATTGCCCTGAGAGCGGGATAAGTAAAAAACTCTCTGTATGAGAAGGCCATAAAATAGCAGTCTGGGCCAATTTATCTGCTGTGTTCCTTATCGTCACTCCAGTCCAGTCCCTTACTTCTGGGTTGCGCAACTCTTCCAGCAGCTTGGAGGCTGAGCCCATCCTTTTTGGGGATGGTGCGGTATAAATACCACTAGTACCACCCACTGAAACCAGTATGCTAAGCCTCCAAGCAGCTGGAGGGTTCCGTAAGCCAAGGGCTTACTGGAGTCTTTCTTTTAGTTACCTTACTTTTGTTTTAATTACCAGATAATTTCTTTGATTTCTTTGCATCGGTTTGAGGTATCCTTTGGATTCCTGTCCTTAAGCTTCTGTTCCTTTAAGTTTCTCTCCCTCCCCCCCCCTCTCTCCCCGAGGAGGAGGCCTACTCCCGGGCCAGCAACGCGAGGAGGTGTGCTCCGGGGACAGCATCGCGTTCACTGAGCACAGCAAACCTACCAGCAAAGGAAAGAGGGATCGCAAACTCTCCCCCTCGCCTGCGTCCGCCGGCTCCCGTGGTTTTGCACACAGGCCTATCCGACCTCGCGCCGAAACCCGAAGGTGGCTGAGCGCTTGAGGCGGTAGTGCTTTATTCCCCTGCTGTTCGGTCTTGGCTCAGCAGACTTGGAGCGCACGGGTGCTGCATTTCGCCGATTCCGATTAGGAGCGGAGGCGAAGGACACTTTCCGGCTGTAATCGCCGACCGGTGGGTGCTCCACGTGGCTGAGGCCTGCCACGTGTGAGCCACCGGAGCACTGCTGACTGCCGCGGGACATCACGCCGCTAAGAGGCATCAATCGCAAGTACTGGGGGACTCTAAGTTTATTGAGCCTTAACCTTAGGTCGTTTGGGGGAATTTATTTTACTTTATTTTACTTTAATTTAATTTCCTTAATATGACATTGTTGGATTTCTGCCATTGTTAATACCGGGGGAAGGAGCAGTTAATCTTATGGTGCCTGGCTGCAACAGTTTTGTTTTTTTCAATTAATCTACTGTGGAGGTACCATTGTGAGCTGGCAAACAGTATTTAAGCTTGATTGCAGAAGTGAGCATGACTGGCAAAATGAGGTGCCCGTCTTGTGGCACGCGTAAGGGTACTGCCACTGATTCAGGGATCTGTAAAGCTTGTGCTACAGAGGCGTCTCCTGTGGAGCAGGGTATGCAATTATCCATGGCCCAAGCCAGTCAAGGTTCAGGGGACTCGCTGTTAGAGGAGAGGGAAACTCTCTCTCCTCCTACCTCTAACTCAGACCCCTTTGTCCCTCCCCCCCCCTTCCCCCTACAGCAGCGGGGGAAGGGAGCATCAGTGACCTTTTCTCTCCTGAATTCGTGCTCTTGTTGCACAAGGCCTATTGCATGCGCAAGAAGGGTCCTGGGGCAGCTGAGCCGAACGCAGCGAAGGAAGGCCTACGGCCCAGCCCATTTGGGGCTAGTTCCCTGGTATCAGAGATCCCACTCAAACGTGCAAGGCTGGTGAGTGAGGAACCCCTCTCATCCTCCTCACATGAGATCCTGGAAGAGGAGGTCTCGGACAAGGATCTAGGGGAAGATGAGGAGGATCTAGAGGAGGGAGAAATCCCGGAAGAGGACCACTCTCGCATAGTGCGGGTTTTCCGGCGGGAGGAGCTCCCGGCACTGATCAGCGAATCTCTCAAGGTGCTCAATGTGACCTCGGATGCCCCGGCGGAGGAAGAAGCGTTGGAGGACCCCCTGATCCAAGCAGTGAGGAGGTCCCAAAAGGTTTTTCCCGTTCACAGAGTAGTGCGTCAGATGATTCAAGAGGAGTGGGACCAACCTGAATCAAGTTTGAGAGGAGTGCGCGCTATGAAGAGACTTTACCCATTGCCAGAACCTGACAAAGAACTGCTGAAGTCTCCCAGGGTAGATGCAGCGGTATCTGCGGTGACAAAGAAGACGACTATACCAGTCGAGGGTAGTGCGGCCTTGAGAGATTCTCGGGATAGAAAATTGGACACCCTGCTGAAGCAAGCTTTTGATATCAGCGCCCTCGCCCTGCAGGCCTCGGTTTCAGGAGCTTGGGTGGCTCGGGCCTGCTTGAGGTGGTCCCAGCAACTCCAGCTGACAGAGAACTTCTCGGGAGATGATCAGTCTATCCCGTCTAGGTTGGAGTCCGGGGCGGCCTACCTAGCGGATAGCCAATATGACCTCATCAGAAGTCTGGCTAAGAACATGGCCTCGCTGGTAGCGGCTAGACGATATCTATGGCTACGGAATTGGGCAGCAGATGCCTCGTCGAAATCGCGCCTAAGCCGTCTCCCCTTCAAGGGGAAATTGTTGTTCGGGGAAGACTTGGATAAGCTGGTGAAAGATCTCGGTGAGTCTAAAGGCGGCAGGCTGCCGGAGGACAGACCAAAGCAAGGTCGCTCCCTAGCCCCAGTACGGAGCCAGCCTAGAGAACCCCGGAGGTTTCGCCCGGCCAGATCGTTCTCCTTTCCTAGGGGCCGTCTCCCTTCGAGGGGACAAGGCTTCAGAGGTTTTCAGGGAGCAGGGAGAGGCTTTGGGGCGTCCTCTTCCGCGTCCACGGGACCTAGAAAACCACAATGAGAAAGCGGGGGTCCAGGGGGAAGGCCTGCGGGTTGGGGGCGTTTTAAAGCAGTTCCTTCCCGCCTGGTCCCGGGTCACATCCGATCAATGGGTCCTAGAGGTGATCCGAGAGGGGTATGCCCTCGAATTTGCGAAACAAATACTCCCAGCCTTTGTTCAGTCTCCCTGCGGTTCTCCGGTAAAGAGAGCAGCGATAGAGGTCACTCTCTCGCGGCTCATAGCGCTCGGAGCAGTAACCCCAGTCCCTCCAGACCAATGCGGCTGCGGTCGATACTCGATTTATTTTGTGGTGCCAAAAAAGGAAGGGACTTTTCGCCCGATTCTGGATTTAAAGCAAGTCAATCGATGCCTCAAAGTGCCTCACTTCAGGATGGAAACCCTGAAGTCTGTCATAGTGGCCGTAAGGAGCGGAGAGTTTCTGACTTCATTGGATTTGACGGAAGCCTATCTACACATTCCGGTTCGAAGGTCCCATCAACAGTTCCTGAGATTCGCGGTACCAAGGGGTCACTTTCAGTTCCAGGCACTGCCCTTCGGGCTAGCTACAGTCCCTCGAACCTTCACCAAGATCATGGTGGTGGTTGCTACGGCCCTGAGAAAGGAGGGAATCTTGGTTCATCCCTATCTGGACGATTGGCTGATCCGGGCGAAGTCAGTAGAGGAGAGTCGCTCAGCAACCGCCAAGGTAGTGGAAGTACTGGAGGAGCTAGGCTGGGTCATCAATCGAACAAAGAGCAGTTTGGTTCCTTCTCAAGAGCTAGAGTATCTCAGGGTGAGGTTCGATACCAGAGGAGGAAGAGTCTTTCTGTCCAAGAACAGGGCAAGGGACCTAAGGACCCTGGTGCCTCAATTCCTGAGCAGGCGTCTCCCTACGGCGTGGCATTACCTTCAATTGCTGGGAACCATGGCGGCCACAATAGAGGTGGTTCCGTGGGCCAGGGCCCACATGAGACCCTTGCAAAGGGCCCTGTTGCGCAGGTGGTCCCCTCAGCATCATCCTCTGTCTATGCAGCTACCCTGCGCTCCCCGGACCAGGAAAGCCCTCCAATGGTGGCGCCACTCAAGGAACCTGGATCGCGGGATGCCTCTCGAACCCCCACAGTGGTTACTGCTCACGACGGACGCCAGTCTGACAGGCTGGGGAGCGCATTGCGAGGACCAGTTCGCCCAGGGTGGGTGGTCCTTAATGGAGTCCCAGTGGTCCATCAACAGACTGGAGTTGCGAGCGGTCTCCCTAGCGCTCAAGGCACTCGAACCCATGGTTTGCCAAAGGGCGGTTCGCGTCTTCTCAGACAACGTCACTGCGGTGGCGTACATCAATCGCCAGGGAGGTACCAGCAGTCCATCCCTGGAAAAGGAAGCGGACAGCCTGTTCCAGTGGGCAGAAGCTCGGTTGGAGGCTCTCTCAGCTCAGCATGTGGCCGGAATGGACAACGCGACAGCCGATTACCTCAGCAGGTTCAGGATCGACCACGGAGAGTGGGAGCTGGACCAGGAGGTCTTCTACCAGATTGTAATGCTTTGGGGACCTCCAGTCATGGATCTCATGGCACGGTATGGCTCGGCCAAGGCAAGCAGATTCTTCAGTCGAAGGAAGGAAAGAATGTCCGAAGGCTTAGATGCTCTAGCCCAGAGATGGCCCACGGAGGGGCTCCTGTATGTATTCCCTCCATGGGCTCTCATCGGAAGAGTCCTACAACGGGTGGAAGCTCATCGAGGATTGGTGATCTTCATAGCACCGGATTGGCCTCGTCGCCCCTAGTATGCGGATCTCGTAAGGTTATCGATCGACCGACCGTGGCGGCTTCCCTGCAAGAAGGGTCTGTTGAGACAGGGGCCTCTTCTGATGCCTCACGTGGATCGATTCTCGCTTACGGCCTGGCTATTGAAAGGGCGCGGCTCCGCAAGCGAGGATATTCGGGGGCAGTAATCTCTACTTTGTTGAACGCCCGGAAGCGCTCCACCTGCCTTTCCTATGTTCGAGTCTGGCGCATCTTTGAAGCATGGTGTGCGGAGCACCGGAAGAATCCCCTTTCGGCCTCTGTCCCGGAAGTCCTGGAATTCTTACAAGCAGGCTTCGAGAAGGGCCTAGCTCCCAGCTCATTACGAGTCCAGCTAGCGGCTATTTCGTGTTATAGAGGTAGAATTCGAGGGAAGCCCATAGGAGAACACGCGGATGTGGCTAGGTACCTAAGAGCGGTGAGGCGCCTGCGACCACAGCAGAGATCAGTCATTCCCCCTTGGGATCTCAATCTGGTGTTAAATGCCCTGACCAGGGAGCCTTTCGAGCCGGCCAAGAGAGCATCCCTAAAGGATCTGACTCTGAAGACAGTCTTCCTGGTCGCCATTTGCTCGGCCAGACGTGTCTCGGAGCTTCAAGCGCTGTCCTCCCAACACCCCTTTATTTTGTTCTTCAGGGAGAAGGTGGTCTTGCAGACAATTCCCTCCTTTTTGCCCAAGGTCATATCGCCTTTCCATGTGAACCAAACGATCTCGCTGCCGTCCTTCCCGGCGGAAGAGCTGGAAGGGGACGGCGGGAAACTACGTCTTCTGGACGTTCGCAGAGCCCTGAAACTCTATCTCTCCCGCACGGCTCCCTTTCGGAAATCGGAACGTCTATTCATTCAATTTGGAGGAGCTCACAAAGGGGAGGCGGCGGCCAAGGCCTCTATCTCCAGGTGGATCAGGGAAGCTATCGCCTCCGCCTATATCCTGAAGGGAAGGCAAGTTCCAGGAGGTCTGCGCGCACACTCAACGCGGGCACAGGCGGCTTCCTGGGCGGAGTATAGCTTAGTCCCGCCGCTAGAGATTTGCAGAGCGGCTACTTGGGCTTCTCTACATACTTTTACCAAACACTACAGGCTGCATGTTCAGGGGTCAGCTGATTCTCGGTTTGGAGAGGCGATCCTTCGGTCCGGGATAGCGAAACCCTCCCAAGCCTGAACTGCTCTGTTACATCCCAGAAGTAAGGGACTGGACTGGAGTGACGATAAGGAAGAAGTAATTAGGTCTTACCTGCTAATTATTGTTCCTGAAGGAACGACAGTCCAGTCCCTGTTCCCTCCCAGTTTACGCGTATGGGTGTAATGTGCCAGAGGGTGGTAAATACGGCGGACCGAAGTCTGACTCAAGGGCCTTTGGCCCAGATCCTGGGAAGAAGGGGAAGGGGAGCCCGGACAAGCCCAGGTAGTCCTCCTCCCCCCCCCCTTCCCTTCCCGTTTGTTTCCCCCTTCTTAATCTCTTCACTTCCGTTTAAAAACAAAAAATTAAATTTGGGGTTTTCGGGTAGTTACATTGGTCTATGGGTAGTATTTTTAGTTTTAGATTAAGTCTACTTTGGCATTAGCATACTGGTTTCAGTGGGTGGTACTAGTGGTATTTATACCGCACCATCCCCAAAAAGGATGGGCTCAGCCTCCAAGCTGCTGGAAGAGTTGCGCAACCCAGAAGTAAGGGACTGGACTGTCGTTCCTTCAGGAACAATAATTAGCAGGTAAGACCTAATTACTTCTTGCTTCAAAGATGGAAAGAATTTAAAGCAGTACCTGCTAAGCTACAGAAAGAGAATATCAGATACCACTGGCTGTTTCCATTTGATCAAGCATTTATGGGGCGTGGGATCACCAGGAAAGTGAAAATGGTAACAAACAGGGTGCTATGAAGGAAGCTGGGTACAGTCAGCAGAAGACAGCAATGTGGACAGATTGGGGAAATTTATTTATTTCATTTATTTATTTAAACGGATTTCTATACCGCCTTTTCCTACAATCAAGGCAGTCTACACAGCAATCAGTCAACAATATACAGTGTCTAGTGTGTGCATGCATTGAGCAATGAGTGCATGTGTGTGTAGATGGACATTGATTCTTGGTGAGCTATTTACAACGTGCGCTATTTACAATACTATGTACATCAGGACTTTAATACTAAATCATGTCGCTAGGGTGGGGTGTTGAGTTGGGGTATTGTCTGTTGCACCGTTTAAATGGCAACTTCTGGTTCTGGCACAAGCTGAGATGGCAGCTTGAGCGCTAGGCTCCATGGCATCTGACCTGTAAACAGCTCACAACAGGCAAGATATTGAGCAAATCCCCTCCAAAATAGTGTGGTAGTGAGCGGGTGGAAGGTGCATCATCAGGATGGCTGGTAAGAAAGCAGTTATGGATCTCTATCCCTTTGCATTTAAGGGACAGCAGACGCTTGGGAGCTGACAGCAAAATGGCAGGCAGAGGAAGAAAGAGATCCCTGGAGAAATCAGTGCAGGCCACCAGAGGAACAGTTCTGGTGAGCTGTCAGCACTGCACTCTGATATGGCAGAATGGTTTCAGGTGCTCAAAACAGATTTTGCAGGATTCCATACATAGGTCTTCATGTGAGTGGAGGAGGTGCGTGTGGACCTCGTGGAGTTGGGGAACAGCATGGGCAGTATTGAGGAAAAGGGAGGAACAGGAGGAAGCAATGGTGCGACTGTATAAAGCAACCAATTCAATACAGTAGGAGCAACGTGAGATATGGGCAAAGCTAGAGGATGTGGAAAACGGAACTCTGAAAGAAAATCTGGATCCATGGAGTCCCAAAGGGCAGCAGAGACCGGGACTTTTGCAAGCTTGTCCAAGACAGTAGGGCAGCCTTCCAGGCAGGAGGTCTGGCTAGTGAGTACTTTTGTCTTAAGATTGAGCAAGCCCATAGAGCGCTGGGCTCCTGATGGGGGAGGGCAGGTCTAGACATAAAAGCCTTGTTCTATGAATATTATGGTGCAAAAGAAGCTGTACTTTCAGTAGCCAGCAAGTTGGAACTCCAGCGCAGTTGAGATATATGCAGACTTATCGCTCATCACTCCTCAGAAAAGGTGAGAATTGAGGGAGGTTGCGCGGCGGCTGTGTGGAAAAAGTGCGTTACCGATGGCTATACCCTTTTGGCCTCTCCTTCACCATATCTGGACATACCCCTTGGGTGCAGACTTTTGTGGAGGTGATAGTGGTCTTGTGGAAAGCAGGATGGGAAAATCTCACGAAGAGCATAGGTGTGGAGGCTGCCCAGCAGTAAGCACTGCGAATGAAAGGGCACCAGTGGCATCGTGTTGGACGAGGTGGGAAAAGACTACAGCAGCAATCCGAAGAGGTGAGAGCAGGGCAGGATAGCAGAGTCCAATCATAGACCTCATGTGGAAGACTGGAATTCTCCAGGAACAAGCAGGAAGTCAGTCCTCACATATGGGTGACGTCGGCACCGATGGAGCCCTCGTACGGAGCAATTCCCCAGCTTTCAAAGAAAGCCTGAGATTGCCATGCGCTTGCGCAGTCCCCTTACCGCCCAAGGATACCATCTTGCTCAGTCTCCCTTTTTCTGCAGAGTCCTTCGGACGTGGTCCTGCTTTCCTCAGAAAAAGTGCATCAAAACTGCAAAGGTTTCGGTCCGGTTCGATGCTGGTTCCCCTTCCCACCTCGGCTCGGTACACCAGTATCAAGCCCGGTTAAAGTTTTTCGTTTTTTGTCCTTTGAGACTAGCGTTTGTGCTCTCTTTATTTTTCACTGGCAGCCCAGTCGTTTGACCTTGCAGGGGCCCTTTTTCCCCCGATGGCTGCCAGCGGGTTCAAAACGTGTGATCGGTGTAAAAAACAAATGTCCCTCACCGACACACACGACTGCTGCCTCCGATGCCTCGGACCTGACCATGACCCGGTGGTCTGTGGGCTGTGTGGCAAAATGTCTTCCAAGGCACTTAGGAGTTGGCAGCACCAACGTGAAAGACTTTTCTCGGAGTCCGCATCCATCCGAGCTCAGACCTCATCAGAAGCCTCGATGTCTTGGGAGTCTGACCCTGAGCATTGTCATGGGTCTTCTGAGCGGGGGTCTTCCTACAGGGAACACCGGAGGAAGAAGCAGCTCATGAGGGCAGCGGCATTGGAGGCCTCTGATCAGCCTGGGCCCTTGGGTTCCAGATCGGGGAGCCCTGACCGCCGCCCCGGGCCCTCGGAGTCAGAGAGGCCGGCCAAGCTACCTCGCACAGAGCCGGAGACGCCGAGTAAGGTAATGTCTGTTGTCCTCGTGGACTCTCCTCCAGGAGAACAGGTGTCGGGCCCGACAGCATCGGGACCCAAGCCGGAGGCTGCGGAGCCTTCTGAGCTTGGTCTCAGGTTGGCGGCCCTGGAGAGCAGCATGGATGTCTTCATGGAGCAGCAGCGGGTGCTGATAGCTGTTCTCACTGGTCCATCCGCCCCAACCACCAGGACCTCGACGTCGAAGTCGACCCCAGAGGCTGAGCCGATCCTCGAGTCTATAAGATCTCAAGTCGATCCTCGGCCAAGGTCTCCCTCAACCTCCCGTTCGGGACCAAGGTCATCGACGCCGGTGCCCTCGGCAGAGGTGCGGTCGGGTACAAAGTCCTCACGGCTGGAGCCACTCTATTTCTCCTTGGAGAATTCGGCATGGGAGACGGAGGATGAAGAGTCTCCAGGCACCCACCGAACTCGGTGCATCCCATCGGACTCACCGGGCTCTGAGCCTCAGAGAAGGTACCTTCTGGAGGATATCAGGTTCTCAGACTTTGTCAGGGACATGGCCAAGGCTTTGGCATTCCCAGCTGAGTCCGAGGAGGAGCCTCGAGCCGAGGAGCTCAAGGCCCTCCAGTATGACTTTCCCCCGAGGGAAGCCCTTACTGTACCAGTTCCTCTGATGTTGGAACGGCTGATGTTCCGCATGTGGGAGTCCCCGGCCTCGATGCCAGTTCTCAGAAAACGGGTCGATTCCATATATCAAGTCCGTAAGAGCCCTGGGTTCCAGAAAACGCAGCTGCCGCACAACTCCATAGTTGTGGAATCGGCCATGCAGCGGCTCAAAAGCCAAAAAATGCACTCCTTGGTGCCTCCCAGCCGGGAGGCCCGGAACCTGGACGCCCTCGGCAGAAAGTGCTTCCAGGGCTCTATGCACTCATGCTGTGTCCAAACATACCAGCTGTACATGGGCATGTACTTGTGGGACCTGGCAAAGGAGATTGTCGGGTTCTCAGCTGGCCTCTCCAAGGAATCCTTGCAGTGCTTCAAGACCTTGTCAGCAGGGATTCGGGAGTGCACGAAGTTTGTCTCGAGCAGCCTACGACGGCTTCGATGCTTCGGCCCGAGTAGCCGCAGCTAGCATCGGTGCACGCCATCAGGCCTGGCTAATGTCATCGGATCTGGAGTCATGGGTTCAGGACAAGTTGGTTGATGTCCCATGCCAAGGTGACAACCTATTCGGCAAACTCATGACTGAAAAGGCTGCGGAGATTGAGCCCGAGACTTGACCCGGACAAGGCTCTCAAAGAAGACCTCTGCCCCTTCTCAAAAGAAGAAGGGCTCGGGCAAAAAGGCCTTTTTCGCGAGGAAGGGTACTGCTTACCACAACTACCCCACCTATCAGGCCACCCTGTCTCCCTAACAGGGGCAGCAGACCAGGGAACAGGGGCATGGCCCGCGTAAGCAGAAGGCCCCCAAGCCTCCAGCTCTGGCTCCTACCCAGCCGGGAGGGGGTTTTTGACTCTCACTGCATAGCTCCTCTCCGGCCAGTGGTTTAGCCGTGCACAGGAGGAAGGCTGACCCTGTACGCCCACAGATGGCCAGCCATCACAAAGGATACCTGGGTCCTGCAAATAGTTCAGAAAGGCTATTTGTTCCATTTCAGCCAGGTACCGCCCTCCTCCTTTCCAGGAGAGCTTCTCAGACCCCCTCTGCACAGGAACCTCCTCTTGCAGAAGTTGGCAGGTCTTACAAAGGATCAGGCGGTGGAACTGGTGCCCCACCACCTGCAAGGACAAGGCTTCTACTCCAGGTATTTCCTCATACCAAAGAGAACTGGAGGCCTTCGGCCCATTCTCGACTTGTGGAATCTGAACAAGCTCCTGGTGAGGGAAAAGTTCAAGATTCTTTCCCTTGGAATGCTGCTGCCCTACCTCAACCAGGGAGACTGACTATGCTCCATAGATCTGAAGGATGCTTATACGCACATCCTCATACATCCAGACCACAGACAATATCTCAGATTTGTAGTGGGAGGAAACCATTTTCAGTACAGAGTACTTCCATTCGGCCTAGCCTCTGCCCCCAGAGTGTTTACCAAATGTCTGGCGGTAGTAGCGGCCTTCTTCAGGAACCAGGGAATTTTTGTCTTCCCGTACCTGGATGACTGTCTCATCAGGGCCCAGTTGCCTCAAGAAGCTCAACAGGCCACAGCTCGCACTATCAACATATTACAGCATCTAGGCTTTGTCATAAATCAAGCAAAGTCCACTTTGCTCCCCACTCAAAACTTAGAGTTCATAGGGGCAAGGCTAGACATCCTTCAAGTGAAGGCTTACCTGCCAGAGAGCAGAGCACAGAGGCTTCTGGAGTTAGTACACCAAATCAGCCACAAGTTTCAAGTATCAGCAAGGCACTTTCTACGCCTCCTAGAACACATGGCCTGCACGGTTCATGTGACCCCAAACGTCCATCTCCTCATGAGGACAGCTCAGTGGTGCCTCAGAGATCAGTGGACACAAACCACAGGAAGACTCCGAGACAGGATCAGTGTGTCCAAACGACTACTGAGGTCATTGATCTGGTGGCTTCAACCATCCAACCTGTTCGAGGGAGTGTCTTTCCAGCCTCCCTTGTACACAAGAGTGCTGACAACAGATGCATCTGTGCTGGGCTGGGGAGCCCATTGCCAGGACTTATGCACTCAAGGGTTGTGGTCTCCTCAAGAGAAGATGCAACAGATCAACCTCTTTCTGCTGCGGGCAGTACGCCTAGCTCTTCAAACCTTCTCTCATGTTCTCTAACATCAGTCAGCCACCTGGTTGTCTGTACTAAGACAATGTTCTACGTGAACAAGCAGGGAGGGACAGGGTCCCGCATCCTGTGTCAAGAGACACTGGACCTCTGTGCCTTTGCAATCCGACAGGGTATGTCTCTCAAAGCAGTTTACCTGCCAGGTCAGGAGAACTGTGTAGCAGATGAGCTAAGCAGAATTCTCCAACCTCACGAGTGGCAACTGAATCAGGAGATAGCCCAGCAGATCTTCCATTGCTGGGGGCATCCAACCATAGATCTCTTTGCCAGTCTGCAGAATCATCAGTTGCCCAACTTTTGCTCCAGACAGCCACACCCCCAAAGGATGGCTGCAGATGCTTTTCTAATCTCCTGGTCAGTGGACCTCCTGTATGCGTTTCCTCCCACACCTCTGGTGGCCCGAACTCTGTTCAAAATCCTTTGGGACAAGGCCTCGGTCATCTTGATAGTCCCCAGATGGCCAAGACAACCTTGGTTTCCGCTTCTCCAGCTGGCAGTGGAAACCCCACTTCTTCTGGGGGCGCAGCCCGACCTCCTGTCCCAGGAGCAGGGCTGTGTATCTTACACCCCAACCTCAGGTCCCTCAACCTGATGGCATGGCTACTGAAAGGGTAGTGCTGGCTCCTTTACTCCTACCTAAGGATGTGGAAGAAGTGTTGCTGGCCTTCAGGAGGCAATCCACTAGGAAGTCCTATGCCTTCAAGTGGCACAGGTTTGAGGAGTGGTGTAAACAGCGCAGTGAAAATACTATCTCCAGGAACAAGCAGGAATGAGTCTTCACATGTGGGAGACGTCGCCGACGGAGCCCGCACGGGAATGCTCCCCAGCATCCAATCAGAAGCCTTTGGGAGCATCCCCCGCGCCTGCGCGGTGGCTTCCCGCCCTTCCTACTGCCTCTCCCCAGTTTTTCGTTTTCCGCGGAGCAGGCAGGACGTCCCTCCTGCCACCGCAGAAGTTTCTTTTCTTTTTGTTTCCTGTGGTCGTGGCCTTTCTTCCTGCCGACAACGGCACCTTCCGTGCCCTTTCTTTTTTTTTTTCCCCCTTTCTTAAATTTCGTCACCTAGAGGGAACCCTTTCTTCCCTCGGTTCGTTGAGGCCTGCCGGGCTTACAGCATGGAGCCTTCTTCTCCCCAGAAGTGCCTTCACTGCGGAGACTTAGTTTTCCACTTAGACTCCAACGCCTGTTTGCCTCTCCTGTTTGGGCTTCAGTATAGGGAGAAGACCTTCCCTTTTCCAGGTATCCCTCAATGACGTCTTCCCGCCCAAGGCGCGGTCATCGGGTTTTTCTTCTCTACAGGATCAGGTAACCACACAACAGTCTGTTAAGACTAGCCAAGTCTTGAGGGACAAGTCTCATGCGCAGCATGGCGACGGCTCCGGCCAACCCCTCAAGCCCCCCTTGGCCAATATACCCCGGCGGGAGTCTTCGGGCTCCAAAGCATCCACGGGGTTTCGGGTTGTTCCTGGGGTTCGCTCCTCACAGAACATTCCCGAGCCATGCTCGAGGGCGGTATCCGCTTCGAGCGGTGCCGATTCCCCGGCATCGGCGCCGGCATCGAGTGTCCCACTCTTCACCAGGAATCGTCAGCTGGTGTCCTCGGCACCTCCGGGGCCGATCGACTCTGCCCAGTCTGGCTTCCCTACATCCCAGCCGTGCGCGGAGGTGGTATCCGCTTTGGGCGGTACCAACCCCCCGGCATTGGCGTCGGTGTCGAGCGTCCCACTCCTCACCGGATATCATCAGCTGCTGTCCTCGGCACCTCCGGGGCCGATCGACTCGACCCAGTCTGGCGTTCCGTCCTCCCTGCCATGCGCGGAGGTGGTACCCGCTTCGGGCGGTACCGATTCCTTGGCGTCAGCGTCAAGTGTCCCACTCCCCGCCAGGGATCGTCATCTGGTGTCCTCGGCACCTCCGGGGCTGTTCGCCTCAACCCAGTCTGACGTTCCTACGTCCCTGCCATGCGTGGGGGTGGTATCCGCTTCGGGCGGTACCGACCCCTCGGCATCAGCATCGGTGTCGGGCATTCCGCTCCTCACCGGGGATCGTCGGCTGCGGTCCTCGGCGCCTCCGGGGCCGATTGACTCGATCCAGTATGGCGTTCCGACGTCCCGGCCATGCGCAAGGGTGGTATCCGCTTCGGGCGGTACTGACCCCTCTGCGTCGGGGTCAAGCGTCCCGCTCCTCACCGGGGATCGTCAGCGGCTGTCCTCGGCACCTCCGGGGCCGATCGACTCGACCCAGTCTGGTTGTCCCACATTCATGCCATGCGCGGAGGTGGTACCCGCTTCGGGCGGCGCATTGGCGTCGGCGTCGAGGATTCCACTCTTCGCCGGGGATTGGCATCTGGTGCCCTCGCTTCCTTCAGGGCTGATCGCTTCAACCCGCGCTGGTTTGCTGGTATCCTCGCCCTGCGCGGGGGTGATGCCGGATTTGGGCGGCGCCACTACCCCGGGGGCATCGGGTGCCCCACTCGTCTCCAGGGACCGCCGTCGGCCTTCCCCGGTGTCCTCGGGGTATGTCGATCAATCCCAGACGGGCGATCCCCCGGCATTGATGCGGATGGCGAGGGCCCTGCCCATTGCTCGAAGGGGGACCCCGGTGTCTTCGATCGCTTCGATCCAGCCTGGGTTCCCGTCGTCCCGGCCTACCAGGGGGGTAGTTCCAGCGTCAAGAGGCGCCGGTGCCACGGCGCCGGAGTTTGGCGCTTCCCTCCCCGCGGGAGCTCGTCACCGGGTTGCCTGGGTACCCTCGGGGACAGGTCGTCTGCCCTGGAGGGTTTTCCCTCCGGGCAAGCTGGGTTCGGGAAGGGGCCCGGCGTCTGGCACGGCCTGCCGCCCGACTTCGGCGCAGGTGTCGGATGACCCCCTCTTCACCAAGCATCGTTCTCGGGGGCCCTCTATGCCCGTGACGCCGATCGACGCGGCTCCGATTCGCTCCCCGGGGTCGGCCTCGCCGGCACGGCCGCCGTCACAGGAGCCCCCTAGGAGGGAGTCTATCTCCTCGCTCGGTTCGATGCCCAGCCTAGAATCGGTATCCAGCCTCGAAGGCTTGGCTATGACACGCTTCGGGACCGGGCCATGTCCCTTCCCGCAACGCAGAGCAGAGATTACTAGCCACTGCCCTCCGGATGCCGCGGAACCGCTTCAATCGCCGGGGGCAGTGCCGCACCCGGGGTCGTGGCCGAGGCTGATTCCTGCGGTCCCATCGGTGCCATCGACCCCTTCGATGCCTAGCTTGGAATCAATCCCGGGTACCGACGACGCCATGCTGACTGCCCCGATCCGGAACTGTTGGTACCCTCCTCGGCCCAGCGGACATCAGTCCGATAGGCCTTTTGGTGCCCTGGCGGCCCCTCCCGCCATCGCCTCCCACGGCATAGCCCCTCTGGGAGAGCCGTCTTTTCAGGATTTTCTTCTTGACATGGCGGACCTGCTTGCTATTCCCATCCAGGGTCCTTCCCTAAGTCCAGGTCCTGCGGAACAGGAGGCTGTAATGCTTCCTCTACATCCTTCCCTGCAGGGTCTTCTACTGGAGGCATGGCGGTCGCCTTTGAGGGTTCCTGCACGTCGACAGCGATGCATGCTCAGTATCGGGTGCCCCCCTCCCCGGGGTTTCAGCAGCACCAGCTTCCACATCATTCCATCGTGGTGGAATCGGCGCTGAGGAAGGTGGGAAGCAAGAAGAAGCATTCTTCTCGCCCTCCAGGTCGTGCCTCGAAAACGCTGGATACCCTGGGGCGTCAAACCTTCAAAACGTCCATGTTGGCTTCCAGAATTCTTTCATATATTTTTTATATGAGCCTGACACTCCGGGAGATCACCGAGAGATTATCTCGGTTGTCTCTCTTTTTGTCTGCAACCAAGGCCTCTGAATATTCCTTGCTTCTTTATCACTGCAGGAATATCTCTGGGTTCCTTTCTCGTGCTTCTCTAGACTCCTTCCTGGCGGTCAGCAGATCCTCTGCTATTGCCATCAGAGCACGTCGTACAGTATGGTTACAGGCGTCAGATTTGTGCAGACGGGCACAACATAACTTGGGTAATTCTCCTTGTGCTGGAAACCCATCTCTTCAATAGTGAAGCCTTACGTCAGGTTGCTCAGTGCTTCGCTAACCCTCCCAGCGTTAGAAGCCGTCCTAGGTCCCGTCCTCCCCCCGGGGGTGGGAAATGCCTCTCTCCTTCCCTAGGAAGAGGAAAGGTCATCCCTCCGCCCACCCGCCAGGGGCGCCCAAGCAAGGGGCCTCTCACTCTGGTTTGCAGTTCCCGGGCCCACGCCAGGATACTCATACCAAGCCGTTTTAGGCTCCTGTAGACGGCTGCCTGCAATTAACCTTCTCTCACCAGAAGCTAAAAATTGGACTCTACTCTGGGGCAAATGGTTCGAATGTTTATCCAGGGGTTCAGGTATTCTCCTTCCGTTGGAAGAGGGAGATCACCTCTATTCCATGTTAGCTCTGGCCCATGGACCTCCTACCCCTCAACTTACTTACCCTTAGGTACGTCCCCGAACCCTTCTCTGCCAGGGTTCCCCTGCTGATTGACACCGTACCGGTTTGTCTACTGTCCCTCGCAGCGTGTTCGGAACAATTCCTCGCCAAGGCCGGATCAGCCCTGTTCCCCTTGTCTGGTTTTCTCTGTCCGGGCAGGAGAACCCACCTGGCTATAGTCCCCCAATGCTTACCAAGGACTATACCCTCTGTCCTTCATGCTGCCGTGCTGTTAGTTCACCGATCTGCCACTGCTCCACTGGAATAGATCCCTCCTCCCGGATGGATCTTGACGCCCCCCCCTCCCAGGGGGACGTTTCTGTGGATCAATGGCAGGTCCGCCTTATCAGTGTCATGCTCAGGGAGGTAGGTTCTTCGGCATACCTGCGTTAGTGCCTGGGTGGACGTTCCCTATGCCCAACCACCTAGATGTATCAGATATTACCTGTTCGGTAGGCGCATATTGGGAGATGTCCACAGTGCCTGTGTTCTACCGCCTATTTCCCCTATGGCCGGTACTCACGCCCCCCCCCCCCCCCCCGAGGTCCGGCCTGTCCGCCTGCCTATTTTGCCTGGATCGGCCCTCGGACTGGTTGTACTCTGCGTACTGCTGTGAAGTCAACAGCTTCTACTTTTAGTTATGCCCTCCTTCCGGAGGTTCAGGCCCTTGTCTCCCTATTCCTCGCTAGGGAAGGCTGTGTACTCCTTCTGCTCCGGGGTGCACCCCTACTCTTCTCCGGACTAGGCTATCCAGATCGGCCAGTCTTTTGCTGTTAGTCCTCTGAGTTATGGACTCTGCTCCTAAGGGAGTGCTCAGCTTTTTGCATAAAGCTTCCTTGAAGACCTGCCGTCCTTCTCCTGACCCAGTTGACACCTGGATCTCCTGGCCTTCCGGATTTGGAACTTCCTCCTCGCTGCTGTGAAGTTCCCTTGAAGACCGCGCTACTGCGTCTACAGTACCTTCATCATAGCTCCACTTCCTACAACCCAGTAGGTAAGCTCCACATGGTACTAGGTCATTAATTCATTAAATGCTTAATGATACTTCTCATGCATTCTAAAGGCTACTCTCCCTGTAGCCTTTGGGTTTTTGCTGTTCCTCTCTTCTCAACTCCTTCCCTCCATCCCTCGGGGGATGCTGGGGATCCAGGTTGGGGACATGCCATCCTGGCCTGGGCTGCGCTGATGGGATCTCCCCGGGCATCCTCAGCTAGGGAGTCCCCACATGTGAAGACTCATTCCTGCTTGTTCCTGGAGATAGCACAGTTACTTACCTGTAACAGGTGATCTCCGGAACAGCAGGAATTAGTCTTCACAACCCGCCCACCTCCCCTGGGAGTTGTATCTCTATCTCTCTATTCCTTCCTCTCCTCTCCTTCCGGCTCAGCTATACAACTCAACTGGGGAGAGGCAGTAGGAAGGGCGGGAAGCCACCGCGCAGGCGCGGGGGATGCTCCCAAAGGCTTCTGATTGGATGCTGGGGAGCATTCCCGTGCGGGCTCCGTCGGCGACGTCTCCCACATGTGAAGACTAATTCCTGCTGTTCCGGAGATCACCTGTTACAGGTAAGTAACTGTGCTTTCTCTTGCCTAGTACCAGTGGTGTTGCATTACCTGCTTCACCTCTCAGAATTAGGCCTCAAGTCTAACTCTGTCAGGGTTCACCTGAGAGCTTTATCAGTGAACCACACTCGGGTGGAAGGTCAACCTCTTTCTGCTCACCCATTGGTGTCCAAATTCCTCAGAGGTCTACTCCTACTGAAGCCCCCTGTTTGCCCTCCGACGACTGAGTGGGACTTGAATATGGTCTTGCAGCAGCTTACTCGCCCACCTTTTGAGCCGATGTCCACTTGTCATCTGCGCTTCCTTTCCTGGAAGGTCCTCTTCCTGGTGGAACTCACATCTGCCAGACGTGTGAGTGAGCTGCAAGCTCTGGTATCTGATAGAGACCGTACACACAGTTTTACAGAAATAGGGTGGTCCTTCACACTCACCCCAAGTTCCTTCTGAAAGTGTCTCTTCTTTCCACCTCAATCAAGAGGTGGTTCTTCCAACTTTCTTTCCCAGGCCGTATGCCATCTGGGCAGAGGCGGTCCTGCATACCCTGGATTGTAAGAGGGCACTTGCTTTCTACTTGGAATATATGCGGGGACATCGGAGAGCTTCTCAGCTCTTCCTGTCTTATGACCCCAGTAGGCTGGGTCTACCTGTCACCAAGGGTATGTTATCCACCTGGGTGGCAGACTGCATCACCTGGGCGTACAGGGCCACTGACCTCCATCTGCAGGGTCGAGTCACGGCCCACCATGTCAGGGCTAAGGCCACATCAGTGGCTAACCACCACTCTGTACCGTTGGCAGACATCTGCCGGGCCGCAACTTGGTCTTCAAGCCAGACATTTGCAGCCCATTACTGCCTGGAGAGGGAGTCCTGGCAGTACAGTGTTTTCAGCCAGGCGATACTCCATAACTATTTGAGGTTTAGGCATCTCCTACCCTCCGGCCCTTTAGTGTCAGGCTACCGTGGGGGTTGCGTTCTCTGAGAAAGTCCTTTCACAGCTGCTGCGGCTCTTCTAGAGGGAGCCATTTTTCAGCTATGGGTTCTCGGTAGCCTATAGCTAGGGAGTCCCATATGTGAGGACTGACTTCCTGCTTGTTCCTGGAGAAAGCGTAGTTACTCACCTGTAACAGGTGTTCTCCAGGGACAGCAGGAATCAGTCCTCACGACCCTCCCTCCTCCCCTGGAGTTACAGTCACTTATTTTAGTTTTCTCATTTTGCCGTCTTTTTAGCTATGTCATCTGACTGAGCAAGATGGCACCCTTGGGCGGGAAGGGGATTGCGCATGTGCATGGCAATCCCAAAGACTTTCTTTGAAAGCTGGGGAATTTCTCCACACGAGGGCTCCGGCGCCGACGTCACCTATATGTGAGGACTGATTCCTGCTGTCCCTGGAGAACACCTGTTACAGGTGAGTAACTACGCTCTCTGGGAAGAAGCTATGATGGGTTGGGGAGGGTGGTCTGCTTGAGGAAAGCTTTGAGTGAAAGTGGGTGTAAGGAAGAGAGAGAGTGGCGGTATGCATGATCGGGGGAGGGGGAAAGTAATTGATGTAATAGGAGCGGGTGAGAGGATGAATGAGTGTTAATGATCAGGGGACCATTGGAAGCACAGGAATTTGGCATGATGGGTATGGGGGGAGTGAGTGGTGGGGGGAGGGCCTGACCCTGGTTAGGAATGAGTGAGAAGGGGGAAAGACCACTGGGGTTGGCCTGAATGTGGTGTCCTTAAATGTGAAGGGACTCAACTCCTTTCAGAAGAGACAGTTGATGTTCAAGGAGTTGAAACTTATGAAGGCCAGTGTGGGACTGGTGCAGGAAACCCACTTACTGAGGAAGGATGAGAGATTACTGAGAGATTCATGGTTTGCAGCATGCAACTGGGTATCCAACATAAAACACAAAAAGAGGAGTGAGCGGGGATCTTTCTTTCCTCCCTCCTGGTATTTGAGGTGAAACGGGCTGTGAAGGATAGGGAGGGTCATTTCCTTATGCGTCAGAGGGAGATTGGAGGGGTGTACACTAACCATAGTCAATGTATATGCCCCCAACAAGTGCCAGGGAATTTTTTTTTTATGCATTTGCTATTAAGATTAGGGATTTTGTAGAGGGCCAAGTGATTTTTGGAGGGGATTTTAATATGATTCGTCACTCTCTTTTGGATACTTTTAAGGGGTGGTTAAGGAGTTCTAACTCAGGAAGGAGGAAAATGGGGAACCTTATTGATGATCTTAACTTGGTCGATGTGTGGAGACATAGTAATCCTAGGGAGAGGGATTTCACCTTCTGTTCGGGGGGGGGGGGGCGATTGTGATATTGGTCAAATCACCTGCTCCAGACCCTGCACCTGCTCTATTCGGCGATTGTGATATTGGTCAAATCACCTGCTCCAGACCATGCACCCATTTGGTATTTATTTATTTATTTATTTATATTCTCTTATATGCCGCGCTATTCTGCATCAGTGCGGTTTACATTGAACAAACTGAAATTACATTGAACAGGGCATTATAACTTGGAGATAACCCTCCATAGCCCATGTTCCCTGAAAAATAGTTAAGTGGCTTGCCCAAGACCACAAGGAGTACCTGTGGGACTAGAAACCCCAGTCCTTCCGGCCCAAGGTTGCTGTCCTCTAGTGGGATTTGAACCCCCGACCTTCCAGCCTGAAGTACCTTGCCCCAACCACTAGGCCACTGCTAGGTCCAGGGTGTATGGGGTTACAGTTTTGGAGGCTGAATGAGGCTCTGCTGGATGATAAGGTTTAGGTGCAGGTGGAGCCCTTTCTGAAGGGATGGGGCTCCACCTTAACCGGGATGGAACCAGGCTGCCGGCATTAACCTTTAAAAAGGAGAGAGCAGCTTTTAAACTAGATAATAGGGGAAAGCTGACAGTTGCCCAAAAGCACATGGTTTGGAATGACATATCCATGAAGGATACTAGCAAAAGATTGAAGTTGGGGCATATTGACAGAGGTTCCAATAAAGACAAAAATAACCCAAATGCTCTGAAGTATATAGCACGCAGAGCTTAAAGATTCCAAATCACCCCTGCCTAGTGATAACCAGATTAATATGAATAAAATTTGATCTCTAAAATGCTTGTATGCAAATGCTAGAAATCTAAATTATAAGATGGGAGACTATATAGCAGTAAATGATGTTAGATATGATTGGCATCTCAGAGACCTGATAGAAGGAGGACAACCAGTGGGACACTGTAATACCTGGGTACAAATTATATCGTGATGATAGAATAGATCAAATTGGTGGAGGGGTTGCACTCTTAGAGAGGGCATTGAGTCACACAGCATTAAAGTGTTGCAGGAAACACAATACATGGTAAAATCTCTGACTTAAAATTCCATGTAAAAAGGGGAAGGCGATGGCAGTGGGGGTGTACTACCAACTGCCTGGCCAGAATGAACAGATGGATGATGAAATGCTCAAAGAAATCAGGGAAGCTAACAAAAGTTACAGTATAGTAATAATAATTGGTAATTTCAATTACCCCGGTATCGACTGGTCAGTGTCTCGACAGGACATGCTAGGGAGATAAAGTTTCTAGATGAAATAAATGACTGCTTCTTGGAGCAGCTGATTCATGAACAGACAAGAGGGGAAGCCATTTTGGACCTAGTCCTTAATGGTACACAAGATCTGGTGCAAGAGATAAGGGTGTTGGGGCCACTTGGCAATAGTGATCATAGCATGATTGCTTTTTTATTTCATAAATGGAGGAAGGACAGCAAGGTAATCCAAGGGAGACTATGATAAAATTAAGAAACACTAAAAGGAGCATCTGCAAAGCTTAAAGATTTACATCAAGCATGGGCGTTGTTTAAAAATACTATCTTGGAAGCCCAGACCAGCTGTATTCCACGCTTTAAGAAAGATGGAAGGACTTCCTAAAAACTGCCAGCATGGTTTAAAGGTGAGGTCAGAGAGGCTGTTGTAGCCAAAAACGCATCTTTCAGGAAATGCAAAAAGGAGCCAAATGATGAAAACTGAAAACAACCTAAGCACTGGCAAGTTAGATGCAGGGAATTGATAAGTCAGGCAAAGAGAATTTGAGAAGTTTGTTGTAGAAGCAAAAACACATAATAAAGACTTTTCAAGTACATTCGTAGCAAAAAAAAAAAACCTGTGAGAGAGTCAGATGGCCCATTAGATGATTGAGGGGTAAAAGGGGCATTAAGAGGGGACAAGGCCATAGCGGAGAGACTGAATTCTTTGCTTTGGTCTTTACTGGAGAAGATGTAAGGAAGTTACCCATGACTGAAATGGTATTTAAAGGTGATGCATTGGAAGAATTGAAAGAAATAATGATTAACCGGGACAATATATTACAAGTGTTGATAAACTAAACAGTAGCAAATCACCTGGACTGGATTGTATACATCCGAGGGTGTTGAAAGAACTGAAATATGAGATTGCAGACCTACTATTAGTAATCTGTGAACTATCATTAAAATCATCTGTGGCACCTGAAGATTGGTGAATGGCCAATGTAACGCCAATTTTTAAAAAGGGTTCCAGTGGTGATCTGGAAAACTACAGGCCATTGAGCCTGACATCAGTACCAGACAAAATGGTAGAAACCATTATAAAGAACAAAATTCTCCAGGACCAAGCAGGAAGTCAGTCCTCACATATGGGTGTCATCGGCGCCGATGAAGCCCCAGCGGAGCATTTCCCCAGCTTTCTATGAAAGCCTTTGGGGATGCAGGCACGCATGCGCGGTTCCCTTCCCGCCTAAAGGTGCCATCTTACCTCAGTCTCTTTTTTTCCCTGAAGCCCATTGGACGTGTGTCCAGTTTTCCCGGTTAAAATTAGATTTTTCAGTGATTTTTTTTTTTTTAGCACTTTTTTTACCGGGTCGACGCCGGTTCCCCTCCCGCAGGGTTCGGTACACCGGTATCGAGCCCGATTCTTCTTTTTCGGTTTTTGCCCTTCGTGGCTGGCGTTCGCGCCCTTTTTTCTCTTTTTCCCTGGAAGGCCGGTCCTTTGACCTCGCGGGGACTCTTTTTTTTCCCCGATGGCTTCCAGTAGTTTTAAGAAGTGTGATCGGTGTAAGAAATTAATGTCTCTCACCGACACACACGACTGCTGCCTTCGGTGCCTCGGCCCCGACCATGATCCTAAGTCGTGCGGGGCCTGTGGAAAAATGTCTTCCAAGGCACTACGAAGTCGCCAGCAGCAAAAGGAAAGGCTTTTCTCGGACTCAGCCTCCGGCCGGGCCCGGACCTCGTCTGATGCCTCGACATCTCGGGATTCCGATCCCGAGCGCTGTCGAAGCTCCTCGGACAGGGGGTCCCCCGACGGGAACACAAGAGGAAAAAACGGCTCGCGAGGGCGTCGTCGGAAGAGGTCCCTGGCTCCTTGAGGGCCAGGTCTAAGACCCCTGACCGTCGCCCCGGGCCTGTGGAACCGGAGAAGCCTGCCAAAGTTCCTCGTGTGGAGCCGGAGTCTGCTGGACACGTAAGCCCCGTAGTCCTCGTGGACTCTCCTCCCAGGGAGCCGACGTCGGGCCCGGCGCCACCGGGGCCCAAGGCGGTGGCTGCTGCGTCTCCCGAGCTGAGTCTCAGGATGACAGCCTTGGAGAGCAGAATGTCTGCCTTCATGGAGCAGCAGCGGGCACTGATGGCCAGCCTGTCTGGCGCATCTGCCCCGACCACCAGGACATCGACGTCGAAGTCGACCCCGGAGACCGAGCCGATACTCAAGTCCATTGTGGCTCGGAGTTGACCTCGGTCGCGATCTCCCTCGACCTCCCGTTCGGGACCGAGGGCGTCGACACCAGTGCTTCCGGCGTCAGGGCGGGTGCTCCAGGGCCCCGTGGGGTCGGACCCCGAATCTTCCTCGGGCGAGTCGGCTTGGGAGACGGAGGACAAGGAGTCTCCTGATACCTTTAAGACTCGGTGCGTCCCTTCGGACTCACCGCAGTCTGAGCCCCGGAGTAGGTCCCCCCCGGAGGACACCCGGTTTTCGGAGTTCGTCCGGGATATGGCCACTGCCTTGGCTATTCCGGCGGATCCCGAGGAAGAGCCTCGAGCTGAAGAGCTCGAGGCGCTGCAGTATGACTCTCCTCCAAAGGAGGCCTTTACTGTCCCGGTTCCTCCGATGCTGGAACAGCTCCTCTTCCGTATGTGAGAGGCACCGGCCTCGGCGCCGGTTCTTAGCAAGCGAGTCGATTCGATCTATAGACTCCGGAAGAGCCCTGGTTTTCAGAAGGTACAGCTACCACACCATTCCATGGTTGTGGAATCGGTCATGCATCGTCTGAAGAGTCAGAAGATGCACTCCGCGGTGCCTCCTGGCAGGGAGGCCCAAAACCTCGATGGCGTCGGTAGAAAGTGTTTTCAGGGCTCGATGCTTGCTTGCCGTGTCCAGTCTTACCAGCTGTACATGGGCATGTACTTGCGGGATCTGGCCAAGGATTTGGCCGGGTTCTCTGCTGGTCTCTCCGGGGAACCCTTGCAGAGATTTAAGTCCTTGTCTTCGGGGATTCGGGACTGCTCGAAGTTCGTCCCGCGCCGCCTACGATGGCTTCGAGGCTTCGGCCCGAGTTGCGGCAGCCGGCATCGCGGCTCGATGCCAGGCATGGCTGCAGTCATCGGACCTCGAGCCATGGGCTCAGGACAAGTTGGTCGATGTCCCTTGCCGAGGTGAAAACCTTTTTGGCAAGCCCATGACCGAGAAGGCCGCTCAGCTCGAGACTGAGCACCTCACTCGGACAAGGCTGTCGAGGAAGACCTCTGCCCCTTCTCATAAAAAGAAGGGCTCGGGTAAAAAGCCCTTTTACCCGAGGAAGGGCACTGCCTACAAACAGTACCCACAATATCAGGCTGCCCAAGCTGCCCCCCAGGGTCAGCAAGCCAAGGGCCAGGGTAATGGGCCCCGTAGGCAGAGGACCCCCAAGCCTCAGGCCCCTGCTACCACTCAGCAGGGTGGGGTTTTTTGACTCCTTGAGCATAGCCTCTCCTCCACTGCTCTCCCAACCCTGCACAGGAGGTCATCTCACCCTCTTTGCCCACCAGTGGCCCCTTATCACTGGGGACAGTTGGGTGCTGGAGATAGTCCACAAGGGCTATGCCCTCCACTTCCACCAACTGCCACCCCCATACATTCCAGGGGAGCCTCCAAGGCCTCCTCTGTACACAGACCTTCTTCGTCAGGGGCTTCAGGGTCTGTTGGTGGACAGGGTGGTGGAGCCTGTGCCTCCCCACTTGCAAGGTCACGGATTCTACTCCAGGTATTTCCTGGTGCCCAAAAGGACCGGTGGCCTTCGTCCCATTCTGGACCTCAGGAACCTCAACAAGTTCCTAGTGAAAGAAAAGCTGAAGATGCTTACTCTTGGAACCCTTCTGCCCTACCTCCAGCAGGGAGATTGGCTATGCTCCTTAGATCTAAAGGATGCGTACACTCACATCCTCATTCATCCAGACCACAGAAAGTACCTAAGGTTCATCGTGGGAGGAAGCCATTATCTGTACAGGGTGCTGCTTTTCGGCCTCTTCTCCGCCCCCAGGGTCTTCACAAAGTGCCTAGCAGTGGTGGCGGCCTACCTGAGAAATCAAGGCATCTTTGTCTTCCCCTATCTGGACGACTGGCTCATCAGGGGTCAGACAGGTCAGGAGGCCAATCAAGCCACCCTCAGGATCATTGCTCTTCTACAACGCCTGGGGTTTGTCATAAACTTCGCAAAGTCCACTTTGCTCCCTTCCCAGACCTTGGAGTTCAAAGGGGCAAGGTTGGACTCTCTCCTGGCAAAGGCATTCTTGCCAGAAAACAGAGCCCCAAAGGTTGATGGCCTTGGCAAGTCAGTTTCTCAGCAGGTCCCTGGTCTCCGCCAGACTCTGCCTGAGGCTTCTAGGCCACATGGCTTCGACAGTACATGTGACCCCCCAATGCCAGGCTCCATATGAGGCCTGCACAGTGGTGCCTTCGGACTCAGTGGTCACAGGCCACAGGCAGCCTCAGAGACAGGATAAGGGTGTCCAGACCATTTCTGCACTCCCTCAACTGGTGGCTGCACCCACCCAATCTACTAAAAGGGGGTGCCTTTTCAGATTCCATGGTACACAGTAGTAATGATGACAGATGCCTCCCTGCAAGGCTGGGGAGCTCATTGTCTGGGCAAGTGCACCCAGGGCCTCTGGTCCCCCTGGGAAAGCTGCACAGCAGATCAATCTCCTCGAACTCAGAGCTATTCGGTTAGCACTCAAAGCTTTCACTCCTACCCTGGCTCACCAGCCTGTCCTGATTCAGACAGACAACCAAGTTGCCATGTTTTATGTGAGCAAACAGGGCGGAACTGGGTCCAAGATCCTTTGTCGAGAGGCTCGGGACCTTTGGTCTTTTGCTCTCAAGCACAACATGCTCCTCAGGGCTGTGTACCTTCCAGGCCAGGACAACTACCTGGCAGACAGGTTAAGCAGGATTCTGCAGCCCCATGAGTGGCAGCTGCATCCTTCAGTAGTTCAGAAGATCTTTCTCAAATGGGGTCTTCCTTTGATGGATCTCTTTGCCAGCCCACTGAACAAGCAACTGCCAAAGTTCTGCTCCAGGCAACCACATCCTCTACGAATAGCACCGGATGCTTTTCTGATATCTTGGTCTCAGGGCCTCCTCTGTGTTTCCTCCCACGCCTTTGGTGGCCCGAACCCTGTTCAGGATTCTTCAGGACAAAGCCTCGGTCCTGCTCGTAGCTCCCAGATGGCCGAGACAGCCTTGGTTTCCTCTTCTACTTCAACTGGCGGTGGATCCTCCACTACCTCTGGGGTTGCAACCCGACCTTCTCACTCAAGACCAGGGTTCCCTTCTGCACCCCAATCTCAAGTCTCTCAATTTGATGGCCTGGAGGCTGCAAGGGTAGTCTTGGCTCCCTGGGGCCTGCCTCAGGAGGTTGAGGAGGTTGTCCTAGCCTCTAGGAAACAGTCCACTAGGAAAACCTATGCTCTCAAATGGAGGAGGTTTCTGTGTGGTGTCAGCTACGTACAGAAGATCCTTTCTCCTGTACTGTGCCAGTAGTCCTTCAGTACTTACTGCACTTGTCAAATCAAGGTCTTAAATCGAATTCTGTTCGGGTCCACCTCTCAGCTCTAGCAGCTCACCACTCATTGGTAGAGGGGCAGTCTCTCTCTGGTCACCCCTTGGTGTCCCGCTTTCTCAGGGGCTTGCTTTTGCTCAAGCCTCCCATTCGTCCTCCTGCCCCTGAGTGGGAGTTGAATGTGGTCTTGCAGCAGCTGACTCGCCCACCTTTTGAGCCGATGGCTACTTGTCCACTACGCTTCCTATCCTGGAAGACACTCTTCCTGATAGCCCTTACCTCGGCTAGGTGAGTAAGTGAGCTTCAAGCCTTGGTCTGTGACAGGCCTTACACCAGGATTTACAGGAACAGGGTAGTCCTCAGGACTCATCCAAAGTTCCTCCCTAAGGTTGTCTCCTCTTTCCACCTCACTCAGGTGGTGGTTCTTCCAGCATTCTTCCCTAGGCCTCATGCTAGCCAGGCTGAAGCAGTCCTGCATACCCTGGACTGTAGGAGGGCCTTATCCTTCTACCTTGACCGTACGCAGGGGCATAGAAGGGCTACTCAGCTCTTCGTATCTTTTGACCCCAATAAGTTGGGGTTAGCTGTGTCCAAGCGTACCTTGTCCATCTGGGTGGCTGACTGTATCACCTGGGCTTACAAAGTGGCTGACCTTCCTTTGCAGGGTAGGGTCACGGCCCATCGTGTCAGGGCAATGGCTGCCTCAGTGGCTCATCTCCACTCTGTGCCCTTGGTAGACATCTGCAGGGCTGCGACTTGGTCTTCAAGCCAGACGTTTGCAGCCCATTACTGCCTGGAGAAGGAGTCCCGTAGGGACATTGCTTTTGGCCAGGCAGTACTCCGGAGTCTCTTTGAGGTTTAGGCAACTCCTGCCCTCTGTTGGGCTACCGGTGGAGGTTGTGTCCTTAAAGCCTTTCTTTGCTGCTGAGACTAGAGGGAGTTCTCTTGTTCAGCCTGGGTTCCTCGGTAGCCCAGAACTTGGGAGTCACCCATATGTGAGGACTGACTTCCTGCTTGGTTCTGGAGAAAGAGTAGTTACTCACCTGTAACAGGGTTCTCCAGGAGCAGCAGGAATCAGTCCTCACAACCCTCCCTCCTCCCCTTGGAGTTGCAGTTGTACATAGTTTATTTTTTCATTTTTGTGTGCTGTTCTTAGCTATGTCATTTGACTGAGGTAAGATGGCACCTTTAGGCGAGAAGGGAACCACGCATGCGTGCCTGCATTCCCAAAGGCTTTCATTGAAAGCTGGGGAAATGCTCCGCTGGGGCTTCATCAGCGCCGATGACACCCATATGTGAGGACTGATTCCTGCTGCTGCTGGAGAACACCTGTTACAGGTGAGTAACTACTCTTTACTGAACATGTAGATAGTCTTGGTTTAATGGGAGAAAGCCAATATGACTTTAGCCAAGGAAGGTTTTGTCTTAATAATCTATTATATTTTTTGAAGGTGTGAATAAACAAGTAGACAAAGGTGAGCCGGTCGATATAGTATATCTGGATTTTCAGAAAACCTTTGACAAGGTCCCTCATGAGACTCTTGGCAAAGTTAAAAAGTTATGAGATAAGAGGCAGTGTACTATTGTGGATCAGGAACTGGTTAAAAGATAGAAAGCAGAAAGTAGGGCTGAATGGCCAATTTTTCTAATGGAGAAAGGTGAATGATGAAGTACCCCAGGGATCTGTGCTGCATCTGCTGCTTTTTAACATATTCATAAATGACATGGAAATGGGAATTCTCCAGAGCCAAGCAGGAAGTCAGTCCTCACATATGGGTGACGTCGGCGCCGACGGAGCCCTGGCGGAGCAATTTCCCCAGCTTTCAAAGAAAGCCTTTGGGAATTGAAGCGCGCATGCGCGGTCCCCTTCCCGCCCAAGGGTGCCATCTTGCTCAGTCGTCTTTTTTCCGCGGAGCCCTACAGACGCTGTTTGTGATCGCCGCTGAAAAAGTTGATTTTATTTACTATTCTTTTCTCGGTTCGACGCCGGATCCTTTTCCCGCCCGGACCCGATACGCCGGTATCGAGTCCGTTCTTTATTTTTTTGGTTTTTGTCCTTCGTGACTAGCGTTCGCGCCATTTTTCTTTTTTCACTGGCAGCCCTGTCTTTTGACCTAGCAGGGGCCCTTTTTCCCCCGATGGCTGCCAGCGGGTTTAAAAAGTGTGATCGGTGTAAGAAACATATGTTTCTTACTGACACACACGACTGCTGCCTCTGCTGCCTTGGACCCGATCATGACCCGATGATCTGTGGTCCGTGTGGCAAAATGTCCTCAAAAGCGTTGAGGAGTTGGCAACATCAAAAAGAACGAATCTTCTCTGACTCCGCGTCCAGCCGGGCCCGGACCTCATCAGAGGCTTCGACGTCCCGGGACTCCGGTCCTGAGCATCGTCGGAGTTCCTCTGAGCGGGGGTCTCCTGCCCCGGAACATCATAGGAAGAAGAAACCCGCGAGGGTGGTGTCGGTGGACGCTCCTGGTTCCTCGAGGGCCAGGTCGCATAGCCCCGATAGCCGTCCCGGGTCCTCGGAGTCGGAGAGGCCTTCAAAACATCCTCGTCTCAAGATGGAGTCTCCTGGACACGTGAGTACTGTAGTCCTTGTCGACTCGCCTCTGAAGGAGCCGAGTCGGGGGCTGCTGGGTCTCCTGAGCTCGGACTCAGGTTGACGGCCTTGGAGAGCAGTTTGGCTGCCTTCATGGACCAGCAGCGGGCATTGATCACTGGCCTCGCCGGTACATCTGCCCTGACCACCGGGACGTCGACGTCCAAGTCGACCCCGGAGACCGAGCCGATCCTCGAGTCCATGCAAGCTCGAGTCGATCCTCGGTCAAGGTCTCCCTCGGCCTCCCGTTCGGGACCGAGGTCTTCGGCGTTGGGGCGTAGGGCATCAGTGCCCGCCCGACCGGAGACGCTCGATTCCTCCTCCGAGGAGTCGGGCTGGGAGACGGAGGACGAAGAGTCCCCAGGTACTTTTCTGACTCAGTGCGTCCCATCGGACTCGCCCGAGTCCGAACCTCGGAAACGGTCCCCCCCCGGTGGACACTCGGTTCTCGGACTTCGTGCGGGATATGGCCAAGGCCTTGGCATTCCCCACGGATCCCGAGGAGGAGCCTCGAGCCGAAGAGCTCGATGCCCTCCAGTATGACTCTCCCCCGAAGGAGGCCTTTACTGTACCGGTTCCTCCGATGCTGGAGCGACTTCTCTTCCGCATGTGGGAGAGCCCGGCGTCGGCGCCGGTGTTAAGCAAGCGGGTCTATTCCATTTATCGAGTCCGCAAGAGCCCCGGGTTCCAAAAGGCACAACTGCCGCATCATTCCATGGTGGTGGAATCGGCCATGCATCGACTCAAGAGTCAAAAGATGCACTCCTCGGTGCCTCCCCGCCGGGAGGCCTGGAACCTGGATGCCCTTGGTAGGAAGTGCTTCCAGGGCTCTATGCTTGCTTGTCGAGTCCAGACCTACCAGCTCTACATGGGCATGTATCTCCTAGACCTGGCAAAGGAAATTGCCGGGTTCTCTGCTGGTCTCTCCGAGGAACCTTTGCAGAGGTTCCAGGCCTTGTCCACTGGTATTCGGGAGTGCTCGAAGTTTATCTCTTGAGCAGCCTACGATGGCTTCGAAGCATCGGCTCGGGTAGTCGGAGCCGGCATCGGTGCCCGCCGACAGTCTTGGCTTCAGTCATCCGACCTCGAGCCATGGGTACAGGACAAGTTGGTTGATGTCCCCTGCAGAGGTGAAAACCTCTTTGGCAAGCCCATGGCTGAAAAGGCTGCACAGATCGAGACCGAGACTCTGACCAGGACTCGACTGTCTAGAAAAACCTCTGCCCCTTCTCAGAAGAAGAAGGGCTCAGGGAAAAAGCCCTTTTTCCCGAGGAAGGCAGCTGCCTATAAACACTACCCTCATTATCAGGCCTCAGCAGCTCCCCAACAGGGTCAGCAGGCCAAGGGACGGGGTAATGGGTCCCGTAGGCAGCAGGCACCCAAGCCCACAACACCGGCCCCTGCTCAGCAGGGTGGGGGTTTTTGACTCCGTCAGCATAGCCTCTTCCCCTCCGCTGGTTTCTCTCAGCACAGGAGGCCGGCTGGTCCACTTTGCCCACAGGTGGTCAGCCATCACATCAGATACCTGGGTGCTTCATATAGTTCAAAAAGGCTATCTTCTACGCTTTCACCAGGTACCTCCCTCCTACTTTCCAGGGGAGCCTCCAAGACTCCCTCTGCACAGGGACTTACTCCTTCAGGAGTTAGCAAGTCTTCTTCAGGAACAGGCTGTGGAACCGGTGCCCCACCACCTGAGAGGTCACGGCTTTTATTCCAGGTACTTTCTGATACCAAAAAGAACAGGAGGCCTCAGACCCATCCTGGACTTGGGAAACCTCAACAAGTTCCTGGCAAGGGAAAAGTTCAAGATGCTTACCCTTGGAATCTTGCAAGGAGACTGGCTATGCTCCTTGGATCTAAAGGATGCGTATACTCACATCCTTATTCATCCAGACCACAGACAATATCTCAGGTTTGTTGTGGGAGGAAATCATTACCAGTACAGAGTCCTGCCCTTTGGCCTATCCTCTGCCCCCAGGGTGTTCACCAAATGCCTAGCAGTGGTGGCGGCCTATCTAAGGCTTCAAGGCCTTTTTGTGTTTCCATACCTGGACGACTGGCTCATCAGAGCCCAGTCTTCCCAAGAGGCCACTCATCGCACTGTGACTCTACTCCAGCACTTGGGATTTGTCATCAACTTCGCAAAGTCCACTTTGCTCCCCTCTCAAAATCTCGAATTCATAGGCGCCAGGTTGGACACTCTTCAGGCGCTGGCCTTCCTGCCTCTGGACAGGGCCCACAGGCTCATGGATCTCGCCAGCCACTTTCACAGCAATTCACTGGTCTCGGCCAGGCAATTTCTGAGACTGCTCGGCCATATGGCTTGCACAGTCCATGTGACCCCCAATGCCCGCCTAAACATGCGACCTGCTCAGTGGTGCCTTCGCACTCAATGGCGCCTTCGCACTCAATGGCATCAGGCCACGGGGAGCCTGGCGGACTCAGTACAGATATCCGACCTGCTGGTCTCTTCTCTGTGGTGGTGGCTTCATCTGCCAAACCTAGTGCTAGGAGTGGATTTTCAATCTCCTCCGCCTTCTCAGGTGCTGACATCCGATGCTTCTCTCCTGGGTTGGGGAGCACATTGCCAAGGGTCATGTACTCGAGGCCTATGGACTCTTTGGGACTCTGCTCAGCAGATAAACTTCCTGGAGCTCAGAGCCTAGCTCTGAGAGCCTTCTCCCACCTCACTTCTCACCAGTCTGTGCTGGTCCAGACGGGCAATCAAGTTGCAATTTTCTACGTGAACAAGCAAGGAGGCACAGGCTCCTTCCTTCTCTGTCAGGAGGCACAAAAACTGTGCTCTTGGGCCGTCAGCCACGGCATCCTCCTCAAAGCTGTCTATCTCCCAGGTCAGGAAAATTACCTGGCAGACAAGCTGAGCAGGATTCTCCAACCACACGAGTGGAGATTGGATCCGTTGGTGGTTCAACGGATCTTTTTCAAGTGGGGCCTCCCCACCATGGATCTCTTTGCCAGTCCTCTGAACCGGCAACTTCCCAGATTCTGCTCTCGACAACCGCATCCTCTCAGAGCAGCAGCGGATGCTTTTCTGATTCCATGGTCCACGGGCCTCTTGTATGCCTTTCCTCCCGTGCCACTGGTGTCTCGGACGCTCTTCAAGGTTCTCAGAGACAGAACCTCGATGATCCTAGTGGCTCCCCGGTGGCCGAGACAGCCCTGGTTCCCGCTTCTGATGCAGCTGGCGGTGGACACTCCTCTTCCTCTGGGGTTTCAACCCGATCTCCTGTCACAGGATCAGGGGACTCTCCTACACCCCATCCTCCGGTCCCTTCATCTGATGGCCTGGCTGCTGAAAGAGTAGTCCTTGCTCCCCTCCTGCTGCCTCGAGAGGTGGAAGAGGTCGTCTTGGCCTCCAGGCGGCCCTCCACCCGGAAGTCCTACGCTCTTAAGTGGCGTCGGTTCTCCGTGTGGTGTGCTCAGCAGTCTGAGAATCTCTTCTCCTGCTTGGTGGCAGTGGTCTTACAATATTTGCTTTACCTCTCCAATCTAGGCCTTAAGTCCAACTCTGTCAGGGTCCACCTCAGTGCTCTCTCTGCGCATCACGCACCGGTGAATGGCAGGCCTCTTTCCAACCACCCTTTGGTGGCTCGTTTTCTCAGAGACCTCCTTCTCCTTAAGCCTCCTTTGCGCCCACCAGCCCCTGAATGGGATCTGAATCTGGTCTTGCAGCGGATTACCTGTCCGCCCTTTGAACCTATGGCAACCTGCCCTCTTCGTTTTCTTTCATGGAAAACCTTGTTTTTGGTAGCCCTTACCTCTGCTAGGCACGTTAGTGAACTGCAGGCCCTAGTGTCTGATCCTCCTTACACTAGGTTCTACAGGAATAGGGTAGTCTTACGGACTCACCCTAAGTTTCTTCCAAAAGTGGTTTCTCCTTTTCATCTCAACCAGGAGGTGGTTCTTCCAACCTTCTTTCACAGGCCGCACACCAGCCGGGCTGAAATGGTCCTGCATACCCTGGACTGTAGGAGGGCCTTGTCCTTCTACCTTGACCATACGCGGGAGCATAGGAGGGCTGTTCAGCTCTTCATTTCTTTTGACCCCAATAACTTGGGGCTACCTGTCTCCAAGCGTACTTTGTCCATATGGGTTGCTGACTGTATCGCTTGGGCTTATGGGGCAGCCGTCCTCTCGTTGGAGGGTCGAGTCACGGCTCATCGTGTCAGGGTGAAGGCTGCGTCAGTGGCTCATCTCCGCTCTGTTCCGTTGGCAGACATCTGCCGGGCCGCTACTTGGTCTTCAAGCCAGACTTTTGCGGCCCATTACTGCCTGGAGAGGGAGTCCCGCAGGGACAGTGCTTTCGGTCAGGCAGTCCTCCATAATCTCTTTGAGGTTTAGGCAACTCCTACCCTCCGGCCCTGGTGTTGGGCTACCGGTCGGGGGCGTTTTCAGAGAAGATTCCTTCCTTCTGTGCTACTGAGCTGGAGGGAGCACATTTTTCCGCTTGAGGTCTCCGGTAGCCTTAAGCTAGGGAGTCCCATATGTGAGGACTGACTTCCTACTTGGTCTTGGAGAAAGAGTAGTTACTCACCTGTAACAGGTGTTCTCCAGGAGCAGCAGGAATCAGTCCTCACAACCCTCCCTCCTCCCCTTGGAGTTGCAGTCAAATGATTTATTTTGCTAATTTTTAGGATTGCGATTCTGTTTTGGGGGGTCTTTCAGGGGCGATCATATTCCTCTTGCTGATCTACCTTGGGGGTAGGGTTAGATGGGTTGTATGGAAGGGACAAGGGAGGTGATACAATTAAGAAAAAACGGGAGAGTTTAAAGTTGAAGGGAGAGGATGGTACCGAAGTCGTAGAGAGACTGGAGGTTTGTAAAATGACAGTGGGAAGTGAATTGACATTTATTACCCTGAATGTGAAGGGCCTGAACTTAGTGGTAAAAGGCAGTGTATCTTTAAAGAAGCAAGAAGATTGAAAACAGACATCTTGTTTCTCATAGACATACATTTAAGGAAGAAAAATGAACACTTATATTTAATAAATGGTTCCCACACAAATTTATGGCAGTGAATTGGGGAGAGCATAGGAAAGGTGAGGGGGGAATTTTGATTTCCAGAAACTGCATAGTGGAGATGATGGGAATTTTCAGGATGTAGGAAGAGCTGCTATGTGCTTGCTGATGTGCTTATCAATAAAGTTAGGTGGACATTGGTAGGTCTGTATGCACCCAGTGTGAGGCAGAGTTATTTTTTTAATGAACTCTTGAGAGATGTTTAGCCAGCAGGGAAATGGCACTTTGATCATAGTTGGGGATTTTAATTTACCACTAGATCAGAAGGTAGGTAATTTGAGATTTGTTGGGGCGGGGGGGTGTCTCCATAGGAAACTGAAGGGTCCTTATTAAGCAATTTAATCTGATGGATATCTGGGTATTTAAAATGGAACAGTAGAGGGTTTATACCTATATCTCCAGGAACAAGCAGGAATGTAGTCTTCACATATGGGTATCGTCGGTACTGACGGAGCCTGCGCGGGAGCGCTCCCCAGTGTCCAATAAAAACGCTTTTGGGAGCGCATCTCAGCACATGCGCGCTGCCTTCCCGCCTTTCCAACTGTCCCTCTTCAGTTCTTCGTTTTCCGCGGAGCCAACAGGATCCATACCCTGTCACCGCAGAAAATTCCGTCTTTAAAATTCTTTTCTTGTGGTCGCGTTTGCCTGCCGAACGACGCTTACCAGTACCGCCGGTTCTTTTCTTTAAAAAAAAAAAAAAAAAAAAACGTATACTTTGAACTATTTCTCTTAAGAAACTTTTCTTTTTTGGTGCTAGGTGCCATTTTGGGCACTAGGTCCATATTCCTAAAACATGGAAAAATCAACTAGTGGTTTTAAAAAATGTACTAAGTGTGGCGGTACCATTTCCGTCACTAGCACCCATGATTGGTGTCTTAAATGTTTAGGGCCTGAACATTCTCCATCTGAGTGTCTCTCCTGCATGGGGATGACTAAAAGAGGAAAACAGAACCGGGCTGCAAAGCTCGGTACCCTCTTTCCTTCGGATGCCAGATCCATTGCATCGACATCTTCAACGGCCTCCTGTTCCTCCCATGGATCTCAGGTAACTAAACATAAAAGCCGGTCCTCAAAGGGTAGCTCTCCTGCTAAGCATCGAGAGGCCATAGACATTGCCCTTGAAGGAACCACACCGGCAAAGCAGCCCCGGCGGGAGGCTTTGGCTTCCAAAGCATCAGTGGGGCTCCAGGATGTTCTTGAGGCCCCAACCTCGCAAGAACTACCTGTGCCATACTCGGGTTCTGGCCGTTTTCACTGGTACCGACACCCAGGCATCGGCAGCGTCTATAGACGAGAGGTTCCTCGCTATCGAACGCAGCATCGCAGCTCTTCTCTCAGCTGCGGTACCGTTGGTCCAACGGGCACCGGTACCGACATCGACACTGATGGACAATTCCCACCGGGGCCAGTACTGGTACCGGTACAGACACTGGTACCAGCCCCAGCGCCGGTGGGAATTCTTCCCACGCCATCTTTGGCTGGAATCGACAGATCGGTACCGGATCAACTCAGTACTGACTTCGATCGATACCGGGACCGCGCTTTGCCATGAGCATTGTGGTCAGGAATACTTTGAATCCTCAGATTCCGAAGACTCTGACAATTCTGCTGGTACTAGAGGGTTTCTCCCAGAAGATCCCTCTTCTCCCCAACGCAGAATGTCACCTCCAGAGGACATGTCTTTTCAGGATTTTATTCATGATATGGCCAAGGGCCTTTCAATCACAGTAGCTCCTGAGCAAACCCAGGAACCCAGAGCAAAGGAATTGGAAATTATCCAGTATCCTAAAGCTCCAAAGGAGGCAGCCACTCTGCCCATCCATGAAATTCTGCATAACTTGATGCTTAGAATGTGGGAGACACCTCTGACTTCATCTCCTCACTCAAGAAGACTTGATACTAAGTATCGAGTTCCGCCATGTCCTGGATTTCAAAAGACTCAGCTGCCACACCACTCAATGGTGGTGGAGTCAGCCATGCGTAGGATGACAAGTGCAAAGAGGCATGCATCCAATCCTCCAGGTCGTGAATGCAGGACTCTGGAATCTTTTGGCCGCCAAACTTTCCAGCTAGGATCAGTTCATATATACTGTATATGGGAATCTTCCTCAAGGAAGTTACAGGAGACTTAGAGCTTATGAGCCCATTTCTCCCAGATGACAAGAGACCAGACTTTCTTGCTCTACTAAAGCATGCTCAAGATGTCTCCAAGTTTGTAAATCATGCAGCCTTTGACTGCTTTGAATGCATCAGCAGAACTTCTGCTATTGCCATTGGCACACGACAGATTGCCTGGCTTCAGGCATCAGACTTGGAGACTTGGGTACAGGACAAGTTAGGCAACATTCCTTGCACGGCAGAGAATCTCTTTGGCAAGAACTGGCAGGAAAAGGCTAACGCGTTAGATGCTGACAATACTACCCTAGATAGATTGTCAAAATCTACAGCCACTCCAGCCAAAAAGAAGCCTTATAAAAAACCCTATTTTAGCAAAAGAGGAAATTTTATCCTTCCTTTACCCAACAGAGGCAATCTCAGGGTCAGGTTGCCCAAAAGGGACAAACTAGACAGCAAAAGAAGCCAAAAGGCCCGAGAGCTCAACCAGCTCTACAGGTTCAGCCCCCTCAAGGGCTTTGACTCCTTCCTAGAGAGCTTAGCCTTCCTGCCTCTGAGGGGTCCCCAACTCCCCAATATCCCAGGCAGGTTATGCCACTTTGCCAACAGATAACAGCAGAAGATTGAACTTTGTCCATTGTAGAAGAAGGGTACAAGCTCCATTTTCACAGCATGCCCCCTCCTACAATTCTAAAGCAATTCAATTCTCAAACCTCCGCAGGCAATCTGCTAGATCACGAGGTCTCAACACTTCTTGCCCAAGGGGTAATAGAGGAGGTACCCATTCTTCAACGGGGTGCAGGGTTCTACTCCTCCTATTTTCTTATTCCAAAGAAAACAGGGGGACACAGACCCATTTTAGACCTCGGAGAATTGAACAAATACCTGTTTGGAGAGAAGTTCAAAATGATTTCTCTAGGAATTCTTCTGCCATACCTTCAAAGCCAGGATTGGCTTTGCTCTCTAGACTTAAAGGATGCATACACTCACATTCTGATCCATCCAGATCACAGGAAATTCTTAAGATTCCTTTTCAGGGGAAAACATTTCCAGTGCAGGATTCTTCCCTTTGGTCTGGCTTCAGCACCAAGGGTATTCACGAAATGCATGGCAGTAGTAGCTGCATTTCTTCGATCCCTGGGGATATTCATCTTCCCTTACTTCGACTGGCTCATTCGAGCCCCTACAGTTACAGAGGCCAGCACTGCACTATCTCGCACAATGCGAATCCTCCAATACTTGAGATTGGTAATAAACTTCACAAAATCCCAACTTGTTCCTTCCCAATGCCTGGAATTCATAGGGGCCTGTCTGGATACCAGACAGGCAAAGGCTTTCCTTCCACAGGCCTGGTGTCTTCGCATAATTCAACTAGCTTCTCAAACAGCAGGGAAATCCTCCTTAACTGCTCGAGAGCTGCTACAGTTGCTGGGACATATGGCATCAACAGTTCATGTAGTCCCATATGCTCGCTTCCACATGCGAGCAACTCAGTGGACCCTATCCACACAGTGGACACAGGCCACAGGTAATTTATCGGACAAAGTAATAAACTCTCAACGACTACTTTTGCCCTCCAATGGTGGCAATCACTAGAAAATCTGACAGTGGAGTCCCCTTTTCATCAACCCCTTTTTCAGGCCACCCTAACAGATTCATCACAGGTGGGTTGGGGAGCACACCTGAATCATCTCTCTACCCAGGGAACCTGGAGTCCACAGGAGACTGGTCTACACATAAGCCTCCTGGAATTAAGAGCAATCTATTCAGCTCTTCGAGTATTCCACGCCCAGCTCAGCTACAAGACAGTCCTAGTCCAGACGGACAATCAAGTAGCCATGTTCTCTGTGAACAAGCAGGGCGGGACAGGTTCTCTGTCGTTATGCAACGAAGCTTTACAACTGTGGGCCCTCGCCAAAGAGTATCAAATTCACCTTCTAGTGGTATATCTTCCAGGCATTCAAAACCTTTGGGCAGACAAACTCAAGTCGAGTACTGCTGCCTCACGAGTGGTCCCTCCACTTAGACCAGGTGGCAAAGATATTTCATCTCTGGGGCACTCCAGAGATAGACCTCTTTGCAAGTCCACTGAATGCCAAACTTTCCCGATTCTGTTCCAGGATTCCGGCTCACTGTTGTCAGACAAGGGATGCCTTTTTCCTCCACTGGGTTCCGGACTTCCTTTATGCCTTCCCACCTATTCCCCTCATCCCCAAAACACTCTTCAAGCTTCAGAGAGACAGGGGTCGCATGACTCTGGAGTTAGGGTCTGCTCCAGATCTCCTTTCCCAAGAGAACGGTACGCTATGGCACCCGAATCCCCAGTTCCTGCATCTCACGGCCTGGTTGCTGGAGGCTTAGACCTCCAGGATTTCAACCTGTCCCAACAGGTAAAAGATATCCTTCAGGCTTCTAGGAAACTTTCCACAAGAAGATCTTATGCCTTCAAGTGGAAGCGTTTTACTATATGGTGCTCCAAAAAGGGATTAAACCCCCTTGTCATACCCTTAGAATCGATACTAGAGTGTATCCTTCACTTATCGAATTCTGGTCTAAAGACCAATTCGGTAAGAGTCCATTTTAGTGCAATTGCAGCTTCTTATAAGCCTCTGAATGGACAGCCAATTTCCTCTCATCCACTCATATCCAGATTTATGAGAGGTCTTCTATTAACTAAACCTCCCATTAAGCCACCACCGGTGGCATGGGATCTAAGTCTAGTTCTTGGACAGCTCATGAAACCGCCTTTTGAGCCTTTAGCCACTACAACCCTTACGTTTTTGACTTGGAAGGTCATCTTCCTAATTGCAATCACCTCTGCACGTCACATTAGTGAACTGCAAGCTTTAGTGGCTGATCCTCCTTATACTAGGTTTCATCATAAGGTTTTTCTTAGAACTCATCCACACTTTATGCCAAAGGTGGTTTTGCCTTTTCATTTAAATCAATCAATTTATCTTCCTGTATTTTTTCCAAGGCATCACGCCTCTAATGCTGAAAGAAGCCTTCATACTTTGGATTGTAAAAGAGCCTTAGCGTTTTACCTTCAGAGAACACAGCAACATAGAAAGTCCTCACAATTTTTCATAGCTTTTGACCCTTGTCATTTGGGACTTCCAGTCTCCAAAAGAACTTTATCTAAATGGATTGCCCAATGCATATCCTTTGCTTATGAGAGTAAGGGTCTTTCTCTTCAAGACCATGTCACCGCTCATAGCGTGAGAGCCATGGCAACTTCCATGGCTAATCTTCACTCTGTGTCTATCGATGACATTTGTCAAGCAGCCACTTGGGCTTCGGTACACACCTTCACAGCCCACTACTGCCTGGATAAAACCTCCTGTCGGGATGCCTTCTTTGGCCAAGCTGTTCTTCAAAGTCTCTTTCAGACCTAATTCAACTCCTACCCACCAACCCTGGTGGAATGCCAGAGATCCATGGGAGGAAGGATTCCCACCTTTCTAGGGTGGCACCTTCCTGGGGCTATCTCCCTGGCATCTTCAGCTAAGGAGTCCCCATATGTGAAGACTACATTCCTGCTTTTTCCTGGAGATAGCGTAGTTACTCACCTGTAACAGGTGATCTCCGGGAACAGCAGGAATTTAGTCTTCACAACCCACCCACCTCCCCTAGGAGTTGTCTCTATCTCTTTGTCTCTTTCCTCTCTCCCTCTATCCTTTCACTCAGCTACAAACTTAACTGAAGAGGGACAGTTGGAAAGGCGGGAAGGCAGCATGCATGTGCTGAGGGATGCTACCAGAAACGTTCCTATTGGACCCTGGGGAGCGTTCCCGCGCAGGCTCCGTCGGTACCGAGGATACCCATATGTGAAGACTAAATTCCTGCTGTTCCCGAAGATCACCTGTTAGAGGTGAGTAACTACGCTTTATCCGGTAGCAAGCAGGAAGTCAGCCCTCCCATATGGGTGATGTCTGCATCAACTGAGCCCGTGTGATAACCTCTCTCCAGTTTTCAAAGAAAGTCTTTGGGAGATCCACACGCATGCGTGGCTGCCTTCCTGCCCAAGGTTGCCATCTTGCCTTAGTCTCCTTTTTTCCACGGAGCCTGTCTGATGTTTGTCTGCACCCCGGAAAATGATGATTGATTTCTTTTTTTCCTTCCTTCTTATTTTCTTTCTCCAGTACACATTCTGGTGCCTTCTCACCTCTCGGGACCGCTGCTGCCTTGGTGCCGTGTGGATTTTTTCCTCCGAGGGCAATGGCCATAAGCGGCCCTCCAAGCTACCCTGCCAGGAGAAAATACCATTGGCTTCAGGAGATCGACCCCAGTTTCCGAGTCCATCCTTGAGGACACACCCTTGATGATGCTGGTGTCTGGCCCGAAGCCTTCAGTGCCCATGTTGATGGCTGCGGAGCCCTCTGGCCTCAAAGTCACAATGGCAACCCTCGAGCGCAGCCTCACAGCCTTTTTGGACCAGCAGCGGGGACCAATGCCCATTTCGTCTGGGTCATCTGTTCCAACCACCGGCCTCTCCATCATAGGGCATTGCCAGAGGTCATGGAGCTGGTCCTTGAGCACCATTTGCCTTGAGACATTTCCCGGCACCAATCTCTGTGCCCTGCCAGTGCCTCCAGGTCAGAATTCCGGGAGCCCAGGGCGCTCGTAGCACCTGTGAACCGTCAAGGTACCAAAGCCTGGAGGGTCCTCGGTCTCCTCATACTCTGTCAGAGTGGAAAACAGAAGACAAGTCTCCCGATACCAACCTCCATCGGGATGTCCCTTTTGACTGCTTTCTTCTGGAGGACCGACTCAGTTCCCCACCCAAGGACCTTTTCTGGAGTTCGTCAGGGACATGGCGAAGGCCCTGGCTTTCACCACCGAATCCAGAAGGAGCTTCAGGCAGAGACCTAGAGATCCTCCAGTACAAAAGGCCCCTATGAAGGAGGCACTCATGATGTTTGTTCTCCCCATCCTAGAACGGTTTCTCTTCTGCATGCGGGAGATCCCCAGCCTTGGTGCCAATCATGAGCAGACAGCTTGATTCCATATATCTAGTCTGCAAGAGCCCTGGGTTCCAGAAGGCACAGCTGCCTCATAAGTCCATAGTGGTGGAGTCAGCCATGTGCCAGATCAAGAGCCAGAAGAATGCACTCTTTGGTGCCACAAGGCAGGGAGTGACCATACAATGGATGCCTTACGCAAAAAGAGCTACTAGGGCTCAATGCTAGTCGGCCAGATTCAGGCTTTCCAGCTGTACATAGGCATGTACTTTTGCTGTTCCTGGTGAGGGAACTTGCTGGTTAATCAGCTGAGCTGTCAGAGGAACCTCTTCAGTGGTTCCAGACCCTGACCTTGACGGCCAAAGAGTGCTCCAAGTTCATCATTCGTGCAGCCTATGACAGCTTTGAGTCTATAGCCAGAGTAGCTACAGTGGGCATTATTGCCTGCTGCCAGGCTTGGCTACAGTCCTCCGATGGAGCAATGGGTTCAGGGCAAGCTTGTCTATGTCCTCTGCCGGGGGGCGAATCTCTTCAGCAAGCCCATGACGGGGAAGGCTGCCGAGCTGGAGTCAGAGTTCCTGACCAGGACCATGCTCTCCAAAATGATCTCTGACCCTTTCCAACAGAAGGCTTTTGGGGGAAAAGCCTCTTTATGTGAAGAAGAGGGAAGGGCTGATGGAAACTACCCCCAGTACCCGTCCTTCCCAGCTCACCAATAGGGTGCACAGACCAAGGGATAGGGGCACAGTCCATATAAGCCTAAGGACCCCAAGCTCCAGGAAACGCTCCAGCCAGCGCTCCAGCCACAACCAAAAAAGGTCAACGCGTCTTCAGTAGTAGACTGGATAATCTACTGAAGAGGGCTTTAAACTAGATTCGTTGGGGATGGGTGAAGAAAGCCCCCAGGTAAGTGAAAGCCCCCAGGTAGGAGATACATTAAATATCTTTATGGAAATGGGTAACAGGGGTAACATATGGAAAGCAGTGTGTATAAATGCCCGTAGCATGGGAAATAAGATCCCTGATGTTGAAGCTTTGGTGGGAGTGGCCGACTTTGATTTAGTGGCAGTTACAGAAACATGGTTCACAGAAAACCATGATTGGGATGTAACTATACCTGTCTATACTTTATTCAGAAAGGACAGGGAAGGAAGAAGGGGAGGAGGAGTGTCACTATATATAAAAACTACTATTAAAGCTTTGGAATTACAGAGCTTAAAAGGGAGAGAGGAGGCATTGTGGGTTAAACTAGAAAGAGGGAAAGAGAAATCTATTTGCATTGGTGTGATATACAGACTTCTCCAGGACCAAGCAGGAAGTCAGTCCTCACATATGGGTGACGTCGGCGCCGACGGAGCCCTCGCGGAGCAATTTTCCCCAGCTTTCAGAGAAAGCCTTTGGGAATTGCAGCGCGCATGCGCGGTCCCCTTCCCGCCCAAAGGTGCCATCTTGGCCGCTGAAAAGTTGATTTTCTTTCTTTATTTTCGTATTTTCTTCGGTTCGACGCCGGTCCCTTTTCCGTCCGGCCTCGCGACGCCGGTTGCGAGGCCTCCCCTTCTTTTCGGTTTTTCTGTCCTTCGTGACAAATTCGTGCTTTTTTCACTTTTCCCTGGCGGCACGAACGTTTGACCTCGCAGGGGCCCTTTTTCCCCCGATGGCCGCCAGTGGCTTTAAAAAGTGTGTTAAGTGTAAGAAACTTATGTCTCTTACTGACACACATGATTGCTGCCTCCGTTGCCTGGGCCCAGATCATGAAGAAATGATCTGTGGAGCCTGTGGCAAGATGTCCGCGAAATCTTTGCGGAGTCGGCAGCATCAGCGGGAGAGAATCTTCTCTGACCCCAGCCGTACCCGGACCTCGTCAGAAGCTTCGGTGTCCAGGGAATCTGGCTCTGAACACCGTCGGAGCTCCTCTGAGCGGGGGTCTCCTACCCGGGAGCATCATCGGAGGAAGAAACCCGCGAGGACAGCGTCGGTGGACGCTCCTGGCTCCGCGAGGGCCAGGTCGCATAGCCCCGATAGCCATACCGGGTCTTTGGAGCTGGAGCGGCCGTCCAAACAGCCTCGTCTGGAGATGGACTCGTCTGCTCACGTAAGTCCTGTTGTCCTCGTGGACTCGCCTCCGAGGGGCCCGACTCGGGGGCTGCTGGGTCTCCTGAGTTCGGACTCAGGTTGACGGCCTTGGGGAGCAGCCTGGCTGCCTTCATGGACCAGCAGCGGGCATTGATCGCTGGCCTCGCTGGCGCTTCTGCCCTGACCGCCGGGACGTCAACGTCTAAGTCGACCCCGGAGACCGAGCCGATCCTCGAGTCCATGCGGGCTCGAGTCGATCCTCGGTCGAGGTCCCCTTCGGCCTCCCGTTCGGGGCCGAGGTCGTCGACGCCGACTCCCTCGGCGTCGGGGCGGACGGCGTCTGTGCCCGCCCGGCCAGAGCCGCTCGACTCCTCCTCCGAGGAGTCCGCCTGGGAATCCGAGGTGGAAGAGTCATCTGATTCTTTTCGGACTCGGTGTATCCCTTCGGACTCCCCCGAGTCCGAACCTCGGAGACAGTCCCCCCCGGAGGATGCACGGTTCTCGGACTTCGTGTGGGAGATGGCCATGGCCTTGGCCTTCCCTGCGGATCCCGAGGAGGAGCCTCGAGCCGAAGAGCTCGATGCCCTCCAGTATGACTCTCCTGCAAAGGAGCATTTTACTGTACCGGTTCCTCCGATGCTGGAACGACTTCTCTTCCGCATGTGGGAGAGCCCGGCGTCGTCGCCGGTATTAAGCAAGCGGGTCGATGCCATATATCGAGTCCGCAAGAGCCCTGGCTTCCAAAAAGCACAGCTGCCGCACCATTCCATGGTGGTGGAATCGGCCATGCATAGGCTCAAGAGCCAGAAGATGCACTCCTCGGTGCCTCCCGGCAGGGAAGCCCGCAGCCTGGATGGCATCGGTAAGAAGTGTTTCCAGGGCTCTATGCTTGCTTGTCGGGTCCAGACTTACCAGCTCTACATGGGCATGTATCTCAGGGACCTGGCTAAAGAAATAGCCGGATTCTCTGCTGGTCTCTCCGAGGAACCTTTGCGGAGGTTCCTGGCCTTGTCCACCGGTATTCGGGAGTGCTCAAAGTTTATCTCTCGAGCAGCCTATGATGGCTTTGAGGCGTCGGCTCGGGTAGCCGCAGCCGGCATCGGGGCCCGCCGACAGGCTTGGCTTCAGTCATCCGACCTCGAGCCCTGGGTGCAGGACAAGTTGGTCGATGTCCCCTGCAGAGGTGAAAACCTCTTTGGCAAGCCTATGGACGAGAAGGCTGCACAACTCGAGACAGAGACTCTCACCAGGACTCGGCTCTCCAGGAAAACCTCTGCCCCTTCCCAGAAGAAGAAGGGCTCGGGGAAAAAGCCCTTTTACCCGAGGAAGGCGGCTGCCTATAAACACTACTCTCATTATCAGGCCTCTGCAGCTCCCCAACAGGGTCAGCAGGCCAAGGGACGGTGTAACGGGTCCCGTAGGCAGCAAGCCCCCAAGCCTGCGCCACCGGCCCCTGCTCCGCAGGGTGGGGATTTTTGACTCTTTCAGCATAGCCTCTCCCCCTCCGCTGGTGTCTCTCAGCACGGGAGGCCGGCTGGTCCACTTTGCCCACAGGTGGTCTGACATCACCTCAGATACCTGGGTGCTCCACATAGTCCGAGAGGGCTATCTTCTACACTTCCACCAGGTACCTCCCCCCTACTTTCCTCTGCGACCCCCTCTTCACCGGGACTTACTCCTTCAAGAGTTGGCAAGTCTTCTTCAGGAACAGGCGGTGGAACCGGTGCCCCACCACCTGAGAGGTCAAGGCTTTTATTCCAGGTACTTCCTGATACCAAAGCGTACTGGGGGCCTCAGACCCATCCTGGACTTGCGGAACCTCAACAAGTTCCTGGAAAGGGAAAAGTTCAAGATGCTTACCCTTGGAATCCTGCTGCCCTACCTCCGGCAGGGAGATTGGCTATGCTCCTTGGATCTAAAGGATGCCTACACTCACATCCTCATCCACCCAAGCCACCGACAATACCTAAGGTTTGTGGTGGCAGGCAATCATTACCAGTACAGAGTACTGCCCTTTGGCCTATCCTCCGCACCACGAGTCTTCACAAAATGTCTCGCAGTGGTGGCGGCTTATCTCCGGCTTCAAGGCCTCTTTGTCTTCCCTTACCTAGACGACTGGCTCATCAGAGCACCGTCCTCCACGGAGGCCACTCACGCCACGCAACGTACTGTGACTCTGCTCCAGTACCTGGGCTTTGTCATAAACTTCGAAAAGTCCACTTTGCTCCCCTCTCAGGATCTCGAGTTCATCGGCGCCAGGTTAAACACGCTTCAAGCGCGAGCCTTTCTGCCGCTCGACAGGGCACAACGGCTCATGGCTCTGGCCAGCCGCTTCCGCAGCCATTCCCGGGTCTTGGCCAGGCACTTTCTGAAACTGCTCGGCCATATGGCTTCCACGGTCCATGTGACCCCCAATGCCCGCCTGAATATGCGGCCTGCTCAATGGTGCCTTCGCTCACAATGGCGTCAGGCCTCGGGGAGGCTAGCGGACTCGGTACGGATCTCCAGCCCGCTGGTCTCTTCTCTACGGTGGTGGCTTCATCTGCCCAACCTGGTGCTCGGAATGCCCTTTCAGTCTCCTCCGCCTGTTCAGGTACTGACGACCGACGCTTCTCTCCTGGGTTGGGGAGCACATTGCCAAGGGACATGTACTCAGGGTCTCTGGACCCCGTGGGAATCTGCCCAGCAGATCAACTTCCTGGAGCTCAGAGCGATCTGCCTGGCTCTCCGGGCCTTCTCCCACCTTACCACTCGCCAGTCCGTCCTCGTCCAGACGGACAATCAAGTGGCCATGTTCTACGTGAACAAACAGGGGGGCACGGGCTCCTTCCTTCTCTGTCGGGAAGCACAAAAGCTCTGCGCTTGGGCCGTCAGCCGAGGGATCCTCCTCAAAGCTGTCTATCTCCCAGGTCAAGAAAACTACCTGGCAGACAAACTGAGCAGAATCCTCCAACCACACGAGTGGAGATTGGACCTGTTGGTGGTTCAAAGGATCTTTCTCCAGTGGGGCCTCCCCACGCTGGATCTCTTTGCCAGTCCTCTGAACAGGCAACTTCCTCGGTTCTGCTCTCGGGAACCGCATCCCCTCCGAGTAGCGGCGGATGCTTTTCTGCTCTCATGGTCCACGGGCCTTCTGTATGCCTTTCCTCCCATGCCGCTGGTGTCTCGGACACTTTTCAAGGTTCTCCAGGACAAGGCTTCGCTGATCCTGATAGCTCCCCGGTGGCCCAGGCAACCGTGGTTCCCGCTTCTGCTGCAACTGGCGGTAGATACTCCGTTGCCTCTGGGGTTTCAACCCGATCTCCTGACCCAGGATCAGGGGTCTCTCCTACACCCCAACCTCAGATCTCTTCATCTGATGGCCTGGCTGCTGAAAGGGTAGTCCTCGCTCCCCTCCTGCTGCCTCCAGAGGTGGAAGAGGTCGTGCTAGCTTCCAGGCGACCCTCTACCCGGAAATCCTACGCCCTTAAATGGCGTCGCTTCTCCACCTGGTGTACTCAACGGTCTCAAGACCCCTTCTCCTGCTCGGTGTCGGTGGTCTTGCAGTACTTGCTTTCCCTCTCCAATCTTGGACTAAAGTCCAACTCGGTCAAGGTTCACCTCAGTGCTATTTCTGCACATCATGTGCCGGTGGAAGGCAGGCCTCTTTCCGGCCACCCTCTCGTGGCACGGTTCTCCCGAGGTCGTCTCCTCCTTAAACCACCTTTGCGCCCCCCAGCCCCCGACTGGGACCTTAACGTGGTTTTACAGCGGATCACCTGTCCGCCTTTTGAACCCATGGCTACCTGTCCTCTCCGTTTTCTTTCTTGGAAAACCTTATTCCTGGTAGCCCTCACTTCCGCTAGACGCGTTAGTGAACTGCAGGCCCTAGTGTCTGATCCCCCTTACACTAGGTTCTACAAGAACAGGGTAGTCCTGCGGACTCACCCTAAGTTTCTTCCAAAAGTGGTCTCCCCTTTTCACATCAATCAGGAGGTGGTGCTTCCGACCTTCTTTCCCAGGCCACACTCCAGCCGAGCTGAAATGGTCTTGCATACCCTGGACTGTAGAAGGGCGCTGAACTTCTACCTTGATCGTACGCGGGAGCACCGTAAGACTGTTCAGCTCTTCCTGTCTTACGACCCTAATAAATTGGGGCTCCCTGTCTCCAAGCGTACTCTGTCCAGCTGGGTAGCTGACTGTATCGCTTGGACTTATGGGGCGGCAGGCCTCTCGTTGGAAAGTCGAGTCACCGCTCATCGGGTTAGGGCGAAGGCTGCGTCAGTGGCTTACCTCCGCTCTGTTCCATTGGCAGACATCTGCCGGGCCGCTACTTGGTCTTCGAGCCAGACTTTTGCAACCCATTACTGCCTCGAGAGGGAGTCCCGCAGGGACAGTGCTTTCGGACAGGCAGTCCTCCGTAATCTCTTCGAGGTTTAAGCAACTCCTACCTTCCATCCCGGATGTTGGGCTACCGGTTGGAGATTAGTCAGAGAAGATTCCTTCCTTCTGTGCTGCTGAGCTAGAGGGAGCTCATTTTTGTGCTTAGGGTCTCCGGTAGCCTTAAGCTTGGGAGTCCCATATGTGAGGACTGACTTCCTGCTTGGTCCTGGAGAAAGCGTAGTTACTCACCTGTAACAGGTGTTCTCCAGGAGCAGCAGGAATCAGTCCTCACAACCCTCCCTCCTCCCCGTGGAGTTGCAGTCATATGATTTAGTTTTTGCAAATTTTTTGCTGTCTTTTCGCTATGTCATCAGACTGGCCAAGATGGCACCTTTGGGCGGGAAGGGGACCGCGCATGCGCGCTGCAATTCCCAAAGGCTTTCTTTGAAAGCTGGGGAAAATTGCTCCGCGAGGGCTCCGTCGGCGCCGATGTCACCCATATGTGAGGACTGATTCCTGCTGCTCCTGGAGAACACCTGTTACAGGTGAGTAACTACGCTCTCCCTCACAAGAGGAAGAGATGGACAGAGTTAATTGAAGACATACGCAGCATTGCTAGGAAAGGGGAAATGCTACTGATAGGAGATTTCAATATGCCAGATGTTGATTGGCACATTCTTGCTGCAGTATCATCTAGAAGTAAGGAGATCCTGGATTCTCTACAGGGAGAACTATTCAGGCAATTGGTAACAGACCCACACGTGAAGGGGCCATACTGGACTTGGTGCTTACCAATGGTGAAAATGTTTCTGATGTAGTGGGAGATCATTTTGCATCCAGTGATCACCAGATGGTGTGGTTCAGTATTAGGACTAGGGCTGTTAGAATCCATTCCAAGGTGAGGATCTTAGACTTTAGGAAGACTAACTTTGCGAAGATGGGCCTATACCTCAGGGAGTTGTTAGTGGGATGGGAACAGCTGGGGGATGTAGAAAAACAGTGGGCAAAACTGAAAGGGGATATTTTAAGGGCAACCAACCTTTTTGTTAAAATGGTAAATAAAGGCAAAAGGAAAAGGAGACCGCTATGGTTTTCAAAGGAAGTAGCTGAAAAAGTGAAGAAAAAGAGGGAGGCCTTCATGAAATACAAGAGATCACAGAGAGAGGAAGACAGGCATCTGTATTTGGAAAAACTTAGAGAAGCTAGCAAAGAAGGCAAAGATTCAAAAGGAGGAGGAAATAGCCAATGCAATAAAATGGGGGGGATAAGACATTTTTCAGATATATTAGTGAGAAGAGGAAGGGCAAAAGTGGTATTGTCAGACTCAAGGGTGCAGTGGAGGCATATGTAGAAGCTGATAAGGATAAAGCGGAATTGCTGAACAAATATTTTTGTTCCGTGCTCACAGATGAAGAACCAGGAGCAGGACCTCTGAAAACACCCGCAAATAGGAACAGAAGCGAGGGACATCTTGAACAATTTTCGGAAGACCTGTGTTCGTGAGAAACTAGCTCAACTTAAAGTAGACAAAGCGATGGGACCGGATGGGATACACCCTAGAATACGGAGGGAACTTGGGGACATTCTAGCAACTCCACTGACTGACCTTTTCAATGCCTCGTTGGAGTCGGGAGTGGTGCCAAAGGACTGGAGAGAGGCTCATGTGGTGCCTTTACACAAAAGCGGAAGTAAGGATGTGGTTGAAAACTACAGGCCGGTTAGTTTAACTTCGGTGGTGAGTAAATTATTGGAAACGCTGCTGAAAGAGAAAATAGTGAGGTTTCTGGAGTCCAGCGGATTACAGGATCCGAGGCAGCATGGATTCGCTAGAGGCAGGTCTTGTCAGACAAATCTGATTGATTTCTTTGACTGGGTGACCAGGGAGTTGGACCGAGGGAGAGCTTTAGATGTGGTGTATTTAGATTTCAGTAAAGCCTTTGACACTGTTCCTCACAGGCGACTTATAAACAAACTGAGCACCCTAGGGATGGACCCTAAAGTTACTGCTTGGTTTAGAAATTGGTTGGGTGGGAGGCGACAAAGAGTACAAGTAAATGGAGCTCACTCTGAGGAGAAGGATGTTACCAGTGGTGTGCCCCAGGGATCTTTCCTTGGTCCGATTCTTTTTAACATCTTTGTTAGTGATATAGCGGAAGGCTGTCGGGTAAGGTTTGCCTCTTTGCGGATGATACCAAAATCTGCAATAGAGTAGACACCCAGGAAGGTGTAGATAACATGAGGAGGGATCCAGCTAAGCTTGAAGAATGGTCTAGAATTTGGCAGCTGGGATTTAATGTTAAAAAATGTAAGGTCATGCATTTGGGCTGCAGCAATCCAAGGGAGCAATACAGTATAGGAGGTGAATTACTTTTGTCCACTAAAGAAAGCGGGACCTAGGCGTGGTTGTGTCTGATTATCTTAAAGTAGCTAAACAGGTAGAAAAAGCGACAGCAAAAGCTAGAAGGATGCTTGGGTGCATACGGAGAGGAATGGCTAGCAGAAAAAAGGAGGCGATAATGCCTCTGTATAAGTCTTTGCGACTTCATTTGGAGTATAGTGTGCAATTCTGGAGACCGCACCTTCAAAAGGATGTGAACAGGATGGAGTCGGTGCAGAGGGTGGCTACTAAAATGATTAGTGGTCTTCATTATAAAGCATATGAGGACAGACTTAAGGATCTTAATATGTACACCTTAGAGGAAAGGCGGGATAGAGGTGATATGATTGAGATGTTTAAATACCTCCGTGGCAGAAATGTTCAGGGAGAGAGCCTCTTTCATTTGAAAGCAAGTTCTGCTACAAGGGGACATGGGATGAGGGTGAAGGGAGATAGATTCAGGAGTGATATGCGGAAATATTTCTTTACGGAAAGAGTAGTGGATCCATGGAATAGTCTCCCAGTGGAGGTGGTAGAGATGAGGACAGTAACTGAATTCAAAAAAGCATGGGACCAACACAGAGGATCTCTAAAGGTAAAAAGTGGACTGTTGTAGTTGTTGATATGGAAGGACAGACTAGATAGGCCATGTGGTCTTTTTCTGTCATCATGTTTCTAACCTTTGGGGTGGAGCTTTGACTCCTTGGGCATAGCCTCTCCTCCCCCAAGAGGTCCTGCCCCGCAGCACACTATGGGGCATCTGGTGTTCTTTGCCAACTGGTAGTTTGTCACCACCGACACCTGGGCCCTTGCAGGTGGTGGGAGATGGCTACCTCTTCCATTTCAACCAAAAGCCACCTCTGTTCGTTCCAGGGGAGCTCCCGATGACGCCCCTTCACAGAGACTTGCTCCATCGAAGGTTTGCCGGGCTCCTGGTTGACAAGGCAGTGGAACTGGCCCCGCCCCAGCTCAGTGACAAGGGGTTCTACTCCTGGTACTTTCTGGTTCCCAAGAGGACCAGTGGCTTTTGTCCCATTCTGGATCTTTGAGATCTCAACAGGTTCCTGGTGAAGGAGAAGTTCAGAATGCTCTCCCTTGGAATGTTGCTGCCCTACCTCCAGCAGAGAGATTGGCTGTGGTCCTTGGATCTCAAAGATGCACAAATGCACATTCTCATCCATCTGTGCCACTGGCAGTACCTCTGCTCCATCATCGGAGAAAGACATTACCAGTACAGGGTTCTACCCTTTATTCTGGCTTTGGCCCCAAGGATGTTCACCAAGTGCTTTGCTGTGGCCATCGCCCACCTAAACAACTGGCTTGTCAAAAGCAGCAGTGCCATCAAAGTCCAGCAGGTGGTACACCGCACCATTTTTTTTTCTCTGGAGAACCTGGGGTTTGTTGTTGTCTACCCCAAGTCCCATTTGCAGCTGACCCAACGTCTGGAGTTTATAGGGGTGCTGCTAGATACTGTCCAGTCGGGGGCCTTCCTCCCCCTCCACAGGGCCTGGTGTCTAGCAGTCCCCGCAAGGGAGGTTCTGGGATGAAATTCTGCCTCTGCCTGCTCATGCTGCACCTCCTGGTGCATATGGCCTCGATGGTGCACATCACAACAGATGCCAATCCCACATGCATCTGGTTCAGTGGGCCCTCTGCTCCCAGTGGCTTCAGGCAACAGGGTGCCTGCAGGACAGGGTGACTGTCACCTGTCCCCTTGCCGAGTCCCTCGGCTGGTGGCAACAGCTGCGGAACCTGCTGTCAGGAATGCCTTTCTAGGCCCCAACCCCTCAGAAGGGTCCTCACTACAGATGTCTTCAAGGTGGATTGGGGGGCCCACTGCAACAGCCTTCGCACTCAGGGTCTGTAGTTGGCATTGGAGAGCCTTCAGCAGATCAATTTCCTAGAGATCCTAGCCATTGCTTGCGCTCTCCAAGCTTTTCAGCACAATCTATGGAACCAGTCGATTCTGATTCAGACAGACAAATCAGGTGGCAAATTTCTGCGTCAACAGACAAGGGGGCATGCGGTCGCCAGTAAGAGAATTGGGTGTTCTTCAGGGCCGTGGACCCGGCTCAGCTGGATTCTTCAGCCCCACGAGTGGCGACTCAACCCAAGGATAGCCCACTTACTGTTCCATTGCTGGGGCCCTTCCGGCAATGGATCTCTTTGTCAGCCTGGTCAATGCTCAGCTGCACCTCTTCCGCTCCATGCGCTGTACCCCTCCCGGGTGGCGGCTGATGCATTTTGTATCCTGTGGACAGAAGGTCTTCTCTATGCCTATCCTCCACTGCTGCTCATTGCTAAGACTCTCCAAGGTCCAGCTCCACTGGGCCACCCCAATCCTCATAGCCCCCCCCCCCCCCAGTGGCCCTGGCAGCCATGGTTTCCCCTGCTGCTCAGCCTATTGCAGGTGCCCCTTGGGGTGCATCTTGGACCTGCTCTCGCAAGAGGATGGCGCTCTCCTGCACCTCAGCCTGGGGTCCCCTGGCTGCTGAAAAGGTATCCCTGGCCCAGTTTGACTTGCTCTGGGAGGTAAAGAGGTCCTGTTGATGTCACACAAGGATTCCACCTGGTGGGCGAATACTTTTAAGTGGTGTCGGTTCTCCTTTGGTGTGTGGAGAGGGGTGCCAACCCCTTCTGTTCAGTCCAGCTGGTGCTGCAATATGTACTGCACCTGTCCAACACTGATCTGAAGTCTAGCTCCATCAGGGTTCACCTCGATGAGCTGTCAGCATACCATCACCCCATCAAGGGGAAGCCCCTTGCCACCCAGCTTCTCATCACTCACTTCCAGAGAGGCCTCCTCTCTCGACCACCCACTTGACCGCCGGTGGTGGCGTGGGATCTCATTGTGGTCCTTTCAAAGCTCATCGCTCCACTGGCTTCTTGCCACCTCAAATATCTGTCCTAGAAGGTGGTCTTCCTCATGGCGCTCACATCTGCACGTAGTGTCATTGAGCTCCAAGTTCTGGTAGATCATGCCCCCTACATCAGTTTCCACAGGAATAGGGTGGTCTCTGTTCCACCTTAACCAGAAGGTGGTGCTTCCCACCTTTCTTCCGCGGCCTCATGCTAGCAGGGCTGAGGCTGCTCTCCATACTCTGGACTGTAAGCAGGCCTGGGCCTACTATTTTGAGCAGACCATCACCCGTTCCCTGCAGCTTTTCATTTTCTACGACCCTAATCGCCCAGGCTTAGCAGTTTCCAAGCATACTCTGCCCACCTAGGTAGCGGACTTCATTGCCTTCACCTAGGGGCAGGCTGGTCTTTTGCTGGAGCATCACATTACGGCGCACAGGGTCCAGGCCATGGTGGCATCTGTGGCGAACCTCAACTCTTCCCTTGCTGGCAATCTGCCGGTCTGCCACCTGGTCCTCAGTTCATACCTTCACAATGCATTACTGCCTGGAGGAGGAGCCCATCTGTTTGAGGTTTGAAGGAACTCTCCTGCCCTCTGGCGGCACGCTTTTGTGTCCAGGCTACCGGAGAGCTGGTTTCCCTTGTTGACGCTGGGGTTGCTGCTGAGCTCTTGTGACCGAACTGTACTCTCTGCTGTTCCTCATGGTTTGCATTTTGGGTCGCCCTTGGCTTACAGGTTTTTTCGGTAGCCGGTAGCTAGGTAGTCTCATATGTGAGGAATGACTTCCTGCTTGTTCCCGGAAAAAGCATAATTACTTGTAGCAGATGTTCTCCAGGAACAGTAGGAATCAGTCCTCACAGCCCTCTAGCCTCCCCATGGAATTGCTTTTCTTTTTGCCATCTTGAACTGTGTCGTCATACTGAAGCAAGATGGCACCCTTGGGTGGAAAGGCAACCAAGCATTCGTTGTGGATTTCCCGAAGGCTTTCTTTGAAAGCTGGGGAGAGGGTACCGCACAGGCTCTGTTGATGCCGATGTCACCCATATGTGAGGACAGATTCCTGCTGTTCCTGGAGAACACATGCTACAGATGAGTAATTACGTTTTCACTACTACTACTACTACTACTACTAATCATTTATATAGCACTACAAGGCATACACAGCACTGTACATATAAATGTCAGATGCAGTCCCCGCTCATCAGATTCTACAGTTTTATGAAGACAAAACACATAGTGAAACTGGGGACTAGCATATGGTAAGATGCACATAAGTAGTGGGCAAGAGAGAGGAGCATCAGGATCCAAAAGCAGCTTCAAAGAGGTGGGTTTTTAGCATGGATTTGAATAGGGCTAGAGAAGGAGCCCAACACAGACTCAGGTAGTTTGTTCCAGGCATATGCAGCAGCAAAATGTAATAAATTCTGGAGTTGGCAGTGGCAGAGAAGGGCACAGATAAAAGAAATCTGCCAGAGGAGCAGAATTCCCAAGGAGGGTGTGTAGAGTGAAATAAGAGGAAAGGTAGTGAGGAGCCACAGAATGAATGCACTTGTTGGTCAGGAGAATTATGAACCGAATGTGGAAACTGATAGGGAGCCAGTGAAGTGACTTGAGAAGAGGGGTTACATGAGCATAACGACATTGGGGGAAGATAAGCTGTGCATCTGAGTTTTGAACAGATTCAAGGGGGGAGAGATGAATCAGAGGGAGACCAGCAAGAAGCAGGTTACAGTTGTCAAGGTGGGAGGTGATTAGTGAATGGATAAGGGTCAGTGTGAGTAGAAAGGAAGGGATTAATTTTGCTGACACCAGCCATGTAAGTTTTTCAGAAAACAGCACGCAGTACCTGGCAGGAAGATTTTACAGATTTTATTAGTAAAGATAAAGCTTTACTGCTTATGGATGAACAGTATAGAGACACTGAAGCTTATCTCGGTTCTAGTACAGCCAGGTTTATGGAGAGAATGACTTCCAGGGGAGGAAAAAGTTTAGGTTTGTGTTATTGGTAAAAATATCTTCAGTCAGAGACCACCAGTTACTTTCCCTGAAGGAGTAAGCAAGTTCTCTTCAGTCATACACATGAGATTCCCTAAAAGAATTATTTGGCATAATCTGGGGGGGAGGAGGGCAGAAACTAGAACACACATTTGAAGGAAACACCTTCATACATTGTTTTTCTTATTTATTTATTTATTTATTTATTTCAGTTTTTTATATACCGCACTATTTATAATCAGCGCGGTTTACAGATGAACACAAAGACCAGAACAACAGGCTGTTCGGTATTACATATAACAGGAGTATAAACTTGGATAACATGGGAGAACTATATACATAGAATAAATATTCAATTAGTTCGATAGCATGAAAAAAAAAACTATTTACATAAAATAGCAGTAGTGCAAGGGTCAGGAGGAGATTGTGGGTAAGTTTATGGTAAGATTATTCTTTTGAAGTTTATGTAGGGTAAAATTTGATAAATAGGTTAAATTTTAGGGCTCTTCTGAACTGGGTTAAATCGGTTAAAGCACGTATGTCAGGTGGTAGGGAGTTCCAGAGTTTTGGGGCACAAAACATGAAGGCTCTACTCGCTGTTGATCGGCTGCAAGTTGTTATGGCCTTTGGCATTGTTAGAGTGTTTAGTGATGATTGTCTTCTGGATCTTATTGGTGGTACAGTTTGTATGAGGTCAGTTAGTGAATTGGCTGACAAGCCATGGATGGCCTTGTACGTGAGAATCAGCGTTTTGAATATGAGCCTGGCTTGTATTGGGAGCCAGTGAAGCTGCTTGAGGATTGGTGTCACATGATCATTTCTGGATGCTCCATGTAGAACCCTTGCAGCAGAATTCATAGCAAGTTGTAGAGAACTTAGGGTGGATTGTGGGAGACCTTGTAGAATTGAATTGGCGAAATCAAAATGCGGCAAGATGAGTGCTTGGAAGATGGTTCTGAAATCCTCTGGGTCCAGTAAAGAGCGTAAGTGCCTAAGTGTGCGTAACTTGAAGTATACAGCTCTTACTATATTGTCTACGTGTGATTTCATATCTAGTCGGTGGTCCAGCGTGACTCCGAGATATCTTATTGTTTCTTTGGTGGATAGATCAGCTCCCTTAACACTTATATGTGATGGTGGAATGAAGTTGGGGTCTCTTGTAACAAAGAGAACCTCAGTTTTCTTGTGCTGGATGCGGAGGTTTTGTGAGAGAAGCCACTCTGAGACTGCATCAAAGCACTTTATTATGGGCAGTAAATCCATTTGTATTGTGGAAAAAGGTAAATAAAGTAGGATGTCATCTGCGTATATCATACATTCAACATTGAATGATCTGATGATATTGCAGATAGGCTTTAAAGGCAGCACGCCGTCGGGAGCCGTCCCTTTGAGCCCCGCCACCAGCAACAGCTCTCCCCTTCCCTGGGGATCGAGCCATCGCCGGCAGGAGGAGCCTGCAGCCCACGAGGCCCAATCGGGCAAAGGATCAAGGCCTTTAAAGGCAGCACGCCGTCGGGAGCCGTCCCTTTGAGCCCCGCCACCAGCAACAGCTCTCCCCTTCCCTGGGGATCGAGCCATCGCCGGCAGGAGGAGCCTGCAGCCCACGAGGCCCAATCGGGCAAAGGATCAAGGCCTTTAAAGGCAGCACGCCGTCGGGAGCCGTCCCTTTGAGCCCCGCCACCAGCAACAGCTCTCCCCTTCCCTGGGGATCGAGCCATCGCCGGCAGGAGGAGCCTGCAGCCCACGAGGCCCAATCGGGCAAAGGATCAAGGCCTTTAAAGGCAGCACGCCGTCGGGAGCCGTCCCTTTGAGCCCCGCCACCAGCAACAGCTCTCCGGAGGCTCTTGCCGCTGAACGCTCTACCTAGAGGGATCGAGCCTCCGGACCGCCTCCCGCTGAAGCGGCTGTCCAATCTGGGCAGTCCCTGGCGCTTTAAAAGAGTGCGCCAACAGGCGCCCCCGCGCCGGCGGGTCCGCGCCGGAGGGCCGCGCAAGAGGGCCCTTTGGCACGGCCCTTCGGCTAAGGCACGTAAGCCTACCCACCCACAGCAGAGACAAAGAAGAAACTCTCACCGCAGAATCATCAACCACACAGAGCACAGCTAAATCCCCAAGGTCGAGCTCACCTACCTCATCCTCTCATCAAGCACAGCAAGTATTCCCCTACAATTGCTATTTATGGACTATTAATGTATATAATTAACAGCCTAAAACCTGAACGTTTACCACACTACTCTGCCTCAATCTATAAAGTGACAATCAGAAGTACATGTTAACAGTTATCTGCTGCACTGAGCTACACTAAATACTATTGTTAGTAACCTCCACAGTTTTACCACTATTGTGAATACTTTAATTCCATCATACGGTACTGTTGTTAGTAGCTAGCCAGATATTATATCAAGTAACATTAACAAGCAACAAAACAATAATTTCTATTGTTACTGTGATACTATTGTTAATAGCCCCCCACAGTTTATTACTATTGTAGCCCCACACAGTTTATTACCATTGTCAATAGAATATTGTTACTGTGCTACTATTGTTAGTAGCCCCCACAGTTTATTACTATTGTCAAAAGATTATTACCATCATATAGTACTGTTGCCAGTAGCTATCTAGCACAAAGTTTACTACTGTCAGTAGAATATTTTCAATCTGCACTGTTGTCAGTTGCCAGTAGCCATCCTTCAATAGGTATCATTTTCTTACTGTTGTCAGTAGTATACCCATAACTAGTACTGTTATAAGGATGTTAATAACTAGCCTGTAATAGTTACTACCCATGGCATTATTGTTGTCAGCAATATTCTCATAAAGCTACACTTACAAATCATTGCACTGCTGTTACAAATAGCTGATACATTGTAACAATCCCATACAATTGTGACAAACAGCCAGCCAAAAGCTTATTTACTGTTCTAACTCTTCTAACCGATACTTTGCTGTTCTAACCTAATCACGTACAACTCAACGCAACCACACACAAGCCCTCTTGCATAGCCCGCCAGAAACACTTCTCTCTTACAAAACAAAATACAAAATAATGGCCTACCTAAAAATAAAGTCACTGCCAACCACTCTCCTTCTAATAGCCCTCCTTCTGCAACTAACATGCACATATAAACTCAACAACCCCCCTTGTAATAGCATCCCCATCATCCACAACCCCAACCGCAATCTAACACGCTCTCCGCTACACTATCACTCATACAACCCGCCACCAAACAATAGTTCCCACAGACATCCTCCTAGAGTAATCCAGATAAACTGTAAAAACCATGACCACAAAATATCCTCTACTTGCACGGACACCAAACTAAAATTGATCTTAATAAACATTCGTTCTATTCGGAACAAAATACCAATAGTAAATGATATAATAAGAGACGAACAACCTGACATCCTCTTCATCACTGAAACATGGCTAACACCTACAGACACAATATTATTAAACCAACTTTACACTTCACAATATGATGTATTCAACTGCCACCGTGACACAAAAAGAGGAGGTGGTGCACTCATCATCACTAAAAAAACCTACAATACACCCTAATGAACTCAAACAATGTCGAAGGAATGGACATAATAAACATTGAAAACAGAACATTAGCATTCTCCTTAATCTATAGACCCCCATCAGCTGATCACAAAAATCTCTCCCCCATCCTTGAACTCGCATGCACAACGTCTCAGAGAAAACCCCTCATAATCTTAGGTGACCTTAACCTCCCATCTCTGAACCAATCCCAAAAAGACAACTTCATTGACTCAATGTCCCACATGGGATTTAACCAGATAGTCCATACCCCCACACATAATAAAGGGAACTCACTTGATCTTGTTTTCCTCCCTACCCCCTTTAACCTACATAAACTCCATTCTTCCCCGATAGCTACGGAAGTACCATGGTCTGACCACCATTTGATAACATTCCACCTATTAGCACAAACAACATCATAGTCCACAAACAAAATATCACATATCTCACGCTTTCTCCACTTTGATAATGACACATTCCTTGACAAGGTACTACCTAAACTCACTACAAGTCTAAATGACATAGAACAAACTATAGAGAACTGGAACCAAACTATCCAAAAAGCAGCAACCCCCACCCAAACAATGCAGAAGATAAAGAAGGAATCACAAAAATGGTTCACTAAAGAAATTGCCCTGCTAAAAAAGCAACTACGGAAACAAGAAAAAATCTGGAGAAAAACAAAATCACACAATAACAAAACTAAATATATAAACATACTGAATAGATACAAGGAAGCAATCAATAAGTCAAAAAGGGAATACTACTCCAAACTAATAAATCATGCTATCAATCGGCCAAGAGAACTCTTCTCAATTGTGAATACACTAACAAAAACACAAAACCCCGAACTTAACCAAGACTCAATCAGTGTACAAACCTTAGCATTACATTTTGCTGAGAAACTAAAGGTAAAACCTTACTCGCCAACCACCACAATACCTAAACATGTCAGTAATTATGAATGGACAACCTTTCACAAGATTGAAAGAAAGCACATCCTTAATATTATAACAATGATTAACACCACAACCTCACCGCTTGACCCTTGCCCTGTATCATGGATCAAACATACTAAGGAATTTCTTGCAGAAAATATCCAACATATAGTAAACCAATCACTCTCTCAAGGAACCATGCCCAATGCCCTAAAACTCTCCTCGATCCGTCCCATAATAAAAAACAATAAACTAGACCCAAAAGACCCCAACTCCTACAGGCCAATAGCTAGCATACCACTAATTGCCAAAATAATAGAAAAGACCATACAACTCCAATTACAAGACTACATTGATGAACAAAAACTCCTTGATGAGCATCAATTTGGCTTCCGACCCTTCCACGGAGTTGAAACTCTCCTAATTGCCCTAACAGATCTACTCATCAGAGGCACCAATGACAACAACAAAGGCTTCCTTCTCCTCTTCATAGATCTGTCTGCTGCATTCGATAGCATCAATCATAATACCCTCATTAACAGACTAGAATACCTAAAAATAGGAGGGACAGTCCTTGAATGGTTCAAATCATACATCTCAAACAGGTTAATACGGATACAATTAGGTAACGACACATCCGAAACTTTCCCACAAGGTCAAGGCATTCCCCAAGGATCAGCCCTCTCAGCCCTCCTCTTCAATTTATACCTCCAGCCCATTACAAACATATTTAAGAAGCACAAAATTAACCATTTCATATACGCAGATGATATCATGCTTGCCACCCCCATAAACCCCAACAATCCCAAATATGATAGCCTACTCCAATGTATGAACGAGACTACTAAATGGCTTGAAGACAACCACCTGAGCATTAACCTCAAAAAAAACAGAGGCAATGTTCATAACGAGGAAATCAGACACTGACTACAAATACCCCAATACAATCACAATAAATAATACACCTATACCTGTTAAAAAGGAGGTAAAATACCTTGGAATAATCTTAGACCACTCACTCTCCATGATTCCACACATAAAACACACAGTAAAAACCATATTTTATAAACTCAAGACAATACAACATCTGAGACCCCTACTCAACACCGATGACTTTAGATCTGTAGTTAATACTCTCATAACCCCCCACTTCGACTATTGTAATAGTCTCCTAAATGGACTTCCATTAAAAAGCATATACCTTCTCCAAAGAGCCCAAAACATATGCGCCAAGATGGTCACTAAAGCTAATCTAACAGACCATGTGACCCCAATTCTACTAGACTTACACTGGCTCCCTATAAACAGCCGAATAAAATATAAAATCCTCCTAACTACATTCAAAATCATCAACAACATCTCCCCATCACAACTATCCACCCTAATACACCCCCCATCAGATACTAGATCACGCAGACAGAACGCAACCCACTCCCTCAACATAAAAACAAATTTTAGAAAAACTAAAGCGACAACAAGTGACAGGGCCTTCTCCTTTGCTGCCCCCACCCTCTGGAATGAAATACCATTAACACTCCGCATGATAAAAGACCTTCTCCAATTCAAAAAAGAATTAAAAACCTACCTCTTTACAAAACACTTTGAAATCCCCTACCAACAAAGAACCTCACCAATACAATCACAGAAACACATACACTGTACCCAAGACAGAACAAATGACTAACACAGGAAATTTCACTAACCCCACAACACGCTAATGAACCACTCAAACAGTTGACTATTTCACTACTGTAACTAACTAAGATGCGTTCCATGTAAATAAATTGTAAATAGTTTGAAAAGCTCTGTCATAGTTAATGTTCAAAATATGTTCCCTGTAAGTACACCTGTATATAGTTAAAGCATAATGTTCCTTGTAAATGTATACAGAAGTATACAATTGTTCTGTTTAATGTTCAATGTAAACCGCCCCTGATCTCTGGAAGGGGCGGTATAGAAAAGACTGTTAAATAAATAAATAAATAAATAAAATAAATATGTTAAACATGAGAGATGAAAGAGATGAACCTTGTGGGACGCCTTGTTTCTGATGGAAGAGATTTGATTCTCCTGTTGCAGTTCTAACAGTGCTGACAATTGAAAGCCAACCCATAAAAGCTTAAAAGTGGACTGTGGGAAGGGAGGGAAAGAATCTCTAGCCTAAAAAAAAAAAAGCTCCCCAGGATAGATAGTCTAAGCCTATCATCTTTCTATGAGGCTATATCCAGATTATGTAATGTGACAATGTGGATTTAACACCATTGGCAGACAGTAACCTGTGTGCCTTTTTGGGAACCTGCTAGGTACGTATGACCTGGATTGACCACTGCTGAAAACACAATATTGGGCTTGATGGACCTTGGTCTGATCCAGTATGGCATTTCTTATATTCTTATTACTGGCAGCAAATGTGATGGCTCTAAGATGATAGGCCTTTATGTGCTTCTTTAAAGTCCACACTGCTTGGGTATAACAAAAATTCATTCTGCTGCTCAACTGGAAATGGTATGCTGTCATCACACTGCTATTTCTGCTGGCGTTAAAAACAAAACCCCTTCACAAGACTGGATGGACTTTCTAACCGCTTTAATCCATTCCAGATGGAAAGTGCCAGTTCCCTTGCAATATAAAGTATGGAAAATCACTTCATCCTTAGGTGGGGGTAGGTGTCCTTTGTAAGAAAAATGCTGCTCCCTTGGATTTTTGTAGCCCAAATGCATGACCCTGCATTTTTTTAGCATTAAATTTCAGCTGTCAAATTCTTGACCATTCTTCAAGCTTTTCTAGATCTCTTCTTATGTTATCTACTCCTTCCTGGGTTTCTACTCTATTGCAGATTGATATCATCTGCAAAGAGGCAAACCTTACCTGACAGCCCTTCTGCGATATCACTAACAGTCATGTTAACAAGACTCGGACCAAGGAGAGATCCCTTCAGCACATCACACAGAGCCCAACAGACGATGTCCCTAATTCCTCATGGAAAAAGTGCGTCAAAACTTGGAAGAATTTTTTATCTTCGACCGGTTCGATGCTGGTTCCCCTTTCCTGCCTTCGGCTCGGTACACCGGTATCGAGTCCAGTCAATTTTTTTGCGTTTTTGTCCTTAGAGACTAGCGTTCGCGCTCTTTTTTTATTTTCACTGGCAGCCCGATCCTTCGATCTTGCAGGGGCCCTTTTTCCCCCCGATGGCTGCCAGCGGGTTTAAAAAGTGTGATCGGTGTAAGAAGTTAATGTCCCTCACCAACACACATGACTGCTGTCTCCGATGCCTCAGGCCTGACCATGACCCGAAGGTCTGTGGCCTGTGTAGGAAAATGTCCTCTAAGGCACTTCGAAGTAGGCAGCAGCAGCATGAAAGGATTTTCTCAGAGTCCGCATCCCCCTGGATCCGGACCTTATCAGAAGCCTCAACGTCTTGGGAGCTGTCTATCTCCAGGAACAAGCAGGAATAAGTCCTCACATATGGGTACGTCGGAACCGACGGAGCCTGCGCGGGAAAGCTCCCCAGCTTCCCAGAAAGGAAGCTTTTGGGGCCTCCCACTGCACATGCGCGCTGCCTTCCCGCCTTCATGACCAGCTCTCCTCAGTTTCTCTTTTTCCGCGGAGCCAGCAGGTCGTGTTCCTGTCACCGCTGAAGAAATTGTTATTTTAGTTTCTTTCTTTAGACCGCGTACCTGCCTTCCCCATACCGAAACCGGTACCGCCGGTCTCTCTTTTCTTTTCTTTCTTTAAAAAAAAAAAAAAAAAAAGCTTTTATTTTTTAGCACAACTTGGTGACTTCTGTTAGGCCTCAGGCCTACACAAAATCTCCTCATGGAGAAACCAGCTCCTGGTTTCAAGAAGTGTACCAAGTGTAGTGCTGTTATTTCTCTTACAGGCACCCATGACTGGTGTCTTAAATGTTTGGGGCCTGACCACTCCATTCCGGACTGCCCATCCTGCTCCCAGATGTCTAAACGTGGTTTGCAGAACCGGGCCAACAAATTCCATGTCCTGTTTGCTTCAGATAATCCAGCATCACAGTCATCCAGGTCTTCCTCTCCGGATGGATCTCAGGTAACCAAACCTTCGGGCAGGTCCTCAAAGAGCAAATCTCCTTCAAAGCATCAAGAGGCTCTCAATTTTGAATCTGAGGACCATGCCCCAGCCAAACAACCCCGGCGGGAAGCTCTGGCTTCCAAAGCACCATCTATGGGGTTACAGGTTGACATCGATGGCACGGCCTCGACCGATCACCTGTTAGACTGCTCTGGGGTACCGGCCCATGCCGGTACCGACATCCAGGCAGCAGTGGCGTCTATGGACAATTCTGTTCAGACCATGCAGCACGCCATCCTGGCTTTCATTAAGGCTGCGACGCCCTCGGTACCGCATCCAGCGGTTCCGGGTCCGGTTCCGGTATTGGCTTCCATACCGGAACCGAGGCCATCGTCTTCCAAACGCAGATCGGTGCATGCCGGATCCGGGTTTTCACCCGATACCGATCCCATGCCCGGTACGCCCGATGTCAATACCGACCGGTATGCGTATCGTGCGTTGGAAGCGAATAGAGGATACTCTGATTCCTCTGAGGATTTTGAATCCTCTGATGACTCTGATGAGCTCTCTTGTTCTTCCTGAAGAGCCTTCTTCCCCAAAGAGGAGAATGTCTCCACCAGAGGATTTGTCCTTTCAAGACTTCATTATAGAAGTAGCTAAAGGACTTTCTATTACTACATCCTCTGAGAAAGAACCTAGATCAAAGAAATTGGATATTTTAGGATACCCTAAGGTTCCTAAAGAGGCAGTTACCCTGCCTATCCATGAAATCCTTCAAGAACACTTGATGGACTTATGGGAGGCTCCTCTAACATTGTCTCCTCATTCTCGTAGGTTGGACACCATGTACCGGGTCCCTCCTTCTCCTGGTTTTCAAAAAACTCATCTGCCTCACCATTCCATTGTGGTGAAGTCTGCGCTGAAAAAGATTAAGAGTACCAAAAGGCACTCTTCTACCCCTCCAGGGCGAGAATGTAAGACCCTAGACTCTTTTGGTAGGAAAATCTTCCAGGCTAGTATCCTTATAGCCAGGATTAATTCATACAGTCTGTATATGGGCATGTTTCTAAGGGAACTTGCCCTAAAGGTAAAGCATTTTGCCCCCTTTATCCCTGAAGATAGAAAGGAGGAGTTCATTTCTTTAGTGAAACAGCTTCTAGATGTTTCTAAGTTCTCCAACAGAGCAGCCTTTGATTCCTTTGAGGGTGCCGGTAGAGCTTCGGGCATTGCCATTGCAGCCCGACGACTTGCTTGGCTCCAGGCCTCTGACCTAGAACCCTGGGTCCTAGATGGCTTACGGAATCTGCCCTGTACAGGTGAGAACTTATTTGGTAAAGACTGGCAAATTAAAGCCACTCAAATGGACACAGAAAATGCTACTTTAGATAGACTTTCTAAGTCTACCTCTACTCCTACCAAGAAAAAGTCTTTCAAGAGGCCTTACTACAAGAAGACCAGATTTTCCACAAATACTGGCCAACAATCTTCTCAGCCTCGCTTTGCTGCTAAACGTCAGCAGCCTAAACAGGCAAGGTCAAAGCCTGCAGTGTCTGCCACTCCTCAGCAGGCTCAACCCCCTCAGGGGTTTTGACTTGCCCCTAGAGAACTTAACCTTTCTGGCTCTAGAACAACCAGAGCCCCTCACCATTCCCGGAAGGTTAGCTCACTTTGCTCCCAGATGGGAGCAAATTACATCAGAGCAATGGACCCTCTCTATCATCAGAGAGGGCTATAAACTTCATTTTTCCAACCTTCCTCCATATACCATGGTGAGGCACTTCAATTCTCCCCCATCTCTCCTGGGCCTGTTGGATCAGGAAGTCTCTTCTCTCCTTGCCCAAGGGGCAATAGAAGAGGTTCCTCTTCTTCAACAAGGGACAGGATTCTACTCCCCTTATTTTCTCATAACAAAGAAGACAGGGGGATTCAGACCTATCCTAGATCTGAGAGAATTGAACAAATTTCTGTACAAGGAGAAATTCAAAATGCTTTCTCTAGGCATTCTCCTTCCATACCTTCAGAGTCAGGATTGGCTTTGTTCTCTAGATCTCAAGGATGCGTACACACATATACTCATCCACCCATCCCACAGAAAATATCTAAGATTTCTGTTTCAGGGAAAACATTTCCAGTACAGAGTACTTCCCTTCGGTCTAGCCTCTGCTCCAAGAGTGTTCACCAAATGCATGGCAGTTGTTGCCGCATTTCTAAGAGGTCTCGGAATTTTTGTATTCCCATATCTGGACGACTGGCTCATCCGAGCTCCATCTCAGTCAGAGGCCCAGATTTCCCTGGACCGCACAAGGCACATTCTGCAGTATCTGGGACTGGTGGTAAACCTTCCCAAGTCTCCACTTATCCCTACTCAGTCTCTGGAATTCATAGGGGCCCAGTTGGACACCACCACTGCAAGGGCCTACCTACCTCAAGTCCGGGGCCAACGTCTGGTGTGCTTGGCCTCCCAAGCTCAGTCCAGCAGTCACTTGACAGCCAGAGAAATGCTGCGACTTCTGGGCCACATGGCCTCCACGGTTCACGTGGTGCCCTACGCTCGTCTTCATATGAGAGCAGCTCAATGGACCTTGTCCACCCAGTGGACTCAAGCATCAGGAGCACTCTCCGACCAAATCCTCACCTCAAAGCGTCTGTTTTGGTCCCTCCAATGGTGGATGTCCACCAAGAATCTGTTGTTGGGGGCCCCCTTCCAACCTTTGTTGCCCCAAGCAACCCTCACAACAGATGCCTCCCAAACAGGGTGGGGAGCCCATCTACAATCCCTCTCCACTCAGGGTACTTGGTCTCCACAGGAGACCACCCTTCACATCAACCTCCTGGAACTGCGAGCAATCTTCTTTGCCCTCAGTCTTCCATACCCTCCTTGTCAACCTGACCGTCCTAGTTCAGACAGACAATCAGGTGGCCATGTTCTATGTAAACAAACAAGGAGGGACAGGCTCTCTGTCGCTTTGCAACGAAGCTCTCAGATTATGGGCCTTCGCCAGAGAGCATCAAATTCATCTTCTGGCAGTATATCTTCCAGGGGTTCAAAACTCTCGGGCAGACAGACTCAGTCGAGTTCTGCTTCCACACGAATGGTCCCTACATATGGACCAGATAGGCAGAATCTTTCAGGAATGGGGAACCCCGGACATAGACCTCTTTGCAAGTCCGTGGAATGCCAAACTTCCCCGGTTCTGTTCCAGGACTCTGTGTCAGGGAGCTCAGGCCAACGACGCCTTTCTCCTGCATTGGGGTCAGGAATTCCTATATGCCTTTCCACCCATTCCTTTGATTCCCAAGACTCTGTTCAAACTCCAGAGGGATCACGGATCGATGATCCTCATAGCTCCACGCTGGCCACGCCAAGTGTGGTTCCCTCTACTTCTGCATCTCTCCCAGGTACCCTCCCTGGACCTGGGAGCTGCGCCAGACCTTCTCTCTCAGGAGGAGGGGACTTTGTGGCACCCAAACCCCAAGTCCCTACACCTCAGAGCTTGGTTACTGAAGGCCTAAGCCTTCATGACTTCAATCTTTCTCAACCAGTGAAAGATATCCTTCATGCCTCTAGGAAACCCTCCACGAGGCGTTCCTATGCTTTCAAATGGAAACGCTTTTCCATTTGGTGTGCTCAACAGGGTCTTGACCCTCTAGCACTTCCTTTGCATTCTCTATTAGACTATCTCCTGCATCTCTCCAATGCAGGCCTTAAGACGAATTCAGTAAGAGTCCATTTGAGTGCTATTGCAGCATCTTTACAACCTATAAATGGACAACCTGTCTTCTCTCATCCTCTTATTTCAAGGTTCATGAGAGGCCTGACTCTAACTAAACCTCCCATCCGGCCTCCTCCGGTAACATGGGATTTGAACCTAGTTCTAGGTCAGCTTATGAAGCCACCTTTTGAACCGTTGGTTTCTACCTCCTTGAAATTTCTTTCCTGGAAGGTCATTTTCCTTATTGCAGTCACTTCGGCTCGCCGCATCAGTGAACTACAGGCCTTAGTGGCTCATCCACCTTATACCAGGTTTCATCATGATAAGGTGATCCTTAGGACGAATCCCCACTTTATGCCCAAAGTGGTTTCGCCTTTCCATCTTAATCAAGAGGTATATCTACCTGTCTTTTTTCCAGCTCCTCATGCATCCAGTGCAGAGAGGAACCTTCATACTCTAGATTGTAAAAGAGCTCTTGCCTTTTACCTCAACAGGACTCAGCCACATCAAAAGTCTTCCCAGCTTTTCGTGGCTTTTGATCCTTCTCATTTGGGACTTCCAGTCTCCAAACGTACACTTTCCAATTGGATTGCTCAGTGTATTTCCTTTGCTTACCAGAGTAAAAATATTTCTCTGGAAGGCCATGTCACAGCTCATAATGTGAGAGCCATGGCCACTTCTATGGCTCATCTTCACTCTGTATCCATAGATCAGATCTGTCGAGCCGCCACATGGGCCTCGGTTCATACCTTCACAGCCCATTACTGTTTGGACAAGGACTCCCGCCGGGATGCCTTGTTTGGTCAGGCTGTCCTCAAACACCTGTTCCATACTTGAACAACTCCTGCCCACCTTCCCAGGATGGATGCCTGAGATCCATACGAAGATGGTGAACCCTTGGAAGGGGATCTCCCAGGCATCTTAGCTAGGGAGTCCCCATATGTGAGGACTTATTCCTGCTTGTTCCTGGAAATAGCACAGTTACTTACCTGTAACAGGTGATCTCTGGGAACAGCAGGAATTAGTCCTCACAACCCACCCACCTCCCCTAGGAGTTGTATCTTCTATCTATCTTCCTTTCCTCTCTCTATTGTCTCAGCTATAAACTCGAACTGAGGAGAAGCTGGTCAGGAAGGCGGGAAGGCAGCGCGCATGTGCAGTGGGAGGCCCCAAAAACTTCCTTTCTGGGAAGCTGGGGAGCTTTCCCGCGCAGGCTCTGTCGGTTCCGACGTACCCATATGTGAGGACTAATTCCTGCTGTTCCCAGAGATCACCTGTTACAGGTAAGTAACTGTGCTGAACCCGAGCAGCATCGGGGTCTTCTGAGCCGGGGGTCTCCCGGGAACACCGGAGGAAGAAGCCGCCCATGAGGGCAGCGTCATTGGATGCCTCCGTTTGCCCTAGGCCCTTGAAAGCCAGGTCGCGGAGTCCTGACCACCGCCCCGGGTCCTCGGAGTCGGAGCGGCCTGTGAAGGTACCTCGCACAGAGCCGGAGACGCCGAGGCGGGTAAGTGTTGTTGTCCTCGTGGACTCCCCTCCGAGGGGAGCCAGCGTCAGGCCCAATGATGTCGGGGCCCGAGCCGGAGGCTGCGGAGTCTTCTGAGCTCGGTCTCAGGATGACAGCCCTGGAGCGCAGCATGTCTGCCTTCATGGAGCAGCAGCGGGCGCTGATAGCCGGTCTCACCGGTCCATCCACCCTGACCACTGGGACCTGACCAGTTCAGGCACAGGTCTCGGGTCTCAGCGAGACACTTGTTATGCCTCTTGGGCTACATGGCCTCCACAGTGCATGTGACACCAAATACTCGTCTCCACATGAGAACAGCTCAGTGGTGCCTCAGGGATCAGTGGACACAAGCCACCGGCACCCTCAGAGACAGGATAACAGTATCCAGATGCCTGGTGAAGTCATTGCAGTGGTGGAGTCAACCACCCAATCTGCTCGAGGGTGTGTCTTTTCAGAGTCCCTCGAACACAAGAGTGCTAACAACAGATGCCTCTTTGCTGGGCTGGGGAGCCCATTGCCAAGTGTCATGCACTCAGGTGTTATGGTCTCCTCAGGAGTCTGCACACCAAATCAACCTCTTAGAGCTGCGGGCGATTCACCTAGCTCCTCAAGCCTTTTGTCATGTCCTCTCACATCAGTCTGTATTAATACAGACGGACAACCAGGTAGCAATGTTATATGTGAACAAGCAGGGAGGTACGGGTCTTATATCCTATGTCAGGAGACACTGGACCTCTGCTCCTTTGCCATCAAGCAGAGTATCTCTCTCCATGCAGTGTACCTGCCTGGTCAGGATGAATTGCCTAGCAGACAAACTAAGCAGGGTTCTCCAACCTCACGAATGGCAACTGGATCCAGGAGTGACCCAGCGGATTTTCGACCGCTGTGGACATCCGTCCGTAGATCTATTTGCCAGTCCACAAAATCACCAGCTGCCCAGATTTTGCTCCAGACAGCCACATCCACTGAGGGTGGCTGCAGATGCTTTCCTGATCTTCTGGTCAGGGGTCCTCATGTATGCATTTCCTCCCACTCCTCTGGTGGCCTGGACTCTGTTCAAAATCCTTCAGGACAAGGCCTCTGTCATTCTGGTAGCCCCCAGCTGGCCAAGACAGCCTTGGTTTCCGCTTCTCCCCCAGCTGGCAGTAGAAACCCCACTTCCACTGGGGATGCAGGCCGACCTCCTATCACAGGAGCAAGGCTTTCTTGCACCCCAACCTCAGGGCCCTCAACCTGAGCGCATGGCTGCTGAAAGGGTAGTGCTGGCTCCTCTCCTCCTACCTCGGAATGTAGAAGAAGTGTTACTGGCCTCCAGGAGGCAGTCCACTCGAAAATCCTATGCTTTCAAGTGGTAGATTTGAGGTGTGGTGTATCCAGCACAATGAAAACCCTTTCTCGTGCCTTGTACCAGTGGTGCTGCAGTACCTGCTTCACCTCTCAGAATTAGGTCTCAAGCCTAACTCTGTCAGGGTCCACCTGAGTGCTTTGTCAGCAAACCACTCGTTAGTGGAGGGGCAACCTCTTTCGGCTCACCCCCTGGTGTCCAGATTCCTCAGAGGTCTGCGTCTGCTGAAACCCCCAGTTCTTCCTCCGGCAACTGAGTGGGATTTGAATGTGGTCTTGCAGCAGCTTACTCGCCCACCTTTTGAGCCGATGTCCTCTTGCCATCTGCGCTTCCTCTTATGGAAGGTGCTCTTCCTGGTGGCACTCGCATCAGCCAGACGTATGAGTGAGCTGCAAGCTCTTGTAATGGATAAATCATACACAAGGTTTTATAGGAATAGGGTGGTCCTCTGCACTCACCCGAAGTTCCTGCCAAAGGTGGTCTCTTCTTTTCACCTCAACCAGGAGGTGGTTCTTCCGACCTTCTTTCCCAGGCCGCATTCCAGCCGGGCAGAGGCAGTCCTGCATACCCTGGATTGTAAGAGGGCGTTGTCCTTCTACCTGGAGGGTATGAAGGGACATCGAAGGGCTACTCAGCTCTTCATCTCGTATGACCCCAGTAAGCTGGGGTTACCTGTTTCCAAGCGTATGCTCTCCACCTGAGTGGCAGACTGCATTGCCTGGGCGTACAGGGCGGCCGACCTCCCGTTGAAGGGGCGAGTCACGGCCCACCGCATCAGGGCTAAGGCCATATCAGTGGCTCACTAACGCTCTGTTCCACTGGCAGACATATGTCGGGCTGCAACTTGGTCTTGAAGCCAGACTTTTGCAACCCATTACTGCCTGGATAGGGAGTCCCGACGGGACAGTGCTTTTGGCCAGTTGGTTCTCCAGAACCTATTTGAGGTTTAGGCAACTCCAGCCCTCCGACCCTTTGGTGTCAGGCTACTGAGGGATGTTGCTTTCTCGGCTGAATTCCTATTGCAGCTGCTGCAGCTCTTCTAGAGGGAGCCATTTTTCAGCTATGGGTTCTCGGTAGCCTATAGCTATGGAGTCCCATATGTGAGGACTGACTTCCTGCTTGTTCCTGGAGAAAGCGTAGTTACTCACCTGTAACAGATGTTCTCCAGGAACAGCAGGAATCAGTCCTCACGACCCTCCCTCTTCCCCTGGAGTTGCAGTCCTATTATTGGTTTTTATTCATTTTACCTTTGGGTCATGGTCGGGCCTGAGACATCGGAGACAGCAGTCGTGTGTGTCAGTGAGGGACATTAACTTCTTACACCGATCACACTTTTTAAACCCGCTGGCAGCCATCGGGGGAAAAAGGGCCCCTGCAAGATCGAAGGACCGGGCTGCCAGTGAAAATAAAAAAGAGCGTGAACGCTAGTCTCAAGGACAAAAATGCAAAAAATTGACTGGACTCGATACCGGTGTACCGAACCGAAGGCAGGAAAGGGGAACCAGCATCGAACCGGTCGAAGATCAAAAATTCTTCCAAGTTTTGACGCACTTTTTCCATGAGTAATTAGGGACATCGTCCGTTGGGCTTTGTGGAAAAAGGGAGACTAAGCAAGATGGCACCCTTGGGCGGGAAGGGGACCACGCATGCGCGATGCAATCCCAAAGGCTTTCTTTGAAAGCTGGGGAATTGCTCCGCACGAGGGCTCCGTCGGCGCTGACATCACCCATATGTGAGGACTGATTCCTACTGTCCCTGGAGAACACCTGTTACAGGTGAGTAACTACGCTTTATCCCCCCCATTTTATTGCATTGGCTATTTCTTCTTATTTTTTTTGTCTTTGCTTTCTTGACTATTTTCCAAGCTTCTCTAAGTCTTTTTAAATATTGGGTGTTTGATATTATATGATTTAGATTTTTTAATTGTAAGCCGCTCTGATGTTACCATGAAGGGCGGTATATCAAGTTTTAGTAAATGAAATGAAATGCTGGTCTTCCTGTTTGTGATCTCTTGCATTTTATGAAGCCCATCCTCTTTCTTCACCTTTTCAGCTACTTCTTTTGAGGAGCACAGCGGTCTCTTTTTCCTTTTACATTTGTTTACCTTTCTTATAAAAAGGTTTGTTGTCCTTAAAATATCCCCTTTCTGTTTTGCCCATTGCTTTTCATCATCCCCTAGCTATTCCCATCCCGCGAACTCCTCCTTGAGGTATTGTCCCTTCTTGGCAAAGTCAGTTTTCCTAAAGTCTAAGACCCTCTCTTTTGAATCAGATACCAACTAATGGTGAAGTGATAGTAAAATTGAAGAATTTGTGATGTTTAAAATCATGCCAGTCATATGGGATAGAGTTCAGCTGTTTGAGTAAGTGTGGAGATCCTTTGAAGCATGGTGCAATGCACAAAAATGTACCTCTTAATTTCTTGAGGGAGGGGACAGGAGTTTTAGGTAAATAAGGAACAGTTAATCCACTAACATAAAAAATAAAACATAACGCACATTTACCACCTTGATTTAATTGCTTAATTTACTACTTTGAACGAAGTTGTATTATTCATTATTTGTGACTTGTAAAATATTTTAGCTAAATACCTAATCTAACATCCTTTCTTTTATATTGTATGTATCATTATGCTTCTTGCACAGTAAGAAATAAAAAGAGGGATAATAGTATAACTGACCATAAATGAAATGAAGACAAATAATCAAATCTTCAGGACAAGCAATATGAGATAAATGTACATAATTCGCACATAAATGCGCATAATTTGCATTCCTAAATTCTTCTATTTCACTAAGGTATGTCTCACAATGAGTCCAGTTTTCTTGTCATATCTGAATTTTTATCCATAAACCACTGTCTAGATCGATTTACTGTATACAAATGTTGGTGGTTTCTCTCTTCTTTTTTTTCTCTACTTTTTTACAATTTCCTTTAATGGCATAAACTTTAACTTTGACAAACAATTCAACTTTCAGCAAAGCTGCTAACTTGCAACTGCATCTCCTTTTAAACACCCTCATAGTTTTTCCATTCCTTAGCATTTTCTTCTTAGTCTGTTATATCATGCAAATTCACGCAACTTTTAAGATATCCAAGTACACCAGAAGCAACCATACATGGAAGATCTTACCGTTCACACATGCAGAACTACAAATTAATCATAGATAAAACGGGAGAATATCTGCCTAACCGTTCTCCAGAGGTTCTTATCTGCAGTTATAAAGAAGCTCTGGGAGGTACTGTTTACAATGAACATCTCAGCATTTGCATTTTACACATGGAATGAAATTAGCAGACAAATTCTTTTAACAGGGATGAGCTCGACCCGTGAAACCTAGAAAACAAAACCTGCACATCATGGATTAAACTTATTCACAAACACAGTAAAAGGATGGTTAATTGTTTTGGGGGGAGGGGGTGGTGGTCTCGTCTTTGTCCGACATAGCACTCGTGGAAGCATCCCCCCAATTTTCAGAGAAAGCCTTTGGGAGATGCCACCACGCAAGCATAGTGCCCTTCCCGCTGAAGGGTGCCATCTTGCTCAGTCTCATTTTTTTGATGGAGCCTTTCAGACGTCTGTGTGGTTTCTCCCGGAAAAAGTTGATTTTTCTCAACCTGAGTTTCATACTCTCTCCAATTGTGCACCGGTACTCTTCCTGCCACCCGAGCCTGCTGTCTCCAGCTTAGAGTCTTGGGTTCCTGTATTTTTTTCCTTGTTGGCGCCTTCACGCCCTTTTTTCCAACTGGCAGCACTGCAGGTCTTCGACTTCGCTGAGGTAATTTTTCCCCCCATGGCTGCCAGTGGGTTCAAGAAATGTGATCGGTGTGCCAAAATCATGTCCCTTACCAACACACAAGACTGCTGTCTGCGCTGCGTAGGGCCAGACCACAACCCCATGGCATACGGTCTTTGTAAAAAGATGTCCACTAAGACCCCCGAGCCCCCAGCAGCAGCATAAGTTTTTCCCAGAGTCCCCAGGAAATCCGAAGGTCAAGGCTGCCTCTGAAGCACGGAATATCAAAGCACCCTTACAGACCCCAATCGATGCCGTGGCTCCTCAGAAAGGGGGTCTCCCTCAAGGGAACACGAGGAGAAGAAAACTTTGAAGGCGGTGTCCCTGGACGGCTCCAGCAGGTCAGGTAAGATCTGAGCCAGGTTCGGCAGTCCTAGACGCTCATCCGAGGGATCGGAGTGGGGGCGGCCTACCAAGATCCCCAGGAAGGACTTGATCGCAGATCGGCTTCGGGCGCCAGAACCTGTTCTCGTTGAGGACTCCCTCTCGGGGGAACTGGCACCGGGCCCAAGTTCCCCGACATAGAGGACGTCTCCAGAGGCTAAGCCGATCCTCGAGACCATTCAGCCTAAAGTCTTTCTTCAGCCGAGGTCTTGATCCGGTTCCCATTCCATGGGACAGAGGTCCTCTCTGGCTAGCATACACGGCACCAGCCACGGAGCATCTGAGAGACGCGGGCGAGTCTCAGGCCTTGAGCCCGCAGGCCACTCTTTCCTCGAATCTTCAGATTACTCAGAGTGGGAGACCGAGGACAAGGAGTCGTCAGACACCCATCGCCACTGCAATTTCCCCGTGGATTCTACTCCTTCCGTGCCCCAGTGTCTGTCCGCACCCAAGGATATGGCATTCCTTGACTTTGTGAGGACATGGCAAAGGCTCTAGCGTTCCTGACAGTCAGAGGAGGACTCTCGGATGGAGGAGCTAGAAATCATTCAATAATGAGGCCCCTACGAGGGCATACCTCATGATACCCATTCTACCCTTCCTGGAATGGCTAATGCTCCATATGTGGGAGACACCGCCATCGGTGGCAGTTGTGAGCACCTTGAATGCCCTTGGCGGAAAGTGCTACCAAGGCTCGATGCTCATCGGCTGGATCCAGGCCTACCAGCCGATGAGGGAAATGGGCTGATGCGGGGACTAGAAGGGAGTGGATGCTGGGTGGGGCTGGAACTAGAAGGGAGCTGATGTTGGGGGAGGACATGGGCATGTACCTGAGAGACCCGATGAAGGAGCTCGCCCGGTTCTTGGCTGGTCTCTGCCGCGGTTCCAGAACCTGGCCAAGGCTGTCTGCAAGTGCTCCAAATTTCTGTCTTGGGCAGCCTATGATGGCTTCGTGTCAGCGACTTGAATAGCTGTGGCGGGCATCGGTGCCCAACTCCCGGCTTGGCTACAGTCTTCCAACCTTGAGCAATGGATTCAGGACAAATTAGTCAATGTTCCATGTCAAGGAGAGAACCTCTTTTGCAAACCCATGACCGAAAAGGCTGCCAAGCTGGAGACCGAGTTCGTCTAGGACCAGGCTCTCTTTAAAAAAAAAAAAAAAAAAAAAGACTGCTGCCCCTCCCTGACAGAAAGGCCCAGGTAAAAAGCCCTTTTATCTGAGGAAAGGGGCTGCTTAGAAAAACTACCCACATTTCCAGGCCTCCCCAGCAGGGTCAACAGGCCAAGGGACATGGACAGGGCCCTTGTAAGCAGCAGGCTCCTAAACCCCAGGCATCAGCTCCGGCCCAGCCAGGGGGGAGCTTTTGACTCCTTGGGCATAGCCTCTGTACCCCAAGGAGAAGTCAGCAGCCCACAGGGGGACATCTGATCCACTGTGCCCAAAGGTGGCCAGCCATCACTACCGATTCCTGGCACTCTAGGTGGTCAAGGAGAGGGCTACCTTCTCTGTCTGGCTTGGACACCTCCCCTTTTCTTCCTAGGAGAGAGCCCCCAAGGTCTCTCCTTCACAGGGACCTCCTAATGAAGGAGCTCGCAGGTGGTCTTGAGGACAGGATGATAGAATCAGTACCTCAACATCTCAGGGGCAAGAGATCTACTCCAGATACTTTCTCGTACCAAAAAGATTAGGGAGTCTAATGCCCATCCTGGACCTGCACAACCTGAATAGATTCCTGGTGAGGGAGAAGTTCAAGATGCTCTTCCTTGGAACATTGCTTCCCTACCTCTAGCAGGGCAATTGGCTGTGCTCCATGGATCTGAAGGATGCTTTATACCCACATACTCATCCACCCCAACCACAGGCAGTACCTGCGCTTCATGGTGGGGGACAGCTATTACCAGTACAGGGTACTGCCCTTCGGCCTAGCCACAGCCTCCAGGGTCTTCACCAAATGCTTGGCAGTAGTGGGCGCATTCCTCCACCTCCAGGGAGGTATTTGTCTTCCCCTACCTGGATGACTGGCTCATCAAAGGAGGCACGGCTGCAGAGATTCATCAGGCCACTGCACGCACCATTCAGGTTCTGCAGTATCTGGGGTTTATAATAAACTACCCCAAATCCCACCTCCTCCCGACAGTGTCTGGAATTCATAGGAACAAGGCTAGACACTCTTCAGGCAAAGGCCTTCCTCCCCTTGGACCGGGCTGACTGTCTCAGAGCACTGGCCATAGAAGTACAACACCGCCCCTTGGTGTCAGCTTGCCTACTCGGGCACGTGGCCTCCATGTTCTGTGTCACCCCAGATGCCCATCTGCACATGAGGGCCGCTCAGTGGTGCCTTCAAGACCAGTGGACACAAGCTACAGGCCATCTCCAGAACAGTGTCTCAGTGACCCACCAGTTGGTGGAATCTCTGACTTGGTGGCAAAACCCCCATCACCTCCAGGCAGGGATGCCCTGCCAAACCCCAAGCCCTCTGAGGGTCCTCACCATGGATGCTTCTCTGCTGGGATGGGGCGCCCACTACGAAGAGCTCCACACCCAGGGCAGCTGTTTGCAGGCTGAGAGCAAACAGCAGATCAACCACCTGGAGCTTCAGGCAATATATCTAGCCCTTCGAGCATTCTGCCACCACCTGAGGCACCTGCCGATGCTGATCCAAACAGAAAATTAGTGGCAGTGTTCTATGTGAATAAGCGGCGACACTCTGCTCCTATGCAGTTCACCAGGGCATACTCTTTTGGGTGGTATACCTGCCAGGCCAGGACAACACCCTGGCAGACAAACAGAGCAGGGTCCTCCAGCTGCACGAGTGACAGCTGGACCCCAGAGTATCCAACCGGCTCTTTCGGCTCTGGGGGACTCCGTGGGTGGACCTTTTCATCAACCCAGACAACTATCAGTTGTCCCGCTTCTGCTCCTGGCAGCCCCACCCTTCCTGGGTGGCGGCAGATGCGTTTTTCATCCCGTGGTCAGAAGGTCTCATGTTTGCCTTCCCACCCATGCCACTGATTGCCAAAATACTTTTCAAAGCTCTTCATGACAAAGCCTCACTGATCCTGGTGCCCCTCTGTGGCCCAAGCAGCCATGGTTTCTGCTGCTCTTCCGGCTGTCAGTGGAGACTCCAATCCCACTGGGAAGCTCCCCAGGGCTCCTGTTTCAGGAGGAGGGCTTTCTCCTGCACCTCAACCTGGGGTCACTATCACTGATGGCGTGGCTGCTGTAAGGGTGACCCTAGCACCTTTTAACCTCTTGGGAGAAGTGGAAGAGATCCTGCTGGCCTTTTGTAAGGCTTCCACCAGGAGAGCTTATGGCTTCAAATGGCACAGATTTTCAGTCTGGTGCATGGAGTAAGAGGTGAACCCATTCTCCTGCCCTGTGCAGCTTGTGCTGCAGTACCTTCTCATCTCGCAATACGGGCTCAAATCAAACTCTGTCAGAATGCACCTCAGTGCCCTGGCAGCGCATCACCATCTGGTGGAAGGCAAGCCCTTCTCGGTCCAGCCTGTTGTGACCTGCTTCTTGAAAGGACTTTGCTGTCCAAACCCCCTGTCTGCCCTCCAGCAACCGAATGGGATCTCATCGTAGTATTGGCTCAGCTCACTCGCTTGGCATTTGAGCCTCTGGCTACCTGCCACCTGAGATACCTCTCGTGGAAGGTCATGTTCCTGATGGCGCTCACCTCCACACTCTGGTTCAGCGAACTCCAAGCCCTAGTGGCAGAGGTGCCGAATACCAGGTTCTATAAGCACAGGGTTTATTTTTTTTTTTATCCAGATTTATATACACGTGCACCCTGAATTCCTTCTGAAGGTGGAATCTCCTTTCCAACTCAACCAGGAGGTGGGTGCTGCCCACCTTCCCAAGGCCCCACTCCAGCAGGGTGGATATGGTCCTTCACACTTTGGACTGTAAGAGGACCCTGTCTTTCTACATTCATCGTACCCAGGGCCACCGGAACGTTTCTCAGCTTTGTTTCCTATGACCCCAGTTGGCTGTAGGAGGCAGTAACTAAATTGACACTGTCCTCCTGGGTGGCAGACTGCATCACTCTTGCCTATGACCAGGCTGGGCTCACATTGGATTGCCGGATCTCGGCACACTGTTTCAGGGCCATGGCGGCCTCTGTGGCAAACTTGCACTCCATCCCTGTGTTGGACATCTGCTGGGCCGCCACCTGGTCTTCAGTTCACACTTTTGCAGCTCATTACTGCCTGGAAAGGGATTCCCAATGGGACAGCGTCTTCGGCCAGGCCTTGCTCCATAATCTTTTTGGGGTCTAGGCAACTCCTCCTTCCTCCTGTATTCAGGCTACCGGAGTGCTGGTTCCCATCGGACACATAGGTCCTACCGCAATCTGCTGTTCAATTGCTGCTGTTCACGGCTCCCTTTGGGGCGACCGTGGTTTTCTCTATGGGCTTATGGTAGCCTGTAGCTAGGGAGGTCCCATATGTGAGGACTGACTTCCTGCTTGTTCCCAGAGAATGCGTAGTTACTCACTTGTAATGGGTGTTCTCCAGGGACAGCAGGAATCAGTCCTCACAACCCTCCTGCCTCTCCTTGGAGTTGCTTCTTTATCATCTAAATTTTTGCAGACTTTTAGCTATGTCCTCTGACTGAGCAAGATGGCACTCTTGGGTGGGAAGGGCACCACGCATGCGTGGCGGTATCTCCCAAAGGCTTTCTTTGAAAGCTTGGGTGTTGCTTTCGCGAGGGCTCAATCCGCGTCAGTGCCACCCAAACGTGAGGACCGATTCCTGCTGTCCCCGGAGAACACCTCTTACATGTGAGTAACTACACTATCTCTCAGTGCTACAACATATATCTGTTTTTCTCAGTTAGTAGTTCTTCTAAAACTGAAATCAGGAAAGCTTTCAAATAGTGCACTTTTTATCTGGAAAGCAAAACATATACTTCAGATACAGAAAAGCAATTAAAATTACTTTGTCACAAAAGTGAAACAAGCAAAACAAGACATTTATGTAGTCTTTACTCATTACCAGTGGTAATGATAAAACAGACATTTCAAATATCAACTTGCAAGTCTGGCGAAATAAGGCCCTGATTTACTAAAGATGAAAATCAGCATATGGGAAGAAAAAAAGAAAACCTAACTACTAATTACCAAGTTAAAGCCAGGCAGTTTTAATCTTTTACAACCGGAAAATGTTATGCTTTTAGGAAAGGAAACAAATGAATCAAACACTTTCTCTTCTAATACGAACAACTTAGGTTTAAGGTCTTAGGGCTCATCTATTTGTTTTTCTTGAGAATTTCATGTGCCATTGTCTCCCACCATCTAAGCAAGACCCACTCAGGACTAGTGTGCAGTCTCCGTAAATCGTTGACTGCCATTTCATATTTGTAGTGCTTCATTTCCACTAATCATTGAGTGCCATCATGTTACAGGGTCTATAGCAGTGGTTCTCAACCCAGTCCTCTGGGCACAAACTGTTGCTTGTAACTAATTCCTAGCCTGGGGCAACAAACACAGAGATCCTTCCTCCACCCCTGGTTTCCTGTTTCTGGTCCGAGAAAACAAGTGAGATGAAATGAGAACACAATACATACAGGTATACCATAACAGTCTGCTAAAGCTTTAGGAAGGCAGCCATGGGCCAGCAAACCTGAGCAGTCTCCCGTAACTCCCTTAATTTGCTTGTTCACGGCACTTTCTTTTATTAGGAAAAAAACTGCTACATTATACATTCTTTTGCCTTATCACTCTGTGTCATTCTTTTTTGCTTTGCCTATATCTACATGTTACAGGTCAAACTAAACACTACATATTTTAGGTCAAGCCAAGCATAAACATATTTGTCTTCTTTCCCATGCAAGATGTAACCTTGACTCTCACTTATCCATAAACATCCCTTGTAATACTGACAGCATATTCAGAGCTCTTCTCACTTTAAACTTTCCCCATGAGATCTCAGACCCCCTTCGAACCTCTTTCTACTGTGTTGGGGGTTTTTGTGTACATTACTGATACTGTATCATATTGCTATTTCTAGGATTTATTTTATTTAACTGGTTTTCTATACCGCCTTTTCCTTCAATCAAGGTGGTTCTCAGGGCAACTTGAACAGTTTACAGTGTGACAATAGTGATAGGGGAGACATGCAGGAGTTGCTTTGCAAGCTAACCTATATACATACAGTAATAACCTGTATACAATATGTATATAGAGCTGTCTGGGGCTAGGGGGTCAGTGGGAGAATAGGGACAGTGTCATGTCAGTAAAACCATTGTGCCTTTCTATCTCCATGCTTTCCTCACTGACTTCATTGCGTATTGCTCAACATTTTGGTCATTTTAATATTGTTATGCTTTTACTAGAGCATACATTTTTGTCAAGCTATACCTGGTCCTTTCTCATTTTTGAAGGCCATATCTTTGTAGATGCATGTACAGAGTTATGCCAGTACTCGCACTGCTGCTCCTTTTCCCTTCAAATGTAATTTAATCTCAAATTAATAGTTTTAGGTGATGCTATGCTTTTAAAGAGAAGTCTAACACATTTGAACAAATTCATTGTCAGTTTAAGATCTTTTATTTCAGACATGCTCTACCCTTTCAGAATTCAGTAGCTGTGAAAAGAATGGTTAAAATAAGCTGGTGGAACTCGTGTATTTCATTCTGTTTTGTTTTACATAAGGAATCAACAACTCATCCTGCCAGATCAACAGGGTAATCAGCCATCCAACTCTTCCAATCAGTATCACAGCCCATGAAGATAGGCACATCAAGTTCTATGACAACACCACAGGTAAACATCCTACTACTAAATGTTAGGCATTTCATATTAAAACACAATTGAATATTTGAAATGCAAGTATAGAAAACATAGATTTGTTTCTTACAATTTAAAAAAATTCTGTTCATAATATATAGCAGACTATATAGACTCTTGCTTTCATGATAAGAAACAAACTTGAAGGATTTTAATTTAGTTTATTGCTAGTTTTCTAGTTTTCATATGTACCAGTATTACATTCTTTCACAAATGTAGGCATAAAGTTAATGCTGTTCTTTTTAAGGCTGAGACCAACCCAAATTGTGATGAGTTGAAGCTTTCTTGCCTTGATCAAAATAACATCAGCCTTTTCTTCCAGTGTTGTAGTGACTTATCCATAGGATAGGGTATTTATTTATGCATTTTTTCCCCAGTTTGTCTTTATTTCTTGGTTTTCTTACCTTACATCACTTTTACCCTAACAGAAACTAGGGACTCTTCTGAATGACTTTGTCCTTTCTTGAATAGTTTGACTTAATTTCCCTGAGTAAAAAAAAACCTAGAACTGCTGTAACTTACTAAGCTTTGTAAGAGACAGGTTGAGCCAGTAGAAAAGAGGTAGAGAAGTCCAAGAGCGTCCTTTTCTGTTGGGCTTTCTGTTATAGGAACTAAAAGGGGGGAGGGCAACTTCTACAAACAGCAAACGGCGTCAAGAGATCACAACTACACACTTGTGTCAAGTCTATGACTAACCATAAACAATATCACACACAAATATAAAAAATAAATAATAAAAACATTTATAGCATAAATTACTTGAAACATATAGTATTACTTAAAGTATGACTTAAAAAATGTACGTTACGGATAAATAAAAATGGTAATAAAAATTGTGACGCAAAACATAAACATGAAAATGATCGTATTTGCCAACAAATAGTTTAGTCGGTGCTACACAAAACAATGAAGTTTAAATATCCTAAAAATAGAAGCCAAAATTAGACATGTACAGTTGACTAAATTAGCATATCAAATTTGAAAAACGTAGAAAGCATATTTATGTGTAAATATGAAATGAAACGAATAAGACCACATTACCAGAAACAAGTAAATGTTAAACAATAACTGGAGCACCTGAAAAATGAGTGGAAACAGATTAATAAATACATGATAAACTGTTATCTCCCTAAAGGGAAAGACGTAAGAAAAGATGGAAAGGGAGAGAGAAGAGGGAAAGCAGTATGGAAAAGGAAGGGTAGAGGTATAGGAGAAAACGAACGGAAGAGACAGAGGAAGCTTTGCACAAAGCTTTAAAGTTTTTAGGGTTGCTTATCATTTTCTTTCATAAGATTGAAAGGATATTGAATGTACCATTTTTCTACTTTTCCCCTTCTATTTTTCTCTCTTCCTCTTTCCCTCCTTTCCTCCTCCTTTTCCCTACTGCTTTGTCCATTCCTTCCCTCCCCTCCCCTCCCCTTCCTACGCCCTCTCATCCCTATTTCTTCCCCCTTCCCGCTCTCATATCTTCCCTTCCTCCCCCTTCCCCCCTTTCTTCTCTTTCCCCTTCTCTCCCATTCCCTCTCCTTTTCCTCTTTTCTTATGTCTTTCCCCTTAGGCAGACATAACATGGTTTCCTTAGCGGCCCTCCAGTCTAGTCCCGAGCATCTGTTTAAGCACCTCCTCTCGCAGCTTGGAGACTGAGCACATCACCCTTTTTGGTGACACCAGTATAAATAGTCCAGAGACCGCCCACATCCTTCAGTAATCTCAGTCTCCAAGCAGCTGGAGAGGCATGAGCCTAGAGGTTCGGGGCTCACTGAGAGGAATAATTAAGGTTTTCTTTTAGTATAGTTTAGTTAGAATACTAATTTAATTGGTTAAAAAAAAAAGAAAGCTGAGAAAAGAAACAGAGGTATACCCCTTTAAATTAAATTAATTTCAAAGACGAGTTGGTTCTCAGAAGGGCTTTTGAATTTCCTGAGGCTGCAGGTATCCCCCCCTCTCCCCCTGCCCTGGAGGTGCTGAGAGCAGGGTAGCATTTGGGAGAGGTGTAGGGGCCTCCGACTCCCGAACCCGCTCTTCGGGTGAGGAGCATTGAGGGCAGCTACGGCGCTGACTGTGTCAGAGACGGACAGAGGTTGAGTCAGTCAGTCTCCTGCAGCTGCGGATTCGACCGGGACAGCGCAGGTACTGGAGCGGACGGCTTCGAGGCAGTGGAGAAGGCTGAGGTGAGAAGGGCTGGGCGTGAATTGCTGCCGGGCTGCTTCTCTCTGACGGGACGAACAGGCAGACAGGCGCATAGGCCGCACGGCGCCTCTAAATTGAGAGCGCAGGTGGGAGCATGCCGACAGGCCCGGGGTACGTGGCGTCATCGCGGGAAGCAGCACAAGTCTCGTCTTGCAGTTCCCGGTTCGGGCTTTAGTTTCAGAGGCAGTTTTAGTGGTGCTTTTGTAGGCAGGCTGCTACTGCGGTTTTTTGGGCCAAGTATATTGGGGGAAAAAAAAAAGGAAAGGAGAATATAACAGAATCAGGTTTATTCCTTGAACGGCGCAGTAGGTCTTGAGTGGTACCTGACTGACAGCATTATGCCCGCCAAGCCTCTGTGTTTAATGTGTGGGGCCAGAAGAGGATCGGTCTCCGAGGATAGTGTGTGCCAGAGCTGTACGCAGGAGGCTTCGGCAGGGAGTGCAGAGGTGGAAGGTGAAGTGCATCGGGGGAAGGCTTCGGTCTCTCCGGAGTCCCTCTCTCCGGCCTTGCTGCCTTCGGAGCCGGCGCCAGGTCCGCCCTTGGCGCCAGAGGCCGCCACTTCCCAACCTTTGCTACTGGGGGGACTGGCAGCAATATTCTCGCATGATTTTATGGCTCTGTTACAGCAGGCACCTGGGGGGAAAAGAGGGTCTGCTGAAGCAGAGGGAGTGTTAGGTCTCAAGCGCCCTGGGGCTCCCCTGGACAGAGTAGGGGATAGCGCACCTTGTAAAAAGTCTAGGCTAGGGAAAGACAAGGTAGAGCTGGTGGTCTCCGACAATCAGTCGGAAGATTTAGACGACTCGGAAGCTGACGTAGACCTAGAAGAGGGTGAGATAGCGGAGCATGAGGACCAGGCAAGAGTTGTCAGGGTGTTTAGGTGAGAGGAGCTTTCAGCTCTTATCTCCGAAACGATGAAAGCATTAAATATGCCGGTAACAGAACAAATGGGGGATTCCTCTTTGGAGGATCCTTTATTACAGGCGGTTCAAAAGTCCCAGAGAGCCTTCCCGGTCCATAAAGTATTTAGAGAGATAATTCAGGAGGAATGGGACGTGCTGGAGGTAGGAATGAAGGGTTCCAGAGTTATGGCATGTCTTTACCCATTGCAGCATCCAGATAAGGAGCTCTTCAAGTCTCCTAAGGTAGATGCAGCTGTGTCAGCAGTTACTAAGAAAACGACTATCCCAGTGGAAGGCAGTGCCGCTCTTAAAGATGCACAGGATAGGAGATTAGATACCTTGTTGAAACAGGTTTTTGATGTCAATGCCACCTCCATGCAGGCTGCCATTTGTGGAGCATGGGTGGCAAGAGCGTGCCTGCGTTGGTCTCAAAAGATGAAGGGGAACCGGGAAGACGAGACGAGCGAGGAGACGGCCCAGCTGGAATCGGGTGCAGCTTATTTGGCAGATATACAGTATGTCATGATTTGAGGATTGGCGAAAAGTATGGCATCCGTGATAGTGGCGCGCAGATACCTATGGCTCCGGAACTGGGCGGCGGATGCTGCTTCTAAAGCACGGCTAGCAAAGCTGCCCTTTCGGGGTAAACTTCTTTTCGGGCAGGACCTGGACAAGTTGGTCAAGGATCTTGGGGAGTCCAAAGGAGGACGATTGCCGGAGGATAAGCTGAAGCAGGGTCCGTTCTCTAGCACCCTCTAAGAGCAAGCAAAGGGAGTTTCGTAGATTTCGTCCATCAAGATATGGCCAATTTCAAAGGGGACGTTTCCAATTATAGATCCCAGGGGTTTCGAGGATTCAGAGGAGCAGGTAGAGGTTTTTGAGCCTCCGCTTCCTCGAACTTCAAAAAGTCACAATGAAGCGAGGTGGGCCCAGGCGGGATTAGAACCCGTAGGAGGGCGACTGAGGGATTTTTATCCGGCCTGGGCCCAAATTACGTCGAATCAGTGGGTGTTGGAGGTCATTCCAGAAGGGTTATGCTCTCGAGTTCCAGCATCCGGTGTCCGACGCCTTTGTACAGTCTCCATGCAGGACATTTTCCAGACAACGAGCAGTGCAGCAGACTCTGGAAAGACTAATAGCCCTCAAGGCAGTAAGGCCGGTTCCAGTAAACCAGTACGGATGCGGTCGATACTCAATATATTTTGTACTGCCAAAAAAGGACGGGGCTCTGAGGCCAATCTTAGATCTCAAGGGGGTAAACAAGTGTCTCAGGATGTCACATTTTCACATGGAAACGTTGAGATCGGTCATAGTGGCAGTCCGACAGGGAGAGTTTCTCACTTCTTTGGACCTCTCGGAAGCGTATCTACATATCCCAATTCACGTGGAGCATCAGCAGTACCTTCGCTTTGCAGTGCCCATGGGGCATTTTCAGTTTCAGGCTTTGCCGTTCGGCTTGGCGACCGTGCCGCGCACATTCACCAAGGTAATGGTGGTGGTAGCGGCAGCATTGCGCAGAGAAGGAGTGTTGGTGCACCCTGACCTGGACGATTGGCTAATTCGGGCGAAGTCAAAGAGCGAAAGCAAGGCAGCTACCCGCCGGATGATGCAGTTTCTGCGGAGCCTAGGGTGGGTAGTGAATATAGCAAAGAGCAAGTTGGTCTCGGCCCAGGAGTTGGAGTACCTAGGGGCCCGGTTCGACATGAAGAGAAGGCCGGGTGTTTCTTCTGCACTGCAGGATCCAAGGGCTCAGGCAGCTGGTGCGTGGCTTCTTAGAAAAGAGGGTCCCCTCGGCGTGGCATTATCTGCAGCTATTGGGGACAATGGCAGCTACGCTCGAGGTAGTGCAGTGGGCCAGAGCGCATATGAGGCCGTTGCAGAGAGCGCTACTCAGGAGATGGTCGGATCAGTTGTCCCAGAAGCTGGTTTGTCTGTTGAGGACAAGACAGGCACTGCAGTGGTGGCTCACTCTGGGTTGCCTATAGAAAGGAATGCCATTGGAAGCGCCAGATTGGTGGCTGCTGACAACAGATGCAAGTCTGTTCGGCTGGGGGGCGCACTTCGAGCGGGAGTTCGCCCAAGGCCAGTAGTCAGACCTGGAAAAGAGGTGGTCGATCAACAGTTTGGAATTAAGGGCAGTAACTCTAGCGCTAAGAGCCTTCCAGCAGCTGTTGCAGGGCAAAGCAATCAGAGTACTGTCAGACAACACCACAGCAGTGGCCTACATGAATCGGCAAGGAGGCACCGGCAGTATGGCTCTCAAGGAGGAAGCGGAGGAGCTTCTCGGTTGGGCCGAAATGCATCTGGTAGGCACTATCGGCAGCGCATGTGGCAGGAGTGGACAATGTCACAGCCGACTTCTTGAGCCGCGTCAAGGTGGACCCAGGGGAGTGGGTCCTTCATCCAGAGGTGTTCGGTTTGTTGGTTCAGCGCTGGGGGTCTCCGGTGATGGATCTGATGGCGACGTTTGAGTCGGCGAAGGTAGGAAGGTTTTACAGCAGAAGAGGAGAAAGGATGTCTTAAGGCCTGGACGCGCTGATACAGAGGTGGCCAGAGGATCAGCTGCTGTATGTGTTGCTACTGTGGGTGTTAATAGGTCACGTTCTGCAGCGCATAGAGAGACACAGGGGTCAGGTGATCTTAATTGCGCCGGATTGGCCAAGAAGGCCATGGTATGCCGATCTAGTACAGCTCCTGGTGGAGTCGCCGTGGAAGCTGCCCACCAGGAAGGATCTCCTAATGCAGGGTCCGCTGCATATGCCTCAGGTGGATCAGTTCTCGCTTACGGCTTGGCTCTTGAAAGGACAAGGTTGACGGCAAGGGGTTACTCGTCAGCAGTCGTTGCTACCTTATTGCGATCGAGGCATAGGTCTACCTCGATGGCGTATGTGCGAATTTGGCAGCTGTTCGAGTCATGGTGTACCGAGAGGCGAGTACAGACATTGAGAGCTGCGATACCGCAAATTCTGGTTTTTCTTCAGGCTGGTTTTCATAAAGGGCTGGCGGCAGCGTCTCTACGGGTTCACTTAGCAGCACTCTTGTTATCGTGGGAAAGTGCAGGGAAAGGTGCTGGGGTCTCATCCGGATGTTAGGAGGTTTTTGAGAGCGACGACTCTTTTGAGACAGCCATGCAGGACTCCAGTACCGACATGGGATCTCAACGTGGTGTTGGACTCTTTGGTGCAGGAACCTTTTGAGCCGTTGGCAAAAGCGACGTTGAAAGATCTTACGCTAAAAGTGGTGTTTTTGGTCGCGATTTCTTTGGCAAGGAGGATCTCGGAATTGCAGGCTTTATCGTGTCGGGAGCTATTCTTGTCCTATGAAAACAAGGTGGTATTGCGAACAGTGCCTTCGTTCTTACCCAAGGTGATGTCAGTGTTTCATGTGAATCAGGTGGTGTCTTTGCCTGTGTTCCCAAACTCTGCCAAGGATACGTCCAATGGTCGATTACATCGCTTGGATGTATGTTGGGTATTAAAGGCATATTTGAAGAGAGCAGCTGTTTTCCGCAAGACGGATAGATTGTTTGTTTTTGTTTGGGGGGCTGAAACAAGGGGAGCCGGCAGCAAAGTCCTCTATTGCAAGGTGGCTGAAGGAGGCTATTGCGTTGGCATATATCCTAAAGGACAAGGCAGTTCCAAAGGGGTTGCGAGCCCATTCGGCTAGGGCACAGGCAGCTTCCTGGGGGGAGTGCAGTCTAGTGCCTGCGGTTGAGATTTGTAAGGCGGCGACGTGGTCATCGTTGTCTTCTTTTGTCAAGCACTATCGGATTGATTTGCAAGCGGAGGGGGATGCTAGGTTTGGATTGGCAGTACTTCAGGCTGGTCTAGCAGGTCCCTCCTGTTGATTGTTGTTACTGCTCTGTTACATCCCCAGATGTTCGGGACTAGACTGGAGGGCCGCTAAGGAAGGTTACATTAGACTTACCTGCTAATTGTTGTTCCTTAAGAAACTCCAGTCTAGTCCCGTATCCCTCCATGCTGTAGTATGTGGGACAGTAGCCTGAAGTACGATAAAATTAATTGTTTGGCTGCGGGAGCGGCTCATTTGGCTGCTTTCTTTGCTGGGAGGACGGGGGGTGAAAAGGACTAACAGGCTGTGCAGTACCTGCTAAGGGGTTTGTCAGAGGGGGGACGCAAGCCTAAGCAGGAAGCTTCAAAGGAGTGGCCTAGCTCAATGACCGGGTACTTAGTTATGTACAGTTATGCTTTTATTGAGTTGAAAAGTTATATGAAGTTTGTTAACCATATCTACTTACTTACTCTTACTTGCTCTGGTGAGTCTGCTTTGTCAATAGGTTACTGAAGGATGTGGGCGGTCTCTGGACTATTTATACTGGTGTCACCAAAAAGGGTGACGTGCTCAGTCTCCAAGCTGCGAGAGGAGGTGGTTAAGCAGATGTTCGGGACTAGACTGGCGTTCCTTAAGGAACAACAATTAGCAGGTAAATCTAATTTAACCTTAAGTTCTTTCTACTTTAATTTTTCAGGTGCTGCAATTATTGTTGTCTACCATTTACTTGTTTCTGGTAATGTGGTCTTTATGGTTTCCTATATTCATATTTTTTTTGTTTCATATTTACATTGACATTTTTTTGTAATCCAATATGCTCCTAATTTAGTCAGTTCTATATGTTTTTAATTTTGGTTTCTATTTTTAGGGTATTTACTATGACTTCATGTTTTGCGTGCCATTGACTGAACTCGTATTGTTGGTAAATATCATTTTCATGTTTAATTTGTTTAATATCGCATTTTTTATTCTTTTTTTATTATAAAGGAATTCAGCTCCATCAAAATATGAATGTTACAGCCTTAATAAACAGATGAGACATACTCATAGCATCAAATGCACCAAATGAACTGGGAAAAACAAACATTCATAAAGCAGGCAATAAAGGTACACAGTGTAAGCAAAAGCGATATCCATCTCAAACCCAGCCCAAAAGGTATACCAAATATGAGCTGAAATGTTGCAAACCCCATGCAGAGTAAAACAGAAAATGGCCTATAGTAAGTAGATAGCATATTGCAAACCCTATCCCTCCAGCCCGCCCGCCTGCCTGCCTGCCCTTCCCCCTCTGAAAGCTCCTGACTCAAAACTTTGCTGAAGTGATCATAAATTATGGTGCTAATACACTCTAGTACATATGAAAGAATATACATGAATGGCAGTTGCTATAATTCTTCTAATCCCACTATCCATAATCTAACAAAGAGCGGTTAAGGTTAGACAATTTGTAATACTAAATATTACTCATGAATGAAATCCAGGTAGGGCGTCCAAATTTCCTGAAAAGATGAACTTTCATCTCGCAATAGAAAAGTTAAAATTTCCATGACATAAATGTCAAACTTTTTTTCAACCATGCTCCCATCGTGGGGGGCCTCAGGTCTCTCCAGTGTCATGCCACCACACATCTTGCTGCTATTAAGAGACATTTAATAAGGTGTCTGAAGACAGATCAGGAATTCTCCTCTCCTAAAACCAGAACCTCGCAGTTGAAGAGCAGTGAGGTTTTTGTGATTATCTGGATGGTCCTGCGGACGTCTGTTCAGAAAGTCTGAATTAACATAAAATCCCACCACATATGGTCAAAATTAGCATAACAACCACATCTGCGCTAGCAAATCGCTGTGACCTTGGGGTTCCATCTGGCCAATTGTGCTGGAGACACATGGTACTTCATCATAATTTTTATTTGAACCATCACTAAATTAAGGGAAATGAATATCATGTGTACAGGAAAATATGAGACCAAAAGGCGTCCTCTTTTGTCCCTAATACAGTCTCCCAGGCCTTTTGATGGTGTATGAGTTTCCTATATTTAAGAACCATTATCTCCTCGTATAGCTTGGTAATAACGTGTCTCTCCCCTTATCCTGATACAATACCTGTACCCATCCCAAGAGGAACCCAGCATAACTGATTGCACTCCACAGGCCCAATTAGAAAATGTCTGAGCTGGAAGAATTGGAAATTGAAAACCGCCCCCCACGTTTTCCTTCCAAGGGAGTTTGTCACAAGCACTCCTGCCTCGGAGTTCAGAAAAGCATACTGAAGCAGTATCTGTGGCTTTCCCCAAAAGTTGCTACCCATCTAATGAAGCTGTGTGCAATTAAGGGCATGAAGGGGTATAAAAGATCGAGGTACCCATTATCCAAGATAGCTGAATCCAACATTTCCATAGAGCTCCCAAATATAGGTGGACTTTCCCCTTAACAGTAGCTAATAAGCTGGGGTCATATAAGTAAGCCTCTAGGGGTATGGGTTTCAACCAGGCTGTTTCCAGTGTAATCCAAGCCAGCTGATCTTCAGGGTAAGTCCAGTAGTGGAATGTCCTCAAGCAGGCGCACTCCAGTCATAAATCATAAGGTCGGGAAATCCCCCGCCCCCTCTATCCTTAGGTGCAGACAGCCTATTCAGCGCTATCCTAGGCTTTTTTCCTTGCCAGATGTATTTTGCCAGGGTCTTCCGCACAACCCTGAAAAAAGACTGGGGAAGCAAGATAGGAAGGCTTGTAATTAGGAAAACAAATCTGACTAGCACCAGCATCTTAACAACATTCATTCTCCGGTAACAAGCAGGAAGTCAGTCGTCACATATGGGTGATCGTACGGAGCAAATCCCCAGCTTTCAGAGAAAGCCTTTGGGAGTTGCCATCACGCATGCACGGTCCCCTTCCTGTCCAAGGGTGCCATCTTGCTCAGTCTCCTTTTTCCGTGAAGCCTTTCAGACGTAGTTCTTGTGTCCCCGTAAAAGAGTTGATTTTCTTTCTCGACCGGTCGACATAGGCACCTCTTGCCGCCTTCAGCTCGGTACGTCTGTATCGAGTCCATCTCTATTTTTCGATTTTTGTCCTTCGTGACTGGCGTTCGCTCCTTTTTTTCTTTGTCACTGGCAGCCTTCAACCTTGCAGGGACCCTTTTTCCCCCGATGGAGGCCAGCGGGTTTAAAAAATGCGATCGGTGTGTGAAGCTGATGTCTCTCGCTGATACGCATGACTGCTGTCTCTGGTGCCTCGGGCCCGACCATGACCTGTCAGTCTGTGGCCCGTGTAGGAAAATGTCCTCGAGGGCCCTGAAGAGCACCAGCAGCAGCATGATAGGATATTTTCCATGTCCTTGCCTCCGAGATCCAAGACCTCATCCAAGGCCTCCACGTCTCAGGGGAGCTGTCCGAGCACAAGCAGCGTCGAGGTTTCTCGGAACGGGGGTCTCCCTCGAGGGAGCACAAGAGGAAGAAGAAATCCTCAAAGGCGACGTCCCTGGATGGCTCCGAGCAACCCGGCTCCTCCCAAGGCCGGTCGCGGAGCCCCGAGCACTGGCTGGGATTTTCGGAGACGGAGCACCCGACAAAAATGCCTCGTCAAGAACCGGATCAGCCGAGGCAAGTAGCAACTGTCCTCATCAAGGACTCCTCTCCGGGGGAACTGGTGTCGGGCCTGAGCCGGTGGCTGCGGGGCCTTCCAGACTCGAGTCCAGAATGGCGGCCTTGGAGCGCAGTTTCACTGCCTTCATGGAGCAGCAGCGGGTACTGATAGCCAGCCTATCCGGTTCTTCCACCCTGACCACCGGGCCCTCGATGTTGAAGTCGACCCTGGAAGCTGAGCTGATCCTCGAAGCCCGGGCTTGAGTCGATCCTCGGCCAAGGTCTCTCTCGGCTTCCCGTTCGGGACCGAGGTCGTCGCCGGGGCCCTCGATGTCTGAGGAGCCCCCCGATTCCTCCTTGAGGCATCGGCATGGGAAACAGAGGATGATGAGTCCCCGGATACCCGCCGCACAGGATGGTAGCATCTGATTCCCTAGTATCTGAGCCTCGGAGAATGTTTCCCCCCCCCGGAGGACATGAGGTTCTTGGTCGTTGGCGTTCCCCACGGGGTCCAAGGAGGATCCTCGAGCCGTCGAGCTCAAGATTCTCCAGTATGAGGCTCCCCCTCGTGAGGCCCTTACTGTATCTGTGCCTCCGATCCTGGAACAACTGATGCTCCACATGTGGAAGACACCGGCGTCGGTGCTGGTGATCAGCAAGCGGCTCGACTCAATGTATCAAGTCCGCCGGAGCCCTGGGTTTCAGAAATCACAGCTGCCGTGCAACTCCATGGTTGTGGAATCGGCCATGTGCCGGCTGAAGAGCCAGAAGACGCACTCCTCGGTGCTTCCTGGCAGGCAGGCCCGCAACTTGGATGCACTCGGCAGGAAGTGCTTCCAGGGTTCAGTGCTGACTTGTTGGATCCAGGCCTACCAGCTGTACATGGGCATGTACCTCAGGGACCTGGCGAAGGAACTCACTGGGTTCTCGGCTGGTCTCTCCAAGAAACCCTTGCAGCACTTCAAGGGCCTGTCTAAAGCCGTCCATGAGTGCTCAAAGTTTGTCTCGGGCGGCCTATGACGGGTTGGAGTCTGGCCCTGGTAGCCGCGGCTGGCATTTGTGCACGCCGCCAGGCTAGCTGCAGTCAGACCTCGAACAATGGGTTCAGGACAAGTTAGTCGAAGTCCCATGCCAGGGGGAGAATCTCTTTGGCAAACCCATGACCGACAAGGCCGCAGAGTTGGAGACCAAGTACATGACGAGGACACGGCTCTCCAAGAAGACTTCTGCCCCTTTTCGCAAGAAGGGCTCGGGTGAAGAGCCCTTTTACCTGAGGAAGGGTGCTGCTTACCGAAGCTACCCCCATTTTCAGGCTTCCCCAGCTCCCCAACAGGGGCAGCAGGCCAAGGGACAGGTTCATGGCCCGCGTAAGCAGAAAGGTCCCAAACCCCAGGCACCTGCTCCGGCCCAGCCTGGCAGTAGCTTTCGACTCCTACAGTATGGCCACTCTTCCCACAGGAGAAAGGCAGATCACAGGGGGCCGGCTTGCTCTGTATGCCTGCAGGTGGACAGTCATTATCACCGATGCCTGGGTCTTGCAGGTAATCCAAGAGGGCTATCTTCTTCACCTAGCCCAGGTGCCTCCTCACTATTTTCCAGAAGAGCCCATCAGGTCTCCACTTCACCAGGACCTCCTTCTGAAGGAGTTGGCAGGTCTTCTCGAGGATCAGTTGGTAGAACCGGTGCCCCACCACTTGCAGGGAAGGGACTTCTACTTCAGGTACTTTCTTGTGCCAAAAAGGACAGGAGGCCTCAGACCCATCCTCGACTTGCGCAACCTCAACAAATTCCTGGTGAGGGAGAAGTTCAAGATGCTCTCCCTTGGAATATTGCTGCCTTACCTCCGCCAGGCAGACTGGCTATGCTCCATAGATCTGAAATATGCGTATACACACATCCCTAATACACCCATGCCACAGGCAATATCTGCTTTGTGGTGGGGGGCAATCACTACCAGCACAGGATACTTCCCTTCAGCCTTGCCTTGATCCCCCAGGGTGTTCACAAAGTGCCTAGCTGTTGCCGCCTTTCTCAGGCTCCAAGGGGTCTTTGTATTCCCCTACCTCGACGACTGGCTCATCAGAGGTTCAGAGGTCGTCCAGGCTACAACTCACACCATCCAGGTGCTGCAGCACCTAGGGTTCATGATGATCTACCCCAAGTCCAGCCTCATTCCAACTCAGCAGCTAGAGTTCATTGAGGCCAGCCTCGACACCCTTCAAGCGAAGGCCTATCTGCCTGCAGACAGGGCAAGCAGACTTGTGACTCACTTGCCCTGCCAGAGCCATAAGTCTGCGGTGTCAGCAAGGCTTTTCCTGCACCTCCTCGGGCAGATGGCTTCCACATTCCATGTGACCCCGGATGCTCACCTCCACATGCGGACTGCTCAGTGGTGCCTCAGGGACCAGTGGTCTCAGGCCTCACGAAGCTTTCGGGACAGGGTCAAAGTATCCAGACGTCTGGTACGGTTCCTAGCCTGGTGGCTCCAACCACATCACTTGGAGGTGGGAATGCCCTTCCAGGTCCCTCTTCAAACGAGGATCCTGACCACGGATGCATCCCTGCTGGGCTGGGGGGCCTTTTGTCAGGGTTTCCGTACTCAGGGGCTGTGGTCCCCGAGCGAGAAAACCCAACAAATCAATTTATAACTACGTGCTATCTGCCTAGCACTAGAGGTTTTCAGGCAGTTCCTGGCCCACGAATCTGTCTCGGTGCAGACAGACAACCAGGTGGCCATGTTCTATGTGAACAAACAGGGTGGTACGGGGTCCTGCCCCCTATGTCAGGAAACCCTGGACCTATGCTCCTTTGCAGCCCGGCATGGCATTCGTCTCCGAGCAGTCTACCTGCCGGGCCAAGACAACTGGCTAGCAGATAGGCTAAGCAGGATTCTCCAACCCCACGAATGGCAGCTGGACTGTGGGGTAGCCAATTGGCTCTTCCAGACCTGGGGGCGGCCGGTGATGGACCTGTTTGCGAGTCCGGACAATCACCAGTTGCCCCTTTTCTGCTCCACCCGCACAGGGTGGCCACCAATGCGTTTCTGATATCATGGTCTGGGGACCTTCTGTATGCGTTACCCCCCCCCCCCCCCGACACCTCTGGTGGCCAAAACGCTGTTCAAGATTCTCCAGGACAGAGCCTTGGTCATCCTTCTTGCCCCTCGGTGACCCAGGCATCCCTGGTTCCTGCTTCTTTTGCAGCTAGCAGTGGAGGCCCCAATCCCCTTGGGGTCCTCCCCATGTCTCCTGTCTCAGGAGGGGGACTCTCTCTTTTGCACCCCAATCTCAGCTCTCTCAACTTGATGGCGTGGCTGCTGAAAGGGTAATTCTCGCTCCGCTCCTCCTTCCAAAAAATATTGAGGAGGTCTTGCTGGCCTCGCGGAGGCCGTCTACCAGACAGGCATATGTTTTGAAGTGGTGTAGGTTTACGGCATGGTACAAGGAGCGGGAGATAGATCCTTTCTCTTGCCTGGTAGGGGTGGTTCTACAATACCTTCTCCACCTCTCTGATTTGGGCCTCAAGTCCAACTCTGTCATGGTGCACCTCAGTGCCCTTGCGGTGCATCACTTTTCGGTAGATGAGAAGCCTCTCTCCGCCCACCCTTTGGTCTCTCGGTTCCTGAGAGGCTTACTTCTCTTGAAACCCCTGGTCCGGCAAACGAGTGGGATCTCAATGTGGTGTTAGGTCAGCTTACTAGGCCGCCCTTTGAACCAATGGCTACCTGCCATCTACGCTATCTTTCTTGGAAGGTGGTTTTCCTGGTGGCACTCACATCCACTCAGCGGGTGAATGAGCTCTAGGCCCTAGTGTCAGAAAGACCCTACACCAGGTTCTATAGGAACCAGGTGGTGCTTCGCACGCACCCCAAGTTCCTTCCAAAAGTGATGATCTCGTTCCACCTCAACCAGGAGGTGGTTCTGCCTGTCTTTTTTTCCCAGGCCGCATGCCAGTTGGGCAGATTCGGTCCTGCATATTCAGTCCTGCATACCCTGGACTGTAAGAGGGCGTTGGCCTTCTATATCCAGCGTATGCAACCGCATCGGAAGTCTTCTCAGCTTTTCATTTCTTATGACCCCAGTAAGCTGGGGGTGGCGGTATCTAAGCGTACGCTGTCCACCTGGGTGGCAGACTGCATTGCCTGGGCATACAGGGCAGCCAAGCTTCCAATGAAGGGTCGGGTTATGGCACATAGGGTCAGGGCCATGGTGGCATCAGTGGCTCATTTGTGCTCTGTTCCTTTGGCAGACATCTGCCGGACCACCACGTGGTCTTCGAGTCAGACTTTTGCAACCCATTACTGCCTGGACAACAGTGCCTTCGGCCAGGCTGTACTCTGTAACCTTTTTGAGGTCTAGGCAACTCCTGCCCTCCGACCCTTCTGTGTTCAGGCTACCGGAGTGCTATTCCCTTAGTTTACACTGCTGTTGCCGCTGCTTGTGGCTGTCGTAGAGGGAGCCTTTTTTAGCTATGGGTTCTCGGTAGCCTATAGCTGGAGAGTCCCATATATGAGGACTGACTTCCTGCTTGTTCCTGGAGAAAGCGTAGTTACTCACCTGTAACAGGTGTTCTCCGGGGACAGCAGGAATCAGTCCTCACGACCCTCCCTCCTCCCCTTGGAGTTGCAGTCCTATTATATTTTGTTCTTTTTGCCGTCTTTTTAGCTATGTCATTTGACTGAGCAAGATGGCACCCTTGGGTGGGAAGAGGACCGCGCATGCTTGATGACAACTCCCAAAGGCTTTCTCTGAAAGCTGGGGATTTGCTCTGCATGAGGGCTCCATCGGCGCCGATATCACCCATATATGAGGACTGATTCCTGCTGTCCCCGGAGAACACCTGTTACAGGTGAGTAACTACACTTACTCCCCAAACAGGAGACCGCCTGATTCTTTCGCTGCTGCAGGTCTTCTCGGATGGTGCCAGGAGTGTCTCATAGTTCAGACTATACAACTGCAAAGTGTTAGAGATGGTAATACCCAGATACCAAACATCAGCACCACTTGGAAAGCTATAGGCTCTTCAAGGGGCAAGGTAGCAAAGCCAACTTCTGGAAGTTTACCATGTAGCCGGAAAAACCTCCAAACATCCTAAGCTCTTGCAGCAGCATGGACAGAGGACTCAGTGTTTCACATAAATGGTCTCCACTTATAGGGGGACCACATGACCCTGACCATCTCTCTATCCCAGTATCATCTGCCATCTCGCGGAGTCAACATGCAAGAGACTGAATAGCTATGGTAACAGTGGGGACATGGGACAACCTTGCCTTGTGCCTTTTCCTAAGGTAAAAGTAGGCGAGAGGTGGCTATTATTAACTAATACTGCAGCAGCGGGTGATCTATAAATGATTTGAATCTAATTACAGAAGTCAGCCCCAAAGCCAAAACTTTCCAAAACAGAAAACAAATAGGGCCATTCAATTTTATCAGAAGCTTTTTCAGCATCCAAAGAGACAATGATGTAGCTCCTTTCAACCCCCTGCAAGGCCTGAATGATATTCACCAAAAGGCACACATCTGCACCGTATCAGCCTTTAATGAAACTAGACTGATCTGGGTGTAGCAGGCCATGCATGACACATTCTAGCTGAAAACAGAACTTTTGCAGAGTTCTTATAGTTAATGTTCAGTAATGATATAGATGATTACTACAGAGTAAAGGGTCTTTCTCCTCTTTGTGGATAACTGTAATAATGGCTTCATTAAAGGATTTAGGTAAAGCTTGTTGTGCCAAGACAACATTAAAAAACTCTACTAGAACAGGAGTGAACTGCTCCCAAAAACACTTGTATATTTCAGCTAGAAGATGGTCTGGTTCAGCTGTCTTATTGTTTTTGAGAGTGGCTATGGCTTTGCCTTTCTGCCCTGGACTAAATGGTCTTTCCAGGGACTGCATCAAGGCCAACTTCAACAGATTCTGCTGCTTAAGCCATTCATCTATTTGAGACTAATGTAACCAACTGGGAAGGGTACAGCTCCTTATAGAAGCTCACAAAGCACCCTGCTATCTTTGCGGACATCAGTAATGTTCCCCTGATCATTCCTGATCTATTGAATGCACTTCTTAATGCAGATCTTTTTCAACTGCCATAACAGTTTGTGAGCCTTATCCGAATTTTCATTAAAATGCCTTTTCGTTCACTGCATCACCTGCACCATTTGTTCTAAAGTCAAGGAATTTAATTCCTTATGAATCATAAGCAGCTGCATTAGTGTGTCAGTGTCCCTTTTCTCTTTATGAAGTCACTCTAACCTGTCTAGTTCAGTATGTAAGGCCTCATATTGCTGCATTTTTTGTTTTCTGAGTGCAGTTGCAATTGTAGTGACATGGCCTCTGAACACTGCCTTCACGTTATCCCATAAAAGACCCGGAGAGATCCTAGGCATCTCATTGAACAGCCTATTCATGGACCATCGAAAAGGGCTCCTATCTGGATCTACCTGCTTCAAGTTCAGAAATAATATAGCATGGTCAGACAATGTAATATTGTGGATGATACAGCTCTGTATACCTGCCATGACCAACTGAGATACAAACCAGAAGTCAATGCGGGAATATGTCTGGTATACTGCTGAGTAACAGGTGTAGTCTCGCTCTCCCGGGTGTAACCAGTTCCAAATATCAACTAACCCTAATTGGTCTAGCAAGTTCTGTAGGATTCGAACCCCCTCTCAATTTGTTATTTTATTCTGACCTATCTGATGAGAAGAGATGCAATTAAAATCGTCCACAAGGTATACCACTCCCTCCACATCCATCGCCAACTCACTAAAGAACGAATGGAAGAAGGTACCCACCTACACATTAGGGATGTATACATTCTCCAGGGTTACCTTAGTTGAGCCCAACAATCTGATAAGAATTAAATAGCAACCCTGTTTATCAGCAATTTGCTTGGTTAGCAGGATGTTCACACTGTTAGCAATTATAATCGCAACCCTATGCTTATGAGCCTTAAATTGTGAGAAGTAGATATTTTCTTGACTCCTATTTCTAATGCTCATCTGCCGTAAGATGAGTTTCCTGTTGGAAAGTGAGGTCTGCCCTAGACCTCTGTAGTTAATTAATTTTACTTAGCAGTACTTATATACTGCTTTTCACCGGGTCAAAGCAGCATACATTCAGGTATGGTATATATTTCCCTTGTCCCTGAAGGGCTCACAATCTATGTTTTGTATCTGAGGCAATGGGTGTATACTCTTCCTCTTAATAGGCGAGGCCAAGCCTCTGACATTCTAAGATACCAGTTTAACCATACGCCCAACCAGTTACTCCATCCAACATAGAAAGTCCAAGAAAATAATCCATACTCCCTTTAACCCAGGTACTCACAACAATCCCCACCTCCACAACCTCTCTTCCCCCCCCCAAGAGATAGGGTACAAACCCCTCTACCAAAGGAGCACTCAAGAAGTATCTATCTTCATCCTCCCACCCTCACACTCACTGATACAATCCTAAAGTGTCACTTTGTCCCCAATGCCAAAAGGAAAAGTAGAGTTCTAATCAACCAAATGTATGCCCAGTAGATACCGCGGGACCCAACCGGAAGGCACCCAGGAGGAGAAATTAAGTAAATGCATGAAAGAAAAGAGAACATAGAGCAGTAGAGACACAGTTAGAAGTTCACCACCATCCCCTCTCAGGGCAGTCTGGTAGTGTCCATCTTTTTATCTTCCACTGGAGCTGACTGCAGACTAAAGCTGTCGTCTAAAATTAGGGGTCTTTCATCTCTCAGTTGTCAATTCCTTCCATTCTGGACTTCGTCGAACACCATTATGTGCTGACTGTGACCCAGCGTAGCCAGAGATCTCATCCATTATATTCAAACAATCATCCAACTCTGAGATACAATAGGATTTGTTGCCCATTCAAAAAAGATGGCAAAAGGGAAGTCCCATCGATACTTCACCCCCTTACTTTGCAACAGTTGTGTGGGGGGTCAAAAACCTCTCCATCATTCTAGGGTAAAGACCAACAGATCAGGAAATATTTGAATGGACAACTTATGAAATTCAATGGAGCACTTGCCACAAATTGCTTGCATAGGTCTCCTTATCCTCATAGTAATGGAAGCAGACCATGATTGGTCTCTGGAGGTCTCTTGCCAGAGTGCCCTTCTGATCCTCTGTGCGCTCTATCCAGTCGGACTCTGGTCTTTTCACCTGGAACAGAGAAGGAGAAGAGATCCTGCACAACTTTAGCCACATCCTCCTCCCCATCAGGGGGTTAAGGCCACCCCAAAATACAGATATTACACCTCCGTTGGTGATTTTCCAGGTCATCTTGGCACATTCGCCATCTCCTTAACTAGCGATTCTAGCTTATGTAATTTAGACTGAAACACCATGGTCGCATCAGTTTGCTCACTGATGTTTCATTCTGAGTAACACTCATAAAGCACTTTGAGCTTCTGCTTTATTCCTCACACTGCCTTGGCAAATTTTCCCCAAAACAGTTTTAACTCTCTGAACATTTCCAGAAAGTCTGCCTTAGTGACAGGGCCATCCAGCGCTGGAGTTCCATTGTGTGTCAAGGCCATCCCATTACTGTCTACCCCAGTATGAGGCTCTGCCAGTCTTTCGGGTTCCGACCAAAATTCACTAAGGCCACCACATAGCTAGCCTTAGCTTCCATGTTCTTTAATTATAGTAACATAGTATATGACAGCAGATAAAGACCAGCATGGTCCATCTAGTCTGCCAGTAAGGTGGCAAGAGAAAATGTACCCACCGCTCTGTGTAGGTCACTCCCCCTCTATGCCTTTGTTTTAGGAGTGTACCTGCTGCTCCATACAGGCCATCCCTCTCTTATTTGAGGAATAAGAAATAGTTAAGTTTAAGTTTATTTTGATTTTATCCTCTTGCTATAAAGGGATCCACTGTGTCTGCCCCATGCCATTTTGAATTCCATCACTGTATGTGCCCCACCACTAACATGAGGAGGGCATTCCAAACAATCCACCACCCTTTCAGTGAAAAAGTATTTCTCCGGGAGCAAGCAAGAGTTGCTACCACGCATGCATGGTCTCCTTCCTGCCAAAGGGTGCCATATTGCTCAGTCTCCTTTTTTCCGCAGAGCCCATTGGACGATTGTCCCTCATGTCAAGGAAAAAGTTGATTTTTCTGTGCCTTTTGGAGACTGGTCAACACCGGTATCCTTCCCGCCTCTGGCTTCGGTACTTCGGTATCGGGTCGGTCCTGTGTTGTTGTTTTTTTGTTTTTTTTAACCTTGCGCGTCTTTGTGCCCTTTTTTCCACTTTTCCTTGCTGGCTGCTAAGGCCTTCGACCTAGCCAGGGCCCTTTTTCCCCCGATGGCCACCAGCGGGATTAAAAAATGCAATCGGTGCGGGAAAATAATGTCCCTCACCAATACTCATGACTGCTGTCTCTGGTGCCTTGGTCCGGACCACAACCCGGCGGTCTGTCCTCTATGCAAGAAAATGTCATCCAAGGCCTTGCGGAGCCACCAGCAACAGCACAACAAGATTTTTCCGGAATCCCCCGTGCCTCCGAGAGCCAGGACCTCATCTGAGGCCTCGACGTCTCGGGGGGATCACTCCGAGCCCAAGCATCCTCAGGGCTCCTCAGAAAGGGGGGGGTCTCCCTCGCGGGAGCACAAGAGGAAGAAGTCCTTGAAGGTGGCATCTCTGCATGGCTTCGAACGACCAGGTTCCTCGCTCAACCGATTGCGGAGCCCCGAGCGTCGGCCGTGGTTGTCAGAGAAGGAGCGCCTGGCCAAAGTCCCTCGACGAGAACCGGACCAGCTGAGGCAAATACCGATTGTTCTGGTCGTGGACTCCCCTCCCTTCCCCCCCCCCTTGGGGGAACCAGCATCGAGTCCAACCGTGTAGACCTCTGAGCCAGTAGCTGTGGAGCCTCCGGAACTTGTGTCCAAGAGGGCGGCTATGGAGCGCAGTTTTACTGCCTTCGAGTAGCAGTGGGTGCAGATGTCCGGCTCCTCCGCTCCCGACCACCGGGCCCTCGACGTCCAAGTCGACCCCGTAGGTTGAGCTGATCCTCAAGACCTTTCGGACTCGAGTCAATCCTCTGCTGAGGGCACTCTTGGCCTCCCGTTCGGGACCGAGGTCATAGCCTCTGAGTCGATCGGCATTGGGGTGGACGATGCCCGGGTCCTCGATGCCCGATGAGCCCCCTCCCCCTTGGAGGCCTCGGCCTGGGAGATGGAGGACAGAGAGTCCCCAGATACTCGGAGGCATCGGGATGTCCCCTCAGATTCTCCCGTGTCTGAACCTCGGAGAAGGTCCCCTCCCGGAGGATATGAGTTTCCTGGACTTCGTGTGGGATATGTCCAAGGCGTTGGCTTTCCCCACAGAGTCTGAGGAGGAGCCTTGAGCCGATGAGCTCGAGATCCTTCAGTATGAGGCTCCTCGGGAGACCCTCACGGTACCCGTTCTTCCGATCCTGGAACGACTCATGCTCCGCATGTGGGAGACACCCGCGTCGACGCCAGTGCTCAGCAAATGGGTGGACTCGATGTATCTAATCCATCGGAGCCCTGGATTCCAGAAGTTGCTGCTGCCGCACAATTCCATGGTTGTGGAATCAGCCATACGTCAGCTTAAGAGCCAGAAGACGCATTCCTCGGTGCCCCCCGGCAGGGAGGCCCGCAACCTGGATGCTCTCGGCAGAAAGTGTTTCCAGGGCGTAATGCTGAATTGTCGAATACAGGCGTACCAGTTGTACATGGGTATGTACCTGAGGGACCTGGCGAAGGAACTCGCCGGGTTCTCGGCTGGTCTCTCCAAGGAACCATTGCAGCTCTTCAGGGGCTTGTCCAAAGCTGTCCATGAATGCTCCAAGTTTGTCTTGGGCGGCCTATGACGGGTTTGAGTCGGCGGCTCGAGTAGCCGCGGCGGGCATCGGTGCACGCCGCCAGGCTTGGCTGCAGTGGGTTCAGGACCTCGAGCAGTGGGTTCAGGACAAGCTGGTCGATGTCCCATGTCAAGGGGAGAACCTCTTTGGTAAACCCATGACTGACAAGGCCGCAGAGCTGGAGACTTAGTTCATGACGAGGACACGGCTCTCTAAGAAGACCTCTGCCCCTCCTCGTAAGAAGGGCTCTGGTAAAAAGCCCTTTTACTCAAGAAAGGGAACTGCATACCGAAACTACCTCCCTTACAAGGCCTCCCCGACTCCCCCACAGGGGCAGCAGGCCAAGGGACAGGGGCATGGCCCGCGTAAGCAGAAAGCCTCCAAGCCCAGCCTGGTGGGGGTTTTTGACTCCAGCATGGCCCCTCTCCCAGCAGGGACGGGGCAGCCCACAGGGGGTCTGCTAGTCTTGTATGCCCACAGGTGACAGGCCATCACCACTGATTGCTGGGCATTGCAAGTGGTCAGAGAGGGTTACCTTCTCCATCTAACCCGAGTACTTCTATACTACTTCCAAGGAGAGCCTCCAAGTTCTCCCCTTCACTGGGACCTTCTTCTGAAGGAGTTGGCAGGTCTTCTCGAGGACCGTGCGGTGGAACTGATGCCCCACCACCTCAAGGGCAAGGGGTTCTACTCCAGGTATTTCCTCGTCCCAAAGAGGATAGGTGGTCTAAGGCCCAACCTCGACAAATTCCTGGTGAGGGAGAAGTTCAAGATGCTCTCCCTTGGAATATTGCTGCCCTACCTCCGCCAGAGAGACTGGCTATGCTCCTTAGACCTAAAGGATGCCTACACACACACCTTCATCCACCCAAGCCACAGGCAATACCTGTGCTTTGTGGTGGGGGGCAACCACTACCAGTACAGAGTGCTTCCCTTTAGCGTTGCTTCGGCCCCCAGGGTGTTCACAAAGTGCCTGACGGTGGTTGCCACCTTCCTCAGGCTTCAAGGGATCTTCGTCTTCCCCTATCTCGACAACTGACTCATCAGGGGCACCATCCAAGTTCTGCAGGACTTTGGGTTTGTAATCAACTACCCCAAGTCCAGTCTCTGTCTGTCTCAGGAGCTAGACTTCATTGGGGAAAGACTCAATACCCTGCAGTCGAAGGCCTTCCTGCCTGCAGACAGAGCAGACAGGCTTATAGCCCTCGCTGGGAAGGTGCGCCGCAGCTCCTCAGTGTCAGCAAGGCAGCTGCTGCGCCTCTTCGGGCACATGGCCTCCATGGTCCATGTTACTCCAGATGCCCGCCTCCACATGTGAACTGCGCAGTGGTGCCTCAGAGACCAATAGTCCCAGGCCACTGGATACCTCCAGGACAGGATCAAGGTGACCAGGCAGAGTCAGGTATAGTCTGGTACAGAGTCCCTGACCTGGTGGCTCTTGCCCCAGCACTTGAGGGCAGGTATGCCTTTTCAAGCCCTTCCCCATTCCAGGGTCCTCACCACAGATGCCTCCTTACTGGGCTGGGGGGGCCATTGCCAGGGGTTCCGCACACAGGGAGTATGGTCCCTGGAGGAGAGTGCCCAACAGAACAACTTGTAGGAGCTTTGGCCCATCCGCCTCGCCCTGAAGGTTTTCAGGCAGGATCTGGTTCTCAGGTCAGTCCTCGTCCAAACGGACAACCAAGTGGCTATGTTCTACGTGAACAAACGGGCACGGGATCATGCACCCTCTGTCAGGAGGCCTGGACCTGTGCTCTTTTGCAACCCGCCAGGGGATTCTCCTCAAGGTAGTTTACCTGCCGGGCCAAGACAACAGACTCAGCAGGACCCTCCAGCCGCATGAGTGGCAGCTGGACCGGGCGGTGGCCAACAGGCTTTTCCAGGCCTGGGGAGAACCGGTGATAGATTTGTTTGCAAGTTATGTTCCCCTCCTGTGACACACAGATACAACAAATCAAATGTAGATGGGTACTTTATACCTCTGTACCTTGCAAACAACTGCCCTTTGCAATTGTGATTCAACGTCCATGGGTATGAAAATGTTTTGTTATTCAATGACTGTTTTTACAATAGAAATAAACAGTAGGTCCCAAAAAATGTTTTTTTGTGAAAGAGGTTGCTTTGATGTAGTATTGTGGGAAAAGTATTTGTGTAGTCCAGAGAGATCTTTTAATTAAAGGTTGCTCTATTGCTCCTGGAGATGTTTTTATTGTGACCCGCACTAGATGAGCTATGACTGTAGTTGTGGTACATAAGCTTTTATTAAATAAATAAGCAAACAAACCAATTTGTCATTATCTTCTCCACAAGTTCAGCTCCATCCAAAAGCAAGCTTGAAGTAATCCGAGTAACTTTGGTCATGTGACTGCAGAGGCTGGAAAAAGTGCTTGATGCTATGACATCTTACAGACCACTGTCCTCCTTTAATGTACACATATTCTTGCATTGTTTTGAACTTTAGCTGTGATACGTTTTTAAGGGAAGTAGATTAGCAGGGCCAGCCCAACCATAGGCAAGACCAGACGCTCTTCTAGGGCAGCAGCTTCTGAGAGCCAACAAAGAACAACAGTCAAAACAGAACAGATCCTGCAGCCAGAAAAATATCAAAGAACCATCAGAACATTCTTTTACCTGCAGGGAGAGTATAGCACACTCGCCCATGCAAAGCAAAGTTCAAGATTTAAAAGTATGATGTCCAATTATGCATTTTTACGGGAATGTTGTTGGAGGGGTGGCGTTGGGATGATCGCGATTGTCGAGTTTGATTGTGAAGAATTTCAGGGGGAAATGAAGCACAAAGCTGAAGATTCACCCAGGACCCCCAGTACACTTGCGCTGGCCCTGGAGATTAGGTAAAGAGATGCAGATCCCAAGGGGATTGTTCTGAAATTTAACCACCATATTGATCAAGAACAAAAACATTAAAAAGAAAACTATTCACATTTCTGCAGGGAGGTAAATGTGGACTCCTTTACATTATCTTGGTTTGATTATAGTCCCTAACAGAAGAAAGGAAGCCTGACTAGTAAAGGAACATAGGAGAGAGTCTGACAACAGTGAACATAGTGGACTGGAACAGGGAGCAATGCTAGGAAATTGAGATAGTGAGGAGCAGGATGATGAATGCATTTGTACAGTAGATAAGGACAAGTAGTTTGAAAACAGAACAATATTTTACCAGGAGCTAGTGAAAAGAACCGAGTACCCAGATGGCCTGAGAATGATATGGACGACAAAAGTGGATGTGAGCTGCAGCATTTTGAAGGAGCTAAAAAGGACTGAGAAGCATTCTGGAGACCAGAACAAACAAGAAGAAAACAAGACACCAAGAAAACAATAGCTTGGAGAAGAGAGCATACATCAAAATTAAGGGAAGAGCAGATTTTAGAGATAGCATGAGGCTAGGAGGGGCGTGAAATGGATAGAGTGCAGAAATGCCTGTAGAGAGCAGCTAATACTGTAATTATTCCCAGGCATATAGCCCAGAGGTAACTACTGAGATTTGCCTTTAAAGGACAGGGCAGCTTCCCAAGCTATCTTTGGAGCTGTCTGTGTTGGAGTGCCCAGTGGAAGAAGTATAGTAGCCCCACAACTACTGCAAGAATGGACTGTGCTCTGAGCTAACATGACCCCCCCTTCCATTTTAGCACTTGAAAGTTCCACAACCCCAGATAACAGAAGGGCAGTAGCCTACAGCAATTGTTAAAGCAGTGGTCATAAAATCAATGTGTTAATTCCATGGTTGCTTGCTCCTTGTGACCTTGGGCAAGGTCATTCTCCAGGACCAAGCAGAAAGTCAGTCCTCACATATGGGTGACATCGACCTCGATAGAGGCCCCATGTGGAGCATTTCCCCAACTTTCAAAGAAAGCCTTTGGGAATACACCCACGCATGCGCGGTCCCCTTCCCGCCCAAAGGTGCCATCTTGCTCAGTCTTTCTTTTTCCGTGGAGCCCAACGGACGTGTGTCCGTGTCACCGGAAAAGTTTGATTTTTTTCTGCGATTTTTGCTCTCTTTTGTCCGGTTCGACGCTGGTTCCCCTTCCCGCCTGGGTTCGGTACGCCGGTATCGACCCAATCGCTAATTTTCATTTTTTTGCCCTTCGTGGCATGCGTTCGCGCTCTTTTTCTTTTTTCCTGGAGGGCCAGTCTTTTGACCTCGCGGGGACCCTTTTTTCCCCGATGGCCTCCAGTGGTTTTAGAAAGTGTGATCGTTGTAAGAAGCTCATGTCTCTTACCAACACACATGACTGCTGCCTGCATTGCCTCGGGCCGGACCATGATCCCAAGGTCTGTGTCCCGTGTGGAAAAATGTCCACTAAGGCACTCGGAAGCCAGCAGCATCAGAAGGAGAGAATTTTCTCCGACTCTACCTCCGGTCGAGCCCGGACCTCGTCAGAGGCCTCGACATCTCGGGAGTCTGACCCCGAGCTTCGTCGGGGTTCCTCTGAAAGGGGGTCCCCCAGTCGGGAGCATAAGAGGAAGCTCGTGAGGGCGGCGTCGGAGGATACCCCTGGTTCCTCGAGGGTCGGGTCCCAGACCCCTGACCGTCGCCCCGGGCCTTTGGAGCCGGGAAGCCTCCTAAGGTGCCTCGTGTAGAGCCGGAGTACGTCGAGCATGTAAGTCCTGTTGTCCTCGAGGACTCTCCTCCCAGGGAGCCGATGTCGGGCCTGGCACCGCCAGGGCCCGAGTCTGTGACTGCTGAGTCTCCTGAGCTTGGACTCAGGCTGACAGCCTTGGAGTGCAGACTGTCTGCCTTCATGGATCAGCAGCGGGTGCTGATGGCCAGCTTGACTGGTGCATCTGCCCCGACCACCGGGACGTCGACGTCTAAGTCGACCTCGGAGACTGAGCCGGTTGTCGAAGCCAGGAAGGCCCGAGTCCAAACTCTGTCACGGTCTCCCTCGACCTCCCGTTCGGGACCAAGGGCATTGACGCCTATAGTCCCGGCGTCGGGGTGGGTGCTACCGGAGCCCGCGCGGTCGGAGCCCCTCGACTCTTCCTCAGATGAGTCTGCGTGGGAGACGGAGGACGAGGAGTCCCCCGATACCTTTCGGACTCGGTGTGTCCCTTCGGACTCACCGCAGTCTGAGCCCCGGAGTAGGTCCCCACCAGAGGATACCCGGTTCTCGGAGTTTGTCAGGGACATGGCCAAGGCTTTGAATGTTCCTGCGGATCCCGAGGAGGAGCCTCGAGCCGAAGAGCTCGATGCCCTACAGTATGACTCTCCCCCGAGGGAGGCCTTTACTGTGCCAGTTCCTCTGATGCTGGAACGGCTCCTCTTCTGAATGTGGGAGGCACCGGCCTCGGCGCCGGTTTTGAGCAAGCGGATCGATTCCATGTATCGAGTCCAAAAGAGCCCTGGGTTCCAGAAGGCGCAGCTGCCGCACCATTCTATGGTTGTGGAATCGACCATGCATCGTCTGAAGAGCCAGAAGATGAACTCCGCGGTGCCCCCCGATAGGGAGGCCGAAAGCCTGGATGCCATCGGCAGAAAGTGCTTCCAGGGCTCGATGCTTGCTTGCCGTGTCGTCCTACCCAGCTGTACATGGGCATGTACTTGCGGGACCTGGCTAAGGAAATAGCCGGGTTCTCGGCTGGCCTCTCCGGGGAACCTTTGCAGAGGTTCAAGACCTTGTCCTCAGGGATCCGGGAATGCTCCAAATTCATCTCCCGGGCAGACAAGATGGCTTCGAGGATTCGGCCAGAGTAGCAGCGGCAGGCATCGGTGCCCGACGCCAGGCATGGCTACAGTCATCGGACCTTGAGCCATGGGTACAGGACAAGTTGGTCGATGTCCCATGCCGGGGTGAAAACCTCTTCGGCAAGCCCATGGCCGAAAAGGCCGCTGAGCTCGAGACCGAGACTCTGACAAGGACAAGGCTGTCCAGGAAAACCTCTCCCCCTTCTCATAAGAAGGGCTCAGGGGAAAAAGGCCTTTTACCCAAGGAAGTCGTCTGCCTACAAACCTTTCCCTCAATATCAGAGCTCCCCAGCAGGGTCAGCAGGCCAAGGGGCAGGGACATGGGCCCCATAGGCAGAAAGCCCCCAAGCCTCCAGCTCCTGCTCCTACTCAGCAGGGAGGGGGTTTTTGACTCCCACTGCATAGCCTCTCCACCTCTGCTGGCCCATCTCAGCACGGGAGGTCGGTTGGCCCTGTTTGCCCACCAGTGGCCGCTCATCACAGGAGATGCTTGGGTACTGAGCATAGTCCAGAAGGGCTATCTGCTCCATTTCAATCAAGTACCCCCCTCCTACTTTCCAGGGGAGCCTCCAAGGCCTACTTTGCATCAGGTACTCCTTCTCCAGGAACTGCAAGGTGGTCTTCAAGACAGGGCGGTGGAGCCTGTACCTCCCCACCTGCTGGTGCAGGGCTTCGTTTACTTCAGGTACTTTCTTGTGCCAAAGAGAACTGGAGGTCTCTGGCCCATTCTGGATTTGAGAAATCTCAACAAGTTCTTGGAAAAGGAAAAGTTCAAGATGCCTACTCTTGGAACACTGCTGCCCTACCTCCAGCAGGGAGATTGGCTATGCTCCTTAGATCTGAAGGATGCGTACACTCACATCCTCATTCATCCAGACCACAGAAAATACCTAAGGTTCGTGGTGGGAGGAAACCATTTTCAGTACAGAGTACTGCCCTTTGGCGTAACCTCCGCCCCACGGATCTTCACAAAGTGCCTAGCTGTGGTGGCGGCCTACTTGAAAAACCAGGGTATTTTTGTCTTCCCCTACCTGGACGACTGGCTCATCAGGGGTCAGATTCTCCAGGAGGCCAGGCAAGCCACCCTCCATACTGTCTCTCTCCTTCAGCAACTAGGCTTTGTCATAAACTTCGCAAAGTCCACTTTGCTCCCCTCCCAGAACCTAGAGTTCATAGGAGCACGGTTAGACTCCCTGCAAGCAAAGGCTTACTTGCCAGAAGACAGAGCGGGAAGGCTGATGGACTTGGCTAGCCAATTTCTAGACAACCCACTGGTTTCCGCCAGACTCTAAGGCTCCTGGGCCACATGGCATCGACAGTGCATGTGACCCCCAATGCCCGCTTGAATATGAGGTCTGCACAGTGGTGTCTCAGAACTCAGTGGCGGCAGGCCACAGGAAGCCTCAGAGACAAAGTAAGGGTGTCCAAACCATTCCTGAACTCCCTGCAGTGGTGGCTACACCCCCCAACCTTCTACAGGGAATTCCTTTTCAGGTACCTGTTTCCACTGTGGTACTCACAACCAATGCCTCCTTGCAGGGCTGGGGTGCACATTGTCTGGACAAGTGCACCTAGGGCCTGTGGTCTCCATGGGAGGCCACGCAACAAATCAACCTGCTGGAACTCCGGGCGATACGCTTAGCCCTCAAGGCCTTCTCTCACACCCTAGCCCACCAGTCTGTCTTGGTGCAGACAGACAACCAGGTGGCGATGTTCTATGTGAACAAACAAGGGGGCACGGGGTCCAGACTCCTGTGTCAGGAGGAACAGGCCCTATGCTCTTTTGCACTTCGACACAATATGCTGCTCAGGGCAGTCTATCTTCCTTGCCAAGAAAATTTCCTGGCAGACAGATTGAGCAGGGTTCTACAACCTCACGAATGGCAGCTGCACCCTTTGGTGGATCAGAACATTTTCCTGAAATGGGGACTTCCATCCATAGACCTCTTTGCCAGTCCCCTGAACCACCGGCAGCTGCCCCAGTTCTGCTCCAGGCAACCGCATCCCACAAGATTCGCAGCGGATGCCTTCCTGATCTCATGGTCCGAGGGCCTTCTGTATGCGTTTCCTCCCATGCCCCTGGTGGCCCGAACCTTGTTCAAGATTCTAAGGGACAGGGCCTCGGTCATATTGGTAGCCCCCAGATGGCCAAGGCAGCCCTGGTTCCCGCTTCTGTTACAGCTGGCGGACACCCCACTCCCTCTGGGGTTGCAACCTGATCTTCTTTCTCAGGATCAGGGTTCCCTTCTGCACCCCAATCTCAAAACTCTCAATTTGATGGCCTGGAGGCTGCAAGGGTAGTGCTGGCTCCCTGGGGTCTGCCTCAGGAAGTTGAAGAGGTGGTCTTGGCATTTAGGAAGCAATCCACCAGAAAGACCTATGCCATGAAGTGGAAACGGTTCTCCTTGTGGTGTGACCAACGCCAGGAGAACCCTTTCGCCTGTCCTGTGCCGGTTTTGCTTCAGTACCTGCTGCACTTGTCTAATCAGGGTCTTAAGTCCAATTCTGTTCGGGTACACCTTTCTGCTCTGGCAGCCCACCACTCACTGGTGGAAGGGCACTCTTTATCGGTTCACCCCTTGGTGTCCCGCTTCCTCAGAGGCTTGCTCTTGCTGAAGCCTCCTCTCCGTCCACCAGCCCCTGAGTGGGAGTTGAATGTGGTCTTGCAGCAGCTTACTCGCCCTCCCTTTGAGCTGATGGTTACGTGTCCTCTCCGCTTCCTTTCTTGGAAGGCTCTTTTCCTAGTGGCACTAACCTCGGCCAGACGAGTGAGTGAACTTCAAGCCCTGGTCTGTGACAGGCCATACACTCGTTTCTATAGGAACAGGGTAGTCCTTAGGACTCATCCTAAGTTCCTCCCGAAGGTAGTCTCCTCTTTCCACCTCAATCAGGAGGTGGTTCTTTCAACATTCTTCCCTAGGCCCCATGCCAGCCGGGCTGAGGAAGTCCTGCATACCCTGGACTGTAGAAGGGCCTTGTCTTTCTACATTGAGCATACTAAGGGTCATAGAAGGGCTACCCAGCTCTTCGTCTCCTTGACCCAAACAACTTGGGGTTGCCTGTCTCCAAGCGTACCTTGTCCATATGGGTGGCGGACTGTATCACCTGGGCTTACAGGGCAGCAGACCTTCCCTTGCAGGGTCAAGTCACAGCCCACCGTGTCCGGGCAATGGCTGCATCAGTAGCTCATCTCCGTTCTGTACTGTTGGCAGACATCTGTAGGACTGCAACTTGGTCCTCATGCCAGACTTTTGCAGCCCATTACTGCCTGGAGAGGGAGTCCCGTAGGGACAGTGCTTTTGGTCAGGCAGTACTCCGGAATCTCTTTGAGGTTTAGGCAACTCCAGCTCTCTTGTTGGTCTACCGGAGGGATCTCTTCTCAGTAAAATTTTTTCCCTGATGCTGAGGCTTCACAGAGGGAGCTCTATTTTTCAGCCTGGGTTCCTAGTAGCCCAGAGCTAGGGAGTCACCCATATGTGAGGACTGACTTCCTGCTTGGTCCTGGAGAAAGAGTAGTTACTCACCTGTAACAGATGTTCTCCAGGAGCAGCAGGAATCGGTCCTCACAACCCTCTCTCCTCCTCTGGGAGTTGCAGTTGTGCATAGTTCATTTTTTTTTTGTGCTGTCTTTTAGCTATGTCATCTGACTGAGCAAGATGGCACCTTTGGGCGGGAAGGGGACCACGTATGCGTGGGTGTATTCTCAAAGGCTTTCTTTGAAAGCTGGGGAAATGCTCCGCATGGGGACTCCATCGACGTCGATGTCACTCATATGTGAGGACCGATTCCTGCTGCTCTTGGAGAACACCTGTTACAGGTGAGTAACTACTCCTTTTCACCCTCCAGTACCTCAGGTACAAACTTACAGACTGATGCCGAAATCTACTGTGGCCTTTAAGCACAGATAGCATTAAATGTGCTTAAATGTGGCGTTAACGACAGATACAGAAAGGAGACGGCCCCACATGTAAACAGCAAAGGAAAAACACTCACAATTAATGCCAAGATTATTACAGGTAAATGAGCAGCACATACTGAAATGGTATGCAAATATTGACTGTGCCTGATGCAGAGAGATGCCTAGAAGATTTTGCAACCAGCCTTAGCGTCAATATCTCTACGCGTGGTCTTGAAGTAGCTTAAACATCTAATACATGCCCCAACAGAAATGTCAAAGATGATCCAGGCATCGAGAAAAGCCCCCGAAGCCATCAAAATACTGTTGGGGGCCAGTGCCCCCAACAGAAAGCAAATCCCTAGTAGCACCTTCATTTTATACCTTCTAGTTTTACAGCTTTCCCTTTTGTTTGACAAAGGTTTGTTCATTAATACCCTTTAGTATTTAAATATCTGTATCATTTCTCCCTTGTTCCTCTTCTCCTCTAGGGTATATATATTCAGGTCTTCAAGTCTCTCCTCATACGTCTTCTGGCACAGGCTCCAAATTATTTTGGTCGCCTTCCTCTGAACCGTTTTCAAGTCTTTTTAAATCCTTTGTGATAGCAGGGCTGGGAAGATGCAACAAACTTGAAAAGACAGAGCAATGCAGTAGAACTGCTTAGGCATAAGGCCCATGTGTTCAGCCACACTACTCCGTGAACAGGAGATCACTCTCTCATGGGGGTCCCACAATCCCCTCAATGGTACCCCAGATCTGAAGGTTCACCAAGAGAGATCCCAGCAATGAGTAGTAGTCCATTTAATGATAAAAGTTCAGCAGTTTTTTCTTCTATTTGGCGTATAGAGTTGGGCATTACCATAACACACAGTATCTTCTCAGGCACAATGAACATTCATACTACAAACAGTCCAGTCCTTCCCGGTATCTTCGTAATAGCTGTGCTTCAACCATGCTAGTAAGAAAAAGGGAGCGCTAAGCGCCATTCAGCATCACTAGTACTTAACCATCTTCATACACATGCTCTACCTTTTGCGCTCCTCCGTGGTTGGTCTACAGGGATCCGGGAAGTTATTTCGTTGTCTGTGCATGTGTTCTGCAGAGCTCGGATGCACCTGCATCAGTGCTGTCACCAGCTTGGTTCACACCCATATAATCTGATTTGGGCCGAGCGTGCTGCGAGCTGTACTTCAGGAGCCAAGGCAATATTGAACATAAGATCTATGCCCTGCCTTATTCACTCGGTTCAGAATACCGCTGCCATGAGGGTTATTTTAGGGTCATGTGACAGGCCGCTGACAATCAGGGCTCTCAGCGTCGACCGAAGATGACATGGTTGTCTGCAGGGGACCCCTTATGCACAACCCAGGCCGCTTCACAGGCAGAAAGCTCTACTTTTCAGGCAGCATAGACTACATTGGGAGGGGATTTTTGGCGAGCTTTGTCGGATGGTGGCGAGCACTTAGGAACCAGGCAGCCATTTTGTTTGGGCTCGCCAGCACAGGCCCCCCTCCCCTTTTTATTTCTAATTCTACATTATTTTTGTGAAAAAAATTTTTGTTTATCCATAATGTACATTTTTTTAAAGTCATGCATTTTTGTAAGTAATCATGCATGTTTTAAATATTGAATGAATGTGTGTGTATTTTTTCATCTTTGTGTGTAATATTGTTTATGGTTGTCTTTTTCATAGACCTTTGGCACAGGCTTGTTTGCTGAAAATTGGCCAAGTTGGGTCCTTAATAAAGTGTGCTAATAGAAGAGTCCGTTTGTGAGGCTGTGGTCTTTCTCTGCTCCTCCTTCTGGGGCTTACTGCCTTATGCAGATGCAGGACTGCTGTGTGAATTTTGTCAATGAAGTGCTGTTTTCAGGCCAAGCCAATAAAGGAGAAAGATGATGTGCCAATCCAGATGACTGCAGCTCGCTGCCAAACATAACCAAGCATGTTTACCTCCTGGGTTTATACAGGATTGAGTTGTGGTGACAGAGGCAAGAGAGGTTATTAGAACCCCCAAGGAGGGGGATGAGGTTCATAGTTGGGCTTAGGTAAAATCTGAAATCAATTACTCCTGGCAGAATTCTAAGATTCTGCATAACATTTGGCGTGTTCGATTTCAAGAAGAATGGCCATGCTGGCCTCTTGGGTCCCGATCAAGACATTAATGGGATTGCATCCTTCCTCATGGCTAGAAGGAGTTGGTTTGCACAGCTTGAGCTTCCCTGGAAGAGATAGCAGAGTTGGTATGGGCCTATGTGATCGAAAAGGAGTTGATGGTTATGATGATATAGGAGGAAAAAAATGTTAGTACTGGCACACTTGGGCTGGGTGGTGCCTTCGGCACTTTGGCTCAAATCAGCGGGAAAGGAGGCTGAGCTTGAACTGGGGAGAGTGATCAGGTCTAAGGGGTAGGAAAAAAAAGAATGAGGAAAGGAGTTGTGGATAGAGAGGGTGGGGGCGCTGGGGAGAGCAGTGGGAATAGGACCTGGGGGGTAGGGTGTGCAGTTGGGGATGGGAGGATGGAGAAAGCAGAGGGGATTGAGGCTTAAGTGGGGTTAGGAGGGAGTTAGAGGGGAAGGGTCTTGGGATATGGTGGTAGAGTAATTGGGAGTCAGGCCTGGAAGAAAAGGGAGAGAAGAGGAGATGGGATGGAGGATGGCCTATTATCTACCATAGCAGTACTCCTAGGAAATCCTAAACAAAAACATGTGCATCTTTTGAGTAGTCAAACTTGTCACAGAACACAATCAGTTCAGTAGTTACACATGGGGTGATTTCATCCTGATAGTACGAATCAGAACATGATCACCAGAGATTTCTAGGAAAAGTTCTAAGGCTGTATTGGGCATGCACAGTAATTCTTGCAAATATGTAACTTGGCTTAGGTCTTTGTTTTTTTCATTAATGTCAGACGAGCCTTTTTTAAATCCCTAATTATGGGGTAGCATTCTCATGAGACAAAGTTGAATTTCATTTTTTACCGTTTTGTTTTGTTTTGGTTTGGTTTGTGCTAGTGGGATGTTTACTTACCTCTAAAGGTTAGTTTTAAGAATTTTTAATACCTTAATATCAGGTCTTTGTTTTTCAGTGGTCTTTGACAGGATTCTCAGTTATTCCATTTATTCTCTTTGAGGCAGTCATTATCCCTTTGTATTTTGCTTTATTAGATTTGTGGATGATATCTGAAAGGAAGATCAGTGGCTTCAAGATGCTCTGGCTCCTCCCATTTCACATCCTGTGAGGCATACTGTACCTCAGTCTGACCTCCAGAATCCACTATCTACGTTCTTGAGCTCACTCTTCTGAGCGCCTTTGGCTAAAATCTCTTGGCGATACGGACTTCATACACTCCAACTTTATGCTAGCTAATTTCCAGTCTGCTATAGCATTGGCCAAGCAAGAGGTACTGTGTCCATCTGACAAACTCTTGTGACGCTCAATTCTGTCCTCACAGTGCCACCACCTCTTCGCATTCTGCCCAGATGTTGTCTGCTTACTTCCATGACAAGGTTAATCTTGAGTTCTCCACTGGTTCACCTCCATCTTCCTTTCCCCTGCTTCATCCTCATAACCTTCCCTCAGCTCCTGCCATTCTTTCTTCCTTTTCCAAGATCACAACAGATGAAACTATAAATCATCTTTGCTCCAAACTCACTACCTGTTCCTCTGCTGCTCAACTGTATTATCCCCTGCTGTTATCCCTTCCATCTGTCATATCCTCAAGCTATCACTTTCCACTGTAACTGTTCCTGAAGCCTTCAAACATGCTGTTCCTGATCGTGTCCCCAGTCTAGTCCCCTAACCTCTGGGTTGCCCATCTCATCTAGCAGCTTGGAGACTGAGAAACTCCCACTTTTGTGACATCACCAGTATATCTCTCCGGTGTCCACCTCCTGTCACCAGTTACCTCAGTCTCCAAGCAGCTGGATAGATAGGAGCCCGGGGGTCCGGGCTCACTTGAGAAACAATTGAGGATTTAGGATAGCTTAGTTTTGCTTTTTGGGGTTTAGAGTATTTGCAGGAGTTCCCTTTGCCTTGAGGGCTGTGGCTTTAAATCTTGTTCCAGTCCAGCTCCTTCATTTTTGGCTCTCCCTCTTTACCCTTCCCCCCCCCTTTTTTCTTCTATCTCTTCACGCTTACTGGCTGATTTGGTAGTGAGAGGGGCCTGCTGGATTGGAAACCGTTTGTCCGGGACACAGCAGTGCCTGTATGCAGCAGAGAAGCACCCGATTTCAGGGGGGGGGCTGAGAGCGGAGTTCAGCTGACGCCACGCAGAAGCTTTTACCTGCCAGTGCGTCTGGAGGCTCTCCCCACTGCACGGAGCTGGCAGCTTGAATTTGGCGGAGTGTAATATCGGGCCCGGGGGTCCGAGTGCTCCCAGTGCCGGCGGCAGGCGTAGTTATTGCAGCGGGCATCATAACTCGCCTTGCAGCCGCGAAAGGTAAGCGTTAGCTCTCATAACTTCTGCCTTTTCCTCTCAGCGCAATTTGGCACGCTTTTGGGCGGTCGGCCTTGCCGCGTGGCGTTGGCGTGTCGGGCCTCCAGACCCAAGAGGAACACTTTTTCTGGAGCTCTGTGAGATTAAGTACTTTGCTGGCGGTTCCATATTAAAAAAAAAAAAACGGGGCAGTTTCACGGTGTTGTAGTGTGTGTTTAACTTAGACAGTGTAGTTGGTTTCCTCAGTTCAGTTTGGGGTCTGGTTGCACGTCTCCGGCTGAGAGGCCGGCAAGGGACAGGGCTAGTGTTTGCAGACAGGCAATGCCTTCCAAACCACTGTGCAAGGTGTGTGGGGCTCGGAAGGGCTCTACCGCCAGGGTCTGCAAAGCTTGTATAGGGGGACCTGGGGAGCTAATTCAGGCCCAGGAGCAGCAGGATGGAGTCCCGGGGCCAGCGCCAGACGCCTCGGCCTCCCTTGTACCTGACTTGGCACAGCATGAACCGGTGGCAGGCCCGTCCTCCGGTTTGGGGGCCCTCCCCCTCAGGTGACATTGCCAAAGGAGCTGTCTTCCATTTTTTCGCAGCAGTTTGTGGCCTTATTACAGCAGACAGTCTTTGGAAATTCGCTGCAGCAGCAGCTTGCTAAGAATATCAGCGGAGCAAGAAAGCGTTCTGCGTCCCCTCGGGGCGAGAGCTCTCCGGGCGGAGGCAAGAAATCCCGCAGAGAAGGTGAGCTGTGTGAGCATTCCAGGGCGTCAGAGGACCCCCTTTCGGATGAAGAGGCCCACAGTCTGGCGTTTGAGGAGCTGGAAGAAGGTGAGATTTCGGAGAGAGATCAGTCCAGGGTTGTGCGAGTCTTCAGGAGAGATGAGCTTCCAGCACTCATTCTGAAGACGCTTAAGGCACTCAATATGCCGGTCCCAGGGGCTGCAGAAGATGAATCGCTGGAAGATCCTTTGTTACAGAAAGACTCAAAGGGCATTCCCGGTACACAGGGTTTTTCAGGAAGAGTGGAATGTCCCAGAAACACTGCTGAAAGGTTCCAGAGTTCTGGGTCGCTTGTACCCATTGCTGGATCAGGATAAAGAGGTTTTTAAATCTCCTAAAGTGGACGCGGCCGTCTCGGCTGTAACCAAAAAAACGACTATACCGGTAGAGGGTAGCACGGCTCTCAAGGATGGACAGGACAGGAAGTTAGATGTCTTGTTGAGGCAGATTTTCGATGTCAATGCCATTTCGCTGCAAGCAGCTATTTGCGGAGCATGGGTGGCTAGAGCCTGTCTCCGGTGGGCACAGCAGGTGCAAGAGGGGCAGCCGAGTCCATTGGCGGGAGAGGCTGCACGATTGGAGTCCGGGGCGGCCTACCTGGCGGATCTTCATTATGACCTTATGCGGGGTCTGTCAAAACGTATGGCATCGGCTCTAGCAGCGCGCCGGTATTTGTGGCTGCGCAATTGGGCGGCGGACAGCTTCTCTAAATCTAGGTTAAGTAAGTTGCCTTTTAAGGGTCGTCTGCTTTTCGGTGAGGATTTAGAGAAACTGGTTAAGGACCTCAGTGAGTCCAAAGGAGGGAGGCTTCCGGAGGATAAGCTTAAGGTGCTCCGTGGGGCACTGGGGGGTAGAGGACAGGTGCGAGATTTCCGCCGGTTTCGCTCTCAAAGGTTCTCTTCGGGCCAGCGGGGGCGCTTCCCCGGTAGAAACCAGGGATTTTGAGGGTTTTGGGGAGCAGGAAGGGGCTTCGGTCCCTCTTCCTCCTCCTCGAATAACTTCAAAAAGTCACAATGAAGTGAGGAAGACCCAGGCACCCCTACTTCCCGTAGGGGGACGTTTGCAGGAGTTTTATTATGCCAGGGTCCAGATTACTTCGGATCAATGGGTGCTGGAGGTCATTCGGGAAGGCTATGCCCTGGAGTTCTTGCGCCCAGTGCAGGACACCTTTGTTCAGTCTCCCGGCAGATCAGTTGCGAAGTGCGCGGCGCTGCAGAAGACGGTACAAAGATTGCTGGACCTCAGAGCCATAGTCCCCGTGCCCTCAGACCAGTCTGGATGCGGTCGTTACTCCATCTACTTCGTTGTCCCGAAAAAAGACGGAGGAGTGCGCCCGATCCTGGATCTCAAAGGAGTCAACCGTTGTCTGCGGGTGTCTCATTTTCACATGGAAACGCTGCGCTCCGTTATAGTGGCCATACAGCGAGGAGAGTATCTTACGTCCCTGGACCTGTCTGAGGCATATCTGCATATTCCCATAAGGCCAGACCATTGCAAATTTCTCAGGTTCGCAGTACCTTTCGGTCATTATCAGTTCCAAGTGTTGCCCTTTGGGCTAGCCACGGCTCCAAGGGTTTTCACCAAGGTCATGGTAATAGTAGCGGCAGCGCTGCGCAAGGAGGGCATCCTCGTACATCCTTATCTAGACGATTGGCTGATCCGCACCAAATCCCAGGCCGAGAGCAAGAGGGTGACTGCCAGAGTGGTATCGTTCTTAGAAAGTCTGGGGTGGATAGTCAATGTGGCGAAGAGTCACTTGCGACCTTCCCAGAGCCTGGAATATCTAGGTGCTCGTTTCAACACCCAGATTGGGAAAGTGTTTCTCACAGCACAGCGAGCTCAGGACCTGCGCAGACTGGTGAGGAGGTTCCTGCAATACAAGGCTCCCTCGGCATGGCATTACCTACAGTTGTTGGGCACCATGGCGGCATCGATAGAGACATCGATATGGGCCCGAGCTCATATGAGGCCGGTGCAGAGAGCATTACTTCGCCGGTGGGCGCATCAACTGGATCCTCTGTCCCGGAGACTGGTCTCAAGCTCTGCACTGGTGGTTGCTTCCCGAGTCCTTGGAACGGGGGAAATCCTTGGAGGCGCCGGACTGGGTGGCAGTAATGACGGACGCCAGTTTGTTGAGCTGGGGAGCTCATTGTCAGGGCAGATTTGCGCAGGGGCATTGGAATCCTCAGGAGAGAGCGTGGGCAATCAATCAACTGGAGTTAAGGAGCGGTGTCCCTAGCAATGCAGGCGTTTCACTCCTTGCTCACCGGAAAGGCGGTCCGGGTGTTGTCCGACAATGCGACGGCGGTGGCCTATGTCAACAAGCAGGGGGGCACCAGCAGCATCACGCTCGAAGCCGCAGACCTGTGTGCCTGGGCGGAAACGAATCTCTCAGACTTGTCGGTGGCACATGTAGCAGGGGTGGACAATGTGGAAGCCGATTTTCTCAGCCGAGTGCGGGTGGACCCGGGGGAGTGGGTTCTGCATCCCGAAGTCTTCGAGATGATTGTTCGCAGGTGGGGGTCCCCGGTCATGGACCTCATGGCGACCTTCGAGTCCGCAAAGACCAGTTGCTTCTTCAGCAGGCGCAGAGAAAGGATGTCAGACGGTCTGGATGCCCTTATGCAGATCTGGCCAGAGGGGAAACTTGTATGTCTTCCCGCCGTGGGTCTTGATAGGAAGGCTCCTGCAAAGGGTAGAGAGGTTCAAAGGTCACGTGATTCTGATAGCGCCGGATTGGCCTCGTCGTCCTTGGTACGGGGACCTGGTGAGATTGTTGGTGGCAAAGCCCTGGCACCTTCCTTGCAGAGTGGATCTCCTGTCTCAGGGTCCTCTGCACATGCCGCACGTTGATCGGTTCTCGCTTACGGCTTGGCTCTTGAGAGGGCTCGGTTAAGATCCTGGGGGTACTCGGCGGCGGTCATTGCTACTTTATTGAAGTCCAGGAAGCAATCTACTTCTCTAGCGTATGTTCGGGTCTGGAGAATTTTCGAGGCGTGGTGTGGGAACAAGAAGTGCGAGGCTTTGAAGGCCTCTGTTCCCCAGATCTTGGAGTTTTTGCAGGATGGTTTTGACAAGGGGCTGGCGGCGGCCTCGTTGCGGGTTCAGGTAGCGGCCTTATCCTGTTACAGTGGCTTGCTGGCAGGGCAGTCGCTTGCGGCCCAGCGGGATGTGAAACGTTTTTTGCAAGCGGTATCCCTTGCTCGGCCCCCATCTAAACATGTTTTTCCTAAGTGGCACCTTCCCTTTGTGTTGGACGCCTTAGAGCAGGAGCTTTTCAAGCTGTTAGCGCGAGCAACTCTCAAGGATCTATCTTTGAAGACGGTGTTCTTGGTGGCGGTCTGCTCGGCGCGCCGGGTGTCAGAGTTGTAGGCGCTTTCCTGTAGAGAGCCCTATCTTTCCTTTTTTGCGGCTAAGGTCGTTTTGAGACCGGTGCCGGCTTTTCTTCCAAAAGTGGTCTCGCCATTCCATGTGAACCAGGAAATTGTTTTGCCGGTTTTTACCGAGGGTGTTTCCGGCCCTTCCTCGAGAAAGCTGCATCTTCTAGATGTACGGCGAGCGTTGAAGTATCTTCGGCGAACGGCATCCTTTCGGAAATCTGATCGGCTTTTTGTGCTGTTCGCGGGCCCGAGAAAGGGAGAAGCGGCGTCGGTCTTCCATTGCCCGATGGATCAAGGAGGCTATTGCGACGGCTTATGTGCTAAAAGGTAGGAGCGTGCCGGAGGGCTTGAGTGCTCATTCCACTAGGGCTCAGGCTACGTCTTGGGCTGAACTTCGCTTGGTGTCGCCGGTGGAGATTTGTAAGGCGGCGACGTGGTCGTCTTTAAACTCTTTTGTTCGGCACTATCGTCTGGATGTGCAAATGATGGAGGAGGCCTCGTTTGGAAGAGCGGTTCTTCAGGCTGCTTTGCCGGGACCCTCCTGTACTTGAATTTCTTTACTGCTCTGGTACTTACCTAGAGGTTCCGGGACTAGACTGGGGACACGATCAGGAAGGTGAAATTAGACTTACCTGTTAATTGTTGTTCCTGGAGTGGAACCAGTCTAGTCCCGTGTCCCTCCCAGCGTGCGCAGGCAAACAGAAGCCTGAAGGAATTCCGTGGATTACAGGTAAAACATGTTTTTTTTTGCTTTCGCTAGTGTCAGTTCAGTTAAAACAAGAAGAAGAACCGTTAGAATGGAGGGAGGGGTTCAAGTGTTTCTTCTGTTGGGACTTCCTCTCTCTTTTCGATGCGGGCATGGTCTGTTCAAGTTTTTCAGTCACAGTGTTGGGGGCATGTTTCTTATTCCCGGTTCGTAGTTCTCATTGCTGGCTAGATAATATGTTGGGGTAAATACTTACTTGTTTCTCTGGTGAGTCTGCTTTGTCAATAGGGTACTGATGACAGGAGGCGGACACTGGAGAGGTATACTGGTGATGTCACAAAAGTGGGAGTTTCTCAGTCTCCAAGCTGCTAGATGAGATGGGCAACCCAGAGGTTCCGGGACTAGACTGGTTCCACTCCAGGAACAACAATTAGCAGGTAAGTCTAATTTCACCTTATACTGTTCCTCAAAAAACCTTCACTGAACCCTACATGCCCTTTCTGTTATTAACTCATATCTCGCCTTCCTTTCATTGCCAAACCGCTCAAAAGTACGGTTATGCGCACACAGTCTTGACTTTCTCTCGTCATTCTAGATCCAATCCAATCTGGCTTTCATCCTCTATGTTCTATGGAAGCTGCCCTCACCAAAGTCTCTGACCTGGCCAAATCCAAAGGCTTTTACTTGATCCTCATCCTTCATGGCTTGTGTGCTGCTTTTAACAATTGATCGCCATCTTCTGCTCAATGCTTTGTTCTCACTTGTATTTTGGGACCCTGTTTTATTTTGGTTGTCTTATCTCGCCCATCACACTTCTAGTGTATACTTCAGTGGATCCTCCTTCAGTATTATAGCACTTTGACTATGTACCTCGGGACTCTGTCTTGGGACCACTTCTCTTCTCTCTCTCTCTACTCAACACTGTCTCCTCTCAGTCTTCTCAGCTCATAATCTTTGGATCAGTTTGTCTACACACTCTTTCTCTGCACATATCCAACAGACAGCTAATGTGGGCAAGTGCAAAATTATGCACTTAGAGAAGAACAACCCAAACTACGGTTACACATTACAAGGTTCCATATTGGGTATGCTCACTCAGGAAAAAAGATATAGGCGTTACGTTTAAACCCTCTGCCCAGTGTGCAGCTGCAGCCAAGAAAGCAAATAGAATGCTAGAAATCGTAAGGGAAGGAATGGAGAATAAAATTAGGGATATTATAATGCCTCTCTATTGCTCCATGGTATTGCGTGTATTGTGTGTAATTCTGGTCTCCATATCTTAAGGATATAGCAAAATTAGAAGAAGTTCAGAGAAGAGAGACCCAAATGATAAAGGTGATGGAAGGGATACCCCTCTGACGAAAGGCTTGAAAGGTTAGGGCTCTTCAACTTGAAAAAGACAGCTGAGGGGGGAGGCATGATAAAGGGCCATCACCCTTTATCATGCCTCACAGGATGCCAGTATGTCTCACAGGATGTGAAATGGGAGGAGCCAGAGTATCTTGAAGCCACTGATCTTCCTCTCAGATATCATCCAAAAATTTATTAAAGCAGAATACAAAGAGATAATGACTGCCTCAAAGAGAATAAATGGAATAACTGAGAATCCTGTTAGACAACTGAAAAACAAAGACATGCTCCTATGGCCTGTAACAAGTATCCGAGCGTCATCTCCAGCTGTCGCAGCATCCTGTGCAGTCTCTTTCTACAGGAAGTCCTCTCCTAGCTCTACCTCACTGTTCTGGTCTACTTGACATCTCCAGAAAAGGCTAAGGAACCTACCTACTGAAGTCTCCAAGGTTTGAGAGTCTGTGGGATAGTCCCTGTACGCTCAGGGTGAACAAGATAAACTATCAGTTACATTCCCCAGTACAGTTCAGAAAAAGAGTTCAATCACTTTTCTCCCCAGAACCAAAGTCTGTACCTTCCTGGCTTCCTCCAAATCTGGGGAAAACCCTTTTATAGTATTTCAGTGGTTACATGTAAATAAGGTTGTCCCTCTTCACCGCCATGCTCCACCAACAGGTGGTGCTCTCTTGAGCCTTTAAAAACGGTCACCACAGTCTTTAACAGTTCCAAATCTTTCCAGGTAACTGACTCAGAGCTCCAGTTGCCTGGTCGGCCTGCCACTTCCAACCCTTGGAGACTCCATGGCCTTGGACATCGAGCCCTCCCCAGCCAGGACATGGGACTTCTTGCGCCCAATCCATCTCATTAGAGTTCTTTCCATTTCTGTATCCTGGTCAGAGGCAGGGATTCCCTCCCATACTGCCAGTTCCATAGGGCTTAATTTTGGGGACTCCACTACCTCCTCGCTTTGGTTCCATGAGGTTTTCCCTCTTCCTCCCCCTTCCCCAGGGATCGTAAACCCTCCTGCCTGGAATCCTGGGTTTGGGGACGAGTGATCATCTCCTAACCCAGGGCTTTAAGGTTTTCCCCTTTGATGGGACATATACCCTGTCACATACTTCCCCCCTTTGCAAAGACCCTCCATGTTCCTTTTCCTGTTCTGGCAGTGCTTCAGAAAGGTCACACACACACACCCCTCTCGGAATAGATAGTCGGCATTGATATGCTGTTTCCCTGCCCTATGCTCCACTGAAAAATCCTATCCCTATAAGGACAAATACCAACACATTAGCCGAGTGCTCTTCATAGAATTAAGCCATTTTAAGGCCCTATGGTCAGGTACTAAGGAGAGATGGCAACCAACCAAGTAGTACTTTAACATGTCTACCGCCCATTTTAATGTCAAGCACTCTTTCTCTGTAGTAGTATACTGTTTTTCAGCCTCCCTTATTTTCCTACTTAAATACCCTAAGGGGTGTTCCTCCCCCTCTGAACATTTGGCTAGGAATGGCTCCCTAGACGCGGCCATCTGCAGAATGAACTCCTAGAAGTTGATATTCTTCAGTTCTCCAGGAACAAGCAGGAAGTCAGTCCTCACATATGGTGACATCGGCGCCGACGGAGCCCTCGTGCGGAGCAATTTCCCCAGCTTTCAAAGAAAGCCTTTGGGAATGCCTCACGCATGCGCGGTCCCCTTCCCGCCCAAGGGTGCTATCTTGCTCAGTCTTCTTTTTCCGTGGAGCCCGACAGACGTCGTCCCATTTTCCTCGGAAAAAGTTGATTGGTTTTTTTACTATTTCTATCATTTTTGGTACCGGTTCGACGCCGGCTCCCATTCCCGCCTCGACTCGGTACACCAGTAGCGAGTCCGGCTAACTTTTTCGTTTTTGTCCTTAGTGACTAGCGTTCGCGCTCTTTTTCTTTTAACTGGCAGTCCGGCCTTTCGGCCTTGCAGGGGCCCTTTTTCCCTTGATGGCTGCCAGCGAGTTTAAGAAGTGTGATTGATGTAAAAAACATATGTCCCTCACCGACACCCATGACTGCTGCCTCGGACCTGACCATGACCCGGTGGTTTGCGGTCCGTGTGGCAAGATGTCCTCCAAGGCGTTGGAGCAGGCAGCACCAGTGCGAGACTATTTTCTCTGAGTCTGGATCCGTCCGGGCCAGGACTTCGTCAGAAGCCTCAATGTCTCGGGAATCTGAACCTGAGCACCGTCGGGGGTCTTCTGAGCAGGGGTCTCCCACCCTGGTGCACCGTAAGAAGAAGGAACCCGCGAGGGCTGCATCTCTGGAAGACTCTGATCGACCGGGGCCCTCGGGTTCCAGGTCGCAGAGTGCCGAACGCTGCCCTGGGTTCGCCGAGTCGGAGAGGCCTGCCAAAATACCTTGTATGGAGCCGGAGGCATTGGACTAGGTAATGCCTGTTGTCCTCATGAACTCTCCTGGAGAAACCGGCGTCAGGAACCGAGCCGGTGACTGCGGAGCCTTCTGAGCTGGGTCTCAGGTTGGTGGCCTTGGAGAGCAGCGTGTCTGCCTTCATGATCCAGCAGTGGGCGCTGATAGTTGGTCTCACCCGTGCATCCACCAGGACCTCGACGTCAGAGCCAATCCTCGAGTCCATGTGGGCTCGAGTCGATCCTCAGCCAAGGTCTCCCTCGACCTCCCGTTCGGGACCGAGGTCGTCGTCGCTGGGGCCATCGGCGTTGGGACGGGTGCGCTCAAAAGCCTCAAGGCCGGAGCCCATCGAGTCCTCCTCGGAGGGTTCGGCTTGGGAGACTAAGGAGGAAGACTCGCCAGATACCCACCGGACCCGGTACGTCCCATCGGACTCCCCCGGTTCAGAACCTCGGAGACAGTCACCCCAGAGGACACCAGGTTCTCGGATTTTGTTAGGGATATTGCCAAAGCTTTGGCTTTCCCTGCAGATGCTGAGGAGGATCCTCGAGCCGAGGAGCTCAACGTCCTCCAGTATGACTCTCCTCCGAAGGAGGCTTTTACTGTACTGGTGCCTCCTATGCTGGAACGGTTGATGCTCCACATGTGGGAGTCCCCGGCCTCGGCACCGGTCCTCAGCAAACGGGTTGATTCCATTTATCGAATCCGTAAGAGCCCCGGGTACCAAAAGGCACAGCTGCCGCACAACTCCATGGTTGTGGAATCGGCCATGCAAAGGCTCAAGAGCCAAAAGATGCACTCCTCGGTGCCTCCCGGCCAGGAGGCCCGGAACCTGGATGCCCTCGGCAGAAAGTGCTTCCAGGGCTCGATGCTGTCATGCCGTGTCCAGACATACCAGCTGTACATGGGCATGTACTTAAGAGACCTGGCAAAGGAGATTGCCGGGTTCTCTGTTCACCTCTCCAAGGAACCCTTGCAGCACTTCAAGGCCCTGTCCACTGGGATCAGAGAGTGCTCAAAATTTATATGTCAAGCAGCCTATGACGGCTTAGAAGCTTCGGCCCGTGTGGCTGCAGCTGGCATTGGCGCAAGGCTCATGTTGTCTGACCTCGAGCCATGGGTACAGGACAAGTTGGTCGATGTCCCCTGCCGAGGCGATAACCTCTTCGGTAAACCCATGACTGAAAAGGCTGCTGAACTCGAGTCTGAGTACTTGAAGAAGGCTGTCGAAGAAGACATCTGCTCCTTCTCACAGGAAGAAGGCCTTGGGGAAAAAAGCCCTTTTACCTGAGGAAGAGGCAGGCTTACAGAAACTACCCCACTTACCAGGCCTCCCCAGCAGGGGCAGCAGGCCAGGGGACGGGGGAATGGTTCTCATAAGCCTCAAACCCCCAAGCCTCCAGCTCCGGCTCCTGCCCAGCAGGGAGGGAGTTTTTGACTCCCACTGCATAGCTACTCTCCCACCAGTGGTTTGGCCCTGCACAGGAGGTCAGCTGTCCCTGTACGCCCACAGGTGGCCAGCCATTACATCCGATACTTGGGTTCTAAGGATAGTCCAAGACAGCTATCTTCTCCATTTCAGCCAAGTACCTACCTCCTATTTCTCAGGAGAGCATCTCGGACCCCTCTTGCACAGGAACCTCCTCTTGCAGGAGTTGGCTGGTCTTCTCAAGGATCAGGCGGTGGAACCGGTGCCCCACCGCCTGCAGGGGAAAGGCTTTTACTCCAGGTATTTCCTGATACCAAAAAGACAAGGAGGCCTTCGTCCCATCCTGTACTTGCGAAATCTCAACAAGTTCTTGGTGAGGGAAAAGTTCAAGATGCTTTCACTTGTGATACTTCTGCCTTACTTCCAGCAGAGAGACAGACTATGCTCCTTGGACTTAAAGGATGCTTACACACATATCCTCATACATCCAGACCACAAACAATACTTCAGGTTTGTGGTAGGAGGAAACCACTTCCAATACAAAGTGCTTCCCTTTGGTCTAGCTTCTGCTCCAAGGGTTTTCACCAAGTGCCTGGCTGTGGTGGCAGCCTTCCTCAGGAACCAGGGGATCTTTGTGTTCCCTTACCTAGATAACTGGCTTATAAAGGGGCCAGTCAGCTCAGGAGGCGCACCACGCCACAGCTCGCACAATCGCTCTGCTTCAGCATCTGGGGTTCGCCATCAATCACGCAAAGTCCTCTTTGCTCCCCACCCAGAACTTGGAATTCATCGGAGCGAGGCTAGACACCCTGCAGGCCAGGGCCTACTTGCCACTGGACAGGGCAGACCTCCTGCTGTCTCAGGTGGGCATGGTGAGTCAAGTACCCCATGTGTCAGCACGGAGGTTCTTACGCCTGTTCGGCCACATGGCCTCAACGGTTCATGTTAGTCCTTTCGCACGCATGCACATGCAGACACTCAGTGGGCCCTGCGGGACCAGTGGTCACAGGCCATGGGACGCCCGGCCGACAGAGTGGCAGTATCCAAGCCCCTGGTGCAGTCCCTGCAGTGGTGGTCACAATCAGGGAACCATTCCAGCTCCCCGTGCATACCAGGGTGCTGACCACGGATGCCTCCTTGATGGACTGGGGAGCCCATTGTCAGGGCTCTTGCACTCAGGGTCAGTGGAATCCTCAGGAGGCCACACTCCAGATCAACCTGTTGGAACTCTGGGCCATTCGCTTAGCTCTAAAAGCCTTTACTCCTGTTCTCTCCAACCAGTCTGTCCGGATACAGACAGACAACCAGGTGACTATGTTCTATGTGAACCAACAGGGCGGCACAGGGTCGCGGATCCTTTACCAGGAGTCTCTGGATCTCTGTTCCTTCGCAGTTCAACACAACATGTCTCTCCATGCAGTTTACCTACCGAGCCAGGAGAACTGCCTGGCAGACAGACTGAGCAGGGTTCTTCAACCCCACGAATGGCAACTGAACAGGGAGGTTGCCCAGAAGATTTTCAACCACTGGGGCCTCCCATCCATGGATCTCTTTGCCAGTCCACAGAATCGTCAGTTGCCCCAGTTTTGCTCCAGACAGCCGCACCCCCTCAAGGTAGCAGCCGATGCGTTTCTTCTCCCTTGGTTGGGAAGCCTCCTGTATGATTTTCCACCTACACCTCTGATGGCACAAACTCTCTTCAAGATTCGCAGGGACAAGGCCTGGGTGGTCCTGGTAGCGCCCAGGTGGCCCAAACAGCCTTGGTTCCCACTTCTTCAACTGGCAGTGGAAACCCCTCTCCCCTTGGGGGTGTAGCCCGACCACCTCACCCAGGAGCAGGGTTCCCTCATGCACCCCAATCCCAGATCCCTCCATTTGATGGCCTGGCTGCTGAGAGGGTAGGCCTTGCGCCTCTTCTCTTACCTGAAGGGATGGAAAAAGTGTTGTTAGCCTCCAGGAGGCCATCCACCAGAAAATCCTACGCTTGTAAATGGCGCAGGTTCCAAGTGTGGTGTCACCAACATGCTGTGGAACCCTTCTCATTTCAGGTTCCCAAGGTGTTACAGTACCTGCTTCATCTCTCTGAGCTGGGCCTCAAGTCTAACTCAGTCAGGGTCCACCTGAGTGCCTTGTCGGCTAACCATGCATCAAGAGACGGTCAGCCTCTCTCGGCTCACCCCTTGGTGGCCAGGTTTCTCAGGGGCCTGCTTCTTCTGAAACCTCCAATCCGCCCTCCGGCGATGGAGTGGGATCTCAATGTGGTCTTGCAGCAACTTACTCACCCTCCTTTTGAGCCGATGTCAGCTTGCCATCTGCTCTTCCTCTCCTGGAAGGTGCTCTTCCTGGTAGCGCTCACATCGGCTAGGCATATGAGTGAGCTGCAGGCTCTAGTGTCAGATAGGCCGTACACACGGTTTTACAAGAACAGGGTGGTGCTTTGCACGCACCCAAAATTCCTCCCAAAAGTGGTTTCCTTGTTTCACCTCAACCAAGAGGTGGTTCTTCCCACCTTCTTTCCCAGGCCACATACCAACAAGGCAGAAGCAGTTCTGCATACCCTGGACTGTAAGAGGGTGCGCGCCTTCTACCTGGAGCGTACGCGGGGGCATCGGAGGGCTTCTCAGCTCTTCATCTCTTATGACCCTAGTAAACTGGGTCTACCAGTCTTCAAGCACACGTTATCCACCTGGGTGGCAGACTGCATTGCATGGGCATACAGGGCAGCTAACCTTCAGCTGCAGGGTTGTATCACGGCCCACTGTGTCAGGGCTAAGGCCGCATCAGTGTCTAATCACTGCTCTGTTCCATTGGCAAACATCTGCCGGGTCGCAACTTGGTCTTCAAGCCAGACTTTTGCAGCCCATTACTGCCTGGAGAGGGAGTTACAATGGGACAGCATTTTCGGTCAGGCAGTACTCCGGAATCTATTCAAGATTTAGGCAACCCCGACCCTCCGTCTCTCTGGGGTGAGGCTACCATGGGGGATGCATTCTCGGAGAAAGTTCTCGCGCTGCTGTTGCGGCTCGCCTAGAGGCAGCCTTTTTTTCAGCTATAGGGTCTCGGTAGCCTGTAGCTAGGGAATCCCATATGTGAGGACTGACTTCCTGCTTGTTTCTGGAGAAAGCGTAGTTACTCACCTGTAACAGGTGATCTCCAGGAACAAGCAGGAATGAGTCTTCACATATGGGTATCGTCGGTACCGACGGAGCCTGTTCGGGAAAGCTCTCCAGCGTCCAATCAGAACGCTTTTCGGAGCATCCCACCACGCCTGCGTGCTGTCTTCCCGCCTTTCCCAACTGTCTCTCCTCAGTTTTCTGTTTTCCACGGAGCCGGCAGGACGTATTCCTGTCACCGCAGAAAATTCTTCTTTTTATTTTTCACTTTTCTGTGGTCACGTCTGCCTTCCCTCGACGCTACCAGTACCACCGGTACTTTTCTTTCTTTTCCTGAAGCATTTCTTTTTTCCTTAGGAATTTTTTTCCTGTTTAGTGCCTGACGGTTTCTAGGCCACTAGGCCTCCACCCTTCCGTTATGGAGAAGCCAGCCACTATCCTTAAGAAATGTTCAAAGTGTGGCGGTACAGATATTTTTTCAGACACTCATACTTGGTGTCTAAAATGTTTGGGTCCTGACCATTGCCCCCTGGAGTGTCTCCTACTGGAGCTCAAACAGAAGACGTCTTCAGAATCGAGCAGAACTCGATACCCGGTTCACATCCCCTTTGATGTTACCAGCTAGAGCATCATCTTCACAGTATCAGGTAACCAAACAAAAATCTGTAAAGACTAGCCAGTCCTCGAGTGGTAGATCTCCTTCTCAGCATCGAGATGGCTTCGGCCTTGCCCTCGAGGATATCTTGGCAATAAAGCCCCGGCGGGAGTCTTCGGGCTCCAAAGCATTAACGGGGCTCCAGGTTGTTCCCGAGGTTCTTACCTCGATGAACTTAGCTGGGCCATGCTCGGTGGTTGTGGCCACTTCAGGTGGTACCAACATCCCGGCATCGGCTATGGTGATGGATGAAACACTCCTCATCGATGAACGGAGTCTAGCACTCTCGGCTACTTCGGTACCGTTAGAGTTGCTACAGACCATTCCTTGAGTATCGGTATCGCCTTCGGTACCGGTATCGACATCGATGTCGGTACCGTCCATGCTTACTTCGACAGAATCGCTTCCCTCGATGCCGAGCCTGGAATCAATCTCTAGCATGGAAGATTCGGTACCGACTCGTCTCGGTACCGACCTTGGGCGGTACCAAAGACCGCTTTAAAGAAAATCCGATGCTTCATCCTTTTCAGTCTTCCGATCCCGATGACTGGGATGTATCCATCGGTACCAAGGCTGATTTTTCTATAAGTCTAGCCTTTACTCCTCATTTTAAAGAGTCCTCTTTGGGGGAGATTTCTTTTCAAGCTTTTCTGCTTGATATGGCAAAGCTACTTACCATTTCTATACCTGATAAAGAATCCTTACTGGGGAATTCAGAGACACTGCAATTTCCCAGGATTCCAAATGAGGTCATTATGCTTCCTGTACACCAGATCTTACAAGATCTACTGTTAAGAATGTGGGAAACTCCTCTAACGGTATCCCCACATTCCAAGACACTTGACACTATGTACAAGGTGCCACCTTCTCCAGGTTTTCAGAAGACTCAACTTCCTCATCATTCTATTGTTGTAGAATCAGCAATGAGGCATATTAAGAGTGCAAAGAAGCACTCTTCTTATCCGCCAGGTCGTGAATCTAGGACTTTAGATGCCTTTGGACGTCGATGCTTCCAGGCATCCATGCTTTCAGCAAAAGTTATCTCATATATTTTCTGTATGGGATTATCTCTTGAAGAGGTCACAAACAACTTAAAGTTTTTGAACCCTTTTCTTCCAGAGCATAAAAGAGCAGACTATTCCTTATTAGTCAATCATGCTCAAAATATCTCTAGGTTTCTTAATCGTGCTTCCCTGGACTTTTTTGAGTCTATTAGCAGAACTTCTGCTATAGCCATAGGAGCACGACGCTTAGCCTGGCTCAAAGTTTCTGACTTGGACAGATGGATTCAGGAAAGGCTGGGAAATACTCCTTGTACTGGTGAAAATCTCTTCAACAAGGAGGCTTTATTTCAAGCTAGTCAGTTGAACACTGATGCTGTTACTTTCAGAGAGTTGTCCAAACTCTCCTCTATCCCAGCTAATAAAAAATCTCATAAAAAGCTTTATTCCCCCAAGGGGAAAAAGTTTTGTCCATCTTCTACCCATTCTGCAGATGTTTCCAAAGATGGACAACACCACACCAGACTAAGAAAATCAAAACCTCAACAGGCTCAGCAAACCCAGCAATCGCAGGGTTTCTGATATTGTATTCACTTTTCTGTGTGAGATTTAGAACTTGAGCCTACTTTCAGCAGAAGCATCTAAAAGTCATCTAATCCATACTGAGAGATCAGTCATACATTGACTCAATCCTCGACTCTGGGCATGAATCTCTTGCTATAAGAGAAATCTATCCTTCTAGCTAAGAGCTATTGAGGACTATCATACCCCAGAGATAACAGGTTTCTTTTTTTAAAATAAAAAGGAGAACTAACAACTAACAACAGAGTGAACTATACCTTTCACCTTGTCAGTTTTTCCTGTACGAGGATATCTCATATTTTTAACTGCAAGGGGACCCTATCCCTTCAAAGACATTAAATTGTAAGTCTTCTCAACTCTATTAATTTCTATCCTCTTAGTCCAGACATTCAGTCTCTAAGAGTACTACTAATCATCTGGAGGACTTATCCTCTAAGCCTTAGGGGTTTCTTCAAAACCTACTCCAGTAACTAGTTCCATACAGAGTTTTCTCCCCTTTTTGCAGTTCATCTCCTTCTTACAAATCTTTTAAGGCAGCTTTTCGGACAGAAATTGGGTATTACTACTCCAAGTTATGTCCATCGGTCCTCTCCAACCTAGGGGACCTAACTTTATGCTGCCTTAATAACAAGTCCAAAGGAGATCCAGAACTCATTTGGACTATTTATTGTTGCAGGCGTCAGGCCTGTCTACTATTCTTAGCCACGTTCAGTTCTCTTGGCTCCAACAGAATAGATTAGGTTGCACACTGGCAATTCTCCAGGACCAAGCAGGAAGTCAGTCCTCACTTATGGATGACGTCGGCGCCGACGGAGCCCTCGCGGAGCAATTTTCCCCAGCTTTCGCAGAAAGCTTTTGGGAATTGCAGCGCGCATGCGCGGTCCCCTTCCCACCCAAGGATGCCATCTTGCTCAGTCTCCTTTTTTCCGCGGAGCCCTACAGACATAGTTTGTTGTCGCCGCTGAAAAAGTTGATCTTCTTTTATTTTGTTTCTTGTTATTTTTCTCGGTTCGTGTGTCCTCTTCCCGCCAGGACTCGATATCTCCTATCGGGCCCGTTCACATATTTTTCTCTCCAACTGGCGTTCCCGCCACTTTTTACTTCTTCCTTGGCAGCGCGGTCTTTCGACCTTGCAGGGGCCCTTTTTCCCCCGATGGCTGCCAGTGGGTTTAAAAAGTGTGATCGTTGTGTCAAACTTATGTCCCTTACCGACATGCATGACTGCTGCCTCCGCTGCCTCGGGCCCGAACATGACTCAATGAGTTGCGGTCCGTGCAGCAAGATGTCCTCGAAGGCGCTGAGGAGTCGGCAGTCGCAAAAGGAACGAATCTTCTCTGACCCCGCGTCTGGTCGGGCCCGGACCTCGTCAGAGGCCTCGACGTCTCGTGGCTCCGGCTCCGAGCATCGTCGGAGTTCCTCTGAACGGGGGTCCCCCGGCCGGGAACACCGTCGGAAGAAGAAACCCGCGAGGGTGGCGTCGGAGGACGCTCCTGGTCCCTCGAGGACCAGGTCGCATAGCCCCGTCGGACGCCCCGGGTCCTCGGAGGGGGAGAGGCCTTCGGAGCTTCCTCGTCTCGAGGTGGAGTCGCTTGGACACGTGAGTGCTATAGTCCTCCTGGACTCTCCTCCGGGAGAGCCGACGTCGGGCCCGACGCCATCGGGGCCCGAGTCGGGGGCTGCTGGGTCTTCTGAGTTTGGTCTCAGATTGACGACCTTGGAGCGCAGTATCGCTGCCTTCATGGACCAGCAGCGGGCATTGATCACCGGCCTCGCCAGTGCATCTGCCCCGACCACCGGGACATCGATGCCCACGTCGACCCCGGAGGCCGAGTAGATCCTCGAGTCCATACGAGCTCGAATCGATCCTTGACATAGGTCTCCCTCGGCCTCCCGTTCGGGACCGAGGTCCTCGACGCCGGCCTCGGCGTTGGGGCGGAGGTCCCCGGCTCCCGCCCGCATGGAGCCGCTCGATTCCTCCTCGGAGGAGTCGGGCTGGGACACGGAGGAGGACGAGTCACCCGGTTCTTTTCAGACTCGGTGCGTCCCCTCCGACTCGCCCGAGTCAGAGCCTCGGAGGTGGTCCCCCCCAGAGGATACCCGGTTCTCCGATTTCGTGAGGGATATGGCCAAGGCTTTGGCCTTCCCTGCGGATCCGGAGGAGGAGCCTCGAGCCGAAGAGCTCGAGGCCCTTCAATATGACTCTCCCCCGAAGGAGACCTTTTACTGTACCGGTTCCCCCGATGCTGGAGTGGCTTCTCTTCCGCATGTGGGAGAGCCCGGCCTCGACGCCGGTGTTGAGCAAGCGGGTCGATTCCATGTATCGAGTCCGCAGAGCCCCGGGTTCCAGAAGGCACAACTACCGCACCATTCCATGGTGGTGGAATCGGCCATGCATCGACTTAAGAGTCAAAAGATGCACTCCTCGGTGCCTCCGGGTAAGGAGGCCCGGAACCTGGATGCCCTCGGTAGAAAGTGCTTCCAGGGCTCTATGCTTGCTTGTCGAGTCCAGACATATCAGCTGTATATGGGCATGTATCTTCGAGACCTGGCAAAAGAAATTGCGGGGTTCTCTGCTGGTCTCTCCGAGGAACCCTTGCAGCGGTTCCAGGCCTTGTCCACAGGGATTCGAGAGTGTTAGAAGTTCATTTCTGGAGCGGCCTACGATGGCTTCAAAGCATCGGCTCGAGTAGCCGGAGCCGGCATCGGGGCTCGCCGTCAGGCTTGGCTTCAGTCATCCGACCTCGAGCCGTGGGTGCAGGACAAGTTGGTCGATGTCCCTTGCAGAGGTGAAAACCTCTTCGTCAAACCCATGGCCGAAAAGGCGGCGGAGCTCGAGTCAGAGACTCTCACCAGGACTCGCCTATCCAGAAAAACCTCTGCCCCTTCACAGAAGAAGAAGGGCTCGGGGAAAAAGCCTTTTTACCAGAGGAAGGTGTTTGCTTATAAACAACACCATCCACAATATCAGGCCTCAGCAACTCCCCATCAGGGGCAGCAGCCTAAGGGGCAGGGTAACGGATCCCGGAGGCAGAAAGCCCCCAAGCCCACTACGCAGGCCCCGGCCCAGCAGGGTGGGGTTTTTTGACTAGGCCAGCATAGCCTCTCCCCCTCAGGGGCCTCCGCCCAGCACGGGGGACCGGCTGACCCACTTTGCCCACCGGTGGTCCGCCATAACATCCGATTCCTGGGTGCTGCAGGTGGTTCAAAAGGGCTACCTCTTGCATTTTTACCAGGTGCCTCCCTCCTACTTTCTAGGGGAGCCTCCAAGACCCCCCCTGCACAGGGACTTACTGCTTCAGGAGCTGCAAATTCTGCTTCACGAACAGGCTGTGGAGCCAGTGCCCCAGCACCTGTGGGGTCACGGGTTTTACTCAAGGTGCTTCCTGGTTCCAAAGAGAACAGGAGGCCTCAGACCCATTCTGGACTTACGCAGCCTCAACAAGTTCCTGCAGCGGGAAAAGTTCAAGATGCTTACCCTTGGAATCCTACTGCCCTACCTCCAGCAGGGAGATTGGCTATGCTCCTTGGATCTAAAGGATGCTTATACCCACATCCTTATTCATCCGGACCACCGGCAATATCTAAGATTTGTGGTGGCAGGGAATCATTATCAGTACCGAGTACTGCCCTTTGGCCTGTCCTCCACTCCCAGGGTATTCACGAAATGCCTGGCAGTGGTGGCAGCCTTCCTGAGGCTTCAAGGCCTCTTCGTCTTCCCATACCTGGACGACTGGCTCATCCGGGCACCGTCTGCTCCAGAGGTCACTCAGGCCACTCAATGCACAGTGGCTCTGCTTCAGCACTTGGGCTTCGTCATAAACTTCGAAAAGTCCGCTTTGCTCCCCTCTCAGGATCTCGAGTTCATAGGGGCACGGCTGGACACTCTGCAGGCGCGTGCCGTCTTGCCTCTGGAAAGGGCCAACAGGCTCATAGCTCTGGCTGGCAGGTTCAACAGCACGTCACCGGTCTCAGCCAGACGGTTCCTGCAGCTGCTCGGGCACATGGCCTCCACGGTCCATGTCACTCCGAATGCCCGTCTACATATGAGACCTGCTCAGTGGAGCCTTCACACTCAAAGGCATCAGGCCACAGGGAGGCTGTCGGACCTAATACAGATTTCCGACCGCCTGGTCTCCTCTCTGCAATGGTGGCTTCACCTGCCCAACCTGGTACTCGGCATGACCTTTCAGTCTCCCCCACCGTCCCGGGTGCTCACGACAGATGCCTCTCTCCTGGGATGGGGAGCGCATTGTCAAGGGACATGCACTCAAGGCCTTTGGACACCTTGGGAGGCCGCCCAGCAGATAAACTTCCTGGCGCTATGGGCGATCCGCCTAGCCCTGCGGGCCTTCTCTCACCTCACGTTTTGTCAGTCTGTACTGGTGCAGACGGACAATCAGGTTGCCATGTTCTACGTGAACAAACAGGGGGGCACGGGCTCCCTCCTTCTATGTCAGGAGGCTCGGAGACTGTGCTCTTGGGCAGTCGGTCACGACATCCTCCTCAAGGCTGTTTACCTGCCAGGGCAGGACAATTGCCTGGCGGACAAACTGAGCTGGATTCTGCAGCCGCACGAATGGCGGTTGAACCCCGCAGTGGTCCAGAAGATCTTCTGCCGGTGGGGCTCTCCCACCGTGGATCTCTTTGCCAGTCCCCTGAACCGACAGCTTCCCAGGTTCTGCTCCCGGCACCCGCATCCTCTCAGAGTAGCACCGGATGCTTTCCTCATCTCGTGGTCCATGGGTCTGCTGTATGCCTTCCCTCCCACACCACTTGTGTCCCGGACATTGTTCAAAATCGTCCAGGACAGGGCCTCCGTGATCCTGGTAGCGCCCAGGTGGCCGAGGCAACCGTGGTTCCCTCTAATTCTACAGCTAGCGGTGGACACCCCTCTTCCTCTGGGGTTTCAGCCCGATCTCCTGACACAGGATCGGGGTACTCTTCTGCACCCCAACCTCCGGGCCCTGCATCTGATGGCCTGGCTGCTGAAAGGGTAGTCCTAGCTCCGCTTCTGCTTCCTCCGGAGGTGGAAGCCGTCGTCCTAGCGTCTCGGCGACCTTCCACCCGGAAATCTTACGCGCTTAAATGGCGTCACTTCTCTGGTGTTCTCAGCGGTCTGAGGACCCCTTCTCCTGCTTAGTATCGGTGGTGCTGCAATACTTGCTTCACCTTTCCGATCTGGGCCTCAAATCCAACTCTGTCAGAGTCCACCTCAGTGCTCTCTCTGCGCTTCATTCGTCGGTGGAGGGCCAGCCTCTTTCCTCGCACCCCTTGGTGGCGCGTTTTCTCAGAGGCCTCCTTCTGCTTAAGCCTCCGTTGCGTCCTCCAGCTCCTGACTGGGACCTCAATGTGGTTCTGCAAAGGCTTACTTGTCCGCCTTTTGAACCCATGGCTGCCTGCCCTCTTCGTTTCCTCTCATGGAAAACGCTCTTCTTGGTAGCCCTTACTTCCGCTAGGCGCGTAAGCGAGCTACAGGCCCTAGTGTCGGAGCCCCCATACATTAGGTTCTACAGGAATAGGGTTGTCCTACGGACTCACCCTAAGTTTCTTCCGAAGGTGGTCTCCCACTTTCACATCAACCAGGAGGTGGTTCTTCTGACCTTCTTTCCCAGGCCGCATTCCAGCCGGGCTGAGACTGTTCTGCATACCCTGGACTGTAGAAGAGGCTGTCCAGCTTTTCGTGTCTTTTGACCCCAGTCGGTTGGGGGTGCCTGTCTCTAAGCGTACTTTGTCCATCTGGGTAGCTGACTGCATCGCCTGGGCTTATGGGGCAGCCGGCCTCTCCTTAGAGAGTCGAGTCACGGCTCATCGTGTCAGGGCGAAGGCTGCGTCCGTGGCTCATCTTCGCTCTGTTCCATTGGCAGACATCTGCCGGGCCGCTACTTGGTCTACAAGCCAGACCTTTGCGGCTCATTACTGCCTGGAGAGGGAGTCCCGCAGGGACAGTGCTTTCGGTCAGGCAGTCCTCCACAATCTCTTTGAGGTTTAGGCAACTCCTACCCTCCGGCCCTGGTGTTGGGCTACCGGCCGGATTCGTATTCAGAGAAGATTCCTTCCCTCTGTACTGTTGAGCTTGGGGGAGCTCTTTTAGGCTTGAGGTCTCCGGTAGACTTAAGCTTGGGAGTCCCATAAGTGAGGACTGACTTCCTGCTTGGTCCTGGAGAAAGAGTAGTTACTCACCTGTAACAGGTGTTCTCCAGGAGCAGCAGGAATCAGTCCTCACTACCCTCCCTCCTCCCCTTGGAGTTGCAGTCATTCTTATTGCATATTTTTGCAAACTTTTTGCTGTCTTTCCGCTATGTCATCAGACTGAGCAAGATGGCATCCTTGGGCGGGAAGGGGACCGCGCATGCGCGCTGCAATTCCCAAAAACTTTCTGCGAAAGCTGGGGAAAATTGCTCCGCGAGGGCTCCTTCGGCGCCGACGTCACCCATAAGTGAGGACTGATTCCTGCTGCTCCTGGAGAACACCTGTTACAGGTGAGTAACTACTCTTTCAACAGCCAGATCTAAGCAACCTATAACATGCTCTCTGCAATTCTACAACAAAGCTCTGCAACTGTGGGCCTTTGACAAGAGAGCCTTAGAGCTACTCCTAATAGGTAGCTGGCCAGATAGTTAATAAGGGCTTCAGCTGGTAGACTCTACCAGTTATGTTCCTACATGACTGCTTTTTTCCTTAAAATTTCCTTTTAAGAAAAGGTAACCAGGGTTTAGACCACGTGAAAGTGTAGAAAATTGCACAATTCCCTGGTTGTTCCACATATGACTGGAACTTCCCCAACAGGGATGCATTTTTTTCACTGCAGTTGGTCCTTATTCACTACTCTCCTTCTAATTTCCTATACTTCATGGTAGCTTATCTTAAACAGGAGAACGCATGATACTCATATTGCCCTCATAAAGAGACAAATATTGTATCCCCTTATATTGCATCTTTTTCTCCAGCTACTAATTGAAATTGTAGAAGGATCTAGACTTGCTGTCTTAAGACTAAGGATCTCCTCTGCACTCATTCACATACGTCTCAAGACCTGGTTATTCAGGGGCCAGACTTTTTCAAGAAGTCTAATCCTATCCCTGTAAGTGAAGAACATATTACCAGTTTCCATGAAACTTTTTCTATAGTTCTTCCATATTTAACCAGACAGAGATTCTCCATCAGGATTCTCAAGTAGGTCTTAATCCTTCTTGTTGCGTTAATCTCTATACATTATTTGACTATGAAAGATTTGTCTACCTCTGATATTAATGCTGCCCCAGCACACCATAAACTCATTGGACAACCAATTTCTAGGGTATTTTACCAAATACCTTCTTTTACCGTTACCTTTTAGGTTACGTCACACCTGAAGCTCTACATATAAAGTCTTCATCATAAGCGATGTCACTTATAAAGACTTTTACTGATCTTCAAAAAATTGGAGGCTCAACACCTAGTGCAAATATCTTTCTCTTTCATTGGAATAAAGGGGGTTTTAAAGACCTATCCCCTTATCTCCAGGAACAAGCAGGAATGAGTCTTCACATATGGGGTACGTCGGTACCAACGGAGTCTGCACGGGAACGCTTCCCAGCATCCAATCAAAGAGCTTTTGGAAGCATCCCACCACGCCTGCGTGCTGCCTTCCCGCCTTTCCCAACTGCCTCTCCACAGTTTTCGTTTTCCGCGGAGCCGGCAGGACGTCGTCCTGTCACCGCAGAAAATTCTTGTTTTATTTCTTTAGTTTTCTTGTGGTCACGGCTGTCTTCCCGACGCCACCGGTACTGCCAGTGTTTTCCTTTCTTTTCTTGTAAAATCTTCCTTTTTCATGGGATATTTTTTCTTCATAATGTCCCGCGGTTTCTCAGGCCTCTTCTTTTCCTTCATGGAACCGCCAGCCACTTTCTCCAAGAAATGTTCAGACTCTGGCGGTACAACTTTATTTTTAGACTCTCGAAGTCGGTGTCTAACCTGCTTGGGTCCTGACAACAGTTTGGTGAGAAGAGGTCTTCAACATCGAAGTTCCCTCGATACACGGTTTCCCTCCAACTTCGGGGCACCGTCCCCTTCTTCCACACAGGATCAGGTAACCCACAAACTGTCTTTTAAGACTAGCAAGCCCTCGAGTGATAGGTCTCATGCACAACATGTAGACGGCTCCGGCCTTGCCCTCGAGGGCCCACTGGCTTCAAAACCCTGGCGGGAGTCTTCGGTCTCCAAAGCCTTTCAGGGGTTTCAGGTTGTTCCTGGGGTTCACTCCTCACAGAGCATACCTGAGCCGTATCCGGTGGTGGCAGCCGCTTCGAGCGGTATCGATACCCCGGCATCGGCACTGCTGTTGGATGAGACACTCCTCACCATGGATGGTCATCTGGCGTCCTCGGTGCCTTCGGGACCGGTGGATACACTCCAGACTGACTTTCCATTATCGGTACCAGCACCGATACTACCACCGACGTCGGTACCCTCCAGACGTGCATCGATAGCCTCGCTTCTTTTAATGCCGAGTCTCGAATCGATCTCCAGTCTGGAGGACTGCGTACCGACTCACCTTGGTACCGGCTCTCGGCGGTACCGAAGGCTCGGTTGCGATGATTCGGATCCGCAACTCTCGGTTCCCTCGACACCGATTGAGCTGCCCTCGATGCCGAGTTTGGAATCGATCTCTAGTCTGGGCGACTGGGTACCAATACGCTTTGGTACCAACACTGATTGATACCGGTGGCTCGGTACCGAGGATAGCGCCTGAAGGTTTTCCGTTACCTTGGTACCGATTGAACGGTCACTGATGACTGCTCCGATGTCTCTGTCGGGCTCGACTTCGACATCGGTACCGGTATTGGCATTGGTACCGGTATCCACAGTAGCATCATGGCCAACTCCTGCCATGCTTTTTCCAACAGGATCACTCCCTTCTATACCAAACTTGAAGTCGATACCTGGCATGGACAATTGGTAATGATGGTCGCTGCTCCTGACAGCCAGTACCGGCGACCATCCTTTAAGCATTCCACACTGCACTCTGCAGGATCTTCTATTCCTATATATTTGGATAGCTCTGTTGGTGCTCAGGCTAGTTCTTCAGATCTAACCTGTCCAAGGGAGAGTCCTGCTGGGGATCCCTCTTTTCAGAGTTTCCTCCTGGATATAGCAAGATCTCTTGCCATTCCTATCCCAGAACATGATCCTGCACAAGGCTCTGTTTCTACCAAAGCAAAGGAGAACATAATGCTTCCTTTGCATCATTCCTTGCAGGATCTCCTTCTAGGAATGTGGGAAACACCTTTAAGGGTACCCCCACCTTCCAGAGCAACTGATCTCTTATATCAGGTGCCCCCCTCTCCAGGGTTTCAAAAGACTCAACTTCCTCATCATTCCATAGTAGTGGAATCAGCAATGCGGCGGGTAAAGAGTAAGAAAAAGCACTCTTCTTATCCGCCAGGTCGTGAGTCTAAGACACTAGATGCCTTTGGACGTCAAACCTTCCAGACATCTATGCTTTCTGCAAGAATTCTCTCATATATTTTCTATATGAGTCTATCTCTTGAGGAGGTCACAAAGCAATTACATCTTTTGACTCCTTCCCTTCCAGAGTCCAAGATTGCAGGCTATTCTTCACTGCTCAAGCATCTCCAGAATATCTCTTGGTTTCTTACTCGTGCTTCCCTAGACTCTTTTGAGTCTGTTAGCAGGACTTCTGCTATAACTATAGGGGCACGACGTAGAGCCTGGCTCCAAGCTTCAGACTTGGACAAATGGGCACAGCACAGACTGGGACATAGTCCTTGCACTGGAGACCATCTTTTCAACAAGGAGTCTTTACGTCAGGTTACTCAGTTGTCCACTGACTTACCTGTTCCTAGGGGCTGTTCTGCACCTTCTGTCCCAGTAGGTAGGAAATGTCCTGCCAAACTTTCTTCCCATAGGAGAAGAAGGTTTTATGCATCATCTGCCCATCATACAGATGTTCCCAAACAGGGGAACCATCGTCCTGGTCTGCAGAGTTCAACCTCTCACCATGCTCAGCAAACCCAGCAACCACAGGGTTTCTGATCAATACATCAGATGCTTGTGACTCTTGGGATTAGAATCTGCAGTTGCTTCTTCTCAATAGAGGCAATCCACTGCTGTCATTCTAAATCCTAATCATGGATCTCTTCCCGAAAGACATCCATTCTTTCTATGTTCTAGGAGCTGTCAGGATGTTCATGCTTCTAGGTCACAGGGTTCTCTTCTTCCTGCTAGGGAAAGAGGTCTATCCACTATCAAACGATAGTTTCCTGTTTCAGCATGTCTTTTTTCCTTTCTATAAACTTACTACTTTGTAAATTTTCTTCAGCTCCATTCTCTTTACCCTCTTACCAGGTTTTTCCTCTGTAAGAGCGGTATTGCTTCACTGGAGGGCTTTTTCTTCAGCCTCGCTAGTTTTCTTACTTTTCCATTGCGGAGTTCTCTTCTCTGAGTTGACTCCTCTTTTTCAATCTTGCTTTGAAGCAGTTCATCAGACACGTCCAGAGTTTTCTACTCTTGTTTTGTCTGTTCTTTCTGTTTTTAAACAGTACCATTCTTTCTGCTGTCTGGCAAGCAGCTGCCAATGCAGGAGCCTTAATGTTTGGACCACTGGTTCTTGTCCACCAGCAACCAGATTTGTCCTCCACTAACATTCTGTCTGGTCTTAGTAGTGGCTCCAAGTCAGTGCTGTCATCTGTCTTGGAAATTTTTTCACCAGAAGCTTGTTGGATTGTCTTCTCTTTCTGCCATCTCCATTCCCCTGGGTTTGGCAGCATAGTTGACATAGGTACTGGCTCTCCTGCAGCCAGTTCTATCTCCTCATTCTCCTGCATCATGCTCTCTGCAATTCTACAGAGAAGCTCTCCACTATGGGCCCTTGCTAGAGAGCATGGGGGGCTTTTTTCTCCAACAGCTATACTAGATGGTTGAAAAAGGCTTTTTCAGTCATGTCTCCCATGACTAGAAAAGTTCTCCTTTTTAATATAAAGGACATAGGCCTCCTCTTACGTGAAAGCTTAAGGAGTTGCTAATTCCCTGCTTTGGTCCACAGTATTTCCAATCGGGAATATGTTTTCACCTTCCAGCTCATCCTCATGGTAACGCATGATACCTTTTTGCCCTTAAGCAGGTCAGCATGGTATCTCATTCCTATGCGTCTTCTGTTCACTTACCATGCTAGAGTTCTAGAATACTCTGGACTTGCTGGCTGCAGACTGATATCATCCTCTGCTTTTCACGTAACCATCCTGGTTATTCTACTACCTAGCATCCCTGTAGCCATAACCAGTGGGAATTGATTCTCTATATATCTTCTCAAGTATGTTCCACCTTCTTGTTATTAGATGAATCTTTCCACATTTTCCTATGTGAATACCTTTTTGTAGGCATATCTCTGTCTGCCTCATTGCAGACTTCCATATAGAGGCCTATATATTCATACCTATAGCACACATCTTACAGATGTCTGTCTATCATTTGTGTGTATTTTATGCCCTTCATATCTCACTATAGATATGTTCTCATATATCTATATGTTATATATATGTATCTGTCGAGATATTTTACTATCGGTAGATATGTATTCTGCTTTATCTACCTGACTGTCGAGGCTCATATAGCTATATGATTATGACAGATGGGCTTTACCCATACTTATGCTATCCAGCATGTTTTGGGGTCCTACACTCACAACCACTTTGGTAGTTAATACCTACCATAACCTTAAGGTTCGGTACCTCTGAAGCTCTCCATGTTCCAATATCTCTCCCAGCTGACTTCAGTTAGGAGAGACATTGCGGATCTTCAGCTAATCATAGGCTCTAACGCCTCCGGCGTTTGTCCTTTCTTTTTGGGATGCAAGGGGTTCCCATACCCTTTCTCCCCACAAGGACTGGGTCTGTTTGTCCAAATCGGTTAGCCTTTCTTTTTTGTTCCTAAGAGTGAGCCACTCTACCGCCAAAAGAGTTCGGCTTTTATCATAAAGCCTTCCGCTGATGGCCCACCGTTTTTGTACTACCCCAGTTTTTCCTACTGGGGGTTACCTGTTACCTTTCAGGATTCTGACCTCCATTGCTTTTCCTACAGGTTTACTACCTCCACTTACAGTGAGGTCCTTCTCGAGGTTCCTCTACTGGGTTCCTCAGTAGATCCCATGAACCTCCATACTTCTCTGAAGTCCTGTTAGGGGAGGTCCATATTGCAATATTTTTTCTTTGCAATATCATTGATGACAATTATCATCCACACAGGGACTCCTTGTCTGCAAACCTATGCTAGGTTAGCTGTTCCACAGCACCTTTCTTTCTTCAACTCCTACCCTCCATCCTCAGGATGCCTGGTGTTGTGGGGGATAGCATGATCTCCAGGAACAAGCAGGAATAAGTCCTCACATATGGGTACGTCGGAACCGACGGAGCCTGCGCGGGAAAGCTCCCCAGCTTTTCAGAAGAAAAGCTTTTGGGGCTTCCCACAGCGCATGCACGCTGCCTTCCCGCCTTCCTGACCAGCTCTCTTCAGTTTCTCTTTTTCCGCGGAGCCAGCAGGTCGTGTTCCTGTCACCGCTGAAGAAATTGTTAATTTTATTTGTTTCTTTAGACCGCGTACCTGCCTTCCCCATACCGAAACCGGTACCGCCGGTCTCTCTTTCTTTCTTTCTAAAAAAACAAAAAAAATCTTTTTTATTTTTATTTTCTTCAGCACAGCTTGGTAACTTTTGTTAGGCCTTCAGGCCTACTCAAATTCTCCTCATGGAGAAGCCAGTCCCTGGTTTCAAAAAGTGTACCAAGTGCAGTGCTGTCATTTCTGTCACAGACACCCATGAATGGTGTCTTAAATGTTTGGGACCTGACCACTCCATACCGGACTGCCCATTCTGCTCCCAGATGTCTAAACGTGGGTTGCAGAACCAGGCCAACAAGTTCCATGTGCTGTTTGCTTCAGATAATCCAGCATCACAGTCCTCCAGGTCTTCCTCTCCGGATGGATCTCAGGTAACTAAACTTTCTGTGGGCAAATCCTCTAAAAGCAAATCTCTTTCAAAAGATCGAGAGGCTCTCAATCTTGAGTTCGAGGATTCTGCCCAGGCCAAAAAACCCCGGCGGGGGCTCCGGCCTTCAAAGCACCTATGGGGTTACAGGTTGACATCGATGGCACGGCCTCGACTGATCACCTGTTAGACTGCTCTGGGGTACCGGTCGATACCGGTACCGACATCCAGGCAGCAGTGGCGTCCATGGGCAATACTGTCCAGACCATGCAGCAGGCCGTTCTGGCTTTCATTAAGGCTGCGACGCCCTCGGTACCGATTCCATCGGTACCGACTCGGGTTCCGGTATCCACACCGGAACCGAGACCATCGACTTCCAAGCGTCGATCGGTTCCGCATGCCGGATTCAGGCTTTCGCCTGATACCGATCCCATGCCCGATACGCCCGATGTCGATATCGATCGGTACGCGTATCGTGCATTGCAAGCACAGAGAGAATACTCAGATTCTTCTGATGAGTTCAATTCCTCTGATGACTCTGCTGAGCTTGATCTTCCTGAGGAGCCCTCTTCTCCAAAGAGGAGGATGTCTCCTCCAGAGGATTTATCCTTTCAGGATTTCATTCTTGATGTAGCTAAAGGACTTTCTATTGCTACATCTTCTGAAAAGGAACCCAGGTCAAAAAAATTGGATATTTTAGGATACTCTAAAGCTCCTAAAGAGGCAGTTACTCTGCCTATCCATGAAATCCTTCAAGAACACTTGATGGATTTGTGGGAGACTCCTCTAACACTGTCTCCCCATTCCTGTAGGTTGGACACCATGTATCGGGTCCCTCCTCCTCCTGGGTTTCAAAAAACTCAGCTGCCTCACCACTCCATTGTGGTGAAGTCTGCCATGAAGAAGATAAAGAGTCCTAAAAGACACTCTTCTACCCCTCCAGGGCGAGAATGTAAAACCCTTGACTCTTTTGGTAGAAAGATTTTCCAGGCTAGTATGCTTATAGCCAGGATCAATTCTTATAGCCTTTATATGGGCATGTTTCTCAGAGAACTTGCCCTAAAGGTACGGCAGTTTGCCCCCTTTATCCCTGAGGATAACAAGGCGGCCTTCATTTCTGTGGTGACACAACTTTCAGAGGTCTCCAAGTTTTCCAACAGGGCAGCCTTTGATTCCTTTGAGGTTGCTGGCAGGGCTTCGGGAATTGCTATTGCAGCCCGACGTCTTGCTTGGCTCCAGGCTTCTGACCTAGAACCCTGGGTTGTAGATGGCCTCAGGAATCTGCCCTGTACCGGTGAAAACTTATTTGGTGAGGACTGGCAAATTAAAGCTGCTCAAATGGACGCAGAAAATGCCACTTTAGATAGACTTTCTAAGTCTACTTCTACTCCTGCCAAAAAGAAGCCTTTTAAAAGGCCTTACTACAAGAAGGCCAGATTTTCCACAAATACTGGCCAACAATCTGCTCAGCCTCGCTTTGCTGCTAAGCGTCAGCAATCTAAGCAAGTAAAGTCAAAGCCTGCAGTGTCTGCTGCACCCCAGCAGGCTCAACCCCCTCAGGGGTTTTGACTTGCCCCTAGAGAACTTACCGTTTCTGGCTCTAGAACAACCAGAGCCCCTCACCATTCCTGGAAGGCTAGCTCACTTTGCTCCCAGATGGGAACAAATCACATCAGAGCAATGGACCCCTCTCTATTATCAGGGAGGGCTACAAGCTTCATTTCTCCAGCCTTCCTCCCCATACCATGGTGAGGCAATTCAGTTCTCCCCCATCTCTTCTGACCCTGTTGGGTCAGGAGGTCTCTTCTCTCCTTGCCCAAGGGGCAATAGAGGAGGTTCCTCTTCCTCAACAGGGGTTAGGTTTCTACTCCCCTTATTTTCTCATCACAAAGAAGACAGGGGGCTTCAGACCTATTCTAGATCTGAGAGAATTGAACAAGTTTCTATTCAAGGAGAAATTCAAAATGCCACAGTCAAATCCAGCTCTGGTTTTCTTTTTTTTGGCAGCCAGAATCCATTGTCGGCTCTTTCTCTCCCCTGCAATTTCAGGTACATTTGAACCACTCTGCTGCTCCTTGGTTTTCACACTGCCACCATTGAAATCAGTGCTGCCGGTCCATATTACCTCAGAGAAGGGCTGCCAGAAATCCAGGCCTGGCTTAGATTCTCCCTCCCGGATTTCTGGCAGCCCTTCTCTGAGGTAATATGGACCGGCAGCACTGATTTCAATGGTGGCAGTGTGAAAACCAAGGAGCAGCAGAGTGGTTCAAATGAGCTGACAACGGATTCTGGCTGCCAAAAAAAAGAAAACCAGAGCTGGATTTGACTGTGGCATTGCTGAGGAGAAAGCCAAGCATTTGCAAGTTTAGCCTGCCCCTGAAGAAGGTAGCGAAACACGGCCTGTGTCGGGCCATAGGCTAAAGGTGACCAATAAAAGATTTTCCTTCCTTTTTGCTGTCCACGTTTTCTTACTGGGTTTTCCATCTTTAGATTGCAACATGCTGGGGCCTCCTCCAGGCATCTTAGCTTGGGAGTCCCGATATGTGAAGACTCATTCCTGCTTGTTCCTGGAGATAGCACAGTTACTTAACTGTAACAAGTGATCTCTGGGAACAGCAGGAATAAGTCTTCACAACCCACCCACCTCCCCTAGGAGTTGTATCTCTCTGTCTATCTTTCCCTTCTCTCTCTCTCTCTCTTTGTCTCAGCTTTAAAACTCAACTGAGGAGAGACAGTTGGGAAGGCAGCACGCAGGCATGGTGGGATGCTCCCAAAAGCGTTCTGATTGGACGCTGGGGAGCGTTCCCGCACAGGCTCTGTCTGTACCGACGATACCCATATGTGAAGACTTATTCCTGCTGTTCCCAGAGATCACCTGTTACAGGTAAGTAATTGTGCTTTCTCCAGGGACAGCAGGAATCGGTCCCCATGACCCTCCCTCCTCCCCTGGAGTTGCAGTCCTATTGCTTTTTATTCTTTTTGCCGTCTTTTTAGCTATGTCATCTGACTGAGCAAGATGGACCCTTGGGCGGGAAGGGGACCGCGCATGCGCGAGGCATTCCCAAAGTCTTTCTTTGAAAGCTGGGGAAATTGCTCTGCACGAGGGCCCCGTCGGCGCCGACGTCACCTATATGTGAGGACTGATTCCTGCTGTCCCTGGAGAACACCTGTTACAAGTGAGTAACTACGCTGACTGGTTCAGAGCAGAGGGCCTCTTTCAGTGTTAGGAAGGCCTGCTCAGTCTCTGGTCCACACCTTACTTTATTTGGTGATTTTGCCCATAGCATGTCCAAAAGTGGGGCTGCAATTTCCGTGAAATGGGGAGTAAATTTCCAATAATACCCATCCAATCCCAAGAAGATCCTCACTTGTTTTTTAGTTTGGGGGGATGCTTTCTTCTTAATAACCTGTACTTTGCTGACTGTTGGTCTAACCCAAAAACCTAGTCTGAACGTGGTAAATAAAACACACTTTATTAGGTATTCTTCAACAGAGATGTTGTTGGTCAATCCCACCAGGGGTAACTTAAGCCAAACCCAACACAGCCATGTTTTGGCTATGCCTTCTTCAGGGGCTCTTTGGCATTCGTAGCTGATAATCCCTCTGAACAAACCTTTTTTGTTGTGCGTGAAAACTTTTTGCCTTGCAGTTACTAACTTTCTCAAAGGCAAATAACACGGTCGTGTTGGGTTTGACTGTGAGTTACCCCTGGTGGGGTTGGCCAACACCCCTGTTGAAGAGTTCCTGATAAAGTGTGTGTTACTTACCACGTTCATACTGGGTTTTTGTGTGCTATAAGTGGTATAGTGCTTTTTGGTTGGACTGTTGGTCTAACCGAGACATTCCCCTCCCCTCCCTCCTGATGCCCTAGATACTGCCCTCCTGGTGTCCTAGGTCACCTTGCTTAGAGTTAGCAGGGAGTCCAGCCTACCTTAAGGACTCACACTTTTCTGAGATGCTGCACATGTTTCAGAATAAATTACCACGTTGTCAAGGGAGGCATTGGCGTATCCTTGATATGACTTCAGAACTTTAATAATTCTCTGAAACATTGCAGGGACTCCATGTAACCCAAGCGATAATACACTGAAGTGAGAGAGCCTTGAAGGGTGTGAAAAGCTTCCTTTTCTCTGGAGGATTCCTTGAGGGGAATCTGCCAATAGCTTTTAGTTAGATCAATAGTGGATATGTACTTAGTCCTTTCCAGCTGTTCTTACGAAGTCCTCACTTCTAGGCATTGGGTATGCATCAAACTGGGATATAGCATTGACATAACGAAAGTCATGAAAAAGACAGCTGAGGGTGAGGCATGATAAAGGGCTATCACCACGATGCTCCTATGGCCTGGAACAGGTATCCCAGAGTCATCCCCAGCTGTTGCTGCTTCCTGTGCAGAACCGGATGGACCTGTCCAGCTTAGGCACTAGGACAATGGGGCTAGACCATTCACTATTAGACTCATCAGTTACACCCAATTTCAGCATTTCCTTAACCTCTTTCTCCACTTTCTGTCTTTTTGCCTGAGGCAACCGGTAGGGCCTCTTCCTCACTATCTTCCCTGCCTCAGTGATAATCCGGTGAGTCCCCAGATGTGTACGTTCAGGAAGTGGAGAGAACACATTGAAAACTGAGAGATCAGGCTTTGTACCTGAACTTGTTAGGTCAGTTTTAGGGATTCCCTTATAGACACAGTAGATTCTCCCTTGGTCTAGGTAATATCAGGTCCCAAATCCTCATCTTCTAGGACTTCGGCATCCAACCCATCATGACATACTCATAGCTTCAATATATTGTCGTGGAAGGTTTGAACCCATTCTGTGCCCTGAACTCTGGGGGTGGGCGGTTGGCACGGTGATGTCTCCACTGCATTGGAGAAGGCAGGAGCGGCAGGAGGTTGCCTTGAGGGGGGGGGGCAGGAGCAGCAGGCTGTGGGCACGCTAGTGTGGGCACTTAAGCCCAATGCAGTGAAGGCATTGCCAGACCATCCTCCCCCAGGTGAGAAGATGGATGCTGGGAGGGGGGGTGGCATGGCAGGCTGGGCTTTGTTGGTAGGAAGGAGGCCAATGCTGCTCCCCAGGGCCTGCCACTCTAGGCAGCCACCTAGTTCGCCTAGTAGATAGGCCAGCCCTGTCCTTACTTCTGTTTTTGTGTATAGGGACCACATGTGCCCTATTCCAGTCCTCGGAAACCACTCCCAACTCAAAAGAAACATTGAAAAGGTCAGACAATGGAGCCACTATAATTTTCCCAAGTTCCTTCAGTACTCTGATATAGCCCATCCGGCCCCATCGCTTTGTCTACTTTTAGTTTAAATAGTTCCTCATGAACACAATCTTCTGAAAATTGTTAAAGATCCCCTTTATTTCTGTTCCTATTTGTGGGTGTTTTCTGAGATTCTGCTCCTGGCCCTTCATCTGAATACAAAACAAAAATACTTATCCTCGTCACCATCTACATATTCTTCTCCTTCACCCTTGTCTGACAATACCATTTTTGCATTTCTTCCTCTCACTAATTGCTATCTTCAGAAAACTCTGATCACAGGTAAACCATGCTTTTTATATTGCATTTTAAATTACCCGGACAGTGATTTATATTGTATTTTAACAAATATGACATCTTGCAGAATTAGTTTTATTTTTGTGCGGTATTCCCTCAGGAGTAAGTCATGACATCAAAATGAAATGATCATTTTTGGCTTTCTTGGTACCATCATTGCGGTTGGAAATTTTTTTCAGTTAGAAGCACTATTATATGCTTAAAATGTACGTTTAGCTGTAGTGAGAGGGGGCTTGCATTCATATTCATACTTTCAACTTACTTGTCCTGTGAACTTTCTCTGATTAATTTATGATTTCTTTTTATCAGGCTTCACAGGTTTAGGCCACGTTTACTCTCTAGTAACACAAATGAGGCATATAAAGTAAAATGCACTTTCTAGTACAATTAATTAATTCTTTTTTTGTTGTTTTTAAGGGAAACTCATTCATTCGATGGTAGCTCATTTAGATGCAGTTACAAGTTTAGCAGTTGATCCTAATGGCTTGTACTTGATGTCTGGCAGTAAGTACCTTAAGTGATGATATGTTCATGATTGTTTTTTTGAGGGGGTGGTTTAATAATTAAAACAAACTGCTTTCAATTCCTCTGTCTAGGTCATGACTGTTCAATACGTCTTTGGAACCTAGAAAGCAAGACCTGCATTCAAGAGTTTACAGCTCATCGTAAAAAGTCAGATGAATCCATCCATGATGTGGCATTTCACCCATCCAAGTGTTTCATTGCCAGTGCGGGAGCCGATGCACTGGCCAAAGTCTTTGTATGACACAGTGCTTCAGTTTTCAACATCTAGCTCTTCATAAATTCAACTAGCCACATAAAATGGGAGATAGAGGGCAGGACCAACATGTCCTTTCTGTGCCCTTTAACTCTAAGTTTGAGGACAGTACAGTGAACATTTGCTGTGATTTTAGTTTTTGCAGGTTGCTGTTTTCTAAATTTCAGCTTGTTGAGGGTGCTAGGAGCTCAGCTGGAGCCGAGATCCTGCTAACTCTGTTTCAAAATGTCTGCTAAAGGTGACAGCATTTATTATGGGGGTTGTGCATATTTATCCAGGCAGGCCTGGATAAAAGTAGCTTTTTTTTCTCTGTTCTTAATGGAAAAAAGGGTCACTATACAGCTGTGGAATAGCCAAGCTCTTAGCCCAGTAGAACGAGGAAATGGGAAATTCCTAGTGCAGGTTTCTCATCGTTATCTGTATGTACTAGATGACAAATAGGAACCCTTCTACTCATTTATTGGGCTTAGGTGAACATAGTTTGTTCACCCTGTTACCTGTAAAAGCAAGATGGTGCCGAAGAATGATTGCTAGCAGAAAGTTACTTCAAAAAGTTAATCATTTTTAAAAGAAGATAGCATCATTAATGTAGTAATATGAATTCTTAAATATATTATGCTATACAGTAATACCAAACACATTTAGTTTGCATAGTGATTTGTAAATTTTATTACATTTTTGAATGGACCAATGTATTAACTAAAGAGCTGGAAGACTGGACTTCAATATAGTCAGTTAACAGATTGGGCTGGTAGTACAAAAGGGTGTGCACATAAGGGACTTAATTTATTCTAATTTGAAGAGTACTATCAGTCATTCCAGGCCAAGTACAAGAAATGGTTGCACAGTGTGGGCCTATTATGGTCTCATACACAATATAGTTTTTGCTTGTTTGCTTCTTTCTGTACCAACGAGAAATACACTCTAAATTCTTACAGAAATCTGTAGGAATAAGCATTTTTTTTAGTATGGATTCTAAATTAATTTGTCAAGGACAATAGAGTGGGACTTTTGGGTGAACATGTAAGCTGTACTTTTTTTAATCAAAAATCCTGGTCTGATTTTAAACTGCAGTAACACCTAAACCATGTGCTTCTGTCTTCTATGTACTGTTGAAGAGCTCTAGTAATGAAAATATTGATACCTAAAATTTTATTTAAAGGGGAAATAATCTCTTTGAGCTCAGTTCTTGAGATTTTGCCCTTGCTATTCATAAAGTACTCAGTCGATGTGTAATATTTTAGCTGCTGCCACATTTTCTGATGATTGCGGTGTTCTCTATTATGAGCCTCTTTCTGAAAGGAAGATACTTGTATTGCATTTGTGTGTCTGCTGTGACTTCAGGTTAAATTTACCTTGAAAATTAGTTTGGATTTTTTACATACATTCTGCCTTACAGCAGTACAATAACTACATTCTACCCTACCCCCCCCCCCCCCCACACCCACACACAAAGCAAAGAACATACACTCACAGTAGCAGTCAAACTTTTTTCACTGTCATAGGGGTTATCAAGCTGCAATTCTAGAAGGCCTTAAACCAGGCACGTTTTCAGGATATCTTTAATGAATATGCATGTAGTGTTTCTATTGTATGCAAGTATATTTCATTCGTGCTCATTTGAGATGCCCTGAAAACCTGACTGGTTTTGCATCCCTCCAGGATTGCAGTTTGATGCTCCTGCTCTTTCAGGTCTTTATATTCTTTATTGCTCATAAGGCTGACATAGATTTAGTCATCTTTGTAGCCAAAATGAAAGATGAAACTTTATGCTTAAGTTCAGTAATATTTTTGGTTACTACTGATTGCCATAGGAAAATGATTGTTTCAAAAATTTCTCTTCTGTATGTCTCAAAAACTGCACGTATTTGAATGCCAAAATGAGTGAAGGGCTTCTGATAATCACTGTTTGCTAGCTGTTTTTCTAGTAAAATATGTGAGAGGCAGGTGCTTTGAATGCTAACAGTTACAGGGGAACATAGTAAGATTTGACTGTTTTTGCAAGCTAATCAAAGTACAAGTTTGGGTAGTTCCATGATTATTTTTTACTTCATGGGAAATGCTTTGTTTCCTTTTTCAGTTTGGAGGCAAGTGGTCTCGAGGATGAGAAAATAGCAATAAATCAAAACAAGCAGTCTGGTTTTAGTGTTTGGAATAAAATCTGCTTCTTTCTGCCCCTATTTCTCTTAGAAAAGCAAATATAAGTTAATTGGTTTCTTTTTTTCTCTTTAGCTGACAGACCAGACCTTGAGACTTTACCTTAACATTCTTTGGGTGAATTTGTTTTGTGGAAAACAGTGTCTCTGTCCTTCCTCAATATAGTAATACTGTGAATTTGAAATGTTCTTAAAGGTTTGATATTCTCCTCTCTTGTTTAGCTTGCATTTAAATTTGAATTAAGAGATGTTTCATATACACTTGTGTGAACCTTCTACAGTTGTCTTTTTCTGAATAGAATATGTGTTTGTGAGGTAGCCTGGAGTGTCATGATTTCAAGACATGTCTAAAAATAACCTTAAATGAGACACGGAGTGTAAAGGAGTGAGGTTAGATGAGCAATTTTAAGCAGTGCGAGAATATTGGGGGAAAAGCTTCAGCAGTTTACTAGGTGATACTTCAGGTGCTCCAGCAAATATCCAACTTTTAATCACATTAGGGAAGAGCACTTTTCAAGTGTTTTTACATTGGTACAAAGGTAGTGCATGTAAAAAATAATCTAAAAAATAAAAAAGCTTTGTGAAAATTCTTATTTACCCTTTTTTTTTCTAAAATTCTGAAATGCACATTATGTAACGACATGTCTACTTTTAGTCACAACAAAAAGGAAGGATATGTTTGAGGTAGTAAATTTATGGATTTCATTTTTAAATACCTGTGAGTACTGTTTATTGCTGTCTCCTGATATTTGTTTTGAGGGAAATTACACAGGGAGCCTCCCTTTGAAAGAGGAGTTTGTAAGTTCACAAAGTACTCAAGGATCTTCAGGCAACACTTTTAGTTTGCTGTATACCGCAGAGTTAATGTATAAACTCTCCTTAGTTTATCTCTATTACCTAATGTGATTAAAAGTTGTTTTGCTAGTATGCCTAGAGTTTTTTTTTTCTTGCATTAGATATTTGACAAGTGAGGGATGTTTTTGCCAGTTGCCTAATAAACTATTGCCATATTTTTTGTTTTTGGGTTTGTGTGCTCTTTTTTGAACATCACTAGGGTTTCTGATACCAAGATTTTAATTTTCAAAAATGTTATCTTAATGTTTTTATCACTTTAATGATGTCTTACAGATTTTGTTAGGGGGGAGAAGATTGAAACTTGATATGCTCCATAGTTACAAAAGAAATTTGTTTACAGTTTGAGCATTAGTAGAGTTCAGCAGATTAGATTCATCATATTACTATATCAACTATATAAAACATTAGATACCAAAACAGTTCCAGCAAAAACAACCCTAGTAATAGTGATCCAATTGCCATATAACCGTTGAATAACAATATATTTAGTTTGGTTCTTTGCATACTCTGGGGAAAACAATGAACTTGCTGCTTGAATGCTGTTTTACTTGTCATTTTCCACTTTGGTGTTGTGACGCAGATTTCCAGCTCAAATTTCAAGTCTTTGCTGCTGTACCACTGGATGTTAACATGTCAGGCGTTCCCATCATCAGTTATGACATATGTTGGCTCACTATTGATCTTAGTCTGGAATTATAAACCATTTGTTCATCTCAATAGTCTAAATTTGATGTTTAAAATGCAGCTTATAAGCTTATCTTTTGGAAGTTGGGTACCAAACGCACATACTCAAAGGTCTCATTTTGAAGTTATCAAAGCATGGTTAATATAATGCAGTGTCTCCCATCTCTGTTCTGGCGGTACAACTAGCTAGCTGGATTTTCAGGATTACCACAGTGAATATACACAATAGAGATGTGCATATGTTGAAAACCCATATTCTGGAGGTCTTGCATGGATATTCATTCTGGTAATTCCGAAAACCTGATTATCTAGATCTATTCCAGGACAGGGCTGGAACTGCTGATATAAAGAGCCCAGTTGTTGAAGTAATGTGTCCAATATGCTCAACTTTATTTGACACTACTAAACTCATGTTCTGTTTAGACCCTTTCATTACTTTGAATATGCACAGTTATTTCCATGTTAGTAATATTTCTGTTTAATAAGAACATGAGAATTGCCACTAATATTATAAAAAATGGCTTAATGTATTTAGCTTTCATAATTAACTTCCCAATATTTAATGAAAAGGGTTTGTCTCCTTTAACTAAACATTGAATTCAAGGAATATTTGTGTATTTGACGTTTGACCCTTTTTCTTTCTTTTTTTTTTAAGAGGTGGGTTATTGCACAGATTTATTTGAAATTCTAAAAGTTATGTATATTATATATAAATATATATATATTGTAAACATTATGTATTAAATGTGGCTAGAATGGGAGAACTCGGGTGCATTCTAATTTTTTATTTTTTTTTTTTGTATTGAGTTTTCCTGAAATAGTGTGCACAAAGAATAATGGTTTTGGGTATGAAATGAATGTTTGTGCTTTTTGCTTATACATTATAATATATAATTGACGTTCCAATTAATGTATATAAATCATATAGGTCAGCATGCTTGTTTTTAAGACTGTAATTTTAAGTTGATTGATTAAAATCTGAATGTAAGTAAAAGACTGCCTATTCAAACCTGAGTTTAAAATGATGATGCTCATAAATATTGAGCTGTTCAAAATGAGCATTCATTTTAAGGTAAAAATGATTGCTAAACTTGAGAGGTGCCTTTAAAAAAACAGAAAAAAGCCTTATAATTAAGGAGGATTTCACTTCAAAATAATTAGTTTGTGGTCTCCTTATCTATTAGCAGTGAGTGTTGTTCATTTGCACTAAGAGTGCAGGGACTATAGCCTCATCTCTGAGCACCATGGTAATTTGGCTAAGTCTTTTTAATGCAATCTTTTATGTTTCAGTGAACATAAGGCTGCACTTGTATTTTTAGTAGAGCTAAAACTAAATTAAGTTCAGTACTCTGTATCCTGTTTTATGATTACGCTTGCATACTTCATTTTTCTGGGATATTGAGTCTTGTGATGGAGAATTGCTTTAAACATTGCTTATATATACGTCATTTTGTTGAAAGGATGCAGTCATCCTGTTTTCCATTTAAAAGGGTTGTGGTTTTTGTTTAGATTTCAGTTGGCACCTTTAAAATAAAGTGGAAATGATTATTCATTTTTACATTTGACACTTTTCTGTGTTCTGTGAACTCTCCAAATCTCGAACACTACATGACAAGGAGGTATTGGGCACATTCATTTAGAAGGTGCTATTTAAGTACCATATAAATGCATTTAGATATTCAGAAACGTGGGTATGAAAAGACAGGAGATTAAAAACAATCGGATCAATGTTCAGCAGCAGTGGTCAGCCTATTTTTCTAAATGCCAGTCACGATGTTTTTTTAAATATGTGTATTCACCATCACTGCATATATAGTCAGCAGCTCTAAATGTATATGCAATGCAATGATTGTGACCCCGCTGTAAGTCATACTGTACATAGTAACATAGTATATGACAGCAGATAAAGACCAGTATGGTCCATCTAGTCTGCCCAGTACAAATATGGATATTTTTTGGGGGGGGGGGTTTGTTCTGCCTTTGTTCCACCCTAACTCTACCCAGGCACTATAACAGGTAGTGCTGGAGTAGTAAGATTAATTTTTGGCCAGATCTGTCACAAGCCAGAGGATTTTTGCTTTTTTTTTTTTTTAAAAAAACTTCTGTCACACACAATATTTGCCGTTTTCCTGGTTATGCCATCTTATTTCTTGGTGACTGACTAGTATAGAAATAGATGGAACTGTATCTCAAACATTCTGTTGGAGATTTTGGGTAGAATGTTTTTGATCCTTAAAGCCAGTAGTTCCTGAACTGTGGATTGGTACCCAAATGAGGTCACATTATCAATGGACAAGGTCAAAGAAAGCAAGCTGCTTCCCTTCCCTCTGAAACTTCACTATGACTTAATGCCCAGTAGATGTAGTAGCAGGGGGCCTGTGAATCTGAATATTCAGACTTCTTGTATGGACTTCCTATTAGATTGGAAACCTTTGCAGAATATTGGTGATCTCTGCATGGGTTTCCAGTTGGCCCTGTGTGTATTGACACACAGGGCCAACTGCTGCTGCTGGTTTCATGCATTGGATAAATGTGGGATGGAGAGGAAATGGATGAGGGAGAGGGAATGGAGGTCTGCTATTTTGTTTTCATCTGGGATCAGCTGTATCTTTAAGTGTTAAAATGAGGTCATATTGTACAAAAATTTGAAAAGTAATGCTTTATGCACTAATTTTAATAAACAATGTATTAACGCCAAGAGGTGTTAATGTTTTCTAATCTCCATTGTATTCAGTTTTTACACCTTAAAGGTGATTTGTAATTAAACTAGAAAAGAAAAAAAATTGTTTCTTTGAATTGTTTTCAGCACTTTTACAGCAAGATGAATTACAGTTTAACTACTTCTAGAAAGGTAAAACACAGGTTTAACACGGCATGATTTGAACATAGCAATAAGGGATGGCTTTGTTATATAATTTTCTCCGGGAACAAGCAGGAAGTCAGTCCTCAAATATGGGTGATGTCGGCGCCAATGGAGTCCACATGGAAGCATCTCCCCAGCTTTCAAAGAAAGCCTTTGGGAGATGCAGTATGCATGCATGGTCCCCTTCCCGCCCAAGGGTGCCATCTTACCTCAGTCCCCTTTTCTTTTTTTTTTTTTTCAGAGTCCTCCATAAATCTGTCTGGTTCCTTTTCCATCCCCGAGCCAGCTTGCCTCAGTGTCTTTCCTCAGGTTCACTCCCTTTTTTTTGTTTTTGTTTTTTCTTTGAGATATCCGTCGACCGGCGTTCATGCCCTTTTTCAGCTGGAGGCCTCGGATCCCTGCCAGGTGGCAGGGCACCTTTTTCCCCGATGGCCTCCAGTGGCTTGAAGTGCAGTCTGTGCAGTAAGATGATGTCCCTTAGTTATCCGTATGACTGGTGCCTTGGCCCAGAACACCACAACTCAGATTGTGAACTTTGCAGGACCATGACCCCAAACGCCCTTAAGAGCAGTCAGCAGCAGGAGAATTTTTCCACAAGTCCGACTCCATGCCGGAGTGTCCGGCAACACCCTGCTCCAGGGCCCTCTCTGGTTCCTCGGTGCCCAACGAAGCCCGGGTCGCCTATGAGTCCCACGGTCGCAGTTCCTCTGAGAGGAATTCCCTGAAGGTAGAACACAAGAAGTCAAAGTCCTCGAAGACTGGGTTCAGGAAGGCAGGAAATCCCACTCCAGGCCCCACAGTCTCCAACGTGAGTCCAAGGTGTCAGAGTGGGAGCAGCCTCATAAGCGGCCCGGAAGGAATTGTCAGCTCCCACCAGCTGGCTTTGGACACCTGAGACCATCATTTATTTATTTAATCTCTTTTATATACAGTCTTTCTACAAATCAAGATTGTTTACGTGGAACATAACATGAGCAGTGTGGGTACAGCTTGTACAGAGAACATGAACTTGAGTGAACAACTTTTTACAGTTAATTGTTATAGCATAATGCCAAACAAGGCAACTAAGTGCAAGGGAGTGAGTTGTCAGGGGAGGGCAGAGGGTGCATTAAAGGGGGGCTTCAGATAGAATGCTTGTTAATTAAGAGGGTTAAAGTACTAGGTTACGCTAGAGTGAAAGTGGCTTGGGGGGGTAGAGTTAAAATGTTCCTGGAAGAGGAAGGTTTTGAGCTTTTTGCAGAACTCTGAGATCGGAGCAGGCTCTTAAATCAGGTGGAAGGGCGTTCTATGTGTGGGGGCGAAGAGAGTGAAAGCTTGATTGCAGATAGATTGTTTACTCTCTATCTTTTGGGCTGGAATGGTTAGGAGGTTTACAGAGTTGGACCTACGTGATCTGGTGCTATTAGGCCTGAGTAGGAGATAGAGACGGGGAACAAATTCATTCTGTATGATTTGTGGATTAGTGCGAGAGTTTTAAATTTTATTCTGGCCAGGATGGGTAGCCAGTGGAGGTGTCGGAGGACAGGGGTAATGTGAGCTTGTCTGGACGAATTGAAGATTAAACGTGCTATTGTGTTCTGGGCCATTTGGAAAGGGTGAATACTTTGCTTTGGGAGGCCATGATTTGAGGTTGCAATAGTCGAGAGAGGGGGTGGCAGACGGTATGGAAGGAGTCTGGGTTTAGTAAGGGGCAGAGATTCCTCAGAGTTCTGATCTTGATATATATGGATTTAGTTCTTATCTGTTCCTGGAAAGTGAGGTTCTGGTCAATTATTATGCCAAGATATTTAACTTCACTATTTATGGGGATGGTGTAGTCGTCAAGGACGAGTGATGTCAGGGAGGAGTAAGAAGGATCGGAGAATAGGTGAAGCGCCTCAGTTTTTGCTAGGTTAATGAGCAGATTGTGTTGATGGAGCCAGTGTCTGATCTTCATGAAGCATTTGCTGATATTGATGAGGTTGGGCGTTACAATGTTATAGTTGGTGAAGATCATAATGTCATCCACGTAGAATTGGTATTGGATCTTGTGATCCTGAAATATTTTGCATTTGGGTTGTATAAAAATATTGAAAAGGAGTGCAGATAAGCTGGATCCTTGTGGTTCACCTTGTGTTTAGGCGAATGGCTGGGAAGTTTTTTCACCGATTCTTACTTGCTGAGTCCTATGTTCAAGGTAGGAGCAGAACCAGTTAAGTGAGGTGTCTCTAAGGCCGATGTTATGTAATCTGTCAAGAAGCTGGTTGTGGGGGAAGGGAGTCAAAAGCTGAAGATATATCGAGGAAGATTAGCAGGCAGCCTTGGGTAGGCATTTGGGTGTAGGAAATCACTGACACCATGATTCTTTTTAAAACCATGTTGGAAAGGATCAAGAGGAGCATGGTCATCAATGTAGTTATGTAGCTGGATTTGAACAATCTTTTCAATTATCTATGCAAGGAGGGAGATGCTAGAAATCGGTCTGTATGATGTGGGGATGGTGGGGTCAAGCTTGTTTCCTTTTAGGATAGGACGGATTGAGTTTATCTTCAGAAGTGTTGGCATGGTCCCGGTGTGGAGGGAGGCTTGTGCTGTGAGTAGAATGTAGGGGCCAAGGGTTTCCTTGGCATTTTTTATCCATGTAACAGGACAGGGGTCTAGATGCATTTAGGTTTTTGATAGTGGTAATTGTTATCAAGAGATGGCAGATCAAATTTGCCCCAGGTTACCTTAGGGGTGATATTTGGGTCAAGGGCTCAGCATGGTGGGTTAGTGGAGGCTGAGCTGGGTGGTATTTTGACCGAAGGTGGTCAGCAAAGGTCTGTGAAGATATTTTAACATCAGGCCCCTGTTTGTTGGATTCATTTAAGAGAGATTTAGCAATGAAGAATAATTCCCTTGGTTTGTTTATAGAGCGCATGATATTTTCATTGTATTCTCGCTTCCTTCTTAGGGTTTTTGCACAATAGGCACAGAGCTTTTTAGAATAAATAGTGTAGATGAAGGGGTCTCTGGAGCGTCTCCAGCTGCATTCTAGTCATCTAAGCTCGCTCTTTAGTTTGTGTAGAGAAGTGGAGAACCAGGGAGCTCAATTAGTGTTTGTTGGAAGACAGTCTGGGAGGGGCTTGTGCTGCAGAGGCTATAATTTCTTCCATCCTTCAATTTGGGATGTAAGGTTCAAGTTACTGCTATTGAGGAGGTCTAGTTGAGGTGTAACCTGCTTGAGGAGCAGGTTGATGTCAAAATGCTTAAATTTTCGGGTCGTCGGGTGGGGTAGGTGTCTGTTTATGGTGGTGTCGGTAAGGGATAGAGAATAGAATCAATGAGTGGTGACCATGGTACTGGGTGGCTTGAGTGTGAGGTTTGGCCGTTAGCTGTAATGGTTTGAGGCATAAAGATCAGGTCGAGGGTGTTTCCTTTGTTATGGGTTTGCAGTTTCAAGATATGTGAGAATTGTAAGGCATCCATAGCATCAGGAAATATGAAGCCTGTTTCTGTGTGATTGAGGAGAGGTTGAGTTCTCTTAGAAGGATGAGTGGGTGAAAGGAGGTTTGGGGAGCACAAGCCGCTTCAAGAATTGTAAAAAGGTCTTGAGCCTCGGGTTGCGGTGCTCTGTATATTAGACACAGGGAGAGTGAATTGTTAGAGACTTTAATAAAGTCCATTCCTGGGGAGGAGGTTGAGTCAATGGTGGTGAGGTTTAGTTCTTTTCTTGAAATTACACATACACCGCCACCTCTACTGGTTTTCCGGTTGCAGTTGTGGATTGAGTGAGTGGGGGGGGGCAGAGCTGGTTAATAAGAACAGTGTCAGTTTCATGGAACCATGATTCGGTGAGGCAGAGTATGTCTAGATTAAGGTCTGTTATTAAGTCAGCTAGGAGGGGATCTTGTTTCTGACAGAACAAGCATTGATCAGGGCACACTGAAGGGGGGATAAGACTTCAATGAGGGTGTGGTAGTTATAAAGGGGTTGGTGGTAATCCTAGTTAGTCTGCATTTCCGGGGGAATTGGTGTATATACATATGGGACAAATTGGTGGTGGATGGTGGCCTGTAGGAGTGGATTATTGGAATTTTTATGTTTTGCTTCACTTCCAATGCATTAGTAGGACTGATATAAAGGTTAGTATTAGGAGGTGTGTCCACATGTTTGGGAGCCAAGGTCTGAGAGAATCCATGTTGGGGAAGGATTGGGGTAGGGAAGGACACTAGGTAATTAAGGAGAATTGTAGATATTAACACTGATGGTTTGTTGCTCAAAAGTTAGAGATGTACAATTGGTGAAAAGCTGACTTTGCAGTTATGTAATGGTAAAATGAACAAAGCGGTCTGGCAGTAGTACATAAGATGTAACAGTATGAAAGTAGTACGACAGTGTTATAGGTAATGCTGGTTTCGCTTATGGAATACAGAGGTAGTATAATAAGGGACGATTGGTTGGGGCTAGGATAGCATGAGGGATTTGGCAGATATGGAAACCATACAACACAAGGGATAGGTGCTGGTTAACGCAAGAGATATTGGGTGGGTGTGAAGATAACATACAGCAGGTTTACAGGTACTTGAGGTTACAGAGGAGGGGGAGCAGAGTGGTTTGAGCTTGAGAATGGATGGCTTGCTTGCTGGATTTTCTAGATGATGGTTGTAGTAATGCTCTTCTAAGGTCCATGCCAAAGGGCCCTTTGGCGAGGCCCTTAGGCGCAGGTGCACATAGGTGCAGCAGTGCTTTTAGGGAGCAGGCAGGCCGGGATCAGATCTTGAGCTGCCGCACTGATTGGTGAGTTAGCCAGGAGCAGGGAGGAGCTTACCTCCTTGCTCCTTGCTGTTCTCCCGATTGGTCCGGCGTAGTGGAAAGAATCAAGGACTTCCCCCTCAACACAACAAATGCTGGACTTGAAACCCTGTGTCAGCGTCAAAGGCTGCGAAGCCAACCGGCATGGAGACCAGGATAACATCCTTAAAGTGCAGTATTTCTGCCCTCATGGCCCACCAGTGGGCATTCATGTTCAGTTCATCCGCCCTGACAACGGGACCCTCGACATAGAGGGCCTCCCTGGATGTCAAGCCAATCCTTGAGCGCCACCGGCCTCAAAAGAGCCATCGACATCAGACAAGGTCCCGGTCCCGTTCCTCAGGTCGCCGGTCCTCTCCTGCAAGTGCATGTGGCTCAGATCGCAGGTCCTCCGGCGGCCCCGGGCCCTTGGGCTCGGGCTTTGACCGCGGTGACGGCAAAGCCTTCGAATCAACCTCTGACTTTCAGTCCGATTGGGAGACCGAGGACAAGGAGTTCCTGGACATCTGGCGCCACCAAGATGTGGCTTTGGACCAGTCTCCCCCAGCATCCCAATGCCGTTCCCTACCAGAGGATCTTGCCTTCCTCAACTTTGTGCGGGACGTGGCTAGGGCACTCTCCATAGAGACCAAGGTTGAGGAGGACCCTCGCACAGAACTGGAGATCCTCTAGTATGGGGCCCCTCCAAAGGAGGCCCACACGGTGCTTGTCTCACCAATCCTCGAACGCCGCCTTCTGCGCATGTGGGAGACACCGGCGTCTGTGCCCATTGTCAGCAGGCGACTCGACTCCATGTACCAAGTCTGCCGAGGACCTGGATTCCAGAAAACCCAAGTCCCCCACAACTCGATGGTGGTTGAGTCTGTCATGCACAGCCAAAAATCCCATTTCCGGATGCCCCCGACAGGGAGGCCCAGATCTTCGATGCCCTCGGCCAGAAGGCCTTTCAGGGCTCGATGCTGACATGCCGGGGTCCAGTCCTACCCAGCTCTATATCAGCATGTATCTCAAAGATGTGTCGAAGGAGCTCTGTGGGTTTTCAGCAGGCCTCGATGGGGAACCCCTCCAGAGGTTCAAGTGTCTGGGGTTGGTGGTTAAGGAGTGCTCTAAGTTCCTGTCTCGAGCAGCTTACAACTGCCGCCGGGGTGGCCGCCGCCAGCATTGGGGCCCAACACCAGGCATGGCTGCAATTGTTTGACCTCAAACAATGGGTTCAGGACAAAGTTAATTGATGATTCCAGCATCGGAGAGAACTTCTTTGGGAAACCCATGGCAGACAAAGCAACCAAGATGGAGACTGAGTTCCTAACGAAGACCAGACTCTAAAAGACCTCTTGCAGTCCCACAAAAGAAGCCTTTTTTCCCCAAGGAAAAAGGGTGGCTTTGGCAACACAGCATGGCCAACAACACAAGGGGGCCCCCAAGTCCCAGGCTCTGGTGCCAGCCCTGTCTCAGCCTGGGGGGAGCTTTTGACTCCCTGGCATGACCACCTCCCCCCCCCAGGAGGTCCCCTACAGCTCACAGGGGGGTCTGGACCTGTTTGCCCACCAGTAGTCCCACCACCATCACAGATACCTGGGTCCTACAAGTGGTCAAGGAGGGCTACTTCCTCCACCTACAGCAGCGCCACCCTCATACTTTCCAGGAGAGCCTGTAAGACCACTCCTCCACCGGACCCTGCTCCTCACCGAGCTCACAGGTCTCCTCGAGGACAAGGCGGTGGAGCCAGTGCCAAAATATCTCTGGGAAACCGGCTTCTACTCCAGGTATTTCTTCGCCCCCAAGAGAACAGGGGGCCTCAGGCCCAACCTGAATCTGTTGGATCTGAACAGGTTTCTGGTAAGGGAAAAGTTCAAAATGTTCTCCCTTGAAGCATTGATGCCATTCCTCCAGCAGGGAAATTGACTATGCTTCTTAAATCTAAAAGATGCCTACACACACATCCTGATTCATCCCAGCCACAGAAAATACCTCTGGTTCGTAGTGACAGGAGAGCACTACCAATACAGGGTGCTGCTCTTCAGGCTGGCCTCATCGCCGAGGGTCTTCACCAAGTGCCTAGTGGTAGTCGCTGCCCACCACCATCTCCAAGGGGCCTTCGTCTTTCCCTACCTAGACGACTGGCTCATAAGGAGAGGCACAGCTGCAGAGGCGCAACACACCACAGAGTGCACCATCAGCACACTGCAACATCTGGGTTTAGTCATCAACTACCCCAAGTCCCACCTCTCTCCAGCCCAAAGCCTGGCATTCATAGGTGCTCAGCTAGATAGCCTCCAGGCCAAGGCCTCTCTCCCCCCCCCCCCCCCCCGGAAAGGTTAGAACACCTCAGGGGGCTAGTTGCAGAGCTACAGTGATGCCGGTCGCTACTTGCCTAGCTTCTCCTCTGCCTGCTGGACCATATGCCCTCCATGGTTCACGTGACCCCATTTGCCTGACTGCACATGAGCGGCTCAATGGTGCCTCCGCTCTCAGTGGACACAAGCCACGGGCAGGCTCCAGGACAGAGTGAGAGTGACCCGCCAGCTGGCAGACTCCCTCAGATGGTGGTAGGTTTTCTATCACTTAAGGCCAGGATGCCCTTCCAGACGCTTATCTCCCCAGAGGGTCCTCACCACGGACGCCTCCTTGCTGGGCTGGGGCGCACATTGCGAGGGCCTCCAGACGCAAGGTAGGTGGTCCCAGATGGAGAATCTGATGCAAATCAATCTACTGGAGCTCCGGGCAATATTTCTGGCTCTGTAAGCCTTCCGCCACCAGCTGCAGCACCAATCGGTGCTGGTCCAGACCGTTAACCAAGTTGCAATGTTGTATGTGAACAAACAAGGGGACACAGGGTCATACTCCCTCTCCCAGGAGGCAATAGCCCTCTGCTCCTATGTGACACGCAGAGGGATGCTCCTGAGAACAGTCTACTTCCCGGGCCAAGACAACACCTTGGCGGACAAGCCGAGCAGAGTCCTTCAACTGCACAAATGGCACCTGGACTCCCAGCTGTTTCGAATCTGTGGTGTCCCCCTGGTGGACCTGCTCGCCAGCCCGGACAACACGCAGTTGCCCTGCTTCTGCTCCCGCCAGCTGCATCCGTCCCTGTTGGCAGCGGATGCTAGCCTCATTCCATGGATGGAAGGCCTCCTTTGCGCCTTCCCGCTGACACCACTAGTTGCCAAGACCCTCTTCAAGGTCCAGCGTGACAGGGCATCACTGATACTGATAGCCCTCCCAGTGGCCCAGGTAACCTTGGTTCCCGCTGCACCTCTTCCTGTTGGCAGCATCGCCAATGCCCCTGGGCCTTGCCCCAGGACTACTCTCACAGGAGCAGGGCTCTCCTACACCCCAACCTAGGGTCCCTGTCACTCATGGCTTCACTGCTGAAAGGGTGGCTCTATCTCCTTTCAGTCTCCCATGGGATGTGGAAGAGGTGCTGCTGGCCTCTCACAAGGTTTCTACAAGAATGATGTACATCTTCAAGTGGTGCTGAATTCTCGGTGTGGTGCGCCAAGAGATGGGCGAACCTTTTCTGCTCGGTACAGGTGGTACTCCAGTACCTATTCCACCTGTCGCAGGTGGGACTAAGGTCCAACTCTGTCAGAGTGCACATGAATGCTATCACAGCGCACCACCATTCCATTGAGGGCAAATCCCTCTCAGCTCAGCTCCTTGTATCTCAGTTCCTGTGGGCCCTTATGCTATCCAAACCCCCCCGTCCACCCACCGACAATGGAGTGGGATTTCAATGTGGTGCTTTTGCCGCTCACTAGGCACCGTTTGAGCCTCTGGCTACCTACCACCTGCGGTACCTCTCATGAAAGGTTGTCTTTCTCGTGGCACTCATATCAGCTCGTAGGGTCAGCGAGCTCCAGGCTTTGATGGCAGAGCCTCCCTACACTTGGTTCTACAAGAACAGGGTGGTGCTCCGCATACACCCCAAGTTTCTGCCGAAAGTGGTGTCCCCCTTCCACCTCAATCAGGAGGTGGTGCTTCCCACATTCTTTCTGAGGCCTCACGCTGGGAAGGCGGAGATCGTCCACCATACCTTGGATTGTAAAAGGCCCCTGTCCTATCTGGAGTGGACTCAGGGCCACTGCAGAGCACCTCAGCTTTTCATATCCTATGACCCCAGTTAACTGGGGCTCCCAGTGACTAAGCGAACTATGTCCACTTGGGTGGTGGATTGCATTGTCCACACCATTGAGCAGGCTGGGATCCCACTAGACCAGCGGGTCATGGTGCACCATGTCAGGGCCATGGCTACTTCCATGGCAAATCTCCGTACCATACCTGTGATGGAAATCTGCAGGGCCACCACCTGGTCTTCGATCCATACCTTCACAGCTCACTACTGCCTGGAGAGGGAGTCTCAACAGGACAGCATCTTTGGTCAGACTGTACTCCGTAATGTATTCAGGGTATAGGCACCTCCTGCCCCCCCCCCCCGACCGTTGTGTTCAGGCTACTAGAATGCTGGTGCCCCGCTGGACACTTGAGTCTTGCGAGAGTCTCAGTTGGGACTCAACTGCTGCAGCTCTCACTTTGTAGGTCGCTGTGACATTTTTACAGGTTCTCAGTACCCTGTAGCTGGGGATTCTCATATGTGAGAACTGACTTCCTGCTTGGTCCTGGAGAAAGCGTAGTTACTCACCTCCAGGGATAGCAGGAATCAGTCCTCACAACACTCTCTCCTCCCCTTGGAGTTGCTTCCTTAACGTATTTAAATTTTTGCCATCTTAGCTATGTCATTAGATTGAGGCAAGATGGCACCCTTGGGTGGGAAGGGGACCATGCATGCATGGTGCATCCCCAAATGCTTTCTTTGAAAGCTGGGAGATGCTTCCATGCGGTCTCTGTCTGCTCCGATGTCACCCATATGTGAGGACTGATTCCTGCTGTCCCCAGAGAACACCTGTTACAGGTGAATAACTACACTTTCATGCAGCTTTGTTATCCAGCCTAAGATTGAGGAGTAAGACCAGGCCTGGATTTGAGTATAGGCAACAAAAGCAACTGCCTAGGGCAAAAAAGTTTGAAAGCACCAAATACATGGGCAGAGCCAGGAGCCTGATTCCGCTTTCTTTAGGACTGTGCACCATGATCTCTGGGGAGACACCTGCCTTCCTGGCCTTGCTCTGGTATTGAGTTTGCCTCTAACACATGAGCATTTAGGACTACCAGGGGGAGTAGTATTTATATTTGACTTTTTTTTTTAAATACTGTATTGAATTTTCTATACAGCACTAACTCTTTTTAAAACATTTGAATATAACTCTGAAGCAGAGAGCATTCTTGCAGTGATCCTTCATGATACAGGGAAACACTAGGTCTCCAGGAACAAGCAGGAATGAGTCTTCACATATGGGTATCATCGGTACCGACGGAGCCTGCGCGGGAACGCTCCCCAGCGTCCAGTAAGAAAGCTTTTGGGAGCATACCATAGCGCCTGCGTGCTGCCTTCCTGCCTTTCCCAAACGCCTCTCTCCAGTTCTTCTTTTCCGCGGAGCCAGCAGGTCGTGTTCCTGTCACCGATGAAGAATTCTTTATTGTTTTCTTTATTTTTCTGTGTCGCGTCTGCCTTCTTCGACGTCAGACCGGTACCGCCGGTCTTTTCTTTCTTTACAAAAAAAAAAAAAACCAAACAACTTTTCTTTCTTCAACTGTGCATTGCGGTTTGGGCCTTAGGCCTGAACATTTTTCTCCTCATGGAGAAGCCCGCTTCCGGGTTTAAAAAGTGCACAAAGTGTGGCGGTACTATTTCTGTCACCGACACCCATGATTGGTATCTAAAATGTTTGGGTCCTGACCATTCCATCACGGATTGTGTGTCCTGTACCATGATGTCTAAAAGAGGTCGGCAGAACCGAGCAACCAAGCTCAGTACCCTGTTTCCCTCTGATGTAACCTCGGTGGCATCAATGTCTTCCAGGGCTGCTTCTTCCTCCCATGGATCTCAGGTAACCAAACATAAATCTAGTCGGTCCTCGAAGGGCAAATCTCCCTCTAAGTATCGAGATGCCTCCGGGCTTGTCCTCGAGGATTCCGCACCAGCAAAATTACCCCGGCGGGAAGTTCCGGCTTCCAAAGCATTGTCTATGGGGTCACAGGTTGACATCGATGGCTTGGCCTCGACCGATCACCTGTTGCCGTGTTCTGGGGTACTGGTGGCCTCCACCGGTACCGACATCCGGACTCTGGTGGCGTCGATGGATCAGAAGATTCTGTCCATGCAGCGCACCCTAACGGCGTTTATGCAGGCTTCGACGCCTTCGGTACCGTAACAATCTCTGTTGCTGGTACCGGCACCGGCATCGTTTCCGGTGCCGGTACCGATTGCATAGACATCGGCTTTGGTGTGAACTGCAACGGTACCCTGTCCTATGATGCCCATCGGTACCGAACCGGTACCGCTTACTCCCAATGTCGATCCCACTCGGTACGCGTTTCGGGCTTTACAGGAGCATCCAGACAAGCGATACTTCGATTCCTTCGAAGACTCTGATGAGTCGGAGGCTTCTGTCGAGGCACCGGTACTTCTTCCTCAGGAGTCTGATTCTCCAAAACGAAGAATGTCTCCTCCAGAAGACTTGTCTTTTCAAGACTTCATTAGGGAAGTGGCTAGGGGCCTCTCCATTACAGTGGCCCCTGAGTCAGAGCCTAGAGCCAAGCAATTAGATATTTTGCAGTACCCTAAGGCTCCTAAAGAAGCAGCCACCTTACCTATTCATGAGATTCTCTATGATCTCATGTTGAGCATGGGGGAGACTCCTCTTACTACCTCTCCTCATTCTCGTAGGTTAGACACCATGTACCGTGTCCCTCCTTGTCCTGGCTTTCATAAGTCTCAGCTTCCTCACCACTCTATTGTGGTAGAGTCTGCCATGAGGAAAATAAAGAGTGCAAAGAGACACTCATCTAATCCTCCAGGATGTGAATGCAGATCCCTTGATGCTTTTGGCCGAAGGGTTTTCCAAGCTAATATGCTTGCTGCCAGAATCAACTCCTATAGTCTCTATATGGGGATGTTTCTAAAAGAAGTCACAGATCATCTGCAAACTTTAGCCCCTTTTATTTCAGAAGATAAAAGGCAGGAATTTCTCACTTGGCTTAAACATGCCCAAGATGTTTCCAAATTTTCCAACCGTGCAGCCTTTGACTCTTTTGAGTGTGTAAGCAGAGCCTCAGCTATTGCCATAGGTGCACGCAGAATTGCTTGGTTGCAAGCATCTGATTTGGAACTCTGGGTCCAAGATGAACTGGGAAATCTTCCTTGTACAGGTGAAAACCTTTTTGGCAGGGATTGGAAAGCAAAGGCCACTCAGATGGATGCTGAGAACTCTGCTTTGGATCGACTTTCAAAGTCTACCTCTGCTCCTGCTAAGAAAAGATTGTTCAAAGAGACACCTTTTTCTAAAAAGGGAAGATATTATCCTGCTTATGGTCAGCAGGCATCTTCTGCAGGTCGTTCTGCTGCAAAGCGTCAGCAACCACCTAAACAGGCCAAGTCAAAGGCTGCCAGGCCTCCCATGGCCCAGCAGCCTCAGCCTCCTCAGGGCCTTTGACTTGCAACTAGAGAACTTAGCTTTTCTGGCTCTGGAAGAACCAGAGCCCCTCACCATTCCAGGAAGGTTGGCTTATTTTGCTCCCAGATGGGAGCAAATCACAGCAGAGCAATGGACCCTCTCCATTATAAGGGAAGGGTACAAGCTTCATTTCTTAAACCTTCCTCCCCACACCATGGTGAGAGTTCAATTCTCCAACATCTCTCCTCAACCTTCTGAGTCAGGAGATTGCTACCCTTCTTGCCCAAGGGGGCAATAGAAGAAGTACCCCTTCTTCAACAGGGCTCAGGGTTCTACTCCCCTTATTTTCTTATTCCAAAGAAAACAGGGGGCTACAGACCCATATTAGATCTCAGAGAATTGAACAAGTTTCTGTTCAAAGAGAAATTCAAGATGATTTCTCTCGGTACTCTGCTGCCATACCTTCAGAGTCAGGATTGGCTTTGTTCTCTAGATCTCAAGGATGCGTACACCCATGTCCTCATCCATCCAACACACAGAAGGTTCCTTCGGTTCCTTTTTCAAGGAAAGCACTACCAATACAGGGTGCTTCCTTTCGGTCTGGCCTCTGCACCAAGGGTGTTCACGAAATGCATGGTAGTAGTAGCTGCATTTCTACGCACTCTAGGAATATTTGTTTTCCCATATCTGGACGACTGGCTCATTCGAGTTCCATCCCAGTCAGAGGCCCAGATTTCTCTAACCTGCACAATGCGTGTCCTTCAGTATTTGGGACTGGTAATAAACATCCCAAAATCCCATCTCACCCCTACTCAGTCCCTGGAGTTTATAGGGGCCTTGCTGGATACCACAACTGCAAGGGCCTATCTTCCTCAGGCCCATTGCCTACGCTTGGTGCAGTTAGCCTCCCAGATACAGTTAAAGTCCCATTTAACTGCTCGAGAGATGTTACAACTCTTAGGCCACATGGCATCCACCGTGCATGTGGTTCCATATGCTCGCCTTCACATGAGGGCAGCTCAATGGACTTTGTCCACCCAGTGGACTCAGGCATCAGGTTGCCTGTCAGACAAAATAGCAAACTCCAGTCGCCTATTTTGGTCTCTCCAGTGGTGGAAGAACTCTCCAAATCTGTTGCTGGGGTCCCCTTTTCAGCAGTCGCTGCCCCAAGCAACTCTGACAACAACTGCTTCTCCAATGGGTTGGGGAGCTCATCTGCAGGATCTCTCCACCCAGGGCATCTGGTCTCCACAGGAGACTTCCCTGCATATCAATCTATTGGAACTCAGAGCGATATTCTTAGCTCTGAGTGTTCCATTCCCTGCTCAGCTACAGGACAGTCCTCATCCATACGGACAACCAAGTAGCCATGTTCTATGTAAACAAGCAGGGCAGGACTGGCTCTCTGTCGCTTTGCAACGAAGCTTTGCGACTGTGGACCTTCGCCAGAGAGCATCACATCCATCTTCTGGCAGTATATCTTCCAGGCATTCAAAACTCTTGGGTGGACAGACGCAGTCTAGTTCTGCTCCCACACGAGTGGTCCCTCCACATGGACCAGGTAGCCAGGATTGTTCGAATTTGGGGAACCCTGGACATAGACCTCTTTGCAAGTCCGTGGAATGCCAAATTTCCCCAGTTCTGTTCCAGAATTCCATGTCAGGGAGTTCAGGCCAAGGATGCCTTCCTCCTTCACTGGGGTCAAGACTTCCTTTATGCCATTCCCCTAATTCCCAAGTCACTATTCAAGCTTCAGAGAGATCAAGGGACCATGATCCTCATAGTTCCACACTGGCCACGCCAAGTGTGGTACCCTCTACTTCTGCATCGCTCTCAAGCTCCTTCCCTGGACTTGGGCTCTGCACCAGACCTTCTGTCCCAGGAAGAGGGAACGTTGTGGCACCCAAACCCCCAGTCGCTCCATCTCAGGGCTTGGTTGCTGAGGGTCTAGACCTTCAAGATTTTCATCTCTCTCAACAAGTCAGAGATGTTATTCATGCCTCTAGGAAGCCTTCTACTAGACGTTCCTATGCTTTCAAATGGAAAAGATTTACCACTTGGTGTTCAGAAAAGGGTCTAAACCCTCTTGCAATACCTCTGAATTCTCTACTAGAGTATCTCCTGCATCTATCCCATGCAGGCCTGAAAACGAACTCAGTAAGAGTCCATTTGAGTACTATTGCAGCGTCCCTCAAGCCTTTCAATGGACAACCTGTTTCCTCTCACCCTCTTATAGCAAGATTCATGAGAGGCCTTCTTTTAACTAAACCTCCCATTAGACCATCTCCAGTGGCATGGGACTTAAACCTGGTTCTTGGCCAGCTCATGAAGCCACCCTTTGAACCTTTAGCCACCACCTCCTTGAAATTTCTTTCTTGGAAGGTTATTTTTCTCATTGCAGTCACCTCAGCACGCCGCATCAGTGAGTTGCAAGCGTTGGTGGCTAATCCACCTTATACAAGGTTCCATCATGATAAGGTAGTCCTCAGGGCCAATCCACACATTATGCCTAAAGTGGTCTCGCCTTTTCATCTGAACCAAGAGGTATATTTACCTGTCTTTTTTCCAGGACCTCATGCATCAAATGCAGAGAGCAATCTTCATACCTTGGATTGTAAGAGAGCTCTTGCTTTTTACTTACAAAGAACAAAGCAACATAGAAAGTCTTCTCAACTCTTTGTTGCTTTTGATCCTTTTCATTTAGGACTTCCAGTCTCTAAGAGAACACTGTCCATCTGGATTGCTCAGTGTATTTCTTTCGCCTACCAGAGTAGAAACCTTTCTCTGGAGGGCCATGTCACAGCTCACAATGTGAGAGCCATGGCAGCCTCAATGGCTCATCTAAACTCTGTCCATCGACCAAATCTGTCGAGCGGCCACCTGGGCCTCGGTTCATACCTTCACAGCCCATTACTGCTTGGACAAGGACTCCCGCCGGGATGCCTTGTTTGGTCAGGCTGTTCTCAAACACCTGTTCCATTCCTAATCAACTCCTACCCACCTACCCTGGTTGGATGCCAGAGATCCATTGGGGGAGGTAGAGTCCTTTTCAAGAACACACAACCTGGGGTCTTCCCCTGGCATCTTCAGCTAGGGAGTCCCCATATGTGAAGACTCATTCCTGCTTGTTCCTGGAGATAGCACAGTTACTTACCTGTAACATGTGATCTCTGGGAACAGCAGGAATAAGTCTTCACAACCCACCCACCTCCCCTAGGAGTTGTATCTCTCTATCTATCTTTCCTTTCCTCTCTCTCTTTGTCTCAGCTTTAAAACTCGAACTGGAGAGAGGCGGTTGGGAAAGGCTGGAAGGCAGCGCGCAGGCGCTGTGGGATGCTCCCAAAAGCTTTCTTACTGGACGCTGGGGAGTGTTCCCACGCAGGCTCCGTCGGTACCGACGATACCCATATGTGAAGACTTATTCCTTCTGTTCCCAGAGATCACCTGTTACAGGTAAGTAACTGTGCTTTTTCAGAAAGTTTGTTTTCAAATGAATTCTCTCAACCAAGAGAAAATACTGTAGAATAACATTTGATTTTATGGCACTGTGAAGATTTATTGTCATTAAATGATTGGGGGGGTTAATTGCTTTCTGGCAATATGTGACACTGTCTCTTTAGACATACATGCTTGTTTCCTACAATTGGTCAGAAATATCTGACCTGTGATCCAGATATCAGTTTCTTCATCATGCATTCCTCCTCATCCCCCCAGTCCAGACATGTGGGTTATGTTCGCCTACCAGCAGATGGGGACTGAGAACCACTGGTTTGATGATGTCATGGTACAAAAGATCCTGAGCAGCACTGCTCTCATTGGTATTTCTCAGTCTCCAGCAGATGGAGGTTGTCTAAACATGTGCAGTTTGGATCTGGCTTGAAAAGACAATGTAGGAATTGTTGGGGGATCATTGGGCATAGCATGGCAGTTGCCTACTAAAAGAGCTCTGGGGTGCTGAACCTGGTAATACTGGGTCCCTCCTCCTACCTTCCATATTGAAGGCATGATTCAAGAAGATTCAATCCAAGAAGATTATCCTGTATATATGTATTTATGTATATATGTAAATGAACTCCCCCATAGCTAAGAAGTGTTAACTCTGTATGATGTGCTTTTCTGACAATTTGTATGTAAACAAAATTTGTACCTGCCTTGATTCGGCAGTTTCACAATAGTAATCCTACCCGCTTCTGATCGCTGGAAGGAGCGGGCTACAAATGCTTGCTAAATAAATAAATAAATGATTGCAGGACTTGGCCTTGGTGGAGGCCTCTCCCTTTCCTCCTCCCCAACACTTGGGAGAGAGGGCTGGGAAGGTGCTGAATGCCAGATTAAAAAAAAAAAAAAAGCCCTTGGCTTCCTCTTCTCTCTCGCAAAAGCTCTATGGAGCTGCAGTCTGATAGTTGCATTGCTGTGAGGGTCCACAGCAGTGAGTATGCTTGCTGGTGGGGGAGAAACCAAGCGCCTCATTGGGGCAGCCAGGTGCAATGGGGGCTGTGTGGACAGTGCAGCCTCACGTCAACAGATGAGTGTGTGTGTTAAGGCCCGGAGGGAGCCAGCAGACTGATTAAGTTCCAGCGCCACAGTGAGAATGTCCCAGATCTGGCAGAGTGCACTGATCTGGCTGCAGAGTCAGTTTTCCGCTACATTGGTTTTCCACAGTCAGCCCTGTGCTAGCAACCACCCATGGTGTTCTCAATCAAGGCGGTGGCTTAAATACTGCGCCTTGGTAGGGCAGACCATGTGGCAAGTCTGATGGCATGTGGAAGTGCTGGGGTGTACACTTCCTGCCGAACTGGTGGTGATCCCCAGAGTGAGTGAGAAAACTACTTGGGAGCTGCTGCTATCTTCCATTGTTTTGTCTGAAGGAGAAAAAGAAAAGTGCAGCAGAAAGTCCTGGTTGAGCCTCCTAAAGGCACAGACTGTGGTAGTTTTGGAGACAAGGATGTTTAAAAAAAAAAAAAAGAGGAAGAGCTGGAGGACAGGTGTGGTTTTGGTTGTCAGGAAGAAGGGGGCAATTTCGGAGCCAGTCCAGAGGTGATGGTTCTGGCTGGGCTACACTGGCTTTTTCAGGGCTCTAGCAGCTGATTCTCCTTCTAAAAAAAAAAAAAAAATCATACTAAATAGTAATTTAATAGGAGGGTCCCAGAAATCAACCCCTTTTTTTGAAGGGGTCCAGGTGCAGTTTTGTGCTTTGCTGGCATTGTAGCTACTATTTTTTTTTTAAAACAGCAGCTTGTTTGGTGGCTTAGGCTTGGTAGGGGGGTAGTCTTTGTGGCTCCTTCTACTTTGCTGGCATTCTTTGCTAAAGCTTTCAGTGGCAACTTCTGTTTGGATGCTCCTACTTTATAGTTTATTTAAAACATGATATACCGCTCTTAATAATAACTACAGCACAGTTTACAGTAATGGCAGCCCTTTTTAATGAATGGGAGTATGGTGCATGCTGCTCAAGGGTACTGGCATGGTCCTTGTGGTCATGTAGTCTTGCAGGTTTGGTTCAGGGTCTGTTTGTGGGCATCCATACCAAATCCACTTCTGAATATGGTGTAGATGCATTGATTAGTGGTTTGTTTCAAATAGGTTGAAGTAGGTGGCTCAGACCAACCCTTGTTAGTTTGGATGATCTGATCAGGAAGTTAACTTGCCTTTGTGTAGTAGTATGACGTCAAGGTAGAATGTGCCAAGATTCTTGGGGTTCCACATTAGAAGCCAGGTTTTTTGTTTGGGACAGCCACTCATGATGAAAATACTAATAGTTCCTGATCGTGTCCCCAGTCTAGTCCCGAAACCTCTGGGTTCCCCATCTCATATAGCAGCTTGGAAACTGAGAAACTCCTCCTTTTTGTGACATCACTGGTATATCCTCCCGGGATCCGCCTCGTGTCACCAGTTACCTCAGTCTCCAAGCAGCTGGATGGATGGTGAGCCCGGTAGTCCGGGCTCACTGGAGAAACAATTAGGAATAGAATTAGTTTAAAGGGGTTTAATAGTTTTGAATGAAAAAAAAAGAAAAGAGAACAGACTTTGATTTGGGTGTCTATGCCTTTGTTTTGTCAGGCCTGGCCTCTTGTCCGGGTCCCCCCTCCTGCTCTTCTCCTCCTTTCCCTTCGGGGCTTCGGGAGGTGGAAGTAGACAATTGGCGGAGGGAGAAAAGTAGCTCCGCTTTTAAAACAAGAAGGAGCGTTGCCTCAGAGTCTAGCCAGCACCGAGCAGACGTTTTGCCTGCCAGCGCGCCTGGCCAACTCGCATCGATCGCACGAGGATGGCGGTTTTGTCCACTGGTGCAGTACAGCCAGCCTCCTCCAGTGCAGTGAAGTGTTTTCTGGGGTCGGCGGCAGGCGAGGTAAACTACAGAGACCCGGCTTGCTCGTTCTGCCGCCGACGAAGGTAAGGAGGCACACTGAAGCGCTTCTAGACAGCAGCGTGATTTTGGCATGAACACGGCTTTCGGCCTGGCCGCATGCAGCCGGCGCAGGCAGACACCGGGGCCCCATGCAGGCGGTCAAGAGACGCTTTGGGGGGTTGCAGGGACCCTCCGGGGTGATATTTCGTGGCGCAGTGGGCCTTCAGGAGGTATTGACTGTTTTAGTAAGTTAAAAAAAAAAAAGGAGCGTTTGAGTTTTCTGGGCCTGCTCGCTGTACTGGGCAGGATCGCTTTCCTGTTTCTATGGGGGTATCGTTTTAATACTCGCTAAGGTGCAGGCTAGCGGTTGTTTATTCCCTTTGCAATGCCCTCCAAACCCCAGTGTGTAGTGTGTGGGTCCAAGAAGGCCACGGAATCAGGGGTCTGTAAATCATGCATGAGGGACCATTCTGTCTCAGAGCATGAGAGAGAGGGAACTTCAGTGGCCGATGCAGAGAACTCGGCCTTACAAGCACCCGTGGGGGAGCAGGAGGAGCCGGTGGCAGGGCCCTCCTCCACTGCGGATCTTTCCTCTCCTCAGATGGTTTGGCCTAAGCAGCTAGCCTCCATCTTTTCTCAAGATTTTATTTTGTTGCTGCAGCAATCAGTGTTAGGTAGCGCTCAGCAGCTGAAAGGTACGGCAGGCGAGAGCACAATAAAGAGACCCGCTTCCCACTGTCAAATTGAGGACCTCCCACGCGGGACCAAGAGGCCTCGTGGGGAAGGGGACTTGGGAGAGCAATCATTGGCCTCAGAGGGCCCAATGTCGGACGAGGAAGGCCTCAGTCTTGAAAGACTAGAAAAGGGGACTGTTACTTCTGGAGAGAGATCTGCAACTGTGAGTATATACTTCTGGGAATTTTCTGAAAGGAATTCTTTTTATTAAAGCTAATTAATCTGTGAACCCACTATTTTATGTTAAATCAGTCAGGGCCTAGTAGCAGCAGTTTAAGTTTACATTTAAAACACAGAAGAGAGCTTTCTGGTTAAATTTCATACCCAGCAGCGAGCTTGTAGTTTAAATTTAATAGTCATTCAGGGCCTAGCATCAGCAAAGTACTTTTAGTTTAAATTTAAAACACAGAAGAGAGCTTTCTGGTTAAATTTAGAACCCATCAGAGAGCTTGTAGTTTAAATTTCATAATAAGTTAGAGCCTAGCAGCAGCAAAGAGCTATAATTTAAATCGAATAAGAATATAGCTTACCTCAGCAGCACAGGACAGGGTACTGTGTAGCAGCCCTCTTTTAATAAGTGTTATTTCCCTCCCTCCCTCCCCACACCCATCCACCCCTGGGATAATCATAGCTTTATAGGTACTTACACATTTTAACAGGAGGTGCTCTCAGGTGAAGCTCGTTACCCAAATCAGTCATACACTAAGGACCTGAGATTAATTAAGCTCAGGTGAACAAGGTATATTACATAGAAACATGATGACAGAAAAAGACCACAAGGCCTATCTAGTCTGTCTTTCCATAACAACAACTACAACAGTCCACTTTTTACCTTTAGAGATCCTCTGTGTTGGTCCCATGCTTTTTTGAATTCAGTTACTGTCCTCATCTCTACCACCTCCACTGGGAGACTATTCCACTGATCCACTACTCTTTCCGTAAAGAAATATTTCCGCATATCACTCCTGAATCTATCTCCCTTCACCTTCATCCCATGTCCCCTCGTAGCAGAACTTGCTTTCAATTGAAAGAGGCTCTCTCTCTGAACATTTATGCCACGGAGGTATTTAAACATCTCAATCATATCACCTCTATCCCACCTTTCCTCTAAGGTGTACATATTAAGATCCTTAAGTCTGTCCTCATATGCTTTATAATGAAGCCCATTAATCATTTTAGTAGCAACCCTCTGCACCGACTCCATCCTGTTCACATCCTTTTGAAGGAGCGGTCTCCAGAATTGCACACCATACTCCAAATGAGGTCGCACCAAGGACTTATACAGAGGCATTATCACCTCCTTTTTTCTGCTAGCCATTCCTCTCCATATGCACCCAAGCATCCTTCTAGCTTTTGCCGTCACCTTTTCTACCTGTTTAGCTACTTTAAGATCATCAGACACAACCACGCCTAGGTCCCGCTCTTCTTTAGTGGACAAAAGTACTTCACCCCCTATACTGTATTGCTCCCTTGGATTGCTGCAGCCCAAATGCATGACCTTACATTTTTTAACATTAAATCCCAGCTGCCAAATTCTAGACCATTCTTCAAGCTTAGCTAGATCCCTCCTCATGTTATCTACACCTTCCTGGGTGTCTACTCTATTGCAGATTTTGGTATCATCTGCAAAGAGGCAAACCTTACCCGACAGCCCTTCTGCTATATCACTATCAAAGATGTTAAAAAAATTCGGACCAAGGACAGATCCCTGGGGCACACCACTGGTAACATCCTTCTCCTCAGAGTGAGCTCCATTTACTTGTACTCTTTGTCGCCTCCCACCCAACCAATTTCTAACCCAAGCAGTAACTAGAGTCCATCCCTAGGGTGCTCAGTTTGTTTATAAGTCGCCTGTGAGGAACAGTGTCAAAGGCTTTACTGAAATCTAAATACACCACATCTAGAGCTCTCCCTCGGTCCAACTCCCTGGTCACCCAGTCAAAGAAATCAATCAGACGTATTAGGTACAGTTTTATTGGCAACCCTTAGTAAGTAAAGAACTTAAAGATCTAAACAAAAACTTAAAACTAAGATGCAGACAACAGTCCAGCAGCGAGATTGGGGGCTTTCCAGTCTTTTGCATTGAGTGTCACATGTATGATTTTCTCCCAGTTGGTGAGAGGTCTTATGTGTGCACCAGGTGCAAGGAGCGTTTTGCTCTCAGGGAATGAGTCCATTCTCTAGAGGCTAGAGTAGCAGACTTGGAAAACATAAGACAGACAGAAAGGTACATAGACGAGACCTACAGGGTTATAGTCCTGAAGTCCCACCTCCAGTCGGGCAGCATCCCTGTTGCCATGGAGGAGCGAGGTCAAATGACAGGAGAGCATCACCCTGGTGTGGCAGGAAGTGATCCTGTAACTAGGACCTGTCCTCCAGGTGATGTAAAACCCTCTCGCACCGAGGAAGTTTCTCCAGGGCCATGTGCCCATGAGGGAAGGGTTAGGACAGCCATTATAGTTGGTGATTCGATCATTAGGCATATAGATAGCTGGGTGGCTGGTGGACGTGAGGATCACCTGGAAACATGCCTGCCTGGTGCGAAGGTAGCGGACGTCACGCACCACCTAGATAAGGTCTTAAGATAGTGCTGGGGAGGAGTCTGCTGTCTTGGTACATGTTGGTACCAATGACATAGGAAAATGTGGTAGGGAGGTTCTGGAGGCTAAATTTAGGCTTTTAGGTAGGAAGTTGCAATCCAGAGCTTCCAGGGTAGCGTTCTCCGAAATGCTTCCCGTTCGACATGCAGGACCCAAAAGGCAGGTAGAGCTCCGGAGTCTCAATGCGTGGATGAGACAATGGTGCAGAGATGAGGGTTTTGGATTTGTTAGGAACTGGGGAACATTCTGGGGAAAGGAGGGGCTCTTCCGAAGGGATGGGCTTCACCTTAACCGGGATGGAACCAGGCTGCTGTCATTGACCTTTAAAAAGGAGATATAGCAGCTTTTAAACTAGATAATAGGGGAAAGCCGACAGTCGCCCAAGAGCGGATGGTTCGGAAGAATGTATCCTTGATGGATACTACCAAAAGCAGAGAGGTTCCAAAAAAGAGTAAAGTAGCCCCAATGCCCTCAAGTATGGAGCAGACAGAGCTTAAAGATCCCAAATTACCAATGTCTACCAATAGCCAAATTAATATGAATAAAATACAGTCTCTAAAATGCTTGTATGCAAATGCTAGAAGTCTAAAAAATAAGATGGGAGAGTTAGAATATATAGCACTAAATGAGAGGTTAGATATGATTGGAATATCAGAGACATGGTGGAAGGAGGACAACCAGTGGGACACTGTGATACCTGGGTACAAACTATATCGTAATGATAGAGCTGATCAAATTGGTGGAGGGGTTGAGCTCTGTTAGAGAGAGCATTGAGTCAGAAAGGATTAAAGTTTTGCAGGAAACAAAATTTGCTGTAGAATCTCTATGGATTGAAATTCCATGTAAAAAGGGGAAGGTGATGGCAGTGGGGGTGTACTATCGGCCACTGGGCCAGAATGAACAAATGGATGATGAAATGCTCAAAGAAATCAAGGAAGCTAACAAATGTTACAGCGCAGTAATAATAATGGTGATTTCAATTACCCCGGTATCGACTGGGTTAGTGTCACGGCAGGACATGTTAGGGAGATAAAGTTCCTAGATGACATAAATGACTGCTTCTTGCAGCAGCTGGTTCATGAACCGACCAGAGGGGAAGCCATATTAGACCTGGTCCTTAGTGGAACACCAGATCTAGTGCAAGAGATAAGGGTGTTGGGGCCACTTGGCAATAGTGATCATACCATGATCGCTTTTGATTTAATTAGTGGAGGAGAGATAGTACAGAAATCCACAGTACTACCTTTTAACTTTCTAAAGGGAGACTGATAAAATGAGGAAAATAGTTAAGAAAAAAGTAAAAGGAGCAGTTGCAAAGGTTAAAGACTTACATCAAGCTTGGGTGTTGAAAAATACTATCTTGGCAGCCCAGACCAGCTGTATTCCACGCTTTAAGGAAAGTGGAAGGAAGTCCAAAAAACTGCCAGCATGGTTTAAAGGTGAGGTCAGGGAGGCGGCTGTTGCCAAAAAAGCATCTTTCAGGAAATGGAAAAAAGAGCCAAACGACGAAACCTGGAAACAGCACAAGCACTGGCAAATCAAATGCAAGGCATTGATAAAGCAGGTAAAGAGAATTTGAGAAGAAGCTGGCTGTGGAAGCAAAAACGCGAAATAAAGATTTTTTTCAAGTACATTCGCAGCAAAAAACCTGTGAGAGAGTCAGTTGGTCCATTAGATGATAGAGGAGTTAAAGGGGCACTAAGAGGCGACAAGGCGATAGCGGAGAGACTGAATGAATTCTTTGCCTCAGTCTTTACTGAGGAAGATGTAGGGATGTTACCCATGACTGAAGTGGTATTTAAAGGTGCGGAATAATTGAAGGAAATATCGATACATCGGGAAGATGTATTACAACTATTAGATAAACTGAAGAGTAGCAAATCACCTGGGCCGGATGGTATACATCCAAGGGTGTTGAAAGAACTGAAATATGAGATTGCAGACCTTCTATTAGTAATCTGTGAACTATCATTAAAATCATCTCTAATACCTGAAGATTGGTGGATCGCCAATGTAACACCAATTTTTAAAAAGGGTTCCAGGGGTGATCCGGGAAACTACAGACCGGTGAGCCTCATGTCAGTACCGGGAAAAATGGTAGAAACCATCATAAAGAATAAAATTACTCAGCATGTAGATAGTCATGGCCTAATGGGAGACAGCCAACATGGCTTTAGACAAGGAAGATCTTGTCTTACTAATCTGTTATGTTTTTTTGAAAGTGTGAATAAACAGATGGACAAAGGTGAGTCGGTTGATATAGTGTATCTGGACTTTCAGAAAGCCTTTGACAAGGTCCCTCATCAGAGACTTTTGGCAAAACTAAAGAGTCATGGGATAGGAGGCAGTGTATTACTGTGGATCAAGAACTGGTTAAGAGATAGAAAGCAGAGGATTGGGCTAAATGGCCAATTTTCCCAATGGAGAAAGGTGAATAGTGGTGTACCCCAGGGATCTGTGCTGGGTCTGCTGCTTTTTGAGATATTCATAAATGACCTGGAAAGTGGAATAACGAGTGAGGTTATCAAATTTTCAGATGAGACAAAACTATTTAAAGTTGTTAAAACCCAAGAGGATTGTGGAAAATTGCAAGAGGATCTTGATAAATTAGAAGACTGGGCATCAAAATGGCAGATGAAATTTAATGTGGACAAGTGCAAAGTTATGCACCTAGGGAAGAACAACCCAAACTATGGTTACACGATGCAAGGTTCCACATTAGGAACCACCACCTAGGAAAAAGATTTAGGCGTCATTGTGGATAACATGTTAAAACCCTCGGCCCAGTGTGCAGTGGCAGCCAAGAGAGCAAATAGAATGCTAGGTATCATAAGGAAAGGAATGGAAAATAAAACAAAAGATATTATAATGCCTCTATATCGTTCCATGGTGAGACCGCACCTTGAATATTGTGTGCAATTCTGGTCGCCTTATCTTAAAAAGGATATAGAGTTATTAGAAAAGGTTCAGAGAAGAGCCACCAAAATGGTAAAAGGGATGGAAGGATACTCCTATGAAGAAAGGCTAAAAAGGTTAGGGCTCTTTAACCTGGAAAAGAGACGGCTGAGGGGAGATAGGATAGAAGTCTATAAATTAATGAACGGAGTGGAACGGGTAAACGTAGATCGATTGTTTACATTATCAGAATATAGAAAGACTAGGGGACAGGCAATGAAGCTACAAGGTAAACTAAGACTAATAAAAGAAAATATTTTTTCACTCAACGTGTAATCAAACTCTGGAATTTGTTACCGGAGGATGTAGTAAAGGCTGTTAGTGTAGCTGTGTTTAAAAAAGGTTTGGACAAGTTCCTGGAGGAAAGCTCCATAAACCATTATTAAGAAGGGACCCAGGATATCAATGCTTGACCCAGTACAAGCATTGCGGAACCTGTGTCTTTTGGGGAAACTGCTAGGTACGTATGACCTAGATTGGCCACTGTTGGAAACAGGATACTGGGCTTGATGGTCCTTGGTCTGACCCAGTATGGCATATCTTATGTTCTTAACATGGATTGGGAAGACGAACTTGAGGAAGGTGAGCTTGCCGAAAGAGAGGACCAAGCCAGAGTGGTGCGGGTCTTCAGAAGAGAGGAATTGCCAGCGCTCATCGCGGAGGCGTTGAAAGTGCTAAATATACCTGTCCAGGGATCAGCGGAGGATTAAACACTGGAGGATCCATTGTTGCAGGTATTAAGGAAGAGTCAGAGTGTTTTCCCAGTTCACAGAGTGTTTCGCGAAATGATTCAAGTGGAATGGAATATCCCAGAGGTTCCGCTAAAAGGTTTGCGAGTTATGGGCCGCCTGTATCCTTTGTTGGAGCAAGACAAGGAAGTGTTTAAGTCACCCAAAGTGGACGCCGCCGTCTCTGCAGTAACTAAAAAGACTACAATTCCTGTAGAGGGCAGTGCGACTCTTAAGGACTCTCAAGACAGAAAGTTGGATGTGGTTTTAAGACAAGTGTTTGATGTAAATGCTCTGTCGCTCCAGGCGGCTATTTGTGGGGCATGGGTAGCCAAAGCTTGTCTGCGCTGGTCTCAGCGGGTGCACGCTGGGCAGGTAAGTGAATTGTCTGAAGCATCCAGATTAGAGTCGGGGGCGGCCTACCTAGCGGATATTCATTATGACCTGATGCGCGGATTGTCCTAGAGCATGGCGTCGGCAGTAGCAGCACGGCATTACCTGTGGCTGCGCAATTGGGCGGCGGATACCTCCTCCAAAGCTCGGTTAAGTAAACTTCCCTTTAAAGGACGCCTGTTTGGGGAAGATTTAGAGAAGCTGGTCAAGGATCTAGGGGAGTCCAAGGGAGGCAGATTACCAGAGGACAGGCCTAAGGCAGGGCGTGCAATCCCGACGGGCAGGGGTCAGCAGTGGGATTCTCGCCGGTTCCGGTCCCAAAGGTTTAATTCCTTTCCACGAGGACGTTTTCCCAGCAGGACTCAAGGTTTCCGGGGGTTTCGTGGAGCGGGAAGGGGTTTTGGGGCTTCTTCCTCTTTCCCTTCCAAAAAGACACAATGAGATAAGGGGGACCCAGGCGCCCTTAAATCCTGTAGGGGGGCGTTTGCAGGAGTTTTATTCTGCCTGGGTCCAAATCACGTCAGATCAGTGGGTTCTAGAAGTCATCCGAGAGGGCTACACGCTGGAGTTCCTGCGTCCAGTGAGAGAGTCTTTCGTACAGTCCCCCGGCAAGTCGGCCTCCAAGCGCAAAGCCTTGAGGGAGACCGTACAAAGGCTATTAGACCTCAGGGCCATAGTCCTGGTGCCACCAGACCAATGCGGCGGTCGGTACTCCATCTACTTCGTCGTTCCGAAGAAGGACGGCAGGACTCGCCCGATTCTAGATCTCAAGGTAGTGAATCGTTGCCTTCGGGTGTCCCATTTTCACATGGAAACGCTGCCGTCCTTTACTGTGGCTGTGCAGAAGGGGGAGTTCCTTACATCTCTAGATTTGTCTGAAGCCTATCTCCACATTTCAATACGACCGGATCATCACAGATTCCTCAGGTTCGCAGTTCCCTTCGGCTATTTTCAGTTCCGAGCTTTACCTTTTGGTCTGGCGACGGCCCCGAGGGTTTTCACAAAGGTCATGGTAGTGGTGGCAGCAGCCTTGCGAAAAGAGGATATCCTGGTGCATCCCTATCTAGACGATTGGTTGATCAGGGCAAAGTCGCGAGCAGAGAGTGTGTCGGCTACGGCTCGAGTAGTGGCGTTTCTAGAAAGTCTCGGGTTGATAGTCAATGTATCCAAGAGCCAATTATTTCCATCGCAGAATCTGGAATACCTAGGGGCTCGATTCGGCACGCGTGTGGGAAAGGTTTCCTCACGAAGCAGCGGGCACAGAGACTGCGGCGCCTAATCGGAAAGTTTTCGGCGTACAAGGTGCCCACGGCGTGGCATTACCTTCAACTGCTGGGTACCATGGCGGCGACCATAGAGACGGTGCCGTGGGCGAGGGTGCACATGAGACCCTTGCAGGGAGCGCTACTTCGGCGATGGTCGCATCAGCAGGACTCGCTGTCCCGGAGACTACCCTGCCCAGAGGACGTCCGTCGAGCTCTGCTGTGGGAGCTAGTTCCCGAATCGCTGGAGCGTGGGAAATCTCTGGAGTCCCCAGCCTGGGTGTCCCTGATGACAGATGCCTGTCTGCTAGGCTGGGGAGCTCACTGCCAGGGCAGATTCACGCAGGGTCAGTGGAATGCTCAGGAAAAGATGTGGCTGATCAACAGGTTGGCGCTACGAGCGGTGACTCTGGCATTGTAGGAGTTCCGCACGGTCCTCAGCGGGAAGGCAGTCCGAGTGTTTTCCGACAACGCGATGGCGGTGGCCTTTATCAACAAACAGGGGAGAACCAGCAGCGTGGCACTAGAGGTGGAAGCGGGTACATTATGCGGCTGGGCAGAAGCAAATATGTTGGATCTCTCGGCGGCACACGTGGCCGGGGTGGACAATGTACAAGCTGACTTCCTTAGCCGGGTGAGGGTGGATCCAGGGGAGTGGGTCTTACATCCAGAAGTCTTCCAGATGTTCGTCCGCAGGTGGGGCGAGCCTGTCATGGATCTCATGGCGACTTTCGACTCGGCAAAGACAAGTCGTTTTTTCAGCAGGCAACGAGAGAGAATGTTGGAGGACTTGGATGCTCTTATTGAGGACTGGCCAGTGGGACAGCTGCTCTACGTATTCCCACCGTGGGTTCTAATAGGCAGAGTGGTTCAACGGATAGGGAGGTTCAGGAGTCAGGTAATTCTGATAGCCCCAGATTGGCCGCGCTGACCCTGGTACGGGGAACTCGTGAGGTTACTGGTGACAAAGCCTTGGCAGCTTCCGTCAAGAGCGGATCTGTTGTCTCAGGGGCCCCTATTCATGCCCCACGTGGATCGGTTCTCGATTACGGCCTGGCTCTTGAGAGGGCGCAGCTGACAGCCCGAGGATATTCGGTGGCGGTCATTTCTACCTTGTTGAAGGCAGAAGAAAGTCTACCTCGTTGTCATATGTTCGCATATGGAGAATTTTCGAGGCTTGGTGCGGAGATAGGAGGTGTACGGCATTGAAGGCTACCATCCCCCAGGTGTTAGAGTTCTTACAAGATGGTTTCGACAAGGGTTTAGCAGCTGCGTCGCTGCGAGTGCAGGTAGCAGCGGTGTCTTGTTACAGGGGCAGAGTAGGTGGTCAGTCGATTGGCAGTCAGCGAGACGTTAAGCGCTTTTTAAGGGCGGTGTCCCTTCTGCGTCCACCGTCTAGACAGATCATCCCTAAGTGGCACCTACCATTTGTGTTTGACGCGCTAGAGCGCGAGCCGTTTGAGCTTTTAGATCGGGCAACCCTCAAGCACCTCACACTAAAGGTGATCTTTCTGGTGGCAGTCTGTTCAGCTAGAAGAGTCTCTGAACTGCAAGCATTGTCCTGTAGAGAGCCCTATCTTTCCTTTTTTGCTTCCAAGGTGGTATTGACTGTGCCGGCTTTTCTTCCAAAGGTAGTCTCGCCATTTCATGTGAGTCAGGACGTCTCCTTACTAGTGTTCTCTAGAAGTGTCCAAGGATCAGCGTCAAGGAAACTGCATCTTTTGGACGTTGGTCGAGCCTTGAAGTATCTCAGGTGGACGGAGTCGTTTCGGAGGTCGGACAGACTCTTTGTTCTTTTCGCAGGTCCGAGAAAGGGTGAAGCGGCGTCGAAGGCGTCTATTGCTATGTGGATTAATGAAGCCATTGCCTCAGCATATGTCTTGAGAGGAAAGCCGGTGCCGGAAGGGCTGCGAGCCCATTCCACTAGGGCGCAAGCCGCTTCATGGGCAGAGCGCCGGTTGGTGTCTTCAGGTGAAATTTGTAAGGCCGCGACCTGGTCATCTTTGAATCCCTTTGTAAAGCACTATCAGTTGGACGAGCAAAGGGCGGAGGAAGCCTGTTTTGGTGCGGGTGTGGTTCCCCCCCCCCCCCCCCCCCGTGCTTGAGGTTCCTTTTTTTTCACTGCTCTGGTACTAACCCAGAGGTTTCGGGACTAGACTGGGGACACGATCAGGAAGGTGAAATTAGACTTACCTGCTAATTGTGGTTCCTGGAGTGGACCCAGTCTAGTCCCGTATCCCTCCCATGTGTTTGTCATTTTCAGTGAAGCCTGAAGTGTTGGAGGTGGTTCACAGGTAAGTCCTGAGAGTAATTGCAGGGCTTCAATGCCTAGATGGGCATACTAGAAGCAAAATGAATCTGATTTTTCGGGGTACACTTTCCTTTCCTTTGGATGAGGGAGTGGTCTGATCGGATTTAAAGTCACAGGTTTATTTCACTTATGGGGGCAGTTATGGTTAGTTTGTACTTGTTATTAATTCTTACTTGTTGCTCTGGTGAGTCTGCTTTGTCAATAGGTAACTGGTGACACGAGGCGAATCCCAGGAGGATATACCAGTGATGTCACAAAAAGGAGGAGTTTCTCAGTCTCCAAGCTGCTATATGAGATGGGGAACACTGTTCCCTCTAAGCTGTGCGCGTGTGCGCGCGCACACACCTCGCCCAGTGAGCACACATACTTTACAACAGAGTGCACAAAAATTACGGTTCTCATTCTGATAGAAAACACAGACGTTCTTAAAATTGAAAAGTTGTTGTGTATTTATGGTTTTCACAAGTTCTACAATATTTTCTAGTGCAATCAATGTGGTGTACATACTGTATTCTGACATGTAGTCAAATTTTAAAGTATATAACTCTGAGTGTAGTTATGTGGCGCACAAAAATGTAACCTTCCTTCAAAAGCTGCACAGCTGATATTTTATGCGCACACAGCCTACAGAAAATTAGAGGGAACATTGATGGGGAACCCAGCGGTTTCGGGACTAGACTGGGTCCACGCCAGGAACCACAATTAGCAGGTAAGTCTAATTTCACCTTTTATATTATGGTATTAATTCTGTTTAGAGTATCATCACAATGAGCTACCAGAGCAGGACGCATGACTATTTCAGTACCCTCTATTGTTGCAAGCCTTAACTAAGGCATTCAGTATTCTGCCAAAATCATACTATATGTATATCCTCCATATTACCAGAGGATGGCCCAGGTCCAGTAGCAATTATACAAATTAATAATTTATTATCTCCAGGAACAAGCAGGAATGAGTCTTCACATATGGGTATTGTCGGTACCGACGGAGCCTGCGCGGGAACGCTCCCCAGCGTCCAAAAGGAAAGCTTTTGGGAGCATCCCACAGCGCCTGCGCGCTGCCTTCCCGCCTTTCCTAACCACCTCCAGTTCTTTTCCGCGGAGCCAGCAGGTCGTGTTCCTGTCACCGCTGAAGAATTTATTTTATTTTATTTCTTTGGTCGCGCGTCTGCCTTCTCGACGCTGGACCGGTACCGCCGGTCTTTTCTTTCTTTATTCTAAAAAAAAAAAACTACTGTTTTTTTCTCACTTCAGTGCGTTTTCTTCTTTGGCATATAGGCCTAGGAAATTTTTCCTCATGGAAAAGCCCGCCTCTGGGTTTAAAAAATACACAAAGTGCAGCGGCACTATTTCTGTCACTGACACCCATGAATGGTGTCTAAAATGTTTAGGTCCTGACCACTCCATTGCGGATTGTGAGTCCTGCTCCATGAGTCTAAGAGAGGTTTACAGAATCGAGCAGCTAAGCTCAGTACCCTGTTTCCCTCGGATGCAGCTTCGGTTGCATCGACGACTTCCAGGGCTGCTTCTTCCTCACATGGATCTCAGGTAACCAAACTTAAATCCAGCCGGTCCTCGAAGGGTAGATCTCCCTCTAAGTATCGAGATGCCTCTGGGCTTGCCCTCGAGGAATCCGCACCGGCAAAATTACCCCGGCGGGAGGCTCCGGCTTCCAAAGCTTTATCTATGGGTTCACAGGTTGACATCGATGGCTCGGCCTCAACCGATCACCTGTTGCCATGTTCTGGGGTACCGGTGGTTCCCACTGGTACCGACATCCAGACATTGGTTGCGTCAATGGATCAGAATATCCTGACCATGCAGTGTGCCATCACGGCATTCATACAAGCTGCGACGCCTTCGGTACCACAACAAACTCTGTTGCCGGTACCGACTCTGGCACCGGTACCGACATCGGTTCCAGTGCCGGTACCGATTGCATCGACATCCGCTTCGGTGTCGACTGCAGCGGTACACTGTTCTGTGATGCCCATCGGTACCGAACCGGTACTGATCACTCCCGATGTCGATAACACCCGGTACGCGTATCGGGCTCTGCAGGAGCATCCAGACAGGCGATACTTTGATTCCTCTGAAGACTCTGATGAATCAGAGGTCTCTGTCGAAGCATCGGTGATTCATCCTCAGGAGCCCCCTTCTCCAGAAAGGAGAATGTCTCCTCAAGAAGACTTGTCTTTTCAAGACTTCATTAGGGAAGTGGCCAGGGGCCTTTCCATCTCAGGGGCCCCTGAGACAGAGCCTAGAGCCAAAAAATTAGATATTTTACAATATCCTAAGGCTCCTAAAGAGGCAGCCACTTTACCAATACATGAGATTCTTTATAATCACATGTTGGGCATATGGGGGACTCCTCTCACCACTTCCCCTCATTCTCGCAGGTTGGACACCATGTATCGTGTTCTTCCTTGTCCTGGCTTCCATAAGACTCAGCTTCCTCACCACTCCATTGTGGTGGAGTCTGCTATGAAGAAGATAAAGAGTACAAAGAGGCACTCTTCTGCTCCTCCAGGAAGAGAATGCAGAACCTTAGATGCCTTTGGCAGGAGAATTTTCCAGGCTAGTATGCTTGTTGCCAGAATCAACTCCTATAGTCTCTATATGGGGATGTTTCTAGAAGAAGTTACAGATCAACTGCAAACTTTATCTCCTTTTATTTCAGAAGATAAAAGGGAAGAATTCCTCACCTGGCTCAAACATGCCCAGGATATTTCCAAGTTCTCCAACCGTGCAGCCTTTGACTCTTTTGAAGGTGCCAGCAGAGCCTCGGCCATTGCCATAGGTGCACGCAGAGTTGCTTGGTTACAAGCTTCTGATTTGGAACCTTGGGTTCAAGATGGACTAGGAAATCTTCCTTGTACAGGTGAAAACCTTTTTGGCAAAGATTGGCAAGCAAAGGCCACCCAAATGGATGCTGAAAATTCTGCTTTAGATAGACTTTCAAAATCTACTTCTGCTCCTTTTAAGAAAAGGTTGTTCAAAAAGGGATTTTTTCCCAAAAAAAGGGAAATATTATTCTGCTTATGGTCAGCAGGCATCTTCTGCAGGTCGTTTGGCTACAAAGAGACAGCAACAACCGAAACAGGCCAAGCCTAAGGCTGCTAGGACTGCTACGGCCCAACAGCCTCAGCCTCCTCAGGGCCTTTGACTTAGAACTAGAGAGCTTAGCCTTTCTGGATCTAGAACATCCAGAGCCTCTCACCATTCCAGGAAGGTTGGCTTACTTTGCTCCCAGATGGGAACAAATCACAGCAGAGCAATGGACCCTCTCCATCATAAGGGAGGGGGGTACAAGCTTCATTTCTTAAACCTTCCTCCTCACACCATGGTGAGACAGTTCAATTCTCAAACATCTCTCCTCGACCTTCTGGGTCAGGAGATTACTACCCTTCTTGCCCAAGGGGCAATAGAAGAAGTACCCCTTCTTCAACAGGGCTCAGGGTTCTACTCCCCCTACTTTCTCATTCCAAAGAAAACAGGCGGCTACAGACCCATATTAGATCTCAGAGAATTGAACAAGTTTCTATGCAAGGAGAAATTCAAGATGATTTCTCTCGGTACTCTCCTTCCATACCTTCAGAGTCAGGATTGGCTTTGCTCTCTAGACCTCAAGGATGCTTACATCCATGTCCTCATCCATCCAACACACAGAAGGTTCTTTCGGTTCCTTTATCAAGGGAAGCACTATCAATACAGAGTGCTTCCCTTCGGTCTGGCCTCTGCACCAAGGGTGTTCACAAAATGCATGGCAGTAGTAGCTGCATTTCTACGCACTCTAGGGATATTCGTATTCCCATATCTGGACGACTTGCTCATCCGAGCTCCATCCCAGTCAGAGGCCCAGGCTTCTCTAACCTGCACAAGCCGTATCCTTCAGTATTTGGGACTTGTAATAAACTTTCCAAAATCCCATCTCACCCCTACTCAGTCTCTAGAGTTCATAGGGGCTTTGCTGGATACCACAACTGCAAGGGCCTATCTTCCCCAGGCCCGTTGCCTACGCTTGGTGCAGTTAGCCTCACAAATTCAGTTAAAATCCCATTTAACTGCTCGAGAGATGTTACAACTGTTAGGCCACATGGCATCCACTGTGCATGTGGTTCCTTACGCTCGCCTTCACATGAGGGCAACTCAGTGGACTCTATCCACCCAATGGACCCAGGCATCAGGTTGCCTGTCAGACAAAATAGCAACCTCCAGTCGCCTCTTTTGGTCCCTCCACTGGTGGAAGTCCACTCAAAATCTGTTGTTGGGGTCCCCCTTTCAACAGGTGTTACCCCAAGCAACCCTTACAACAGATGCCTCTCCAAGAGGTTGGGGAGCTCATCTTCAAGATCTCTCCACTCAAGACATCTGGTCTCTAGAGGAGACATCTCTACATATCAACCTCTTAGAGCTCAGAGCAATTTTTCTAGCTCTCAGAATCTTCCACACCCTGCTCAGCTACAAGACAGTCCTCATCCACACGGACAACCAAGTAGCCATGTTCTACATGAACAAGCAGGGCGGGACTGGCTCTCTGTTGCTTTGCAACGAAGCTCTGAGATTGTGGGTCTTCGCCAGAGAGCATCAAATTCATCTCATGGCAGTGTATCTTCCAGGAGTTCAAAACTCTTGGGCAGACAGACTCAGTCGAGTTCTGCTCCCACACGAATGGTCCCTCCATGGGGACCAGATAGCCAGGATCTTCCGAATTTGGGGAACCCCGGACATAGACCTCTTTGCAAGTCCGTGGAATGCCAAACTTCCCCGGTTCTGTTCCAGGATTCCGTGTCAGGGAGTTCAGGCCAGGGATGCCTTCCTCCTTCATTGGGGGCAAGACTTCCTCTATGCCTTTCCACCCATTCCCCTAATTCCCAAGACACTCTTCAAACTTCAGAGAGACAAGGGGTCTATGATCCTCATAGCACCACATTGGCCACGCCAAGTGTGGTACCCTCTACTTCTGCATCTCTCCCAAGCTCCCTCCCTGGACTTGGGATCTGCTCCAGACCTCCTGTCCCAGGAAGAGGGAACGTTGTGGCACCCAAATCCCCAGTCTCTTCACCTCAGAGCCTGGTTGCTGAAGGCCTAGACCTTCAAGATTTGCATCTTTCTCAGCAAGTGAAGGATATCATTCATGCTTCCAGAAAGTCTTCCACTAGACGTTCCTATGCTTTTAAATGGAAAAGGTTTACCATTTGGTGTGCAGAGAAGGGTCTTAACCCTCTTGCAATACCTCTGAATTCTTTACTAGAGTATTTGCTGCATTTATCCCATGCAGGCCTTAAAACAAATTCAGTGAGAGTCCATTTGAGTGCTATTGCAGCATCCCTTAAATCTCTCAATGGACAACCTATTTCCTCTCATTCTCTTATAGCAAGATTCATGAGAGGCCTTCTTTTGACTAAACCTCCCATCAGACCACCTCCAGTGGCATGGGACTTGAATCTGGTTCTTGGCCAGCTTATGCAGCCACCTTTTGAACCCTTAGCCACTACCTCCTTGAAATTTCTTTCCTGGAAGGTTATTTTTCTCATTGCAGTCACCTCAGCTCGCCGCATCAGTGAGCTGCTAGCTTTGGTGGCTAATCCTCCTTATACAAGGTTCCATCATGACAAGGTAGTCCTTAGGACTAATCCACACTTTATGCCTAAAGTGGTCTCACCTTTTCATCTGAACCAGGAGGTTTATTTACCTGTCTTTTTTCCAGGACCTCATGCTTCAAGTGCAGAGAGGAATATTCATACCCTGGATTGTAAAAGAGCTCTTGCTTTTTATTTACAAAGGACACAGCAACATAGAAAGTCCTCTCAAATCTTTGTTGCTTTTGATCCCTCTCATTTAGGACTTCCAGTCTCTAAGAGAACTCTGTCCAATTGGATTGCTCAGTGTATTTCTTTCGCCTACCAGAGTAAGAACCTTTCTCTGGAGGGCCATGTCACAGCTCACAATGTGAGGGTCATGGCAGCCTCTATGGCTCATCTAAATTCTGTGTCCATCGACCAGATCTGTCGAGCGGCCACCTGGGCCTCGGTTCATACCTTCACAGCCCATTACTGCTTGGACAAGGACTCCCGCCGGGATGCCTTGTTTGATCAGGCTGTTCTCAAACACCTGTTCCATACCTAACCAACGCCTACCCTCCATCCCTGGCTGGATGCCTGAGATTCATGGGTGGAGGTAGAGCCCTTCCCAGGGACTCACAACCTGGGTGATCTCCCAGGCATCTCTAGCTGAGGAGTCCCCATATGTGAAGACTCATTCCTGCTTGTTCCTGGAGATAGCACAGTTACTTACCTGTAACAGGTGATCTCCGGGAACAGCAGGAATAAGTCTTCACAACCCACCCACCTCCCCTAGGAGTTGTATCTCTCTATCTTTCTTTCCTTTCCTCACTCTCTCTTTGTCTCAGCTTTAAAACTCGAACTGGAGAGAGGCGGTTAGGAAAGGCGGGAAGGCAGCGCGCAGGCTCTGTGGGATGCTCCCAAAAGCTTTTCTTTTGGACGCTGGGGAGCGTTCCCGCGCAGGCTCCGTCGGTACCAACGATACCCATATGTGAAGACTTATTCCTGCTGTTCCCAGAGATCACCTGTTACAGGTAAGTAACTGTGCTTTATTTTATTTATCCAGTTTTATATACCACCTTTTCCTTCAATCAAAGTGGTTTACATTGGGATGTTAGATACAATTTTAGTAAGGAGTAAAGGAAATAGTGATTAAACTCAGGATGAGAAGAATGACCAGGAAGATCTTTAAAGAGATTTTCCTTAGTCATCTGCACTGGGGTCCTGGTTCTGGCCTTGTGCATTCAGTGCTGGGAGTTAGTTTTTACTACATAAGTTTTACATGATCAGTTAGTGCAGGGGTTTTGAGGGGCACTTATAGCTGTCTCTGCTGAGGGACCATGGATGGCAGTGAGTATAGGGGGTGACGTGCTTCTGTCCACGAAAGAAGAATGGTACCTAGGTATCTGACGATCTCAAAGTAGCTGAACAGGTATTTATTTGATTTTTATATACTGTGCTATTTCAAAATCAGCGTGGTTTTACAGAGAACAAGAATGTTTTCCATGTAACAGGCTTTACATAGAACAGACATCAAAGAACAGTCCAATAAACGTCAGGTATTGCACTATAAACGACAAGCATTTTACATTAAACAGAGGTGTCAACTTGGGTAGTAATAGGGAGAACTATCTAGGTTATAAAAGGCAATGTTGAAAGCTAGAAGGATGCTTGGATGCATAGGGAGAGGGATGGCCAGCAGAAGAAAGGAGGTGATAATGCCTCCGTATAAGTCTTTGGTGTGACCTCATTTGGAGTATTGTGTGCAATTCTGGAGACTGCACCTTCAAAAGGATATAAACAGATTCAAGTCGGTGCAGAGGATGGCTAATAAAATGGTTCGTGGTCTATGCTATAAAGCATATGAGGACAGACAGGGCTTTATCATGTATACTTTTGAGGAAAAACGGGACAGAGATGATATGATTGAGATGTTTAAATACCTCCATGACATAAATGCATAGGAGGAGAGCCTCTTTCAATTGAAAGCAAGCTCTGCTACAAGGGAGCATAGGATGAGGGTAAAAGGGGATAGACTCAGGAGTAATATGTGGAAATATTTCTTTATAGAAAGAGTGGTAGATGCATGGAATAGTCTCCCAGTGGAAGTGGTAGAGATGAAGACAATATCTAAATTCAAAGAAGTGTGGGACAAACACAGAGACTCTAAAGGAAAAAAGGGGATTCTTGTAGTGGTTGATTTGGAAGGGCAGACTAGATAGACCATGTGGCCTTTTTCTGCCATCATGTTTCTAAGCATTGTGGAACCTATGTACCTTTTTGGGAACCTGCCAGGTACTTGTGATCTGAATTGGCCATTCCTGTAAGCAGGATACTGGGCTTGATGGACCTTGGACTGACCCAGTATGGCAGTTCTTATGTTCTTGTCCTTTAATTTCTCTCCCTTAATCTAAGATTTGTTCTCGGGGAATAAGCAGGAAGTAAGTCCTCGCATATGGGTGACTGCATAGATTGAGCCTGCTCGGTAACGTCTCCCCAGCTTTCAAAGAAAGCCTTTGGGATTTCCACTAGGCATGCATGGATGCCTTCCCACCCATGGGTGCCATCTCGCCTCAGTCTCCTTTTTTCCACGGAGCCCATCGGATGTTCATCTGCACCCCGGAAAAGATTGATTGTTCGTTTCTTTCCTCTTAATTTTCCTTCTCCGTTACATGTATCGGTACCTCCTTGCCTCCCAGGACCACTACTGCCTTAGCAACACGTTTTTCTCAGGTAGTTTTTTCCTTCAGGGTTTTTCTTGGGTGCGTGGGAAACCTCTTTCCCTCCCTGGCTGGGTGGGATTCTTGAGTTTGATTTTGCAGGCGCCGTCTTCCCCACTATGTCCTCGTCCAGTGGGTTTAAGCAGTGAGACCGCTGCAGGCTTACCATGTCCTGCACGGATCTGCATGACTGCTCCCTTGGTGTGTCTCTCTGCAGACCACAATGGCTCTTTGTGTGGGATCTGTTGGCAAATGGCGATCAAGGGCCGGAGGAACTGTGAGAAGCAGCGAGAGCCCAAGTTCGCAAGACTTCCATTTCAGCCCCAGCGTCTCTCGTGGAGCTAGCACCCTCTGGAGCCACCGCGGTGGCTTCAGCCTTGCATGACGGTCGTGCCTATTCTAAGCTCCAATGTCACGGAGCGTTGGACCAGGGATAGTCTTCTGAAGGCCTTCTGCCAAAGAGCAGGACATCATCAGTGGCATCATCTGGCAATGATGCAAGAGCTGTGGGTAAGTCCCACTGTCACTGGTATGGGAGCCCCCTGCAGTGTGCCGAGGTCAATGGTCTGGAGCAGCCTTCCAAGCTGCCCCACCGGGAGAAAATACCATCGGCGTCAGGAGATCGACCCCGGCCTCCTGAGCCCATCCTCGTCGAGGACATCCTCTCGATGGATTTGGCATCAGGCCTCTGAAGCCTTCAGTACCCATGCCAGTGGCTGCAGAGCCATCTGGCCTTGAGGTCAGAATGGTGGCCCTCAAGTGCAGCATTGCTGCCTTATTGATCCAGCAGCGCAGACTGATGCTGGTTCCGCCGGTTCATCGGTTCCGGCCACTCCAACATGAGGATGTCACCAGAGTTTGTAGAACGGTCCTCGAGCGCCATCAGCCTCGAGACAACTCCCAGCACCGATCTTGCTCTCGTTCGGTACAGAGGACTTTCCCTGCCAGTGCCTCCGGGTCAGAGCACAGGGGCTCCAGTGGCCTCACTGCAGTGGTGACCCAGCACGGTCCTGAGGCCCAGAGGATTCTCAAGTCTCCAACCTAAAGTTGGAATGGGAGACAAATGATCAGTCCCTAGTACCCACCTCCATAGGAATGTCCCTTTGGACCCCTCTCCTCTGGAGGACAGACGCAGGTCCCTTCCCAAGGATCTCTCCTCCTTTGAGTTTGTCAGACACATGGCAAAGGTCTTGGCCGTCACCATGGAGTCTGAGGAGGAGCCTTGGACAGAGGACCTCAAGATCCTCCAATATGAGGCCCCTCCGAAGGAGGCACTTACAGTGCCCCATCCTGGAATGGCTTCTCTTCCATATGTGGGAGTCCCCAGCTTTGGTGCAGATTGTGACCAGGCAACTTGATTTCATGTATCAAGTCCTCAAGAACCCTATGTTCCAGAAAACGCAGCTGCTTCATAAGTCCATGGTGGTGTAATCAGCCATGCGCAGGATCAAGAGCCAGAAGACAGTGCTCGGTGTCCCCCGGCAGGGAGGCCTGTACCATGGATGCTTTAGGCAGAAAGTGCTACCAGGGCTCGATGCTCATTGACCAGATCCAGGCCTACTAGCTATACTTGGGCATGTACTTGTGGGACCTGGCAAGGGAGCTCGCCGTGTTCTCGACTGGGCTGGCAGAAGAACCTCTTCAGCAGTTTTGGACCCTGACCTCGACAGTCAAGTAGTGCTCAAAGTTCATCACTTATGCAACCTATGACTGCTTTGAGTCTGTGGACAGAGTAGCTGCAGTGGGCATTAGTGCCCACTGCCAAGCCCGGCTACAGTCCTCTGACTTGGAGCATTGGGTTCATGACAAGTTGGTCAATGTCCCCCCTGCTGGGGAGAGATTCTCTTCAGCAAGCCCATGATGGGATAAGGCTGCCGAACTGAAGTCTGAGTTCCTGACCAGACTCCAAGAAAACAAGCTCACCCTTCCCAAAAGAAGGCTTCAGGGAAAAAGCCCCTTTATCCGAAGAAGAGGAAGACTTACAGAACCTACCCCCCAGTATTTGACTTTCTCCAGGACCAAGCAGGAAGTCAGTCCTCACATATGGGTGACGTCGGCGCCGACGGAGCCCCCGCATGGAGAATTTCCCCAGCTTTCACAGAAAGCCTTTGGGAATGCAGCGCGCATGCGCGGTCCCCTTCCCGCCCAATAGTGCCATCTTGCTCAGTCTTTCTTTTTCCGTGGAGCCCAACGAACGTGAGTTCGTGTCACCCGGGAAAAGTAGATTTTTTTGGGCTATTTTGGCTTTTTCTGTTCCGGTTCAACGCTGGTTCCCTTTCCCGCCTGGGCTCGGTACACCGGTATCGAGTCTGGAGTTTCGATTTTTGGTTTTTGTCCTTCGTGACTAGCGTTCGCTCTTTTTGTGTTTTCACTGGCAGCCCGGTCTTTTGACCTTTCAAGTGCCCTTTTTCCCCCCGATGGCTGCCAGCGGGTTCAAAAAGTATGATCGGTGCAAGAAACTTATGTCTCTCACTGACACACATGACTGCTGCCTCCAATGCCTTGGGCCCGACCATGACCCGCTGGCCTGTGGCCCGTACAGCAAAATGTCGTCGAAGGCGCTTTGGAGCCGTCAGCATCAATGTGAGAGAATTTTCTCTGACTCTGCGTCCGGCCGGGCCTGGACTTCGTCAGAGGCCTCGACATCTCGGGAGTCTGACCCCGAGCGCCGTCAGGGTCCCTCTGAGAGGGAGTCTCCCTCCCGAGAGCACAGAAGGAAGAAGAAGCTCACGAGGGCAGCGTCGGTGGAGGCTCCTGGATCCTCGAGTGCCAGGTCACGTAGCCCTGACCGCCGCCCCGGGCTCTCGGAGTCAGAGAGGCCGTCCAAGTTACCTCGTGTGGAGCCGGAGTCCCCGAGTCACGTAAGTGCAGTTGTCCTCGTGGACTCTCCTCCGGAGGAGCCGATGTCGGGCCCCGAGTCGGGGGCTGCTGAGTCTCCTGAGCTTGGACTCAGGTTGACGACCTTGGAGAGCAGCTTGGCTGCCTTCATGGAACAGCAGCAGGTGCTGATCGCCGGTCTGACCGGGGCATCTGCCCCGACCACTGGGACCTCAACGTCCAAGTTGACCCCAGAGACCGAGCCGATCCTAGAGTCAGTGAAGTCTCGAGTCGATCCTCGGTCACAGTCCCCCTAGACCTCCCGTGCGGGGCCGAGATCGTTGACGCCGATACCCTAGGCATCTGGGTGGGTGGCACCGAGGCCCACACAGCCGGAGCCACTCGATTCCTCCTCAGAGGAGTCGGCATGGGAGACGGAGGACGAGGAGTCCCCAGACACCTTCCGGACCAGGTGCGTCCCCTCGGACTCACTGGAGTCCCAAGCCTCAGAGACGGTCCCCCCGGAGGATACCCCGGTTCTTGGACTCGTATGGGACATGGCCAAAGCCTTGGTCTTCCTTGCGGATGCCGAGGAGGAGCCTCAAGCCGACGAGCTAGATGCCCTCCAGTATGACTTGCCTCTGAAGGAAGCCTTTACTGAACTGGTTCGTCCAATGCTGGAACGGCTGCTCTTCCATATGTGGGAGGCACCGGCCTTGGCGCCGGTTCTTAGCTAACAGTTCGATTCATTTATCGAGTCCGTAAGAGCCCTGGGTTCCAAAAGGCGCAGCTACCGCACAACTCCATGGTTGTGGAATCGGCCATGCACCTCCTGAAGAGTCAGAAGATGCACTCCTCGGTGTTCCCCGGTCGGGAGGCCCGGAACCTGGATGCCCTCGGTAGAAAGTGCTTCCAGGGCTCTATGCTATCTTGCCGTATCCAGACCTACCAGCTGTACATGGGCATGTACCTACGAGACCTGGCAAAGGAGATTGCCGGGTTCTCAGCTGGCCTCTCCGAGAAACCTTTATTTATTTTATTTATTTATTTAGACAGTTTTTGTATACCGCCTTATCCTTCAATCAAAGCGGTCACAACCCAATTGGGGGATACATTTTAACACGTGGGGATATGAGACACATACACTAATACTTACAGGGAACATGGGCAGTGGAGGGTTAAGTGGCTTGCCCAAGACCACAAGGAGCATCTGTGGGACTAGAAACCCCAGTCCTTCCGGCCCAAGTTTGCTGTCCTCTAGTGGGATTTGAACCCCCAACCTTCCGGCCTGAAGTACCTTGCCCCAACCACTAGGCTACTCCTCCTCCTCCTTTGCAGAGGTTCAAGACTTTGTCAACAGGGATCCGAGAGTGCTCGAAGTTTATCTCTTGAGCAGCCTATGATGGCTTCGAGGCTTCGGCCCAGGTAGCCACAGCTGGCATTGGTGCACGCTGTCAGGCCTGGCTGCAGTCATCAGACCTGGAGTCATGGGTGCAGTACAAGTTGGTCGATGTCCCCTGCCGAGGTGAAAAACTTTTCGGTAAGCCCATGACTGAAAAAGGCTACGGAAATTGAGACTGAGACTCTCACCAGGACAAGGCTGTCCAGGAAGACTTCTGCCCCTACTCAGAAAAAGAAGAGCTTGGGAAAGAAGCCCTTTTTCCCAAGGAAGGGTGCTGCCTACAAATCCTACCCTCAGTATCAGGCCTCTCCAGCTCCTCAGCAGGCCAAGGGGCAGGGGCCCCGTAGGCAGAAGACCCCCAAGCCGCCAACTCTGGCTCCTGCACAACAGGGAGCGGTGTTTTGACTCCCACAGCATAGCCTTTTCTCTGCTGGTGGCTCCACTCAGCACAGGAGGTCGGCTGACCCTGTACGCCTGCAGGTGGCCAGCCATCACAGGGGATATCTGGGTCCTCAGCATAGTCCAAAAGGGCTACATGCTCCACTTCCACCAGTTACCCCCTCCTACTTTCCAGAGGAGCCTCCAAGACTCCCTCATAAGAACATAAGATATGCCATACTGGGTCAGATCAAGGTCCATCAAGCCCAGTATCCTGTTTCCAACAGTGGCCAATCTAGTTCATACGTATCTAGCAGTTTCCCCAAAAGACACAGGTTCCGCAATGCTTGTACTGGGTCAAGCATTGATATCCTGGGTCCCTTCTTAATAATGGTTTATGGACCTTTCCTCCTGGAACTTGTCCAAACCTTTTTTAAACCCAGCTACACTAACAGTCTTTACTACATCCTCCGGTAACAAATTCCAGAGTTTGATTACACGTTGAGTGAAAAAATATTTTCTTTTATTAGTCTTAAATAGTTTACCCTGTAGCTTCATTGCATGTCCCCCTAGTCTTTCTATATTCTGATAACGTAAACAATCGATCTACGTTTACCCGTTCCACTCCGTTCATTAATTTATAGACTTCTATCCTATCTCCCCTCAGCCGTCTCTTTTCCAGGTTAAAGAGCCCAAACCTTTTTAGCCTTTCTTCATAGGCATATCCTTCCATCCCCTTTACCATTTTGGTGGCTCTTCTCTGAACCTTTTCTAATAACCCTATATCCTTTTTACGATAAGGCGACCAGAATTGCACACAATATTCAAGGTGCGGTCTCAACATGGAACGATATAGAGGCATTATAATATCTTTTGTTTTATTTTCCATTCCTTTCCTTATGATACCTACCATTCTATTTGCTCTCTTGGCTGCCGCTGCACACTGGGCTGAGGGTTTTAACATGTTATCCACAATGACGCCTAAATCTTTTTCCTGGGTGGTGGTTCCTAATGTGGAACCTTGCATTGTGTAACCATAGTTTGGGTTGTTCTTCCCTAGTTGCATAACTTTGCACTTGTCCACGTTAAATTTCATCTGCCATTTTGATGCCCAGTCTTCTAATTTATCAAGATCCTCTTGCAATTTTCCACAATCCTCTTGGGTTTTAACAACTTTAAATAGTTTTGTGTCATCTCCAAATTTGATAACCTCACTCGTTATTCCACTTTCCAGGTCATTTATGAATATGTCAAAAAGCAGCGGACCCAGCACAGATCCCTGGGGTACACCACTATTCACCTTTCTCCATTGGGAAAATTGGCCATTTAGCCCAACCCTCTGTTTTCTATCTCTTAACCAGTTCTTGATCCACAGTAGTACACTGCCTCCTATCCCATAACTCTTTAGTTTTGCCAAAAGTCTCTGATGAGGGACCTTGTCAAAGGCTTTCTGAAAGTCCAGATACACTATATCAACCGACTCACCTTTGTCCACCTGTTTATTCACACTTTCAAAAAGACGTAACATTAGTAAGACAAGATCTTCCTTGTCTAAAGCCATGTTGGCTGTCTCCCATTAGGCCATGACTATCTACATGCTGAGTAATTTTATTCTTTATGATGGTTTCTACCATTTTTCCCGGTACTGACGTGAGGCTCACTGGTCTGTAGTTTCCCGGATCACCCCTGGAACCCTTTTTAAAAATTGGTGTTACATTGGCGATCCTCCAATCTTCAGGTATTAGAGATGATTTTAATGATAGTTCACAGATTACTAATAGCAGGTCTGCAATCTCATATTTCAGTTCTTTCAACACCCTTGGATGTGTACCATCCAGCCCAGGTGATTTGCTACTCTTCAGTTTATCTAATAGTTGTAATACATCTTCCCGATGTATCGATATTTCCTTCAATTCTTCCGCACCTTTAAATACCACTTCAGTCATGGGTAACATCCCTACATCTTCCTCAGTAAAGACTGAAGCAAACAATTCATTCAGTCTCTCCGCTATCGCCTTGTCGCCTCTTAGTGCCCCTTTAACTCCTCTATCATCTAATGGACCAACTGACTCTCTCACAGGTTTTTTGCTGCGAATGTACTTGAAAAAATCTTTATTTCGCGTTTTTGCTTCCACAGCAAGCTTCTTCTCAAATTCTCTGCCTGCTTTATCAATGCCTTGCAATTGATTTGCCAGTGCTTGTGCTGTTTCCAGGTTTCGTCGTTTGGCTCTTTTTTCCATTTCCTGAAAGATGCTTTTTTGGCAACAACAGCCTCTCTGACCAGGGGCGGCCCAAGGGGGGAGCGGGGCCATGTGCGGAGACTCGGTGCGGGGCCTCATTTGCATAAGGTGCCTCATTTGCATAAATATATGCATAATGTTACCATACACTACTAACTTTTAGTAAACATGCCTCTTAATGAGTATATGGATAAAGAAAGACTAAAAGGTTTCTACATTACTATAATCCAGTACCAACCGCCAGGCACATTAGGAACTACTACAAACACTGCCCATTTAGAACCCATAGCAAACCCGCCGTATCCTAACAGCACTACCAGGACTCACAAAGCACCATACCCTAACTATCAAAAGACAACACTGCAAATATTAAACCAATACATTTCAGAGAACAATAATACATGACCTACTGGGAAAGAACAAGTGGCAATGTCAAATAGGAATTACATAAACAGAATGCCTCAGCTCAGTTACACATGCAGAACATAGACCATCACCAAACAAGGAATCACAATTTAGAAACAGGAAGACAATAATTAAACTGGGAACCCCAAAAGCCAAACTTGGAATGTACAACACTGTGGAAATAAAACTATAAATTAATTTCCTCTTGTACTAAACAAAGCGCAAAAATTAATGATGCACATTTCCCAGAGCTGACATATTCCAGTTAATAAATTCAAAATAAAGAGATATTTTTCTACCTTTTGTGCATTTTTTTTCAGTTGCAATTGTTCCATACACTTTCTTCTGGTTTCTTCTTGTATTCTGCTAACTCTCCATCTGCTGTCCATTTGTCCTTTCTTCTGTCTTCTTGGGGTTTTTTTTTCCATTCTCTCTCTACATCTGCTTTAACATACTAATCTTTCTCCTTTTGCTCTTTCCTCATTCCTATTTCATCCACTCAAATTTTATCCCTCCATCCTCAATCCCCACTTACTCTCCCAATATCCGGCCAATTGTAGATTTGTCTTCCCTCCCACGCAAAATATTTTTCCCTCTCCATTTCACTCTCCCAGCTCCATCCCATTCTAATCCTCCCCCAACATCAGCTCCTTTCTAGTTCCAGCCCCACCCAGCATCTGCTCCCTTGTCCCTGCATCAGCCCATATCCAGTCCTAGTCCCCCATCAGCCCATTTCCAATCCTAACGCCCCCACAGCCCATTACCAGTCCTAACGCCCCCACAGCCCATTACCAGTCCTAACGCCCCCCACAGCCCATTACCAGTCCTAACCCCCTATCAGCCTACTTGTAGTCTTAGCCCCCCATAGCCCATTACCTGTCCTAACCCCCCCCATAGCCCACTTGTAGTCGTACCTCCCCATAGCCCATTACCTGTTGTAACCCCCCCCCATAGCCCATTACCAGTCCTAATTCCCCCCTCAGCACATTACCAGTCCTAACACCCCCCCCAGCCCATTTCCAGTCTTAGCCCACCGCCCCATAGCCCGTTTCCAGTCCTAATCCCCCCATCAGCCCACTTGTAGTCGTAGCCCCCCATAGCCCATTACCTGTCATAACTTCCCCCATCAGCCCATTTCCAGTCTTAGCCCCTCCATAGTATATTACCTGTCCTAACCCCCCATAGCCCATTCCCAGTCTTAACCCCCCCCATCAGCCCACTTCCAGTCCGAATCCCCTATAGCCCATTACCAGTCCTACCCCCCCCCCCATCAGCCCACTTGTAGTCGTAGCTCCCCATAGCCCATTACCTGTTGTAACCCCCCCATAGCCCATTACCTGTTGTAACCCCCCCATAGCCCAGTACCAGTTCTAACCCCCCAGCCCATTACCAGTCCTAATGCCCCCACAGCCCATTACCAGTCCTAACGCCCCCCACAGCCCATTACCAGTCCTATCCCCCTATCAGCCTACTTGTAGTCTTAGCCCCCCCCATAGCCCATTACCTGTTGTAACCCCTCATCAGCCCATTACCTGTCCTAATCCCCCATCAGCCCACTTGTAGTTGTACCTCCCCATAGCCCATTACCTGTTGTAACCCCCCCATAGCCCATTACCAGTCCTTATTCCCCCCACAGCCCATTACCAGTCCTAACGCCCCCTACAGCCCATTTCCAGTCTTAGCCCACCGCCCCATAGCCCGTTTCCAGTCCTAATCCCCCCATCAGCCCACTTGTAGTCGTAGCCCCCCATAGCCCATTACCTGTCATAACTTCCCCCATCAGCCCATTTCCAGTCTTAGCCACTCCATAGTCTATTACCTGTCCTAACCCCCCATAGCCCATTCCCAGTCTTAACCCCCCCCCATCAGCCCACTTCCAGTCCGAATCCCCTATAGCCCATTACCAGTCCTACCCCCTCCCTCCCCATCAGCCCATTTACAGTCCTTACCCCCTCACTCCCTCCCTCCCCATCAGCCCATTTACAGTCCTTACCCCCCCTCCCTCCCTCCCCATCAGCCCATTTACAGTCCTTACCCCCCTCCCCATCAGCCCATTTACAGTTCTTACCCCCCCTCCCTATCAGCCCATTTACAGTCCTTACCCCCCCCATCAGCCCATTTACAGTCCTTACCCCCCCCTCCCTTCCTCCCTCCCCATCAGCCCATTACAGTCCTTACCCCCCCGCCTCCCTCCCCATCAGCCCATTTACAGTCCTTACACCCATCAGCCCATGTACAGTCCATACCCCCCTCCCTCCCCATCAGCCCATTTACAGTCCTTACCCCTCCCTATCAGCCCATTTACAGTCCTTACCCCCCCCCCATCAGCCCATTTACAGTCCTTACCCCCTCCCTCCCCATCAGCCCATTTACAGTCCTTACTCCCCTCCCAATCAGCCCATTTACAGTCATTACACCCCTCACTCCCTACCTACCCATCAGCCCATTTACAGTCCTTACCCCCCCTCCCTCCCTCCCCATCAGCCCATTTACAGTCCTTCCGCCCCCTCCCCATCAGCCCATTTACAGTCCTTACCCCCCCCATCAGCCCATTTACAGTCCTTACCCCCCCCCCTCCCTTCCTCCCTCCCCATCAGCCCATTACAGTCCTTACCCCCCCCCCCGCCTCCCTCCCCATCAGCCCATTTACAGTCCTTACCCCCCATCAGCCCATTTACAGTCCTCACCCCCCCCCCCATCAGCCCATTTACAGTCCTTACCCCCCCTCCCTCCCCATCAGCCCATTTACAGTCCTTACCCCCCTCCCCATCAGCCCATTTACAGTCCTTACCCCCCCCCCCCTCCCCATCAGCCCATTTACAGTCCTTACCCCTCCCCCCCCCTCCCCATCAGCCCAGCTAAGTTTTAAAAATAAAAACCAGAAACCTGCTGCCGCTGCCGCTGTGGCAGCGGCAGAATGGAGAATCCCGTGGGGCCCCCCTGTCCAGCAGTCTTCTAAGCGGCCTCAGCGCGGGCTTTTCAGAGCCGCGCGAAGGGAGAGTTTCCCTTTCTCGCGGCTCTCTTAATCCCGCCGTGGGGCTGATGGGATTTCCCATCAGCTCCGCGGCGTGATTAACAGAGCTGCGAGAGGAGAAGCTCTCTCTCTTCGCGCAGCTCTGACAGCCGACGGAGGCCGCATAGAAGACTTCAGGACAGGGGGGCCCCGCGGGATTCTCCATTCTGCCGCTGCCACGGCGGCAGCAGCAGCCGGTTTCTGGTTTTTTAAAACTTTGCTGGGAATCTGGGATGCAAGATGTTTTTTGCGCGGGGCCCCCTGAAACGCGGGGCCCTGTGCAAAAAACATTCTTGCTCAATGGACGGGCCGGCCCTGTCTCTGACCTCACCTTTAAACCATGATGGCAGTTTTTTGGACTTCCTTCCACTTTTCTTAAAGCGTTGAATACAGCTGGTCTGGGCTGCCAAGATAGTATTTTTCAAACAAAAAAAGACCCCGTTGTGTTTCATAAATTTCTTCAAATTTTGTCGGACATAAATCATGAGGAGAAGGCACTATAGACCAACCCACTGACACGATACATATCCCTTTTATTAAACCACTTAGGTATTATTAATCAAAATTATTAGCTGAATTTCCAAAAGTCCTTAAAAGTTCTTGAAATAAGAAAATGCACAATACTTATCAAATATATGCGCGACGTGCACGTTTCGGGGGAGACCCCTGTATCAAGTGCTCAAAACTCCATTTGTAAAGACAACCGCATCCACCATGGAATTGGCAAAAAACGCCGACTTGGCAGTTAAAATAAAAGAAACTGATTTTGAATTGGGCTAACCAAATGCCTATCAAAAACAACCAACCAATCAGAAAAGGGGAATCCCCACAAAGCAGGAAACCCCCTAATCATGAAAGGATGACATCACATCGCCCCCAGCCAATCAATTTCACTGTTCATGCCAGTAGGAGAGACTGCCTTTAGAAGAAATATCCACCATTGTTCTAAACGCCGCAATTTAAAGGTCCGATCACCCCCCCTAGGATCCTCAGAAACCTGGTCAATCACAGTCCACCGTAACTGCTGGAACTCATGCTGGAATTGAGAGCAGTGTGAGACCATCGGAGCTGTAGTAATCATTTGGCGGAGACGACTAGCATGCTCCGCCAATCGAATCCGAATCTGTCGGGTAGTACTCCCCACATAACGTAATGGGCAAGGGCATTGAATAAAATAAACTACATAAGTAGAATTGCAAGTGGTTTTCCAATGACGATAAAAAACCTGGCCCGTGTGTAAATCTGTCCAAGAACCCCCGGATACGGTAGATGTACAAAAACTACAGGCCCCACAAAGCTCATGAAAACCAGACCGTACCTGAGGACGTGGTGGTCGGTCCAAAGATGTAGCGGAAAAAACTAGCTTATCTCGAAGATTGGCACCTCGTGAATAAGCGATCCGCAGGGGTTTGTTGAAACTGGGATGAAGAGATAGAACTGGCCAATGTTTCTTCAAAATACCTACCACCCGTGATGAATTGGACAAATAGGGTAAAACACCCGTCACCGTATCATCCATTACTGGGGGTGACCGATCAGCCGACCACTCTAAAAACCATTCACGATGTGAATATAAGGCCCGCCGATATGCGCGCAACACCACCAACCTAGGATAGCCCTTGACTGCCAGTCGGGCCATAAGATCAGCAGAATGAATTTTAAATTGAACTATTGATGAACACAATCTTCGAAGCCGTAAAAATTGCCCGTAGGGCAATCCCTTCCGTAAGGGTTCAGGATGGAAACTGTTGTAGTTCAGCAAACTATTACGTTGAACCGGTTTGCGAAATAAAGTGGTGGCCAAAAGATCCCCAGTACGAAAAAAAACATCATATCCAAAAATTCCACATGTTCAGAATCGATATGGGCAGTGTATTGAATGTGAGATTTTAATCCATTTAACCAATCCAGAAACTCATACAAAGAAGGTAGGTCCGACGTCCAGATGAAAAAAATGTCGTCCAAAAATCGCTTCCATACCAACACTGATGAAAACTTGGGTGAACTGTAAATCAATCGCTCTTCCACATCTGCCATATAAAGGGTCGCCACCGAAGGAGCCACCGTGGCGCCCATGGCGATGCCAAACACTTGTTGGTAAAAAGAGCCTTCAAACAAAAAATAATTACGGGTAAGAACCAACGTAATCAATTCCATCAGAAAGGATCTAGGTAACCGAGGGGGGGCTTGTTGAAATAGACCCTGTAACAATTGTAAGGATTCCCCTTGATGTATATTCGTGTACAGTGCAGCTACATCAAGCGTGACCAGAAAAACGGGTTGAGATGGTAGTGTCACCTGCTGCAATATACAGAGAAATTGTGTGGAATCCCGAATAAAGGACCGAACTGATGCTGCCTCCTTGCTCAAAAAGACGTCGCAAAATTTGGACAATGGTTCAAGAACTGAACCCCGACATGAAATAATTGGTCTTCCCGGGGGATCCGACAAAGATTTGTGGACCTTAGGTACTAGATATATAATAGGTACCTTAGGATATGCAGTTGAAAGAAAACGCAGTTCCCTTGAAGTGATCCAACCCTTTTGCGACGTCTTTTTGAGCAAGGAGGCAGCATCAGTTCGGTCCTTTATTCGGGATTCCACACAATTTCTCTGTATATTGCAGCAGGTGACACTACCATCTCAACCCGTTTTTCTGGTCACGCTTGATGTAGCTGCACTGTACACGAATATACATCAAGGGGAATCCTTACAATTGTTACAGGGTCTATTTCAACAAGCCCCCCCTCGGTTACCTAGATCCTTTCTGATGGAATTGATTACGTTGGTTCTTACCCGTAATTATTTTTTGTTTGAAGGCTCTTTTTACCAACAAGTGTTTGGCATCGCCATGGGCACCACGGTGGCTCCTTCGGTGGCGACCCTTTATATGGCAGATGTGGAAGAGCGATTGATATACAGTTCACCCAAGTTTTTATCAGTGTTGGTATGGAAGCGATTTTTGGACGACATTTTTTTCATCTGGACGTCGGACCTACCTTCTTTGTATGAGTTTCTGGATTGGTTAAATGGATTAAAATCTCACATTCAATACACTGCCCATATCGATTCTGAACATGTGGAATTTTTGGATATGATTGTTTTTCGTACTGGGGATCTTTTGGCCACCACTTTATTTCGCAAACCGGTTCAACGTAATAGTTTGCTGAACTACAACAGTTTCCATCCTGAACCCTTACGGAAGGGATTGCCCTACGGGCAATTTTTACGGCTTCGAAGATTGTGTTCATCAATAGTTCAATTTAAAATTCATTCTGCTGATCTTATGGCCCGACTGGCAGTCAAGGGCTATCCTAGGTTGGTGGTGTTGCGCGCATATCGGCGGGCCTTATATTCACATCGTGAATGGTTTTTAGAGTGGTCGGCTGATCGGTCACCCCCAGTAATGGATGATACGGTGACGGGTGTTTTACCCTATTTGTCCAATTCATCACGGGTGGTAGGTATTTTGAAGAAACATTGGCCAGTTCTATCTCTTCATCCCAGTTTCAACAAACCCCTGCGGATCGCTTATTCACGAGGTGCCAATCTTTGAGATAAGCTAGTTTTTTCCGCTACATCTTTGGACCGACCACCACGTCCTCAGGTACGGTCTGGTTTTCATGAGCCTTGTGGGGCCTGTAGTTTTTGTACATCTACAGTATCCGGGGGTTCTTGGACAGATTTACACACGGGCCAGGTTTTTTATCGTCATTGGAAAACCACTTGCAATTCTACTTATGTGGTTTATTTTATTCAATGCCCTTGCCCATTACGTTATGTGGGGAGTACTACCCGACAGATTCGGATTCGATTGGCGGAGCATGCTAGTCGTCTCCGCCAAATGATTACTACAGCTCCGATGGTCTCACACTGCTCTCAATTCCAACATAAGTTCCAGCAGTTACGGTGGACTGTGATTGACCAGGTTTCTGAGGATCCTAGGGGGGGTGATCGGACCTTTAAATTGCCGCGTTTAGAACAATGGTGGATATTTCTTCTAAAGGCAGTCTCTCCTACTGGCATGAACAGTGAAATTGATTGGCTGGGGGCGATGTGATGTCATCCTTTCATGATTAGGGGGTTTCCTGCTTTGTGGGGATTCCCCTTTTCTGATTGGTTGGTTGTTTTTGATAGGCATTTGGTTAGCCCAATTCAAAATCAGTTTCTTTTATTTTAACTGCCAACAAGTCGGCGTTTTTTGCCAGTTCCATGGTGGATGCGGTTGTCTTTACAAATGGAGTTTTGAGCGCTTGATACAGGGGTCTCCCCCGAAACGTGCACGTCGCGCATATATTTGCTAAGTATTGTGCATTTTCTTATTTCAAGGACTTTTGGAAATTCATCTGATAATTTTTATTAATAATACCTAAGTGGTTTAATAAATACCTAAGTGGTTTAATAAAAGCTCCCCAGTCGGGGTCGAGCAAGCAACGAGCGTTTTCCCACTCCTACAACTCCGGCCCAATCCGGGCCGTGGGAGGACCCAGAGGCGCAACAAAAAGCAGCCGCGGGCAGGAGAAGGCCCTTTTCGGCTCCAGATCCAGCCGCATTAGCTCCCCAGTCGGGGTCGAGCAAGCAACGAGCGTTTTCCCGCTCCTACAACTCCGGCCCAATCCGGGCCGTGGGAGGACCCAGAGGCGCAACAAAAAGCAGCCGCGGGCAGGAGAAGGCCCTTTTCGGCTCCAGATCCAGCCGCATTAGCTCCCCAGTCGGGGTCGAGCAAGCAACGAGCGTTTTCCCGCTCCTACAACTCCGGCCCAATCCGGGCCGTGGGAGGACCCAGAGGCGCAACAAAAAGCAGCCGCGGGCAGGAGAAGGCCCTTTTCGGCTCCAGATCCAGCCGCATTAGCTCCCCAGTCGGGGTCGAGCAAGCAACGAGCGTTTTCCCGCTCCTACAACTCCGGCCCAATCCGGGCCGTGGGAGGACCCAGAGGCGCAACAAAAAGCAGCCGCGGGCAGGAGAAGGCCCTTTTCGGCTCCAGATCCAGCCGCATTAGCTCCCCAGTCGGGGTCGATCTAGCAACGAGCGTTTTCCCGCTCCTACAACTCCGGCCCAATCCGGGCCGTGGGAGGACCCAGAGGCGCAACAAAAAGCAGCCGCGCGCAAGCGCGCCCGCGCCTTGCGGGCCCGCACCTGAGGGCCTCGCAAGAGGGCCCTTTGGCGTGGCCCTTAGGCGGGGCACGATAGGCGGAAAAAGAACGTCAACCCAACGCCTCAACATCCCACAAGCAAATCGCCATCTTGAAGCTCATCCAAAAACGAGCAGCTTGAGCTCCCTCACGGTCGAGCTCGCTCCCCCTCAGAATTGGATCCCTCTCTGAGCACAGCAAGTATACTACGTATAAAGGAACTATCTCTAACTGACTTCTTGCACATCCCCCATAAAGTTTTGCATACTATTGTTAGTAATTATAAGTATCAGTACTCATCAGTTGCAAATATCGTTCCCAGTAGCCAGAAAGAACTTACTATCGTCAGCACCAAGAGTGATATACTGTTGTCAGTAGATAGAGAGACATACTGTTATCACTACCCAGAAAGATATACTGTTGTCAGTAGATAAAGAGACATACTGTCATCACTACCCAGAAAGACATTACTGTTGTCAGTAGATAGAGAGACATACTGTTATCACTACCCAGAAAGATATACTGTTGTCAGTAGTTAGAGAGACATACTGTTATCACTACCCAGAAAGATATACTGTTGTCAGTAGATAGAGACATACTGCTACCACCACCCAGAGAGATATACTGTTGTCAGTAGATAGACATACTGTCATCACTACCCAGAAAGATATTACTGTTGTCAGTAGATAGAGAGACATACTGTTATCACTACCCAGAAAGATATACTGTTGTCAGTAGTTAGAGAGACATACTGTTATCACTACCCAGAAAGATATACTGTTGTCAGTAGATAGAGAGACATACTGCTACCACTACCCAGAGAGATATACTGTTGTCAGTAGATAGAGAGACATACTGTTGTCAGTAGATAGAGAGACATACTGTTACCACTACCCAGAGAGATACACTGTTGCCAGTAGATATACTGTTGTCAGTAGATAGAGAGACATACTGTATCATTACCCATAAATTTGCAATTACTGTTTTTCTCAGCATCCAGATATATTGTTGATACGTCTTTTCACCACAATTAAGGTTCCATCAATATTATCTACAAATACTACAACCCCAAAACAAACAGTCTACAACCTTGTGCAACTAGCAACACTACCGCCTCTCAGAACTCACTATGTTCACTATAAGAATGCACACATTAGTAACCCTTACCATCACCTACCTCCTCACTGCACTATCTGGTCAAGCAATTGCCTTTAATGATGACCAAAAATACATACCAATACTACGAAATAATTGGAGGAGATGGTCAAACAAGACTCAAACAAATCAAACAAACCCTAACTACACCCACTACTCACATCTACTTCATATTGCCCTTCACGTTACCAAAAGACCTCAACCAAAACAACAGTACCATCCACCATTACACTGTGCCCTTATCAATATAAGGTCCATCCGCACAAAATGGCCTCTGATAACTAATCTCATAACTGCACATAACCTCGACATCTTGTTGATCACAGAAACTTGGCTAACCGATTCTGACAATGTCATTCTTAACCAGATGCTACCGCCAGGATTCTCTATCCACACGTGCCATAGGAACCAACAAAGAGGAGTCGGAGTACTTATTATCTCTAACAACCAACTACAATTTCAAATTGACAACAGCATTAGTTCAACACATCTAAATATACTAAATATATCAAACAAAGAACACTCAATCAGCCTAGTCTATAGAGCTCCAACAGCATCAGCTGAGGATCTGCCAACGATAGTTGACCTTGCCTGCAACACTGAAAAACCAAGACTATCCAACTGGATAATGGGAGATTTCAACCTTCCCTCCCTACAGGACTCGCAAACCACAGCATTTATAGAAGCAATTGACAACCTTGGATACAACCAAATAGTCAAAGATCCTACTCATAATATGGGAAACATACTTGATCTGATATTCGTCCCACAAGTTACCTCAGACATCAACCACAATTACGACCTTTCAATAATACCAGTACCGTGGTCTGACCACAGTCTCATTTTATTCAAAATCCCCAACTACTCCAATTCCTCTAAATCCAAACCTACTCAAGCGAAACCAACAGCTAGGAGGTTCCGCCCCTTTGTCAAAGAGGAAATACTTAATAATCTCCTCCCAACACTACAAGCGTCTGAACCCGACTTGGACAGTCTAATCAACACTTGGGATCACTCCCTTAGATTCAATTCTCAACCATCAAACATGGCAAAAAATACCAACCAACGTACACACGTAGCCTGGTATTCCAAGGAGCTAAGAACATCCCTCCTCCATCTTCGGAGACTTGAGAAATACTGGAGAAGATCACGCTCTACTGAAGCCTACACAGCTTACTGCAAATACTTAGATAAGCATCGCCAAGAAATAGCAGATCGAAGGAAACAATTCCATACTAACCTTCTAAAGAAATCATTAAATAAACATCATGACCTCTTCAACATCGTAAGAACAATGGCAAAGGAACCAACACCTCAACAAACGCAAGCAATACACCCGCAAGAATATGCTGAATACCTAAAGTCAAAGATGACAAAAACATCCAACATTTGTACCTCTGGACCAACAAAGAATGATATATATTCACAGTCAACCACATTAACCAAGTTCAATACACTATCAATCAAAGAAATTGAGAACACTATCGCATCAATAAATGCTACCACCGCTGCAAGCGATCCCTGCCCGGCAGCCTGGATAAAAAATCTAAAACATGAAGTAAGCTTCTTCATACAGAATATCCTTGAACAATCCTTTTCAACTGGAACCTTTCCTCAAAGCCTCAAACAAACCTCAATTAGACCATTACTAAAAAACAGTAAATTAGACCCCCAAAAAGTAGAATCCTACAGGCCAATATCCAGTATCCCACTCCTAGCAAAAATAATTGAGAAAGTAGTCCAACGGCAAATACAACAGCACATAGACAATGAAGCTCCACTTGACCCTGCACAACACGGCTTTAGAGAGGCTCATGGAGTTGAGACCCTCCTCATCACACTATTCAACACACTAATCACAGGAATAGATAACATTCACCAAGGATTCATACTTATATTCATGGACATCTCAGCTGCGTTCGACTCAGTAAGCCACCAAATACTTATCGATCGCCTTAAGGAAAAAGGAATAGTTGGTGCCGCACTTGACTGGTGTATCATATCTAACTAACCGTTGGCAACAAGTACGAATTGACGAAACTACTTCTGAACCATTTCTTCAAGACCAAGGGGTACCACAAGGATCTTCTCTGTCAGCGTTGATGTTTAATATATACATGCAACCCATTTGTGACCTCATTCGTTCCTTTAATGTCACCTGTTTAGCATATGCAGATGACATTCTACTATTCATGCCATTCTCCATCAATCACCCTGATTATACATCATTGATAACATGCCTCGAAGCAGTAGAAGATTGGCTCATCTCCCAAAATCTAAGAATCAACCACAGCAAGACTGATGTGATGTTTGTAACAAGAAACCAAAACTTCACACCTCCTACCTCCGTGAAGATAAAGGACAAGGAATTAACAGTAAAACCTACACTACGCTACCTAGGTATAACCCTTGACCAGCACCTCAATATGAAAGCCCACATAAAAAACATAACAAAACTAATATATCACAAGATACGTACATTACGCCACCTGCGACCTCTACTGGAACCCTCAGATTTCAGAACCGTCTACCAAGCCCTGATAATGCCTCACATTGACTTTGCAAATGCAATTCTATACGGACTCCCTCAAGCAACATTAAATCCTCTCCAACTAGCGATGAACACTGCTGCCAGAGTACTTGAAGGAATATCAAAGACAGATCACATAACCCCAGTTCTAAAAAGACTCCACTGGCTACCAACCAACGCAAGAATCCACTACAAGATACTGATCACTACATTCAAAGCCATAAACAACCAAGCACCATCAACCATTACCAACCTTGTACACTCACAGACCCCTAATAGATCCAGAAGGTCAATTGCAATGAATACATTAATAATCCCGAAACAAACAGTCAGATACACTAAGGAAACAACCAAAAGAGCCTTCAGTATCCACGCCCCAATAACCTGGAATGCCCTCCCACTAGAACTGAGAGTTATAACCAGCTTAACACAATTCAGAAAGAGTCTCAAACACCACCTCTTCCTAAGCTATTTCCCAATCTAACCTTCGCACATGAAAATATTACAGACACTTTTCTGACGACATTTTCCCAACTGATATCCAAATGTGACTAATGTATTTCAATATTCTGTAAATAGTTAACTAGCCTATGTAGTTGTACCTTGTTATTCCCAAGTTTTCAAAAACCCTGTTACTTGTAAAATGCATTACAGTTCTTTGTATGTATATGTTTGTTACATGTAAACCGTGCTGGTGACAATAGTGCGGTATATAAAAGATGTTAAATAAATAAATAAAAGGGATATGTATCGTGTCAGTGGGTTGGTCTATAGTGCCTTCTCCTCATGATTTATGTCCGACAAAATTTGAAGAAATTTATGAAACACAACGGGGTCTTTTTTTGTTTGATGTTACTTTGACCACTGTTTTTTGGGGTTTGTTTTGATTAAGATAGTATTTTTCAACACCCCCCAAGCTTGATGTAAGTCTTTAACCTTTGCAACTGCTCCTTTGTTTTTTCTTAACTATTTTCCTCATTTTATCATAGTCTCCCTTTCGAAAGTTAAAAGGTAGTACTGTGGATTTCCCTACTATCCCTCCTCCACTAATTAAATCAAAGGCGATCATGCTATGATCACTATTGCCAAGTGGCCCCAACACCCTTATCTCTTGCACTAGATCTGGTGTTCCACTAAGGACCAGGTCTAATATGGCTTCCCCTCTGGTCGGTTCATGAACCAGCTGCTCCAAGAAGCAGTCATTTATGTCATCTAGGAACTTTATCTCCCTAGCATGTCCCTCTGCACAGAAACCTCCTCCTTCAGGAGTTGGCAAGTCTTCTAAAGGAACAGGCGGTGGAACCGGTGCCTCACCACCTGGAAGGGCAAGGCTTCTACTCCAGGTACTTCCTGGTACCAAAAAGGATAGGAGGCCTCCGGCCTATCCTAGACTTGCGAAACCTAAACAAGTTTCTTGAGAGAGGGAAAAGTTCAAGATGCTTACCCTTGGGATACTGCTGCCCTACCTCCAGCAGGGAGACTGGCTATGCTCTTTAGACCTAAAGGATATTTATATTCACATCCTCATTCACTCAGACCACCGACAATATCTCAGATTTGTGGTGGGAGTTAACCATTTTTAGTACAGAGTACTTCCCTTTGGCCTAACTCCCGCCCCCAGGGTTTTCACCAAATGCCTGGCGGTGGTGGCAGCCTTTCTCAGGAATCTTGGAATTTTTGTCTTCCCATACCTGGACAACTGGCTTATCAGGGGCCAGTCTCTCCAGGAGGCCAGACAAGCCACTCTTCACACTGTCTCTCTCCAGCATCTGGGCCTTGTCATAAACTCCTCAAAGTTCACTTTGCTCCCTTCACAGAACCTAGAGTTTATAGGGGCAAGCTTAGACACCCTTCAGGGAAGAGCTTACTTGCCCGAAGACAGGGCCCTACAGACTGATGGACTTGGCCAACCAGTTCCACAGCAATTCTCGGGTCTCTGCCAGGCACCTCCTGCGGCTCCTGGGCCACATGGCATCCACGGTACATGTGACTCCGAATGCCCATCTGCATATGCAGGCTGCTCAGTGGTGCCTCAGAGCTCAGTGGGCGCAGGCCACAGGTGACCTCTGAGACAGAGTAAAGGTGTCCAAACCACTTTTGGACTCCTTGTGCAGTAGTGGCTACATCTCCCAAACCTTCTCAGGGAGGTACCTTTTCAGGCCCGAGCACACACTAGAGTGCAGATGACCGATGCTTCCTTAAAAGGCTGGGGTGCACATTGCCAGGGCACGTGCACTCAAGTCCTCTGGTCTCCTCGGGAGGCCACACAGCAGATCAGTCTTTTGGAGCTGCGAGCAATCCGCTTGGCTCTACAGACTTTTTCTCATGCCCCCTCTCACCAGTCTGTCTTAGTTCAGACGGACAATCTGGTAGCAGTGTTCTATGTGAACAAGCAAGGGGGCACAGGGTCCAGGCTCCTATGTCAGGAGGCGCAGGCCCTATCTCCAGGAACAAGCAGGAATAAGTCCTCACATATGGGTACGTTGGTACCGACGGAGCCTGCGCGGGAAAGCTCCCCAGCCTTTCAGATGAAAGGCTTTTGGGGCCTCCCACTGCACATGCGCGCTGCCTTCCCGCCTTCCTGACCAGCTCTCCTCAGTTTCTCTTTTTCCGCGGAGCCAGCAGGTCGTGTTCCTGTCACCGCTGAAGAAATTGTGAAATTTGTTGTTTTTCTTTAGACCGCGTACCTGCCTTCCCCATACCGAAACCGGTATCGCCGGTCTCTCTTTCTTTCTTTTAAAAAAAAAAGACTTTTTTTATTTTCTTCAGCACAGCTTGGTACCTGTTGTTAGGCCTTAAGGCCTACACAAATTCTCCTCATGGAGAAGCCAGTCCCTGGTTTTAAAAAATGTATCAAATGCAGTGCTGTCATTTCTGTCACAGACACCCATGAATGGTGTCTCAAATGTTTGGGACCTGACCACTCCATACCGGACTGCCCATCCTGCACCCAGATGTCTAAACGTGGTTTGCAGAACCGGGCCAACAAGCTCCATGTGCTGTTTCCTTCCGAAGCATCACAGTCATCCAGGTCTTCATCTCCGGATGGATCTCAGGTAACCAAAGCTTCTGTGGGCAAATCCTCTAAAAGCAAATCTCTTTCTAAAGATCGAGAGGCTCTCAATTTTGAGTTCGAGGATTCTGCCCAGGCCAAAAAACCCCGGCGGGAGGTTCCGGCCTCCAAAACAATCATGGGGTCACAGGTTGACATCAATGGCACGGCCTCGACCGATCACCTGTTGGACTGCTCTGGGGTACCGGTCCATACCGGTACCGACATCCAGGCAGTAGTGGCGTCTATGGGCAGTACTGTCCAGACTATGCAGCTGGCCGTTCTGGCATTCATTAAGGCTGCGACGCCCTCGGTACCGATTTCATCGGTACCGACCCCGGTTCCGGTATCCACACCGGAACCGAGACCATCGACTTCCAAACGTCGATCGGTTCCGCATGCCGGATTCAGGCTTTCGCCTGGTACCGATCCCATGCCCGATACGCCCGATGTCGATACCGATCGGTATGCGTATCGTACATTGGCAGTACAGAGGGAAGACTCAGATTCTTCTGATGAATTCAATTCCTCTGATGACTCTGCTGAGCTTACTCTTCCTGAGGAGTCCTCTTCTCCAAAAAGGAGGATGTCTCCTCCAGAGGATTTATCCTTTCAGGATTTCATTGTTGATGTAGCTAAAGCACTTTCTATTGCTACATCTTCAGAAAAAGAACCCAGATCAAAAAAATTGGACATTTTAGGATACTCTAAAGCTCCTAAAGAGGCAGTCACTCTGCCTGTCCATGAAATCCTTCAAGAACACTTGATGGATTTGTGGGAGACTCCTTTAACACTGTCTCCCCATTCCCGTAGGTTGGACACCATGTATCGGGTCCCTCCTTCGCCTGGGTTCCAGAAAACTCAGCTGCCTCACCACTCTATTGTGGTGAAGTCTGCCATGAAGAAAATAAAGAGTCCTAAAAGGCATTCTTCTACCCCTCCAGGGCGAGAATGTAAGACCTTAGACTCTTTTGGAAGAAAGATGTTCCAGGCTAGTATGCTTATAGCCAGGATCAATTCTTATAGCCTTTATATGGGCAACTTGCCCTAAAAATACAGAATTTTGCCCCCTTTATCCCTGATGATCAAAGGGCGGACTTCTTTTCTATGGTGACACAACTTTCAGAGGTCTCCAAGTTCTCCAACAGGGCAGCCTTCGATTCCTTTGAGGTTGCAGGCAGAGCTTCGGGAATTGCTATTGCAGCCCGACGTCTCGCTTGGCTCCAGGCTTCTGATCTAGAACCCTGGGTTGTAGATGGCCTCAGGAATCTGCCCTGTACCGGTGAGAACTTATTTGGGGAAGACTGGCAGATTAAAACTGCTCAAATGGATGCAGAAAATGCCACTCTAGATAGACTTTCCAAGTCTACTTCTACCCCTGCCAAAAAGAAGTCTTTTAAAAGGCCTTACTATAAGAAGACCAGATTTCCCACAAATACTGGCCAGCAATCTGCTCAGCCTCGCTTTGCGGCTAAGCGTCAACCATCTAAACAGGTAAAGTCAAAGCCTGCACTGTCTACTACACCCCAGCAGGCTCAACCCCCTCAGGGGTTTTGACTTGCCTCTAGAGAACTTGCCGTTCCTGGCTCTAGAACAACCAGAGCCCCTCACCATTCCTGGGAACAAATCACATCAGAGCAATGGACCCTCTCTATTATCAGGGAGGACTACAAACTTCATTTCTCCAGCCTTCCTCCCCATACCATGGTGAGGCAATTCAGTTCTCCCCCATCTCTTCTGACCCTGTTGGGTCAGGAAATCTCTTCTCTCCTTGCCCAAGGGGCAATAGAGGAGGTTCCTCCTCCACAACAGGGGTTAGGTTTCTACTCCCCTTACTTTCTCATAACAAAGAAGACAGGGGGCTTCAGACCTATCCTAGATCTGAGAGAATTGAACAGGTTTCTATTCAAGGAGAAATTCAAAATGCGCTCTCTGGGCCTTCTCCTTCCATACCTTCAGAGTCAGGATTGGCTTTGTTCTCTAGATCTCAAGGATGCATACACTCATATACTCATCCATCCATCCCACAGAAAATATCTAAGATTTCTGTTCCAGGGAAAACATTTCCAGTACAGAATACTACCCTTCGGTCTGGCCTCTGCTCCAAGAGTCTTCACAAAATGCATGGCAGTCGTAGCCGCATTTCTCAGAGGCATGGGAATCTTTGTCTTCCCATATCTGGACGATTGGCTCATCCGAGCTCCATCTCAGTCAGAAGCCCAGATTTCTCTGGACCGCACAAGGCGTATTCTTCAATATCTGGGACTTGTGGTAAACATTCCCAAATCCCAACTCATCCCTACTCAGTCTCTGGAATTCATAGGGGCCCAATTGGACTCCACCACTGCAAGGGCCTACCTCCCTCTGGTCCGAGGCCAAAGGCTAATAAGCTTGGCCTCCCAGGCTCAGTCCAGAAGTCACTTGTCAGCCAGAGAAATGCTGCAACTTCTGGGCCACATGGCCTCCACGGTACACGTGGTGCCCTACGCTCGTCTTCATATGAGAGCAGCTCAATGGACCTTGGCCACCCAGTGGTCTCAAGCATCAGGACTGCTCTCAGACCAAATACTCACCTCAAAACGACTGTTTTGGTCTCTCCAGTGGTGGACGTCCTCCAAAAATCTGTTGTTGGGGATCCCCTTCCAACCTTTGTTGCCCCAAGCAACCCTCACAACAGATGCCTCCCAAACAGGGTGGGGAGCTCATCTCCAGCACCTCTCCACTCAGGGCACATGGTCTCCTCAGGAGACCACCCTTCACATCAACCTTCTGGAACTGCGAGCAATCTTCCTTGCCCTCACAGTCTTCCACACCCTCCTTGTCAACCTGACTGTCCTAGTCCAAACAGACAATCAGGTAGCCATGTTCTATGTCAACAAACAAGGAGGGACGGGCTCTCTGTCGCTTTGCAACGAAGCTCTCAGATTATGGGCCTTCGCCAGAGAGCACCAAATTCATCTTCTGGCAGTATATCTTCCAGGAGTTCAAAACTCTCGGGCAGACAGACTCAGCCGAGTTCTGCTCCCACACGAATGGTCCCTACATATGGACCAGATACGCAGAATCTTTCAGGAATGGGGGACCCCGGACATAGACCTCTTTGCAAGTCCGTGGAATGCCAAACTTCCCCGGTTCTGTTCCAGGACTCCGTGTCAGGGAGTTCAGGCCAACGATGCCTTTCTCCTACATTGGGGTCAGGAATTCCTGTACGCTTTTCCACCCATTCCTTTGATTCCCAAGACTCTGTTCAAACTTCAGAGGGATCACGGATCCATGATCCTCATTGCTCCACGCTGGCCACGCCAAGTGTGGTTCCCTCTCCTTCTACAGCTCTCCCAGGGCTCCTCCCTGGACCTGGGAGCTGCACCAGACCTTCTGTCTCAGGAGCAGGGGACCTTGTGGCATCCAAACCCCAAGTCCCTACATCTCCGAGCTTGGTTACTGAAGGCTTAAGCCCTCATGAGTTTAATCTTTCCCAACCAGTGAAAGATATCCTTCATGCCTCTAGGAAACCCTCTACTAGGCGTTCCTATGCTTTCAAATGGAAACGTTTTTCCATTTGGTGTGCGCAACAGGGTCTTGACCCTCTTGCGCTTCCTTTGAATTCTCTACTAGACTATCTCCTGCATCTTTCCAATGCAGGCCTCAAGACGAATTCAGTACGAGTCCATTTAAGTGCTATTGCAGCATCCTTAAAACCTATAAATGGACAACCTGTCTCCTCTCATCCTCTTATTGCAAGATTCATGAGAGGCTTGACCCTCACTAAGCCTCCCATCCGACCTCCTCCGGTAGCATGGGACTTGAATCTAGTTCTGGGTCAACTTATGAAGCCACCTTTTGAACCGTTGGTATCTACCTCCCTGAAATTTCTTTCCTGGAAGGTTCTTTTCCTTATTGCAGTCACTTCAGCTCGCCGCATCAGTGAACTGCAGGCTTTGGTGGCTAATCCACCTTATACCAGATTTCATCATGATAAGGTGGTCCTTAGGACGAATCCCCACTTTATGCCTAAAGTGGTCTCGCCTTTTCATCTTAATCAAGAGGTATATCTACCTGTTTTTTTCCCGGCTCCTCATGCATCCAGTGCAGAGAGGAACCTTCATACTCTTGACTGTAAAAGAGCTCTCGCCTTTTACCTCAACAGGACTCAGCCACATCGAAAGTCTTCCCAACTTTTTGTGGCTTTTGATCCTTCTCATTTGGGACTTCCAGTCACCAAACGTACACTTTCCAATTGGATTGCTCAGTGTATTTCTTTTGCTTACCAGAGTAAGAACATTTCTCTGGAAGGCCATGTCACAGCTCACAATGTGAGAGCCATGGTACTTCTATGGCTCATCTTCACTCTGTGTCCATAGATCAGATCTGTCGAGCAGCCACTTGGGCCTCGGTTCATACCTTCACAGCCCATTACTGCTTGGACAAGGACTCCCGCCGGGATGCCTTGTTTGGTCAGGCTGTCCTCAAACACCTGTTCCATACTTAAACAACTCCTGCCCACCTTCCCTGGATGGATGCCTGAGATCCATACGAAGATGGTTTACCCTTGGAGGGGGATCTCCCAGGCATCTTAGCTAGGGAGTCCCCATATGTGAGGACTTATTCCTCCTTGTTCCTGGAGATAGCACAGTTACTTACCTGTAACAGGTGATCTCTGGGAACAGCAGGAATTAGTCCTCACAACCCACCCACCTCCCCTAGGAGTTGTATCTCTATCTATCTATCTTCCTTTCCTCTCTCTATTGCCTCAGCTATAAACTCGAAACTGAGCTGGTCAGGAAGGCGGGAAGGCAGCGCGCATGTGCAGTGGGAGGCCCCAAAAGCCTTTCATCTGAAAGGCTGGGGAGCTTTCCCGCGCAGGCTCCGTCGGTACCGACGTACCCATATGTGAGGACTAATTCCTGCTGTTCCCAGAGATCACCTGTTATAGGTAAGTAACTGTGCTTTACTCCTTTGCAGTCAAGCAAGGCATGTTTCTCAAAGCAGTTTATCTACCTGGTCAGGAGAACTTCTTAGCAGACAAGCTAAGCAGGATTCTCCAGCCCCACGAATGGCAGTTGAATCCATTGGTGGTCCAGCAGATCTTTCTACGATGGGGACTTCCATCCATCGATCTCTTTGCAAGTCCACTGAACCGTCAGCTGCCCAGGTTTTGCTCCAGACAGCCGCATCCCCTGAGAATGGCAGCAGATGCTCTTCTGATCTCTTGGTCTACGGGCCTCCTGTATGCATTTCCTCCCACGCCCCTGGTGGTCCAAACTCTGTTCAGGATTCTCCGGGACAAGGCCTCGGTGATTCTGATAGCCCCCAGATGGCTGAGGCAACCGTGGTTTCCACTTCTGCTACAGTTGGTGGTGGAAACTCCTTTCCCTCTGGGGTTGCAACACGATCTCCTGTCTCAAGATCAGAGTTCCCTTCTGCACCCCAGTCTCAGGTCCCTTAATCTGATGGCTTGGCTGCTGTAAGCATAGTGCTAGCTCCCTTGCTTCTACCTAAGTAGGTTGAAGAGGTGGTTTTGGCCTCTAGGAGGCAGTCCATCAGAAAGTCCTATGCCCTCAAGTGGCGTAGGTTGACAATATGGTGTGCTCCTTTCTCCTGCCTTGTGCCAGTGGTACTGCAGTATCTACTTCACCTATCAGACCTAGGCCTTAAGTCTAACTCTATTCGGGTCCACCTCAGTGCTCTATCAGCGCACCACTCACTGGTAGAGGGACAGTCTCTGTCGGGTCACCCCTTGGTCTCCCACTTCCTCAGAGGTCTGCTTCTTCTCAAGCCTCCGCTTCGTCCACAGGCGACTGAGTAGGATTTGAGCATAGTCTTGCAGCAACTTACTCGCCCACCGTTTGAGCCGATAGCTACTTGCCATTTGCGCTTCCTTTCTTGGAAAGCGCTCTTCCTGGTAGCTCTTACCTTGGCCAGACGTGTGAGTGAACTACAAGCTCTGGTTTCTGATAGACCGTACACACGGTTCTATAGGAACAGGGTGGTCCTACGGACCCACCCGAAATTCTTTCCAAAAGTTGTCTCCTCTTTCCACCTCAACCAGGAGGTAGTTCTTCCGACCTTTCCCAGGCCGCATACCAGCCGGGCTGAAACAGTCTTGCATACCCTGGACTGTAAGAGGGCGTTGTCTTTTTACATAGAACGTACGCGGGGGCATCGAAGGGCTACTCAGCTCTTCGTTTCCTTTGATCCTAATAAACTGGGGTTACCTGTCTCCAAGCATACGTTGTCCACTTGGGTAGCAGATTGTATCGCTTGGGCGTACAAGGCAGCCGACCTCCCCTTGCAGGGTCAAGTCACGGCCCACCGTGTCAGGGCGAAAGCCGCATCAGTAGCTCATCTTTGTTCTGTTGGCAGACAACTGCTGGGCTGCTACTTGGTCTTCAAGCCAGACTTTTGCAGCCCACTACTGCCTCGAGAGAGGGTCCCGAAGGGACAGTGCTTTCAGACAGGCGGTACTCCGTAATCTCTTTGAGGTTTAGGCAACTCCTACCCTCTGGGCCCTTGTGTTGGGCTACCGTACGGGGGCGTTCTCAGAGGATATTCTTATCACGAATGCTGAGGCTCTTGAGAGGGAGCCATTTTTTCAGCTTAGGGTTCCCGGTAGCCTAGAGCTTGGGTGTCCCATATGTGAGGACTGACTTCTTGCTTGGTCCTGGAGAAAGAGTAGTTACTCACCTGTAACAGGTGTTCTCCAGGAGCAGCAGGAATCAGTCCTCACGACCCTCCCTCCTCCCCTGGAGTTGCAGTCATATACTTCATTTTGTTTTTTTGCTGTCTTTTAGCTATATCATCAGACTGAGCAAGATGGCACCTTGGGCGGGAAGGGGACCGCGCATGTGCGCTGCATTCCCAAAGGCTTTCTTTGAAAGCTGGCGAAATGCTCCGCGCAGGGGCTCCGTTGGTGCCGACGTCACCCCTATGTGAGGACTGGTCCCTGCTGCTCCTGGAAAACACCTGTTACAGGTGAGTAATTACTCTTTCCCAGCTCCCCAACAGGGCCAGCAGACCAAGGAATAGGGGCAAGGCCCGCCAAGCCTAAGGGCCCCTCCTTGAGCATAGCTTCTCCTCCTCCAGCAGGTCTATCCCCGCAGCCACAGGGGGACATTTTGAGTGCTATGCCAGCTAGTGGTCCAGCATCACCACCAACATTTAGACCCTCCGGGTGCTGGGGGAGGGTTGCCCCCCCCCTTTGATCTGATGCCCCCCCTTTGATGCCTCCCCCATTCTTTCCAGGCAAACTCCCTATGACTCCCCTTCACCAAGAACTGCTCCAGTGAGATCTAGCCAGGTTTCTAGCTGACAAGGTGGTAGAACTAGCTACATCCCACCTCAAGAGCAAGGGGTTCTACTCCTGGTACTTCCTGGTTCTCAAGAGGACCAGTTGCTTTTGTCCTTTTCTGGATCTTCAAGGTCTCAACAAGTTCCAGGTGAAGTTCAAAATGCTCTCCCTTAGAACAATGCTTTATCTCTGGCAGGGAGATTGGCTATGCTCCTTAAATCTCAAAGATATGTATATGCACATTTCCATCCATCTGCACCAATGGCAGTACCTCTGCTTTGTCATCGGAGGATGCCATTACCAATACAGGGACCTGCCCTTCAGCTGGCTTGGACCCGAAGAGTGTTCACCAAGTGCCTGGCGGCAGGGCCGGATTTACCTTGAGTGAGGCCCTACGCCAACAAAAATTGTGGGCCCCCAGCAGGGGCGGCCCAAGGGGGGTGCGGGGCCTCATTTGCATAAGGGGCCTCATTTGCATAAATATTTGCATAATGTTACCATATACTAACTTTTAGTAAACATGCCTCTTAATGAGTGTATGGATAAAGAAAGACTAAAAGATTTCTGCATTACTATAATCCAGTGCCAACTGCCAGACACATTAGGAACTACTACAAACACTGCCCATTTAGAACCCATAGTAAACCCGCCGTATCCTAACAGCACTACCAGGACTCACAAAGCACCATACTCTACCAATCAAAAGGCAACACTGCAAATATTAAACCAATACATTTCAGAGAACAACAATACATGACCTACTGGGGAAAGAGAACAAGTGGCAATGTCAAATAGGAATTATATAAACAGAACACCTCAGCTCAGTTACACATGCAGAACATAGACCATCACCAAACAAGTAATCACAATTTAGAAACAGGAAGACATAATTAAACTGGAAATCCCAAAAGCCAAACTTGGAATGTACAACACTGTAGAAATAAAACTATACATTAATTTGCTCTTGTACTAAACAAAGCGCAGACGTTAATGATGCACATTTACCAGAGCTGACATATTCCAATTAATAAATTCAAAATAAAGAGATATTTTTCTACCTTTTGTGCATTTTTTTCAGCTGCAATTGCTCCAGCCACTTTCTTCTGGGTTTCTTCGTGTCTTCTGCTAACTCTCCATCGTCTGCTGTCCATTTGTCCTTTCTTCTCTCTTCTAGATTTTTTTCCATTCTCTCTCTACATCTGCTTTAACATACTAATCTTTCTCCTTTTGCTCTTTCCTCATTCCTATTTCATCCACTCAAATTTTACCCCTCCATCCTCAATCCCCACTTACTCTCCCAATACCCGGCCAATTGTAGATTTTTTATCCCTCCCACACAAAATATTTTTTCCTTCTCCATTTTACTCTTCCAGCCCCATCCCATTCTAATCCTCCCCCAACATCAGCTCCCTTCTAGTTCCAGCCTCACCCAGCATCCATTCCCTTCTAGTCCCTGCATCAGCCCATTTCCAGTCCTAGCCATCCATCAGCCCATTTCCAGTCCTAGCAACCCCCCAACCCAATACCAGTCCTAGCCCCCCATCAACCCACTTACAGTCCTTAACCCCCCATCACCCCATTTTCAGTTTAAGCCCCCCCTATAACCCATTACCAGTCCTAACCCCATCAACTCATTTCCAGTCAGCCCCCCATAGCCCATTGCCAGTCCTACCCCCCCCCCCATCAGCCCACAGCCCATTACCAGTCCTAACCCCATCATCCCACCTCCAGTTTTAACCCCCCAGCCCATTTCCAGTCCTAGCCCCCCATAGCCCATTACCAGACAACCCCCATCAGCCCACAGCCCATTACCAGTCTTAACCCCCCCCAAAGCCCATTACCTGTCCTAACCCCCCCCCCATCAGCCCATGACCCGTCCTTACCCCATCAGCCCACAACCAGTCTTAACCCCCCAGCCCATGTCCAGGCCTCTCCCCCCCATAGCCCATTACCAGACAGCCCCCATCAGCCCACAGCCCATTACCATTATTAACCCCCCCAAAGCCCATTGCCAGTTCTAAGCCCCCCCAACAGCCCACAGTCCATTACCAGTCCTAACCCCATCAGCCCACCTCTAGCCTTAACCCCCCCCCCAGCCCATTTCCAGCCCCAGCCCCCCCAATAGCCCATTACCAGTCCTACTCCCCCATAGCCCATTACCAGCCCTACCCCCCCCCCAGCCCATTTCCAGCCCCAGCCCCCCCAATAGCCCATTACCAGTCCCACCCCCCCCATTGCCCATTACCAGTCCCCCCCCCCCCCCCCCCCCGTCGGCCTAAAGTAAAATTTAATTTTAAAAAAAAAACTGGTGGCTGCCGCCGCGGGGCCCCCTCTGCTGCCGTGGCAGCACGGACTGACCCGCGGGGGCCCCGTCTACAAGCTGAAGCCGTCGGTTCGTTCGTTCCTCCCTCCCTCCCTCCCTCCCTCCGTGCAGGCTGCAGGCTGTGAGAGACGCGAAGGGAGAGCGTCTCCTCGCGTCTCTGTTAAGCCCGCAGGGGCTCTCTCCTTTCGCGTCTCTCACAGCCTGCAGCCTGCACGGAGGGAGGGAGGAACGAACCGAACCGACGGCTTCAGCTTGTAGACGGGGCCCCCGCGGGTCAGTCGGTGCTGCCGCGGCAGCAGAGGGGGCCCCGCGGCGGCAGCCACCAGGTTTTTTTAAAATTGTATTAAAAAAAAATGAACTTGTTCTTTTTTTGTGGGCCCCTGCCGGCTGTGGGCCCTACGCCATGGCGTACATGGCGTATAGGTAAATCCTGGCGGTGTTCACCACCCACGTATGGCTGCAGAGGGTGTTCGTCTTCCCCTACCTGAATGGCTGGCTTGTCAAAGGCGGCACAGCTGTCAAAGTGCAGCAAGCGGCATGCTGCACCATTCTCACTCTGGATCACCCGGGGTTTGTCATCAACTATCCCGTCCCACTTGCAGGCGACCCGTTACTTAGAGTTCATAGGGGCATTGATAGACACTGTCCAGGCCAGAGCCTTCCTCCTCCTCAACAGGGGCCAGTGCCTAGCAGCCCTCATAAGGGGTGTTCAGGGCCAAAAATCAACCCCTGCCCAGCTCATACTGCACCTCCTGGGGTATATGACCTCAATGGTGCACGTCACAACCGACGCACAACTCCACGTGTGTCAGACCCAATAGGCCCTCTACTCCCAGTGGTCTCAGACAATGGGGCGCCTGCAGTACATGGTAACAGTCACCCATCCCCTTGCCAAGTTCCTCGCCTGGTGGCAACAGCTGTGAAACCTACTGGCAGGGATGTCTTTCCGAGTCCCAATCCGCACAGAGGGTCCTCACCAGGGATGCCTCTGCACTCAGGACCTGTGTTTGGCATCTGAGAGCCTCCAACAGATCAACTTCCTAAAGCTCCGAACCATTGCCTGCGCTCTCTGAACTTTTCAGCACCACCTGCAGAATCAATCTGTTCTGATTCAGACAGACAGGTGGTGATATTCTACATCAACAAGCAAGGGGACATGGTATTGTCCCTCCTGTGCTGGGAAGCAGTCTGTCTCTCTACACTTTCACCAGTGAGAGTGGGATGCTCCTCATGGCTTTGTACCTCCCTGGCCAGGGCAATATTCTGGTGGATCAACTGAGCTGGGTTCTCTTTCCCTCACGAGTGGCAGCTCGACCTGCAGGTGGCCAAAAGACTGTTCCGTCACTGGGGTCTTCCAGTGATAGATCTCTTTACCAGCCTGGCCAATGCTCAGCTGGCCCACTTCTGCTCCAGAGTGGTGCACCCCTCTTGGGTGGCATCCAATGCATTTCTCATTCCATGGACAGAAGGCCTACCCTCCCATGCCACTTATTGCCAAGACTCTTTTTAAAGTCCAGCTTGACTGGGCCACCTTGATCCTCATAGCCCCCCAGTTGCCCCAGCAGCCATGGTTTTCCCTGCTCCTCAGCCTGTCTTGGGTGGTGCCCCCCAATCCCCTTGGGAAACGCTCAGATCTACTCTCACAGGAGGACTGCTCTCTCCACCCCAACTTGGGGCCCCTGGCCCTGATGGCCTGACTGCTGAAAAGATAGCCCTTGCCCGTTCTACTTACCTAGGGAGGTGGAAGAGATCCTGCTGGCATCATGTAAGGATTCCACCAGGCATGTGTACACATTCAACTGGCATTGATTCTCTGCTGGTGTGTGGAGATGGGTGCCAGCCCCTTCTCCTGTTCTTTCCTGCTGGTACTGCAGTACTTGCTACATCTGTCTAACGCTGGTCTGAAGTCTGTCCATCAGGGTTCACCTCAGTGCACCATCACCTCATCAAGGGGAAGCCCCTCTCCACCCATCTTCTCGTTGCTCGCTTCCAAAGGGGCCTTCTGCTCTCTTGACCACTCATTCGACTGCCAGTGGCGGCGTGGGATCTCTCGAAGCTCATCGCTCCATCCTTTGAGCCGCTGGCTTCCTGCCACCTCAAGTATCTGTCCTGGAAGATGATCTTCCTCATGGCGCTCACGTCTTGCACGCAGGATGATTGAGCTGCAGGTGTTGGTAGCTCATGCCCCCTGCAGCAGGTTTCAGAGAAACAGGGTGGTGCTCTGTACACACCCTACGTTCCTCCTTAAGGTGGTTTTCCCGTTCCGCCTCAGCCAGGAGGTGGTCCTTCCCACCTTTTTCCCACGATCTCATTCCAGTAGGGTGGAGGCCGCATTTCATGCATTAGACTGTAAGCAGGCCTTGGCCTATTTAGAGCGGACCAAGCCCCATCGCCGCTCCTCTCAGCTCATCATTTCCTACAACCCTAAACATCTGGACGTAGCGGTCTCCAAGCATACTCTGTCCACCTGGGTGGCAGACTGCATCACCCTCACCTATGGACAGACTGGTCTTTCACTGGAGCATCATATCACGGCACACAGTGTCCGGGCCTTGGCGGTTTCTGTGGTGAACCTCTGCTCAGTTCCCTTGCTGGGGATCTACTGGGCCGTCACCTTATCCTCTATTCACACCTTCGCAGTGCACTACTGCCTGGAGGAGGAATCCTGTCAGGACAGCACTTTCAGCCAGGCAGTACTACATCTTTTTGGGGTTTAAGACAACTGCCCTCTGGCCCTTCTGTGTGTCCAGGCTACTGGAGAGCTGGTTTCCCTTGTCGACGCTGGGGGGGGGGGGGGGGTCATTGCTGAGATCTTGCAACTGAACTGTACACTCTGCTATTCCTCAGTTTGCTTTTTGGGTCATCCGTGGCTTACAGGTTTCTTTGGTATCCTGTAGCTAGGGAGTCCCATATGTGAGGACTGACTTCCTGCTTGTTCCCGGAGAAAGCGTATTTACTCACCTGTAACAAGTGATCTCTGTGGATAGCGGGAATCGGTCCTCACAACCCTCCCTCCTCTCCATGGAGTTGCTTTTCTTTTTGCCGTCTTGAGCTATGTCATCATACTAAGGCAGGATGGTGCTCTTGGGCAGGAAGGCAGCCATACATGCATGGTGGATCTCCCAAAGGCTTTCTTTGAAAACTGGGGAAAGGTTACCACATGGGCTCAGTCGATGCCGATATCACCCATATGTGAGGACTTATTTCCTACTGTCACCAGCGAACACCTGTTACAGGTGAGTAACTACACTTCATGTTTTTTAGCAAGGTCCTGGTTTGGGATAGTAGTCACTGTTACTTTAATCTTTCATGTTCCGAGATCAGTGATAGAATAGGGGTGTTGAGACTTTCTTCTAGGCTTCTTCTGGCTTCAGCAGTTATATCTGTGGAGGAGTTTAGTTGGAGCTTTGCTTTCTCCAGGAACAAGCAGGAAGTCGGCCCTCACATATGGGTGACACCGACAGAGCCCTGTGCAGAAGCTTCTCCCCAGCTTTCAAAGAAAGGCTTTGGGAGATGCACCATACATGCATAGTCCCCTTCCCACCCTAGTGTGCCATCTTGCCTCAGTCTCCTTTTTTCCACAGACGTGTGTCTTATTTCCCTGGAAAAAGTGTCATTTTTTTCTGTTGGAAGTTTTTCTTCCCCAGTTGCACCGGTTCCTTTTCCCACCCCTGAGCTTGCTTGCCTTGGCATCACATCTTGGGTTCATTTTTCCTTTTCACCAGCACAGTTTCATGCCTTTTTCACTGGCAGAGCCCCAGGTCTTCGACCTTGCCTAGGGCCCTTTTTCCCCCCATGGCCTCTGCCAGCGGCTTCAAGAAGTGTGACCGGTGTTCACGGACCATGTCCCTCACAGACACACACGACTGCTGCCTCGGGGCAGACCACAACCCCTTGGATTGTGGCCTCTGTAAAAAGATGTCCTCCAAGATCATTAAGAGTAGTCAGCCGCAACATGACAAAATCTTCCAAAGGTCAGATTCTGCCCTAGAGTCTCCTGCGACACCGTGCTCCAAGCCCCCTTCCGGGACCCCAGAGCCCCAAAGTGACCCTGCCGCCTCTGACGGAGGCCATGGGTTCTCCGAGCAGGTGGAGAACAAGAAGAAGTAGTAATCCTCGAGGGCAGCATCCATGGATAAGTCAAGGAATGCGGGTAAGTCCCGCATTAGGTCCTGCAGTCCACGCTGTGAGTGCAAGGGATCGGAGCAGGAGAGGCCAACAAAGTGTCCCAAAAATAAGCATTAGCCTCTGGTGACAGGCCTCAGACCCCTGAGGCCATCCTGGTCGAGGACTCCCCCTCGTCAGAGCCGGAATTGGGCCTGAGACCCTCGGTGCCTGTGCCAAAGGCTGCAGAGCCATCTGGACGAGACCAGAATGGCGGCCTTGAAGCACAACCTGTCTGCATTCATGGCCCAGCAGTAGGCCTTGATGCCCAGTTCCACCAGGTCATCTGTGCAAACCACCAGTGCCTCAATCTCGAGGACCTCCTTAGATGTCGAGCGCCATCAGCCTTGAGTTCATCTTCAACATCTGTCTCAATCCCGATCCTTGGGACAGAGGTCCTCACCAATGAGTGGCTGCGGCTCCACCCGCAGAGCCTCTGAGGGGCATAGACGGTCAGGCTCAGGGCCCAACCTAGTGACATGACTTAGACTCCAGTACGAAGCCCCTCCGAAAGAGGCACTTACAGTGCCCATTCCCCCAATCATGGAATAGCTGCTCCTCTGTACATGAGAAACACCAGCATCAGTGCCCATCGTGAGCAGATGGCTGGACTCAATGTATCGGGTCTGCCAGAACCCGGGCTTCCAGAAGGCATAACTGCTACATAACTCCATGGTGGTGGAGTCGGCTATGCATTGGCACAAGAGCCAGTAGGAAGGCCCACACCCTGGATGCCCTGAGCAGAAAGTGCTAGCAGGGCTCAATAATCTTTGGCCGGATCCAGGCATATCAGCTGTACATTGGCATGTACTTGAGGGACCTGGTGAAGGAACTCTGTGGTTTCTTGGCTGGTCACTCCAAGGAACCTCTCCTGCAGTTCAGGGGCTTGTCTTCTGCTGTCAGAGTGCTTCAAATTTATGACTCAAGCAACCTATCACTGCTTTGAATCAGGGGCTGGAGTAGCCACGGCGGGAATCAGTGCAATGGGTTCAGAACAAATTGGTCGATGTCCCCTGCCAAAGAGAAGGAACCTCTTTGGTAAACCCATGATTGATAAGGCTGCAGAGTTGGAGTCAGAGTTCCTGACTAGGACTAGGCTCTCCAAGAAGACCGCTACCCTTCCTTGATGGAAGGCCCAGAGTAAAAAGCCTCCTTACTCAAGGAAGAGAAGAGCTTACAGAAACTACCCTCAGTATCAGGCCTCTCAAGCAGGGTCAGCAGGCCAAGGGGACAAGGTCATGGCCCTCGTAAGCAGAAGCCTCCCAAGACCCAGGCATCGGCTCCAGCTCACCCTGGGGAGAATTTTTGACTCCTTGGGCATAGCCTCTCCACCTCCAGGAGGCCCACCGCAGCAGCCCACAGGCTACCTCCTCCACTTGGAGCAGACTCCCACTTCATTTTTCCTGTGAGAGCCCACCAGGACTCTCTCCACCAGACGTCACTACTGCAGGAGCTTGCCAGCCTTCTCGAGGACAAGGCGGTGGAATCGTACACCCACACCTTTGGGGCAGGGGTTTCTACTCATTCCTCGTACTAAAAGGAGCAGGGGGTCTGAAGGAGAAGTTCAAGATGCTCTCCCTTGGAACACTGCTGCCATACCTCCAGCAGGGAGACTGGCTATACGCCTTGGACTTAAAGGATGCTTATACACACATCCTCATTCACCCAAGCCACAGGCAGTACCCCAGGTTTATGGTGGTGGGGGGAGGCCACTGCCAACATAGGGTCCTACCCTTTGGCCTGGCCTACACCCCAAAGGTTTTCGTCAAGTGCCTAACAGTGGTCGTGGCCCACCTCTGCCTGCAAGAGGCATTCATCTTCCCCTACCTGGACGACTGGCTCATCAGAGGAGGCTTGGCCGCCGAGGTGCAGTGAGCCATGGCCTGCACCATCAGTGTCCTGCAAAATCTGGGGTTCATCATAAACTACCCCAAGTCTCACCACCTCCTGATACTGGAGTTCATAGGAGCCCAGCTAGACATCCTTCAGGCTAGAGCTTTCCTGCTTCAAGAGAGGGTCGACTGCCTCAGAGTGCTGGCCACAGACATACAATACAAGTGCACAGCGTCTGCTCGCAGCCTCCTACACCTGCTGGGCCACATGGCATCCACAGTCCATCACCCCAGATGCCTGCCTCCACATGACACCCAATGGTGTCTCTGCTACCAGTGGACCAAAGCCACCAGACGGCTGCACGACAGGGTGACTGTGACCTGCCAACTTGCGGACTTCCTTAACTAGTGACAGGTTCCACAGCACCTCCAGTCCAGGATGCCCTTTCAGGCCCCCAATCCCCAGAGTCCTCACTATGGACACCTCCCTGCTGGGTTAGAGAGCTCACCGCGAAGACCTCAGCACCTAGGGCAGCTGGTCCCAGCCAGAGCGCCAACTCTAGATCATCCTGCTGGAGCTCTGGGCCATAGCCCTGGCTCGTAAAGCCTTCCGCCACCGCCTGCAACACCAGTTGGTGCTGGTCCGGACGGATAGTCAGGTGGCTGTGTTCTATGTGAACAAAGAGGGTGGCATGGGATTCTATCCCCTTTGCCAGGAGGCAGTGGCTCTCTGCTCTGTTGCGCTCCGCAATGGGATGCTCCTGTGGGCTGTGTATCTGCCGGGCTAGGACGGTGCCCTGGCAGACAGGCTACGCAGGGTCCTTCAGCTGCTGCACGAGTGGCACTGGACACTTTTGGCTCTTCCAACTCTGGGGAACCCTCCTGACGGACCTCTTTGCTAGTCCAGCCAACACTCAGTTGCCCTACTTCTGCTCCCGCCAACTGCATCCCTCACAGGTAACAGAGGAGTTCCTCATTTTGTGGATAGAGGGCCTTCTCTATGCCTTCCCGCCCATGTTGCTGATTGCCAGGACCCCCTTCATGGCTCAGCGTGAGGGGCATCGCTGATACTAGTTGCCCCTCGTGTCTCAGTAGCTGCTCCTCTGCCTGTTCTCTGCATCCCCCCTCCCCGGTTACTCTGGAGAGTGCTCCAGGGTTATTGTTGCAGGAGGAGGGCTCCTTGCTACACCCCAGCCTGGGGTCCCTGTCGCTAACGGCTTGGCTGCTGAAAGGGTAGCCTTTGCGCCTTTCAACCTCCCAGGGAAGGTTGAGGCGGTCCTGCTGGCCTCCTGTAAGGTCTCTACAAGACGGGCCTATGCCTTCAAGTGGTGTAGATTCTCAGTGTCGTGCACAGAATGGCAAGTCAACCTGTTTTCGTTCTCTGTGCAGCTTGTGTTGTAATACTTGCCCCACCTGTCGCAAGCAGGCCTGAAGTCCAACTCGGTGAGGGTGTACCTGAGCGCTCTTGCGGCGCACCACCACCTTATTGAGGGCAAGCCCCTCTCTGTTCAGTCCCTCATGACCCGCTTCTTGCGGGGCCTCTTGTTATCCAAGTCCTCTGTCTGCCCTCCAGCGGCAGAGTGGGACTTCACTATGGTGCTATCCCAGCTCACCAGGCCACCATCGGAGCCCTTGGCTACCTGACACCTGCAGTACCTCTCATGGAAGGTTGCCTTCCTAGTTATGCATATGTCCGTTCTCAGGGTCAGCAAGCTCCAGCATTAGTAGTGGGACCGCCATTCACAAGGTTCTATAAGAACAGGGTGGTGCTTTGCACACACTCCAATTTTCTCCCGAAGGTGGTGTCCCCCTTCCACCTCAATCACATGCCAATAACCAATGATCCCTGCAAGTCTTCCACTGGTTATTGTCATAGTATATAGATTGGAGCGATAGCTGCATGTTATCATATGTCGCCTTGAGGTGGACACTGTGTGCAATTGGAATAGACTGTTTTGCATTGCCGTTATGAATAAGAACAGTCTTGAGGCACTTTGTTAAAGAATCACTGAGTAAGTGCCATTCTGATAGTCTGTGTACCTGTGAAAGGGCTCCAAAAAGTCTATCGTTGCAATAACACACTGGATCTTCTACTTTAAAGAATGTTGTTAAGTTATGATTGCCCATGTGATAGTGGCAAATGAGAACATTCTTTTTGAAGTAAATTCTTTTTGAAGTAAGTTCTTTTTCTTGAGCCTTTCAGCAAAGAGTTCCGCTTTATCTTTTGAGAGTGCCAAGTCTCATATAAGATCACTAAGCTGCTCTTGGCTGAATTTCTCTGGGTTGCCAATGCTTTTATCTGGCACATGGTCTGACTCTTTAGGTTGGCTGCCACTTGCTCCTTCATCTAGCTCCATTTTGGCTGGTACAGAAGACAGCCTGTCCTGTGGAGGAACTGGAACAGAAAGTGTTTCATCATGTGGGACTGGTCGCATTGCAGATATAAGATTTGAATACACAATTTTGTATGCTGCTTGTTCACAGAGAAACCCGTGATACTAACCAGACAAAAATAGCAGTCGTCATGATGGTTTCTCAGCTCCCTTCATATCATTGGTACAGCAAATGGCATCACTGTTTTCCTTCCATTTAACCAATCGCCTAGTCCATTTGCACAGGCATTGCAAATGATGTGAGGCACCCATGGCTTATCCTAGTCACCAGTGGGCATCCAAAATATAACTTGTATATTTTGCAGAGATACAGTAGCAGAACCACAAACGTAACAAAAAAAAACATCAGAATGATTTCTATACTGTTGGCATGCTTGTTTATTTCTTCTGATCTCTTTAACCTGAAAAGCAAAATAAATACCAATCAATATTGATAGAGTAATCACTAACACAGTTTGTTAATTCAGCTAGTATAGCAAAATTGTTCAGATTATTTATGATTATTTTTTCTTGTTGACCAGTAATTGCTCATCACTGATGTATGCACCAATGGTGGTAAATTTATCTGCCCTAGATAAGAGCTCAGCATTTGAATCTGCCTTAGACTGCTGAAGGATTACTGCATAACTGTAGTCATTTTTTGGTGTTGATGGAAACACACTGTCCAGTTTCACTTCTATTTCCAGAAGATTTAATGGATTTCACCTCCAAAAGTCTCTTCTTTCTACTAAAACATCTTATGTTCTAGGTAACACTGCCAAGAAAACCCAGGAGCTTCTGGGTCGCCAGGAGTCAGGACTGACTTGAAGGCGCACATTGAATTGAATCTATGATTTAACATATTAAAGGGTGCAAATTCAAACAATTCCAGAGAAGTGTGTGCATAAAAGTTTGCATCTATTATCTATGTTTATAATCAGCTGTCGCATCTGCTAAGTCAGCTTAAGATGCAAGTATCGGACATGGTTTCTCTGTGCCTCTTTATATTCTATTTTTCTTGTTTGCTTCTCTTCTAAGTATACTTATTCCATTTTACATACAAACTGCAAATAAAAGGATTTAAAAATAGCTCTTGTGTATTTAGAAAAGCATTTTGCTTCAGGTACTTTCTTGGGGACATTGTCTTTAAAAATTTATAGGGCAGTATACAGATTCTGCAACAACAAAAAAGAAAAAAAAAGACGGCAATTAAATATGAAAAGGTGAAATAATATGGCTACCATCATCAATGCATATCTTAAATCAAGAGGGTTCACAAGCCTGTAGAAAGACTTACTATAAGTCTCTTACCATCAAAATAGTCAGGCTGGGATGGTATTTTGGATTTAGTTCATGTTCCTTTTTCAGTAGTAGCTCAAGACAAATTACATTCAGGTATTTTCCCATCCCCAGAGGGTTTACAGCCTTAAAGGAGAGGGGAGGAGGGATATTCAACATGATTAATGTGTTAATTGAGGTCACTGGACTATTCATGGTTCATGCTACTGACTTATCCATAGGTTCCCCCACTACCAGGTTTATACCTAAGTGGTAAAAGTTAGGCACCTTAAAGGTTGGCCTAACTTTTGCTGCAGAAGTTAACTAGGCAGTGGCTGAACATTGCCACTTCCCAATTAGCTTCTCTGCTGTCTGGCCCACCTGGGTATTCAATGCTGGTAGCCGGATATGGCCCCAGCATTGAATATCCAGACTTCATTCATTCCATCTTTTCAACAATTTGCTTCCAGTGGTATAGATGCAGTGGATAATTAGTAGGATGAGGTGATGCTAGGTAGTTGAACCACAGTGTTCACTAAATAGGTGGATTTTAAATTCTGAAGTATTGTTCATTAATTTTAATTCGGGTGGGCATGAGCTCCAGTGTATGGGAGCATATATTTTGACTCTGGCAGGTTGTTTGAAAGCTTCTTCTTTAACAGGTTTTTTTATACTGCTTTATCATTTCACTCAAAGCAGTTTACATTGTAACTTAAACTGGGTAATGTACATTAAACAAGGACATTAACAACTTGGATTTTTCTGAGGTAACAGAGGGTTAAGTGGCTTGTCCAAGGCATGCTAGTGGGAATTGAACCCTGGTCTTGTGGTTCCCAAGCCAGTGCTGTAACCTTTAGGCTACTCCTCCATTCCACAAGACAACTTGTGGTTTGAGATAGTGAGGATGTTTTAGTGCAGACGTCTCCATATTCTGGTACTTGGAGCCTTCTGGATCAGTGCTTGCAGGCTGACAGTTGATTGATTGTGTTGCCTAAAATGTTGTCATTATTGCTTTATATTTGGTGTGGGATTGTATAGGTAGCCACTGTAGGGATTTGAGTATTGGTGTGATGTGTTCTTGACATGAGGTTTGTGTGATCAATCAGGATGCAGTGTTTTGAACTACTTGTAAGGTGTGGATAGTGTGTTTGGGGAGACCATTCAGTATTATGTTACCATAGTCCAGGTGTGGGGTGATTATGACCTGGCATACTATGCGGTAGTGGTTGTGGTCTAGTAGAGGGCAAAGGTTCTGCAGCATCTTCATTTTGTAGTAGGCTAAGGATATCATCATCATCTTGATATGTGATTGTAAGTTCAGCCTCTGGTCTAGTATTACTCCAAGATATTTGCAGATGTATGCACTTTTTTTTTCTGACAATACACACTTTTTTAGGCAACAGTAATTTGTATATCATTTACTTTTAATTCACAAACTTAATGCACTGTACAGCAAAACTAATTCATAAATGAAAACAAACTTACCGGAAACAGAGTGAGCATTGCACAGGGAACATTGAAAGGTGAGAAGAGAAAGGAAGGAGATAGAGAGAAGGATGGAAGGCTGGCTGGTTGCATGCAGTGCACAGATTCTAATATGTCTGCTTTGAAGCCTTGATGTCTCCAGCTGAAAGGAGGTTTAGAATACTGTGAGGAGAAATGGAGATAGATACAAGCACGATATAGTCTTAGGGTAGGAAATGAGAGATGAGAATATTTTGGAGCTGAGAAGCAATAGGCAAAATAGAAAATAATGGTGAGTTGAAAATTTGGACTGGGGTGGATTTAATGATTATAAAGATTTATGGTAAGAGTAGTGCAGCCACTGGACACATGATATAACAGTTGTATATGGGTAATTGATTTTTAAAAGAAATGAGCAAGTATGACAGGAGAAAAGGAACTGGGAGTGCAGACCAAGTTTAACAACTAGACAAGACTTGGTGGTTGCCTAGGGTAGCAGCTTGTAAGGGGCAGCAACGAGCAGTAGCTGTCAGAAAAGCCCCAATGGGTTCTGATAGTAACAAACTGAAAGAACCATCAGTATGTAATTCTACTTGCAGGGAGTATGGGTAATTTTCAAATAGTCTATTTTGCTGGGAGAATATGCATTTTTATAGTATTCTCGGATGGGTGATCATGATTGATGAGTTTAACAAACAGAATCTCATGGGGGGGGGGTGGTATGAAGGGCCTGAAGGTTAATTGGGAGGGGCACAAGGCTGAAGGTTTGCCTAGAGTGTCTTGCATTGGCCATATAGAGGTGGGTGTGCAGGAATTACAATTCGACAGATAATGTTCAAGCACAGATCCTTGCCCCCTGTAATTTTCCTTTCTAGATTGTACAGCTTCTGTGTTACCAGCTGTAAGGACTAGAACAGGGAGCTGTAGCTGGAGTCTGAAATTTGGTAGATCAAAGCAGGTCTGCAAAGTCAAGGCTGTAACCAAGTAAACTGGAGCAAGGCAACTGGAAACAAGGTTAGAGCTTGACTACAGCTGGTGGAGTATTTAAGGAGAGAACTGGGATAACCTAGTTGCTGAGATCAGCTTCTTATGCCCAGCAACCCCTTTTAACTTGGATTTAATGAGTCCTCTTACTTCAAGATCGCCCTTTGCTTTTAGATCACTAAATCCACCCCAAGGGTGGGAGCAACTTGAACAGACAAGATAATTTGAAATAAACAGGCAGGGGAAGCTGCAACAACAATCCTAGTATAAGGCAAAGATAAGTGAAATGGAGGAGATTTGTAACAAAAAAATTGGTTTCCATCTGAATCATCATATGGGTTAAAGATCAGAACACCAGCTTCCACCTGACCAAGATCACATCAGCCATTGACCAACAGTTGAAACCAAGTGTATGCACAGCTTTTAAAAACAATTGACATTACATTATGCTATATCGAAATGGTATCTGTAGCCTGTGTATCTACTTTATTTATTTAGCTGCATTTATATCCTGCTTTTCACCGGGTCAAAGCGGTTGGGGGATACATTTAACACGAGGGGATATGAGACACATACACTAATACTTACAGGGAACATGGGCAATGGAAGCTACATGGACTAGCTTTTGAAGCTTTTTTTAATGATATTTGAGGAACATCCACATAGCATTCATTTTCTGTTAAGTAGGATTCAATCCAAGAGCAAGGAGGGACCATCTGAATAGACTTAAAGAACATTTTGATGCAGAAACGTTGCTTTAGGTAAGTCCACAAAAGGACCGTCTTCATATAGGAATCCTCAAACTCTGTGCAGACAAGTTGAATCTTCCATGGAGGACCCACCGATCTTGAGGTGCAGTGACTCAAAGGGGCATGTTTACTAAAGGATTTAACACGCATTAAGTGCCCAGAGCCCTTTTAGTTCTCTAGATAATGTGTGTTAACTTCATTACTGCATGTTAACCTTTAGTAAATATACCTCTAAATGTCTTTGCCCAAGAGGACTGCTGTTCCTCAGACAAAATAGCCTAGAAGCCTTTGGGAAAGGTCTCCCTATCTATGTAGGCATTTCTGAAGTACCTGTCAAAGCCTGATGAGAAGCTGCTTTTGGCTGTGTGGACCAAAACACTGCTGAGGCATACCAGCACAGAGGAACTCCATCTGGAGAGAGCGTTTAAATCCTGTGAAGTGCAACAGCAGCTGTGTAATGTCTGCTCATCTTATCTGGACATGACTAGCTCTTCAGCATGGATCCCTCTGCCTCTGAGCAATGGCCTACTCCTATGCTGGTTTAGTTATGGTTATTATTGTCACAGCCATCTATCTTCCAGAATGGACTGTTTACATAGGCAAAACTGGATCACTTGTGCTCCTGATTCAGCCTATATCTCCAGTGTCCTCTTTATGGATTCTTGGATTCAGATTGATTCGCGGTTATCTCTGGAAGGACAGGTATCTAGTGTAATAGAAAGTTCTTTCTTGGTCTTGCAATGAATTAGAGTACTGGATCCTTTTTTGGTCCATGCAACAGAAATAAGCCAATTAGATGATTGTAATTTAGAAAGTTTCTTGAAACATTTAAAGTGAGACTAAAGGCCTGTTTCTTTTCCAAGGTATTTGAGATATGATTGGCTGGACAGTTCAGAATGCAGTTTCTACATCGTCTGATGGAGTCACTCTGAATCTGATGATATAATTGTATGTTGGGTGGGGATATAATAATTCTGTAAACCACTGTGGTACTTTTAAATAGTAAACATTTGTATTCCTGCAAAAGAGGTTTGAGGATTATATGAAAGGCTACTTCAAAAATATGGCTTCTGTACCACCTTCACTAGCGCTTCTGAAGCAGCCCCCTCATTCTCCTGGTCTCATGCCAGTGCTGAGAGGTACTTGGACTGACCCTATTGTGTTGCTATTGTCTGCTTCAGACTTTGAGCAAGAATGCACCTGTAAACTCCAGACTCTCTCCATTCCAATATGAGAAACCACCTGGATCCCCTTGAGTCTTCTGCTTTCTCTAGATAATGGAGCAGGGAACTCTATAGGAATACTCTTTGATCCTCCTCTTAGTAATGACTCTCACTAGGAGATTAAAGCAGCAGCCTGGTGACCAAAGAGACCAGGGTTTGAATCCCACTATGGCCTTGTGTAAATCACACTTCTCCAGGAACAAGCAGGAAGTCAGTCCTCACATATGGGTGATGTCGGTGCTGACGGAGCCCTCGTGCGGAGCAATTCCCCAGCTTTCAAAGAAAGCCTTTGGGATTGCATCACACATCGCACATGTTCAGGACCTTCCCACCCAAGGGTGCCATCTTGCTCAGTCTTCTTTTTCCCGCGGAGCCCAATGGACGTGGTCTTGTTTTCACTGTAGAAAAAGTAGAAAAGTTGATATTTTTTTCAGCTTCCCGGTTCGACACTGGTTCCCCTTTCCGCCCTCAGCTCAGTACACCAGTATTGAGTCCGCTCTTTTCGTTTTTGTCCTTCGTGACTAGCGTTCACGCTCTGTTTAGTTTTCACTGGCAGCCTGGTTGTTTGACCTCGCAGGGGCCCTTTTTACCCTGATGGCTGCCAGCGGGTTTAAAATATGTGATCAGTGTAAGAAGTTAATGTCTCTCACCGACGCACACGACTGCTGCCTCTGATGCCTCGGCCACAACCATGACCTGGTGGTCTGTGGGCCGTGTGGTAAGATGTCTTTGAAGTCTTTGAAGAGCAGGCAGCAGCAGTGTGACAGGATTTTTTCTGAGTCTGCATCCGGCTGGGCCCGGACCTCGTCAGAAGCCTCGACATCTTGGGAATCAGAGCTCGAGCACTGTCGTGGGTCTTCTGAGCAGGGGTCTCCCTCCAGGGAGCACCGGAGGAAGAAGAAACTCATGAGGGCGGTGTCGCTGGATGCCTCTGATCGTCTTGGGCCCTCAGGTTCCAGGCCGCGGAGCCTGGCCCACCGCCCCGGGTCCTCAGAGTCGGAGCGGCCGGCTAAGCAACCTCACAAGGAGCCGGAGACATTGGACAAGGTAACTTCTGTTGTTCTCGTGCACTCTCCTCCGGGAGAGCCGGCATCCGGGACCTGAGCCAGGAGTTGCGGAGCCTTCTGAGCTCGGTCTCAGGTTGGCGGCTCTGGAGAGCAGCATGGCTGCCTTCATGGAGCAGCAGTGGGCACTGATGGCTGGTCTCACCGGTCCATCCGCCCCGACCACCGGGATGTCGAAGTCGATGCCGGAGGCCAAGCCGATCCTCGAGTCGATCAGGTCTTGAGTCGATACTCGGCCAAGGTCCACCTCGACCTCCCGTTCGGGACCGAGCTTGTCAATGCCAGTGCCCTCGGCGTTAGGGCAGTCGGGCTCGAGGCCGGAGCCCATGGAAGACTCAGCGTGGCAGACTGAGGAGGAAGACTCCCCAGACACCTTCCGGACCCGGTGTATCCCATCGGACTCTCTGGGTTCGGAGCCTCGGAATAGGTCCCCTCCGGAGGACACTCGGTTCTCAGACTTCGTTAGAGACATGGCCAAGGCTTTGGCATTCCCTGCAGATGCCGAGGAGGAGCTTCGAGCCGAAGAGCTCGATGCCCTCCAGTATGTCTCTCCCCCGAAGGAGGCCCTTACTGTACCAGTGCCTCTGATGTTGGAACGGCTGATGCTCCTCATGTGGGAGTCCCCGGCCTCGGTGCCGGTGCTCAGCAAGCAGGTTGATTCCATCTATCGAGTCCGCAAGAGTCCTGGGTTCCAGAAAGCGCAGCTGCCGCACAACTCAATGGTTGTGAAATCAGCCATGCAATGGCTGAAAAGCCAAGAGACGCACTCCTCGGTGCCTCCTGGCCGGGAGGCCCAGAACCTGGATGCTCTCGGCAGAAAGTGCTACCAGGGCTCGATGCTGTCATGCCGTGTCCAAACTTATCAGCTGTACATGGGCATGTACTTGCGGGACCTGGCAAAGGAGATTGCTGGGTTCTCGGCTGGCCTATCCGAGGAACCCTTGCAGCGCTTCAAAGCCTTGTCCACGAGGATCAGAGAGTGCTCGAAGTTCATGTCTTGAGCAGCTTACGACTGCTTCGAGGCTTCGGCCCGAGTAGCCGTGGCCGGCATCAGTGCATGCCGTCAGGCCTTGCTCATGTCGTCGGACCTAGAGCCATGGGTTCAGAACAAGTTGGTCGATGTCCCGTGCCAAGGAGACAACCTCTTCGGCAACCCCATGACTGAGAAAGCTGCAGAATTTGAGTCAGAGTACTTGACCTGGACAAGGTTATTGAAGAAGACATCTGCACCTTCTCACAAAAAGAAGGCCTCAGGGGGGAAAAAGCCCTTTTTCCCGAGGAAGGGTAAGGCTTACAGAAACTACCCCACTTACCAGGCCACCCCAGCTCCCCAACAGGGGCAGCAGGCCAGGGGACAGGGGCATGGCCCACGTAAGCTGAAGACCCCCAAGCCTCCAGCTCTGGCTCCTACCCAGCTGGGAGGGTTTTTTTGACTCCACTGCATAGCTCCTCTCCCACCAGTGGTTTGGCCCTGCACAGGAGGGAGGCTGGCCCTGTACTGTCACAGGTGGCCAGCCATTACTACCGACGCCTGGATTTTTCAAGTAGTCCAGCAGGGCTATCTTCTTCATTTCAACCAGGTGCCCCCCTCCTTTTTCTCAGGAGAGCCTTTCAGGCCCCCTCTTCACAGGAACCACCTCCTGAGGAGTTGACAGGTCTGCTGAAGGATCAGGCGATGGAACCGGTGCCCCACCACCTGCAGGGGCAAGGCTTCTACTCCAGGTATTTCCTCATACCAAAAAGAAAAGGAGGCCTACGCCCCATCCTGGGCTTGCGAAATCTAAACAAGTTCCTGGTGAGGGAAAAGTTCAAGATGCTTTCCCTTGGGATCCTACTGCCTTATCTCCACCAGGGAGACTGGCTATGCTCCTTAGATTTAAAGGATGCTTATACTCCCATCCTCATACTCCCAGACCATAGACAGTACCTCAGGTTTGTGGTCGTAGGAAACCACTTCCAGTACAGAGTGCTTCCCTTTGGCCTAGCTACCGCTCCCAGAGTATTTACCAAATGTCTAGCAGTGGTGGCGGCCTTCCTCAGAAGACAGGGTGTCTTCATCTTTCCATATCTGGACGACTGGCTCATCAGGGGCCAATCGGCACAGGAGGCACAGCAGGCCACTGCTCGCACAGTCACCCTGCTCCAGCACCTAGGGTTTGTTATAAATCATGAAAAGTCCACTTTACTCTCCACTCAGAACTTGGAGTTCATAGGGGCAAGACTGGACACACTTCAGGCAAAGGCTTACCTACCGCTGGACAGGGCAAGGCGGTTGCTGGACTTGGTACAGCAGGTCTAGCACAGGCCTCAAGTCTCCGCAAGGGTCTTCCTACACCTCCTGGACCACGGCCTCCACGGTGCATGTGACTCCATATGCTTGATTCCACATGCGCACAGCTCAATGGAGCCTCAGAGACCAGTGGACACAAGCCACTGGCCGCTTCAAAGACAGAGTAGCAATTTCCAAGCTACTGGTGAGAGCCTTGCAATGGTGACTTCAACCCCCCCTCCTCCCCCCCCCCCCCCCACACACACTTGCTTCAGGGAGTAACATTCCAACCTCCCTCTCACACCAGAGTGCTGACGACAGATGCCTCCTTGCTGGGCTGGGGAGCCCATTGCCAAGGTTCATGCACTCAGGGTCTGTGGTCCTCGCGAGAGGCCGTGCTTCAGATCAGTCTTCTAGAGCTTCGAGCCATCCGCCTAGCTCTTCAGGCTTTCTGTCATCTTCTGGCACATCAGTCGGTGCTGATACAGACAGACAGACAATCAGATGGCGATGTTCTACATCAACAAACAGGGGGGCAGAAGATCTCGCCTCCTATGCTAGGAAACTCTGGACCTCTGCTGTTTTGCAGTGGCACATCGCATGTCCCTAAAGGCAGTTTATCTGCCAGGTCAGGAGAACCTCCTGGCCGACAAGTTGAGCAGGATTCTTCAGCCTCATGAATGGCAACTGAACCGGGATGTAGTCCAGCAGATCTTCAACCGTTGGGGTCTCCCATCTATGGATCTCTTTGCCAGCCTGCAAAACCATCAGTTGCCCTGGTTCTGCTTGTCAAAATATGTATGCCACTCTGAACTTGGTATTTGAAAGTATGTTTTATCTTACAAACAAGACTTTTCAATTATAAATCCTATATGATTTTAAATATTTTGTAATGACTGACAGGGTCTCAGACTCTAGGCTACCAAAATTTCAATGAATCAATTGGAATAAGCCCGTTAACATACCAAATGACTAGACACAAAGGGTCATTGATGCAATAACGGGCTTATTCCAATTGATTCATTGAAATTTTGGTAGCCTAGAATCTGAGACCCTGTCAGTCATTACAAAATATTTAAAATCATATAGGATTTATAATTGAAAAGTCTTGTTTGTAAGATAAAACATACTTTCAAATACCAAGTTCAGAGTGGCATAAATATTTTGACAATTACTCTGACAGGATTGACCAAACTTAATTTGTGCTGGTTCTGCTTGTGGCAACTGTATCTGCAGAGCGTGGCGGCGGATGCTTTCCTGATCTTGTGGGCACAGGGCCTTCTCTATGTGTTCCCACCCACGCCCCTGGTGGCCCGCACTCTGTTCAAGATTCTTTGGGACAAGGCCTCGGTCATTCTTGTAGCACCCAGGTGGCCCAGACAACCTTGGTTTCCTCTTCTCCTTCAACTGGTGGTTGAAACTCCACTCCCACTTGGGGTGCAGCCTGACCTCTTGACCCAGGAACAAGGTTCCTTGCTACACCCCAATCTCAGATCCCTCAACTTACTCCTCAAGTCACTTCATTGGCTCCCTATCCATTTCCACATCCAGTTCAAACTTCTCCTGCTGACCTATAAATGCATTCACTCTGCAACTCCTCTCTACCTTTCTTCTCTTATCTCTCCTTACAACCCCCCCCCCCCCTCAGGAACTCTGCTCTTCTAGCAAACTGCTTCTATCTGTGCCCTTCTCTTCTACTGCTAATTCTAGACTTCGCTCCTTTCACCTTGCTGCACCTTACGCCTGGAACAAACTACCTATGTCTGTATGCTAGGCACCTTCTCTAACCCTCTTCAAATCCAGGCTGAAAACTCACCTCTTTGCTGCTGCCTTTGGATCTTGACCCACCTCATCTCCTTTTCTTTCCCCTTGCTTTATCCCTGCCTAGACCTTCTGTGTTTGTCTTGACTAGATAGTCCCTGCTCATCAGAGCTTACAATCTCTTACATCTCTGTGCAGTGCTGCGTATAATTTGTAGCACTATATAAATGCTCAGAAGTAGTAGTTAATAAAAAAAAAAAAAAGCATCTTTCAGGAAATGGAAAAAAGAGCCAAATGATGAAAACGTGAAACAGCACAAGCACTGGCAAGTTAAATGCAAGGCATTGATAAGGCAGGCAAACAGAGAATTTGAAAAGAAACTTGCTGTGGAAGCAAAAACATGTAATAAAGACTTTTTCAAGTACATTTGTAGCAAAAAAACTGTGAGAGAGTCAGTTGGACCATTAGATGATAGAGGGGTAAAAGGGTCAGTAAGTGGGGACAAGGCTATAGCAGAGAGACTGAATCAATTCTTTGCTTTTGTCTTTATTGAGGAAGATGTAGGGATGTTACCCATGACTGAATCGGTATTTAAAGGTGATACTGAGGAAGAATTAAAAGAAATACCGATACACCGGGAAGATGTATTACAATTATTTGATAAACTGAAGAGGAGCAAATCACCTGTGTCAGCATACATCAGCATGACATGCCTAGCAGACCTTGGAGTGCAAGCAGCTTGGACCCCCTGAGGATGTCAGTCTCCAGATGTAATGAGGGTAGTTCACCTGATGTGTCTGTAAGACACACCCTCTCCTTGCCAATCAGGAGAGAACTTGATGGTCTTAGTTTGCTTGATGAGATTAGTCTGCAGGACAAACAATAGCAGACCTCAAAGGGAGGTGCTGGAGAAAATTCACTATAAAGGACAGAAATACTTCCTCTTTTGCTCTCTCCCCCTATTCATCAGACATGAAGGACAGGAGGCTCTGACAACCACTTCTCTTTACCCCTCCCCCCTCTCTGTCTCTCTGATTTCTCTCACACACACATGCACACACATAGAGTCTTTCATATACTCTATTCTCTCTCACACTTCACACATGCGCACACACACACATTCATTCATTGATGCACACTGAAGCAGCTCTGTAACAACCACTATATAACTCTGTTCTGTACCTATGTAATAAGCCTATTTTGATATAAAACTCTTTCCAAGCCACACCAGTTTTGGTTGTCTTATTTGTGCTGCTTACCCTACTGTCTCTGTGAAATGAACCCAGGACCAAACGGAGCGTAGCCAAAAGTGGAGAGCAGCGGCGGAAGATTACATTTCCCAGAAGATTACATTCTCCAGAAGATTACATTTATGGGGGCCGTCTCAGACTTCACAGCAGATCTCCAGTTGGGTAAGTAATAATTTTGTTTGATACATTAAAGTGGATTTCAGACGGTGCGACAGGAAAATCAAAAGCCCTTGTGACCATGTACAATTGACAATTTTGGTTACAGGCTGGATTTAGTGAAAAGTTCCAGTGATACCTTTGTTTTGTGGGTTAGACAAGGTGAGATTTTTATTGTCAAAAGGCTCTGTAATAATCCTGAATTTTAATATTACCTACACCTAGGGACATTACATAGAGTGGCTTGCAATTTTCTTATTTGTAGGTAGAGGCTTGTTACAAGGCACAGGTTTTTCTCTAGTATTTGAGCTGCTAAGAAAAGACAGATATAGTCCAGCTTTAGTTTGGAAGTGGTACACAGGTAAACAGTCCCTCATTGAATATAATATACATCTTTCCTATTACCGCCTGTCCCTTTGCCTTTTATTTCTCAGTCTCCTGTCAGGAGATTAACAGAATTGTCAGTTATACCTAACACCCTTCTTACTATAATTTCATCCTGAACTTCCACCCTGTTAAAAGGTGGTAAGCACTTTTTTATTCAGGTATAATTTTAAGGCGTGGTCTTTATGCCAGTACTCTTTACTGAACACCCATAAAATTTATGCCATTCCAACTATAATTCTAAGTCTCACTTCTTCATAAAAGTGAGCATTCCTCCTTCCAAGGTTGCACATTTGAGATAGTCGCATAAAACCAAATAAAAACATAATAAGCTAGGCCCCTGTACCAACTACAGTCTTTCTGCAGTCTCAAATATGGAAGCCTTTGATTTTAAAGAACTTAAAGAAATAGTATTGACATACTGTAAGAGAAAAGGTGGTCCCTTTGAAGGGGAATTCCCTGAGGCATCATGGTATAATATTCAAAGACAAATGTTAAACCATTATCAAGAATTCAAAAAGAAAACAAATAAAAGAAAATGCCTTTTTATCCAAGGCATGTGCAGGGGGCTCATTAGCATGAAACAGGACAATACTGAACTGACTTCTCATTGTACACAACTAACCAGCGAAAAACATCCAGCAGCCATCTTCACAGCTCCCCGGTCGGGGTAGAGCACAGGGGGAGCATCGGTTTCCCGCTCCTGCACTCCAGCCCAATCGGGGTTGTGGGAGGTCTCAGCGGCGTATTTAAAGGGTGCCGCTGGCAGGAGAAAGCAGCGAAAAACATACAGCAGCCATCTTCACAGCTCCCCGGTCGGGGTAGAGCACAGGGGGAGCATCGGTTTCCCGCTCCTGCACTCCAGCCCAATCGGGGTTGTGGGAGGTCTCAACGGCGTATTTAAAGGGTGCCACTGGCAGGAGAAAGCAGCGAAAACATCCAGCAGCCATCTTCACAGCTCCCCGGTCGGGGTAGAGCACAGGGGGAGCATCGGTTTCCCGCTCCTGCACTCCAGCCCAATCGGGGTTGTGGGAGGTCTCAGCGGCGTATTTAAAGGGTGCCACTGGCAGGAGAAAGCAGCGAAAAACATCCAGCAGCCATCTTCACAGCTCCCCGGTCAGGGTAGAGCACAGGGGGAGCATCGGTTTCCCGCTCCTGCACTCCAGCCCAATCGGGGTTGTGGGAGGTCTCAGCAGCCTCTATAAAGGGAGCCGCTGGCAAGCGCACCCGCGCCTTGCGGGCCCGCGCCAGAGGGCCCTTTGGCGTGGCCCTTAGGCGGTGGCACGTCAGCAACTTCACGAGTGCAACCAGAACTCTCACCTGCAATAGAATCAGTTTCCCGCGTCAGGAAAGCATCAGAATAATAACCTGAGACTCTGATTTACCCTAACAACTAACCTAGGTAATCCACTTCTACTACATCTGTAAGGTAACAGTAGATCTGAATATACTAGATAGAATTTCAAACCTTGTTACTCTGTTACAAACAGATCCCCTTGAAGTAAGATTTGCTACTGTATCTTGTTAACAGAGTACATTGTTCCTACTAGATAGGCCTTGCTATTATACAATTGTTTGCCTATTACCACCCTAACCACTTAACCTGTATTTACTGTTAATCTGTATTTACAATTAATCTGTATTTACTGCTTCTACTGACCTATATCACTCTACATTGCATCCTCCCATTGCTGTAACCATGGCTCTCTCGCTACTTGCATTAGTTAGCCTCTATCTGTTAACTAACACCACTCAAAATACAGCAGCATTCTCTCCCACCTCACACAAGGTCCCCATATTGCATGGTCTAGGAAGAAGATATCATTCCTCCTACCATCACTCAGCTCCACATCCACACCATATTAGGCACTCTCATCTACTATATATCTCACTTAACACTATTAGTAGTTCCAAACCCAATCCTGTTCCCTCACATACTAACTTAAACTGTGCACTCAACAACGCCCGCTCAGTACGTAAAAAGTGGCCAGCCATTACAGATCTTATCACAAAGCTGAAACTAGACATCCTACTGGTCACAGAATCATGGCTAGCAGACACAGACAATGTCCTCATAAACCAACTCATTCCCCCAGAATACTCAATACACACATGTCACAGAACAGACCGAAGAGGAGGTGGAGTCCTCATTCTTTCACGAACTAACCTCCAATTTAATCTACTTTCCTCTAGGAGTACCACACACATGGACCTAGTTACTATAGCTAACAAACATATCATCCTAAATCTCATATACAGAGCCCCATCCTCACCCCCAGAAGATTTATCTAGTATAATAGAGCTTGCCTGCAACCCAGTAAGCCCACACAAATCCAACTGGTTAATGGGTGACTTTAACCTCTCCTCACTTCACCATAGCCATTCTACCACATTCCTTGAAGCCATGGCTGACCTTAACTACTCGCAGCTAGTTAGCTCCCCTACACACCTCAAGGGTAACACCCTTGACCTTATTTTTGCGCCTCAGTCTACAGCGAACACCAACTTTAACCTATCCCATACCCCTGTCCCATGGTCTGATCATGATTTGTTATCCTTCCAAGTCCCATATCAGCAAAACAGTATCCCAGCAAGACAGACAAATATGATCTCAGGATCAACAGCCCGCTTCAAAACGCTCAACAAGGATGACTTCATCAGCCATACTCTTCCAACTCTTCGTCTACCAACCAATGACCTTGATGAGCTGATCAACAATTGGTACACCACCCTGAACTCCTCACGACTACCTTCCTCGGGTAGACCACCAGCATCCAGCACATCCCTAAAAAGTAGAAACCCAAAACCATGGTTCTCCACTGAACTTCAACTATCCCTACAGAATCTGAGAAAACAGGAGAGAAAATGGCGCAGATCACGTTCTCCAATTGACCAAATGGATTACGAAAATGCCCTAAAGAAACACCGGGAGAAAATAGCTGAAAAGATGAGGGAACATCATACAGAAACCCTTCTCCGATCACTAAACAAACCACGAGACCTCTTCAACATCGCTAAATCCTTAACCAAGGCACCATCCTCCAACCAAACAATATCAATTCAGCCTCAGTCCTTTGCCGACCACCTTCAATCTAAAACCATTAACACGAACTCCACACCAAGTTGGATACCCAACCCCGTCTCAGTTACTCAGCCTCTAAGAAATTTTAGCTCCCACTGTGAAATCCATCACTGACCTTATTGCTACCTTGAATACTACCACAGCCCCAAACGATCCATGTCCTGCCTACTGGATCAGAGCAATGCGTGCTGAACTGAGCCCCACACTTGCCCTTATCATGCAACTTTCCTTCACAACCGGATCATTCCCATCATCTCTCAAGCAAACTTCAATACGCCCTCTCCTGAAAAACAATAAACTCGACCCAGCGAAAACTGATTCATATCGTCCAATTTCAAGTATACCCCTTCTAGCCAAAATCATCGAGAAGGTGGTACAAATCCAATTGCAGCAGCATATAGATATTTCAGCCCCTCTTGATCCCTGCCAACACGGATTCCGTGAATCCCACGGCATAGAGACCCTTCTCACATTACTCATCAACACCTTATCAAGAGGGATTGACAAAATTGAAAATGGGTTCATCCTCATCTTCCTCGACATCTCGGCAGCTTTCGACTCGGTTAACCATGTACAACTTCTTCACTGTCTTCAAGAAAAGGGAGTTCAGGGATCAGCTTGGGAATGGTGTAGATCCTACCTAACTAACCGCTGGCAACAGGTGCGGATAGGATCTTCAACTTCTGATCCTTTCCAGCAACGACAGGGTGTACCCCAAGGATCCTCATTATTAGCTCTTCTATTTAATATATATGCAACCAATCTGTGAAATCATCAGGACATTTAACGCCTCCAGCTTGATCTATGCAGATGACGTACTGATATTCACTCCAATAAAAATCAATGCCCCTGACTTCTCCACAATAATCGCTTGCTTCAACGCGATTACAGATTGGCTCCTAACCCAGAACCTGCGAATAAACTTTAAGAAAATGGAAGTCTTATTCGTAACCAGGAACAATAAATTCCCCCCCCCCCCCCCGCAACATTGAAGGTGAGAGATGCGGAATTACCATGTAAATCATCGATTCGCTACTTGGGAGTCACCATCGATCAAGAACTGACCTTCAAAGATCACATAAAGCAGACCGTCAAATCCATTTACTACAAATTAAGAACGCTGAAACCCTTGAGACCTCTACTCGCCCCTAATGACTTCCAAACAATCTTCCAAGCCCTTGTAACACCACATTTTGACTACGCTAACGTCATCCTGCATGGTCTACCCAAGAGCACCCTCAACCCACTCCAATTGGCGATGAACTCAGCAGCCCGCATCCTCTGCGGTACCTCCAGTAGAGACCACATCACCCCCATACTAACAGAGCTTCACTGGCTACCCCTGCAAGCCAGGATAACTTACAAAGCACTTCTGCTGTCCTTTAAAGCAATTAATCAAATAGCCCCACCTTCCCTCTCCTCACTTATTATCAACACCCCCACGAACAGACTGAGAAGATCCACAGCCGCTAATACCCTTGTCGTACCAAAGGAGTACACTAAATGTAACCAAGCAACCAGAGACAGGGCCTTTACCTTATTCGCTCCAACTTGCTGGAACAATCTCCCTCCTCATATCCGATCAATAAAAGACCTCTCCCAATTTAGAAAGGTCCTTAAACATTACCTATTCTGTCATCACCTTTTAGGCCCTAACTCTACACCTCCTCCCCCTATCTCGCAAATCACCCACACAGCCTCTGACATTCCAAAAACATAGTCATTACAGAACACGAACTAGACTCTCTGCACACCCAAATTTATGATCCCAACTTGAACTGTAATTTGCCAGAGGTAATTTATCTTTCTGTACATAGTTTGTATATAGTTTCCCATGTTATCTCCAAGTTACTGACCCTGTTATAATGTAAGCAAAGGATTGTTCTAATGCGAAAATTTGTTATCTGTAAACCGCGCTGATACCAAAAAGCGCGGTATATAAAAACTGTAAAATAAATAAATAAAATAAATAAAACCAAAGACCTAGACGAGGCACAAATTTGCATTGCCATGCAAAGGGCTCAGGTGATACAAGCCACAAATTCCTTTATAACTGTTAGTGAGCAATTAGAAGCACTTAAACTTGAATTGAGGCACGTTAAGGATCAATTGGCCTCTGAAAGACAAAAGAAATATATGCCCTGGCCTACACCCATTTCTCCCTCAGCCCCCTATGCCTATGACACACCCTATAAGCCATGCATCCAAGCTATTGAGAAACAAAAGAATACAGACGTATGCATAGCTGGACTTAGGAATGGAAAAAAATAAAGATGAAACCGAGGAAGAAAATCCTAATAGTTTATCTCAGCCAGAACAGAGCAATAACCAGGACCTGTGTCAGGAGGATAATTCAGATGACTCAGACCCGGCACCCAGTACTGAACTCAGAGCACCAGTTAAAGTGATGCTGCAGGACAATTTAAAAGATAGGGACATGGAAAGGATAGTTGAGAAAATTGTCCCTTGCGACACCCACCGGCTGGGCCAAGAGGCTGACAGCTGATAGGCGGCCTTACTGTCCTTTTAGAATAAAAGTTCTTTACTCTGTAGGAATGAATTGTAGTTGAGGCAGGTGGTAAGGCTTTGCAAGATTTTTATTATTTATACAATGGGGATTTTCAAAGGCACGCGGAGGTTCAAAACACAACAAATGCACTAGGATAACTTCTCCAAATGAAAGGGTGAACACAGGAAAAACCAGGAGAAATTAAAAACAAAACTTTTCTTCTCTGCTGTTCTCTGCACTGCTCCGTGTGGTCGCACACTATACTGCAGCAGAATTAGCAAAGCCTAAAAACACACCTTTTCTCCCTGGCTTTCGATGTGCCCTCTCCTTTTGTGTAATTTCCTTTTCCCGTCCCTAACCTCCCCTTGTTGTCTCTTCCCTACCCCCTCCATGTCTCTCCTGTCTACTCTTTTAAACAGAAATTGTACTCTTTTAAACGGATATTGTATTTCTTTTCCTTTCCAGGCTTCGGCCTCTTTTTAGACAATTGTTTTTATACTGTACATCGCTTTGATTTTTGTAGAAAGGCGATTTTACCAAACTAATAAACATAAACACAGCTGGTTTCACTTTCACCAAACAACGTCTTCACAAACTCCGTTACTCTCAACACTGAATACAGCACAGCACTGCTTTCTTCTGAGTCACAGGTAAAAGCTACCTTATTAAAAGGCTTTTAAAACTCTCTCCTGTTTCCCTTTCTTACTGTGGTATTCTTGTGAGTCAAACAACAGTCCATTGGTATAGGAAAATCATCACATTCAGGCACAGTGGTTTCTATCTGCATTTCCTCAATGCCATTAGAGTTACCAAAGTCTTTCTCATATGTGGGGACTTCTTTTAGCTTTTCTCTCTTTAGAAACTGGTGGAAGTGATCCCACAGCAAGTCAGCCTTTTCAGGTGTTTTGGTACTAGGGGTTTGAAGCCTCTCACTAGAGAATAGTCTCTGCAGTGCCCCTAATTTAGAAGCTTCACAAACGTCAGAGTTATCTGGTCTAGAGTTTGCAGCAGGTACTAGGCTTTCAATCCAACGTTTCACAGTAGAGGGGGAGGGTTCCAGCTCCTGCTCAACAAAACTAGCCTTTATCTCTTTTGCCAATTTATCAGATATAAAATGGTCAGTTTTACCTTGAGGCTGTTTCTCTGTGTCAGCACTGGTGCTCTTTCCACCTCTCCAATCCTCCCAGCTGTAGCAACTGTTTGATTGGCCTGCACGGCTTCTCCAATTGTCTGTGCTTTTACCTTTGAATGCTGGCTTTGTCTGAGTGCGTGCCTTTCCCTTGGCACCTTCTCTCACCCAGGCTGTTCTGCCTGGACTCTCTAGACTCAGACTCTGGTCTTGGCTTTCTCTTGCCTTCCAACTGGCTCTCTGGATATTTCCCTGACCAACTTCTTTGTGGGTTCTCCAATCGGTTCTGTCTCCAGGTCTCTCTTCGGGTCCCTCCTCAGATCTCCCTCCAGATCTCTCTTCCTTCCCTCTGCACGTGGTTTTTAACCCTGGCTTCCTGCTTCCTTGTGACCAATCAGAACGGGGGTTAGTCTCCACCCTTGCACTAGGGCGTGGTTTGCTTCCTACAGGGAACTGCCTTTTTCTCTGCCATAGGCTGAGTTTTCCTTGTAGCTGTGCATTGTCATCTGTTTCCATGGGGATTTCTGGATTCTCTTCTGTGTCCATGCTTTCCACCAGGCTTTCCCCATCACACCCTATGCCTTTTAATGTTAATGACTGGTGCAAATGGGCCACTTATATTCTGATTCACTGGGGTCTAGGGAAATACAGAAGAAAACAATCAGACTTTGATAGACTTATGCATCTGGCTCTGGGGCCACACTATTATAAACTTGGCTCTCTCACTCACCCATACCAGTTGGTTAAAAGGGGCATTGAGAAACTATTTCACTGTTCCCCAATGCAAGTATTTAAAATTATTTCACCTCTACCAAATGATACACTGGAAGAGTTTGCAGATAGAGCCTGTATTTTAAAAGCAGTTCTTAATGAGCAGGAGTCCTGGCCCAATGCAGAAGATTATGGGGAGAGTACACATAAGGCATTTTTATTAGAATTGCTATCCCCTCAGATTACAAAACACCTTCTGTTATTTTCTGAAGACCCTAAAGCAACCCCTTTTGATACTTTAATGCTCAGAATTGGGTCTGTTTGGAAGACCCAGCCCTCACAGGTCATAACAGTATCAGAAGCACGGAAGTGGTAAGCTGAGGGATCCTCCCAATACACAAAAAACACAGACAAAGGATACCGAGGACAGACACCTTGGAGAGGACAAAGCAGAGGTACTTTTAGAAATTCCTCAGGGTACATTCCCTTTCAGGAGCTCAAAGCACAGAGAGATGGATTAGAAAAGGAGAAAATTAAATGGGAACAGGACAAACACATACTGCAGGTAGAAATAGATAAATTAAAACAGGACATACAAGCAGCTCAGGACAAACACAAGACTGATGTCCTGACCTCCTGGGTTCAGATATCAAAATGTCTCAAGCCTTCATAGCCCAGCCTGCCTCCGTTCTCTCAGCAGAGGACTCAATTCCAGAGCCTCTGGATGATGAAACAGATACAGGCCCAGAATACAGTTTAAGGCTTGTAACATCCTTGATACTGGACTCTTGTGGATGCCCCAATGTTATCAGTAGAATAGGGGGTCAGGATAAACTAGCTTTGATTGACACAGGGGCTGGAATTAGTTTTACAAACAGAGCTTCTCCCACTACAGATCAGAAAAATATGGAAATTTATGAAATTCAAGGAATTAATGACACAGCTTCCAAATGTGTGGCTATCCCAGTTAAATGGGGTATCCCTGTGCACAGTGAACAAAACAAGGAAATGTTGGAAACCACTGCCTCCACTATAGTGAACACACCAAAAGAAATAATTGGAATTGACGTTCTCAACCAGTTAAATTTGGTGGTGGATATGGCTAATCTTAAATTGTGGCAGTATTCAGGAACTTCAAGTGCTTCTAAAACTTTAGTGCATGAAGTCATTCCCATGCAGTTAGCAACTCAGTGCACCAAGACAGCTCAGCAGTATGATCTGTGTGTAATTCCCTCAGAGGTGGCTGATATTCCAGTCTGGGCTCAAGACAAGTTAGATTGTGGGAAAATGCACACAGAAATACTGTTGGAAGGCGAGGATCCTCCACCACAGAAACAATACCCAGTACCTCATCAGGCTATAGAACCAGTGACTAAAATTGTGAAGATACTGGAGGAGAGGGGTCTGATTAGACCTATTTCTTCCACATGCAATTCACCAGCCTGGCCGATAGTTAAACCGGGGGGTTCCTTCAGGCTCACTATGGACTTCCGTGCCCTGAATCAAGTTTCAAAATCTGTAGTGTCCGTGGTAGCTTCATATCCTGAAATGATCTCTAAACTGAACCCCAAATGTAAATTTTTCTCTGTTTTAGACATATCCAATGGGTTTTGGAGTCTGCCCCTGGCCCTTGAATGCCAGTACAAAACAGCCTTTCAGTGGCTGAATAAACAATATGCATGGACAGTGCTTCCACAGGGCTATAAGGATTCCCCCTCAATATTTCATAAATACATGCAGGAAGCCCTGTCACTATTGTCTTGCAGAGATAATATAATTCAGTATGTAGATGACATTCTGATTCAGTCTGAGAATGAAGCTGTACACTGGAATAATGTAAGAGAAGTTTTAAAAGCCCTTTTACAAGCTGGTCTTAAAGTTAATCCTGCCAAGGCTCAACTGTGCAAATCACAGGTTTCCTTTTTAGGGGTTACTATTGGCCAGGATGGTAAATCTGTAGATTCTCAGAGGATAGAGCTGATACTTCCACTTCCTACAGATCAGAAATCACTCCAGTCATTTCTAGGGCTCACTGGTTTCTGTCGTGACTTCATGCACAATTATGCTGAAGTGGCAGCTCCACTTTACTCCCTGCTAAAAAGTAAAAGTTATGTTTGGGAGGAAGAACATACAGAAGCTGTAACTAAATTAAAACACATTCTGACTTCTGCTCCTGTGCTTGCACACCCAGATCACACACATTTTTTCCTGTACCCTGTAATTGGAGAGAACAGTATAGGTGCATCTCTAACACAACGCCTAGGAGGAGTAGATCGCCCTATTGCTTTCTGTTCCAGAGTTCTCACTTCTCCTGAACTCAAAATGGGAAACTGTGAAAAACATGTACTGGCTTCCTATGCTGCTATGCAGAAATTTACATACATCATTGGTGCTCAAACCACATACATATGCAGCCATCACACCCCCCTCAAATTCATTGTAGAGGGAAAGTTAGCATGTAGCAAGATTAGGACTGAGAGAATAGTCCAGTGGACTCTCATGTTGCAAGCACAGAATGTAAAGTTTGAATTGTTGAAAGAACCTAACGTGCAAGTGGCTGGTATCTTGCTGGAGGGGCAACCTCATGACTGTCAGTCCTCACCCAGTGCCCCTGATCACATGATCTTTAGGGAACTAGGACTAGACAAAATTTCACCTTTTCTTCCTACAGTATATATTGATGGTAGTAGCCAATGTGAAGGAGGCAGGCGACTAGCAGGTTTTGCAATTGTACAATTGGACCCAAATAACCAAGTGGTACTGCAGAGACAGTATTCCTGTGGATCAGCGTCAGCACAGTACTGTGAGCTGGCTGCTTTTGTAGCTTGTATGCAACAATATCAGGATTCACACCCAGAGATGCAAATCATTTTAGATTCTGATTATGTCTTTAAAAGTGTCCTTGCCCTGTTACCCTGGTGGCTGGCAAATAAATTTAAATCTACAATGGGTCCACAGTGAAAAATTCATCACTGTGGACTATGGCACAAGAACTGAGTGAGAAGTTTCAGAGAGTACATTTAGTTAAAGTAAAGGCACATAGGAAGAAAGGCCCTTTAGTGAAAGGAAACACATTAGCAGACTCACTAGCCAAGGAAGCATGCCATGTAGGCCTCATATGGCCCTGGTATGAGCAGATACGCATGGTTGCTATTGCTACACGTTCCACAGATTATGATCAGATAATACCACCAGATTACTTCGTAGCACTGCAGACAAAGGACCCTGAGCTTTCCAATTTGAGGAAGCTTGTGCAGGATGCCCCAGATAACCTATATCAGCACACACCCTTTCTCACACTCGCTATAGAGAAAGACATTCTATGTGCAAAAAGAGAGGAAGGCTTGGTTATAGCTATCCCTAGAGCTCGAGGTAAAGAGTGGATGCATTGGGTTCATGGTGCAGGTCCTATGGGACACCCTGTGGTAGGCGAAGGCCTATGATCCATGCTGCTTGAACTAAACAGACAGGCCTAAGCAGCCTGACCTGTAAATGAAGCCTGTGGTTAGGCCCAGAGGAGTGAAACCCCCCCAATACTGCTTCCATAGAATCGAAACTTAACTAAGCATAACCCAGCATAGCTAAGCAGAAATGAAACTTAGAAGAGATAGAAAACCAACTTTAATTGGAACTGATAAGATGTGTGAAGCTTCTGTGAACTAATTAATTCTGCTGAGAGAAGGGTTACAGTGCCCTGCTTTCCCACATGTTCTAGTCAGCTAAGTGACCTTGGAGGAGAATTGTATCAAGAGTCTAAGAACTGACCATTGTAATGAGGATTGTAAGGGGGGGAAACAGGTGCTGAGCCCAGACCCAGGTCCTCATTGGATAGCTACGTAATGGTACCGGGACCAATAGATGAGGTAGAAGGGGTTACTGGGACCAATGAGAAGTTTGCCTATATCTAGAATGGAAAAGAACAGTATAAAAGTTGTTGTTTTACTAACAGCCATTGCTCAGCCATTTTGAATGTGATTCTGCTTGAGTCTTGTGCACAAATAAATGATTTGGACCTTCTGAACAGACTCCTGGTATTATTGGATTGTTTGCGCTCTGCCGCTACATATTCTTGGTGCGTTGGCCCGGAACGTGTGGTGAGTAGAGGGTATACGAGCTGATATACCATGACTTTCCGCCTCTACAGGTTTGGTCCTGCTGGGCTCGTGCCCTTCCAACGTGGACTCGGCTCACAGGCGCCACCGGTCCAGTTGCATCGGAGGGAGCTGGGCCAGGCCTCGGTGGGTGCTTGACCCAGTTGGAGCCAACACCTCGAACCCGTGAGTGGAGTCCGAGGTCCAACTCATGCGCTTGCTTGGGAACGGGGACCGGATCCGGTGAGTATAGTGTTTGATATGTCTAGACAGATGAGTCAGAGCAGAACTGCTGTTTGAATTTTGAAACTTGGAATTTGGTATTTGGTAAGAGAGCTTGATCACCTCTCAAGACAGTCCGACTAACCCTGCATAGTGTATGCGTGGGGTGAAACTATCGTCTTTTTGATTTTGACTTTGATTTTGAATTTGGTATAGCCTAGTCAGAAAAGACAGGTTTGGGCTATTTTGGGAAATGCTAGCATGTTTGTCGTTCTGTGTGTCTTTGTTTTTTGGTATTTGTTGAAACTACGAGTTTCCCTTCCAGTATAATGTATGATTATATTCGGTTGGGTAAACGCCTAGTCACTGTAAAATCAAGAACATGTCTCACTCATTCAGCCTCCTTCCTACAGCGCAGAGTGAGACTGACAAGGGGCGTGTCTGTGCAGAGTTGCCTTTTTAACCCTATGAAGGCATGTTTTCAACGTTCTGCTGCTGGGCTAATTGGAGCTTATTTTAGGACAATTATACCTGATTTTATTCACTTTGTTTTAATAGTGATGTTCATTCTACTATGGTCATGTATTGTATACCATTCGATAGGAATATTTAGTCAGAATTTTAGTTTTGAAGGTCGTATTAACCTCATCGGAGCTCCGTAAACTTTTTTAGTTATATTCTCTGCTCTGTCTGTATTTTTACGTCAACTGCTCCTGTTATATTATTGTTACCTTTCAGAACTATCCAGGAGGTGAAGGGTCTAGTTCAGTTTTAGTGTGCAGGGTGAGATTACTTACTCTGGTCAGATAGGCTGCTAGGTATCATTCATACATTTGTGGGCTTAGCTTTGCCCTGTGTTTTATGGTTCGAACAGAAATGATAGAGAAACTAAGCAAACTGTTTTTGGGGTTTTTTTTCCTTTGACCTACAAAGTAATTATTAGATCACGACTTGACACTGATTTAAATGATTCTTGCTAGCATGTCTCTGTGTGTCTGTGAAACTAAGTTGCTTCATTTCGTTTCCAGTGAACGAAGGGGTGTGGCTTTCACACAGTTTGCTAGGAGAAAGAAAAAAAAATGAGACAGCCGCTCCCGATTGAACAGTCTCTTGCTTGTTAAAATAAAGGACTCATTCAATCAAAGTGTGATAGGAGATGAATTTATAATTAGTTTTCTAGTTATTACTTTACAGCTGTGATAACTACAGTGACTCAGAAGTTCTTTTGTTTTTGAAGTATATCTGTCGTTTCAAAAACTAACTGACACGGACAAGAGAGAGCAACCTTTACAATTCAAGATAAATTCATTTGTTTTTCTGTATTTGAATTTTGTGTGTCCGTGTCCAGAGGAAAAGGGGGTATTTTTTTTTTTTGAAAGTCTTTTAAATTTCAAGACGTTATTTCCTGATATACTGTGGCAAGCACCTGATATAAGACATATTTATTGTTAAAAAAGAGGGTGTATATGCATTCTAGATATCCACCAACGCTATGGAAAAGTATCCGTTTCATGTCTCTTGAATATCTGCTTTCTGAACTGTAAGATTTAATAAAAATAAAAAATAAAATAATAATTTATTTTACAGAGACATGCAGACTACGGCTGGCAGTTAGTTTCCATGCTAAGTAATTTCATTCCAGTTATACGTAACAGATAGCTATAGTTCTCTCTATAAGAATAGATGTTATAACATGTTGCAAAATAATAGTTTTATATTTTAAGAACTGTATCTAAATTGTCCCTGTTTGAAAAAAAATTGCAATAAGCTTATGTTTTCTGCCTGACATATGTTTACAGAATTTCAGTAAGGGATTTACTGAAGACTATGGTAATAAAATGTCTCTGTCCCAATTAGGAATGCTATGTGAAAGGGAGTGGCTTCTGCTAGTTGCTCCATATTTCCTTAGTTCGCCATATTTTGCCCCAGAATCTCTAGATACAGTTTCTCTCCCTGTAAGCAGCTCCCTAAGAAGCCCTGGCTCCGTTCAGAGTGCTTAAAGGGGGGGGGGAGGGGGCCCAGTCCACCGATGATGCCACCCCCGGTAGGCGTGAACTAATGTGCCCAAAGCAGAGAAGTAGAAAAAAAAAAACCCTCCCGGATAGAGCGTTGCTAGGAGGAACAGTGTGGGCCTAGAGCAGGGGGGGGGGGACTCCTCCCTGCAGATTCCCAAGTAGTTTGCCAGCCAGTCAGCTGACCAGACTTGTTTAGGTGCCTTTCCCTCTGCCACTGATTTACTGAACTGAAAGCTTTAGGATTTAATTGAACTAATGAACAGTATTATTCAAACCCATCAGTCTTGATAACCCCAAGTGGAATCCAAATAGTGCAGGCAGCCCTCACTATATGCCCCAATGGATCCAGCAGCCCAGGAGAATTTGCATTTTTGTCAGTCAGTCCCAGAGAGATATAAAACAGAAATTACAGAAACTGGATGGATTTGCGGGCATGATAGTTAATGGAAGTTGATCAGAAAGTATGTGAATTGTTGAATGTGACAGAGAAAGTAAGTGTAAAGATAGAGAGAACAGATCTTCTTGCTGATACTTTAGTTGAATGATGTGGAGGAGGTTATCCTGATCGAAGGAGCAGAGGAAGTAAAAACTGGGTGCGAGTCAGTGCGCCCATTGCAGAGAAGGACATTAGAGAAGTGAATGCCCGTATCTTGACTCCACCCCAAGGGGGGAGGAGGGAGTACTTGATTTAAAAAAATAATAATATTATACCGAGCACAGTGTTCTAGCAAGGAAGGGAAGCAGTTATGGAGTAAGCGGCAGCCGGAGAGGGCTACAGCATGAATGAAGACTAGGCCAGACCAGACTCTTAAGTTTTCCTGGGTCCCCAGGAGCCTATGGTCAGTTTGGAAATAGGGGACCAATATATGGACTTTATGGGGGATACAGGAGCAGAATACTAAAGCCAGTAGCCCCTGTGTTTTTCTCGATGCATCACCATTATCAGAGCTACTGGGGCTAAGGCCACAAAGCCTTTTCTGCAGAACCGCATGTGTGAACTAGGGGGACAGAAAATAATGCACCAGTTCCTGTATATGCCTGAGTGCCCTATTCTACTTTTTGGAGCTGAGATCTGCTTGCAAAGCTTCAGGCACAGATATCCTTTGCTGAAGAGAGAGAAATGCAAATGACTGTGAACCCAAAGCCTGCTGGATTGATGGTGCTGACTGTTCCCCGAGAAGAGGAGTGGCGGTTCTATAACACACCTCCAGTCAAGTCAACAAGTTCCTGTATATACCCGCCAACCTTATAGCCCCACCTGAAGTATGGGCAGAAGATAACCCACCTGGCTTAGCGAAGAACATAACCCCTGTCATCGTCACCCTCAAGCCAGAAGCGGAACTAGTGCATGTGAAGCAGTATCCTCTTCCCTGACCAGCCATTGCAGGAATCCACTGCCATTTAATGAAACTGCTGAAGTATGGACTTCTCAAGGAATGTCAGTCACCTTGGAACACTCCCCTTCTCCCAGTGAAGAAGCCTGGGACAGGGGATTATCGTCCAGTACAGGACCTGAGCCCAAGACCCCACTACAGGAAGGTGGGGCCAACTCACGTGGACAAGATTACCTCAAGGATTCAAGAACTCGCCTCACTCAGCAAAAGATTTGACAAGTTATCCAGTAATTCCAGGAGAAAGAATTCTACTTCAATATGTGGACAACTTGCTCATAACCACCAACTCAGAAAGTGAATGTCTACAGGCCACCAGTGAACTCTTGCACCTTTTTAATGAGGCTGGATACAAAGTCTCAAGAGCTAAGGTGCAATTATGTCAAACAAGTTAAATACCTAGGATTCCAGTTGTCCAGCGGAATTCGACGCCTGGGACTAGAATGCAAAGAAGCTGTATGCAGTATTCCTACTCCAACCACCAGGAGGCAAGTGAGAGCCTTCTTGGGTGCCACAGAGTATGTTGTATATGGATCCCCAATTTTGCGCTGCTAGCAAAACCATTGTATCAAGCTACCAAAGGAATGGAAAAGTCTCCATTGGAATGGGACTTGAACAGGATGCAGCCTTTTGATCGTTGAAAACCGCTCTGATGTTATCACCAGCTCTGGGTCTACCAGATGTCCAGAAAAACCTTACAGTCTCTATGTTCATGAGTCGCAAGGAAATGTTCTAGGAGTGTTGACTCAATCTCTTGGACCTTATTTGAGAAGCTGTTACAGCTACAGCCCTCCTAGTGACCAAAACTAACAAGATCACTTTGAGACAGAATCTTCCAGTTACTGTACCACACTCTGTTCTAACCAATATGAAATACAAAGGAAACTACTAGCTAACAAATCTACGAATGTTTATTTATTTATTTATTTCAATTTTTATATACCGCGCTATTTACAATCAGCGCGGTTTACAGAGAACCAAAGACCAGAACAACAGGCTGCTCGGTATTACATAAAACCGGAAAATAAACTTGGATAAGATAAACATGGATAATATGGGGTAAACTATATACATAGAATATTGATCTGTTAATCCGATCACATAAGAGAGGTATTTACGTAAAATTATCAAAAATGTTTGGAAAAGGAGGGAATGTGGTTACGTTTGTAGTGAATATTATGCACTTTATGTAGGGTAGTATTTAATGAATAGGTTATGTTTGAGGGCTTTTCTGAATTGGACTATGCCAGTTATGGCACGAATTTCGGGTGGTAGGGAATTCCAGTGTTTTGGGGCACAAAACATGAAGGCTCTGTTCGCTGTTGCTCGGCTACAAGTTGTTATAGCCTTCGGCATTATTAGGGTGTTTATCGCAATTTGTCTTCTGGATCTAGTTGGAGGTAATGCTTGTGTGAGATCAGTTAGAGAGTTTGCAGACAAACCATGGATGGCCTTGAATGTGAGAATTAGGGTTTTGAATATGAGCCTGCCTTGTATCGGGAGCCAGTGAAGATGTTTGAGGATTGGTGTCACATGATCACTCCTGGATGCTCCTTGTAGAACCCTTGCAGAATGTTGAAGTATCAGAGTATGTTGCGTGAAAACCCCCAGATACAACTGAAGGTCAGTCAAGCTTTGAATCCTGCTATGTTGTTACCAGTTGGTCTTGATCCCCTGATCATGACTGTTTAGAAATTTTGGACACTGTATTCTCAAGCCGCCTGGATTTGACTGATGTCCCTCTGGAGAACCCTGAACAGACTTTCTTTGTGGCTGAAGGCAGTTTCATCATCAATGGACATTGTTGTGCTAGATATGCAGTGGTGACCCCTGATTTGGTAGTTGAGTCCTCAGCCCTGGCCCCAGAAACTTGACCACAGAAAGCTGAACTGATAGCCCTCACTAGAGCACTAACAATAGGAAAAGGGCTCTGTCTAAATGTGTATCCAGATTCTAAGTATGCCCTTACAACCTTGTATGCACATGGGACCCTGTACAAATAATGAGGGTGGATAACCTTAGGAAGCAAGTCCATTAAGTATGGCCCCAAGATATTGACATTATCAGGTGCAGACTACCTACAGCTTTCAAAACTTTAGGAAAAGTAGAATGTATGAATAGAACTTTGAAATCTCAGTTGTCCAAACTTTGCCAAGAGGTTTACCTGAAGTAGCCCCAGGTTCTTCCTATAACCCTTCCTAGGATATACTTAGCCCCTGCTAAGTCTTTAGGAGTTCCCCCTTTTTGAGATTCTGAGAATCTGTAGCCTATTTATAGGGAATAAAAGGAGATGTGAGACAGGATCTGAAATTATTAGGCATGAACTATTGGTTTTAAGTTCTGTTTTGCAGAGTCTTCATACCTGGGTATACAATCGATTACCTATCAATTTGCCTGAACCCCTGCATCCTTTCAAGTCTGGAGTCTCGGTGTGGATCAAAGAGTGGAGAAGGATACCGTTAGCCCTGCATTGGAAGGGACCCTATGTTGTCATCCTGTCATCTCCAACTGCAGTAAAAGTTGCAGAATTCGAACTTTGGATCCATCATAGTCGAGTAAAGCCAGCAACTGTTTCTGAACCTGATCACTGTACAGCATCCTGAGACTCCATTGTGCCTCACCCTACGACAACAGCCACGGACCTAAGACTTATTGGTCCCTCGGAAACTGCACTATTTCAAGACTGTCCGTTTATTTGAAGGTAAGCCTCGCATCTGGAGAAAGCTGCAATCATCAGAAATAGACTGTGTTGTGTTAAGAAATTGAGTCTTCTAAGAGACTGTGTTGAAATGCTCTGAGAACAAAAACTGTTTTGATCTCCTAAAAAGTGAACTGCTCTAAGGAGGCAATAATAGCCTGAGAGACTGTACTATGATATTTTAAGAACCTGAGACATCCCAGAGGACAGTGATACTTTGGAATCTACAGCCCTACTCCTGCCACAAAGCTGGTAGGTTTACGTACGGCAGAAGCTCGAGGATCTACAATCAACTCTACATCTGTTATCTGTTGTGGATGCCAACAGTTCCACCAATCTTCCAGAGACTATGCCCATTATGAATTCTTATTATTGCTTTATTTCGGCAGCAGCTTTGGGGTGCTTTGAAATGACTTTTGCTTTACCTCCCTGTGCAGCCTGTATAAGTACCACGTGAACTGGGCTGAAGGTTCCTCATGCCTCCCAGAACTTGTTTCTTGAACTTGCTGGAGCAGTAGCATTATTCCATCCCCTACAATCAGACTGATTTACATAATACTACTAATGAGTGGGTATTGGCCCACCCCATTGTTGACAGTTTGTGTTTTGTTTGCACCGGACCACAATTTGCTATGAAGATTGGACAGCTGGACTGTCTAAATCAGAAGTTTTACAACAGCACAAGAAAGAAGACATCTTGGTGGTCCGGCATAAATGCTCCTGAACCTTCTACTCCTTTAGTTCTTTTTCTCACTCTTGCCAAACTATGGACTCTGACTATCTGCTTGTTGCTCCCTTGTTTCTTGCCACTTTGCTTGCGAATGATAACTTCCGTTATTAATAACACTGTAGAGCGCAAGGCAGCTACAAAGATACTAGCTATGTGAAACTACTACCCTATACCACAGAGTGATACCTTTACCTAGTATTATGTGATTTGATTCTCACCCTTTCTCACTTGCGGGTGAGAATAATCAAAGGGGGGAATGTGGTAGGCGAAGGCCTATGATCCATGCTGCTTGAACTAAACAGACAGGCCTAAGCAGCTTGACCTGTAAATGAAGCCTGTGGTTAGGCCCAGAGGAGTGAAACCTCCCCAATACTGCTTCCATAGAATCGAAACTTAACTAAGCATAACCCAGCATAGCTAAGCAGAAACGAAACTTAGAAGAGATAGAAAAACAACTTTAATTGGAACTGATAAGATGTTTGAAGCTTCTGTGAACTAATTAATTCTGCTGAGAGAAGGGTTACAGTGCCCTGCTTTCCCACATGTTCTAGTCAGCTAAGTGACCTTGGAGGAGAATTGTATCAAGAATCTAAGAACTGACCATTGTAATGAGGATTGTAAGGGGGGGAAACAGGTGCTGAGCCCAGACCCAGGTCCTCATTGGATAGCTACGTAATGGTACCGGGACCAATAGATGGGGTAGAAGGGGTTACTGGGACCAATGAGAAGTTTGCCTATATCTAGAATGGAAAAGAACAGTATAAAAGTTGTTGTTTTACTAACAGCCATTGCTCAGCCATTTTGAATGTGATTCTGCTTGAGTCTTGTGCACAAATAAATGATTTGGACCTTCTGAACAGACTCCTGGTATTATTGGATTGTTTGCGCTCTGCCGCTACAACCCTAAAGCAGAAGAAATGCAGACTATCCTCAATAGGTTGGTATGGTGGCCAGAAATGAAACATGATATACAGGATCATGTTTCCTCCTGTGTAATTTGTGCTTCATTTGGGAGGCAACCTAAAAAGAGAAGGGGACAGTTAATGAGAGCACCTCCTCGTGGCCCATTTGAGAGATTGCAAATAGATCATGTGGGCCCTCTTCCGTTAACAGCTAGAAAAAATAGATTTTTGCTCACTGTTGTTGATTCCTTTTCTCATTGGGTAGAAGCATTCCCTGTCCCAGATCAAACTGCTCGAACCACTGCAGAAATCCTAACTATGCAATTTTTTACACGCTGGGGCATTCCCAAGACTATTGATTCTGATAATGGTCCTGCATTTGTTTCTCAGCTCATCAAGGAATTGTTTGATTTTCTAGGCATAGAACAACAACTCCACATTCCGTACCATCCACAGGCAGCAGGGCAGGTAGAAAGAATGAATCAAACAATTAAGGCCCACCTCAGCCCTATGCTTAAGCTGACCGGGAAAAATTGGGATCTTTAGTCCTTAAGCATATCAGAGCTAATGTCTGTAAATCCACAGGTTTTGCACCCTATGAAGCCTTAATGGGAAGGCCAATGCAACGGTGGGAAAATATGCTGCATCCTTTTCTTCCAGAGGACCAGACCTTAATTCTCACCAATGAGTGGATGAAATCCCTGCAAGAACATCTAAAAGAAATTTAGACCACTGTGCTAGCTAATACAGAAAAAGCTAGAGATTATTTGCAGGAGGTACATGCAAAAGGTTCTGATTTAAGGCCCCTCAAGGTTGGGAGTAAAGTGATGATTCTGAGACCTAGACCAAACCTCCCCTTTGGAACTGCAAAGTGGGAAGGACTGTACTTAGTTACTGATACCTTAGGCCCAAGCCTATACCAAATCCTAATGCCCGACAACCAGCAGTATTGGAAACACATCACCCAGTTGAAACCATATGGGTAATATGTGTTTTATCGGTCTTTGTTTTCAGATACCACCTGAAGACAGCATGGACAGCTGCTTTCTGAAGACAGCACGGACAACTGCTTTCTAAACAAAAGTCGCTTGAGGATGGTAACTCTTTACTTCTGCTGTATAGTTGATGTGTCCTATATAATGGATGTGTCTAATAGTTATGTAAATAAGTAGTAAACATTATTTCTGTTGTTGCATAGTATAAGTGGGGAGCACTAGTTTACTCCCTAGTAGAGTGAAACAAGTTAGCTTTTATTATGTCTCGGTTTCCTGTTGTTCTTGTATCTGCTCTCTTCTACCCCAGTCTCATTACAGGAACTATCATCCGAATATGCACGATTGGCTGGGCTAACTCCACAGGTGGGGCATATCGCTATCAAGAAATACCCCCACCTTTCCCGGAAGGAAAGGATCTGGTCATCCGGAGTTTCTGTTCCGTACAGGACAAGCCAGTGTTCTATTCATTAAACATCACTCAAGTACAGTGGGAGCCACCAGTTTCCACTTCTCTAGAAAGGACACAAGAATTGAGGGCACCTCCAGAACATTACTTTCTAGGTCCTCCTGCCTTGATTTTGTACAATATTTTCTGTCAGGACAGAGGTACCCGGAAAATAACTTATACATGGGTTGTGAGTGATCAACAGCACATCACTGAGACTTCATTCCTTTTGGATGTGTCTTGTTTACCTACCACCCCTCATCCCACCACTTCTGCTCCTCCTGTACTCTACCTTTCCGATATCCACCCATTTCAGGAAGGACATCCCTTTCAGATTAAATATGATGCACTACATGATGTTTTATATGATGTAGAATACCATTTTATTACTTGGCATCTATTTCCCAAATTGTTTCTAGTTACTCACAAATATCCGAATTGCTCTCAGTTTGTTGCCAACCACATACAAATGTTCCATACTTGGTTTGATATGCAGGCAGTAACAACCTGAGCCAAGCAATTTTGACACAAGCGTGAATTAATTGATACAATTTTAGGTGGCACAGGGACTGCACTGGGTGCCCTTAATATAATTGATATAGAGGTGCTCCGTAATAAAATGGGATCCACTACTCAGCATGCTGCTGATGGTTTTACCTCACAACATATTATTAATGGAGCTTCCTCTAAACTGTCCAATGTAATTGTAGATACCTTTGCTCTTATATCTCCCATTATAGAACAGAAAATTGTTACCTTAGCACATTCAGAATATAGATTGGGAAAGAATATTTCCTGTCGCCTCTTAGTGTCCCTTTAACCCCTCTATCATCCAATGGACCAACTGACTCTCTCACAGGTTTTTTTGCTAGGAATGTACTTGAAAAAGTCTTTATTTTGCGTTTTTGCTTCCGCAGCAAGCTGCTTCTCAAATTCTCCCTTTGCCTGCCTTATCAATGCCTTGCATTTGAATTGCCAGTGCTTGTGCTGTTTCCAGGTTTCGTCGTTTGGCTCTTTTTTCCATTTCCTGAAAGATGCTTTTTTGGCAACAGCCGCCTCTCTGACCTCACCTTTAAACCATGCTGGCAATTTTTTGGACTTCCTTCCACTTTTCTTAAAGCATAGAATACAGCTGGCCTGGGCTTCCAAGATAGTATTTTTCAACAACATCCAAGCTTGATGTAAGTCTTTAACCTTTGCAACTGCTCCTTTTAGCTTTTTCTTAACTATTTTCCTCATTTTATTTCGAAAGTGAAAAGGTAGTACTGTGGATTTCCTTACTATCCCTCCTCCATTAATTAAATCAAAGGCGATCATGCTATGATCATTATTGCCAAGTGGCCCCAACACCCTTATCTCTTGCACTAGATCTGGTGTTCCACTAAGGACTAGGTCTAATATGGCTTCCCCTCTGGTGGGTTCATGAACCAGCTGCTCCAAGAAGCAGTCATTTATTTCATCTAGGAACTTTATCTCCCTAGTATGTCTTGACGTGACCCTGACCCAGTTGATACCGGGGTAATTGAAATCACCCATTATTACTGCGCTGTAACTTTCATTAGCTTCCTTGATTTCTTTGAGCATTTCATCATCCATTTGTTCATTCTGGCCAGGCGGTTAATAGTACACCCCCACTGCCATCGCCTTCCCCTTTTTACATGGAATTTCAATCCATAGAGATTCTACAGCAAATTTTGTTTCCTGCAAAACTTTAATCCTTTCTGACTCAATGCCCTCTCTAACATAGAGCACAACCCCTCCACCAATTTGATCAACTCTATCATTATGATATAGTCTGTACCCAGGTATCACAGTGTCCCACTGGTTGTCCTCCTTCCACCATGTCTCTGATATTTCAATCATATCTAACCTCTCATTTAGTGCTATATATTTTAACTCTCCCATCTTATTTTTTAGACTTCTAGCATTTGCATACAAGCATTTTAGAGACTTTATTTTATTCATATTAATTTGGTTATTGGTAGACATGGGTAAAATTTGGGATCTTTAAGCTCTGTCTGATCCATACTTGAGGGCATTTGGGCTAACCTTACTCTTTTTTGGAACCTCTCTGCTTTTGGTAGTATCCTTCAAGGATACATTCTTCTGAACCATGAGCTCTTAGGTGACTGTCGGCTTTCCCCTATTATCTAGTTTAAAAGCTGCTCTATCTCCTTTTTAAAGGTTAATGCCAGCAGCCTGGTTCCATCCCGGTTAAGGTGAAGCCCATCCCTTCGGAAGAGCCCCTCCTTTCCCCAGAATGTTCCCCAGTTCCTAACAAATCCAAAACCCTCATCTCTGCACCATTGTCTCATCCATGCATTGAGACTCCGGAGCTCTGCCTGCCTTTTGGGTCCTGCGCATGGAACGGGAAGCATTTCAGAGAACGCTAGCCTGGAAGTTCTGGATTTCAACTTCATACCTAAAAGCCTAAATTTAGCCTCGAGAATCTCCCTACTACATTTTCCTATGTCATTGGTACCGACATGTACCAAGACAGCAGACTCCTCCCCAGCACTATCTAAGACCTTATCTAGATGGCATGTGAGGTCCGCTACCTTCGCAACAGGCAGGCATGATACCAGGCGATCCTCATGTCCACCAGCCACCCAGCTATCTACATACCTAATGATCGAATCACCAACTATAACGGCTGTCCTAACCCAATAAGCTTATTCTGAGTAAGCACGAGAGAGGGTGGATAATGGGGAAAAAATTACTAGGTGGCTCCACTGAGTTGCATTCCTGGGGTCAGTCATAAGATGATAAAGAGGTTACAAGCTACAACATGGTTCTTTATTTCTACACAGCAAGTTTATTACTTGAAATATTCCTATTTGTTAAAACCACATCATTGATCAAAGCTGACATCATTACTTTTTGGTGTATAATTTTCCCTGGCAAGAAAACATTCATAAAAAAGAACACAAGCAGTGAGGGACTAGTAGGGTCACAGGTGTTTCTCAATAAAATAAGCACCTGTGACCATACTCGTCCATCGCTGCTTGTGTTCTTCTGCTGGGTGGTACAGGGGACCTGCTCCCTCTGTGTTCAAGAACATATTCATGTACATCTACATCTTGCAAGTATGATCAGTAGCAGGAACAGCTGCCCTTGGAGAGGCTGCTTGGAATAGAAATATGGTGGTCTGCTGGACATGGCCAGGCCACATCATCTTAAATGCCCCTGGTAGAGCTACTGTTTTCAAAATGCAAATGTTTAGTTCTATTTTCATTTGTTATTTTGAGCAAGCCACTGTGAATGTTGTAAACTGGTTTTGCTATGCCAAAGGTGTGGATTAATATATGATCTCAGAGTCCAGTAAATACTGACTAGAATCATATTAAATCCTCTGAGTGCTTGGTTTGAGAGTTTACTTTGAATCCACAATGACTTCCATTTGCACATCTGCAGCGATTCTGGGAGCAGAGAATCGCTGTTATGGCCACGTGCAATGATTAAGCATTTGCTGGAGTTTCAATTCTGAACCACTTATATATCTGTTAATTATAGCAGTTTTTGAATGCTATCTGATTGCCTTTCACACAGTCTCAAAGAATTACACAATCCCTGAACCTTTAAGCTCTGTGAAATTGAAGCTGGTAGAAAGATTCCTCAAAACAGGGACAGGGAACTGTACAGATTTAATTGTTTATTCAGATGAGCAATTATATGAATTCTGTTCAAGCACTGTACAACACAGAACCCATTCTCTTAATTATAGCATGGCCATCCTTTCAATTCAGTCTAATTCAGAAATACTGAATCCACTTTGACTCTCGCTCTATTTTTGTATGCAAAACTCTTGTCACATAGACCATTCAATAAGGAAGGAGTAGCAGTACTGGAGGATATGCACAGAGGCTTGGGAGTGGTGCAGAAATGCACCTGTGGTACCATGATGGGGGTTACACCCCACACCGTGGTCATTAGGCTAGAACAAAGCAGACGCAGCCAACCAGGGACAGAGAAGGCACTCTAGAGAAACTCACAGGGGATAAAGCAGCCAAAATGGAGTTGGTAATACCAAATGACCGGTACATGGAGAGGGAAGGTGAGAATTCTGTCTGCTCCCTATTCAGGGAGGTAGGAAGATTGGATATGTTTGTTGGGAGGTATTCACTTGAGGTGAATTTTGGAATCCCAGAACCCTAAGCCTTGAAAAGACTGCCAAACTTGATCAAGAAGCACTATCAGGAAGGCAGATAAAAGAGGGAAGGGATGCAGGCAGATTTTGACAGTGTCAGGTTAACAGATTTAGGAGGTCATTTTAGAAGCATCTATGCATACATGGTAACATTCACATGTGTAATTTGCATACACATGCAAAGAGCAATTTTAGAAAGATGCTCTTTGTAGAGCCTGCAGGATGCAGAGATATAAAGGGTGTGTGGTGGGGGCATACTTTGAGCATGCCTGAAAAATAAACATATACTTCTCATTTTCACAATGGGAAGCCAAAGCTAAATTTTAAAAACATCTACACTGGATGTTGAACCCGTCCCAAGGCATATGCAAGTGCCAGCTCCTAGTTTCAACCTGGAGTCTAAATGAAGAGGGCAAGGGCAAGTGCAAAGGTTGGTAGAACCCACCCTCCCACCAAGAACCATACTCCCTGAATCCCTGCCCCCGCCATGCCCTGAGCTCCTACCAGAAGACTCCTTGGTGTCTAGTGGAGGTAGGAGCAATCTTCCAGTTATACCTTCCTTTTGAGTGCCTGGGTTCAAAATGGTGCCTCTGACCTTTTATGGTAATCATGTGATACTACTGCTAGCAGTCAAGTTGCCAAATAAGGGCATGTTCCCCTTATTTGGCAGTTTGACCCCTAGCAGTCATACTGCAAAACTAGTAGTAGGGGTACTATTTTGAATTAAGCAACAGAAGGGGCAGGAGCAAGAGCAACTGGGTTTGCTCCTGCTCGATACTACAATGATTCCCTGGTAAAAGATGGGAGGAGTTCAGAGGGTGAGGGTGGTCAGGGGGATATGGATCTTTCCAGATGGGAGGGTGCACCCACTGGCTTCTTTGAGAGATTAGCTAGCCAAGGGCAGGATTAACCTTTTGTTGGGCCTAGGCAAACAAGCATATAAGGCTTCTCTGTCATAAATACATTTTAAAGCTCCTGCAAATGGTGGGCCCTATGATTTTGACTACAGTAGAAAATTGGCAGAGGAGGAACTGGCAGGTAATAAATGCTGCTTGGTGATGCCTCCTTCTGCCTAGAAAACTATGTACAGAGTTTGGGGAAGAATGATTCTGGTTCTTCACTCTCCTCACCCCACCCCCCACTGTTCTTTCTGCCTGCATTGATTTACATGGGCCAAAATCTGCTTTGAGAGCTATTGAATTACATGGCTAACTTTTGTGCCCTAGGCACATGCCTAGTTTGCCTATGTTTTAGGCCAGACTTTGGCTCTGCTATTTCTTGCTAGTGTCAGATATTCCAGTTTGCAGCAATGCAAATAGAAGAGCTCAGCCAAGACTCTAGAGCCCATGCTCAGAAGATGAAGTAATGGCCACACATACTAACACAAACTTACAGAGGCAGCAATCCTGGGATAGAAACTGATACATAAAGATCAAACAGCATGAACAATTGCATCTCTTTTTGTTTTATACATTTTATTTAACAGCCATTGTCCAAGACGGAGACAGCAAGCAGCATATGATTTTAGTCCAACAAAGAACACATCCCAACAAGGGTTACAGTGTAAACATTTACCCTACAAGCTATGATCAAAAATATAATGTGAACCTATAACTAAGCTTCATTAGTTGAAATCCCAATCTTAAGTCACATCTGTGGGTCCCCTCCACCTCCACCTCCAATAACTAGTTGACATAGCTTCATATTGGCTGTATTGTTCTCAAAGCTTACTAGTGCGGCATTCAGGCCTTCCATACTGCCAAGTCAGGACTTTGCTTCCAAAGTGATGCTATGGTCAGGTGTACTTCGTGAAGACAATGCACCAGCATGGTTTTTGTTCCTTGGATATTGCCCCTTCTTCCTACTAGCCCAATAAATACAGATGCAGCATGAGGACGATCTGCACGCTGGTTTGGAACACCACCTATGCATTCCTCCAGAAGAACTGTACCCCTCACAGTCACGGCCGGCCCTAGAATTGGCTCAAGGTGTTAGCACTCTAGCGAAATCTTAAGCCTTATGCCCCCCTGACTGTCAGAATCTATTGTTTAGCTTTGAATGCCCTGCTCTTTGCCTGACTTTAGAAGCTACTGCCCTAAGTGGCTGCCTAGTGGTTGGGCTGGCCCTGCTCACAGTCCTACCACATATGAAGATACTCACCAAGCTCTCCACATTTTTGCCAGCACGTTGGATTGGCCGTTCTAAACCAACCAAAGAAAAAGAGGTTACCTACACATAAGCTTCTGGTTCTTATTACATCTAGAGATTTTTGAAAGTTAGAGCCAAATCTGCTGCCAGTCTGCCTCATCCAACTTCAAATGCAATTCCCATTTCAAGAAGACTATAAGATGCGTATTTGATTCCATCTCTCAGGATAAAGTATAATCTGCAGGTCCCCCCCCCCCCCCTCCCAGGTCGAGATAATAATATCTTCATATTTGTACTGCATCTTAAATGGGTGTCTGGGCTGCTCCTTTGGTCATATCTTTCATAAACTGCAAGTAAATATGTATTGTATGCAGTGGAAGATGGTAAAACAGTCCTAAGCTCTTCAAAGGATTTAAAGGAGACCCTTTCCAAATCTACCACAGGAACTGAAAACCTTGTCTAATCCATAAGTGAATATCTGTAGAGAAAGTAACTGTTAAGATCTTTGTATTCATGCCAAAAGAACGATGGGTGAAAACCCAGTCCCCTAAAGCTGAATCTCCTGTTGAGTTAGCTGCAAAACATGGCGTCCCTCTCCTTTTTATTCATGAGGAGAATATATGTTCTGCCATGGTGAATATATCCTGATTGGATATTAGAGAATTTTTGTATTCATGGCTGTTTAATTGGATTTATCTTCTAATTAGCTATTGGATTGAGAAGATCACCTACTTCTGACTTAAGTTTCATTAAAGACACGTAGGTCGCCATGGTGAGTACATTCTAGGAAGCCTGGAAAATGGAGGCTGAAGGAACCTCCTGGCATTTTGGGCATTTGATACTGTATAAAAGAAAAAGATTAATACTATTGGTTTTCCTGACGCAGATGAAGCTGAACAGCCCTTGAAATGTAGTAATGTGCTATGGTCTATGTCTGATAATTGTAATTTTTACCTTTTTTTGGTTCTAATTCTGGTAAAGATATGAATGCTTGTACAGCTGAAATTTTATACAAAGGTTTGCCCTGGGTATATGGACTATTTACAGTAAAAGGACTGCTTGGGAAAGGTACATTGTTGATATACACATGCAGCACCATACCTAGCCCTGTGTGAGCCGCATAGGGTGCAAAGAAACAGGGGTACATTTGGGGCTGCCAGCCCTGGCTGCCCACCACGCTGCCTGCCCTTGCCCAGCCACCGCCACCTTTTGTGTTGCCATGGTGGTGATGGTCTCAGACCCAAAAACGTGGTCTAATGTCAGAGTGTGAATATTCACTTATTTTAATACATTTATACACTCTAGAATTAACCATCGGTAGCTGTTTTGTTCTTGATTATTATTGAAAAAGCCAACTAGCTAAATTATACATTAGGACAGGTCTCAGACTTATGAACAGCTTGTCTCCACAAGGGAACAAATAAGTTCTTATTGCATCAATGACCTTCCTTTTAATCTAAAGTGCTCAGTGCTTTTCAATTTTTTAAAAAGTTTTTTAATTTTTGCTGTTTCTCATAAAGAATAAAAAGTCTGCTTATCTTGAGTGAATGATGCAGTACGGTCTCAAAAAAACGTCCCCAATGCAGACTTTGAGTACTGCTATCGCGTTTCACTATGCGTTTCTTCAGGGGTGGTGTAGACAAAGTTAAAGACCATCTTCAAATGAAAATTCAAAACTTTAAATCTGTAGGCAAAAACAGCGTATGAAGTGTTGTATATAAATCTAAACACAAAATTGCTACCTTAAATATATAATTTAAATGTGCCCCAGTGCTCTACCGACCTCTTACTGGTATTCAGACTTAATAATGATGCTGCCCACGTCAAAAGTTTTTCTTGAGTCCCTTTAGATGTGTTTTTCAACGTCCACAGATGCCACGCATGCGGAGTGTGGCTCCCTTTCAGCTTTTAAACTCTAGGGAACTCCCATGGTTGGCGTAAGAGCGTCAGTAATATGATGCTCACTCTAAAAGAAGGGAATCCATGTGACGTAGTATCATGGGGAATCCCTTATATACTATCTCTCATAAATGCGCTCTTTCTCCTCAGATCGTGATCGTAAAAAGGCTATCAAGTCCAATCTAAAGTTTCTGTTATTAAAGGCATGCCTTCCAGTCGATGAAGCCATTTAGGCCTGTTGGCGTTACAGAGTTTGATTCAAATATCCACCATTGTTCTTTGCGAATCAGCCATTGAGCAGGAGTTTTACCTTTTGCTCCAGTGGTAAGTCTGAGACCTGTCCTAATGTATAATTTAGCTAGTTGGCTTTTTCAATAATAAGCAAGAACAAAACAGCTACCGTTGGTTAATTCTATGGTGGTGATGGTGGCAGCAGTGACATCCAGTTGAAAAAACCCCAAACCTATGGGTCTTTTTGACTCCATGTATGCATATTGCCTGATCCCTCTCTCCTCTGATGTATGCTCTCGTCAGAGGAGGGAGGGAGGGACCAGACCAGCCATTCAAGTGCAGAGTTGCAAAGACCCAAGTTTGAATAGCTGGTCTGGTCCCTCCCCCCTCTGATGCAAGGATACATAAGAGGAGGAAGGGATCAGGCCTGCATGTAAGTGCAGAGTCAGAAAGACCAAAGTTGTTTTTTTTTCTCAATTGGATGTCGCTGCTGCCACTACCACTCTCACTGTCAAGGCAACACTAAAATTGGCGGTGGCTGGGCAATGGCAGGAAGTGCGGAGGAGAGCCAGCTGGATATGGGGTAAGATGGGGAGATGCATGGGGCAAATGACAAACCTGTGATTGGAGGGAGGAAGGGGTGCGCCAGATGTGCAAGTCGCACAGGGTGCATTTATGGCTTGGTACAGCCCTGTATACATGTGCCCTGCATTTATGGCCTCGTATGGCTCTGTGTACATGTGCCCTGCATTTATGGCCTGGTATGGCTCTGTGTACATGTGCCCTGCATTTATGGCTTGATACGGCTCTGTATACATGTGCCCTGGCTATAGAAAGTGACAAAAAAATATTTACACCGGTTACAAGGGGTCCTTGTATTTGGTTGTTATCTTTTTACCTTGTAGAGTGATGGTTTTGGACTATTTGATTTATTTTATAAAGAAAACACAGCACCTATGTATCTTTATAAAATAAACTCCCAGATCCAGCTTCAATAGCACTGTATGTCTAATCGCTTCTGTAGTCTCTGCTTTCTCTCTTCTCCCTGTTTCTTTCCCTTACAATTTGTAGTTCCTTTCCAATACTTCCTACTTATAGTTTTATTGTAAACCTCTCTGCTGTTCACTTGAAGACAGTATATTAAGAAACAATAAAACGTAAATATCCAGCGCACATATTTACACCTCTTTTGATGAACAGGAGTAAATGTGTGCATCATGTACTCATGTACCCACTTATTTTATAAAATACATCACCCCTTGCTCTGTCCAAACTACACATCTAGGAGCACTTACAAGCAGTTCCCTTTGTAGGCATGTGGCATCTTGTCAATGTGTGTATAGTAGGGCGATTTTTACAAAAGGACTTTTCATATGCAAAACAGGCTTTACATGTGGGAAAACCCTTTATAAAATTACTCCCCAAAAACTTGCACTGAGTTTTTGTCGAGTTGTCAGTAATTGTTCTCGTTGGTATCAAATCAGTGCATGTAAATGTAACATATATATTACAACAAGTGAGTTTTACTTCAGGCTGTAATTAAACATCTCTTTGTGTGCCGTTTTTAAATTTCCAATTCTATTTGCCATGTAAAATGTTAGTATAAATGCAAGATATGTATTCATATTAGTTCATAATAATTTCCAAAAGTTATTTGTTTATGGGGTGTGCATCAGACTGAAGGTTCACCTAGACGCCTAATACTCTTACACCAGTCCTGGCAAGAATCTTTACATTGGAATTAGAGAGAGAGAGGCTGATATGAGACACAATCACTTCTTGTGAATCAAAGTAATAGTGTCAGTCAAGGCTCCAGGTGCTTCTGAGTGCTCCTGCAGGTCATGAAATAACTCACACTAAACAGGAGTCAGCTCCTCACTGAAGGTCCTGTAAAAATCTAGAGGAAACCCGTCAGGTCCCGGGCTCTTATGAAGTACCAGTGGAAATAGCCTTGGCAACTTCTAGTACAGTAATTGATGCTGTCACCTATCTTGCACTTGCACTAGAACCCAAGGCAGTCCTACATTCATGAATAGAGTCCAACAACTCCTGCACAGGGGCCTCATCTTCCATGGTGTAGAGCGTCTCGTAAAACCCTTTAAACACTGAAACCAAATCAGACAGACATACTTCAGATTCTCATGTGCATTCCTCAGCCCCTGGAACTAGTGTTAACTTGTCTCTGTCAGCAAACATGCAAGAGTGCCCTGGCTTTGTTGCCAAATTCTTAAAATTTTATTTGGCCAAATCAGAAGGCCTTTTCATTCTGATCTGTTTGAAAAAGAGCAAGTTGATCTTACACCAAAATTAGTTCTTTATAAATATGGGTAGACAACTGCCTCCCCCCACACCCACTTGTGTAAGCCCTCTAAGACCTGTCTTTGTTGCTGAATCTTTTGCTTATGACTGGCAAAGGAAATTATCTTGCCTCTTAAAATCACTGTAAACGTCTCCCAACCAGGGCTGTTAGATATGCAGGGGCCCAGGTCAGAAACTTGTGAAAGGGCCCCAAAGCCCACCTGTAAGCTATGCCTCCTTCAACTTGAAGAAGGCTTGGGGGGAAGGAATGTCCACTACAATGACCTGCAGATTATACTTTACTCTGAGTGTCGGTGGGGAAGACCTAGAATCAAATACACATCTTATAACCTTCTTGAAATAGGAATTGCATTTGGAGTTAGATTTATCTTCTGAGCACTCCCTTCTAATTAGCTATTGGATTGAGAAGATCACCTACCTCTGACTTAAGTTCCATTAAAGACATGTAGGTCGCCATGGTGAGTACATTCTAGGAAGCCTGGAAAATGGAGGCTGAAGGAACCTCCTGGCATTTTGGGCATTTGATACTGTATAAAAGAAAAAGATTAATACTATTGGTTTCCCTGATGCAGATGATACTGAACAGCCCTTGAAACTTGAAGAAAGGCTTGGGGACCCCCATGGCATGGGGACCCAGGGCAATTGTCCTGTTTTCCATCCCCTGGCCTTGCTCTCAATACAGCCAAGTGCTGTTAAAAAGGGTGCTTCTCTGAAAAATGCCTCTTCCATATCATTCTGCTAGACCAGTCCAGACAAGTGGATTATGTTCCCCTACCAGCAAAGAAGACAGAACCAATGAATAGCCCAGGTTCCAATGAATCACTCCCATGCCTCTATATGCCTCAGCCACCAAAGGTCTCTTCAATATTTCTTTGCCTCCAGCAGACAATGGATGGATTTTCTCCTCTCTGAAGAAAATTCTGAATATTTGTGAAGAAAAGATTTATTAAACACTCTTTTCGGTAGCCATGAGAGGAGGAACAATTGGTTCAGCTCCACACTCTTATCATGATGAGCCTGTTGAACAGCCACAAATTGGAAGGATCTGGAAGAGTGCAGCATACTCACATGACCTCAGTGCCCCCTCCCTCCTCCTCTGTCCCCCCCCCCTGCTCTCCCCCATAGATCATAGAAGACTCTCGGGGGGGATCTGCTTGCCATCTACCTTAAATGCAGTGCTGCAAAGCCAGCCAGTGAAACGGTTTCAGGGGAGCAGAGCTGAGCCTGGTACAGATTCTCTACTTGGGGTTTTCAGGGGGTGAGTACCAAGGGTTGACCTCATCGTTGTTCTTGATGGGGACTCCCAATTCCATCATCTTGGGATGCAATTTGGGCTGAACCTCTGGTGACTATTGGCATGGTGTTGGGGTTTCCCGCCATTTTCTGCATGTGTTAGTAACATTTTTACCTATTGTGTGCCTGGTGATCATAATGTCCTAACATGCATTCCGCCCAAGAGGCTACACTGTGCGCTCCTTCCCTAGCATCTGTAACGTGTGTAACGTAAAAGCTCAGTTAGCATACGCTTGCGGGTTGATGCAGCCTTAGTGTGTGCTGTTGTGATACTTGCCCTAACTCTCTGTCTTCTTCCAGGAAATGTTGTTTGGCATGTGGCAAGCGAGGTGCCTCATCCCCGGATTCTGGACTCTGCTTTTCTTGCATGGCAGCTTCTGAATCATCCCTGGAGGGCCTGCTTTCCCCTTCTGATGGGGGATGCAGTTAGTATGACCTTGCCAGCCTCAGTGCAGGAGGTGATGGATGACACTATGGGTAAGGATATTCAGCTGGCCGGAGGATCCAGCGACCGGTCTATGAGATGTTCATTGTCCTCTAGGGGATCCATGGCAGCTGTGCCCCCTGGTTTTGGGGTTTCATGTCTGAGAGGAGATTCCAGACTCTGGATTGTCCTCCCTGGATTTCTTTTCCTTTTTGCAACAGGCCTGGTTCTTCTGGCATGAAATTCAGACCCTGCGGCATCTGGGTGCCCCCAGGTGCAGTCTCATGCAGGGCAGGCTGAAAGTTGAAACCCTGTTTGATTACCTTTGGCTAAGTGTCCCTGGCAAGAGAAGCCCCCTGGAGATGGAGAACAGCTGGAAACTATCCAAGATGTTGGCTATGACTCAGATTCAGATGGCTCGATACTGGGTTCTGATGTGAATGAGAAAGTGCTCTCGCCTTCAGAAAATTATGCAGAGGCTGGCGTGATCTGCCTATTCCAGAAGGAGGAGCTGTGGCATGGATTGCCGGGGTCTCATTTGCCTTGAACTTGACAGATGCTTCCGACACCAAAGTTTTGCACTCCTTCAAGGGGTGTGAAAATTCACGTCTGTCTTCCTGTTCCCAGATGTGATCAAGGATATGATCCAGTTGGAGTGGGACTCTCTCTACTCCCTACCTAAAGAATTAAGGGTGTGTAAGAAGATCTATGCTGTCCCGGAGGAGGAGTGCGTCGAGTGGTTTGACATTCCCAAGGTGGATGCCCAGGTCACAGCAGTTAATAGATGGACCACCATTCATGTGGAAGGTTGATCGACCTTCAAGGATTTTCTGGACCATAAAGTGGATTCCTTGCTGAGAAGCCAGTTTGCCATGGCAGCGGCTATCTGCAGTTGGCGATATGTACCAGCCTGACATCTCAAGCCCTTCTCCAGTGGATTCAGTCTCTTCTGTTAGATGATACTAGCTGTCTTTTGGAATCTCATATGGCCTTCTTTTCTGATGTCATGTATGACCTGATACATTTGGTGGCCATAGATGGTGCCCTGATGACAGTGTCATGGTGTTGGATTTGACTCTGGCACTTGGCAGCGGATACATCGTTCCAAAGCCCGGTTGGTCCAACTAACCTTTTTTATTATTTTTATATTTAATTAAATTTTACAATAAACCATGAACCTTGGATAAAGAATATCACAATATCACATGCAAAAAATAAGCATAAAAGAACATAAAGGAAACAATAACATGACAGTATGCTAGCAGTCCACAATAGAACAATAAAGAAAAGGGAGGATTCAAGAATAATATATACCGTAGGAGAACGGTTACAAACAAAGAAAAATATTAAAAAGAAAAAGTAGGATGTAAAGGGAATACAACTTATAAAGCCCACAATACTACCATAAGGTGAATTCACAATTGCTTAGCATCTACGAAAAAATGCAGTTGAGATGGCTTGTAGAAATGAAAATCTTATTCTGATACCCAAGTACACATTTACAAGGAAATCTCAACTGGAAACTCGCACCCAAAGCAAAAACCTCAGTGCGGAGTTCCAGAAATTTTTTCCTCCTAGCTTGAGTCCACCCGGACACATCTGGGAAGATCTGTACCTTATCCCCCAAAAAAGAAACATCCGATTTTTTTTTAAAAATACATTCATAATAACGCTTCTTTATCCTGAAGAAATGCAAAAGATACCAACAAAGTAGCCTGAGCTTCAACCACCTCGGTAGACTGCTCTAACAACTCAGACAGGTTCTACCTGAGAGTTATCAGCTTTCTGCAAAGCATCCTTACCAGTCATTGAGGGGAGGAAATAAATCTTTTGAAAAGGAGGGATCCCAGACTTGGGATAGTTAAACAGCTCCTTAAGGAACCAAATGAACAGGTCCTTAGGGGAGCACAATGAAAGCTGTGGAAAATTCAGTAAACAAAGATTTAAGTTTCTTTGTTTATTTTCCAAGTTTTCAATTTTACACTGGAAAACCAAACCAACCTTAGCTGGGACCCCTTGCTGATCCTGCAAATGTTGAATTTTAATCTCGAGTCCATCCAATTGCGCTTGCTGTTGGATCACCTTCACCTCCACCCCTCCAATCTGGGAGCAAAGGGAGCAGAAGCCTGCAATATCCCAGCACAAACCCGATAGAGTAACTGCATTGCGTCCCAAATGGAGTCCAGGGTCACCTCCTTTGGTCTCCAACGTGGAGGAAGATCCGGGATCATCACACTTCTGAATGGGGGGTAAACCCCCTACCTGGGGCAGTTAGACCCATTACCACTAGCTACCGGCACAACCAATGCTGAGGCCAAGGACTGCTGAATAGCCGCATCCAAAACCACACCAAGTACGCTACCCGCAGCACCCCCAAGGGCAGGAGGAGTGGAAGAGTCAAGCGGGCTCAGCGAAACATCGCAGCCCAAATCAGGGCTCTCCCTAACCCCGACAATGGGTTCGCCCAAACACTTCATCTATACAAAATCATCCGTGGCATGTTGCCCCACTGGTATAGCAACAGGAATGAAGGACATACTTCCTCTATCTTTAGCTTTCCATTTAGGTATCTAGAAAAACTAAATAAATGGAAGCAAAGGCCAGGACAAACTACTCCAACATGAACTTAAATCCTCCTAAAGAAGAGCCACTACCAGAAGATATTAAACGCCAAGCTCACCACCTTGTACCCCGCCTAAGAGCCACGCCAAAGGGCCCTCTGGCGAGGCCCTCAGGCAGGAAGGCGTTTTTACCTACTCCCAACAATACAGCAGTTCTCCCTGTGCCTTAAGCACGTTTGACTTTTAAAGCCAGCAGATGAAACAAGGCAGGGAGGAACTTGCTCCCACTCCCAACAGCACAGCAGTTTCGGGTCTAACTGACTTTTAAGGGGAAGCTTATGTTTGGAGCTGATTTGGAGAAGCCAGTGAAGGACCTGGGTGAGACAAAATCTTACTGCTTTCTGGAAGACCGGTCCAAGGGGGCTGTGAAGCCAGCTGGTGTCCCTTTCTTGTCAGCCTCCACCTGTCCACCAAGGGCATGCTGACTGGATTCTTAGGGCTCTCGCTATTACCAACCTGGAAAGCCTTTCGTCACTTCTGCTTCCAGGCCTTGGGCTTATTCTCAGTTCTTTCGTGGAGTGCATGGGCACAGGGACTCAGTCTCCTCCAGAGGAGGACCATCCCAGTCTGCGCAATGAAGGTTTGAGGACCTGTTCCCTGATTCCTACAGTTGGAGGCAGGCTTCACCTTATCTTTCAGGGTTACCAAGGATCACTGAGTGCTAGACACCATTCAGTTTGGCTACATCCTGGAATTCAAAAGCCGATTCCGAATGTTTTTATCATTTCCTCCTGTGAGTCTGTGATCAAAAGTGCCACTGTGTGGGCCACCTTGGACAAGTTGCTGCACCTAAAGGTGGTGGTACCCATCCTCCCAGACAAACGGGGCGGGTCAGAGCAGATACTCCATCTATTTCATGGTGCCAAAAAAGGACTGTTCCCTCGGCCCATTCTGGACCTCAAGGGGGTCAACGAGCACTTGCATGTCCTGCGCTTCTGGATAGAAATGTTGCACTCCTTGATTCAAACAGTGTACCGAGGGGAGTTCTTAGCTTCTCTGGATCTAGCCAAGGTGTATTTTCATTTCCAGATCTGGGCAGATCAGCTGAAGTATCTGTGCTTTGCTGTGGTTAACTCTTGCTATCAGTTTGCCATCCTCTCTTTTGGGCTGTCCGCCGCCCCAAGGATGTTCTCCAAGGTCATGGTGGCGGTGGTGGCAGTGGCGCTGTAGCACCAAGGATCTATGTTCATCCCTATCTGGATGGCTGGCTCATCTGAGCCCATTGTCTTTCAAAAATATCTTGGGTGGCGTCCTGAGTGGTGTCCTTTTTGGAAAGCCTCATCTGGGTGATCAATCAGGAAAAGAGCCAGCTGTTGCCTTCCCAGTCCCTGATGTTTCTGGGCGCACATTTCAACACTCGAGTGAGCAGAGTTTTCCTGCCAAAGAAGAAAGTCAAGACTGTTAGATTGCCTGGTGCTGTTCTGTGTGCAGCAGGCTCCCAGAGTCTGAGATTATCTTCAGCTCCTCGGATTGATGGTGGCGACCATAGAGATGGTGCCGTGGGCATGTGCTCACATGCGACTGCTCCAGCGGTCCTTGTTGACTCTGTGTTCCCCAAGTTCTCAAGAGTTTGAATGTAGGCTTTCACTCCCTTTGATGGTGAAGGCTAGCCTGTGGTGATGGTGGCAACTCTGTCATCTGAGGAAGGGTGTACTGCTGGATGATTTCTCCTGGATCTTGCTGATGACAGATGCCAGTCTCTCGGCCAGGGGATCCCATTGCCAAGATTATACATCCCAGGGTCATTGGAATCACAGGGGTGTGGCCCATCAAATGCCTCAAGGCGAGGGCCATCAGGTTGCCTTTTCTGTGTTTCCAGCCCCTGTTCGAGGGCCTGGTAGTTCAAGTGTTTTCAGACAACATCACGGTGGTGGCTTATGTCAATCATCAAGGCAACACAAGGAGCGCTGGGGTAGCTCTAGAGATGGCTCTCCTGTTTTCCTGGGCAGAGAAGAACCTCCTAGCCTTGTCGGCCCAGCACATTGCCAGGGCGGACAATGTAGAAGTGGATTTCTTCAGCCAGCACTCTCTGGATCCAGGAGAGTGGGAGTTGAGTCAGGAGGTGTTTTGGTTGATTCTGCACTGCTAGGGTCGCCCCGAAATGGATCCAATGGTGACCTGCTCCAATACCAAAGTTTGCTGCTTCAGTCGCCACATGGAGAAGGGGTCCAAGGGCATCAATGCCCTGACCCAACTTTGGCCAAGTCAGCAACTGCAGTACGTGTTTCCTCCTTGGGCATGTGATTCAGCATATAGAACACCACCCAGGCAGAATTGTTCTGGTGGCACCAAATTGGCTGAGGAGAGCAGGTTCAGAGAACTGATGCAGCTCCTGTATGCGCCGCCTGTTCGGTTGCCTTCATCTCAGGGTCTATTGAGACAGGGGCTGATTGCCCTGGCTCCCTTCTCACGTAAGGCATGTCTCTTGAAAGGAGACGGCTAGCGCATCAGGAACTGGTATCTACTCTGCTCGATGCCCAGAAGAGGTCTACCAAGCTAGCATATGTATGGATATAGTGCCTCTTTGAGCGTTGAGGTAGTGTGCAGCAATTGGTTCCTGCGATGGCCAAGGTGTCTTCCCTGTTGGTCTTTCTACAGGATGGAAAGTTCAGGTGGCAACTGTGGCCTCTTTCTGGGGTCTGGTGGTAGGTAAGTCTCTGGACTTGCACCTGGATGTCTCGCACTTTTCCCTAGGGGGTGCGGTCTGTGATCCCTTCCTGGGATCTGTATCTGGTGCTCAGGGCTCTGATGGCGGTGCCCTTTGAGCCATTGACGTGCGCTACCTTAAAGGATTTGACACTCAAGACAGTCGTGATTTGTTCCACAAGGCAGATTTCAGAGCTGCAGGCTCTGTCTTGCTGAGATCCTTATCTATTCTTTTTGAACAAGGCTGTTTCATTTGACCTGCATCTCCCTTCTTGCCTAGGGTGTTTCTCCCTTTCATGTGAACCAGATGGTCTGCCTGCCCTCCTCTCTGAAGGAGCAGTGTCAGGGGAAAGATAAGGATCTTCGCCTGGTGGATGTCCAGAGGCGCTCCCTCTAGTATCTGGAGGTTACAAATTCCTTTTGTAACTCCAATCATCTTTTTGTACTGTTTCATGGCCCGGCCAAGAGTGAGGAAGCAGCCAAGTCAACTTTGGGGCACTGGATTAAGGAGGCCATTGCCTTGTCATATGTATCTGTTGCGGAACTGGCCAGTTCTGGAGGGTTTGTGGGCCCATTCTGCCCAAGCCCAAGCATCCTTGTGGGTGGAATGGAGCTCAGTAGCCCCTGCAGACATTTGTCAGGAAGCAACATGGTATCACTTGTCAATCAATACTGCTTGGATGTCCACATGTGGGAGACACTACCTTTGGCTCAAACGTTTTGCGAGTTGCTGTGTCTTCTTCCTGCCCAGTGGAGTTGTAGCTTTGATACATCCCATTTGTCTGGACTGGTCTAGCAGGATGATATGGAAGGTGACATTTTACTTCCCAGTTAATGTCCTTTTCTCGAGTCCAGATAAATTGGTCCAGGGCTTGTCCCTGAAACTGTTGTTCTATTCTTTTGCTGCGGTAACCTTGGGTCTGCTCTGATTTTTATACTTGGCTCTGCAGGTTCATTTTCTACTACCACCTTTTGTTTATGCTTTCATGAACATAGTTCTCTACTGTTGATTACTCATTGTAATTACTAATGAGTAATGTGAGACTTGCCATGTTTCTCCCATATGCTTTGGGATGAATACTGAAGGGACCTCTGGTGGTTGAGATGAATAGAGGCATAGGAGTGATGTTATTGAAACCTGGGCTTTTCATTGGTTCTTTGTCTCCACCAATATGCTGGTAGGGGAACACAACTCACTTGTCTGGACTGGTCTAGCATGACTGAAGGAAAGGACATTGACTGGTAAGTAAAATGTCACCATCGTCTCTCAAACCCTTGCACAAACCCTGCTTTAGGTCCTGATCCTATCTTCAATGTCATGGCAATTGGATAGTGATCTAATAAGGAATTTGAGAAAATCTCCACTCCATCCAAAAACCTAAACTGAGTACTACGTAGAAAAAAGTTGATTCGGCTGTGGAACCTATGGACTAAAGAGTAAAAGGTATCGATTTTGCAATTGGGATTTCTTTCCCTCATAAGTCCCACAAGGCAAAAAGAGTTTATTGATTTATTTAGATGGTTCTCTAAATCATCTTTCAGAATGTCAAGGCAGTTTACAAGGAACAATTTGAATGGTAACATACATGGAACATTTGCAATAACTTAAACATAACATCAATCATACGAACTAGGAAAGTGTTATGGGTAAAAGGGGGAACTTATATACATAGTCCTGAGGAAGTTGTAACATTGGTGGATGGAGGGGCCTAATGCTATGGTAGGTTGGGAAAGGGAGGAAATTAGAAGGGGGAGGGGAGACAAAAAATAGAGGGGGGTGAATACAAGTAGGGTACTATTTTTTTATCAGAGTTAAGGACATGATCAAATAGGTGCTGTGGTAAGGAAGCTCATTTTGAGTTAGGAGAAAGGGAAAAAACCAAAGAATTCACCCTAATAAAAGGACCTATTTTGCAAGGTCAGAGAAATAAAACCACAACCACACCTAGAAACCAGAAAATCCCCAGCTGGAACAGGTTTCAGAGTTCCCCCTAGTGGAGTAAGGGAGAGTGAATACAGACCCAAGGTAAAAGAACCTTACGTCAGTAAGCTCCCTGATTACCCAGGTGCCAGAGGGCAAGCTGATCTCCATCACCTGGGAAGAGAAGAGGTGGGGCTGGAACCCTGTAGATTTAAGCCTAGGTTAGATTATACAGAAGTTAGGAAGGAGAGCAAGGAGAGGAAGGAGAGCTGGAGGAGCAACGGGAACAGGAGCAGGAACAGCAGGAGAGGAGAGTGTTGGAAAGAGCCCGAGAGAGGTATAGAGCACAAGAGAGGAGAAGCTGCTACAAGCCAAGGCACAGGTACAAGTCTTAGAAGCCTGTCCCATACTGAGCAGTGCAGAGTTGCAGGAGACACTCTCGGCTCTAATGAGAGGCTGTCAGCTAAGCCCAGTGAGCTAGAACGAGAGATAGAACCAATGCAACTAGGGAAGCCTGATGCAGCTTTGAATGAGGAAGATATATTCATGGATTGCTCTTTGTGCCAAGCCTTAGCTACAGAGGGGTTGAAGGAAAGCCAACCTTAAGAGAAAACTCTCCAAAGCAAGGTAACCTTGGAAAGCAAGGAAGATGTTTTGAGAATTCCCTGTGTTAAGAGGGGAAACGTTTGCTGAGAAGTGAGAACAAGCTGAAGCTGTATAATTGTGCTTGTTAAACACCTGCTATCCTGTGCTGAGAGACAGCAAGAAGCCAAGCTAACGGTGAGAGGAAAAAAGCTTTTGTTTTGCTTTGAATGTTCCTAGGAAAACCTGAGTAGAGCTTTGTTTGCTTATTGGAAGTTTGTTCCTGTTGGAAGTTTTGCTTTGCTTATAAAGAGGAGAACATCCTGAAAATGTTTGGGACTGAAAAGAAAGAAAACTGCCATTGAAGAAAGCTGTTTGTTTTTATGCTTTAACCAGCAAGGCTAGAGAAAGCTGGAAGTCTTGCTGTTAAAGGGGTTTTTGCTTTTGGGCTGACGAATACTGTAAGCTGATATTTTGTTTTGACCTTTTGCTTATGTCCTGTTGTGTTTTTGAAAGAAACCTGGAGAAATAATCCTGAAAGAGGTAATTTATGAACCTTGCATTTGAGTAATACATTTCTGACATTGCCTTACCAAAAGAGCCAAACTACAAGTTTTTTTTTCTACCTGAAGCCATATGTGTAGCAGTTAAACTACATTTCCCAAGAAGCATTGTGGGGGAACCAGTCAGAGAAGGCTGAAAAGGGAAAGTTTCTATTAGAACCATGACCCTCCATGCTGAATGCAAGGAGCAAGAACGTGACAGTGCATTGTCAAAGTGTTCAGAAAATAGATATGTTTTTATCTTCTTGTGGAAGTCTTCCAGGTTATTTGTTGTTCGGATATTGTCTGGGAGGCTATTCCAGATCTTAGGTGCGAGAGTTGCCTTTGGAAGTTCTACTGGGGATGGCATATCACACCCTGGCCCAGTTTGGACTATTTACCCAGGTCTGACACTTGACTAATCTCTTTCAACAATCAGTACTGTGCATTCATACTGTGCCGATGTGGAGACGAGTCTCTTAAGAAATTAATTTGAATCCCCCCCCCCATTAAATCTGTGTATATTACCTAACAACCAAGTCATTTAACACACCCATCATAGACTCTAGTTGGACTGCCAGCACCCTCAACACTAAATTAATGCTGAGAAGCCCCCTTGTTCTGTGGCAAAGGAAGCTGTGCCAATGCAGAATGAAAGTCTAGGGGGGAGAGGAGTCCAGGTGCACACTAGATTATTTTTCAGCATCACAACAATTTGAAATTTAGCCAACACAGCCTGTCCCTAGTGAACACATAATTCTCCATGCAGCACACAGGACAGTTAACCAGGTCAGGTGACCCCCTCCAGACAATCCAGACACCTTTTGCCAACTGCTACATCTTGGACCAATGGATTCACAAGCATGCTGTTGATCAATCAACCCACATGTCCTCCCACATAAACTGATGGATCCAAGGGTGTATTTCATGGAGACCACCAATTTGCTAACCCATAGAACAGCAAGAGGGTGAAGGAGAATGCCACTTCGAATAAGGCCATCTCATACAGTGAGGAGCAAAAGTACCTCAAACACCCTCACCAAAACACCATGAACCTTAGATCCCTAAATCCTCCCCCCTGCACTTTACTGATCCAAAGCTACAATCGTCAACAAAGTAGCCAGTGCACTAGTCAACAAGCCCACCAGCTTGACATACACTACAAAGTTTACAATCAGCTTTGCCTAGAAAGATAGCTGCTCTGGCATAGTCTGCTATATCGGGAAGTCTGCAAATCTCTTCCAGCTGGCCTTATACATCTTCCACATATTCACCGACAAAGCATTCCTCAAGAAGCTCCTGAAGACTCCAGTAGAATAGTATGGAATCTCGGTAGGGTTAGCATTTGCACTGGGAGCCAACACCAAAAACACAACCATTGAAATAAGAAAAATATTGGCTGTCTACAGGGGCAGCTCAAGGTAATCTAATGCCTGAGGTGAGGGATGAGATGGTGCCCCCCCCAAGCTTGGGGGGGGGGGGAGGCTTTCTCAAAACTGCATCAGGGACTGAAAAGTCAATTAGATAATGTGGAGGAAATAAAAATATCTTCGCAAACACCATAGAACTAAAGAGAGAGCGTGAACCACTGCACAGTTTATAACATCAAATTATAACTCATTTTTATTTTGTTGTTATAAACTGTGTTATGGTTGTTGCCTTTACGTTTTGAACATATATTTTTTATTCACAGAACCCCCTCCCCCCCTCAACAACGGGTGCAGAGCAGAACTAGGACATCCACCCACAAAACTCAATATCTAATTTTAAAAAAATCTGATTCTGCCCATCTCACTAACAAACATTCTCCTGTACCAGGCATATTGTTAACTAATAGGAGTGGAGGAATAGCCTAATGGTTAGGGTACTGACTTAGGAACCAAGGGCCCAATTTTTGAAAGGCATCTACATGGTTTACAGCCCAGTAAACCATGTAGATGCCTTAGTTGGGGATTTTCAATGTCACTTACTTGGTTAGTGTCGTTGGATATCTCCTCCTAAGTCCCCTACGTGCCCCGATGCGATCCGGATAGTATCAGGGCATGTTGGGGGCTTTCCAGGGTGGAGAATGGCACTAACTGAGCAGCAGTGATATTGGATGCTGCTCATTTAGCGAAATGCGCCTTAAAGATAGGCGAGGAAAATTGCCTCCCTACAGTTAGTCTATGGCCCCACATAATCAAACTCTGGAATTAGTTACCGGAGGATCACAGTAAAAGCTGTTAGTGTAGCTGGGTTTTATTTATTTATTTACATTCTCTTATATACCGCGCTATTCTGCATCAGTGTGGTTTACATTGAACAAACTGAAATTACATTGAACAGGGCATTATAACTTGGAGATAACTATTTTACAGGGAACATGGGCTATGGAGGGTTAAGTGGCTTGCCCAAGAACACAAGGAGCACCTGTGGGACTAGAAACCCCAGTCCTTCCGGCCCAAGGTTGCTGTCCTCTAGTGGGATTGGAACCCCCGACCTTCCAGCCTGAAGTACCTTGCCCCAACCACTAGGCCACTCCTCCACTCCAATGATATCTATTTGTTCAAAGTTGGGGTTTATTTTATCAAAAGGCATATATATATATATATACCATCCAGTCCAGGTGTTTTACCACTCTTTAGTTTATCAAATACTTGTAATATATTTTCCCAGTTTATCAATATTTCTTTCAGTTCTTCCGATATATCATTTTTAAATATCATTGAAAGCATGGGTAACTTCCCTACATCATCTTCAGTAAAGACTGAAGCAAAGAATTCATTCAGTCTCTCCACTATGGCCTTGCCCTTCCTTAGCGCCCTTTTTACCCCTCTATCACCCAATGGTCTAACTGACTGATTCACTGTTTTTTTGCTACAAATGTACTTGAAAATTTTTTTATTATGCATTTTTGCTTCCATGGCAAGCTTTTTTACAAATTATCTCTTTGCCTGCCTTATCAATGCCTTGTATCTAACTTGCCAGTGCGTATGTTTCCCATTTTCATAATTTGGCTCATTTTTCTATTTCCTGAAAGATGCTTTATTGGCTACAACTGCTTCTCTGACCTTGCTTTTAAACCATACTGACTGTTTCTTGGACTTACTTCCACTTTTCTTGAAGTGTGGAATACATCTGGTCTGGGCTTCCAAGATAGTTTTTTTTTTAAACAACGTCCATGCTTGATGTAAATCTTTAACCTTTGCAGCTGCTGCTTTTAGTTTTTTTAACAACTATTTTCCTCAGTTTATCATAGTCTTTCCTTTTAAAAGTTAGAAGGTAGTACTGTGGATTTCCTTGCCGTCCTGCTTCCATTTATTAAATCAAATGCAACCATGCTCTGATCACTATTGCCAAGTGACTCTAATACCCTTATCTCTTGTGCCAGATCCTGTGTTCCACCAAGGACTAGCTTCCAAATAGCTTCCCCTCTTGTCGGTTCATGAACCAGCTGTTCCAAGAAACAGTGATCTATCTCATCTATAAACTTCATATCCCTAGCATGTCCTGCAGTGACACTGACCTAGTAACTGGAGGTTCTTGCCAAACCGGGAGCACACTAAATCATTTTTGAAATGGACCCTGCAAGTGCAGGTTTTTCCCTTCACTGTATGTGGAATAAGCACCAAGTAATGCTTCAATAGAATTTAGCTGTGTCAAATGATGCATAAACATTTGACCCATTGGGATCACCCAGCAAGTGAAATTGAGCCATTCAATCTAGGATTGAAAGTGTCATGATGTAACTTTTTTATATTTGTGTGTCTCCGAGAACAGTGCCCACAACACCTCTACTTTATCCTAGGGAAACCTGGACACCATGCATTCCAAGTCTAACTCAATCCCTAAAAGAAGAAGAAAAAAAGGAGGTTTAAATCTGCTCCTTCCAGCTTCTCTGCTGCTAAGGGAATGCTAGTTCCCCCCCCCCCAACTGTGTACATTCTAATGACCTGGACACCCCCCTCCCCCCCCCCAAAAAAAAAGAAAATCATCTTTAGCTTGTGGAGAAGATATGCCTGATAAGCTGGATACTCAGATCAGCGAGGAGGGGTTACACTGCTCCTTGTGAGCAGGAGCCATCCCCTCCGGGAAGCTCAACCAATCCTCCTGATCAGGAGCAACCCCAAGAAAAGCCCGTGAAACTCCAGAGGGGCACCTCTTGTGTGTCCTAGAGATGTCCGGTGAAAAAGACATCTCAACTGGTAAAAAATCCTCAGAGGACGCTAGGAGCAAAGCTGGAGACAGAGAGAATACTGAAGATGACCTCTAGTGGTGCTGGCATTTATACCACTGCTGATGTCACTGAAGCTTTGAGGGTTTTTTTCTATCTATCTCCTTCATCTACTGACAGAGGGTCTAAATCCACTAGTCTGGACTGGGTCTAGCAGGATTCCAGGAAAGGAAATTAGCGGTAAGTGAAATTTCTCCATACTGAATTAGCATATCGCTTCCTGCAAACCAACTGGACTATCCCATGCCCACAAGTTGTAAAAGCCTCAGGATCAATGGCACACTACTGAGCATCTCATAAGCATTTACTTGATAAAATAAAATGACGGGTGGTAAACATTTTGATGATACATTACAATACTTGTATGCCTTACATTGGCTCCCTATTAAATTTTGGGTGTTATATATGCTTATATTTAAATGCCTTCACCATCAGACTCCTTTGAGCCTTTTGGCTCTATTACGAATTTATTGTCCACTATAGTCACTTCAATCCCAAGATGCAGTTTTGCTTGATGTATCTGAATTTTGGAAAATACACTTTCAAATACTGCGGAAAAGGATCTTCTCTATGATTGCTCCTAGTATTTGGAAATCCTTACCACGTGACTTGTGCGGTGTGTCTGAGATTTTAACTTTTTGTTGAAAATTTAAAACACACTTGTTCTTACAGGCTTTTCCTATGGCTGCTTTTATGAGGCTAATTCTGGGCAATCTAATTCAGTGGTTGATGTAACTTTTAATTATTTATTTGTTTATTTTGTCATATCCGTTTTAATTTATGTTGCTTGTGATCCGCCTAGGTTTGAGTATCCTAAGTGGGGCTAAGCCTGCACTGGGCTTTTGCAGTACAGCTAGTCCTCACTTAACGACCTACCTGTTTAGCGACCGCTCGCACTTGCGACCATCGCTTCGCCGTTACGACCGCTCACACTTACGACCATATCACCGACGGTGAGCGGTCGTAACGGCGAAGCGATGGTCGTAGGTGCGAGCTCTCACAGTCATTCCTGCTTGTTCATGTTTTCCCTCATCTGTCCTGGTGTTCCCTTTTATCAGGTATGTCTGCACTTGCTTTTGTCAGCGTCGATTTCTCCTGCGCAGGATCCCATAAGCTGAAGTATGCCTTTCCTCGCTTAACGACCAATTCGCTTAACGACCGGGTCGTTGTAACGGAACTCGGTCGTTAAGCGAGGAATGGCTGTATTCCGACCTGACTTTGTGGGCCTATTCGAACGGATAGGGGATGGGTCTGGCTGAATTAGAGTGGAAGACAAATCTTTTAAATAAATAAATATGCGCTGAATTTAAAACAGAACTGAAATTAAGTGGGATTGACCGACAGCAAGTGAAAAGGCCCCCTTGATAGCTGTCTTCATCATCAGTGCCCTGGGCCCAACTGCTACATGTTTACTGCGTGGTCAAATTAGCCATACTGCACTAAACAAAGGCTGGGATCAATGAAGGATTTGACAATGTTTCCAGCAAGGTACGAAAGAGTATGGATCAGGCAAAATTTGCCCAGCTCCTCTTGAGTACCAAACCTGGTACTAATACCACCAGAATCATGAAAGGATGATCCTGAAAAGGCCCCTGAGCCACCTTAGGCCTCTCATGTCCTATGGACTTGTTTGCCAACACCCACAGTGTATCATGGCTCTCATGCTGCAATAGTGGGTCCTCAAATAGAATGCTGACACCTGTTGAAAACCAGCCCATAAAACTGTGCACCATTCCTATCTGGGTATGCCTACAACCAATAATGTGGAAAGAAACTTGACTAGAAACTCTAGAGCAGGGGTTCTGAATCCACTCCTTGGGACACACTTAGCCAGTCAAGCTTTCAGGATAACTGTGATGAATATGTATATGAGAGATTTGTGTAAAATAGAGGCTGTACATGCAAATCTCTCTCATGCATATTCATTGTAGCTATCCTGAAAACCTGACTGGCTAAGTGTGTCCCTATGACTGGGTTGAGAACCATGACTCTAGGGCAGCGATGGCGAACCTATGGCACGCGTGCCAGCTGTGGCACGTGAAGGCCTTGCAGCTGGCACGCGGGAAGGTCCGCAATTAAGATATGTGGCGCGGCGGGAGGTGAGTGTGCTGGTGTCTGCTTTGCAGCTCATCTGGCCTGTGCCCGAGGGTGCACCTGGAGTACTCCTTAGTACCTTCCCTTCAGGGCTGTCAAAGCAAAACACTACAGCCTGCAGGGAGAGGGCGCGCACACACACACAGCTTAACATTTATACGTATGATGCGCGATTAGGCATTTTTACTTGTGGCTGGGTGGCATTTCTAAGATCATGACTGTAGCGTTTAATCGTTAAAATCTGTTTGGGGGGGGGGAGAGAAACCTAAGGCTGAAGGTTCGCTTAAGATTGCCCAACACCCTAGCACTGGCCCTGAAGGCTAAAGAGCTTTTGCCGGCCGCCAGGGAAGTGACAGGGGCTCTGCAGTGCGCGCACCCCGTGACCTGGCCGCGCTATTTTTAGCCGACAGGCGACCGGCTCGGGTTGCAGGACCAGCCCGGGTGGACGGAGGAGAGCAGCCGAGCCGGTGCCGTCGGTGAGCCCGAGAGTCGCTGCGATGTGTCCCCAGCTCTGCACGTATGTGTGTGTGTGTTCCTGCCCAGTCTGTGTACGTACATGTGGAGAGCAGAGAAGCGCGCGATAGTGGCCGACCTTGGATCTGGCGCTCGGCTGCCCAGTCTCACACTTTCCTGGTCCCCTGCGAGGAGATCAGCAACGAGGCCGCTGTGCACGGAGGCGAATGCCAGCTATTTGCTCCTTCTGCCCAAAATGTTGGGCAATGCCTTGGGGCCACGTGGAAATGGGAGGCTGGGGAGCAGCGGGCACCCCACGTACGGGCCCCTCCGGGCGAGCAGGCGAGGCTATAGGTCGCAGCCATTTGCGGAAATGGACGATGCTGTGTCAACACCTGGACAGTCATAAAATACACCAGGAAATCCACAAAGCATATTCCACCATTGTAGCCGAAGCAAAGGAGAATTTTAGTAAAAGATTTTCTCAGTTCCGTAAGATGGAGACAACCCTTTCATTTATTACTTCCCCAGAAAAGTCCACATTTGAAGATCTTGATCTTTCCTGCTTACAGTGGTTGGATATTCAAAACTTGGAAATGGAGCTACTGGAATTTCAAGAAAGCTCTATCTGGAAAAGTAAATTCAATGACCTGCGTGCGGCTCTTGAACGTATTGAGTGTGAAAGGGTGACAAATGAAATCACTGCTAGCAGTTCTGAAAATGAAATCCTAAAAGCGTGGAATTCTCTGCCAGACAATTTTAAGTCCATGAAAGCACTTGGGATTGCTCTTCTTACTTTGTTTGGGTCATCCTATGCTTGTGAGCAGCTGTTTTCGGCTTTGAATCATATAAAATCTGATGCTAGAAACAGATTAACGGATGACATGAGTGCTGCATGTGTTGCTCTGAAATTAACGCATTATGAGCCAAGGATTGACAAGTTATCAGCATGCATGCAACAACAAACATCACATTAATTTTTTGGGAATACACACCGAGTCCTGACACAATAACAGTTTTAAGAAGTTTATCTTTTTTTTACTCAGGATACATTTGACATGTTATGTGAATAATACATTTAAAATATATTGTGTAACTGAATCAAATTCTTCCTAAATTCATTAAATTGAATGAAATCATTAAAACATTATAAATTGCCAATAAATTGAAATGAAAACCAAAGGATTGTGAATCAAATTGATTCTCTGACAATACAAAGATTCCAACCTTTACAAATGATGTTACATAGTTCAGGCAACTTTATAAAGAGTTTTTAGATACTAAAATCTTGTTGTTAAGGTTTAATTGACGTGCTGGCACTTTGAGGAAATTCTTTGGTTTTGTGCGGCAGTTTGGGCACTCGGGCTCAAAAAGGTTAGCCATCACTGCTCTAGGGGAAGCCTGTAAATATGACCTGACACCCTTGGCCTTACCCAAGGCCACTGGGCTGAGACAGCAAAAGGCCAGACATCTCGAAAACCTCTGAGCCTCTGAGTTATCCTTAGGCAGGTCCTATGAAACTGCTCATTGTAATTCAGCCAGGCCCATCCGCTATCCATTCGAATAGGCCCACAAAGTCAGGTCAGAATACTGCAAAAGCCCAGTGCAGACTTAGCCCCACTTGGGATACTCAAATATGGCATGCTAACATCTCATCAATGATGGTTTTGAGACCTTCTGCCACCTTTTATCCCATCTTCCTTAATGTCATTTAATTTCTTGTACTCTCCCCCCTCCTGCACCTCCACAATGAAAATACTATATATTATGTATTTTCTACGCAGTATCTTGTTCGCAGCCTTTAAGGCAACCCGATTGTCCAGTAGGGGCTACAAAGCTCAAGAAATGCCCTTGCCGAGACATCTGGACCTTTGCCAAATCTTCTCAACCTTCTGTTCCTAACCCCATGCCCCTCCCCCACCCCTCCTTCCCAGAATCTGACCCAGATGTCTCTCATATGTGTAGAAGATCTGATCCTGCGTTCAGCACTCACACTTCTCTTGATCAAAATGTTTATTTGCATTTGCTGCAAGTTTGTGGAAATTTCTTGTCCTGCAGTTGCATGCCAAACCCTTGTCCTTACCCTAATGACCTCTGCCCACATACTCCACTCATTAGGGCTTTCCTCCATGACTCTCTTCCCAACTGTTATCCAATCTCACTACTGCCTCAGCTCTGATATCTACACCCAGATTCCTTCTTTGCTGGCTGTGGTGCCATGGGGCTCACTGTCAGTATTATGCTCCACTGCTCAGTACTGTTGCCCTCCCACCAACAGGTGCTACTACTCTGATAGCCAGTGGTGCTCTTGGTGTGCCAAGCCCCCTGCTTCCCACTTACCTCCCTTTCCTCATCCTTCCATACTCAATCACTCTACTTCCATTCACAAACACTCTCAGATAGCTCAAAATAAGCGGCCTGACTCCCATGCTACTTGCTTCTAGGCTGCACCATTCTGCAGCTCATCCAATGCCTAGCCCCTTCAACCCCTCCTTGGAGCATCCTTCTTCAATAATCCCCAGAATACTATTCCTCAATCATCCCTAGAGCCAACCCCCATCCACTGCCTTTCACACAACCAACTCCCCATCTGGCCAGATACCCTTTGCAGGCCTCAGCTCAGACTGCACACTTCACTCATCACTGACCATAGATGCTAGCTCTAGGGGTGCTTTGGCAAACCTAGAATTGCACAAAGTCCATCAGTGTATCTAGAGGGAGGTAATTTGTGTCTGGTTTAGCACCCCAGTTGTTTGGAAAGTTGACTTCTCTGTCAGAAACACTAGGCCACCTGAAGTATCTTCCACCAATAGGCTGGCTGTCAAGCAATAGCCGCAGGCACTACTGTGGCCACCTTTCCAAAGCTGAAGACCCCACTGCAAAGCCTCTGGTACAGGCTGTGCTGGCACCATTAATCTCCCCATGAGCTTGCCAAGGCCACTCCATGCAGTGGTGCTTCTCCAGACCCCTTACTGCTACCAAAAGCCCCCAGAGCAGTCTGTATCTTGATCTTGGGGCATAGTACACTTTCTCGTCCTACTCCCTTCCCCCCCTCCCCCCCTCCCCCCATGGCTGACATGTCCTTGACTGTCTCTCACCACATCCAGTTGCTGCTGCAGCAACCTTCAACTATGACTGGCCCCACAATATGGCTTCTCCAATAGACTGGGAGACTGGTGCTAAGCCAAGAAGCGCCAACTCTCCCCTCACAAGCCTGCCCCACCAAAACTGCCCCCACAGCCTGCTAAATTCACGTTTACCTCCCTCTCCTATTCCTCACCCTTTCTCTACATTCTCAATCAGTGGCCCCCATCCCCACCATCATACTGGCCACTGCCGCTCAGAAGAGGCTTGGCCGTGTTATATAGTGCCCACAATTTAAGCTGAGGGCACTCTTTGTTGATATAAACTGATTTGGTACCTAAAGAACATTCTAGTAGAACAAATACAATGGACTACAATACTGACTCTTTTTTTTTTTTATTCAGATAATTATTTTGTGACATCCTGAGACTTTACATTATAGCACACATATTGCCAGATTTAATAATGCTGAATGTGAGAGGGATATCTGATGAGCCCTATTACACCAATCCCTGGCACTTGATCTAACATATCGGCTTTACGCTTTGTGAAATATTAGAAACATAGAAACATGATCGCAGAAAGACCACATGGCGTATCTAGTCTGCCCTTCTATATCACCTACAATAGTCCTCTTTTTTTTCCTTAAGAGATCTTCTGTGTTTGTCCCATGCTTTTTTGAATTCAGATACTGTCCTTGTCTCTACTACCTCAACTGGGAGATTATTCCATACAACTACTACTCTTTCCGTAAAGAAATATTTCCGCATATTATTTCTGAGTCTATTCCCTTTCATTCTCATCCTATGTCCCCTCGTAGCAGAGTTTTCTCTCAATCGAAAGAGGCTGTTCTCTTCTGCATTTATGCCATGGAGGTATTTAAATGTGTCTATCATATAATATTTAAATAATAGATATTTAAGTCTATCCTCATATGCTTTATAATGAAGACCACTAACCATTTTAATAGCCACCTTCTGCACTGACTCTATCCTGTTTATATCCTTTTGAAGGTATGGTCTCCAGAATTGCACACAATACTCCAAATGAGGTCACACCAAAGACTGATAAAGAGGCACTATCACCTCCTTTTTTTTTGCTGGCCATTCCTCTCCCTATGCACCTAAACATTTGATTTTTGCCATCGCCTTTTTTACCTATTTAGCCACTTTAAGATCATCAGAAACAATCAAGCCCAGCTCCCACTGGACAGAAGTACTTTCATGGACAGAAGTACTTCGACCCCTACACTGTACCGCTCCCTTGGATTTTTGCAGCCCAAGTGCATGACTCTGCATTTTTTTAGCATAAAATTTCAGCTGCCAAATTCATGACCATTCTTCAACCTTAGCTAGATCCCTCCTCATGTTATCTACTCCTTCCTGTCTACTCTATTGCAGATTTTGATATTATCCACAAACCTTACCCGACAGCCCTTCCGCAATATCACTAACAAAGATGTTAAGAAGAAGTGAACCAAGGACAGATTCCTGCAGCACATCACTGGTAACTTCCTTCTCCTCAGAGTGAGCTCCATTTACCCCAGTACACTTTGTTGCCTCCCACACAACCAATTTCTAACCCACTTAATCACTTTAGGACCCATCCCTAGGGTCTTCAGTTTGTTTATAAGTTGCCTGTGCGGAGCAGTGTCAAAGGCTTTACTGATATGTAAGAACACCACATCTAGGGCTGTCCCTTTGTCCAACTTCCTAGTCACCCAGTCAAAGAAATCGGATCCTGCAATCCATTGGACTCCAGAAACATCAATATTCTTTCTTTTAGCAGTGTTTCCAATTTACTCACCACAGAGCTTAGACTAACCAGTCTGTATTTTTCAACCTCATCCTTACTTCTGCTTTTGTGTAAAGTGACCACGTGTGTCTGTCTCCAGTCCTGTGGGGACTACTCCCGACTCCAAAGAAACATTGAAAAGGTCAATCAATGGAGCTGCTAGAATGTCCCTGAGTTCCTTCAGTATTTTCGGATGTATCTCATCCAGTCTCATCACTTTGTCTACTCTTGTAGTTTAGCTAATTCCTCATGAACACAGTCTTCTGAAAATTGTTCAAGATCCCCTGTTCCTATTTATGGGTGTTTTCTGAGATCCTGCTCCTGACCCTTCATCTGTAAACACAGAACAGAAATATTTGTCAAGCAATTCTGTTTTATCCTCATCGGCTTCTACATATGTGTATAAATGCCCGTAGGATGGGAAATAACATCCCTGATGTTGAAGCTTTGGTGGGAGTGGCTGACTTGGATTTAGTGGCAGTTACATGATTGGGATGTAACTATACCTGGCTATACTTTATTCAGAAAGGACAGGGTAGGAAGAAGGGGGGGGGGGGGGAGAAGTGGCACTATATGCAAAAACTACTATTAAAGCTTTGGAATTACAGAGCTTAAAAGGGAGAGAGGAGGCATTGTGGATTAAACTAGAAAGAGGGAAAGAGAAATCTATTTGCATTGGTGTGATATACAGACCTCCCTCACAAGAGTAAGAGGTGGACAGAGTTAATTGAAGACATACACAGCATTGCTAGTGTCAGACGGCTGCCTGGGTGATAATCTTCACAGTCTTTGCAAGTGCATATCTCTATATGATTTGCAAGGTATTGTGGGCAATGTAGTTCATTCACACCAGACACAGCTGCTGACAATAATTTAGTTGTGCTCTTGGGTAAAGCCAATAAGATATTTATTTATGGGGTTATTTCTCCCAACACAGATATGCTTGGTAGCACATAAATTAGGTAACTTGCTTTCAGTGTTAACTTGGAAAAACAAAGTCAAAATCAGGAAAACAACAAATGAAAAGCCATAAAGCAAGAAACAAACTGTTCTTAACCTCTGATTACTTCCCACATAGATACAGAAGTGATTCTCTCCTAGCTCACAAGCAATTAGGTAAAGCTTAATTGCTAGCAGTTACCAGCTGAAACCCCTTAGCTGGCTTGCCTTCCACTGTGTGGGTCAAATCCTGCTTCAGGAGCTTTTCTGAGTAGATTAAAGAACAAATTTGTATTTTTCTTATGATGGTGGCTGTACTTTATAACAGACAGTTACCAACGGAGTTTAGATAGAGAGCAGTCCATATAAACAGGATCCTCATCTGCTATTATTCCCCCTTGTTCAACAAGCATGGGTTCAATATCATGGATTGGCACAGATGAATCTCTCAATGGAGCATTTTCAGGAGAATACTTGTTTCCCTGCTGTCTTTCAAGGTTATAGCTAGGGCATAGATCAGTGTTCATACCTGAGCTTCCATTGCTGCTAGAGTTCCTCTCTATATAGCCTGGCCAGTATGTAGTCCAGTTCTTATGTCCAGCCTTCCAATCCAGATCCCTGGACACTGGATCTCTCTTCACATACCTTCTGGCACAGGTCTTAGAGTCCCTTCCACGTGCAGGCCGTCTCCCTCACAGGTAGCCTCTGGTGATTCCTAGCTCTGCAGCACCATTCCTCTGGCTTTCCCCAGTCCAATGGTGTATGCTGGCCCTTGGAATACCTCCCAGTATACGTACTGCTTTGGACTCTTCTAGACCTCTCAAAGGCTTTTCTCTTCCTTCTTCCAAAGAGTCTCTTTCCCTCTCTGTCCGTCCGGTTTGGCTTCTGCTTCTGATGATCCTTCAGATGAAACTGATGATCAAACTCAAGCTGATTCTCAGGATACTGAGGACAATTCTCTGGATATCCAAGGTGATCATGAAGATGGTCATCTGTAGAATAAACTCTACTCTTATTCTGCCTTGATGAGTGCTCCTCCCTAACACAGCGCAGCTGTGCTGAACCAGGCCCTGCCCTTTGAGATGAGTGCTTAGGGATTACCTCATAGCCCTCCTGATTGAACACACGTTTCCCCACTTCAGCTCCTCTAAGGGCTGTTGGAAACCTGGTGCATTCTGGGACTGGTAGTCTTTTATGGCAAAATTCTGTTTTCTTATTTCTACCAGAACTGACAGGTTGCTTGTTCAGAGTCACTTCACCTTTTCTATAGCTCCTTCCTGAGCTATGATAAGCTTCCTTATCACACTAGGAAAGGGGAAGTGCTACTGATAGGGGATTTCAATATGCCAGATGTTTGGCACATTCCTGCTGCACTATCATCTAGAAGTAAAGAGATCCTAGATTCTCTATAGGGAGAACTATTCAGGCAATTGGTAACAGACCCCACACATGAAGGGGCCATACTGGACTTGGTGCTTACCAATGGTGAATGTGTTTCTGATGTTGTAGTGAGAGATCATTTTGCATCCAGTGATCACCAGATAGTGTGGTTCAGTATTAGGACTAGGGCTGTTAGAATACATTCAAAGGTGAGGGTCTTAGACTTTAGGAAGACTAACTTTTCCAAGATGGGCCAATACCTCAGGGAGTCGTTAGTGGGATGGGAACAGCTGGGGGATATAGAAAAAAAGTGGGCAAAACTGAAAGGGGATATTTTAAGGGCAATCAACCTTTTTGTTAAAATGGTAACTAAAGGTAAAAGGAAAAGGAGACCGCTATGGTTTTCGAAAGAAGTAGCTGAAAAAAGTGAAGAAAAAGAGGGAGGCCTTCATGAAATACAAGAGATCACAGAGAGAGGAAGACAGACATCTATATTTGGAAAAACTTAGAGAAGCTAGTAAAGTAGTCAGGAAAGCAAGGATTCAAAAAGAGGAGGAAATAGCCAATGAAATAAAATGGGGGGGGGGGGGGGGGGAGAAGACATTTTTCAGATATGTTAGTGAGAAGAGGAAGGGCAAAAGTGGTATTGTCAGACTCAAGGGTGACAGGGAGGAATATGTAGAAGCTGATGAGGATAAAGCGGAATTGCTTAACAAATATTTTTGTTCTGTGTTCACAGATGAAGAACCAGGAGCAGGACCTCAGAAAACACCCACAAACAGGAACAGAAGCGAGGGACATCTTGAACAATTTTCAGAAGACTGTGTTCATGAGAAACTAGCTCAACTTAAAGTAGACAAAGCGATGGGACTAGATGGGATACACCCTAGAATACTGAGGGAACTTGGGGACGTTCTAGCAGCTCCACTGACTGACCTTTTCAATGCCTTGTTGGAGTCGGGAGTGGCGCCAAAGAACTGGAGAGAGGCTCATGTGGTGCCTCTACACAAAAGCGGAAGTAAGGATGTGGTTGAAAACTACAGGCCGGTTAGTTTAACTTCGGTGGTGAGTAAATTATTGCAGGGGCTGCTGAAAGAGAAAATAGTGAGGTTTCTGGAGTCCAGCAGATTACAGGATCCGAGGCAGCATGGATTCACCAGAGGCAGGTCTTGTCAGACAAATCTGATTGATTTCTTTGACTGGGTGACCACGGAGTTGGACCGAGGGAGAGCCCTAGATGTTGTGTATTTAGATTTCAGTAAAGCCTTTGACACTGTTCCTCACAGGTGACTTATAAACAAACTGAACACCCTAGGGAGGGACCTTAAAGTTACTGCTTGGGTTAGAAATTGGTTGGGTGGGAGGCGACAAAGAGTACAGGTAAATGGAGCTCACTCTGAGGAGAAGGATGTTACCAGTGGTGTGCCCCAGGGATCTGTCCTTGGTCAGATTCTTTTTAACATCTTTGTTAGTGATATAGCAGAAGGGCTGTCGGGTAAGGTTTGCCTCTTTGCGGATGATACCAAAATCTGCAATAGAATAGACACCCAGGAAGGTGTAGATAACATGAGGAGGGATCTAGCTAAGCTTGAAGAATGGTCTAGAATTTGGCAGCTGGGATTTAATGTTAAAAAATGTAAGGTCATACATTTGGGCTGCAGCAATCCAAGAGAGCAATATAGTATAGGGAGTGAAGTACTTTTGTCCACTAAAGAAGAGCGGGACTTAGGCGTGGTTGTGTCTGATGATCTTAAAGTAGCTAAACAGGTAGAAAAGGCGACTGCAAAAGCTAGAAGGATTCTTGGGTGCATATGGAGAGGAATGGCTAGCAGAAAAAAGGAGGTGATAGTCCCTCTGTATAAGCCTTTGGTGCAACCTCATTTGGAGTATAGTGTGCAATTCTGGAGACTGCACCTTCAAAAGGATGTGAACAGGATGGAGTCGGTGCAGAGGGTGGCTACTAAAATGGTTAGTGGTCTTCATTATAAAGCATATGAGGACAGACTTAAGGATCTTAATATGTGCACCTTAGAGGAAAGGTGGGATAGAGGTGGTATGATTGAGATGTTTAAATACCTCCATGGCATAAATGTTCAGGGAGAGAACCTCTTTCAATTGAAAGCAAGTTATGCTATGAGGGGGACATGGGATGAGGGTGAAGAGGGATAGATTCAGGAGTGAGATGCGGAAATATTTCTTTATGGAAAGAGTGGTGGATCCATGGAATAGTCTCCCAGTGCAGGTGGTAGAGATGAGGACAGTAACTGAATTCAAAAAAGCATGGGACAAACGGAGGATCTCTAAAGGTAAAAAGGGGACTGTTGTAGTTGTTGATATGGAAGGACAGACTAGATAGGCCATGTGGTCTTTTTCTGTCATCATATTTCTATGTTTCTATTTTCCTCCCCTTCATCCTTGAGTCTGACAATACCACTTTTGCCCTTCCTCCTCTCATTAACACATTTGAAATATATCTTATCCCTCCATTTTATTGCATTGGTTATTTCTTATTTTTGCATTTTTGCTTTCCTGACTACTTTGCTAGCTTCTCTTAGTTTTTCCAAATATAGATACCTGTCTTCCTCTATCTGTTATCTCTTGTAGTTTATGAAGGCCTCCCTCTTTTTCTTCATCTTTTCAGTTACTTCTTTTGAGAACCATAGTGGCCTCCTTTTCCTTTTACATTTATTTACCTTTCTTTTTTTATTTATAGAATTTGCAAATTATACATTTCCATTTTCAAAAGGGAAAATATCATACAATCCACATAAGAAGAAAACAATCACATTACATCAAATCAAAAGAAAGGTGTTCAAGCCTACATCTCGGGATTTCTATACTTCCAACCAACACAGCCCAACCTTACTTTTGCCTATCAGTCAAAAACTTTTTAAAATGGGAAATATCAAGGAAAACATAAGACTGTCCCTGTAAGGTAATAAGACATTTACAAGGAAAGTGTAGTTACTCACCTATAACAGGTGATCTCTGGGCACAGCAGGAATTTAGTCCTCACATATGGGTATCGTCGGTAACGACGGAGCCTGCGCGGGAACGCTCCCCAGCGTCCAATAGGAACGCTTTTGGGAGCATCCATCAGCCCATCAGCACATGCGCGCTGCCTTCCCGCCTTTCTAACTGTCCCTCTTCAATTAAGTTTGTAGCTGAGTGAAAGGATAGAGGGAGAGAGGAAAGAGACAAAGAGAGAGAGAGAGTCAACTCCTAGGGGAGGTGGGTGGGTTGTGAGGACTAAATTCCTGTTGTTCCCGGAGATCACCTGTTACAGGTGAGTAACTACGCTATCTCCAGGAACAAGCAGGAATGTAGTCCTCACATATGGGGACTCCCTAGCTGAAGATGCCAGGGAGATAGCCCCAGGAAGGTGCCACCGTCGAAGGTGAGAATCCTTCCTCCCATGAATCTCTGGCATCCCATCAGGTTTGGTGAGTAGGAGTTGGTTTAAGTTTGAAAGAGATTTTTTAGAACAGCTTGGCCAAAGAGGGCATCCCAACGGGAGGCTTTATCTAGGCAGTAGTGGGCTGTGAAGATGTGTACCGAAGCCCAGGTGACTGCTCGACAAATGTCATCGATAGACACAGAGTGGAGATTAGCCATAGAAGCTGCCATGGCTCTCACATTATGAGCCTTGACATGGTCACGAAGAGGAAGACCCTTACTCTCATAAGCAAAGGATATGCATTGGGCAATCCATTTAGATAAAGTTCTTTTGGAGACTGGAAGTCCCAAATGACTAGGGTCAAAAGCTACAAAAAGTTGCGAGGACTTTCTATGTTGCTGTGTTCTTTGTATGTAAAAGGCTAAGGCCCTTTTACAATCCAAAGTATGAAGGTTTCTTTCTGCATTAGAGGCGTGAGGCCTCGGATAAAATACAGGAAGATAAATTGATTGGTTTAAATGAAAAGGCAAAACCACCTTTGGCATTAAGTGTGGGTGAGTTCGAAGAACAACCTTATCATGATGAAATCTAGTATAAGGAGGATCAGCCACTAAAGCTTGCAGTTCACTAATGTGACGGGCAGAGGTGATTGCAATTAGGAAGATGACCTTCCAAGTTAAAAACTTAAGGGCTGTAGTGGCCCAAGGTTCAAAAGGCGGCTTCATGAGCTGCCCGAGAACTAGATTTAGATCCCATGCTACCGGTGGTGGCTTGTTGGGAGGTTTAGTTAATAAAAGTCCTCTCATAAATCTTGAACGGAGTGGATGAGAGGAAATTGGTTGTCCATTTAGAGGCTTATAAGAAGCTGCAATTGCACTAAGATGGACTCTTACCGAATTGGTCTTTAACACAGAATTTGAAAAGTGAAGGAGATACTCTAGTATCGATTCTAGGGGTATGACCAGGGGGTTTAATCCCTTCTTGGAGCACCATATAGTAAAACGTTTCCACTTGAAGGCATAAGATCTTCTTGGGAAAGTTTCCTAGAAGCCTGAAGGATATCTTTTACCTGCTGGGATAGGTTGAAATCCTGGAGATCTAAGCCTTCAGCAACCAAGCCGTGAGGTGCAGGGACTGGGGATTCGGGTGCCATAGCATCCCGTTCTCTTGGGAAAGGAGATCTGGAGTAAGCCCTAACTCCAGAGGTGCAGCTTGAGAGAGATGCAGAAGCAGGGAATACCACGTTTGGCATGGCCATCGTGGTGCTACGAGAATCATGCGACCCCTGTCTCTCTGAAGCTTGAAAAGTATTTTGGGGATGAGGGGAATGGGTGGGAAGGCATAAAGGAAGTCCTGACTCCAGTGAAGGAGGAAGGCATCTCTTGCCTGACAGCTGTGCGCCAGAATCCTGGAACAGAACCGGGGAAGTTTGGCATTCAGTGGACTTGCAAAGAGGTCTATGTCTGGAGTGCCCCAGAGTTGAAATATCTTTGCCACCTGGTCTAGGTGGAGTGACCACTCGTGAGGTGATATGATTGAGATGTTTAACCTTTGAGAGGCCGCTCATAGAAGCAATTGCTTCTAATACTTAATTGTTATGTATTTTAGTACACTACATGTAAATATGTCAAATATAAATTTTCAGCTAATTTGGATATGTACTTCCTAGGAAAAAGCATGTTCCATTTGTGGAACGTTGGCCCCTTCAAGCGTCATTTTTTCAAAAATTGTAATTGCTTTTTTTATTGAATATCGTAAACTGGAAACAACAAATACTTTAATTAAGCAATTTTTAAAAGTAATTAGACACAAACGGAGATGACTGTACAGAATAAAGCTTGAAGGGAAAATTTCAGCGAGAGTGAAAATCCGGAAAACACTTCTCGTGCAGGCGCTTGCCAAAAAACTGGCACCATTATTTTGTATTCTTCGAGCAGACAATGCAACGACCTTGGCTTGTAGAAGACAAATAGTGACTGGTGTTAGCTGAAGCTGTAATAGCAGAGGGAATCGAAGCTGTTGGGCCACCTTTTTGAGAACGATAGCCCTCGAGTCCAACTTTCATAGCCACCAAAGCAACCTCGCGGCGGAAATCCAAGTCAATCAGGGCTTGTTTGCCCAAAAGATGACATTGCAAACGCCAGGAAGCAACAATGGCCATATTTAGACCATTGGCAAACAAATTCCACCACCATTTTTTGCTTCGTAATTTAGGATGGTAGCTACCTAGCAAACGATCTAACAAGTTGACACCACCCATACTTTGGTTATAAGCTCCAATCAATTTTGGCTGCTTGATAATGATTTTTTGCTTTTGTTTGACAGAATATCGATTGGCAATTTGAAGAGGTTTTGGCTGCATCCAATTTGACATGACTGTAACCACACTGTTGTCATTCCAACGGACACACACCACATTACCATCACCACGGTAATCATATTCGCCACGAGGCTTTTTGGCAAGCTCCTTTGAAGAAACCAAGGGGCACTTGCTGGTACGGTTTTCACGAACAGTTCCAACAGCACGAAAGCCTTTTGCTTTCAGATCAATCATGAGATCATATGAAGTGAAATAGTTGTCAAAAAACAAGCTGTGATGATTTGGATTTTCAACAACTGATATCAAATCAAGAACAACTTTAGTGCCAAGTGGAACATTGTACTGAGGACCATCTTTTTCCTTGGCACCAGTATAAATTTGCATCGAAAATGGATACCCAGCAGGGCAGCACAACATCCACACTTTGTAACCAAATCAAATTGGCTTACCTCGAATAAACATCTTGCAACTGTGGTGCCCGTAATATGGCACCATTGATTCATCAATACTCAAGTTTTCACTGAACACTCCACCGACTTTCACAAACTGTGCTGTGAAGTGATCGTAAAATGGCTCAATTTTTGCTACTTTTCCAGGTTGCAAATTGAGATTATCAACAATGTGGAAGTAAGTTTTCAAATCCTGGAAACGTTTGCGACTCATTATCTTTGGGACAATATTATTGCTCAAATCCTCAGCGGTCGACCAATAGTGACTTTCTTTGGGCAACTGGTGGTATCCACTGAGGAGCAAAATGCCAAAAAAACGAATCAACTCATCCCCATTTGTATCAATATTTGCCAATTTCTGCTGAGCATAAATATTGGTCATACTGGCAAGATGATCAACGTAATAATCACCAAATATTTGCATAAAGAGGTCAAAGGGAGATTTATCAATCAAATCAGTGCGAAGATCGGCTAATTTTTTGGGAGATGCTTCTGCCATTGGAGTCAAAAAGTCGTCCCTCTTCATCCATTTTTGGGTTGATTTTATCCACTTATGCTTTTTTGCTGGTTGAGCTGACTGATAATTAGATAAGAGCTCACTGTCACTGTCACTTTCTACCAGCTGATCACTTCCCTCGGATTCCACATTAGCAACTTTTTGAATATCCAGATCTAATTCACCACACACATCGCCAGGCTCAATAGACTCCAAATTTTCTTCATCAATTTCTTCAATGTCTGAAGCAGCTATTTCATCATTGGGTGGCAAAATCAAAATGTCGGCTTCTTCTACATCTGAATCTTCCGCAATGCGTGTTACTGCTTCTTGAAGCATCAGGCAACGGTATTTAGGCATTATAACTATATAGAATTAGTTGAATAACAATCCTGCAAAAAATATGGCAGAAATTGTAAAATGAAAAAAATGACACCTGGAAGTCCCAACGTTCCACAAGTGGAACACACGGAAAGAAGTAATCACAAAAACATGAATAGGTTACCGGCATGCATAAAACCTGACCAACACACTCATAAAACATTCCAGAGTATGACTCTCACCCTAATAAGACAGATGGACATGTGAGAACAAAATTGTAGAGGGATATATTACATAAACCATAAAGTGCCAACTTTGGTCTACTTTGGCATACTGTAGAAGGGGGTATATCGCCAATTGGAAAAAAAAATTTTTATTGCTCAAGAGGGTCAATGTCTATAAACTCATTGACAAAGTTTCATCTAATTTGCTTGAAAATTGATAAAGCTATATCATTGCAAAAATATGTTCCACATGTGGAACGTTGGTGCCTACCTCTGTGGCATAAATGTTCAGGGAGAGAGCCTCTTTCAATTGAAAGCAAGTTCTGCTACGAGGGGACATGGGATGAGGGTGAAGGGAGATAGATTCAGGAGTGATATGTGGAAATATTTCTTTACGGAAAGAGTAGTGGATCCGTTGAATAGTCTCCCAGTGGAGGTGGTAGAGATGAGGACAGTAACTGAATTCAAAAAAGCATGGGACAAACACAGAGGATCTCTAAAGGTAAAAAGGGGACTGTTGTAGTTGTTATGGAAGGACAGACTAGATAGGCCATCTGGTCTTTTTCTGTCATCATATTTCTATGTTTCTAAATTTCCCTTCATCCAATGAAGCCACCCAAACTTTAGAGGGTACATAACATAATTGAACAATATTGATTGAGGCAACTACAAAATCTCAGTAAAATATTTAGTAAGGAGAATTTCTGGTGCTAATAGATGCGTAACTGTAAAGTTTAATAAATGCAAATTGCAGGCTCGAGAGGCATTTTCCAGTTCCTCAATACGAGCGTGAACCATCAATGAATCCTTAATCAAAGCCACCTGCGCAGTGGAAACTCACTGCACCTGAGCTTCCACTTGGACCACCAAATTTTGTATCCTAGACAACCTAGCATCCATTTCAGAAATCTTTTCCACAACACGCTGAGTAAAAGTACATAAGGAAACTACAGTAGAAGAAAGTTTAACATCAATAGCACAAATCGCACCCCACAAAACTTTAAGTGTGACTTCCCCATACAAGGGGGCCGTCACAACCACAGAAGACTCTATAAAATTTACAGGCTTTCGAATTAAAACTTGAGTGTCTCCAGCTACCTCCCCAGGGGAACCAGCTCCCAATAATGTTGATGACAACACAGGCAGGGGGTGAGGTGGCAGTGTTGGAGCCCCAGAGCTTTAAGAAGCTCCATTGGGGGAGGGTTGATCACTCTGCAGAGGAACTCAATGTTTATCTAATGGACCAACAATTTTACCTGCCAAAGATGTCTCAAGGTCCATTTTCACCACTCCACCTTTGTTTTTCCATTTCCCCATCTCACCGGCAGTCACCAACATCCACTGACTCAAACACACCTTTGGAATGCGACCTGTGGGCTGCAATCCACGGCCGAAGGCCTCAGGGAATTTATAGAGCAGGAGGGGATTTATTGCCCTTAAAATATCCCATTTCAGTTTTTCCCATTGCTTTTCTACATCCCCCAGCTGTTCCCATCCCACTAACGACTCCTTGAGGTATTGTCCCATCTTGGTAAAGTTAGTTTTCCTAATGTCTAAGGCCCTTGCTTTTGAATGGATTTTATCAGCCCTAGTCCTAATGCTGAATCACACCATCTGGTGATCACTGGATGGAAGATGATCTCCCACTATGACATCTGAAACACTTTCCAGTATGACCCCTTCACATGTGGGTTCTGTTACCAGTTGCCGGAATGGCTATCCCTGTAGAGAATCTAGGATCTCCTTACTTCTAGATGACACCACAGCAGGCATAAGTCAATCAATATCCAGCATATTGAAGTCACCTATCAGTAGCACATCTCCTTTCATGGCATTACTGCATATATCTTCTATTAAATCTTTGTCCACTTCTCCCTGAGGGGGATCTGTATATCACTCCAATGCAAATGGATTTCCCTTTTCCTCTTTCTAGTTTAACCTACAGTGCCTCCTTGCTCCCTTTGAAGCCCTGTAATTCTATAGCTTTAATATTATTTTTTAGATATAGTTCCACTCCTCCTCCTCTTCTTCCTATCCTGTCCTTCCTGAATAAAGTATAGCTTGGTATAATTATATCCCAGTCATGGTTGTCCATGAACCATGTCTCCGTAACCATTACTAAATCCAAGTCAGTCTCTTCCATTAAAGCTTTAACTTCTTGGCTCTTATATCCCATGCTACTTCTCTTATTCCTACCCTGTCCTTCCTGAATAAAGTATAGCCTGGTATAATTATATCCCAGTCATGGTTGTCCATGAACCATGTCTCCGTAACTATTACTAAATCCAAGTCAGCCTCTTCCATTAAAGGTTTAACATCTTGGCTCTTATGTCCCATGCTACACACTGCTTTCCAGTTGTTGCCCCATTTACCCATTTCTACAGAGGTATTTAATCTTTCACTTACCTGGGGGCTTTCTTCACCCATCTCCAATGAATCTAATTTAAAGCCCCTTCAGAAGGTTAGCCAGTCTGTTGCGGAAGACAGTTTGACCCTTCTTAGACAGATGAATGCCATCTCTGCTCTGCAGCCCATGGAACATCATCCCATGCTCCAGGAAACCAAAATGCTCTCTGACACTATCCATGCAGACATGCATTCATCTCCAGGATGCAAGCTTCTCTGCCGTTGCCTTTACCCTCAATAGGGAGGATTGAAGAGAACACTATCTGTGCACCTATCTGCTTCACCCTCTGTCCCAGAGCCATGAAGCCACTTTTGATATGTTCAGAGGGATACCTAGCAGTATCATTTGTGCCGACATGGATAAGCAACATCGGATAATAGTCAGTAGGCTTGATGAGTCTTGGCAATCTCTGTGTAACATCTTGTATTTTGGCACCTGGCAGACAACACACCTCTCTGGACATGAAGTCTGATCGGCAGCTAGATGCCTCAGTACCCCTCAGAAGAGAGTCATCAACCACCACTACCCTTCGCTTCCTTGTGGTCAATGATTCTACAACTTTGGAGTGCTTTTCTGGGATGCTTTCACCTCCTCTACTTCCAGAGCTGCTTATTGGTTCTTCAATTCAAGGGCTGGAGGAGTTGGATTGTTGATTCTGCAGGCTCTGGTGACTTGTGTCCAACTCTGTTCATTCTGCAGCCTCCCATCTTCACCTCTGTCAGAGAGCTTGGATGTTTCAAGAAGCATCTCATCAATGTACTTCTCACTGTCTTAGATGTTTCTCAGCCTTGCCTCTTCTTCTCTGAGCTCCTTCACTTGTCTCATGAGAGCTTCAGTTTGCAGGCATCCTGCACATGGAACTGGTCATTCAACTGGCATCGGGCTCTCTCTGGACAGAGGCAGAAGCTGTAACGGGGGCAACAGCTTTGGCAATACCATTTTTCCCAGACATTGTTCAGTTGGTGGAGCTTTGGTACCTGTTGAAGTAAAAGAGAGACCTTCCAAAGTCCCTACCTTTTCCTCAAATGTCCTTTAAGAGAAAAAGCAATTAACTTCTTTTAAGTGTGTTCTAACAGCGCTGTTCTATGTCCCTGTGTGTAGCTAATTGGGAAGAATGCTCGCATGGGGTGGGGGGAGCTGGGGTGCGCAGAAAGGGGTCTAACACCGAATGAGGTCAGTGGCTTCAAAGAGCTTTGCCCAACACCACATAAATGACCCTTTTGCAATATAGAAAAAGAATAAGCTTTTAAAAATGAAAACCAAAACCCCTTTACGAGCTCTCGGGCAGAGAGACTGTCTTTAAATGCCACACACTATTACTTTGCTTGCAATAGAGTACCTGTTAGGAATTTACAAAGATGATATACAGCGTCACTTTATGGGGTAATTTTATAAGGGACAACCTAAATTTTTGGGCAAACAGTGTGCGTAAATCATAGGTATTTTAATCATATTCATAAGTGTCTATTCTGTAAGTACGCATGCACGCACATTCACTCGCCCCTACATCTGCTGTGGGCATGCACATGGCTGGAGTTTGGCTGGAGTGTGGGAAGAGCACAAGGTGATGTGTGTAAATTGTAAAATTCTATACTTTATATGCGGCATTTACAGCAGCCCTAGGGTGGTGAAAGTGATGCCGCCTTAAAGGAACACACAAATAAAAATGGTACCTACAAATACTGGCAATACTGAATGCTACCCAACACAATATTGCATTTCGACAAGTAACAATATACTTATCTGCATCAGGGGATCACTTTATAAGGGTATCATAAAAAGCATGCAGCCTTTTAGGAAATGTTTTTTATGATACCCTTATAAAGTGATCCCCTGATGCAGATAAGTATATTGTTACTTGTCGAAATGCAATATTGTGCCTTAAATGGACACATATTTTTTGCCATTTACATTTGTATTTTATAAGACCAAGTATGCATATACTTGACTTTATAAAAGTGCGCATTAACTGGGCAGGAGTTGTTATAATTACTCTCCATGTGGGCAGTTTTGTTTTAATCTGAATTGTTTTATATCTTGTTTTGTTAATAAATGTATTTATTATTTGCAAAGGGATTTCTACAGGTAAACGGGGTTTTTCTGGTGGAAAAAAAGCACCTTCAAAAATTGTCCCAGATTCCCTGTGGGAAAAGAATAAGCATGGGGATATGGCAGGATTTAATTTTGAAATTGTGACTCTTGCATGGGGCAATGTAAACCTGCATAATTAGCACTCTCCATGACCTGGGGCATTGGTGGATTTTCAAGAGGAAATTCTCTTCAGTGAGCTTCTATGGGAAAATGAACTTTTGGGCCCCTTGCTGCTGAAAATTGCCCATCTGTGTAACTGGTGTACTAGCAAGAAACAGTCAGTTGTTAAATACAAGTTAATAATTTTAATAACGTATTAGTTGCACATGAAGTGGATAAACTAAAATTGAAATATACTCACGTAGAGTGTTAACTGCATGACAACTTCAGAGGAAAACTATAACAAGGCATCAGTTCTGTGCAAATTCTGCACCTTGGCATTTTTTTTTAAAATTGAGACTCCTTGTACGTTAATCTGAATGATCTTAACATTGCAAACGTGGGGCTTTTGTCTGGTGACGCTCGTTTGATGATCATTCAGAATTGTGTCAAAACAGTCCATGGAAAAAAAAACAATAAAAGCTGAATCAAAACTTTTTGCTCAGACTTCATGATAAAAGGGACATTTCTTGAAACTGAAAGATCTTTATCAAAACCAAACAGCTTGTGGCTTCAAATCATAGGAACAAACTGTTCAGCAAAATTAATTTGGATAATCTGTGAATCCGCGTGAATACTTTTTAAAAAATATTTTTAGAAAAAGTGATGAATTTTATCTATTACTTTTTTTACTTAAACCCTTTACCACAATAAGTTTAAATACTAATACCATATAAAGATATTTACTCAACTATACAATAAGACTTTGATTTATGGTAGATTCTTGTGACAATGCAGCAAAATTCAAATTTGTACAGGTTTATAGAAACATTCCTAAATATAATGCATGGAACTGGTAATCTCTGTTGTCCATGGTGGGAAGGGCATTGTTCAAAGACATTTCCATGCATAAAACATAGTTTTATTTGTGGAAATGGGGTTTTTGAACAGTGTGACTGCAAACTTGGTTGCAATACTGCCTACATAGCCAGTGCATCTATAACTTCACCTGTGTACTGGGGCAGGCTTGGCGTGGAGCGTACAGTTATGCGTGTACCTTTTGTATTTCTAAAAGTATGCATGGAAGTAAATATGGCGGAAGCATATACAAATTGGTACGGATTTGTGCACGTATTTTTCCCGATTGAATTTTCAGGGGAATTTTACCACTGAAAACTGAAGTAAAGTCTGCAGGCAAAATCTACTCACAGACTTGAGACTTGGGCAAAGTTTTAGAAAAATGTCCACTAAATGAATACACTTCCTGCTACATTGACAATTTGGATTTTAAGAGTTCTATTTAAGTTTAGCCTGATTCCAAGACTGCTGCCATCCCTATTCCGCACTATAGGATAGATGGCTATATCTTGACGACCGGATTGCTTTCCCTTTAAAATGAATACCATATGGAAGATTACAGGGGTGAAATGCTGTATATAGCAATGTACTATGACTGGCACAGATACCCTGAGCTCTGTAAGGATATGAGAACTCTAGTGCAGGCGGTCCTTGTGCGGCCTAAAAACCAGGAATACTATTCCCTGGGGGAAGGAAATTGGAGGTAGGCTCCTAGGAAGAGAATTCACTGGTACCCCTGGATGGGACATGAGGGACCATCCCTAGGCATAGAACAGCCTATAAACCAAGGGGATGGGGCAGGTGACGCAGCAGTTCCCCTGGCAATTGGGAGGGAAAGCATGGCAAATGTGCCTCCCTGGGAATATAACCAATATGTTATGGAGCCCAGGAGGGAGAGAGACATCCCACCTTGGAGTGTTCCTATCTCCCGGCCTCACCAGACCCAGGAGTTACCTGAGCCCATGGAGATGGACCTCAATGGGAAGCCTTGCTCTGACCTAGATGAGATGGAAATGGAACACCAAGAAGTAGGGTGCCAATAACTGAGAGTTTATTTTATCTACCTTTTTCTAGAACAAGCCAAGCTGAGGAGGAATGGCCCTGTGGGTAGAGGGTCTTCCAAACCTTGCTCTACAGAAACGAGTGAGAGAGAGCAAATGTTTGCCTGGGCTTGGAAAGTCTGACAAGAATATTGCACAGTTTGCTTTCCTGGTGTGCACATGAGAATCCTAGTCACACCAGCAAGTGTGAGAGAGAGGGACTTCCCTTCTGCCCTGCAGGGGTGCAGCCAGGAGGGCTGAGCTTGAACTGTTTGTGGAGGCAGTAGCTTGGAAACAGCCAGGACACATAAAAGCTTTTGTTTGATTTGTATCTTCATGCCTGAACTTTTATCCCATGTTGAGGAGTTTTAGACGCAAGGATTTTGGACTAGGACGAGTCACAAAGAAATTATAAAGACTGCATGCGACTTTGAATTAGGGTGAAGGGAATTGGGTTATTTTTCTTCTGTTGAAAGGCTGAAGCCAGCTTTTAAAAGCAGAATACCAGTTTTATTTTGAATTACCTGTGAATCCTTTTGCGAGATGGAAAAAGCAGCTTTACCTACTCATCACGTTTCAGTTTCTTTTAAAAAGTAAAAATACTTAAGCTAGCTTATCAGTACAAAGTATTTATTATTGAGAGGGTAGCAGGAGGTGGGCCAGAGGATCTGGGCAGCGCTAGAGGACACATCACTTATTCTCAGATCTACGTGCAGAGGACGGCACATGACAGTATGTTGTCACATATCTTTGTCATTATTCACTAAGTAGGATGAATCTTGCATATGAACTTTGCAGCTAGCCAGAAAAAGTGCAATGTTGTAATACCATTAGTCTACACGGAGGAGAGAGAGAGCTTAGCCTTTCTTAAAGGTAGAATGCATCTTATGGTATGTGCTGGAGGATTGACTCTTATAGTAGCTAATTTGATTTGCACTGTATATCAAGTCTTTGCATGAGGTCCACTGATTTGAGTGTAAGGGCCTTTTTCTATATGGGACTAATTTCGTGGTTGTGCATTGAACTCCGTGCAAATGTTCTGGATGATCTTGCCAACATATTTATATAAGCTTTCAAATTCATCCACGAAGAAGGCGTGTTCTTTATCTGGATCTGTTGCAATAGCTTCTAGCTCATCCTGGGCTGCCCAAGCGATTCCAATTGCATATGCAATTACTCCTGGAAACCAGTAAGAATCAAGAATGTTAGTGCATTTTTTAGGAAAAATCATTTTATTAGCCAACTGAACCCCTCAAGTAAGATGTTAGAAGTAGGAATATAGATTTAGAACGCAACTGTGCAATAGAAGGCACTATGAAAAGTTGGACTAAAATAGGCCAAAAAATTCAGCACTCTGAGAAGAAGATCGAGCAAAAGTTCCTCACTTTCTTTGTTTTAAATCTAGAACTGTCTCTTCAAACTCTAGCTGTGAAATCGTAGTCTACTTTTATTCAGTTTCAATTTCTTTGGGATGTTTTGCTGGGGTGGAAGAAATAGGTTTGGCATGACACTTCTCATGAAAAGTTTGGAAAATCTTGGTTTAGGGAGTTCTGCTATGGAAACTGAAGTCAGGGCCAGCATGACCAGGTATGCAACCTATGCAGCTGCACAAAATGGCAAATTCTGATGGAAGGCAGAGGGTGACAGCTGAAACCATGGGGCTAGTGGATGTTCTTAGACTCTTCTGATTGAAGAGAAGCATGAGAAACTGGGACAGCAGGACCACAGTGGCCAGATGGGAAGCAGGCAGAAGTCCTTTATGGAGCATTGGAATATCTCTACAAACTGCCCTGGCACTACCTGGTTAGTGCAGGGAGATCTGTGGATGAGGTGAGGGCAGTGTTGGTGCTAACCAGATAAATAGCAACTTAGCCCAATTTTCAGCTGGCACTAATCCAAAAGCACGCTTAAGGTGCAAGGCAGATAAGTACTGGCTGAAAACTGCCGTTAACAGGATAAGATTGCCTTTTATCTGCTTAATGCCACTCAGCCCAGATATTCAATAGCAGCTTCTATCTGGATACTGCCACTGAATATCCCACCAATGCAAGGTCTGTCCAAAAAGAAACCAAACTTGCTAAAGAGGGCGCCAGAGAGCCAACACAGCAGATTTGTGAAAATGGTGATGTGTAGTGGTGACCATGAGCTTTAGCCTCCAACTTGCTCGATCATGCCCTGCGAATTAGTTATGGACTACATACAGTAGAGTGAACTCATCTCATGTGCCTTTTTCTATTTTTTGCAAGTTGAAATATGAAGGATCTTGAAGGGCAATGTGTTTGTGTGAAATTGACTTTTACCGAGACTTTTCAGATGTTGCAGCAACCTTATGGAGAGGGTTGTTTAAGCCGCAAACAATGTTACAAATGGTACCGATGTTTCAAATTGGGCAGAACGTCCACCGAAGACTATCCCAAAACCGGATGGCAATCCACATCAATGGACAATGATCATGTTAAGAAAGTGCGTGCTTTGATTCTTGAAAATCGCTGCCTAACTGTCCGTGAAGTTGCTGAAGAAATAGGCATTAGTAAACGTTTGTGTCACACAACTGTGACTGAAAAACTTCAGATGCAGTTGCAAAATTTGTCCCACATCTCTGGACAGATGACCAAAAAGCAAACCATGTCACAATCACTCATCGCTCCTTATCCGTGAATTTTTGGTGAAGCATGAGATGTCTCTAGTCCTGCAGCCCCCTACTCTCCAGATTTGGCCTCATGCGGACTACTTTTTGTTCTTGAAGTTGAAATCCAGTCTGAAAGGTCACCTGTTATGACATAGTTTTAGAAATAGCAAAAGACACATGAGATGAGTTCACTCGACTGCATGTAGTCCATAACTAAATTCACGTGGCGTGATTGAGCAAGTGGGAGGCTAAAACTCAAGGTCACCACTACACATCATCATTATCTTGAGTCTGCTGTTGGCTCACTGGCACCCTCTTTATCAAGTTCATACTGTATGTGGTAGCGAAGTGAGGAATCAGCAGAGTACTGTAGTTAAATGAGAACACACATTCATCACGGCTGTAACTCATCCCTCACTACCAGCATTCCTTCTCACCCCTTTTGAATCTTTACTTCCTCTCTTTTCCACAAATCAGTCTCATCTCATTGAAGTTCTATTACTACTACTACTATTAGGCATATGCAGTGCTGTACAGACATATATAAAAGATAGTCCCTGCTTGATAGAGCTTGCAGTCTAATCAAGACAGATACAACAATAGCTGAGAACAAGGGGTACAAATAGGAAAAGGTTAGGAGACATAAGGAAAAAGCAAGAGTCCCAAAATCTAGAATATAGAGATCAGCAGGCTTGGGGCTTCATCAGCTTGAGACTCTTCCCTCCAGACAGGAAGTTGGAGCAGAAACAGTAGAACAAAAAAGAGTTGCTACTCCAGGCATGTGGGGGGGGGGGGGGGGGAGGTTGGATGGGAAAGCAAGAGAGCAGCTCTGACAGCTCCAGACTCATCCCTTTCCTCTGCTTTAGCACCTTGATGTGTACGTTTCCTGTTCTAGCTCCTCCCACTGGTTCCCATTGCAACTGGGCTGCTGGGCAGCACTGTGAAGGGGAGGGGAAGGATTAGGGTTGCCAACTGGCTCCAGATGCACCTGACACACTTGATCCAGTCCTAGGTTTACCCCACTGCATGCAGGGACATGTAGTTCTGATTTTTCCATTGCATTCCATAAGAAAAGCAAGACTGCATGTCCCTGCATGCAATGGGGTAAACCCAGGACTGGATCAAGCCTGTCGGGCGCATCTGGAACCAGTTGGCAACCCTAGGAAGGATGGAGCAGAAAATCAAGGCTGTTCTTGGTTCTTCACAGCTACTCCGCTGGGTTCCTGTTCCAGCCCCTTCCACTGTGTTTCCCAGTTCCTGTGGGGACAGGATAAAGAGGCTGGAACAGGAAGCAAGAGACCTGTAATACTGTCCAATGGTCAGTGCCTAGGAAGAGGATTATGCTGGGTCTACCACCACTGATAAACACGTGAGACTTTCCTAGAGCGCACCACTGCTTGAGAAGCACTGTCCTAGAGGTATGGATGAAGGTAAACGGAAAGAATGTTATCTGTTGTCAAGTTTTTATCTCAAGCAAAATTTACCATTTCGATGAGCTGCTGTAGCTGGTCCTCTGACATCATCATAAGACCTGCCATCTGTAATTACAATCATCAGCTTCCTCTTGTTGGGCTTTGATTTGCTGAAGAGCTGATCTGAGGCATAGCTGATGGCTGCTCCAGTGCTGGTCCCGCCACTCCAGTAGTTTATTCTGTGGATGGCATTCATTACATCTTGCTTAGTGCTGTGCTTGTCAAATCCGAACTCCAGTCTCTGCTCATAAGTGTACTGCACAGCTCCAACACGGGTGTCTGTATCCGATATCTCAAACTCTTTGGTGATGTTGGCTACAAAGTGTAGGACCGTGCGGAAGTTCCCAGTGCCCACGCTACTGGAGCCATCAATGACAAAGGCAATGTCAGCAGAGTTTAGGCAGGTCTTGCTACACACCAACCGGTCAGTGTCGCACACTCGCTTGACCAGGGGCTGAACAAACTTGTGGAGGCTGAACCAGCTTGGTACATTGATTGAAAAGAAACCACTCGTTCTGCACACAGCCTGTGACAAGAGAGAGAGAGAAAACAAAGGGATTTTGGGGCTATCTTTAATTTTGTAAACTATGAAATGCATTTTACTTTCTTGAAATAGATATAATTATTTTTTTAAATTTAGCAAAATGTAAAATATGACAAACTCTTAACCCTGCTATAAACATATGATTCATCCCGAAATCCTAAAATCCAGGTGTTATAAGATCAAAGTATTAGGAAGAAAGGGGCAGGCTCTATAAAATGTAACAGCTCAAAAGTTGTACAAAGGAAAGGAGACATTACAGAAATCCGAATTATAGTACTATGACTGCAACACAGGAGGAGAATTCAAGATGCAAAGGAAATAAAACCAAATATGTTTATGCTTACATGTCTTAAATCTATTATGACTTATCATGACCAAGTACCTTTCATCTCTCAATCTCTCTCTCTCAATATTTTAAAACTTTCTAATCTTGTTTTTAAGCAGCAAAATACTCATACATACAAATATATATATGCAGTCTATGTATGTGTGTGTGTATATATGTTGTTAAGTGCCATCGAGTCTGTCTCGACTCATGGTGACTCTCTGGATAGTTGACCTAAACTGTGTGGCACTCATAGCTGCTTTTATTGTACCGATCCATCTCATTACCAGCCTTCCTCTTTTGCATTGACCTTCTGCCTTGCCAAGCATTATGTCTTTCTCTCTCTCATCGCATGATGTGTCCAAAGTATGAAAGTCGAAGTCTTGTCATCTGAGCTTCTAAGGAAAGCTTAGGTTTGATCTCTAGTGCTGACTGGTTTGTTCTTTGGGCAGTCCATGATATACATAGTATTCGTCGCCAGCACCATAATTCAAAGGCATCAATTTTCTTCCTGTATATCTTTTTCACTGTCCAGCTTTTGCATCCACATGATGTTATTGAAAATACCATAGCTTGGATAAGTCAAATCTTTGTATGGAGAGAGAATCTCAGCTCTTGAGAATCTTGTCTAGGTCCTTCATAGCCATTCTGCCAAGAGCAATGCGTCATCGGGTTTCTTGACTGCTTATCCTTTCTTTATTGATTATTAATCCAAGTAGGTTAAAGTTGTCAACTATTTTGATTTCCTCACATCAATGATGAACTTATTGATTTTGCCAGTTGTCAGGATCTTTGTCGTCTTAATGTTAAGGTGCAGGTCCATTTTAAGACTATGTTCCTTGATCTTGAGAAGCAAATGTTTTAGATTGTCTTCACTTTCAGCCAGTAATGTGGTGTCATCAGCATAGCGAAGGTTGTTGATGAGTCTTCCACCAATCTTCACACCTCTGTTGCCTTCATACAGTCCTGCTTCTCTGATGATTTGTTCTGCATATAAATTAAAGAGGTAGGGGGAAAGAATGCAGCCTTGCCGTACACCTTTGCTGATTTTAAAACATTTTATTTCTCCTAGTTCCATTCAAACTGTTGCTTCTTGATCAATGTAAAGGTTGTGCAAGAAAACTATCAGATGTTCTGGTAAACCCATGCTTCTTAATGTGGCCCAGAGTTTCTCATAGTTTACACAGTCAAAAGCCTTGCTGTAGTCAATAAAACACATATGGACAGGGCCGGCCCGTCCATTGAGCGAGAATGTTGTTTGCACAGGGCCCCGCACGAACCACATTCTCGCTCAATGGACTGCTGCAGAGGGAGCTGGGGAAGCCCGCGCGAGGCCTCGGCTCCCTCTGCACAGCCCGCCAGCGTGAAGAGCCTTTACCTTCCCGCTGGCGGCTGTTTCAATGAAGCCGCGAATGCCGGGAGAGGTTAACCTTTCCCGGCATTCGCAGCTTCATTGAAACTGCCGCCAGCGGGAAGGTAAAGGCTCTTCACGCTGGCGGGCTGTGCAGAGGGAGCCGGGGCCTCGCGCGGGCTTCCCCGGCTGCCTCTGCAGCCCCTTAGACGGCGCGGGGCTCTTCAGGGTGGGGGGGGGGGTGGCTAGGACTGGAAATGGGCTGTGATGGGGGGGTGGAACGGACAAAATGGGCTGGGATGGGGGAAACAGAAGGGAAAAGGGCAGTGGTGGGGGGGGGGAGAACAGACTGGAAATGTGCTGTGATGGGGGAGAAACGGACTGGAAATGGGCTGTGATGGGGGGGAAACGGACTGGAAATGGGCTGTGATGTGGGGGGAGCGAGAACGGACTGGAAATGGGCTGTGATGGGGGGAACGGACAAATTGGGCTGGGATGGGGGGGAACAGACTGGAAATGGGCTGTGGTGGGTGGGGGGAGAACAGACTGGAAATGGGCTGTGATGGGGGGAACGGACTACAATTGGGCTGTGATGGGGGGAGGACTGCAAATGGGCTGTGATGGTGGGGGGGGGATAGGACTGCAAATGGGCTGTGATGGTGGGGGGGAATGGATGAAATGGGCTGTGATGGGGGGGGAACTTGGACTGGAAATGGGCTGATGAAGAGCTGGATTAGGACTGGAAATGGGCTGTGATGGTGGGGACGGACAGACTGACAATGGGCTGGGATGGGGGAAACAGACTGGAAATGGGCTGTGATGTGGGGGGGGGAACAGACTGGAAATGGGCTGTGATGGGGGGGGGGAATGGACAAATTGGGCTGGGATGGGGGGAAACAGACGAAATGGGCTGTGGTGGGGGGGGGGAGAACGGACTGGAAATGGGCTGTGATGGGGGGGTGGAACGGACAAATTGGGCTGGGATGGGGGGAAACAGACTGGAAATGGGCTGTGGTGGAGGGGGAGAACAGACTGGAAATGGGCTGTGATGGGGGGGGAGAACGGACTGGAAATGGGCTGTGATGGGGGGGGGGGTTGGAACGGACAAATTGGGCTGGGACGGGGGAAACAGACTGGAAATGGGCTGTGGTGGGGGGGGGGGGAGAACAGACTGGAAATGGGCTGTGATGGGGGGGAACGGACTGGAAATGGGCTGTGATGGGGGGGAAACAGACTGGAAATGGACTGTGATGTGGGGTGGGAGAACAGACTGGAAATGGACTGTGATGGGGGGAACAGACTACAATTGAGCTGTGATGGTGGGGGGGATAGGACTGCAAATGGGCTGTGATGGTGGGGGGAATGGACAAAATGGGCTGTGATGGGGGGGTGGAACATGGACTGGAAATGGGCTGATGAAGAGCTGGATTAGGACTGGAAATGGGCTTATGGGGGCTGGAATAGGGCGAAGTGGGCTGACGAGGGGGCTAGGATTGGAAATTAGCTGATGGGGGAGCGTGGAGGAAATGGGCTGATGAGGGACTGGAATGGAACTGGAAAAGAGCATATGGGGGCTAGGACTGGAAATGGGCTGATGAGGAGCTAGGATAGGACTAGAAATGGGCTGATGGGGGGAACGTAGCCTGCAAATGGGTGATGGGCTGGAATAGGACACTGGAAATGGGCTGATGGGGGCTGGAATAGGACTGGAAATGGGCTGATGGGAGTTGGAAAAGGGCTGATGGGGAGCTTGGAGTGGAAATGGGCTGATGGGGGGGCTGGAATGGAACTGGAAAACAGCATATGGGAGGCTAGGACTGGAAATGGGCTGATGTGGAAGCTTGGGAGACTGGGACTAGAAGGGGGCAGATGCTGGGTGGGTCTAGAACTATAAAGGAGCTGATTTTGGGGGAGGACTAGAAAGGGATGGGAAATGAGAATGGAGAGGGGAAAAGATATTTTGTGTGGGAGGGAAGAAAAGTCTATGAAGGGCCGAGTATTGGAAGAGTAAGTGTAGATTGAGAATGGAAGGGTGAAATTTGAGTGGATGATAAAGCAATAAGGAAAGAAATGGAGGAAAGAGCAAAAGGGGAAAGATCAGTATGTTAAAGCAGATATAGAGAAAAAATTTGGAAAAAAATCTAAAAGAGAAGAAAGGAAAACGGATAGCTCGCAGAAGACACAAAGAAACCAGAAGAAAGTGACCGGAGCAATTGCAACTGAAAAGAAAATGCACAAGCAACAAAAGGTAGAAAAATACTTTTTTATTTTGAATTTATTAACTGGAATATATCAGCTCTGGGAAATGTGCATTGTTAACATCTTTTGTGTTTTGTTTAGTACAACAGGAAATTAATTTATAGTTTTATTTCTCCAGTGTTGTTGTACATCCCAAGTTTGGCTTTTGGGGTTCCCAGTTTAATTATTGTCTTCCTATTTCTAAATTGTGATCCCTTGTTCTTTGGTGACGGTCTATATTCTGCATTTTAACCAAGCTGAGGTATTCTGTTCATGTAGTTTCTGTTTGACCATGTCACTTGTTCTCTTTCCCCAGTAGGAGATGCATTAGTATTCTCTGAGATGTATTGGTTTAATATTTGCAGTGTTGCCTTTTGATAGGTAGGGTTTGGTGCTTTGTGAGTCCTGGCAGAGCTGTTATGATATGGTGGATTTGCTATGAGTTCTAAAAGGTCAGTGTTTATAGTACTTCCTAATGGGCCTGGCGGTTGGCACTGGAATATAGTAACGTAGAAATCTATTAGTCTTTCTTTATCCAGATACTCATTAAGAAGCATGTTTACTAAAAATGCATGTTAACATTATGCAAATATTTATGCAAATGAGGCTCCCTATGCAAATGAGGCCCCGCAAGTAATCTCCGCACATGGCCCCGCACCCCCCTTGGGCCGCCCCTGCATATGGATATCGTTTTGGTATTCTTTTGTCTTTTCAAAGATCCATCTCACATCCACGATGATGTCTCTAGTTCCTCACCCTTTCCTGAACCTTGCTTGCACTTCTGGTAGTTCTTGTTCCAGTTATGGTTGTAGTCTCTGCTGAATGATCTTGAGTAGAATCTTGCTGTCATGTGGGATTAGAGCAATTGTGTGATAATTTCCACAGTCAGTCGGATCATCTTTCTTCAGTATTGGTATGAACACAGATCTTTTCCAGTCGGTTGGCCATGATGTTGTCTTTTAAAATTTCTGGCAGAGCCTGGTAAGAATGGTAATAGTTTCATCTGATTGCTGTAATACTTCAATGATAATGCCATCAATGGACGGTGCTTTGTTCTTTGATAAGGCTTTCAATGCTGCTTCGACTACTTCTTTCATCACCAATGGTTCCTGAAACAGCTGTTGGTTCACTTGATCTTTATGGTATAATGACTCTATATTCTTTCCACTTTTTCTTGATCTTCTCAGCATTATTCAACACGGATCCTTGAGCATCTTGTAGCATTCAAATTCGAGGCTGTAAGTTTTTCTTTAATTCTTTTAGCTTTTGGAAAGCTGATCTTGTTCTTCCTCTAATAGTTTCTGCTTCTATTTCCTTGCATGCATTATTGTAGTACTTCTCCTTGTCATGTCTTGCTGCATGTTGAAATCTCTGAGTTCTGCGATTGCCTCTTATTCTCCTCTGGCTTTAGCTTTTCTGCGTTTCTGGGCAATTTTCAGAGTTTCTTCAGTCATCTATTTTGGCCATTTTTCCTTTTTCACCTTTTGTAGAGACTTATCGCTTTCTTTCAACACAACCATCTTGATGTCCTCTTTTAACTCTTCCTGAAGTCTGTCATTTGCATCTAAAGCAGAAAATTGATTTTGCAGGCAGTCTTTAAATTCCAGTGGTATATTCTCAAGGTCATATTTTGCTACATTCATCAGTGGTTTGCTCTTTCAACTTTAGTTTGAGTTTGCATTCTGGTAGTTGGTGATCTGTACCACAGTCAGCTCCAGGTTTTGTCTTTGTTGAGGTTATCAAGCTTTTCCATCGTTGTCTTCCACAGATGTAGTCAATTTGATTTTTGTACAATCCACTGGGTGAAGTCCAATTGTTTGCTGGAGGAAGGCGTTTGAGATGAATAGATCATTGGTCTTGCAGAATTCTGTCTTTCTCCATCTTCATTTCTGCTGCCAAGTCCATATTTTCCAAACACTTTGCCTTCTTCTTTGTTGCCAACTTTTGCGTTCAAGTCACCCATGTCTATCAGGATATCCTGTTTGCATGTTCTGCCAATTTCAGCTTGTACTTCTTCATAGAACTCATCAACTTCATCCTCTTCTGCAGCTGTTGGGGGATATACCTGAATTATAGTTATGTTGATGGGCATTCCTCGTAGATGAAAAGAAATTAAGTGTTCACTGACTGCACTGTATTTCATTACAGTTCTTGCAAGTTTCTTCTTAATTGTAAATACAACACCATTTCTTCTTTGTCTTTCATTTCCAGCATAGTAAACCATGTGATCATCATATGCAAAGTACCCAATACCAGTCCATTTCAGTTTGCTGACACCTAACAGATCAAGTTGTACACGTTCCATTTCATTCTTGACCACTTCCAACTTCCTTTGTTCATGCTTTGTACTTTCCATGTCCCAATATGTAAGATATCTTTGCAACTTCTGACTCTCATTTCATGCATAGCAACATCAGCAGTCAGACGTCTCGAGGGCTTTGATCCAACCACATCATAAATGCTGGCTTTACTCTGAGAAGTCTTCAGCTCATCCTCAGTAGCCAGTTGAGTGCCTTCTGACCTGGGGATCTCATCTTCCAGTCCTATAGTGCAATTTGTTTTGTGACTATTCATTGGGTTGTCATGGCAAGATACAGAAGTAGATTTGCCAAGCCTTTCTTCCGTGCAGGTAATTCTAGTATTGTTGCAGTTCTCACAGAAATGTGAACCTCCGTAGCCAACACCATCTTATTCTGCTGCTGCCCAGATAGGTGGTTTGTCTTAGTCTGGCACTTCAACTGAGACCTGTCTATCTTGGGAGACCCTGTCAGTAATTAAGCTACTGATATTTTAGCTCTCACCATTTCTGATACACACAAGCCCTCACAGCACGACAAGCTGCAAACCAAGTGAGGGTGTGTGTGTGTGTATATGTATGTATGTATATATATATATATATATATATAATATAGTGATAAGGTGAGCTGTGTGGAGGAGAGGGAATGGGAGAGAAGTGAGGAATGTACCTTTAAAGACAGATGTAAACAGGGTTCCCATAGAAACCACAAGCCACCGGAGCATGCAGTAGCTAGAGCTAAGCCCTGCCCAAGCAGTGATGTAAGAGCCCTAGCAGCTCTCACGTGTGCAGAGAGGAGGGTGTGGCTGAAAAGAAGCACCAATTTAAAACTGCCTCAGAGTTTGAGGAAGAGGCAAGCGAGAGTCAGGAGGAGAAAGGAAGCCATGGGAAAAGGGAGCACGAGGAGCGAAGGAGTGGAGAAGGAAGGACAGCGGATTCTTACGCTCAGAAAGCAGTGGAACCAAGGCTGGAACCTGTCCTAAAGCACCCCAGAGAAAAGAAGCTGGAGAGGTTTGTTTCCACTTGGGGAAGCAGCTCAGAAAGCCAGCCAAGTAAGAGAGGTGGGGAAGACAAGTTTGCTACAGTTCCTAACAGAGGCTTTTCTGAAGACGTGGTCAGAGAGCTGAGGAAAAGCGCTGAACGCTGTGCTAGACAAAAGGCAGTGAGAGCAGCTCCAGGCAGGGACAGTTCAAGTAAGTGCCGTGAATCAGCTTTAGAGGCTGTTGATAAGCTATTCTATGAGAGAGAAACTCCTTCTTTAACCTATGCTGGTGCAGAGCAGAAAGAACACTTTGTAGGAAAGCTGAATGAGTTTCTGCAGAGTGTAAAATTCAAACCTTCTGATATAAGCTCCCAGGAAGATGACTCAAGTGAAGCTGCTGAAGAAATGCAGATAGAAACGTATGAAAGTCCTTGTGATAATGACGTAGCAGAAATGGAATGCTCATTCTGTAAGACAAACAAACTAAACATGTGCTAGGCTCAGGCCATGAGAAGAAGTTTGTTTAACCTGGTTTTTGTTAAGCTGAGTGAGAAAGAAAACTCTTGCTAGAAGTTTTAAGTTTGCCTGATGTGATTAACAGCCATAGCAGTGAAAGGCATTTATCTGAAGAAAGCTGAATGCAGCTGCTGTGGAAAGAATATTCCTGACTTTGATGTTTAAGCCTGTTTTGTTCCTCTTCTTCATTTACTTTGGAGAATTTATCCTTGCCTTGTTTCGGCGCTATGAATTTTGATGCAAGGGAGAAACCCTGAAATAAATTTCTTTGTTTTGCCTAACAAACTGTGTGGTCACACTACTTTGCTTGGAGAGTATCTGAAACCACAAGTCCCAGCATTCAGTGCTGGCAGCCATAGACTTGGGACAGTACTAAAAAGGGCAAATAAGGCAGCCCTTTTGCTTATCGGCCATTGGCCTAGGCAGGGGGTCATGACAACATATATATATATATATATATATATATATATATATATACATACACACACACACACACATATATATATACAGGGAGGCCCAAAAAAGTGAGAACATCTCATAGCATATAAGTTATTTAAAAATTCAAAAAGACAGATGTAAATGATTGACAAATTAAAAAGAAAAAGATGGCGACCGGAAATTGTCAAAATAAAGACGTTATATAACTTAAAAATGTAAATAAGTAAACTATTTAAGCTTTTAATTTACGAGATGTTCTCACTTTTTTGGGCCACCCTGTATATATTATATCTATATGAGAGACCAGCAGAAAAGGGTGGCGCATATCATTTGTCTTTTCACACGTTTCAGCTCCTTATTTTCAATCATCAGTTTCTTACTTGTGCACAGTCTACTTTTTTCCTTTTTTAATTTCTTTCATAACTTTTTAATTCTTTTGCAATAACTTCTCAAGTGAAAGAGCTAGGAAAACACTGAGATTTCCATCTGTCTGGAGGGGAATATTGAGATTTTCATCATTCAACATTAAAACAAGAGGATACCCCATGATACTAACAATGAGCAGAATAAAAACAAATTGTAGCACCGTGGAGCACTGCAAGATAGCCACTTACACGAGGAGCTCCATGACTCTGTTCTGATTATTTTACCTTCCCATGAACATTGATCTAAAGTAGAAAATTGATTTGCTCCTCCCCCCTCCCAAGCGCCACACTACTTTTCATGATGGCCAGTTCAAAAGGGTGAGCAACTATATGCTGTAAATATAAACCTCAAGTGCCAGAAAATCAATCCTTTGACACCAAAGAAGATGATGTTGGGTAAACCCAGCGTGAAGATGGAAAGCATACTGTTAGCCGTGCTGTGTAATCTGTGAATCCTAATGAAAAATCAAATTGAGTCAACCCAGGACTTTAGGGCTGTTCTTAAATCAAGCTGGGCAGATAAATGCCTTCCAGATGAGAAATGAGCAAGTGGAACAGTGGATTACTCAATTAGATCCTTTATTGACACAAGTACAAGACAAAGTTAGAACATAAAAACATAAGATATGCCATATTGGGCCAGACCAAGGTCCAAGTCCAATATCCTGTCTCCAACAGTGGCTAATCCAGGTCACAAAAAGACACTCAGGTTCCACAATGCTTGTCCCAGGACAAGCAGTGGGTTTCCCAGGTCCTCTTTAATAATGGTTTATGGACCTTTCCTCCAGTATCTTGTCTAAACCTTTTTTAAACCCAGCTGCACTAACAGCTTTTACTACATCATCCAGTAACGAATTACAGAGTTTGATTATGAGTTGAGTGAAAAAATATTTTCTCTTATTAGTCTTAAACGGGTTAAATTGTAGCTTCATTGCGTATCCTCTAGGCTTTCTACTTTTTGATGGTATAAACAATCTGTATTAAAGCTATACACTAATTACCATTGGATGTAGAGGACTTGTCAAACCTCTACATCCAATGGTAACAGCTGTATACTAGGCCTCACGAGGTTCTTGAAGGCAAAAACATGCTTTATTTTCTAGAAAATCTTTTCCCAAAACTGCTCAACCTGCACTTTATGCTGGCATTAGAGATAGAACGAGCACATTGAGTGTCCTCCCATTTGTTCCCTAATGCAAGACATCCCAGGCTGGTGGTGGCCAAGTTACTTCATTACTTACAAGTTTTGGAGATTCTCACAAAGGGGAGAGCAGCCCTAGGAATCTTATAATGGCAGATGTATTCTTGTTGTGCCAGACCTAACCAAGACTATGTCCATATAGCAGAAGGCCTTTCTAAGCCTATGGCTAACATTGAAGTTCTTTGGCATTCAATACAAATTGATTTATCCTGCAAGACTCCATGTGATCCATTGAAATATCACTGAATCTAAAGATGTGGAAGACTACATTGCTCAAGAGACTGGAATGGTCCATTGGACTGATGGCAACCAGAACATACTGGTTAACATTACCCCAACTAGACTTGACATAGGATCGTGATGTGCTTGAGTACCTGTCTGATTCAACAGTAAGAACAGTGGAAAGGGAGACAGTCTTATCATGCAAAGTGGTCATTGTTGGTGCTGGAGAAGAGCCTGCTTGAGACCAGAATAGCTTTCTTTTCAGGGTGTCTTAGAGACTAATTCTTGATTACTAATGTTAAAGATGGACTGGGTGGTTGGTGAGAGATAAGCTGTGTGGATAGTGCAGGCATGGGCGCTGCATTCTGAATATTCAGCACTGCTATCAATATGGAAGACTATTGCCACGCCACCCTGCATGTGCCCAATCCCATTTGATCTTGGAAGCTAAGTAGAGTCAGTTGGATAAGAGACAACCTTGGAATTCCAGGTGTTGTAGGCTTGCTATGCAGAAGAAAAGCCTGGAAATCTACTTCCGGTCATGCTTTGCCAAGAAAACTCAGGGGAACAACAACCTATATAGATAATTACATTGATGATATGGATTAAATTAAACACTTGTACTGGCATTTAACTTTTTCATCTCACTAGCGGCCAAGAGAGCAAATAGAATGCTAGGTATCATAAGGAAAGGAATGGACAATAAAACAAAGGATATTATAATGCCTCTATATCGTTCCATGGTGAGACCACACCTTGAATATTGTGTGCAATTCTGGTCGCTGTATCTTAAAAAGAATATAGCGTTATTAGAAAAGGTTCAGAGAAGAGCCACCAAAACGGTAAAGGGGATGGAAGGATACCCCTATGAAGAAAGGCTAAAAGGTTTAGGGCTCTTTAACCTGGAAAAGAGACAGCTGAGGGGAGATATGATAGAAGTCTATAAATTAATGAACAGAGTGGAACGGGTAAACGTAGATCGATTGTTTACGTTATCAGAATATAGAAAGACTAGGGGACATGCAATGAAGCTACAGGGTAAACTATTTAAGACTAATAAGAGAAAATATTTTTTCACTCAACGTGTAATCAAACTCTGGAATTTGTTACCAGAGGATTTAGTAAAGGCTGTTAGTGTAGCTGGGTTTAAAAAAGGTTTGGACAAGTTCCTGGAGGAAAGGTCCGTAAACCATTATTAAAAAGGGACCCAGGATATCAATGCTTGACCCAATACAAGCATTGTGGAACCTGTGTCTTTTGGGGAAACTGCTAGGTACGTATGACCTAGATTGGCCACTGTTGGAAACAGGATACTAGGCTTGATGGACCTTGGTCTGACCCAGTATGGCATTTCTTATGTTCTTACGTTCTTAATATCATATCAAAACCAAATCGGAGCACTTTCCAATGAAAGCATTAAAAAGGTTCAACAATAAAACAAATATTAAAACAAACATATTTAAAAAAAGTTTTGGGGTGCTGAGAGAGAGAGAGAAGGTGGCCACAGTGGCATGATCATGGCAGAGAACTCCCCTCCCTGGTTCCACACAGCCACTGAATGGAAAGGAGAGAGCTTGAACCCTTTACCCACACAGACTCCCAATTAAACCGCAGACAGTGGGACATTCACTAAACCACTTAATGCTGCTGAATATGCCCTGCTATCTGGTTTGAATGCCTCGACCCTGGCCCTTTCAGTGCTTTCAAATGTCCTATTGGCTCTTCTCTTGAAAGGTTTCAGGAGCCTTGACTTCACCGATAGTGTTGTCCCCAGATCTTACCACTTGACCTATTTCAATACCTTTTCCACAAAGTTTGGTTCAACAATGTATGGCTTTTCATTTTCATCAGCTCCTTCGACAGTGACAAAGAAAATGTTGATCCCTGACTCTCTTGCAAGCCGGGAGGCCTCCTCAACTTTATCAGTGGGCCATCCATCTACCAGTGCTATGACCACATTGGGCGCTGAGCCTCGATTTCCACTGGCATCTAAAAAGAAGTGTTTGTTCACAAATGAAAGTGCCTTCCCTGTAAGAAAAATGTGGATTGAAAGGTTACTTGGATATAAACTATTCATTCAATAAACTTTCAAAGTAGTAGGGTCATTTCGGATGGCTATCAACTGCCAGCACAATGATACTTCTCATCACAGTTCAGTGAGGTATTTTAGAAGTCAAGGAGTTCAACAGAAAAGTTGTTTTCTTTAAGTCCTTAAAATAAAAAGTTTGATTTATTGGGATTTCTCCTGTTATTCTGTGATGTAATGATATGACTAACCAGCGATTCAAATGGTCACTTTTATAATGTTCTGTTTTTGTTTTCTATTGCTGGTAGTATAGGAACACATTTCATTAGATTTCTTAAAATATGCACTATTTCAGGAATAATCCAAGATGCACAATCTGTAGGGTCTGAAGGCATTTGTTGGTACTAAATGCCCTGTGCGGTGGGGATTATTGCTATTTTCTAAAGTGTTGTTTTTATTAGAAGTTAAAGATATATTTTTCATATATTTAAAAATGTCTTGTTGACATGAGTATGTTGAATGGCTGGATTGTTCAAAGAGTTTATTTAGGGCAATAATACATGAAGGCACATTTTGGATAGTACGGTGAAATTAGACTTACCTGCTAATTGTTGTTCCTGGAGTAGATACAGTCTAGTCCCAGACCTCTGGGTTGTCCACCTTAATCAGCAGCTTGGAGACTGAGGAACCTCTTTCTTTTCATGATGTCACCAGTATAACCTCCCGTGAGCCGCCTCCACTTCCCAGTTCCCTATTGACAAAGCAGACTCACCGGAGAAGCAAGTAAGTATTACGGATCATTCAACTGATCTCCCTTCCGCTAACTTAACTAGAATCTCAAGAGACCGGAAAGCAAAAGTACTCTCCGTTACTACCATGTGAAGACTTGAAAATTTGAAAATGGCAACATATAAACCTTTAACATACGAAGCATCGCCCCCTGCCCCCGCCATTCTTCTCGGCAGGAAAAATCCCAGCGAAATCCCCTCCAAACAATAAGACCCTTTTTAGAAAATCTCTTACCTGTGACCACTGGAATTCTGTGCAGACCATCGCTCTAGGAAAATCACAGCACTGGGGAGGGATACGGGACTAGACTGTATCTACTCCAGGAACAACAATTAGCAGGTAAGTCTAATTTCACCTTCCTGATCGTATCTCCAGTCTAGTCCTGGACGTCTGGGTATGTACCAGAGCAGTATTCAACGGCAGGGACCCTGCTTAGCCCCCTGAAGAACAGCCGCTCCAAAACACACGTCCTGCTGCGCCTTTACATCTATACGATAATGCTTAACAAAGGAATTCAACGATGACCAAGTCGCCGCCTTACAAATTTCCAATGGCGGTACTAAACACAATTCTGCCCAAGACGCTGCTTGCGTTCTAGTAGAATGCGCCCTCAGCCCCTCAGGCACTGTCCTGCCCTTTAGTACGTATGCCGAAGCAATCGCCTCCTTAATCGATCTGGCGATGGAAGCCTTGGAGGCCGCTTCGCCTTTTCGCGATCCCCCGAAGAGGACAAAAAGTCTCTCTGATCTGCGGAAAGCCGCCATACGGCGCAGATACTTTCTCAACACTCTCTTGACATCCAAGAGTCTCTGATTCTTTGATCCAGGGTTCCCCTCACTCCCAGTAAATACTGGCAAGGAGATCACCTGATTCAAATGAAAGGACGACACCACCTTGGGTAAAAACGCTGGCACTGGCTTTAACACTACCTTAGACTCGAAGAACGACAGATACGGCTCCTTACAAGATAACGCTTGTAACTCGGAGACTCTTCTCGCCGAACAGATTGCCACCAAAAACACTACTTTCAAGGTCAAATCCTTAACCAATGCTCGACTCAAGGGCTCAAAAAGCTCCCGTTCCAACGCCTCTAATACCAACGGAAGACTCCACTTTGACACCATCCGCCTCTCCGGAGGCCATAACAGCGATACCGCTCAAAGGAACCGCTTGATATCTCCGTGCCCCCCAAGCGGCCGCCCACCTATTCTGCCTCTGTAGCAGGCCAGCACTGCGACCTGCACCTTTAGCGAAGCAGCCGCCAACCCCTTGTCAAAGCCATCCTGCAGGAATTGCAAAATCTGCGGCACCGTCGCCCTTTAATGCCTCGCAAGCTCTGATGGCACACCAAGCTTCAAAAACTCTCCAGACACGCACATACGCCAACGAAGTAGATCTCTTCCTGGCCTTTAGCAAAGTGGAGATAACTGCTGCCGAATAACCTCTCGCCTTTAACCGCGCCCTCTCAATAGCCAAGCTGTAAGCGAGAAACGATCCAGATGAGGCATGAGCAGCGGACCCTGCGATAACAGGTCCGTGCGCCTCGGGAGACGCCAAGGCTTCTCTATCAAGAGTCTCATCATGTCGGCGTACCAGGGCCGGCGCAGCCAATCCGGGGCTATAAGGATTACGTGACCCTTGTACCTCTCTACGCGCTGTATCACTCTGCTGATTAAGGCCCACGGAGGAAAGACATACAGCAGCTGATCCTCTGGCCACCTTTGAATGAGAGCATCCAGCCCCTCTGACATTCTCTCCTTTCTTCTGCTGTAAATTCAGCTGACCTTCGCCGACTGGAACGTTGCCATGAGGCCCATTACCGGCATGCCCCAGCGACGCTGTAGGCTCCCGAACACCTCCGGATGCAGAACCCATTCCCCTGGGTCCACCTTCACTCAGCTTAGGAAGTCCGCCTGCACATTGTCTACTCCTGCCACATGCGCCGCCGAGAGAGCCAGCAGATTTTCTTCGGCCCAGGTGCTCGGCCTCCAATCCAGCGCCACACTGCTCGTACCTCCTTGACGATTTACATATGCCACCGCCGTTGTATTGTCTGAGAACACTCAGACTGCCGACCCCGCCAGGCAATTCTGGAAGCTCTGCAGGGCGAGTGACACCGCTTGCAATTCCAGCCTGTTGATCGACCAGGTCCTCTCCTCCGAGTTCCATTGCCCCTGAGAGAATCTGTCCTGGACATGTGCCCCCCAGCCCACCAGACTGGCATCCGTCGTCACCACTACCCATTCTGGCACTTCCAGTGGTCTCCCTCTTTCCAGCGACCCCGGAATCAACCACCAACGGAGGGCCACACACGTCTCCTCTGGGCAAGCCTTGCCAGCGAATCCTGTTGATGCGACCATCGCCTGAGCAGAGCCCTCTGCAAAGGTCTCATGTGCGCTCTCGCCCAAGGTACCACACCTCTATTGTGGCCGCCATTGTGCCCAGCAGTTGCAGGTACTTCCAGGCCGTGGGCTCCCAGCTGACCAAAAAACGTCGTACCAGCTTGCGCAATCCCTGGGCCTGTAGCCGAGGGAGAAACATGTGACCTGTCTCTGTGTTGAAGCGAGCCCCCAGATACTCCAAATTCTGAGAAGGAATCAGATGGCTCTTCCCCAGGTTCACCACCCATCCTAGGCTCTCTAGGAAAACCACCACTCTGGCCGTGACTCGCTCGCTCTCGATCCTCGACTTTGCTCGAATTAACATTTGTCTAAGTATGGATGTACCATGATCCCTTCCTTTCTCAAAGCCGCCTCAACAACCACCATAATCTTGGTGAACGTGTGGGGGGCCGTTGCCAGGCCAAACGGCAACGCTCGGAAGGGAACCGCAAAGTGCAGATAACATTGATGTTCCGGGCGAATGGGAATGTGGAGGTATGCCTCTGAAAGGTCCAGGGACGTCAGGAATTCGCCCTTTCGCACTGCCACTATTACTGAACGTAGCGTTTCCATATGAAAGTGTGACACACGGAGACAGCGATTCACTCCCTTGAGATCCAGAATTGGCCGAAAGCCGCAGTCCTTTTTTGGAACCATGAAATAAATGGAGAATCGGCCAGACCTGAGTTGGTCTTGAGGCACCGGGACAATCGCCCCTAGGTTGAGGAGTCTCCGTACCGTCTCCCTTATCGCCTTGCGCTTGCTCAGCGAATTGCCGGGGGACCGCACAAAGGAGTCCTGCACCGGGGTTTGAAATTCCAAGGCGTACCCCTCTCGAATAATCTCCAACACCCACTGGTCTGACGTAACTCAGACCCAGGCAGCGTAAAACTCCTGCAGCTGACCTCCGATGGTTACTAGGGGTGTCTGGGCCCCCCTGGCATCATTGTGACTTTCTAATATTGGATGAGGAAGGGGAGGGAGAGGCTCCAAATCCTCTACCTACTCCCCGAAAGCCTCGGAAGCCCTGGGTTCTGTTGGGAAACCTACCTCTCTGGGTGGTATTAAACCTCTGAAACCGAAATCTACGGAAATCCATCAAAGGACCTTTGCCTCCCGGGGCCTCCCCTACCTTGCTTAGGCTTGTCCTCTGGCAATCTACCGCCCTTAGATTTGCCTAGGTCCTTAACTAACTTCTCTAGCTCCTCGCCGAAAAGAAGCCTGCCCTTAAACAGCAGCCTCCCTAACCTTGTCTTGGACGCATTATCCGCCGCCCAGTTACGAAGCCACAGATAGTGCCTTGCCGCTACCGCCGATGCCATGCTCTTTGACAATCCTCTCATCAGGTCATACTGCGTATCCGCCAGGTAGGCCGCCCCTGACTCTAGCCTGGAGGCCTCCCCGGCTACGTCGCAATCCCGATCTCCTTGGACCCGCTGTGACCACCTCAAACAGGCCCTGGCCACCCACGCTCCACAGATGGCCGCCTGAAGTGCTAGGGCATTCACATCAAAAATCTGCCGCAGCAGAGCATCCAACTTTCTATCCTGAGTGTCCTTGAGGGCTGCCCCACCCTCCACCGGGATCGTGCTCTTCTTCGTAACCACCGACACGGCTGCATCCACCCTAGGTGGCTTAAAGACCTCCTTATCCTGCTCCACTAATGGGTAGAGACGCCTCATTATTCTGGCCCCCTTCAGCGGCGCCTCTGGGACATTCCACTCCTCTTGGATCATCTCCTCAAAAACTCTGTGCACTGGGAATGCTCTCTGAGTTTTCCTAAATACCTGCAATAACGGGTCCTCCAGGGTCTCCTCCTCCGTAACCCCCGGGACCGGCATGTTCAATGCCCCTAGCGTTTCCACGATCAGCGCCAGGAGCTCATCCCTGCAGAACACCCGCACTACCCTCGCTTGGTCCTCTTTTTCTGTGAGCTCCCCTTCTTCCAATTCCTCCTCCAAATCCACACTCTGGCGTTCCTCATCAGAGAGACGCCCCTCAGAGATAATAGATTGATTTCTAAGGTCATCATCCAGGCGCAGTCTCTTCTCTGAACCCTCCTCCGCACTTCTGCCGGACGAGAGCCTCTTCACCCCTTTCCTTTCCAGATTATTCTTTCCTTGCCTTTGTGGCACTCCTCCCACCGCCTGCTATAGAAGCGCCACAAAGCCCTTTGAAAAAATTGACGACAGTCCCTTGGGCCACTCTACCGGGGCGGAAGGCAAGTCTGGGGCTGAAGACAGCCCAGCCACCGGCTCCTCCAGGGACACAAATGGTGTCTGAGGACTGGAAATCTCATTCCCTGCCTCCAGAGCGCCTTCCTTGTCCTCCCGCACCTGCTCCATCACCGCGGCCTCTTTTGTGTAGCACTTGCAGACCCCGGAGTCAGCCACTGATCCCCTTCAAGCCCCACATACAAAACACTGGGGTCTAGAAGGCATCTTGTGTTGCGGAGGCTCCAGAAGGTATCCCCACGGTCTCTGTCACCCCGGGACCCACTCTTGAGAACCTCCACTGCCATGCACCTCAAATTCCTTGACTCTCTCTACTCCTCCGTTTTTTCCGTTGTCGTTTTTTTTTTTTGAAACACCGAGACCTGTCTACACACTCCTCCAATCACTAACTACAACACACCGTGAGTAATCGCATTGAAACATGCCAAATTTCATCCAGGCAACAAGGAATAGTCCCCCCTGCACGGCACACTGCAGCCTCTGCCACGCAGCTGGGCCCGTCTCCATTTTCGCGCCCAAACGTGCTGATGGCTGGGCTGTGCAGGCCGGGCCTACTTACAGTTGTCGGTCTGTGAGACGAAGGAACTTCACTCCCCTATGCCGTAGACGAGGTCCCGCTGAGTCGGGTTTACCATCGGACCGAAAGCGCTGACAGGCAGTGCCTCTGTAAAGCGCAGGCTTTAAATAGCTTAGGCCTCCGGTCTGAAGATGTGCTAACCAGCAGTACCGGATCCTCACCTGTCTCTCCTAACAGGCCCCTTTACCCACTCCCGAACTTGCAGTCAAACCCAAATGGGAGGGGGGGGGGGTACTCTTGCGCAATTTAAAGGCACAGACGCCAAAGAAGCACATCCCAATTTTTATCTTGTTTTTTAAACTCTACCGAACACTATACTTAATTGTTCCTCCAGGTAGCCCGGACCCCCGGTCTCACCACCCTTTCAGCTGCTTGGAGACTGAGGCAACTGGGAAGTGGAGGCGGCTCCCGGGAGGTTATACTGGTGACATCATGAAAAGAAGGAGGTTCCTCAGTCTCCAAGCTGCTGATTAAGGTGGACAACCCAGAGGTCCGGGACTAGACTGGAGATACGATCAGGAACTGAAGATTGGAATTGAGATGTTGAGATCATGACATACATAATTCTGGCAGTATTTTAGAAAGGCTCTGCTAAATGTGAAACCTCTTTTAAAATAGTGCAGGAGTGCACTAAAATTTTGCTGATGCATGAAAGTGGAGGACCTATTTTGCAAATCTACCCGTGGAAAAAATCAATGTAGGAAAGTTGGGAACTTCCACATGTAGATGTTGGCACTTCCGCATAGAATTTGGTATTTCACAACTTCCACGTCTAGGTGCTGGCCCCTACACACGTATACCAGCTATTTTGTGAACTTAAAAGTCTAAATACTGCCAGTTAACTACAGATGCCGCTATTTTTATCTAATTTCATTTTGGAAGGGTAAAATAAATAAGTGATTAAAGAGGATAACCTGAAATGCTGGCCAAAACGAGCACCTTTTAAAAACCTAATCATACCAGGAAGAAGCTGTAAATCCTAATATGGACAGTTGCATTCATACAGAGGTGTTCCCAAGCCCCGTGGTACCCAGGGTGGGCGCCTTCCCCTCTGTGGCCGGTGGTATGGCACGATGCACCCCCTGCTCGGCCCACACGGCAGAGGCAGTGTGCAAACTTACCTCTAAGCAGGGTGGCTTGCCACGCGGCCTCCGCTCCAGGCCTGGCGGCTCTTTTCTCCTGATTCGTGAGACTTCAGCCAGGAAAGAAGATCCACTGGGTCTGGAGCAGAGACAGTGTGGCAAGCCATCCAGTTTTATTGTAAGTTTGCACACTGCCTCCAAACTGTGGGCACGACAGCAGTGCACCCCCTCCCAGCTGGCACCCATGACGCCATTGCGCTGCCCTTGGTTACACCACTGCATTCATACACATGTATTCTGTATATGAAATGGAGAATATACAAGTAGGTTTTAGACCCATTCAGGCTACTTCCTAACCACACCACCACCATGTCTCCTTGCAATTTCTATGTAGTAAGACATCAATGTGTAACTTCAGTCCCTTCTAGAATCGCCATATACAGGTGAATGCCATTTCCATATGCAAAGGTCTGCTTTCAGATGTGGAAATTGCAAATAAGATTTCTAAAATAGCCCACATAACATTTAAGGGTTTTGATATTAGGCTTTAATAGATAAACAGTGATAAAACACTGATGCAAAAAAATTGAAATAGGTTTTTACTTAGAAAAACACCACTTCTAGTTTTCTCTCTCATTTCCCCCCTGGCTTGTCTTGTATCCATAACACAGCTTTTGTGCCTTTTCTCCTAAGTGACACAAATGCACATGTTTGATTCGAGTGGAAGAGGTACCCAGCAGTATTACCTGTGGTGTGAAAACACCAATAAACGCCATATTTTGTACCCTCAAATAACCTCTAATTAGCTGGAAAATAAACATGCAAATTAACAATTTATAAATATTGAAGAATAGCAGCCCTATTTATGTTCTGATTGCTGCAATTTGTTGGCACCTCCCTACGAACATTTAAAGGTAAGTGCTCCAAAGGATGTATGCAGTAATTCTGAAGTTAACTGAACAACTCCTTTTTCCAAAATTTGAGGCTAGTGAATAGGTAACTTATACCGGTAACTGGACATCTTGATGTTTGGCCAGTGTACAAAAGGAGGTGGCCATTGAGGCATTTGGGGACGTGGTTTAAACTTAACCAGATAGGGGTAAAATATTCAGCCTCTTAGAGTTAAGTTTATTCATTTCATATAAACATAAAGCGGATAACATTTCCATGTAAGTTTAGGAATACATTCAGCTGCCCTACTTAGATAAATAAATGATCTTGGTTCTGTCTCGTGAATGAACTCTAAATAATACCAAACACTATTCATTCATAAATACTCTGGAATTCAATAATCCACTGTTGTCTGCCACAGGTCTCAGATAAACGAATAATGCACTTAACTTCTGGGTGCTTTGTCTCCCCAGTATTGTGCTCGTTCACATCAATGACCCATGAGCAATCTTTTCTTAATTCAAGTATTTATATACTTCTTAAAATTTCAATAATAAAAATTGTATTTCTTTTTCTCTTTTTCTCTCTAGCCCCAGCAAAAAACAACACTTATCTTCCAAATTTGCTGTCTTGGTCAAAAGCCCCAACGCCACAATATCTAGGCACCCTCGCGTTTCTCCTATCGGTTTTATCAAGGGGACTGTATTGCCCACAGGGACCGGTTAGACTTATTTTCTGTAAAAATGACAATAAAACGGTAATTGAACTCTAGTTATCATTATCTGTAATATATCACTATGTTACTGTTGTCACAAACGGAAAAAATAGAAAAAATACCTTCACAGCACTGCTGCCCACATTATTCGCTCCAAAAAGCTTCTGTGCTACTATCTTCAACTCAGCGAAAAAACACCGCGCATGCGGGTTGGCTTCCTCAACGCCGTGTTTAAATACCCACAGCTGACAACAAACAGCAGTGTTGAATCTCAGACACAGACTGACCAATCCAAACTAACATTTAGCCCATCGGGCTGAACCGTCTTAAGTTTATATATCCACCATTGTTCTCTATATAGCAACGTTTGTTCCTGCAATCGCCCATGGGAGCCGCAGGTCACTTCTTCAATACACCAACATCTCAATGATTGAAAACTGTGACTCATTGTAATGCAATGCTGGACCATTGGAGCTTCCAATCGTTTGCACCGTATTCTACTCTCATGTTCCTTTATTTGAACTTTTAAAGAGCGGATAGTTTTTCCAATATACAGGAGAGCACAGGGACAACGAATAGCATATATAACAAAAGTGGATTCACAGGTCGTAATATGTTTCAAGCGATAATTGACACCTTTGTGAACGAATTCTGATATTTCCAATGTGATATCACATATCGTACAGTGTCCACAGCTACTATGGCCCTCTATCTTTTTCTCCTTTCCAACAGATTGTATTGGTCTCAATACTGCCAGACTAATATATTCTTTCAGACTCTTACTTCTACGCCACACACAACGCACAGATTTATTATCCATCCCTGGTAAAGTACTTAAAATAACACTATGTTTCTTTAATATTTTTTGTATTTTGAAACTTAATGGGGAGTACTTGGTAACAAAGTTAACAAACTCTTCTTCCTTCTTCTCCAATGGTCTTTCCCTTGGTGTTAATAGCAGATCTCTGTTATTATACAGCGCTCGTAAATAGGCCCGATGATCTGTAGAATGAGGATAACCCCGTCTCTGGAAGCTGGACTTCAACTGCTTCTATAAAACCTTAAACTCACTCGTGTTGGAACAATTTCACCGATATCTTAAAAATTGCGATAAAGGGAGACTGTCTTTTAATCCCGGGGGGTGGGCACTCTCATAATGGAGGAACGTGTTCCGATGCTTGGGCTTACGATGAACTGTAGTGCTCCAATATGCATTCTCCCTGACCACCTGAACATCCAGATATGTGATGTGCTGCGTATGAAACTCATACGTAAAACGTAAATTAAAGTCACATTGATTAAGCCACACCACAAAGGCTTGTAGATCAACTTCAGTGCCTTGCCACAGCATAAAGATGTCATCTATGTACCTGTGCCACGATTTTATATTAATAGTATAAGGAGACAAAGGCAAATTCCGCTTTTCAAAGGAACCCATATATAGATTTGCTATTGAAGGGGCGCAGGTGGCTCCCATGGCCACCCCCACAATTTGATGATATAGAGTTCCTTCAAAAACAAAAACATTTTGATATAGAGTGAATTCTGTCAACTTCTGTAAAAATACAAGTTGTTCCTGTGATAGATCACCTCTCTCCTCCAATGCATCGTGTACAATAGCATACGCTGATTGCTGAGGTATGCTGGTGTAAAGCAATTGAACGTCAAGTGTCACGAGAAGTATGTCTTCCTCTATTGCCCAATGTGTCAAATTTTGCAATATGTTCAGAAAATGTGTAGTGTCCCGTATATAAGACGGGATATCAATCAGTAAAGGCCTTAAAAAGGAATCCAGATACGTCGATAAGGGCTCCAACATTATGCCCCTAGTGGACACAATTGGCCGTCCTGGCGGTCGAGTCAAGTCCTTGTGAATTTTTGGGACAGTATAGAATTTGGCCAATTTGTGGAGTTTTAACATTCAAATAATCATATTCTTTCAAAGAGATTAACTTTTTATTCAAGGCTTCTTTTTTAAGACTGGCAATCTGAGATTGAAGTTCCTTCGTTGGGTCTGTTTGCAGCACCTTATAAGTTCTCATGTCTTGCAATTGTTGAACAGCCTCCCCCACATAATAATCTCTATTTAATACTACGATTGCTCCCCCCTTGTCAGCCCGCCGAATCACAAGATCTGTCCGTGTACGTAACTCTTGCAACATATTATATTGTGAACGTGATAAACAAAATTTTCTTTTTGATTGGCTCGTCTCCAAATTTTCCACATCTTTTAAAACTAAATCCTTGAAGACTTGAATGGCAGGATAAATAGGGGCTGGTGGGATCCAATGAGATTTCAAAGGTAATGCAGTACGTCGAGACCCTAGTTCTGGTTCTGATGGTACTGTGCTGATGACATTCTCAGAGGCAAAAAAACATTTCAACTGTAACTTCCGAAGAAAACTCGCAAAATCGATTTGAAACTGAAAAGAATCAAACTCTATTTTAGGAACAAAAGATAATCCCTTATTTAAGAGATCAATAATTTCACAAGATAAAGGCTTTCCAGAGATGTTTACTACTAAATCTTCAGCTGCTATTTTTTCTGTGATTTCTGTTTTCCTTGCTCCTGGGATTTGGCACCGATGTCTTCTTTTTTGCGCCGCAGATGACCCTCCTGTTCCCCTCCTAAAAAATCTTCTCTAGATATTCTACTGGAGTCAGAACTGTCCCCCTCATCAGTAGTGTCGTCAAACAGAACCCGCTTCTTATTCCTCTTTTGTTTCCGATGAACGTTTGTTGTCAGCTGTGGGTATTTAAACACGGCGTTGAGGAAGCCAACCCGCATGCGCGGCGTTTTTTCGCTGAGTTGAAGATAGTAGCACAGAGGTTTTTTGGAGCGAATAATGTGGGCAGAGGTGCTGTGAAGGTATTTTTTCTATTTTTTCCATTTGTGACAACAGTAACATAGTGATATATTACAGATAATGATAAGTAGAGTTCAATTACCGTTTTATTGTCATTTTTACAGAAAATAAGTCTAACCGGTCCCTGTGGGCAATACAGTCCCCTTGAGAAACCCAATAGGAGAAACGCGAGGGTGACTAGATATTGTGGTGTTTGGGCTTTTGACCAGGACAGCAAATTTGGAAGATAAGTGTTTTTGGCTGGGGCTAGAGATAAAAAGAGACATCAATAGAAAAAGAAATACTATTTTTGTTATTGAAATTTTAAGAAGTATATAAATACTTGAATTAAGAAAAGATTGCTCATGGGTCATTGATGTGAACAAGCACAATATTGGGGAGACAAAGCACCCAGAAGTTAAGTGCATTATTCGTTTATCTGAGACCTGTGGCAGACAACAGTGGATTATTGAATTCCAGAGTATTTATGAATGAATAGAGTGTTTGGTACTACTTAGATAAATGGCATAGTTGAGAATCCACGTAGTAAGTGGATAAATCATACTCTTATCTATATGTGCACACTGCCCCACTGAATGGTTACCTCTTATTGTACAATACGAATGGGAATGGTTTTTGGACTGGATTTTTAAGCCCATTGATAATCCTCTGGGGATGTACACTTCTTAATTTAGCTTGATTTATCTTTAATATGCCTCCTCTCAGGCCTTCTATAGCTCAACAACGCGGTTTACAAAGTTATAATGTTTAAGAAAAGAAGATTCAATTGCATTCAGTTATAATTAGTGTTGGAGTGGAGGAGTAGCCTAGTGGTTAGAACACTGGCTTGGTAACCAAGCAACCAGGGTTCAATTCCCACTAGCACTCCTTGTGGCCTTGGGCAAGTCACTTAACCCTCCATTGCCTCAGAAGAAAGGCCTGGCAATCTACTTCCAGTGACAATGCCAAGAAAACTCAGGAGCTCTGGGTTGCCAGGAGTCAGGACTGACTGAAAGGCACACATTGCATTTTGCATAATTAATGTTATAAACATCATAATTATAGCAAAAGAGGCCAACAGCAACTTTCTTCAGGGAGTGAAGACCAAAATTATTTAGGGCCTTGAACAGCAAAGCGAAGATTTTAAACAATGATCTACGCTTTACAGGGAGTCAAAGTATGACATCCTGATTAATATGTCCTCTTCACCCTATCTGTGAAAAAAGATGGGCCTCAGCGTTTTGTATCACTGAAGATGTCCCCTTTAAATTTTAGGAAAAACTATATAAAAAAGCATTGAAATAGTCCAGATGTTCTGTCGCCACTTTATGTGTGGTAGGCGAAGGCCTATGATCCATGCTAATTGAACTAAACAGACAGGCCTAAGCAGCTTGACCTGTAAATGAAGCCTGTAGTTAGGCCCAGAGGAATGAAAACCCCCCTGAATGATGACACCGTAGAATTGAAACTTAACTGAACACAATTTAGTATAGCTAAGCAGAATCGAAACTTAGAAAATATAGAAAAACAAGTCTAATTGGTACTGATAAGAGAGCACAGCTTCTATGGAATTAATTAACTCTGCAGAAAGCAAGGTTACAGTGCCCCGCTCTCACTCATATTCTAGCAAGCCAGTGACCTTGGAGGAGAGAAGTATCGAAAGTCTAAGAACTGTCCATTGTAATGAGGACTGAAAGGGGGGCAACCAGATGCTGAGCCCAGATCAAGGTCCTCATTGGATAGCTACGTAGTGGTACCGGGACCAATAGATGGGTGAGAGGGGTTACTGGGACCAATGAAAAGTTTGCCTATGTCTAGAATGGAGAAGAACAGTATAAAAGTTGTTGTTTTGCTAGAAACCATTGCTCAGCCATTTTGAATTTGACTTTGCTTGAGACTTGTGCACAAATAAATGATTTGGACCTTCTGAACAGACTCCTGGTATTATTGGTCTGTCTGCGCTCTGCTGCTACATATTCTTGGTGCATTGGCCGGGAAGGTGTGGTAATAGAGGGTATACAGGGCAATATACCACGACTTTCCGCCTCAACAGGTTTGGTCCTGCTGGGATCGTGCCCTCCCGACGTGGGCTCGACTCCCAGGCGCCACCGGTCCTGTTGCATTGGAGGGAGCTGGCCAGGCCTCGGAGGGTGCCGGACCCGGTTGGAACCAACACCTCAAACCCGAGTGAGGGGAGTCCGAGGTCCAACTCATGCGCTTGCTTGGGAACTTTGAGGACCGGATCCGGTGAGTAGAGTTTTGATTTTAGCATGTGTCTAGACAGATAAGAAAGAGCAGTACTGCCACTTGAATCTTGCATGAACTTGGAACTAGCATTTGTAAGAGAGCTTGATCACCTCTCAAAGACGGACCGACTACCCCTGCGTAAGTAAAGCAGGGCGAAACTCCCGTCTTCTTGCATTTGGAACTTGCAAAAGACTAGTCAGAATAGATAGAAATGAATGCATTCTGGGATACGTTGCTAGCATGTGTGTCGTTTGTCTATGTGTCTTTGTTTAATGTAAGATTATATTCTGTTGGGTAATGTATGATAATTTACCGCTTGACTCACTGAAAAATCAAGAATATGTCTCACTCAGTCAGAGCTTTTCCTACAGAACAGTGTGAGGCTGACAAGGGGCGTGTCTGTGCAGAGGTGCCTTTTTAACCCTATGAAGGCATGATTTCAACGTTCTCTGCTGGGCTAATTAGAGCTTATTTTAGGGCAATTATTCACTGTGTTTTAATGGTGATGTTCCTTCTACTATGGTCAGGTATTATATACCATTCAATAGGAATATTTAGTCAGAATTTTAGTTTTGAAGGTCGAATTAACCTCATCGGAGCTCCGTAAACTGTTTTTAGTTATATTCTCTGCTCTGTCTGTATTTTTTACATCAACTGCTCCTGTTATATTATTGTTACCTTTCAGAAATGATAAAGAAACTAAGCAAACTGTTTTTGGGTTTTTTTCCCTTTGACTTATAAATCTACAAAGTAATTATTATATCACGACTTGACACTGATTTAAATGATTCTTGCTAGCATGTCTCTGTGTGTCTGTGAAACTGTGATCATTTTGTTTCCAGTGAGCGAAGGGGTGTGGCTCACACAGCTTGCTAGGAAAAACAAAAATGAGACAGCCGTTCCCGATTGAGCAGTCTCTTGCTTGTTTAAAATAAAGGAAGTATATCTGTTGTTTCAAAAACTAACGGACACAGACAAGAGAGAGAAAATAAAGTGTTTTTCCTTTGACCCTCAAAACTAGAGGTTAAGAACCTTGGGGGACGGTGCGGCATTCTGGGTTGGAAGTGTACCAGATTGCAACCTGAGAATGAATGGTTTAAATTATGAGTGAATAAGAAATTATGTTAGAACACAAGTATAAGTCATTTGAATGCATGCTTCCCATACTGTAAGATTTAAGGTAATTACTTTGAATTGTTAAACTCTGTACTAGTGACTAATGACGACCTTTACAATTCAGGATAAATTCATCTGTTTTTCTGTATTTGAATTTTGTGTGTCTGTGTCCAGAGGAAAAGGGGGTACTTTGTTTTTTTAGAGTCTTTTAAAAATTTCAAGACGTTATTTCCTGATATACTGTGGCAAGCACCTGATAGAAGACATATTTATGGTTAAAAAAAACAAAACAAAACAAAAAGAGGGTGTATATGCATTTTAGATATCCACCACAGCTATGGAAAAGTATCCGTTTCATGTCTCTTGAATATACGTAACAGATAGCTATAGTTCTCTCTATAAGATATTTTAAGAACTGTATCTAAATTGTATGTCTGTGCTCAATCTAAGCTTATGTTTTCTGCCTGTTTTATGTTTACGGTAATAAGGTTTTTTTAATAAGTGTCTTTTCAAGTATGATCAAGAATTTCAGTAAGGGATTTACTGAAGACTATGGTAATAAATGTCTCTGTCCCAATTAGGAATGCTATGTGAAAGGGAGTGGCTTCTGCTAGTTGCTCCATATTTCCTTAGTTCACCATATTTTGCCCCAGAATCTCTAGATACAGTTTTTCTCTCTGTAAGTAGCTCCCCAAGAAGCCCCAGCTCCGTTCAGAGTGCTTAAGGGGGGGGGATGGGGCCCAGTCCACCGATGATGTCACCCCCCGGTAGGCGTGAACTAATGTGCCCACAGCAGAGAAGTAGAACATAAAAAAAAAAAAGAAAACCTCCTGGATAGAGTGTTGCTAGGAGAAACAGTGTGGGCCTAGGGCAGGGGGAGGACTCCACCCTGTAAATTCCCAAGTAGTTTGCCAGCCAGTCAGCTGACCAGACTTGTTTATGTGCCTTTCCCTCTGCCACTGATTTATTGAACTGAAAGCTTTAGGATTTAATTGAACAAATGAACAGTGTTATTCAGACAGTATTATTCAGCCTCACTATATACCCCATGCAATCCAGCAGCCCAGGAGAATTTGCATTTTTGTCAGTCAGTCCCAGAGAGATATAAAACAGAAATGAAACTGGATGGATTTGCGGGCATGATAGTTACTGGAAGTTGAACAGAAAGTATGTGAATTGTTGAATGTGATAGAGAAAGTAAATGTAAAGATGGAGAAGAGAACAGATCTTCTTGCTGATGCTTTAGTTGAATGATGTGGAGGAGGTTATCCTGATCGAAGGAGCAGAGGAAGTAAAAACTGGGTGCGAGTCAGTGCGCCCATTGCAACAAAAAAAAAAAGGACATTAGAGAAGTGAATGCCCGCATCTTATCTCCACCCCAGGGGGGAGGAGGGAGTACTTGATTTAAAAAAAAAAAAGCCAGCCGGAGAGGGCTACAGCATGAATGAAGACTAGGCCAGACCGGACTCTTAAGTTTCCCTGGGTCCCCAGGAGCCTATGGTCAGTCTGAAAATAGGGGACCAATATATGGACTTTATGGGGGGTACAGGAGCAGAATACTAAAGCCAGTAGCCCCTGTGTTTTTCTCGATGCATCACCATTATCAGAGCTACTGGGGCTAAGGCCACAAAGCCTTTTCTGCAGAACCGCATGTGTGAACAAGGGGGACAGAAAATAATGCACCAGTTCCTGTATATGCCTGAGTGCCCTATTCCACTTTTTGGAGCCGAGATCTGCTTGCAAAGCTTCAGGCACAGATATCCTTTGCTGGAGAGAGAGAAATGCAAATGACTGTGAACCCAGAGCCTGCTGGATTGATGGTGCTGACTGTTCCCGGAGAAGAGAAGTGGCGGTTCTATAACACACCTCCAGTTAAGTCAACAAGTTCCTGTATACCCGCCAACCCTATAGCCCCACCTGAAGTATGGGCAGAAGATAATGCACCTGGCCTAGCGAAGAACATAGCCCCTGTCATCGTCATCCTCAAGCCAGAAGCGGAACCAGTGCATGTGAAGCAGTATCCTCTTCCCTGACCAGCCATTGCAGGAATCCACTGCCATTTAATGAAACTGCTGAAGTATGGACTTTTCAAAGGAATATCAGTCACCTTGGAACACTCCCCTTCTTCCTGTTAAGAAGCCTGGGACAGGTGATTACCGCCCAGTGCAGGATCTAAGAAAGAATGCATGATGCAGCTGGAACTATACATCCAGTTGTGCCAAATCCTTACACACTCTTAGGACTGATCTCTGCTGAAGCTACACACATTTCACCATTCTGGATTTAAAAGATGTTTTTTCTGCATACGCTTAGCCCATGACCCCACTACAGGAAGGCGGGGCCAACGCACCTGAACAAGATTACCTCAAGGATTCAAGAACTCGCCTCACTCAGCAAAAGATTTGACAAGTTATCCAGTAATTCCAGGAGAAAGAATTCTACTGCAATATGTGGACAACTTGCTTATAACCACCAACTCAGAAAGTGAATGTCTACAAGCCACCAGTGAACTCTTGCACCTTTTTATTGAGGCTGGATACAAAGTCTCAAGAGCTAAGGTGCAATTATGCCAAACAAGTTAAATACCTAGGATTCCAGTTGTCCAGCGGAATTCGACGCCTGGGACCCTTACCAGAACGCAAAGCAGCTGTATGCAGTATTCCTACTCCAACCACCAGGAGGCAAGTGAGAGCCTTCTTGGGTGCCACAAAGTATGTTGTATATGGATCCCCAATTTTGCGCTGCTAGCAAAACCGTTGTATCAAGCTATCAAAGGAATGGAAAAGTCTCCATTGGAATGGGGACTTGAACAGGATGCAGCCTTTTGATCTTTGAAAAAAACACTCTGATGTTGTCACCAATTCTGGGTCTACCAGATGTCCAGAAAACCTTTCAGTCTCTATGTTCATGAGTCACAAGGAAATGTTCTAGGAGTGTTGACTCAATCTCTTGGACCTTATTTGAGAAGCTGTTACAGCTACAGCCTTCCTAGTAAGCAAAAACTAACAAAAAAATCCCTTTGAGACAGAATCTTCAAGTTACTGTACCACACTCTGTTCTAACCAATATGAAATACAAAGGAAACTACTAGCTAACAAATCTATGAATGTTGAAGTATTAGAGTATGTTGCGTGAAAACCCCAGATACAACTGAAGGGTCAGTCAAGCTTTCAATCCTGCTATGTTGTTATCAGTTGGTCTTGATCCCCTGATCATGACTGTTTAGAAATTATGGACACTGTATTCTCAAGCCGCCTGGATTTGACTGATGTCTCTCTGGAGAACCCTGAACAGACTTTCTTTGTGGCTGAAGGCAGTTTCATCATCAATGGACATTGTTGTGCTAGATATGCAGTGGAGACCCCTGATTTGGTAGTTGAGTCCTCAGCCCTGGCCCCAGAAACTTGACCACAAAAAGCTGAACTGATAGCCCTCACTAGAGCACTAACAATAGGAAAAGGGCTCTGTCTAAATGTGTACCCAGATTCCAAGTATGCCCTTACAACCTTGCATGCACATGGGACCCTGTACAAATAATGAGGGTGGATAACCTTAGGAAGCAAGTCCATCAAGTATGGCCCCAAGATATTGACATTATCAGGTGCATACTACCTACAGCTTTCAAAACTTTAGGAAAAATAGAATGTATGAATAGAACCTTGAAATCTCAGTTGTCCAAACTTTGCCAAGAAGTTTACCTGAAGTGGCCCCAGGTTCTTCCTATAGCCCTTCTTAGGATATACTTAGCCCCTGCTAAGTCTTTAGGAGTTTCCCCTTTTTGAGATTTTGAGAATCTGTAGCCTATTTATAGGGAATAAAAGGAGATGTGAGACAGATAGGATCTGAAATTTTCAGACATGAACTATTGGTTTTAAGTTCTGTTTTGCAGAGTCTTCATACCTGGGTACAAAATCGATCACCCATCAATTTGCCTGAACCCCTGCATCCTTTCAAGCCTGAAGTCTTGGTGTGGATCAAAGAGTGGAGAAGGATACCGTTAGCCCTGCATTGGAAGGGACCCTATGTTGTCATCCTGTCATCTCCAACTGCAGTAAAAGTCGCAGAATTCGAACTTTGGATCCATCATAGTCGAGTAAAGCCAGCAACTGTTTCTGAACCTGATTACTGGACTACTGTACAGCATCCTGAGACTCCATTGCGCCTCACCCTACGACAACAACCACGGACCTAAGACTTATTGGTCCCTCAGAAACTGCACTATTTCAAGACTGTTTATCTGAAGGTAAGCCTCGCATCTGGAGAAAGCTGCAATCATCAGAAATAGACTGTGTTGTGTTAAGAAATTGAGTCTTCTGATCTCCTCAAGGCAATAATAGCCTGAGAGACTGTACTATGATATTTTAAGAACCTGAGACATCCCAGAGGACAGTGATACTTTGGGATCTACAGCCCTACTCCTGCCACAAAGCTGGTAGGTCTACGTACGGCAGAAGCTTGAGGATCTACAATCAACTCTACATTTGTTATCTATTGTGGATGCCAACAGTTCCACCAATTCTCCAGAGACTATGCCCATTATGAATTCTTATTATTGCTTTATTTTGGCAGCAGCCTTGGAGTGCTTTGAAATGACTTTTGCTTTACCTCCCTGTGCAGCCTGTATAAGTAACACACGAACTGGGCTAAAGGTTCTTCATGCCTCCCAGAACTTGTTTCTTGAACTTGCCGAAGCAGTAGCATCTAGTCTCCACATTTATGACTGTTTGTTCTCAAGAACTGAATTATTCCATCCCCTATGATCAGACTGATTTACATAATACTACTAGTGAGGGGGTATTGGCCCACCCCATTGTTGACAGTTTGTGTTTTGTTCGCACCGGACCACAATTTGCTATGAAGATCGGACAGCTGGACTGCCTAAATCAGACGTTTTACAACAGCACAACAAAGAAGACATCTTGGTGGTCCGGCATAAATGCTCCTGCACCTTCTAATCCTTTAGTTCTTTTTCCCACTCTTGCCAAACTATGGACTTTGACTATCTGCTTGTTGCTCCCTTGTTTCTTGTCATTTTGCTTGCGGATGCTAACTTCAGTTCTTAATAACACTGTAGAGCATAAGGCAGCTACAAAGCTACCAGCTATGTGAAACTACTACCCTATACCACTAGTATGATGTGATTTGATTCTCACCCTTTCTCACTTGCGGGTGAAAATAATCAAAGGGGGGAATGTGGTAGGCGAAGGCCTATGATCCAGGCTAATTGAACTAAACAGACAGGCCTAAGCAGCAGTAACTGTAAATGAAGCCTGTAGTTAGGCCCAGAGGAATGAAACCCCCCCTGAATGATGACACCGTAGAATTGAAACTTAACTGAACACAATTTAGTATAGCTAAGCAGAATCGAAACTTAGAAAATATAGAAAAACAAGTCTAATTGGTACTGATAAGAGAGCACAGCTTCTATGGAATTAATTAACTCTGCAGAAAGCAAGGTTACAGTGCCCTGCTCTCACTCATATTCTAGCAAGCCAGTGACCTTGGAGGAGAGAAGTATCGAAAGTCTAAGAACTGTCCATTGTAATGAGGACTGAAAGGGGGGCAACCAGGTGCTGAGCCCAGATCAAGGTCCTCATTGGATAGCTACGTAGTGGTACCGGGACCAATAGATGGGTGAGAGGGGTTACTGGGACCAATGAAAAGTTTGCCTATGTCTAGAATGGAGAAGAACAGTATAAAAGTTGTTGTTTTGCTAGAAACCATTGCTCAGCCATTTTGAATTTGACTTTGCTTGAGACTTGTGCACAAATAAATGATTTGGACCTTCTGAACAGACTCCTGGTATTATTGGTCTGTCTGCGCTCTGCTGCTACATATGGACTATTGTAATTATTATGGCCGCGGGGCCCGTACCTGAAGGCCGATGGTAATCAGGCCAGAGGCGGGCGGGGATCCGGCCAGGCTGCATGCCGCGTGGTGCGAGGCAGCATGGGAGGCCGAGGGGCATTATTTGAAATGATTGGCTCCTGCGGATGAAGGGCGGTCGCGGGAGCCAATCAATTGCAAGGAGGAGCGGAGGAAGGATGGGAGAGGAAGAGCGAGCCGGTGGGACCTTCATTCCGGGCAGGCAAGCGTGGAGAAGGCAGCGGGTGTCCCACCCCCCACCCTTTGACAATGGGTAGGGTGTTTGGGGTGAAAGGGTGTCGCAGCTGGAGGGGGAGGCGGGATCCCGGAGGTGTCCGGGGTCCAGAGCCTTAGCTATTAGTAGGGCGGGGGTGGGGTACCCCCGACCCGGATAACCCCAGTAGGGCTTTTGCTAGTAATATGGCGAAGCCGGGAGAGGGGTGGTAGGTTGGTAGCCACGGTCTCTCTGTGGTCAGAGCAGAAATGACTTCACTTTGCTACCCACATGGCTGGTGAGACATTTCTGTTGGAGTGGAGGTTTAAGTTGTTTGTTAAATTGTGTTGGATATGAATTAAAAGTTAATAAAGCTGTGACCGGTTTTATGCCAAGATTGGAGTTGTGTGATTATTAGGGGGGGAAGGGGGAGGGGGGAGGGGGGAAGGAAAGCGCCGTGTCCGCTGTGCCTCGGTTATTAGATCTTTCCTTGCAGGTATTATGAATGCACTGGATATGCCATAGATGGAAAAGAGTAACCTTTATTACTGCAGAGACCTGAATCCTCATCAATAAGTAGAAATCCAGGTTAATACCTGGAACGTTTGATTCTGACTTTAGTTGAATAACTGCTTTCATCTCATCTCTGGAGCTTCATTTTGGAAAGTTATGAAACCACGTTAAGCCCCTGATATTTCAATATTTTCAATAAGAAAAACTATGGGACTATTATTCAAAAGAACTCACACAGTTAGCATTGGGTGTTAACCTCATTAACCTCCTTGGTACTGAAAATTTGGGACCAGTGAATGGATAGCTCTAGGCCAATTTGATGCCTGGTCAAAAATGATCTGTATAAAAAGAGGGACAAGGAGTGGTTCAGTGCCTGCCAAAATGTTATATGGACAGCTGCAATATGCATCCATTATCAGGAGATGTTTGTTTAGTCTTGAAGGACTACCAAAAGGCATTGCTACTGCTGGAAAGAAATCTGCACTTGTATTAACCTGCTAGGAAAATCTCTAAATCTTGGGGAAAAGGGAATTATTTGGGTTAAATCTGATGATAAATCTGTGTATTTTAGAATTCAGTGTTTTTGTTAAGTCAGTCAGGGCAGTACCACTAGAGAGCTTTTCATTTAAATCAAATCAGAGTATAGCTTAGCATAGAAGATGGAATAGGGTAAATATTCTTTTAGTAGAAAGAAAGAAATGTTTCTAGAGACCTTTATAAAGAGGTCTTCCAGTTAGGAGGCAAGAGACCTGTGAAATTGTTTTAAATAGATGTTAAAGCCAAGTTACAGATCAAAGGGGTAATTTGAAAGGCTCTCTCTATCAAACCAAGGGCTGTGTGAATCACCCAGAAAATTGTAAAGAGATTACCTTAGAAGCACAGGTTAGGGCATTGTGTATCAAGCCAGCTTTTACTAAGTGTTTTCCCCTCCCACCCACCCCTAGCATAATCTTAGATTTATAGGCTCTTAAACCCATTAGAAGGAATGAAGTGGTCAAATTCACTTTCAGATTCAGCTGGTTGTCCTCATCAGGAATAGGGCACTTAAAGCCCTGAAATAAATTAAGACCCTGAAATAAATTAATCTTGAGGTGAACAAAGTCCCTTAAACTTATTAGGTATAGTTGTATTGGTAGAAGTATCCCTATCAACTTTAAGTAAACAACAGCTTAAATATCAAAAGGCATTGCCTTTAACCTTTCCCAGCAATCGTGGCTTCACAGAAACAGACGCCAGCGTGAAGGAAAAGGATCTTCATGCTGGCGGTTGTACAGAGGAAGCCGGGGCCTCGCGCGGGCTTCCCTGGCTCCCTCTGAAGCCGTCCATTGTGCCATAATGGTATTCATGCACGGCACCCTGAAGCGCGGGGCCCTGTGCGAACAACATTGTTGCACAATGGACGGGCCAGCCCTGCTTAGGATATAGCAGAATTAGAAAAGTTATAGGGAGGAGCCACCAAAATGGTAAACGGGATGGAAGGATACCCCTTTGAGGAAAGATTAGGGCTCTTCAACTTGAAAAAGAGACTGCTGAGGGGAGATATGATCGAGGTCTATAAATTAATGAATGGAGTAGAACGTGAAAATGTAGATCGGAATTTGTTACCGGAGAATGTAGTAAAAGCTGTTAGTGTAACTGGGTTTAAAAAAGGTTTCGACAAGTTCCTGGAGGTAAGGCCAATAACCATTATTAAAGAGGACCAGGAAAATCCACTTCTTACCCCTGTGATAAGCAACATGGAATGTATGTAGTTTTTTGGGAACCTGATAATTGTAACCTGCATTGGCCACTGTTGGAAACAAGATACTGGGCTTGATGGACCCTTGGTCTGACCCAGTATGGCATCTCTTTTTTTTTCTTATGTAGTGTAAGGCCTCTGTTTTGACTTAAATGGGGAAGTTACTCATCTAAGTTTAGGACTGTGCATTCAATAGTTTTGCACAAACAGATAGAGCTGCTGAATTTCGGGCATAAAGATAAACTGGTAAGTCATCCACTTATCTTTCTGTGGTGGCCAGATTGCCTAATATTACTACAGTGGGGACCAAATCAAAACATAAGTTATTTCTCCTTGACTTTTTATTATCAACTTGTTCCTAATCTACTTACCAACATTGGAAAAGCCACCTTTCTGCTGAATTTTTTCTGTAGCAGCTCTCAGATCTCTGGACTTCAAATAAGTCTTTAGGCCAAATTCTGTTGAAGGGTCATCTCTAGTATACATAGAGAAAAAGTATGGTTGTAAGTTATGACTAGGTTGTAGATCATATTGAAATCAGGTTTGTTCATACATAGTGCAGATCCATTAGAGCAAGATAATGTGTCTATTAACGTGTTCTATATGTGTCTATTTATTTCCAGTGCTTCCATACTGCAGATCTGGCTTGGTAAGCTGTGGTAAGATTTAAGGGCCCGATATTCTTCTGGGCAGTATCGCTGCTGCCCGGTTAGCGCTGTCGCTGCATCTGCTCTGCTCTGGAACGCCCCCGACATGCCCCGATGCTAACCAGATAGCACTGGGGCGCGTAGGGCAGTTAGAAGGGAGTATTCAATGGCACTAACCGTGTAAGTGCATTGAAAATCCAGATTTAAGGCATTTACATGGTTTACTGTAAACCATATAAATGCTTTTCGAATATCGGGCTCTAAGTATTTAAATTTTGGCTCATTGTTATTTGTAGGCAAGGTCAAGTATTTTTTAAATTGGCCATCAAGTAGCAGGAGGCACTGCAGGCCAAAAGTATCATTTAAATACCAATAGACTTTGGTGTTTTTTATTATTATTATTAAAATATTTATATCTCCCTATCATGCCACTTCTAGGTGAGTTGAAATATTACATACATAAATAAGGACAACTAAATTGTTAAACATAGCAACCCTAAAAAAACAACCTGCCCTTCTTCTCCTCACTAAAACGCCTCCTTTAGCCTCATTATAGCTCTATCAAAATGCCTTAGTGATCAATAACATTTTTTTTAAGAATGTAAAGGATCATTTGGAGTGGAGGAGTAGCCTGATGTGATGAAACCCAGTGAGAGAAACAAGTCCATTTCGAACCATAGGAACACTGCATTGAAGGGCATCGAGATACCTGGAGTACAGTTTCCACTGGCACTCCTAGTGGCCTTGGGCAAGTCACTTAACCTTCCACTGCCTTGGAAGAAAGGCCTGGCAATCTACTTCTAGCCACACTGCCATGAAAGCTGGGTTGCCAGGAGTCAAAACTGACTCAAAGGCACACATTGTCTTGCACCATTTGGCTCATCCAGTCTGCTGGCTGCCCCCTACCCACATTGCTCTAGTTCTAGTTGTTACCTGTCCTTGCCATTACTGAAACATAAGGTATGGTGGCTGATAAGGACCATTAGCAGGGCTGGAGCAAAGAGATGATCTGAACTGCATCCCTTATGCCCCCGCCTGGCTGCCCCGCATTGCTGCTGCTTCTGTCACCACTCACCAGGACCTACAGCAATGGCAGTGCCTTGAAATACCCCCGTAGCACTTACCTTCAAGCATTGGCACCACTAGGCTGCTTGCTTCCACCTCCATTGATACTGACTTCCTGTTTGTATTGCAGTAAGTTGGCATTGGTGGGGGCAGAATCAAACAGCCCTGCGGTGACTAAGTTTGAGGGTAAGCACCACAGGGCCATTTCTGGTCATTGCTGCCAATATAGGTCCCAGTGAGGGGTAACAGCGACAGCAGTGTGTGCCCCTGGAGGGCTGATGCTCTAGGCAACCACCTAGTTTGCATAATGATTGTGCCGGCCCTGACCATTGGACACATCTAGTTTTCCTAACTGAATTCCTGGTGCAATGCTATAGGCCACTGGTTTCCAAACCTGTCTTGAAGGAATCCCAGCCACTTGGATTTTCAAAGTATCCATAATGAATATGCATGAGAGAGATTTGCATACATTGGCTCCATTGCAAGCACATTTATCTCATGAATATTCATTGTGGTTGTGGATATCCTGAGATCCCAGCTGGCTGAGGGTCCTTCAGGACAGGTTTGGGAAGTACTAACATGGACAGACATAGATCTCCAGCCTTCTCATTTCTTTGCAGCTAGGGATCCTCTGGGCCTATCCCAGGCTTTATTAAATCCAATTACTGATTTTGTAAGCAAGTTACTAAGCTGTGGTAAAATTTGAGATTTTACTGCACTTTAATTTGCCATTGGAGTGACTAAACTGCAATAACTGCACTGCAGGTTATTTATACCTGTGATAAAGGAATAACACAGCTTGCAATTAATCTTGCAAGCTGCATTATCTCAGGGAAAAATAACACTTAATTTAAATTTGGCCTTAAAGTGGCAAAGCCCCTCTGAACACCCCCGAGTCCAGACCTCTCTCTTCCCAAGAAGACAACCCAACATTTTTCTAACTCGGACCCACCCCAAGTCACTCCTCACAACTGCCCTCAAAGCCCTCTGCCCGGAAGAAGACACTCCACCTTCCTGTAGGCCTCCATGGGCCTACCTCAAGTCATCACTGGTGGTCCAGTAGTATTGGGGAAGGAGGAATCCCCAGTACTGACAAGTTAGGAGCAACTGGGGGTTGCTCCTGCCCAAACACCAGAGGTTCATGAATGATGACGAGAGAGGCCCAGGGGGCCTATGAGTTGGGTGGGGGGGGGGGGGTGTTCTTTGGGGGAGAGGGGTGTCTGAGGATTGACTTCAGAGGGATGGGAAGGTCTTCTTTAAACAAAATTTTGATTGCTTTTTGGGGGTGGGGATTTTTCTAGCCTGGGGGGGGGGGGGGGAGGGCAGGAAGACCTTTCCATTTTGAGACTGCATAGGTTTCTTTAAGGTGGTGGCCAGGAGTACTGGGTTGCATGTTAGAGGCTCAATACTTCCAGCTAAGCAAAATAATTGCAGCTCTGAACTGGCATTTTCCCTGAAATAATGCAGTTTGTGGAGGTCACCACAAGCAGCGTTATTAGCTTTATATATAATAAATGAGGCATCGTGCATGTATTTGCAGACTTTGCATCTCATTAGGTGTCCAGTGGTTATTTAAACTAATGTACATTCTGGAAAAATAACACGATTTTGCTGTTTAACATGCATTATTTCCATAACATACATTAGTAACGGCATCTCTTTGCGTCTACCACCTCCACTGAGAGGCCATATCACACAATCACAACCTTTCTGTAAGGGAATATTTTCTGATGCTCCTTCTCAAGTCTCAGTTTTTTTCTCTACATCTTAGAAAGAATAAATGGATTGAGAAAAACATGAATTTTAATGCATATGTTTTAATGGAAATGTTTTCCCTTAAATATCAAAATAATTGTTATATATTTCTCCATATTTTATAAAAAATCAGGACATGCTACAGTAATCCTGAACAATCTGAAAAGAAATGTATGTTTCAGCGGGGATAATGGAACAATGGTCAGGTCCTCCACCTCCAGGAATCCAAGATTCATCCTTCTCCTCCTTTCTCAGTCTACAAGCAGGGGGATGCAGGCACACTCTAGGTGCTGTCTGCTGTCAGCACCTGTGTTCCCGGCTCTCCCTGAGTTCAGAGAAGCCCTTTGGACTTCACTGAGCATGCGTGCTGCTTCCCGTCCCGCTCAAGTTGCCTCAGCTTACATTTAGCACTCAGCGAGTGTCCACGGCTCTCCCCTCCTTAGTTGGTCATCACGCTCTGTTTTCGTTTATTTCTTTGTTTTCCTTTCAGTTTCTCCTTGTACATGTTTCTCCACTTCCTGGGGAACTTCTTTTAAAATAAAAAAAAGAAAGGTGCGTTTGCCGTGGCTCCGCTGCTGCAGGGAGTTTTCTTTTTCTCTCCCTTGCACTGAGGCTTTCTTAAAAAAAAAAAAAGAAGACAACAGGAGAACCAACAGGCTGCAGCAACTTAAAAACCCCCGCAAACAAAGCCTATCAACGTTTAAGGATCATCAGAAAACTCAAGCCATTACATAAGAACATAAGATATGCCATACTGGATCAGACCAAGGTCCATCAAGCCCAGTATTCTGTTTCCAACAGTGGCCAATCTAGGTCATATGTACCTAGCAGTTTCCCCAAGAGACACAGGTTCCACAATGCTTGTATTGGTTCAAGCATTGATATCCTGGGTCCCTTCTTAATAATGGTTTATGGACCTTTCCTCCAGGAACTTGTCCAAACCTTTTTTAAACCCAGCTACATTAACAGCCTTTACTACATCCTCTGGTAACAAACTCCAGAGTTTGATTACACGTTGAGTGAAAATTTTTTTTCTTTTATTAGTCTTAAATAGTTTACCCTGTAGCTTCATTGCATGTCCCCTAGTCTTTCTATATTCTGATAAGGTAAACAATCGATCTACGTTTACCCGTTCCACTCCGTTCATTAATTTATAGACTTCTATCATATCTCCCCTCAGCCGTCTCTTTTCCAGGTTAAAGAGCCCTAACCTTTTTAGCCTTTCTTCATAGGAGTATCCTTCATTCCCATTTACCATTTTGGTGGCTCTTCTCTGAACCTTTTCTAAAATCGCTATATCCTTTTTAAGATACGGTGACCAGAATTGCACACAATATTCAAGGTGCGGTCTCACCATGGAACGATATAGAGGCATTATAATATCTTTTGTTTTATTTTCCATTCCTTTCCTTATTATACCTAGCATTCTATTTGCTCTCTTGGCCGCCGCTGCACACTGGGCCGAGTGTTTTAACATGGTATCCACAATGATGCCTAAATCTTTTTCCTGGGTGGTGGTTCCTAATGTGGAACCTTGCATCGTGTAACCATAGTTTGGGTTGTTCTTCCCTAGATGCATAACCTTGCACTTGTCCACATTAAATTTCATCTGCCATTTTGATGCCCAGTCTTCCAATTTATCAAGATCCTCTTGCAATTTTCCACAATCCTCTTGGGTTTTAACAACTTTAAATAGTTTTGTGTCATCTGCAAATTTGATAACCTCACTCGTTATTCCACTTTCCAGGTCATTTATGAATATGTCAAAAAGCAGCGGACCCAGCACAGTTCCCTGGGGTACACCACTATTCACCTTTCTCCATTGGGAAAATTGGCCATTTAGCCCTACCCTCTGCTTTCTATCTTTTAACCAGTTCCTGATCCACAATAGTACACTGCCTCCTATCCCATGACTCTTTAGTTTTGCCAAAAGTCTCTCGTGAGGGACCTTGTCAAAGGCTTTCCGAAAGTCCAGATACACAATATCAACCGACTCACCTTTGTCCACCTGATTATTCACTCCTTCAAAAAAACATAACATATTAGTAAGACAAGATCTTCCTTGTCTAAAGCCATGTTTGCTGTCTCCCATTAGGTCATGACTATCTACATGCTGAGTAATTTTATTCTTTATGATGGTTTCTACCATTTTTCCTGGTACTGATGTCAGTCTCACCGGTCTGTAGTTTCCCGGATCACCCCTGGAACCTTTTTTAAAAATTGGTGTTACATTGGTGATCCTCCAATCTTCAGGTATTAGAGATGATTTTAATGATAGTTCACAGATTACTAATAGCAGGTCTGCAATCTCGTATTTCAGTTCTTTCAACACCCTTGGATGTATACCATCCGGCCTAGGTGATTTGCTACTCTTCAGTTTATCTAATAGTTGTAATACATCTTCCCAATGTATCGATATTTCCTTCAATTCTTCTGCACCTTTAAATACCACTTCAGTCATGGGTAACATCCCTACATCTTCCTCAGTAAAGACTGAAGCAAAGAATTCATTCAGTCTCTCCGCTATCGCCTTGTCACCTCTTAGTGCTCCTTTAACCTCTTTATCATCTAATGGACCAAATGACTCTCTCACAGGTTTTTTTGCTACGAATGTACTTGAAAAGGTCTTTACTTCGCATTTTTGCTTCCGCAGCAAGCTTCTTCTCAAATTCTCCCTTTGCCTGCCTTATCAATGCCTTGCATTTGACTTGCCAGTGCTTGTGCTGTTTCCTGGTTTCGTCGTTTGGCTCTTTTTTCCATTTCCTGAAAGATGCTTTTTTGGCAACAACAGCCTCTCTGACCTCACCTTTAAACCATGCTGGCAGTTTTTTGGACTTCCTTCCACTTTTCTTAAAGCGTGGAATACAGCTGGTCTGGGCTTCCAAGATAGTATTTTTCAACAACAGCCAAGCCTGATGTACATCTTTAACCTTTGCAACTGCTCCTTTTTGTTTTTTCTTAACTGTTTTCCTCATTTTATCATAGTCTCCCTTTCGAAAGTTAAAAGGTAGGACTGTGGATTTTCTTACTATCCCTCCTTCACTAATTAAATCAAAGGCGATCATGCTATGATCACTATTGCCAAGTGGCCCCAACAACCTTATCTCTTGCACTAGAGCTGGTGTTCCACTAAGGATTAGGTCTAATATGGCTTCCCCTCTGGTTGGTTCATGAATCAGCTGCTCCAAGAAGCAGTCATTTATTTCATCTAGGAACTTTATCTCCCTAGCATGTCCTGCCGTGACACTGACCCAGCTGATACCGGGGTAGTTGAAATCACCCATTATTATTACTGTGCTGTAACTTTTGTTAGCTTCCTTGATTTCTTTGAGCATTTCATCATCCATTTGGTCATTCTGGCCAGGCGCTCGATAGTACAACCCCCACTGCCATTGCCTTCCCCCTTTTACATGGAATTTCAATCCATATAGATTCTACAGCAGATTTTGTTTCCTGCAAAACTTTAATCCTTTCTGACTCAATGCCCTCTCTAACATAGAGAGCAACCCCTCCATCAATTTGATCAGCTCTATCATTACGATATAGTTTGTACCCAGGTATCACAGTATCCCACTGGTTGTCCTCCTTCCACCATGTCTCTGATATTCCAATCATATCTAACCTTTCATTTAGTGCTATATATTCTAACTCTCCCATCTTATTTTTTAGACTTCTAGCATTTGCATACAAGCATTTTAGAGAATGTATTTTATTCATATTAATTTGGCTATTATTAGACATGGGTAATTTAGGATCTTTAAGCTCTGTCTGCTCCATACTTGAGGGCATTTGGGCTATTTTACTCTTTTGTGGAACCTCTCTGCTTTTGGTAGTATCCTTCAAAGATACATTCTTCCGAACCATCCGCTCTTGGGCGACTGTCGGCTTTCCCCTAATATCTAGTTTAAAAGCTGCTCTATCTCCTTTTTAAAGGTTAATGCCAGCAGCCTGGTTCCATCCCGGTTAAGGTGATGCCCATCCCTTCGGAAGAGCCCCTCCTTTCCCCAGAATGTTCCCCAGTTCCTAACAAATCCAAAACCCTCATCTCTGCACCATTGTCTCATCCACTCATTGAGACTCCGGAGCTCTGCCTGCCTTTTGGGTCCTGCGCGTGGAACAGGAAGCATTTCAGAGAATGCTACCCTGGAAGTTCTGGATTTCAACTTCCTGTCTAAAAGCCTAAATTTAGCCTCCAGAACCTCCCTACCACATTTTCCTATGTCATTGGTACCAACATGTACCAAGACAGCAGACTCCTCCCCAGCACTATCTAAGGCCTTATCTAGGTAGCGTGTGAGGTCCGCTACCTTCGCACCAGGCAGGCATGTTACCAGGCGATCCTCACGTCCACCAGCCACCCAGCTATCTACATGGCTAATGATCGAATCACCAACTATAACGGCTGTCCTAACCCTTCCCTCATGGGCACATGGCCCTGGAGAAACTTCCTCGGTGTGAGAGGGTTTTACATCACCTGGAGGACAGGTCCTAGTTACAGGATCACTTCCTGCCACACCAGGGTGATGCTCTCCTGTCACGTGACCTCTCTCCTCCATGGCAACAGGGATGCTGCCAGACTGGAGGTGGGACTTCAGGACTATATCCCTGTAGGTCTCGTCTATGTACCTCTCTGTCTGTCTTATGCTTTCCAAGTCTGCTACTTTAGCCTCTAGAGAACGGACTCGTTCCCTGAGAGCAAAGAGCTCCTTGCACCTAGTGCACACGTAAGACCTCTCACCAACTGGGAGAAAATCATACATGTGCCACTCAATGCAAAGACTTGAAAGCCCCCATCCCGCTGCTGGACTGCTGTCTGCATCTTAGTTTTTAAGTTTGTGTTTAGATCTAAGTTCTTTACTTACTAAGGGTTGCTATGGATATTTATACTAATAAAACTGTACCTAATACGTGTAATATACCTTGTTCACCTGAAGCTTAACTTATCTCAGGTCCTTAGTGTATGACTGATTTGGGTAATGAGCTTCACCTGAGAGCACCTCCTGTCTTGTAAGATGTGTAAGTACCTATAAAGCTACGATTATCCCGGGGGGGGGGGGGGGAGGGAAATAACACTTATTAAAAGAGGGCTGCTACACAGTACCCTGTCTTGTGCTGCTGAGGTAAGCTATATTCTGATTTGATTTAAATTATAGCTCTTAGCTGCTGCTAGGCTCTAACTTCTTATGAAATTTAAACTACAAGCTCTCTGCTGGGTTCTAAATTTAACCAGAAAGCTCTCTTCTGTGTTTTAAATTTAAACTAAAAGTACTTTGCTGTTACTAGGCCCTGAGTGACTATTAAATTTAAACTACAAGCTCTCTGCTGGGTATGAAATGTAACCAGAAAGTTCTGCTCTGTGTTTTAAAACTAAAAGTACTTTTCTGATGCTAGGCCCTGAGTGACTATTAAATGTAAACTACAAGCTCTCTGCTGGGTTCCAAATGTAACCAGAAAGCTCTCTTCTGTGTTTTAAATTTAAACTAAAAGTACTTTAAATTTAGTAACAGCAAACTACAAGCTCTCTGCTGGGTATGAAATGTAACCAGAAAGCTCTTCTCTGTGTTTTAAATTTAAACTTAAACTGCTGCTACTAGGCCCTGACTGATTTAACAAAAATAGTGGGTTCACAGATTAATTAGCTTTAATACAAAGAATTCCTTTTAGAAAATTACCAGAAGTATATACTCACAGTTGCAGATCTCTCTCCAGAAGTAACAGTCCCTTTTTCTAGTCCTTCCGCCAGGATCACTTCCGCACAATATTCCAAGCACTCATAACACCCCTGCTTGACTACGGAAACTCATTATATCAAGGCCTCCCTCCACAGACCTTACACCCACTCCAAATGGTACAAAACATCGCAGCACGCATCATCACAGACACCCCAAGATCTGAACACATCACCCCAGTCTTACAGCAACTACACTGGCTACCCATGATGGCCAGAGCAAAATTCAAAATAATCCTAATCATCTTTAAAATCATCCACCAGCTCTCAGCAGAGGCGCTCCAACACATCATAACGAAGGATGCGTGCAACAGACCAAGAAGAACCAATAAAGACAACATGATCGGCACACCTGCAGGATTCCACAAGACTAAACAAACAACTTCAAAAAGAGCTCCCTCCTTACTAGCGCCCACACTCTGGAATGCCTTCCCAACAAGCCTGAGAGCACTAAATGACCTAACAGACTTCCGAAAGGATCTCAAAACATATCTCTTTATTGAAACTTATCAGCAGACAGAATACAGTCCCCACCTAAATGGTATTGCATCAAATACCGATAATTCGATACTCACCCATCCCAAATAGGCATACACTAACCCCAAACAAACACAACTTAACGTTGTTAATTACCTCCTAATGCCCAAACGCTACCCTTATGATAAATGTAACCCTCCAATTGTACTGTCTAGATGTTAAGTTCTCTTATGTTAAATGTTGTTAAGTTCCCTTATGTTAAATGTAACCCTCCATTTGTGATGTGATCACTTTGATTGAAGGATAAGGTGCTATACAAATCTGTGTAAATAAATAAATAAAGAAAAAAAGAAAAAGTGAAAAGGGCTCAGCAGAGAGCAGGAAGGAATAACTTCTGTGGTGACACGCTATATTCTCTTCAAGTCAGCTCTTTCTCCACCAGCTGCACGTGGCTTCTGCTCCTGCCCCTCCCATCGGGCCCAGACAAGGCACGATCGGGACCTGAAGGGGCCACTATGTGTCTGGAGGCAGACCCCCTGCCAGCACCAATGTTGAAGAAATCTGCCCAGAGCCTAAAAAATCAGGCCAGAGGCTGGACTCCATCTCCTCCTAGCCCGGCCTCCACTGGTTCCTCTGTGAGGCTGGATATGCCAGTAAGTCAGAAACATAACTCTAAGTCAAAGTATAGCTGTAAGAGAAACCCCACCAGTGCTCTTAACTCCAAGGAGTCACGGACCCACAAGGGTAAGTCAGAAAGTGAGTCTTCAGAGACCTCCTCCCTCGCCTCAAAGAAACCGAGACATCACTTGGGCCCCATTCCAACCTTGTCTCCTGTAGTTCCTTCTGTGGAAGACCCTCTCCTCCAGTTGTTAAGTCACTTCATCCAGGACAGTGTAGCCCTTCTCACAGCGGCCCCCTCTGACTAACTTCCATCTCCAGAGGTGCCCCCTTTCCAGCCTCCACCTGCCTCCCCAAAAGGTCCCACTCCCCTTTTGGGCTATGGGATCCTGAATCTTTGGGTGATGATCCATATTCAACAGCACGTCCCTCCTACTCCTACCAGTGGGATTCAGAACCCTCCCTCTTGGGAGATATGGATGTGCATCCATCTTTGGCTAGGAAGCATGATCCTCCTGAAGATTTTTCCTATCCAAAATTTCACCAGAAGCTCTCTAGGGTATCTGGTCCTCAGTGACTCTCAAGCCCTCACTAATAAAAAGGATTTTATATCTATTCTGTGAGCCTGTAGAACTTCCAAGAAGGTCCTAGCCATGCCAGTAGCTCAGGTTTTGCAAGATCTCCTTACATGTGGATGACTTGCTGCCTTGACCTCAAATACAAAGTGCTTCCCTCACCGGGGTTCCAACATCAACAGCTTCTTCATCAATCTGTCGTCTCTGAAGTGGTCCTCAAGAAAGTGAAGTCCACCAAAGCTCATGTCCAAACTCTGTCAGGAAAAGACCAACAAACTTTGGATTCAGTGGGGAGGAAGACTTTCCAGATTGGTATGTTAATCATGAGACTTCTAGCACACCAACTTCAGATGCTTCAATACCATCACAATCTTCTCTCACAGATGCCAGATCCAACCTCTTTGCCAGGACCAGAGGAACAGAACCTTCAGGATAATCTACAGGACTCCCTCTATCACATAATTTGGGCTACCTATGATGTCTTTGATTCAGCTGCCCGAATGACAGCTACATCCATTTTCGCATGACGCACAGCTTGGCTCCGCATTTCTGGTCTTCGAGAGGACCTTCATGACCACTTAGTAGATGCTCCCCTGTCAGGGAGACAGCTTCTTTGGCTCCAAAGTACAGGAGGCTGTTTCAGAAGTGAAAGACCTTTCCTCTACAGTAAGGGAAATCTCAGCTCAACTGCCAGAGCAAGTCCAGTAATCCCACCATCCTCCATATTCTCAGTACATGAGACCATACCATTATCAGTACTTCCAAAAATATTACCCTCGGCAACATTTTCCTTATTCTAAGCCTCCACCAAAAAATCAGCTGGCACCTGCTTATCCTTAACATCCCAGACAGAGAGATAGGAAGCAACCTGCTGTCGCTTCAGCACCACCCACTAAGGCGACCCCCAATTTTTGACTACCTACCTGTAGGAGGGTGACTCCAGTACTTCCAGGAGGCCTGGCAGTACATTACTACAGATCGCTGGGCCCTCAGCATCACTTCATCTGTTTACAAACTCAATTTCATGGCCACCCCCCATGGGGGTTTCCCCCCCCCCCCCCCCCGCAAGCAAGATCCCTTCCCTGCACCTTCCCATTCTGGCAGAGAAGAAAATGTCCTTACTCCACAGCTGTGCAATCGAGACTGTACTGGAATTAAAACACAACCAGGACTTCTACTCCAGGTTCTTCCTTATTCCCAAGAAATCTGGAGGACTTTGCCCCATCCGCGATCTCCGGGACCTCAACCTCTATATCAAGAAATAAAAGTTCAAGATGGCGCCCTAGCCACCATTCTCCCTCTCTTGCGACAGGCCGACTGGCTCACCTCTCTGGATCTCAAAGACGCCTACACCCATATTCCCATTCACCCTTGTCACTGGAAATACCTCAGGTTCCGCTTCAAGATGGAACATTACCAGTACAGAGTTCTAACCTTCGGGCTCTCTTCAGCTCCAAGAGTCTTCACGAAATGCCTGGCCATTGCAGCAGTGCACCTACACAAACAAGGCCTCTGTGTGTGCCCCTTCCTGGATGACTGACTCATTTCAGGTCTAGGCAAAGCCTCGACAAGTGTCAATTCATGCGACAGCCCTGCTCCTCCAGCAACTCTGCTTTATCATCAATTTCCAAATGTCCGAGTGCAAACCTCATCAGGTTCTGGAATTCATAGGAGTTTGTTTAGACACAACCATGGCATGAGCTTACCTACCCCCCAGCAGAATAACCATCCTACAACAACTCACTACCCAGCTGATGGCTTCTCCACAAGCTTCAGCATGCATGGGAGCCTCAGTGCACGTCATTCTCATTTCATGCCTTTATGTGTGCCCTCTCCAGTGGCACCTCAAGATCAATTGGAATCAGCATACTCAGCCCCTTCGATACCAGGTTCCTCTGTCCAGACCCAATCGTCAATTACACCAATCTCTTCAGTGGTGGATACTTCCATCCAGCCTCATGGTGGGCCGTCTTTCTGCAGTCACTGCATCAACCTACTGTAACCATAAATGCCTCCCATATGGACTGGGGTGCTCATCTCCTGCATCTCTTGGCTCAAAGTCATTGGTCCAGCAAAGAATCTTATCTACACATCAACCTGCTGGAGATGTGTGCAGTCTACTATGTCCTTCAGACCTTCCAACTTTGGGTACGTAAAAAATCACTCCTTGTGCAAAACGACAATCAAATCACTATGTTCTACATCAACAAGCAAGGTGGTTCCAGTTCCCTCTGCCTCTGCTGCGAAGCCGTCCACTTATGGCCTAATCCATCAGAGACTTTCTCACTGCAATTTACCTCCCCGGAATCCAAAACCAGTTAGTGGACTTCCCTCAGTCAGTGCCGCGATCCTCATGAATGGTCTCTGGACCCCACGGTTCTCTCCCCCATCTTCCAGGCCTGGAGGACACCCAAAGTGGATCTCTTTGCATCAGATGACAATGACAAATGTCCGCTCTACTGTTCTTTTTGTCCCAGCTCGGACAGATGGGTGACAGACACCTTTCTCATCTCTTGGGCAGGTCGCCTTCTCTATGCTTTTCCACCGTTCCCACTCATTCCTCTGACACTACTCAAAGTTTGTGCAGACAGAGCAACTGTGATCCTCATCGCACCTCAATGACCCAGACAGATGTGGTACCCGCATGTCCTCGCCATGGCTCAATATGGTCCCTGGCCTCTTCCACTTCATCCCTTCCTCCTAACGCATCAGAAAGGTCATTTTCTCCACTCCAACCTGCAATCACTTGCCCTGGTCACTTGGAAGTTGAGCAGCTAGCGGATGCTGTCCATTCCATGCCAGCTGAAGTTTCAAGCTGTACTCCAGGTGTCTTGATGCCCTTCAATGCAGTGTTCGTATAGTTTGAAATGGACTTGTTTCTCTCACTGGGTTTCATCACAGGGTTTGGACCCTGTTTTGTGTCTCCTCGGTCATGTTCTCACTTATCTCCTTCACCTGTCTGACTTTGGACTACAGACTTTGTCAATTAGTTACCATCTCTCCCCCATTGCTATGACACATTGGCATGAAGATGGCAAACTGATCTCCACTCATCCCTTAGTCTCTCGGTTCATGAAGGGTCCGATGAACACTACCATCCACCATCTGTCACGGCCTATCAGAATAGGGGCGTTCAGCGATAGACCCCATTTTGATCCTGCGGGGGCTAGACCTGCCCATGGGATCAGAATCAGGTTTACCGGCATAAACGTGCAGGACAGGCCCCGATTCTGATCGTCCACACATCCTGCACCTACCTGGCTAATTTAGCCAGGCTCCTGAATGGAGCCGCAGTGCCATGGTGTCCTGTTGTCATGGCACTGCGGCTCCATTTAGGAGCCGCAATCACTGGCTGCCAAACAGATCTGTGTTTCCCTGCAGCCCAATCCCCGATCGGGCCTTCCAAGACCAGATTGGGCTGCAGGGAACTCCCTGCACCCCCTTACCTGCTCCTCCGGGTCCCACACTGCGATCCCCCACCATTCAGGGGGACTTATCCTTCAAGGTGGAATAAGTCCCCCATCTACATTGAAGGCCTCAAACATACAGGGCTGACCTCTGAATCGGCCCTGTACATCCGGGGTCAGTTGCCGCCCACTGCCCGCCCTTGCTCCTCCCCCAGCTCACCCCCTCCCACCCACGAACAGAGCTCCCCTCACAAGCCAGCAATATGTGCAGGGAGCTCTGTCCCCGGCATCATCATCCGGGCGTTTAGTAGGTCTGGATGTCCGGATCAGATGTCCATACCCACTAAATGCTTTTGGGAATGACCCCGTAAGCCTCCTCTGAAGCCTCTTGCTCCAGTGTGGGATTTATTTATTTAATTTTCTTATATACCGCGCTATTTGTCATCAGTGCGGTTTACATTGAAACAATACAACAATTGATCAGATATAACAGACCTATTACAAGTAACAGGAAAATTAACATGGAAATAAACAGGGAAATCATTTATATTTCTAGAAAATACATGTTGGAGATATATAAAATCTATACAGTTAGGGTAGGTATGAGGTTAAAAGGATGGGGGAGGGGAAGGGGTGTTTAGGTGTTTGAAGTGTGCGATGAAAAGGTGGTGTTTAAGGGCTATTTTTGAATTGTTTGATGTCTTTAATTGGAGTTTGTTCCAACATCTAGGAGCATAATTCGAAAAAGCCCTATTGATGGATGATTGATTAGCTTTTAAGGAAACTTTTGGTATAAGTAGTGTGTCAACAGCTGGAGATCTCCTGGACCTGTTATTTGTTGTGTGTATGATGAGATCAGAGATGGAATCTGGAGAAATATTATTGAAGGCCCTAAAGGTGGTAAGGATGGCCTTATATTGGATTCTACAGTTTATTGGTAACCAATGAAGCTTCTCTAGAATGGGGGAAATATTAGGGGAAATGGGGGAAATATTAGGGGAAAGCCGACAGTCGCCCAAGAGCGGATGGTTCGGAAGAATGTATCCTTGAAGGATACTACCAAAAGCAGAGAGGTTCCACAAAAGAGTAAAGTAGCCCAAATGCCCTCAAGTATGGAGCAGACAGAGCTTAAAGATCCCAATTTACCCATGTCTAACAATAGCCAAATTAACATGAATAAAATACATTCTCTAAAATGCTTGTATGCAAATGCTAGAAGTCTAAAGAATAAGATGGGAGAGTTAGAATATATAGCACTAAATGAAAGGTTAGATATGATTGGATTATCAGAGACATGGTGGAAGGAGGACAACCAGTGGGACACTGTGATACCTGGGTACAAACTATATCGTAATGATAGAGCTGATCAAATTGGTGGAGGGGTTGCGCTCTATGTTAGAGAGGGCATTGACTCAGAAAGGATTAAAGTTTTGCAGGAAACAAAATCTGCTGTAGAATCTATATGGATTGAAATTCCATATAAAAGGGGAAAGGCAATGGCAGTGGGGGTGTACTATCGAGCACCTGGCCAGAATGACCAAATGGATGATGAAATGCTCAAAGAAATCAAGGAAGCTAACAAAAGTTACAGCGCAGTAATAATAATGGGTGATTTCAATTACCCCGGTATCGACTGGGTCAGTGTCACATCAGGACATGCTAGGGAGATAAAGTTCCTAGATAAAATAAATGACTGCTTCTTGGAGCAGCTGGTTCATGAACCGACCAGAGGGGAAGCCATATTAGACCTAGTCCTTAGTGGAACACCAGATCTAGTGCAAGAGATAAGGGTGTTGGGGCCACTTGGCAATAGTGATCATAGCATGATCGCCTTTGATTTAATTAGTGGAGGAGGGATAGTAAGGAAATCCACAGTACTACCTTTTAACTTTCGAAAGGGAGACTGTGATAAAATGAGGAAAACAGTTAAGAAAAAACTAAAAGGAGCAGTTGCAAAGGTTAAAGACGTACATCAAGCTTGGGTGTTGTTGAAAAATACTATCTTGGAAGCCCAGACCAGCTGTATTCCACGCTTTAGGAAAAGTGGAAGGAAGTCCAAAAAATTGCCAGCATGGTTTAAAGGTGAGGTCAGAGAAGCTGTTGTTGCCAAAAAAGCATCTTTCAGGAAATGGAAAAAAGAGCCAAACGACGAAACCTGGAAACAGCACAAGCACTGGCAAGTCAAATGCAAGGCATTGATAAGGCAGGCAAAGAGAGAATTTGAGAAGAAGCTTGCTGCGGAAGCAAAAAACGCGAAATAAAGACCTTTTCAAGTACATTCGTAGCAAAAAACCTGTGAGAGAGTCAGTTGGTCCATTAGATGATAAAGGGGTTAAAGGAGCACTAAGAGGCGACAAGGCGATAGCGGAGAGACTGAATGAATTCTTTGCTTCGGTCTTTACTGAGGAAGATGAAGGGATGTTACCCATGACTGAAGTGGTATTTAAAGGTGCGGAAGAATTGAAGGAAATATCGATACATCGGGAAGATGTCTTACAACTATTAGATAAACTGAAGGGTAGCAAATCACCTGGGCCGGATGGTATACATCCAAGGGTGTTGAAAGAACTGAAATATGAGATTGCAGACCTGCTATCAGTAATCTGTGAACTATCATTAAAATCATCTCTAATACCTGAAGATTGGAGGATCGCCAATGTAACACCAATTTTTAAAAAGGGTTCCAGGGGTGATCCGGGAAACTACAGACCGGTGAGCCTGACGTCAGTACCAGGAAAATGGTAGAAACCATCATAAAGAATAAAATTACTCAGCATGTAGATAGTCACAACCTAATGGGAGGCAGCCAACATGGCTTTAGAGAAGGAAGATCTTGTCTTACTAATCTGTTATGTTTTTTTGAAGGAGTGAATAAACAGGTGGACAAAGGTGAGTTAGTTGATATTGTGTATCTGGACTTTCAGAAAGCCTTTGACAAAGTCCCTCATCAGAGACTTTTGGAAAAACTAAAGAGTCATGGGATAGGAGGCAGTGTACTATTGTGGATCAGGAACTGGTTAAAAGATAGAAAGCAGAGGGTAGGGCTAAATGGCCAATTTTCCTAATGGAGAAAGGTGAATAGTGGTGTACCCCAGGGATCTGTGCTGGGTCCGCTGCTTTTTGACATATTCATAAATGATCTGGAAAGTGGAATAACAAGTGAGGTTATCAAATTTGCAGATGACACAAAACTATTTAAAGTTGTTAAAACCCAAGAGGATTGTGAAAAATTGCAAGAGGATCTTGATAAATTGGAAGACTGGGCATCAAAATGGCAGATGAAATTTAATGTGGACAAGTGCAAGGTTATGCACCTAGGGAAGAACAACCCAAACTATGGTTACACGATGCAAGGTTCCACATTAGGAACCACCACCCAGGAAAAAGATTTAGGCGTCATTGTGGATACCATGTTAAAACCCTCGGCCCAGTGTGCAGCGGCGGCCAAGAGAGCAAATAGGATGCTAGGTATGATAAGGAAAGGAATGGAAAATAAAACAAAAGATATTATAATGCCTCTATATCGTTCCATGGTGAGACCGCACCTTGAATATTGTGTGCAATTCTGGTCACCGTATCTTAAAAAGGATATAGCAATTTTAGAAAAGGTTCAGAGAAGAGCCACCAAAATGGCAAAGGGGATGGAAGGATACTCCTATGAAGAAAGGCTAAAAAGGTTAGAGCTCTTTAACCTGGAAAAGAGACGGCTGAGGGGAGATATGATAGAAGTCTATAAATTAATGAACGGAGTGGAACGGGTAAACGTAAATCAATTGTTTATGTTATCAGAATATAGAAAGACTAGGGGACATGCAATGAAGCTACAGGGTAAACTATTTAAGACTAATAAAAGAAAATATTTTTTCACTCAACGTATAATCAAACTCTGGAATTTGTTACCGGAGGATGTAGTAAAGGCTGTTAGTGTAGCTGGGTTTAAAAAAGGTTTGGACAAGTTCCTGGAGGTAAGGTCCATAAACCATTATTAAGAAGTGACCGAAGATATCAATGCTTGACCCAGTACAAGCATTGTGGAACTTGTGTCTCTTGGGGAAACTGCTAGGTACATATGACCTAGATTGGCCACTGTTGGAAACAGAATACTGGGCTTGATGGACCTTGGTCTGACCCAGTATGGCATATCTTATGTTCTTATGTTCTTATGCTCACACTTTGATGATCCGCAGAAGACACGAGCAGCTGCGTTCATGGCTATTTGTAGAGGATTAATAGTTATATTTGGTAAGCCATGGAGTATTATGTCATTGTAGTTCTCTCAGTACTCCTTTTGAGCCTCTGGGGTCTTCTTCATTAAAACATATCACTTGGTAAGCTATTTTTTGTAGTCGCTGTTACCTCTGCAAGACATGTCAGCAAGTTCAGGTTCTCTTTCATTATCCTCCAAATACTCAGTTCCTTCATGATATCCTATTATGTACTGTAGTGATGAAAGCTCCCAGGAAGACATGGAAGAAAATCCTAGTTTCTCCTTTGAAATGAATGACAGTTCACTTGTGCATAAGACTTGCAAGCCAGATCAGAAAAAAACCCAGCTCCCTGCTAAGGTCAGGCCACGCCCTAGCTCAGGGGTGGAGACAAGCTTGCCTGATGATTGGTCACACAGGTGCAGAGAACAGGGAGTGCCTAGCAGCCAACGGTTCTTAAAACCACGAGCAGAGCAGAAGGAGGGAAGGAGGAAGGCAAAGGACAACAGAGAGAGCAAGGCTGAGCATAGCTGGAGGTGAAAGAAAGAAGAAAACTCCCAGGAAAGCAGCTACCTAAGAGGGACTGGAGAAGGAAATAAGGAGGCTGAATTTCAGAGCCTGGAGGATCCCAGGGAGAAAGAAATCAGCGCTTGTCTGAGGAGCCAGCCCCAAGGTAAAGCCAGCAGTTTCAGAGCTGAGAAATCAACAGAAAAACAGTTTGCTATTGCTAAGGTCCAGGAAGCAGAGCCCTCACCGTCTACTGCTAAGAGGTGGGTGGAAAGTTTTAAGTATGGGAAAAGTCATAGCCCTGATAAAAGCAGAACAGCTGAGTCTTCAAAGCTAGAAGCACTGAGAGAGTTGTTTGCTGAGGGAAAAGTTCACTCCCCTAATACAACTGTGCCTTTACAAGCTGAATTGCTGTGGAATCAGTTCCAGGAATTTCTAAAGGAGAGAAAGACTGGGAGAGTTGGTAACTTTGATAGAGATACCTTATATCCTGATGCCATAGAAGGAATGCAAATAGATTCCTGTTTGCCAAGCTCTGAGTGGGAACCTGTACCAATGGATTGCTCATTGTATTTAAAGGAAGAGTCTGCATTATTGAACTGAGCTGAGAGACTGTGAAACAATATAGAGAATAAGTGCAATACCTGCTTAGAATTAAGGAAAGCTAATACTGTGTTTTACTAAGCTTAATTGCCTTCTGAAGCTGAGAAGCAGTGCTTAGAAGAAGTTTGCTTTGAGAAAAGAAAATCACAGCTGTTGCAAGTTTATCTGTATTTTTGGTTGAATGACCACACGAGGCAGTCCTCGGTGTAAGCTTGTGGGAATAAGAACAGCTGAACAGTGAAAAGAGGTTTTTGTTACATCATTCTCTGTTACCTGATTTATCCTTTATGTTGGAGAAGCATCCTTTTTTCCTTGTTTGTGTATTGAGCTTAAATGCCCTGGAAATCCCCACAAAATAAATTTTCTTGCTGCTTTGAACCACCGACTCACAACTACAATTTGTCCTTAAAGAATAAACTAACTACAAGTCCCAGCATACCTCTGGTGACAATAAGGGAAGCTTTATTCAAAAAGTGGACAACATAAGGCTGTTTCCTGCTTGTAAGCTCTTGGGACCAAGCGGAAGCATCGCAGTACTCATCCTAAGTTTCTACCAAAGATTGTCTACAGTTTTCACTTCAATCAATCTATAGTGCTTTCTGCCTTCTTTGCAGAGGCACAGCCAGATTCTCCTGAACAAGCACTATGGGCCCGATATTCATCTGGACAGGGCTAAGCGCCGTAGCCACTTAGCCCTACCTGCCGACCCCTTAACCATGTATGTTCACTTCAGCGGAGACGAAAGTGAATATCTGGGTCTGGCTGCACTGCCCGGTAGCTGCCGAGGCTAACTGTGCAGCATTGATATTGGATGCTGCATGGTTAACGCTTGGCGCCTATAAGATAAGCAAGGTTTTTCTTTGCCTATCTTGTAAGCACCAAGCACTAACCGTGCAGCTTCCAATATTGGTGCTGCATGGTTAGCGCTGATCCCCACCTCTGCTCTGCCCTGGAACGCCCCCAGCAAGTCCCGATGCTAGCTGGCTAGCATCGAGGTGCATAAGGGATTTAGTTGGAGATATTCGACAGCACTACCCATGTAAGTGCCGTCGAAGATCCGGTTAGCAGGCATTTACACGGTTAACTGGATGTTAACCGTGTAAATGCCCTTTGAATATTGGGGCCTACATTCCTCGGATTGCAACTGAGCTTTACTGTACTATCTCCAACCAACCAAACAGCTTTGCCAGTCTTCCCAGCTTTTTGTTACCTGTAACCCTAACAATCCAGGGACACCTGCATCTAAGCAAACCATCTCATCGTGGATCGCAGACTGTATTTTTTTTGTTATCTTCAGGCGAGTCTTACCCCCCCCCCCCCCCGGGTGGGTAGGTCCCCACTATCTTCATGCGACAGCAGCTATGGCGGCTAATTTAACTGCTAGTCCTCTACAAGATACCTGCAAAGCTGCCACATGGTCATCTGTTCATACCTTCGCAAAACACTACAGCTTGGATTGTTCTTCAGCCACTGACTTTGCCTTTGGCCAGGCTGTACTGGGAAACTTCTTTGCCTAAAGTCTGACTCCCAATTTTTCACCCAGGCCGCACGTATTAATGGACTTTTCAGTGGCCTTCAGCTTTGTACTCACCTAGAGTGTGCCTGCATCCCCCAGCTTATAGTCGGAGAAAGTATAGTTGCTTACTTGTAGCAGGGGTTTTCTGTATACAGCAGGGGTATACAGCCTCACTCACCCACCCACCCGTTGTCCCCTCACGAAGAACATAAAACTCTCTCAGCGTCTCTACAATCATTATACTGATGATGAGATACAACATCTGATATGTCGCAGTTGCCTCATTTCCTCTGCTCCCATTTTCAACATTCGTTGCTTTTGTTTTTGGTGGCCTGTTCTGAGTGTTTTTTAATGCTGTGCTTGCCTGCTTGAAATTGACCGAGGCAGCTCAGAGCAGGACGGCAAGGCGGGAAGTGGCGCACCTGCTCAGAAGTCCAAGGACGTCTCTGAGCTCGGGGAGCCGGGCACATGATGGCACCTACAGTGTGGCTGCATAACTCTGCGGTATATGAAGAACCCCCGTTACAGATAAGCAACATACTCTCCCTCATCATCCTCATCTTTCTCTGATCAGGTTCCATTTCTTCTCCCTTTATCGGCTTCTCTTCTCTGTAGTTTTTCTCACATCTTTCAGCTCTCTCTTCTCCCTCTCTACTCCATTTCCTCTCTCCTAATCCTATAAATCCTTTTCTTTGCCTCCCATCCCGTCTGCTGCCGCCTCTTTATTTTGACATCTGTCATCCTTATGCCTTTGCCATGTTTACCCTTGCCTTCTTGAACGCCCCATTTCTCTTTCCTTGCAGCCTCCTCCTCCTGTTCCCCCCCTTTTTTCTGCATCTGTCTTCCACCTCTCTTCAGTAACTTAATTGAGCCATTGAACCCCATCCCTTAGCTACCAACCACCATATAAAGTTTACGAGCAAGGCAATCATTTGCAAAACTCATGTGATAACACATCCTTGCCAGGGCCAGTGCAACGAATGGAGGCACTCTAGGCGAGCCCTGCATCCTGCCTCCTCTCTCCGCTGCCCCTCCCATTCCCATTGCCACTGATGCTGTCCTGGAAGTTTCTGTCGAACGGGGTAGAAGTGGCAGGTTTTAGAAGGCAGGCACAGTAATGCAATGCTGGAGAGTTTAGGTAGGGGCTGTGTCACAATTTCAATAGCATTGCCACCGCTGTCGGCCCCGGAGAGGGGCAGCCGCAGTGGCCATGAGGCATTCCTGGGCCATCAGTACACTAGGCGATCGCTTAGTTTGCCTGATGGTAGTGCTGGCCTTGTTCCTGGCTGCTGATCTCATTTAATTTAATTTAACACAGCTCTTTATTATTTTTTTATTTTGCTGTTTCAAGGCGAGTTACATACAGATACTATTCTACATCTCTGAATCCAAATGAAAGGTATCAAAGCAGTTTAGAGAAATTCCCAAAAATACCACCCACTAGCACAGAGTTACAAAATTATATTTCTATTGGAGCATCTGATTGGATGTAGAGTGCGGTAGCTAGGGCCCCTAAAATACCAGGCACACAAATGTTGAGAGACAAACAAAAACCCACTTTTATTGTGCTTCAGTAAGTCAGCATTCCCTCCCCAGCTTGCTGCTTTCACAAGCTGGTTCACAGCACCCTTCTCCTAGCCCACAATTAAAATTCAAAAGAAAAAAGTCCAGTCACTCACTTCTTGAGTTTCCTACCTCACGGCAAGACTCCTTCCCTAGCCTGGCTTGTAAGGAGCTTTCTGTCTCCATGGGCCTCTCTCCCTCCAGCAGCCTGCTGGGTTCTTAACCTCTCCCTGTAAGCCACACTCTCCCAACTCTGAACACTGGACTGCAGAGTCTCTGAAAGGGGACTGTTGATACTCCCTTTGGAGAGGGGCGGGTAGCATTCTATAGACCTCATCACACATTCTTTCCTTCAGCTCAGCCATGACCTGTTGAGTGCCTGCTTCACTCGGGACCCCCACCCAGGAAAGGAAGTCTGCGTTCAGGTGAGTCTGACCAGCCCTATGGCAGACCCAAAAGAGGTAGAGTTAGAGACTCAAAAACCACCGCATAATACGGCCATTGGACTCCTTATGTTGAGCCAGCCACTTGAGGGGTTGGTGGTCTGTTACCAGCGTAAACAGATGATCAAGCAGGTAGTATATGAAGGTCTCAAGTGCCCACTTGTCAGCCAGGGCTTCTTTCTCGATCACCGCATAATGCTTTTCCTGAGGAAGCAGCTTTCTGCTGATGAATGCTGTGGGATGTTCTTTACTACTGAATTCTTGAGCCAGAATGACTCCTAGGCCCACTTCTGAAGCATCAGTTTGCACAATAAATGGTAATGAGAAATCAGGGCTAATCAGGATGGATTCAGAGCACACAACCTTCTTGAGGTGCTGGAAAGCCAGTTCCGGGTCCGGTGACCACTGAATCCATTCAGGAGCTCTCTTCCAGAGGAGATTGATTAATGGCTCGACCACCTTTGCAAAATTAGGGATGAGCCTGCGGTTATAGCCAATCACTCCAAGGAAGACACGATCCTCTTTCTTTGATTTCACGGTGGGGGCCTGGGCAACGACATCCATCTTCCATAGTTGAGGTCGTATCTGCCCATTCCTGATTAAATATCCCAGGTATTGAATGTCCCGACTTCCCAGAAAACATTTCTTGGGGTTGGCCATCAACCCAGCCTTCCACAGGCTGGTCAACATGACTTGTACTTGGTTTACATGGGTGGTCCAATCTCTGCTGTAGATGATGATGTTGTCAAGATATGCAGCCATATACTCATTGTGTGGTCTCAGTATGCGTTTGACTAGGCATTGAAATGTGGCAGGAGCCTATGTAATCCAAAGAGCAGTACTGTAAACTGGAACAAACCTTGCAGTGTCAAAAAAATCAGTCTTCTCCTTGGCAGCTGGAGTCAAGGGCACCTGCCAGTATCCCTTGGTCAGATCCAAGATTGATATAAAATGTGCTCCACCGAGTCACTCGATTAGCTCATTTACTCTGGGCATGGCATACGCTTCCAGTTTAGAAGTTGCATTGACCCTCCAGAAGTCAATGCAGCCCCTAATGCTTCTATCAGATTTAGGAATCAAGATGATAGGTGATGACCAGTCACTCCTAGACTCTTCTATAATTCCCAGGTTAAGTATCTCTTCCTGTTCATTGACGACAGCCCATTGTCAATCCTCTGGAATCTGACAGGGTCAATAATGGTATCCCCCTAATAAATGGTTGGGCCAACGATAACACCTGCTGATGATAGGGCCAGGGAACTATCAGTTGTTGTACCTCTTCCCTCTCAAGGGCACCTTTGGCCATTCTGTATAATTTTCCTTTAGCACAAAATAGTGAAAGGTTCTTGCAGAGGGCTCTCCCTTACTTACAGGAATTCTATCCACCTCCAAAACCTACTTTTTCTCCTCCCCACCTTTCAAAATCCACACAGTCATTGTATCTATTACGTCAGCCACCCCTCCCTCAATACCAATGGTAGCTCTTCCCCTAATAAAGAAGTTTCTAGTTGCCACTGAAAAGCTAGGTAATTGCACTGCTTCAGTGAGGGGGCAGTGTTTCTATATGTGAGAAACATGTTATCCCTGTAAATGATCTATGTGTTTCAATAGCCGCTGTGGTGGTTAAAAGAAATCTGAATATTCAGTGCTGCTATCTGGATAGTTGGTGTTGCAGAATATCAGGACAGAGTGGTGGCTGCCAGCATTACAGTGCTGCTATGTGGATAGTGAATTGAATATCACTGTTAATCAGATTATTCTGGGGGCCACCCATGCTCTGTCGCAGCACCGTAAGGGTATCACCAGGGTGGTCAGTGCTGCTGAAAATCAGTGGATAGGTTCTAGCAGTGCTGCTCTCTAGATAAGTGCTTCCGGGTACTAGATCCTTACACTTTAGTATTTGGCATACTGAGAGCCAGTCAGAATGATCTTTGCTGCCATATCCCAAGTAACCTATGAGCCCTTAAGTAAACACTTAGGAAGGCAAGTGTAGATGGCATTTACAGTAATCTGGGTGATTAAAGGACGACTGACTGTGTGACAATGCTGAGATCTTGTCTCCATAGGCACCTTGAAAACAGTGTAGCACCCCAATGTGTTTCAGAAATTGGGATCAAGGCTTGAAATGAAACTTAACATGTCCTGTGTGGCTTAGAGTCAGGATGGGTATTGTCATACTTTCTTAATTTGCCTATTTGTGCAGCCTGAACCTTTGACTCCTACAGCTTGGTGGTGGTGTCCCCAAACCCTAGGGTGGGGTATAAGAGGAGCTGAACTAAAAAGATGCATAAATAAACCCAGCTCAGGATTACTAGGTTATGTGCCACAAGGGCGTTACAATCAGCAGCCAGGAAGTGCCAGCTGATGCTTTCAGAAATGCTCGCGGTTCTTGCACAAATTGTACACAAGGGTCAGATTCCATGGGATGAGCTCTCTTCAACTCCGCCCGCTAGACAGGTGTTTTGAATGTGCTATGTTCCGCTGAAAAGGACCTTCGTATATGTTTTTCAGCTCTAACTATAGCCCTTGTTAGCAGCGTCACAGTTAATACCTCCTGAAGAAGGTGTTCAGCCGAAACACATTGGGGTTTCTCAAAAACGTTTTTTAACCCACCACTGTTTTTTTTTTATTTATGCAAGTTTTAACAATAAACCAAGAAGTAATAATGACTATCTTGTACAGAAAACAGAGCTATACAGTAGAAAACCAAAATAAAGAGGAAATATATATTCTGTATTTTTAGAAGAAAAACAATACACTGTTAGCTCATACTAGCCCTCAATTTGGAGGAGAAACTAAAATAATAACTATATATTAATTCACAAGTTACAAAAGAAAGACAGGGCACCACTCAGTCAATACAAATTTCTACAACTCAACAGAAATGAATGCTTCTAAGCAACGAGCATTTATGAAAGCCAGCAGTCAAGAGGGCTCAAAAAATATAAGAAACTGATTGGTACTTGACCAGACACTTACATGGATGCTTAAGGAAGAAGAGCCCGCCCCCCCTCCACTGCTGAACCCCAGGGCAGAGTAGTAAAAATTCCCTACGCCACCTCTGAGTATCTCTAGATAAATCTGGATAAATCTCTACCATCAACCCCTTAAAAGGTAACCGACACTTCCTAAAGAAGAGCTTTAGAAGCCATTCCTTATCGGATAGCAAAGCAAATGTGACTATTAAAGTAGATGAAATCGGAGTCTCCTCTAATGAAGATTCCAACAAGGCCGTAACATTCAATGTCTCAACAGGTTGATCATCCACCCTTACTGAGGAGGGAGATTTTTTCCCCATTGGCAAGTAGAATACTTTCAATATAGGTGGAATCATATCTGTGGGAAACGCAAGTATCTCAGTTAAGTATGTCCTTATCATATCTCTTGGTGTAACTGTTGACAATCTATTGCTCTCCACTGTAACTGTCCCTGCAGCCTTCAAGCATGCTGTGGTCACACCTCTCCTCAACAAATCCTCACTTGATCCCATCTGTCCTTCTAATTATATTGACCCATCTCCCTCCTTTCCTTTGTTTCTAAACTACTTGAACTCGCGGTTCACCATCACTGCCTTAACTTCCTCTCCCTGCATACCCTCCTGGATCCTTTACAGTCTGGCTTTCATCCTTTACACTCTACTGAAACGGCTCTTGCCAAGGTCTCCAGTGACTTGTTCCTGGCAAAGTCCAAGGGCCTTTACTCTGTCCTCATCCTTTTTGACCTCTCTGCTGCTTTTGACACTGTTGATCACAACCTTCTTCTCGATACCCTGTCCTTGCTTGGTTTTAAGGGCTCTGTACTATCCTGGTTCTCCTCCTATCTCTCCCATCGCTCTTTCAGTGTTAGTTCTGGTGGCTCCTCCTCTTCTGCTATCCCACTCCCAGTTGGTGTACCCCAAGGATCTGTCTTGGGTCCGCTCCTTTTCTCTCTTTATACCCAGTCCCTTGATGCTCTCATCTCTTCCCATGGCTTTCAGTACCATCTTTATGCCGATGACTCCCAGATCTTGCTCTCTACGCCTGAAATCTCTCCGGTAATCCAGACCTGGATCTCTGTCTGCCTTTATCATTGCTGTTTGGATGTCTTAACGCCACTTGAAATTGAACATGGCCAAGACCTAACTTCTTATCTTTCCCCCTAAAACCTCCTCTCCTCTTCCTCCTTTCTCAGTCTTTGTGGATAGCTCTCTAATTCTTCCTGCTTCCTTGGCTCGCAATCTTGATATTATCTTTGACTCTTCACTTTCCTTCTCTACACATATTTATCTGATAGCTAAGACCTGCCGTTTCTTTCTCTATAACATCGACAAAATCCACCCATTCCTTTCTGAACACACTACTAAGATACTTATCCACTCCTTAATCACCTCCCGTCTTGACTACTGTAACCTACTCCTTGCTGATCTCCCTTTGATCATCTCTCTCCCCTTCAATCTGTTCAACACTCTGCTGCGCGGCTAATCTTCTGCCTGTCTCGTTAATGCCCATATTATCCCTCTTCTTAAGTCACTTCATTGGCTCCCTATCCGTTTCCGCATCCAGTTCAAACTTCTCCTGCTGACCTATAAATGCATTCGCTCTGCAGCTCCTCACTACCTCTCGTCTCTTATCTCTCCTTACACCCCCCCCCCCCTCGGAAACTCCGCTCTTCTGGCAAACTGCTTCTCTCTGTGCCCTTCTCTTTTATTGCTAACTCCAAACTTCGCTCGTTTCATCTTGCTGCGCCTTACTCCTGGAACAAACTAGCTGTGTCTGTATGCCAGGCACCTTCTCTGACCCTTTTCAAATCGAGGCTGAAAACTCACCTCTTTGCTGCTGCTTTTGGATCTTGACTTACCTGATCTCCTTGTTTCTTCCCCTTGCTTTATCCCTGTCTACACCTTCTGTGTTGTCTGCCTTCACTAGATTGTAAGCTCTGATGAGCAGGGACTGTCTCTTACATGTCTGTGCAGCGCTGCGTATGACTTGTAGCGCTATATAAATGCTCAGCAGTAGTAGTAGTAGTAGTAGTATTAGTAGTAATCTAGGAAAATTAATAATCCTCAAGTTATTTGCCCAAGACAAATTCTCCAACTGCTCAATCTTGAGGTTCAACAAGTTGAAATTCTTAACAAAAGATGTTGACTGTTTCTCCAAAAGTGTTACCTTGGCTTGAACCTCCAAAACCTCAGTTTGCAATATAGTTACCTTTGAAGATAAAAGTTCCATCGCTGTTGTATTGGACTGCACTTTAACTGCCAGGGAAGAAACCTGCGGCAGTATAGCTTCTCCCAAAGAAACAATGGCTTGCCAGATGGATTCTAAAGGGCGAGCCAGAGAAAAGGAAGAAAATTCAGTATGATGACCAGAGGCTCCTTTCAGTTCTGCCAATGCCAATGAAGCACCCATGACCGCAGCTATTCCAGCTACCTCCCTTCTGTCTGCTTCCACCGAAGCGCGAATGTGCTGAGGATGTTCCGGGGCAAAGGTTGCCAGCAAGCTTGTCGCCCCAGCACCTGGCCTTCCCAGCATAGACTGGGACCCTTCTCCTGAGGGCACCTCCTGCTGCAAGTCACCCACACCAGGCTGCTGTAAACACACCACCTTCAGGGATGGCCGTAGATTGGGGGAGAGAGATGGACTCCCTGAGGCAGACGCCAAGCACTTCTGCACCGGCATCATTGCAGCTGGAGTATCCTCCCCTGAGGCGGCTGAGTATCAAGGCAGCTGCACAAAAGAATCAATCAGTCCAGAAGCAAGTGGCATAGAGGTACCAGGGGTATGGGAAGGCACCACAAACCCCTTTCCCTTACGCTTTTGACCCATTCCACACACGACCGACTTGCTAAACCCTGACCGACACCGTCTTAGCTCCTCCTCCCTCTCACCCACCACTGTTTTGGTCCACCTGTTCCTTGTTGTCTTCGATATCACCTACAGGTGTTTGTGCTCTATTTTGGACTCTCAGCAGTCGGTGTGGTCAGGTTTACAGCATAGACAATCACTGGAGGTCTGGTGGGTGGGTGTCTGGACATATCTTGGAGCAGTGGTCAGGAGACCAGCATAGAAAAGGATTGTTACTAGGGGATGGGCTCATGAAACAGGAGAAAGACTAGAAGAAAAGGACACTGAACAGAAGTGAAGAGATGTATGAATTAGAATTAGATGAGGACTGTTCCTGAACTATTTTCAGAATACCATCTCAGAAAATTAATCTGAATTTCCAATAGTCCAGAAATTGAGATAGTCATTGACATAGTAAACAATTGAAGAAAGTTCTCTTTTGTTCTGCTCTTTTCCTGTATCATTTTGAAATTTTGATTAAAAAAGCATAATTGAAAGACTGTGGTGCTGGAATTGTGGTTGGGTTGTGATGGTTTGAAGTATTTCTATGTTATCTATGCTGTGCAAAGTGGTTGTCCACTATATTAGAGAAATAAAGTTAAAAAATTAATAGTCATCAAAACACATATTACAAAGCAGATTTGGTTACCACACAAACAACTTTAGCCAAGGTTCAGAACAAAATAGAGCATGTTTACTAAGGTGTGTAAATGGTGAACGCATGCTTTCGCATGTGCTAAGCCAATAGCATGGGATCACAATAACTGCTACTATGCAATAAAACAGAAGTGCATAAAAATTCCATGCTAACAGCTTAATGCATGACAGGGGCCAGGCCGGTTAGGAGTGGGGAGTAGGCCTTGACTGCACGCTGTGGGGTATTTAACTCGCACTAATTGTCATGTGGCTGCTGAAGATTCTGTGTCCAAACTATGACAGGGCTTACATGCAAACATGTAAGGAGTGGAGGGAGTAGCCTAGTGGTTGGGGCAAGGTACTTCAGGCCGGAAGGTCTGGGGTTCAAATCCCACTAGAGGACAGCAACCTTGGGCCGGAAGGACTGGGGTTTCTAGTCCCACAGGTGCTCCTTGTGGTCTTGGGCAAGCCACTTAACCCTTCATAGCCCATGTTCCCTGTAAAATAGTTATCTCCAAGTTATAATACCCTGTTCAATGTAATTTCAGTTTGTTCAATGTAAATCACACTGATGCAGAATAGCATGGTATATAAGAGAATGTAAATAAATAAATGCTACTGCTCAGGTGGAATATAAGGCTAGATATCAAACAGAGTGCAATTCTATGATCATCATTTATTTAATAATATGCACATGTGACCTGATATATGTAGGACATACGACAAGAACTATTAAGACTCGACTCATTGACCATCACTCTAGGCTTACCACAAAGACTGTAATGGCACACATGGTACAACGTTATACTGACCAAGAGCATGATTTCACACAGTTGAAATGGTGGATTATTGGATTTGTAAACCATATACCTCCCACCTGAATGGTTTGAATCCCATGGTGGAATGGACGATGCTACTCTGAGATCCATGTCAGACTGGCCATCGTGATTGCATGTGTTGGTATAACAGGAAGTGGGATGTGACTTGTAAAGTTACTGTCCTCAGTAAGCCAGCAGAGTGTCAGATGTTTACCTTTATGAAAGCAATGGCGAAAGCAGTATAGCGTTGGACGTGCCAGAACTCATAGCAATGAAGATAAGTATATTGAAGATACTTTAAGTCCTGAAGTAGAACTGTTTCACAAGAGAAGTGGAGGAGTGGCCTAGTGGCTGGGGCAAGGTACTTCAGGCCGGAAGGTCGGGGGTTCAAATCCCACTAGAGGACAGCAACCTTGGGCCGGAAGGACTGGGGTTTCTAGTCCCACAGGTGCTCCTTGTGGTCTTGGGCAAGCCACTTAACCCTCCATAGCCCATGTTCCCTGTAAAATAGTCATCTCCGAGTTATAATGCCCTGTTCAATGTAATTTCAATTTGTTCAATGTAAACCGCACTGATGCAGAATAGCGCGGTATATAAGAGAATGTAAATAAATAAATAAAAATAAAAATTCTGAAAAATTGCAAGAGGACCTTCATAAATTAGGGAGACGGCATTGAAATGGCAGATGAAATTTAATGTGGACAAGTGCAAAGTGAACTTAGGGAAGAACAACCCAAACGACAGTTACACAAAGCAAGGCTCCACATTGGCATTCACCACTCAGGAAAAGCATCTGGGCGTCGTCATGGATAATACATTGAAAGCCTCCACCCAGTGTGCAGTGGCAGCCAAGAAAGCAAGAAGAATGCTAGGAATCATAAGGAAAGGAATAGAAAATAACACCAAGGATATTATAATGCCTCGGTAGCACTTTATGGTGCAACCACACCTTGAATATTGTGTGCAATTCTGGTAGCTATATCTTGAAAAGGATATAGCATTATTAGAAAAGGTACAGAGAAGAGCCACCAAAATGGTAAAGGGGATGGAAGGATACCCCTATGAGGAGAGGCTTAAAAGGTTAAGGCTCTTTAACCTGGAAAAGAGACAGCTGAGGGGAGATATGATAGAGATCTATAAAATAATGAATGGAGTGGAACGGGTAAATGTAGATCGGTTGTTTACGGCTTCATTAAGTAGAAAGACTAGAGGACACTCAATAAAGCTACAAATAGCCCATTTAAGACTAATAAGAGAAAATATTTTTTCACTCAACGAGTAATCAAACTCTGAAGTTCATTACTGGAGGATGTAGTAAAAGTTGTTAGTGTAGGTGGGTTCAAAACAGGTTTGAACGAGTTCCTGGAGGAAAGGTTTATAAACCATTATAAAGGAGACTGGGGAAATCCACTGCTTACCCTTGGGACAAGTAGCATGGAATGTGTATACCTTTGGGAACCCAACAGGTACTTGAGATCTACAATGGACACTGTTGGAAACAGGATACTGGATTTGATGGGCCCGTGGTCTGACCCAGTACAGTATAGCATATCTTATGTTCTAAGGCCTTTTATAAAATTGCCCTGGGATATATGGATGCATAGGCATGTACCCTTACATGATTGCATGTACTTATATGAGCGCCATGTGTAAGCATTCCTAAGGGCATAGTTTGGGCAGAGCAGCAGCGGAGTGGTGATATAATTTGGGTATTTTATGAAGTATAGATATAGCTGTATAGGGTATATTCATGTATTTACAGCAGCTTTGGAGCAGGTTTAAATGTGTGCGATTGCATTTGTATGCTACTGGGGCAGGATCTGGGAGCCTACTTTATATAAAGACACATGGGCCCTATGTTGCTTGTACGAAATAGGCTTTAAATAGGTGTCTTTCGGACTTATGATATAAGTGTTCCAAGGGTTGCAGAGCAGAGATGGCATCCATGTGTCCAAGAAAGGTCAACGCATCTTTGGTAGTAGACTGGCTAATCTACTGAAGAGGGCTTTAAACTAGATTCGTTGGGGATGGGTGAAGAAAGCCCCCTGGTAAGTGAAAGCCCCCAGGTAGGTGATACATTAAATACCTTTATGGAAATGGGTAACAGGGGTAATATATGGAGTGGAGGAGTAGCCTAGTGGTTGGGGCAAGGTACTTCAGGCTGGAAGGTCGGGGGTTCAAATCCCACTAGAGGACAGCAACCTTGGGCCGGAAGGACTGGGGTTTCTAGTCCCACAGGTGCTCCTTGTGGTCTTGGGCAAGCCACTTAACCCTCCATAGCCCATGTTCCCTGTAAAATAGTTATCTCCAGGTTATAATACCCTGTTCAATGTAATTTCAGTTTGTTCAATGTAAACCGCACTGATGCAGAATAGCACGGTATATAAGAGAATGTAAATAAAAAAAAGCAGTGTGTATTAATGCCCATAGCATGGGAAATAAGATCCCTGATGTTGAAGCTTTGGTGGGAGTGGCTGACTTGGATTTAGTGGCAGTTACAGAAACATGGTTCACAGAAAACCATGACTGGGATGTAACTATACCTGGCTATACTTTATTCAGAAAGGACAGGGTAGGAAGAAGGGGAGGAGGAGTGGCACTATATGTAAAAACTACTATTAAAGCTTTGGAATTACAGAGCTTAAAAGGGAGAGAGGAGGCATTGTTGGTTAAACTAGAAAGAGGGAAAGAGAAATCTATTTGCATTGGTGTGATATACAGACCTCCCTCACAAGAGGAAGAGGTGGACAGAGAGTTAATTGAAGACATACGCAGCATTGCTAGGAAAGGGGAAGTGCTACTGCTAGGAGATTTCAATATGCCAGATGTTGATTGGCACATTCCTGCTGCAGTATCATCTAGAAGTAAGGAGATCCTGGATTCTCTACAGGGAGAACTATTCAGGCAATTGGTAACAGACCCCACACGTGAAGGGGCCATACTGGACTTGGTGCTTACCAATGGTGAAAGTGTTTCTGATGTTGTAGTGGGAGATCATTTTGCATCCAGTGATCACCAGATGGTGTGGTTCAGTATTAGGACTAGGGCTGTTAGAATCCATTCCAAGGTGAAAATCTTAGACTTTAGGAAGACTATGCGAAGATGGGCCAATACCTCAGGGAGTCGTTAGTGGGATGGGAACAGCTGGGGGATGTAGAAAAACAGTGGGCAAAACTGAAAGGGGGTATTTTAAAGGCAACCAACCTTTTTGTTAAAATGGTAAATAAAGGCAAAAGGAACAGGAGACAGCTATGGTTTTCGAAGGAAGTAGCTGAAAAAGTGAAGAAAAAGAGGGAGGCCTTCATGAAATACAAGAGATCACAGAGAGAGGAAGACAGGCATCTGTATTTGGAAAAACTTAGAGAAGCCAGCAAAGTAGTCAAGAAGGCAAAGATCCAAAAGGAGGAGGAAATAGCCAATGCAATAAAATGGGGGGATAAGACATTTTTCAGATATATTAGTGACAAGAGGAAGGGCAAAAGTGGTATTGTCAGACTCAAGGGTGCAGGGGGGGAATATGTAGAAGCTGATAAGGATAAAGCGGAATTGCTTAACAAATATTTTTGTTCTGTGTTCACAGATGAAGAACCAGGAGCAGGACCTCAGAAAACACCCACAAATAAGAACAGAAGCGAGGGACATCTTGAACAATTTTCAGAAGACTGTTCGTGAGAAACTAGCTCAACTTAAAGTAGACAAAGCGATGGGACCGGATGGGATACACCCTAGAATACTGAGGGAACTTGGGGACGTTCTAGCAACTCCACTGACAGACCTTTTCAATGCCTCGTTGGAGTCGGGAGTGGTACCAAAGGACTGGAGAGAGGCTCATGTGGTGCCTTTACACAAAAGCGGCAGTAAGGATGTGGTTGAAAACTACAGGCCGGTTAGTTTAACTTCAGTGGTGAGTAAATTATTGGAAACGCTGCTGAAAGAGAAAATAGTGAGGTTTCTGGAGTCCGGCGGATTACAGGATCCGAGGCAGCATGGATTCATCAGAGGCAGGTCTTGTCAGACAAATCTGATTGATTTCTTTGACTGGGTGACGAGGGAGTTGGACCGAGGGAGAGCTCTAGATGTGGTGTATTTAGATTTCAGTAAAGTCTTTGACACTGTTCCTCACAGGCGACTTATAAACAAACTGAGCACCCTAGGGATGGACCCTAAAGTTACTGCTTGGGTTAGAAATTGGTTGGGTGGGAGGCGACAAAGAGTACAAGTAAATGGAGCTCACTCTGAGGAGAAGGATGTTACCAGTGGTGTGCCCCAGGGATCTGTCCTTGGTCCGATTCTTTTTAACATCTTTGTTAGTGATATAGCGGAAGGGCTGTCGGGTAAGGTTTGCCTCTTTGCGGATGATACCAAAATCTGCAATAGAGTAGACACCCAGGAAGGTGTAGATAACATGAGGAGGGATCTAGCTAAGCTTGAAGAATGGTCTAGAATTTGGCAGCTGGGATTTAATGTTAAAAAATGTAAGGTCATGCATTTGGGCTGCAGCAATCCAAGGGAGCAATACAGTATAGGAGGTGAAGTACTTTTGTCCACTAAAGAAGAGCGGGACCTAGGCGTGGTTGTGTCTGATGATCTTAAAGTAGCTAAACAGGTAGAAAAGGGGACGGCAAAAGCTAGAAGGATGCTTGGATGCATACGGAGAGGAATGGCTAGCAGAAAAAAGGAGGTGATAATGCCTCTGTATAAGCCTTGGTGCGACCTCATTTGGAGTATGGTGTGCAATTCTGGAGACCGCACCTTCAAAAGGATGTGAACAGGATGGAGTCGGTGCAGAGGGTTGCTACTAAAATGATTCATGGGCTTCATTATAAAGCATATGAGGACAGACTTAAGGATCTTAATATGTACACCTTAGAGGAAAGGCGGGATAGAGGTGATATGATTGAGATGTTTAAATACCTCCGTGGCATAAATGTTCAGGGAGAGAGCCTCTTTCAATTGAAAGCAAGTTCTGCTACGAGGGGACATGGGATGAGGGTGAAGGGAGATAGTTTCAGGAGTGATATGCGGAAATATTTCTTTACGGAAAGAGTAGTGGATCCGTGGAATAGTCTCCCAGTGGAGGTGGTAGAGATGAGGACAGTAACTGAATTCAAAAAAGCATGGGACCAACACAGAGGATCTCTAAAGGTAAAAAGTGGACTGTTGTAGTTGTTGTTATGGAAGGACAGACTAGATAGGCCTTGTGGTCTTTTTCTGTCATCATGTTTCTATGTTTCAAAGTGGCCTGTTCTAAAATCAGGCCCATAATGGCTAAGTCAGTTGAAAATCTGCCCAGAGTTGCGCAGATTTTCCCTTGTTGAATACAGGCCCCCTCTATCTATTTCAAGCAGGTAAATGATAACTGGAGCCCGGATATGTCTATGAAGTGCCCATCGCCTTTTAGTGAAAAGAGCTGTATATTGCATAAAATGCACTAATAAATTATAGTATTTGATTCATATGGTATGATATGGTATAACATGATAGAATTAGACTATCCTCTTTTTAGAGTTGAGTTGTGTAGTGAATGCTAACTTAGGAAACACCAGCCCGATATTCAAAGGCAAGTATCAGGATAATGACTGCTGTTACCCAAATAATTGCCCTAGCTGGCACTATCCATTGATTTTCAGTGGCACTATGCTGAAAATCATCACAGACCATCCCGGCACTATCTGAATAGGGCGTTCTTATAGCTATTGGGAGAGCGTCGATAGGACAGCTTTTGGCTCATTGCTGAATAAATTTACCTGGATAACTATCCGGATAGTGGACTGAGTAATGCTGCTCCTTGAAAAATGAGTGATGCTGACTGCTCTGTACATTTTGAAAAAATGGCGACCATGGAGTTTCGCTATTGACCTACACATTTGCAGGGTTCTGAAAGGACTGTGGCCCAGCACTGCCACCACAATGACAGGGTTAACTGATCTGAGAGGTGATTTAAAACAAGGGGATTGATCCAGGGGTGATTGCGAATGAAGCCTCCTGGTATCAGATTCCAGCCCCAGTTCTGACTGAGTTGAAAGCTTAAAGGCATAGGATGAATATTGCTTGGAACTGGGGCCCTCCCCATCCCCCCATCTACCTTGAAGATTCTGGTAATGTAGTCCAAGTGGAGGCTAGTTCTGATTTGAACTGTGAACCCAAAAGAACTGAAGGAACCTGCTGGACCAAAAATAAAAATATGTGTTTTGTTGACAGCACTCGTGCAATGCAATTATGACACACGGGTGTTTTTCACCTGTGTTGGAGTTTTCTTCGCCTTTATCTGCAGTTAAGTACAAATAACTTTTTTTGGCCATGTAAGTTAACTTGGCTTTCATGTTTAACTGCTTCTTCTTGATTAAAATGGACATGCATTCACTTTTACCTCAGCTTTTTCAAATGTTAGCTTTGGTAAGGTGATTTGTGGTCCGACAAAAAATAACTTTTGACTTCTAGGAGGGAAGTTTTTCTTTTTGGGTCCACTCCTCCTGTGTTTATTATACTTGGGGCTTGGTGAACCTATATGCCCGAAGGGTTGTTTTTTTGCCGTTTTGTGATTGGAATTATGACACACAGAGCAAGGAAGCATTACATAATTTTGAAATATACTGTACTCCTACCCATACTGAATGATGCCCATCAAGGGACCAGCCGGACCAATATCTAGAGCCTGGGTCACTTCACTCAGGAACTGTTTCTGGATTCGAAAACGGCGTTTCCCAATGCTCCAACTCCCATCCATCAAGAAGGCCATGTCCACCTTGCAGTCTACAGGATGAAAATAACACTTTTGTTTAAGGATAGGCTTACGCACTCTTGCTTTATCCTTTCTTCTTACTACCTTTTTTAGATGAAAGCAAAAAATAACAATTTCTTGTACATTGTCTAGAATAACCAGGATGGAATATTTCTGTTCTCTGTGTCCTAAGAAAGTAAACCAGAGAATGTTCCAGCAAAACGATAGTTATGTTTACTGTTCTTCTTCCTTTAGTGTTTACAGTGCTATAAAATGTCATTTGCACAGTAAGGGGAAGGAGTCTGTAAGCAAGGCATGAGCACATGTGAGTCTGCGCAAATACCAACACATGAAGATTTGATCCCAGAAAGTACAGTAATACAGGAGAAGGCACAAGAATGGCGTTGCTAATGGAAGTAGCAGTATCAAACAACTATTCTGCATTACGTGTCAAGAAATACAACCAGAGACCAGGAAAATGTGTGGGAAAAGGCAGATATAATCACAGTTGTCTAAGATGTCACTGGCCTGAACGTCCAGGCGCGTCTCGATATTTTGCCTGTGTTGGAGGACACAGCGAATTGATATCCTCTAAAGCAGATAGCAAGCAGTTAATATTCCCTGGCTCTGTCACCTGGCCCCCTACAGAAAGGGGAGGGGCTGTAAGGTTACATAGGTAGTTATTTGCACTTCTCTCCAGGCTAGTCAAGGTCCCTGCTAAAGACTGAACAAACTCCCTTTGTATGGTACCATTAACTGTGTATACAGTATAACATTATTTTTTTATCCTAGCTTTCCCCAAGTACAGTATCCCTGTGTTGAATTATTGAAGGCTTCGTAGTCTGTTAATGCTTCACTGTAAGTTCTCCGAATCTGGGACTAAAAAGAGCACAATGAAACGGCAACAGGTTATGGGCCCAGAGTAGTTCTGCCCAAACAGGTAGACTCTCGGAGCGTTTTTTGATTCAGAATACGTTGATACAGAGTTAAGCAAACTATGAACTGAGGGCTCCAAGATTGGCCATGTACTCAGGAGACAAAGAACTGGACTGTCAATAGAACAAAAATAGTTAAATGAGAGACAATGTCTTCCAGCATGGATCGCAGGGCTGCTGTAACAGTTAAATGTAATGACCTAGCAGATATGGGAGCTGAAGCTGGAAATGCTGCTAAATGCAGCTAAACTATGCAGCGTAGTTTGCAAGAACCATCCTACTGTAAATTTAGAAAGAAGGGATAGGCCATGATTGATTTACCTTTAGAACACAGTATTATTGTTTTGTATTATTATTTTGATTTATAACTGATCTTATTTCTATTATGTTTGCTATTATGTATCACCCATGGCTTCCAGATAGGCGCCTTATAAATGTAAAACTAATAACTGATGCACATTGAGAGACCTGTAAAGAGGATATGGGACCAAAGATAATGCATGAAAGACGTAATTTGACCAGTAAATTGTTCCTGTGTTGTGAGCTCTATAGTAAATTGTTCCTGTGTTGTGAGCTCTGTTTCTAACAGCGGCCAATCCAGGTCACAGGTACTTGTCAGGTTCTCAAAACGTTACACAGATTCCATGCTGCTTGACCCAGAGGTAAGCAGTGGATTTCCCCGGTCCCCTTTAATAATGGTTTATGGACCTTTCCTCCAGGAACTCATCCAAACCTCTTTTAAACCCATCGACACTAACAGCTTTTACCACATCCTCTGGTAACAAATTCCAGAGTGTGATTACACGTTGAGTTAAAAAATATATTCTCTTATTAGTCTTAAATGTGCTACACTGTAGCTTGATTGCATGTCCCCTAGTCTTTCTACTTTTTGAAGAAGTAAACAACCAATCTATGTTGACACGTTTCACTCCATTCTTTTTTAGACCTCTATCATATCTCACCTTGGCCATCTCTTTTCAAAGTTGAAGAGTTCTAACCTTTCAAGCCTTTCCTCGTAGGGGTATCCTTCCATCTCCTTTACCATTTTGGCGGCTCTTCTCTGTATCTTTTCTAATTCTGCTATATCCTTTTTAAGATATAGCGACAATATTCAAGCTGTGGTCACACCATGGAGCTATACAGAGGCATTATAATGTCCTTTGTTTTATTCTCCATTCCTTTCCTTATGATTCCTAGCATTCTATTTGCTTTCTTGGCTGCAGCCGCTGCACACTGGGCGGAGGGTTTCAACGTGATATCCATGATGATGCCCAGATCCTTTTCATCTGTGGTGATTCCTAGTGTGGAATCTTGCATCGTGTAACTGTAGTTTGGGTTCTTCTCCAAGTACATAACTTTGCATGTGACTATTAAATTTCTTCTGCCATCTGGATGCCCAGTCCTCTTGTAATTTTTCACAATCCTCTTGTGTTTTAACAGCTTTGAATAATTTGGTGTCATCTGCAAATTTGATCATCTCACTCATTATTCCCATTTCCAGGTCATTTAGAAATATGTTAAAAAGCAGCGAGCCCAGTACAGATCCCTGGGGTACTTCATTATTCACTTTTCTCCATTGAGAAAACTGGCCATTTAGCCCTACTTTATTTTCTATCTTTTGAACAATTCCTAATCCAGACAATACACTGCCTCCTATCCCATGACTTTTTAATTTCCCATTTAAATTGCTAAATGACTCTATATGATTAGTATAATTGTGAGACGGGTTGGGGAAGGGGGCAGAGTTGTTGCTAAAACTTATCCAGATAGTGGTGATATTTATCTGCTGATTGGATTATTTTAGAACTCCTGAAGATCAGGCCTACACTCTCCCTTCGCGTATCTGAAAGCCGGCGCAGAGGGGCTCAGCCGGGCCGTGAGAGCTCAGCCGGGCAGAGGGGGCCCCGCGGGACACTCCATGCTGCCGCGGCGGCAGCAGCAGCAGCCAGCTTTTTTTTTTTTTTTAAATTTTCCATGAGCCGATGGGGGGGGGGGTTAGGACTGGTAATGGGCTATGGGGGGGGGGGTAAGATGTAATGGGCGGTGGGCTGATGGGGGCTGTCTGGAAATGGGGTGAGGGGGGTTAGGACTGGTAATGGGCTATGGTGGGGTTAGGACTGATAATGGGCTATGGGGGGGGCTAGGACAGAAAATGGGCTGATGGGGAGGGGTTAGGACTTGAGGTGGGCTGATGGGGTTAGGACTGGTAATGGGCTGTGGGCTGATGGGGGCTGTCGGGAAAGGGGGTGATGGGGGGTTAGGACTGGTAATGGGCTATGGGGGGTTAGGACTGATAATGGGCTATGGGGGGGCTAGGACAGGAAATGGGCTGAAGGGTAGGGGTTAGGACTTGAGGTGGGCTGATGGGTTTAGGACTAGTAATGGGCTGTGGGCTGTTGGGGGGGTTAGGACTGGTAATGGGCTATGGGGGGGGGTTAAGACTGGTAATGGGCTGTGGGCTTATGGGGGCTGTCTGGAAATGGGGTGATGGGGGGTTAGGACTGGTAATGGGCTATGGGGGGGTTAGGACTGATAATGGGCTATGGGGGGGCTAGGACAGGAAATGGGCTGATGGGGAGGGGTTAGGACGAGGTGGGCTGATGTGGTTAGAACTTGTAATGGGCTGTGGGCTGATGGGGGGGTTAGGACTGGCAATGGGCTATGGGGGGCTGACTGGAAATGGACTGATGGGTTTAGGACTGGAAGTGGGCTGATGGGGGGTTAGGACTGGTAATGGGTTATGGGGGGGGCTTAAACTGAAAATGGGGTGATGGGGGTTAGGACTGGAAGTGGGTTGATGGGGGGCTAGGACTGGTAATGGGTTGGGGGGTTGCTAGGACTGGAAATGGGCTGAGTGGAAGGGGAGGCTTGAACTGCAAATAGCTGATGGGGAGGGGGCTTGGAATGGAAATGGGCTGTGAGGGAAGGGAGCTAGGACTGAAAATGGGCTGATGGAGCAGCTAGGATAGGACCGGAAATGGGCTGTGGTGGGGGCTTGAATTGAAATGGACTCATGGAGGGGATAGAACTGGAAGTAGGCTCATGGGGGGGCTTGGACTGGAATTGGGCTGAGTGGAGGGGAGCTAGGATTTGACAAGGGCTGATGGTGGGGCTAGGAAATGACTAGAAATGGGTTGATGGGGGGCTAGGATTGGAAATGAGCTGATGAAGGGACTCGGACTGGAAATGGGCTGATGGAGGGCTAGGACTGGAAATGGGCTGATGCAGGGACTAGAAGGGAATGGATGCTGGGTGAGACTGGAACTAGAAGGGAGCTGATGTTGGGGGAGGATTAGAATGGGATGGGGCTGGGAGAGTAAAATGGAGAGGGGAAAAATATTTTGTGTGGGAGGGATGAAAAATCTACAATTGGCCGGGTATTGGGAGAGTATGTGGGGATTGAGGATGGAGGGGTAAAATTTGTGAGGATGAAATAGGAATGAGGAAAGAGCAAAAGGAGAAAGATAAGTATGTTAAAGCAGATGTAGAGAGAGAGAATGGAAAAAAAACTAGAAGATAGAAGAAAGGACAAATGGACAGCAGACGATGGAGAGTTAGCAGAAAATATGAAGAAACCAGAAGAAAGTGGCTTGAGCAAGTGCAACTGAAAAAAATGCACAAAAGGTAGATAGATATCTCTTTATTTTGAATTTATTAACTGGAATATGAAAGCTCTGGGAAATGTGCATCATTAATGTCTGCGCTTTGTTTGGTACAAGAGGAAATTAATTTATAGTTTTATTTCTACAGTGTTGTTGTACATTCCAAGTTTGGCTTTTGGGGTTCCCAGTTTAATTATTGCCTTCCTGTTTCTAAATTGTGATTCCTTGTTTGGTGATGGTCTATGTTCTGCATGTGTAACTGAGCTGAGGTATTCTGTTTATGTAATTCCTATTTGGCATTGCCACTTGTTCTCTTTCCCCAGTATTCTCTGAAATGTATTGGTTTAATATTTGCAATGTTGCCTTTTGATAGGTAGGGTATGGTGCTTTGTGAGTCCTGGTAATGCTGTCAGGATACGGCGGGTTTGCTATGGGTTCTAAATGGGCAGCGTTTGTAGTAGTTCCTAATGTGCCTGGCAGTTGGCATTGGATTATAGTAATGTAGAACTCTTTTAGTCTTTCTTTATCCATACACTCATTAAGAGACATGTTTACTAAAAGTTAGTGTATGGTAACATTATGCAAATATTTATGCAAATAAGGCCACTTTTGCAAATGAGGCCCCACACTCCCCTTTGGCCGCCCCTGCCTGGAAGGCAGCAACTTCTTCTGCGAATTGATGCTTTCTAAACTTCACTGATGATTACTCCTTGTATACAAAGGTTTACCATCTGAAACACACAATTGAAATACTAGAGAAGCTCAAAATATATGTCATAGCAATGAGTTCCAACAAAACCCTGGAACCATCCTTATGGATGTCCCCGGCTGGGATGTGGTCAGCCTCAAGGTTTGGGGTCCTCGTAGGGTAAAAACAGAAGAGTGCAACCCACAGGAAACACCAAGATAAATCCTAATAAAACAAGCAATTAAATAACACCGTTCTTTAGTACAACAGGCACATTGACCGCACTCACTTGCAATAGTATGTTTGCCCATACAAGATTCAGATAGGCAAGAGGCAGTCACACAGGATCCAGGAACATAAATACACAAGGCAAAAATCCATTGAGCATGAGGCTAGAACAAGAGCAATGAGCATGCAGCGTGAAATAGGAAGTCAGCACGAGCAAGAAGCATGCACACCATCCAGGACAATGACCCAAGACAATAATCCAGCACCAGCCCAGCCCAGAGATAGAGCAGATAAACCCTCAGTTCTCTGGACTGGCCCCAGAAGGGGCCAAGAGGGAAGGAAAGCACCACGCCCCATTACAGAAACACAACTGAGATAGGCTTCCACACAAGTACAGCCCCCCCACCTTAGGTCTACAAACTGTGTAAATACCTTTGAATATTGGACCCAATATTTTTATGTTGATGGTTACTATTTTCTACAAAAACAAGAGCAGGAGCAGCATGTGAAATCTAATTGGTCCAGCTATTTCTGCTCCCATGCATACAGGAAGTTGGCATTGTGCATCCGAGGGGGTGGAAGCACAAACAGCCCCACCGCTCCAGAGGTTTAGCTGTGTGTCGTAGGACTGTTTGAAGTAATTGCCTCAGTTACAGATCCCTGAGAAGGCCGGCAGTGGCGGCAAGGTCTGCCCTCTGACCATTGGTGCTTTAGGCAACTGCCTAGTTCACCTGATGGTAGTGCCAGCTCTGCCTCAGGGTATACATATTTGGATCTTCAGTTTTCTTCTCATACCCCTGGAAGACTGGATGTCCAAATAGCAGATGAAATTTAATGTGGACAAGTGCAAAGTTATGCACTTAGGAAAGAACAACCCAAACTATGGTTATAAAATGCAAGGTTCCACATTAGTAACCACCATCCAGGAAAAGGATTTAGGTGTCATTGTGGATAACATATTGAAACCCTCCACCCAGTGTGCAGCCGTGGCCAAGAAAGAAGAATGTTAGGAATCATAATGAAAGGAATGGAGAACAAAACCCAAGAATATTATAATGCCTCTGTATCATTCTATGGTGCGACCAGACCTTGAATATTATGTGTATTTCTGGTCGCCATATCTTAAAAATATATAGCAGAATTAGAAAGGGTACAGAGAAGAGCCACAAAAATGGTAAGGGGGGGGGGGAATTGAACTGTTATATCGGGAGGAAGAGAGGGGCTTGTGAACTGCTCTGTGTTTCTCCTACTTGCTGCTGTTCCTGGTTCCCTGTGCAGGTAGTCAGTGTGCAGCTGTGATTGAGGTGGACCCTCCCCCCCCGCTCTATATATTTCCTGAGGCCTTTGGCCGCAGATCGTGGCCTTCAGGTCGCATACCGAAGGGGTGTGACCAAAGGGGTTGGATACACCCCTTTGTCACCCCTTCGGCATACCGACGGTGTGTTTGAGTTGGTGGATGTTAGTGACTATCAGTGAAATGGAAAAACAAAGAAGGAGGGGTAAAAATGGACCTTGGGACATCTTTGGCAGGTAAAATTGTTGGTCCACTAGATAAACATTTAGTTTCATTGCAGAGTGGTCAGCCTTCCTCCGATGGAGCATCTTTAAGGTCCGGGGTTCCGACGACGCCACCTCACCCTCTGCCTATGTTGTCATCAATGTTAGTGGGAATTGGTTCCCCTGGGAGGTAGCTGGAGACACTCAGGTTTTAATTCCAAAGCCTGTTAATTTTACAGATTCTCCTGTGGTTGTGACGGCCCCCTTGAATGGGGAAAACACACTTAAAGATTTGTGGGGTGTGAATAGTGCTATTGATGTTAAACTTTCTTCTACTGTAGTTTCATTATGTACTCAGGGTGCTGTGGAAAAGATTTCTGAAGTGGTTACTAGGTTGTCTAGGGTGCAAAACTGGTGGTCCAAGTGGAAGCTCAGGTGTAGTAGTTTCCACTGTGCAGGTGGTTTCGATTAAGGATTCATTGATGGTTCATGCTCGTATTTAGGCATTGGAAGATGCCTCTCGAGCCTGTAATTTGCGCTTTTTAAACTTTCCAGTTGCGCATTTATTAGCACCAGAAATTCTTCTTATTAAATATTTTACTGAGATCTTGGAGTTGCCTCAATCTGTGGATATTTTTCAATTATATTATGTACCCTCTAAAGTTCGGGTAGCTTCATTGAATGAAGGGAAGTTTGATTCCCTTCGTCTGACAGTAAGCCAGAATCTTACTGAATATTTGGAGGAATCTTCTGATACGATCACAAAAAGAAACACCTTATTGGTTACCTTTGCTACTTTGGCAGTTAAGGCAAAAAAAGTATAAGGATATTCCTTTTTGTGGTCAGAAAATAAACTTATTTCCTGATGTGACTAGATCAACTCAAGCACGTCGGAAACATTTTTTTGCTTTGAAGGAGAGAGATTTCCCTGTGTGCAACGTTTTATTTACGATTTCCTTGTAAATGTCTTATTACTTTACAGGGACAGTCCTATGTTTTCCTTGATATTTCACATTTAGAAAAGTTCTTGATTGATAGGCAGAAGTAGAGTTGGGCTGTGTCGGTTGAAAGTATAGAAATCCTCCTAAATATGATGCATTTTTGTGCCTAATTGTCTTTTATTTATGTGGATTATTTTTGATGGTGTAAATTTCCCAAGATGTGGGCTTGAACATTTTTTCTTTTGATTTAATCTAATGTGATAGTTTTCTTCTTAAGTGGATTGTATGATGTTTTTCCTTTTGAAAGTGGAAATGTATAATTTGCAAATTGTATTAAAAAAATGGTAAAGGGGATAGAAAGACACTCCTATGAGGAGAGGCTGAAAAGCTTGGAAAAGAGCTGGCTGAGGGGCGATACAATAGAGATCTATAAATTAATGAATGGAATAGAATGGGTAAACGTAGATTGGTTGTTTACTCCTTCAAAAAGTAGAAAGATTAGGGGACAATCAATGAAGCTACAATGTAGCCCATTTAAGATTAATAAGAGAAAATATTTTTTACTCAAAGAGTAATCAAACTGGAGTTTGTTACGAGAGGATGTTAGTATAGCTGGGCTTAAAAAAAGATTTGAACAAGTTCCTGGAGGAAAAATCCATAAACCATTATTAAAGATGACCAGGGAACTCCATTGCTTACCCCAGGATAAGCATGATGGAATCTGTGTACCTTTTTGGGAACCTGACAGGTACTTGTGACCTGGATTGGCCGCTGTTGAAAACAGGATACTGGGCTTGATGGACTTTGATCTCACCCAATATGACATTTCTTATGTTTTGATATACATCTTCTAGTGCAGACTCCATGCCATTTTAATTGCTTTTCTCGGAGAACATAAGATTTACCATACTGGGTCAAACCAATGGTCTATCAAGTTCAGTATCTAGTTGCTACAGTAACCAATCCAGGTCACAAGTGGACTAGTAAACAACCATTTCACATTTACTCGTTCTACTCTGCTCATTATTTTATGGACATCTACCATATCTATCTCAGCTGCCTCTTTCTGCAAGCTGAAGAACCCTAACCTTATAGGGTATCCTTCCATCCCTTTTATCATTTTGGTCGCCCTTCTCTGTACTTTTTCCAGTTCTGCTATATGTTTTTGAAATGTGATAACTAGAACTGAATGCAGTACTCAAGATGCAGTCGCTTGAGTATTGCGCTTCAAGTTTTTTATATTCTTAGCTTGATAAGGTCTCCTAAACTGAGCACAAACCTCCAAGTGAGACCTCACCACAGACCTTTACAAGGCAATTATTACCTCCTCCTTTCTGCTAGTTATGTCACGCTCTGCAGCTGGGCATCCTTCTGGCCTTGGCCATCACCATGTCACATTGTTTTGCTACCTTGAAATTGTTAGACAGTTTCACCCAGAGGTCTCTCTCCTGGTCCATGTATATCAGTTTCTCATCCCCTGTTGCATATATTTCCTTTGGATTTCTACATCCCAAGTACATCATTCTGCACTTAATTCTCTCTTTTTTTTAAATAATTATTTTTACTGAAATATCAAGGATACCACAAGTAAACATAAAGAAAAGAGAAATCTCCATCACAAGATTACCAAAAGAAATACAACCATCTTAAACATAATAAGAGAAAGCTCATTAGTCCACATCACGGGGAGATACTAGTAGGACTAAGCATACCGATTAATGAAAAACCCTCCAATTAACATCCCACCTAGAAAACCCCATTAACTTAAACATTAAACATTTTGAGGTGAGCTCTTACCTAACAAGAATTGCATAGTTGCAAAGTTTCAGTAAAGATATATCTATTTCCAGAGTAGGTAACATAACATTTACAAAGAAATTTCAAATAAAACAAACCGCCCAGAGCAAGAACCTTCGGTTTCAATTATAAAAAAGATTTCCATTGAAGTTGTCACCCTTGCAACATCAGGAAACATCATCAGAGCGCACCCACAAAAGAGGGCATCTTTTTTTTGCAAAATACAACTTCATAATGGCACCCTTCTCTCGCTCAACAGAAAAGGTAACCAACAAAGTTGCCCTTCTATATACCTTCTCTAAGGAGGTCTCCAGAAATTGGGTTAAATCCAACTTATCCACATTCACCAGATCATCGGCTTCTCCCTCAGTGGCCTCAACAACTACACTATGAGGCAAATAATAAATAGAAGTAATACAAGATTCATCAAATGTTATATACAACAAGATATCAAAAACATACTTTTTAAACAACTCCAGTGGAGAGAGAAGCTGTACCACTGGAAAATTCAACACCCTCAGGTTTTTTTGCTCTGGAAAGATTCTACAATTTTTCCATCCTATTCTGAAGCAAAACACTATCCTTAAGATAGGAAGAGCTCAGCACTTGATCATTCCCAGCAGACCCCTCTAGCTTCTGAACTCTCTCGTCCACAACCGTCAGAGACTGCCTATTACTCTGCAAAACACTAGCGGGATCATGGGTAAAATCACATAGTTGGGCAAGAGTGCCGGTAAGAACTCTCTCCACCCGTAGAACACATATTTTAAAGAAATATCACTCAAAGCAACACTAGACAAAGTTGATACACTGGGAGTAGAAGGTAAAGACACAGCAATAGGGTAATGCAACTCTTCACCGGAGAGAACATCCCCTCCTGCCAAACCCACACCAGTAAGAGGGGTGGAGGTAGAAAACGACTTTCCATCCCCCACAGCAGAGCCACCCAAGGAATGAACAATATCAACAGTACTACGCTGGGGGGGGGAGGGATACAAACCCCCGAACTATAGGATGCATCGCTGCACCTTGCAAAACAGATGGTCCTGGGAAAGCAGAACTAGCCAAATGATAATCCATAGGGTCTTTCACCACCTGTAATGCCACCGGCCCACGACCCTTTGCTTTCTGCTTACTTATTGCAGTTCCAACAAAGAAAAAATATTCCCAGGCACTTCCAAGGTGCTCCTAAGGGGATCTCAAGGGGTCAGACTCGCCCCTTAATTCATGCCCCTTTAGGCATGCATCCACCGTTGTTTCCCCCGTTGCTCACTGAACATTTATCCCCGGTCGCTGCAGGAGGGAGGAGCTATGTTCTGGCCAGGTATGCAGATGGCAAAACTCCTGCTCAAACGTCTCCCGACGTGAGAAGACCATCCAGTGCTAGCGTCTACCTGCGCTTAAATCTTAACTGTCAAGCTTAGACCATTCTTCAAATTTTTGTAGATCACTTCTTATGTTGTCTATTCCCTGTTGCATTTTTTTGTCATCTGTGAAAATGCACATTTTTTATTCTAATCCTTCAGCAATATCACTTACAAAGATATTGAACAGAATTAGCCCCAGGGGAGAGCAAGTTGGTTCTGGTGTAGGAGGATCTGCTGTTTGCAATACCTGGATTCCTGCCATGGTTGGTTACCAGAGAGGACTCCCCACCCACAAGCTTTCACTGCCGCTGCTATTTGAAACTCTACAGCTGTTCTGCGGTCGTGTGTCCGAAGGGGGAGCATAACCAAAGGGGTACGCCCCTTTGGTGCCTCTTCGGGCCTTTGGGTTCTGAAATTTTGCAATAGGAGATGCCCAGGAGACGAGGAAAATGAAAAATCAAGCAATTGGATAAAAAAGTGGAGGTGTCAACGTCTGCTCCAGAACAGATTATCGGTCCTATGGATCTGCATGTCTGCCCGATAATGATAATGCCTGACTCTCCTGTTGACTATACCTTGGGCGCCTCTTTAAGTTCCATCTTCAAGACCCCACTACTTCATTTTATTTATTTATTTATTTATACATCTTTTCTATACCGCCACTTCCAGAGATCAGTGGCGGTTTACAGGTAACAAAAATGTTAATAATAGGGAGGCTATTATTTTACAGAGAACAATTTTAGAACAGAATTAACATTAAAACTCAAAAACATTGAGAAACTAATGAGAAAAAAGAAACAATGAAACTGGATGCAACATTTGGTAATGCTTCAAATAACAAATTAAATTAAACCTTAAAAAAGGTGATTATCTACATAAATGAAAATACTATTGTATTCAAGAGTAAGGTGATCTGTGAGATGGAATGATTATGTGAGGCCTGGTTGTGATCATTGTCTAGGTAGGGTCAGAGTATGATTGTTGTTCATTGCTTTTCTGTGAATTCTGAACATTATCAAGCTGCTCATTGCTTTTCTGTGAATTCTGAACATTATCAAGCTGAAGATTATGGTAATGCATAGTAAAAAGATGTGTTTTTAGTTCTTTTCTAAATGATAGAAGGTCTTTGATTTGTCTAATTTCAATTGGGAGGTTGTTCCATAAAGTAGGAGCGAAGAATGAAAAAGCTGTGTTACTTGTCTTCTGATTAGTCTTTCTAATGGAATCCGGGACTTGGATCATGTGTAGGTTCATTCTTCTTCTTGACCTGTTTTCATGAGGGATGTTGATGAGCGATGATAGGAGGGACGGTGCTAGATTGTTAAGGATCTTGAATGTACTTAACCCGGGCTTTCATCTTTTGGGCAGTGAGGGGGAGGGTTCTAGCCCTCCGATAGTCCTAGGAGAGGTTTCCGATCGGACCTCTGCTGAGGACCTGTCCCAATCCCCTCCGGCTATTATATAGTTGGAGCTTATACAGTTTGGTCGAAAACCTGCCCGACAAAGTGTGGTGGCTCCAGCTGTGTCCGGTGATGTCACTTTAATTGATATTTGGAAAGTGGTCTCTGAGAAACAATTTACTTTTGCAAGGTTTTTCAGACCAAACTATTAAGTTCTTGGAACAGGTTGTAAAGAAGTCAAGGGAAGTGGATGATCGGTTGGCTATTGTTACTCAAAGGATTGTTAAGATAGAAGACCAAGTCGATTCCTTACATTCAGGTAATGCCTTGGGACTGAAGGACACATTTGTACTTTATAAACAGATTGAGTTGCTGGATAATTCATTTTGCTCTAAGAATTTGTGCTGTTTAAATTTTTCTAAAACCCATTTTCTTTCTCCTTCTGATCTGTTTAGGAATTATTGCAAAAATGTGCTATTATTGTTGGAGGTGGATAATATTAAAATCTCTAATATATATTACCTTCCGGCTCATGCAGTTCAGCAGAGAGACAAGGTTGCACACGTGGAGGAGCAAACTGATATAGATTTAACTAATTTCCTTGAGTCATCAGATGCGGTGATTTCCTCCTGTGCTATCTTGATCGTCTCTCTGACCACAGAGCTTGAAAAAAATTAAAATTTTAAAGGGATATTTCTTAAAAAAGGACTTTTTTTTATGGTCAAAAGGTGTCCATATTTCCTAATGTCTCAAGGGCAACTCAGGTGAGAAGAAAGTCCTTCCTATGCCTGAAGTCTTTAGACAGAATTAGATATGTCTTTACTGATCATCTACAACTTGAAGCTTTGTTGGATAATCGATAGGGGGAGTTGAGTGGGCGAGAAGCTATTAGATTTTTTTTAACTTGTTTTTGTTATTTGGTTAAAGGGGTTACTGGTGGATATCTCTGATTTGTTTAATTGCTTCCTTCTCCCTTAGCTAACTCTAACGTGGGCTGTAAAACCAGATTGTGATTATTTCTTTGTTATTTCAGTATGGACATTGTAAATGTCTTTTCTTTTTCTTTGCTGCTAATTTCTGTAAGTATTAAGTACTCCGCTCTTGTTGTATATACTTGAAAACTTTTATAAATAAATAAATAATTAGCCCCAGGACCGATCCTGGAGGCACTCCACTATTCACCTTTCTTTCTTCTGAGTAAATTCCATTTACCACCATCCTCTGTCATATTTCAAAGTCAACCACTTTCTAATCCAGTTCACCACCTTGAGTCCTAACTTCAGGCTGCTCAGTTTATTCATGAGCCTCCTATGCTTTGCTGAAATCCAAGTAGATCACATCCAGTTCATGCGCTTGATCTAGTTCTCTGGTCACCCAGTCAAAGAAATTAATCAGGCTCATTTGGTATCATCTGCTTTTGGTAAAACCATGTTGCTTTTGGTCTTGCAACCCATTGGATTGTTGAAGGTTGATTATTCTTTCTTTCAGTAGTGTCTCCGTTATATTTCCAACCACCAAGACAAGGCTTACTGGCCTGTAGTTTCCTAGGTTTTCAGTGTTACCACTTTTGTGAAGATTGCATTGAGCTTGGGGACTAAGCCTGTATCCACTGGCTCTACCCCCTCTTGGCTCCTGCGTATTGGGCAGGACGAATGAACACAAGCTTAGGTCTTGCACTCCCTGCAATCTGAAGATCATATTACTGGAATGGAGGTCTGGGGGATCGAGGAGGGACTCAGAGGAAAGAGGGAATATAATGATAGTCTTCATGCAATGGCATCACCTAGTGGTATATGATTACAGCTTTCTGAAAGGAGCCTTGGTGCATGGCCCCAGGCTGAGGACTATCACTGCAATGACTAGACTAAAATCAGTTGGAAGGGAATTCAAAATAGGAGTATAATCCCTGGGGAACTGTGAATGAAGTCATATGACACCGTAACCCAGTAGAGGCCAGTTCCAATTGAGCTGAAAGGCAAAAGAGCAGGATGAAATTGCTAGGCCAAAAAATCCAAAAGTATTTGTAAGACTAAAGTGATTTAATTTAAAAAGCTCTGTTTGCTTCTTAGGCATTAGAAAATTATTTGAGTAACCCCAGTAGAGGCCTGTTCCAACTGAGATGGAAGACCAAAAGAGCTGAAGGAATCTACTGGTCCCCTCAACTTTTTCAATAACAATCATTGTGATAGAAGTTGGAATAAATACAGAATAGGGTGAGGGGGGGTAAGAAGCAGAACAAATGAGAGAGGGGGCTTGAGTGCCTGCTTAGTCACATGGAAGAACATCAGAAGGCCAAAGAAGGGAAAATGCATCCAAATGAACATTGTGTGCCAGTACAGCTGTATCATGCCTTCAAGAAGGTTGGTTAACTTGCTCAGAGAGGCCATAGATACAACCCTAATATCACTGAGCACAGGACAACCAGCTCTTTGGGCAACGGGCTTGGTAGTTTCAGTAACTGGATTATTGTAAAGCTTGGTAGCAAAACACGGGAGGCAGTCTGGGGGGTGGATTAAGTATGGGACTTGAAAGAAGCATGATCTAGACCAGGGGTGGGCAAACCTTTTGACTTGAGGGCCGCAATGGGTTCATATATTGGACCCAGGGGCCGGACCAAGAGTAGATGGGTGATCAAACAGTGAGAAAGCTGTAAAACTGCATGGTTTATAATATGATAGAATGCCCAGATCTTTGTTAAATCTTTTCTGGTCCATTTGGAAGTGTTTTACCTTAATTTCAGAAGTTTTATGTTCCTGGATTGTCTTGAACCTTCCTCTTAGGATTCTCACATAAGGTCATTAATGGTTCTGAGGAACACTCCTCAACCACAATGGCATCACCTTGGCTTGCTCCATGCCTTGTGATCCGATTCTTGTTTTTAACCTTTATCAAATGCAGGACAACAGTGGACGGACGGTTCTACATATCTGCTGTTTCTTAAACACCCCATTGCTTGCCACTATCTGAGACAGGATGATGGACCTCCCGTCTGATCTAATTTGGGCAATTCTTGCAGACAAACCACATCCACTTAGCAGAAAAATTAGCCTCTCATAAGGGTGTTTTCTAGACAGCATTTGTCTGCTCTGAGGAAATAATTACAAAATACTTAGAATATTATCTACAAGTCTCAGTAACTGTCATGAAAAATAGGTCTCAAGTCAGTATTTAAAAACATATTTTATACCCTGAGCCATTGCCTCTGCGGTGGTTCCACTCAAAATGAAAATACAAAAGCAGCTATATTCCAGAGTTGCCAGTTCCAAGACAGACATTTTTAAGCCAGTCCTAGATTTCTAATGCATTTTGGGACCTGCAGCATCAATTTCAACGGATATAAAAAGAAGCTACAAATAACCATACATTGCATTTGAAATGTAAGTTCAAAACCAGGACTGGCTAAAAAGTCTCCCACCTGGGACTGGGTAACCAGTAGCTCTGATACTCTCTTTGAAAAAAAGTAATTTAATAGACAAAATCAAGACCCATAGCGTGCGCTGCTCTCTACTTTACAACTTCTTAGCCACTGAACAGTCTGTTGCCCCTTCGAATTCCTCTTTTAGCCAGTGTGATTTGCCCACCGCTTCCAAGAGCGGGGATAACAAGACGCAAGAAAGAGAGCGGAAACGATTCCAGTCGCTTACTTGGACCTCACTCAGACTCTACAATTCAAATACCGCTGCAGAAGGAAGATGAATGCATGAACAAGACGCCCGTGCTGTGCTGCAAGCCAATGGCAAGATAGATAGACAGATAACACTGTATACGTACATACCCTTCGGGCATCAATAAAAGGGCTCTGCGCGAATTGTGCTCTGCCAGCGAAGGAGGGACAGAGCCAGTGTGACAGACAATAGACAGATGCGCGAGAGTGACGGCTCGCGCTTTCCCTGCGCTAAGGAAGGAGACATCGTCCCCACAACGTGAGATCAAGGTGGCCACGCTCCCACCTCAGTCTCTTTCCCCCTTCCACCGTTAGAAGCTCTTACCTCGCACTCGTCCCTCTCAGCTCTCCATTCTCCTCTGACTGCTATGAGCTCCGCGGGCCGGATTAAAAGGTCCGCCGGGCCGTATACGGCCCGCGGGCCGTAGTTTGCCCATTCCTGATCTAGACTGTGATGTGTAGTATAGGCCACTACTGCAACAGAGTCTGAACATTTATCTCAGGGCTGCAATATCTGACCCCAGGATAGATAAAGAGGGCAGTAGTAGAAACGAGGTTGAGTGTTTGGACAATAGCCATATGGGAGAGCTGTTATTGGTTTATGTAGGGGATTTATATGCTTAGCTACCCAAAGTGGTAGAGAACCAGAAAGGAAGACTTCAAAAGACTGAGTGGACCAATTGATTGCTGTCATCTACTATGTTAATACGAAACAAAAAAGCTTTGTGGGCTTGGCCTCTCTCTTGTGTTTAGCAATTACATTCTCTTTAATGCTTTGCTTACCAAATTCAATATGAACTTGCTCACCCAATTGGAATAAGAAATATTGACACCAAAAACATTTGAGACAGTAATTGTCCAGTACTGCTCAGCTGTTCATTGTAATTGCTAATACTGTACCAAATTCACCAGCATTGAATATTCTTTCTGTAGGGTTATGATTTTTTACCATCAGACATGATAATGAATCAATGGGCAAACAGTTAAACTCTGCAGTTAGCACTTTTAAAAAAATGCTGGCAGGTGTGCTTAAATAAATTACATCTTTTCTGCGCCGCTACCTGGATAGCCAATGGCACTGAATATATGAATAAAGAAGTCAATAGCAGAGCTATCTGGACAGCTGTGATATTCCACCCATTATCCACATAACTGAAGTGGAGGAGTAGCCCAGTGGTTAGACCTAGTACCCACAAGATCAGGGTTCACTTCCCACCAGCACTCCTTGTGGCCTTGGGCAAGTCACTTTACCCTCCATTGCCTTGGATGAAAAGGCCTGGCAGTCTACTTCTGGTCACACCTTGACAAAAAAAACCCAGGGGCTGCTGGGTCACAGAAGTTCAGATAGCTATTTATATAGGACAAGCTTTTGTTGGCTTTTCTAAATTTATCTGGATAGTTATTTGGATGGCAGCCTGTATGTAGCTGCTCTCCACATTGCGTGGTGTTCTGCCTATGCTCCAACCATACACCCTGCCAGCGTTATCTGGTTAATGCTGAGGTGGCCTAGAAGGATTCTCAGTGGCATTATCACGGTTAGTGGTGCCTAGGGGAATTATCCAGACAGTGGCTGCAATTATCTAGATAATTCCCTTGAATATTAACTTGGAAATCGTTACGGTCCTATCTAAGCAACATACACTAAGGGCTAGATTTACTAAAGGTAGTGTACAGTAGTCTCATTAATGCTCATTATGAGTAAACAGGTCCTATTACAAAAAATAAGACCTATGATAAATAATGTGCATTGATACAGATTAGCATGTGCGGACTCAGTAGTGCACTTCAGTAAACGTAGGGCCTGATATTCAGGGGCAGTGACTAACCACCACCACCGAACTTTAAACTCGGATATTCAGCCGCTGCCCAGTTAGCTTCAGTGGTGAAAGTTAGGCTAGTCTTTACTGCGCTTGACTCTCACCGCATGTCGATAACCGGGCAGTAGCTCAATATCGCCACTGCCCAGTTATTACCGGGTGACACCCCCGAATGCGGCAGCAACACCCAGGGATGTTACTGCCGCTGATATCCCAGACAAGAGAATTAACATATCTGCTAACCGTGTTAATCCCTTTGAATCTAGGGTCTGTAGCCTTTAAGGGGGCAATGTTATAAAGCTTTTGTCATGTGTAAAGCCTGTTCGCCCTGCAGAAAAGGGCTTTTATAACATTGCGCAACCGCACATGCTCATAAAAAGCTTGTGCATGGAAAGCATAGCTACTCACCTGTAACAGGTGATCTCCAGGAACAGCAGGAATTTAGTCTTCACATATGGTATTGGGTATCGTCGATACCGACGGAGCCTGCGCGGGAACGCTCCCCAGCATCCAATTAGAAAGCTTTTGGGAGCATCCCACAGCACCTGTGTGCTGCCTTCCCGCCTTTCCCAACTGCCTCTCTCCAGTTGAGTTTAAAGCTGAGACAAAGAGATATAGAGGGAAAGAGAAAGAGATAGATCGAGAGATACAACTCCTAGGGGAGGTGGGTGGGTTATGAAGACTAAATTTCTGCTGTTCCCGGAGATCACCTGTTACAGGTGAGTAACTATGCTATCTCCAGGAACAAGCAGGAATGTAGTCTTCACATATGGGGACTCCCTAGCTTTAGATGCCAGGGAGAGACCCCAGAAGTTGTGTGTCCCTGAGAAAAGGGCTCCACTTCCCCCCATGGATCTCTGGCATCCAACCAGGGATGGTGGGTAGGAGTTGATTAGGTATGGAACAGGTGTTGGAGAACAGCCTGACCAAACAAGGCATCCCGGCGGGAGTCCTTGTCCAAGCAGTAATGGGCTGTGAAGGTATGAACTGAGGCCCAAGTGGCTGCTTGACAGATGTCGTTGATAGAGACAGAGTGCAGATGAGCCATTGAAGCTGCCATAGCTCTCACATGGTGAGCTGTGACATGGCCCTCCAGAGGAAGACTCTTACGCTGATAGGCAAAGGAAATACACTGAGCAATCCAGTTGGAGAGTGTTCTCTTGGAGACTGGAAGTCCCAAATGAGAAGGATCAAAAGCAACAAAGAGTTGAGAGAACTTTCTATGTTGCTGTGTTCTTTGCAAGTAAAAGGCTAAAGCTCTTTTACAGTCCAAAGTATGAAGATTCCTTTCTGCATTTGATGCATGAGGCCTTGGAAAAAACACAGGCAGGTAGACCGCTTGGTTTAGATGAAAAGGCGAGACCACCTTTGGCATAAAGCGTGGATGAGTCCTAAGGACTACCTTGTCATGATGGAACCTTGTATAAGGTGGATCAGCCACTAGTGCCTGCAACTCACTGATGTTCTGATGTGATTGCAATGAGGAAGATAACCTTCCAAGAAAGGAATTTCAATGAGGTAGTAGCTAAGGGTTCGAAAGGTGGCTTCATGAGCTGACCAAGAACCAGGTTTAAGTCCCATGCCACCGGAGATGGCTTAATGGGAGGCTTAGTTAGAAGAAGGCCTCTCATAAATCTTGCTATAAGAGGATGGGAGGAAATAGGTTGTCCATTTAGAGGCTTGAAAGAAGCTGCAATGGCACTTTAATGGACTCTTACTGAGTTAGTCTTAAGTCCTGCATTGGATAAATGAAGGAGATACTCCAGTAATGATTCCAGAGGTATCGCAAGGTGGCTAAGACCCTTCTGCGAGCACCATATGGTAAACCTTTTCCACTTGAAAGCATAACAGCGTCTTGTGGAAGGTTTTCTGGAAGCACAAAGGATATCCTTTACTTGCTGCGAAAGGTTAAGATCATGAAGATCTAGGCCTTCATCAACCAAGCCCTGAGATGCAGAGATTGGGGATTGGGATGCCATAACATTCCGTCCTTCTGAGACAGGAGATCTGGAGCAGACCCTAACTTCAGAGAGGGAGCTTGAGAGAGATGTAGAAGCAGAGGGTACCACACTTGCCGTGGCCAATGTGGAGCCATGAGAATTATACGGCCTCTGTCTCTCTGAAGCTTGAACAGGGTTTTGGGAATTAGGGGAATGGGTGGAAAGGCATACAGGAAATCTTGACCCCAATGAAGGAGGAAAGCATCCCTGGCCTGTGAGCCCTGAGCTGAACTTCTGGAACAGAACTGGGGAAGTTTGGCATTCAACGGACTTGCAAAGAGGTCTATGTCCGGGGTTCCCCAAATTTGAAAAATCTTGGTCACCTGGTCTGAATGTAGAGACCATTCATGTGGAAGCAGAACTCGACTGAGTCTGTCTGCCCAAGAGTTTTGGATGCCTGGAAGATACACTGCCAGGAGATGAATCTGATGCTCTCTGGCGAGGGCCCATAGTCGCAAAGCTTCGTTGCAAAGCGACAGAGAGCCTGTTCCCCCCTGCTTGTTCACATAGAACATGGCTACTTGATTGTCTGTATGAATGAGGACTGTCTTGTAGCTTAGCAAGGTGTGGAACACTCGAAGAGCAAGGAAGATTGCTCTGAGCTCTAAAAGATTGATGTGTAGATGAGTCTTCTGTGGAGTCCAAGTGCCTTGGGTGGAGAGGTCTTGCAAATGAGCTCCCCAACCCATTGGTGAAGCATCTGTTGTGAGAGTTGCTTGGGGTAAAGGTTTTTGAAATGGGGACCCCACCAACAGGTTTTGAGTGGACTGCCACCATTGGAGGGACAAAATAAGGCTATTTGTGTTTGCTATTTTGTCTGACAGGCACCCTGATGCCTGGGTCCATTGAGTGGATAGAGTGCACTGGGCTGCTCTCATATGGAGACGAGCATAAGGAACCACATGCACGGTAGATGCCATGTGGCCTAGTAGTTGTAACATTTCTTGAGCAGTGAGATGAGGCTTTTGTACTGCTTGAGAAGCTAACTGCACTATGCGAAGGCATCGGACCTGAGGGAGATAGGCCCTTGCTTTTCTGGTATCCAGCAAAGCTCCTATGAACTCTAGAGACTGAGAGGGAGGCTGGATTTTGGGATGTTTATAACCAGACCCAAATACTGAAGGATACGCATAGTGCAAGATAGAGAAATCCTGGCCTCTGAGTCTGATGGGGCTCGAATGAGCCAATCGTCTAAGTAGGGGAAGACGAATATTCCTAGAGTGCGAAGAAATGCTGCTACCACAGCCATGCATTTCGTAAACACCCTTGGTGCTGAGGCAAGGCCAAAAGGAAGCATCCTGTACTGGTAGTGCTTTCCTTGAAAAAGGAACCGAAGGAACTTTCTGTGAGTTGGATGGATGAGAACATGAGTGTACGCATCCTTGAGATCTAGAGAACAAAGCCAATCCTGACTCTGAAGGTATGGCAGCAGAGTTCCTAGAGAAATCATCTTGAATTTCTCTTTGAACAGGAATTTGTTCAATTCTCTGAGGTCCAAAATAGGTCTGTATCCCCCTGTTTTCTTTGGGATAAGGAAATAGGGGGAGTAAAATCCTTTACCCTGTTGAGGAATGGGTACCTCTTCTATTGTCCCTTGGGCAAGAAGCATAGTGACCTCTTGATCTAACAGGTTGATGAGAGAGGTCTGGGAATTGAACTGTCTTACCATTGTGGGAGGGGGCATGCACAGAAAGTGAAGCTTGTATCCCTCTTTCATAATGGAGAGAGTCCAATGTTCTGCTGTTATCTGCCCCCATCTGGGGGCAAAGTGACACAATCTTCCTGGAATGGAGGAAGGCTCTGGTCCGTTGAGAGCCAGGAAGGCTAAGTTCTCTAGATGGAAGTCAAAGGCCTTGTGGAGACTGAGACTGCTGAGACGGTTGAGGCTTAGCAGTCTTTGCTTTCCTTTGTTTAGGTGGTTGCTGACTCTTTGGGGCAGGTTGACCTGCAGAATGTCCCTGCTGAGAATAAGAGGGATAAAACCTGTTCTTTTTGGAGAAGAATGGTTTCATGAAAGATTTCTTCCTTGCAGGATCAGCTGTGGCTTTGGCTATCCAAGGTGGAGTTGTCAGCATCCAACTCATTGGCTTTCTCTTGCAATTTTTGCCAAATAAATTCTCACCTGTACAAGGAATATTGCCCAGTTTGTCTTGCACCCAAAGCTCCAAATCAGATGCCTGGAGCCAGGCAATTCTTCGTGCACCTATGGCAATGGCAGAGGTTCTGCTTATGCACTCAAAACAGTCAAAAGATGCACGGTTGACAAACTTAGAAACATCCTGGGCATGTTTAACCAGTGTGAGAAAATCCTGCCTCTTATCATCAGGGAGAAGAGGACTCAAAACCTCTAAATCTCCTGTGACTTCTTTAAGGAACATTCCCATATACAAAATATAGGAACCGATCCTGGCAGAAAGCATGGAAACCTGGAAAGTACGACGTCCAAAGGCATCCAAAGTTCGACACTCACGTCCTGGAGGATTAGAGGCATGCCTCTTTGCACTTTTGATCCTTCTCATAGCTAATTCCACTACAATAGAGTGGTGAGGAAGCTGAGTTTTCTGGAAACCAGGACACGGAGGTACTCGATACATGGTATCCAGTCTACGAGAGTGAGGAGAGGTGGTAAGAGGTGTCTCCTACATTCTTAACATTAGATCATTTATTTATTTATTTATTTTTTTATTTAATAGTTTTTCTATACCTCCTATATCCAAGGCGGTTTACATTTAACAACATGACAATGTAAGATCTCATGAACAGGCAAGGTAGCTGCCTCCTTAGGAGCCTTGGGATATTGTAAAATCTCCAACTCCTTTGCCCTGGGCTCTGTTTCAGGAGCCACAGTAATGGACAGACCTCGAGCCACCTCCCTGATAAAGTCCTGAAAGGAGATATCTTCTGGAGGAGACATCCTGTGTTTAGGAGAGTAAGATTCCTCTGGGAGAAGTATTCCAGTACCGACGGTGCTGTCAGAATCCTCAGATTCCTCTGAGGATTCAAAGTATCTTCTGTCCGGATGCTCTTGTAGAGCCCGATACCCGTACTGACCGAAATCAGTGCTGGGGGGAATTGGTACCGGTGTATCGGTACCAGAAGGTATAGCATGACTGGGTGCCAGCAAAGCAGACACCGATGTTGATGCCAATGCTGTTGGTACCGGTACCGATACCGGTGCTGGAGTCGGTGTCGGTATGGGTTAAAGTGTCTGACGCGGTTCTGAGGGTGTCGATGCCGCAAGGAGAGCCGTCAGACTGCTGCCGATGCCTGGGTATTGGTACCGGAGAAAGCAGCCGGTACTCCAGAGCATGGCACCAGTAGTGCTGCCGAGGTCGAGGCCTCGAGAACATCCTGGAGCCCCGATAATTCTTTTGAAGCGGAAGCCTCCCGCCGGGGCAATTTTGCCGGTACAGAACCCTCAAGGGCAACGCTCCTCCTCACCTCCATTCCCTGCCAATCAGCAGCCCTCCGCAGCCCTCTTCAACGGCTTTAAAAACCGCCACTTCTGAGGCGCGCCAGCAGATCGGGAGCAGCAGCCATTATCGGAGGGAGTGAGCAGGAGCTCCTCCTCACCTCCATTCCCTGCCAATCAGCAGCCCTCCGCAGCCCTCTTCAACGGCTTTAAAAACTGCCACTTCTGAGGCATGCCGGCAGATCGGGAGCAGCAGCCATTATCGGAGGGAGTGAGCAGGAGCTCCTCCTCACCTCCATTCTCTGCCAATCAGCAGCCCTCCGCAGCCCTCTTCAATGGCTTTAAAAACCGCCACTTCTGAGGCACGCCCGCGCCTTGTGGGCCCGCGTCTGAGGGCCTCGCCAGAGGGCCCTTTGGCGTGGCCCTTTGGCGTGGCCCTTAGGCGTTGGTCCGTGGCGTCTGTTGCTGAGGGTTTCATTGATGTCATGGACTAGTTTGACGTGCTTCAGTTTGGTGGTAATTTGCTGTTCCATGTTCCTCTCCTTCTCTTATCTGTCTAACTGTCTCTGTCCTCTATTCTGTCCTATCATATAAATGGCGTTCTTTTCCTATTTCCTCAATTGATATGGTATTGTAAACCGCTCTAATGCCTCTGGCCTGAGCGGTATATCAAATTTAAATAAACATAAACATACCCTTTGAGGACCGACCAGACTTATGTTTAGTTACCTGAGATCCATGGGAGGAAGACGAAGCCCTGGAAGACGTCGATGCCACAGAGGCTGCATTGGAAGGAAAAATGGTGCTGAGCTTAGCAGCTCAGTTTTGTCGACCCCTATTGGACATCATGGCACAGGCCATACACTCTGAAATGGAGTGGTCAGGACTCAGGACCTAAACATTTAAGACACCACTCATGGGTGTCGGTGATGGAGATGGTACCGCCACACTTCATGCACTTCTTGAAACCCGAAGCAGGTTTTTCCATGTTTAGGAAATTTTGGGCCTAAGGCCCAAAATGGCGCGTGCACCTGAGGAGGAAAAAAGAACTATATATATATATATTTTTTTAAATAAAGAAAGAAAGAACCGGCGGTACCGGTATAGCGTCGAGGAAGGCAGACGCGACCACAAAAAAGAAGGAGAATGGAAACATTTTCTGCGGTGACAGGAACGATGACCTGCTGGCTCCATGGAAAACGAAGAACTGGAGAGAGGCAGTTGGGAAAGGCGGGAAGGCAGCACGCAGGCGCTGTGGGATGCTCCCAAAAGCTTTCTAATTGGACGCTGGGGAGCGTTCCCGCGCAGGCTCCGTCGGTACCGACGATACCCAATACCATATGTGAAGACTACATTCCTACTTGTTCCTGGAGATAGTGTTCACCTACGTTGGCACGATCGGCACGGAGACATTCCCAGGGGCATAACTTGGGCGGAGTGGAGGGGAAGTTTGGATATCTGCATATATTCGATGAAATACACATGTTGATGCATAGATGACATGCACAAACGCCTTTGGGGTGGATGTAACTGTATGACTTGACATTTGTGCACTACTAGGACTGGACTTTTATAAAGTCATATGGGTGCTTATGTTGTCTTTATAAAACAGGCTTTAAACAGGTACCTTTTTGGACTTCTCATATAGGTGTCCTGTTATAAAATTAAGCTCTAAATGAGTCATAGAAGCTGATAGTTTTGTGACTGTTAATAATTTTTCTTAAAGAAATTAGTATATATACAAGAACTCTGAATGATGGGGATTTGTTGAATCAAAAACATCAATGTCTAATCATGCTGAACTAATTTGTGAAGCATGGATTAGAGAAATACATGGCATTAAACAACCGAACTTCCAAGTATGATTGTTTTACATACTCTGGTCTCCTTGGGATGCAGGCTCTACAGATCTTGGGTTGATCACTTCTCTTGATGTGGCTACTAAAAGATCAATGGAAGTTAAATTGATTTTAGTTCAAATATTTTTTCTAAACTGACAAAGTATAAACAATAGAAAACAATTTGGAATGATGTGGAGAATACACAACATCAATGAGCAGAAGAAATATGAACTCTTACTGAAGTTATCGAATGGCTCCCAAAAATGGTGACATTTATGTAAACTCCCTTTTTTTCAGCTTCTACGCAGCACTGTACAGAGACATACAAGAGACAGTCCCTGCTCATAAGAACTTACAGTCTAGTCAAGACAGACAATACAACAACTGCGGACTAGGATATATCTAGGGAAATGGTAAGGAAACATATAGGAGGTGAGCAGGAGACTAAACGGATCAGGATCCAAAAGCAGTCTCGAAGAAGTGAGTTTTTAGCCTGGATCTGAACAAGGTCACAGATGGAGCCTGACGTACCGACTCTGGTAGTATGTTCCAGGCATAAGGAGCAGCAAGGTAGAAAGATCGAATTCTGGAGTTGGCAGTGGAAGAGAAGGGCACAGATAGAAGGGATGTGCCAGAAGAGCGGAGTTCCTGAAGAAGGGTGTAAGGAGAGATAAGAGAGGAAAGATAGTGAGGAGCAGCCAAATGAAGGCACTTATAGGTCAGTAGTAGAAGATTGAACTACTACCAAATCATATTTATATCTAAAATTGTGTTGGCTTTCCAGTTGTTTAAACTGAAAGCTAAGGATAAATGTAAATCCAGTAAGTCAGTTGGTACCTTAGTTAACTGTGAATACAGTCCTGGAGAATTCCACATTGTGATCTTGCAGGAGAGAGCTTCCTGAATATAGTATGAAATTGTGATTACACCACTCACAAAACCTTTCTTTCATCTCAAATTGTTCCAAGCTTGGCTTTCATCACCTAAATACCATGGAAACTGCTCTTGCCGAAGTCTCCTGGGACCATCTTATGGCTAAGGTAACAGGGCTTTCTCTCTCCTCATCCTCCTTGACCTATCTGCGGCTGTTGATCATCCTACATTTTGATCTGCAAACTCAGTTGGATTTCAGGACTCTGTTCTATGTTGGTTTTCTTCAGTGTTTCCTCTGGTGATTCTTCCTTCACTAGAGGTCAGTGTACATGAAAGATCAATCCTAGGCTCTTCTCTCTTTTCTCTACACTTGTTCTGTCGGGCTCTAATCTTCTCTCATGGCTTTCACTATCATTTTTATGCCAATAACTCCCAGATCTACCTCTCTACACCAGAAATTTCACTGAGAATCCCGTCCCAAATTTCAGGGGCCCTTTTACTAAATGCCACGAATCAGTTAGCATTCATCACGTCCAGTTATCGCACCCTAAAACGTTGTTAACATGGGCATGCCAGCTACTGGCTGCCAAAATGCACGTTAACTGGTAATCACACGCTAATGCAGAGAGTGGTCAGGTTAGGAGTGGAGTGTGGATGTGGAGAGCACATTAGCACATGATCATAAGAACATAAGAACATAAGATATGCCATACTGAGTCAGACCAAGGTCCATCAAGCCCAGTATCCTGTTTCCAACAGTGGCCAATCTAGGTCATACGTACCTAGCAGTTTCCCCAAAAGACACAGGTTCTACAATGCTTGTACTGGGTCAAGCATTGATATCCTGAGTCCCTTCTTAATAATGGTTTATGGACCTTTCCTCCAGGAACTTGTCCAAACCTTTTTTAAACCCAGCTACACTAACAGCCTTTACTACATCCTCCGGTAACAAATTCCAGAGTTTGATTACACGTTGAGTGAAAAAATATTTTCTTTTATTAGTCTTAAATAGTTTACCTTGTAGCTTCATTGCATGTCCCCTAGTCTTTCTATATTCTGATAACGTAAACAATCGATCTACGTTTACCCGTTCCACACCATTCATTAATTTAAACCATCACCATCAATGTGCCATTATCTCTATGGGTATTGTTATGTGCACCCATGTTAATCATGCTGCACATTAACCTACATATTTGTGCGTTAACTGCTGGGAACATGCTGGTCAAACCCCTAATTTTTAACGTAGAGGCTTTGTACTTTCTGTGTATTAATAATGTGCATTAAGTGTGAAAACATAGTGGGATTTAGTAAAATGGCCCCTCAGTTTGCTTGTCTGATATCTCTGCCTGGACCTGCCATTGTTACCTTAAACTTATCAAGGTCAAGATGGAATTCCTTATGTTTGCCACCAAACCCATTTCCCTTCTCCCTTCCTTTTCTGTCTCTGTGGCTAGCAGTCTCATTCTTCTGGTTCCCTTGGCTCATAACCTCAAGGTGATGTCTTTTTGAAGGTGTGAATAAACAGGTAGACAAAGGTGAGTCGGTTGATATAGTGTATCTGGACTTTCAGAAAGCCTTTGACAAGGTCCCTCATCAGAGACTTCTGGCAAAACTAAAGAGTCATGGGATAGGAGGCAGTGTACTATTGTGGATCAGGAACTGGTTAAAAGATAGAAAGCAGAGGGTAGGGCTAAATGGCCAATTTTCCCAATGGAGAAAGGTGAATAGTGGTGTACCCCAGGGATCTGTGCTGGGTCTGCTGCTTTTTGACATATTCATAAATGACCTGGAAAGGGGAATAACGAGTGAGGTTATCAAATTTGCAGATGACACAAAACTATTTAAAGTTGTTAAAACCCAAGAGGATTGTGGAAAATTGCAAGAGGATCTTGATAAACTGGAAGACTGGGCATCAAAATGGCAGATGAAATTTAATGTGGACAAGTGCAAAGTTATGCACCTATGGAAGAACAACCCAAAGGTTAAATTAGACTTACTTGCTAATTGTTGTTCCTGGAGTAGATACAGTCTAGTCCCGGACCTCTGGGTTGTTTACCTTAATCAGCAGCTTGGAGACTGAGGAACCACCTTCTTTTTCTGATGTCACCAGTATATGATCCTGGGATCCGCCTTCACTCCCCAGTTAACTATTGAGAAAGCCGACTCACCGGAGCAACAAGTAAGTATCTCTACAACTATACCCTGCCTAGTAGGCGCTATTCCGCGGCCAAGTTACAATAACTGAGAGAGAGAACAATCACTTAACTGGAAAAAACAGTAAACTGTAGCCCGTAAAACTGCGAGGAATCTTCTCCCCGCTAAATCATGGAGAAGCCCGCCCCCGAAAGGAGATTACCCAAGAACATGCTTCCAATTCTCACCTGTGTCAGCTGTCTTGTCCTTCAGGCTGCTCCTGTCGATACGCAACCACACCAGGGCGGGATACGGGACTAGACTGTATCTACTCCAGGAACAACAATTAGCAGGTAAGTCTAATTTAACCTTCCTGATTGTATCTCCAGTCTAGTCCCGGACCTCTGGGAAAGTACCAGAGCAGTACTCAATGGGAGGGACCCCCTGTGGCAGCCTGAATGACCGCCGCTCCAAAACACACATCCTGCTGCGCCTGGACATCCAGACGGTAGTGCTTAACAAAAGAATTCAAAGAAGACCACGTTGCCGCCTTACAAATTTCCAGTGGCGGAACCAAACAAGGCTCCGCCCAAGACGCCGCTTGCGCTCTCGTAGAGTGGGCTCTCAGCCCCTCCGGCACAGGCTTACCCTTCAGTACATATGTAGAAGCAATAGCTTGCTTAATCCATCTCAAAATGGAGGCCTTCGACGCCGCTTCGCCCCTACGCGGACCCGCGAACAACACGAACAGCCTCTCCGATCTGCGAAACTCCGCCGTTCGGCGCAGATACTTTTTCAACGCCCGCTTTACGTCCAGTGGACTTTGAGCACCGTCGGAAGGACCCTCCGACGGTCCCCGAAACACCGGCAAGGACACAACCTGATTCAAGAGGAAAGCCGATACCACCTTGGGTAAGAAGGCCGGCACCAGCCTCAAAACTACCTTAGACTCAAAAAACGACAGGTACGGCTCCTTACATGACAAGGCCTGCAACTCCGAGACCCTTCGCGCCGAGCAAATGGCCACCAGGATAACCACCTTCAAAGTCAAATCCTTCAGCGACGCCCGACTCAACGGCTCAAAGGGTTCGCGTTCCAAGGCCTCCAGCATGAACGGGAGGCTCCACTTTGCCACCAAGTGCCACCCGGGAGGCCTCAGAAGCGAAACCGCCCTAAGGAACCGCTTGATGTCACCATGCCCCCCTAGGGGGCGACCACCTATCCTACCTCTGTAACAGGCGAGGCCTGCGACCTGAACCTTCAGCGAAGAAGCCGCCAACCCTTTATCAAAACCGTCCTGTAAAAATTGCAAAACCTGTGGGACAGTGGCCTCTAACACCACGCCTGAGCGATCGGCACACCAGGCCTCAAACACTCTCCAGACCCTAACATACGCCAGAGACGTAGATCTTTTCCTAGCTCTCAACAAAGTACTAATTACCGAAGCCGAATAGCCCCTTGCTTTCAGCCGCGCTCTTTCAATAGCCAAGCCGTAAGCGATAACCGATCCAGGTGGGGCATCCACAGCGGCCCCTGCGACAGCAGATCCGCCCGCCGCGGAAGCCGCCAGGGTCTTTTTACCAACAGCCTCACCAAGTCCGCATACCAGGGCCTGCGAGGCCAATCCGGGGCAATGAGAATCACCTGACCTCGGTATTCCTCTATGCGTTGGATAACTCTGCCTATCAGCGCCCATGGAGGGAAAACATACAGAAGCTGTCCCTCCGGCCAACTTTGAACTAGAGCATCCAGCCCCTCTGACATCCTTTCCCTTCTTCTGCTGTAAAACCGACTGGCCTTTGCAGACTGAAAGGTCGCCATGAGGTCCATGACCGGGGCCCCCCAGCGACGCACCAGCATTTCGAACACCTCCGGGTGAAGAACCCACTCCCCGGGGTCCACCCGCACGCGACTCAGATAATCCGCTTGCACATTGTCCACTCCTGCCACATGCGCCGCCGAGAGGGCCTCCAGCTTTTCTTCGGCCCAGGCGAACAGGGCCTCGGCCTCTTCCTCCAGGACCGCACTGCTGGTCCCCCCTTGACGATTCACATACGCCACTGCCGTTGCATTGTCGGAGAACACACGCACTGCCGCCCCGCCAGAAGCCCATGGAAACTCCGCAAGGCCAGAGTCACTGCCCGCAGCTCCAACCGGTTGATTGGCCAGGTCCGTTCCTGCGCATCCCACTGACCTTGTGTGAACTGACCCTGGCAATGCGCACCCCAGCCCATTAGACTGGCGTCTGTCGTCACCGGCACCCAAACGGGCGATTCCAGCGGTCTCCCCTTTCGCAACACCGCGGGATCCAACCACCACCTCAGGGCTACACGCGTTTCTCCAGGGCAAGGAAGTTTTCTTAAAGTATCAAACTCTGTAGTACAACATGAAAGTTTCAAGCGACTTTCATTGACATCATATCTGTGTCACATAAACTTAAATGGCTGGCAGGTCTCAGAATAACTGGGCTTCATATGACCATTGTAACTGCGGTCAACTAGCCCGACATACATCAACGACCTCCTTATAGCCACAGTCCATGTATCAAAAGATTTTTTTATATCCCTTTTTAAATGTGTTTTTCATAAAAATAGAACTTAACTTAAAGACATCCAGCTTCTTCGAATAAGCATTCCCGCTTATGACACGATTATACCCAAGGCTAAGTGAGCGCTACATTGACGCGTTTCACCTTATGCGGCTTCTTCAGGGGATGGCAGAAACACTAAAAACAAAAGATGTCGAATTAGTGCACACTTTCAAAAATTAGTGAAAAAAGAAACCAGAATAATAATGCAAGGAAAATATCAAAACAGAAAGTAACTGAATAAAGTTAAAAACAGAACAAAAACCTGAAGCTTCTTTCTTATACGCTCCAAAGCTGTTGCCCATGTATTTTTCTTTTCAAACTGCTGTCAAACGCCACGCATGCGGGTTAGACTAGATAAACTTTTTTGAAAATCGCGTCAGTGCCAACGTCATAATCACATGCAGGCTTCCCATTCTATGCGGGCATTTAATCCTGCTGGCTCTACGGTATTTAATTTATAGATCCATTTATTTAGCAAACACTTGTATACCGCTACTTCCAGCGATCAGAAGCGGTTTGATTAAAGTCTTTGGGATATGTCACAAAATCAAGACAGGAAGATTGGGGCATAGAAAGAAAGAAGAGGGGTAATACACAGCACACATCTCAGGGTCTAGATATAGCCCTCCATTAGGTATCATTCATATGTACAAAAGCGATTATCCTTTAACTATTTACATTTGACAAACAGCTATTTGTTTCTTTTCAACTTGTTGGATTCACAGCTGGCCATAGTGGCAGTTGAATAGGTGAGTTTTTAATCTTTTTCTGAAATCGAGTAGGTCTTTTGTTGCTCTCATCTCATGCGGTAGGTTGTTCCATAAAGTGGGGGCAGAGAAGGAGAATGCTCTGCGGCCAGTACTGGATTTTACATGTCTGATGCTGTTTGGAACTATAAGTGTGTCTTCGCTTATGGTTCTCCTGCTTCTGGAGCTAGTTTGCAAGGTGATCAGGGTGGAAAGGAATGAAGGGGCTAGGTTGTGAATTAGTTTGAATGTCGTTACCAATGTTTTGTATTGGATCCTGGCAGAGACTGGGAGCCATTGTTGTTCTTTATATATCAGTGCACTCTCCCGAGATTTTCCATGAAAAGATGTTAGGAGTTGATCAATACAGAAACACTTCAGATCTTCATAAGTATGTTGTAACGCTATGCAGTGCTCCACTATTGGTGCCTCTCGTCGGTTACATTTTAATCTACTCTTATGTTCGTTCATGCGAACTCGAAACTGTCGGATAGTTTTACCGACATATAATAAACGCGTCAATGTAGCGCTCACTTAGCGTTGGGTATAATCGTGTCATAAGCGGGAATGCTTATTCGAAGAAGCTGGATGTCTTTAAGTTAAGTTCTATTTTTATGAAAAACACATTTAAAAAGGGATATAAAAAAATCTTTTGATACATGGACTGTGGCTATAAGGAGGTTGTTGATGTATGTCGGGCTAGTTGACCGCAGTTACAATGGTCATATGAAGCCCAGTTATTCTGAGACCTGCCAGCCATTTAAGTTTATGTGACACAGATATGATGTCAATGAAAGTCACTTGAAACTTTCATGTTGTACTACAGAGTTTGATACTTTAATAGCTTTAGCTCTGATTAAAGGACCATAGCAGGTGTTGTATTCTACAAATATGGAAGGTCAGTCGGAAAGGAGAACTACAGAATTGAATAAGGACAAGGATAAAAATAAAGAAAGTGATGTTGGAAGGGATAAAGATACCTTTAGCTACTCTGATGAATTTATTCAGGCATTATGCTGCTCCCCAACTATGTTTGCACTAGATTCAGACGGTGCGAAGAAAGCGGAGGTTGTCGATTGGGATAGTCTGTTAAAGTTACAGAAAAGGAAGACATGGATGGAACTTCATAGATTATCTTTGTTGGAATATCTTCATCGTCGCCACATCCCGAGAGGCTTACGTGTATATAAAGAGCCAAGGATGTTCATAACAGATATAGGGTTCATTGATAGATGGAACCAGATCTTGAACAAATGTTCTATGGATCTCATGGTGCATATAGTAGAAACAACAAAAAATCATATTGATAATATATCTGCAGAAATTGATGCTTTAATCACTCAATTTAAACAACATGAGACCGAAGACCAAATGGTTAAACAGACAGCTTCGATTTCCACACAAATTTCCTCTTTACGGGAAGAAGTTAAGAAATTGAAAGAAAAGAAATTACGTCGAGATTATCAAGATTACACTAAAGGATACGTATATCCTTGGATGAACACCAAGGGGAAAGAATGAGCCAAAAAGAAGCAAGTAACGTTTGATACCAATTCGGAAGATGTGGATTCTACTGGATCAGAAGGGTCTCAACGCCAAAAATCTTTTTTAGACGAAACTGGGCCAGGGGGAAAGAAAAAGAAGAAAGACGACACAGCTGTGAAGCTGCAACGCCGGGAGGGCAACCGGCGCAAGATATGAAGTCCCTGTTAATTAATATCTCGGGGGAAGAACTTACAGAGGAACAACAACAAATACTTAATAAAGGATTATCTTTTGTCCCCACATCTAATTATAATGCATTCCAGTTTCGAATAGATCTAGAACAATTCATTAGAAAACTCAACTTAAAAGCTTTTTTTGGGGGACAAGAGTCCTCATCAAACACTGCTCTCCAGGTCAATCGGGTTCCTTTACCTTTGAAGTCCAAATGGTCTCCTCCAGGGCCTGCTCCTCCAGCTTTAACTGTATATCGAGATCTTATCCTGAAAGATATGGTACAGGTGGAAACATCGCATAAGGGTTATCGCCATCATTTAAATTACAGAGAACGCCAAGTTCTAAAGCAGCTCCGCTCCCGCACCGACATCGTAATTCGAAGAGCGGACAAAGGAGGCGCTATAGTGGTCTTGAGTAGGGAACAATATTGCACTGAAGCATACCGGCAGCTATCTGATTGCACAGTATATAAGCTTTTGGAAGAGGATCCCACTAGTGACCTTCAAGAACGTATAAAACATCTCACTACAAGAGCTTTAGAAAGCAGTGTCATCTCAAGGAAAGAAAAGTATTTTTTGAATTTAATAGATCCAAGTGTAGCTAAGCTTTATTTAATTCCTAAAATCCATAAAAGTCTTCATTGTCCACCAGGAAGGCCCATTGTTTCCACTCGTGGTTCTGTACTTGAGCCATTGTCAGTTTACTTAGATTCTTTCTTACGACCGCTTTTGGGCTCCATCCCTTCATATGTGAGGGACACCTCTCATTTTCTACAAATTTTAGAAGAAAACGCACAGTTGGCAGAAGATCCAAATTTATTATTGGTAACTTTAGACGTGATGTCTTTGTACACAATTATTCCTCAGACGCAAGCACATTCGGTGACTTTGACAGCGCTTCAGAATAGGAATGATCTTTCTCAACAACATTTAGATTTTTTATCTGAAGTGGCGCTGTTGGTGCTATATAATAATTTCTTTGTGTTTGAGAATAAATTCTACCAACAGATATCTGGGGTGGCAATGGGGGCGACTTGTGCCCCTTCCATTGCCAACCTATTTATGCAAAGATTTGAGAGCGAGAGTTTGGAAACTTCCCCCTTTCGTGAACATGTACGCCTATGGCGTCGCTACATTGATGATATTTTTCTTCTCTGGCAAGGAACTGAAGAAGAACTTCATCATTTTTTTAATTGGCTTAATGACATTGATGGTAATGTGAAATTTACTATGAACTATCATACTCACCAAATTACCTTCCTAGATGTGACAGTTAAAAAGACCTCTGATGGCTGGATTACTTCGGTGTTTCGGAAATCCACGGATAGAAACACTTATTTACATTATACTAGTGCACACCCCTTACAATTGAAAGATAGTTTGCCTATCTCTCAGTTCATTCGCTTTCGCCGTAATTGTACATATGTTCAAGAGTTTAAAGAACAATCCAAGATCTTGAAAAACAACTTTGCTGCTCGTGGTTACCCTTCAGCTGTCATCAACCGTGCTTACAAACGAGCTTTATTTGTGAATAGGGATCTGCTGTTGCACCCTCCTGAACGAATGGCAGTGGAGGATGAAGAACAACAGCTTAATTTCGTGACTACCTTTTCCCCTTTTAGTTATATGTTAAAAAAGAGCCTACAGCGTCATCAGAATATACTACACACCGTGCCGGGTTTAGAAAATGTTCATACTCGATGTGTATGGAAAAGACAACAAAATTTTAAAGAAATGTTAAGTCCTGCAATGCTACGGCCACTGTCTCCCCATATAAATTCTTCTCAAAGAGGTCATTTCAAATGTGGAGCATGTCATATCTGTGCAATCACTCAAGAAACAACTGATTTTTCATATCATGATACACAATATAAGCTGCAAAATTCCACGACTTGCTCCTCAACGCACGTGGTGTATTGCATCAAATGCCCTTGCAGTTTATTATATGTCGGTAAAACTATCCGACAGTTTCGAGTTCGCATGAACGAACATAAGAGTAGATTAAAATGTAACCGACGAGAGGCACCAATAGTGGAGCACTGCATAGCGTTACAACATACTTATGAAGATCTGAAGTGTTTCTGTATTGATCAACTCCTAACATCTTTTCATGGAAAATCTTGGGAGAGTGCACTGATATATAAAGAACAACAATGGATCTATAAATTAAATACCGTAGAGCCAGCAGGATTAAATGCCCGCATAGAATGGGAAGCCTGCATGTGATTATGACGTCGGCACTGACGCAATTTTCAAAAAAGTTTATCTAGTCTAACCCGCATGCGTGGCGTTTGACAGCAGTTTGAAAAGAAAAATACATGGGCAACAGCTTTGGAGCGTATAAGAAAGAAGCTTCAGGTTTTTGTTCTGTTTTTAACTTTATTCAGTTACTTTCTGTTTTGATATTTTCCTTGCGTTATTATTCTGGTTTCTTTTTTCACTAATTTTTGAAAGTGTGCACTAATTTGACATCTTTTGTTTTTAGTGTTTCTGCCATCCCCTGAAGAAGCCGCATAAGGTGAAACGCGTCAATGTAGCGCTCACTTAGCGTTGGGTATAATCGTGTCATAAGCGGGAATGCTTATTCGAAGAAGCTGGATGTCTTTAAGTTCTATTTTTATGAAAAACACATTTAAAAAGGGATATAAAAAAATCTTTTGATACATGGACTGTGGCTATAAGGAGGTCGTTGATGTATGTCGGGCTAGTTGACCGCAGTTACAATGGTCATATGAAGCCCAGTTATTCTGAGACCTGCCAGCCATTTAAGTTTATGTGACATGATGTCAATGAAAGTCGCTTGAAACTTTCATGTTGTACTACAGAGTTTGATACTTTAATAGCTTTATCTCTGATTAAAGGACCATAGCAGGTGTTGTATTCTACAAATAAGGAAGTTTTCTTGACAGAGGATCCCGCTGGTGCGACCAGCGCCTGAGTAGAGCTCTCTGCAACGGTCTCATGTGTGCTCTCGCCCACGGCACCAATTCTATGGTCGATGCCATTGTGCCGAGCAGTTGCAGGTACTCCCAAGCCATGGGAGCCCGGAAGCTCAAGAACCTCCGCACTAGTAGCCGCAAGCCGCTGGCCCGCCGCTGCGGTAAAAACACTTGCCCCTACCTTGTGTCGAATCGAGCTCCAAGATATTCCAAATTCTGTGAGGGAAGAAGATGGCTTTTTCTCATATTGACCACCCAACCCAGGCTCTCCAGGAAGGACACTACTCTGGCAGTTACCTTTTCGCTCTCGTCCCTGGACTTTGCTCGAATTAACCAATCGTCCAAGTATGGATGAACCAGAATGCCTTCCTTCCGCAACATCGTGGCGATGACCACCATGACCTTGGTGAACGTACGAGGCACCGTCGCTAGCCCAAAGGGCAACGCTCGGAACTGAAAGTGTCCGGAAGGGACTGCGAAGCGGAGAAAACGCTGATGATCCGGCCAAATAGGAATATGAAGGTACGGTTCTGCAAGGTCTAGTGACGTAAGATACTCGCCCTTTCGCACCGCCACGATAACTGACCGAAGCGTCTCCATGTGAAAGCGGGACACGCGGAGACGGCGATTCACCCCCTTGAGATCCAGAATCAGTCGACAACCTCCGTCCTTCTTTGGCACTATAAAATAAATGGAGTATCGACCGCAGCCGAGTTGCTCGCGAGGGACTGGAACTATGGCTCTGAGTTCGAGGAGCCTCCGCACTGTCTCCCCCACCGCCTCGCGCCTGCTCGGCGACCTGCAGGGGGACACTACGAAGGCGTCCCGAACCGGCATGTGGAATTCCAAGGCATAGCCTTCTCGAATAACCTCCAGCACCCACTGATCTGACGTGATGTGGACCCAGGCTGCATAAAACTCTTGCAGTCTCCCTCCTACCGAAGTTAGGGGAGCCTGGGTCCCCCTAGCATCATTGTGACTTTTTATTGTGACTTTTTAAAATTGGACGAGGAAGCCGCGGAAGAGGCCCCAAACCCCCTTCCCACCCCCCGAAACTCCCAAAAGCCCTGGTTTCTTCCGGGGAATCTACCTCTCTGAGGGAAATTAAATCTCTGGAAGCGGTACCTGCGAAAATCCCTCAACTGGCCCTTGCTCCCGGGAGCTGGCCGACCTTGCTTAGGCTTGTCCTCAGGCAATCTACCGCCCTTGGACTCGCCTAGGTCCTTCACTAACTTCTCCAGGTCTTCACTGAAAAGGAGACGCCCCTTAAAAGGCAGCTTGCTGAGCCTTGACTTAGACAAATTGTCTGCCGCCCAATTACGAAGCCACAGGTAGCGCCTGGCCGCTACCGCCGAAGCCATGCTCTTTGACAAACCTCTCATGAGATCATAATGCGTATCCGCCAGATAGGCTGCCCCCGACTCAATTCTGGAGGCCTCCTCGGCATCATTGCTGCTCCGCTTTCCTGGAACTCGCTGCAACCAGCGAAGACAGGCCCGGGCCACCCATGCTCCACAAATAGCCGCTTGGAGCGCCAAGGCATTCACATCAAAAATATGATGCAACATGGCATCCAGTCTTCTGTCCTGCGCATCCTTGAGGGCTGCACCCCCCTCTACCGGGATCGTGGTCTTCTTCGTGACTGCTGCCACCGCTGCATCCACCTTAGGCGGCTGAAAAACTTCCTTATCCCGATCCAAAAGCGGGTAGAGCCGACGCATCACTCTCGCTCCCTTTAACGGTGCCTCAGGGACATTCCATTCTTCCTGAATCATCTCCTGAAAGAACCTTGAACCGGAAAGGCTTTCTGAGTCTTCAGAAAGACTTGCAACAAAGGATCCTCCAGAGAGTCATCCTCCGATGAACCTGGGACCGGCGTTATGTCACCACCAGGTGGGCAGACTGCTTCCAGGCTAGCAGGCCTGCGCCTGATGGCAATGAATGTAGTTGTAAGATTCGAGTGGTTGAAGGTAAATTAGGATTTATTCCCCTCCCGGGGTCGGATTATTCCAATAACAAACAAAACACAAGTACTCAAAAGAAATAAGCCATGTTCTCTGTCAAAAACATAAAGAATATTAGAACAATTTCTTCTTGCTTCAAAGTAAGTAATAACGTTATGCATTCAACTGCAGCACACAGTCTCACTGTGTGAAAACCAGCCTTTATCAGTTGTAGTGTTTTCCTGTAACACTATGCTCAGCTCTGACTAGCATAAAGACATTATTTTGTCAGATAAAATCAGTGTACAGTCCATTGGGTCACAGATGGACGAACACTCACTGAGTGTGTCAATTATCATTGGTTCTTGCACGTATTCAAAACCCTCCTTATTAAAGTAGGCTTGGAAATTCCCCTGTGCCGTGCCGTCACAGTGTCTCTCTTTATTTCTATCCTCAGCTTGGGATAGATAATATCCTTTTACCCTCTTGCTATCAGGTTTTAGCCTGCGGGGTTTTCTCTGAGGTTTAGGGATTTCTACAAGGTCATCTTCTGACATACACACGTCCTCTGGATAATATCTCTCCTTCTCTGGAGGTTTCACTGGCTCCTTGCTCAGCTCTCTGCTTAAATCTCTCGGTTGGAAGTTACAGCCCTTCCCCCACCTTAGACTTCCTGCATGAGGCTGCTCTGCATTCACACTGTAGGAATTTCTATCATTCACAACTTTTAACTTCCCATTATACTCATTCCTCAGGTCACAGCTTCCTGATACATACAGTTTTGTCTTTGGTTTCCACTCACTCCGGCTGGAACGTAGCCTCCGTGCTCCAAAGTGTTTGCAATCAGCAGAACATTCACACCTGTTCTGTGCTCTTGCCAGCTGCTTCCTCCTGTAGGACTCTGGGTAGTTACTTGGGTGAATCCTTCCTGTCTCTGACTCACTTCCTAGGTCAAAGTAAGAAACTCCTCCTGCTTCCTCTCGGCCATCTGCTTCAGGTAAGACAGCCTGTTCTCTCTGCTTACGCTGCTCTGCCAGTTCTCCTCGTTCTCCTTCCTCTTCTAACCCTGTGTTCCCTGCACTGTCCTTATAAGGGTTGTAAGCTCTTCCCCTTCTCAGGTGCACGCTATCAGGAACTAGGGAGTTTCTCTCAGCTGAGTGTTTTTTCAGACCTTGTGGCTGCATTTGTTTCTGTTGTCCCTGACAACAGCTGCTCACATGGTCTGTTTCCCTGTCAGCTTCAGGACTAAAATGCCGTGAATCTTGTGCTTTTAAGGTAGAGAATGGGGCTTCTTCATCACAATATTTAATGCCCCTAGCGTTTCCACAATAAGCGCCGGGAGCTCCTCCCTGCGGAACACCCGCACTACTCTCGCCTGATCCTCCTTCTCTTCTAGCTCACCTTCTTCCAATTCTTCCTCCAGATCCACACTATGGCATTTGTCCTCGGAAAGCCGCCCCTCTGATACAACCGAAGGATCCTTAAGCTCCTCATCCTCCAATCGTCGCGTCTTGGCCTGGCGTACCTCCGGGGAGACGGACGAGGAGGGCCTCTTCACACCGCGCTTGACAGGAGTACCAACTTGCTGCGTTAGAGGAGCACCTCCCATCGTCTGCTGCAGCAAAGAAAGAAAGTCACTGGAAAAAATAGACGCCAGGCCCTTGGACCAGAGCGCCAGAGATGGAGAAAAGTCGGGGGAAGAGGAGGGACCTGCCACCGGTTCCTCTGAGGGTAGCACAGAAACCTGATCCGCACCTAGCTCTGGATCGGCCCCTGGGACCCCGTTCTTGGCCTCCCTCCCCTGATCCATTACTGCGGCCTCCTTTGCACACCCCTTGCAAACACCGGAGTCGGCCACAGAGCCCTTCCTAGCCCCGCACACAAAGCACTGGGGTCTAGAAGGCATCTTATGAACAAACAGTAGCCCCATAGGCACTCGGTCCGCCGCGGCCACCCGAGCACCTCGGGTAGGCAAGACAGTCCAGAGGGAAGGCCCCTGTGCCCTTATACTGGCCCCTTTCTAAGGCCTTGACTCTCCGTTGGGCTCCTACCCTTTGTGTTTCGTTACTCTTTTTTTTTTTTTTTAAATGAGCAAAACCTACCCGAAATATAGCCACCGGCAATAATTAGAACTCCCAGAGAAACTCGAAACGTTTTACGCATCTAACACACGCCCCTGAGAACTAAACCAGAAACACATGCTGCAACGCGTTCCGCCGCGTGCCCTGCCACGCGGTGGGCCTCAAACGCCGAATTCGTGCCTAAAAGAGTAGAGAGCACCGAAAGAACCTCTGGCGGGCCTACTCACCCTAGACGGGCACTCCCAAATCGACGTGCTGCACTCACGCCCCGGTGCCTCACCGGATCCTGCATCGGGACTCTCACGGGCGTGAAAACAAAAAGAAAAGGAATGCCTTGATTTGCAGGCTCAGTCGCTGCCGCAGGGAGCTGGGCGCACCGGCAGGCAGAGCGTCTGCAAAGCGCCGGCTCCACACACTCCGAGGGCTCCGGTCTGCCACCGTCTGAACAGCACAGATCCGGAATCCCTGCAGCCCCTTCCAAAACGCTGCTCTCACCCTCCCGCAGTAACCCGGTAAGGCCTAATGGGAGGGGGGAAGACTCCTGCAGAATTTAAAGGCACAGATCTTACTAAAAGGCTCTGGTGTAAAATAACCAGTGTCCCCTTACAGTTGGGTCTTCTCTCTGTTATATATATATATATATTTTTTAAACTATCCCAAGACTATTCTTAATCATTCTTCCAGAGAGCCCGGACCCCCGGGCTGGCTCCCTTCAGCTGCTTGGAGACTGAGGTAACTGGGGAGTGAAGGCGGATCCCAGGATCATATACTGGTGACATCAGAAAAAGAAGGTGGTTCCTCAGTCTCCAAGCTGCTGATTAAGGTAGACAACCCAGAGGTCCGGGACTAGACTGGAGATACGATCAGGAACTATGGTTACACGATGCATGGTTCCACATTAGGAACCACCACCCAGGAAAAAGATTTATGCGTCATTGTGGATAACATGTTAAAACTATCGGCCCAGTGTGCAGCGGCGGCCAAGAGAGCAAATAGAATGCTAGGTATCATAAGAAAGGAATGGAGAATAAAACAAAGGATATTATAATGCTTCTGAATCGTTCCATGGTGCGACGGCACCTTAAATATTGTGTGCAATTCTGGTTTCCGTATCTTAAAAAGGATATAGCGTTATTAGAAAAGGTTCAGAGAAGAGCCACCAAAATGGTAAAGGGGATGGAAAGATACTCCTATGAAGAAAGGCTAAAAAGGTTAGGGCTCTTTAACCTGGAAAAGAGACGGCTGAGGGGAGATATGATAGAAGTCTATAAATTAATGAACGGAGTGGAAAGGGTAAACGTAGATTGATTGTTTACGTTATCAGAATATAGAAAGACTAGGAGACATGCAATGAAGCTAGAGGGTAAATTATTTAAGACTAATAAAATAAAATAAAATATTTTTTCACTCAATGTGTAATCAAACGCTGGAATTTGTTACCGGAGGATGTAGTAAAGGCTGTTAGTGTAGCTGGGTTTAAAAAAGGTTTGGACAAGTTCCTGGAGGAAAGGTCCATAAACCATTATTAAGAAGGGACCCAGGATATCAATGCTTGACCCAGTACAAGCATTATGGAACCTGTGTCTTTTGGGGAAACTGCTAGGTACGTATGACCTAGATTGGCCAGTGTTGGAAACAGGATACTGGGCTTGATAGACCTTGGTCTGACCCAGTATGGCATATCTTATGTTCTTATGTTCTTATCATTAATGCCTTTTTCTCCTTCTCTATGTGCATCCAAAACACTGCTAAAGCATGTTTCTTCCTTTTCAGCATTGCCACAATCTGTCCCCTCCTTTCTGAGCATGCTACCAAAATGCTTGTCGATTTACTCATTACCTCCCGCTTAGACTACTGCAATGTTCTCCTCCTGGGTCTCCCACAGAACCATCTTTTCCCACTACAATCTGTTCAAAATACAGCTGGTCGACTTATCTTCCTTCAGCATTATTTTGACTATGTAACACCTCTCCTCAGGTTATTGCATTAACTTCCCATTCATACATCTGCTGCTCACCAACAAATTCATTCACTCTTCAGTTCCTCTTACTTCTCACTACATTTTTCTTTGTGTACTCCATACAAATCACTCGTAATTGTGCCCTTTTTCTCCATTGCTGACTCCCATTTCTGCTCTTTTAATCTTGTTGTGGTGTTTGCCTGAAACAGACCCCTGAGTCAGTGCATCATGCTCGCTCTCTAGCCATTTTCCAATCCAGGCTAACAACTCATATTTTTGAGGTTGCTTTTACATCTTGACCACTTCTTTATAATACACTCTCCTAGATTCTCTTGTTTGTCATAGTGTTTGTCTTGACTAGACTGTAAGCTCTGTGTAACAGGGGCAGTCTTTTATATGTGTCTGAAAGGACTGCGTATGCCTGATAGCACTTTAGAAATTATAAATGTGTGTAAGGCTGGTTTCTGTCATTGAAGGCTCTACAGGATAGGATGGAGTGAAAAGTTCTAGAAAATGGAAAGTTGTAGGACTATAGGGTCTGAGGGGAAGGGAGGTTTAGATGAAAGAGTGACCATATGTGTGAAAGAAGAGCTAAGGGATGGAATTAAAGAGAGGACACCTGAAATAGGAAGAGGAAGGGGAAAAAAGAGGAGTGGGATTAGGAGGGGGAGAGAGACAGGAGGAGGATGGGGGCATGAGGGGGAAGTAGAGAGAGGGATATCTCTCTTTTCTTTCCTCTTCTCTCTCTGGATCTGCTCCATGACCTCAGAACCTCCTTCTTCACCCTTCCAGATCCTTGTTCTATGATCTCAGAACCTCATTGCTGTCTTTTTCTCCTTTCTCCATTCTGATCTTCCCTCCTTTAGCTCCCCTGCCTTGAACCTCCTTTTCTTTTCACTTTATCCATGATCTTCTCTCCTCTCTCCATCCTGATGCTCCTGTCCTCTTATCCCTATTACATGACCTGCCCACGTTCTTCTATTCCCATCCCTGGGTTCTCCTCCTCTTCCTCCCCCACATCAATATCTGAGATTTCGCATCCCCTAAAGAACAAATTATATTATTCAGGCACACAGCAAGTTTGTAAAACTACTCAATTAAGCAAAATAAATTCACATTATTTAATATGCAAACGTATTCAAATTATGCAAATATGCCACATAATTGTATAGGAGGAAACTGGAGATGGAGGCTATTGGTGTACCCCTACTTGATGTCAATGTTCTCAGCCTATTATTATCATTATTTATTATAGTTTTACTGTACTATAGGCTTGCACTCTTGATTCTCTCCATTTTTTTTCACTTGCTTTTTTCTACCACAATTCCTCCAGCTCTGTTTTGCTACTAATCTTTAGTTTTTATGCTGTTCTATTGTTTATCGCTTACTGTTGGATGAGATATGTCAAAAAATGTAATAAAATGTAAGTTGCAGAAGAAAAGTGACTTTCTTGCTGCAGCTCCCACCAAAAGAAAGTCTTCCTTCTCCTGATATTTTGATACCCTCAACACTCCTCTACATCGAATAGAGCAGCTTTTCATTTAAGTGCTGATGCTGGCACCTTGTGCTGCAAATGTATTTATCACCAAATGAACAGATGATGTTTACTTAATACTAAAATCACAGAAGCAGCCAGGAAATTGTTTACCTGTTTCAAAGAGGCCCAGGCCAGGTTTCCAAAGCTCAGATTCTAAATCTTTTGGAAAAACAAGACAGAAAATATATTAAGCAAAATCATGCTGTAGGAGACATTGTATAACAGGGGCCTAAAAAAAGTGAGTAATACATTGCCTTCCTTAAATAAGCATAAAATAGAGGTAGTTGCCTATGTACTTTTATAAAATAGGCACCCAGAATCAGCTCCCTTAGTGTGCACATTTAAACGCACTAATTTATACCTACTCTGACGCAAGCATAAATGCGCACACATACTCTATGTGTCCGTACGTATTTTAGAAAGTAGGCATGTACATTGCACCTCTGCTTCTGGGAATGCCTACCTGCTACATTTATTTAAGAGATGCATTATTTATTATACTTGCATATACAGCTGCACAATTCTAAAAGTCCCTTTTCCATGTGTGAAAGAGGCTTTATGTGAAGAAAGGCTTTCTAAATGACATGTCTATTGAAAAAATAGTGCAAACAAGATTAGGAGGTAGTTACTGAAGTGCGTTATAGCAAAAATGCATGTTCTTTGGCCCCTAATGTGTGTTAAAAGGCAATAACGTGTTATTTTACTGTAACAGATAATGTGGCATTGCAACGTGTGTTGTATACTAGTGAGATGGAAATCATGCAAATGCATGCAAAACACCAATAGCGGTGATGGCTAACACTTGTAAAGCGCATAGCCATTGCTACTGAATACTAGCCCCTAATATTCAATGCTGGGGCCATATCCGGCCACTGGCATTGAATATTTGGGTTGCCGCACAGTCCAGAAGCTAACCGAGCAGTGGTGATATTAAGTCGCTGCCCGGTTAGTTCCCACAAGTAAAGTTCGACCAGTCTTTGCTCAATATCGCCACTGCCCATTTAGTGACTGATGCCGCCTGCACTCTGCCCCGGAATACCCACAACATGCCCCAATGCTAACCACGTAGCATCAGGTCGTGTAGCGGCAGCACCCGCAGATATCCAGCAGCACTAACCATATTAATGCTACTGAATATTGCACTAACTGGCATTTAGACCTTTTGCAGGTCTACAAACCCTGTAAATTGAATAATGTGGTGTGTAGTAATTATCGTAAACTGCGTTATTCATGGAAAAATAATGTCAGTTAAAAGCTGGCATTAATTTTCTGCCAGGAGCATTGAGCCAACAACAAATGACCCGATACTCCAGGCCATGATCTTAAAGGAACCATATTTGAAGAAGTCCACCGGTGGTCAGAGATCACCACCCTTGACACCACCAAGGAGATAGGGCGCCCCAAATATCCCACTCCCTCCCCTCACAAGCTTCAGATACATCCAAAGACACAATTCAAAAGTCCACCGCCACCCTTAGGCCTCCCCAGAACTACGTCTAGTTCTACATGGTGGTCTAGCGGTACCCGGATGGAAGAGACCCTCACTCGTTTCCAACTGGGCCAGCACTGGGTTCAAAATGGTAGCCACTATCTCCTATCTCTTGTGGTACTGCTAGAGGACCCCAGTGGTAATATACCATGAGACTCCACTAGGGGATCACAGTTGGCTTGTGAGGAGAGAGGTTGGGGTATTTGGGGGGCACTGAGGTTTTTTCTTCCCTAAATTGTTGCTGCCATTGTGGTGTGACATATTCTTTTCCTTCTAGGTGGTCTAGTAGTTGTGACTCTTAATATTCTCAGAGTGGATTTTCTTGCTTGTTATCTTACTAAGTGGGAGATAGAAAATATAATCATTCTCTCACCATAATTCCCATTAGTTATGCATACAATTAGGACTAGCTAAGTTCTAATTGTCACTAACTATACAGAGGCTATGATGTCTGTGATCCTTCTGAATAGAATCTGAATAAAACAGATTTTGGACAGAAATCTATAGGGGGGGGGGAATATTCAATGGAATTAATTCATAAGAACATGAGAAATGCCATACTGGGTCAGACCAAGATCCTTCAAGCCCAGTATGCTGTTTCAAGCAGTAGCCAATACAGGTCACAAGTACCTGGCAGATTCCCAAAAAGACACAGGTTCCACAATGCTTGTATTGGGGTAAGAAGTGAGTTTCTTGGTTTATGGACCTTTCCTCCAGGAACTTGTACAAACCCTTTTTTAAAACCAGCTACACTAGCAGCTTTTACTACATCCTCCAGTAATGAATTCCAGCATTTGATTATGCGTTGAGTGAAAAAATATTTTCATTTATTAGTCTTAAATGGGTTACACTGTAACTTCATTGAGTGCCCCCTAGTCTTGCTGCTTTTTGAAGGAGAAAACAACCGATCTATGTTTACCCGTTCCACTCTATTCATATTTTTTTATAGACCTCTATTATATCTCCCCTCAGCCGCCTTAAATACAAAACTCTCCTGATAACATTTAAAATCCTCCATCACCTTTCCGCATCCTCACTGGAGGATCTCCTACACTGGACTCCGGACAACAGAGCAAGAAGAACAAATATGGTAAACACTTTCACCATCCCATCCATACAGGGAGGAATGGCCTAGTAGTCAGGGCAAATTACCTCAGGCTGGAAGGTCAGGGGTTCAAATCCCACTAGAGAACAGCAACCTTGGGCCAGAAGGACTGGGGTTTCTAGTCCCACAGGTGCTCCTTGTGGTCTTGGACAAGCCACTTGACTATCCATTGCCCATGTTCCCTTTAAGTATTAGTGTATGTGTCTCATATCCCCTTGTGCTAAATGTATCCCTCAATTGTGTTGTGACCACTTTGATTGAAGAATAAGTTGGTATACAAAACTGTCTTAATAAATAAAATAGCTAGATAAAGTTCCCAATTTGCAATGAACAAAGCTTTCTCTCTCTTCGCCCCTCTACTATGGAACTCCCTACCTGCTCCTATTTGTCTCATTTCAGATTTGGCCACCTTTCACAAAGCAATCAAAACACACCTATTCCATCTTGCTTTCAACTACGTAACTTAAAGCCTTGCCCATCAATATCAATATCATACTCAAGATTATGTTAGACTGTAAATAGTTCCTAGTCTTATATGCTACTGCTTACATCTATGTATGTAAATATGTTAATTGTTTCATATCTTGTTCACATGTTCAATGGAAACTTTTCCATGTAATATGTTCAATGAAAACTGTTCCATGAAATATGTTGTTATTTTGTAAACCGTGCTGATCATGAATAGGGCGGTATAAAACGAAATAAATAAGATACGGTGACCAGAATTGCACACAATATTCAAGGTGCGGTCTCACCATGGAACGATATAGAGGCATTATAATATCTTTTGTTTTATTTTCCATTCCTTTCCTTATGATACCTAGCATTCTATTTGCTCTCTTGGCCACCGCTGCACACTGGGCCGAGGGTTTTAACATGTTATTCACAATGACGCCTAAATCTTTTTCCTGGGTGGTGGTTCCTAATGTGGAACCTTGCATCGTGTAACCATAGTTTGGGTTGTTCTTCCCTAGGTGCATAACCTTGCACTTGTCCACATTAAATTTCATCTGCCATTTTGATGCCCAGTCTTCCAATTTATCAAGATCCTCTTGCAATTTTCCACAATCCTCTTGGGTTTTAACAACTTTAAATAGTTTTGTATCATCTGCAAATTTGATAACCTCACTTGTTATTCCCTTTTCCAGGTCATTTATGAATATGTCAAAAAGCAGCAGACCCAGCACAGATCCCTGGGGTATACCACTATTCACCTTTCTCCATTGGGAAAATTAGCCATTTAGCCCTACCCTCTGCTTTCTATCTTTTAACCAGTTCCTGATCCACAATAGTACACTGCCTCCTTTCCCATGACTCTTTAGTTTTGCCAAAAGTCTCTGATGAGGGACCTTGTCAAAGGCTTTCTGAAAGTCCAGATACACTATATCAACGGACTCACCTTTGTCCACCTGTTTATTCACACCTTCAAAAAAACACAACAGATTAGTAAGACAAGATCTTTCTTGTCTAAAGCCATGTTGGCTGTCTCCCATTAGGCCATGACTATCTACATGCTGAGTAATTTTGTTCTTTATGATGGCTTCTACCATTTTTCCCAGTACTGACTTTTTGATGGTGTAAACAATTGATCTAACTCCACCTAACAAGGCACAGGGAAGCGATCTCAATAAAAATGAAACAGCACCACACTGACACTTTGAAAAGATCTCTGAACAAACCACGGGATCTTTTCAACTTGGTGCAAGCCCTTTCTAAAGAACCAACTCCTGAACAACACGTGGATATCCATCCACAAAAATTTGCTGACTACCTCCAGTCAAAGATCATACAGACCGACAAAATATCAACAGCCTCACTCCAAGACCATACCAGCATAACCCCTTTAAATAAGTTTTCCGCACCATCTAGAAAAAGCATTGAAGATACAATAGCTTTCCTCAATACCTCCACTGCACAAACAGACCCTTGTCCGGCTTTTTGGATCAAGGAGCTACGCAAGGAATTTAGTCCATTCATCGCAAAACTGACAGAACATTCCTTTACTACTGGTTCCTTCCCTACAACCCTCAAACAAACATCTATCAGGCCGTTACTGAAGAACACTAAACTTGATCCACAACAAGCCGAATCGTACAGACCAATAGCTAGTATTCCTATACTAGCAAAGATATTGAAGAAAGAGGTCCAAAGGCAAATCCAGGATCATATAGACTCCACAGCGCCCTTGGATCATTGCCAACACGGGTTTAGAGAGTACCATGGAGTAGAGACACTTCTCACCTTCTTATTCAATAACATTTTCACAGGCATTGACAACATCCGACAAGGCTTTGTGCTCATCTTTTTAGACATCGCTGCAGCCTTTGACTCGGTTCATCATGAGATTCTCCTCGGGCGACTGAAAGAAAAGGGAATTTGTAATACCGCGCTCAATTGGTGCAGTTCCTATCTAAATGGCCGATGTCAATATGTTAAATCTGGAGCAGAAGAATCGAAACAATTCCATCAAACACAAGGTGTGCCACAAGGATCCTCATTGTCATCTTTACTATTCAACATTTACATGCAGCCCATCTGCAACATCATTAGATCATTTAACGTGAGCTGTCTGATATATGCAGACGACATCCTACTATATATGCCTTTTTCAACCGTTCAAATGGACCTTACACCTCTTATAGAATGCTTCAATACCATATCGGATTGGCTACAAGCACAAAACCTCCGCATCCAGCACAAGAAAACGGAGGTATTGTTCATCGCTAGAGACCCAGACCTCACCCCACCGACACATATAAAGGTAAAGGAAGCGGAATTACAAACCAAAGAAACAATAAAATACCTGGGGATCACTTTAGACCAACATCTGGACATGAAAAGTCATATAAGCAACATTGTCAAAGCGATCTATTTTAAAATCCGTTCACTCAGACATCTGCGCTCCCTACTGGAGCCAGATGATTTCCGGACCATATACCAAGCACTGATCCTGCCGCATTTTGACTTTGCCAATTCCATCCTACAAGGTCTCCCGCAATCCACACTAAACCCGCTACAACTGGCCATGAATGCTGCAGCAAGGATTCTTCATGGAGCCTCCAGAAGAGACCACGTGACTCCGATATTAAAACAGCTTCATTGGTTACCTATACACGGAAGGATTATTTTCAAAACATTAATCCTCTCTTTCAAGGCAATCAAGCGCCTTTCCTCCACAGCACTTACGGATCTCATCCATACAGTGCCCCCCAACAGAGCTAGGAGGTCAACAGCCCTAAATTTGTTAGCAACCCCGAAGACCTTGACAAAATGCAATAATACAACAGCAAATAGGGCTTTCAGCCTTTACGTCCCCAAATGTTGGAATGCACTCCCACCAGACATTCGAGCCATAGCAGACCTGACCCAATTCAGGAAGGCAATCAAACATCACCTCTTCCTCCAATACTACCCAACCAGCGATGAATTTAGTTAGCACCACCTAAGAAATCACCGCCCTTTTGCAGCACATACTCACAAGGTCTCAAGTATTCAAAACAGATTCATCATTTATTGAGCAATTCAACTATGTTATAGGAATTTTACCTCATGTATATAGCATATTTCATGTAAATAGTTCATGTATATAGTTCAGCCCCTGTTATCCAAGTTTATATTCCTGTTCGATGTAAAACCAAACAGAATGTGTGTATTGGTCACTTTGTTATACTGTAAACCGCGCTGATGCCGAATAGTGCGGTATATAAGCAAATGTAATAAATAAAAATAATAATAAATAAAATCTACATTTACCTGTTCCATTCCATTCATTAATTTATAGACCTCTATCATATCTCCCCTCAACTGTTTCTTTTCCAGGTTGAAGAGCCCTAACATTTTAAGCCTCTCCTTCTATCCCCTTTACCATTTTAGTGGCTCTTCTCTATAACTTGTCTAATTCTGCTATATCCTTTTTAAGATACAGCAACCAGAATTGCACACAATATTCAAGGTGTCGTCGCACCATGGAATGATACAGAAGCATTATAATATCCTTTGTTTTATTCTCCATTCCTTTCCTTATGATACCTAGCATTCTATTTGCCTTCTTGGCAGCTGCTGCACCACACGCCAGAAGGTTTCAACATGTTATCCAAGATGACGCCTAAATCTCTTTCCTGGGTGGTGGTTCCTAATATGGAACCTTGCATTGTGTAACCATAGTTTGTGTTATTCTTTTGTAGGTGCATAATATTGCACTTATCCACATTAAATTTCATCTGCCATTTGAATGTCCAGTCTTCCAATTTATCAAGATCCTCTTGCAATTTTTCACAATTCTATTGCATTTTAGCAACTTTGAATAATTTTGTGTCATCTGCAAATATGATAACCTCACTCGTTATTCTAATTTCCAGGTCATTTTCAAATAAGTTAAAAAGCCGCGGGCCCAGCAGAGATCCCTTGGGTACTCCACTATTCTCCTTTCTAGACTCCCAAGGGTGGTACATGTCATCATTGCTCTACTTTACTGGGTGACGACTGCAAACTTGACATTGAGCTCCGTCCTTAACTCTCCCTACTTTCCTTTGTACCTGCTCCTCCTATCTCCTATGGCTTTATTCAATGAAGATTTTTTTCATAAACACCAAATGGCCAAACATATTGGATAAAACCTCATACTTATCAAGCACTTTAGCACACAGGTTCTTTTAATGAACAATACTAGAATTCTCCCTCCTCTTATTCCAGTACTTCAGAGCATAGCTGTCTTTTGGGTAGCATACTACAGATCATAAGGTGCCCTAGAAGCTTTTGCTAACTATGACAGATTACCTTGAGTGCCGTCAGTGTCTGCAGTCCAGGTGTACCCTGAATCTGGTGCAATATTGCTGCTATCTGCAGATTAGAAGGAACATAAGATTAATCCTTTACAGTTCCTTACTCTTTTGGAGTAATTTATTCTTGCCTTTTGTTGTCATACTGAACCTGGTTGCTTTCTCTGAAGCATTGGCGGCTCTACTCTTTTGTTTGGGCTCTGCCAATCATGCCTCGTGTATGCTGTTAAAAAGAAAGAAAGGACAGACTATTGGCAAGTAAACTTTCCTAACATTTCTTTAGCACTGCAGAATCCCTGTTCTCATTGTATCATAGGGATGCCATTATAATCTCAAATAAATGTATGATATGATTCATTATTATCACGAGACCTATATCATTACCAGAGTATGAGACCATAAAAGGACCATGCTGCCTATTGTTCAGAAGAGCACTATGATGTGGAAACTCTCTATCTGGAGCAGATAATTTCTAGAACTGTCTTCCAAACCTGTCCTGGGAGACCCCCAGCCAGTCAAGTTTTCAGGATATGCACAACCAAACACATGAGGTAGCTTTGCAATGGAGGCAGTACATGCAAAGCTACCTCATGAATATTCATGGAAGATATCCTCAGAACTTGATTGGCTGAAGGGTTTCTGGGATGCTATTCTAGGATATCGTCTCATGGATTATATCAGTTTGAGAGAAAAACTCTGTGGTCAGTTCAAAAGTACTTATTTGGTTGGCAACACCTGCTACCCGGATATGTATGCTGAGAGGGATATGCAGCAGGACTAAGTGCATAGTGGTGCCTAGTATTCAGTCTGACCAGCTCAGCAGTATTTGGGAGAGGAACAAGAGCAGAACAGCAATTTATCCATATAGTGCTGATTTTCTGCGCTGCTATTTGGTAGCTAGCTGGATAGCTTAGAACATCAAAAAGCTGTCCTAAATCGCCATCGGGCTAGTAGCACTGAAGATCAGCTCTATCTGGATCCGTTGATGCGGACTGCAGTAACCAGATATTCAGGGCTGGTCACTATCCAGATACTGGTATGGAATATCCCATTTTTATTTATCTGCGATGGGCGGCATTTTCAGACTACTGACTGCCACTGCTAAATACTGACCATCTACTTCTAGCATTAAACCAGATGGCATTTCTCTTGACTATCTGACATTGGAACAGAGGAGTGGCCTAGTGGTTGGGGTAAGGTACTTCAGGCCAGAAGGTCAGGGGTTCAAATCCCACTAGAGGACAGCAACCTTGGGCCGGAAGGACTGGGGTGCTCCTTGTGGTCTTGGGCAAGCCACTTAACCCTCCATAGCCCATGTTCCCTGTAAAATAGTTATCTCCAAGTTATAATGCTTTGTTCAATGTAAACCACACTGATGCAGAATAGCACAGTATATAAGAGAAAATAAATAAGTTGTTTTATGCTGCAGGGATATACACTATCTTTATGGTTATTGCATTTTCTTCTCATATCATTTCTCCCATGTACCCGCAACCATTCACTCTAAAAGGGATGATGCCGCCCTTCCGTAAAAATAATGCACTGGTCATGCTAGGACACTTACTTGGATGTAATTGTGCTTGTTGTCCTTTTCCTGACGTAGCCTGCTGAAGTTGAGTGTAGCCTGTAGTTAAGAACAATTTTTTTTTTACCGCCGGTCTGAGGGGGGCAGTCATTTATGCACAAGTGGGTGCTATTTGGGCTGATGCAGCAGTGGTTTCTAATTCCCTTAATCGTGTTCGTTCTTGGTACGTCACTCTATCCTGTCCTGACAATGCATTTCAAGTTCCTTGTCTGCATGACAGTATTTTTCCAAGGTATTTCAGGAAGACACTTTGACTGTGGCATATGCATCCATTGCCTGGCAGACCTGATGGACAGACTTATCTTTTCTATGCCCTCCACTTCTATGGAAGCTGGGAACTGTGGTACCAAAAATTACTTATGGGGAGATATTCAAAGAGTATTATCCATATAATGACAACTGTTAAAATGGACAATTCCCCTAAGTGGCACCGTCATGGATAGTGCTGGTGAATATACCTCTGAGCAGGACTTATAAGGTTAGCAGGTTCTTTTCAGATATTGACCCATAAATTTGTACCTTCGTGGTTCTAGCTCACTGCTTTAACTATTAGGATACTCTTAATGGAGATTCAAAAGGCTGTATGTTGTAGCTTCTTCCCATTTGGAATACTGTAATTGGTTTTAGTTGGGTCTGCCAAAAAAATTACTCAACCGACTACTTGGGTGCAACAAATAGGAAAAGAGTTAAGCCTCTTCTAATTACAAGTAAGCAGTATCTCTCGTTTTTAACAGCTAGTGGTTGTGAGTTGTTGGGGTTGTTGTTTCTGGTTCTTTTTGAGTTACAGTTTTGTGTTTGTTTTTATTTTGCAGTATTTCCCCTGATGCAGCGATGTTTATCGCGAAACGTTAGTGAGCGCCACAGTGACGTCGGGGCAGCAGGCGGCGGACCATTCGCATGATTTTGTCAAGCTAAGTGGTTTTGGTTGGGTTTGACCGCTGTTTTGCTTTGAAATTGTTTTAAAGAAAAATATACAGATAGTGGGACGGTGGCGGCTTGTGGTCCTTGATGTTAATGGGCTTTTGTTTGGCAACAAGATCTTGGCTCGCGCCTCGATTACATTTGCTTTTGCCCGTATTGCTGAGACCTAGCCGCCTCCTGTCACTGTTATATGATTTTGAAGAATTGAATGAAAACAAGCATAGTGTTTATTCATTCAGAAACAAGTGTTTTAGTGGAGTGAGTTCTTTTGCATGATTGTCTTCTAATTACATTACATTTGTTATTGATTGACTTGAGAGTTATTTTTAAACTTTTAACTTTGGAGTTTCAAACACCGCTTCAGATCACTCCTAAATATCTAGAACTATTTATCATGAGAGATGTTTCATCTAGAATATTGTGATTATAAACTGATCTTCGATTGGTTAATCCTTCATCAGGAGGTGAGGTTAGTTTCCACCAGAGGCTGTACAATAACAGGAGCAGTTCCATCTTTCTGGAACAATTTGCCAACTGAATTGTAGTTCGCCATGTTATCTTTGTTTTAGAAAAAAATTGAAGACTTGGTTGCTTGAAGAATTACTAGATAGATAATTGCAGTATCTTTGCCAAGCTTATTTGGAATTTCTTGAAGGTTTTATTTTAGCTTCTAATTAGTTTTTTTATTTTTATTTTATCATTAATTTTGTACATGTGCACTTGGTTTTATGTTAGTTTACATTGTTAGCTTATAGGTTGTTATTATATATTGTGGAGGGTAATCACGTTTGCTTAGGGTTTTAATTGGATATATATTTTAACTCATTATACTTTTGTATACTGTATTAGTATTTAATTTTATTCTATATTTTATACCGCTTAGAACCCATTATTATTATGCAGGTTACCCATTTGTATTTAAATTAAATTAAGTGGTCAAAACAGGTAATAATTATAACTTCTGTTCTGAAGAACATGATTAACTTACCGAAATTACTGGATGGGCCTGTGGGTTTCCGTACAGATGCTGCAGAATCTTGGCGTGGAAGTCCTGTGTGGTTTTAGAGGGAGAAACAGTTTCAGCACTTACAGGTCACTAGAACAGGATTTCCTGAAACTCAAGCCTTGGGGGGGGGGGGGGGGGGGGGGGGCCAGGATATCCAAAATGAATATGAAAATGCATGTAGAAAATGCATCCACACCAGGCATCAATGGGTTTTGCGGAAATCTCTGTATCATTACAATGTATGTATAGAAGGAGTTGAGTGCTCATATAAGAATGTCTTGCCACTGGAAGATGGAGGTCATTCAGTGCTATGTCTTTAGCTACAAACGTTTCACGCCCTTGTCCATTTTCACTTTCTGCAGTGAAAAAATTCCAATTCAAAATGTCTTCAAGTAGGAGCTTGTTTCACTGATCTGCACAACATGCTCTTTGAGTTCAACAAAAAAAGAACAGTTATTAAAATATTCAAAAAGTAATTTAGAAACCTAAAAGTCTTGACTGCATAAGTCTTCACACCCTTTATCATAGGAAACCCAAATTAGTTCTACTTTCAAAAATTGTCTTAACAAAGCTCATAATAAGTTAAACAGAGACCATTTGTGATTTCTGTCCAATGATAGTAGTTGAGGTGATTCAAATACCCTGGATGGAGAATCAAGCTATCTCTGCATTATCAAGTGAATCCAAAGCACCCGTCTTTTTTGGTGTTTGAGCATTAGTGATGTAACAGACGCTCCCTGAAGGAACCCGTTGCTGGGTTGAAACTATGGTGGGAGTATTGTGAGAATGGAAAATAGACTGAATATATATCCCTGAGAGAATTTAGAGCAGAGTGACTATGATATCTCAGGGAAGAGCTAATGGGTGGTCTGCAAGAAGGACTCAAGCATCTTTGAGATGAGTGAAATACTTTTGTTACTTTTGAATTGCACTGGGACACTAAAAAGATAAAAGGGGAATCAGAAATGATGGTGATATTGCTGGCTCCGGTCTCATAATGGGTGACCAAGATTGAACAAAATTGTTGATCTGTACTTCTCATACAAAAAAAATCACAGAAGATCTCTAAGGGAAAAGAGGAGATTATTGTAGTAGTTGATATGGAAAGCCAGACTATTTTTATTTTATTTATTTAGCAGAGCTTATATACCGCTTTTCACTGGGTCAAAGCAGTTTACATTGAACCAAATTCAAATTACATATAACAGCCAACTATGTACAAAAACTATGTATATGGAACATTATAACTATATACATGTAACAAGTAGGTCTGTAGGGTTGGCAGTTTCATTGTGCACATTTACTGAGGAGGTCAGTATGCTCCTGGTTCAGAGTCAGGGTTGAAGTGTTTTGAGAACAGGAAGGTTCTGAGGTGTTTGCGGAAGGAATGGAGGTCAGAGTTATTTCTTATATGGTTTGGGAGTGTGTTCCAGAGGGAGTGATTTTTTTGTGGGCAGTCTGCAAGTGCTTCCATCTCCTCCATGCATACCCCAAAATTATCAACATCCTGCCGAAGGGTTGCTGTGGAATCTTTTAGCTCCAGGGCCGGCCCGTCCATTGAGCGAGAATGTTTTTTGCACAGGGCCCTGCGTTTCAGGGGGCCCCGCGCAATGAACATTCTGATCTAAAAGTAAATTTTAAAATTTAAAAAAAAAAAGCTGTCTGCTGCCGCGGCCGCCGCGGCAGAATCAAGTGTGCCGCGGGGCCCACCTGCCCGGGAGAGCCTGCCCTCCCCGCATCAGCTCCCTCTCCGCAGTCACACGCACCGGCTTTCAGAGCGCGAGGGGAGAGTTTCTCCATCGCGGCTCTGTTAAGCCCGCGGGCGCTGATGGGAAAGTTCCCATCAGCCCCCGCGGGCTTAACAGAGCCGCGAAAGAGAAACTAGTCCCTTCGTGCTCTGAAAGCCCGGTGCGTGTGACTGCGGAGAGGGAGCTGATGCAGGGAGGGCAGGCTCTGCCGGGCAGGGGGGCCCCGCGGCACACTCGATTCTGCGGCCGTGGCCGCGGCAGCAGACAGCTTTTTTTTATTTTAAAATTTCCCTGGGCTGGGGGGGTTAGGAGTGGTGATGGGCTATGGGGGAGCTAAGCCTGGATATGAGCTGATGGGGTTAGGACTATAAATGGGCTGATGGGATTAGGACTGGGAGTGGGCTGATGGGGAGGTTAGGACTGGTAATGGGCTATGGGGGGGCTTAAACTGAAAAGTGGGTGAGGGGGGGGGGTTAGGACTGGAAATGGGCTGATGGGATTAGGACTGGGAGTGGGGTGATGGGGGCTTAGGACTGGTAATAGGCTATGGGGGGCTAGGACTGGTAATGGGTTGGGGGGGTTGCTAGGACTGGAAATGGGCTGAGTGGAAGGGAAGGCTTGAACTGCAAATAGCTGATGGGGACGGGGGCTTGGAATGGAAATGGGCTGAGGGGAAGGGGGGCTTGAACTGCAAATAGCTGATGGGGAGGGGGGCTTGGAATGGAAATGGTTGAGTGGAAGGGGGCTTGAACTGCAAATAGCTGATGGGAAGGGGGGCTTGGAATGGAAATGGGCTCTTAGGGGAGGGAGCTAGGACAGGAAATGGGCTGATGGAGGGGCTAGGATAGGACTGGGAAATGGGTGTTGGGGGGAGCTAAGATTGGAAATGGGCTGTGGTGGGGGCTTGGATTGAAATGGACTCATGGAGGGGCTAGAACTGGAAGTAGGCTCATGGGGGGCTTGGATTGGAAATGGGCTGAGTGGAGGGGAGCTAGGATTTGACATGGGCTGATGGTGAGGCTAGGAAAGGACTAAAAATAGGCTGATGGGAGGCTGGTATTGGAAATGAGCTGAAGAAGGGACTCGGATAGGACTGGAAATGGATGGGGGAGCTAGGACTGGAAATGGGCTGATGGGGGGCCAGGACTGGAAATGGGCTGATGCGGGGACTAGAAGGGAGTGGATACTGGGTGGGGCTGGAACTAGAAGGGTGCTAATGTTGGGGAGATTAGAATGGGATGGGGATGAGGCTGGGAGAGTGAAATGGAGAGGGGAAAAATATTTTGTGTGGGAGGGAAGAAAAATCTACAATTGGCCAGGTATTGGGAGACTAAGTGGGGATTGAGGATGGAGGGGTAAAATTTGAGTGGATGAAATAGGAATGAGGAAAGAGCAAAAGGAGAAAGATTAGTATGTTAAAGCAGATGTAGAGAGAGAATGGAAAAAAACTAGAAGAGAGAAGAAAGGACAAATGGACAGCAGACGATGGAGAGTTAGCAGAAGACACAAATAAACCAGAAGAAAGTGGCTGGAACAATTGCAACTGAAAAAAAATGCACAAAGGGTACAAAGATATCTCTTTATTTTGAATTTATTAACTGGAATATGTCAGCTCTGGGAAATGTGCATCATTAACGTCTGTGCTTTGTTTAGTACAAGAGGAAATTAATTTATAGTTTTATTTCTACATTGTTGTTGTACATTCCAAGTTTGGCTTTTAGGGTTCCCAGTTTAATTATTGTCTTCCTGTTTCTAAATTGTGATTTCTTGTTTGGTCATGGTCTATGTTCTGCATGTGTAACTGAGCTGAGGTATTCTGTTTATGTAATTCCTATTTGACATTGCCACTTGTTCTCTTTCCCCAGTAGGTCATGTATTGTTATTCTCTGAAATGTATTGGTTTAATATTTGCAGTGTTGCCTTTTGATAGGCACCTTTTGGTGCTTTATGAGTCCTGGTAGTGCTGTTAGGATACGGCGGGTTTGCTATGGGTTCTAAATGGGCAGTGTTTGTAGTAGTTCCTAATGTGCCTGGCGGTTGGCACTGGATTATAGTAATGTAGAAATTTTTTAGTCTTTCTTTATCCATACACTCATGAAGAGGCATGTTTACTAAAAGTTAGTGTATGGTAACATTACGCAAATTTTATGCAAATGAGGGCCATTATGCAAATGAGGCCTTGCACCGAGTCTCCGCACATGGCCCCGCACCCCCCTTGGGCCGCCCCTGTTTAGCTCATCCTTCACAGAAGCAATTTCATTTAATTCGGCCAGCCACCACCATATGTTAGATTGAATGAAAGTTCTGCTCTCCTCTACCCCATTTTCTGAGCCACAACCTGACGCCATGCTGGTGCAACCCTCAAGAACAGATGCTTCTCCTTCAGATTATAGGATGATTTAAAGTCTTCCAAACACTTCCTCACAAACCTGGTAGGTATGTACAGCCAGGCACTATGCCAGGGCTAGGGGCAGGGCTGGCCCTACTCATGTGCGGGAATGTCGCCCGCACATGGCCCAGCTCCCCAATGGGCCCTGCAGCCTCACTGGTTTAAGAGGTGAGCCAGTGAGACCCCAAGCCTGTCTCACCGGCTCGCTTCTTCACATTCATGGGAACGATTTTCCTTGTTCCAACGGCTGTGCTAAGTTGCAGCCATCAGGACTGCAGACTCTCTAAAAGTGAAATCGGGGCATGCCCTGTCTTGTGCAAAAGATAGGAAGTGCCCTATTTCACTTTTAGAGACTCTGCTGTCCCAGCGGCTGCAGCTTAGCACAGCCGCAGGAACGAGGGAAATTGCTTCCAAAGCTGTGCAATGCGTGCAGGCTGTGGCAGGGCCGCAGGGAGGAGGGGGAGAGAAGGTGACTGGGTGGGTTTGATGAAGGTGACTGGGTGGTGTGGGGGGCCAACTGACATGAGAAGACTGCATTTAGGAGGGGCTGGCTGACACTTGAAGATGGGGAGCTAAGACTGGTAATGGGCTGATGTTGGGGAATGGGGAGACTGGGACTGAAGAGAGATGATGCTGCGAGGGACTGGGACTGAAGGAGAAAGTATGCTGGGAGGGGCTGCAACTTGAAGGGAGTTCATGCTTGGAGGGTTTTATTTTATTTAACTGTTTTTTTATACCGCTTTATCCTTCAGTCAAAGCGGTTTACAGCACAACAATTAACGGTTTACATTATAATATTGTGGCATGATAACAGTTAACTGATAGTACAATAAACCTGAGAATATTATCTACAGAACATTGTGGGATTATTACATGTACAGGTATATGATACCTGAGAACTTATAAAGGTAATGACTTGGTAGATGATAGCATAAACTTGTATGCTAACTTAGCATAGGATTATTGGTGGGCAGTGTGGATCCGTAGGGTGGAGGGATGGATGTTAAATCATGATCATACTGTGCTATGTAATGGTTCCGAAATGTTCTGTGAATAAGTGACTTTTTAGCTTTTGTCTGAAGTCTTTGATGTCTTTAGTGGCTGTGATGTCTTCTGGAAGGGAGTTCTGTAGAGCAGGCGCGGCGAGGGAGAAGGCCCTCTTGCAGATGGTTTGATTAGCTTTTGTATGGGTATTGGGTGTGATAATCATGTTTTTGTTGTTGGTTCATCTGGGTTGGGTTTCAGGGTCTCTTGTGACCAATGTTTGTAGGGTATCTGCTGAAGTGTGTTGTAGTATTTTAAATAGGGTGAACATTGTCTTGAATTTGGTGCATGAATGTATTTCGAGCCAGTGCAGTTGATTCAGGAGGGGTGTTATGTGGTTGTGTCTTGCTTATCCTGTGATGATGCATGCTGCTGTGTTTTGGGCCAGTTGCAGTGAGTGGATGGTATGCTTTAGGAGGCCTTGATATATTAGATTGCAATAATCAAGGATTGGTGTTATGGTGACTTGGAAGACGGTCCGAAAATTGATTTGGCTGAGTAGTGATTTGGGCTTTTGTTATTTCTACTACTACTACTACGTAGCACTTATATAGCGCCACGCATGCAACGCTACACAGTTAGCCTACAAGAGGTGGCTAACATACAAGAGATAGTCCCTGCCCATCAGAGTCATGCTCATCAGAGCTTACAATCTAGTTAGAACAGTACAGAGCATTAGTCAGTTCAGCGGAAGGTACAGTGTGGTACAGTTAGGTACAGTTTGGTCTATGGTTTGGTCATAAATGTAAATGGGGGTTAGGGTAGGATGAGGATGGAACTCAGGATCTGAATGCAATGGTGAAGAGGTGGTTCTTCAACCTGGATTTGAAGAGGGCCAGGGAGGGCGCCTGGCGCACAGATGCAGGAAGGCTATTCCAGGCATGTGGCGCAGCAAGGTGAAAGGAGTGCAATCGGGAGTTCGCAGTGCGGGTGAAAGGCATTGAAAGAAGCGATTTGTTAGCGGAGCCAAGTTTCGTGAGGGGACATAGGGAGAGACAAGAGATATGAGGTATTGCACTTATAGGTCAGCAAGAGAAGCTTGAATTGGATGCGGAATTAGACAGGGAGCCAGTGAAGTGACTTCAGGAGAGGAGTAATGTGGGCATGGTGAGGCTGGCAGAAGATTAGTCGAGCAGCATGATTTTGTATAGATTGGAGGGGAAGGAGGTGGCTCACGGGGAGACCAGCGAGGAGTAGGTTGTAGTAATCGAGACGAGAGGAGATCAAGGAGTGGACAAGCGTTTTGGTAGTATGTTCAGAGAGGAAGGGGCGGATTTTGCTGATGTTGTAGAGGAAAAAGCGGCAGGTCTTAGCTACAAGCTGGATATGGGCGGAGAAGGAGAGAGAGGCCTCAAAGATGACTCCCAGGTTGCGGGCCGAGGGAACAGGAAGGATAGTAGATCCATCCACATGGACTGAGAGGGGGGGAAGTGGGGGGGGGGGGAGGAGTTGGGCGGAAAGACAAGGAGTTCAGTCTTGGTCATGTTCAGTTTCAATCGGTGATGAGACATCCAGAGATCTTGGACTGGGTTGCCGTAGAAATATTAGGTGTAGAGAAGTAGATTTGGGAGTCATCGGCATAGAGATGGTACTGAAAGCCATGGGAAGAGATAAGTGCACCAAGGCCTTGGGTATAGAGAGAGAAAAGGAGGGGGCCCAAGACAGATCTCTGGGGTACACCTACATGGATCTTGTGATTTATTTTATTTATTTATTTAACCAGACTTCTATACCACCTTATCCTTTAATCAAAGGGTTTACATTGTAACTTCAACTTAAGCTTGATACAGTGAACTAGGATCGAGGTTGGCATCCAGGACACTTAACAAAGGTATAACCTATTTACAATTGGTTTGTCTTTTTTGCAGTCGGGAACATGTCATTTACAGTTTGAGTAGATTAACAGAAAGCAGTTTTAATGGTCTGATAGGTTTGAAGCAGGGGAGACCAGCGAAGTTGCTGGACTAGGTGACATTTCCATAGCATTCTATGAACAGAAGGGTCTTGAGTTTCTTTCTAAAGTCTTTGGTATCTCCAGAAGCTCTCATCTCGTCAGGCTCTCATCTCATCTTCCATAAGTGAAGGGCAGCTAGGAAGAGGGCTCTTTTGGATGTGGATTGTGTACTGTTCTGGTAGTTAGTGGGCACATTGATCATATATTTGTTGTTGTTTCGTCTGGGGTGGGTACCTGTGTCTCTTATGATCAAGTCCTCAGGATATCTGCTGAGGAGTGGTGCAGGATTTTGAAGATGTTCAATATCGCTTTGAAACTGGTGCCAGTGTAGTTGGCGTAATACAGGTGTGATGTGGTCTGTCTTGGCTGTTCCAGTGATGATGCATGCTGTTGTGTTCTGCACCAGCTGTAGAGAATGTGTGGCTTGCTTTGGGAGTCCTTGATAGAGTGACTTGCCATAATCCAGTCCTGGGGTGATGATAGCCTAACATACTGTTTTGAAATGGTCCTGGTTTAGGAGTGGTTTTAGTCTCCTAATGAGTTTTAGCCTGTGATAAGCTTTTGCAGCAGTTTTGTTTATGTGCATCTGGAGGTTGAGGTTTGTGTCCAGGATGACTACCAAAAAGCATAGTTCACTTTTCATAGATATTGTTTCGTTTAATAAATGGATTGTTTGCAGAGGGTTGAAATTGGTGTTTCTAATGATGTAGAGTGTTTCAGTTTTGCTGTAGTTTAGTGTGAGGTTGCTTCTGCTGGGCCAGGTGGTTACATCTTCCAGGCATTGGGTTATGGGTGTGAGGTTTGGTGCCTCCAGGTCGATTGGAGTGTAGACCATGAGGTCATCAGCATATAAGTGATGTAGTTTGTAATATGCGTTCTTTGTGTTTTTTGTTTATTTGTGACTGTAGGATGAGGTTTTGATCAAGTGTAACTCCCAGGTATTTGACTTTGGTTTTGACTGTGATGTCGCCATGTGGTGGTTTTATAGTGGTAGGGGAGATAAATGATGTGTTTCTGGTAATATGGAGTGTTTCTGTTTTTTTGTAGTTTATCTTTAGGTTGTATGGGACTGGAAGGGAGCTTATGCTGGGAGTTACTGGAACTAGAAGGGACTGGAAGGGAGCTGATGCTGGGGAGGACAAGAAAGGGAGCTGGCGCTGGAGGGGGAGCTGAAAGGAGGCAGATGCTGGGGACAGGGTGGAGAAAAAGAAGCAGAATACGGGGGAGTAAGGATGGAGAGGGGGACAGATATTTTGTGCGAGAGGGAGGAAACAAGGTCATACAGAGGAAAGGTGAGTGAGAGGGGCCTAAGAATAGATGCTGGGGTAAAAAGGAGAAATGGCAGGGTCAATGAAAATTGGAGAAGGGAGTAGCTGGGTGAGTGTGGGGAAGGATGTAGGAGGCAGGAAAGTAGATACTGGGGATATGGAAATGGAGGAGAGCAGTGACTGGGACTTAGGTGGAAACTTTAAAATTTGGTGGGAGAAAAGAAGACAAATTCTTAAGATTGACTAGGTACTGGGAGAGTAAGTTGCCACTCAGGTGGCAGATGCAGGGCTGGCGTAACGCACTGTGCATGCAGCTCCAGCAGCAGAAAGAGCGTGGTATCGTGCAGCACCATCCCAGCTTCATCTTTCTTTCTCTGAGTCAGCAACAGCAGCCAGTGCTTCCTGTAGCATTCACTTCCAGTGCACGGAGCCATTGAACTGTAGGAGATATATTGGTTTATTATTTGCAGTGTTGCCTTTTGATAAAGGGTTTGGTGCTGTGTGAGTCCTGGCAGGTTTGCTATGAGTTCTAAATGAGCAGGATTTTGTAGCACTTCCTAATGTACCTGGCAGTTAGCACTAGAGGATAGTAATACATAAACATGGTAGCCTTTCTTTATCCTCAGTGTACATTCAAATGGTATTTAGAGGCATGCTTACTAAAAATGAATGTGCATTCACAAACGTTAACATGTGCTAAATGAAGCAGCACCCATTCATTTCTATGAGTGCGGTGGCACTTAATGCACATTAATGTTTAGTAAATATGCCCTTAAGTCATTGCTGGGACAAAAAGGAGGATTGTGAAGGAGTCTTTTGAAAACCACCTAAAATTTTAGATGGGCAGCATATACATTTTAACATAAAATAAATTTAATTTATGCAAAGGAGGATCAGTGGATATGCACATATTTATGCAAATAAGGCCCTGCGGTGAATCTCCACACATGGCCCTGCATCACCCTTGGGCCACCCCTGGCTAGGGGATGGCTCACCAAGCACAAGTTTAACTATCAATTTTGTCTTGATGTCAGGAGAGTTCTACTCTCCATTTCTATTAAGTATCAACTTGGAATCAGCTTCTTTCCCAGCTATTAGGCATCATGCCCCTCATCGCTTTACCCCTCCTAAATCTAAACCCCATCATCCATGGTATCTACAGATCTCAAATGAGGAGAGCAGAATGCTGCTGGTGGAAACAGTCTTCTTTTTCTACCTTATCTATAAAGAACGATCCATGGACCGCAGACCCATAGCCTCAACTAAACAGACCTGTTAGTCCTCTATTATAGAAGATCACAGTAACTGTACTAAGAAACTTTTTAATCTCATTTGATCTCCCTCAAACTCCCCAGTCCTCTGAATCTAGCCCAACTGCAGATCAACTTACCATTTTTTTAAAATCAAAAGTGGATGAGACACTTTCTCTCCTATATCTCCATAATAGATATGTTTTCCTTCCCTCCGAGTGTACATCCTCCCAACCCTCTACTGTTTCTTGGTCTTCTTTTACAGTCACCTTCTTTCCTCATCAGTAAAATACTGGCTATAATACAACCCACAAAATCCACCTCAGATCCCCAACATTCCTGGTTAGTTAAAAATCTTATTCTGAACCTTTCCCCTTTGATTTGTACTATGGTTGATAACTCTCTTGCCTCAAGTGAAATGCCCTTTCTTTGGAAACATGCCACTGTTATTCTCAGGGCCGGCCCAAGGGTTTCTGCCACCCTAGGCAGAAACCCCTGCTGCACAGTCCCCACCAAACTGCGTCCCCACCTCCTGATTCTGTCTCAGGGGGTGGGAGGTGGGCACGGCAGCAGCAGCAACAGTAGTTCAAAGGGCGGCAGCTTTTTGTTGCTGCTTTCTTGCCCGTGACAGGCCATATCTTTCAGCACACATGGCCTGCTGCTTCTGACCCCCCTCCAACTGGAAGGGAATGAGAAGCGGCAGGCCATGTTTGCTGAAGGACATGACCTGCCGCGGGCAAGAAAGCAGCGGCAAAAGATGTTTTTTTAAAATACTGCTACTGCTGCCTCCCCCCTCCCCCCCACGATGAAATTGGTGGCAGTGGGAGGAGGTGGGGCAGATAGCATGGCCAATCATGTGTGTCGCTGCCACCCACCTGAGCTGGTGCCCCAGGCAGCTGCCTTGCTTGTCTAGTGGACGGGCCGGCCCTGGTTATTCTTAAACTTTAACACTCCAGCCTAGATCCTTCCAATTATAGACTTGTTTCAAACCTTCCTTTTCTTTCAAAATTCAAGGAGAAAGTTGTTCTCGTTCAACTGATGTAACACATTAAAGCATTTAAATGCATTGCATCCCAAACAATCAGGTTTTTGCATAGGCCACACTCACCTCTATGCTCAGCAACATTCATTCTGCTGTTGATCACTGTGATGCTGTTCTCATGGTTACAATGGATTTCCCTGCTGCCTTTAACCTTGTCGACCACTCACTATTACTTACTCATCTAACAGACCTTGGCATCACAGGTACTTTTTTCAAATGGTTCTCATCGTTTCTCAGTAAATGAAGTTCTCTGTTCTTTCTCATTTTACAACATTGACAAGTTACCTCCGGGGGAGGGGTGGGGTGGGGGGGGGGGGGGGACGACAATTGCTCAAGATGCCATTCTTTCAGCTCCTCTTTTCAATATTTTCCTCAGTCCCCTATCCAGGGGTGGCCCAAGGGGGGTGCGGGGCCATGAGCGGAGACTCGGTGCGGGGCCTCATTTGCATAAGTGGCCTTATTTGCATAAATATTTGCATAATGCTAACATACACTAAATTTTAGTAAACATGTCTCTTAATGAGTGTATGGATAAAGACAGACTAAAAGATTTCTACATTACTATAATCCAGTGCCAACCGCCAGGCACATTAGGAACTACTACAAACACTGCCCATTTAGAACCAATAGCAAACCCGCCGTATCCTAACAGCACTACCAGGACTCACAAAGCACCATACCCTACCTATCAAAAGGCAACACTGCAAATATTAAACCAATACATTTCAGAGAACAACAATACATGACCTACTGGGGAAAGAGAACAAGTGGCAATGTCAAATAGGATTTACATAAACAGAATACCTCAGCTCAGTTACACATGCAGAACATAGACCATCACCAAACAAGGAATCACAATTTAGAAACAGGAAGGCAATAATTAAACTGGGAACCCCAAAAGCCAAACTTGGAATGTACAACAACACTGTAGAAATAAAACTATAAATTAATTTCCTCTTGTACCAAACAAAGCGCAGACGTTAATGATGCACATTTCCCAGAGCTTTCATATTCCAGTTAATAAATTCAAAATAAAGAGATATCTTTCTACCTTTTGTGCATTTTTTTTTCAGTTGCAATTGCTCCAGCCACTTTCTTCTGGTTTCTTCATGTTTTCTGCTAACTCTCCATCATCTGCTGTCCATTTGTCCTTTCTTCTCTCTTCTAGTTTTTTTTTCCATTCTCTCTCTCTACATCTGCTTTAACATACTAATCTTTCTCCTTTTGCTCTTTCCTCATTCCTATTTCATCCACTCAAATTTTACCCCTCCATCCTCAATCCCCACTTACTCTCCCAATACCCGGCCAATTGTAGATTTTTTATCTCTCCCACACAAAATATTTTTCCCCTCTCCATTTTACTCTCCCAGCCCCATCCCATTCTAATCCTACCCCAACATCAGCTCCCTTCTAGTTCCAGCCTCACCCAGCATCCATTCCCTTCTAGTCCCTGCATCAGCCCATTTCCAGTCCTAGCCCCCCATCAGCCCATTTCCAGTCCTAGCAACCCCCCAACCCAATACCAGTCCTAGCCACCCCATCAACCCACTTCCAGTCCTAACCCCATCAACCCATTTCCAGTCAGCCCCCCATAGCCCATTGCCAGTCCTAACCCACCCATCAGCCCACAGCCCATTACCAGTACTAACCCCATCAGCCCACCTCAAGTCCTAACCCCTCCCCATCAGCCCATTTCCTGTCCTAGCCCCCCCATAGCCCATTATCAGTCCTAACCCCCCCATAGCCCATTACCAGACAGCCCCCATCAGCCAACAGCCCATTACCAGTCTTAACCCCCCCATAGCCCATTACCAGTTCTAATCCCCCCAACAGCCCACAGCCCATTACCAGTCCTAACCCCATCAGCCCACCTCAAGTCCTAACCCCTCCCCATCAGCCCATTTCCTGTCCTAGCCCCCCCATAGCCCATTATCAGTCCTAACCCCCCCATAGCTCATTACCAGTCCTAACCCCCCATCAGCCCACAGCCCATTACCAGTCCTAACCCCATCAGCCCAACTCCAGTGTTTTCCCCCCCCTTCAGCCCTTTTGGTCCTAATCCCCATCACCCTTTTTTCTGTTTAAGCCCCCCCATACCCCATTACCAGTCCTAACCTCCCCATCAGCCCACTACCAGTCCTAATCCCACCAGCCCATTTCCAATCCTAATCCCACATCACCCAATTTTTAGTTTAAGCCCCCCATAGCCCATTAGCAGTCCTAACCCCCCATCAACCCACTTCCAGTCCTAATCCCATCAGCCCATATAAAGACTTAGCTCCCCCATAGCCCATCACCACTCCTAACCCCCCCAGCCCCCCATAGCCCCCCATAGCCCATCAGCACTCCTAACCCCCCCCAACCCCCCATAGCCCATCAGCACTCCTAACCACCCCCCCCAGCCCCCCATCGTCCCCCAGAGCCCATCAGCACTCCTAACCCCCCCAGCCCATCAGCACTCCTAACCCCCCCAGCCCAGCTCAGCCCAGCCCAGCTCAGCCCAGCCCAGCCAAAATTTTTTTTTTAAAAAAGCTGTTTTCTCCCGCTGCCGGGGCCGCCGCGGCAGAATCGAGTGTGCCGCGGGGCCCCCCCTGCCCAGCAGAGCCTGCCCTCCCCTGTATCTGCTCTCTCGTACAGCTGCCTGCAGTCTCACGCGCCGGCTTTCAGAGCGCGAAGGGACTAGTTTCCCTTTCGCGGCTCTGTTAAGCCCGCGGGGGCTGATGGGAACTTCCCATCAGCCCCCGCGGGCTTAACAGAGCAGCGAGGGAGAAACTCTCCCCTCGCGCTCTGAAAGTCGGCGTGTGAGACTGCAGGCAGCTGTACGAGAGAGCGGATACAGGGGAGGGCAGGCTCTGCTGGGCAGGGGGGGCCCCGCGGCACACTCGATTCTGCTGCAGCGGCCCCGGCAGCGGGAGAAGACAGCTTTCTTTTTTTTTTTTTTTAAATTTGACTTTAGGATCAGAATGTTTTTTGCGCGGGGCCCCCTGAAATGCGGGGCCCTGTGCAAAAAACATTCTCGCTCAATGGACGGGCCGGCCCTGCCCCTATCCACTCTCATCCAAACCTAAGACATTGATTCATATTTCTGCTGCCAGCATCCATCTCATCTACCCCACTATTCTCTTGTCCCCTAATCTCTTTCCATTGAACAACTGTATCAATATTATAGATCTTGGATCACTTCTCATAAATTAAAGCTTTATATTGATAAATTTCATGCTTTGTGACTTACTGGTTGGGACTCTCACCCTTCATTAGTGCCCTAGCTTCTAGGCCAAGATCTTACATTAACTGACTCTCTCAAGGTCCTGGGTTATTTATTCAACTTCTTTCTCATCTAACAAACAAATTCCCTCCATTGGTAAATTCTGCTTCTTTTTATGCTGACAACTGTGGCGCTGCGCCCCGACTAGGCGGTCGCCTATAGGTTGCAGCGTGCCACCTCATAACATTTATTTTGCTCCATCTTAAGAGCTAGGACTTCTGACGATGTAGTTGTGGGTCAAGAAGACAATCCGAGTGGGTTTTGGCAAACACAGGAAATTTATTTATTATTTTTTTTGTCAAGACTTTGCAAACAACTTTCGTTGTGTAGCATTTGAACAGGACAACTTAAAGAGGATATTTTCTCCAATCAGAATTATCGTACAAAACAATGTCCTGGTAGTACTCAAGAATAAACTTCTTTCATGTATAACAAACAGTATTTGCTTCTTCAAATGCCAGGGTTAAAGCTTTGTGCTCACTGGTTCCTAGTGCCTTCAGTAAAGATATCAGCTTCTTTTAAACTGTGCAAGCTTAAACAAGGTTCCTTCTTCCTGTTTCTATTATCCATAGAATAACAGCTTCTAAAGACATTCAGGTTTACACTTAGGCACTTCAGTTAGCTCTAACAATGGCAAATCCCTTTTCTTTCCAGAGTTTTCAGTGCTCAGAACAACAAGGCTTTTTCTAAGCTAACCCGGTTCCGGTTTTCTCTGAGCTTAAAACTCTTGGCCTTCTTTTACTCCGATGCTAGACAAAGAGAGCAATCCATTAAACTATCAACCGAGTCCTGTTCCAACTCACAGGGCTCCATGTCCATACTTTCATAAACAGAGTTACATTCCTCTGGGCTTGGAACTTGCTCTGTGCACGCAGGCTTGACTTCTTTTAAAAGCTTAAACAGTTTGTTCCACTGAGACTTCTGTCTCCCCTCTGGTTTCCCAGGGTGACTGCCAGGCTTCCTGTCTCTGAATAAAATATCCACAGGCTCTGACTGTCTGACCTTGCTTGTGGTAACACTCTGCCTTACAGGTTTTAAAAGGGGTAAAACTTTTCTCTTGGAATCTTCTAGTGCTGCTCCTCTAACAGGGCTATAACCTTCAGTTTCCCCAGGAGTATCCCTCCTACCTTCAAACCGGTCTGTAGACCTCTCACGGCCAGGGCCGGTCCGTCCATTGAGCGAGAATGTTGTTCGCACAGGACCCCGCGCAAACCACAATCTCGCTCAATGGACGGCTGCAGAGGGAGCCGGGGAAGCCCGCCGAAGCCCCGGCTCCCTCTGCACAGCCCGCCAGCGTGAACAGCCTTTACCTTCACGCTGGCGGCTGTTTCAATGAAGCCGCGAATGCCGGGAGAGGTTAAAGGGCATTGCCTTTAACCTTTCCCAGCATTCGCGGCTTCATTGAAACAGCCGCCAGTGGGAAGGTAAAGGCTCTTCACGCTGGCGGGCTGTGCAGAGGGAGCCGGGGCCTCGCGCGGGCTTCCCCGGCTCCCTCTGCAGCCCTTTAAATGGCGCGGGGCTCTTCGGAGGTGGGGGGGGGGTCGGCTAGGACTGGATGGGCTGTGATGGGGGGAAACAGACTGCAATTGGCTGTGTGTGTGGGGGGGGGGGGGAGGACTGCAAGTGGGCTGTGATGGTGGGGGGGGGGGGGAACAGACTGGAAATGGGCTGTGATGTGTGTGTGGGGGGGGGGAATAGACTGCAATTGGGCTGTGATGGGGGGGAACGGACTGGAAATGGGCTGAGATGGGGGAAACAGACTGGAAATGGGCTGTGATGTGGGGGGGGGGGGATGGACTGCAATTGGGCTGTGGGGGGAAGGACTGCAAGTGGGCTGTGATGGTGGCGGGGGGGAACAACTGGAAATGGGCTGTGATGGGGGGAATGGACTACAATTGGGCTGTGATGGAGGGACGACTGCAAATGGGCTGTGATGGTGGAGGGAAAGGACTGCAAATGGGCTGTGATGGGGGAACAGACTACAATTGGGCTGTGATGGGGGGGGGGACTGCAAATGGGCTGTGATGGTGGGGGGAAAGGACTGCAAATGGGCTGTGATGGTGGGGGGAATGGACGAAATGGGCGGTGATGGGGGGGGGAACGGACTGGAAATGGGCTGTGATGGGGGGAAACAGACTGGAAATGGGCTGTGATGGGGGGGGGAACAGACTGCAATAGTGCTGAGATGGGGGGAAATAGAATGGAAATGGGCTGTGATGGTGGGGCGGGGGGAAAGGAATGGAAATGGGCGGTGATGGGGGGAAACAGACTGGAAATCGGCTGTGATGTGTGGGGGGAATGGACTGCAATTGGGCTGTGTGGGGGTGGAGGACTACAAGTGGGCTGTGATGGTGGGGAGGGGAACAGACTGGAAATGGGCTGTGATGGGGTAAACAGACTCTAAATGGGGGGTGTGGTGGTGGGGGGAAAGGACTTCAATTGGGCTGTCAGGGTGGGGGGGGGCACGGACTGGAAACGGGCTGTGATGGGGGGAAACAGACTGGAAATGGGCTGTGATGTGGGGGGAGGGAATGGACTGCAATTGGGCTGTGGGGGGGAGGACTGCAAGTGGGCTGTGATGGTGGGGGGGAACGACTGGAAATGGGCTGTGATGGGGGAACGGACTACAATTGGGCTGTGATGGGGGGACGACTGCAAATGGGCTGTGATGGTGGGGGAAAAGACTGCAAATGGGCTGTGATGGTGGGGGGGGGGAATGGACAAAATGGTCTGTGATGGTGGGGGGGGGAACGACTGGAAATGGGCTGTGATGGAGGGAACGGACTACAATTGGGCTGTGATGAGGGGACGACTGCAAATGGGCTGTGATGGTGGGGTGAAAGGACTGCAAATGGGCTGTGATGGTGGGGGGGGGATTGGACGAAATGGGCTGTGATGGTGGGGGGGGGGGGAACTTGGACTGGAAATGGGCTGATGAAGAGCTGGATTAGGACTGGAAATGGGCTGATGGGGGCTGGAATAGGGCGGAGTGGGCTGATGAGGGGGCTAGGATTGGAAATTAGCTGATGGAGGGAGCATGGAGTGGAAATGGGCTGATGGGGGACTGGAATGGAACTGGAAAAGAGCATATGGGGGGCTAGGACTGGAAATGGGCTGATGAGCTAGGATAGGACTAGAAATGGGCTGATGGGGGGAACGTGGACTGCAAATGGGTGATGAGCTGGAAATGGGCTGATGGGGGCTGGAATAGGACTGGATGTGGGCTGATGGGATTTGGAATAGGGCTGGAAATGGGCTGATGGGGAGCTTGGAGTGGAAATGGGCTGATGGGGGGCAGGAATGGAACTGGAAAACAGCATATGGGAGGCTAGGATTGGAAATGGGCTGATGTGGAAGCTTGGGAGAGTGGGACTAAAAGGGGGCAGATGCTGGGTGGGTCTAGAACTATGAAGGAGCTGATTTTGGGGGAGGACTAGAAAGGGATGGGGAATGAGAATGGAGAGGGGAAAATATATTTTGTGTGGGAGGGAAGAAAAGTCTACGATGGGCCAGGTATTGGAAGAGTAAGTGGAGATTGAGAATGGAAGGGTGAAATTTGAGTGGATGATAAAGGAATAAGGAAAGAAATGGAGGAAAGAGCAAAAGGGGAAAGATCAGTATGTTAAAGCAGATATAGAGAAAAAATTTGGAAAAAAATCTAAAAGAGAAGAAAAGAAAATGGATAGCTCGCAGAAGACACAAAGAAACCAGAAGAAAATGACTGGAGCAATTACAACTGAAAAGAAAATGCACAAGCAACAAAAGGTAGAAAAATACTTTTTTATTTTGAATTTATTAACTGGAATATATCAGCTCTGGGAAATATGCATCGTTAACGTCTTTTGTGTTTTGTTTAGTACAAGAGGAAATTAATTTATAGTTTTATTTCTCCAGTGTTGTTGTACATCCCAAGTTTGGCTTTTGGGGTTCCCAGTTTAATTATTGTCTTCCTATTTCTAAATTGTGATCCCTTGTTCTTTGGTGACGGTCTATGTTCTGCATTTTAACCAAGCTGAGGTATTCTGTTCATGTAGTTTCTATTTGACCATGTCACTTGTTCTTTTTCCCCAGTAGGAGATGCATTGGTATTCTCTGAGATGTATTGGTTTAATATTTGCAGTGTTGCCTTTTGATAGGTAGGGTTTGGTGCTTTGTGAGTCCTGGCAGAGCTGTTATGATATGGTGGATTTGCTATGAGTTCTAAATGGTCAGTGTTTATAGTACTTCCTAATGGGCCTGGCGGTTGGCACTGGAATATAGTAACATAGAAATCTGTTAGTCTTTCTTTATCCAGACACTCATTAAGAAGCATGTTTACTAAAAATGCATGTTAACATTATGCAAGTATTTATGCAAATGAGGCTCCCTATGCAAATGAGGCCCCACAATTAATCTCCGCACATGGCCCCGCACCCCCCTTGGGCCACCCCTGCTCACGGCAGGGGCTCCTCTCTGGAGTGCAGTCTTCTGAACAAAAGCTGCTCTGAGAGCTTCTCCGGTGTCTGTTCCTAGACACTCTCTGCCTTTGAAGCCTGAAGTTTGAGTTCTCCTTAGTCTGCTGTGTATATTCCCTTTTCACATTGCCTGTAAACTGCTTCCTCAGCCCCTCTCTCCTGGACGGCTCGAGACTGGCTCTGTCTCCAGTCCTGTGCCTGCTATGGTGGCTGGCTCTGTTCCCGTCTCTGAGACTCTGGCTGGTTCTGTTCCCTTCTCCTCCACTCTGGCCTTGGCCTTGGCCCTGGCACTGGTTCTGGCCGTGGCTTTCTCTGAGACTGTGTCTCTTGCTCTCCCTGAACCTGTCTCTGTATCTGGAACTGGAACTAGAACAAGAGCTGGAACTGGAACTCCTCCGCCTGCTTCTTTCTCCTTTCCTCCTCCCTCTACTCCCTCTTCCTGAGAGCTTAAATGTGTTTGAGTGTCTTCCTTTTCCTGGCTCCTCCCCTAGGTGCCTCCCATCTCCACCCTGTGTTGCCATGGAGCCTGGGTGTGGCCTGCACTCAATAGTTCTGAATGTGTGGTTTTTTTGTTCTACCTGCATTCTGATACATGTGCTTAGCTGAGGGATTCCTCTGCCTAGAAGAAAAAGTTATTTTTCCAGGTATTTTCCTAGGTTCTAGTGCAGCCTCATCACCACACAACTCAGGTCTATAAAGTTCTGCCTCAGTCAGGATATTCTTACTACAGCAGCACATTTGTTAATATTATCTAGACTTGATAATGGCAATTGTTGTATATCTTGGGCTCCCTCTATCCTCACTAAAATGCCTTCAAAATGTACAGACTATTAGAATTAAACGTATCTATGGATCTCAAAAATACAACCACCTTACACTACTCTACATACATCATTGAGCTTACCAAACTAATCATCTCTTCTCATAAAACCACTTGTGCCCTAGATCCGGTCCCTTCCAACTGGCTGCTAGAACCTTCCCTTGTACTTCTTCCAGTCCTGCTTATTATGCTCAACTCCTGTCTCACGGCTGGTGCTGTTCCTTTGGCCTGGAAGCATTCTCTAGTACATCCCATTACTAAAAATCCTTCTCTCACCCCTGATGATCCAGTTTGCTACCGTCCTGTCTCTCACCTTCCATTCTTTTCTACTACTTGAAAAGGCCGTCTTTATACAACTCTCTGCTAACTTGGACTCCACTCACTTTCTGCACCCCCATCAATCTGGCTTCCGATTGGGACACAGTACCGGGACCATTCTTTTGTCCTTTCTCATAAGAACATAAGAACATAAGATATGCCATACTGGGTCAGACCAAGGTCCATCAAGCCCAGTATTCTGTTTCCAACAGTGGCCAATCTATGTCATATGTACCTAGCAGTTTCCCCAAGTGACACAGGTTCCACAATGCTTGTATTGGTTCAAGCATTGATATCCTGGGTCCCTTCTTAATAATGGTTTATGGACCTTTCCTCCAGGAACTTGTCCAAACCTTTTTTAAACCCAGCTACACTAACAGCCTTTACTACATCCTCCGGTAACAAATTCCAGAGTTTGATTACACGTTGAGTGAAAAAATATTTTCTTTTATTAGTCTTAAATAGTTTACCCTGTAGCTTCATTGCATGTCCCCTAGTCTTTCTATATTCTGATAAGGTAAACAATCGATCTATGTTTACCCGTTCCACTCCGTTCATTAATTTATAGACTTCTATCATATCTCCCCTCAGCCGTCTCTTTTCCAGGTTAAAGAGCCCCAACCTTTTTAGCCTTTCTTCATAGGAGTATCCTTCCATCCCCTTTACCATTTTGGAGGCTCTTCTCTGAACCTTTTCTAAAATCGCTATATCCTTTTTAAGATACGGCGACCAGAATTGCACACAATATTCAAGTTGCGGTCTCACCATGGAACGATATAGAGGCATTATAATATCTTTTGTTTTATTTTCCATTCCTTTCCTTATCATACCTAGCATTCTATTTGCTCTCTTGGCCGCTGCTGCACACTGGGCCGAGGGTTTTAACATGGTATCCACAATGACGCCTAAATCTTTTTCCTGGGTGGTGGTTCCTAATGTGGAACCTTGCATCGTGTAACCATAGTTTGGATTGTTCTTCCCTAGGTGCATAACCTTGCACTTGTCCACATTAAATTTCATCTGCCATTTTGATGCCCAATCTTCCAATTTATCAAGATCCTCTTGCAATTTTCCACAGTCCTCTTGGGTTTTAACAACTTTAAATAGTTTTGTGTCATCTGCAAATTTGATAACCTCACTCGTTATTCCACTTTCCAGGTCATTTATGAATATGTCAAAAAGCAGCGGACCCAGCACAGATCCCTGGGGTACACCACTATTCACCTTTCTCCATTGGGAAAATTGGCCATTTAGCCCTACCCTCTGCTTTCTATCTTTCAACCAGTTCCTGATCCACAATAGTACACTGCCTCCTATCCCATGACTCTTTAGTTTTGCCAAAAGTCTCTAATGAGGGACCTTGTCAAAGGCTTTCTGAAAGTCCAGATACACAATATCAACCGACTCACCTTTGTCCACATGATTATTCACTCCTTCAAAAAAACATAACAGATTAGTAAGGCAAGATTTTCCTTGTCTAAAGCCATGTTGGCTGTCTCTCATTAGGTCATGATTATCTACATGCTGAGTAATTTTATTCTTTATGATGGTTTCTACCATTTTTCCCGGTACTGATGTCAGGCTCACCGGTCTGTAGTTTCCCGGATCACCCCTGGAACCCTTTTTAAAAATTGGTGTTACATTGGCGATCCTCCAATCTTCAGGTATTAGAGATGATTTTAATGATAGTTCACAGATTACTAATAGCAGGTCTGCAATCTCGTATTTCAGTTCTTTCAACACCCTTGGATGTATACCATCCGGCCCAGGTGATTTGCTACTCTTCAGTTTATCTAATAGTTGTAATACATCTTCCCGATGTATCGATGTTTCCTTCAATTCTTCCGCACCTTTAAATGCCACTTCAGTCATGGGTAACATCCCTACATCTTCCTCAGTAAAGACTGAAGCAAAGAATTCATTCAATCTCTCTGCTATCGCCTTGTCGCCTCTTAGTGCTCCTTTAACCCCTTTATCATCTAATGGACCAACTGACTCTCTCACAGGTTTTTTGCTAAGAATGTACTTGAAAAGGTCTTTACTTCGCGTTTTTGCTTCCGCAGCAAGCTTCTTCTCAAATTCTCCCTTTGCCTGCCTTATCAATGCCTTGCATTTGACTTGCCAATGCTTGTGCTGTTTCCAGGTTTCGTCGTTTGGCTCTTTTTTCCATTTCCTGAAAGATGCTTTTTTGGCAACAACAGCTTCTCTGACCTCACCTTTAAACCATGCTGGCAGTTTTTTGGACTTACTTCCACTTTTCTTAAAGCGTGGAATACAGCTGGTCTGGGCTTCCAAGATCCTATGATTCTGTAAAGTAAACCGCTGCTGATCGTAGGAAGCAGCGGTATACAAGTGTTTACTAAATAAATAAATAAATAAATAAATTTTTCAACAACAGCCAAGCCTGATGTACGTCTTTAACCTTTGCAACTGCTCCTTTTAGTTTTTTCTTAACTGTTTTCCTCATTTTATCATAGTTTCCCTTTCGAAAGTTAAAAGGTAGTACTGTGGATTTCCTTACTATCCCTCCTCCACTAATTAAATCAAAGGTGATCATGCTATGATCACTATTGCCAAGTGGCCCCAACAACCTTATCTCTTGCACTAGATCTGGTGTTCCACTAAGGACTAGGTCTAATATGGCTTCCCCTCTGGTCGGTTCATGAACCAGCTGCTTCAAGAAGCAGTCATTTATTTCATCTAGGTCCAGGAACTTTATCTCCCTAGCATGTCCTGACGTGACACTGACCCATTCGATACCGGGGTAGTTGAAATCACCCATTATTATTACTGCACTGTAACTTTTGTTAGCTTCCTTGATTTCTTTGAGCATTTCATCATCCATTTGGTCATTCTGGCAAGGCGCTCGATAGTACACCCCCACTGCCATTGCCTTCCCCCTTTTACATGGAATTTCAATCCATATAGATTCTACAGCAGATTTTGTTTCCTGCAAAACTTTAATCCTTTCTGACTCAATGCCCTCTCTAACATAGAGAGCAACCCCTCCACCAATTTGATCAGCTCTATCATTACGATATAGTTTGTACCCAGGTATCACAGTGTCCCACTGGTTATCCTCCTTCCACCATGTCTCTGATATTCCAATCATATCTAACCTTTCATTTAGTGCTATATATTCTAACTCTTCCATCTTATTTTTTAGACTTCTAGCATTTGCATACAAGCATTTTAGAGAATGTATTTTACTCATATTAATTTGGCTATTGTTAGACATGGGATCTTTAAGCTCAGTCTGCTCCATACTTGAGGGCATTTGGGCTACTTTACTCTTTTGTGGAACCTCTCTGCTTTTGGTAGTATCCTTCAAAGATACATTCTTCCGAACCATCCGCTCTTGGGCGACTGTCGGCTCAATGAACTTCACATCTCCCATGACCGTGGTGACATTTGCCTGGCTGTTTCTCTGGCTCTCTCTGCTGCCTTTGACCTCGTTGATCACTCCATTCTGCTCTCACGCCTCAGGTCTGCGATGTGGTTTACCCACAGTAGTCCCCAACCAACTCTTTCCCCTCTTCTTCTGAATGCCCCGATTCCCCTTCTAGCCTCACTCCTATACCTCAGAGTCACCCTGGACCCAGACCTCTCCTTCCACACCCACATCTCCTCCCTTTTGCACCGCTCTCACTTTTTCTTTTGCCAGATCCAAGCTCAGTCTGCTTCTCTCCCCCACATCCCTCACGACTCTTCTTCTCTCTCTTGTAATCTTGTGCTTGGACTACAGCAACGCTGTTTTTGCTGGTATCCCCCAAAATCAGCTTCACCGCTTACAGTTGATTTAGAATGCTGCTGCTCGCCTCCTCACTCATACCCCCTGTTTCGGTCACATCACGCCTTCTTTGATCCACCTACACTGGCTTCCCTTCTCCTACCGCATCACCTTCAAACTCCTAATCCTGACCCACAGGGCCCTCCATCAGCACACTCCCCGGTATCTGCAGATTCACTATACTTTCGTACTGTACCTCGCAGCCTCCGGACACTACATACCAACCGTCTTGACCTCCCGCCCCCATCCTGTGCCCACCTGGAGCAGACTCGTCATTCCACCTTCTTTTTTCTAACCCCATCACTCTGGAACTCCCTCCCCCCCTACTCCACCAGGAACAAATTTCCCAAATTCAAGTCCCTCCTTAAAACCCATCTCTTCTGTACTGCTTACGGCCTTCCCTTTCCTGACTCCCCTGTTCCCTCTTCTACCTCCGCTTAGTCTCTTCCTTTGTCTGGGATGGCTGTGTGCTTTCCTGTCTGGCATTTTAGCTTTCTTCTGATTCTGGCTTCTTTGTGTTGCTGTTACTATTGTAAACCGACCTGATGGCCTCCGATGGGCAGTCTATCAAAAGTCTGAATAAAGATAAAGATCATCATTTACTCCCTGCAATTTAGCATATTAAATTAAAAATTGTACTCATTGCACACAAAACCTTTTATAGTAATTTTCCCCTCTACTTAATCCCTTCCTCTTCCCGCCCTACCTACTGTCAGTATGTTAATATTCTACATCTCCTACCAGCTAGCTGAACCCTGTTTGCCACCACCCAGCAATCTGCTTTTTACTTTATTATACCTTCACTCTTGAACTCTCCCTCAATACCTTTATGCAGGATCAAATTATGTAAAGTTTAAATTGTGTCTTAGAACTCTTTATTTACTCGGGCCTTTGGGGAACAGCTAAGCAGTGACATGTCTCTATAGCCAACTTCAATTTCCCCCTCCATGAACCCTCCATCTTTACAGCACACCATTTGCTTTTTCCTCTCTATCCCAAACTCCTCTCTCTCTCTTTTTCATCACTGTTTTTATTTCTTGCTTTTAACTTTTCATTCTTTTGTTTTTAATCTCATGACTGTAAACTGCTTTGACGATAGATGAAAAATGATATTTATTTATTCATTTTATTTATTTACAGTCTTTTTTATACCGCGCTATTTGACATCAGTGCGGTTTACATGAAACAGGAACTTATACGGTGCAGGGGACTGTTCCGTATTTACAATAAACAGGTGCTTAAAACTTGGATAAACTGGGGTAACTATTTACATATAGGCTTCATATCAGGTCCTATCGTAGATTAATGATGGTGTGTTGGTGTGTGTGAGATGGTTGTTGGTACACCTACGTCTAGGTAGTGTTTGAGGAAGAGGTGGTATTTTAAAGCCTTCCTGAATTGTATTAGGTCAGGGATTGCCCAGATGTCAGGTGGTAGGGCATTCCAGCATCTGGGTGCGCAGAATCTAAATGCCCTATTTACTGTTGCCTGGGTGCATTGAGTTACTGTCTTAGGGATTAACAGTGTGTTTATTGCTGCAGATCTTCTGGCCCTGTTGGGGGGAGTCATGTGGGTGAGCTCTGTGAGTGAGGTGGAAGAGAGCCCATTGATGGCCTTGAAGGTCAGCAGTAGGGTCTTGAAGGTGAGTCTGCTGTGGATAGGGAGCCAATGGAGCTGTTTCAAGATGGGCGTCACATGGTCACGCCTGGAGGCGCCATGTAGCACTCTGGCTGCGGTATTCATTGCTAGCTGGAGTGGACACAGCGTGGCTCGTTGAAGCCCTAGTAGGATCACATTGGTGTAATCGAAATGTGGGATGATCAGCGCTTGATAGATTGCCCGGAAGTCGTCTGGTTCTAGCAAGGAGCGTAATTGTCTGAGAGTCCGGATCTTATGATAGACTGCTTTTACCATGTTGCTAATGTGTGCTTTCTTGTCTAAGCGTTGGTCTAAGGTGATCCCATGGTATCAGATTGTGGACTTGGTTTGTAGCTCTGCTTTCTTGACTTTTAGGCAGGCTGGAGGGATGAATTCTTTGTTCTTCGTGACAAACAGAACTTCTGTTTTCTTGTGCTGTTTTCGGAGGTTTTGGGTCTGGAGCCAGTTGATCACTGCATCGAAGCAGTCTGTCAGTGGGGAAAAGTCTAGTATGCAAAATACCCATAAATAGCTAAATTAATAAATAAGCTAGGCATGCATCACTTCCGGGTTATGTCACTTTCCTGCCAGATAGTTTTTAAAATCTGAAAAATGTCTAGACATGTTAGCTATTCCTGTAACTTCTGGACATTAATGTAAAAATCTGTAAAATCCTGAAACTAGCCAGACAGTTGTCAATCTTAATCTCCTGAGTACAGAGCACATCTGACAGCGCCCCCCCCCCCTAAACTTTAAACCGATAAAGCAAAAAGGACCTACCACTCAAAGATCATAAATACCTCAATAAACAAACCTCATGAACTCTTCAAAATTGTCAAGAAGCTAACGAAAGCACCCAGCCACTCCAACCAGCTACCAAACATCCCGCCAGAGCTACTAGCATGCCAATACAAGCAGCTTCAACAACCTCAAACTCTACAACCGAATGCAGAAACAACAACCCACCCTACTTCCATAGTTACAGACTGGAGCACATTCGAAACAATCACCAAAGAAAAAACAGAATCCACCATCTCCTCCCTAAACACTACCACCTCCTCACTAGATCCATGCCCTGTGGAATGGATAAAGAAATCCAAAGAGGACATAAGCACGCCCCAACCCACATTGTCAACGAATCCCTCAGACAAGGACACATGCCAGACATCCTCAAAACTTCCATCATCCGCCAAACCCTAAAAAAACACAACTTAGACCCCATTGACCCCGCCTCCTTCAGGCCTATAGCAAGTCTTCCATTCACCGCCAAAATCATTGAGAAAATAGTTCAACAACAACTCCAAGACCACCTGGATACCAACAACATACTGGACCCACAACAACATGGTTTCCGTCCATTCCACGGAGTCGAGACCCTCATGACATCTCTAATGAACACCCTCATCAAGGGCACACAGACCAAGCACTCTGGCTACGCTATGATCTTCCTGGACATATCCGCAGCCTTTGACACCATCTCCCACAACATCCTTCTACACAGACTCCAAGAAATTGGCATCAAAAACGTCGTACTTCAGTGGTTCCGCTCCTACCTGACCAACAGACAACAACTGGGAGAGAGCCTCTTTCAATTGAAAGCAAGTTCTGCTATGAGGGGACATGGGATGAGGGTGAAGGGAGATAGATTCAGGAGTGATATGCAGAAATATTTCTTTACAGAAAGAGTAGTGGATCCGTGGAATAGTCTCCCAGTGGAGGTGGTAGAGATGAGGACAGTAACTGAATTCAAAAAAGCATGGGACAAACACAGAGGATCTCTAAAGGTAAAAAGGGGACTGTTGTAGTTGTTATGGAAGGACAGACTAGATAGGCCATGTGGTCTTTTTCTGTCATCATATTTCTATGTAACTGATCCGCACAAGCATAGCAACCCCCCCCCCCCCTTTCAGCAACACCAAGGAGTACCCCAAGGATCCACACTATCCGGCATGCTCTTTAACATCTACCTGCAACTACTCTGCTCAATAATACGCGCCCATAACATCAACTACCACATCTATGCAGATGACATAATGCTCTATGGACCAATCACAACCACCAACCCGACAAACAATCAACTAACAGACTGCTTCATAGAAGTCTCCAGCTGTCTACAAAAGAACAACCTATCCATCAACCTAAAAAAAAAAACAGAAGCCCTCATAGTAACCAAGGATCCAAACTTCACACCACCACCACACCTCAACTTAGGAACCACACAAATACAAATACAACCACACATAAAATACTTAGGAATCATCATAGACCAAGCGCTCACACTCAAGCAACAGATCAAAAAGACTACCGGAATAATATTCCACAAAGCAAAAACAGTACAACGCCTCAGGCCTCTCCTCGATCCACAAGACTTCAGGACAGTCATGCAAGCTATGACGCTCCCCCACCTGGTCTACTGCAACATAATCTATCACGGACTACCTGCCACCCACACCAACCCACTATGAACTGCCTTAAATACCACAGCAAAAATTATCCTGAAAGCAAAAATACAAGATCATATCACCCCAGTCCTGAGGGAACTGCACATACTCCCTCTCAAAGCAAGAATCAAATACAAATCAGCCCTACTTATCCACAAAGCCCTCTATCAAACGCAGACCTCCCAGCTCTGAACTTTACTGCCCCAACCCACCCACAACAGAACAACCAGACAAACCACCAGCAACACCCTCACCATCCCCCATGAACGAACTAAATACAACCAACAGACCTGCAACAGAGCCTTCGAACTATACGTGCCATCCCTCTGGAACTCTCTACCAAGTCAAATCAGAAACAATGGAGATCCTTCAACATTCAGAAAACCACTAAAAACCATCCTGTTCCAAGAATACCTCGGACCAGAAACAAACATCCACCACTGACTCCCTCCCTGACCCTTTAACATACCCACAGATCTCCCCCCTAACAACCCACAGTTCCTGAGCGGTCATCCAGTTTAGTCCTCCACATCCGGGTAGTGCACCTCCTCCTGCAGCTTGGAGACTGGACCAATCAGAATCTTCCTCTGCCAGGATGTATGCTGCTGGAGCTCCCATCAGCCCCCAGTGTGTCCAGTCTCCTTGCAGCTGGAGGACGTGTGTGCCTGGGGTTAGGCTCACTTAGGGACAGTTGGAGGCAACACTAGAGAGAGTTGTTTGTTGGGGATTTTTTCTTTGGCTCTGCTATTTTTTTTTCTTTGCTTTATTAGATAGCTGTAGCTTTAAAAAAAAAAAAAAACACAGAGCATTGCCGGCCGCGATCAAGAGGCCGGGTCTGCACTGCGCTGCTGACTTTACTGCGGCAGAGTCTTTTGCAGTCCAAGGCTAGCTCCTTCCTCCTAGACTGTCCGGAGGAGAGCTCTGCCTTGCCAGCCATCTGTCTGCGTCTGGGAACCTGCTGAACGGTATGCTGGCTTCCCTCTCGCGATCCGAGCTGCACTTGTTAGTTTGACTGGCAGCCCGGTGGAGTAGCGTGCTCCCGCTCAGGATTCGAGCGGCGTGTCTGCTGCGGCGCTCTGGTACATGTGTGGTGAGTTTCAGACGTTTTTTCAGTGCTGCAGATTGCCCCTTTTGCTTTCTTTTGGTTTCTTTTGATTTCTTTAAACTTTGATTGTTATTCGCGCCATTTTTTTCTAGCCGGCTGCAATGTGCCGGCGGCCATTTTATAGTTCCGTTTTTTCCCGCCCGGCATGAAGGGCTCTGCAGCGCGTTTCTGCTTCACTTAGCGCATTTTTGGCCTAGCGTTTTTGCTGGGGGGGGGGGGCATCTCAGTTCCCAGTTGCTAGTTCTTTAAAAAATAAAATAAAATAAAATCTAAGACGGAGAATTTTCTTTCTTTTTCATTTCTTTGGGTTCTTTTCAGTCATTTTCACTTTACCTTTGGGGGTGCTGTGACTGCATGGCTACCAGGCCGCAGTGTGTTATTTGCGGGTCGCGCAGGGGGGCAGTGGATGAGTCTGGGGTCTGCAGGGGCTGCGCCTCAGTTTCCACAAGTTTAGAACAACAAATGGAGCATAAGGAGCTCTCGGGCCCAGGAAGCCCGGCTGTTCAGGCGGATGGAGATCCCTCTCCTGGCTCTCTTGCGTCTAGTTCTACGGCCCCTCCTAAAGGACAGGGGGGCGCGTGGCCGATTGCAGCAGCAGAGTCTTCCTTCACGGATTTTTCCCCCGACTTTGTCCTTCTTATGCACCAGGCTTTCAACTTGGGGCGCTCCGGCAAATTCCCAGACGCTTGGCCGTCGCCCCTGTCATCTCTCCAAGGTGGGGAGTCCAGGCAGGAGGGCCCGCCTTCGGCCAAGCGCCTTCGGGCTATGGACCTTGAACACGACGACTTGGGCTGGCAAGATCCTGATACCGAAGTGGATCCGGATGGTGCTGTTGAGGAGTTGGAAGACGGTGAAATCCCAGAGTCCGAGGATCAGGCCCGGATTATTCGGGTGTTCCGTAAAGAAGAGCTGGTGCCGTTGATTATGGAATCTCTCCACGCTCTCAATCTTGCTGCACCTCGTCCTGTTGAGGAGGACGGGTTGGAGGATCCGCTCATTCAAGCGGTGCGGGAATCTCAGGTGGTGTTTCCGGTGCACCGTGTGGTGGAGCAGATGATTCAAACTGAGTGGGATCAACCCAAATCGGGACTTAAGGGGATTCGGACTATGAACCGCCTGTATCCGTTAGCGGATAAAGACAAGGAGAGGTTTAAGTCGCCGCGCGAGTGGACGCCGCGGTGTCGGCGGTTACCAAGAAAACCACCATTCCTGTTGAAGGCAGTGCGGCCTTAAAGGACGCACAAGACAAAAAGGTGGATGGTTTGTTGAAACAGACTTTTGAGACCAATGCGTTATCTTTTCAGGCCTCCATTTGTGGGGCTTGGGTGGCTAGGGCCTGTTTACGATGGGCTCAGCACTTGAGGCAAGCTTCCGGCTTGGATCAGCAGGGCTTGCTTGAGGTGACTCGGCTTGAGTCTGGTTCGGCGTATTTGGCGGATGTGCATTATGATTTGATTAGAACCTTGGCGAATAGCATGGCTTCTTTGGTGGCGGCACGCCGGTCTTTATGGTTGCGGAATTGGGCGGCCGATGGCTCTTCTAAGTCCCAACTCAGTAAGCTTCCCTTTAAGGGCAAATTGTTGTTCGGAGACGATCTGGATAAATTGGTAAAAGACCTCGGGGAGTCCAAGGGCGGTAGGCTGCCAGAAGATAAGCCTAAGCTAGGTAGAAACTTGCCGCCGGCGCGGGGTCAGTTTCGTGACTTTCGCAGATGTAGTTCTTCCCGCCTTTGGGGCTCCCAGCGCGGCCGGTATAGCTCCAGAGGCCAGGGTTTTCAAGGTTTTCGAGGAGCGGGCAGAGGATTCGCAGCGGCGTCCTCTTCCTTTGGTCGAAAGCCGCAATGAAGCAAGGAGGGCTCCAGAGGGAAGGCAAGTCATCGGGGGTCATCTGCGGGACTTTCTTCCTTCCTGGGCCCAAATAACGTCAGTTCAGTGTGTGCTCGAGATCATCAGAGAGGGTTATGCGCTGGAGTTTGCTTGTCCGATTCCAGATGCCTTTGTCCTTTCCCCCTGCAAAGGAGAGCAGAAGGCGCAGGCCATTCGGGTGATGTTGCGTCGACTCATCGATTTGGGAGCAGTTATTCCCGTCCCTCCCTCCGAGTGCGGCGTCGGTCGCTACTCCATTTATTTTGTGGTGCCAAAGAAAGACGATTCGCTTCGCCCGATTCTGGATCTCAAGGGGGTGAATCGTTTTCTCCGGGTGCCGCATTTCCGGATGGAGACCTTGCGGTCCGTCATCGTGGCGGTTCGTCAAGGGGAGTTTTTGACCGCCCTCGATCTCTCGGAGGCCTATTTGCACATTCCCATCCGGGCGGTCCATCAAATGTTCCTGAGGTTCGCGTTCCCGTGGGGTCACTTTCAATTTCGAGCTATGCCATTCGGTCTAGCCACAGCCCCACGCACCTTCAAAAAGGTAATGGTGGTGGTTGCGGCGGCCTTACGAAAGGAAGGGATCTTAGTCCACCCTTACCTCGACGATTGGTTGATTCGTGCAAAGTCCAAAGAAGAGAGTGTGCAGGCGACAGACAGAGTAGTGGCTTTGCTGCAGTCCCTCGGCTGGGTGGTCAACGAGAAAAAGAGTCATTTAGTGCCAACACAATCCCTCGAATACCTCGGGGTTCGTTTCGACACGGCGAGAGGTTTGGTGTGCTTACCGGAGCACCACGTCCAGGCGTTGCAGAGGCTCATGTGCTCCTTTTTGAGGATTCCCGCTCCATCAGCGTGGTGGTACCTGCGGCTGTTAGGCACTATGGCAGCGACATTGGAGGTAGTTCCGTGGGCCAGGTTTCATATGCGGCCACTTCAAAGAGCCCTGTTACGTTGCTGGTCTAACCAGTTGGATTCGTTGAACAAGCGCTTGCCTTGCCTGAAATTGGTTTGTCTGTCTCTTCGGTGGTGGTTGTGCTCGGGGAACCTACGGATGGGTCTTCCTCTGGAGCAGCACTCTTTGATCCCGTTCATCACGGATGCGAGTCTGTTGGGCTGGGGAGCCCACTGCGAGGGGCGGTACGCGCAGGGGACGTGGTCCCCTCTCGAGACTACTTGGTCGATCAACCGACTCAAGCTGCGAGCGGTGAGACTCGCGCTGCAAGCCCTGGAGGCGTTGGTGAGGGGGCAGGCAGTGCGAGTTCTCTCAGACAACTCGGCAACGGTGGCCTACATCAATCGCCAGGGAGGCACCAGCAGTGTGGTCATGGAAAGTGAGGCAGAAGCCTTGTTCGATTGGGTGGAGACCCGTCTGCCGGCTCTTTCGGCGGCGCATATCGCGGGAAAGGACAATGTAATGGCGGATTTTCTCAGCAGGGTGCAGGTCGACCCCGGGGAGTGGGAACTGCACCCACAGGTATTCGCAGAGATAGTTCGCAGATGGGGGCCTCCGATTATGGATCTCATGGCAACTTTTCAGTCTGCAAAGATGGGGCGGTTCTTCAGCAGGCGGAGAGAACGCATGTCTGAGGGTATCGACGCGCTAATTCAGCCTTGGCCGGAGGACGGCCTTCTTTATGTCTTCCCTCCTAGGGCGTTGATCGGTCGCGTCGTTCAGCGCATCGAAGCGCACCGGGGGCGGGTTTTACTAGTGGCTCCAGATTGGCCCAGAAGGCCGTGGTATGCCGATCTGGTTCGTTTGCACTACGGGGTGTCGTGGAGACTGCCTCCGCTTCCGGATCTGCTGTGTCAGGGTCCACCGCGGATGTCTCAAGTGGATCGATTCTTGCTTACGGTTTGGCCCTTGAAAGGGCTCGGTTGAGGAAGAAAGTTTATTCTCCTGAGGTTATTGCCACGCTCCTTCGGGCGCGGAAGCCTTCCACCTCGCTAGCGTATGTGCAGGTGTGGAAGTTTTTTGAGGATTGGTGTTCGCGGCGTGGGGTTCGCGCGGCTACTGCTTCGGTGTCGGTGGTTCTCAGTTTTTTGCAGGACGGTTTTGACAAAGGTTTAGCAGCCAGTTCTCTGAAGGTACAGTTGGCTGCGCTAGCATGCTACCGGGGCAAGGTTCTGGGGATTCCCCTAGGGGCGCATTTGGATGTACAACGTTTTCTTAAGGCAGTCTTCAGGTTGAGGCCTTCGCGCAGGGTCTCAGTTCCCTCGTGGGATTTGAATCTCGTTTTGCGAGCTTTGGTTCGCGCACCCTTTGAGCCCATACGGCAGGCGTCGCTTAAGGATCTTACTCTGAAGACGGTTTTTCTGGTGGCGATCTGTTCGGCGAGGCGCATTTCCGAGTTGCAGGTGCTTTCGTGTAGAGAACCGTTCTTGTCTATCTCCAGGAATCGGGTGCTTCTTCGACCAGTGTCCTCATTTTTGCCTAAGGTGGTTTCGCCTTTTCATTTGAATCAGCCTGTTTTTCTTCCGGTACTTAATTCAGAAGCAGCAGGTCCCGCGGACGAGGGGTTACATTGCCTGGATGTGCGGCGCGTCCTTCGTCGCTACTTAAAGGTGTCGGAGACGTTCCGTAAGACCGATTGGTTGTTCGTGCTTTTTGGTGGGGCCCGCAAAGGTGAGGCAGTGGCGAAGGCGTCCATCGCTCGGTGGATTAAGGAGGCGATTGCATCGGCTTACATTTTACAGAATCGGCCGGTTCCGGTCGGTTTGAGGGCCCACTCTACCAGAGCACAGGCGACGTCCTGGGCAGAGCATAGTCTTGTTCCGCCTGTGGAAATTTGTAGGGCGGCTACTTGGTCATCTCTTCATGCCTTCAGTAAGCACTACCGGTTGGATGTGCTCGCCGCTCAGAATTCTTGTTTTGGTTCGGCAGTGTGGTGCGCCGGTTGGCAAGGTCCCGCCCGGTGTTGACTGCTCTGGTACATCCCGGATGTGGAGGACTAAACTGGATGACCGCTCAGGAAATAGAAATTACATTTACCTGGTAATTGTAGTTCCTAGAGGATCCAGTTTAGTCCTCCTTCCCTCCCATGTGTCAGGTTTGTTTGGAGTGGCGCGCTTACTGTGAACGGCTCTGAATTGTCTCAGCATATTTCTTCGGATTTTCATATCCGGGGCTCGCTTCTTCTTTCTTTTTGCCAGCCATTCAGTTCATGTGGCTGGGTTATGACTGCTTCTGTCTTCGGGTGGAGTCAGAGGCGCTGTGCAGAGTTTTGGCTTCCTCGTTTGGGGAGGGGGTCGATTAACACTTAAGTATAACTATCAAATAAGATTAGAATGTAGTCCCCTTATCTCATGTGTTGCTTCTTTGAGTCTGATTTGTTAATAGTTCACTGGGGGCTGATGGGAGCTCCAGCAGCATACATCCTGGCAGAGGAAGATTCTAATTGGTCCAGTCTCCAAGCTGTAGGAGGAGGTGCACTACCCGGATGTGGAGGACTAAACTGGATCCTCCAGGAACTACAATTACCAGGTAAATGTAATTTCTATATCTCCCCCCTAAGAGACTGATGTCCATTGTTTAAGTCCTTAATACCTGTTCAGATCATTAATGTTGGCCTCCTGGTGACAGCCCCCCCCCCAAATATTGATTACTGTCCCCCCCCTTTTTTGTTAAACCACTTTGACCCGGTGAAAAGCGGGATATAAATACAGTTAAATAAATAAATAGGTCCTAGGTATGTTCCTATCTTGCCATTGCCTTAATGTAACCGGCCCTTGACAATGGATATTAGTTACCAGAATGCATAACAACCAATAAGAATGCAGTAGAATTCAGTAGGTTTTACAGTAGAAATAACAAGGAAAATGAAATATATGTCAGAATAACTTAACATACAGTGGCCTAGATGTACTTTGGGCTGGGCATGGGGGGACGTGACTCCTCTTCCCAAATGTTGCAGCCACTAAGGCTGAATTAGTTCTTTTACCCTTACTACTAATATGACTGACTTAACCTTTGCCCCACTGAATAAGCAGGCAAACTACATCGATGATGTGTGGTATGCATCAATGTATAAGTGTGCATGTCTTGTGGTGTGCCTCTGTTTGTTTGTGTGTGTGTGGTGAGCCTGTGTTTTTATGTGCATATGTGTGTTTTTTTGATATTGGGGGCAGTTAATGGGTATTGGGAGAGTTGCAGATTTTTGGGGCAGTTAATGGGTACTGGGAGAGTTGTAGATTTTTGGAGGTGGGAGTAGTTTGAAGGATGGTGGGCCAGTGTGGGGGGTGACTTCTGGTGATGGGGCAGTTTGTGGAATGGGGGCAGTTGCATGGGGTAACTTTTGAGGGTAAGGGCATTTTATGGGGTCATGGTAAAGTTGAAGGGTGTATTTTTTGGGGTGTAGCATTGTGAGAGAAATTGCATAACTATATACATATGTACAAAATGGGGCTGTTTGAGAGGCGTGCCAGAATCTCAATCCTAGCACGCCTCTCAAACAGCCCCATTTTGTACATATGTATATAGTTCATTATTTATTTATTTATTTAGACAGTTTTGTATACCGCCTTATCCTTCAATCAAAGCGGTCACAACACAATTGGGGGATACATTTAACACATGGGGATATGAGACACATACACTAATACTTACAGGGAACATGGGCAATGGAGGGTTAAGTGGCTTGCCCAAGACCACAAGGAGCATCTGTGGGACTAGAAACCCCAGTCCTTCCAGCCCAAGGTTGCTGTCCTCTAGTGGGATTTGAACCCCCGACCTTCCGGCCTGAAGTACCTTGCCCCAACCACTAGGCTACTCCTCCCTATATGTAAATAGTTCACCGATATAATTTAACGCACTGCCCCACACACTACACTTCTCAGTTCTCACACTGCATGCTACAAACCACACTTTATTATTGATTTTGATTGATATGCCACACCGCCTTGATTTAACGATAAGGCGGTATACTAAATCCTTCTAAATAAATAAATAAATAGGGTAGTTTTTGGTAGTGGGGACACTTTGGGGAGATTGGGAAAATAGTGAACAGGGAAAGGCAGTTTGAAAGGAGCATTTTCCTTAAGTCTTATGTTTCTCTGTATGTAAAATTCTCTGGTACAGAAGCTGTAACGCTTTCTCCCACAGAAAATGCATTGGGTCATGTTTTGAGGGAGTTTATTTCTCAAGAACCCTTGGTCTGATCTGGCCCATTTTTTTAATTTAATGAGCCCTTTCATCAGTTTTTTCCCCAGACTAAGTTTCATCCCATTCCATTTATTTTTCAGAGTTATTTTGCTCCCAGTGGACAAACAGACAGACAGATGGAAAGACAGACATTTCTTGATGCCATTTGTATAACTCTTTCCAGATTCCATTGGATGGAAAGGTCCTTTGGATTGGAGATCTGTTCCTCAAGTGCATTGCTCCAGCCCAATGTGCTGCAATGGGAAATTAGTGTATTCTCATCAAAGTAGCCTAATAGTGATAAATATGCTATGGGGGTCATTCTGTACCGGATGTCCAGGCCCCTTTGCACCCGATCGTAATTAGATGCACAGAGGTAGAGGCGATTCTGATCTCACGGAGCACGTCTAGCCCCTGCGAGATCAGAATCACATCTAGGTCTGTACATGCAGGCCATTACCCGATTCCGATCGGCCTGCACATGCAGGCCCATGCCCAGCTAATTCAGTCAAGGCTCCTGAATGGAGCTACGGTGCCATGATATTCGGTTGCCATGGCACCATGGCTCCATTCAGGAGCCATGATCCCTGGCTGCCAACCTCTTTCACCTTTCCCCACAGCCCGACCCCCGATCTGGCCTGCCATGGCTAGGGGTCAGGCTGTGGGGAATCTCCTGCAGCTGGGCCTCCCGTCTCCCGACATCTAGGGGGACCTATTCCACTTCCAAGGTGGAATAAGTCCTCTGTCAAGTCTGCCGGCCCTGGATGTACAGCACCGATGTCAGAATCAGCCCTGTTCATCCGGGGCCGCAGACCACCCACTGCCTGCCCTAACTCAGTCTCCCTGCCCCTTTCTGCCCCCCTCTAAGCCTCCCCGTACAAACACCTTGTTCGTATGAGGAGGCTACTCGGGGACGGCAAGAAGGACGAATAGTGGGGATCATCCCCACTATTAGTGGGACAGAATGTGCCCATATGTAACTATGTAAATCTGACTGTATTAACCACAACATGGCCAAAACTATATGTTTAAAAATGGGTTGTGTGTCGGGGCAGGGCAAAGGCAGTGGAAAAACATATGTGCAGTAGAGAATTTCAGCTAGTGAATGTATAGCTTTTCCATCTAAGTGGCAACAGGTAAATAGCAGGTCTAACTTTAAAAGGATGGGTCCATTTAAATTTAAATGAGTATTATAAAAGTTGCTTTTATATCTTTTTTTTCAGCTGAAAATGCACACATCTTTAAATGGATTTCTTATCCGTATAGAGATTACTTGGATGTTACTGCTTTGAGCAGCAGCACCATTCAGTGTCCCAACTACAATACTACAATATAGTCTGGACAGTATCTGACATTTTCCAAAACAGTGGAAGTTACTTTCTGCCAGTCACATCCTGCTGGGATGAGACTCCTCTGGGAGGGAAAATGCAAGACCTATTTAAACAATTCCTAAAGGCAGAACTCTGTCTTAGGCACATAGCTACTGCACCATGCTGGAGTAAGGTGTCTTCCTTTTGGAGAGGGGAGGAGGGGGGTGCAGCTGAGGGTGACCAAACCCTCGCTCCTCATCCCATTCAGGAGGAGTAACAGGCATAGGAGCAGAGGAATAGAGAGCAAGGGAAAAAGAATGACTGTGCAAAACCTGGAGTTCTCCAGTAAACAGTGACACCAGAGCCAGAAGTGAACCCAGGAAAGTTTTGGGGCCCTGTGCCTGCATCGCTGCCAGCTCCAGCTAAACAGTAATAAAGTAGGAGAAGGGTTTCCTCTCAGGGGGAAACACAGTAGCTATTAGAAGTACAAGAGTCAAGAAACCTGAATTTAGCTTCCAGCATAAGATACAGAGTATTCAGAGTAGAGTGCTGTGCTGTTCCAGAGTGAAGAGAGGAAAGAAGCAGCCTAAATGTAGAGGAACAAAGAGTAAGAACATAAGAACATAAGAAATGCCATACTGGGTCAGACCGAGGTCCATCAAGCCCAGTATCCTGTTTCCAACAGTGGCCAATCTAGGTCATACGTACCTAGCAGTTTCCCCAAAAGACACAGGTTCTGCAGTGCTTGTACTAGGTCAAGCATTGATATCCTGGGTCCCTTTTAAATAGTGGTTTATGGACCTTTCCTCCAGGAACTTGTCCAAACCTTTTTTAAACCCAGCTATACTAACAGCCCTTACTACATCCTCCGGTAACAGATTCCAGAGTTTGATTACACGTTGAGTGAAGAAATATTTTCTCTTATTTGTCTTAAATAGTTTACCCTGTAGCTTCATTACAAGTCCCCTAGTCCTTCTATATTCTGATAGCGTAAACAATTGATCCACGTTTATCCGTTCCACTCCATTCATTAATTTATAGACCTCTATCATATCTCCCCTCAGCCGTCTCTTTTCCAGGTTAAAGAGCCCTAACCTTTTTAGCCTCTCTTCATAGGAGTAGCCTTCCATCCCCTTCACCAATTTGGTGGCTCTTCTCTGTACTTTTTCTAATAACTCTATGTCCTTTTTAAGATACGGTGACCAGAATTGCACACAATATTCAAGGTGCGGTCGTACCATGGAGCGATACAGAGGCATTATAATATCCTTTGTTTTATTCTCCATCCCTTTCCTTATGATACCTAGCATTCTATTTGCTTTCTTGGCCGCCGCTGCACACTGGGCGGAGGGTTTTAACATGTTATCCACGATGACTCCTAAATCTTTTTCCTGGGTGGTGGTTTCTAATGTGGAGCCTTGCATCGTGTAACTATAGTGTGGGTTGTTCTTTCCTAGGTGCATAACTTTGCACTTGTCCACATTAAATTTCATCTGCCATTTGGATGCCCAGTCTTCCAATTTATCCAGATCCTCCTGCAGTTTTCCACAATCCTCTTGGGTTTTAACAACTTTAAACAGTTTTGTGTCATCTGCAAATTTGATAACCTCACTAGTTATTCCTTTTTCCAGGTCATTTATGAATATGTCAAAAAGTAGGGGACCCAGTACAGATCCCTGGGGTACTCCACTATTCACCTTTTTCCATTGGGAATATTGGCCATTTAGCCCTACCCTCTGCTTTCTATCTTTTAACCAGTTCCCGATCCACAATAGTACACTGCCTCCTATCCCATGACTTTTTAGCTTTGCCAAAAGTCTCTGATGGTGGACCTTGTCAAAAGTTTTCTGAAAGTCCAGATACACTATATCAACCGACTCACCTTTGTCTACCTGTTTATGCACACCTTCAAAAAAACAGATCAGATTAGTAAGACAAGATCTTCCTTGTCTAAAGCCATGTTGGCTGTCTCCCATTAGGCCATGACTATCTACATGCTGTGTAATTTTGTTCTTTATGATGGTTTCTACCATTTTCCCTGGTACTGACGTCAGGCTCACCGGTCTGTAATTTCCCGGGTCACCCCTGGAACCCTTTTTAAAAATTGGTGTTACGTTGGCGACCCTCCAATCTTCAGGTATTACAGATGATTTTAATGAAAGTTCACAGATTACCAATAGCAGGTCTGCAATCTCATATTTCAGTTCTTTCAACACTCTGGGATGTATACCATCCGGTCCAGGTGATTTGTTACTATTCAGTTTATCAAATAGTTGTACAGTAATATATCTTCCCGGTGTAGCGATATTTCTCTCAATTCCTCTGCAGTATCACCTTTAAATACCACTTCAGTCTTGGGTAACATCCCTACATCTTCCTCAGTAAAGACCGAAGCAAAGAATTCATTCAGTCTCTCTGCTATAGCCTTGTCCCCTCTTACTGCCCCTTTTGCCCCTCTATCATCTAATGGTCCAATTGACTCTCTCACAGACCTTTTGCTACGAATGTACTTGAAAAAGTCTTTATTTCGTGTTTTTGCTTCCGTAGCAAGTTTCTTCTCAAATTCCCGCTTTGCCTGCCTTATCAATGCTTTGCATTTAACTTGCCAGTGCTTGTGTTGTTTCCAGTTTTCATCATTTGGCTCTTTTTTCCATGTCCTGAAGGTTGCTCTTTTGGCAGCAACAGCCTCTCTGACCTCACCTTTAAACCATGCTGGCAGTTTTTTGGACTTTCTTCCACTTTTCTTAATGCGTGGAATACAGCTGGTCTGGGCTTCGAGGATAGTATTTCTAAATAACACCCAAGCTTGCTGTAAGTCTTTAACCTTTGGAACCGCTCCTTTTAGTTTTTTCCGAACTATATTCCTCATTCTATCATAGTCTCCCTTTTGAAAGTTAAAAGGTAGTACTGTGGATTCCTTTACTATCTGTCCTCCACTGATTAAATCAAACATGATCATACTATGATCACTATTGCCAAGTGGTCCCAACACCCTTATTTCTTGCACCAGATCTGGCGTTCCACTAAGGACTAGGTCCAGTATGGCTTCCCCTCTGGTCGGTTCATGAATCAGCTGCTCCAAGAAGCAGTCATTTATTTCATCTAGAAACTTTATCTCTTTAGCTTGTCCTGCTGTGAGACTGTCCCAGTCGATACCGGGGTAATTGAAATCACCCATTATTACTACTCTGTTGTGGCTTTTGTTAGCTTCCTTGATTTCTTTGAGCATTTCATCATCCATTTGTTCATTCTGGCCAGGCGGTCGATAGTATACTCCCACTGCCATCACCTTCCCTTTCATAAATGGAATTTCAATCCATAGAGATTCTACAGCAAATTGTGTTCCCTGCAAAACTTTAATCCTTTCTGACTCAATACCCTCTTTAACATAGAGCGCAACCCCTCCACCAATTTGTTCAGCTCTATCATTATGATATAGTTTGTATCCAGGTATCACAGTGTCCCACTGGTTATCCTCCTTCCACCATGTCTCTGAGAGTGCAATCATATCTAACCTCTCATTTAGTGCTATATATTCTAATTCTCCTATCTTATTGTTTAGACTTCTAGCATTGGCATACAAGCATTTTAGTGACTGTATTTTATTAATTTTATTAATATTAATCTGGCTATTGGTAGGCATGGGTAATTGGGAATCTTTATGCTCTGTCTGCTCCTTACTCAAGGGCATTTGGGCTACTATACTCCCTTTTGGAACCTCACGGTAGTTGGTAGTATCCTTCAAGGATACCTTTGTCCGAACCATGAGCTCCTGGGTGACTGTCGGCTTTCCCCTATTTTCTAGTTTAAAAGCTTCTCTATCTCTTTTTTAAAGGTTAATGCCAGCAGTCTGGTCCCATCCTGATTAAGGTGAAGCCCATCCCTTCGGAAGAGCCCCCCCTTTCCCCAGAATGTTCCCCAGTTCCTAACAAATCCAAAACCCTCATCCTTGCACCATTGTCTCATCCACGCATTGAGACTCCGGAGCTCTGCCTGTCTTTTGGGTCCTGCACGTGGAACAGGAAGCATTTCGGAGAACGCTATCCTGGAAGTTCTGGATTTCAACTTCCTACCTAAAAGCTTAAATTTAGCCTCCAGAACTTCCCTACCACATTTTCCTATGTCATTGGTACCAACATGTACCAAGACAGCAGACTCCCCCCCAGCACTATCTATGATCCTATCTAGGCGGTGTGTGAGATCTGCTACCTTCGCACCAGGCAGGCATGTTACCAGGCGATCCTCACGTCCACCAGCCACCCAGCTATCTACATTCCTAATGATTGAATCACCAACTATAACAGCTGTCCTGACCCTCCCCTCATGGGGACATGGCCCTGGAGAAACGTCCTCGGTGCGAGAGGGTTTTACATCACCTGGAGGACAGGTCCTAGTTACAGGATCACTTCCTGCCACACCAGGGTGATGCTCTCCTGTCACGCGACCTCTCTCCTCCATGGCAACAGGGATGCTGCCAGACTGGAGGTGGGACTTCAGGACTATATCCCTGTAGGTCTCGTCCATGTACTTCTCTGTCTTTCTTATGTCTTCCAGGTCTGCTACTCTAGCCTCTAGAGAACGGACTCGTTCCCTGAGAGCAAAGAGCTCCCTGCACTTAGTGCATATGTAGGACCTCTCACCAACTGGGAGAAAATCATACATGTGACACTCAATGCAAAAGACTGGAGAACCCCCATCTCGTTGCTGGACCTCTGTCTGCATCTTAGTTTAAAGCTTGTGTTTAGGTCTTTTAAATTCGGTATATAATAAGGATTGGTAACATAGTTCTTGTTAACTTATTCCCAGTTGTTATAAATATTGTATTGATGACCCTAAGTTTTAAGTAAACCCTTGGTTCAGAACACAAACTCTGGACTGGCCTCCTTTATTTGGAGATGGGAAGAAGAGTGAACATGAATGCGGGTCCCCATTCAAAGAACCCTGAAATAAATTCCAAGAGTAGAGACTAAAAGACACAAAAACCCCTTGGAATCATGTACCCCAGCCTGCAGGCAGCGTCAGAACTGCATCCCGCCTAGGGGCGGCAATGGCTCCACCACTGAATATTGACACCATAGTAGTTTTGAGGTTTGTTTGTTTATTTTTTTAGAGAACAGACTTTTGAAATTATTTTTTAGAGTTTCTTCATGATAAAGCATAGTTACTCACCTGTAGCAGGTGATCTCCGGGAACAGCAGGAATTTAGTCTTCACATATGGGTATCGTCGGTACCGATGGAGCCTGCGCGGGAACGCTCCCCAGCGTCCAATAGGAAAGCTTTTGGGAGCATCCCACAGCGCCTGCATGCTGCCTTCCCACCTGTCCCAACTGTCCCTCTCCAGTTGAGTTTATAGCTGAGACAAAAGAGAGGGAAAGAGAGAAAGAGAAAGAGAGATAGAACGATACAACTCCTAGGGGAGGTGGGTGGGTTGTGAAGACTAAATTCCTGCTGTTCCCGGAGATCACCTGTTACAGGTGAGTAACTATGCTATCTCCAGGAACAAGCAGGAATGTAGTCTTCACATATGGGGACTCCCTAGCTGCAGATGCCAGGGAGATTGCCCCAGAAAGTTGTGTGCCCTTGTGAAAGGGCTTCACTTCCCCCCCATGGATCTCTGGCATCCTACCAGGGATGGTGGGTAGGAGTTGATTAAGTATGGAACAGGTGTTGAAGAACAGCCTGACCAAACAAGGCATCCCCGCGGGAGTCCTTGTCTAAGCAGTAATGGGCTGTGAAGGTATATACCGAAGCCCAAGTAGCTGCTCGACAGATGTCGTCGATAGACACAGAGTGAAGATGAGCCATTGAGGCTGCCATGGCTCTCACATTGTGAGCTGTGACATGGCCTTCAAGAGGCAGGTTCTTACTCTCATAGGCAAAAGATATACACTGTGCAATCCAGCTGGACAGTGTCCTTTTGGAGACTGGAAGTCTCAAATGACTAGGATCAAAAGCAACAAAAAGTTGAGAGGATTTTCTATGTTGCTGTGTCCTTTGCAAGTAAAAGGCCAAAGCTCTTTTACAGTCCAAAGTATGAAGGTTCCTTTCTGCATTTGAGACGTGAGGCCTTGGAAAGAATAAAGGAAGGTAAACCGCTTGGTTTAAATGAAAGGACGAAACCACCTTTGGCATAAAGTGTGGATGAGTACTAAGGACTACCTTATCATGATGGAACCTTGTATAAGGAGGATCAGTCACCAACGCTTGCAATTCACTGATGCGACGTGCTGATGTGATTGCAATGAGAAAGATAACTTTCCAGGAATGGAATTTCAGAGATGTAGTGGCTAATGGTTCAAAGGGCGGTTTCATGAGCTGCCCAAGTACCAGATTTAAGTCCCATGCCACCGGTGGTGGCTTAATGGGAGGCTTCGTTAAAAGAAGGCCTCTCATAAATCTCGCTATGAGAGGATGAGAGGAAATAGGTTGTCCATTTAGAGGCTGCAATAGCACTCAAATGGACTCTTACTGAAATGGTCTTAAGCCCTGCATTTGACAAATGAAGGAGGTACTCCAGTAATGATTCCAGAGGTATCACAAGAGGGTTAAGACCCTTCTGCGAGCACCATATGGTAAACCCTTTCCACTTAAATGCATAAGAGCATCTTGTGGAAGGTTTCCTGGAAGCATGAAGGATATCCTTTACCTGCTGGGAAAGGTTAAGACCGTGAAGTTCTAGGCTTTCAGCAACCAGGCCCTGAGATGCAGAGACTGGTGATTGGGAAGCCACAGCATCCCGTCCTCTAGAGAAAGAAGATCTGGAGCAGATCCTAACTCCAGAGGCGGAGCTTGAGAGAGATGTAGGAGCAGAGGGTACCATGGTTGTCGTGGCCAATGTGGAGCTATGAGGATCATATGACCTCTGTCTCTCTGAAGCTTGAACAGGATTTTGGGAATTAGGGGAATGGATGGAAAGGCATACAGGAAGTCCTGACCCCAATGAAGAAGGAAAGCATCCTTGGCCTGACAACCTTAAGCCGGAATTCTGGAACAGAACCGGGGAAGTTTGGCATTCACCGGACTTGCAAAGAGGTCTATGTCCGGGGTTCCCCAAATTTGAAAAATTTTGGCCACCTGGTCTGCATGGAGAGACCATTCGTGTGGAAGCAGAACTCGACTGAGTTTGTCTGCCCAAGAGTTTTCAATGCCTGGAAGATACACAGCAAGGAGATGAATCTGATGCTCTCTGGCGAGAGCCCATAGTCGCAAAGCTTTGTTGCACAGCGACAGAGAGCCTGTTCTGCCCTGCTTGTTCACATAGAACATGGCTACCTGTTTGTCCATTTGAACTAGGACTGTCTTGTAGCTGAGCTGGGTGTGAAATACTCGAAGAGTAAGGAAGATTGCTCTGAGCTCCAGGAGGTTGATATGGAGATAGGCCTCCTGTGGAGTCCAGGTACCCTGGGTAGAAAGGCCATGCAGGTGAGCTCCCCAACCCACCTGTGAAGCATCTGTTGTTAAAGTGGTTTGGGGTGGGGGTTGCTGAAAAGGAGACCCCACCAAAAGGTTTTTGGGTGATTGCCACCATTGGAGGGACAAAATAAGGCGATCTAAGTTTGCTATTTTGTCTGACAGTCAACCTAACGCCTGAGTCCACTGAGTGGATAAGGTCCATTGGGCTGCCCTCATATGGAGGCAAGCATAAGGAACCACATGCACGGTGGATGCCATGTGGCCTAGCAACTGTAACATTTCCTGAGCAGTGGGGTGAGGTTTTAGCACTGCTTGGGAAGCTAACTGCACAATGCGAAGGCAGCAGGGCTGTGGAAGGAAGGCCCTTGTCTGTCTGGTATCCAGCAGAGCTCCTATAAACTATAGGGATTGAGTGGGAGCAAGGTTGGACTGAAGGATGCGCATTGTGCGAGACAGAGCAACCCTGGCCTCTGGCTCTTAAGGGGCTCGAATGAGCCAGTCATCTAAGTAAGGGAAAACGAATATTCCCAGGGTGTGGAGAAATGCTGCTACCACAGCCATGCATTTTGTGAACACCTTTGGTGCAGAGGCCAGGCCAAAAGGAAGAACCCTGTATTGGTAGTGCTTCCCTTGAAACAGAAATCGAAGGAATGTTCGGTGAGTTGGATGGATGAGAACATGAGTGTACACATCCTTGAGATCTAGAGAACAAAGCCAATCCAGACTCTGAAGGTATGGGAGCAGAGTTCTTAGAGAAATCATTTTGAACTTCTCTCTGAACAGGAATTTATTCAATTCTCTGAGGTCTAGAATGGGCCTGTGTCCTCCTGTTTTCTTTGGAATAAGGAAATAGGGGGAGTAAAACCCTGTACCCCGTTGGAGAATGGGTATCTCTTCTGTTGCCCCTTGAGCAAGGAGCATAGTGACCTCTTGACCTAACCGGTCGTTGAGAGAGGTCTGAGAATTGAACTGTCTTAGGAGGGGGCATGCTGAGAAAATGAAGCTTGTACCCCTCTCTTACAATAGACAGAGTCCAATTTTCTGCTGTTATCTGACCCCATCTGGGGGCAAAATGACATAACCTTCCCGGGATGGTGGAGGGTTCTGGGCCGTTCAGGGCCAGGAAGGCAAAGTTCTCTAGACAGGAGTCAAAGCCCCTGTGGAGGCTGAGTCTGCTGAGTCTGTTGAGGTTTAGCTGCTTTTGGTTTCCTTTGTTGCCTAGGTTGTTGCTGCTGTCCCTTTTGGGCAGACTGACCTAAACGATGTCCCTGCTGGGTATAGGAGGGATAAAACTTTTTCTTCTTGCTGAAGAATGGTTTCTTAGAGGATCTTTTCCTCGCAGGATCAGCTGTAGATTTAGACAATCTATCCAAAGTGATATTGTCAGCATCAATCTCATTAGCTTTTTCCTGCCAATTCTTGCTAAAGAGATTCTCTCCTGTGCAAGGTATATTCCCCAGTTTGTCCTGTACCCAGATTTTCAAGTCAGATGCCTGGAGCCAGGCAATTCAGGTGTACTACTCAACCAACTAGTACCGAACAACTACTCAGCATACAACTGCCCACGCATCCACAAGCGTGGAGGAGGAGTCCTAATAATAGCAAAAACAGAACTCAAGTTCAAGACACTGAATCTCACAGATACAAAGCAGTGTAACACAATTAGCATCAAGAACAAGAATATTGCAATCTGCCTAACCTACAGAGCACCCCGTGCTCCACCCGACGAACTAGCCTTCATACTCGAAGAAGCCTGTGCCATAACGTCAAACAACAAACCAGCACTACTAATCGGAGACTTCAACCTCAAGTCCGCCAATACAAAAGATGCAGAGGCCTTCCTTCAGGCAATGTCATCACTTCAATTCACACAGATAGTCAATGCACCAACACACAGACTAGGATCATCCCCAGACCTCATCTTCGCATCAAACTACCTAACTTCAAGAGACCTAATCTCTACACCCACCATCACCCCAGTACCATGGTCTGACCATTACTTAATCGAGACAAATCTGCAATCACAAGAAGACTGGACAAGCGAAAGAGCGAACTTCCCACACACACAAAGACGATTCAAGTCCTTTGACAAGGACGAATTCATCCAGGACACAATACAACACTTGAACATTGACTCAGAGGACCTGGAGGAACAAGTTTCCAACTGGAACAATGTCCTAGCTAACGCCGCCAAACCATCCGTTGACAGGACCAAGAAACAACACCACAACAAGAGACAAAACAAACCATGGTACTCAGCAAAAATACGACAGGAAAAGAGGGAGCTCAGGAAAATTGAACGGAGATGGAGAAAAAACAAAACTACTTCCGACCAACATCTTTACCTAACAAAGCAAAAACAATACAATGAACACATCAACCAATCAAAGAGAGAATTCCACACAAACCTGATAAATTCTTCCATCAACAAACCCAGAGAACTTTTCGAAATAGTAAAAACCCTGACAAAAGAGCAAGCAGCAGAAAGAGAAATACAAGTGGATCCACAGATATTCGCCGACCACATCAAAGACAAATTTCACTCCACAGAGCGCTCAACACCCAGTAGAACCAACAGAACGAACGTCCACCCCAAAACCTGGGGCACATTCCACTCACCCTCAAAAGAGCAGATATCAGACATCATCTCCACAATCAACACAAGCACTGCTCCTACAGACCCTTGCCCAGTGTCATGGGTCAAAGCCACCAAAGCAAGCCTCATACCAAACATTCATAAAATGGTACACAACTCACTCACTCAAGGACTCATGCCACAGCAATTAAAGCTTGCCTCAGTAAGACCAATCACAAAGAAAACTTCTCTCGACAAAAAGGACCCAGCAGCATACCGACCAATCTCCAGCATACCCTTCCTCGCAAAAATAATCGAAAAGACGGTTCAACTACAACTTCAGGAACACATTGACGAACACGGAACTCTCGACGACAACCAACACGGATTTCGTCCCAACCATGGAGTCGAAACTCTCCTGATCTACCTCTTCGACAGCATCATAAGAATAATTGACGACATCAGGAATGGAATTATAATGATCTTCATCGACATCTCCTCAGCGTTCGACACAGTTGATCACAATATACTCCTGGAGAGACTGAAGAACACTGGTATACACGGTACCACTCTAAAATGGTTCCACTCGTACCTAACAGAAAGACAGCTACAGGTCAAGGTGGGACAGGACACCTCCCGGCCCATAAACGTCCAACAAGGAGTACCACAAGGATCCGCACTCTCAGCACTCCTTTTTAACATCTACATCCAACCAATATGCAACATTATGAAAGAGAACAACATCCAATACACAATATACGCAGACGATATAATGGTATACTCCCCGATATCAATCGAAAACCCGGACTTCTCTAAGATAGCAGACTGCCTTACCCAAATGGCGAAGTGGTGCCAAAACAACAATCTAGCTATAAACTACAACAAGACTGAAGCTTTAATCATCACTCGAAACCAAAGCTTCACACACCCACCAAACATAAAGATACAAAGCACCACGATACCGATAAGATCGGAGGTGAGATACCTTGGGGTTACTCTGGACAGTAAACTCAACCTCAAACCACACATAGACAAAACAATCCAAAAAGCATATTACAGGATGCGAATCATCAGGAGACTGAAACCACTCCTCGCTCCAGAACACTTCCGTACAGTCTGTCAAGCACTGATAACCCCAATACTGGACTTCTGCAATCCGATATACCTCGGACTACCAAAACAAGCTCTCAAACCACTACAGCTGGCACAAAACACTGCAGCTCGAATCATATCCGGAGCCGCAAGGCAGGAGCACATCACACCTACACTAAAGGACTTACACTGGCTCCCAATCATTGCTCGCATCAGATACAAGACTATCATAAACCTATTTAAGATAAAAGAACACACATCAGCCAACAGCCTCCACCTGCTCATACAACCGGAAACCAGCGCACGTCCCAGAAGAAGTCAAACACGCAACCGAGTCAGCACCCCAAATGAGTACAAGCACACACGCAAGGACACAACAGACAGAGCTCTCTCCATGGCTGCTCCAACAATATGGAACAATCTACCGGACGATCTAAGGGCAACTCCAGACCTCAAAGACTTCAGAAAACAACTGAAAACCATGCTGTTCATAGAGCACTATGGTCACATCACATAACCTAAGAGAATGGATAACAGCACTCCAATCCTCCCAAACAACTGAATATATATAAAATATGATTCTAGCACCACTGTAAATAGCCCACCCTGTATATAGCTCAAACAAATCAAGCACCCAACACATCCCTCACACAACTAAGTTTTATCCTCACTGCATGTACAACACACACACTTTACCTGATTGCTTGCTGTGATACCACCTTGATTATTAAGATAAGGCGGTTTAGAAATACTGTTAAATAAATAAAAATAAATAAAATAAAATTCTACGTGCACCTATGGCAATAGCAGTGGTTCTTCTTATGCATTCAAAGCAGTCAAAGGCTGCACGATTCACAAACTTGGAAACATCCTAAGCATGTTTTTTTTTTTTTTTTTTTTATAAACTTTATTTTGAAACACCAGGAGACAAACAAATCACAACAATAACTAGCTCCGAGAGGGGTGGACTCTGATCCCCCTTCAGAGCAGAATTAACAGCCAGGTGTAAATTTTTGATATTCATCCCCAACCGTCCCCCACTCCCCCCCCCACCCACCTTACAGTCACTGACCCGACCCATAAAGAACCATCTACGGGGGGGGGGGTTAACACCCCATTTGCAAAATCTCGTTGCGAACGCCAGGGCTCAACATTTGAATGTAGGGGTCCCAGAGCCTCTGAAAGGCCGGCCACCGTCGCACACTGCCCCGAGCGCGGCGGCAGTCCCAAAGCATCAATTGATGGAAGGCATTGCGCCATTCCCAGTAGGAGGGCGGATGTGGTTCCCTCCACTTTCGCAGAAGAGGACCCTTACCCACCAGACAGGCTTTACGCACCAGCAAACGCTCCCATTTCCCTTTGGGCTGGGTGGGGCATAGTCTATCTAACACCACTAAAGACCCATCCCAGCATACCCGCTGCCCTAACAAGTGTACCAAAAAGGTACAGATTTTTGCCCAATATGGCCGTATGATGCGGCACCCCCACCACATATGGAACAGCGTAGCAAGAGACTCGGAGCAGCGTGGACAGCTCCCATCGGTGGTAAGGTGACTGCGGAGGGCCCGTCGGGGAGAAAAATGTGCCCTAGTGATGCACTTAAATTGTATTTCCCTCCAGCGAGCCCCCACAGCCAGTAAAGCCGCCCGCACTGCGCCAGGAGGAACCGCACTGCCCATTTCCGCCGCCCAGGCAAGCTCCACCGAACTATAATCAGCGATCGGCCTAAAGGGAGCCACCCTATTCCGCAACCCACGAATGGAAGGCAGTTCCTCCCCCCCCAACCCGAAGAACTCAATAATTCTCGCGGAGCGCTCCGCCCGGAGATCCATAACCGATAATGAATGTACGTAGTGGGAGAGCTGCAGATAGGCGAAATAGTGTCCGGACGGTAATCCATATTCCTCCCTCAGAGTCCGGAATTGTTTACATTTCCCCGAAAGGTCGACCACATGGCCTACATTACCTATACCTTGTCGAATCCATACCGAGAACGCACCCGTGTCAGACCCCGGAGTAAACTGCGCATTGCCCTTCAGCGGCAGCCAACTGGAGACTCGCCAATTCTCCCCCCAGTACCCATTCAACCGCCGCCAAGTCCGCCTAACCGATCCCAAAAGCACACTGTCTTCAACTTTGCCCCAACACAACCGATTGTCAAAATGCAACAGAGCCAGCAAAGCATTTGGAGCCGCCAGCGCCTCTTCCAAGGCCACCGGCGTATAAACTTCCGTGCCCCCCAGCCAGTCGCTTAAGTGGCGCGATTGACAAGCCAGGGCATATGCCTCTAAGTCCGGGAGACCCATCCCACCCTGTTCCCATTTCCCCACTAGCCGACTAAAAGGTATCCGCGCCTTCTTACCGTTCCATAGGAACCCCCGGATCACCCCCTCAATCCTCCGGAGGTCACCCCTCTGTAGCCATACCGGTAGAGTTTGCATCCAGTAAAGGATCCGTGGCAGAATGACCATCTTAATCACCGCGATCTTCCCTGACAAGGATAGGGGGAGAGATTTCCAGGCCAACAATTGCTCCCGCAGCTTACTCAACGTCCATTCTAAGTTACAACGATACAACCGAGTCGGTTGGCACGTTAGCCGAATACCTAAGTACGTGAAATACTCCTCGGCCCATCTGAGAGGAAATACCCCCTGCCATCCAGCCTTCAAAAGGCCCAACACATCGAGTGCCTCGGATTTCTCCATATTAATAGCTAAACCTGCAAAGCGTCCAAATCGGTGAAATTCCTGTAGCAAGGATGAAAGAGAGACCTGGGGGGAGGATAAATGTACCAACAAATCGTCTGCGAAGGCCGACAGTTTGAACACGTGAGAGCCCATACGGATGCCCTTGATCTCCAGAGATTGTTCCACGCTCCGTACAAAGGGATCCAGGGAGAGCACAAACAGTAAGGGAGACAGGGGACATCCTTGTCGGGTACCCCGGTATAAGGAAAAAGGATCAGATAGGACCCCGTTACAATAAATGGCCGCCGTCGGATCCGCATATAAGCTGTGAACCATCTTGCAAAAAACAGGCCCCAAGCCATAATACGGGAGCAAGAACTTGAGATATTTCCAATCCACCCTGTCAAAGGCTTTCTCCGCGTCAAAGCTTACTAACAACGAGGGGAGCCGTCGTCGGCTCACCCATTCCAGCGAGGAGAGGATTTTACGGAGATTACGGACTGCGTGACGCTGCCTGACAAAGCCCACCTGCGATTCATGGACCAATTGACCTAACACGCCTGCCAGGCGATCCGCCAAGATCTTAGCCAAAAGCTTAACATCAAAGTTGAGTAGTGAAATGGGACGATAAGACGCGGCCTGTAAGGGGTCTTTCCCAGGCTTAGGGAAGAGCGTAATATAGGCCTGGTTCCCCCCCCAGCGGAAGCCGCCCTGTTCTGTCCTTTTAGTGTGAAGGGCCACCAGTGCAGGGGAAATATGGTTATTGAGGATCTTATACATCTCCGCCCCCAGTCCATCTGGACCCGGAGACTTGTAACAGCTCGCCTTAGCAATAGCCTGCTGCACCTCTTGGAGAGTCAGCGGTTGATCGAGGAGCGCCCTCTCCGGCTCACTCAACCGCGGCAAATCTAGGCCCTGTAGATATGACACCATCCGTTCCGGGGAGCCCTCATCTGCTGAATAAAGAGTCCGAAAAAAGGAACTGAAGACCTGGGCAATCTGCAAATTGTCCCTATGAAGGGTCCCTTGGTCATCCCTAATGGCCGCTATCATGCGCGACCCTCGGGGGCCCCGCAGGCAGCGTGCCAACAATTTGCCCGGTTTGTCCCCTTGGCAGTATAGTTGGTAGCGATAATACAGCGCCGACTTTTTAGCCCGCTGGTGCAGGAGTTCATTCAGGGCCGTTTGTGTTTCCCACAGCTGTGTTTTAAGAGCCAGACTTGGGGTGCAGGCATGCCGTCGGCGAAGCTTCGTAACTAGTTTTTCAAGTCGGATAATTTGTTCCGCCCGGAGCCTCCGCTTTCGAGCCATGTAGCCAATGATATCGCCCCTTAGGACCACCTTAGCCGTCTCCCATACAAGCTCGGGTTCAGCCTGATGTCCGGCGTGATCGGACTCAAACTCCTGCCAACGGCGGACCAAAAACTGACGGAATTGGGTATCCCTGTATAATTCCAGCGGAAAAACGCCAGATGCGCGCCCCCGGACTGTCACCCACCCCCTGTAACGTTAGCCAGATCGGAGCGTGGTCAGAAATCTCCGTGGGGCCTATCCACGCATCAGTCACCTTGGCAAACAGACTTTTAGAAAGCAGTAAATAATCGATTCTGGCGCTGGTCCCATGTGCACGGGACTGGTGCGTATAATCCCTTTCCTCCGAATGCAGAAGCCGCCAGGGATCAACCAACCCCAAGCGGATGCACAGCCGCTGGAGTGCACGGGCCGAGTAAAGGCGATCCCTGGGACCCCCTTCCCGCGAGGTATCCAGCACGACATCCATTACTCCATTGAAATCGCCACCCAAAATCAAAGGCAGCTCTGGAAGTTGTTCAATTCGTGATGCCAGGCGAGAATACAGAGCTGCATCCAAAACATTAGGGCAGTAGAGGTTACCGAGAAGGACCGGTTGCCCCCCCAATAGGCCATGTAACACAATGAAACGCCCTGTAGGATCTAGGATCTGTTGGTGAACCTCAAAGCGGATATTTTTGTGAATAAGTACCACCACGCCCCCCTTCCTACCCACAGCAGGGGCCCCCCAGACTTGCCCCACCCAGCCTCGTTGGAGTTTGCGATGCTCTTCCTCTGTCTGGTGGGTTTCTTGGAGCAAGGCAATATCTGCTCTCTGCCGGGCCAAAGCTTGCAAAATTTTGGATCTTTTAATGGGACTCCCCAGCCCACAGACATTCCAAGAAATAATTTTCAGAGTAATACAATATTAAATAACATTTTCACCCATATCAATGCCAATGGTTGGGAGAGGGTCCCCCCAGCCTGGGACGCCCCCCATCTCCAGTATCCGATTCCCCCCCTAACAAGAGGCTGTCTTGCCCGGGTGTGACCGTAAGAACCCCCCCATTCCCCCCCCCTCTTCCCCCCACCCTCCGCCCACCCCCCTTCTCCCCAACTCCCCTTCCCTCCCACTCTCTCAGCCACCCCGTCCTCCTCTCCCCCCCTCCATACAGCCTTCCCCCCTGAGTAACGCACATCCCACCTCAGTCTAAAACTGAGTAAGGTCACCTCTGAGCACCGCGGGACCACCGCGGAGATACATCTAGCCCCAGTGCTTACTATTAATCCCGGGGTCACCCCTCCCTCCGAAGCCCCCCACCGCCCCCCACACTATATTCGGCTTGGCTGCTGGGGACAGATATTGGCTTATACAAATTGCTGCAAATCCTTCTTAACTCCCCCAGCCCCACCCCGGCCATCCAAGAAGGGGATAGGAAAAAGACCACAGTGGTGAGGGGAATGGGGAATAGCCCCTTAAGAGAATTAGTTGGAACCGCTTCCCCGGGAGTAGGTCTCACATACTCACTTTACCCCACGATCCTTAGGAAATTCGATGACAAAACATACTTTTTACAGTAAAGGCAAAAAATATAGCAATATGGCAACATGGCAATAGGCTCCTATGGTCCAATGAGGCACAAACTTCCAGGAGGTTGTTGGAGTATGGCATCAGGTCCCGGTAGCTACCTTCCCTGGAGAGATCACCTCTCTCTCGGAGATGTGCCGCTTCCACATAGCTGATACCAACAGTTTTAGCAGCATGGGTCATGCGAGCTCATTGCACTGAGTCCGCAGTGCCCGCCGCCGCCTGAGCCGGCTGCTCCTTTTGCAATTGCGTTAAAAAGGTCTTGGCCTCTCCCGCGGTCGCGAATGTCAAATTACGGCCCTGATGGTGAACTCTTAGCGTCGCCGGAAAGGTCAGGGAGAAGCGAATCTTCCTCTCAAATAGAGCCGTGCATACCTGGGAGAACTCCTTGCGCTTCGCAGACACCGCAGTGGAGTAATTCTGAAACAGCAGAATTTTGGAGTTGTGCCATAGCAGACCCTCATGCTGTCGATAGGCTCTGAGAAGGCGCTCCTTATGAGCAAAGTTCAAAATTTTAGCAATGACCACTCGGGGTCTGGCTCTGGTCTCGGACCAAGGCCCGATCCTATGGGCGCGCTCCACTTTCAGATCTCCAACCAACGTGGGTAGGCCCAGCTCTTCCGGGAGCCATTTTTCGATGAGCGGCAGCAGCTGAAGGTCAGTTGTTGCTTCGGGGATGCCCACCAGCCGGAGATTGTTCCGGCGGGAACGATTTTCTAGGTCATCCACCTTGTTTGCAGCGCCAAGAGCTGTGCATGTGTATCCGCGTGCATTCTCTCTTGCCGACCGTCATCATCTTCGATCGCTGACACACGGTGTTCCAATTCTTCAATTCGCTGGCCCTGTGCTGCCATGGTCTCCCCCATCGCCTCCAATTTGGTGAGGATTTGGTCGAACTTAGGGTTTAAATGCCGGGCCACTTCCTTTGCCAAATCTTCTGACGCCGAGTCTCCACTCTCCACGCCCGGTGAAGAGGGGTGCATCTCCGACGCTGTTGTGGCCCGAGATTTGGGCGCCTTCTCCTTCTCCCTCTCTCTCCGCACCGGGAGCGGCATCCAGGAACACCAAAAGGCAGCAGATTATAGGGGCTATATTAAGGTTACTTTCCCCGCAATCGGCACCGATCACCAGGAGCTCAAAACGCCATTTTTACGCCGATTTTGCCGCGGTGGTCCCGGAGCAAGTGAAAGATGTCCTCACTTGCCCATGTGTCACGTGACCTCTCTCTACATCCTAAGCATGTTTAACAAGAGCAAGATAATCTTGCCTTTTATCATCAGGAAGGAGAAGGCTCATAAGCTCTAAGTCTCCTGTGACCTCCTTAACCCTTTCCAGGCCGAGCCCAAAACTCTCGGGATCCAAAATTCTGACTAAATATTCCTATCTAATGGTATATAATACATGACCATAGCAGAAGGAAAATCACTATTAGAACATATTGAATAAGACGGGTACAATTTTCCTGAAATATGCAAAAATTAACCCGGCTGCAGAATGTGGATTAAAAATTTAAAGTAGGCCTTCAAAGGTTTATGGAACATTCCCATATACAAGATATAGGAACTGATCCTAGCAGAAAACATGGAAGCCTGGAAGGTTCAACATCCAAAGGCGTCAAGAGTCCTACACTCACGTCCTGGAGGATTAGATGCATGCCTTTTTGCACTCTTTATCCATCTCATGGCTGATTCCACCACCATGGAATGGTGTGGTAATTGAGTCTTCTGAAACCCAGGACAAGGAGGAACGTGATACATGGTGTCGAGTCTTCGAGAGTGAGGAGATGTGGTCAGAGGTGTTTCCCACATCCTTAACATAAGATCATGCAAGATCTCATGAATAGGTAAGGTAGCTGCCTCCTTGGGAGCTTTAGGGTATTGTAGGATTTCTAATTCCTTTGCCCTAGGCTCTTTTTCAGGAGCCACTGTGATGGAAAGACCTCGGGCCACATCTCGGATAAAATCCAGAAAGGACTTATCCTCTGGTGGAGACATCCTACCCTGAGGAGAAGAGGAATCCTCAGGAAGAAGTACTCTGGTATCGGCAGAGCTTTCAGAGTCTTCAGACTCATCCGAGGATTCAAAGTATCTCCGATCTGGGTGATCGTGCAAGGCATGGTACCGGTACCGATCGAAGTCGGCATCAGAGTGGTCCAGTACCGATAGGAGGGTACTGGACCACTCTGAGATAGGAGGCACTCTGGGATAGGAGGCAGTATACTATTGTGGATCAGGAACTGGTTAAAAGATAGAAAGCAGAGGGTAGGGCTAAATGGCCACTTTTCCCAATGGAGAAAGGTGAATAGTGGTGTTCCCCAGGGATCTGTGCTGGGTCCGCTGCTTTTTGACATATTCATAAATGACCTGGAAAGTGGAATAACGAGTGAGGTTATCAAATTTGCAGATGACACAAAACTATTTAAAGTTGTTAGAACCCAAGAGGATTGTGAAAAATTGCAAGAGGATCTTGATAAATTGGAAGACTGGGCATCAAAATGGCAGATGAAATTTAATGTGGACAAGTGCAAGGTTATGCACCTAGGGAAGAACAACCCAAACTATGGTTACACGATGCAAGGTTCCACATTAGGAACCACCACCCAGGAAAAAGATTTAGGCGTCATTGTGGATACCATGTTAAAACCCTCGGCCCAGTGTGCAGCGGCGGCCAAGAGAGCAAATAGAATGCTAGGTATGATAAGGAAAGGAATGGAAAATAAAACAAAAGATATTATAATGTCTCTATATCGTTCCATGGTGAGACCGCACCTTGAATATTGTGTGCAATTCTGGTCGCCGTATCTTAAAAAGGATATAGCGATTTTAGAAAAGGTTCAGAGAAGAGCCTCCAAAATGGTAAGGGGGATGGAAGGATACTCCTATGAATAAAGGCTAAAAAGGTTAGGGCTCTTTAACCTGGAAAAGAGACGGCTGAGGGGAGATATGATAGAAGTCTATAAATTAATGAACGGAGTGGAATGGGTAAATGTAGATCGATTGTTTACGTTATCAGAATATAGAAAGACTAGGGGACATGCAATGAAGCTACAGGGTAAACTATTTAAGACTAATAAAAGAAAATATTTTTTCACTCAACGTGTAATCAAACTCTGGAATTTGTTACCGGAGGATGTAGTAAAGGCTGTTAGTGTAGCTGGGTTTAAAAAAGGTTTGGACAAGTTCCTAGAGAAAAGGTCCATAAACCATTATTAAGAAGTGACTGAAGATATCAATGCTTGACCCAGTACAAGCACTGTGGAACTTGTGTCTCTTGGGGAAACTGCTAGGTACATATGACCTAGATTGGCCACTGTTGGAAACAGAATACTGGGCTTGATGGACCTTGGTCTGACCCAGTATGGCATATCTTATGTTCTTATGACTTGTCAATGCCTGATAGAGACGCATGACTCGGTCCCGGTAGAATACCTGCCGATGTCGATGCAGTCGGTGCCGGTACCGGAGTTGGTGCCGGTACTGGTTGAATTGTCTGAAGTGGTTTCAGGGGCATCGAGGCCGTGAGAAGAGCCGCCAGACTGCGTTCAATAGCCAAGAATCTCTGGTTTATCGACACTGCCGATGCTTGGTTATCGGTGCCAGATGAAGCGGCCAGAATCCCAGAGCATGGCACCAGTAGTTCTGCCGAGGTTGAAGCCTCAAGAACATCCTGGAGCCCCGTTAGTGCTTTGGAAGCCGAAGCCTCCCACCGGGGCAATTTTGCCTGTGAAAGTCCCTCAAGGGCAATGCCAGAGGCATCTCAATGTTTAGAAGGAGATCTACCCTTTGAGGACCGGCTAGATTTATGTTTAGTTACCTGAGATCCATGGGAGGAAGATGAAGCCCTGGCATTTGTCGATGCCATGGAGGCTGCATCGGAGGGAAAAAGGGTGCTAAGTTTAGCAGCTCGGTTTTTCAGGCCCCTTTTGGACATCATCCCACAGGCAACACACTCTGAAATAGAGTGGTCAGGACCTAAACATTTGAGGCACCACTCATGGGTGTCAGTGACGGAGATGGTACCGCCACACTTAGAACAATTTTTAAAACTCGAGGCGGGTTTTTCCATTTTGAGGGAAAAAATTGGGCCTAGTGCCCAAAATGGCACATGGCACCCGAGAAGAAAATTACTGGAGAGACTCCAGAAACAAAGTTGTTGTGTTTTTTTTTTTAAGAAAAAAAGAAAAGAAGAACCGACGGTACCGGTATAGCATCGAGGGAAGGCAGACGCGACCACAAAAAAGAAGAATAAGAAGGGAAATTTTCTGCGGTGACAGGATGTGCGACCTGTCAGTTCCGCGGAAAACGAAGAACTGGAGAGGGACAGTTGGGGAAGGCAGCACGCAGGCACTGTGGGATGCTCCAAAAATCTTTCCTATTGGACGCTGGGGAGTGTTCCTGCGCAGGCTCCATCGGTACCGACGATACCCATATGTGAAGACTACATGCCTGCTTGTTCCTGGAGATCATATATACTTGTGTGTATACATGCATATATCTATAGCTGTGGTGATCATTATTTTACCCAGTGAGCTGGCATGGCGATACCTATTCTATAACGATTATTCTTGGAAAGCTGAAAAATATGCTGGAAATCTTACCTGCATTGGCCTGAGGAAGGTTTCTGTTGCTCGAAAGAGTTGATGTCCTGAATGCTTTAAAAACATATTTTGGTCATTGTATAGAATTGAAAGTGACAGAGAAAAACAATCCTCTTGAAATTGTAAAATGCAGCTCTTCTGGAGGCTTGTAGTATCTTGGCATACCTTGGTTCTGCCCTCTTCCTTGTGCGGCTTGAACCTGTCCTAAAGCATTGAAGAGAAACACTCAGCTGTTATCATGGTCATTGCGGATTATTACAGTATTGTTACTACTGTCGAACTGTTAACTATGTCGGTCCTGGAGAAAACGGAGATCTTTTTAGGCTGTGATATAATTTGAAACGGCCAGTAGAAAAGACTCTACAGCTGTGTGCTGCAGATGGCAACGGACCTCTCATCAAGCAAGACTAGGTGGTTGCTTGAGGGGCCAACTTCAAGTGGATGGCAAAAAGAAGTGGCAGTCAAAGATAAGCGATATGTTCTGACATACAAAAGCTCAAAAGAACCATTGGTGTGTATCTTTACCTGCAAGTAAAATGGCTTTTGGAAATTACTCTCATTATCTTTATCTATATATAGGAGTGAAGGAGTAGCCCAGTGGTTACAGCAGCAACCTGATTCCCAAAGAGACCAAGGTTGAAGTCCCACTGGCACTCCTTCTGCCATGAACAAGTCACTTAATCCTCCATTGCCTTAGACTGTAAGCCCTGCAATAACAGCGTAACACCTACTGTAACTTGCCTTGAACCTCCAGATTTAATCCACTATTTTCAAATGATAGGAGGTGGAGTGGTAATCTCTGTTATGATGTGATATTTGACATATTTGCTTGATGCCATGTTTTTCAGCTACCATTGTTCTGATGTCAATGTCATACTTCGAGCTGTTGCCAATAGTGATTTGGTTATTATGGATACAAACTGATATTAAGAGTACGCCTGATGCAGAAAATCTGTGTTTTTGATACATGTTTGTGTCAGGAGTGGATTATATGGATGCGTATGTATATGAAGCTCATGGACTAAATTCACATAAATGCTGTTTTTGTGGTTTATGAAGTGCTATGATTGAAATTTTAATATCACAGTGGGACCGATGATGGTATGTGAGAACTATGCTGATAAAGCTATATCCACACTGGCTCTTTTTGAGATTGATGGCCCATTTCTAATTTAATATTGTATTTGCCAATTGGAGAGAATATTTTGGGAGGTTTTTACACCTTTACAAAATAAGCACATTTTTGGACTTTTCACATAAGCGTTCTGTTATAAGTCAAGCCCTATAGGTGCAAACATTTTAAGACTGTAACATTTCTCAGTTTAAACAGGAAATGGATCATCGTGTTGTCTTTCCAAGTCTTCCATACTGAATCTTTCAGATGCAATAGAAGGCTCAGAAGTGTGCTCTCCATGTCCACATAGAGGAATACTCTGGAGTCCCTGCTCTTAAATTTAACTCAGTTTGTAAGGTTATGTAATGGAGGTTGGACTTTCCTGTCACTCATAGGGCATGAGGAGTCCCCGTTCCAAATTGGAAGGAACTTTAAAAGGGTCTTTTTTCACGAGGAGTCTAGGCGAGGAGGAGAGGCTGACTTAGCTCACTGTTGGGTCAAAGCCTAGCCAGGCTGCTGCATCTGATGTGACAGCTCAGCTACTTCAACAAGATAGCAATCCAGCCACAAGCTGTGTATGCTGGAGCCAGCAACTCACTGAAGGAAGAAGGGAACAGAGAGAAAGTGAAGTCTATGAGAGAGAAGAATGGAAGTCTATAAGAGAGGAGCCGGTGTTACTAAGAGAGAAAGTGAAGTCTATGAGAGAGGAGGAAGTGAAGTCTATAAGAGAGGAGCCAGTGTTACTAAGAGAAAGGTCACTGTCTAATCATCTGTTGGGGACAGAGAATACACTCAAGGCTTTAGGAGGGACCTGATACCCAGGTGCATCCCTATTCACTGCTTGAGGAGTGGAAAGGAATCTGCCTCCCAGGTAAATAGTTAGTTAACCTATTTGGATACAGTTTTTAGACTTAGGGAAGAGAGCAAGTGAATCCTTATCCCATATTTCCACTCAAAAGGTGCACCCATCACTTTTAGAGGCGATAAAGGATGGTAGTGGTATTTTGATGTCCAGAGCAATATTAATACGCTGCTGGCATTTCTTTAAGTGCTTATATTTGAAGGCAAAGCCACAGTTTTTCAGCAAAACAACTGTAGAGAAGATAAGGAACAAGAAGATACCCACCCAGCAACCTATTTAGAGAGGAGATTAAGGAAGCAGAATCTGAAGGAAAGCTCTAAGTGCAAAGGCTTTGAGTAACCACATTTACAATGTTTAAGCCTGACATAAAGGAATGTAAATAGTTACAGTATTATTGGGAATCACCTAATATGTGTGTTTTATTTAAAAATATTACTTTGCCTTTTTGTGTCTTATTTCTTTTTATTTATTTTTTATTAAATTCTTCAAATAAGAAGTACCTATACATAGAAAAATAGCAAACCTTATTAATAAACGACAAAAAAATAAAAAAAAGATAACAAAGAAATTAATAATGTTTCGATTGATTTTTACGTTTTTTGGTGCGCTGAATCCAAATCTGGTAACCAATTTGCTCCATCACGTACAGATTTTTTGCTACATTGGGTTAGCAGTTTGAGGTGAACGTTTCAGATTGAGTTCGATCGAGATAAAGGTTTCTTGGATGAATTCTTTATACTAATTGTTTAGTAGTTATTCAAATAAGAATAAAGAAAATTGTAACAAGGCAGCACATAAGAATAGAGTAATGTCAACAAAACACACTGTGATGGTAGCAAAATTGTCTGCACTTAAAACAGCCACATACATGTGCACAAACATTGAGCATATAAGAGCGAGGTTAGACACAAAGCAAAGCAAAGAAATGTGCAAAAAATGTTGTACAGGTATGTATGTAAGAATAGAAAACGCAAACCGCACCATTGCAATACATGAAGACAAACACCCGATGGTGTGAAAATAAAATTCTAATAAATGAGATCCGACACTGTGGTAATAACTAGCAAATTTTATTTCAAAGTTTAGTAAAAACACGATATTTGTCAACACAGTTTAGATTTTAAAGTCATTCTTGGGTCAATCAATCTCCTGGTGGGCCCGTTTCTTCTTCCCCCGAATGCTTCTCTTGGTGCACTGCTTGGCGTATTTTGCATCTGGGGTTTCCCGCAGCAGCAACCAGCAGAAATCAGCCATCACAGTGGTGTTTCATCTTCCTTGGTACCTTCTCTCTGCGTCCTTGATGTCCTGGTGAAACCTTTCACCTTGTTCTTCACTGTACGCCCCCAAGTTTTCGGGAAAGTAGTTCACATGGGAGTGCAAGAAATGGACTTTCAGGCTCATGTTACAGCCTTGTTCTTTGAAGGCATTGAGCATCCTGGCAACAATATCCTTATAGTTCTCATCCCACCTGTTCCCCAAGAATTTGAGAACAACATCCTTGAAGGAATCCCAGGCTTCTTTTTCCTTCTCAGACATCGTTTCAGCGAATGCTCCATCTGAAATGAGTTTCCTTATATCAGGGCCAACAAACACTCCTTCCTTTAGCTTTGCTTCAGAAAGTCGGGGGAACTTTGAGCAAAGGTACCGAAAGCACTCACCATCTTTTGGAAGGGACTTGATGAATTGCTTAATGAGACCCAACTTAATGTGGAGAGGTGGTAATAGAATTTTATCACGAGGTACCAAGCTCTCATGAAGAACATTTTTCTCACCGGGTCTCAAATACTCCCGAATTGGCCAGTCTTTTTTCCCCCAGTGTAGGTCGCGGGCCCGGCTATCCCACAAGCAAAGGAAGCAGGGATATTTGGTGAAACCGGATTGCTGCCCTAATAGCATGGATAGAATTTTAAAGTCTCCACAAATCATCCACTTATGCTCATCATAACGAATCTTCTGAAGAATCAGGGCCAAATTCTCGTATTTTTCTTGGAGAATAACAGAGTGAGCAATAGGAACTGAAGCGAATGTGTTGCCATTATGAAGAAGAACACCTTTTATGCTGTCTTTTGACGAATCAATGAACAGCCGCCATTCAGCAGGATCATACTTGAGTTTAAACTTTTCCATCACTCCGTATATATCGTTGCAAAATACCAAATCTTCCTCTTTGCTGAAATACTTCAAAAATTGTGTCTCGCGGTTGCGGTACCAATAAAAAGTTGTTCCTGGTGACAATAGATTTTTCTGTTTAATCTAGCAGTTGGGCAGCATCTTTTGGGAGTCCTAAATCCCGGACTAAATCATTCAATTCAGCTTGAGAGAAAAGTTCAGGTTTCGGATCTGGTTCAGTTTCAAACTCGGAAGTACTGGACTCATCGGGAAAAGCCATCTGATGAGTCTCATCATGATCAGAACCGTCCACACAAATATGATCCAAAGATTTTGGTGGTTCAGGCACAGGTACTTCGTTGCTATGAGGCATAGGCCTAATTGCTGAGGGAAGGTTGGGGTAACTTATTACGTTCTTATTTTTTAAGTTGTATCCCTTCACAATGCAAGAGCAAAAATAGCAGTCACTGCTGTGGTCTCTTTGTTCACGCCACATCATAGGTATTCCGAAACGAAATGCTTGTTTTTTACCTTTCATCCATAAGCGTAGATCTTCCTCACATGTCTTGCACACTTTGTGAGGAGCCCACGGTTTGTCTTGATCGCCTAACTTCAAACCGAAATAGGCGAAATATACTTTTTTAATAAATGCAGAAATGTTCCTCTGCCGCTTTTTCACGGTATATTCCCCACAAATAAAACAAAAACTGTCCGGAGAGTTGACGCAACCTCTGGCTCTGTGAGCCATCACAAATACACAGCACTGCAAACTACAACTGTAGTGAACCACTTCGGAATAAAGCTGGATTACGACTGAGCAAACAAAAGGGAATAATGAACTTGCAAGAAACTGAAATTTGACTGGAACGTTCATGTCGCAACCCCCGTGTTTGCGCGAGCGAGCGAACGAGGCGAGGCGAACAGGAAAGAACATGCGCCAGCGCGAGTACTGGATTTAGCCCCCCGCCTCCCAATTGTCCTGTTAATGTATAAAATGAATACAAAACACTCTAAAATATCATGAGGGAGTGTTTCTAGTTAGTTAACCATTACAACCTCTATTTTGGGCCAAGAACATAAACTGCAGTCGGCTAAAAAGAAATTATGTGAACATTCCTTATATGGGCAAGAAATCTAATTTTGCAAGAAAACGTGACGTGATGGAACATTTTGGCTATTTTTCCTGGATTCAGCGCCCCAAAATCTATAGGAATCAGTTGCAAAACTGGAGGCAGTTTTTTGGTAGTGTACCTGTGTAATGAACCTTGTCTCAAGATCACATTGAACTTGTAATAGAAGAGAGATTGAATTATGAAATTATAGGGGGTGTTCATCTTAAATCTTTTAATTTTCCTCCAGTTTAGTCCTTGAGTGCTCTTTCCCCCTATCTACAATAGATATGCAGGCCAAAAATGTTTGTTTTGTTATGTTTTCTGTGTAATTTACAGGATTTTTCATATTAATCGTGGTATTTTTTTACAACTTTTTTTCTTTTTGGTTCAATGCACTTTATTGCTCAAAGAGGGTGTTTTACTAATAGACATCACATTGTTGCACCAACAGCGCCAAAACCATGGCGCATTACATGCAACATCCCTGCATTAACTGTTGGAGGCGTGGAGAGCATTTCCCCAGAGTGCATGCTGCATTTGCACGGGGGCACCTAATGTCACTTACTGTATTGCTGTTGACATTTCCTACTGTGTTGTTGTTGCTGTTTCAAACAAATGCACATCCCTCCTATCCAGTATGAAAGAGATATGGAATAACACACTGCTTCATGCAACAATGTAAACACCCCAAAGGTTAAAGGTGGCACCTACTTGATGCAGTGGCAGCGACCAAAGCAGTGTAGGCTGGATGGGCTTTGCTTGACCCTAAACAGAAACACATTTTACTGCAAAAATCAAAGCAGTTACAGTATGCAACTAATATTTAAAAAACATACCGAGGGCCTGATATTGTACTGAACAGGAAAAAAAGATACAATGATATTTTCCTATTCTTTGACAAATGCTTTCCTTATGGATTAAGGTGGAGGTTCAGTTGTGTGTGTGTGTGTGAAAGACCTTCTTAAAGTACTCATTAGCATTATTAGAATGGATTTACTTTCAGTATGTCCTTTGGGTGTGAAAACCTAAATCCTCTTTCTACTACAATCGTAAGAACACCGCTAAAAGATTCAATAATCTATTAGAAATCACACAGGAGGGAATGAAAAGAAATTCACTTTTTTTACATTATACCGATCTTTGTCACCAATGACATTCGATGGAGGGCTAGCTATCCATTGCCCCACTTTCCAGCATCAGATAGATGTCATTTCACCCAGAGCCAAAATCCTGAATGAACTGGTACACAGGTACCCCTGCAGCTTTCAGCTTCTCATGTAATTCATGTCCATCTATCATACTCTAGGGGAAATATCTTATTTTTCAGCATGTCTTGATCAGTAGCTTCAGTGACTGATTGGGTAGGAAAATGGTTGAGTGGAGGTGCCACAGGGTAGTAGTAAATGGAGTTCATGGTGAAGATAGGGATGCTACAAGCAGGGTCTCAGGGATCATTCCTTAGTCCTGTTCTTTTTAACATTTTTGTAAGTGATATTGTGGAAGGTCTGTGGGGAAAGTATGCCTCTTTCAGGTAATACCACAATATGCAACAGGGTAGACACCCTAGAAAGTGTAGATAACATGAGGGAAGGATCTAGCAAAGCTTGTCAATAGTTTGGCAACTAAGATTTAATTTATTTATTTTATTTATTTAGCTGCATTTATATCCTGCTTTTCACTGGGTCAAAGTGGTTGGGGGGATACATTTAACACAAGGGGATATGAGACACATACACTAATACTTACAGGGAATATGGGCAATAGAGGGTTAGGTGGCTTGCCCAAGACCACAAGGAGCACCTGTGGGACTAGAAACCCCAGTCCTTCCGGCCCAAGGTTGCTGTCCTCTAGTGGGATTTGAACCACCAACCTTCTGGCCTGTAGTACCTTGTCCCAACCACTAGGCCACTCCTCCCTCCCTTTTAATGCTAAAAAAGAAAAGGTGATGCATTTGGGTACAGTATAGGAGGTAAAGCAAAGCAGGACCTGGGGGATATCATATTGGATGATCTTAAAATGGCCAAACAGGTAGAAAAGGTGACGGCAAAATAAGAAGGATGCTTGGATGCACAGGGAGAGGAATGATCAGCATGAAAAAGGAGGTGACAGTGTCTTTGTATAAGTCTCCAGTGAGACCTCATTTGGAGTACTATGTACAAGTCTGGAAACTGTACCTTCAAAAGTATATAAACAGGATACAGTCGGTCCAGAGGGCAGCCACTAATGATCAATGGTCTTCGTCATAAGGCTTATACTGTAGGGATAAAGATTTCAATATGTAGAGGAAAGGCAGGACAGGGGTGATATGATAGAGAAATTTAAGTACCCTCTTCCAGTTGAAAGGAAGTTCTGGAATGAGGGGTCATAGGATGACAGTGAAAGGTGATGGGCTCTGGAGTAATCTGAGGAAATATTTCTTTATGGACAAGGCGGTGGATGCATGAAACAAGCTTAGTGGAGGGGGTGGGGTGGAGAACTGAATCTGAAAAAAATGGGACCAATGGAGAGGATCTCTTAAGAAGAGGAAAGAATGGTAGAAGTTAATAGTTCTTATGGATGGGCAGACTGGATAGGCCATATGATCTTTACTTGCTGTCGGTTTCTATGTTTCTGTGTTTCATGACAGGGCTGCCACTTGCCTTGTTTCCCAGGCCTAGGACGTCTCTTACTACCAGGTGCAATATGTACTGTATACAGTATAAAAGCTTCAGGTACCATAAAGACCCCACTCCTTGTCTTAAATGTTGCTTGTTACAAAATAGACAGGAAGTGCAGTTGCCTCTAAAATATGAGCTGCAGTATGGCTATCCTCCCTCACCTGAGTATGCAGGATAGCCTACCTGTACCGGCTGCTGGTGTGCCTCCATTATACTTACAGCCTGCCCCTACCTTGCCCAGTTGACACAGGTTTGATGTTAAGGAGTGATTGGCATTTGTAGCATGTTGTCTTCTCCAATTCTCATCAGTGAAATGCACACTACAATCCTTTGCCTTGGCCAGCTGTTCCTGCAGCTGGGTATGGTAATGATTATAAAGGCCAGGATTTACTTGCCTACAAAAAGTTGTCCTAAAAGTCAATTGCTAACTGGGGGATAAGAGATGCAGTAACTCCTTAAAACTTGTTTTCTCAGCCACATTCAGGGACAGGTCATCTAGGGCAATCATTTCCCCAATGACCAGTGTAGCCATCTTTGATGCTGCCTACTGCTTGCCCTACTCCATCTCCTCTATGGTGACTTGCTTATAAGGGCATTAAGACTGATCTGTTATGTCACTGAGGGATGAGGGTGAGGGATCAGCTTAGGAAATGGATTTCCTCTTTTCTGTAGCTTTCTGCCTCTACAACTTGCAGTGCAGGATGGAGTCCCCAGCCTAATAGTAGCACCCATCCTTAAACCTAGCTTGAAAGAGTGGTGTTTTTGAAATGATGGAATGTACTACTATTTGAAAGATGGCCTATTAGCTTACCTCCACTAATGACCTTCCGACAGTACTTGCATTCTATATTACATGTCTCCCCAAGCCTTTCAAAGTGCCTCTGCACCTCTAAGATTTTATGGTATTTCCTCTCTCCTTCCTTGGGAGCTGCTGATGCTGATGCAACTACTGCAACTGTGGTTGAGGCTGACAGCAAAGCAGCAAATGAAAGGGTCAGCACATTCTTCACCCTCTCTACCTATGGGGGCTCTTGAGTCTGGCTGTATCACGTCCTTACTCCTCACTACTTAGGATGCTAACTACTAGATTGTCAAGACTCCTCACCTTCAAAATTTTCAATAGGTGATTCTGGAAATCAGATTCTCTACCTTCCTAAGCCTGCTCTATACCTTTCTCAGAAGAGAACAGGAGGGCACACCTCTTACTCTGCTCTGTTGTCAATGACTTTACCTGTTGCTGGTCTCCTCCCCCTTTCTCCACTGCTTCTGCCTTATGTGACGAGGGGAACAGAAAACTGGTCTTTTACATTTCCACTGGAAGCTGCAGCAGTTTGTACTTTTCTCTTAAAGAAATTTCACTAGAACTTGGCTCGTGGACTACAGAGGACTGGAAACCATGCTCTCTGTTCCTCTAATGCTGCTGCTGGCTCTTGATCTCTTGGGAGCATCAACTGAGTCTCTCTTCTGCTTCTACCACTATTTCCAAGCCTTTCCCTCTCAAGCATTGTGATTCAGCTGACATTGACTGCACGAAGCTTGTTCTCACTCCCAGAACTCTGCTCCTTAGAAAAGGAGTGAGATTGTCTGATTCATGTGAAAGGCAGACAGGACTTTTGGCAAGAAGGAAGGGAATGTTAAAAAATTTACCCCTTCGGCGGAGAAAGATAAGAAGGAATCCTGACAGAAAAAGGCCTGCAATTCCAACAGTCATCAGGTCGAAGTAACAGCCACTAGGAACACTGTCTTCAAGGAAAAGTCCTTTAGAGTGATCCTGCTGAGGGATTCAAAGGGAGGCCGAATGAGAGTATGGAGTACTAGGGAGAGATCCCATGGTGGGACCCCCGACCACAAAGGGGAATGCAAGTTTTGCACCCCATAAAGGAAACGGCTGACATCCATGTGCGAGGTAAGGGAGTGACCCACTATGGGGCTGCAAAAGCAAGTCAGGGCCGCAGCCTGCACCTTTAATGAGTTCAAGGTGAAGCCCTTGTCAAAGCCATCTTGCAAGAAGGCCAAAATGTCAGGAATCTGAACTCTCCAACTATGGCCAAAGAGACGCCATACGTGGGCATACGCTGAAAATGCCATCATGCCTTGAGAAGGATGTCAAATCTTTTGCAAATATGCACTAATCAGTACCTTTCAAGAGCCAAGCCATAAGCGAATAGGGAGCAGGGTCGTCCATTACGACTGGGCCCTACCACAAAAGTCCACAATCAGACTAGATTGTAAACTCTGTGGATCAGATATTGCCACTCTTATTTGCATCTGTATAGCTCTCTGTATTTATTTATTTATTTATTTAACAGTATTTCTATACCACCTTATCTTACAATCAAAGCGGTATCACAGCAAACAATCAAAGGGAGTGTTCGTGTTATACATGCAGTGAAGAGTATATCGTGTTAGGAGTGTCTGATGTGTTGTGTATTTGATTAGGTGGAGCTATGTACATTGTGCGCTATAATACATCGTGTGGTGAAATACATTTTTCTATACATTGAGAGCTATGCAATGTCATGAGCTGTTATCCATTCTTCTATACGAGGGTCAGGAGGGTGTATGTTGGTTTGTTCTTGCTGGTTAGATTATGTGACATGTCCATAGTGCTCTGTGAACAGCGTTGTCTTCAGCTGTTTGCGAAAGTCTTTAAGGTCCGTCGTTGTTCTCAGAACGTCTGGGAGAGTGTTCCAGATTGTTGGGGCAGCTAGGGAGAGTGCCCATTCAGTGGTGTCCTTGCGTGCTTTCCTGAAATCTTTAGGGGTGTTAACACGGTTGGAGGTGCCTTTTCTTCTTGGGCGAGTGCTGGCGTCTGGTTGCATGAGGGTGTGTAGGCTGTTGGCTGATGTGTGTTGTCTGATCTTGAATATGTTTATGATTGTTTTGTATTTGATGCGTGCGCTGATTGGGAGCCAGTGTAGGTCTTTCAGAATGGGTGTGATGTGTTCCTGTCTTGTTGTTCCAGTTATTATGCAGGCCGCCGTGTTTTGTGCTAGATGTAGTGGTCTGAGTGTTTGTTTTGCTAGTCCAAGGTAGATTGGATTGCAGAAGTCCAGGTTGGGGGTTATTAGAGCCTGGCATACAGTACGGAAGTGCTCAGTGGCGAGAAGGGGCTTAAGTCTTCTGATGATTCTCATCCTGTAGTATACATTTTTGATTGTTTTGTTTATGTGCGTCTTGAGGTTCAGCTCATTGTCCAGGGTCACTCTGAGGTACTTTACTTCAGATTTTATTGGAATGGTTGAGTTTTGTATTTTGATGTCTGGTGGGTGTATGAAGTCTGGGTTACGAGTGATGATTAGTGCCTCAGTCTTGCTGTAGTTGATTGAGAGGTTGTTGTCCTGGCACCAACTTGTCATTTGTGTGAGGCAGGTTGTTATTTTTGAGTAATCCGGGTTGTCGACTGTGATAGGTGTGTATATCATGATATCATCTGCATAGATTGTATATTGAATGATGTTCTTTTTCAGGATGTCGTATATTGGCTGGATGTAGATGTTGAATAGTAGGGCTGGGAGGGCCGATCCTTGTGGAACTCCTTGGAGGACTTTTATAGGTCTAGAGGTTTTGTCGCCTACCTTGACCTGTATCTGCCTGTCGGTTAGGTATGAGTTGAACCATTTTAAGGTGGTACCGTGTATACCAATGTTTTGTAGTCTTTCCAGGAGAGTTTTGTGGTCCACTGTGTCGAATGCCGACGAGATGTCAATGAAGATCATTATGATTCCATTCTTGGTGTTGTCTATGATTCGGAGAATGCTGTCGAAGAGGTAAATCAGTAATGTTTCGACTCCATGGTTGGGGCGGAAGCCGTGTTGGTTGTCATCTAGTGGCACGTGGTTGTCAATGTGTTCTTGTAGTTGGTGCTGTACTGTTTTTTCGATGATTTTTGCCAGAAAGGGTATGCTGACGATTGGTCTGTATACTGCTGGGTTGTTCTTGTCTAGCGTTGTTTTCTTTGGGATGGGTCTTACTGTGGCGAGCTTTAGTTGTTTTGGCATGAATCCATGGGTTAGGGAGATGTGCACCATGTTGTGTATGATTTGGATGAGGCTTGATTTGGTGGCTTTGATCCATGACACTGGGCAAGGGTCTGTGGGAGCGGTGCTTGCATTGATTGCGGTGATGATGCAGGATAGCTGCTCGGTTGATGGCGTGCTGAGTGTGTCCCAGGTTTTGTTGTGTGGGTTAGACTTTGTGTGTGCGCTAGGTCTTGTTTGCTTTGTAGAGTGGAATTTTTCCTTGATATGGCCAGCAAATTCTTGCGGGTCTATTTGTGCTTCGTCTTCTGACCTTTGCTCTTTTGTAAGGGTTTTCATGATTTCGAATAGTTCTCTGGGTTTATTGTTGGAGTTAATTATCATGTTTGTATGGTATTCTCTTTTTGTTTGGTTGATGTGATGATTGTACTGTTTTTGCTTTGTTAGGTATAGTTGCTGGGTTTCGGATTCCTTGTTTTTTCTCCATCTCCGTTCAATTTTTCTGAGTTCTCTCTTTTCTCATCGTATGGCATTTGAGTACCACGGCTTGTGTTGTAATTTGTTGTGATGATGTTTCATGGGTCTAACGTCTGTTGCTTTGGCGGCGTTATATAGAGTACTGTTCTAGTTGGAGATTTGAGCCTCTAGATCATCTGTTTCTATGGTCAATTGATGTATCGTGTCTTGTAAGAATGAGTCTCTGTCGAAGCTCTTGAATCGTCTTTGTGTGTGTGTGTTGTTGGTGCCTTCCTTCAGCTTCTCTTTTTGTGGTACCATCTTTATTTCTATTATGTAATGGTCCGACCATGGAACTGGTGTGATGATGGGTGTTGATATTAGTCCTCTCGAGGTTAGGTAGTTGGGTGCGAAGATGAGGTCTGGGGATGAGCCGTGTCTGTGCGTTGGGGCATTGACTATTTGGGTGAACTGCAGTGAAGTCACAGCTTGAAGGAAAGCTTCTGCATCTTTGGTGTTGGTGGACTTGAGGTTGAAGTCTCCTAGCAGTAGAGTGGGTTTGTGGTTTGTGGTGATAGCGCAGACTGCTTCTAGCGTTGAGGCTAGCTCGTCGGTTGAAGCCCTGGGTGCTCTGTATGTTAGGCATAGTGCCATGTGTTTGTTCTCGATGCTGATTGTGTTACATTGTTGCGTGTCCGTGATATTCTGAGCTCTGAACTTTAGGCTCTTTTTTGTAATTATCAAGGCTCTTCCTCCTCGCCTGTGGGTGCGCGGGCAGTTGAAGGCTGTGTATGTGTCCGGTACCAGTTGATTGATTAGCACATTGTCGGTGGGACAGAGCGACGTTTCTGTGATGCAAAGTATGTCGGGTTGATGGTCATCTATGTGGTCTGCTATAGTATGTATTTTGTTGCAGATGGATCTGGCATTTATGAGCTCTATTGTTATAGGCTCTGAAGAATTTGTTGTTTTGTGTGCTTCATTTGGATTATTGTGTTTGTTTGTTTTGTGCTTGGTTTGTCTTTTTGTCAAGGGTGTTTCTTGTGTGGCATTGTGAGTGTACTGTGGATTTATGTATGTCCAGGTTGTTGGTGTATGCCATGATGGGTTTGAGTGTAGGTGGTGTAAGTGTGTGGGTGGTGGAAGGAGTTGTGTGATGAGGAGGCTGAGGGGGAGAAAAACCGTTGTATGCATGTTGAGTTTTGTGAAGGCACGTTATGTTTTACTTGCGTTTTGTTGTACTCTTCCGACTTCTCCCTGGTGGTTTCCTCTGTCGCGCTGTTGGGGAGCCTGTGTTGTCTTTTTGTTTGGATTCCTTTTGCTCGCCTTCGTGCTGCGCCTAAGGGCCACACCAAAGGGCCCTCTGGCAAGGCGCTCAGGCGCGGGCCCGTCAGGCGCGGGTGCGCCCTGCAGGGACGCCGCTTTTAACTGCTGCGGTTGCTGACTCCCACTGCCCCGATTGGGCAGGAGCTGTGGAGGTGGAGGGTTCGGCTCAGCTGAACCCTCCACTCTATGTCTAGCAGTGTTTAGAAGTGATGATTATTAATAGATGACTGCTTTCCTGCTTCTGCCTATGTGCCCTCTTTTTACTCTCTTTGGATTTCTTTTCTCCATGCAGTCCATCTGACTCTAAAGTCACAAAGCCTGAGAGATTTTTAAAGCAAACCTTTCTCTGTCTCTGAGACACATATGGTGCTTTCTGTCTATCTATCGGAGTTCTGTCTTTATCTTTGGATGATTTCTGTATTTTTTAACATCTTTTTGCACGTCGGCAAATTAAATTTGTGAATCAGCAATTTGAAATTGCCTCTTCTTTCTGAATGGAGAAGAGAAAATGGTGTTTGGCTGGTGCTTTGTTTTGCTTCCCTACTGAGCTGCTGCTATTATCAATCATGCAATTTGGTAGAAGGGAGAGAGGGATGGGCTCATTTGGCTGCTTGTCTTATTATTGATAAAGTACGTTGTACTATTTGTGCTTAAATCCCTCATATTTGGCTTTATGACTGAGCATTAAATGATAGGCATACCAGCCATACCATAGCTAGAGACTGCTAGAAACTAGCTATTGACTGAAGCTAGTGAAAATAGGTGTTAAAGTAACTTTCATTTGATTTAATTACTACTGTATTTATTGTACTGTATTGTTTTACTGTAATTTTAGCATGTTTGTAATTGTAATTGTTGCTTTATATTTTATTATAAACTGCTTTAATACTACTGTGCTAAGTGGTATAGTAAATAAATCGATCAACTAAAAGGAGAAAGACAAGGGGACACTCAATGAAGTTACAGTGTAATCCATTTAAGACTAATAACAGAAAATATTGTCTCAATCAGGGCGTAATCAAACTCTAAAGTTTGTTACTAGAGGGTGCAGTAAAAGCGGTTAGTTTAGTTAAGTTTAAAAAAGGTTTGGATAAGTTCCTGGAGGAAAAGTCCATAAACCATTATTAAAGAGGACAAGGGAAAATCACTGCTTACCACGGGACAAGCACTGTGGAATCTGTTTACCTCTTTGGGAACCTGTCAGGTACTTGTTACCTCAATTGGCCACTGTTGGAATCAGGATACTGGGTTTGATGGACCCTCGTCTGACTCAGTATGGCATTTCTTATGTTTTTATGTAAATAATAATTCATGAGGAACAATGTGTGAGAAGAAAAAGAACTCTGGGCTGGGTCTGTGCTGCTTGTGGGTGGGATGTCTGCCTCTAAGCCACATTTTGACTCCCTTGATTATAGGCTACGTAACAGAATGTATCTGCAGCCTTATGCCCAGACCAGCAAGCCTATCCTTGAAGATCCAGAATGGTCCTCAAGGACTTAAGAGTTGATAGGAATTCCACAGCTGTTTCCAAGAGCTTAATGGTTGAAGGCTGTTGAGGATCCTGGAGATGGATCATGATTTTCCTGCTGAATCTATGTACCTTCAACCTAAATCTGTACATCTGTTTGAATCTTCTGTATGCTCTGAGCTTGAATACCTATGAAGTAGCCTGGCATAATTATCCTTGTAAGGGTTTCAGTACTGATTACTAGGAACTAGCAGTGCTCCGAGCCTACAAGAGAGCTGATATACTATGTGGCCATGTTTATTTACTAAAAGTGAAGCAACCAGTATTGTGTTGACCTGCTGTTGAAATAAAATTATGAATTAAATAGAATCGAAGGGGCATGTTTACTAAAGTATGCTATCAGGGTACCGCAGGGTTAGTACATGGTTCCTGTGTAGTGCAAAGAAGTAGTGCGGGACACCCATGTTAAAACTCGATGCTACCCTGATAGCACACATAGGGTGGGGATTGGGAAGGATAGATGCATTCCTGGTGTGGCGCAGCTAATGCCTGCACTAACCACGCTTCACACCTCAATGGGCGGCATTAGTTGCACCCACAGCCTATTTGCCACACTACAGAATGGCTTGTCTGTGCTAACTGCGGGGGGGGAGGGGTGCAGATGTAGTGTACATGTCCTCTGGCAGTTAGTTGGTAATACGGCCCAAACCACATTCACTGACCTGACACAATGTAATCCCAGAGAAAGGCAATGTTTTGAGCGCTTTGAAAGCATGCAATATTATAAAGCATTCCCTGGAGTTAGTGTTAGGGCTCCACCCAAATTCAGATTATTTCAGTCACTGAGGCTGCCACGAATCAAACAGTTCAATATAGAATTCTCTCTCTCTCTGTGAGGCAGAGAGGGGAGCTGCAGCATGATGTCCACACTTGGCTTGTATGCTGCAGGCCTGAAGAAAAAAAACCCATTTACTAACGTATTGGCTATAGTATAATATAGAAATCTGTTTAAATCCAGAACAGATTACATTTTGTTTTCTGCTGAATTGTAAGCACTGATTCAATATGAAACAGAACTAGTATGCTTCCCTGCTCTCTACTGCCTGGAAACTCAAAAGTACATCATAGCTTTATCCAGTCTGAACCAGGAATCCTTAACCCAGACCTTGGAATTCACCCATTCAGGTGGTTCACAGGATATGTAGAATGAATATGCATGAGATAATTTGCATACAATGCAGGCAGTATATGGAAATATCTCTCATGCATATTTATTGTAGATATCCTGAAACCCCACCTGGTCAGAGTGTCTGAAAGCTGGGTTCAGGACCCCTAAATTGGAGCCTATATAGGGTGGTGGGGGTGATGATGTTGGAGGGGTGGGGGAGATCTCCTGGCTGCTTGCTTTTATGGCAAAACATATTCTTTCATCTTCAAAGATCTGCAAAGGAAAAAGGCATGTTCAATAAATCTAGATAAAAATTAAAGTCCTTTCTTTTTTAATCTCATATAATATCAGAGGTGGCACAAAACTGGCTTCTTTTCTACTGACCTGTGTCACGTGCCCGATGCACTGGGAGGCGAGGCTTGGCAGTAGTTATAGTCATAGTGCTGGCTATCATAGGAGTTGTTGTTGGTTTTGGTGTTGTAGATGTTGGTTCTGGAGTGCTGGTAGTAGTGGTAGTGGTGGTGGTGGTAGTGGTAGTGGTCATGGTTGTAGGCCATGGACTTGGTGGTGGCATCATCATGCGTGCCGTTTCTTTCTGGACTATATCTCCTAGAAGAGGTATCCATGGTTATTGTAAGTGTCTTCAGTGTAAATATGTGGAGGCCTATTCCCTAATGGACATCCAGCCCCTGTACGGCCCCTCAGAATTGGGTCTACCAACCTGTAAATAAAGGCCTGGCCCCGATTCTGAAGGGCTGCATGCTCTACAGATCCCTGTCTAACTCAGTCAGGCTCATGAATGGAGCCGCAGGGCCATGGTGTAATTCAGGAGCCATGGTGTAATTCAGGGCCATGGTGTAATTCAGGGCCATGGTGCATTCAGGAGCCATGAATGCCAGCTGCTGCTGAGAATTTCCTTTCCCCGCAAACTCGTATCCAATATGATCCCATTTGAACAATTAAAAATTTGCATGACTCCAGAGAATAATGAAAACAAAACAGCAGACCTCCGCTTCTCTCGCCCCATATCCAAAGCATGAAGACTACCACAGCAGTGGTGTCAGTGTGCATTCACAGCCTCCAGTAGGCCGTATGGATTTCCTGGTTAACAGGAAGCCCACACAGGAGGAGGGGGCAGGGCCTGTGGCCATTCACTGATTCATACGCACTATGCTGATTGTGACTACTAGGCATAGATCATAATGGAGTTCTATAGGGGAGGGGGAACATCTGTGACCCTGTCTAGTGATGATGTGACCTGTCAGAGACCTGATGGAAGCAGGACATCCAATGGGATATCATGATACCTGGGTACAAACTATATCATAATGATAGGGTAGATCAAATTGGTGGAGGGATTGCGCTCTATGCTAGAGAGGGCATTGAGTCACACAGGATAAACGTTTTGCACGAAACAAAACACATTGTGAAATCTCTGTGGGTAGAAATTCCATGTAAGAAGGAGAAGGCAATGCCAGTGGACTACCATCTGCCTGGCCAGAATGAACATGGATGATGAAATTCTAAAATAAAGTTACAACACAATAATAATGGGTGATTTCAATTACTATGGTATCGACTGGGTCAATATCACAGCAGGACATGCTAGGGAGATAAAGTTTCTAGATGAAATAAATGACTGCTTCTTGGAGCAGCTGGTTCATGGACCAACAAGAGGGGAAGCTATTTTGGACCTAGTCTTTAGAGGAATACAGGATCTGGTGCAAGAGATAACAGTATTAGGGCCACTTGGTAGTAATGATCATAGCATGGCATTGCCTTTTCTTCCTTTTCTGAAATCACTAAGGAAGAAACTGCAAATCTTCTCTCCTTCTCCAAACTGACTACCTGCTCCTCTGATCCCATCCCCACTCATTAACTAAGCTCTATCTCTTCTGCTATCATCCCTTCCATCTGTCATATCCTTAACCTATCACTTTCCACTGCAACTGTTCCTGTGGCCGTCAAACATGCTGTGGTTAAACCTCTCCTCAACAAGCCTCTACTCGATTCTACCTGTCCTTCCAGTTATCAACCTATCTCTCTCCTCCCCTTTGCTTTAAAACTACTTGAACGAGCAGTTCACTGCCACTGTCTTGACTTTCTTTCCTCTCAAGACCTTCTGGACCCACTGCAATCTGACTTTCATTCTCTACATTCCACAGAAACGACTCTTGCCAAAGTCTCCAGATACTTGTTCCTTGCCAAATCCAAAGGCCTCTACTCGATTCTCATCCCTCTTGCCTTTCTGCTTCTTTTGACACTGTTGATCACCATCTTCTCCTCAATACCCTGTCCTCGCTTGGATTTAGGGGCTCTGTTCTGTCTTGGTTTTCTTTTTATCTCTCTGGTGGTTTCTCCTCTACTGCCATCCCGCTTTCAATTGGTATACCTCAGGGATCTGTCTTGGGACCTCTCCTTTTCTCTCTCTACACTTGGTCCCTTGGTGCATTTATTACCTCCCATGGTTTTCAGTACCATCTTTATGCTGACAACTCCTATCTGTGCCTGAAATCTCTCCAGGAATCCAGGCCCAGATCTCTGCCTGCTTATCCAACTTTGCTGCCTGAATGTCTCGCCGTCATCTGAAACTGAACATGGCCAAAACCGAGTTCCTTATCTTTCCCCTTAAACCCACTTCCCCCTTCCTCCCTTCTCTATTTCTGTGGATAACACTACATTCCTCCGTTTCCTCAGCTCGCAACCTTGGGGTCATCTTTGACTCTACGCTCTCTGCACACATCCAAGAGATAGCAAAATTCATCCCTTCCTTTCTATATATATCTTTCTATATATATAAGTCACTTATTAACTCTTTAGTCACCTCCTGTCTAGACTGTTGCAACCTCCTCCTTGCTGGTCTCCCTCTGAATCATCTCTCTCCCTTCAATCTGTTCAAAACTTTGTTGCGTGGCTAATCCTCCACCAGCCTCAATATGCTCAGATAACCCCTCTTCTGAAGTCACTTCACTGGCTCCCTATCTGTTTCTGTATCTACTCCAAACTTCTACTGTGCACTCATTCTGCTGCTCCTCACTACCTTTCATCTCTCATCTCTCCCTACATCCTTCCTTGGGAGCTCTGCTCTTCTGGCAGATCCCTTCTATCTGTGCCCTTCTCTTCTACTGACAACTACAGACTTCGATCCTTCCACCTTGCTGCTTCTTATGCCTGGAATCTGTGTATCAGGCTTCATCTTTGGCTCTTTTCAAATCCAGGCTGAAAACTCACCTCTTTGAGGTTGCTTTTGGATCCTTATCCACTTAGGGGCTTGTTTACAAAGCCGCGGTAGTGGTTCGCGATCGCGATCGCAGCCGCGGCCCCATTGAAATCAATGGGGCCGCGGCTCCGATTACGATCGCAAACCGCTACCGCGGCTTTGTAAACAAGCCCCTTAGTCTCCTATGTGTTTCCTTATCACTCCCCTACATATATCTTTGTCTTCAGCTGTTGTGTTGTCTCTCTTGACTAGATTGTAAGCTCAGATGAGCAGGGGGTTGTCTTTTACATGTGTAGTAGTATAGTAATAACATGATTGCATTTGTTTTAATACATGGAGGGAGGACAGCAAAGGAAATCCACAGTAGTAACTTTTAACTTTCATAAGGGAGACTATGATAAAATGAGGAAAATAGTTAAGAAAAAACTAAAAGGAGCAGCTGCAAAGGTTAAAAGTTTACATCAAGCATGGGCTTGTTTAAAAATACTCTTAGAAGCCCAGACCACCTGTATTCCACGCTTTAAGAAAGTTGGAAGGAAAGCTAAATAACTGCCAGCATGGCATAGAAGCTGTTGTAGCCAAATAATTATCTTTCAGGAAATGGAAAAGGAGCCAAATGGTGAAAAAGTGAAACAACATAAGCATTGGCAAATTAGATGCAAGGCATTGATAAAGCAGGCAAAGAAAGAATTTTAAAAAAAGCTTGCTGTGGGAGCAAAAACACAAAATAAAATCTTTTTCAATTACATTCGTAGCAAAATACCTGTGAGAGAGTCAGTGTGACCACTAGATGATAGAGGGGTAAAAGGGTGCTAAGGGAGGACAAGGCCATAGCAGAGACACTGAATGAATTCTTTGCTTTGGTCTTTACTGAAGAAGATGTAGGAAAGTTACCCATGCCTGAAATGGTATTTAAAGGTGATGTATCAGAAGAATTTAACAAATTTTGATAAACCTGGAAGATGTTTTACAACTATTTGATAAACTAAGGAGCAGCAAATAACCTAGACCAGATGGTATATATCTGAGGGTGCTGAAAGAACTGAAATATGAGATTGCAGATATACTATTAGTAATCTGTGAAGTATCATTAAAATCATTTGTAGTACCTGAAGACTGGAGAGTAGCCAATGTAATACCAAGTTTTAAAAAGGGTTCCAGGGGTGATCTGGGAAACTACAGACTGGTGAGCCTGACATCCTTACCAAGCAAAAATGATAGAAACCATTATAAAGAATACAATTACTAAACGTGTAGATAGTCATGGTTTAATGGGAGAAAGCCAAAATATCTTTAGCCAAGGAAGATCTTGCCTTACTAATCTGTTATATTTTTTGAAGATGTGAATAAACAGGTAACATAGTATATGATGACAGATAAAGACCAATATGGTCCATCTAGTCTATCCAGTGAGGTAGCTAGAGAGGTGTACCTTCTGCTCTGGAGAGGTCACCCCCCTTTATGCCTTTGTTTAGGGTTGTGCCCACTGCTCCATGCAGGTTACCCCTCCTCTCTATTTGTTGAAGTATAAAAAAAATAATTAAGTTTATTTGGATTTTATCCTCTTGCTATAAAGGGATCCACTGTGACTGTCCCATACCATTTTGAATTCCATCACTGTATTTGTCCCTACCACCTCTGATAGATAAAGGTAGATAAAGCTGAGCCAGTTGCAGGGTCAGTGCTACCTGGTAAGCCGGGTAAATGCCATAAGGGGGCACTGATGGCAGAGGGTGCCATTGCTAGCTGCCTGCCCCCTCACTGATTCGCAGCTTGAGAGAGCCATAGGAACACTTCTCTGCTCCTGAGGTTCTGCTATCTTATAAACTGCTGGACTGCAGCATTTCTAGTGGTAATGAACATTTCTTATTTCTCACAGAGAGATGTTCCTGCGGCTTTTTCAAGTGGTGAATCAGTGAGGGGGGGGGGGCACCAATGGCAGCAGATACAGGAGGGAAGGAAGGGGCTAGAAGGGAGCTGACAAGAGGGGGACTGGAAGTGAGCTGAAGGGGGGAAGGAGGGGACTGGAAGGGAGCTGACACAGGGGAAGGTGGGGGATGGAAGAGAGATGACATGGAGGGAAGTGGGGGCTGGAAGGGAACTGATGGGGGGAAGGATAGGGCTTAAAGGGAGGCAACACATGGGGATGATCTGGAAAGCAGGGTAATGGGTGGGCTAGAAGGGAGAAGCACTGGGTCTAGAAGGGAGCTGATACCTGGGGATGGCACTGGAAGGGGGAGGGACAGAGGAGAGGGTGACTGGAAGGGAGCCGACATGGGGAGGAGGGGCACTGAGACTGAAAGTGAGTTGATACTTCAGATGGTGTTTAGACCAGGAGGGGCTGAACAGTGGGGAAGGAGGGGGACTGAAAGGGAATGGATACCAGTGGCGATGCTGGGAATGCAAGGGGGTTGACATTGGAAGGTACTGGGTGGGGCAGATTGGAAAGGGGGCTGAACAGGGGGAAGGTTACTGGGACTGGAAATAGGCTGATACTAAGGGAAGTACTAGGACTGGAAGGAGGCTGATGCTGAGGCTGGACAGGAAATGGGTTTATGCTGAGGGAACTGAAAAGGAGCTGGAACTGGAAGGGAACTGATGCTGGTATATGCTGGGTCAGGTGGGAAAAAGAGGCAGAAACTGGGGAAGTGAAAAGAGAAGGGGCATATATTATGTGTGTTTGGGGGGGGGGGGGAAATAAAAAATGCTGCTGAGTGTCAAGTAACGCAGTGGAGCAGAGACAGGGAGGCCACGCTGCAACAGGCTTGGGACTGTGAACCAAACAGGCCCGGACAGTTTGCCTCTCTCTCAACCTCAACCTACTGGATGGAGGGAAAGAGAGAGACACTAGATGGGGGATGAGAGATGATAGGCATAGAGGGGAAGAGAGAGTAAGCAAAAGACTGGGGAATAATGGACCAGGGAAGAAGAGCTGGGGAATGGGAGGACTGGGGTGAAGGTTGAAAAGTGGTAGATAGATGGCTAAAAAAGAACTGGATAGTAAAGAGTAGTGAAATCTGGGTGGACAGAGAGAGAGAGAGAGAAATAAATGAAGAAAGCTGACGTCGGTACCAGGAAAAATGGTAGAAACCATCATAAAGAACAAAATTGCTGAACATGTAGATAGTCATGGCTTAATGGGAGACAGCCAACATGGCTTTAGAAAAGGAAGATCTTGTCTTACTAATCTGTTATGTTTTTTTGAAGGTGTGAATAAACAGGTAGACAAAGGTGAGTCGGTGGATATAGTGTATTTGGACTTTCAGAAAGCCTTTGACAAGGTCCCTCATGAGCACTGTTCCCTCTAAGCTGTGCGCGTGTGCGCGCGCACACACCTCACCGAGCGAGCGCACATACTTTACAACAGAGCGCACAAAAATTACTGTTCTGATTCTGATAGAAAACAACACAGATGTCTTAAAATGTAAAAGTTGTGATTGTAATTACTAGAAATTTTCCACTTCATTTAGTAATCGTCTATTTTCATTTAATTTGATTAAAATCAATGTGGTGTGCATACTGTATTCTGATGTGTAGTCAAATTTTAAAGTATATAACTCTGAGTGTCGTTCTGTGGCGCACAAAAATTTAACCTTCCTTCAAAAGCTGCACAGCTGATATTTTATGCGCACACAGCCAACAGAAAATTAGAGGGAACATTGCTCATGAGAGACTTTTGGCAAAACTAAAGAGTCATGGGATAGGAGGCAGTGTACTATTGTGGATCAGGAACTGGTTAAAAGATAGAAAGCAGAGGGTAGGGCTAAATGGCCAATTTTCCCAATGTAGAAAGGTGAATAGTGGTGTACCCCGGGATCTGTGCTGGGTCCACTGCTTTTTGACATATTCAAGGGAATAACGAGTGAGGTTATCAAATTTGCAGATGACACAAAACTATTTAAAGTTGTTAAAACCCAAGAGGATTGTGGAAAATTGCAAGAGGATCTTGATAAATTGGAAGACTGGGCATCAAAATGGCAGATGAAATTTAATGTGGACAAGTGCAAAGTTATGCACCTAGGGAAGAACAACCCAAACTATGGTTACACGATGCAAGGTTCCACATTAGGAACCACCACCCAGGAAAAAGATTTAGGCATCATTGTGGATAACATATTAAAACCCTCGGCCCAATGTGCAGCGGCGGCCAAGAGAGCAAATAGAATGCTAGGTATTATAAGGAAAGGAATGGAAAATAAAACAAAGGATATTATAATGCCTCTATATCGTTCCATGGTGATATCGCACCTTGAATATTGTGTGCAATTCTGGTCGCCGTATCTTAAAAAGGATATAGCGTTATTAGAAAAGGTTCAGAGAAGAGCCACCAAAATGGTAAAGGGGATGGAAGGATACCCCTATGAAGAAAGGCTAAAACGTTTAGGGCTCTTTAACCTGGAAAAGAGACTGCTGAGGGGAGATATGATAGAAGTCTATAAATTAATGAACGGAGTGGAATGGGTAAACATAGATTGATTGTTTACGTTATCAGAATATAGAAAGACTAGGGGACATGCAATGAAGCTACAGGGTAAACTATTTAAGACTAATAAAAGAAAATATTTTTCACTCAACGTGTAATCAAACTCTGGAATTTGTTACCGGAGGATGTAGTAAAGACTGTTAGTGTAGCTGGGTTTAAAAAAGATTTGGACAAGTTTCTGGAGGAAAGGTCCATAAACCATTATTAAGAAGGGACTCAGGATATCAATGCTTGACCCAATATCACCATCATCATCACATCACCTACCTAACCCACTTCAGGAAGGCATTAAAGCATCACCTGTTCACTACATACTACCCCGAATCCAGCCTTAGTAATCATACATGTTGCCCCTCAGACAATCACTCACTACACCTAAACAATCAGACTCAGTATGAAAAAGGATAATCAACTTGATCCCTCAAAAGTACTCCCTGAAATAGAATTCAGACTCCCCAGTGTAAATAAGATGTAGATATACCCTGCCTGAAAATAGGTACCAGTGTAAATACAATGTAGATAGTTTCCCCAGTTACTTCCAAGTTGATCTCCTTGTTTTATTGTAAATGCAACTCAGAGTGCCTGTGTTGTATGGTTGATGTTGAATGTAAACCGCACTGATCTAAAATAGCACGGTATAGAAGAACTGTTAAATAAATAAATAAATAAATATAAGCATTGTGGAACCTGTGTCTTTTGGGGAAACTGCTAGGTACGTATGACCTAGATTGGCCACTGTTGGAAACAGGATACTGGGCTTGATGGACCTTGGTCTCACCCAGTATGGCATATCTTATGTTCTTATCAATATCCAAGATAGAAGGAAATGAAGAAAACAAAAGGAGAGAAAAGAAATGGCAGATGGACTATAAATCATAGAAAGAGAGTTAAGAGAAGACAGAGGAAAGCAGAAGCCTCAGATTAGGACTAGCATGATCAGAGAATGAAATGGCCAGACAACAAAAGTAGAAAAAATAATTTTATTTTCAATTTAGTGATTGGACTTCATGCTATCTTTATATTTTACACAATATTTACTGCTAAGTAGTTATTTTTATTCTGGCTATGCATTTTCCCTTTCACTGCAATTTTCTTACATTGGATTTGAAGGAGAAATACTAGCATCATGTGTAAAGAGTTCACAAAGGAGTTTTGGGCAAAAGGAGGGTGGGGTGTAGCCAACATTAATAATAATGAGGGAGGAGGCGCAGATTTATAAGTTGCAGGGGGGCACCGGAAACCCTAGCACCGGCCTGGCCAGTTGATATAGTGTATCTGGATTTTCAGAAAGCCTTTGACAAGGTCTCTCATGAGAGATTCTTGCTTAATTAAAAAATCATAGGATATGATGCAATGTACTATTGTGTATCAGGAACTGGTTAAAATATAGAAAGCAGAGAGTAGGACTAAATAGCCAATTTTCTAAATGGCGAAAGGTGAATAGCTAAGTACCCCAGGGATCTGTGCTGGGCCTGATGCTTTTTAACATATTCATTAATGACCTAGAAATGGGAATAACGAATGAGGTGATCAAATATGCAGATGACAGAAAATTATCAAAATTATCCGTCGTTTCGTCCTGTTACCCGTCATTTGATATGTCGTTTACCACATGTTGTGTTATCCGTTGCTCTTTATCACTCTTTTCTTTCTGTCCTCTCACTTACTTTCCTATCCATTTATTGGCATTCCTTTCTACCTTTCTTTTAAGCAGTCCTAATTTTTATTGTACACCGCCTTAACACTCCGGTAATGGGCGGTATATCAAGTGTGCCAAATAAAGATAAAGATAAAGAAAATTGTTAAAACTCAAGGGGACTGTGAAAAATTGCAAGAAGACCTTGATAAATTAGAAGATGGGACATCCAAATGGCAGATGAAATTTTATGTTGACAAGTGCAAAGTTATGCACCTAGGAAAGAACAACCCAGACTATGGTTACACGATGGAAGGTTCCACAGGATTGAGGCGTCATCATGGATAATACATTGAAACCCTCCACCTAGTGTGCAGAGGTGGCCAAGAAGGCAAATGCTGTAGAATGCTAGGAATCATAAGGAAAGGAATGGAGAATAAAACCAAAGATATGATAATGCCTCTGTATAATTCCATGATTTGACTGCACCTTGAATATTGTGTGCAATTCTGGTTGCCATACCTTAAAAAGGATATAGGTTAACGCTCTTCAACTTGGAAAGAGACAGCTGAGGGGAGATATGATAGGGGTCTATAAATTAACGAATGAAGAAGAATGGGTGATCGGTTGTTTACTCCATCAAAAATTTACACAAATGCACTCCAATCACTACTACCTCATTCCCTACCTTACACTCCTCCACGCATTCGCACCTTGCTCACAGGGCATCGGTACCAACCAAGAGATCCCCTTGCCCAACCTACATAGCATCCGTTCTGCATGGACACCAGGATCATCCTTCCCTAAAGAACACAAGCATAATAAGCCTACAATTTACAAACCACATAATCCCACACATAGTGTACATGCCAACCCATCATAAAAACCAAAATTAAGTGTGCTTTAATAAACGCAAGATCAATCAGGAGCAATCCGAATACTATCCTAGACCTCATCCTCGATAAAAAACTGGATATAATCTTCATCACCAAAACCTGGCTAGATGACTCAGACCAGGTAATATTAAACCAAGTAACCCCTATAGACTATTCAGCATTCAATTGCATCAGAGAACAAAAGAGAGGAGGAGGTGTGCTAATACTGGCTAGAAAGGAATACAAATTAAAAAAAATCTCCACCACTAATACGAATGAATCCAACACAATCACCATATCTAACAAGTACTTAAGCATCTCCCTCACATACAGGCCTCCTGGAGCCGCAACTGAACATCTCTCCAAGGTACTTGAAGCAATATGTACACATAGCACAAAACATAAACCCCTCATTGTACTAGGAGACTACAACCTGACTTCCACACCCACCAAGGAAGCCGCAACATTCTTAAAAGCCATGGAGTCACTAAAATATAGCCAGACAATCAACGCCCCAGTGCATCAACATGGCACAACTCTGGATATGGTCTTTATTCCAATACATTTGGTGGAACAGGGCAAGGCCACAACACCAACAATCACACCAGTCCATGGTCAGATCACCACGTGATAGAATTCAACCTGACCCTGAACAACTCCACCCAACACATGGAAAATGAGAGTATAACCAGGCGATATAGAGCCTTCAATAAAGACTCATTCGTAGATGAAATCATCCCACAACTACAGCAAGAATGTGACACCCTTGACATAAGCATAGAGAAATGGAACTCCATAATATCCAATGCAGCATCAGCCTCTATGAATGTTGTTGTTGTTGTTAAGTGCCGTCGAGTCGGAGTCGACTCATGGCGACCCTCTGGATAGCTATCCTAAATTGTGTTCGGTCTTCAGTCAGGCGGCTCATTGTTGACAGACTGGTACCCGTAGCTGCTGTTATTGTATCGATCCATCTCATTGCTGGCCTTCCTCTTTTGCGTTGACCTTCTATCTTGCCAAGCATAATGTCTTTCTTTAATGATCTCTCTCTTCGCATGATGTGTCCAAAGTATGAAAGTCGAAGTCTTGTCATCTGAGCTTCTAAAGAAAGCTTAGGTTTGATCTCCTCTAGTACCGACTGGTTTGTTCTTCGGGCAGTCCATGGTATACCATGGTATACACAGTATTCGCCGCCAGCACCATAATTCAAAGGCATCAATTTTCTTCCTGTCTATCTTTTTCACTGTCCAGCTTTCACATCCATATGATGTTATTGAAAATACCATGGCTTGAACAAGTCGAATCTTTGTATGGAGAGAGACATCTCTGCTCTTGAGAATCTTATCTAGGTCTTTCATAGCCATTCTGCCAAGAGCAATGCGTCGTCTGATTTCTTGACTCCTTGTTGCTTCTTTATTGATAGTTGATCCAAGTAGGTTAAAGTTGTTCACAATTTCAATTTCTTCTCCTTCAACGATGAACCTGTTGATTATGCCAGTTGTCATGATCTTTGTCTTCTTTACATTAAGGTGCAGGCCCATTTTGAGACTATGTTCTTTGATTGTGAGAAGCAAATGTTTCAGATCATCTTCACTTTCAGCCAGTAATGTGGTATCATCAGCATAGCGAAGGTTGTTGATGAGTCTTCCATCAATCTTCACACCTCTGTTGTCTTCATACAATCCTGCTTCTCTGATGATTTGTTCTGCATATAAATTAAACAGGTAGGGGGAAAGTATGCAGCCTTGTCTTACATCTTTGCTTATTTTAAACCATTCTGTTTCTCCTTGTTCCGTTCGAACTGTTGCTTCTTGATCAATGTACAGATTGCGCAAGAGAACGATCAGGTGTTCTGGTATACCCATGCTTCTTAATGTGGCCCAGAGTTTCTCATGGTTTATACAGTCAAAAGCCTTGCTATAGTCGATAAAGCACAAATAGATATCCTTTTGGTATTCTTTAGTCTTTTCAAGGATCCATCTCACATCTGCAATGATGTCTCTCGTTCCTCGCCCTTTCCTGAACCCTGCTTGCACTTCAGGTAGTTCTTGTTCCAGGTATGGTTGTAGTCTCTTTGAATAATCTTCAGTAGAATCTTGCTGGCATGTGGGATCAGAGCGATTGTGCGATAATTTCCACAGTCAGTTGGATCACCTTTCTTTAGTATTGGTATAAACACAGATCTTTTCCAGTCAGTTGGCCATGATGTTTTCCATATTTCTTGGCAGAGCCTTGTGAGTACGGTAACAGCTGCATCAGATTGCTGCAGTACTTCTATGGGAATGCTATCAATGCCTGGTGCTTTGTTCTTTGATAAGGTTTTCAATGCTGCTTCAACTTCTTCTTTCATCACCAATGGTTCCCGATCATAAGGTACAGGTTGAAACGGCTGTTGGTCCACTTGATCTTTATCATATAAAAACTTTGTATATTCCTTCCACCTTTTCTTGATCTTCTCAGCATCATTCAACATAGAACCTTGAGCATCTTGTAACATTCCAATTCGAGGCCGGAACTTTTTCTTTAACTCTCGTAGCTTTAGGAATGCCGATCTTGTTCTTCCTCTAATAGTTTCTGCTTCTATTTCCTTGCAAGTGTCATTGTAGTACTTTTCCTTGTCCTGTTTTGCTGCACGTTGGAAATCTCTGTTGAGTTCTGCGATTGTCTTTCTTTCTCCTCTGGCTTTAGCTTCTCGGCGTTTCTGGGCAATTTTCAGAGTTTCTTCCGTCATCCATTTTGGCCGTTTTTGCTTTTTCACCTTTTGTAGAGACTTCTCGCTTTCTTCCAACACAACCTTCTTGATGTCATTCCATAACTCTTCCGGAGCTCTATCATTTGTATCTAAAGCAGCAAATCGATTTTGCAGGCAGTCTTTAAATTCCAGTGGTATATTCTCAAGGTCATATTTTGCTGCATTCATGAGTGGTTTGCTCTTTTTCAACTTTAGCTTGAGTTTGCATACTAGTAGTTGATGATCTGTACCACAGTCAGCTCCAGGTTTTGTCTTTGTTGATGTTACAGAGCTTTTCCATCGTTGACTTCCGCATATATAGTCAATTTGATTTTTATATAATCCATTCGGTGAAGTCCATGTGTACAGTCGCCGCTTGTGTTGCTGGAAGAAGGTGTTTGAGATGAATAGATCATTGGTCTTGCAGAATTCTATCAGTCTTTCTCCAGCTTCATTTCTGTTGCCAAGTCCATATTTTCCAACTACTTTGCCTTCTGCTTTGTTGCCAACTTTTGCGTTCCAGTCACCCATGACTATCAGGATATCCTGTTTGCATGTTCTGTCAATTTCAGCTTGTACATAGAACTCTTCAATTTCATTCTCTTCTGCAGCTGTTGTTGGGGCATATACTTGAATTATAGTTGTGTTGATAGGCAATCCTCGTAGACAAATAGAAATTAAGCGTTCGCTGACTGCATTGTATTTCATTACAGTTCTTGCAAGTTTCTTCTTTATTATAAATGCAACACCATTTCTTCTTTGTCTTTCATTTCCAGCATAGTAGACCATGTGATCATCTGATGCAAAGTGCCCCATGCCAGTCCATTTCAGTTCGCTGACACCCAACAGATCAAGTTGTACACATTCCATTTCATTCTTGACCACCTCCAACTTCCCTTGGTTCATGCTTCGTACGTTCCATGTTCCAATGTGTAAGACATCTTTACAGCTTCTGACTCTCATTTCATGCGCAGCTACATCAGCAGTCAGACTTCCCGAGGGCTTTGATCCAATCACATCATAAATGCTGGCTTTACTCTGAAAAGTCTTCAGCTCTTCCCCAGTATTGAATACAAAACCACAAACACGAAGGAGACCCAACGTACCCTGGTACTCAAATGATATCAGAAATTGAAGACTGGAGAGGAAATGGAGGCGGAACAAGTCGCATAACTCCCGGAATCTATACAGAACCAAGCTACTGGAATATAACAATCTACCAATTGTGACTCACCCTAGATTTATTACTGTTATCAGTAACTCAATTTGGAAATATCACTACTATCTGTGTTTCACCTTAAATATATTACTGTTGTCAGTATCTCACATCTAACTTACTGAAGTGGCCGCTTTTTCACCCCTCTACTACCTTACCAATATGTAACAGCTGATTGTTATACTGAGCAAGCCATCCTACATCTCTATACTAGTCAATAACTGTTCTTCCTACTGTTATCAATAACTTATTGCCTATTACCACATTAGATATTACTACGCCATCACTACCCTACTCAACACACCACTGAATCAGTCACATTGGATAACATACCCCTGAATCAGACTCAGAAAATGCCACACTTCAACATCATGTTTCTAAGAATATCATACACCTGTATAATATTGGCAATAATAATAATTAACCTATCACTAAGTCTAAACAGCAAAAATTACATGACCATCCCTATAATACACACCCATACCCGACTTGACGACCATATTGGACACAATCACACAAATAACTATCCAAAAATAAACTACCATAGACTAATACACATAAAACAAACAAACTCACCCCAAATTTGCAAGGAAATCTGCTCAAACACATCTTCTCTATCATGCACCCTTATTAATGCACGATCAATGAAAAACAAACTCCCTATATTTAATGATCTAATAACAGACTCTAAACCGGACATCTTATGTGTCACAGAGACTTGGCTTTCTGAAACGGACACAGTCTTCCTAAATCAACTCGATAATGAAAACTATGACCTATTTTACAAACATAGATCCAACAAAAAAGGCAGAGGAGTCTTAATGATGACAAAAAAGATACTAAATGCCAAATCAATCCAATCAAACATCTCTAATAACATAGACACATTATTGATAAAAATCGGCCTCATGAAAATCTGCTTAATTTATAGACCTCCAGACCAAAGTGCAGATTGCCTGGACTCCTTTATTGATCTCCTTAGCTCATCCACTGAACAAAATCCTGTAATCATGCTAGGTGATTTCAATCTACCATCACTATCAACACATAACTCCAAATTATTTCTTGATGCTTTATCAGATATAGATTATCATCAAATAATAAATACCGCAACACATATAAAAGGAGGAACACTAGACCTGATCTTTATCCCCGATTCACTCTTCAAACTAATCAACCCAAATTCCATAGCACTCACAGAGACACCCTGGTCTGATCATTATATTATTAATATAAATCTCACATATTATACTGCCAATGTCAAAAACTATACATTAAGTGGCCTCATATTAAAATTTAAAAAATTTAATGAAACGGAATTCCTCGATTCAACAATCCCCCACCTCTTGCCATCTACATCAGATCTTGATGACGCTGTCAACAACTGGTATGAAACCATTAATAATGCAACCAGAATCAATCACACAAATAAACAAAGGACACACCCCAAAACAAACAGTACACCATGGTTCAATAACACATTAAAACAAATGAAAAAAGAACTAAGAAAACACGAAACTAAATGGCGAAAATCTAAGTTGACTATACATAAGGAAATATACAATAACCATCTCATAAAATATAAAGAAACACTCAATAGTACAAAGAAAAACTACTACGCAGCAACCTTATCAAAATCATATAACAGACCTAGAGAACTTTTTTCTATTGTCAGAAACCTTACCAATAATGCTCAAACTTCTAACAACGAAATCACCGACATCTCAGTACAAACACTAGCTAATCACTACCAAAACAAATCAAAAAAACCTCAAATGTCTTTTGATACAATTAACACCTCTCAACAGTCTGTTGATGAATGGTCAGACTTCTACCGAATTTCAAGTACGACATTAAAAACGATCATATCCGGACTCAATACCACAACTTCTTATTTAGACCCATGCCCAGTGTCATGGATAAAAAACACTCTGCCAACTCTACTATCCTTCATTCTCCCAATAGTCAACCTCTCATTATCCCAAGGTTACCTCCCACAATCTCTCAAACATGCACAAATACGCCCGATCCTAAAGAATAGCAAACTAGATAAAACATCCCCAGTATCATACAGGCCCATTTCCAGCATACCATTTTTGGCCAAAATAATAGAAAAAGTAGTGCAATTACAGACACAGGAATACATAGACACATCTTACCCGCTTGACGAGCAACAATATGGATTTCGGCTCCGCCACGGAGTAGAAACACTACTAACAGTATTAATTGATACTCTCATAAGGGGAATCGACAATCATAAACAAGCATTCATCCTCCTCTTCATCGACATATCAGCGGCCTTTGATAGTGTACATCACTCAATAATGCTCAACAACTTAAGGCAGATAGGCATAAATTCTACAGTACATAATTGGTTCACCTCCTATTTAAACAACAGAACACAAAATGTACGAATAGGTAATCAAACTTCAACTACATATAACCAAGAAATAGGTTTACCACAAGGATTTGCACTATCAGCCCTACTTTTTAACATTTACATAAAACCGGTTTGCAATATCTTTAAAAAATTTGGAGTACAATATCATCTCTATGCAGACGATATTATGATGTACATTCCATTTACTATCCCTAACCTACCATTACAACTCCTCTCAGATTGCTATAACGAAATCACATTATGGCTAAAATCTCAAAACCTCCACATAAACCATACTAAAACTGAAGTCCTAATCGTAACAAAAAATCAATCATTTATCCCCCCAACCCATATAACACTACAAGATCAAGAAATTAATATAAAAAATGAAATAAGATATCTAGGTGTTATCATAGATACACACCTTACAATGGAAACCCACATTAGAAACACCATAAAGAAAATCTACTTCAAACTTAAAATTCTCAAACAACTACGCCCGCTAGTATTTGTACAAGATTTCATTAATATAACACAAGCCATCATAACCCCTCACTTTGATTTCGCCAACCTAATACTTATGGGCATTTCAAAACAGAACATTAAAAGAATGCAACTAGCCCAAAATGCAACGGCAAGAATTATACTAAAAATAAACTCACTCCAACACATAACACCAATACTAGCATCCCTTCATTGGTTACCAATACAAAGCAGGATAATATACAAAACAATAATAACCTCATTTAAAGCATTAAACGACATGGCACCGACTACACTATGTAAGCTAATATGCAAAGAAACACCTAAGCCTATTCACAGAAAAGAACATTTAAATAAACTAAAGATTCCGAAGGACTTCATAAAAGCACATAAATTAACCAACAATAGAGCCTTCTCTCACATAGCTCCCACTATCTGGAATTCCCTACCAGAGGATCTACGTTCTCTAACAGAGATCATGGAATTCCGCAAAAAATTAAAAACGTATCTATTCACCAAACACTATAATACCATGGAAAACCTAGCACTCAACTTAGATAAAGGCTAAACAGGTAACTGACCACACAAAGCACAAACCTCCCACCTAAATGGACAACACACATAGCTCTAATGAAATGACGATCCAATCTCGTATGCCCTAATACTTATGCATGTATATAGTTGTATCTGTTATGTACTGTCTTATGTATTTAGACACTACACTTTGTTAGTTAATTGTTTTAACACGGTTCCAGTTTAAATTCACTGTTTAGTTTCCTAGACTTAACTTTGTTTAATTATGATATTTTTAAGATGTTCTATGTAAAATTAAGATGTTCTATGTAAAACAAACTTCGCTTTGTTAATTGTTGTTATTTGTACACCGCAACTGATCTCTGGAAGATGCGGTATAAAAATGAGTGTTAAATAAATAAATAAATAAATAAATGAGCGCAAACAGCATCACCACACCAACCTAATCATGGAATCTGTCAACAAACCAAGAGAACTCTTTAGCATTGTCCAAAAGCTCACTGGGGACACTACACAGCACTGTACCCACCATCTTGACCCACAGGAATTTGCGGACTACATGAGAACAAAAAATGCAGTACCACCCAGACATGCTCCAACACACTACACATAGATGACCATGAAATGAAAGAGCAACATCAAACCTGGGAAGACTTCAGCATACCTTCAAAACAGCAAGTAGAGGACATAATACATGAATGTAACACTACAACCTCACCATCAGACCCTTGCCCAGTGTCTTGGATCAAAGTCGCAAGGAACCATCTCTCTCAGCACATTCACAAAATCGTCAAAGATTCACTCCAACAAGGATACATGCTGCATTCCCTCAAACACGCTATGATACGACCAATACTTAAAGGCAACAACCTAAGTCCATCTGAACCTAAATCATACCGTCCTATCTCCAGCCTACCATTCATAGCAAAAATCATCGAAAAGACAGTGCAAAGACAACTTCAGGACCACATTGGCTTGAATGCTCCTCTGGACATCCATCAGCATGGTTTTAAACCCCAGCATGGTGTGGAAACACTACTAACTTCCCTCCTTGACAACCTCATAAGAGGTATAGATAGCATAAAAAATGGATTCCTGCTAGTGTTTATGGACATCTCGGCAGCCTTTGACACAGTGTCCCATGCCAGACTATTGCAGCGCCTGCAACAGATAGGACTACGCAAGAACACTCTGAAATGGTTCACCTCATACCTGGAAGATCGAACCCAACAAGTCAAATGTGACCAAAAGAAATCATTGCAGTTCGCCGTCACGCAGGGAATACCTCAGGGATCAGCCTTATCATCAATGTTCTTCAATATTTATATCCAACCCATATGCAACATTATCAAACAACACAAACTCTACTATCACATCTATGCTAATGACATCATGGTGTATGCTCCAATCAATCTATAAGCACCTAACACCATAACAATAACCAAATGTATTGAAGACATGAATGCCTGGCTCACAGCCAACAACCTGACAGTCAACTATGATAAAACTGAGGCAATGTTCGTCACCTGAAACACTAACTTCATCCCACCACAGTCTATTAGTATTCTAAACAAACACATAGTAGTCAAAGATGAAGTCAAGTACCTGGGCATCACAATGGATAGAGTCCTGAACCTGAAATCTCATATCACCAAAACCTCAAACAAAGCCTACCGACATCTGAGGACCATAAGAAAGATCAAACCATTGCTCCGCCAAGACCACTTCCGCACGGTATGACAAGCACTCATCACACCTCTGCTTGATTATGGAAACTCATTATATCAAGGCCTCCCTCAGCATACCCTACACCCACTCCAAATGGTGCAGAACACTACAGCATGCATTATTACGGATACTCCAAGATCTGAGCACATCACCCCCATCTTACAACAATTACGGTGGCTCCCAATGGTGGCCAGAGCAAAATTTAAAACAATCCTAATTATCTTCAAAATCATCCATCATCTATCGGCAGATGCACTGCAAGAAATCATAACAAGAGATATTAGAAATAGACCAAGAAGGAACAATAATGACAATATGATCGGCACACCTGCAGGATACCAAAAGACTAAACAAAATACTTCAAGAAGAGCTCCTTCACTACTGGCATCCACATTATGGAACTCCCTCCCAACAAGCCTAAGGGCATTAGAAGACATCACAGACTTCCGCAAGAACCTTAAAACTCTGCTCTTTACAGAAACTTATGAGCAGATAGACAATAGTACCCATTCGAGCGGTATTGCAGCTAACCCCGCCAACTCAGTACCCATTCAGCCCAACTAGACTCACGAAGATACCCTCATGCTAAATGTAACCCTCCAACCGTGCTGTCTAAATGTTGTTAAATACCCTCATGTTAAATGTTGTAAATCACCCACATGTTAAATGTAACCCCAATTGTGTTGTCATGTAACCCCAATTGTGTTGTCATGTAACCATGTTATATAAATCTGTCTAAATAAATAAATAAAATATCTTCTCACTCAATGCATAATCAAGCTCATTCGTTACCAGAGGATGTAGTAAAAGCTGTTAGTGTAGCTGGGTTTAAAAAGGTTTGGACAAGTTTTTGGAGGAAAGTTCCATGAACCATTTTTAAAGAGGATCCAGGAAATCCACTGCTTACCCTGGAACAAGCATTGTGGAACCTATGTATCTTTTTGGGAACCTGACACGCAGGACCATACCAAGCTAGAAATGCACCCTGTGCAACTAACAAATTTGGCACCCCCTTCCACCCCAGCCATGTGCAGTAACTCATTCTTTTGGAGATTTCTGGAAGCCCATTGATGATATTGGTGCCCCTTCTGTACCTGCGACCTGTGTGACTGCACCGCTCGCACAGCCCTTGGTATGGCCCTGATAACAGGTACTTGTGACTTGGATTGGCCACTATTGGAAACGGGATACTGGGCTTGATGGACCTTGTTCTGATCTAGTGTAGCATTTCTTATGTTCTTATGACCCTATTTGGGGTCATGACCCACAGCTTGGGAACTTCTCGCATAGGGACTCAAACTTTCTGCAAAGTCAGAATCATTTCCTGTCCTGGAGTAACCATGTGGGCCATCTGAATAAAATAAGGAAGATAGAACTGCTTCTTACAAATCTTTAAAGCAGCTCCATCATTTCTCTATTTTACAAGAAAAAGGGCTTTTCTGACTTGAAATCTGGTGTGACAAGTTCAGAAGTCAAATTTTCTTTAATTTTTATGGCAAAAGAAAAGTTTTCTTTAGACCTTTTTTCTCCAGCCAAACATCTTTTAGGGGGAGGGAGTGCGGAAGAAAGAACTGAAGATCCTTCCACGCTACGGTATCTTGCAAGAAAACCAGAACGGTTAGGTCAATAGGATATCAGGCCTACCACAGAAAGCACTCTTCTCAATAAAAGTGAAAAATAAAATAGCAACCAGATATTTTCTCTAATTGGACTCATTTCCTTGTAGCAATATTGAAAACAATGCTATAACTTTGATGCAGTACAGACCAGGAAGTTACAGCAAAGCTACTAGTCAGCCTTATTCTAACACTATGGGAAGCTCCGTATCAGTTTATCAAAAGGCTGGTGAATCAGACTTTTGAACATTATTGCTGTATTGGCTATATGCTGTGAACAGGGAGCTCAACCTGGAGATTTTGAAGTTAATTTTAGAAGTTTCTATGCAAGTAAACATCTTTGAAATGTGCTCCTCACTAGGGAGTGTACTCATTGGAGTGCCTTTAGGGGCATGCTTACTGAAAATTAATGTGTGCTAACAAAATTTGACATGTGTTAAGTGCTATCACGACCCTTTCATTTCTATAGAGCATGGCAGCAGCACCGTACTTAGCCCTGTGTGGGTGGTGTGGCTGCATAGGGCGCAAAGAAATAGGGGTGCATTTGGGGCTGCTGGCCTTGGCCCCCCCCCCCCCACACTACCTGCCCTTGCCCCGACGCTGCTTTTCATGTTTCCTTCGTAACAGCGGAGTGGACATCCAATTCTAAAAAAAAAAACCGATGCGGCTCTTTCTGACTCTGCGCTTACATGCAGGTGTGATTAGAGGGAGGGATCAGACCCGCATTCAAGCGCGGTCATAAAGACCCGCATGGGTTTTGTTTTTTAGAATTGGATGTCCACTCTGCTGCTGCTTCTACCACGGCCGTCGCCAAGGAAACACAAAATATGGAGGCGGGGCAAGGGCAGGCATTGCAGGGAGCTGGTTGGACATGGAGGTGTGGGGTAAGGCAAGATGGGGAAATGCTGAGCATGGGACAAATGGCAAACCTGGGATTGGAGGGGGGCACCAGATGTGCAAATCACACAGGGCGCATTTATGGCTTTGTGCGGACTTGCATAGCCGCAGTTGCGCTTACGCTGTCATTAGCACACACACACACAAACAGTTTCGCAAAATGCTTACTTTTACGTGCAGGGTTGGGTTGGGGGAGGGAAAGAATAGGCAGCTACTCCTTTTCCAATTATTGTACCCACAGTGGTTGGGCGAGGGACCAATGGCTGGACCCAGCATAGCACTCCTTTGGAATGGAATAAGCTTCCAAAATGTATTTGACAGGAGAGGAATTATAGGATTTCTAGAAAACATGGTTATTTATTTAGCTGTATTTATATCCTGCTTTTCACTGGGTCAAAGCGGTCAATTGGGGGATACATTTAACATGAGGGGATATGAGACACATATGCTAATACTTACAGGGAACATGGGCAATGGAGGGTTAAGTGACTTGCCCAAGATCACAGGGAGTGCCTATAGGACTAGAAATCCCAGTCCCTCTGGCCTGAGATTGCTGTCCCCAGGTGGGACTTGAACCCCTGACCCTCCAGCCTGAAGTACCTTGTCCTAACCACTAGACCACTCCTCCCTTATTCAGGCAATGATGCTATTAAGTGTGATTTCTTAATAGAAGAAATATCTAAGGACTTAGGAATTTGATGTAATAGAAGGATCTTTATGATTGATTAATGTATATTTTTAATATGTATTTTGTAATCCACTTTGAATCTACTTGTTAGAAAAAGCGGGCTATAAATTATTTTGTTAAGTGCTTGCATTCTTTTACAAAGTGGAGAAATAGCCTAGTGGTTGGAGCAGTGACCTGGTGGCCAGAAACATAAGATATGCCGTACTGGGTGAGACCAAGGTCCATCAAGCCCAGTATCCTGTTTCCAACAGTGACCAATCTAAGTCATACGTACCTAGCAGGTTCCCCAAAAAACACAGGTTTCACAATGCTTATATTGGGTCAAGCATTGATATCCTGGGTCCCTTCTTAATAATGGTTTATGGACCTTTCCTCCAGGAACTTGTCCAAACCTTTTTTAAACCCAGCTACACTAACAGCCTTTTACTACATCGTCCGGTAACAAATTCCAGAGTTTGATTACACGTTGAGTGAAAAAATATTTTCTTTTATTAGTCTTAAATAGTTTACCCTGTAGCTTCATTGCATGTCCCCTAGTCTTTCTATATTCTGATAACGTAAACAATCGATCTACATTTACCCGTTCCACTCCGTTCATTAATTTATAGACTCCCCTCAGCAGTCTCTTTTCCAGGTTAATGAGCCCTGACCTTTTTAGCCTTTCTTCATAGGGGTATCCTTCCATCCCCTTTACTATTTTGGTGGCTCTTCTCTGAACCTTTTCTAATAACGCTATATCCTTTTTAAGATACGGCAATCAGAATTGCACACAATATTCAAGGTGCGGTCTCACCATGGAACGATATAGAGGCATTATAATATCTTTTGTTTTATTTTCCATTCCTTTCCTTATGATACCTAGCATTCTATTTGCTCTCTTGGGCACCGCTGCACACTGGGCCAAGGGTTTTAACATGTTATCCACAATGATGCCTAAATCTTTTTCCTGGGCGGTGGTTCCTAATGTGGAACCTTGCATTGTGTAACCATAATTTGGGTTGTTCTTCCCTAGGTGCATAACTTTGCACTTGTCCACATTAAATTTCATCTGCCATTTTGATGCCCAGTCTTCCAATTTATCAAGATCCTCTTGCAATTTTCCACAATCCTCTTGGGGTTTAACAACTTTAAATAGTTTTGTGTCATCTGCAAATCTGATAACCTCACTCGTTATTCCCTTTTCCAGGTCATTTATGAATATGTCAAAAAGCAGCGGACCCAGCACAGATCACTGGGGTAGACCACTATTCACCTTTCTCCATTGGGAAAATTGGTCATTTAGCCCTACCCTCTGCTTTCTATCTTTTAACCAGTTCCTGATCCACAATAGTACGTACACTGCCTCCTATCCCATGACTCTTTAGTTTTGCCAAAAGTCTCTGATGAGGGACCTTGTCAAAGGCTTTCTGAAAGTCCAAATACACTATATCAACAGACTCACCTTTGTCTACCTGTTTATTCACACCTTCAAAAAACTGAGCCTACTCATTATTCCAAAAATATGTAACACAGACCAGAAAATAAATTAGGAGAAAAAAATATGGTGTACGGGGTGTAGGATAAGGGAAAAAAACCCACAAAAGCTAAGAAACATGCACATTGAGATCTTGAGGAATCTCATTGGCAATACTGAGTGAAACATTCCCCACATAAAGATAAGTGTATGACTTATTTGCTTATGTTTCTGCAGATTTTCATTCACACTATCTAAGTAAGCCTGCTGACTAAGTGGCCCTAACCTTACATGCACATGCTATTGATTTAAGTTAGGGCAGCTATTTATGCGCTCCTACTTGCATGAAATAACGTAATTGGGTTAGAGGTTGAATATCTCAGCTGTCTGGTTCTGTTTAAGCCACTTCCCCCAGCAAGATTTTTTTCTAACTTTTACCTCCATTCCTACCCCTCTTCCTCTCCCCCATCCCCTGCTGATATCTGCCACAACTGGATGCTCAGTCTGGAACCGACTCTAAAGGAATAGATATTTTTTCCGCCGCAGCTGACTTTAATGCCTGTATACGTGTCACTCCGTACTCGTCATTCCATGCCTCATATTCACCCAGCATTTCCTCTGGGGATATTCTCCCACCTAAAATTTTAGGATCATCTTTTTGTTATCACGGTTGCCACCTGGATAAATTTAATTTCTGCCTTTGACATTTTGCTCTCCTGCAAGGCATCTGCATCTCCCAAAAGAAGGAGACTATAGCTCCATTCTATTATTTTCTGCAAGCGACTTTGTACAGACTCCTGCACAGCGTGCCGCAACTCAGCCAGTCCCCGACACTCCAGAAAGGTGTGACTATAAGTCCCAATCCTACTTAACATTTTTGACACTCTCTACTCTCCCACAGTTATAGCTGGATCCAGTACTTCCTTGTTCAGTAAGCCCTGCGTGGATTTCATTTTGCATTTCCTGCAATCTCATATTTAGTGTTGCTTCCTTGAGGTGCTCGTAACAGCCTTTCCAGATGCTCCTGATCACCTCCTCTTCTAACTCCCTTGTCCAAAGTCCAGCAAGGCCCTCTAGATGAATATGAATAAGTGGTTAATAACTCCTGGACTCCCCCACGGCTAACCGTGCCTACACCCCCCAGGCAGCAAATTAATAAAATCAAAGGACTCACTCTAGGTGTCCCATACTTTCCTTGGGTCAAATTTAAAATTTTCCACGCATGCCTCATGGATCCATCTCATAAGAGCAGCCATGTTGTAGAACCATAGATCAGGTAAGTCCAGACCCTCCTCCCTTCTCCTTTCCCACGATGAGTTTATAGTATCCAATTCGTGATCTTCTCGACACCCAAATGAATTGTCTGATATCCCCCCTGCAGATCAACTCGTCTATCCTCTTAACCCAAATCAGTATGGTTTGGAGCATTACCATTTTTACTAAGATTATCCTACCAAAAAGCGATAGAGAAACTCTTTCCACTTTAAACACAAGCCTTTAATTTGTTCTATTTTGTCTATGTTTTTTAATACCATACCACTGAACTCATGCTGAGATGGATGCCCAAATCTGTTATACTGCCTTGAGTCCATCTCAGCGGACAATCCTTGCATTGAGTTAGGAAGTAGCACTTCTGATTTCCCAAAATGTACTTCAAGCTAGGAAAAGCTACCAAAGTCTGTAACAGTCGCCAGAACTCACTCCATCCCCCTCCCTTGGCTTTGCTCAAAAACAAAAGCATATTGTCCACTAATAGGTTTATGCGGACTCAAACTTCACCCTGTGAAGTCAGATGAACTAATCCTTCTGAACTCGAGTATCTGCTTAATTTTTATGGCTAAGGATTCCACTGACAAGATGAACAACAGTCTCTTTTCTTTGTGGAAGTGGAAGTGGAAATCCGGGTTAGCCTGGATGCCTGGCAGCCACAGAGGCTACATGGGTAGCAGCAATTTTTGATTCTACCCTCATAGCTTCTGCGCCTTAAAGGTGCGAAAATTGCTGCTACCCATGTAGCCCCTTCCTCCGCACCCGCTCTTCCCCGGAATGCCCCCTAACACACCTCGATGCTATGCGGATAGCATGTGGGTGCGTTAGGGACTTAGCCGGGATTTTCAAAGGGCTCTACCTGAGTAGGTGCCCTTCAAAAATCCCAGATAAGGCCTTTACGTGGATAACTAAGGAAGTTACTTATGTAAAGGCCTTCGAAAATCAGGCCCCAAATGTTTAGTAAACTCAAAATCAGTCCCTTGCTCTATAAAGCAACACATAATCAAAATAAGTATAAAATTTATAAAGAGTGAGTAAATTCCCTTTCCATGGGGTTGGGGGGGGGGGGGGCCCACCACCCATCACCCATCACCCATCTATCAAGCCCAGCTGTGAATTCAAGAAGCCCACACCCCTCTGCTCCTGATCCTCCTGTGGGGCCTTTCCTGGGCTACAATCTATTGATGGGCCTGCCAATGTGTTGAATTCACCTCCCCCCTCCCACTATTTTATATTCACTATTCCCTGCCAACTTTGCAACAGGAGCTGAAAAAAAATCCATACACATTCAGAGATTTAGCAGTATTCATTACCCATTTAGCACCCCTAACCATAGCATATACCTGCCCTCTGAATCCTGTATTATTTTGTGGATCTCATATGCAAACCTTGCTCAGCAGAATGGTTACCCCTTGTTTCTTGCTGTTGTATGTTGAGAATGCATTCTCCCCCGTCCACCTGCTTCAACTGGCTCAGATGGGTTTCTTGCAGAAAAATCACATGTGCTCCCACCTTTTTACAATAACTCAGCACCTTAGTGTACTTTACTGGTGAGTGCAGACTGCCCACATTCAAAGTCACCCCCTTCTCCTTGCTATCACTATAGGTAATACACAATTTCCTTCCCCATAGGGATCTCTAAGCTGAACCCTCGCCAGAACCCCAATTCCACCACCTCATAAGGGAGGAGTGGCCTAGTGGTTAGGAAAAGTTCCCTTGGGCTGGGGGACCAGGGGTTTGAATCCCACTAGAGGACAGCAACCTTGGGCTGGAAAGACTGGGGCTTTTAGTCCCACAGGTGCTCCTTTTGGCCTTGGGCAAGCCACTTAACCCTCCATTGCCTCAGGTACAAAAAACATAGATTGTGAGCCCTTCGGGGACAAGGGAAATATATATATATATACAGTACCTGAATGTACACCGCTTTGACTGGTAGAAAAGTGGAATATAAGCCTAATTATATAAATAAATAAATAAAAGACCTCCAGTGTCAGTCCCCTGAGCAGATAATTTTGTCGCCTCTCCATCTTCTCTCTCCTCCCCCTACATCACATCCATATCACACTCCACACGCCATGCATTCTCTTCAGCCTCTCATCCAATCCCCTGCCCCAGCCAACTTATTTACTCCCAAGTCAAGCTCTTTCAGCCTCTCTTTAAAACGTGGCCGCTGCAGTTCAGCTTGCCCTTGGCTTCACCCCCCTCCCACTTTCTATATCCCTGTTACATCACCATTACATCACTACTCCTCTAACCTAGCTCCCTCCCCCTTCATTTCCCCTATCACCACACTTGACCCTATACCACATCACCAACTCTTCAAACAGCTTTGCCCTCCTGTCTTCCTGTCACTTTACATGTACTTCCCCTCCCATAATATTTCTGCACAGAGATCAGTCATCAACACATAAGAACATATAAACAGCAGTACATTCAGCAACTCATAAACCTTAAACACTGCCTCCAAGGTAAGTAGAGCTCTTACTTCAACATTGTTGCTGGACTGCTCCCCTTGCTACATTGGGGTGCTTCTACCAAGAATCACTTTAGGTTCAGCAGGCCTCCTGCTCTCATGCCAGTGTATTCCCACCTCCCAAGATCTTAAACCACTTTTTTCTTATTGGACAGTCCAAATAGGCTCTACTATAGCATGAATCACACTAATTCTCCCCCACCCCTAGAATAATCTCTCAAGAAGGTGACTGCGGACCCCAAACCCCAAAATTCCAACAATACAGTCCCCGTTCCACTGCCACTTAGTTTGGAGTTCCTAAGAGTCCATCGTGGCACACTAGCTCAGTCTCTAGCATGCTTAGCCTTACTGGCAGTGGTTAAATAACACCGTGGCAGGGTGCCACCAGTCAGGGGCGGCCCAAGGGGGGTGCGGGGCCATGTGCGGAGACTCAGTGCGGGGCCTCATTTGCATAAGTGACCTTATTTGCATAAATATTTGCATAATGTTACCATACACTAACTTTTAGTAAACATATCTCTTAATGAGTGTATGGATAAAGAAAGACTAAAAGATTTCTACATTACTATAATCCAGTGCCAACCGCCAGGCACATTAGGAACTACTACAAACGCTGCCCATTTAGAACCAATAGCAAACCCACCGTATCCTGACAGCATTACCAGGGCTCACAAAGCACCATACCCTAACTATCAAAAGGCAACACTGCAAATATTAAACCAATACATTTCAGAGAATACTGGGGAAAGAGAACAAGTGGCAATGTCAAATAGGAATTACATAAACAGAATACCTCAGCTCAGTTACACATGCAGAACATAGACCATCACCAAACAAGGAATCACAATTTAGAAACAGGAAGGCAATAATTAAACTGGGAACCCCAAAAGCCAAACTTGGAATGTACAACACTGTAGAAATAAAACTATAAATTAATTTCCTCTTGTACCAAACAAAGCACAGACGTTAATGATGCACATTTCCCAGAGGTTTCATATTCCAGTTAATAAATTCAAAATAAAGAGATATTTCTACCTTTTGTGCATTTTTTTTTCAGTTGCAATTGCTCCAGCCACTTTCTTCTGGTTTCTTCATGTTTTCTGCTAACTGTCCATCGTCTGCTGTCCATTTGTTCTTTCTTCTCTCTTCTAGTTTTTTTTTTCCATTCTCTCTCTCTACATCTGCTTTAACATACTAATCTTTCTCCTTTTGCTCTTTCCTCATTCCTATTTCATCCACACAAATTTTACCCCTCCATCCTCAATCCCCACTTACTCTCCCAATACCAGGCCAATTGTAGATTTTTCATCCCTCCCACACAAAATATTTTCCCCTCTCCATTTTACTCTCCCAGCCCCATCCCATTCTAATCCTCCCCCAACATCAGCTCCCTTCTAGTTCCAGTCTCACCCAGCATCCATTCCCTTCTAGTCCCTGCATCAGCCCATTTCCAGTCCTAGCCCACCATCAACCCATTTCCAGTCCTAGCTCCCCCATCCATTTTCAGTCTGAGTCCCTTCATCAGCTCATTTCCAATCCTAGCCCCCCATCAGCCCACTTCTAGTCATTTCCTAGCCCCATCATCAGCCCATGTCAAATCATAGCTCCCCTCCACTCAGTCCAATTCCAGTCCAAGCCCCCCCCATGAGCCTACTTTCAGTTCTAGCTCCTCCATGAGTCCATTTCAATTCAAGCCCCCACCACAGCCCATTTCCAATCTTAGCTCCCCCCAACAGCCCATTTCCAGTCCTATCCTAGCTGCTCCATCAGCCCATTTTCAGTCCTAGCTCCCTTCCCTCACAGCCCATTTCCATTCCAAGCTCCCTCCCCATCAGCTATTTGCAATTCAAGCCTCCCCTTCCACTCAGCCCATTTCCAGTCATAGCAACCCCCAACCCATTACCAGTCCTAGCCCCCCATCAACCCACTTCCAGTCCTAACCCCCCCATCACCCCATTTTCAGTTTAAGCCCCCCCCATAACCCATTACCAGTCCTAACCCCCCCATCAGCCCACAGCCCATTACCAGTCCTAACCACATCAGCCCACCTCAAGTCCTAACCCCTTCCCATCAGCCCATTTCCTGTCCTAGCCCCCCCCATAGCCCATTATCAGTCCTAACCACCCCCCATAGCCCATTAGCAGTTCTAACCCCCCCCATCACCCCATTTCCAGACAGCCCCCATCAGTCCACAGCCCATTAGCAGTCCTAACCCCCCCCAGCCCATTAGCAGTCCTAACAAACCCCCCCAGCCCATTAGCAGTCCTAACCCACCCCCACCCCCCAGCCCATTAGCAGTCCTAACCACCCCCCATAGCCCATTAGCAGTTCTAACCCCCCCATCACCCCATTTCCAGACAGCCCCCATCAGTCCACAGCCCATTAGCAGCCCTAACCCCCCCAGCCCATTAGCAGTCCTAACAAACCCCCCCAGCCCATTAGCAGTCCTAACCCACCCCCACTCCCCCAGCCCATTAGCAGTCCTAACCCCCCTAGCCCATTAGCAGTCCTAACCCCCCCCCAGCCCATTCGCAGTCCTAACCCCCCCAGCCCATTAGCAGTTCTAACCCCCCCATCACCCCATTTCCAGACAGCCCCCATCAGTCCACAGCCCATTAGCAGTACTAACCCCCCCCCAGCCCATTAGCAGTCCTAACAAACCCCCCCAACCCATTAGCAGTCCTAAACCCCCCAGCCCATTAGCAGTCCTAACACCCCGCCACCCGCCCATTAGCTGTCCTAACCCCCCCCAGCCCATTAGCAGTCCTAACCCACCCCCCCTCCCTAGCCCATTAGCAGTCCTAACCCACCCCCCCTCCCTAGCCCATTAGCAGTCCTAACACCCCCCCGCCGCCCATTAGCAGTCCTAACCCACCCCCCCTCCCTAGCCCATTAGCAGTCCTAACCCCCCCCAGCCCATTAGCGGTCCTAACAGCCCCCCCAGCCCATTAGCGGTCCTAACAGCCCCCCCCAGCCCATTAGCGGTCCTAACAGCCCCCCCCCAGCCCATTAGCGGTTCTAACAGCCCCCCCGCCCCAGCCCATTAGCAGTCCTAACAGCCCCCCACCCATTAGCAGTCCAAAAAAAAAAAGCTGGCTCTCTGGCTGCTGCCGCCGCGGCAGAATGCAGTGTCCCGCGGGGCCCCCTCTGCGCCGGCTGAGCCCTCTGCCCGGCTTTCAGATTCGCGAAGGGAGAGTGTCTCTCCCTCGTGTCTCTGTTAAGCCCGCAGGGGCTAATGGGAAATTTCCCATCAACCCCTCGTGTCTAAAGGGGCTGATGGGAAATTTCCCATTAGCCCCTGCGGGCTTAACAGAGACGCGAGGGAGAGACACTCTCCCTTCGCGAATCTGAAAGCCGGGCAGAGGGCTCAGCCGGCGCAGAGGGGGCCCCGCGGGACACTGCATTCTGCCGCGGCGGCAGCGGCAGCAGCCAGAGAGCCAGCTTTTTTTTTTAATGTAATTTTGAGGAAAGCAGAATGTTCTTTGCGCGGGGCCCCCTGAAACGCGGGGCCCTGTGCAAAAAACATTCTTGCTCAATGGACGGGCCGGCCCTGCCACCAGTTCCCCTCCTTAGATCCCGCTCTCTGGCCATCTCTCCTTTCCAGACCTATCCATTTCAATCTTCTTCTTCACTGGGATTCCTAACTCTTTCTCCTTTCCCATGCTCTTCCCTCTCTCCTCCAAATCTGCCATTGTTTTAGTGCCATAATTTCCACACAGTCTACTTGGCACTTTTACCCTCCAAGATTATTTGGAGAGGGGGAGATTCAGTGCACACACCAACCGCTCAGCTAAACAAAAGTCCAAGAAAAAGAAAACTGTACTGCAGCAGTGCAAATGAACGGCCATGTAGCCTTGCGTACAAACTTTAAACTCCATTTGCTTGCAGCTCATAAGGGTGGACGCAGCAACAATCTCCACTCACTCTCCAAATCTATAATGACTCTGTGGTCTTCTCCTGGACTGCCTCACAATCAGCTGTACTTTGGACTATTCAGGTGATCCAGGTACCCCTGGGCCTCTTCCTTGCTGTTCCAGGTACCCTCCAACTGCTCACACCTTTAGATTCATTGGGAAAAGCAGAGTGAAGCATATTCCCTTCCCATGTAGGGCCAAACAAATATCAGGGTCATCTCTTTTCGTTGGGTGGCTACTTCAAAGAAGAGTTATTAGAAAGTATTATTCTGTGGCTCTCGTAGCATACCTTGTTCTCCTTCCTGAATGCCTGCATCGCCACCTTGTCCACCCAGTTTAAGATTTTGGCAATGACTGGTCTCGGCTGCCCCACTTTTTTCTGCATCAGCCTGATCCTATGAGCCCGTTTGCACAGAATCTGCTCTCCAGCTTTCTTTAGGCCTACCCATCCTGGTAACCATTGTTCGAAGAACTGGTCGCCGTATCTTAAAAAGGATATAGCGATTTTAGAAAAGGTTCAGAGAAGAGCCACCAAAATGGTAAAGGGGATGGAAGGCTACTCCTATGAAGAAAGGCTAAAAAGGTTGGGGCTCTTTAACCTGGAAAAGAGACGGCTGAGGGGAGATATGATAGAAGTCTATAAATTAATGAACGAAGTGGAACGGGTAAACGTAGATCGATTGTTTACCTTATCAGAATATAGAAAGACTAGGGGACATGCAATGAAGCTACAGGGTAAACTATTTAAGACTAATAAAAGAAAATATTTTTTCACTCAACGTGTAATCCAACTCTGGAATTTGTTACCGGAGGATGTAGTAAAGGCTGTTAGTGTAGCTGGGTTTAAAAAAGGTTTGGACAAGTTCCTGGAGGAAAGGTCCATAAACCATTATTAAGAAGGGACCCAGGATATCAATGCTTGAACCAATACAAGCATTGTGGAACCTGTGTCCCTTGTGGAAACTGCTAGGTACGTATGACCTAGATTGGCCACTGTTGGAAACAGAATACTGGGCTTGATGGACCTTGGTCTGACCCAGTATGGCATATCTTATGTTCTTAGGTTCTTAACTCATACAACTCCTGCTCTGAAACCGTCTCAGGCAACCCGATCATTCTGATGTTATTCCGTAAGTTGCAGTTCTCTTAGTCTTTGACCCTGTCCATCAACAACACATTGGCCTGCTGTAGCTCCTCCAACTGCCTTCTCAGCTGTGCGAAGTTGTCTTCTATACTGCTCACTCTCTGCTCCACCTTCACAACTCTTTGAGGCTAGGAATCTAATTTTCCCTTTATCTCCTTCACTGCTGACTGGAGCTTGATTAGCCGATCCTCCAATGTCACCAAGGCTCTTTTGAGATCTCAGTAACCAGGCTCTCCACCATCTGCAGCATGGACTTTTCACCATCCTGCACCATCTTTACTTTGCTTGCCCTGTCCTTCTCCCACACTGTATGGGGCTGCTTAGCTGACATTCTTCGATAAGGTAACTTCCACCTTCAAAAGATCTCTATTCATGGAGGGAGGGATCTCTGTGGGCTCAGGATTATGGATTAGGTTCTCACTATCAATGGTGATGGGTGGGAGGTAAGGTTTTTAAGGCTTATTACCCAAGATTAGCTGGAGCCTCTTCTTGCATTTCACTCTACTGGAAGTCCGAGCTCAAGGTATATTACAATAAATAAGAATCGAATCAAATCAAATAAACACAACAAAAAGAACACTGAAAGTACATGTGAAAAAAATAACAGTGAGAGAAAGCATAAAAGAGAATGCAGGGCTACAACTTTCATATGTTTAGGACATTTCTAATGCGTATCAAATCAGTCTTTGGGAAGGGAATGAAGATGTATAATGTTCCTGCAGTATTTTAAGGACCAAGGAGCACAACTTGAAAAGTAGACATTGTATGGCTTTTCATGAATGGAAAACCTTTTCTACATAGGTCCCTCAGTGCACAGCCATCTCAAACAGCAACGGCCATCCATTCTTATTCCAGTCTTCAGTTTCCCCTTAAAAAGGGTTTATGAGAGATTGGTATATCTGCCATTCTGGAAGGCCCTTAAACTGGCTTTTAGCTGTTAATTGGCAGATTGGGAACACAACTTCCAAGAGTCAATATTGTCCTGACAGGATTGGCTCTCAGGAAATATTAGGGTTCCTGTTCTTATGATGCCCTCTGAATCCTCACATTCTTTCCTAGATCAGTGGTTCCCTGGTATGTAACAACTCTCTTCTTCCTCCTGTTGCTTTCCCTCTTCTGAGCAGGTGTGTGCTGGTTTTATTACCAGGACACAAAGGATAACAGGTGCAGAGGCGTAAGCAATCTTTGTCACCTTCCAACTCTCCCTTTTTATCCAAGTTTTGCTGTCCGGTTAATTGTAAACTCAGACACATGTTATCCCGTCTGATTTTTCTGTTCCATGTAAACCGCGCTGATGCAGAATAATGCGGTATATAAGAAATTGTAAATAAATAAATAAATAACCTCACTGCTCCCTAAAATGCTTATGTTTCGCCAGCTAGCTTGATGGTATGATGGCTAGGCCTGCCAAAGACAGGAAACTTGCCTTTGGGCTCAGGTTTTATACAAATTGAATTTTCCCTTTCAGGGAAGACTCCCAGAATTATATGCTTTTTGGCATCCTTGTTCTAGAAAATTCTCAGATCAAATACAGATCACAGCACAATATACTAGTAGGACCACTAGAGGCAGTATTGCCAGTTGACCTGAAAATTTCCAGCCAAATGTTCCTGCAAAAATAGCCCAAAACAGAGACCAACTCTTGGCAACCCCTTGACCCTATCCTCTACAACCCTAATTGGCTGGTCTGTCAGTCCATCAGGTATGACTAGGCCTATTCTGCTACATGGCTCTGCCCTCTACAATCCCGATTGGCTGGAGTCTAGCTGTCAATCATGTGTGAATACTCCCACCCTGCCACATCTCACTGATCAGCTCTGGATGTGCTGCTCTAGGATCTGAGCAATGAGATTCAGCCAAGGGCTGAAATCATTCTGTAATTCTGATCTGGCCTGGGGTGGGACAAGCACAGAAGATACCAGGACTTTGCATTTTTTCACTCCATTTTCCATTTTCCAGTTTTCTCACTCAAAATGGATTGGCAATAGCTCAAAAACCCACAATATGCAAATTGTTCCCATGATCCGGATTAAAAGGTCTCCCAATTAGGTGGAAAAAACAAAGAAATGGCAACACTGACTACAGATCTCTGCTATATAGATGAAGCAGAACCTGAAGGGATCTCTACATTGGCAGCTAATCTCTTTCCTCCTGCATTTAATCAACAGCTGTCAGAAGCTATTTAGCCCACATTGGATTTTTCATGCTGAAAGAAAGACATTTCTGCTGACTTGGCGGAATATTTAGCTCTTTCCTGTGGAGATTTATTACTGTGCAAAATGTATTTTACATCTCAGAACATAGGCCTATTTGCGTCTGCTTTTATGCACATAACATAGCAACCAGAGTGCAATAGATCGTTAAATTGATACCTGAGAACACAGACTACCCTGCCACATGAAAAGAGAAAAAAATAATATTTAGATACTGCATATGATATCTTGGGAGAGTTTAAGGTGGAAACAGAATTGGACAACACAGATGAATGACAAGTGCCTTGCCTGTTTTATCTGGTGTATCTTTTGATGTGACATAGTCAAGAACGGCTGGATAGGTTACACCCCTTTTTGCTTTTCCTTCTGTGAAAGGAAACAAGACATGTTAAAAAACAGACAGATGCGTAGTAGAAAAGTAGGTGATGCAGCAGGAGAATGGGAATACAACCTGAAGGATGCACACTGAGCAGTGTGTTAAATTCCACCCATGTAGCCCCCGCGATGCAGGGGGGGGCCCTGGGCAGAAAGGGGATCCACACAACAGCAGTAGCAGCAGTGTAGCAAACTTACTTTATCACATTTTGCCACGCTGCTCTGCTCTCGTAAGTCTGCTGTGGGCCTAAGTCTCACTATAACAACCACACTGTGAGATTTTGGCCCGACGGGGGACAGCCGCTGGGCCCGCAGCGAACGTACAGAGCAGAGTAGTGCAGTGTGGCAAACACAATGACATAAATTTACCACTGCTGCATGGGTGGACCTGCACAATTGGAGGGCACAACACCACTGTGACAATGGGGGGCCCTCAGCAAAATTTTGCTTGGGGCCCCTCATTGTAACTTATGCCACTGACACTGGAGCAAGCAGTGTAGAATCTGCTAGTATTGTTCTCTTCACCCCCACCTCCCTTCCTCCTTTCTCTGTTTCTGTGGATAACACTATCAGTCTTCCTGTTTCCTTGGCTGGCAACCTTGGGGTCATCTTTGTTTCTACTCTCTCCTTCTCTGCACATATCCAACATATAGCTAAAACCTATTGTTTCTTTCTCTATAATATCAGCAGAATTCATCCCTTCTTTTCTGAACACACTATTAAGACTCTTATCTACTCTCTAGTCGCCTCCCACCTTGACTATTGTAACCTGCTCCTCACCATTGTCCTTCTGAACCATCTCTCTCCCCTTCAATCTGTCCAAACCTCAGCTGCATGGCTAATCCTTGACCAGTTTTGCTATACACATATATCCCCTGTTCTCAAGTTTCTTCATTGGCTCCCTACCCGTTTCTACAACTTCTCCTACTGATCTATAAGTGCATTCATTCTGTGGCTCCTCACTACCTTTCCTTTCTTATCTGTCCCCACACCCTGCCTTGGCAAGTCCACTCCTCTGCCAGATCCCTTTTACCTGTGCCCTTCTCTGCAGCTTCCAACTCCAGAATGCATTCATTCCACCCTGCTGCTCCATAGGCCTTGAACAAACTACCCGAGTTGGTATATCAGGTTCTATCTCTGGCTCTATTCTCATCCAGGCTAAAAACCCACTTCTTCAAGGCTGCTTTTGGATCCTTATTCTCCTGTTCACCACCTATGTTCCTTTAGATTTCCTCTAGTCCCCCATTTGCTGTGTTGCCTGTCTTGATTAGATTGCAAGCTCTGTGGAGAAGAGACTGTCTCTTACATGTATATGTACAGCTCTGTGTACGCTTTGTAGCACTATACTAATGATTAATAGTACTAGTAGAAGATTTCTGGAATACTAAGAACAATTCTTAAAGGAGCAGACAGCTAAATAAAAATCAATGAAAACTAAGAACCTTTAAAAGGTCCATGTAAACTTGAAAGCCTTCAGACTTATCATTAGGATGGTGCATTCGTTGGCACATATTTGGTTCGTTTGCGCACCTAAAAGTTTCGTGCACAGAAATCGCTTTTGCATGCATATACTTACAAATTAATGCTTGTGCAATCGATTTGCATGTATAAAATTTGATTTCTCGCATACAATGTGGCATGTTTACTAAAGGGAGATAATGGTCAGTGCGCGGTTTACAGTGCGCTAAGCATGTTGTAGTAACTACCTGCTAAAAATGCAGCCACAGTAAAACCCTTGCACTAGCTATTTAGCATGGGTTGGAGTGGAGACTGGGAGGTTTAGAGGTGGAGTGCGCACACTGCGGTTAGTGTAAGAGTCTTTGCCGCGTACTATCTGGCAATGCTGTGCGTGCACTTTACCGCCGCCTCAGTGGAGGGCAATATGTGCACCCACATTAATCGCCGCAAATGGCTTAGCATGGAAGTAGAGCTGAACTCACTTTCCTTGCATGGGGACACGCCGGGCACACCCCAATTAGCTAGAACAAGTCTGGCCCTGTCCTTGTCCTAAAACAATGGGCTTCAAAACATGCTAATCTAGCGCATTTTAGTAAACATACCCCGATGTGTGCAGAAGACCACTGATACGTGAAAAAAACATGAAAAAGCCCACTTGAAAATAGCACAACTTTGTTAAAAGCAACTGCACTTTTCTTTGACTGTTCACACCCCTCTGCATTTCACATATGGATTTACTGTCAATGCATCTCAAAGATACAGTTTGGCAGAGGCAAATCACTGCACTAATTAATGACGTCCATTCAATGTACACTCCGGTTTAGCACTGGATAGCACCTAACAGAAGAAGACATTTAAGGGTGCATTATAAAGCAAATGAATTATACTGGTACACAAATGTACCACAAATGTATTATTACTGGTACAGTAATTCAATTTGATCCTGTAGACGGCACACACACAATGATAGTATATCACAATGTCATTACTTTAAAAACAGCCCTCAAGTTAGTTCTTCGGGTTTTCAAAACTAGGGGATTATACCTGCAACAACGAAGGATTCTTTCCAGCGAGGCAGGGATAAGGATCGAATCCCATTAGAGAAGCTCCCTTTATAGCCAGACTGACCAGCAACTTTTCGAACAAGAATTTTCCCTCCTGCAAGGCCAATTGCACCGCTGTGGGAGGAAAAAAAATCTGATCTATCTAAAACATGGCATAAACATACAGATAAAGTGTACTGCACATAGGAAAGGCCACACATCTCTCAGTTTAGATAGTGCTGGTTAGGATGCTTCATCATGGAAACACATTAATGACTTAGTGGTGATGAAGGTTGCTTAGACGAGTCTGTTAATTATAGTAATATTTATTTTATTTATTTATTTGTTTAATGTCTTTTCTATTCCGTGCTCTTTAGAATCAGTGCAGTTTACAGTCAACAAAATTTGTACAGTGCAGACAGAACCTGCGCTGTCCTTACAATGAACAGGTGTTACAACTTGGGACTAACAAGGGTAACTATGTACAGGCTGAGCGATCCAGTCGCAGGTGACCGGATCGACTGGCAACTATTTACAGGTTGTCTAACTATATACAGGTTGTTCATTCATATCGCAGATGTACACCTTGACCGGGGATGCTTGGCGTCTATCTGAATATTAGAAGGCTATATACACATTGACAACTATATACACATTGGCATTTATTTACAGTATTAGAAACTATATACACGTTCAATATACTGGGTGTACCGTTGTGCTAAAGGGTAGGGCTGCAACAGTGTGGTGTGGGAGTGCTGGGGGCGGTGTCCTGGCGGTTGAGTATGGCTGGTTGTGATTTTTCGCTAGTATGGGAGTAGTGCTGAAGGAAGAGATGGTGCTTCAGTGACTTCCTAAATTGGGCGAGGTCAGTGATGGCCCGGATGGTGGGTGGGAGGGTGTTCCAACATGTGGGTGCATAGAATACAAAGGCTCTGTTTCTTGTTGCTTGCAAGCATTTCATTATTGCGTTTGGTATTATCAGCATGTTGGCGGCGAATGACCTCTTGGTTCTGTTAGGGGGAATGGGGTGGACGAGGTTTGTGAGGGAGGTGGAGGAGCACTTGTTGTTGGCTTTGAAGGTCATCAATAGTATTTTGAGGGAGAATCTGCAGTGGACCGGCAGCCAATGGAGTTGTTTCAAGATTGGGGTTACGTGATCCCTCCTAGAGGCTCCGTGAAATATTCTGGCGGCTGCGTTCAAAGCAAGCTGAAGTAGGTTCAGCGTGTTCTTCGGGAGCCCGTGTAGGACTGAGTTGGCATAGTCAAAGTGGGGGATTACAAGGGCCTAATAGATTGTTCGGAAGTTGTCTGGCTCCAGCAGATGTCGTAGGTGTTGGATTGTCCATATTTTGTGGTAAATTGCCTTGACCGTGTTGCTTATATGGGCTTTCATGTCTAGCTGTTGGTCTAGTGTGACCCCCCTAGGTAGCATACAGTAGGCTTGCTTAGGAGCTCGGCGTTTCATACTTTTAGTGAGGCGGTGTGATAGGCGATGGCCTAGTTCATCCTGTAGGTAGCCGAGGCCCGTATATTAGGCCTGAGTCCCCCTCCCTTACTTTAGAATATTATAACTGACTTTGGAATATTATAGCAGAACCAGACAGACAGAAAATACCAGTAGCTGTTAGAAACTGCCTTGCTCTGCCTTTGATAAGAAGGCTTCTGATAAACAAAAGTAAAACGTTTCCACTGTTATGATAATCACAGCTGTGCTTCCACTGTATCTCTGCCGGCTAACTGACCTTGCAAGAGTAGCGAAATGTACTGTAGCAGAAGTATTATGTCTAGAGATTTGAGCCTTAGTTAGAAAAGCCTGCACAGAATAAAAACAGGTACAAGCCTGATCAGAGATGGCTATTGGGAGAGAGAGAGGGGGGCCACCAAGACCAATGAGAGGTTTTGCCTGTACTAGACTGGAGAAGAACAGTATATAAACTGTCGTTTTTCTGAGCTCAGGGCTCAGACATTTTGTATGTGACATTGGCCTGAGTCTGTGCACATTAAACTGGTTTGAATTCTAGTCAATAGACTCCTGGTTTTATTCGTTGCGAGCCCTTCGCTATTACATATTCTTGGTGCGTTGGCCGGGAATGGCGTAATGCGAATAGTACGCAAGTGAATACTACCACGTATTACCGCCTCCAGGTTTGGTCCGGCTGGGCCCACAGCCGACCGACGTAGAGAGGATCCCAGGCGCCGACCGGTCCCTTGCATCGGAGGGTTTCACCCTGCCTTGGCGGCCTGCTGGGTCCGGCTGGCCAACACCTCGAACCCAGGGGAGTCCAGGATTCAACCCAAGGTGGAACTGGTTGCGCAGCGCATTAGCTACCGGATCCGGTGAGTATTGCTTTTTCTGGTTCTTAGTCAGTTAGCTCTGGGAAAGTCTCGAGACTGATTTGGTTCAGTAACAGGTAAAGGAAGTCTGATCAACTTCCAGGGCGATCCTAGTACCCCTGCAGGAGTATGCGCGGGGCGAAGCCATCGACCCTTTTGGTTTGGTAATTTAGGTTTAGTCAGTTAGCCCGGGAATTTGGAATTTGGGAAATGCTAACATGTTTGGTTGTGTGAAGTGTGATTGAGAGGTCTTGCAATACAGGCCAAGCGAGAGCGGACTCCTAAGTAGCGCAGTTCCTGACCGGACGACCGCGTTCAGGTTGCGAACAGGAGGAAGCGTTTGTTGTTTGTCCCCTCATTGTTTTGTGGGCTACGCGGACCCCTTACCCGTAGCCATCCTACCTACCCTTTCTGTTTGCTGTCTTGTATGTTATACGTTATAATGGGAGGGGCGGAGTCCGTACAAACTCCGCTGAACTGTATGATCACGAATTTTAAGAAAGGATTTAGTGGTGATTATGGGGTGAAAATGTCACCGACCCATTTAGAAATATTGTGTAGTAGGGTGTGGCTGGCGCTGGACGCTGGGTGGCCACCAGAAGGTACTTTTGATATCCAAATTGTGTCCCGTGTGCACAAGGTAGTGCGCAGCTGTAGTCCTGAACAGTTTTCCTATATAGACTCTTGGTTAGGGATATGTGAGAAACAGCCCTCTTGGATGAAGCGTTGCTGTGAGGGACAGAGTAAAATTATGTTAGCAACTGCCACGAGAGTCCCTGCCAAGAAAGAAAAACTCCCTATTTATGTGGCCCAAGAGTCTCCAGAGATCCCAAGGTATCCACCTGCCTTTTTGTATACTCCTGTCCCATCAGCTCTGCCAGTACTCCAAGAACCCCTGCCAATACCCCGAGTAGAGCCAGAGGAAGCGAGCGTACCTCCAGCTGAGTCGCCTCCACCCGATCATCCGCCTCCAAAATCTGAAGTGCGGACCAGTCCCCTAAGAAGTCGGAGCCCTAGTCCTGAGCAGCGCTCTGAGGTGGAACAATCATCCCCTGAAGAATCCGTTAGTGGAGAGTTAGATGCCAGTCCAGGGTCATCCACTGGTCCAGGTACCAGTAGCGGCGTCACCCAAAAGTCCACTGAAATGCGCTATGATTTCAGAAGTAGAACGAGAGAAGCTCACCAACTGCCGCTGCGGCAGGTCCCAGGATTACCCATTCAAGACAATGGTCAGGTTGTGGTCGGACCAACCAGTCTAGTGTATGTGCCCTTCTACACAACAGATTTATTAAACTGGAAAACGCATTATGCCTCCTATACTGAAAAACCCCAAGATTTAACAGTGTTAATGTCTAGTATTATGCAAACCCATCAGCCCACCTGGTCTGACTGTCGCCAGCTATTGGCTACCCTCTTTACTACCGAAGAGCGGGCACGGATAGTGCGAGCGACCACTCGATGGTTGGAAGAGAACCCTGAAGTGGGGAGAAACCTAGATCCCAGAGAGGCGGCAGCCGCAGATTTCCCAAATGAAGATCCCGGGTGGAACCCAAATAATGATGTAGGAGAAAAGGCCCTCACCCGGTTCCGCCAGGCTCTACTGCAGGGCCTAAAGAAAGGAGGCCAGAGAGCTATGAATATTGGGAAAGTAGCGGACGTTCTTCAGTGCCCAGATGAGAGTCCGGCTGCTTTCTATGAACGATTAACTGAAGCTTATAGACTTTACACCCCCTATGACCCAGCAGCTCAGGAGAATTTACGCATGCCGCTTTTGTGAGTCAGTCCCAGGGGGGCATAAAATGAAAACTGCAAAAATTAGAAGGATTTGCGGGCATGAACACAACACAGTTAATGGAAGTCGCACAAAAGGTATATGTGAATCGTGATCAAGAAAGCAAACGGGAAAGTGAAAGAAGGATGAGGAAGAAAGTGGATCTGCTTGCTGCAGCACTAGTTGAAGGACGCGGAGGAGGATATCCTAACAGAAGAGCCAGAGGATGCGGAAGGGGCCGAGGGAGCGCTCGGCCCCCCTTAGGTGCAAATCAGTGTGCTTATTGTGAAGAGGAAGGACATTGGAAGGATGCGTGACCAAACATGAGCTCCACCCCCTGGAGGGGACGCGGGAGCGCCAGGAGAGCGGGGGGGGGGGGGGGGGCGGGGGGGCGATTCCAGCAGCAAGGGGGGATGCAGCGCGCACAGTTTCAGTAATTCCAGCAAAATGAGACTGCCATGCAGGGAGTGGCAGTCACCGAAGCAGATTTCATGGATGATGTGGACTAGGCCAGACCGGGCTCCAAGTTCTTCTTAGGTCTCCAGGAGCCTATGGTCAATGTAAAAATTGGAGACCAGCATATGGACTTTATGGTAGACACAGGGGCCGAGCATTCAGTAGTAGCCAAGCTGGTGGCCCCTGTGTCCTCTCGATCTGTTGCAATCGTGGGAGCTACAGGAACAAGAACCACAAGACCCTTTCTGCAGAACCGCGCCTGTGAACTAGGGGGGACAGAAGATAACACACCAGTTCTTGTACATGCCTGAATGCCCAGTTCCCCTGTTGGGCCGAGACATGCTTGCAAAGCTTCAAGCACAGATATCCTTTGTTGAAGGGGGAAAAATGGAAATGACTATAAACTCAAAACCTGCCGGCCTGATGGTGTTAGCTGTCCCCCGAGAAGAAGAATGGCGGTTCTATTCATCTGCATCCAAAGCAGTAAGCCTCTGTACACCTCTCAGCATTGCAGCCCCGCCTGGAGTATGGGCAGAGAATAATCCACCTGGCCTAGCGAAAAATATAGCTCCTGTACTTGTTACCTAAGGGTAACAAGTACAGGAGCTATATTTTTCGTCAGTATCCCCTCCCACGACCAGCAATTGAAGGTATTCATCGCCACCTGAAGAAATTACTGCAGTATGGACTTCTTAGAGAATGCCAATCACCCTGGAACACCCCCCTTCTCCGAATCAAGAAGCCTGGGACAGGTGACTACTGCCCAGTGCAGGATCTACGTCAAGTAAACAGTGCAGTTGAAATTATACATCCAGTAGTACCAAATCCTTACACCCTCCTGGGACTGATTCCAGCAGAAGCCACTCATTTCACTGTTTTGGACTTGAAAGATGCCTTTTTCTGTATACGCCTGGCAGAGGCCAGTCAGCTTTTGTTTGCATTTGAATGGGAAAACCCTACCACAGGAAGACGAGGACAACTCACTTGGACTCGCTTGCCACAAGGATTCAAGAATTCACCCACTATCTTCAGTGCAGCCCTGTCAAGATCTGTCAAGTTACCCTGTAACTCCGGGAAAGAGAATCCTACTCCAATATGTGGATGATTTGCTCATAGCCCCCAACAATGAAACTGATTGTATGCAAGCTACTAGTGATCTTTTGCACCTTTTGAATGAAGCTGGATACAAGGTCTCAAGAGCCAAGGCGCAATTATGCCAGACAGAAGTGAAATACCTAGGGTTCCATTTGTCAAAGGGAACCCGGAAATTAGGACTTGAGCGAAAGGAAGCAGTATGCCGCATTCCAACCCCCACTACCAGAAAACAGGCGCGAGCTTTCTTGGGAGCCGCAGGCTATTGCCGAATATGGATACCATATTTTGCACTCATAGCAAAACCCTTGTACCAAGTCACACAGGGAGCTGAACGATCCCCCTTGGAATGGGGCCCAGAACAAGATAAAGCATTCAAATCATTGAAAACAGCATTAATGTCATCCCCAGCCTTGGGACTACCGGATGTACAGAAGCCATTTCGTCTGTATGTCCATGAGTCAGGTGGAAATGCATTGGGAGTTTTAACCCAGCCTCTTGGGTCTTGGCAGCGACCTGTGGCCTACCTGTCAAAACAACTGGATCCTGTTGCCAAAGGATGGCCACCTTGCTTGAGAGCTGTAGCAGCCACAGCCCTTTTAGTAAGCGAAGCTGACAAGCTCACCTTAGGACAAAATTTGCGAGTCACTGTACCACACTCTATTTTAACCCTGATGGAACACAAAGGAAACCACTGGCTCACCAACGCTCAAATGTTGAAGTATCAAAGTATGCTATGTGAGAATCCGCGATTGCAATTGAGCATCAGCCAAACTCTGAACCCAGCTACCCTGCTGCCAGCCGGTCCAGGCCCACCTGACCATGATTGCCTAGAAGTAATGGACACTGTATATTCAAGTCGCCCAGACTTAACTGATATTCCCTTGAGCCACCCAGACAAAACTTTCTTTGTGGATGGAAGTAGCCTCATAATGGAAGGACAGCGATGTGCGGGTTATGCAGTGGTGACCCTAGACATGGTAGTAGAATTATCAGCTCTGGCCCCAGGAACCTCAGCACAGAAGGCTGAATTGATAGCTCTAACACGAGCACTCAAACTTGGAACAGGAATCAGCCTGAATGTATACACAGACTCTAAATATGCTTTTACAACACTGCATGCCCATGGGGCCCTGTACAAGGAACGTGGATTGATCACCTCAGGAGGCAAGTCTATCAAGTATGGTCCAGAAATATTGACTTTGCTGGAAGCAGTATGGGCCCCCAAACATGTAGCAGTGATGCATTGTCGAGGCCATCAAACTGGAGATGGAAATGTATCCCGCGGAAATAGATTTGCTGATGCCTCAGCCCGAGAAGCAGCCATTGCAGGACAAATTACTACCCCAAATGTAACGATTCAAGCAGCCATATTTCCAGTACCTTTGAGTGTATGGACACCCAGATATACCCAAGTAGAGAAGGACCATTACTGTCAAAAGGAGGGGGGGGGCAGTTATCAGAAACTGGATGGATAGTGTTGCCCCCGCCTGAAGGGAGCTCAACCCCTGGTATGACCGTGATCCATGAAGCCCTAGGCCTTGCCTTTGTCCAAGCCTTTCATCAAGCTACACACTATGGAAAAACAAAGATGGCCAATGCTTTGAAGCCATACTTCTATATCTCCCTGCTGTGACCTTTGACCACCTCAGTAGCCCGAAGATGTGTGACCTGTGCCAAGAACAATGCCCGACAAGGTCCTGTACCTCCCCCAAGAGTTCAGTCAGTAGGAATGACCCCCATGGGAAATATCCAAATAGACTTTGCAGAAATGCCACGAGCAAATGGATATCGCTACTTGCTAGTCCTAGTTTGTACCTTTTCTGGATGGGTGGAAGCTTTTCCCACCAGAACTGAGAAGGCCAGAGAGGTCACTAAAGCCTTGCTCCATGAGATTATCCCCCGATTCGGAATACCTTTGACCATGGGGTCTGACAATGGGCCCTCTTTTATATCACAAGTAACCCAGCAGCTAGCCCATGCCCTGCAAATACAATGGAAGTTACACACAGCCTACAGGCCCCAGAGTTCAGGGAAGGTAGAGAGAATGAACCGAACCCTAAAATCTCAGTTATCCAAACTTTGTCAGGAAGCCCACTTGAAGTGGCCCCAAGGCTTCTGATAAACAAAAGTAAAACTTTTTCACTGTTATGATAATCACAGCTGTGCTTCCACTGTATCTCTGCTGGCTAACTGACCTTGCAAGAGTAGCGAAATGTACTGTAGCAGAAGTATTATGTCTAGAGATTTGAGCCTTAGTTAGAAAAGCCTGCACAGAATAAAAACAGGTACAAGCCTGATCAGAGATGGCTATTGGGAGAGAGAGAGGGGGGCCACCAAGACCAATGAGAAGTTTTGCCTGTACTAGACTGGAGAAGAACAGTATATAAACTGTCGTTTTTCTGAGCTCAGGGCTCAGATATTTTGTATGTGACATTGGCCTGAGTCTGTGCACATTAAACTGGTTTGAATTCTAGTCAATAGACTCCTGGTTTTATTTGTTGCGAGCCCTTCGCTATTACAGCGGGAGGAGTAAATGCTTGGTTCCTGGTAATGAATAGGGCCTCAGTTTTGTTGAAATTTATTCTGAGGTTTTGTGTATGGAGCCAGTCAGTGACAGCATTGAAGCAGGTTGTTAGCGGCAAAAAATCTAGCTGGTCAGTTGAGAACGGCATGTAGAGCAGTACGTCGTCGGCATATACCAGGCAGGCGATTTTGAAGGAGCGGATGAGAGCGCAAATGGGCTGCATGTATATATTGAAAAGCAGGGCCGAGAGTGAGGATCCCTGTGGCATGCCTTGTTCTTGTACATGCTTAACTGAACATAGTAACAATACTAACTGCAGAACTGCATTGATCAGTACTTAACTACAGTGTCTTGTAAAAGTCTTGGCACCCTTTTCATATTTAACTATCTAAAAGTGCAATCAGAATAGAGGAGTAGCCTAATGGTTAGAGCATTGGCTTGAAAACCAAGAAACTTAGGTTCAAGTCCCACTAGCACTCCTTGTGGTCTTGAGCAAGTCACTTAACCCTCCATTGCCTCAGAAAAATCAAATGCCCGTTTAAGTTACAATGTAAACCACCTTGCCTGAAATGATAAAGCAGCATAAATAACCACAGTGATCAATACTTAACTACAGTACCTTGTAAAAGTCTTGGGAACCCTTTTCATATTTAACTATCTAAAACTACAATTTAAAACATGTTAAAGTATGAGTTTGTTTCCGTGATCTACACAACATACACCGCACTTTCAAACTGAAAGAACAATTATAGAAATATTCAAAGAGTAAGAATAAGAAACCAAGGGCCCGGTATTCAGCACCAGTGGCTAGCAGTGCTAACGTGGCCAGCTGCTGGTGCTGAACAATAAACCTGGATATTCAAGGCCAGGGACATAAACGGCCCTGGTACTGAATATCCAGGTTAGCCGCTCTTGCTGATCGGTAACCGGAAGCAGCGATATTGAGCCTCCGCTCAGTTAGCGATATGTGGTAAAAGAGAGGCCAGGGTTACCTGTGCCTGGCTTTTGCCACATATTGCTAATCAGGCAGCAGCTCAATATCGCCGCTGACCAGTTACCAATTGGCATCAATTTTGCTCCACCCAGAATGCCCCCAACATGCCTCGATGCTAAGTGGTTAGCATTGGGGCATGTAAAGCTGGCAGCCGCGGTTATTCAACGGCACTAATTACCCTAGTAATGTCCTGTCAGAACAACCCTATATATACACTGGGGGTCATTCCATCCTGCAAATAGCGGAGATGGACGTCCCAATGGATGTGTTCTCTATTCACCCCCCTGCTGGCTCCAGCAAAAGCCTCCCTGTATGAACAATGCATTTGTACAGGGAGGCTTAGATGGGGACGGGAGGGGGCATTCTAGAGGCGGAGTGAGGGCAGAGCATTGGCAGTCTGTGACCCCAGATGTAAAGGGCCGATTTTGAGGTCAGTCCTGTATGCCCGGGGCCATGAACTTAGATGGGGGACTTATTCCACCGCAGAGGTAGAATGTCCCTCTGGAAGTCGGGGGATCCTGTCACCGGGCCACAACGGAAAGGTAGGGGGGACTGGATCGAGGGTCCGGCTGCAGGGAATGAAGAAAATTGGTGGCGGCTGGCATTCACGGTTCCTGAATTTGCGGCTTCCATGGGATCAGAATCAGGTCTACCTCTGGGCGTTCAGAATCCATTCGAATGGATGGACACATTGGAATGTGCCTCACTGTTAAAACCCCTTATACCCAGCACAGTGTATAAATGTTGAATAACTACCCCTTATCTGTAAATAGTTCAGTACAACAGAGTGCTTCCTAATACCCAGTTAAATTTGTTGGTTATATGTAAATTGCCTTGAATAGTAGAAAGGCGGTATAAAAATAAGTTTAAATAAATAAATAAAATAAGTGTGTTAATGTCACTGAATATCCTGTTCACCCCGATTAACGTGGTTAGCAGCTCTGCTAATCGTGTTAATCGCTTTAAATATCAGGTCCCAAATATCTTGATTGCAGGACCGTATCAAGCGTATCAAATCCTGTATGACTGGTGAACCTGGCGCCCCCCCCTTCCCCCATTCCCCCCCCCAGCTGCATGCAGGAACTTGCTTTTGTTGGATTTTCTGGAAGACCAGTGATGACATCAGTGCCTCATCTGTACTTGCACCTGTACGACTGAACTGCTTGCAGAGCCCTTGGTGTGTGGCCTCACTTGACTGTATAATTCTTCACGCTGTTTGCTATAGCATACCCACATCAGCTTCATTTCCAAAAATTGCCTTAACAAGGCTCATAAGTTCAACAGAGTGCACCTGTGTCCAGTCACAGTAGATCAGCTGATCTGAATACATGCTCCTGGATGAAGAATCAAACTGTTTCTGTTGAATGAACTGCATTTAAAGCATAGGTCTAAACATACTGAACACGGAGTTGCTGAAGGTACTCAATGCTAAACTTATTCAAAATTACAAGCTCGGGAAGATAACAAGAAAATTCCAATCTGCGTCAATATCCCTTGGACACTGTCAGGTCCGTCATCATAAAGTAGAAACAGTTTGATGCCACCAAGACACGGCCTCAGTCAGGCCATCCCTCCAAAGGCAGCAATGATGGGTAACTGAGAGTGTGGAGGAAGGTCACTGAGAGGCCTGAGATTCCTTTAAAAGAACTGTAGCTTTTTCTGGCTGAGACGGGCCAAAATATTGACAGATTAATAATTTTAAGGACTGTCCACAAATATGTCTTACATGTGAGGATGGCAAGAAGGAAGCCGCTGCTGAAGAAAAGCCGTAGGAAGGTAATTTTAGAACAGGGTGTCTAAGTTTGGAGGTGGCGCCTATTTTTAGCTTATCTTATAGAGATTAGGGGTGCGGGGAGGGGGTAGTTACAGGACTAATTTCTTTTAAGGGAATAATGCATATTTGCCACTTAACGCGTGTTAAATGACACAATTGTGCCTTATGTTACCATAATGCATGTTAGTTTAAGTCAATGTGCGTTACATAATAATGAGATACAAACTATGCAAAGCATCTCATTATTATGCAAATTGAATAACATGGCTTGCATTGAACTTGGCAAGCCGCGTTATTCATGCAAAAATAATTCCAACTTTGAGCTAGCATTATTTTTCCTGGGCAGAAACATCAGGCTGCTAACACGCAGTCCAGTGTTCCTGGATGCCACCTTAAAGGGGTTGTAAGTTAAAAACTGGCCCAGCCATGACCCCTCTACTCCACTGAAGACACTTCCTGGACCCCAGTAAATACTCTCCATTCCCTGAAGATACCTTCCAGATCCCCCACCCCAGAAGAAAACACTCCACCCTCAACCCCCCAATGAACACCCCCTCCCACCCCCCCGCCATATGCCTTCCAGGGCCTTTCTCTGTAATCCCTGATGTCTAGTGATATGGGACAGGAGTGATTTCCAGTTCCTCCTGTCCCATCTGGTTCCAGGTTCAAAATGGCAAGGGTTGATCACTAGCAGTAGTCTCACGGTTCTTCTGTTAAGAGTCAACTGGCACTATTTTGAACCCGGAGCCAGATGGACAGGAGCAACTAGGAATTTTTCCTGCCCTGTACTGCTAGATACCAGAGACTGAGGAGATAGGGCAGAGAAGCCGGCGGGAGTGGGGGTGGGGTGTTCATGATGGAAGGTTGTCTTCTGGGGGAAGGGACTGGGAGGGGGGGGGGGATATCTGTTCTGGGTGGAGGGGATATCTGTTCTGGGGAGGTGGGGTATGTTTGGTGATGTGTTTGGTGGGATCTGATCTGTTCCAGTGGGGGTGGGAATGCTGGAGGGGATGAGGGAAGAGGGAAGGGGGAAGGGTGTCCATGCATCAATTTCTGCAGCATCAGCCCATTTAAGGAGACTCCCTGGAAGCAACAGGCTGCACGTTAGCAGCCCATTGCTGCTGGGGGTTAGAATAACGCAGCTTGTGAGGTAGATTGCCAATTGCATTATTAATTTACCACAGAAATTATAACCTGTGTTACTGACTTATGGCAGGTTAGTGAATCCCACAGTAAATTAAGCTGCAGTAAAATCGATAATGTTACTTTAGCTTCTCTCATAGGGGCCTATATATCATTGTAAAACACTAGCACAAATTCTGCAGAAATAGCACCTAAATTATAGGGTTTGACAGTTATGCCTGCTTGGGAGCAGACGTGAAAAGAGCATGCAGCATATTTCATGCAAATGGAAATCATGACACTCTATCCAAACCCCTCCTCTGAGCACGCCTACTCTATAAGTAAGCGCCTAACTACACCAGATGTACTTTTAGGTGTGACCTAATTTTATAAGAGACCTTTTACGCATGTTAAATCAGCGTTTTATGAATGAGAAAAATGTATAAAATTACCTCCATGATGTGCTGCATAGTGTTTACAAAGGAACACTTAGAGGCGCTTTTACTAAAGTGCATTGCACAGTCAGTGTGAGTTTTGCTGCACTCGTAAGTGTATACTGAAACCTGCGGTGACCGACAGAGCAGGCCAGGACAATGATCGCATGCTGATTACCACGTTAGCACGTTGTGCATTGGGATAGTGAAGGGGTGGGTTAGGAGTGGTGAGTCCAGCACACCTGCGCCTCGTGCAATTAGTCTAGCTGCATGAATGCTATCTAGTCACGTCAGAGTACTATTCTGTGTGGTAATTGCTTGGAGAAGGCCGGGCTCCCCCCCAGTAGTTAGCGCACAACGATTTCAACTATCACGTATTATTTTTATCTTTAAACACATGTTAGCACACTTTAGTAAAGGATCCCCTTAAGGAACACTGGAACGCTTTAGTAGAGCATTATGTTATTGGGTGCTTTAAAGCAACGGGGACAGGAAGGCTTATGAAGACTGAGGAAAAGACTGATGATGTAAAGTACAAATAGAGGAGGGGGAATTGGATTTAGCTCATGCCTTTTCTCAGAAGTTCGATGCAAGTTATATTCAGGTACAATAGATACTTTCCTTTGCCTGGAGGACTCACAATCTAAGTTTGTCCCTGAGGCAATGGAGGCTTAAGTGTGTTCCCCACAATCACAAGGAGCAGCAGAGGAATTCAAATGCCGGCTTCCCTGGTCCTAGCCTGCTGCTCTAACCATTAGGCTACTACTCCACAATAGAGGAAATAAACTAGGACCACATGGAAGTGCCATATAAAATGCAAAATATAGATAAAAAATTCAAAATAAAACCTATTGTAGCCACGTTTTGGCTATCATGCCTGTATCAGGGGTACAATACAAATATTTAATACAAACAGGGATAGTTGCTCAGCTACAGTAAAATACATTACGTTATTGCAGAAAAATGTACCATATTATTCACTAACCTCAGGACCACGGGTTAGTGTGATGTTTTTAGCCCTGTACGTTCTGGGAAAAGTATCCTGGGACCCTTGTTAAAGGTTTTCCTTGTTGAATTCTTGGACTTAACAATCCTGAATCCTTGTGGAAAGCTACCAACTTACCCAGTTTCAGGAAGGGGACTTTTTGGTTAGTCCTGGTTTTAGATTTACATCTTAAAGCAGTCTGGTATTTGTAGTCCCTGATTCCACCCCTGAAGCCAGAGCAGAACACTATTGCCAGATGGTGTGAAAACCTTCATTAAGATTGTTTTCGGCAACTAGTGTCAGATTTGCACGAGTTGACTAGTTTTCACTGACTTTAGATGAGTTCATGGACACTGCTGACATCTCTCAGTTGGTTCTCTTTATACATTTTAGGAAAAGCTTTGTTGTTAAAGTGGAGCTATTGACATTGATACATCTCTTAAACACAACTAGAGGCACAGAATGCTTTAGTGCTCTAAAACATTTTTTGTATGAAAAAATGTACCACTAGCAAAGATATGTTGTGTCACAGCTAATGCTGCACCTGCTATAACTGGGATGCATTCAGGACTGGTGGGGTTGCTGAGGAAAGATCTGGATTTTGGGAAATTCATGTCATTTCACTGCATCTTATGCAGTAAGCATCTGCAGCTCAATTCAGTGATAACAGTTCTCATAAAATGATTAACTTTATCCATGCAAAGACATTAAATCATCACCAGTTTCGTGCCCTTCTAGATGCTCGGGATGCAGAGTATGGAGATCTTGTTCTTCATAATGCTGTCAGGTGGCTTAGCAAAGGGAAGGTTCTGGAGCAGTTTTGTTGTGCTCCTGCTGCACATTAGAGAATGTCTTGCTCAGAAAAACCAGCAGTTTGAAGAATTACCAAGTTCTGTGTGGTTGCTGGGCACGGCCTTTTCCACTGACGTTACAGGTTATCTCAACCAACTCAGTTTGAAATTACAGGCTTCTCATTCCATTACTGAACTCTACAGCTCTTTGAGGGCATCTGTTAAAATGTTGGATTTGTTTTGGTCAGCTTGAGGTAAAAGTAAAATAAAGTACTTTCCCAATTAAACGCAAATGGCCTCAGACCTATCACTTTCTCTGCAGGAAGATGAAGCGAGGGAAGCTGCCAAGCGACTCTGTTGTGCTTGGAGAACAGAAATTTAAGGACAGATTTATAGATTTTGCACAGTCTGAACCCATGCTGGACTTTCTCCTGGATGCATTTGTCGGAGATCCAGGGTTAATTTCTAAAACTGAATTGACTGTGGGTTGCCAGACAATCACTTTGAGCTGGAAATCATTGAACTTCAAGAACATCAGAAATTTAAGCAAAGGCGTAAAACTGGCACGACCTTCTGTGATTTCTGGAAGATTTTTCCTAATCAGAATGATCCAGTATATTCGATGATCATAGGTAAAGTTTCCTCATTTTTCGGCTGCACTTACTTGTGCGAACAGACTTTTCAACTATGAACATCTTAAAGTCAAAATTGAGGAATAGGCTAATTACACAAATCTCTTGAGCCAGTTAAGACTGCACACAATGAATTACGAACCACGATATGTTACAATGGCGAGCAATATGCAGACCCGGGTGTCTTATTAGTAATATTTGCTACTGTTAAGAGGTTCAAAATAAACTGAGTTTAAATTTAACTGTGTCGTAGAATTAATATTTATATTTAAAACTTTATGTATAGGTTTAGGCATGTTTTGAAATTTGAAAACCATTTCAGGGTCATTCCGAGCCCCAAATAGCGGGTATGGACATCCATCCACGCTATTCGGGCCCTCTTCTGACCCCAACTAACTTCTCTGCACTTTGTATGGGGAGGTTAGACAGGGATGGGAAAGGGGCAGAGCAGGGGCAGCATTAGGGTGGGCAGTGGGCGGTCAGCAGCCCAGGACGTACAGGGCCAATTACAAAGTCAACCCTGTATGTCCAAGGCTGGCGGCCTAACAGGGAACTTATTTCACCTCTGAGATGGAATAAGTTCCCCTAGTCAGCGAGGGATAGGGTTGCCAACTGGTCGGTTTTCAGACGGCCTGGCCGTTTTTTCCATGGCCAGGCTGTCTGCCGGCACAGGTATAAAACCGGCCCTTGAAAAGCCGTTTTTTTGCTCTGGCCACGAGATCGGGAGCGGCCATAGCAAAAAACTGGCTTTTCTCCTGCAGTCCGTGACGAGATCGTGACTCGCGAGATGTAGCGATCCCCGGCGGGCTGTGCAGCCGCTGCTTCTGCTTTTCACAGAGCAGTGGCTGCAATAAAGTTAATTTGAAAAGGAAGAAACCCGCCCCCTCTGACATCACTTCCTCGGGCTTTGCAGAAGGACCACCGGAGGGCTCCTCACAGGTTGTCTTTCTTTTCAAATTAAGTTTATTGTAGCCGCTGCTCTGTAAAAAGCAGAAGCAGCGGCTGCATGGGGGCCAAGCAGCACTAAGGGAGGCTGGGGGGGTTAAACAGCAGTAACGGGGGGGGGGGGGGGTGAAGCAGCACTAAGGGGGAAGCAGGTGAAGCAGCACTAAGGGGGGTGAAGCAGCACTAAGGTGGGAGGAGGTGAAGCAGCACTAAGGAGGGCTGGGGGAGTTAAACAGCACTAGCAGGGGGGGTGAAGCAGCACGAAGGGGTGTGTGAAGCAGCACTAAGGGGGGAAGAGGTGAAGCAGCACTAAGGGGGGGTGAAGCAGCACTAAGGGGGGGTGAAACAGCACTAACGGGGGCATTCCTAACAGGGACTCTACAGGTCAAACAACGGTAAGAATTTGAGGGTTTATTTTTATTAAATTGCTAGCTCTCTGACTGGGAGCTCTTAAAAGGGGTTTTGTATATTTTTTAAAGAAAAGTTACTTTCTTTTTGGTGCTTTAGTAGAAATTTCCTTGAGCAGAGTAGGTTGTTGAACTCTAGTAACCTTCTCAGCTTTGGGAACTGCTGACACCTAATCAGGAGTTAGTGGGCCTGATTAACTGAGAGCAGCTGAGGCCTGCATAAAAGGCTCCAGAACCCTGCCCTGTTGAGGAATTCCTAACAGGGACTCTACAGGTCAAACAATGGTAAGGATTTGAGGGTTTATTTTTATTAAATTTCTAGCTCTCTGACTGGGAGCTCTGAAAAGGGGTTTTGTATATTTTTAAAGCAAAGTTACTTTTCTTTTTGGTGCTTTAGTAGAAATTTCCTTGAGCAGAGTAGGTTGTTGAACTCTAGTAACCTTCTCAGCTTTGGGAACTGCTGACGCCTAATCAGGAGTTAGTTCCCTCCCTACCCACCCCGACTCCCACCCACCCCTAGCGAGCAGTCTTGCTTTATAGGGCACCTCCCCATTTAACAAAGCACAGAGACTTGGAGCAGCACATTTTGAATATAATTAAAGAGATTAAACTGCTTTTTCTCTGAAAGGACAGCTGGGAAACTGGCTGGTACTTGATAGATCTCTCTCTTTTGCTTTAACAGATACCTAAGCTCCACGAACAGAACAATGGCTGGTAAAATCGTATCGCTAAAGCTGTTGCCCCCATTACAGCTTCTGCCTCTGTCCAGACAGAGGTCCTAATGCCAGTTGAAGGACTGGTTCCATGTGTAGGGTGCCTCCATGCTGAAGCTCTGAGGAAACAAGTGGAGGAACTCAGAGAGGAGGTGGCGAGGCTGAGGAGCATTCAAGACAGTGAGAAGTACATTGATGAGATGCTTCTTGCAGCAATCACGCTCTCCAGCAGAGGAGAAGATGGTTGCCAACAGAATGTCGATGGTTGGACACAAGTCACCAGGGCCTGCAGAATCACCAATCCAACTTCTCCAGCCCTTGAATTGGAGAACCATTATGCAGCCCTGGAAGTGGAGGCGGAGAAAGTATCCCTGGAAAGGGAAGAATCAGAGCTCAAGTACCCCAAAGTTGCAGAATCAGTGACCACAAGGAAGCAAAGGGTAGTGGTGGTTAGAGACTCTCTTCTGAAGGGTACTGAGGCGTCCATCTGCTGACCAGACTTGATGTCCAAAGAGGTATGCTGTCTGCCTGGTGCCAAAATCCAAGATGTTAGGGAGAGTTTGCTGAGACTCATCAAGCCTACTGACTATTACCAAATGTTGCTAATCCATGTTGGAACAAATGATACTGCTAGGTATCCCTCGGAACGTATCAAAAGTGACTTCATGGCTCTGGGACAGAAGGTGAAGCAGTTAGGTGCACAGGTGGTGTTCTCTTCAATCCTCCCTGTTGAGGGTAAAGGCCAAAGCAGAGAGGCTCGCATCCTGGAGATTTATTTATTTATTTTATTTATTTATTTATTTATTTAACAGTTCTTCTATACCGCTCTATTTTAGATCAGAGCGGTTTACATTCAACATCAACCATACAGCACAGGAACCCTGAGTTGTATTTACAATAAACAGGAGATCAACTTGGAAGTAACTGGGGGGAACTATGTACATTGTATAACATATCTACATCTTATTTACACTGGGGGTCCTGATTCCATTTCAGTGGGTATCTTCTGAGCGATCAGTTGATTATCCTTTTTCATGCTGAGTCTGATTGTTTAATTGCAATGAGTGATTGTCTGAGGGGGCATATGTATGATTACTAGTGCTGGATTCAGGGTAGTATGTGGTGAATAGGTGCTGCTTTAATGCCTTCCTGAAGTCAATTAGGTAAGTGATGTTTCGAATAGAGGTGGGGAGAGCGTTCCATGCTCTGGGTGCGTGGATGGTGTCATCGAGAGCGTTTTGGTTTCCTAGACCATGGGATGCTGTTCCAAGGGTTTCAGAGCAGAGATGGCATCCATTTGTCCAAGAAAGGTCAACGCGTCTTCGGTAGTAGACTGGCTAATCTCCTGAAGAGGGCTTGAAATTAGATTCGTTGCGGATGGGTGAAGAAAGCTCCCAGGTAGGTGAAAGCCCCCAGGTAGGTGATACATTAAATACCTTTATGGAAATGGGTAACAGGGGTAACATATGGAAACCAGTGTGTATAAATGCCCGTAGCATGGGAAATAAGATCTCTGATGTTGAGGCTTTGGTGGGAGTGGCTGATTTGGATTTAGTGGCAGTTACAGAAACATGGTTCACAGAAAACCATGATTGGAATGTAACTATACCTGGCTATACTTTATTCAGAAAGGACAGGGTAGGAAGAAGGGGAGGAGGAGTGGCACTATATGTAAAAAAAAAAAATTAAAGCTTTGGAATTACAGAGCTTAAAAGGGAGAGAGGAGGCATTGTGGGTTAAACTAGAAAGAGGGAAAGAGAAATCTATTTGCATTGGTGTGATATACAGACATCCCTCACAAGAGGAAGAGGTGGACAGAGAGTTAATTGAAGACATACACAGCATTGCTAGGAAAGGGGAAGTGCTACTGATAGGAGATTTCAATATGCCAGATGTTGACTGGCACATTCTTGCTGCAGTATCATCTAGAAGTAAGGAGATCCTGGATTCTCTACAGGGAGAACTATTCAGGCAATTGGTAACAGACTCCACATGTGAGGGGGCCATACTGGACTTGGTGCTTACCAATGATGAAAGTGTTTCTGATGTCGTGGGAGATCATTTTGCATCCAGTGATCACCAGATGGTGTGGTTCAGTATTAGGACTACTAATCGTTAGAATCCATTCAAAGGTGAGGATCTTAGACTTTAGGAAGACTAACTTTGCCAAGATGGGCCAATACCTCAGGGAGTTGTTAGTGGGATGGGAACAGCTGGGGGATGTAGAAAAACAGTGGGCAAAACTGAAAGGGGATATTTTAAGGGCAACCAACCTTTTTGTTAAAATGGTAAATAAAGGTAAAAGGAAAAGAAGACCGCTATGGCTTTCGAAAGAAGTAGCTGAAAAAGTGAAGAAAAAGAGGGAGGCCTTCATGAAATACAAGAGATCACAGAGAGAGGAAGACAGGCATCTATATTTGGAAAAACTTAGAGAAGCTAGCAAAGTAGTCAGGAAGGCAAAGATTCAAAAGGAGGAGGAAATAGCCAATGCAATAAAATGGGGGGATAAGATATTTTTCAGATATGTTAGTGGGAAGAGGAAAGGCAAAAGTGGTATTGTCAGACTCAAGGGTGCAGGGGAGGAATATGTAGAAGCTGATAAGGATAAAGCAGAATTGCTTAACAAATATTTCTGTTCTGTGTTCACAGATGAAGAACCAGGAGCAGGACCTCAGAAAACAGCCACAAACAGGAACAGAAACATAGAAACATAGAAACATGATGACAGCAAAAGACCACAAGGCCCATCTAGTCTGTCCTTCCATAACAACAACTACAACAGTCCACTTTCTACCTTTAGAGATCCTCTGTGTTGGTCCCATGCTTTTTTGAATTCAGTTACTGTCCTCATCTCTACCACCTCCACTGGGAGACTATTCCACGGATCCACTACTCTTTCCGTAAAGAAATATTTCCGCATATCACTCCTGAATCTATCTCCCTTCACCCTCATCCCATGTCCCCTCGTAGCAGAACTTGCTTTCAATTGAAAGAGGCTCTCTCCCTGAACATTTATGCCACGGAGGTATTTAAACATCTCAATCATATCACTTCTATCCCGCCTTTCCTCTAAGGTGTACATATTAAGATCCTTAAGTCTGTCCTCATATGCTTTATAATGAAGCCCATTAATCATTTTAGTAGCAACCCTCTGCACCGACTCTATCCTGTTCACATCCTTTTGAAGGTGCGGTCTCCAGAATTGCACACCATACTCCAAATGAGGTCGCACCAAAGACTTATACAGAGGTATTATCACCTCCTTTTTTCTGCTAGCCATTCCTCTCCGTATGCACCCAAGCATCCTTCTAGCTTTTGCCGTCGCCTTTTCTACCTGTTTAGCTACTTTAAGATCATCAGACACAACCACGCCTAGGTCCCGCTCTTCTTTAGTGGACAAAAGTACTTCACCTCCTATACTGTATTGCTCCCTTGGATTGCTGCAGCCCAAATGCATGACCTTACATTTTTTAACATTAAATCCCAGCTGCCAAATTCTAGACCATTCTTCAAGCTTAGCTAGATCCCTCCTCATGTTATCTACACCTTCCTGGGTGTCTACTCTATTACAGATTTTGGTATCATCCGCAAAGAGGCAAACCTTACCCGACAGCCCTTCCGCTATATCACTAACAAAGATGTTAAAAAGAATCGGACCAAGGACAGATCCCTGGGGCACACCACTGGTAACATCCTTCTCCTCAGAGTGAGCTCCATTTACTTGTACTCTTTGTCGCCTCCCACCCAACCAATTTCTAACCCAAGCAGTAACTTTAGGGTCCATCCCTAGGGTGCTCAGTTTGTTTATAAGTCGCCTGTGAGGAACAGTGTCAAAGGCTTTACTGAAATCTAAATACACCACATCTAGAGCTCTCCCTCGGTCCAACTCCCTGGTCACCCAGTCAAAGAAATCGATCAGATTTGTCTGACAAGACCTGCCTCTGGTGAATCCATGCTGCCTCGGATCCTGTAATCCGCCGGACTCCAGAAACCTCACTATTTTCTCTTTCAGCAGCGTTTACAATAATTTACTCACCACTGAAGTTAAACTAACCGGCCTGTAGTTTTCAACCACATCCTTACTTCCGTTTTTGTGTAAAGGCACCACATGAGCCTCTCTCCAGTCCTTTGGCACCACTCCCGACTCCAACGAGGCATTGAAAAGGTCAGTCAGTGGAGCTGCTAGAACGTCCCCAAGTTCCCTCAGTATTCTAGGGTGTATCCCATCCGGTCCCATCGCTTTGTCTACTTTAAGTTGAGCTAGTTTCTCACGAACACAGTCTTCTGAAAATTGTTCAAGATGTCCCTCGCTTCTGTTCTTATTTGTGGGTGTTTTCTGATGTCCTGCTCCTGGTTCTTCATCTGTGAACACAGAACAAAAATATTTGTTAAGCAATTCCGCTTTATCCTTATCAGCTTCTACATATTCCCCCCCCTGTACCCTTGAGTCTGACAATACCACTTTTGCCCTTCCTCTTCTCACTAATATATCTGAAAAATGTCTTATCCCCCCATTTTATTGCATTGGCTATTTCCTCCTCCTTTTGAATCTTTGCCTTCTTGACTACTTTGCTAGCTTCTCTAAGTTTTTCCAAATACAGATGCCTGTCTTCCTCTCTCTGTGATCTCTTGTATTTCATGAAGGCCTCCCTCTTTTTCTTCACTTTTTCAGCTACTTCCTTCGAAAACCATAGCGGTCTCCTGTTCCTTTTGCCTTTATTTACCATTTTAACAAAAAGGTTGGTTGCCTTTAAAATACCCCCTTTCAGTTTTGCCCACTGTTTTTCTAAATCCCCCAGCTGTTCCCATCCCACTAACGATTCCCTGAGGTATTGGCCCATCTTCGCAAAGTTAGTCTTCCTAAAGTCTAAGACTGTGTTCGTGAGAAACTAGCTCAACTTAAAGTAGATAAAGTGATGAGACCATAAGGGATACGCCCTAGAATACTGAGGGAACCTGGGGACGTTATAGTAGCTCCACTGACTGACCTTTTCAATGCCTCGTTGGAGTCAGGAATGGTGCCAAAGGACTGGGGAGAGGCTCATGTGGTGCCTTTACACAAAAGCGGAAGTAAGGATGTGATTGAAAACTACAGGCCGGTTAGTTTATCTTCAGTGGTGAGTAAATTATTGGAAACGCTGCTGAAGGAGAAAATAGTGAGGTTTCTGGAGTCCAGCGGATTATAGGATCCGAGGCATCATGGATTCATCAGAGGCAGGTCTTGTCAGACAAATCTGATCGACTTCTTTGACTGGGTGACCAGGGAGTTGGACCGAGGGAGAGCTCTAGATGTGGTGTATTTAGATTTCAGTAAAGCCTTTGACACTGTTCCTTACAGGCGACTTATAAACAAACTGAGCACCCTAGGGATGGACTCTAAAGTTACTGCTTGGGTTAGAAATTGGTTGGGTGGGAGGCGACAAAGAGTACAGGTAAATGGAGCTCTCTCTGAGGAGAAGCATGCTACCAGTGGTGTGCCCCAGGGATCTGTCCTTGGTCCAATTCTTTTTAACATCTTTGTTAGTGATATAGCAGAAGGGCTGTCCGGTAAGGTTTGCCTCTTTGCGGATGATACCAAAATCTGCAATAGAGTAGACACCCAGAAAGGTATAGATAACATGAGGACGGAGGTAGCTAAGCTTGAAGAATGGTCTAGAATTTGGCAGCTGGGATTTAATGTTAAAAAATGTAAGGTCATGCATTTGGGCTGCAGCAATCCAAGGGAGCAATATAGTATAGGGGGTGAAGTACTTTTGTCCACTAAGGAAGAACGGGACCTAGGAATGGTTGTGTCTGATGATCTTAAAGTAGCTAAACAGGTAGAAAAGGTGACGGCAGAAGCTAGAAGGATGCTTGGGTGCATATGGAGAGGAATGGCTAGCAAAAAAAAGGAGGTGATAATGCCTCTGTATAAGTCTTTGGTGTGACCTCATTTGGAGCATAGTATGCAATTCTGGAGACCGCACCTTCAAAAGGATGTGAACAGGATGGAGTGGGTGCAGAGGGTGGCTACTAAAATGATTAGTGGTCTTCATTATAAAGCATATGAGGACAGACTTAGGGATCTTAATATGTACACCTTAGAGGAAAGGCGGGATAGAGGTGATATGATTGAGATGTTTAAATACCTCCGTGGCATAAATGTTCAGAGAGAGCCTCTTTCAATTGAAAGCAAGTTCTGCTACGAGGGGACATGGGATGAGGGTGAAGGGAGATAGATTCAGGAGTGATATGCGGAAATATTTCTTTACGGAAAGAGTAGTGGAGCCATGGAATAGTCTCCCAGTGGAAGTGGTAGAGATGAGGACAGTAACTGAATTCAAAAAAGCATGGGACAAAGACAGAGGATCTCTAAAGGTAAAAAGGGGACTGTTGTAGTTGTTGATATGGAAGGACAGACTAGATAGGCCATGTGGTCTTTTTCTGTCGTCATATTTCTGTTTCTATGTGTGTGAATCAGCACTAAGGAGGGGGTGAAACAGCACTAAGGGGGGATGAAACAGCACTAAGGGGTGTGAAGCAGCACTAAGGGGGGGGGGGGTGAAGCAGCTCTAAGGGGGGGGTGAAGCAGCAGCGGCTGCAAGGGGAAAGAGGTGGCAGAAGGAACTGACAGGTGGAAGGTGAGGGCTGGAAGAGAGCTGAAAGGGGGGAAGGAGGTGGCTGGAAGAGAGCTGAAAGGGGGGAACGAGGTGGCTGGAAAGGAGCTGACAAAGGAGGGGGTTCAAAGGGAGCTGACACCTGGGAATGGTACTGCTAAGTGACTGGGTAATGAGGAGGGGGGTGGCACTGGGACTAGAAATAGGCTGATGGAAGGAAGTGAAGAAAAGAAAAGAAGAGACAAGAAATGGCAGATGGACTATAGACCATAGAAAACGAGCTAAGAGAAGATGGGAAAACGGAAGCCTCAGATTGGAACCAGCATGATCAGAGAATAAAATGGTCAGACAACAAAGGTAGAAAAAATAATTTTATTTTCATTTTAATGATTGGACTTTGTACTACCTTTATATTTTACACAGTATGGGTAACTGCATCTCTTATTTATTTGATATCGCACTGCATGCAGAGTCTGTTTTCTTGGGGTTTCAGTTTAGTTTTTTTCTATATATGTCTTGTTTTGTTTTGTGCTCATTTATTGATGAAGACCTGTCTGTATTGTGTGTGTCTGTGTACAATCAATGCTGCGTATTATGTCAGTATAGAATTTCTGCTTAAGAATTTGTAGAACTTTTGCTTGTTCAGTTTGCACATTGCCCTCTCTGCAATTTTTTGGGGGACAGGAGATGGAGTAGGGGCAGAGCAAGGGCGGGGAAAGGGCGGGGTAGGGGTGGGCATGGGCAGAGCATTACTAGCCACAGGTGGCGGGTTTTTCGCTTTTAAAAAGTTGGCAACCCTAGCGGGGGATGGCAGGCCCGGACATCAGAAGAGGTAGGAGGGGGCAGAGGGGATTCCCTGCAGCCTGACCCTGGCTTTGGGATGCCAGATTGGGGGTCGGGCTGCGGGGAATGAAGATTCCTGTCTGGTGGCCCGGGGATCGTGGCTCCTGAATGGAGCCACGGTGCTATGGCAACCGGATGCCATGGTGCCGTGGCTCCATTCAGGAGCCCTGACTAAGTTAGCTGGGGAAGGCCTGTATGTGCAGGCCGACTGGAATCGGGGTCTTGGCCTGCATGTACAGGCCTGGATGCGATTCTGATCCCGTGGGGCAAGATGTGCCCCGCGGGATCAGAATCCTGGCTAACTGTGCGTCCGGTTCTAACTGGGCGCACAGTGGACCGGGACATCCAGGACTCAATCGGGCCCTTTATGTTAAGGTTTAGACATGTTTTGAAATTTGAAAACCATTGGTGGCCCAGAGCTTTCCCTTATTTACACTGTGGCTCTTTATCTGTAAAAGGTTGGCGATTACTGGTTTTAGATAGAAGAATAGGAAGTTTAAATGCAGGAAAAAGTGTGTTCTGGGCACGTCTTCAAAGTATATATCACATGTTTCAATACATGTAGACCTCCGAACGTTTACCCACCAGCATTTATACCTGCTCAAAGGCACACATAACCCCAGTGAAGTTTGTTTTTTAGACCCAGGGTTTTGAGGACCACTTGATAGCAGTGATTTGTGTACCACTCTGACATGGAAAATCACTTTCTCAAGACAGAGTATGACTTTGAGATGAAGGCTTCTTAATTACTGACTTTTCTGCATGCATGTTTGCAAAATTCACTACTTACATGTATAAGTGCATCACATACACACATATATTGCAAATTTTGGTTAATTTTGTACATCCACTCTGTTTCAGTTGGGATGCTTTGATTGTAACCTTAGTTTTCCCTTTTACTCTTGTTTTGAGATTTGGGTGAAACAAGGCGCCCTGAGCACTCCCAACTTTTTCACTATTTTAGTATTTTAATTATCTGTACCTCCCCTCCTTGTCTTGTTCATCTTGTCTGTCGTTTGCCTTTGCGGTATTCAGCAGGTACGTTGGGTTTTTCTTTGTGGATTCCATGAATGTTTATAAAACAGCCCTATCACGTATGCCTAGCACCAAACATATATGTCTCTTTGGCAGTGCCATGCACAGTTATGGACTCATGGAGTGCAGAGAATTGCCTCTGCTCTGAGGGTCTGTCTGCCATGTTTTTCCATTTGGCTACTTCTACGCTAATCTTTGCTTTGTTTAATGGCCTCCCTTGCTTACTCTCTCGTTGAATAAGAGCGGCGGTATATCTAAGCTAAAGATAAAGGGGCCTGTGCCCGAATACAACAGCAATCACAGCCACATTGAGGGAGCAGACTGTCGACACGGCCGCCGTAAAGAGCCTGAAGGTACCTGTGTAGATTAGTGTATTTTATAGTCAACATGTGCACTTTACGACTACATATGCTACGCCCAGACCACGCCCCCGCAACTCCTACAATAAAAGTACGCATGTTCATGCCACCACATCTGCTGGATAATTGTATTCATTGTGTCTACTGCCGCATATATGCTTATTTGACTTTATTAAATTATCCCTAAAAGGTTTATATATGCTGGGAAAGGTTTGTGAGACTTGGATCTCACTGTGCAATTCCGAACTCATGGATCCTTTTGCAGTCTGGGAATTTTGCTTAGCTACATTTTTTGAACAAAAAGGAAACATCTACAAACCTATGAATAGCAGCACTGCATACACTGGAAAATGATGCATAGATGTCTGTGCCGTAGACACGATGTTTGCTTTCTTGACATCCGGCTGGGCATTTTGCAATGAATTCTGGATTCAGTACCTTCCCAGCTTTAATATCACAATCAATCTGAGGTACATCTGTGAAAATAAAAATCATCAATTGTAGGAGGTGTGTCTCACCAACTGCAACTTTCATTAACTATGCAAAACCCAGGCCAGGGTTGCAGAACACCTTTTTAATTTGTGTGTGGGGGGGGGGGGAGGGCGGCAAATAAACCAACCCACACCTTCACCTCTAAGCTCCCTAGTTGCTGATGCCATGTGGGGTCAAATGTTGGTCAGGGCAAGGCCCTGGCCCACCCTATTCTGCTACCTATGAGGCAAGCTGTATATTACGGCACTCTGCTTGATGCTTTTTGCCATTTAAGGCATCAAAACCAGGGAGTGTCTTTTGTGATCTTCTGGCTTTCACTGAGATTAAGTTGCTGTTCAGTATTGGATTTATGCTATCCTTCTGACACTATGCCCGATTTTGTGATTTCCTCCAGTCCTGTGATACACTATCAGGTACATGTGATCACATTCACAAAGTAGCCTCACATAACCCAACCCAAAAGGCCATGTGTCATGTTCAGAAAGCTATATATCAGTCTGCAAAAAGGCATAAGAGCATCATTTGAGGAAACATCTGGGTTGAGAAGAGTTAACTGAAGGATGCGTAGCACTTGCAGAAAAGGAGCCTCAATTATTCTGCCTTAGGGGAATTGGTACAAAACTTATTTCCCACACATTTTCCGCAGACATGCAATCACAAGCAAGCACCCAACTGCTGAGGAGAGAGCAAGTGTGACTGAGCTGCCTGCTATGTCACTTCTACTATGTGGGCAGCCTGATCTCAGAGAGGGAGTTTCAGCACCTTGCAGTCAGGAGGTTCCAGTCCTTGTGTTGCTGGGCTGGAGTGGAGGGCAGTGCCCATTATGAGGAATCTGTTTGATCCAACACTACTGTATAGGAATCTTGGGCTCAAAGAGAGTGCCAGAACCCAATAGTAAGGAAGTTCAATAATGTAAACAATCGATCTATGGGTAAACGTAGATCGATTGTTTACGTTATCAGAATATAGAAAGACTAGGGGACATGCAATGAAGCTACAGGGTAAACTATTTAAGACTAATAAAAGAAAATATTTTTTCACTCAATGTGTAATCAAACTCTGGAATTTGTTACCGGAGGATATAGTAAAGGATGTTAGTGTAGCTGGGTTTAAAAAAGGTTTGGACAAGTTCCTGGAGGAAAGGTCCATAAACCATTATTAAGAAGGGACCCAGGATATCAATGCTTGACCCAATACAAGCATTGTGGAACCTGTGTCTTTTGGGGAAACTGCTAGGTACGTATGACCTAGATTGGCCAGTGTTGGAAACAGGATACTGGGCTTGATGGACCTTGGTCTGACCCAGTATGGCATATCTTATGTTCTTAAGTTCCAATCCCCGTGTGACTGGAACTGGAACTATAAAGGGCTAAAACTCCACTGAGCCACAAGAGAAGGACTCAGAAGTCTAATTCACCCTTACTGGTAGACTCAAATGGCAAGAAGCAGGATGTCATGGATGTCACTGAGCATCAAGAACTAAATTCTACCAAGGAAGAAGCTGCACAGGGATTCAAAAAGGAGAGGCTTTAAGAAGACTAAATCAAGAGGGAGATGTAGGGGATGTTTACTAAGCTGGGTTAAAAGTTAGCATGGATTATTTGTAACTAGCTCCTATGTTATGCAATGGGAGGGAGGAGTGGCCTAGTGGTTGGGGCATGGCACCACAGGGCAGAAGGTCAATGGTTCAAATCCCACAAGAGGACAGCAACCTTGGACTAGAAGGACTGGGGCATCCAGCCCCACAGGTGCTCCTTGTGGTCTTGGGCAAGCCACTCAACTGCCCATGTTCCCTGTAAGCATTCATGTATGTATGTGTCTCATATCCTCTTGTGTTAAATGCATCCCCCAACCACCTTGACCCAGTGAAAAACAGGATATAAATGCAGCTACAAAAGTAAATAAATAAATGGGACCTAATTACAAACAGCCAGTGCTAACCATTAGCCCAGCTCTGTAAACATGCCCCCTTGAGAGAGGACATGAAATTGCCTTTCCTTTGCAAAATAACATATTTTGTAGGAATTGAAAGTACCAGTTTTCTGTGCCAATCATTCTGTTTGTTACCTTTGGAAATAGCCAATAATGTGTTGGCATTTTTAAATTCGATCAAAAAACTCAGATTGGATTGGAAGAAATGAATATGTGGAAGAAAGAGCCTCTGTATAGCCCTGGCAAGGAAGGGCCTTGAGAGTTATCATTCCTCTGCCCATTAAGGACACTGGGCTTGCAGCCGGAATCTGCCCTTGCCCCACCCTGAGGTGCAGGTTCAGAACAACCTCCTTGGGACAGCATATCTTGGTTATAAATACCTTGCCATATAGTATGTCCCCAAAAGGATAAACTGTATTTTGAGCCCTGCAAGTAGTGTCCAGTGTTGTGAATATGGTAAGAGTATGTCCTGTGAGAGTGAAACTGGAGTCTGGTGTGTGAAGCAGCACAAGCATGGCTGGCTGTAGTGAACCGAGCTGAGATGGAGAGACTTGTGTGATGGATTTGCTGTGATAAGTCTTTTGCATCTTCTGTGGTACTGTTTCTTCTCACATCATTTGGGTTCCTTGTTATGTCTGTTATATTACACTTTATTAAAACACAAGTATATTGTGCAAGAAGATTTTACATGTTTATCTTGAGGAAGCTCATTGAAATTTCGTATAATTGATGGTCATTTGAGATCCTGGGTAAGTAAATTTGTTTCTGTTATTGACAATATTATATTCTACTCCATGCCGAATGAGTTTTCAACCTCTGCAAAGGCGGATAGTGCTCAAACTATGTTATATTCCAGAAGAGATGGCAGTAGAATAGAGGACAATCTCTTAGTAAAAGCCAAGTCCCTTGGAAGGAGAATGCTATCCTTTCTCTAAGAACGTTTGCTCGAAAAAGATCTAAAACAGTGAATAAATAGGAACCCTCCCAACACAGTCATGGGCTAAGACTTAAAGAAAAAGGATTCACAGGGCAAGCGTTCCATAGTGAATGAGGCAGAAGATCCTTTCCTTGAGTAAACTGGGGAGAAGCCTCAAATTTTTAATGACCCTAAGCTTTAGTCTGAATAGCATATCCGAAGCTGAAATACGATGTGTTAATGTTTTTATTATGGAACTGTAAGCGATGATCCTGAAGCTCCGAGTCAAAACCATTACAGAATTGTAAAATCATTATCTTAAGAGGACAGAGCCTATACTCTTCAATATCTATATAAAACCGGTCTGCAACATCTTTAAAAAATTCGGAATACAATATCACCTTTATGCGGATGATATTATGATGTACATACCTTTTACGATTCCTAACCTACCGACTCAACTTCTATCAGACTGCTACAATGAAATTACATACTGGCTAAAAACCCAAAACCTCCATATAAACCATGCTAAAACCGAAGTCTTGATCGTAACAAAAAACCAAACATTTATTCCCCCAACCCATATAACACTACAAAACCAAGAAATTAAAATAAAAAATGAAATAAGATATCTAGGAGTCATTTTAGATACACACCTTACTATGGAAACCCACATTAGAAATACCTTAAAGAAAATCTACTTCAAACTTAAAATCCTCAAACAATTGCGCCCCCTGGTATTTATGCAAGATTTCATCAATATAACACAGGCTACCATTACTCCCCACTTCGATTTCGCTAACTTAATACTTATAGGCATTCCAAAACAAAATATCAAAAGAATCCAACTCGCACAAAATGCAACAGCTAGAATTATATTAAAGATAAATTCACTCCAACACATTACACCAATACTAGCTTCCCTGCACTGGTTACCAATACAAAGCAGGATAACCTACAAAACAATAATAACTACATTCAAAGCCCTAAACGACATGGCCCCGAAGACACTATGTAATTTAATAAACAAAGAACTACCTAAGTCTACTCATAGAAAAGGACAATCAAATAAACTAAAGATTCCAAAAGAATATATAAGATCTCACAAAATTACAAATAATAGAGCCTTTTCCCACATAGCTCCAACAACTTGGAACTCATTACCAGAGGACTTACGATCACTAACAGAGATAACAGAATTCAGAAAAAAATTGAAAACATATCTATTCACTAAACACTATAATTCCATAGAAAACATTCCACTCAACTTAGATAAAGGCTAAACATGAACCCCCCCACATCAAGCATATACTCCCTTCTTCAAGGGATAACACACAAAACATAATCGAATGAACACTCCACTCCTATGCACTGATACCCTACTTGTATATAGTTGCAACTGATATGATCTGCCTATGCGGTAGAGTCAGTACTTTGTTTAAATTGTTACACAATCTGTGTTAGTTGAATTATTCTGCTTAGTTTTTAAACCTATGTGTGCATGTTAAGATGTTCTATGTAAAAAGTTATTCTGTTCCATGTAAAACAAGCTCTGCATTGTTAACTGTTGTTAATTGTACACCGCAACTGATCGCTGGAAGATGCGGTATATAAATAAGTGTTAAATAAATAAATAAATATTTTGTATTTTCAGTTTTCTTTGAAAGCCTCAAATAGAAAGGGAGTGATGCAAAATATTTAATTGTAAAATGGAACTGTGAAATTGATGCATTTGCTCAACAAAGGAAAACCTAGAACAATGCACATTTGAACTGTGTTTGTGGAGCAAGGTTAAAAATATTTTTCTATTGAAACAAAAGTCAGACCAGTTGGAATCAGAACTGTGATTTTCAGCTGTCAGTTGTATGGACAGCAGTAAAACCTGAGGTTGCACCTGAAGTCAGCAAATGGTTACTTTCGGAGTCACTTGTGTCTGTGGTGCAATGCGTGATGGGTCCTCTGGGCCTACCTGGTGCATTCTGGAAGCGGAATGGAATCCTGCTGCAGTTTGAGCTGTGCTGCTTTGAGCTTTGCGTTATCGAGCATGAAAACTTAGGATAAGGAGTAATTCAATGCCAGCTTGCAGCATTGTTTGAAAATAATAGCTGTACAACAATATCACGTACGTTGTTTTGGCTTTTTGTTCTTCCTTGTGGCTTCTTTACTTGCATGCGTAAAAGTCAGGAACAAAACTACAACAAAGAAAACACAGTACTGATTACATAAACTATGACTTTGATCTACCGTAGAACAAAACTCCAGCTTCTAGACCCGTTGGGCAAGGTGTGATAAAGAATTTATTGAATATTGAGGTTGATATTCAAAAGACCTGAAGTCCTTGTTCTTCACTCCCAATCTTCAAGGGCCACCAACGAGTCAGGTTTTCAGAATATCCCTTATGAATATGCATGAGAGATGTATGCATATAAAGCTCTCATACATATTCATTAGGGTTATCCTGAAAATCTGGCCTGTTGGCAGCCTTCTAGGACTGGGAGAGAAGTCCAAGGGCCAGCTAACTGTTAACTCTTGGCTAGAAACTTGATGCCCGGCCAAAACTTAGCCATACAAGAAATGGAAGAGCTAGGGGAATTCTGGAGGTGGTACCAACAGTCCTCCAGATAGAGATGAAATTCGGCTGATCTCTTGACAACTTTATTCATTGGTTAGGAGCACACAGGACGCAGTCCTAGCTAAGCGTATAGGGACACTAAATACCATGCCTAAAGTTAAGCTATAAGTCATCTGTTTCCCTTTATGCAATGGTTGGGCAGCTGAATGTTGCCTCCATTGTGTCTATGCCAGTGGTTCTCAACCCAGTCCTCAGGGCACACTTAGCCATCTTCCTAAACCCTAAACCTCACATTGGTGAGCACATGTTCATTTTGTTTGGACACCTAAAAATTTAAAGTGCATGCATTGATTTGTCCATTTAAAAGTTCTTGTATGCATACGATGTGCACCTAAGAAACTAATAGGTGAAATGAGCCAAAGAAAATGCCCAAAAATCATGAAACATTTGGGGTATGTATACTGAAATGTGCACCGGTAGCATGCGGTTGGTCCGCGAAGCCAGCGTGGAGGCCCATGCCAACTTCGGGGTCCCTATGCATCCTCCCCTTGCCACTGGCATGTTGCTAATGCATGGCATCATGGAATCCAGCACATGGGTGCATCTAATGCTACCCATTGAGGTGGCCTTAAGTGCACCTACGCTAAAGCTAAGAATCACTGTTAGCATGCACCCATTATGCCTATGCCAACCGCGATGCGCTGCCAATGCCCATATTCTGCCTACCACCTACCCTGCATCCACCCATTTGTATGCTAACTTGTTAGCACAGGAGGTTTAGTGCAAGGCCCCCTGCTAACGTTTAGCATGGTGCACTTACCACATGCTAAACCCTACACCAGTGTTTAGCATAATTTAGTAAACATGCTCCTTTGTTTTAAACAAAGATGAACCACGTTTTTGTGACTAAACTCAGGTCCATATTAAGACCCTCTTGTGCATCCCAAAACATATGAGCTATGCAGAAAGGCCTCCCTCTGCATGTTCAAGGGGTCCTGGAAGATAATAATGCAATGGTTTGTGCACTGGAACGGCTGGGATGAGGGGGGGAAGGTGATATAAAACTAGAGGAAGAATCCCCAGGTAGTACTGAGGGAAGGCTTGTGGCATTATGAAACTCAAAGGAACAGGAGGAAACTGTACCAACATCAGCCTCCTATCTGCTATTAGCAATACCTGTTAGGCCGCTAAATAGAATTCTGTTTTCTTTCCCTCCCCAATCTAATTGCCTAACTCCAGAGTAGACAATTGTGAGAGGACTCAATCAGCAGGGAAAGGGGCAATATCTACAGCTATGAACGTGAAGGCAGTTCACCTACCGAATTCCAAAAATTGCATTTCTCTTTTTACCTAAATATAAAAGTTAGTATTTCTTCAATGCCCATATCAATCATATAGCCATATACTAGAATGTAATGTGTTGGTACACCAAAAATAAATGAGCTGAAAGAAACCAACAAAAAGAGCTGGATGTGATGAGATGCTGTTAGAAGGCTAATGCATGTCTAAAGTTACCAACTTCTGGGATTGGGTCATGCTCAGATGCCCCAGTGTTGGGCGGTATTTCAAATAACTCAATAAAGATAAAGATGAGCTTTCAGAACATGCCTGAGGAAGAGACTGTAGTAATGCTTGCCACATTATTGAGGTTACTGTTCTGTGACGTTTTCACTCTGCAGGAAAATGAGAGAAGTGAAGAGAACAAACTCCTCTTGAAATCATTGCCATTCAGTAATACCTCTGCAGTGTGATCTCACTTAGGATGTGAATTGTGGTTGCTTGCAGTGTTAAGTTTGTGAATAGTGATGAGCTGATACAGTGCACATTGATCCAGGTGTGTGTGTGTGTGTGATATTCAGCCACTCCGCTGCCACATAAAGATAAGCAGATAACTTATCCACTTCTTTTCATGCCCGAAATTCAGCAGCCCTATGCATTTAAGAAGCGCCATTGCAAATATAGTCTGATCTTTAGCACAGCTTTGTGCGGTCCTACTAAATGCGTAAAGTGTCAGGACAGCAGGTGAATATTGCTGCTTCTCATATAACATTTGGCTGCATTCCTGGAATACCTCTAATGTTGCCTCCTTCTCCTCCTAAAGGCATCATTTTTGGCCAGACGCTGAAATGTCTGGCCAAAAAGTTATGTGTTGCCTGTCACTTAATTTTCAAAGTAAAGCACCTATGAGGTTAGCACCTAATTACATAAGGCCTTTTGACCCAGCAATTTCAACTTTCACAAAACTTAAACATATGCTCTTTGAGTTCCCTTTCTTTTCTGGCAAGATCAAATTTGGGAATGGGCCTAGGAATTTCTATATGTGGTATGCACCCCTTGCACCCGAGTTTCCAGCATGCAGATTTGCTTGAATCTCTCTGCTCCCCTGTACCGGTTAGGCTCGCTCTCACTCTTTCCTGAATTGTAGTGCCAGTTTGGTACTTTCTCCCTATTTCCAATCAGATTCAGACAACAGGTTGATATTAGCACACCAACTAGAATGGTTGATGAAATCTCCTCACAAGCTTTATTGTAACAAAACTGCTGCAGTTTCCTAGAACGTTTCTAGAGTCTACTTTGAGAAAATATTAGACAGGGCCTTCTTCCCCTGGAAACAAACCCAAGGAGGAAAGCGCCATCTTCTCTAGAGAAGAAATGGTCCACTCACAAAAAATAAAAGAACCTAGAGGCCTAGCCCTCGACTGGTTCAAATCTTACCTATCCGATCGACAACAACAAGTTCGAATAGACAGCCAGGCATCCAGACCCTTCCAATAAAAACAAGGGGTCCTTCAAGGATCCTCCCTCTCATACCTACTCTTCATCATCTACATACAGCCAATCTGTGACATCATCCAATCCTTCAACATACTGTACCACATCTACGCTGATGATGTCTTATTATACATGCCATTCAGCACCGACAACCCAGACTACTCAAACATTGCTGAATGCTTCAACGCAGTCTCAGAATAGCTCATGACACGCAACCTGAAGGTCAACACCAATAAGACTGAAGTCTTATTCATAGCCAAAGACGCCACATTTACACCACTGCCCTCCCTAAAAAGTGAAAGACTTCGACCTCATACCCAAACAGGAGGTACACTATCTGGGTGTAATAATTGACCAATGCCTGTCATGGGAGACCCACATTCAGAACATCACCAAATCAGTCTACCATAAACTAAGAACTCTCCAACACCTTGAAACCTCGGACTTCCGTTCAGTGGCTCAAGCACTCATCCTCCCTCATCTAGACTATTCCAACATCATCCTTCATAGTATGCCGAAGCACACCCTCCAGCCACTGCAACTCGCCATGAACACGGCTGCCCGGACAATCCTATCCACATCCAGACACGACCACATCACTCCCATTCTAATTCAGCTTCACTGGCTCCCCATAGCTAGTCGCCTGACCTACAAAACAATGATACTCACTTTCAAGGCCATGCATACAATGTCTAAGTTAAATAATTAAAGTCCAATCGTTCCTTATAAAGCAAAATGGAGTGTAATCAGATATTCACTTAACAGACACATTGACACGCTACAAGTGAAGGTCTCAGTCTTATGCATGCACCACTGCACAGGCAAATTGCCTTAAAACAGTAAACGTGCTTTATAACATCAACGACCTTCACCTATGCAAAATACCAGAGCTATACTGTGAGCAGATGAAATGCGTTATCCTCAGCCATTCACAAGATACCAGAGAAAACTCTTGACTTTAAACTGTTAATACTCAGCTCCAGCATTTAGCTCTCCACTTATTTGTGCATCCCAACGCCTATCCCCGGTCACCGTCCATGCGTTTCACAATCAAAGTTTCTTCAGGGAACATCCTCAGCTTAGCGTAAAATGCGTAGCTGCTGCCCACGTTCACTTAAACCTCAGAGAGCGGGACCAACGTTTTCAAACACGTTTCTCTCACCGCCCCAGCTCAGAACGCCGCGCATTCATACAATGTTGGCAACCTCACTATCAGAACTGATACAAAGGATACCAGAGACCAGGACAAGGATAACGTGCTCGGTCAACTCTCTCATAACCCCATCAACAATAAGGACCTGTACCCAGTCAACTAAGAACTGCGCCTTCTCCCTGTTTGCACCAACGCAATGGAATGCCCTACCCTCAACCATATGTGCTATCCCGGACCTAAGAACCTTTAGGAAGGCACTGAAGACTCATCTCTTCCAACTGACGTACAACTGCTCACCCGAGACCAGCTACACAAATGCAGACAAGGAAGGACTCACAACATAAATGCACAAAGGAAAACAGCAAACAGCGCACAACAAGAATATGTGCCATTATATGAGACTGGAACCCCTTCTCACCACGCTCACCTTCCTCTACCCTGTCTCACCTCACCCCTGGGTTACCCTTTTCTTACCCTTGTGCTACCCATTTTATACCCGTTAGAGTGTTATGATTAGACATGTTTATACCCAAAAGGGCTGTAGTTTATACCCTCTAAAGTTGTTAGGATTAGACATGTTTGTACCCATTAAGGTTGTATTACTGTAGATTGTAAGCTCGTAGATTGTAAGCTCAGAAGAGCAGGGAATGTCTCTTGTTTGTTCCTATTGTAAACCGCGGTTTTAAATAGTGCGGTATATAAAACCAAATAAATAAATAAATAACCTAAACTGCCTTTTCTACTGAGGCAAGAGGCCTTTGAAAAACCTAGAGCCACATATATTGTGTTGCCACCTCCTGCAAAATGTTTCGGGGGAAGGGAAATGAACATGTTTTCTCTTCCTTCCATCTCCAGCATTTATCTGCGGCCTCTAGAACTTTCCAGGACTCACTATAATAACTCCAGGGCTAAAACACTGGGGCACTTCCCATGGGGTATGTTTAAGCATATGCATTGGCCCACTTACCTACTCCCACTAGCAATCACATGCGGTTGCTATAGAAGAAATGTTCCTGATAAGGATCCTATAGGTTCTTATACCCTCCCACTGGTGAAAATTCAGGATTTCTATAATGAATTCTTACACCCATAGAATGTAAGCAGGCCCAGAGCTAATGTGTGCTAACTGAAGCTTTTGTCCCATGCACTGTACTTTAAACAGCTTTTTTGGCCCCACTGTGTGGGGAAGAGAGGAGATATGCGAGTGGTGATCAAAGAGCACATTTTTTTTGGATTAGACCCCAAAATAGTATTGAATGCAAACATTTTATTTAATACTCTAGAGACATGAACGCGTACATAATACATGTGGTGATAATAGATTTTTAAAGATTTAGGTACTACTTTAGTTTTTTCCATTGAGCTGGCAGACATAATGGACTGTGTCCAGCACAAAATCTGGAACTCAATAGGCACCAGTCCATTTGATATTCAATATTACTTGATTCAACACAGAACATGTAGACAGAATATTTCTGTTTCTTGCAGGTGAAAAATATAAACATTATACAGATTCATTTCTTGATTTTTCCTACGTTAATACAAAAGAGGGAATTATCAAAATAAGTATTATTGACAAGAACTTTCTCTTCAGTCTCTCAGCCTACAACCAAAAAGAATTGGACATTTCACATTTTCATTTCATGTTGCATCTTCAGGCTAGAAAGAATAGTCAGAAATTACTTTTGAAATAAACAACAAACTATCCTTCTTCCACATCATGACCAGCAATACTCTTCCTGTATACACAAAATGGCGGCAGGCCTTTAGTATCCCCTGCAGTTGCACACTAGGTCTGCAATGTCCCACCCTCTCTGATTGGAAGTTTGCATTGGAGGGGGTTGATTCGGCAGGTCTTGAGCATGACTACTTGAGTATTCAAAGGCCTGCCAACATGCTGATTCAGACTGAGGCAGAGTGGAGGACAGAGGTAGGGTGGCAGCTGTGACAGTGAGAAGGAAAGCGAGATTCTAGACATGGTGAAGGGAGGGTAAAGAAGGAGAGATGCTGGACTATAGGCGGAGTAAGGAAGGAAAGAAGAGATGCTGGACAGTGGGAGGAGGAGGAGGGGGAGGAGGGAAGAGAAGGAGAAATTCTGGACTAAGGGAGTATAGGAATGAGAAGGAAAGATTGTGAAAATAAGAGGAAATGCTGGACATGGGGCAGGGTAAGCAAAGGGAAGAGATTCGCTGCAATGGAGGGGGTTAGAGAAAGGGAAATGCTGGACTATAGCGGGGTGGGGCTGATGGTGGTGTTGTGCACATGGCTGAAGGTTTGCCTAGACTGGCATCAGATACCTGAGAGCAAAGCTAGCAATCAACTAGGATTTAAATTTAAACCTGCTGCAGGAGCAGCGATCCAATTGGCCAGCCTGCAGTCCTCTCCAGCGTGCACGGAAGGGAGGTAAGCTCCTCCCTCCATGCTGCACCTGCACCTAAGGGCTTCACCAAAAGGCCCTTTGGCTTGGCCCTTAGGCATGGGCCCAGAAGAGTGGGAACCCTCCTGAGCTTGCATTCAACCAATAACTGCAAGATCATAACTACAGCCTACCTAACCCATCACAAACGGAGACCACACCACAATAAGCTAATCAGCAGAATTTTATAATAGGAGTGGAGGAGTAGCCTAGTGGTTGGGGCAATGTACTTCAGGCCGGAAGGTCAGGGGTTCAAATCCCACTAGAGGACAGCAACCTTGGGCCGGAAGGACTGGGGTTTCTAGTCCCACAGGTGCTCCTTGTGGTCTTGGGCAAGCCACATAACCCTCCATAGCCCATGTTCCCTGTAAAATAGTTATCTCCAAGTTATAATACCCTGTTCAATGTAATTTCAGTTTGTTCACTGTAAACCGCACTGATGCAGAATAGCACGGTATATAAGAGAATGTAAATAAATAAATAGCTGCTTCTGACTCAGTTCACATCCTTTCATTCCCCACACTAAAACTCAACCACAACATTCAGTGAGACTTAAGTTTCAAGCATCATGTTCAACCGCCATTCATATGCAATCCTCCTTCTGGGAATCATTCTACTGACTAAATCCTCTACTGCTCTAACAAACCAATACCCAATACATTCCAATTGTTGCCAGAACCCAGCATCAACAGCCCTACAACACACACCACAACCCTTGGTGCAGAAGCTGCAACAGGCTTATACAAATACATCCCTTATTACGCACCCCTAGCAACCCAGGAACCACTCCCAACACCAAGCATTACCTGACATGCACTCATCAACATATGCTCAGTACCGAGCAAAATCCCAATCATCATTGACATCCTCAATATAGATGAACCAGATCTACTCTGCATAACAGAAACCTGGCTTTCAGCAAAGACATAGTGCTCCTCACCAATTGAAAATAAGTGACTACACAATTTTGAACTGCCCAAGAGTAAACAAAAGAGGAGGAGTTCTAATCCTTGCTAAATCCAAATTAAAATTCCACATCACAATATCCACATCCATGGATGAATTAGACATCTTCTCAATAATAAACAACTGCCTCTCAATATGCTTATTTTACAGAGCCCCATCACTTAACACCGAATATCTTGCCAAAATACTAGAGACAGCATGCGAGAACACCTCGCAAAGCAGACCTCTTATATTACTAGGTGACTTCAATCTGAACACTCTCCCCAGAAACCAAGCAAACACATTACTGGAGGCGATGAATGCTCTGGACTACCAACAAATAGTAAACAATCCCATTCATACGAAAGGAAATATACTAGATCTCATCTTCATACCTAAGAACATGCTAACAGTCAACAACGTCTCCGTGACACAAATCCTCCCTGTCCCATGGTCAGACCACACCATGATTAACTGTTTCACCCCACAACTACTGGTATAAAGAAGAGCGACAAAAATGGTAAAGGGAATGGAAGGATATCCCTATGAGGAGAGGCTTAAAAGGTTGGTACTCTTCAACTTGGAAAAGAGATGGCTGAGGGGGGATATTATAGAGGTCTACAAATTAATGAATGGAATGGAACAGGTAAATGTAGATTGATTGATTACGCCATCAAAAAGTAGAAAGACTAGAGGACACACAATGAAGCTACAATGTAACCCATTTAAGACTAATAAGAGAAAATATTATTTTATTCAACGTGTAATCAAACTCTGGAATGCATTAACAGAGGATGTAGTAAAAGCTCTTAGTGTAGCTGGGTTTAAAAAAGGTTTGGACAAGTCCCTTCAGGAAAGGTCCATAAACCATTATTAAAGAGCAGGACCGGCCCGTCCATTGTGCGAGAATGCTGTTCGCACAGGGCTTTGCGCTTCAGGGGGCCTCCGCGCGAACTTCATACTTGCACAAATAGACGGCTTCAGAGGGAGCTGGGGAAGCCCGTGTGAGGCCCCGATTCCCTCTGCAAAGCCGCCAGCATGAAGAGTGTTTTCCCTCACGCTGGCGGCTGTTTCTGTGAAGCACGCGAGTGCCAGGAAATGCCCTTTAACCTTTACTGGCAGTCAGCGCGCTTCACTGAAACAGCTGCCAGCGTGAGGGAAAACACTTTTCATGCTGGCGGCTGTGCAGAGGGAGCCGGGGCCTCACGCGGACTTTCCTGGCTCCCTCTGAAGCTCCTTAGATGGCCACAGGCATCTTCGGCAGGCAGGTGGGTGAGGGGGGGCTAGGACTGGAAATGGGCTGTGATGGGGGAAAGCTTGGACTGCAAATGGGCCGTGATGGGAGGGTAAACTGAGAATTGAAATGGGCTGTGATTGGGGGGCTAGGACTTGAAATGGGCTGTGATGGGGGAGGGTAAGCTGGGACTGGAAATGGGGGTTAGGACTGGAAATGGGCTGATGGGGAGGAAGCTTAGACTGGAAATGGGCCGATGGGGGGAGGGGGGAGAAGCTTGACTGGAAATGACTCATGGGGGGGCTAGGATTGGAAATGAGCTGATGGGGAGCTAGAATAGGACTGGAAATGGGCTGATGAGGGGGAGCTTGGACTGGAAATGGACTGATAGGGGCTGGAATAAGACTGGAAATGGGCTGATGGGGGGCTAGGATTGGAAATTTGATGATGGGGGAACTTGGACTGGAAATGGGCTGATGGGGAACTGGAATAGGACTGGAAATGGGCTGATGGGGAGGGCTAAGACTTGAAATGGGCTGATGGGGGGTGCTTGGACTGCAAATGGGCTGATGGAAAGCTGGAATAGGACTGGAAATGGCTGATGGGGAGCTTGGACTGGAAATGGGCTGATGGGGGGGCGAGGATTGGAAATGGGCTGATGGGGGCTGGACTAGGACGGGAAATGGACTGATGGGGGAACTTGGACTGGAAATGGGGGGCTGGAATAGGACTGGAAATGGGCTGATTGGGGGTGCTCGGACTGCAAATGGGCTGATGGGGAGCTGGAATAGGACTGGAAATGGCTGATGGGGAGCTTGGACTGGAGATGGGCTGATGGGGGAGGGGCTAGGATTGGAAATGGGCTGATGGGGGCTGGAATAGGACTGGAAATGGGCTGATTGGGGGGGGGGGACTAGGTTTGGAAATTGGATGATGGGGGGAACCTGGACTGGAAATAGGCTGATGGGGAGGACTAAGACTGAAAATGGGCTGATGAGGGTTGCTTGGACTGCAAATGGGTTGATGGGGAGCTGGAATAGGACTGGAAATGGTTGATGGGAAGCTTGGAATGGAAATGGGCTGGTGGAGGGGGGGCTAGGATTGAAAATGGGCTGATGGGGGGGCTAGGATTGGAAATGGGCTGAAGGGGGGGGCTAGGATTGGAAATTGGCTGATGGGGGAGCTTGGACTGGAAATGGGCAGATCGGGGCTGGAAAAGGACTGGAAATGGGCTGATGGGGATCTTGGACTGGAAATGGGCTGATGGGGAGCTTGAATAGGACTGGAAATGGGCTGATGGGAAGGGCTAAGACTGGAAATGTGCTGATGGGGGGAGCTTGGACTGAATATGTGCTGGTGGGCTGGAATAGGACTGGAAATGGGCTGATGGGAGCTGGAATAGGGCTGGGAATGGGCTGATGGGGGGACTAGGATTGGAAATTGGCTGATGGGGGAGCTTAGATTGAAAATGGGCTGATGGGGGCTGGAATGGGACTGGAAAAGAGCATATGGGGAGCTAGGACTGGAAATGGGCTGATGTGGGGGCATGGGAGAATGGAACTAGAAGGTAGCTGGTGCTGGGTGGATCTAGAACTAGAAGGGAGCTGATTTTGGGGGAGGACTAGAAGGGAATGGTGATGAGGAATGAGGATGGAGAGGGGAAAAGATATTTTGTGTGGGAGGGAAGAAAAATCTACGATTTGCTGGGTATTGGGAGAGTAAGTGGGGATTGAGAATGGAAGGGTGAAATTTGAGTGGATGATAAAGGAATAAAGAAAGAAATGGGGGAAAGAGCAAAAGGGGAAAGATCAGTATGTTAAAGCAGATTTAGAGAGAGAATGGAAAAAATCTAGAAGAGAGAAGAAAGTACAAATGGACAGCTCACAGAAGACATGAAGAAACCAGGAAAAAGTGTCTGGAGCAATTGCAACTGAAAAATAAAATGCCCAAATAAAAGGTAGAAAAATATTTTTTATTTTGAATTTATTAACTGGAATATGTCAGGTCTAGGAAATGTGTATTGTGTCATGTAGAAGATCCTTCCGAGGATATGGAACTGGGTGAAGCTGAAGAGATTGTGTCAGAAGCTGACAGCCAGGCAAAGCACATGGCCCAGGGTTGCCATGGACAACATAAACAGACTGTGTCACGAGGGGAGAAAACACGCCCAAACTGCAAAGTAGCCTCGAGCTCAGGGTTTAAGGAGGAGCACCTGGTTGGGGGAGGGGCGCAGTTAAGCCCTAAGACACAGGCATATAAAAAGTACTCACCAGAAGAGAGCTGGAGAACCAGAGGGAGAGCCGGAGAAAGAACCAGAGGGAGCGTGAGCGGGAGAACCAGTTGGAGAAGGAAACCAGAAGAGAGTTTCCAAATGGAGAGCTTCAGGAGAGACGTGCTGGCCAGAGGACGTTTGTATGACTGAGAGAAAAGAAAGGTTAAAAGGCAGGAAAACACAGCTGGTGTGTGAAAGCCTTGCGGACCCAGCTGTGCTAAGAAATCCCTCTGTGAAGAAGCCAAAAGGTAGGCTGTATAAACCGTGTAGAAGGGAAACTGGGTTTGAAAGTGTTCCCTGTGACTGCCAAGGTTTGCTGGACTCTCCCTGTGCTAAATCCCATATATATGGTAATGCTCCACCCTGCTCTGTAGCACCCGGTGAAGAGAAGTCTCGGGGAAGTAGAGAGAGACTGCATTTTGAAGTACCGTATAATTATCCACAAACTTACTTGTCTGAAAGTGACTGTGAGGAAATGCAGACAGAGTTTGTTAATGAACAGACATCAGATGATCAGATGGATTGTACGCTGTCCTTAGCAGATCACGTCATATCTCTTTGCTAAACTAGCTGTTAACAAGGCTGTTGGAACAGCAGTGGGAAAAAGCAAGAATGTTTGCCTTTGCTTGGAAAGGGACTGCTGCATTTAAGTTTGTTTTGAGCACTGTATGTGAAAGCTGAAAAGCACAGAAGCTGTTTTTGTCCCTGAATTATTTTTCTTTGTACCAGAAGTATGGTCATTTTTGTCCTTAATTTCCTTTGCAATGAATCCACCCGGAAGGGGAAATAAACCTTGTCATTTTTGCCTAACCCACTCGACTACAATTATTCCTGGCTTATAGAGTAAGAGGGACTACAACACCCAGAAGGCAGTGCAGGGCCAACTGCACTACCCTGCTCCTTAAGTTTTGGATAGCCCAGCCTGACCTACCCTACATGCCCCTGGCTCTAGGGGGGTTACTGGTGACAATTGCTGACATCTTTGTGTTTTTGTTTAGTGTAAGAGGAAATTAATTTATAGTTTTATTTCTCCAGTGTTGTTGTACATTTCATATTTGACTTTTGGGGTTCTCATTTTAATTATTATCTTCCTATTTCTAAATTGGGATCCGTTGTTCTTTGTGTGGTGATGGTCTATGTTCTGCATGTGTAACTAAGCTGAAGTTTTCTGCTCATGTAGTTTCTATTTGAAAGTCCCACTTGTCTCTCTCTCTCTCTCTCTTTTTGTCTCTTTCCTCTTTCCTCTCTCCCTCTATCCTTTCACTCAGCTACAAACTTAACTGAAGAGGGACAGTTGGAAAGGCGGGAAGGCAGCGCGCATGTGCTGAGGGATGCTCCCAAAAGCGTTCCTATTGGATGCTGGGGAGCGTTCCCATGCAGGCTCCATCAGTACCAACGATATCCATATGTGAGGACTAAATTCCTGCTGTTCCCGGAGATCACCTGTTACAGGTGAGTAACTACGCTTTATGAGCCATGCTGTACATGCTTTTTCCACTTTTTCTTTTCTTCAATAACCAAAATCTAGTTCTAGAACTCGAAGTAATGAATTTATTGTAATGTAATCAAAAACGTCCTTAACACAGGATGCAATTTCATTTTTCTCTTCTATCTTCCTCTTGCCCTTTTCTATCTTTCTGGAAACAGCAGTAACAACTTCTCAATCAAGAGTCACCAAGAAAGACTCTGGAACCTGTATAGAAAAAAAACATAGAACACACACACGGGAAGAAAAACAAAGTATTGTCCATTTGTCTTCTTTCTTCATTAAGTAGAACTTGATGAAACACTTGAGAGAACAGTACAAAACAGTTCCAGTCCAATGCAGCTGAAAGGAAGTAAATTCTTATGATCACTTTCGTAGGCAGTGACCCATCCAGCAGATGTTTTGACACTAAGATTGTTTTTGCCTTCCTAAGCTAATATTTATTTATTTTATTTAACATTTCTTATATACTGCCTTTCATGATATCAAGGTGGTTTACATTGAACAAACTGAAATTACATTGAGTGGGGCATTATAACTTGGAGATAACTATTTACAGGGAACATAACAATGGAGGGTTAAGTGGCTTGCCCAAGACCACAAGGAGCACCTGTGGGACTAGAAACCCCAGTCCTTCTGGTCTAAGGTTGCTGTCCTCTAGTGGGATTTGAGCCCCTGACCGTCTGGCTTGAGATAACTTGTCCCAACCACTAGGCCACTCCTCCCTCCTGACACAATGTCCCTAAAAAAGAACTGTGTCCCTAATATATGGGACACAGTTCTTTTTTTATTGATCTGCCCACCTCCCACCAATGGCAATGTTTTTCACAGGTCATGTGAAGTGAACTGAAAGAGTAGGATGTGTTCTCAAATAGCTTTGCCACCTCAACTGGATCTCAATTTCATTTTTAACAGGAAGGTACCCCTAAATATATGTAGCACTTCAAGTAATTTTAAGAAAAATTTCCCCAGACGGGCAATGGATACTAAAATATGGCCATGTCAGGACTTCAGTTTTAATATATTCCTTGTTGAACTGATTCACATAGGATCCTTCGGTTTGAGTATTCTTTTTGTGGAATTTATCCTTTAACGTTTATGCTTTTCTAATAACAATGAAAGGTTTTCTAAAAGTTTCTCTATTTTCCTTATCACCTAGGTTTTGTATGATGTTTTTGTAGCCCTTCAGCTGTTCATTTAGCATTTATTATCTTTGTCTTTTTAAGTACTGCCATTTTATACTATTCATATAAATCGAATAGTATGAGTATGTGAGTTCTACTTACTGAAAAGAGCTGCAAAGCTGAATCCTTTCATGATGAGAAAAGAATAGTTTCAGTCAAGACACACTGGAAGAGAAACACAACATTTCATCAAACCATTTCTTCTGGTGAAGATACTATGCTACTTGCAACATACCCCCTATTCATAGCATTGCATTTTGGAGGCCTAAGAATACAGTCGGGATCTTGCCATTAAGAGTATTGCACAGAGGCCAGAAATATTTGGATGGAAGTTCAAATCCTTTCACCACTGAATCTCTACAAGAACTTGGGTAAGTTTCTTGTACTCTGGCTTGTGCAGCCATAATTCTATAATAATAATAATAATACCATTGTATCTTCCTTCTGGGCCTCTTCTGTTCAATCTTTTTATTGTTTCAATAACCCCCCCCCCCCCAAGAAATAATAACAATGAGAAAGCTGCACACTCAAAACAGCCAACAACCAAGTTGCCTAAAGATCCATTGAGGAATATAAAAAGACACAAATATCTGAGATCTCACATAGGCTACAAAAAAGCAGGAGTATTACGTACATATGAAGCTGACTCTATATGGGTAGCGTGAAAAGTGATATAGTAACATAGTAACATGGTATATGATGGCAGATAAAGACCAGTATGGTCCATCTAGTCTGCCCAGCAAGGCAGCAAGAGTAGGTGCACCTGCCGCTCTGTGCAGGTCACCCCTCCCCATGCCTTTGTTTAGGGTGTACCCACCACTCCATGTAGGTCACCCCTATTTGTTCAGGTTTAAGAGATGGTTATACTTATTTTGGGGTGGACAGAATCAAACTATCTGAAAACTACAAAAAGACGCAACTTAGTCAACACTGGAGAAACCAACAACGCTAAGACTATTACAGCAACAAACGGAAAAGAGCTCCAAGCAGACATATGAACAACGCCAGCACAAGCAAAAAACAGCCAACCAGCTGGCAAGGTAAAGCAGAACTAATGCCTCCTCTTCTAGCAACCCCATACATTTTACAAAGATCTTTTCCTGCACAACCATATGCAACCATATGTGGAGTGGAGGAGTGGCCTAGTGGTTGGGGCAAGGTACTTCAGGCCGGAAGGTCGGAGGTTCAAATCCCACTAGAGGACAGCAACCTTGGGTCGGAAGGACTGGGGTTTCTAGTCCCACAGGTGCTTCTTGTGGTCTTGGGCAAGCCACTTAACCCTCCATAGCCCATGTTCCCTGTAAAATAGTTATTTCCAAGTTATAATGCCCTGTTCAATGTAATTTCAGTTTGTTCAATGTAAACCACACTGATGCAGAATAGCGCAGTATATAAGAGAATGTAAATAAATAAATCATGCCCACAAACCAATAGGCCCTCTAAATAGAATAACACAGGAACACCCGGTATCATAACTTCCACAGCAAAACACACCTGCAATGAAGCCCTATCCCCATCCCACTTATACCTCAGCACCAAACAGCACTTGTGCCCTCAAGACCACTGCAAATCACACTCATAAACGCAAACTCTGTGAGGAACAAACTCCCCATACTCCACTCCAAGACCTCATCACAGATCAAAAAACTGATATTCTCTGCATAATGGAAACATGGCTGTCAGAGTCAGACACCGTATTCATGAACCAGATCACACCCCAAGGATACAAGATTTATAATTGTTCCCGCTCCCACTCCAGAGGAGGAGGAGTAACCATAATTGCAAAGAATAACCTGCATCTCCGGAACCTTGCAACAGAAAGCTCGGAAAAAGTCAACACTCTCGCAATCATCAGTAAACACCTACTGATCTGCCTGATATACAGAACACCTGCAACAAACTCAGACCTATCAAACATCCTCAAACAAGTATTGGAGAGCTATAACAGTGCAAAAAGCAGATAATACTCAGAGATTTCAACCTCCCCTCAGTACAAGAGAAACATACTGAAGCATCCATGGCAGGGGGGGCCCAAGGGGGGTGCAGGGCCATGTACGGAGACTCGTTGAGGGGCCTAATTTGCATAAGGGGCCTTGTTTGCATAAATATTTGCATAATGATACCATTCACTAACTTTTAGTAAACGTGCCTCTTAATGAGTGTATGGATAAAGAAAGACTAAAAGATTTCTACATTACTATAATCCAGTGCCAACCGCCAGGTATATTAGGAACTACTACAAACACTGCCCATTTAGAACCCATAGCAAACCCACTGTATCATAACAGCACTACCAGGACTCACAAAGAACCATACTCTACCTATCAAAAGGCAACACTGCAAATATTAAATCAATACATTTCAGAGAATAACAATACATAATCTACTGGGGAAAGAGAACAAGTGGCAATGTCAAATAGGAATTACATAAACAGTTACACATGCAGAACATAGACCATCACCAAACAAGGAATCACAATTTAGAAACAGGAAGACAATAAGTCAACTGGGAACCCCAAAAGCCAAACTTGGCATGTACAACAACACTGTAGAAATAAAACTATAAATTAATTTCCTCTTGTACTAAACAAAGCACAGATGTTAATGATGCACATTTCCCACAGCTGACATATTCCAGTTAATAAATTCAAAATAAAGAGATATTTTTCTACCTTTTGTGCATTTTTTTTTCAGTTACAATTGCTCCAGCCACTTTGTTCTGTTTTCTTTGTGTCTTCTGCTAACTCTCCATCGTCTGCTGTCCATTTGTCCTTTCTTCTCTCTTCTAGTTTTTTTTCCATTCTCTTTCTACATCTGCTTTAACATACTAATCTTTCTCCTTTTGCTCTTTCCTCATTCCTATTTCATCCACTCAAATTTTACCCCTCCATCCAAAATCCCCACTTACTCTCCCAATACCCGGCCAATTGTAGATTTTTCTTCCCTCCCACACAAAATATTTTTCCCTTCTCCATTTCACTCTCCCAGCCCCATCCCATTCTAATCCTCCCCCAACATCATCTCCCTTCTAGTTCCAGCCCCACCCAACATCCACTCCCTTCTAGTCCCCGTATCAGCCCGTTTCCAGTCCTTTCCTAGCCCCACCATCAGTCCATTTCCAATCCTAGCTCCCCCATCTATTTCCAGTCCTATTCGAGTCCCTCCATCAGCTCATTTCCAATCCCAGCCCCCCATCAGCCCATTTCTAGTCCTTTCCTAGCCCCACCATCAGCCCATGTCAAATCCTAGCTCCCCTCCACTCAGCCCATTTCTAATCCAAGCCCCCCATGAGCCTACTTCCAGTTCTAGCCCCTCCATGAGCCCCCCAACAGCCCAATTCAAGTCCTATCCTAGCCCCTCCATCAGCCCATTTCCAGTCCTAGCTTCCTCCCCTCAGAGCCCATTTCCATTCCAAGCCCCCCTCCCCATCAGCTATTTGCAGTTCAAGCCCCCCCCTTCCACTCAGCCCATTTCCATTCCAAAACCCCGTCCCCATCAGCTATTTGCAGTTCAAGCCCCCCTTCCACTCAGCCCATTTCCAATCCTAGCAACCCCCCAGCCCATTACCAGTCCTATCCCCCCCATAGCTCATTACCAGTCCTAACCCCACATCAGCCCATTTCCAGTCCTAACCCTCCCCATCAGCCCATTTCCAGTCTTAGTCCCCCCCCCATAGTCCATTACTAGTCCTAACCCCCCCATCAGCCCACCTCCAGTCCTAACCCCCATCAGCCCATTTCCAGTCCTAACTCTCTCTTCGCGGCTCTGAAAGCTGGCGCTGATGGAGCTGATGCTGGGAGGGCTCTGCCAGGCAGGTGGGGGGGGGGGGGTGGGCCACAGGACACACGATTCTGCCACTGCCACGGCGGCAGCGGCAGCAGCAGCAGACAGTTTTCTCTTTTTAGTTTTAATGCAGAATGTTGTTTGCGTGGGGCCCTCTGAAATGCGGGGCCCTGTGCAAACAACATTCTTGCTCAATGGACGGGCCGGCCCTGATCCATGGAAGCAATGGGTGCTATGGAGATGACCCAAATTGTCCACTCCCCAACACATGAGAGAGGCAACATCCTCGACTTCATATTCCTCAACTCCAAATCCAAGAATGTGAGAAATCAACCAAAGATTACAGCTGTACCATGGTCTGACCACTTTATTATTACCTTCATTGCATCCTACCAACCCACTCCCACGAAAGAGGAACTATGCCCAACAAGAAGGTTCAGACCATTTAACAAAGAGAACTTCCTCAGCCAAATCTTACCAGATATACAGCAAGGACATGCAGATCTTGAATCCTCAATTAACAACTGGAACACCATTTTAGCTGCAGCAGCACGTACAATGACAACAAATGGAAGAAAGTATGCGAGACCAGCAAAATCACGTTGGTACACACCAGCCCTATGGAACCTAAAAACACAACTGAGAAGAGTTGAGGAAATGGAGAAAGGCAAAAAATGTAGCTGATAGGACAAATTACATGGATGCTCTCAATAACTACCGCACCAAAATAGATGACACACGTAAAGCCTACCACTCGAAGATTATAAATGCATCACTTAACAGACCATGTGAGCTTTTCAACATTGTCAAGAAGTTTACTAAGACAGTTAACCTCTTGGATCAATTACCAAACATATCACCACAGCAACTCATAGCACTGTACAAGCAGCTCCAACAGATGATCAGCATACAGTCCATAACAACTACAAACAATCACACTGCTAACCTTGGATCCACATGGGACACCTTTGAATCAATCCCCAAAGAAAGGATTGAAACCATAATATCAGGACTCAATACTACCACCTCCCCTCTTGACCCTTGCCCGGTTGACTAGATTAAGAAGACAAGGCAAGAATTAAGCACAACACTTGCTAGCATTGTGAATAAATTTCTCAACAGGGTCAGATGCCCACTAGCATATGCAGTCTACTGTACATACATTCAGGGCTGCCACCTATCTGTATAGTGGTGCTGAATATAGATGTTTTTTTTTAAATGATGCAGCTGGTGCTTAAAAGAAAAACGATCGCTCTACAGTGGGTGTGAATATTGATCCAAATACAGTGTTTTAGAGAGGAAGAGAGTGCACTTATTAAAGATATAAAGCAGAATGTGTGGATAAAAGAAAAAGAACCATAGTCTTATTTAAAGAACTAAATTTATAGGCAATTGAAATAGTTTTTCCAGAACTGATTGGCAGTTGTAAAGAATTGACTCTGGGACATACTGTACATAAAGAAAAAAATTGGTTTTGACACAGAGTTCTGTGGGAGGGAAAGACAGGGACCTTGCTTATCTTTTATTTTGGGGGGGGGGGGGGGGGAATAGCAACCCACACAAGGAACAGAAGTAGAAAATAAAGAAAAAAGGACAGGAACACTTTTCTAGTGATACTACACAAAGCTGGGGAGATAGTTTATTTTATTGATTTTAAAAGATAGGAAATAGGTATCTAGATTACAGCTGGACATTGCTAGAGAGGAGAGGATCTTAAGGTATCCAACATTCAAGAAAGCAGTATGACCTGGAAAAGAAGATTGAGTTTAGGGACTGATACACCACAGCGACTAGTTTTCGAAACACACTAGTGCACTAATATATGTATATATATATGATTTTTGGAAAAAAAAAGGTTTCCATACTTGAAGGTAATACCCACTCACCTGCAAGGATATATATAAAAGACAGTGTTAGAGCTTTTCTAATACTAAGGAGTAAAGAAACTTCAAGTTTTAACAGATTAACTAATACTGTACTTGCCTGTTGTTGAAAGGGTCCATATTGTACCACTGTTGAATAGGAACATTTAAATAATTGTTCATAGAATATAGTTGACTACATTACAGTGCAATATATCAATGTGTTTGTGAATATACTTGAAAGCATTATTAAAGATAAAGCTTGTTCCTTTAAAATATTTATTTATTTAACATTTCTTATATACCGCCTTTCAGTGGTATCAAGGTGGTTTACATCGAACAAGAACAACGAAAGTTACATAGAACATGGTACAACTAACTGGGTACATGCAATTTGAATCCCAGTGCAGTTGGCTATTTACAGTTTATAATTTCACCGATAGACAGTTAAGTATTTACTGTCTGATCAGTGGGCTGATAACTACTTACATTTGAATGGTAAAAAGTCCATACTTTTGTATTTCAGTCATTTAGGTTTGTTTTAGGGTTTTGGATGTGAGTGTGGTTAGCAGTCTGTCCCATAACATTTCTGGAATATATGTGGTTTTGGCATCTTCCTGAAGTCCTTTAGGTCAGTAGTTGCTCTGAGATTAGCCAGAAGGGAGTTCCATAGGGCAGGTCCGTATATGGAGAAAGTGCAATGGCATGTTTCTTGCGTACTAGTTGTTTGCTGTCTGGGGATTTTAAGGAGATTCGTGGTTTGGTTTCTTCTTGGTCTGTAGTCTGTAGGTGCGAGTATGAGGGATTGTAGGCATCCTACGGTTAGGTTATGTATACTCTTGAAGGTGTTCATGATCGATTTGTATTGTATTTGTGCTTGGATGGGCAGCCAGTTCCTTCAGTACTGGAGTAATGTGCTCTTGTCTAGGTGTCTGTATTATCAAGCGAGCTGCAGAGTTTTGAGCTATCTGGAGTAGGAGTGTACCTTTTGGTAGGCCTTGGAGTATTGAGTTACAGTAGTCCCATATTGGAGTAATGATTGCTTGGCAGACCATGTGAAATAGGTTATGGTCCAGCAAACAGGTAGAGGTTATGTAGGGTTCTTATTCTTCAATATGTCGCTGCAGTTGTTTTCTTAATGTATGCTTGGAATATGGGGTTTCCTCCACTCCTTTGGGAGTCTCTCCCCTAGATCTGCCTGGCAGGCAGCTTTTGAGCAGCAGTGACAGGGTGTCTCTAAGTCCCATTGTGCGTATGCCTCTGCCCATGTCCGGACATATGGGAGTTGCGGGTGCGCTGGAGTCTTTGCGGGCTAGAGTGGACATCAAAGTGTCTCCTCCAGGATGTTCCCTGGTGGCAGAATTGTATCTCCTTTTGGCTGGTGCAATGGGGGGTTTCACCGTGACTTCCAGGATGGTGCAGGACATCGCACAAGAGACTGTGTATGGAAAAGGGGATTTTTTGCTTAATAAACCTGTGACTGTGACTATGGAGTCATTATGGGACGATATCCAGGGATTGTCCTCTTCTTTGCAAATGTTTTATCAGCATTTTGTGGGTGATTTGACTGTGATACCACAAACAGTTCTTGATCACTCCCATGCGATTGATTTGGTTAATGGAAGATTGGACTCCCTTGATCATAACATTTGTGCTGGTCAAGTTATAGGGGACGCTCTGGTGAAAGATAGCGCTGTAACATCGCGTCGGCTGTAACATCTGGAAAATCAAGTGCGCTGAAATAATTTGCGCTTTTTGAATTTTCCCAGGTCTCCCCTTATACTGCTTTTGGACATGGTGAAAAAATATTTGATTGAGGTGTTGGGGATGGACCCGGTGAATTTGCCACCAATAGTCAGGGTTCAGTACCGTCCCTCCAGTTCATCGGCCGGCGGGAGGGGGCAGGGGGTTTCCTTGGGGGCTGACCTCACAAGTTTCCTAGAGTCCTCCTTAGAAGTGGTAACCCGGTGGATTACCTTGGTGCTTGTGTGCGCTTTGGAGTATGATCGTAACGCTGTGTTAAGGCTGTATTTTCATTCTATGGATAAGGTTTTCTTTGGCTCGAAGATTAGAATATTTCCTGATTTCTCCAGGTTTACACAGAAGCGCGGCAGGTGTTGTGGCCTCGTGTTTTAGCCTTGGGGGGGGGGGGGGTGTTTAAGTTAAGATTTCCTTGTGTTTGCTTCTTTAAACTAAATGGTTTAAACCATGTTTATTTTGAGCCGAAGCAACTTTTAGATGTTATTGCGGCAAAAGAAGAAGAGAAACTTTAGGTGGTATGCCCATAATAGCACCACTGCAATCCTTGGGGGGGGGGGGGGGGAGGGGGAGGGTTTAATGCATTATTTTCTTGATAGCTTGTCCTTTTTTTCATTATGTGTTTCACTTGGATCTCTCAATTGTTTTTTTTTATTATGCTGGGCTGTAGTTAGATTTTGTGTTAATGATGACTTATTTCTTCTCTCCATACAAAGATTCAACTTGTTCAAGCCATGGTATTTTCAATAACGTCATATGGATGTGAAAGTTGGGCAGTGAAAAAGATAAGACAGGAAGAAAATTGATGCCTTTGAATTATGGTGCTGGCGATGAATACTGTGTATACCATGGACTGCCCGAAGAACAAACCAGTCAGTACTAGAGGAGATCAAACCTAAGATTTCTTTAGAAGCTTAGATGACAAGACTTCGACTTTCATACTTTGGTCACATCATGCGAAGGGAGATATCATTAGAGAAAGACATCATGCTTGGCAAGGTAGAAGGTCAACGCAAAAGAGGAAGGCCAGCAATAAGATGGATCTATGTAATAACAGCAGCTATGGGTGCCAGTCTGTCAACAATGAGCTGCCTGACTGAAGACCAAACACAATTTAGGACAACTATCCAGAGGGTCGCCATGAGTCGACACTGACTTGACGGCACTTAACAACAACAACATGGCTTATTTCTCCTTTTTTGATATTGTATTTTTCTTCTGATCACTATGTGTGGACGATAATGTAATATTTGCATAAATATAAAATAAAATAAGCCCTCAATTGTCAAAAGGTGTTCAGGTGTACTTTTTTAGAACAGCAGAGCTACACAGAAGTCCTAGCACAAACCATAAAAGGGAGTGCCTTAGAATAAAATTACTGAACATGTAGATAGTCATGATTTAATTGGAGAAAGCCAACATGGATGTAGCCAAGGAAGGTCTTGCCTTACCAATCTGTTATATTTTTTTTGAAGGTGTGAATAAACAAGTAGATAAAGGTAAGCTGGTTGATATAGTATATCTGGATTTTCAGAAAGCCTTTGACAAGATCCTCCATGAGAAACTCTTGGCAAAATTAAAAGTAATAGGATAGGAGGCAGGGCACTACTATGGATCATGAACTGGTTAGAAGATAGAAAGCAGAGGGTAGGGCTAAATGGCCAATTTACTCAATGGAGAAAGGTGAATAGTGGAATACTCTTTGGATCTGTGCTGGGCCCGTTGTTTTTAACGTATTCATAAATGACCTGAAAATGGGAATAATGAGTGAGGTGATCAAATTTGCAGATGACACAAAATTATTGAAAGTTCTTAAAACACAAGGGGATTGTGAAAAATTGCAAGAAGATCTTGATAAATTTGAACAGTGGACATCCAAATGACAGATGAAATTTAATGTGGAGAAGTTATGCACTTAGGAAATAACAACCCAAGCTACAGTTACACGATGCAAGATTCCACATTAGGAACCACCACCCAGGAAAAGGATTTAGGCATCATCGTGGATTAAACATTGAAACCTCCATCCAGTATGCAGCGGCAAACAAGAAAGCAAATAGAATGCAAGGAATCATAAGGAAAGGAATGGAGAATAAAAGCAAGGATATTATAATATCTCTGTATCGTTCCATGGTGAACCAACCCTTTGAATATTGTGTGCAATTCCAGTAATCATAACTTAAAAAGGAAATAGCAGAATTAGAAAAGGTACAGCCATCAAAAAAGGTAAAGGGGTTGGAAGGATACTCCAATGAAGAAATGCTTAAAAGGTAAGCTCTCTTCAACTTGGAAAAAAGACAGCTGAGGGGAGATATGATAGATGTCTATAAAATAACAAATGGAGTGGAATGGGTAAATGTTTGCTTCATCAAAAAGTAGAAAGACTGGGGGACATGCAATGAAGCTATAATGCAACCCATTTAAGATTAATAAGATAAAATATTTTTTGACAAAGTGTAATCAAACTCTGGAATTCATTACTGGAGATGTAGTAAAAGATGTTAGTGTAACCGGGTTTAAAAAAGGTTTGGACAAGTTCCTGGAGGAAAGGTCCATAAACCATTATTAAAGATGTAAACTGGAGACTCCATAGGGGTATTACCTTACTTTACCTTGATGCTATGAATGTCATGGGTGGCTGAGTTACACCAGGTAAGCCAGCAATGGAAACTCCTAGCTTACAGAGAAAATATTTTTTATTTTTTCTACAATGCACTCTACAGCTTCATGAACCTCAAATTTTAAATATGGAGTTATCAAGGGGTGAGTACTCTTCCACAATGAAACACTTGAACAAATTTAACTTTTGAAAAGTTTTCCAATATTAATTTGAAAAGTAGTTCAATTTTTGTAAACAACAATAACAATAAGTCTTTCTAAAGCTTTCAAGTAGATTCAGTTTCTACAATAATCAGTTTTTACCAACACATTAGGACATTGCACTATAATATAGTCAACTATCTTCTATAAACAATTTTTAAAATGCTTCTATTTTTCTACAGTATGGACCCTTTTAACAACAGGCAAGTATTTGTTAACCTGTAAAGTTTCTTTACTCTGTAGTAGGAAAAAAGTTCTAACGATATCTTTTATCTGTAGTCTTGTAGGTGAATGGATATTACCATTCAGGCAAGGAAACCTTTTGTTCAGAAAAGAAAAATTTCAACTAGTGCATTTCCGAAAATACTCACTGAGGTGTGTCAGTCCCTTATCTTACTTTTCTTTTCCAGGTCTTGCTGCTTGCTTGAATGCTGGGTGCCTTAGGATCCCATCTGCTCCAGTGATATCCAGCTATAGTCAGAATACCTCAGGATACCTACCACCTATCTTTAAACATCAGTGAAAGAAACTATCACCCTAGCTATGTGTGCAATAAATAGAAATGTGTTCCTGTCCTTTTCTTTGTTTGTTTCTTTCTTTCTTTCATGTGAGGCTTACTATTCCCCCCCCCCCCCCATATAAAAGATAAACAGGGTCCCTATCTTTTCCCTCCCACAGAACTCTCTATGTTAAAACCAGGTTTTTTTCCCTTTGTGTGCCAGAGCCAATATTTCAAAACTGCCAACCGGTTCTGGAGAACTATACCAATTGACAATCCAATTTAATTCTTTAAATAAGGCAAAGGGTTTTTTTCCTTTAAGAATACATCCAGCTCTTCTCTCTCTCTCTCTCTCTCTCTCTCTCTCATATACTCTTCCACACAGAAACAGTTCAAGCAGTTTCAGGATTAAACAATTCTTTTAAGCAGTACTCAGTTTTAAAACAGCCCGCTTTCAAAGTTTTTCTTCTCACTGCATTGGGAGTTTTAATACTTTCAGCCTTACTTTCCTTTCAGTGCTTGAAGGACTCCAGTGTTCTAGAAAATAAGTCTCACACATTGTTGAACCTTTAATCAAACTAGTGCTCAAATCAAACTCTCCAATAAATTACTTCAGGTTCTCATTTGTGATAAATCAATTCAAATCCTCATTCAACTTGGTTTTAAAATTGCTTGAGTAAGCTTCAGAGCTCCTTCAGCTCTATACCAGTCACCAAGGAAAAAAAAATTCTCACATTTACATTTAAGTTTTCTCTCCAGCTTTCATTCAAGCTTTTTACATGCTTCTTCCCTAAAACGTTCACAATTACTTACAATTCTGATATCAAATAAATCCTTTCACAAATCTACACATTCACTCTGGCACATCTTACCCTATGAAAGTCTTCTTTCCAACCCCTTTCTACTACTACATACTGCTACTATTATTTACATTTATATAGTTTAATTTATTGAGATTTGATATACCACATGCTGTGGTGCAGCTGGGGCACAGTGCGGACTAGGCAGATGCCTAGGTGGCACTTAGGAATACTGAAACTGTACAGCAGCCAGACAGCAACTGATGAGGCATGAGAGTGTTTATCACAGTGTCACAGGGGATAGTACCCAGCAGGTACCTCCAAGGGCAGAGAACATTGTCAGGCGGTGTTGGGGGGAAGCGTGGACGTCTATGCAGGCACCCCTACCCCAGAACACGCACCATAGGCAGCCGCCTACCCACACACTGGATGGCCTGAGACTGCGCTCCACCAGCACCACCAGCAGAAGGGCAGGTCAGCAGAGTGGCAGAGGGGCACTGGTGGTGGAGGGGGCAGTGGCAGCTGCCCAGAGCAGACCATGGCCTAGCCCTGTGTAGGTGGGTGCCATGCACTGCAGCAGACAGGCCCCGCCTGATGAACAATCATGGTATCCCCAGGGGATGTACTGTCTCTGTGGCAACACGGTGGTGCAGTGCACACAGCCAGTATGTTCAGGAGCAGAAGGTTACAGGTTCAAGTCCCAGCTGTGGTTCCTGCCAACCCAGCCCCCATTTTTTACCCACTACTAAAACGTGCTAATACAGACAGAACCTTTATTGCAGATGATGTAAACATGCCCAAAACACCTACATTTTACCCTACAGAGCACAGACACCATAAGCAGGCACATTACCTAGAGCAGAGTCTCCCAAATGCAGTTCTGGAGGGCCAAACACCATTCAGGTTCCATGCTGCCTCTAATAAAGGTGCCTGTGCTGCATATCTATGCACTGCCCCCATGATATGCAGATGTAACTCATGCATATTTATGAGGGACAGCATGAAAACCCGAACAGTGTTTGGCACACCAGGACTGGAGTTGGGAACCTCTGCCGTAAAGCAGCAGCCAACAGGGGCAGACACACCCACACCCACAGGCTCCATTAGCCAATGCCTCCTGGATAGGCAGGACATTGGGCCCTGCGTGCATCTCCCAACACTAGCACTTGCATACCGTAGCAATGACACCCTATACCTGGGAATATGGTACACAGCTATCAAAAGGTAGCTATGATTACTGGCAGATAGCAATTCCTACGTTAAGCACAATTGGCTGATTGAGCTGCATCATAGCAACCTTTCTGATGTCTGTGGAGTGAGCCTCAGGTCTGGTGTCTGACAGAGTGACCCCAACAGTATTGCGTACCATAGCCATGCCTGCACTGTGCCCAGGACTGGTGTGGTGGCCAGGGCTGCCAAACACCTCTATAGTAGCACAATGCTGGCATAGGTGCGGGAGTGTGTGTCTGTCTATCCAGTGTGTGGTGGCTGCAAACACCCTCCACAGCCCACACTGCCAGCACTGTTGGCAGTATTGGCCTCCCAATGTGCATAATGAGGAGCAAGGTACCATGGGTATAGCCCGGACAGGGTGGCCTGGCCAGGATGCATCTGCACAGGGCATAGGGCAATGGCTGGGACATTGTAGTGCCCGGCCACCACCTGCACAGACAGGGTAGCCACACCATGTTCTGCTGGGAGATCACTCTCACCCTGACTGAGCAGTGACCACGGCATGGCTAGGTTCCCCCATAGTGGTATGTAGTATTTCTTTCATGTGATATTTATGGGTTCCCTTTTGGGGCCTAGTCACTGACTTATTTGCTTGGTGTGTATGCTGACATCCCAGTTCTAGGCGCACACATTTCCACCAGGAACATGCACTATGGACTAGCTAGCAGACTGTCTGCAGCTGGTATGTGTCTTGCTGGAACACCTTGCAGGGTGCAGCAGCTGAAGGCTTGCTGTAGGAGAATATCAGATAGTGGTGGGGTGCAGCTTAGCATATCCAGGCCTAATGTCTGCCTGCTATTGCTTTATGGATGTGTACAGAGCTGCATTGACTGCCCTGTAGGGTGTCTGTTCCCCAGCAGGACTGGGGTTGATAGTCCCCCCCCCCCTACTGCCACCATTGCAGGGAGGTAGAATGTGGATCTGTTGGTGGGAGACCCTGTTTCCCACCCTCAGCCCGAGGGAGGGGAGGGGAGGGATGGTGGTACATAATACACCTTATGGGTCCATAAGGGCTAAACCTTGACTGAAAAATACAGATGTATCCAAGGTGTGTCTGCAGACACTACCTATCTCACACACTAGCACTGCTGGGGTCCTGCAGCATGTCTAATTTCTGCTGTGGACCTGGTGCTGGGCCCCCTACCTCACCTTCAGGGTGAGTACCGTACCTGCACAATGTGACGGTGTGTAGCTACTCTGTGCCAGTGCCACACACGGTCAGTTCCCCCAACCAGGCCGGGGTGCTGTGGGGGTGCATACTCCATCTTGTGATCATCTGTAGACTGCTGATTTGCATGTGCAGTGCATCATGGGTATGGGTGGGTTAACCCTATCCTGGTGACCACAGCAGACTGTTTGTGTGGTGACGTGCAGTCCTTCTGCAGCCAGCCAGGGGTTTGCTAGCAGCTATGGAGCTGTAGCCCACTTGTTACTTCACTGCTTGTGGAGCCAAAGGTCATGGGTTCAAACCCACAGTGGGGTTATTTGATAGGGCTGTCTGAAGCATTGTCTATTTTTAATGTACATTAGTGCTGCCAGCATAACACGCTGGGGGTACTGTAACCATAAGGTGCCTCAGAGGGCGCCCTATAAGGCGCCTTATAGGGCACCCTATAAAGCGTCTTCTGAGGCACCTTATGGTTACAGTCCATATAAGGTGCCTTATAAGGTGTCCTATGGAGCACCTTATAGGGTGCCCTATAGGGGACATTATAGGGTGCCTGGGTGGACAGTGCACTTTATAGTATACCCTCTGGAGTGCCTTATAGGGCGGCTGATGCGGCACCTTATGTTACAGCACTTTGAGAGTGTGTTTGCTAGCAGCACTAATTAAAACAATATTAAATTGCCTCATAATGCAATATTACACATAACAGGTAGTGCCTCAGGCAGCCTTATTCATTGAGCACAGTGGGGGATTGAACCCATGACCTCTACACCATCAGTCAGTGTCTTAACCATTGTGCTACACTGCTGTTTCTCCTTGCATGTCAGCGCACCTACTTAACATTTCCTTGCGTTAAAATGCACAGTGCTGCCATCAAAAACAGTGCTATGACCTTGCCGTGCCTCATAGGGTGGCCTATAGGGCACCCTATATGGTGCCCTATAGGCAGGGCCGGATTTACCTTGAGTGAGGCCCTACGCCAACAAAAATTGTGGGCCCCCAGCAGGGGTGGCCCAAGGGGGGTGTGGGCCTCATTTGCATAAGGGGCCTCATTTGCATAAATATTTGCATAATGTTACCATATACTAACTTTTAGTAAACGTGCCTCTTAATGAGTGTATTGATAAAGAAAGACTAAAAGATTTCTACATTACTATAATCCAGTGCCAACTGCCAGACACATTAGGAACTACTACAAACACTGCCCATTTAGAACCCATAGCAAACCCGCCTTATCCTAACAGCACTACCAGGACTCACAAAGCACCATACTCTACCAATCAAAAGGCAACACTGCAAATATTAAACCAATACATTTCAGAGAACAACAATACATGACCTACTGGGGAAAGAGAACAAGTGGCAATGTCAAATAGGAATTATATAAACAGAACACCTCAGCTCAGTTACACATGCAGAACATAGACCATCACCAAACAAGTAATCACATTTTAGAAACAGGAAGACAATAATTAAACTGGGAATCCCAAAAGCCAAACTTGGAATGTACAACACTGTAGAAATAAAACTATACATTAATTTGCTCTTGTACTAAACAAAGCGCAGACGTTAATGATGCACATTTACCAGAGCTGACATATTCCAATTAATAAATTCAAAATAAAGAGATATTTTTCTACCTTTTGTGCATTTCTTTCAGCTGCAATTGCTCCATCGTCTGATGTCCATTTGTCCTTTCTTCTCTCTTCTAGTTTTTTTCCATTCTCTCTCTACATCTGCTTTAACATACTAATCTTTCTCCTTTTGCTCTTTCCTCATTCCTATTTTATCCACTCAAATTTTACCCCTCCATCCTCAATCCCCACTTACTCTCCCAATACCCGGCCAATTGTAGATTTTTTATCCCTCCCACACAAAATATTTTTCCCTTCTCCATTTTACTCTTCCAGCCCCATCCCATTCTAATCCTCCCCCAACATCAGCTCCCTTCTAGTTCCAGCCTCACCCAGCATCCATTCCCTTCTAGTCCCTGCATCAGCCCATTTCCAGTCCTAGCCACCCATCAGCCCATTTCCAGTCCTAGCAACCCCCCAACCCAATACCAGTCCTAGCCCCCCATCAACCCACTTACAGTCCTAACCCCCCATCACCCCATTTTCAGTTTAAGCCCCCCCCTATAACCCATTACCAGTCCTAACCCCCCATCAGCCCACTTCCAGTCCTAACCCCATCAACCCATTTCCAGTCAGCCCCCCATAGCCCATTGCCAGTCCTAACCCCCCCATCAACCCACAGCCCATTACCAGTCCTAACCCCATCAGCCCACCTCCAGTCTTAACCCCCCCAGCCCATTTCCAGTCCTAGCCCCCCCATAGCCCATTACCAGACAGCCCCATCAGCCCACAGCCCATTACCAGTCTTAACCCCCCCCAAAGCCCATTACCAGTTCTAAACCCCCCCAACAGCCCCTTGCCAGTCCTAACCCCCCCCCCCATCAGCCCACCGCCCATTACCAGTCCTAACCCCATCAGCCCACCTCCAGTCTTAACCCCCCAGCCCATTTCCAGTCCTAGCCCCCACATAGCCCATTACCAGACAGCCCCCATCAGCCCACATCCCATTACCAGTCTTAACCCCCCCCCAAAACCCATTACCAGTTCTAACCCCCCCAACAACCCACAGTCCATTACCAGTCCTAACCTCATCAGCCCACCTCCAGCCTTAATCCCCCAACCCATTTCCAGTCCCAGCCCCCCAATAGCCCATTACCAGTCCTACCCTCCCCCGGCCTAAAGTAAAATTTAATTTAAAAAAAAAACCTGCTGGCTGCCGCCGCGGGGCCCCCTCTGCTGCCGCGGCAGCATTGCCTGACCCGCGGGGGCCCCCTCTGCAAGCTCGATCCCTCCCTCCCTCCGTACCTCCCTCCGTGCAGGCTGTGAGAGGCGCGAAGGCAGACTGTCTCCTTCGCGTCTCTGTTAAGCCCGCAGGGGCTGATGGGAAATGTCCCATCAGCCCCTGCGGGCTTAACAGAGACGCGAAGGAGACAGTCTGCCTTCGCGTCTCTCACAGCCTGCACGGAGGGAGGGAGGGATCGAGCTTGCTGAGGGGGCCCCCGCGGGTCAGTCCATGCTGCCGCGGCAGCAGAGGGGGCCCCGCGGCGGCAGCCAGCAGGTTTTTTTTAAAATTTTATTTTTAAAAAAAAGCCCAACGTTCCATTTTTGTGGGCCCTTCCCAGCTGTGGGCCCTACGCCATGGCGTACATGGCGTATACGTAAATCCGGCCCTGCCTATAGGCCACCCTTTATGCAGCATTGTAGGGTGCAGTGGTGGACAGTGCACTTTAAAATGTGCCCTCTGGGGTACCTTATGGGGTGCCTTAAGCAGCACCTTATGTTACAGCGCTTTGAGAGTGCGTTTGCTAGCAGCAGTAATTAAAATAAAATTAAAATGCCTCATAATGCAATATTACACATAACAGGTGGTGCCTCAGGCAGCCTTATTCATTGGGCACAGTGGGGGATTGAACCCATTACCCCTGCACCATCTGTCAGTGTCTTCACCATTGTACTGCAGCCCTGTTCCTCTGGTTGCACATCAGCGCGCCTGCTTATGCTTCCCGCGTGCGTTTCTCGTGCGCTAATGTGAGCGGCGCACAAGAGCACACGATAATCCCGGTTTGCTAGGTTAAGACTGAAACGCCCACTCCTTATATGGCATCCTGCACACTAGCGCCGGGCGCACATTAGGACGGTTTAGTAAACATACCCCTAAGCGGATCAGGATCCAACAGTAGCCTCAAAGTTCTTGACATCAGTATCTTCACTGTTAAAGTGTTCTTCCACCGAGGTCCATTAAGTAATTTTACAATCCATTTTCTTTAAAGTTTGCTTAGTATTAGTATTATTTATTTAAATTACATCATGGGTTTTAGACTCCTGAGTTCTTCCCACATGCTTACAGTGTCAGCTGATTGCCTACATCCCTCTGCAGCTAGCAACGCCCTGCATGTGGATGCCATCTCACATGCACACTTTAAAACATATACAAATGCCCACACACAGTGGAACTGAATATATTTTACTTTATTATTTGTTCATTTCTTTTAGTTTGAACCTTTCTGGCACTTTTTATTTATTTTTAGTGTTGCTTTCACTTCATTTTATTAATTTTCATTTTGGTTACTGTGCCTTTAATTTTTGCCCTCCGAGGGTTCAACTTGTCTGCCTGACCTGATTCGGGTCCTTTTAATGCTTTCTGATCCTTTATTTTTTTAAATTTTACTTTTTTTCTTTCTTCCCGGCAACTCACTCCTTGCTGGCCCCCCTCCCCTACCCGGAGTGCTTCCTGCATGGTACTTCTGGGTTCAGGCTGCCCAACTTAAACTTTAAAGTTTGAGTTGTGTCACCTTCGGGGCAGCATGAAGATGAGGTCCATTACGTTACCCTTTTCTTGTGTTGGGGCTTGTACAATTTGGATAAATTCCATTGCGGACATGGCTTTGAGGAATGCCGCAGCCTGTTTGGCAAGGGTTGAAGGGAGGTTAAAATCAACAAGGAGTATGAGGTCCTTATTCAGGCTTGAGTTTTCAACAAGGAATCCAAGAATGTTTGATAAATCATTAGATGACGTAGATGAGGATCTGTATATGAGGCAGAAGGTCAGCTGTTTATTCGATACAGAGATGTGGTCTATTCCCTCTGTGCTGTCAGCGTTGATTTTCTTGAAGTTGAATTTGGATTTTGTTATTATGAGGACTCCCCCATCTCTTCTTTATGAACATAGACAGTGGAATATTGAGTAGCTGTGGGGTTTCAGCTGATTTAGAAGTATTTTGTCTTAATCTGTAAGCCATATTTCAGCGACAAAGAGGACATCTAGGTTGTTGGTTATGATGTAGTCTTTGATTATTGGCATTTTGTTGCAGACTGAGTGTGCATTGATGAAGGCACAATTCAGATTCTGTGTGCTGGATGGCTTGTTTGGCGTGGTGGTGATGGGATGTTGGAGTCTTGGAATTTGTACTAGATTATGAATGTTTCTTTATCTCGATGGAGGAGCTACATTGTAGAAACCATAAGGTGTTGTTAGGGAGGTGTACAGGGGTCTGAAAGATAGTGTTTCAGGTGTGTAGCAGAGTGCAAGCATTGCCAGAATGGTGTAATTTGAGGCCTAGATGGAAAGCATGTTTGATTGTTTTCGAGGTGTTGAGCTGTAGGTTGAATTTGGTAAAGTTGTGTGAAAGTATCTTTTGGTGTGAAGTGGGTGAGCTCGAGGTTCTTTCTGTATTGATTTGTCAGGGAAGGAGTGAATCCAACTGACACTGCTTTCAGTTTTTATTATGTGAGATACCTGATTTGTTGTTCCTCATTGTTTGATGTGGCTGTTTATAGTTCTCTGTGCCTCTTCCAGTCTTGGTTATTGTTGAAGATATCCTTTGCCTAGTTCCACACCTAAGGGCCACACCAAAGGACCCTATGGCAAGGCCCTCATGCATGGGCCTACCAGTTGCGGGCATGCCTGGAGGTGCCTTTAAATTTAAAGTTCAGGTATGGGGTTCCTGTTGGCCTGATTGGGCCTTGAGGAGGTGATTGGTGAGGGGCTTTCCTTCCTGCTCACCTCCCCGAGGCCGATCAGGCTGGTGGTGAGTGCGGCGGTTCTCTCTTTGCCTTATGACAAAGACCATTGACCATTTTAGTAGTCACCCTGTGAACTGACTCGATCCGGAAAGTTTGTGGGATATAAATGTATTGCATTTTCAAACAAGAAATGTACATATGTTTGGAAGGACCACACAAACCATGCCCAGAAATCTGTCCTTGAAATCTGCTTGCAGCCAGCATGCACATATAAGTAGCAGTGTTCCCACTAAGCTGTGATGAGAGTCCTTTAGCTGTGCTGCAGCCAACAGGGGGAGCTGCTGCGATGTGCCTCCTCTTCACTACTAAAGATGCCATATCGCCGGGGGACTCTCAAGCAACTTGGTTAGAACATTGAGAAGTAGTGAATGTTCTAAATGTGTTACTTTGATGTGTGTGCCCCTTTAGACATATGAGTAAACTTTATGCACACGTCCATCATGCTAATCCTTCTCAAATCTTCTCCTATATATGTTGTGTCATATAATTCAGGATACATACTGTAACTAGATCAGAGTCTCATAATTCTCTAAGAGCATAATAACGACCACCTTGACGACCATGATACCCTAGACAAACAACAATACGGGTTCAGAAGAAACCATGGAGTTGAAACACTTTTGATAGCACTAATGAACAACCTCCTCAAAGGACTAGAAGACACAAAGAAAATGTTCATACTCATTTTCATTGACATCTCCGCCGCCTTTGACACGGTACATCATGAGATACTCCTTAGTAAACTGGAATCCATAGGAGTCGAGGGAACCCCCCTCAAATGGTTCTCCTCCTATATATCTAACAGAAGGCCTCAAGTACAAGTCAATGGGGAAGAAGCTAAAGCATTCACTCAAACGCAGGGCATACCCCAGGGCTCAGCGCTCTCGGCACTGCTGTTCAATATCTACATGCAACCCCTCTGTGACATTTTTAGAAGGCATAACATCAACTACCACATCTATGCAGATGATATTATGCTCTACACGCAACTGGACGTCACGGACCCTAAATATGCACAGCTCGAAAACTGCCTGGACGAGATGTTGCTATGGCTACAGAAAAATAACATGACAATAAACCACAAAAAAACGGAGGTAATGTACATGTCCAGCAAACCCAACTTCAAGTCACCTGACTCAATCACCCTGTGCAACAACACGTACAAAGCAAAAGAAGAAATCAAATATCTAGGAGTCACACTCGACTGCAACCTAAGAATGGAGACACACCTGCGTAAAACAAACAAAGCCATCTTCCATAAACTAAGGGTGATACAACCTCTAAGGAAAATAATAGCACCATGCGACTTCAGGTCAGTGGCTCAAGCACTCATTATGCCGCACCTCGACTACTGTAATGCCATCCTCCAAGGTCTACCCAAAAAATCACTAAATATCCTTCAAATGGCCCAAAATGTGACAGCCAGGATCATAATGGGAACAAGAATATCTGATCACATCACCCCAATATTAATCGACCTTCATTGGCTTCCAATTGCAGCTAGGGTACAGTACAAGATGCTAGTAACAACGTTCAAACTTATCAACAACATAGCCCCATCTTTCCTGTCCTCTCTTATCAGCACACAACCAGCAAATAGGAATAGAAGAACTAACAACTTGGGCACCCTGCAGGTCCCCAACGCAATCCGAACTGTGAAAACTAGTACATGTCGCAGAGCCTTCTCTTTCTCTGCGCCTACTATATGGAATCAGCTCCCTGTTGACCTGCGTTTAATCCAGGACATTAAAAGTTTCAGGAAAGAGTTAAAACCCCACCTATTTAAATGCTACTACAACCAGCCATAAGTCGCAAATTCCATGGAACCATAGCAAAGTAAACTGATAAATATATACTTTTTGAATCCGCCTTATGTGTAACTATGTGTAGCCATGTAAAAATGTGAATTCCAAAATGTGTAAATATGTATTGTATAAATGTAAATATGTTTAACTCCATGCCCCAAAACATTAACCATGTGTGCAGTGACCCCCTCAGACCTGTGTATATACTCCCCCACCCTGTCCTGATCGACATCTCCCAAAAGAAGAATCAAACCGCTGCTGATCGCTGGGAGCAGCGGTATATAAATGTGTTCTAAATAAATAAAATAAATAAACTAACTATGAGACTGGCAGGCCTTGGGATTTTTGTTATTGAAGAAACAAAGTAAGAAGGCTATATCCTTTATAAAAATATCTGATGGGCCATTCCCAAAATGCAAAGATTTTTTTTTACTAACATCCAATACCATAAAGTCTTAAATATATCTTCAAAATAAGAGTGAAAGCCTTTTTTGTCGGTTTATTCCTAGAAGATATAATTTCTATCAGGGTTTGGAGGCCCAGCCCATGTTAGACTCCAGTTCAGTTTACCCTATAGCATAACATCAGTATAACACAAGTTGGATCACCTTTCTTTAGTATTGGTATAAACACAGATGTTTTCCAGTGAGTTGGCCATGATGTTGTCTTCCAAATTTCCTGGCAGAGCCTTGTAAGTATGGTAACAGCTGCATCAGATTGCTGTAATACTTTTATGGGGTGCTTTGTTCTTTGATAAGACTTTCAATTCTGCTTCAACTTCTTTTTTCATCACCAATGGTTCCGGATCATAAGGTACAGGTTGAAACGGCTGTTGGTCCACTTGATCTTTACCATATAATGACTCTGTATATTCTTTCCACCTTTTCTTGATCTTCTCAGCATCATTCAACATAGAACCTTGAGCATCTTTTAACATTGCAATTCAAGGTTGGAATTTTTTCTTTAACTCTCGTAGCTTTAGGAAAGCCAATCTTGTTCTTCCTCTAATAGTTTCTGCTTTTATTTCCTTGCATGCATCATTATAGTACTTTTCTTTGTCTTGTCTTGCTGCACGTTGGAAATCTCTGTTGAGTTCTGCAATTGCCTCTCTTTCTCCTCTGGCTTTAGCTTCTCTGTGTGTCTGGGCAATTTTCAGAGTTTCTTCCATCATCCATTTTGGCTGTTTTTGCTTTTTCACCTTTTGTAGAGACTTCTCGGTTTCTTCCAACACAACCTTCTTGATGTCATCCCATAACTCTTCTGGAGCTCTGTCTTTTGCAGCATCAAATTGATTTTGCAGGCAGTCTTTAAATTCCAGTGTTACATTCTCGAGGTCATATTTTGCTACATTCATGAGTGGCTTGCTCTTTTTCAACTTTAGCTTGAGTTTGCATACTAGTAGTTGGTGATCTGTACCACAGTCAGCTCCAGGTTTTGTCTTTGTTGATGTTATAGAGCTTTTCTGTCATTGACGTCCACAGATGTAGTCAATTTGTTTTTTGTACAATGTATTGGGTGAAGTCCATGTGTTCAGTTGCTGCTTGTGTTGCTTGAAGAAGGTGTTTGGTGATCCAACTGACTGTGGAAATTATCACACAAACACTCTGATCCCACATGTCAGCAAGATTCTACTGAAGATTATTCAACAGAGACTACAACCATATCTGGAACAAGAACTACCTGAAGTGCAAGCAGGGTTCAGGAAAGGGTGGGGAACAAGAGATATCATCGCAAATGTGAGATGGATCCTTGAAAAGATTAAAGAATGCCAAAATAATATCTATTTGTGCTTTATTGACTACAGCACGGCTTTTGACTGTGTAAACCATGAGAAACTCTGGGCCAAATTAAGAAGCATGGGTATGCCAGAACACCTGATCATTCTCTTGCACAATCTGTACATTGATCAAGAAGCAACAGTTCGAACAGAACAAGGAGAAACAGAATGGTTTAAAATCAGCAAAGGTGTACGACAAGGCTGCATACTTTCCTTCTACCTGTTTAATTTATATGCAGAACAAATCATCAGAGAAGCAGGATTGTATGAAGACAACAGAGGTGTGGTAGAAGACTCACCAAGAACCTTCACTATGCTGATGATACCACATTACTGGCTGAAAATTCTTCTCATGATCAAGGAACATAGTCTTAAAATGGGTTTGCACCTTAATGAAAAGAAGACAAAGATCTGCAACTGGCAGAATCAATAAGTTCACCATTGATGGAGAAGAAATTGAAATCGTGTACAACTTTAACCTACTTGGATCAACTATCAATAAAGAAGCAACAAGTAGTCAAGAAATCTCATGAAGAATTGCTTTTGGCAGAATGGCTATGAAGGACCTAGACAAAATTTTCAAGAGCAGAGATGTCTCTCTCCATACAAAGATTTGACTCGTTCAAATCATGGTATTTTCAATAACATCATATGGATGCGAAAGTTGGACAGTGAAAAAGATAGGAAGAAGATTGATGCCTTTGAATTATGGTGCTGGCGGCTAATAATGCATATACCATGGACTGCCCGAAGAACAAACCAGTCAGTACTAAAGGCGATCAAACCTAAGTTTTCATTAGAAGCTCAGATGACAAGACTTTGGGGTATGTTTACTAAACTGTCTTAACGTGCGCCCGGCAATAGTGTGCAGGCTGCCATAAAAGGAGTGGGCGTTTCAGTCTTAAAGTAGCAAAATGGGATTATCGCGTGATAACGCACGCTGCTGCGCACATTATCTGGCAAAGCGCCGCCAAGCGCGTTAACCTTAAGTAGGCACCCAGACATGCAAGCATAGAAACAGAGGTGTAACACAATGGTTAATACACTGACTGATGATACAGGGGTCATGAGTTTGATCCTCCAGTGTTCTTAATGCATAAGGCTGGCTGAGGCATCAGCTTTGACATATAAGTATTGTTTCTTGAGGCATTTTAATTATTGCTGCCAGCAAACACACCCTCACGTGCCGTAACCTAAGGTGCCGCATAAGGCACCCTATAAGGCACTCCATAGGGCACATTATAAAGTGCACTGTCCGCCATGGCACCCTATAATGTCCCCTATAGGGCACCCTATAAGGCGCTCCATAGGACACCTTATAAGGCACCTTATATGGACTATAACCATAAGGTGCCTCAGAAGGCGCTTTATAGGGCGCCCTATAAAGCGCCTTCTGAGGCACCTTATGGTTACAGTACCCTGAGGGTGTTTTTGCTGGCAGCACTAATGTACATTAAAAATAGACAATGCTTTGGACAGACCTATCAAATAACCCCACTGTGGGTGTGAACCCATGACCTCTGGCTCCACAGGCAGTGAAGTAACCAGTGGGCTACAGCTGCTAGCAAACCCCTGGCTGGCTGCAGAAGGACTGCACGTCACCACACAAACAGTCTGCTGTGATCACCAGGATAGGGTTAACCCACCCGTACCCATGATGCACTGCACATGCAAATCAGCAGTCTACAGATGATCATAAGATGCACCCCCACAGCACCTCGGCCTGGTAGGGGGAACTGACCGTGTGTGTTACTGGCACAGAGTAGCTACACACCATCACATTGTGCGGGTACTGTGCTCACCCTGAGGGTGAGGTGGGGCACCCAGCACCAGGTCCACAGCACCTTCCATGGCAGAAATAGGCCATGCTGCATGTCCCCAGCAGTGCTAGTGTGTGAGATAGGTAGTTCCTGCAGACATACCTTGGATACATCTGTATTTCTCAGTCAGGTTTAACCCTTATGGATCCATAGGCGGATTATGTACCACCACCCAACCCACCCTCTGGGGCTGAGGGTGGGAAACAGAGTCTCCCACCAACAGATCCACATTCTACCTCCCTGCAATGGTGGCAGTAGAAGGGACCATCAACCGCAGTCCTGCTGGGGAATAGACACCCTACAGGGTGATCAATGCAGCTCTGTACACATCCATAAAGCAATAGCAGACAGACATTAGGCCTGGAAATGCTCAGCTGCACCCCACCACTATCTGATATTCTCCTGCAGCAAGCCTCCAGCCACTGCACCCTACAAGGTGTTCCAGCAAGACACATACTAGCTGCAGACAGTCTGCTAGCTAATCCATAGTGCATGTTCCTGGAGGAGATGCATGCACACCAAGCAGATAAGTCAGTGATTGGGTCCCAAAAGGGAACCCATAAAAATCACATGAGAGAAATACTATACATAGCACTATGGGGGAACCTAGCCATGCCGTGGTCACTGCTCAGTCAGGGTGAGAGTGATCTCCCAGCAGGACATGCTGTGGCCACCCTGTCTGTGCAGGTGGTGGTCGGGCACTACAATGTCCCAGCCATTGCCCTATGCCCTGTGCAGATGCATCCTGGCCAGGCCACCCTGTCCGGGCTATACCCATGGTACCTTGCTCCTCATTATGCACATTGGCAGGCCAATACTGGCAACAGTGCTGGCAGTGTGGGCTGTGGAGGGTGTTTGCAGCCACCACACACTGGATAGACAGACACACACTCCCAGACCCACACCTATGCCAGCATTGTACAACTATAGAGGTGTTTGGCAGCCCTGGCCATCGCTCCAGTCCTGGGCACAGTGCAGGCATGGCTATGTTATGCAATATTGTTGGGGTCACTCCCCAGGGTGGTAAACACTGTCAGACACAAGACCTGTAGCACACTCCACAGACATCAGAAAGGTTGCCATGATGCAGCTCAATCAGAAAATTGTACTTAACTTCGGAATTGCTATCTACCAGTAATCATAGCAACCTTTTGATAGCTGTGCACCGTATTCCCAGGTTTAGGGTGGCATTGCTAAGGTATGCAACTGCTAGTATTGGGAGATGCACGCAGGGCCCAATGTCCTGCCTCTCCAGGAGGCATTGGATAATGGAGCCTGTGGGTGCGGGTGTGTCTGTCCTTGTTGGCTGCTGCTTTACGGCAGAGGTTCCCAACTCCAGTCCTGGTATGCCAAACACTGTTCGGGTTTTCATGCTGTCCCTCATGAATATGCATGAGATACATCTGCATACCATGGGGGCGGTGCATAGAAATGCAGCACAGGCATCTTTATTAGAGGCAGCATGGAACCTGAATGGTGTTTGGCCCTCCAGGACTGCATTTGGGAGACTCTGCTCTAGGTAATGCGCCTGTTTATGGTGTCTGTGCTCTGTAGGGTAAAATGTAGGTGTTTTGGGCATGTTTAAGTCATCTGCAATAAAGGTTCTGTCTGTATTAGCAGTGGGTAAAATATGGGGACTGGGTTGGCAGGAACCACAGCTGGGACTTGAACCTGTGACCTTCTGCCTCTGAACACACTGGTTGTGTGCACTGCACCAGTGTGTTGCCACAGAGACAGTGCATTCCCTGGTGATACCATGACTGTTCGTCCGGCAGGGCCTGTCTGTTGCAGTGCATGGCACCCACCTACACAGGGCTAGGCCGTGGTCTGCTATGGGCAGCTGCCACTGCCCCCCTCCACCACCGGTACCCCTCTGCCACCATGCTGACATGCCCTTCTGCTGGTGGTGCGCAGTCTCAGGCCATCCAGTGTGCAGGTAGGCGGCTGCCTATGGTGCATGTTCTGGGGTAAGGGTGCCTGCATAGACATCCACGCTTCCTCCCCCAACACCGCCTGCCAATGTTCTGTGCCCTTGGAAGTACCTGCTGGGTACTATCCCCTGTGACACTGTGATAAACACACTCGTGCCCATGTTGGGCCCTCATCAATTGCTGTCTGGCTGCTGTACAGTTTCAGCATTCCTAAGTGCCACCTAGGCATCTGCCTAGTCCGCCCTGTGCCCCAGCTGCACCACAGCATGTGCCGCCTACAGCCCTCTGTATCCCATTTTCAAGCATCTGTCCAGTTGGCCGTTCCGATATGCCCGCCCTGCTGTTTCCGCACATGTGCACGCCATAGGAAACCTGTCCGATGGAGAGGAAAACCCTGCACAGCGCAATTTCACTGTGGGCTCATTCACCTTGTATGGGGACGGAGCATGGACCCTTCCAGAATTCATATCCTTTTTTTGGTGCTTTCTTGAGAGTGTTTTTTGATGTTTCCATTGAGATCACTATTGCCCAGCTTGGTTATTTTATTTTTCCATTTTCTTCTGTTCATTTTCACTGTTTATTTGCCCTTTTGTTCCGTGCACATGTATCACACTTATCACTTTTGTAGGTTTCCCTGGTTTTGCTGTACATTGCCGACAGAAATGGTTTCTCTTCCCTTTAAATCAGCTCTAACGCCAGGGTTTCACTGGCGTTAGTTTTCAGCCTCGGATTTCACAGCGTTAGTGTGCGGGGAGCCTCTCCTCTCCCACTCTCCACCCATTGACCCCTTCTCTCCGCCCCTGGGGAGCCTTCCTCCGCCCTCCGGGAGCCTTTCTCCGCCTTCAGCGCTCGTTTGCGCCACTGCGCGCGTTATCGTGCGCTAAGGTACCTCTGCGCCCAATAAAGCACCATTATCGCGTGATAAGGTACCTTATCGCGTGATAATATCACAAAGCGCACATTAAGACGGTTTAGTAAATATACCCCTTTGACTTTCATACTTTGGACACATCATGTGAAGAGAGAGATCATTAGAGAAAGACATCATGCTTGGCAAGATAGAAGGTCAATGCAAAAGAGAAAGTCCATCAATGAGATGGATTGATACAATAACAGCAGCTACGGGTGCCAGCCTGTCAATAATGAGCTGCCTGTCTGAAGACTGAACACAATTTAGGACAACTATCCTGAGGGTCGCCATGAGTCGACACTAACTCGATGGCACTTAACAACAACAACATAAGTTACTGGTGTTGGAGTAAAATAAACCTTGAGACTGCTTGAATGTTTAATGATAGCAGTGACTCTTTAAAGTTGCCAAGAGCTTAAGACATTTTTAAGTTGAAGATCCTTTTCCCTCAATCCTTCTGGTATCAATTATGTACATACTGAGGTGAGGACTAGTCTAGTGGTTAGAGCACCTGTGCTCGTTCTGATTAGTGGCTCCCGCTGTCCCACCCATTACTTGACCTAGCAAGTGACACATCTGCCTCCATTTTGCCTTCTCCTTCACTATAAATTTAATGCTGCCTATTTCTGTGGCATGAGTATAATTGTTATTGTTTTGTTTCCTTCCGGGTCTCTCTCTCCACTGACTTTTCACCTGTGCTCGTTCTGATTCACGGCTCCTGCTGTCCTACCCATTACTTCACCTAGCAAGTGAAGTATTTGCCTCCATTTTGCCTTCTCCTTCACTATAAATTTAATACGGCCTATTTCTGTAACGTGAGCCATTGTGTGCGCCAAAGGAGGGTGACAAAGGAGCACATCATGCTCCTTTGTGTGCTTTTTCATGTACTTAGCTGCTTTCACAATTTCTTCTGTTACACAGGTTCTGTATCATCCTCAGTGCTTCTTGCTGCTACTTGGTGGTTGTCTTTCATCTCTTGCTTGGACCTCAATGCACTCCAACTCTATTCCAGTACTTTGGGGCCACCGGTTCCCCCTCTTGTCTCCTCGGTTGCCAGTGCAGGCAAGACATTTAGGCCCTGTTTGTCCCCCATGTCCCTCCCCTTCTCTTTCTAGTTCTTTCCACGCTCCCCCCCCCCCCCTCTGTTCCACTATGGCTGTTTCTTCTTTTGGTCTTTTAAACGTTCACTCTTTGAAGCTCAAATGTCATTTAATCCATGATTTTCTAGAATCTTTTTCTATTGATCTTCTCTGTCTGACTGAGACCTGACTCACAGACTCCGAATTGACCTATCTTTATCAATCTGCTCCCCCTGGCTATTTTTTCTTTTTCTTCACCGCCTGCAGTGATGTGATGGTGGCTTGATACTTTTCTTTTCCTCTCTTTCCCTCTCGGTTACCTTCCTCAACTCTATTGTCTCTCCTTTGCTTGAGGTTCTGGTGGCCAAGGTCTCCAGGCGCAATTCATCTCTTTCTATGTATCTTTTCCTCGGCTATCTTCCTCCTCCTGTTTCCCTGGAACCCCTTCATGCTCTGCATGATTTTCTCTCTCCTCACTTACTCGATCCCTCCCCTGTGCTCCTGATGGGGGACTTTTTATCTTTATTTTTAATACGATGCTTGATAGACTGGCCATCAGGGGTCATCTGGGCAGTTTACAACAGTGTAAAATAGCAGGGGCCAAAGCCAGAAACAGAAAAGAACTACAATATCAAACAGGAAAGCACACAGTCATACGAGAGCCTGAGAAAGAAAGAGAGAGGGGCTTAAGTGGAAGGGGAGGAAGATGAAGAGTGGTCAGGAAAGGGGAGGTCGTAGGCTGCACAGAAAATATAAGTCTTGAGGAAGGATTTGAACTTGGGGAACGATTGTTCTTGATGGAGTGATTGAGGAAGGGAGTTCCAGAGTGACGGGGCTAGGAAGAAGAATGCTGAGTTCCGGGTTTGCTCTAAATGAGCACAGGCTAGGGAGAGGAGGTCAAAGGTGTGTAAGGACCGGAGACTGTGGGGCATCGGGTGAAACTGTATAAAATTTGGTAGGTATTGAGAGATATGCATGTGAAGGGCCCTGTGAGTCAGAGTTAAGAGCTTGAAGATGATACAGTGAGGGAGTGGAAGCCAATGTAAGTGGATAAGAGAAGTTGTGATGTGGCCGGAGTGAGCGGTGTGGGTAAGGATATGAGCAGTAGTATTTTGGATCAACTGTAAATGATGGAGCTATCTTCATCTCTCTTCCTCTGCTGATTCTCTGACACAAGACTTTCTTGCTTTTCTTGCTTCTTTGGATCTATGACAACATGTGATTTCTCCTACTCATTTGGCTGGTGGCATTCTGGATCTTGTCATCAGCTCCATATTTCTCTCCTCCTCTTTGCCTTCGTGACCCGTGTATCATGGTCTGATTATTGTCTGATTACCCTTTCTCTTACTGATTCTTTTGTTCAGAAAACTTTGCCCCTCCCTCTTTATTTATTTTTATTTATTTATTTAGCTGCATTTATATCCCGCTTTTCACCGGGTCAAAGCAGCTGGGGGATACATTTAACACGAGGGGATATGAGACACGTAGACTAATACTTACAGGGAACATGGGCAATGGAGGGTTAAGTGGCTTGCCCAAGACCACAAGGAGCACCTGTGGGACTAGAAACCCCAGTCCTTCCGGCCCAAGGTTGCTGTCCTCTAGTGGGATTTGAACCACCGACCTTCCGGCCTGTAGTACCTTGCCCCAACCACTAGGCCACTCCTCCCTCTTTGCATCGTCATGACCTTTGTGGCTTTACTACTGATTCGTTTGTGGCTGCCTGCCCCTCTTTTCTCTCTGACTTTCCTCAGCGTCCCCTCAGTGATCAACTTGAGCTTTCAATTCTATGATGTCCTCCACTTTCGATTTTATTGCCCCTTTCAGAACCTCATCCTCTACTTCTTTTCCTCCTTTTCCCTCCAAGCCCTGGTATCATCCGGGACTTCGGCTCCTCCAGCAGCAATTTTTCCAGCTCGAATGCCGCTGGCATAAGTTTCGGTCCACAGTCCTTCTTTCTTCTTTCTTTCTTGCCTTTCATCACTATCATCTTGCTGTTGTCAATTCTAAAAAGTCATTCTATTCTTCCTTGGTTCGTTAGGACTCATCCACCTTTCATCTCTATTGTCTTTTGCAGTCTCTCATGGACAATCCATCTATAGCACTAGTTCTTTCGCCTCAGGCCTTTGCTACAGCTTTTAGTGCTAAACTCACTACTCTCCAGTCTTTGCTCTCTCCTTTGATGTCTGTATCTTCTTTGAGGTCTTCCTCTTCTAAATGGTACTCAACTTTCCACTTTCTCTCTTCCTAGCTTTTCTGAGCTCACTCATTGCCTCTTCCTGTGGGACTCCAGCACTTTCTGACCCCATCCCCTCCCGGTTTTTGAAGCTTCTTACGGAGTCCATCCTTCCTCAGATCTCTTTTATTATTTCTCTTTCGCTTTCTTCTGGCATCTTCCCAACTCTTTGGAAGTAGGCCATTGTGCTCCCTCTACTGAAGCCTGCTGCTTAAGATCCTTCCTACATCCTCAACTATCGGCCCATTTCTTACCTTTCCTTTCAAAATCCACCGAGCATCTTGTAGCCCACCAATTGCAGGATTTTCTTCTTTCTTCCCATGTCCTACACTTTTTCCAGACTGGTTTTCGCCCCTCCTTCTTGGCTGAGCCTTGTTTGCTAGCTATTAGTGACTATTTACACTCTGCTCTTGATGCTCGTCACCAGGTTCTTCTCATATGTCTGGATCTCACTACAGCTTTTGAATTGGTGGATCATTCTATTCTTTGTTCTCAGCTTTCACTTATTGGTGTATCAGGTTCTCTGCCTGGTTTTGTTCTTAACTTTCTTACCATTCATGTGGAGCCTGATTCATGAAGGGGCACATCTGGGCCGTCTGGACATCCCCAAGCAAGATGAGCTCTTTAGGACCTGATTCTAGTCTGCGGGAACAAAACGTTCCTGTGGTACACAGAATCAGGCCTGTGGACGGCCCAGCGTGCCCCTGCCTGCCAGTGGGAACATCCTCCCCACAGGCACTTCTGGCTCACATGGCTAAGACCGCTTCTTGACTGTCACCCCACTTATGACCTGGATTGGGCGGCAGGGGGGATCTCTGGGCCTGATTGCCCTGCCAGTGCTGATTATTCTACCATCGAGGTGGAATAATCAGCACATCCCCTCTGACCAGGCAGGACATGCAGGGCCATGACCTGAATCGGCACTGTACATCCTGCCGGCTTGGCCCATCCCTGCTCCACCCAGATCCTGCCCCCTCCCGCTCCCCACTGGCTCTCCCCATCCTGCGGTTCTAGCCGTGTGGGGAGAGAAGTTGGGGGAATAGGGTCAGACGGCTTGTGGGGACGTGCAGCCCCACAACCCATGACTCAGAATCAGGCCCATAGATTCTCTTGGTCTTCTCAGATTTCTGCTCCTCACTCCCTTCACTGTGGTCAGTCCCATTCTGTTTAATATTTTTTTGGCCCCCCTTGTGTTTCTAATTGAATCCCTGGATATTGTTTCCTTCAGTTATGCCAACGATATATAGTTGTTTTTTCACTTTCCTGTCCATTCCCTCTTAGTGGTCTCTCAGATCTCTGGTAAGCTGGATGTGATTGCTGACTGTCTCTCCACTCACGGTTTGCCTCTCTTTTGTTTGCCCTCCCGAGTCCTCTTACAGTCCCTGCTTCACTGTCGATACATAGGGTTCTCCTTACCTTTCAACCTTCCATTAAGATTCTGGGTGTTCATTTTGATTCCCGCTTGTCTTTGGTGGTTCAGCGTTGTTTTATATTCTTCGCCAGCTTCGGTACGTGTCACATCTCTTTCATCACTCATCTCTCCATTTGTTAATTCTTTCATTGGTTCTATCTCACCTTGACTATGCCAACTCTCTTTTTTTCTGGTCTGCCCTTCTCCCAGGTTCACAGATTGCAGTTGGTTCAAATTACCATTCTTCGCTTGCTTTACAAATCTTGTCGGCTTGATCATATCACTCCCTTCTTTCTGGCCGAGCGTTGGTTACCCATTTCCTTCCGTATTCAATTTAAGGCCCTCGTTCTCACCCATAGTGTCCTTCTTACTGGCACTCATACATTTCTGTCTCTTTTTTCTGTATATACCACTTCCAGGGTTCTCCGTTCTGCTTCAGAAGGTCTGCTAACTGTTCCCAGTCCCCGGTTGATTTGCACTTCCCTGGCCACTTCTCAGCTTTCCGTGTTGTGGCTCCTTCTGTATGGAACTCTTTGCCTGCTTCTCTTCGCTCCCAGCTACCATTTTGGTCCTTTAAGCCCCAGTTGGAGTCTCATTTATTTTCCCTTGCTTTCCCTGCCTTGACTTTGTTTTCTTGCTATTCCAGTCTGCAGATGACTCTGTTTGCTGTCTTTGTCTTCCCCCTTTTCTTGCTCTTTGTGTCCCTATTATTTCATTCGCCTTGATTTTGTAACCTAAGCCATTCCTTCCCTCTTCCCTTTGTGCCCTTGTCTCTTCCTTCCCTTTCTTTCCCATTGTCTTGTCTTGTTCGTCTCTACCCCCATTTTAACTTTGTATGCCACCTACTTACATCTGCTATAGGTGGGTTATCAAATATAATACAATAAACAATAAAAAAAAACAATAAAGGCCCGATTTTCGAAGGCCTTTACATGGGTAACTTCCCTAGTTACCCATTGAAAGGCCTTATCCAGGCTTTTCAAAGGACACCTACATGGGTACTGCCCTCCGAAAATCCTGGATACGTCCCTAATGTGCACAGATGCTATGCGAGTTGCATCGGGCTGTGTTAGGGGCGTTCCGGGGCGGAGGAAGGGGCTAAACACGTAGTAGCAATTTTCAATGCTACCCACTTAGCCTCTGCACCTTAAAGATAGGTTTTTCCTCGCCTTTCTTTAAGGTGCAGAGGCTAAGTGGGTAGCATCAAAAATCACTGCTACCTATTTAGCCTTAGTGGCTGCCGGCGCATCCAGACAAACCCAGATTTTCACTTCTGCTGCTGCGGAAGTGAAAATCCGGGTTAAGGGGGGTCAGTGAGCAGGATATGTGCTACCACGGCGCATAGCCTGCCTAATTGAAAATCAGGCCCTAAATAACCTAGTGCACAAATGATTAGGGTTTGATTCCCACTGACACTCCTTGTGGTCTTGGGCAAATCCCTTTACCCTCCACTGCCTTAGAAGAAAGGCCTGCCACTCTACTTTCAGTCACACTTTACTAAGAAAACTCAGGAGCTGCTGGGTCGCCAGGAGTCAGCACTGACTTGATGGCACTTAAAAACTATAAAATGTGCATGCTAATTTTTGAAAGCTTATAATATAAATATATGGAAATGGAGAGGTGGACAAAGTTTAATATCAGACTGAAATGCATTAATATAAGGAAACTCTTGAATGAATGAAAGAAGAAGCATTGAAGATCTTTCTGTATACCAAAAGTTAATTTGGGGTCTAAATCTAAATGTGAAGCAATAGGTCAATTCTAATATGTGTGAAAATTTCTAATGAAGTACATGAAACCAGCACTGTTCCCTCTAAGCTGTGCGCGTGTGCATGCGCACACACCTTGCCGAGCAAGCGCACATACTTTACAACAGAGCGCACAAAAATTACGGTTCTGATTCTGATAGCAAACAACACAGACATCTTAAAATTTTAAAGTTGTGATTGTAATTACTAGAAATTTTCTGCTTCATTTAACAATCGTCTATTTTCATTTAATTTGATTAAAATAGATGCGGTGTACATACTGTATTCTGACGTGTAGTCAAATTTTAAAGTATATAACTCCGAGTGTCGTTATGTGGCGCACAAAAATATAACCTTCCTTCAAAAGCTGCACAGCTGATATTTTATGCGCACACAGCCTACAGAAAATTAGAGGGAACATTGGAAACCAGTGATATGAGGAATGTATAAACTACATGTATAGGGGTTTAATATCAGCTCCTATATATATAATTTATATGGATTTACAGTTTAGCCCCTAGAACACCCCAACCACACCCTCCCTGCTCTAATTATAGTGTTATACATATAGCAGAATATTCGTATTTCACTATACATATAATGCTGCCGGATTTTTTAAAAGTTACTTAGACATTTGGCAGGGCACCAAACATCTACATTCTTTTTAAGTATTAACCCACAGGTATAATTTGGATCTTCTGTGCCAAAAGTATCATCTATATATGTTGTTGTTGTTGTTAAGTGCCGTCGAGTCGGAGTCGACTCATGGCGACCCTCTGGATAGCTATCCTAAATTGTGTTCGGTCTTCAGTCAGGCGGCTTATTGTTGACAGACTGGTACCCGTAGCTGCTGTTATTGTATCAATTCATCTCCTTGCTGGCCTTCCTTTTTTGCGTTGACCTTCTATTTTGCCAAGCATGATGTCTTTCTCTAATGATCTCTCTCTCCGCATGATGTGTCCAAAGTATGAAAGTCGAAGTCTTGTCATCTGAGCTTCTAAAGAAAGCTTAGGTTTGATCTCCTCTAGTACAGACTGGTTTGTTCTTCGGGCAGTCCATGGTATACACAATATTCGCCGCCAGCACCATAATTCAAAGGCATCAATTTTCTTCCTGTCTATCTTTTTCACTGTCCAGCTTTCACATCCATATGATGTTACTGAAAATACCATGGCTTGAACAAGTTGAATCTTTGTATGGAGAGAGACATCTCTGCTCTTGAGAATCTTATCTAGGTCTTTCATAGACATTCTGCCAAGAGCAATGCGTCATCTGATTAGGCCAATAATGCGTCGTCTGATTAGGCCAATAATCGGGGCCTAATATATATACCTTATGCAAAAAAGCCCTGCTGCTGCAGATGTTTTATTGAATGTTGACCCAATCTATCTTTTTTTATTTAACTCACACCTTTTCTGTGGTAGTTCAAGGCAATTTACATTCAAGCGTAGATTTTCCTTGTCCCCAGAGGGCTTACAATCGAAGTCTGAACCTTAGGCAATGGCGGGCAAAGTTACTTGCCCAAGGTCATGAGAAGCATCACGAGGAGAACTATGATTCAAACCCTGGCTTTCCTGATTCATATCCCATTGCTCAAAATACTAGGCCTACTCCTCCATTATAAAGATCATCATACTAACCGTGGAAGCCCCAGAGAACAGTTTTAAACAACTCTACAGGGAGAACATCTTTAAACTCAGAGAACCTTCCAATCTATGGGAAAAGAGAGGTCTCCAACCTTTTCTCCAAAAACCTTTCCCACCAAAATTGTAATTTTCTGTCTCAATCCCACTAATTGGGTTTGAGAACTACAGTATAAAAGAGCAAACATCCACTGCATAACCACTTCACCCTGAAGAAAGCAAAGAAGGGTGGTTGAAACTTTGGTTTCAGTTACTAAGACAAGCATAACGGAATACTGCAAAGATCTAGCAAGGATTGGCAGCCAATGAAAATTCGGTCATGAGGATGTCACATGATTCTATTTTTTTCCCAATAAAAATATTGCTGAGATATGCAGTCATTTTATATTGGCTTGGGAAAGACCCCAAATCAAAGAGTTACTGTAATCTAACAGACTGATCATTATTGATTATACCAGAATGATCAGAATATCCTTAGTTGTGTGGTCCTAAAACTACTGGATGTGTCAGAACTGATTGAAAAAGGCCCTTACCACTAATCCAGTGACTGCAACCCCAGATCTAACTGAGGGCCAAAACTCACTTCCAGGCTTACTATAGACTCATGCAACTTAAATGGGTGGTTAGCAATACACAGATGAAACTGCAATGCCCTCAAAATCCACATAGCCAGAGGATATTAAATATAAGCCCACTAAAAAAATAAGTCTGGCAAGCTATGATGTTTCATAAGGGAAGAAATACTTTATTTGGAAATAGTGTTAGATCAAGACTTAGGGGGATGTTTACTAAAGTGCGGTAATCGTGATTAACGCGCGTAAAGTAAGTTTAACGATCGTTAGCACATCCGAACGCGCGTTCTGACGTGCTAACGATCGTTAAACGTACTTTACGCGCGTTAACCGCAGTTAACGATCGTAAACCTCCGCGGCGTGTTAAAACAGCGCAGAAGGTGGAGAGTGGGTGGAGAGAAGGGGGTCAATGGGCGGAGAGTGGGCGGGGAGAGGCTCCCCTCATACTAACGCGCTGAATTTCTGAGCTCAATTCCAACGCGAATGAAAACCTGTCGTTAAAGGCATATTAAAGGGAAGAGAAACCATTTCCGTCAGCAATGTACAGCAAAACTGGGGAAACCTACAAAACGTGAGCAGTGTGATACATGTGCAAAGACCAAAAGTTCACATAAAACCTTAAGAATGACCACAAGAAACATTGTAAAAAGCACAATTCAGCTGGGCAACAGTGATAGCAATGGGCAACAATGAACAACACTCCCTGGAAAGCACCAAAGAAAGAAATGATGTTTGGAAGGGTCTACGCTCCATAGACCCTTTCAAAGATCATTTCATTGTGATGGAGCTTTCCTGGGAGTGGTGTGTAATGTTACCCAATGATGATATTGTTGCCCAGCTTGGTTATGGGTGTTTGCCCCTTTTTTTGAGGTCTGTTTTGAGTTTATGTGCACCTTTGTCTCCATACAAGGTAAATGAGCCCACAGTAAACCTGTGCAGAGCAGGGTTTCTGACTCGTCAGGCCGCTTTAACTAACTCCAGGGACTGCACCATCTCTGTGGCCACAGTGTGGTGCAACAGACACAGCCAGTGCCTGTAAGACCAGAGGGTCACAGGTTCAAATCCCAGCTGGGGCTCCTGCCAACCCGACCCAATTCCCATAGTTTTACCCACCACTAAACAGTGATAGTAAAGACACCCCTTTATTGCAGAGAACATACGCATGGTTAATACGCCTATATTATACCACACCAAACACAGACATCAGAAACAGGCGCGTTACCCAGAGCAGAGTCTCGCAATTGCAGTCCTGGAGGGTCCCACACCATTCAGGTTCCATGCTGCCTCTAATAAAGATGCCTGTGCTGCATATCTATGCACCACCCCCATGGTATGCAGATGTAGCTCATGCATATTTATGAGGGACAGCATGAAAACCCGAACAGGTTTGGAACACCAGGACTGGAGTTGGGGAACTCTGCCGTAAAGCAGCAGCCAACAGGGCCAGACACACCCACAGGCCCCATTGGCCAATGCCTCCTGGAGAAGAAGGACATTGGGCCCTGCCTTTATCTCCCAATACTAGCAGTTGCATACCTTAGCAATGCCACCCTACACCTGGGTATATGGTACACAGCTATCAAACGTTTCCTGTGAGAACTGGCAGATATCAATTCCTACATTAAGCACAGTTTGCTCAGTGAGCTCCACCATAACAATCATTCTGCTGTCTGTGGTGTGTGCTGCAGGTCTGGTCTCTGACAGTGCGTACCACCATGGGGAGTGACCCCCAACAGTCTTGCTTACAATATCCATGCCTGAACTGTGCCCAGGACTGGTGTGGTGGGTATGGCTGCTGAACACCTCTATAGTTGCACAATGCTGGCATAGGTGTGGGGGTGTCTGTCTGTCTATCCAGTGTGTGGTGGCTGCAAACACCTTCCACATCCCACACTGCCAGCAATGTTGCCAGTATTGAGCTGACAATGTGCATAATGAGGAGCAAGGTACCATGGGTATAGGCCGGACAGGGTGGCCTGGCCAGGGTGCATCTGCACAGGGCATAGGGCACTGACTGGGACATTTTAGTGCCCGGCCACCACCTACACAGACAGGGTGACCTCAGTATGTCCTGCTGAGAGATCACTCTCACCCTGACTGTGCAGTGACCACAGCATGGCTAGGCACCCCCATAGTGCTATATAGTATTTCTCTCATGTGATAGATATGGGTTTCCTTTTGGGGCCCAGTCACTGATTTATCTGCTTGCTGTGTATGCTGACATCCCAGTTCTGGGTGCATGCATATCCACTGGGCACATGCATTATGGACTAACTAACAGACTGTTTGCAGCTGTTATGTGTCTTGATGGAGTGGCTTGTAGGGTGCAGTGGCTGATGGCTTGCTGCAGGAGTATATCAGATAGTGGTGGGGTGCAGCTTACCATATCCAGGCCTGATGTCTGTCTGCGTACAGAGCTGTGGTGCCTGCCCTGTGGGGTGTCTGTTCCCCACCAGAACTGGGGTTGATGTTCCTCTCTACTGCCACCTTTGCAGGGAGGTAGAAGGTGGATCTATTGTTAGGAGACCCTGTTTGCCACCCTTGGCACTTTGGGGGGGGGGGGTACATGGGCCACCTAGGGGGGTCCATGGGGGCTACACCTGACTGCACGGTGTTTGTGCAGAAACTACCTATCTCGCACATTAACACTGCTTTGGACCTGCGCCATGGCCTCTTTCAGCCATGGATGGTGCTGTGGACCTGGTGCTGGGCGCCTCACTGCACCCTCAGGGTGAGCACAGTACCAGCACAATGTGATGGTGTGTAGCTACTCTGTGCCAGTACAACACACGGTCAGTACCCCCTACCAGGCCGAGGTGCTGTGGGGGTGCACATGGTCACTTCCCCCTACCAGGCCGAGGTGCTGTGGGGGTGCATTCCCCATGGTGTGTATCTGTGGACAGCTGATTTGCATGTGCAGTGCATCATGGGTGTGACTGGCACGATCCAACCCTGGGAAGATCCAGCGCCTGCTCTCAGGCTCTGATAAACCATAGGCCATCACATGTACATCTGTTCGCATAGTGCATAAGTGCAAGACACCCTAAAGTGTCTGTACTATAAGGTGCCCACGCTGGTAAAAACACACGTACCCACGCATGGGGCTACGCCCGTAACAACGCATGCAGCCACGCACGTACCAACGTACATGGCTATGCGCACTGCGAGAGTGTGTTTCACTAACAACTACTGAACGTAAAGAAAAACATGCCTCCTCATTCCCTATGTAATGTACAGGGTGCTGCTTGGGACAGCATTCTGCGTTAGGCACACTGGGGACTCAAACCCATGCTGCCTGTAACAGCGGTGAGTACACTAACCATTGTGCTACAGCTCTGTTTCAATGATTTGTGTCTGTACGCCCTCATATGCTTAACGCGCCACGGCGCCCTGTAACGCTCGTTAGTTTTTGGAACGCGCGTTAGTCGTTACGATGTCCCGCCCATGTCCTTTTTTGGCTTTCCTTTCACTAACGCGGCTCCTAACGCGATTTGCACTAACACAGTTTAGTAAACATACCCCTTAATATCCAGACCAAAAATAAAGAAGATTGTGTGAAATATTTACTATAAGCTCCGAAGTGTTAGGAGATTGAGATATGTGCTTGATCAGGATTGTTTTCAGAGTGTTGTGCAATGTTTAGCATTGCCCAGTCTAGATTACTGTGATGTAATTTATGGAGGGTTATCTAATAAGGCAATACAGTTGGTGCAGAACTCTGCAGTAAGGTTGATTGCTGGTTTAGATTAATAGGACCATATCTCTCTGACACTGGTTGAGCTACACCGGCTTCCAATTCAATATTGTAGCCAGTTTAAGACTCTGCCTCATTTTTTGAATGCTATTTATTTATTTAACAGGTTTTCTATACCACCCTATCATTAATTCAGCGCAGTTTACAACGAACATCACAGCAACAACAACTTTTACATAGAACAGGATAATGGACTTGGGGGATATTTATTTTTATTTATTTATTTTATTTAACACTCATTTATATACCGCATCTTCCAGAGATCAGATGCGGTTTACAGTAAACAACAATCAAAAAAGCAGGGTTTGTTTTACATGGAACATCTTATATCAATAAACATAGTATAAGTCAAACAGTGAATGCAAATACAGAACAGAATAAACTATGTACAGGTATAAGTATGTGGGCATTATCTAAACAGTGTATGCCAATACAGAACAGAGTAAACCATATACATTTATTTACAAGTATGCGGACATTAGAGAATGGATCATCATGTATTTTCATCTATGTATATTATCTAATTAAGTGAGTGGGCTTTTATTTGAGTCAGTCACTTAACTAGTTAGCCTTTATCTAGATCGAGTGAGGGGTTATCTTTGATGTTGTAATGCTTGGTAAATAGATAGGTTTTTAATTTTTTACGGAATTCCATTATCTCGGATAGAGTTCGTAGATCCTCTGGGAGGGAGTTCCCCATGGTTGGTGCTGCATGTGAAAAGGCTCTGTTATTTGTTAATTTATTTGCTTTTATGAAATCTTTCGGAATCTTTAGTTTGTTTAATTGTCCTTTTCTGTGAGTGGGTTTTGAAGATTCTTTACCGAGTAGTTTACATAGTGTGGCAGGAGCCATGTCATTTAAAGCTTTGAATGTTGTTATCATTGTTTTATATATTAGCCTACTTTGTATTGGTAACCAGTGAAGGGAAGCCAGTATTGGAGTTATATGTTGGAGTGCATGTGCTTTCATTATGATTCTAGCTGCTGCATTTTGTGCTAGCTGGATTCTTTTAATGTTTTGCTTTGATATACCTATTAGTATTAGGTTGGCAAAATCGAGGTGAGGAGTTATGGTGGCCTGGATTATATTAATAAAGTCTTGTAAGAATACTAGAGGGCGTAGTTGTTTAAGAATTTTGAGCTTGAAATAAATTTTCTTTATAGTGTTTCTGATGTGAGTATCCATTGTAAGGTGTGTGTCTAGAATAACACCTAGATATCTTACTTCGTTTTTTATTTTAATTTCTTGGTTTTGTAGAGTTATGTGGGTTGGTATAGTATATGATTGATTTTTTGTTACTATCAGAACTTCAGTGGTACAATGAAAGAGTATAACTTTTAACTATATACATGAGTGCTTTGCTGGAACTGTTTAGTGTATTACATCTAATTAAGGGTAAGGATAAGGGTAACAGCATGTTTATGGGGTATGAGTGAGGCAGAGGGGTAAGTGTTTTCATGTGATTGGTCTATGGTGTTTCATGGTTGTTAGAGACATTGTAACTGTCCAAGAGTCTTGTATGGTGCACTGTATGGTCAATGTGTATGACCATAGTATTCTATGAACAGGTGTGTCTTGATAGCTTTTCTAAAGTCCATTAGGCCTTTTATTGCTTATATGTCTGGACGTAGGTCATTCCATAGCAAGGGAGCATATATGGAGAGGGCTTTTCAACACGTGGATTGTCTGGCTTTCATCTTGCTTGTTGGGATTTTCATGGTGTTAGTGTTGGTTGTTCTTCTTATTCTGGTGTGTTGTGTTTTCTGGATTATTGGTTGAAGGGAAGGGGGTGATAGGTTATTGATTATCTTGAAGATTAATGTTAAAGCCTTGTACATGGAACGAAGGTTGACTGGGAGCCAATGTAGTTGTTGAAGGGTGGGGGTTATGTGGCTGTATCTGACTGTTCCGGTGATAATCCTTGCTGTAGTGTTTTGGACTAGTTGTAGAGATAGTATTGTTTTATTGGGGAGATCCTGGTAGATTATATTGCAGTAATCCAATATTGGTGTTACTATGGCTGGCATACGGCTCAGAAGTCGCTGTCGCTGAGCAGAGGTTTAAGTTTACATTTTGTTTGTAATTTGTGGTAAGCTGTTTTGGTTACTTCTTTTATGTGGGATTGGAAGTTGAGTTGTCAGTTGAATGTAACTCCCAGGTATTTGACCACTGGCTTGGATGTTAGGGAGTGATCGCAGATTTTCATTGAGTCTGGTGGGGAGAAAATGGTATTCCTGGTTATATGTATCATTTCAGATTTCTTAAAGTTTACTGACAGGTTTTGATCTCTCAGCCAAAGTATCATCTTTTATAGGCATGAGGTAATTTGTGTGTAATCTGGTTTTCTGATGTTTATCGGTATGAAAACCATAATGTCACCTGCATATATCCTGTATTGTATGTTGTATTGTTTTATAATGTCGCATATAGGTTGAATATATAAATTGAAAAGCAGGGCAGACAGAGCTGAGCCATGTGGTACACCTTGTTATTGTGTGAAAGGATTTGATTGTAGGTTTATTTATTTATTTAACATTTTTTATATACCGTCTTTCTGCAGGTTTCCAGTTCTCACTTGTTGAATGCGATTGGATAGGTATGAAACAAACCATTTCAGCACTTTGCATTGATGCCAGTTTCCCAAAGCCTTTGTAATAGGGTATTATGGCTGACAGAGTCAAATGCTGCAGTGATGTCAATGAAGCAGAGGACAAATCCTTTCTGTAAGTCATCTATGCCGATTATGAGAGTATCCAAAATTGAGGTGATGATTGTTTCAACACTGTGGTTTGGTTTCAATCCATATTGGTGGGGGTCTAGTGAGGCATAGCTGTCAATATGATCTTGTAGTTGATGTAGAACTATTTTCTCAATTATCTTAGTTATGAAGGGGGGACTTGATATTGGTCGGAAGGAGCTAGGGTCTTTGAAGTTGAGGTTCCCGCTTTTTTAAATAGGTCTTATGGATGCTTATTTGAGTTGTGGTGGGAAATAGCCTTGTGTGAGTGATGCTTTGACGATCTTCGGTATATATGGCATTAGGTATTCTCTTGTATGTTTGACCCAGCTCACTGGGCATGGATCCATGAGTGAGGTGGTTGTGTTGATATTTGTAATAACTGAGTCAAGTTGTTTTTCCGAGGGAATGTTGAATGACTCCCACTTTTCTATGTTCTTGTGGTGAAAGTTTTGCATGCTTGGTTGGTTTGTTTTTGTGATTGGATTTTGCATATATTTTAATTGTAGGAAGTCGGTCATTTCCTGCGGTGTTATGGTATTTATATTGTTTGGTGCTGTTGGTTCCTTCGTCAGTCTGTTTACTATGCCAAACAGTTCTCTCTGCTTGTTAAGGGATTTCATTATTAGATTTGTATGGTGTTCTTTTTTGCATTTGTTTATCAGGTCATGATATTGCGCTAGCATTTCCATGTATTTTGTATGATGTTGCTGGTCTTTGGTTTGACGCCATAGTCTCTCTGGTCCAAGCTTACTAAGCTGTTTTTTATGTTCATTGATTTCATTGGAGAGCCATGGAGCATTCTCCTTTCTTCTGTTATTTTGTAATAGTTTGGTTGGAGCTATTGATGCTCTGTTGAGTGTTTCATTCCAGTGAGCAATAGCGGAATCAAGGTCAGTTGTGTTTTTTTTTAAGATCAGGTAGTATTTGCTCTAGGAATTTTTCTTTGTGGAACGTTTGAAATCTCCTTTTTTCCTTTGGTGTTATGTCTGGTGTTTTATCTTTTATGGGTGCGTTAATGGAGAAGGTAACCATGTAGTGGTAAGACCACAGGACTGCGTGACTGATATGATTGTTAATAGGTTTTGGGTACAAAGATGAGGTTGAGGGTCCCGCCTCTTTTATGCGTAGGGGAGTTTATCATTTGGGTATATTTCAGATCTGTCATTGCATCCAGGAAAGTATCTTGGTCATACTGGGATAGTGAAGGGAGGTTAGGGTATCCTAGGATAAGGAAAGGTTTGTTCTGTGTGGCATGGGAGCAGATTTGTTCCAAGATGATCGAGAGTTCTTCTTGGTCAGCGCTTGAGGCTCTGTATGTGAGGCATAAGACAAGGTACCTGCTTGAGACTGTGATGATGTTGCTTCCTTTAGAGATAACAGTGGAGGTGGTGATGAAGTTCAGGTTAGCCTTTGCTATGATTAGTGCTGCTCTGCCTAGTTTGCCCTGCAGCCCTATGTAGCTGGTCGAATGCTACATTTGAATGAACATTTAATGAGCATCCCATTGTTAAAATCTTTGAAACAAATAACGGTGACGTGAGTACTCTCAAATTTTTATTATTTTTTTAGTGTTGTCAAGTCAGTGCTTATTCCTGGAGACCCAGCTGCCTCTGGGTTTTATTGGCAATGTATCACTCACTGCAAGTAGATTGCCAGGCCTTTTCTTCCAAGGCAATAGAGACACACTGCTATTATGTGTTAACAGCAGTTGTTTATAGGTGCAGGGCATGGTTTTGGCAGAGGTATGTTATTTGTGACCGCAGACAAGAGTGTCTGTGTGTGTGTGTATGTGTGGTCTGAGAGCTGCAGGGGAGGCCCTGGTGTACTGATCCGCAACTCTAGGGGGACATGTAGACCTGGTCAGTACCTGGATCATGGGACTGACCGCAGCATCACTAGGTGCCAGTGTGAATGGATGGTAACATCTGTACAGCTGCTCTGCAGCAGCATAGCATGACATGTCCTTGTCAACGGTGGGGGACCCTCAGAGTGGGCGCATGTTGCAACAGTACTAATACATATCTACCCCAGTATCAACTTCATCGCCTACAGTTACTCCAAAATATGGCTGCCCGACTCCTCACCCATAGATCACGTATCCCCCCTCCTTATCTGTTTACACTGGCTCCTTCTCAAATTCCAGTTCCCATACAAGATCCTCATTACTGTACACAGAGTGATTCACACCACTCAATATCTAGTAGATCTCATTCATACGCATATCCCTCCACGTATCCTGTGCTCCATTCACCATGACCGCCTTGCTCTTCTATCCCCTGTACGTGCACGCCTGGAGAAAATCTGTCACTCTGCATTTTTCTTCCTTGGACCAGTCCTCTGGAATTCACTGCCAGTCACACTCTGTGACGAGCACTACTTTCAGAAATTTAAAACAATGCTAGAAATGTACTTTTTCAACCTCACCTTCGACCTCCCCTCACACCAACCACCAGCCTGACTCCCTGACCTATTTAGTTAATGTATTTGTCTCCTATGCTAAACTCTTTTCTTTCCTGTGTGCCCTGTCTTCTCCACTTTCCTGTCTGATAATTTGGTATTTGTTTCCAATTTCATTGCAGCCCATTTATTGTAAACCATTCTGATGCCTCCACCTGAGCAGTCAATCAAATGTGATAATAAAGATAAAGATATGTGCACCATCAGAGGTCTCTCACATTGTGCACCTTTGTGAGGACAGATGATAGTGCCTTTGGACATATATTTCTGATGTTTGCACTATTGTATGTTCTCTTCCTGATGGTTTCCGATGAATGGCAGGGATATGTTTGGACATGTAGCTGTACAGACCCATTTCAGTTCTTTCTGGCCCATTCGTAGCATTGCAAACACTGTTTTCAGCGATCACCACTAAAAGAATAACTAGGGGGTTAATCAAATGCCATTGATTCAATACGCCATCTACGCCAACGACATAATGATATTCACCCCAATAAACCTGGATGCCCCAGATTACTCCAACCTAGCCAATTGTCTCCAGCAAATGACAACCTGGCTGTTAGAAAACAACCTATCCATAAACCACAACAAAACAGAAGCACTATTCATATCAAAAAACCCCCACCTTCTCAATGACACGCACCATAAAACTAAATGACATCACAATATCAGTAAAGCCAGAAGTGAGATACCTCGGAGTGACTCTCAACAAGGACCTAAACCTACAAACCCACATTGCCAGAACCACAAGAAACGCCTACCTCAAAATGAGAACCATCAGGCACCTCAAACCCATCCTCGCACAGGACCATTTCCGTACAGTCTGTCAAATGCTCATCACCCCTACACTTGACTACTGCAACCCCATCTACCTAGGGCTGTCAAAACAGGCCCTCCGACCACTGCAGATGACTCAGAACACTGCCGCCCGCATAATAACAGGCTGCTAAGGACATGACCACATCACACCCATCCTCTACCACCTCCACTGGCTACCAATCAGCTCCCGTATACAATACAAAGTTTATCCTAAACATATTCAAAATAAGACAGAATATCTCAGCCAACAGCCTGCAACCTCTCATCAAAGTGGACCTATGCACCAGACCCAGAAGAAGGAGAACCACAGACACCATCACCACCCCAAGTGAATTCACCAAATCCAGACAGGACACTTCAAGAAGAGCTCTGTCCATGGCCACACCCACCCTGTGGAACTCTCTCCCCGACGAGCTGAGATCTGCCACGGACCTCAAAGATTTCAGAAAGCTGCTCAAAACAAAGCTTTTCATGGATCACTATAAGGACTTCACCTGAACTAGACTCTGCCATAACCAAACCGAAGCCTTCAATTTGTATATAGACCTGTATATAGCTCACTTGTTTTAATAACTGTACATAGTTCACTTGCATATAAAGCAAACTAATCGCTCACACCCCTCGAACACCCTCATTCAGATGTTTCCACTGCATGTTGCACACTATAGCCCCCCTTGATTGTTTGATGTGAAAACCGCTTTGATTTAATGATAAAGCGGTATATTAAATCTGCCTAAATAAATAAATTTCAGTTCTTTTTGGCCCATTCGTAGCATTGCAAAGGCTGTTTTCAGTGATCACCACTAAAAGAATAACTAGGGGGTTAATCAAATGCCATGTATGTCTTGCTGCAGGGTCTGTCAAGACAAACATCTCACTTTCCACTCGCTTTTACAGTTTCTTCGGTGCCTTTAGATACACTTGTAGTGTTATGGGCACACAACAAAATAGTATATTTAGTCTGGGTTGCATGCCCTTATCTGTTTCATCAGTATTAATGTGTTGTTTGCATGAGCACAACACTGTCAGAGTTAGCATCAGCTTAGGAAATGTACGTTATGCCAACGGAGGCGTGACTGCACAGAGACGGGAAGCATCGCAACCGTCTATCTTTTCAGCATACGGTGAGCACAGGGACGTACAGATCATTTGCTGCATTTACCTGTGTGCCATTATAGCAGCAAAGGCCCGTGTTTCTACAGATGTGTGTTATTCGTGCCGCATCGGAGATGTGTATCTTCCTGATTCCAGCCGCGTGCATGTCTATAGCCGCAGTTTCAGAATTGGGTATATTATGGATCCCTTTTCACTTTAAACGTTTCTGCTGGCAGCACAAGGATGTTATAAATTGGGCTCCACATGCATAACTTTGCACTTGTCCACATTAAATTTCATCTGCCATTTGGATGCCCAGTCTCCCAATTTTTCAAGGTCCTCTTGCAATTTTTCACAATCCTCTTGTGTTTTAACAGCTTTCAATAATTTGGAACCATCTGCAAATTTGATTACCTCACTCATTATTCCCATTTCCAAGTCATTTATAAGTATGTTAAAAAGCAGTGGGCCCAGCACAGATTCCTGGGCCAATCTACTATTTACCTTTCTCAATTGAGAAGATTGGCTATTTAGCCCTCATTTTTATTTTCTCTCTTTAAACCAGTTCCTAATCCACAACAGCACACTGTCTCCTATCCCATGACTTTTTAATTTATACAAGAGTCTCTCATGAGGGACTTTGTCAAAGGCTTTCTGAAAATCCAAATATGCTATATCAACTGGCTTACCTTTATCTACCTATTTATTCACACTTCGTAAAATATAACAGATTAGTGAGACAATCCATCTTGGCTTCCTGCCATTAGGCCATGACTATCCACATGTTCAGTAATTTTGTTCTTCATAATGGTTTCTACCATTTTGCCTGGTACAGACATCAAGCTCACCGGTCTGTAGTTTCCCGGAACACCCCTGGAACCCTTTTTAAAACTTGGCATTATAATCTCATATTTCAGTTCTTTCAGCACCCTGGGATATATGCCATCTGGTCCAGGCTATTTGCTGCTCTTTAGTTTATCAAACAGCTATAATACATCTTCTTGATTTATCGAAATTTGTTTCAATTCCAATGATACATCACCTTTGAATGTCATTTCTGACACTCTCTTTCCTAGCAGTTTCAATTCCCTTGCAGTAGAAGACCAAGTGCTTACTTAGATTGCCCTTCTTGGCTCCACACTTGAAAGCCTGGCACCACTCTGCTCTCGAGACTCCAGTCCCAGAGGCACTCAAGAGTGGGAGGGGAGAGGCTCCCTGTACACTAATGCTGTGGATTCCGGGTCTGACAACTAACGCCAGTGAAACCCTCGTGTTAGAGCAGATTTAAAGGGAAGAGGAACATTTCCATCAGCAATGTACAGCAAAGCCAGGGAAACCTACAAAAAGTGATGTGTGATACATGTGCACGGAACAAAAGGGCAAATAAACATTGAAAATGACCCGAACAAAATGGAAAAAGAACATAACCAAGCTGGCCAATAGTGATATTAATGGGAAACAGCAAAAAAACACTACCGAGAAAGGGTCTATGCTCTGTCCCCCTACAAGGTGAATGATCCCACAGTGAAATAGCGCTGATCAGGGTTTCCCCTTGTTATTGGACAGGTTTCCTATGGCATGCACATGTTCCACAACAGCAGGGTGGGCATGTCAGAATGGGCAACTGGACAGATGCTGGAAAAGGGGATACAGAGGGCTGCAGGCGGCACATGCTGTGGTGCAGCTGGGCCACAGTGCGTTCTAGGGTGATGCCCAGGTGGCCCATAGGAATGCTGAAACATAGAGCAGCCAGACAGCAACTGATGAGGGCCCAACATGGGCACGAGTGTGGTTCCCACAGTGTCACAGGGGATAGTACCCAGCAGGTACCCCCAAGGGCACAAAACATTGGCAGGCGGTGCTGGGGGGAAGCGTGGACATCTATGCAGGCACCCCTACCCCAGAACTCGCACCATAGGCAGCCATTTACCAGCACACTGGATGGTCTGAGACTGCACACCACCAGCACCACCAGCAGAAGGGCATGTCAGCATGGTGGCAGAGGGGTACTGGTGGTGGAGGGGGCAGTGGCAGCTGCCCACAGTAGACCATGGCCTAGTCCTGTGTAGGGGGGTGCCATGCACTGCAACAGACAGGCCCTGTCTGACAAACAGTCATGGTATCCCCAGGGAATGCACTATCCCTGTGGCAACACAGTGGTGCAGTACACACAGCCAGTATGTTCAGGAGCAGAAGGTCACAGGTTCAAGTTCCTGCCAACCCAGTCCCCATATTTTACCCACTACTAAACCATGGTAATAAAGAGGGAACCTGTATTGCAGATAACATAAACATGCCTGAAACGCCTATATTTTACCCTACAGAGCACAGACACCATAAACATGTGCAATACCTAGAGCAGAGTTTCCCAACTCCAGTCCTGGAGGGTCAAACACCATTCAGGTGTCATGCTTTCCCTAATAAATATGCCTGTGCTGCATTTGCATTCGCCGCCCCCATGGTGTGCAAATGTATCTCATGCATATTCATTAGGGACAGCATGAAAACCCGAACAGTGTTTGGCCCACCAGGACCGGAGTTGGGAACCCCTGCCCTAGAGCAAAAGCCAACAGTGGTACAAACACCCACACCCACAGTCTCCACTATCCAACACCTCATGGAGGGTCAGGCTGTTGGGCCCTGCGTGCAGCAACATCTCCCAATACTAGCACTTGCATACCTTAGCAATGCCGCTCTAAACCTGGGAATATGTTACACATATATCAAAAGGTTGCTATTATTAATGGCAGATAGCAATTCCTAAGTTAAACACAATTTGCTGATAGAGCTGCATCATAGCAACCTTTCTGATATCTGTGGAGTGTGTTTCAGTTCTGGTTTCTGACAGTGTTTACCACTCTGGGGAGTGACCCCAACAGTACTGCGTACCATAGCCATGCCTGCACCCTGCTCAGGACTGGTGTGGTGGCCAGAGCTGCCAAAAGCCTCTATATTTGCACAATGCTGGCATAGGTGTGGGAGTGTGTGTCTGTCTATCCAGTGTGTTGTGGCTGCCTACACCTTACTCAGCCCACACTGCTTGCACTGTCTCCAGTGTAAGGCTACCAATGTGCATAATGAGGAGAAAGCTACTGTGGGTATGGCCCGGACAGGGCGGCCTGGGCAGGATGCATCTGCACAGGGCATAGGGCAATGGCTGGGACATTGTAGTGCCCGGCCACCACCTGCACGGACAGGGTGGCCACAGCATGTCCTGCTGGGAGGTCACTCTCACCCTGACTGAGCAGTGACCACGGCATGGCTAGGTTTCCCCCATAGTGCTATATAGTATTTCTCTTAAGTGATATATATGGGTTCTCCTTTCTGAGGCCCAATCACTTGGTGGCTGTGCTCACATCCCAGTTTTGGGTGCACACATCTCCTCCAGGAATATGGACTAGCTAGCAGACTGTCTGCAGTTAGTATGTGTATGGCTGGAACACCTTGCAGGGTGCAGTGGCTGGGGACTCACTGTGCTCGCTGCTGGAGAATGTCAGATAGTGGTGGGGGACAGCTGAGCATTTCCAGGCCTCTTGTCTCTCTGCTATTGCTTTATGGATGTGTACAGATCTGCATTGACTGCCCATGTAGGGTGTCTGTTTGCCAGCAGGACTGAGGTTTACGGTCCCCTCTACTGCCACCATTGCAGGGATGTAGAATGTGGATCTGTTGGTGGGAGATCCTGTCCCCACCCTGAGCCCCAGAGGGCAGGTTGGGTGGTATTATGTAATCCGCCTATGTGTCCAAACACCCCCCCACCCAAATCATGTGACCATGGCACCCACACAGGATATGCACTATTCTGGGTGCATCATAGTCCACAAGGGCTAGATGTGACTGGGAAATACAGATGGACACAGGTGTGTCTGCAAGGACTACCTATCACACACTGGCACTGATGGAGACATACACCATAGCCTATCTCAGCTAAGCCAGGTGCCGTGGACCTGGTGCTGGGCGCCCCACCTCACCCTCAGGGTGAGCACAGTACCCACACAATGTGACGGTCTGTGGCTACTCTGTGCCGTTAACACACATGGTCAGTTCCCCCTACCAGGCCGAGGTGCTGTGGGGGTGCATACCCCATCTTGTGATCATCTGTAAACTGCTGATCTGCATGTGCAGTGCATCATGGGTACGGGTGGGTTAACGCTATCCTGGTAACCACAGCAGACAGTCTCTGTGGTGAACTGCAGTCCTTCTTTAGACAGCCAGGGCTGTGTTAGTAGCAATAGAGATGTAGCCCACTGGTTACTTCACTGACTGTGGAGGCAGAGGGCATGGGTTTGATCCCACAGTGGTGTTGTTTGATAGGGTTATCTGAGGCATTTCCTTTTTTAATTTAAATTAGTGCTGCCAGTAAAAACACCCTCACAGTGCTGTAACCTTAAGGTGCCTCATAAGGCGCCCTATAAGGCACCTTATAAGGTGCCCTATAAGGCGCCTTATAAGGTGCCCTATAGGGAACATTATAAGGTGCCTAGGCAGACAGTGCACTTTATAATGTGCCCTCTGGAGTGCCTTACAGGGCGCCTTATGCAGCACCTTAGGTTACGGCACTGTGAGGGTGTGTTTGCTGGCAGCACTAATTTATATTAAAAAAGAAAATGCCTCAGACAGCACTAATTTAAAGTAAAGGCTAATGCCTCATACAGCCTTACTCATTAAGCCCACTGGGGGATTGAACTCATAGAAACATAGAAACATGATGACAGAAAAAGACCATAACAACAACTACAACAGTCCACTTTTTACCTTTAGAGATCCTCTGTGTTGGTCCCATGCTTTTTTGAATTCAGTTACTGTCCTCATCTCTACCACCTCCACTGGGAGACTATTCCATGGATCCACTACTCTTTCTGTAAAGAAATATTTCCGCATATCACTTCTGAATCTATCTCCCTTCACCCTCATCCCATGTCCCCTCGTAGCAGAACTTGCTTTCAATTGAAAGAGGCTCTCTCCCTGAATATTTATGCCACGGAGGTATTTAAACATCTCAATCATATCACCTCTATCCCGCCTTTCCTCTAAGGTGTACATATTAAGATCCTTAAGTCTGTCCTCATATGCTTTATAATGAAGCCCACTAATCATTTTAGTAGCCACCCTCTGCACCGACTCCATCCTGTTCACATCCTTTTGAAGGTGCGGTCTCCAGAATTGCACACCATACTCCAAATGAGGTCGCACCAAAGACTTATACAGAGGCATTATCACCTCCTTTTTTCTGCTAGCCATTCCTCTCCGTATGCACCCAAGCATCCTTCTAGCTTTTGCCGTCGCCTTTTCTACCTGTTTAGCTACTTTAAGATCATCAGACACAACCACGCCTAGGTCCCGCTCTTCTTTAGTGGACAAAAGTACTTCACCTCCTATACTGTATTGCTCCCTTGGATTGCTGCAGCCCACATGCATGACCTTACATTTTTTAACATTAAATCCCAGCTGCCAAATTCTAGACCATTCTTCAAGCTTAGCTAGATCCCTCCTCATGTTATCTACACCTTCCTGGGTGTCTACTCTATTGCAGATTTTGGTATCATCTGCAAAGAGGCAAACCTTACCCGACAGCCCTTCCGCTATATCACTAACAAAGATGTTAAAAAGAATCGGACCAAGGACAGATCCCTGGGGCACACCACTGGTAACATCCTTCTCCTCAGAGTGAGCTCCATTTACTTGTACTCTTTGTCGCCTCCCACCCAACCAATTTCTAACCCAAGCAGTAACTTTAGGGTCTATCCCTAGGATGCTCAGTTTCTTTATAAGTCGCCTGTGAGGAACAGTGTCAAAGGCTTTACTGAAATCTAAATACACCACATCTAGAGCTCTCCCTCGGTCCAACTCCCTGGTCACCCAGTCAAAGAAATCAATCAGATTTGTCTGACAAGACCTGCCTCTGGTGAATCCATGCTGCCTCGGATCCTGTAATCCGCTGGACTCCAGAAACCTCACTATTTTCTCTTTCAGCAGCGTTTCCAATAATTTACTCACCACCGAAGTTAAACTAACCGGCCTGTAGTTTTCAACCACATCCTTACTTCCGCTTTTGTGTAAAGGCACCACATGAGCCTCTCTCCAGTCCTTTGGCACCACTCCCGACTCCAACGAGGCATTGAAAAGGTCAGTCAGTGGAGTTGCTAGAACGTCCCCAAGTTCCCTCAGTATTCTAGAGTGTATCCCTGTACCATCAGTCAGTGTATCAACCAATGTGCTACACCTCTGCTGCTCTGCTTGTATGTCAGCGCACCTACTTAAGATTACCGCGTGTAAACGTGACACGCCTCCCTCTATTGTGTGATAATGTGCGCCACGCAACTTATTGCGCGATTGCTACGTTTAGACCGGAATGCCCTCTTTCCTTATGGCATCCTGCACATTATTGCTGGGTGCACATTAAGATGGTTTAGTAAACATACCCCTGGTGTAACTGTTTAGCCAGCCATTGCTATGCAAAAAGGCATAGCACACTGGTCAATACAATGCCCTAAGAGCCAGTGGTGATGGGTTTGAGACCCAAGTGTGGCAACAACCAGAGAAATGCATAATAAACAAATTGTGTTTTAAAATGTCAGACACATCACTGCAATGTGCGTCTGCAGCATAGATCTTTATATATATTGTTTGTGACACCATTTCCTGTGTACCAACTGTGGCATAGGCACGGGCATGTTGCTAGCACACCTCAAGGCGCGTGCGTACGTGTGTCTGTGAGTAAGGCATTCTGAGCATTGTGAGCAAGGTGTCTGTGAGCAAGTGGCCACCCGCTCGAGGAAGCCAGCCTTCACAAGAAGGGAGCTCAGGAACCACGCAGGCCTCATCTGCACGAGGCAGCACAAGCTCTTTCCAGGATCCTCCAAGCGGCAGGACCTGAGGAGAGTCAGGAGGGCCTGGGACCGCATGACACGGCCCTACAATCGTATGGCAGACTACTCACGTGAGGTAAGTGTATGGGGACAGGTCAGTATATGCATATACATATCCAGTGTTGATTGTAGCTGTGCATGCTGCTGTGTGTAGGTAGTCCATCTCATTTAAGTCTATTAGTCAAATCCACATGATATCCTGTCCATGTATCACATCAGAGTGGTTTTTCCTAACCCCAGGAGGCTAAGGACCTGATCACAGAGTTCCAGATGTCATCCTGGTGTTATGGCAGCTGCTGCTGTTGATGTGTTAAAACACACCGTAACACTAGGAGCCCATAGATCTGCCTAAAGAGGTTTTGTAAACATCATGCTGATATGGTAGGCTCCGCATTTGCAGGGTCACACATCTGCCCTACCCCTAGAGGTCCTGAGATGTGCTCCAAATGGTCTGTCAGTCACCCTGGTGATATGGTTGTGTGTGCCTTGGCAGTTTAAAATATCTGCCCTACCCCCAGGAGTCCTGAGAGCCCATCGAAGTGGGCTGTCAGTCACCCTGGTGGTATTGCTAAGCTGCTGTTGCTCTGTTAGATTCCACCCTACCCCCAGGAGTCCTGAGAGCCCATCAAAGTGGGCTGTCAGTCACCCTGGTGGTATGGTGTATGCTGCTGTTGCTCTGTTAGATTCCACCCTACCCCCAGGAGTCCTGAGAGCCCATCAAAGTGGGCTGTCAGTCACCCTGGTGGTATGGTGTATGCTGCTGTTGCTCTGTTAGATTCCACCCTACCCCCAGGAGTCCTGAGAGCCCATCAAAGTGGGCTGCCAGTCACCCTGGTGGTTTGGTGTATGCTGCTGTTGCTCTTTTAGATTCCACCTTACCCCCAGGAGTCCTGAGAGCCCATCAAAGTGGGCTGTCAGCAATGTTCCCTCTAATTTTCTGTAGACTGTGTGCGCATAAAAAATCAGCTGTGCAGCTTTTGAAGGAAGGTTAAATTTTTGTGCGCCACGTAACGACACTCGGAGTTATATACTTTAAAATTTGACTACACGTCAGAATACAGTATGTACACCACATTGATTTTAATCACATTAAATGAAAATAGACGATTACTAAATGAAGTGGAAAATTTCTAGTAATTACAATCACAACTTTTACATTTTAAGACGTCTGTGTTGTTTTCTATCAGAATCAGAATTTTATGTGCGCTCTGTTGTAAAGTATGTGCGCTCACTCGGCGAGGTGTGTGCGCGCGCACACGCGCACAGCTTAGAGGGAACAGTGGCTGTCAGTCACCATGGTGGTATGGTGTATGCTGCTGTTGCTCTGTTAGATTCCACCCTACCCCCAGGAGTCCTGAGAGCCTATCAAAGTGGGCTGTCGGTCACCCTGGTGGTATGGTGTATGCTGCTATTGCTCTGTTAGATTCCACCCTAACCCCAGGAGTCCTGAGAGCCCATCAAAGTGGGCTGTCAGTCACCCTGGTGGTATTGCTAAGCTGCTGTTGCTGTGTTATACTCCACCCTACCCCCAGGAGTCCTGAGAGCCCATCAAAATGGGCTGTCAGTCACCCTGGTGGTATTGCTAAGTTGCTGTTGCTGTGTTATACTCCACCCTACCCCCAGGAGGCCTGAGACCTGATTGCAATGGTGGCTTTGTCATCCAGATATTGTGGTAGGTTATGCCAGGTAGGTCTCACATCTCCCCTAGTCCGTGAGGCCCACAACTCATTACACAAGTCTGTGATGGATCCAGATGGTATGGTAGGTGCAGTTGTGGATGTGCTTTACCGAACCCCACCCCCATGAGCTATGAGATCTGATTACGAAGGTCTGTAACAAAGCCATATATCTCAGAACTGTATGCCGATTCAGGTCACACATCTGCCCACTCACCAGGATTTCCGTACCTGATTGCAGAGGAACATTACAGATGCTGTTGTAAGGATACATGCACCTGTTGGGGTTGCACAGCACTGCCATAACCCCAGACAGGAGCACAGATGTTAATAGGCCATTTCGGTGTGTTGGCCCCTGCCCCTGTTGTTGCCAGCCACAACTGCCCTACTCACACGAGGTCCTAGTCATGACTATAGAGGTATAGTAGAAAGCCAAATGGCATGGTAGTGGCCCCTGCCAAGGTGCACAGGGCCACCCACCCTCCGCTCCATGTATGGACACATCACCCATGCGTGTTAGGATACCATGTTGCCCCTGGAGTTGTGTCGGATGATGTGTGTAGGTCAGGAAAGCACAAATGTGTTTGCCAGACCACACAGAGGGTTAGGGGTGTTCCCCTGGACACCAGCATGGCCAAAACACATGTGCCATGGTGCTGCCATGTCATGCAAGGATAGCATAGGAACACGGTATGGTGTGTCCAGGGTGCTACGCACAGTACACATAGGTGTCACTGCACACATGCCCAGACCCACAGCTACACATGCAGGTGGCACTGGCAACAGTTAGTACATGACACACTGAGCAAGAGCAGCACGATGCTGCCCACAGAGATGTTTGATGTGTGTTGGCCACCCACCAGAGATATACAGTCACTGATGCTCCCACCCATTGCTTTCACCCCCCCAGGTGGAGGACCTAAGGAAAAAGGGGTGTGAGTTGCAGCTGCACCACCCAGAATACCTCGCCCGCCTCCAGAGGGGGGCGATGGGCCAAAGTGGAGGTGAGTTATGAGGCCTTTGCAGCTCAGTAAAGAATGTCAATGTGGCACACTAGCCTGTGTGGTGCCTAAATATGTACATGTGTTATGTGACTCACATGATAGTGTGCTAATGACTGTCATCCTCCACAGAGGGCGATGCCGCCGGTGAGGGCCCCTCCACGTCTGGCCAGTCTCTGAGGTGCACCACTGCCCGCCATCCTACGGAGGAGGAGGAGGTGGTGGAGGAGGAAGGGGCAGAGGAGGAGGAGGAGGAGGCTGAGGAGGAGGCAGCATACGCAGCGGAGGGGGATGATGGGGACATGGAGGGGTGGAGGGTGGGGTGGGAGGGGAGGGAGAGAGTGTGGGTGATGGTTTGGGGGGAGAAGGAGGGGAGGAGTTCAGAGGGTGCGGAGGTTGGGTGGGATGTGGCAGGGGGGGAGGTGGGGGGTATTGGGTGGGGGGAGGGTGGGAGAGAGATCAGGACAGCACAGGGCACTGTGGGACCCTGCCAGCCACCACATGTAGTTGTCGAAGATGGATGGCTAGGTGTGGAAACGCCATCCATTACCACACACAGGGTACATGCACATGCCACCACACAGACACCTGGCACCATTTATGTGTGTGGTGGCAGGTGCGTGCACAACCTGTATGTGGTCATGGATGGCGTGGAGCAACACCTCCATTTTCTAGAACACACCAACCGGTGGCTGGCAGGGTCCATTCAGTGGATGGCCTCCGAGATGGAGCGTCTGCTCGGTCGGCGGCCATCCCCTGATGGGCGTCCCAGGAGCGTGTGATGGCCCCTGTGGTGCCCACACATGTTCCCTGTGCTGTCCTGTCGCCCGGCACCCAACATGGTGAAAGGGAATGGAAAGACAACAACACCCACAACAGCTGGGGAAATATGACCTGGATTGTACACTGTTGGGAACAGGACACTGGGCTTGCTGGAGCTTTGTTCGACCCAGTATGCCATTTCTTATGTTCATATGTTGCATTAGGGATATATGCTTTGTAAATAGTTTGTAAATACAGTTTTGATAATGCATCACAATAGTCCTGTGTCTCCCTTACGGACAGACTGTGGACGTCAGCATGGGACATGTGTGTAGATCAGCAAGTGTATGTATGGTAGGGCTGCCCATGTGCGTAGGCGTCTGAGTCCCATGTTGACCTTGTGATGTGCCAATGTGGGGCATGTCCTAAAGTCCCTGGTCACGTGCATGCTGTGTGCAATGTGTTGGAACCATATCTGATGCACCATGCTTGTGTGCCAATAGGGGAAATGGCTAGCAGCGGGTTCGTGGCATGGAGGGTGAGATGCAATGCTGCACCCAGGAGCTGCTCCCGGGGGATAGCTGTTGGGGTGACATAGGTCAATGCATGTCACAGGGCTGAGCGGTGGGCAACTACAAGTGCTAGTGAAGGGTGATCAGCTGACCAAAGCAAGCCACCATTGTCTCCCTGTGCTGTATGCAAGCCTGTGAGGGAAGTCAGCCATGTAGACCCTGCAGTGGGCAGGGAGGATGGGCACACATGTGTCTCCAATGATGGAGGGTATATGGGGTGGGGGAGGGTGGCATATCCCTACACTAGACATGTAGCACCATGAACATCTGGCTGCGTAACTGGAGAGGCGCTGTATACCCCCACGCATAGGTTATGGTGTGGGGACATGCCACAGTCCATGCCACACAGGGCATGGTATGACCTATGCGCACTGATAGGTGGCAGTACAGACACCCCACTACTGAGGGGCATGGGTATGGCTCATGTGGGCAGGGAGAAAACATGAGGTGCAGGCTACGTAGGGAACCACAGTGCCACACATTTGAAACAAACACATAGATGTATAGGTTAATGATGTTTTATTTTTTGCCCTCACATCCTGCGTGGACGTCTATGCCGCCCACGGCCCAACCCACCCCTATGTTGTGGCTCCGCTGCTGCAGCCTCCGGTGCTGGTGCTGGCTGCTGCATCTGGGCCGCTATGGCCTCCAGGGCATCCGCAATTCTGATGAGCGCCCCTACACTGGTCTCATTTGTTGCCCGCAGCTGTTGCACATGTCAGGCATATCCCACCAGATCAGTCTGAAGAACATGTATGCATGCTACAACTAGCAACGCATGACCATGGTTAGACCTGTGTGTCCCATGAGCCATTCTCATGCCTGGAAGGGGTCGTGATGAGGGGTCATGGGAATCACAGATCTAACACATGCCAGTGTGGCAGGTTAATCTGTTGATGCTTGATCTGCACGCTGGTTGTCTGAGATAGGTCAGATGACGTGAGGGATCATCGCACACACATACATATATCTGGGGTTCCCTGCTCTCTACAATGCTGGTGCACAGTGCAGATCATGTTGACAGACTATGCTGCATAACAATACCCATTGAGGGGTGTCTGGTGGTCAGAGTGTCTGGATGGCCTGTTATCAGTGGTTTCCGCTGTCTGATCACTTGGGGTATATGGCCGTGCACAGTATGTGTGTGTCTGAGCCCCTCAAACATGCTGACACCTGACAAACCATCTGACAGGAGGATGGAACACACATGGCACATAGCACCCCCCCCCCAACATTATAAACAATCTGCTATGTTGTCAACATCCATTCCCCTTGTGGATGTTGCCAACACACCCATGGGGATTGGTGTGTATGATGTTATCCACCTTCGTCATCGCGCCGTGCTTTGTACACCTGTGTGGTACATCCACCCCATGACCAATGTGTGCTTGGGGGTGCCCTGTACGTGTGCTGCATAGATACTACTACACCTCAAACTACTAATATTAAGCAACTATAGGGCACCGCCAAGCACACGCATCACTGTGACTGTAGTATGACAAACAGACATTCCCTGTTCAGCGGCCCTTATAGTCTTAACGGACATAGCAATAACAGGTGTGGGAGGAGGTTTGCAGCAGGAGTGAGGAGACATGTGTAGAGCAGATAGACAAAGGGACGGTGTTACAAATACATGTGAGAGGTGGACAGAAACATGAGAATTAAAAGGGGTGTGATGGAGTACAGCACACCCATGTGCCACCGGCATAGGCAAATGGTTGAGCTTCACAAACAGGTTTGAGAGGTTGCAAGCAGATGGCTGACGCATAGACAAAGAGCATTGCAGGGATGGGTTGGGGGCATCAAGGTGTACCTTCCATACATACTTGCCTGGGGATGGGCGGTGTCAAGAGCCTCTGGCAATCCCCACAGGTATATGGGCCCAAGCCGGTCGGCAAGCTCCTGCTCCAGGGGTGTGAGGGTTGGTGTGAAGGGGCCACCCCCACCTGTGCCCATGGCATGTTGCCGTTCAGCAACCATGTGTGCTTGCACACCATGTTTTAGATCGTTGAAGCGCTTCCTGAGGCTGTCAAGGTCCCTGGGTGGCGCCCCTGCCTCGGCCACGGCCACCTGCACCTCCTCCCACACTTCTGTGCATGTGGCCACTGTGGTGGTGCTGCCGAGCCGCCCATAGAGAACCTCATAGTTCTCCAGGACACTGGCCAGCAGGCTGTGGTTTTCCTGAGGGCTAAACCACACAGCCCTCCACTGTTGTGCAGCTGGTACCGTTATCTGCCTTCTCTTGGCAGTTGGGGGCCCCTGTGTGGGCTGTGACCCACCCGACGTGTCTGCTGCCACCACTCCAGGCCCACCACTCCCTGCCGGCTCTGTGTCCTGCTGAGTAGGTGGCCGCCCCTCCTCCACTCCTGCCACGTGCTGCTGCTCCATCACCCTATGCTCTTCTCCCTCTCCCTCCCTATCACTCATTCCTGCTCCTAATCCCCTGAGCACCACCTCACACCTGCTTCAGGCCCCCTCTCCTCTCCCTGCTGTCTGCTACTCACCTCTCCTGTCTCTCTCACCTGCTCCTCGCCTCCCCTCCTCTCTCCCTCCTCTGCTTGTCCACACACCTCTCCACACGCCTCTGCACTCTCCAAAACCTCTCCATCTGCCTCTCACTATCTCCACCACCACTACTCACAAACTCAGCCTCCTACGCCTCACACCTTCTCCTGACACTATCTCAACCTCGCTAACACCACACACCTTCTCTCTCTCTCTCCTACACAAACCCCTCAGTGTGACCCAGGTGTGCAGGTGTATGTATAGGGTTTTCTTTATGTAACACACGTTGCGCACACCCGCGTGGCTACTGCGCGCGTTGTGCATGCACATGTGTGCGCGTGCGCCGCACAGATGTTGAGGGTGCGTGCAAGGAGATGTCACACATGCGCTGTGCATTACATCACACGGCACATATGCATACGCTTACGCACAGCGCATGTGTAACATGGTGTCATGCGCACACACCTTCCGCATCCCTGCGGCACATGTGCAACGTGCGTAACTTCCACGCTCATGTGACGGCGCATGTGCAACGTGCACAACATAAGTATACCCTTTAAATACACCTGCACACCTAGTACACATTGAGGGTTTTGTGTAGGAGAGTGAGAGAGGCCATGCCGTGTTAGTGAAGCTTGTGGAGAGTCAAAGGAAGGTGTATTGTGTGTAGTTGCTGTGTTTGTGAGTGTTGTTTGGATTGTGTGGCTGGGTGTGTGTGTGTGTGTGTGAGTGTGGTGTGAACGGTGTGTGGCTTGTCTAGGGAGGTGACTGTCTGTGTTTGAGTGTCGTAGAGAGGTTGGACAGGTTGAGTGATGGCAGCCTTCATGTTTGCTGCAGTTGCAGAGGGAAGTGAGCAGGGGCTGCGGTTGCCCAATGGGGGAGATGGTGTCAGTGGGGCTGAAGCACAGGGCATGGGTGTAGACCCGCTGCAATACAGACCTGCAGCTGTGGGGGCAGGCCAGGCAGGGGCTGTACCCGCACGGGGCAGGAGACGTGCAGAGGTGCAGGCTTGCCAGCCTCGCCTCTACAGGCCCAGGGCCCAGCTCCAGGACATGCGTGAGGACCAGGTCATCTCCCTCTACCGCCTGAGCACGGGAGCTATTAGGGAGCTCTACGAGGATCTAAGACCTGACCTGGAGCCCCTGACTGTTCGGTCACATGCCATACCGGGTTTGGTCAAGCTCCTTAGTGCCCTACATTTCTTTGCCTCTGGCTGTTTCCAGTCATCTGTGGCTGCAGTGGGTGGCATGAGCCGCCCCACCTTCTCACACTGTCTCTACCAGGTACTGCGTGCCATGGTCAGCTGGGTGGGGAATTACATAGCCATTCCCCACACTAGACTACAGTGGGGGACCCTGAACCAGGCCTTTGAGGCGTTAAGCCAGGATACCACACGTGATGGGAGCTATTGATTGCACACATGTTGCCCTGGTCCCGCCTAGAGACAGGGAGGTAGTGTTTTGCAACCGCAAACACTATCATTCCCTGAATGTTCAGGTTGTATGTGATGCAAATATGCATATTCTGAATGTGGTCCCCAGGTTTGCAGGGTCCACCCATGACTCCTATATCCTGCATCACTCGGCACTTTTCACACAATTTGAGGAAGGACAGTATGAGGACTGTCTATTGCTGGGTGTGTATCTATCATTTCTGACGTGCACATGCTGTTCATGTGACTAACTGTGCAAATGTCTGTCTTGGAGGGTTATCCCTCATTGTGTGGGTATGTCATCTGTCTGTGTGTGATATCAGGGGGTGGGGGGGGGGGGGTTCGGGGGGTGGTGCCCCCCAACTCTAGCTTGCTGAGTTGGGGGGCATCCTGAGTCAGTGCTGTTTTGAGCATTCTCAATCTTTAATTGGTCATGTGCCGAGTGTTCACATTGTAATGTGCACTTCACCTAGTGTATAATTCACTTTTCCTCTGAGCCCCCTGATGAAGGCTTTGGCCGAAACGCATCGGGGTTTGTTGGTTTAATAAAGCGCAAGTGACCCTCACTCTGCTCGCCCTTTTTGTTTGTTGGGACTTCTGTGAGTCAGTGCTCTTTTTCTGTGTCTTACGTAGCAATATATACATCATAAGTAGTATTTGGATTACTGGTATGTGATATCCTTAATGGAAATTACTGCAACACCACAGTGTGCCTGAATGTAAAGTTCATCACGTAGCCCTCACATGGATGCGGGTAGGAATAGGGTACCTGTGAGGTGTCCAGCCAGGTGGAGTATTATTGTCCTCATTTTGTGGGATGTAGAATCGCCATGCAGTGCAGTGTTGCATATTTACACGCTGACAGAGATTATTCAGGCCAGATCAGCAAGGTGTAGGTTACAGTGGGCAAGCTGAGGGCTAAATATGGGGGTGGAATTGGGTTGTAGTGGTGTTTTCAGGGGGAACAGGGCAAATATAGCTGATGACATCTAGACATATAACACATACAAGCTGGATAGGTGTGTAGAGGAGGAGAGTGCGGTCCAAGACAACAACTACATTGTGGACCCTAGAGAGGGAGAGTTATGTCCACACACACATAGAGGCTCTGATGGGGGGGGGGGGGGGGTTTAGGTGGACATATAGGCTATCCATGCTTTGCCATTATCAATTTCACACAGTAGGGTGACATACAGCCATCATAGTCCAGTCACATACACACATCGGGGTGTGGTTTACCAGAGGGAACTCAGCCATTGAGATTTATATTTGCAAATCATCATCACACAGCTTTTAATGTAAGTCAAGGTATAAGATATACACACCAATGAAATGTATATGGACAGAGGATAAGGGAGGTGCCCCTGCATAGTTCCGTGTGTTGCAGGAATTGACAGCAGGGTAGCAGATGACATTGAGACACCAGAACACACAGTGAGGGGCATTGGGAGAGTTATGGGGGACACAGGATATTACTGCAGCCTTGGAGTGATGCAGGGACACGGTAGTGAGCAAACACTTCTGTTCACCATTTTTTACGGCAACACAGAGGTGTGGGAGGGGACAGACAGAGTACGGACCCTTGTAGTTTTGCAAACACACTTCAGAGATAACCCTCACATGACAGAGATCTGTACAGTGTGATGGTGAACAGTCAGTCTGTAAAGGATCTTGGGGGGTCTGCGAGTTGCGGACAGGAAGGTGCAGTGTGTGTTGCACAGCTATAACATGACATATGTATGTTTCCCTTGTGTTTCCCAATCCACAGGACATACCTGTTGCAGCTCCTGGTGCTGTGGTGCATTGGCAGGTGACTGTAGGTCATCCAACATGCAGTGGTCTGGGGTAGGTGGTCCTACAGCTTCATTGTCTGTGACGACAGTCAGGGGAAACATATGTCCTCAGTGATGTGTCATATTGTCCATATGTTGTTGTTCACCTCTTTTCCCTGCACCACCATAACCTCTATGTTGCTGTTGGCACACATATCCCCATGTGTTCATGTCCAGTTTGTCTTCTGCAACACTGTCTCTGTGACACGTCCAACAGAGCTGCATGTGTGCGGGGGTCCTAGGTGTTTTGGTGGTGGGCTACACGTACAAGGGAAGGGCCCCTGACATTGTACCATCAGCCAACACCAGTATATCATTGTATTTCACAGGGCCTTTAGGTACACCAATCGCCAATTATGCACATACCAGCCGTATGCTACTGCTGACACGCTCACCTTAGCATACTGTGTGGGTGTGTTTCTTTGGGCTGGCTGTGTGATTATACAGTTTGCAGGCATTTTACATTAACATGTGGTGTGAGGGGTCTGTACACCTGGGGGGTGGTGGTGACTGTCCTATCTCTACCGTACTGGTGTTCACCGTTTCAACATTGTGGACATGTGTTGGGTGTGCTGAGCAGAACTGTGTCTTGTGTTGTGACATACGACTGTTGAACAGCATTTTTGTATCACAGATATTGCCATAATTTGGACAGGCATCAACAGAGGCTTGACATGGTGATTCTACACATTTTGATGGCATCGTCTCCCTTCACTGTGACGTGTTGTGGCCTTTGAGTGACTCAGGGGATCCAAGACATATACTTGCTGCACGCACACGGTAGGCTGCACCTTTTTTGGGGGGGACTGACATCAGGCTGTACATATTAATGATTTATGATTTGTTTCAGAGATATTTCATGTTGCCTCTCTGTTCACAAATGCTGATGCACATGGGGTGGAGCTATGATACGCTTGTGTAACATGGGCATGGACATGGAAATGAACATATCCATGTGACAGCCACGTCTGCAGTTCCAATTCCAAATTTGACCGACATGCAGTGTGTTCTGTGTTGTGATCATGTTATGTTTGCCTGTGTGTCGTTTTATTATGTGCATATTTATGTTTGACTCTCTGCAATTTGTGCTGATGTTGCAAGCAGCATACCAATACATTATGTCTCCTCTTCTGACACAGGGCAGCGAACAATCCGGACATATCTACTGGAGTGCATCTGGCATCGCCATCATCCACCTGTTGGGGGACACACCACCATGGAACTATCCCTGGGAAAATGATGCCATAGGATGTTTGACCTCTGCGAGTGGGACACATGCCTAGGATGGACAGTATCATTGTTGGAGTGGTACTTTGGCCATGACAGACCTGTCCAACACACTGTTGCTACCGTGCTGTGGCTGGGTGTCGTGTTCATTGCAGGAGACACACATGACCTTTCCAGTACTGTGACCTTTCCAGTACTGTGGAATGTGACACTTGACTATGCATGCCGAGGTTTCAAGGACACTCTTCACCTGACTTGTTGGATTGCATACACACTGTGCACTTTGGACACTGTGTACTGGGCCACACGTGTGCAGCAGGGACTGACATTGTCAGTGTATGTTGTACATTCCTCAAACGTTGTGTTGTGTTTTGGCCATGTGTGTGACATGGAACACAGGATACGCTCATCTGTTTGTTTCAACACAAGCATACAGCCATGCATGTGGCATAGGGGGTGCGATGGAGAGGTCCTTTTGTCTATGTCCACCTACTCTCCACTTGGACATGATACAGTTTTTGCCATGACAACGCTTTACTGCACACCAACAGCTTAGATTGATGTTTTCACTCACCAAGGGTGTTTTCGTGCATGTGTAGCATCACTGTATCATGTTGAGACGTACATGGTGCATGTGCATATGACTAACTATGTTGGGGAAACACAGCATGTAGCAATATGGCTTCTGTGTGGTTTACTGTAAAATGTTTGCCCTTACTTTCCGTCTCTATATACTGGTTCTTGTGTTTGTTTACTGTACAGACGTGACGCTCAACATGGGTTTACAAACCTTGCATTGCATGGCTGCACACTCCTATTTATCCCCTGAGGTAACGACACTCACATTGCCCCATTATATTTGGAGTGTCGCAGTGTGAGTGCCCATTGTCTTCCTTCACTTGTGCATTCCATGTGCCGTGATGTATATGTACAGACACTGTATCCACACCAACCAGTGCAGGGGACCTTCTGCATAGTGTTATCTCTGCATGTTTCTTTTTTGTATTGGTTTCTGTGTTCATGTGCCTCTGCTACCTGTTGGCATATCCTCATTGTGCATTTGACCATAGTTTATGGTTACATTGTTGCAGCTTTGATTCCTACATAAGGCATTATGTGGCAGCTGTAACATATATTTCCACATGTGTTTTTAAACTTTCAACATTTTAATAACATATGCTGTTTTCATTTGTGTGTCTCCTGTGTTGCTACATAGATATGTTTTCAGGTACAGATCATGATTGCTGTGTGTTGGGCCCTCATCATGCACTGCCTACTGTCTACATGCACTCATATGTAAGTAACACATTTGAGGCGTGCAGCAGCATGTGGTGTGTGTGGGCCAAATGCATACTGCCCACCATGCACCTGATGCACATTATCTCTCCTGCCCCTCATTTGTAGATGTGCTAGTGACCTTTACGTAGAATGTGGGTTGCTGCCCTGCTAAATGTTTGGTCTTTCACCTGGGATCCACTTACCTTGGTATTATGATGGCAATATCTACACTATCTGTGATGAATAACCAAAATAATGATATGTGTTTGACATACATTTGTCTCGGCTGCTGCTTGCTCACACTGACACTTGTCTTTGATGATTTTCTGGTCATATCCATGGCCCACCTGTGCTCACATCCTTGTACGGTGCCAGCTGTCTATCTGCCAGGGGTTTGCCACATCACTGGATGATGCAGGTTCCCATAAACACCTTCCCTTTTAGGTACTATTTTGCAATTATGTTGATAGTGCTTGTTTGGGATAGTGGTTACAGACATGTGTTATAACACCATAGGTTGAAGGTTTGATCCCCACATGGGTTTCTTTTGTAAAATTATTCTGTTGTGATAACATGACCATTTGGAACCTGCAGCTTCATCACCTATGCACACACACTTCCATCTCTTCACTGTACACCAACGTATGGCCTCTGTGCTGACTAGCCATCACATATTAGCTGATACTTATGTCTGTTACTTTATGGTGTCTACATGGCAGTCCACTTGGGGAACTGGCATTGCTGCAGTTCTGCTGGTCTGTGTCACGCCTGTTTGCACGTTCAATTCTCTCATGTTTTGTTCCATATTTTCCATCATTTGTAGACAGGCCAGTGACCTTTCTGTAGGATGTGGGTTGCTGTTGTGCGAAATGTGTATTCGGTCTTTCACCTGGGATCCACTCACCTAGATATTATGATGACGGTATCTACACTATCTGTGATTAATAACCAAAATAAAGATATGTGTTTTACATACATATGTCTCTGCTGCTGCTTGATCACACTGACACTTGTATTTAATGATTTACTGGTCATATCCATGGCCCACCTGTGCTCACATCCTTGTACAGTGCCACCTATCTGCCAGGCGTTTGCCACATCACTGGGTGTTGCAGGTTCCCATACACACATTCCCTTTGAGGTACTTTGTTGGCATTGTGTTCATAGTGGTTACAGACATGTGTTATAACACCATAGGTTGTGGATTTGATACCCACACGGGTTTTTTTTTAAATGCTTCTGTTGGCCTAACATAACCATTAGGAACCTGCAGCTTCATCACCTCTGCACACACTTCCATCTCTTCACTGTACACCAAAGTATGCCCTCTGTTCTGCCTATCCATGACATATTGGCTGTTACATATGTCTATGGGATTTACATGGCAGTCCACTTGGGGGATTGGCATTGCTGCAGTTCAGCTGGTTTGTGGCATGCCTGTTTGCAGGTTCAATTCTGTCTTGTGGTGTTCCATGTTTTCCCCTGCTCCACATACCATCCCCTGCTGCCCTTTGGGTTTAGGTTCTTTCCTCTTTTGAATGCTGTCTCCACTGCATGACATTTGATTGTGTGTGTGCATATAGGTATATTTGGGTGTGGTCCCAATTACAGACTGTGATCTGATCTGTACACACCAGATCTGCATGTGCATTTGATCATGGTTACTGTTTGAGGTTTGCCTTTCATGGCAGCCAGCAGGCCTCTTGTGTGATGCCCTGCAGTATTCTTGTATGCAGCCTTTGCTAATGAGCTCATGTTGGTGGTGTGGCCTACCGGTTTGTGCATTGACACTTGTGCTGATGGTCATAGGTTTGATTCTTCTCTGTTCTGTTTCATTTGTTTGCCTGTGCTGCACAGCTACTTTTGATTCCTGTGACAGCCATATCTGTGCAGATCTGTGTTGTTAGCACATTGTACCCTTATCACAGTTGTAAACCATCCTTCTGTCCATCTATGTGTGTCTGCCAGCTGTGTGCCGTCCTACCCTGCTGTGCATGCTGCTACCCCACATCCTGCACTGGTACACATTTCTGCATTGCAGCTCTCCCTGGTTGCCTCTCCTGTGTGTGCTCTGCATGGCACTGCTCTCCTCTGTCCTCCTGTCATTGCACTTCTCCTGCCACCTCTACCTCCTCTGGTGGACATGTATCCCCATCCTCTGCCACACACTGTCATTGTTGCACTCTACATTACCATCACCCTGTACATCGGTACAGCTGCCCATGATGTTTGTCCACTTTACCTGCTGCCACATGGCCTACACACAGATTTGGCTGGTCCATGAGCTCCGTCATCTACTTCCTTCCATCATCTGTTCATTGCCTTTCCTTGCTGCTCTCTGCAGTGTTATGGTTACATCTGTGTTCGAGTCATACATTTCATTCTTGTGACCTTGGGGCACCTTTGTGCCTCTGAGCACCATCTCCTGTATCCCACTCGCATCCCTTGGACATCTTTCATGGCACCTTAGGTTTGGCCAGCTTATGGGGCGCCTTATATGCTGCCTTGGAGGGTGCCAGCCTTTCCTGTCTCCCTATGGGGCACAGTGTGACCTGCCATGGTGATTTATGATGTGCCTTATGGTGCGCCCTAAAAGCTGCATTAGGTTGCAGCACTGGGGTGAGGCTTTTTTGGCTGGCAGTGCAGATTGTTCGGATGTGTCTGGCTCTTCCAAGCAGCAAAAAGGTTTTCCTCAGACAGCCTTTTTACTGAGCCCACTGGGGGCTTGAACTCATAACCCCTGTATCAGCAGGCAATGTATTAACCAGTGTGCTACACCTCTGCTGTTCTGTGTGCACATTAGCGCGCCTACTTAAGATTACCGCGCGTTAACATGCGCTGCTCCCTTTATCGGGTGATAATGTGCGCAGTGCACATTGTCGTGTGATAACGTGCGATTGCTACGCTTAGACCAGAACGCCCACTCCTTTTATGGCATCCTGCACATTATCACCAGGCGCACGTTAGCGCCCTTTAGTAAACATACCCCTATGTTGTGTTTCCTTCCATACAATTTCTTATGCGTCAGAATAGGAATGTCCCAGGTGATCATAACCTCTTCATTCTCTGTAATTCTCTTAGGGTCATGATCCCAGTGCTTTTCAGGCACAGTGATGTAGTGTTTACAGTTTCCAGTGGATGTAGTGTGCTACTTTGTTGTGCATTTCTGTATAAAATTTTCTGCCATCAGAACTTCACAGCCAGCTATGAGGTGAGCATATTATGCTTTGCATAGATCCACACTTATCTCTGCTAAGTCAGCATATTTCACCAAAACCATTAACTCCTCTTACAACCAATCTAAAGCTCTCTACTCAATGGTTCCCAGTTAGTATATCCTCCTACTCCATCAGCAATACCTAATGCCCCATCTGCTGACCAGCTGGCTTCTTTCTTTATCAAAAAGGTCTCAGACTTGTGCTCTAAGCTTCCCTCACCTCACTCTATTCTATGTCTGCCTCTTTCCCCCTCATTTTCCCTCCCCTCCGATCACGATTCATAAATGGTACTTTTTAATCTCCCATCTCTCACCTCTCTTACTACAACTATTACCTCTATGCAGAAGATAATCTGTCCTCTTGATCCCATCCCTTCATCCTGGATTCCTATAGATTCCTTAACCTCCTGCCTATTGTTCACTTAATGATGCAAAACAGTATATCTTCAGGAACTGTCTCCTTTCTCTGGAAAAGCACTTTGTCTGCCCAATTCTCAAGCATAATTCTCTTGATAAGTCACTCTTTACCAGCTTTAGATCAGTTTCCAAAAAGTGCTTGTAAAATAGTCTTCTCTCAACTCAACAAACAATTCGGGAAAACGAGCATCCTTCATCCCTTACAATCCGATTTTCGCTCTGGCTACAGTGTGGAAACCTCCTAACATCCCTTCTTAGAGAGATCCATCAATCATTTGATTGCAGTAACATCTCCCTTTTGGTTTCTCTTGATCTTTCCTCAGCTTTTGATTTAGTAGACCATTCTATCCTGCTCTCTCGCCCCTATGATAATAGGTTTACGCGATACTGTTCTTACCTGGCTCCACTCTTTTCTTTCAGATCGTTCCTTTGCAGTTACTTTCAATTCTTCTTTATACCCAGGTTCTGTTCTTGTCCCCCTTCTCTTCAATATCTTTTAGCCCCCTTAGCTATCCTTATTCAACAGTTTGGAATATCTGCTTATTATTATGTCAATGGCATCCTGCTTGTCCTTCGTACCCACCCACATGCCCCTGATCTCTCACCTATCAACATTTGTGTCTCTCTGTAATAGCTGCATGGCTAAGTCAGAATCTTCTTAAACTTAACATTCAAAAAGCCACTGCAGTTTGTCTCTCTCATTCCCTCATAGTACCATCTCTTTGCCCTCAGATTCAGGACATTCTTATTTCCCTTAGACCCTCTCTTATGTACCTGGGTGTGTCTCTCAACTCTTGCTTAACTTTTCATAAGCACATAAGCTCTGCCATAAAGCGCTCCTACTTTTCTCTCCATCAAGTCTATTCATCCTTTTCTCTCCCCACCTGCACTTGTTATTGTCTTCCTCTCTCTGGTCATAAAAAACCTCAGCTGTTGCAATATAATCTATGCTGGCATTCCTGAATATGAACTCCAATACTTATAGGCCATTCAAAATTCTGCCGTTAGATTACACAGGTACACTACCAAAAAACTGCCTCCAGTTTTGCAACTGATTCCTATAGATTTTGGGGTGCTGAATCCAGGAAAAATAGTCAAAATGTTCCATCACGTCACGTTTTCTTGCAAAATTAGATTTCTTACCCATATAAGGAATGTTCACATAATTTCTTTTTAGCCGACTGCCGTTTATTTTCTTGGCCCAAAATAGAGGTTGTAATGGTTAACTAACTAGAAACACTCCCTCATGATATTTTAGAGTGTTTTGTATTCATTTTATACATTAACAGGACAATTGGGAGGCGGGGGGCTAAATCCAGTACTCGCGCTGGCGCATGTTCTTTCCTGTTCGCCTCACCTCGTTCGCTCGCTCAAACACGGTGGTTGCGACATGAACGTTCCTGTCAAATTTCAGTTTCTTGCAAGTTCATTATTACCTTTTGTTTGCTCAGTCGTAATCCAGCTTTATTCCGAAGTGGTTCACTACAGTTGTAGTTTGCAGTGCTGTGTATTTGTGATGGCTCACAGAGCCAGAGGTTGCGTCAACTCTCCGGACAGTTTTTGTTTTATTTGTGGGGAATATACCGTGAAAAAGCGGCAGAGGAACATTTCTGCATTTATTAAAAAAGTATATTTCGCCTATTTCGGTTTGAAGTTAGGCGATCAAGACAAACCGTGGGCTCCTCACAAAGTGTGCAAGACATGTGAGGAAGATCTACGCTTATGGATGAAAGGTAAAAACAAGCATTTCGTTTCGGAATACCTATGATGTGGCGTGAACAAAGAGACCACAGCAGTGACTGCTATTTTTGCTCTTGCATTGTGAAGGGATACAACTTAAAAAATAAGAACGTAATAAGTTACCCCAACCTTCCCTCAGCAATTAGGCCTATGCCTCATAGCAACGAAGTACCTGTGCCTGAACCACCAAAATCTTTGGATCATATTTGTGTGGACTCATCAGATGGCTTTTCCCGATGAGTCCAGTACTTCCGAGTTTGAAACTGAACCAGATCCGAAACCTGAACTTTTCTCTCAAGCTGAATTGAATGATTTAGTCCGGGATTTAGGACTCCCAAAAGATGCTGCCCAACTGCTAGGTTCTCGGCTTAAACAGAAAAATCTATTGTCACCAGGAACAACTTTTTATTGGTACCGCAACCGCGAGACACAATTTTTGAAGTATTTCAGCAAAGAGGAAGATTTGGTATTTTGCAACGATATATATGGAGTGATGGAAAAGTTTAAACTCAAGTATGATCCTGCTGAATGGCGGCTGTTCATTGATTCGTCAAAAGACAGCATAAAAGGTGTTCTTCTTCATAATGGCAACACATTCGCTTCAGTTCCTATTGCTCACTCTGTTATTCTCCAAGAAAAATACGAGAATTTGGCCCTGATTCTTCAGAAGATTCGTTATGATGAGCATAAGTGGATGATTTGTGGAGACTTTAAAATTCTATCCATGCTATTAGGGCAGCAATCCGGTTTCACCAAATATCCCTGCTTCCTTTGCTTGTGGGATAGCCGGGCCCGCGACCTACACTGGGGGAAAAAAGACTGGCCAATTCGGGAGTATTTGAGACCCGGTGAGAAAAATGTTCTTCATGAAAGCTTGGTACCTCGTGATAAAATTCTATTACCACCTCTCCACATTAAGGGGCTTGTTTACAAAGCCGCGGTAGTGGTTTGCGATCGCGATCACAACCGCGGCCCCATTGAAATCAATGGGGCCGTGGCTCCGATTACGATCGCAAACCGCTACCGCGGCTTTGTAAACAAGCCCCTAAGTTGGGTCTCATTAAGCAATTCATCAAGTCCCTTCCAAAAGATGGTGAGTGCTTTCGGTACCTTTGCTCAAAGTTCCCCCGACTTTCTGAAGCAAAGCTAAAGGAAGGAGTGTTTGTTGGCCCTGATATAAGGAAACTCATTTCAGATGGAGCATTCGCTGAAACGATGTCTGAGAAGGAAAGAGAAGCCTGGGATTCCTTCAAGGATGTTGTTCTCAAATTCTTAGGGAACAGGCGGGATGAGAACTATAAGGACATTGATAAGAACTTCGCCAATACAATCACAGAAACACATACACTGTACCCAAGACAGAACAAATGACTAACACAGGAAAATTCACTAACCCCACTAACCCCACACAACACGCTAATGAACCACTCAAACAGTTGACTATTTTCACCACTGTAACTGTAACTAACTAAGATGCGCTCCATGTATATAACTTGTAAATAGTTTGAAAAGCTCTGTTATAGTTAATGTTCAAAATATGTTCAAAATGTTGTTCAAAATTTGTTCAAAATATGTTCCCTGTAAGTACACCTGTACATAGTTGAAGCATAATGTTCCTTGTAAATGTATACAGAAGTATACAATTGTTCTGTTTAATGTTCAATGTAAACCGCCCCTGATCTCTGGAAGGGGCGGTATAGAAAAGACTGTTAAATAAAATAAATAAATAAATAAATTGTTGCCAGGATGCTCAATGCCTTCAAAGAACAAGGCTGTAACATGAGCCTGAAAGTCCATTTCTTGCACTCTCATGTGAACTACTTTCCCGAAAACTTGGGGGCGTACAGTGAAGAACAAGGTGAAAGGTTTCACCAGGACATCAAGGACGCAGAGAGAAGGTACCAAGGAAGATGGAACACCACTATGATGGCTGATTTCTGCTGGTTGCTGCTGCGGGAAACCCCAGATGAAAAATACACCAAGCAGCGCACCAAGAGAAGCATTCGGGGGAAGAAGAAATGTGCCCACCAGGAGATTGATTGACCCAAGAATGACTTTAAAATCTAAACTGTGTTGACAAATATCGTGTTTTTACTAAACTTTGAAATAAAAATTTGCTAGTTATTACCACAGTGTCGGATCTCATTTATTAGAATTTTATTTTCACACCATCGGGTGTTTGTCTTCATGTATTGCAATGGTGCGGTTTGCGTTTTCTATTCTTACATACATACCTGTACAACATTTTTTGCACATTTCTTTGCTTTGCTTTGTGTCTAACCTCGCTCTTATATGCTCAATGTTTGTGCACATGTATGTGGCTGTTTTAAGTGCAGACAATTTTGCTACCATCACAGTGTGTTTTGTTGACATTACTCTATTCTTATGTGCTGCCTTATTACAATTTTCTTTATTCTTATTTGAATAACTACTAAACAATTAGTATAAAGAATTCATCCAAGAAACTTTTATCTCGATCGCACTCAATCTGAAACGTTCACCTCAACCTGCTAACCCAATGTAGCAAAAACTCTGTATGTGATGGAGCAAATTGGTTACCAGATTTGGATTCAGCACACCAAAAAACGTAAAAATCAATCGAAACATTAGAGGCAGTTTAAAAAAAAATTTTTTAGTGTACCTGTGTTATTATCCAATGCCTCAAAACACAACCATATTACGCCATTGCTTATTCAACATCACTGGTTGCCAATGCATTACAGAATGCAATATAAAAGTCTGATATCGGTGCACAAAGCCTTCTACTGTGGTACCCATTTTATCTCTCATCCCTGATTATTCCCCCTTACTTCCCATAGGGCCTTCCATTCAGTTCATGCTAATAGTCTCTTTCTTCCCTCTGCTACCCAGGCCAGATATGAATCCACCAGACATTCCACTTTTTACTTTCTCACATCTTACTTATGGAATAATTTCTCCCCAGCTCTCCATTTGGAACCCTCCTATGTTAAATTCAAAGCCTTGCTCAAAAAACCCTTATTCAGACATCATTCCAGCTTCCCTTCTAGATCACAATAATCATAAAACAGTCACTAGACCTAATCAGATCTGACTACCCTCTATGTTTATGTTTGTCAATGAAATGTTGAAGTTATGTTCTATGTAAACCACGGCATATAAGGCTAAATAAAGAAATAAAGAAATAAATACAACTCAGCACTGTCTATCTCTGATGTTGGTTTGCATTTTCTATCAGCAGTGGAGTCCTTTCTAACTTTAATATTTTATTTGATTTTAAATTATTGTAAACCACGTCACTCTTTACAAGAGGTGGTATATCAAAATTTAATTAAGCTAAACTAAACTAAACTAAGAAATCTCAGCAGCCAATTTCTGGGCCATTCTTTAAGCTTTGCAAGATCCTTCTTCATGTTATCTACACCTTTCAGGATGACTAGTCAATTGCAGATTTTTGTATCATCTGCGAAGAGATAAACCTTACCCCACAGCCCTTACTATTACTACTCTTCCATCTGACATTCGTGCTATCGTCGACTTAACTCAGTTCAGGAAGGCACTCAAATATCACCTGTTCCTCAAATACTACCCAGTCAGCAATCAAGTCTAGATAACCCCTCCAATGAAAGTAACCACTTGTTATTTCTAGAGCTTTGTCAGCACGTCTGCTTGTAGATATTATATGTATAGAGTTCTTTAGATATTTTATGTATATAGTTCACCCATGTTATCCAAGTTGGTACACCTGTTCTCTGTAAAACCGAACAGTCTGTTGTTCTGGTCCTTTGTTTTACTGTAAACCGCGCTGATATCGAATAGTACGGTATATAAGAAATTGTAATAAATAAATAAAATAAATACTATTACTACTAATATTTATACACTTTCTGCAATATCGCTTAGAAAAATGTTAAGAACCAAGATCACAGAATGTGTGAACTCAAGAAGATGGATAATTTGAGCCTGGTAGGTATGCAGAGCATAGGGAAAGAGCCTCAGCTATTCTGCAAAGTTTTGTGTGTACCTGGTCTAATCTATTAAGATATTCTGTACATTGGTCAACCCAAATGTTTTACTAACACTAATTATTGAAGTTTGTCAGCGAAAGGTAGTTCTGCCCGTTAGGAACAGTGCATACTTTTGGTTTCTAGCATTCTTAAGAAAAAAAAACCCGACTTTGCCCAGAGAGAACTTGGAAATTGTCTACGTTAAAGTGCTGCAGTTCCTCTAGTGCTCTGAAAGTGGCGCTGTTGCCATAAAATTCGGGAAGTCAAATAGCAGAGCTCACAACTTCTCTAGCTTTCTTTCCAAACTTGTTAGCTTGGGGCACTTGAGTCGGGTTCACGTTTCTACTGGTTTTTGACACTCACATTTTTAAAGAAGTCGCATAAATCTCATTCGGAAGTGCAGCGCTGGGCTCCCGTGTCAGGCAAACGAATTTCATTTCCCATCCTTTACTTTTATGCTTTTACCACTAAACCAAATACTGAACAAACAAGCATATATACAGTAGACGGATGCGGTAAGCGCGCTCGCACACACACACATTTTCTTCCTTTTGCCTATTTAAAGAAAAGACTTCTTTTCAACATGTATTTGTCTATGCATCTCAACATACACTCTTATGTAAGCTACTAATTACAGTTAAATACAATTTGTGTATATTGTAACAACATTTTTATTTAATCTCAAGGGTCTTCCTGTAGCTAGAACAGAAAGAGAAACCATGCATGATAAAGTAGAAGATAAAAGAGGAGACAGATGGAGAATATGACAGATGCATTTGATTGTAAGAAGGCAACAATTAGGTAACTTTCTCCCACCAGCTATCTTGTTCTTACGGGTTGAGACCATTCTGGAAAAGAAATACTATCGAAGTAACAGAGAAACTGATTAGACTCATATACACAGTATTTGTCTCATTGAATAGGAGGAGGATATTTTAAAAAGACACAACGTGGGTAACCAAAGTGGCAACCTTGAAGGCAGAAGGCAAAAACACAGTCAGAAAATGCACCAACTGGAGTTTATTCACCATACAAAGGATTAGTTACCAGAAAATAAAAAAAGCAGATGGAGGTGAAACCTCCTTCAACAAGCTAAGGAGCGGGCAAAGTTACAAGCTTTAAAACCAACTAACGTCCTTTCATGAATTTTAGTATCCATCAAATATCTCTCTACATTGTGCATAAAATATACACTATTTTTATGTACCAAACATGGATGCATTTTTGTTTCCAGTGTGGTATTAGAAAGGGCAGCTTAAATGGTACCATGGCAAGTAATTATCACTTGATTCAACCACACTGTAGTATTTACATGCTTCTGAAAGTACAGAGAAGGTCAGCATAATTACAGCCACAACGTAAAATGCTGTTCCATTGCGCAGTTTTAGCATTTTCTGTAAGGAGAGTAGGTGCAATTATTTTCAATCTGCAAATAAAAGTTCTGCGCATGGTAGACATCTAAGAATTCAAAACTTGTTACATATATATAATGCATTCAGAATAGCTTCCTGTAACTTAAATATCCTTGTAACATTCCCTGTATAGCAGCTCTTGTTAAACCTTGGTGGAAATTAATTACCTATTGAAAAAAGCTGTAACCGAACACAGATACTCTAGGGCAGAAAATAGGCTTACCTTTCCTGCAGAAAAGTTGTACTCCTTTTCTTCTGCACAGCCTTGTGAATATGTAATTTTTCTATTTGCAAGACTGTTTTTCTCTCCACAAACTCCAGTTAAGGCAGCATTATATTCCAAAGCCCAAAGAGAGGCAGACAAGGGAGGTCTCAGCACTTTTTATTCTTTTTGAAAGGACCTAATCAAACATTTGCACTCATCTCTCATCACTGAAATCACATAGCACTCCATACACACACGGAGCTCCTCAGGTTGATTTAGCTGCTGAATTGGGCGAGCCTCTTAGAAATTTCCACTCCCTCCCATTTTTTTTCCTCACAGGGATTTCTTTTTAAGCCCCTGACAGCAAAAGTTAGAGATCCACTTTTAGGGGCACTCTCCAAATGCATGGGTGAACCAAGCCAAAGAAAAGGGGTGGGGTTTGCTGAGAAAATAGGACAAATTTGCTTTTTCTGTAAGCAGTTTCTCAGTCATTGTAAGTTGATTTTTCTTAAATTTGAGGGTTACCTTATGGTACTATTCATAGAGAAAGCTTAAAAAAACCTGTCCCAGTCCCTCCTTCCAGTTAGAAAAATGTATTTTGATAATGAACTGTAATCAGCAGGGCTAAGACCAGTGCTGATGCTATTTCAGTACTATCCCTGATGTAGGACAAAATATGTGTGTGTGTATACTGTAATCTTGTATGGGTCAATATTCAAAAGATGTGTCCAATTAACTTAGTAGTTACCCTGCCAAATCTTACCTTTTGAATTTCCTGCCCCACAGATCTGTTAAAATTTCACCAGACAACTTGTCTGGCTAAAATGTAACTGGTAATCCAGCCATACCTTGCCAAGAAAACATAAGAAATAATCACAAGATGGACAATTATTCACAGAGTTGCTAGGAGTCAAACATTGACTTGACGTCATTTAACAACAACAACAACAACATCTCAAGGTGGGGATAGAGCCATGCCAGGGATATATTTAACCTTAACCAGATGGTGTTCATAATTAAATCTTAAATGGATGGTGTTGACTTTCATAGTTATCCAGCTAATTTCAGCTCAATATATTCAGTGGCCTGACTTAGTCCTAGGGGTATGTTTACTAAACCGTGCACACGTGTGCGGCGCACAATAGTGCACGGCAATGATGCACTTAAGTGCTCTTAAGTGCCCCGCACGCGTGCGCGTCACATTAACGGGTCCGCGCACGTGTGCGGTGTGCGGTGTGCTGATGTGCGATAGAGGCGGGGAAAGGCATACAGAGGGCAGAGAGACGGGATCAATGGGTGGAAAGTGGGAGGGGAGAGGCTCCCCGCACAGGAGCGGGGCTGAAAATAGACCCAAAAATACCGCGATGGAAAACCTCGCGTTAGAGCCGATTTAAAGGGAAGAGAAACCATTTCCGTCAGCAATGTACAAAAAACCGGGGAAACCTACAAAACGTGAGCAGTGTGATACATGTGCACAGAACAAACTCGCAAATAAAAATCAAAAATGAGCACAACAAAAATGTTAAAAATTACAATTCAGCTGGGCAATAGTGATAGCAATGGGCAACAATAAAAAACACCCCCAGGAAAGCTCCAAAAAAAAGAAATGATTTTTGGAAGGGTCTCGCTCCGTAGACCCTTTCAAAAATCATTTCATTGTATTGGAGCTTTCCTGGGAGTGTTTTTTATTGTTGCCCATTGCTATCACTGTTGCCCAGCTTGGTTATGGGTGTTTGCCCTTTTTTCGAGGTTTTTTATGCGGTTTATTTGCCCGTTTGTCTCCATACAAGGTAAATGAGCCCACAGTAAAATTGTGCAGAGCAGGGTTTCTGACTCGTCCGGCCAGGTTTCCTATCTCCAGGGACTGCACTGTCTCTGTGGCCACAGTGTGGTGCAGCAGACACAGCCAGTTCCTGTAGAACCAAAGGGTCACAGGTTCAAATCCCAGCTGGGGCTCCTGCCAACCCAGTCCCCATAATTTTACCCACCACTAAACAGTGATAGTAAAGACACTCCTTTATTGCAGAGAACATAAGCATGGTTCAAGCAACCATATTTTACCCTACACTGCACACAAACCATAACAATGGGCATTACCTACAGCCGAGTACCCCAAATTCAGTCCTGGAGTGCCACAACTCAATCAGGTCATATGCTTTTTCCCCAGATAAGGACATGTCTGCATGTTGGCGGAAGGGTACAGGTGGTGGAGGGGGCAGTGGCTGCAAGCCACAGCAGACAGTGGCCTAGGCCTGTGCAGGCTGGCACCGTCCACCGCAACAGACAGGCTCTGTTGGATGTACAGTCATGGACTCCCCAGGGACTGCAGCATATCTGTGGCAACACAGTGGTGCAGTGCATACAGACAGTGTGTGCAAAAACAGAAGATCACAGGTTCAAAGGCCAGCTGGGGCTACTGCAAATCCTGTCCACATATTTTTCCCACAACTAAACCATGATAGTAAGGACAAACGTTTAATGCTGAGAACATACGCATGGTTAATACGCCTATATTTTACCACACCAAACACAGACACCTTACACAGGCGCATTACCTAGAGCAGAGTCTCCCAAATGCAGTCCTGGAGGGCCCCACACCATTCAGGTTCCATGCTGCCTCTGCTAAAGATGCCTGTGCTGCATATCTATGCACCACCCCCATGGTATGCAGATGTAGCTCATGCATATTTATGAGGGACAGCATGAAAACCCGAACAGTGTTTGGCACACCAGGAGTGGAGTTGGGAACCTCTGCCATAAAGCAGCAGCCAACAGTGGCAGACACACCCACACCCACACCCACACCCACAGGCCCCATTGGCTAATGCCTCCTGGAGAGGCAGGACATTGGGCCCTGCGTGCATCTCCCAATACTACCACATGCATACCCTAGCAATGCCACCCTACACCTGGGTATACGGTACACAGCTATCAGACGTTTCCTATGATAACTGGCAGATAGCAAGTCCTACGTTAAGCACATTTTGCTCATTGAGCTCCATCATAACAATCATTCTGATGTCTGCGGTGTGTGCTGCAGGTCTGGTCTCCAACAGTGTTAACCCCCCTGGGGAGTGACCCCCAACAGTATTGCGTACCATATCTATGCCTGTACTGTGCCCAGGACTGGTGTGGTGGGTATGGCTGCTGAACCCCTCTATAGTGGCACAATGCTGGCATAGGTGTGGGGGTGGCTGTCTGTCTATCCAGTGTGTGGTGGCTGCAAACACCTTCCACAGCCCACACTGCCAGCACTGTTGCCAGTATTGTGCTGTCAATGTGCATAATGAGGAGCAAGGTAACATGGGTATAGGCCAGACAGGGTGGCCTGGCCAGGGTGCATCTGCACAGGGCATAGGGTACTGACTGGGACATTTTACTGCCTGGCCACCACCTACACAGACAGGGTGACCTCAGTATGTCCCGCTGAGAGCTCACTCTCACCCTGACTGTGCAGTGACCACAGCATGGCTAGGCACCCCCTTAGTGCTATATAGTTTTTTTCTAATGTGATAGATATGGGTTTCCTTTTGGGGCCCAGTCACTGATTTATCTGCTTGTTGTGTATGCTGACATCCCAGTTCTGGGTGCATGCATCTCCACTGGGAACATGCACTATGGCCTAACTAGCTGGCTGTTTGCAGCTGGTGTGTGTCTTGATGGAGTGGCTTGCAGGGTGCAGTGGCTGATGCCTTGCTGCAGGAGAATATCAGATAGTGTTGGGGTGTAGCTTACCATATCCAGGCCTAATGTCTGTCTGCTATTGTGTTTGGATATGTATAGAGCTGCATTGACTGCCCTGTGGGGTGTATGTCCCTCAGCAGGACTGGGGTTGATGGTCCCCTCTACTGCCACCTTTGCAGGGAGGTATAAGGTGGATCTATTGATAGGGGACCCTGTTTGCCATCCTTGGCCGAGGAGGAGGGGGTGGTGCATGGCCCACCTGGGGTCCATGGGGGCTACACATGACTGAAACAGACAGAGATATCCAAGGTGTTTGTGCAGAAACTATGTATCTGAAACTTTAACACTGCTTTGGACCTCTAGCATGGCCTCTTTCAGCCATGGAAAGTGTTGTGGACCTGGTCCTGGCCGCCTCATCGCACACTCAGGGTGAGCACAGTACCCGCACAATGTGACGGTGTGTAGCTACTCTGTGCTAGTAAAACACATGGTCAGTACCACCTACCAGGCCGAGGTGCTGTGGGGGTGCACCCGGTCACTCCCCTCTACCAGGCCGAGGTGCTGTGGGGGTGCATTCCCCATCTTGTGTTCATCTGTGGACAGCTGATTTGCATGTGCAGTGCATCATGGGTACGGGTGGGCTAACCCTGTCCTGGTGGCTGCAGCAGACTGTCTGTGTGGTGACGTGCAGGCTCTCTGCAGCCAGCCAGGGGCTTGCTAATAGCTATGGAACTGTAGCCCAATGGTTGTGTCACTGCCTGTGAAGCCAGAGATCATGGGTTCAAACCCACAGTGGGCTTATTTGATAGGGTTGGTCATAGCATCATCTTTTTTTATGTACATTTTTGATGCCAGCAAAAACACCCTCAGCGTACTGTACCCATACGGTGCCTCTGAGGGCGCTTTATAGGGCGCCCTATAGGGCACCTTCTGACTCCCGTCCATATAAGGTGCACTATACATTATCCTGTGATGCAACTTATAGGGTGCCCTATAGGGGACATGTTAGGGTGCCGTGGCGGACAGTGCACTTTACTATGTGCCTTATAGGATGCCTTATGTTGACACGCTTTGAGAGTGCGTTTGCTATTATTGATAACACAGGTACACTAAAAAAAATTTTTTTTAAACTGCCTCTAATGTTTTGATTGATTTTTACGTTTTTTGGTGCGCTGAATCCAAATCTGGTAACCAATTTGCTCCATCATGTACAGATTTTTTGCTACATTGGGTTAGCAGTTTGAGGTGAACGTTTCAGATTGAGTGCGATCGAGATAAAAGTTTCTTGGATGAATTCTTTTTACTAATTGTTTAGTAGTTATTCAAATAAGAATAAAGAAAATTGTAACAAGGCAGCACATAAGAATAGAGTAATGTCAACAAAACACATTGTGATGGTAGCAAAATTGTCTGCACTTAAAACAGCCACATACAGGTGCACAAACATTGAGCATATAAGAGCGAGGTTAGACACAAAGCAAAGCAAAGAAATGTGCAAAAATTGTTGTACAGGTATGTATGTAAGAATAGAAAATGCAAACCGCACCATTGCAATACATGAAGACAAACACCCGATGGTGTGAAAATAAAATTCTAATAAATGAGATCCGACACTGTGGTAATAACTAGCAAATTTTTATTTCAAAGTTTAGTAAAAACACAATATTTGTCAACACAGTTTAGATTTTAAAGTCATTCTTGGGTCAATCAATCTCCTGGTGGGCCCGTTTCTTCTTCCCCCGAATGCTTCTCTTGGTGCGCTGCTTGGCGTATTTTTCATCTGGGGTTTCCCACAGCAGCAACCAGCAGAAATCAGCCATCATAGTGGTGTTCCATCTTCCTTGGTACCTTCTCTCTGCGTCCTTGATGTCCTGGTGAAACCTTTCACCTTGTTCTTCACTGTACGCCCCCACGTTTTCGGGAAAGTAGTTCACATGGGAGTGCAAGAAATGGACTTTCAGGCTCATGTTACAGCCTTGTTCTTTGAAGGCATTGAGCATCCTGGCAACAATATCCTTATAGTTCTCATCCCGCCTGTTCCCCTAGAATTTGAGAACAACATCCTTGAAGGAATCCCAGGCTTCTTTTTCCTTCTCAGACATCGTTTCAGCGAATGCTCCATCTGAAATGAGTTTCCTTATATCAGGGCCAACAAACACTCCTTCCTTTAGCTTTGCTTCAGAAAGTCAGGGGAACTTTGAGCAAAGGTACCGAAAGCACTCACCATCTTTTGGAAGGGACTTGATGAATTGCTTAATGAGACCCAACTTAATGTGGAGAGGTGGTAATAGAATTTTATCACGAGGTACCAAGCTCTCATGAAGAACATTTTTCTCACCGGGTCTCAAATACTCCCGAATTGGCCAGTCTTTTTTCCCCCAGTGTAGGTCGCGGGCCCGGCTATCCCACAAGCAAAGGAAGCAGGGATATTTGGTGAAACCGGATTGCTGCCCTAATAGCATGGATAGAATTTTAAAGTCTCCACAAATCATCCACTTATGCTCATCATAACGAATCTTCTGAAGAATCAGGGCCAAATTCTCATATTTTTCTTGGAGAATAACAGAGTGAGCAATAGGAACTGAAGCGAATGTGTTGCCATTATGAAGAAGAACACCTTTTATGCTGTCTTTTGACGAATCAATGAACAGCCGCCATTCAGCAGGATCATACTTGAGTTTAAACTTTTCCATCACTCCGTATATATCGTTGCAAAATACCAAATCTTCCTCTTTGCTGAAATACTTCAAAAATTGTGTCTCGCGGTTGCGGTACCAATAAAAAGTTGTTCCTGGTGACAATCGATTTTTCTGTTTAAGCCGAGAACCTAGCAGTTGGGCAGCATCTTTTGGGAGTCCTAAATCCCGGACTAAATCATTCAATTCAGCTTGAGAGAAAAGTTCAGGTTTCAGATCTGGTTCAGTTTCAAACTCGGAAGTACTGGACTCATCGGGAAAAGCCATCTGATGAGTCTCATCATGATCAGAACCGTCCACACAAATATGATCCAAAGATTTTGGTGGTTCAGGCACAGGTACTTCGTTGCTATGAGGCATAGGCCTAATTGCTGAGGGAAGGTTGGGGTAACTTATTACGTTCTTATTTTTTAAGTTGTATCCCTTCACAATGCAAGAGCAAAAATAGCAGTCACTGCTGTGGTCTCTTTGTTCACGCCACATCATAGGTATTCCGAAACGAAATGCTTGTTTTTTACCTTTCATCCATAAGCGTAGATCTTCCTCACATGTCTTGCACACTTTGTGAGGAGCCCACGGTTTGTCTTGATCGCCTAACTTCAAACCGAAATAGGCAAAATATACTTTTTTAATAAATGCAGAAATGTTCCTCTGCCGCTTTTTCATGGTATATTCCCCACAAATAAAACAAAAACTGTCCGGAGAGTTGACGCAACCTCTGGCTCTGTGAGCCATCACAAATACACAGCACTGCAAACTACAACTGTAGTGAACCACTTCGGAATAAAGCTGGATTACGACTGAGCAAACAAAAGGTAATAATGAACTTGCAAGAAATTTAATTTTGACAGGAAGGTTCATGTCGCAACCACCGTGTTTGAGCGAGCTTGCGAACGAGGCGAGGCGAACAGGAAAGAACATGCGCCAGCGCGAGTACTGGATTTAGCCCACCGCCTCCCAATTGTCCTGTTAATGTATAAAATGAATACAAAACACTCTAAAATATCATGAGGGAGTGTTTCTAGTTAGTTAACCATTACAACCTCTATTTTGGGCCAAGAAAATAAACTGCAGTCGGCTAAAAAGAAATTATGTGAACATTCCTTATATGGGTAAGAAATCTAATTTTGCAAGAAAACGTGACGTGATGGAACATTTTGGCTATTTTTCCTGGATTCAGCACCCCAAAATCTATAGGAATCAGTTGCAAAACTGGAGGCAGTTTTTTTGTAGTGTACCTGTGTAATTAAAATATAAATAAAATGCCTCCTAAAGCAATCTTCCCCATAATATGCATTGCCCCAGCCAGCCTTGTTTGGGATTGAACCCCTGATCCCTGCACCATTGGTGCATGCCTTAACCATTGTGCTGTGGCTCTGCTCTGCTGTTTGCTCATCAGCGCGCCGCCTTATGCCGCCCCATATTGAGATGCCTCCTAGAAAATTAGCACGCCACCTTATGCCGCCCATCATCGCGCTGCCTTATGCCGCCCATCATTCATATGCCTCCAAACACATTAGCGCGCCGCCTTATGCCACCCATTATTTCACTGCCTCATAAATTAATGCCTCAGCCAGCTGTCTTTATTGGGCTCTGTGGGGGATTGAACCCCTGCTTCTTGCACCATTGGTATGTGCCTTAACCATTGTGCTGTGGCTCTGCTCTTTTGTTTGCCCATCAGCGTGACACATATGCCTCCTGCGCAGCTGTCTGATGCGCTAAGGTGCGGGGCGCACAAGGGCGCCGCGCACCTTAGCGCATATGTAAATTCCGGCATTTCTTCTTTAGCGGGGAACGCCCACTCCTTATATGGCACCCGCACACTACCGGGGCCCGCACATTAGCGGGGTTTTAGTAAACATACCCCCTAGAGTTACTAATGTGCACTATTTGTTTTAATCCCGTTAACATAGTTAACTTAAATTATTTTTTATTTCAAGTCCCATTTTATTTATTTGTTGGCATTTATATACTGCCTTTTCCATAAATCAAATGCGGTTTACAGAGAACAAATACAAAACCAAACCAAACCAGTTAAATGGAACTTTTCAGATAAGTATCAACATTAACATCAGAACCATTTACCAAAAAAATGAGTCTTAGTGACTTTAACATGGTGGTGTAAGGTGGTTTGCTGTTATTTAAAGCGTGTGCGCTATTTACAGAATCTGCACTATTTGCAGAATGTTGCCATTTACTGCATATGTGCTATTTACAGAACATATTGACAAGTTAGGTTGCAATCAATCAGAATTATATAGAGAATGGATGAAGATCTACTTGGTGGGGGATGGAGTGTTAGGTGGGATTTTAGGTTGGATTAATGTTGCCAGGTGGATTTTATATAATGGCACCTAGTTCCTAATAATACTCAATAACCATGTTAACAGACACAAAACCAGTAATGCACATTAGTAACTCTAGGGGGTATGTTTACGAAACCATCTTAATGTTACCGGCGCTAGTTGCAGCGATAATGTGAAGAATGCCATATAAGGTAGTGGGTGTTCCAGCGGCAAGGTAGCAAGAATCTGTATCATGCGATAGTGGGCACCATGGCACGTTAACGCGCATTAACCCTAAGTTCATGCCAGCGGAGTGTTAGAAGCTATAAAGATGTAGCCCACTGGTCACTGCAATGACTGTGGAGGCAGCGGTCATGGGTTTGATCACGCAGTGGTGTTATGTAAGAAGACTGTCTGATGCATTTCCTTTTAATTTAAATCAGTGCTGCCAGCAAAAACACCCTCAGTGCCGTAACCTAAGGTGCCGCATAAGGCACCCTATAAGGCACTCCATAGGGCACATTATAAAGTGCCCTGTCTGCCAAGGCACCTTATAATGTGCCCTATAGGGTGCTTTATAGGGAGCCTTATGAGGCACCTTAAGGTTACGGCACTGTGAGGGTGTTTTTGCTGGCAGCACTGATTTAAATTAAAAGGAAAAGCCTCAGACAGCCTTATCAAATAACACCACTGTGGGATCAAACCCATGACCTCTGCCTCCACAATCATTGAAGTAACCAGTGGTCTACATCTCTATAGCTACTAACACAGCACTAGCTGGCTACAGAAAGACTGCAGGTCAACACACAAACTGTCTGCTGTGGTTACCAGGATAGGGTAAACCCACCCATACCCATGATGCACTGCACATGCAGATCAGCAGCCTACATCTGATCACCAGATGGGGTATGCGCCTCTATAGCACCCCGGCCTGGTAGGGGGAACTGACCGTGTGTGTTACTGGCACAGAGTAGCTACAGACCGTGACATTGTGCGGTTCCTGTGCTCACTCTGAGGGGCGCCCAGCACCAGGTCCGCAGCACCTGGCTTGGCTGAGATAGGCTGTGCTGCAGGTCCCCATCAGTGCCATTGTGTGATAGGTAGTTCTTGCAGACACACCTAGGATGCACCTGTGTCCATCTGTATTTCCCAGTCACGTCTAGCCCTTGTGGACTATGATGCACCCAGAATAGTGCATATCCTGTGTGGTTGCCATGGTCACGTGTTTATAAGAGAAGGGTGGTGTTTGGACCCAAAAGCGGATTATGTAGCACCACCCAACCCGTCCTCTGTGACTCAGGGTGGGGGACAGGATCTCCCACCAACAGATCCACATTCTACATCTCTGCAATGGTGGCAGTAGAGGGGACCATCAAACCCTCTACTGCCACCTAATCAGGTGTTAGTGGGCCTGTTTCCTGAGTGCAGTTGAAGCCTGCATAAATAGGCTCCTGTGCCCTGCCCCTTTGAGGCTTTTCTAACCAGGGCTCCACACATCAAACAGTAAGTAAGGTTTTGAGGGTTTCTTTGTTTGGTTTGTTTTTATTACATTGCTAGCTCTCTGACTTAAAAGGGTTTTGTGTATATTTTTAAAAGCAAGGTTACTTCATTTTTGCTGTTTTAGGGGAACTTTAATTGAGCACAGTAGGTTGCTGACTCCAGTGACCTCCTCAGCTTTAGAAGCTGCTAACACCTAATCAGGGATGGACCCTAAAGTTACTGCTTGGGTTAGAAATTGGTTGGGTGGGAGGCGACAAAGAGTACAAGTAAATGGAGCTCACTCTGAGGAGAAGGATGTTACCAGTGGTGTGCCCCAGGGATCTGTCCTTGGTCCGATTCTTTTTAACATCTTTGTTAGTGATATAGCGGAAGGGCTGTCGGGTAAGGTTTGCCTCTTTGCGGATGATACCAAAATCTGCAATAGAGTAGACACCCAGGAAGGGGTAGATAACATGAGGAGGGATCTAGCTAAGCTTGAAGAATGGTCTAGAATTTGGCAGCTGGGATTTAATGTTAAAAAATGTAAGGTCATGCATTTGGGCTGCAGCAATCCAAGGGAGCAATACAGTATAGGAGGTGAAGTACTTTTGTCCACTAAAGAAGAGCGGGACCTAGGCGTGGTTGTGTCTGATGATCTTAAAGTAGCTAAACAGGTGGAAAAGGCGACAGCAAAAGCTAGAAGGATGCTTGGGTGCATACGGAGAGGAATGGCTAGCAGAAAAAAGGAGGTGATAATGCCTCTGTATAAGTCTTTGGTGCGACCTCATTTGGAGTATGGTGTGCAATTCTGGAGACCGCACCTTCAAAAGGATGTGAACAGGATGGAGTCGGTGCAGAGGGTTGCTACCAAAATGATTAATGGGCTTCATTATAAAGCATATGAGGACAGACTTAAGGATCTTAATATGTACACCTTAGAGGAAAGGCGGGATAGAGGTGATATGATTGAGATGTTTAAATACCTCCGTGGCATAAATGTTCAGGGAGAGAGCCTCTTTCAATTGAAAGCAAGTTCTGCTACGAGGGGACATGGGATGAGGGTGAAGGGAGATAGATTCAGGAGTGATATGCGGAAATATTTCTTTACGGAAAGAGTAGTGGATCCGTGGAATAGTCTCCCAGTGGAGGTGGTAGAGATGAGGACAGTAACTGAATTCAAGAAAGCATGGGACCAACACAGAGGATCTCTAAAGGCAAAAAGTGGACTGTTGTAGTTGTTATGGAAGGACAGACTAGATAGGCCATGTGGTCTTTTTCTGTCGTCATGTTTCTATGTTTCTATGTTTCTATGCTGGGGAATAGGCACCCCTACAGGGCAGTCAATGCAGATCTGTATGCATCACATAGGGCACTGGCAGACAGGCAGTAGGCCAGGAAAAGCTCAGCTGCCCCCACCACTATCTGACATTCACCAGCAGAGGTCACAGTCAGTCTCCACCCACTGCACCCTGCAAGGTGTTCCAGCCATACACATGCTAACTGCAGACAGTCTGCTAGCTAGTACATGCTCCTGGAGGAACTGTGTGCACCCAAAAATGGGATGTGAGCACACACACCAAGCAGGTATGTCAGTGATTGGGCCCCAGAAAAGGGAACTCATAGATATCACTTGAGAGAAATACTGTAAAGCACTATGGGGGAACCTAGCCATGCCATGGTCACTTCTCAGTCAGGGTGAGAGTGACCCCCCAGCATGACATGCTGTGGCCACCCTATCCATGCAGGTGGTGGTCGGGCACTACAATGTCCCAGCCATTGCCCTATGCAGATGCATCCTGCCCAGGCCGCCCTGTCCAGGCCATACCCACAGTACCGTGCTCCTCATTATGCACATTGGCAGACTAACACTAGAAACAGTGCAAGCATTGGGGGCTCAGTAAGATGTAGGCAGCCACAAAACACTGGATAGACATACACACACTCCCACACCTATTTCAGCATTGTGCAAATATAGAGGTGGTTGGCAGTCCTGGCCGCCACACCAGTACTGGGCACAGTGCAGGCATTGCTATGGTACTCAATACTGTTAGGGTCACTCCCCGGGGTGGTAAACACTGTCAGAAACAAGAACTGAAACACACTCCACAGATATCAGAAAGGTTGCTATGATGAACCTCTGTCAACAAATTGTGTTTAACTTAGGATTTGTTATCTGACATTAATCATAGCAACCTTTTGATATATGTGGAATGTGCTTCCAAGTTTAAGATGGCATTGCAGGTGCAGGTGCTAGTATTGGTGGATGCTGCTCCGCGCAGGGTCCAACAGCCTGACTCTCCATGAGCCATTGGATAGTGGAGCCTGTGGGTGTGGGTTTTTGTGCCCCTCTTGGCCACTGCTCTAGGGCAGAAGTTCCCAACTCCAGTCCTGATGGGTCAAACACGGTTCAGGTTTTCATGCTGTCCCTAATGAATATGCATGAGATACATTTGCATACAATGGGGGCGGTGCATACAAATGCATCTCAAGCATATTTCTTAGGGACAGCATGAAACCTGAATGGTGTTTGGCCCTCCAGGACTGCAGTTGAGAAACTCTGCTCTAGGGACTGCACATGTCTATGGTGTATGTGCTCTGTAGGGTAAAATATAGGCGTTTATGGCGTGCTTATTTTATCTGCAATAAAGATTCCTTCTATATTACCACGGTTTAGTACTGGGTAAAATATAAGGACATGGTCTGCAGGAACCACAGCTGGAACTTGAACCTGTGACTTTCTGCCCCTGAACACACTGGCTGTGTGTACTGCACCAAACTGTTGCCACAGAGGCAGGTCATTCCCTGGGGATATCATTACTGTTCGTCATACAGACCTTGTCTTTTGCGGTGCACGACACCCACCTAAACAGGGCTTGGCCTTGGTCTGCTGTGGGCAGATGCCACTGCCCCCTCCACCACCAGCACCCCTCTGCCACCATGCTGACATGCCCTTATGCTGGTGGTGCTGGTGGTGCACAGTCCCAGGCCATCCAGTGTGCCGGTAGGCGGCTGCCTATGATGTGGGATCTTGGGTAGGGGTGCCTACATAGCCATCCATGCTTCCCCCTGGCACCGCCTGCCAATGTTATGTGCCCTTTGGGGTACCTGCTGGGCAATGTCCATTGGGGCACTGTGGGACACACACTCGTGGACATGTTTGCCCTTGGTCAGTTGCTGTCTTGCTGCTTTTCAGTTGTTGCATTCCTATTTGCCAGGTAGGCATCTGCCTAGTCCACACTGTGTCCCAGCTGGCCCACTGTATGTGCCGCCTGCAGCCCCCTATACCCCATTTACACCATCACCATAGTGCCCTTTCCTACATGGCTACTCTGCTGTTGCTGCACATGTGAAAGCCACATAAGCAAGCTGCCCAATATACACCACAGCAAACCCTCATCAACACTATCAATGTTGGAACATTCACTTTGTAGGGGGAATCAGAATTGACTGTTCCAAAAGTGACATCTCCCTTTTTATTCTTTATGGGTAGTGTTGCTTACCGTTTATCATTGTTTTTTCTATTGGCCAGCTTTGTGTTTTGTATTTATATTTTGGTTCTGGTCATTATCTCTCTGTTTTTTGCATGTTTTGTTACTGCACATGTATCACTACTATCACTTATCTGGGTCTCCCTGCCTTTGCTGTACATTGCTGACTGAACTGGTTTCTCTCTCCTGCAAATGCGCCTCTAACGCAAGGTTTTCACTGGTGTTAGTTTTCAGACCCTGATTTCACAGCGTTAGTGTGCCTGGAGCCTCTCCCCGCCCACTCTCCGCCCATTGACCCTTATCTCCGCCCTCTGGGGAGCCTTACTCCACCCTCTGTGCACCTTAATGCCGCTGGAGATGTTATCGCGCAATAAGTGACGTTATCGCACAGTAATGCACCATTATCACGCGATAACGTCACGTATCACACAATAATGTCGCCACTGCGACATTAGCGCTGTTTAGTAAAATACCCCTAAGTCTTAACCAGATAAGTCAGTTGAATATATTGGTTAGATTCTGTTGAATATTGACCTAAAACTATGTATAAAAAGCATCTATTTATATTAGATTCACATATTGATTTTGCATGTGGTGCTTCAAAAAAGACTGTCCTAAGGTAGGGTTACAAGATTTTAGGAAAGTAAATCTGGAATACCTCGGCAGGGCTGAGCTGGGCCGGGAGGGGCAGGGGTCCTCCCTCCTCAGGAATCTTTTCCCCATATATTTTGAAATGATGAATCTACAGTAAGTAGCACTTAGTAATTTCAAAAGTTTAATAAAGATAGTAGCAGCCCTTCTGAAATCATAAGCATGCATACATACACATATCAGCATCGTGAAGGTTGTTGATGAGTCTTCCACCAGCCTTCACACCTCTGTTGTCTTCATACAATCCTGCTTCTCTGATGATTTGTTCTGCATTTAAATTAAACAGGAAGGGGGAAAGTATGCAGCCTTGTTGTACACCTTTGCTGATTTTAAACCATTCTGTTTCTCCTTGTTCCGTTCAAACTGTTGCTTCTTGATCAATGTAAAGGTTGTGCAAGAGAACGATCAGGTGTTCTGGTATACCCATGCTTCTTAATGTAGCCCAGAGTTTTTCATGTTTTACACAGTCAAAAGGCTTGATGTAGTCAATAAAGCACAAATAGGTATTCTTTTGGTATTCTTTAGTCTTTTCAAGGATCCATCTCATATCCGCGATGATGTATCTCATTCCTTGCCCTTTCTGAACCCTGCTTGCACTTCAGGTAGTTCTCAATCCAGGTATGGGTGTAGCCTCTGTTGAATAAACTTCAGTAGAATCTTGCTGGCATGTGGGATCAGAGCGATTGTGTGATAATTTCCACAGTCAGTTTGCTTCTCAAGATCAAAGAACATAGTCTTAAAATGGGCCTGCACCTTAATGTAAAGAAGACAAAGATCATGACAAATGGCAAAATCGATAAGTTCATCATTGTTGGAGAAGAAATTGAAATAGTGGACAACTTCAACCTACTTGGATCAACTATCAATAAAAAAGCAACAAGCAGTCAAGAAATCCGACGACGCATTGCTCTTGATAGAATGGCTTTGAAGGACCTAGACAAGATTTTCAAGAGCAGAGATGTCTCTCTCCATTCAAAGATTTGACTTGTTGAAACCATGGCATTTTCAATAAAGTCATACGAATGCAAAAGTTGGACAGTGAAAAAGATAGGAAGAAAACTGATGCCTTTGAATTATGGTGCTGGCGACGAATACTGTGTACACCATGGACTGCTTGAAGAACAAACCAGTCAGTACTAGAGGAGATCAAACCTAAGCTGTCTTTAGAAGCTCAGATGTCAAGACTTTGACTTTCATACTTTGGACACATCATGTGAAGAGAGACATCATGAGAGAAAGACATCATGCTAGGCAAGGTAGAAGGTCAACGCAAAAGAGGAAGGCCAGCAATGAGATGGATCGATACAATAACAGCAGCTATGGGTGCCAGTCTGTCAACAATGAGCTGCCTGACTGAAGACCGAATACAATTTAGGACAACTATCCAGAGGGTCACCATGAATTGACACTGACTTGACAGCACTTAGCAACAACAACATACACAGGGCCGGCCCGTCCATTGAGCGAGAATGTTTTTTGCACAGGGCCCCGCGTTTCAGGGGGCCCCGCGCAAAAAACATTCTGATCTAAAAGTAAAATTTAAAAAAAAAAAAAAAAAGCTGTCTGCTGCCGCTGTCGGGGCCGCCGCGGCAGAATCGAGTGTGCCGCGGGGCCCCCCCTGCCCAGCAGAGCCTGCCCTCCCCTGTATCACCTCTCTCTTTACAGCTGCAGTCACACACGCCGGCTTTCAGAGCGCGAGGGGAGAGTTTCTCCCTCGCTGCTCTGTTAAGCCCGCGGGGGCTGATGGGAAGTTCCCATCAGCCCCCGCGGGCTTAACAGAGCCGCGATAGGGAAACTAGTTCCTTCGCGCTCTGAAAGCCGGCGCGTGTGACTGCAGCTGTAAAGAGAGAGGTGATACAGGGGAGGGCAGGCTCTGCTGGGCAGGGGGGGCCCCGCGGCACACTCGATTCTGCCACGGCGGCCCCGGCAGCGGCAGCAGACAGCTTTTTTTTAAAAATAATTTTCCTTAGGCTGGGCTGGGCTGGGGGGCTGGGGGGGGGGGTTAGGAGTGGTGATGGGCTGGGGGGGTTAGGAGTGGTGATGGGCTATGGGGGGGCTGGGGGGGGTTAGGAGGGGTGAGGGGCTATGGGGGAGCTAAGTCTGTATATGGGCTGATGGGATTAGGACTGGAAGTGGGTTGATGGGGGGTTAGGACTGGTAATGGGCTATGGGGGGCTTAAACTAAAAATTGGGTGATGGGGGATTCGGACTGGAAATGGGCTGGTGAGATTAGGACTGGGAGTGGGCTGATGGGGAGGTTAGGACTGGTAATGGGGTATGGGGGGGCTTAAACTGAAAATTGGGTGATGGGGGATTAGGACTGGAAATGGGCTGGTGGGATTAGGACTGGGAGTGGGCTATGGGGGGCTAGGACTGGTAATGGGTTGGGGGGGTTGCTAGGACTGAAATGGGCTGGGGGGATTAAGACTGGAGGTGGGCTGATGGGGTTAGGACTGGTAATGGGCTATGGGGGGCTAGGACAGTAAATCGGCTGATGGGGAGGGGTTAGGACTTGAGGTGGGCTGTTGGGTGGGGTTAGGACTGGTAATGGGCTATGGGGGGCTAGGACTGGAAATGGGCTGATGGGGGGTTAAACAGGAGGTGGGCTGATGGGGTTAGGACTGGTAATGGGCTGTGGGCTGTTGGGGGGGTTAGGACTGGTAATGGGCTATGTGGGGGCTAGGACTGAAAATGGGCTGATGGGGGGGTTAACACTGGAGGTGGGCTGATGGGGTTAGGACAGGTAATGGGCTCAGGGCTGATGGCGGATAGGCCAGGAAATGGGCTAGGGGGGGTTAGGACTGATAAAGGGCTATGGGGGGGGCTAGGACAGGAAATGGGCTGATGGGGAGGGGTTAGGACTTGAGGTGGGCTGATGGGGTTAGGACTGGTAATGGGCTGTGGGCTGTTGGGGGGGTTAGAACTGGTAATGGGCTATGGGGGGGGCTAGGACAGGAAATGGGCTGATGGGGAGGGGTTAGGAGTTGAGGTGGGCTGATGGGGTTAGGACTGGTAATGGGCTGTGGGCTGATGGGGGGGTTAGGACTGGCAATGGGCTATGGGGGGCTGACTGGAAATGGGTTGATGGGGTTAGGACTGGAAGTGGGCTGATGGGGGGTTAGGACTGGTAATGGGTTATAGGGGGGGGCTTAAACGGAAAATGGGGTGATGGGGGTTTAGGACTGGAAGTGGGTTGATGGGGGGGCTAGGACTGGTATTGGGTTGGGGGGTTGCTAGGACTGGAAATGGGCTGATGCAGGGACTAGAAGGGAATGGATGCTGGGTGAGGCTGGAACTAGAAGGGAGCTGATGTTGGGGGCGGATTAGAATGGGATGGGGCTGGGAGAGTAAAATGGAGAGGGGAAAAATATTTTGTGTGGGAGGGATAAAAAATCTACAATTGGCCGGGTATTGCGAGAGTAAGTGGGGATTGAGGATGGAGGGGTAAAATTTGAGTGGATGAAATAGGAATGAGGAAAGATCAAAAGGAGAAAGATTATTATGTTAAAGCAGATGTAGAGAGAGAATGGAAAAAAGCTAGAAGAGAGAAGAAAGGACAAATGGACATCAGACGATGGAGAGTTAGCAGAAGACACGAAGAAACCAGAAGAAAGTGGCTGGAGCAATTGCAGCTGAAAAAAATGCACAAAAGGTAGAAAAATATCTCTTTATTTTGAATTTATTAATTGGAATATGTCAGCTCTGGTAAATGTGCATCATTAACGTCTGCGCTTTGTTTAGTACAACAGCAAATTAATGTATAGTTTTATTTCTACAGTGTTGTACATTCCAAGTTTGGCTTTTGGGATTCCCAGTTTAATTATTGTCTTCCTGTTTCTAAATTGTGATTCCTTGTTTGGTGATGGTCTATGTTCTGCATGTGTAACTGAGCTGAGGTATTCTGTTTATGTAATTCCTATTTGACATTGCCAGTTCTCTTTCCCCAGTAGTTCATGTATTGTTCTCTGAAATGTATTGGTTTAATATTTGCATGTTTCCTTTTGATAGGTAGGGTATGGTGCTTTGTGAGTCCTGGTAGTGCTGTTAGGATACGGCGGGTTTGCTATGGGTTCTAAATGGGCAGTGTTTGTAGTAGTTCCTAATATGTCTGGTGGTTGGCACTGGATTATAGTAATGTAGAAATCTTTTAGTCTTTCTTTATCCATACACTCATTAAGAGGCACGTTTACTAAAAGTTAGTATATGGTAACATTATGCAAATATTTATGCAAATGAGGTCCCTTATGCAAATGAGGCCACGCACCGAGTCTCCGCACATGGCCCCGCACCCCCCTTGGGCCGCCCCTGAACATACATACTGTATATGCTTAAAATTTATTTTATATACTGTATGTAGATTAAAATTCTCTATATTTCTAAAATTTCTCCTCTTTTTTCCATTGCCTCATTAGAATCCAAGTTATCAATGTCCCTATTTAATGTACATTACCAAGTTTAAGTTACAATGTAAACGGCTTTGACAAAAATGATAAAATAGTGTAAAAAAATGTTAAATAAATAAAATAAATAAATTTTACATCTTCTATCAGGATGGAGAAGACTGCATTAGTTTGCAGGAGAAACAATGTCCTTTGCCTTTGTTCTCACTGAAATCGGGGACAGGAGGTGGTTTTGGCCATGGAGTCAGGGACACTACCTCAAAATCAGGGACAATCCCCAAAAATCAGGGACGTCTGGTAACCTTATCCTAAGGCTATCTGAATAGGCTACTAATTCCAGAGCTTAAATTACACATTGAGTGAAAATATATTTTTCCAATTAGTCTTAAATGCACTACTTTGTAGCTTCATTGAATGTCCCCTAGTCTTTATTTCTTTTGAAGAAGTAAACAACAATTCACATTTATTTGTTTTACTTTGCTCATTATTTTATAGACCTCTATCATACTTCCCCTTAGCCATCTCTTCTCCAAGCTGAAGAACCCTAACCTTTTAAACCATTCTTCATAAGGGCATCTTTCCGTCCCCTTTATCATTTTGGTCGCTCTTCTCTGTAACTTTTCCAATTCTGATAAATCTTTTTCAGATGCAGCAATCACAACTGCAGACAATACTCAAGGTGCAGTTGCACCATAGACCAATATAGAGGCATTATGATGTCCTTTGTTGTATCTCCATTCCCTTCCTTATAATTCCTAGCTTTCTGTTGGCTTTCTAGGCCACTGCTGCACACTGAGCAAAGGATTTTAATGTATTATCCACAATGACACCTAGATCCTTTTCCTGGGTGGTCGCTTCTAGTGTGGAACCTTGCATCATGTTGCTGTAATTTGGGTTGTTCTTCCCTATGTGCATAACTTTACACTTATCCATATTAAATTTCATCTGCTATTTGGATGCACAGTCTCCCAATTTCTCAATGTCCTCTTGCAATTTTTACAATCCTCTTGTGATTTAACAACTTTGAATAACCTCACTTGTTAGTCCCATTTCCAGGTCAATTATAAATATGTTAAAAAAGCAGTGGGCTCAGCACAGATCCCTGGGGCACTCTACTATTTATCTTTCTCCACTGAGAAAACTGGCCATTGAGACCTACTCACTGCTTTCTATCTTTTAACCATCTCTCAATCCACTGCCTCCTATCTCATAGCTTTTTAATTTCCTCAAGATTCTCTCATGAGGGACCTTGTCAAAAATCCAGATAGACTTTATCAGTGGTTCCTAAACTTGGGGTCGAGACCCCAGCTGGGTCACATCATCAGTGGATGGGGTCACAGAATCATGGTCATTTCCTCTCCCCTTTGGACTTTCACTGGGACCTATGCCAAGTAGTGACAATCACCAGTCAGCATAAAGAGCTTGTGAGCCAGTGAACATTCATAGGCCCTTGCCCCCACCAGGGTAAGTTTCCTGTTAGATGGAAACCCATGCTGAGTACTGAGTCTGTAAGCGCACACTGCACACTGACATAAAGGCCTGTGCTGACTGCCGCTGCTTTCTGCTTTAGATGAGTGGAGTGAGGGAAAGGAGGCTGGAGACCCGCTAGTTTGATTTCATCATTATCTGGGGTCACGGGAATTTTCAGTTGCTAAAATGGGGTCATATGGGATGACTGGACTTTATCAACCGGATCACCTTTATCTACCTGGTGGCTTTTTCCCATTAAACCACGACTATCCATATGTTCAGTAATTTTGTTCTTTATAATGGTTTCTATCATTTTGCCTGGCACTGACATCAGGCTCATCTATAGTTTCCTAGCTCACCCTTGAACCATTTTTAAAAATTGGTTACATTGACCACTCTCCAATTTTCAGGTACTATAGATAATTTCATTGATAGTCTACACAAATTACTAATAGTAGGTCTGGAATTTCATTTTTGAATTCTTTCAGCACCCTGGGATGTATGCCATTCATTTCAGGTGATTTGCTGTCAAATTGGCCTACTGTATCATATCTGCCATGTTCACTGAGATTTGTTTCATTTCTTCTGATTCATTACCTTTAAATATCATTTACAGCATGGGTATCTTTCTTATATCTTGTTCAGAAAAGATTGAAAAAAAATATTCATTCAGTCTCTCTGCTATGGCCTTGTCTTCCCTTAGTGTCCCTTTTACACCTCTATTATCTATTGGTCCCATTCACTCCTTCACAGGCTTTCTGTTTAGAATGCAGGGCTAGTGCAAGGATTGGAGGTGCCTTAGGAGGTCCCTCCGTCCTGCCAATCCCCATGTCTCACCACTCCCCTCACAGACGCTGTGGACCCTCTTTGGGACTTGCAGTGGTGGCAACAGCCCCCAAACCAGCTAACACACTCCTGCAATGCATTATGGTTTCCTACTTTTCACAATGTGCCATTTCCACCCCACTCCAATGCCACTTCCAATTTCAGAGAGGGATGGAAATGACATATTTATTTATTTGTTTGTTTGTTTTTATATACCGCGCTTTTTTAGATCAGTGTGGTTTACATATAACATGAATAATAAACTGGTTTACATCAAATAGATTGCATAGAACAATTTACATCAAATTGGCATTAACATGAACGGTTAACAGTAAAACATTAAAACATCAACAGATTTGGATAGGACAGTTTAACTTGGGTTGGAAACAATGGAGAACAGTAGTATACTAGTGTTGAGGGTGGTAGCTATGTGTTAAGTGTTAACCATCGGTTATAACTTAGGACTTGTTTAGGGTGGCTGGTTGTAGGCTAGTTGGAAAATGGCTCGTATCGCTGGGGGTAGGGCGTTCCATTGAGTTGGCGCATATAAGGAAAATGCATGATTCTTAGTAGATTGGGTACATGACCTTACTGCTGAGGGGATGACGAGTGAGTTCACCATGCATGATCTCCTAGTTCTGGTCTCCAGCGTACATTGTATAAGCTTTGTGAGAGAGGTTGCAGAAATTCCGTGAAGGGCCTTGAAGGTAAGTAGGAGGGCTTTGTATATCAGGTGACTTGTCATGGGGAGCCAGTGAAGCTGAATCAATAGGGGCGTAATGTGATAAGAACATAAGAACATAAGATATGCCATACTGGGTCAGACCAAGGTCCATCAAGCCCAGTATCCTGTTTCCAACAGTGGCCAATCTAGGTCGTACGTACCTAGCAGTTTCCCCAAAAGACACAGGTTCTGCAATGCTTGTACTGGGTCAAGCATTGATATCCTGGGTCTCTTCTTAATAATGGTTTATGGACCTTTCCTCCAGGAACTTGTCCAAACCTTTTTTAAACCCAGCTACACTAACAGCCTTTACTACATCCAAATTCCAGAGTTTGATTACACATTGAGTGAAAAAATATTTTCTTTTATTAGTCTTAAATAGTTTACCCTGTAGCTTCATTGCATGTCCCCTAGTCTTTCTATATTCTGATAACGTAAACAATCGATCTACGTTTACCCATTCCACTCCGTTCATTAATTTATAGACTTCTATCATATCTCCCCTCAGCCGTCTCTTTTCCAGGTTAAAGAGCCCTAACCTTTTTAGCCTTTCTTCATAGGAGTATCCTTCCATCCCCTTTACCATTTTGGTGGCTCTTCTCTGAACCTTTTCTAATAATGTTATATCCTTTTTAAGATACGGCGACCAGAATTGCACACAATATTCAAGGTGCAGTCTCACCATGGAACGATATAGAGGCATTATAATATCTTTTGTTTTATTTTCCATTCCTTTCCTTATGATACCTAGCATTCTATTTGCTCTCTTGGCTGCCGCTGCACACTGGGCCGAGGGTTTTAACATGTTATCCACAATGACGCCTAAATCTTTTTCCTGGGTGGTGGTTCCTAATGTGGAACCTTGCATTGTGTAACCATAGTTTGGGTTGTTCTTCCCTAGGTGCATAACCTTGCACTTGTCCACATTAAATTTCATCTGCCATTTTGATGCCCAGTCTTCCAATTTATCAAGATCCTCTTGCAATTTTCCATAATCCTCTTGGGTTTTAACAACTTTAAATATCTGGATGCAGACAGGAGTGTTCGAGCGGCTGTGTTCATGGCTAGTTGTAATGGTCGGAGAGCTTGCTTTGACAGGCCATGGAAAATGATGTTGAAGTAGTCTAAGTGAGGGAAGATGAGGGCTTGGGATACAGAGTGGTAATCTGAGGGCTCAAGGAGAGGGTGTAGTTGCCGGAGGGTTCTCAGCTTATGGTAGACTGCTTTGGTGACATTTTGAATGTGGGCCTCCCAATTCAGATGTTGGTCAGAGTGGAGGAGTAACCTAATGGTTAAGAACACTGCCTTGGGAACCCAGAGACTAGGCTTCGATTCCCACTAGCATTCCTTATGGCCTTGGGCAAGCCACTTAACCCTCCATTGCCTCAGAAAAAAATCCAAGTTATCAATGTCCCTGTTTAATGTACATTACCAAGTTTAAGTTTCAATGAAAACTGCTTTGATTGAAATGATAAAGCAGTATATAAAAACCTGTTAAATAAATAAATAAGATTGTGATTCCAAGATAGCAAACTTTTTGCTTGGCCATAAGGTCAAAGTCTTTCACCCTGAGGGAAGTTGGCGGGATAAAAGTAGGGTCTTTGGTTATGAATAATACCTATGACTTTTTGCTGTTGACCATCAGATTGGGGGTCGCGAGCCAATCTGAGACTGCATTGAATAATTCTGCTATGGAAGAGTAGTCAGGGCTGTCTATGAAGAAAGGGGTGTATAGCAATACATCATCGGCATAGATGTGGTAGTAAATGTTGAACAATTGAACAATAGCACAGATTGGCTGTATATACAGGGTGGCCCAAAAAAAGTGAGAACCTCTCGTAAATTAAAAGCTTAAATAGTTTACTTATTTACCTTTGTTAGCTATATAACGTCTTTATTTCAACAATTTCCAGTTGCCATCTTTTTCTTTTAAATTTGTCAATCGTTTACTTCTGTCTTTTTGAATTTTTAAATAACTTATATGCTACGAGATGTTCTCACTTTTTTTGGTGCCACCCTGTATATGTTGAAAAGCAGGGCTGAAAGGGATGATCTCTGTGGGACTCCTTGTGTCTGTTGGAATGGTCTGGATGATTGATTTTCTATATTGTGAAGTGCTGGAGTGTGTGTGTTACATTGCAGCGCAGTTTAGGGGCTACTGCTGTCTCTGCAGGCCCTGGAAAGAGGCGGCAGCGGGTGCCCTTGGAGGGTCAGCACCCTAGACAACTGCTTAGTTTACCTAGTGGCAGCTCCAGCCCTGAAACGTTTTCATTATGAGTTTCTGTTTCCATGGCAAACTCAAATTTTCTCTTTGCTCGCCTTTTCAATGCTTTGACTCTAACTTGCCAATGTTTATGCTGTTTCCTGTTGTCTTCATTTAGAAACATAGAAACATGATGACAGAAAAAGACCACATGGCCTATCTAGTCTGTCCTTCCATATCAACAACTACAACAGTCCACTTTTTACCTTTAGAGATCCTCTGTGTTGGTCCCATGCTTTTTTGAATTCAGTTACTGTCCTCATCTCTACCACCTCCACTGGGAGACTATTCCACGGATCCACCACTCTTTCCGTAAAGAAATATTTCCGCATATCACTCCTGAATCTATCTCCCTTCACCCTCATCCCATGTCCCCTCGTAGCAGAACTTGCTTTCAATTGAAAGAGGTTCTCTCCCTGAACATTTATGCCACGGAGGTATTTAAACATCTCAATCATAACACCTCTATCCCGCCTTTCCTTTAAGGTGTACATATTAAGATCCTTAAGTCTGTCCTCATATGCTTTATAATGAAGCCCACTAATCATTTTAGTAGCCACCCTCTGCACCGACTCCATCCTGTTCACATCCTTTTGAAGGTGCGGTCTCCAGAATTGCACACTATACTCCAAATGAGGTCGCACCAAAGACTTATACAGAGGCATTGTCACCTCCTTTTTTCTGCTAGCCATTCCTCTCCGTATGCACCCAAGCATCCTTCTAGCTTTTGCTGTCGACTTTTCTACCTGTTTAGCTACTTTAAGATCATCAGACACAACCACGCCTAGGTCCCGCTCTTCTTTAGTGGACAAAAGTACTTCACCTCCTATACTGTATTGCTCCCTTGGATTGCTGCAGCCCACATGCATGACCTTACATTTTTTAACATTAAATCCCAGCTGCCAAATTCTAGACCATTCTTCAAGCTTAGCTAGATCCCTCCTCATGTTATCTACACCTTCCTGGGTGTCTACTCTATTGCAGATTTTGGTATCATCTGCAAAGAGGCAAACCTTACCCGACAGCCCTTCCGCTATATCACTAACAAAGATGTTAAAAAGAATCGGACCAAGGACAGATCCCTGGGGCACACCACTGGTAACATCCTTCTCCTCAGAGTGAGCTCCATTTACTTGTACTCTTTGTCGCCTCCCACCTAACCAATTTCTAACCCAAGCAGTAACTTTAGGGTCCATCCCTAGGATGCTCAGTTTGTTTATAAGTCGCCTGTGAGGAACAGTGTCAAAGGCTTTACTGAAATCTAAATACACCACATCTAGAGCTCTCCCTCAGTCCAACTCCCTGGTCACCTAGTCAAAAAAATCAATCAGATTTGTCTGACAAGACCTGCCTCTGGTGAATCTATGCTGCCTCGGATCCTATAATCCGCTGGACTCCAGAAACCTCACTATTTTCTCTTTCAGCAGCGTTTCCAATAATTTACTCACCACCGAAGTTAAACTAACCGGCCTGTAGTTTTCAACCACATCCTTACTTCCGCTTTTGTGTAAAGGCACCACATGAGCCTCTCTCCAGTCCTTTGGCACCACTCCTGACTCCAACGAAGCATTGAAAAGGTCAGTCAGTGGAGTAGCTAGAACGTCCCCAAGTTCCCTCAGTATTCTAGGGTGTATCCCATCTGGTCCCATCGTTTTGTCTACTTTAAGTTGAGCTAGTTTCTCACGAACACAGTCATCTGAAAATCGTTCAAGATGTCCCTCGCTTCTGTTCCTATTTGTGGGTGTTTTCTGAGGTCCTGCTCCTGGTTCTTCATCTGTGAACACAAAACAAAAATATTTGTTAAGCAATTCCGCTTTATCCTTATCAGCTTCTACATATTCCCCCCCCCCCTACACCCTTGAGTCTGACAATACCACTTTTGCCCTTCCTCTTCTCACTAATATATCTGAAAAATGTCTTATCCCCCCATTTTATTGCATTGGCTATTTCCTCCTCCTTTTGAATCTTTGCCTTCTTGACTACTTTGCTAGCTTCTCTAAGTTTTTCCAAATACAGATGCCTGTCTTCGTCTCTCTGTGATCTCTTGTATTTCATGAAGGCCTCCCTCTTTTTCTTCACTTTTTCAGCTACTTCCTTAGAAAACCATAGTGGTCTCCTTTTCCTTTTGCCTTTATTTACCATTTTAACAAAAAGGTTGGTTGCCCTTAAAATATCCCCTTTCAGTTTTGCCCACTGTTTTTCTACATCCCCCAGCTGTTCCCATCCCACTAACGACTCCCTGAGGTATTGGCCCATCTTCGCAAAGTTAGTCTTCCTAAAGTCTAAGATCCTCACCTTGGAATGGATTCTAACAGCCCTAGTCCTAATACTGAACCACACCATCTGTTGATCACTGGATGCAAAATGATCTCCCACTACAACATCAGAAACACTTTCACTATTGGTAAGCACCAAGTCCAGTATGGCCCCTTCACGTGTGGGGTCTGTTACCAATTGCCTGAATAGTTCTCCATGTAGAGAATCCAGGATCTCCTTACTTCTAGATGATACTGCAGCAGGAATGTGCCAATCAACATCTGGCATATTGAAATCTCCTATCAGTAGCACTTCCCCTTTCTTAGCAATGCTGCATATGTCTTCAATTAACTCTCTGTCCACCTCTTCCTCTTGTGAGGGAGGTCTGTATATCACACCAATGCAAATAGATTTCTCTTTCCCTCTTTCTAGTTTAACCCACAATGCCTCCTCTCTCCCTTTTAAGCTCTGTAATTCCAAAGCTTTAATAGTAGTTTTTACATATAGTGCCACTCCTCCTCCCCTTCTTCCTATCCTGTCCTTTCTGAATAAAGTATAGCCAGGTATAGTTACATCCCAGTCATGGTTTTCTGTAAACCATGTTTCTGTAACTGCCACTAAATCCAAGTCAGTCACTCCCACCAAAGCTTCAACATCAGAGATCTTATTTCCCATGCTACGGGCATTTATACACACTGCTTTCCATATGTTACCCCTGTTACCCATTTCCATAAAGGTATTTAATGTATCACCTACCTGGGGGCTTTCACTTACCTGGGGGCTTTCTTCACCTATTCCCAACGAATCTAGTTTAAAGCCCTCTTCGGTAGATTAGTCAGTCTACTACCGAAGATGCGTTGACGTTTCTTGGACAGATGGATGCCATCTCTGCTCTGCAACCCTTGGAACAGCATTCCATGGTCTAGGAAACCAAAACGCTCTCGATGACACCATCCACGCAGCCATGCATTCATCTCCAGGATGGAGATGGATCCTTTTCTCCATTTGTATTCTTTTCTCCATTTTTTTCAAGATTATTTTTTGGCCTCTCCCACCTCATCCCAGCTTTGAACATGCTGATTTTTTTTTGAGTGTTTCAGTCTTGCTTTCTACTTGGGAAGTGTCATACTGGCTTCTCTCAGTGCTGCACCAGCATATAAGCAAGTGAAGACATCACAGATAGTTGTTTTGATCTGCTTCCACCTGCTGGCTGGGAAGTACAACCTACTCCTCTCAACTGGATTAATGGGATTCAAGAGGAGGAAATTAGCAGGTATGGAAAATGTATCCATATTACCTCTCCTCTACTATCTTCCCTTTAACAGCCTCTTTATGTAGGAAAGAGCCACATTTTTAATTTCTTACAAAAATGGCCGTAATGTGTCTCCTTACATGACTCTTCTAGAAGACTATTCCAAAAATCAGGACTGACCACTGAAAACACTTTCTAAGCCTACGACTCAAACTTAAAAAAACAGCAAGGATTTATTCCACCACAGCTTTGGGTCAGAGTTCAGAAGCAAAAGATTCTGCATTTCCGACATCCCCTGCAACTTCATGGTTCCCTTGGGAACAGGTGGAGCTTTGCATCTGCCAGAGATCACATTGAACTTCCATCTAAACGGTGAGATCTAACCATAAATAAACTAAAGAAAGACTGATTTTTTTCCTAGTTGAAAAAAGGAACCATGGATTTGGATAGGACTAGCCTGTATTTGAATCCAAACAGAATTTATAGTACTTGTACAACATTCTCAAAACAATCAGTGGATTTCAATTACCAAACTGACTACTTTAACCAAGTTAAGAAAAACTGCCTTGGTATCTGTTGTTTGTCAGCAGTGCAAACTTTTAATTTACATATTTTACCAATTTACCTTAAATGCTGATTTATTTGGAAGATATTGTTGTTTAATGCTTCTATTTCTGTTTTTGATTTGCTTTAGTAAATATTCATATTGGGGGGTTTTTGTGAGCGGTTTCTTTTTAATAAGAGTAAAAGAAAAGATTTGGTTCAAGTATTTTTCTGTCTGCTTTTATTCTGAACACAGTACATTATCCCACAGACTCAATACCCATTATTTCATTTAGAGTTAACCAATCTCACTACATCTGATGCAAATTCTTTGAACCCAGTCTTTTCCAAGGGTGGGAACGCATATTTAAGTGCTAAGGGCCCAATATTTGAAAGGCATTTACATGGTTTACAACCCTGTAAACAGTGTAAATACCTTAAATGGGAATATTCAATGGCACCTACATGCCCCAATGCTATCTGATTAGCATCAGGGTGTGTCGGGGGCGTTCCAGGGAGGAGCAAAGGTGGGGAGTACCGATAACTAGGTAGCAGCGATAGTTTTAGCTGTGGATGCTAACTGGGTAATAGTGCAATATCACCACTACCCGGTTAGCCTCGGCAGCTCCTGGGTTTGTGCGGCAACCCCGGATAACAATGCCATTGCCACAGCATTGAACATCTGGGGTTAGGGTCGGCGGGCAGGGCTATGTTCCAACACGGCACATAGGCCGCCCAAATGAATATTGGGCCCTAAAAGTCTACAGACTCCTGAAGCTGTCTCAGGGCCTGTCTTCTGTAGGTTTTAAGCAACTGCAAGGAAGAAAAGGCAGTCCTGGGTTACACATATATCTATCCAGATAACTTTAGGACAGCAAAAAAGCATGTATAAGAACTTAAGAATTGCCATATTGGGGCAGTAAAAGATCTGTCAAGCCCAGTATCCTTCCAATAGTGGCCAATCCAGGTTACAAGTATCTGACATATCCCAAAAGTACAAACAATGGACCCCAGAGAATATATAAATTGCACCAAAAAATCATAAAATATCTTCCGTGTTTTATTGATTTCCATTTTCAACCACAGATCACATATATGCAGGCAATGTTAAAGAAGGGAAAAAAAGACCTCAGTGTGTACAAATAGGCCATTCATTAAGCCATCCTTATTCTCAAGAATCAATGAATGGAACAGCACATGTTTAAGATAAGTATTAAGTATTAATGTTTCATCTACATGAAGAATTAACATGACATTATAACATAGGGGTATGTTTACTAAACTGCGGTAACGTGGCTACGTTAACGCATGTTAGATAATGTTAACGTGCGTTAACGTAATGTAACATTAACACGTGTTAACATTACATAACGCACGTTAACATCACCGGCCGCGGTAAGTCCTGCAGAGGGTGGAGAGAGGGCGGAGAGAAGGGGTCAATGGGCGGGGAGTGGGCAGGGAGAGGCCCCTTCCACACTAACGTGGGGAACTGAAGGGCTGAATCCTACCGCGACTGAAAACCTGGCGTTAGATGCACATTTGCAAGAGAGAGAAACCATTTCAGTGTCAGCAATGTACAGCATAGGCAGGGAGCCCAAGAAAAGTGATAGTAGTGCTCCATTTGCAGCACCAGCATAGTGCCTAAGTATGAAAGGCCATTTTGGTGATGGTGCAAATGGGGCATGGGGGCTGCAGGCGGGAAATGTAGTGGGGCAGCTGGGGCACAGGAACATAGAAACCAGACATCAGCAAGACAGCAGCTGACAAAGGCCAAACACAATCCACCTACATCTACCTGGTCCACCCTAGCTAACAGTTGCCAGGGCACTGACCTGACATCCCCCCAGCCAACACTCCCCCAAGCGGAAGGGACATAATACTGGCAGGCGGTGATGGGGCGGATGTGAGGATGCCCATGTATGCCTCCCCACCCCAGACCACGCTACCTAGGCAACCGCCTACTGACACAGTGGATGGCCTGGGACTGTGCACTACCAGCACCAACAGCATATGGTCATGTCAGCATGGCAGGGGTGTGTTGCCTGTGTTGGAGGGGGCAGTGGCACCTGCCTGCAGTGGACCTAGGCCATGCCCTGTACCAGTACGTGGTGTGCAGTGCAACATAAAAGGTCTGGCTGAGGAAACATACAGGTAGCTACAGGGACTACTGTGTGTCTGTGGCAATAGTGTGGTGCAGTACACACAGCCAGTGTGTCCAGAAGCAGAGGGTCACAGGTTCAAGTCTCAGCTGTGGATCCTGCAGAGCATGTCCCTATATTTTACCCTACAATGCAGATACAACAGCAACATGTGCAAAGCCCAAAGCAGCGGCAAACAGGGGTATAAGTACCCACTCACACAGGCTCCACAATCCAAAGCTGCATGGAGAGTCAGGTTGTTGGCCCCAGCACGGAGCTGCAGTTATCACCAGAGCACTACTACTACCTTCTGCACAGTTTATCAATGTCGGCACTGTGATCAGGACCAGTGTGGCATGCAAGGCTGCCAACCACCCCTATCTTTGCACAATGCTGCAATAGGAGTGTGTGTGTGTGTATGTCTATCCATTGTTCTGTGGCTGCCCACACCTCACTGGGCCCACAATGTCCCACTGTTACCAGCATTAGCCTGAATATGTGCATAATGAGGAGCAAGGTATTGTGGGTATGGCCTGGACAGGGCGGATTGACCAGGATGCATCTTCACAGGGTGTGGGGCAATGGCTGGGACAATGTATTGTCCGACCACCGCCTGCATGGACAGGGTGGCCACAGCATAGAATGCTGGGAGGGCACTCACTCTGACCATGGCATGTCTAGGTTCCCACATAGTGTTAAATAGCATCTGTCTGTAGTGATATTTGTGTGTTCCTTGTTTTGGGGGCCCAATCACTAGCTGCCTCCAGTGATACTTGTGTGCTCCCAGTGCTGGGGCCCAATCACTGAGATATGTGCTTGGTGCACATAGTTCCTCTGTGAGCATGCACTATGGACTAGCTAGTGGACTGTCTGCGGTTAGACTGTGCATGGTTAGAACACCTTGTAGGTTGCTGCAGGTGCTGTCTGCTGGGGAATGGCAGAGAGTGGTGTGAGGCAGTTTGGGTTTTCCAGACCTAACCCCAGCATTACTGTTGGTCTGCCACTGCCCCAGTCACAGGTATGGCTCTGGCCCACCAACCCAGAAGGGCTGTCTTATACCAGCAGGATGGAGGTTACTTCATGGGGGATCAAGCACCTGTCCATTACCTACAAAAATGGTGATTGTAGGCCATTTGGGGTATGTAGTGTATACCACTTTGACCTGTAGAGGCACTGCTACACAAACCTCATGCAAGTCTAGAAAACCCTCTGCCCTGATAACAGATGCCCATGTCAGCCAGACCCTAACACTAGGTACACACTAATCTGGGTGGTGTCTGGTCCCAGAGGGCCACATGTGACTGCAGGATACAGATGCACTGCAAGTAACACCTGTCACACACTGTTAGTGATGGGGATGTACAGCAGGACCTATCTCTAGTACCACATGTACTGCGGATCTAGTGCTGGCTATCCCTCAGGGTGAACACAGAACCTGCACAATGGCATGGTCTGTAGCTACTCTGTGCCAGTATCATGCACTGTCCGTTCGTCTTTCCAAGCTGAGGTACCGGAGAAGTGCAAACCCCATTTGGTGATCAGCTGTAGCAGCTATCCAGCATGTGCATTGCATCATGGGTACTGGTGGGGTTATCCTATCCTGGCACTCAGAGCAGATAGTTTGTGCGTGACCTGCAGTCCTTCTGTACCCAGTCATTGCTGTGAGATACGCCACAGAGGTTATAGCCTACTGGTTAGTACAATGCCATTCTCGGCAGTGTTCATGGGTTCAATTTCTCATTGTTCCCTTCTTTCATGCCTGTCCTTCTCAAATAATTTGCATACCAATAACAGTCATATTTTTGCAGAGCTGTGCTGCCAGCCCATAATACCCTCGCCACAGTTGCCAACATTCCTTCGGACCGTCTATCTGCATCTGTCAGCTGTGTAGAGTCCTGTCTGTCTGTGCAGGCTGCCACCCCATGTCCTGCACTAATACCCTTTCCTGCATTGTGCCTCTTCATGCTTGCCTCGCCTGTGCCTGATCTGCATTGCACCACCACTCCTCTGTCCACCCATCATTGTAACTATCCTGCCTCCACTGGGGGACACGTATTCCCATCGTCTGCCACCAACTGTCTTTCCAGTACTTTACATTGCCAACACCCTGTGCTGTGGTACAGTTGCCCCCACCATGTTTGTCAACAGTACTGGCAGCCACATGGGATGCCCGCAGATATGACAGGTCCAGCAGCTCCCAGCTCTCCCTCCTTCACTCACCTGTTCATTGCCTTTCCTCGATGCTCTATCTAGTGTTAGGGCTACATCTGTCTCTATGCCTCACAGGTCACGCATGTCATCCTGCAGCACCTTGCAGCCCTTAGGGCACACTGACCTAGGGCACCATAACCTTGTTAGGCCACCTTAACCTATGGTTCCATAACCCAGGGTGCCTTCTAAGGTGCCTTGTCCAGGGGTGCCTAATACGGCGCTTAGCCTAAGGAGCCCTATAGGGCGCCTTACAAAGCGCCTTATGAGGCACCTAACAAGGCACCTTATAAGGCACCTGACAAGGCACCTTACAGGGCACCTTACTAGGCGCCTAACAAGGCACCTGACAAGGCACCTTATAAGGCACCTTACTTACAAGGCGCCTTATAAGGTGCCTTGTAAGTTGCCTTATAAGTAAGGTGCCTTATAAGGTACCTTGTAACACGCATTAATCTAAGGCGCCTTGTAATGCACGTTAGCTGATACGGCTTGCCATAACGATGCACTGCCCATGTTTTTATATGGGCATCTGTACCATTACCGCGGAACCTAACGTGGGTGACATTACCGCAGTTTAGTAAACATACCCCATAGTATATGATAGCAGATAAAGACTAGTATGGCCCATCTAGTCTGCTCAGTAAGGTGGCTAGAGTAGGTGTACTCATTGTTCTCTGCAGGTCATCCCCCTCTATGCCTTTCTTTAGGGTTGTACCCGCCGCTCTGTGCAGGTCACCCCGCTCTATTTCTTGAAGTATAAAAATAGTTATGTTTATTTTGATTTTTATCCTCTTGCTATAGAGAGATCCACTGTGTCTGTCCCATGCCATTTTGAATTTCATCACTGAATTTATTTATTTATTGTTTTTTAAACCACCTTATCATAGATTCAAAGTTCTTTACATTTCAATAATTATATAATATACATTATAACAGTTTACATTTCAACTCACATATAACATACATTTTAACAGGGAGTTTAACTTGGATGCTAATAACGTAACTTTCGTTATAGTAGGGGCTTAACTTTGAAGCTGATAGTAATAAATTGTTCAATCACAGGGGTATTTATTGGTATATGTTGTATGTCCATACAGTCAGATTGACTGCCATTTTATTTCTTAATTTATTTGTTACATTTTTCTATTCAGCCCCTTCCAGAGATCAGGGGCGGTTTACATAAAACAAATGAGTTACATATAACAGTATCAAGGTGAACAGAACAGAAAACTATATACATAACAACTGTGTACATGATTTAAATAATTCTGGGTGGCAAAAAATTGCTTTACGAGCTCAGGCATAGGAGGAGTTGTGGATCTGAAGTATGACCCATGTGTATATGCTGAGGTCAGTGTGTTATTCCATAGTGATCCTTGAAAAGATGTGTTTTTAATGCTTTTCTAAAATCCCATAAGCCTTTCATGGCTCTCAGGTTTTCTGGTAGGGCGTTCCATAGTGTTGGTGCGTAAATGGTGAATGCTCTGTTGCTTGTTGACTGGTTGAACTTTTTTTTGGTGTTTGGGATGAGAAGACGATTTCTATGTGTGATTCTTTTTGTTCTATTTTCTGGATCCTTAGTTATTAAAGGTTGTAGTATGTCTGGAGATAGTTTATTTATGATTTTGAATATGTTCAGTAGAATTATGAATTTGATACGCACTTGGATAGGGAGCCAGTGAAGCTGTATCAGAGTTGGTGTTATGTGTTCATTTCTTGTAGTGTCTATATCATTCTTGCTGCTATGTTCTGGGCCATTTAGAGCGGAAGTGTTACATGTTTTGGGAGGCCTTGATAAATTATATTGCAGTAGTCCAGGGTTGGTGTTATTATTTCCTGGCATACTGTTCTGAAGTCATTATTACTGATAAGATGTTTGAGTTTCCATAAGGTTCTTATTTTATGGTATGCTGCTTTGATTGTCTTGTTTATGTGAGCTTGGAAGCTTAAGGGCTCATTCCATCCCGGACGTCAACCGCTTTGACCCGGTGAAAAGCGGTATATAAGCACAGCTAAATAAATAAATAAATAAATGTATAAAGAGTGTTTCCACACTGTGTTTGGGATTGAAGCCGTGCTGGTGTTGATCTAGTGGTGCGAGTTGGTCCAGATGGTCTTGCAGCTGTTGAACTATTTTTTTTTCAATTATTTTTGCAATGAATGGCAGGCTGGCAATGGGCCTGTACGAGCTTGGTACCTGGTGGTCAAGTTTGTTCTTCTTTAGTATTTGTCTGATGGATGCTAATTTTAGTTTGTCAGGCATGTGTCCCTGTGTAAGTGAGTTTTATGATATTAGGCAAGACTGGACCTAGTTCCTTCCTTGTTAGTTTGATCCATGAGACTGGGCATGGATCGGGTGGAGGTTATGGTGTTTATACTAGTTATGATGTTGTCCCGTTGTTGCTTAGTAAGTATATTGTGGCAAGGTCAGCTATCCTGAGAGTGGGGGAGGTGAGAAGCATAACGAATTCACCCTAGTTAAGGGTCCCCTTCTAGGCGTGCAGGGAGAGAAAGCCACAGCCAGGTTTCAAAGACAGAAAAACCCTAGCTGGAACAGGTTTCAGCCAATGACTGATAAAGTAAGAAAGAGGGAATGCAAGCATGAGGACCAAAGCCCTTACTTTAACAAGTGCACTGATTATTCTAATATCAGAAGGCAGGGGGATTACCAACACCTGGGAAAGAAAGAGGTGTGGTTAGAACCCTTGAGGTATAAGCCTGGGTTAGATTATGCAGTGAGAGGAGGGAGACGAGAAGGAGAGCAGCCGGGAGAGCAGCTGAGACAGAAGCAGAGAGAAGGAGTTGATTCTTGGAGAAGAGCTGAGCTACCCAGAGCTGAGAGAGCTGAATTCCCTGCAACAGGTTGGCAACAGAGGTGGGGACCAGGAAGTGGAGAAGCTTTCAGAACACCATAGAGGTTGTCAGCTGAGCGATCTGACCAGGTCGGTGAGTCAGAACCCATGCAGTTGGGAGAACCAGTGTCAGAGTTGGGGGAAGAAGATTGCTTTATGGATTGCTCTCTATGCCAAGCTCTAGACAGGAGGTCTTGAGGAAAAGCTAGCCCTGAAAGAAGTAATTCTCCTTGGAAGTTAACCATATGGCACAAGCAGTGTGGAGGTAAATTCCTGTCTGTTTTAAAAGGGAAATTTACTGCAACGTAAGCCTGATCAGGAAGCTCTGATTCATGCTTGTTTGTCACCTGTGTTTGAACTGTGCAACGGCTAGAAAAGTCAAGTTAGCTGCTATAAGAGTTTTTGCTTGCTCCTCTCCTATCTGAAAAGCCTGCTAAGAGTTTTGATAACAGCTTGGAATGTTTGTTTTGTTCTAAGTTTGGTTTCACGTAGAAATGCAGCCTAGAGAGGTTTTTGAGGCTGGCAGAAACCAAACTGCTGTAGAAGAATTAAGCTTGAATTTTTCTTTATGCTCTGATTAACAAGGACTAAAAAGGAAAGTGGCAGCCTAGTTTCTAAAGGCAATTGCTTCTGCAAGTAAGAGGACTTTAAAAAGCCATTTCTGAGTTCTTTTGGTTTGTTTGCCATTATTTGCTGTACCTTAAGCAAATCCTACAGTTATAATCCTGTAAATGATACCTTGAACCTGCTGTGTTTTGTGTTATGGAAATAAACTTTCTGTTACAAGCCTTACCCTTGGTTACCTCAACTACAAACCTTCTACTTAAAAGCACCAACATATTTTAGCAGTACTACACTTCCCAGAAGCCAACACGAAGAAATAGGCTGCTAAGAGCTGATAGAAGAAGGAACCCTCAACCACCATGCCCCTCGACCACTAGAGGCAAGTGGCTTCGGGCGTTGTGCTTGTGACAATATGGAATGTGTCCCAGATTACATTGCAGTCTTGTTTCGTATGTGTGGTGTCTGTTTGTTTTGGTGTCTCTATTATTTATTTGAATTTTGATTCCATATAGTCTGCTATATCTTGTGGGTTTATTCTTTGCCCCTACCACCTACAATTGGTGATAAAAGTACAAAATATTTTGAAACTGGCAGGTGGAAAGCTTTTTTACCTGTGATATTGAGAACGTGGATGGCTTAATGAATGGCCTGTTTGACATACACACAGAGGTCTTTTTTTTTCCTTCTTTAACATTGCCTGCATATATGTGATCTGTGGTTGAAAAGTGGAAATCAATATAACATGGAGGATATCCCAAAAGTAGCCATATTCCACATATCCCCAAGGGTAAGTAGTGGCTGTCCCCAGATTTACTTTAATGATTTATGGACTTTTCCTATAGGAGTCAGAAAACCTTTCTTAATCCCAGCTACTGTAGGCTAGCTGCTTGTCCCACATCTTCTAGCAACGAGCTCCAGAATCTAATTATGCACTGAGAGAAAAATATTTTCTCCTGTTTGTGCAAATGTACTGCTTTGTAACGTCATCATGTATCCCCTAGTCTGTATTTTCTGAAAAAGTACACAACTGATTCACATTTATCCATTCCAGTACAACCTCTATCATATGTCCCGTTAGTTGTCTTTTCTCCATGCTGAAGAGTCTTTCTTCATAGGAGAATCTTGCTATCCCTCTTTAACATTTTGCTTGTCTTTCTCTTTACCTTTTCTAATTCTGCTATAGGTTTTTTGACATGCGACGATCAGAATTGCATACACTACTGAAGATGTGTTCACACCATAGAGAAAATTCACTATTTTGTTTTATTCTCTGTTCCTTTCCTAATAATTCGTAACATGCTGTTTCCTTTTTTTTGGCCGCCACTGCATACTGGACAGATGATTTCAACATATTGTCCAGGACGAAGTCTGGATCCTTTTTCTGAATGATGCCTACTAATGTGGAACCTAGAGTTGTGTAGGTATAATTTAGGTTATTCTTCTGGAACCTTTCAGGGAAGCTATTTTATAAAGGCAAATAGGTGTATATGTTGCCTCAGGGTTTAACTCAGAGAGCAGGAGACTTGGAAGGAGAGAGGAGCCCGGAGCTATATTAGCGATAACATATACAGGGTGGCCCAAAAAAAGTGAGAACATCTCGTATATTAAAAGCTTAAATAGTTTACTTATTTACCTTTTTTAGCTATATAATGTCTTTATTTTGACAATTTCCTGTGGCCATCTTTTTTTTTTTAAATTTGTCAATCGTTTACATCTGTCTTTTTGAATTTTTAAATAACTTAGATGCTATGAGATGTTCTCACTTTTTTTGGGCCACCCTGTATACTATGCATTATGTTTATTTGGATCTTAATATACCGCCCATAACAAAAGCATCTAAGCAATTTACATTACTCTCTTTATGTACAAGATACTGTCATATCACGTTGGGCATATCTAAGCCTGAGCAAGAAGATTTGTAGTAAAGCATATCTGGGACGAGGCTGCGAAATGAAAGAAAAATATATACTGAATAAGAGTGAGAAAAATTCAAAAGATGAGGTAAAAATGTTTTAGAAAGTTGTGACTGACTCTTGGCCCCTCTGGGACATATACCCTAATCTTTCACCTGGTGAGTTATAATCAGGCGTGCATAGAACATACAGGGCCTGACATTCAGCGTGGTGACTAGCTGCCACCGCCAAACTTTAAACCTGGATATTCAATGCTGGGTTCATATTCGGCCCTGGCATTGAATAACTGGGTTGCCCATATTAGCAGGAAGTGGCGATAGTCAGCCACTGCCCAGTTAGCTTCTGTGGTGAAACTAAGGCCAAACTTTGCTGTGCCTTACTTTTGCTGTTCAGCTATAACCGGGCAGTGGCTCAGCATCACCACTGCCCAGTTATGGCTAGTTGGCACCTCTGGACCACCCCAATGCTAATCGGTGGCACCCATGGATATTCAGCGGTATCTGCGGCTCTTCAGCTGAATATCCCAGATAAAAGGACTAACATGGTTAACAGATGTGCTAACCCATGCTACTCCCTTTGAATATCGAGCCCACAGAGTTTAGTTATCTTGACATGTCCATGTACACCATCCTGCTGGCAGAAGGATGGAGAACACCGCAGACTAAGACTTGGTGGGCACAAATGGACAGACTAGATCGACCAGCTAGTCCTTATCGGTAACATCTTCTAGGCTTCTGTCCTTGCTGCCTCCAATCTGAGCCTCCCTGAGGGTTATGTTTTGCATAAATCACCCTGGCTGCATAGTTCTGCCCATCCTGAAGTCTCTGTAACTGATAATCTGGCAGGACAATATATGCTCCATTACAATAATCAATGCGTTGAGATTACCAAGGCATGCATCACCACAGTAAGATCTCACCTGCTAAGATAAGGGTGTATGCTATACTGTGGTTGAGCAAGGACACAAGCTTCTACAGCCAGTAGGAGGTTTAAAGAAAATACACTTTATTTTCTGGATAAACACCCAAGCACACTGCCCTGGCCCTTCTTGGGCCTGCAATACACATAGAGTTACAGACAGACTGTTGCTCCAGGCTTTCCTCAGCTGTAACAGTTCCTTAATTAGTCTTAGCAGCACTGGTTTGCTGGGTGAGAGAACACTGTTCCAGCACAGACAGTTCTCAGGTAAGAAAACTGCTTCTTCCCCAAAGTTCCTTCACTTTGGGGCACAACTCAGTAGTATTCTTTCAGTCTTTAGCAGCACGGCAGCATAGCCACAAATATATTAAAGAGCAGCTCTCTAAATCGCAGGAGTCCTCCAGCTGGGTAAAAGCTTAACAGTAAGGATGAATACACAGCAGCAAACGTAAACCACAGTTCCTACCTTTTCAACAGTAATACACTTTAAAAGGGAACTGACCACCACATACTCCAGAAAACCCCAGGCTCCTCTCTCCTTTCAGGTCTCCTGCTCTCTGAGTTAAACCCACCCTCCCCAGGCATTCTCCAACCTTTTTTCCTTAAAGGGACAGCAGTTTTAAGTTCTTATCAGAGCAATATCTCACTTGTTCTACGCTTGGCTGGGAAGTTTCTCTGTGGGGGATCGGGAGGTGTTTATACACTCCATCACAGGGCGTAATCTGCAAATATGCTGTAGCATTCCAAATGGCACCCGTCACTATTCCTACAGTCTGAATATTCAATTGTAACTGATTAGCTAGGTGCACACCCAGAACCTGGACCATCTCCTGAGGATCCAGTACCACTCCCTCCACTTCTGGTTTTATATACAAGTCATGATCACCTCTGCTGCACCACAACATTTCACATTAATTTGGGTCCAACTTCAACTGATGCATCCGCAACCAAAAAGCAATTTGCCGCAGTCCAGTATTCAATAGCAAGAGGTCCTGCATTAAATTTCTGGCCGCATCCATAGACATAGCCAACATTGTCATACGTATATAGATGATACACCATCCCCAGCTGTTATATTAAATTCACTAAGTCACTAAATAAATATTAAACAAAAGTAGTGATAAAGTTAACCCTTGAGGAATTCTGATTGTTACCGGTTGCTCATCTGCGTACTGACCCTTCCACAATACATTATACACTGCCAATAGACCCAAGGCAATGATCATACAACCTAGTCCCTTATCCAGTATTAATCTGACAGACTCCAATATTGTCAACAGCACCATGTCTGTGCGGTGATGTGTACGATATCTGGATTGTGAAGGAGACAAACTTCCCTTCGCTTGCACACAAGGCCAGCGCTATCTATTAGGTGAACTACTGTAGGTGGTGGCCTACAGCTTCATTTACAGAGTGGCCCATTGCCACCCCTGCCTCCCCCCTCCAGGAACTGCAGCGGTGGCAATGACAGTAAAACACAGCACTTAGCCAAACTCGCCAACTCTGTGCATTGATAAGCCGCTTCTACCTCCTCCAATACAGACTTCTTGTTTGAATGGAGTAGAAGCCGAGAATGCAAAAGACATGATATGACCTCATCATTACAATATTTAAGAAGGCACAAGATTTTTCTGTATACTGCAGAGAATATAATAAAAGTATGATTTTACATAGGCAGTCTAGTGGGAAAAGGGCTATCAAAGTCTGGATGTACACAGTTTCCTGAATTTTTACAAAAGGCTTGCTGAACACGGAGCGCTCTGTAAAATACCTACAGTATAAGGCCATGGGAAATCCACTTGTAGTTTGCAGCACATACAGAAGGAATGGTCGTTTTGCAAAGGAATGTTCAAAAACAGAGCAGCATTACTCAGGGTTTTGAAGACATGCAAATGCCAGCACTTGTGCACATAAATGCTAGATTTTACACAACTGGACATTCAAGGGACGTCATTTAAGGAGCTAAACTATAAAACTCTATTTTATTGGATTTAGATGGAGGTTAAAATACCAGAGAGGTAAGCACAATTGCCTCCTCTCAATCACTGACCCAAGCTATCCACAAGCAAGGTCCAAGAGCAATTTACTGATACACATATCTCAGTTCAGTTGTGGCATGGAGAAGTAATCTAATGGCTAGAGCAGCATGCTGAGAACCAGGGAAGCTTGCTTCAAACCCCACTCTATCCTCTCTTGCCTCAGATACAACTTTCCAAAATATAGGAAAGTCCCTGTTGTTGTTAAGTGCCATCGAGTTGGTGTTGACTCATGGCGACCCTCTGGATAGTTGTCCTAAACTGTATCCGGTCTTCAGTCAGGCAGCTCATTGTTGATGGAGTGGCACCATAACTGCTGTGATTGTATTGATCCATCTCATTGCTGGCTTTCCTCTTTTGCATTAACCTTCAACCTTGCTAAGCATGATGTCTTTCTCTAATGATCTCTCTCTTCGCATGATGTGTCCAAAGTTTGAAAGTTGACATCTTGAGCTACTCCTGAAAAAAGTGTGAGGTAAATCAAAATTCCTTCCCCAAATGCAAGGTGTGAGGTAAATCAAAATTTCTTCCTCAAATGCTGTCTAGATTTGTTAAAATATGCATGTATTGCTGTTGCAAATTCAGAAATACATACATAGTATGGCCTGCCCAAACCACATTCAAAACACACGTTCTTCAGAACATTCTACTATAGATCTACATGTGTAAGGAGTGTTGTTTCTAAAATTACTATCTATATAGATAGGGCATTTACACATTCAAATGCCTCACAACCTTTGTAAAATGAACTCCTAAATATATTAGCCACATTTTATAATGAACTAGATCTTTTTTAGAGGGAAATTTTATATAGATCAACAAAGAGGATTTGAGCTTCCAAGAGGCGTGGGTAGATATGTGCTATCATTTTAAAAAGTGTGGTGTAGCTGGGTGCACACTTTTTAAAATAGGTGTGTACGTGCTCTATAAAGTTCACATCATTGAATGTTAAATTTGTGTACATACATGCCTATTTCCCTGTTGATTGTTGTTAAGTGCCATCCAGTCAGTGCCGACTCATGGTGACTCTCTGAATAGTTGTCCTAAACTGTGTTTGGTCTTCAGTCAGGCATTTAATTGTTGATATAGCGGCATCTATCACTTCTGTTATTGTATCCATCCATCATATTGCTTGTCTTCCTTTTTTGCACTGACTTTCAACTTTTCCAAACATGATGTCGTTCTCTAATGATCTCTCTCTTTGCATGATGTGTCCAAAGTATGAAAATCAAAGTTTGATATTTGAGCTTTTAAAGAAAACTTAGGTTTGATTGATCTCCTCTAATATTGACTAATTTGTTCTTTGGTCAGTCCTTGGTATACAGAGTATTCTTTGCCTGATCATAATTTGAAAGCATTGATTTTCTTCCTGTCTTTCTTCTTCACTGTCCAACTTTCACATCCATATGACATTATTGAAAATACCATGGCTTGGACAAGTCAAATCTTTGTATGCAGAGAATTTTGTCTAGCCATTCTGCCAAGAGCAGTGTGTTGTCAGATTTTTTGACTACTTGTCATTTCTTCATTATTGATCCAAGCAGGTTAAAGTTGTCGAACATTTCTACATCTTCTCCATGAAGGATGAAATGATTGATTTTGCCAGTTGACAAGACCTTTTCTTTTTTCATGTTAAGGTTCAGACCCATTTTAAGACTATGTTCCTTGATCTTGATAAGCAAATGTTTTATGCTGACGTCGCACATGGCGGCACACAGGCAATATCACACTAAGAGGTAGGAAGCCTAACTTTGAGAAGGATACATTCCTCCTCGCCCAGCTCATGATAGGTCCCCAGGGGAGGCTCTTACCCATTCCAGGTCAGAGAAGAAACCTGGCCAGAATGACCAATCCCTGGGTGATGCTCCACAGGCATTTTAATAGAGCAGACTCCTACCCCTAAGAAGTAAGTGGCAACAAAGATTGATGTACACAAGTGACCACACTGTTAAGTTGGTCTTGTGCAAAATAGAGACTTGGAGCCAGTAACAGATACAGTTCTCATCATCTGCATCCCCTCCATTGGGAGACTATTCCACGCATCCACATCCTTTCTGTAAAGAAATATTTCCTCAGATGACTCCTGAGTCTGATTCCTTTCACTTTCATCCTATAAACTTCCAGAGCTTCCTTTCAACTGGAAGAGGGCCACCTCATGTGCATTTATACCATTGAGGTATTTAAATGTCTTTGTTATATCTCCCTTCTCCCATCTTTTCTCCAAAGTATACATATTGAGATCTTTGGACCTGATATTCAAAAACAGCTGGGCTCCTAAATTTATCCTCCTAAGTTAGGCTCCCAAATTTGTGCCCTATTTTCTGCCACACTTAGGAGACTAAGGGCCCGATATTCAGCGGTGGTGTTTAGCGTGATTACAGAGGATAGCCATCACTGCTGGACGCTAAACATGGATAGTCAATGCCGGGGCCATATAGTGCATTGCAAAAGTATTCACCCACTCTGTGTTTGTCCCATTTTGTCATATTACAACCTGTAATTAAAATGGAGTTTTTGGGGTTAGCACCAAGTGATATATGACTTTGAAGATGTAAAATATCCTTTATTGTGACACAAACAATAAATAAGACAAAAAAAACCCTGAAAGTAGGAGTGTGCATATGTGTTCACCCCCTGAAATCAATACATTATAGAGCAACCTTTTGCTGCAATTCTCTTGGGGTATGTCTCTATTAGCTTAACAAATTACAATGCAATGTGTGCCTTTGAGTTAGTCCTGACTCCTGGTGACCCAGAAGCTCCTGGGTTTTCTTGGCAGTGTCACTGGAAGTAGATTGCCAGGCCTTTCTTCTGAGGCAATGGAGGGTTAAGTGACTTGCCTAAGGCCACAAGGAGTGCAAGTGGGAATTGAACCCTGGTTGCTTGGTTACCAAGCCAGTGTTCTAACCACTAGGCTACTCCACTGGAATTTTCACCCATTCCTTAAGGCAAAACTGCTCCAACTCCTTCAAGTTAGATGGGTTGCGTTGGTGTACAGCACTCTTCAAATAATGCCACAGATTCTCAATTGGATTGAGGTCTGGGCTTTGACTAGGTCATTCCAAGACATTTAAACGTTTCCCTTTAAACCAGCTTTAGCAGTATGTTTAGGGTCATTGTCCTGCTGGAAGGTGAACCTTCGTCCCAGTCTCAAATCTCTGGCAGACTGAAACAGGTATTCCTCAAGAATTATCCTGTATTTAGTGCCATCCATCGTTCCTTCAATCTTGACCAGTTTTCCTGTCCCTGCCAATGAAAAACATCCCCACAGCATGATGCTGCCACCATCATGTTTCACTGTAGGAATGGTGTTGTCAGGGTGATGGGAAGTGTTGGGTTTGCGCCACACATGGCGTTTCCCATGATGGCCAAAACGTTCAATTTTCGTCTCATCTGACCAGAGAACTTTCTTCCATTTGTTTGGGAAGTCCGCCACATGCTGTTGTGCAAACTCCAAACTTGTTTTCTTATTTCTTTCTTTAAGCAATGGCTTTTTTTCTAGCCACTCTTCCATAAAGCCCCACTCTGTGGAGTGTATGGCTTAAAGTGGTCCTATGGACAAATACTCCCATCTCCACTGTTGATCTCTGCAGCTCCTTCAGTGCTATCCTTGGTGTCTTTGTGGCATCTCTGATTAATACCCTCCTTGCCCAGTCTGTGAGTTTTGGTGGACGGCCTTCTCTTGTCAGGTTTGTAGTGGTGCCATATTCTTTCTATTTTGTTATAATGGATTTAATGGTGCTCTGTGGGATATTCAGAATTTGGGATATTTTTTTATAATGCAACCCTGACCTATACTTCTCCATAGCTTTGTCTCTGATCTATTTGGAGTGTTCCTTGGTCTTCCGGTTGCTTGCTTAGTGGTGTTGCAGAGTCAGGGGCCTTTCAGAACACGTATATTTATACAAGCATCATGTGTTAGATCATGTGACACTGATTGCGCACAGGTGGACCCTAATCAACTAATTATGTGACTTCTGAGGTTAATTGGTTGGACCAGATCCTATTTAGGGGTTTCATAGCAAAAAGGATGACTACATACTATATACTGTACACTGACAACTTTTCCGTTTTTATTAGTTTTTATATATATACAAGGTATTTTATTGTCATTTCACTTCACCAATTTTGCCATGGAGGAGAGAGGTCACGTGACAGGAGAGCATCACCCTGGTGTGGCAGGAAGTGATCCTGTAACTAGGACCTGTCCTCCAGGTGATGTAAAACCCTCTCGCACCGAGGAAGTTTCTCTAGGGCCATATGCCCATGAGGGAAGGGTTAGGACAGCCGTTATGGTTGGTGATTCGATCATTAGGCATGTAGATAGCTGGGTGGCTGGTGGACGTGAGGATCACCTGGTAACATGCCTGCCTGGTGCGAAGGTAGCGGACCTCACGCGCCACCTAGATAAGGTCTTAGATAGTGCTGGGGAGGAGTCTGCTGTCTTGGTACATGTCGGTACCAATGACATAGGAAAATGTGGTAGGGAGGTTCTGGAAGCTAAATTGAGGCTTTTAGGGAGGAAGTTGAAATCCAGAACTTCCAGGGTAACATTCTCCGAAATGCTTCCTGTTCCACGTGCAGGACCCAAAAGGCAGGCAGAGCTCCAGAGTCTCAATGCGTGGATGAGACAATGGTGCAGAGATGAGGGTTTTGGATTTGTTGGGAACTGGGGAACATTCTGGGGAAAGGAGGGGCTCTTCCGAAGGGATGGGCTTCACCTTAACCGGGATGGAACCAGGCTGCTGGCATTAACCTTTAAAAAGGAGATAGAGCAGCTTTTAAACTAGTTATTAGGGGAAAGCCGACAGTCGCCCAAGAGCGGATGGTTCGGAAGAATGTATCTTTGAAGGATACTACCAAAAGCAGAGAGGTTCCACAAAAGAGTAAAATAGCCCAAATGCCCTCAAGTATGGAGCAGACAGAGCTTAAAGATCCCAAATTACCCATGTCTAACAATAGCCAAATTAATATGAATAAAATACATTCTCTAAAATGCTTGTATGCAAATGCTAGGAGTCTAAAAAATAAGATGGGAGAGTTAGAATATATAGCACAAAATGAGAGGTTAGATATGATTGGAATATCAGAGACATGGTGGAAGGAGGACAACCAGTGGGACACTGTGATACCTGGGTACAAACTATATCGTAATGATAGAGCTGATCAAATTGGTGGAGGGGTTGCTCTCTATGTTAGAGAGGGCATTGAGTCAGAAAGGATTAAAGTTTTGCAGGAAAGAAAATCTGCTGTAGAATCTATATGGATTGAAATTCCATGTAAAAGGGGGAAGGCAATGGCAGTGGGGGTGTACTATCGAGCGCCTGGCCAGAATGACCAAATGGATGATGAAATGCTCAAAGAAATCAAGGAAGCTAACAAAAGTTACAGCACAGTAATAATAATGGGTGATTTCAACTACCCCGGTATCGACTGGGTCAGTGTCACGTCAGGACATGCTAGGGAGATAAAGTTCCTAGATGAAATAAATGACTGCTTCTTGGAGCAGCTGGTTCATGAACCAACCAGAGGGGAAGCCATATTAGACCTAATCCTTAGTGGAACACCAGATCTAGTGCAAGAGATAAGGTTGTTGGGGCCACTTGGCAATAGTGATCATAGCATGATTGCCTTTGATTTAATTAGTGGAGGAGGGATAGTAAGGAAATCCACAGTACTACCTTTTAACTTTCGAAAGGGAGACTATGATAAAATGAGGAAAACAGTTAAGAAAAAACTAAAAGGAGCAGTTGCAAAGGTTAAAGACGTACATCAGGCTTGGCTGTTGTTGAAAAATACTATCTTGGAAGCCCAGACTAGCTGTATTCCACGCTTTAAGAAAAGTGGAAGGAAGTCCAAAAAACTGCCAGCATGGTTTAAAGGTGAGGTCAGAGAGGCTGTTGTTGCCAAAAAAATCATCTTTCAGGAAATGGAAAAAAGAGCCAAACGACGAAACCTGGAAACAGCACAAGCACTGGCAAGTCAAATGCAAGGCAGGCAAAGGGAGAATTTGAGAAGAAGCTTGCTGCGGAAGCAAAAACGCGAAGTAAAGACCTTTTCAAGTACATTCGTAGCAAAAAACCTGTGAGAGAGTCAGTTGGTCCATTAGATGATAAAGGGGTTAAAGGAGCACTAAGAGGCGACAAGGCGATAGCGGAGAGACTGAATGAATTCTTTGCTTCAGTCTTTACTGAGGAAAATGTAGGGATGTTACCCATGACTGAAGTGGTATTTAAAGGTGCGGAAGAATTGAAGGAAATATTGATACATCGGGAAGATGTATTACAACTATTAGATAAGCTGAAGAGTAGCAAATCACCTGGGCCGGATGATATACATCCAAGGGTGTTGAAAGAACTGAAACAAGATTGCAGACCTGCTATTAGTAATCTGTGAACTATCATTAAAATCATCTCTAATACCTGAAGATTGGAGGATCGCCAATGTAACACCAATTTTTAAAAAGGGTTCCAGGGGTGATCCGGGAAACTACAGACCGGTGAGCCTGACGTCAGTACCGGGAAAAATGGTAGAAACCATCATAAAGAATAAAATTACTCAGCATGTAGATAGTCATGACCTAATGGGAGACAGCCAACATGGCTTTAGACAAGGAAGATCTTGTCTTACTAATCTGTTATGTTTTTTTGAAGGAGTGAATAATCAGGTGGACAAAGGTGAGTCGGTTGATATTGTGTATCTGGACTTTCAGAAAGCCTTTGACAAGGTCCCTCATGAGAGACTTTTGGCAAACTAAAGAGTCATGGGATAGGAGGCAGTGTACTATTGTGGATCAGGAACTGGTTAAAAGATAGAAAGCAGAGGGTAGGGCTAAATGGCCAATTTTCCCAATGGAGAAAGGTGAATAGTGGTGTACCCCAGGGATCTGTGCTGGGTCCACTGCTTTTTGACATATTCATAAATGACCTGGAAAGTGGAATAACGAGTGAGGTTATCAAATTTGCAGATGACACAAAACTATTTAAAGTTGTTAAAACCCAAGAGGATTGTGGAAAATTGCAAGAGGATCTTGATAATTTGGAAGACTGGGCATCAAAATGGCAGATGAAATTTAATGTGGACAAGTGCAAGGTTATACACCTAGGAAAGAACAACCCAAACTATGGTTACATGATGCAAGGTTCCACATTAGGAACCACCACCCAGGAAAAAGATTAGGCATCATTGTGGATACCATGTTAAAACCCTTGGCCCAATGTGCAGCAGCGGCCAAGAGAGCAAATAGAATGCTAGGTATGATAAGGAAAGGAATGGAAAATAAAACAAAAGATATTATAATGTCTCTATATCGTTCGATGGTGAGACCGCACCTTGAATATTGTGTGCAATTCTGGTCGCCGTATCTTAAAAAGGATATAGCGATTTTAGAAAAGGTTCAGAGAAGAGCCACCAAAATGGTAAAGGGGATGGAAGGATACTCCTATGAAGAAAGGCTAAAAAGGTTAGGGCTCTTTAACCTGGAAAAGAGACGGCTGAGGGGAGATATGATAGAAGTCTATAAATTAATGAACGGAGTGGAACGGGTAAACATAGATCGATTGTTTACCTTATCAGAATATAGAAAGACTAGAGGACATGCAATGAAGCTACAGGGTAAACTATTTAAGACTAATAAAAGAAAATATTTTTTCACTCAACGTGTAATCAAACTCTGGAATTTGTTACCGGAGGATGTAGTAAAGGCTGTTAGTGTAGCTGGGTTTAAAAAAGGTTTGGACAAGTTCCTGGAGGAAAGTTCCATAAACCATTATTAAGAAGGGACCCAGGATATCAATGCTTGAACCAATACAAGCATTGTGGAACCTGTGTCCCTTGGGGAAACTGCTAGGTACATATGACCTAGATTGGCCACTGTTGGAAACAGAATACTGGGCTTGATGGACCTTGGTCTGACCCAGTATGGCATATCTTATGTTCTTATGTTCTTATGGACTATATTGTTAGGTCCATTACCTAACATCCAAATGGAAGACCTAGTGCCAGAAAGCTAGGTCTGGGTCGAAGATCATGAGTCTTCCAGGGGACAATGACCCAAACATACATGCAAAAGTACAAAGAATGGTTAAAAAAGAACAAATGGACAGTTTTAAACTGGCCAGCAATGAGTCCTAATCTTAATCCAATCGAGAACGTTTGAAAGGAGCTGAAATTGGTAAAAGGAATCCTGGAGACATTCATTAGCTGGAACACATTGCAGTTAAAGAGTGGGAGAAACTACCAGCAGACAGATGTACAAAACATATAGGTGTCTACAAGAAATGTTTGGAGGCAGTCATCATTGCCAAGGGTTGTGCAACCAAATGTTAGTGAAGGGTGCCGTTAATCCTGTTCGGATTACTATGTCTAAGTTCCATAGATATCTTTTTGTTTTGTTGTATACCTTTGAACATATTAAAATATTATGAAGAAATACAGTTGGAATATTCCAAATATTTCTCGATATTTTACACAGCATACCTAAAATGCAAGGGTGCCAATAATGTTGACCACAACTGTATTTTGAAGAATTATCAAGAAAAACAAAGGAAAGCAGAGAAAATGTTTAGAGCAAAGATGTCAACGAAGAAGAAAATTGCCCAAGTGATAAAAAAAAGAGAAAATAAAGCCTTAGATACGTCAAACGAAAAAAACAACAACAACCAAGAAAGTGAGATTAGCAAAGGGGAAGACTAGTAACAGGCAGGAATCTTAAATTGGTGATTTTTCTCAGAAGGGGAAGTTAACGAATATAAGATGGGAAATGACACTGATAAATGTGACATGATTACAAACTATATTCCAGAAACACTTTATGTTTTTATGCAAATGACAGTGGATAAAGCTATGGAACCCGGTGATGCACATCCCATGATCCTAAATGAGTTCAGCAATGTGCTGACAGGACCCCTGGGAGCTCTGCTCAATTTCACATTGAAGGGGAGGGGAGGGGGGGGTTGCTGCAAGGGAATGGAAGAGCAGATTCAGTCCTGCTAAAAATGGGGACAGAGACAGCGAACTGCAGACTATAGTGTAAAGTCCACTAAACTGTGAGAACACTAGCAGACCTTGAAACAACTAGATTACAGACCACCAGACAAACTTATTGAATTTTTTGAATTGACAAAAATGGTTGATCAAGAAAGCATGGTAGGAATTGTCTATCTTGACTTCATAAGACTTTCGACCCTCTTCTGTGCAAAAGACTGGTTAGCAAGCTGGGCAGTGTGGGAAAAAGCTAAAACGTAAATTGTGTGATAAGTGGGGAGGCAGAAGACTAGATACTGGAAACAGTTCTTCACAATACCTTTGTTAGCCACATTGCCAAGGAACTTGAGAGAAGAAGTATGCTTGTTTGCAAATGGTCTCCAGTAGAGTAGAGACACCGAAAGGAGTTGGAAAAAGGAAAAGTGACTGGAAAAAACCTGGAAAAACAAGGTTAGCCTTGATACACTGTAAAAGTTGCCATTGTATTGAGCTCAGGGATGTATTATAAAGAGTCAGTATTCAAAATGTTTCATGGTGTTAACTTTGGAGTTAAACACACAAATTGTTTGGGCTGAAAATGTAGGTGGGGTGTAGTGGCAATTGGCAACAGCATACCTTTAGCCAGGACATGTTGATCTTTATGTCTGGCCAGACGTTAAGTAGGTTACGTGATCAAGCACTGGATCTGTGGATGGTGGGCTAAAACACTCTTGGGTTATCTTTATCTACTTATGTAGAACTGCACAAATAGCTGTCTTAATTTAAGCAAATAACTTATCACTTTAAATTTAGCATGGCATATTCGGGAGTCTGACTTAAGTGGATTATCCAGGGCAGCTGTGACTGCTGCCATCGCCCCCAATCCTAAATTGTGAGATGCTAATTTTGAGTGTAATAAAATAGTCTAACAAGGGAATCTAACTTATGAACCTGAACTTTTAACAGATTACATGGTCAACTATCAAATAACTGGCCAGACTGCTCAATCTAAGCAGGGCCATAGTTTTCCATTGCCAAGTGATCAAAGCTTTCTTTTGGATCACCTGCCCCATTCAGGCCAGGTCATCAGCCCTCCAGGCCTGCTTAATTTAATTATTGAGAGTCATCAGTCTGATACCTTACCTTTGTCTCATAGCCCAGGCTCCAAACAAACCCAGCAACAGAACCTCCGGTATTCTAGCTGCTGAAAAGCCATCCCCCAGGGTGTGATGAGCATAACATTATAACAAGCAACAGCCAACGGGGACTAATATATATTATAATCTGTCTAAACAATATATAATTCTGATTACCTTCTAGAATGAGGGTGAGCAGGATGGGTGTACCTCTTGGGAGCTGGGGGGATAGGTGAAGAGGTCTGCATCCCCTCTAAACACCACAGGCCCCCCCCCCCCCATGGGCTGGCCAACCAAAGGATGGCATAAGCCAACCCAGCTGCCTACATGGCAAATTAGCCCAACCGCTGTATTGACCAGACCTGGCATTTATTTATTTAACAAGCTTTTATATATTGCCCCTTCCAGAGATCAAGGGCGGTTTACACAGAACATCACAGCAAACTTTACATTAAACTTTGAAACTACTGTATGTACAATTAACCTTTAAAACTATATACAGTTAACCTGTTATAACTATGTACAATATGCTGTGTAAGACATGGACTAGGTATCTTTATATGATTGCTGATTCATTGATTCATTGCTCTGCCTTGTTATGTGCACTGGTAGTGTTATTTGAGTCACCAAAATGCTCAATGAACAGGAAGGTTTTTAAATCCTTCCGGAATTGAAGGAGGTCCTTTGTAGCGCTTAGATTATTGGGGAGGGAGTTCCATAATGCTGGGGCAACGTAGGAGAAGGCTATTGAGCTGGTGCCTTGATTTGTATTACAGATGTGTGAAGGTATTATATAGGTGTTTTGGGAACCATGTTCTCTTGCCCTAGTTGTGCTAGTTGGTATGAGTAGGGCGGAAAGTGGTGTTGAGGCTATGTTGTTGAGATGTTTAAATATAATCATTAGATATTTGTATTTTGTTCTTGATGTGATCGGTAACCAGTAAAGGTCATAGAGTCAGGGCCGGATTTACCTATACGCCATGTACGCCATGGCGTAGGGCCCACAGCCGGCAGGGGCCCACAAAAAAAGAACCAGGTAATTTTTTTTAAACACAATTAAAAAAAAAAACCTGGTGGCTGCCGCCGCGGGGCCCCCTCTGCTGCCGCGGGGGCCCCGTCTACAAGCTGAAGCCGTCGGGTCGGGTCGGGTCGGGTCGGGTCTCTCCCTCCCTCCCTCCCTCCCTCGCTGCAGGCTGCGAGAGACGCGAAGATAGAGCATCTCCTCGCGTCTGTGTTAAGCCCGCAGGGGCTGATGGGATTTCCCATCAGCCCCTGCGGGCTTAACACAGACGCGAGGAGACGCTCTCCCTTCGCGTCTCTCGCAGCCTGCAGCCTGCAGCGAGGGAGGGAGGGAGGGAGAGAGACCCGACCCGACCCGACCCGACCCGACGGCTTCAGCTTGTAGACGGGGCCCCCGCGGCAGCAGAGGGGGCCCCGCGGCGGCAGCCACCAGGTTTTTTTTTAAATTAAATTTTACTTTAGGCCGGGGGGGGGGGGTAGGACTGGTAATGGGCTATGGGGGGGGGGTAGGACTGGTAATGGGCTATGGGGGGGGTAGGACTGGTAATGGGCTATTGGGGGGCTGGGGCTGGAAATGGGCTGGGCTGGGCTGGGCTGGGCTGGGCTGGGGGGGGTTAAGGCTAGAGGTGGGCTGATGGGGTTAGGACTGGTAATGGACTGTGGGCTGTTGGGGGGGCTTAGAACTGGCAATGGGCTTTGGGGGGGGTTAAGAAAGGTAATGGTCTGTGTTCTGATGGGACCTGTCAGGTAATGGGCTATGGGGGGGCTAGGACTGGAAATGGGCTGGGGGGTTAAGACTGGAGGTGGGCTGATGGGGTTAGGACTGGTAATGGGCTGTTGGGGGGGGTTAGAACTGGTAATGGGCTTTGGGGGGTTAAGACTGGTAATGGGCTGTGGGCTGATGGGGGTTGTCTGGTAATGGGCTATGGGGGGCTAGGACTGGAAATGGGCTGGGGGGTTAAAACTGGAGGTGGGATGATGGGGTTAGGACTGGTAATGGGCTGTGGGCTGATGGGGGGGGGTAGGACTGGCAATGGGCTATGGGGGGCTGACTGGAAATGGGTTGATGGGGTTAGGACTGGAAGTGGGCTGATGGGGGGTTAGGACTGGTAATGGGTTATAGGGGGGGCTTAAACTGAAAATGGGGTGATGGGGGGTTAAGGACTGTAAGTGGGGTGATGGGGGGGCTAGGACTGGTATTGGGTTGGGGGTTGCTAGGACTGGAAATGGGCTGATGGATGGCTAGGACTGGAAATGGGCTGATGCAGGGACTAGAAGGGAATGGATGCTGGGTGAGGCTGGAACTAGAAGGGAGCTGATGTTGGGGGAGGATTAGAATGGGATGGGGCTGGAAGAGTAAAATGGAGAAGGGAAAAATATTTTGTGTGGGAGGGATAAAAAATCTACAATTGGCCGGGTATTGGGAGAGTAAGTGGGGATTGAGGATGGAGGGGTAAAATTTGAGTGGATGAAATAGGAATGAGGAAAGAGCAAAAGGAGAAAGATTAGTATGTTAAAGCAGATGTAGAGAGAGAATGGAAAAAAATCTAGAAGAGAGAAGAAAGGACAAATGGACAGCAGACGATGGAGAGTTAGCAGAAGACACGAAGAAACCAGAAGAAAGTGGCTGGAGCAATTGCAGCTGAAAAAAATGCACAAAAGGTAGAAAAATATCTCTTTATTTTGAATTTATTAATTGGAATATGTCAGCTCTGGTAAATGTGCATCATTAACATCTGCGCTTTGTTTAGTACAAGAGCAAATTAATGTATAGTTTTATTTCTACAGTGTTGTACATTCCAAGTTTGGCTTTTGGGATTCCCAGTTTAATTATTGTCTTCCTATTTCTAAATTGTGATTACTTGTTTGGTGATGGTCTATGTTCTGCATGTGTAACTGAGCTGAGGTGTTCTGTTTATATAATTCCTATTTGACATTGCCACTTGTTCTCTTTCCCCAGTAGGTCATGTATTGTTGTTCTCTGAAATGTATTGGTTTAATATTTGCAGTGTTGCCTTTTGATTGGTAGAGTATGGTGCTTTGTGAGTCCTGGTAGTGCTGTTAGGATACGGCGGGTTTACTATGGGCAGTGTTTGTAGTAGTTCCTAATGTGTCTGGCAGTTGGCACTGGATTATAGTAATGTAGAAATCTTTTAGTCTTTCTTTATCCATACACTCATTAAGAGGCACGTTACTAAAAGTTAGTATATGGTAACATTATGCAAATATTTATGCAAATGAGGCCCCTTATGCAAATGAGGTCCGCACCCCCCTTGGGCCGCCCCTGCTGGGGGCCCACAATTTTTGTTGGCGTAGGGCCTCACTCAAGGTAAATCCGGCCCTGCATAGAGTATAGGAGTGATGTGATCTGTGCGTCTAGGTTTTGAAGCAATTCGTGCAGCCAGGTTTTGTGCTAGTTGGAGCTGGTGTATGATTTTTTTAGGGAGTCCCTGGAGAATACTGTTACAATAGTCTATGTGCGGAGTTATTAATGACTGAAGGACAGTTCCGAAGTCATGTTCTTCTAGCAATGGTCTAAGTAGTTGGAGTGTTCGTAATTTGAAGTATATACTTTTTGTAATGGTTTTTATGTGGGAGGCCATGCTTAATGTTTGATCTAACACTACACCTAGGTATCTGACCTCATCCTTTACTTCAATTTCTGTCTCTTGTAGTAGGATTTTGTTTAGAGGGGAGGGGGTTGAAGTTTGGATTTCTGGTGACATAAAGAACTTCAGTTTTTTTTAGGTTAATTTTGAGGTTATAGTCATTGAGCCACCCTGTTATGTCATTCAAGCATGCAATAATTTGGGAGTGATCTGGGTTTTTAGAATCTATAGGATGGTACATCATAATATCATCAGCGTAAAGATGATAGCTAATGTTATCTGTTTTGAATATATTGCAAATGGGCTGCAGGTAAATATTAAAGAATAGAGCAGATAAGGAGGATCCTTGTGGGATACCTTGGTTCTGAGGAAAGATGGATGATGAGTCTTGCCCTATTCTGACCTGTTGCGTTCTGTTGGATAGGTAGGATGTAAACCAGTTTATGACTGTCCCTTGCAGACCAATTTGTTTTAGTCTCTGCATGAGTAGTCCTTGGTTTATGCTATCAAAGGCTGCTTTAATATCTATAAAAATGAGAATAAAGGCCTGTTTACTGTTATCTATGCCAAGTATGAGTTTATTTATGAGTGATAGCATAAGAGTCTCAACATTATGTTGTGGTCTAAACCCGTGTTGATTCTCATCCAGGGGTGCATTTAGTTCAATGAAGTCCTGTAGTTGTAACTGAACAACCTTTTCTATGACCTTCGTTAGGAATGGTAAACTTGAAATTGGTCGATATGAGTTAGATGTTTGTCCAATGTCATGGATTTTAGTGTAGGACAGATTGTGGCCTGTTTTAAGGCAGTAGGCATGTATCCTTGTATCAATGAGGCGTTTACTATCTCCTTGATGACTGAAGGAATCTCATCTTTGGATGCTTTTAACCAACTGACTGGGCAAGTGTCAATGGGGAGGTAGTAGCTTTGATGTTGGTTATTATATTTTTGAGATGTTTATATCAGTCGCATAAAATGTAGACCATATTGCACTATTTTGAGAAATTGAGTATGAGGACTGTATGTTAGTTGGAGTGGTTGGAGTTTCGTTCTGATCTGAGTGACTGAAGTAATGGTTTGCTAGCAATTCTGGGTGTAATGTTATTTTATTGTCCTCAGGTGTGTATGTTTTTGTTAGAGATTTCACTATAGAAAATAGCTCTCTTGGTCTGTTAAGTGATTTTGTGAGGCATGTTTCTCTCCCGCCCAAAACAGTCCCCAGCACAGTCTGAGTGATGATGGGCACAGTTGCATGGCTGCATCATGGAGGGGAGGGCAGAACCAATCAGCTGACTTGAAGAGGCTTCCTGCATGGGCCCCCTGATTACTCAGAATGGTTGGGCAGGCTGTGCAGGGCCACACACAAAGTGGCTGAAAGTTTGCTTGACGTTGACTAAGTGATCCAATGAACTTTAAGTGGAGAGCAGTCCATTAGATATTGGTCTCAGATCTTACAAAGTAGGTGGGGGATAGGTTGGATGATATTTTAGGGTAGAGAGCTACTAGTTATGGATTTATGTATATTAATTGGCTTGGATATCATGTCATTTTTGCATTTCATATTTGTGATATTATGAATTATGGGGTTGGTTCAGTGTCAATAAAAAAGTCTTGACCACTTGTCCGCATACCTGAGTTTTTTTGTTCCTGCTGTTGGTGTGGGTTTCCTGCTCTCCATTGTTTCCTTTATTCAGTGCCGGGGCCACATCCAGCCACTGACATTGAATATCCATGTAGACCGCACAGTGTGGAAACTAACTGGACAGCGATGATGTTGAACCACTGCCCGGTTGACTCCCACGGGTAAAGATAGGCTAGCTTTTGCCATTTCTATCTTTGCCCACAGGTCGCTAGGTGGGCAGCAGTTCAATATTGCTGCTGCCTGGGTAGTGATGGGTGCTGCCTCTGCTCGGCCCCCGAATGCCCACAAAATGCCCCGATGCTACACGATTGGCATCAGGGCATGAGGCAATGGAACCCATGGATGTTCAGTGGTACTAACCGTTGCTAGTGCCGTTCAATATCCCTCTAAGCAGCATTTACCCGGTTTACAACTCTGTAACCATGTAAATGCTTTTGAATATCAGCCCTATATTTTTATTGGTTGAATTGTTCTTAGTATTGAAAATCATTCTGAGTTTTTTTTCTAAGAAAAGACTATATATAAGTCAGAACTTATCAAATGAAGGTGAGGGTTTAAATGCTTAGTAACATGAGGGGAAGATACAAGCCACTGTGCAGAGAAAGGTGGTATGGCTGCATCAGGTTCCCAAGGAGTCTGGGGTGACTTGCATAGTTTAAGATTCTCCTGTCATGAGTTGATGCAGACTCCTAGTGACCTTGCAGATAGTTGTCCCTATCCCCTGAGTTTCTTGGCAAGGTGCAACCAGAAGTAGGTTGCCAGGCCTTTCTTCCACTCAGTAAGTCTCCAGCATCTGGTATTGCAAGGTGGTCTCCCATCCAAGTACTAGCAAGCCTGACCCTACTTACCTTCAAAGATCAGATGAAATTGTGCTCAGTGATGTGTCCATAGTACCGATCCACAAAATGTTTTACACTGGTTTGCCCCTTTATCTTAACACCTCATTCCTCTATCCTTTCATCTAACCAGATCTCAGGCAGCTAATCTTCATAACCCCCCTCCCCCATCCCCAGTTCCACATGTCCATTTGAAATCCATTTGTAGGACTGCCTTTTTCAAACTTGCTCCAGTGCTTTGGCACTCTCTAGTATGCTATCTTCGGACTGAGTCTTCCTAAAAGAATTTTATAGAGCATCTTAAGACCTACTTTTGTATCAAGGCCTTTGAGCAGTGAGGCAGTAAGCACGTCACAGTCTGCAGTTTCTTGTCATTGTCTTGGTCTAGTTATGCAACTTTTGCTGTTGTTTCATGTTTTTGTTTGTTTTCTGCCTGTGTCTATTTAATTGTGATTTTGTATTCCTGTTTTAGGGATTTTATTATGAATTGATTGTAACATTGTTTGATGTGATTACTTTATATTAGTTTTGTTTAAATGTACTGCTTTATGTCAGATATGCCTGTGACTGTCCTTTGAAAACCACTGGTATGCTTGACATGGAAAGTGGAATATCAAAACCATGAATAAAGTAAACTAAACTAAACGCTGGCAACAACTCTTAATAGCAGAGGTACATATGAATCAGGCTTTAGAAAATGCTGGGGTAACCTGTGCAGAGTGACACTAGTTTTAAAAGAAAAATGTGAATTAACATGGGGAGGTCAAATGCAGGACCATCGCTGGGCTAAACAGCACCCAAACAGTCACAGAGGAGAAGAAAGGTGTGCCATGTGATAGCACACACAAACTTTCCCCATTTTCCCCTGCCCCCATTGGCTCCATACAGAGCTCTTCCTGTGCTCCGGGCTGATGCTTCAGTTTGACAGCTCCTCCTTCAGGTGGGCCACTGCACCATTCAACTCTAGCCCATGTGATTCATTGATCAACTGTTTGAAACGTTTGTCATTCTGTATCTACCAAGCGTTGAATTCCGTCGAAGTGGTATAATATTTTAACTTCTAGAGTGTTCTGTAATTCTTTGTGTTGTCAAATTATTTGTCCCAATTGCTTTTTTTCTTTTACTGTAATTTTGATGTTGCTTGTTTGTAATTTACATGAACTTTGGAATAATGCACAATAAATTGATGATATGAATAAATAAGACTTCAATAGTCCTGAGTTAGACCTACGATCAGTGGGAATAAAATCTTTAAGGGGCACCCTGCATACACTATAGACCTGATATAGCATGGAATTGCTTACAATATTGTCAAGGGTTGAACCCCTTTTTTGATTTACAACATTGTAACCCTCATATAATGCACGTTCACATATAACTTGGCCAAATATCTTGGACCCCAACATCCGCATTATATGAGCTCTACAATGTATATTCTTTATTTAAAATATGTATATACTACAAATCCTAAAATACTGAGCAGCTTACAGAGATGTGCTTATGACACACTAAAAAACCCCAATAAAACATGATGAAAACATACAGTGAAACTAAAATATAATGTGACAATATAAAAGAATTCAAAATGGCATGGGACAGACACAGTGGATCCCTTTACAGCAACAGGATAAAATCAAAATAAACGTAACTAATTTCTCAACATACGGGGGTGTCCTACACGGAGCGGTGGGTTCACCCCTAAAACAAAGACATGGGGAGGGGTGGCCTGCACGGAGCGGCAGATGCACCTACTCTTGCCATCTTACTGGGCAGACTAGATGGACCATACTGGTCTTTATCTGCTGTCATTTACTATGTTACTATGTATGTTACTATGATCCCTTGTACAATAGTGCTTTGTGCGTTTCAAGCCATAGTCACGCCTACATTCCAAATCTAGGCATGGCTATGGCATGTCTTTTATGAAATTATCTCCTTGTTGTGTCTGATCATTTTATTTTTAGAATTGGCTTGTTCCTGGTTTCTCTTTTCAACTTTCCCATTGTCAGACTCCTCTTAAGTCCTTTCCCATTTTCTGTTTCTTCTCTCTCCCTTACTTCTTCCCTTCCTCTTCCATATCTATCACTACAAATAATCTTTCCTTTTCATCTTTTTTCTCCATTTCTCATCTGCCTCTCTAGCCACCAATAGATAGATTTTATTCCTCTTGCCCTCCAATCTTCAGCGTCGCTCTTTTCACTTCTCACCTGCCTACCAGCTTTATATAGAAACACAGAAACATAATGGCAGAAAAAGACCACATGGCCTATCTAGTCTGCCCTTCCATATCAACCACTATAACAGTCCCCTTTTTTCCTTTAGAGATTCTCTGTTTGTTCCATGCTTTTTTTGAATTCAGATACTGTCCTCATCTCTACCACCTCCATTGGGAGACTATTCCATACATCTACCACTCTTTCTGTCCCCTCATAGCAGAACTTACATTCAATTGAAAGAGGCTCTGCTCCTGTAAATTTATGCTACGGAGGTCTCAATCATATCACCTCATTACTGCCTTTTCTCTAAAGTATACATATTAAGATCCTTACGTCTGTCCTCATATGCTTTATAACGAAGACCACTAACCATTTTAGTAACCACCCTCTGCACCGACTCCAACCTGTTTATATCCTTTTGAAGGCGCGGTCTCCAGAATTAACATGGTAACATAGTAAATGACGGCAGATAAAGACCAGTATGGTTCATCTAGTCTGCCCAGTAAGATGGCAAGAGTAGGTGCACTTCCCGCTCTGTGCAGGTCTTTGTTTAGGGGTGAACCCACCATTCCGTGTAGGACACCCCTGTTTGTTGAGAAATTAGATAGTTACGTTTATTTTGAATTTATCCTGTTGCTATAAAGGGATCCACTGTGTCTGTCCCATGCCATTTTGAATTCTGTCACTGTATTTGCCCCCACCACTTCCATTGGAGGGCATTCCAAGCATCCACCACCCTTTCAGTGAAAAAGTATTTCTTGACATTGCCTTTCAATTTACCCCCCTTCCAGCTTCATGTTATGCCCTCTAGTTTTACAGGTGCCCCATCTTTGGAAGAGGTTTGTTTGTTCATTAATTCTCTTTAAGTATTTAAAGGTCTGAATCATCCCCCCCCTATCTCTTCTCTCTTCCAGAGTGTATATATTTAGGTCTTCAAGTCTCTTCTCATAAGGCTTCTGACGCAGGCTCCAAATCGTTTTGGTCGCCTTCCTCTGAACTGTTTCCAGTCTTTTTACATCCTTTGTGAGATATGGTCTCCAAAACTGAACACAGTATTCCAAGTGAGGCCTCACCAGTGACTTATAAGTGGCATGAGTACCTCTTCCTTTCTGCTGGTGATTCCTCTTTGTATGCAACCCAACATCCTCCTGGCTTTTGCCACTGCCTTGTTGCACTGTTTTGCCACCTTGAGATCCTCAGAAATAATCACACCAAGGTCCTTCTCCTGGTCCGTGCACACCAACCTCTTGCCCCTATCACACACATTTCCCTTGGATTTCTGCTTCCCAGGTGCATGACACTGCACTTCTTTGCATTAAATCTTAACTGCCAATCATTAGACCATTCTTCCAGATTTTCTAGATCTTTCCTCATGTTACCACTCCCTCAGAGGAGTCCACTCTGTTGCAAATTTTCATGTCACCTGCAAAAAGACAGACTTTTCCATTCAGTCTTTCAGCAATATCACTCACAAATACATTGAACAGTGCCAGGCCCAGGACCGAACCCTGGGGCACCCCGCTAATCACCCTCCTTTCATCCGAGTGAGCTCCATTTACCATCATCTTCTGTTGTCTGTCAGTCAACCAATTTCTGATACAGTTCACCACCTTGGGACCCATCCCCAAACTATTGAGTTTATTGATAAGCCTCCTATGAGGAACAGTATCAAAGGCTTTGCTGAAATCCAGGTAGATGACATCCATCGCATGCCCCTGATCTAGTTCTCTGGTCACCCAGTCAAAGAACTCAATCAGATTTGCTTGGCAAGATCGTCCTTTGGTAAAACCATGTTACCTCGGATCATGCAACCTGTTGGTTTTGAGAAAGTCCACTATTCGCTCTTTCATGAGTGCCTCCATTACTTTTCCCGCCACTGAGGTAAGGCTCACCGGCCTGTAGTTTGTCACGTCATCCCTGTCACCACTTTTGTAAAGAGGTACCACATCCGCCCTTCTCCAATCCTGAGGAACTTCTCCTTTTTCCAAGGATCTGTTGAAAACATCCTTTAACGGCCCTGCAAGAACCTCTCTGAGCTCTTTCAGTATCCTGGGATATATCCCATCTGGTCCCATGGCCTTGTCCACTTTCAGTTTTGCAAGTTGTTCTAACACATCATCTTCTGTGAATGATGTGTATCTACTCCATTCCCATTTTTAGATTTGGGAGTCACAGGTGGTCCTTCTCCAGGATTTTCTTTAGTAAAAACAGAGCAGAAGTATTTGTTTAGCAATTTCGCTTTTCAATGTCACTTTCCACGAGTCCGTTCCCAACACTTCTGGTTCCTGCAATTCCACCTCTGATTTTCCTCCTCTCCCGAATATACCTGAAGAAAGTTTTGTCACCACACTTCACATCTTTAGCCATGTTTTCCTCTGCCTTTGATTTTTCTTTCCTTATTTCACTTTTTGTCTCTTTTAGTTTGATCTTGCATTCCTTTCTGTGTTCCTCTGTTTGTAAGCTTTTGAATTTTGTGAAAACTATGTTTTTTGCCTTTATTTGAGCAGCCACTTCTTTGGAGAACCAAATAGATTTCCTTCTCCTCTTGTTTTTATTTACTTTCCTTACATATTTATCTGCTGCTCCTTTTATTGCCACCTTTAGTTTAGCCCATTGCAATTCCACTTCCCTTATTCCTTCCCACCCTGCCAACTCCTCCTTCAAGTAATTGGCCATTTTACTGAAGTCAGTGTTTTTGAAGAATTGCACACAATACTCCAAATGAGGTTGCATCAAAGACTTATACAGAAGTACTATCACCTCCTTTCTTCTGCTGGCCATTCCTTTCCCTATGCAGCCAAGCATCCTTCCAGCTTTTGCCGTCGCCTTTTCTAGCTGTTTAGTTACTTTAAGATAATTATCGGACACAATCACACCCAGGTCACGCTCTTCTTTTGTGGACAGAAGTACTTCACCCCCTATACTGTGTCGCTCCCTTGGATTGCTGCAGCCCAAATGCATGACTTTGCATTTTTTAACATTAAATCTCAGCTGTCAAATTCTAGACCATTCTTCGAGCTTAGCTAGACCCCTCCTCATGTTATCTACACCTTCCTGGGTGTGTACTCTATTGCAGAGTTTGGTATCACCCACAAAGAGGCAAACCTTACCCTACAGCCCTTCCGCTATATCACTACCAAAGATGTTAAAAAGAATCGAACTAAGGACAGATCCCTGTGGCACACCACTGGTAACCTCCTTCTCAGAGTGAGCTCCATTTCTCCCATTCTCAGCTCCCCATCTTCCCATTCCCTCTTGTATTTTCCACCTTCTGCAGTCTTCTAATCCCTCCTTTCTACTCTATGTACTCACCCCCTGTGTTGCTCTCATCTACCTTCCTCTGCCTTTAACCCCCTCTCAAACCTTGGCTTCGTCCCTGTCACTCACCTCCTCCCCTGCCTCCTACTCTTTTCTTGTGTCTCTTACTTCCTACCCAGGCCCCCATGCATCCTTTCACTTCTAGTTTTCCACTCTTCCTTACTCCCTTCGAAGATCTGTACCTTTCCATAGCCCCCGTCCCACATCCCTTACTTTGTTCACTCTGTCTTACACTTCTCAGCCCATCTTACATACTTTATGACTGCCTCCTTCACCCAATCACCTAATCCTACCTCCTTGCTCCTTTCACTAGCACCCTGTGGTATAGGCACCAAAGCAAAGGGCAGTGACCCAAGGATCCACAGCCAATTGGAGGTTGAGAGGAAAACACAAAACATTTTTTAGGCACATGTGCAGGATCAGGAAAGCTTGCCTGGCTCCTTCTTGAGCCTTAGTGCAGTTACAAATGGTGTTTCAAAGGCACAAAAGAAAAGCTGGTGCTCCTCAGTTTCCTCTGGCCAGCACAACTCGGTTCATACACTTGTCAGTTTTTCAGCAGCAAGGCAACATACATATAAACCAGAAAAACAGCAGCTTTCAGCAAGTACTGTTCCTATCTTTTCACAGATAAGTCGTCAGCATGTAAACCATAGAACCCAGGACTTCTCTCTCCCCTCCAGGTCCTTCTTCCTGGTTTAAACCCTGCAGCCTGGCTACACCCTCCCCTGACATTTTCCAGCCTAGTTTCTTAAAGAGGGAGGGGTTTGGTTCTTACAGGGAAAATGCCTCACCGATTCTGAGCTTGGCTACGGAGTGTCTCTGCGGGGGATGGGGAGTTTTCTATACACTCCATCAAATACCCTCCCTCTCAGCTCAGCCCTAGGCAGTTGAGCATCTGGCATCCCTGAGCTCTCCACACGGGACAAGAAGTCAGCATTTTGGGGTGTCTTACCAGCCCGATGTCAAGCCTCATACCCAAAGGGTTGGAGGCTGAGGAAGCAGTACAAGATCCATCCATTGGTCTCCTTATTCTGTGCCAACCACTTGAATGGCTGATGATCCATAACCAACGTAAAAGGACAGTCAAGTAGGTGATACTGGAAAGTTTCTAGAACCTACTTGACCGCCAGGGCCTCCTTTTTGATGGTGGCATAATGCTGTTCCCGTGGCAGTAATTTTCAGCTAATAAAAGCCACTGGATGCTCTTCTCCCTCCATGTCCTGGGCTAAGACGACCTAAAGACCAACAGCCGAGGCAAAAAATGCAATTTGTGCCTTTGAGTCAGTCCTGACTCCTGGTGACCCAGAAGCTCCTGGGTTTTCTTGGCAGTGTCACCAGAAGTAGATTGCCAGGCCTTTCTTCTGAGGCAATGGAGGGTTAAGTGACTTGCCCAAGGCCACAGGGAGTGCTAGTGGGAATTGAACCCTGGTTGTTTGGTTACCAAGCCAGTGTTCTAACCACTAGGCTACTCCTCTAGCTGAGGCATCCATCTGAATTATGAATGGTTGTGTGAAGTGCAGACTGACCAAGACTGGTTCAGATTACAAGGCTTTCTTCAATTTCTAAAAGGCCTCCTCCAACTCAGCTGTCCAGAGGATCTTGTCTGGGGTGTTATTCTGGAAGAGCCGAGTCAAGGATTCAGCTATTACTGCCAGATGTGGAATGAATTGGCAATAATAGCCAATCATTCCCAATCAAATATCCCAGGTATTGGGCCTCCCGGCCTCCCAGGAAACATTTTCGTGGGTTGGCCCTCAGACTGGTCTTCCTCAAACTCATCAACACGACTTGTAGATGCGACAGGTGGGTTTTCCAGTTGTGACTATAGATCACAATATCATACAGCTAGGCTGCCACATACCCCTCATGGGGTCTTAGTAGGTGGTTGACCAGGCGCTGAAATGTAGCGGGAGCCCCATGCCATCCAAAAGGCAGCACCATGAAGTGGAATAGTCTGAGGTATCCCATCATCAAGTCCAATGTTGAAATGAACCAGGCTCCCTCTAGGCATTCAATAAGATCATCCACTCTGGGCATGGGGTAGGCATCCCATTTGGAAACTGCATTCACCTTCCTAAAGTTGATACAAAACTGGATGATCCTATCCAGCTTAGGCACCAGTAGAATGTGGGATGACCAGTTGGTGTGTCCATTACCACCAGGATGAATTATTTGACATGGGGAGTGCATTCCAAGGGTCCCACCAAATCCTTCACAACTCTTCAAATGGGGTCTCAACAACAGGCATTGGCACTAGAGGGGCAGATCTAACCTTTGCCGGACTATGCAGCTGGCAGGTGGGGAAGAACTGACAAAAGAGCTGTACATGTTTATGAAACTCTGGCCAGTAAAACTGGGCTAAAATGGGGTTCTGAATTTCTTCTACCACCAGGTGTCCACCCAAGGGATGACCATGGGCAAACTCCATTACCTGACACCGATACAGCTGAGGAACTACCATCTGCTCTATCTCTTCTCCCTCTATTGCTTCCCTGATAACCCTATACAGTAGGTCCTGTCGTGCCAAAAGTAGGGAAAGCCCATCTGGGAAGGGTCTATGTTACCAACTGGGGCCCCCTCTACCTCTTGAACCTGGTCCCAGGCATTCCTAAGGGTGTCATCTCCCCTTTGGGGTCTTTTAAACTGACCTGGACTCTCTAGGCCACCCTACTCAGGTGGGCTGTTCCCAGTTCCTGGCGATCCTAGTTGTGGTGTTGGGTTTTCTTGAGAGTCATCTGCAGTTCTTTCCAGGGATTCTTCCCCCTCAGAACCCCTCTCTACAGCTGCCCCCATATTTGAGTTATAACAGGCCCTCTCCAACCGGCGCTGCCTGCAGAATTTGGGAGTTTTGGGGTCCTTCACAAACAAGTCCAGGTCTCTCAAATAGAAGAGTTCTGGAAAATCCTCTTTATATCTTTATTTGTGAAACTTGATATACCGCCCTTACCAGAGGCGTCAGGGCAGTGTACAATACAGTAATACAAATTGGCCACGGAAAATAAAGAGGAGAAAGGAACGCCATTAATAGACAGGAAAGTAAAAGAGAAGGAGAGGAAAAACAAATAAAGTAGGACAGGAAAGAAACACAGGGCAGGAGAGATAGAGATGCAGAGGGAGGGGAGGAAGTTGTCAGGTGACTTGGGCAAGGGAGTCACTGTAGTCCCCTTGTCTGGGTTCCAGATGTCCTTGAAATTTGGGAAAGCTCAGCCTATTTTGTTTTTTTTGGTGCCATCAAGTCAGTGTTTCTTGGTAACCTAGCTGCCTCTGGGTTTTCTTGACAACATATCCTTGAAAGCAGATTCCAAGACAATGGAGGGTAAAGTGACTTGCCCAAGGTCACATGTAGTGCCAGTGGGAATCATACCCTTGATTTTTTGGGTAATAGGCAGTTGCCCAAACCACTAGGCTATTCTTCCACTCTGCTAGATAAGACAGCCAGTGTACGACCATCACTTCAAGAGTCTCCATTCTCGTGGAGGTTTTTAATTCAACTTACGCTGTCGGATATGTCCGTTGATCTCCATGGACGCAAACTAAGGTCAGTGCTTCTCATAGTTGATCTGATACCTTGTCCTGGTGTCCCGCCTGATGAGAGTCCTCACACTTCCCCAGTCCACCAGGATTTACAGACAAGTGCTTTCCAGCTCTACGGATATCACAAACATCCCCCTCCACTAGGAACACTTCCACAGTACTGCAGTCATGGGAAGTCATAACATTTGTATCCATTGGTTCCCCCATCACCATGGGGCACTCATGGGCATTGTGGCTCCTGTCCCCACACTTCAAGCAAGTCAAATAACCATCTCTGGATCTTTGGGAGGTTGGGGACTGTGGCGGCCTTGGTGCAGGGGCCCTCAAAAGCTCAGGGTTTTTATCCCAGGTACCCTTGGGCTATGGCTGGTTTTGTTTCCTTTGCCTTGGGTGCCTCAGTTACAGGCTGAGCTTTTGTTATTTCCACAACACTTTCCAGGGTCAATTTAGAGAAGGAAGGAAATTAATTTATAGTTTTATTTCTCCAGTGTTGTTGTACATTCAACCTTGGGTTTTGAGGTTCCCAATTTAATTATTGTCTTTCTATTTTTAAATTGTGATCCCTTGTTCTTTGGTTGGTAACGATCTATGTTCTGCATGTGTAACCAAGCTAAGGTATTTTGTTTATGTAATTTCTATTTGACAGTGCCACTTGTTCTCTTTCCCCAGTAGGAGATGTATTGGTATTCTCTGAGATGTATTGGTTTAATATTTGCTGTATTTGATGCTTTGTGAGTCCTGGTAGTGCTGTTATGATACGGTGGGTTTGCTATGGGTTCTAAATGGGCAGTGTTTGTAGTACTTCCTAATGTGCCTGGCGATTGACACTGGAGTACAGTAATGTAGAAATCTGGTAGTCTTTCTTTATCCAGACACTCATTAAGGGGCATGTTTATTAAAAGTTAGCGCACATTCACATTGTGCAAATATTTATGCAAATGAGGCCTCTTATGCAAATGAGCCCCACAATGTGAGTCTCCGCACGTGGCTCTGCACCCGTCTTGGGCTGCCTCTGGTCCTTCCACTAGGGCCTGGAGTAATCTCTCCATTTTGGTTTAATTATTTTTTCCAACCCAGTCGAGGTAGGAAAAATAAAACAAAACTCCTGCCTGTCTGACTTCTAACTAAACTGAGGTTCCTTCCCTAACTGTGGCAGGGCTAAAGCCCCTTTAGCCATCTACCAAAAAAACCCCTCCCTTTTTCTCTGTAATGTAGAACGGACAGAGCCAGGGAGGTTCCTAGTTTTCTTTGTCACTGGGTTAAGAAGAAACATCCCACTTCTGATGCCATATGCGCTATAGGCGTGCAATGAAGGGCAGTGACCCTAGGATCTAGAGGCAATTGGAGGTTAAGAGGGAAACACAAAAACATTATTAGACACTTGTGCAGGATCAGGCAGGCTTGCTTGGCCCCTTCTTAGACCTTAGTACAGTTACAAAGTGTTTCAAAGGCACAAAAGAAAAGCTGGTGTTCCACCGTTTCCTCACTCTGACCAGCACAACTCAGTTCATACACTTGTCAGTTTTTCAGCAGCAAGGGAATATAACAGAGTTACTTACCTGTAACTGGAGTTCTCTGGGGACAGCAGGATAAGTCAGCCACACCTGGTGACGTCATCCGATGGCGCCGAGACGGAAGTACTCTCCATAGCTCAGAAGGGCTTTTTGCCCTTCTGAGCATGGGCCAACTGGAGGCGGGCACCGGATGGAGGCCAGCCCCATCTCAGGGGAGGTGGGCGGGTATGTGTGGCTGACTTATCCTGCTGTCCCCGGAGAACTCCAGTTACAGGTAAGTAACTCTGTTTTCTCCTCGGACAAGCAGGATGAGTCAGCCACACCTGGTGCCTCCCAAGCTGGCATGTGCTGTGGGAGATGGGGGAGGACGAGACCATTCTTCAGGTCTGGCATGACAGCGTGTTGCCTAATGCAACAAGAATGTATAGACCTAATATAGGCAACGTATAGGCGTGTTGTCTGTTGCAACAAGAACGTATAGACCTAATATAGGCAAAACGGCGCACCTATGTGTAGTCGTAGCATTGTGGGAACATACAGGCCTGCAGGAATCGAGGCCTGCAGGGGCCTATAGAGGCCTGCGGGAACATATAGGGACGTACGCATGTGCAGGAGCAGCGTGCAGTTCCCAGGCACCGTACACGGCATGCAGGCGTGATAGTAGTTAAAGGGCGCCTCTGCTCGGTAGCAGGGATGCCGGCCCATCGGGTAGTGGTGGTGCGGGAGCAACGCAACGCATACATCGAGCAGCAGTGGTGCAGGAGTAACTGCAATGAGAAACCGCTGCATCAGTCGGTGGCTCGCATTCCGCACTGCAGCAGTCGCTGGCACGAGGAGAAAACCAGTCGATGGCACGAAGCATAATAAGAGGAGTGGGTCTCTTTCGCCTGGTATGTCTATGTATTTATTTATTGATTGATTCTGCAGCCAACTCCGGGACCTGTCACTGGAGAAGAAAGTTGCAAACCGTGTGGAAGGATAAGAGATAACCGGCCACGGGGAACTTGTGCCGTTGGGCAGGCTCGATTTAGATTAGCCAGTGTTGGAAAGAGGACAATGGACGTGACTGGCCTTGTCAGATCAAAAATGGTGCATAATCTGGTCTATGCCATCAGTGATGGGAAGGAGTGCGCCGGGATAGCAAGGCGGCATAGGCTATGCTATAAGGGTGGTATGAGGCTGACGACTAATGTTGCAGTGTTTATAAATCAGCCCCAAGCCGCGGTCTGTGGCGGTGGCAGCAAGGTTGCAGCGCAGAGTGTTAGGGGTGTCCGGTGGATGAGGACCCACGGCCTTACGACCTCATCCTTCTCCATGAGGTGCACCATTACCAATGGTGTTAAGTGCACGGGTGATGCGATAGTCCCATCTGCAAGGTCTTGGTGGTGGGCTGGATGCAGGGGGGAACCTCCAGAGTGGAATGCAAGGCGTGAGCGCCTCTGCGCGTGTTCTTGGCTCTTGCCTGTAGCTGGGCCTCTGCCTGTACCCGTCTAGGCTTCGGCCTTTTCCCCGTGTAGCTGAGCCCTTGGCTGTATCAAGGCAGCCGAGTTTGTGGGAGTGCCAGCGGGGCTTGGATCGAGATAGCCCCTGTAGTAGACTGTTGCACTAACCACAAAGCTACGCTCTCATACGGTGGGATCTCAGGGGTGTAGTCCACTGGAACTGGACAGATCCCAGGCATATCGGAGATCTATTCCTGGCCAACATGCCCTGGACTGCAAAGGGCTGTCAAGAGCAACGGCTTGCAGAGACTGCCGTTGTCCGTGTGTGCCACGGCAGCCGTTTAGACGTGTATCAGGAGTAGAAGACCACGGGCGGGATTACAGCCTACGAGGTCAGAAGTTAGTAGGGTGTGGCTCTGGTGCTGGACAGTCAGCCTGTATTGTCCGCATGCGGATCTATTTGCGATAAGACCCTGTGAAGGAAGACTCCTACGGGTTGAGCTCCAGCATGATCCCAAGAGGAAGGACTGCCGGGGGCCTCCGTCCTTCCATGCCCAGGACCTGGAGTGTCCAGCCGCAGGCAGCGTTGCACAATGGTGACTCCACACATGCAGGTTGGCCATGAGTCTGACACTTCACCCTTTGTCCCCATGACGTTAGGTACAGTGTCACCGAGTGCTAATGGGGCAGGTGCTCCCCGCAGGGTGGAGAAGATGGCCCACGCCATGAGAAGAAGAGGGCGGTGTATTCTCCAGCTACGGGAGGGATGCATGGGTCTTGAGTTGGTTCACCAGGAGGCTCAGGGGTAATGGGCAGTCTGGTTGTTGGATCAGGGCAAGGGCTCCAGATGGTGGTGGCAGAGCCCTTGCTCCATGAGGGCTGTTGTGGGCGGAAGAGCCAGCGCTGTTGAATTTGAGGAGTGGAAGGACGTATCTGAACCCGATGGGATCCCAACCTGATGGTGGGTAGTGCTTACCTCTGACGTTTGTCAGGTGGGTTGCGCAGGGACCATGCAACTGTGGTAGAGCGAACCCTGAGTCTGCTGTCACCACGATGCGGGCATGTGACAGGGACTGGGCTGCGGAGGCGAGGAGGTTCAGGCACGAGGAACAGGCCAACATATAGGCACGGGTGGCCTGGCTTGTCTGGCAGTGAGGTTCACAGCTGCTGGGTGCGGAGGATAGCTGACCATCTCCTCGGACAACCACCCTTGGGAGCAGGTGATGGTTTCCTGGGCCATATGATAGTTAGCTACCAAAGCGTATGTACTAACCCCTGGAGCACGAATATCTTCCCTTGTATGTGGCTGCATAAATTGGTAGGTAGGTCCCGAAGCTCATGACTAGCCAGAGGGTACTAGCCAGTGGGCTGTGAGCATCCTCCTCCGTACGAGCTTGCAGGGGTTGGTAGGCCACTGCGTTGACTGCCTCTCCCTTGAGTACGGGGGTAAGTCCACCTGGTGTGTGAAGTGGATATGGACTTGGTTTGCAGGGCCAGGACTAAGACTTGAGCCTGTGACCTTCTGCCTTGAACACAGGAAGTGTGTACTGCACCAGCTGTTGGCACGGTTGTGCCGAGTGGCGCCCTGTTAGGTGATGACAGCCACCGTGTGGAATGTACACGGCGTCGTGGGCTCGGGGAAGGCCTGGAAGGACCTACCGCTGAGGAAAACTGAATTGTAATGACAGGATATAGGATGTGAAGGTAGACCAATGGGGGGTCAGGAAATCTGTTCATGGTCTACCGCTCCAGCTGGAAGCCACAATCTGCAGTTGTTGTTGCTCTGCTGGAGGGAGGTGACGGCCAAACTCAAGATCTGGCTTCTGACCTGGAATAAGCCATGCAGTGGAGCGAAGAGTGGCAGAGGACCTGGACATTGCCCGTGGGGGGACTTGCATTTTTAGTTTGGAGGCAGGAGCCGTGATGGGGACATGCTCTGCAGGATGCAGCTGGGGATTAAACCTACGGCCCTCTGCTTCTGGACGTAGTGACTGTGAGCACTGCTCGCCACTGCTGCAGTCCCTAAGAGCAGTTAGGAGTTGAACCCCTGGCCAATTCCCCATAAGGACAGTGTCTCAGTTATGCTTCTATGTAGGCAGGCATCAGCCACTTAGGTTCAGAGTCTGGTATACGCCGATGTTAAGCTAAGGTGCAGGCATCCGACCGGAGAGCTTCAGTAGGTATGGAATCGCCCCTGGAACAGGGAGCTTCAAGGCAGCCAAGCATCTACCGCAGAGTTAAGCCGCTTAAGCTAAGCGGCTTGGCTCTTCCTCAGCAAGGGCTGGGAGGCCTCGAAAGGGGTCCCTCTGCCTGGTGGCTGACTTATCCTGTTGTTCATAGAAACTGCAGTTACAGGTAAGTAAAAGTACTTGACGATGCTCTGTACCACGGCGCGGCTCACCCCCGGCCGGGTCATGAGCTCGTCTTCCGTAGCTGCACGGTGCTCATCAGGATCTGGATGAAGTTGCAGGCGGTGCTGAACTTGCGACTCGTGGGGCAGACGCCCAAGGGGTCTTGAGAAATGGAGCGGTGGCAGCCCAGGGTGTTCCCCATGTCTGCTTCCGACGGCTGTGAAGCGTAATAACTTCTTTTCAGCGTCGAGCTTATCTAATAACCCTTCTAAGGGTTATGGCACGCAGGGCCCGATTCGCAGTTTGGAAGGAGGACTAGAGCCAGAGTTGACCGTGCAAAACACGGCTACGATCCAAGAGCCAGTGCGGAACTTAAAACTGGAAGCTGGAGTATGCCCAAAAAACTGGCAGCAGTCCAGTCCTGGAGCCGTGCGCGGAGGCGCACTGCATCTCCTTCTCATCATATTGCGCTTCTAAGCCTCTGCTAACCGCCCAAAACACTGGCAGCAGTCCAGTCCTGGAGCCGTGCGCGGAGGCGCACTGCATCTCCTTCTCATCATATTGCGCTTCTAAGCCTCTGCTTCTCGCCTTTCTTCGGAAAACCTTTGCTGCGTTACCGGGGAGATTTGGCAATGACAAGGGACTGGCCAGCTTTCAGAGAAAGGGGGGGGGGCGACCTCTCCCCATTGGGAGGCTCCCAGCCCGTCACAAGGAGAAGCTGCCAGGCTCCGTCCCAGCTCCCAGCCTTGAACGCTGCGGGCGGTGCAGTTTCAGCCTTTTTAGTCTCCCAGGTCTTTCACGGGGAGCCAGCTGCCGGGCTCTGTCCCTGCTCCCAGCCATGAGACTCAGCCTTTCAGCTGGCTGGTGGTTGGCTGATTGCTCGAGGAGGTGAGAGGTTGTGATAAAGTCAGAAGGCATCCGTGTGGCTGCAGCTGCAATTAAAGCTTAGACTGAAGCTAAAATTGAACCAGACAAGCAGCATCACTGCAAGACAAATGTCACCCACTAAAGCCAGCTGCTCACACTGCCTGGATTTCTCCTTTCTGCAGGTAGATGGAGCTGGAATCCAAGGTGGGAAGGTCTGCCATGAATGGCAAACAATCGGCGTCATCGCAGCTCCAGAGGTGAATTCGGTGCGGAGGCGCCGGTGAAGACAGCGCCGACGCTCTAAGATAGCACCAGCAGGAGCAATTCGGCGACGGTCCGTTCACACGGAGGCGTCAGCAAAGACAGCGCCGACGCTCTGGGCACCGGCGCAGAGAAACCAAGTGTCCTGTGTGAGTGGTTCCTTCTCCCTTGATGATTGGGTCGGCGCCGACCAATGGCGCCATAGGGGGAGGAGCCTGGCCCGTGATGTCATTGGGGAAGATGGCCGCCGCCATGAGAGCCTCGTGGCTGTCCGGATCGGAGCACAGCAAGGCATCTCTAATTCCCCAGGACAGGCAGGATCGGAGGAGAGCTGAGCGTAGGGAGCAGGGAAGCCCACCGGAGCTCTTGAGCGATGCCTGTCGCTCCCTTCCCAGCCGAAGCGATGCCGCAAAGCACCGCAGGGGGTCCCAGAGCAGGGCTGTCCATCGGGGGCGTGCAGCTGGGGATGGAGGCCTCAGAGGCACATCCCGGCTGCAGGGGGAGTAGCGGTGGCAGCGACTTCCCGCACTAGTAGTGCTGCCTGAACCAGTGCCCCACACTGATCTTCTGGACTGAAGGATCGGAGCTCAGCTGCAGATCTGGAGTAAGGAGGCCGTCAAGAGGGCTAGCCGGGGATGGAGGCCTAATAGGCACATCCTGGGCTGCCGCGCTGGCTGCGCTTCCTGTCAAGCCCCAAAGGAGTACAGTGGGAATAGAACCATGCCATTGCTCTAACCCTTAGGTTGCTCCTCTACTCCTGGTAGCAGCGTGAGATTCTCTGCTGCCTGAAGAGAGCTCTGCAGAGAAGGAGAAGAGAGATAAGGTAATTTTAAAATACAATACATACGGCGTAGAAGAGAAAATTCTCCGGATGATTTTAAAGTTTGATTTCTGGTGGAGAGTAGCAAAACCCGTCTTGCTGGCAAGGCGGAAGAACTGAAACTGGCTAGCTAGGGGCGGGCAGGGGGTGGGGCCAGTTGGCCCATGCTCAGAAGGGCAAAAAGCCCTTCTGAGCTATGGAGAGTACTTCCGTCTCGGCGCCGTCGGATGACGTCACCAGGTGTGGCTGACTCATCCTGCTTGTTCTAGGAGAAACATATAAACCAGAAAAACAGCAGCTGTCAACAGGTTCTGTTCCTACCTTCTCACAGATAAATCATCAGTATATAGCCCATAGAAACCTGGGCTTTTCTCTCCCCCTCCAGTTCTCTTGCTTCAAACTTTCTTAAAGGGGCAGGGGTTTGGGCTCTTACAGGGAAAATGCCTCACCGGTTCTGAACTTGGCTAGGGAGTGTCTCTGCGGGGGATGCGGAGTTTCCTATACACTCCATCACATACCCATTCTCCTACATTTCTGTACCACCCACATTCCTGCCCTTCTCCCACTTTCCCAAGTAACTACCTTCCCAAGCTCTGCTATCCCGCCTTTCTTCCCTTCTCTCAGCATCCACTACTTGCATCCTTCTCTAGTATCCATTACCCCTGCCTCTCACTCTCTCCCTTTCCCAGTATTTGCCCCTTATCTCCTCTACCCCCCCCCCACCACCCCAAATCTGCTGCTCTTCTTGCTGCCGTCCCTCAGATTAACTATGTCTTCCTTGTTATCATAGTGTACCTTGAGCATGTTGAAAAGTCATGGTTGGCACTTCCTGTTCATGAAGGTCTGCCCATGAGTTTTAAACATGTTTATAGTGCCAGCATGGTAGCAGAGAAGACAAAGTGATTGGAAGGAGAGGAACAGGCTAGCAGAGCTCTGAATCTCTTCAACTGGTCAGATGTGGGGATTTACATCAGCTATGGTACTCCTCCAGGTGGTTCTGCCTTCATGGTGGTGCATTCTGGAATAGGCTGGGGTCTGAGCCAAAACTGAGGTGGCAGAAGGCATAAGGGAGGCCCACTTGTAGCTATGCCCCCGAGGCACAGTATAATGACAGAGAATGCTTAGATGTGATAACGTGTGAATAAAGCGTGAAATCAGTCAGACTCTACTGTATTGCCTCAGGCATGAACAGAACACAGAGTGGAGGAAATGTCTAATGGTTAAAGCAGCAAGCTGAAACTAGCAAGGAGTGGGTTCAAATCTAACTGCTGCTTCTTGTGCAAGTCACTTAACCCTCCAATGCCTCAGGTGCAAATTTAGATTATAATCCCTCTGGAGACAGGAAAATACCTACTATACACAAATTTAACAGCTAATTTGTGTTTTTTTTTAAAGCTATGGTCCTCATCTCTCATTATGTCCCATGTATATAGCAAAATGAGGATGCCTAATAACTTCATTATCAAATATTAGAAAAGCCCTTCTCATTAGGTATAGCCCTAAGAAGATATGGCACACATCACAAAGTATTTTAACAGCAAGGATAGTTAAATGAATCCACTTATATCTCTATGTAGTAATTATTGTTTTTTTTTTAATTTGCAAGGATTACATCTGAAAACGTTTTGAGAATCTCTTTAGCCATTATTTTAACAGCTGCTCATATACTTCTAAGTAGTTATTTCCATAGATTCAATTGTGTGTTAAGTTTAATTTGTAAGAATAATGCTATAAAACCATATTAATTCTGTGTGTAGGTAACACTGCAGGCATGGATCCAGAGATAAGGGAAATCCTAAAACATCTACTTCTCCTGTATAATTACCTAGCAGATGAAAATGAGACAGGAAAAACCTGCCCTACAAAGCATTAATGTGCTTAGAACAAAACATAAGATAATGATATTGAATTACTTCACAAAAGAAAAACCACTCTCATTCCTTCGTAAGGCTTCTCCAAATAAAGCCAGTTATTTTTAATCCTGACATTTTAGTACTGCATATAATTTCTATAGCAAGACTAGCTGTATGAAGCCTTTTAGAGATACAAAGCAGCATGAAGGAGAAATATAATCATGGAGATACAGTAAGAACAACAGTAGGTAATCGAATTGTGCAAAAAACCCCAAAACACTATGGGGCGCATTCTGAGCCATGAATAGCGGGATGGACTTACGGACTGCATGTCCAACCCGCGTTCAGCTCCTTACCCCTATTCCGCTGCCAGTGCTCCCCGCACGTACACAGCATTTGTGCGGGGAGGGCTGTACATGGGTGGGAGGGGCCAGTGCGGGCATGGAGTGGGGGAGTGGCCAGCTTCCGGAATGTATAGGGCTTATTCAGGACAGGCTCCTGTATGTTCCCTGGCACCATGCTGCACATCTGGTTTATTCCACCCCAATGGTAGAATAAGTCCCAGGGTTCCCTCCGTACGAGCACCACACACTCCTGCACACTATGCCGCCAGCTGAGCAGCGCACCTGCAGCCATGATCCAAGCCTTAGGGGCCTCCAGTGCCACCCAGACAGTGGTCTGCAGGTGCTGATGTGGTACATTGAATTCTGAGCCATCATGCCAGGCTGCCACTACTCTGTCGAATCAGAAGTGGCATTCTGGCATGGGGTGGGCAGCTTCCCATATGCTGATCTCCACAGATCTCCACTCAGATGTGCATCTCCCCGATTCCGCTATCGTGGGTACATCTGGGCTGTGTGGCAGTGAAGTTGGGCCTATCTCGGGCACGTATACGAGTTGGGCAGGCATGCAGGAAGCAGAATTGGCTTCTATAGGGATAAAATAGGAGGCAAATGATAAGGGCTTTAAGAATGGATCGTGAAACACAAAAGATTTCTTGAATAAGAATATCATCGAGAGGTGTCACTACCAGCCTGTGGGGTGAACGTCTGACCTCCTATCACTAGATGTCAGTGTGTCTCACCAGGCAGGCTAGTTATTACAGTTTCCTTCCAGGAGCCATCTGCTTGTGTCTGGATATCTATATAAACTTGATCTTTGTTTGGTTTCCTCGCCAGAGTTTGGACTGCACCTCCTAGTGTTCCTTTGTGCCTCAGTTGTTTTACTACATTCCAGATTCTGATCCTCCTTGCTGGAAACTTCCTTGATCCTTCACTACCCCTGCTGGACACTGGCTTTGCCTCTTCACAGTGTCTTCTTTATGAGTGCCTTGTGCTTCTATTTCCAGTACATTTTTGTAGGTTTCCCTGGTATCTGGGAGGAGTGGCCTAGTGGTTGGGGCAAGGTACTACAGGCCAGAAGGTCAGTGGTTCAAATCCCACTAGAAGACAGCAACCTTGGGCCGGAAGGACTGGGGTTTCTAGTCCCACAGGTGCTCCTTGTGGTCTTGGGCAAGCCACTTAACCCTCCATTGCCCATGTTCCCTGTAAGTATTAGTGTATGTCTCTCATATCCTCTCATGTTAAATGTATCCCCCAACCGCTTTGACCCGGTGAAAAACGGGATATAAATGCAGCTAAATAAATAAATTCACCCTGGGTGGCTGCCAGCACCAGAGGGCTGAACCTTAAGGGAAAGTAGCCACACAGGCAGAAGACCCTGCTCTGTCTCCCTCTATCATGTCCTGTTAAAAATCTGTCTGGGGACCTCACTGCTCACCCCTCCTGGGTCCTCCTTATTGATGAGGAGGCAGATTTTGAATCTCTCTGCAGTACACATTGGGCCCGATATTCAGCGGCAGCGGCTAGATGAGTATAGCGCCTAGGCGTCGCTGCTGAAGAGTTTACCCGAATATTCAATGCCGGGACCATATCTGGTCGCTGGAATTGAATATCCAGGTTTGCCGCGGAAACCAGAAGCTAACTGGACAGTGGTGATATTCAGCTGCTGCCCGGTCAGCTTCGGTGGCGAAAGTTAGGACGGCTTTTGCTGCGTCTCACTTTCACCACTGAGAGATAACTGGACAGGGGCTGATGCTCCAGTGCTAAACGTGTAGCATCAGGGCGTATTGTGGTGCTTTCTGGGGATATTCAGTGGCACTAACTGTGTCAGTGCTGCTGAATATCCCACTTAGAGACAGGTACACGGTTACAGGTCTGTAAACCATGTAACTGCCTTAGAATATCTGGCCCATTATTCTCAGCCAGCAAGCTGACTGTTAAAGAAACATTCTCCGTGGAATTTTCCGTTAAACATATGTTGGCCAGTGGTTGCGCTAGGATTTCTTATGCAGCAAGCTTTGCAGGTGTAACGTATGCCATGGAAAGGCCATTCCAATCATTTTTAACAAAGGAATCCTGGCATGGATGCCAATGAGCCCGCCCCAGTCCCAGCACCAACTGAGGGAAATGAGTGCAGTTGGCAGTAGGCATACTTTTCTTTCTTAGAGGGCCTGTGCTGACGCCTTCTTCATGAGTAAATATCTGTCTTCCTATGGAGAATCCTTTTACAATTCTCCCTTAGTAAAACAGAATGAAAATACAGTAAAGGTACTTAGACTTGGTTCAGTTATACACACTTAATACTTCCATCGAAAAGGTTGCCTATCACTTAGGGAAATCCTAGCGGGTCGATATTAGAGGTGTCGGTATATGCTGGTGGCAGATGACGAAAGCATAATTTCCCTAATTTGAAAAATTAAAGAGATATTAACTCACTAAACAGTCAGATACTAGCTGCTTAATAAGGGCTCAGGTGGGGGAAGGGGGAAGGTGGCGATGCCAGTAAATGAATAGGTTGTCTGTTTAATTTGGGCCTGATGACTAGGGTGCTTGAATCTTACAACTGGAAAATTGTTATAAGAGGACATTTTTAAAACCAATACATATGATGAAAATACTATAGTATGCTATAGCAAGCCACATTTACTAACACTTAGCTTGAGTTATCTGCTGCATGACCCATTTTATTCCTATGGGTTGTGTGGCAGATAGCTCCAGCTAAGTGTTATTAAAAGAGGCCTTATATAGCATGATTGAGATGGCAAGGAAATAGAAGGAATTGGCCACATCATTTTTCTCTTCCAAACTATCCATGTTTGACAAAAATGCAAGTGGCTGAGATGGGTAGGGTGAGTGTGCTGGAGGCTGTGTGCGCAAGTGTGTGAAGGGAGGCTGTGTGTGTGCATGTGTGCACAAGTGTGTGTGGGAGGCTCTGTGTGTCTGTGTTTATGTGTGTGTGTTTGCGCATTTTGAGGGACTCTGCAGAGCACATGGACAAATGGACAGACATCGTTAAATAGGACAAAGTCAACACGGATTTAGCCAAGGGAAATCTTGCCTCACCAATCTTCTCCATTTCTTTGAAGCTACCAAAGTAAACAAACTCGCTATGACTCTCACACTACATGTAAACTATACTCAAACAAGAGCCAAAGTGTCGGACCACTTCTCAATGTCCCATAAATAGAAAAAGGGGGGAAAAGAACACCAAACCTGAGATAATTAGGGCAGGCCTCAGTGAAGGGGGGTAAGGTTGCACTTGCGAATTGCTCACGCTGTAACAACCTAACATTAACACCCCACAATTTCAATCATAGGCCACCAACCAATTTTTATCAATTTTCAAATGCATTTAAAACTTAAAAAGAACTTAGCTGGTATAGAAACACACCTAATTCTCAGGGCTCAACACCGTTTTAAAGGGGGATCTATTTGCCTGCTTATAACTCGTCCTGAGGCAGCCTAAAGCTATAAGGCGAAACTCGAGTCGATAATTTTTCAACAAGACGAGCAGCGACATTGAGTCCTGAGAATTGGGCGCGTTTCTATACCAGCTAAGTTCTTTTTAAGTTTTAATGCATTTGAAAATTGATAAAAACTGGTTGGTGGCCTATGATTGAAATTGTGGGGTGTTAATGTGTGCATGTATTCTAGCTGTGTACTTATGTATTTCATAAAACACATGTGTACATCACAACTCTGAGCCTGCTGTGCCAAACTAAGCCCAGAGGAGCACCTACACCCGGTGTGTGGATTACTGCAAACTGTTTCAGCACTGCATGTACTTATGCACATGTCTACCATGGGGAAATGTTATAATAGGCCTTTTATAATGTAACACAGGCTTTACATGAAGAAAATCCTTTATAAAATTACCTCCATGGAGGGGGAGAGCGGGTACTTTCATAACAATAATAAAAAAGAGTCTTCTTTATTCTTGTTTTATGAAGGGAACCTGTGTACCGAAAGCCCCTGCACAAAGTTACACTTCCTCTGAGGTAGGAGTAACTGTGCGTGTATGAGCCTATAAGAATCGGCACTTGTATGTATATCTTACAAAATACTTGCATAAATGCTGACCTCACCCCGATTCCACCCATTCTCTAACCCCTGTTAATACCATAGATTTCACATAAATGTAGGTGCTATGCTTTTTGAGGGCCTAATTTTATGTGTACATCCCCTTGGGGAATTTTATCAGTGCTAACCTGAGCTGGTAAAAGACTGTTCTGCTGCAAAGTCAATTATAAAATTGCTCACAATGAGGTCAGTTTCCAAAGTCTTTAACCCAGGTAAATGGCTATTTGCTTTTATAAAAGGGCTATCTGAAAATACACACCCTCCCTGAAGGTAAAAGTATGTGCTGATGACTCTGAGTTGGTGTAGCTGTCAGAGCCCATTGGTTTGTTTTGACTGCAGCTGCTCTTTGCTGTCCCAGGAATATACTGCCTTAGCAGTCACCTAGGGGTATGTTTACTAAACAGCAGTAGCGGCCTCCGTGTAATATCGGAGCTGCAGCCTCCTACACTGCCTAGCAATTGAGCCAGATGGGTCAGAGATCTGTGGCTGTGAGGATGAAGGTTGAGGAAACTGAATCAGAGAGAAGCTATGATATAATTAAGCTGTTATTTATTTAAAGAATTTAGAATCCACACACTAACGTGGCGGAATACCGAAAATATATCAATAAAACAAAATTAAAAAATAACAAGCAATAAAACATAAAATAAAACCTACCTATTAAATCCAAAAAATGTTTTAAACAATACAAAATACAAGTATATTCACAAGAACTTAGCCATACAGTAAACGAAAAGCTTGTTGGAAAAGATGCCCTTTTAATTTCCATTGAAAAAGGATAGCATATGGAAAGACTACATATGTGTGTGTATGTCTGGCAGACCTTTGTGTCTTAGGAATGTCATTAGCACCAGGCACTAAGGGATAGATTCCGAATTGCCTTTAGCGGGGATGGATGTCTGGTTCGGATGTCCATCCCCGCTAAATGCCCAGGACCACATTCCCTGCCCAAAGCTCCCCACATATATATAGGAGATGTGTGGGGAGCTCTGGATTGGGGTGGGCAGGAGTGGCAATGGAGATGAGAGTGGGTGGGCTGGGGTGGGGGGGTGCACAACTTGGATGTATGGGGCTGATTATGGCCAGGTGCCAGGGCATGGAGGAAAGGTGAGGGAGTGCAAGGGTTTCCCTGCAGTCTGACCCTGGCAATGGTAGGCCCGATCAGGGATTGGACTGCAGGGAAAGAAGGGTCTGGTGGGTGGCTGGTGATCACAGCTCCTTAATGGAGCCATGGTGGCATGGCAACGGGATGCCATGCCACTGCCGCTCCCTGCAGGAGTCTGACTGAGTTAACTGGGTAGTGTGCTGGACATCCGGGAAGCCAGAATCGGGGCCCGGCCTGCACGTCTAGGCTGGTTGCACCTGATTCTGATCCCGTGGGGACTTCTAGCCCCCGTGGGATCAGAATCGGGTGCAACTCTTGACCGTCTCGTTTCTGAATGCCCAGATGGGCCAGGCACATACAGCACAGAATTGGCCTTTAAGTGTCAATGTTTTACAAATGAGTTGTATCAGCACAATTGTACATTGGAGGTATCAGGTTCAGGCCCCTATAGTGATAAGAAAAATATAGTAGTAGCGCTTCAAGCAAAGATTTATTTATATATAAGCAGAATCCAGGCAAGACCTGGTTTAAACATCACAGGCTGTTGTTTCTTTGGGGCAAGGCTTAGCCGTTCCATAAATCTGTCCAGGGTCTAGAGATACAGTAAATCTTTACTTCTTCTTACACAGATACAATTTGCACACATATTATTGTTTTGATACTTTGACACTCCAGACCTGCTGAATTATCCAGTTGCAGGAGGCAGATGTTTGTTGACCCGTCCTGGTTTTGAATTTACATCCTAAAGCACTGAGGTATTTGTAATCCCTGATTCTACCCATAGGGATCAGTGCTACAGTTCCCATAATACACCATGATGGGGTTCTCAGAACACCAGGACAGGTCCAAAATCTCCCTTCTGTAACTGAGTAACTCAGTAGCTCTGACATTCAGGAACATGTCTATATCTAAAATCAGGTACAAGAAATCAGCCTGGTGTCCAGATATTAGGGGAAAGCCGACAGATATTAGGGGAAAGCCAACAGTCGCCCAAGAGCGAATGGTTCGGAAGAATGTATCTTTGAAGGATACTACCAAAAGCAGAGAGGTTCCACAAAAGAGTAAAGTAGCCCAAATGCCCTCAAGTATGGAGCAGAGAGAGCTTAAAGATCACAAATTACCCATGTCTAACAATAGCCAAATTAATATGAATAAAATACATTCTCTAAAATGCTTGTATGCAAATGCTAGAAATCTAAAAAATAAGATGGGAGAGTTAGAATATATAGCACTAAATGAAAGGTTAGATATGATTGGAATATCAGAGACATGGTGGAAGGAAGACAACCAGTGGGACACTGTGATACCTGGGTACAAACTATATCGTAATGATAGAGCTGATCAAATTGGTGGAGGGGTTGCTCTCTATGTTAGAGAGGGCATTGAGTCAGAAAGGATTAAAGTTTTGCAGGAAACAAAATCTGCTGTAGAATCTATATGGATTGAAATTCCATGTAAAAGGGGGAAGGCAATGGCAGTGGGGGTGTACTATCGAGCGCCTGGCCAGAATGACCAAATGGATGATGAAATTCTCAAAGAAATCAAGGAAGCTAACAAAAGTTACAGCACAGTAATAATAATGGGTGATTTCAACTACCCCGGTATCGACTGGGTCAGTATCACGTCAGGACATGCTAGGGAGATAAAGTTCCTAGATGAAATAAATGACTGCTTCTTGGAGCAGCTGGTTCATGAACCAACCAGAGGGGAAGCCATATTAGACCTAATCCTTAGTGGAACACCAGATCTAGTGCAAGAGATAAGATTGTTGGGGCCACTTGGCAATAGTGATCATAGCATGATCGCCTTTGATTTAATTAGTGGAGGAGGGATAGTAAGGAAATCCACAGTACTACCTTTTAACTTTCAAAAGGCAGACTATGATAAAATGAGGAAAACAGTTAAGAAAAAACTAAAAGGAGCAGTTGCAAAGGTTAAAGACGTACATCAGGCTTGGCTGTTGTTGAAAAATACTATCTTGGAAGCCCAGACCAGCTGTATTCCACGCTTTAAGAAAAGTGGAAGGAAGTCCAAAAAACTGCCAGCATGGTTTAAAGGTGAGGTCAGAGAGGCTGTTGTTGCCAAAAAAAAGCATCTTTCAGGAAATGGAAAAAAGAGCCAAACGACGAAACCTGGAAACAGCACAAGCACTGGCAAGTCAAATGCAAGGCATTGATAAGGCAGGCAAAGGGAGAATTTGAGAAGAAGCTTGCTGCGGAAGCAAAAACGCGAAGTAAAGACCTTTTCAAGTACATTCGTAGCAAAAAACCTGTGAGAGAGTCAGTTGGTCCATTAGATGATAAAGGGCTTAAAGAAGCACTAAGAGGCGACACGGCGATAGCGGAGAGACTGAATGAATTCTTTGCTTCAGTCTTTACTGAGGAAGATGTAGGGATGTTACCCATGACTGAAGTGGTATTTAAAGGTGCGGAAGAATTGAAGGAAATATCGATACATCAGGAAGATGTATTACAACTATTAGATAAGCTGAAGAGTAGCAAATCACCTGGGCCAGATGGTATACATCCAAGAGTGTTGAAAGAACTGAAATACGAGATTGCAGACCTGCTATTAGTAATCTGTGAACTATCATTAAAATCATCTCTAATACCTGAAGATTGGAAGATCGCCAATGTAACACCAATTTTTAAAAAGGGTTCCAGGGGTGATCCGGGAAACTACAGACCGGTGAGCCTGACATCAGTACCGGGAAAAATGGTAGAAACCATCATAAAAATAAAATTACTCAGCATGTAGATAGTCATGACCTAATGGGAGACAGCCAACATGGCTTTAGACAAGGAAGATCTTGTCTTACTAATCTGTTATGTTTTTTTGAAGGAGTGAATAATCAGGTGGACAAAGGTGAGTCAGTTGATATTGCGTATCTGGACTTTCAGAAAGCCTTTGACAAGGTCCCTCATGAGAGACTTTTGGCAAAACTAAAGAGTCATGGGATAGGAGGCAGTGTACTATTGTGGATCAGGAACTGGTTAAAAGATAGAAAGCAGAGGGTAGGGCTAAATGGCCAATTTTCCCAATGGAGAAAGGTGAATAGTGGTGTACCCCAGGGATCTGTGCTGGGTCCGCTGCTTTTTGACATATTCATAAATGACTTGGAAAGTGGAATAACGAGTGAGGTTATCAAATTTGCAGATGACACAAAACTATTTAAAGTTGTTAAAACCCAAGAGGATTGTGGAAAATTGCAAGAGGATCTTGATAAATTGGAAGACTGCAACAACCTGCAAACTTCCCCCCCACACCAGTCGCCCCTGCACGTCAACACTACAAATAATAGGTAGTCCCCCAAACCCTACCAACCTTCACAAAACTAATGCAACACCCAGTTACATTAGAGCATTGTACATAGTTCGAGTTAATATGTATTTAGTTTCCCCGTTTTCTCCCCCATGTTCAATTCCCTGTTATTTGTAAACTCAATGTTATTTGTATACATTGCAGTATTCTTGTTCGATGTACACCGCGCTGATTTTAATAGCGCGGTATAGAAGAAAATGTTAAATAAATAAATTAATTAAATAAAGACTGGGCATCAAAATGGCAGATGAAATTTAATGTGGATAAGTGCAAGGTTATGCACCTAGGGAAGAACAACCCAAACTATGGTTACACGATGCAAGGTTCCACATTAGGAACCACCACCCAGGAAAAAGATTTAGGCGTCATTGTGGATACCATGTTAAAACCCGCTCGGCCCAGTGTGCAGCAGCGGCCAAGAGAGCAAATAGAATGCTAGGTATGATAAGGAAAGGAATGGAAAATAAAACAAAAGATATTATAATGCCTCTATATCGTTCCATGGTGAGACCGCACCTTGAATATTGTGTGCAATTCTGGTCGCCGTATCTTAAAAAGGATATAGCGATTTTAGAAAAGGTTCAGAGAAGAGCCACCAAAATGGTAAAGGGGATGGAAGGATACTCCTATGAAGAAAGGCTAAAAAGGTTAGGGCTCTTTAACCTGGAAAAGAGACGGCTGAGGGGAGATATGATAGAAGTCTATAAATTAATGAACGGAGTGGAACGGGTAAACGTAGATCGATTGTTTACCTTATCAGAATATAGAAAGACTAGGGGACATGCAATGAAGCTACAGGATAAACTATTTAAGACTAATAAAAGAAAATATTTTTTCACTCAACGTGTAATCAAACTCTGGAATTTGTTACCGGAGGATGTAGTAAAGGCTGTTAGTGTAGCTGGGTTTAAAAAAGGTTTGGACAAGTTTCTGGAGGAAAGGTCCATAAAGCATTATTAAGAAGGGACCCAGGATATCAATGCTTGAACTAATACAAGCATTGTGGAACCTGTGTCACTTGGGGAAACTGCTAGGTACATATGACCTAGATTGGCCACTGTTGGAAACAGAATACTGGGCTTGATGGACCTTGGTCTGACCCAGTATGGCATATCTTATGTTCTTATGTCCATATCTGAGAATTGCTGGGAAGTGTTCCCAGAGTTCTTGCTTAAAGCCCTGAGAGCCAATCAGGTTCCTCAGTGGCATGACTGATGGATGGAGTCCAAGCTTTAAGCAAGCGCTGGTTGAGCCTGCATTTGCTAATGGCAGCTTCCCGCTGAGTCAGCCCCAGTTCAAGGTTGGCTTGAACAATTTTTGCACTAACAGGAGGTTTTCTGTGAGAGCAATATATTTAAAATTTGTTGTGGATAGTGCAGGAATATCATTTGTTCAGTCGACATTAGAAAGTGGAAGAAATGATCTATGGATGATTTTTTTTATTATAGTTGTTCTTATTCTTTCTTTTTATTAAAGCACCCATCAGGTTAAATATTTTGCCTGCTATGTAACTGGCATCTCTGGCTTAAATGTTTTTGTGGTATGAAGTAATCCACAGTGGCTGATATTTGCCGTGTAGCCCTTTGTCCCTCCCCTGCTTCTTGAATGTCAGGGAAATGTCACAACTGTGACTAATGTCAAGTTTAAACACCAGTCCTATGGTTGAGCCTGTTGAATTAACAAGGACCCCCATTGATTCACTAAAGGGGGTGGAAGAGGAGGAAAGGGGTTTTCTACTAAGAAGGTGCTGGTTGCTTGTAAGTGTTATTTCCCAAACATTACTAGGCATTGTTCATAGGGGTTTCCTTCATCCAGTCAATTATGTGTTTTTCAGCTTGTTTCTGAGTTGTCTGTACTGTCCCAGTACCTGGTTAACAAGGCTTGAAATAATTGTCACTAGTTCAAATTAGTTTATAGGGATGATCAAAAGCTTGATTTCCATAGCCTGCTGTGAAACTCAGATGGTAAAGACTTGGCTAGTCTTCAGCTGCTTAATACTGAGCAGTAAATCCAAACACAAAAAGGAAAAAAACCCTCGGGCCACAAGGGCACCACCCAGCCCAAACTACAATCTAAACAAAGAAGGAGTGGACCCCAAAAGATCAACTTCCCCCATAGTAACCAAAACCAATTTTTTTATCGGACAATAAGTCTATCCATCAAAGCTAGAAACATTAAAAAAGCTATGGTAACCTCACCAGGACCTGGACTCCTAGTTGTCCCCTCTGACATTTCTGGCAAAACAGGTTGTGGCATAGGTAGAACAAATTCTGGAGACAACTCCAACACCGTAGATGAAAGGGGTGGAAGAGGGAAAGGCGGTGGTGTCCTAGAATAGGAGCTCAAAGAGACTCCCTCAGGCGACGATGCGGCAGATAGCTGGGAGATCAAATGTTTATCCATGGGGCCCACCACTTTATCTCCTTGGGCCTTAGCTCCAGGTTTAGTAGACAGTTTAACCTTATGTTTCCCCATGGTAATAAAAGTTGATCTTGGCTTCTCAGATGCGCCGAAGGGGCGCCAAAGGGGCGTGCCCTGCCCCTTAGATCACACCACGCAGGCCGCGACACGCAGCCGCGTGTAGAAGCCGCCGGTTTAAATGGAGGAGTGAAGAGGGGTCCTCCTCGGCCGGGACCAGGTACGCTTCTCCCTCTAAAGGATATTTGGACTGCTATCAATAACATTGATATGCGCTTAACTTCCACTGTGTCTTCCCTTGTCAATTTACCTCTGATACTGTCAGTAAAATGCAAAGTACTGATAAACAATTGGTTACAATCACTAGGTCATTGGCTAAGACAGATTCTCAACTCCAATCTTGTTTGGATAATAATCTTGCCTTAATTCGGGATATTTCTTCTTCTAATTATCGGTTGGAGATGCTTGAGAATCAGTCTAGGGCCAAAAATCTACGTTTTTTTAAATTTTCCTGTTACCCACTTGTTATCTCCTGATATTTTGCTTAAAAAATATTTTACAGAAGTGTTAAAGTTAGATGGGAACATAGAGGTTGTATATTTATATTATTTACCTTTGCGATCTTCCCCTCCTTTAGCTAAGGATGGGGAAGATGCCTCTCTTCCTTTAGATGTAACGGTAGGCCAGGACCTTACTGCTTTTTTGGAAGACCCTGCGGATACTATACCCAAACGTAACACTTTGGTTGTTACTTTTGGTTCTGAGTCTATTAAAGTAAGTGTTCTTCGTGCTTATTTTAAATATCGTGAGTCCCTTTTTTGTGGTCAAAAGCTGCAAGTCTTCCCGGATGTAAGCAGGGCTACCCAGGTCCGGTGCAAGCAGTTCCTGGCATTAAAATCTCGAGGGTTGGCTGTAGGAACTTTCTTCTATTTAAAATTTCCTTGCCGCTGTGTAATTACTTTTGAGGGTCAGTCCTCTGTGTACACGGATGTGACCCAACTTCAGTCTTTTCTGAATCAAAAGGAGGCTGTTGAGGGTTCGGGTGGTGAGATTACTGGTCCCCATAGTGGAGTTTGATATACTTCTGTTTTCCTTATTTATCTTTTTTCGGTATTAGGGTATGCTCTCCCTTGATGTGTTATGTTTTTTGTGATGTATAATTTTCCTTGACTATTGTAAGGATGTGGTTGATTGTATTGCTTAATTTGTTTCTGTTATTCAAGAAAAACTTAAATAAAAATTATTAAAAAAAAAAAAGCTATGGTAAGAGTATAGACATGTCCATTTTAATCAAAAAAGTGCAGTTAAACATAATGACCAGATAAACTTAAATGGCAAAAGACTTTGAATATTTTGTACTTTACTGCAGAAAATGGTGAAGCAGATTCCAATAAGGGTGAACAAACACGACACAGTCCTGTGTTTCGGGTTCAAAATTTAAGTACCCTGCTTCAGGTTAGCTCTGGTTACCACCAAACAGAAGGAACGCCAAGATAATACTGAGCACTGGCATTTTCAGGGGATTGAAAGTGGCGGCAGGTGCCTCTCAAAAAATTTGCTTGCCCTCCTTTGCCATCACAGCCAGAGTGGACAAAGGAGGAGTAGCCTAACCGTTCAAGCAGCAGGATTCCTTGTGGCCTTGGGTAAGTCACTTCACCTTCCATTGCCTCAGCTAGAAACCTAGATTTTAAGCCCTCAGAGGCTGTAAAATACCTACTATATTTGAAAGCTAACTCACCTTGAGCTATTACTGAAAAGGTGTGAGCTAAATACAAAATAATGCTAAGGATATATGCTGGCAAAAAAAATCTGTTTGTTTTTGGGGTTTTCCTAATATTTCCTGATTTTGGATGTGTTTCATTTTGTTTCATATATTCATTTTAACAGAACATTTTTAATGCACACTTTAGCATTTTAACATGCACTAATCAACTTAACACATGTTAATTCATGTGTAAGTACACCTTAAATTAGCATGCATTCATTTTTTAAGGCACACTAATGAATCAAATACCGAGTGGACTAGTGCAGCTATTGAGAATCCCAGACCCCTCCATGTCAAATAGATCTGGAGCTGAAGTGTCAGCCAGTCCCTGTGCTTCACATCACTCAATTTCCTCTGTCATGGAGCTAACGCTGTTAGAACATTCAAAATTTGTGATCTGGTACTTCCTGTCAAGTTTAGCAACAGGAAGTACCAGCAGTGGAGTAAATTCTGTCCGAACAACCCCTGCAATGCGGGGGGACCCAGGCATGAAGCGGGCCCACATGGCAGTGTGGCAACTTACTTTTGTTCGTTTGCCGCACTGCCTCTGCTCCAGGCCCAGCTGTTAGTTCCTGGGCTGATCTAATGATAACAGCTGCATCATAAGACTTCAGCTCAGGAGGAACACCTCCCTGTCTGAAATGGAGGCTGCACAGCAAACAATGCAAACAAGTTTGCTGCTTGAGGCCGCCACCACTGCTACAGTTGCTGCTGCTGGAGCCGGGGTGGGGGGGGGGGGGGAGGGGGAATGGTAATGAAAATAGGGGAGGCCACAGCAAAATTTTGCTTGGAGGCCACACACTAGAAATGTATCCACTAAGTACTAGACTTTGAGTTTTGAAGATGTTGATGTTCTGATTTGGAGGAAGCAGAATGGTGGGAGCACAGGGACAGCTTAAGCTGAGGGAGGGTGAAGACACATGGGGCAGATATGCTGGGGATGGGGAAGGTGAAGAGGGTGAGGCGGGAGGGATAGGTGCTGGGGATGGGGAAGGTGAAGAGGGTGAGGCAGGAGGGATAGGCACTGTGGATGGGGAAGATAGTGAGGCGGGAGGGATAGATGCTGGGGATGGGGAAGATGAAGAGGGTGAGGCGGTAGGGATAGGTGCTGGGGATGGGGAAGATGAAGAGGGTGAGGTGGTAGGGATAGGTGCTGGGGATGGGGAAGATGAAGAGGGTGAGGCTGGAGGGATAGGTGCTGGGGATGGGGAAGATGAAGAGGGTGAGGCGGGAGGGATAGGCACTGTGGATGGGGAAGATGAAGAGGGTGAGGCGGTAGGGATAGGTGCTGGGGATGGGGAAGATGAAGAGGGTGAGGCGGGAGGGATAGGCACTGTGGATGGGGAAGATGAAGAGGGTGAGGCGGTAGGGATAGGTGCTGGGGATGGGGAAGATGAAGAGGGTGAGGCGGGAGGGATAGGTGCTGGGGATGGGGAAGATGAAGAGGGTGAGGCGGGAGGGATAGGCACTGTGGATGGGGAAGATGAAGAGGGTGAGGCGGTAGGGATAGGTGCTGGAGATGGGGAAGATGAAGAGGGTGAGGGTGAGGCGGTAGGGATAGGTGCTGGGGATGGGGAAGATGAAGAGGGTGAGGCGGGAGGGATAGGTGCTGGGGATGGGGAAGATGAAGAGGGTGAGGCGGGAGGGATAGGCACTGTGGATGGGGAAGATAAAGAGGGTGAGGCGGTAGGGATAGGTGCTGGGGATGGGGAAGATGAAGAGGGTGAGGCGGGAGGGATAGGTGCTGGGGATGGGGAAGATGAAGAGGGTGAGGCGGGTGAGGCGGGAGGGATAGGTGCTGGGGATGGGGAAGATGAAGAGGGTGAGGCGGGAGGGATAGGTGCTGGGGATGGGGAAGATAAAGAGGGTGAGGCGGTAGGGATAGGTGCTGGGGATGGGGAAGATGAAGAGGGTGAGGCGGGAGGGATAGGTGCTGGGGATGGGGAAGATGAAGAGGGTGAGGCGGGAGGGATAGGTGCTGGGGATGGGGAAGATGAAGAGGTGAGCAGGAGGGATAGGTGCTGGGGATGGGGAAGATGAAGAGGGTGAGCAGGAGGGATAGGTGCTGGGGATGGGGAAGATGAAGAGGGTGAGGCGGTAGGGATAGGTGCTGGGGATGGGGAAGATGAAGAGGGTGAGCAGGAGGGATAGGTGCTGGGGATGGGGAAGGTGAAGAGCGTGAAGCAGGAGGGATAGGTGCTGGGATGGGGAAGGTGAAGAGAGTGAAGGGGGAGGGATAGGCGCTGGGGATGGGGAAGGTGGAGAGGTTGTGATGGGAGGGACAGGTGCTGAGGATCAGGAAGGAAAAGAGGGTGAAGGGGGAGGGATAGGTGAAGGGGATGGGGAAGGTGAAGAGAGTGTGATGGGATGGATAGTTGCTAGGGATAGAGAAGGCGAAGAGGGTGAGGTGCGAGGGATAGGTGCTGGGGAAGGGGAAGGTGAAGAGGGTGAGGTGAGAGGAATAGGTGCTGTGGATGTGGAAGTTGATGTGATGGGAGGGATAGGTGCTGGGGAACAGGAAGGTGAAGAGCGTGAGATCAGAGGAATAGGTACTAGGAATGGGGAAGGTGAAGAGGGAGAGGTGGAAGGGATACATGTTGGGGATGGGGAAGGTGAAGAGCGTGAGATCAGAGGAATAGGTACTAGGAATGGGGAAGGTGAAGAGGGTGAGGTGGGAGGGATACATGTTGGGGATGGGGAAGGTGAAGAGCGTGAGATCAGAGGAATAGGTACTAGGAATGGGGAAGGTGAAGAGGGTGAGGTGGAAGGGATAGGTGCTGGGGATGGAGACCAAAGGAGACCATGGATGGTAGCAAGGAGGGAGGAAGATGGGACGATGCTGGGGAAAGTGAAGAGGTGAGACGGGAGGGATAGGTGCTGGGGATGGGGAAAGTGAAGAGGGTGAGGTGGGAGGGATAGGTGTTGGGGATGGTGTGAAAAGGAGAGCAGGGGTGGTAGCAAGGACGGAGGAAGATGGAGCAATGCAGGGGAAGGTGAAGAGGGTGAGATGGGAGGGGTAGGTGCTGGGGATAGAGAAAGTGAACAGGGTGTGATGGGAGGGATAGGGGATGCGGAAGGTGAAGAGGGTGAGGCGGGAAGGATAGGTGCTGGGAATGGAGAAGATGAAGAAGATGTGACAGGAGGGAGAGGTGCTGGGGATGGAGAAGGTGAAGAGGGTGAGATGGGAGGGATAGGTGCTGGTGAGAACAGGGGTGGTAGCAAGGACGGAGGAAGATGGAGCGATGCAGGGGGAAGGTAAAGAGGTGTTCTGTGCATATGACCAAGGTGAGGGATTTTGCTAGTGTGTAGTTCTCATCTGTCTTATTTACTCAGTACATAAGGACATACTTTAATTTCTTTCTTTATTTAACTAGCTTATATACTGCTTTTCTACCAATCAAAGCAGTCTACATTCAGGTACTGTATATATATTTTTCCATTGTCCCTGAAGGGCTCATAATCTATGTTTTTGTACCTGAGGCAATGGAGGGTTCAGTGGTTTGCCCAATGTCACAAGGAGCACCTGTGGGACTAGAAACCCCAGTCCTTCCAGCCCAAGGTTGCTTATTGCATACGGGACAATAGTCAAAGCAAATTATAGATTCATCAATGAAAGTATAAATTGCCTATGGATGATATCGGGCCATTAGATTCACTAACCACAGAGGCTAATTATTGACCCCATATAAGAAATTAGCCCAATAAAAAGGGTAATTCTTAAAATTTGTTTGACCTTTATTACTCTATAATAGAGTAACACAGCAACACACACTGATAGTTTTAACTAGTAAACTGTAAAATAGTTGTGTGGGAGATATTCAAAATCTTGCTGATCGGGGAAGATTTCTATCTAATTTTAGCTGGTTATCTTCAGCTGAATGTTCATCTGAATCTAGTCAATCATAATAGGACTGAATAGATTTAGTGTGGCTGGTTTCTTCTGCAAAAAATAGCTGGTTAGTGCTGAAAATCAGCGATTGCAAGACAGTAAGGGCCCAATATTCTTCTGGGACAGCTATGCACTGCTACAGTGCACAGCCATCGCCACCGACCTTTAACCCGGGATATTCAATGCCGGTGTAATATGTGGCCCCGACATTGAATATCTGGGGTCGCCACATGGCCCACAACCTGTAGAAGCTAACCGGACAGCGTCGATATTGAGCTCCCATGGGTAAAAATAGGCCAACTTTTGCTGCGCCTATCTTTTACCCGTTAGTGCCATTGAATATCCTGCTCAGCGGCATTTACAGGATTTACAGGTCTGTAAACTGTGTAAATGCCTTTGAATATTGGGGCCTAAGTTAAAAAGTGAATTCTGTAAGAATTGCATAATGGCATGTTTCATCAGCGTGTGTGTTTGTGTGTGTGAGAGAGAGAGAGAGAGAGTGGATGGGGGCTTAGTATGACCAAGTGGCTCAATGACTGAGTGAGTACATGGGGAGGTTATGGGTGGTGAATTGAAGAAGGGCTGAGTGCGTGGATGATGGGTTATGAGTATCTGGAGATTAATTGAGTGATTGAGAGTTGTGAGTGACTGGAGGACTGAGGAAGTGGATTTAGGGCTATGAGTGATGGAGGGCTAAGTAAGTGAGTGAATTGGGGGGTCTTAATCTGTGGTAGGGGCAGAGTGAATGCAGGGAAAGCTAAATTAGGCTTCAGTGAACATAAGGGGAGAAGTGATTTGAGATCACTGGAAATATAGTTTCTGTGCTTATGGGTTTTAAGTTAGCCCCTCCGCTTCGCCTTTCTCCTTTACTTTTTTTCTCTCTCTCCCTCTCTCCCCTCCTTGCATTCTGTTACCTGCCCTTCCCTTCTCTTCTTCTTGGTTCGTTTCTGATCTACATATCTCCGCACTGTTGCATATCTGCATTTCTGACTGCTTCATGTGCCGCGGATGTGTCTGTAATTTTTGCCTTCAAAGGGTTGGGAACGACAGCGCCATAGGTCCCTTTTTATTTTCCTCGGTGGAGGGGAGAACCCCTGCTGGCACAGGAAACTACATTGCAGTAGATTCCTTCTCATCTATGTCAGAAGTGGGGAGTGGGGGGACCTTGGTCAGCCCAGAAAAGTACAATGTCACATTGGTTTTCTCCTCTTTGCTGGCAGAAGGATGGGAAACTTTTTCGGTACCTGGAGACAGTCCTAGTCTCAGTGCTGTTCAGGGAGCAGGGCCTGATCTTCCCACTACCCTACTGCTTCTTGCTACATGATTCCTGGTCTCATCATTCCACGTCTGAACACATAGCTTCGTTTGTGCATGCAAAGTTCTGGGTATGGATGGACAGACAAACTGAGACAGATGGACTGACACTTAAGAATAGACAGAATTACTTGAGGTAAACATGCCTAAGAAATCAGTGATTGCAAAGATGAATGAAGCTTTAAGCAGAACTGGCTAGTGGTTTCTGCAGAGTAAGTTGCTGTTAAATATTGAAAAGACTGAGGCCCCATATGGTGACGAAAGTTAGTGTTCAGACACCCCTCTCCCCCCCCAGATGGGTCTGCAAGTTGATGCAAAGGACATTGTGTTTTCACACATGGTAAAAGATTGAGTGTGAAGTTTGATACGGAGTTCACTTTGGAATGACATGTGAGCTCAGCGTGGAATGCTTTTATGTACTGTAACTATGGCTAGTACTGCAACTTCAACTGAAAATGGAGATTAAATCCTTGAGGATGACAGTCCAGGGTCTGGTTGTGTCCCAGTTAGATCACTGTCATGGTCTGTACAGGGCATGGGTCTCCTGGGGAGACCTATGTCCAGGATTCAGATGGTCCAAAACTCAGCAGCACCTTGAGCGTTCAAGAAGGACTTCAGCAAGGCCAGTGGAGAGAAAATTACATTGGCTATCAACCTTTTTTAGGTTCAGTTTAAGGTCATTTTATCGACCTTTCAAGCTCTTGAGGGTTTGAGCCATTGAATTTGAGGAATAAATTGAATTGGTGTGTTCCTGGCTGGTAATGAAACTCTTCCCAGGAATTTTCACTGCAGATACCATCAAATAAAGAAGTTCCGGGGGCTTCCCTAAATGACAGCTTCGAGTATCTACTTTGGGATGCTATTCATTATCCTTTCTTCCTCGATTATTTTAATCTCTGTTAATAAAGTTTGCATTGGAGGGGGCAGAAGCAGCTGATCAAAATGAGCACAAACAACAACGCTTCCGGTAAGCACAGAGTTGCTCTTTTAATGGCATTGCTGCCCCTGCAGGACCGGGTGAGGGGCAGCGGCAGTGGTAATGGTCAACACTCGAAATGTTGCTGCTCTAGACAACTCACCTATTTGGTGGCGCTGGCCCTTTCACCAGTCAATACTGAAGACTTCCCACACAAACATCAGCAAGAAAAACTGGGAATAGCCCAGGGGGAAAGAGGAGCAAAAGTAGCTGTAGCAGTAAAAAATACATCGTATCCTGCCTTCAGGCAAGAAATGTAACTTGGGACTGTACAGACCAGAGCCAGAACTGAGGAACTGTTATTGTCCTCTTTGCACACTGCAACGTTATTGTACTGTTCTTACAATTACTTTGTAAATGATCTCCTTTTGTTTTTTTCTACTTTATCTACTAATTGTATTACTTTAGCAACACATGCAAAATTGTCATACCAATAAAGCTATCTGAATCTGAATCAGCACTGCTCCCTGTATGGATAATAGCACTGACTATATGGATTAAGTTCCTTATCGGTCCTCCAGTTCAGTCTTCCACCTTTGGGTTATGTACCTCCTCCTGCAGCTTGGAGACTGGGCATGTCAAAATTGTGACATCACTGGATGTAGTCTGCTGGTCTCCCACATCAGCCCCAGTGTGTCCAGTCTCCATGCAGCAGGAGGATGTAGTGAGCCTAGGTCTGGGCTCACTTGAGGAACAGATAAGGAACTGTTAAGGTAGCTAGATTAGAAGTGGTGCTGGGGTATTACTTCCTTTATTTATTCCTTTATTAATTCATTTATTTAGGTTTTGTTAAATTGGTGCTATAGCTTTAAAAAAAAATACCACTGTGCCCTGCCCGGTCCTGATCTGCCTTTTTCTTTAATTTTCTTTACCTGCCACCAGCAGCACAACTTTGGCTGCTAGATCTCTTCTCCTTGATTGTACGGAGGAGAGCTCTGCAGCAGGCAACTTCCCCCATCCGCCTCGGTCAGCAACGGAGAGAGCGTGTGTCAGGCACATGGGAGCAGAGAGCAGATGATCGTGCCGCCAGCTTCCTGCCCACTGCTCTACTGAGCGGAGCCGTGTGAGCGGCGGATCGTTGGGGGGCTGCGCTTCAGGCAGCGTTTCTACATGGGGTAAGGTCTTCAATATGTCAGTTTCACTACGGGTATCGGGCCGGACAGCGGGGCGCTGATTTAGAGCTGCAGAGTTGTTGAAGGTACTCTCCATTTGGCGCCATTTCGCAAGATCGGGGGATGGCGGCATTTTATGAGACGCATGTCTCCAGTGTGGCCGGCGATCACGAGCCGCAGCCCAGGGGGTTTAGAGAGCTTGGGCTCTGCGCTCCAGGAGCTTAGGCAGAGGTTCATCAGAGTGAATCATTAGGGTCGACTAGGTGTAATTAGGGCTTCTAAATCTCAGTGTCCTTGTTCCTGGATTTGCAGAATAATTTTTTTCTTTTGGGAGTACTTTTGTGTTGTCTTTTTCCTTTCCTTTCATTAAAAAAAACAAAAACCCAGAACAAACAACTAGTTGGTTTACTGGTGCTGATTACTGGCTGTATACGGACTTGGGCTGTCTGGTTTATGGCAGCGCGCCCTCAGTGCGTGGTCTGCGGCACACGCAGGCGTACAGTGGCTGACTCTGGCATCTGCCGGGGCTGTGTATCAGTGTCCACCAGTCTGGAGCAGCAGATGGAGGCCAGAGTGGCTCAGGAGCCCCAGGATACAGTGGCTGGGGCGGAAGGAGAAGCTATGTGGCCCAAGTCGCAGGAGTCATTTCAGGAGGCTCCAGCAGAGCCGTCAGGTGCTCTGCCGGCTTTGGGGTCAGGAGCACAACTCGGGGATTTTTGCCCGGATTTTGTTCTGATTATGCATCATGCGTTTTGTTTGCGACGCCAAAGGAAGGTACTGGAGTCCTTGTCATTGCCTGGCCAGGTGCAGCTGGCCGGGGTGGGTGGCGCTGCTAGCTCGCCGAAGCCCCCAAAGAGATTGAGGACTTGTGAGATGGGGGTCTACGGATGACGAATGCGCAGAGATGGAGGAAGCCGACTTGGACCTCGAGGCAGAAATGGAGGACTTGGAGGAAGGAGAAATACAGGAGCCTGAGGATCAGGCGAAGATCATTCGGTCGATGGGTCGTCCAAGTCCCTTCTCAGTAAGCTCCCATTTAAAGGGAAGTTATTGTTTGGTGAAGACCTTGACAGGTTGGTAAAGGATCTCGGAGAATCCAAGGGCGGGAGACTCCCGGAGGATAAGCCAAAACAAGGGAAGTCTGGACAGGCGTTCCGCGGCCAGTTTAGAGATTTCAGGAGATTTCGTACTTCTCGTTTGGGGGATTTCCAAAGGGGAAGATTTGCTTCTAGGGCCCAGGGATTTCGTGGGTTTCGCAGAGCAAGTAGAGGTTTCACAGTGACTTCTGCAGGGGCAACTCAGAAACTACAATAAAAGGAGGCGGGTCCCTGTGGGAAGCCGACCGATAGGCAGGCGACTTCGGGAATTTCTTCCTGCCTGGACCCAAATAATGTCTGACCAGTGGGTGCTGGAGATAATTGGTGAGGGTTACGCGCTGGAATTGGCAAAGCCAGTGCGCAACTCGTTCGTGATGTCTCCCTGCAGGGGTCCTCAAAAGGCTCATGCAGTCCGCAGTACCGTAGATCAGCTGTTACAATTGGCCGACTACGATATGGGTCGATACTCAATTTATTTCGTAGTCCCAAAGAAAGATGGGGCTCTTCGGCCTATTTTAGACCTGAAAGGAGTGAATCGGTGTCTTTGGGTGCCTCACTTCAGGATGGAAACGCTGAGATCGGTCATTGTGGTGGTGTGACAGGGGGAGTTTTTGACTTCTCTTGACCTCACAGAGGCGTATTTGCACATCCCATTCAGAGCGGCGCATCAAAAGTTCCTACGATTCGCTCAGCCTTGGGGGCACTATCAATTTCAAGCATTGCCCTTCGGTCTAGCAACGGCACCGTGGACTTTCACCAAGATTATGGTGGTGGCGGCAGCGGCCTTACGGAAGGAAGGTATTCTGGTGCGTCCGTATCTCGATGACTGGTTGATTCGGGCAAAGTCCAGGACCGAGAGCATTCAGGTGATGGACAAAGTGGTGAAGTTTTTGCAGAGTTTAGGATAGGTGATCAATCCGAGCAAAAGCCACTTAATGCCCTCGCAGGATCTCGAGTATTTTGGGGTATGGATCAACACTTGGATTGGAGCGGTGTTTCTGCCGGATCATCGTGCTCAAGCACTGTAGCATCTAGTGCGCAGCTTCAGAGCTGTGGCGGCTCCTTCAGCGTGGACTTATCTGCGCCTACTGGGAACAATGGCGGCGACCCTGGAAGCAGTGCCTTGGGCCAGGTTTCATATGCGACCATTACAACGTGCGCTGCTTCGGCGGTGGTCCCATCAGCCCGATTCATTGAGCAAGCGGCTCCCCTGCCCGCTCAGAGTGAGGCAGTCCCTTCGGTGGTGGCTCATCCCGGAGCCGTTGAAAGCAGGAATGCCTCTGGAACAACTGGATTGACCGACGCAAGTCTCATGGGATGGGGAGCGCATTGCGGAAATCAGTTCGCGCAAGGCACTTGGTCCGTACTGGAGAGCAAGTGGTCAATCAATTGACTAGAGCTGAGAGTGGTGTTCCTGGCACTTCAGAAGTTCAAAACCGCGGTAATAGGTCGAGCAGTGCACATGCTGTCGGACAACGCGGCGACAGTGGCATACATCAATCGACAAGGCGATGCAGGAAATGTAGCCATGGAAGAAGAAGCAGAGGCTCTGTTCACTTGGGTAGGACAACGGCTCTCAGCGATATCGGCGGCACACATTCCGGGGAAGGACAATGTGATGGCGGATTTTCTCATCAGGGTCCACGTGGATGCCAGGGAATGGGAATTGCATCCGAACGTGTTTGCGCAAATAGTTCACAGATGGGATCCGCCAATCATGGACCTCATGGCGTCCTTTCATTCAGCGAAGGCCAGCTGATTCTTCAGCAAGCGGCGAGAAAGAATGTCGGAAGGGATCGACACACTAATGCAATGCTGGCCGTCGACGGGGCTCCTGTATGTCTTTCCTCCCTGGGCACTCATAGGTCGGGTGGTTCAGCGTATAGGAGCTCACCAGGGGAGAATACTATTGGTAGCACTAGACTGGCCAAGACACCCATGGTATGCCGATCTCGTGCACCTTCTCGATGGTCTCCCCTGGAGGTTACCAGTGTCGGAAGATCTGTTGCTACAGTGCCCACTTCGAATGCCTCAGGTGGATCGATTCTCACTTACGGTTTGGCCATTGAAAGGGCAAGGCTTAAGAAAAAAGGTTATTCGGGGGCAGTCATTGCCACTTTGCTGAGAGCAAGGAAGCATTCTACGTCTCTTACATATGTCCGTATTTGGTATATTTTCGAGGACTGGTGTTCACGGCGGCAGGTTCGGGTGGCTACAGTGTCAGTCCCTGTGTTTTAAGTTTTCTGCAAGACGGTTTTGATAAGGGATTAGCGACCAGTTCCTTAAAGGTTCAGGTGGCAGCTATTTCATGCTATCGGGGCAAAGTACAGGGAATTGCTCTAGGAGCCCATGCTGACATTTTGCGCTTTCTTAAAGCGGTATTCAGACTGTGACCATCGCACAGGATCATGGTGCCGCCATGGGATCTCAACTTGGTCTCAGGGGCCTTGGCTAAGGAACCCTTTGAGCCATTGCACCAGGCGTCGGTTAAGGATTTGACTTTAAAAAATGTGTTTTTAGTGGCTATTTGTTCAGCAAGGCGAATTTCGTAGTTACAGGCGTTGTCGTGTAGAGAACCGTTCTTGTCCTTTTCAAGGGAGAAGGTGGTGTTGCGACCGGTTCTGTCATTTTGGCCAAAAGTGGTGTCTCCTTTTCATCTGAACCAAACGGTCTCTCTTCCAGTGCTAGGGTCCCTGGAGGGGAGTGCGTCGGATCGAAGTTTATGCCGTCTGGACATAAAACGAGTCTTGTGGCAATATTTTAAGGTTTCGGAAACCTTTTGCAAATTGGACTGCCTCTTTGTGTTGTTCGGCGGGCCCCGCAAAGGGGAAGCGGCGGCGAAGGCGTCCATTTCTAGGTGGATTCGGGAGGCGATCGCCTCAGTATATCTGTTGCAAGGTCGTGTAGTGCTGTCAGGTTTGCGGGCTCATTTGACTAGAGCGCAAGCTGATTCCTGGGCGGAACATAGTTTGGTTCCACCAGGGGACATATGGAGAGCGGCTACTTGATCGTGTCTTCATACATTCAGTAAACACTACTGCCTGGACATTTCGGCAGCGAATGATGCCGTATTCGGGTCGGCGGTGTTGCGAGCCGGCTGAAAAAGGTCCCTCCCAATGAGTACTGCTCTGTTATATCCCAGAGGTGGAGGACATAACTGAAGGGCCGATAAGGAAATGATAACATTGGTCAACAAATTTTTACAAAAGTCATGTTACTGAAATAAAAATAGTCATTTCTTATCAATTTGTATATGCTGAACATGAATATGACAGTGAAATTGCAAAGTTGGCTCTAGTTTTTTTGTAATCTACAAGAATTAATGTTTACATCATGAAATGCATGTCAATAGTAAATATAATAGGCCTTCGGTTAATACCTGTAAAAAACCAAGTCATAGACTACTTCTTAGATTTTTTCGCCTGTCTCTTGTACAGCTGTTTGGGAGCTTCTCTGGGGAGTGTCCAGCAGTAGTCAGCCAGCATTGTAGTGGACCATTTTCCCTGGTATCTATGCTCCATCATTGTGATATCTTGGTGAAAACGTTCACCCTGTTCATCACTAACCATACCACAGTTGTCAGAAAAGAAGTCAAAATGGGAATCAAGGAAATGGATCTTTAGAGACATATTGCAGCCAAGTTTCTGATACTGCATCAGCATGTCTTCTACTAGTTCCTTGTAGCTTACTGCCCTAACATTCCCGAGAAAGTTTGTTGACACTAGGCGAAAAGCATTCCATGCTTGTTTCGCATCACCCTGCAGCAAGTTGTTGAACCGGTCATCTTTGAAGAGCTCTCGAATCTGAGGACCCACAAAAACTCCCTCTTTAATCTTTGCTTCGCTGAGTCGAGGGAATCTTTCATGTAGGTATCGGAAAGCTGGTGAAGTGCAGTCCATGGCTTTCACAAAGTTTTTCATTAAACCTAGTTTGATGTGAAGGGGTGGTAGCAGGATTTTGTGAGCCTCAACCAGAGCTGGGTGCTGGATATTCTTCTCTCTTACATTTTGTCTGCGATTCCATTCATTCCGCAAGTAGTGCCAATCCCTTGCTCGGCTATCCCACTCACATAAGAAACACATGTATTTTATATATCCCTGCTGCAGTCCCATTAAAAGGGCAACTACCTTCAAGTCACCACAGAGGTGCCAGCTGTACTTGTTATAGATAACTTAAAGCATCTACTGACTTCCATTATCGTATGTCTCTTTCATGTGGACGGCATGCGCTACTGGAATAGATGGAAGACGGTTTCCATTGTTCAAAAGCACAGCCTTCAGACTCAGTTTCGAAGAGTCTATAAATAGTCTCCAGTCTTGTGGGTCATAAGTGATTTTTAAGGCATTCATGAGGCTTTCAATATCGGAACAGAATACCAGATTACTTTCCTTTCCTTTCCGACTGCGTATAGTACACTGCTGACGTCTGGCAGTAGTATTGCATTGCATCAGAAAATGATGCAATCAACTCTGCATGATGTGCGCATGCTGGTATTATGCAATGTGATGCAATATTACATCATTCAAGGCTTATTTGGGGTGTTGTTGATGTCCTACTGGGTAAATTTACATGGTGAAACGTCAAAAATGAATTACATGCAATATCTTCAAAAAGAGAGCCAATAAATTTTTTTTAATGTTATATTCGTGTTCAGCTCACCAAGATACTACAGATTCGGGCCTGTTAAAGTCAGTAACGATTTCAATGTTGACCAGTGTAATTACACTTACCTGGTAATTGTAGCTCCTGAAGGAACTCCAGTTCAGTCCTCAATCCCGCCCGGGGTGGTATCGTAGCAGTGGAGTTGGACTTGGGAGAAGAACAAGCTCACAGGTGAGTGTGGTTACTTGAGTCCTCTGGTTCAGGGCTGAGGTGTTTACCGTAAAACCTCTAATAGACCGCCACCTCTAATAGAACACCACCTCTAATAGACCGCCACTCCGGCGGAGAGGTTGAAAAATAGAGCGCCACCCTCTAATAGAGCGCCACCTCTAATAGACCGCCACTCTCACCTTGTGTAAATTTGCTGCATTTAACATTCATGTGTAAAAGAAACAAAGATTTTCTCAGAGTTTCTTTCTTTGTTCGAAACGATAAAAAGATTTGTAGTTTATGAATGTTAATGTAGACGTCTTGTTGGCGCCTTTTTCTGATGCAATATTTCATGTGTTTTCTACCGTACTATGCTGTATTGCGCAATGTAAAAGCAGTGCTCACCGCTAACGTTCTAGTTTGATTTGGCTGTCAAAAAGTGATAGTTCACAGATGCATTTTCTGCACGTTACAATAGTCGGCTGTGTGTAAAGTTTGTCCACTTAAAATTTTGGCCAGATAGTTGAAAAATAAACCGCCACCCTCTATTTGAACGCCACCTCTAATAGACCACCACCTTGGCAGAGGGGTTGAAAAATAGAGCGCCATGGCGGTCAATTAGAGGTTTTACGGTATATATCTTTCTATATATTCTTACTTCCTTCTCTTCTCTTCCTGGCTCTGTATCGGGTGGAGGAGGACGAGGCAAGGCGGTTCCCTCTTTATTTGGGGGACTACTAAGGTTGCTCAGTTAGTTGTGTACGTTCCGTTTCAGTATAGAGTTTTAAAATTTTTTAAATGTTAGCTACTTATTTGTTGCTCCTTTGAGTTTGCTTTGTCAATAGTTCACTGGGGTTGATGGGGGAGACCAGCAGACTACATCCAGTGATGTCATGATTTTTATTTATTTATTTTATTTAACTTCTCTTATATACCAAACTATTCATATCAGTGCGGTGTACATTCAACAGAAACAATATACCGTGCAGAGGGTCCGCATGGTATTTACAGTGAACCAGGAATTAAAACTTGGATTTAACTGGGGTAACTTTTCTACAGTTTATTTACAATGATGCCTATGTAATTTTGACATGCCCAGTCTCCAAGCTGCAGGAGGAGGTGCACAACCCAGAGGTGGAGGACTGAACTGGAGTTCCTGGTACAATTACCAGGTAAGTGTAATTATCATTTAGTCACTAGCATCAGCACTTAATTTAATCTAGTGACCACAATGGCTGAAAATCCAGCCCTGCATATATAGGATTTTAAAGTATAAAATAAAGAACTTCGGGCCCAATATTCGAAAGGCCTGTAAACCATATAAATGCCTAAAATGTGGATATTCAACGGCACTTACATGGTTAATGCTGTTGAAAATCCCCATCTAAGTCCCCTACGCACCCCGATGCTATCCGGTTAGCATTAGGGTGCGTTGGGGGCATTCCGAGGCGGAGCAGAGTCGGAGAATGACACTAACCAGGCAGCAACGACATTGGATGCTGCCCAGTTAGTGATCTGTGCCTTAAAGATAGGCGAGGAAAACCCTCACTGCTGCTGGGTTAGCTGCGGCAGCTTCTGGCTTTGGCGGTGATCACAGAATATTCAATGCCATCACCGTGGCATTGAATATCCGGTTTAGAGGTTGGCAGCTTTGGATAGAAGATATTGGGTCCTTAATTACCATGGCTTCCAATAAGCAGAACTACTGATATTTATAAATGATGTACAGCCCATAGGACAGAAGGGCTACAACAAAAGATCTTTTATAATTCCATTATTCTCACCTTCAAGCCTTGTCCCCAGAGTTATGTGTTAACTGAAGCTTTTCACTGACCAGCTCATTTGTCATTTTCCTTCCAAGAAAGCCTTCCTTATCTTTACAAATCCAGTTTTTCAGCCCAGACATTAACACTTCACACAGATCTTGTCTCTGGTTGTCTGTTGTATTTCAGAGATAAACTCCCCAGGTTTGGACCATTTGCTGTTTTTCCCTTTTGCTTTTCCCTTCGCCCTTCCTAGGTAATTAACAGGCCAATTCAGGTTCCAGTCCCCTGTAAGGACAGAGGAATTAACAGGGCAAAATCTGCCTCTAGTTCCTATTCCCTGCTGTGTCTAAACTCAAATCTTCCTCTCTTAACTTTCTCCCTCTTCTCAGTTTACTGCCAGCTCCTTCATCAGAATTCACCATCTCCTTTAGTGCTAAGCAGGTCCAGACTTGAGCTCCCAATCTCACTTCAGCAAAGGTTTTTTTTTTTAGAAGAAAAACGTTGATGGGGGGTTTGTGCCATACCTCAGGTAACAGTGGCAAGAGAATTCTTTTGTTCTAGAAACAGAAGCCAGATATGTCTGTCCTAAGGCCATAACAGTGTTCTCTTACATTAATGAAAATCAGGCGGGGGGGGGGGGGGGGGGTCAGACTCATGCTAGATGCTGTTAGATATTTTTTTTGGTTAAAGCTGAGTACTTCCTGCTCTGGCTCTACTCAAACTCTTGCAAACAAGTATAGGTAATACTGCTCCAGAAAAAGAGAAAAACCCCTGCAAATTTATAGTTGATACATTCATTCTAATTTTGCATATATTACATTGATGTAAAAGTATGCATTTAATTATTTTATTCTAATTAGGCCTACACAGCTATGCATTAGATCCCAAGTTCTCACATTAATAGTAAATTAGTGCACATTATCATTAGTGTAAAGTGAGTGATCCCAGTGTCTGACAGCCTCCCAGCTTTTTCTGGCCCCATCTCAGAACCCTGTAATCTCAAGAGTGGCAATACTAGCTAAAGGGATGCTGCGTTGCATGAAGTATAGAGTGATGAGCACCTAGTGAGACTGGGGGATGGGGTTCGCTACATAAAAATGGCACCCATGGGATCGCTTTCTTTTATTTTTGAACTAAAAACTGAATGCTTGGGAGTGTTTGCTATTTTTGAATTCTGCTGATTTTTCTTTTACTGTGAAGTTCATTCAGACCTCAGTGGGACACAACAGGAGAGGCACCAGCCAAGTAGTAACACTGGAGATTGAATTAGAGGGTTTCCATAAAGTTTCCGTGAAAGTTTATTTATTTAACAGGTTTTTTATACTGTCTTTCTACAAGTCAAGACGGTTTACAATTAACAGTGTGCTAACAGGAATACAACAAACAGTGGTGCACATTACATTGAACATATTGAACACTACTACTACTACTGAGCATTTGTAAAGTGCTACCAGTCGTACGCAGCGCTGCACAGACATGTAAGAGACAGTCCCTGTCCATCAGAGCTTACAATCTAGTCAAGACAAAACACAAGACAAAACACGGAAGGTGTAAGCAGGGATAGAACTAGGGGAAAGAAAAGGAAAAGAAGGAGATCAGGTGAGTCAAGATCCAAAAGCAGTAGCGAAGAGGTGAGTTTTCAGCCTGGATTTGAAGAGGGTTAGTGAAGGTGCCTGGAGTACAGACACAGGTAGTTTGTTCCAGGCGTAAGGTGCAGCAAGGTGAAAGGAGCGAAGTCTGGAGTTAGCAGTAGAAGAGAAGGGCATAGATAGAAGCAGTTTGCTAGAAGAGCGGAGTTCCCGAGGGGGGTTGTAAAGAGAGATAAGAGAAGAAAGGTAGTGAGGAGCCGCAGAGTGAATGCATTTATAGGTCAGCAGGAGAAGTTTGAACTGGATTCGGAAATGGATAGGGAGCCAATGAAGTGACTTGAGAAGAGGGGTAATATGGGCATGACGAGGCTGGCGGAAGATTAGCCGCGCAGCAGAGTGTTGAACAGATTGAAGGGGGGACAGATGATTCAAAGGGAGACTAGCAAGGAGTAGGTTACAGTAGTCAAGACGGGAGGTGATTAAGGAGTGGATAAGCGTTTTAGTAGTGTGTTCAGAAAGGAAAGGGTGGATTTTGCTAATGTTATAGAGAAAGAAATGGCAGGTCTTAGCTACAAGCTGGATATGTGTGGAGAAACAGAGAGAGGAGTCAAAGACAACCCACAGATTGCGGGCCAAGGAAACAGGAAGGAGTACAGAGTTATCCACAGAGACTGAGAAATGAGGAGGAGGAGGGGAGGTTTTAGGGGGAAAGATGAGAAGTTCAGTCTTGGCCATGTTCAATTTCAAGCGGCGGTGAGACATCCAGGCAGCAATGTCAAAAAGGCAGGCAGAGATCCGGGTCTGGATTGCCGGAGAGATTTCAGGAGTAGAGAGGTAGATCTGGGAGTCATCGGCATACAGATGGTACTGAAAGCCATGGGAAGAGATACGCGCACCAAGGGACTGGGTATAGAGAGAGAAAAGGAGCTGACCCAAGACACATCCTTGGGGTACACCGACTTGGAGCGTGGTACCAGAGGAGGAGGAGCCACCAGATCACACACTGAAAGAGCAATGGGAGAGATAGGAGGAGAACCGGGATATTACAGAGCCACTAAAACCAAGCGAGGACAGGGTATCAAGGAGAAGGTTGTGTTCAATAGTGTCAAAAGCAGCAGAGAGAGGTCAAGAAGGATGAGGACAGAGTAAAGGCCCTTGGATTTTGCCAGGAACAAGTCACTGGAGACTTTGGCAAGAGCCATTTCAGTAGAGTGTAGAGGATGAAAGCCAGACTGTAAGGGATCCAGGAGGGCATGAGAAGAGAGAAAGTCGAGGCAGTGGCGGTGAACCGCACATTCGAGTAGTTTAGAAATGAAGGGAAGGAGAGAGATGGGTCGATAGTTAGAAGGACAGGTGGGATAAAGTGAGGTTTTCTTGAGGAGAGGTATGACCACAGCATGCTTGACGTCTGCAGGGACTGTTGCGGTGGAGAGCGATAGGTTGAGAATATGAGAGATGGAAGGGACAACGGTGGAGGAGATGGGGCTTAGGAGATGGGTGGGGATAGGATCAGAGGAGCAGGTGGTGAGTTTGGAGGAAAAAAGGTGTGCAGTTTCCTCTTCAGAGTTCACAGGAAAGGAAGAGAGGGTAGCAGAGGTAGGGGGGGAGAGTTGGGAGTGGAGAGGGGGAGGAGGGGAAGTAGCTGAGTTTGTGGGGAATTGGAGGGTGATCTTGTGGATTTTGTCATGGAAATAGTCAGCTAGGGTATGGGCAGAGAGGGAGGGAGGGATCAGAGGCGGAGGGACTTTGAGAAGAGAGCTGAGAGTAGTAAAGAGACAGCGAGGATCAGAGGCAAGAGAGTAATCAGATGGACATAGTAGTCTTGTTTGGCAAGAGCTATGGCTGACTGGAAAGAGACAAGCATGAATTTGAAGTGTAGAAAGTCTGCAGGGGAGCAGTATTTGATCCAAGCACGCTCAGCAGAATGGGCACAGGAACATAGATAGCGGGTAGTGGGTGAAAGCCAGGGCTGGGGTGCAGAACATCTCACAGGACGTGGGATGGGCAGAGCAAGGGCATCCAGAGCCAAGGAGAGTGCAGCATTATAGGAAGTTACTGCCTTGTCAACAGACTTAGATGACATAGTGGAAGAAAGAGATGAAGAAATGGTGGAAGAGAGAGCCAAGGGATCAATAGCATGAAGATTTCTAAATAGGTTGGAGGAGACAGGACGAGGCTGAGGCAGCTGGTGATGAAGATTAAAGCTTAAAAGGTAATGGTCAGATAAGGGGAGAAGTGAGCTACAGAGGTTCAAGGGTAAGCAACTAGAGAAAAATATCAGGTCGAGACAGTGGCCATGCTGGTGAGTGGGGGCAGTGGAACAAAGTTGGAAGTCAAACGAGGAGGTAAGGGAGAGGAGCTTTAAAGCAAAATGATCAGAGGGGTTATCGACATGAAAGTTAAAATCCCCAAGAATAAGAGCGGGGGAAGAGGAATCCAGAAAGAAGGAAAGCCACGCGTCAAAGTCAGTGAGAAAGGTAGAAGCAGACTTGTCAGGAGGTTGATAAATAACAGCTACCCGGAGAGGAAGTGGAGTGAAAAGGCGGATGGAGTTGACTTCAAAGGAGAGAAAGGAGTGAGATTGAGGGAGCTGGAGGGTTTGGAATTGGCAAGAGGGAGAAAGTAAAAGCCCAACACTACCACCATGGGCAGTGGGACGAGGCATATGGGAGAACTGATAGCCCCCATGACAGAGAGCAGCAGTAGATGTGGTATCATCTGGGAGGAGCCAGGTCTCAGTTAGAGCAAGAAGATGTAGAGCATTAGAGATAAAGAGATTATGAGTAAAAGCAAGTTTATTAGAGACAGAGTGTGTGTTCTACAAGGCACATGAGAAAGGGAGAGTGGAAGGGGAAAGGAGAGGGATATGAATAAGATTAGAAGTATTGCGCGAAGAACTCTTCAGAGTGAGACAGAAGTCTAGGGGGGTCAGGATTGGGGTTGATATCTCCGGATGAGAGAAGGAGTAGCAGAGTACGGGTAGAGAGGAGACAGTACGGTGGAAACGAGGGTGAGGTTGCCTTAGAGAGAGAGGAGATGGTTGAATAAGAGGGAGAAAGCGATGAAACTCAAGAGCTGATGATAGGGTAGAAGACTGAATGGAGGAGGTGAGGATGGTAGTGTAGCAGCTGATAAGCATGCAATAAATAATACCAGGCGTCAGTTCAAAGATCCAAGCCAATTTATTGTGCACAGGCTCAAACGGACACCTTTTGTGTCTGAAAAGAATGAGCAACGAAATACAGCAGCAGATTCATTATATACAATTTCACAGTTTGATACAAGCAGACTTTCTATTGGTCCCACCGCCCCCTGCATCTGTCCAATCGGGGACCCTCTCTGGGCTTAGCACCCTGCTCCCCCTTCCCAGGCTATTCTAACAATGGTACAGTTTCTAGGTATTGATACAATTCTACTGCAAGGTCATTAGGCTCAGAGAATGTGAGAATGCAGAACACTGGAATATATCTATCATCAGCATGGAAGAAATAAATAGAGGATTCATACAAACTTATCAAAAGCAGTTTAAAGCGGATTCTCAAACTTCTACTGACTTTGGTCTTTCTCAGCATTTATTATTTCCAAGTGGGGGTGGGGAACTCAGTCCTAGTTTACAGGCCTCTCATACGTTCTACAGGCTATTATAGGCCATAGCCTACCACATTCCCCCCTTTGATTATTCTCACCCGCAAGTGAGAAAGGGTGAGAATTAAATCACATATTATACGCGTAAAAGCATCATTTTGGGGTATAGGGTAATATTGCCACATAGCTAAAACCTTTGTAGCTGCCTTCCATTCTACAGTGCTATCAATGGCTGCTGGCTTTACTCGAATGTGATGAATCCAGGGTTCGAGTTCTGCAACTTTAACTGCTGTTGGAGTTTATTTATTTTTTATTTATTTGTTTATTTACAGTCTCTTCTATACCGCGCTATTCAGCATCAGCGCGGTTTACAATGAACAAAGATTACACATTTCCCGGGGTACTTTGTGTTTACAGTGAACAGGTGTTAAAAACTTGGATAACTGGGGTAACTATTTACATTTACAACATGTTAGGATTCACTTCCTTGGTCTTAGTCATGTGTGTTTTGCGTGGTTTGTGAGGTTGGTGTCATAGCTGCATTGTTTACAGGGTAATACTGGTGGTGTTTCAAGGCCTTTCTAAACTGGAGTAGGTCTGGTATTGTTCGGATGTCGTGAGGGAGGCTATTCCAGCATCTAGGCGCACAGAATTTGAAAGCCCTGCCCGCTGTTGACTGGATGCATTGTGTAATTGATCTTGGAACTACCAGGTTATTGAGTGCTACAGACCGTCTGGCTCTGTTGGAGGGTGTAGTCTGGATGAACTCTGTTAGTGATGAGGATGAGAGTCCGTTGATAGCCTTGAAGGTCAGAAGTAAGATTTTGTATGTGAGTCTACCTTGTATCGGGAGCCAGTGGAGGTGTTTTAGGATGGGTGAGACATGGTCTCTCCTGGACGCTCCATGTAGGACTCTTGCTGCGGCGTTCATTGCCAGTTGCAGTGGATGCAAGGTGGACTGAGGGAGACCATGCAAGACTGAGTTTGCGTAATCGAAGTGTGGTATGACCAGTGCCTGATAGATTGTCCTGAAATCGTCTGGCTCCAGCAGGGATCGTAGGTGTCTGAGGGATCGGATCTTATGGTAAACCACCCTCACCATGTTTCCTATGTGCACCTTCATATCCAAGCGTTGGTCTAAGGTGATGCCAAGGTATCTGATGCACAAAACACTGCAGCTCGAATCATATCCGGAGCTGCAAGGCAGGAGCACATCACACCTACATTAAAGGACTTACACTGGCTCCCAATCAGTGCACGCATCAGATACAAGACTATCATAAACCTATTTAAGATAAAACAGCACACATCAGCCAACAGCCTCCACACGCTCATACAACCAGAAACCAGCGCACGTCCTAGAAGAAGTCAAACACGCAACCGAGTCAGTACCCCAAATGAATACAAGCACACACGCAAGGACACAACAGACAGAGCTCTCTCCATGGCTGCTCCAACAATATGGAACAATCTACCGGACGATCTAAGGGCAACTCCAGACCTCAAAGACTTCAGAAAACAGCTGAAAACCATGCTGTTCATAGAGCACTATGGACACATCACATAACCTAAGAGAATGTATAACAGCACACCAAACCTCCTAACACTGTATGTATATAAAATGTGTTTTTAGCACCACTGTAAATAGCCCACTTTGTACATAGCTCAAAACAAATCAAGCACCCAACACAGCCCTCACACAACTAAGTTTCACCCTCACTGCATGTATAACACACCCACTTTACCTGATTGCTTGCTGTGATACCACCTTGATTATTAAGATAAGGCGGTTTAGAAATACTGTTAAATAAATAAAAATAAATAAAAATCTGATGGTGGGTTTGGTCTGGAGGTCTGCTCCCTCTACTTTTAGGAATGGCGGTGTGGAGAAGTCTCGATTCTTTGTAATGAATAGCACCTCAGTTTTCTTGTGTTGTATCCTGAGGTTCTGGGTTTGCAGCCAAATGGATACTGCATTAATGCAGTTTGTTAGTGGGGAGAGGTCAGGGTTCTCTGTTGAAAAAGGCGTGTAGAGCAGCATGTCATCTGCGTATATCAGGCAGTTGACACTGAAGGACCGGATGAGGTTGCAGATGGGTTGCATGTATATATCAAACATCAGAGCGGAAAGGAAAGATCCCTGCGGGACACCTTGCTTTTGGTGGAACGGATCTGATGATGTATCACTGGATCGTACCTGCTGCCATCTATCAGAAAGGTAGGACTTGCACCATTCAAGCGCTTTGTCGGTGATTCCCTTCTCCTTGAGGCGTACCAGGAGATGCTCGTGGCTCGCGGAGTCGAATGCCGCTGCGATGTCCAGGAAGACCAGGACCAATCCTTGGCGAACGTTGTCAATGCCTGCTATTATGTTGTTGAAGAGTGTGGTAAGAAGTGTTTCAACTCCATGGGCTTCTCTAAAGCCGTGTTGGCATGGGTCCAGTGGTGCGGAGGTTTCTATGTGATCTTGTATTTGCATTTGTACTTCCTTTTCCAATATTTTTGCCAGCAATGGTATGCTAGATATCGGTCTGTATGATTCTGGCTTATGGGGGTCGAGTTTATTGTTTTTAAGTAGAGGTCTTATGGATGTGCGCTTGAGGGATGGTGGGAATGCTCCTGTTGTGAATGATTGTTCCATGAGTCTGGTTATAAAGGGACTGAGGTTGGTCCGTAGATCTTTGATCCAGAATGCAGGGCATGGGTCAGTTTGAGCAGTGGTCGTATTGATGGCAGCAATGGTGTCCTCAATGTGTTTTTTGGGTGGTGTTGAGAAGATGGTGAGAGGTGATAGATAGCTTGGTTCAAGGGTGGTGCTGGGTATTGGGGTGTTGTTGGTCTGACAGAGCTTGGATTGCAGATAGTCGGCGAATATTTGAGGGTGGATTTCAGATGTGTGCTCTGATGCAGGTTCCTTTGTCAATCGCTTGATGAGGGCAAACAGGTCATGAGGTTTGTTCAATGATCTTTTTAGAGTGTCAGTGTGGAATCGTCTCATGCTCTCACTCACTGCGGCGCGATGTGCTGCCAGGTGTGAGTTATATGCACTTTGATCTTCAGCTGAGGGTGAATGGCGCCAGCGCCTCTCCAGTTTCCTTAGGGTGGTGAGTGAGGCTTTCAGCTCGGCAGAATACCAGGTTGCGTCGGGTCGCTTCCCTTGGGGTTTGTCGGGTGGTGGACGTATGGCGATTGAGCTAAGGGTTTTATTCCATTCGGAGACCAGCTCCTCTGGGTCGTGTGCAGGCGAGGTGATTAGTGGGAGTGTTGTGCTCAGAATTAGGTCTTTGTTGAAGGTCTGGAACCTTCGTGGTGGAGCATTGGGATGGCTGCTCGCTCTTCTTTCTTCCATCTGGCTACAGCTGGGTAGGGGTGCTTGGAATAAGATAAGCTTGTGGTCAGACCAGGGAACTGAGGCAATGGACAACTCTGGGACAGTCGGTGAGTTGAGGGTTGTCACTGGGGCGAATATTAGGTCCAAAATGCCTCCTTTTACATGGGTGGGTTCCTTGATCAATTGGCTGTATCCTAAATCCCGCAGGGCTTCGAGAAACGCTGAGGCGTGGGAGACTTGCAGTGAAGGTAGATTGAAGTCTCCTAGAACCCAGCTCGATGTGTGTGGGCTCTGGTTATTGGTGGCCAGGTCAATTATTGTTGATAGGGCATCTGGGTCGGCTGATGGAGCTCTGTATAGTAGATTGAAGGAGCAGCTCTTGTTTGCTTTCATGATTGTATCCAGTAGTGGTGTGCTGGTTGCATCACTCAGGCGGAACTGAAGGTCAGATTTGGTGATGGCGAGAACACCTCCTCCTCTTTTGTCATTCCTGTGGCACGTATGGATAGAGAATTTGGAGGGGAGGAGTTGGTTGAGTAGGACGTTGTCATCGCAGGAGAGCCATGTCTCAGTGATCAGGAGTATGTCAAGGTTGTGTAGTGATATCATGTCAGAGATGACCGGCCATTTCTTCCGTACTGATTGGGCGTTTATGAGTGCACATCTCAGGTATTGGGGGAGGAGTGTTTCTTCCTGTTTTGTTTTCTTGTTGTGTTGTAATGTGATGTGTAAAAGATGGTGGTGGTGTGTTCGAGTAGTTTCCATTGGGTTGTAGAAAGGGGTGTTTGTCCATCTCCTCCTGTGATTGTGGCGAATTGGTATGTGATTGTAACTTGTGGACGGGTCTGTAACATTGCCTAGGCCTATGGCGAGGAGGTAGATGGCAACTGTGATGATGCTAGATAGGGCCATTTTGTGTTTGTGGTCTGGGTTGGCCTAGCAGGTGGTGTAATGGTTGATGGGAGGTCTGTGTCAGACCGAGGTACGCTGTGCTGTTGCTTTGGGCTGGTGGACCAGCGAGTGGCTATGTGTGATTCTATTGCCGTGTGCAGTCAGACAGTTTGCCTGTTATATGAAGCCAGTGTGGGTTGATATGTGGCACACAGGTGCCAAGTAAGGGTTCCGGCTGGAGGTGGAGTCCTGGGTTCTGGTGGTGGGTAAGTTTCCAGGTCAGGTGACAATTGCAGTAACAGCAGTAGATACAGATGGTAAATAACACAATTATAACAGAGGCAAATGGTGATGGCAAATAACACAAATGGTAAATGGTAAATCTCACAATTATGCCAGACAAATGGTAAATCACACAATTATTCCAGACAAATTACATAGTTACACATTTCACAGTGGTCGGCGCGGGTGTCAATGGTAGTACTAGGTGGTACTATGGATATTGCATTTAGAGCGACAAAATATGCAGTTCAGAGTGGTTCTATTGGTATCAGGCTATGGGATAGGTAGATAGTTCTATTTCTAGTATGGTTGACAGTGACGGGTATGTTGCCCGGCTGTCTCTATGTCTAATGGCTATGTTGTAGTGTTTCCGCTTTGAGTTAGGGAGTATGATTTTACTTGCGCTTTCTTGAAGGTGCTTTGATCTTGCTTCGTGCCGGTCAGATGTCCGTCTGATGGAGAGTGGCCTCCGCCTAAGGGCCACGCCAAAGGGCCCTCTGGCGAGGCCCTCAGGCGCGGGCGCGCCGGATGGCACTTCCTTTAAATCCTGCTGCCTCTGCCCCGATTGAGCAGCCAAACGGCAGCGGCGGGAAAGCTGGGGCCAGAGGTTGCAGCCCCGGCTGCTCGATCCCCGGCTGGGAGAGCTGCCATGGGCTGGGAGGGCTGGAGCTGGGTCTCCTCAGCGCCGGATGGCGCTGCCTTTAAATCCTGCTGCCTCTGCCCCGATTGGGCAGCCGAACGGCAGCGGTGGGAAAGCTGGAGCCGGAGGTTGCAGCCCCGGCTGCTCGATCCCTGGCTGGGAGAGCTGCCGCGGGCTGGGAGGGCTGGAGCTGGGTCTCCTTAGCGCCGGATGACACTTCCTTTAAATCCTGCTGCCTCTGCCCCCATTGGGCAGCCGAACGGCAGCAGCGGGAAAGCTGGGGCCGGAGGTTGCAGCCCCGGCTGCTCGATCCCCGGCTGGGTGAGCTGCCGCGGGCTGGGAGGGCTGGAGCTGGGTCTCCTCAGCGCCGGATGACACTTCCTTTAAATCCTGCTGCCTCTGCCCCGATTGGGCAGCCGAACAGTAGCGGCAGGAAAGCTGGGGCCGGAGGTTGCAGCCCCGGCTGCTCGATCCCTGGCTGGGAGAGCTGCCGCGGGCTGGGAGGGCTGGAGCTGGGTTGATAAGATAACAACATAAGGTCCCTTCCAATGCGGTATCAATGGTGTCTTTCTCCACTCTTTAATCCACACCGAGACTCCAGGCTTGAGAGGATGCAGGGGTTCTGTTAGATGGATGGGGCAGCTGATCTTGTACCCACATATGAAGACTCTGCAAAACAGAACTTAAAACCAATAGTTCTTGTCTAGTAATTTCAGATCCAATCTGTTTCATATCTCCTTTTATTCCTTGTACAATAGGCGGGGGTCGCCCATGTCACAAAACCTTCGAATTCAACAAAGGAACAAAGGAGTGGAGGAGTGGCCTAGTGGTTGGGGCAAGGTACTTCAGGCCGGAAGGTCAGGGGTTCAAATCCCACTAGAAGACAGCAACCTTGGGCCGGAAGGACTGGGGTTTCTAGTCCCACAGGTGTTCCTTGTGATCTTGAGCAAGCCACTTAACCCTCCATAGCCCATATTCCCTGTTAAATAGTTATCTCCAAGTTATAATGCCCTGTTCAATGTAATTTCAGTTTGTTCAATGTAAACCACACTGATGCAGAATAGCACAGTATATAAGAGAATGTAAATTAAAACATAAGAAGACTGAAGTGCTCTTCATCACGAGGAACCCAAATTTTGTCCCACCCCAATATTTTAAGGTGAAAGAAGCTGAGCTACTTGCAAAACCCACAATACGGTACCTGGGTGTTATTTATTTATTATATTTTATTTATTTACATTCTCTTATATACCGCGCTATTCTGCATCAGTGCGGTTTACATTGAACAAACTGAAATTACATTGAACAGGGTATTATAACTTGGAGATAACTATTTTACAGGGAACATGGGCTATGAAGGGTTAAGTGGCTTGCCCAAGACCACAAGGAGCACCTGTGGGACTAGAAACCCCAGTCCTTCTGGCCCAAGGTTGCTGTCCTCTACTGGGATTTGAACCCCTGACCTTCCGGCCTGAAGTACCTTGCCCCTACCACTAGGCCACTCCTCCACTCATATTTATTATTATTTATTTATTTAACAGCTTTTATATACCGCACTTTTATCATCAGCGCGGTTTACATTTTAACAATTTTGTACTTAATCATAAAAACGTATGTTAAGTTTACAAGTAACAGGAAATGAGAACATGGATAACAGGGGATAAATAGATAACATATATTCAAAACTATTTACAATAGATTCTCAAATGTATGAGCTCTTAAGATGGGGTCTATGAGGTTTTGATCTAGAACGGGTAATGAAGTTTCGGGAACTTATTTGACTAGCCATGGTCGTTGATTTGTGTAGGAGGGGGAGGGGAACCATTGCAATGTGAGAAGTGTTTTAGGAAGAGGTATGTTTTTAGAGATTTTCTAAATTGGGGCAGGTCTTGCTGAGATCTGATGCTGGGTGGTAGCGCATTCCAACATCTGGGGGCAAAGGAGGAGAATGCTCTTGTAGTAGTTATCTGAGTGAGTTTTGTAAGGTCTTTTGGGACTGTTAGCATGTTCTCCGTTGTAGATCGTCTGGATCTGGTGTTCTGCGTGTGATGAAGAAGGTCAGATAACGAGGAAGGTGAGATTTGATGGAATGCTTTAAAGGTCAAAATGAGGGCTTTATATAGAATCCTGCATGATATCGGGAGCCAGTGAAGTTCGAATAGGATAGGAGTAATATGTTGACTCCTTGATGCTCCATGGAGAACCCTGGCAGCTGTATTCATGGCCAATTGAAGGAGATTCAGCATGCTCTTGGGTAGGCCGTGTAGTACGATATTTGCATAGTCAAAGTGAAGAGTGACTAATGCCTGGAAGGTTGTGCGGAAGTCACATGGTTCAAGCATAGGTCTGAGGTGTCGGAGAGTCCTGATCTTATGGTAGATGGCTTTTACAGTATTTTTTATATGTTCTTTGAATTCAAGCCGCTGGTCAAGTATAACACCCAGGTACCGTATTGAGGTTTTAAGTGGTAGATCGGCATCTCTTGTTCTTAGAGTTGATGGGGGAGAGAAGTCCTTATTCCTTGTGACAATCAGGACTTCAGTTTTTTTTAAATTAATTCTGAGATTTTGTGAGAGCAACCAGTCTAAGATTGAGTTGAAGCAGTTGATTAGTGTAGTGTAGTCAGGTTTTAACACATTGATTGGAGTGAATAAGAGCACATCATCCGCGTAGATGAGACATGGTATTCCGAATGAGCGGGAGATGTTGCAGATGGGCTGCATATAGATGTTAAATAGCAGAGCTGAGAGGGAGGAGCCCTGCGATACTCCTTGTTTCTGATGGAAAGGCTGAGATGAAGTGTTACCAATCCGTACCTGTTGCCAGCGATCTTCCAAGTAAGATTTGCACCAATTCCATGCTGTTCCTTGAATCCCTTTTTCATGAAGACAGGTAAGAAGTTGAACATGGTCAACAGAGTCAAAAGCCGCTGCTATGTCTAGGAAGATCATTGCAACTCCATTTCTGATGTTGTCTGTTGTGTTGATGAGCGTGTTCATTAGGGAAGTAAGGAGGGTTTCAACTCCGTGGGCTTCCCTGAAACCATGTTGGTTTGGATCTAGTGGGGCTTCAGAGTCGATGTGTTGTTGGATTTGTCTCAATGTGACTTTTTCGAGGATCTTGGCTAATAAAGGAATGCTTGAAATTGAGCGGTAAGAATCTTCCTTTTTTGGATCTAGTTTATTGTTTTTCAGTAGGGGACGGATGTAGGTCTGCTTGAGGGCTGATGGAAATATCCCGGAGCTAAGAGACTGGTCAGCTATGGCTGATATGTATGGGCTGAGTTCTGTTCTCAGTGATTTGATCCAGTGGGCTGGACATGGATCGTTAGGGGCGGTGGTGGCATTGATGGATGTTATAATTTCTTCGATTGTCTTTGGAGTTGGAGATGAGAAATTATTGAGTATGAATTGGACGTTAGAAGGTTGTGTGGTTACGCTTGTGGTTGATGTTGAGATCTTGATCGTCTTGGATTGGATGTAGTCGGTGTATAGTTGTGGGTGTATATGTTCCTGTTGTGGTGAAGAAGGCTCAATGGTTAGGGATTTTACTAGTTGGAAGAGGTCTCTCGGTTTATTAAGAGAACGGTTAAGGATCCTTGCATGGTGTTCTTTTCTCTTATCCCAGGTTAGCTGCCGATGGGATTTCAGATAATCTAAGTAAATGGATTGGTCATGAGGATTTAGGGAGTGTCTCCATTTCTTCTCTAGTCTCCTCAGTTGTTGTAAGGAGGTTCATAGCTCGGAGGAGAACCATGGGGCGTTCTTTTTTTTGGGAATAGGAGAGTTAGTAGAGGTTTTGTCATCTGAGATGGTATTATAGAGAGTTTCGGGATGGTTTGAGAAGTAATTGTGTCTATTTTGAATGGTTTGAAACGTGCTGGTTTTGATGGTGGGTAAACATCTGGTGGTTTGTTTGGAGAATCCACAGATGGTATGATGAATGTAATAAGGTTATGGTCAGACCAGGGGACGGGGGTTGATAGGGGCTCAGATTGATTTAGCAGTTTCAAGGATGATGTTGGGGCAAAGATGAGATCAAGGAGGTTTCCATGTTTATGGGTGGGGATTTTTACAATTTGAGCATAGTGTAAGTTGGTCATGGAATCAAGGAAGGAGTTTGACACTGAAGGCTGTGTGGAAGTAAGATTAAAGTCTCCAAGGATCCAGTTGGGTTTGATGACATCTAATGGGTTGATGGCAAGATCAATTATGATTGAGAGATCATCAGCAGGAGCATTTGGGGCTCTGTAGATGAGGTTTATGGTATTGGTGTTATTGGAGATGGATAGGGTATTTGTATGGTTTGTTGCATTTGTAGAGGTGACATGGTATTTCAGATCAGTTCTTGCTATTATGCATACTCCTCCACCTTTTCTGTTTTCTCTGTTACAGGTGTAGATGGAGTAGTTAGGTGGAGTAAGTTGGTTCATTAGGACGTTATCGGTATTAGAAAACCATGTTTCTGTGACCAGAAGGATGTCTAGTGTAAGGTTTGAAATAAGGTCAGTGATGGCAGGCAATTTGTTGCGGGCTGAGCGTGCGTTGATGAGAGCGCACTTGAGATTCTGTGGAGTAGCTCTTAGATTAGATCTCTTGTTGTTTGTTGCCTCAAGAGGTACATAGATAAGGTGGGTGTGTCTATTGTAGAATGTACTTTGTGGGTAATGTTGTTGGTTTTGGTGGGGTTTCCTATTCCTGGTTTGGTGTATAGGGATAGGGTTGGCGTCAGATGTTAGGGCAAAGGAAGTATGAAATATGCTAGAGAGGATGGAAATGAGAAGGAGGGAGAAGGGAATGGTGGCCATGATGTAGTCCTGAGCTAGTGGATAGCGTGTAAGTACTTGTATAATAACAGTGCAGTGAAGGGAGTACAGGTATTTTGAGAAATCAAGGTTGACTAAAGTAGTTAGACATGAATCTCTACACAGCAAACCTAGCAACGAGATACTTTGCAATATGATCAAGTTACAATATAGAGTCTGCAAGGAGAATATTCATAACAGTTCTAGTTACACAATAGATGTTAGCAGGATAACTTACAGATATAATATTCTGCTCTAGTGTCCTTTGTTGCTTTTAGTTGAAAGATTTGGTTTCTTCTGGGTGATCTGGCGGTAGATCTGATCATCTGGTGTGCTAGGTAGAGGTTAGTCCGGTATAGACGGTCCACGCCTAAGGGCCACGCCAGAGGGCCCTGTGGCGAGGCCCTCAGGCGCGAGCCCGCCAGGCGCGGGCGCGCCCGATCGGCACCGGCTTAAAAAGCAGCCGTGTAGGCCCCGATTGGGCACAGGAACATTGGATCAAAACTTTGACATGAAAGCACACATAGTTAACACTGTAAGAGCAATCTATTACAAGATCCGTTCACTCAGACATTTACGCCCATTGCTTGAACCAGAGGATTTCAGGACAATTTACCAGGCCCTGATCATACCGCATTTTGATTACGCCAATGCCATTTTGCAAGGGCTCCCTCAATCCACCCTGAACCCCCTACAGCTTGCTATGAATAGTGCAGCGAGGGTTCTCCACAGTGCATCTAGGAGAGATCACATGACGCCCATTCTGAAACAGCTACACTGGCTGCCCATACAAGCCAGGACCATCTTCAAGACAGTACTGCTGACTTTCAAAGCGGTCAATAATCTCTCCTCCTCCTCACTAACCGACCTCATCCAAACCATAGCCCCTAATAGATCAAGAAGATCTACAGCAATAAATATGCTAAAAATGCCGAGGGAATTAACAAGTTGCACCTCAACAACAGCAAATAGGGCCTTCAGTCTTTGTGCCCCTAGAATCTGGAACGCATTACCACCAAACATCAGGGCAATCACTAACATATCCCAGTTCAGGAAGGCCCTTAAACACTACCTCTTCCTAAAATACTTCCCTGAGGTCACCATTACACATCCCCACTCAAATATGTACAACGACACCAACACACCTAGTCAGCCAGGCAAACACCCAAATATTTACAATAACACCAACACACCTAGTCAGCTAGGTGAACACTCCCAACAAGTGGTCCTTGGCCTATGAATATGAAACTCATGCTATGCTGTTCTATGACACTAATGTGTAAATAGTTACCTTTTTTGTTATCCAAGTTTTGTTACCCTGTTAATTGTAAACTCAGACTTATTTACCCTGTCTGATCTTTTGTTCCATGTAAACCGCGCTGATGCCGAATAGTGCGGTATAGAAAAATTGTAAAATAAATAAATAAAATAAATCTCTAAAGGGGAAACTCCTAAAGACTTAGTAGGGGGCTAAGCATATCCTAAGAAGGGCTATAGGAAGAACCTGGGGCCACTTCAGGTGAACTTCTTGACAAAGTTTAGATAACTGAGACTTCAGGGTTCTATTCATACGTTCTACTTTTCCTAAATTCTGAGATCTGTAGGCAGTATGCATCTGATAATGTCAATATCTCGGGGCCATACTTAATGGACGTGCCTCCCATTCTTTGTACAGGGCCCCATGTGCATGCAAGGTTGTGAAGGCATACTTGGAATCTGTGTACACATTTAGACGGAGCCCTTCTCTTAATGTCAGTGCTCTAGTGAGAGCTATCAGTTCAGCTCTCTGTGCTGAAGTCCCCGGGGCCAGAGCTGAGGACTCAACTACCATGTCCAGGGTCACTACTGCATACCCGGCACAACGATGCCCATTGATGACGAGACTACTTCCATCCACAAAGAAAGTCCGTTCTGGATTCTCCAAAGGAACATCAGTCAAATCCGGGCGACTTGAGAATACAGTGTCCATAATTTCTAAACAGTCATGATCAGGGGGACCAGGACCAATTGGGAGCAACGTAGCAGGATTCAAAGCTTGACTGACCATCAATTGCAATCGTGGATTCTCACACAGCATACTCTGATACTTCAATATTCGTGAATTTGTGAGCCAGAAACTTCCTTTGTGCTCCATGAGGGTCAGAACAGAATGTGGTACAGTAACTTGAAGATTCTGTCCCAGAGTGAGCTTGTCTGCTTCGCTCACTAGAAGGGCTGTGGCTGCAACAGCTCTCAAACAAGGGGGCCAACCTCTTGCTACCACATCCAACTGTTTTGATAAATAGGCTACTGGCCGTTGCCAAGATCCAAGAGATTGAGTCAACACTCCTAGAACATTTCCTTGTGACTCATAAACATAGAGGCGAAAAGGCTTCTGGACATCTGGTAGACCTAGAGCTGGTGATGACATCAGAGCGGCTTTTTAAGATCGAAATGCTGCATCCTGTTCAGGTCCCCACTCCAATGGAGACCTTTCCATTCCTTTGGTAGCTTGATACAATGGTTTTGCCAGCAGAGGGAAATTGGGGATCCATATGCGACAGTACCCTGTGGCACCCAAGAAGGCTCTCACTTGCTTCCTGGTGGGTGGAGTAGGAATACTGCATACAGCAGCTTCTTTGCGTTCCGGTCCCAAGCGTCGAATTCCACTGGACAACTGGAATCCTAGATATTTAACTTCAGTTTGACATAATTGCGCCTTGGCTCTTGAGACTTTGTATCCAGCCTCATTTAGAAGGTGCAAGAGTTCACTGGTGGCTTGTAGACATTCACTTTCTGAATTTGTGGCTATGAGCAGGTCGTCCACGTACTGAAGAAGAACCCTTTGTCCTGGGTTCACAGAGTAACTTGAGAGATCTTGATTTAAAGCAGCACTGAAGAGAGTTGGTGAATTCTTAAATCCTTTGGGTAATCAAGTCCAGGTAAGCTGACCTCGCCTTCCTGTTGTAGGGTCTTTCCATTCAAAAGCAAACAAAAGTTGACTGGTGGGGGCTAGGTGTATGCAGAAGAAGGCATCTTTCAGGTCCAGGACAGTGGAATGAGTAGCTTCGGCGGGGATCAGTCCCAAGAGAGTATAAGGATTTGGTACCACTGGGTATATAATTTCAGCTGCATCATTTACCCGCCTCAGATCTTGTACTGGGCGGTAATCCCCTGTCCCAGGTTTCTTGACTGGGAGAAGGGGGGTATTCCAAGGTGATTGGCACTCCTTGAGAAGTCCATACTTCAGCAGTTTCATCAGATGGCAGTGGATACCTTCAATGGCTGGTCGAGGAAGAGGATACTGCTTCACATGCACTGGTTATTTATTTATTTTACATTTCTTCTATACTGCACTATTTTAGATCAGCGCGGTTTGCATTCAACATCAACTATACAAGGCAGGCACTCTGAGTTGTATTTACAATGAACGGGGATATCAACTTGGAAGTAACTGGGGAAACTATCTACATCTTATTTACACTGGTACCTACTTTAGGCAGGGTCTATCAACATCTTATTTACGCTAGGTGTCTAAATTCTCCTGGCTTGAGGGTGACAATGACAGGGGCCATGTTCTTTGCTAGGCCAGGTGGATTATCCTCCGCCCACACTCCAGGCAGAGCCAAAAGATTGGTGGGTATACAGGAACTAGCTGGCTTGGTAGGAGATACATTATAGAACCGCCATTCTTCTTCTCGGGGGACAGTCAGCACCATTAATCCAGCAGGCTTTACAGTCATCTGCATTTCTCCTCCTTCAGCAAAGGATATCTGCGCCTGGAGCTTAGCAAGCATATCTCGGCCCAAAAATGGAATAGGGCACTCAGGCATATACAGGAACTGGTGCGTTATTTTCTGCCCCCTAGTTCACACATGCGGTTCTGCGGGAATGACTTAGTGGCCCTAGCCCCAGTAGCTCCAACAATGGTGATGCATCGAGAAGACAAAGGGGCTACTGGCTTTGCCACCACAGAATTTTCTGCTCCTGTATCCACCATAAAGTCCATATATTGGTCCCCTACTTTCAAACTGACCATATGCTCCTGGGGACCCAGGGTGAACTTGGAGCCCGGTCTGGCCTAGTCTTCATCCATGTCATAGCCCTCTGCAACTGCCACTCCCTCAATAGCTTCTTCCCTCTCTCGCTGGAACTGTGTTCGGTTCATTCTTCCACGACTCTGAAATTGACCTCCTGTTCTCCAGGAACTCCCTCCTCCCCTCCTGGGGGTGGAGTCAAAATACGGGCATTCACTTCTCCAATGTCCTTTTTCTCTACAATGGGCGCACTGATTTGCACCCAGTGGGGGCCGATCATTTTCACGACCCCTTCCACATCCTCTGCTCCTTCGATTAGGAAAACCTCCTCCACGTCATTCAATTAAAGTGGCAGCAAGAAGATCTGCTTTCTTCTTCATTTTACGTTCACTTTCTCTGTCACGTTCATTTTCACGATTCACAAACACTTTCTGAGCAACTTCCATTAACTGTGCTGTATTCATGCCCGCAAACCCATCCAGTTTCTGTAACTTTCGTTTTATATCTCTCTGGGACTGACTGACAAAAGCTGCGTTTCCATACGCAAATTCTCCTGGGCTGCTGGATCGTATGGTGTATAGAATCTATAGGCTTCAGATATTTTTCCAATATTCATGGCTTTCTGGCCTCCCTTCTTTAGGCTTTGCATGAGGGCTTGGCAGAACCAATTGAGGGCTGTCTGCACTATTTGGATCCCACGGGGCCATCAAGGCTGTTGGGTCTGCATAATACTGTTCATTAGTTCAATCAAATCCTAAAGTTTCTCAGTGTAGGAGGCATAATGCGTCTTTCAGTTCAGTAAATCAGTGGTGGAGAAAGGCACATAAACAAGGCTGGTCGGCCCTACCACAACCGGGCCTTCGGTATTAAGGGTGGGTAGGCCTTGGACCTGGTGCAATGGTATAACGTGACCATCCCTTTTACTGGTAGTGGTACTTCTGAAGGCATGCAGCATTCGGGACTGTCGGGGTTCCACTTCATGTTCTTGGGCGCTGGCTGTGAGTGACCCTGAACTGGCAAATGAATCCCTGCTTGTAGTGTCATCGGTGGACTGTGGCCCACTTGGAGGCACTCTGAACTGAGCCGGGGCTTCCGGTCAAGAGGGGGTGCTGTCATGAGGCTGGAGCTAGAAAAGAAACAGTGTTGAAAAAAACTCCTGATTTTCATGGAACTCAGAAAAGGCAGAGAGCGCAGTTCCAGCGCAGCTCAGCCAGAGGGCGCATGAACAATTACACAGTACCTGAAGTAACGTGCTCTAGCATTGATCACATTAATAACAAGCAGTTTCACCTGTCCTCAAACTCAGAACGTGCAAACCAGAAATCCCTTTATAAAGGAAACCAGATGATCAGTGAGAAAGGAGGAGGAACAGGGACAGAAACAGAAACAGGAGGAGGCAAGAGCAAGTGCTGGGAAAGTGGCAAGAGCGAGGTCAGAAGGACCGGCAGCAGGACCAGTGAGAGAAGCCTGGAAGAGGAAGGCTTCCATGTGCAGCCAACTCAAGGAGACAGAATCCAAAAGAGGTATTCTCAAAGGGATAAAGTCCAGAGAGGCCAAAGGTATTGGAACGGAGTCCAAAGCCAAGCAAACCAAAGAAGCAGCTTGCCTGATGAAAGCAACTCTCCTAGCCCAAGTAAGTCTCCTATGCTAAACCAGAAAGGCACAAGGAAAGGAGATTCCTTCTACAGTGATACTTTTGCCAAGAAACACAGAGAGTGGAAATCCACGTCAGGTTTTCCTGGTAACTCTGATTGTAGAGCAGTGCACAGAACAGCTTGTCAGCCTGAGAAGCTACGTCACAAGCTGAATCCTGGGTGTGGCAGCCTACAGAAGCCAAGGTATGAAAAGCCTTTCATTATAAGGGAAAGTTTAAGTGATGAAAACCTTATGGAAATAGATAAGCCTCAGAAAGTTAGAAGAAGTAAAGCTAACCTTTTAAAAGTACTTCCCAACAGTGTGATAAGGAAGTTGTATGAGAAACAGAAGAACCCCTGTGAGGAGTTAGCAGATACTGAAGACAGTCATAGCATTGAAGAAGGGAGTGACCCAGAATCAATGGACTTTGATTGTGAAACCAGTGTTCCCATTCCTCAGAGTGAACCAGTGGAATGTAACTTTTGTTCAAGAACTAGCTTGATTGCCTTGCTAGATGTATAGAGAAAAGAGAACTCTGCATATGGTGAAGTTGATAACCATTTGTTTCCTGATGTTAATTTCCATTGAGTTGAAAGAAGCCTTAACCCAGATAAACAGTTAATTGTGAAGCCTACAACCTTTAACTGTTTATATAACGGTGGAACCTTTTTGTTAGAAGAAAGAATTACTGTCATTTTCTTTTGTGTCTTATTGAACCTAAGCGTTGACCGGGGAAATAAAGCCTTATTACCCTACAGTTTGGCGTAGATTGTTCTTTATAAGGAGTTCTGCACTACAAGGACCAGAATCCTCTTGGTCCTTCAGCTCAACCACTCCTTAATATAAATGAAATGTCACCGGACGCCCTTATTTCCTACGCCAGTAGGGGCGCCTGGGGACAGTGCACATCCTCCTGCTGCGGAGGTGGCTGGTGAACTACTTGGGGTACATCTGCAGGGAGGTGTTCCCCCTACCCCAGGCTCTGCCCGGGGTGGTGGCAGAGCTGAGGGGACTGGCCTATAATGTCTGGAGATTCGGGGGCAGAATAAATGGGCAGCTTTTTTTTTTTTTTTTTTTCCAGACTTCCGGGCCCCCCCCCTTGTGGTTGCTACTAATCTCCTACACTGTTCCCTATAGCAATGCTTTATCCAGGAGGGGTTTTTTTTTCTTCACAAACACTTAACCAGGAATCTATATAGGGGAATTGATCAGGGAACATTTTCTGTACAACCTGATAAACACGGGAAACTATACTAATATCAAAGGTGCCCTCACGGGGCCATGAAGTGACCAACACTGGCCACTCCCTTTCACAGAGCATTCCTAATGGGGACGGAGACATTTTAATTCTGTAGTCTCCAGCAAATCCCTTGCTAAAATTCCTAGTCATACATTTCAACAGAATCTGCGTGGACTCCAACCCCCCCCCCCCCCCCATGATGACGTACTTGACAACAGACAGAGGGAGCGGGCAGTCAGGCTGCATTTTCCTGTGGACTAAGCATAATGGATGTGTGTGCTCATTCTAAATAGGAACAATTTAGATAAAGTCCTTAAAATATAAAACTATTATTTTGCAACATGTTATAACAACAATCCCAATAGAAAGAACTATGGCTCCTAACATGACGGCCACAAATCTGTTACGTACGACTAGAGTAAAAATACTTGGCATGAAACTAACTGCCAGCCGTCGTCAGTACTAAGCTGAATATTACAAAGGAATTACTTTAAATCTTACAGTTTAAAAAGCAGATATTCAAAGGACATAAAACGGATACTTTTTCATAAAGTGGGTGGATATCTGGAATGCATATACTCCCCTTTTCTTTTCTTTTTTTTCTTTTATAAACAATAAGTATGTCCTCTATGAGGTGCTTGCCACAGTATATAAAATCTCATTTTTAATTTTAATTTTGCTCAATAGCATACGCAGTCAAAACCAAATATATATATATAATTCAAGCATGATTAACTCCTCATTCACTCAGGATTTAAATCACTTTCAAATCACGATCTGGTAACTACTGGCTCGGGATGCTTCATAGTCCTGTCAGGGTTCTTAACCTCTACTTCGAAGGTCAAAGGAAAAACAAAAGCAGTTTCCTTAATTTCTCTATCATTTCTATTTGGACCATTACAGTGTTTGCTGAAGACTGAAACATAAAAAAACACAAGACAAGGCTAAGCCCACAAATGCATTATACCTAACAGCCTATCTGATCAGGTATTTCTTCACCCTGCACACTAAAAACTGAACTAAACCCTTCCCCTTGGATAGTTCTGAAAGGTAACATGCCATAACAAGTAATACTAGCTCTACAGACTCCTCCTCACTTGGTCCGTACTTGATATTTACAAGAACAGTTGAGGAGCTCGAAAGGGGTTAATAAGAACTTAACCCTTTCCAGGCTGAGCCCAAAACTGTCGGGATCCAAAATTCTGACTAAACATTCCTACCAAATGATATATAATACATGACCATAGCAGAAGGAACATCACTATTAGAACATATTGAATAAAAGAGGTACAATTTTCCTGAAATAAGCACAAATTAACCCAGCTGCAGAATGTGGATTAAAAATTGAAAGTAAGCCTTCAAAGGGTTAAAGGATATGAAAACATTCCTTTCTACGGGCTGTGTGAAAGACACACCCCTTCTCTCTCTGCTTCCTAGAGACTTGCTGTGCTGGGAAAAAAAACTGAAATCAGTGAGACAGCTGTCTTTGTTCTTAGAAGTGACTCCTGAGTTGGTTTTTCCCTCTTCTTTCTTCTTTTCTTAGTACTATTCCTTAATCGGTAAACTGTTTCACAAATTACCCAACAGAATACATTATACCAGAAGGGAAACCCGCGGTTTCAACAGATAACAAAAATCAGATACAAACAACAGACAGTAAGGACGGTAAGGATAGCTGCAGGAGTCTGTGCAGCCCACAATAGGGAGACAAACGCCAAACGCTTCCTCTTTTTCGCGACCTGGGTGCGGTCGCCCGGCCAGGAACTGCGCTACTCAGGAGTCCGCTCTCACTTAGCCCTATGTCTCAAGACTTCTCAGTCACACAAACAGTCATACCAGCAACAAGAAATCATTTTTCAAATGCCCAAGGTTTTACTGACTAACTGACTATCCCAAACGAAAGGGTCGATGGCTTCTGCTCCGCTAACCCTTATGCGGAGCGTACTAGGACCTCCCTTATGAGAAGTGATCAAGTTCTCTCATCTTGCGCACTTATGCAAGACTTTCCCAGTTAGTCTATACCAAATTTGTCTCACATACTCATGCAAGACTTTCCCCAGGCTTCACTGACTATCCCAGTCTCGCATACTCATGTAAGGCTTTTCCCAGTCTCGCATACTCATGCAAGGTGTTCCCCAGGCTTCACTGACTCAAATGCCCAAGGTTTTCTACTCACTGGATCCGGTTCCCGATACCAAACCAGTTCATGGGTTGGATCCTGGACTCCCCTCGGGTTCGGAGGTGTTGGCCAGCTGGACCCAGTGGTCCGCCGAGGCAAGGCGGAACCCTCCCCGATACAAGAGGACCGGTGGCGCCTGAGGCTTCCCCTGAAGTTGGACAGACACGGTTCCAACCAGACCAAACCTGGAGGCGAAAGTATGTGGTATATTCACTTGAATACCATCCACTATGGAGTGGAGGAGTAGCCTAGTGGTTAGAACACTGGCTTGGTAACCAAGCAACCAGGGTTCAATTCCCACTAGTACTCCTTGTGTCCTTGGGCAAGTCACTTAACCCTCCATTGCCTCGGAAGAAAAGCCTGGTCTACTTCCAGTGACACTGCCAAGAAAACCCAGGAGCTTCTGGGTCACCAGGAGTCAGGACTGACTCAAAGGCACACATTGCATTTTTACCATCCACTACTCGCACATTCCCGGCCAACGCACCAAGAATATGTAGCAGCTGATAAGCATGCAATAAATAATACCAGGAGTCAGTTCAAAGATCAAAGCCAATTTATTGTGCACAGGCTCAAACGGACACCTTTTGTGTCTGAAAAGAATGAGCAACGAAATACAGCAGCAGATTCATTATATACAATTTCACAGTTTGATACAAGCAGACTTTCTATTGGTCCCACCGCCCCCTGCATCTGTCCAATTGGGGACCCTCTCTGGGCCTAGCACCCTGCTCCCCCTTCCCAGGCTATTCTAACAATGGTACAGCTTCTAGGTATTGATACAATTCTACTGCAAGGTCATTAGGCTCAGAGAATGTGAGAATGCAGAACACTGGAATATATCTATCATCAGCATGGAAGAAATAAATAGAGGATTCATACAAACTTATCAAAAGCAGTTTAAAGCGGATTCTCAAACTTCTACTGACTTTGGTTTTCTCAGCATTTATTATTTCCAAGTGGGGGTGGGGAACTCAGGCCTAGTTTACAGGCCTCTCATACGTTCTACAGGCTATTATAGGCCATAGCCTACCACAGTAGGGGGGGGGGGTAAGGAGGGACGGAGTGAAGGTGCTGGTAGGAGGGGAAACAGTTAGGGAGTATGAAGAAAAGGAAGACAATGTGATGTGGAGCCATAGAAGAGGAACTATGAAAGGCCTGTAAGTTAGGCCTGGATCCTAACTCCCATTATAGCTAGAAAAGAACCAAAAATCTGTGAAAAATGAGAAAACTGTTTTAAAATGCTTAATAAGAAGTTTTTATGAATCCATAAGTCTTCTATTATTCTCTTGTGTGTGAAAGAACAGAAATGTTTCAATATATACATTCCTGGAGCTAGGGATAACCTTGCAGTAGAGAAGTAACGAAATCAAGAACTGCACCATTGTTAGAGCAATCCTAAGGGAGGGGGCCGGTTGCTAGGCTCTGGAGGGATTTCTAATTGGACAGCTGCAGGGAATGTAAAACCAATGAGAAGTTTGCATGTATCGAGTTGGAACCAATAGAAAGTTCTCATGTATCAAACTGAAAAAGAGGTATAAATGGTTAAGTCTCTGTAGAAACGTTTGCTCAGTTCCTTTTGAAGCTTTGACTGACTGGGCCTGTGCACAATAAACTGGCTTGGACCCTGTCAATTGACTCCTGGACTTATTCATTGATTGCACTTTGCTACAGCATATTCTTGGTGCATTGGCCGGGAAGTGCGAGTGGTAAATGGTATTCAAGTGAATAATCCACGCAATTCGCCTTGAGGTTTGGCCCGGTAGGAACCGTGCCTGTCCGACCGCGGGGGAAACCTCAGGCGCCGCCGGCCCCTTTGTGCCAGAGAGGGTTACGCCTGCCTCGGCGGGCCATCGGGTCCAGCTGGCCAACACCTCTGACCCGGGGGAGTCCAGGTTCCAACTCAGAAGCTGGTGTGGTATTGGGAACCGGATCCGGTGAGTAGACATTTTTGTGATTCGATAGTCAGAAAGAACAGCCTGGGACAACGTCTTGCGTGCCCAGGACTAATTTGGTGTATTTGGTATAGATTAACTGGGAAATCTCGCATGAGTGTGGGTGAGACAAGGGAGCCAGATCACCTCCCATAAGGGCGGTCCTAGTAAGCTCTGCGTAAGGAAAGCGGAAGCCGAAGCCATCGACCCTTCTTGTTTGGAATAGTTAGTCAGAAAACCTGGGCACTTGAAATATTGAAATATGATATCCTGTTGAAATATGCTTGCTTGCGTGAGTGAGAGGTCTTGAAATACAGACCGAGCGAAAGCGGACTCCTAAGTAGCGCAGTTCCTGGCCGGGCGACCGCGCCCAGGTCGCGAACAGGAGGAAGCGAGTGGTGTTTGTCCCCCCCAGTGTTCTGTGGGCTGTACGGACCCCTTACCTACAGCCATACTACCTATCCTTATTGTTCGTTGTCTTGTACGTCATTACGTGTACGTAGGGTACGTAGAGTATGTAGCGTACGCAGGTACATTGAGCACGTAGGTAGTGTACGTAGGTATGTTTAGATTATGGGAGGGACGGAGTCCACGCAAACTCCGTTGGCATGTATGATCAAGAATTTCTGTAAAGGATTTTCGGGTGATTATGGTACGAAAATGACTCCATCCAGATTAAAAATGTTATGTGAAAGGGAGTGGCCCGCATTAGCTGCTTCATGGCCCCGTGGGGGCACCTTTGATCTAGAGACAGTTTTACGAATTCATCAGCTTATACTAAGAGTGTATCCTGACCAGTTCCCCTATATAGATTCCTGGTTAAATGTGTGTGAGTAGCAGCCCTCATGGATGAAGCGCTGTTATGAGGAGCGCTGTAAAATATTTGTAGCTACTACTAGGGGAACCAGAAAAGCTAAGGAAGAGAAGCCACCTGTGTATTCTGCCCCAGAGTCCCCATATATTCTGGATAGGTTACCCCAGCACCCACAGAAGTTAGTTCCCACAGCACCACGACCTGAAGTAGAGCCAGAAGAGGAGTCCCAGAAAATACCGATACAGCAGCCTAAAAAGCGTCCTACCCCGAGTGATAGTCCCGAGTCAGGCCCAAGCACAGCGGGGGGACTCGAGTCCTCTGACAAGATAGAAAGCGGAGGCTCTCCTGCCAGTTCAGTGTCACCCACCAAGGAGACTTGTGCCCGGGAGCCTTATGATTTAAGAAGCGTAACTCCCAAGTAGAAGGAGAAAGCAGGGCACCTAATGCCATTACGCCAAGTGCCTGGAATACCTGTTTTAAATGATCAGGGCCAGATGGCACCAGGACCAACCAGCTTAGTTTATGTACCCTTTTCCACTACAGATTTATTAAACTGGAAAACGCATTATGCATCCTACACACCAAGCCCCAGGAATTAACAGAATTAATGTCTAGCATTATGCAAACCCATCAGCCTACCTTGGCCAATTGTCGCCAGCTCCTGTCTACCCTCTTTACTACTGAGGAGCGAGGGCGAATCGGGCAAGCAGCCCTCCGCTGGTTAGAAGAAAACCCTGTAGAAGGGGGAGGAATAAATTCCCCACAAGCAGCTGTTGCAGAATATCCCAATGAAGATCCCGGGTGGGACCTGAATGATGAAAAGGGGGCGGTGGCCCTAACCAGATTTCGCCAGGCCTTATTGCAGGGCCTGAAGAAGGGAGGCCAGAGGACCATGAATATCGGGAAAGTATCGGAAGTTCTCCAGGGTCCAGATGAGAGCCCAGCGGCCTTTTATGAGCGGTTGTCTGAAGCTTATAGATTATATACCCCATATGATCCCGCCGCTCAGGAAAATTTACGCATGGTAAATGTGGCCTTTGTTAGTCAGTCCCAGAGAGACATAAAGCGAAAATTGCAGAAATTGGATGGATTTGCGGGCATGAATACAGCTCAGTTAATGGAAGTCGCTCAGAAAGTATTTGTGAATCGTGAAAATGAACGAGACAGAGAAAGTGAACGAAAGATGAAGAAGAAGGCAGATCTTCTTGCTGCTGCTATAACCGAACGACGTGGAGGAGGTTTTCCTAATCAAAGGCCCAGAGGACGTGGAAGACGCCGCGGAAGCGAAAGGCCTCAATTGGGTGCAAATCAGTGCGCCTACTGCAGGGAAGAAGGACATTGGAGAAATGAGTGCCTGCATCTGGACTCCGCCCCTGCAAGGGGAGGAGGGAGTCCCTGGAGGCCAGGAGGACGATTTCGAAGGGGGGGAGGAATGAACCGAACACAGTTCCAGCAAGAGAGGGAGGAAGCCATTGAGGGAGTGGCAGTAGCAACGGGCTATGACCTGGACGACATAGATGAAGACTAGGCCAGACCGGGCTCCAAGTTCACCCTGGGTCCCCAGGAGCCTATGGTCAGTTTAAAGATAGGGGACCAATACATGGAATTTATGGTAGATACAGGAGCAGAGCATTCAGTAGTAGCCAAGCCAGTAGCTCCTCTGTCCTCACGATCTGTTACCATTGTGGGAGCCACTGGAAATAAAGCACAAAGTCATTCTTGCAGAACCGCATGTGTGAACTAGGGGGACAGAAGATAATGCACCAGTTCTTGTATATGCCTGAGTGCCCTATTCCACTACTGGGCCGAGACATGCTTGCCAAGCTCCAGGCACAAATATCCTTTACTGAAGGGGGATAAATGAAAATGACTGTGAACCCAAAGCCTGCTGGATTAATGGTGCTTACTGTTCCCCGAGAAGAAGAGTGGCGGTTCTATAGTGCACCTCCAATAAAGTCAACTAGTCCGTGTATACCTACCAACCTTATAGCCCCACCTGAAGTATGGGCAGAAGATAATCCACCTGGCCTAGCGAAGAACATAGCCCCTGTCATTGTCACCCTCAAGCCAGGAGTGGAACCAGTGCATGTGAAGCAGCATCCTCTCCCTCGACCAGCCATAGAAGGATTTCACTGCCATTTGATGAAACTGCTGAAGTACGGACTTCTCAAGGAATGCCAGTCACCTTGGAACACCCCCCTTCTCCCAGTAAAGAAACCTGGGACAGGGGACTACCGCCCAGTACAAGATCTAAGGCGAGTAAATGATGCAGTTGAAAGCATACACCCTGTAGTACCAAACCCTTATACTCTCTTGGGACTGATCCCCGCTGAGGCTACTCACATCACCGTCCTGGACCTGAAAGATGCCTTTTTCTCTGTGCGCCTAGCCCCCGCCAGTCAACTTTTATTCGCTTTTGAATGGCAAGACCCCACAACAGGAAGGCGGGGCCAGCTCACCTGGACCAGATTACTCCAAGGATTCAAGAATTCACCTACTCTCTTCAGTGCTGCCCTGAATCAAGATCTCTCAAGTTATCCAGTGGACCCAGGAAAGAGGGTTCTTCTTCAGTATGTAGATGACTTGCTTATAGCCACCAACTCAGAAAGTGAATGCCTACAAGCTACTAGTGAACTTTTGTACCTTCTCAAAGATGCTGGATACAAAGTCTCAAGAGCCAAAGCACAACTATGCCAAACTGAAGTCAAGTATTTGGGATTCCAGTTGTCCAGTGGGATCCGATATTTAGGACCAGAACGCAAAGAAGCTGTATGTAATATCCCCACTCCAACCACTAGGAGGCAAGTAAGAGCCTTCCTGGGGGCCGCGGGATACTGTCGTATATGGATCCCCAACTTCGCGCTGATTGCAAAACCACTATACCAAGTCACCAAAGGAATGGAAAAATCCCCACTAGATTGGGGACCTGAGCAAGATGTAGCATTCCAGACTTTGAAAAAGGCTCTGATGTCATCTCCAGCTTTAGGTCTTCCAGATGTTCAGAAGCCTTTCCATCTTTTTGTTCATGAGTCACAAGGAAATGCATTGGGAGTGTTGACTCAATCCCTTGGATCCTGGCAACGACCAGTAGCCTATCTGTCAAAATAATTAGATGTAGTTGCAAAAGGATGGCCCCCTTGTTTGAGAGCTGTTGCAGCAACAGCCCTCCTAGTGGGCGAAGCAGACAAACTCACACTATTTATTTATGCTTATTTCTATACCGCTTTTTCCAAAGATCAAAGGCGGTTTACAGGTAACATTTAGTGAACATGGTTTTACATAGAACATCGTTTTTTTTTTTTTTCATAACTATGTACAGTTAACATGATAAACGATAACATGGAACATTGTTACAGAACTAAATACAGTTTAACATGGATTATTGTTACAGAACTATTTACATTTTAACATTAGCTAGTAATGCTTTGTCTATTTACATTGATTCTTTGCTAAATTAAGCTTTGTTTCTTAAATGTAGTGAGTGTTGAGGCTTGTTGAGCTGTAGTTAAGGAGGATTGTTATGGTTGTGTGGTGTGTTGGGTGGATAGGATTCATTTAAATTTGTGAAGTGTTCTTTAAATAGAAATGTCTTCAGTTCTTTTCGAAATGTTTGAAGATCTTTTATTTTGCGGAGTTCTAGCGGGAGTTTATTCCATAGGGTGGGGGCTGCATAAGAGAAGGCTCTTGAGCTTGTGGTCTTCTTTGTTTTCCGGATGGATTTTTTTATTTCTAGTGAGTAGGTTGCGTTTTGTCTGCGGGCTCTAATTTCTTTTGGAGCTTGAATCAGAGTGGTTAAATGTGAGGGTGAGATGCCGTTTGTTATTTTAAATGTGGTTAGGAGTATTTTGTATGTTATTCTACTATTTATGGGAAGCCAGTGTAGTTCGGCTAATACGGGAGTTATGTGGTCAGCGAGGCGGGCTTGTGCTGTTACTCGAGCACAGATGTTTTGAGCTCTTTGGAGTAGGTTGGTGCTTGTAAGAGGGAGGCCAATAAGTATGCTATTGCAATAGTCGAAATGAGGAGTGATAAGTGTGCTGATGACAGATCTGAAGTCATGTGTGTCAAGTAGTGGTCTTAAGTGTTGGGTGATCCTAAGTTTATAGAATATGGTTTTCACTGTTTGTTTTATATGAGGAAGCATACTAAGTGTGTGGTCTATTATAATGCCTAGGTATTTTACTTCTTTTTTAACTGGGATTATTGTGTTGTTAATTGTTATAGTTTCAGGGAGATTAGAGTCTGGTTTTCTTGATACTATCATTGCTTCAGTTTTTTTTAGGTTGATGCTGAGATTATTGTTTTCTAACCAAGTATTTGCTTCACTGATACAGTCTAGTAAGTTCTGGTATGTGGGATTATTTGTGTTTATCGGTAGGGTGAGCATGATATCGTCAGCATATATGTAGTGGTTTACTTTATATTTTTTAAATATATTTGTGATGGGTTGAAGATACAGGTTGAAAAGAAGGGCAGATAGTGCCGAGCCTTGTGGGATACCTTGTCCTTGTGTGAAGGGCTCTGAGGTGGTTTGTCCTAATTTAACGCGTATCGATCTGTTTGTGATATATGATATGAACCATTGCAGAATTGTTCCACCTATTCCTAGGTTTAGGAGTCTATTAATGAGTGTGTTGTGGTGTACATTGTCAAAGGCTCCAGTTATATCAATGAATATGAGGATGTATCCTTGGTTGTGTGAGTCAGTGCCTTTGATGAGGTCGTTCATAAGTGTTATTAGTAGGGTCTCGACTCCGTGGGATGGTCTGAAGCCGAATTGGTATGAGTCAAGTGGAGCATGAGTGTCAATAAAGTCTTGTAGTCGTATCTGTATTATTTTTTCTATTATTTTGGCAATAAATGGTATGCTGGCTATTGGTCTGTAGGAGTTCGGGTCTTTCGGATTGAGTTTATTATTTTTTACTATTGGGCGTAAGGAGGTAAGTTTTAGTGCTTCAGGCATGATACCTTGTGATAGTGATTGGTTCACTATATTTAGTATATGGATAGCAAGATCAGCTTTGGTGTTCTTTATCCATGATACGGGGCATGGATCAAGGGGGGAGGTAGTGGTGTTGATCATTGATATTACATTGATCAGGTGTTTGTGATCAATGTTTTGGAAGGTTGTCCATGTATTTTTTGTTTCTATGTCTGTGAGCGTAGTTATGGTTGTGCTAGATGAATTATTTTTTAGTTTATTAGCAAAATGAGTTGCAAGGGTTTGTGCACTTATTGTTGTTTGTTCTGGTTCTGTTGTTTGGGTTTTTGTTAGTGCTTTTATAATTGTGAATAGTTCTCTTGGGCGGTTGACTGCCATGTTTATCATTTTTGTATGGTATTCTCTTTTTGATTTATTAATTGTGTCCTTGTATTTGTTGAGGAGATTCATGTATTGATCTTTATTATCGCTCGTTTTATCTTTCCGCCATCGTTTTTCTTGTTTTCTTAGTTGCTTTTTTAGGTTAGAAAGGTCTTTATTGAACCATTTTTCTGATTGTTTTTTTATGAATTGTTTTGGATTAGTTTGTTTGGGAGTGGCTGCTTCTTTTATTATTGAGTTCCATTGGTCTATTAAGGTGTTGACTTCTGTCGAGTTATTTGTGAAGTTGGGTAATACAGTATTTAGGAAGGTATCTTTGTTAAAGTGGGCAAAACGGGATTTATAATGTGTTGGAGTTGTTTCAGTGTTGTTATTAGGTAGTGAGTTTAGTGTGAAGGTTATTAAATGGTGATCTGACCATGGTACTTCTGTAATAAGGGGTGATGATTGGAGTTTATGTTTATTGAATGGTATGGGAATGAATACAAGGTCTAGTGTATTTCCTTTTATGTGAGTGGGAGTCTGTATGATTTGGTTGTAACCCATTTCTTTCATGGCATCCATGAAGTTGGAAGTGTGTTGTTGGTTGAGCGAAGGAAGGTTTAGGTCTCCTAATATGATAAGTGGTTTTTTTTGCGAAGCTGTACATGCAAGGTCTAGGATGGGCGTAAGATTTTTGTGGTCCGCTGAGGGGGGTCTGTAGATAAGAGATATTGCAAGGGTTTTATTCTCTATATTTATGATGTCCATACTGTCAATGTTATTCATACTTGTTAGTGAGTATTTGAGTTCTTTTTTGTGATGATAAGGGCTCCGCCTCCCTTTTTGCTTCTCGGTGGCAGTTGAATAGGTCGTACTGGTTCGTGTTAAGTTGATTTAGGAGGATTGAGTCTGTAGGTGAGAGCCATGTCTCCGTGATAAGAAGGATATCAGGTTTTTTATCAGTGATTATGTCATTTATTAGTGATATTTTATTTCGTATGGATCTTGCATTTATAAGAATGAATTTTTTGATGGTGTTTGAGTTAGGAATTCTGTTTGTAGGTTTATCTAGTTGGAGATTTATTTGTATTAATCTTGCATGTCTGGGGGCATTTGGACGGTGAGTTTGGTTGAATGTATATGGGTATGGTTGAAGTGTGTTTTTGTGTGTGCTTTGAATGATGGGAATGGTATTGTATGGTGCATGAATAGGTTTGTATGCATGGATGTTGTGAACTAAGTGAATGGTTAGTATAATGATAAGAAGGTAAGATTGATACTTTGTTAGATCCATGATTCTTCAGGAGTGAGCTGTGAAATGTGCTGTAATATGACAGTGAAAGATTGCACAGTGTCTACAAATGATGTTACTGGTAGTAGAATATAGGTGTAAATCTATTGACAATAGATATTATGTTGTAGCAGTTGCTAGGTACTGAGAACAATAACTATATGTTGAAAAACAGTTGTGATATGTGAGAAGATCGTGGGGTTACTGCGTATAGTGATTAAGTTGCTGCAATCGCTAATTGCTGTGAACAGTTGCTATACAGTGAAAAATTGTCAGGTATGAGATAACAGTAAAAGATCAAAAACATCAAAGCTGTCAGGTATGAGATAACATTCTGAGAAGACAATTGTCAGTTATGAGAAAACAGTTACAAATAGTGGCTGCAAGTAAAAACAAATTGAAAGTACCTATAGTGTTACTGCTAACAGTAAATTATTGTGCTTCTGTCAACATTACTGAGAATAACATTATAGTGTTACTAACAGCGGTAATTATAGAATAACATTATAGTGTTACTAACAGCGGTAATTATATTTCTACTGACAACAGTATATGTAGTGTTCTTTGTGGGACTATTAACAACTATTGTTATGACTAGATATTGATTTAGGGATGTCTTTCACGGTGTCCATTAATGTATCATATGTCTATGATATATGGTATACTTGCGATTGTTGAGATCGTTGGAGGAGATGAACCACTCGTTGCAAAGATGGGTTAGAGAGGTTTCACAATGCTATTTCGTTGTTTCTTTTGTGGAGTTGACTGTGTTTGAGTTTCTGCGGTGCGCGAGTTCAACTCTAGGGGATCTTGGCGGTATTTGCTCCACTTGGAGAGTTTCTACCTTTTTTCTTTTGTTTTCAGAGTGCCGGTTAAGCGCCTTAGCCTAAGGGCCGTGCCAAAGGGCCCTCTTGCGCGGCCCTCAGGCGCGGGCCCGCAAGGCGCGGGCGCGCTTGTTGGCGCGAGTTTTTAAAGCCCTCAGCTGTGTCCCGATTGGGTGGAGGAAGTGCCGCTGCTGCCGCTGCTGCTCCTGATGCCGGAGGCTCTATCCCCGGGCTGGGGAGAGCTGTGGATGGTGTCGGGGGTGCAGAGGACCACGCGCTTGTTGGCGCGAGTTTTTAAAGCCCTCAGCTGTGTCCCGATTGGGTGGAGGAAGTGCCGCTGCTGCCGCTGCTGCTCCTGATGCCGGAGGCTCTATCCCCGGGCTGGGGAGAGCTGTGGATGGTGTCGGGGGTGCAGAGGACCACGCGCTTGTTGGCGCGAGTTTTTAAAGCCCTCAGCTGTGTCCCGATTGGGTGGAGGAAGTGCCGCTGCTGCCGCTGCTGCTCCTGATGCCGGAGGCTCTATCCCCGGGCTGGGGAGAGCTGTGGATGGTGTCGGGGGTGCAGAGGACCACGCGCTTGTTGGCGCGAGTTTTTAAAGCCCTCAGCTGTGTCCCGATTGGGTGGAGGAAGTGCCGCTGCTGCCGCTGCTGCTCCTGATGCCGGAGGCTCTATCCCCGGGCTGGGGAGAGCTGTGGATGGTGTCGGGGGTGCAGAGGACCACGCGCTTGTTGGCGCGAGCTTTTAAAGCCCTCAGCTGTGTCCCGATTGGGTGGAGGAAGTGCCGCTGCTGCCGCTGCTGCTCCTGATGCCGGAGGCTCTATCCCCGGGCTGGGGAGAGCTGTGGATGGTGTCGGGGGTGCAGAGGACCACGCGCTTGTTGGCGCGAGCTTTTAAAGCCCTCAGCTGTGTCCCGATTGGGTGGAGGAAGTGCCGCTGCTGCCGCTGCTGCTCCTGATGCCGGAGGCTCTATCCCCGGGCTGGGGAGAGCTGTGGATGGTGTCGGGGGTGCAGAGGACCACGCGCTTGTTGGCGCGAGCTTTTAAAGCCCTCAGCTGTGTCCCGATTGGGTGGAGGAAGTGCCGCTGCTGCCGCTGCTGCTCCTGATGCCGGAGGCTCTATCCCCGGGCTGGGGAGAGCTGTGGATGGTGTCGGGGGTGCAGGGGTGTCCTAGCACACTAGGACAAACTCTTCAAGTCACCGTGCCACACTCTGTTCTGACTCTCATGGAACACAAAGGAAACTTCTGGCTAACCAATGCACGAATGTTGAAATATGTATGGGTATGTCAGTCATGGAAGGTGCTGTGGACCTGTTGCTGGCCACCCCACCTCAAACTCAGGGTGGTCACAGTACCCGCACAATGTGACTGTCTGTGGTTACTCTTTAGCAGTGCCACACATGGTCTGTTCCCCCTACTATGCCGAGGTGCTGTGGGGCTGCACATGGTCAGGACCCCCATCAGCCCTAGGTGATGGGGGGGGGGGAACCACAACATATGACCATCTGTACACTGCTGATTTGCATGTGCAGTGCATCATGGGTGTGACTGCTCCAATCCAACCCTGTGAACCCCTGCAGATGGACTGCGTGGTGAAATGAAGTCCCTCTGTCAAATACACACAAGCTCTCCATTGCTTCCAATGCCACCCCGACATATAACCAATCAGGGACTCCCTCTGTGCTGTTCTCACCACACACCCTCCGCAATCCCTCTAAACAAAAGTGGCATTAAAAATGTGTGATACATCTCCACATTGAGGACATATCTAGCCAAAGGAATGTGAATGTACCCTAATGTGAGATGTGTGCAGCAGAAGGTGGTATAAAACATGATGCCGACGCTGCAAAATGTAGCAGCAGTACTAAAAAGTGGGGGTTGTAAAGTCCAGCTCCTGCTCACAGGCTCTGATAGGCAATAGGCCAGCACAATCAGAGATGGTAGCATTAATGTTAGGTGCAATACACTCTCAAGGATATGTAATCTACAGTGCCCACACCTGAACCAACGCACGTAGTAACGCCCGCCCACGCCGGAACCAACGCACGTATTCACGCCCGCAGCAACGCACGTATCCACGCGTGGTGACACGCCCATAACAACATGTGGGTATGCACGTGGCTACGCCCTCACCAACGCACGTGGATACGCCCCAGCAACGCACATGGCTACGCAGCACTGATATAGTCAGAGCAAATGGCAGCCATGTCAAAGAAGCCAGCATTCACACAAAGAGACCTCTATCTCCTCACAGAGCTGTTCTGTCTCCGCCAGCAGCGCCTATTTCCTGGCTCATCCAGGAGGCAGAACTTAGCCAGGGTCAGGAGGGCCTGGGAGTGTCTGTCTCACAGATACAACAGGAGCTCTGACTACCCACGTGAGGTAAGTGCATGGGGACAGGCACCCCAACTGATGATGTGGAAAAAAATACCCTGTAACCAAAGCACAAAGAAACTATGCACTGCCAGGGAATGTCAGGTGTTGCCGCGTCCAGCTGGTAGCAAAGTCTGGCACACACCCAAAAACAAACCCCCCAGCCCCAAGGGGGTAGCTGCAACCATGGCAGGGATGCACTACAGACCACATTGTTATGGTATGGGGCGCTGTTGCAGCCCAAGGATGTGCCCTATCCACAGGAAACCACAGGCCCACCACTCAGGCCAAGAGACAAACAGGGGTCTGTCACTTGCCCCTGTCAACTAACACAAGGCCCAAATACATCCGCGGATGCTGCAGGCCCCAAGAGAGGGCTCCATCCCCCATCCTGGTCCTATGGAATCAGGCCCTTTTTGTGATCACAAAAGACAAACCATAGCCCCAGGATGGTGCAGGCCCCAAGAGAGGGCTCCATCCCCCATCCTGGTCCTATGGAATCAGGCCCTTTTTGTGATCACAAAAGACAAACCATAGCCCCAGGATGGTGCAGGCCCCAAAAGAGGGCTCCATCCCCCATCCTGGTCCTATGGAATCAGGCCCTTTCTGTGATCACAAAAGACAAACCATAGCCCCAGGATGGTGCAGGCCCCAAGAGAGGGCTCCATCCCCCATCCATGTCCAATGTTATCTGGCCCTGTTTGTGATCACAAGAGACAAACCATAGCCCCAGGATGGTGCAGACCCCAAAAGAGGGCTCCATCCCCCATCCATGTCCAATGTTATCTGGCCCTGTTTGTGATCACAAGAGACAAACCATAGCCCCAGGATGGTGCAGGCCCCAAGAGAGGGCTTCATCCCCCATCCATGTCCAATGTTATCTGGCCCTGTTTGTGATCACAAGAGACAAACCATAGCCCCAGGATGGTGCAGACCCCAAAAGAGGGCTCCATCCCCCATCCATGTCCAATGTTATCTGGCCCTGTTTGTGATCGCAAAAGACAAACCATAGCCCCAGGATGGTGCAGGCCCCATAAGAGGGCTCCATCCCCCATCCTGGTCCTATGGAAACAGGCCCTCATTGTGATCACAAAAGACAAACCATAGCCCCAGGATGGTGCAGGCCCCAAAAGAGGGCTCCATCCCCCATCCTGGTCCTATGGAAACAGGCCCTTATTGTGATCACAAAAGACAAACCATAGCCCCAGGATGGTGCAGGCCCCAAAAGAGGGCTCCATCCCCCATCCATGTCCAATGTTATCTGGCCCTGTTTGTAATCACAAGAGACAAACCACAAGAGACAAAAAGGGACCCAGGATATCAATGCTTGACCCAGTACAAGCATTGTGGAACCTGTGTCTTTTGGGGATATTGCTAGGTACGTATGACCTAGATTGGCCACTGTTGGAAACAGGATACTGGGCTTGATGGACCTCGGTCTGACCCAGTATGGCATGTCTTATGTTCTTATGTTCTTATGTTCATAGCCCCAGGATGGTGCAGGCCCCAAGAGAGGGCTCCAACCCCCATCCTGGTCCTATGGAAACAGGCCCTCATTGTGATCACAAAAGACAAACCATAGCCCCAGGATGGTGCAGGCCCCAAAAGAGGGCTCCATCCCCCATCCTGGTCCTATGAAATCAGGCCCTGTTTCAGATTTCAGGAACAAACTATAGCCAAAGGATTCCGCAGGGAGCACTGCAGGTGTCAACCACCCACCCCAGCAGTGGCTGATGGGCACTGGCAGATGTGTGGAGGTGGCACACAGAGATGTGCTGTGTCAGGCCCGCTGGGGTGCACACACAGGGCACATGGAGCCCAGGCTGGACAGGCGTGTGCACGGGGCACACATGGGGCTGTCCCTTGGGAAAGCATGGGGCATGAATGTATCACTCAATAGGGGCAGGCACCTGTTGTATGAAGAGATAGATAGGTGTTGTGGCAGAGGACCCCAAAGTGTCTTTGCGGTAGCTAATGTAAATGTTCGTTGTCAACCCTACAGGTGGAGGACCTGCGTAAGAAGGCCAGGGAGATGAGGGCACGTTACCCGCGATTTGTGGCGCGAGTACAGCACGAACGGATGGCGCAAAGGAATGGTGAGTAATGTGACATGGCCCTGTGGGGCACTGGGTGGCAGAACCACAGGACGATTGTGACTGCGGTATCTGATGTGTGACCATGGAGATGATATGTGTTCCCCTCTCCCACAGCTGATGCACGTGGCAGGGGGGGAGCAGGGGATGTATTGGGTGCGGGGATGGGGGGGTGTGGCAGGTCCCCAGTGGCACGCTCCGCCACAGGGCAATGGGGGCACCAGCCACCTGCCCCCTGATGTTGGCAAAGCACGCCTTCTGGACGTGTGCCTGCCACACATAGCCGCAGACAGGTGCACCGTGCATGCAGCCACACAGACACAGGGATCCATATACGACAGTACTCTGCGGCACCCCGGAAGGCTCTCACTTGCCTCCTGGTGGTTGGAGTAGGAATACTGCATATAGCTTCTTTGCGTTCTGGTCCCAGACGTCTAATTCTGCTGGACAACTGGATTCCTAGGTTTTTAACTTGTTTGACATAATTATGCCTTGGCTCTTGAGACTTTGTATCCAGCCTCATTAAATAAAGTGCAAGAGTTCACTGGTGGCTTGTGGACATTCACTTTCTGAGTCAGTGGCTATAAGCAAGTTGTCCACATACTGGAGAAGAACCCTTTTTCCTGGGTTCACATAGTAGCTGGAAAGATCTTGATTTAAAATGGTACTGAAGAGAGTAGGTTAATTCTTGAATCCTTGAAGTAATCTAGTCCAGGTGAGTTGGCCCTCCTGTTGTGGGGTCTTGCCATTCAAAAACAAACAAAAGTTGACTGGTGGGGGCTAGGCGCACACAGAAAAAGGCATCTTTCAGGTCCAAAAATGGTAAAGTGAGCAGCCTCAGCGGGGATCAGTCCCAAGAGAATATAAGGATTTGGTACTATAGGGTGTATAGTTTCAACTGCATCATTCACTCGCCTCAGGTCCTGTACTGGGTGATAATCCCCTGTCCCAGGCTTCTTTACTGGGAGAAGGGGGGTGTTCCAAGGTGACTGACATTCCTTGAGAAGTCCATACTTCAGCAGTTTCATCAGATGGTGGTGAATTCCTTCAATGGGTGGTCACATGCACTGGTTCCACTCCTAGCTTGAGGGTGACAATGACAGGGGCTATGTTCTTCACTAGGCCAGGTGGTTTATCTTCTGCCCATACTTCAGGTGGGGCTATGAGGTTGGTGGGTATACAGGAACTAGCTAGCTTGATTGGAGATGCACTATAGAACCGCTACTCTTCTTCTCGGGGAACAGTAAGCACCATTAACCCAGCAGGCTTTGGGTTCACAGTCATTTGCATTTCTCCCCCATCTGCAAAAGATATTTGGGCCTGGAGCTGAACAAGCATGTCTCGGCCCAGAAGTGGAATTGGACACTCAGGTACAAGAACTGGTGTGTTATTTTCTGTCCCCCTAGTTCACACATGTGATTCTGCAGGATAGGCTTTGTGGCCTTAGCCCCAGTAGCTCTGACAATGGTGCTGCATCGAGAAAAACACAGTGGCTACTGGCTTTAGCATTCTGCTCCTGTATCCCTCATAAAGTCCATATATTGGTCCCCTATTTTCAGACTGACTCCTGGGGACCCAGGGAAACTTGGAGTCCGGTCTGGCCTAGTCTTTATTCATGCTATAGCCCTCTTTGGCTGCCACTCCCTCTATGGCTGCTTCCCTTTCTTGCTGGAACACTGTGCACTGGGGTTCTGATGTGCAGCAGATGGGCCTGGCATCTCCCCATCACCAGATGGGTTTTGTGATGGTGCGTGTGGTGTGTGGTCCACTCCACCCTCCTGTTCTCCTCCATTGTTGCACTCCATAGCTGAGCATGTGGTTGTGCTGGGGGGTTTGCCATAATGAGCTTATCATACATATAGGTATAGCTTGGGTGTGGGCCGAGGGGCGTTGTCTATGCACAATGAGACGCGCGTTGCGACGCGTGTTGCACATGTGCATGCAGCTACACGCAGGGGATGACGTCATACTGATGTTGCACGCTTTGTTATGCGCGTTGCAACGCCTCTTGCGTTCTCCGCTCGTGGACATCTTTGTTGGATGTCTGTCTTACTTTGGCGTCTGGGTGCACTAGTTGCATTGCTCGAGCTGGCTGGGCTGCGTTTTCTGGAGGATGGGGATGCTGTTCCTGGGGCTGCAGCCCTGGACATGGGTGAAATTCCGCTGCAACTCAGGCCTGCAGCTGTGGAGGGTCCACAGGCGGGTGTGGGTGACCAACGGCGCCGTAGGCGTGCTGAGGCACGGCCCCGCCTGCAACGCCTCTACAGGCCCAGGGCCATGTTCCAGGACCTGAGAGAGGGCCAGGTAATCTCCCTCTACTGGCTGGACACAGGGGCCATTAGGGAGCTCTATGAGGAACTCAGACCTGACCTAGAGCCCCTGACTGCCTGTTCTTCTCACCTGTGTGTCACAGCGGGCATGTGGTGTGGTCTGTTCCCTGCCTGCGCCATTCATTTTCAGGGTTACGGTGTCCAGGGGCACTCGTGATGCATATGATGTGTCCCCTCCATGGCTGTGGGCAACACCTGCAGCTTGCCCATGGCTCCCACACCTGGCCACAGGCATACTGCACAGGCAGTTGTACATATGTCTGCCTGTGGGGTCTATCACTCGCCCACCCCATATGTCGCATGTTTGTGCATGTGCTATCTTGGTTGGGGGGGTTCCCTTCATTTGTGCGAGCATTTGTTTCGTTGGCCTGGGTGTGTACACAGGTGGATGGTTGTGGCTGAAGGTTTACGGCTGATCACATGGAACGTGTGTGGTATAGGGTCCCCAGTCAAACGGCATAAGATCTTAGGGCTGCTTCGCGCTCAGCGCACTGATGTGGCTTTTTTACAGGAGACGCATCAGAGTGCTTTGGAGCATGCTAAATTGGCTAGGGGGTGGGTTGGGACGGTATATGGGGCTTCCTCGGGGGGAAAGAAGGCAGGTGTTGCGATTTTGATTAGAACTGGGGTGGCCTGGGAGGAGGACCATTGTATTAGCGACCCGGGTGGGCGCTATGTTATTCTTGTGGGCACTCTCCAGGGAGTCAAAGTGGGTTTGGTAAATATTTACGCCCCGAACACTTATGATGCGACTTTTGCCACTCAAGTGCACAAGTGTTTGACTGACTTGGGCTCACTGCCTCTTCTTATGGGAGGGGATTTTAACTGTGTTTTGGATGAAACGATAGATAGATCTGGCAATAGGGGCCTCACTTCTGATCGGAAATCTCGGTGGCTACGGGGAGTGTGTGAGGGGTTTAACTTGCTTGACTATTGGCGGGTGTTACACCCTTTAGATAGAGATTATACTCATGTTTCCAGAGCCCATGATACGGGGTCACGACTGGATTATTTTCTGGGGTCTCAAACACTGTTTCGTAAAGTCCTTCGGGTAGAGATTGGTCCGGTGGTGGTCTCCGACCACGCCTATGTCCGGTTGGACCTTGAATGGGGGGCGCGGAAAGGGGGGTCTTTTTGGCGTTATCCCCTCGGATATACCAAGAGTAGCCGATTTGAGACATTCATGCACTCGAAGTGGGCGGAATTTGTTGAGTTTAATGGGGAACACCGTAGTAATCCTGTTCTTTTTTGGGAGACCGCTAAAGTGGTTTTGAGAGGGAATATTATTGAGTTTGGGGCTCGGCAGCGGAAGGCTTATGCTAATCGCCTGATTCTTCTGGAGAAACGGTTGTGTCATGCGCGGCGCTTGTTTACCCAATGCCCGTCCCGGGGGCGGAAAATAGAATTTACTCGGCTGCAGCAGGAGGTTAATGCTGTGTTACAGGAGAGAGCTTCCCAATCCTTATTGTATTATCGATATAGGCTTTATAGATATGGGAGTCGAGTGGGGGGAATGTTGGCTCGGTTAGTTAAAACTAGTCGGGGGAAGTCCCACGTTGGGGCATTGCGGGATGCCCGGGGTGCTATTCGAACCGGGCAGGCATATGTTGAGGAACGGTTTCGGGAGTACTATCGGACTCTTTATGGAGCAGAAGCTGGGACCTTTGCGCAGATGGAGGCCTTTCTTGGAAGGGTGGACCTGCCCAGTTTGTCTTTGGAGGAGAGTGCTATTCTTAATGCCCCCATTACTGGAACTGAAATTCGAGGTGCCATAAAGCAGTTGCATACATGTCGTGCACCGGGTCCTGATGGATATCGGGGTGAATTTTATCACTTGATGGTGGCCTGGGTGGTGGAACCCCTACGGTTGTTCTATTCGGCTTTGATTGAGCGTCAGGCTTTCCCATATGAACCAAATCGGGCGGTCATTACTTTGATTCCCAAACCAGGGAGGGATGGCTTACTACCTGAATCGTATCGGCCGATTTCGCTGTTGAATGTAGACATAAAACTCTTGGCGAAAATTATGGCGAACCGGCTGGCGGACTTCCTCCCCAAATTGGTCAAGGATGATCAGGTGGGGTTTGTTCGAGGTCGACACATCACCAAGAATATTCGTAAAATTATCTCCTCCTTATATATGACCGAAGCGGCAGGGGAACCAGCTCTCCTTATCAGTTTTGACGCTGAGAAAGCGTTTGATCGCGTGGACTGGCAGTATATGTGCCATCTCTTGCCCCTTATGGGAATTGGGGGGTTTTTCCTGGATACTGTTAAGTTGTTGTATTCGGATCCTCGTGGACAGATTTTAGTGAATGGCTCGGTGTCTCGGGACTTTCCGATTCGGAGGGGGACTCGGCAGGGCTGTCCCCTGTCCCCGCTTTTATTTGTGCTCACTCTCGAGCCTCTCCTTGAGCGTATTCGTAACCATAAGGGGTTGATTGGGGCTAGGGTGGGGAAGGAGGAATTTCGGATATCTGCATTTGCAGACGATCTTCTTGTTTATTTGGGGGTCCCTCGGGACACCCTCCCACTTTTGTTGAGATTGGTGGCTGACTTTGGGGCGTTCTCGGGGTTGAAGTTAAACCTAGATAAATCCGAGGCTTTGCCCTTACAGTGTGCGTTCCAGAGGGACTGGATGGATTTTCCGTTGAAGTGGGCGGATAAGAAGCTTCGCTATTTAGGGGTGTATTTGACTGCTGATGTCGCTCAGCTTCAACAGGTCAATTTTGCGGCTCTGCTCTCACATACCGGGGACCGTTTGCATGGTTGGCGGGATCTCCCACTTTCTTTGGGGGCTCGGATAGCTCTTTATAAGCTGACTCTTTTTCCCAAGTGGTTGTACACGATGCAATGTTTGCCTGTTTTGTTTACAAAGCGAGAGCTTCGCAAATTGGCCACCTGCTTAAATCTCTTTTATTGGCGCGGGAGGAGACCTCGGTTAAGCCTTCAGATTTTGCAGCGGCCCTGGGGAGGGGGGGGTATGGGAGCCCCGGACACGCGGCGGTATAATGTCGCCTGTTTGCTGAGGAATTTGCGGGACTGGTTGGGGACTTCCGAGGATTATACGCCTTTGATTTATGAGCAGGCAGTGGCGGAGCCTTTGGCTTTGCGGTTCATTTTGCATGCGGCGGTGGCGCACCTTCCTCCGCTGGTTGGCAGGCATCCTATTTTTAAAGTAATGCGACGGGTATGGCGTATCTTGTGTCAGACGTATTCTTGGGATCCTGGGTGTACACCCTTTTTACCCCTCTGTGGTAATGGGGCATTTGGCCCCGGGCTGGGGGGGGGGACTTTTAGGAGATGGGAGGCGTGTGGCATTGTTGCTTTGGAACAGGTCACGGACAGTAGCGGGCAGGCGTTAGACTTTGTCACTCTTCAATTGAACTATGGTCTCAGGAGCCGGGATTGGTTTGCATATTTGCAACTGCGCAGCTACCTGCGGAGTTTGGATCGGCAAAGTCTACGGACTGATATTTGTTCTAAATTTGAAGAGTTGTTGTATGCTGGGAGTGCGCAGCGGGCACGAGTGGCGACGTTACATAAGGAATATATCCGTACTTTGGGGTTCCCGGCCGAGTTCGCATTGGCGGAGGCTTGGACTCATGACCTGGGAGTTGTACTTCGGGGGCCCGATTTTACTCAGTTGTTTGCGGATATTCCCCATTGGCTCCAGGCGGCAGATTTTCGAGATTTGCAATATCGCATAGTGCGTCGTTGTCATTTTTCTCCCTGTCGCGCCTTTCGGGCGGGCAGTGGCGCCACTGCGGCGTGTCCCCGGTGTGGGGTGGCACGGGCTGATCTGGGACACATGTGGTGGCAATGTGCTCTGGTGGTGGGCTTTTGGAAAGCACTTGTGGGAGCTCTTGTAGGTATTATGGGGCACCCACTTAGTCGGGATCCTCGGCTTTTGGTGCTTGGCATGCTTCGGGGGGTGCCGGGTTTGAAGGGGGGTCGGAGATTTTGGTTGGGTAAGGTTCTCCTCGTGGCGCGGAGAGTGATTTTGTTGAATTGGCTCCTGCCCCAGGGCCCCACTTTGAGTCAATGGGAACGAGAGGTGTATCGACTCCTTTTGTTGGAGCACCAGGGAGCCAGACGTGGGAGGGTGGCCACTGCCAGATTTCTTGAGGAGTGGGGTCCTTATGTGAATACTCTGTCGTCCCGGGACAGAAGCTACATCCTTAATGTGCTTGGTTGAGGGTGTGGATGGTCCGTAGAGTGTCATGGTTATCAAGGGGTGGGGGGGGGAGAGGGGTTTTTGGGTGGTATTGTTTTTCTTTGTGGGTGGGGGCGGGGGGTGGTGAGGGGAGAGGGGGTTGGGATGTTTACTGTGATAAATGTGACAGGAACATGACTGGACTTATTACTTTAACTGTTTTGTCTCATTGCTCTGTACTGCAGTTGTTGGATGAGTTATGTTCAATAAATATATTTTACACATAAAAAAGAAAATGCCTCAGACAGCACTGATTTAAAGTAAAGGGTATTACCTCACACATTAAGCCCACTGGGGGATTGAACTCATGACCCCTGTGTTATCAGTCAATGTATCAACCATCGTGCTACACCTCTGTTGCTGTGTTTGTAGGTCAGCGCACCTAATTAAAGCTAATGCGTGTTAACGTGCCATGGCTCCCTCTATCGCGCGATAACAGACTTTATCGCGCGATAACCTGAAATGCTACCTTAAGACCAGAACGCCCACTCCTTTTATGGCATTCTTCACATTATCGCTGGAGTTAACGCCGGTAACATTAAGACGGTTTAGTAAACATACCCCTTAGTGCGGTTTTTTGATTTGGTAATATCTCATTTTATGTACTGCAGTGGGTGTTATTTGGAAGGATACTTTCAGTTATAGAGTAAAAAAAAACACAGAGATATTTAGTATCCCTTCTCTATTACAAGATAGTATAGATCTGGGGTCTCAAACATGCGGCCCGTGGGCCGTATGTGGCACCTGCGTTACGTGACTGTCCCCAACTGAAGCCTCCTCCGGGCATTCTGACCGTACTCAGGAGGGGCGGAGACAAACTCCTTCTGCGCAACAGAACCACCCCAGGCTACCGGCATCAACAAAGGTGATAAGCTCAGGGCCGGCCCATCTACTAGGTGGATTAGGTGGCCGCTTAGGGCATTAGACCCTGGTAGACAATTTAACTCCATTTTGGGAGCAGCGGCACAAAGCCACTGCTTTCAAAAAGGAGTCGAGCCGCTACTAACCGCCGAATCCATCTCTTTTATCTTGCAGCGAAGGCAGGCCAACTCCATTTTGCAATAGGCAGTGGATCGAAATGGAGTCGGACTGCCGTTGCCATCACCACAAGATGAGAACATGGATTTTGGGGGGCAATGGCGTTGGTGGGAGGGGGTATGCTGGCGGCAGAGGAGGAAGGCAGAGGCGATAGTAGCAGGAAGGGGGCAGCATGGTGGGGGCTTCCTCCTGGGGCAGCAGAAACTCTTGAGCCACCCCTGGATAAGCAGGTAGGAAATCTAGTGTACTAGGTTTTGTAGGCAAGAAATAGAATCTTGGTGTGAATCCAATATAAAACGAGAAGCCAATGATTTTCACATAAAAGAGGTATGATTTGTTCATACTTAAAACAGTTACAAAGAAGCTTAATGGTACAGGCAAAAAACCCTTTTGACTTTATAAAATAGCGCATAAATGTGAAAGTATGCGTGCATGCTAAGGCGTGATCATTTACCCCAGTTCTTGTGTTGGCATTGTAAAAACAAGTTCCGACAATGCAGCCCACGGGTTACTTTACAAGTCCTTATTTGGCCCTCAAAGCAATTTGAGTTTGAGATCCCTGGTCTAGATTATCAGCACTCTAATTGGGAAACCTTTGCTAATAGATCTAAGAGGGAAGTGCAATTGGAGCCACATAGCCTCAACTTGGCAGAATATTGTAGGAAAGAAGTTATCCTCAAGGGACTGCGAATTTGGAAGATCAGAACTTTATTCTACGATGGAATAGTATCTTAAATAAATGCTCTCTCAATCTAATGTTATTGGTGATTGAGACAGCGTGTGAGAAACACAAAAAGATGAAAAAGCAACTTGATGTAGAATTAGCTAAATTGAAAACTCTTGAAGATTTTTTGATGCATTTTGATGAAATCTCCAAGCAATTGGATATAAATCAGACTTGAAGGCCCTGAAAGTTAAAACATTTTCACGGGATGAGAAAGAAATGAAGAAAGGTAATATTTATTTGGTCTTTAACACATACTCGCCCTAAGCGCTCTTCCCATAAGACAGTGGGCTTTGATCTGTCATCTGAGAGCTCTAGTTCTAGTGATGAAGATGTCCGAAAAGAAGCTTTTTTAGGGAGAAGAGGAAGAGGGAGGATAAAAGGCTAGTTGACCATAGATTCCCAGTCAGTGGAACGTCAGGGTTCTTTTACAAGGATACTGAAGAAAAGAATTCTACAGTATTCGGAGTTCCAATGAGTGAGATTGTGATTAATTTATCATCTGTTGAACTTTCACCTTCACAACTCTTGCTATTATCTAAAGGACTTTCCTTTGTACCTGGTCCTTTTTACAATAAATTTCAGAGCCATTTGACAATTGAATGGTTGTTTTTAAAGCTTTGATTATTTTTTGCTGATAAAGCTTCAGTTTCCGATGCTTCTGTGATTCATCCGAAATCAAAATGGACATTGCCTGGCCCTTTAAATGCGGTGTTGTCAGCATTTAAGACTTTATTATTAAACAATTTAGAAAGAATTAAGCGACAATACAGAGCACTTCGGGAGCTATAATCTAATAGCTGTCTCACTATCAAACATGCCGACAATGGAGGCACAATTGTTGTAATAAATACCTCAGATTATGAGATCCAGCTTAGTGATGAAACCTGTTATCGTAAATTAGACAAAGATCCAACTCCAGAGTTACAGCAAGAAATTTGTATGGTTATCAAAACTGCTTTTGAGGCAGGGTTTCTATCGGATAAAGAATTGGCTTTTCTAAATCCTTCTTTTCCAAAAGTTCCTATCATTTATCTGTTGCCAAAAATTCATAAGACTCTGGACCCTCCTCCTGGCAGGCTTCTACTGTCTTGCAATGATTCACTACTAGAATATGTTGGTAAATTTCTAGATGTTTTTTTGAAGGTACCTAAAATGCCAACATACATCAAAGACAACACACACTTCCTACATATTTTACAGAAGGTACAGGATGTGACAAATGTTCAGTGGATAGTGACTGTAGATGTCACCTCTTTATATACCTCTATTCCACAAAAAGATGCTCTTGATGTCCTGCAGTCAGTATGGGAGACCAGAGCAATCCCTCTTAAAATGCCAACAAGTCTCTTGTTGTTGTTGTTAAGTGCCGTCGAGTCGGAGTCGACTCATGGCGACCCTCTGGATAGCTATCCTAAATTGTGTTCGGTCTTCAGTCAGGTGGCTCATTGTTGACAGACTGGTACCTGTAGCTGCTGTTATTGTATCGATCCATCTCATTGCTGGCCTTCCTCTTTTGCGTTGACCTTCTATCTTGCCAAGCATAATGTCTTTCTCTAATGATCTCTCTCTTCGCATGATGTGTCCAAAGTATGAAAGTCGAAGTCTTGTCATCTGAGCTTCTAAAGAAAGCTTAGGTTTGATCTCCTCTAGTACCGACTGGTTTGTTCTTCGGGCAGTCCATGGTATACACAGTATTCGCCGCCAGCACCATAATTCAAAGGCATCAATTTTCTTCCTATCTGTCTTTTTCACTGTCCAGCTTTCACATCCATATGATGTTATTGAAAATACCATGGCCTGAACAAGTCGAATCTTTGTATGGAGAGAGACATCTCTGCTCTTGAGAATCTTATCTAGGTCTTTCATAGCCATTCTGCCAAGAGCACTGCGTCGTCTGATTTCTTGACTGCTTGTTGCTTCTTTATTGATAGTTGATCCAAGTAGGTTAAAGTTGTTCACAATTTCAATTTCTTCTCCTTCAATGATGAACCTGTTGATTATGCCAGTTGTCATGATCTTTGTCTTCTTTACATTAAGGTGCAGGCCCATTTTGAGACTATGTTCTTTGATTGTGAGAAGCAAATGTTTCAGATCATCTTCACTTTCAGCCAGTAATGTGGTATCATCAGCATAGCGAAGGTTGTTGATGAGTCTTCCACCAATCTTCACACCTCTGTTGTCTTCATACAATCCTGCTTCTCTGATGATTTGTTCTGCATATAAATTAAACAGGTAGGGGGAAAGTATGCAGCCTTGTCTTACACCTTTGCTTATTTTATACCATTCTGTTTCTCCTTGTTCCGTTCGAACTGTTGCTTCTTGATCAATGTACAGATTGCGCAAGAGAACAATCAGGTGTTCTGGTATACCCATGCTTCTTAATGTGGCCCAGAGTTTCTCATGGTTTACACAGTCAAAAGCCTTGCTATAGTCGATAAAGCACAAATAGATATCCTTTTGGTATTCTTTAGTCTTTTCAAGGATCCATCTCACATCTGCAACGATGTCTCTCATTCCTCGCCCTTTCCTGAACCCTGCTTGCACTTCAGGTAGTTCTTGTTCCAGGTATGGTTGTAGTCACTTTTGAATAATCTTCAGTAGAATCTTGCTGGCATGTGGGATCAGAGCGATTATGCGATAATTTCCACAGTCAGTTGAATCACCTTTCTTTAGTATTGATATAAACACAAATCTTTTCCAGTCATTTGGCCATGATGTTGTCTTCCATATTTCTTGGCAGAGCCTTGTGAGTACGGTAACAGCTGCATCAGATTGCTGCCATACTTCTATGGGAATGCTATCAATGCCTGGTGCTTTGTTCTTTGATAAGGCTTTCAATGCTGCTTCAACTTCTTCTTTCATCACCAATGGTTCCCGATCATAAGGTACAGGTTGAAACGGCTGTTGGTCCACTTGATCTTTATCATATAAAAACTCTGTATATTCCTTCCACCTTTTCTTGATCTTCTCAGCATCATTCAACATAGAACCTTGAGCATCTTGTAACATTCCAATTCGAGGCTGGAATTTTTTCTTTAACTCTCGTAGCTTTAGGAAAGCCGATTTTGTTCTTCCTCTAATAGTTTCTGCTTCTATTTCCTTGCAAGTGTCATTGTAGTACTTTTCCTTGTCCTGTCTTGCTGCATGTTGGAAATCTCTGTTGAGTTCTGCGACAAGTCTCTTAGGTGTATGTTTACTAAACCGTCTTAATGTTACCGGCGCTAGTTGCAGGGTTAATGTGAAGAATGCCATATAAGGTAGTGGACGTTCTGGTGTCAAGGTAGCAAGAATCTGTATTGTGCGATAGTGGGCGCCGTGGCACGTTAACGCGCGTTAACCCTAAGTTCATGCCAGCACAGTGTTAGAAACTATAAAGATGTAGCCCACTGGTTACTGCAATGACTGTGGAGCCAGATGTGATGGGTTTGATCCCACAGTGGTGCTATGTAAGAAGGCTGTCTTGAGGCATTTCCTTTGTTTAATTTAAATCAGTGCTGTCTGAGGCATTTCCTTTTTAAATTTAAATCAGTGCTGCCTGCAAAAACACCCTCAAAGTGCTGTAACCTAAGGTGCCGCATAAGGCGCCCTATAAGGCACTCCATAGGGCACATTATAAAGTGCCTGTCCACCAAGGCACCTTATAATGTGCTCTATAGGGCTCTTTATAGGGTGCCTTATAGGGTGCTTTATAGGGCGCCTTATGAGGCTCCTTAGGCTAGGGCACTGTGAGGGTGTTTTTGCTGGCAGCACTGATCTAAATTAAAAGGAAAAGCCTTAGACAGCCATATTAAATAACACCACTGTGGGATCAAACCCATGACCTCTGTCTTTGCAGTCACCAGTGGGCTACATCTCCATAGTGTCTAATACACCGCTGGCTGGCTACAGAAAGACTGCAGGTCATCACACAAACTGTCTGCTATGGTACCAGGATAGGGTAAACCCACCTGTATCCATGATGCACCGCACATGCAGATCAGCAGCCTACACCTGATCACAAGATGGGGTATGCGCCTCTATAGCACCCCGGCCTGGTAGGGGGAACTGACCGTGTGTGTTCCTGGCACAGAGTAGCTACAGACCGTGACATTGTGCAGTTCCTGTGCTCACTCTGAGGGTGAGGTGGGACGCCCAGTACCAGATACGCAGCACCTGGCATGACTGAGACAGGCTGTGCTGCAGGTCCCCATCAGTGCCAGTGTGATAGGTAGTCCTTGCAGACACACCTAGGATACACCTGTGTCCCTCTCTTTCTCCCAGTCACATCTAGCCCTTGTGGACTATGATGTACCCAGAATAGTGCATATCCTGTGTGGTTGCCATGGTCACATGTTATAAAAGGAGGGTGGTGTTTGGACCCAAATGCATGTTATGTAGCACCACCCAACCCGCCTTCTGTGGGTCAGGGTGGGGGACAGGATCTTCCATCAACAGATCCACATTCTACATCTCTGCAATGGTGGCAGTAGAGGGGACCATCAACCCCAAACCTGCTGGGGAATAGGCACCCTCCAGGGCAGTCAATGCAGATCTGTATGCATCACATAGGGCACTGGCAGAAGGCCTGGAAAAGCTCAGCTGACCCCACCACTATCTGACATTCACCCGCAGAGGGCACAGTCAGTCTTCACCCACTGCACCCTGCAAGGTGTTCCAGCCATACACATACTAACTGCAGACAGTCTGCTAGCTAGTAAATAGTGCATATTCCTGGAGGAACTGTGTGCACCCAAAACTGGGATGTGAGCACACACACACCAAGTGATTGGGACCCAGAAACAGGAACTCATAGATATCACTTGTGAGAAAAACTGTATAGCACTATGGGTGAACCTAGCCATGCCATGGTCACTGCTCCATCAGGGTGAGAGTGACCTCCCAGCATGACATGCTGTGGCCACCCTGTCCATGCAGGTGGTGGTTGGGCACGGCAAGGTCCCAGCCATTGCCCTATGCCCTGTGCAGATGCATCCTGCCTAGGCCGCCCTGTCCGGGCCATACCCACAGTACCTTGCTCCTCATTATGCACATTGGCAGGCTAACACTGGAAACAGTGCAAGCATTGGGGGCTCAGTAAGGTGTAGGCAGCCACAAAATACTGGATAGACATACACACACTCCCACACCTATTTCAGCATTGTACAGAGATAGAGGTGGTTGGCAGCCCTGGCTGCCACACCAGTCCTGGGCACAGTGCAGGCATTGCTATGGTACGCAATACTGTTAGGGACACTCCCTGGGGTGGTAAACACTGTCCGAAACAAACACTGAAACACACTACACAGATATCAGAAAGGTTGCTATGATGAATCTCTGTCAACAAATTGTGTTTAACGTAGGATTTGTTATCTGACATTAATCATAGCAACCTTTTGATATATGTGGAATGTGTTTCCAAGTTTAAAACGGCATTGCTAACATATGCAGGTGTTAGTATTGGGATATGCTGCTCCGCGCAGGGCCCAACAGCCTGAGTCTCCATGAGGCTTTGGATAGTGGAGCCTGTGGGTGTGGGTGTTTCTGCCCCTGTTAGCTGCTGCTCTAGGGCAGCCGTTCCCAACTCCAGTCCTGGTGGACCAAACACAGTTCAGGTTTTCATGCTGTCCCTAATGAATATGCATGAGATACATTTGCATACAATGGGGGGGGGGGGCGGTGTATACAAATGCAGCACAGGCATATTTATTAGGGACAGCATGAAACCTGAATGGTGTTTGGCCCTCCAGGACTGCAGTTGGGAAACTCTGCTCTAGGGATTGCACATGTTTATGGCATGTTTATTTTATCTGCAAGAAAGGTTCTGTCTTTATTACCATGGTTTAGTACTGGGTGAAATATAGGGACATGGTTTGCAGGAGCCACAGCTGGGACTTGAACCTGTGACCTTCTGTCCCTGAACACACTGGCTGTGTGTACTGCACCAACCTATTGCCATAGAGGCAGATCATTCCCTGGGGATACCATGACTGTTCGTCAGACAGACCTTGTCTGCTGCAGTGCACTATACTCACCTAAACGGGGCTTGGCCGTGGTCTACTGTGGGAAGATGCCACTGCCCACTCCGCCACCAGCACCCCTCCGCCACCATGCTGACATGCCCTTGTGCCAGTGGTGCTGGTGGTGCGCAGTCCCAGGCCATCCAGTGTACCGGTAGGCAGCTGCTTATGGTGCGTGATATGGGGTAAGGGTGTCTGCATAGACATCCATGCTTCCCCCGGCACCACCTGCCAATGTTATGTGCCCTTTGGGGTACTTGCTGGGTACTGTCCCCTGGGACACTGTGGGACACACACTTGTGGACATGTTTGCCCTTGGTCAGTTGCTGTCTTGCTGGTTTTCAGCTTCTACATTCCTATGTGTCACCTAGTCATCTGCCTAGTCCACCCTGTGCCCCAGCTGCCCCACTGCATGTCCCTCCTGCAGCCCCTATACCCCATTTGCAGCCTCAACGTAGTGCCCTCTCGTACTTGGGCACTGTGATGTTGCTGCACATGTATCACTACTATCACTTTTTTTGGTTTCCCTGCCTTTGCTGCACATTGTTGACTGAAATGGTCTCTCTCCCCTTCAAATGTGCCTCTAGCGCAAGGTTTTCACTGGCGCTAATTTGCAGACCTTCATTTCATGGCGTTAGTGTGCATGGAGCCTCTCCCCGCCCGCTCTCCGCCCATTGACCCCTTATCTGCGCCCCTGGGGAGCCTTACTCCGCCCTCTGGAAAGCCTTACTCCACCCTCTGCGCACCATAACGGCGCCGGAGGCATTATCACGCGATACGTGACGTTCTCACATGATAATGCACCATTATCGTGTGATGACATCACGTATCATGCGATAACATCGCAGCCGCGACATTAGCGCCGTTTAGTAAAAATATCCCTTAGTTTGTTTAGCGGAGATTGCCTTGATGAAAAATGTTTTCACTATAAAACTGACTTTTTTCAACATATTACAGGAACGGCAATAGGAACTACATTTGCCCCATCGCTGGCTAATCTATATATGCATGCATTTGAAGTGCAGTGGCATATGAGGTGTGACGAAAAAACCCCCGAGACTGTGGCAGCCACACCCATGACTCATTGCCAATTGGCTAACCGCTTATGTCACTGTGTTGTGCAACATCTCGCCTCTATTCTGCTATAATATTTTCATTTCTCTCACTCTGTTTTTCTTTTTCAGGTTGTTTTGTAGCACACTGCTCCATCACTTTGTCACGCAACTGGAGGTGGCAGAAATATGGAGCAAAGAATCAACTTGAAAGATCGGAGAAGATCTAGAGTTCGTTGGCCGAGTCATCACAGGAGACGAGACTTGGGTCTTCCAGTACGACCCTGAAAGCAAGAGACAGAACCTGAGTGGAAGACTCGACTATCACCCAGACCCAAGAAGGCACGCATGTCCAAATCAACGATCAAGGTCATGCTGATCGCATTCTTCGACCAGAAGGTAGTGGTCTATCATAAGTTTGTGCCTGAGGGTCTGACAATCAGCCAGACAGTCAACCAGCATTTCTATCAGCAGGTCCTCAATCGCCTCCTTGACCGAGTTCAGCACAGCAGGCGGTCTCTGTGGAGAGACAAGTCGTGGCTGCTCCACCACGACAACATGCCCGCACACACCGCTCTCAGTGTGAGGCAGTTCTTGGCCAACAAACAGATCACAGCTCTCGACCACCCTCCTTATTCCCCAGATCTCGCACCGTGCAACTTCTGGCTCTTCCCCAGGCTGAAGACTGTGCTCAAAGGAACTCATTTCACTTCTGTAGAAGAGATCAAGGCCACTGTGAAGAGGGAGCTGAGGGACCTCAAGGAGGAGGACTTTACTGAGTGCTTCCGTACGTAGCATAAGCAAATGCAAAAGTGCATTAACTCGGGGGGGGGGGGAGATTACTTTGAAGGGGACAATGCATAATTTCTCTGTAGATTTCATAATAAAACATTTATGGGACAGTCTCGTTTCTTTTTTGTTACACCTCATATACACAATATATAGTGGAGTGGCGGAGATACGTTGACGACGTATTTTTATTGTGGAGTGGAACACGTGATCATCTGTTACATTTTTTTCAATATTTGAATGGTTGTAATTCTGTGATTAAGTTTGAAATGGAATGTCACAAATTTTACCTTCACTTTCTGGATGTACTTGTGACAAAAAGTTGGAATCCTTTTTCTACTATGCTATATACTAAACCTACAGATAGAAATACTTTACTACAATATTGCAGCTTTCATCCATATCATTTGAAAAATAGTTTACCGTATTCTCAACTTTTGAGATGTCATCGTATCTGCTCTACTAAATCAGATTTTCAGACTCAAGCAATTATTTTGTTAGACAAATTTAGAGATTTTACGCTATCCAGATAAAGTGTTTCATAAGGCTTTTAAATATGCCTCTTCTAACCATTGTGAGTGGTTCCTTACTCCCTCAGTTTCCAGTTTGCCTACCCTCTGAATCACAATATGTGACGTGTGTGGTACAATATTCCTCTATTTCAAGATACGTGGAGCCTGATTCTTCAAGTGGGATGTCCAGGCTGTCTAGACGTCCCCGCTGAAGACAGGGCTGCTTGGACCCGATTCTGGTCCACGGGAACAAAACGTTCCCGTGGGAGCCAGAATCAGGCCTGAGGATGGCATGGCATGCCCCCTCTGCCTGCAGGGATGTTCTCCCCGCAAGTGCCCCAGACAACTGCGGCTCCAACCCCCAATATCCCCTCTGCCCGACCCACCGCTGGCTTCCCGTGGCCTGGATTGGTTGGTGGGGACCCCCCCCGCACCTCACCATGGCCTCATGGATGGCTGCCATGCCCCGATCCTGTGGAAAATACTGCTTATATCACCTTTGAGGTAGTATGACCAGTACAGCCCAGCAAGCTCGGCAGCACATGCAGGGCCGTAACCTGAATCGGCCCTGTATGTGCTGCCGGGTGGCCTGCCTCCGCTCCTGTCCCACGCCGGCTCTCCCTGTCCTGAAGCACAGGATGTATAGGGAGAGCCAGTGCGGGAATACAGCCTTGCAACCCACAATCGTGAATGAGGGCCATAGCCTCTTCAGCGATGGCAGTCCTCTCAGCACCTCTTGCTTTGCTAAAGTGAGTCCATGGATTGCGTACAGCTGGGGACATAATCTGAGAGACAAACTATGTCCTACTGTTCCAATTGCTCTTTCATCAGCATCTCCTATGTGGCATTTTAAATAAGAACATAAGAATATAAGATATGCCTTACTGGATCAGACCAAGGTCCATCAAGCCCAGTATCCTGCTTCCAAAAGTGGCCAATCTAGGTCACAAGTACCTAGCAGTTTCCCCAGAAGACACACAGGTTCCACAATGCTTGTATTGGGACAAGCAGTAGATTTCCCAGGACCCCTTTAATAATAGTTTATGGACCTTTCCTCCAGGAACTTGTCCAAACCTTTTTTACCCTGCTACACTAACAGCTTTTACTATATCCTCCAGTAACAAATTCCAGAGTTTAATTACAGGTTGAGTGAAAAAATATTTTCTCTTATTAGTCTTATATGGATTATACTATAGTTTCATTGCATGTGCCCTAGACTTTCTACGTATTGATGGTGTAAATAATTGATCTACATTTACCCGTTTCACTCCATTTATTAATTTATAGACCTCTATCATATCTCCCCTCAGCCATCTCTTTTCCAGGATGAAGAGCCCTAACCTTTTTTAGCCTCTCCTCATAGTTCTATGTAAACCGCTTTGATTCACAAAAGGCGGTAACAAATACTTATAAATAAATAAATAAAATAAAGAGTGGTATCCTTCCATCCTCTTTACCAGTTTGGTGGCTCTTCTCTGTGGTAAATGTATCTTCTGTGAAATATTGGAAGAAGGTAGCGATTTTGCTTATCAATGGGCATGTGTTCTGCCATAAATGACTTACATTGTGTACTTCTGTTTATGTGGTTTACTTGATTTGTTGCCCCTGTACCAATTTTCATGTTGGGAAAACCATACGTCAATTGAGAACCCGGTAGTCTCAACGTAAGAGCAATCTGTCTAAGTCTTGAGAAGAAGCACCATTTGTCACACATTGTTTACCACATAATTATAACTTTTCAGACCTTCGTTGTATGGCAATTGATTTCATGCCTTCCAATATTAGAGGTAGAGATCGTGAAAAGTTGTTATTGCAATGGGAACAACGCTGAATATTTACTCTTAATACTTTGGAGCCAATAGGTTTGAATGGAAAGACTGAGTGGGGGGTTTTCTTGTAATTGTTTAACCGGCTGATTAGCTGAGTAGGTATTGGCTATTTATTTATTTGAACATCTTTTTATACTATGTAGCTATGTATCTCTATATTGCCTGTACTCTGTTTGGTGATACTCTGTTAAGGTGAGGCCCGATCTGATGATTTCAGATGGGGGACTCTTCTTTGATTGGCGGTTGTTTGATTTAAAATCTGTGTCATCAGACACTAATCGATGCACAGTGTTTGCCCTGGTAAGGGGTTTTATTCGCCCCTGAAGAAGCCCAGCTAGGTGAAACGAAAATCTTTGTTGGGCAGGTGTGAGATCTAGGTGAGATATCAGCAGCTTGAAGATAAGTCTATTCCGATTCTGAGAGGGGCACATCCAGGCCGTCTAGACATCCCCATGCAGGACCTGCCTATTAAGACCCGATTCTGTACCACAGGAACAAAATGTTCCCGCGGCATGCAGAATCAGGACCAAGGACGGCCTGGCGTGTCCCTGCCTGCCTGCAGGGACATCCACCCCGCAGGCTCCCCTGGCTACCATAGCTCTGCCCCCTCTTCGCCGCCGCCCGACTCATGGCTGGCGAGCTAGGGCCTGGATCAGGTGGCGGGGATCCCCCGCACCCAGTCCTGGCCCTGGCCCCGGGGTGGATCTCCAGGCCCAATCGCTGGGTCAGTGCTGTTTATTTCACCTTCAAGATGGAATAAGCAGCACGTCCCCTGGAACGCTATATGTCCTGCTGATCTGGCCCACCTCCACTCTGCCCTGATCATGCCCTCTCCCACCCTCCGTCAGGACCAACCCCAGAAGGGGGAATAGGATCCGAATGGCTTGCAGGGCTTCACGTCCCACCGTGACAGCTCCGCAACCCGCGTCTCTGAATCGGGCCCATAGAGCAATATATTTGCACCCTGAGGTCTTTTTCTTCCCTTTTTTTGGATACGTTGTTATGTGTGAATAGCTGCCAAATTTGTTCATAGGTTCTATAGAACCTGATGTAAAAATATAGCTTTGAGCTAATACTATTATATTTGAAGCTTTGAGAGTTGTTTGTGTATGCATATTTATTTAATTAACTAGGAGTGTTGTGATACTTTTAAATAAAACTTTGCTTTGTATATATATGTGTGCCAGCTCTTCCTGCAGTTAAAAGAATGTGCTGATAGCTGGTTGAGTTTGTGTAGGTATCACGAGCTATTCTTCTGCTTTGGCTGCTGAGATCTTTGCTGCCCTTCAGTAATATAAAGCATACTGTTTTCTGTGAAGACACATTTTGTTGTTGTTGCTGCTGCAAATTGAATTTATACAAAGAGGGAAGTGTTAACAGATGTCTCAATAACCATTTTGAAAGGTGAAGAATGATTTATCTTGATTTACCTGTTTCTTGAACCAAAAAATCACACTCTGGATTACTATTTTCTTAAACATTCTACCGATAAATTAAATAAAAATCCTCTTTTATTCCAGATTGTGTGGTCATTATATCTAGGTAACTTGTTCCACCACATATATTCCAGTCTACCTAGAGCAGTATAAGCATATTTACTTTCTTGTCTCTCAGCCCATCCTCTCAACCGCTAGGAACACAACAGACTGTGTGAGTTTCCCCATCTGTTAACAGACATGGTAGACAGTTGGGATTGTGGGGACTATGGTAGGCGGTCCCTCTTCATGTACTTCACAGGGACTTATGGATTGCCCCAGGGATTAGTATTAGTGCCTTTGCTTTTTAATCTTTATCTGAATCCAGTAGTCCAGGTAGTGGAGCATTCTGGAATGTCTTGTCATCTTTTCACTGATGATATTCATCTGTGGATTGAGGTTGGTTCCAATCAGGCGGAGTCAATGTCTTTGGTTAACAATTGTTTGAGTGAAGTATCCAAACAGAGAGTGAGAACTGGAACGTAACTATGAAAAGTCACATGATTTGTGGATGAGCAGGAACCAGAATGTTCTGGAAATTAAACCATCGATTGAGTTTTTCTTTGAGTAAGAAAGAAGTTGTGAGGAATCTGTAAGTGCTCTTGGATAAACACTTGATGCTGAATGATCAGATAATACCAGCTGTAACGGCTTCATTTGCGAGTCTACAGCGGCTAAAGGCATATGTTGTCATTGTTGAATCATGGGGATTTGGTGACATTAATACATGCATTTACTACATCGAGGTTAGATTACTATAGCAGTCAGCTGAAGAGATGGCAGCTGTTACATAATGCACCTGCACATTTATTGATGAGTAACAAGTCGACGAATCATATTTCTTTGGGGTTAGCTGAACTTCACTAATTGCCGATTTGAGTAACAGTCAGAATTTAAAACTATTTCTTTAGTTTTCCAAGCTCTGTTTTAAATGTCTCTCACAAGCACTTCACCCAGTTAGCAGGTGCTGTTAGCCAGATAAGTGCCTTTGAAAACTGGGCCCTAGGTTTAGTCACCAGCAAGGAGGCACTCTCTGATCCATGTGAGTAAAGTGCTTGACTCCGAATTCTAGCTGGCCAGCCACTGTCCCTGCCAGCTGTTCCAGACCAAAAGGCTTCACAAATGTTCAATGCCACGAGTAGTTCCCTGAACAACACTTAATCACTGTTTTTATCAGCCTTGTCCACAGTCCTCAAGATTGCATTACACCAGTTATGATAGTGTGCCACAGGTACAGTTCATTCCTCCTTTCGCTTGTCTTATTAAAAAGGAGATATCAATATAGTCACAAAGTTCCCTGTAGTCCTGGCTGGTAACACAATATCTGCCTCGAGTCCATACCCCAGTTTCCAGGCAGCTTTGGCAAAACCCAGTGGTTAGTCAGCTTCTGATGCTACTGCCCTGGGAGAGGCACCAGGGGCGGCCCAAGGAGGGTGCGGGGCCATGTGCGGAGACTCGGTGCGGGGCCTCATTTGCATAAGGGGCCTCATTTGCATAAATATTTGCATAATGTTACCATACACTAACTTTTAGTAAACATGCCTCTTAATGAGCGTATGCATAAAGAAAGACTAAAAGATGTCTACATTACTATAATCCAGTGCCAACTGCCAGGCACATTAGGAACTACTACAAACACTGCCCATTTAGAACCCATAGCAAACCCGCCATATCATAACAGCACTACCAGGACTCACAAAGCACCATTACCTATCAAAAGGCAACACTGCAAATATTAAACCAATACATTTCAAAGAATAACAATACATGACCTACTGGAGAAAGAGAACAAGTGGCAATGTCAAATAGGAATTACATAAACAGAATACCTCAGCTCAGTTACACATGTAGAACATAGACCATCACCAAACAAGGAATCACAATTTAGAAACAGGAAGACAATAATTAAACTGGGAACCCCAAAAGCCAAACTTGGAATGTACAACAACACTGTAGAAATAAAACTATAAATTAATTTCTTGTACTAAATAAAGCGCAGATGTTAATGATTCACATTGTCCAGAGCTGACGTATTCCAGTTAATAAATTCAAAATAAAGAGATATTTTTCTACCTTTTGTGCATTTTTTTTCAGTTGCAATTGCTACAGCCACTTTCTTCTGGATTCTTCGTGTCTTCTGCTAACTCTCCATCGTCTGCTGTCCATTTGTCCTTTCTTCTCTCTTCTAGTTTTTTTCCATTCTCTCTCTACATCTGCTTTAACATACTAATCTTTCTCCTTTTGCTCTTTCCTCATTCCTATTTCATCCACTCATATTTTACCCCTCCATCCTCAATCCCCACTTACTCTCCCAATACCCGGCCAATTGAAGATTTTTCTTCCCTCCCACACAAAATATTTCTCCCCTCTCCATTTCACTCTCCCAGCCCCATCCCATTCTAATCCTCCCTCAACATCAGCTCCCTTCTAGTTCCAGCCCCACCCAGCATCCGCTCGCTTCTAGCCCCCGCATCAGCCCATTTCCAGTCCCATAGCTATTTGCAGTTCAAGTCCCCCTTCCATTCAGTCCATTACCAGTCCTAGCCCCCCCATAGCCAATTACCAGTCCTAAGCCCCCCATCAGCCCATTTTCAGTCTTAGCCCACCCCCATAGCCCATTACCAGTCCTAACCCCACCATCAGCCCATTTCCAGTCCTAGTCCCCCCATCAGCCCATTTCCAGTCCTAGTCCCCCCATAGCCCATTACCAGTCCTAACCCCCCCATCAGCCCATTTCCATTCCTAGCCCCACATAGCATATTATCTGTTCTATCCCCCCCATCAGCCCATTTCCAGTCCTAGCCCCCCCATAGCCCATTGCCACTCCTAACCCCCCCATCAGCCCACCTCCAGTCCTTACTCCCCATCAGCCCTGTTCCAGTCCGAGCCCCCCCCTCAGCCCACCTCCAGTCCTAACCTCCCCATCAGCCCATTTCCAGTCCTAGCCCCCCCCCATCGCCCATTGCCACTCCTAACCCCCCATCAGCCCATTTCCAGTCTTAGACCCTCCCCCCAGCCCATTACCAGTCCTAACCCCCCTCCCCCCATCAGCCCAGGAAAACATCTATAAGAAAAAACAAACTTGCTGCTGCTGCTGCTGCCGTGGCAGCAGTAGAATCAAGTGTCTCCTGTGGGGCCCCCTCCCGCCCTTAATAATTCCTTAATAATTAAGTCCTTCCTTATTGCAAGGTAATGTGCCAAAAAACTCACTTAATTATTAAGGAACAGTCCAATGATTCATTCACTCCCAGCGAGGACTCCAGAGGCATCTGTTCTACCTCCATTGCTTCTTCCTCCATGAGCTGTAGTAGAGGTCCCGGCAGCTCTTCCCCAGCCATCTGCTTTTCAGGCACTCCCCAGTTTCTCCTTCTGCTAGTTTAGGATTAAATAGCCTCTGTGTACTCTGCACTGCGAAATTCCACCCAGCTGCAGCCTTTCCTGGGTGCTCTCCTCCTTATTGAATACACCTGGGGCTTCAACTTGCAGTGTGCCTGACCCTGCCACAGTGTCTAACTATATGCTTCTTTTGAGGCTGAGGGTCTTGGCCATGAAGTTATTCTGCAGAGTTAGAATATAAAACTGAGTCTGAGGGAGAAATACTCTTCAGTAAAATTGTCAAAAATGAGCTAAGGGCTGGCTTAAATGCATTTGACTCCTTTGGAAGAGTGTTTTAGATCTGTTAGGAACTGGGCAACATTCTGGGGAAAGGGGGGGGGGGTTCAAAAGAATGGGCTCCACCTTAATCAGGGTGAAACCAAGCTCCTGGTTTTAACTTTAAAAAGCAGATAGAGCAGCTTTTAAACTAGATAATGGGGTAAAGTCGAAAATCACCCAAGAGCATACAGTTCGGAATGATGTATCTTTGAAGGATACTAGCAAGCAGAGAAGTTGGGCATGCCAATAGAGAGGATTCAATCAGGGGCAGCCTAAGGGTGATGCGGGACCATGTGCGGAGACTCATTGTTTTATTTATTTATTTATTTAGCTGTATTTATATCCCGCTTTTCACCGGGTCAAAGCGGTCAATTGGGGGATACATTTAACACGAGGGGATATGAGACACATACACTAATACTTACAGGGAACATGGGCAGTGGAGGGTTAAGTGGCTTGCCCAAGACCACAAGGAGTGCCTATAGGACTAGAAATTCTAGTCCCTCTGGCCTGAGATTGCTGTCCCCAGGTGGGACTTGAACCCCCGGCCCTCCGGCCTGAAGTACCTTGTCCTAACCACTAGACCACTCCTCCCTCCATTGTGGGGCCTCATTTGCTTATCCACTGGACCTCATTTGCATAAATGTAATTTATTTTATTTTACATGCATATGTTGCCCATCTAAACCTTTAGGCGGCTTTCAAAGGAGCCCTTCACAAGACTCTTTTTTGTCCTGGCAATGACTTAGGGGCATGCTCACTAAATACTAATGCGCATTAAGTGCCACTGCGCCAATAGAAATAAATGGGTGTTTGTGCACTTAGCACACATTAATATTTGTGAATGCGCATTAACTTTTAGTAAACATGCCTCTTAATGAGTGTCTGAGTACCATTTGTAGGGCAGTGAGGATAAAGAAAGATTACCAGATTTCTACACTACTATATTCCACTACCAACTGCCAGGCAAATTAGGAAGTACTATAAACCCTGCTCATTTAGAAACCGTAGCATATCATAACAGCACTACCAGCACTCGCAAAGCACCAAACCCTACCTATCAAAAGGCAACGCTGCAAATATTAAACCAATACATCTCAGAGAATACCAATACATCTCCTTCTGGGGAAAGAGAACAAGTGGGACTGTCACATAGAAACTACATGAACTAATTATCACAGTTCGGTTATACATGCAGAACATAGACTGCCACCAAACGTAGAACAAGGGATCAGAATTTAGAAATAGGAAGACAATAATTAAACTGGGAACCCCAAAAGCCAAACTTGGAATGTACAACAACACTGCAGAAATAAAACTATAAATTAATTTCCTCTTGTACTAAACAAAATGTTAACGATGCAGATTTCCCAGAGCTGACATATTCCAGTTAATAAATTCAAAATAAAAAAGTATTTTTCTACCTTTTGTTGTTTATGCATTTTATTTTTCAGTTGCAATTGCTCCAGTCACGTTCTTCTGGTTTCTTCGTGTCTTCTGCTAACTCTCCATTGTCTGCTGTCTATTTGTCCTTTCTTCTCTCTTCTAGTTTTTTTCTATTCTCTCTTTACATCTGCTCTAACATACTGATCTTTCTCCTTTTGCTCTTTCCTCCATTTCTTTCTTTATTCCTTTTTCATCCACTTGAATTTCACCCCTCCATTCTCAATCCCCGCTTACTTTCCCAATACCTGGCCAATCGTAGATTTTTCTTCCTTCCCACACAAAATATCTTTTCCACTCTCCATCCTCACTCCACCAGCTTCTTTTTTTCTCTCGCCAGTCCATCCTCTTCTAATCTTCCCCCAACATCAGCTCACAGCTCCACCTGACATCCATTCCCTTCCAGTCCAATTCTCCCATCCCCCCGGATCAGCCCATTTCCAGTCCTAGCCACCAATCTTCTTCTATTTGGGCAGCAGCAGCAGAATGGGACGGTGTTAGTAGAGCAGATAGAACTTAGATTCTAAATTCAGATTAATATAAATAAAATAGAACCTCTAAAATGCTTGTATGCAAATGCTAGAAGTCTGAAAAATAAGATGGGAGAGTTAGAATATAGAGCACTAAATGAGAGGTTAGATATGATTGGTATCTCAGAGACATGGTGGAAGGAGGAAAACCAGTGGGACACTGGTTCATACTTGGGTACAAATTATATCACAATGATAGAATAGATCAAATTGGTGGAGGGGTTGCACTCTATGTTAGAGAGGACATTAAGTCACACAGGATTAAAGATTTTCAGGAAACAAAATACACTGTAGAATCTCTATGGATAGAAATTACATGTAAAAAGGGGATGGTGATGGCAGTGGGGGTGTACCACTGACCGCCTGGCCAGAATGAACACATGGATGATGCAATGCTCAGAGAAATCAGGGAAGCTAGCAATATTTACAGCACAGTAATAATAACAGGTGATTTCAATTACTCTGGTATTGACTGGGTCAGGGTCACGAGAGAATATGCTAGGGAGATAGTTTCTAGATGAAATAAATGACTGCTTCTTGGAGCAGCTGGTTCATGAACCGACTAGAGGGTTTGGACCTAGTCCTTAGTGGAACACAAGATCTGGTGCAAGAGATAAGGGTGTTGGGACCATTTGGCAATAGTGATCATAGCATGACTGCGCTTGATTCAATAAATGGAGGAAGGATGGCAGGGAAATCCACTACAATTACTACTACTGAGCATTTGTATAGCACTATAAGACATACGCAGCGCTGCACAGACATGTAAAGAGGCAGTCCCTGCTCATCAGAGCTTACAATCTTGTCAAGACAGACAACACAAAGGAAACACAAGGAGATCAGGTGAGTCAGGATCTGAAGGCGGCAGCGAACAGGTGAGTTTTCAGCCTGGATTTGAAAGGGGTCAGAAAGGGCACTTGACGTACAGACTCAGGTAGTTAGTTCCAGGCGTAGGGTGCAGCGGGGTGGGGGGAGAGAAGTCTGGAGTTGGCGGTTGAGGAGAAGGGCACAGATAGAGGTGATTTGCCAGAAGAACGGAGGGGGGGGGGGGTGTAGGGAGAGATAAGAGAGGAAAGGTAGTGAGGAGCTACAGAGTGAATTCACTTATAGGTCAGCAGGAGAAGTTTGAACTGGATGCGGAAATGGAGAAGGAGCCAATAAAGTCACTTGAGAAGAGGGGTAATATGAGCATGATGAGGCTGGTGGAAGATTATTTATTTATTTAACATTTTTATTTATTTAACATTTTTTATATACCGCACTATTCATCATCAGTGCGGTTTACATTGAACATCAACATACCTGTCAATCCATGACTGATCTAGGTTTACAGATAACAGGGAAGATAAACTGGGTGTTAACTGGGGAATAACTATCTACATAATTATATATACATTGAATAGGTTACATCAAGTTTTGATATTTGATAAGAATATAGTGTTTTCACATTAGCCACACAGCATAGTGCTGAACAGATTGAAGGGGAGAGAGATGATTCAAAGGGAGACCAGCAAGGAGTAGGTTACCATAGCTAAGACGGGAGGTGATTAAGGAGTGGATAAGTGTCTTAGTAGTGTGTTCAGAAAGGAATAGGTGGATTTTGTTAATGTTATAGAGAAAGAAATGGCAGGTCTTAGCTATCAGATAGATGTTTGCAGAGAAGGAGAGAGAGGAGTCAAAGACGATCTCAAGGTTGTGAGCTGAGGAAACAGGGAGGAGTAGAGAGTTATCTACAGAGATCGAGAAAGGAGGAAGAGGAGAGGAGGTTTTAGGGGGAAAAATAAGAAGTTCAGTTTTGGCCATGTTCAATTTCAAGCAGTGGTGAGACATCCAAGCAGCAATGTCAGAAAGGCAGGCAGAGATCCGAGTGTATCTGTTAACTTTCAAAAGGGAGACTATGATAAAATGAGGAAAACAGTTAAGAAAAAACTAAAAGGAGCAGCAGCAAAGGTTAAAAAAAAAGGTATGGAGAATAAAGCCTAGCAAATTATAATGTCTCTGTATCGCTGCATGGTGTGACCGCACCTTGAATATTGTGTGCAGTTCTGGTCACTTTATCTAAAAAAGGATATATTGGAATTAGAAAAGCTACGGGGAGGGGGGGGGTCAGATTAGATTGCACGATCTGGGTGAACTCTGTCAGCAGTTTCCTACTATAGGCAAGAGGAAGGGGAAAGCGGCTGGGAAACCCACTAAAGCCGCCAGCTCTTCTCTGCCCTCAATAAAACTTCAATTGAGGTGTTCCTGCACCACCTGACCATGGAGCAAGGAAGCTCTGGAGTGGGCCTGGCTGTTTCAATGCTGAAGATGGAGGGCTTGGCATCGACTTCGGGTGAACTAACATCACTTTCCTAGGAGGAGTGGTGTCTCCCTGCGCCGCCAGCTGTCTCTTTGGCTACAGATCAGCTGGGATTCCTTACCTTACCAGAGCTTGGAGGTAAGGAAAAACTAGGGGGTATGTTTACAAAGTAGCGGCAGCGGCCTCCATGCAATATCGGAGCCGCGGCCCCATTGAATTTGTAAACATACCCTTAAGTCTAAAGAATGACCTGCTATATGGTTAATTGCGCTAATTGATATAAAACAAAATCAGGCACTGCTGTTAGAAAATCTGGTTGTCAAAGTCATGAGGTCTGGATTCCGCCCATGGGCCAGAGGTTCCCCACATCTTAGGTAAAACAGAGTTGCTAAGCAGGAGAAAACTAACAAGAAAGAAGCAGGTTTCTCATACCACTCCTCACGTCTGACATCCTGGTTCCCAGTACAACACGTGTACTTTGCTGATGACTGCCATCTAGGTTTGTGCACTACTTGGCCATGGTGTGGCTGTGTTTCCTCTGTTGTGATTTTGTGTACCAACATTACCTGCAACCATGTGCACATTATGCTCTTCATGTGTCCTGACCTGGGGAGGTGCGGCTTTGCAGGGACTCAGGCATATCTGTCGGCATGCCCTTGCCTGTTGGTGCCCATGGGCCATTGTATTTTCACACATCCCCATATATCACCACCTGTACATCTCTGTGCCCTCACCATAAATCAGCTCTGTCCTACCAATCTTATTAAATGATTGGTAGCTCTAGTTATAGACTAGCTGAGCCAGCGGAGGGGGTGGGGAGTATCTATGTGTGGGGCTGCATGGGGGCAGCTCTTGGTAGGAAGAGCATTTGTTCATGGCAGTACCTCCATACTTGGAGCAGCAGGTTTGGTGCCCTAGGCACACCTTCCAGCTTGTGCCCCTTTATATGTGACTGTTTTGGTATACTACTATTACAACTGAGCATTTATATAGTGCTACAAGACATACGCAGCATTGCACAGACACATGTAAAAGATGGTCCTTGCTCATCAGAGCTTATAATCTAGTCAAGGCAGACATAGTAGCTGTAGACACGGGATACATCTACGGGGAATTGTAAGGAAACACAAAGGAAACCGTGTGAGTCAAGATCCGAAAGCGGCAGCGAAGAGGTGAGTTTTCAGTCTGGATTTGAAAAGGGTCGGAGAGTGCGCTTGATGTACAGACTCAGGTAGATAGTTCCAGGTGTAGGGTGCAGCAGAGTGGGGGGAGGAGGTCTGGAGTTGGCAGTAGAGGAGACGGGCACAGATAGAGGTGATTTGCCAGAAGAATGGAGTTCCCGAGGGAGGGTATAGGGAGAGATACGATTGGAAAGGTAGTGAGGAGTTGCAGAGTGAATGCACTTATAGGTCAGCAGGAGAAGTTTGAACTGGATGCAGAAATAGAGAGGGAGCCAATAAAGTCACTTGAGAAGAGGGGTAATATGAGCATGACGAGGCTGGTGGAAGATTAGCCACACAGCATATTGCTGAACAGATTGAAAGGAAGAGAGATAATTCAAAGGGAGACCAGCAAGGAGTAGGTTACAATAGTCAAAATAGGAGGTGATTAAGGATTGGATAAGTGTCTTAGTATTGTGTTCAGAAAGGAATGGGTGGATTTTGTTGATGTTATAGATAATGAAATGGCAGGTCTTAGCTATCAGATGGATGTGTGTGGAGAAGGAGAGAGAGGCGTCAAAGACAATCCCAAGGTTGTAACTGAGGAAACAGGGAGGAGTAGAGAGTTATCCACAGAGACTGAGAAAGGAGGAAGAGGAGAAGAGGTTTTAGGAGGAAAAATAAGAAGTTCAGTTTTGGCCATGTTCAATTTCAAGTAGCGGTGAGACATCCAAGCAGCAATGTCAGAAAGGCAGGCAGAGATCCTAGTCTATCTGTTAACTTTCAAAAGGGAGACTATGATAAAATGAGGAAAACAGTTAAGAAAAAAAACTAAAAGGAGCAGCTGCAAAGGTTAAAGATTTACATCAATCATGGGTGTTATTTAAAAATACTATATTGGAAGCCCAGACTAGCTGTATTCCATGCTTTAATAGAAGTGGAAGGAAATCCAAAAAATAGCCTGCATGGTTTAAAAGTGAGGTCAGAGAGGCTGTTGTAGCCAAAAAAGCATCTTTCACGAAATGGAAAAAGGAGCCAATTAACAAAAACTGGAAACAACCTATCCCTGACAAGTTGTGCCCCTTTATATGTGACTGTTTTGGTATACTACTATTACAACTGAGCATTTATATAGTGCTACAAGACATACGCAGCATTGCACAGACACATGTAAAAGATGGTCCTTGCTCATCAGAGCTTATAATCTAGTCAAGGCAGACATAGTAGCTGTAGACACGGGATACATCTACGGGGAATTGTAAGGAAACACAAAGGAAACCGTGTGAGTCAAGATCCGAAAGCGGCAGCAAAGGCATTGATAAGGCAGGCAAAGAGGGAATTTGAAAAAAAGCTTGCTGTGGAAGCAAAAGCACATAATAAAAACTTTTTCAAGTACAGTAATAGCAAAGAACCTGTGAAAGAGTCAGTTGGATCATTAGATGATAGAGGAGTAAAGGGAGCACTAAGAGGGAACAAAGCAATAGCGGAGAGACTGAATGAATTCTTTGCTTCGATCTTTACTGATGAAGATGTAGGGAATTTACCCATGTCTGAAATGGTATTTAAAGCTGAGGGAGCAAAAGAATTGAAAGAAATATCGATAAACTGGGAAGATGTATTACAACTATTTCATAAACTGAAGAGTAGCAAATCACCTGGACTGGCTGGTATTGTTGAGGCCCCTGGCCCAGGCAACAGCCTATAAGCCTAGGGCTGCACTTGTTAGCCCTTTAATTATAGAGTTTTCTTCCTCATCCAGCGCCGGGGCTGCTGGAATTTGTAGTTGTGTTGTTTAGAAAAAAACGAGTAGTGTGGAGACCGAGGGTTTACAAGGCAAAACACAGGAATTTATTTCTTTTTCTAAAGAGCATTATGGCCCAAAGCAAAACAAACAGGATTCTTTCTCCAAACAATAATCCATAGACATTTTCACCAAACCAAACAATGAAACTGTTTTATGTAGCTTTTTAACATGTGTTGCTGTTTTTTTTTAAAACCATTCAGCAATCAGCAAGGTTTCTCTTCTCTTCAAACCCAAAAGAAATACCTTTTCTTCAGCAACAGGGTTCTTTAGCATTCCTGGCTAAACACATTTTCTCCCTGTTTTCACACTGCCTTCTAGGACATTCAGGTTATAGGCTTTTCCCTTCTTTTATCCAATAACTTTTTATTCTGCCTTCTGGCACAGAGAACAATCCATTACGGAATCTTCAGACCCCTCATCAGATTCATAATAGTCTATCTGCATTTCCTCAGGACCTGTGTCCGGTAAATCTGGCTTTAAGCCAACATGAAAAACTTCAGGCTTAATATTCTCTAAAAGTTCCAGAACCTTTCTCCACTGAGGCTTTTCCCTATGCACAGGGTTTCCACCAGGAACGTGGAGATTCTTTTCTTGCATCAAATGACATAATGCCTCTAACTGGCTTATGGCACTTTTGGCTACCCTTTATTCACGCACCTTTTTGGAAGTTGCAGCTCTTTAGCTGGTTCAGGAATGGTTGGCACTGCAGCCTGACCCTTATCAGCACTTCTCTCTGGCACAGCTCTCCTAGTTTTAAAACCAATTGCAGTTTCCCTGCAATCCTGGCTTTCCTTCTGACTAGGGCTTTCACCTCTGAGATTCCCTCGGACGTCTCCGCCATTCTCCTCCACGGTGAACTCTCTGGGCCTTTCTCTGGTGCTTTTCTCCCCACTGAATTCTCCAGTGTTCTCCCTGGTCAGCTCTCTCGAGTGCTGGTTTCTTGTATCTTTCCTTCCAGCATGCTGCTGCGTGTGCTGCCTCGTCCTGGTACTCCTGTTCCTGTTGCCCTCTCTCTGGCTGTTCTCTCTGGCCGTTCTTTCCTCCAATATTTCCCTGGGTTTATAAGAGTGTCTCTGAACTACCATGCACTCCCCTTCACCCAGGTGTCCCTCATTAATTTCCAAGCCTGCCCTTGGATTAGCAGAGCTTGGGTGTGTCCTGTCCTCAGTAGCTGCGTGTTTTTTTTCTCTGCCTGCAGTGTGAGAGCTACTCACTCCTTGCCTGTCTCTTTCTTTAAAGGTAAATGACTGATTTTCTTCCAATTCCATGGACTCAGCCATACTCTCCTCATCACACATCCCCCCCCTTAAGATATTACGGGCTGGCATTGCAGTACCCGCACAGCTCGTAATTCTCGACAGGGCATCTGCGTTCATGTGCAATTTTCCCGCTCTATGTTCAACCCGGAAATCAAAAGCCTGTAAGGCCATGTACCAGCGGGTTAAACGAGTGTTGTGATTTTTCATTTGGTTTAACCACTTCAGTGGTGCATGGTCTGTGACTAACAGGAATCTGCGGCCTGTAAGATAAAACTTAAGAGCCTCGACCGCCCATTTTATTGCCAAACACTCCTTTTCTAAAGTGGAGTATTTTCTTTCCGGTGGTGACAATTTCCAACTCAGAAACATAATGGGGTGCTCCATGCCCTCATGTTTCTGTGATAGTACAGCCCCCAAACCTGTCTTCGAAGCGTCCGTCTGAACGATGAACGGTTGTTCAAAATCCACCCCTCGTAACACTGGTGCACAGCAGAGCTTTTCTTTTAGTAAAATAAAAGCTTCATCTGCTGCCCCGGACCACTGCAATTGGTTGGGAGCATTCTTTTTCAACATATCCGTTAGGACCGCACTCTTTTCTGCGAAATGGGAGATGAAGCGGCGATAGTAGCCTATTAGGCCCAGAAAACTGCGCAACTGTTTTTTTGTCAGCAGCCTTGGAAAGGCTTTTACGCTTTCTATTTTATTTACTATCGGCCTAACTGTACCCCACCCCACCATGTGGCCCAGGTATTATACCTCCTGCCCGGCAAACATACACTTCGCAGGATTTAGCGTTATGCCTGCATGCCTCATTGCTCGCAAGACTGCTTCTACGCGAGGCAAATGTTGATCCCACGTGGAGCTGTGTATTATTATGTCATCCATGTAGGTGACGGCATATTTTTGGTGTGGGCGTAACACAAGGTCCACCAACCTCTGGCAGGTTGCGGCCGCGCCATGCAAGCCGAAAGGCATTCTCCGAAATTGGAAAAGACCTATGGGAGTAGAGAACGCTGTCTTAGGACGTGATTCTCGGGTTAAGGGGATCTGCCAATACCCCTTGGTCATATCGAGGGTAGTAAGGAATTTCGCCTGGCCTAAATGATCCAATAACTCCTCTATCCGTGGCATTGGATAAGCATCGAAACTGGAGATGGCATTGACACGTCGAAAGTCTATACAAAACCTCATCGTCCCATCAGGTTTTGGCACGAGCACGATAGGGCTGTTCCAGGGGCTTTTTGATTCTTCAATGATCCCCATTTTACACATTTCTTTTACCTGGTTCACCACCTCCTGTTGCTTGGCTTCCGGTAGCCTGTAGAGTCTTTGCCTTACCATCTCACTGGGTGGGATCACTATCTCATGGGCCACTAACATAATTTCCCCAGGCACTGGTGTTAGGACGTCAGGGAATCCTTTCAACAGTTTGGTCAACTCTTGCCTTTGTACCCAAGACAGTTCTTCTCCCATTCGGGGCTCTGGGTCTGTCTTGCAGTCAGATAACTGCGGACCCAAATCCTCCTCTTCCTTCTCTTCGAAGGTTGCGGTCAATCCTTTTCTCTCCGCTCGCCCTGTAGACCCAAATCCTCCAGTCCCTCGGATTGTAGTGGTCATCATGGGAACTTCTTTGAGTGGCGGAAAACCCACCCTTTCGCAGATGAGTTGGGCTATCCTATCCCCCATGTTTACTATGAAGTCTTCCTTCCCAAAGTTAAAAAGTAATACCTTAACAGCCCCTCTGTAGTCTGGGTCGATGACACCCGCGCCCACATCTATAAAATACTTCAGGGCTAGGCCCGAACGTGGTGCGATGCGGCCATAACACCCCAGTGGCATCTCCATTTGGAGGCCCGTATCCACCAAGGCCTTCCCCTGCCCCGGGATAACCAGGTCTACTGCGCTACATAAATCGTAACCGGCCGCTTGCTCGGAAGTGCGCCTAGGGCTCCGCGTGTTAGGAGTTGGTCTGCAATACTTAAGAACAAACTTTGGCTTATTCTCAGACTCTTTCTGTTGGAGTGATCTTCTCGGTCCCTGCTTCTGCTTTTTCCCAAACAACGGACCAGGAACTGAGCTTACCCTGGCCTCAGCTTTACATTGTAATGCGCTCTGTCCCTTCCTAGCTCTATCCATAGGGGAAACCCCCAAGTCTTTCTGGAGGAGTAGATCCCCTACTGCCTCCCCAGGAGATCCCTGTTCCCCCTCTAAGATCTTGGTCTGCGCTCGGGTAGATACCATGCCTACCTTTTGATGTAGCCCCTCTTCCAGGCCCTCCCTGAATTGGGGCCAATCCCTCCCCAATACCAGGGCATGTGGTAACCTGGGCACAATAGCTACAGGAATTTTCTTCTTCATGCCTAAACCCTTCACTAGCACTCTGTGTATGGGACAGAATGATGATGCCCCATGGATACACCTGATTTTCACTTTCCTGTCAGGTTGGTTTAGGACTTGCTTATAGCGAGATTCAATCTCCCGCCAGAGCTTTCTGGAGATCATGCTTTGATCTGCTCCTGAATCTAACAAAGCTTCTGTAGCAATACCTTCTACTTCAACAGTCAAAAGAAAACCTTTCCTAACCTCTTTGGTATGGGCAGTTATCAGTGAAGTCCTCGCTCTACAATCCCTTTTCAGGTGTCCCTCACTACCACATGAAAAACATTTTTTCCGTATAGAGTAGTTTTTAACCATTGGCATACATGTTTTCATTTCATCCCCCTTTGGCCTTACCTTCCTTTCTGATGATACGGAATCTGCCCTTTTAGAAGCACCCCCTTTTTCCTGGTCTGCCAATTCCGCTTCCATAAAGCGCTCGGCCAATAAGGTGGCTTCATTGGTGTTCCGGCAGTTTTGTAAAATCAGGAAGGTTTGTATATCCTTCGGGACTGCGGCCATAAATTGTTCCAGTACAATGCTATCTATAATGGACTCTATGGTTCTAGCCTCTGGTGTTAACCATTTTAATACCAAGCTCTTAATTCTTTGGCAGAGAGCTTTCGGTGTTTCACCAGGCTTCAATTTACTATTTCTTAAGAGACAATGATATACCATGGGCGTTAAGCCTAGGCGGTCTCTTATAGCTTTTTTCAGCTCCTCATAATCATTGGCCAAGGCTGCAGGCATGGCCTTGTATGCCTCCAATGCTTCTCCGGCCCACTGCTCCTTAGGCCAGCCGGTTATGTGTGCCACCCTATCAAATGTCTTTAAAAAATCATCTATATCATCATTCTGAGTTAATTGACCAAAAGAAAATGTCTTGCTAGGCAGTAACCCTAGCCCATGTGTGTGCAAAGCTCCTATGGAACCTGGAGTAGTCCGTGCTGGTTCTGCTGCTTTCTCCTGAGCTCCCAGCCACGCTCCCATCATGTCCAGAAGAGGTTTCTGCTGTGCCTGCATCACTGCAGCAGTTTGCTCCTGAGCTTGTATGGACATTTCATGCTGTTTCTCGAATTGTCCAGCCATCCACTGTAATAGCTCCTTACATTCCATGGCTAACTTCTGCGATGCAACAAGAAAAGACAAAACACCACCAAGTGCGGTACAAACAAATATATCTGCTTCTTATCTGGTTTATATCAACTGTGCTGCACCCCTGTACAGGTATCCTTTAAAACCCTTTTATCTACGGGTTACCTGCAACAGATGTAGACTCCAGCTTAGTAGAAAGGAAGGCCACCGCCTTGTCCTCCTTGACTCCGGCTTTTTGACCTCAGCTGCACTTCACCTTTTAATCCTCAGTAGGGCTTCAGCAGTTAGCACTGTCGTGTGTTGAATTCTTGAGTGGTTGTAAATCCTGGCGCACGCGTAGAAAAAGATTCGAAAAACTACGCCACCTGTGGAGGCCCCTGGCCCAGGCAACAGCCTATAAGCCTAGGGCTGCACTTGTTAGTCCTTTAATTATAGAGTTTTCTGCCTCATCCAGCGCCGGGGATGCTGGGGTTTGTAGTTGTGTTGTTTAGAAAAAACGAGTAGTGTGGAGACCGAGGGTTTACAAGGCAAAACACAGGAATTTATTTCTTTTTCTAAAGAGCATTAAGGCTCAACGCAAAACAAACAGGATTCTTTCTCCAAACAATAATCCATAGGCATTTATACCAAACAATGAAACTGCTTTATGTAGCTTTTTAACATGTGTCGCTGTTGTTTTTTAAAACCATTCAGCAATCAGCAAGGTTTCTCTTCTCTTCAAACCCAAAAGAAATACCTTTTCTTCAGCAACAGGGTTCTTTAGCATTCCTGGCTAAACACATTTTCTCCCTGTTTTCACACTGCCTTCTAGGATATTCAGGTTATAGGCTTTTCCCTTCTTTTATCCAAGAACTTTTTATTCTGCCTTCTGGCACAGAGAACAATCCATTACGGAATCTTCAGACCCCTCATCAGATTCATAATAGTCTATCTGCATTTCCTCAGGACCTGTGTCCGGTAAATCTGGCTTTAAGCCACCATGAAAAACTTCAGGCTTAATATTCTCTAAAAGTTCCAGAACCTTTCTCCACTGAGACTTTTCCCTATGCACAGGGTTTCCACCAGGAACATGGAGATTCTTTTCTTGCATCAAATGACATAATGCCTCTAACTGGCTTATGGCACTTTTGGCTACCCTTTTATTCATGCACCTTTTTGGAAGTTGCAGCTCTTTAGCTGGTTCAGGAACAGTTGGCACTGCAGCCTGACCCTTATCAGCACTTCTCTCTGGCACAGCTCTCCTAGTTTTAAAACCAATTGCAGTTTCCCTGCAATCCTGGCTTTTCTTCTGACTAGGTCTTTCACCTCTGAGATTCCCTCGGAAGTCTCCGCCATTCTCCTCCACGGTGAACTCTCTGGGCCTTTCTCTGGTGCTTTTCTCCCCACTGAATTCTCCAGTGTTCTCCCTGGTCAGTTCTCTCGAGTGCTGGTTTCCTGTATCTTTCCTTCCAACGTGCTGCTGCGTGTGCTGTCTCGTCCTGGTACTCCTGTTCCTGTTGCCCTCTCTCTGGCTGTTCTCTCTGGCAGTTTTTTCCTCCAATATTTCCCTGGGTTTATAAGAGTTTCTCTGAACTACCGTGCACTCCCCTTCACCCAGGTGTCCCTCATTAATTTCCAAGCCTGCCCTTGGATTAGCAGAGCTTGGGTGTGTCCTGTCCTCAGTAGCTGTGTGTTTTTTTCTCTGCCTGCAGTTTGAGAGCTACTGACTCCTTGCCTGTCTCTTTCTTTAAAGGTAAATGACTGATTTTCTTCCAATTCCATGGACTCAGCCATACACTCCTCATCACAGTATATATCCGAGGGTGTTGAAAGAACTGAAATATAAGATTGCAGACCTACTATTACCAGAGGTGTCCCAAGATGGGTGTGGGGCCATGTGCGGAGACTCATTGCGGGACTTAATTTGCATAAGGGGCCTCATTTGCACAGATATTTGCATTATGTTAATGTGCACTAACTTTTTGTAAACATGCCTCTTAATGAGTGTATGGATAAAGAAAACTACAAGATTTCTACATTACTATACTCCAGTGCCAACCGCCAGGCACATTAGGAAGTACTACAAACACTGCCCATTTAGAACCCATAGCAAACCCGCCGTAACATAACAGCACTACCAGGACTCACAAAGCACCATACCCTACCTATCAAAAGACAACACTGCAAATATTAAACCAATACATCTCAGAGAATACCAATGCATCTCCTACTGGGGAAAGAGAAGAAGTGGTAATGTCAAATAGAAACTACATAAACAGAATACCTCAGCTCGGTTACACCATCGGAACATAGACCATCACCAAACAAAGAACAAGGGATCACAATTTAGAAATAGAAAGACAATAATTAAACTGGGAACCCCAAAAGCCAAACTCGGAATGTACAACAACACTGCAGAAATAAAGCTATAAATTAATTTCCTCTTGTACTAAACAAAATGCAGACGTTAACGATGCACATTTCCCAGAGCTGATATATTCCAGTTAATAAATTCAAAATAAAAAAGTATTTTTCTACCTTTTGTTGTGCATTTTATTTTTCAGTTGCAATTGCTCCAGTCACTTTCTTCTGGTTTCTCCGTGTCTTCCGCTAACTCTCCATTGTCTGCTGTCCATTTGATCTTTATTCTCTCTTCTAGTTTTTTTTTCCATTCTCTCTCTACATCTGCTTTTTCCTCCATTTCTTTCTTTATTCCTTTTTCATCCACTCAGATTTTACCCCTCCATCCTCAATCCCCACTTACTCTCCCAATACTCAGCCAATCGTAGATTTTTCGCTGGATAAGCCACAGAGACAGCGTTGGATTTGGTGGGGGAGAGCGGGCCACGGTTGTTGGTCCGTGACATCCTATGTGTCAGTCTCTGGCACTGTTGGTTACGATGCCGGAATAGCTCAAGGCTCTCTGCGGGTGCAGAATCGGAGTCTAATCTGGCCCGTCCAGATTTTGGACATCTGGATGAGCTGGATGTGTCCCGTGTGGAATTGGCCTCTACATGTTTATGAGCCTTTACAACTTATTTCCTTTAATAGTTCTCAACAAATCAGAGTAACTTCTCCACAGGATGTTTAGCAAACTGCTTTTATTTCTGCAATTGCTGCATGTTCTGTATTCCCTTATGTTCTTAGAATTTATTTTCTGTTTGTACCCCCTCAGGCTTTAGGTTTTGGGCTTGTCAATTGTGACGACTAGGATGTTTAAGATTTGCTTGATATGTTTATTTCATTAACCGGGTAAGGCGGACACGTCGCCTCTCGCCCCTCCCCGCCACCCCCAATAACTTTTTCCCTCTAAACCACAAAATTCCAAAACAAAAAACACATGACAACACTCTTGGACTTAAACTGGTCGCAGCTTTAATAACCTTTTTAACAAACCAACCAATACAAATCAACGCATTATAATTCCCCCCCCCCCCAAAGCAGAGCGAGCCCTCACCAGCCATGTTAGTAGCAAGGTGACGCTGCTTCCGCTTCCGCCGGGTACAAGCCCGACAATTTTCCACGCCCTCCCTCTTCCGGCTTCGTCATATTAGCAAAAACCTGAGGGATTAACCGGGTCGGGGGTACCCCACCCCCGCCCTCATGCTTGCCTCCGGCTCCGGACCCCGGAAACCTCCGGGATCCCGCCAAACCCCCCCCAAGCTGCAACAACCCACTACCCCCCAAAAACCCAGAGCGTCCCCCAGCAAGGGCGGGCGGGTGGGACGTCTGACGCCTCCAGCCTCGAAAATCAAAAGGCAGGAGCAGCGCCGAGTCCCCGCACCACCCCCCCCCCCCACTGCCCGAATTCCCAGCCCTCCCATTGGCTCCACGCGTTCAAAACGCCAGCGGGAGCCAATGAGGCCGCCGGACGACACGGTCCTCTCCTCGTCCCGCGCGCCGCCGCAGCACAGGGGCGCGAGTGCACTGCCGCCCACCCGGTTAGCAGTGGCCACGAGGACGGAGGCCCGCGGCCTTACAATAACCGGGTAAGGCGGACACGTCACCTCTCGCCCCTCCCCGCCACCCCCAATAACTTTTTCCCTCTAAACCACAAAATCCCAAAACAAAAAACACATGACAACACTCTTGGACTTAAATTGGTCGCAGCTTTCATAACCTTTTTAACAAACCAACCAATACAAATCAACACATTATAATTTCCCCCCCCCCCCAAAGCAGAGCGAGCCCTCACCAGCCATGTTAGTAGCAAGGTGACGCCGCTTCCGCTTCCGCCGGGTACAGGCCCGACAATTTTCCACGCCCTCCCTCTTCCGGCTTCGCCATATTATTAGCAAAAACCTGAGGGATTAACCGGGTCGGGGGTACCCCACCCCCGCCCTCATGCTTGCCTCCGGCTCCGGACCCCGGAAACCTCCGGGATCCCGCCACCGGCTCAGGTCAGCCACGACCAGAGCCGCCCCCCAAAGGTAAGCTGCGACCAGCCCTCGCCCACAACCTAATACCTTCCAAAGTCTGCCAATCGTTAAGAAGTAAATCCAACCCCACCGGGGACAAGTGCACTCCATCCGGCCTGTAGAGGCCAGTGCAACCAACGTCCACCCAAGGGTGCAGAATTTGACAGCTCCCTGCTCCCCCACCCATCTGCCAATTTGACGGTTAATCTTTGTCACACCCCGTGACCACCGTCGCTGAGCCCAACAGGACGGCCTTGGAATGATATCAGACCAAACCAATATTATGCCTGGAAACATCCCCAACACCACCCCCAAGTCCTTTTGAACCGCCCGAATCAACTGTCGGCAAGTCCATGAAACCAGATCGTTGCCTCCTAAATGGAGCAGCAAAATGTCCGGCACGCCTCTCGAACGCTGGTGGTGCCGAAGCAAAGGCAAGAGCTGGATCCACCGCAGTCCGCGCTCACCCAGCCATGTGACGGTCACCTCAAGCTCTGTAAGTCCCAAATTCGGCCCCATCGGCCGTGTCGCTGCTCGCCGACCAGCCCAGAACACAAAGGAGTGGCCAATCACCCAACAGCAACACGATCCTTGCCCTTTTTCTGTAACAGAAAGAATAAAACAGTTAGTGACCCCCCACCGCTCCTACAAACGCACATAGCTGTGGAAGGCCCGCGACCACCATCTCCCTATCCGCTGTATCTCCTGCTCCGGCAGTCCAGCAGCTGCAGCACTGGTCACTGCCCCAATCCTGAAGGAGTGAGGAGCGAACGCACCAGGATCCTCACCTATCTGCCGTAACGACAGCCGCAGCACCGCCGCAAAATGAAAACGAGTAAGAACCTGCGCATCCTGATGTATAAAAAGGCTACCGTCGGTATCTGGCCGCACGTGTAAGTACGCTTGTAATAATGCAACAGGATACGAGGGAGAGCCCCGCACCGCTGTCAATGCCACCCATGTGCCTCTCCACGCCTCATCCGTCTTAGAACGGGCAAGGCGGATACGAACCCTGCCCCCAATCAATTGCACTTGATGTACTTGAACCTCTCTCCTATTGCAAATCTGACCCGACTCAGCAACCAATTCACCCACCCGAAACGTGCCGAAAAAGGCTACCGAAAAGACAGCCCGAAAAAGCACCCCTTCATAAGAGGATGAAACCACCTGAGGCAATGCGCCACATAAACGCCGCAGCAAGTCATGCGTGATAGGGCACCGCCAATCACCCGGCGAAGGGCAGGACCGCTCCCAACCCCACAGAAGTCTACGCGTTAAAAATCCCCCGCCCGCCGCCCCCCACCCTAGGGCCCGCGCAAAAAAGGAGAATCCTGCCAAATTCCTCCGGACGGTAGTACGCGACAGTCCTGCAGCCTTAGCTGCCGACACATACTGACCCAAAAGCTGATCAGAGGCTGGACCACACTGCCATCCCTGAAGTACCAAGAAGGACACCACACTGCAGCAGCCCCGTTGATATGCTAACCATGTTGCAGAAGAGACGGAATTCCGCAGCAGATCCATCATGTCCCGAGGCCAATCCGCAATAAGTGCTCTGGGACCGATGTCCCCTCTTCGTCCGCATCTGGCGCCAAGGTCCGAAACAGCTCCCACTTAAAACGGGAAAGAGCATCAGCAATCTTGTTATGACTCCCAGGAATATGACGAGCCTTAATCACTAGATTCAACTGCAAACAAGCGAAAACAACCTGCCGCATCAGGTCGGCTACAGGCCTGCATCTTGGGGAATAATTGTTGAGCACAGACACCACAGCTTCGTTGTCGCACCACCAAAGAACTTTACGATTCCGGAGTCTGTCAGGCCATAATGACATAACCACCAAAATGGGGAACAACTCCAGGAAGGTAATATTATTCGTAAGCCCTACGTCCCGCCAGGACGGCGGCCAACCCGCCGCGCACCAAGAGCCCCCAAAATAAATTCCCAAGCCCAAACCCCCAGCCACATCAGTATACAATTGCAGATCCGCAGAAGTCACCTCCCGGTCTCTCAAAACTGTAATACCATTGAATTTACTTAGAAAATCGTCCCAAATCCTCAAGTCCGCCCGCAGGCTGCATGACATCCTGATCCGATGATGGGGCTTAGTAACGCCTGCGGTAGCTGCTGCAAGCCGAAGCAAGAAGACTCTCCCCATCGGGATAACTCTGCAAGCAAAATTAAGGGAACCCAACAAGGACTGCATCTCTCGCAATGTCAGCTTGCTGGAAACCAGCGCATTCGCAACCAACACCCGCAGCTTCATCACTTTCTCTTGAAGGACTAGAAAGGGGGACTGTTACTTCTGGAGAGAAATCTGCAACTGTGAGTATATACTTCTGGTTATTTTCTAAAAAGAATTCTTTGTATTAAAGCTACTTAATCTATGAACCCACTGTTTTTTGTTGGATCAGTTAGGGCCTAGTAGCAGCAATTAAAGTTTGAATTTAAAACACAGAGGAGAGCTTTCTGGTTACATTTCATACCCAGCAGAGAGCTTGTAGTTTAAATTTAATAGTCACTCAGGGCCAAGTAACAGCAAAGTACTTTTAGTTTAAATTTAAAACACAGAAGAGAGCTTTCTGGTTAAATTTAGTACCCAGCAGAGAGCTTGTAGTTTAAATTTCATAAGAAGTTAGAGCCTAGCAGCAGCTAAGAGCTATAATTTAAATCAAATCAGAATTTAGCTTACCTCAGCAGCACAAGACAGGGTACTGTGTAGCAGCCCTCTTTTAATAAGTGTTATTTCCCTCCCTCCCTCCCCACACCCACCCTCCCCTGGGATAATCATAGCTTTATAGGTACTTACACATCTTAAAAGACAGGAGGTGCTTTCAGGTGAAGCTCATTACCCAAATCAGTCATACACTAAGGACCTGAGATTAATTAAGCTTCAGGTGAACAAGGTATATTAAACGTATTACGTACAGTTTTATTGGTATAAATACACATAGCAACCCCTAGTAAGTAAGATCTAGACACAAACTTAAAACTAAGATGCAGACAGCAGTCCAGCAGCGGGATGGGGGCTTTCCAGTCTTTTGCATTGAGTGTCACATGTATGATTTTCTCCCAGTTGGTGAGAGGTCTTACGTGTGCACTAGGTGCAAGGAGCTCTTTTCTCTCAGGGAACAAGTCCGTTCTCTAGAGGCTAAAGTAGCAGACTTGGAAAACATAAGACAGACAGAGAGGTACATAGACGAGACCTACAGGGATATAGTCCTGAAGTCCCACCTCCAGTCTGGCAGCACCCCTGTTGCCATGGAGGAGAGAGGTCACGTGACAGGAGAGTATCACCCTGGTGTGGCAGGAAGTGATCCTGTAACTAGGACCTGTCCTCCAGGTGATGTAAAACCCTCTCGCACCGAGGAGGTTTCTCCAGGGCCATGTGCCCATGAGGGAAGGGTTAGGACAGCCGTTATAGTTGGTGATTCGATCATTAGGCATGTAGATAGCTGGGTGGCTGGTGGACGTGAGGATCGCCTGGTAACATGCCTGCCTGGTGCGAAGGTAGCGGACCTCACCCGCCACCTAGATAAGGTCTTAGATAGTGCTGGAGAGGAGTCTGCTGTCTTGGTACATGTTGGTACCAATGACATAGGAAAATGTGGTAGGGAGGTTCTGGAGGCAAAATGTAGGCTTTTAGGTAGGAAGTTGAAATCCAGAACTTCCAGGGTAGCATTTTCCGAAATGCTTCCTGTTCCACGTGCAGGACCCAAAAGGCAGGCAGAGCTCCGGAGTCTCAATGCGTGGATGAGACAATGGTGCAGAGATGAGGGTTTTGAATTTGTTAGGAACTGGGGAACATTCTGGGGAAAGGAGGGGCTCTTCCGAAGGGATGGGCTTCACCTTAACCGGGATGGAGCCAGGCTGCTGGCATTAACCTTTAAAAAGGAGATAGAGCAGCTTTTAAACTAGATATTAGGGGAAAGCCGACAGTCGCCCAAGAGCGGATGGTTCGGAAGAATGTATCCTTGAAGGATACTACCAAAAGCAGAGAGGTTCCACAAAAGAGTAAAGTAGCCCAAATGCCCTCAAGTATGGAGCAGCTTAAAGATCCCAATTTACCCATGTCTAACAATAGCCAAATTAACATGAATAAAATACATTCTCTAAAATGCTTGTATGCAAATGCTAGAAGTCTAAAGAATAAGATGGGAGAGTTAAAATATATAGCACTAAATGAAAGGTTAGATATGATTGGAATATCAGAGACATGGTGGAAGGAGGACAACCAGTGGGACACTGTGATACCTGAGTACAAACTATATCGTAATGATAGAGCTGATCAAATTGGTGGAGGGGTTGCACTCTATGTTAGAGAGGGCATTGACTCAGAAAGGATTAAAGTTTTGCAGGAAACAAAATCTGCTGTATAATCTATATGGATTGAAATTCCATATAAAAGGGGAAGGCGATGGCAGTGGGGGTGTACTATCGAGCACCTGGCCAGAATGACCAAATGGATGATGAAATGCTCAAAGAAATCAAGGAAGCTAACAAAAGTTACAGCGCAGTAATAATAATGGGTGATTTCAATTACCCCGGTATCGACTGGGTCAGTGTCACGTCAGGACATGCTAGAGAGATAAAGTTCCTAGATGAAATAAATGACTGCTTCTTGGAGCAGCTGGTTCATGAACCGACCAGAGGGGAAGCCATATTACACCAAGTCCTTAGTGGAACACCAGATCTAGTGCAAGAGATAAGGGTGTTGGGGCCACTTGGCAATAGTGATCATAGCATGATCGCCTTTGATTTAATTAGTGGAGGAGGGATAGTAAGGAAATCCACAGTACTACCTTTTAACTTTCGAAAGGGAGACTATGATAAAATGAGGAAAACAGTTAAGAAAAAACTAAAAGGAGCAGTTGCGAAGGTTAAAGACATACATCAAGCTTGGGTGTTGTTGAAAAATACTATCTTGGAAGCCCAGACCAGCAGTATTCCACGCTTTAAGAAAAGTGGAAGGAAGTCCAAAAAACAGCCAGCATGGTTTAAAGGTGAGGTCAGAGAGGCTGCTGTTGCCAAAAAAGCATCTTTCAGGAAATGGAAAAAAGAGCCAAACGACAAAACCTGGAAACAGCACAAGCACTGGCAAGTCAAATGCAAGGCGTTGATAAGGCAGGCAAAGAGAGAATTTGAGAAGAAGCTTGCTGCGGAAGCAAAAACGTGAAATAAAGACCTTTTCAAGTACATTCGTAGCAAAAACCTGTGAGAGAGTCAGTTGGTCCATTAGATGATAAAGGGGTTAAAGGAGCACTAAGAGGCGACAAGGCAATAGCGGAGAGACTGAATGAATTCTTTGCTTCGGTCTTTACTGAGGAAGATGTAGGGATGTTACCCATGACTGAAGTGGTATTTAAAGGTGCGGAAGAATTGAAGGAAATATCGATACGTCAGGAAGATGTCTTACAACTATTAGATAAACTGAAGAGTAGCAAATCACCTGGGCCGGATGGTATACATCCAAGGGTGTTGAAAGAACTGAAATATGAGATTGCAGACCTGCTATCAGTAATCTGTGAACTATCATTAAAATCATCTCTAATACCTGAAGATTGGAGGATTGCCAATGTAACACCAATTTTTAAAAAGGGTTCCAGGGGTGATCCGGGAAACTACAGACTGGTGAGCCTGACGTCAGTACCGGGAAAAATGGTTGAAACCATCATAAAGAATAAAATTACTCAGCATGTAGATAGTCACAACCTAATGGGAGACAGCCAACATGGCTTTAGACAAGGAAGATCTTGTCTTACTAATCTGTTATGTTTTTTTGAAGGAGTGAATAAACAGGTGGACAAAGTTGAGTCGGTTGATATTGTGTATCTGGACTTTCAGAAAGCCTTTGACAAGGTCCCTCATCAGAGACTTTTGGCAAAACTAAAGAGTCATGGGATAGGAGGAAGTGTACTATTGTGGATCAGGAACTGGTTAAAAGATAGAAAGCAGAGGGTAGGGCTAAATGGCCAATTTTCACAATGGAGAAAGGTGAATAGTGGTGTACCCCAGGGATCTGTGCTGGGTCTGCTGCTTTTTGACATATTCATAAATGACCTGGAAAATGGAATAACGAGTGAGGTTATCAAATTTGCAGATGACACAAAACTATTTAAAGTTGTTAAAACCCAAGAGGATTGTGAAAAATTGCAAGAGGATCTTGATAAATTGGAAGACTGGGCATCAAAATGGCAGATGAAATTTAATGTGGACAAGTGCAAGGTTATCCACCTAGGGAACAACAACCCAAACTATGGTTACACGATGCAAGGTTCCACATTAGGAACCACCACCCAGGAAAAAGATTTAGGCGTCATTGTGGATACCATGTTAAAACCCTCGGCCCAGTGTGCAGCGGCAGCCAAGAGAGCAAATAGAATGCTAGGTATGATAAGGAAAGGAATGGAAAATAAAACAAAAGATATTATAATGCCTCTATTTCGTTCCATGGTGAGACCGCACCTTGAATATTGTGTGCAATTCTGGTCACCGTATCTTAAAAAGGATAGAGCGATTTTAGAAAAGGTACAGAGAAGAGCCACCAAAATGGTAAAGGGGATGGAAGGATACTCCTATGAAGAAAGGCTAAAAAGGTTAGGGCTCTTTAACCTGGAAAAGAGACGGCTGAGGGGAGATATGATAGAAGTCTATAAATTAATGAACGGAGTGGAACGGGTAAACGTAGATCGACTGTTTACCTTATCAGAATATAGAAAGGCTAGGGGACATGCAATAAAGCTACAGGGTAAACTATTTAAGACTAATAAAAGAAAATATTTTTTCACTCAACGTGTAATCAAACTCTGGAATTTGTTACCTGAGGATGTAGTAAAGGCTGTTAGTGTAGCTGGGTTTAAAAAAGGTTTGGACAAGTTCCTGGAGGAAAGGTCCATAAACCATTATTAAGAAGTGACCGAAGATATCAATGCTTGACCCAGTACAAGCATTGTGGAACTTGTGTCTCTTGGGGAAACTGCTAGGTAGATATGACCTAGATTGGCCACTGTTGGAAACAGAATACTGGGCTTGATGGACCTTGGTCTGACCCAGTATGGCATATCTTATGTTCTTATGTTCTTTCGGCAGACGAGCTACAAGTGCCACGGAATCCAACTTGACTCCCAAAAAGGTAAGAGTAGTCGCGGGACCCTCGGTCTTACCCAACGCTAAGGGAACACCCCACACTTGGGCTAACTGCACAAAACCGTCCAACAACGCCTTGCACTGCCCCGTCTGCGCGGGTCCAACAAAGAGGAAGTCGTCTAAGTAATGCACCACAGTGCCACACCCCACCCAGTCAACAAATGCCCAATGTAGAAACGAGCTAAACTGTTCGAAATAAGCACAGGAAATCGAACAACCCATAGGCATGCTCTTATCAAAGTAAATTTTCCTTCGAAGCAAAACCCCAACAAATGAAATGCCGACAGATGCACCGGCAATAAACGGAAAGTGGATTCAATATCCACTTTCGCCAGCAAGCACCCAGGCCCGCATGCTCTCACGAGCTCGACAGCCTCATCAAAGGAGGCGTAACGCACTGCGCAGAATTCCCTAGGAATGTGATCATTGACCGAGGAACCAATGGGAAAGGAAAGATTATGTATTAAGCGATACTTTCCAGGCTCCTTCTTTGGAATGATACCCAATGGAGATACCACCAATTCAGCAAAAGGCTGCTCTCCAAAAGGGCCCGCTACCCTACCTAAAGCAATCTCGTTTGCCAACTTTTCCCTTACAATCTGCGCAAACCGCCAAACTGAAGGCGAATTCCGAGCCTTGTTTGCCGCTACGCTGCCCACCACCGGTATTGGAAACCCCTCCCTAAACCCATTCTCCAAAATGAAGCTTACCTGTCTCTTAGGATATCTCTTAAGCCACGGACTTAAAACATCAACCTCAACAGGAGTGGGAGCCAAGCTCCACAAGCCCCTACTACTTGTGGGGGGGAACCGCAGCTCCCCCGCCACTCTTTTTGATACATTTGAGTGCTGAGTGGCCTCCATTACAGATAGAGCAAGCATGCCGGAATTTGCAATCCGGAAAGGGGCATGAAGACTTGTTGAATCGCCAGCACAAGTCCCCAGCTCCCCCCCCCCAGGAGTTCTCTGCAGCGCAGGGGGCACGCCCGATCGAAAGGGCTGGTCCGCCCTCGCGGTAACAGACATTCCACCTTTCGGCCCGCTCAAAGTTCCGCCTGCAGGTCTGATCGCCATCTGCGTCAGCCAAAGATTAATGTCTTGCGTTCCCCAGGAAAGCATTTGATTCTCTTCCATCTTATCACGGAATTTCTCATCATAGTTAAGCCAAGCCCAACCCTCATGAGTCTGTGACGCCTCTAAGATGGAATCCGCGTAAGCCAGAAGCATACCATACTGCTCCGGATGCGAATGCCCCCATACACTAGCCAAGCGCAGGAAGGCACGAGTCCAATTCACGACATTCCGCACCACTCTCTTAACCCTACCAGCCTTCTCATCCTCCTTTCGCTTCCTCCGACTATCCCCTGACCGTTTCCGACCTTCTAGTAAACGGAAAATATCTAAATAGCGACGCTTCTGAATTTTCCGCCGCAGCTTCTTTGGCACTCCCTCCCACAACTCAGAGAAAGCCACCACAGTAGGCGCCGCTCCCACCTTTCCGGCATGACCCGCATCTCCACTAGCCTCCCGACCCCGGCCACATTCGTCCGAAATAGAACCGGACGAAGACTCAGTGGTTGAAGAAGAGGAGGATCCCGAACGCCTACGCTGATGACAAGAACGCCTCCTACTCTTAGTTGCCCGCTTCTTACCCTTATTGGCCAACCGAGTATCACCTTCCCCCGCGGCGCCAGCATCCCGCACCGCAGCGCCAGCATCCAACTCCAACTCACCTGCAGCAGTTGACGCCACCTCGGTAGCCACGCCTGTCTCCTGTCGCATCGACGCCGAAGCTTCAGTTCCTCCCACTGTTCCGCCAGGCAAGGGACCCCCACCAATGCTCACCATTGTGTCATCCCTCTGTCCGGAAGCACCCATCCAAGGATGTCCCACGTAGTGCCATCCGGTAGATACATGTGGAGAAAAAACCGGAAAAGGCGAAGGGACACCAGCCAGAGCCCACGGTGGCTGCCAAGCCCCTAGCCACTCTGCACGGGAAGAGCCTTGACCCCCACCCTGCCAATGTTTCCAAGCTGGCGAGTAACCCCCCCCCCCCCGCAGCACCCGATAAGCCCCCTGGACTTGCCGACTCAAAACCAGTACCGCCCCCCTGCATGTTTGCACCCTCACCGCCCACCGCAGGAACTGGGCCAACACCCGGGCCACCTAAAGACCCATGAGCCACTCTAAGCCCCGATGAACCTCTTGCCGGCCCCCTAGACCTGCCTCGACTCCCCCGAACTACAGGGTCCACCGAAACCCCCCTCAGCACCTGCCCCTCGTGCCTCCTAAAGAGCTAGAGCCCCGTCTGAACGCTCTGCTACGGCTAGGAGCTCTGCCCCTGGCCCCCCCCCCCCCGCCCTCTGGTGCCTGGAGCGGATGACCCATGAGGCCCACTACCATGCCTGGACACCCCTCTGCCCACTTGAGCTTGAAGCCCGTCAGGCCCCAAGGAAGCAGCCCCACATGCCCCTGTACTTCCAGTGTTGGCTTTGACAGACCCTTTCCTCTTTCTGGGGCCCCCTTTTTTCCCTCTGCCCGACATTACAGGCTTAAGGCTTGATGAATCCTTCAAATTTTTTTTTTTTTTTAATACCCTACACACACCAGACTGCTTCAACCCACAGGTGTTTAAAATTTTTATTTTTTTTTAAAATAATATGAACAACTTGCCTGCTTGAACACGCATGTCCAGGCCCAGAACCCACAAACTCACTGCCGTCACGTTCACCAACCGACGCTGCTCAGCCCGGGACTCCGCCGTCGCCAAAAACGTGTTGCAGCCAAAAAACGCTGCCACGGACACGCTGCAGCCCCAAGTCCTCGGCCGCTGACACGCTGCCCGACAGACGTCTGCCCGTACCGACGCTGAGCCAAGTTATTATTTGTTAATTATTTTCCTTTTTAATATTCGCGTTTTCCTTCCTTTTTTTTTTTTTTTTTTTTTTAATTGCCAGCCAGCTCCTGTACACGTCCGGCGCCTCCAGCCTCGAAAATCAAAAGGCAGGAGCAGCGCCGAGTCCCCGCACCCCCCCCCCCCCCACCGCCCGAGGTCCCAGCCCTCCCATTGGCTTCCGCGCGTTCAAAACGCCAGCGGGAGCCAATGAGGCCGCCGGACGACGTGGTCCTCTCCTCGTCCCGTGTGCCGCTGCAGCACGGGGGCGCGAGCGCACTGCCGCCCACCCAGTTAGCAGCGGCCACGAGGACGGGGGCCCGCGGCCTTACAATTATTGTATTTTGATATTTTACAGTCTTCCCCTGTTTACCCTAACAGGATGTGTATGCTTGTTTATTTTGAAAAGTTGAACAAAGAATTAAAATGGAAAAAAAAAAAGGTACAGAGAAGAGCAACCAAAATGATAAAGGGGATGAAAGATACTCCTGAGGAAAAGTCTTAAAAGTTTAGGGCTCTTCAACTTGGAAAAAAGACAGCTGAGCGGAGATATGATAGAGGTCTATAAAATAATGAGTGGAATGGAATGGATAAATGTAAATCAGTTCTTTACTCCTTCAAAAAGTAGAAAGACTAGGGGGACATTCAATGATGCTGCAGTGTAGCACATTTAAAACTAATGAGAGAAAATATTTTTTCACTCAACACATAATGGAAGATGTAGTAAAAGCTGTTAGTGTAGCTGGGTTTAAAAGAGCTTTGGATAAGTTCTTGGAGTAAAAGTCCATAAACTATTATTAATTTGTACTGGGAAAATCCACTGCTTACCCCTGGGATAAGCAGCATGGAATCTTTCTACCATTTGGGAACCTGACAGGTACTTATGACCTGGGTTTAATGGACGTTTAGTGTGACCCAGTATGACATATCTTATGTTTTTATGAAAGTTGGAATACTAAATGTTCACTAAAAGACATCTTGTTGTTATATTTCCAGTGTAGTATTGAGCTGTTCAGACACAATTAAGCTGTCTTGCTGTTTTATTTGTTAAAATAATAAAAATCTTGTAGGAAGGAGACAGAACAAGAGAATATGAGAGTATCTGACTGTTTTGTTTGGATGTCCAGTTGATACATTCCTATTAGTATGTTTCATCTTGGTTCAAGACATGCATTTACTTTAAGAAATAAAACAGGCAGTTATCCATTTCTAAGGACAAAGAACTACTATTACAATTTACTAACTAGGAAACATTGTTTTTCTTTAAAAAACAGCAAGATATTTGTTCGTCTCCACAGAAACAGCTATGTTTGAGGTCATCTTGTCTTATTTATGTTGTTTCTGAAACTACTAGCTGCAATTTAAAAAATTGGAATGTAGACAGCACTATCCCATTTCCTGCACAACTAAGGTTGCCAGATGTCCTGATTTTATCAGGATTGTACTGATTTTTGGAAACTTGTCCTGAATTGAAAAATGTCCAGATTTTGTCCTGAATTGTAGCGTTTTGTCTTGACTTGTCCTGAATTTCTGTAAAATTTTGACAGATGATTAAGATAAGCATTATAATAAAAATGAAGTTATTTTTATTTGCTTATTGTACATACAATGGAGAAATGAACATTAATTAAAACTGTAAAATGCTTGCTTCAAGTTAAAATAAACTATTCATTATCTTGTTGTGATATGTACATAAAAGTTTTAGCTGATGAAAATCTGCTAAATCAAATATCGTCGAACAGTAAATACATGTAAATAATATTTTATTGTGTTTGATGCCTAATAAAATGTTTTTTTGAAAAATGGTATTTTTTGAAAAAATGTCCTGATTTTGGACCAGAAGTATCTGACAACCCTGTGCACAACACAAAAAGGTCATTTCACCCTTGTTATCAAGTGTATGTGTGCAGTATCCCCATACCCAATTACCTCCAGGGTGTTCCTGGATTTGACACTTCCTTGTAGGAATCCTTCTTGGCTGAATCCATCACTCCATGAAGGTTGGTGGCTGATGTCTCTCCTTAGGAGAAAAGAGTGCTAGTAGGTAGATTTCCCTTGCTTTTCCTCAGGAAAAATCCCAAAATAGATGGGATTGTAAACAGGGCTAACAATATGTGTATATTTTATTAACTTACACAGCTATTGTGGCGCTTCACCCTGGCTAGGCGGTCGCCTAGTGGAGACAGCGTGCCATCTAATGTCTTGTATTTTGCAGAGATTCCAGGGCCAAGGCCTCTGGAGTTGTAGTTGTGTGCAAAAATGCCAACCAAGTGGTTTTAGAGGCAACACAGGAAAATTTTATTAATTTTTTTCTTTTGTAGTCAACACTTTGCAAACAAACTGTTATGGAAGTTCCTGAACAGAATAACAGAATAGAGGATAATTTCTCCAACAAAAACTGTCACATAAACCGTGCTTCAACAATGCTATAAATGAGGTTGCTTCCTTCAGCTCTTTAACAGAAGATAACTTCTTTTCCCCACCAAGCCACAGTTGTAACTTATTGCTATTATCAAAGTCCAGCAAAGCCCTCAGCTTCTTTCAACTGCGTAGGGTTTTAAAAGTAAGGCTTCTGCTGCTTATCAGCATTGCTAACAGAAGACTGCTGCTTTAAAACATTTTACTCCAGCATAAACATTTGTGGTAACTTTCAACCTGGAATAATTCTTTCTCTATCTCAGGCTCCCAGCACTCAGCGTATCAGGTTAACTGGCTTCTGGTTTCTCTTTAGCTTAAACCGTTGGCCTCCCCTCAGTCTGAAGCTATGCACAAGGAGCATTCCATTAAGGAATCAATGGAGTCCTATTCCACTTCACAGGATTCCGTCTCCATATCTTCGCACTCAGAATCATGTATCTTTGGGCTTGAGACTGGCTCAGAGTATTCAGGCCTAATTTCTTTTAAAAGCTTGAACACCTTTTCCCAATGAGCTTTTTGTCTCCCCTCTGGGTTTTCAGTATGGCTACCAGACTTTTTACCCTTTAATAAAACACTTAAAGGTTCTGTCTGTTTCCCTTTACTTCTGGGAACATTCTTCCTGACAGGCTTCTTAAAAGATAAAACTTCTGCCTCAGAATCCTGTAGGGCTATTTCTGTATCTTGGCTGTATTCTTCAGCTCCCCCAGGTCTTTCCCTCCTACCTCCAAGCCTGGCTGCAAATCTCTCACAGCAGGGGCTCTTCCTTGAAGTAGCGTCCTCAGAATCAGAGCTGCTCTGGGAATCACTCCGGTGTCTGTTCCTAGACTCTCTCTGCTCTCCACCACTGAAGCTTTGGTCCTCTTCAGTTTGACTTAAAGATTCTCTTTCCAGCTTGCTTACAGCTAGCTTCCTCAGTTCCTTTCTCTTGGAAGGAGTGAGGTTAGCCCTGCTCCTGGCTCTGTCCCAGCTGCTGCTGCTGAACCTGTTCCCATGTCCCAACTTGGACTTGTTCTCCAACCTGTTCCCAAGCCTGTTCCTGTGTGTTTCTGTGAGCTTAAATGTATGCAAGCATCCTCCCTCTCCTGGCTCCTCCCACAGGTGTCTCCTATCCCTCCTCTGGGTTGCCATGGAGTCTGGGTGTGGTCTGAGCCTAGTAGCTCTAGAAGTGTGGGTTTTTCCACTACCTGCATTTTGAAACGTGTGTCTAGCTGAGCCCTTCCCCCACAGAGAAGAAAAAGTTTCTTTTTTATCTGTTTTCCAGGGCTGAGCTGCAGCCTCATCACCACACTATAAGCTTCTACAAAATCAAATAATACGTTTACTAGTTGGGATATTAATCTCACAAAGCTTCACTATCCTTGTTCTATTAGAATTGCCTTCCTCTGTTCCTCTCCTATGGTATTTCCCAAAGTCTCACCCATATGGAGGAATGGAATTGGGTCAGTGAAAATGAGGGACAGAGAGATGAGAAATATAGAAAAATGACTGCAGATAAAGACCATATAATAATTTCCATTTGCCTATTCACACCAACTACTAAGCTTTACAAACCCCTTCCTCTCTCTCAGAGATCCTCTGTGCTTTTCCCATGTTTTCTTGAATTCAGATACTATCCTCATTTCCATCATCTTTGCTGAAAGGCTATTCCAAGCATCCAAAGCCCTTTCTGTAATGAAATATTTCCTTCCATCCCCTTTATCATTTTGCAAGACTGGGTATCCAAATGGCAGAAGAAATTTAATGCGGACAAGTCCAAAGTTATGCATCTAGGAAAGAACAACTCAAACTACAGTTACACGATGCAAGGTACCACCTTAGAAACTACCACCCACGAAAAAGATTTAGGCGTCATCGTGGATAATGCATTGAAACCCTTCGCCCAATGTGCAGCGGTGGCCAAGAAAGCTAATAGAATGCTAGGAATCATAAGGAAAGGAATGGAGCATAAAATAAAGGATATTATAATGCCTCTGTATTGTTCCATGGTTCGACTGCACCTTGAATATTCTGTGCAGTTCTGGTCACCGTATCTTAAAAAGGATATTGCAGAATTAGAAAAGGTACAGAGAAGAGCCACCAAAATGGTAAAGGGGATAGAATGATATCCCCATTTCATTCTTGCCCATCTTCAACTTCCCCTGGTTCATGCTTTGTACGTTCCATGTTCCAATATATGACATCTTTGCAGTTTCTGACTCTCATTTCATGCGCAGCTACATCAGTGGTCAGACCTCCCGAGGGCTTTGATTCAACCACATCATAAATGCTGACTTTATTTTGAAATGTCTTCAGCTCATCTCCAACAGCCTATTGAGTGTCTTTTGACCTGGAGGTCTCATCTTCCAGCACTATATTGCAATTTGTTTTGTTATGACTATCCAATGGGTTTTGGTGCAAAAATAAGGAAGTGGATTGCCAGGTTTTTCTTCTGCATGGGTAATGCTAGTATTGTTGCAATTGTCACGAAAATGTGATCCTTCGCCGCCAACACTGTCCCATTCTGCTGCTGCCCAGATGGGGTGGGGCTTGTTTTAGTCTGGCACTTCAGCTGAGTCATGTCCATCTTGGGAGACCCTGCCACTAGTTAATCTATGGATAGTTTATTCCTCAGCATTATTGCTGTACACAAACCCTCGCAGTATGACAAACTGCAAACCAAGTATGTGGCAGAAAAATTAGCCCCTCTCCCCCCAAAAAAAATGGGCCAGTGCTTTTCTATGAGACAAGGCTTTCCAGATTAATGGCATAGAGTCTTACATCAAACGTAAAAACATAACAGTTTGGAAATTCTCTCTTTCAAACTGCCTTTTCCTGTGTTCTACTCTCCAAACCCCCAAACTATTCCACCCCCAAAAACTATACTCTTGCAAATGCCACACCTTGGAAAAATGCTTCCATCTACAAATACTACTCTCCACAACTGCCCAGCCTCTCCGCAAACTGTACCACCCTCAAAAACGATGTCACCCACAATTGGCCCACTACCTTGCAATTGCACTCATCCTCAAAATCTACCACCCCAATTATCCCATCACCCTAAATGCTCCAACCCCAAGTCTACCCCTGCAATCTTCGCCATCCCAAAAATATCCCCTGTAACTGTCCCCACATTGCAAACTTCCTCACCCCCATAACTGCCCCATCATCCTGCAAACTGTCGTGTCCTCATATTACTTCCTCTGCAAACTGACCCACCACCCCCAACTGCTCCCTGCAGACACAACACATGTAGCATACACACAGAATACAACAGAGATACACACCCACCCATATATGCACAATACACATGCATACCACACACATACCATATACACACTCACAGAATCACATGCACACAAAACATATTTCTTATGCACATTTCATGGCTAACTGGCGATATGCTGATGGTGCAGGGCGTCTGTCTTTAGACTCCCGCGGCAATATTGTGATCTTTAGTGCAGGATCATTTATTTTATTTATTTATTTCAACTTCTTATATACCGCACTCTTCGACATCAGCGCGGTTTACAGATAACATGAAGAAACCAGAACAACAGGCTGTTTGGTATTACATATAACAGGAGTATCAACTTGGATAACATGGAAGAACTATTTACATGGAGTATATAATCTATTAACTAGATAACATGCTCGAACTATTTACATAAAATTAGCAGGAATACTTGGAAAAAGGAGAGAGGCTCTGGATTTGTGGGTTGTATTAGGGTGGGGCTATTATGTTACGCTTCATGTGGGGTAGTATTTGATGAAAAGGTGCAGTTTAAGGGCCTTTCTGAACTGGGTTAGGTTGGTTATGGCGCGGAGATCAGGTGGGAGAGAATTCCAGCATTTTGGTGCGCTAAACATGAAAGCTCTGTTTGACGTTGATAGGCTGCACGTTGTTATAGCCTTTGGGGTTGTTAGTGAGTTTAATGCTGCCTGTCTCCTATTTCTGTTTGATGGGACGGTTTGGATGAGTTCAGAAAGTGATGTGGACGATAAACCATTTATGGCCTTAAAAGTGAGAGTGAGGGTTTTGAATGTAAGTCTTCCGTGTATAGGGAGCCAATGGAGCTGTTTGAGGATAGGTGTGATGTGTTCATTTTTGGGCGCTCTTAGGAGAACCCTGGCAGCGGTGTTCATGGCAAGCTGTAAGGAGCTTACGGTGGATTGTGAGAGTCCTTGTAGAATGGAGTTGGCGAAGTCGAAATGCGGTAGTATCAGAGCTTGGTAGATGGTTCTGAAGTCTTCGTGGTCTAGTAGGGGACGTAGGTGTCTAAGCATGCGTATTTTGAAGTACACAGATTTTACGATATTGTTTATGTGTGATTTCATATCGAGCCTATGGTCTAGTGTGACTCCGAGGTATTTTATTGTTTCCTTGGTGCCTAGGTCAGCTCCCTTGACACTTATGTGTGGTGATGGAGTGAAGTTGGGGTCTCTTGTGATAAAGAGAACCTCGGTTTTCTTATGCTGAATGCGGAGGTTCTGTGACAGGAGCCATTGTGAGACTGCGTCGAAGCAGTTTGTTATAGGCAATAAATCCATTTGCATTGTGGAAAATGGCATGTAGAGTAGGATATCGTCAGCGTATATCATACATTTCACATTGAAAGACCTGATGATATCGCAGATAGGCTGCATATAGATGTTGAACATGAGGGATGAAAGTGAGGACCCTGCGGAACGCCTTGTCTTTGATGGAAGAGTTTTGATTCTCCTGTTGCAGACTTAACGTATTGCATTCTGGTATCGAGGTATGATTTACACCATTCAAGTGCTGAGTTGCATATGCCTTTTTCTTTCAGTCGACTGAGGAGGATCTCGTGATTTACCGAGTCAAACGCTGCTGCTATATCCAAGAAGATTAGCACAACGCCTTGTCGGATGTTGTCTATGGTATTGAGAACATCATTGAAGAGCGTGGTAAGCAGTGTCTCAACACCATGGAATTCTCTGAAGCCATGTTGAGAATGGTCTAGAGGGGCTGCGGAGTCAATGTGGTCTTGGACTTGACGCTGTGCCTCTTTCTCAAAGATCTTTGCTAAGAGGGGGATACTGGCTATAGGCCTGTAGGAGTCTGGCCGTTTTGGGTCTAGTTTAGCGTTTTTTAGAAGTGGCCTGATGGATGTGAGCTTTAATGCAGATGGGAAGGAGCCAGTAGTGAAGGAGAGGTTTATGATTCTTGCAATGAAAGGGCTAAATGCACACCGAAGATCCTTTATCCAAAAGGCTGGGCAGGGATCGGTCTGCGTGGTGGTCGTGTTGAGTGAGGTGATTGTGTCTTCAATGTGTTTAGAAGAAGGCGTGGTAAGTGCAGATAGGGATGTTGGGCAAGTTGTTTCTTGTATATTGTTTTTTGAGAGTTCATCTGTCTGTAGGAGTTTTGATTGCAAGTAATCAGTGAATTCTTGCAGGTGGATATCATTATTTTGTTCAGAGGATGGTTCCTTTGATAGTGACTTAACCAGGTTGAAAAGGTCACGAGGTTTGTTCAATGATCTCTTGAGCATATCTGAGTGGTATTGCTTCTTTCTGGTTGTGATTGCCTCACGGTGAGTTGAGAGGTGGAGAATGTAGGCTTCGTGGTCATCGATAGCTAGCTTGTGGAACATAATCATGATTTAAATCGTGATTATGTTCCACAAACCAATGTTGTACCCCTGACGAAGGCTCTGCTGAAACATGGCCATGTTGGGTAACTGGTATCACCTTTGGTTTCAATAAACCTTGCTGTTTGTTACCTCGCTCTGGACTTGCTGTTGGACTCGCCTTCGATCAGCATATTTCTTCACTCACCCACCGCTCCTTCCTCTCACTATTCCAAATTTGTGCCATCCGTCCTTTTCTTTCCTCATCTTCTCTCGCTACTCTTGTATTGTTACTCGTCATCTCTAAACTCAATTACTGCAATGTCATACTTGCTGACCTCCCCCAATATCAGCTCCACCACTTATAACTGGTTCAGAACACTGTTGCTCATCTCCTCAACCACTCCTCCCTGACTGACCACATCACACCCCTGCTTATGCATCTCCATTGGCTCCCAATTAAATCCAGGTTTGCCTACAAAATTCTCACGATTCGTCACAAAGTTCTCCACACTGGCACCCCTCAGTACCTAGCAGATCTCATCCATCTTCAGCCCGCCCCCTGCCTCCTTTGGTCTGCTCACGGTAACCACCTCTTCCTCCCCTCCCCCATGCAGGCCCATCTTGAACTCACCCGCACTCTGCTTTTTTATCCTTGGCCCCACCCTCTGGAATTCACTCCCGCACACCCTCCGTACCGAAATGTCTTTCCCTAAGTTCAAGAATATGCTCAAAACCCACCTCTTCCATCTTGCTTTTGACCTTCCCCCCTCCAACCATTAGGTTACCCATCTTCCCCCCAACTCAGACTCTCTACCCCCTTCTCCTCCCCCTCGTATAACTGATGTCTCTGTCCCTTTTTCTTTTCTACCTGTTCTTCACCTGAAACTTTCCTATCGATACAATGGCATTCTTTTCTCTCTTTATCTTCACCCGCAGCCTTTATTGATTGATTGTACACTGCCCTGATGTTTATGCTTGGGCAGTATATCAAGCAGAAAAATAAAGATAAAAGATAAAGGACTTCTTGTGAGTGTACTGCGCTTTTGCATTTGTACTGCATTTTAAATTATTTAGATATATATTTCATTTTTTTGTCACTATTTTGACTGTTAAACCTACCAAGTAAATTGTATTGCTTTCTTATTATGCTGATGATGCAGGGCGTCTATTTAGACTCCTGCAACAATGCTGTGATCTTTGGTGCAAGATTGTGATTTAAATCGTGATTGTGTTCCACATACCAATGTTGTACCCCTGGCGAAGGCTCTGCCGAAACATGGCCATGTCGGGTGACTGGTATCCCCTTTGGTTTCAATAAACTTTGTTGTTTGTTACCTCACTCTTGACTTGCTGTTGAACTTCTTGTGTTTTGGACGACATTTCAAATTATTCAGATATTTATTTCATTTTTTGTCACTGTTTCTACTGTTAAACCTAATATGTAAATTGTATTGTTTCTTATTACCCCCCCCCCCACACACACACACATGCAAGCATTAGCACTCACACATACAAATATACATACGCTCACATACATATACATACACAGACACCAGCTTACAGAACACACACACAAAATACAGGCACAAGAAACACACACGCACTCACACACACACACATGTAGAGAAAGTGGAAAGAATTCATTAAGCCATGCTCTGCATGCTTTCCCCACTTGTTATTCTGTGGCTGCCAGCAGTTTTTCAATTTTCAGACTTTAAGACCCTGTTAAACAATCATGATGATTTACGAAGTAAAAGGTTAAGAAAATTTAGGTATATAAAATTTCCATGCAAAGTTGATTTCACAAATACTTATTCCTTTTGTCACAGGGTAGACCTAAGGCAACCCGAGAAAGTGCAGATCAGTGTGAATGATCACAGTAAAAGTGACAAGGTAAACAGAGGAATGTTTGATGGTTGCCAGGGACAACCTAGGCACACGTGCACAGAGCCCAGAAAGACACACCCAGAGAGCAAAGCAAGGGAATTTGTTTTGCCCAATAGAGTGCAGCTGAGTGAAGGTGGAGTCAGGAGACACGCAGATAAAATAGACTCCCAAACAATTAGAGAGAGGGAATCCTCGAGAGAGAGAGGGAATCCTCGAGAGAGAGGGAATCCTTGAGAGAGAGGGAATCCTTGAAAGAGGAGTTGAGGCAACAGAGGTCACAAGCTGAAAGGCAACAGCAGATACGGTTGAAGCCATGGAAAGCCTGGAGCTGGTGTGACAGAGATGAAGACAGTGAGAGTGAGTCAGGGAGGCAACAAGGGAGCCGGTGTGAAAGTTGGAAAGAATCCAGAGACCTGTGTGGCTCGGTGAGAAAGCAACACCTTGACAGTGTGTTTGTGCTTGGAGGACAGGAGAAATATAAGAAGACTGCAACAGCAGGTACAGGGGCAAGGAGTGAATACAAGGGCTATTTGCTATCTGAGAGGGAGGAGCCCTGGAAGCATAGAAATAGCCACATAAAGCCCAGATATTTAGAGGCTGACAATAGCTTTTCTCCTGGTTATAAAAATACTAAGAGAAGAGGGTTTCATTCACCCAGAAAAGTTGAAGATTTCCCTTATCACTGTGAGCTCCCAGCTTCTAGGGAAACGCCGTTACAAGCTTTCCAATCTAGCCCAGCTGAGTCTAGGAAGCTAGTGCAGACCCGGCAAGGAGCCTGCCGTAATTACCCAGCTAGCAGGTCAAACAAGGACCTGAGCTATCTATTAAGACACCAGCGGGGGCAGAGCTCTGGAAGGCACAGCTCAGGGTTATACGATACTTCCCAGAGAGGCAGTGCTTCAGAAGGGAAAAGAAACTTCCTAGGGGACGAGGCAAGCCTGCCATACTTTTACCCCACGTCTGAAGCTGATAATGGAGAAGTTAATGAACAGGAATTAATGGAGTATGAAAACTCAGAAGTATTAGAAAATCCAGAATTGATGGAGTGTTCTCTCACTGTAACAGAGCCAGAATTCTCACTGAGGTAAACGTGATTGTGTGACCTTAACTCCAGTGTATGAGTTGCAAGGCTGCAGCTTACTCTCTCTCTCCAGCCAAGCAGACAGTTAGGCTGTTTGTTATTTTGTTTTGTTCAAAGTTATAAGCTGAAGGAAGCTGTTTTTGTTGTTCATTTATCTTTTGTTATAAGCCAAAAATGGGCTGTTAATTTCTGTTATCTTTGGAAGAAGAAACCTCAAGGGACGGGGAATAAAACCCTAAAAAGAAAAGAAGTTTTCTGTGTGATCTATATAAGTAAGGCACAACTACCACTCTCAGAAAGCCCAACAATACCAGTCTTCACCGCTGGGGCTGATGAGGGATGACACTTTAGAATGTCACAAAATATATGCAGTCTACTATATCTGTTGGCATGAGTGTATGTTGAGTTTTGTGTGATCTTTGTTAAGAAATTATTCCAAAGTGCTGGTGATCATTAACCCCCCTTCCTGGATGTACTGACAGAATAATGGAGAGAGATTTTCTTTCATTCCTAACTGCACTAATAACTAAGCTAAACGTTTTTTTAATTGGGAAAGGACTCTGTAGCCAACAAAAACATGATCCAAATAGGTGTAACACCCACCTTTTCTCCTTGTCTTAGAACTGCTTTATAACTGTCTTAATCAGCATGTCATGTATTTAGTGTAATAGCTGTGGTTCTTTCATTCTAAGAAGAATCATTTGGAGCCTAAGAGCTAGAAGAGAGGAAGTGTATCAATGAACAAACAAACCTTTTTCAAAGATGGGGAAGCTGTAAAACTATAGGGCATAACATGAAGCTGTAAGGGGTAAACTGAAAGACAATGTCAGGAAATACTTTTTCCCTGAAAGGATGATGGATGCTTGGAATGCCCTCCCGATGGAAGTGGTGGGGGCAAATACAGTGGCAGAATTCAAAATGGCTTGAGACAGACACAGTGGATCCCTTTATAGCAAAAGGATAACGTCAAAACAAACATAACTATTTCTTATATCTCAACAAATAGCGGTTGGTACAGCCCTAAACAAAGGCATGGGGAGGGGCGACCTGCATGGAGTGGCAGGTGCACCTACACTTGCCGCCTTGCTGGGCAGACTAGATGGACCATAGTGTTTTTTATCTGCCATCATATACTATGTTACTATATCCTTAATGTAAGAGCGCTCAAAGAGCCCACAGAATCAATGCATACTTGACTAAAATAAAGAGAAACAAGATTCTGTTCTTTTAATGGTGATAATAAAAGTAGTATACATTATGGGGGTAATTTTATAACTTGTGCCCTTATAAACAGCATTTGCATACTTTTTGCTGTGTGGGCCCTGGCTTATTTTCAAATCGGAAGTGTGTGCATAGAACATTTGCTTTAAAAATTATTCTAGGGAATTTATGCACTTATATTTACATTTTCTCTATTGGAGGTAGACATTTTCTGGGTTCTTTCGCCTGCATACATGAATGCTTTCAAAAGTAGGCACATAAATGTGAACCTCCCTCCTCAATCCCACCCAGAGAATGTCTCCAAGCTGTGCACCTGCAACTTTACTCCTATATAGGATGCACAATTTTTTAAACACATATTTCTGCACATAAAACACTGCCTTAGGTGCAGAAATGGCCTTTAAAATGGTCCTTCGTAAGTTAAGGGTTTCATTCAGACCTTTCAATAAGGCAGCCCATTCCTGCACTTAAGGTAGGCAATGATAAGAATCAAAATGACTGATCTCTCCTGGTATTTATTTTTCTTCCATGCAGACTATGCACACACGATCTAAAAGTGTGACTCAAAGCCTTGGTATTTCTCGCGTTTAAGGAAGATAAAAGTATTTTACAATATACACAGCCACGTAAAGCTCATCCATTTGGCAGACAATTTTCGTAGGAAAACCACCTCTGAAAATGATCAGTTGCAACATATATGAGCTGGAAGAACCTGTTATTTGTGTAAGCAGCTGAGTGAGGACAAAATAACACATGTACCTTTGCAAATGGAAAATACGGGCACCATTTTACTCCCCTGATCCACACGCCCTCCCAGAAATACCTTTTTTTAACCCTGCTAAAGAGGCACACAGTGATGTTCATTTTACAAAGCCTTTTTTACACATATATCCAGTATACATGTGTAAAAGGCCTCTTATAAAATTACCCCAGATATAAAAGCATGTGCAGTGAGAAGAATGCCCATAATTCTATGCAACCTGTTGTAGACATGGAGAGGGATCTGGGTGGAGTGCAGGCAGAGGTGCGGAGAGGTTGAGCAGAGAGCAGCCATAAATCTTTGCGGTTTCATTTCAGCCACGATGTTTGCAGGATTTGTGCTAGTATTTTATAAAGCCACATGGGGCATACTTACTAAAGTGCATTAGTCTTTTGCAGCTGGCATGCCATGATTGTGCAAACAGTGTTAAGTTAGCTGAAAAAGCTGTGTGTTATCTGCTGGGAGCGTGCACAGCATTCCCCTAGCAGTTAATGTATGGAAAATGCAAACACAGCCCCGCAACATTGTAGATGCAGTTAATACAACCCATTGAGGTGACAGTAGTTGCACCCGCAATGTCTGCAAAGTGTGCGGCTATCATATGCTGTTGATACTCATGGTAAACAAAATCAGGGTAGCTAACAAAAGTTACTACACAGTAATAATGGGTGATTTCAATTACCCCGGTATCGACTGGGTCAATGTCACAGCAGGACAAGCTAGAGGGAGAATGTTTCTAGATGAAATAAATGACTGCTTCTTGGAGCAGCTGGTTCATGAACTGACAAGAGGGGAAGCTATTTTGGACCTAGTTCTTAGTGGAACACAAGATCTGGTGCAAGAGATAAGGGTGTTGGAGCCACTTGGCAAAAGTGATCATAGCATGATCGTGTTTGATTTAATAAATGGAAGAAGGACAGCAAGGAAATCCACGGTACTACCTTTTAACTTTCAAAAGGCAGACTATGCTAAAATGATGAAAAGAGTTAAGAAAAAAATTATAGGAGCAGTTACAAAGGTCAAAGATTTATATCAAGTATGAGCATTGTTTAAAAGTACTATCTTGGAGGCTCAGACCAGATGTATTCCATGCTTTAAGAAAAGTGGAAGGAAGGCCAAAAAACTGCCAGCATGGTTTAAAGGAGAGGTCAGAGAGGCTATTGTTACCAAAAAAGCATCTTTCAGGAGATGGAAAAAGGAGCCAAATGACAAACCTAGGAAACAACATAAGCATTGGCAAGTTAGATGCAAGGGGTTGATAAGGCAGGCAAAGAGAGAATTTGAAAAGAAACTTGCTGTGGAAGCAAAACGGTATAAAAAAAGCTTTTTCAAGTACATTCCTAACAAAAAAACCTGTGAGATAGTCAGATGGACTATTGGATGATAGAAGGGTAAAAGGGACGCTAAGAGAGGACAAGGCCATAGCGGAGAGACTGAATGAATTCATTGCTTTGGCCTTTACTGAAGATGTATGGAAGTTACCCGTGCCTCAAATGGTATATAAAGGTGATGTATCAGAAGAATTGAAAGAAATATTGATAAACTGGGAAGATATGTTACAACTATTTAATAAACTGAAGAGTAGCAAATCACCTGGACTGGATGATATGCATCCGAGGGTGCTGAAAGAACTGAAATATGAGATTGTAGACCTACTATTAGTAAACTGTAAACTGTCATTAAAATCAACTGTAGTACTGGAAGATTGAAAAATGGCCAATGTAATTCCAATTTTTAAAAAGGGTTCCAGAGGTGATCCGGGAAACTACAGACTGGTGAGCCTGATGTCAATACCAGGCAAAATGGTAAAACACATTATAAAGAATAAAATTACTGAACATGTAGATAGTCATGGTTTAATAGAAGAAAGCCAACTTTTTTTGAAGGTGTGAATAAGCATGTAGACAAAGTGAGCCATTTGATATAGTGTATCTGGATTTTCAGAAAGCTTTTGACAAAGTCCCTCCTGAGAGACTCTTGACAAAATTAAAAAACCATGAGATTGGAAGCAGAGTGGTATTGTGGATCAGGAACTGGTTAAAAGATAGAAAGCAGAGAGTAGGGCTAAATGGTCAATTTTCTCAGTGGAGAAAAGTGAATAGTGGAGAACCCCAGGGATCTGTGCTGGGCCCAGTTTTTTTAACTTATTCATAAATGACTTGGAAATGGCAATAATGAGTGAAGTAGTCAAATTTACAGATGACACAAAATTATTCAAAGTTGTTAAAACCCCAGAGGATTGTGAAAAATTGCAAGAGGACCTTGATAAATTGGAAGACTTGACATTCAAATGGCAGATGAAATTTAATGTAGACAAGTGCAAAGTTATGCACCGAGGAAAGAACAACCCAAACTACAGTTACATGATGCAAGGTTCCACCTTATAAATCACCACCCAGGAAAAAGATTTAGGCGTCATTATGGATAATACATTGAAACCCTCTGCCCAGTGTGCAGCGACGGCCAAGAAAGCAAATAGAATGCTAGGAATCATAAGGAAAGGAATGAAGAATAAAATCAAGCATATTATAATGCCTCTGTATCATTCCATGAACCTTGAATATTGTGTGCAATTCTGGTTGCCATATCTTAAAAAGGATATAGCAGAATTAGAAAAGGTACAGAGAAAAGCGACAAAAATGGTAAAACAGATGGAAGGATAACCCTACAAGGAGAAGCTTAAAAGGTTGGTACTCTTCAACTTGGGAAAGAGACGGCTGAGGGGAGATATGATAGAGGTCTATAAATTAATGAATGGAGAGGAACGGGTAAACGTAGACGGTTATTTATGCCATCAAAAAGTAGAAAGGCTAGAGGGCACACAATGAAGCTACAATTTAACCCATTTAAGACTAATAAGAGAACATTTTTTTCACTCAATGTGTAACCAAACTCTGGAATTCGTTACCGGAAGATGTAGTAAAAGCTGTTAATGTAGTTGAGTTTAAAAAAGGTTTGGACATGTTCCTGGAGGAAAGGTCTCTAAACCATTATTAAAGAGGACCCGGGAAATTCACTGCTTACCTCAGGATGAGCATTGCGGAAGCTGTGTACCTTTTTGAGAACCTGCCAAATACTTGTAACCTCTATTGGCCACTGTTTGAAACAGGATATTGGGCTTGATGGACCTTGGTTTGACCCAGTATGGCATTTCTTATGTTCTTATTCATTTCCCATATGGCACATTTGGCAAGCTCTATCTGCCACGTAAACAGCTAGTGTGATTTAGAAATCATGCTCCGTAGGCACCTATGTGTCTTTATAAAATAGGCTTGGAATAGACATCTTTTTGGCCAGCCCACATAAGCGCTCTGTTATAAAACTAGTCTTACCAGTTTTTCTGTATTATATGGAGATATTCCCAGGGATGGCTTAGGTCTGAGTGAGGCAACAATTTGCGTAATTTTGAATTTTCAAAGCTTTGGACCTGATTTACCAAAGTATTTTACCTGCTCAAAGTTTATGAAAAGAAAACTTTGGGATTGATTTTCAGCAGTGAGGCAGTGAGTGGATTAATTTAAATGCCATAGAGGCATGCAAATTAATACATATATTCAGTGCCACTCTACATATAAAGGCAATTTTTAGAAAAGGCATTTAGGCGGTGGCAGGGACGTGCAAAGGAAAACATGTGAATACCAATGGAGATTTAGAAAAGGCACTGTGCACATGCACGGGCCTTCTAAAATCAGCTCATTCTCATATACATGTTTAGCAAAGAACATGCAGTGGAAATTTGCATGTTTATGTATGGAAGACTGCCGCATAGTGCAGCGTCCCCATTACAGATCTCTGGCCACAGTAACGTGCATCTGTCTACTAAAATAAAGATGCATGTGCAGGGATTTTTTTGTTTATGCCACTGTCAGCATACCTGTACTTGTGGGACCATTGTGTGCCTGCGTGTGTAGCACGTGTGACCTCTCACACTGAACATCTACATGTTCATTGGTTCCCATGCAGATAGAAGGACAGGATGGCTACCAGGCAGCTCAACTTATCAAGGGCACAAACCCTCATGCTGTGCCGTATGGTGCTGGCAGAAGAAGAGCTGTTTTACCCCTCACAATGGCACAGGCCTCCCCATGCTGCAGCAAGAAGGGTCTGAACAAGCAGCTGCGTGGTCCCAGCGAGGTGAGACCACTAATTCAGACCTATAAACACAGATCACAGGAAAATACCTAGCTGCTGACAGACATCCAGCACACAGTCAGGGAACTATGGTAGTCAAGACTGGGCCAAAAATGAGCCAAGACATGATAGACCCCTAGGATGACCCTTCTGAGAGTCAGCAATAAGCAGCAGCAGTCAGAGCAATTAAAGAGATCAGTGCAGTCACAGACAAAGAGACATCCAGAAACACAGTCTGCATCCGCCCATTCCTTTCTGAGCACACTACTAAGACACTTATCCACTCTTTAGTCACCTTCCGTCTAAACTATTGTAATCTACTTCTTGCTAGTCTCCCTCTGAATCATCTCTCTCCCCTTCAATCTGTTCAACACTCTGCTGCACAGCTAATCTTCCACCAGCCTTGTCATGCTCATATTACCCTTCTTCTTACATCACTTCATTGGCTCCCTATCTATTTCCACATCCAGTTCAAACTTCTCCTGCTGACCTATAAATGCATTCACTCTGCAGCTCCTCACTACCTTTCCTCTCTTATCTCTCCGTAGACCCTTCCTTGGGAACTCTGCTCTTCTGGCAAATCACTTCTATCTGTGCCCTTCTCTTCTACTGCTAACTCCAGTTTTCACTCCATTCACCTTGCTGCCTGGAACAAACTACTTGAGTCTGTACGTCAGGCTTCATCTCTGGCCCTTTTCAAATCCAGGCTGAAAACTCACCTCTTCGCTGCTGCTTTTGAATCTTAACTCACCTGGTCTCCTTTGTGTTTCCTTACCATTCCCCCTAGATGCATCCCGTGTTTTGGCTAGATTGTAAGCTCTGACGAACAGGGACATTCTTTTACATGTGTCTGTGCAACACTGCGTACATCTTGTAGTGTTATACAAATGCTCAGTAGTAGTAGTAGTAGTTGGGACGTCCATCCCCGTTATTCTGCCCCTTTTCTGTCCCTGATGAAGCCTTCCCGTACGAACAAGGAGTTTGTATGGGAGATTAAAAGTAGGCAGGAAGGGGGTGGTGCAGAGTTAGGGTGGCAGTTGGCGGTCTGTGGCCCCAGACATACAGGGCCAATTCTGATGTCGGCCCTGTACGTCTGGAGTCGGCAGACAAGATGGGGAACTTATTCCACCTCGGTGCTGGAATAAATTCCCCTAGACGTCAGGGGACGGCAGGCACAGGCAGCAGCAAAGGATGGAGAGGGTGCAGGAGATTCCCCGCAGCTTGACCCAGATCGGGGGTCATGCTGCGGGGGAATGAAAAAAGTGGTCAGTGGCCGGGGATCGTGGCTCCTGAATGGACACCATGGCACCGCATTTCCATTCAGGAACCTGTACGTGCAGCTGACCGGAATCAGGTTGCGGCCTGCATGTACAGGCTTAGACGCAATTCTGATCCCACAGGGACTAGATGTGTCCCATGGGATCAGAATTGCGTTTACATCTGTTTCATCTGTTTCCCACGAGACGCACAGAGGCCTGGGATGTACACATTAGAGTAGGCCTCTATGTTAACAATAAGGTTTGAACAGCACTTTATTGCAGCAACAATTGAAGAATTGGAGAATTATTTAGAAGGTGGACCCCGACGCAGAACTAAGGATTATACAGTTGGTTCAAAACAAGGTACTGCGTCAATCAGTTTAATCAAGACCTGGACTCTCTTCTATAGTTCATGGACAACCATGATTAGGATGTAATTATCCTGGGCTATACTTTTTTCAAAAAGGACGGGGGAGGAAGTAGAGGAGGAGGAGTGGCTCTATATGTAAAAAATAATATAAAGTTATAGAATTACAGGGTTTAAAAGGGAGAGAAGAGGCACTGTGGGTTATACTAGAAAGAGGAGTGATATACACATCCCCCTCACAGGAAGAAGAAGTGGATGGAGATTTAATAGGGGACATCACAGCATTGCCATGAAAGGAGAAGTGCTACTGATAAGTGATTTTAATATGCCGGATGTTGACTGGCACATCACTGCTGCGGTGTCATCTAGAAGTAAAGAGATCCTGGATTCTTTACAGGGAGAACTATTCAGACAACTGGTTATCGAACCCACACGTGATGGAGTCATACTCGACTTGATGCTTATCAATGGGGAAAGTGTTTCTGATGACACAGTGAGAGATTATCTTACGTATATTCAGTGATCACCAGATGGTGTAGCTCATTATTGGGACTAGGGCTGATAAAATCCATTCAAAAGCGAGAGTCTTAGACTTTAGGAAAACTAACTTGCCAATATGGGCCAATACCTCAAGGAGTCGTTAATGGGATGGGAACAGCTGGGGGATGTAGAAAAACAGTGGGCAAAACTGAAAGGAAATATTTAAAGGACAACAAATCTTTTTGTTAGAAAGGTAAAAAAATGTAAAAGGAAAACGAGGCCGCTATAATTCTCAAAAGAAATAGCTGAAAAGATGGAAAAAAAAAGAGGGAGGCCTTCAGGAAATACAAGAGATCAGGCAGAGGAAGAAAGGCATCTATATTTAGAAAAATTTAGACAAACTAGCAAAGTAGTCAGGAAAGCAATGAAAGAGAACATAGTGAGGTTTCTGGAGTCCAGTGGATTACAGGATCCGAGGCAGCTTTGATTCACCAGAGGCAGGTCTGGTCAGACAAATCTGATTGATTTCTTTGACTGGGTGACCAGGGAGTTGGTCCGAGGGAGAGCCCTAGATGTGGTGTATTTAGATTTCAGTAAAGCCTTTGACCCTGTTCTTCACAAGCGACTTATAAGCAAACTGAGCACCATAGGGATTGGCTCTAAAGTTACTGCTTGGATTAGAAATTGGTTGAGTAGAAAGCGACAAAGGGTACAGGGAAATGGAGCTCACTCTGAGGAGAAGGAAATTACCAGTGGTGTGCCGCAGGGATCTGTCCTTGGCCCGATTCTTTTTAACATCTTTGTTAGTGATATAGCGGAAGGACTGTTGGGTAAGGTTTGCCTCTTTGTGGATGATACCAAAATCTACAAGAGTAGATACCCAGGAAGGTGTAGATAACATGAGGAGGGATCTAGCTAAGCTTGAAGAATGGTCTAGAATCTGGCAGCTGGGATTTAATGTTAAAAAATGCAAGGTCATGCATTTGGGCTGCAGCAATCCAAGGGAACAATATAGTATAGGGCATGAAGTACTTTTGTCCACTAAAGAAGAGCGGGACCTCGGTGTGGTTGTTTCTGATGATCTTAAAGTAGCTAAACAGGTAGAAAGGTCGACAGCAAAAGCTACAAGGATGCTTGGGTGCATAGGGAGAGGAATGGCTAGCAGAAAAAAAGGAGGTGATAGTGCCTCTGTATAAGTCTTTGGTGTAACCTCATTTGGAATACTGTGTGCAGTTCTGGAGACCGCACCTTCAAAAGGATATAAACAGGATGGAGTCAGTACAGAGGGTGGCTACTAAAATGGTTAGTGGTCTTCATTATAAAACATATGAGGACAGACTTAAGGATCTTAATATGTACACCTTAGAGGAAAGGTGGAATAGAGGTGATATGATTGAGATGTTTAAATACCTCCGTGGCATGAATGCACAGGGGGAAAGCCTCTTTTGATTGAATGGAAGTTCTGCTATGAGTGTAAAAGTTGATGAGGTGAAAATGGGATGAGGGTGAAAGGGATAGAGATATTCAGAAATATTTCTTTACGGAAAGAGTGGTGGATCCATGGAATAGTCTCCCAGTGGAGGTGGTAGAGATGAGGACAGTATCTGAATTTAAAAAAGCATTGGACAAACACAGAGTATCTCTAAAGGAAAAAAAGGGGGACTGTTGTAGTTGCTGATGTGGAAGGACAGACTAGATAGGCCATGTGGTCTTTTTCTGTCATCATTTTTCTGTTTCTATGTTTCTTGTTGTAGTTTACTGATAGGTTGTTGTTACTGAGCCAAATGGTCATGTCTTCAAAACATTGGGTTATGGATGAGAGGTCAGGTGCATGTAGGTCGATTGGGGTATAGACCATGAGATCGTCAGCATATTTGTGATACTGTAACTTATGTTTTTTGATAATGTTGCAAATGGGCTGCATGTATAAGTTAAAGTGGATTGAGGAGAGTGCAGAACCCTGTGGGATGCCTTGTGGTATATGGAACAGCATGGATTTGTTTGCCCCGCATTTGACTTGCTGCAGTCTGTTACTTAGATAAGAACAAAACCACTTCAGTGTTTTATTGCGTAGTCCAATTTCTTGAAGACATTGCAGCATTATATTGTGGGATACAGGGTCAAAGGCAGATGCAATTTCCATAAATATGAGGAGGAATCCATTCCTGATGCTGTCTATGACCCTTATCATATTGTCGAAGAGGGAGGTTAACAGCGTTTCTACATTATGTCATGGTTTGAACCTATGTTGGGTGGGGTCCAGTGGTGCGTTCTGGTCTATGTGGTCCTGCAGTTGTCTTTGAGTGGCTTTTTCAATGATTTTTGTGATAAATAGTAAGCTGGAGATTGGACGATATGCTGTAGGATCATCCGTACTAAGTGAATTGTTCTTAAGAATTGGCCATATGGTTGCTTGTTTGAGGGAGGATGGCATATAGTCTTGTTGAAGTGATGTCTTTATTATATTGTACATATACTGGTTAAGTAGTTCCTTGGCAGATTTTATCCATGCTACCGGACATGGGTCCACCGGTGAGGTGGTTGTTAAGGGAGTCTATGATTTATTTATTTATTTATTTTATTTAGACAGTTTTTGTATACTGCCTTATCCTTCAATCAAAGTGGTCACAGCACAATTGGGGGATACATTTAACACGCAGGGATATGAGACACATACACTAATACTTACAGGGAACATGGGCAATGGAGGGTTAAGTGGCTTGCCCAAGACCACAAGGAGCATCTGTGGGACTAGAAACCCCAGTCCTTCCGGCCCAAGGTTGCTGTCCTCTAGTGGGATTTGAACCCCTGACCTTCTGGCCTGAAGTACCTTGCCCCAACCACTAGGCTACTCCTCCCTATGTTCTATTTGTTGCTCGGATGGTATGATGAAGTTATCCCAGGTTTGGGTGTGGTCAAGGTTTGTTGTATTGCCCATTGTGGGTGGCAGGATGTTCAGTTGGAGTTTTTTGTGTTTGTTCATTATGTAGTTTGCCATGTCTTGAGGATGTATCTCAGGGGTATTCTGTTGTGTTGGGTCTCTGGTGAGCTTCTGTACAATGTTAAATAGTTCTCTTGGTTTGTTTGCTGCTTTCATAATGATATTGGTGTGGTACTGTTGCTTGCATCTATTGATCAAATTATTGTATTCCAGTTATTTGGTTCCATATTGGTGTAGGGTGTCTGGGGCCTTTATTTGACTCCATTTCCTTTCAAGTTTCCTTAGGGCTCGCTTTGCCTCTTGTATGTCATCGGAATGCCAAGGGGCAGTGGTTTTCTTGAGTGTATTTGCATGGCTCCTGTTTTGGGCAGATGCTGCTATAGATATGATGAGGTTCCAGTTTCCGATGGTGTTGTCCAGGTCATTAATATCCTGATGCAGTTTCGGGATTATCTCCTGTAGGAATTTTTCTTTGTTAAGGATCTTGAATCTTCTGTTCTTGCAATCCTCGTCTTGGTGGCTGCCGGGGTTGGTGATTTGGATTGAGAATGGAACCAATTTTCAAAAGCATTTACATAGGTAACTTCCCTAGTTAGCTGTGTAAATGCCATATCTGGGATTTTTGAAGGGCACCTACATGGGTAGTGCCCTTTGAAAATCCTGGATATGTCCCTAACCTGTCCAGATGCTATGCAGTTAGCATCAGGGCGTGTTAGGGACATTCCGGGGTAGAGCAGGGATGGGGGAAAGGTCTAACCATGTAGCACCAATTTTTGATGATACCCACTTAGCCCTCTGTGTCTTAAAGATAGGTTTTTCCTCGCCTATCTTTCAGGCTCAGGGGCTAAGCAGGTAGTATCTAAAATTGGTGCTACCCAGATTGCTCCAGCGGCTTCCAGGATGTGCGGTGAGACCTGGATTTTCAATGCCAGGGCTGCATATGACCCCAGCATTGAAAATCCAGGTTAGGCGAAAGGGGGGCAGGCTATGTGCCAACGTGGTGCATAGCACTACCTAGTTGAAATCGGGCCCAGTGATATTAAGTAGTGGTCTGACCATGGTATCGGTGTAATTGCTGGGGTGGTGATTTGATTGCATTCATGTAGTAGCCTTGGGATGAATATGAGATCAGGAATTGTTCCCAGTCTGGGGAAGGGGGGGGGGGGGCGCCATGACTGATTAACTGTATTGTAGGGATTTCATCACTTTGAGGAAAGATTTAGCCTCTTTGTTGGTTTTGGCACTGAGGTTGAAGTCACTTAAGGCAATAAGCGGTTTATGACGTGAGTTGTGTGCGCAGATTGTTTCCAGTATTGTGGCGAGTTCTTCAGTCTTGGCATTAGGGGATCGGTATGTGAGGCATATGCTAACATACTTTTTAGATATGATGATTATGTTGGCCTCCGCTGTGCTGCTTGAAAAGATAGTCTTGAATTTGTATTGGCTTCTAGCTTTAGCACCCCCCTCCCCCATTTTGTGTGTTCTGGGGCAGTTGACCGTGAACCCTTCGAGGACAAGGAAAAAATATATATACAATACCTGAATGTACACCGCTTTGATTGGTAGAAATGTAGTATATAAGCCTAGTTAAATAAATAAATAAATGCTGAGTAATCGGACGGGGTGATTTGGTTTAGGATGTCCTGGTTGGTGTCATTGAGTCAAATTTCTGTATTGCATAGGATATCTATTTTTTGGGTTCACAAGTAGTTGGTGATATTGTTGGCTATGTTTCTTATAGATCTTGCACTAATGAGCGTGCATGTGATGGTGGTGTCAAGGATGGAGTAGGTGTGTGTGTGGCTTGTGGAAGGTGGGCCGGTATTATCTGTATTAGGGTGTGTGTTTTGCAGGATGTATGTTTGTTGTGGTGATGCAATATGCAGGTACTTTAACAGTCGGCTCCCATTCAGCTCTAGTCCCCCATCTTTCTGTTGGCCAGGTGAACAGTGGTGCTCAACTGCACTGTAACAAAACTCCTGTGGTTACTGGCAACCCTAAATTGTTTTGCTAGGTTATCAAAGGGCTAATAAGCTTCATCTAGTTTATTGCTGAGTTACCAAACATGTATCATCTGTATTAGCTGTACCGATGCTTATTAACATAAATCCTCTCGAGTACCAGGTATATTGTGAAGTAATAAAAACAACTTTAAAAAGCCACTGAAGACCGCTAGAACAAATCTGCCGTACCTTAACAACATTAACGTTCAGGAGTCTCACAAGAAGACAAGATGAGACAACACCACACAGACACCCTGAAACGGTCATTGAATAAGCCGCACGACCTTTTCAACTTGGTCAAATCCCTTGCTAAAGAACCCACCCCTGAGCACCTTGGAGGTATACACCCGCAGGACTATGCCGTCTTTATGCAATCCAAAATGTGCAAGACTGACAAAATGGTGATACCTGACCCCCCCACGAACAAGAGTACCCAGCATCTCTAACTGCCTTTGTGACACCTTCAAGGAGAATTATTGAAGACACCATCTCAGCCCTAAATACCTCCACTGCTCACTCAGATCCCTGTCCAGCATTCTGGATAAAAGATTTGCGATGTGACCTCGCCCCGATCATAGCTAATATGATAAGCCTATCCTTTAGCACCGGGTCTTTCCCCTCCACTCTCAAACAGACCTTTCCCCTCCACTCTCAAACAGACCCCTGTACGACTCCACCTTTTGTGGGTCTAGTTTGGCGTTCTTCAACAGAGGTCTACTCTGTTGAAGAACGCCAAACTAGACCCACAAAAGGTGGAGTCGTACAGGCCCATATCCAGCATCCTGATGCTCGCTAAAATCATTGAAAAGATAGTGTACAAGCAGTTACAAGATCATATCGACACCAACGCCCCTCTGGATTCATCCCAACATGGATTCAGAGAGTCACATGGAGTTGAAACACTACTCTCAACTCTTTTCGACAACATAATTTCAGGCGTTGACAACATACAACATGGTTTTGCACTCATCTTCTTGGATATAGCAGCGGCTTTCGACTCTGTATGCCACGAGATTCTCCTATGCCGGCTAAGAGAAAAAGGCATCAGTGGAACAGCCCTCGAGTGGTGCAGATCTTACCTGTCTGGAAGATGGCAATATGTTCGAGCAGACGGGTCCACATCCGAACCATTCCTACAAAGTCAAGGAGTGCCTCAAGGATCCTCCTTATCATCACTGATGTTCAACATCTCTGTCCAACCCATCTGTAACATCATTAGATCGTTCAATGATGACGTGCTGTTATACATGTCAATATCCCTGGATTGCCCAGACCTTACCCCCCTGACTAAGTGCTTCAACACCATATCCGAATGGCTCCTATCACAAAATCTGCGCATCCAACACAAGAAAACGGAGGTCCTGTTCATCTCGAGAAATCCCAAGTTCACACCACCCAGCTATTTGAAAGTAAATAATGCCAAGTTACAAGTAAAATCAGCTATACGTTACCTCGGGGTGACATTGGACCAGAACCTCGACATGAAGCAACACATAGCTAATACTGTAAGAGCGATCTACTTCAAAATCAGATCCCTCAGACACTTACGTCCGTTACTCGAACCAGGTGATTTCCGCACCATTTACCAAGCCCTCATTATTCCTCATTTCGATTATTCAAACGCCATCCTACAAGGACTCCCCAGGGCCACCTTAAACCCCCTGCAACTTGCTATGAACAGTGCAGTGCGGGTACTCTTTGGAGCCTCCAGGAGAGAACATATCACACCCCTCCTAAAGCAGCTGCACTGGCTCCCCATCCAAGCCAGGATCAGTTTTAAGACCTTGGTGATGACTTTCAAGGCCACCAAGGGGCTCTCCTCCTCTTCACTATCTGACCTCATACAACCATTTGCACCCAACAGGCTAAGGAGAACCGCAGAGTCCAATATGCTATCGATACCGAAAGATACGACAAACTACACCAAAACAACATCTAACAGAGCCTTCAGACTCTGCGCCCCAAGCCTCTGGAACTCCCTACCACCACATATCAGAGCAATCCCCAACTTGAGCCAGTTCAGGAAGGCCCTGAAACATTTTCTCTTTATCAAATATCTCACTGACTGCCCTGAACCCCAGCTACTCTAGAATAGTGCGTCCCCAAGTATGTACAACACCCAACAATACCTGTTCTCATTTCATCTGCATTTGTATATAGTTTACCCTGTTCAATTCATCTGCATATGTATATAGTTTACCCTGTGCAATTCATCTGCATATGTATATAGTTTACCCTGTTCTTATTTATTTTATTTATTTATTTATTTATCTATTTCTTCTATACCGCCCCTTCCAGAGATCAGGGGCGGTTTACATGGAACAATTGTATACATTCGTATAACATTACATAGAACAAGAACTTTTTAACTTTTTACATATAACTTTTTAACTTTTTACATAAAACAGTACAGTAAGTTGTTAAAACTATTTACAGGGTGTATGCTTTTGTTTACAGGGGAATGTCAGCGAGCTGACATTGCTATTATAGATGTTATTTACAAAAAGGTTAGGATATATGATTTTAGTATTCAAGTGTGTGTGTCTGAGTGTGTGTGTGTGTGTGTGTGGGGGTGTGTGTGTGTGTGTGTGTGTGGGTGTGTGTGTGTGTGATGGAATTTATTTCCATTTTTTCGTGGGTTGTTTGGGGGGTCTTTGGGGGCTGTTTGAAGGAGGGGTTGTGTGTGTTAATTGTGTGTCTGCAGGTTTTTTTGTTTGTGTGCCTGTGGACGCTGTGTGGCTGGACTTGGAGGGTAGGGGATTCCGAAATGCTCAGAGAATAGGTATGTCTTGAGTTCTTTCCTGAATTGGGAGAGGTCTTTTATGATTCGGATGTCTATTGGGAGGTCATTCCAGAGTGTGGGAGCGGTGAATGTGAAGGCTCTGGCACTGGTGGATTTTTTAGTCCTCGTGAATGTTTTTGGCAGCTCTAGAGAGAGGGTTGCATTTAGTCTGCGGGCTCTTGAATCATTTGGGGCGTGGAGGAGTGTAGATAGATGGGAGGGGGCAATATCGTTTAGTAGTTTGAAGGTTGTTAGTAGTATTTTGTATTTGATTCGGTTATTTATGGGGAGCCAGTGTAGTTCTAGCAGTATAGGGGTTACATGGTCTGCTAGGTGGGCTTTAGTGACTACTTTTGCACAAATGTTTTGTGCTCTTTGTAATAGGTAGATATTCTTTTGTGGGAGGCCGGTTAGGAGACTATTACAATAGTCAAAGTGAGGGGTTATGAGTGCACTTACGACTGATCTAAAGTCTTGCGTGTCAAGAAGGAGCCTTAAGTGTTGAATAGTTTTAAGTTTGTAGAATATAGTTTTTACCGTCTGCTTTATGTGTGGTAGCATGGTGAGTGTGTGATCGATTATAATGCCTAGGTATTTTACCTCTGTTTTAACAGGTATCATTGTGTTATTGATGGAGATAGTTGTTGGGTAGGTATCTTCAGTTATAGGTGCTCTTGATACAAACATTGCCTCAGTTTTTTTGAGATTGATGCTGAGGAAGTTGGTTTCCATCCAGGATGAGGTTTCCGCCATGCATTCGGAAGTTTTCCAACATTTCCTGTTCAATGTAATGACCAGACATTTGTTTATTGTCGGATTTTGTTTGTTCTATGTAAACCGCGCTGATCGCAAATAGTGTGGTATATAAGAAACGTAAATAAATAAATAAAAATAAGAAGGGTCTACCTAGAAAAAAGGCATAAGCATACACATTGCAATGGGCACTAGAACATCAATATGCCTACTGGGAAAACTAAACAAGCCATATTCTTACAGATAGATTCTACGCAAACATTCAGAGCTAACAGAATACTTGGCCTCTGATGCATGCAAAACACAGAAAAAGAAATACAGATGCATTTCCCCCTGTACTATGCAAAATATAAAAATAGCAGATGTAAATTTCAAAAACGGACATATTCAAATCACCTAAATTAAAAATAAAATTCTATTTTCTATGTTTCTTGTCTGGCCATTTTATTTTTCTAATAGTGTTAGTCCCAGTCTCTGGTCTCTGCTTTCCTCTTGACTCTCTTCTTAGGGTCTCCTGTCCATTTGTCATGTTTCTTTCTCTTTCTGTCTTCGTCACCTCCTCCCCTACATCCATTGCTGACATTGATCTTCTCCTTTTAACTTTTTTCTATTTATTTTTCTGCCTCTCTGTACAGCTAGATTTAATTCCTTATTATTCAGTCCTCACTCTCCCTCTTTTTACTCCATCTACCCTACAGGTTTTCATCTCTTTCCCTCACACCACCGTCCCATTCCCCTTCTTCTTATTTCCCAGTCTTTCATTAACTCTCCCTTCTCTACCCCAAATCCAGAATCTCCCCTTTCTCCCAACTCTATCCACCATCACCCCTTTCTCACTACCCCCTACTAGGGTTGCCAACTGGCCGGTTTTCAGTCGGCCTGGCTGGTTTTTCCATGGCCAGGCCGGCTGCCGGCGCAGATGCAAAACCGGCCCTTGAAAAGCCGTTTTTTTGCTCTGGCCGCAAGATCGGGAGCGGCCAGAGCAAAAGACCAGCTTTTCTTCTGACCCAAAGTAAAAAAAAAACCCACCCAGGGCCGGCCCACACACCGGAGGGCTTCAGAGGGAGCCGGGGAAGCCTGCGCGAGGCCCTGGCTCCCTCTGTACAGCCGCCAGCGTGAAGATCCTTTTCCTTCACGCTGGTGGCTATTTCTGTGAAGCCGCGATTGCTGGGAAAGGTTAAAGGCCGAGGTGCTGGTCGGGGGGGGGGGGAGGCCAAGGACTGCATGGGCTGTGATGGGGGGGGGCTAGGACTACAAATGGGCTGTGATGGGGGGGTGACCTGGACTGGAAAAGGACTATGGGGGGGACTTGGACTGGAAATGGGTTGTGATGGGGGGGGGACCGGGACCGGAAAAGGGCTATGGGGGGGGGGACTTGGACTGGAAATAGGCTGTGATGGGGGGGGGGCAAGGAATGGAAAAGGGCTATGGGGGGGGGGGAACTTGGACTGGAAATGGGCTATGGTGGAAGGAGGGGGAACTTGGACTGGAAATAGGCTGTAATTAGGGGGGCTAGGACTGCAAATGGGCTGTGATGGTGCGGGGGACTCGGACTGCAAATGGGCTGTGATGGTGGGGGGGCCTAGGACTGGAAATAGGCTGTGATGGGGGACTTGGACTGGAAATGGGCTGTGATGGGGGGGGGCTAGCACTGGAAATGGGCTGATGAAGAGCTGGAATAGGACTGGAAATGGGCTGATGTGGGGCATGGGAGAATGGGATTAGAAGGGAGTGGATGCTGGGTGGGTCTAGAACTATAAGGGAACTGATTTTGGGGGAGGACTAGAATGGATGGGGAATGAGAATGGAGAGGGGAAAAAATATTTTGTGTGGAAGAAAAGTCTATGATGGGCCGGGTATTGGGAGAGTAAGAGGGGCTTGAGAATGGAAGGGTGAAATTTAAACGGATGATAAAGGAATAAGGAAAGAATTGGGGGAAAGAGCAAAAGGGAAACAATCAGTATGTTAAAGCAGAAATAGAGAGAGAATGGAAAAACATCTAAAAGAGAAGAAAGGACAAATGGATAACTCGCAGAAGACACAAAGAAACCAGAAGAAAGTGACTGGAGCAATTGCAACTGAAAAATAAAATGCCCAAACAGAAGGTAGAAAAATACTTTTTATTTTGAATTTATTAACTGGAATATGTCTGGTCTGGGAAGTGTGTATTGCTAACATCTTTGCGTTTTTGTCCAGAATGTCTCCCTCTGGCTCCCTCCCTCCACCCCCCATGTCTACCATCTCTCTTGTCTTTCTATTCTCCCTTATAAGGATCTCTCCTCTGTCAAGGATATCCTCTGTTACTCTATTCGTCCCTCATGTTTGGCATCTCCCCTTTCACCCTCTTCCCTCTCCCCCACTGCAGCATCCTCCCTTTGTATTCCTAGCCTTCCTTTTCCCATTCTTGAGACAGCATATTCCCTATTATTCCACTTCCCTTCCTGTGCCTACTCCCGCAAGCTACTATATCCCCTTCTCTCCCCCAGAATCTCGTGTTTGTTTCCTCTCCAGCATCCTTCCCTTTGTGTCCCCAGCCTTCCTTCCCTCATAGCTGAGCTAGCATCTCTCCTATCACCCAACTTCCCCTCCTGTGTCCACACCACAATCCATATACCCTTTCTTCCTCTCCCCCTCAAATCCAGCATCTTCTGTTTCTTTCCCCCATCCAGCATTTCCTGCTTCTTCCCTTTCCCACCCCCCTTTGCTGTCCCCTCCACCACCACTTCCTTTGACCCACAGCAGCAGCTAAATTCCTAAAAAGGTGCAGATACCTTCATTCACTCCATGTGTGCCGCTGATTGTTTTGCTGATCCTGCCCCTCTGACATACACTTCCTGGTTCAGAGGGCTAGACCGGCAGAGCCATCAGTGGAATGAACGACCCTGTGCCTTTTTAAGAAGCAGTGGCAAAGGGGCAGCTGGGAGGAGGAGAGGGAAGAAGACATATGAGTGAGCAGTGAGTGAAACTGTCAGGGAGATTAAACAGCAGTGTTACTTGCCAGTTTGACATGGAGTTGGGGGAGGGAGGGAGGGGTCATGGTTGAGGCTGGGAAGGCTTAGCCTCATCTAGCCTCTTATTCGGAACTCCTATGGAAAGTGATATTTCTGTTATGTCTGCTATGATCTTATTGCATTTGCTCCAGTGCACTCTTAAAATGCAGTCAGGTAACCCAAAACCAAAATAACCCAGGGGACCTTTTCCTGAACTCAGAAAGATCCTGAAGAAAGTATAGCGTGACTGCTCTGACACCTGGTATTCTTAACATGTGCTCTCTCCATTAACAATATCTTCAAGGCTAGCACATTGCTGACATCTGATACCCCTGTCTTTACCCATAGCGAAAAAATATTTTATATTTTCCCATAAAACTCAGGATAACTGTATTTAATATGTCTCACTTCCAATTGTTTTGTTTTGTAAGCTGTGCTGAGATAAATGAAAGAAAATCCTTGATGCTTCCAGTAATTATCAAATAGGTGTGTGCATTCATTAACATATTTTCAGTTTGTTGGCATACCTTAAAACATTTAGGGGTATGTTTACTAAGCAGTCTTAACGTGCAGCCGGCGTTAGTGTGCAGGATGCCATATAAGGTAGTGGGCGTTCAGGTCTTAAGGTAGCATTTAGGGCTATCGTGCGATAAGGTACTTTTTGTGCGAAAGAGGGAGCCGTGGCACGTTAATGTGCATTAGTCTTAATTAGGTGCGGTGACCTACAAACACAGCAACAGAGGTGTAGCACAATGGTTAATACATTGACTGATGAACCAGGGGTCATGAGTTTGATCCCCCAGTGGGCTTGATGAGTAAGGCTGTCTGAGACATTACCCTTTACTTTAAATGAGTGCTTTTTGAGGCATTTTCTTTTTAAATTTAAATTAGTGCTGCCAGCAAACACACCCTCACAGTGCTGTAACCTAAGGTGCTGCATAAAGCGCCCTATAAGGCACTCCAGAGGGCACATTATAAAGTGCACTGTCCGCCAAGGTACCTTATAATGTTCCCTATAGGGCGCCTTATAAGGCGCCTTATAGGGCGCTTTATAGGATACCTTATAGAGCGCTTTAGAGGGCGCCTTATGAGGCACCTTAAGACCACAGCACTGTGAGGGTGTTCTTGCTGGCAGCACTAATTTAAAATAAAAAAGAAAATGCCTCAGACAGCCCTATCAAATAACCCCACTGTGGGATCAAGCCCATGACCTCTGGCTCCACAGGCAGTGAAGTAACCAGTGGGATACAGCTACTAACAAACCCCTGGCTGGCTACAGAAGGACTGCAGTTCACCACACAAACTGTCTGCTGTGGTTACCAGGATAGGGTTAACCCACCCATACCCATGATGCACTGCACATGCAAATCAGCAGTCTACAGATGATCACAAGATGGGGTATGCACCCCCACAGCACCTCGGCCTGGTAGGGGGAACTGACCGTTTGCACCCCCACAGCACCTCAGCCTGGTAGGGGGTACTGACCGTTTGTGTTACTGGCACAGAGTAGCAACAGACCGTCATATTGTGCGGGTACTGTGCTCACCCTGAGGGTGAGGTGGGGCACCCAGCACCAGGTACACAGCACCTTTCATGGCTGAAATACACCATGCTGCAGGTCCCCATCAGTGCTAGTGTGTATGGTAGGTGGTTCCTGCAGACACACCTAGGATATAATGCACCCAGAATAGTACATATCCTATGTTGGTGCCATGGTCACATGATGTAGGTGAAGGAGGGGTGTTTGGACCCATAGGCAGATTATGTACCACCAACCAACCCACCCTCTGTGGCTCAGGGTGGGAAACAGGATCTCCCACCAACAGATCCACATTCTACCTCCCTGCAATGGTGGCAGTAGAAGGGACCATCAACCCCAGTCCTGCTGGGGAACAGACACCCTACAGGGCAGTCAATGCAGATCTGTGCACATCCATAAAGCAATAGCAGACAGACAGTAGGCCTGGAAATGCTCAGCTGCCCCCCACCACTATCTGACATTCTCCAGCAGCAAGCCTCCAGCCGCTGCACCCTGCAAGGTGTTCCAGCCAGACACATACTAGCTGCAGACAGTCTGCTAGCTAGTCCATAGTGCATGTTCCTGGAGAAGATGCATGTACCCAGAACTGGGATGTCAGCATACACACCAAGCAGATAAGTCAGTGATGGGGCCCCAAAAGAGAACCCATAAATATCATATGAAAGAAAAACTATATAGCACTATGGGGGAACCTAGCCATGCCGTGGTCACTGCTCAGTCAGGGTGAGAGTGACCTCCCAGCAGGACATGCTGTGGCCACCCTGTCCATGCAGGTGGTGGCCCTGCACTACAATGTCCGAGCCATTGCCCTATGCCCTGTGCAGATGCATCCTGGCCAGGCCACCCTGTCCGGGCTATACCCATGGTACCTTACTCCTCATTATGCACATTGGCAGGCTGACACTGGCAACAGTGCAAGCAGTGCGGGCTGAGTAAGGTGCTGGCAGCCACCACACACTGGGTAGACAGACACACACTCCCACACCTATGCCAGCATTGTGCAACTATAGAGGCTTTTGGCAGCCCTGGCCACTGCACCAGTCCTGGGCACAGTGCAGGCATGGCTATGGTACGCAATACTGTTGGGGGTCACTCCCCAGGGTGGTAAACACTGTCAGACACCAGACCTGAAACACACTCCACAGACATCAGAGAGGTTGCTATGATACATCTCAATGAGCAGATTGTGCTTAACCTAGGGATTGCTATCTGCTAGTAATCATAGCAACCTTTTGATATATGTGTACCGTATTCCCAGGTTTAGGGTGGCAGTGCTATGGTATGCAAGTGCTAGTATTGGGAGATGGTGCTGCAAGCAGGGCCCAACATCCTGCCTCTCCAGGAGGCTTTGGATAATGGCGCCTGTGGGTGCGGATGTTTCTGCCCCTGTTGGCCGCTGCTCTAGGGCAGAGGTTCCCAACTCCAGTCCTGGTGGGCCAAACACTGTTCGGGTTTTCATGCTGTCCCTAATGAATATGCATGGTTACATCTGCATACCATGGGGGCGGCGCATAGAAATGCAGCACAGGCATCTTTATTAGGGACAGCATGACGCCTGAATAGAGTTTGTCCCTCCAGAACTGCATTTGGGAAACTCTGCTCTAGGTATTGCACATGTCTATGGTGTCTGTGCTCTGTAGGGTAAAATATAGGCATTTCAGGCATGTTTATTTTATCTGCAATAAAGGTTCCCTCTTTATTACCACGGTTTAGTACTGGGTAAAATATGGGGACTGGGTTAAATATGGGGACTGGGTTGGTAGGAACCACAGCTAGGACTTGAACCTGTGACCTTCTACTCCTGAACACACTTGCTGTGTGTATTGCACCACACTGTTGCCACAGGGACAGTTCATTCCCTGGGGATACCATGACTGTTCGTCAGACAGAGCCTGTCTGTTGCAGTGCATGGCACCCACCTAAACAGGGCTAGGCCATGGTCTGCTGTGGGCAGCTGCCACTGCCCCCTCCATCACCGGTACCCCTCTGTCGCCATGCTGACATGCCCTTCTGTTGGTGGTGCTGGTGGTGCGCAGTCTCAGGTCATCCAGTGTGCCGGTAGGCGGCTGCCTATGGTGTGGGTTCTGGGGTAGGGGTGCCTGCATAGACGTTCACGCTTCCCCCCAGCCGCCTGCCAATGTTCTGTGCCCTTGGGGGTACCTACTGGGTACTATCCCCTGTGACACTGTGGGAAACACACTCGTGCCCATGTTGGGCCCTCATCAGTTGCTGTCTGGCGGCTCTATTGTTTCATCATTCCTATGGGCCACCTAGGCATCACCCTAGTCCACACTGTGGCCCAGCTGCACCACAGCATGTGCCGCCCGCAGCCCTCTGTATCCCCTTTTCCAGCATCTGTCCAGTTACCCGTTCCGACATGCCCACCCTGCTGTTGCGGGACTTGTGCACGCCATAGGAAACCTGTCCAATAGAAAGGGAAAACCCTGGTCAGCGCTATTTCACTGTGGGATCATTCACCTTGTATGGAGACAGAGCATAGCCACTTCCAAAATTGATATCCTTTTTTTGGAGCTTTCCCGGTAGTGTTTTTTGATGTTTCCCATTAATATCACTATTGCCCAACTTGGTTATGTTTTTTTTCCAGTTTGTTGAGGTCATTTTCAATGTTTATTTGCCCTTTTGTTCCGTGGACATGTATCACACTTATCATTTTTTGTAGGTTTCCCTGACTTTGCTGTACATTGCTGACGCAAATGGTTTCTCTTCCCTTTAAATCTGCTCTAACGTGAGGGTTTCACTCGCGTTAGTTTTCAGCCCAGGAATCCACAGCTTTAGTGTGCAGGGAGCCTCTCCCCTCCCACTCTCCACCCATTGACCCTCTCTCTCCGCCCCTGGGGAGCCTTCCTCCGCCCTCCGGGAGCCTTTCTCCGCCTTCAGCGCTCATTTGTGCTGCTGCTCACGTTAACGCGCGATAAGGCGCCTTATTCCCCAGTAAAGCGCCATTATCGCGCGATAAGGCGCCTTATCATGCGATAACGTGACAGCAGCGCAAAGAGCGCCCTTTAGTAAACATACCCCTTAATATCTGTTTAATTTCACACATTGTGTGGGTAAGTGCAAAAACTTACCACACCATAGTAAAGAGGCCCCTAACAGTATTAAAATAGTTTGCTAAAATGAAATAAAATAAAAATAAATTATTACTAAAGTGCATAAAGTTTATTGCCCTTATATGGCAGATTGACCACTAGCAGTAGTACTGCTAGACTACCATTAAGGGTCCTAATTGCCATTTTGGAACCTGGCAGCTACCTGGGTGGGAGTGGGGGATGAGGCGGAATCTTGCCCCAGTTTACTAGACAACTAAGGAAACCCTTGAGCGAGTCCCAGGGAGTTCGGCTTGGGGGAGGGCTAGGGTTTGATGTTGGGGGGAGCTTCTGTTGTGGGGCTTCTGTTCAAGGAGGTGATCTTGGAGAGGCTTCTGTTGCAGGATGAATTTAAGAGGAGTTCCTGTTGAGAGGAAGCTCTTGAGATGGAGCTTGATTTTGAGGGGCATATTATCCAAGGGTGCTGATGGGGGGTAGTTGGGGGAATTGATCACAGGAATATCTGGGGGGGCTGGTAGTGAAAGGGTTGCTTGGGGAGGGGTTTGCTTTGGGCAGGACCGGCATTAGGAGGTGGCTAACAGGGCGATTGCCCTGGACCACCAGGCCACAGGGGGACCCAAGTCTGCCTCATGCTGAAAGACATAGGGGCATGTTTATGAAGGATTTAATGAGTATTAATGAAAGTTAACGTACCTTAAATGCCTAGAGTCCCTTTATCTCTATGGGTGCGATTACATGTAACATGCATTAACTTCATTAGCATGTGTTAACCTTTACTAAACATGCCCCATAGGCTGCAGGCAAGCTTTGGGTCCCTCCTCATCCCTCTCTGCCCTGGGCCTCTGCATGTCTAATACCAGCCCTGCTGCTACTCCACATCCTGAGACTAGCTAGCTAGCATTGGGGCATTCCAGAGGTGGAGCCGAAATGGCACTCAGAGATAACCAGGCCGTGGCAATATTCAGCTGCTGCCCAGTTATCTCTAAGCAGTGAACAGGGCCATAGTCAGGGGGTAGCAAACAGGGCAACTGCCCTGGGCCCCCATGCCATAGAACACCCCAAGCCTGCCTCACAGTGTGCGGGTAGGCTTTGGGGCCCCTTCACGAGTTTCTGATCGGGGTCCCGACATGTCTAACACCAGCCCTGGCGGAAGGGGTGGGTATAATCAGGTGGGGGGCTTGACTTAGGAAGTATGTGCCGGTGTGGGGATGGGGGTTGGGTTGTGCTGCCACATGATGCCACCTTTTAAAAATTTTGCCTCCCATTCTATGCCTCAGCACGAGTGTAATATAGTAACATAGCAACATAGTATATGACGGCAGATAAAGACCAGTATGGTCCATCTAGTCTGCACATTATGCCCTGTGCACTTACAGCAGGACAGATGCTGGGCACACTCCCGACAGCGCACAGGCTTTGCCCATTCTGCCCAAAACAGGGGTAATTTTGTAAGGAGCCATGCATCATTACGTGCAGGGCTATACCAAGGGCTGTGCGAGCGGTGCAGCCACACAGGGCGCAAGCACAGAAGGGTGCTGACATCATTGCTAGGCTTTTTGAGGAAGCCTAATTAAGTGTGAGTTCCTGCATATGTTTGAGGGGGTGTAGGGGGGCTCCAAGTTCATGAATCATACAGGGCGCATTCGAGCTTGGTACAGTCCTGGTTGCATGCCATCTAAGCATGTACATCAGGGATTTTTAGTGATTCACATGTGTAAATAGACCTTTATGCGTGTACTTTAGCCTGTCGCTGTTTTAGATTACACACATTAGACCGATAACGCATACTTCCACTTGGTGGACACCTCAGCAGAACGTAGATGCAGCACACAAGCATGCGCATAAATTATAAAATACTCTAATTTATGTGCGTCCTTGAGAATCTAGGCACAAGCATTTACATCGGCCATAGGATTGATGCAAGTGGATCTCACCTAGATTTTACGCCTGTTTTCAAACACTTATACCCCTAATTCATAAAGCCAAGTGCATTTATATTCGTAAAATATAAATGACATATATGCAGAAAAGCACACATTAACTAGGTGGGACTTTATAAAATTACCCCCAACATGTAGCAAAAGCAAAACTTTACCGTACTTTAGTAAACACGCCCCTCCATGGACCATAGGAACTCGTCTAGTATATTCTGCCGACCTTTCTTATTGAAACCCAGCCACAAATTATAGTCCTGTATGAACAGCTAGTTAAATCTGCAATGCTTATCATAGTAATTACAAGCCAAATGGCTTTTAACAATGCTCACCCACACACACTAACCTAAAAGATACAAACCATTCTGTGTAAAACAGCTTAATCTGTCCATCAACTGGCACCGTGAAACTTATCAGACCGCATTGTAAAATCTGACATTGCCACATCACACAGAACTCACAGCAGCCGACCCACATCCCTTCCTGTCCACGTGCACTGCAAAAATCCCCAAACGTTTGCCAAAATGATCAAAGCCAGCAATCAATGAAAAAAAGTCTCATTGATTGGTAGTGGGTAATAGCAAACTAGTATAAGGAAAACGGGTATATAGAACAGAATTTTAACCATAAAGATGGCATGGAGTGTACTATCTGGTTTACATTTGTAGACAGTATTGTGTTACCTGGGTAAAAAAGGAGGTCTATATGTTTTTACAAAATGCAGATTTGCCAGAAAAATCAAGCATTTAGAAGCTCTTTCACTAAAGGTGTGTACTTATTGCACGGGTAGTGGCAGCGGTAAATGCACCCGTTGTACACCAACTATTGGAGGCGTGCATAGCAAGTTCCCAGCAGTTAGCACACGATCACAAACCTTAACATGCAGTGCGATTGATGTGGGTGCACCTAACAACAGCCATAGAGGGATTGTTATGCACGTCTTCTAATTGCCACGTTATCACTGAACGCATGTCAAGTGCCCTCGCGCTAGTTGCAATGTGCTCACCATGCGCACACTCTGCCCCTCAACCACCCACTCTTTGCCCTAGCGGGAAATGGCCAATTACTGATCTTTCTAGCAGTCAGTAGCCTTCAAGAACGTGTGTTAGCATTCATTGCTGCCGGTTACTACATTCTAAAATGCATGTGAACCGGTTAGCAGCGGTTAGTAAAAAGGCCCCTTAAAAAAGATAGAAATAATTAATAGTACTGGAAAATCATATTGGAAAAAGATATAAAATATATTTAAAATATTGCATTGAAGGAGAAGTCAAATGGTGTAATCTCACAATGTGAAGTATAAAAAAGGCAAACTCTTTTCATCTGATATTGCTTTTTATCATACCCTTTAGTTTAGCCTCACTATAGGGGGCAGCACTGAGAGATTGTGGCCATATTGGTTAGTACTATAAAGCAGGGCAGCACCCCATAATCGTGGACATTTTAGAAAGACTTGATGATAGAGGCAGGAGCAGGGAGGACTGCTCCTGCCCTGTCTTGTCACTGGACCAACACAGATGAAGGTAGGATCTAGAGGGGTGGCTGGAAGTGGCCAACTGAATAGTTTCTTTAACAGAGGAGGGGGCCAGGTCATTCTTGATTCATATTGTTGGTGTCACGGATTGCAACACTGAGGCTCCGACAATATTGTTGAGGGGGGGGGTGGGGGGGGGAGTTGGGTGATTGTTTTTGCTGATCTAAAGGTGGCTAAACAGGTAGAGAAGTATTATCATTTTTTTCCCTGTGGCAAATTCCCACTTTGTTGCCCCCATGAAAGGTGGTATAGAAAGTCTATAAATATATTACACTAAACTCTCCTCCTCTCCTGCCCTCTTTATATAGGCATTTATACAGGGTGGCCCAAAAACAGTGAGAATATCTCATAGCATGTAAGTTATTTAAAAATTCAAAAAGACAGGTGTAAACAATTGACAAATTTAAAAAAAAAAGATGGCGACCGGAAATTGTCGAAATAAAGACGTTATATAGCTAAAAAAGGTAAATAAGTAAACTATTTAAGCTTTTAATTTACGAGATGTTCACACTTTTTTTGGGACACCCTGTATATTTACTATGACTTTTGATTTTACTCTGGTTATGGAGCCTGCCCTTTCTTATACTTGACAGTCTAATCAAAAATTTTTTATTTCTTATTCTTAATTAATTTTTGAATATTTCTATAACTGTATTTTCTTGTTGAAACTGTAGACTACGGGGGTCATTTTAAAAGTCTTAGTTGTGATTTAGTTGTCCAAAGACGTGCATGTGGACATCAAAATCACTGAGACATCTCCAAAGCCATTTCACAAATGACGTTTAGGGACGTCTCCAGTGTGGTGATGTCCAAGTAGGCAAGAGGGTATGGCAGAGGTGTGTCTGGAGAGCTGCAATGAACTTAGATATCCCCATTCAATTTCAGAAACATTGGGGTTATCTGTAGGCACATCTACGTTTAGACCTGATCTAGGCATGAACAGGCATCAGTAACGTGCTTGCTGTGGCCTTAAAACATCCATAGGATATAAGGAAGATGGAAAAAGTTAGTAACTAGCCTAAAATCACAAAGGCCCACACTGGAATTTGAACCCTGGCCACACTGCTCCTAACTCACTACTTTAGACATCCCTCTTATAAAATGCTATTCTGTGGACATCTATGTAGATACCTCTATAGACGTCCATATCGGGCAGGTCCACCTTTCTGAAATCGTGCCTGAGCTTGTACGTGCCTGCTTTTTTTTCAGATGTTTTTTAGCTTTGACATCCCAGGTTGCCATCCTTTCTAAAATGTACCTTTTTACAAACAACTTTGTGTCTTATTTAGTGAAAAAGTAACAGTTCGCCATCTATAATATTTTCCTCAGAAATTCCTTTATATCTGTTATATACATAAACACTGAACTAACGCAGAACTGCACATGTTTTGAATGTTTCCATTACACATGAAAACCAGGGGGGGAGGGAGGGGGTTTCTAAGCTAACATAAATATGAAATCAACAATTGTATTTTTGGACATTATTTTGGTCGAAGAATTTGGATGAAGAACCCCTCCCCTCTACCCCCCCCCCTCCCCCACTCCATAAATAGCCCAGCCCTTCTAATGACCTGAAAGGTCCAGTGTGGCCCTTGGCTCAAAAGGTTTGGGTACCACTGGTGCAGGGTATATTATGTAGATCAGTGAAGCAAACTCTTATTTTAATGCATTTTGAATTATATGTTTTAGACAGTGGAAGATGAAAAATGTGCAAGGATGTGACTGCTCATAAGTCACTGTATCTAAACTCCTTTGCCGATCATCCATCAGAACTACAAATTAAGTCTCAGTGCTACATACAACCTAGAGAAAAATAAGACAGACAGCAGGCCAGGAAACCTTGTTCATTTGTATTGCTCAGCTGTAATGCTGCTGCCCTTTTGATCAATTTTTCCGAAAGAGGTCAGAAGTTTGTAACCAGTGAAGAATTTGAGTTAGAGGGTTTTCAGCACAGAGTGAAGAATGGATTCTTTGACTGTATCTGGAAAATCTTCCAATTGTAAAGAAGCATTGATGATACGTAAAAGTGCATTCCCAAGGCCGGGATCCTATTTTCTTTTTATCAACCAAGTGTAGCAGATGCAAAAAGAAAAATAATATGCTAGCAAAGTAGATTTCCCAGCTGTACTTCCATTTATTAAATCAAATTTGATTATGTTATGATCACTATTGCCAAGTGGCCCCAACGCTGTTTCCATTAAGGACTAGTCTAAAACAGCTTCTCCTTGTGTCGGTTCATGATCCCGCTGCTCCATGAATCGGTCATTTATTTCATCTAGAAATTTAATTTATTCTTTATTTTCTTTTATATGATGCAATTGTGTTAAAATTATTTCTATTTCTATTGCATTTGTGTAGTATGCTTTGTAAACTGCTGTGTACAGGCATAAATAGATTAAACAGGTTTATAATGCATTTCCCAGAAAAGGTTACATAGTAGTTTACAAAATACGCTACATGAATAACGTATAAATATAAATAATTTTAACATCATATAAAAAGGAAAACATTATATGCATATAAATAAATAAGGGCCCGATTCCAAGTCGCGACTTGCGGGGCTGGCGGCCCGTCCTGCCCCTATTCCCACTCAGGCCTTCCCATATGGCTAGAGCAGCAGTACGAGGAGAACCTGTAGGGGACAGGAGAGGTCGGAGTCTGGGCGGAGTGGGGGCAGGCCGAGGCAGCAGGACGTACAGGGCCGATTTTGGTTACGGCCATGTATGTCCTGTGGGGTCAGGGGGAACGTGCTGATTATTCCTCCTTGAAGGTGGAATAATCAGCACAAACCAGGCAGTTGGGGCTGGACATCTCCCCCCCCCTCCTCCTCCCAGGGCTGGAGCCATGTGCAGGGATGTCCCCGCCACCCGATCCAGGCCCCGGCTGGCCAGCCATTGGTTGGGCGGCGGGAAGAGGAGGGTCGGTGCTGTGGGAGCTAGAGGAGCCTGTGGGGAGGAATCCCTGCAGGCATGCAGGGGCACGCCGGGCCATCCTCAGGCCCGATTCTGTATGCTGGGGGAACGTTTTGCTCCTGTGGTACAGAATCGGGTCCTAATGGGTCTGTTCTGCTCAGGGCCATCCAGACAGTCCAGATATGCCCCTTTCAGAACTGAGCTCTCTCATTACTGTTTCAATCTTTCTCTTTCCAGTTTCACAGTCTCGCTTATTTCAGACATATTTTTCCATTTTTCCTTTTCTTCCCTGTAGTTGTTCCATTCATTCATTTAACCCCATTTACTCACTTAGAGGCCAATTCCATAACATTCATGTTCAGGATGCGGGCACATCCAAATCAGAGATGGGGATGTTTTAATCTTGATTCGGGTATGGACGCAGCTGTATGTCCGAAATTGGAGACGTATATGTATTAAACAGCTTGGACGTCCCCCTCCCCCCCGATATTCTGAAAAGATGAACGTCTACAATGCTGCCTGCCTCCACCTCCCCTGTTAAAACATGCATCCCCTAAGCTACTCCTCTCACTGACAGTGTTGTGTTCATGCAAACAATACATGAATACTGATCAGACCTAAATGCGGATACCAACAAGACTAAATATACTAGTCGGTTGGATGCCCAGAACACTGCAAAGTAAGTTCAGTTCCGTCATTGATATAATAACAGTAAATCTAGTGATATGTTTGTCCTGACATAGCTCCCATCAGAGTATACATGACAGTAGAACTCCTCAGCTAATCATGCAGTGGGCATCTCTGAAAACATTCTGCACAACGCTAATGGACCAATAGAAATAAGCAAAGGGTCTCTATAGCAAAATGTGAGAACATATCCTTGTCAAGAATAAGGGACCAGTAAAACAAAACACCAAAAATGGGGCAAAACATCAACTTGCCCTAGTGTAAAGTGCCCCCTTCTTTTACGCATAAGCTACATATCTCATAACTAATGCCTAAAAGAAGGGAATATTTCACTCTAGGACAATTTGATGCTTTGACCCTATTTGTGGCGTTATGTTTTACTGGTTCCTTATTCCTGATAGGAATATGTTTTCACATTTTGCTACAGAGAACCTTTGCTGAGTTTTCTGACCCCATTACTCTGTCATTTGGTGATGCTGTGGCCATCCCTACAGTCCAGGTTCTGGCCAGGCATTCATGCCCCCCCAGAATTGCAGCAGAGCACATGGATCCTCCCATGCAGTCCTCACACCACACACAAGCACACTCTCGCTTGCACTCACATTAAACATACTTCTGCCCAGCCGCTATAAACAGCAGCTGGTATAACATTATAGCATGGCGTCCCAGGACTGAAAATCGGATCTGCTTTTCTCACTCAAAGAAGAATCTTTTCCATGCTTAGTCACATACTAACCTTACATCAATAGTTCCATTTATGAGAACATAGGACATGTTAGGGAACCATAGAATAGCTCCATTGGCACAGATAACAAATGTCAGCATAGCCAGAATAAACACACTTGCTCCTCTCAATGTTTCTGTAGGGGTGTTTACTATTGTTTCTATACCTTACAACCTTCCTCCGCTTCTGCTTTCTTTTTTTTAGAAACATAGAAACATGACGGCAGAAAAAGACCACATGGCCTATCTAGTCTGCCCTTTCATATCAACTACAATAGTCCCCATTTTACCTTTAGAGATCCTCTGTGTTTGTCCCATGCTTTTTTGAAATCAGATACTGTCCCTGTGTCCACCATCTCCACTGGGAGAGTATTCTATGCATCTACCACTCTTTCTGTGGAGGGCACCTGCATCTTGTATCCTTCCAGACTGCAGACACAACAGTTCAAAGCATGCGTGTCACAACCGTTCTTCAATACGGGACACTTTGAGCAGAGCATAAATATTTCTAAGTCCTGCCTTTATTCCAAGTTTCTGCAGAAATATCATGGACTTCTGTGGGAAACACTGAAGACGTACAGGGGGCCTCTCCTGATTACGCTTTATACGTCTCTGATGTTGGCCACGCCCCCCCATTCTGTCCCCCGTTCTGCCCCCTCCTGCCCATGTTCTGAGATCCCTGTGCTAGCACCATGTATATTCAGGACTGCAGCATTTCAGAATACAGTGGTAGATGTTTTTTCTAGAAAAAAGTCTATACTGCACGTCCAAAGGGCTTATTCGTGTGCTGGAATGACTTCCTTAGAGGGTAATTTTATGCATTTTTTCACATGTGTAAAAGGACTTTTGTAATATTACTCCATGGGGCACACAAATAAAGGTACAAATGGTGACAAAATAGGGTAAATGCTACCAAAATTCAGTCAGAAAGCTTAGGTTTGATTTCCTCTCATACTGGCTGGTTTGTTCTTCGGGTAGTCAACGGTATAGAGAGTAGCCTCTTTAGATAGCTTTTTTATAAGCAGTACTCTGCAATTAGTAGCCAATAGTTCCTTCATACAGCATGCTTTACAGCTAGCACTTTATCCATATGACATAGCAGCAAGAAGTTGACTATGGCAAACGCTCAATAGCCAACGCTTTATCTGAAACAAAACAGATTAAAGCTTGAATGAATCAGTAATTTCCCAAAAAGCTATGCCAACAACTTTTACTTAGCTTAAAGAGCTTCTCCCCGAAGACTTTGTGTTAACAATCGCCCTAAGAAGATCTCCATTTTGTGGGCACGCTGCTTCCTTGGAGGCTTACTTCGCTTTGGTATATTCATTCACTATGGCGTCTGATGTCATTCATAGCCTTAAAAGCCCTTTCTGAACCTCTGCTTCTGGGATCTACTTGCCCTAATAACACTTATGTAGTCTGGAGAAGCATCCAGCGATGTCTTCCTGCTGTCATCTCAGAAAATGGCAACACTACTAGTGCTCAGTCTGCCAAATACTTATTGGGAAATATTCCCTTAATTGGCAGACTAACGTCTAGCAAGCACTTCCATTTTGGAAGATAGTGACACTCTAAGCAGGAGTAAGTGGAGCGTTGCTCTTACCTCCTGACCTAGAGTGAGGGGAGGGGGTTTGTGGTATGGGCCCACTTGGGCCACTAGGGAATAGAGGGATAGCTTACAGGTTAGAGCAGTGGGCTAAGAACCAGGGAAGCCCAATGCAGATCCCACTACCGCCCTTGTGATCTTGGGCAAGTTACTTAACCGTCCATTGCTTCAGGTATAAACTTAGATTGTAAACTTTCAAAGGGATACAAAAAATACCCTACTGTACTAGAATATAACTCAACTTGAGCTAGTCCTGAAAAAGACATGATCTAAATCCAAAATTCCTTTCCTTTATGAGGTTGGGGATGGGTGGCAGGATCTGGAGGCCCATTCAGGCTACCAGGGAAATCTTTGTGTGGGCAGAGGCTCACTTGCTACACCAGCAAGATCTGCTGAAAAGGGTCATCTGAGGTGACATGGTACACTAATGACCCTTTCCTCCCATGCTGCATCTTTATTTCAGCCCGGAGTCTGAGTAAAGATTCAGTACTATGAAGGGAGTAAAACCTTCACCAAAATTTAGCACATTTTTTTTGGTCATAGGTACCTAGCAGTTTCCCCAAAAGACACAGGTTCCACAATGCTTGTATTGGGTCAAGCAGTGATATCCCGGAGTTCTTTTAATAATGGTTTATGGACCTTTCCTCCAGAAACTTGTCCAAACCTTTTTTAAACCCAGCTACACTAACAGCTTTTGCTACATCCTCTGGTAACAAATTCCAGAGTCTGATTACACGTTGAATGAAAAAATATTTCTCTTATTAGTCTTAAATAAGTTACCCTGTAGCTTCATTGCATCTCCCCTAGTCTTTCTATATTTTGATGACATAAACAATCGATCTACGTTTATCCGTTCCACCCCATTCAATAATTTATAGACCTCTATCATATTTCCCCTCAGCCGTCTCTTTTCCAGGCTGAAGAGCCCTAACCTTTTTAGCCTCTCTTCATAGATCCTTCCATCCCCTTTACCATTTTGGTGGCTCTTCTCTGTACCTTTTCCAATAACGCTATTGTAAGTTTTGGTCAGTTATTCTTCTGTAGGTCCTGGGTTCATTTCACTTCACAGACGCAGGAGGGCTTATAATAAGACAACCCAACAGGTGTGGCTTGGAGAAAGGTTTTTTTTTTTTATATATACTTTATTTAATATCCATCAACACATTCAACATACAATGTACCATAATCCTCAGAGGGGTGTACTCTGATCCCCTCACAGAGGATAAACAAAGCAGAGATAACAGATGGAGTGGGTTTTTTCCCCTTAAATCCCCCGTTCCTCCCCCACCCACTACCCACCCCCCCTCTATCCCCCCACCCAAAGCACACCACCCAACACCCTCCATGCACCTCCCACCGTGCTTCATACAGTTCACATCGCCCCCCCAAACACATGTCTCCTCAGTTACCAACATGTAAAATCTCATTGCGACACCTGGTAGTTAGCTGCTGTATATAAGGCTCCCAGACACGCATAAAAGCTGTCCAGCGTTTGACACTGCCCCGTGCCCTCCATCTCTCTGTGAGCAGAAGTTGGTGGAAACAGTTACGCCATTCCCCAAATGAAGGTGGACTACTTTCCCGCCAGAGACGCAGAATGGGTCCCTTCCCAACCAAACAGGCCTTATGCACCAACACCCGTTCCCCCTCCGCCACTGGGCAGGGGGGGTCGAGCCGGTCTAGCACAACAAGGGCCCCGGTCCATCGCACACGCCGCTGTAGTAAATGATTTAGAAAGGTACTTATCCTACCCCCAAAAGGAGCGCACTAATCTACACCCCCACCACATGTGGAAAAGAGTTGCCATGGGCTCTGAGCATTTCGGGCAAGACCCATCCATAGTTTGTCGACTGCGGAACACCCTCCGCGGAGAAAAATACGCCCTGGTGATGCATTTAAATTGTGTCTCCCTCCACCGGGCCTCCAGAGACAACCTCCCTATACCTTTTAAGGCCTGAAGGACAGCCCCGGGGGGCACCTCTTCTCCCGATTCCCTTTCCCAAGTTGCCTCGACTCCCCGATAATCGGGGGCAAAACCAACCCTAGCCCAACGCTTCTTATAATCCGAGATCGTTAGGGGGTTCTCCTCCCCCAAACCGAAAAACTCCAAGATCTGCGCAGAGCGGTCCACCTGTATCTCTTTGCGAGGAAGGGACGACACGTAATGCGCAAGCTGCAGATAGGCGAAACAATGCCTAGGTGATAGGTCATATTCTCTACTTAAAGTCAGAAAGGATTTGCAGTGTCCAGAGGGCTCGACCACATGTCCGATATTCTGAATACCTCGGGCAGCCCATTCCCGAAACACCTTCGTCTCTGAGCCTGGGACAAATGTTGCATTGCCCTGTAATGGAAGCCAGCTGGAGACCCTCCACGAGCTGCGCCAGCGAAGATTAAGGTACTTCCAGGTACGCCGAGCAGATCCAATCAGCTCACTACGCACTACATGACGGGGGAGGGCATGGTGCGTCCCATGTAGAACTCCCAATAATGTCCAAGGTGCCACAAAACACTCTTCCAGGGCTCGGGGTGTATAAACTTCTGTCCCTCCCAACCAGTCCCCAAGATGACGCGCCTGACAGGCCATAGCATAACCCTTAAGATCCGGGAGGCCCATCCCCCCCTCGCGCCAAGACCCTACCATTCGTGCCCACGAGATGCGTGCCTTCCCTCCCTTCCAAAGGAACTGTCTTATGGCGACCTCGAAACAACGGACGTCCCGTCTTAACAGCCAGACTGGCAATGTTTGAAACCAGTACAACAGCCTTGGTAAGATCACCATTTGAATCGCTGCAATCCTCCCAGTAAGGGATAACGGGAGTAATTCCCATGCTTTTAGCTGTTGTTGAAGCCGCTTTAGGGACTTTGCCAGATTACACGAATACAACATTTGGGGGTTGCAAGTCAACACTATACCTAAATAGGTAAATTCATCGCCCGCCCACCTACGGGGGAATGTCCCCACCCAGTTCCCAGTCAGCTGCGTAGATACATCCAATGCCTCTGACTTATCTCTGTTAATGCGCAGCCCAGCTAAGGTACCAAACCGCGCAAATTCCTCCAATAGTTGCGGCAGCGATTGTTCCGAGGACAGCAAATGGACCAAAATATCATCAGCAAAGGCCGATAGCTTGAATTCCTGTGAGCCCATTCGAATTCCCTGTATCTCTTTGGAAGCCTCTATAGTCCGGATCAACGGGTCCAGTGACAACACAAATAATAGGGGGGAAAGAGGGCACCCTTGTCTCGTACCCCGTCCCAGGGGAAATTCCTCAGACAGGATACCATTGCAGAGTACCCCCGCCGTAGGCCGCACATATAAACTCCCTATCATCCCACAGAATTTGTCTCCTAGCCCATAGCGCGGAAGGAGTTGACGAAGAAATTGCCAGTCCTTTGCCTTCTCTGCGTCAAAACTTATAAGCAGAGAAGACAACTGGTGGGCATGTACCCACTCTAAAGACGCCAGGATCTTACGCAGGTTACGAACCGCGTGCCTCCCCTTAACAAACCCCACTTGGGAGTCATGCACCAACTGGCCTATAACCGTCGCCAGTCGCATCGCCAAAACCTTCGCATTCAATTTAATATCGAAGTTGAGCAGGGAAATAGGGCGATATGACCCTACCAGTAAGGGGTCTTTACCCGGCTTGGGGATCAGCGTAATATGGGCATGGTTGTTCCCCCAGCGGTAGGTCCCTCTCTCCGCTCTCCCATTAAAGACCCCCGCTAGCAAGGGGCTCACTGGGTCAGCCAGGAGTTTATAGAACTCGGCTCCTAGGCCATCCGGCCCCGGTGATTTATGGCAACTAGCTGTAGAAATCGCGGAGGATATCTCCTGTGCAGTAATAGGTAGTTCTAAGGCCTCCCTCTGTTCGTCAGTAAGCCGTGGTAGGCGCAACGAATTCAAGTACTCATCAAGCTCTACCATAGATGGGGGCTGCGCCTTATATAAATTGTGAAAAAAATTCCGGAAGGCCCGGGCTATCTCAACAGAGTCTTTCAATAAGCGTCCCTGTTCGTCTCAAAGGGCCGTCACTAAGGAGGACCCCCGTTGCCCCTTCAAACAACGCGCCAACAACTTCCCTGGCTTATTCCCAAAACAGTGTAGACGGTATTTATAATAGAGGATGGATTTCTTGGCCCTTTGGTGTAGCAATTCATTAAGGTCTACCTGGGCTTCCCAAAGCTTTTTCTTGTTCGCAGTGGTCGGGTGATGAGCACACACCCTGCGCAGACGGGTAACCAGACGTTCCAAGCCAATCACTCGCTCCGCTATCAGCCGACGCTTCCGGGCAGCAAACCCAATAATATCACCCCTTAGCACCACTTTTGTTGTTTCCCACACCAATTCCGGGTCTTCACTATGGCATTGGTGGTCATCCACAAACTCCCGCCAGTGCCGCTTCAAGAAATGCTGAAATTCAACGTCCTGGCACAACCCCAAAGGAAGTCTCCAGAGTCTCGTCCGGTTCTGTACTATCCCCCAATGCAACTCCATCCCGACCAACGCATGGTCGGAGATTTCCAGGGGGCCGATCTGCACCTCCCCTACCTGCCTAAACAGGGCTCCCGTCACTAGGAAGTAATCAATTCGAGCACTAGAACCATGGGCCCGAGACTGGTGGGTAAAATCTCTTTCAGTAGGGTGAAGCAAACACCATGGGTCAACTAATCCTAGTCTATCGCGAAAACGCTGTAGTACCCGAGCTAACAGAATCTGCTCTCTCGCCTCCCCCCCCCCCCCCGAGAGGTATCAAGGTCGACGTCCAGAACCCCGTTGAAATCTCCCCCCAGGAGTAGCGGGAATTCTGGAAGCTGTTCAATTTTAGAGGCAAGGGCATTATAGAAGCCCGGTTCTATCCCATTAGGGCCATATATATTCCCAATAATCACTGACCGCCCTTCCAGGCTTCCCGCCAATAGAAGAAACCGCCCATCATCCGACGCCACTATCTTTTCCATGGCGAAGCGCACCTTCTTATGTATCAGAATGGCTACACCCCCCTTTTTCCCTCGTGCCGGGGACCCCCAAACCTGCCCCACCCAACCTTGACAGAGTTTTGCATGTTCTGTCTCGGATTGATGTGTTTCTTGGAGCAGGGCCACATCGCAGTGCTGTCTGGCTAAGGCCTGCAAGATTTTATAACGCTTAATTGGGGTCCCTAAACCACAGACATTCCAGGTGATTACTTTCAGAGGCATGGGGCAGTGTCAAAAGTCATTCAGAACACAAAACCTAATCCCATCAAGGGAACTCCCCCAGCCTGGAGCTCCCTCCCAGTAATTATCAGAGCCACACAAAGCTGCATATCCTGAAACAATAAGGTGTGTGCTGTCCCCTCCCAGCGCCTCCCCCCCCTCCCAACTATCCCCCCCCTGCCCTTCCACTATTCGATTAACCAGTCCACCCATGGTTGGACAACTTCCCTATGGCAGTCGGGATTGCCCCCAACACCCCCGAGCCATATAGTGAGCCTAACGTATTCATAACAGAGATCTTCATCGCTGGTCCGACTGGGTAGGTCCAGGCGACTCCCTAGGCACCCCTCCCGTGCCCCCCACCAGACCAACTCTACACTAGCCCTTAGATTAGCTGAACCAAACCAAACCCAGCAAACTAGGCACCACCCCAAGCTACCCAGTTTGCCCATTTAAGCTCCCCTCCCAGTAGTCATTAGGTATCCTCCCCTCCCCCCTACAATAGAATCCCCACACATCGCTCCTCTCCGGGAACCCTATATTACCTACAATTCAGCTTGGGTATCTCTAGGGACCCCTGCTTCACGTCCCGGCCCAGTTATCCCTTGGGGGTCCACCCCACGCCCTCCGTAGATCACGAGGAGGCGGAGTTCTGGGCGGAGCCTGCAACGTTCGAGCAAAAACCGGCTCCGCCGAGCCACCTGCACGAGGACGTGCCCCTCGCTGATCTGTAATCAGAATGAGGCTCCTCTCTGCGTACTTGGGTTAACAAACTGCAAGCTTGTCCCTTAGCACCTCCCCATCTGGCTCCCAGTTACAGTTTAAATTTAGTTTACATGCAGGGCCGGGCCAGCTCCTAACGCGCTTGCCCCGTCGCTGTTCCCGCTCATCGGGGGAGGATAAGGGGGGAACAACGATCTATCAATGGAGAACATAAAATAAATAATGAAATAGAACCAGCGAACGAATTTACCCCACTTCACAATTCTACCCCCACCCCACCCCCCTACACAGTCCCCTATCCCAGACATCACCCTCAGAACACTGAACTACTCCTACCTCACCTCCCCCAGGGTAGCTTGGAGATAGCAACAAGGAAACAGAAAGAACAGTAACTTTCACAGCAAAATGAGCAGTGCAACATTGTAACTAAATGTAGCAGGTTACGACTGAATTAGTGCAAAAAATGCAACAATATAACCTCTAAAACCAAGAGTAGAACCAGCAGTACAGTCCTCTTTCAGGGAACCAGCAATGCTCCAGCCATGTGCGTGTTACAGGCTTCATGGAGGAGACGCGGCTTGGGAAGATACAGTTCCCAGCAGGGAGGCAGCCGCCGCCGGCGTTGTCAGGTAACGTGTCTGCCCGTTAGTCTCCACTCTCAAACAAGCCGGATAAAGTAGCGAGAAGCGCACTCCTTGATTCCGGAGCTGTGTGCAGACCTCGGAGAAAGCCCGCCGCTGCTGGCTCACTAACGCAGAGTAGTCCTGGAAGACAAGGATTTGTGGCGAGTCCTGTTGCTGCAGATTTCGGCCGCGGGCGGCCCGGAGCACCATTTCTTTTTGTCTGTAGTCCAAAAATCGGGCTATTACTGCTCTCGGATGCCGCAGTTGTTCCCGCCGTTGGCCCAGCCGATGGACACGTTCCAGCTTTATGGGATCCTCATTTTTGCCTTGCAGTAGTTTTCCTATCCAGGACTGTAAGTATGCAAACAGCGCGCCATCAGCCACACTCTCTGGGATGCCAATGAACCGTAAGTTCTTTCGTCGTCCCCGGTTCTCGAATTCGTCTAGCTTGTCGCCTTGTTGTTTGACCATATTCTCCAGAGCCGCAACTTTGGTTTCCAGGGAGTGCCGGGCGTCTTCGACATCTGAGACCCTGGCCTCCACCTGGTCCATTCGCCCTGTGAAATCCGTCAAATTTTGGCTAACAGTCTGGATCCGATCCACCAACTCTTGGAGGTGAGCATCCAGAGCCTGGACCACTGCCGCGCTCACCTCCTTTACCAAGTCTGGGGGACTGTTAGTTTTCGGGCTGGCTGGAGTGCCCTCCGCCATTTTGCCCTCTGTGGCTCTCAACTTCTCCTTCCGTGGCGGTTTTGTTGCCATCTGGTTCTCTGTGCCGGTATAAAACTGCTCTCAGCACCAAGTATCCCCCGTGTCTTAGGTGGTATGGATATAGGGTTTGTGCCCACTTTTATAGAAGTTAATAGCCAATTTGCGGGGCAAGTTTCCTGGAGCTGATCGTCAGTGACCCGATCAGCTCATTGCCCAACCGGAAGTTCATTGTCCAACCGGAAGTAAAGGTTTTTATGTAAAATTAGGCTTAATAGATAGGTATTGAACAGAGGTATATAGTGATTGTTACAGAGCTGTTTCAGTGTGCATCAATGAATCTGTGTGTGCATGTGTGAAGTGTGAGAGAGATAGGCCCGAACATGTGGCTCAGAGCCTCATGGAGAGAGAGAGAGAGAGAGAGAGGGGGGGTGGAGGGGTGAAGGGAATTGATTATCCGAGCCTCCTGTCCTTCATGTCCACTGGATGGTGGGAGAGAGAGAGAAGCAGGAAGTGTGTCTGTCCTTTATAGTGCCTCTCCAGCACTTCCCCTTGAGGTCTGCTATTGTCTTTGGCCACTCTCTTTGAGGTCTGCCCTTCTTGATTTAGCAAGGAGGGGCTGCAGACAGGTCCTAGAGACTGACATCACCAGGGGGTCAGAGTTTAAGTTTTGGAGACTGAATTCACCAGAGTCCACAGCTGCATGAAATGTATGCTGACATCTCCCACACCTTTTTTATTTTTCTTTATTATTTGTGCCTGGAAATGGTGGAAGCAAGCCTGTGGTACCTGTCCCAGCTGCCAATACCTGATAGTAGGCAGCTTGTCTAATACCTCCTGTATTAAATACCTTGCTATGTCTAGCAGGTCCCCTGTCCTGCACAGTACTGTCTCTAGTGTTCTTGAGATAAACAAGTCTCCTTATGAGTCCAAACCTCGTGTCTTAGGTAGAGCAGCCACTACTGGGGGGGGGAACCCAATATGCCACTTACGTGCCCGTCTTAGAGAGAGTGAACAGTGCATAAGGTCTGCAGGAATTATTAAGGAGGCTAAAACCAAACGGTACCAGGATGCTATGAGTGAGGATAGGAAGCAATACTAGACTGCAGCTGACTCTGGTATTCAGTGTAATAGGAAATGCCGAATTAGCCAAATTAGCCTGGATGTAGGGGTGGATGCTGGAGAAGTTCAGTGTAACTACCTTAAAATGTTGTTCTGTATGACATGCGCTGCAAGGAAATGTACATTTTTTTCATCTTACAGCACAGGAAAATTACGATAATGCATAGCAATATTTGTACAGCAGTTAAAATAATAATAGGGTGAATAAAAACATTAAAGACATGATCAGCAGTAGGTGAGTAACCAAATAACAATTCCCACACAGACACATGAGCATCTTGTAGCAAGTGTCCAACAATTTGTTGAATGTGTCCATTCTCATAAGCGATGGTGTGATTCACTTCAGTGGATGTTGTTTTAAGGTGATCAATATAGGCATGGAGTTCTGTAAAGTTGAGCAGTTTATGTAGTGTCTCTTCTCCCATGCCAAGTGGTAATGGATGCACAGCATATGAGATAAAGTCTGGAATGTCCATAGAGTCATTGGTAACCAGCGGTGTGGAATAAGTTGTCCCATTAATGGTGAGGGAGACCAGTGGTGTATGACTGCACCAGGTATTGTTTGGTAAATAGTTTGAACTGTACAACAAAGTGTTCTTGGGAAGGCGAATGTCATGCATTCTGGGAGCAATCGAAAAAGAAACATTCTGGGGAAAGAACAGATGAAAACAAAAGTGTCCAGCTCCAAGGTAATACAAACTGTGTGAGGTAGTCAGGGAATATGAGAGCTTAACAGTCAGGGAGCAAGAGGAAGAATTGTTCCAGCAGGAGGTGTCAGCCTCTTTAAACTGGTGAGGTTGACACTTGAACTGAAATGTAGTCTGCTCGCACAAACTGGGGTCCATCGGCTTGAATGAAGTCCAGGTGTCGTCCAGTGGCTGTACCCATGTGAGATGGTCCACAGGATACATAAGCATATTATCAAACTGCACCCCGATATTAACAACAGGATAAATAACTGTGTGTTGTCCTGACCATGGGATCAAAGTACAGATAGAGCAGCCTTGTGGTGAACAAATGGGAACACTAACTGTCCACCAATCAAGGTGAGCTATAGCAAATTCCGGTATTTTGGTACTAGCCATATGAGTGAGAGATGGTGGCCAGTGTCCTAACTTAGCAGTGATCAGAATTTCCTTTAGTATAGTAATAAGCTCGATCTGTACTTGATCACAGGCAAGAGCCCAGGAAATATTCTTTCCCAATCTATATTCTGCATGTGCTAAGGTAACAATTTTTTGTTCTATAATGGGAGATATAAGAGCAAAGGTATCTACAACTACATTGGACAGTTTAGAGGAAGCTTCATTAATAATATGTTGTGAGGTAAAACCATCAGCAGCATGCTGAGCAGTGGATCCCATTTTATTACGGAGCACCTCTATATCAATTATATTAAGGGCACCCAGTGCAGTCCCTGTGCCACCTAAAATTGTATCAATTAATTCACGCTTGTGTCGAAATTGTTTGGCTCGGGGTGTTACTGACTGCATATCAAACCAAGTATTGAGCATTTGTATGTGGTTGGCAACAAACTGAGAGCAATTTGGATATTTGTGAGTAACTAGAAACAATTTGGGAAATAGATGCCAAGTAAGAAAATGGTATTCCACATCATATAAAACATCGTGTGGTGCATCATATTTAATCTGAAATGGATGTCCTTCCTGAAATGGGTGGATATCAGAAAGGTAGAGTACAGGAGGAGCAGAAGTAGTGGGAGGGGTGGGATGAGGGGTGGTAGGTAAACAAGATACATCCAAAAGGAATGAAGTCTCAGTGATGTGCTGTTGATCACTCACAACCCATGTATATTTATTTTCCAGGTACCTCTGTCCTGACAGGAAATATTGTACAAAATCAAAGCAGGAGGACCTAGAAAGTAACGTTCAGGGCGTGCCCTCAATTCTTGTTTCCGTTCTAGAGAAGTGGAAACTGGTGGCTCCCACTGTACTTGAGTGATGTTTAATGAATAGAACACTGGCTTGTCCTGTACCGAACAGAAACTCAGGATGACCAGATCCTTTCCTTCCGGGAACGGTGGGGGTATTTCTTGATAGCGATATACCCCACTTGTGGAGTTAGCCCAGCCAATCATGCATATTCGGATGATAGTTCCTGTAATGAGATTTGAGTAGAAGAGAGCAGATACAAGAACAACAGGAAACCGAGACATAATAAAAGCAAACTTGTTTCACTCTACTAGGGAGTAAACTAATGCTCCCCACTTATACTATGTAACAACAAAACAAACAATAAAAAAATTTTACTACTTATTTACATAACTATTAAACACATGTTAACTATACAGCAGAAGCACATAGTTACCGTCCTCAAGCGACTTTTATTCAGAAAGCAGCTGTCCGTGCTGTCTTCCTAAATCAGCTGTCCGTGCTGTCTTCAGGTGGTAGCTGAAAACAAAGACTGATAAAACACATATTACCCATATGGTTTTAACTGGGTGATGTGTTTCCAGTACTGCTGGTTGTCGGGCATTAGGATCTGGTATAGGCTTGGGCCTAAGGTATCAGTAACTAAGTATGGTCCCTCCCACTGTGCAGTTCCAAAGGGGAGGTTTGGTCTAGGTCTCATCTCTGCAAGACACTAGTGACAGGGCTTCCTTCATGTATTCATGAAATATTGCTGGTGAATCCTTATATCCCTGTGGAAGCATAGTCCATGCACACTGTTTCGGCCAGGCTGGTGAATCGCATGTGGAAGAAATAGGTCTAATCAGACCCCTCTCCTCCAGTATCTTCACAATTTTAGTCACTGGTTCTATAGCCTGATGAGGTACTGGGTATTGCTTCTGTGGTAGAGGATCCTCACCTTCCAACAGTATTTCTGTGTGCATTTTCCGACAATCTAACTTGTCTTGAGCCCAGACTGGAATATCAGCCACCTCTGAAGGAATTACACACAGATCATACTGTTGAGCTGCCTTGCTGCACTGAGTTGCTAACTGCATGGGAATGACTTCATGCACTAAAGTTTTAGAAGCACTTATAGTTCCTGAATACTGCCACAATTTAAGATTAGCCATATCCACCACCAAATTTAACTGGTTGAGAACATCAATTCCAATTATTTCTTTTGGTGTGTTCACTATAGTGGAGGCAGTGGTTTCTAACATTTCCTTGTTTTGTTCACTGTGCACAGGGATACCCCATTTAACTGGGATAGCCACACATTTGGAAGCTGTGTCATTAATTCCTTGAATTTCATAAATTTCCATATTTTCCTGATCTGCAGTGGGAGAAGCTCTGTTTGTAAAACTAATTCCAGCCCCTGTGTCAATCAAAGCTAGTTTATCCTGACCCCCTACTCTACTGATAACATTGGGGCGTGCACAAGAGTCCAGTATCAAGGGTGTTACAAGCCTTAAATTGTGTCCTGGGCCTGTGTCCATTTCATCATCCAGAGGCTCTGGAATTGAGTCCTCTGCTGAGATAAAGGAGGCAGGCTGGGCTATGAAGGCTTGAGACATTTTGATATCTGAACTCAAGAGGTCAGGACATCCCTATGCACTAGCCTTGTGTTTGTCCTGAGCTGCTTGTAAATCCTGTTTTAATTTATCTATTTCTATCTGCAGTATATGTTTGTCTTGTTCCCATTTAGTTTTCTGCTTTTCTAGCCCATCTCTCTGTGCTTTGAGCTCCTGAAAAGGAATGTAACCTGAGGAGTTTGCTCTCCAAGGTGTGTGTCCAAGGTGTGTGTCCTCTGTCTGTGTTTCTTGTGTACTGAGATGATCCCTCGGCTTGCCACTTAGGTGTGTGTCCTCTGTCTGTGTTTCTTATGTACTGAGAGGATTCTTCGGCCTGCCACTTCTGTGCTTCTGATACTGTAATGACCTGCGAGGGCTGGGTCTTCCAAACAGACCCAATTCTGAGCATTAAAGTATCAAAAGGGGTTGCTTCAGGGTCTTCAGAAAATAACAGAAGGTGTTTTGTAATCTCAGGGGATAGCAATTCTAATAAAAATTCCTTATGCATGCTCTCCCCATAATCCTCTGCCTTGGGCCAGGACTCCTGCTCATTAAGAACTGCTTTTAAAATCCAGGCTCTATATGCAAACTGTTCCAGTGTATCATTTGGTAAAGGTGAAATAATTTTAAATACTTGCATTGGGGAACAGTGAAATAGTTTCTCAGTACCCCTTTTAACCAACTGGTATGGGTGAGTGAGAGAGCCAACTCTATAATAGTGTGCCCCATAAAGATGTAAGTTTTGGTCAGTTATTCTCCCTAGGTCCTGGGTTCATTTCACTTCACAGACGCAGGAGGGCTTATAATAAGACAACCCAACAGGTGTGGCTTGGAGAAAGGTTTTTATGTAAAATTAGGCTTAATAGATAGGTATTGAACAGAGGTATATAGTGATTGTTACAGAGCTGTTTCAGTGTGCATCAATGAATCTGTGTGTGCATGTGTGAAGTGTGAGAGAGAAAGGCCCGAACATGTGGCTCAGAGCCTCATGGAGAGAGAGAGAGAGAGAGAGAGAGGGGGGGGGAGGGGTGAAGGGAATTGATTATCCGAGCCTCCTGTCCTTCATGTCCACTGGATGGTGGGAGAGAGAGAGAAGCAGGAAGTGTGTCTGTCCTTTATAGTGCCTCTCCAGCACTTCCCCTTGAGGTCTGCTATTGTCTTTGGCCACTCCCTTTGAGGTCTGCCCTTCTTGATTTAGCAAGGAGGGGTTGCAGACAGGTCCTAGAGACTGACATCACCAGGGGGTCAGAGTTTAAGTTTTGGAGACTGAATTCACCAGAGTCCACAGCTGCATGAAATGTATGCTGACATCTATATGCTTTTTAAGATACGGCGACCAGAATTGCACACAATATTCAAGATGCGGTAGCACCATGGAACGATACAGAGGCATTATAATATCCTTTGTTTTATTTTATATTCCTTTCCTTATGATACCTAGCATTCTATTTGCTCTCTTGGCTGCTGCTGCACATTAGGCAGAGAGTTTTAACATGTTATCAATGATGACGCCTAAATCTTTTTCCTGGGTGGTGGTTCCTAATGTGGAACCTTGCATCGTGTAACCATAGTTTGGGTTGTTCTTTCCTAGGTGCATAACTTTGAACTTGTCCACATTAATTTAATCTGTCATTTGGATACCCAGTCTTCCAATTTATCAAGCAATTTTCCACAATCCTCATGGGTTTTAACAACTTTAAATAGTTTTGTGTCATCTGCAAATTTGATAACCTCACTTGTTATTCCCATTTCCAGGTCATTTATGAATATATTAAAAAGCAGCAGACCCAGCACAGATCACTGTGGTACTCCACTATTCACCTTTCTCCATTGGGAGAATTTCTATCTTTTAAGCAGTTCCTGATCCAAAATAGTACACTGCCTCCTATCCCATGACTTTTTAGTTTTGCCAAAAGTCTGATAAGGGACCTTGTCAAAGGCTTTCGGAAAGTCCAGATACACTATATCAATCAACTCACCTTTGTCTATCTGTTTATTCACACCTTCAAAAAAACATAACAGATTCGTAAGACAAGATCTTCCTTGTCTAAAGCCATGTTGGCTGTCTCCCATTAAGCCATGACTATCTACATGTTCAGTAACTTTGTTCTTTATGATGGTTTCTACCATTTTTTCCAGTACTGATGCCATACTCACCGGTCTGTAGTTTCCCGGCTAACCCCTGGAACTCTATTTAAAAATTGGTGTTACATTGGCCATCCTCCAATCTTCAGGTATTACAGATGATTTTAGTGAGGATTAATTTGTATAAAGTGCATAAGTCAGAAATCAGATGTTTAAGTCTATGCATGCAAAACTGTGATCGTATTTTATGAAAGGTTCACTGAACGCGGGACCTCTTAAAAAATATGTAAAGTGTTGCAAAAAGAAACCTTTTTTTATAAAAGAACGTGTTCAAATAAGGATCAGCCTCACTGGAAGGGAGGTCTGGATGTGTAAGTAGTGCTATGAACAAACGCAAACCAGAGAAGGCGATGAGGGGGCCATCCTTCAAAACTCCACATTTGTCCAAATTGAGGTGGTTTCAAACGTCAGAGAAGAAAGATCAGTTACTTCCTCAAGCATGTCTCCAAACCCCAGACCCAAACAAAATGTTAGCCAAGAGTTATGCATGACGTGAAGTAGGTGTCAATTTTCGGATGTATAAATGTATTGCTGTACAAAAATTTGGAATTCCCATATGCTTTGAAGGACAGCCCAAACTATGCCCTAAATATGCCCCCGTTAAATCCCTGTATGCTGTCACATATACATATAAGCAGTCCCTTTTCTAAAATTGCTTATACATATAACCCAAATTTTACTTCAGCAAAATTTACTGCAGGTGAGTGACTCATGCAGTAAATTACATTTTGCATTACTGCAGCCAGAAACTACACACGTTCCTGGCCACAGCATAGGAACATAAGAATATGAGATATGCCATACTGGGTGAGCCCAAGGTCCAACAAGCCCAGTATCCTGTTTCCAACAGTGGCCAATCTAGGTCATACGTACCTAGCAGTTTCCCCAAAAGACGCAGGTTCCACAATGCTTGTATTGGGTCAAGCAGTGATATACCGGGTCCCTTTTAATAATGGTTTATGGACCTTTCCTCCAGAAACTTGTCCAAACCTTTCTTAAACCCAGCTACACTACCAGCTTTTACTACATCCTCCGCTAACAAATTCCAGAGTTTGATTACACGTTGAGTGAAAAAATATTTTCTCTTATTAGTCTTAAAATAGTTTACCCTGTAGCTTCATTGCATGTCCCCTAGTCTTTCTATATTCTGATGCGCCAGATAGGCCCTAAGCCAGGTCCACTGTCCTTTGAAGGAGTTAGTGCTGGAATCAATTAACTCCCCACCGCCCTGATCACAACCCCCCCCCTCACCCCCAACAGCCTAACAGCCCTCCACACCTTGATGGTGGAATAAATTCCCCTAGACGGGGGGAGACGGCAGACCTGGGTGCATTGAATGGTGGAGGGGGCACAGGAGATTCCCCGTAGCCTGACCCTGGCCGTGGGAGGCTGGATTGGGGGTCAGGCTGCGGGAAAAGCACCAAGACATCGGCGGCTGGGGACTGTGGCTCCCAAATGGAGCCACGATGCCATGGCAACTGGACGCCATGGCGCCACGGCTCCATTCAGGACCCCTGACTGAGTTAGCTGGGTGGAAGCCTGTACATGCAAGCCAACCAGGATCAGGTCCCAGGTCTGCATGTACAGGCCTAATTGCAATTCTGATCCCGCAGGGCTAGATGTGGCCCACGGAAGAAGAATCGCGTCTGCCCCTGTAGATCCGATTCTGATCGGGCGCACAGGGGAATGGATGTCCCAGACAGAATATCGCTCTGTATTGTCATGAAGTGGGTATCAATAAAGATGCAAACCTGAAAAGAAACCCTGTTTCTCAGAGAAATCTAGATGTGCAGTTACCTCAAGGCACAGCTAGAGGGGTCAGGAGTGATCATACAGGAGCTAATGAGCCTAAGAGAGCTAATGACTTGCACCTGGGAATGAGCCCGGGAGTTTCAAAGGAAAGATTCCTTTATAAGCAGAAGCTGAATGCTAGCAAAGGAGGAACACCTCTATTGGGAGGAACAGCTCCAGGAGAAGGACAGAAGAGAGGAACACCTCAAAGGAAAGGACAGAGAGAAGGAACAGCTCTGAGGGAAGGAGCAGCTCTAAGAGAAGGAGAAGGACTTGGAGAAAGAATCCTACCTGAGCAAGCCCAAAGGAACAGAGTTCACAAAGGTGGAGTTCAGAAGGGCCAGGTTAAGCGAGCAGCTGTTCAGAGGGAGTCTGCTAGAGAAAGCACTAAGGCTAGAGAGTGTGCCACTCCCTGTTCCCACAACGTTCCTGATTCAAAGGCAGAGAGACGTATCCAGAGAACCAGAGAGATAGGTTTGGAGGAAAGCCTGCAGTCTCTGGGAAATACTAGTCAAGTTTTACCAGGCACCAAAGGAAAAGCAGTTTCTGACAAAGCTAAGTTCTTATTGAAGCATAAAGTTGAATCCACACCAGGTTTTACTAAGCTGCCAGAAAGCACAGCCCTGCCTAGAGCTTATCGGCAGAGAACCTGTTGCAAGAGAAACGTTTCTGGGAGAGAAAGCTCCACGGATTCAAACCACAGAGGCTCCAGGTATGAAAGCTTTATTCATGATACTGAATGCTTAATTCCTAGAGGCACTGCTAAAACAAATACTCAGTTTGTAAGGAAGAAGAAACCAGGGTGGTTTCAGAAAATTCCCAGAGAACTTAAAACACAGTCTTATTGGAGGCAAGAGCCTAGGGACACTTCGCGTAGACCTGTAGCAGACAGGGACAGTGACTACTCTGATGATGAATGTAGTGGAGCAGAATCCATGGAAATTGAATATATAAATGCTGTTCCCATTCCTCCACCAGAAGAGATGGATTGTGGTTTGTGCATGGCCACGAGCCTAGAATCTGTAGCCACTGTATAACTGATAAGAAGTTTGTTTAATTCTTATTGTGTTGGAATGAAGTGAATTCCTCTGATTAACCCTTGCACTAATTGTGGAGATTAACAATTAGTCAGCTTGTTAATACTGGTACCTTTTGAAACAAAGGACATTCTTTTGATTTCTCAATGTCTTATTTGAACCCTTGCACCGACGGGGAATAAAGCCTTGTTTTCCCTACACTTGGTTTGATTATTGAGCTCTCATAGGAAGCTGGAAATAAGTAAGACCATTCGCCATTCGTGGACCTTACATTTCATCACGCTCCCTAAATAATTTCTATCGTGGAGCATGCCCATACTTCGAATGGTCACCAGGGGATGCCCTCACGACAGTATGTATAGCTAAGTGGTTTCCTTCAGGACTGCATTTTTGCAGGCCTAAAGTAAACTGATTAGCTATATGGATAACGGCTGAATATTGTGAGGTGGTTAGAGGGATTTTCGCCATCAATATCCAGATAGCGCCAGAGAAAATCCACAGATAGTGAACTTAAACATTCAACATCAGCCGCTAAACATATGTCTACTTGAATATCTGGCCCATTAGTTCTTTATATTTTTAATACGTTGCTCTTTCTATGAATAATTTTAAATATTTTAGTGGGTTATGTTCTAGTTTTATGCCTTTATTAGCTTAAAAGGGGACAGCAAAACCAATTGCTCATGGTAGATAAGAAAAGAAAGCATGTAACACAGTAAAAGGGTCATTTAGGAACAGCATGTGTTAAGGCCATTAATGCATGTTATTTGCTGCTGGGCCCATGACTGGGCAATCTCACCTCTAAAAGTGATTCTGAAAGACTATCGCTAGGGATCGAATGTGCCATTCTGAACCAGGAGCCATCGGACGAGGAGTACCTGAGGAGCATTCCTGCCCATGGTAGGTGCTGTGAAAGGGGCATCAAGGTGGTTTACGTTATCAGAATATAGAAAGACTAGGAGACATGCAATGAAGCTACAGGGTAAACTATTTAAGACTAATAAAAGAAAATATTTTTTTCACTCAATATGTAATCAAACTCTGGAATTTGTTACCGGAGGATGTAGTAAAGGCTATTAGTGTAACTGGGTTTAAAAAAGGTTTGGACAAGTTCCTGGAGGAAAGGTCCATAAACCATTATTAAGAAGGGACCCAGGATATCAATGCTTGACCCAATACAAGCATTGTGGAATCTGTGTCTTTTGGGGAAACTGCTAGGTATGTATGACCTAGATCGGCCACTGTTGGAAACAGGATACTTGGCTTGATGGACCTTGGTCTGACCCAGTATGGCATATCTTATGATCTTATGTTCTTATGATTCTCATATGTTTACAACAGGTCTATTTTCAATGTTTGCAATCCAGGATTTCAGAAAAGAGTAATAGATGGAAAAAAGGGTGATGTGGACAAATGGAGTGTAATTTTTTAAGTGTGCCCAGGTTAACATATAGAAACATAGAAATATGATGACAGAAAAAGACCACATGGCCCATCTAGTCTGTCCTTCCATATCAACCACTACAACAGTCCCCTTTTTACCTTTAGAGATCCTCTGTGTTTGTCCCATGCTTTTTTGAATTCAGATACCGTCCTCATCTCTACCACCTCCACTGGGAGACTATTCCACGGATCCACCACTCTTTCCATAAAGAAATATTTCCGCATATTACTCCTTATCCCCTTTCACCCTCATCCCATGTCCCGTCATAGCAGAACTTGCTTTCAATAGAAAGAGGCTCTCCCCCTGTGCATTTATGTCACGGAGGAATTTAAACGTCTCAATCATATCACCTCTATTCCGCCTTTCCTCGAAGGTGTACATATTAAAATCCTTAAGCCTGTCCTCATGCTTTATAATGAAGACCACTAACCATTTTGGTAGCCACCCTCTGTACTGACTCCATCTTGTTTATATCCTTTTGAAGGTGCAGTCTCCAGAATTGCACACAATACTCCAAATGAAGTCACACCAAAGACTTATACAGAGGCACTATTACCTCCTTTTTTCTGCTAGCCATTCCTCTTCCTGTGCACCCAAGCATCCTTCTAGCTTTTGCTGTCGTCTTTTCTACCTGTTTAGCTACTTTAAGATCATCAGACACAACCACACCAAGGTCCTGCTCTTCTTTAGTGGACAAAAGTACTTCAGCCCCTATACTATATTGCTCCCTTGGATTGCTGCAGCCCAAATGCATGACCTTGCATTTTTTAACATTAAATCCCAGTTGCCAAATTCTAGACCATTCTGCAAGCTTAGCTAGATCCCTCCTCATGTTATCTACACCTTCCTGGGTGTCTACTCTATTGCAGATTTTGGTATCATCCGCAGAGGCAAACCTTTCCCGACAGCCCTTCCGCTATATCACTAACAAAGATGTTAAAAAGTATCGGACAAAGGACACACTCATCAGTCGCACCTTTTTTATAAAGTCACATACTTTATGAAATAAGGGTATGTGGTAGTGTGGCGTGTGGTGGGAAGGGGTTTTCTTTAAAAAAACAGGCCAGATAGCATTTCAGGAAAAAAGCCGTTTTTATTCTGTCTCAGCTTGTTAAACCTCCACAAGCTAGTTCTCCCGGCCCTTTCTCCAGCCCCAGATAGAGCTCCTACCTCAGAACTCCTTTGCACGCCTTGCCTTGGAAAGACTCCTGGCTCCATGGGCCTCTCTTCCTCTTGCTGGATTATTAACCTCTCCCTGTGAGTCACGCCCTTCCAGCCCTGAACTCTGGGCTGCAGACTCTCTAAATGGGGACTGCTGCTACTCACTTTGGAGAGGGAAGGGTAACATATATACCCCATCACAGTGCATAAGTAGTGGGAAACGCACATTGAATCTAGGCATGAACATTTAAATTAGTGTAAATAACTTCACTTATCTTACGCTCATTCACCCGTGCTTTATCAAATCTACATGTAAATGTGCGCTCTGCTCACGCTCCGCATATATGAACTCCCATAGGGAAAGAATTTGCCACCAGCCTAATGCACCTACTTATAGAATATCACTTCTTAAGGCCATCAGTCATTGCAAATACATGACTCCTTGCCCTGATGGCACATAACTTTCCACGGCTCCTAGTAAAGCTACTCCCCCCCACCCGGGGCTCAGAATTTAGCACTGCTGGACCTTTACAGTAGTATAACTTATAAATATCTTAAATGTCAAACATCTCATTTCAGTATTTTATGATGAATTTAAAAGATAACACTGAAAACATGAAAAATATATTTCATTTGACAAGCATGCAGCTAAAAGCTCTGGGTACAGCTTAAGGCCAGAGGAGAGGCATGCGTGCCGGTTTGTTTTCATTTGAGGAATGCTAGATCCTCAGAGGAATTTTTTGAGTATGATGTATCTGCAATTATCAATTTCACTTTTAATGATGCCTTGGGGGGGAACTGCATGGCTAAATGGATTGCTATAAGCTGGCGCCCTTTCACTTTAGGTTGCTTTAATGCTGGCCTGGCCTGGCTCTAACTGGCAATGGTTACAATACCACCAGCCAAACTCTAGTAGCCCCAGCATGCTTTATTTTTACAAGCCTAGAATAAAACGTGGAGCCAGATCCTAGAAGAGGCACACCCAATTCTGAATTCTGGGAGCAAGATGGCCTTACAGGATCAGGTTCTGGGAGACAGACCAGCATGCCCCTGCATCACCATGGGGGCATCCTTCCCATGGCACAACCTGCCCACTGCCTTGGAGCACCCCTTTTCCTCGCCCCCGACCCCAGTGGGGGCAGCCGGGGCCCGGATCGGGCGGCAGGGACTCATCAGAGTGTTCCGTTGCACTGATGGGGGTGCTGCTGGGCTCCGAGGGTGGGGGGTTGTTACAGCTGGCCAGGATTAGAGGGGAACCCCGCTCTTATTCCACCTCAGTGATGGAATAAGCAGGGCATTCGCCGGCAATCCACGGACGTACAGGGCCATCACCGGAATTGGCCCTGTACGTCTGGGGGTCGGTCCCACCCATGCTCCACCCACTCTTTACCCCATTCCCCACAGCATGCACAGTGGTTCTGTACATGCAGTGGGGCTGGGAAGCAGCATAGGCTAAGGGCATATAGTGGAGATTGGGCCCAAAGGTATTCTCATTCCACATCTTAGTAGACTGTTGCCCACTGCACACACCACAAAGAAGAACTTTGTAATTTTTTTCTAGGGGAAATTGGTGAATAAAAGACTTGCATTGCTCATGTGATCAAGGATATTTTGGAGCTTAGCTCCTCCACCGGAGTTGAGCCCCCCTGCCCACCATTTCTTCCGATGATCCATCAGTATTCCTGAATAAAGGCAAGACCTGCAACAATTATTCAGTAATGTTCAGATAAATACCTGGATTCTGAGGAAAGGTTGTTAAGTGTCAGCAAATGTATGGACAGTCAGCAAAAAAAAAAGGGTGGGAAATAAAAAAGATGGAAAAATAATTTCATATGGGGAAAACTGCCAGGGGCTTGAGTCTCCACCGCTAAGGGCTCAAGTTCTATGAGACTGCAGGATTCAGGAGTCATGAGTGGAGAAGTAGCCTTGGCTTGGGAACTAAGAGACCAGTGTTTGATTCTCACTAGCACTTCTTGTGGCCTTGGGCAAGTCACTTAACCCTCCATTACCTCAGAAAATTCCAAGTTATCAATGTCCCCATTTAATGCACATTACCAAGTTTAAGTTGCAATGTAAACTGCTTTGACTGAAATGATAAGGCTGCATTAAAAAGCCTGTTAAATAAATATATCACTGACATTACAGATTCCAGCACACAAAGGGGTGGCTCTCAGCATAGTAAGTGCAGTGGTGCACAAAATAGCAGGAGCATTCATAACTAATATTTCTATGAGTTGGCAGTCTTATCCATAAGATCATGCATAAGGCCTGAACTTCTGAATCTTTACCTTGTTTTATTCTTCTTTAGAGTGATTTTGTGTGCCTGGCCTTTCTGTTTCTGCATGACATTGCTGTCTGAGGGACTTGACTATTCCCACTAAGCTGTGTGAGACTCCTGCAAACACACTGCTGCCGATAGGGGGACTCCCATGCGGCATCCCGAGAACATTGCTTGCTGAGCAATTTTATTTATTTATGTAAATTTGATATACCGTCCATACAGCAGTAAGCAAAACAGAGCAGTTCCACAGTATAATGTAAATAAAATAAAAACAAATGAAGGCAAGAAATCAAATAGCATGGGATAAAATCCAGCATAGAAGCAGAGGAGGATAGGAGAGGGGAGATTTAAGAAAGACAGGTTACATCAGTCCTTGACCCCAATGCCCGCAGCTCCCAGATCCTCATCAAAGGTCAGGAAGAAAAGTCAAGCTTTAACCACTTTTTTAAACCTGGGAAAAGAATATTCTTGTTGGATGTAGGAGGAAAGGGAGTTCAAAAGAGAAAGCCCATTACTTTCACCTGGGGGTGCCTTTTTCTTTTTGCAGTCTACCTTAATCAAGTTCCTAAATGCTGTCCTCTCTCGCATTGGAGCAGAAAGGATGGAATGCGCTTGGAAAGGAAAACACCCTACCTGAGAGCAACTGCATATGTTCTCTACTTACCATGAAACAAATCTGCTGTGACAGAAAAGGGGACCTATCCTCAGGCTAAACCCAAATCAAAACAGCCAAGCTAAATATAACAAACGAGTTTAGAGACGCTCCTACACAATCCAAGCACTCATCAATCCTTCACTGTAATTCCTGCGAGCAAGGTTCCCATGGTAACCTTGACAAAATTCAGATGCCTCTGCTTAAAAGCTCCCAAAAATTTGAAGTCATATGGTAATAAATCATCTTCCTCTCAATCCATCATGATGACCCTTCTTGTTCTAACGCATTCTGCCTTTGTATGTTATGCTTGCTTTATGATTTTATCAGCCCTAATCCTAATATTGAACCACACCATCTGGTGATCACTGGATGCGAGATGATCTCCCACTATGACCTCAGAAGCACTTTCCCAATTGGTAAGCATCAGTATGGCCCCTTCACATAAGGGTTCTGTTACCGGTTGCTTGAATACTGCTCCCTGTAGAGAATCTAGGATCTGCTTACTTCTAGATGACACCGCAGCAGGGATGTGCCAATCCACATCTGGCATATTGAAATCACCTATCAGTAGCACTTCTCCTTTTATGGCAATGCTGCGTATGTCTTTTATTAAATCTTTGTCCACTTCTACTCCCTGTGAGGGGGATCTGTATGTCACACCAATGTAAATCAATTTCCCTTTCCCTCTTTCTAGTTTAATCCACAGTGCCTCCTCTCTCCCTTTTAAGCCCTGCAATTCTATAGCTTTAATATTATTTTATTTATTATTTTATTTATTTATTTATTTAACAATTCTTTTATACCGCGCTATTATAATCAGTGCGGTGTACATAGAACAAGAACATACTACAATGCATACAAGTAACATTGAGTTTTACATTGAACAGGGAACTTCAACAATAGGACAACCGGGGGAACTATGTACAGATTAACTTAATGGTATATACAGTAATATCAATTAATTTTATTAATGCCACACCTCCTCCCCTTCTTCCTACCCTGTCCTTCCTGAACAAAGTATAACTCGGTATAATTACCTATAACCCGGTATAAATCCATAGCCCATGTTCCCTGTAAAATAGTTATCTCCAAGTTATAATGCCCTGTTCAATGTAATTTCAGTTTGTTGAATGTAAACCGCCTTGATATCATGAAAGGCGGTATATAAGAAATGTTTAAATAAATAAATAAATCACCATCATGGTTGTCCGTGAACCATGTCTCCGTAACCCCCATCAAATCCAAGTCAGCCTCTTCCATTAAAATGATGTGAACATACATATAAATAATAATAATTCACAAATATATTAAAAAGGTATGAAACCATATGTATGTTCATATCATTTTTATCGTAATTGCATTTGTTTTAAGGTGCCCCTGACACAGGCAATTTCTGCTGAAATGCTGCCATGTCGGACAGAATAAAAGATTCTTTGCCACATTTCCCCAGGCCAGTTTATTAGGGCTATGTAGTTTGCTGTTATATTTTTAGGTCACATTCAGGAGGCCAAATGAGGCTTGGGAGCTGTTTGGCCTATCTTCCTATATCAGCAAGATATCAGTATACTAAATTTGTCCCAATGGAGAAACATTCTAAAAGCAATATTAGATAAGAGAAATTCAGAAAGAGTAAGATGTCATAAAAAGTAGTTAGAAAGATAATGAATCTTATGAAATGCCTTCTGGAAATCGAAATATATTATATTAACTGATCCAAATTTGTTCACATAAGGCCCCATTCTGATCAGGGTATGTCCGGCCTGCCCGGACATCCAAAAGCTGGACGGGCTGGATTTGCACCTGATTTTGCACCCTTGGGAGCTAGATGTTCAAGCAGGAGCAGAATTGGGTGCAAAGGGCCTAGAGGAACAGGATGTGCCCCCATTCAGTCCCACTGCATGTTCGGCTCCCTCCCTGTACCACCCTCACAATGTTCCTGCATGTAGCCTCGGTGCCGTGGCGTCTCCTCACCATGGCACCAGGATGCCATGCAGGAGCCCTGATACCCTGCACCGGATAAAACATACTGATCCCCACTGCCCAACCCCCATTAGGGCTTGCCAAGGCTAGGGTCGGGCTGCGGGGAGCCTCCTGCTACCACTCACCTGGGTTGGGGGGTCCTCAGATGCCCCTTCCCTCACTCGGGGGGGACTTATTCCACATCCAAGGTGGAATATGTTCCCAGACTAACTCTGCTTTCCCAGATGTACAGAGCCATGATGGGAATCGGCTCTGTACGTCCAGGGTCATGGGCCCACCTCCGCCCCACCCACACTCCACCTCTGGCCCTTCCCCTCCCGCCCCCATCCAGAGATCCCTGCACATCTCCTCTGTACATGTGGGGAGCTTTGGGTTCGGCATCGGGCACAAGCGTTTGGCGCTAGTATCCAAGAGAAAATGGTAATCACTGCTGGTTGCATTAGACAAACTTCCAACTCAAGTCTTCAGGTGGGTCAAGAGAAAAACAAAGGAAAATAAAACAAATCTGTTGCAGTGCAGGCTGGGCATAGGCGAAAGTCTAATCCTGCTCTTGAAGAGCCCTAGCCCTTAAAAGCAAGTCTTCACTTCTGTCACTGTCTTGGATAGGCACAGTCCCAGGCACAACACACAGTTCAGTTTATCCAAAAAAGAAAAAGGGTCCATTCAGGGGCTTATTCCCCTCCTCCTTACTGTCTTCACCAAACACAATCTTCCTTCCAGTCTAATCCACCAGGCAAAAATACAAAACAAAAACTTGATCCCTTTCTCAACCCCTAACAAAATAGCCACTATGGCCCAAACAGTGGGGTGAGAAAGGAAGGTAGGTACCCACACCACTGTGACTAACTTCTGTCACATCTCCAATCTGTACCAGTCTTTAAGCAATCAAGAAAAAATAAATCAGCAAAAATAAAGTTCACAGCCTTCTGGCTCATTCTACCTCCATTTCCTCCTTTGCAAGTCAAGTGGCGTCCCATCTGACGCTTCCACTTCCATCTCTTCCAAGGACCCCTCAGGGAAAGGCTGTCTGCCTGCAAGGGACCCTTCAGAATGTTTAAATCCCTCCTGGTTAGGCTGCAAGTCTTGGACCTCCATGTCCCAGGTAACTCCCTGTCTCTAGCCTCTCTTCCAGCTTCCTAGGTTTCAGTGAACTCCCTCTCAGGCTGTGATTGACTCCTGGGAGGGAGCAGCTACTAATCATGCTCCCAGGGAAACTGCAGGTTCTCTGCCCCTCTCCCAGCCTCCCGGGCTACAGGAACTCTCCTGCCCTTGATTCTATGCAGAGGATTTTCCCTGCCTACAGGGACTGCAGGAACTGGCTTTCCCCCAACCTGGAGGCTCCATTAGCTGCAGGTAAGGGCCCTATCCACTTTTTGCCAGGGCTGAGGGAAGGTCTAGCCATGGAGGGATATTCCTTGACCACCCCTATCTTGCTCTTTAGGGGAAACCTTGGTGCCATTATATATATGGCCCAATTTTTGAAGGCCTTTACACAGGTAACTTCCTTAGTTACCCATGTAAAGGCCTTAACCAGGATTTTAGAAGGGTACCTACATGGGTAGCGCCCTTCAAAAATCCCGGCTAAGTCCCTAACGCGCCCCTATGTTATCTGCATAGCATTAGGGCATATTAGGGGCATTCTGAGGTGGAGCGGGGGCAGAGGAAGGGGCTACACAGCCTCGCCTATCTTTAAGACGCAGAGACTATGCGGATAGTAATGAAAATCGCTGCTACCCGTGTAGCCTGTGCAACTGCCAGGGCATCCGGGCTAACCTGGATTTTCACCTCCACCGGCGCGGAAGAGAAAATCCAGGTTAGGGGGGTTGGCGGGGAGACAATGAGCCACTGCAGTGCATAGCCTGCCCAACTCAATATTGGGCCCATATACATTGTATCTATATCTATAGGTATAGATAGAAAAAGAGAGAGAGAGATATGCAGATGAGGTACAATTGGTGATCTCCAAAGACAAATAGAGCCAGATGAATGTATCTGTAGAGGTTATAGCTTAGTGGTTTGTAGAAAACAGTTTGGAATTGAACACTGCTAAAAATCAGGTATTGCAAGTGGGATGGATGGATGGATTCAGCAGTCTGGCCTTGATTTTGGCCACGACAGAGTCAGTAAGTATAGTAAGAGATTTAGGAATCTATTTCGATGGAAGCTTTGGCTTAGTGCCACATGTAGCAAAGATGGTTAAACATGCATTTTTGCATCTGAGGTTAGTAACTTTTTTTGTAAATGCAGGCTTTTAAGGAGGTGGCCCATACATTCTTAACAGTTCAGTTGGATTACTGTAATGGGCTTCGTATCATATTCAAAGTAAATGTGATGTGTAGGTTGCAGATAGTGGAAAATGTGAGAAACTATAGAGGGACCTTGCCAGACTAGAGACGTGGTCATCAAAATGGCAGACAGAATTTAATGTGAGCAAGTGCAAAGTGATGCACAGGGAAGCACATTCCTAACTATACTTCTACAATGATTGGCTCCATATGAGAAGTCACTACTCAGACCTTGGAATCAATAAGGACAATATCCTCAGCTTAGTGTGTGGTGGTGATCAAAAAAGCAAACAGAATATTAGAAATTGTGCAAATAAAGTAGTGTAGTTGCTATGTTAGTCTTCTTTAATGGTAGTTAAATAAAGGGGAAAACAAAAAAAGAAGGTGATTTTTTTATTCGGCTAACTTAATACATTTTTGGACTAGCTTTCAAAAGTTAGTATTTTTCTTTCCTCTAGCCTTCACATTCAAAGAGGAGGGAAGGCAAGAAATTCTCTTTGAAGCTACTGCACTGTTGAGATATAGGTGTTACTAATAGTTATCTCCAAGTTATAATGCCCTGTTCAATGTAATTTCAGTTTGTTCAATGTAAACCGCACTGATGCAGAATAGCGCGGTATATAAGAGAATGTAAATAAATAAATAATTAATTAATTAACTTGCTTAAGAGTCAGGTTGTTGAGTGTTATATAAAGGTCTACGCTACCTTGCAAATACTTCCATTCCAGAAGGGGTTACATTTCAAGCAAGGTATTTCTGTGACTTTTACGATAAGTTCTCTACCTGAGAATTCTTAAAAAAGGGGGAGGGGGCTATATTTATTTACATAAAATTTTTTGCTGCTTAAATTACTGGTTTATTTTTTGTAGCTGTTTGCAGAAGGGGATTTTTCTGTTTTAGGCAAGGCTTTTTTACATAGTAACATAGTACATGACGGCAGATAAAGACCAGTATGGTACATCTAGACTGCCCAGCAAGGTGGCAAGAGTAGGTGCACTTGCCGCTCCGTGCAGATCACCCCTCCCCATGCCTTTGTTTAGGGGTGTACCTACTGCTCCATGTAGGTCATCCCTATTTACTGAGATATAAGAGGTAGTTATGTTTGTTTTGATTTTATCCTGTTGCTATAAAGGGATCCACTGTGTCTGTCCCATGCCATTTTTAAATTCTGTCACTGTATATTCCCCCACCACTTCCATCAGGAGGGCATTCTCAGCATCCACTTCCCTTTCAGTGAAAAAGTATTTCCTGACATTGCCTTTCAGTTTATCCCCTTGCAGCTTCATGCTATGCCTTCTAGTTTTACAGCTTCCCCATCTTTGGAAGAGGTTTGTTTGTTCATTAATACTCTTTAAATATTTAAAGGTCTGAATCATATCTCCCCTGTCCCTCCTCTCCTCTAGAGTGTACATATTAAGGTCTTCAAGTCTCTTCTCATAAGTTTTCTGACGCAGGCTCCAAATTATTTTGGTCGCCTTCCTCTGAACTGTTTCCAGCCTTTTTATGTCCTTTGCAAGATATGGTCTCCAGAACTGAACACAATATTCCAAATGAGGCCTCACCAGCGACTTGTACAGTGGCATTAGTACCTCTTCCTTTCTGCTGGTAATTCCTCTCTGTATGTAACCTCTCTGTATTCCTCCCCTTCATCCTTGAGTCTCACAACCCCACCTTCTCAATCCTCCTCTCACTAACATACCTAAGAAAGTCTTGTCCCCATGTTTTAATGTACTGTATTGGCTATTTTTTTCCCCATCAGCAGTTTTACTTTTCTGACTACTTTACCAGCTTCCTTTAACTTCTCCAGATTTTCTTTGTTTTCCTCTTTCTGCAATCTCTTATAGTTTATGAAGGCTAAGCTCTTTTTCTTTACACTTTCAGTTACTTCTTTGGAAAACCATAGTAGACTCCTTTTCCTCTTACTTTTATTTGCTTTCTGAACAAAACGGTTTGTTGCTTTTACAATACCTCTTTTCGGTTTTACCCGTTCTTGTTCTACTTGCCCCAGATGTTCCCATCCAGCTAATGACTCCTTGCAGTATTACCCCCTATTTGAAAAGTTAGTTTCCTAAAGTTTAGGATGCTTAAATTTGAATGAACCATGTATTCTCCTGCCAGCTGCTACATCATGGACCACACCAGGTACTTTTTTCCTCATTCCGATGTATCACTCACACCTCTCCTGCCATGTAGGATGCCCATGGATCTGTCAGGTCCATCTGCTCCCACCTGTCCTTCCATCCATCACCTTTACATTGACTTTCGCTGGGGCTCCCTTATCCAGCATTAAAGTGCCTGCCATTGTCGGATGTTAAGATGCATGCTTGCCACCTTGCACAGTGTCCCGTTAGTGCACTTTAAGCGGGCCTTTGCACCCTTAATGCTGGAATGCCCACTACCCGCCTTGAGCCTTTATCGCACAAAAACACCCTTAATGCTGCCGTTATCGCTCGATATACCTTGATCCCTTACCGCTCTTTAGTAAACATACCCCTTAGTTATTTTTGAGGATTAAATAATTGGGGTTTTTTTTAAAACTTAGAAATACCCTTCTGAGTCCATTTTATTTTTTTGCTTTGTATCTTTTTAACATACTCCAGTTGAGGCCTTGAGCTTCTTCTCCCCCTATCCACCAGGACACTTTATTTTTTTTAATTTTTAGTGTCCCATCTTTTCCCTATTTTCCTCCTTTAAAGCAGCAGATAGCCATAAAATTTCATTTCTACTGTGCATCCAGGGCAATCTTCACCCCCTAGTGAGAGGCTGGCTACCCTGAAAAATTCATAGAGTTGGTCCCACCAGAAAGAAAATGGAGGACACGTTTGCAGAGTAATGTGGAGAACCATTCACTATGGGGTATGTTTACTAAACCTTCTTAACGTGCGTGCTGTGCAATTATCACGCGCTAAGGTACATTAGCGTGCAATAATGATGCTTTATGGGGCACAAATGTGCCTTAGTGCGCGCTAACGCGCGCAGTGGCGCAAACAAGCACTGAAGGTGGGGAAAGGCTCCCGGAGGGCGGAGGAAGGCTCCCCAGGGGCGGAGAGAAGGGGTCAATGGCTGGAGAGTGGGAAAGGAGAGGTTCCCCGCACACTAACGATGTGAAATTCGAGGCCAAAACTAACGCAAGTGAAAACCTCGCGTTAGAGCTGATTTAAAGGGAAAAGAAACCATTTCTGTCAGCAATGTACAGCAAAACCAGGGAAACCAACAAAAAAGTGATAAGTGTGATAAATGTGCACGGAACAAAAGTACAAATAAACATTGAAAAGGACCCCAACAAAATATACAAAAAACATAACCAAGCTGGGCAATAGTGATAGTAATGGGAAACATCAAAAAAACACTCCCAAGAAAGCCCCCAAAAAAAGATATGAATTTTGGAAGGGTCTACGCTCCGTCCCCATACAAGGTGAATGATCCCACAGTGAAATAGCACTGATCAGGGTTTCCCTCTCCATAGGACAGGTTTCCTATGGCATGCACATGTTCCACAACAGCAGGGCGGGCATGTCAGAATGGGCAACTGGACAGATGCTGGGAAAGTGGATACAGAGGGCTGCAGGCGGCACATGCTGTGGTGCAGCTGGGGCACAGTGCGGACTAGGCAGATGCCTAGGTGGCACTTAGGAATGCTGAAACTGTACAGCAGTCAGACAGCAACTGATGAGGGCCCAACATGGGCACGAGACTGTTTATCAGTGTCACAGGGGATAGTACCCAGCAGGTACCTCCAAGGGCACAGAACAGCGGCAGGCGGTGTTGGGGGAAGCGTGGACATCCATGCAGGCACCCCTACCCCAGAACACGCACCATAGGCAGTCACTTACCTGCACACTGGATGGCTTGAGACTGCGGACCACCAGCACCACCAGCAGAAGGGCATGTCAGCATGGTGGCAGAGGGGTACTGGTGGTGGAGGGGGGCAGTGGCAGCTGCCCAGAGCAGACCATGGCCTAGCTCTGTGTAGGTGGGTGCCATGCACTGCAACAGAAAGGCCCTGCCAGACAAACAGTCATGGTATCACCAGGGAATGCACTGTCTCTGTGGCAACACGGTGGTGCAGTGCACACAACCAGTGTGTTTGGAGGCAGAAGGTCACAGGTTCAAGTCCCAGCTATGGTGCCTGCCAACCCAGTCCCCATATTTTACCCAGTACTACAACGTGCTAATACAGACAGAACCTTTATTGCAGATGACGTAAACATGCCCAAAACACCTACATTTTACCCTAAAGAGCAAAGACACCATAAACAGGTGCATTACCTAGAACAGAGTCTCCCAAATGCAGTCCTGGAGGGCCAAACCCCATTCAGGTTCCATGCTACCTCTAATAAAGATGCCTGTGCTGCATATCTATACACCACCCCCATGGTATGCAGATATATCTCATGCATATTCATGAGGGACAGCATGAAAACCCGAACAGTGTTTGGCACACCAGGACTGGAGTTGGGAACCTCTGCCGTAAAGCAGCAGCCAACAGGGGCAGACACACCCACACCCACAGGCTCCATTAGCCAATGCCTCCTGGAGAGGCAGGAAATTGGGCCCTTCGTGCATCTCCCAATACTACCTTAGCAATGCCACCCTACACCTGGGAATACGGTACACAGCTATCAAACGTTTGCTATGATTACTGGCAGATAGCAATTCCTACGTTAAGCACAGTTTGCTGATTGAGCTCCATCATAGCAACCTTTCTGATGTCTGTGGAGTGTGCTTCAGGTCTGGTCTCTGACAGTGTTTACCACCCTGGGGAGTGACCCCCAACAGTATTGCGTACCATATCCATGCCTGCACTGTGCCCAGGACTGGTGTGGTGGCCAGGGCTGCTAAACACCTCTATAGTAGCACAATGCTGGCATAGGTGTGGGAGTGTGTGTCTGTCTATCCAGTGTGTGGTGGCTGCAAACACCCTCCACAGCCCACACTGCCAGCACTGTTGCCAGTATTGGCCTGCCAATGTGCATAATGAGGAGCAAGGTACCATGGGTATTGCCCGGACAGGGTGGCCTGGCCAGGATGCATCTGCACAGGGCATAGGGCACTGGCTGGGACATTGTAGTGCCCGGCCACCACCTGCACAGACATGGTGGCCACAGCATGTTCTGCTGGGAGATCACTCTCACCCTGACTGAGCAGTGACCACGGTATGGCTAGGCTCCCCCATAGTGCTGTATAGTATTTCTCTCCTGTGATATTTATGGGTTCCCTTTTGGGGCCCAATCACTGACTTATCTGCTTGGTGTGTATGCTGACATCCCAGTTCTGGGTGCATGCATTTCCACCAGGAACATGCACTATGGACTAGCTAGCAGACTGTCTGCAGCTGGTATGTGTCTTGATGGAATGCCTTGCAGGGTGCAGTGGCTGAAGGCTTGCTGCAGGAGAATATCAGATAGGGGTGGGGTGCAGCTTAGCATATCCAGGCCTAATGTCTGTCTGCTATTGCGTTATGGATATGTATAGAGCTGCATTGACTGCCCTGTAGGGTGTCTGTTCCCCAGCAGGACTGGGGTTGATGGTCCCCTCTACTGCCACCATTGCAGGGAGGTAGAATGTGGATTTGTTGGTGGGAGACCCTGTTTACCACCCTCAGCCCTGGAGGAGGAGAGTGGTGGTACATAATCCTCCTAGGGGTCCATAGGGGCTAAACCTGACTGAGACATACAGATATATCCAAGGTGTGTCTGCAGAAACTACCTATCTCACACATTAGCACTGCTGGGGACCTGCAGCATGTCCTATCTCTGCTGTGGACCTGGTGCTGGGCGCCCCACCTCACCCTCAGGGTGAGTGCAGTACCTGCACAATGTGACTGTGTGTAGCTACTCTGTGCCAGTACCACACACGGTCTGTTCCCCCTACCAGGCCGAGGTGCTGTGGGGGTGCATACCCCATCTTATGATCATCTGTAGACTGCTGATTTGCATGTGCAGTGCATCATGGGTATGGGTGGGTTAACCCTATCCTGGTGACCACAGCAGACTGTTTGTGTGGTGATGTGCAGTCCTTCTGCAGCCAGCCAGGGGTTTGCTAACAGCTATGGAGCTGTAGCCCACTGGTTACTTCACTACTTGTGGAGCCAGAGGTCATGGGTTCAAACCCACAGTAGGGGTTATTTGATAGGGCTGTCCAAAGCATTGTCTTTTTTTAATGTACATTAGTGCTGCCAGCAAAACACCCTCAGGGTACTGTAACCTTAAGGTGCCTCAGAAGGCGCCCTATAAGGCGCCTTCTGAGGCACCTTATGGTTACAGTCCGTATAAGGTGCCTTAGAAGGTGTCCTATGGAGCGCCTTATAGGGTGCCCTTTAGGGGACATTATAGGGTGCCGTGGCGGACAGTGCACTTTATAATGTGCCCTTATAGGGTGCCTTATGCGGCACCTTAGGTTACGGCACGTGAGGGTGTGTTTGCTGGCAGCAATAAATAAAACACCTCAGGAAACAATACTTATATGTCAAAGCTGATGCCTCAGCCAGCCTTATGCATTAGGCACACTGGGGGATCAAACTCATGACCCCTGTATCATCAGTCAGTGTATTAACCATTGTGCTACACTTCTGTTTCTATGTTTGGATGTCTGTGCGCCTACTTAAGATTACCGCGCGGTAACCCGCTTAGCGGCGCTTTGCCCGATAATGTGCACAGCAGAGCACGTTATCGCGCGCTAATCCCGTTTTGCTACTTTAAACTGAAACACCCACTCCTTATATGGCATCCTGCACACTAACGCTGGGCGCACATTAAGAAGGTTTAGTAAACATACCCCTATCTCTGTTAGCTGTTCACTGAATACATGAAAAGATCTGATTTTCAATCCTGTCAAGTTGACCGCTTGTACTGTTTAAGACAGTAATAAGCAGATGGCAAGTTTCCTCTTTGGAAATCACAGAAAAAAAAGCTTATTTTTAATTTGGAAAGAGAGAATTGATAAAGCAGATGTTTATTCTGACATGCAGTTCTTAACTCCTGAGCTGATTAAGATGACAAAATCTGAGCATCAGTGATTTAAAGGTTCATACAGTGCAAATCCTGTGTTCATATCCCTCAGTGGAAAAACACAGAAAGGGGCTGTTTGTGCATGTGTGGGCACTGTGCATAATGAAGGCCCTCATGTTCTACGCGCTTGGCCCAGGTTCAGAATTCCTCAAGGAACTGCGGTTCACTGCAACTATTTTGAGTGGAGCCAATTGAACTGTTACTAAAAGAACAAAAAACAAGAAACCCATAATCTGTATCGCTGAATTATGGAGGGAAAAAAAAGGATCATCTGTCATTTTCTATGAAAAGGCAGAAGTTTAAATTAGAACAGGGAAACAAATCTTCAGATGTCAAGAACAGCAAGGTAGCCTAGATCAAAGAGTTCACGAGAATGTTACGCACAGCAGTGATACCTCAGTGCACAGGGATACACACCAACTGAAATAGATTCATCATTGTGATAGTAAATTACTTCTATCATTCAGAAATGCAAATGTTTTTGTTCACTGTCCTTGATTTCTGGTTTATAGTATTTTTAGTATATTTTTTGTTTCTTGCCTCTGCTAACAATAGATTTTATGGTATGTTTCTTTTCCTAAGCTAAATGTAAGAAAGGATGAAACGATGCATCTGTTGTGTAGTATCTTCACTCTGAAAATGCAGAGGTTTGATGTAATAAAATTAAAAAACATTTACCAAGGAATCCACATTTTTGATGGTGTAAATCTTAGATGTAGAAGACTAGTTTTTGAATTTACAAGATTCATATTAAGAGAGCCCTCAGCTGTAGGCTGAAGGCACCATATCATGGCCAAGCCCCTTCCCGAGCAGTGGCTGATGTAGTAGTAGGGGGATGGAGAAGGTGGGAGGAGACAAAGGAGCCTATAATTGGTGAACAGAGAATGAGGGGAGGAGAGGGGACATGGAAGTAAGAGAATAGCGCAGAATTTGGTTGTTAGAGTTAGTTTGGCAGTGTAGGATGGGGAGGTCGAGAGAACACAGGGCTGATGCTGTCTTAGACCTCTCAGTCTCCCAGCGTGCTATGAGGGTCCACAGGCTTACCTGGCCAGAATCTGACAGTCGAATCATAGCTGCCTAGTATCTGCAGCAGTTTCTATTAGCAGCTGCGGTTACTGGCTCGTGGTGGTTGAGGTGGTGCAATAGCAGCACCTGCATATGGGCATGGGCAGAGAGAGCCCTTCACATCAGGTACAGACATGATCTTCTCTGGATTTCCTGAAGAAGGAAAAAGGCATAAGGGTTCCACAAAGTGAGTCGACTCTGGGTACGATCTAGCAGCACAAAGTGTTAGCAAATGCTGCCTCAGAGCCTTGGGGAGCCTTCTCTGGAGGAATGGGGTGACTGTGGCTGTGCCTGATGTAACATCTTTCAGGTGGCCCAGTGCAGTGCTAGTGCCTGACAGTTAAGGAGAGATTTCAGATGTGGAGGGAATAGGGTGGAGGGAAGGGTCAGAAGTTGGTGGTAGAGTGCCTGGATAAGAGCATGGAAGAAGGGCTCCAAGGAGGAGCCAAGGAGGCCAAGCAGCAATAGAATCACGGACCAGAGAGGCATGAACATGGGTACCACAGACATCAGCCCAACTAATGGAGCAAGTGGACAGTGGGTGGCATGGGCACATGCCTCATTGCATGGAAGAGGGGGGTCAGAATGGGCAGGGGGCTCATATAACTAGGAGCAATTGCAGGCATTTCATCAGTTTGCCACTAAGGGGGGATCAGCTATGAAGCTCATTGGAGCATAAATACTGCCTGCAGGCCCCTCTGTACTGATGAAACCAAAGAGGTGCCCTGAGATGGATAGTCCAAAGGAAGAGAAGAACAGTAGTCAATTCAAAGGCCTTTTGGCCTGCTTTGCTCTCAGACTTTGGTGGGAGAGGAGAGTACTGGGGGAAGGGCCTAGTGAGGGGAGAGCAATGAGAACTTGGGTAGAGGGCATAAGAATAATGGCAAAGAATCTTCATCATAGAAAATTTCTTTGGAGCTTGGGGCAGGGGTGTCAAGTGCTTAGGTCAGGAGAAGCACAGGTGTCCATCACAAGAGTGACCGGCTGCAAGTATGGGAGCTGTTGGATTTATGGGACTGCGGAGTTGTCGTCATTGTTGGAGATGTGGGTCATTGTGGGACAGAGTATGGGGCTGAGTATGGAGGCGAAGGATAGAATGGATTCAGCAGGGTCCAGTATTCTGGCAGGGATATGTCTTAAGCATAAAAGCCTCTCTTGACAGTCTGCCAAAGTTGGCATAAGATCTTGTGGGGAAGATAAGTAGATATACTATCATTGTCATGCATGAGAAGGAAAGAGAAGAGCACAAGAAGTCTGATGATGGCAGGGAGAATGGGAACAAGAGGGGCTAAACATATCTTCTTTAATGGGATGTTAGCCTTCCATATTTATTCGAGCATCCTAGGCAGTAAAACCTGCAGTGAATGCTGGGTTATTGCAGTATTCCAATGTGATTTGCAGGTCTACAGGATATTTGGGGGATGAACCAGGCTGAAGTATGCAAGGTCCTGACAAAGAATGAGTTCAGCATGTAATTTTCATGAAGGCAATGTATGGCTGACGACAGCGCCGTACCTAGCCTTGTGTGAGCAGTGGAGCTGCACAGGGCACAAAGGCTTAGGGGGTGCATTTCGACTGCCTGCTGTTGACCTGCTGCTGGCACTTTTTCTCCTCTCAGTGGTGACGGCACTGGCAGCAGCTGAGCAGACCTAAAATAAAAAATACAGCTGAGCAGACCTAAAATAAAAAATACCGAAACCACGCAGGTCTTTCCACAGGTCTGGTCCCTCCCTCCTCTGACGCGCCATCAGAGCAAGGAGGGATCAGATCTGTTTAAAGCATGGAGTTGAAAGACCCGCGTGGGTTTTTTTTGTTTTTTTTTACACATTTTAAAGTTAGATCTGCTCTGCTGCTGCCAGCGTTGCCGTGGAGAAAGCAGAGGGTGGCAGCAGCAGGGCAAGAGCAGACAGCGGCTGGATGGAGCCACGGAGGTAGGGGGGGGGGTACCGGATGTGCAAGTTGCATAGGGTGCAATTCTGGCTCGGTATGGCCCTGGCTGATGAGATGGGCAGCCCAGTCCTGGTCCTTTTGTACAGGGGTCTCTCTGGGTAGGGACTTCCATGTGCTGGAGGTCTGCCATCTTTAGGCCCTGCTGGGAATGTTTCAGGGAGCAGGAAGGTCTACCCCTCCTCCTTCTGAGGAAGGGGGGAATGTGGGGGTTGAAATAGGTTAGAGGGTCAGGGGCATTCAGAATGGTTTTTCTTTTCACTTCAATGCAGGATAATGTGAGTGCCTGGCATGGTGCTTTCTCAGCATAGGATCAAGCTGACATTATTAGCTTTCTCTGGAGTTTCTAACCAAGACTCCTTCCCCATTAAATGGGCAGGGCTGGCGGGGCATATGTTGTGGGCTTACTCAGATAGAGGCCAATTCCAAAACATCTGGGCAGCGGGCACATCCAAATGGAAACATGCAGAAATACAGTAGACCCAAATTCCACACATGTGGGGATAGGCACAGCCACGTGCACAGAATTGCCCACATAGATGTGCTAGGCGCAGCCCACACACAGTGCTACGTTGTATGAAGACAGGTATATGGTGACAACGGCATTGTACGTCCCCGCACTCGCTGTATTCCAAAAAGATGTACGTCTGCGACTCTGCCCTTCTCTGCGATATACCCGTGAACAGCCACTCCCCCTTCAAAATGGGCAGCTGTGAAGCTACTGCGGGCACAGACAGAGCTGTTCTGAGGCTGAATGACAATGTTAAATGGTGAGATTTACAAGTGGATGCAGTAAGACAATAGAAACCACTCTGTGGCATGCCCAGACCACTACAAAGCACTTGCAGTGTACAGTACTGTAGCAGGAAAATGGGTAGAGTGTGAACCTACTGGCACAAGATGCAGTGCAGCACTACAGACATGGCCTCCCAAAATATGCACATTGTGAATGGTTCAGGAATATGACTATATAATGCTAAATAGGGACATGATCCCAGCAGAACAGGCCCCCCATAGAGACCTACCCAAACACTTCCCCTGTACTACTAAAGGGCCATTGGAATGACAGCACAGAGACAAGTCCAGAGATACCATCAGCGTTTCCTACAAATGTGCACTTTTGTAGGGACCAATGCTGGTGCACCTGGGAATGGCATACTGTGCTTTGCACCATTGCATGCCCATCCTCTGAGGTCCCCTAACAGAAAAGTGATTGCGGAACTGTCCTGTGCACTCCTGCCTGTATGCACTGGCACCTAATGATGCTGCAGGCAACCCTATGGTCCAGGTATCTGCCAGGCATACCTGGTCCCCCCCCCCCCCGGATATATGGATGAGCAATCTAGACCCCCCCCCCCCCGCACACACACGCACTCTCACTTGCAGCCCCACAGAAATAGCCATCTGCCAAAAGAATGCCCAGAATCAAATGCCCAGCAATCAGTACTTCCAACCCAGCATCATACCTGCTCATCACATTTATATTTGGCTACTTACATACGTGATAACTACAATGATAGACCTCAGTCTGCTACAGAGCTGCAGTAGGCCCAAACAGCCCTTCTAATATATCTGCCTCAAGGGTCAAACCGCGTAAGCACATTGCACATCATAGACCCACATATGTAAACAACCGCAACAGTGACCTATGTACAAGATATGTGCCATAGGGCCACTGGAATAGAATTTCCCCATTATTGTGTTCCAATAGGTTTACATCTGACCTTCTCTGCATCTGGGGACTGTACACATTGCATAGGACATATTGCAAAGGTTCACTGTGTGGAGCACAACACTCCAGCTGGCAGGGTGCTGCACATGACACCGATGGCTGGGCTCACATTTTCACATGGAGTCCTAGGGCTCCATCACCAGTTTCATTTTGAGGATGTGGGCATTGTTAGGGGACCCACTCTTTGCCCCTTTAGCTTACTCAGCAAATGCCAGCATAGCCAGTAAGTGCACCTGTGCTCTTCTCCATACATTTGTGAGGGAGTTTTTTTTCTGTTACTGCGATCTCAAACCTCCCTCTCCTCTGCTTTCTGTTCAGGAACAATGCATGCTGTGGTTTCCCAGCCTGCAGACACAACAGTGCACAGCATAGGTTATACATCCTTTCACCACTATGGGCTGCTTTGAGGTGCAGAGCAGAAATGTTTCTAAGTCCTACCTTTATGCCACCTTTCAGCAGGTATAGTCTGGATGTCTGTGGGGACTACTGTAGACATACATGGGTAGCACTGGAATACGCTTTATATGTCTCCATGGCTGGCCATGCCCCTGTAACGCCCCCTCCCACTCACGTTCTGGAATCCCCGTTTATGTGCAATATACGTGCAGGGCCGTGAATGTGCAGAATATGGTTTGGGATGTTTTCGCAAAATACACATCTGTCCCACACATACAGGTGGATTATTCATGGCTCAGAATGACCCCCATAGGGACATACTTAGTGGGTGGGGATGGGGAACCTGGCAGCCCTTCATCATTCCATTTGAAGGCCGATGGTTACGGCATGCGAGTCGTGATGCACCATCAGTATTGTGAACAAATTCATAGTGCACGAGGATTTTAAGAGGGAACTGCATCTGGTGGTGGATTATGGAACCTTTTCAGGGAGCTTTCTTTCAAGGACCTGGTGGTATTGCCAGGAAGGTTTTGCTCGATCAACAACCTTTTGTCATAATAGTGACAGCATGAATTTCTTCATTCATTCTAGCCTCTTTCAGTATGCTATGCCTCATTCAAACAGGTTGAATAGGCTGTGGTGGCTAGGCCCAGGAGGCTGATAGTGAAGGCTGAAATAGAGACATTGCTTTCTTTGCTACCTGTTGACTTTGCCTCATTTCCTTTGCTGATTTAAATTTGATGGTGTTTTTTGTTTGACAGATGCAGGTCCACAGGTGGCTTGGTGGTATACACTTGTGAAACTTTATTATTATAGTGCACCAGGGTAGTCTTGACATTTTTAGGGAAAGGTCTGCTAGTTCCCTATCTGGATGATTTTATTTTGACTGGCTTGGTCAAATAAGCTCAGTAATGGGGGCTTTTTTATAGGCTAAAAGATAGCCGGGCATTCTGTTAAACAGAAAGATAGAAACAGAGAAAATGTCGGCAGCTAAAGACCATATGGCCTATCCAGTCTTTACATCCATAACAACTAATGAGTTATTTATGGGAAATGCACATGCTGCTAACTCTAGTGAGACAATCAGTACCTTCCTAAAGAGGACAGGCAATAGAAAAATGGAGGGCACAGTTATGCAACTGAAGAACACACCGGCCTGATATTCAAAAGCATTTTACAGACCTGTAAACCGTGTAAATGCCCTTAAGGTACCACTGCTATATGTTCTAGGGGCATTCTGGGGGTGGTACCTAGAAACATAGAAACATAACAGCAGAAAGAGACCACATGGCCCATCTAGTCTGTCCTTCCATATCACCCACCGTAAGAGTCCCCTTTTTTCCTTTAGAGAGCCTCTGTGTTTGTTCCATGCTTTTTTGAATTTAAATACTGTCATCATCTCTACCACCTCTACTGGGAGACTATTCCACGCATCTACCACACTTTCCATAAAGAAATATTTCCGCATATTCCCTTTCACCCTCATCCTATGTCCCCTCATAGCAGAGCTTGCTTTCAATTGAAAGAGCCGTTATCTGGTTATCCCTCAGTGGCAAAAGTTAGACGCAGTAAAAGCTGGCCTAACCTTTGCCATTGAGGGTAACTGGGTAGTGGCTGAATATTGCTACTGCCCAACTAGCTTCCTGCTTTCGTGACTGAACCGGTGGGCCCAGCATTAAATATCCAGGTTTAGTGTTCAACGATGATGGCTAGGCACTGCAATCACACTAGCCGCCACTGCTGAATATATGAGCCCACCATGTATAACCCAAATGTCATTGGTCCATAACAGGCTAGTCAGGAATATGTAGAAGCTGATGAGGATAAAGCAGAATTGCTTAACAAGTATTTCTGTTCTGTGGTCACAGATGAAGGGCCAGGAGCAGAACTTCAGAAAACACCCATAAATAGGAACAGAAGTGACAGGGATCTCAAATGATTTTCAGAAGACTGTGTTTGTGAGGAACTAGCTAAATTAAAAGTAGACAAAACCATGGGAGCAGATGGGATACATCCGAGAATACTGAAGGAACTTGGGGATGTTCTACCAGCAAAACTGACTGACCTTCTCAATGCCTCTTTGGAGTCAGGAGTGGTCTCAGAGAACTGGAGAGAGGAACATGTGGTCCCTTTACACAAAAGCGGTACATGTGGTCCCTTTACACAAAAGCGGTAGTAAGGATGTGGTTGAAAACTACAGGCCAGTTAGTCTAACCTCTGTGGTGAGTAAATTATTGGAAACGCTGCTGAAAGAGAAAATAGTGAGGTTTCTGGAGTCCAATGGATTACAGGATCAGAGGCAGCATGGATTCACCAGAGGCAGGTCTTGTCAGACAAATCTGATTGATTTCTTTGACTGGATGACCATGGAGTTGGACCGAGGGAGAGCCCCAGATGTGGTGTACTTAGATTTCAGTAAAGCCTTTGACGCCGTTCCACACAGGTGACTTATAAACAAACTGAGATCTGTCCTTGGTCCGATTCTTTTTAACATCTTTGATAGTGATATTGAGGAAGGACTGTCGGGTAAGGTTTGCCTCTTTGCAGATGATACCAAATATGTAATAGAGTAGACACCCGGGAAAAAGTAGATAAGATGAGGAGGGATCTAGTTAAGCTTGAAGAATGGTTGAGAATTTGACAGCTGAGATTTAATGCTAAAAAATGCAGGGTCATGTATTTGGGCTGTAATAATCCAAGGGAGCGGTACAGGGTAGGGGGGAGAAGTACTTCTGTCCACAAAAGAAGAGCAGGGCATGGTCTTGATTGTTTCTGATGATCTTAAAGTAGCTAAACAGGTAGAAAAGGCAACTGTGATAGCCAGAAGGATGCTTGGGTGTTTAGGGAGAGGAATGGCCAGCAGGAGAAAGGAGGTGATGGTGCCTCTATATAAGTCTTTGGTGCAACCTCATTTGGAGTATTGTGTGCAGTTCTGGAGACCACACCTTCAAAAGGATATACGCAGGTTGGAGTCAGTGCAGAGAATGGCGACTAAAAAGGTTATAGACTTAATATATATACAATAGAGGAAAGGCCGGATAGAGGAGATATAATAGAGATATTTAAATACCTCCATGGCATAAATGCACAGAAGGCGAGCCTTTTTGATCGAAAACAAGCTCTGCTACGAGGGGACATAGGATGAGGGTGAAAGGGGTTAGACTCAGGAGTAATATGTGGAAATATTTCTTTACAGAAAGAGTGGTAGATGCGTGGAATAGTCTCCCAGTGGAGGTAGTAGAGACGAGGACGGTATCTGAATTCAAAAAAGCATGGGACAAACAGAGAATCTCAAAAGGAAAAAAGGGGACTATTTAGTAGTTGATATGGAAGGGCAGACTAGATAGGCCACATGGTCTTTTTCTGACGTCATGTTTCTATGTTTCTATATGGTTTGTCATGGCATCACAAATCATCCCGAAACTCCAGACCTGGCTGCATTCGACAGTAATTTGTTACATCTGCAAGTACAGGTATAGATTCTAGGTTTACATCTCAAAGCATTGTGCCTGTGATGCTACCCTTAGAGGCCATGAAGACAGCATTTCCATGCTTCTCCCTGAGGCTGCATCCCATGACCAATGAACTGTGCTGTATGGCACTGGCCCTGTCACTGCTACCACAATCCTTTCCACTTCTTCCCCTGCTATATGAACCCCTTTACAACCTTTCTGTCCTCATAAAAGGCCAATGCCAGTGAAATCACATGCCAGGTGGCCAAAGCAACAATCCACTTTCAGATACAGGACAAGGGGTGTACTGTAGCCAGTGATATAGGTACACCGAAATGCCAGTGTGGGATGCAGACATGTCCAGATACACCCACACTAGATATGCTGTGCACAACACCTCCCCTCACTACTGTCTGATGCCAGGAGTCTCCATGGCCATGCATGTCTCTAGGCAGCCTTAGTGGGTTCATGGCTGGCCACAGAGTGCACTGCATGGTTCTGTGATTCCCCTGGACATAAGCACTGCCAGCCCTCTGGGACCCACAGCACATCCACCGACATCGTGCTGCCAGGCTGGTCAGCACAGAAGAAGAAGATCTGAGAACCTTATAAACTCTTGATAATGGTGATACATCATGCACCATACCAGTACTGAGGTTGAGGCATGCAACTGGATACCTGTTCAATATAAAGATGTCCTTTATTCTTCTTCACATCACAGTGATTGCACAACATCGATACCAACACAGCTGTCATTAGGTGATATGATCACAGCACACAGGGCAAGTGGTGTGGCATATCCTCATTCTGCTTGCAGTAACCCTAGCATATAGATATGCTACAACAGCCTGCAGGGGGCCCTATAGTATACATGTTCACCAAGCAGGCGTATGCATTACAGCCCTGGCTCCCTGTCCCTATCTATACATATAAAACAGGGTGTGGTGACACTGCAAGACACATGTATATACAATTTAAAACCATTTAAAAGCCAAGGCTATAGGCATCCTCCCACCCATCTCAGATGCCATCCTCCATATTCCAGGCCACTACCTGTGGCAGAAACATAAAACAGAATGAAAGTACACATATCTACAACACCCACAGCCCATACACCCTGTTAAGTCTAATATTTTGTTGGGGGGAGGGGACTAACCAACCTGTAGGGGTTGTGCTTCAACATATACATCCCTCAAATGCACCTGCTCTGTACAGTACCCTGCACACAGGTGACCCAGTAATGACAAATTCATAGCCCCCAAATCCCTTAAGTAGCAGGGAAGCTCCTTGGGTATGGATGAGATCAGCAGTCTGAGAGCAATCACCTGGAAGTTTCCGCTACCCATATATAAATTGATCACTGCATTCGTCTATATCAGTGGAAATGTGCATTATCGTGGGACATTTCAAAATTGTGGATTGGAGACATGCTGCCATGACCCATGTAAACATGCATATATGGGCCATTTAGACATGCATGCCCCCATTTTACAACCGCCATTGGTATAGTTGTCATATACTAGACCAGTGACTCTCAACCCAGTCCTCTGGGACCCCCAGGCCAGTCATGTTTTCAGGATATCCACAATGAATATGCATGAGATAGATCTGCATGTACTTTCCATTGTACACTTCACAAAAAGAAGGTCCAACAGTAAAAGAGAGAGAGAAAGAGAAAAGAGTGGAAAGAAGAAAAGAAATACAAAGGAATGTTGGAATGTTTGTTGTGCAGGGATTCCCCTTTAAATAAGAAACAACTCCTTTTTATTATATTTATTCTATTTTATGCTAAGTTTAGTGCCCAAGAGGCAATGTACTAAATTATTGGTGAGACCATTTGAAAGGACGTAGAATGAATACTTAGCTGGCAATTGAAGTTCTCAACCACATAAGTCTTTGAAAGTCAAAGGAAAATGAAGAGGAGCTGCAGAACTTGTCATCGGCCGCAGAAGTTGAACATCAGTCACTGCAACTGTTAAAATCCACAGCAGTGTCCACCACTAATTATGGACTGTGAATCGGCACAGAAAATAGCTACACAGTACTGCGTTTCAGGTAAAGACAAAGATCCTGTCTCAAGCTTTCAGTGCCACTTGAAATGCTCCAAACTTCTACAAAAGATCAGTGCGGATACAAATTTGCAAAACAGATGATATCATCCTCTTCAAAGAGATTTGTACTGGTGTAGTAAAAGTGCTGACATACATATGAAGACTTCTGCATTCAAATATTCTCTTCAGACAGGATCGCATCTGACGTCACTGGAAATGGCGACCAATCAAAAATCAGGAATACACAAATGACCAATCAAAATAAAGATAAAGAGTGAAATTAAGTGTCCATTCATAATGTACTCCACCAGTCAATTTCCAAATTTAGACCGTGCGGAGAAACAGTATTGAGTTTAAATATCCACCTCTGCTCTAAAACCTGCAACCTGGTTTTCGCGATCACCTCCACGGGGTTCAGGCGGGACATGATCAATTGCTCTCCATCTAAAATCCAAAAAATTGTGCCGTGATTGTATACAATGCAGCACCAAAGAGGCTGAGAGCGTTTTGGTGGTGATCCTAAAACTGTGCTCAGTTAGTCTTACTGAATGGTATAGTAGTCTAGGTCTAGTAGTCTGGCCCACGTATTTCAGGCCACATGGGCAAATTAATAAATAGACCACAAAGGAGGAGGCACAGGTACTGTGCCATTTTGTCTTATATCTCATTCCCGTTGTAGTGTCCTGTTTCCATTGTATGTAGATCTATCTCATGTATATTCATTGTGGATATCCTGAAAACCTGACTGGCCTGGGGGTCCCAAAGGACTGGGTTGAGAACCACTGTACTAGACAATAGCTCCAAAGGCTAAAGTGCTTACCTGAAAGGCGAACGTCAGTGAGGGGGGAGGTACGTGCATTGGTGCAGAGGCATTTGCCAACAAGGGATTCCTCCTGGGAAGTGAGGATGTGCAGATAAGCAAATATCAGAAGCAGGGACAATGGCCAGATGCCTATTGCAAAGTAAATGCAATATAACATAGCTACCTGAACATAGAGGGAATAAAATGAAAATAGCATCAAGTCTGCAGGAGCACCCACAGGAAGGCCAAGGCCGTTAGACCAGATGAGCAGCAGGTGCTCTGCACCATCAATGTTGGCACAGTGGAGAGAGTGAGGAGCCTGGATGCATCCAGGGCCCTTCTGGATCAGAGTGAATATATGCAGTATACCCCCTGTCCTTACCAAATTTGATGCCACAAAACCCCATTCACCCCACCATGTGACTGCTTGGGCACTGTCAGGCATGGGTCTACTTCACAGCTGGTTATTGTCATGTGTGGATGATCTGCTGAGAGATCAGCATGGGATGAGGATAGCCAGGGTTGCACTCATCTGACTTTTAAGCAGCATGCTATGTGAATCCACCCCACACACCCCTATATACCATGTTCCATGCCACACCATTCTAACCTGAGCTGACACCCCAGGTCTAATCTCCCCCATATAGCAATTTTAATGTTATGCAAATCAGAAGGGCCACTTGGAGATAGGTGTCATATCTAGGCCCCATTGCTATAGCGCTGCATGTGCCGAATACAACCATGCTTTCCCTCTTAGAGGCCTGTCAAACAGCAGAGCTACATGCTATAGTGGCTGAACAGCAGATATTAGATAGTTACTGCTTTCAAGGGCATAGTTATGTATTGCAAAGACCCATGGCTGTGTGCCCTTGGAGAAAAAGGCATAACGGCAAAGGGCTAGCAGTTGCAAGCCTCTGTCTTATCTACCCCACATGTCAGATGCTATATGCTGTTGCCAATGCTGATACACCACTGCTGTCTGTGCCTATTGGTACCAGCCACTGTCACATTCTCTCCTCCTTAACCACTTCCAAATCCTAGCAACCCATCTACAAATGTCACCAGCCTTAGTTCCATCCTGGCCTCCGTCTTGCCAAGCAGCAACTGAAAAAATCACAGAGGTAATGGAAGAGAACTAAAACTCTGTCCAATCTTTCCTTATTCAAAGATTGCTCTACCTATCACAAATTACTGCTGCCAAGAACAAATTTTACTCTGATCTCATCTCTAAATTGTCAATTGCCTGGAAAAGCTTTACTCCATCATATCGCAGCTCACCTCTACCAAAATAGAGCATAGCTCTTTTCCTCTGTACAGACCATCTCCAGATGTGCTAGCTGACTTCTTTCATAAGAAGATGCTGACAGTCCAGGACAGCTTCTCCCCTCCTGTGCCCCCGCCCCCCCACCCCTCCCATCCTTTTTCTCCATACTTGGTCATCTTTTAATCCAACCATAAGTTTTTCTCTCAACAACTTATCTCTTCCTCCCATAAAGTTACCTGTTCCCTTGACCCAATCCCATCCCCTTAGATTCTAGAGCATGGCCTACTCCCTGTTGCCATCACAATAATTAACAGCCTCACAACTGGTTTAGTCCTTGTCTCTTAGAAATGTGCCATTATTTGTTCCATTTTGAAAAAACCTCTCTGACCCAACTGACCATTCCAACTATCACCCAATTTCTAATCTTCCCTATCTGTCTAAGCTTACTGAATGTCTAGTTTTTCTCAGCTCTCTGATCATGTCAAATAAGCTTACATTCTTCATCCTTGTCAGTCCAACTTTCATCCCAGTTACAGCACTGAGATTGTCCTCACATCCCTCATCAGCGAAATTCATAGTTATTTCGACACAGGGCAAGTCACACTGGCAATTTCATTTGATCTCTCCTCAGCTTTTGATTTAATAAATCATTCCTTCCTCCTCTCCTGACTTTCTGACATTGGCCTCGGTAAACCCCCCTTTCTTGGTTTTCTTCCGTCCATACAATCACTCATAAGAGCATAAGATATGCCATACTGGGTCAGACCAAGGTCCATCAAGCCCAGTATCCTGTTTCCAACAGTGGCCAATCTAGGTCACAAGTGCCTAGCAGGTTCCCCAAAAGACACAAGTTCCACAATGCTTGTACTGGGGAAAGCAGTGGATTTCCCGGGTCCCCTTAATTGTTTATGGACCTTTCCTCAAGGAACTTGTCCAAACCTTTTTTTAAACCCAGCTACACTAAAAGCTTTTGCTATATCCTCCGGTAACAAATTCCAGAGTTTGATTACACATTGAGTGAAAAAATACTTTCTCTTATTAGTCTTAAATAGGTTACACTGCAGCTTCATTGCATGTCCCTTAGTCTTTCTATATTTTGATGGCATAAACAATCAATCTACGTCTACCCGTTCCATTCCGTTCATTAATTTACAGACTTCTATCATATCTCCCCTCAGCCGTCTCTTTTCCAGGTTGAAGAGCCCTAACCTTTCCAGCCTCTCTTCATAGGTGTATCCTTCCATCCCCTTTACTATTTTGGGGGCTCTTCTCTGTACCTTTTCTAATAATGCTATATCCTTTTTAAGATATGGTGACCAGAACCACACACAATATTCAAGATGCGGTCACACTATTTCCAAGCCGCCACCGATTATTCCTCATTGGCACCATTTCCCATCCTGTGGGGTCCCTCAGAATTCTGTTCTTGCACCTCTTTTATTTAACATCTATCTTAGTCCTCTAGCAACACTGATCCATGATTGTAACATTAGCGCATAATATTATGCCAATGACATTCTGCTCCTGGCCCATGTTGACTCCCTTTTTCGCAATCTAATACCTATAAATCACTGTCTTTCTGAAGTTGTTTCCTGGCTTCAAACCCATTATCTCAAACTTAACCCTGGGAAGTCCTCTGCAATCTGGCTCACTAGATGTTCCGCCTCCCCATCATTTATGCCTCTTCTCAGTGGATCACCCATTAAGCTTGCCTCTTCTTTTGAGTACCTTGATATTTAACTGGACACCAAACTATCATTTTCCCCTCAAATTAGCTCTGATTTGAAAAAGTATTTTCTCTGCATAAATGCCATTGCCATCTTTCCCTTTTTAGATATATCCTCCCAAACCACTCTGATTTTCAGACTGGTCATTTCTTATCTAGATTACTGTAATGCTATTTATTGTGGTCCCTCTGCATTCAGTATAAGACATTTACAAACAATACATCACTTCTCATCCAACTTGATTGGTTACCTGATTCTTCTTTGTTGCTAAGTAGTACTCCCCTTTATCTTTCCTCACTTCTCACCTTTCGCACTACATTCTGTGTTCTTCATTTGCAACATGACAGCTATCTCCATCTCCTCCCATTCTGAAACTTGAGTCTACTCATAGGTCAATTTTCTTTTTTTAGGGTTCCAATTTTGTGAAACTCTCTGCCTCGAGAACTCCAATTGGAACCTTTCTTTTAGTCATTCAAACACAGTTGAAGACATTTTTCTTCTAACACGCCTTTGACTGAGTGCTGTCTGGGTACTTGGGGTTTGCGGCCACCTCACCTGTTGAACTCCACTGTCTCACTGTCTATTCTCTTTACCTTTGTTTTAATGGAGTTCTTTTCCTCTTTTGCACTAGTTTGTATATAAATCATCTTGTTTTATTGAAGAAAAGAGGTATATAATGTTTTTAATAAACCATGAACCATACTGGAAGTGAGATATGTGCATCTTGTTGTATAAGGTGCTTCCTCTGATGATTGAAATGTTATTAAGATTCACCAAGATAATGTATCCCTACTGTGGTTCTGTCCCATGGGTCAAGGGCTCACATTCCATACTGGGGCTTAGTCTATGAATCATTATGCTTTTGATGCCCTGGTGTGGGTTCCCCTTCGGAGGGGGAGGTTTGTCATCCAGGGTCCAAGGCGCAGAACACACTTTCTCTGGAAGTGTGCCAAATAATAGCTTGATTGTCCGGTATAGCAATCCAAATTAAACATTTAGTGAAGAATTGTTCACATTGTATAATATGGTACTTGTGCCATTCATAATGCAAATTCAATTTTAGTTCATCTGTCTTTTTTTGCTGTTTCCCATAGGGGCCCTTCTTGTTTTTTTCTTGGATTCTGGGGACTGCTCCTAATAAGACTAGACTGGTTCCTTCCAATTCACAAGATATTCTCCTTGGTACCTGAGACCTTCTACTTGATCTTCACTCTCCGATTCTCTCCTTTTTAACTTTGTTGTATCCAGTAGTTACCTTCTTAGCTCTCCTCTCTAGCTGAGCACCAGAATGGTGGCCCTTTTCCTTCCATCTCTTCAGAACATGGCACTGAATGGATTTCCCCTTCTTCTCCAGATTTCTGCCTTGTTGACACAGAGTATCTTGAGCTGAGAGATACAGGGGTTGACTGTCAATGTTCTTGCACAAGATGAAAAGTCATCTCAAAGCATGATAACTATGGGTTGGTTGTAGTAAAAGTGGGGTATGGATGTGTAGTTGGAATAGTCTTATTTGTATTGTGGCTTCTGTTATATTGTAAGAGACCAAATGTCATTCTCTCCTTTGTCAGTTTCTTTCAGTATTGCCGCCTCTATGTATTCAGGTCTTTGCTTTCTGTTCACATTGTCTTCAGTAAGTCTCTTCAGGAGTGTCTGTCTCATTCTGTCTACAGTGCTATTTTCTTATATAGTTTATATATTTAACATTTTATTCTAGCTAGTTGATTGATCCCCTAAGCACTCTGAACTATTTCATTTGATTAGTTCCCTTGTTTCCAATCCAAATAAATTTCTCCTCCACTTCAACCACACACAGCCTGTGGCACTATTTACTTTGGAATGCTTCTGAAGAAAATATTGGCACAGACTCCGATAATTCTGATCCTGTGGATATAACTGTCTCATAGACACACCTGTGACAAAATCTCATTTTAGACGCAATGAATTTCATTTTTGTTCAGGGAAGGAATATCACAATAGCAAAACTAAACAGAAAAGAGTTTAAATTATAAACCAAAGTAAATAATCACTGACAGCAGAAATGTGTTATTCTATATTTTGCCAGATATATTAGCACTGACACACATCACATGAATTCACAAAGAACTGTATGTCATTTAAATCAGTAAACAGACTTAGATGGTGCCACAGACTGCAGTAACAGACAGCCAAGGCAAAATCTCAACAAGAAACACAACAATAAAGTCTACAAGTAAATTAACCAAGAATGCATTTAACAAGCAAGTCTCTTATTAATCCCCCATAGTACTGTGCAGGGGATCGATCCTAGAACCTTTATCAAAATTATATGATTATGTTTTGAAACAAGAAGCACTTAAAGTATGATCTTACATAGATAACTTGTCTCAATTTTTGATTCATCTTACACAATTGATTGGTTTACCAGAGGATGTGTTGTTTGGAACATTGGATGTCAATGCATTTTACACCAATATAAATCAAGAAACAGCTTTGCAATTACTTGAAACCTCTTTCATTTATGCTCTATCTAGGAGTCCTAGTTCTTTTTTGATAGATTTGATACAATTGGTTTTGACTAATAATTATTTTTTTGTTTGATGGTCTTTTCTATCTTCAAACTTTTGGTATTGCTATGGGGGCAACTGCAGCTCCACTTTAGCCACTTTATATAGGCGGAGGAGACTGCTAATGGAGGAGACTGCTATTTACCCTTCTGCTTGATTTTCATAGGTAGTTTTTTGGCGACTGTTTCTTGATGACATTTTCTTTTTGTGGACCGCATCAATAGATGATTTACAAGCTTTTATTTTGTGATTAAATTCCATCAAACCCAGTTTACAGCTCACATAGATTCTCAATTGATTGATTTTTGGACATAATCATCTACTAGGGCTAGGGCTGATAAAATCCATTCAAAGGTGAGGGTCTTAGGGGTATGTTTACTAAACCCCGCACACGTGCATGGCGCACAGTAGCGTACGCTAATGATGCACTTAAGTGCTCTTAAGTGCCCCGCACGCGTGCGCGTCACATTAACGGGCCCGCGCATGTGTGCGGGGCGCTGATGTGCGATAGAGGCGGGGAAAGGCGTACGGAGGGCGGAGGAAGGCCCTCGAGGGGCGGAGGGACGGGGTCAATGGGTGGAGAGTGGGAGGGGAGAGGCTCCCCGCACAGGAGCGTGGCTGAATTTCAGCAAAAAAATACCGCGAGTGAAAACCTCGCGTTAGAGCCGATTTAAAGGGAAGAGAAACCATTTATGTCAGCAATGTACAGCAAAACCGGGGAAACATGCAAAACGTGAGCAGTGTGATACATGTGCACAGAACAAAATAGCAAATATAAATTGCAAATGACCACAACAAATTCCAAATAAATTATAATCCAGCTGGGCAACAGTGATATTAATGGGCAACCATAAAAAACACTCCCAGGAAAGCTCCAAAAAAAAGAAATGATTTTTGGAAGGGTCTACACTCCGTAGACTCATTCAAAAGCACTGCATTTTAATGGAGCTTTCCTGGGAGTGTTTTCCAGGTTGCCCATTGATATCACTGTTGCACAGCTTGGTTTTGGTTTTCTTCCCCTTTTTTGGAGGGCATTTGTGAGGTTTATTTGCACCTTTGTCCCCATACAAGGTAAACGAGCCCACGGTAAAATTGTGCAGAGCAGGGTGTCTGACTCGTGCGGCCAGGTTTCCTATCTCCAGAGACTGCAATGTCTCTGTGGCCACAGTGTGGTGCAGCAGACACAGCCAGTGCCTGCAGAACCAGAGGGTCACAGGTTCAAATCCTAGCTGGGGCTCCTGCCAACCCAATCCCCACAGTTTTACCCACCACTAAACAGTGATAGTACAGAGACTTCTTTATTGCAGAGAACATAAGCATGGTTCCAACACCTATATTTTACCCTACACCGCACACAAACCATAACAATGGGCATTACCTACAGCCGAGTCCCCCAAATTCAGTCCTGGAGTGCTACAACTCAATCAGGTCATATGCTTTTTCCCAGATAGGGACATGTCTGCATGTTGGCGGAAGGGTACAGGTGGTGGAGGGGGCAGTGGCTGCAAACCACAGCAGACAGTGGCCTAGGCCTGTGCAGGCTGGCACCGTCCACCGCAACAGACAGGCTCTGTTGGATGTACAGTCATGGACTCCCCAGGAAACACAGCATATCTGTGGCAACACGGTGGTGCAGTGCACACAGACAGTGTGTGTAGGAACAGAAGGTCACAGGTTCAAAGCCCAGCTGGGGCTACTGCCAATCCAGTCCACATATTTTTCCTACAACTAAACCGTGATAGTACGGACAAACCTTTATTGCTGAGAACATACGCATGGTTCATACGCCTATATTTTACCACACCAAACACAGACACCATAAACAGCCGCATTACCTAGAGCAGAGTCTCCCAAATGCAGTCCTGGAGGGCCCCACACCATTCAGGATCCATGCTGCCTCTAATAAAGATGCCTGTGCTGCATATCTATGCACCACCCCCATGGTATGCTGATATAGCTCATGCATATCTATGAGGGACAGCATGAAAACCCGAACAGTGGTTGGAACACCAGGACTGGAGTTGGGACACTCTGCCGTAAAGCAGCAGCCAACAGGGCCAGACACACCCACACACACCCCCACAGGCCCATTGGTCAATGCCTCATGGAGAGGCAGGACATTGGGCCCTGCCTGTATCTCACAATACTAGCAGTTGCATACCTTAGCACTGCCACCCTACACCAGGGTATATGGTACACAGCTATCAAACGTTGCCCATGATAACTGGCAGATATCAATTCCTACGTTAAGCACATTTTGCTCATTGATCTCCACCATAACAATCATTGTGATGTCTGCGGTGTGTGCTGCAGGTCTGGTCTCTGACAGTGTTTACCACCCTGGGGAGTGACCCCCAGTATTGCGTACCATATCCATGCCTGTACTGTGCCCAGGACTGGTGTGGTGGGTATGGCTGCTGGACCCCTCTATAGTAGCACAATGCTGGCATAGGTGTGGGGGTGGCTGTCTGCCTATCCAGTGTGTGGTGGCTGCAAACACCTTCCACAGCCCACACTGCCAGCAATGTTGCCAGTATTGGGCTGCCAATGTGCATAATGAGGAGCAAGGTACCATGGGTATAGGCCGGACAGGGTGGCCTGGCCAGGGTGCATCTGCACAGGGCATAGGGCACTGACTGGGATATTTTAGTGCCCGGCCACCACCTACACAGACAGGGTGACCTCAGTATGTCCTGCTGAGAGATCACTCTCACCCTGACTGTGCAGTGACCACAGCATGGCTAGACACCCCCATAGTGCTATATAGTGTTTCTCTCGTGTGATAGCTATGGGTTTCCTTTTGGGGCCCAGTCACTGATTTATCTGCTTGCTGTGTCTGCTGACATCCCAGTTCTGGGTGCACACATCTCCACTGGGAACATGCACTGTGGACTAACTAGCACACTGTTTGCAGCTGGTATGTGTTGTGATGGAGCAGCTTGCAGGGTGCAGCAGCTGATGACTTGCTCCAGGAGAATATCAGATAGTGGTGGTGTGCAGCTCACCATATTCAGGCCTAATATCTGTCTGCTATTGTGTTATGGATGTGTATATAGCTGCATTGACTGCCCTGTAGGGTGTCTGCTCCTCAGCAGGACTGGGGTTGATGGACCCCTCTACTGCCACCTTTGCAGGGAGGTAGAATGTGGATCTATTGATGGGAGACCCTGTTTGCCACCCTTGGCCCCTGGGGGGGGGGTGGTGGTGCATGGTCCATGGTCCATGGGGGCTACACCTGACTGAGTCAAACAGAGATATCCAAGGTGTTTGTGCAGAAACTACCTATCTCACACATTAACACTGCTTTGGACCTCCGGCATGGCCTCTTTCAGCCATGGAAGGTGTTGTGGACCTGGTCCTGGGCGCCTCATTGCACCCTCAGGGTGAGCACAGTACCTGCACAATGTGACAGTGTGTAGCTACTCTGTGCCAGTAAAACCCACGGTCAGTACCCCCTACCAGGCCGAGGTGGTGTGTGGGTGCACATGGTCACTTCCCTCTACCGGGCCGAGGTGCTGTGGGGGTGCATTGCCCATCTTGTGTTAATCTGTGGACAGCTGATTTGCATGTGCAGTGCATCATGGGTATGGGTGGGCTAACCCTATCCTGGTGACCACAGCAGACTGTCTGTGTGGTGACGTGCATGCTCTCTGCAGCCAGCCAGGGGCTTGTTAGCAGCTATAGAGCTGTAGCCCAATGGTTACTTCACTGCCTCTAAAGCCAGAGATCATGGGTTCAAACCCACAGTGGGGTTTTTTCATAGGGTTGTCCAATGCATTTTTTTTAATGTACATATTTTGATGCCAGCAAAAACACCCTCAGCGTACTGTACCCATAAGGTGCCTCTGAGGGTGCTTTATAGGGCGCCCTATAGGGCACCTTATGGTTCCCGTCCATATAAGGTGCACTATACAATATCCTGTGACGCAACCTATAGGGTGCCCTATAGGATACATTTTAGGGTGCTGTGGCGGACAGTGCAATTTCTAATGTGCCCTATGGAGTTCCTTATAGGGTGCCTTATACGGCACCTTCCATTACGGCACGTGAGGGCGTGTTTGCTGGCAGCAATTAATAACATAAAATTAAAGTGCTGCAGGACAAAATATGTACAATGTAAAGCTGATGCCACAGCCAGCCTTACGTATTAGGCACACTGGAGAGCAAACTCATGACCCCTGTATCAGCAGTCAGTGTCTTAACCATTGTGCTCCACTGCTGCTCCTCCTTGCCTGTCAGCGCACCTACTTATGCTTTTCATTCCTTAAACTGCACAGTGCTGCCATAAAAAACAGTACACTGACCTTGCGGTACCTCATACGGCACCCTCTAAAGCACCCTATAAGCAACATTCTAGGGTGCCTTGGCTGACAGTGCACTTTAAAATGTGCCTTATAGGGCACCTTATGTTAACACGCTTTGGGAGTGCGTTTGCTAGTAGTGATAATTAAAATATGAATAAAATGCCTCCTAAAGCAATCTTCCCCTTAATATGTTCTGCCTCAGCCAGCCTTGTTCATTGGGCACCTTGGGGGATTGAAACCCTGATCCCTTCACCATTGGTCAGTGTCTTAACCATTGTGCTGTGGCTCTGTTCCTGTGATTGCACATCAGCGCGCTGCCTTATGCCACTCAGTATTAAAAAGCCTCCTAAAACATTAGCGCACCGCCTTATGCCCATCAGCGCGCCGCCTTATACCGCCCATCATTTAAATGCCTCCTAAAAAAATGCTGCTGCCAGCTGTCTCCATTGGGCACTGTGGGGGATTGAACCCCTGATCCCTGCACCATTTGGTAATTGCCTTAACCATTGTGCTGTGGCTCTGCTTTTCTTCCTACACATCAGTGCGCCACTTATACCGCCCAGTATTATAATGCCTCCATAAACATCAGCGCGCCGCCTTATGCCGCCCAGTATTAATATGCCACCAAAAACATCAGCGCGCCGCCTTATGACGCCCAGTATTTCTGCGCCTCATAAATTAATGCCTCAGCCAGCCATCTTCATTGGGCACTGTGGGGGATTGAACCCCTGATCCCTGCACTGTTGGTCAGTGTCTTAACCATTGTACTGTGGCTCTGCTCTCGTTCTTGCACTTCAGCGCGCCACTTATGCCTCCCACGCAGCTATCTCATGCGCTAAGGTGCGGGGTGCACATGGGCGCAGCGCACCTTAGCGCATATGTAAATTCCGGCTTTTCTTTTTCAGGACGGAACGCCCACTCCTTATATGGCACCCACACACTACCGGGGCCCGCACTTTACTGGGGTTTTAGTAAACATACCCCTTAGACTTTAGGAAGACTAACTTTGCCAAGATGGGCCAATACCTCAGGGAGTCGTTAGCAGGATGGGAACAGCTGGGGGATGTAGAAAAACAGTGGACAAAGCTGAAAGGGGATATTTTAAGGGCAACCAACCTTTTTGTTAAAATGGTAAATAAAAGGAAAAGGAGACCTCTATGGCTTTCAAAAGAAGTAGCTGAAAAGGTGATGAAAAAGAGGGAGGCCTTCATGAAATACAAGAGATCACAGAGAGAGGAAGACAGGCATCTATATTTGGAAAAACTTAGAGAAGCTAGCAAAGTAATCAGGAAAGCAAAGATTCAAAAAGAGGAGGAAATAGCCAATGCAATAAAAAGGGGGAATAAGACATTTTTCAGATATGTTAGTGAGAAGAGGAAGGGCAAAAGTGGTATTATCAGACTCAAGGCTGAAGGGGAGGAATATGTAGAAGCTGATGAGGATAAAGAGGAATTGCTTAACAAATATTTCCATTCTGTGTTCACATATGAAAAACCAGGAGCAGGACCTCAGAAAACACCCACAAACAGGAACAGAAGCGAGGGCCATCTTGAACAATTTTCAGAAGACTGTGTTCGTGAGAAACTAGCTCAACTTAAAAGTAGACAAAGCGATGGGATCGGATGGGATACACCCTAGAATACTGAGGGAACTTGGGGACGTTCTAGAAGCTCCACTGACTGACCTTTTCAATGCCTCTTTGGAGTTGAGAGTGTTGCCAAAAGACTGGAGAGAGGCTCATGTGGTGCCTTTACACAAAAGCGGAAGTAAGGATGTGGTTGAAAACTACAGGCCGGTTAGTTAAACTTCGGTGGTGAGTAAATTATTGGAAACGCTGCTGAAAGAGAAAATAGTGAGGTTTCTGGAGTCCAGCGGATTACAGGATCCAAGGCAGCATGGATTCACCAGAGGGAGGTCTTGTCAGACAAATCTGATTGATTTCTTTGACTGGGTGACCAGGGAGTTGGACTGAGGGAGAGCCCTAGATGTGGTGTATTTAGATTTCAATAAAGCCTTTGACATGGTTCCTCACAGGAGACTTATAAACAAACTGAGCACCCTAGGGATGGACCCTAAAGTTACTGCTTAGGTTAGAAATTGGTTGGGTGGGAGGCGACAAAGAGTACAGGTAAATAGAGCACACTCTGAGGAGAAGGATGTTACCAGTGGTATGCCCCAGGGATCTGTCCTTGGTCCGATTCTTTTTAACATCTTTGTTAGTGATATAGCGGAAGGGCTGTCGGGTAAGGCTTGCCTCTTTGTGGATACCAATATCTGCAATAGAGTAGACACCCAGAAAGGTGTAGATAACATGAGGAGGGATCTAGTTAAGCTTGAAGAATGGTCTAGAATTTGACAGCTGGGATTTAATGTTAAAAAATGTATGGTCATACATTTGGGCTGCAGCAATCCAAGGGAGCAATATAATATAGGGGGTGAAGTACTTTTGTTCACTAAAGAAGAGCGGGACCTAGGCGTGGTTGTGTCTGATGATCTTAAAGTAGCTAAACAGGTAGAAAAGGTGACGGCAAAAGCTAGAAGGATGCTTGGGTACATACGGAGAGGAATGACTAGCAGAAAAAAGGAGGTGATAGTGCCTCTGTATAAGTCTTTGGTGTGACCTCATTTAGAGTATAGTGTGCAATTCTGTAGACCGCACCTTCAAAAGGATGTGAACAGGATGGAGTCGGTGCAGAGGGTGGCTACTAAAATGGTTAGTGGTCTTCATTATAAAGCATATGACAGACCTAAGGATCTTAATATATACACCTTAGAGAAAAGGTAGGATAGAGGTGATATGATTGAGATGTTTAAATACATCCGTGGCATAAATGTTGAGGGGGAGAGCCTCTTTCAATTGAAAGCAAGTTCTGCTATGAGGGGACATGGGATGAGGGTGAAGGTGGATAGATTCAGGAGTGATATGCGGAAATATTTCTTTACGGAAAGAGTGGTGGATCCGTGGAATAGTCTCCCAGTGGAGGTGGTGGAGATGAGGACAGTAACTGAATTCAAAAAAGCATGGGATAAACACAGAGGATCTCTAAGGGAAAAAAGGGGACTGTTGCAGTTGTTGATATGGAAGGACAGACTAGATAGGTCATGTAGTCTTTTTCTGTCGTCAATATTTCTATGTTTCTATGTTACTGTATAAGAAGCCAGAGGGTTTACATACTACATTATTTATTTTATTTATTTTACCAGTTTTCTATACCACCTTGTACCAGAAAACTGGTACAATTGGACAATTTGTTGCATTATCATAGTCATCACCTGGGTTCTCTCTGTAGGGGGTCTCGCTTTCGGCCACTTTTTAAGATTCAGACATATTTGTTCTATTCTGGGAGGAATTACAGGTTCAAGTGGAAAATTTGAACAAGTGTCTTGCAGAACGGGGTTATCACTTAAAAGTGATTAAGAGAGCTTACAAGCGAGCTCGTTTCACTCATTGAGAGTGATTAATTTCTGACAAAACATCATCTATTTCCACTTCTGATGGGGAGACAATAGTGGGAATTCTTCCATTCATGCAAAATATAGCTCTGGTTATATGTCTTTTGAAAAAACATTGGCCAGTCTTGCGGCTTCATCCCTGTTTTCACAAACATCTGGTTATTGCTCATAGCAGAAGTTCCAAAATCAGGGATAAATTGGTATGATCTGCAGTGAAATCTGACCTTCTTGTAGAGAGTCAAGTTAACCCAAGTTATTTCTCCTATGGCAATTGCAAATTTTGTCGAAACATACTAGAGGGAATCGTTTACACTTGTTAGCATACTACCTGTTTCTCCAGTTATATTGCTTATCTTTTATGTTGTCCTTGCAATCTTTTGTATATAGGTCGCACCACACATTCTGTAAAATTGCAGTTGGGTGAAGATGCCTCACAGATAAATTCTGCTACAAAATTGACCTCCATAGTGGAACATTGTCTTCAAAAGCAACACCAGTTTGGGGACTTTAGATGGCAAGTTATTGCTCATATCCCCATTGATCCCCAGGGGGGTGATCGGACTGTAAAGTTGCAGTGGACGGAACAATGTTGGATCTTCATGTTGAATACCATGAGCTCTTTTAGTCTGAATTTGGAGCACGATTGGTCGAGTTTGCTCTAAACAAACCTATAAGATAAGGGATTCTCCGGTTCATGTTTCTTCCCTTTCCTGATTGGTTGGTTCAAGGAAACTGCATTCACATCATTCAGCCATATAAAGTTGATGTGGGGGATTTAAATGTTATTCTCTGGTGGTTCTGCGAGTTTTGGCGTCCTGTTTGCACCTGAAGCAGAGCTGGGAATCAACTCAAAATGTGCATGTCGTGCTGGGACCCTTCAAAACATTTTCTTTCTCTGACACCAGAATCAGATAAGTTATATTGGTTTCTTTGAAATAAAGTGATTGAAAGGATGCTCACATCTGCAAGAGTGGGGCTTCCTTCTCCTGATGGCCCATCTGACAAAACAATATAGTGATAGCATGCTAGTTTTTTGAGGTTTTTCTTTGGATTTTGATAGTATTTGTGATGAACCTCTGGAGGTTTTGATTTCATTGAATTATTTTGGATTAAAACATCCAGAGGGTGTAGAGAAGATAGCATTCCATCATCCCCAGCACATTTTTAATGATAGCAGCAATAGGATTTGAACCCTGGCTGCCCTGTTCTTAGCACACTACTCTAACCATTAGACTATCCCTAGCTGTTCATATTCTAGAGTACTGTTCTGGGGACATCTGTGTCAATGTCCCCACATTCACCAACATCGGGCAAGTCCTTGTTTATGAAATCATGTCTGCACCTGGTCGTGCTTGCTTTTTTTTTCATTCCAGCTTAAATGTCTCAGATTGCACTTGGACGTCTTTTCTAAAATCTCCCTCTATTGGCCTTCAGTCTCCTGCACCTGTCTGACCACAAAGATTGCTCATGGGAGGGTTGGCTTTCAATAAGTTTAGATTTTATTCCTCAGACCCTGCCATTACATACTTCTTGTACTGGGTATTGTATTAGCAGTGGCACAAATTGTTACAAATGAATACGTGGAAAGTAATTTTATAACAGATGGTCTAAGCTGGGAATCAAGAGAATACCTATTTTGAGGCTATTAGTATTTTATAAAAACACATAGGTGCCCATGGGGCATGTTTATTAAAAGTTAGCACACACTAACAAACGTTAATGTGTGTTAAGGGCTACCATGGCCCTTATATTCCTATGGGCACAAAGGCATTTAATATGTACTAATGTTCTTTAATGCGTGCTCATCTTAGTAAACATGCCCCTATATGTCTTAATACAATAGGCTCACACAGCCTATCATAATTGTGGCTAAAATATATCTTCTTGGCAGGGTAAATATATGCACTGAGCTGAAATGCACACGTAGATGCATATCTTATAACCTAGGTGTGTAATTTGGGATTTTGCCCATGCTCCATTCAAAACTCCTTTCCTAAACCTGCCTACACATGGGTCATGCAAAAGTGCTACCTTCTTGTCACCATGCATGTAACCTTTGCGAGGTAATTTTATAAGAGGCCTTTTACAGATGTAAAATAAGGGTTTTGCACAAAAACTCTTTATAAAATTACCCGCTTAAAGGTATATATTGTCTCCTAGACTACTTTACCTAATGACCAGAGATTAACTCCTTGCACTTTCCAAACATCAAGAGGCATCAGGAACACTAGGCATGGAAGAGGAAGACATCAGCAGCATAATAATTTTGTAAAGAATTTACTTCTTACTTGTAAGTAGAAAATGTATCAGCCTTTATTCAATGGTGCATCAATTACGTTAGCTACATAAGTAAGATTTTTTAAACAAATTAAGATCTCAAATTATTAGCCTGTGGCAATGAGTCTCCTTATCTTTTCTGATTATTTAGAAGCTTTATTTTTAGAGGGAAAGGGAGGGTTTCCAAAAGAAGTCTCTTGCCCAAAGGCACTGAAAACCTGTGCATTAATTCTAAATACTAGGTATCGGGAACAAAAAAATTTGAAATATACTAACAATATAAAAACAAGTGGGGGAGGGGGAAGGTAATATTCAGTGCTTGTAAAGCAGCTAGCTGTCTAATCCTGGATATTCAATGCCAGGGCCATATCCAGCTACCGGCATTGAATATCTGGGTTCACCGCAGAACTTGGAAGCTAACCAGACAGCGGCAATATTAGGCTGCTGCCCAGTTAGATTCCACAGGTAAAGCAAGGCCAGCATTTGCCATGCCTTTCTTTACCTGTGTCTTTACAATATCGCCACTGCCTGGTCTGCAAACCATGTAAATGTATTTGAATATCCTCCCACAGTCATTTTTTTCTCTTATTTTTTTTCCTAAGAAACATACTGAGGTTTGTTTTTTCCATGATCAAATATAATCCACTTTACCAAACAAAGTTCTCTTGGTAAGAGGCCTTAAGCTGACTTTCCCTGTTGAAAAATCAAGGCCACTTCTGCAAATTTGTAGGGTTGTTTTGAGGGAATAAAAACCTGTTCTTATTCAATTCTCAGCAGACTGATTGACATCATGGTTGACTGAAAGCTTAACATGGCTTCCTCAGATTTTTTGTGCAACTGCTTGATTGAACAATAAATGTCTTGTATCCATGAATTCTGACCATAATGCACAGAACCTTTATTGAGAGAATGTTATATTTGTTTGTCTTCTAATTCTGCCCAGGCTAATTTAACTATTGAAAAGGCTTCTGGTTTTATAAACACAAGGGAGTTTAGGTATCTGAGCTCACTATATCAGAGTCTGCGTATTTATTGTAGTCAGTGACAATTAGGGAGAGGTGACGGGTTATGATACCGGCATGAAATGAACAGTGGATTTGCATCGCTGCTGAAAGAGTTGCCTAAGTTCTAGTAAGTAAGTATGGAAGACTATTCTACAATATATTGGCAGATTCTTTTAATTTTCAAAGACAGATCAGACTTAATCTATCTGGTTTCTTGCGACGCTTGGCTTTAAGCAAAATATAAAGCCAAATATGAGACCGCTGGGTACAAAACCAAAGAGCTCAAGAAGTCTAATGAAAAGGGTTTTATGGTCTACTGCTTGAGAGCAGTCCCTATTATAACATTAGTATTGCTATATAGTGGGGAATAGGAAGCTGGAAGAAAGATGCTGGACACGGAGAGGTCAGAGGGAGATGAGATGGACACAGGAAGCATAGGAAGACTGATGGGAAATGCTAACTCAGAAGGGGCGAATAGAGAGAAGGAGGTGAGCTGCTGGACACAAGGGCATACAGAGATGGAGGGAAGATGCTAGACCCAGGGCAGGTGAAGGAGTGATGCTGGACATGGGAGGGGCATAGAGAGATTGAGGTGAGATACTGGATATTGGAGAAAATAGGGAGAAGGGTGGGACTGCTGTACATGATGGAGAGAGGAGAGATTCTGGATAGGGGATATGGAGTGAAAGAGGAGAGAGATGCTGGACAGGGAGAGAGAGGGGCAGATGTTGGATGGGGGATGCTGGACGATAGGGAGAGAAGGGGGACAAATATGCTGGACACTGGGGACATAGGAAAGGGAGAGATGCTGGACACAGTGGACAGAAGGAGGGGAGAGTCATAGGTAGATCGAAGACAAGATAGTAAGGAGGAGAGAGATCTGAGTCCACACAGCTAGGAAAATAAATGGAAGAAAGATGAAAGAAAAAAGATCAATGTCATAGATGGATGTAGGGGAAAGAAAATGGAGCTCCTCTCTAATTTTTGTGTTTTATTTTTATTTTATTTTATTTTAATTGAATGTAAACCACTTTGATTGTTTACAGAATGGCAGTATATCAAACCTAATAAACCATAAACCAGATAAACTTGAGATCCTAGAAAGAGTTAAGATAGAGGAATGCAGAATCCAGAGAATTAGATTAGGAAAATAAAAAGGGCAGATAATAGTATCTTACACTTTACATGTTCTATCTTTATGTTTTTCTGCTGTTGCGCTGCATGCAGGCTGGCTTCTTGGGCTTTCAGTTTAATTTTTGTCTTAATGTTTCTATTTTTAGTTTGTGATCACTTATTCTGTATTTGGTGAGAGTCTATCTGTGTTCTAAATGTGTGACTGAGGCCAGGTATTCTGTTAGCATGGAGTTTCTATATACAAATCCAGCTTGTTCAGTTTTCCCAGTAGGGGGGTCATTCCGAGTTGGGTTTAGTGGGGTTGGATATCTGGTTTGGATATCCATCCCTGCTAAATGCCAGGGGGCCAATTCACAACACAGAGCCCCCTGAATGTACAGAGGAGATGTGTGGGGGGGCTCTGTATGGGGGCGGAAGCGGGCAGGCCGGAGGCAGGACCCTGGCCTGGACATACAGGGCCAATTCTGGTCGTGACCCTGTACGTCTAGGGGGTATAGCCTGAACGGGGAACGTTTTCCACCTCGGGGGTGGAATAAGTTCCCCCAATGATCACAGTAGAAGGAGTGAGGACTCAGCAGGAGGTGAGTGGGGGCAGGGGGTTCCCTGCAGCCCAATCCCAGCCTTGGGAGGCCCAGTTGGGGGTTGGGCAGTGGGAAACTGTACGCAGCAGGAGCCGGCCGGCAGTCAGGACTCTTGCATGGTGTCCCAGTGCCATGGTGACGGGATGCCACGGCATCGGGCTCCATTCAGGATCCACGGCTGTGTTGTGCGGGGAACACGCTGAACATCTGAGCCCTCAGAATTGGGGCACAGCCTGCCTGTCCAGGCCTGTTGCACCCAATTCTGCTCCAGTGGGGATATCTAGTCCCTGCGGGATCAGAATCTGGTGCAGGTCCAGCCCGTACAGATTTTCGACGTCCAGACAGACTGGACATGCCTGAATGGGAATTGGCCTCTTCATGTATTTATAGATGTTCTAGGTTCTAATGCAATATTTATGTCACTGCCCTCTTCTGGATAGGCTCCTTGTTAGGTACATTTTAGAATTTAGTGCTGTGGTGGAATGGTAGATTTGCACTATAGGTTTTTTGTACTGTTCTTACTTTTCCTTGTTATTCATTGTATAGAGACTGACTGTTACTGTGTTAGCAGAAGCATCATCCAGTGTCCTTGTTAGATTACTATAAGGAAGGTTAGAGAAGAGCCTAACATTTTCCAGAACAGGGGAGTTCTTGCTGCCAGTTTCTTCATGCTGGGAGGAAGCTCCTCTGGGAATTAAAATCCAACTTCATATATAAACCATTCCCAAAGACAGAACTTTGTCTTTGGCACCCAGCCACTGCACCATGAGGAGGCTGTAAGGCATCTGTTTTTTAGGCAGGTATCTTGGGCACACAGCTACTCATACTGGTTCAGTAGAACCACTACCAGTATTGTGTGCTTCCCTTCAGTTTTATAGCTGCACCCAGAATGTTCACAAAGTGCACGGCAGTAGTAGCAGGCTACTTTCATACTTTGGGGATCTTTGTCTTCCCCTACTTATATGATTGGTTAATAAGGGGAGAATCCCCAGAAGAGGTAAAGCTATCTCTTCATTGCACCATCATGATGCTTCAAAATCTTGGGGTTTTTCTAAACTTTCCTAAATCCCACCTGGTGCCATCCCAGCAGCTCAAATTCATCGCAGCAATTCTAGACATTCGTCAGGCCCGAGCTTTCCGCCCACAGGATCACTCTGACCATCTTGTCCAGTTGGCCAACACTGTAAGAAGTAGCACAGTCATCATCGCTCGACAGATGCTGTGCCTTCTGGGTCACATGGCCTCTACGATCCATGTTGTTCCATATTCCTGGCTACACTTGCGACAGCTCAATGGACGCTTTCGTCTCAATGGACCCAGGTGACTGGGCATCTCTCTGACAAGATTTGTATCTCACATCCTCCGGTCAGCTCCCTTCAATGGTGGTGAATCCCTCAAAACCTACTCAGAGAATCACCTTTTCAGATGCCTCCACCTCAATGCACCCTAACAACGGATGCTTCAAAACTCTGGTGGGGGGCACATCTGGACAGTCTTACTACTCAAGGACAGTGGACATAACAGGAATCTCAGATGCAGATCAATCTCCTCAAGCTTCGTGCTCTCATGAATACCCTTCAGGTTTTTCAAACCCATCTTTCAGGAAAAGAAGTCTTAGTCCAGACAGACAATCAGGAAGCTATGTTCTATGTGAACAAGTAAGGTGAAAGAGGATCTTATCTCCTCAGCCAAGAAGCTCTTCCCCTCTTCCCCTCTGGTTCTTCTCCATTGCACATCACATCCATCTCAGGGCAGTGTATCTCCCTGGTGAACTCAGCCTCCTGGCAGACAGGTTCAGCTGCATCCTTCGTCCACATGAGTGGACTCTGAATCAGTCTCATGGATCTTCCATCTGTTGGGGAACCCCAGAATAGATGTTTGCCACACAGGAGAATGCACAACTGCCACTGTTCTGTTTGAGGCTTCCCTCCCTACGCAGTCAGGTGCCGGATGCCTTCCTTCTTCCTTCACTTATTCACCACAGGACTTAAGACGAACTTGCTCCGAGTTCATCTTCATGCCATTGAGGCATACCATAGGCCGATGGACAAGCTGCCTATTTCATCGCACCCCTTGGTGCAATCTTCATGTGGGGTCTACTGTTGTCTAATCCACCCATCAGAACTACGCTGGTGACAGTGGACCTCAATGTGGACCTAGCGCAGCTTCTAAGGCCTCCTTTTGAGCCTTTAGCCACCAATGCTTTGAAATCCCTTTCTTGGAAGGTCATTTTCCTCATTGCCCTAAACTCTGCTCACCGTATCAGTGAGCTGCAGGCCTTAGTGTTGGATCCTCTGTACACTCGCTTTCACCATGACAAGGTGGTTCTCCAGACCAATCGATACTTCCTTCCAAAGGTGATCTTTCCTTTTCATATTAATCAGTCTGTGATACTACCAGTCTTCTTTCCCAAACCTCATGCCTCCAGAGCTGAAGCAGCACTACACACGCTAGATTGTAAACATGCTTTGACTTTCTACTTAGACAGAATGAAGAATTTCAGGAAATCCTCTCAATTATTTGTCTTCTTTGATCCAAGTCACCTTGGACATCCAGTATCTAAATGTACCCTATCCAACTGGATTGTGGACTGCATTTCTTTTGCATATTGCATATATATTGCATATATCTGACCATCAGCACTCCTAAACCGACAAACTCCCACTCTTCACCCCAACTCCCACATAAGTAATTCTGCCTCAAGTCTCTTATGTCCTACCTTAATTCGATTATAGTCTGCCGTGAATACTAAAGAACCCAATATGTTTATACATAGTTCAGTTTTTACACTGCTGTTTGTACATAGTTTCACTGTTTGTACATAGTTATAGTTTTTATTACCCTCTGTTCCAAGTTTACGTTTCCTGTTATAATGTAAGCACACCAGTGTTTTCTGATTGTGCAGCTTCTGTTAATTGTAAACCGCACTGAAAACAAATAGCGCGGTATATAAAAGATGTTAAATAAATAAATAAATAAATATTCTCAGGCAGGGCTCTCCCTTGATGGCCACATCACTGCACACAATGTGCGTGCCCTGGCAACATCTGTTGCCAACCTTCATTCTGTCTCTGTTGAAGAGATCTGCTGAGCAGCTACCTGGTCCTCCATTCACACCTTTGCTATTCACTACTGCCTAGACAGGGACTCCTGTTGGAATGCTGTCTTTGATCAGGCAGTCCTTCAGCATCTCTTTGTGAGTTAATCTCAACTCCTACCTTCCATCCTGGACTGTTCTGCCATCAGACTCCTATAACCATGCTCTTGCAAGCTGTGCTTGAGTTCGAAGAGGCCACTTGGGATCTATACTCTCTGGCTCTATTCTCTAGCCTTGTGGTTGTCTGTTTAGTCTGGTGCCTGGGAGCTAGTGAGTCCCATATGTGAAGACTTCATTCCTGTTTGTTTCTGTAGATAGTGTTGTTATTCACCTGTAACAGGTGATCTCCGGGAACAGCAGGAATCAGTCTTCACAACCCACCCTCCTCCCCTAGGAGTTGTAGGGTATACTTTTTCCTCTATCTCTCAGCTACAAACTCAACTGAAGAGAGGATGTGGGAAGGTAGGAAGACAGATGTGCAGGCACAGTGGAGTGCTTCCAAAAGCTTTCCTATTGGACGCTGGGGAGCATTCCTGCGCGGGCTCCGTCAGTACTGAAAATACCCATACATGACGACTGATTCCTGCTGTTCCTGGAGATCACCTTTTACAAGTGAGTAACAACGCTTTATGAGGTCTTTCCTGTCCCGGATTTGAATTTCCTCTTTTTCTAAGCTTGGCTAGAGTACCTTTCAGTTGCATGAGTGAACCATTTGGGACAGAGTGCAGGTGATAATCAGAAAGGAAGGCAGATGCATTAGGAAAGAGAATGTAGCAAGAGAGAAACCTATGCCTCAGTGGAGGAGAGGTAAACCTCATACTTTCAAGTACCAGAAGGAGCACCCTATACAATAAGACAATTGTCAGCCAAGCAAAGCGGAGGGAAGGTGATCTCCTTGCAATAAAGGGTCTTCCCACCTTCACTCCTCTGTGGTTGGTTGAACCCTATGGTGTCAAACTTGATTCTTTTCACAAATAAACTTAATACTCATTTCTCTATTGCTCATTTTATTTATAAATCTATAATCAACATGCAAAGATATAGGTTGAAAGGTCCCATTCAAATACAGTCCAAGCCGAAATGCAACCAGTAAACTAGAAAAAGAAGTCACACATATCATAAATGTGGTAACCCACATGGTGCTGCCATATCTTAATAGGCCCAAATTGGCCTTTATGAACTACTATATGATAAGGACCACTCATGGGTGCTGCCTTTCACTTTTAGTTATATAAACCATGACAACATAACATAGCCTCTTGGGGAGAAGTAAAAAGGGGCTAGGAGACAGAAATAAAAAATCTGTTGTGTCTCTATTCAGAATGGTGAGGAAGAGAAAAGGGCAGAGTGAAGAGGCAGGAAAGATCCTTAGATAGAAGCAAAGAAGCGGCAAAGCCTCTACAATGGAAGCCAGGAGATGGAGGACAGAGAATAATTCACAAAGGACAGGAGAATTCACAATTTAATAATTTTGCACAAAGAGAAGATGGATAAGAAGATAAAACTAGAAAAATAACATAGGAAGCAGAAACATCTCTACCAAAAACAACAGGAGCTGGGCTGGCCTGGTGGTTCGGTGACAGTCTGCACACTGCCATGTGTTGGATTGGCCAATGGTGTTGTGGAGGCAGCATTCATAGCCCCTGGTGGGAAGAATTCCTTTTTATCCATAAATTGGATTAAGATCCAAGGTTTCCAACAGGAGCCTGGTGCATAGCTCCCAGCCTTAAGACTAATGCAGCAGTGCCCAGACTAAGAACAGTGAGAGCGAAGGTCTATTAAAATAAGGGGGAAGATCCCTGAGTTGTTGCAAATGAAAGCTTGTGACACCAGGATCCCAGTACCGAGTCCAATTGAACTGTAAGAAATAGGAGAGAGGAGGAACTACCGAGCCAATTAAAAAAACTCAGGAGTTGCTCAGCAGCAGTGATCGGAAAAGCCAGAATTACTTTTCTCTTAGAAAGTGAATATATTCAGCTTTAATATTTTCTGAAGTTGTATAAATGCCACCCTAGAGTTTGGAAGATGAGCTCCAGGCTGGTTGGTTGCGGTGAATCTCCTCTCTCTGGAAAAGAGTATTCACCAAAGAATAAATTATCTCCATGCTTATTCGATTAAGGCCAAAAGCAAAGGCTCATTGTGAGATGGATTTGGTATTTGGAATGGAAACTGTGCTACACTGTGGGACTGCTGAAACAATAACTTCTTACACAACTTCTCATGACCTCTTTATTATGGACCTACAGAACATAATATTCTTGGAAAAAAAAGTGGCTTGTCCATTTTGTGAATACCTTTGCCATAGGAGCTAATGAAAAATCTTTTCTGCAGAAAGTGAACATTAATTGATGTTTTCACATGAAAAGGCGATAACCTGTAAAGTATGATGCCCATGACAAATGGGGAAAACTATAAATTCAGCCAATTCTTGTGAATAACAATGCAAAATCATTTCATCATTTAAAGTATGCGTCTATGAATTTCAAATAAAAAAAAGTTAAGCTAAAAGGGCTAATCTTTGCCGGGAACAAATCCTCCCATTTTTAAACTTTTTTATATTTTCCCTGAAAAGGTAAATATACATCTCCTCTTTACGGCCTGGCTGGTTTCAGAGACAGAACAGACTTTGTCCATGGCAGGTTCCCCAGGGCTACAAAAACCCTGGAAGAGTTCCAGCTGCAATGTTTATATTTTTCCTCATTTCTTCCTACTTTTGCGGAAGTGCAATTTCCAGTCTTGGCTAAGGGACAAAGTCCCAATTCAGCTCCTAAATATTTTTCTTAGAAAGTTGCCAAATGCATATTCAGAGTCCCTGAATATCAACTGGACTTCCACAACCTTTCTGCCCCAAATTTGCAGGACATGGCTAGAGATACCAGAGGATTCTGACAGGGCTACTTTTTTGATCTGGATTCAGTATCCGCAGGTTCCATTAGTTCGGCATGGAAATTCTTGTTTGATTTTCAGGAGCAAAGGCTGTTATTTGATCAGGACTGATGGTCCTGCAGTGATAACAAGGAAGAGTATTCTGCTTTTCTATCAGGCTCACGGAGGATCCTGACTCATGGCATATTCTGTTATGAAGGGCACCAACTGCTGCAGAGGGAACGGATGACATATTTACTAGCCAATATTTTAGAGACTTTGGGCTATTCTACAGTGTGTTATTCCTTGTTATGCACTGTTGATGTGCTTAAAAAGCATATTTACATATGCAAATCATGATGTACATATAGATAGCTATTTTTGAACAGACCGTATGTAAAGGATGTATGTTCTAGACATGGCTTGGATGGTCCTTCAAAGTATATATATTGCATATTTTAGAAAGACAATACACATATATTTGGAAAATTTCGCCATCAACATATATATCTGCTTAACTTCTTGTTTGGATCTGGGTTTTAGAGGAGAGCTCGATGGGGGAATTGTACTTACCTCTCTGGTATTCAAAACCGTCTTCAATTGTAAAAAGTATGAGTCTTGGAGGATGGCTACCTTTAATCAGTAGCCCACAGATTTACAAATTTCCAAAATCCATCACTTACACCAGGGGTGCCCAGTTTAATCCTCGAGGGCCACAAACAGGCCAAATTTTGAAGATATCCCTATTGAATTTGACACATTTGCAGGGCTGGCGCAAGGACTAGAGACAGCTTAGTCAGGTTCTCCATCTTACTGCCCCACAATATGCCATTTCCACCCTCTCCAACGCCGCTTCCAGTTTCAGAGTAGGGGGGTGGAGATGGCACATTATGAAGAGTACAAAACCTCAAAGTGGGCAAGCACCGGAGTGTTATTAAGCGCTGCATCCTGGTTTGAGGGGTATTGCCATCACTACAGGCTCCGAAGAGGGCAGCAGCGATTGCAATGGGAGCCCTCCGAGGGCCTGCACCCTAGGCAACTGCCTAGTTTGCACAGTGGTAGCCCTGGACCTGCACATTTGCATACAATGGGGAAGTATGCATGCAGATCTATCTTATACATAGTTATTAGGGATATCCTGTAAACCTGGCCTAATTGTGTACCTCTGACTTACATGTATAAGTAACAAAAACATACAATTATAGTGCTTCCTACACCTGCAAACCCTTTAGTGATGCTGCTTTCTTTTTGAATATTTTTGTTATAAACTGGCTGCTCCTAGTGCACATGATACCAAACATCATGTTTCTTTGGTGGAGTGATAGATACTTTAGACAACGCTTTTCTAAAATCCCATTGCTCAATAGTACGCACTATTGAATGATTGTGCATGCTATTAATGACATTCCCACACACACACACACACATGTAAAGAAATATTTTAAAAATGACGTGAAAAATCCCACAAATAGCACAGGAAACTAAACAAAACAAAAATGTTTAGACTACCACTAAGTACTCATTTCAAACTGAGAGCTCTTGGACTGCAACATAACTGCAGAACTGTCTGGGCCACACTTTTCTCCTTCATGCAGCTTTTGATTTTGAGGCCTAGGCCTTCGCAAGTGCTTTTGTATGGGTCTGGTGATTTGAGAACTTTCAGGTGGAGGCAAGCATACTGAATGTCCTGTGGGAGCAGGTGAGTTCTGTGTAATGTTTTCTCAAGCCCTTGCCTACTTTCAGGTTTAAATCTATAGACAGGTAGGTTAAGCAATTGGAATACATCAACGTAGGGCTCTTTGCATCATCTGTTAGACAGTTTGGGCCCGATATGTAAAGGGATTAACACAGTTAGGAGACCTGATAACCGTGTTAATCCCCTTTTCTGGGATATTCAGCGGCACTAACATGTTTAGTATCGCTGAATAACCATGGGTGGCACCGCTGCATGCCCTTCTGCTAACCAGTTAGCATTAGGGCTCTCTGGGGCAGTCCAGGGGCAGCAGCTGGCAATAACCGGGCAGCGGGGACAATGAGCCTCTGCCTGGTTATCGCAACATGTTAAAAGTTAGTCTCTTTAAAGGCTGGCCTAACTTTTGCCGCAGAAGCTAACTGAGCAGTGGCTGAATATCGCCACTGCCCAGTTTAGCTTTTCTGCTGTCTGGCTGACCTGGATGATCAGTGCCAGTGGCTAGATATGGTCTACAATTCAGCAGCGGCGGTTAGAATATTGAGCCCTTTGTGTTTACCAGGGATTCCCAAGATTCTCAGCAGCATGCAGCTTTCTGTTTTTACATAACTCTTGGCTTTTGAAAAGGGCATCATAGGAGACTATTGCTGGAATTCTGCTTTTCAGAAGTTTCCTGGGTAGCTTGGTATGCATCATTTAGTTGTTCTTTTAGATTCTGGATGCAGTTTAGATGATTTCCTGCTGAGTTACCAATGGATGTCACTCAGAAACACACATCTATGGCCAACCTTGTCTCTCTGCCAAACATGAGGCAGTACAGGGAATAGGAGCCTGTGTCAGCATTCTTAGGACAATTTCTGACATGTGCTAGCCTGCTTACATACAATTCCACTGCTCCTTCTGCTTTAGATCTAAAGTTCTCAACATAAGAACATAAGATATGCCATACTGAGTCAGACCAAGGTCCATCAAGCCCAGTATCCTGTTTCCAACAGTGGCCAATCTAGGTCATACGTACCTAGCAGTTTCCCCAAAAGACACAGGTTCCACAATGCTTGTATTGGGTCAAGCATTGATATCCTGGGCCCCTTTTTAATAATGGTTTATGGACCTTTCCTCTGGGAACTTGTCCAAACCTTTTTTAAACCCAGCTACACTAACAGCCTTTACTACATCCTCTGGTAACATGTTCAGAGTTCAACTGAATCTTTGAGGTAATGAGTCTCTCTGAGGATGGTAAGAAGTCAGGTGGGATGTCTTAATGCCACAGACTCTGAATATTTCTTTAATTAGATGACTCTCGAAGTCTCAGTCTTGATCAGAGTGAATTCTATTTGGTCAGCCGTAAGGCATAAAATATTTTCCCCACAAGAATTTTGCCACGGTGCCTGCTTGCTGATTCTTAGTAGGGTAAGCTTGTGCAAACCTGATGAAGTGATCGGTGATAACTCAAATACTGTCAATATTTCATTCTCCAAACACAGTAGAGATGTATCTATAGAGAGGCAAACTTGAATAGAAGGACATTGTGGAAGAGAAAGATTGGCTAAAGGCAGCCTTCATTTCCTGTATGGTTTTAGTCAGCTGCATCAGCTTCTCCCATTCATAAACTTCAGAAATTCACTACATGCAAAAGAATACAGTGCATGCATCACATGTATTATCGCTATATTAACCACCACGCTGGTGTTTCTCTCCTTTACTACTATGTCCAGTTCCTTTGCATCCAGCCTTTTATTTGTTGGAATGGGAATGTTCCAGATGATCATAATTCTCTTAGGGTGGTAATCCCAAAGCTTTTCTGGTTCAGCGATGTTGTAATGTTTACAAAATTTCCAGTGGATGAGAGATGCCACCTTATTGTGCCTTTCTAACATCAGAACTTTGCAGCCAGCTACAAGGTGAGTGATCATTTATAGCTCTTTCTTACAGAATCTACATGTCAGATTCCCCAGCTTTTTACTATGCTTGCCGTGAAGTATCATGCCCATAATCCACTGTCCTGGGCTGCAACTATCAATTTCTCATCCTTATGTTTCAATTCACCTCTTCCTTAACCATTCAAGTATCCTAGTTTGATCAATGAATGGTTCCTAGAGTAACAATTTGTATTTTCCATTGTATTTGTGTATTTGCAATTTGTTGTTCCTCGTTTACTGATCTAATTCTTTGAAGAGTTTTTTCTTTTGTTTTGCAAATTCTCCTATGTCCTTTCCCATATATTCCTTTAGATTCGTACTCATCCCTTCTACTCATTGGAATGCTTATCCAAGTCTGATAATAGAGACAGATTCTGGACATTTACTTCCGTATTTCAACACTTTTTGAATATTTGGCCCCATGCTCACACCTGGTAGTCAGCTCTGAGCTTCTTGTAACTGTGTGTAGATACACTGTAGTTTTGAGCCGATATAATGGTTCATAAGTGTAAGGCCTATGTCATCTCATTCATGAAATGGAAAATCAAAGAACAACATTGCACTGTGTATATTTGATCACAGTACAGCTGAAAACATATGATGGGATCATAGCTAAGGCAAAGTTCAGACTTGCACACTTGCTCTCTCTTATATTGTGCCCATTTGAACTCCAAATCACTCTGCTAATGGGTTCAGTAGTTGTTGTTAAGTGCCATCGAGTCAGTGTTGACTCATGGTGACCCTCTGCAGGGGCGGCTCAAGGCAATCTGCTGCCTGAGGCGAAGAATGAGATGGCGCCCAACGCCCCACCTTAGAGGGGGCGGGGCTTTTTCAGAAATCCAATCAGAGACTGAACCAAATCAAAAAGTCGATAAGATTATATGGAGGAAATGCAAGATGTTTTCACACAGGGCTGTATCGAGCTGCAATCACGCCCTGTGCCACTTGCAGCTTGGGCGCACCCCCCCCTCTCCCCCCATACCTCCATCCAGCGCTGCCTGCTCTTTCCCTGCTGCTGCTGCCCTCTTTTTTTTTCACGGCAGCGCCAGCAGCAATGAAAGAGCAGGCAGCGCTGGACGGAGGTATGGGGAGGAGGAGGGGGGGCATGTGCCCGATCTGAGGAGTAGCCTAATGGTTAAGAACACTGGCTTGGGAACCCAGAGACCAGCGTTCAATTCCCACTAGCACTCCTTGTGGCCTTGGGCAAGTCACTTAACCCTCCATTGTCTCAGAAAAATCCAAGTTATCAATGTCCCTGTTTAATGTACATTGCCAAGTTTAAGTTTCAATGTAAACCGCTTTGATTGAAGTGATAAAGCAGTATATAAAAACCTGTTAAATAAATAAACATATATTTTGCATCCACAGTAGGTGCAGAGCAGAACCAGGACATTCACAAACAGAACTCAATATTTAAAAAAAAAAATCTGATTCTGATCATCTCACTAACAACAACAACTATTCTCCAGTACCAGGCATATTGTGAACTAATAAAAAACCCTACAACAAAGAGCAAACCTACCATACCATATCAGCACAAACTTCCAAAAGTCACATAAGGAGCCCATCCAAAAAAAGTGTCACTGTAAATACTACAGTGGGCCCTGGAACATCCATACACCTATATGAAAAGCTGAACAAGTCAAATTACTACAGTATAGTACAGATCTTTAGAAACAAACTCCATGTTAACAGAACACCTGACCTCAGTCACACACACACAACATCGACCCTCAACAAGTACAGAATAAGTAACCACAATCTAAAGTAAAAATAAAAATATGTAGACAAATTTAAACTGAAACCCCAAGAAGCCAGAGTCCACATGCAGTGCAACATCAGATAAATAAGAGATTCAGTTCCCCAATACTGTGTAAAATATAAAAATAGCACAAAGTCCAATCACTAAAATTAAATAAAATTATTTTTTCTACCTTTGTTGTCTGATCATTTTATTCTCTGATCATGCTGGTCCCGATCTGAGGCTTCTGCTTTCCTGTCTTCTCTTAGCTCTCTTTCTGTGGTCTGTGGTCCATGGTCCATCTGCCATTTCTTATCTCTTCTTTTGTTTTCTTCACTTCCTTCCATCAGCCCATTTCCAGTTCCAGTAACCCTCCCCAGTATCAGCCCCCTTTCCAGTCCTCCCCTCCCAGTACCTTCCAATGTCAACCGCCTTGCATTCCCACAACTGCCACTGGTGTCCATTCCCTTCCAGTCCCCCTTCTTCCCCACTGTCCAGCCCCTTCTAGTCCAAATATCATCCCAGGTATCAGCTCAGGTCCACTCTCAGTGCCACCCCTCCAGTCAGCTCCCTTCCAGCCGCCCTACCCTCTGTCCATCTCCCTTCCAGTGCCATTCACATGTCAGCTCCCTTCCAGCCTCCTCCCCATTACCCAGCCATCTACCCATCCCCAAGTGTCAGCTCCCTTCCAGTCCCCCTTCAGTAAATCCCAGGTGTCAGCTCCTTTCCAGCCCCCTCCTTCCCCTAGCAGACCCTCTCAGTATCCGCTCCCTTCCAGTTCTATTCTACCATCCCCCCGCATCAGCCCATTTGTTGCCCAAGCCCCTAGTTTCCTTCCAGGGCCAGCAGCACTCTCCTCCCCTCCCCTAGTAGCCCATTTCCTGTCCCAGCCCATTTCCAGTCCTATTCCCTTTATCAGCCCACTCCAATCCTAGTCCCCCAATCAGTCCATTACCAGTCCTAACTCATTTCCAGTGCTAGCCCCCCATCTGCACATTACCAGTCACAACCCTCCAATAAGTCCATTTTCAGTCCTAGCACCCCAATCAGCACATTTCCTGTCCTAGTCCCCCATAGCCCACTACCAGTCCTAACCCCCCCCCCCCACCATCAGCCAATTTCCAGTTCTAAACCCCCATCAGTCCATTTCCAGTCCTAGCCCTCCTCCGATAGCCCATTTCCAGTCCTAGCCCTCCCAATCAGCCCATTTCCAGTCATAACCCCCATCAGCCCATTTCCAGTTCTAACACCCCCATAGCCCATTACCAGTCCTAGCCCTCCTCCTGATCAGCCCATTTCCAGTTCTAACCCCCCATCAGCCCATTACCAGTCCTAACCCCCCCAATCAGCCCATTTCCAGTCCTACCCCCCCCCCTATCAGCCCAGCTCCAGTCCTAGCCCTTCCCCCAACCCAGGGAAATTGAAAAAATAAAAAAATAAATCTCCAGTGTAAGAAGCAGCTGCCGCTGCTGCTTCAGCAGTGGCAGTGGCAGAATGAGGAGCCCCATGGCCACCCGCACCCCCAGAGAGCCTGCCACTTTCCCCTCTGCTCCGGCTCCGCTTTGCAGAGCCGCAGCGAAGGGAGAGTGATTCCCTTTCGCGCGGCTATGTTAAAGCTGAGCCCGAGGAGCTGATGGGAAACAGGATTTCCTGTTTCCAAATCAGCGCCATGGGCTCAGCTTTAACAGAGCCGCGGTTAAGGGAAACACTCTCCCTTCGCCGCAGCTCTGCACCCCCAATTTTGCCACCCCCAAAAAGTTACCGCCTGAGGCTACCGCTTCACTCGGCCTCATTATAGAGCTGCCTCTGACCCTCTGGATAGTTGTCCTCAACTGTGTTCAGTCTTCAGTCAGGCGGCTCATTGTTGATAGAGTGACACCCATAGCTGCTGTTATTGTATCAAACCATCTCATTGCTGGCCTTCCTCTTTTGCGTTGCTAAACATGATGTCTTTCTCTAATAATCTTTCTCTTCGCATGATGTGTCCAAAGTATGAGAGTCAAAGTCTTGTCACCTGTGTTTCTAGAGAAAGCTTAGGTTTGATCTCCTCTAGTACCAACTGGTTTGTTCTTCAGTCAGTCCATAGTGTACATAGTATTTGTCACCAGCACCATAATTCAAAGTGTGATGTAGAGACCCCTACCGAACCCATGGAAATAGAGAGAAAGGAAGATGCCACCTTTAAAACTGACAGGCAGCTAGAGCACATGGCTCACTGTTTACATAGAAAAGGTAAACAGGGAAAGACAGGAGCTGAATTGACATAGAAACATAGAAACATAGAAACATGATGACAGAAAAAGACCACAAGGCCCATCTAGTCTGTCCTTCCATAACAACAACTACAACAGTCCACTTTTTACCTTTAGAGATCCTCTGTGTTGGTCCCATGCTTTTTTGAATTCAGTTACTGTCCTCATCTCTACCACCTCCACTGGGAGACTATTCCATGGATCCACTACTCTTTCCGTAAAGAAATATTTCCGCATATCACTCCTGAATCTATCTCCCTTCACCCTCATCCCATGTCCCCTCGTCGCAGAACTTGCTTTCAATTGAAAGAGGCTCTCTCCCTGAACATTTATGCCACGGAGGTATTTAAATATCTCAATCATATCACCTCTATCCCGCCTTTCCTCTAAGGTGTACATATTAAGATCCTTAAGTCTGTCCTCATATGCTTTATAATGAAGACTACTAATCATCTTAGTAGCAACCCTCTGCACCGACTCCATCCTGTTCACATCCTTTTGAAGGTGCGGTCTCCAGAATTGCACACCATACTCCAAATGAGGTCGCACCAAAGACTTATACAGAGGCATTATCACCTCCTTTTTTCTGCTAGCCATTCCTCTCCTTATGCACCCAAGCATCCTTCTAGCTTTTGCCGTCGCCTTTTCTACCTGTTTAGCTACTTTAAGATCATCGGACACAACTATGCCTAGGTCCCGCTCTTCTTTAGTGGACAAAAGTACTTCACCTCCTATGCTGTATTGCTCCCTTGGATTGCTGCAGCCCAAATGCATAACCTTACATTTTTTAACATTAAATCCCAGCTGCCAAATTCTAGACCATTCTTCAAGCTTAGCTAGATCCCTCCTCATGTTATCTACACCTTCCTGGGTGTCTACTTTATTGCAGATTTTGGTATCATCCGCAAAGAGGCAAACCTTACCAGACAGCCCTTCCGCTATATCACTAACAAAGATGTTAAAAAGAATCGGACCAAGGACAGATCCCTGGGGCACACCACTGGTAACATCCTTCTCCTCAGAGTGAGCTCCATTTACTTGTACTCTTTGTCGCCTCCCACCCAACCAATTTCTAACCCAAGCAGTAACTTTAGGGTCCATCCCTAGGGTGCTCAGTTTGTTTATAAGTCGCCTGTGAGGAACAGTGTCAAAGGCTTTACTGAAATCTAAATACACCACATCTAGAGCTCTCCCTCGGTCCAACTCCCTGGTCACCCAGTCAAAGAAATCAATCAGATTTGTCTGACAAGACCTGCCTCTGGTGAATCCATGCTGCCTCGGATCCTGTAATCCGCTGGACTCCAGAAACCTCACTATTTTCTCTTTCAACAGCGTTTCCATTAATTTACTCACCACCGAAGTTAAACTAACCGGCCTGTAGTTTTCAACCACATCCTTACTTCCGCTTTTGTGTAAAGGCACCACATGAGCCTCTCTCCAGTCCTTTGGCACCACTCCCGACTCCAACGAGGCATTGAAAAGGTCAGTCAGTGGAGTTGCTAGAACGTCCCCAAGTTCCCTCAGTATTCTAGGGTGTATCCCATCCGGTCCCATCGCTTTGTCTACTTTAAGTTGAGCTAGTTTCTCACGAACACAGTCTTCTGAAAATTGTTCAAGATGTCCCTCGCTTCTGTTCTTATTTGTGGGTGTTTTCTGAGGTCCTGCTCCTGGTTCTTCATCTGTGAACACAGAACAAAAATATTTGTTAAGCAATTCCGCTTTATCCTTATCAGCTTCTACATATTCCCCCCCTGTACCCTTGAGTCTGACAATACCACTTTTGCCCTTCCTCTTCTCACTAATATATCTGAAAAATGTCTTATCTCCCCATTTTATTGCATTGGCTATTTCCTCCTCCTTTTGAATCTTTGCCTTCTTGACTACTTTGCTAGCTTCTCTAAGTTGTTCCAAATACAGATGCCTGTCTTCCTTTCTCTGTGATCTCTTGTATTTCATGAAGGCCTCCCTCTTTTTCTTCACTTTTTCAGCTACTTCCTTCGAAAACCATAGTGGTCTCCTGTTCCTTTTGCCTTTATTTACCATTTTAACAAAAAGGTTGGTTGCCTTTAAAATGCCCAGACTCTGACGTAGTAACAAGCCCCGAGCTTAATCAAGCACACCTGTTCAGGGTGAGAGCAGAACCAAGCCCAGGGGAACAGAATTATAAAACGTCGTCATTAGCTCCCAGGAAGAGAGCCACGAGGGAAGCAGAGAAGGAAGCCACGAAGAAAGCAAAGCCAGGAGGAGAAGCAGCAGACAAAGGCTGGAGAAGAGGCCAGAGGGCAAGCTGGAAGGGTAATTGCAGCTTAGACGGCAGTTGGAGCCATGGCAGCAGAGAGAGTTGGAGTTGTGGCAGAGAAGCAGCTCAAGGAAGGAAAGACAGGAGAGAAGAGAGAGCTCCTGTAAGGCAGGCTTGGAGAGGCTGAGAAACTCCAGGGAGTTGGAGACCTGATAGAGAAACTTCTTACCGGTCTGTGAGAAAAGCCAGCAGACTTGAAGGAAGGGGAGGCACGCCCTGTGACCAGGAACTTGCTGGAACGGAGAGAGCAGGGAGCCCTGCAATCAGAAGGGAGCCTTCAGAGTTTACACAGGTGGGAGCCCAGCACAAAAACCTTCCCATATAACTGCCAAGAGTTAGAGGAGAGCCACAGAAGAAACTCCAGTGCAACAGGTATTTTAAACCCTTGCTGTGTAGAGATGTATAAAGGGAAAACACCTGGGTACAGAGAGGGAAATTATTTTAAATCCCTTAGTAACCGTCTGCCAGCCCTGATATAGAAGATATGCAGATAGACTCTAATGCTGAGGACATAGCAGATATGCAAATGGATTGCACGCTGTGTTTGGCTGACCACATTGAGTCACTGTGTTAAAACCTGGAAGTAAGAGTGCTGAGTTAACAGCAAAGAAAAAGGAGGTATTTTTCTTTGTTTCAAGAAGCTGTTTAGTTTCAGTTTGTACTTACTACGAGCACTGTATTGTTTTGGGGAACCAGAGAGTGAAGAAGCACTTACCTTAATTATTGTATATAATCCTCATGCTAAACTCCTGGACACTGTTCTTATTTGTTCTGCACCGAAGTTCTGTTTGTGAGGGGAATAAATCCTTGTCATTTTGCCTTAAACACTCGGACTACAACTGCTTCTTTATCAGAGAGCTAAAAAGGGACTACAAATCCCAAGAGGCCTTGCAAGAGCCCTAGCTGTAGTCTCACTTTCTGCATAGAGAAATTATCATGGCAGACCAACCCTCTGCACCCTAGGCGGAGGGCTGGCCACGTGGTGACAAAAGGCATCAATTTTCTCCCTGTTTATCTTTTTCACTGTCCAATTTTCACATCCTTATGACATTATTGAAAATACCATGGATTGAACAAATTGAAGCTTTGTATGGAGAGAGACATCTCTGCTCTTGAGAATCTTGTCTAGGTCCTTCATACCAGTTCTGCCAAGAGCTATGCATCATGAGATTTCTTGACTGCTTGTCATTTCTTTATTGATAGATGATCCAAGTAGGTTAAAGTTGTCAACTATTTCAATTTCTTCTCCATCAACGATGAACTTATTGCTTTTGCCATTTGTCAGGATCTTTGTCTTCTTAACATTAAGGTGCAGGCTCATTTTAAGACTATGTTCCTTGATCTTAAGAAGCAAGTGTTTCATATAATATTCACTTTCAGCCAGTAATGTGGTATCATCAGCATAGCGAAGGTTGTTGATGAGTCTTCCACCAGTCTTCACACCTTGGTTGTCTTCATACAGTCCTGCTTCTCTGATGATTTGTTCTGCATATAAATTAAACAGGTAGGGGGAAAGTATACAGCCTTGTCTTGCACCTTTGCTGATTTTAAACCATTCTGTTTTCCTTGTTCTGTTCAAACTGTTGCTTCTTGATCAATGTAAAGGTTGTGCAAGAGAACTATCAGGTGTCATGGTAGACCCATGCTTCTTAATGTGGCCCAGAGTTTCTCATGGCTTACACAGTCAAACGTCTTGCTGTAGTCAATAAAAACACATATAGATATCCTTTTGATATTCTTTTGTCTTCAAGGATCCATCTCACATCCGCAATGATGTCCCTTGCCCTAAGAACCTTGCTTGCACTTCAGGCAGTTCTCGATTTAGGTAATCTCTGCTGAATAATCTTGAGTAGAATCTTGCTGGCATGTGGGATCAGTGATTATACAAAAATTTCCACAATCAGTTGGATCACCTTTTCTTTAGTATTGGTATAAACACAGATCTTTTCCAGTCAATTGGCCATAATGTCGTCTTCCAAATTTCCTAGTAGAGCCTTGTAAATATGGTAACAGCTGCATCCAATTGCTGTAATACTTCAATGGGAATGACATCAATGCCCAGTGCTTTGTTCTTTGATAAGGCTTTCAATGCTGCTTCAACTTCTTCTTTCATCACCAATGGTTCCTGATTATAAGATACAAGTTGAAACAGCTATTGGTCCACTTGATCTTTATGGTATAATGACTCTGTATACTCTTTCCACCTTTTCTTGATCTTCTCAGCATCATTCAACATGGATCCTTGAGCATCTTGCAGCATTCCAATTCGAGGCTGTAATTTTTTATTTAACTCTCATAGCTTTAGGAAAGCTGATCTGGTTCTTCCTCTAACAGTTTCTGATTCTATTTCCTTACATGCATCATTGAAGTACTTCTCCTTGTCTTGTCTTGTTGCACATTGGAAATCTCTGTTGAGTTCTGCAATTGCCTCTCTTTCTCCTCTGGCTTTAGCTTTTCTGGGCAATTTCTGAGTTTCGTCGGTCATCCATTTTTGCTTTTTTACCTTTTGTAGAGACTTCTCACTTGATGTCATCCCATAACTCTTCTGGAGCTCTGTCATTTGTATCTAAAGCAGCAAATTAATTTTGCAGGCAATTTGTAAATTCTGGTGGTATATGCTCAAGGACATATTTTTTTACATTCATGAGTGGCTTGCTCTCTTTCAACTTTGAGTTTGCATACTAGTAGTTGGTAATCTGTACCACAGTCAGCTCCAGGTTTTGTTTTTGTTGATGTTATAGAGCTTTTCCATCATTGATTTCCACAAATGTAGTCAATTTGATTTTTGTACAATCCATTGGATGAGGTCCATTTTATTTATCCTGTTTTCAAAACTGCCCTATCCTTCAATCAAAGCAGTTTACATTATGCAGCTACTGGATATATTCCCTTACATAGAAACATAGAAACATGATGACAGAAAAAGACCACATGGCCTATCTAGTCTGTCCTTCCATAACAACAACTACAACAGTCCACTTTTTACCTTTAGAGATCCTCTGTGTTGGTCCCATGCTTTTTTGAATTCAGTTACTGTCCTCATCTCTACCACCTCCATTGGGAGACTATTCCATGGATCCACTATGCTTTCTGTAAAGAAATATTTCCGCATATCACTCCTGAATCTATCTCCCTTCAACCTCATCCCATGTCCCCTCATAGCAGAACTTGCTTTCAATTGAAAGAGGCTCTCTCCCTGAACATTTATGCCACGGAGGTATTTAAACATCTCAATCATATCACCTCTATCCCGCCTATCCTCTAAGGTGTACATATTAAGATCCTTAAGTCTGTCCTCATATGCTTTATAATGAAGCCCATTAATCATTTTAGTAGCAACCCTCTGCACTGACTCCATCCTGTTCACATCCTTTTGAAGGTGCGGTCTCCAGAATTGCACACCATACTCCAAATGAGGTCGCACAAAAGACTTATACAGAGGCATTATCACCTCCTTCTTTCTGCTAGCTATTCCTCTCCGTATGCACCCAAGCATCCTTCTAGCTTTTGCTGTCGCCTTTTCTACCTGTTTAGCTACATTAAGATCATCAGACACAACCACGCCTAGGTCCCGCTCTTCTTTAGTGGACAAAAGTACTTCACCTCCTATACTGTATTGCTCCCTTGGATTGCTGCAGCCCAAATGCACCTTACATTTTTTAACATTAAATCCCAGCTGCCAAATTCTAGACCATTCTTCAAGCTTAGCTAGATCCCTCCTCATGTTATCTACACCTTCCTGGGTGTCTACTCTATTTTGGTATCATCTGCAAAGAGGCAAACCTTACCCGACAGCCCTTCTGCTATATCACTAACAAAGATGTTAAAAAGGGCTCACAATCTATTTGTACCTGAGGTAAGAACATAAGAACATAAGATATGCCATACTGGGTCAGACCAAGGTCCATCAAGCCCAGTATTCTGTTTCCAACAGTGGCCAATCTAGGTCATATGTACCTAGCAGTTTTCCCAAGAGACAAAAGTTCCACAATGCTTGTACTGGGTCAAGCATTGATATCTTCGGTCACTTCTTAATAATGGTTTATGGACCTTTCCTCCAGGAACTTGTCCAAACCTTTTTTAAACCCAGCTACACTAACAGCCTTTACTACATCCTCCGGTAATAAATTCCAGAGTTTGATTACACGTTGAGTGAAAAAATATTTTCTTTTATTAGTCTTAAATAGTTTACCCTGTAGCTTCATTGCATGTCCCCTAGTCTTTCTATATTCTGATAACATAAACAATCGATCTACGTTTACCCGTTCCACTCCGTTCATTAATTTATAGACTTCTATCATATCTCCCCTCAGCCGTCTCTTTTCCAGGTTAAAGAGCCCTAACCTTTTTAGCCTTTCTTCATAGGAGTATCCTTTCATCCCCTTTACCATTTTGGTGGCTCTTCTCTGAACCTTTTCTAAAATCGCTATATCCTTTTTAAGATACGGCGACCAGAATTGCACACAATATTCAAGGTGCGGTCTCACCATGGAACGATATAGAGGCATTATAATATCTTTTGTTTTATTTTCCATTCCTTTCCTTATCATACCTAGCATTCTATTTGCTCTCTTGGCCGCCGCTGCACACTGGGCCGAGGGTTTTAACATGGTATCCACAATGACGCCTAAGTCTTTTTGCTGGGTGGTGGTTCCTAATGTGGAACCTTGCATCGTGTAACCATAGTTTGGGTTGTTCTTCCCTAGGTGCATAACCTTGCACTTGTCCACATTAAATTTCATCTGCCATTTTGATGCCCAGTCTTCCAATATATCAAGATCCTCTTGCAATTTTTCACAATCCTCTTGGGTTTTAACAACTTTAAATAGTTTTGTGTCATCTGCAAATTTGATAACCTCACTCGTTATTCCACTTTCCAGGTCATTTATGAATATGTCAAAAAGCAGCGGACCCAGCACAGATCCCTGGGGTACACCACTATTCACCTTTCTCCATTGGGAAGATTGGCCATTTAGCCCTACCCTCTGCTTTCTATCTTTTAACCAGTTCCTGATCCACAATAGTACACTGCCTCCTATCCCATGACTCTAGTTTTTCCAAAAGTCTCTAATGAGGGACCTTGTCAAAGGCTTTCTGAAAGTCCAGATACACTATATCAACTGACTCACCTTTGTCCACCTGTTTATTCACACCTTCAAAAAAACATAACAGATTCGTAAGACAAGATCTTTCTTGTCTAAAGCCATGTTGGCTGTCTCCCATTAGGCCATGACTATCTACATGCTGAGTAATTTTATTCTTTATGATGGTTTCTACCATTTTTCCCGGTACTGACGTCAGGCTCATCGATCTGAAGTTTCCTGGATCACCCCTGGAACCCTTTTCAAAAATTGGTGTTACATTGGTGATCCTCCAATCTGCAGGTATTAGAGAAAAACTATATTTTGAAAAACTTAGAGAAGCTAGCAAAGTAGTCAGGAAAGCAAAGATTCAAAAAGAGGAAATAGCCAATGCAATAAAATGGGGGATAAGACATTTTTCAGATATGGTAGCGAGAAGAGGAAGGGCAAAAGTGGTATTGTCAGACTGAAGGGTGAAGGGGAGGAATATGTAGAAGCTGATGAGGATAAAGCAGACTTGCTTAACAAATATTTCTGTTCTGTGTTCACAGATGAAGAACCATGAGCAGGACCTCAGAAAACACCCACAGACAGGAACAGAAGCGAAGAACATCTTAAACAATTTTCAGAAGACTGTGTTTGTGAGAAACTAGCTCAACTTAAAATAGACAAAGTTATGGGACCGGATGGGATACACCCTAGAATACTGGGGACGTTCTAGCAGCTCCACTGACTGACCTTTTCAATGCCTCATTGGAGTCGGGAATGGTGCCAAAGGACTGGAGAGGGGCTCATGTGGTGCCTTTACACAAAAGCGGAAGTAAGGATGTGATTGAAAACTACAGGCCGGTTAGTTTAACTTTGGTGGTGAGTAAATTATTGGAAATGCTGCTGAAAGAGAAATAGTGAGGTTTCTGGAGTCCAGCAGATTACAGGATCCGTGGCAGCATGGCTTCACCAGAGGCAGGTTTTGTCAGACAAATCTGATTTCTTTGACTGGGTGACCAGGGAGCTGGACCAAGGGAGAGCCCTAGATGTGGTGTATTTAGATTTCAGTAAAGCCTTTGACACTGTTCCTCACAGGCATCTTATAAACAAACTGAGCACCCTAGGGATGGACCCTAAAGTTACTGCTTGGGTTAGAAATTGGTTGGGTGGGAGACGACAAAGCGTACAGGTAAATGGAGCTGTCCTTGGTCCGATTCTTTTTAACATCTTTGTTAGTGATATAGCGGAAGGGCTGTTGGGTAAGGTTTGCCTCTTTGCGGATGATACCAAAATCTGCAATAGAGTAGACACCCAGGAAGGTGTAGATAACATGAGGAGGGATCTAGCTAAGCTTGAAGAATGGTCTAGAATTTGGCAGCTTGGATTTAATGTTAAAAAATGTAAGCAATCCAAGGGAGCAATATAGTATAGGGGGTGAAGTACTTTTTTCCACTAAAGTAGAGCGGGACCTAGGCGTGGTTGTGTCTGATGATCTTAAAGTAGCTAAACAGCTAGAAAAGGTGACGGCAAAAGCTAGAAGGATGCTTGGGTGCATATGGAGAGGAATGGCTAGCAGAAAAAAGGAGGTGGTAGTGCCTCTGTATAAGTCTTTGGTACAACTTCATTTGGAGTATAGTGTGCAATTCTGGAGACCACACCTTCAAAAGGATATAAACAGGATGGAGTCAGTACAGAGGGTGGCTACTAAAATGGTTAGTGGTCTTCATTATAAAGCATATGAGGATAGGCTTAAGGATCTTAATATGTACACCTTAGAGGAAAGGAGGGATAGAGGTGATATGACTGAAATGTTTAAATACCTCCGTGGCATAAATGTACAGGGGGAGAGCCTCTTTCAATTGAAAGCAAATTCTGCTACGAGGGGACATGGGATGAGGGTGAAGGGGGATAGATTCAGGAGTGATATGCGTAAATATTTCTTTACGGAAAGAGTGATGGATCCATGGAATAGTCTCCCAGTGGAGGTGGTAGAGATGAGGACAGTAACTGAATTCAGAAAAGCATGGGACAAACACAGAGAACCTCTAAAGGAAAAAAGGAGACTGTTGTAATGCTTGATATGGAAGGACAGACTATATAGGCCATGTGGTCTTTTTCTGTCATCATATTTCTAGGTTTCTATAAATGCAACACCAGTTCTTCGTTGTCTTTCATTTCCAGTATATTAGACCAAGTGATCATCAAATGCAAAGTGCCCAATGCCAGTCCATTTCAGTTCGCTAATATGCAACGGATCGAGCTGTACACGTTCCATTTCATTCTTGACCACCTCCAACTTCTCTTGGTTCATGCTTCATATGTTCCATATCCCAATATACAAGACATCTTTGCAGCTTCTGACTCTCATTTCATGTGCAGCTACATCAGCAGTCAGACATCTTAAGGGCTTTGATCCAGCCATATCATAAATGCTGGCTTTACTCTGAAAGTCTTCAGCTCCTCCCCAGTGGCCAGTTGAATTCCTTCCAACCTGGGGGACTCATCTTCCAGTACTATAGTGCAATTTGTTTTGTTGTGATTATTCATTGGGTTTTCATGGCAAGATACGGAAGTAGATTGGCAGGCCTTTCTTCCACACAGGTAATTCTAGTGCTGTTGCAGTTGTCACAGAAATGTGTTCCTCTGCCGCCAACACCATCCCATTCTGCTGCTGCCCAGATGGGTGGTTTGTCTTGGTTTGGCACCTCAGCTGAGACCTGTCCATCTTGGGAGATCCTGCCAGTTGTTAAGCTACTGATAGTTTAGTTCTCAGCATCACTGATGCACACAAGCACTCATAGCACGACAAGCTGCAAACCAAGTAAGGGTTCAATACGTCATCCCTAACATCTCATGGGCTGTTTGAGGCTGGGAAGGCAGCTCTGCTCTGACTTACCAGACAGTTTCCTCTTCTATCCTTACTTACAGTTTGTAAACTGAGTGTTGTAACATGATTTGTATAGCTGAAGGAATAATGCATGGGCAAAGTGAAATGTGTGCTGAATAAATTAGTTGCAATCTGTGCCAGACCTATGTATTATGGGTTTTTTTTCTAGCCAATATGTGCTATGGTTGTCTGATATATCCATCAAGCATTACTTTTCCCTGTCCACATAGTATAGACTGCCTTATGGTAGCATTCATGCAATATGACACAGGTAACAGCATATAATGTCTACCTCTGTGTCACCACAACTAATTCCATATCACTCTGCTAATTGCATCATTGCTATCTCACCACATCCCCTGCCCTCCAGTAGAGATACGTATGCTCCAAGTTGAAGTCTTGCATACTCACTACCATTGAGGCCTCTCAACATGGCCAATGGACAGAGAGAAATAAAAGCTGTTGCTAAAAGGATCACTATATTGAGAAATACAGGCAATCTACTGCATACTTGACTTTATAAAATAGGAGTAAAATACATGCATGAAAATTCACATTAACTAAGCACAACTTTATAAAATTATCCTCTATATGTATGATCTATTTCTATGAGGTCCATTCCTCCTTCGGCTCAAGAATGTAATGTCTTGGCAAGTTGGGGTACACAGTCTTGTGTGCATGGAGCGGTTTTCTTGTTCATATATGCAGTTTGTCAAGATCTTTAAGAGGCCCGTCTAAAATTCCAAAGCAGTATGAGATTATTACTACTGCTACTTATCATTTGTATAGTGCAACAAGGTGTACTCAGCATTGTACAGAGACATGTAAGAGACGGTGCCTGTTTGTAAGAGCTTACAGTCTAGTCAGGACAGACAACACAACAGTCAAGACAGACAGCACAACAAGTCCGGACTAGAATATATCTAGGGGCATGATAATGAAATATATAGGAGGTTGTAATAGAGTATATATAGAGTGTCATCCATCCCTCTCCAAAGGGATTATCAACAGCCCCCTGTCTGCAGCTTAGAGTTCAGGGCTGGGAGGGCATGGTTCAGAGGGAGAGGTTAAGAACCCAGCAGGCTGCAGGAAGGAGAGAGGCCAATGGAGACAGAAGTCCTTCCAAGGAAAGCCATGCAAAGGCATTCTGAGGTAAGAACTTTACTGGGGCTGAAGGAAGGGCCGGAGAACCAGCTAAGCTGGGATAGAATTAAGCTGATTTTGTTTACCTGAAATGCTGTCTGTTCTAGGTTTTGCTTTGTGGAAGTTTAACAGGTGATACAGGATAAAAATGCTTTTGTTTTCCCTGAACTGCTGTCTGGCCTGTGTTCAAAAGAAAACCCCTTCCCACCACACGTCATGCTTACCACAGAGGTGAACATGAGACTAGGAGCATCAGGTCCAAAAACAGTCTCAAAAAGTCAGTTTTAGCTTGGATTTGAACAGAGCCACAGATGAAGCCTGACGTACTGAGTCAGGTAGTGTGTTCCAGGCATAAGAAGCAGTGGTAGAATGATTAGAGACTGGAGTTGGCAGTGGACGAGGAGGACACAGATAGAAGGGATCAGCCAGAAGAGCAGAGTCCCTGAAGAGGGGTGTAGGGGGAGATAAGAAAGGAAAGGTAGTGAGGAGCTGCCAAATGAAGACAGTAGTAGAAGTTTGAACTGGATGCAGAATAAGATAGGTCACCAATGAAGTGAGAAGAGGGGTGACATAAGCATGGGATTATGGGAATTTGCTAGCTGATTAATGACTTTTATCTTACTTTGTAATGTTAAAGCAATTTTCAATATCAATTTTAATCGCTTGTAATATTCTTAACTCATATCTCAGTAATTTATGTTTGATTGTTGTTCCTTCTTCTATACCTAGGTCTATACCTATATATATCGTCCTGCTCAAGTTCCTTCATGTCACAATCATCAGTCAGAGATATTTTCAGTTTTGCTCAATTTCCCTCTAAGGAAAGTTGCCTCAGCACATTTGTCCAGGCCAAAAATCATCTTGATATCATCTGAGAAGCTTTTCAGTACATAAGAGGTTTCCTAGTAATTGTTGGTCACTGGAACTGTAGCGTTCAAGTCATCTACAAGCAGCAAGTATGCTGTTATCTCTGGATCGTTACTATCTTGAAGATTAAGGCTAAATCCGTATTCCAAAGAGTTATGAGTACTCAGTGGCTCAAGTGCCATATAAAACAAAAGTTGCAACAAGGAGTTTCCCAAAATATTCCTTGCTGGATTATTAAGGTTAGGAATGACAAACTGTCCATCTTCATACTTCAGATGGAGTGTGATTTGCCACATTTTCATGGTAAATTTAATGTACTTGAAGTCAGGGTTTTATTTTGTACATTTCAAGGCAATTTATTTTCCAAGAATGTGGGATGCTTCAAAGGCTTTCTTATAGTCAATCAATGCTACATTGAGAATTCTCTTTCTCTGAGCACTGGTGATGATGGCTTTATTCAGTATTAATTAGTTTTTGGTTCCATATATTCCCCTCTTATTGCTATGATGTTGTTGGACTCGATACAATCATATACTCCATCAGCATCTATTGTGGTGAACAGCTTATAGTAGATAGACAAGTTATTGGCCTGTAATTTTTGGGAACACTACTTGGATCTGTCTTTGGAAGTAGAAGTGCTCTTTTTGTTAGCTATTGTAGGGTCAAGTCTGGTTGCCTGATCAATTGATTTCTATATTTTGTTAGGTCTTGGTGGAGGGATGTTAACTGTTTGAGCCAAAAATTGGGTATTTCATCTAGGCCAGGGCTCTTCCACGTTGGAACCCCTTTTAACCTGCTTTCAACTCCTGTTGTTGCTTCAGGCCACTCCATAGCTTTGTTTGCCTTTTCTAAATTCTCTCATATGCTTGGTAGCCATTCTGCTTCTCAGTTATACTCTAGAGGGACCTCTTATAAATTTCCAAAAAACCCTAATAAAACTTCCATCAAGTTATTATCGAGTATCACAGCCATGGTCATTCTCTGTTGGTTGTCTACATCTGAATCTGTTTGTTCATGGAGAGATCCTTCCTTTGGTTTCCCTTCTATTTAAAAAGTTAGTCAAAGTCCAAATGGGGACATCCAGGGTAGAACACGCAGAAATTCGCCATGGACGTCCATGTCTCTGGCCAATTTCAGGAACATAGATGCTCTGATGTGAACATGTATTAGGAAAGCTTGGGCCAGGGATGTCCATCTCATTCAAGCCAGAATAAGGAGATGTCTAGCAGCATAGCAAAATATAAACATGGGCCCCTTTTCCCTGTCAGTGTTCATCAACATATTGTAAACTATAGGGGATATTAATGTAGCTCCTTCTCCACAGCTACCAGATGTTTACCTGACAAAATGAGCACTTTTTAGATGCATATTTGTGCCTGCAGCAGGTTTAAACTTAGACACGTCTTGGGACATCCAGGGCGTTTCAGAGATCAGGCAGAGTCAACCGGATTCTTAGGAATGCCCCAGCCACGCCTCTGCCATGCCCTCATTCATGCTGGGAATGTCCGCAGACCCTGCTTCTGGATATGTCTCTGTGCTTTGGGTGTCTATTCCTGTTTACAGACATCCAAAGCACAAATAGGGCTTCCAAAAAACCACTCTATAAATGCTACAGTTAATTGTGAAAAATTAGTACAAGATGTCTTCTAGCTCAGGGATGGCAAACTCCAGTCCTGGAATGCCATGATCTAGCCTGGTTTTCAGGACATCCCTAATGAATATTCATGAGATATATTTGCATACAATGGGAGGCAGTGGATGCAAATATATCTCATGACTATTCATTAGGGACATCCTGAAAACCAGGCTGGATTGTTGCACTCCAGGACTGGAGTTCACCATCCTTATTCTAGCTGTCTCAAATGTAGAGAAAAAAAAGATGGGAACCCTTTTTCAATATATTCACCCTCCAAAGTCCAAGGTGACCAGGATTGAGTAAGAAGTCTTAAGATACTTAAAATCCCCATGAACCATGTCTTTGCTGCTACATTTCATTACTTCACGCAGTTTAGCTTTGAGCTGTGATTTTCCATACATCAAGAACCTGGCTTTATAAAACACCTTCTAATTTATTTGCATGAAGACAGAATTCTCTCCCTGAATGGGAGCTGTAACTATGTCTTCATGGCCATGCACTGGAAAGTTGGCGGGAATACATGTTTTTGAACAGACTTATTTTTGTTTCCATAATGGGGAAGGCAGCAACATATGCAAAGGCTGGACTATCATCGAGAAGCTGCTGGTTCTGTTTATATGCCAAAGCTGTTGCTTATAAAAGCCGGGCATTTGTACCATGTGGCACAGAATATGAATCTAATCACAGGCATTAATTTAAAGTTTGAATAGTCTTTACAGAAGCGTCATTGTGCTACAGAACACAAGCATTTTGTACAGTAATTCCACCATGGCACACAGTGCAGGGTTGAAAGGTTTACATAAATAGCAACGTTGCTAATACCCTGTTAATACACATTTATATAATCACAGTACAAGTACAGCCTCTATGTGCTAGGTAACCCATACATGCACACTGTAGGTTTCATTAAAGAAGATCCTGGGGGCTAAAGGTGCTTGTGATTATTTCAAAATTAAAGCAAAAAATGGACCCTGCTCCTTTATCGCATAGTTCATATATTCCAAAGATATTCCAAAGAAATTGTACATTCGCCACAGCTAGTGAACATATAACTTCACTCTCCATGTATTTTCCAAAATGATACGATTTTTATGGGACCAAACATCTATCTGAAAAGGGATACTATGAGGCACATTCTGACCTGGCCATCTAGCCCCTTGTGCAGCCGAACAGAAGCGGGACGCCCAAAGGTAGACCTGATTCTGATCCCACGGGGGCTAGATGTGCCTGCAGGATCAGAAATGGGTCTAAGGCCCGAACGTGCAGGCCGGGCCCCAATTCTGGTCGGCCTGCACACACAGCAGATCCCCGGCGACCTCAGTCAGGCTCCTGAATGGCGCTGCAGGGCCATGGCATCCCGTCTCCATGGCACTGCCGCTCCATTCAGGAGCCGCAAATGCCGGCTGCCGCAGATACTTTTCTTTCCCTATAGCCGGATCCAGCTGCGGGGATCCTCTTGCACCCCCTACTTTTTGGCCTTGCCTGGCTTCAGGATCCCCTGACATCCAGGGGGACTTATTCCACCTCTGCGGTGGAATAAGTCCCCCATCCATGTTCACAGCCCTGGACGTACAGAGCCAACCACAGAATCAGCTCTGCACGTCTGGGGTCACGGCCCTCCCATGCCCTGCCCTCGCTCCGCCTCTGTACTGCCCTCTCCCACCACTGTTTAAGCCTCCCCATACAAATGGGCTGTTCATATGGGGAGGCATTAGCTGGGGCTGGCAGGAGAGCGAATAGTGGTGATGGACGTCCAATCAGGACATCCATCCCCGCTATTTGCTGTACTGATTTGCCCCCTATCTGTTTAAGAAGGGCTAGCTTAGGGATAGGATGAAGACAGGCTGAAAAAATAGCCATTTAGTGGTGAAATTCAGCATTAAATGGATGATTTATCTGTTTAGTTTAGGCCGCCTGAATAACAGGCCTATATAGCTGTAGCACAGTGACTGTACTGTCTATATATTCAGGGTTGCTACATATATGGATAGCAGTACTGAATAGCCAGAAGAAGTTAAACACCCTGGCCGGTGTTTAACTCATTCTGGTTTCACCACACCAGCTGAGTATCAGCTCCAATTATTTTATTTGCAACAAGGTTCACTCCAACGATACAGGACCAGGATTAAGGAAAGGGCAAAACCCCTGCAAGTCAGCTTCTACAAATCTAAAATTGTACATCTTGAAGGTAATTTTAGAAAGTTTTTTGAAGTTAACACGCGTTTTTCTGCACATATTTCACGTCTGTTTTATAAAGCGAAGTGCACATGTACTTGACTTCATAAAATAGGGCAATAAGTGACTGAAACGGTGTATTAAATTTAGGCACAATCACTTACCAAAGCCCTATGGCTGGTATAAATGCCTGTGCTCAGATTTGTCAAAAATGTGTATAAATTATAGTATTTTATAATTTATGTGCATACATATGTGCCCTGCTCATGTTCACCACCCATAGTGAAAGTATTCGCCATCAGGCTTACACAGATACTTATAGAACTGTGACTGGCCAAAGGGCACAGGGAAATGCCCATTAACATACATAAATCAGTACATATTGTGATTTGCACACATAGATGGCATGTAACCTTATGCAGCTCCTCAAATTACACTCCCCCCCCCCCCCCTTATACCCATAAGAGGAAATAATTTTGCAGGAAAAGAAACAAACTATGCAAGCATAGACATGTAAAAAGAACTGCAGGTCTATGGCCCACACGGGACACATTTCAAGTCCAGTAAAGTTTATTTACTTAGATTTAAACAAGGGAAATTAAAAACCAGAACAGGGAGCCAAAATACCTCATATATAGAAGAAACAAAACAGTAAGGATATATTAAAATGTTTCATGGGATGCCATAATTTAACAGAACTGGCCAATGGCCATGCTATTGCACCTAGCAGCTGCATTCATCACATTCCACCATTGATTTGTATCCAATACATTGCTATCTTTCCACTCAGCAAGAGTGCTCTTTCCAGGTTTTTATGACAGAATCAAACTTCTTGGATTGCTCTGATCAGGTTGAAGTTTCAAGTGCCAGAAGGTGGAGTTCATTTCCCAGATTTTAAGAGATATCATGTTGCCTTCTTATTATGACAAGCGGCTTGGCTGGCATTACAAGTATCTGTGATCCGCCCAAATTCCCATTAAGCTCCTTCCAGGTATGGTGTTAGGCTAGTAATATAAAAATTGGTGTGGAGTGGAGGAGTAGCCTAATGGTTAGAACACTGGCTTGGTAACCAAGCAACCAAGGTTTGATTCCCACTAGCACTCCTTGTGGCCTTGGGCAAATCACTTAACCTTCCACTGCCTTGGAAGAAAGGCCTGGCAATCTACCTCCGGTGACACTGCCAAGAAAACCCAGGAGCTTCTGGGTTGCCAGGAGTCAGGACTGACTCAAAGGCATGCATTGCATTTGCATAAAAATTGGTTAGTCATTATGGCTACTTTAGTTGTCTTTCTCAGGAGCTCAAAGTACAGTAGGTATTTTCCTGTCCTTTGAGGACTTATTAAGTTTGTACCTGAGGCACTTGAGGGTTAAATGACTTGTCCAAGACCATAAGGAGCAGCACTGGGATATGAACCCTTCCTTCTCTGGTTCTTAACCAGCTACTTTAGCCATTTGGTTGCTACTCCTTCCAATTTATGGAGTCTACTTGCAATTGAGCTGAGATACTATTGTTGAAATTGCCTCTCTACTACAATAATCAAATTAAAGATTAATAGCAAATCTGTAAGATGGAGAGCTTGGCAATTAAAGAATGTTTGGACAATTGATTAAATAATGGCAAGGGGTTGGATGAAGCCCTTTGGAGAACTCCAACGGGAGTGTGGTCTTTTTCCTTCATGATATTTCAAATGGATGCAGCTGCAGCATTCTGTCAAAGAGATAGACACACAAACAGCCTTGGAAAATAGAGGACATGGCACCGGAAATTAATGCCTTTTCTAACTCTGGTTCCATCTATTATAAGTTGTTGGCCTCCTCTGAAATTAATAGTAATGTTGGTATTCAGAAGATATGGGATAAAGACCAGTGTTCAAATCCCACTGACATGCCTTGGGCAAGTTGCTTAACCCTTTGTTGCCTCAGGTACAAGCTTAGATTGTAAGCTCTCTGGGGAGAGGGAAGGAAGAGATAATTAGACCTTACCTGCTAATTATTGTTCCTGAAGGAACGACAGTCCAGTCCCTTTACTTTAGGGTTACGCAACCCTTCCAGCAGCTTGGAGGCTGAGCCCAACCTTTTTGGGGTGGAGCGGTATATATACCACTGGTGCCACCCACTCACTCCAGTAGACTACTGTAAAAGCAGACTTAACAAACCTATATAACTGTGAAAACGGAAATAATCAAACTCAAGCCAAAAACCCTATAATATAACTATTAAACTCTCTTTTTTTTTTTTTCTTTTAAACAGGAATAGGTAGTAGGAGCGGAGGTCAAGGGAGGGAGGTAGGAGAACTGCTATAGCGCGGGCCTTTCCTCCCGCTTGACCCACCAGCGCAGCCTGAATCCGCCCTCGGGCCGCAGACCCGCCTCAAAGAAACGGCCGGAATGGCTAAAGAGCTAGGGAGGGTAATAGGGACTGGACTGTCGTTCCTTCAGGAACAATAATTAGCAGGTAAGGTCTAATTACCTCTTCCTTATCGTCACTCCAGTCCAGTCCCTTTACTTTAGGGAAGTACCAGAGCAGTACCCGCCCGGGTAGGATTCGCCATTCCGGAACGTAGCACTGCCTGCGCAAACCTGGAGTCCGCCGTGCTCTGCACGTCCAGCCTGTAGTGCTTGGTGAAGGAGTGTAGCGAGGACCAAGTTGCTGCCCTACAGATATCCAAAGGGGGAACCAGGCTGAACTCCGCCCAAGAGGTAGCCTGTGCTCGAGTTGAGTGAGCGCGCAGGCCCCCTGGGACCTGTTTCCCCTTCAGGATATAGGCGGAGGCGATCGCCTCCCTGATCCACCTGGAAATTGAGGCCTTGGCCGCCGCCTCTCCCTTATTAGGCCCTCCGAACTGCACAAAGAGTCGTTCTGATTTCCGGAAGGGCGCCGTGCGGGAGAGGTAACGCTTCAAGGCTCTGGGGACGTCGAGCAGATAAAGCTTACTATCTCCCCCTCCCGGTCCCTCCGGAGAGAGAGTTGGGAGAGAGATGGACTGGTTAACGTGAAAGGGAGAGATCACCTTAGGCAAAAATGAAGGAACCGTCCGAAGGACTACCTTATCTCTGAGGAAGGACAGGAAAGGAGGCCGAGCCGACAGGGCTTGTAACTCGGAGACTCGTCTAGCTGAGCAAATGGACACCAGGAACACTGTCTTCAAAGTCAGATCCTTCAAGGAGGCCTTTTTCAAAGGCTCAAAGGGTTCCGCGGCTAGAGTATTTAGTACCAGGTTGAGGTCCCAAGGGGGGATGACCGATCTTCGTTGCGGTCGGAGCCGCCTGACCGCTTTCAAAAACCTGACAACGTCCGCATTGGCTCCCAAAGCTTTTCCGCCCACTTTGCCCCTATAGCAAGCGATGGCCGCCAGTTGTACCCTCAAGGAGCTGTGGGCTAGACCCTTTTCGAGACCAGCTTGCAAAAATTCCAGCACCTCCGGGACCGAGGCTGACAGAGGATTCTTCCGGCGTTCCGTACACCATGCCTCAAAGATACGCCAAACTCTTACATAGGAGAGACAGGTGGAGCGTTTCCTCGCGCTTAACATGGTCGCGATTACTGCCGGCGAATAGCCGCGCTTCAAGAGCCTCGCCCTTTCAATAGCCAAGCCGTAAGCGAGAATCGATCCACGTGTGGCATCTGAACCGGTCCTTGCTTGAGTAGGTCCTTCCTGACGGGAAGGCGCCACGGGCGGTCAGCGATCATCCTTACCAGGTCCGCATACCAAGGACGACGAGGCCAATCCGGGGCAATGAGGACTACTAGGCCCCGGTGAGCTTCCACCCGCTGGAGGATCTTCCCAATTAGGGCCCAAGGGGGGAAGACATAAAGAAGACCCTCCGAGGGCCACCTTTGAGACAGGGCGTCTAGGCCCTCGGACATCCTTTCCTTCCGCCGGCTGAAGAATCGGCTTACTTTGGTGGATGCGAACCGCGCCATGAGGTCCATGACTGGGGGACCCCACAGGGCTACTATCTGGTCGAAGATCTCCTGATGCAGCTCCCACTCGCCGTGGTCTATCCTGTACCTGCTGAGGTAATCGGCCATGATGTTGTCCGTACCGGCCACGTGCTGCGCAGAAAGCGCTTCCAGGTGAACGTCCGCCCACTTGAACAGGGAGTCCGCCTCCTTTTCCAATGCCGGACTGCTGGTGCCGCCCTGGTGATTGATGTACGCCACGGCCGTGACGTTGTCGGAGAGAACGCGAATTGCTTTTCCTAGTACCGAGGGCTGGAGAGCCTTGAGTGCCCGGACGACGGCTCTCAATTCCAGACGGTTGATAGGCCATGAGGCTTCCACCGCCGACCACCGCCCCTGGACAAACTGGTCCTCGAAATGTGCTCCCCAGCCTGCCAGGCTGGCGTCTGTCGTCAACAGCACCCACTGAGGAGGCTCGAGGGGCATTCCGCGACTCAAGTTCCTTGGACACCTCCACCAGAGGAGAGAGTGCTTGGTCCGAGGGGCGCAGGGAAGCTGCCGGGACAAGGGGTGCTGTTGGGGAGACCACCGCCACAACAGAGACCGCTGTAACGGGCGCATGTGTGCTCTGGCCCACGGAACAACCTCTATTGCTGCCGCCATGGTTCCCAGCAATTGTAGGTAATGCCACGCTGAAGGGAGCCGCCTGCCCAAGAACTGCGAGACTAGGGTTCTCAGGTCCTTCATCCTTGAGCTGGACAGAAAGACCGTGCCTCTGCCTGTGTGGAACTTTGCTCCGAGATAGTCGAGCTCCTGTGATGGCAGCAAGCTGCTCTTTGCTCGATTGATGACCCATCCTAGCTCCTCCAGAAGTTGAACCACTTTGGCTGTAGCCCGGAGACTTTCCTCTTCTGATTTTGCCCGGATCAGCCAGTCGTCCAGGTAGGGGTGCACTAAGATTCCCTTCTTTCGTAGGGCGGCCGCCACCACCACCATCACCTTGGTAAAGTTTCGCGGCGCTGTCGCTAGACCAAAGGGTAGCGCCTGAAATTGAAAATGACCTCGAGGGACAGCGAATCTGAGAAACTGCTGATGGGCCCTTCTGACCGGGATATGCAGGTACGTTTCTGTCAGATCCAACGAAGTTAAAAACTCTCCGGCTCTCACGGCCGCTATCACTGATCTCAGGGTTTCCATCCGGAAGTGAGGTACCTTGAGGCAGCGGTTGACCTGCTTTAGGTCCAGGATCGGACGGAAGGAGTCCTCCTTTTTTGGGACGACAAAGTAAATCGAGTATCGACCCGTACCGCATTGGTCTGGAGGCACCGGAACTACGGCCCCGAGATCAATGAGGCGAGAAAGAGTTGCCTCTGTGGCTTCTCTTTTTGCTGTGGACCCGCAGGGAGACTGAACAAAGGCTGGGAGTATTTGCTTTGCAAATTCGAGGGAGTATCCTTCTCGAATCACTTCCAGCACCCACTGATCGGATGTGACTCGGGACCAGGCGGGAAGAAACTGCCTCAGGCGACCGCCTATCGGCAATCCGCCCTCCTGGGCCCCCTGTATCTCATTGTTGCTTTCTGGGGCCCGAAGAAAAGGAGGAGGAAGAGGATGAGAACCCCCTGCCCCGAAACCCCCGGGATCCTTGGCCCCTAGCGTTGAAACGACCCCTGAGGAAAGGGTTAGGTCTAGATGAGCGAAACCGCCGAGGTTCTCTAGGCTGGTTCCGAGCTGGGGCAGAAGATCGAGTTTGCTTGGGCCTGTCCTCGGGAAGCCTGCCGCCCTTGGACTCACCCAGGTCTTTTACTAACTTGTCCAGGTCCTCTCCGAATAAAAGTTTCCCCTTAAAGGGAAGGCGACTCAGGCGAGCTTTGGAGGAGGCGTCAGCGGCCCAATTCCGGAGCCATAAATAGCGTCTGGCTGCCACCACCGAGGCCATGTTCTTAGCTAAGCTCCGGATGAGGTCATACTGGCTATCCGCCAAGAAGGCCGTACCTGATTCCAACCTCGCCGCGTTCGCTAGGACCCCCTCGGAGGAGCTCTCCTCTGCCTGGAGTTGTTGTGACCACCTCAAACAGGCTCGTGCCACCCATGCCCCAGAAACTGAGGCCTGTTAAGGCGAGTGCGCTCACGTCGAAGGCTTGCTTAAGGAGCGTGTCCAATCTTCTGTCCTGTGCATCCCTCAAAGCCGCGCTCCCCTCCACCGGGATGGTGGTTTTCTTCGTCACTGCCGAAACCGCCGCATCCACCCTGGGGGACTTCAGAAGCTCCTTGTCTGCTTCTGGGAGAGGGTAGAGCCGAGACATGGCCCTGACCCCCCTCAACGCTGACTCTGGTTGATCCCATTCCTCCTGAATCATCTGACGCACCACTCTGTGGACAGGAAAAACCTTCTGGGACCTTCTGATGGCCTGAATCAAGGGATCTTCCAAAGTTTCCTCCTCTGCGGGGGCGTCCGAGGCCACGTTGAGAGCTTTCAGGGAGTCATTTATTAAAGCGGGCAACTCCTCCCGCCGGAAGACTCTGACTATGCGCGAGTGGTCCTCCTCAGGGATCTCCCCTTCCTCTAGCTCCTCCTCTTCCTCCTCCTCCTTTTCCGAGGCCTCCTCTTCAGGAAAGTCCTGGGAAAGAGAAGGGAGGGTCTCCTCCATTACCAACCTGGGGCGTTTTGGGGGTATCCCGGGGTCCTGAGAGTTAGGCCTCAAGGGTTTGACCAGTTTGCCTTCGGCCGCAGGGCCCGCTTCTCCCGGACCAAGACCCTTCTTACGCAAACAATAGGCTTGGTGCAGTAGGAGCACAAAATCTGGGGAGAAGAAATCCCCTGCTCCCCCTTCTTCTGCGGGCAGTGAGGAGGGAGGAACAGAGGGGAGGGGGGTTCTCTGAGCGAGAGGGCAGGGATAACTGGGATACTACTTCCCCTTCAGTGGGATCCGAGGACCCCTGCGAGACCTGGGACATGGCTAGGCTGAGTTCTTGCTCTACAGAGGAAGCAACCGCAGCGCAGCCCCCTGCCTCCGATGTAGTGCCTCTCCGAGTGCCGCAGGAAGGACACCTCGGTTTGGCCGTCATGCTCTTCAGAGGTAGTTCAGTAGATGTACCCCGAATTGAGCCTCACTCCCAGGATAAAATTCTAAGATAATCAAAGGGAGCCAAAAATAAATTAATAAAATAAATTAATAAAATAAATTAATAAAATAACTCCAATAAAACAAACCAATAAAACCCCCAATTAGTAATCCAGGCTCTGCAAATGCTGCCCAGGAACAGGCCAACGATAAAATATTTGAGGTTAAATTTACTTTCCCAATGAAACAGTAAAATAGCCAATTAAAATGGTAAAACAAAATTCAGCATAAGCCTTCTTAAAATTTCTTTCAGTGTAAATTCTGAATACTTGCGTTTCTGGAGCTTCTCTCAGGCCCGAGGCCGGGATTTTCCGTAGAGGGCTCCACACGTGGTAGGCCGCGACCACGTGGAGCCCTTAGTAGAAGAGCTGCAAACAACTGCTTTTAAGCTGACCCACACGCTCCGACGGTGCGGGAACAGCTGGGAACCGAGACCCGAACGATCCTGGATCTCGTGTTACCCCCAGAGCCTCTCCGCTCATCGCCGCCTCCTACCGCGCCACGAACTGCCCGAGGAAGGGGGGCTGAGGAATCGCACAATCTCCCCCGTGTATGGCGCGTCCTCCAGCGCTCAGCCGCCGGCGGGGCTTCGGCGCGAGGACGGATTTCAGGCAGGAAGGCAGAGGAACCGACTGCACCGGCAGCGAGAGGAGCTCTGTCCGCTCCTCCTTGCTGCTGCAGGGACTGCAGAACAAATCCCCTCCGGCCCCCGGGACACCGCGGGGTGAGGGGGGGGGAGGGAGAAGGAGTAGGAAAGGAAGAAGCAAGTAATCCTAAGGAAATCAATAAGACTATGAAACTTTAGTAAACTAAAAGGAGTAAATTAGGTGAAATTAAATGAAATTAAATGAAATAAAAGCAGATTTAAGGGAAGTTAGGACTCCAGTAAGCCCTAGGCTTACGGAACCCTCCAGCTGCTTGGAGGCTGAGAATACTGGAGTGAGTGGGTGGCACCAGTGGTATATATACCGCTCCACCCCAAAAAGGTTGGGCTCAGCCTCCAAGCTGCTGGAAGGGTTGCGTAACCCTATAGTAAAGGGACTGGACTGCAGTGACGATAAGGAACTGCTGTACATGAATGTAACTGGAAAAGGAATGAGGTAATAAGTAAGAATGACACCTGTACTTACTGGCTATGTAATGTGAAAATGGGCAGTCTAGCTCATATGATGTTGCTATTGCCCAAACTTGAGCACTTACTGGGCTGAAGCTCAGACAAGAATATCTCAGATTTTGAACTAACAGGAACAAATATCTTTTAGAGTTGTGGATGTGGAAATCAGTAGGCACTGAGACAGAACTGCTGAAGGTGCCTTTTTATTCGATTTTATGCTGACTGTGGCAGTCAAATTAGTTTACTGGAAAACTGCTGCTTTGCTAGAGGTGAATATATGGTGGAACAGACTGAGGGGAATTTTAGAAGGGACATCCAAGTGCAATCTGGGATGTCTAAGTCAGAATGTATGAAAAAAAGCAGGCATATCCAGGTGCAGACCTGATTTCACAAACGTGGATAGACCCGATATGGACGTCTGCAGGGGTGTCTACATAGACATCACTAGAACCATATTTCACATCCTGGATATCTACTACTACTACTACTACTTTTGTATAGCACTCCTAGGGATATGCAGAGCTGTACACATTCATATGAGTCTCTGCTTCACAGAGCTTGCAATCTATACAAGATGGACAAACTAGGGCCGGGGCAGATCAAAAGGGAAAGCTAATGGAACAAATTCAAAGACTATACTCCCATGGGTGTACATATGTGAGAGTGGAGCATTCCAGGCAACTAGCTGGCTCCCTCTCCAATGGAGTTTTATAGGTGTGTGCCTTGGAAGTAAACAAGCAAGGAAGCTGTCTTCGTCATATTCCATTTCATCTTCCTAAAGGACTATTTCAACAGCTCACTTCTCAGGCAGGCAGACTGGAGACTATACAGGTATGCAGTTCCTCCTTTCATTTCTCTGACTCAAAGACAACTCATTATATCCCTGCTGCAGTATCATCTAGAAATAAGGAGATCCTAGATTCTCTAGAGGGAGTACTATTCCAGCAACTGGTAACAGAACCCACAAGTGAAGGTGTCATACTGGACTTGGTGCTCACCAATGGGGAAAGCATTTCTGTTGTCATAGTGAGAGATTATCTTGCATCCAGTGATCACCAGATGGTGTGGTTCAGTATTAAGACTAGACTAGATAAAATCCATTCAAAATCCCTAGTTATCCATGTAAACGCCTTATCTGGGATTTTCCAAAGGCACCTACACAGGTAGTGCCTTTGGAAAATCCCAGGTAAGTTCCTAACGTGCCCAGATGCTATGCGATTAGCATTGGGCATGTTGGGGGCGTTCTGGGGCAGAGCAAGGGTAGAGTAAAGGACTAAATGGGTAGCAGCGATTTTCAATGCTACCCGCTTAGCCCTCTGCACCTTAAAGATAGACAAGGTTTTGCCTCGCCTATCATTAAGATACAGGGGCTAAGCGGGTTTGCACAGAAAAATCACTGCTACCCAGCTAGTTCCTGCAGCTTCCGGGTTGTGCGGTGAGAACAAGATTTTCAATGCCACGGCCACATATGACCCCAGCATTGAAAATCTGGGTTAGACAGACGGTGGGTGGGCTATGCACTGACGTGGCACATAGCACTCCTCAAATGAAAATCCGGCCCTAGGAAACTAACTTTGCCATGATAGGATAACACCTTAAGGAGTCGTTAGCAGGATGGGAACAGCTGAGGGATGTAGAAAAGCAATGGGCAAAACTGAAAGGGGATATTTTAAGGGCAACCAACCTTTTTATTAGGTAAATAAATGTAAAAGGAAAAGGAGGCCACTATGTTTCTAAAAAAAAAAGCTGAAAAGGAGAAGAAAAAGAGGGTGGCTTTCATAAGATACAAGAGATCACAGAGAGAGGAAGACAAGCATCTATATTTGGAAAAACTTAGAGAAACTTAGCAAAGTAGTCAGGAAATCAAAGATACAAAAAGAAGAAGAAATAGCCAATGCAATAAAATGGGGGAATAAGACATTTTTCAGATATGTTAGTGAGAGGAGGAAGGACAAAAGTGGTATTGTCAGACTCAAGGGTGAAGTGGAGGAATATATAGTAACTGATGAGGATAAAGCAGAATTGATTAATAAATATTTCTGTTCTGTGTTCAAAGATGAAGAGCCAGGAGCAGAACTTAGAAAACACCTACAAATAGGAACAGAAGTAAGGAGGATCTTGAACTATTTTCAGAAGACTGTGTTCGTGAGGAACTAGCTAAATTAAAAGTAGACAAAGTGATGGCACCGGATGTGATACATCCAAGAATATTGAAGGAACTTGGGGACGTTCTAGCGCTCCACTGACTGACCCTTTCAATGCTTCTTTGAAGTCGGGAGTGATCCCAGAGCACTGGAGAAAGGCACATCTGATCCCCTTACACAAAAGCGGAAGAAAAGTTGAAGTTGAAAACTACAGGCCAGTTAGTCTAATTTCTGTGATGAGTAAACTGTTGGAAACTATGCTAAAACAGAGAATAGTGAGGTTTCTGGAGTCCAATTGATTACAGGGTCCAAGACAACATGGGTTTACCAGAAGCAGGTCTTGTCAGGCAAATCTGATTGAGTTCTTTGGCTGGGTGACCAGGAGTTGGACTGAGGGAGAGCCCTAGATGTGGTGTACTTAGATTTTAGTAAAGTTTTTGACACTGTTCCATACAGGCGACTTATAAACAAACTGAGCACCCTAGGGATGGACCCTAAAATGACTGACAGGGAGGCAACAAAGGGTACATTTATTTATTTATTATTTATTTTATTACAAATTCTTATATACCGCGCTATTTAGAATCAGCGCGGTTTACATTGTAACAACATTTGCAATAGAACAAAATCTTTTGCTTACATTAAAAGGGATATTAACTTGGAAGTAACAGGGAAACTATATACATAACTATATACATAAATTGAGCTCATTCTGAGGAGGAGGGGGGTTACCAGTGGTGTTTCGCAGGGATCTGTCTTTGGTCCTATTCTTTTTAACATCGTTTTAGTGATATTGCAGAAGGGCTGTCGGATAAGGTTTGCCTTTTTGCAGATGATAGCAAAATGTGCAATAGAGTAGACACCTTGGAAGGAGCAGATAACATGAAGAATGCTGCTTGAAGAATGATCGAGAATTCGGCAGCAGAGATTTAATTCTAAAAAATGTATGGTCGTGTATTTGGGCTGCAAAAATCCAAGAGAGCAGTACCATGTAGGGGGTAAAGTACTTGTGTTCACGAAAGAAGAGCGAGACCTGGGCGTGATTGTTTCTGATGACCTTATTGTGGCTAAACAGGTAGAAAAGGCAATGGTAAAGCCAGAAGGATGCTTGGGTGCATAGGGAGAGGAATGTCCAGCAGAAAAAAGGAGGTGATAGTGCCTCTATATAAGTCTCTGGTGCAACATCATTTGGAGTATTGTGTGCAATTCTGGAGACTACATCTTCAAAAGGATATAAACAGGATGGAGTCAGAGGGTAGCTACTGAAATGGTTAGTGGTCTTCATATTAAAACATATGAGGAGACTTAAAGATCTTAGGGGTATGTTTACTAAACCCTCTTAACGTGCGCGCCGCGGTAGTCTGCAGGATGCCATAAAAGGAGTGGGCGGTCTGGTCAAAAATTAGCAAAACGGGATTAGCGCGCACTGCGCTGTGCGCTCTTGTGTGCCGCGCACATTAGCGCATGAGGAACGCGCGCAGGAAGCATAAGTAGGCGCGCTGATGTACAAACAGGGGAACAGGGCTGCAGTGCAATGGTAAAGACACTGACAGATGGTGCAGGGGTCATGGGTTCAATCCCCCACTGTGCCCAATGAATAAAGCTGGCTGAGGCACTACCATTTATGTGTAATATTGCATTATGAGGCTTTTTAATTTTATTTTAATGACTGCTGCTAGCAAACGCACTTTCTCAAAGCACTGTAACATAAGGTGCGGCATAAGGCACCCCATAAGGTACCCCAGAGGGCACATTTTAAAGTGCACTGTCCGCCACGGCACCCTACAATGTTGCATAAAGGGTGGCCTATAGGGCGCCATATAGGGTGCCCTATGAGGCACGGCAAGGTCATAGCACTGTTTTTGATGGCAGCACTGTGCATTGTAATGCATGGAAATGTTCAGTAGGTGCGCTGACATGCAAGGAGAAACAGCAGTGTAGCACAATGGTTAAGGCACTGACTGATGATACAGGGGTCATGAGTTTGATCCCCAGTGTGCCTAATATGTAAGGCTGGCTGAGGCATCAGCTTTGACATGTAAGTATTGTTTCCTGCGGCACTTTATTTGTATTTTATTAATTGCTGCCAGCAAACACACCCTCATGTGCCGTAACCTAAGGTGCCGCATAAGGCATCCTATAAGGCACTCCATAGGGCACATTATAAAGTGCACTATCCGCCATGGCACCCTATAATGTCCTCTATAGGGCACCCTATCAGTCGCTCCATAGGATACTGTATAGTGCACCTTATATGGACGGTAACCATAAGGTGCCCTATAGGGCGCCCTATAAACCGCCCTCTGAGGCACCTTATGGGTACAGTAAGCTGAGGGTGTTATTGCTGGCAACACTAATGTACTTTAAAAATAGATAATGCTTTGGACAGCCCTATCAAATAACCCCACTGTGGGTTTGAACCCATGACCTCTGGCTCCACTGGTAGTGAAGTAACCAGTGGGCTACAGTTCTATAGCTGCTAGCAAACCCCTGGCTGGCTGCAGAAGGACTGCAAGTCACCACACAAACAGTCTGCTGTGGTCACCAGGATAGGGTTAACCCACCCATACCCATGATGCACTGCACATGCAAATCAGCAGTCTACAGATGATCACAAGATGGGGTAAGCACCCCCACAGCACCTCGGCCTGGTAGGGGGAACTGACCATGTGTGGTACTGGCACAGAGTAGCTACACACCATCACATTGTGCAGGTACTGCACTCACCCTGAGGGTGAGGTGGGGCGCCCAGCACCAGGTCCCCAGCAGTGCTAATGTGTGAGATAGGTAGTTTCTGCAGACACATCTTGGATATATCTGTATGTCTCAGTCAGGTGTAGCCCCTATGTACCCCTAGGAGGATTATGTACCACCACCCTCCTCCTCCTCCAGGGCTGAGGGTGGTAAACAGGGTCTCCCACCAACAGATCCACATTCTACCTCCCTGCAATGATGGCAGTAGAGGGGACCATCAACCCCAGTCCTGCTGGGGAACAGACACCCTACAGGGCAGTCAATGCAGCTCTGTACACAGCCATAACGCAATAGCAGACAGACATTAGGCCTGGATATGCTAAGTTGCACCCCACCACTATCTGATATTCTCCTGCAGCAAGCCTTCAGCCGCTGCACCCTGCAAGGCGCTCCATCAGGACACATACCAGCTGCAGACAGTCTGCTAGCTAGTCCATAGTGCATGTTCCTGGTGGAAATGTGTGCACCCAGAACTGGGATGTCAGCATACACACCAAGCAGATAAATCAGTAACTGGGCCCCAAAAGGAAACCCATAAATATCACATGAGAAAAATACTATATAGCACTATGGGGGTGCCTAGCCATGCTGTGGTCACTGCACAGTCAGGGTGAGAGTGATCTCCCAGCAGGACATGCTGTGGCCACCCTGTCTGTGCAGGTGGTGGCCGGGCACTACAATGTCCCAGCCAGTGCCCTATGCCCTGTGCAGATGCATCCTGGCCATGCCATCCTGTCCGGGCTATACCCATGGTACCTTGCTCCTCATTATGCACATTGGCAGGCCAATACTGGCAACAGTGCTGGCAGTGTGGGCTGTGGAGGGTGTTTGCAGCCACCACACACTGGATAGACAGACACACACTCCCACACCTATGCCAGCATTGTGCTACTCTAGAGGAGTTTAGCAGCCCTGGCCACCACCCCAGTCCTGGACACAGTGCAGGCATGGATATGGTACGCAATACTGTTGGGGGTGACTCCCCAGGGTGGTAAACACTGTCAGAGACCAGACCTGAAGCACACTCCACAGACAGCAGAAAGGTTGCTATGATGGAGCTCAATCAGCAAACTGTGCTTAACGTAGGAATTGGTATCTGCCAGTAATCATAGCAAACGTTTGATAGCTGTGTACCGTATTCCCAGGTATAGGGTGGCATTGCTAAGGTATGCAAGGGCTAGTATTGGGAGATGCACGCAGGGCCCAATGTCCTGCCTCTCCAGGAGGCATTGGCTAATGGAGCTTGTGGGTGTGGGTGTGGGTGTGTCTGCCCCTGTTGGCTGCTGCTTTACGGCAGAGGTTCCCAACTCCAGTCCTGGTGTGCCAAACACTGTTCGGGTTTTCATGCTGTCCCTCATGAATATGCATGAGATACATCTGCATACGATGGGGGCGGCACATAGAAATGCAGCACAGGCATCTTTATTAGAGGCAGCATGGAACCTGAATGGTGTTTGGCCCTCCAGGACTGCATTTGGGAGACTCTGCTCTAGGTAATGCGCCTGTTTATGGTGTCTTTGCTCTGTAGGGTATAATGTAGGTGTTTTGGGCATGTTTACGTCATCTACAATAAAGGTTCTGTCTGTATTAGCACGTTGTAGTAGTGGGTAAAATATGGGGACTGGGTTGGCAGGCACTATAGCTGGGACTTGAACCTGTGACCTTCTGCCTCCAAACACACTGGTTGTGTGCACTGCACCACCGTGTTGCCACAGAGACAGTGCATTCCCTGGTGATACCATGACTGTTTGTCCGGCAGGGCCTGTCTGTTGCAGTGCATGGCACCCACCTACACAGGGCTAGGCCATGGTCTGCTCTGGGCAGCTGCCACTGCCCCCTCCACCAACAGTACCCCTCCGCCACCATGCTGACATGGCCTTATATTGGAGACAGCATAAAACCTGAATGATTTGTGGGCCTCCAGGACTGAATTTGGGGGACTCTGCTCTAGGTAATGCGCATGTTTCTGGTGTCTGTGCTCGGTGGGGTAAAATATAGGCGTTTGAACCATGCGTATGTTCTCTGCAATAAAGGTTTGTCCTTACTATCACGGTTTGGTAGCGGGTAAAATATGGGGACTGGATTGGCAGTAGCCCCAGCTGGGACCTTGAACTTGTGACCTTCTGCTCCTGAACACACTGGCTGTGTTCACCGCACCACACTGTGCTCACAGAGACAGTGTAGTCCCTGGAGATACCATGGTTGTTTGTCAGACAGAGCCTGTCTATTGCAGTGCATGGCACACACCTACACAGGGTTAGGCCATGGTCGGCTCTGGGCAACTGCCACTGCCCCCCTCCACCACCAGTACCCCTCTGCCATCATGCTCACATGCCCTTCTGCTGGTGGTGCTGGTGGTGTGCAGTCTCAAGCCATCCAGTGTGCAGGTAGGCAGCTGCCTATGGTGCATGTTCTGGGGTAGGGGTGCCTGCATAGGCGTCCACGCTTCCCCCCAACACCGCCTGCCAATGTTCTGTGCCCTTGGGGGTACCTGCTGGGTACTATCCCCTGTGACACTGTGATAAACATTCTCGTGCCCATGTTGGGCCCTCATCAGTTGCTGTCTGGCTGCTGTTCAGTTTCAGCATTCCTAAGTGCCATCTAGGCATCTGCCTAGTCCGCACTGTGCCCCAGCTGCACCACAGCATGTGCCGCCTGCAGCCCTCTGTATCCCCTTTCCCAGCATCTGTCCAGTTGCCCATTCCGACATGCCCGCCCTGCTGTTGTGGAACATGTGCATGCCATAGGTAACCTGTCCAATGGAGAGGGAAACCCTGATCAGTGCTATTTCACTGTGGGATCATTCACCTTATATGGGGACGGAGCGTAGACCCTTCCAAAATTCATATTTATTTTTTGGGGCTTTCTTGGGAGTGTTTTTTGATGTTTCCCATTACTATCACTATTGCCAAGCTTGATTATAATTTTTTTTTATTTTGTTGGGGTCCTTTTCAATGTTTATTTGTACTTTTGTTCTGTGCACATGTATCACACTTATCACTTTTTTGTAGGTTTCCCTGGTTTTGCTGTACATTGCTGACAGAAATGGTTTCTCTTCCCTTTAAATCGGCTCTAACGCGCGGTTTTCACTCGCGTTATTTTTAGCCTCAAATTTCACCTCGCTTGTGTGCGGGGAGCCTCTCCCCTCCCACTCTCCACCCATTGACCCCTTCTCTCCGCCCCTGGGGAGCCTTCCTCCGCCCTCCGGGAGCCTTTCCCCGCCTTCAGCGCTCGTGTGCGCCGCTGCGCGCATGAGCGTGCACTAAAGCGCATTTTTGCCCCATAAAGCATTATTAGCATGCGCTAAGGTACCTTAGCGCGCGCTCATGCGTGCCGGGCACGTTAAGAACCTTTAGTAAACATACCCCTTAATATGTATACATTAGAGGAAAAGCAGGATAGAGGAGATATGCCACGGAGGTGTTTAAACATCTCTATCATAAGTGCACAAGAGCAGAGCATCTTTTGATTGAAAGCAAGCTCTGCTATGAGCAGGGGCGGCCAAAGGGGGGTGCGGGGCCATTTGCAGAGACTCGGTGCGGGGCCTCATTTGCATAAAGTTACCATACACTAACTTTTAGTAAACATGCCTCTTAATGAGTGTATGGATAAAGAAAGACTAAAAGATTTCTACATTACTATAATCCAGTGCCAACCACCAGGCACATTAGGAACTACTACAAACACTGCCCATTTAGAATCCATTAATCCAAATTTGTTTTTGATTTTTGGAATTCCGTCTGGAACCCATAGCAAACCCGTCGTATCCTAACAGCACTACAAGGACTCACAAAGCACCATACCCTACCTATCAAAACGCAACACTGCAAATATTAAAGCAATACATTTCAGAGAATAACAATACATGACCTACTGGAGAAAGGGAACAGGTGGCAATGTCAAATAGGAATTACATAAACAGAATACCTCAGCTCAGTTACACATGCAGAACACAGACCATCACCAAACAAGGAATCACAATTTAGAAACAGGAAGACAATTAAACTGGGAACCCCAAAAGCCAAACTTGGAATGTACAACACTGTAGAAATAAAACTATAAATTAATTTCCTCTTGTACTAAACAAAGCGCAGACGTTAATGATGCACATTTCCCAGAGCTGACATAATCCAGTTAATAAATTCAAAATAAAGAGATATCTTTCTACCTTTTGTGCATTTTTTTTTTCAGTTGCAATTGCTCCAGCCACTTTCTTCTGGTGTCTTCTGCTAACTCTTCATCGTCTGCTGTCCCTTTGTCCTTTCTTCTCTCTTCTAGTTTTTTTCCATTCTCTCTCTACATCTGCTTTAACATACTAATCTTTCTCCTTTTGCTCTTTCCTCATTCCTATTTCATCCACTCAAATTTTACCCCTCCATCCTCAATCCCCACTTACTCTCCCAATACCTAGCCAATTGTAGATTTTTCTTCCGTCCCACACAAAATATTTTTTCCCCTCTCCCAGCTCCATCCCATTCTAATCTCCCTCAACATCAGCTCCCTTCTAGTTCCAGCCCCACCCAGTATCTGCTCCCTTCTAGTCTCCGCATCAGCCCATTTCCAGTCCTAGCACCCCCCATCAGTCCATTTCCAGTCCTAGCTCCCCCATCCATTTCCAGTCCTATCCAAGTCCCTCCATCAGCTCATTTCCAATACCAGCCTCACATCAGCCCATTTATTTTATTTATTTACATTCTCTTATATACTGTGCTATTCTGCATCAGTGCAGTTTACATTGAACAAACTGAAATTACATTGAACAGGGCATTATAACTTGGAGATAACTATTTTACAGGGAACATGGGCTATGGAGGGTTAAGTGGCTTGCCCAAGACCACAAGGAGCACCTGTGGGACTAGAAACCCCAGTCCTTCCAGCCCAAAGTTGCTGTCCTCTAGTGGGATTTGAACCACCAACCTTCTGGCCTGAAGTACCTTGACCCAACCACTAGGCCACTCTTCCACTCCATTTCTAGTCCTTTCCTAGCCCCACCATCAGCCCATGTCAAATCCTAGCTCCCCTCCACTCAGTCCATTTCCAATCCAAGCCCCCCATGAGCCTATTTCCAGTTCTAGCCCCTCCATGAGTCCATTTCAATACAAGCCCCCACCACAGCCCATTTCCAATCTTAGCTCCCCCAACACCCAATTCCCAGTCCTATTCTAGCCCCCTCAATCAGCCCATTTCCTGTCCTAGTTCCCTCCCCTCACAACCCATTTCCATTCCAAGCCCCCCTCCCCATCAGCTATTTGCAGTTCAAGCCCCCCTTCCACTCAGCCCATTTCCATTCCAAGCCCCCCTCCCCATCAGCTATTTGCAGTTCAAGCCCCCCCTTCCCCTCAGCCCATTTCCATTCCAAGCCCCCATCCCCATCAGCTATTTGCAGTTCAAGCCTTCCCTTCCACTCAGCCCATTTCCAGTCCTAGGAACCCCCCCCAACCTATTACCAGTCCGAGCCCCCCCATAGCCTATTACTAGTCCTATGTCCCCATCAGCCCACTCTCAGTCCTAATCCCATCAGCCCATTTCCAGTCCTAACCCCATCAGCCCATTTCCAGTTTAAGCCCCCCCCATAGCCCATTACCAGTCCTAACCCCCCATCAGCCCATTTCCAGACTTAGCTCCCCATAGCCCATTACCAGTCCTAACCCCCTATCAATGTTCCCTCTAATTTTCTGTAAGCTGTGTGCGCATAAAATATCAGCTGTGCAGCTTTTGAAGGAAGGTTAAATTTTTGTGCGGCACATAACGACACTCGGAGTTCTATACTTTAAAATGTGACTACACGTCAGAATACAGTATGTACACCACATTGATTGCACTAGATAATATTGTAGAACTTGTGAAAACCATAAATACACAACAACTTTTAAATTTTAAGATGTCTGTGTTGTGGAGGAGTGGCCTAGTGGCGAGTGGAGGAGTGGCCTAGTGGTGAGTGGAGGAGTGGCCTAGTGGTTGGGGCAAGGTACTTCGGGCCGGAAGGTCAGGGGTTCAAATCCCACTAGAGGACAGCAACCTTGGGCCGGAAGGACTGGGGTTTCTAGTCCCACAGGTGCTCCTTGTGGTCTTGGGCAAGCCACTTAACCCTCCATAGCCCATGTTCCCTGTAAAATAGTTCTCTGTGTGCTGTGCTTTCCTGTCTAATCAATGTGTTTATACCTCAAAAATTTCCTGTCATGATTTGACAATTTCCAATCTGTAATCAAACCGCTGCTGATCGCTGGAAGTAGCGGTATACTAAATAAATAAAATAAATAAATAAAATAAATCAGAACCGTAATTTTTGTGCGCTCTGTTAAAAAGTATGTGTGCTCGCTCGGCGAGGTGTGTGCACGCGCACACGCACACAGCTTAGAGGGAACAGTGCCCCCTATCAGCCCTCTTCCAGTCCTAACCCCATTAGCCCATTTCCAGTCCTAATTCCCACCCCAACAGCCCAGGGAAAATTAAAAATAATTTTTAAAAAGCTGTCTGCTGCCGCTGCCGCAACGGCGGCAACAGCAGAATCGCATATCCCGCGGGGCCTCCCACTGCCCGACAGAGCCTGCCCTCCCTGCATCAGCTCCGTTTCCGCAGTCGCACCGGCTTTCAGAGTGCGAAAGGAGAGTTTCTCCCTCACGGCTCAGTTAAGCCCGTGGGGGCTGATGGGAAAGTCCCATCAGCCCCTGCGGGCTTAACAGAGCCATGAAAGGGAAACTAGTCTCCCTTCGTGCTCTGAAAGCCAGTGCAACTGCGGAGACAGAGCTGATGCATGGAGGGCAGGCTCTGTCGGGCGGGGGGGCCCCACGGGATATTCGATTCTGCCGTTGCTGCTGCGGCAGCGGCGGCAGCAGTGGCAGCAGACAGCTTTTTTTTTTAATTTTAAATTTTACTTTTAAAGCAGAATGTTCTTTGCATGGGGCCCTCTGAAACGCAGGGTCCTGTGCAAAAAGCCTTCTTGCTCAATGGACGGGCCGGCCCTGGCTATGAGGGGGCATAGGATGAGGGTAAAAGATTCAGAAAGAATGGCAGATGTGTGGAATAGTCTCCCAGTAGAGGCAGTAGAGACAAAGACCATATTTGAATTCAAGAAAGCATGGGACAAACATAGATCTCTAAAGAAAAAAAAGGGGACTATTGTAGTTGATATGGAAGGACAGACTAGATAGAAACATGATGGCAGAAAAAGTCCACATGGCCTATGTTCCTATATTGCTCTGGGAACCCTTCAGTCACACCCTCTCTCTTGGTTGCTTTGGAAACTGTGGAGTCATATTGCCCTTCCCAGGTGTCTGATGGATGCCTTCCCTTTAGGGACTGCCTCCCATTCTCACTCTCTAATTTGTAGTAACCTTGGCTCTTAGAGACCTGTCTCCAATTCCATACTTCTGAGGACTGTTTCTCACAACTTCTGTGACTTCTATGTGTTGATGGCAGTCTAGAACTTGTCTGGGGTCAACCCTACTCTACTGGGCAGGGGACCTGTACTAATTACTCTCTGTATATAGATCCCTGTTGTGACCCCACCTTGAGTATTGTGTGCCTCATCCTAAAAAAGATATTATGGAAATAGAAATGATTCAGAGAAGAGTGACAAAAATGATAAAAGGGATAGAACACCTTCCGTATGAAGAATGACTACACAGGTTAGGAACCTTCAACTTTAAGAAAAGATAACTGAGATGCGACATGATAGAGGTTTATAAAATCATGAGTAGGGTGAATGGTTAAATAAGGAATAGTTGTCTAACCTGTCAGACACAAAAAAAAGAGGACTCTCCACAAAACTAATGACCAGCAGATTAAAAACAAATCATAGAACGCTTTTCTTCTTACAGCGGATAATTAAGCTGGTGTCAGAGGATGTGGTCAAGGCAACTAACATAACAGGATTCAAAAGATGTTTGGACAAGTTCCTGGAGAAAAAAAGCCATTAAAAATTATTATCCAGGGGGAAGGAAGGAGTGGATCTGCTGGAGCCATGGTGAGGGCACTTCAAATATGGGAGCCTGATTGGGGCCGTTCCAGAGGCTGGTGCAGCAGTCAGGAGTTCGACCTGCCAGGACAGTAGACACGCCCCCTTTGTCATCATCTTCTGGTGCCTGCAGCAGATAAAAATCCAAATCTCCCTGGGGTGCAGCAGAGGTCGCATGGCCAAAGGGGTGTGAACAAAGGGTAGCATGCACCTTTGGTGCCCACAAGGACCTGGTATTTCTGACCAGCACCCTGAGGAGACTATGCCAGATGGGAAGGGTAAACATAAGAACAAGAAACATAAGACTATGCCAGCTGTAAAGGTTAGTGTTAAATCTAGTCCTATAGATAAGCACCTTGTACATGTGGAAGTTTTGGGAGGTGCTGTGCAAGCTACAGACAGTCCACTTTCTCTCTCCGGCGCCTCTTTGAATCCTATTTTTAGGACTCCTCCAAAGTCACCAGATTGGATTGAAGGGTGTGGGATTGAGGATTTCCAAGATAATAGAATGTCTCCTGTCACTCCCATGGATTCGTTAAACTTGATGCCTACACCAGGCAGTGGTCTTCTTTCTAAATTGTCTCCTATGTCTTTCCTTACCTGCCCTTGATTCAGTAGGGAAAGTGTCAGAGATATTAGAGAAAGATGTTTCCTTGAAGGATATCTGGAATGTTGTCTCTTACTGACAATATGTTATAGGGGTTTTTTAAGCAATTTTCTGTCTTTTCAGAGGCATCTTATATTAAAGATTTCTCATTGTTACATTCAGGATGAGTTGTTGGAAAATGTGGTAAGATCAAGAAATTTACGATTTCTGAATTTTCCTGGAACTCATTATCTCCAATGATACTTCTCCAGGAGAATTTTGAGGAGGTGTTGGGTATCAGATGTAGAAGCGGTATTAATATCTAAACTTTACTATGTTCCATCTAGTTCCTTGGCTACGGCTGAGAAGGGACATGGGTTGGATCATGTTGTCGATGGAGATGAGCTTGATTGAATAGCTTTTCTAAAATCATCCCACAATGAGATCCTCACCAGATCTACTCTCCTTGTAACTTTTGTGAGAGAGGATGATAAATTAACAGTGCTGAAATTATTTTTCAAAAGATGAGTACCCCTTTTTGTGGGCAAAAACTAAACTTATTTCCAAATGTAGCCAGGGTTACACAGGTCCCGAGGACACAATTTCTTCAACTATGAGATAAGGTTTTATCCATTGGGGCATCCTTCTATCAGATTTCCATGTAAATGTGTGATTATTTTTCAGAGTAAAATGTGTTCTTTGATCCTATTCAATTAGAAGACTTTCTGAAAGATAAGCAGTAGTCAGTTATTTCCTTACTTTATATGGGTAATCTGTGATCTATGGAATTTATTTAAATTGATTTAGATGTATTAGGCTTCAGGAGGGTTTCTAAGGGATAGCTACTACTACTACTACTACTACTATTTAACACTTATATAGCGCCACGCACGCAGCGCTGTACAGACATGAATACAAGAGACAATCCCTGCTCGGAGTCCTGCTTGTCAGAGCTTACAATCTAGTCGAGACAGTACACAATACAATTTAGTGCAAAGCATAGTGTGGTCATACAGGTAGGTTATGCAAATGATGGGGAGTTAGGTTAAGATGAGGGATAGAAAATGATGGGATTAGGTTAAGATGAAGGATAGAAGTCAGGATCTGAACGCGACAGTGAAGAGGTGGATCTTTAACCTGGATTTGAAGAAGGTCAGGAAGGGTGCCTGGCGAATAGACACAGGTAAGCTGTTTCAGGCGTAGGGTGCAGCCAGGTGAAAGGAGCGAAGTCGGGAGTTAGTGGTGCGAGTGAAAGGCTTAGATAGAAGTAGCTTGTTAGCGGAGCAAAGTTGTCGACGGGGGATGTAGGGAGAGATGAGAGGTACTGAGGGGCTGCAGAGTGAATGCATTTGTAGGTCAGCAGGAGAAGCTTGAATTGGATGCGGAATTGAATGGGGAGCCAGTGAAGCGATTTGAGAAGAGGAGTAACGTGGGCATGGCGAGGCTGGCGGAAGATTAGTCGAGCAGCATGATTTTGTATAGACTGAAGGGGGAAGAGATGGCTCACAGGGAGACCAGCCAGGAGTAGGTTGCAATAGTCGAGGTGAGAGGAGATTAAGGAGTGGATAAGCGTTTTGGTGGTGTGTTCAGACAGGAAGGGGCTGATGTTGTAGAGACAGAAACGGCAGGTTTTAGCTATGAGCTGGATATGTGTGGAGAAGGAGAGAGAGGTGTCAAACATAACCCCCAGATTGCGGGCCGAGGGAACAGGAAGGATTGTAGATCCATCCACGGAGACTGAGAAAGAGGGAAGAGAAGGGGAGGAGTTGGGGGGAAAGACGAGGAGTTCGGTCTTGGCCATGTTCAATTTTAAGCGGCGATGAGACATCCAGGCAGCGATGTCAGAGAGGCAGGCAGAGATCTTGGTCTGGATTGCTGGGAGATATGAGGTGTAGAGAGGTAGATTTGGGAGTCATCGACATAGAGATAGTACTGAAAGCCATGGGAGGAGATAAGTGCGCCAAGGGATTGGGTATAGAGAGAGAAAAGGAGGGGGCCCAAGACGGATCCCTGGGGTACGCTAACATGGAGCAGGGTGGGAGAGGAGGAGCCGCCACCAGAGCATACACTAAAGGAGCGATGGGAGAGGTAGGAGGAGAACCAGGATAATACAGAACCCTTGAAACCAAGCGAGGAGAGGGTGGTGAGGAGAAGATTGTGGTCAACAGTGTTGAAGGCAGCGGAGAGGTCAAGAAGGATGAGTACAGAGTAGAGGTCTTATGATTTAGCAAGGAACAGGTCATTGGAGACCTTAGTAAGAGCTGTTTCAGTGGAATGTAGGGGACGGAAGCTGGATTGTAGTGGGTCCAAGAGAGCCTGGAAGGTGAGGAAGTAAAGGCAGCAGCAGTGGATAGCTCATTCTAGTAGTTTAGATATGAAAGGAAGGAGGGAGATGGGTCGATAGTTAGAAGGACAGGTGGGATCAAGCGAGGGTTTCTTGAGGAGAGGTGCGACAACAGCATGCTTGAAATCTACGGGGACGGTTGCAGTGGAGAGTGAAAGGTTGAGAATATGAGAGATGGCGGGGACAACAGTGGGGGAGATGAGGTGTAGGAGATGGGTGGGGATAGGGTCAGAGGAGCAGATGGTGGGTTTGGAGGAGGAAATGAGGAGTGTGGTTTTCTCTTCGGAGATTGTAGGGAAGGAGGAGAGAGTAGCAGAGGAAGTATGGATGGGAGGGGGAGAATTGTGGAGGGGGGGAGGTAGATGAGGGAATGGGGAATTGGAGGGTAATCTTGTGGATTTTGTCATGGAAGTAATCAGCTAGGGTTTGGACAGAGAGGGAGGGCGGGACTGGTGGTGGGGGAGACCTTGAGGAGAGAGTTGAGGGTATTAAAGAGGCAGCGAGGATCTGAGGCAAGGGAGTTAGATGGATGTAGTATTTTTGTTTGGCAAGTGTTATGGCTGACTGGAAGGAGTCAAGCATGAATTTGAAGTGTAGAAGGTCTTCTGGGGAGTGGGATTTGGTCCAAGCACATTCAGCAAAACGAGCACAGATGCGTAAATAGCAGATTGTGGATGAGAGCCAGGGCTGGGGACCAGAACGTCTAACAGGACGTGGGTTGGGTGGGGCCAGAGTGTCGAGAGCCGAGGATAGTGCAGTATTATAAGAGGATACTGCCTCATCGATGGACTTGGAGGACATAATGGAGGTAAGAGATGGAGAAATTGTGAAGGAGAGAGTCAGGGGATCAATATTATGGAGGTTTCTAAATAGGTCAGAGGAGACAGGACAAGATTGGGACAGCGGAAGCTGAAGATTAAAAGTTAAAAAGTGATGGTCATGTGAGGGAAGGATTGAGTTGCGGAAGTTTGAGGGAGAAGAATTAGAGAAGAATATCAGGTCAAGGCAGTGGCCGTGCAGATGGGTGGGGGCAGTAGAGCAAAGTTGGAGGTTAAATGAGGCAGTGAGGGTGAGAAACTTTACGTCACAATTTATTTTCAGAATAATACAGGGATCTAGAGGGACTAGAGTATGGGTGGGTGTCACTGGGTGAGTGTTCTGTCCACGTGGTTGAGAGATTGGGGCTAGAGTGAGGGAGGGTGGAAGGGGAAATGAGGGGGATATGGATGAGATTAGATAGGGTACGTGAGGAGCTCTTCTTAGAATGGGAAAGATATCGGGGGGAGCAGGGTTGGGGTTGATATTACTTGATGAGAGAAGGAGGAGTAGTAGTAGAGAGCGGGGTAAAGTGGAGGCAGTGCAGCAGAAGCGAGGGTGGGGTTGCCTTAAAGAGAGAGGGGCTGATTGAATAAGGGAGAGGAAGTGATGAAGCTCAAGGGCAGATGCTAGGTTAGAAGACAGAATAGAGGGAGACGTGAGGAAGGTAGAGGGGGAGTGGGGGGGGGGAGAGGAGTGAGGGTGCTGGTAGGAGGGGAGGCAGTTGGGGAGTATGAGGAAGAGAAGGACAAGGTGATGTGGGGCCATGGCTGAGGAGTAGTGAGGACTATGCAGTGTAAGTTATCTTGCAGCAATGAGAAGGCTACGGGTTCTAAACACTATGCAGTATATGTTGGGCTACAAGTGGGGACTACACGCTGTGCAAAATAGATTAAGGTACAGGCAATGTGTAGTGGGGAGACAATAGCCTGTGCAGCATAGTTCCGTGTAAGCAGTGGGTAGCAAGTTCAATGTAAGCAATGGGTAGGAGGTACAATGCAGGTAATGGGTAGCCAGTTTAGTGCCTGCCCTTCTTTCCTCATGGTGTGGGTAAAGATGTACATCTATATTTCCTTTAGTTATGTACTTTGGTTTATTGTTCTTTGATCTTGAAGACATGTTTGCTTGTTTTTCTTGGTATTATGAAAATGATAAAAAAAAAATAAAAAAAAAATTAACCAGGTAGACTTGGGAAAGTCATTGTTCAGCCCTGGAAATAAGCTATGAAAAGAGAACTTTTTGGGATCTACCTGTGTTCTGTACTGCCCACAGTCAAAGATAGGATACCGGTCTCAATGGACTTAGTCTTACTCAGCATGGCTTTTCCTACATTCTTATGGAGGAGTAGGCTAATGGTTAGAGCACTGGCTTGGTAACTAAGAGACAAGGGCTTGATTCTCACTAGCACCCCTTGTGGCTTTGGGCAATTCACTTAACCCACAATTGCCTCAGAAGAAAGGCCTGATAATCTACTTCTGGTGACACTGCCAAGAAAACTCAGGAGCTGCTAGGTTGCCAGGAGGCAGCACTGACTCAAAGGCACACATTGCATTTGCATGTCTCTTGATAGAAATATGTGGTGTTGTTGTTAAGTGCCGTCGAGTCGGAGTTGACTCATGGCGACCCTCTGGATAGCTATCCTAAATTGTGTTCGGTCTTCAGTCAGGTGGCTCATTGTTGACAGACTGGTACCCGTAGCTGCTGTTATTGTATCGATCCATCTCATTGCTGGCCTTCCTCTTTTGCGTTGACCTTCTATCTTGCCAAGCGTGATGTCTTTCTCTTCCTGTCTATCTTTTTCACTGTCCAGCTTTCACAGCCATATGATGTTATTGAAAATACCATGGCTTGAACAAGTCGAATCTTTGTATGGAGAGAGACATCTCTGCTCTTCAGAATCTTATCTAGGTCTTTCATAGCCATTCTGCCAAGAGCAATGCGTCGTCTGATTTCTTGACTGCTTGTTGCTTCTTTATTGATAGTTGATCCAAGTAGGTTAAAGTTATTCACAATTTCAATTTCTTCTCTTTTCTTTTCTTCTTATGGTGGGAGAAAATTCCACAAACACATGACAACATAAGGAAAGGTCCTTGTCCTGGACCACTGAAGTCTTAGTTGACTCAACATATATAAAAGTAACTGCTGAGTAGATCACAACAATCACTGTGGAACATATAGGGTAATAAGCAAAGAAATAGTGAGACTTCCCAGTACGAAAGATATAAAAAAAGACCAAGCATAAAATCTTAAAGCAGATCTGACATTTCAATGGCAACCAATGACCTAATTATGTGCTCTGCACGAGCTGAGTGTAGCATGGCTGCAGCACACCTGTAGTTTTTATTTAATTACGTGATGTTTGGTATCATGTAAAAACAGTTCATCAGATTTACAATGAGTGAAAAAACTGAACAGCGAATTTGCATTAAATTCTGCCAGAAACTTGAAGATTTTCGTAAAGACACTTAAGACAAGTTACAGCAAGTGTATGGCAATGAATGCATGAGCCATGCTCGAGTTTATGACTGGTACAAATGTTTCCAAGAGGGCCACCAAAGTGTTGACAGTGACAAATGTTCTGGAAGACCATCCACAAGTAGGAATGAAGACAAAGTTGAAGCAATGCATGCCGCAACACGCTCAAATCATTGATTGACTATCAGGGAGCAAGCTGAGGACATGGACATCAGTTTCTGGTTGGTACAGTCCATTCTTACTGTCAATTTGGGGATGCGACATCTGTCTGCAAAATTCATGCCAAAACTCATGTCCCCTGACCAAAAAGAAGATCGACTGTGTGCCGCTAGGGAGTTGTTCGAATGCATCAAAAAGATTATTACTGGTGATGAATCATGGGTTTATGGCTATGACCCAGAAACTAAGGCTCAGTCCTCACAATGGAAGACTTCAAACTCTCCCAAACCCAAGAAAGCCCGTCAGGTGAGAAGCAATGTCAAGGTCATGCTCACAGTTTTCTTTGATTACCAGGGTATTGTTCATCATGAATATGCTCCAAAAGGCCAAGCCATCAATAATGAGTACTACATCCAAGTTCTGACTTGTTTGTGAGATGCAATTCTTCGTAAGAGGCCAGAGTTGCACAGGAATGGTGAATGGTTGCTTCATCACGATAATATTCCAGCTCATGCATCACATCTTATCCAGCAGTTCTTGGCCAAACACCAATCACGCAAGTCCATCAGCCTTACATCTTGTGACTTTCTCGTTTCGAAAACTGAAATTACCACTGAAAGGAAGGAGATTCAAAGACTTGGAGACCATTAGGCAAAATTTGATGCAGCAGCAGCTTCACAACATAACAAAAGAGACATTTTGAAATTGTTTCCAGCAGTGGCAGGAACACTGGAGGAAGTATGTTTTATCAGAAGGGGACTACTTTGAAGGAGACTGAGTGCAATAACTGTCAGTGTTATACTTCTTGTGTTATTGTACAACTCTCAATAATTTTTGTTAGCACCTTGTATTTATTTATTTAGCTGTATTTATATCCCGCTTTTCACCAGGTCAAAGCAGTCAATTGGGGGATACATTTAACATGAGGGGGTATGAGACACATACTTACAGGGAACATGGGCAATGGAGGGTTAAGTGGCTTGCCCAAGACCACAAGAAGTGCCTATAGGACTAGAAATCCCAGTCCCTCCAGCCTGAGATTGCTGTACCCAGGTGGGACTTGAACCCCCAACCCTCTGGCCTGAAGTACCTTGTCCTAACCACTAGACCACTCCTCCCACTAATTAGAAAAGTCTCAACTTTGACATAGGCAAACAACATAAAGACCATTACAGTAGTCAAGCTGGCTAGAAATTAGCATATGAATTACCATAGTCAGGTCTTCTCTCAGTTAAAAAGATCTAATATGTTTCAGCAGATGTAGACATGCCTGAACCACAGCAGATATTTGTCTAGATTAAGATGACAGTCTAAAAAGACTCCCAGACTTGTATCCTCAGAAGCCCACTTCAACCGAACCCTTTTTCAAAAAGCTGGTACTCTAATCCAAAGGCATTCAAATTCAGCTTGTGAGAATCACACCAGTCTATCACCAAATTCAGACCATTTCCCTTAGTTTACCACTACTAATCATTTGTATAGTGCTACAAGGCATATGCAGCACTGTGCATACGGATGCAAGACACAGTCCCTGCTCATCAGAACTTACAATCTAATCAATACAAAAACACATAGCGAAACTGGAGACTAGAGTATGGTAAGATACACATAAGTAGTGGACAAGAGAGTGAGGAGCATCAGGATCCAAAAGCAGCTTCAAAGAGGTGGGGTTTTAGCCTGGATTTGAATAGGGCTAGAGAAGGAGCCAGATGCAGACTCAGGTAGTTTGTTTCAGGCATATGGAGCAGCGAGATGGAATGAATGGAGTTGGCAGTGGCATAGAAGGGCACAAATAAAAGGGATCTGCCAGAGGAGCAGAGCTCCCAAGGAGGGGTATAGAGTGAAATAAGAGCGGAAAAGTAGTGAGTTGCTGCAGAATGAATGCACTTCTCGTAGATAAATAGAAGAAATTTGAACTGGATGGGGAAACTGATAGTGAAGTGATTTGAGAAGAGGAGTTACATGACAATAGTGACACTGATAGAAGATAAGAAGTGCAGTTGAGTTTTGAACAGATTGAAGGGGAAAGTGATGATTCAAAGTGAGACCAGTGAGGAGAAGGTGACTAGTCAGTGGATAAGGGATAAGGGTCTTAGTAGTGTGAGTAGAAAGGAAGGGACACATTTTGCTGATATTATAGAGAGAGAAGCGACAGGTTTTAGCCATCTGTTAGATGTGTGTCATTTGTCTATCTTCAATTATTAAGTGATCATTGTATGGTTAACCCAATCCAAAAACATTAATCCCAGGAGCTTGCATATATTCTAAATGTTTCTTTTTTATGACAGTTGCAATGGTAAACAGTGAGACGCTGCTAGCTATGGAAGTAAAATGAACAGTGAAATTTAAGTGACAAGAGTAAACTGCTGTTTTGTTTTTAAAAAGCAAAGGAAACTGGATATGATGTCCTGAGGCAGGATTGGTAAACTTGATATGTGCCATCTGAAACATAGTACTATGTGGGTGATTGCTGCAAGCTTGAGTATGCTGCAAAAAGCATCCGGGAATTGATATGAAATGTTAATCCAAAAAAAGAAGGAATACTGACTATGTGGAAGAGTAGCCTAGTGGTTAGAGCAACTGCCTACTATCCAGATCAAGGGCTTGATTGTCACTGCTTGTGACCTTGGGCAAGTCACTTTACCCTCCATTGCCTTGGAAGAGAAGGCCTGGCAATCTACTTCTGGTGAGATGTTACCTAGAAAACTCAGAGGCAGCTGGGTTGTCAGCACTGACTTGATGGCACCAAAATAAATGAAAGGTGTACAAATATTTTTAAGGTTTGCACAATAAGCAAAAAAAAAGGGGTCCAACAAAAGAATTTATAAATATAAGCTCCTCGAGTTAATGCTTTTTGGATTTTTACTGTATTTGTCTATCTTGCATAGGTTGTGAACTCTTATCTTCTTATTGCTCAAGGCTGCTCAGGTTCATCCCCTCATAAAAATAAATTCCTCCCTTGACACTTCCATTCCCTCCAATTAGGCCTGTTTCTAACCTTCCATTTCTCTCTAAAGTCCTTGGGAAATTTGTTTTCATCCAGCTGACTGATCATTTGGAAAAGACCAGCACCCTTCATCCCTGTCAGTCTGGCTTTCGCCCTGGGCACAGCACTGAGACCATCCTTACCTCCCTTCTTAGCACCTGTCCATAGTGATGTGTCTCTTGATCTTTCCTCAGCTTTGGATGTGGTCAACCATACTGTTGTTCTTTCTCACCTTCATGACATTAGGATAAGGAGGACTATACTTAAATGGTTCTAGTCATTTCTTTCTTATCGACCCTTTCAGGTTCAACTCTTCTACTTCCAATTTCCCTTCTTTGGTATCTGGGCTTCCATTGGCTTCTGTCCTTGCTCTGTTACTCTTCAATATATTTCTTGCCCCACTGACACATCTGGTTCAATGCTTTGACGTCTCTGCCTACTACTTTGCAGACGATATCCTGCTCATAGTGCACATTCACCCCTCTGTGCATCATCTTTCTTCTATGAATGACTGCTTATCTGCTGTAGCTTCTTCACTAATCAACAATCACTTTTTGATTAACTTACAGAAGACTGCTTCTACTGACCCTCCTTCAGGAAATGAAAAAAGGAGCCAAATGAAGAAAACTGGAAATAACACAAGCACTGGCAAATTAGATGCAAGGTATTGACAAGGCAGGCAAAGAGAGAATTTGAGAAGAAGCTTGCTCTGGAAGCAAAAACGCGTTCCTTTCTTCCCCAGCAGTCTGTATTTTTTTAAGTTTTAAGTTTTATTTTTTTTAATTATTTTTAATTATTTTAATTATTGTAAACCGCTCAGATGCCTCTGGTCTTGGGCAGTATAACAAATCTTTTAATAAACATAAACATAAATAAAGACTTTTTCAAGTACATTCATAGCAAAAAACCTGTGAGAGAGTCAGTTGGACCATTAGATGATAGAGGGGTAAAAGGGGCACTAAGAGGGGATAAGGCCATAGCAGAGAGACTGAATGAAGTCTTTGCTTCAGTCTTTACTGAGGAAGATGTAGGGAAGTTAACCATGACTGAACTTGCATTTAAAGGAGATGCTGCGGAAGAACTGAAAGAAATATTGATACATCGGGAAGATGTCTTACAACTATTTGATAAACTGAAGAGTAGCAAATCACCTAGACCAGATGATATACATTCAAGGGTGTTGAAAAAACTGAAATATGAGAGTGTAGACCTACTATTAGTAATCTGTGAAGTATCATTAAAATAATCTGTAATACCTGGAAGATCCCCTAGCCAAACGTCAATGAATGATATGCAATACACTTTCCTGTTGATTTTACAGAGTTGATTTATTTATTATTAGCTATACCTGGAAGATGGCCAATGTAATGCCAATTTTTAAAAAGGGTTCCAAGGGTGATCTGGGAAAATACAGACCAGTGAGCCTGACATCAGTACTGGGAAAAATGGTAGAAACCACCATAAAGAACAAAATTACTGAACATGTAGATAGCCATGGCTTAATGGGAGACAGACAACATGGCTTTAGCCAAGGAAGGTCTTTTCTTACTAATTTGTTGTTTTTTTGAAGGTGTGAATAAACAGGTAGACAAAGTGAGTTGGTTGATATAGTATATCTGGACTTTCAGAAAGCCTTTGACAAAGTCCCTCATTAGAGAATTTTGGCGAAATTAAAAAGTCATGGGATAGGAGGCACTGTACTATTGTGGATCAGGAACTGGTTAAAAGATAGAAAGCAGAGGATAGGGCTAAATGGCAAATTTTCCCAATGGAGAAAGGTGAATAGTGGAGTACCCCAGGAATCTGTGCTGGGTCCGCTTTTTAACATATTCATAAATGACTTGGAAATGGGAATAACGAGTGAGGTTATCAAATTTGCAAATGACACAAAACTATTCAAAGTTGTTAAAACCCATAAAGATTATGGAAAATTGCAAGAGGATCTTGATAAATTGGAAGACTGGGCATCCAGATGGTAGATGAAATTTAATGTGGACAAGTGCAAAGTTATGCACCTAGGAAAGAACAACCCAAACTATGGTTACACAATGGAAGGTTCCACATTGGGAACCACCACCCAGGAAAAAGATTTAGGCATAATTGTGGATAACATGTTAAAACTCTCTGCCCAGTGTGCAGTGGAAGCCTAGAGAGCAAATAGAATGCTAGGTATAAGGAAAGGAATGGAGAATAAAACAAAGGATATTATAATGCTCTGTATCGTTCCATGGTGCTACCACACCTTGACTATTGTGTGCAATTCTGGTTGCCGTATCTTAAAAGGAATATAGTATTATTAGAAAAGGTACAGAGAAGAGCCACCAAAATGGTAAAGGGGATGGAAGGCTACTCCTATGAAGAGAGGCTAAAAAGGTTAGGGCTCTTCAACCTGGAAAAGAGATGGCCGAGAGGAGATATGATAGAGGTCTATAAATTAATGAGTGGAACGGGTAAACGTGGATTGGTGGTTTATGACATCAAAAAGTAGAAAGACTAGAGGACATACAATGAAGCTACAATGCAACCCATTTAAGACTAATAAGAGAAAATATTTTTTTTATTCAACGCGTAATCAAACTCTGAAATTTGTTACTGGAGGATATTATAAAAGCTGTTAGTGTATCTGGGTTTAAAAAAGGTTGGACAAGTTCCTTGAGGAAAGGTCCATAAACCATTATTAAAGAGGACCCAGGAAATTCACTGCTTGTCCTGGGGCAAACATTGTGGAACCCGTGTGCCTCTTTGGGAACCTGCCAGGTACTTGTGTCTTGGAATGACCACTGTTGGAAACAGAATACTGGACTTGATAGACCTTGATCTGACCCAGTAAGGCATTTCTTATGTTCTTAAACACATTGGAAGTGAACAGGAGACTAAGGGGATCAGGATCCAAAAATAGCCTCAAAGAGGTGAGTTCTTAGCCTGGATTTGATCAGGACCAGAGATGTACTGACTCAAATGATAATCAATAGTGAGAGTAGTAGTGGAATACACAGAGTAATCCTATCAGACAATTCTCAGCCTAAATAAACTGTTCATTAGTAATCACCCTCACTGGCAGCAAGGTTCCTGCTTCCAGCTTCAAGCTGTGCGGGAGTCCTCTGCTGACATGCCTTCTTGTTGGTGTGCTGGAATACAGTACAATCACACTTTGAATCACAAGGAACCGGCAGTCTGGACCTGCTTGTCTCTCATAAATCAAAACTTGATATATTGCACCACCCTCAACATGCAAGAACACTAGCAGTGACCCCTGCACAACTCGAAGCTGCTTCACAGGAATATTGACTGGCTCCAACATTCTACTGAAACACTCTCTCCCCCCTCCCCATTCCTCTTAATGCTAGGAATATCATCCTTTCCAGAAGAGTAATTCTCCTGATATTTGTCCCACGTACACAAATTGAATGGTGGCACCAAGACACATTCAAGAGCTGGACAATCAACCTAATGTATCTCTACCCTTAATCTAACATAATCAAATAATATCAAGTTCAATAGACAAAAACCTCGGCACATCAAGGCTTCACAAAGGACATGCTGTTTTGTTATGCCCCTTCTACTGTGTCCCTCCTCAAGTGCTGTCTATCAGGCTCTTGTCACTCCCTTGATGGCATCAGCAGCAGCCAGGTTTGGTTTTACTTCTCTGTCTCCCCAATCCTATTTCTTGCTATCTTACCCCCATTGTTACCTCCCAGTTCTTAATTTCCATCTTTTATCTCTTGTCTACCTCCTAACTTTCCATCATCCACTTCCCAGCTCGTCTGCTTTCTCTGTGCCCACTTCTCTTCTCCCTCAGTCCTGAGTCTCCATTCTCAGCATCCCTGTAGCAATCGCCAAGTCCCTGCTACACCTCCAATCTAACAACTGATGAACTGATGCAGAAAGTCTGATTGGGCTCAGTAACAGAAAAACAAAATCAGACTTTTTCCTGGTGAGAAGGTTAGGAAGTCTCTCTCTCTGTTTATCCTTTCATCTTGGTTTTCAACTTTTAGGATATTTTGTTGGAACTCAAACGTCACTGTTAAAAATAGGCTGTTTTCCCCCCTATAGAGTATTTCAAAGATAATATGTTTTCTTCCCCTTAATAGATACTAAGGCACGTTTTTACCCTGCTCACCCCTTTTTACAGCTCTCTCCTCTGTATTCCTTCCTGTTTCCTCGGCTAGCAATCTTGGGGTTGTCTTCAACTCTTCTCTCTACTTCTCCACACATTTGTCTGATAGCTAAGACCTGCCGTTTCTTTCTCTATAATATCGGCAAAATCCGTCCTTTCCTTTCTGAACACACTACTAAGATGCTTATCCACTCCTTAATCACCTACCGTCTTGACTACTGTAACCTACTCCTTGCTGGTCTCCCTTTGAATCATCTCTCTCCCCTTCAATCTGTTCAACACTCTGCTGCGCGGCTAATCTTCCGCCAGCCTCGTCATGCCCATATTACTCCTCAAGTCACTCCACTGGCTCCCTATCCGTTTCCACATCCAGTTCAAACTACTCCTGTTGACCTATAAGTGCATTTACTCTGCAGCTCCTCACTACCTTTCTTCTCTTATCTCTCCTTACAAACCCCTCTCGGGAACTCTGCTCTTCTGGCAAACTGCTTCTATCTGTGCCCTTCTCTTCTATTGCTAACTCCAGACTTCGCTCCTTTCACCTTGCAGCACCTTAAACCTGGAACAAACTACCTGTGTCTGTACGCCAGGCACCTTCTCTGACCCTCTTCAAATCCAGGCTGAAAACTCACCTCTTTGCTGCTGCTTTTGGATCTTGACTCACCTGATCTCCTTTTTCTTTTCCTTTCCCCTTGTTTTATCCCACCCTACACCTCCTGTGTTGTCTGTCTTGACTAGATTGTAAACTCTGATGAGCAGGGACTGTCTCTGACATGTCTGTGCAGCACTGTGTACGACTTGTAGCACTATACAAATGCTCAGTAGTAGTAGTGGTGGTTTCCTTTCATTTTAAAATCTATCACATGCAGCCGAAGGGGAAGAAGCAGGAGACACGGCCAGCAGAGTGGAACGAGCTACACGGGGGGGGGGGGGGGGGGGGGGGGGGGGGGGGGGGGGAAGGACAAGTGGAGTGGAGGATCGGCCTAGTGGTTGGGGCAAGGTACTTCAGGCTGGAAGGTCGGGGGTTCAAATCCCACTAGAGGACAGCAACCTTGGGCCAGAAGGACTGGGGTTTCTAGTCCCACAGGTGCTCCTTGTGGTCTTGGGCAAGCCACTTAATCCTCCATAGCCCATGTTCCCTGTAAAATAGTTATCTCCAAGTTATAATGCCCTGTTCGATGTAATTTCAGTTTGTTCAATGTAAACCACACTGATGCAGAATAGTGTGGTATATAAGAGAATGTAAATAAATAAGAGCAGAACAAGCTTCATGAGGGGGGAAGGAGAAAAGTAGAATGAACTACACAGGGGAGGGGGAAGGAGAGAAATGGAACGAGCTACATGGGGGGTGGAGGAGAACAAGCAGAACAAGCTACATGGGTGGGAAGGAGAGGGAACTGAACAGAGCTGACAGAGGGGCAAAGAGAGGGCAGGAATGGAGCTGACATAGGGGGAAGAGAGGGCTGGAAGCAGGGGCGGCTCAAGGCAATCTGCTGCCTGAGGCAAGGGATGAGATGGCAACCCTTCCCCCCCCCCCCACACCCCCTGATAGTGTGGGGGAGGCACCCTCTCAAAACTCCAGTCAGGGACTGAACTAAACCAAAAAGCTGATTAGATAATATGGAGGAAATGCAAGATGTTCGCACACCAAGGAACTAAAAGAATGAGCAAGAACCACAGCACACTTTATAAAGCTAAATTATAACCCATTTTTATTTTGTTTTAAACTGCGCTATGGTTCTTGCTTTTTCTTTTTGAACATATATTTTGCTTCCTTAGAACCCCCCCTCCCACAACAGTAGGTGCAGAACAGAACTAGGACATTCACCCACAGAATTCAATACTTAAAAAAAATCTGATTCTGGTCATCTCACTAACAAACATTCTCCAGTACCAGGCATATAAAACCCTGCAAAAATCACCAAAGATCTACAAGACCAAATCTACCATACCATTACCAGCATAAACCTCCAAAACCCATACAAAAAAAGCAGCACTATAAATACTGTAGCAGGCCCTAGAACATCTAACACAAATTTGAAAAGCTGAACAAGGCAAGTTACTACGGATCCCTGCAAACAAATTTCATTTTAACAGCCTTGGTCACACACTCAGAACACAGACTCTCACCAAGTACAGAATAAATGATCAGAACCTAAAGTTAAAATAAAATATTTAGACAAAAATTAAACCAAAACCCCAAAAAGTCAGACTCTGCATGCAGTGCAACACCAGATAAAAGGTACAAGATAGCACAAAGTCCAATCACTACATTGAAAATGAAGTTGTTTTTTCTACCTTTATTGTCTGACCATTTTATTCTCTGGTCATGCTGGTCCTGATCTGAGGCTTCTGCTTTCCTGTCTTCTCTTACCCCTCTCTCTGCCATTTCTTGTCTTTTGTTTTGTTTTCTTCACTTTCTTCCATCAGCCTATTTCCAGTCCCAGAGACCCTCCCCATGTGTCAGCTCCCTTCCTGTCCCAGTGCCCCCTCCCTGCCAGCCTCCTCCCCATTACCCAGCCACCTACCAGTCCCATCCACAAATGTCAGCTCCCTACAGTCCCACCCCCAGGTGTCAGTTGCCTTCCATCCCCTTCCTGTCCATGGAGGTGGCCTGGCATGGCAGAGGGAAGGCTTTGGACTGGCAAGAGGCAGTGTCTGTGAACTGCTGTCCCTGCCAGCGAAACTTGATTTTAAGGCAAGTCAGAGAAAGCATTGCAGGAGAGAAAAGGAGGAAGAGGAAGAGATGCTGGATTCACGTGGGAAAAGGGGTGGAGAAGAAGAGATGCTGGACCCACATGGGGAAGAGGGGGGAAGAGGAAGAGATGCTGGACCACAGGTGGAAAGAAGAAGTGATGCTGGATTGATAGGGAATGAGGGGAAGGGAGAGGGAGGCATCCTGGACCATGGGGAAGATGGGTTGAGAGTGGGCAGGGCCCTTTAAATATTTGCTATTAATCACTATTAATTGCATGGTTAAAATTTTGAATTGCAAGATCAATTGCGATTAAACGTTTTCATCAATACCCACCTTTAAATTGAACCAAGACAATCAGAGTTCCTAGGCATGAAACATGAAGATAGGAACGGCAAATCCATAGAAGGTACAGTAAAGCAGTTGGGGAACAATGCAGGAGGATTAATACAAAGATTTAAATGTAGACAGGCTAACCTGTATTGGAAAACATTCCCAATGCCATGTCTCTGCATGCTTTCCCTACTTCCTCTTTTTCCCAGGGACTGGGCAACTTAGGAGCCCTTTTACAAAATTGCAGTAAGCAGTTATCACATGAATTAGCATGCGCTATTATTGCACGGCCTAGTAACGTTACTGTGCTGACATGATACTTAGCATACACCAATACATGACTGCATATCATGGAATGGAAAAGAAAATGGGTGGGTTATGGGCACAGATTATGTCTTGCCATTAGCACCCTGTAACTTATCATGCACGGCTGCTGCTGCAGATAGTGCAGATGCACTTACTGCCTTTGCATTCAGAGAAAGTAAGAGGGTACGTCTAGAAACTTCTGCATAGTTAATGCATGTTTTTATGTGCATCAATTGCGCCTATTTTATAAAGTCAAATCTGCATGGATTTGACTATATAGAATACTAGCATAAGTGGCTGCAAAGGCTCATAAATTAAAGTTGCAGCCACTTACATCAGTTCTAGATCTGGAGTAAATAACAGTGCATATCTTACGTGTCTACGCTCACATTCTATAAATTACACATGAAAGTGTGTGCACCGTCCATGGTCCACCCATGTGCACACTGCAGTGAAAGTACACACGATGGGCTCTGTGTAAATACTTATAGAATTGCAACCATATAATGTATGTATGCAAGTGCTCACTCATGGCCATAAATGACTAAAATGCCATGATTTATGTGTATAAATTGTGCATACATTTGCACGGATGCTTATAGACTTGCTCCTAAGTGCACCTGTAGGCTGCCTTTCATCGCGGGTAATGTGTGGGTAGATGGTGGGAAAATCCTCAGCAGTTACCACTGAGGCTTTGCAGGGACCACGTGGTAATTAGGACACTGGCCACACGGTAACTGCAAAACTCTACTGCACTTTAGTAAAAGAGCCCTTTACTTTTTAAAGATTTCTGTGAAAGATTGTTTAGGAGAGCATCATTCCAAAATAAGAAAGATTTATTACTTTTCTGGTTAGGTTTTTGTGCCATAATCCCAGCATAACAACTCCCTTAACCATATGTTATCTTAATCGCTCTTACAAATCTCACTTATATCAGATTTACAATTCAACAAGCATATTTCTTAAATGCTATGGAATGCTACTGCAGGCTTTAATATATGGCACACTGGACTTCATGATAGAAGTCAGCCTGATTAAAGTGCTCTGACAGGTTTATTGCCTCATAAATTGTTCTCAAAAACAACATTTTATATAGCATTTGCACACCAGACAACATAATGAACAATAGAAAAAGATATCCTCGGGCTTTAGGAAGAAATGATACCTTTCCTTTCAGGTATGTCAAGGATTTATATGGCAAAAATGTTCAGTTTTGTTCGGATTCGTTTCCAGAACCCATTTGGTTTGTCTTCAGATGCTGAACCATTCATTGTCTTCATTCATTTGAACTCGTCAAGGCAATGGGGTAAGTCATTTTATAATAATGGGGGTTCCATTCATTTTTCAAATGAAACTTACTTAACACTCGATGGCAGGTATCATCACAAGAAGATACCAAGAGTGGCACAAAAATGTCACGGTATCAAAGGAGGGGCAAAAGATACTAACAGTAGCGTGAAGATTCCAAGTCACCATAAGAAGGGCAAAGCAGCACAAACTGTGGAATGAAGACCCCAAGGTAACAGAAGGCAGGTAAGGCAGCACCAGCATTGGCTGAAACACACCAAAGTACTTGGGTGGGGGGAAATGGCACCAACATTGGCAAGAAGACTAAGGCATCGGGAGAGGGATAAAGTGGCAACAACACTGGCCAGATGACCCCAAGGCAGCAGGAGAGGGTTAAAGCACCAATAACACTGGCTTGAAGACATCAGAACACTGGAAGTAGGCCAACACAGCACCAAGATAGCCTGGAAGACCCTAAAACACCTGAAGAGGGTCAACCCAGCAGCAAGATAAACTGGAAGAGCTCAGATAGTGGGACTGAGGTGAGGATAGCCCAGCTGTATGCCTCCAAGTTATATTCCTGGCATTGAGAACTTTTGTCCTATCTTTGTGATCTGTAGTGAAGACTGGATTGGGAAAACAAGAGGTATTCATGACTGCTTGTATAAGATCCAGTGGGATTTGGGTAGATTCATGAAGATCCCAAAGGCAGTGGAAGTATGTTGAAGCACTAACTGGAAGAGCCCAGAACACCTGAAGAAGGCCAATGCAGTACCTAAATAAGCTGGAAGGACTTAAAAAACCTGAAGAGGGACAACACAGCATCAAGATCAGTTTGAAAGCTCCAACACATTTAGGCTTGGGGCAAAAAAGCACCAAAAGGGTTAGTTCTGGATCAACGTTTTGTGGGAAATCGAACCTGTTTGAGGTATAATGAAGGAGTATCTGTTTGTTTTCATATACAGGTTTACTCAGAAGAATTTGACAGCAAGAGCCTACTTTCTGACACAATGCATGAAAATGTGCATGAAAGGACTCTGCCTCTGCTTTGAAAGTAGATTGGAATGTGGCCAAAGTTTTATCTGTAGTGCTACCTTGTCACAAAGAGGTTACTATTGACCACACCCAAACACAGCTTATGAAACAATAGGATGTGAGACAGTGGCATGCAGACCCCAAAAGCATTGGGAGAGGGCTAAAATTACACCAACATTGATATGAACACTGAAAGAACCCAAGGCATTGTGAGAGGTGCAAAGCAGTGCCAGCATGGAAGACCCAAAGGCAACGATGACAAACTTTGAGCACTGGTGTCCAGTGTTTGGGGGGGCATCTCCAAATATTTGACCATTGGGATTCAGTGGGCAGGAGAGCATTACAAGTGGCATCAGTACTCAAAGTCTGGGGTAACTGGATGCACAAATTTGTTCATTTAGGTTGAAATGTTATTTGGAGGGCACATGGTAACTGGGGTCTAGGAGGTATAGTTTTCAATTCCTCTCCACCATGTAGGAATTGAAAGGATTACACAAGGCTTTATCTTCCTAGACATCTGCACTACCTTCAATAAGATAAGCCACAAAAACCTCCTATCATGACTTCATTCAATTGGACTAAGAGAAAAAGACATTACAGTGGTTCCAATCCTACCTGGAGGACTGTTATCAACATGTAAAAGTAGGGTCAATCACTTTACACCCTACAAACAGAACTAAGGCCTACCACAAGGCTCTGCCCTTTCCTCCCTACCTTTTAACATCTTCATACAACCACTATCTACCATAACCTGGAATCATAACATTCTTTATCATCTCTACGCTGATGACATCTTAATCTACACATCATTCTACACAGAAAACCCAGATTACACCACAATAGGAAAATACTTCAAATCTATCTCCCAGTGGTGCCACCACCACAACCTGGCTTTCAACCCCAATAAGACAGAAGTACGCCATATAATGAAGACTCTAACATTCTCTCCTCCAGCCACCATATACCTGGCCAACATAGCTCTTCAAAAGTCAAATACTTGGGCATAATCCTTGACCAAAGACTAAACTTCCACTCTCAAATCGAGTCACAAGATCGGCATACTATAAAATGAAAACAGTTCAAAACCTCTGTCCACTGCTTGACACAGTGATTTTAGGAACATATGTCTGGTGCTCATCACTCCATTCCTCAACTATGGAAGCATCATCTATGAAGAACTTCCAAAGGTTATCTTGCACCCCTTAAAACTCGCACAAAATACTGCTGCAAGGATCATTTCTAGTGCTCCTCAACAATCTCACATTACACCTGTCTTAAAGAAATTTCACTGGCTCCCCATCCACATGCGGGTCAAATACAAATCTTCACTAAATATATTTAAAATTCTTCATAACCTCTCAGCCACTCATTCTAACACCCCCTGACAACAGGATGAGGAAGAAAGCCAACTAAAACTTGTTAATTGTCCCAGTAGGGCTCATTCTATCCCAGATGTAGCTCCCCTCTATGCCTGGTCTGAGCCGGACGTACAGAGGAGATCGCGATTCAGATCCCGTGATCAGTCCTGTATGTGCAGGCCGGGACTGCGATTCAGTCCAGCCTGCACGTACAGGACCTTCCCAGCTAACTCAGTCAAGGTTCTTCAATGAAGCCGCGGCACCATGGCGTCATATTGCCATGGTACCGCAGCTCTATTGAAGAGCCACGATGCCGGCCGCCGGAAAAAAAAATCATTCCCCGCAGCCTGACCCCCGATCTGGCCTCCTAAGGCCAGGGTCAGGCTGCGGAGAATTTCCTCTGGTCCTCTCTGCCCCATCCACGCCCCGGGCACAAGAAAAAAATGTGTCCAGGGAAGTTATTCCACCTCGGAGGTGGAATAACTTCCCCGCACAAGTCACCGGCCCTGGACGTACAGGGCCGACATTAGAATCGGTCCTATACGTCCAGGGCCGGCAACCACCCACCTCCTGCCCAGACTCCGCCCCTGAGCCACCCCATCCTGCCCCCACCTATCGTCCCCCCACAACCGACGGGGAGGTTAGACGCAGCACAGAATAACCACCAATGCAACCAAGTCACCTCAAATAGAGCCTTTTCCCTATACGCACCCTTTATATGAACTCCCTCCTACTGGACATATGATCATCAACTACCATAAATTAATTCCACCATAAGCTGAAAATTCACTTTTTCTTAGAGCATTTTGGCCCCGACACCTAGCTGCACACTTCTATTTGCGCTACAACTATTCCAATCAGCCTTATAGTAACATAGTATATGATGGCAGATAAAGACCAGTATGGTCCATCTAGTCTGCTTAGTAAGGTGGCTAGAGTGGTTGTAACTGCAGCTCCGTGCAGGTCACCTCCCTCGCTGTGTTTAGGGTTATACCTGATGATCTGTGCAGGCCAGTCCCCCTCTATTTATTGAGTATAAAAGATCCTTAAGTTTGCTTTGATTTTATCCTCTTGATATAAAGAAATCCACTGTGTCTGCCCCATGCCATTTTGAATGCTGTCATTGTATTTGCCCTCTCCACTTCCATCGGGAGGGCATTCCAAACATCCACCACCCTTTCAGTGAAAAAGTATTTCCTGATGTTGCTTGTGAGTTTACTGCCTTGCAGCTTCATTGTATGCCTTCTTGTCTTACAGCTTCCCCTTCTTTGAAAAAGGTTTGTTTGTTCATTGATACTCTAAGTATTTAAAGGTCTGTATCATATCTCCCCTGCTCCTCCTCTCTTCTAGAGTATACATATTTAGATCTTAAAGTCTCTTTTCATACGTCTTCTGGTGCAGGCTCCAAATCATTTTGGTCACCTTCCTCTGAACCATTTCAAGTCTTGTTATATTCTTTGTGAGATACGGTCTCCAAAACTGAACACAGTACTCTAAGTGAGGCCTCACCAATGACTTGTACAGGGGCATTAATACCTCCTCCTTTCTGCTGATTATTCTTCTCTGTATGCAGCCCAGAATCCTTCTGACTTTGTCTACTGCCTTGTTGTGTTGTTTCACCACCTAGAGATCTTCTCGCACTGGCTCTGCGAGGTCCCTCTCCTGGTCTGTGCATCCCAACCTCTCTCCCCCTATTACATACAATTCCTTAAATAGTATCGGTCCCAGGACTGATCTCTGAGGCATGCCCATGTTCCCTGTAAATTAGTTATCTCCAAGTTATAATACCCTGTTCAATGTAATTTTAGTTTGTTCAATGTAAACCGCACTGATGCAGAATAGCGCGGTATATAAGAGAATGTAAATAAATAAATGCCACTACACACTTTCCTTTTTTCTGTGCGAGTTCCATTTACCATCATCTTCTGTTGTCATCTTCTGATCCAGTTCACCACCTTGGGACCTATCCACAGGCTGCTCAGTTCATTGATAAGCCTCCTATGAGGAACGGTATCAAAGGCTTTGCTGAAATCTAGGTATATCAGTCCATTGCATGCTCTTGATCTAGTTCTCTGGTCACCCAGTCAAAAAACTCAATCAAATGTGTTTGGCATGATCTTCCCCTGGTAAAACCATGTTGTCTTGGATCATGCAATGCATTGATTTCCAGAAAGTCTACTATTCCTTCTTTCAAGAGCACCTCCATTTCTTTTCCCACCATAGAGGTAAGGCTTACCGGCCTATAGTTTGTCCCCTCTTCCCTATTACCACTTTTGTAAAGAAGTAACACATCAGCCCTTCTCCAGTCCTGCGGAACCTCTCCCATCTCCAAGGATCTACTAAAAACATCCTTTAAAAAGGCCCTGCCAGAACCTCTCTGAGCTCCTTTAATATCCATGGCCTTGTCCACTTTGTTTTGTTTTCTGATGTTGCTTAAATTACCTTATACCAGCTATATGTTAACCTGGTACTTTGCAAGTTGAGCTTCCATTCACTTTCACCTGTATCTTTTATTTTCTTATAAGTTATTCTATTGTTCAATTACTGTTTAAGTTACATGTACAATTTATTAATCCATTACCTGTACACCACTTTGACTTGTAGATATGGTGGTATAAAAAAGATGTTAAATAAATATATAAAATAAATGTAGAGAAAAAGACCCCCCAAGGCATGGCAGAAAAGATAAATATGGCACCAGCAATAGCGAGATAAAAAGCAAAGGCATCCAGAAAGACACAAAGCAAACACAGGAAGAAGATTGCCACCAGTATGTCGGAAGACACTGATAGCAGTGAATGTAAACTGATGGCGTAATTGGTAGGATCAGAATGGCAGATCACCTGGGTCCTGTGCGAGCAACGGATTAGGAAAAGGCAGAAATGTCAGAGAACAGAGAAGGGTGCAGTAGAAACCTTATGCCAGGAACCTCCCCGTAATCAGGCAGGGCAGCATGATACCTAATACCTGATGTCGAAGCAAAAGCCACAGCATATAGGTTTAGGTTTGATTCTTTACTTATAGGTAGTGCCTTTAATGCTCTTTCCATAGCATCCCTTTCAACCCATTTTTTTTAACTTCTCAAACAATATATATTATATATTTAATCAAAGCATATTTAATAGCTTGCAATTGGTAAGCAAAGAATTTCCTCTTTGTACTGAAAGCAAGTCGTATTTATTTTTTAAGTGCCTTCAAGTCAGTGCTGACTCCTGGCCACCCAGCAGACCCTGGGTCTTCTTGGCAAGGTATGACCAGAAGCAGATTGCTAGGCCTTTTCTTCTGAGGCAGCTGAGGATAAAGTGACTTGCCCAAGGCTACAAGGAGTGCCAGCAGGCTGCTGTTCTAACCACTATACTACTCCTCTCCACTGCTAACCTTGAGACTGCTTAGCTAAAAAGAGCCAAAGGTAGGGCACAGCGCAAAGTTAGTAACCTGAACAGCCTAAGACATTAACACTAAAGGAGGAAAACGTTTCTTCATTTTTACTTTTAAAGTCAAATAGAAACAAGAGTGACGGGACAGCTGATCATGCCAGGAAGCAGGAAGTAAAACAGCACTGGCATGCAACTGACCTCAGAGCCAGGACCAGTGTTTGGACTTCAGCCCCCATGCCACAGGTGGCCTGTCTCAAGATGAAGGAAACTTTGGGGCCCTGCATGTCTCATTGGCCTTCTCTCGAGCAGGGCAGGCAGTGACACAGCAGTAGCAAGGAGCAAGAATAGAGGCTTTTCTCTTGATTTTTATATGTGGTATTCAGAAAAAAGGATGTACAGCTGTGACTAGAGTGACGATGGACAAAACCGCAGCAAGATATTGAGGGCAAAAAGCATGCATTGCATTGGTGAAACTGTGCGTAGGCTCCTCTTCCCCCTCACATGGAAACCAAGCAAAGGGAGGTTTGTCTTTAGAGAAAATCTGGCACTAGCCATGAATGATGTGGACTCATATCATCTCCTGCCTTAGACAATATAGGGGGCCATATCTGGCCAGACTGCGGACCTGGGTGCCCGGCGTGCCCAAAGTCTGCGGCGTGGTCTCAATGGGCTCTGCGAGGCATCATTTCACAGAAACCTATGCCAAGGATTGTTTTGTGATGGTGCCTATGGACGTCGGGCTCACAGAGGTGGGAGGAAGGAAGTGATAGAGGACATAGTGCTTCTCATGCTACCTGCACTACTTACTGGCATGCCTACTCTTTCCCCCGCTGTGTCCTCTGGAACTACTTTCCCTCCTCCTTGCTCACCAGCTTATCCCTACAGTACTGGAAGACAGTAAAACAAACCAGAACCAAAAGGAAATTGATTAATCTCCAGATACCCATCAGCAATAAGCAGCTGCATAGCAGCCAAAATATGAACAGAACATCTCGAACGTCCATAAGAAGCTTTCGCCCATTTAACAGGGAACACATCCTATCTGAGACCCACTCACTCATCAACAAAACCATGCCTGACCTTGAAGAGCTAATCTCCTCCTGGAACTTCAACCTTAATGCCATCTCTCAACGCCCGAACTCCAATAACACAGCAAAGATAAAAAGAAGCTCTGCCCCCTGGTTCTCTCCTGAGCTGCGATCTTCTCTTACTCAGCTACACAGACTTGAGCGATGATGGCGCCGTTCGCTCTCTACTGAAGACCAGTCCGCTTACCAACTCCACCTGTCAATGCACCGAGAAGCAATCACAATTCAAATGAAACAATATCACACCGACACTCTAAAGAGATCACTAAACAAGCCACGTGATCTTTTCAACTTGGTCAAATCTCTTTCGAAAGAACCATCTCCCGAACAACTCAGTGAGATTCACCCATGAAAATTCGCGGACTACTTGCAATCCAAGATCGTACAGACTGACAAAATCTCAGCAGACTCGTATCAAGAACCAACCGGCCTAACCCCTCTAAATAAATTTTCCACTCCATCCACTAAATGTATTGAGGATACAATAGCGTCTCTCAATACCTCCACAGCGCAGACTGACCCTTGCCCAGCTTTTTGGATTAAGGAGCTACGCAGTGAGTTCAGCCCTTTCATCGCGAATCTGATGAATCTCTCTTTCACAACGGGTTCCTTCCCCACAGCTCTCAAACAGACTTCCATTAGGCCACTATTGAAGAACCCCAAACTAGACCCCCAACGGGTCGATTCTTATAGGCCAATAGCTAGTATTCCCCTCCTAGCTAAGATAATTGAGAAAGAGGTACAAAGGCAAATTCAAGACCATATAGATTCTGCAGCTCCCCTAGATCACTGCCAACATGGGTTCAGAGAACATCATGGAGTTGAGACCCTCCTCACTAGCCTTTTCAACAATATCATCACTGGCATTGACAACGTCCGACAAGGTTTTGTGCTCATCTTCTTAGATTTCGCCGTGGCGTTTGACTCGGTGAGTCACGAACTCCTCCTTGGTCGATTGAAAGAGAAGGGCGTCTGCAACACTGCGCTTGAATGGTGCAAGTCTTATCTAGATGGAAGATGGCAATATGTGAAGTCCGGATCAGAGGAATCAAAACGCTTCCATCAAAAACAAGGTGTGCCTCAAGGGTCCTCGTTGTCTTCTCTCCTATTCAATATATACATGCAACCCATCTGCAATATCATTAGGTCATTTAACGTGAACTGTTTGATATATGCGGATGACATACTCTTGTACATGCCGTTCTCTACAGTTCAATTGGACCTGACACCACTGATAGATTGTTTCAATGCAGTCTCAGAATGGCTCCAATCTCAAAACCTTCGTATTCAACACAAGAAAACGGAGGTGCTTTTCATCGCCAGAGACCCCAACTTTATTCCTCCGTCCCATGTAAGGGTCAAGGAAGCTGACTTACAAACTAAAGAAACAATAAAATACCTTGGAGTCACCTTGGACCAACGTCTAGATATGAAACATCACATAAACAATATAGTCAAAGCTGTATATTTCAAAATCCGCTCGCTCAGGCATCTGCGCTCTCTATTGGACCCAGACGATTTTCGGACTATATATCAAGCGCTAATCCTACCACACTTCGACTTTGCAAATGCCATCTTACAAGGTCTCCCTCAATCTACACTGAGCCCGTTACAGCTGGCCATGAATGCTGCAGCAAGGGTCCTCTACGGAGCCTCCAGAAGTGACCACGTGACTCCTATTCTCAAGCAGCTGCACTGGCTCCCTATCCATGGAAGGATCATCTTTAAAACCCTACTACTCTCATTCAAGGCAATCAAGGGTATTTCATCTTCCTCACTCACAGAACTTATCCACACAATGCCCCCCAACAGATCCAGAAGAGCAACAGCTGTAAACCTACTAATAACCCCAAAGGCACTTACAAAATGCAACATGACAACGGCAAACAGAGCTTTCAGTTTCTACATCCCCAAATGCTGGAATGCGCTACCATCCGACATTCGGGCCATTGTAGACCTAACTCAGTTCAGGAAGGCACTCAAATACCACCTTTTCCTCCAATACTACCCAGTCAGCAATGAGATCTAGGTATCCCCACCTAAGAAATAACCATATATTTTCCTTACGTTAGTGTTACTCCAATCTTGTAATTATAATTATTTCATGTATATAGTTCACCCCTGTTATCCAAGTTTGTACTCCTGTTCTATGTAAAACCAAACAGCTTGTTGTTATGGTCATTGTGTTATAATGTAAACCGCGCTGATACCGAATAGTGCGATATATAAGAAATTGTAATAAATAAATAAATAAAAAATAGAGGCAGACAATAGCCAAATACCGATAAATATTCAAAACAATAGAAAGTTTATTGAAGGACCCAACACAGCTGAGTTTCGGCAAACTCGCCTGCATCAGAGGTCTAAAATAAAAACAAATACATATGAATAAAATATACACACATATGGACTTTGACCACAAAACATTCATATTGGTGTTAAAGTGAAAAAATATTCATATCAAAGGTGAAAAAATACTCATATGACGCCAGTGAGACACATTGATGCGGTTTTGAGTAATAACAGTTTCCATTTAATATTCTTGTGTTTGGTGTAGTGCACATACTGTTATGTCATTCTTGGATGTCTGTCCTCCATTGGAGCTTTGATATATGCAATATGATTTTGGCCAGCTACACCCATTACCCCATCTCTCATTTTTGACTCTAAACTTTTATATGTGTTCTTTTTGATATGAATCGCTTACTGATGAAGAGGCATTTCTATTTTTATTTTTTATTATTGGTGCATCATATTCATATTGAAGCCACATATGTGATGTTTTGAGTTGTAGCCTGGAGGTCATAGTAAGTCCTCTTGCCGGTGGGTGAGAATTTGAGTAATTTTGATGCAAGGCGGCTGCATATTTTTATGATTTGCTTTGCAATTCGTTTTGAAGTATGTATTATTATATCATTTTATTGTCCTTATGAACCATTAGGTTTTAATTTCTTGATGAAATATACATGTTTTTTTCCAAAGGTCTTTTAGGAAACTGAATTTATTATGGGCCTGATTCCATGCCATGAATAGCAGCTATTTGTGCCTTTTCTAGCCGGTTGTGCAGGGAAGTTAGATGGGGCGGGGAAGGGGCAGCTCGAGGGCGGAGTCTGGTCATGCCCAACCCTGGACATACAGGACCGATTCTAATGTCAGCCCTGTATGTCCAGGGCTGGCGACATGTGCGGGGAAGTTATTCCACCTCCGAGGTGGAATTCCTGGCGTGTTTGTTTTGTACTGCCGGGGCGTGGATGGGACAGGGGGGCCGGAGGACATTCCCCGCAGCCCAACCCTGGCCTTAGGTGGTCAGATCGGGAGTCGGGCTGCAGGGAATAAACACTTTTATCAAGCGGCCGGTATCGCAGCTTTTAAATGGAGCTGCGATGCCACGGCAACCAGAAGCCATGGCGCCACAGCAACTGGACGCCATAGCGCCACAGCTCCATTTAAAAGTCCTGAGTTAGTTGGGCAGGTCATGTACGTGCAGGCTGGACTGAATAGACATGCCCCGTGGGATCAGAATTGCGATTCTCTCTGTACGTTCGGTTCAGACCAGACATACAGAGGGGATCTACGTCCGGAACGGAATGAGCCCTTATATATATATCTTTTTACATACATTTCAACTCTTTTCTATTTCTTTTTAATTTTTTTTTAGGCTATTTATTTAGAACAGCTCTTTCATTGATTTATTGAATTATAGATGGATACCCGTCCTGGTGATGTGGCTTTTCTCCTCATGTTTTAGTTTATCCTGTCTCTTTTAGTTTTCTTTCCCTTTTATTTTGTATTTTTTATCTTTTTTAGGTTGGTTTGTCTGTATCACCGGTGTTTTTAATGTAAACTATCTACTTTCTGATTTTACAGATATTTATTGATGCATGTAAATGAATGGACTGATGCTATAACAAGTATGAATATTTTTTCACCTTAACACCAATATGAATGTTTTGTGATCAAAGTCTATATATATAAATATAAATAGTAGGGACGGGTAGCCACCTCTTATCTTTTCCTAAGCTTGTAGTTGTGTGAGGAATAATGAGCCAAGTGGTTTATCAAAGCGCACAGGAATTTATTCAGCTTCCTTGCTGGTAAGTGGATACAAATTCTTCAAGCACATTTATTCTCCAGACAAAAGAAAAATAACGGATAACTTCTCCCATAAACAAATGTCCAAAACAGAGTAACAGCAAATTCAACAATCCAAGCTTCTGCCCCAGTCTTTTACTGTTTAACGTTTCTGCACATGAAGGAATATGCCCTTCTTTTTAAAACTCTTCAAACAGGCTGTCAGCTTATTCAAGGCCGTTGCAAACACCAACAGTTTCAGCTGTTCAACCCCAACTGAGTTACTGCTGATAAGCTTCAAAGGAAAGACTCTTAGGCCCTTTTTAATTATATGACTCCTTCTCTCCTTTCTTTCAGCTTCAGAACTACCTTCACACCTATAGTAGCGTTCTTAAGGTTCAACTGTTTCTGGCTTACACTAATTCACCTTAGTGCATGCATCACATTCCATCTCTGAAACACTGGAAGTTACATCACCCTCTTTGGCTTCAACCTCCATGCTCTCAGCTGAGCTGTAGCAGGGTTCTGCTTGGAAACGCTCAGGAACTTTCTGTTTTAAAGTTTTCAACAGGTCAAACAACCTCTCCCACTTTCTTGCCCTCCCTTCTCTGGGCAGGTCTCCTATGGGGTGTTCTTGTTTAACCTTCCTGGGGAAACATTTCTTTCTACGCTGTGTTATCTGGGGTACAACAGTTTCATCAGAGTCAGAACAGGAAACCCACTTTGAAGGCCTTACTGCCTCCCCTCTCCTACCTTGGGGTTTTGGTGCAGTATTCTCTTGGTTGGAACTTCGGCCAGTCAGGACTCCCTCTGCCTCAGAGTAGGGCAGAGACTTTTGGTAAAACTTTCCCGCTCTCTTGCCAGGGTAGGTGGTTCTCTCCCAAGAACCTTCCCTATGTCCTCTGTGGCTACTGTGCTGACTATTGTGGCTTCCTTTGTACCTTCTTTGGCTGCCTTTATAGCTGTTCCTTTCTCTGCTGCTCCCTTTGGCTGCAAAGCTCCTTTGTCCTTTGGCTACAGGGTTGTTCTCTCTGGACCTTCTGGAACTTGGACTGGAACCTGAGCTGCAACTCCCACTTGGACCTGGACTGCAACTCCGACAGCAACTGCCACTGCAACTGCAACTGTGTCTCCAACCGTGTTTCGCCCTGTGTCTCCAACCGTGTCTCCCCCTGTATCTCCAACCGTGTCTATCTCTGGTGTTTGTTTGCTCCAATTTAAACATTGAGCAGGGCAACTCCCTTCCTGGCCCTGCCCATCTGTACCTCCCACTCCTATCTATGGTTGACCAGGGGTGTGGGCGTGGCTTACAACTAGGTCTGCCCTCTAGGTTTCTCTCCGGGCTTCTGCTGTGGACTATGTGATCCTGTGTACCCATCCCCCGCAAAGAGGAAAAATTCTTCTTCTCTTTTTCCTGGCTGGGCTGCACTCTCCTTACCACAATATATATATAAAGTATATATAATATATATAATATATGTATTTATGTATATTTTAATATGTTTTATTTTTTTTATTTTAGACCCCTGATGCAGGTGAGTTTACTGAAACTCAGCTGAGTTGGGTCCTTCATTAGCTTCCTATTGCTTTGAATATGGTTTTAGCACTTCATTTCAGATGACCACCATCTGTTCACAATTCCTCCCCCCAACTCTGATATCACTGATCATGAGAGACCCAGTAGCTCCTACCCCCCACCCCACTGAACCTCTGAAAGACCTTCCCTTGTTGGCCCAGTGGCTCCACCCCCAACCCCTTCCCCAAACCCCAAACTCCTGGTAGAAGCCCAATCCTTCCATACTTAAGCTGTTGGGGGAAGGCATGATGCCCCCATGCTACTATCTTGGAAAATGGCAGTGCCTGATCAAGCGCGATACTGGGATGCACCAGGCAGAGTCAGACTGTTATATAATGCAAAAATTGCTTTATATGGTAGAGTGATCCCCTGGGGTACATCCTAGAATGCACAATGCAGGGTCAGTGAGCTCTCTGCTGGGCAGAGCCCAAGAGAAGTAGGGTATAGAAATGATTCATTTGTAGCAACTGGGGCCATTGTTCCAGTTCCCCCTCAAAAATACAGCCAGGGGTGCTATTCTATTTACTTTTTCCCAAAGAAAGAGGTACCTTTGGCCTACACTCTGTAATTGCAGCAGTCCAAAAGGGTGGATTTCTTTCCTCCCTGGACCTCTTCAAGGCCTATCTACGTATTCCCATTTGGTCCAAGGTGATATGGGCCAACTCTGAGGAAAAAAGGCCAGAGATGATCTTCCACCAGATGAAGTTTGAGATGGACCTGCCAGCTCTCATTGTGGCCCCTGCTCCCTCTAAAGGAATATCCCACCCCTTCTCAGGCTTTGCTGGTACCTTTTGAACCTCCCTGATGAATATCTCACAGAGGGGGACACAAGTCAGTTGGGGAGACAACCCCAATCCCTGGGGTGAAATATGCCCTCCATGCCCCCTATCAAAGAGTGACCACAGACCTCAGGCAGTCTCTGGGGCCTTGCTTCTCCCGGGTCTTTCACCAACTATTTAGGACTTCCCTAAACTGCAGCTTCCCCTGAAAAGTCAGCTTGCTCAGCCAGGACTTGGGAAGCTATATTTGCAGACCAATTTCACAACCAATCATTTGTGCTCCCCCAACAGGGAAGCCATCGAGTTAGCTCCTATGCGGACAAGATCATATAATATGTCTACCAGAAAGGTCACCAGCCAGGCTACTTCAGTGGACTCTAACAACTATTGGATCCACCTGAGCAACACCAGGGCCACATAACCACCAAAAATGGCTGCTTGGGTCCTGAGCACTGAAGACCTGCTTCATAGCATATCAACGCTCCTATCCTTGGCATATTTCAAGGCCACCCCTCTCTCTCCACCAGGATGGTGGTCTTCTTGGTAACTGCTGTTATAAGAGCATCCATCCTGGGAAGATGGAAGATGCTTGAGACCTCTTAACACCGTCTCTGGTGTCTCCCATTCAACCAGGATCATCCTTTAAAGGGCCTTGTGGAGGGGAAAGGACTTTCCAGGTCTTTACAAGCCTTCAAGATAAGATTGCCCTCTGCTGTGTCCTTAGCCACAGCCTCCACTATCTGCAAAGAGGAGGTCACCTGTGAAATAAAGGAGGGAAGTAGTTCTTTTGTGAAAAGGCAGATCACTGGGGACTCATACCCCTCTGATGGGGACAACACTCTCCCCCCCTAGAGAAAAGCATCTTCAAAGGAAGAGTTCCCCTTCATCATCCCCTTCCAGACAGTTTTCATCTAGTCCAAGATGGGAATGACTCCCTTAACTTCCTCCTGAGCCCCATCAAGGTTCCTTGAGCAGTTCCTTAGATCCCATGAAGGGCCCCAGGGCCTTCCCAACATCCGTGGAGCTTAGCAGGTGCTGTGCTGCTGTTCCTATAGCTTGGAAGGAAGCCAAAGCCTGTAGCATGTGTCCTGGAATTTCTTTCAGCAACTGCTGAGAAAACATCTCTGGCTGGAACAGAGAAACACAATCCAGCCCCCCAAACTGTGCTCCAAGGCCCAATGTGGGAACTCCATACTCAGGCATAGCCCCTGCCCCCCAAAGAATTCTGCTGAAGGAGAGAAGACATGCAGCTAGTAGACCACATGGCCACGGTTTCCACCAGTAGGAAGGCTCGCTGAGGTGCATCAGGCCCTATACCTCTGCTTTCCGTGATGGCCCCACTACCCAAAACAAAATCTCCTAGTGCTGACTGCCCTTCCACCCCTTTGTCGCAGGAGGGACAGAAAGACCTGGCCACACTGCTCAAGCAATGGTCACCACAAATGGCACACCAGCAGCTACAATCAGACATAGCATTGGATTCCCTGGAGATCCAAGAACTCTGTTCCGACATCTCCACTCTACATGGCTGACTCGGCAAGGCTTCCTTCAGTTTCCTTTAGTGAATACAGGTGCAAGCACTGTTTTTCATTTGTTTCTTTTATTTTTAAACAGAGGTAGAGACAGCTGGGGGGAGGGGGAGCAGGGAGGAAGAGCAGTATGGAGCAGCTAATTCAGGAACCAACAAGAAGTGGAGCCATTTAGAACTTGCCTTTAGTGGAACACAAGCTTTGATATGAAAGATAACAGCAGTGGAGCCACTTGGCAATAGCGATCATAACATAATCAAATCTGATGTAAAGGGAGGACATTAAGGAAATCAATTGCGTTAGCATTTAATTTTCAATGGGGAGACTCTGATATAAAGAGGAAAATGGTTAGGCACTAAAAGTAATAGCCACAAAGGTTAAGCATTTACATCAGGCATGGACATTGCTTTAAAATACCATCTAGGAAGCTCATCAGATGCATTTTAGGCAATAAAAAAGGCAGGAGACAGCCAAATGACTGCCAGCATAGCTAAAAAAAGGAGAACAGATCCAAATGAAGAAAACAAGAAAAACAACCACCAGAAAGTTAGAAGCAAAGTATTGATAAAGGCAATAAGAGAATTTGAAAAGAAGCTTACCATAGAAGCACAGCCTCATAATAAAACTTTTTTCAGGTACAGTCAGGGCTGGCTTGTGTTCTAGGTGAATTAGGTAGTTGCCTAGGGCGACAGATCCTGGTGAGTAGTATGTTGATCTCCCCTTTGAAGCGGTGGCTGAACTGCTGCTTCAGCACCACTGCGGACCTTAAAATGCTCAAGTTCATGCACGCAGTCACAGGCTACTGTTCCTGCCCCATCCAACAGGAAGTTGCATCGGAGGGGCAGGAGCAGTAGGCCATGAGTGCACATATGCATTTGGGTGCTGAAGCAGCAGTTCAACTGCTTCTTCAAAAGGGAATTGCGATGCTGCCCCCTCCCCAGGTGAGTAGATGGATGCCAGGGGGGCGGCATGGTGGGCTGTGCGGCACCACAGGCACGAGGGGGCATGGCATTGAGGCCATGCCTAGGGCAACAGAAACCCTTGGGCCATCCCTGGGTACATTTGAAACAAGAAGCTTGTGAGGGAGTCAGCTGGGCCGTTAGGTTATGAAGGGGTTGAAGGGGCACTCATGGAAGACAGGCATGTGCATTCATCATTTGGGCACCTAAAAATTGCTTGCATGTACACATGTTCATTTTGTGGTATACAGTATGTACCTTCTATTGTGTGTATTTTTAAGTTCTTGCCTGTACATAATGTATACCTAAAAAAATAAATAGATTAAACCAACACAAAAGAATTAGGAAAAGGTCATGTTAAATGAACACGAACCAAACTTTTTGGGGCATGTATACGAAAGGTTAATGTGCATTAAGTGAAGTCATGTGCGTTAAGTGCTTCCACTGCCTATTCATTCCTATGGGCCATTGTAGCCGTTAACGTGCATTATCTTTCAATGACACACATTAACCTTTCTTAAATATGCCCCTTTGACTGTGTACACCCCTAGGCCATAGCAGGGAGAATAAATACATTCTTTGCTTTGTTATTGAGAAAGATGTAAGGGAGATACCCATGCCAGAAATAGTATTTGATGGTAAAGAGTCAGAAGAACAAACAAATCTCAGGGGATCTGAAAGATGTAATAGGGCAAACTGACAAACTAAAGAGTAGCGGTTTACCTAGATGGGATGCTATACATCCAAGTATATCGAAAGAACTCAAATTGTCTACAGTACCTGAAAATTGGAGAGTGGCCAGTTTTTAAAAAGGTTTCTTGAGGTGATCAGGAAAATTCAGACTGGTAAGCCAGACGTCAGTGCTGGGCAAAATAACTGAATTATAAAGAACAACATTACTAAAGATATAGATAGTCATGATTTAATGGGACAGAGTCAACTTGGATTTAGTAAAGGGAAGTCTTGCCTCATAAATCTGCTACTTTTTGAAGATGTGAACAAACACACGGATAAGGATAAGCTAGTTGATATAGTGTATCTGAATTTTCTGAAGGTATTTGGCAAATTCCCATGAGACTCCTGAGTAGCAAGCAATCCCTAATTGTAGATTGAGAACTTCTTAAAAAATAGAAGACAGAGTACAAATAAGAGGTCAATTTTCTAGTTGGTGAAAGATAAATGGTGGATAGGGGATAGGTTGGACTAAAGGACAAATATGCCTGGGTTTTCTTTTTATTTCTGGGGGGGGGTTTTGTTATTATTATTATTGAATGTGTGACTGGGGCTTTTTAGCATATTTATAAATGATCTGGAATTGGGAATAATGAATAAATGACACAAAATTATTCAAGGTTTTTAAATTACAAGTGAATTGTGAGAAATTTCAGGAGGACCATATGAAAATGGGCAACCATATGGAAGTTGAAATTTAATGTGGACAAACGCAAAGTGATGCACATGGGAAAGAATAACCCAAAATATAACTTCATGATTCTATATTTCGCATTAGGAGTCACCATCCAGGACAAGGATCTAGGCATTAGCCAGGGCTGACCCAAGAGTATCTGACACCCTAGGTCAGTGATGGCTAACCTTTTTGAGCCCGAGTGCCCAAACTGCCGCACAAAACCAAAGAATTTCCTCAAAGTGCCAGTACGTCAATTAAATCTCAGCTCAGTTACACATGCAGAACATAGACCATCACCAAACAAGGAATCACAATTTAGAAACAGGAAGGCAATAATTAAACTGGGAACCCCAAAAGCCAAACTTGGAATGTACAACACTGTAGAAATAAAACTATAAATTAATTTCCTCTTGTACCAAACAAAGCACAGACGTTAATGATGCATATTTCCCAGAGGTTTCATATTCCAGTTAATAAATTCAAAATAAAGAGATATCTTTCTACCTTTTGTGCATTTTTTTTCAGTTGGAATTGCTCCAGCCACTTTCTTCTGGTTTCTTCATGTTTTCTGCTAACTCTCCATCGTCTGATGTCCATTTGTTCTTTCTTCTCTCTTCTAGTCTTTTTTTCCATTCTCTCTCTCTACATCTGCTTTAACATACTAATCTTTCTCCTTTTGCTCTTTCCTCATTCCTATTTCATCCACACAAATTTTACCGCTCCATCCTCAATCCCCACTTACTCTCCCAATACCCGGCCAATTGTAGATTTTTCATTCCTCCCACACAAAATATTTTTCCCCTCTCCATTTTACTCTCCCAGCCCCATCCCATTCTAATCCTCCCCCTACATCAGCTCCCTTCTAGTTCCAGTCTCACCCAGCATCCATTCCTTTCTAGTCCCTGCATCAGCCCATTTCCAGTCCTAGCCCACCATCAACCCATTTCCAGTCCTAGCTCCCCCATCCATTTTCAGTCTGAGTCCCTTCATCAGCTCATTTCCAATCCTAGCCCCCCATCAGCCCATTTCTAGTCATTTCCTAGCCCCACCATCAGCCCATGTCAAATCATAGCTCCCCTCCACTCAGTACAATTCCAGTCCAAGCCCCCCCCATGAGCCTACTTCCAGTTCTAGCCCCTCCATGAGTCCATTTCAATTCAAGCCCCCACCACAGCCCATTTCCAATCTTAGCTCCCCCAACAGCCCATTTCCAGTCCTATCCTAGCTGCTCCATCAGCCCATTTTCAGTCCTAGCTCCCTTCCCTCACAGCCCATTTCCATTCCAAGCTCCCTCCCCATCAGCTATTTGCAGTTCAAGCCTCCCCTTCCACTCAGCCCATTTCCAGTCATAGCAACCCCCCAACCCAGTACCAGTCCTAGCCCCCCATCAACCCACTTCCAGTCCTAAACCCCCATCACCCCATTTTCAGTTTAAGCCCCCCTATAACCCATTACCAGTCCTAACCCCCCATCACCCCATTTCCAGACATCCCCCATCAGCCCAAAGCCCATTACCAGTCTTAACCCCCCCCCATAGCCCATTATCAGTCCTAACCCCCCCATAGCCCATTACCAGTCCTAACCCCCCATCAGCCCACTTCCAGTCTTAACCCCATCAGCCCATTTCCAGTCAGCCCCCCACAGCCCATTGCCAGTCCTAAACCCCCCCCATCAGCCCACAGCCCATTACCAGTCCTAACCACATCAGCCCACCTCAAGTCCTAACCCCTCCCCATCAGTCCATTTCCTGTCCTAGCCCCCCCCCTTAGCCCATTATCAGTCCTAACCCCCCCATAGCCCATTAGCAGTTCTAACCCCCCATCACCTCATTTCCAGACAGCCCCCATCAGCCCACAGCCCATTACCAGTCTTAACCCCCCCATAGCCCATTACTAGTCCTAACCCCCCCAACAGCCCACAGCACATCCAGTCCTAACCCCTCCCCATCAGCCCATTTCCTGTCCTTGCCCCCCCCATAGCCCATTATCAGTCCTTACCCCCATCACCCCATTTCTTGACATCCCCCCAGCCCAAAGCCCATTAGCAGTCTTAACCCCCCCATAGCCCATTACCAGTCCTAACCCCCCATCACCCCATTTCCAGACAGCCCCCATCAGCCCACAGCCCATTAGCAGTCCTACCCCCTTAGCCCATTAGCAGTCCTACCCCCTACCCCCCCCCCCAGCCCATTAGCAGTCCTACCCCCCCCCTAGCCCATTAGCAGTCCTACACCCCCCCCCAGCCCATTAGCAGTCCTAACCCCCCCCCCCCCCCATGTCATATTTAAAAAAAAAAAAACAGCTGGCTTTGGCTGCTGCCGCTACCGCGGCAGCGGCAGAATGCAATGCCCCGCGGGGCCCCCTCCGCCCGCTAAGCCCCTCTGCAAGGGCTTTCAGATTCGCGAGGGAGAGCTTCTCCCTCGCGTCTCTGTTAAGCCCGCAGGGGCTAATGGGAAATTTCCCATCAGTCCCTCGCGTCTAAAGGGGCTGATGGGAAATTTCCCATTAGCCCCTGTGGGCTTAACAGAGACGCGAGGGAGACGCTCTCCCTCGCGAATCTGAAAGCCCTTGCAGAGGGGCTTAGCGGGCGGAGGGGGCCCCGCGGGACACTGCACTCTGCCGCTGCCGCGTCCGCGGCAGCAGCCAGAGCCAGCTTTTTCTTTTTTGCGGACCTACCCGCGTGCCAGCTGCAAGGCCTTCGCGTGCCATAGGTTCGCCATCGCTGCCCTAGGTGAACCTCCAGCCATGTGAGTGCCCCAACCCCCCCAAAGCAGTCAAGGTCCTACTTCCAATGGCCAGTATCTCATCTTCCCTTCCATTACCGTAACAACGCCTCTCCCCCTTCCACTGTCCAGCATTTTCCCTTTCTTTCCCCTTCCTACCCCCAGGCTTTAGTATTTCTCCTTCTCTTCCCCCTTCTCCCCAATCATGTGTTACATTTCAGGGGGAGAACAGATTGAGGCGCCTTCACATCAGCGTGCTCGGTTTTCGTTGTGTGCTTCCATTGGTCCAAGATAACTGTTCAAAAAATACTGACAGACAATTTCAGTGGAGACCCTTGCCCTGCTTAATAATGTTTTTGTTGTTCCTTTTAAGAGGAAGATGGAAAAGGAGAGCGAGACTGGATCCTTTGCGGATCTCTCCGTTTTCTGCAGACAATCTAGACATAACTGCGATATGGAAAGCTCTATCCGATGAGGAGACTAATTATTTCTCCTGCTTGTGTCATTTGTTTTTGAAAGTGATAAGAATTCTGCAATGAATCTCTTTTTATTAACAGGAATAGCTATATTAAGTCAGTGTGTGAGGAAATTCACACCAAGCTCAGGATAAGCAGGATATACATAGGAATGTCCAACATCTCTATATTTTCTTTTAACTTTCGAAAGGGAGACTATGATAAAATGAGGAAAACAGTTAAGAAAAAACTAAAAGGAGCAGTTGCGAAGGTTAAAGACGTACATCAAGCTTGGGTGTTGTTGAAAAATACTATCTTGGAAGCCCAGACCAGCTGTATTTCACGCTTTAAGAAAAGTGGAAGGAAGTCCAAAAAACTGCCAGCATGGTTTAAAGGTGAGGTCAGAGAGGCTGTTGTTGCCAAAAAAGCATCTTTCAGGAAATGGAAAAAAAGAGCCAAACGACGAAACCTGGAAACAGCACAAGCACTGGCAAGTCAAATGCAAGGCATTGATAAGGCAGGCAAAGAGAGAATTTGAGAAGAAGCTTGCTGCGGAAGCAAAAATGCGAAATAAAGACCTTTTCAAGTACATTCGTAGCAAAAAACCTGTGAGAGAGTAGGTTGGTCCATTAGATGATAAAGGGGTTAAAGGAGCACTAAGAGGCGACAAGGCGATAGCAGAGAGACTGAATGAATTCTTTGCTTCGGTCTTTACTGAGGAAGATGTAGGGATGTTACCCATGACTGAAGTGGTATTTAAAGGTGCGGAAGAATTGAAGGAAATATCGATACATCGGGAAGATGTATTACAACTATTAGATAAACTGAAGAGTAGCAAATCACCTGGGCCGGATGGTATACATCCAAGGGTGTTGAGAGAACTGAAATATGAGATTGCAGAACTGCTATCAGTAATCTGTGAACTATAATTTATTTTATTTATTATTTATTTAACATCTCTTATATACCGCACTATTTATAATCAGCGCGGTTTACAAAGAACAATAAAACATCAGATAAGATACATATTATCTGTTTTTTACATGGAACAGGAACAAAAACTTGGGTAACCGGGGTAATTATTTACAATGATTAATAGTCATTGAACTATATACATATGGACGGAGTAGTTAAATCATAATTTAAATATAATTAAAATCATCTCTAATACCTGAAGATTGGAGGATCGCCAATGTAACACCAATTTTTAAAAAGGGTTCCAGTGGTGATCCGGGAAACTACAGACTGGTGAGCCTGACGTCAGTACCGGGAAAAATGGTAGAAACCATCATAAAGAATAAAATTACTCAGCATGTAGATAGTCACAACCTAATGGGAGACAGCCAACATGGCTTTAGACAAGGAAGATCTTGTCTTACTAATCTGTTATGTTTTTTTGAAGGAGTGAATAAACAGGTGGACAAAGGTGAGTCGTTGATATTGTGTATCTGGACTTTCAGAAAGCCTTTGACAAGGTCCCTCATCAGAGACTTTTGGCAAAACTAAAGAGTCATGGGATAGGAGGCAGTGTACTATTGTGGATCAGGAACTGGTTAAAAGATAGAAAGCAGAGGGTAGGGCTGAATGGCCAATTTTCCCAATGGAGAAAGGTGAATAGTGGTGTACCCCAGGGATCTGTGCTGGGTCCGCTGCTTTTTGACATATTCATAAATGACCTGGAAAGTGGAACAACGAGTGAGGTTATCAAATTTGCAGATGACACAAAACTATTTAAAGTTGTTAAAACCCAAGAGGATTGTGAAAAATTGCAAGAGGATCTTGATAAATTGGAAGACTGGGCATCAAAATGGCAGATGAAATTTAATGTGGACAAGTGCAAGGTTATGCACCTAGGGAAGAACAACCCAAACTATGGTTACACAATGCAAGGTTCCACATTAGGAACCACCACCCAGGAAAAAGATTTAGGCGTCATTGTGGATACCATGTTAAAACCGTCGGCCCAGTGTGCAGCGGCGGCCAAGAGAGCAAATAGAATGCTAGGTATGATAAGGAAAGGAATGGAAAATAAAACAAAAGATATTATAATGCCTCTATATCGTTCCATGGTGAGACCACACCTTGAATACTGTGTGCAATTCTGGTCGCCGTATCTTAAAAAGGATATAGCGATTTTAGAAAAGGTACAGAGAAGAGCCACCAAAATGGTAAAGGGGATGGAAGGATACTCCTATGAAGAAAGGCTAAAAAGGTTAGGGCTCTTTAACCTGGAAAAGAGACGGCTGAGGGGAGATATGATAGAAGTCTATAAATTAATGAACGGAGTGGAACGGGTAAATGTAGATTGATTGTTTACCTTATCAGAATATAGAAAGACTAGGGGACATGCAATGAAGCTACAGGGTAAACTATTTAAGACTAATAAAAGAAAATATTTTTTCACTCAACGTGTAATCAAACTCTGGAATTTGTTACCGGAGGATGTAGTAAAGGGCTGTTAGTGTAGCTGGGTTTAAAAAAGGTTTGGACAAGTTCCTGGAGGAAAGGTCCATAAACCATTATTAAGAAGTGACCGAAGATATCAATGCTTGACCCAGTACAAGCATTGTGGAACTTGTGTCTCTTGGGAAAACTGCTGGGTACATGTGACCCGGTGAAAAGCGGGATATAAATGCAGTTAAATAAAATAAAATAAATAAATAAATTGGCCGCTGTTGGAGGCAGAGTGCTGGGCTTGATGGACCTTGGTCTGACCCAGTACGGCATATCTTATGTTCTTATGTTCTTCTGGTTTTTTTTCAGATGTCCCAATATCTTCCCTTATATTGGATCTTGTTGCTTTGAGGGTTTAATAGGGGATAGGTTGGACTAAAGGACAAATATGCCTGGGTTTTCTTTTTATTATTATTGAGCGTGTTCTAAAACTACCCTATTTTCTCTGTTATTTACCTCTATTTATATTAAACTTAAGAAAAATAACATTTAAAAACGAACCACAGAAATATTTTTTTACTCAATGCTCAATTCAGCTCTGAAGAAGATATGGCAAAAGCAATTAACATAGCTGAGTTTAAAAAAGATTTGGGAAACGTGAATAACTTATTAAGATAGACCTGGGGAAAGCCACTGGGTAAGCAGCATGAAATCTAGCTCCTTTTAGGATAATGTCAGGTACTTGTGACTTGAATTGGCCACTATTGGAAAGAGGATACTGAGCTTGATGGACCTTTGGTCTGACCCAATTTAGCAGTTCTTAAATTCTTGTGTGGGAGTGGGGTAGATTTCCATGACATTCACAGAAGGCAGTGTTTTTATGCAACTTGCAAAACTGAAAAGTGGATAAAGTCATAGGGCCAGATGAGCTACATCCCAGGATACGAACCGGAGCTCAGGGAGTTTCTTGGAGGTCTGCTAAAGGGCATGTTTGATATACTTATAGCTGGGAATGGATCTGTAGAGTGGAGAAGGTGAATGTGCTCCCTCGTCACAAGAATGGTAACAGGTGGTTGGAAGCTACAGGTGAGTAGGCCTTACCTCACTGAAAAACCTAATAGAGATTTTACTGAAAGAAATTGTAAACCTTTTATAATCCAGTGGGTTGCAAGATCAAAGGTACCATGGTTTTAACAAGGCAGATCAGGTCAAATGAATTTGATAATTTTTTTCTGACTGAGTAAGAAAGAAATTAAATTGAGGACATTTACTGAATATAGATTATTTGGATTTTAGCGAAAGTTTTGATACTGTTTTGTGCAAGGTCAATGCATATTGAGAGATATTCAAAACATATTACAGAAGAATATGTAGGAGCTGGCCTAAACAGTCACATGGAGGGTAAATTTATAACAAAGCACCAAGGCTGCAAGGCACATAGGTGCATATGTTGTGGCTGTGTTATACGTGTATGTGCTTTTATAAAATTGCCACCCTTACAACTGCTCCGAGGCAGGACTAACTGTATGTGCTGGTAAGAATTGCCACTTATGCACGCATTTTGTAACCTACACGCAAGTGCTTATCCACTCATTCCCTATCCGTGGCAGTAACTACACATAGATAGCTAAACATAGGCACTATGGGTCCAATAATGAGAACTATTAACCCAGTTACTGGCCCTGCTAACCACGTCAATTGCCTTGGCCAGAATATTCAGCGACATTAACGTGATTAGTGCTGCTGAATATCCGCAGATGCCACTGCTGCACACCCCGACGCTAGCACAGGGGTGTTCTGGGGAAAGCACCTAGCGATATTCAGCTGCTGCCTGGTTATCACTAAGCAATGAAAGTTAGGCATGTCAAAGGGTGGCCTAACGTTTGCCACCAAAGTTAACCAGGCAGCAGCTGAATGTCGTCATTGCCCAGTTAGCTTTGCTGCTATCCAGCTGACCTGGATATTCAATGCTGGTGGCCGGATATGGCCCTGGCATTGAATATCTGTGTCTTAATTTCAGTGGGGATGACTAGCTGCTTTAGAATGGCTAGCCACCATTGCTGTGTTTTCCTAGCACCTACTTTTATGTCTGTATATATCAGGCCCATTTTATAAGCCCTTACTTGAGAACATTGGTACTTGTATTTAAGGCTCTTCAGTCTGGTCAACCTCTCTACCTTCTTAATACTTTAATGCCATATACATCATTATGATCCCTTCACTTGCAAAATGATAAGCTTCTTACAGCCCCATCACATAGCAAGCTCATCTAGAATCAACCAGGCAGTCCTTCTACATATTAACACCCCTTTTGTGGAACAATATGCCAATATATCTCCACCTTGAGGTCTCTTACCTGATTCAAGGTAGGTCTTAAGACCTATTAATTTGACAAAACATTTCAGACTTAAATAAAGGTTGGGTACATTTTTATGGGAACAGGGGAGGGTGCAACACTTAACAACAGTACCACCACTTCTTTTCTAACATCAGAGGTACCGCAGACTCAGCCAACCTCCACTAACTGGAAGTCAACTTGTATTGCTGCTGTCCCAACTTTACTCTAAGGAGTATGTTTACTAAACAGTGATAGCAGCTTCCGTGCGATATCACATGGAAGCCACTACTGCTGTTTAGTAAACCTAGCCCTAAGAATTTCCGTCATCACCTGAATAAGATAGATCTGGGTTACAGGCACACCAAGACCAAAAGGGAGAAAAAAATTGTCTCATTGGTATACATGTGATTGTATAAATTCTTCTTCAGTCTTTGGGATGAATACTGCATATAGAAAGATTATCTTGTCACGTGGATCCTACTGCTGCTGCTGCTTGTGATCTTGGACAAGCTATTTAACTCCCCATTGCCTCAGATACAAAGCCCTCTCGGGACTGGAAAATACTTATTCTGCCTGAATGTAACTTGCCTTAAATTTCTGAGAAAAGGTGCGAGCTAAATCCAATACTACATTGTAACCCTTGTGGTATACCCATTTCAACATCTTTTCCCTTAGAAATCTCATCACCCCAAAAAGCTTTCTGTCTGCCCCCAAAAAAAGATACAAACCAGGCCAACACTGAGCTAATCAGCCTCAATGCTTGTAGAAATCAAAATTTAAGTCCTGAACTTGCAATTTAACTGTATCCTGTAATAGCAATCCATATCTCCTTGAAGGAAACAGACCTAGAAGCTACTGGAGTAAAAGCTGCTGCAAATTTCACTGGAGCAGGCTGTTGCAAAATTAACTAAAATCTGTGACTTTTATACATAAGGAGATATCCCAGCAACAGCATCAAAATCCAAAGATCCTATAAGTACGCAACGGTATGCTTGGAGTGGAGGAGTAACCTAGTGGTTAGAGCAGGGAAGAAGGGTTCAAATTACACCAACACTCCTTGTGGCTATAGGCAAGTTATTTAACCTTCCATTGCCTCAGTTATATGTAAACTTAGATTGTAACTTCTCCAGCTAACCAGCTATTGCTCCTCAATTTGGCTTCATGGTTTGCTGGCATCCATCATCAATGGGTCTTGAAGCCAATAGAATGACAATGGACTTTACTGTGTTCAATGGGGGTGGATTGGATTGCTCCTGTTAGTGCAACAAAATCTCAGTTCAATAAGAGCATCGTTCAGATACTAATCCCTTCACCTCCAGACTACTGATCCCAGCTGGGTAAAGCCCCAATGAATATAGGGCAAAAGTGTCTTTTGGACTAGTCCCTGGGGTAACCAAGGATTCTTCAGAGTAAATCTTTATCTTCTCCGTATGCTTCCCTATAACAAAGGAAAGAGAGAGCACAAGCTTAGGAGGATACTGTAGCTGTTCTGGAGAGTCTCATCAGTAAGGCTACTCAGCATTTGCCATCATGCCCTGTCTCTTTGGGTACCTCAGCATGTCTCAACTATAAATTTTAAAATAGCTCCCTCTCAACATTTTCTGTAACTCCATGTGTCCTCTGAATCACCTCCTTTCTTCAAATGGTCACAGTTCATATCCCCTGATCATCTCTGTTGCCCTTCTTTATGCCAATTTCCAGTTGTGCTATGTCTCTTTCTTTTCTTTAGGGGGAATGACCAGAACAGCTCACATTTACAGTGTAGTTTTGGGTGGGCTCTGTGGCACTTACTGCTATGGCAGACATCAATTGTTTCTTCATGTTCACCTTTACCATGCTAAAGCAGAGACATATTTCATTGGAAACCCCCTACTTTCCTTTAAAACTGGGATAATGATGCTGCTGTATATTGCAATGAGATTCAGCCTAGGAGTGGAGGGAAACCACAGTGACACCAGCTGTATCTTCACACAACCAGTTTATTAAGGTACCCGACTTGGCCAGGTTTCGGCACTAAGGCCTGCATCAGGGGTCTAAAAACATATATAAATATATAACATACAAAATATCCCAAAAAAATAATAAATTGATTACAATAAAACGGAAAAAGAACTGCGCCCAAAAACAGTACAAATAAATGCAAAATATGAACAGATAGTAAGCATAAAAGTAAGAAGGAATTGTGGGAGACATTGACAGGGAATAAAAAACAAATTACCAATTCAATTTTTTGGAATTATCCATCTGGAATTCACAGTGCTAGTGACTAACAATTGAAGGATAGATATAGCCTATGAAACAGGAACATATGTTGTTAACAATTGGCACTATCCATGAATTGTAAATCAATAGATGGCTTGCTATAGGAGAACCACTGGTACCTCTCTCTAAAAGTATGAACTAAACCATACATGAATAAAAAATGTAATTATTCCAAACAGAGTCATTTAAACCACCATTTGACTGGAAAGGAGGAGGGCGTAGAATCATCGAGTGTGACATCATAAAGGTTGCAAAAATTAAAAGAAAGCATTAAGATATAAAAAATGAATCTTTAAACCCGATTTATATCACAAGGGGGGGCTAAGGAGAGACAAGTCTCAAAAGATATGGGATCTTTATTTCAATACCGACACTGGAAGTGGGTAGCATCCCGAAAAGGTACAACTTCCGGTGCCACACTCAATGGTTCTAAGCCGTCCGGCTCTTCCCTCCTCCTTTACAGTCAAATAGTGGCTTCAATGACTCTGTCTGGAACAATTACATTTTTTATTCATGTATGGTTTAGTTCATACTTTTAGAGAGAGAGGTACCAGCTGGACTGAGTTGACTGCAGAGTTTCCTCCTCCCCCTTCCCTGTGTATTGCAATGAGGTTAACAACACAGAAGTGGACCAGAGAGTAGAGGCCAAACGTAAACCCAGAAGCAAGTAGACTTGTTTTGCATTTTCCAAGATACCTGGGACTTCTTGGCTGCCACTTTTGAACAGAGGACATAAATGAAAACCTTTGCTGTGAATTTTTCCAATTCCTGAGTGGAGGGAAATCAAATGTCAAATGAGCAAACTCTTGCTTCTTGGAAACACTGGGATTCATTATTCTTATTGATGATTCAAAGTCTTCTCAAGCCGCCAATCCCTATTGTGAGCAAATGATTTGTTATGGTTTGCCTTTGAAGCAGTGTTGTGGCTACATTAGCAGGACAGAGTAATATCATTGATTCATGGAAGGAAATAGTTTGGCATGTTAAAACAGAAGCAAAAAATCCCAAGGACAAACATTACAGAACAAGCAAGACATTTTCCCTGTGAGCACCTAAGAATGCTCTTCGCTGTGGTCTGACTCTTTAAAGGAATCTTCTCAGGTCATAATAGAGATGAAATTGTTGATTTATCTGAACATTGTGACTAAACAGTATATTGCAGGAAAAGATAGGAGCAATTTAACAGCTAACAAGATTACTACATAATATATAATTGTAATGCATTTGTGATGTATTCCAGGATGGGCGTTTTACCTCCTCTGGTGTCCTGAAAATCACCACACAAAAGCCATGGCCCTGGAATGGTCTCTGCCATCAGGATCATGGCCTGAGCAAATTTTGCCCTACAGGGCATCAGTAACTAGGGACCAGACCAGGGAAACACCAGTACAGAGATTCAGCAAGCATGAGAAATACAAAAAAATAAACGGCATGGGGCCTGTGGGCTGTTGCATACTTATAGACTCTACAGCAGTCCTGTACTGTGCATGAGCTTCCATGATAAACACAAACCCAAGCAGATTGAAGAGGCTGGGAGTGTTGCAGGGTCTGTGAGCAGACGCTAGCTCATAGGCTCCATGCTGATTTTTCTTTTTATATTGCTGTGGCTTACCACTGGCCCAGAATGAGGTAAAGGGATGGGGCTGGACCCAGGAAGGATCCATGTGAATAGAGAGGTGCTAGGAAGAGCCCTTGGGATAGATGGGAAGGAATACAGCCAGACGTTAGGGGGCATAGGAGGGAGAAGGGCCAGGTGAGAAATGTCAGGCTGAGGCATGGGGGTCACTGAGAAGCAAGGGCAGAAAGAAGATTTAAACTCTTGGAGATAGGAATAGGAGAGTGTGGGGGGAGGTAGCAGAAAGGAGGTGGGTTGCAGGGATTCTGAGATTATATAGAGGAGCAGAGACATGAAGACTGAGTGAGGGACAGAACAGGAGCTCTGAGACTGAGTGGGAAAGAGTAGGAACTTGGAGATGGCTGGTAGGATAAAACTCGAGATTTGATTAGGTTTGAGGGAGAGAACGGAGATGCAGATTGGGTAGAGAGAATAGGAACTTGGAGAATGGGTAGTGATTAGAGGAGAAACTCAATGAGTGAGGGTTGTTTTAGATAGATTAGGGAGTCAGAATTGGGGTGAGATGAGAGTAAGAAGGGGGAAATAAAAGTAGGGAAGATCTGTGATAACTGGAGGGCTGGGGAGGAGGTAAAATGGTCAGTTAGCTAATGATTTGAGGTAGTATGGAAGGGTGAGAGAAAGATGGTAAACGCTAGACAACAAAGATTTTGCTTCCTGAACATTTTGGGGTGTATCTTATGGATTTTAGGTTGCTGATCGTAAAAATCACCTTGAGATTTTCCTATCACACACCATTTTTTTTTTTTTTGCAATCATCTATTTTTGTGATTTCTTTGCATATTTTAAGTCTACTCATATGTTGCCTAGAAAGTAAGCTGTTTTGTTTAGTCCAGACATGCCTGGGCGTGCACTCAGTGCACTCTCACAACATGTAATGAAAATGCTACTGCACGTGCATTCGTGGGCACGCTTAGTCAGGATGGATGCTGGTAGTACAGGCTATAAAAGCAGCTTTCATACACAGATGCTATGCATGACATTGATATCAATTTATGTACCTAATAGCATTTATATGTGAGCTTCTTGTCTAAATGACAATTTGTTAAACCAGAAATGGCTTGTCAATGTTGCAATAGCTCTGATACATTCTGTTATATTTGTGGTGAGTAGATGCTTGTGCCTCAGATGCAGCATGACTGCACTTATTAAGAAAGCGTATGAGCTCTACTTCAGTTGTAAGGTTGGCGATCAAGACAAATCCTGGGCTCTTCGCATTTGCTGTGCAATATGTGTTGTCCATCTCAGAGCTTGGCTCAGAGGTACTCGAAAGTCAGTGCCATTTGATATCCTGATGATATGGTAAGAACAGAAGGATCACGTAATGGACTGTTACTTCTGTCTGATCAATGTATTAGGCTTCTCTACTAAAAATAAGAAATCTATTGAATACCCCAGTCTACCTTCAGCCATGAGATCAGTACCACATGACGACAGTATGCCAGTACCGAAGCCACCATAGACACGGAGCCTAGATGAGGCAGACAAATGCCACAATACACGGGTCATATGTGGAAAACATGGATCCAGATTTTGAACGGTTTATGTCCAGTGTCCCTCATCTGATAACAGAGTCAGAATTGAATGACCTGGTGAGCGACTTAAGTTTGCCAAAAACAGAAGCTGAACTACTTAGTTCAAGATTGCAAAGACAGGGTTTGTTGTTGCCAGGTACAAAAATTTCTGTCTTTTGGACCCCCCCCCCCCCAAGAAGATATGAAAAATTTCTTTGCACAGGATGACCACCTCTGTTTCTGCACTGACATTGATGGGTTGTACACGGCTTTGGGTTGTGAGCATGACCCACAACAATGGTGCCATTTTATTGATTTGTCACTGTTAAGCCTGAAACTGTCTTGTTACACAATGGTTATGCCACCCATTAATACCTATTGCCTATGCAGTGCACCTGAGAGAAACCTATGAAAACATGGAACTATTGTTGAAACACATACAGTACAACTACAACTGGAACACCTGCGATGATCTAAAAGTAGTGACATTGCTACTAGGAATGCAGCTCAGGTATACCAAGTACTGTTGTTTCATTTGTGAATGGGAGTTCCATGCTGGAAAGTCTCATTACATTAGAAAGAACTGGCTGCTCCGTAAGAGTTTGGTTCCAGGACAGAAAAAATGTGGCACATAAACCACTTGTTGACACAAGATAGATATTTTTGACTCCTCTTCAATTAAAACTCAGATTGATGAAAAACTCATGAAAGCGATGAACAAGGAAGGTGAAGGATTTCGATATTTGAGATATCTGTTTCCAAGAATAACTGATGTCAAGATTAAGGAAGGCATTTTTGCGGGTCCACAAGTTAGACACTTCATCAATGACAAGCGGTTCGAAGATCTGCTAGTGGGGCCTGAGAAAATCACGTGGAAGACATTCAGGGATGCTGCTGAGAATTTTCTTGGCAATTACAGGGCACAAACTACATCCAACTGATTGCTTCAAGCATACAAAACCATGACTATGTCACTGAAGATTCATTTTCAACAACATCGCTCCCAATTCTCTCAACGAACTCATCACACCTACTCCAAAAACTAGATCCAGAAGGACAGCAACAGACAACACTCTATCTATCCCTAAAGACTCCATAAAGTGCTCACAAACAACCAGGAGAAGAACCTTTGCCAACTATGCACCAAAATGTTGGAATGACCTCCCTCCAGAAATCAGAGCGATCCGAGACCTTCTACAATTTCGTAAAGCAATAAAACACCACCTCTTCCTGCTCCATTTCTCTCAACCTGCTTCCCCGACTCTAAGAAAACATCCCCTTCCACTACCTGAGTCCCCTTCACAACATAAAGCTCAAGCTTCAAGCACTCTCTCGCTAGCCTGAACCTTCTTTTCTTATTATCCCATATCTTTATGTATATAGTTTCTAGTATACTGCCTATGTCAATATGTAAATAGTTACCCATGTTCTCCAAGTTCTATTCCCTGTTATGATGTAAACTCTATCAGTCTTCACTGATCTGAGTATTCTTTGTTAATTGTAAACCGCACTGATAACAAATAGTGCAGTATATAAGAATTGTTAAATAAATAAATAAATTTTCTGCACTTACACTTGGACTTCTTTTCTGCTAATCTTTGTACAGTCAGTGATGAACATGGTGAAAGGTTTGACCAGGACATTGCGATGATGGAAAAGTGGTATCAGGGCAACTGGAACCCATCTGGCTGACTATTGTTGGACACCGAGATGAGAAGCATCAGATGCTGAGTATAAACAAAAATCAGAAGCAAAACATTTTTAGCTCAGGTGAACTAGTGCAATATGTCTGAATCATTGCGCAATTAAACATGATAAATTCAGTCAACATGTAATTTCATGTTTCTCCAAATTCCTATGATACAGTCAATCTGAAATTATATTTTTGTTCAGCTTGAAGCTGTCTATCATAATCACCAAAACAATTTTCAAAACGCAAAACTTTTGAAAAAATTTGTTGTCCAGTGACCCACTGGCATAACCAGCATGAAGTGGTAGTTGAATCCAAAACAGCAGTAGTAGAACTTCTTTGTGCTTCTAAGAAGACATTGAGGTAATACATATGGAACAGTGCTTACAACTCTAAAACATAGGGCAATAGGCAGCAACAATGTTTTGGGATAACCTGCATGAAACAGCAGCTACAACCATACCTTAATGGAACAATAGCATCAGGTTTCCAAGAAGGCCAGGACAACCTGTATGTTTATGTTTATGTTTATGTTTATTAAAACTTGATTGACCGCTCTTCAAAATAAAATCAGAGCGGTTTACAATACATAAAAACCAATAAAAGTAAGGCACAAGGCCAGAGAGGGAAAAGAAATTACAAATTATAAAAGCAAAGAGGGCTGAGGAATAGTAGAGGGAAGAGAATAGAACTATAGGGAGGGAGGGGAGGTGGGGAGGTTAAAGGCTAGGGAAAAAAGATGGGTTTTTAGCTGCTGTTTAAATGCTGTGTGAGAGGGTTCGAGGCGGAGAGAGGTGGGCAGGGAGTTCCAAAGTGCAGGACCTATAAAAAAAAAAGCAGAGGAGCGGGTGGATTGAAGATGAGCAGCAGAAGGGGGGGGGGGAAGAGTGAGACGGTTTAAATGGAATGAGCAGGGGGTATGTCTGGGGGGGTGAAAGTGAATAATATCAGCTAGGTATTGTGGGGTGCTGGTGTGAAGGGCCTTGTGAACCAGGGTAAGTAGTTTATATTGGGAGCGAAAGGGAACGGGTAACCAGTGTAAGTGGATAAGAAGAGGGGTTGCATGGTGATAGTGAGATGAATGAGAAAGAAGGCGAGCTGCGGTGTTTTGGATTCTCTGAAGACGGTGAAGATGGGAGGAGGCCAGGCCGATTAGGATAGAGTTAGAAAAATCAACTCGGGACATGACAAGAGAAAGAAGTAGAGTAGAGAGAGCAGAGGGGGAGAGGAAGGGGCGAATAGCACGGATTTGGCGTAGGAAGAAAAAAGAGGTTTTAGTAATGTAGGAGACATGAGCAAGAAAGGAATGGTCTGAATCAAAGAGGACACCGAGATAACAAAAGGTAGTGATCAAGGATATGGGAGTGTCGGAAAGGGACGGAGCTAAAGAAGGGGGGGGATGACTGTGGGGGAACCAAATAGCAGTGGTTTTGGCAAGGTTGAGGTGAAGACAGTTCTGGGTTAACCAGTGGGTGACGGCAGTGAGGCAGTTATTTAGGGGAGTGAGATCAGGAAAGGAGGGGGACGTGTGGTGAAGGAGAAGAATATCATCCGCATAATAAAAGGCGGAAATCCCAAATTGTTGAATAACTAGCGTGAGGGGTACCAGGAAAAGATTGAAGAGAAGAGGAGCCAAGACAGAACCCTGGGGAACCCCACAAGGTAAAGGGAAGGGGGCAGAGGGCGGAGAGGAGGGCGAAGCAGAAAGAACAGAGGCAGATCGAGCGTGAAGAAAGGAGTGAAACCACCTGAAAACAGTTCCATGAATACCAGCTTCATGGAGACGGGCTAGAAGAAGGGAGTGATCGACCAGGTCAAAGGCCGCAGAAAGATCCAGTGCTACCGCGATTGAAATATCACCCCGATCGTGTGCCACGTGCAGAGAGTTGGTGAAGGCAAGAAGGGTGGTTTCAACATTATGACCTGGTCGGAAACCTGATTGACGGGGGTGAAGGTAGTTGGTGGAATCAAGATGGTGCGAGAGCTGTGCAAAGACAATCTTTTCCAGGAGCTTAGAGAGGAATGGAAGGCGTGAGACGGGACGGTAATGTGCTGGATCCAGAGGGTAAAGGGAGGATTTCTTAAGGATTGGGCGAATTAAAGAGTGCTTCCAGGAGTTGGGGAAGGTTCCTGTGGAGAGACTGTTATTTAAAATGGAAAGAATAGGGGGAAGGAAAGAGAGAGAGGGTGTAAGTAGCCAGGAGGATGGGATGGGATCGAGGGAGCAGAAAGTCTTGTTAGAGGTGGAGATGAGTTTGTGAAGTTCGGCTGAGGAAGTTAGGGCAAATGTTGACCATGTATGGAAGTGGTAAGATAAAGGAGGGGGGGAAGCCGTAGGGGGTGAGGAGGTGATGGGAGGGGGACAGATTGGCAAGGATGCTCTCAGGGAAGTATGGAAGGACCACGGTTAAAACTCAAATTTCAGTGAGGATGAAAATAGTGGATACTATCTAGCAATAGTGTGCACAAAATGAAAAAGCACATGCCATTACAAAACAAAACGAAACAATACAAAAATGTCCATCCCTAATAATTGTTTCAGGAAGATCATTACTATCAACAGCTTTATAAATTATTTGATACAATTCTGTGTTTATTCTCTCTATGAATCTAAAGTGCCAATAATAAAACAGGTTGGGGTTATTCTGTCGCACGAATTGCGGGGATGGATGTCCCAAAGGGACGCCCATCCCTGCTATCCATGCCTTCACCGCTGGTGTCTAACTTCCACGCTGGTTGTGAAGTTAGATGGGGGCGGGGAAGGGGCGGAGTCTGGGCAGGCAGTGGGCTGTCGCCGGGCCTGGACGTACAGGGCCGATTCTAATGTCAGCCCTGTACGTCCAGGGCTGGCGACTTGTGCGGGGGAAGTTATTCTATCTCCGAGGTGGAATAACTTCCCTGGATGGTTTGTTTTTTTTTGGGCCTGGGGCGCGGATGGGGCAGGTAGGGCCAGATGACATTCCTCGCAGCCCAACCCTGGCCTTAGGAGGCCAGATCAGGGGTTGGTCTGCGGGGAAATCACCTTTGAAATCTGGCAGCTGGGATTGCAGCTTTACAATGGAGCCACGGTGACATGGCCACCGGATGCCTTGGCCACGCGGCGCCATTGTAGAGCCTTGACTGAGTTAGCCAGGATCAGGCCTCTACATGCAGACTGAGCTGTATTGCAGTCCTGGCCTGCACGTACAGGCCTGTTTGTGATTCTGATCCCGTGGGGCTAGACTGCCCCGTGGGATCAGAATCGCGAGCCCCTCTGTACATCTGGCTCAGACCAGACATACAGAGGGGCTGGACATCAGGGATGGAATGAGCCCTATTGTGAATAGCAATAAGACACATAATTTTAGTTGCCTGCATGCTAATGCCAGAAATGTAAAAAATAAGACTGGAGAATTAGACTGCATGGCACTAAAGGAGACAGTTTGGAAGCCTTAGTTGCAATTTCCACATGGAAAATCTACCATTTATACGTGAAAATGGCATCCATGTATAAGTGCCAATTTTAGAAAGGGCTAAATTTACTTGTGGATGTCCAGAATATGTAGAAATTGCAAGAGGGCATTGTCAAGCGTATGATTAGGATGTGGCCTGGGCGGGTTAAAAAGCTACACATGTATCTGCCATGTCATATAGGAAATACATGTATATGACCAAAATTGTCCACATCAAAATTTACAGCTGCTCCTTGGCAGGCATAGGTTTTTAAAAAGTGCTCATACAGGAGGGATTAAGGGTGTTATCCTCCTAATCCCCCATTGTTTATTTCCCCTTCAAACTGAAATGAATTAAAGATAGCAGCCACTGTAGTTTATTGGCAGCATTTAAATGCCTAGGTTTGCACAATAACAGCTTATACAAGTAAGTTACAAGTATTAGTTGCAGGGGCAGCCCAAGGGGGGTGCGGAGACTTGGTGTGGGGCCTCATTTGCATAACTATTTGCATAATGTTACCATACACTAACTTTTAGTAAACATGCCTCTTAATGAGTGTATGCATAAAGAAAGACTAAAAAATTTCTATATTACTATAATCCAGTGCCAACCGCCAGGCACATTAGGAACTACTACAAACACTGCCCATTTAGAACCCATCAAAATTTTCACATATAAATTTCCACCACCGTGGAAACTCTGTTTTAATAAAGTGTTCTAAAATATTCACTTTATTAAAACGGAGTTTCTATGGTGGTGATTAGACTAGTTCTTTTCACTGGGTTGGCAGCTCCAACAAAAAGAACTTTATATGTGAAATTTTTGATTTATATACGGAGATTTTGTTCCTAGTTTAGATCAGAACCTATTTTTCTTTGACTTTATTTTATTATGATCGTGGTTTGTGATTTTCTGATATTAGAACCCATAGCAAACCTGCCGTATCCTAACAGCACTACCAGGACTCACAAAGCACCATACTCTACCTATCAAAAGGCAACACTGCAAATATTAAATTAATACATTTCAGAGAATAACAATATATGACCTACTGGGGAAAGAGAACAAGTGGCAATGTCAAATAGGAATTACATAAACAGAATACCTCAGCTCAGTTAAACATGCAGAACATAGACCATCACCAAACAAAGAATCACAATTTAGAAACAGGAAGACAATAATTAAACTGGGAAACCCAAAAGCCAAACTTGGAATGCACAACACCACTGTATAAATAAAACTATAAATTAATTTCCTCTTGTACTAAACAAAGTGCAGACATTAATGATGCACATTTCCCAGAGCTGACATATTCGTTAATAAATTCAAAATAAAGAGATATTTTTCTACCTTTTGTGCATTTTTTTTTCAGTTGCAATTGCTCCAGCCACTTTCTTCTGGTTTCTTCGTGTCTTCTGCTAACTCTCCATTGTCTGCTGTCCATTTGTCCTTTCTTCTCTCTTTTAGTTTTTTTTTCCATTCTCTCTCTACATCTGTTTTAACATACTAATCTTTCTCATTTTGCTCTTTCCTCATTCCTATTTCATCCACTCAAATTTTACCCCTCCATCCTCAATCCCCACTTACTCTCCCAATACCCGGCCAATTGTAGATTTGTCTTCCCTCCCACACAAAATATTTTTCCCCTCTCCATTTCACTCTCTCAGCTCCATCCTATTTTAATCCTCCCCCAACATCAGCTCCCTTCTAGTCCCCGCATCCAGCCCATTTCCAGTCCTAGCCCCCCATCAGCCCATTTCCAATCCTATCCTAGCCCCACCATCAGCCCATTTCCAGTCCTAGCTCCCCCATCCATTTCCTATCCTAGCCCCCCGACTCAGCCCATTTCCTGTCCTAGCACTCTCCCCTCAAAGCCATTTCCATTCCAAGCCCCCTCCCCATCAGCTATTTGCAGTTCAAGCCCCCCTTCCACTCAGCCCATTTCCCGTCCTAGCAACCCCCCCAGCCCATTACCAGTCCTAGCCCCCCCATAGCCCATTACCAGTCCTAAGCCCCCCATCACCCCTTCAGTCTTAGCCCCCCCATAGCCCATTACCAGTCCTAACCCCCCATCAGCCCATTACCAGTCCTAACACCTCATCAGCCTATTTCCAGTCCTAGCCCCCCCATAGCCCATTACCAGTCCTAACCCCCCCATCAGCCCACTTTCAGTCTTAACCCCCCCATCACCCCATTACCAGTCCTAACCCCCCCCCCATAGCCCATTACCAGTCCTAACCCCCCATCAGCCCATAGCCCATTACCAGTCCTAACCCCCCTCCCCCCATCAGCCCAGGTAGATTAAAAAAAAATCTAGCTGCTGCTGCCGCCGTGGCAGCGGCAGAATCAAGCGTCCCTTGTGGCCCCCCTGCCCAGCAGAGCCCTCCCCTGCAGCATCAGCTCCCAAAGAGTGGGCTTTTCAGAGCCGCGAAGGGAGCATATCCCTTTCTCACGCCTCTCTTAAGCCCGCCGGGGCTGATGGGAAACAGTAAGTCCCATCAGCTCCGGCGGGCTTAACAGAGCTGCGAAAGAGTTAAACTCTCCCTTCGCGGCTCTGAAAGCCGACGCTGAGGGAGCTGATGCTGCGGGGAGGGCTCTGCTGGGCAGGGGGAGGGCTCTGCCGGGCAGGGGGGGGGCCCTGCGGGACACTTGATTCTGCCGCTGCCATGGTGGCAGCAGCAGCTAGTTTTTTTTTAAAATCTAACTGGGCTGATGCATAATGTTTTTTGTGCGGGGCCCCCTGAAATGCGGGGCCCTGTGCAAAAAGCATTCTTGCTCAATGGACGGGCCAGCCCTTCCCCTCCCCATCAGCTATTTGCAGTTCAAGACCCCCCTTCCACTCAGCCCATTTCCATTCCAAGCCCCTGTCCCCATCAGCTATTTGCAGTTCAAGCCCCCCCTTCCACTCAGCCCATTTCCAGTCCTAGCAATCCCCCAAGCCCATTACCAGTCCTAGCCCCCCCATAGCTCATTACCAGTCCTAAACCCCCCCCCCCCCATAGCCCATTACAGGTAGGGTTGCCAACTGGCCGGTTTTCATCCGGCCTGGCCGGTTTTTCCACGGCCAGGCCGGCTGCCGGCACAGAGGCAAAACCGGCCCTTTAAAAGCCGGTTTTTTTGCTCTGGCCGCAAGATCGGGAGCGGCCTGAGCAAAAAAAACGGCTTTTCTCCGCTTCAGAGGGAGCCGGGGAAGCCCGCGCGAGGCCCCGGCTCCCTCTGAACAGCCACCAGCGTTTAGAGCCTTTACCTTCACGCTGGCGGCTGTTCCTGTGAAGCCACGAATGCTGCGAAAGGTTAAAGGTTGCCCTTTAACCTTTCCCAGCATTCGCGGCTTCACAGGAACAGACGCCAGCGTGAAGGAAAAGGCTCTTCACGCTGGTGGCTGTTCAGAAGGAGCCGGGGCCTCGCGCGGGCTTCCCCGGCTCCCTCTGAAGCCTCAGACAGCCGCGATGCTGGTCGGGGGGGGGGGCAAGGACTGCATGGGCTGTGATGGGGGGGACCTGGACTGGAAAAGGGCTAAGGGGGGGGACTTGGACTGGAAAAGGGCTAAGGGGGGGGACTGGAAAAGGGCTAAAGGGGGGGACTTGGACTGGAAATGGGCTAAGGGGGGGACTTTGACTGGAAAAGGGCTAAGGGGGGGAACTTGGACTGGAAAAGGGCTAAGGGGGGGGACTTGGACTGGAAAAGGGCTAAGGGGGGGACTTGGACTGGAAAAGGGCTAAGGGGGGGGACTTGGACTGGAAATAGGCTGTGATGGGGGGGGACCTGGACTGTAAAAGGGTTATGGGGGGGGACATGGACTGGAAATGGGTTGTGATGGGGGTGGAGGGGACCTGGACCAGAAAAGGGCTATGGGGGGGGCGGAAACTTGTCATGGAAATAGGCTGTGATGGGGGGGGGACCTGGACTGTAAAAGGGTTATGGGGGGGGGACATGGACTGGAAATGGGTTGTGATGGGGGTGGAGGGGACCTGGACTGGAAAAGGGCTATGGGGGGGGGGGGACTTGGACTGGAAATGGGCTATGGTGGAGGAAGGGGGATCTTGGACTGGAAATAGGCTGTGATTAGGGGGGCTAGGACTGCAAATGGGCTGTGATGGTGCGGGGGGACTCGGACTGCAAATGGGATGTGATGGTGGGGGGGCCTAGGACTGGAAATAGGCTGTGATGGGGGACTTGGACTGGAAATGGGCTGTGATTGGGGGGGGGGGAGCTAGGACTGGAAATGGCCTGTGATGTGAGGGCTAGCACTGGAAATGGGCTGATGAAGAGCTGGAATAGGACTGGAAATGGGCTGATGTGGGGCATGGGAGAATGGGACTAGAAGGGAGTGGATGCTGGGTGGGTCTAGAACTATAAGGGAATTGATTTGGGGGGAGGACTAGAATGGATGGGGAATGAGAATGGAGAGGGGAAAAAATATTTTGTGTGGAAGAAAAGTCTATGATGGGCCGGTATTGGGAGAGTAAGAGGGGCTTGAGAATGGAAGGGTGAAATTTAAACGGATGATAAAGGAATAAGGAAAGAATTGGGGGAAAGAGCAAAAGGGAAACAATCAGTATGTTAAAGCAGAAATAGAGAGAGAATGGAAAACATCTGAAAGAGAAGAAAGGACAAATGGATAGCTCGCAGAAGACACGAAGAAACCAGAAGAAAGTGACTGGAGCAATTGCAACTGAAAAATAAAACGCCCAAACAGAAGGTAGAAAAATACTTTTTATTTTGAATTTATTAACTGGAATATGTCTGGTCTGGGAAGTGTGTATTGCTAACATCTTTGCGTTTTTGTTTAGTGCAAGAGGAAATTACTTTATAGTTTTATTTCTCCAGTGTTGTACATTTCATGTTTGGATTTTGGGGTTCCCAGTTTAATTATTATCTGACCAAGGAAGTTAGCCTACACGTATCCTCGGTAATTTTTGTGGGTGGGGCTGGGGGCGGGGCAGGGGTGGGACTAGGGGAGGAGAATGGGTGGAGCATGGCGAGCCACAGGTGTCGGGTTTTTCTCGGTGAAAAAGTTGGCAACCCTAATTACAGGTCATAAGCCCCCCATCAGCCCACTTCCAGTCCTAACCCCCATCACCCCATTTTCAGTCTTAGCCCCCCCCATAGCCAGTCCTAACCCCCCCCCATCAGCCCATTACCAGTCCTAACTCCCCTCCCCCCCATCAGCCCAGGTAGATAAAAAACCAAACAAACCGGCTGCTGCTGCCACTGCCGCCGCCACTGTGGCAGCCGCAGAATCAAGTGTCCCGCGGGGCTCCCCCTGCCCGGCAGAGCCCTCCCTGTAGCATCAGCTCCCTCAGCACAGGCTTTTCAGAGCCGCGAAGGGAGAGTTTCCCTTTCTCGCGGCTCTATTAAGCCCGCCGGGGCTGATGGGAAACAGGAAATGCCTGTTTCCCATCAGTCCTGGCAGGCTTAACAGAGCGGCAAGAGAGAAGCTCTCACTTCGCGGCTCTGAAAGCCAACGCTGAGGGAGCTGATGCTGCAGGGAGGGCTCTGCTGGGCAGGGGGGGCCTGCGGAACACTTGATTCTGCTGCTGCCACGGCAGCAGCGGCAGTAGCAGCCGGTTTGTTTGTTTTTTTTAAATCTAGCTGGGCTGATGCAGAATATTTTTTGTGCGGGGCCCCCTGAAACGCGGGGCCCTGTGCAAAAAACATTCTTGCTCAATGGACAGGCCGGCCCTGACTGCACTGGGTTCTGGGCCTATTTGCAGCTCCTAAAAGATGGGAGGGGGGAGAGTGAGGTAGAGAAGGAAAACTGTAAAGAGGCAGTGGGCTTCCAAAAAGAAGGATGGGGGAATAGAGGGCAGGGAATAAGAGTGCTAGGGCAGAGGGAGAAGGGGAGAGAGTCTGGAAGGAAAACAGAGTGAGGGGGGGGGGGCAGCAGGAGAGTGCTTGAATGGGCAAAGGGAAAAATGTAACACATTGGAGGTTAAAGAAATGCATGTATGGGGACAAAGGGGCACAATGTGTATTTGCCAAAAGGTGCAAACCCCCCAGAACATACACACAGCCATCCCACCCCCACACCACATAGACACAGTTACCCACCTCCTCACTACATAGAGGTACCCCACCCTACACCACACACACAGAGGCACCCACCTCCGCAGTATATGCACACATTCACAGGTACCACTGCTTACATAGTAGTAAAGGAGAAAAACAACAAAACAGCTTTTATAATAGATATGGAGATTCCAAGCAATATTCTGTGAATTGCATGCAGAGAGAAAAGATCCTAAAGTACTGAAAAATGCAGTCAGAGACCAAGAAAATGTGACAAAAAGATACAGAAATATTTCCTACTGTATTGGGAGCCAAAGGCCTGATTAAGTGGAGCTTCCAATCACACCTGATAAATTATCCATACATGCTACATTCATTTCCTTAACAGAGCCCCCAGCCTCTTCCCCCAGAGAAGTGGCAGACAGCAATCCCAGTGGCCATCTAAGCAAGTCACCATGGAGGAGATGGGATGGTGTTCAACAGCTATGTCCTAGGATAAGCAGCAGGCAGCATTGAAAATAGTGACACTGTGCGACTGAGAAAACAATTGCCCTGGAAGACCATCCCCCCTAAGGGTGGTTGAAAACATGGGACTTAAGCCACTATTATATTTTAGTCCCAGTGCTGGATGTAAAGTTTTGGTGCCCATAAACAAGATCAAACAACAGATCCCAGAGAATGAGGATCCAGGAGATGTCAGAGATTCCAAATATTGGAGAACCATAAGAGAAGCAAAGGGAGACCATAATGCCACAGTGGCCGCCCTCTGAAGCTGTACATGCAAGTGACTCTAAAAGAAGCAGGGGCAGGCTTCTCTTAGGCCTGCATATATTTGATGCCTTCAAATTTGGCAGCTTAGGCAGTTGCCTATGTTTAAATTGAGGCCTGTGTAATCCCAATTATCAATTGTCTTCCAGGACAATCTTCAGTAAGCAGGTGATCCCCAGCCTGTATAATTAGTACCATGCTCGGCTGCAGTCACACCTGGCCAAGGCAAAGGGAAGAAGCACGCATTACACCAGCAGCGTCCGGAGTAATCAGAATGCTGCACATCCGTGCCCCCCCCCCCCCCACCCCCGCGATGTCATACTGGTGATAGGAGCAGGCTGTAAGTATGATGGAGGACTGACAACTAACAGCAGGAAAAACCTATTAAGGCAGTGAAGGGGAGGGGGCTTTATGATATCCAAGGCTTTGCAAAGTTTTTGCCATCTGGTATTCAGAGGCTTTTTAAAGACTGGGGAGCAAGGAAAAGGAGCAGCTGTGTTCTGAAGCTACTGGTTAACTAGTGCTGAAAAATAATAGGGAATTTCCACCAGAGCATGAAGGGTGGACATGAGCTACAATAGAAGCAGAAAGCAACGGGGGGGGAGAGGGGGGGGGGGAGGGGAACAGTGCATTAGCTCATGAAGAATGTTGGTACCAGGAGGAATAATGGGCAGCTCTCCCTCAAAGCTCATTGGGTTCTGAGATTAGTGTTGAAAGACCCCAGGGTGACAGGTCATGGAAGTCCTAAAACTCTTCAAGGATGCCATGGAGGACTCAGTTCAAGGACCACCCTGGGCATCGTCATCCTGAAAGTGAACGTATGGGGTTCCTTGTCTTGGAATAGGCCATTAATGTGGCGCTTACCCTCAAGGGTTCACAGAAATATTTATTTTTTCCCCCAGTTCTCTCCCCTCTATCACTCAACATATGCAAACTCTTCTCCAAGGCATCAGTTCTCTCCAGGGGAGAGCGGAGTTCCCTTCAAGACCCAGGCATAGATTGCACATTTCAGCACAAATACTCAGACTATATTGGGGTGCTTTAAGTAACTTCACTGAAAACTTGTGCAAAATATATAAGGCCCAATATTCAAAGGATTTGAATTTTGAGAGTTATCCTCCTAAGCTGATCTCTTTGAAAATTTACTAGGGCTGAGTGCCTACATATTTACTTAAAATTTCATTAAATCCTAAATTTAGAAGCATAAAAAGTAGGTGACAACAGGGGCAGATTTAGGGTGGGGAAAAATATTAGGGGGCCCAATATTCAAAGTGGTTAGCAGAGCTGCTAACCAAGTTAATTGCGGCTGAATATCCACAGCTGCCGGCTCTGCAATCCCTGTGCTAACCGCTTAGCATCGGGGCGTGTTGGGGCATTGTGGGACAGAGCAGAGGTGGAGCCAATCGATAACCGGTCAGCAGCGATATGAGCACAAACTTAAAGATCTCAATATGTATACTTTGGAGGAAAGGCAGAATAACGGAGATATGATAGAGACATTTAAACACCTTCTTGGTATAAATGCACTGGAGGTGACCCTTTCCATTCAAAGGAAACTCCGGAATGAGGGGTCATAGGATGAATGTAAAAGGGGATAGACTCAGGTGTAATCTGAGGAAATATTTCTTTACAGAAAAGGTGGTGGATGCATGGAACAGGTGGTGAAACAAGAACTATATCTGAATTCAAGAAAGCGTTTGACAACTACAGAGGATCTCTGAGGGAGAGGAAGGGATTGGAGAACTTAATAGTTCTCATGGAGGGACAGACTGGATAGGCCATATGGTCTTTATCTGCCATCATTTTGTATATTTGGTGCTGCTATCCAGATAGCAAGCTGCGCTGAACACACTATGGAGCACTTAGTGCCAGAGTCATCTTGATAGTGACAATATTCAGTTTGCTCCCTTAGTAGGATAGCTTTTTCGTTGTCCTAAATGTATCCAGATTGCTATCCAGAGAGCAAAGTAATACAAACATACTCCGAATAACTTGGTGAACTGCCCACACACTATCCCAAGACTGTCTGGACAGCACCAGGGTGGTCCGTAAGAATTTTCAGCAGTGTTATGCATATTTATTTATTTGTGCTTATTTACCGCCTTTCGTGAATCAAAGCGGTTTACAATGAACTCAAAGAATTGAACAGTACATTTAACAATAAATACATGTAACATTGTGAACATGGAGTGATGGGGATTAAGGAAAGAATAACTTAAAACAGCAATCGGTCGATTTAAGCAATAACTATGTACAGAGAACTAATCATGTTGTTTACGTACAATGAACTTGAAAGCATCTTCAACTATGAGCAGGATTATTGTTTTACTAGGTGAATTTAGAACTAGATGATTAGTTCGCCAAAGTGCTCCTTAAACAAAAATGTTTTTAAAAGTTTACGGAAAGATTTTGGGGCATGTTTACTAAACATTCCTAACGTGCGGGGCCGTGCTAGTGTGCCTGTGCCATATAAGGAGTGGGCGGTTCAGGCAGAAAATAGAAAAAAAACGGTAGTAAGCAACCGGACGTGTGTGCGTCGCGCTAATGTGCGGGGGTCGACATTAGCGCGTGGAAAGGCAAAGTGGCGCGCTGCTGAGTATACAAAACAACAGAGCCGTGGTACAACGGTGAAGACACTGACCAATGGTGCAGGGGCCATGGGTTCAATCCCCCAGTGTGCGCAACGACAAAGGTCAGCTGAGGCAGTAACTGTAATGATTAACATTGTTTTAGGAGGCAAATCAATTTGGAACGGCATAAGGCTGCGCACAGTTATTTTTGGGCGGCAGAAGGCGGCGCACTGGTCCCCTTGGGCGGCAGAAGGCGGCGCGCTGATAGGCACAAGGCAGCGCGCTGATGCACAAGCACAGGAACAGAGCCACAGCACAATGGTTAAAACACTGACCAATGGTGCAGGGATCAGGGGTTCAACTCCTCACAATGCCCAGTGAAAAATGCCTGCTGAGGCAGTATGTATTATGTTGTGGAGTGCTGTAGGAGGCTGTATAATTTTATTTTGTTATCACTACTAGCAAACGCACTCTCCCAGCATGTTAACATACGGCGGCCCATAAGGCACATGTTACAGTGCACTGTTCGCCAAGGCACCCTTGAATGACCCCTATAGGGCAGCATGTATGTTGCGACACAGGATAATGTATAGTGCACCCTATAGGGATGGCAACCATAAGGTGGCCTACAGGGCGCCCTATGAAGCACCCTCAGAGGCACCTAATGGGTATAGTAAGCTGAGGGTGGTCTTGCCGGCATAGACATATGTACAGTAAATAAAAATAAAGCTGTGGACAGCCCTACCAAAGGGCCCCACTGTGGGTTTGAACCCATGATCTCTGGCTGCACAGGCAGTGATGTAACCATTGCGCTACAGCTCCATAGCTGTAAGCAGGCCCCTGGCTGGCTGCAGATAGCCTACACGTCACCTCACAGACAGTCTGCTGGTGTCAACAGGATAGGGTTAGGCCACCCGTACCCATGATGCACTGCACATGCAAATTAGCTGTCCGCAGATGGACACAAGATGGGGAATGCACCCCCACAGCACCTCGGCCCTGTTGGCGGAAGTGACCGGGTGCACCCACACAGCACCTTGGCCTAGTAGGGGGCACTGACCGGGTGTTTTACTGGCACAGAGTAGCCACACACTGTTACATCGTGCGGGTACTGTGCTCACCCTGAGTGTGCAATGAGGTGGCCAGGACCAGGTCAACAACACCTGCCATGGCTGATGGAGGCCAAGCGGGCGTTCCAAAGCAGTGTTAATGTGTAAGATAGCTAGTTTCTGCACAAACACCATGGATATCCCTGTCTGCCGCCATCAGGCACCCCCCCCCCCCCCCCCCCGTGGCAAACATGGTCCCCATCAAGGGATCCACACTCTACCTCCCTGCAAAGGTGGCAGTAGAGGGCAACATCAACCCCAGTCCTGCTGAGGAACACCACCACCCCCCCCAGGCAGGCAGCTCCATACACAGCCATAACACAATAGCAGACAGACATAAGCCCAGGGTATGGTAAGCTGCACTCCACCACCAGATATTCCCCTGCAGCAAGCCAACAGCCACTGCACCCTGCAAGCCATTATAGCAAGACATTTACCAGCTACAAACAGTCTGCTGGTTAGTCCATAGTGCATGTTCCCAATGGAGATGCATGCACCTAGAACTGGGCTGTCTGCATACACAGCAAGCAGATAGATCAGTGACTGGGCCCCAAAGAGAAACCCATATCTATCACATGGGAGAACTACTATACAGCACTATGGGGGGGCCTAGCCATGCTGTGGTCACTGCACAGTCAGGGTGAGCGTGATCCCCCAGAAGGACATGCTTTGGCCACCCTGTCTGTGTAGGTGGTGGCCGGACACTACAATATCCCAGCCAATGTCCCTGCCAGGGCCCTATGCCCAGTGCAGATGCATCCTGGCTACGCCACCCTGCCCTGGCTATACCCATGGTACCATGCACCTCATTATGCACATTGACTGGCCAATACTGGCAACAGTGCTGGCAGTGCGGGCTGTTGAAGGGGCTTGCAGCCAACACCCACTGTATAGACAGACACACACTTCCACACCTCTGCCATCATGGTGCTACGATTGAGGGGGTAAGTAGCCTTGCCCACCAAACCGGTCCTGAGCACGGCAAGGCATGGATATGGTACGCATTACAGCTGGTGGTCACTCCCCAGGGTGGTAAGCACCGTCAGAGGCCAGGTCTGGAGCATGCCCCGCAAACACCTAACAGATTGTTTGGATGGGGTCAACTAGCAGTATGTACGTAACGTATGGATAACTGCCTGCCTGTGCTCCTAGCAAACGTCTCCGAGCTGTGTACCGTATACCTCAGGTGTAGGGTGACATTGGTAAGTTATGCAAGTGCTCGTTTTGGGTGCTGCATGCACGGTCCAATGTTCTGCCTTTCCAGGAGACATTGGCCAATGGGGCCTGTGGGTGTGGGTGTGTCTGCCCTTGATGGCTGCTGCTTTACGGCACAGATTCCCAACTCCAGTCCAGGTTTGCATCACACTGTTCGGGTTTTCCTGCTATCCCTCATGACTATGCATGGGCTACATCTACATGCCATGGGGTGGTGCATAGATATACAGCACAGGCATTTGTATGAGTGTCAGCATGGAACCTGACTGGTGTGTGGCCCACCAGGACTGCATTTGGGTGATTCTGCTCTAGGTACTGCCCCTGTTCATGGTGTCTGTACTCAGTGGGGTAAAAGATAGATGTCTTACCATTGCATATGTCCCCGCCATGAAAGGTGTGTCCTTACTATCACTGTTTAGTTGTGGGAAAAATATGTGGGCAGGATTGGCAGTAGCCCCAGCTGGGCTTTGAACCTGTGACCTTCTGTTCTTGTATGCACTGTCTGTGTGCACTGCACCACTGTGTAGCCGCAGATTGGTTGGATTCCCTGGACTGTCCATGACTGTGGATCCGGCAGGACCTGTCTGTTGCAGTGGACTGTGCCAGCCTGCACATGGCTAGGCCTCTGTCTTCTGTGGTTAGCAGCCACTGCCCCCTGCACCACATGTACTTGTCCGCCAACATGCTGGCATGAACTTCTCTCAGAAAAAGCAGTTGACCTGATTGCAATGTGGCAGTATGGGACTGCATTTGGGGGACTTGGCTGTAGGTAATGCCCATTGTTGTGGTTTGTGTGCGGTGTTGGGTAAAATATGGGTGTTTTCCCCATGCATACAGGGGTGTCTGCGCTATCTTTATTTAGTGGTGGGTAAAATATAGGGACTGGGCTGGCAGGTGCCCCAGCTGGGTTTTGAACCTCTGCCCTCTGGTCCTAGAGGTAATGACTCTGTCCGCTGTACCACACTTTGGCCACAGAGACAGTGCAGCCCCTGGAGGCAGTAAGCCTGGCAGGATGGAGTCACAAACCCTGCTCTACGCAATTCTACTGTGGGCATATGCACCCTGTCTGGTGACAAACGTGCACATAAACCCCGGAAATGACCACGGGAAATGTGGGACAAAATATCACCACGCTGGGCAACAGTGATATTAATGGGCAACCATAGCAAACACTCCCAGGAAAGCTCCAAAACGTGGAAATGTTTTTTGGAAGAGTCTCCTCTCAGTAGACCCTTCCAAAATTCATTTCTTTTTTCTGGAGCTTTGCTGGGTGTGATTTCTGTATTTGCCCATCACTATAACTGTTCCCCAGCTGAATTACTATTTTTAATAGTTCTGTTGTGGTCATTTTCTATTTTTATTTTCACTTTTGTGCTGTGCACATATATCACACTGCTCACGTTTTGCTGGTTTCCCCGGTTTTCCTGTACATTGCTGACGGAAATGGTTTCTCTTCCCTTTAAATGCTTTCTACCGCGAGTGTTTCACTCGCGGTAGTTTTTACCTGCAAATTCGGGCCCGATACTGTGCGGGGAGCCTCTCCCCTCCCACTCTCCACCCATTGACCCCGTCCCTCCGCCCCTCCGGAGCCTTCCTCCGCCCTCCTTTCGCCGTTCCACGCCTCTATCGGACATTTGCGGGCCCGCACTTGTACGGGGCCCGTTAGTGAGCCGCGTACCTGTGCGGGGGTGACACGCACGTGTGCGGGGCGTTTAAACGCGTTTCTGCGCGTTTCAGTGCCGCGTTGCCGTGCGCTATTTTGCGGCGCGCTATTTTGCGGATTTTAGTAAACATGCCCCTTAGGATCCTTAGTGTCTCTTATGAAGGCAGGAAGTGAATTCCCTAGGAGAGGGGCATAAAGGGAGAAGGCTTTCTTGGACGTTGTTGAGTTGCAGCTTCTGAATTCAGTGTGTACCTCAAGAGAATTATTGTTGTTACTTCTTCGTGGTCTGTTTTCCGGATTGATTCGAATAAAAGCTTTCAGGCAAGTGGATGGTTCTGCTTGGAGGGTTTTGAATATAGTGTGAAAGACGTTGAATTTTATTCTGCTCTCAATTGGTAACCAGTGCAGCTGTTTTAATATTGGGGTAATGTGAAGTCTTTGATTGGGACTTGCGAGATTACTCTAGCCGCTGTGTTTTGAGCTAGCTGTAAATCCACAGAGCGGGCCACATAGGGGAATTATCCATTAGACCATCATTTTTCAGATTCTTCGAATATTGACCTGTTAAGATTATTACAGAGCCTTGCAGATAGGCAGAGGAAAAGTCTGGGAGGAACGAAATGGTATTTGTGTATGCTTTCCTACCCAAGATGAGGTATTATGAAGCTGTCCTGGATGAAGAAGAATATTTCAGGTGGTCACACTTTGTTGCTGGCAGAGAGGATGCCTTTGGCAGACTGGATGAACTGAATAGTCTTTTTCAGCCATCATTTGCTATGTTACTATCTTAGTTTAGTCACCCAGGGACAGGAGAATCAAAAGCCATTATCTTCCTTGGCACTTATTCATTGACAGTGCAGAAGCATTTCCTGGGGCTTTTTACCCTGTTAGATCCTCCCAAGATATATCTTTACGCATGCAATCTGTTCATGTGCTGCAAAACAGAAGCATCAAGCTGGCTGAAGCCATCAGTCTGATGTATAACTCAAGAATTCAAGGACTGTTCACTGCAGTTAAAAGGATGCGACCAAGATGATGAGGGGGGTTCTCTTTCTAACTATGTAATGCAGTCCTTCCCAAACCTTTCCTCAGGAACCCATAGCCAGTAGGATTTTCAGGATATCTACAATGAATGCGCATGGGCAAGATTTGCATACGCTGGGTTTCCAGGGTATGCAAATTGGTTGAAATGTGTGTGTCGATGAGTCAGTGGATGAGGGGTTTAAGATTAAAGGGGGATTGAATGAGCAGTTGGAGGGATTATGACTGGTCAGTAGGGCTGAGACACTGAATTGAGAGTGGCTGAGTGGATGGTGGGGGGATCAGTGGCGGGAATCCGAGGGAGTAGAATGAGTAGCAGGGGTTCTGAGTGAGTGATGAGTGGATGAGAGGGCTATGAAAGGCCAAGGAGCAGCTCAGTAAGGAGTTATAAAAGGCAGGGGGGTTCAGAAAGTAAGGCTGGATGGAGGTATAGTTGTGTTCAACATTATTGGCACCCTTGTGTTCAATATCTTGAGAAATAATTAGAAATATTCCAATTGTATGTCATCATAATATTTTAATAGTATGTTCAAAGGTTTACAACAAAAAGATGTCTGTGCAACTTAGACATAGTAATTTTTGAGAAAAACACAAAATATGACCTGGACAGGATTAATGGCATCCTTCACTAATATTTGGTTGCATAAATCTTGGCAGTGATGACAGCCTCCAAATGTTTCTTGTAGCCATCTATAAGTTTTGCTCATCTGTCTGCTGGTAGTTTCTCCCACTACTCAACTGCAATTTGTTCCAGCTCATGAATGTTTCCAGGGTTCCTTTTACCAATTGACAATTTCAGCTCATCTCAAAGGTTCTCAATTAGATTGAGATCGGGACTCATTGCTGGTCCATTTAAAATACAGTTCAGTTGTTTCCTTTTTAACCATTCTTTTGTACTTTTGGATGTATGTTTTGAGTCATCGTCCTGCTGGAGGACCCATGATCTTCGATCCGGACTTATTTATTTATTTAACATTCTGTATATACTGCCTTTCAAATTCTCAAAGCAGTTTACAGAAAACATAATTTTGTATACATGGAACTTTTTGGAACTATTTACAATAGCAGTTAACAGTGTTAACTAGGTAGCTCATTTTGCTCCAAAATATGTAATTAGTCTTCTGACTTCATGATTCTTTTAATACGTTCCAGGCCTCCAGTTCCTGAAACAGCAAAACACCACCACAACATTATGGAACCTCCACCATATTTAACTTTAGGAAGAATATTGATTGTCTGCATTGCCAAAGAGCTCAAGTTTGATTTAATCTGTCCACAGAATATTTTCCCAGAAGGATTGTGATTTCTCAAGGTGGGTTTGGACAAAGATCAGGCGTGCCTTTTTATGTCTGTCCTTGAGCAGTGGGGTCCTCCTTGGCCTTTGCCCATGAAGTCCTTCTTTGTTTAGTGTGCAGCATATGGTGCGGATTGAAACCATCACTCCAGATTTCTCTAGATCAGTCTTAAGCTCTTTGGATGTTGTACATGGTGTTTTTCCAACAGTTCACACTAAACTTCCAAGACTTCTTGGATTAATTTTCCTCTTCCCACCATGTCCTGGGAAGTTCTTGACAGCATCATGAGCAGAAAACTAACCGGGTAAGGCGGACACGTCGCCTCTCGCCCCTCCCAGCCACCCCCATTAATTTTTCCCTCTAAACCACTAAATTCAAAACAAAAACACATGACAACACTCTTGGACTTAAACTGGTCGCAGCTTTAATAACCTTTTTAACAAACCAACCAATACAAATCAACACATTATAAGTTCCCCCCCCCCCCCCAAGCAGAGCGAGCCCTCACCAGCCATGTTAGTAGCAAGGTGACGCCGCTTCCGCTTCCGCCGGGTACAGGCCCGACAATTTTCCACGCCCTCCCTCTTCCGGCTTCGCCATATTATTAGCAAAAACCTGAGGGATTAACCGGGTCGGGGGTACCCCACCCCCGCCCTCATGCTTGCCTCCGGCTCCAGACCCCGGAAACCTCCGGGATCCCGCCACCGGCTCAGGTCAGCCACGACCAGAGCCGCCCCCCAAAGGTAAGCTGCGACCAGCCCTCGCCCCCAACCTAATACCTTCCAAGGTCTCCTGCCAATCGTTAAGAAGTAAATCCAACCCCACCGGGGACAAGTGCACTCCATCTGGCCTGTAGAGGCCAGTGCAATCAACGTCCACCCAAGGGTGCAGAATTTGACAGCCTCCCTGCTCCCCCACCCATCTGCCAATTTGACGGTTAATCTTTGTCACACACCCCGTGACCACCGTCGCTGAGCCCAACAGGACGGCCTTGGAATGATATCAGACCAAACCAATATTATGCCTGGAAACATCCCCAACACCACCCCCAAGTCCTTTTGAACTGCCCGAATCAACTGTCGGCAAGTCCATGAAACCAGATCGTTGCCTCCTAAATGGAGCAGCAAAATGTCCGGCGCGCCTCTCGAACGCTGGTGGTGCCGAAGCAAAGGCAAGAGCTGGATCCACCAGAGTCCGCGCTCACCCAGCCATGTGACGGTCACCGCAAGCTCTGTAAGTCCCAAATTCGGCCCCATCGGCCGTGTCGCTGCTCGCCGACCAGCCCAGAACACAAAGGAGTGGCCAATCACCCAACAGCAACACGATCCTTGCCCTTTATCTGTAACAGAAAGAATAAAACAGTTAGTGACCCCCCCCACCGCCCCTACAAACGCATGTAGCTGTGGAAGGCCCGCAACCGCCATCTCCCTATCCGCTGTATCTCTTGCTCCGGCAGTCCAGCAGCTGCGGCACTGGTCGCTGCCCCAAACCTGAAGGAGTGAGGAGTGAACGCACCAGGATCCTCACCTATCTGCCGTAATGACAGCAGCAGCACCGCCGTAAACTGGAAACGCGTAAGAACCCGCGCATCCTGATGTATAAAAAGGCTACCGTCGGTATCCGGACGCACGCATAAGTACGCTTGTAATAAGGCAACAGGACACGAGGGAGAGCCACGCACCGCTGTCAATTCCACCCACGTACCTCTCCCCGCCTGATCCGTCTTAGAACGGGCAAGGCGGATACGAACTCCGCCCCGATCAATTGCACTTTATGTACCTGAACCTCCCTCCCATTGCAAATCCGACCTGACTCCGCAACCAATTCACCCACCCGAAACGCGCCGAAAAAGGCTACCGAAAAGACAGCCCGAAAGAGCACCCCTTCATAAGAGGATGAAACCACCTGAGGCAATGCGCCACATAAACGCCGCAGCAAGTCGTGCGTGATAGGGCGCCGCCAATCACCCGGTGAAGGGCAGGACCGCTCCCAACCCCGCAGAAGTGTACGCGTTAAAAATCCCCCGCCCGCCGACTCCCACCCTAGGGCCCGCGCAAAAAAGGAGAATCCCGCCAAATTCCTCCGGACGGTAGTACGCGATAGTCCTGCAGCCATAGCTGCCGACACATACTGACCCAAAAGCTGATCAGAGGCTGGACCACACTGCCATCCCTGAAGTACCAAGAAGGACACCACACTGCAGCAGCCCCGTTGATAAGCTAACCACGTTGCCGAAGAGACAGAATTCTGCAGCAGCTCCATCATGTCCCGAGGCCAATCCGCCATAAGTGCTCCGGGACCGATGTCCCCTCTTCGTCCGCATCTCGTGCCAAGGTCCGAAACAGCTCCCACTTAAAACGGGAAAGAGCATCAGCAATCTTGTTATGACTCCCAGGAATATGACGAGCCTTAATCACTAGATTCAACTGCAAGCAAGCGAAAACAACCTGCTGCATCAGGTCGGCTACAGGCCTACATCTTGGGGAATAATTATTGAGCACGGACACCACAGCTTCGTTGTCGCACCACCAAAGAACTTTACGATTCCGGAGTCTGTCAGGCCATAATGACATAACCACCAAAATGGGGAACAACTCGAGGAAGGTAATATTATTCGTAAGCCCTACGTCCTGCCAGGACGGCGGCCAACCCGCCGCGCACCAAGAGCCCCCAAAATAAATTCCCAAGTCCAAACCCCCAGCCGCATCAGTATACAATTGCAGATTCGCAGAAGTCACCTCCCGGCCTCTCAAAACCGTAGTACCATTGAAGTTACTTAGAAAATCGTCCCGGATCCTCAGGTCCGCCCGCAGGCTGCGTGACATCCTGATCCGATGATGGGGATTAGTAACACCTGCGGTAGCTGCTGCTAGCCGACGCAAGAAGACTCTCCCCATCGGGATAACTCTGCAAGCAAAATTAAGTGAACCCAACAAGGACTGCATCTCTCGCTACTTCAGCTTGCTGGAAACCAGCGCATTCGCAACCAACACACGCAGCTTCATAACTTTCTCTTTCGGCAGGCGGGCTACAAGTGCCACGGAATCCAACTCAACTCCCAAAAAGGTAAGAGTAGTCGCAGGACCCTCAGTCTTATCCGACGCTAAGGGAACACCCCACACTTGGGCTAACTGCACAAAACCGTCCAACAACGCCTTGCACTGCCCCGTCTGCGCGGGTCCAACAAAGAGGAAGTCGTCTAAGTAATGCACCACAGTGCCACACCCCACCCAGTCAACAAATGCTCAATGTAGAAACGAGCTAAACTGTTCGAAATAAGCACAGGAAATCGAACAACCCATAGGCATGCTCTTGTCAAAGTAAAATTTTCCTTCGAAGCAAAACCCCAACAAATGAAATGCCGACGGGTGTGCTGGCAATAAACGGAAGGCGTATTCAATATCCACTTTCGCCAGCAAGCACCCAGGCCCACATGCTCTCACGAGCTCGACAGCCTCATCAAAGGAGGCATAACCTACTGCGCACAATTCCCTAGGAATGTGATCATTGACCGAGGAACCAATGGGAAAGGAAAGATTATGTATTAAGCGATACTTTCCAGGCTCCTTCTTTGGAATGATACCCAAATGGAGATATCACAAATTCAGCAAAAGGCTGCTCTCCGAAAGGGCCCGCTACCCTACCTAAAGCAATCTCGGTTGCAAAACGCCGAACTGAAGGCAAATTCCGGGCCTTGTTCGCCCCTACGCTGCCCACCACCGGTATGGGAAACCCTTCCCTAAAACCATTCTCTAAAATGCAGCTTACCTGTCTCTTAGGATATCTCTTAAGCCATGGACCTAAAACATCAACCTCAACAGGAGTGGGAGCCAAACTCCACAAGCCTCTACTACTTGTGGGGGGGAACCGCGGCTCCCCCGACACTCTTTTTGACACATTTGAGTGCTGAGTGGCCCCCATTACAGATAGAGCAAGCGTGCCGGAATTTGCAATCCGGAAAGGGGCATGAAGACTTGTTGAACCGCCAGCACAAGTCCCCAGCTCCCCCCCCCCTGGAGTTCTCTGCAAAACAGGGGGCACACCTGATCGAAAGGGCCTGTCCGCCCTCGCGGTAACAGACATTCCACCTTTTGGCCCGCTCAAACTTCCGCCTACAGGTCTGATCGCCATCTGCGTCAGCCAAAGATTAATGTCTTGCGTTCCCCAGGAAAGCATTTGATTCTCTTCCATCTTATCACGGAATTTCTCATCATAGTTCAGCCAAGCCCAACCCTCATGAGTCTGTGACGCCTCTAAGATGGAATCCGCGTAAGCCAGAAGCATACCATACTGCTCCGGATGTGAATGCCCCCATACACTAGCCAAGCGCAGGAAGGCACGAGTCCAATTGACGACATTCTGCGCCACTCTCTTAACCCTACCAGCCTTCTCATCCTCCTTTCGCTTCCTCCGACTATCCCCTGACCGTTTTCGACCCTCAAGTAAACGGAAAATATCTAAATAGCGACGCTTCATAATTTTCCGCCGAAGATTCTTTGGCACTCCCTCCCATAACTCAGAGAAAGCCACCACAGTAGGTGCCGCTCCAACCTGTCCGGCACGTCCCGCATCTCCACTAGCCTCCCGACCCCGGCCCCATTCGTCCAAAATAGAACCGGACGAAGACTCAGTGGTTGAAGAAGAGGAGGATCCCGAACGCCTATGCCGATGACAAGAATGCCTCCTCCTCTTATTTACCCGCTTCTTACCCTTATCGGCCGACCGAGTATCACCTCCCACCACAGCGCCAGCATCCCGCACCGCAGCGCCAGCATCCAACTCACCTGCAGCAGTTGACGCCACCTCGGTAGCCACGCCTGTCTCCGGTCGCATCGACGCCAAAGCTTCAGTTCCTCCCACTGTTCCGCCAGGCAAGGGACCTCTGCCAATGCTCGCCGTCATGCTGTCCATCTGTCCGGCAGCAGCCATCCAAGGATGTCCCAAGTAGTGCTGTCTGGTAGATACATGTGGAGAAAAAACAGGAAAAGGCGAAGGGACACCTGCCAGAGCCCACGGTGGCTGCCACGCCCCTAGCCACTCTGCACGGGAAGAGCCTTGACCCCCGCCCTGCCAATGTTCCCAAGCTGGCGAGTAACCCCCCCCGCCCCCCCCCCGCAGCAGCCGATAAACTCCCTGGACTTGCCGACTCCAAACCAGTACTGCCCCCCTGCAGGTTTGCACCCTCACCGCCCACCGCAGGAACCGGGCCCACACCCGGGCCACCTAAAGACCCATGAGCCACTCTAAGCCCCGATGCACCTCTTGCCGGCCCCCTAGACCTGCCTCGACTACCCCGAACTACAGGGTCCTCCGAAACCCCCCTCCGCACCTGCCCCTCATGCCCTGAACCTCCTAAAGAGCTAGAGCCCCGTCTGAACGCTCTGCTACGGCTAGGAGCTCTGCCCCTGGTCCCCCGCCCTCTGGTGCCTGGAGCGGATGACCCATGGGGCCCACCACCATGCCCGGACACCCCTCTGCCCACTTGAGCTGGCAGCCCATCTGGCCCAAAGGAAGCTGCCCCACCTGCCCCTGTACTTCCAGTGTTGTCTTTGACAGACCCTTTCCTCTTTCTGGGGCCCCCTTTTTTCCCTCTGCCAGACATTGCAGGCTTAAGGCTTGATGAACCCTTTAAATTCTTTTTTATTTTTATTTATTTTTTAATACCCCACACAACCCAGCCTGCTTAAACCCACTGGTATTTAAATATATATATATTTTTTAAATACTTTGAACAATTTGCCTGCTTAAACAACTCACGGCCGTCACGCTCACAAACCGACGCTGCTCAGCCCGGGCCGCTGCCGTCGGCACAAACGATTTGCAGCCAATAACTGCTGCCATGGACACGCTGCAGTCCCAACTCCTCGGCCGCTGACACGCTGCCCGACAGAAGCCTGCCCGTAACGACGCTGAGTCGAGTATTATTTTTAATTATTTTCTTTCTTCTTTTTGCTATTTTCTTTTTAGTAATTACCAGCCAGCTCCATTACACGTCCGGCGCCTCCAGCCTCACAAATCAAAAAGGCAGGAGCAGCGCCGAGTCCCCGCACCACCCCCCCCCCCACCCCCACCGCCCGAGGTCCCAGCCCTCTCATTGGCTCCCACGCGTTCAAAACGCCAGCGGGAGCCATTGAGGCTGCCGGATGACGCGGTCCTCTCCTCGTCACGTGCGCCGCCGAAACACAGGGGCGAGCGGACTGCCGCCCCCCCGGTTAGCAGCGGCCACAAGGACGGGGGCCCGCGGCCTTACAATTCTTAATAACATTGCAAACTGTAAATACAGGAATCCCAAGGTCTTTGGAGATGGCCTTGTACCCCTTTGAAGTTTGATGTTTGGTGATAATGGCTTTTCTGACAGTTTCAGGCAGCTCTCGTCTTCACCATGGTGAAAAAGTAACAGGGAGTGGATGTGGCCATTTTAAGGTTGATTCAAGTCATGTGAGTACCGACAGTTGATCACAAGTGCGTCTAATTTTACTGCAATGGGAATGTGGTTCTTCTGTTCAAACTGATTTGAATTGTTTATAAGGGTGCCAAGAATCATATCCTGGCAATGTCCCAGTTTTTATACTATTTCCTACTATTTTCTTTTTTAATTGGTCTTGTTTTATTTGATTCTTTTAAGTGTCAAATATGTATGCATATATAGTCCAAAGCCATTTCACTGGCCACTTTTTTTTTTAGGAGATATTGGACACTAAGGGGCTTGTTTACAAAGCCGCGGTAGCGGTTCGTGATTGTTATCGATCGCGAACCGCTACCGCGGCTTTGTAAACAAGCCCCTAAGGCAGTGGTTCTTAACCTTGTTGGAGGTGCTGAACCCCACCAGTTTCATATGCACATTCACCGAACCCTTCTTTATTGAAAAATAAAATATGATTTTTTTTCAAATTCAAGACATAGGTATATGTTTTACTGGTTCACAAAATGAATCGTGCATTAACATCACTGTGTTCAAAGAACAAAACCAATACAATGCATGAACTCACAACAAATTACATACATAACTTTTCACAAAGACATGACCTTTTTTAATACTACCATACTGAAATGGTTTTAATTTTTAACCTTATGCATTCCAATAATGAACTTATTGTATTTATGCTATTTATTATTTTTAGCATTTTAACACACACCCATCACCTAATTTCCATCAGGCTACACCGCTGCACTAATAATGAATATTTACTGCAAATCAGTGTGGCTTCTGCTGTTGCCTTTGAGAGACCAGTTCAGAAATGCGTGGTTTCACCTTGTGTCTTGACCTCCGCCGAACCCCTGAGACTGACTCACCGAACCTCTAGGGTTCAATCAAACCCAGGTTAAGAACCACTGCCCTAAGGGTTTGAACTGCAAGGGTGCTAATGTCGTCGACCACACTGAGTGACTTGTGGAGGGGCTCAGGGAGTGCACGGGAAACTGAATAAGCACCGCAGGGTAGTAACTGTGGTGTGGGGTGATATTATTTGCTGCTAGGAAGGTTTGAGTCAGCCCCCTTCCTCCCCATCCCCTGTCCTCTTCTTCACTATCTGTCCCTTCCCTTCTTCTTTCACCTCACTAGCAGGCTCCATGCAATCATTCCACTCCAGGTCTTTTGCTTCTTCTACTGATGAGCTTGGAAACCTTGTGCGGACTTTCCCTTCCTAGGCCACTGTAGTCACCAGCTATCTCTGCTTTTTTTGGTATGCATCATTTTTTACATGCACAAACAAATGTGGACAGACTGACCCTCAACAATAAACTGTATTGCCTAATGCGAAACAAGCCTAAAAACAGAGCAATGTTTTTCAGAATGAAGATTGTATGTTCCTGTTTGGGGACTGCTTTATCTACAGAACATCAGACATCCTGAAATGCAAGAGGACAAAAGGTGCGTAGGACATGGCCGATGTGCTAAGGATCGTGGTTCTAGTCAGTGCTTCTCACTTTCCAAAATTCCAAGAAGTTCAGCTACGGCGAGTTGCACATTCTTGCAGCTCTGGTGCCCTGGATTTCAGGAGGCATGCAGCAGGCCAGTAGAGAGGTTTGATCCACTTCTGGGAACACAGTGAGGATAGATGTAAATGAGACAGGCAAGAAATGCCTTTTAACCCAAAGCACAATAGCAAACTAACCTCACTCAATAAAAGGCTACCCTTGCATCTGAGCAATAACTATTACCCAAACACAGTCGCTCACCCTCAAACCCACATGCACAATGCTCTGTTTGGGGATCATTAACATAATTTATCATATCAAATGAAAATAGGTCTTGCTGATTTTTCATTTTAATTCAGCCGGGAATACAGTGCGTGAATTGCCCACACAAGAGCTAAGAAAGGACAAACACAAACTGTTTTCTGAGCGATCAGTTCATGCATGGGTAGAGCAATGAAGCTCTGCTGGTTAAAGCCAGAGCCGACAGTTCTATCAGCTTCTGTCAGCCGTCAAAAGCAGAGGGTGGATTCCCACTTGACCTTTTCGTTTTTCACTTTTTTTTTCAGAAAGGGCCAGGAACAGGAAGGACAAAATTATGGACCACCCTCGCTGCTTTTAACACATCCATCTCCCATTCTAACCGTATGTCTTCAGCTAACATGCAGCCACCAGAAAAAGCCTTTTGCTCGGAAAGTTTCCTCTTACAGGCCAATAAGTCCACAGCATGCAGAAAATCTTTCTATTATACTAAAAGACTTGGTTAAATGTAGAAGGAGGCAAAATTACATTTTTACTGAGAAAAGAATAAAAAGTTAATTTATTTCTACAGGTTTAGAGTGGAGCACAGAACTAGCTGACTGATATCACCTAGGGGTACACAGTTTGGAGCACTCATGGAATATGAGTAGCAGTTTCAGAGAAAAAGAGAGAGAGGGCATTGCATACTGAATAAAGACACACATGAAAAAAATCTAAATTGAACTACTGTTTCCTGCTTCTCATGTGTGTGCCCGGCTTATTGAAGCTGGGGTTAGAGTGTGTGATATTATGGTGAAGGCATTCTGTCTTGGACATATTGATAATTTTATTTATAGTTTTTAAGGGTTCTTATTCTGGCTGCAAAATTTCGCAAGATGACACAGGAAATGAATAGCATGTGTCCCTTATTTTAAGCCGATGGTGCATTAGATCCTCAGGGGCAATAAGACTCCAGTCATATGTATAGGAAACAGATTGATCTGTATATAATAGAATTTAACATCATCCTTGTTAAAGTTCACAAGATGATTATTGTATCTAACACTCTGCAATGTAACTAGAAAGTATAATATGTATCCTTCTTTAGACTAGAAACTTTTTAAATATCTTTTTTCAGTAGCTATAAGGTCTCAGAAACTCGGGCTGCCATTGACTTATAATACACCATCAAATGGACAAGATGCCTCCACTACATCAATGACCTTATTCAAAACAGCTACTTTTTTTATATATCATTTTGAACTTAAAAACTTCAGTGCTTAGCTTTTAAAGGAGATCCCAGCCTGACACTGTCAGGCGTGCGCTATCTTCTGCGTTTCACCCTCACGGTTTCATCAGGGGAATTTATTATGCACTGTTTATTATTATTTATTATTTATTATTATTATTTATTATTTATTATCAACCGTTGCAAGACCTATAGTGGACCATTGTCTACAATTTCATCATACTTATGAAGAGTTAAGATGTTTTTGCATTGAACAAATAACCACAGCACAATATGGCAGAACAAGGGAACAGGCTTTACTTTATAGTGAACAACGCTGGATATATAGGTTAAAAACAGTGACCCCTGATGGATTAAATGCACGAATAGAATGGGAAGTCTGTTTCTGAGTTGGTATTGACACACAGGTTCTGGCTAATGAAGTCTCTCTATATAACTAATCCGCATGCGCGGCGTCTTGCAACGGTTGACAGTGTTAAGAGAGTGAGCTTTTGAGAAGAAGTACCAGTAACACTACAGGTATAAGGTTTTGAATGTCCTCGAAAAAATATATATTGAAAAATTGTTGAAAGTTTGTACCTAATGAACTTGCTTAAATTGCAGTGCATAATAAATTCCCCTGATGAAACCTTGAGGGTGAAACGCAGAAGATAGCGCGCCTGTCAGCGTCGGGATATGCACTAGAAGCTGGGATCTCCTTTAAAAGCTAAGCACTGAAGTTTTTAAGTTTAAAATGATATATAAAAAAAAGTAGCTGTTTTGAATAAGGTCGTTGATGTAGTGGAGGCATCTTGTCCATTTGACGGTGTATTATAAGTCAATGGCAGCCTGAGTTTCTGAGACCTTATAGCTACTGAAAAAAGATTTAAAAAGTTTCAAGTCTAAAGAAGGATACATATTATACTTTCTAGTTGCATTGCAGAGTGTTAGATACAATAATCATATTATAACTCTGACAGAAGAGACCACGACTAGATTTGTAAAGTTCACAAGATAACTTGCTTCAGTGTACACAATTTCTGTGACTAAACTCATACTGTGATGCTAAGGTTTAGTTCCCCCTAGTTCCTAAAAAGAAATAACCAGTTCAGCTCAGTGTAGGAAATAACTTTTCAGTGTCTTTGGCCTACTGTAGGTGAGGTAAAGGCTTCTCTGCAAAGTTGACACTTCACATGGGGGATGGGCAACGGCTTCATTCTTGGTGCTTCCCAACCTGTACCAGGCTCACTGGCAATTTCTTACCACCCTTTGCAAGATTATTTCAGACCAATAAATGTATTAACATCCCTTTAGGATTTTTGTATTTCGTAGCTAATCTAGGATTCCACCTTGCAGTCTCCTCAAAGGTCTTTCCCCAACTCACCAAAAGTTACATTTTTTTAAACATTTAAAGTACAGTAAAGCTGAACATTATAATACAGGTCTACGGCAATGCCTTCGTACACACTGAGGCTACCAGTGGAAGTTAACTGGTACAAGATAATGAACTGTGCAATAACTTTAACCACGTCATTGATAAACGTTCCTCAGTGCCCTCAACCAGCAGCACACTATAAACAGGCAAGCTGCTTACCTTATTTCAAAGAAAATAAGATCCCTTTATGATTTTTATAGTTCAAAGCTAATCTAGTTATGAGAAGGATCCCACCTTGCAGTTTCCTCTAAGGTCTTTCCCAAATCACAAAATCATCAGCAGGTGACTCACAGGGCTAACGGTTAGCATGGGCTATTTGTAATTAATTCCCATTGAATAACATGGGAGCTAGCTAGCTAGAAATAACCCGTGCTAACAATTAGCCCAGCTTAGTAAATATGCCTCCTAGGGGGATCTGTCAGGCTCTTAAAGGGACCTTAGCACAGATACTAAGACGACATAGCAGAACCAAGAAATCTCTAGACAAAACCAAGCCTGGAACAAAAACCAAGAAATCACAGGATAATCCAGATACACATCAGGAATAGAAACAGGAACAACGGAAAGCAGACCAGTGGATCTGAAGAGGCAAGCTCAACATGAGATGCTGGACCAGCAAATGTGTATGTGTCCTTACAGCTTTCTTTATATTCAGACTTAATCAGGCACAAACCATTTGCTGGTCGGGTGGAAAGATCTGGAGGCATGCCTGCCTTACGGAGGCCCAAAGGCTAACCATCCCCTGGCTGCTTCCTTCACCAGGCAGCGCCAGCCTCAGCTCCGAAGAGTCAAAGGTTCCATCCCCATTCGCCTGACACAGGCTAGGAGGCTGATGTAATTAGGAGGGTAATTTTATAAGGGTCATGTAGTTTAACACGCATTGTCATGTGTGTATTTTGCACCTATTATATAAAGTAAAGTACACAGTACTTTACTTTATAAAATAGAGGACATTTCCCCATTGAATTCAATATACAAAAAGATTTTTTTCTTATTCTGATGTCATCTCAGTTACAGCAATATAAACCCTCACCAATACTGGGCATATTGTGAAGTAAAACTCTATAACAATCACTCGGGACCTATAGAGAAAATCTATCATACATAACATCAATTTCTAAAACTCACGCAAGGAAAATAGCAGCACTGTAAATATTGCAGTAGGCCCTAGAACATCCATAAACCGATTTAGAAAACTAAACAAGCCAGATTGCTACAGATCCCTAGATAGAAACTCTGTGCTAACTGAATATGTGGCCTCGGTCATGCACTCAGAACATCGATCGATTCTCACCAAGTATATATTACATTATAACAAACAGAAAATAAAACTATATAGACAACCCTCCAAAAAAAAATACACCACCAGAGAAACAGAGATCTACAGATGTCCCTGTACTGCGCAAAGTATAAATTTAAAACATGCATAGCTCAGTTTTCAAAGGGGTTTATTCGATTAGCAGGACCTGCTAACCCAATAAGGCCCGCTGAGAGAGAGATGCAGAGGGCACTGACTGGTTAGTGCTGCTGGATATAGAAATATGATAACAGAAAAAGACCACATGGCCCATCTAGTCTATCCTTCCATATCAACCACAGTCCCCTTTTTACCTTTAGAGATCCTCTGTGTTTGTCCCATGCTTTTTTGAATTCAGTTACTGTCCTCATCTTTACTACCTCCACTGGGAGACTATTCCATGGATCCACCACTCTTTCCGTAAAGAAATATTTCCGCATATCACTCCTGAATCTATCTCCCTTCACCCTCATCCCATGTTCCCTCGTAGCAGAACTTGCTTTCAATTGAAAGAGGCTCTCTCCCTGAACATTTCTGCCACGGAGTTATTTAAACATCTCAATCATATCACCTCTATCCCGCCTTTCCTCTAGGGTGTACATATTAAGATCCTTCAGTCTGTCCTCATATGCTTTATAATGAAGACCACTAATCATTTTAGTAGCCACCCTCTGCACCGACTCCATCCTGTTCACATCCTTTTGAAGGTGCGGTCTCCAGAATTGCACACTATACTCCAAATGAGGTCGCACCAAAGACTTATTCAGAGGCATTATCACCTCCTTTTTTCTGCTAGTCATTCCTCTCCGTATGCACCCAAGCATCCTTCTAGCTTTTGCCATCGCCTTTTCTACCTGCTTAGCTACTTTAAGATCATCAGACACAACCATGCCTAGGTCCCACTCTTCTTTAGTGGACAAAAGTACTTCACCCCCTATACTATATTGCTCCCTTGGATTGCTGCAGCCCAAATGCATGACCTTACATTTTTTAACATTAAATCTCTGCTGCCAAATTCTAGACCATTCTTCAAGCTTAGCTAGATCCCTCCTCATCTTATCTACGCCTTCTTGGGTGTCTACTCTATTGCAGATTTTGGTATCATCCGCAAAGAGGCAAACCTTACCCGACAGCCCTTCCGCTATATCACTAACAAAGATGTTAAAAAGAACCAGACCAAGGACAGATCCCTGGGGTACACCACTGGTAACATCCTTCTCCTCAGAGTGAGCTCCATTTTCTTGTACTCTTTGTCGCCTCCCACCCAACCAATTTCTAACCCAAGCAGTAACTTTAGGGTCCATCCCTAGGGTGCTCAGTTTGTTTATAAGTCGCCTGTGAGGAACAGTTTCAAAGGCTTTAATGAAATCTAAATACACCACATCTAGGACTCTCCCTCAGTCAAACTCACTGGTCACCCAGTCAAAGAAATCAATCAGATTTATCTGACAAGACCTGCCTCTGGTGAATCCATGCTGCCTCGGATCCTGTAATCCGCTGGACACCAGAAACCTCACTATTTTCTCTTTCAGCAGCGTTTCCAATAATTTACTCACCACCAAAGTTAAACTAACCGGCCTGTAGTTTTCAACAACATCCTTACTTCCACTTTTGTGTAAAGGCACATGAGCCTCTCTCCAGTCCTTTGGCACCACTCCCGACTCCAACGAGGCATTGAAAAGGTCAGTCAGTGAATATCTCCTCTAAATACCACAGCACTGTCAGGGCGGTCCATGGGTGGGGCGAGGGTAGTCCCAGCACTTAGCTGGTTAGCAGTGATTTTCAGTCCACTAACCGGCTAAGTGCCCGAATAAACTCAGGTCATCGCAATAGCTGTCTTAACTTTATGCAATTTGGCTATCCAGACAGCAGCTGAACATTGCCACTGTCCGCATAGCTGTGCCGGTCAGCACTAAAACCAGAGGATATCCAGATTCGAGCGTTGAATATCTGGTTTCACTTTTGCCCACAGTAGTCAGGAGCTTAAAAGCACCGACCACGCGTTGAATATCAGCAAGGCAAGACCGTCATGACATGGCTAGAGGACCATTCATGATACCACCACCAAAAGTCATGGCATCATAGGATCTGTGGGGAATGCAAGGCACCTTGTAATACTCTGGGCCCTCCCCATAGCAAATGGTCCAATACCAGTGCACTGGGGTGGGAGTGACAACCACTATATGTAAGTCCTCATGCATGCATTGCTTGCTCAAAGAACGCTCTGTGTATTATAGGTATGCAGCACTCACCCTGGGATTGTGATGTTCTGAAGCTGTCAAGATCGCAGACTCTTCTCATAGAGTCTTCATCTATAATAGCCAGCATTATGGACAAGGTGGGTTTACAGCAAACAGAAAACTGGTAAAACAGACACATGCAGATTCTTGAAGACAGACCTGGAAACAGTTACTCATCTTGTTGCGAAGTTCTGATGGCAAAGAAATTTCTGTACAGAAAGGTATAACAAGGTGGCATAGCTCAACCACTAAAATCTTTGTAAACACTATACATCACTCTTCTAGGAAAGCACTGGGAGCATGACCCTAAGAGGCTTACAGAAAATGAATTAGTTGTGATAACTTGAGACATTCCCATTCTGACAGCTAAGAAGCTGGATGTGCGAAAACCTGGCATAGTGGTAAAGGGGAAAAACACCAGAACAGCTTTGATAACAGAGGTGTCAGTCTCAAGAGATTATTCTGTGAATCGTGTGGAGAGGGAAAAGATCTTGAAATACCAAGAAATGAAGTTGGACCAAAAAAATATGGCAGAAAGATACAGAAATACTTTCCATCATATTGGGAATCACAAGATCGATTAAGAGGAATTTCCAATTGCATCCTGACAAATGGCCTCTGCATCTTACATCTTATGAACTCCAGAAGGAAGCTCTCTTTGACATGATGCAAGTACTACACCGAGTGTTAGCAGTAAATTTGAGAGACTGAGATCATACTCCATATACCCTGGCTTAGGAGTGAGGTTCATGACTGTCATGGTATATGCAAAATTAAGTCATTTGGAGAAATTGCCCCCATTCATGATGCTTCTGCACCCAGGAATATCACTTTGCCACATTGTTATACTGTGTATGTGGGGTTCAGGAAGGTGATGTGTTGTGCTTTATCATTTGGTTATTGGGAAGTGTCACTACATGCAGCTATATTTGTCTCCTTCCATTTCATTGCAGATATCCCTTCAATGCGGCTATGGGAATAGTGTCTGCTGGTTTTGGTTGGATTGGTAAAGGGCCATGCAGGACATGTAGCCGAGGCATTGAGCTAGAAAGATAAGTAGTCTCTTCAGCCTTACTTGATCTGTGCACCCAGGGCCGGCCCGTCCATTGAGCAAGAATGTTTTTTGCACAGGGCCCGACGTTTCAGGGGGCCCCGCGCAAAGAACATTCTGCTTTTTTAAAAATTAAATTTAGAAAAAAAAAAAAGCTGGCTGCTGCTGCTGCCGCCGCGGCAGCAGCAGAATGGAGTGTCCCGCGGGGCCCCCTCTGCCCGGCTGAGCCCCTCTGCGCCAGCTTTCAGATATGAAAAGGGAGAGTGTCTCCCTCGCGTCTCTGTGAAATATCCCATCAGCCCCTGCTTCCCATCAGCCCCTGTGGGCTTAATAGAGACGCAAGGGAGACACTCTCCCGTCACGTATCTGAAAGCCAGAGCAGAGGGGCTCAGCCGGGCCGGGAGAGCTCAGCCGGGCAGAGGGGGCCCCGCGGGTCACTCCATTCTGCCGCTGCTGCTGCCGCGGCGGCAGCAGCAGCAGCCAGCTTTTTTTATTTTTTAAATTTTCCATGAGTCGATGTGGGGGGGGTAAGACTGGTAATGGGCTATGGGGGGGGTGTTAAGACTGGTAAGGGGCTGTGGGCTGATGGGGGCTGTCTGGAAATGGGGTGATGGGGGGCTAGGACTAGTAATGGGCTATGGAGGGGGTTAGGACTTGACTTGAGGTGGGCTGTGGGCTGTTGGTGGGGTTAGGACTGGTAATGGGCTATGGGGGGCGTTAAGACTGGTAAAGGGCTGTGGGCTGATGGGGACTGTCTGGAAATGGGGTGATGGGTGGTAAGGACTGGTAATGGGCTATGGGGCAGTAAGGACTGATAATTGGCTATGGGGGGCTAGGACAGGAAATGGGCTGATGGGGAGGGGTTAGGACTTGAGGTGGGCTGATAGGGCTAGGACGGGTAATGGGCTTTGGGCTGTTGGGGGGGTTAGGACTGGTAATGGGCTATGGGGGGGTTAAGACTGGTAATGGGCTGTGGGCTGATGGGGGCTGTCTGGAAATGGGGTAATGGGCTATGGGGGGGTTAGGACTGATAATGGACTATGGGGGGCTAGGACAGGAAATGGGCTGATGGGGAGGGGATAGGCCTTGAGGTGGGCTGATGGGGTTAGGACTGGTAATGGGCTGTGGGCTGTTGGGGGGGTTAAGACTGGTAATGGGCTGTGGGCTGATGGGGGCTGTCTGGAAATGGGGTGATGGAGGGTTAGGACTGGCAATGGGCTATGGGGGGCTGACTGGAAATGGGCTGATGGGGTTAGGACTGGAAGTGGGCTGATGGGGGGTTAGGACTGGTAATGGGTTATAGGGGGGCTTAAACTGAAAATGGGGTGGGGGTTAGGACTGGAAGTGGGTTGGGGGGTTGCTAGGACTGGAAATGGGCTGAGTGGAAGGGGAGGCTTGAACTGCAAATAGCTGATGGGGAGGGGGCTTGGAATGGAAATGGGCTATGAGGGAAGGGAGCTAGGACTGAAAATGGGCTGATGGAGCAGCTAGGATAGGACTGGAAATGGGCTGTTGGGGGGAGCTAAGATTGGAAATGGGCTGTGGTGGGGGCTTGAATTGAAATGGACTCATGGAGGGGCTAGAACTGGAAGTAGGTTCATGGGGGGCCTTGGACTGGAATTGGGCTGAGTGGAGGGGAGCTAGGATTTGACATGGGCTGATGGTGGGGCTAGGAAATGACTAGAAATGGGCTGATGGGGGGCTAGGATTGGAAATGAGCTGATGAAGGGACTCGGACTGGAAATGGATGGGGGAGCTAGGACTGGAAATGGGCTGATGCAGTGACTAGAAGGGAATGGATGCTGGGTGAGACTGGAACTAGAAGGGAGCTGATGTTGGGGGAGGATTAGAATAGGATGGGGCTGGGAGAGTAAAATGGAGAGGGGAAAAATATTTTGTGTGGGAGGGATGAAAAATCTACAATTGGCCGGGTATTGGGAGAGTAAGTGGGGATTGAGGATGGAGAGGTAAAATTTGTGTGGATGAAATAGGAATGAGGAAAGAGCAAAAGGAATGGAAAGACTGGTAAGGGGGACTGTTGCTTCTGGAGGGAGATCTGCAACTGTGAGAATTTACTTCTGGTAATTTTCTAAAAGGAATTCTTTGTATTAAAGCTAATTAATCTGTGATCCACTATTTATGTTAAATCAGTCAGGGCCTAGTAGCAGCAGTTTAAGTTTACATTTAAAACACAGAGGAGAACTCTCTGGTTACATTTCATACCCAGCAGAGAGCTTGTACTTTAAATTTAATAGTCACTCAGGGCCTAGTAACAGCAAAGTACTTTTAGTTTAAATTTAAAACACAGAAGAGAGCTTTCTGGTTACATTTGGAACCCAGCAGAGAGCTTGTAGTTTACATTTAATAGTCACTCAGGGCCTAGCATCAGCAAAGTTCTTTTAGCTTAAATTTACAACACAGAAAAGAGCTTTCTGGTTAAATTTAGAACCCAGCAGAGAGCTTGTACTTTAAATTTCATAAAAAGTTAGAGCCTAGCAGCAGCTAAGAGCTACAATTTAAATCAAATCAGAATATAACTTACCTCAGCAGCACAAGACAGGGTACTGTGTAGCAGCCCTCTTTTAATAAGTGTTAATTCCCTCCCACCCTCCCCACACCCACCCACCCCTGGGATAATCGTAGCTTTATAGGTACTTACACATCTTAAAAGACAGGAGGTGCTCTCAGGTGAAGCTCATTACCCAAATCAGTCATACACTAAGGACCTGAGATTAGTTAAGCTTCAGGTGAACAAGGTATATTACACGTATTAGGTTCAGTTTTATTAGTATAAATATCCATAGCAACCCTTAGTAAGTAAAGAACTTAGATCTAAACACAAACTTAAAACTAAGATGCAGACAGCAGTCCAGCAGCGGGATGGGGGCTTTCCAGTCTTTTGCATTGAGTGTCACATGTATGATTTTCTCCCAGTTGGTGAGAGGTCTTACGTGTGCACTAGGTGCAAGGAGCTCTTTGCTCTCAGGGAACGAGTCCGTTCTCTAGAGGCTAAAGTAGCAGACTTGGAGAGCATAAGACAGACAGAGAGGTACATAGACGAGACCTACAGGGATATAGTCATGAAGTCCCACCTCCAGTCTGGCAGCATCCCTGTTGCCATGGAGGAGAGAGGTCACGTGACAGGAGAGCATCACCCTGGTGTGGCAGGAAGTGATCCTGTAACTAGGACCTGTCCTCTAGGTGATGTAAAATCCTCTCGCACCGAGGAAGTTTCTCCAGGGCCATGTGCCCATGAGGGAAGGGTTAGGACAGCCGTTATAGTTGGTGATTCAATCATTAGGCATGTAGATAGCTGGGTGGCTGGTGGACGTGAGGATCGCCTGGTAACATGCCTGCCTGGTGCGAAGGTAGCGGACCTCACGCGCCACCTAGATAAGGTCTTAGATAGTGCTGGGGAGGAGTCTGCTGTCTTGGTACATGTTGGTACCAATGACATAGGAAAATGTGGTAGGGAGGTTCTGGAGGCTAAATTTAGGCTTTTAGGTAGGAAGTTGAAATCCAGAACTTCCAGGGTAGCATTCTCCGAAATGCTTCCTGTTCCACGCGCAGGACCCAAAAGGCAGACAGAGCTCCGGAGTCTCAATGCGTGGATGAGATAATGGTGCAGAGATGAGGGGTTTGGATTTGTTAGGAACTGGGGAACATTCTGGGGAAAGGAGGGGCTCTTCCGAAGGGATGGGCTTCACCTTAACTGGAATGGAACCAGGCTGCTGGCATTAACCTTTAAAAAGGAGATAGAGCAGCTTTTAAACTAGATATTAGGGGAAAGCCGACAGTCGCCCAAGAGCAGATGGTTCGGAAGAATGTATCTTTGAAGGATACTACCAAAAGCAGAGAGGTTCCACAAAAGAGTAAAGTATCCCAAATGCCCTCAAGTATGGAGCAGACAGAGCTTAAAGATCCCAAATTACTCATGTCTAACAGACAAATTAATATGGATAAAATACATTCTCTAAAATGCTTGTATGCAAATGCTAGAAGTCTAAAAAATAAGATGGGAGAGTTAGAATATATAGCACTAAATGAAAGGTTAGATATGATTGGAATATCAGAGACATGGTGGAAGGACGACAACCAGTGGGACACTGTGATACCTGGGTACAAACTATATCGTAATGATAGAGCTGATCAAATTGGTGGAGGGGTTGCTCTCTATGTTAGAGAGGGCATTGAGTCAGAAAGGATTAAAGTTTTGCAGGAAACAAAATCTGCTGTAGATGCTATATGGATTGAAATTCGCTGTTTAAGGGGGAAGGCAATGGCAGTGGGGGTTGACTCTCGAGCGCCTGGCCAGAATGACCAAATGGATGATGAAATGCTCAAAGAAATCAAGGAAGCTAACAAAAGTTACAGCACAGTAATAATAATGGGTGATTTCAACTAACCCGGTATCGACTGGGTCAGTGTCACGTCAGGACATGCTAGGGAGATAAAGTTCCTAGATGAAATAAATGACTGCTTCTTGGAGCAGCTGGTTCATGAACCGACCAGAGGGGAAGCCATATTAGACCTAATCCTTAGTGGAACACCAGATCTAGTGCAAGAGATAAGGTTGTTGGGGCCACTTGGCAATAGTGATCATAGCATGATCGCCTTTGATTTAATTAGTGGAGGAGGGATAGTAAGGAAATCCACAGTACTACCTTTTAACTTTCGAAAGGGAGACTGTGATAAAATGAGGAAAACAGTCAAGAAAAAACTAAAAGGAGCAGTTGCAAAGGTTAAAGACGTACATCAGGCTTGGCTGTTGTTGAAAAATACTATCTTGGAAGCCCAGACCAGCTGTATTCCACGCTTTAAGAAAAGTGGAAAGAAGTCCAAAAAACTGCCAGCATGGTTTAAAGTTGAGGTCAGAGAGGCTGTTGTTGCCAAAAAAGCATCTTTCAGGAAATGGAAAAAAAGAGCCAAACGACGAAACCTGGAAACAGCACAAGCACTGGCAAGTCAAATGCAAGGCATTGATAAGGCAGGCAAAGGGAGAATTTGAGAAGAAGCTTGCTGCAGAAGCAAAAACGCGAAGTAAAGACCTTTTCAAGTACATTCGTAGCAAAAAACCTGTGAGAGAGTCAGTTGGTCCATTAGATGATAAAGGGGTTAAAGGAGCACTAAGAGGCGACAAGGCAATAGCGGAGAGACTGAATGAATTCTTTGCTTCAGTCTTTACTGAGGAAGATGTAGGGATGTTACCCATGACTGAAGTGGTATTTAAAGGTGCAGAAGAATTGAAGGAAATATCGATACATCGAGAAGATGTATTACAACTATTAGATAAGCTGAAGAGTAGCAAATCACCTGGGCTGGATGGTATACATCCAAGGGTATTGAAAGAACTGAAATATGAGATTGCAGACCTGCTATTAGTAATCTGTGAACTATCATTAAAATCATCTCTAATACCTGAAGATTGGAGGATCGCCAATGTAACACCAATTTTTAAAAAGGGTTCCAGGGGTGATCCGGGAAACTACAGACCGGTGAGCCTGACGTCAATACCGGGAAAAATGATAGAAACCATCATAAAGAATAAAATTACTCAGCATGTAGATAGTCATGAACTAATGAGAGACAGCCAACATGGCTTTAGACAAGGAAGATCTTGTCTTACTAATCTGTTATGTTTTTTTGAAGGAGTGAATAATCAGGTGGACAAAGGAGAGTCGGTTGATATTGTGTATCTGGACTTTCAGAAAGCCTTTGACAAGGTCCCTCATGAGAGACTTTTGGCAAAACTAAAGAGTCATGGGATAGGAGGCAGTGTACTATTGTGGATCAGGAACTGGTTAAAAGATAGAAAGCAGAGGGTAGGGCTAAATGGCCAATTTTCCCAATGGAGAAAGGTGAATAGTGGTGTACCCCAGGGATCTGTGCTGGGTCCGCTGCTTTTTGACATATTCATAAATGATCTGGAAAGTGGAATAACGAGTGAGGTTATCAAATTTGCAGATGACACAAAACTATTTAAAGTTGTTAAAACCCAAGAGGATTGTGGAAAATTGCAAGAGGATCTTGATAAATTGGAAGACTGGGCATCAAAATAGCAGATGAAATTTAATGTGGACAAGTGCAAGGTTATGCACCTAGGGAAGAACAACCCAAACTATGGTTACACGATGCAAGGTTCCACATTAGGAACCACCACCCAGGAAAAAGATTTAGGCGTCATTGTGGATACCATGTTAAAACCCTCGGCCCAGTGTGCAGCGGCGGCCAAGAGAGCAAATAGAATGCTAGGTATGATAAGGAAAGGAATGGACAATAAAACAAAAGATATTATAATGCCTCTATATTGTTCCATGGTGAGACCGCACCTTGAATATTGTGTGCAATTCTGGTCGCCGTATCTTAAAAAGGATATAGAGTTATTAGAAAAGGTTCAGAGAAGAGCCACCAAAATGGTAAAGGGGATGGAAGGATACTCCTATGAAGAAAGGCTAAAAAGGTTAGGGCTCTTTAACCTGGAAAAGAGACGGCTGAGGGGAGATATGATAGAAGTCTATAAATTAATGAGCGGAGTGGAACGGGTAAACGTAGATCGATTGTTTACCTTACCAGAATATAGAAAGACTGGGGGACATGCAATGAAGCTACAGGGTAAACTATTTAAGACTAATAAAAGAAAATAGTTTTTCACTCAACGTGTAATCAAACTCTGGAATTTGTTACTGGAGGATGTAGTAAAGGCTGTTAGTGTAGCTGGGTTTAAAAAAGGTTTGGACAAGTTCCTGGAAGAAAGGTCCATAAGCCATTATTAAGAAAGGACCCAGGATATCAATACAAGCATTGTGGAACCTGTGTCCCTTGGGGAAACTGCTAGGTACATATGACCTAGATTGGCCACTGTTGGAAACAGAATACTGGGCTTGATGGACCTTGGTCTGACCCAGTATGGCATATCTTATGTTCTTATGTTCTTATGTTCTTATGAGAAAGATTAGTATGTTAAAGCAGATGTAGAGAAAGAGAATGGGAAAAAAACTAGAAGAGAGAAGAAAGGACAAATGGACAGCAGACGATGGAGAGTTAGCAGAAAACATGAAGAAACCAGAAGAAAGTGGCTGGAGCAATTGCAACTGGAAAAAATGCACAAAAGGTAGAAAGATATCTCTTTATTTTGAATTTATTAACTGGAATATGAAAGCTCTGGGAAATGTGCATCATTAACGTCTGCGCTTTGTTTGGTACAAGAGGAAATTAATTTATAGTTTTATTTCTACAGTGTTGTTGTACATTCCAAGTTTGGCTTTTGGGGTTCCCAGTTTAATTATTGCCTTCCTGTTTCTAAATTGTGATTCCTTGTTTGGTGATGGTCTATGTTCTGCATGTGTAACTGAGCTGGGGTATTCTGTTTATGTAATTCCTATTTGACATTGCCACTTGTTCTCTTTCCCCAGTATTCTCTGAAATGTATTGGTTTAATATTTGCAGTGTTGCCTTTTGATAGGTAGGGTATGGTGCTTTGTGAGTCCTGGTAATGCTGTCAGGATACGGCGGGTTTGCTATGGGTTCTAAATGGGCAGCATTTGTAGTAGTTCCTAATGTGCCTGGCGGTTGGCACTGGATTATAGTAATGTAGAAATCGTTTAGTCTTTCTTTATCCATATACTCATTAAGAGACATATTTACTAAAAGTTAGTGTATGGAAACATTATGCAAATATTTATGCAAATAAGGCCACTTATGCAAATGAGGCCCCACACCGAGTCTCCGCACATGGCCCCGCACCCCCTTGGGCCGCCCCTGTGTGCACCTCTTGGCCCCATTCAACTAGGTGTGTTGTGCATGACTGCTGTTCAATGGCACACAAGGATCCTGCACCCCATGTGATATCTGTGGCATCTGATCCACCACATACCTGGCTCCTCCTGCAGCCATATCCTCAGCATTCTGGACCACTTGTGACGTATGGCCCTGAATCGTGTCTTCAGAGTCTCAATGTCCCAGCATACATGATATTTCCTGTTGGGAAAAGAGATACATATCATGCTTAATGCAGCTGTCCCGGCAGACTTGCATCCCCTGTCACTCTGTGGCTTTTGCCCATGGGGTCCATCCTGCAAGAGGTTGCACAGGATGTCATTTTTCCTCTCCCCTCCCCCCCCCCCTCCCCCCATCCTGCTCCTTTTTCAGCTTCATTGCAGTGCTGGAAGCTGACACACCTGTGATGCCACATTCTGGTCATTGTGTGGGGGTGTGCATTTACTATCAGCTCTGTGTTCCTGCACTGACTCCATCCAGGTGCACAGTGAGGTCTGCCTGTGCCAATGTCTGCAGATGGGAGATGATCCTAGGCTACTCCTTTTCCTTGGCAGGCCTTTCTCCCTAGCACCTGCACATATCTGCCATGTCCAGAGGGTGTGCTGCCTCCTTTCACCTTGTCAAAGAGCTCAGCTGTTATGTGCACTCAAACTATCAGTACTGGGTGACCAATGCAAATCAGTTTGTGTGTATCACCATCTGTTCCCTGTTCCCCTCATTATCCATGCACTGTTCCCCCCTCCCCCACCTCTGATGAGGGCAACCAGGGTGCCCTGCTCACTAGCCTTCCTTGCCAACTTCCCTCTGCACTTGTGGATTGCTTGGAGCCAATTTCTCCTACCCACCTCCCCATATGAGGTGTGGTGTGGGGACTTATAGAGCCAGGGTCCGATGGATCTGCAGCCAGACCTGGTGTCCTCCTGGTAGACTGGCTGTTTTCCCTATTGTGGGTATAGCACATCCTCATCTTGCAGAACCAGTAGACATGGCCTATGGGTCTCCAGCTGGGTGAATTTTGGAAGTCTGGTGACCATGTGCAGGGGCTGTGCATGCATGTGTGCACATACATGCATATTTTACATCTTATCTGCACATCTCTGCCCCCATTTCTGTAACCAGGTCCCTACATGTCTGCCTTAGCATATTTTACTGCTGCTGCACATGCAGTCTTGAAGCCTACATCTAACTATCTGGACATTTCCATGTCTATTTCAGATGGCGCCTGCACATTCACAGATCCAGTTCTGAAATCACCTCCATTGGCCAGACGTCCCTATTTGCCCATCTCCCCCACTGCCAAGGTGCCCCACTGCCTACTCGGTGAAACTAAATAGTGCAGGAGGAAAGGATGATCTCTCAGAGATAGCATCGGAAACCTGAGGAAAGAATTACAGAAAGGAGGAGCTTAAAATTAATTAATTTATTTATTTATTCGGCTAAGCTTATATACTGCTTTTCACCAGGTCAAAGCGGTTTCCAGAGAACAGGAACATTTTACAATGAACAATATGTTGAACAGTCAACAGGGTAACAGCTAACATTTGACACAATTTAACATTTTGTAACATTTCGTTTCTAGAACATTTTAACTGATATATACAATTTACAGTACCAGGGAAGAAGTAACAAATGTTAAACAGATTGTAATACACCTAAGGAAGAAGAGAAGGAATTTAACTGCTTATTTATTTTATTTATTTATTTATTTATTTATTTTATTTAAGGTTTTTCTATACCGCACTATTCGGCATCAGCACGGTTTACAATAAACAAGTTTGTACAATGAGGAACAGCCATACATTGAACTTACATAGAACAGGGAGTTTAAACATGGATAACAGGTGAACTTTATACATAGCAAACAAAGGGAGATTTAAACAAGGGTAACAGGTGAACTTTATACATTATATACACAGGGATTGCATCACATCTAAGTTTATGATACAGGCCTATAATGTAGTTCTCCTTTCTGTCTCTGCCATTTGTATTGTTTATTATTGTTATCATAACCCTAATGTTCTTTAAGCAAATTCTTTGGTTCGAACATATATTCTGGCCTGGACTCGGGTATTTTTAGAAGGGAAGAGAGGTATGTGGAGTTTTAAGTGACCTAGGGCTCCCAGTGAATACTGATCGAGTTTTAAAAAACTGATTAAATTGGCCAGGAGAAGAGGGACTGAACTGCCTTGATCTTGTAAGGTTGTAACCACTGTCGTCCACACAGTATAGGGGACCGCCCCGGATTAACAGGCATCTTTCCTGGAGTCTGTCGGGATATTCAGTAGCACTATTTTATTTATTTATTTATTTAATGTCTCTTTTACCGTGCTATTTAAAATCAGTACGGTTTACATAAAATGGTAACTTATACAGTGTGGTCGAGGCTGCACTGTATTTACAATAAAACAGGTGCTGTAACTTGGACATAACTAGGGTAACTATATACAGGTTGGTAAATCAAGTCATAGGTCCAATCGGGTCTATCATTGGATAGAGGCTATTTACAATAGTAAGGATTATATACACCCTGATATTTACATGGTATGCAGGGTCCGAATGGCCCATGGGTATGATTGTGCCATCGCGTTCTGGGTGTGCTAGTGAGGCAGAGGGGGGGTGGTAGTTTGTGAATTGTCATCAGAGTAGTGTGTGAGGAAAAGATGGTGCTTCACCGCCTTTCTAAATTGGGCAAGGTCGGAGATTGCCCAGATGGTGGGCAGAAGGGCGTTCCAACATCTGGGTGCATAGAACATAAATGCTATCTGGATAGTGCCGCTGAATATCTGGATCACTAGGGTTTATGCAGTTTGTTTTAAATAACAACCCCTGAGGCAATGGAGGGCTAAGTGACCTGCACAAGGCTGCAAGGACCATCAGTGGGATTGGAATCTAGGCTTCCCTGTTGCTCTAACCAGTAGGAAATATCATTTAGCACATTCTTGCAGCTCTTGTCCACAGGACAGACTTTGTGGCATGAAGAACAGGAATACTGTGACACATTCACAACCAAGTCATCTTTTTTCCATGCTCTCTTGCTTATGTCTGAATGGCTTTTTTTAAGTTGACTAGGTGTTCATAGTGCATTCTTTCCTGATCTTTTTTCTTATGTATATATTAATAAACACATTGACATGGGCATGTTTCAACTAAGCTCCAAGCAGATAATTTGATGTGTAGAACATTGCCTGCAGCAGCCTTTCTTGACACCTGAACGAGGATGCATTTTCTTTCATTAGAAATCTGCATTACATCCCAGAGTCTCATGCCAGATACTGTCAATATATAAAGACTCAGGTGCATCTGCTTAAGTAATTTTAAATTTCAATATGGTGCAAGCAGAATGTGTATGCCGACTGTAAAGGCTAGGTTTCAGCCTGGCAAATGTTTTAAATGTGGCCGAGAAGGGCATATACAGAGAAATTGCTTTAAGACTGCCTTAGTAGCAGAGAGTGCACATAAAGCTCGTGAAGGGTTTCTTATAGAGGTCGAGGTGCAGGGGATTGCCACCACTGCGATACTTGATTCTGGCGCAGAGCAAACAATGCTCTCCAAGGCGCTGTGGCGGCAAATCCAGGCAACAGGGATAGCGATTCAGCCTGTTCGAAATGTGAAGATACGCTGTGTACATGGATGCATGTCACTATACCCTGTATACAATCTGCAGGTGAAAGCACTAGGTATGCTGAAGAAAATTCCCATTGCAGTAATACCTAGGCTTCCAAATCCTATGGTTCTAGGAAGGGATTGGCCTTATTTTTATAGAGAAATGAGGCAAGGCCTAACCCCTAAGGGAGCCATGGTAGCGACCAGAGCCCAAACTAAGGACTCAGAGAAGGGAGAGGATCCTATAGATGAGGCATTTAGAAGTCTTCCTTCCCATGAAGACCTAATAGAGACACCTGAAGAGAAGGTGAAGAAACCAAGAGCGCAGAAGCGCCAGGAGAGGCAAGAACGTTCTCAGCATAGGGCAGAAACCCAGGCTGGCCAGGAATTGCCCTGGGTGCCCGAAGAGTTGGTTGGGAAGTTTTCAACCTTTCCCAATGAACAACGAGACGACCCTGCCTTAAGTCAGGCATTTAAGTGGGCACAGAGTGATAGGGATACCCTACCGAGGTTTTTTCTGGACACTGACATTTTGTACAGAGAAAGCAAGGATCCCTATACTGGCGACACGCGTAAACAGGTAGTGGTGCCTGCAACTTTCAAGAACTTGGTTCTGAGGCTGGCCCACGACCATCCGGTCGGAGGACATAAAGGCATCCGAAGTACGCTGGATCAGATCCTCGCGAGATTCTATTGGCCAGGCGTCTTTAAAGAAACAGCGAGGTTCTGTGAGGCCTGTCCGACATGCCAGCGCGTCTCTGCCATCCACCCGAAAGAAGTGCCAATGGTATCAACCCCGGTCATTACGGAACCCATCCATAGACTGGCGATGGACATTGTGGGACCATTAATTAAGACACCGAGGGGATTCCAGTACATATTAGTGGTTATCGATCAAGCGACACGATTCCCTTGGGCCATGCCACTACGTACTATATCTGCTAAGGCCGTGGCAGCGGAACTGATCAAACTGTTTTGCGAGGTGGGTTTCCCTCGTGAAGTTCTGACGGATAGAGGAAGCAATTTCCTTTCCAAGTACCTAGCCCAAGTGTGGGAAGCGTTTGATATCCGCCACGTCAAGACCTCGGCCTATCATCCACAGAGCAATGGGCTAGTGGAGAGACAGAATCAGACGATCAAAAGGATGCTGCGCCGCAGCTTAGAAGGAAATATGGCCAACTGGGATACGATGCTACCCTTCGTCCTCTATGCTTGCAGGGAAAGGAAGCAGTCATCCCTGGGGGCAGCGCCATATGAACTTATGTATGGTCGATCACCCCGAGGGGTATTAGATATCCTGAAGGAACAATGGGTTGAGCCCGACGTACATGAAGTGGGAGTACCAGACTTTCTTAAAGATCTGAAAGGTCGCTTACGCCGTACCACGCAAGTGGCGGAAGTCAACTTAAGACATAATCAGCGACGACAGAAAGACTACTATGACCAAGGCACACGGCCACGCCAGTTAGCCGTGGGAGACAGGGTTATTGTGATGGTGTCGGGCCCTGATCCGAAATTCGAGAGCCGGTGGAAAGGCCCATGTACCGTGGTCCGGCCAGTCGGTCCAGTGTCCTATCTCGTGAAGAATCAGACAGGACGCACACAAGTGTATCATATTAACCTTCTGAAGCCTTGGCACGATAGAACAGCCCTAGCTCAAGTAGCTACCGTAGTGCAAGACAGGAAAAGGATGAAGAACGCACAGGTCAACGCCAGACCCCGGAGTAGAATCACGTGCTGTGCCTCTGGTCAGAAGCCAGCCCGTGATATCTTAAGGGGGGGGATCTGTGGTGAACAGCGCCCTCCTGAGCCTATGGAGATAGTAGAAAATCCTGAGGGTCAGCAGGATTTATACCAAAATGACAGGGCAAGGAAAAAAGAGAGACTCTATTCCTCAGAGCTGAGTAGGGAGACCAGCCCAGGGGAGGAGCCCTGCAGTTCTGATTGGGCACACCCAGCCCTAGGAAGGGGCGTGTCCAAAAGAGAATGTACATTTAAACCAGAGCATGGCTCTGAAGAGGGAGAACGTGTAAGGGAGCGACGGATAAGAGACCCGAGTGAGCGACGGATAAGAGATCCGAGTGAAGGACGGATAAGAGATCCGAGTGGAGGACGGATAAGAGACCCGAGTAGAGGAAGCACGAGTGGAGGTGGTACAAGGAGTACAAGAAGTACAAGGAATACAGGAGGTAAAGGAAGGAAGGAATATTGGAAGAAGAAACAAGGGGATGGTTGGAAAGCCAGTGGAGTGATTAATGATACTTTGGAACCTGGCATAAGAAGAAAACCTGCACAATCCTATTCCAGGGAAATAAGCAGAAGTCCCACGCAGAGAGGATTTAACCTTGAAGTGGATAGCCCTTGGAAGGCATCGCCTTGGGGGAGAAAGACTTCAGGACAAGCACAGGTGAAAGAGCAATCATTCCCTGAAACGTCGTTGGTGCCGGAGAGCAACAAACAGATCAGCTGGAGAGCCTGGGAGCCATCTGCAGGCAGAAGTGCTGCACAAACAGTGAGTAATTGGCCACCCGGCTGCCAAGCTGAATATAGAGATAATTCTTCCTCCTATGAGTCAATTGCTAAAGAAACTAGCAATTATCCTAATACCTTTATCTTAAAGGAAGGGAAGACAAACAGCCTTGAGCAGAAGGGAAAAGCTATAGCAGATAGTAGTGCCCTCTCTCATAAGGAACAGGCTGAATTGCTACTTCAGAGCTTCCAACAGTTTTTAGACTTACAGGCTAGAAAACAGCTAGTATCACAAGAGGCAAATAATTCAGCACAGCTTGAAGGAGTAACCCAGGGAAATACAAGCATACCTGAGTGTGAACAAATGGACTGTACATTCTGTTGTATAGGAAAGCCAAGCTGAAGGGAACTGCCTTTATCGTGTGTGAGCTGAGTTCTGTAAAGCTGTTGTATTGCCGTGAAAATGGAAGTTCTAATTACCTCCACCTGATTCTCAGCATAGTGAAAGTAACTGTGGCTGTAAGAGGTACAGTGAAGCCAACTGACCTCTGGAGGCAAAAGAGAGCAATTTGCTGGAAAGTGAAAAAGCAGCATTTATATTTTGAGTTGCATTTAACCTGAAGTTTCTGTTTGCCTTTTTGAAGCACCCTTGTTTGCATGTGATGGAACATTTACCTTTTACTTTAATAAAATACTTATTATAAAGAAACCACAACTACAAGTTTCTTTTTCGGAGCGAGAAGAGCTGGAACTACAACTCCCAGCATTCCTGGGGGCAAAGGTTTCCTCCTTCCCTCACGAAGTACAGCGGCTGCTCATGTCCTTAACCCCTTGAGCCGGGCAGGGTCGCCGCAGACATCAAAGTCAGAATGTATGCAATTCCAGCAGTATTTTAGAAAAGGCTCTGCCAAACAGAGAATTTTCTAAAATAAGAGTAAGGAGGGGCTAATGTACACATGTATGTGCTGCAGGGCTGGTGTTAGACATGCAGAAACCCTGGGCAGAAATTGATGAGGGGGGCCCCAAAACAGACCTACAGGCCATGCATCCTTTATTTTGGGGAAGACTTGGGGCCCCCATGTGGCATGGGGACCTAGGGCAATTGCCCTAACGTTGACCTTAGCGCGCCAATACATGGAGTTAGAGAACCCATTTTGCAAATGTACATGTGGGAAAAATTAACAGGGCAAACTCAGCGACTTCCATGTGTAGATGCTGGTGCTTACACGTGGAAGCTGGCATTTCAGAGCTCCCTGAGTGAGCACCAGCATCTACACATGCTTTGTGAAACTGCACATATAAATGCTCCCAATTAACTACAGATTTTTATTTATCTATGTGATCTTGTATACTGCTTTTCCAACATCAAGGTGGTTTACATTAAACTAAGAACAATTATGTAACAAGGTGTTATAACTTGAGTAAACCAAATAATTTTAAATTTAACACTAAGTAAAATGATTAACAACTGATTTGAACTTATTTACAGGTAGTATTATGCAATTCAGTATTTAGCATAGTCGACGCATCTTCAGTAGTAGACTGGCTAATCTACTGAAGAGGGCTTTAAACTAGATTCATTGGGGATGAGTGACGAAAGCCCCCAGGTAAGTGAAACATTAAATACTTTTATGGAAATGGGTAATAGGGGTAACATATGGAAAGCAGTGTGTATAAATGCCCGTAGCAAGGGAAATAAGATCCCTGATGTTGAAGCTTTGGTGGGAGTGGCTGACTTGGATTTAGTGGCAGTTACAGAAACATGGTTCAAAGAAAACCATGACTGGGATGTAACTATACCAGGCTATACTTTATTCACAAAGGACAGGGTAGGAAGAAGGGGAGGAGGAGTGGCACTATATGTAAAAAAAAAATATTAAAGCTTTGGAATTACAGAGCTTAAAAGGGAGAGAGGAAGCACTGTGGGTTAAACTAGAAAGAGGGAAGGAGAAATATATTTGCATTGGCATCATATAAAGACTTCCCTCACAAGAGGAAGAATTGAACACAGAGTTAATTGAAGACATACGCAGCATTGCTAAGAATGGGGAAGTGCTACTGATGGTGGATTTCAATATGCCAGATGTTAATTGGCACATTCCTGCTGCAATATCATCTAGAAGTAAGGAGATCCTGGATTCTCTATTCAGGCAATTGGTAACAGACCCCACACGTGAAGGGGCCATACTGGACTTGGTGCTTACCAATGGTGAAAGTGTTTCTGATGTTATAGTGGGAGATCATTTTGCATTCAGTGATCACCAGATGGTGTGGTTCAGTATTAGGACTAGTGCTGTTAGAATCCATTCAAAAGTGAGGATCTTAGACTTTAGGAAAACTAACTTTGCCAGGATGGGCCAGTACCTCAGGGAGTCATTAGTGGGATGGGAACAGCTGGGGGATGTAGAAAAACAGTGGGCAAAACAGAAAGGGGATATTTTAAGGGCAACCAACCTTTTTGTTAAAATGTTAAATAAAGGTAAAAGGAAAAGGAGACCACTATGTTTTTCGAAAGAAGTAGCTGAAAAGGTGAAGAAAAAGAGGGAGGCCTTCATGAAATACAAGAGATCACAGAGAGAGGAAGACAGGCATCTATATTTGGAAAAACTTAGAGAAGCTAGCTAAGTAGTCAGGAAGGCAAAGATTCAAAAAGAGGAGGAAATAGCCAATGCAATAAAATGGGGGGATAAGACATTTTTCAGATATGTTAGTGAGAAAAGGAAGGGCAAAAGTGGTATTGTCATACTCAAGGGTGAAGGGCAGCAATATGTAGAAGCTGATGAGGATAAAGCAGAATTGCCTAATATTTCTGTCCTGTGTTCACAGATGAAGAACCAGGAACAGGACCTCAGAAATCACCCACAAACAGTAACAGAAGCAAGGGGCTTCTTGAACAATTTTCAGAAGACTGTGGTTGTGAGAAACTAGCTAAAACTTAAAGTAGACAAAGCGATGGGACCAGATGGGATACACCCCAGAATACTGAGGGGGACGTTCTAGCAGCTCCACTGACTGACCTTTTCAATACCTCATTGGAGTTAGGAGTGGTGCCAAAGAACTGGAGAGAGGCTCATGTGGTGCCTTTAAACAAAAGCGGAAGTAAGGATGAGGTTGAAAACTACAGGCCGGTTAGTTTAACTTCAGTGGTGAGTAAATTATTGGAAACGCTGCTGAAAGAGAAAATAGTGAGGTTTCAGGAGTCCAGCAGGTTACAGGATTCGAGGCAGCATAGATTTACCAGAGACAGGCCTTGTCAGACAAATCTAATTTCTTTGACTGGGTGACTAGGGAGTTGGACCAAGGGAGAGTCCTATATGTGGTGTATTTAAATTTCAATAAAGCCTTTGACACCGTTCCTCACAGGCGACTTATAAACAAACTGAGCACCCTAGGGATGGACCCTAAGTTACTGCTTGGGTTAGAAACTGGTTGAGTGGGAGGCAACAAAGAGTACAGGTAAATGGAGCTCACTCTGAGGAGAAGGATGTTACCAGTGGTGTGCCCCAGGGATCTGTCCTTGGTCTGATTCTTTTTAACATTTTTGTTAGTGATATAGCGGAAGGGTTCTCGGGTAAGGTTTGCCTTTTTGAGGATGATACCAAAATCTGCAATAGAGTAGACACCCAGGAAGGTGTAGATAACATGAGGAGGGATCTAGCTAAGCTTGAAGAATGGTCTAAAATTTGGCAGCTGGGATTTAATGTTAAAAAATGCAAGGTCATGCATTTGGGCTGCAGCAATCCAAGGGAGCAATATAGTATAGAGGGTGAAGTACTTTTCTCCACTAAAGAAGAGCAGGACCTAGGCGTGGTCGTGTCTGATGATCTTAAAGTAGCTAAACAGGTAGAAAAGGTGACAGCAAAATCTAGAAGGATGCTTGGATGCATTCGGAGAGGAATGGCTAGTAGAAAAAAAGGAGGTGATAGTGCCTCTGTATACATTTTTGGTGCGACCTCATTTGGAGTATTGTGTGCAATTCTGGAGACCGCATCTTCAAAAGGATATAAACAGGATGGAGTCAGTACAGAGGGTGGCTACTAAAATGGTTAGTGGTCTTCATTATAAAGCATACGAGGACAGACTTAAGGATCCTAATATGTACACCTTAGAGGAAAGGTGGTATAGAGGTGATATGATTGAAACGTTTAAATACCTCCATGGCATAAAAGCACAAGGGGAGAGCCTCTTTCGATTGAAAGCAAGTTCTGCTACAAGGGGACATGGGATGAGGGTGAAGGGGGATAGATTCAGGAGTGATATGCAAAAATATTTCTTTACGGAAAGAGTGATGGAGCCGTGGAATAGTCTCCAAGTGGAGGTGATAGAGATGAGGACAGTATCTGAATTCAAAAAAGCATGGGACAAACACAGAGGATCTCTAAAGAAAAAAGGGAATTGTAGTAGTTGTTGATATAGAAGGACAGACTAGATAGGCCATGTGGTCTTTTTCTGTCATCATTTTTCTATGTTTCTAGTCTTTTATTTATTTTTATTTATTTATTTATTTAGCTGCACTTATATACTGCTTTTCACCGGGTCAAAGCGGTTTACAATTTATTTATTTATTTATTTAAAGTCTCTTTTATACCGCGCTATTCAGCTTCAGCGCGGTTTACAATGAACAGTGAAATACAAAGGGGGGTATATTAATCAGTTCACAATTAAGGAAGGGGGGGAACCATCACCAGGGGCCGACATGGACGATCCTGACATGGTAGGCATCAGCACTTGACGTTGACGTAGACTATCTACAGGTCTGTTTTTTCATCCAGATTCAGTCTATTTTGTGACCACCAAGGATAGGATGGATACTGAGTGGTGTCCAGTTCTGATGTTAGATGTTCCTGAAATAGATGGGGTTTTAACTGTTTTCTGAATGAGGAGAGGTCTTTGTTGTTTCGGATCTGGTTAGGAACGGAGTTCCAAAGCGATGGGGCGTATAGTTCAAATGCTCAGTTACAGGCTTGTTGATTGTTTTTTCATGTGGCATGCTGAGTGCTTTGCTTGTGGCCTGGTGTGTTGGTCTTCCAGAGTTTGACTGGGGGAGTAGTGTCCGGAGCTGAGACGTTTGTAGTTGGTGGAGTGCTTTATGGATAAGTACCAGTGTCTTATATTGGATCTGTGCTTCTAGTGGTAGGATGTGAAGCTCTCTCAAGATCGGGGTGATGTGATCATGTTTCTTGACTGTTTGGATGATTCTTGCTGTAGTGTTGACGGCTGTCCATAGGGGGTTGGTGTGGGTGACCGGTAGTTCTAGGTATATTGCATTACAATAATCCAGGAGAGGGAGCGTCATTGCTTGCATGACCGTTCTGAAATCCTGAGTGTCAACGAGTGGTCTGAGACGTTGTACCATCTTTTCTTTGAGGAATATTGTTTTTGTTGTTTTTGCGATCTGTTGCTTAAATGAAAGTGTTTGATCAAGGATGATCCCGGGGTATTTTATGGGGGTTGCTCCCAGGGTGAGGTGAGATGGGGGGCAAAGGTTTGATCCTTAGTAACAAATAGGGCTTCCGTTTTTTTAAGGTTTATGGTAAGGTTGTTTTCTTGAAGCCAGTTAGAGACATCATTGAAGCAGTTTGTTAGATGAGTGTTCATAGGATTTGAGGTTGTGATGCATCCATAAAGCATTGTCATCTGCGTAGATGTGGTAGTTGATATTGTGAGAGCGTATTATTGTGCAGAGTGGTTGAAGGCAGATATTAAAGAGCATGGTGGAGAGAGTTGAGCGGTATTCCTTGAGCCTGTTGAAAGGGGGGGGGGCAGAGATTGCTATGCTGTGTGGATTAGTTGATGTCTGTTGGTTAGGTAAGATTGGAACCACTGCAGAACATTGTCCTGAATGCCAGTCTCCTGTAGTCTGCATAGGAGGGTGCTATGGGGGATGGTGTCAAACGCTGCTGATATTTCCAGGAAGATCATGGCATATCCAGTTTGTTTGGCCTGTATTCCTTTGACTAGGGTGTTTAATAGAGAAATCATGAGGGTCTCAACCCCATGAGAAGGGCGGAATCCATGTTGCTGTGGGTCTAGCGTGTTGTTTTTGTCTAGATGATCTTGCAGTTGCTGTTGAATTATTTTCTCAATGATTTTTGCGGTGAATGGGAGACTTGCTATTGGCCTGAATGAGGCGGGATCTAGGGGGTCCAGATTGTGCTTCTTGAGGGTTGGGCAGATGATAGATGTCTTGAGGGTGTCCGGCGTTCATCCTTGTTTGAATGATTCATTTGCTATGTGGGTTAGTGCTGTGCTTAAATCCTGTTTTGTTTTCTTAATCCAATCCACTGGGCAGGGATCAAGTGGGGAGGTGGCGGTGTTCAGACTTGAGATGGTGGATTCTATCCTTTCTTTGGTGATCGTTTCAGCCTAGTAACAGCTGTGTGGACTATGTAACTAAGGTTCATTATCCTGTTCAATGTCTTAATCAGGTCACTGATTCCCCAAAGTATTCATTAAATAGGAATGTTCTTAGAAGCTTGCAGAAGGCCTGTGGAGCCATAGTGGTTCTTATACTTTCTGGAAATGTATTCCAGAGGCCCAGTCACTGTTCCCTCTAAGCTGTGCGTGTGTGCACGCACACACACCTCGCCGAGCGAGCGCACATTCTTTACAACAGAGCGCACAAAAATTATGGTTCTGATTCTGATAGAAAACAACACAGACGTCTTAAAATTTAAAAGTTGTGATTGTAATTACTAGAAATTTTCTGCTTCATTTAGTAATCGTCTATTTTCATTTAATTTGATTAAAATCAATGTGGCGTACATACTGTATTCTGACGTGTAGTTAAATTTTAAAGTATATAACTCTGAGTGTCGTTATGTGGCACACAAAAATTTAACCTTCCTTCAAAAGATGCACAGCTGATATTATCTCCAGGAACAAGCAGGAATGAGTGTTCACATATGGGTACGTCGGTACTGACGGAGTCTGCGCGGGAACGCTTCCCAGCGTCCAATCAAAGAGCTTTTGGAAGCATCCTCCCACGCCTGCGTGCTGCCTTCCCGCCTTTCCCAATTGTCTCTTCCCAGTTTTCGTTTTTCCGCGGAGCCGGCAGGACGTCCTCCTGTCAACGCAGAAAATTCTTCTTTTAATTCTTTGTTTTCTTGTGGTCGCGGCTGTCTCCCCGACACCACCGGTACCGCCGGTGTTTCTTTTTTCTTTTTCTGTAATTTTTCCCTTCAGGGAAGATTTTTTCTTCTGAGTGTCTTAAGGTGTTAGGCCTTCTAGGCCTGTCCATGTCCTTCATGGACCCGCCAGCCACTTTCTCTAAGAGATGTTTAAGCTGTGGCGGTACTACTTTATTTTTAGACTCCAAAAACTGGTGTCTAACCTGTTTGGGGCCTGACCCTTTTCCTCCGGAGCCTTTGGGCTACAGTATTGTGAGAAGAGACCTTCAACATCGCGTTTCCCTCGATACCAGGTTCCCTTCCAGTGTCAGGGCACCGACCGTTCCTTCTTCTACACAGGATCAGGTAACCCACAAACAGTCTGTTAAGACTAGCCAACCCTCGAGTGGTAGGTTTCATGCACAGCATGAAGACGGCTCCGGCCTTGCCCTCGAGGGTTCATTGGCTTCAAAACCCCGGCGGGAGTCTTCGGCCTCCAAAGCCTATGAGGGGTTTCAGGTTGTTCCTGGGGCTCACCCCTCACAGAACATACCTGAGCCATGCTCGGTGGTGGCATCCGCTTCGAGCGGTACTGATACCCCGGCATCGGCACTGGTGTTGGATGTATCACTCCTCACCAGGGATCGTCATCTGGCTTCCTCGGTATCTACGGGACCAGTGCATACGTTCCAGACTGACTTTCCAGTATCGGCATCGACGCCGATACTATCACCGACGTCGGTACCCTCCAGATGTGCATCGATAGACTCGTTTCCTTCGATGCTGAGTCTGGAATCGATCTCTAGTCTGGAAGACTGGGTACCGACACGTCTCGGTACCGACATCTATCAGTACCGGACGTTCGGTACCGAGGGTGATTACCAAAGGCGTTCGGTTACCTCGGTACCGACTGAGCTGCCACCGATGGCTGCTCCGGTGTCGGTGTCGCCTTCGATTCCGACAGTGCTACCGGTATTGGTTTCGGTACCGGTATCCGCAGTAGTATCGGGGCCAGCTCCTTCCATGCTTCTTTCACCAGGATCGCTCCTTTCTATACCGAGTCTGGAGTCGATACCTGGCATGGACGATGTAGTACTGTCTGTCACAGGTCCTGACCTCCAGTACCAGCATCCATCCCTTAAGGATCCTTTTTTGCACCGTGCAGGGTCTTATATTCCTATATATTCAGGTAGATCCTCCGGTGCCCAGGCTAGTTCTTCAGATCTAGCCTGTCCAGGGAAGGTTCTCTTTGGAGATCCTTCTTTTCAGAGTTTCCTTCTAGATATGGCAAGATCACTTGCCATTCCTATCCCTGGCCATGATCCTACACAAGGCTCTGTTTCTACTGAAGCAAAGGAAAACATGATGCTTCCTTTGCATCATTCCTTGCAGGATCTTCTTCTAAGAATGTGGGAAGCACCTTTAAGGGTACCCCCACCTTCTAGAGCAACTGATCTTCTGTATCAGGTGCCCCCCTCTCCAGGGTTTCAAAAGACTCAACTTCCTCATCATTCCATTGTGGTGGAATCAGCAATGAGGAGGGTGAAAAGTAAGAAAAAAGCACTCTTCTTACCCACCAGGTCGTGAGTCTAGGACACTAGATGCCTTTGGACGTCAAACCTTCCAGACATCCATGCTGTCAGCAAGAATTCTCTCATATATTTTTTATATGAGTCTATCTCTTCAGGAGGTCACAAAGGAATTATATCTTTTGACTCATTTTCTTTCAGAGCCCAAGACTGCAGACTATTCCTTACTAATTAGTCATATTCAAAATATCTCTTGGTTTCTTACTCGTGCTTCCCTAGACTCATTTGAGTCTGTTAGCAGAACTTCTGCTATAGCCATAGGGGCACGACGTAGAGCCTGGCTCCAAGCTTCAGACTTAGACAAATGGGCACAACAAAGACTGGGTAATACTCCCTGCACTGGAGAAAATCTCTTCAATAAGGAGTCTTTACATCAGGTTGCTCAGTGGTCCACTGACTTCCCTGTTTCTGAAGGCTGTTCTAAGCCTTCTCCTTCCCCAGTAGGTAGGAAATGCCCTACCAAACCTTCTTCCCCTAGGGGGAGAAGGTTTTATTCCTCTCCTGCCCATCATTCAGATGTTCCCAAGCAGGGAAGGCATCGCCCTGGTCTGAAGAATCCAAACTCTCACCAGGCTAAACGAACCCAACAACCATAGGGTTTCTGATTAATCATTTTTCTGCCTCTTGGGGTTCAGAACCTACAGTTGACTTCTCCTCAGCAGAAGTTTTTCACTGTTTTTTCATTCAAATCTCTACACATGGATCTCTTTTCTCAAGACATCCAGTTTCTCCTCAAAATATATCTGAGCTGTCAGGATATTCATGTCTATAGGTCACAGGTTCTCTTCTTCTTCCTGCTAAGAAGAGAGGTTTTACAACTATCAGATGATAGTTTTCTGTACCAACTTGAATTTTTTCCTTCTACAGACTTACCATATGGTAAGTTTCCTTTCAGCTCTTGTTTCTCTACCCTCTTATCCAGTTCTTCCCCTGTAAGAGTGGTACCATTACACTGGAGGGCTTCTTTTTCAGCCTTTCTAGTCTTTCTTTCCATTCCAGTGTGGAGTTGTTTCTCTTGAGTAAACTCTCTTCTTTTTTGCTTGGGCAGCTCATCAGACAGGGACAGGGTTTTTCTACTCTTGTTCTGTCTATTCTTTCTGTTTTTACACAGAAAGATTCTCTCTGCTGTCTTATCTGCAGCTGCCCATGCAGGAGTTCTAGTGATTGGACCACTGGTGCTTCTCCACAAGTATCCAGAGTTGTCCTCCACTACTTTCTGTCTGGTCTTAGTAGTGATTCCAAGACAGTGCTTACATCTTTCTTGGGCAATCCTTATCACTACAGGCTTATCACACTATCTTCTATTCTTGCTATCTCCAATTCCTTCGGGTTGGCAGCATAGTTGATATGGCTGCTGGTTTTTCCAACAGCCAGTTCTATCTCCCAATTCTCCTGCATAATGCTCTCTGCAATTTTACAGAGAAGCTTTCCACTATGGGCCCTTGCTAGAGAGCATGGGTTTTTTTCTCTAAAGACTATCCTACATGGTTGAAAAAGGCTTCCTCAGTCATGCTCCCCATGACTGTATGTGTTCTTCATACCCTACTACCTCCTTTTAAAAACAAAGGACATAAGCCTTCCCTACGTGAAAACCTAAAGAGTTGTTCAATTCCTACAGGGAATATGCTCTTTTTTCCTTGCAGCTTGTCCTCATGGTATCCTAATCCTTCATGGACAGCACATATTTAACTAAAAAACGCATGATACCCCTTTTATTCCCTCAAATGGGTCAACCTGGTATCTCATTCTTATGCGTTCTCTGTCCATCTACTATGCTAGAGTTCTACAAGACTCAGGACTTGCTGCTTACTGACGGATATTATCCTCTGTTTTTTCATGTAACCATCCTGGTTATTTCACTGGATAGCATTCCTGCACCATCATAACCAGGGGGCATAGATTCTCTATATATCTTCTCAAGTAGATTCCACCTTCTTGTTATTAGATGAATCTTTCCTCTTCACATCTCCCATGTGAATGTACTTATAGGCATATCTCTGTCTGCTTAATTGCAGACACTGATCTTTAGCCCTATATATTCATATATATATAGATATATATATATACATCCCTATAGATATATATGTCTGTCAGCTGTGTGTGTACATCTGATATGCCCTTCTAGATCTTACTATAGATATATATATTTCTGTATGTCTATCTATATATCTATATGTATATACTGTCACCCCTCATCAGCCCCAGCGGTGAAGACTGGTATTGTTGGGCTTTCTGAGGGTGGTAGTTGTGCCTTATCTATATAGATCACACAGAAAACTTCTTTTCTTTTTAGGGTTTTATTCCCCGTCCCTTGAGGTTTCTTCTTCCAAAGATAACAGAAATTAACAGCCCACTTGGCTTATAACAAAAGATAAACGAACAACAAAAACAGCTTTCTTCAGCTTATAACTTAAACAAACAAAATAACAAAACAGCCTAACTGACTGCTTGGCTGGAGAGAGAGTAAGCTGCAGCCTTGCAACTTCTACACTGGAGTTAAGGTCACACAATCACGTTTACCTCAGTGAGAATTCTGGCTCTGTTACAGTGAGAGAACACTCCATCAATTCTGGATTTTCTAATACTTCTGAGTTTTCATACTCCATTAATTCCTGTTCATTAACTTCTCCATTATCAGCTTCAGACATGGGGTAAAAGTATGGCAGGCTTGCCTCGTCCCCTAGGAAGTTTCTTTTCCCTTCTGAAGCACTGCCTCTCTGGGAAGTATCGTATAACTCTGAGCTGTGCTTTCCAGAGCCCTGCCCCCGCTGGTGCCTTAATGGATAGCTCAGGTCCTTGTTTGACCTGCTAGCTGGGTAATTACGGTAGGCTCCTTGCCGGGTCTGCACTGGCTTTCTAGACTCAGCTGGGCTGGATTGGAAAACTTGTAACGGCGTTTCCCTAGAAGCTGGGAGCTCACAGTGATAAGGGAAATCTTCAACTTTTCTGGGTGAGTGAAACCCTCTTCTCTTAGTATTTTTATAACCAGGATAAAAGTTATTGTCAGCCTCTAAATATCTGGGCTTTATGTGGCTATTTCTATGCTTCCAGGGCTCCTCCCTCTCAGATAGCAAATAGCCCTTGTATTCACTCCTTGCCCCTGTACCTGCTGTTGCAGTCTTCTTATGCTTCTCTTGTCTTCCAAGCACATACACGCTGTCAGGGTTCTGATTTCTCACCGAGCCACACAGGTCTCTGGATTCTTTCCAACTTTCACACCGGCTCCCTTGTTGCCTCACTGACTCACTCTCACTGTCTTCATCTCTCTCACGCCAGCTCCAGGCCTTCCATGGCTTCAAACGTATCTGCTGCTGCTGCCTTTCAGCTTGTGACCTCTGCTGCCTTAACTCCTCTCTCACGGATTCCTTCTCTCTCAAGGATTCCCTCTCTCTCAAGCTATCTCTAATTGTTTGGGAGTCTATTTTATCTGCGTGTCTCCTGACTCCACCTTCACTCAGCTGCACTCTATTGGGCAAAACAAATTCCCTTGCTTTGCTCTCTGGGTGTGTCTTTCTGGGCTCTGTGCACGTGTGCCTAGGTTGTCCCTGGCAACCATCAAACATTCCTCTGTTTACCTTGTCACTTTTACCGTGAACATTCACACTGATCTGCACTTTCTCGGGTTGCCTTAGGTCCACCCTGTGACACATTCCCCCCCTTAAAACATTACTTGCTGCCGCAGTTTTCAGCGGATAGCATGTAATCCCTTGCGGGGTTCTACAGTGCTGCTCGTGGTAGGCCAAATTAGCTGTGGCCACCCTTTCCTTCCACGGTTTTAATACATTGACGTGGTATATTTGCCTACGCCCGCTTTCATTTTCCACTAGGTATGACACAAAACCTACTTTCTTTACTACCACGGCTGGGCCTTTCCATCGAGATTCAAACTTCGGACCGGGGTCCGCCACTTGTATGAGGACCTTGTCCCCTGCTGCCAGTTCTCTGGTCTGTGTATCCCTATCGTAATATTTTTTCTGGCGCTGTTTGCTACGGTTCAAGTTCTCTATCGAGGCTTGGGACGTTTTCTTTAGGCGCGTCCTTAATTCTTTCAAAAACTGGGGGATCCCCACTTCGGGTACTCTGGGTTCTACCCATTCATCTTTTAAAATATCTAATACTCCCCTTGGAGACCTCCCAAACAGAAGTTCAAACGGGGATACTCCTAGCGAGGTTTGAACTCGTTCTCTGCAGGCGTACATCACGAACGGGAGTAATGTATCCCATTCCATCATTTCCCCCTTTCTTAGGCCTCTTCGCAACAAATGCTTTATTGATTGGTTGGTGCGCTCCACCAACCCATTGGTCTGGGGATGATACGCTGACGTTTTTATGTGGCGTATACCGAACGCCTCCCAGACTCTAGCAAGGTACCTAGAAACAAAGTTGGTACCCTGATCCGTTAGGATTTCCTGGGGAAACCCCACCTCGCAGAACAGCTTTATTAGTTCCTGCGCTATGATTTTAGCAGATATATTCCTAAGGGGTATAGCCCATGGGAATCGGGTCGCATGATCTACAATAACTAATAGATACTGGAAACCCCTAGGCGTTTTTATCAATGGGCCTACGATGTCTACCCCCATTCGCCTAATAGGCGTAGCTATTGTGGGCAATGGTATCAAGGGTGCAGCCTTGGGTCTGGATATAGAGACCCTTTGACAGGCAGGGCAAGCATCGCAATACCGCTTGGTCTCTTGATACACCCCGGGCCAATAAAAACGTGCTAAAATCTGATCCAGTGTCCCTTGGACACCTTTATGTCCCCCAACTGGATGGTCATGTGCCAAGCGTAAAACTACCGCCTTAAAGGCTACTGGCACCACCAGCTGCTTCCTCACAGCTCCTGTATAGGGATCTAGACTTTCCCTATATAAAATATTCTCATCGAGTAAGAATCGTGGTAATGTATTACGATCCATCTGGGCCCACTCGAAAGCTCTTTTTAGGGCCAAGTCTGCTCTCTGCTCCATTGGAAAGGATGGAAACTTTTGGACGAGGGCAGCGGGGACCCAGGGTAACCCTTCCCCTGTTTCTAGTTCCCTTCTTCCTTTGGCTCTCTTATCCCTTTCCTGTCGCTTGGTAGCCCTGGTTTTCTTTCCTTCCCCCACCGGGTTCTGAACTAACTCATCATGGTTAGGTAGCGGATCCCTCTCTTCCGCTTCTGTCCCCTTCTCAGGAGCCTCTTTGACCTCCTCTTCTGTAGGTGTTTCTACTCCCTCTACTGGGGCTTCTTGAGGTTCACCTACCGGGATTTCTTGGGGTTCAACTACCGGGGTTTCGTGGGGTTCAACTACCGGGGCTTGGGATCGTGTGGAGACCAATCCCGTCTTCATGCCTACCCCCTGGCTTAATATACCAGGGAACGAAGGCCAGTCCCGTCCTAAAATTAGTTTTTGGGGTAGCCCAGGGACTACTGCTACCTGTAACTTTCTTTCTGCCCCTAGTGCCCTGACGCTTACTTGACGTAAGGGATAGGGAAGCTGTGCGCCGTGTACACATTTTATTGCTACTTGTTTTGGGGTTACCAGGCGAGACTGCTTCAAGGTTTCCCAAAATTCTTGGGCTATTAAACTCTGTTCTGCCCCAGAATCGAGTATAGCCATAGCACTTTCTCCATCAACTTGTACCTGTAAATATATGCCTTTCGGTACTAGCTTCTCTGCCCCTACCATAAGGACTGTCTTAGTTTGACATTCTTTTACCATGTGGCCTGGTCTGCCACATCTATAGCACCTCCTAGTGTTCCTCTCTAAGCTATTCTTACCAGGGTTATACTCATTCACTCTCCTGGGTGTATACTTTTTACTTTCATCCGTTCCAGTCACACTTGTACCTTTTAAAAGGCTCACATCAGACACAGTAGCATGCTTTGCTTCTTTAAACACCTCTGCCATTTTAACTGCCTCTTCGGTACTTGAGCAATTTTGTAATGTTAAGAACATTTTCATTTCCTGTGGTATGGCTAACAAAAATTGCTCCAAGACAATCTCGTCTAATACAGACTCCAGTGTTCTATTCTCAGGGTCTAACCACTTGTAAACCAGGCTCTTGAGCCTCTGACACAAAGCTTTAGGAGTTTCACTCTCCAACATTACTGCCTCCCTAAACAACCTCTTGTAATGCCTCGGTGTCAGCCCAAGGCGATCCTTTACTGCCTTTTTAATTTCAGCATAATTATTTGCTAGGCTAGCTGGCATGGCCTTAAAGGCAGATAAAGCCTCTCCGCTTAGAGTCATGGCGAATCGCATCGCCCATTGTGCTGTAGGCCACTTTAAATTCCCTGCTATGCGCTCAAACGCTTTAATAAAGTCATCGGGGTTATCTTCACGCCCCAAATGTCTCAAAGCAAGACCTGTGTGAATGTCTACTTGCGGTACTGTAGATTCTTTCTCTGAAGACTTCCTTAGTAGCGCAGTCATAGCTTCCAACAACGGTCTTTGCTGCTCCTGCATAGCTGCCATATATTGTTCCTGCAGGTGTTGTATCATCCTGGCCTGCTTTTCCTGTTGTTCGTTCATCCAGGCCAGCATATCTTGGGGATCCATCCTCTTTTCCTTTCGCTCTGCACCTGAAATAAAGAGAAAAAGACCACCAAGTGCGGTACAAAACACACACAAAAAGGTTTCTTTTTTTTTTTTTCTCCCTTTTATATCACCCCTTTTCCTCACAGTATCCTTTCCCGTCCACCCAGGTCACCAATACCTCAGTTTCCTGGTAGACTCCAGCAAGTGAGAAAAAGGTCTTTTCCACCGCTGGCCGCTCTGCCAGCCGAATCCTCTCCAATATTTCCTGGATCCAACTTCTCCTGCTTTTCAGCACTGTCCTTTTCTTTTTTTCAGGCAACTTCTTATGCCCCCCGAAAAATTATCCTCATTTCTACGCCATTTATGTCACCCCTCATCAGCCCCAGCGGTGAAGACTGGTATTGTTGGGCTTTCTGAGGGTGATAGTTGTGCCTTATCTATATAGATCACACAGAAAACTTCTTTTCTTTTTAGGGTTTTATTCCCCGTCCCTTGAGGTTTCTTCTTCCAAAGATAACAGAAATTAACAGCCCACTTGGCTTATAACAAAAGATAAACGAACAACAAAAACAGCTTTCTTCAGCTTATAACTTAAACAAACAAAATAACAAAACAGCCTAACTGACTGCTTGGCTGGAGAGAGAGTAAGCTGCAGCCTTGCAACTTCTACACTGGAGTTAAGGTCACACAATCACGTTTACCTCAGTGAGAATTCTGGCTCTGTTACAGTGAGAGAACACTCCATCAATTCTGGATTTTCTAATACTTCTGAGTTTTCATACTCCATTAATTCCTGTTCATTAACTTCTCCATTATCAGCTTCAGACATGGGGTAAAAGTATGGCAGGCTTGCCTCGTCCCCTAGGAAGTTTCTTTTCCCTTCTGAAGCACTGCCTCTCTGGGAAGTATCGTATAACTCTGAGCTGTGCTTTCCAGAGCCCTGCCCCCGCTGGTGCCTTAATGGATAGCTCAGGTCCTTGTTTGACCTGCTAGCTGGGTAATTACGGTAGGCTCCTTGCCGGGTCTGCACTGGCTTTCTAGACTCAGCTGGGCTGGATTGGAAAACTTGTAATGGCGTTTCCCTAGAAGCTGGGAGCTCACAGTGATAAGGGAAATCTTCAACTTTTCTGGGTGAGTGAAACCCTCTTCTCTTAGTATTTTTATAACCAGGATAAAAGTTATTGTCAGCCTCTAAATATCTGGGCTTTATGTGGCTATTTCTATGCTTCCAGGGCTCCTCCCTCTCAGATAGCAAATAGCCCTTGTATTCACTCCTTGCCCCTGTACCTGCTGTTGCAGTCTTCTTATGCTTCTCTTGTCTTCCAAGCACATACACGCTGTCAGGGTTCTGATTTCTCACCGAGCCACACAGGTCTCTGGATTCTTTCCAACTTTCACACCGGCTCCCTTGTTGCCTCACTGACTCACTCTCACTGTCTTCATCTCTCTCACGCCAGCTCCAGGCTTTCCATGGCTTCAAACGTATCTGCTGCTGCCTTTCAGCTTGTGACCTCTGCTGCCTTAACTCCTCTCTCACGGATTCCTTCTCTCTCAAGGATTCCCTCTCTCTCAAGCTATCTCTAATTGTTTGGGAGTCTATTTTATCTGCGTGTCTCCTGACTCCACCTTCACTCAGCTGCACTCTATTGGGCAAAGCAAATTCCCTTGCTTTGCTCTCTGGGTGTGTCTTTCTGGGCTCTGTGCACGTGTGCCTAGGTTGTCCCTGGCAACCATCAAACATTCCTCTGTTTACCTTGTCACTTTTACCGTGATCATTCACACTGATCTGCACTTTCTCGGGTTGCCTTAGGTCCACCCTGTGACAATACATATATATATATATATATATATATATATATATATATGTGTGTGTATCTGTCGAGATACTTTATTATAGGTAGATATGTATTTACATACTTATCTCTCTAATTGTCTATGCTCATATAGGTTTTTATCTTCCTATATGTTCCAGACAGTGGGCTTTACCCATGTTCATGCTGTACCACAGCATGGTTGGGATCCTACACACACAACCACTCCTGTGGTACTGACAGCTCCTACCCTAACCCTAAGGATTAGGTACCCCTGAAGCTCCATGCTCCAGTATCTTTCCTACCCCGCACCAGTTAGGAAAGACATGGTGGATCTTCAGTAGATCTGAGGTTCCCACTCCTCAGACACCTGTCCTTTCTTGGGAATACGGGTTTTTTTCCATACCCCTTCTTCCCTCAAGGACTAGGTCTTTTTGTCCAAGTCAGTTAGTCTTCCTCTTTTGCTCCTAAGTGTGAATAACTCTGTAGCCAAAAGAGTTTTCAGCTTTTCCATAAAGTTTTCCACTGAAGCCCTACCATTTTTCTACTACCCCAGTTGAATCCTGGGGTCACCTTTCACTTCCAGATTTTGACCTTCACCTTCACTTCAGTGAGGTCACCTTGAAGATTCCTCTACTGGATCCCCAGTAGATTCCATGAGCATCTCTACTTCCTGCAATCCAGTAGGTGAGGTCCACATTGCAATTGTTCATTTCAATATCTTTTATGATAATTATCATACATACAAAGACTCCTTGCCTGTAGTCCTATCTTAGGTTAGCTGTTTTTTACAGCTCCTCTCTATTTCAACTCCTACCCTCCATCCTCAGGATGCCTGGCCATATGAGGTGTAGCATATTTTAATCTCCAACATGCTAGGGCTCCAGGCATCTTAGCTTGGGAGTCCCCATATGTGAAGACTCATTCCTGCTTGTTCCTGGAGATAGCACAGTTACTTACCTGTAACAGGTGATCTCTGGGAACAGCAGGAATAAGTCTTCACAACCCACCCACCTCCCCTAGGAGTTGTATCTCTCTATCTATCTTTCCTTTCCTCTCTCTCTCTCTTGTCTCAGCTTTAAAACTTAACTGGGAAGAGACAGTTGGGAAAGGCAGGAAGGCAGCACGCAGGCGTGGTGGGATGCTTCCAAAAGCTCTTTGATTGGACGCTGGGAAGCGTTCCCACGCAGACTCCGTCAGTACCGACGTACCCATATGTGAAGACTTATTCCTGCTGTTCCCAGAGATCACCTGTTACAGGTAAGTAACTGTGCTTTATGTGCACACAGCCTACAGAAAATTAGATGGAACATGTCCTACAGTATATTTAGATATGGTTTCACAGAATTTCTGACACATGGCAAAAGAAAAGTCTTTGGAGTAAGTTTCTGTCTAGAGCAGCAGTCAATAGAGTCACAAGGCAAAAAAAATCCAGTTAGCATTTTCCATAGAGCTTCAGATCAGACACACTTCGGGTCAATCAGAAGACAGGGAAGATGATCAGCAGCAATACAAGACACAGTTAAGCGTTGGAGATACAATAGCTCTTCCTGCAGAGTACCTGCCTTCTAACTCAAAGGTCATTGATTTGAGGCCAGCCTCTGATCGTGAGAAAAAAAAACTTGCCTGAAGCCTCTTGTAACCTTTCAGCTACTGTATATTTTCCATTTGGGCAGCAGCCACAGACAATTTGAATAAAATTGACCTGTCGAAGATTTATAAAAACAAAAGGACGCAAAACAAAAATTTATTAAAACAAAACAAGACTGCCAACAACACTGGAAAATAAACAAAATTCAATTTTTTTGACCGCACACCCATAATTTCTACATATTGTGAACAAGGACTCAAAGCTCTTTTTCCCAGGTGATTGAACCAGCATTTTGTAGACATAATCAGTATTACTGTTCCCTCTGTGCATTGCTTTCCACTTGCACAAACAAAATTTAATCTAATCAGGTCCTCATTTCCCCAATGTCCTCCTGCAAGTCCTCACAAACTATTCATGTTTAAACTACTTTGAATAACTGTCTCATCTACAATTTTGATCACTTTACTCATTCCTTTCTCTAGATATTTACAAATAGGGCAAACACCACTGATCCCAGCATGGATTTCTGAGCCACACTACCATTTACATCTCTCCTTTGGGAAAATTGACCATTCAAACCTATTCTCTGTTTAAAAATATAAAAACTACTACACTTGACGAGATGACAGTCCATTAAGCCCAGTATCCTGTTTCCAGCAGTGGTCATGCTGCTTATCCCCCAGTGGATTTCCCCAAATCTGCTTTTACTGCTGGTTTTTATAATGTAATTATTGCCATTTTTGTAATAGGCATAATTTGTTTGATTATGGATTTTTAAGAACGTCTTATGTATATTTGAAATTCTCTATAAATATCACGCAATGGCATAAGAAACACATGTAATAAAGTGAAAAAAGGAAAATGGTAACAATACAGTAAATTCAAAAGTTTGATACTCCAATATTTAAAAAGGAGGGAGCAAATTTAGGAAAAAAACATAGCAAAAAAATGATAATATTTAAACACAGAGGCGATAAAGTCGAATTAAACAGGAAAAAGCCTTGCATTAGATTTATTTATTTATTTATTTTAGGTTTTTCTATACCGCGCTCTTTAGAATCAGCTCGGTTTACATTAGAACAATTTTGTACAGTGAAGACGGCGTCTGAACTGTACTTACAAGTGTCACACCCTCATCGGGCCCCTCCGGTGGAGACTGGTATTATGGCTTAATACCTTTTCTTGGCTTTCTATATGCTATAGATAGCCCTGCCTGGCCCTCTGTGGGTGGTAGTTGTACCGTCTTCTTGTAATCACTCAAACACACAGTTCACACTTTAAATCAAGGGCTTTATTCCCCGTCCAATGAGGTATTCTTTTTCTTGAAGAACAAAATAATCAAAAGCCACTCTGGCAAATAACAGAAGCAAACATTGAACAAAAATGCTTTCCTCAGCTTTAACTTTTTAACAAAAGAAAAACAGTTCTCTTCATGAGCACTTAATCCTTTTCTTTTGCTGATATAAATCAATCAGGATTCACTTTAAACCAAGCAACTTCTGCCAGTTACTGTGTTGCTGTTTAAACCTTCCTTGTACATATATTTTCTTATCTCAATGAAAACTCTTCCTCTTCAGTTGTCACTAACGAGCATTCCATGGGTTCAGTGTTATCTGGTACATTAGAAATATCATATGGCATTAAAGGATAACCATTTGTACCTACGTTTTCTGTAGCAGCTGTCCTGCCGAGCTCACTCTGGTTAATCACGTCAGCTACGTGACTGCTTCCTGGCTTTAGGCTAAAACACTGCTGGGTATTACCGTATACTCTGGATAATGGCTTGTAAGAGCACTCCTCCTGTGTAAAGCTATGAGGTAACTGCCCATAAACACTGGTATTAGAGTCAAACAGCTTGGGTCCTGCCTTGAATGGGTTAAAGGCTAATTCCTCTGATACAGCTGTGGGAGTTTTCAGTGCTGACAACGGCACTCGAGAGAAGTCTGAGCATTTAAAGTTGCTAGCAGAATTATAAGGTAAGAGACCTTCCTTTCTCTTGTAACTGCCCGTACAAGGAAAGAAGTTGTTTCCTTTTCTCTTTATCTCTGCTCTAGGCTGGCTTCTTCTATTAATCCTGGACTTAGCCCATTCGGGTGTAAAACAGTCCTGTTCCACTTTGACTGCCTTGCTTCCTGCAACAGGATTCCTCCCTCTTCTCTTCTGGCTTTCACACACACACTCTGTGTCCAACAGCTGATCTCCACACGTACTCACATAGTCCTGAGACTCATTCAAGCTGTCCTCTGGTATATGTTGCTGACACTCTCTCTCATTTCCTTCCTTCCACCAACTTTGGTCCTGGAGATGAGATTGGCTTATAGTGTTTCTTTCTCTTTCCCTCCGTTCCCACGACTGAGGTTGTTGCTTCCACCTCTGTCCGTGCTCACTCTCCCTCACTGCTTGTGAGTGTGCCTTATGTATCTGTCCCCGGGTTCCACCCCTTCTCAGCTGATCCCTATCAGGTAAATCAACCTCCATTCTCATGCTGGCTGGGTGTGTCTTTTTACCCTTTTCCCACGTGTGCGGTGGTCGCTCATAGCAACTATTTGACATGTTTTGTTTACCTCATCAGGTTCTGCCTGATTTTCTCCGTTAATCTCCATTTCCTCTGGGTCCCCTGGGTTTACCTTGTGACACATTCCCCCCCTTAAAACATTACTTGCTGCCGCCTTTTTAGGTGGCCAGCATGTAATTCCATTCCTAATTCTACATTGCTGTTCACAAAAGGCAAAATGTGCTGTGGCTGACCTTTCTCTCCAGGGTTTCAATACATTTATATGGTATACCTGTCTACGACCTTTATCGTTTTCAATGAGATAGGATACAAATCCTACCTTTTTTATCACTGTGCCAGGCCCCTTCCAGTGAGTCTCAAACTTGGGACCAGGGTCTGCCACTTGAATTAAAACCTTATCCCCTGCTGCCAGCTCTCTAGCCTGCGTACCTTTATCATAGTAAAATTTTTGTCTTTTCTTACTCTGATTCAAATTCTCCCTTGAGGCTTGGGAAGTCTTTTCCAGGCGAGTCCTTAGTTCTTTTAAGAACTGCGGGATGCCGATTTCAGGTATCTTGGGTTCTACCCATTCTTCACGCAGAATGTCTAGTATCCCCCTAGGTGTCCTCCCAAATAAAAGCTCAAACGGTGACACTCCCAAGGAGGTTTGGACCCGTTCCCGACAAGCGTATAATACAAACGGAAGGAGCGTATCCCATTCCGCCATCTCCCCCCTCCTTAATCCTCTTCTCAGTAGGTGTTTAATGGACTGGTTAGTCCTCTCCACTAACCCATTGGTCTGAGGGTGATACGCCACTGTTTTTATATGGCGTATTCCGAACGCCTCCCAGACCTTGGCAAGGTATTTGGAAACAAAATTACTGCCCTGATCTGTAAGTATTTCCTGAGGAAATCCCACCTCACAAAACAATTTTATCAGTTCTTGTGATATTATTTTGGCCGAAATGTTCCTGAGTGGAATGGCCCACGGGAACCGTGTTGCATAGTCCACAATGACTAGGAGGTATTGATAACCTCGGGGTGTTCTTATTAATGGGCCCACAATGTCTACTCCCATTCGGCGTATCGGTGCCGTGATGGTTGGCAACGGTATCAAGGGTACGGCCTTGGGTCTTACTACAGAAACCCTTTGGCAGGTAGGGCACGAATCACAATACCGTTTTGTTTCTTGGTATACCCCTGGCCAATAGAAACGTGCCAAAATTTGGTCAAGCGTTCCTTGAACGCCTTTGTGGCTACCTACTGGGTGGTCATGCGCTAAACGCAACACTACCGACTTGAAATTTACAGGTACCACCAGCTGTTTACGTATCGCATCTGTATATGGATCGAGACTCTCTCTATACAAGATTTCCCCATCTAGAAAGAACCGGGGTAACACTGTCCTTTCTTTTTGGGCCCACTCAAAAGCTCTTTTGAGTGCCAAATCCTCTCTTTGTTCTTTTGGGAAGGATGGGAATTTTTGTACCAGTGCGGCAGGCACCCACGGTAATCCCTCCCCCGTTTCCAATTCCCTTCTTCCCTGAGTTCTTTGACTCCTTTCATGGCGCTTTTTGGCCTTAGCCTTTTTCCCGCCCTCACTCGGACTCTGGACCAAGTCATCGTGATGAGGAAGTGTATCCGTCCCTTCTTCTCCGGGAACTTCCACATCAACCTTCTCTTCCGGTTCAGTTTTTTTCCCTACCGGGGACTCCCTAGTTTCTACTTTACTAGTTTGAGATCGGGTAGAGACTAAACCCATCTTCAAACCCATCCCTTGTTTTAACCCCTTTTGGAAAAACGGCCAATCACGTCCTATAATTAAATTCTGCGGTAGTTCAGAGACTACTGCTACCTGTAATTTTTTTTCGATGCCCATTCCTTTGACATGCACCTGATATAGGGGATATGGAAACTGTGTCCCGTGTATACATTGTACCTGTACCTGTTCTTTTTCCTGATTCAATATATCAGGGTTAGACTGTTTTATGGTTTCCCAAAGTTTCCGTGAAACCAAACTTTGTTCAGCCCCTGAATCAAGAAAAGCCATAGTATTTATCCCCTCTATTTGAACTTGTAGAAAAATACCCTCTGGTGTTTGTTTTTCCACCCCTGTTACAAAGACCATCCTAACTTTACATTCCCTCCGAATGTGTCCAGGCTTTCCACATTTGTAACATTTCCTAATGTTTGGGGAGGAAACCTCTTTGGCCATATTACTACTAGGTGCCTTAATTCTTTCATACCTCTTCCATTCATCTGATTCATCCATACCTGCTACTTTTAAAAGGTTTTCCTTGGATGTATCAGTTTTCTTAGCTTCCCTGAATACTTCAGCCATCCTAGTTGCTTCCTCCATATTGGAGCAATTCTGTAACGTAAGAAACGTTTTCATCTCTGGGGTTACTGCCAACAAGAACTGTTCTAGAATAATTTCGTCTAGAATTGATTCTACTGGTTTTCCCTCTGGATCTAACCATTTATAGGCAAGATTCCTAAGCCTTTGATACAATGCTTTCGGGGTTTCAGTTATATGCATGTGTGCCTCTCTAAACAATCGCCTATAATGCCTAGGTGAAAGGCCTAGTCTGTCTTTTACAGCCCTTTTAATTTCTACATAATTATTAGCCAGGCTGGCCGGCATAGCTTTAAATGCAGACAAAGCTTCACCGCTTAGGGTCATTGCAAACCGCATTGCCCATTGCTCCGATGGCCATTGAAGATTACTAGCAATCCTCTCAAAAGCTTCTATAAAATCATCCGGATTGTCCTCCGGTTTTAACTGTCCCAAAGACAAAGCAAAGTTAGTGTTCATCTCTACTTGCGGTATTGATGTAGTACGTGCTACTTCTTCACCAGTTTTTTTCAGCAGAGCGTCCACAGCTTCTAATAGCGGCCTTTGCTGCTCCCTCGCAGAAGCTATGTATTGCTCCTGTAAATGCTGCACCATTCGGGCTTGCTTGTCCCACTGTTCAGCTATCCATGACATCACGTCCTGTGGTTCCATCTTCTCCAGACGCTGTTCCTGTAAGAAAAAGAAAAGAGAAAGGCCCACCAAGTGCGGTATCTTTTATACAGGACTTTACTCTAGACTAGAGCGCCCCCTCTTTCCTCACAGGATATCCTATCCCAGTCCACACAGGCTACTATTACCTTAGTCTCCTTGCAGACTCAAGCATGTGAGAAAAGGGTCTTTTCCAGTCCTCTGGCCGACCTGCCAGCGAATATTCCACTGCACTTGTCTTGTGATGCCAATATTCTCCTTCCTTTAGGCAATGTCTTTTTGTTTCTTCTGTTCCAAAAATATTTTGCCCCCCCAAAAAAAAATATCCTCACTCCTACGCCATTTTTATGTCACACCCTCATCGGGCCCCTCCGGTGGAGACTGGTATTATGGCTTAATACCTTTTCTTGGCTTTCTATATGCTATAGATAGCCCTGCCTGGCCCTCTGTGGGTGGTAGTTGTACCGTCTTCTTGTAATCACTCAAACACACAGTTCACACTTTAAATCAAGGGCTTTATTCCCCGTCCAATGAGGTATTCTTTTTCTTGAAGAACAAAATAATCAAAAGCCACTCTGGCAAATAACAGAAGCAAACATTGAACAAAAATGCTTTCCTCAGCTTTAACTTTTTAACAAAAGAAAAACAGTTCTCTTCATGAGCACTTAATCCTTTTCTTTTGCTGATATAAATCAATCAGGATTCACTTTAAACCAAGCAACTTCTGCCAGTTACTGTGTTGCTGTTTAAACCTTCCTTGTACATATATTTTCTTATCTCAATGAAAACTCTTCCTCTTCAGTTGTCACTAACGAGCATTCCATGGGTTCAGTGTTATCTGGTACATTAGAAATATCATATGGCATTAAAGGATAACCATTTGTACCTACGTTTTCTGTAGCAGCTGTCCTGCCGAGCTCACTCTGGTTAATCACGTCAGCTACGTGACTGCTTCCTGGCTTTAGGCTAAAACACTGCTGGGTATTACCGTATACTCTGGATAATGGCTTGTAAGAGCACTCCTCCTGTGTAAAGCTATGAGGTAACTGCCCATAAACACTGGTATTAGAGTCAAACAGCTTGGGTCCTGCCTTGAATGGGTTAAAGGCTAATTCCTCTGATACAGCTGTGGGAGTTTTCAGTGCTGACAACGGCACTCGAGAGAAGTCTGAGCATTTAAAGTTGCTAGCAGAATTATAAGGTAAGAGACCTTCCTTTCTCTTGTAACTGCCCGTACAAGGAAAGAAGTTGTTTCCTTTTCTCTTTATCTCTGCTCTAGGCTGGCTTCTTCTATTAATCCTGGACTTAGCCCATTCGGGTGTAAAACAGTCCTGTTCCACTTTGACTGCCTTGCTTCCTGCAACAGGATTCCTCCCTCTTCTCTTCTGGCTTTCACACACACACTCTGTGTCCAACAGCTGATCTCCACACGTACTCACATAGTCCTGAGACTCATTCAAGCTGTCCTCTGGTATATGTTGCTGACACTCTCTCTCATTTCCTTCCTTCCACCAACTTTGGTCCTGGAGATGAGATTGGCTTATAGTGTTTCTTTCTCTTTCCCTCCGTTCCCACGACTGAGGTTGTTGCTTCCACCTCTGTCCGTGCTCACTCTCCCTCACTGCTTGTGAGTGTGCCTTATGTATCTGTCCCCGGGTTCCACCCCTTCTCAGCTGATCCCTATCAGGTAAATCAACCTCCATTCTCATGCTGGCTGGGTGTGTCTTTTTACCCTTTTCCCACGTGTGCGGTGGTCGCTCATAGCAACTATTTGACATGTTTTTGTTTACCTCATCAGGTTCTGCCTGATTTTCTCCGTTAATCTCCATTTCCTCTGGGTCCCCTGGGTTTACCTTGTGACACAAGAAACAGGGTTTATAACTTGGTTAACTGGGGAAACTATATACAGGCTACATAGCAACAGGCTACTTAGTTAAATGACTATATACAAGCAGACTATGTACAGGCAGACTGTATACAAGCAGAACAGCCAGAAAAGATCCCAGAAAAGCAGAATTAATATGATGGAAAAATAAGCACAATACAGAGTGTCTATCCGATTCAAACAAAGGTGGCCACCAGAATAGTGCACTCCGTTACCACCTCCAGAGATGATTGCAGGAAGCTGGTGAGATCCATACAATTCCCATCCTACCCACCCAAGGCAGAGCTCCTACTTCTTCCTGGTAGTGAAATATAATCAGCTCGGACAATGGGAGGCAGATTATCAGAGGGAAGCTCAAGCACTTTTCTCAGATACTTCCTGTCCATGTCAGCCAGAGCGACTAAAAGACACTTAGGAAAGTTTAAGAGCAAATTGTTCTTCCTTAACTGATTTTCCAAAAAGTTAATCCACGGACTCTTTCTTTCTTCCTCTTTAATCTGAGTCATAACCAGGTCTTTAATTTCATCATTAGATTTTTCTATAGCTTCCAATCTTGCTTCCACTTGGGTTACATGCCGATTCTGGACAGGAAACTCAGCAGAACAAAGTTCCAAAAGAGATTTCAAGTTAACAATCAAACCTACCAAAGAGGACTCCAGTACTTTCAGGTCATCCCAAAGATTCTCCATAGTGACCTCAGCACACTTTTTCTCCCACTCACCCAGCAACATGTCCAGCTGTTATCTCCACTCCCCTCTGACTCCACAACTCAGGAGATCCCAAAGAAGCAGTGCCAAGATCCAATGGGGAGGAGGTCATCGGGGGCTGTCCCTCTAGTCTGCATCATGTACTCTGCTCCTCAGCAACTTGCATATACACGGTAGCACACTAGAGGGTAACCCTTCCAGGTCATGGAGGGGCTGCTCACTCCTCGGGGCTAAATGAAACCACAATAGGCACTCCAGTCAATGCCGGGTGACACTGCACCAGCAAAGACTCCTGTTGCACCCAATGTTTTGGTGAGCCCCATGAAATTCTCCAGAATCTTCTGTCCCTTAGTGGGACCACCACCAGCACCGGGACCTTGCTTGGCTTTCCCCCTTCTCTTACCAGGAATCACACCAGTAGGAGATCTCCAGAGAGAAACACTGTGGAGCGATGTGGAGAACTCACTCACACACTACCTACTTAGATGCCCCACCATATCTGATTATGGATGTTTTTAACTGGTTACCACTTAGAAGTGTAATTCTAGGTGGACTATAAACATATGAAATCAAATCAAATGAAAATATCATTTACAGGAATTGGTCTAAACTTTTTTTAAACCCAACTACATTAAGAGGCATGTTTACTAAACTGCATTAGCACTTAATGTGGCAGAAAGCCCATGCTATCAGGTACATTGACAGCTAATGCAAGGGACATGCAGATAGTGCAGTGCAGGGGGCACAGGGGGTGGGGGAGTGGGATTAGGATGCCCACTGGCATTAAAGTGTTCCAGCCTAATTAGGAGGAGTGAAAGAGACTTGCTGACTATGGAAGAGTCTTGGTCTAGTTAAGTGGGGTGGGGGGCTTGTTGACTATCAAAGAGTCCCAGCCCGGTTGGGAGGAGGTGGAAGGACAGCCAGTCCCATGTTGTTAGCTGTTGTCTGGGAGGGAGTGCTAATGTTTGGAGTGGGGGGGGGGGGGGAATCAGGAGAGCTGTATAGATGCTGCGGTTCTTCCACTCTGCAATACTGGGCTTACAGTTGACTTAGAAGGGGGCTCACAGTTGCTACGACCACTACATCCGGGGGGAGGACACTGTGGCTACTGCTGCTTGCCCTCTCCCTGCTCCCTCACTCTAGCCCATGTTCCTTGCATTGGCAGATAGTGTAGGTGATACCATGCTGCCTGCAGATGCAGGGAATAGGGGCCCATGCGGTATCTGCAGGGCAGATGCTTGCCACTCCCTCTGCATTTACTGAACAGATTTTACACCTACCCACAGTATTTTGACATGGAATGTGGTAGGTACAAAACCCATTACCGCACTTTAGTAAAAATGTTCCTAACTGCTTTTACCTATGTTTTAACCAACTAGCAATTCACAGTAGGATATAACCTCCTTCCCATGACTTTTTAATGTTTGAGGACTTTCTCATGTGCAACTTTATCCAATGCTTCTGAAAATCCAGATACAACTAGGACACTATCATGCACATGCTATTTGCTCCTTGAAAGAATTCTAATAGATTGCTAAAGCACAATTTCCTTAAAACCATACTGGCTCTTCTCTTGAAGGGATAATTGGAATAAAGGGATAATCAGCTCAGATCTGCTTTATATTGTTTGCCTTATGATTGCATATATATATCTGCCTTATAACTGCACTCTGGCCTGTTTGAAACAGACACAGCAACATATGGTTGGCACAAAGCAGGTGGGCAACAGGAAAAGAGTACACGCAGCTTACTACTGTTATAAAGCCTAAAAAAAGCTATACTTTGGACAGAAGTGTCCAAGGATATAAGCCTAGGTTCAAACAGGTCAAGCCAGGAATTCAACTAATGCTCTTGCCCTGAAGATTTCAATTGGTGCCAGCAGATGGAAAAACACAGGAGGAGGCAGAGGGCTATGATTGATTGCATCGATAGGCAAGCTTTGATCAGCAGATCAAGCTGCATAACCATAGAAGGCCCTGGGAAAGAGTTTTGCATTTGCTGAAACTATTTAGAATTTGAAGCAGAGAGGTATATATAAGACAGCAATTTTGGAGGGTCTGGGGCGGTACTTTCTTCCCCTTCACAGAGAAAGAAAGTACTGTCTGCCATTTTTAGATAGGCATTTGCTGTTTGCTATTTTATAATCACTTTTGTTATTCTAAATAAAAGTCTTTTGAGCTAAAGCAACTGCCGCCTAAGTAATTCTATAATTGGTGTTATATTGGGCAACCGTTGTGGGAACCAGAAGCCACAATAATTGGTGCCGAACACCCTCTAAATTTTTTTTCCTTCCAAATTGCCCAAGGACTCCTCTGACTGCAGTTTTTGACTTGTAGTTTTACTTGTCAGAGGGACTACCTCCTGTTTTTCACCGTAGATTAAAAAAACACAAAAACGGGGGATGAGAATACCTTAAGAGGATTCCTTCTGCTGGTACAGAAGATGGGAATACCGCTCTGAGTGACGTCGAGAGAGATTTTGATACCCTAGGACGACTCCAGTGGGTGAGTTTTGTTTTTCCTGTCTACAAACAAAGACGGAAGATTTACCCAGGTTCAATTGGTGGGTGAGTACCAAATTTACACATATGCATATGTATTTTATGTGTTTCATGTTTTGTTATGTAGCAAATCGTTAGATTGTCTTTGCATTTAATTGTAATGGTAGGGAAAGAAAGTTTGAAAGTTTTGCCCAGACATTAGGTCTCTGTCTTTCCGGATTGATTGATGTACGCTTGAGACTGTACATATCATTGATATGAAGCGAATGTGTGTCTTTATCCACGTTTTCATACCTCCGCGAGGAGATTGGCTGGATTTAGATGAAGCGTAAGCGTTGTCAGCGTGTATAAATCCTGGATTTTTTTTTTTTCAAAATCTGTTTATTAATGACATAACATACAGTAATAAGCAAAATAACCAAACAATCGCCAGTCATATACAGTCATCATATATCATGGCACCTCCCGGGTAGGGTTGCCTCTTATCCACCACCCTGGGAGTAACCCAACAAACAATTTGAAAATGCACATTACCGTATCAAATGTACCCAGATACCCCCCCCCACCCCCCTCCACCCTGAAGTCACCACCGCGTCCCCAACGGGGGGGGGGGGACGCCCCCCCCACCACCCCCACTATACAACCTTGAGCACCTCACTACGGGTTTTAGGTCCCAGTGTGTGTATGTAAGGCATCCAGACTAGCAAAAAGGTAGCCCAGCGCCGAGGATGTCGCCGCGCGCTCCTCCGTTCCAGGAGCATGAACTGATGCAGGCTGTTACGCCATTCCCAGAACGTAGGGCCGGTGGGTTCCCTCCACCGGTGTAGAATAGGACCCTTACCCACCAGACAGGCCTTCCGCACCAATAAACCTTCCCATCTGCCCTTAGGGTGAAGTGGTCCCGTCTGATCCAAAATCACGGACACCCCCGACCAGCAAATCTGCTGTTGTAGCAAGCCGCCCAGGTACTTTCCAATTCGCAACCAATAACGGCGAATAACGGGGCACCCCCACCACATATGGCCCAAATCCGCCAACGCACAGCTACATTTGGGACATCCCCCATAAGTTGTGATACAACTCCTCAGCGCTCTCCGCGGCGAGAAGTGGGCTCGTATAATGCATTTGAACTGAATCTCACGCCACCGGGCCCCCTCCACCAGGTCCGCAATCCGACCCAGTGCGCCCTGAACAGAGCCCTCAGGGATCTCCCGGTCCAACTCTCTTGCCCATGAACGTTCCACCGCCGCATAATCCGAGGGCGGGTCCAGTAGATCCAACTTTCTCTTAAACAGAGCAATAGTTGGAGGCGATGCCTGCCCCAGGGCAAAAAATTCAAGAATCCGCGCCGAGTGCTCTATGTGTAATTCTCGCTCTGACAGCGTTCCCACGTAATGGGCCAATTGCATATATGCAAAAATGGACTTCCCAGGGCTCAGACCATATTCCCCACAAAGGACATCCAAAGCCTTACATCTCCCCTCTGAGTCCACCACATGACCCAAACGCCTAATCCCCGACTGCTCCCAAGTCTGAAAGGGCACCGAATCTGAACCCGGAGGAGTAAAACAAGCATTTCCCCGCAGTGGTAGCCAGCTAGAGACCGCCGGATTGCACCCCCAATAGCTATTTAGCTGTTGCCATGAGCGCCGGGTTGCCTGTAGCAGAACACTGCTCGTCAGGCGAGCCGGCAAAGCCCCCCTCTTTAAATGCAATACCGCATCGAGGGAGTGTGGCGCCACAAAGGCCTCCTCGAAGGCTCGGGGAGTATAGACCTCAGTGTCCCCCAACCAATCAGCGAGATGTCTGGCTTGACAGGCCAAGGCATATTTCCAAATGTCTGGAACCCCCACCCCTCCGGACTTCCACCCTCCTCTCATCCGGGCCAGTGGTATACGCGCTCTTGCACCCTTCCAAAGGAACCCCCGAATTTCCCCTGTCAAGACGCCGCAAATCCCGTTTCATCAACCAGACCGGGAGAGTTTGCAGCCAATAAAGCACCCTAGGGAGAACCACCATCCCCAAGGCGGCTACCCGCCCCAGAAGGGATAAGGGAAGTGGTGCCCAAGCCTGTAACTGTCCTCTAACCTTGGAAAAGATACGCTCGAAGTTCGCTTTATACATCTGAGAAGGTACTCGGGTTAGTAAAATACCAAGGTAGACAAAAGACTCTGCGGCCCATCGAAGCGGAAAAATCCCAGGCCAGCTGTCTTTCAAACTCCCACCCACATCCAGTGCCTCCGATTTATCCAAGTTAAGCTTGAGGCCTGCAAATCTGCCGTAGAGAGAAAACTCCTCCAACAGCCGGGGCAATGATTGTCGGGGCTTCGTAAGGTGAACTAGTAGGTCGTCTGCAAAAGCCGCCACTTTAAACCCGTATGGTCCAATACGTACCCCGGAGATAGTAGGAGACTCCTCTATTCGCCGTATCAGCGGGTCTAAGGTCAGCACAAAGAGCAGGGGGGAAAGGGGGCATCCCTGACGCGTGCCCCTCTCCAGGCTAAAGTCTTCTGACAACACCCCATTACACAAGATGCCAGCCGTAGGGTTTGCATACAATAACTCCACCATCTTACAAAAGGAGTCACCGAGCCCGTAGCATGGCAGAAGGCCCTTCAAGTAGTCCCAGTGTACTTGGTCAAACGCCTTTTCTGCGTCAAAACTGACTAACAACGACGGCAAATTACACTCATGCACCCACTCAAGAGATGTCACGATTTTTTCGCAGATTTCGCACGGCATATCTCCCCCTGACAAAGCCAACTTGGGAGTTGTGCACCAGGTCCCCCAACACCGAAGCCAGTCGATCTGCCAAAACTTTAGCCAGTACTTTAAGGTCAAAGTTCAACAGGGAAAATCGGCCGGTAAGATGATGCCTGAGTGGGATCTTTGCCAGGCTTCGGTATCAGAGTAATATAGGCGTGATTAAGGCCCCATTCAAAGCTGCCCTGTGCTATTCTATGGTGGTATGCAGCCACTAGGGTTGGGGGCACAAGATCCCCCAATATTTTATAATACTCTGCCCCGAAACCATCGGGGCCCGGTGCCTTACAGCATGCAGCTGTCTGTATAACTCTACGGACTTCCTCCACTGTTATCGGGGCATCCAGGTACGCCCGCTGTTCTGCCCCCACTTTCGGCAGGTGAAGTTCTCGTAAGTAGTTCTGCATAGCGGTAGGAGACCCCTCACGTCGCGCATAGAGCTGCTGGAAAAAAGACTTAAATGAGTGGGCTATGGCCCTTTTATCTCTCTGCAAAACCCCCTGCTCATCCCGAAGTGCGGCGATCAGTCGGGACGCCCGGCTACCTCGCAGGCAGCGTGCCAGAAGCTTCCCCGGTTTGTCCCCATAACGGTAGAGTTGGTAACGATAATACATATGGGACTTCTTCGCCCTCTGATGCAACAGCTCATTGAGAGACGTTTGCAGCTCCCAAAGTCTACGCTTATGAGCTCCACTGGGATCCCCCGCACAGCGTCTTCGGGCACGAACTACTTGTTTTTCTAACTGAACGATTTGTGCCGCCAGCAATTTACGCTTCCGCGTGACGTATTCAATAATATTTCCCCGCAACACCACCTTGGCTGTCTCCCACAGTAATTCCGGTTCTGCCTTATGCTGCTCATTATAAGTCATGAAATCCTGCCAGCACTGCCCGAGGTGGGTTCGGAAATTAGCGTCATAGTACAGGTCTAGGGGAAACCGCCAGATACGCGCGGATGTGACTGAGCCCCCCCATCGGAATTCCACCCAGACCGGGGCATGATCAGATACTGCCGAGGGGGCTATTTGCGCCTCCGCTACCCTTTCAAACAAGCCCTCTGATACCAAAATGTAATCAATGCGCGCGCTGGAGCCGTGTGCCCGCGACTGATGAGTGAAATCTTTGTCCAATGGATGCAGCAAGCGCCAGGGGTCCACCGTCCCCAGACGGCGACACAACTCCCGCAGCACTTTAGTAGTCGGGGCACGCGTTCTCACGTTTCCAGTTCCGCACGTATCCAATTCCATATCCAACACCCCATTTAAATCCCCAGACAAAATCAGAGGAACATCCGGCAGCTGTTCCACCCGAGAGGCCAGTCGGGCGTAGAACGCCCGATCCGCTACATTGGGCCCATACACATTGCCCAGCACAATGGGTCGGCCTTCCAAATAGCCATATAACAAGATATATCTGCCCTCTGGGTCTGAGTACTGCTGCTCCATCTCAAAACGAACCTGCGTATTGAGCAGAATGACCACTCCACCCTTTTTCCCCCGTTGCCGGGGCACCCCAGCTCTGCCCCACCCACATTTTCTGTAGTTTGGCGTGCTCATCGGCCGTCTGGTGGGTCTCCTGTAGCATAGCGACATCACATTTCAGTCTGGCTAAAGCCTGCAACACTTTATATCTCTTAATGGGATTCCCTATACCACACACATTCCAGGAGACTACCTTCAGGGTGGGTCATATTCATACCGGCGATATTTCTCCAGTATACTGTTGGAATAGGGCAGGACCCCCCCAGCCTGAAGTCCCCCCTTCGGTGAGGCGGTGCTCCCTCCACCCAGTAGTGTGATCAACCCAGGTAGCCATGGTGACTTCTGACCCCCACCTCCCTCAACCCTTACCCTCCCCCCAACTCCTCCCCCCCCTCCGCCCACTCCCCCCCCCCTCCAAGGACCCCCCCTCAGAAAGTTCCTCATGCTCCAGAGGATTTGCCATACATACCAAAACCACTCTGTCCCCCATGGAGACACAACAGATCCCTTCACAGCTCTATCGGGCCATTCACTACGGCCGCCAACATCATAACCTTCCTGCTGGACCACGGCCACCCTCCCCCCCCCTTGTCTAACCCTATTCCCCCCCCCTCGTGATACCCCAAACCCTATGTCCTCCTCCCCCTCCTCCCTAGGGAGTCTATTAAGGTCCCACTAAGTGCCCTTTACCGCCACCCCCGACCCCCGCCCCGGCACAGGCCCCGATGCCCGCAGCAGACCGTACAGTCCGAAGGGCTAGCCAAGTCCCCCCGCCCGGCGAGATACAACGTCCCCCTCACACAATCCAACCCCCCTCCTGCACCATCATCCCACCCTGTTCAACCACTCGCCGAGCTCCCCGAATCCCACCCAAGCAGTGGGGCAAAGCGAAAAATAAAGTATATAAAAATAAAAATAAAAAGTAAAAATAAAAATAAAGTAAAAATAAGAGCAAAAACAAAAAGGAGAGGGGGAGGGGGGAGAAAAGCGGGGGGGGGGACCCCATTATCGGGGTGCCCCCCCGGCTCACCTCGCCGATGAATGCCATGCCCCGTAGGCCCCGACCAGAGTCGCAACCACGGGGAATCGCCCATCTCCCTGCAGGGGAGAGCCCACTACCCCTCCTACCCGGGAAGCGGCTGACCAAGCTCCCCAGAAAAAAGCAGAACCAAATAACAGTAACACAGCACAAGAACAATTGTAACAAAAGGAGCAACAAAGTAGCAAAGTCCCGATCAGGTGTACCTTCTCCGGCCGGGAGCAGGCAGTTCGCTTCAGCTGTCAAATAGGGTATGCAACCCATCCACAGTGTAAGAAGAAGAAAATACCTCTCCAAATCTTCAGGCTGTTGAGGGAGGTAGGCGATCTACTCGCTCCCGCGTAGCTATCTGCTCCACATATGTTTGCGCGGCAGCCGCAGCAGAGTCGAAGGCACGATGGACACCCTCGTGTGTCACATGCAGGCGGGCAGGATACTGAACTGTGAAGCGGATTTTAGCCTTTATAAGTTGCTCACAGAGCGGCGCATATTCCCTACGCCTCTGACTAAGAGCAACGGAGTAATCCTGCGCGATCCGCAGTTTGGTATTATTGTGTACAATCTCTCCAGTCAGCCGGGCCGCCCGCAGTAGCCGCTCTTTCTCGGGGAAACGCAGAAACTTCACCAGCACGATCCGGGGCCGTCCGTCTCGGGCCTGAATTCGGCCTACCCGATGAGCCCGCTCAATCTGCATCGGCTCTGCCTGGCCTGAGTCCTTCAACAGCGATGCCATCAGGGATTCCAGGTAATGGTGAAGATCTTTGTCTGCCACCGACTCCGGAACCCCCATTATCCGAAGGTTATTTCGTCGAGATCTGTTTTCTATGTCGTCAAGTTTTGCGGTCTGCGATTCTACTTGGGACTTCAGGCCGCCACCTCTCGGGACAGCGTCTCCACCCTATCCTCTGTCTGGCCCAGTCTGTCTTCCGCCTCTCTCAGTCGGCTCCCCAGGGCATCAACGGAGCTCTGTAGCCCATCCATTTTATCATGGAGGGCTGAAAATTGGGAGGACAGGGCTGCTGCTACAGCTGCTGACACTTCATCGAGGTATGCCGGGGTTTTCGGAGAGCTTGGCGCCCCCGACGGCTCCGCCATCTTGCCGGTCCCCACCATGCGCTCTCTGTCTCTGCGGGTAGTCTTTGCCGCCGTCGCCATGCCCCTTACTTCCACCCGGAGGTCGGCTACCAAGGCAGTGAAAACTCCGGTACACTCCTCGCTAGGGCAGGGCTCGGACGCGCTGCTTTTTGCCGGTTTAAATCGCCGGTTTGGGCTAGGGGGCTGCGGAGCGCACCTAGGATGCGACCACTACTCTGCCCGCATCACGTGACCTCTCAAATCCTGGATTTTTTAATTTCGCTCCTCTGTTAATTACGAGGTTTGGATTGCCACCTAAAAGCGAAATTGCGCGCACCTCTGTATATAAGGAGGTTCAATTTGCTATTGGTAAAAGGCGAAGTTAATTGCCCCTGTCCCTGAACAGTGAAAACACCAGGTCTACATAGACTATAGAGAAGGGACAGCTAGAGAATGTTTAAAAGAAAATCTAAACAGGAACGAAATACTGAGAAAGGAACTGAGCCCGGTCCTAGCCCCATCGATAGCCTTGTTAAACAGAACCCCCTATTGGAGGCTTCAATAAAAAATTGTTCTAAACAATGGGAAAAATGGACGAAAAAAACACCCTCTCTTGCCTGGCCAGCAGGGGGGTCGTTTGATCCGCTCATTTTGACCAAAATTAGGGATCATATTTTATTTAACAAATGTGGCAAAGCCCAATTGGAACATTTGCAACATATTTCCCTGTGGATGCAGGCTGGTCCAGAGCCTTTGTCTTCTGCCCCTGTACCCCCACCTTCTTATTGGGCAGCCGAAAGTAAAGCTATGGCAGCCATAGGCTATTCCGACCCTGTTTTCCAGCCCAAGTCAGAACCGACTTCTCACCCAGCAGCCTCTATACCCCCAGAACAGGTCCTGCATAAACTCTTGGACACTGAGGGAGCTTGGGCAAAGATTGAGGGTCATGTTAACTTAAAAGCCACCCCTGCCCCAGATCCCAGTGCATATGCTGAGGCACAGGCAAGATTAGAAGAGTTGAAACAGCAATTAACAGCAGAACATGAAGATTTAGAAAGTCAGGCTCAAGCTTTAAAGCAATCTGAGGAAAAAATTACTGAGAATCTTAGAAGATGGGAGTTAGACCTGACAGATAGGGAAAAACGTCTTAAGACGATTATAGAAGAGGAAGAAGAGGAGAAGGTAGAGGAGGAAGTAGATGACGAAAAGACAAAAAGTGCACTTACAGTGATTTGTGGAGTTGTGAAAGGTGGTAAAGCTCCCCGAGCTCCACAACCCTGTATCCTTACTTTTATTACAGAGCAGGAGGATGGAAATGGTTATTATGTTTACCGATGGTCCTCCAACATGTACGGTTGGACAAGAGCCAACCAGCCCCAGATGTTACAGTGGCCCCCTAATGGATCACTAGAAACTGTACATCTTAACACCTCCCGACTCTGCATTCGCGGAGGAGCGGGAGACCCTAACTGGGATTCTGCCTATATGGAGGCAGGTCTGAGGGTTTGGGAGAAGTATGAGAATCAGGACGCTAATAAACAGCTTCTGTTTCCAGTAATCTACACAAATGAAGGAAAATCTAAATATATCCCATGGAGTTTTACTGATATGACTAATATAGCCAGTAGTCTCCCTCCTCTTAGTAGAGGGGGAGAGACATGGATTCAAAAATTTGAAAGAATTACGGCTGGATATCATTTGGCTTTGGGAGATATCAAAGCTTTATTGGCCAAAATTCTGGGAAATAGTGCGACAAATCAAGTGTTCGCCAATGCAGATTTAGGCCAGGTGAAGGTCACAGTTAACACTTATGATGGTTCTTCCTTCAACGAGTTTCGTCCTCGTATTTGGGACTCCCTCAGGGAGATGTACCCTACTCAGCGCAGTTTGGCTCCTCTCACTGCTATGAGATTCCAAATAGGTGAGGATATCAGTGCATACCTCGCACGATTTCAAGATTTATGGGAAGCACAAATGGGGGTACCATACGATGATGTTTGTATGAGACCTGTATTTTTCCAGACCTTGTGTAATACATTACCCCCACCCGTAACTGCAAAATTAAAGTCTATAGTAGCTTTGGAGTCTGAGCCATGGCCTAAACAGCAGGCCCATATTTTGCATTATATTCGATCTTTAGAGGAGGACACTTTGAAACCTGAGAAGGATTTGAAACAGGCCCAAGCACGCTTGTTACACCTTCAACTTAAAGGGTTACAAGAAATTAAAGATCCCCAATCCACCACCAAATTACATCTTGATAAATCTAATAATGAACTTATTAGACAGCTAAAACAGAAAATTATGGAACAGCAGGAGAAAATTGATGACATGGAATATCTGGATCCTTATGAGGATGATGTTCCAGACCCCTGTGATGAGGTATGGGATAGAGATAAGGAGCACATTTACTATAACGGAGCCCAACGACCCCGTTATCCTCAGCCACAGCGTCGAGGTCCCTCGTACCAACAAAATAACCGTACTCTTGCCCCACAGTGTTGGAACTGTGGTGGTTACGGTCATTTTCAGCGCTCATGCCGTGCTCAGCGCAGAAATGAGAACTTTGATAGGAGGCGTTTTCCCTTGTGGACACCTCCCCGGGATTCTGGACCCCCACCCCAACAATGACTGGGAATCTATATTTTACAGGCGAGGCTCACATATCAGGAACCTCTGATCACAGTATATCTTAATGATGAGCCCACAGAAATGTTACTTGATACAGGAGCCACTTCCTCTGTATTAACTACTTTACCGCAGAGATGCCAGCTTAGTAGAAAGAAAATGACTACCACTGGTTTTGATGGTAGACCCCTTACATCTTACCTAACTACACCCATTTGTTTAAGAATAGGAGATCAGCAGATTTCTCATTCTTTTCTGTTTGCCCCATATTGACCAGTAAATTTGATGGGTAGGGACTTACTGGTGAAATTACAGGTTGAATTCACCTATGGTTCGTTGGGAGAAAAAGGCCCTGAGCGGTCACTGCTCCTCAGCCCTTATGGCAGAGTTAAATCACATCTGCCTGTTACCATTCATATTAAGCCTGGCTGTAAACCACCAAAGATTCCGCAGTATCCTCTCCAACCGGAGGCCCTGCAAGGATCTCGCCAGGAGATTCAGGAGCTGTTACAGCATGGAATTATTGAACTCAGTAACTCCCCATATAACACCCCACTATTCCCTGTGAAAAAGCCTAATGGGAAGTGGAGAATAGTTCATGACTTACGTGCACTTAACAGTGTTATTGAACCACAGTTTCCAGTAGTCTCAAACCCTGCCACATTGCTGACAACGGCTACTCTGTACAAATATCATACTGTTCTGGACCTTTCCCATGCCTTTTTTGGGATAGAAGTTGAATCCACATCCCGGCAGTTTCTGGCATTTATTTTTGAGGGTCAGCATTATCAGTGGACCAGGTTACCCCAAGGATATGTGGAAAGTCCTTCCATATTCTCTCAAGCACTAGTTGCTGATTTGCAATCATTCAGGGCAGAGCTGCCCAGCAATGTGTCTTTGTTACAGTATGTAGATGACTTACTGCTTTCCACAGCTGAGGCTGCAACAAATCTGGCCCTCACAGATAAACTTGTTTGTTATCTTTTGGAAAGTGGATACCAGATTAACATGGCCAAGGCACAGATCTGCCAAACTGAAGTCACTTTTCTGGGTTTCCTAGTAGGAGATGGAATGCTGTCTCTGATAGAGAAAACTAAACAACACTGCTTGCAATTACAGATGCCTACCACTGTAAAGCAATTGCGATCTCTGCTCGGCATGATAAATTTCTGCCGAAATTGGATCCCAGGTCATAGTCAACGCACACATCCCTTTCGCAAATATTTAAAAGGGGGGGCTAAGGGGTCGACTGTTATCAGCCTGTCAGCTCCTGACCAGATTTTGCTTCAATCTCTTTTGACTGATGTCTCGTACACACCAAGTATCTGTCTTCCTGACTATTCAAAGGAGATGTTTCTCATTAGCTTTCACGGACATCACACGTGGGCAGCTGTGATTTATCAGGATGATGGTAAAATTGTGTCCTACTTGTCAGGATCTTTTTCTGTTACAGAAATAGTTCTGCCTGATGTTGAGAGAGGGTTAGTAGCCACCAGTGAGGCAGTCAGAAAGACCTATAACACCTTTCATCCCTTGCGACTCACTGTGTATTGCTCCGGTGATGTAGAGGCATTGTTATGCAGTAATACTCTCCACTTTACCCCATATCGGGTGCACCAGCTTTGTGCTACTCTGCTACGGAGTCACATTCTCATTAAGCCATTCCCTGCAAGTCACCCTTTTGGCTACCTACAAAATTTAGTTTCTGTTATTAGTGGAGAGGAAGAAGATAAGATCCCCATTTTTTCTTTTGCAGATAATATTCTGTCTCTTCACGAAATGCCTGTCAATTCTAAAGTCTGGTTCACTGACGGTTCTGAGACGTCACTATGTTCTGGTTTCAGTGCAGTACAGATATCTCTTTCTGGGGACATTTTAGATGTGTTACAATATCAGTTGCCGAGTGTTTATAGTGCTCAAGGTGCAGAACTCTGTGCAATTTTGGCAGTCTTACTGCATCAGGAGAGACAGAACATTATTATATTCACTGACTCCCAATATGCAGCACAAGTGCTGACAGCGCTTCACCAGAAATGGTCACAAAGAGGTTTTATCACTTCCTCAGCCAGCTCAATTTCACATCTTGACGAGATACATCAAATTTATGAGTGTTTAGAGAAACGCAGAATCAACAATCTGTTTCTGTGCTGTGAGTGGGTTCCTGGACATACACAGGGAGACTCTTTCCGCCAGATGGGCAATGCCCTGGCAGATCAGTTAGCCAAAGAAGTAACTAGTAATGCTTCCCTGACCTTGCCTGTTACCAGATCACAGATCTATTTAGTACCTGACCTTGCTGATTATCAGAAAGATGCTGTTTCTCATGAAATAGGAAATTGGGAGAGACTAGGTTGTTCCCAAATTAAGAAAATGTGGGTACATCCATCAGGAAAACTTTGTATCTGTTATGTGGCACTAAAACGCCTTACAGATCTCATTCATGATATCTATCATTCTAGTACTGCAAATGTTTACAGCATGCTTGAGGACATTTTTTGGTGTCCACACATGAAAAATCGCATTCAGGAACTAGTAGCTAAATGTCCTGTGTGTATTCTGAACTCTCAGCCAGGGGGAAAGGCCATAGCCAAGGGTCACCTCCCAGTTCTAAGTGGTCCTTTTGAGTCTTGGTATGTAGATTTTACTGACATGATCCACAGATGTGCTCAGAAGCGGTATCTTTTAGTGTGGGTTTGCCCTTGGTCTAAATGGATTGAGGCCTTCCCCTGCAATAGAGAGACTGCTGAAGAAGTAGTAGAGGTTTTGCTAACACAAATAATTCCCCGATTTGGCATTCCTAAAGTTATATATTCTGACAATGGCTCTCACTTTCGTAATGCTCTTGTGACTGCACTCACCCAGCATCTCCCTGTTCAGTGGAAGTATATTTCTGTGTATAAACCTACTTCCAATGGTCTTGTTGAACGATGTAATGGCATTTTGAAAACTCAACTCAGAAAGATTTGCGCTTCTGGTCACATGACCTGGCTACAGGCATTACCAATGTGCTTGTTTCAGCTACGTAATAACCCGATCAAGCGATTACATCTGACACCTCATGAAATGGCCACTGGCCGGCGTATGCGCACAACTAATTTATCACAGTCCCAGGTTCCGATTCATGATAGTCTTTCTGCTTACCTTGCAGGACTCCGGATTGCGCTTCAAGAAATTGCTGACCGTGTAGCAGCCACACAGTCTGTGTCCAGTCCATCCTTATTACCTTGTTTCCCTGTAGGGTCCACTGTCTATAAAAGAAATTGTGTTCGTGCATCCTGGGACTGCCCAACCTTTTCAGGACCCCACGTCGTCACTGCTGCTTCCCCTTTTGCTGCCAGACTGAATGATACTGATACTTGGGTGCATGTCAGCCATCTAAAAGCGTCTCCAGCTGTCCCATCTGATTAATCAGTTTATTTTCCTACAGAACTCAGTGTTCTCACAACAGTGCTATGTTATTAGTACCAAAGATGATCGCTGTCAAGCCTACTCCATGGGCGTCCTTGTGCTTTTTTCTGGGAATCTCTGTCATAATCGTCCTCCTTATTGAGTGTTTACATCCAGATGGACAGCTAGCTTTGTTTCTTCATGGATGGAACCAGACTAACCAGACGATATCTCGAGCACCCCGAGCTTTACCTGAAGGCTCTCTGAACTTGTGGAAGCAATCAGTATTACACATTGTTTCCCTGATGAACATTACAGACTGCATTATTTGTACCCCTTTACCAAAGGGTGTATCATATGCTCCAGTACATGTTTCAAAGGTTCCCTTAAATGAGTATGCAGGACAGCTTGCTTGTGTAGATAATAATAACTTTTCTGCCAGTTGTTATGAGACTTTTAATTGTTCCCAGACGTGGCATGCAATGAATATGATACATGACCCTTTGCGTGTATATGTTGACCCGAATATGATATTTGATCTATGTTTAATAACAAATGTATCCATTGCTTTTTCAGACAGGTGTAACCTGTCGTATAATGTTATTAATGGATCCTTTCATTTTGCTAGTAATTCTGTCATGATAAAGTGGTATAATCAATCCGGTAATATGGACCCCTCCAATATGAAATATGATTGGAGAAATATTACAAGAAACCCGGTAGTGTTTAATGGAGCTGACTTCCGCTGGTATGTGGGAGTTGGTCCCATTTATCACGATGATTCAGCTGTGCTGACAACGGGTTCTCAGAATGAATCTCCATATACTTCTTGCTATCTCCCAATGTCCAGTTTCAGGAGGGATCTTACCTCAGCTACCACGGGAAAATCTTTTGTTAAGTGGTTTGATGGGCATCATATGAGTAGCATATGGACACCTGCTACAAACCTCTTTGCTGTAATGGGTCATTATTGGTTGTGTGGGGAAACTCTGTATCAGGTAATTAACCTCTCCCTATTACCCTGTGCTTTGGTTAAAGTTTCTTCTTTTTCTGTCTTGATACCTCTTAATGTTACCCATCATTCTGCTTCTCGCTCCACCCTGCATAGATTAAAACGTAGCTCCTCAACTTATGCTAGTCCCTGGGATTCCTCTATAGCCGAGGATGATGCCATTCAGGCCTCATTTGAGTATATCAATTCCACTTATCCCATGACTAAAACTCGTTTGGATGCCCTTAGCGCAACGGCCTGGATTCCCTTTGCCACCCCCGCCCTTACTGCTGAGCTTGGTATGGCTGTACGCCGTTTGCAATGTTTGTTGCATATTCAAATGAAAGCTGTTACTGAATCCATATCACGCCTAGCCGAGTCCCTTGAACAAAATACACAAATGACTCTGCAGAATAGGCAAGCTTTGGATTTACTTTTGGCCGCTGAAGGCGGAACATGCACTTTCATTAATGCTACAAACTGTTGTACTGTAATCGCTAACCACACGGTGTTTGTGTTAGATGCCATGAATAAGATAAAGCATCTCTCTGATTTGCATATTGATGATTTTAAAGGGGGACTTCAACTTAATAATATTTGGGGTAGTATTGCTTCATGGTTTGCTAGTTTAGGTGTAGGACTTAAAGCCTTTTTTATTACGCTTTTAAGTATAGCTTGTTTTGCAATCATTGCTTGTTGTACCTTATCTATTTTACTTGCCTGTTGTAAACGAATGATGCTGCAAAGCACTAAAACCATGTACATTGTATCTATGGAACAGTATCAGCGGTTGCCTCTCAATGATCCCTCTCTGTCTCAAATGGTTGTTATCCATGCCCCTTAGTGGGATTACTTTCGCTTCCCTCCACACAGAAAAAAAGGAAAAGAAAAATTGGGGAATGAAGGGATAATTGGAATAAAGGGATAATCAGCTCAGATCTGCTTTATATTGTTTGCCTTATGATTGCATATATATATCTGCCTTATAACTGCACTCTGGCCTGTTTGAAACAGACACAGCAACATATGGTTGGCACAAAGCAGGTGGGCAACAGGAAAAGAGTACACGCAGCTTACTACTGTTATAAAGCCTAAAAAAAGCTATACTTTGGACAGAAGTGTCCAAGGATATAAGCCTAGGTTCAAACAGGTCAAGCCAGGAATTCAACTAATGCTCTTGCCCTGAAGATTTCAATTGGTGCCAGCAGATGGAAAAACACAGGAGGAGGCAGAGGGCTATGATTGATTGCATCGATAGGCAAGCTTTGATCAGCAGATCAAGCTGCATAACCATAGAAGGCCCTGGGAAAGAGTTTTGCATTTGCTGAAACTATTTAGAATTTGAAGCAGAGAGGTATATATAAGACAGCAATTTTGGAGGGTCTGGGGCGGTACTTTCTTCCCCTTCACAGAGAAAGAAAGTACTGTCTGCCATTTTTAGATAGGCATTTGCTGTTTGCTATTTTATAATCACTTTTGTTATTCTAAATAAAAGTCTTTTGAGCTAAAGCAACTGCCGTCTAAGTAATTCTATAATTGGTGTTATATTGGGCAACCGTTGTGGGAACCAGAAGCCACACTCTATTTTATCATATTTACCCCATATGCCTAGTAATTCTCACATTGATCTTCAAAGCCCTTAGAAAGCATGCCCAAAGGGAGACTGGCCAGCTAACTAAGGGTACCGATCACAATCTTCAGCAGCACAATTTTCTCTCAGTCGTATCTTATGCCAACCATATTTTATGGTTAGATCATCTAATAACTGTTGGAGTCAGGGTGAAAAAAGGTACCTTTAAACATGTTTGATGTAATTGCTCTAAGACAGGGGTCACCAACCTCCAAAGGGCTGCGGGCCGCACAGCCGACTACCGGCAGACTCGCGGCCCGCACCCCCCCCCCCCGAGTGAACAAAAAAAACCCCCAAAAGCAAACTGCTCGTACCTATACTTCATGCCAGCTCCCTCCCTTCTTCTGCAGCCACGGTTCCCGGCCTCTTAGGGAACCGCGGCTGTGCTTGTAACATCATCGCGGCTCCGTGCAGCATTGTCCCGCCTCTAAAGGAAGTTGTTTACCACAATGCTGCACGGAGCCGCGATGATGTTACAAGCACAGCCGCGGTTCCCTAAGAGGCAGGGAACCGCGGCTGCAGAAGAAGGGAGAGAGCTGACATGAAGGAGTCTGTGAGTTTGCCTTGGCGGGCCGCACGGAAGGCCCTCGCGGGCCGCAGGTTGGTGACCCCTGCTCTAAGACATTCCACTTAGGCCTGATACAAATATTCCCATACCAGCAGCAGTGGAAGGTTAGCATCTAGACGGTATCACACTTCCCAGCATAAATAAAGCCATATGGGACAGCCAATATTCTTCAAGTATTTATGGAGAACTGGAATGCAATAGAAGTTTTACAGAAAGCCCCTTCCTCAGTTGTGAGGAACTCTCACTGAAAAACACGGAAGGTGGAATTCTCTCCAGCGACATTACCACAAAGCAGCATGGGAGTCCAGGATTTTAGATGTACAATGAAGACATGGCTATTCTGCCTTGCCTGCAAGACATATAATAGTATGAGATATAGAGGGAAAGAGAGGAGGTTTGAGGAATTGCGTTCTTGGCCCGTAGGATCTTAACATGCATACTGAGTTTTATTTGATCAAATAGTTTTATGTTGAATTTTGTGATGGCACAGGGATGATTTCATGTTAATGCTGCAAATGTGATGTTTAGTTTTCAGTTACACTTACAGTTCCTGTATGATATAATTGTAGGCCTAATGGGAATTAGGTATTTTAGATTCTATAAACTGTACCCTGTGCTCAGATTCTCATAATGGAGCAATTAAATATGAAAAATAAAATAAATTTAAAAAAAAGTTTATAAAATCACCAGCATACCTATCATGAATGCAATAGATTGCACACCTGTGAAGTGGCATTTCAGAAGGGGCATCCAAGTGCAATCTAGGTCATCAAGGGAAAAATGTGCAGGAACATTATGTTTCTAAAATTTGTATAGCGCTACAAGGTGTACGCAGCACTTACATCTATAAGCACAGAACTGCATCCACTTTGCAGCACTACACAAATGATTAGTAGATGGCCATGTTTTAGAAACAAATTCACATAGCTGCTCCTGCTACAAAACCAAGGGGGGAGGACGTCCATCTCAAGCTGTAGCTCTCATAGGGACTCCTTTACCCAGCGCCATACCACCTTCTTTGAGCCATTTGAGGGGGGGCAGCAGAGGATGGCTACTCCATCTTAACTACACCTGAGCCCTACATTGCATCACATTCACACCTCCCTACCACTTCGCAACACACTTCAGCCACAAGAGTCAATCAGTTTCAACAAGATCACCAGGGGAACTGATATGGTTGAAAGCAGATTAACACACATATACATTTACCACTTGTTGACGGTGTCAGGGGTACAGGCAAGCTAAGGGAGTAGGACACTGTCTGGATAACGTATCATTTATTGCGACAGCCAGTGAACACTAGGAGTCTAAGTGCAGCTCAGTTGTTCTATGGCTTACTCTTAGGGGATACAGACTATTCTAATAGACTGCAGACATCTCTTTCATGGTTTAAGTATATGTCTGCTACTCCAGAACTAGCTAATACAGTGATTAAAGCTAAAAATAGTCTGTTTCTTCTTTGTAATATAACCAGTTGCTATTAACATTTCCAGTTTATGATAAACGAGTTCTCTGTTTAACTGCAAAGCCTCTGAAGACTTAATTATATTTGTCATTAGTCAATTTTCAAAGGTCACTGCTTGCTATGTCCATAATCCTTTATTTACATGCAAAAGTAAGTAAAGTTTTCAGCAAAATGTGAAATATAATTATTTGGACAATACCGCAGGCAAACAGATCAAATGGCACCTGTGCTGATGTATAAGTAATCCTGGGACAAGGAATTCATTGGCCCAGTGACCCAGGAGCTGGTGCAAGGGTTAACTACTGCCATGTGGCCCCAGCACAGGTATTGCAATGCACTCAAATCTATCATCATTCAAATAGGAATGCAGAACAAAATAAGAATATCTGTCTCCGAATAGGTTGCAGGTGCCAGTGCACTATTAGTGTACTTCTGGTCACCACATCTCAAAAAGGATATAGCAGAACTAGAAAAGAACCTTGCAACATTGGAGAAGTGGGCGGCAGAATGGCAGATAAAGTTTAATGAAAATCAAGTGCAAAGTGAGAGATATAGAGGAAACAATCCTAACTTAAAAACATAAGAAATGCCATACGTGGTCAGACCAAGGTCCATCAAGCCCAGTATCCTGTTTCCAACAGTGGCCATTCCAAGTCACAAGTACCTGGCAGGTTCCCAAAGAGGCACACAGGTTCCACAATGCTTGCCCTAGGACAAGCAGTGGATTTCCTGGGTCCTCTTTAATAATGGTTTATGGACCTTTCCTCCAGGAACTCGTCCAAACCTTTTTTAAACCCAGCTACATTAACAGCTTTTACTACATTCTTCAGTAACAAATTTCAAAGTTTGATTATGCGTTGAGTAAAAAAATATTTTCTCTTATTAGTCTTAAATGGGTTGCAGCATTGTAGCTTCGTTGTATGTCCTCTAGTCTTTCTACTTTTGATGTCATAAACTACCGATCTACGTTTACCAGTTCCACTCCATTCATTAATTTATAGACTTCTATCATATCTCCTCTTTGTTGGTTTCTGTCTTTGGCTCAAAAATTAGCTAGCTGTGGGTGACATGTTCTGAAGCAGTCCAAAAATAAGCAGGCGAAACTCAAATCAACCAATTTGCCACACATCTGTTGAGTTCTTTTACGGTTTATCCACCATGGTTTCAGCTAAGTGTTTTTTTTCTTTTCATTAAATGCATTTAAAAATAGTAACAAATTCACATGCTGTTGGAGAAAACCAATGAATAAGAATGGGCAGCGCTAAATAAGTGCTTTCTGGGTTAGACTATTTGAATTGTGTTTAGCTACTGGCTTGCCTTGTGCCCAGTGACTGATGTTCCCTCTCAGTCTACCCAGTTGGAATCCCAGGTGTTTAGAGACATTTGTAAATTCTTTTCTGTCCCTTTGTGGAAAATATTTTTTCCTTTATTTTAAGAGCCTTTTCTTAAATTAATTTTTGCAAGGTTCACTCTTCTTCTAGCATGGCCTACAAATATACAGTGTGTCCATTAAGCAATTCAATTTAAATGTCCCAATATTATTTGTACATTTTTTTTAAATATATGGTTGGCCTAATTATGTGTTTGCCAGCAAATGCACATTTGCTTTTGAATATCAGAGTATACAAATAGAATATTCACAGATTAAGCAACAAAAATTTCCCACAATGGGTTCAGGGCAGAAGTAGCATATTTCAGTTTATAGCTTGACACATGAAAAAGATTCAGTTCAGTGACAATAATAGACCTAGACCCAGGATGAATATAACCGGAGACAGCATCAGATCACTAGCGCCCTATGCACTTGATGACTGCCTCCCCCAAATCTGTGGAAACCTCACTCATAGCTGCACCAACTTGAAAACTGTCCCAGTTCCAACCTGACTAGTCAACACACAAGGCATCTCTGCCAAAAACTGGACATGAGTCAACAGGGAAGTGACCCTGTGTATAAAGAAGTGTCCTTTCACCCAAGGACACACCCCCACGTATGCATTTAAATTCCACATCAAACAAGTCATCATGCTGGAGACCACTGAGGATCACTGCCAAACCCTTCCCCTGCTGGTCTCAAAAACTCCCCTGGCAGGGTTCCTCCACCCTGCTGCCTTTGCAAATATGAAAATTCTTTAACAAAATGTCACCCTTAGAATAGCACCAATTGTTTTGCAAATAATATATAATCTGGAAGCAACACAGATCTTTCCACCATCCCATCCATGGCTGGGCAGAAACTATGTCACTCTATGATAGCCATTGCTGTAAGCCATCCTGGTTGCTGGTGCAAGTGATCATTACAACAAATCCCAGACACCCTCAAACCCAAGTTCCAGGGGTAATCTGATACTATCTTTCCTTCCGCATTCTCACCAGGAACCAGCTACCAGAATTCACTTAAAACGGGAAAGAGAATCAGCAATGGCATTACCACCACCAGGAACATGCCTAGACTGAGCACAAATATTCAGGCACAGACAGGAAAATACAAATTCCTGAATATGAGCAGCAACCAGTAAACATTTAGCCCAATGCCTATTAATCACTTCTATGATGGCCTGGTTATTGCACTAAAATATCACTCTGATCTCTTAAGTGATCTGGCCATATCTGCAAAGCCACTACAATTGGAAACAATTCCAAGAAGATAGTATTTGCAGTGATCCCTTCAGCCACCCATTCAAGCGGCCAAGATGCTGCACACCAGGAAGCCTGGAAAAATATGCCAAAGCCTAAACTACTACTACTACTACTACTCATTTGTATAGCGCTACAAGGCATATGCAGTGCTGTGAATATAGATACAAAACAGTTCCTGCTCATCAGAGCTTACAATCTAATCATGATGAAAAAAACATTGCAAAACTGGGAACTAGAGTACGGTAAGATACACATAAATAGTAAACAAGAGAATAAGGAACATCAGGATCCAAAAGCCTGGACTTGAATGGAGCCAAGAAGGAACTCAACGCACCAACTAAAGTAGTTTCTTCCAGGCATATGGAATAACAAGGTGGAATGGATGAAGTCTGGAGTTGGCAGTGATAGAGAAAGGCACAGATAAAAGGGATCTGCCAGAGGAGTGGAGTTCCCAAGGAGTGTAGAGTGAGATGAGAGGAAAGGAAAGGAGCCGCAGAATGAATGCACTTGTAGGTATATAGAAGTTTGAATTGGATGCAGAAATGGATAGGGAGCCAGTGAAGTGACTTGAGAAGAGGGGTTACATGAGCATAGCAACACTGGTGGAAGATAAGCCATGCAGCTGAGATTTGAACAGATTCTAAGGGAGAAAGATGATTCAGAGGGAGACCAGCAAGAAGCAGGTTACAATAGTCAAGATGGGAGGTGCCTAGTGAGTGGATGAGGAAGGAAGGGACGAATATTACCAATGTTATAGAGAAAGAAGTTGAAGTTGAAGCTGGTTGGCTGTGTGTACGGAAATCAGCAGCCACATAGCTAGTTGGTAGCGTGTGGAACCCTAATGGGTAGAATCCCCCTGATGAAGCTACAGAAGTAGTGAAACATTTACAAGTGCTTGTTGTGAGGCGTTGGGGCTGAAAAGCTCATGGGGTGGAAAAGTTTTGAAAAAGCGACAACATTTGAAAGCTAAGTGCCTTGTGGCTTTTCTATTTCATTTAGGAGGAGGTCGTTGATGTTATGATGGGCTTGGAATTTTGGTGTGTGTGATACATGATGCACTGTACACCAGCCCAAAAAAAGCTGAGACCTTTCTTCACTAAATTGAATTAATGTTGGATGTAGCAGTTTGGTATGGTAATTGATTGTCCATAACCGAATATATATGGATTGCTGAATTTTTGTTTCATTGGGGTGTGTGGGAAATAGCTTTTTGAATAGAGAAAGAAGTGACAGGTTTTAGCTATCTGTTGGATGTATGCAGAGAGAGTAGAGTCAAAGATGACCCCAAGGTTGCGAGCTGAGCCAACAGGGAGAAGTGTAGTGTTATCCACAGAAATAGGGAAGGGAGGAAGGGGGTAGGTGATTTTAGAGGAAAAATTAAGGAGCTCAGTTTTGGCCATGTTCCGTTTCAGATTGTGGCAAGACATCCAGGCAGCAATGTCAGATAAGCAGGCAGAGAGCAGGGCCTGGATTCCTGGAGAGATTTCAGGCACAGAAAGGTAGATCTGAGAGTCGTCAGCATAAAGATGATACTGAAAACCATGGGAAGAGATAAGTGCACCAAGGGACTGAGTGTAGAGAGAGAAAAGGAGAGATCCCAAGATAGAGCCCCGAGGTACATCAATTGAAAGTGGGATGGCGATAGAGGAGGATCCACCAGAACATACACAAAGTATGATGGGAGAGAGAAGCAGAAAACTAGGACAGAACAGAGCCACTAAATCCAAGTGAGTACAGCATATTGAGGAGAAGGTGGTGATCAACAGTGTCAAAGGCATCAGAAAGATCAAGGATGAGAATAGAGTAGAAGCCTTTGGATTTGGCAAGAAACAAATCACTAGAAACTTTGGCAAGAGCCGTTTCTGTGGAATGTAGAGGTCGAAAGCCAGATTGCAGTGGATCCAGAAGGGCTTGAGAGGGAAAAAAGTCAAGACAGCAAACGTGAATTGCTTGTTCAAGTAGTTTTGAAGCAAAGGGGAGGAGAAAGAGAGAGGTCGATAACTGGAAGAACAGGTAGGATCTAGTGAAGGCTTTTTGAGGAGAGGTGTAACCACAGTATGTTTGAAAGCCATAGGAACAGTTGAAGTGGAAAGCAATAGATTAAGGATATGACAGATGGAAGGAATGGCAGCGGAAGAGATAGAGCTTAGTAGATAGGTGGGAATAGGATCAGAAGAGCAGGTAGCCAGTTTGGAGGAAGAGAAGAGGTTTGAATTTTCCTCCTCAGTGATTTCCAAAAAGGAAGAAAAGGTGATCGAAGGTGAGGGAAGGATTTGGGATTGAAGAGAGGGAAGATGAGGTAGAAGTGACCCTGCAGAGAATTCAAGGCTAATCTTCTGGACTTTGTCATAGTAGTAGTCAGTCAAGGTCTGGGCAGACAGTGAAGAAGGGATTGGGTGAGGAGGGACTTTGAGGAGGGAGTTGAATGCAGCAAAGAGACGGCAAGGATCAAAGGCAAGAGTTAGTTAGATTGCCTAAAATCCCAGCTGCATCAGAAAACAACTGAAAATCATAAATTGGAACACTCCTTCACCTGAAAAGCTGAAACTCCATTAAAATCCTCCAAAAAACAATCCCTCATCCGCAAATCCATGCTCATAGCTGCCATCACCCTTATATAATGAAAAGGCTTCAGCATTCCTACCATGGAAACTACTAACCTTCAAATAGATGTGCAATCCATAGATATCATTCTGCAGATAAAATTGAGGGAACCAGCAAAGGAATACATGCCCTTCAGGGTTACCTTCTTTGTAGCACCTACTACTACTGGGCATTACCTTCCTTGTAGCACCTACTACTACTGGGCATTTGTATAGTGCTACAAGTCATACGCAGCGCTGCACAGACATATAAGAGACAGTCCCTGCTCATCAGAGCTTACAATCTAGTTAGGCACCGAACTCCTGTACCTGAGACCTCAATTTATCAACCTTAACAGTTGACAAGCATCAGGTCATTGCCACAGTATCAATCTCAACGCCCAGAAATATCAGTCTTGTTACTGGACGCTCTGGCTCAGCACTGTACTAAGGCCTGTGAGAGCGGTGCAGCAGCACAGGGTGCAAAAAACAGCGGTGCATTTGGGGTTGCTGACCGCCTGCTCAGCTTGCCCTAGCATCGCCATTGCCTTTCCTGTTCCCTTGGCAGTGGTGGCAGACCTCCAATTAAAAAAACAAACAAGGGTCTTTGCAACTCTGGGCTTGCATTTGAATTTTGCCCCCTTTATCCCTGATGATCAAAGGGCGGACTTCTTTTCTATGGTGACACAACTTTCAGAGGTCTCCAAGTTCTCCAACAGGGCAGCCTTTGATTCGTTTGAGGTTGCAGGCAGAGCTTCGGGAATTGCTATTGCAGCCCGACGTCTCGCTTGGCTCCAGGCTTCTGACCTAGAACCCTGGGTTGTAGATGGCCTCAGGAATCTGCCCTGTACCGGTGAGAACTTATTTGGGGAAGACTGGCAAATTAAAGCTGCTCAAATGGATGCAGAAAATGCCACTCTAGATAGACTTTCCAAGTCTACTTCTACCCCTGCCAAAAAGAAGTCTTTTAAAAGGCCTTACTATAAGAAGGCCAGATTTCCCACAAATACTGGCCAGCAATCTGCTCAGCCTCACTTTGCGGCTAAGCGTCAACAATCTAAGCAGGTAAAGTCAAAGCCTGCAGTGTCTGCTACACCCCAGCAGGCTCAACCCCCTCAGGGGTTTTGACTTGCCTCTAGAGAACTTGCCGTTTCTGGCTCTAGAAGAACCAGAGCCCCTCACCATTCCTGGAAGGCTAGCTCATTTTGCTCCCAGATGGGAACAAATCACATCAGAGCAATGGACCCTCTCTATTATCAGGGAGGGCTACAAACTTCATTTCTCCAGCCTTCCTCCCCATACCATGGTGAGGCAATTCAGTTCTCCCCCATCTCTTCTGACCCTGTTGGGTCAGGAAGTCTCTTCTCTCCTTGCCCAAGGGGCAATAGAGGAGGTTCCTCCTCCACAACAGGGGTTAGGTTTCTACTCCCCTTACTTTCTCATAACAAAGAAGACAGGGGGCTTCAGACCTATCCTAGATCTGAGAGAATTGAACAGGTTTCTATTCAAGGAGAAATTCAAAATGCTCTCTCTGGGCCTTCTCCTTCCATACCTTCAGAGTCAGGATTGGCTTTGTTCTCTAGATCTCAAGGATGCGTACACTCATATACTCATCCATCCATCCCACAGAAAATATCTAAGATTTCTGTTCCAGGGAAAACATTTCCAGTACAGAGTACTACCCTTCGGTCTGGCCTCTGCTCCAAGAGTCTTCACAAAATGCATGGCAGTCGTAGCCGCATTTCTCAGAGGCATGGGAATCTTTGTCTTCCCATATCTGGACGACTGGCTCATCCGAGCTCCATCTCAGTCAGAAGCCCAGATTTCTCTGGACCGCACAAGGCGTATTCTTCAATATCTGGGACTTGTGGTAAACATTCCCAAATCCCAACTCATCCCTACTCAGTCTCTGGAATTCATAGGGGCCCAATTGGACTCCACCACTGCAAGGGCCTACCTCCCTCTGGTCCGAGGTCAAAGGCTAATAAGCTTGGCCTCCCAGGCTCAGTCCAGAAGTCACTTGTCAGCCAGAGAAATGCTGCAACTTCTGGGCCACATGGCCTCCATGGTACACGTGGTGCCCTACGCTCGTCTTCATATGAGAGCAGCTCAATGGACCTTGGCCACCCAGTGGTCTCAAGCATCAGGACTGCTCTCAGACCAAATACTCACCTCAAAACGACTGTTTTGGTCTCTCCAGTGGTGGACATCCTCCAAAAATCTGTTGTTGGGGATCCCCTTCCAACCTTCGTTGCCCCAAGCAACCCTCACAACAGATGCCTCCCAGACAGGGTGGGGAGCTCATCTCCAACACCTCTCCACTCAGGGCACCTGGTCTCCTCAGGAGACCACCCTTCACATCAACATTCTGGAACTGCGAGCAATCTTCCTTGCCCTCACAGTCTTCCACACCCTCCTTGTCAACCTGACTGTCCTAGTACAAACAGACAATCAGGTAGTCATGTTCTATGTCAACAAACAAGGAGGGACGGGCTCTCTGTCGCTTTGCAACGAAGCTCTCAGATTATGGGCCTTCGCCAGAGAGCATCAAATTCATCTTCTGGCAGTATATCTTCCAGGAGTTCAAAACTCTCGGGCAGACAGACTCAGCCGAGTTCTGCTCCCACACGAATGGTCCCTGCATATGGACCAGATACGCAGAATCTTTCAGGAATGGGGGACCCCGGACATAGACCTCTTTGCAAGTCCGTGGAATGCCAAACTTCCCCGGTTCTGTTCCAGGACTCCGTGTCAGGGAGCTCAGGCCAACGATGCCTTTCTCCTACATTGGGGTCAGGAATTCCTGTACGCTTTTCCACCCATTCCTTTGATTCCCAAGACTCTGTTCAAACTTCAGAGGGATCACGGATCCATGATCCTCATTGCTCCACGCTGGCCACGCCAAGTGTGGTTCCCTCTCCTTCTACAGCTCTCCCAGGGCTCCTCCCTGGACCTGGGAGCTGCACCAGACCTTCTGTCTCAGGAGCAGGGGACTTTGTGGCATCCAAACCCCAAGTCCCTACATCTCCGAGCTTGGTTACTGAAGGCTTAAGCCTTCATGAGTTTAATCTTTCCCAACTAGTGAAAGATATCCTTCATGCCTCTAGGAAACCCTCTACTAGGCTTTCCTATGCTTTCAAATGGAAACGTTTTTCCATTTGGTGTGCGCAACAGGGTCTTGACCCTCTAGCACTTCCTTTGAATTCTCTACTGGACTATCTCCTGCATCTTTCCAATGCAGGCCTCAAGACGAATTCAGTACGAGTCCATTTAAGTGCTATTGCAGCATCCTTAAAACCTTTAAATGGACAACCTGTCTCCTCTCATCCTCTTATTGCAAGATTCATGAGAGGCTTGACCCTCACTAAGCCTCCCATCCGACCTCCTCCGGTAGCATGGGACTTGAATCTAGTTCTGGGTCAACTTATGAAGCCACCTTTTGAACCGTTGGTATCTACCTCCCTGAAATTTCTTTCCTGGAAGGTTCTTTTCCTTATTGCAGTCACTTCGGCTCGCCGCATCAGTAAACTGCAGGCTTTGGTGGCTAATCCACCTTATACCAGATTTCATCATGATAAGGTGGTCCTTAGGACGAATCCCCACTTTATGCCTAAAGTGGTCTCGCCTTTTCATCTTAATCAAGAGGTATACCTACCTGTTTTTTTCCCGGCTCCTCATGCATCCAGTGTAGAGAGGAACCTTCATACTTTAAAAGAGCTCTCGCCTTTTACCTCAACAGGACTCAGCCACATCGAAAGTCTTCCCAACTTTTCGTGGCTTTTGATCCTTCTCATTTGGGACTTCCAGTCACCAAACGTACACTTTCCAATTGGATTGCTCAGTGTATTTCTTTTGCTTACCAGAGTAAGAACATTTCTCTGGAAGGCCATGTCACCGCTCACAATGTGCGAGCCATGGCCACTTCTATGGCTCATCTTCACTCTGTGTCCATAGATCAGATCTGTCGAGCAGCCACTTGGGCCTCGGTTCATACCTTCACAGCCCATTACTGCTTGGACAAGGACTCCCGCCGGGATGCCTTGTTTGGTCAGGCTGTCCTCAAACACCTGTTCCATACTTAAACAACTCCTGCCCACTTTCCCTGGATGGATGCCTGAGATCCATGCGAAGATGGTTTACCCTTGGAAGGGGATCTCCCAGGCATCTCAGCTAGGGAGTCCCCATATGTGAGGACTTATTCCTGCTTGTTCCTGGAGATAGCACAGTTACTTACCTGTAACAGGTGATCTCTGGGAACAGCAGGAATGCAAGCGCAAACCAGCCATGCAAGTACAGAGTCAGAAAGACCTACGCTTTTGTTTTTTTTAATTGACGGTCTGCTGCCACCACCACAGGAACAGGAAGAGCAGCGGTGGGGCAAGGACAGACCAAGCAGGCGGCGCCGGGGGGAGCCAGCTGGACATGAGGAGGTGCGGTAAGATGGGGAGATGTTGGACATGGGGGAGATGGGGCAAATGGCAAAAATCTGATGTCATTGGTGGGGGAGGGTGTAAGATTTGGTCAGGTTACTTTCCTGTAGGTCCTGGGTTCATTTCACTCCACAGAGGCAGTAGGGTTTGAAATAAAACAACCAAACAGGTGTGGCTTGGAGAAAGGTTTTTATGTAGAAATAGGCTTATTACATAGGTATTGAACAGAGGTATATAGTGATTGTTACAGAGCTGTTTCAGTGTGCATCAATGAATCTGTGTGTGCATCTGCATGTGTGAAGTGTGAGAGAGAGATCAGAGCCTCATGGCAAGGAAGAGAGAGAGAGAGCGGGGGAGGGGTGAAGGGAATTGATTATCAGAGCCTCCTGTCCTTCATGTCCAATGAATGGTGGAAGAGAGAGAGGTAAGAACATGTGGGTCAGAGCCTCATGGCAAGGTGTAGTGGAAGAGAGAGAGAGAGCGGGGGGGGGGGGGGGGGTGAAGGGAATTTATTATCAGAGCCTCCTGTCCTTCATGTCCGATGAATGGTGGAAGAGAGAGAGAGAGAGAGGAAGTGTTTCTGTCCTTTATAGTGAATTGAATCCTCTCCAGCACTTCCCCTTGAGGTCTGCTAGCCACTCCCTTTAAGGTCTGCCATTCTTGATTTAGCAAGGAGGGGCTTCAGACAGGCCTTGGAGACTGAAATCACCAGGGGGTCAGAGTTAATCTCATCTTGTAAACTGTCCTATTACCTTTGGAGACTGAAATCACCAGAGTCCAAAGCTGCATGAAATGTATGCTGACATCTCCCACACCTTTTTTATTTTTATTTATTATTTGTGCCTGGAAATGGTGGAAGCAAGCCTGTGGTACCTGTCCCAGCTGCCATAACATGATAGTAGGCAGCTTGTCTAATACCTCCTATGTCCAGCAAGTCCCCTGTCCTGCACAGTACTGTCTCTAGTGTTCTAGAGATAAACAAGTCTCCTTATGAGTCCAAACCTCGTGTCTTAGGTAGAGCAGCCACTACTGGGGGGGGGGGGGAGGGGGGGGACCCAATATGCTACCTCCGTGCCCATCTTAGAGAGAGTGAACAGTGCATAAGGTCTGCAGGAATTTTTGAGGAGGCTAAAGCCAAAAGGTACCAGGATGCTATGAGTGAGGATAGGAAGCAATACTAGACTGCAGCTGACTCTGGTATTCAGTGTAATAGGAAATGCCATATTAGCCAAATAAGGCCAAATTAGCCTGGATGTAGGGGTGGATGCTGGAGAAGTTCAGTGTAACTACCTTAAAATGTTTTGTTTCTGTATGACATGTGCTGCAAGGATATGTACATTTGTTTCATTTTACAACACAGGAAAATTATGATAATGCATAGAAATATTTGTACAGCAGTTAAAATAATAATAGGGTGAATAAAAACATTAAAGACATGATCAGCAGTAGGTGAGTAACCAAATAACAATTCCCACACAGACACATGAGCATCTTGTAGCAAGTGTCCAACAATTTGTTGAATGTGTCCATTCTCATAAGCGATGGTGTGATTCACTTCAGTGGATGTTGTTTTAAGGTGATCAATATAGGCATGGAGTTCTGTAAAGTTGAGCAGTTTATGTAGTGTCTCTTCTCCCATGCCAAGTGGTAAGGGATGCACAGCATATGAGATAAAGTCTGGAATGTCCATAGAGTCATTGGTAACCAGCGGTGTGGAATAAGTTGTCCCATTAATGGTGAGGGAGACCAGTGGTGTATGACTGCACCAGGTATTGTTTGGTAAATAGTTTGAACTGTACAACAAAGTGTTCTTGGGAAGGCGAATGTCATGCATTCTGGGAGCAATCGAAAAAGAAACATTCTGGGGAAAGAACAGATGAAAACAAAAGTGTCCAGCTCCAAGGTAATACAAACTGTGTGAGGTAGTCAGGGAATATGAGAGCTTAACAGTCAGGGAGCAAGAGGAGGAATTGTTCCAGCAGGAGGTGTCAGCCTCTTTAAACTGGTGAGGTTGACACTTGAACTGAAATGTAGTCTGCTCACACAAATTGGGGTCCATCGGCTTGAATGAAGTCCAGTTGTCGTCCAGTGGCTCCACCCATGTGAGATGGTCCACAGGATACATAAGCATATTATCAAACTGCATCCCAATATTAACAATAGGATAAATAACTGTGTGTTGTCCTGACCATGGGATCAAAGTACAGATAGAGCAGCCTTGTGGTGAACAAATGGGAACACTAACTGTCCACCAATCAAGGTGAGCTATAGCAAATTCCGGTATTTTGGTACTAGCCATATGAATGAGAGATGGTGGCCAGTGTCCTAACTTAGCAGTGATCAGAATTTCCTTTAGTATAGTAATAAGCTCGATCTGTACTTGATCACAGGCAAGAGCCCAGGAAATATTCTTTCCCAATCTATATTCTGCATGTGCTAAGGTAACAATTTTCTATTCTATAATGGGAGATATAAGAGCAAAGGTATCTACAACTACATTGGACAGTTTAGAGGAAGCTTCATTAATAATATGTTGTGAGGTAAAACCATCAGCAGCATGCTGAGCAGTGGATCCCATTTTATTACGGAGCACCTCTATATCAATTATATTAAGGGCACCCAGTGCAGTCCCTGTGCCACCTAAAATTGTATCAATTAATTCACGCTTGTGTCGAAATTGCTTGGCTCGGGGTGTTACTGACTGCACATCAAACCAAGTATTGAGCATTTGTATGTGGTTGGCAACAAACTGAGAGCAATTTGGATATTTGTGAGTAACTAGAAACAATTTGGGAAATAGATGCCAAGTAAGAAAATGGTATTCCACATCATATAAAACATCGTGTGGTGCATTATATTTAATCTGAACCCTGTCCTTCCTGAAATGGGTGGATATCAGAAAGGTAGAGTACAGGAGGAGCAGAAGTGGTGGGAGGGGTGGGATGAGGGGTGGTAGGTAAACAAGATACATCCAAAAGGAATGAAGTCTCAGTGATGTGCTGTTGATCACTCACAACCCATGTATAAGTTATTTTCCAGGTACCTCTGTCCTGACAGGAAATATTGTACAAAATCAAAGCAGGAGGACCTAGAAAGTAACGTTCTGGGCGTGCCCTCAATTCTTGTGTCCTTTCTAGAGAAGTGGAAACTGGTGGCTCCCACTGTACTTGAGTGATGTTTAATGAATAGAACACTGGCTTGTCCTGTATCGAACAGAAACTCAGGATGACCAGATCCTTTCCTTCTGGGAAAGGTGGGGGTATTTCTTGGTAGCGATACACTCCACCTGTGGAGTTAGCCCAGCCAATTGTGCATATTCGGATGATAGTTCCTGTAATGAGACTTGAGTAGAAGAGAGCAGATACAAGAACAACAGGAAACCGAGACATAATAAAAGCAAACTTGTTTCACTCTACTAGGGAATAAACTAATGCTCCCCACTTATACTATGTAACAACAAAACAAATTAAAAAAAATAATTTTTACTACTTATTTACATAACTATTAAACACATGTACAGCAGGAGTAACTAGTTACCGTCCTCAAGCGATTTTTGTTCAGAAAGCAGCTGTCCGTGCTGTCTTCAGAAAGCAGCTGTCCGTGCTGTCTTCAGGTGGTGTCTGAAAACAAAGACTGATAAAGCACGTATTACCCATATGGTTTTAACTGGGTGATGTGTTTCCAGTACTGCTGGTTGTCAGGCATTAGGATCTGGTATAGGCTTGGGCCTAAGGTATCAGTAACTAAGTACGGTCCCTCCCACTGTGCAGTTCCAAAGGGGAGGTTTGGTCTAGGTCTCATCTCTGCAAGACACTAGTGACAGGGCTTCCTTCATGTATTCATGAAATATTGATGGGGAATCCTTATATCCCTGTGGAAGCACAGTCCATGCATATTGTTTAAGCACAGTCCATGCACATTTGGGGTTCAGTTTAGAGATCATTTCAGGGTATGAGGCTACCACGGGCACTACAGATTTTGAAACTTGATTCAGGGCACGGAAGTCCATAGTGAGCCTGAAGGAACCCCCCGGTTTAACTATCGGCCAGGCTGGTGAATTACATGTGGAAGAAATAGGTCTAATCAGACCCCTCTCCTCCAATATCTTCACAATTTTAGTCACTGGTTCTATAGCCTGATGAGGTACTGGGTATTGCTTCTGTGGTGGAGGATCCTCACCTTCCAACAGTATTTCTGTGTGCATTTTCCCACAATCTAACTTGTCTTGAGCCCAGACTGGAATAGCAGCCACCTCTGAAGGAATTACACACAGATCATACTGCTGAGCTGCCTTGGTGCACTGAGTTGCTAACTGCATGGGAATGACTTCATGCACTAAAGTTTTAGAAGCACTTGAAGTTCCTGAATACTGCCACAATTTAAGATTAGCCATATCCACCACCAAATTTAACTGGTTGAGAACATCAATTCCAATTATTTCTTTTGGTGTGTTCACTATAGTGGAGGCAGTGGTTTCCAACATTTCCTTATTTTGTTCACTATGCACAGGGATACCCCATTTAACTGGGATAGCCACACATTTGGAAGCTGTGTCATTAATTCCTTGAATTTCATAAATTTCCATATTTTTCTGATCTGTAGTGGGAGAAGCTCTGTTTGTAAAACTAATTCCAGCCCCTGTGTCAATCAAAGCTAGTTTATCCTGACCCCCTATTGTACTGATAACATTGGGGCGTGCACAAGAGTCCAGTATCAAGGGTGTTACAAGCCTTAAATTGTGTCCTGGGCCTGTATCCATTTCATCATCCAGAGGCTCTGGAATTGAGTCCTCTGCTGAGATAAAGGAGGCAGGCTGGGCTATGAAGACTTGAGACATTTTGATATCTGAACTCAAGAGGTCAGGACACCCCTATGCACTAGCCTTGTGTTTGTCCTGAGCTGCTTGTAAATCCTGTTTTAATTTATCTATTTCTATCTGCAGTATGTGTTTGTCTTGTTCCCATTTAGTTTTCTCCTTTTCTAGCCCATCTCTCTGTGCTTTGAGCTCTTGAAAAGGAATGTAACCTGAGGAGTTTCTAAAAGTACCTCTGCCATGTGCTCTCCAAGGTGTGTGTCCTCTGTTTGTGTTTCTTATGTACTGAGAGGATTCCTTGGCTTACCACTTCCGTGCTTCTGATACTGTAATGACCTGTGAGGGCTGAGTCTTCCAAACAGACCCAATTCTGAGCATTAAAGAATCAAAAGGGGTTGCTTCAGGGTCTTCAGAAAATAACAGAAGGTGTTTTGTAATCTCGGGGGATAGCAATTCTAATAAAAATCCCTTATGCATGCTCTCCCCATAATCTTCTGCCTTGGGCCAGGACTCCTGCTCATTAAGAACTGCTTTTAAAATCCAGGCTCTATATGCAAACTGTTCCAGTGTATCATTTGGTAGAGGTGAAATAATTTTAAATACTTGCATTGGGGAACAGTGAAATAGTTTCTCAGTACCCCTTTTAACCAACTGGTATGGGTGAGTGAGAGAGCCAACTCTATAACAGTGTGGCCCCAGAGCCAAATGCATACGTCTATCAAAGTCTGATTGTTTTCTTCTGTATTTCCCTAGACCCCAGTGAATCAGAATATCAATCGCCCATTTAACCCACTGATTTACATTAAGAGGCATAGTGCCAATTTTCTCAACTATATTTTCTATATCTCTATCTTTTAAATTTTCCTGCAACATTACTTTAACTGGTGCTTTGAGTTCAGTACTGGGTACCATGTCTAAGTCATCTGAATTATCCTCCTGACAGAGATCCTGATTATTGCTGGGTTCTGGCTGAGATAAACTATCATGAATTTCTTCATGTGATTCATCTGTATTCTTCCCATTTCTAAGTTGAACTATGCATACTTTAGTATTCTTTTGTTTGTCAGTAGCTTGTATGCATTGCTCATAAGGTGTGTCATAGGCATAAGGGGATGTGGGTGTTGGCTTTTGTCTTACAGAGGCCAATTGATCCTTAACGTGCCTCAATTCAAGTTTAAGTGCTTCTAATTGCTCACTAACAGTTATAAAAGAATTTGTGGCTTGTATCACTTGAGTTCTTTGTATAGAGATGCAAATTTGTGCCTCCTCAAGGTCTTTGGTCAATTGGGTACACTGAGAAGTCAGTTCAGTATTGTCCTTTTTCATGCTAATGAGCCCCCTGCACATGCCTTGGATAAAAAGGCATTTTCTTTTATTTGTTTTCTTTTTGAATTCTTGATCATGGTTTAACATTTGTCTTTGAATATTATACCATGATGACTCAGGGAATTCACCTTCAAAGGGACCCCCTTTCCTCTTACAGTATGAAATTACCATTTCTTTAAGTTCTTTAAAATCAAAGGCTTCCATATTTGATACTGCAGAAAGTCTGTAGTTGGACTATCTCAAATGTGTAACCTTAGAAGGAGGAATGCTCACTTTTATGAAAAAGTGAGACTTAGAATTATAGTTTGAATGGTATAAATTTTATGGGTGTTCAGTAAAGAGTACTGGCATAAAGACCACACCTTAAAATTATACCTGAATAAAAAGTGCTTATCACCTTTTTAACAGGGTGGAAGTTTAGGGTGAAGTTATAGTAAGAAGGGTGTTAGGAGATTAACAGAATTGTTGTATCAATTGCAGCCAGCTTTAAGCCTGCTCTCACTAAGATAGTTACTGACAGGAGACAGAGAAATAAAAGTTAAAAGGGACAGGAGGTAATAGCTTTATCAGGAAAGATGTATATTGTATTCAATGAGGGACTGTTTACCTGTGTACCACTTCCAAACTGGACTATCTCTCTGTCTTTTCTTAGCAGCTCAAATAATATAGCAAGCCTATACATCAAAATAAGACAATTGCAAGCCACTCTGTGTGATGTCTTTAAAATTCTAGATGCTTACAGAGCCTTTTGACAATAAAAATCTCACCTTGTCTAACCCACAAAACAAATTTATCACTGGAACTGTTCACTAAATAGTGTCTAAGTGTCATCCAGTCTGTCAGTTGTAAATGGTCACAAGGACTTTTGATTCTGTCTGAAATCTACTTAATGTATTATACAAAATTATTACTTACCCAACTGGTGATCTGCTGTGAAATCCGAGAGACGAGCCCCCATAAAGATGTAAGATTTGGTCAGGTTACTTTCCTGTAAGTCCTGGGTTCATTTTACTTCACAGAGGCAGTAGGGTTTGAAATAAAACAACCAAACAGGTGTGGCTTGGAGAAAGGTTTTTATGTAGAAATAGGCTTATTACATAGGTATTGAACAGAGGTATATAGTGATTGTTACAGAGCTGTTTCAGTGTGCATCAATGAATCTGTGTGTGCATGTGCATGTGTGAAGTGTGAGAGAGAGATCATAGCTTCATAGCAAGGAAGAGAGAGAGAGAGCGGGGGAGGGGTGAAGGGAATTGATTATCAGAACCTCCTGTCCTTCATGTCCGATGAATGGTGGAAGAGAGAGAGGTAAGAACATGTGGGTCAGAGCCTCATGGCAAGGTGTAGTGGAAGAGAGAGAGAGCGCGGGGGAGGGGTGAAGGGAATTGATTATCAGAGCTTCCTGTCCTTCATGTCCAATGAATGGTAGAAGAGAGAGAGGTAAGAACATGTGGGTCAGAGCCTCATGGCAAGGTGTAGTGGAAGAGAGAGAGAGAGGGGGAGGGGTGAAGGGAATTGATTATCAGAGCCTCCTGTCCTTCATGTCCAATGAATGGTGGAAGAGAGAGAGAGAGAGGAAGTGTTTCTGTCCTTTATAGTGAATTGAATCCTCTCCAGCACTTCCCCTTGAGGTCTGCTAGCCACTCCCTTTAAGGTCTGCCATTCTTGATTTAGCAAGGAGGGGCTTCAGACAGGCCTTGGAGACTGAAATCACCAGGGGGTCAGAGTTAATCTCATCTTGTAAACTGTCCTATTACCTTTGGAGACTGAAATCACCAGAGTCCAAAGCTGCATGAAATGTATGCTGACAGAGGGATGCCATGTTTACAAGTCACACAGAGCACATTTATGGCTTGGTAGGGGGCCCTGCTCTGTTTTCTCAACTGAAAATTGCATGCCAAAGGCAGAAGCCAAAGACAAAATGTCCTTTATAACAACTGGAAAATATAGTCATCCAGCACACCTATGAACAAGAAATTACCCAAATAATGAACAATGCTATTCAAGCATGTAGACTGCTCCAACACCCAGTGCAAAAAGGTATTGAAGATCTCAAAGGATGAGCATAATATAGAGTGACACATAGACGTGCATTTATCAAAGAATAAATTGCCATCAAACTTGAAATGTAACAATTTAAAACAAGATGGGTGGAATCGGCAACGACCTAAAGCCAATTCGATATCCACCTTCACCAACACCAACAGAGTACCCATTCCATATCTGCATACTATGATCAATATGTTGTAAAATGAAGCACACTGGACCTGCACAATTTCCTTTGGCAAGAAATAATTTACATCCAGGGAGGATAAGAAATGATATGGATTAGCCTCTACTTACCTGGCTCTTTCTTGGGGACCAACCCTAGCAGAAAGAGAAAAAGAACAAATAAAGACAGGTGTAGAAAGAGTCCCGCACTATGCCTCAGTAAAAGTTCTGAGTTCAATTAGCAGTCACCACCTCCTTGAAATGCCTAACTGATGAGGGAAGGTGGGATCACTACTGAGCTATTTAAGCAATTTACCTATAATTGGAATGTGAGAACCAATGTCAAAGCCCTCACACAGGATTGCCGCCTCCACCTGCTTTGAATAACTAGTTAATTGAGGCCTTGATATGACCCTCAAGAGTAAATCTTGCCTGGGCATAGGTGAAGGACATACAGCTTGTTATCCAATTAGATAGTATGCATTTCTTGATGGCAGCCCCCAGTTTATTTGCGTCAGAATAAAAAGTTGCATGGGTTTTCTAAGGACTTTCATCCTCTCCAAACAGAAGGCCAAGGCTTTCTTGCAGTCCAAAAGTGTGCAATGAACTTTCACCTTTGTGGGTGTGAGGTCTGAGAAAAAATGTTGGCAGGAAAATAGACTAGTTAAGGTGGAAATCCAACACTACCTTAGGATGGAATTGTGGATGTGTGTAGAACCACCTTTTAAAAAAAAAAAATTGACATAGGATGCATCCGTATCTAGAGCCTGGAGCTCACTAACAGCATGCTAAAGTCACTGCCATCAAAAATGTACCTTCCAGGTCAGGCACACAACTATCTAGTGGCTCGAAGGTAGCTTTTATTAACTGGGTTAAGACAACCTTGAGGTCCTAAGACAATGTGGGAGGCTTGATGGAAAGCAAGCCCCAGACGAAGCAATCAACTAAAGGCTGTGCGGAGATGGTATGTGCCACTTGTACTTAAGTGAACTCTAATAGCTCATTTTAATCCTGACTGAGATGTAGAAGGTATTCAAGCAGTTTTTGAGATGGACATAAGAAAGGATCTAGGTCCTGTCATATCAGACAGAAAGCCTCTTCCATTTAAAGTTATATGATCTTCTAGTTGAATCACTCCTTGAAGTCAGAAAGACTTGTGACATTGGAAGTTTATGGAAGCCAAAGTTAACCCCTCAACATCCAAGCTGAGACAGACAGATGTAATGCCCTGATCTTGTTTGATAGCACTAGCAAGATGCCTAGTTTTATGTTTTTTCTATTGAAGGTTTGTTGCCTTGGTCAGTAAAGTATAGTTGCTCACCTGCAGCAGGTGCTCTCCATGAACAGCAGGAATAGGTCCTCACGTATGGGTGACATCACTGATAGAGCCCACACAGAACGCTTCCCAGCTTCCATTGGAAGCTTTTGGGAGCTGCACCACATATGCACACCTGCCTTCCCATCTGCCGTGGTTCCATCTTCTCCAATTACAAGGAAGTAGCCAAGGCAAAACTCCTCAGGGAGGTGGGAGGGTTGTGAGGACTTATTCCTGCTGTTCATGGAGAACACTTGCTACAGGTGAGTAACTATGCTTTCTCTGTGAACAAGCAGTAAGTAAGTCCTTGCGTAAGGAACTCCCAGGCTACAGGCTACCAAAAACCAAGGAGGCCCAAGTCCAACAGGGACAACAAGCTGGAGAACAGGAAGAACAGGAAGGTAATCCCTCTAGGGATTCCACATATTCAGCATCCTCAGCAAACAGCACACCGAGGTTAGTCAACATTTGCAGGTAGCTTGGACAGATAGAAGGGCCGGTGAGCAGGAGTTGGACCCAAGACCCAATACCCAAAACGATACTGGAGCATGGCCTGGCTGAAGTTGCTGTCCCATCAGGAATCCACTTCCAGACAATATGGGCTGGTTATGTGTGGACCAAAGACCATGTGGCAGCCTTGCAGGTTTCCTCCATGAAGGCCAAGTGCAGGTTAGCGGCCAAAACAGCCATGGCTCAGATGTTATGATCTGTGACCGAACCATCAAGGCTTAGACCGGCCTGTGAGCATGCCAAGGTGATTTAATTTGCCAAGCACAGGAACAGTGTATGCTTAGAGACAGCAGTCCACCAACTTACTGGGATTAAGTGAGACAACAGCTGCGTGGACTGCTGGTGGACCTTGGTACGGTCTATGCAAAAGGCCAAGGCATATTTACTGTCCAGCATGTGCAATGCTACCTCCCCTCAGTTGGCATGTGACTTTGGGAAGAAAGTCGGCAGGACAATCGACTGGTTGAAGTGGAACTCCGAGACCATCTTCAGCAGAAAGCATGGGTGCATTCACACAACCACCTGATTCTGTTGGAACCTGGTATAAGGCAGATGGGCCACCAGCGCCTGGAGCTCACTGACATGATGGGCTGACATGACTGCCACCAAGAACAGGATCTTCCAAGATCAAGTACTTAAGAGGGCAAGAGTCCAGTGACTCAAAAGGAGCCCGCATGAGATACATAAGGACCTCATTGAGATCCCAAGCCACCATAGGGAGCATGATGGGAGGCTTTGAGAGAAAACCCACACAAATTGAGCCATCAGCAAATGAGTCAAGATGGCCCGGCTCCCAAGCTACAATTGAAGTCACTGATCACGCTGAGGTGGACCTGGACAGAACTGGACTTCAGGCCAGAATCTGAGAGGTGCAGGAGGTACTCCAACAAGTGATCCACCTCACACGAGAAGGGATCCAGCGCCGTACCCTCACACCAAGTTGCAAATCTCCACCACTTGAAAGCGTAAGCCTGATGCATTGAGTCCTTATGCAACACAAAGATGACATCAGTGATCTTGTCAGGTAAATTTAACTCCAATAGGACTATCTGCTCAACATCCAGGCCATAAGGGCCAGGGAACAGACATTGAGGTTCAACAGGGTCCTCCCATCCTGGGAGATGAGGTCTGGAGCAGAGCCCAGATGGACAGGCTCCCTCTGAGCGAGCTGGAGCAGCAGTGGAAACCACAGCTGCTGGGGCCAGTACGGGGTGATGAGAATCATGATATTCCTGCTGGCCAGCAGTTTCAGCAGTGTTTTCATGAGGAGTGGGATTGGAAGGAAGACATAAAGCAGACCCACTCCCCAGTGGAAGAGGAAGGCATCTGATGTCACCCAGTCGCTGGCCAGCCTCCTAGAGCAGAATAGATTCACCTGGGCATTCTGCGACATAGCAAAGAGATCAATTATGGGAGTGCCCCACTCAAGAAGATGGCTCCATCACTCTCTTGTGGAGGACCCACTTGTGCGATTGGAGAATTCTACTTGGCTGATCCGACAGGACATTGAGCTCGCTGGGCAGGTATGTCACCTGGATCTCCATCCCATGAAGCAGTGCAAACTTCCACAGCCAGACCGCTTTCCAGCAAAGGAGGTACAAGCCCATATCGTCTTGTTTGTTGACACAGAACATTGCTTCCTGGTTGTCCATCTGGATCAGGGCGACCTGGTTATCCAGGTGTGCCTGGAAGGCCCAGAAGCATTTGCTATGGCCTGCAGTTTGAGGAAGTTTATCTGGTACAGACTCTCCTGCTCAGACCAGAGGCCCTGTGTGTCTGCATGGCTATCCACGCAGGCCCCCCCCCCCCCCATGCTTGGCTGCATCCAGTGGGGGGACTTTGCCCAGAACAGAAGGCCCTGGAGCAGGTTTGGCAAGTCCAACCACTAGCTGAGGGACTGTACCAGCAGTGCGGTGACCATTACCCTGTCCCAAAGGCAACCCATGGCCTACTTCCATTGTATGCGGAGAGTCAAATGCATCTGTCACATGAAGAGGTGATATATGACAGAAAACACTCCTTACTTGAGCACAGCTGAAAAATCCATAATCTTATATATATCAAACAGCATCCATGAAATATGTGCATATGAGATGAAAAAACCAGAGTTAACAAAGCATGACTCACAATATAGAGGAAGGGTTCCCAATTCAGCAGTAAATGGGTTTATCCATACATCAGTGTTCTGAAAAGCTTTTCAATGGATAGTAACCATAAATGTGCTGGACAGATCTATAAGCAGACTTGTATCACAACAGGAATATGTTGTAATAGCAAAAAGAATATAGACTATACTTAGCTTCAAAAGTTTGATACAGCCCCCAACACTAGGTGTTTCACCAATTAGGCTTCATCAGGGAATACAACAAATGTCCAGCTTGAAAATGATCAGTTCAATGGAAATATCCAGTCAAAAACTGTGAAAAAGAAAAAAGCAACATTATCAATGTTGTCATAGATGTTACAAAAATCTAGAGGGAACACAGTGCCTAAGCCCTAGATGCACCGTATTTAAAAGCAGTCACTTACTTTTAAGTTTGTAGAAAGCCAGAATCGCTGTTACAAATCCTAAGCCAGCATTTTTAAAAAATGCCATGCATGCGCTTCAACGATTGCCCTGCATGATATCACTCACATATAACAATGATTCTTAGATTTCATCCGATGGCCATCCAAGAGAACCATTCAGTGTCGCCACTGAGACCACCTTCAAGTGCTCACACATGAGAAACCAGTTGAGGATGCAGAGGTCTAGAAAGGGCCAAAATTCCCTTGTCTTTTTGGGAACCAGGAAGTACCTGGATACTTTGCCGACCTGAGCCAGGAAGTACCTGGATACCTTGCCTACCTGAGCCAGAAGAACCAGCTCGATGGTGAGGTCAGTCAAGAGGGTAGCGATCTCCTCCCACAATAGTCTTTGGCATAGAGGGTCCATGGGGTGTTCTTCCTGGGTGAAGGAAGGCAGCAGCTGGGCACAGCCCAGTCAATAGCCTGCTGGATGAGCTGCAGAATCCAGGAATCAGAAGTGATGAGAGGCCATCTATGGGCAAAGTGGATGAGCTGCCCCCCTGAGGGGGAACTCCAGCAGGTACAGGACGGTTGGCTATGCTCTTGAGGAGTCCGTCAAAAGCCCACCCCCAGTTTGAGCTTTTTGAGGCTTCTCCCTCCACTGTTGATGGGAAGGGGGGGGGGAGAGCCTGTGCCTTCAGCTGGGTGCCCTGGGGTGCCAGGTAGTACAATGTGGCTGCAGGTAGAAAGCCTTCTTATCCTGGTACTTTTTATGAGAGGGCTCTGTGATTTTCCTCGAGAGCCTGGAGAGGGTGTCAATGCTCCTTCTCAAGTTTGTTAACTTCTTTTCGACTGGCTTCGTGAACACATTCTCCCCATTACAAGGGACTGGCCAGCTTGTCCTTGACCCACTGTTCCAGGTCAGAGGACTGCAGCCAGGGCAGCTGTTGGGAGCCGATGTCCACCGCCACTACCCTGCAGGTGGATTCAAAGGCATTCTACTTGGCTCGTATGGCACATTCCTGGAACAAACCTTGCCATGGCCTATCAGGGCACAGGATGACTCAAGGTAGTCCATGGGGACATGGGTGGCAAACTCCACCAGGTCCAGCATGATGTCCTTTAGAAACATACCCATATAAAGCTAGGAGGACAGGATCCAGGCCACCAGCATGGAGCCCTAGTAGCATCACCTCCTGAAGGAGTCCAGGACCCAGGCCTTTCACCCCTAGGGGCACCAAGGAGTGAGTCTTGGTGCTTTTTATGTGCTTCAGGCCTGACTTGGTCACTAAGGAGTTAGGGGGCAGCTGGGGCTTCTTAAAGCCCAGTGCCTTCTGGATGCGGTACATCAAGTCCAGCTGCAGGCAGGAATGTGAGGGGACTCTCCCACAGCTGCAGTAGTAGTCTCTGCAGGACATAGTGTACTAGCACCGTCACTGCTTCCTTGGGTGTCAAAGGGTACTGCAGGAGCTCAAGTTCCTCTGCCTTCAGCTCGTCCTTAGCCTTGAGGGAAAAGGGTATGGCCTTTGCTGTATCCCGTATGAAGTCCCAGAAGGATATGTCATCCAGGGGTGACTTCTGCCACTTGTACAAAGGGGACAGGTCTGAAGGAAGGTCAAGGGACCACCTGTCTGAGATAGCCATCTTCATCAGTCTCCCAGTCTACAGACTCTGAGAGGAAGTCAAAGTAATGCAGAGCTTTCTTCCGCCTCCTGTCCCGGTCATGCAAGGAGAGTGGCGGTGGGAGTTGTGGTGCCCTACGTGTACATGAGGGTGTACAGAAACATCAAACCCCCAATAAACTAGACAAGGAGATTGTTGTGGGAACAGGCGTCTATTACAATCTCCCCCTCCGATGCACCTGCCTCTGCCGGCAGTACATGGGTCTCCAAAATGGGCTGGGACCATATTTCATGTATTTCTTAAAGCTGCTCACCAGTTTAGACATGTCCGGGAAAACTGCCTTGGCAAAGTCAAAGGCCTCAATTGCAAAGGTGGGTAAAAGGCCTGGATAAGGGGAAAAGCAAAAGTACAAAAAGAAAAAGGAAAAACAAAATGAAAATGAAAAGCATCGGCTGGGAGCCTATTAAATCGACCACAGGCAATGAAAAATACTCAAAAACTGCAGATAAAAAAAGAATATTTTTACATTAGTGCAGGTCATGTCCTGTAGGCTCCACAGAAAAAAGGAGACTGGGGGAAGATGGTACCATGGCAGGTGGGAAGGCAAGTGCGTAAGCATGGTGTAGTTCCCAAAAGCTTCCAATGGAAGCTGGGGAGTGTTCTGTGTGGGCTCCATCAGTGACATCACCCATGTGAGGACTTATTTCCTGTTTGTTCACGGAGAAGGAGCTATTAAAGTCATGGTCCCCTGGTCATTCTTGAGTTTCAGGAGAGTTTACGCTAGGAGAATCTTCCCAATCTAGGAGGAAGGCATCTGATACTAGTTTCCCTACCATGGACTAGATCTGAGGTACTTGCCTGTTCTGAGGAGGGATAAACAGGTCTATCGAAAGGGTGCCCCCACTCTCAAAAGATTGATTGAGCCACATAGGGATGTTACCCATGACTGAAGTGGTATTTAAAGGTGCGGAAGAATTGAAGGAAATATCGATACATCGGGAAGATGTCTTACAACTATTAGATAAACTGAAGAGTAGCAAATCACCTGGGCCGGATGGTATACATCCAAGGGTGTTGAAAGAACTGAAATATGAGATTGCAGAACTGCTATCAGTAATCTGTGAACTATCATTAAAATCATCTCTAATACCTGAAGATTGGAGGATCGCCAATGTAACACCAATTTTTAAAAAGGGTTCCAGGGGTGATCCGGGAAACTACAGACTGGTGAGCCTGACGTCAGTACTGGGAAAAATGGTAGAAACCATCATAAAGAATAAAATTACTCAGCATGTAGATAGTCACAACATAATGGGAGACAGCCAACATGGCTTTAGACAAGGAAGATCTTGTCTTACTAATCTGTTATGTTTTTTTGAAGGAGTGAACAAACAGGTGGACAAAGGTGAGTCAGTTGATATTGTGTATCTGGACTTTCAGAAAGCCTTTGACAAGGTCCCTCATCAGAGACTTTTGGCAAAACTAAAGAGTCATGGGATAGGAGGCAGTGTACTATTGTGGATCAGGAACTGGTTAAAAGATAGAAAGCAGAGGGTACGGCTAAATGGCCAATTTTCCCAATGGAGAAAGGTGAATAGTGGTGTACCCCAGGGATCTGTGCTGGGTCCGCTGCTTTTTGACATATTCATAAATGACCTGGAAAGTGGAATAACGAGTGAGGTTATCAGATTTGCAGATGACACAAAACTATTTAAAGTTGTTAAAACCCAAGAGGATTGTGAAAAATTGCAAGAGGATCTTGATAAATTGGAAGACTGGGCATCAAAATGGCAGATGAAATTTAATGTGGACAAGTGCAAGGTTATGCACCTAGGGAAGAACAACCCAAACTATGGTTACACGATGCAAGGTTCCACATTAGTAACCACCACCCAGGAAAAAGATTTAGGCGTCATTGTGGATACCATGTTAAAACCCTCGGCCCAGTGTGCAGCGGCGGCCAAGAGAGCAAATAGAATGCTAGGTATGATAAGGAAAGGAATGGAAAATAAAACAAAAGATATTATAATGCCTCTATATCGTTCCATGGTGAGACCACACCTTGAATATTGTGTGCAATTCTGGTCGCCGTATCTTAAAAAGGATATAGCGATTTTAGAAAAGGTACAGAGAAGAGCCACCAAAATGGTAAAGGGGATGGAAGGATACTCCTATGAAGAAAGGCTAAAAAGGTTAGGGCTCTTTAACCTGGAAAAGAGACGGCTGAGGGGAGATATGATAGAAGAACGGAGTGGAACGGGTAAATGTAGATCGATTGTTTACCTTATCAGAATATAGAAAGACTAGGGGACATGCAATGAAGCTACAGGGTAAACTATTTAAGACTAATAAAAGAAAATATTTTTTCACTCAACGTGTAATCAAACTCTGGAATTTGTTACCGGAGGATGTAGTAAAGGCTGTTAGTGTAGCTGGGTTTAAAAAAGGTTTGGACAAGTTCCTGGAGGAAAGGTCCATAAACCATTATTAAGAAGTGACCGAAGATATCAATGCTTGACCCAGTACAAGCATTGTGGAACTTGTGTCTCTTGGGGAAACTGCTAGGTACGTATGACCTAGATTGGCCACTGTTGGAAACAGAATACTGGGCTTGATGGACCTTGGTCTGACCCAGTATGGCATATCTTATGTTCTTATGTTCACTCCTATGTCCAGGGACTGTTCGTGAGGTTGCAGCACATTACCTATATTGTCTGCTGCCAGATATGTGGCCCTGAGCGTCATCCATGAGAGATGGCATAGTTCCACATCCAGACTGTTTCCCAATACAGGAGGTAAGAACTGTTCCATCCTGCTTGTTGATGTAATACATTGCTACTTGATTGTCAGACTGAATCAGAATGATTTGATTGGCCAACCAATTTTTGAACGCCTTTAAAGAATTTGATATGGTTCTTAATTCCAGGAAATTTATCAGATATGGTTTCTTCTGGGCAGACCATAAGCTTCGACTGTGGAATTCACCTATATGGGCTTCACAGCCCAGTTTGGATGCATGTGTCGTGAGTACATTTTGATAAAGGTAGAATATGGAAACAAATTCCTTTTGCCAGATTAGAATAAACCGTCCATCAGGCCAGAGAGTCTCAGAAAGGTATAGATGAGGTCCTGGAGCCTGCAGCCACTGAGTGCTCAAGGTCTTTTGTGCTTGTCTCATTTTGAGATGTGTCAAGAGTGATAATGTACTGTTGAGCAACTTCAACATGTTCCATGCTGATATCTGCTAACTCTTGAATTTCTTCCACCATGGATAGTGGATTAGTCATCCTTTCTTGTGGAGCAAAGGCCTATGTCTAGCAGAGCTATGAATCCCAATTGAGTTGATGGGCTTAAATTGGATTTGGGATTATGACAAATCCTCGCAATTTCAGCACCTGGATGGTTAAGCGCACAGATCTCCTGAGTTGTATTCTTGACAAGCCAATTGTCCAGATAGGGAAATACATGCACCCCCTACCCCCCAGTCTGTGTAAATATGCTGCAACTATGGTGAGAGATTTGCTGAAAACCTGAGTTGCTGACAGGCCAAAAAGGCAGAATGCGGTAATGCCAGTGGTATTTCCCTACTACAAATCTGAGATACTTCCTGAAACCTGGAGGTGTCTGGATATGGATGTAAGCATCTGTCAAGTCCAGAGAACATAACCAGCCTCCTTTTGGAGATAAGGAATCAGGGTGCCCAGAGAAACGATTTTGAGCCTTTTTTTTTTCTTTTATGAGATACTTGCTCAGAATTAGGTCTATGATAGGAGGGAATCCTCCTGAGTTTTTTTGTGATCCAGAAACACCTGGAGTAGAACCCTCTTTCCTTCTTCCCCAGATGGAAAGTGTCAACCATGTTGGTCTCCAGAAGTGACAGCAGTTCCTTTGTGAATATTCCCTGATCTGGAGAGCTTGGCTAAGTTGCTTTCACCAGGCAATTCAAAGATACTTCTAAAAGGTGAAGACTGTATCCTAGCCAGACAAATTTTAGCACCTGCTGATCAAAGATAATAAGGGGCCAGCAGTTGTGCAAAACTGCAGCCCTTCCTCCTATGTATGAATAGAGGACAACTGACTATATTCTTATGGAAAAAGTCAGAACCTAGTCCCCTGGTTTCAGCCAAGAAGATGACTAGATTTTCTGAGCTCTCTGCTGATGAGTCTGGAAAAAGAGCTCTGTATGCTCTTTAAGAGTAATAGCTCCTCCTATGACCATTACTCTGACACCTGGATGAGGAGGATTTTGGGTGGAATTGGACCTGGGGAGGATCTTAAGGGTGCCATTATGCTGCTTGATCAAGGTAGCAGCCTTGTGCACCTTAACTCCGAAGAGATTCTCTTCACGTCACATCAGTGAGCTTTTCCTATACATCATAACTTATGTCTGAGGCTCAGAGCCAATATTCATTGAGGAAACTCTCTATGCTGCATTGAAAATATAAGTCATATGGACCATGTATTTTTCACACTCCTTCCCTTTCCCACTGGCAAAAGGAGTTGCTCAGTCTTCTCTTGAGGGAAAAGAGTCAGCCAACTCCTGCATTTATTTCTGAATGTTTTGCAAGTGCAGGCACATGAAGAGCTAGTAAGAGGCTATGCAGGAAGTAAGCAAAGCATTCTGAAATAATTGTCTCCCAAAAGACTACAATGTCCGAGCCTCCCTCCCTGGGAGCAACAAAGAGTGAGTCTTGGAACTTTTGGTTATTTTGAAAGCAAATTCAACCACCATGGAATGGTGTGGCAGCTAAAACTTTTTAAATCTGGGGAGCCTTTTGGATCTGATACATCAGGTCAGTCTTCTTATTTATAAGCTGTACAGAGAGGAGCGTCTCCCATATTCTCATCTGTATATCCTTGAGGATTCTGTGACTGGGCACTTTCAAAGCTTTGGGGGGGGGGGGGGATTGAAGAATTGGATACTTCCAATGCTTCAGTTCTGTGCCTGTCTGTAACTTAAATGTAATGGACTTAGCCATTTCTCTCACAAAATCAATGAAAGCAAGCACTTCAGGAAGGGACTTATGCCACTGATGTGGTGAGAGGGTCTGATAGTTGTCCAGTAGAACCCTCTTTAGAAAAGACCTGGCTCATAGCTGGAATCCCAGTTGCACTCAGACAGACTTAGAAAAACACTCATGAGATGTCTGGGTCACTGACTGGCTTGACCTCTGCTGATCTTGGGGTTTGCATTTTGAGTGACACCATCACTCCAATTGATCTTCAGTGTCCTGAAGAGACTTCTCCCTCTGACACACTGGGATGGACACCAGTTGGACAGTTAGCAACCCTGAGACCTTTGATACCTCAATACAGAATACGCTCCTGCAGGCAGAGCATGAGTCTCGAGGACTTACTGCATCTCTTGATGCTCTGGCCTCAATGCAATTGAAGCTGCTGCATCACATCAAGCAAAGAAGCCTACCATCCATTCTTTGAATCTCTTCATGAGATGTTTCACAAAGGCTGCCATCAACAAAGGCAGCAGGAGTAGCCAAAACCTCCTGAACTAATTCAGAGATATCACAAGACTGATCTCAGTCTCTTAGAGTCTGGTGTATCTTCTATGGTAGTGAGGAGAATGAGCAGTCCTTAAGTTAGGAATGCTTCAAGGACAATGGATTCTTCAGTTTCTCAGTGCATGCAACATTGTGCTACGATGAGCCTTGACTGGTGCACGCCAATCTCCACTCAGTCCTTGGAGTTAAACTCTTGCTGTCAATGAAGAGGTCAAATCCCTTCTCTTTTTCAGGTGGAATGTGGATTGTGTCCATTTCCGATGGGCTCTACTAATGCTCAATGTCAAGGATAACTAATTTTCCTCTTGATGTCGATGCATACCCAGTGTCCAGTGCATCTCCTGAAGCTATGGAGACTGATGCTTCCAATACCAAAGTCAACGGATCAAACTTGTTGGTGCCAAAAATCCTTTGCTGTCCTTCACCATCTTTGAGCCTTCTTTCAGTCATAAGAACATAAGATATGCCATACTGGGTCAGACCAAGGTACATCAAGCCCAGTATCCTGTTTCCAACAGTGGCCAATCTAGGTCATAAGTACCTAGCAATCATCTGTGAACGCAAATTACATTGAGAGAGGTCATGGGCAAGAACCAGGCATTGCAGGCACTTGTGTATCCATAACAGATATGGTCATGCAATATCTGGAGCACTTTTTAAATCCACTTGGTGAGGAGGGGAGAATTGCAACATGCTATTGAAATATAGCAGAATAGCGGCTGCAAAATCAAATAACTGGATCCTGAAAAAACATTCCCAGCTGAGGCACCTGAGGCTTGCTTGGGCCAACTTTCAGTGACCCACAAATAAAAAGAAAATTTCAAAAAATGACCCTGGCTAAGATGTTAAAAAGGAATGGCACTACATGACAGCAAAAGGAAAAAAATAGAAAAACATGGTAATTTAAAAAATTTTTAAAAAACAGATGAAAAGAAACTACCCAAGACAGGTGAGGAAAATATCAATGAAATGTCCTTTCAGCTTTGCGGAAAAACAAAGACTGAGATGGTACCATGCCAAAGTGACAAGTGAGAATAGACATGCATGGTGGAACCAGGCTGCTGGCAATAATCTTTAAAAGGACATAGGGCAGCTTTTAAACTAGGTAATGGTGGAAAGCCAACAGTCACTCAAGAGCACATGGTTTGGAATGCTGTATCCTTGAAGGATACTAGCAAAACAGGGAAGTCAGGGCAACCTGATAGAGAGGTTCCAATAAAGGTAAAAGTAAACCCAGGTGCCTTTAAGTAAAACTCACAGAGATGAAAGATTCCAAATTACGCCCATCATCAAATAGCCAGACTGTTAATATTAGCAAAAAACAAACTTTAAAATGCCTGTATGCAAATTTTAGAATTTTAAAAAATAAGTCAGGAGAGTTAGACTATATAGCAATGAATGAAAGGTTAGATATAATTGGCATTTCAGAGAACTGGTGGAAGGAGGATAAACATTGGGACACTATGATACCAGGCTACAAACTATCACAATGATAGGGTAGATCACATTGGTAGAGGGATGGTTCTATATAGTATGCTCAAGATGGCATTGTCAAACAGGATAAAATTTTGCAGGAAGCAAAATGCACTATAGAATTTCTAGGGACAGAAATTACATGTAGAAAGGGGAAGGGAATTGCAGTGGGGGCATCCACCTGGACAGCATGAACACACAGATGATGAAATGCTAACTGAAATTAGGGAAGCTAGCAAAGTTTACAACACAGTAATGATGGGAGATTTCAATTACCCTGGTATTGACTGGGTCAATGTCACATGATGACATGCAAGAGAAAACGTTTCTAGATGACGTAAACGACCGCTTCTTTGCTTCATGGAGCAGCAGGTTCAGGAACAGACACGCAGGGACGCTATTTTAGACGTAGTCCTCAGTGAAATGTAGAATCTAGTACGAGAGATAACTGTTTCAGGGCCACTTGGCAATAGCGATCATAACATGATCAGATTTGATTTAATAAATGGAGGGAGGATAGCAAGGAAATTGACTGTGCTAGCATTCAACTTTCAAAAAGGAGACTATAATAAAATGAAAAAAATGGTTAAGAAAAAACTAAAAGGAGCAACTGCAAAGGTTAAGAGTTTACATCAGGCATGGACATTATTTAAAAATACTATCTTGGAAGGAAAGTCAAATGACAGCCAGGTGAGGTCAGAGAGGCTGTTATAGCTAAGAGAGAATGTTTCAGAAAATGGATAAAAGAGCCAAATGACAAAAACAGGAAACAAATACTGGCAAGTGAAATGAAAGACCTTGATAAAGCATGCAAAGAGAAAATTTGAAAAGATGTTTGCCATAGAAGCAAAAACACATAATTAAAACTTTTTCAAGTACAAACCTGTGATAGAGGGGAATAAAAGATGCACTGAGATAACAAGGCCATAGCAGAGAGACTGAATGAATTTTACTTCAGTCTTTACCAAAGAAGATGTAAGTATGCAGTTTCAAGATGAGTGTGAAAGCATACTGCGATGGTGGAAGAGCTTGCTTTTAAATGTGGCAGTTCGATACTCCTTATATCTTCTATAATACAAAATGATGTGAAAGTAAGGATTATTAATAAACAAATTTTGCAATAAGATGACATTATCGTGGTAGTGTATAACACTGAAGAGTTGTTATACACTATAAGACAAAAATGGACTTTATAGAATGAGTTGTACATATAGAATATTTTTGGTACAAAAATTTCCCTTTTGGAGGCTGAATATAGGACCCATATTTTGTGTCTTCTCTTCAGTGGAATTTTGGGACCCTTATTGGTTTAGCAGCGTATTTCGTTAGAAACTTACATCACCTTTAAATATCATTTCTGGCATAATTTCATTCAGAAGAATTGAAACAAATCTCAATAAATTGGGAAGACGTAATACTGTTAATTAATAAACTAAAGAACAGTAAATCCCCTGGACCAGATGGCATACATCCCAGAGTGCTGAAAGAACTGAAATATGAGACTGTAGAACTATTAGTAATCTGCGATCTATCATTAAAATCATCTGTAGTACCCTAAAGACTGGTGAGTGGCCAATGTAACTCCAGTTTTTAAAAAGGGTTCCAGGAGTGATCCGGGAAACTACAGACCAGTGAGCCTGATATCAGTACTGGGCAAAATGGTAGAAACCATTATAAGAAACACAATTACATGGTTTGATGGCAGAAAGTCAACATGGATTTAGCCAAAGACTTGTCTCACCAATCTCATATTTTTTGAAGGTGTGAACAAACAGGTAAATAAAGGTGAGACGGTTGGTGTATCTTGATTTTCAAAAAGCCTATGACAAAGTCCCTCATGAGAGACTCTTGGGAAAATTAAAAAGCCATGGGATAGGAGGCAATGTACTATTGTGGATTATGAACTGGTTGAAAGATAGAAAACAGTAGGGCTAAATGGCCAATTTTCTCAGTGGAAAAGGATGGAGTACTCCAGGGATCTGTGCTGGGCTCGCTGCTTTTTAACATATTTATAAATGACCGTGAAATGGGTAACAAGTGAGGTAATCAAATTTGCAGATAACAGCTAATTATTCAAAGTTGTTAAACACAGGAGGATTGTAAAAAATTGCAAGAGGACCTTGATAAATTAGAAGACTGGGCATCCAAATGGCAGATGACATTTAATGTCAACAAGTGCAAAGTATGCTCTTAGGAAAGAACAATTCAAACTACTGTTACATGATGCAAGGTTGCACATTAGGATCTACCAGCCAGGAAAAGGATTTAGGCATCATCGTGGATAATAAGTTGAAACGCTCTGCCCAATGTGCAGCAGTGGCCAAGAAAGTAAATAGGATGCTAGGAATTATAAAGAAAGGAATGGAGAATAAAACCAAGGATATTATAATGCCTCTGTATCGCCTCATGGTGCGACCACAATTTGAATATTGTGTACAATTCTGGTCAAAAATGTGTGCCTTCGAGTCACCATATTTAAAAATTATATTGCAGAATTAGAAAAAGGTGCAGAGAAAAGCCATCAAACTGGCAAAGGAGATGGAAGGATATCCCTACGAGAAATGGTTTAAAAAGTAAAGGCTCTTCAACTTATTTAGAGAGACAGCTGAGGGGGGATATGATAGAAGTCTATAAAATAATGAATGGAGTGGAATGGGTAAATGTAGATAGTTTGTTTACCCCTTCAAAAAGTAGAAAGACTAGGGGACGCGCAATGAAGCTACAATGTAGCACATTTAAGACTAATCATAGAAAACATTTTTTCACTCAACACGTAATCAAACTCTGAAATTCATTACCAGAGCATGTAGTAAAAGCTGTTAATATAGCTGGATTTAAGAGAGATTTGGACAAGTTTCTGGAGGAAAGTCCATAAACCATTATTAAAGAGGACCAGGAAATCCACTGCTTGCTCACTGGACAAGCAGCATAGAATCTGTCTATCTTCTGGGAACAAGACGAGTACTTGTGACTTGGATTGGCCATTGCTGAAAACAGGATACTGGGCTTGATGGACCCTATGGCATATCTTATGTTATGTGTAGTGCAACATTTATAAAAGCTTCTTGAAGAAACTGAAGCTGGAAAACTGGGTTCACTGGGACCAGTCAGTGACATCACCCATAGGTGAGGACACACTGTCCTGCTTGCCCACAGGAACTACTTACTAAGACATTTGTATTCATTTGTAGGATTTTATAGATCATCTTGCTAACTGTGTCATTCAAAATTGTTTACAAAGTATTTTAAACAACTACAGTGCAATGCATGCCGTTGCTCCAATGTTGACTCCTGGTGACCCAGCAGTTCCTGGGTTTTTTCTTGGGAAGGTTTGACCAGAAGTAGATTGCCAGGCTTTTCTTCTGAGGTAATGGATGGTAAAGCGACTTGCCCAAGGACACAAGGAGTGCCAGTGGGAACTGAACCCTTGTCTCGTGGTCATCAGGTCACTGCTCTAACTACTACTCCCTCCAGGGGAAGAAACACAAAAGAAAAATCTGTTTTCTATATTTTATTTCTTACTGTTTTAAGGATTAGGTTACCTATAGTAGTAAGTACTGTAACAGCAAAACTGCTATTTAAGTTAGTTAGGCTGTGTAGTTTATAGTAAGACAAAGTAGTTCCAAGGGGTTAACCTATTTTAGAGTAGTCACATTTAATTAGCCAAGCTCTTTTGAGCAGACTATGAAAATCATTTGAAATGTATTCATCCCGTGCCTGCTTTGGGGAATATTCTGAATATTCACAAAAGCACCAAAGACTAGTGAGAAAATTTCTGGGCAAAAATTAAATGCCTCACTTTGAAATAGGAAAGACTTGTGGTATACAAGACAAACAGTAAATTTCAGCATTTTTTGTTGTTTCAAAGTTTCTCCTTACTTTCTTTGGTAATAATTTTCAAATGCAGATCCCGAATGACAACTTTTGCAAAGGAAAAATAAACAGTCCTAGTTGTTGCCATGCTTTTATTTTCACCAAGATGACATTTTTTAAAAAACTCAGTTGAGAAGTTAGTGTTTTCCTTCAAGATGCTCTAAGATGTAAAACACCACTGTTTTTCAGTAATACATCTCTTAATTGAAATACCATTTAGACAGCAGCACTCCAGCTTAGGTAAATGAACACTGCCATCTAAAGCTCAGATGACGGCTCAGCACTGGCGTTGTGCAGACAGCAGGAGTTTAGCCTTTGTGAAACAGCTGCAAAGTGGAAACACTTTCACACATCCATACAGAGAGGTTTAAGTGGCAGATTTTGCCCTATTTTTGGAAGGTTTCTGCCATTCTTTCTGCAAAATGGGCGTGAAATCAAAGATCAAAAAATGTGCTGCAGATGTCATCTTTCTATTAGAATAATTTAATATACAAGCCAATTATAGATTTAATTAATGATTATGAGGTAATGGCTTGTGTTTAAAGTAGAAGGATTGTGGTAGTGAGCTGATGCCTTTACAGAGAGGTGAGAAAACAGAAGGAGACGGTAGAATATACAGCTACAGGAGGCCACAGCTTTAAAAGCCATCACATCGCCTTTAATTTATTATCATACCAATCATTTGTACAGCCCTACCAGATGGACACAGCATTTTGCAGACACATAATAGACAATTCCTGCTCTTTGGAGCTTATAATGGAGAGAGAAGATCTGAAGTATAGCAGTTAACTAAGTTAAGAAAGTAATCAGTGGAGTGGGTGAGGAATTTTTTCATATCATCTTGAGATCACATAACTGTCCTTTTCACTACTAATTAAGCATTTTCTCTTGTCAGCAGGATGGGTAGGAAGAACTATGAGGAAACAAACAGCAATACACACTTGCATAGCAAAGCAGATTAAAAAGTTAAACTGAGGAAGAGAACACCGTGTGTGAGGGAGCTGCCGCGATTCCATCTCAGCGGTTCAGTGCAGCAGGACCCCGTGGAGGCTTGGAGGCAGGAGGAGGGTGTGCCCTGACTCGGAGGACCCTTCCCTGCCCAATAAAGCCCGGTGGGTTCCACGCAGCCGTGTGTCACGGCCTGCGTGGCATGGCCTAAGGGGCATGGCTCAAGGGGCAGATACGCCCCTTTGGTGCACTGAGGTATTCATGTGTATGGTGAGATCAATTTGAATCCATGGGCAAATGCAAGGCGAAGGTTGGTGTAAAATCTGGAGAGGGTGTTGTAAATGGGAAAGTGATAGGACCTATGGACAAGCATGTGACCTCTCTGCTACCTGAAGTTCAAACCCCGGAAAGGGGCTTCATTAAGTCCTGTACTCCGGTCTCCTCCCCCTCTCCCTGTGCCTCCACTCTCATCTACACCTACAACTTCTCCTCCTGTGAGTTTATCCCCTGTTTTGCAGCCGGTGTTTTTGGCAGCAGCAGATGTTGAAACGTTTCCCTCCCCTTTGGGGGAAGTGACTCTTAAGGATATCTGGACAGCTATTCAGAATATAGATAACCGTTTAACTTCTACTGTGTCCTCTTTGTGTACATTTTCCCAGGAGGTGGTGGGTAAATTGCAATATGTAGATAAACAAATTGATAACTGTTTGAAAATGGCTGCTCGGACTGATCTTCAGTTACAATCCAGTACTAATTTTGATGTTGCCTTATCTAAAGATGTTTTCTTAGTTTCTCATAGGCTGGAAGTACTGGAAAATCAGTCGCGAGCCTGTAACCTACGTTTCTTAAATTTTCCTTACACACATTTGTTATCTCCTGAAATACTGTTGGAGAAATATTCTTCTGAAATATTACATTTAGTAGGGAACTTGCAAGCTGTTCATATGTACTATCTCTCGGCGGTTTCTGCTCCCACTAAACAAACTGAGGGAGCTTCGGCCCTCTCGGTTTGTTCTGTGGATCAGAACTTAACTGCCTTCCTGGAGGATACTTTAGATGTTATTTCTAAGCGTAATACTTTGGTGGTAAGGTTTGGGTCTGAATCCGCCAAATTGCGAGTTTTGAGAGCATATTTCAAGTTTAAAGATGTTCCTTTTTGTGGATATAAACTCCAGGTTTTTCCTGATGTCTGCCGGAGCACTCAATCATGGCGTAAGCAGTTTTTGTTATTGAAATCTCATGTAGTGGCATTGGGGGCTACTTTTTTTTTTTAAGTTCCCTTGCCGCTGTATTGTCACTCTGGGGGGACAAACATACATTTACATGGATGTGAAATCTTTACAACATTTTCTTGATGGGAAGGAGGTCGGTGAGGTTTTGGAGGAGGAATTGACAATTTTTGGCTCCCTATTTTGGGGTTTTGCTACTCCTATTTTCTTCTGTATACATATGTATTTCATAGTTTCTCTCTTCCTTAATGTGGTATTGCAGAATTCTTATTGTTCTTCTAACTTGGATTTCAAGTAAGATTGTATTGTTATATTTTCTTTTAAAGAAGAAAAAAAAAGAAAAAACTTGTATTGTTATATTTTCTTTTTACGTTTATTGTATTTGGAAAATGCTTAAATAAATAATTTTAAAAAAAATTAAACTGAAGACAGGGACTGCTTTACTTAGGTTAATCAGAAAACATTTACTCTTTGGTCAAAACTAATCTAACAAAAAGAAGCTGAGAAAGGGGTGGATAGATGAGGGGAAGGGTGAGAGGAGTCCCGGACCTCATTTGCAATCAGAGAGACAGCAGTATCCTTTTAAAAGTAGCACATTCTAAAAACAAAACGTTTGCCACCTCATCCACTATCTTTCCTTACACCCATCGTACCTAGATTGCAGTTCAAATGAACCTTTACACTTGAGAAGGTAACATTTTACTTGCCAGATAATGCCCTTTCCTTGGGTCCTGCTAGACCAGGCTAGACAATTGAGTTGTGTTCCCTTACTAGCAGATTGGTGGAGACAAAGATCCAATGAAAAGTCCAGGTTTTAATGACATCACTTCCATGCCTCTATTCGCCTCAACCAGCAGAGGTCTCTTTAGTATCTCTCTCAAAGCATATGAGAGAACATGGCAAGCCCCACACAACCTCAATGTGGGCAACAATGAGTAGGCAAACAGTAAAGAACTATGTACAGGAAAGCATCAACAGAAGGCTGTCAGTAGAAGATAAACCTGCAGAGCCTAGAATGTAAACCATAGCAGATCCAAGGGTACCACTGCCAAAGAATAGAGCAGATACAGTTCTAGGGGCAAGCCCTGGACTGGTCTAGCAGGACTCAAGGAAAGGATCTTATCTGGTAAGTAAAATGTCACCTGCCATATCGTCCTGCTAAAACAGTCCAGGCAAATGGGATGTACCAAAGCAACTCCTCTTCTGGGTGGGAAGACGACACAGCAGCTCAAAAAACCTTAGAGCCAAAGGCCATGTCTATCTGACCGTGGACATTCAAGCAGTACTACTTGACAAAAGAGGAAAGTGATGCCCACATTGCCCGACAAATGTATGCAGGGGCTACCGAGCTCTGCTCCGCCCACTAGGACGCTTGCGCTAGGGTAGAATGGGTGTGTAAACCCTCCAGAACCAGCTGGTTTCGCAAAAGATATGCTGAGACAATGGCCTTCTTAATCCAATGCCCCAGTGTAGACTTAGCTGCAGCATCACCTTTGCGTGGGCCCACAATCAGCACAAAAAGATGGTCAGATTTATGAAAAGAATTCATAACCTCCAAATACCGGGTGAGCAACCTCTGAACATCCAGAAGACAAAGATCCTTATCCTTTCCCTGACACTGCTCCTTAGAGAAAAAGGGGAAGCAGACCACCTGATTCACATGAAAGGACAAAATCACCTTAGGCATGAAGGAAGGCACGGGTGAATGGAAATAGCCTCCTCAGAAAGAGATAGGTAAGGATCCCAGAAAGAAATAGCCTTCAGCTTGGAGATCCGCCTTGTGGAACAAATCATGACCAAAAAGATAGTCAAGCATCAAATCCTTCACAGTAGCGCACTTCAATGACTCAAAGAGTGTCAACATAAGAAACCTGAGCATCAGACCCTGGAAGGGACCACAGACCAGAGTGGACGCCACAGACACGGAACCCCCTGGAGAAAGCGTGAAACATCCGAGTGTAACGCTAGAGACTTACCAGCCACGTGACCTCTGAAACAGGCCAAGGCTGACACCTGAACTTTCAGGGAGCTAAGAGAAAGGGTCTTCTCCAGACAATCCTGCAGAAAGTCCAAGAGAGACAGCACCTGGGCCACCTCAAAAGCCAGCTGCCATGTGCCACACAATTGCTCAAAGAGGCACCATGCCCACACTTATGCCAGGTTGGTAGACCTCCTCCGGGCTTCGAGCAGAATGGAAACCACCACAGGAGAATAGCTCTCATGCGCTAGCCATCTCCTTTCAAGAGCCATGCCCTGTGAGAAGGTAACTGGGTCCTCCAGGATGATTGATCCCTGATGCAAAAGGCCCTGAGATGGTAGCAACTGAAAAGGAGGCACTTGCAAGAGCCACATCAGATCTCTGAAGCATGCTCTCCTTGACAATCCGGTGCCAACAGAATAATCCTGCCTGGGTGGCACTCTATATGCCGAATCACATGCCCCACTAGGGACCACGGAGAAAACACATACAGCAGGCACTGACTTGGCCAAGGCCGAGACAGGGCATCAATGCCCTCATACCCCATCTCCATATGATGACTGAAGTGGCACACTGTGGCATTGGAGGTGGTCACCATCAGATCCATCTTGGGGCGACCCCGATGGTGGAGTACCAACAAACACCCCCTGACTCAATTTCCACTCTCCTAGATCCAGAATGTGCTGGTTGAGGAAGTCTGCTTCCACACTGTCCACCCAGGCAATGTACTGAGCCAACAAGGCTAGAGGTTCTTTTCCGCCTGGGAGAGCTGAAAACACTTGAACCACCCAACCCTCGACCAGGGGCTGGAAACGCAGAGGAGCCAACCTGATGACTCTCACTTTGAGGCGGCTGTTGGACCACATAACTTCCCTGAAGTTCAAATGGCCTGAGAAGTATGGTCTTGGCAATGGGCTCCCCAGCTTGAGAGACTGGCAGCCATTGTCAGAAGGATCCAGGAGAAATTGTCCAGCAGCATGCCCTTCCTCAGATAACAGGGCTGCTGCCACCAACACAGGCTGGCCTTCACCATCATTGGGAGTGGGAGCCTACATTTGAACTCTTGAGAACTTGGGGACCACCAGGTCAGCATGGACTACTGCAGCGGCCACATGTAAGCATGCTCCCACGGCACCTTCTTTAATGGTCATCGTCATCAAGACAAGGAGTTGAAGAAAATCCTGGACTCTGGGACCCTATTGTGAACAGTTGTTTATACATTGCCTCAGCAACACAGCTCATTTTCACTGTCTGCTGAGGCTTTTTAAATAACAGCAGCGTGCAATACAGCTCTTTTTGCTGACTGTACACACAATTGCGTTTGAGCAGGAGTACATCAGATAGATATTTTAATATGGTTTTAAAATTTTAAAGTTCATATTTTTTAATGACACAATCTGGATCCTTAATGTTATTTTTATTGTTTGCAGGAGTGATGCTGGCTTAGATAAAGCAGTTTTCATGGGTAGGTTTAAGCATCTGTATATCATTCTTGTCTGCTTTCTTATTGCTAGGGCAGTTGTAATATGTCTGATTTGGTAATGATGCAACCCCTCTGCCTTCTTTATGACTTTTTATTAATAGTGCGCAATCCTCTTTTCTTAAATAGGTTTTGTTTATGAACACACCTTTGGTCCATAATTCATTTCCTCTTTTACACCCTTGAAATATGGTATCACACAATTGACCTGTTAGTCAATTTTCTCGATTAATATCGGTATCCACAATAATGAATATGAATGATTTAGTTTATTCTCCCTGTTTAGTTTTCTTGGGTTAGGTTTATGATTTCCCTTCCCTTCTTCCGTTTCCCTCCTCCATTTCTTTCCATCTCCCCTTTCCCTTTTCTTCCCCCCTCTTAGTTTCTTCTTTTTTAGAACATACAAGTTCTTTATGTTACATTGAGAAAAGTAACCTTTTCTGAGTGCGTACTCTGCCCTTATATTATTTGTTTGCGATGTTATGTTTCATGTCAGGTTTTGACAACTGATCAGCCTGTTCTGTCATGGATCTGCATATGTCCTTGGATGAGTTAATGCCGTTGAACCATCCTTTCAATGTAAAAGGTCTTGTTTTTATACAGGTTAATTTATCATTTTGGAGTAAATGTACATACAATGTATTTCCTTGGATGTCTTTCACATTAATTTTATTCTTTTTTATATATGTTTCCAAATATTATATATACAAGCATTTGTATTTATTTATATAATTTATGATTTTCTCTCTATAAGGCCCCATTTACCCCTGAAGACGGCACCTTCCAGCTGAAACATGGCCCATGTACGGTGGGACTTCCAGACTTATCAATAAAGATCCGATTTACAAACCATCCAGACTCTTCACCCAGCTCCTTATACTTTGTGTTTGGTTACTGCAGGTGTAGTTGTTTTTCTTTTGCTTTGGCAAACAGAACAGCATCAGCTTGGAGAATGTCCTTAGAGTGGTGGAAAGCCCGAAAGGGAGGGCAGTGAACTGATAGTGAGAGTCAAGCATGGCAAAACACAAATGCTGATCCACCCGGATTGGGATTTGAAAATATGTCTCTGCTAAATCCAGAAAAACTAAGAACTCCCCTCAGCACACTGCTTGAATCACAGATCACAAGGTTTCCATCTGGAATTGCAGGATGCGCAAGTGTTCACTGATACCTTTAAGGTTCAGAATGGTCTGGAAGGAACCATCCTTTTTTGGCACCAGGAAGTATATGGAATATCGTTGCCCCGCTCATCTGGGGATGGGCAGCACTGCCTTTAGGAGCAGCAACTTGTCCAAGGTGGTCAGCACAGCAGCACTTTTGATCGCAGACCCACAAGGGGAAATGAAGGCATCCAGGATTGGCTCTTTGCATTCCAGGACATAGGTGAACTTACTGGTGTCTAGCAGCAAGTGATCCTTCGTGACCCGGGCCCATTCCTGGAAAAAAAAACCCAGAGCTCACTTCCAACTGGAGAAATCAGGGAATGGGCCCCCAAATCTTCATTGCACAGCCTGGGAGAGTCCTCCTCTAGAGGAGACCGAGTCCCTAGGCACACATGCTCCATGAAAGGACTGAACAAGCCCAAAGTCCGGAAGAAGAGGGAAAGAAAGGCTTTCCAGGTTGGTAACAACGAAAGTCCTGAGGCAGACGGAGTCTGATGAGAAAGGGGCTCCTGCCTGCTTCACAGGTCCCCTGGACCTGTCTTCCGGAACGTAGTAAGATTTTCTCTCATCCGGGTCCTTCACCAGTTTCTTCAAAATTGGCTCTAAAAAGAATCTTCCCTTTTGTATTGCCAAATTTTACACTTCCTTTAACCCTGTCACTCACTAGCTCACAGACTAGGCATAAGCACTCTGGCAAATACAATATGAGTTAACTCTGTCACTCACTAGCTCAGACTATGCATCAAATACAATATGAGTTAACCCTGTCATTCACTAGCTCATAGACTGGGCACAGACACTTTAGCAAATACAATATGCTTTTATTAGATTGAGTCCTTTTAGAATAATAATAAGCACAAAGTTAAGCATCAATACATCACCGGATTATTGTAGCTCATCACTCTAGCAGTCGGGGGACCAGCGATCGCCTAGAGGGATCCGGGAGACTACAGAGCTTGAAGAAGTCAGTCCCGGAGATCTGCTGAAAATCCCCCTGCTAAGTACTCAATTCAGATTCGTGCCTGCTGCATGATCTGGTAATTAATAGGTTAACATGATGCATGTTCAAATCAGGATTGGTTAGAGTTAATGTTGTGCTCATGGCTCATACCAGGCTTGGTCAGGATTAATACTGTGCTCGTGACCAGCAGCTGAAAAGAATGTCAGCTGCTGAGTCACTGTATGAGTCACTCATCCAGTTTTGTCCGGCCAAACCTGCTGTCTGCTCAGAGAGTTTGTCCTAAAGTAACCCCCAAGCTCAGCTCCATTATCACTCCTCGACCTAAAGTAACCCCAAGCTCTGATCTGGGCTAGCAGGCTGACTTAGCATGGCTCAAGAGTACAATATTCTTTGCTGATCCAAAAATCCAAATAAATCTTTAATACATTCCACCCTTGGATCAACAAGGATATTGTACGTAAGCAATGGCTGAATCGCCTTTGTAATTCATTTAGAAATACAGTAATAACATGGGCTAAAACATAGTGGATAGCATTAAGGCAAACGCTTGAGGGGATAAGTGTCACCACCAGGTGGGCAGACTGCCTCCTGGCTAGCAGGGCTGCGCCTGATGGCAATGAAAATAGTTGCACGCCTCGAGTGGTAAAGGCAAATTAGGATTTATTCCCCTCCCGGGGTCGGATCATTCAATAACAAACAAAACACAAGTACTCAAAGGAAATAAGCCATGTGCTCTGGCACAAACATAAAGAATATTAGAACACTTTCTTCTTGCTTCAAAGTAAGTAATAACGTTATGCATTCAATTGCAGCACACAGTCTCACTGTGTGGAAACCAGCATTTATCAGTTGTAGTGTTTTCCCTTAACACTAGGCTCAGCTCTGGCTAGCATAAAGACATTATTCTGTCAGATAAAATCAGTGTACAGTCCATTGGGTCACAGATGGACGAACACTCACTGAGTGTGTCAATTATCATTGGTTCTTGCACGTATTCAGAACCCTCCTTATTTCTATCCTCAGGTTGGGATAGATAATATCCTTTTCCCCTCTTGCTATCCGGTTTTAGCCCGCGGGGTTTTCTCTGAGGTTTAGGGATTTCTACCAGGTCATCTTCTGACATACACACATCCTCTGGATAATGTCTCTCCTTCTCTGAAGGCAGTGAACGCTCTCTGCTTAAATCTCTCGGTTGGGAGTTCCAGCCCTGCCCCCACCTTAGACTTCCTGCATGAGGCTGCTCTGCATTCACACTGTAGGAATTTCTATCATTCACAACTCTTAACTTCCCACTATAATCATTCCTCAGGTCACAGCTTCCTGATACATACAGTTTTTCCTTTGGTTTCCACTCACTCCGGCAAGAACGTAGCCTCCGTGCTCCAAAGTGTTTGCAATCAGCAGACCAGTCACACCTGTTCTCTGCTCTTGCTAGCTGCTTCCTCCTGTAGGACTCTGGGTAGTTACTTGGGTGAATCCTTCCTGTCTCTGACTCACTTCCTAGGTCAAAGTAAGAAACTCCTTCTGCTTCCTCTCGGCCAGCTGCTTCAGGTAAGACAGCCTGTTCTCTCTGCTTACGCTGCTCATGCTGTTCTGCCAGTTCATGCTGTTCTGGTTCCTGTTCTAACCCTGTGTTCCCTGCACTGTCCTTATAAGGGCTGTAAGCTCTTCCCCTTCTCAGGTGCACGCTATCAGGAACTAGGGAGTTTCTCTCAGCTGAGTGTTTTTTCAGACCTCGTGGCTGCATTTGTTTCTGTTGTCCCTGACAACAGCTGCTCACATGGTCTGTTTCCCTGTCAGCTTCAGGTCTAAAATGCCGTGAATCTTGTGCTTTTAAGGTAGAGAATGGGGCTACTTCATCACATAAGTCTCAGTGTTATTTAGGTGATATTTTCCCATTCCCCCCCCCCCCCCCCGGCATTACAATTGTCAAAACCAAATGGCTTGTAGGTCTCAGCTATCTTTATCAGTTCCCCATGTAGTGGGGGACTCATTTCACCTGCACATTCAGAACATTTTCCCACTGTACATCTGCCCCATGAACTTTAATAACTAAAATCTGGGGAACAGGTGACATAAGCAATTGGGCACATGATGTTCAGCAGAAAAAATCTGAGATACTAGAATTACAGTTACTTTCCAAGGGAACAATAACAAAAGGATAATAATACATAAAACAAAAAAAAAAGCATTCACAAAAGTCCACAAAAGTCCATTTTCAGATAATTTGGGCCTGCTTCTCAGCAGTTCTTCAGGACTTCGTAGTGTATTTCACCTTTCTCTGAAGTTCAAGCTTGGCCTCTCTCAACAGTTGAACCTCTCATTCTCGTAGGTGGACATCTTGGCCTTTCTTTCATTGTGACACACTGATGCAGATAGGGACTCCCTCACACATTTCTGCGGTGTGTAGTTCGGATTTCTCAGGATGGTCTGCTCCATCTGGACTCTGGCCAATTTCCTCTGCTGGACTCTCTGGATTGCAATTGGTGACATGGCTCCAGGCCTCATTCAGAAGAGCAGCACCAATATTAAATGAAAAGACTAAAAATTCTAGATTAGATTTCACAATAAGACAAACTTAATTTCATCTATATTTACTAAGATCATATCCTACAAATAATAAATATTGCTTTATAAACTTTCAGCGGTCTACCAGTAACTATCTCGTATGGTGTCAATTTTATCTCGCAGTTTGATTAACTCCTTGTCTCTCTATCACTGGAAATCCATTTGCTTGTAGGAAATATTCCATTATGCCCTTGACTGACCTTTACATGTTTCATATCAGACAAGCTGCACACACGTGTTCTGCAATTTTGACAAGTTTTAGAATTATACCCAATTGTGTGAGAATTTGCCATCAAATCATCCCCCTTTGCCTCTGCATGCCTGGCCAGGACATACAGAGGAAAAGTGAGGCAAAAAAGCATCCAAAAGTACCACATGGCCAGTGTGGGTTTTCCAAAGCTCATCAGGGTGCAAGGTGCACCTAGCCTGTCTCCAAATATCTATTTCCAATTGTTGAGTATGACTTCCTGAATTAAAGCTTCTGGAGACGGCATAGTTGAATAAAGTGCTCATAATTTTTTGTTTACATACTCATTAGGCAAATATGTCACTTCAAATTACCTTCATCAGTTTAATGTCCATCACAGTTTCTCCTTTAATATTCCACTTCATCCCTCACAACACTTTTTCACAACACTTTTTCATCACCTGCATCATTCCACCAACTACGTACATAGGTCCTTTGCATGTTTTTTATACCATACTTATGTATCCTTATTTGGCAAGGCTGCTAAGAATATCAAACAATTGTTAATAACTTAATATTGGTGTAAACAAATGGTAGGCAGAGAATATAAATTTAGATTCTTCTCAATAAGCATAACAGTATGAGTAAACAGTGTCCCTTTCCCATCAACTTAATTGGTCCAATGCTAAGTGGACATATGTTCATTCTAAAATAGGAACAATTTGGGTAAACTCCTTACAATATAAAACTATTATTTTGCAGCATTTTATAACATCAATCCCAATAGAAAGAAATATGTCTCATCTCTCACGTATAACTAGAATCTATCGTATACACTGTTCTCAGTGAGAGTGCTGTTGGACTGATTTTAAAATTGCAGTGTTCACAAGGATTTGTGTAAGCTACTCAATTATGGTGTCAAAAAGAGATCCTTTTGAGGTGAGAGATCCAAGAGGGTACAAGGCATTGGTGGTTGGGCCTCATAGCGATACGTCTTCAGGTTCTTCTTGGATTGCAAGGCATTTGTGGTTGGGCCTCATAGCGATCCTCGGGTTCTTCTTGGCCTATTCTCCCCCTGCCTATTCATGTCTCTTCAGAGGCATAAATATGCAAGGTTCCTGTTCTTCAGGCCTTGTGGGTCCTCGAGGAGTCTTAGAGCAGTCAGAATTCTGGTAGCCCAGATCATCACACTGGAAGCAGCACATTTTCTTAGTTTAGGCCGTGGCTTCACCTTTCTGCCTCTCTCTCTCTCTTATTCTTTTTCTCAAACCTCTCCTGGATCATTGCTGACAAGCAAGATTTGGTTTTATCCAATCAACTCAAGTTCTCATTATTTTCTGGGAACTCAGTTCCATCTTTAATCTATATTTGCTCTATATGCTTGGGAACAAAGCAATTTCATATCAGCCTCTGTCCAAAATTTCATCAAACTTATTAATATTTTACTCATCTGGTAATTGCTGTGTGTGTACTGGACCTCTGCGTAATGTACTACTACAACAAGTGTATTTGGTAACATAAGTGCAAGTGTATAAACTAAAGAAAATTAATAGCTCACAGTGCTGCAACATATATCTGTTTTCTCTGCAACATATATCTATTTTCTCAGGAACTGTACTGAAACTGAAATAGAAACTTTTTAGAACAAAGTACACTTTTTCTCTGGATACTAACACGTAAAATTCAAATACAGGAAAACAGGTGAATTTATCCTAAAATCCAATATTGTAACAAATAAAAACTGTGATGTCACTGTCCTGTCCCTCAGTCATCCGCACAAAGCTTAACAAGGCAAAGTAATTATCTTGAATCTTACAGTTCAGGAAACAGGCATTCTCAAATGACGTGAAACTTCTAAGAGGTGAAAATTGTGCTTTGTCACATTTAAATTAACCTGAAACTGGCATCAAACAGATCTGAAATGTTATCTTCAACACAGCCAGTAGAACAAACAATTGTCTTGTGTCCTTCAGGCAAATGTAGCTGAACAATTAGCCTATAGTTATAGCTGTTTATGGTTAACTATGCCCCCTGGGGTGCTTGCCACAATATAAAAAATCCTCTTTTAACTTTTAAGTTTGCTTGGTAGCATATACAGTCAAAGACAAAGAATAGATGCATAACATATTAATGATAAAGATTACCTTCTTATTTACTCTAGCTCAGGATGCCCCATTGTCCTGTCAGGGTTCTCAACCTCTACTTTGGAGGTCAGAGAAAAACAAAAACAATTTCCTTATTTTCATGCCTTGTTTGTTTGATCTAGTCACTTCAGCATTCAGGGACCATAAAATCTACTGGAGTAGCCAGTAATGAAAGAAAAACAGTTTTTTACTACAAACAAACATTTGAACACAGAACAAATTAAAGCTTACAAGTGCTTTACCTATCTGATCAGAGTTTCTCTTAAGCAGGGACCTTAAAAAAAACAAGTAACAATTAATACTAACTCTACAGGATAGGCATCTAATTTATCTGTCAAACGGGTCTGGCATTGTAACATCGTAATCTAATTTGCTGGGTTTTGTCTGATGCATCTTACGATATGCAGGCAACAAAAGCATTTCAACAGTTGCAAGCATGTAAGGACATTCACTTTTAAAACCAACACCCAGTTCTCACTTAATCCTGACCCGCAGGAACACCTAATGCCAACCTTGAACCTTTACAATATTCACATTTTTTACACTATTTGCATTCTTCACTCTTCTTTTCAACATTATCTTTTCTCGAACCTCACTCCTGGTACCAAATGTCTTACTACATCAAAGGCTAACACACCTTGTTAATGAAGACGTGCAGTTTATCCACAAACAAAGCAAGGATACTTATCCAGAAAAGCAAGCAACTCTCCCAGTCACACATGAGTAGTCAGAAGAGAAAATTAGAAAGCAATTAGAATAATAACTAAACACACTTAATTACAGAAGAATACCGGTAATACTTCACTGAAAGAGTTATGAGATAGTGCAGCTATTTTCAAAGAATATTTACTTCACCAAACTTGCATCATGCAGTCCAGTAACATCAGCTGGGAGAACTCAGCGGAGTCTGCAGAAGTCTGGGATTCTTCATGCCTGCCCAAGCAGATCCACTCTCTCTCTCTCCTGAATTTACTTCACCAGACTTCTCATCATACAGCCCCGAAAGCTGCAGACGTCTGGGATTCTTCATGCCTGGCCAAGCAGATCTACACTCTCTCTGTCCTGGATTTTCTCTATCCAGTGCTTGATTCCTATATGCTATTAACAACACCCAGGTCTGTCGTCCTAGGGTCCCTGCTCCCTTAAGCTTATTATCCCAGGACTCTGCCAACCCATTATGTAATAATTTAGGCCATCCCATCCTCGTCGCCATTTATGTATTGCCAAATTTTACACTTCCTTTAACCCTGTCACTCACTAGCTCACAGACTAGGCATAAGCACTCTGGCAAATACAATATGAGTTAACTCTGTCACTCACTAGCTCAGACTATGCATCAAATACAATATGAGTTAACCCTGTCATTCACTAGCTCATAGACTGGGCACAGACACTTTAGCAAATACAATATGCTTTTATTAGATTGAGTCCTTTTAGAATAATAATAAGCACAAAGTTAAGCATCAATACATCACCGGATTATTGTAGCTCATCACTCTAGCAGTCGGGGGACCAGCGATCGCCTAGAGGGATCCGGGAGACTACAGAGCTTGAAGAAGTCAGTCCCGGAGATCTGCTGAAAATCCCCCTGCTAAGTACTCAATTCAGATTCGTGCCTGCTGCATGATCTGGTAATTCATAGGTTAACATGATGCATGCTCAAATCAGGATTGGTTAGAGTTAATGTTGTGCTCATGGCTCATACCAGGATTGGGCAGGATTAATACTGTGCTCGTGACCAGCAGCTGAAAAGAATGTCAGCTGCTGAGTCACTGTATGAGTCACTCATCCAGTTTTGTCCGGCCAAACCTGCTGTCTGCTCAGAGAGTTTGTCCTAAAGTAACCCCCAAGCTCAGCTCCATTATCACTCCTCGACCTAAAGTAACCCCAAGCTCTGATCTGGGCTAGCAGGCTGACTTAGCATGGCTCAAGAGTACAATATTCTTTGCTGATCCAAAAATCCAAATAAATCTTTAATACACCTTTAAAGGCCAGTTGAACCAACTGAGCTTTGGAAGATATGTCCGCTGTACAATGTCAAAGCCAAATCCAATGCTGTCTCACCATAGACAGGGCACTGTCCCTGGCCGCCAAACATACCAGGTCATACCTGGCATCAGAAAGGAAGGTCATAGCAGACTTCAAAAGAGGGGTAGTATCAGGCAGAAAAGACCAAATCCACTGGAGCAAGGCTCGAGATGTCTGGCTAACACATGCCACCAACTGAAGAATAGCCGCTGCCACAGCGAGTTGATTCTTCAACAACGAAACCACTTTTTGGTCCAGAAAATCCTTTAACACCAATCCACCTTCCACACGAATGGTGGTCCCTCTGGTAATTGCCATGATCTGCGCATCCACCTTGGGAATATCAAACCACAGAACGCACTCCTCCTCCAAGACAGCATACATCATCTTACACACTTAGGGGTATGTTTACTAAACTGCGTTAGTGCGATTCGCGTTAGGAGCCGCGGTAGAGACAGAAACCCCAAATAAGGACATGGGCGGTACATTGTTACCGATAACGCGTGTTACAAGGCGCCATAAATGAACGAGCGCTACAGGGCATGTTACCGCACATTAATCTTAAGAAGGCGCGCAGGCATACAAGTACAGCAACAGAGCTGTAGCACAATGGTTACAACACTGACTGATGGTACAGGGGTCATGGGTTTGATTCCCCAGTGGGCCTAATGTATAAGACTGGCTGAGGCAGCACCCTTTTTTATTATTATTTTTTTAAAATTTACATTCTCTTATATACCGCGCTATTCTGCATCAGTACGGTTTACATTGAACAAACTGAAATTACATTGAACAGGGCATTATAACTTGGAGATAACTATTTTACAGGGAACTTGGGCTATGGAGGGTTAAGTGGCTTGCCCAAGACCACAAGGAGCACCTGTGGGACTAGAAACCCCAGTCCTTCCGGCCCAAGGTTGCTGTCCTCTAGCGGTATTTGAACCCCCCGACCTTCTGGCCTGAAGTACCTTGCCCCAACCACTAGGCCACTCCTCCACTCCTTTACATTTAAGTAGCGATTTTGAGGCATTTGATGTGTATTTTAATTAGTGCTGCCAGCAAACACACCCTCACGGTGGCATAACCTAAGGCGCCGCATAAGGCACCCCATAACGCACTCCATAGGGCACATTATAAAGTGTACTGTCCGCCAAGGCACCCTATAATGTCCCCTATAGGACACCTTATAAGGCTGTGAACAAAGCCCTGGCTGACTGCAGGACTGCACGTCACCACACAAACTGTCTGCTGTGGTTACCAGGATAGGGGTAACCCACCCATACCCATGATGCACTGCACATGCAAATCAGCAGTCGAGAGATGGGCACAAGATTGGGTATGCACCCCTACAGCACCTCGGCCTGGTAGGGGGAACAGACCGTGTGTGGCACTGCCACAGAGTAGCCACAGACGGTCACATTGTGCGGGTACTGTGCCCACCCTGAGGTTGAGGTGGGGCACCCAGCACCAGGTCCACAGCACCTTTCATGGCTGAAATACGCCATGCTGCAGGTCCCCATCAGTGTGTGATAGGTAGTTCCGTTAGACACACCTAGGATACATCTGTGTCCTGCTATATGTCTCGGTCATGTCTAGTCCCTATGAGCGATGCTGCACCCAGAATAGTGCATATCCTGTGTTGGTGCCATCGTTGGGAGCGGGAGCGGGAGCGGGAGGGGGAGGGTGTATGGACCCATAGGCAGATTATGTACCACCACACAACCCACCCTCTGGGCCTTTCCTCCAGGAACTTGTCCAAACCTTTTTTAAACCCAGCTACACTAACAGCCTTTACTACATCCTCCGGTAACAAATTCCAGAGTTTGATTACACGTTGAGTGAAAAAATATTTTCTTTTATTAGTCTTAAATAGTTTACCCTGTAGCTTCATTGCATGTCCCCTAGTCTTTCTATATTCTGATAAGGTAAACAATCGATCTACGTTTACCCGTTCCACTCCGTTCATTAATTTATAGACTTCTATCATATCTCCCCTCAGCCGTCTCTTTTCCAGGTTAAAGAGCCCTAAGCTTTTTAGCCTTTCTTCATAGGAGTATCCTTCCATCCCCTTTACCATTTTGGTGGCTCTTCTCTGTACCTTTTCTAAAATCGCTATATCCTTTTTAAGATACGGTGACCAGAATTGCACACAATATTCAAGGTGCGGTCTCACCATGGAACGATATAGAGGCATTATAATATCTTTTGTTTTATTTTCCATTCCTTTCCTTATCATACCTAGCATTCTATTTACTACTCTTGCAGGTAGGCGGCTGCCTATGGTGTGGGTTCTGGGGTAGGGGTGCCTGCATAGGTGTCCACACTTCCCCCCAGCACTGCCTGTCAATGTTCCGTGCCCTTGGGAGTAGCTGCTGGGTACTATCCCCTGTGACACTGTGGGAAACACAGTCGTGCCCATGTTGGGCCTTCAGCAGTTGCTGTCTGGCTGCTCTGCTGTTTCAGCATTCATAATGGCCACTTAGGCATCGCCCTAGTCTGCACTGTGGCCCAGCTGCACCACAGCATGTGCCGCCTGCGGTCCTCTGTATCCCCGTCTCCGGCATCTGTCCAGTTGCCGTTCCGACATGCCCGCCCTGATGTTGCGGGACACATGCATGCCATAGGAACCCTGTCCGATGGTGGGGAAAACCCTGAGCAGCGCTATTTCACTGAGGGCTCATTAACCTTGTATGGGGATGGAGTATAGACCCTTCCACGATTTATATCTGTTCTATGGAGCTTACTCGGGGGGGGAGGGGTTGATGTTTCTCATTGATACCACTATTGGCCAGCTTGGTTATGTTTTTTTTCCAGTTTGTTGGGGTCATTTTCAGTGTTTATGTGCCCTTTTGTTCTGTGCACATGTATCACACTTATCACTTTTGTTTGGTTTCCCTGCCTGGGCTGTACATTGCTGACACTGAAATGGTTTCTCTCCCCTGTAATGTGCATTTAACGGCAGGTTTTCAATTGTGTTTGAATTCAGCTCTTAAAATCAGCACGTTAGTGTGAAGGGAGCCTCTCCCCGCTCACTGACCCCTTCTCTCCGCCCTCTCTCCACCTTCTGCGGTGTTTTACTGCGCCGCAGGGCATTACGATCATTAGCGCATCATAACGCATGTTACGTAACGTTAACGATCGTTAGCACATCATAACGCATGTTATGATGCGCTAACGATCGTTAGCATTACATAACGCATGTTATGTACGATTACCGCAGTTTAGTAAACATACCCCTTAGTCCCTTAGGCGGGGAGTCAGAAGAATCTCACTCTGACTGGATCATGACCTTGATCAAATCTGGAAATGGGAAGACAGTAGTGGGTTTCCATACCTCTTGCAGAAGCAGGTTCCCCTTCACCTCCTGCTTGGTACCTGGAGCATCCTTCTGGAATAGGTGAATCACACCAGCCTCTTCACAATCCTTTAAAGGCAAGTACCTCTTCGTCCATATCAGAGCCCAGTAGTGAGACATTTGAATCTAAGTCATAGTCCAAATCTCACACAGCAGATCCTCATTTGCAGGGGGGCTGCTCGCTGGGGACACTTAGCCAAAGGCAGTCTAACAGGACTTCTACTCTCAGCCTGCCCGGAAGTGGCAGGGTCTAAATTTCCAAGCCAGGACAAAGTCTGCTGTAAAAAGGAAAATATTTCCAGGGAGAATAATCGGGGGTCTGGAAGCTCTCCTCTCAGAAATGACCCCCCCCCCCACCCGCATCACCAGGGAACATAGCCACTGCAGATCCCCCTAGACAATGGGGAGTGGTCCACAGCATAGTTGGCAGACCCTCCAGCAAGCTGGATATCCTTACCCACAGCGCCATCCGCCACTTCCTGCCCTGAGACAGGCAAGGCCGGACTAACTGCATTCACTGACAGAGAGGGGGAGCAGGCCCTCCAGGGACAACTCAGAAGCTGTCATTCAAGAAGAGGAGAGTCCAGAAGCCAGAGATGAGGCACCTCACTTGCCACAGGTCAAACAATGCTTCCTGGAAGGAGAGAGAGAGAGTGAGAGTTTAGGCAAGTATCACAACAGCGCACGCTAAGGCCATGGTACAGTGTGCTATTACAGCAATGTACGTTACAGGCACTAGGGTAGGAATGTGCATTGGAGCCACTTGGGTGGAACGCATGTGTGACTGCTAGGCGCACAATAGGAAAAAATGCTACTAATGCATGCAGAAACCAGTGGGGAAACCCCCCACACCGCACCAACGTTCGCCAGCGGTCCAGCCAAATTGCACCCAAGATGGCTGGAATCAGGAGCTCACCCCCAACAAGGACAAGGCTTGGTACTCACACCAGGAGCCCCAGGCAGAGAATCTTTGCCGGGCTAAGCTCTACTCCCCTGAAACTGCTTCACTAGTATTGCAGCATTGTGTTTAAGGTGGCTGGCAGGCAGATCCCTTCTACAGCCTTCTGCAATCTTTGGGAGAGAGCAATGGGGGACAGAGGAGGAGGAAAGGGGCATTGAAGTTGTGTGAGGCTGCTGCACTCTTCCAGATCCTTCTAATTTCTAGCTGCTAAACAGTCTCTTATGATAAGAGCATGGAGCTGAACCAATTTTCCCTCTCCCACAGCTACCAAAAAGACCACAGTCTAGTGGAGCCTCCCGCGTCAAACTTGGGTAAGAAAGTTACTCTCAAGGTGATCGTTCATGAGCAAATTCAGTCTTTTTCTCTCAATTATTCATATTTTTTCAGAGTGGAGAATGTCTCCAGTAGATGGTGGATGGACTAAGAAACAATGAAGATGGAGGATGGCTGAAGCAAATAGAGGCATGGGAGTGATGTCATTAAAACCTGGGCTTTTCATTGGTTCTTTGTCCCCATCAACCTGCTGGTACGAGAACAAAAACCACTTGTCTGGACTGGTCTAGCAGGATGATATGGAAACAGAGTTAAACTCTATAAGGCACTCCCATTATGATACCATAAATCCCAAAAATATAGATCATTCTCACGCAACACTTGTTTTAGACACTTATAATTTACTTGTATGCTCATGTAACACACCATCATGTGAATTTTTCTCACAAATATATGAAGTCACTTCAATAAAGCATAGTTACTCACCTGTAATAGGTGATCTCCAGGAACAGCAGGAATAAGTCTTCACATATGACTGATGTCTGCACCAATGGAGCCCCATGCAGGAACACTCCCCAGCATTCAATAGGAATGCTTTGGGAGCATCCATCCACGCATGCGTGCCTGCTTTCCCTTCCCAGTAACTTTCCTCAGTAAGATATAGAGCTCAACCCCCCCCCCCCCCAAAAAAAAACCCCATACAAACATTCTACATCTCCCAGGGGAGGAGGATGGGTTGTGAAGACTGATTCCTGCTGTTTCTGGAGATCACCTGTTATGGTGAGCAACTATGCTATCTCCAGGAACAAGCAGGAATGCAGTCTTCATATATGGGACTCACTAGCTTCCAGCAACCGTGAATACCAGAAGAGGAAGGTGCGACAGACAGGGGAAAAAACCCTGAACCACAATGAGGATAGAGTATGGATCCATCAAACTCAGCCCCTCGGACACTCTCTCTGCTCAGGTAGCCGGTAGGAACAGAGGGCTCGGGGGAAGAAGGTTTAGTTAAGTCCCAAACAGGTGCCAAAGCTTGCATCCCTACTAGAGTCCTTGTCTAGACAATAATGGGCAGCAAACGTATGAATGGAAGACCATGTGGCATCTCAGCAAATCTCTGAAATGGAGACGGAGCATAGATGGGCAACCGTGGTGGCCATGGCTTGAATGTTATGAGCTGTAACGTGACCCTCTAAGGGAAGTCCGGTCTGCGCATAAGCAAAGAAAATGCAGTCTGCAATCCAGTTGGAAAAGGTATGCTTGGTGACTGGTAGGCCCAAGCGACTAGGGCCAAACGAGACAAAGTTGTGAAGACCGCCAAACTTTAGCTCTGTCTAAATAATAGGCTAAAACCCTCTTGCGATCTAGAGTATGCAGTGTTGCTTCAGTCCTAGAAAAATGAGGTCTTAGAAAAAAAGTTGGAAGAGAAACAGACTGATTAAGGTGGAAAGGAGATACCATCTTGGGAAGAAACCTGGGATGGGTCCGGAAGACCATCTTATCATGGTGGAAGTGTGCGTAAGAAGCATAATCTATTAGAGCTTGTAATTCACTGACATGAATTAGCCCAGTTCAGAAAAGCCCTCAAATTCAACCTTTTCATCAAATACTACCCGACATAAAGTGAAACTTACATTCCCACCGCAAACGTAACCACAGCTTTCCCATTGTTACTAACTTTTTGCTAATTTCTGTAAATAGTTTGAGTATGTTATCTAGTTAACAGACCATATACTCCATGTAGATAGTTCTCCCATGTTTGTCCAAGTTTATGCTCCTGTTATATGTAACACCAAACAGCTTGTTGTTCTGGTCTTTGTTTTGTTCTCTGTGAACCGCGCTGATCCCGAATAGCATGGTATATAAGAAATATAAATAAATAAAATAAATAAATAAATGATGAGCTGACGTGAGAGCAACCATGAAGGTAACCTTCCAAGTGAGGAACTTCAGCGAAGCTGAGGCGAGGGGCTCAAAGGGAGGTTTGAGCAGTTGAACCAGGATAACATTGATGTCCCAGGCTATTGGAAGTAGTCTGATTGGTGGCCTTGTTAAGAGAAGGCCACGCATGAAGTACAAACAGAGATAGGCTGCCCACCAACTGGATGGTGAGAGGCCGCAATGACACTAAGGTGGACTCTAATTGAATTAGTCTTTAGTCCTGCCATAGAGAGATGGAGAAGATAATGAAGTAGAAGCTTCACCAGGCAAGTAAATAGGTTGAGAGCATTCTGGGAGCACCAGAAGAAAAACCTGTACCATTTGAATGCATAAACGCATTGAGTGGAGTCTTTTCTAGACACCAGGAGGATATCTTTTACTTCCTCTGGAAGGTTTAGGTGAGGTAAGACTAGGCTTTCTGCAGCCACACCGTCAATTGGAGCATCCTCAGATTGGGGTGAAGGAGCAATCCCTGGTCCTGTGATAGAAGATTGGGCACGTATCCCAGACCGAGAGATGTGTTGCGCTAGTTGAAGGAGTAGGGGGAACCATGGCCAGATTGGGGTGATGAGAATCATCATTCTCCTGGCTAATTGCAGCTTGAAAAGAGTCTTCGGTATCAATGGAATGGGTGGGAATGCGTAAAGCAGTCTCTGTCCTCAATGAAGGAGAAACGCATCTGATGCCTGGCTCTGTGGAGACGGATCCTGGATTAGAATAGAGGAAGCTGGGCATTCAATTGAGTAGCAAACAGGTCGATGATAGGCTTGCTCCATAATTGAAAGATGTGCTGCATTGTTTTGCAATGGAGAGTCCATTCGTGTGATTGAAGGACTCGACTGAAATTGTCTACGAGCACATTTAGCTCCCCCGGAAGGTAAACTGCACATAGAAGCATCTGATGAATTATAGAGAATACCCAGAGGCAGTTTGTCTCCCTGCAAAGGGAATGAGATCTGGTTCCCCCTTGTTTGTTGATGTAATACATGGCTACCTGGTTGTCGGTTTGAATGAGTACCGATTGTCCAGTCAACTAAGGACAGAACACATGAAGGGCATTGGAAATTGTCTTGAGTTCCAAAAGGTTGATGTGGTAAGAGGCTTTCCTGGGTGACCAGAGGACTTGCATAGTGAGGCCCTTGAGGTGACCCCCCAGCCCTGCTTTGAAGCATCTGTTGTCCAGATACACTGCAGTGCAGATATCCGAAAAGATAACCCAATGAGAAGATTTTGAAGGGTGCACCAACACTTGAGGGAGTCCACCAGCTGAGGCGTGATGGTGATCTTGTCCATGAGGTGACCCAACTGCTTCCACTGTGCAGAAAGAGTCTACTGTGCTGGACACATGTGAAGGCGAGCATATGGGACGACATGGACTGTGGAGGCCATGTGCCCCAAGTGACGGAGCATGTCCCTTGCCCTGATGCGGGACCGGCCTTGGCAGTGACTTGAGCCATATTATTGTAAGGAAGACTCAAACTTGCATAGTGTCCAGAAGTGCCCCAACTCTAGCTTTTAAGATGGAGCGAGATGGGACTTTGGATAATTGACCAAAAATCCTAGATGCTGAAGTACCAAGATGGTGCGTTGTAGAGATATGGTCACTACACAAGGGGGATTGCCCTAGATCAGCCAATCGTCTAAGTAAGGGAAGATGAAGATGCCCAGTGTGCAGAAGTAGGGCGCTACGACTGCCACTTTATAAAAACTCTTGGTGCAGTTGTGAAACCAAAAGGTAGAACACGGTACTGGTAGTGGAGACCCTGGAACAAGAAGCGGAGTTACCTTCAGTGAGAGGGATGTATGAGGATGTGAGAGTAGGCATGAAGAAAGTGGGGAGGCAAGATCTGGAAATCGAGTTGATATCCCATGCTCATGACCCCTAGAGTCCAGGGCTCTGAAATAATGGGGGGCCATCTGTGGGTAAAGTGGACTAACCTGCCTGCAATGTTGGAGGGGAGGGGTCCTGTAGTGGTAGACTGGCTGTGCCCTTGAGGAAGCAGTCAAAACCAGTTGCAGGCTGTGTCTGCAGAGCTAGTTGAGGCTTTGGAGCTTTAGGCTTCCTGAGCCAACATGGCCCCTGCTGCTTCTGATGTGGCTGTTGAGGCTGATAAGAGGAATATGGTGGAAGTAAGGATAGTACCTCTTCTTCCTGGGGTAGAAGGGCTTCTTAGAAGTCATCGTCTTCTTAGCTGGATCAGCAGGCTTTCAAGACAGGGATTTCAGGGTGAGATCATCTGTCTCTATCTCACCTGCCTTTTCTTGACACCCTTTTCCAAAGAGGTTCTCCCCTGTACATGGAATGTTGTAAGTTTATCTTGAACCCATTGTTCCAGGGCGGATGCTTACAGCCAGGCCAGTCTCATAGCTCCTATACAAACTGGTGCTGCCCTACTGGTGGACTCAAAAGCATCAAAGACAACCCTAGTAAGGAATTTGGAGGTATTCGGACCATGATTGACTAAGGCACAATATGGACCTTGCTTGTCAGGTGGCAATAGGGTGGAGAACTCAACCAGATCTTTAGCTATATCTCTCAAAAACATACCCATGTAAAGCATACAGTATAGTAGTTTATCCTGGATGCTAGCATAACCGCTTGGAAATATTGATGCCCAAATGCATCAAGTCCTCAACTCCTTTCCTGGGGGGGGGGGGGGGGACAGAGGAATGATTTTTAGAAGTCTTAACTCGATGCATTGCCATTTCCACAACTATAGAATGATATGGTAACTGAGGCTTTTGAAGGAACCCTATAGAGAATATCCCGTCTCTTGCTGATCGATGAACTGTCAAGGAAGTTTCCCACATGTGGAGCATGAGATCTAGAAGGATATGATATATTGGTAGTATAGCAGCCTCTTAGGAGTCGAGGGGTATTGAAGAATTTCAAGTTCTTCAGCCCTCAGTTCAGTTACCAAGAGTGCTGCTGCCATGTCCCGGATAAAATCTTGAAAAGACATATCCTCGGGTGGTGAGTGACATCACTCATATGATGGAGAGGGGTCCAAAGAAATGCCCAGGACACCTATGGAACTGACAAGACTCAACGTCCAATTCAGACAAAGCTGAAGTAGTATCGGGGCACCTCTATTCCGATGCCTCAGTGTATCGTCACTGAGATCCGATGTCTGCATAAGAACGACAGACACTGTGGTACTGGCCAACACTATTTTGACTTCTACCAAGTCAAAATAGTGTTGTCAGTACCACAGCGTCTATGTTGTTCCGATGCAGACATAGGATCTTAGTGTCGATACACCGAGGCATTGAAACAGAGGTGTCCCCGATACTGGTCCACCTATGGGCCCTCATGGGGTATTGGAGCTTGTGACTGTGCCGGTTCCATTAGCAATGCCCACGGACACTGCCACCAGGATAGTTGCCAACCCCCGCTGGTCAAGTGAGACTGGACGTGTCTGGGTGGATTCCTGCACCACTGTCCCAGAACATGGTACTGGGAGCTCTGCGGAAGATTATGCTTCAGGAGCATCCCAGAGACTCTCTAGTGTTTTTGGAGGAAGTATTCTCCCGCTGCAGCTGTTTTGCTGGCCAGTCCAAGTCCAGTTCACCTGTTGAGGAGCGTTGGTGCTGACATCAAGCTCTTCTATACCTTTTCTGCCTCTGGGAGGACTTGTGTTTGCTGCCATGTTTGGGCTTCGAGGAGGTATGGGAACATGTGATGAGGTGGATGCCTGTGATAGTGTGGAGACCACTGAAGAGTGTTCTGAAGTGACTTGAGTCTGACAAAAACAGCTTTCCCTATTGTTGTTCATGGTTTTAAGTCCCCCTCTTGGTCATTTGCTGACACAGGGGGCCTTTATTTGTTCTTTGGAGAACCAAATAGGTTTCTTTTTTCTCTTGTTCTTATTTAGTTTCCTCACATAACTATCTGTTACTCCTTTTATTGCCTCCTTTAGTTTAAGCCCACTGTAATTCCACTTCCCTTACACCTTCTCTCATCCTGCCAACTCCTCCCTTCAGGCACCTGCCCATGTTACTGAAGTCAGTGTTTTTGTAGTCTTGGACTTTGAGCTTGCTGTGATTGGATTCTGCCTTCATTTTAATCTCAAATCATACCGTGTGATGATTGCTGCTGCTCACATGGGCACCCACCCAGACATTCGAAAAGCTATGTTGGCGAGTACTAAATCCAGCATCGAACTTCCCCTGCTCGGTTCCATCACCATTTGTCTAAGCAATGCATCTTAGAAGGCATCCACAATTTTTTTTTTAACTGCGTTCCAGATATGCAGAAGGAATACTCCAATCCACATTGGGTAAAGTCATCCAATATGATCACTTCCCCCTTCATGGCTACCTTTGCTATATCAATAATCAAGTCTCTATCCATTTCTTTGGTTTGTGTTGGAAGCCTGTAGACTACACCAGTATGGATGATAGGGCCATCTCTTTCCAACACAATCCACAGCGCTTCTTTTCCCCCACATCCCCTGAATTTCAGCAGCTTTAATATTACTTTTGACATAAAGGGCTATTCCTCCTCTTCTGCCTTCTCTGTCTCTCCAAAATAGATCATAGCCAGCAATGGCCTTATCCCATTCATATGGCTCCTTAAACCATGTTTCTGTAATGGCCACAATGTCCAAGTCCATTTCTACCATTAGGACTTTTAGGTTGGGAACTTTGTTAGCTAGGCTTCAAGCATATGTGCTCATTGCTTTCCAGCATTTGTTGACTGGCTTTGCCTGCCTTTTGTTCTACCTGCCTCTTCCCACTTACCATTCATGTGTGGATTAATAGTGTGGCTGTTTCCAATGTTATTATGTTTTTGCTGGGAGTGATGTCCTGAACGTGTTGTTCAAAAAAAAGCACCCCGCCTGCAGAGAAACAGCACACAAAAAAGAAACCAGGCAACAAGGAACCCTTGGAAGGAACAAAGTTTATTGAGGGGATCAGCTGTACACGTGTTTCGGCCACACCAGCCTTGATTCCCAAGTTGGTGCCTCCGGTGATGGATTTTCCAAGGCACAGTAGTTTCCTGTTTTGTGACTTTTTTTAAAATTCATATTTGGTGCATTAACAGTAGATTGGGCATTAACCTTCTCAGTTAATGGCACTCTCATTTTCCAAAGCAGAAAAGGCATTATGCAGGAATATCTCTTGATGAAAAGGGTGCCTCCATGCTACAGGTCGAAACCTACCAGAGCCCACTGTAATCCATTTGCTCCTGGGCTACTTGATTCATTGTGGGAGTGGTGGTGGATTTTTTTTTTAAATTTGTACGATAGATGAGCTGTGTTTAATTGCAGCTAATTCTTCCCTTAATGGAATCAATCCTTTATGCATAGCAGATAACTTGAGACATATAGGGCAAGCTCTTAGGCTCCAAATGATTCTTCTTTGAAAGAAGGCACCACAGCTATTACATTGAATACATGACATGCTGATTAAGACTGTTATAAAGCAGTTCTAGGACAACAAGAAAAGGTGGGTGTTATACCTAATTGTAAGACAGATGTCAATCTATATGACAACTATATAGGGAATACAACCATAGGGTGACAGGGGTAGGAATTTAAGTGTCCCTGGGCAGTAGACCTTATAGGCTCAATTCCATCCTCAATGTAGAAGCCGTCTGAACCAGACTACAGGGGGCATCATGATTCTGATCCCACAGGGCACATCTAGCCCCGTGGGATCAGAATTGCAAACAGTCCCATACATGCAGCCCAGCCTACACATACAGGACATGCCCAACTAACTTAGCCACAGTGCCATGATGTCCAGTTGCCATGGCTCCATTGTAAAGCCATGATCCCAGCGCCAGCTCCTTCAAAGCATTCCCCTCAGACCAACCCCTGATCCAGCCACCCAAGACCAGGGTCAGGCTGCAGGAAATGTCCTCTGCTGCCAGTGTTATTATTGTAAACTGCCCTGATACTATGCTCAAAGAGCAGTATATCAAAATTTTAATAAAACCATAAACCAGGGGAGGGGTTGGTGGAAATACATATAGCAGGCCCTCCAACCATGAGATTAGGAAGGCATCTGCTGCTATCTCCCCGGGTGCAGACACATAGTAGCTGTGCATTGTCCAGGAAGGCAAACGGGTCCAGCAGTGCCTGCCCCAATGGTAGAAGAGTTGCTGCATCACCTTAGGGTTCAAGCGCAATTCGTGTGAGCGAAGGACTCTGCTCAGCCTATTTGCTAAGCAGTTGTCCTGACCCAGTACATATATCTTTCACAGGAGCATGCAGTTGCACACTTCGAAGAAGAGGAGAGCCACCACTTCCTGACAGAAGGAGTACGAGCCCGTACCCCCATGCTTGTCGATATAAAACATGTCCATCTGGATCAGGACAGGCTGACGCCGTAGGAGGTGGTGTAACACCCACAGGGTCACGAAGATTGCCCCGAGTTTGAGGAGATTGATCTGCAAGATCGACTCCTCCTGGGACCAGCTGCCTTGTGTGCAGAGGTTCCCACAATGTGCCCCCCAGCCCACAAGGGAGAAGTCTGAAATTTTCCACCAGCTGGCGGCTGACTCGGACCCTGTCCCGAAGCCTGCCTGTGGCCTGAGTCCACTGAGAGCAGAGGCACCATTGAGCTGTCCACAGATGTAGATAGGCTAGTGGTGCGACATGAACTGGCGAGGCCATGTGGCCCAACAGGCAGAGGAGGCAAGCTGGTACTGACCAGCGGTACTATACCTCCCTTGTCAGTTGAATGAGATGGTCTGGTCTGCCCTCTCTCTTGGCAGGATAGCTTTGACCTGTAGCGTGTCCAGCTGCGTTCCTATGAACTCCAGACTTTGGGTTGGAGTGAGATGGGATTTGGGGTAGTTGATGACGAACCCCAGGTGCTGCAGGAGGGTTATACGCTCTGTAGCCTGCATGAAGTCTGAGGCTGTACTGCCTCTGATAAGCCAGTCACCCAGATAAGGGAATATGAAGGCAGAACTCTGTACTGGTAGTGCCCTCCTCCCACCATGAACTGTAAGTACTGCCTGTGGGAGGGGTGGATCAGGATGTGAGTGTATGCATCCTTTAAGGAGAGCATCTTCAACTTCTTCACTAGAAACTTGTTCCATAGGTCGAGGATGGGCCTGAGGCCCCCCTGTTCTTTTGGGGACAAGAAAGTACCTTGAGTAAAAGCCCTTCTCCCACAGATGTCTAGGTACAGGTTCTACAACATTGTCCCTGATCAGACCTGCGAGCTCTGAGAGCAGAAGAGTCTGGTGAAGGAGAGGTTGCATTGACTTTCCTGGAAAGAGCCTGGGCGGTGCTTGTAAGTGGAGGAGGTAGCCCTCCTTCAACTGCAGCACCCACTGGTCTGGAGGTTACCTTGGCCAACCCTTGGGTAAAGAGTGCCAGGTGGCCCCCTGTGGGCTGGTGAGGGTCCCCCTGCCCTGGGAGTCAAAAGTTCCCCCACCTTGTGGGTTTGGACCTGGGGCTTGGGACTTCTGAGGTCTTTGGCGCTGCCTTTTGGGGTGAGCAGCCTGTTGCTGGCCGGAAAAGGCCTGGTACTGGTGACCCTAATGAACATGTCCCTTTTTCTTTTGGAATAGAGGTCTTTTCCCAGAGGACTTGTTGTGGGGAAAGGAAGAGGTCTTCTTTCGAGAGCGTCTGGCAGATCACCATGTCGGCATATGTCTCTGCTGCTTTGTCGGCCATTGGTTTGCCAAACAGGTTCTCTCCAGTACAGGGGACGTCAAGCAGCTTGCTCTGGATCCATTGCTCGAGATCCAAGGTCTGCAGCCAGGCATGGCATTAATCTCCAATGCTGTCTGCTGCTACTCGAAGTGTGGCCTCATATCCATTGTAGGCCACCCGGGAAAGGAACTTTGAGCAGTCCTTGATTCCAGATGTCAGAGACTGGAACAGATTCCTGGGTAAGGGCCTTTAGGTACATCCCCATGTACAGCTCATAGGCCTGGATGCGGCACCCCAACATTGTGCCCTAAAAAGCACTTGCACTTGAGGGCGTTGAGAGCTCTAGCATCCTTGCCGGGGGGGGGGGGGGTGGTTATAGAAGAACAGATCTTCTGGCTTCAGAGTTTCTGCATGGTTGACTCAATAACCATGGAGTTGTATGGGAGTTGGGGCTTGTGGAACCCTGACCCCTTCCTATCGCAGTATATGGCATCAGGTGTCGGCTGACCACTGGCATCAAAGCCAGGGTCTCCCATGTTCTCAGTAGTAGCTGCTTGAGGATCGGCTGCACTGGCATCATGAGAGCCTCCTTGGATGGAGGCCCGAACTGGAGGATCTCCAGTTCCTCGGTGTGCAGGTCCTCTTCCACCTCAGTCTGCACTGAGAGGGCCCTTGCCATATCCCTGACAGTCATAGAAGGCCACATCCTCCTGAGGAGAATGGTGCCGAGGCACCAGGAGAGACGGGTCCGAGGGGACATTTCAGTGCCATCTGGTTTCCGGGGAGGCCTTGTCATCTGTCTCCCACTCAGAGTCGAGAGGGGATGATGAGTCAGAGGCCCTGCAACTCCTTGGCTCGAGATCCGCCCCAAAGGGCTGGGGCCCTACCGAGACCCTGGGGTCAGAGTCTCGGAAATTGGCAGGGGAGTACCGGATTCCCGAGGACCAGGACCTTGACAGGATCAGAGAGCTTACCCAAGGCTGGTGGTGCTTGGCGACCGAGGATTCCCCTGCAGTCAGGGGCCCGGTCATGATGCGGATGAACCTGCCATCATTGCCTGCTGCAAAGCCAGGATCGCAGTGATGTTCTGTTCCATGTCAGCCATTCTAGACCAAGCCAGGAGGCTCTGCAGCTTTTGGCATGGGCACAGAGGGTCTTGGGCCTAGCACTCTCACGAGTGCATCCTTGACGAGGAACACAGCCTCAAGGATCCTCGCACAGTCTCTGCCAGCCAAGGCAGAGTTTTTTGGAGACATTTGGAGGACGTTTCTCAGAGTCACCCAAGTTCCTCCAGACGGTCTTGCTGGGTTTCTCCAGCACAGCCTCGACGGAAATGGAAAAAAGAGCCAAACGACGAAACCTGGAAACAGCACAAGCACTGGCAAGTCAAATGCAAGGCATTGATAAGGCAGGCAAAGAGAGAATTTGAGAAGAAGCTTGCTGCGGAAGCAAAAACGCAAAATAAACACCTTTTCATTCATAGCAAAAAACCTGTGAGAGAGTCAGTTGGTCCATTAGATGATAAAGGGGTTAAAGGAGCACTAAGAGGCGACAAGGCAATAGCGGAGAGACTGAATGAATTCTTTGCTTCAGTCTTTACTGAGGAAGATGTAGGGATGTTACCCATGACTGAAGTGGTATTTAAAGGTACGGAAGAATTAAAGGAAATATCGATACATCGGGAAGATATATTACAACTATTAGATAAACTGAAGAGTAGCAAATCACCTGGGCCGGATGGTATACATCCAAGGGTGTTGAAAGAACTGAAATATGAGATTGCAGACCTGCTATCAGTAATCTATGAACTATCATTAAAATCATCTCTAATACCTGAAGATTGGAGGATCGCCAATGTAACACCAATTTTTAAAAAGGGTTCCAGGGGTGATCCGGGAAACTACAGACTGGTGAGCCTGACGTCAGTACCGGGAAAAATGGTAGAAACCATCATAAAGAATAAAATTACTCAGCATGTAGATAGTCACAACCTAATGGGAGACAGCCAACATGGCTTTAGACAAGGAAGATCTTGTCTTACTAATCTGTTATGTTTTTTTGAAGGAGTGAATAAACAGGTGGACAAAGGTGAGTCGTTTGATATTGTGTATCTGGACTTTCAGAAAGCCTTTGACAAGGTCCCTCATCAGAGACTTTTGGCAAAACTAAAGAGTCATGGGATAGGAGGCAGTGTACTATTGTGGATCAGGAACTGGTTAAAAGATAGAAAGCAGAGGGTAGGGCTAAATGGCCAATTTTCCCCAATGGAGAAAGGTGAATAGTGGTGTACCCCAGGGATCTGTGCTGGGTCCACTGCTTTTTGACATATTCATAAATGACCTGGAAAATGGAATAACTAGTGAGGTTATCAAATTTGCAGATGACACAAAACTATTTAAAGTTGTTAAAACCCAAGAGGATTGTGAAAAACTTGGAAGAGGATCTTGATAAATTGGAAGACTGGGCATCAAAATGGCAGATGAAATTTAATGTGGACAAGTGCAAGGTTATGCACCTAGGGAAGAACAACCCAAACTATGGTTACACGATGCAAGGTTCCACATTATGAACCACCACCCAGGAAAAAGATTTAGGCGTCATTGTGGATAACATGTTAAAACCCTCGGCCCAGTGTGCAGCGGCAGCCAAGAGAGCAAATAGAATGCTAGGTATGATAAGGAAAGGAATGGAAAATAAAACAAAAGATATTATGCTGCCTCTATATCGTTCCATGGTGAGACCGCACCTTGAATATTGTGTGCAATTCTGGTCACTGTATCTTAAAAAGGATATAGCGATTTTAGAAAAGGTACAGAGAAGAGCCACCAAAATGGTAAAGTGGATGGAAGGATACTCCTATGAAGAAAGGCTAAAAAGGTTAGGGCTCTTTAACCTGGAAAAGAGACGGCTGAAGGGAGATATGATAGAAGTCTATAAATTAATGAACATAGAAACATAGAAACATGATGACAGAAAAAGACCACAAGGCCCATCTAGTCTGTCCTTCCATAACTACAACAGTCCACTTTTTACCTTTAGAGATCCTCTGTGTTGGTCCCATGCTTTTTTGAATTCAGTTACTGTCCTCATCTCTACCACCTCCACTGGGAGACTATTCCACGGATCCACTACTCTTTCCATAAAGAAATATTTCCGCATATCACTCCTGAATCTATCTCCCTTCACCCTCATCCCATGTCCCCTCGTAGCAGAACTTGCTTTCAATTGAAAGAGGCTCTCTCCTTGAACATTTATGCCACGGAGGTATTTAAACATCTCAATCATATCACCTCTATCCTGCCATTCCTCTAAGGTGTACATATTAAGATCCTTAAGTCTGTCCTCATATGCTTTATAATGAAGCCCATTAATCATTTTAGTAGCAACCCTCTGCCCCGACTCCATCCTGTTCACATCCTTTTGAAGGTGCGGTCTCCAGAATTGCACACCATACTCCAAATGAGGTCGCACAAAAGACTTATGCAGAGGCATTATCACCTCCTTTTTTCTGCTAGCCATTCCTCTCCGTATGCACCCAAGCATCCTTCTAGCTTTTGCTGTCGCCTTTTCTACCTGTTTAGCTACTTTAAGATCATCAGACACAACCACGCCTAGGTCCCGCTCTTCTTTAGTGGACAAAAGTACTTCACCTCCTATACTGTATTGCTCCCTTGGATTGCTGCAGCCCAAATGCATGACCTTACATTTTTTAACATTAAATCCCAGCTGCCAAATTCTAGACCATTCTTCAAGCTTAGCTAGATCCCTCCTCATGTTATCTACACCTTCCTGGGTGTCTACTCTATTGCAGAGTTTGGTATCATCCGCAAAGAGGCAAACCTTACCCGACAGCCCTTCCGCTATATCACTAACAAAGATGTTAAAAAGAATCGGACCAAGGACAGATCCCTGTGGCACACCACTGGTAACATCCTTCTCCTCAGAGTGAGCTCCATTTACTTGTACTCTTTGTCGCCTCCCACCCAATTTCTAACCCAAGCAGTAACTTTAAGGTCCATCCCTAGGGTGCTCAGTTTGTTTATAAGTCGCCAGTGAGGAACAGTGTCAAAGGCTTTACTGAAATCTAAATACACCACATCTAGAGCTCTCCCTCGGTCCAACTCCCTGGTCACCCAGTCAAAGAAATCAATCAGATTTGTCTGACAAGACCTGCCTCTGGTGAATCCATGCTGCCTCGGATCCTGTAATCCGCCGGACTCCAGAAACCTCACTATTTTCTCTTTCAGCAGCGTTTCCAATAATTTACTCACCACCGAAGTTAAACTAACCGGCCTGTAGTTTTCAACCACATCCTTACTTCCGCTTTTGTGTAAAGGCACCACATGAGCCTCTCTCCAGTCCTTTGGCACCACTCCCGACTCCAACGAGGCATTGAAAAGGTCAGTCAGTGGAGTTGCTAGAACGTCCCCAAGTTCCCTCAGTATTCTAGGGTGTATCCCATCCGGTCCCATCGCTTTGTCTACTTTAAGTTGAGCTAGTTTCTCACGAACACAGTCTTCTGAAAATTGTTCAAGATGTCCCTCGCTTCTGTTCTTATTTGTGGGTGTTTTCTGAGGTCCTGCTCCTGGTTCTTCATCTGTGAACACAGAACAAAAATATTTGTTAAGCAATTCCGCTTTATCCTTATCAGCTTCTACATATTCCCCCCCTGCACCCTTGAGTCTGACAATACCACTTTTGCCCTTCCTCTTCTCACTAATATATCTGAAAAATGTCTTATCCCCCCATTTTATTGCATTGGCTATTTCCTCCTCCTTTTGAATCTTTGCCTTCTTGACTACTTTGCTAGCTTCTCTAGGTTTTTCCAAATACAGATGCCTGTCTTCCTCTCTCTGTGATCTCTTGTATTTCGTGAAGGCCTCCCTCTTTTTCTTCACTTTTTCAGCTACTTCCTTCGAAAACCATAGCAGTCTCCTGTTCCTTTTGCCTTTATTTACCATTTTAACAAAAAGGTTGGTTGCCTTTAAAATACCCCCTTTCAGTTTTGCCCACTGTTTTTCTACATCCCCCAGCTGTTCCCATCCCACTAACGACTCCCTGAGGTATTGGCCCATCTTCGCAAAGTTAGTCTTCCTAAAGTCTAAGATCTTCACCTTGGAATGGATTCTAACAGCCCTAGTCCTAATACTGAACCACACCATCTGGTGATCACTGGATGCAAAATGATCTCCCACTACAACATCAGAAACACTTTCACCATTGGTAAGCACCAAGTCCAGTATGGCCCCTTCACGTGTGGGGTCTGTTACCAATTGCCTGAATAGTTCTCCCTGTAGAGAATCCAGGATCTCCTTACTTCTAGATGATACTGCAGCAGGACTGTGCCAATCAACATCTGGCATATTGAAATCTCCTAGCAGTAGCACTTCCCCTTTCCTAGCAATGCTGCGTATGTCTTCAATTAACGGAGTGGAACGGGTAAACGTAGTTCGATTGTTTACCTTATCAGAATATAGAAAGACTAGGGGACATGCAATGAAGCTACAGGGTAAACTATTTAAGACTAATAAAAGAAAATATTTTTTCACTCAACGTATAATCAAACTCTGGAATTTGTTACCAGAGGATGTAGTAAAGGCTGTTAGTGTAGCTGGGTTTATAAAAGGTTTGGACAAGTTCCTGGAGGAAAGGTCCACAAACCATTATTAAGAAGTGACCGAAGATATCAATGCTTGACCCAGTACAAGCATTGTGGAACTTGTGTCTCTTGGGGAAACTGCTAGGTACATATGACCTAGATTGGCCACTGTTGGAAACAGAATACTGGGCTTGATGGACCTTGGTCTGACCCAGTATGGCATATCTTATGTTCTTATGACTTTTTCTTTTTTTGCTCGGGGTCCGAGGTCTTTCTGGAGGAGCTGCTGCCGCTACCACAGAACTCAGAAGATGCTTGGCCCTCTCTGGATGTGCTGGGCTTGGAGCTCTGCATCGGGGAGGCCAGTGCCGAGTCGGATCTGGGGAACAATTTCTCTTGCAACTCTGACCTCTTTCTATTGGTCTTAGGCATCATGATCTGATACAGGTCGCAGGAGGTGCTGCTGTGGTCTGGTCCCAGGCAGCATAGATATGGGTGTCTCTTACAGACATGGTTTTACTTCAGCGGTCACATTTTTTGAACCCACCGGGAGACATGGTGGGGAAACACCCAGCTAGAGTCAAGGACCCTTGTGAATACCAGTCAAGGCAAGCCTTGAAAAAGAAGAAGAAGAAGAAAAAAAGGAAAATAGCCAAGTACAGTGCCAGCTCCAGCTTGAGATAGAAAGAGGAGCTAGTATGCAAACTGGGAACAGCTATTTTTTGAGGATATTTCAAGGACTTTTCTGGAGAAATTGGACCGATGTCCATTGGGTTCTGTGGAAAAAAGGAGAGAGAGCAAGATGGCACCCTTGGGCAGGAAGGGGACCACACATGTGGTAGCATTTACAAAGGCTTTCTTTGAGAGCTGGGGAAATGCTCCACACGGGCTCCGTTGGCACTGGCATCACCCACATGTGAGGACTGACTTCTTGCTTGTTCCTGGAGAAAATAAGGCTATGCAAGGAATGTAGACAAGCTAAATATTCCTGAACTTATAACCAAAATGTAGGCTGTTTGCCACTGGACTGTAATCAAGATAGCTGTGAAAAGACAGAAATGGGACAGAGACAGTAAGATAGGAAGAGCAAGATTGTTTTTTTCTGTATGTGTTTGTCCTCCTCCCATGGTGCAGTTACCCTAATACACCACAGTTCCTAAATAGTCTTAAAAGAGAATAAAATTAGTAATAAATAGGCAAGGAAAATTTATATCAAAATCCAGCCAAATAGTAAAGTTTGAAAGCTTAGTTTTGTAGAGTTGACTGGAGTTGTGATGACAATAACTTGATCAGATAGCTTGTTCAGGCAGCAGAGGCTGATTGAAAGCGTAGTTACACACCTGTAACAGGTGTTCTCCAGGAACAGCAGGAATCAGTCCTCACATATGGGTGACATCGGCACCGACAGAGCCCTCGTGCGGAGTATTTCCCCAGCTTTCATAGAAAGCCTTTGGGAATGCAGCGCGCATACGCAGTCCCCTTCCCGCCCAAGGGTGCCATCTTGCTCAGTCTGATGACATAGCTAAGACAGCAAAAAACAAAAATGAAATATATATATATATGACCGCAACTCCAAGGGGAGGAGTTAGGGTTGTGAGGACTGATTCCTGCTTCTCCTGGAGAACACCTGTTACAGGTGAGTAACTACACTTTCTCCAGGACCAAGCAGGAAGTCAGTCCTCACATATGGGACTCCCCAGCTTAAGGCTACCGGGGACCCAAAGCTGAAAAATGAGCTCCCTCTAGAGCCCCAGCATGTGTGAAAAGAATCTTCTCTGATATCGCCCCCGTACGGTAGCCCAACACCAGGGCCGAAGGGTAGTTGTTGCCTATACCTCATAGAGATTACAGAGTACTGCCTGCCTGAAAGCACTGTCCCTGCGGGACTCCCTCTCGAGGCAGTAGTGGGCTGCAAAAGTGTGGTTTGAAGACCAAGTAGCAGCCCTGCAGATGTCTGCCAACAGAACAGAGCAGAGATGAGTCACCGACGCAGCCTTCACCCTGACACGGTGGGCCGTGACTCGACCCTGCAACGAGAGTCTGGCTGCCCTGTACGCCCAGGCAATACAGTCTGCTGCCCAGATGGACAAGGTACACTTGGAGACAGGCAACCCCAGCTTATTAGGGTCAAAAGAGACAAAGAGCTGTACAGCCCTTCAGTGTCCCTGCGTACAATCAAGGGAGAAGGACAACGTCCTTCTACAGTCCAGGGTATGCAAGACCATCTCAGCCCAGCTGGCATGCGGCCTGGGAAAGAAAGTCGGAAGAACCACCTCCTGATTGAGGTGGGAGGAGGAGACAACCTTTGGAAGGAACTTAGGGTGAGTCCGTAAGACTACTCTGTTCCTATAGAACCTAGTGTATGGTACATCTGACACCAGGGCTTGAAGCTCGCTCACTCGCCTTGCTGAGGTAAGAGCCACCAAAAACAACGCTTTCCAGGAGAGAAAACGCAAAGGGCAAGTAGCCATAGACTCAAATGGTGGGCAAGTAAGCTGTTGCAAGATCACATTCAAATCCCACTCAGGGGCAGGTGGACGAACCGGAGGCTTAAGCAAAAGCAGGCCTCTGAGGAAGCGAGTGACCAAAGGGTGGCTTGAAAGAGACTGGCTCTCCACCGGTGAGTGGTGCGCTGAGAAAGCATTGAGATGGACACTAACAGAGTTGGATTTAAGGCCTAGGTTGGGAAGGTGAAGCAAATATTGCAGCACCACTGGTACCAGGCATGAGAAACGATCCTCCTTGTGTTGAGCACAACAGGTGGAGAACCTATGCCACTTGAAGGCATAATATTTCCGGGTGGACTGCCTCCTGGAGGCCAAGACCACGTCCTCCACTTCCCTAGGGTAAGGGTAAGGGTGCAGTAAGGGTTCTAGAACTACCCTTTCAGCAGCCAAGCCATCAGATTGAGGGACTGGAGGTTGGGGTGTAAGAGAGATCCCTGCTCCTGAGACAGGAGATCTGGTTGCATCCCCAGAGGAAGAGGAGTATCCACCGCTAGTTGCAAAAGAAGTGGGAACCACGGTTGCCTTGGCCATCTGAGGGCCACTAGAATCACCGAGGCCTTGTCCCGGAGCACTTTGAACAGTGTCTTGGGCACTAGAGGCATGGAAGGAAACGCATATAGGAGGCCTGTAGACCACAGAATGAGAAACGCATCCGCTGCTACTCTGAGAGGAGCAGAACCTGGGCAGTTGACGGTTCAGTGGACTGGCAAAGAGATCTATGTTTGGAAGACCCCATCTTAGGAAGATTTGTTGAACCACCAGAGGATTCAACTGCCATTCGTGGGGCTGTAGGATCCTGCTCAGTCTGTCTGCTAGATAATTCTCCTGTCCAGAGAGATACACCGCTTTGAGAAGTATGCCATGACTAACTGCCCAGGTACACAGGTCCTGTGCTTCCTGACAGAGAGGGTGGGACCCTGTGCCCCCCTGTTTGTTCACAAAGAACATAGCAACTTGATTGTCCGTCTGAACTAAGACGGATTGGTGAGAGAGGACATGAGAGAAAGTCCGTAGGGCCAAGTGGATAGCTCTCAGCTCCAATAGACTGATCTGCTATGCGGCCTCCCATGGAGACCACAGGCCCTGAGTGCTTGCTCCCTGGCAATGTGCACCCCAACCGTGAAGAGAAGCATCGGTCGTGAGCACTTGGGAGTGTGGAGGTGCCTGAAAAGGTACTCCTTGCACCAGATACAGAAGATGAAGCCACCACTGCAGAGAAGATGCTAGCAGCTGGGACACCCTCACCTTGTCCGCCAGGTTTCCTGTGGCCTGCAGCCACCGAGTCCGGAGGCCCCACTGAGCCGGCCTCATGTGCAGACGGGCATTTGGAGTGACATGGACCGTGGATGCCATGTGGCCTAAGAGCCTCAGGAATTGTCTGGCGGAGACCAGAGAATGGCTGCGGAATTGTCTGGCCAAATCCATCAGTCTGTGGGCCCTGTCCACAGGCAAAAAAAGCCTTTGCCTGAAGGGTGTCCACTCCAGTCTTGCTCCTATGAACTCCAGGCTCTGTGAGGGGTGCAAAGTGGACTTTGCGAAGTTTATGACAAACCCCAGATGCTGGAGAAGAGAGATAGTGCGGAGGGTGGCTTGATTGGTCTCCTGTGGAGACTGACACCTGATGAGCCAGTCGTCCAGGTATGGAAAGACAAAGATCCCTTGAACCCTGAGGTAGGCCGCCACCACTGCCAGGCATTTGGTGAAAACCCTGGGGGCGGAGGTTAGGCCAAAAGGGAGTACCCTGTACTGAAATGGTTTCCTCCCACCACAAATCTGAGATATTGTCTGTGGTGTGGATGAATAAGGATGTGAGTATAAGCATCCTTTAGGTCTAAGGAGCATAGCCAATCTCCCTGCTGGAGGTAGGGCAGCAGTATTCCAAGGGTAAGCATCTTGAACTTTTCACTCTCCAGGAACTTGTTTAGATTTCACAAGTCTAGGATGGGCCGGAGGCCTCCCGTCCTTTTTGGTACCAGGAAGTACCTGGAATAGAAGCCTTGACCTCTCAGGTGTTGGGGCACCGGTTCCACCGCCTGCTACTTTAGAAGACTTGGGTTCCTGTGCAGAGGGGGTCTTGGAGGCTCCCCTGGAAAGTAGAAGGGGGGGGGGGGCGTACCTGGTGGAAATGGAGCAGATAGCCCCTCTGGACTATGCTTAGCACACAGGTATCCCTTGTTAAGGCCGACCACCTGTGGGCGTACAGGGTCAACCGGCCTCCTGTGCTGAGGGGCCAGCTGAGGAGGAGAGGCTATGCCACTGGAGTCAAAACCCCGCTCCCTGCTGTGCAGGAGCCGAAGCTGGTGGCTTGGGGGTTTTCTGCCTACGGGGCCCATGTCCCTGCCCCTTAGCCTGCTGACCTTGTTGGAAAGCTGTGGAGGCCTGGTACTGAGGGTAAGATTTGTAGGCAGATGACTTTTTCGGGTAAAATGACTTTTTCCCTGAGCCCTTCTTCCTTTGAGAAGGGGCAGAGGTCTTCCTGGACAACCTTGTCCTGGTGAGAGTCTCGGATTCGAGTTCTGCAGCTTTTTCAGCCATGGTCTTACCAAAGAGGTTTTCACCTCGGCAGGGGACATCGACCAACTTGTCCTGCACCCATGGCTCGAGGTCCGATGACTGTAGCCAGGTCTGACGGCGTGCACCGATGCCGGCCGCGGCTACTCAGGCCGAAGCCTCGAAGCCATCATAAGCTGCTTGAGATATAAACTTCGAGCATTCTCGGATCCCAGTTGACAAGGCTGTGAACCTCTGCAAAGGTTCCTTGGAGAGACCAGCAGAGAACCCGGCAATCTCCTTTGCCAGGTCTCGAAGATACATGCCCATGTACAGCTGGTAGGTCTGGACATGGCAAGCAAGCATAGAGCCCTGGAAGCACTTTCTTCCGAGGGCATCCAGGTTTTGGGCCTCCCGGCCGGAGGCACCAAGGAGTGCATCTTCTGACTCTTCAGCCGATGCATGGCCGATTCCACAACCATGGAATGGTGCGGTAGCTGTGCCTTCTGGAACCCGGGGGCTCTTGCGGACTCGATAGATGGAATCGACCCGCTTGCTCAAAACCGGCGTCGAGGCCGGCGCCTCCTACATGCGGAAGAACAACCATTTCAGCATTGGAGGAACCGGTGCAGTAAAGGCCTCCTTGGGAGGAGAGTCATACTGCAGGGCCTCGAGCTCCTCCTCGGGGTCTGCGGGGAAGGCCAAGGCCTTGGCCATGTCACGCACGAAGTCCGAGAACCGGGTGTCCTCGGGGGGGGGGGGGGGGGGGGGGGACCGGCACCGAGGTTCAAACTCCGGTGAGTCCGAAGGGACACACCGGGTCCAAAAAGTGTCTGGGGACTCCTCGTCCTCTGTTTTCGCAGCCCGACCCCTTTGAGGAGGAATCGAGCGGCTCTGGTCGGGCAGGCACCGATGCCATCCGCCCTGATGCCGAGGGTAACGGTGTCGACGACCTCGGTCCTGAACGGGAGGCCGAGGGAGACCATGGCTGAGGATCGACTCGAGGGCGCATGGACTCGAGGATCGGCTCGGCCTCCGGGGTCGACTTGGACGTCGATGTCCCGGTGGTCGGGGCAGATGTACCAGTGAGACCGGTGATCAGTGCCCACTGCTGTTCCATGAAGGCAGCCAAGCTGCTCTCCAAGGTCGTCAACCTGAGTCCGAGCTCAGGAGACTCAGCAGCCCCCGACTCGGGGCCCGACGTCGGCTCCTCCGGAGGAGAGTCCATGAGGACTACAGTACTCACGTGACTCGGGGACTCCGTCTCCACACGAGGTTGTTTAGCAGGCCTCTGCGACTCCGAAGACCCAGGACGGCATTCGGGGCTATGCGACTTGGCCCTCGAGGAGCCAAGTGTGTCCACCGACGCTGCCCTCGCGGGTTTCTTCTTCCTGCGGTGCTCCCGTGAGGGAGACCCCCTCTCAGAGGAACCCCAGTGATGTCGGGACCGGAGTCCCGAGACATTGAGGCCTCTGACAAAGTCCGGGCCCAGCCGGACGCGGAGTCAGAGAATATTCTTTCCTTCTGATGCTGACAGCTCCTCAATGCTTTCGAGGACATTTTTCCACACGGACCACAGATCAGTGGGTCATGATCGGGTCCGAGGCAGCGGAGGCAGCAGTCATGTGTGTCGGTGAGAGACATCAGTTTCTTACACCGATCACACTTTTTTTTTTTTTTTCCATATTTAAATTTTTATTAACATTCATCTTCAATACAGGTTACATCAACCAGGTGGTAGCAACCACCTCTCAAAATAACAATTCCAATCCAGCCGTATGGATAAACACAGCCTAGAAACTTTATACATACATCCTAGACACTTTAAGCCGGGGCGGGCCCCCCCCCTTGCCCAGTTATATCTATATCGATAAGTCCCCCCCCCCACCACCCCCCCTCCCTCCCTCCCCTCCCCCCCCCTCCCTTGGTCAAGGCCTGTCACTTTTTCAGATATTCCAGCATTGGCAGCCACTGATCATTAAAGATCTCTTGCTTCCGGCGCCTCACCGCCGTGAGTTGTTCCATCAGGGTAATCCTACGTACCCTACTCTGCCATTGCTCCCCTCCCGGGAGCCGGGCCTGTTTCCATGCTCTCGCTATTTCACTCCGCGCAGCCTGGATACACGCCCTAATAGGCCGAGCCCTCTTCTTGGGCCAATGGGTCGGCCAAATTCCCAGTAACCCCACTCCCATGTCCACTCCCAACTTCTCCCCAAATATTTCTTGCATTTGCTGCCCCACCATCTCCCAGTACTGGCTCACCTGAGGGCATTCCCACCAGATATGGAGAAAGGATCCTTTGGCCCCACACCCCCGCCAGCACCGATCGGATATCTCTGGAAACATCCTATGCAACCTCTCCGGCGTATAGTACCACCGATACAGCAGCTTATAGGATGTCTCCCGCACTGCTACCGATAGCGCTTGGCGGCTGATATTTACATAAATCTTCCTCCAATCTTGAGCCCCCATTTCCATCCCCAGATCCCTTTCCCATTCCAACTGATATGTGAACTTTTCCCCTCCTCCCCCACCCAAGCCCTGGTACAGTTGGGTAATTAGCCCTCTAGACGAGTCCCACCCTTGCCAGAGTGCCACCCTACCATCACTATTCCCCTTCCACCCCTCCCTGATCCGCTGCTGAGACAGAAAGTGCTTCACCTGCAGGTATGGGAGAAAATCCCCCCCCGCGCAAATGATACTTCACCCTAAGATCCAAAAAAGGAATTAACCTACCTTGCTCAATAAACTCTGCAAAGGTAGCCACTCCCGCCTCCTCCCATCTCCGAAACACCCCCTCCCTACCAGGATCAAACCCCGGTGTCCCCCTTACGGGAGCCAGCGGCGAGAAACAAGCCCCTGGGGCATAATGTCGGTTAGCCTTACGCCACTGCATCACCAGGTGCCACAGATATGGATTATCCCGCCATCTTCCCTCAGGGAGCTTTCCGAAAATCCACGGCAAAAACTTTAATGCCGTTTCCCCTGCCCAGTATTGCTCGATAGCCCGAAAGCATTTCGAACCCGTCACCCCCTCCCGCCACTCAAACACCTGTCGCAATTGCGCCGCCGTATAGTACCGTGTTACGTCCGGGACCCCTAGGCCCCCCCCCTCCCTAGATTTGTATAGGACCCTTCTGTTAACCCGCGGCCGACTGTTACCCCAGATAAATGCAAATATCCGGTTTTGTATATTACGCAGTTCCCGCCTTGGAACCGGTATTGGTAATGATTGGAACAGGTAGAGCAGGCGCGGCACAATGTTCATCTTTACTGCGGCCACCCTTCCCATCCATGAGAGCTCCTCCCCCTTCCATCCCTGCAGGTCCTTCTGCACTTGAGCAAACAACGGGGGATAATTGGCCCCATACATCCCCATGGGATCAGCTGTAACTTGGACCCCCAAGTATTTGATAGATCTACTCGCCCATCTAAAGGGGAAAGCGCCTTTCAAGCTCTCAAGCTCTAGTTTCGATAACGAGATCGACAGCGCCTCCGTTTTATCCCAGTTTACTTTAAATCCCGAGAGAGCCCCATAGGCCCTAAGCTCCTGCATAAGCACCGGTAGCGAGGCCCCCGGGGACATCAAGGTGAATAAGACATTATCAGCAAATAACACCATCTTGTGCTGATCACCCCCTACCCCGATGCCCTTGATGTCCGTCACTGACCGAATCCTGGCTGCTAGCGGTTCCATGACTAGAGCGAAAAGGAGCGGCGATAAGGGGCAACCCTGCCGGGTTCCCCGCCCTAGAGGGAAAAACTCGGAGTACCCCCCATTCACGCACACCGTCGCTGCGGGCGAGGCGTATAAGGCCTGGATCCACGCCTGAAATCTCGGGCCCAGCCCCACATGTTCCAATACAGCCCGAAGGAATGTAAAGCTCACCCTATCAAACGCCTTCTCCGCATCGATAGATAAAAACATAGCCTGTTGTGACTCCTTCCGAGCCAGCCACCCCAGCTGCAATACCCGGCGAATCCCATCGGCCGCCTGCCGGCCCATAATAAACCCGGATTGGTCCGGGTGAACAAGACCCGGCATCAGGGGCCCCAGCCGCGTGGCCAAAATCTTAGCCAGGATCTTAACATCTATGTTCAACAGCGATATGGGGCGGTAAGACCGATCACACTTTTTAAACCCGCTGGCAGCCATCGGGGGAAAAAGGGCCCCTGCAAGGTCAAAAGACAGGGCTGCCAGGGAAAAATAGAAAAATGGCACGAACGCTAGTCACAAAGGACAAAAACCAAAAAATAAAGTCTGGGCTCGATACCGGTGTACCGGGCCCAGGCGGGAAAGGGAAACCGGCGTCGAACCGAAGAAAACACGGATTCACGCAGCAAAATCAACTTTTTTCTCGGGTGAAAGCGAAACACGTCCGTTGGGCTCCACGGAAAAAAGAAGACTGAGCAAGATGGCACCCTTGGGTGGGAAGGGGACCGCGCATGCACGCTGCATTCCCAAAGGTTTTCTATGAAAGCTGGGGAAATGCTCTGCACGAGGGCTCCGTCGGCACCGACGTCACCCATATGTGAGGGCTGACTTCCTGCTTGGTCCTGGAGAATTAACTACACTCTGTGAGGCAGGCTTGTAACATAACAATGGAAACTTTAAAAGGTCAAAATGAAATCTTACTTCTATGTATCAGCCCACTATGCATGTTAACAGTTAGTGCACCTCAGTTAAAACATAACTGCTATCCAACACCTAGGAGTTGATTCTATATGGGGTGTGTAAAGGTATGCGCTTGAAACATGCCCAATCCCTATTCTGAAGGAAATGTGCACGCATTTTGGGCAGTTGCTATTCTGCAAGCACATGTGTAAGTCCCATCATGTCTATGTTCAACTAGGGTGTGTATGAGGGTACAGCCTGGGCAGAAAATAGGCAAGGCCTAAATCTACAGGTGCAAGTTATAGAATTCTATGACTTATGCAGATGAAATTTAATGTGGAAAAGTGCAAAGTTATGCACCTAGGAAAGAACAACCCAAACTATGGTTGCACGATGCAAGGTTCCACATTGGGAACCACTACCCAGGAAAAAGATTTAGGCGTCGTCATGGATAACATGTTAAAAACCCTCCACCCAGTTTGCAGCGGCGGCAGCAAAGAGAATTCTAAATAGAATTCTAAATAGAACCATTTTCTACAAACTAAGAACCCAACAGCCCTTATGAAACATCCTAGAACTATCGGACTTTAGATCAATAATACAAGCAATCAGAATGCCACATCTGGACTATTGTAATGGCATATTACAAGGCTTGCCTAAAAAAACTACAAACATACTCCAGATGGCACAAAATGTAACAGCCCGAATCCTTATGAGCGTACCATTCACAGATCACATCACACCTATCCTAAGAGAACTTCACTGGTTACCTATACATGCACGCATCAGATATAAAATAATTATCACTACATTCAAACTAACAATTATGCCCCATACCATCTTGCCACACTCATAAAATCACAAAACACCAACAGGAAAAGAGGAACACGCAACCTAAATACACTACAAACCCCACTCTCCATTTGCAAATCAAAGGCATTCACCAGTAATAGAGCATTCACATACACTGCTCCAACACAATGGAACAAACTCCCAGACACCTTAAGAGCTAACAAAGATCTCATATCATTCCGTAAGAGCCTTAAAACACATCTATTCCAAGAATACTTCAATTTGACAGAAATAACAAAGTAATTCCAGGATTAAATCAACTTGTCAGATTTTTTACATCTTTACCAGTTAGAAACTTCAAACCCACAGAGAATCAAATAAAAATCTACCTATACTATTGTTCACAAATAATGTATATAGTTAATTATATAACATGTATGTTTGACATTACTTCATGTATACAGTTTTTTATATTTAATGAGCTATCCTAATGTTTTAATGTTATTATCTTACAGTTTTATGTATACAGTTATTATGGTTCTACTTATTGAGTTATCATAATGTTCTAATGTTATTACCCTACGGTTTTATGAAACTGCTAAACTATGCAGAGTTAATTGTTAGATGTAAACCGCTGCTGATCACTGGAAGGAGCGATATAGAAATGTGCTCAAATAACTAAATAAAGAGAGCAAATAGAATGCTAGGTATCATAAGAAAAGGAATGGAAAATAAAACAAAGGATATTATATAATGCCTCTGTATCATTCCATGGTGCGACCGGACCTTGAATATTGTGTGCAATTCTGATCGCCGTATCTTAAAAAGGATATATAGCGTTATTAGAAAAGGTACAAAGAACAGCCACCAAAATGGTAAAGGGGATGGAAGGATACTCCTATGAAGAGAGGCTAAAAAGGTTAGGGCTCTTCAACCTGGAAGAGAGACGGCTGAGGGGAGATATAATAGAGGTCTATAAATTAATGAATGGCGTGGAACGGGTAAATGTAGATCGATTGTTTATGTCATCAGAATATAAAAAGACTAGGGGACATGCAATGAAGCTATAGGGTAACCTATTTAAGACTAATAAGAGAAAATATTTTTTCACTCAACGTTTAATCAAACTCTGGAATTTGTTACCGGAGGATGTAGTAAAAGCTGTTAGTGTAACTGGGTTTAAAAAAGGTTTACATATCTTATGTTCTTAACAGACATACTTTACATAACTGAAACATGGATAGCAGAAACAGACAATGTACTACTGAACTAACTCACACTAAGCAGATACGCTATACCACTGACCAAGAATCAATGCAGAGGCGGAGAAGTGATGATTCTAGCCAGAAAAAAAACTCAACTTCTGATACCATGCAAGTGATAGCACCAATGAATCAGACTCCATCATTATCACCAACAAAACAACCACCACCTGCCTCTTTTACAGGACACCTACTTCCAACGCCAACAACCTATCAATAATCCTGGACACAATAACAGCAGCATCAAAAAGTGGACCGGAATTCCTAGCTCTAGGAGACTAACATCCCCTTGGCTGCACCAAAACCAGGTACACTCCTTCATCCAGGCAATGTCAGCAAAGGACCTAACGCAATTCGTTAACACTCCCACACACAAAAGGCAACACCCTGGATCTAATCATCTTCAATGACCATAACGCCCAGTAGAGCCCCCCCCCCACTCTATCCAAGCCCACCTAGTCCCATGGTCCAACCATAAACTCATCAAGTTCTCCCTCGCACAGAACCTCATCAGGAAAAATCACAACTAGCGCTCATCAACCAGAAGGTTTAATGAAAATTTCATTCAGGACACCCTCTCACAATTACCTGAAGACTCCACCAACCCCGATATCCTCGTGGAGAACTGGAACAATATTTATTTATTTATTTATTGATCTGTATTTATATCCCGCTTTTCACCGGGTCAAAGCGGTGGAACATATAACAGGGGGGGGGGGGGGGAAATCAAAAAGTGTGTTGGGGGGGGGGCCCCATCACCAGGGTCTACATTAATGATTTTGGATGGACATAGAGACTGACAAGATAGACAGTTTATGGTCTGAGGATTTTGAAGAGAGTCGGGTTCCTGTTCAGAGATGTTCTTGGAATAGGATGGTTTTTAGCTGCTTTTTGAATGAAGGGAGATCACCGTTGTTCTTGATGTGGTTTGGTAGAGAGTTCCAGAGGGATGGGGCATAGTATTTATTTACCAGAAATGCAGCTGTCGCTACAAATACCATTGCACCCACACACACGAAGCAATCTAAGACAGAGTGGTACACTCCTACTCTCCACAACCTGAAATGGCAACTCCGTAAAAATGAAAGAAAATGGTGCAAAACCAAACATAATGAAGACAAATTACAATATCTACAACTGCTGAAAAAGACTACCACACTGCAACAGACAAAGTTAGACGTGAACACCACACTAAACTACTAAATTTTTCAATCAACAGACCAAGAGAGCTCTTCAACATTGTGAAACACCTAAAACACCATCCACCAAAAACCAAGAAATCAAGCTCATCCCCAAGAACTAGCTCAACACTACCAACAACTTCATCCCCAACCAGCTGTCCACACCACACTCCCCACCGAAGACACCCAGACCCCTGGATCTCCTTCACCAAAAAACAAATCAAAGACACCATAACATCTCTTAATACAACTTCCACCCCTAGATCCTTTCCCAGCATCTTGGATTAAGGCAACCAAAAAGAAACTCAGCGGAGTAATCACCAAAACCACGGAATCAATACTTCAACAGGGCATTATGCCCATATAGAAACACAGAAACATGATGGCAGAAAAAGATCACATGGCCTATCTAGTCTGCCCTTCCATATCAACTACAATAATCCTTGCTTTACCTTTAGAGATCCTCTGTTTGTCCCATGCTTTTTTGAATTCAGATGTTGTCCTCTTATCCACCACCTCCACTGGGTGACTATTCCATGCATCTACCACTCTTTCTGTAAATAAATATATACACACATTACTCCTGAGTCTATCCCCTTTCACTCTCATGCTAGGTCCCATCGTAGCAGAGCTTGCCTTCAATTGAAAGATACCCTCCTGTGCATTTATGCCACGGAGGTATTTATCTCTATCATATTGCCCCTATCCTGCCTTTCCTTTAAAGCAGAGGTTCCCAACTCCAGTCCTGGAGGGCCAAACACCATTCAGGTTTTCAGGCTGTCCCTAATAAATATGCATGAGATGCATTTGCATGCACTGCCTCCGTTATATTCAAATGTATCTCATGCATATTCATTAGGGACAGCCTGAAAACCTGAATGGTGTTTGGCCCTCCAGGACTGGAGTTGGGGACCTCTGCTTTAAAGTATACATATTAAGATCTTTAAATTTGTCCTGATATGCTTCATAGCAAAGACCATTAACCGTTTTAGTAGCCACCCTCTGCACCAACTCCAACCTGCTTATATCCTTTTGAAGATGCGGTCTCCAGAGTTGCACACAATACTCCAACTGAGGTTGCACCAGAGACTTATAAGAGGTATTATCACCTTTTTTCTGCAGGCCATTCCTCTCCCTATACACCCAAGCATCCTTCTAGCTTTCAGAGTTGCCTTTTTTAACTGTCCTTAAAATATCCCCTTTCAGTTTTGTCCACTGTTTTTCTACATCCACCAGCTGTTCCCATCCTACTAATGACTCTTTGAGCCTGTAAATCTCCTCCATATACCCAACGCTAAAATAACTTATTCTGGACCCTGATGACCCATCATGCAGACCCACTGCAAGCCTACCTTTCGCAGCAAAGATGGTCCAGAAAACAGAACAGCACCAACTTCAAGACCATATCCACAGACACAACCTACTAGCAGCATGGGTTCTGCCCTCATCACGGAGTGGAAACACTACTAACCACGCTGATTAATACCATAACTCAAGTTATTTAGGTGAGCCAATCAAGGCTTACTTCTAATCTTCCTGGACATCTCATCTGCCTTTGACACTGTAAACCACCAAATTCTACTGTAACGTCTCCACACCAATGGAATTCAAGGCACTGAACTCAAATGGTTCACATCCTACCTCACTGATAGGCATCAACAGATAAAGATTGGAAATAACACCTCCACCCCATACAAGTAAACACAAGGAGTCCCCCATGGATATACCCTCTCTACAATACTCTTCAGTCTCTACCTGCGACCACTCTGCACAATTATAAGATCACACAACCTAAACATCCACATCTATGCCGACGATATGATGATATATGGACCAATTAACACAAACCAACCCGCTCTATCCACCCACCAGGAATGTTTCACTAAAGTAACCAACAGACTAAGAGACAACAACCTGCAAATAGATGGAGGCCCTCTACATAACTAGGGACATCACATTTGTCCCCCCCCCCTTACAATAAAACTGACCACTACAATCAAAACCAAGGCTGAGATCAAATACCTTGGAGTCACCCTCTAACACCACCTAACATTGAAAACCCACATAAACAAAGTCATGCATACAGTTTGCTACAAAGTAAAGAAACTCCAGCACCTCTGACCACTCCTCAAACTTGTAGTACAGACTTCCGTACTATACTACGAGCCTCAATACCACCTCACCTGGATTACTGCAATGCCATCTACCAAGGACTACCACAATCCACACTCCTACCACTCTAAACAGCTCTCCATTTAAGTGACAGAACCTGACAAGCAGCAGCAAGGCAAGATCACATTACCCTAATACTCCAACAGCTCCACTGGCTTCCACTACAGTGCCGAATATACAAAACCATCATGCTAACCCGCAAAGCAATACACTCAGACCCCCCCCCCCCCCACGCTTCTTCAGCCGTCCCAATCACACAGAACTAGACGGACCTCCACAATGAACAGTCTGTCAGACGGCTGCCTGGGTGAGAATGTTCGCAGTCTTGGCAAGTGCATATATCAGTATGATTTGCAAGGGATTGTGGGAAATGCAGTCCATTCACACCAGACAGCTGCTCACAATAATTAGTTGTGCTTGAGTGTAAAGCCAATAAGATATTTATTTATGGGGTTATTTCTCCCAACACAGATATGCTTGGTAGCACATAAAACAGGATACTTGCTTTCAGTGTTAAACTTGTAAAAACAAAATCAGGAAAACAACATTTGAACTTGTCAGGCAATCAAAGCAAAAGAATAAAGACCTGGTTGGTGACAAACTGGTCTTTTCTGTAGGCTTTAGCTAATATTTTCTTAGCAGTGTTTCAAACAACAAGCAAAACCCACAAAGAAGGGAAAAACTGTTCTTTTCAGGTTAACTTCTTATATCTTCACACATAGACTCAGAAGTGATTCCCTCAGAGCTCACAAGCAATTAGGTAAGGCTCAATTGCTAGCAGTTATCCAGCTGAAACCCCTTAGCTGGCTTGCTTTCTACCGCGTGGCCCAAAATCCTACTCAGGAGCTTTTCTGAGTAGATTAAAGAACAGGTTTGTATTTCTTTGTGATGGTTGCTGTACTTTGTAACAGAAAATTACCAAAGGAGTTTAGACAGAGAGCAATCCATATATTCACAGCCTGTATCTAAGACCGCTCCTTCCCCTTCTTCAACAATCATGGGTTCAATATCAGGGATTGGCACAGAGGAATTTCTCAATGGAGCACTTTCAGGAGAATACTTGTTTCCCTGCTGTCGTTCAAGGTTATAGCTAGGGCATAGATCAGTGTTCATACCTGAGCTTCCATTGCTGTTAGAGTTCCTCTCTAAATAGCCTGGCCAGTATGTAGTCCAGTTCTTATGTCCAGCCTTCCAATCCAGATCCCTGGACACTGGATCTCTCTTCACATACCTTCTGGCACGGGTCCTAGGGTCCCTTCCACGTGCAGCCATCTCCCTCACAGGTACCGTCTGGAGATTCCTAGCCCTGCAGCACCATTCCTCTGGCTTTCCCCAGTCCAATGGTGTATGCTGGCCCTTGGAATGCCTTCCAGTATACGTACTGCTCTGGACTCCTTTAGACCTCCCAAAGGCTTTTCTCTTCTTTCTTCCAAAGGGTTTCTTGCCCTCTCTGTCCGTCCGGTTTGGCTTCTGCTTCCGATGATCCTCCAGATGATGAAGCTGTCCAAGATGATCAAGATCCTGAGGATGAGGATCTCCCAGATGAAACTGAGGATGAGGATAATTCTCTGTAGAATAAACTCTACCTTTATTCTGCTTAGATGAGTGCTCCACCCTAGCACAGCGCAGCTGGGCTGAATCAGGCCCTGCCCTTTGAGATGAGTGCTTGGGGATTACCTCATAGCTCTCTTGATTGAGCACACGTTTCCTCACTTCAGCTCCTCTAATGGCTGCTGGAAACATGGTGCATTCTGGGACTGGTAGTCTTTTATGGCAAAATTCTGTTTTCTTATTTCTACCAGAACTGACAGGTTGCTTGTTCAGAGTCACCTCACCTTTTCTATAGCTCCTTCCTGAGCTATGATAAGCTTCCTTATCACAAGTCTCATCATACTGCACTTCAGAACCAAATCCAATCAACAAGCATGTAAAAGAGCTTTCCAACTATATGCACCCTCCATATGGAACAGGCTACCAGACCAGCTCAGGAACATTACTGACCTCAAGACATTCAGAAAACATTTAAAGACTGATCTGTTCACAGAACACTTCAACCCAAGCGCATACCCCCCCCCTCTCAGAAAGAACATAGCATGATGCCTATCACTACTGCTGTATATAGTCAGAAATGTATATTGTTAAGAGCCCTAATGTTCATAATTGCATGTTGTATATAGTTTTAATGCCACTGTTATTTTGGATTTGTTCCATGTAAACCGTCTTAACCCGGTGAAAGGTGGTATATAAATAGAGCTAAAACAGAAAGACAGAAGAAAATTAACAAAGAACTAGAAACCGATTTATTTTCTTTTATTAGACAATCAAAATTGAGAAAATAATCTGTGAATGATCACACAGTGGTACAGATAACCTTTTCAAGTGAAAGCTAGGTAAGAATTGATTTTAATAAATATTTTCAAAATCAACCCATATTTACAAAATAAAAAAAATCTCCTTTACATTACAACCCTGCATCAGTTGTTAAAAAAACCCTGCCAAAGCCAACATCAGTTCCTTGATTATGTTTCACTGATAATATACATTTGAAATAGCAGGATCTTGAACCAAAACTACATTTTCTAAAAAGACATTTTTCTACATTTTTCAGTTATCACTTGGTGCTTTTAATGTAGTTACCAAATTGAACAAATATATCAAATAACTTCTCTACAGATATCTTGAAATCACCAGGTTCTACTCTGGTGGCTCTTTTTTAATCAATTACTGAGATCATGTAGAAAGGGCTCATAACATTGTATTAACTGATGATCCACACCACTATAACTGATGTGGTGCTTTTTTTTCCTAGCAAAAAAGGTACTGGTACTCATATGCAGGGCTCTTTCATTAATATATAAGGACTATAGGTCAATTTTAGAAGGCAATGAAAAAGCACCATTGAGCACTCTCAAAAAACGCCCTGGATACAGCTATCAAAATCTCAGTGTATAAAGTGTAATGCAGCATTAACACTTAAAAAATAAAGACGACTTTACATCAGAATTGCAGTTAAATAAATGTTCAGTCATTTCATTGGATGCACAGGACAGTTGTTTTGTGACCAACCTGTTTACAGTTTACAAGTTATGAGACTAAATTAGTATGACAATGTTTATGTATGCAGATACTACTCTCTGAAGCATCTTGGATTTTAGCATTTTCCTTCAAGATTTTAGTTTGTGTTATATTTAACAATGCTAGACAGCATCTTAGTTCTGGTGATGTCTCATCACCAAGATTCTTTTGCTCAAACTAAACCCCAGCATTCTTCTATGGCCAACAGCAGCAGCAATCTACCTTTTCTTTCTGGCTTTAGTATATTGCTTCTGCGGCGCACTTGAGATGGCTGGTAATATTGGTTAGGAGGCTTGAACCTAAGTCTTGTGTGGTCACGAACCAGAGTTCAATTCCCACCTCTTCCACTGACCTCTTGTGACCTTGGTTAGGTCACTTTGTGTCTCACTACTTCAGGCAATCATTTAGGTTGTAAACGTTTTGGGGCATCTCTATACTTACCACCACTGTATTGTGCTGCATACATCTAGTAGCGATAGAAAACCATTCCTATAGGCTAAACTCTGAGCAGTAGAGAATCTCTATGACATTGTAACTTCATAAAAATGCTATCAAGACCAAAAATAGGTTCTGTCAAGCCCTACCAAAAAAAACAATTTAGCTTACTTTTCTAGAATTTTCTATGATATTGCAGACTGTGATATTTTGGAAAGTACTTGGAGACACTGGATTCTTAATAAAAGGTTAGGATCCCTTTAAAAAAATATTTAAACCGATTCAAAAATTGTCTATGTTGAAATGCGCAAAGTACTATACACTTTGAAAATGAAACTAACTACTTTTAAATTAACTTCTAAGAGCAGTGCAGTATGACATGGACAAGGAAAACAAATTTATAGGTATGCAGTTTAGCTTTTTTCATGGACAAGAAGGATGAATCAGACACATGTGGGGACTCAAGAAAAGAGTTGCCTTGAAATCCCTTAACCAGACTCTGTTTAAGACAGTCAAAATAAATGCATGTTTGTCAGGAAGCAATGGGGCAAAAATTTCCAATTAATTTTTTCAATTTTTTTTTTAGTATTAACTGTCCCAATTTGCTATCTTGGTAAGAGTCCATTTCTATGTGGTAGCAAAAGGTAGATGTTTGTATTGAGCTCCGAGTAGCAGTTTTACATATTCCTTCAATGCATGTACAGTCAAGGTGTACTATTGAAATTGCCATTACTTTTACATGGACCTCTATTGAGAGGTCTTTTTATTTATTTATTTATTTTTAGCATGGAGAGATACATTCCAATATACAATAATTATATGCTTAATAACACAGGTACACTACCAAAAAACTGCCTCCAGTTTTGCAACTGATTCCTATAGATTTTGGGGTGCTGAATCCAGGAAAAATAGCCAAAATGTTCCATCACGTCACGTTTTCTTGCAAAATTAGATTTCTTACCCATATAAGGAATGTTCACATAATTTCGTTTTAGCCGACTGCAGTTTATTTTCTTGGCCCAAAATAGAGGTTGTAATGGTTAACTAACTAGAAACACTCCCTCATGATATTTTAGAGTGTTTTGTATTCATTTTATACATTAACAGGACAATTGGGAGGCGGGGGGCTAAATCCAGTACTCACGCTGGCGCATGTTCTTTCCTGTTCGCCTCGCCTCGTTCGCTCGCTCGCTCAAACACGGTGGTTGCGACATGAACGTTCCTGTCAAATTTCAGTTTCTTGCAAGTTCATTATTACCTTTTGTTTGCTCAGTCGTAATCCAGCTTTATTCCGAAGTGGTTCACTACAGTGCAGTGCTGTGTATTTGTGATGGCTCACAGAGCCAGAGGTTGCGTCAACTCTCCGGACAGTTTTTGTTTTATTTGTGGGGAATATACCGTGAAAAAGCGGCAGAGGAACATTTCTGCATTTATTAAAAAAGTATATTTCGCCTATTTCGGTTTGAAGTTGGGCGATCAAGACAAACCGTGGGCTCCTCACAAAGTGTGCAAGACATGTGAGGAAGATCTACGCTTATGGATGAAAGGTAAAAAACAAGCATTTCGTTTCGGAATACCTATGATGTGGCGTGAACAAAGAGACCACAGCAGTGACTGCTATTTTTGCACTTGCATTGTGAAGGGATACAACTTAAAAAATAAGAACGTAATAAGTTACCCAAACCTTCCCTCAGCAATTAGGCCTATGCCTCATAGCAACGAAGTACCTGTGCCTGAACCACCAAAATCTTTGGATCATATTTGTGTGGACGGTTCTGATCATGATGAGACTCATCAGATGGCTTTTCCCGATGAGTCCAGTACTTCCGAGTTTGAAACTGAACCAGATCCGAAACCTGAACTTTTCTCTCAAGCTGAATTGAATGATTTAGTCCGGGATTTAGGACTCCCAAAAGATGCTGCCCAACTGCTAGGTTCTCGGCTTAAACAGAAAAATCTATTGTCACCAGGAACAACTTTTTATTGGTACCGCAACTGCGACACACAATTTTTGAAGTATTTCAGCAAAGAGGAAGATTTGGTATTTTGCAACGATATATACGGAGTGATGGAAAAGTTTAAACTCAAGTATGATCCTGCTGAATGGCAGCTGTTCATTGATTCGTCAAAAGACAGCATAAAAGGTGTTCTTCTTCATAATGGCAACACATTCGCTTCAGTTCCTATTGCTCACTCTGTTATTCTCCAAGAAAAATACGAGAATTTGGCCCTGATTCTTCAGAAGATTCGTTATGATGAGCATAAGTGGATGATTTGTGGAGACTTTAAAATTCTATCCATGCTATTAGGGCAGCAATCCGGTTTCACCAAATATCCCTGCTTCCTTTGCTTGTGGGATAGCCGGGCCCGCGACCTACACTGGGGGAAAAAAGACTGGCCAATTCGGGAGTATTTGAGACCCGGTGAGAAAAATGTTCTTCATGAGAGCTTGGTACCTCGTGATAAAATTCTATTACCACCTCTCCACATTAAGTTGGGTCTCATTAAGCAATTCATCAAATCCCTTCCAAAAGATGGTGAGTGCTTTCGGTACCTTTGCTCAAAGTTCCCCCGACTTTCTGAAGCAAAGCTAAAGGAAGGAGTGTTTGTTGGCCCTGATATAAGGAAACTCATTTCAGATGGAGCATTCGCTGAAACGATGTCTGAGAAGGAAAAGGAAGCCTGGGATTCCTTCAAGGATGTTGTTCTCAAATTCTTGGGGAACAGGCGGGATGAGAACTATAAGGATATTGTTGCCAGGATGCTCAATGCCTTCAAAGAACAAGGCTGTAACATGAGCCTGAAAGTCCATTTCTTGCACTCCCATGTGAACTACTTTCCCGAAAACTTGGGGGCGTACAGTGAAGAACAAGGTGAAAGGTTTCACCAGGACATCAAGGACGCAGAGAGAAGGTACCAAGGAAGATGGAACACCACTATGATGGCTGATTTCTGCTGGTTGCTGCTGCGGGAAACCCCAGATGAAAAATACGCCAAGCAGCGCACCAAGAGAAGCATTCGGGGGAAGAAGAAACGGGCCCACCAGGAGATTGATTGACACAAGAATGACTTTAAAATCTAAACTGTGTTGACAAATATCGTGTTTTTACTAAACTTTGAAATAAAAATTTGCTAGTTATTACCACAGTGTCGGATCTCATTTATTAGAATTTTATTTTCACACCATCGGGTGTTTGTCTTCATGTATTGCAATGGTGCGGTTTGCGTTTTCTATTCTTACATACATACCTGTACAACATTTTTTGCACATTTCTTTGCTTTGCTTTGTGTCTAACCTCGCTCTTATATGCTCAATGTTTGTGCACATGTATGTGGCTGTTTTAAGTGCAGACAATTTTGCTACCATCACAGTGTGTTTTGTTGACATTACTCTATTCTTATGTGCTGCCTTGTTACAATTTTCTTTATTCTTATTTGAATAACTACTAAACAATTAGTATAAAGAATTCATCCAAGAAACTTTTATCTCGATCGCACTCAATCTGAAACGTTCACCTCAAACTGCTAACCCAATGTAGCAAAAAATCTGTACGTGATGGAGCAAATTGGTTACCAGATTTGGATTCAGCGCACCAAAAAAACGTAAAAATCGAAACATTAGAGGCAGATTAAAAAAAAAATTTTTTAGTGTACCTGTGTAATTATATGCTTTGTGACTGTTGGTCCAGATTTTTTTTTTGAGTCATAGAAGACAAAGAACTAGGTAGATTTTCTAACATCTTTACTTCAGTCATGTAGAAAGACAAGCGCTTTTTGACAATCTAAGAGGACACTGTCTATTGAGTTCTATGAGGGTGATTTTAAAATAGGTGACATTGATAGTGGCCTACAAAAGTGACTTTTATAAACAGATGCCTATTTGTCTTTATAAACTACTAGAGTATCTGGCAGAGAACACACCTTAAATGTAGGAATGATCACATACATTTGGCTAGCGAGCAGGTATAAATGCTCACAAGTACTTTATGCACATACAAACATAGATTAAGGTATTTTATAGTATGAGTTTTTGGGGGCGCTTCGATCTCTTATCAAGAAAGGCATTATTGGAGGGGATGGGCACCATGTAAGATTTAAGGTTTATTATTTCTTGATATACCATCTTTTCTGTCAACAATCAAGGCAGTTTACAAACTGAAAAGTAAAATTGAAGAGCAAAGATTATAAAGGAACTCCAGTGTCAAAAGGACAGAATGGGGAGATAAAAACCAGGGAGTACAGAAAAGAGATACACAACAGATGGCAGCCAGCAACATCCCCCTGAAAAGCAAACTATGATGGCCTAAATGCTTCCCCAAATTGATGTTTTGGATAAGGAAAGCGTAGTTACTCACCTGTCACCTGTAGCAGGTAATTTCCAGGAACAGCAGGAATCAGTCTTCACATATGGGTATCATCAGTACCAATGGAGCCCATGTGGAAATGCTCCCAGCATCCAATAGGAAAGCCTTTGGGAGCACTCCACTGCACCTGCGTGTCTGCCTTCCCGCCTTCCCAACGCCTCTCCTCAGTTGAGTTTCTAGTTGAGAAAAGAGGAAAAAAACCACCCAACTACTCCTAGAGAGGATGATGAGTTGTGAAGACTGATTCCTGCTGTTCCGGAGATCACTTGTTACAGGTGAGTAACTATGCTATTTCCAGAAACAAGCAGGAATGCAGTCTTCACATATGGGACTCACTAGCTCCCAGGCACTAGATGGAAAAGACATCTTTGAGGCCAAGGAATGAAGCCAAGAAGGTATGGACACAAAGTGGCTGCAGCGGACTCGAGTGCAAGCAAGCAAAAGCATGGAGAAAGGAGTTGGGTGCCAAAGAAGTGTAATGGTAGGAGTTGTGATTAAGTCCCAAAGACAGTCTCTGTCAAGGCAGTAGTGAGCAGTGAAGATGTGAACAGAGGACCAGGTAGCTGCCTGGCAGATCTCTGCTATGGAGACAGAATGGAGATTGGCGACTGAGGTTGCCATGGCCCTCACGTTGTGAATGGTAATGTGACCCTCGAGAAAGAGTCACACTTGAGCAGAGGCAAAAGAAACGCAGTCCACAATCCAATTAGATAGGGTGCGTTTTGACACCGGAAGACTCAAGTGGCTACATAAAGCAGGTCTGTGCCCCAATGAACGAGCAAGGCATTCGCTGCTAGACTGTCTTGGGAGGGAATCCTTGAGCAAAAAAGCAGAAGACACACATTCTCTGGAGTGGCAAACAGATTTATTCTGGGGGTCCCCCACATGTTGAAGATCCAAGATACCGTGTCCTGATGCAGAGTCCACTCATGTGGATGTAAAATACAGCTGAGTCTGTCCACAAGGACACTGAGTTCGCTTGGGAGATATACCACTCAGAGATGGATGCGGTGTGCACTGGCAAAGTACCAGAGGTAAAGGGCTTCTTGGCAGAGGGGATAAGAACCTGTTCTTCCCTGCTTGTTAACATAGAACATAGCCACTTGGTTGTCAGTCTGAATCAAGACATGTTTGCCCGAAAGTTAGGGTTGAACAACCCCGAAGGGTGAGAGCATGAAGCTCTAGGAAATTGATCTGCACTTGATATTCCTGCTCTGTCCACTGCTCCTGTGTAGTGAGACTGTCCAGATGTGCTTCCAATCATAGCTTGGAAGCATCAGTCGTTAGGGTGTAGTGAGTTGGAGGCATCTGAAAAGGTGACCTTCCAAGAAGATTTGGGGGGGGGGGAGGGGGAGGGAGCACCACCAGTGAAGGGAGTTGACAAGAGGAGGAGTGATGCAAATATTGTCTGAGACACGCCCGGTCACCTGAGTCCATTGGCACGAAAGGGTCCCATTGTGCTCGTCTCATGTGCAGGTGGGCATATGGGATGACGTGCACCGTGGAGGCCATGTGTCCCAGAAGACGCAGCATGATTCGAATTGTCACAGCACTTTGACTTTGTATGGTGAGGGCCAGCTCGACGAGACGAGCAGAGCGATCCTGAAGGAAAGCTCGGCCCCGATGAGTGTCTAAAAATGTTCCAATGAACTAGAGTTGCTGGGATGGCACCAGATGAGAGACTGGAAAGTTTAGCACAAAGTCTAGACTTTGGAGCACTGTGATGGTGAGAGAAAGTGACTGTCTTATGAGTTCTGGGGCTTCTCCCCTTAACAGTCAGTCATCTGAGTAGGGAAAGACAAAGACCCCCAAAGTATGCAGGCATGCTGTGACCACTGCCATGCATTTTGTGAATACTCCGGGTGCGAAAGCTAGCCCGAAAGGGAGCACCCGATACTGGTAGTGGATTTGCTGAACTTGAAAGCGCAGATACTGTCTGTGGTGAGGGTGGATCAGCAAATGGGCAAAATCCTCCTTAAAGTCTAGGCAACATAGCCAGTCGCACCTCTGACGGTATAGCAGAAGCTTGCCAAGGGAAATCTTGAACTTTTCCTGAGGAAGAATTTGTTGAGATCCCTCAGATCTAGAATAGGTCTGAACCCTCTGGTTTTCTTCAGAATGAGAAAGTAAGGAGAGAGGAAGATGTTGCCTTCTTGGGTGGGCAATCCTTTCGATTGCCCCTTGGACTAACAGGGTGGCCACCTCTGAGGACAGGAGATTGGCATGCAAAGGATTTGCAGGATCTCCTCTAATGGAGGTAGTTAGGGATAAGCTCTGAAATTAAAGCTGATTGTCCACTTTTCTGAAGTAATGAGATGCCACCTGTGTGCATAAGCACAAAGCCTGCCTATTATGTGTAGGGGTTGGGGTCTTTGCAGATCCAGAGTATCTATGCTCTCTAGGAAGGTGTCAAAAACCAGATGCTGGCTGGGGCTGAGTAGCTGGAAGGGATTTGGGACCCTTGACCTTCTTAAGCTGATGTGGACCCTGAGACCTTTGATGCTGCTGAGGCTGATAAGTAGCAGAGAGTTGGTAAGGGAAATATTTCTTCTTTTTGGAATAGAAAGACTTCTTGGAAGTAGCCTTCCTCCTAGAGGGGTCTGAAGTCTTTCTTGAGAAACATTTGAGGGTGAGATTATCTGCCTCAAGCTCTCCTGCCTTTTTTTCTCCAACCCATACCAAACATGTTTTCTCCAGAACAAAGAATATTGACTACTTTATCTGAAACCCACTGATTGAGGTCCGATGCCTACAACTAAGCCATCCTATGAGCTCCTATGCAGACTGCAGCAGCCCTGCTAGTTGATTCAAAGGTATCAAAGGCTGCCATGATCAGGAACTTCAAAGTATTTTGAGCTTGCTTGACAATAGTCATGTAAGCATAGACATGTCCTTTGGCGGGGATCGACACCTCTGGTGAGGAGGAGTGTGATCAGAGGTAATATCCTGGATAGCTCTGGAATCCTCTGATGTCTCTTCAGAGTCAGACAGAAGAAGATGACTCTGATTCAGAAAGGAAATAGAAGTATCGATGATATCGAGCCAGAGCCAATGCCAATGCTGATGTTCAGGCCGTGCAGTACATGAACCAGGAATCGTCTGGGTACCGACAGCGTTACTGGTTCCAAAGTAGGAATCAGAGTTAGGGGCCCCACTAATACTGATTCCAGCGGAGGAATCAGAGGAAGTGGACCCGCCAATACCTGTTCCAGGGCTAGTATCAGAGGCAGAGGCACTAGCGTAGAGTTGGAAGCAGATGCCTGACTGGCTGTGGCCATCAATGTCTTTGGTACCACAGCAGCCAGGAATGCAATCAAAGTCCTCTCGATAGTTAAGAAACACTGATTGATGGAGAATACCGATGCCTGGGTGCATTTGAGTACGGGGCTGTGTGCCACCATCCCAAAGCACGGTACCAGCAGCTCTCCAGAGGTTGATGCCTCGGGAGCATCCTGGAGTCCCTGTGTGGCTTTGGAGTTTTGCTCCTCCTGCCGGAGCTGTTTGGCAGGCTGGTCAGCATTGGATTCCCCTTTTGGAGCATCTTATGAATGAAGGTGCTTACCTCAATGATCAATATCAGATTTTGATGCCAAGGACTTAGTCTCTAGTTTATGTTTGGACTTTTTGGAGACTTGGGAACCAGCTGAAGGAGACATATTCGACAATGCCGAAGCCACTGAAATCGAGTCCAGGGCAAACAGTGAGTCATACTGTTTGGCCCTGTTCTTTAGAGCTCATTTGGTCATTTGTTTACATAAAGAACAATTGTCTGGTATATGGTCTGGGCCCAAACATTTTAGAACCAGTCATGAGAATCCATGACTGACAGTGCCGGAGCACTTGGAACATATTTTTTAAAGCCACTGATAAGTTTGTCATGGTGACAAATGGAAAAAAATTTAGGCCGAGACATAAGGTGGCAGTGAATCGCCTGAAGAGAAAGAAAAAAAGAAAAGGAAAGAAAAGTAAAAAGTAATATTGGGGCCAGTATCAGTTTTTCGGTGGTAACAGGAAAGGTGCTTCCTGCGGCTCTGTGGAAAATGAAGAACTGAGTTGGGAAGGTGGGAAGGCAGACACGCAGGCACAACGTCAAAGGCTTTCCTATTGGATGCTGGGGAGCGATCCTGCGTGGGCTCAATCAGTACCGATGATACCCATATGTGAAGACTGCATTCCTGCTTGTTCCAGTAGATAAAACCTTTACAAAATTACTGCCTATGGGGTTAATTTAAAAAAAAATCTCAGTGCCAAAATTAGCAGGCCAAAGGCCTTAGCCAACCAGGATGCGGACTACAATATTCAGCAGTATGATCCACAGAGTACCACTGAATATCTTGATAGATTGCTGCTTGGCACTATCAGGTTAGTATAGGGGTGCTCTGTGGGTAGAGTGGGGCATGTCAGTGCTGTCTGGATAAGCACCGACATCCATTTGGTCAGCACAATGCTGAGCCAGCACCTAATGCAAATAGGTATTAAATTTCTGTCAGCAGCTGCTTGTTTGGTTTCTTCTTTATGTATCTGTTTAATTTTAGCTGGAGAGTTGCATTGTGGGATGGGATTGGTTTGTCTTCTTAGTGCTGAAAAGTAATTTAAAAAATCCCCACAAAATCTACATGCAAATTGTGCCTGTGCTCTGCCAGACCATGCCTTTGGCTACATCTATCCAGCAAAGTACACACCTTCATGCCAAAGCACATACTTTTATGCCAATCCCTTTCGAAAGGGAGACTATGATAAAATGAGGAAAACAGTTACGAAAAAACTAAAAGGAGCAGTTGAAAAGGTTAAAATACTATCTTGGAAGCCCAGACCAGCTGTATTCCACACTTTAAGAAAAGTGGAAGGAAGTCCAAAAAACTGCCAGCATGGTTTAAAGGTGAGGTCAGAGAGGCTGTTGCCAAAAAAGCATCTTTCAGGAATGGAAAAAAAGAGCCAAACGACGGAACCTGGAAACAGCACAAGCACTGGCAAGTCAAATGCAAGGCAATGATAAGGCAGGCAAAGGGAGAATTTGAGAAGAAGCTTGCTGCGGAAGCAAAAACGCGAAGTAAAGACCTTTTCAAGTACATTCATAGCAAAAAACCTGTGAGAGAGTCAGTTGGTCCATTAGATGATAAAGGGGTTAAAGGAGCACTAAGAGGCGACAAGGCGATAGCGGAGAGACTGAATGAATTCTTTGCTTCGGTCTTTACTGAGGAAGATGTAGGGATGTTACCCATGACTGAAGTGGTATTTAAAGGTGCGGAAGAATTGAAGGAAATATCGATACATCGGGAAGATGTATTAAAACTATTAGATAAACTGAAGAGTAGCAAATCACCTGGGCCGGATGGTATACATCCAAGGGTGTTGAAAGAACTGAAATACGAGATTGCAGACCTGCTATTAGTAATCTGTGAACTATCATTAAAATCATCTCTAATACCTGAAGATTGGAGGATCGCCAATGTAACACCAATTTTTAAAAAGGGTTCCAGGGGTGATCCAGGAAACTACAGGCCGGTGAGCCTGACATCAGTACCGGGAAAAATGGTAGAAACCATCATAAAGAATAAAATTACTCAGCATGTAGATAGTCATGACCTAATGGGAGACAGCCAACATGGCTTTAGACAAGGAAGATCTTGTCTTACTAATCTGCTATGTTTTTTTTGAAGGAGTGCATAATCAGGTGGACTAAGGTGAGTCGGTTGATATTGTGTATCTGGACTTTCAGAAAGCCTTTGACAAGGTCCCTCATCAGAGACTTTTGGCAAAACTAAAGAGTCATGGGATAGGAGGCAGTGTACTATTGTGGATCAGGAACTGGTTAAAAGATAGAAAGCAGAGGGTAGGGCTAAATGGCCAATTTTCCCAATGGAGAAAGGTGAATAGTGGTGTACCCCAGGGATCTGTGCTGGGTCCGCTGCTTTTTGACATATTCATAAATGACCTGGAAAGTGGAATAACGAGTGAGGGGATCAAATTTGCAGATGACACAAAACTATTTAAAGTTGTTAAAACCCAAGAGGATTGTAGAAAATTGCAAGAGGATCTTGATAAATTGGAAGACTGGGCATCAAAATGGCAGATGAAATTTAATGTGGACAAGTGCAAGGTTATGCACCTAGGGAACAACAACCCAAACTATGGTTACACGATGCAAGGTTCCACATTAGGAACCACCACCCAGGAAAAAGATTTAGGCGTCATTATGGATAACATGTTAAAACCCTCGGCCCAGTGTGCAGTGGCGGCCAAGAGAGCAAATAGAATGCTAGGTATCATAAGGAAAGGAATGGAAAATAAAACAAAAGATATTATAATGCCTCTATATCGTTCCATGGTGAGACCGCACTTTGAATATTGTGTGCAATTCTGGTCGCCGTATCTTAAAAAGGATATAGCGATTTTAGAAAAGGTTCAGAGAAGAGCCACCAAAATGGTAAAGGGGATGGAAGGATACTCCTATGAAGAAAGGCTAAAAAGGTTAGGGCTCTTTAACCTGGAAAAGAGACGGCTGAGGGGTGATATGATAGAAGTCTATAAATTAATGAACGGAGTGGAACGGGTAAACGTAGATCGATTGTTTACCTTATCAGAATATAGAAAGACTAGGGGACATGCAATGAAGCTACAGGGTAAACTATTTAAGACTAATAAAAGAAAATATTTTTTCACTCAACGTGTAATCAAACTCTGGAATTTGTTACCGGAGGATGTAGTAAAGGCTGTTAGTGTAGCTGGGTTTAAAAAAGGTTTAGACAAGTTCCTGGAGGAAAGGTCCATAAACCATTATTAAGAAGGGACCCAGGATATCAATGCTTGAACCAATACAAGCATTGTGGAACCTGTGTCTCTTGGGGAAACTGCTAGGTACGTATGACCTAGATTGGCCACTGTTGGAAACAGAATACTGGGCTTGATGGACCTTGGTCTGACCCAGTATGGCATATCTTATGTTCTTATAAGCAGTTAAGTGTGTATGTGGCCATCTATGCATGTGAATGACTATAAAATTACTTTTTATGATTGTAAGGTCTGGGAAAGAAGATCAGAAAGACAATAGATTGATTCAATCAGAAATTAGCAGAGCTAGCTCAAGGGTATCTGACGCTCTAGGCAAACCTTGAGCTGGGCACCCTCCCTACCCATAGTTCAGTATCTCTTTTTCCCCTCCCTAACTCCCTTTAGTGGCCAGCATCTCCCTTTCTCTCCCTTCCACACATGTCCAGCATCTCTCATTACCCCTGTCTTACAGGGTGTGCTTCCCTCATCCACACCACTGCCCCCACCAGGCTACCCTGAAGTACTGTAATGTGACATACATAGTGCAGGGCCTCAGAGCAGGCATGCACATTCAAGCCAGTTGGGTCAGACCAGAGGTAGAAGAACGTAGCAGACCCCAACAGGGCCATAAGTGCTGCACTGTGTCAATTAATAATGGGGCCCAAATTTGCATTATACAATATGTACCTCTGGAGTATCATCACCTCCAGACAACACAAGGAACCCTTCACCCATTGAAGTGGAAGCTCCCTCTCCCAAGTTGCCCTAACACATCTGTTAATATCTAATGCAAGGGATTCACCTCAAGCCACCCTCAATCCCGAAAACCTCTCAAGTTCTAAACTTCTTCATAACCCTAGGTAAAGAATCCTTAAGATCTGCAACAAAACCTTCAAATCAGCAAAGAGTGGTCTTAACCCCCTACCTCCCCACCTGTATCCATGTCATCCCAGGGCCCCTTCAATTTGTGAGCCAATGACACAACATGCCATACAAATAAACTCAGGGAGGAGGCAGTCTTGCCATGCTCCACCCAATAAGCTATCGCTCAGGAGAGTGTGCCATTAGCCAATATCCTTAGGCCATTGTACAGAACCTGAACCCATGAAATGGTCTCTCTACTCATTCCAAATTGTTCCAATACATACCAAAAATATCCCTATGACATGATCAAAAGCTTTTTCTATATCAAAGCTCAAGGCAAGAGCTTTCATTTCAGCTAGAAACTGCTAAACACTGGTACCCCATGCCTCCCAGGAATGAACCCCACCTGCTCCCTATTCATCAAGGGAAGCAAAACAGCAACAAACTGTCACTAGCACGTGTGTAAAATTTAATATCCACCTTCAGAAGGGAAATGGGTCAGTACAATCACACATCTGCATCCTGCCCAGGCTTGGATAAAACTAACAAACACCTGATTTACCAATGTGGGTAATCTCTCTACCTGCTGTGCCTCATTAAACAGCACCTTTAAAGGTTCCGCAACACAATCACCCAGCACTTTATATAATTCCACCCGCAAACCAACTGGACCCGAGGCCATCAAGTTGCACAAGCTTTGTATTGCTTACAAAATATTCACATATGCTAATGTAGTACACAACAACCCCTCCAGCTCAGAGGCAAGCCTAAATCCACAAAAATCCTATCCCCCTTTCAGTTTGTACTTCACTTGCCAGTGTTCAGCTCTATTACCGAGCTGAAAAAAATCATATGCTCCAAACTGCACAGCTTTCATTGTTCTTTGATGAAGCAGCGCATGTAACATGGTTTAGAACTAAAAAAAAAAAATTGCTCTCAGAGTTGCTGTAGGGGTCTGCACCAATTCCTGCTGAACAGAGTGGTGTTGGCTACACTAATGCAGCAAAGCAGCATTCTGCCTCTTCTAAATGCTTAACAGCATAAGCAATAATGGCTCCTGCTTTAGCAGTTTCCTAAAATAAACTGGGATCCTCCTGATGCACGGCATTAAAAGTTACAGAATCCTGCCACTGATGCCAGATATAGTCGTGGTCAACATTACTGGCACCCTTGCAGTTTAGGTATGTTGTGTACAATATCTTGAGAAATAGTTGGAAATATTCCAACAGCATGTCATCATATTTTAATAGTATGTTCAAAGGTATACAACAAAAAATATGTCTGTGCAACCTAGATTAGCAATTTCTAAGAAAAAAAAATAAGACCTGGACAGGATTAATGGCATCCCTCACTGATGTTTAGTTGTGCAACCCTTGGCAGTCATGACAGCCTCTAAACGTTCTTGTAGCTATCTTTAAGTTTCTTGAATCTGACTCTTGGTAGTTTCTCCTACTCCTCAACTGCGATTTGTTCCAGCTCATGAATGTTTCCAGGATTTCTGTTATCAAAGGCAGATTTTAGCTCTTTCCAAAAGGTTCTCAATTGGATTGAGAACTCACTGGATATGCACATCTATTATAGAATTTCATAAATATGCAAAGGATTTGGAGAACCGGTTAAGACGTAGAAATTATCCTTCTGCACTAATACACAAGGCTTATAAAAGGGCAATATATAATCATCCAGAATGGTGGCAAGACCAACAGAACCAGCTTACAGAAAAAGAAGCCCCCACGCAATTTGTTGGAGTCCTTCCTTATATGCCTAATTCTGCGGTTGTGACTCAAATTTTAAAAAAGCATCAGCATATTTTAGCCCTCCATTCCTATTTTCAAAGACCTTTGATGTTAGCTTACAAGCGAGACTGCAATATAGGAGACCTAGTGGTGCATACTGCCTCAAAGCAAATTTATGCGAGTTCGCTCAATAAAGATTTAGGCCACTTTGCATGAGCATCATGTGAATTCTGTAGTAACACAGTCTGGTTTGAAATGGACTGATCCAGCTACTAACTGCAGTTTAACACATCATGTTTAACGGCATTTGTAGTCTACTTAATTATGTGCCCGAAGTTATATAGGGAGGACTACAAGATTCATGAAGAAACATCTTCAAGAACACAGATCTCAAATGAATTCAAGGGTGTCATCAGCCCCCATGGTATCTCATTGTATACAGTTGGGACATTTGCTTGAGGACCTAAAATGGAGGATTACTGATCATGTTCCTCCTGACCTATGAGGAGACAGAATCTTTAAATTGCATCACTTGGAACAATGGATATTTAAATTATGTACGATGACGTCCCAAGAACTTAATGCAGAAATTGACTGGTGGGGTCTACTGTAAGGACTGCAGGTTTTTCTAGATTTTTTTCAAATTTGGATTTAGGGCCTTTTTCAGAACTTGATTTAATTATTAGTTTTTGGCACCAATACTTGAATTTGAGTCACCTGAGTCGTCTTGTAATGGGGAGGAGCATAAAAAGGAGGTAGAACCATCACTTGGTAGCCTGCTTGAAAACGAGCCAAAAATAACTAGGAGCTTGAAACACAGCATTGTGTTGTTTTTCCCAGTTAGCAGTTATGCTGATTTATGCTCTTTTGTTGGGGAACAGTGGGGCCTCCAAAAAAGGAAACCAATACAAGTTGATAATGAAAACAACAGAGTTCTTGGTTGAATAGATTTAAATAAAAAAAAGCCTGCACCAAGATACCTTTTCTGAGATCAGCACGGGATTGGTGAGATACACATCCAGCGTGGCTCGCAGTTCAAGTCTCCAGTGCGGTGAATTGAGGTTTCGAGAGCACTTCAAATTCTGGAGACAACTAAGAAGACTGTTCAAAAGCTAAGTATATCTGAGGGATCACATGTTTATACTGTCCCCCCTATTGCTTTTTAGGCTATGTAGCCTTTATTATAAGATAAAAAGGAGGGCTTGACAAGAGAGGGTTTCCTTTTCAGGCATCCAACAAAAATTAAGAACTGTTTATAAGTTTGACTTCAGGGAATATAAATGTTTAAGAGGGTTTTCACTTTATTTATTAAAATCATGTCCTGGCAATGTCTCAGTTTTAATAATATTTCTACTATTTACTTTTTTAATTGGTCTTGTTTTATTTGATTCTTATATGCACACATATTTGACACAAATAAATTGTCCAAAACCATTTCACTGGCTACTTTTTTTCTTTTTTTTAGGAGATATTGGACATTAAGGGTTAAGGGGTTGAGCTGCAAGGATGCCAATAATGTTGACTACAACTGTATACTCCAAATCTGGATCTTCATGGTGCCCAGTTGGCATTCTCCATCCCCGTCAAATCCCTTGCCCTCTAAAAAATAAAATCCAAAAGAACAGGGGCATGATCTAACAAGCTCCTCAATTTCAACCCTTTCTACCCTCGAAGTAAGAGAGAATCAGAAATCAAACTATAATCCAATCGGATCTGGGTGTGATGTGCTCTTGAAATGTAAGAATTTCCTTTTGCCCAGATACATTGGTTGAACAAGTATTAACCAATTGCCTTTCCCGGGATAACAGGATAACCCCTTATTTCTTTCTTCCCTCTGCCCGCTGGGACTCAATCCAGCACTGAACCTACAACCCTGCTAAAATCACCCAATATCACTACTTGGTTGTTATTCAAACCCAAAAGCAGAGCAACTGTTTTTGTAAAAAAAACCCTCATTTTCAGTTTGGAAATTGGAACCAAAGTTTTCTTCACCCAAAGTTCCCCTAAAATTCCCATGTAGGAACCATTTGGGTCACAGATTACCTTGTTTACCCATTACTTTATATAAAAGAATTGCAACCCTTGCCTTAAGAGATTTAAGGGAAGATGCAATATAGTACTTGCCTACTCAACCATTCCCGACCTTTGCATGCTCAATACCAGTGAGGTGAGTCTTCTGTTTGAACCCTATCATGGTTTTGCACCTTCGCAGAGCTGTTAAGACCTTCTTCCTTATAATGGGAAATCCTAGCCCTGTTACACCTCTCTGGACTTCATAATTTTAACTCAAATACCACATACACATTACTTAACTTATGATGTCAACAAATCATACAACAGAATTCCTCCACAAAAGCACTCATACTCCATGACACCACAATGATATTCATTTGCATCTACAACACTCCCATGTACAAATTCCTTCCCATTCTTCACCTGACCCCCAAACGCTTCCTGCTCTCCCTTCCCATCCACCTATTCCCCAAACCATTCCCAGCTTTGCTGACAAGTGGTCAGAACCCATGGGAGGATAGTCTCACCACAGGCAACCATATTGAAATATACTGTACACCACATATTCCCTGTCACCATCAACTCAATGGACCCACTTCCCTTAATGCCCCACATCCAAACCACCATCCCAGTAAGATTACCCCCATAATGCAACCACCTCCCCCACCCAAAACTCAATAAAGGTTAGCACAAGAAACATTCAAATTGTAGGCATATGCCAAAAGAGAGCATGAACTAGCTGCTAGCACACAGTCTGGCCCAAGTCCTGCAACTCAGGGGCAAAACACACAGTCTCCTTGTCACAAACAAGTTCAGTCTCCTTGCAGAAGGGTTCAGAGGCCTCAGTAGACCGATACTTAAACTGCTTACTACCCACCAAAACCCACTGTCAGAGGGCAGGTCAGGATGTATTCAGAAAGGCTACCTTCTGGGAATGATCTTTGACATAACCCCACCCTCCTGCAGATTGTGACAGGCTTTGTCAAGCGACTTACTGCAACAGGACTTTCCATCCTTGGCAAAGTAGAGGCCAAATAACTGTAACCATCTGTACCACACAGAATGTTTTTTTTGTGAAGATGTATGCGTCCTCTTCAGGAGCTCAAAGCTTAGGTTGCCATTTGCCATGAAAACATCACTTCCTCCCTGTACTTTGCTTAATTAATGTGATTTGATCTGTTAAGAAAACTTTTTTGACAAATACATGGTTTAAATTTAACTTCACTAGAAGGTTTTTTTTGGTAAATACTTTCTTTTGTTTTTGGAGGTGGACCTAATTCTAATATTAGAAAACTACTTTAGAACTATTTGTATAGGTGCCCTATGAAGCAGCCTTTAAGGCAAATAGCTTGTGTCAGGGTCAATAATATGATCTAATGTTTAGTTTATTTAGTGATGAATTAATAAAATATTTTTCTATGGTGATTGTGTCTACATCAATGTTTCTCAAAGTAATTGAACAGAGATTCTAATTTAAAAACAATTTTTATAATTGCCTTTTGTGTTGATAGTATATGGTTGGCTTCTCATAATACATCTTATTTTATGTACTCAATCTTTTACATAAAACATTTGGCAATGTTGTGGATTCAGGTCGAACCACCACCACCAAACACAGTTTGGAAATGAAGGAAGCTTGGAAGCATAGGTTGCAACTGTACCTACAAACATAGCTAAATGTCAAGCCAGGTCATTATATACCATCATTTAAATCCTTTTCATATAAAACTCCAGATAATATTTTTGGAGTAGATGTTAGTGATAGTATATCCTCCTATGTTACAAATGGAGACATATCTTGTCAAAATGGAGGATAAAACAGATTGGAAAGCATCATCAATGCTCTTGGCATTGATAAGGTTTCCTCATGGCTGGACTTCTTAGAGGACATCATCATCACTGTCAGTGGACTGAGCCAAAGAACCAGACCAATGTCTAAACACTGATGCCAGAGTCTGATCATAATTCACGTTCACACTCAGTCTTAATGCCTTGTCCAGGGAAGTAAGCGAAGAATGGCTGTCCTTAGGGGTAATTTTGCCTTGCCTCAAATTTGATTCCAAAGAGACCACCTTTAATTAATAAACCTTCAATATGAAAGTGGACAATTTCAGTGTTGACTGTCTTAATGTCTATGTCAATATCAGAACAGTCTGAAAGATATCCTAAAGCTAGAAACTCTGAAGTTTCTATGGCCTTATGCGACTTATTAGAACAGATTAAATAGTTTTATCTTATGCATGTCCTAGGTTACAAGGAGCTGCAGTGGCATTTGAACCCTGGCTTTCCTGGTTCTAGCTCACTGCTCTAATCAGACTTCTACTTCACACATTGCTCCCATTAGCAACTGCCCAATTTACCATATAAGTAAAACATAGAAATTGAATTCATATCTAAAATTCATGCATTTGCATTTATCATGTATTTGCATGTTAACAGTTAGCTGCCTCTGTTACCTAGATTTGCTGTTTATGCCTGTTTTTTGTAAAGTTGCTTATTTTGATGTTTTATGCCTGTTCTATGTAAAGTTGCTTGACTGTTCACGTTTCCTGTAAACCGCTCTGATACTAAATAGTGCAGTATATAAAAGCTAATATAAAATCATAAGTCACTAAATTCAATAGTTTATTCCAATCACTACTCCACTGCTTATTTCACTTTTCTCAATACCCCAGATCTTCTATTTTGACACGAGTCAGTATTTTGAGAATTTGTTGCATTAGGAGCTAGCAGCACCTTCCTCCAACTGTTGTAGCCACAATTTGATTGTGCTCTTATTTTTTTGATAGGAAAACTCTAGTCTGATAGCAACTAGCAAACTAGAATCTAACCTAGAAATACTGAAGGCCTGACTAGTTACAGACTTAAAAAAAATACTGGGGCATGTTAACTGAACTGCAATAAGCACTTTGAAGGGGTTTTAACATGCACTGCTGGTGTGGGCCCATACTAAAAACAGAACCTACAAAACTTGTGCGAATTGCTTAGTGCAGGCATCGGTAGGGGCAACCAAGTATGGCCGCAGGATGGTACACTAATGGAGCCTTATGAACAAAATGAATAAAGAGTTGTGATGCTACTTATCACAACTGGCAATAGCGCAGCTGCACTTAATGCCATCTCAAGAAGTGGTGTTAAGTGAAGCCACACTATTAGTAGTTGGGCTCCCTTAGCAACAAAACAGCAGCATGCTGTGCTGAAAACCTCTCTCACCCCACCCTTTAATCCAATCCCTACAACTTCACCTCTACACTCAATCCAAACCCCCCCACCAAGATCAGACCCTCAACAAAGAAATCCCCTCATGATCACCCCCCCAAGCCAAGTTCCCCCAATAGGAACCCCCCACAAGCAGAGGCTCCCTCATCAGCATTCCTTATGCCCCCATCCCCAGGGCATACCCAGGGGTCTCCCTGGTAGTCTAGTGGCCTGGGTGGAGTGGTACTTTTTCAATCCCATCCTAGTGCTATTGTGGTTCAAAATGGCAACTGTGATGCCTAGCTGTGACCTCTGCTAGGGATCAATCTGCCATATTGCCCTTATATGGCAGACAGATCCCTAGTGGTAGTATTACGAGAATACCATTAGGGGTCATAGCTGCCATTTTGAACCCTGGCAGCTCTGGAGCAAAATCAGAGGGGGATCACTCCTGTCCTGGTCCACTAAACTATCATGGAGACTCCCAGGTCAGTCCTGAGGGTATCAGGGTTTGGGGAGAACTGGGGGAAGGAGATGGGGTGCTTCTGCTTGGGGAGGAGGGGGGGGGGAAATCAGATTGGGAGGGTTATGTGCCCAGGGAGGGGGGGTTAGGGCTGCATCATCACAGAAACTACTTTATTTTTTTTTCTAATACTTTTAGTGCCAGGGCCCATGTGTTAAGTGTCTGCCTTGCACTGTGCAATAACTGCAGGGCAGATGCTTGCTATGCCCACTACCATTTACCACACAGGATATGGGCTTACTGCATCTTAACTTTTGCACTTAAGGTTTGGTAGGAGCAAAATCTTACCAAATATTAGTAAACATGATCCACTGATGCTAAACTGACTTTAAAATTCAGTTCCAAAGCCACTGGGAACAATTCATGCCTAGCACTGTAGCAGCCAACTATCAGCTTGCCTGCCCCATTTACTAAAACACGGCTGTACAAATATCACAGATTCCAGCTAATGAGTGTGCTAAATTGCTCTCTCAATGGCTACAGAGACCAATTTAAAAGCTGTACAGCCAATAATTCTGTTTCTTTAAACAAGCATTCACAGAGATGTGCCAGTTGGTCTTGAAGTATGAAGGTCTTTTATACTAAACCAATTGCATCTTGAGAATAACCCCCCCCCCCCCCCAATTATCTTGTAAACAAAGAACAGGAAGGATATTTTCTTTTTACTTTGTTTGGTATTTTGTCATTCGATCATATTTAGTAAGAGACATATTTCTGTTACATGTAGGGCACCATCTAAACACCATGGCTTTTTGTCAGTCAGCCTTTATGTGGCAAATGGCATTAGCCAAATTAAAAGGTAAAAATTTTATGTTTGGACAAAAAAAAATAAATAAAAACCAGGTCTCTTGTCGCTGAGGCAGAGACATCAACAAAAATAAAATTAAAGAAAAAACACAGAAAAACACTAAAGGAGCCTTATGACCAAAGTGAATAAAGAGTTTTGTGATGCAGAACACATTTGTCTTATTCCACAGGAAAAGATCTATTAAGAGCCTTTGCAGTCTGTACGTCTGTTTCCGGCCTCATATGAGCAGAAAGAATTTCTACTACTTTATAGCTATGGCTAATAAATGTTGTTCTTTGCATTTTTGCTTGACGTCACCCAGGGATTACTGACTTATCCTGCTTGTTCATGAACACCACTTTCTTTTAGGTAGTATGCAAAGTCCCAAAGATTAATAGGGCACCAAATATTAAAAAATTTTTCTTTTTTTTCCTCTTTAAAAAACAAAACTAAGTCTCAATCTGTATTTAAACTTTGTGGAATTTTCAGGCCTTTTAAAATCATGTGTTAATGGGAAACTATCATTTCTAGATTTCACTTATGCTCCTTACATAAGATAAGCTGCAAATGACGTTTTCTACCACAGATTATTATTATTTTTAAAGTTGACCGTTTCCAAGTTCTTGTATTAAAGAACTTGCATTCAGTCTTCTCTCTGATGGTGTGAGGTGTATTCCAGACACCTCTGTTCATGCTGCTACAGTGCCATTGCACATGCAGTGTTCATTTGAAATCATTACCAGGGCTCGCAACTGTGCATATGCACTTTAGTTTGAAACCCTGGTATTTGTTTGCTTAGTAAACTCATTTTAGTAGTGACATTTATATTTGTGCTCATGCATTTTCAAAATGACATTGAACTGTTCAGATACCAATAGGAAAAGAAAAGATGCACAACTGTTGAAAAAAACAAAAACATTTTCTTGTGATAAGAGGCAATCAGCTATAGAGCTTTCTGATAACATCTAATGGTAATAGTGGAAAAAACTAAAGTAAGGGGCTGTGGGACCCCATGAACAAAGGACGACCCATAAATGCCTGAAAACAATTTACTTAGATGTTCTGGAATCAAGTTCCATATGTCATATGACCTCACTACATGGCTCGTTACATCTGCTTATTGAGACACGTGGAAAGCGATAGAGAAAACGATCGCCAAAAGCACTTTGTTAAAATATTGAATATACAAAAGTACAATGTAGTCCAGGTAAGCCAGTAAGGTGTAACGAATAAATGTGATGGAACATCCCTTTTAAAAATGAAGTAAAAAAATGGTCACAAAAGATAGTGTAGTTTATATCTTTTTTGCAGTGCATTTCCATAAAAATGGAAATGCACTGCAAAAGAGATATAGGCTACACAATCTTTTGTGACCATAAGATAATTGACAAAATATCCATATTCAACTGATATCTCTATACAGAACACACTAAGGTGCCTATGCCAGTTCTACTTCTTCCATTTCTTCGCTGTGTTCTGCTGCACCATCAGTATTATCATTGCTAGACTTCTCCAAACCCTTCAACATCCTGAAGCACAGAATCAAGCATACCACTAGGTTTGTTATTTGTGTTCTATCAACTTCAAGTAAACTAGATGCTGATGTCACACAATTCCCTCAATACCAATCTAGGCCTTAGAAATCCCAGGTCATATATGATCTCCTGTTCACTGTATTTTACTTAAAAACAACAACAAAAAAAACCCTGTCCACCTACTGGAAGTTTCCTAATACAAGAAGGGTACCTTTAAGCATGTTCCTATTACAGAAAGACCAGCGGATATACTGTAAACGCAAAGTCCCTCTCAAACAAAATTCCTTGCACACAATAGTGATGAAATATTACATTTTCTTCCTATGCTCTCAAATTTAAAGTAAACTCATTTTAGTATACAATAAGTTATGCTGACAAATTTGCAAAAATAGCTATAGTAGTTTTACAATGAAAACGGATTTAAAAATACTATCCTCAATATAAAACACAGTTGCCCTCTCTCCATATGACTTAAAAAAAAGGTAACAATCTTACTTTAGGTATTTGGATATTTTAACATGATCATTTGAGAGCCCCTAAAAATTCCACTCAGTCTCCTACTTTGGAAAAGCTTGCACAAAAATTTACTGATATCAAAGTTACAGAAAGCCCTTTGTCCCTGAAGTATATATAGATGCATATTTGTTTAATCAAAATGTTATCTAAATTTTCTTATGCAGCTGTATAAAAATACCTAAGCTAAAAATTCTTTTTCAAGATTTTCTTCAGCTGTTATCTATAAACATAGTAAAGACCATTTTTAGTAAACTGTTAAGTGTGTGAATCTTTGCACTGGAGTCCTTGATTTTCTTAGAACAAAGAAGGGGCTCCTTGAAACATAAATGCTTTTTGCTAAAAGAGATCATCATTCTTCCTTATTCTCTCACTGGCATGCTGAAGTCAGAATTCAAACATGCTTAGGATACAGAGGACAGTAGTAAGAACAAGAGAAATGGCCAGTGCTAGAGCAGGGTCTGTTAGTTTGCTAGGTATGACTTCTGACATCAAACTTGGGACTATCCATTTTATTCGAGTGCTGCAAATAGATATGCTCTGGCATGGCCAACACCTTCTGGGGGATGGCGCCCGTGGGGCAGGCAGTGGTTCCCATGTCCTGGAAGCCAAGAGTTGAAGTAGATAATCTGTAGACCAATGTCATGGCATCAGCCACCAAGTAGCGCTGGTAGGGATTCCCAAACCTCACAATCCAAAGTAGAGGAGAAGAAGAAAGAGGAGAAAATGGAAGCTAGATGCACAAAATTGGAGGGTTTTTTTTTCCAGGCCCTATCTGCTAAAGAAAAGGACAAAAGGGTAGAAGAGGAGGAAGACAAATAGGACTGTTGGGTAGGGGGGAGCTCTGAAGACCATGTGCTCTGCTGTGTGTGGAGAGAAGGTCCAGGGGAGGAGAGTTCTGGGGGCTTGTTGGTGAAGGTGCAGAGAATGTGTGTTGGGGGGGTGGGGATTGCAATGCTGGGCAAGAGAAAAGGATACTATTAGAGCAGTCAAGAGGAGAGTTCAGAGGTTGTGCTAGGTTTTGGGGCAGCAAGGGATATGGCTCTGAAGGGACTTAAGAAAGCTTCTTAACAATAGATTTTATAAAGAGTAATTTGAAAGAACTTAAAAGCAACTAAATAAATGACATAGCAAAACGCCAACACACTTTTTTAAAGCATTTTCAAAAACAACTAATTATCTAAAAAAAAAAATCACATCACATTTTATAAATACTTAATAGCATTTTGATAGAACATACCAAACTGAACTATGAGAGTAATAACACCACAATTATTGGGTGCTTCTCTCCACACTGCCAGCAACACAAACCAAAAAGCAGTGGAAGAATGCAAAAGAATATAAATAATGGAAAAAAGCAGATCGGACATACTGAAGATAAACTTTTAGGGCTTCTTTTATTAACACTTAGCACATGCTAACAGGCATTAGCATGCTGCTGCTGCCATGCCCATAGGGATAAAAAGTGCTGGGGCAGCGGAAAATGTGTGCTGACATTAGGGGGCACTAGGGGGTATGTTTATTAAACTGTATTAACTGTTAATGCAGCAGATAGTGTTGCCAAGTGCACAGTTAACAGCCAATGTGAGAATGCGTTTTATCTGCAAACATGGGCGAGGCATGGTGGAGGATGGGCGTGTCTGCAATGCGCAATTCCTGTGCATGCCAATAGCACATGGTAACCATCCAAGCTGCAGATAGCACGGGTGCTCATAATAATGCTTCGGCAGGCAGCATTACTTGCATCTACATAGAATTTCTGATTTCCCTGTGATATCTGCTGGGGACATGCTGGGTGTGCCTCGAATACCATAGCACTTTTGCGGCTAGCAAAGCACCATTTGCACTAACTCACTACATTAGCTGCAAAACCCTAACAGTTTAGTAAACATGCCCCTAAGTGTTAGGATAAGGGGCTCTTAGCTTCCCTTTCCAAAAACAAGCGTCTCCAAAAAGCGAAAGTAATCTTTTCAACTAAAGACAGGCTGATCTGTGTTTTGATATAATATTCAACAAATTTATATCTTTTTCTATTTTTTATGACATCTAGCATTCAAAAAGCGCAATACATAGGTGCATTTAAACATAGAAAAACATTTACATTTGTAAAGACTGATGAAATAAATACGATTTTTGATGCAGTGATAAGAAAAAAAATCTATTAAATGATACTGTATGAAACACATGGCATATCTCTATGCAGGTATATACACATCCACATACAAATATGTTATTCTAATGCTTTGGGAAAGACTTAGCACCATTTTAACAACTTCTAAATTGGCGATATCAATTTTCATAAATGGCTAGTAGGAAGCTAGATTTTGATTTTCAGTTTGCAGCAAATATTTCAGGGCTCTAAGCAAACCAGTTGCTTTTTCCCTGTAAAAAATTGTTTGTAGAACTTTGTAGAACCTAAACTATAAGAAAATATTTTCTAACATTGCAATCTAGGACAACCTTTTATTAATAAAGAAGAAAATGGGTAAGCATAGAAATATTTTAAAAAACACTGTGCTCTGTGGGTGCACCCATCTTGTATTAGTCTAGTACAATATATGGTCATTTAGCACATACCCTCTAATTACAACTGCCAGGTAACTTCCAGATTATGCACTTAATTTTGATCCCGAGACCCACTCTGCCAATTCTAGTTATTTGGTAGATAATCTAAGTATGCTTGTTTGATATAATCAAGCTGTAGCTAATTTAGAGTCTCAAAGGATGAAAAGTTTGTTAGCACATAAGCATCAAGAGTGGTTTACTAGTTTTATGTCTATGATTTGTAACAAACAAAACAAATTTAAAAGTGGAAAAGCATCAAGTATAAAGTCTATTATGGAAAACAAATATTTTAAAACTCTTTCATTAGGACTGTGATTTTTCACTTGTGGGTCTGTAAATGGGCAATCTCAAGTGTACATTAATATAAGTGCAGAATTTTGATATCTTATTGTAGTCCGGTATCAAAAGTATTGCTTCCCAATACTATACAGAAGTAAACTGGATGCTGCCAAAGCCTCCTAAAGGCTAGAAATTACTTATTTCAATGTTTACAATTCTGTCTCTGTGGAATTGCCTGAAAATATTCCGAGTTTGTTTTCAATACATACATTTTTATGAATGAGGTATTTCCCAGTTTTATAAACTGAATATAAAAGAAAAAACTGACATTTCACAATGGCAGTTTCACAAACTGTGTTGGAACAGATAAAAATAGCATATGACTTCACAAAGATGCCACATGGTTTTGGAACTATGACTATTAGGCTTCTACTCCTGACTTTTGAAAACGTTACAATTTATGGAGGAGGATAAAGTAATAGAACAGGCCAGCTGCTTTACTTTACAGGTCTTATTTATAACTACTACTAAATAATCAAATGCTCCCATCTTTTTCTCTTGTCTCAGGACAAGTTTCATTTGGCACATAATGAAGAGGGCCAACCAACAACTACCCTGAAAAGATACAAATTTATCAAATTCTTATTACATATTAATAGTTAACAGGAAAAAAGTTGGTGAAATATAAGCAGCAAAACAAAAAAGGAAAGGCACATGTTTTTCTACTGTCCAACCATTAGTTCACTTGTATCTGCAATTACATTTAAATATACGGATCTTGCCAAGATGCTATGGCTAAGTATTCTCTCATATCCTTATTTTTAAAGGCAAAATCTAGTTTACTAATAACCAGCAAACCAGAGTTTAACCCAGCATTACTGAATGTCTGACTAGTTTTGGCTTTAAAAATACTAAGAGTAATATTCACAGCAACTAATATGATCAGCAGCAGATGCCAATTGATGAATATTTAAAAAAAAATATCAGCCTGCAGAACATGGAACTTTTGGTAATTTAGGGAGCCCTCTTATTAAAGTGTGGTAAAAATGAGCAATTATTGTGTGGTAGTTTGAAAAAGTTATTGTGTGCCGACTCCAAAGCCTCTGCAGTAACTGTTTAAGGGCATGACCAGATTCTTTTCAGTTAACACATGGTGAATATTTGTTTTTCTGTGTTAACTACACTGCTGATAACACAGATATAGTTAACTCTACCTACTTAGGTGATACCAAGTGATCTGCACTACCTACTGTAGTAAAAGTCAATGCATGGTAAGTTACTGTTAACTGTAAGGTGCAGTCTATGACCAGTCCCCACCTTTTTCTATGCTATACAGTTCATGCATGAATTGGCACGCACTAAGTGTCAACCCAACATGTTAACTATTAATGCAGACCTGGGCTAACAGTGTATGCTAAATTTGCATGTTACATATTTAACAAGCTTTAGTAAAAGGGCCTCAAAGTTGCTAAAAAGCCAAAATTCATCCGCTTTGGCAGAGGTGGGGTTAGGAGGATTCCAGGACTGGGCCTAAGTTCAGTGGCAAAATTCAGCTGCTGAAAGGATAAAGAGGTATAACTAATATCTGTTTAAAGTTATCTGTGTGTTTTCAACGAATTCACCTAAATGGATAAATTGCTGAAAACATGGAAAACTCAAACTGATATCTTATCCATTTAAAATTAAATGTTGGCCAGCTGATTGAGTATTTACTTCATTTTTGATGAACTAGCTTTGAATCTCAATTCTGAAGTTACAGGGTGCAAGTCATGCTTAGCACTGGAGCAGGCAGGGGTGTCAGCTACTGGGTACTAAATCGATGTCTCAGCAGCTTCAGAGACCAAATTTAAAAGATGTGCTGCCCACCAATTGCATTTGTTTAAACAGTGTTCGGTCGGTCAGTCAGTCAGTCACACCAAACTGGAAAACTGAGGTTTCTTAGGGAAGAGTTCTTCCTTTCTTGTGTGATCTACTTTACAACACACTAGAAGTAAACAGTGACTTTAATGGCAAGGAAGCCTTGGTCAACAACTTTTCCTGTTCACATTGTATACTTTATTTTAATTTCTGCATTTGTTCAGTTTTTCAAGTTTTAGTACATATTCATCTAAAAAAAAAATCAAATATTTGTAAAGCTCCATAAATTTAAGAGTGTGATCCAGCAATCTGGATCTACTGGAAGGTACATGATGCTCTCTGCACTGTGGGACCTTCCCATACTGCCATGGAGAGCTGTAGTTCAAACTGTGGTGTCACCAAAATACTTGTTCCAGCGGATGTATGCTTCCAGTGTCTGAGGGCTTACACTGCGCTTTATCTTCTTTAGGGACTCCATAAAATCTGATAATCGAAGGTTCCTCATCTAGAAACACATAGTGAAAGTAAATTATTCTGATGTATAATTATGATATGAAATTCATATGATATTAATGTTTAACTGAGGGCAACAGATAGTGCTAATGAAAACAAAGTAGGGCACAATTAGCTTCAAAATGAAAGGATGCTCACACACTAACAAATAAAATGGATATATTATAAAATTAGCTAAACAAACACACCTATGCATGTAAAGGTGAAATTGTACTTACCTAATGTTTTCTTTTTAAGTCTTGCTAGACCAGCCCAGACAAGTGGGTTGTGTCCCCTTACCAGCAGATGTGGAGGCAGAGGAAGCTCCCAGAGGCTTCTTAATACATCATGCCATATCACTCTGTGCCTCTAGGGGCATAAAACAATATTATAAGATCATCATAAATGCCATACTGGGTCAGACCAAGGTCCATCAAGCCCAGTATCCTGTTTCCAAAAGTGGCCAAACCAAGTCACAAATACCTAGTAGTTTCCCAAACAGACATGCAAGTTCCACAATGCTTGTCCCAGGGTAAGCAGTGTATTTCCCGGATCCTCTTTAAAAACAGTTTACAGACCTTTCCTCCAGAACTTGTCCAAACCTTTTTTTAAATCCAGCTACACTAACAGCTTATACTATATACTCCGGTAACGAATTCCAGCGTTTGATTATGCACTGAGGTGAAAAAATATTTTCTCCTATGAGTCTTAAATGGGTTACATTGTAGCTTCATTGCGTGTCCCCTAGTCTTTCTACTTTTTGATGAAGTAAACAACTGATTTACATTTACCCTTTCTACTCTATTCCTCAATTTACAGACCTCTATCATATCTCCCTTCAGCTTTTCCAAGTTGAATAGCCCTTACCTTTTAGGCCTTTCCTCATGGTGCATCCTTCCATACCCTTTACCATTTTGGTGGCTATTCTCTGTACCTTTTCAAATTCTGCTATATCCTTTTTAAGATATGGCGACCAAAACTGCACACAATATTCAAGTTGCGGTCTCACCATGAAACAATACAGAGGCATTATAATATCCTTGGGCTTTATTCTCCATTCCTTTCCTTATGATTCCTAGCATTCTATTTGTTTTCTTGGCTGCCACTGCACACTGGGCAGAGGGCTTCAATGAATTATACACGATGCCTAAATCCTTTTCCTGGGTTGTGGCTCCTAATGTGGAACCTTGCACTGTATAACTGTAGTTTGGGTTGTTCTTTGCTAGGTGGATAACTTTGGACTTGTCTACATTAAATTTTATCTGCCATGTGGACGTCCAGTCTTCCAATTTATCAAGGTCCTCTTGCAAATTTTTCACAATCCTAACTGTACTCAAGCCTATGGTCAGGAATCTCTAACCTCACACCATCTCAATGAAGATAAGGTTCAACAGTACAAGAACCATAACAGTGTAAAGGATCAGCTTCAGAGGGTTTGTCAGATGGTTATGAGCTCACAGGGCCAACCACTGAGAATAGAACAGACAAACATATTCCAGGGGCAGTTCCTGGACTGGTCTAGCAGGACTCAAGGAATGGACATCTAGTAACTAACTGCCACCTTCCATATCATCCTGCTAGACCAGTCCAGACAAGTGGCACCTACCAAAGCTACAACTACACTGGGCGGGAAGACGACCGCAGTTTTCAAGACGTCTGAGCCAAAGGTACTGTCTGCCTGAGCGTGGACATCTATACAGCAATGCTCGACAAAAGTGGAAAGTGGTGCACGTACTGCTGCCCGTCAAAATGTCTGAGGTGGCAACCAAGCTACACTCCTCTCATGAGGATGCTTGCACTCGAGTGGAATGCACACAAATTTTCCAAATCCAGCCAATTCCACAACAGCCTCCTTGATCCAGTGCCCCATAAAATAATTGGCAGCTGTGTCACCTTTATGCAGTACCGCAGACAAGATAAATGGTCCAATTTGCAGAAGGGATTAGTAACTTTCAAGTGCCAGAGAAGCACACTCCAGACATCCATCAGGAGAGTGTCTTTGTCCTTCCCTTGACACTGCTTCTTAGAAAAGGAGGGCAGACAGACTACCTGAATCACATGAAGGTTAGATACCATCTTGGGCAAGGAAGGAAGGAACAGGTCTTCTTTCAAGAATGATAAGGAACCCTTCCAGCTCAGAGATACATCTTACCAGACTGCGACCAGAAAGACAGTCTTGAGTGTCAAATATCACCTAAGTATTGCTTGCTACAAGGGCTCAGGAAAAGGTCCAGAGTACCAGGCAGAGATCCCAAGAGGGTACAATTGAATATGGGGGAGGGAGCGGCAGATGTCATACTACTGGAAAAAAAAAACCAAGAAACATCCAGATGTAAGACAATGGACTGCGCCCCTCCCCCACCAGTCTCCTGAAGCAGGAAAGGGCAGCCACCTGAACCTTCAGAAAACTATGGGAAAGACCTTTATCCAAGCCATACTGAAGGATGGAAAGTCTACCATATCAGGGTCTAGCCTGCTTACAGCATCAATGCTCAAGAAACATGGACATACACATAGGCCAGGCTGGTATATCCTCTCCTTGCTTTGAGAAGCATGAAAACCACATCAGGAGAATAGCCTTTATGTGCTAAATCGGTACCTCTCAAGAACCAAGCCATAAGCAAGAAGCGAGCTGGGTCATCTCAATAACAGAGCATTTTCACACTGCGCACCCACCCTTTGGAACACACTCCCAGAAACCCAGAGAGAGATAAAAGACCTCTCCTCTAAGAAAAAACCCTCAAAACTAAAATATTCTCCCAACACTTTGGCGCTACAACATAACCTAGAGCTCTAACTAAACACTGTTTCACAGCACATATGAGAATTTACCACACTATGTATATAGTTAATGGTTACAATGTTTAATGTTTTGTACATAGTTAATGTTTCATGTTTTATGTTTCCTGTAAACTGTTTATTGTAAACTGAACTTGTACCTCAGTACAGTTCACTGTTTATTGCAAACTGCAATTGATCGCTAGGAAATCACGGTATAGAAATGGTAAATAAATAAATCTCTAAGGACAGGCTCTTGATATAACAGCCCCCAAGCTGGGGTCAGTCGCAGAAGAAAAAGTTCCTGCAGATACTGCATCAGGTCCGCAGAACTATGGTCTCCATGGTCAATCTGTTGCCACCAGGATTATCCAAGCCCAGAAGATGCTCTATGCATTGAAGCACATGACCCATGAGTGGCCACAGAGGAAACACACATCAGGCAGCGATTTGACTAGAGTTGAACTAAGGTGTCGATGCCCTCGGAGTCTGAGATGATGGAAGATCCATACGACTTTGGGACTGGACTGGGTAACCTTCATATCCATCTCAGGATGGCCCCAGTGGCACAAATCTGCCAACAGGCCACCTGACTCAGTTCCCACTCCCTGGGGTTGTTGGAATGGTGATGATTATGCCCACTTCCACACTGTCGACTCTGGCAATGTGTTGCACTGATAGAGCTAGTAAGTTTCTTTATGCCCAAGAGAACAGGAGAGTCATCTCCAGGAGCACTGGGGCACACTTTGTGCCCCTTGCTGACTGATGTATGCCACTATCATGGCATTGCCTCAGAAGACCCTGACCATTTTGACCTTGACCAGGGTCCATAAATTGAAAAGACCAACCAAATGGCCCTTGCCTCGAAGTGGTAGATGGGCCATGCTGACTCATGGTTGTTTCAAAAACACTGAGACATTCCATTCTCACAGTGAGCTCCTCAACCAAAAAGGCTGGCATCTATTGATAAGAAAAGCCATGGGTTATCAAGTGAGATGCCCTTCCCTCAGATGCTGCAGGTTGCTGCCACTATCACACCACCTCTGGCCGGACAGGCAGCCTGACCTCAAACAGAGTTGGAAGACCACTGTGATAGGAAGGACTTCTGAAGCAGTCTCTCATGAGCTCATGCCCAAGGTACCGTATCGTTTACCACTGCCATCAATCCAAGCAGCTGTAGATAATCCTAAACTCTTAGGATCTCTTGGGATTCGAAGGCTGTCATCTGGGCCAACAACTTTTCCACTCTGATCAGGCAGGAAGACTCTCCCTACCCAAGTGTCAAAATGAGTTCCAAAGTATTCCAGTGACTGGGAAGGCTCCAAGTGGCTCTTTTCTTGATTATTCTCCCAGCCGAGATTTTCAAGGAACTGAACAAAGATCTCCTGGTGCCTCAACTCAGTGGCCACCACCATTACTTTCAAAAATATCCTCAGGGCAGTGGAGTGACTAAAGGGGAGAGCAGTGACCTGAAAATGAGAGCCACACATTGAAACAAAAAGTGCTGTTGATCTTCTGTATAGGATTGTGGAAGTAAACCTTGGCTAAGTCCAGAGACATAAGGAACTCTGCGGTGTTCTGCTTGAATCACCAACCATAGGATGTTACCCATGACTGAAGTGGTATTTAAAGGTGATACTGCGGAAGATTTGAAAGAAATATCGCTACACCGGTAAGATGTATTACAACTATTTGATAAACTGAAGAGTAACAAATCACCTGGACCAGATGGTATCCTGGCTATAAGCATACTAGCCTGGAAAAGTTTTCTGCCAAAAGAGTCTAGGGTCTTACATTCTCGCCCTGGAGGGGTAGAAGAGTGCCTTTTGGTGCTCTTAATCTTTTTCAGTGCAGACTTCACCACAATGGAATGGTGAGGCAGCTGAGTCTTTTGAAATCTAGGAGGAGGGAGGGACCCAGTACATGGTGTCCAACCTACGAGAGTAAGGAGACAACGTTAGAGGAGCCTCCCATAAGTCCATCAAGTGTTCTTGAAGGATTTCATGGATAGGCAGGGTGACTGCCTCTTTAGGAACCTTAGGGTATCCTAAAATATCCAATTTCTTTGACCTAGCTTCTTTTTCAGAGGATGTGGTAATAGAAAGTCCTTTAGCTAGTTCTATAATGAAGTCTTGAAAGGACAAATCCTCTGGTGGAGACATTCTCCTCTTTGGGGAAGAGGGGTCTTCATGAAGAACTAGAGACAGCTCATCAGAGTCCTCAGAGGAGTCAAAATCCTCAGCAGAATCAGAGTATTCTCTATTTGCTTCCAACGCACGATACGCATACCGATCGGTATCGACATCGGGCGTACCGGGTATGGGATCGGTATCGGGTGAAAACCTGGATCCGGCATGCGGAACCGATCTGCGTTTGGAAGTCGATGGTCTCGGTTCCGGTATGGGAGACGATACCGGAACCGGACCCGGTACCGCTGAACGCGGTACCGAGGGCATCGCAGCATTAATAAAAGCCAGCATGGCCTGCTGCATGGTCTGAACAGTATTGCTCATAGACGCCACTGCTGCCTGGATGTCGGTACCGGTATGGGCCGGTACCCCAGAGCAGTCTAACAGGTGATCAGTCGAGGCCGTGCCATCGATGTCAACCTGTAACCCCATAGATGGTGCTTTGGAAGCCAGAGCTTCCCGCCGGGGTTTTTTGGCTGGGGCAGGATCCTCAGATTCAAAAGTGAGAGCCTCTCGATGCTTTGAAGGAGATTTGCTCTTTGAGGACCTGCCCGAAGAAGGTTTGGTTACCTGAGATCCATCCGGAGAGGAAGACCTGGATGACTGTGATGCTGGATTATCTGAAGCAAACAGCACATGGAATTTGTTGGCCTGGTTCTGCAAACCACGTTTAGACATCTGGGAGCAGGATGGGCAGTCCGGAATGGAGTGGTCAGGTCCCAAACATTTAAGACACCATTCATGGGTGTCTGTGACAGAAATAACAGCACTACACTTGGTACACTTCTTAAAACCAGGGGCTGGTTTCTCCATGAGGAGAATTTGTGTAGGCCTGAGGCCTAACCGAAGTCACCAAGTTGTGCAAGATAATGTTTTTTTTTTTTTTTTTTTTAAAGAAAAGAAGAGAGAGACCGGCGGAACCAATTCCCTCCTTATGGCATCGGAAAAGATCACCTGTTTAATGGTGTCTATAGTGGAGCTTCTCATGTCATGCTCCAAAGAAAAATCCACCAGGAAGAATGGTTTCTTGCAGTGATATTGATTTTTTCCTCTTAAATCTCGAATATATATTCTCAAATTTTCAAAGCTAAAAAACTGGCATCCAACATATGCTGGAGACAGAGAATTAGTGGTTTATTCCCCTACAGCTGTGGTTCCCAACCAAGACCTCTGGTACCCCCCCACAGGCTAGTCAGGTTTTCAGGGTATCCACAATGAATATGCATGAGATAGATCTGCATACAGTAGAAGGCGTACATGCAGATCTCTCACATGCATATGTTTTGTGGATATCCTGAAAACCTAACAGGCCTGGTGGTACCCGAGGACTGGGTTGGGAACCATTGCCCTAGAGGCAAAGGTTGATATAGAAACACAGAAACATGATGGCAGAAAGACCACATGGCCTATCTAGTCTGCCCTTCAATATCACCCACTACAAGAGTCACCTTTTTTCCTTTAGAGAGCCTCTGTGTTTGTCCCATGCTTTTTTTGAAATTAGATACCGGCACGATGTCATAAGAAGCCTCTGGAAGCTTTCTCCATCTCCATATCTGCTGGCAGGGGGACACAATCCACCTGTCTTGACTGGTCTAGCAGGATGATATGGAAAATGTTTGATGTACTTTTATATGAGAAAAAAAAATACACATGCATATATATCTATATATCTATATATCTATAGGTTTATAAAGGTACAAGAGATGGCAGTTAACCAACTGTTAAAGCATAGTTACTCACCTGTAACAGGTGATCTCTGGGAACAGAAGGAATTTAGTCCTCACAATATGGGTATCGTCAGCACCGACGGAGCCTGCGCGGGAACGCTCCCCAGTGTCCAATTAGAAAGCTTTTGAGAGCATCCCACAGCGCCTGCGTGCTGCTTTCCCGCCTTTCCCAACTGTCTCTCCAGTTGAGTTTTAAAGCTGAGACAAAGAGAGAGAGAGGGAAAAGAAAGAGATAGATAGAAAGATACAACTCCTAGGGGAGGTGGGTGGGTTGTGAGGACTAAATTCCTGCTGTTCCCAGAGATCACCTGTTACAGGTGAGTAACTATGCTATCCCCAGGAACAAGCAGGAATGTAGTCATCACATATGGGGACTCCCTAGGTTTACGTGCCAGGGAGAGACCCCAGAAGTTGTGTGTCCCTGAACAGGGCTCCACTTCCCCCCATGGATCTCTGGCATCCTACCAGGGATGGTGGGTAGGAGTTGATTAGGTATGGAACAGGTGTTGGAGAACAGCCTGACCAAACAAGGCATCCCAGTGGGAGTCCTTGTCTAAGCAGTAATGGGCTGTGATGGTATGAACCGAGGCCCAGGTGGCTGCTCGACAGATGTCGTTGATAGACACAGAGTGGAGATGAGCCATTGAGGCTGCCATGGCTCTCACATTGTGAGCTGTGACATGGCCGTCCAGAGAAAGGTTCTTACTCTGATAGGCAAAAGAAATACATTGAGCAATCCAGTTAGACAATGTTCTCTTGGAGACTGGAATTCCCAAATGAGAAGGATCAAAAGCAACAAAAAGTTGAGAGGACTTTCTATGTTGCTGTGTTCTTTGTAAGTAAAAGGCTAAAGCTCTCTTACAGTCCAAAGTATGAAGATTCCTTTCTGCATTGGATGCATGAGGCCTTGGAAAAAAGACAGGTAGGTAGACCGCTTGGTTTAGATGAAAAGGCGAGACCACCTTTGGCATAAAGTGTGGATGAGTCCTAAGGACTACCTTGTCATGATGGAACCTTGTATAAGGTGGATCAGGTACTAGCGCTTGCAACTCACTAATGCGGCGTGCTGATGTGATTGCAATGAGAAAGATAACCTTCCAAGAAAGGAATTTCAAGGAGGTAGTAGCTAAAGGTTCAAAAGGTGGCTTCATGAGCTGCCCAAGAACCAGGTTTAAGTCCCATGCCACCGGTGGTGGCCTAATGGGAGGCTTAGTTAGAAGAAGGTTGCTATAAGAGGATGAGAGGAAATAGGTTGTCCATTTAGAGGCTTAAGGGAAGCTGCAATAGCACTCAAATGGACTCTTACTGAGTTAGTCTTAAGTCCTGCATTGGATAAATGAAGGAGATACTCCAGCAATGATTCCAGAGGTATCGCAAGGGGGTTAAGACCCTTCTGCGAACACCATATGGTAAACCTTTTCCACTTGAAAGCATAACAGCGTCTTGTGGAAGGTTTCCTGGAAGCAAAAAGAATATCTTTTACTTGCTGAGGGAGATTAAGATATTGGAGATCTAGGCCTTCAGCAACCAAGCCCTGAGATGCAGAGACTGGGGATTGGGATGCCATAACATTCCGTCCTCCTGAGATAGGAGATCTGGAGCAGACCCTAACTCCAGGGAGGGAGCTTGAGAGAGATGTAGAAGCAAAGGGTACCACACTTGCCGTGGCCAATGTGGAGCTATGAGAATCATATGGCCTCTGTCTCTCTGAAGCTTGAATAGGGTTTTGGGAATTAGGGGAATGGGTGGAAAGGCATACAGGAAGTCTTGACCCCAATGAAGGAGGAAAGCATCCCTGGCCCGAGCCTTCTGAGCCGGAATTCTGGAACAGAACCGGGGAAGTTTGGCATTCCACGGACTTGCAAAGAGGTCTATGTCCGAGGTTCCCCAAATTTCAAAAATCTTGGCTACCTGGTCTGCATGCAGAGACCACTCGTGTGGAAGCAGAAGTCGACTGAGTCTGTCTGCCCAAGAGTTTTGTATGCCTGGAAGATACACTGCCAGGAGATGAATCTGATGCTCTCTGGCGAGGGCCCATAGTCGCAAAGCTTCGTTGCAAAGCGACAGAGAGCCTGTTCCCCCTTGCTTGTTCACATAGAACATGGCTACTTGATTGTCCGTATGAATGAGGGCTGTCTTGCAGCTGAGCAGGATGTGGAACACTTGCAGAGCAAGGAAGATTGCTCTGAGCGCCACGAGATTGATATGTAGATGACTATCCTGTGGAGACCAGGAGCCTTGGATGGAGAGATCTTGCAGATGAGCTCCCCAACCCATTGGAGAAGCATCTGTTGAGAGTTGCTTGGGGTAAGGGGTTGTTGAAAAGGGGACACCAGCAACAGGTTTTGAGTGAACTTCCACCACTGTAGGGACAAAATAAGGCAACTTGTGTTTGCTATTTTGTCTGACAGGCATCCTGATGCCTGGGTCCATTGAGTGTATAAAGTCCACTGGGCTGCCCTCATATGGAGGCGAGCATAGGGAACCACATGCACAGTAGATGCCATGTGGCCTAGTAGTTGTAACATTTCTCGAGCAGTGAGATGAGGCTTTAGCAGTGCTTGAGAAGCTAACTGCACCATGCGAAGGCAACGGGCCTGGGGGAGATAGGCCCTTGCCTTTCTGGTATCCAGCAAAGCTCCTATGAACTCTAAAGACTGAGTGGGAGTTAGACTGGATTTTGGGATGTTTATTACCAGCCCTAAATACTGAAAATTATCCATTGGGTTTTCATGGCAAGATACAGAAGTAGATTGCCAGGCCTTTCTTCTGCGCAGTTTAAGTTTGGTGTTGTTGCCGTTGTCACAAAAATGTGATCCTCCGCCGTCAACACTGTCCCATTCTGCTGCTGCCCAGATGGGTGGTATTTTCAATAACATCATATGGATGTGAAAGCTGGACAGTGAAAAAGACAGATAGGAAGAAAATTGATGCCTTTGAATTATGGTGTTGGCGGCGAATACTGTGTATACCATGGACTGCCCGAAGAACAAACCAGTCGGTACTAGAGGAGATCAAACCTAAGCTTTCTTTAGAAGCTCAGATGACAAGACTTTGACATTCATACTTTGGACACATCATGCGAAGAGAGAAATCATTAGAGAAAGACATTATGCTTGGCAAGATAGAAGGTCAACGTAAAAGAGGAAGGCCAGCAATGAGATGGATCGATACAATAACAGCAGCTACGGGTACCAGTCTGTCAACCATGAGCCGCCTGACTGAAGACCGAACACAATTTAGGATAGCTATCCAGAGGGTCGCCATGAGTCGACTCCGACTCGACGGCACTTAACAACAAATACTGAAGGATACGCATTGTGCAGGCTAGAGAAGTCCTGGCCTCTGACTCAGTTGGGGCTCGAATGAGCCAGTCGTCTAATTAGGGGGAGACAAATATCCCTAGAGTGCGGAGAAATGCTGCTACTACAGCCATGCATTTCGTGAACACCCTTGGTGCTGAACCAGGCCAAAAGGAAGCACCCTGTATTGGTAGTGCTTTCCATGAAAAAGGAACCGGAGGAACCTTCTGTGGGTTGGATGGATGAGGACATGGGTGTACGCATCCTTGATATCTAGAGAACAAAGCCAATCCTGACACTGAATTTCTCCTTGACAGGGAATTTGTTCAATTCTCTGAGGTCTAAGATAGGCCTGTAACCCCCTGTTTTCTTTGGGATAAGGAAATAAGGGGAGTAGAACCCTGTACCCTGCTGATGAATGGGTACGTCTTCTATTGCCCCTTGGGCAAGAAGGATAGCAACCTCCTGACCTAACAGGTTGATGAGTGAGGTCGGAGAATTGAACTGCTTTACTATTGTGCGAGGGGGCATGCTTGAAAAATGAAGCTTGTACCCCTCCTTTATGATGGAGTGTCCAATGCTCAGCTGTTATCTGCCTCCATCTGGGGGCAAAATGACATAACCTTCCTTGGATGGTGGAAGGCTCTGGTCCCTTGAGAGCCAGGAAGGCTAAGTTCTCTAGCTGAAAGTCAAAGGTCTTGTGGAGGCTGAGACTGCTGGCCCGGCTGAGGCTTAGCAGTCTTTGCTTTCTTCTATTTGGGTGGTTGCTGACCTTTCCTGGCAAGCTGACATGCAGAACGTCCCTGCTGAACATAAGCAGGATAAAATCTTTTCTTTTTAGAAAAGAATGGTTTCTTGAACAATTTCTTTCTAGCAGGATCAGCTGTGGACTTGGATAACCTATCCAATGTGGAGTTGTCAGCATCCATCTCATTGGCCTTTTCTTGCCAATCTCTACCAAACAGGTTCTCACCAGTAAGCACAGTTACTTACCTGTAACAGGTGATCTCCGGAACAGCAGGAATTAGTCTTCACATATGGGTACGTCGGCGCCGACGGAGCCCGCACAGAAATGCTCCCCAGCCTCCAATCAGAAGCCTTTGGGAGCATCCCTCGCGCCTGCGCGGTGACTTCCCGCCTTTCCCACTGCCTCTCCTCAGTTGAGTTTCATAGCTGAGACAGAAGGAGAGCAAGAGGAAAGGAAATAGATAGATACAACTCCTAGGGGAGGTGGGTGGGTTGTGAAGACTAATTCCTGCTGTTCCGGAGATCACCTGTTACAGGTAAGTAACTGTGCTATCTCCAGGAACAAGCAGGAATGAGTCTTCACATATGGGGACTCCCTAGCTGTGGGTGCCAGGGGAGATCCCATAAAATGTGTGTCCCTGGGACAGGACGGCATTTCCCAAACCTGGATCTCCAGCATCCCCTGGGGGATGGAGGGTAGGAGTTGAATAGAGCAGAGCTGTAGAGGAACAGCGAATCTAAAGACTACAGGGAAAAAGAGTCTTTAGAATGTATGTCAAGTATCAGTAGATATTTAATGAACTAGCACAATACAGAGCTTACCTACTGGATTGTAGAAAGTAGACAGGAGATGCAGTAGCGGAATCTTCAAGGTAACTCCACTGCAGTGAGGAAGAAGTTCCAATCTGGAATGGGCAGGTGACCCAGGTGTCAACCGGGGCAGGAGGAGATCGGCAGGCCTCCAATGAAAAGCTTTATGGGAAAAGCTGAGAACTCTGGTAGATACAGAGTCATAAACATTGAGGACTAACAAAAGAAAACTGACCGATCTGGAAAGTAGCCCAGTCCGGAGGGGAAGAGAGGGTATGGAAAAAAGCCCCTATTCCCAAGGAGAACAGAAGTGTACGCAGGAATACTGAAAATGTACACTGTCTTTCCTAGCTGGTAGGAGATAGGAAGACATTGAAGTTTGAGACTGCATAGAAAAGAAACGTATAAGAAAAATAGAAGCTGTTGACGTCACAGCAGTAATTGTTAGCATAACCAGTCCCAGTTACTGAGCCGTACTATAATAGACAAGTTGACTGTCAGGACCCCATAAGAAAAATAAAAAACCTAAGCACTGACAGTCAGGGAGATAGGTTAGGCATAGAGCGCTATGGACATCTCCCAATATGCGCATACCTATAGATATATATATATACTTATATATATATATATATATATATATATATATATAAGTATATATATAAGGAAAGACATACATATCTATACGTATGAGAAGATATATGTCTAGACAAGTGTGATACATATAAATCTACATATAGAAATGCAGATAGATATATGTACAGACAGAGGCGGGATGGCTGATGCCCACCCAGGGTATAAAACCATGTATGCACAGGAAAACAATTTTAAGAATGCATGCCCGCAACTGAGCCACAGAAACATTCACATGGGGATGTGATGGGAAAAATCCATCCCATAACAGGGGGTGAAACCCACCTGAAGAAATATAGAGGAGCTATTTCTGTAGGTCAGTGGAAGAACCAGCATGGTTGTGTGAAAACCAGAGGATAACAGCAGTCTGGTAAGAGTACCGCAGCAGTACCCTAGGACTCTGATATGTCCGAAGGACAAGAAGAACGCAGAGACGAAGATACCAAAGTGACCCAGCCAAGGGGTTCAGGGGTATCACGTACGGTAAGAGAGTATGCGTTGTCCAAGCGGAGTAGAAAGCATAATGCCAAGCTGGAAGGAACAGGAGTATATTCTGGTCAGATTGGAAATTCCGTGGACACACGTAGAAAAAACGTGTCCGCTGGATATGAAAGACCCTCAGAGACAGAGTTCAATGCTCTGTAGCAAGGGCCCATAGCAGAAAGCTGCTCTGAGGATTGCAGAGAGCATTGTGCAGGAGAATTATAGATAAAACTGACACAGGTCAGGTGTGTTGCCATAACCTAGGAAAAGATATGGCTAGAAGAAGATAAGCTGCAGCGAAGAGTATTAAGCAAGCTAGTTTCAAGTAACTTGCAATGAGTACTAAGGTAAACCCTGAAACTCCTGCACATACAGCAACTGAACCAAACCACAGAGGGGATTCTCCTGCACGAAAACAGAGAGATAACAGACAAAGGCAGTGGAGAAGATTTCCGTTCCTGTCTGATGAAACGTTCAGAGCACGCAGCGAAGGAAAAACAACAGTCTACACTGTGTTCCAGTATGGCACCAACTCAAGCAGGGGAGACCCTGGAAGAGAGGGGGTCGGAAAGAGTAGTTACTCACCTGTAACAGGTGTTCTCCAGGAGCAGCAGGAATCAGTCCTCACTTATGGGTGACGTCGGCGCCGACGGAGCCCTCGCGGAGCACTTTTCCCCAGCTTTCGCAGAAAGCCTTTGGGAATTGCAGCACGCATGCGCGGTCCCCTTCCCGCCTAGGGATGCCATCTTGCTCAGTCTGATGAAATAGCGGCAAGACAGCAAAAGTTAGCAAAAAGAATGACTGCAACTCCGAGGGGAGGAGGGAGGGTTGTGAGGACTGATTCCTGCTGCTCCTGGAGAACACCTGTTACAGGTGAGTAACTACTCTTTCTCCAGGACCAAGCAGGAAGTCAGTCCTCACTTATGGGACTCCCAAGCTTAAGGCTACCAGAGACCTCAAGCCTAAAAAGAGCTCCCTGAGGCTCAACAGTACAGAAGGAAGGAATCTTCTCTGAATACGCATCCGGCCGGTAGCCAACAACGGGGCCAGAGGGTAGGAGTTGCCTAAACCTCAAAGAGATTGTGGAGGACTGCCTGACCGAAAGCACTGTCCCTGCGGGACTCCCTTTCCAGGCAGTAATGAGCCACAAAGGTCTGACCTGAAGACCAAGTAGCGGCCCGGCAGATGTCTGCCAATGGAACAGAGCGGAGGTGAGCCACAGACGCGGCCTTCGCCCTGACCCGATGCGCCGTGACACGACTTTCCAAGGAGAGACCGGCTGCCCCGTAAGTCCAGGCGATACAGTCAGCTACCCAGATGGACAGAGTACGCTTAGAGACTGGTACCCCCAACCGATTGGGGTCAAACGAGATGAAAAGCTGGACCGCTTTTCTATGCTCTCGCGTACGGTCAAGGTAGAAGGATAAGGCTCTTCTACAGTCCAGGGTATGCAGCACCGTTTCAGCTCGGCTGGTGTGCGGCCTGGGAAAGAAGGTCGGAAGAACCACCTCCTGGTTGATGTGAAAGTGGGAGACCACCTTTGGAAGAAACTTGGGATGGGTCCGAAGGACTACCCTATTCCTGTAGAACCTAGTGTACGGGGGCTCCGACACTAGGGCTTGTAGCTCACTTACTCGCCTCACGGAAGTGAGGGCTACCAAGAAGAGAGTTTTCCAGGAGAGGAAACGAAGAGGGCAGGTAGCCATGGGCTCAAAAGGTGGGCAGGTAAGCCTTTGCAGAACCACGTTGAGGTCCCAGTCAGGGGCTGGGGGGCGCAACGGAGGCTTAAGTAGAAGGAGGCCTCTGAGAAAACGCGCCACCAAGGGGTGCGAAGAGAGAGGCTGGCCTTCAACCGGTGAATGATGTGAAGAGAGAGCACTGAGGTGAACTCTGACAGAGCTGGATTTGAGACCTAGATCAGAGAGGTGAAGCAAATATTGCAGTACCACCGATACTAAACAAGCGAAGGGGTCCTCAGATCGCTGAGAACACCAGACCGAGAAACGACGCCATTTGAGGGCGTAAGATTTCCGGGTGGAAGGTCGCCGAGATGCTAGGACGACTGCTTCCACCTCCGGGGGTAGCAGAAGCGGAGCTAGGACTACCCTTTCAGCAGCCAGGCCATCAGGTGCAGAGCCCGGAGGTTGGGGTGCAGAAGAGTTCCCTGATCCTGGGTCAGGAGATCGGGCTGAAACCCCAGAGGGAGAGGGGTGTCCACCGCCAGCTGTAGAAGCAGAGGGAACCACGGTTGTCTCAGCCACCGGGGCGCTACCAGGATCACGGAGGCCCTGTCCTGGACAACTTTGAACAATGTCCGGGACACCAGTGGCGTGTGAGGGAAGGCATACAGCAGACCCGTGGACCACGAGATGAGGAAAGCATCCGGCGCTACTCGAAGAGGATGAGGGTGCCGGGAGCAGAAACTGGGGAGCTGCCTGTTCAGGGGACTGGCAAACAGGTCCACGGTGGGAGAGCCCCACCAGAGGAAGATCTGCTGAACCACCGCGGGGTTCAACTTCCATTCGTGTGGTAGCAGGATCCGGCTCAGCTTGTCCGCCAGGCAGTTGTCCTGCCCTGGCAGGTAAACCGCCTTGAGGAGGATGTCGTGATCGACCGCCCAAGAGCACAGCCTCCGGGCTTCCTGACATAGGAGGGGAGCCCGTGCCCCCCTGCTTGTTCACGTAGAACATTGCCATCTGATTGTCCATCTGCACCAGTACGGACTGACCGAACGTTAGGTGAGAGAAGGTCCGCAGAGCTAGGCGGATCGCCCGGAGCTCCAGGAAGTTTATCTGCTGGGCGGCTTCCCAAGGCGTCCAAATGCCTTGAGTGTATGTCCCCCGACAATGCGCCCCCCAACCCAGGAGGGAAGCATCTGTCGTGCGCACCCGGGACGGCGGTGGAGACTGAAAGGGCATGCGGAGCACTAGATTGGGCAGGTGAAGCCACCATTGCAGGGAGGAGACCAGACGGTCGGAAACCTGTAACAGGTCCGACAGCCTCCCTGTGGCCTGATGCCACTGAGAGCGAAGGCTCCACTGGGCAGGTCTCATATGTAGACGGGCGTTCGGAGTGACATGGACTGGAGGCCATGTGCCCGAGCAACTGCAGGAACTCCCTGGCAGGGGCCGGCGACTCGCCGCTGAACCCGCCAGCTAGGGCCATGAGCCTGTTGGCCCGTTCCAGAGGCAAGAAGACACGAGCCCGCCGAGTGTCCAGCCGTGCCCCTATGAACTCGAGGTCCTGAGAGGGGAGCAAAGTGGACTTTTCGAAGTTTATGAGGAAGCCCAAGTGCTGAAGCAGAGCCACCGTACGTTGGGCGGCCTGAGCGACCTCTGGAGCCGACGACGCCCGGATGAGCCAGTCGTCCAGGTATGGGAAGACGAAGAGGCCTTGAAGCCTTAGGAAGGCTGCCACCACTGCCAGGCACTTCGTGAACACCCTGGGAGCGGAGGACAGGCCAAAAGGCAGCACTCGGTACTGATAATGATTCCCTGCCACCACAAACCTTAGGTATTGTCGGTGGTCCGGATGAATAAGGATGTGGGTATAAGCATCCTTTAGATCCAAGGAGCATAGCCAAACTCCCCGCTGGAGGTAGGGCGGTAGGGTTCCAAGGGTAAGCATCTTGAACCTTTCCCACTGCAGGAACTTGTTGAGGTTGCGCAAGTCTAGAATGGGCCTGAGGCCTCCTGTTCTCTTTGGAACCAGGAAGTACCTCGAGTAAAACCCGTGACCCCACAAGTGTTGGGGCACTGGCTCCACCGCCCGTTCTTGAAGCAGGCTTTGCAACTCCTGAAGGAGTACATCCTCGTGCAGCGGAGGTCTGGAAGGCTCCCCTGGGAAGTAGAGGGGGGGCACCTGGTGAAAACCCAGGAGGTAGCCCTTGTGGACCACCTGCAACACCCAAGCATCGGATGTAATGGCTGACCACCTGTGAGCAAAGTGGGTCAGCCGACCCCCCGTGCTGGCATAGTCAAAAACCTCCACCCTGCTGGGCCAGGGCCTGCGTGGTGGGTTTGGGGGCTTTTTGCTTCCGGGAACCGTTACCCTGTCCCCTAGGCCACTGCCCCTGAAGGGGGGTAGTGGCCTGATATTGTGGTTGGTGATGCGTATAAGCAAACACTTTTCTCGGGTAAAAAGGCTTTTTGCCCGAGCCCTTCTTCTTCTGTGAAGGGGCAGAGGGCTTCCTGGAGAGGCGAGTCTCTGACTCGAGCTCCGCCGCCTTTTCGGCCATGGGTTTGCCGAAGAGGTTTTCCCCTCGGCAAGGAACATCGACCAACTTGTCCTGCACCCATGGCTAGAGGTCGGATGATTGAAGCCAAGCCTGGCGGCGAGCCCCGATGCCGGCTCCGGCTACCCGAGCCGATGCCTCGAAGCCATCATAGGCCGCTTGAGAAATGAACTTCGAACATTCTCGAATCCCTGAGGACAAGGCCTGGAACCGCTGCAAGGGTTCCTCGGAGAGACCGGCAGAGAAACCCTCAATTTCTTTCGCCAGGTCTCGGAGGTACATACCCATATACAGCTGATATGTCTGGACCCAAGCAAGCATAGAGCCCTGGAAGCACTTCCTACCGAGGGCGTCCAGGTTCCGGGCCTCCTTACCCGGGGGCACCGAGGAGTGTATCTTCTGACTCTTAAGTCGATGCATGGCCGACTCCACCACCATGGAGTGGTGCGGAAGCTGCGCCTTCTGGAACCCGGGGCTCTTGCGGACTCGATACATGGAATCGACCCGCTTGCTCAACACTGGCGTAGAGGCTGGGCTCTCCCACATGCGGAAGAGAAGCCGCTCCAGCATTGGGGGAACCGGTACAGTGAAGGCCTCCCTCGGGGGGGGAGTCGTATTGAAGGGCCTCGAGCTCCTCAGCTCGGGGTTCCTCCTCCGGATCCGCGGGGAAGGCCAAAGCCTTGGCCATGCCCCTCACGAAGTCGGAGAACGGGTATCCTCCGGGGGGGACCGCCTCCGAGGCTCCAACTCGGGCGAGTCGGAGGGGACGCACCGAGTCTGGAAAGAACCGGGTGACTCGTCCTCGTCCGTGTCCCAGCCCAACTCCTCCGAGGAGGAATCGAGCGGTTCCGTGCGGGCGGGGCCCGGGGACCGCCACCCCGACGCCGAGGCCGGTGTCGAGGTCCTTGGTCCCGAACGGGAAGCCGAGGGAGACCTAGGTTGAGGATCGACTCAAGCTCGCATGGACTCGAGGATCGACTCGGCCTCCGGGGTCGACTGGAGCATCGACGTCCCGGTGGTCGGGGCAGATGCACTGGCGAGGCCAGTGATCCATGCCCGCTGCTGGTCCATGAAGGCAGATATACTGCGCTCCAAGGACGTCAGTCTGAGATCAAGCTCAGAAGACCCAGCAGCCGCCGACTCGGGCCCCGACGGTGTCGGGCCCGACGTCGGTTCATCCGTGGGGGAGTCCAGGAGGACTATAGCACTCACGTGTCTAGGAAACTCCACTTCGAGACGAGGAAGCTTCGAAGGCCTTTCCCCCTCCTACGGACTGGGGTGTCGGGCCGGGCTAGGTGACCTGGCCCTCGAAGGACCGGGATCACCTCCCGGCTCCACCCTCGTGGGCTTCTTCTCCCGCCGGTGTTCCCGGCCGGGGGAGCCCCGCTCAGAAGAACTCCGACGATGCTCCGAACCGGAGCCACGAGGCGTCGAGGCCTCTGACGAGGTCCGCGCGGAGTCAGAGAAGATCCGATCCCTTTGCGACTGCCGGCTCCTGAGCGCCTTCGAGGACATCTTGCTGCACGGGCCGCAGCTCATAGGGTCATGCTCGGCCCCAAGGCAGCAGTCATGCGTGTCGGTGAGAGACATGAGTCTGATACAACGATCACACTTTTTAAAACCGCTGGCGGCCATCGTAAAAACAAATCAAAGAAATCAACTTTTCTGCGGTGGTAACAGACTACGCCTGTAGGGCTCCGCGGAAAAAAGAAGACTGAGCAAGATGGCATCCCTAGGCGGGAAGGGGACCGCGCATGCGCGCTGCAATTCCCAAAGGCTTTCTGCGAAAGCTGGGGAAAATTGCTCCGCGAGGGCTCCGTCGGCGCCGACGTCACCCATAAGTGAGGACTGACTTCCTGCTTGGTCCTGGAGAAAGTGGCTTACCCAATGGAAGGTCAGCTGAGGGAAAAAATGTCCATATGGGGCAGAACTATCATGGGATAGTTGCAACCTCCCTTCGTTGTAGTAGAATGGGAGAATTCAGTAACCCATGGACAAAAATACCCCAAGAGAAGAGCATACTGGAAAAGAAAAAAACCAGTGTAGAGTTTGAAGAATAAACTTCCGCTGAGGAGAAGTTAACTGTAGAGTGCAATACACAAGAACCTATGGGTGCTGGTTACTGGGTAGAGTCTGGAGACTTCAGACTAGGATGAGATGTCCCTTGCTTGGGGTACACCGGGAGGATGGGTAGAAGGATGAAACTTTCTCTTCTTCGGGATAGATGGTTTGGTAGGACACTGCCTATGTCCTGGGGAAAAAGAAGGCTTAGGATGGTTTCCAGAACCAGGGAAGTCAGTGGAGCAATGAGCAACCTGACGTAAAGCCTCTTTATTGAAAAGATTCTCTCCAGTACAAGGAGAATTACCCAGTGTGTGTTGTGCCCATCTGCTCAAGTCTGAAGCCTGCATACACGCTGTACGGCGCGCTCCAATGGCAATAGCAGAGGATCTGCTAACAGACTCAAAAGAGTCTAGAGAAGCCCGGGAAAGAAACCAAGAGATATTCCTGCTATGATTAATAAGCAAGGAATAGTCAGAGGCCTTAGGTTCCGACAAAAAGGGAGACAAAAGAGATAACCTCTCTGTGACCTCCTGAAGCGTGAGACTCATATAAAAAATATATGAAATAATTCTTGAAGCCAACATAGAAGTTTGGAAGGTCTGACGTCCAAAGGCATCAAGTGCTTTAGATGCACGACCTGGTGGGAAAGAAGAATGCTTCTTCTTACTTCTGACCTTCCTCATTGCTGATTTCACTACAATGGAATGATGCGGAAGTTGGTTTTTCTGAAACCCCGGAGAGGGAGGCACCTGATACAGAACATTCATGGCTGTAGAAGGCGCAGGAACCTTTAAAGGTGATTCCCAAATCCTCAGAAGAAGGTCCTGCAAAGACTGATGCAAAGGAAGCATTATGGTTTCCTTTTCTGCAGGATCTTGGCCAAGAGTAGGACCAGGAATAGGGATGGCAAGAAAGGTTGCCATGTCAAGGAGAAATTCCTGAAAAGAAGGATCTCCCAGAGGAACTATTCCAGGGTAGGTTGAGGTTGAATGAGCAGAAGACCTACTGGACTGGTGCATAAAAGGAATCCTGCTAGATGGAGAACGATACTGACAGTTCTGATTCGAGGCAGTTAGCACTGCATCGTCGGTTCCCGGTATCGATTCCAAGCTAGGCATGGAAAGCACAGTTACTTACCTGTAACAGGTGATCTCTGGGAACAGCAGGAATTAGTCCTCACATATGGGTATGTCGGTACAGACAGAGCCCGCGCGGGAAAGCTCCCCAGCTTCCCAGAAGGAAAGCTTTTGGGGCCTCCCACTGCGCATGCGCGCTGCCTTCCCGCCTTCCTGACCAACTCTCCTCAGTTCGAGTTTTAAAGCTGAGACAATAGAGAGAGGAAAGGAAAGAGAGATAGATACAACTCCTAGGGGGAGTGGGTGGGTTGTGAGGACTAATTCCTGCTGTTCCCAGAGATCACCTGTTACAGGTAAGTAACTGTGCTATCTCCAGGAACAAGCAGGAATAAGTCCTCACATATGGGGACTCCCTAGCTAAGATGCCGGGGAGATCCCCTGAAGGGTATGAGACCCTGAAAGGTTCCTCATCTTCCTATGGATCTCAGACATCCATTCAGGGAAGGTGGGCTGGAGTTGTTCAAGAATGGAACAGGTGTCTGAGGACAGCCTGACCAAACAAGGCATCCCGGCGGGAGTCCTTGTCCAAACAGTAATGGGCTGTAGAGGTATGAACCGAGGCCCAGGTGGCTGCTCGACAGATCTGGTCAATGGATACAGAGTTTAGATGAGCCATAGAGGTGGCCATGGCCCTCACATTGTGAGCGGTGACATGGCCCTCCAGAGAAAGGTTCTTACTCTGGTAAGCAAAAGAGATACACTGAGCAATCCAATTGGAGAGTGTTCTTTTGGAAACTGGAAGTCCTAAATGAGAAGGATCAAAAGCAACAAAAAGCTGAGAAGACTTTCGATGTTGCTGTGTCCTGTGGAGGTAAAAGGCAAGAGCTCTTTTACAGTCTAGAGTATGAAGGTTCCTCTCTGCACTGGATGCATGAGGAGCTGGAAAAAAGACAGGTAAATATACCTCTTGATTAAGATGAAAAGGGGAGACCACTTTAGGCATAAAGTGGGGATTGGTCCTAAGGACCACCTTATCATGATGGAACCTTGTAGAAGGTGGATTAGCCACTAGAGCTTGCAGTTCACTGATACAGCGAGCTGAGGTGACTGCAATAAGAAAAATAACCTTCCAGGAAAGAAATTTCAAGGAGGTAGTGGCTAAGGGTTCAAAGGGTGGCTTCATAAGCTGACCAAGAACCAAATTTAAGTCCCATGCCACCGGAGAAGGTCGAATGGGAGGTTTAGTTAAGGTTAGGCCTCTCATGAATCTTGCAATAAGAGGATGAGAGGAAACAGGTTGTCCATTGATGGGCTTAAGTGAAGCCGCAATAGCACTCAAATGGACTCTTACTAAATTTGTTTTGAGTCCTGCATTGGAGAGATGCAGGAGATATTCCAAAAGAGAATTCAACGGGAGTGCTAGAGGGTTAAGACCCTTGTGAGCACACCAAATGGAAAATCTTTTCCATTTAAAAGCATAAGAACGCCTAGTGGAAGGTTTCCTAGAGGCGTGTAGGATATCCTTCACTTGCTGTGAAAGATTGAAGTCTTGAAGGTCTAGGCCTTCAGTAACCATACTCTGAGGTGAAGGGACTTGGGGTTTGGGTGCCACAAAGTCCCCTCCTCCTGAGACTGAAGGTCTGGAGCCACTCCCAAGTCCAAGGAGGGGGCTTGGGAGAGATGCAGAAGGAGAGGGTACCACACTTGGCGTGGCCAGCGTGGAGCTATGAGAATCATGGACCCTTGATCTCTTTGAAGATTGAACAGAGTTTTGGGAATCAGAGGAATGGGTGGAAAGGCATACAGGAAGGCCTGACCCCAATGAAGGAGGAAGGCATCCTTGGCCTGAACTCCCTGACACGGAATTCTGGAACAGAACCGGGCAAGTTTGGCATTCCATGGACTTGCAAAGAGGTCTATGTCCGGGGTTCCCCATTTCTGGAAGATTCTGAGAACCTGATCCATGTGCAGGGACCATTCGTGTGGAAGCAGAACTCGACTGAGTCTGTCTGCCCAAGAGTTTTGGATTCCTGGAAGATATACTGCCAGGAGATGGATTTGATGCTCTCTGGCGAAGGCCCATAATCTTAGAGCTTCGTTGCAAAGCGACAGAGAGCCAGTCCCTCCTTGTTTGTTTATGTAAAACATGGCTACTTGATTGTCCGTGTGAATAAGGACTGTCATGTTGCTGAGGAGGGTATGAAAAACTTTGAGAGCCAGAAAGATTGCTCGAAGTTCCAAGTGGTTGATATGAAGGGTGGTCTCCTGTGGAGACCAAGTGCCCTGAGTGGAGAGATCTTGAAGATGAGCTCCCCAACCTGTTTGGGAGGCATCTGTTGTGAGGGTTGCTTGGGGCAGCAATGGTTGAAAGGGGGCCCCCAACAACAGATTTTGAGTGGATATCCACCATTGGAGAGACCAAAAGAGACGTTTGGAGTTTGCTATTTGGTCTGAGAGAGCTCCTGATGCTTGAGTCCACTGGGTGGATAAAGTCCATTGAGCTGCTCTCATATGTAGGCGAGCATAAGGCACCACATGCACTGTGGAGGCCATGTGGCCTAATAGTTGTAGCATCTCTCTGGCAATCAAGTGGCTTCTGGACTGAGTCTGAGAGGCTAAGTGCACTAGACGTTGGCAACGGGCCTGAGGCAGATAGGCCCTTGCAGTGGTGGTATCCAACCAGGCCCCTATGAATTCCAGGGATTGAGTAGGGGTGAGTTGGGACTTTGGCAGATTGATCACAAGTCCCTGATATTGTAGAATGCGCCTGGTGCGATCCAGGGAAGTCTGAGCCTCGGACTGAGATGGAGCTCGGGATGAGCCAGTCGTCCAGGTATGGGAAGACAAAAATTCCCAGGGCGCGTAGAAATGCAGCTACTATTGCCATGCATTTGGTAAATACCCTTGGAGCAGAGGCTAGACCGAAGGGAAGTACTCTGTATTGGAAATGTTTTCCCTGGAACAGAAACTGTAGGAATTTTCTGTGGGATGGATGGATGAGTATATGTGTGTACGCATCCTTGAGATCTAGAGAACAAAGCCAGTCCTGACTCTGTAGGTATGGAAGGAGAGTACCTAGAGAAAGCATCTTGAATTTCTCCTTGCATAGAAATTTGTTCAATTCTCTGAGATCCAGAATAGGTCTGTACCCGCCTGTTTTCTTGGGAATGAGAAAATAAGGGGAGTAAAAACCTGACCCCTGTTGAAGAGGAGGAACCTCTTCTATTGCCTTTTGGGCGAGAAGAGTGGTCACCTCCTGACCCAACAAGTCTAGGAGAGATGGGGGAGAATTGAAACATCTCACCTTGGTATGGGGAGGAAGGTTGGAGAAATGTAGTTTGTAGCCCTCTCTGATGATTGAGAGGGTCCATTGTTCTGAGGTGATTTGCTCCCATCTGGGAGCAAAATGAGTTAACCTTCCTGGAATGGTGAGAGGTTCTGGATGTTTTAGAGTCAGAAAGGTTAAGTTCTCTAGTTTTAAGTCAAAAACCTTGAGGGGGTTGGGACTGCTGGGCTGTAGCAGCCCCTGCAGGTTTTGCCCTGGCCTGTTTAGGCTGCTGACGCTTAGGAGTAAAGCGAGCTGCAGAAGATTGTTGGCCAGTATTTGTGGCAAATCTGGCCTTCTTGTAGAAAGGCTTCTTGAAAGATTTTTTCTTGACAGGGGTAGAGGTAGACTTAGAAAGTCTATCTAAAGCAGCATTTTCTGCATCCATTTGAGTGGCTTTGATTTGCCACTCCTTACCAAACAGATTCTCACCTGTACAGGGCAAATTTCCCAACCCATCCTGGACCCAGGGTTCTAGGTCAGAGGCCTGGAGCCAAGCAATTCTGCGAGCCGCTATGGCAATACCTGAGGCTCTGCTAGCACCCTCAAAGGAGTCAAAGTCTGCTCTGTTGGAGAACTTTGAAATATCTTGGGTATGCTTCAGCAAAAGAAGGAACTCCTCCTTTCTATCCTCTGGGATAAAGGGGAGAAAATGGCATATTTTTAATGCAATTTCCTTCAGAAACATGCCCATATAGAGGCTGTATGAATTGATTCTGCCAATAAGCATACTTGCTTGGAAGATTTTTCTACCAAAAGCATCCAGAGTCCTACATTCTCTTCCTGGAGGAGTAGAAGAGTGTCTTTTTGTACTCTTGATCCTTTTCATAGCTGACTGCACCACGATGGAGTGGTGAGGGAGCTGAGTTTTTTGAAACCCAGGAGAAGGGGGGACACGATACATGGTGTCCAGATGACAAGAATGTGGAGATAGGGTGAGAGGAGTCTCCCATAAGTCCATCATGTGTTCTTGAAGAATTTCATGGATGGGCAAGGTGACTGCCTCTTTGGGAACCTTAGAATATCCTAAAATGTCTAACCTTTTTGCTCTAGGTTCTTTTTCAGAGGATACTGAAATAGAAAGACCTTTAGCTACTTCAATGATGAAGTCTTGAAAGGATAAATCCTCTGGAGGAGACATTCTCCTTTTTGGAGAAGAGGGCTCCTCAGGTAGAGTAAGGGATACTTCAGCAGAGTCATCTGATGAATCAGAATCATCAGAAGACTTGAAGTATCGTCTGTTTGCTTCCAGGGATCGATAAGCGTATCGACCGGTATCGACATCGGGGGTACCCAGAACCGGATCGGTATCGGGAAACACCCCGGAACCGTGAACCGGAATCGGTATCCTGGTCGATGTGGATGCCCTGGGTACCGGTATCGGTTGTGGTACTGGAACCGGAGTCAGGCGTCGCAGCCTTAATAAAAGCCAAAATGGCCTGCTGCATGGATTGAACTGTGTGATCCATAGACGCCACGACTGTCTGGATGTCGGTCCCGGATGATTGAGCCGGTACCCCAGAGCAGTCTAACAGGTGATCCCATAGGAGGAGCTTTGGAAGCCGGAGCTTCCCGCCGGGGTTGTTTGGCTGGGGCAGGGTCCTCAGGGTCAAGCCCAGGGGTATCTCGATACTTAGAGGGAGATTTGCCCTTTGAGGACCTGCCAGAGGAATGTTTGGTTACCTGAGATCCATCAGGAGAGGAAGACCTGGAAGATGTCGATGCTGAAGTATCTGTAGAAAACAGCATGTGAAACTTGGCTGCCCGGTTCTGTAAGCCACGTTTAGACAGCAAAGAACAGGATGGGCAATCCGGAATGGAGTGGTCAGGCCCCAAACATTTAAGACACCATTCATGAGTGTCTGTGACTGAAATAGTACCGCTACACTTGGTGCATTTTTTAAAACCAGAGGCTGGTTTCTCCATGAGGGAGAATTTGTGAAGGCCTAGAGGCCTCACAGAACAAACACACCAAGTGGGGAAAAAATAAGATTTTTTTTTTATTTTTTAAAGAAATAAAGGAAAAAAGACCGGCAGTACCGGTCTGGAATTGGGGAAGGCAGACACGCGGCCAAAGAAATAAATTAAAATAACAACTTCTTCAGCGGTGACAGGAACACGACCTGCCGGCTCCGTGGAAAAAGAAGAACTGAGGAGAGTTGGTCAGGAAGCCGGGAAGGCAGCGCGCATGCGCAGTGGGAGGCCCCAAAAGCTTTCCTTCTGGGAAGCTGGGGAGCTTTCCCGCGCGGGCTCCGTCGGTACCGACGTACCCATATGTGAGGACTTATTCCTGCTTGTTCCTGGAGATAAGATCGATGGCACCGATGGAACTGCAGGAAACGACATCGATACCGGTACCGGCATCGGGGACGGTAATGCACTCGTAGCAGGCATCGGAGGTTGCCGAAGCGGCACTGAGGTAACCAGAGAGCTTCGGTGATTATCCCCGATACTGCGTAGTCGGAGGCGACAAGGATCGGCTCCGAAACGCGTCGGAACCAAGTCATCTAGACTGGATATGGATTCCAGACTGGGCATCGAGACGAGCGTCGATGGTGGAATCGGCGAAGCAGCCACATGAAGGTCAATCGGAACCGTATCTATCGGCACCGAAGGCACCGAGGATGACGCCCGGTGAAAAGAGGAACACCCAACACCGGCACCGATGTCGGGGTATCGGCACCGCACGAAGCCAGTACCCCCCCCTAAGCATGGCGCCCAGGACACCCGATGACGATCCCCGGTGAAGAGTGTAACACTCGACACTGATGCCGATGCCGGGGCATCGTTACCGCTCGACGCCGGTATCGACCCCGCGGTTGGCTGGGATACAGGAAAGCTAGACTTGGTCGTATCGAGCGGCCCCGAAGGCACCGAGGACTCCAGACGACGATCCTTGGTGAGGAGTGGAGCACTCGACACCGGTGCCGATGTCGGGGAATCGGTACCGCCCGAAGCGGATACCAACCCCGAGCATGGCTCAGGTATGTTCTGTGAGGAGTGAACCCCAGGAACAACCTGAAACCCCGTAAATGCTTTGGAGCCCGAAGACTCACGCCGGGGTCTTATTGCCAATGGGGTCTTGAGGGCAAGGCCGGAGCCGTCATTATGCTGGGCATGAGACTTGCCCTTCAAGAATCGGCTAGTCTTAACAGACTGTTTGTGGGTTACCTGATCCTGGAGAGAAGAGTAAACAGAGGATCTCACCCGAGGAGGAAAAACGGCATCGAGGGATACCCGAAAAAGAGAAGATCTTCTCCCGATGCTAAAGCCCCATGGACCCGGGGAAAAAGGGTCAGGGCCCAAACAGGTTAGACACCAGGCATTGGAGTCTAAAAAGAAAACCAAGTCTCCACAGTGAGGGCACTTCTTAGGGGAAGAAGGCTCCATGTTGGAAAGGCCTAGTAGGCCTCTAAGATAAAAGAAAAAACTGACGAGGAAATTATTTCTCGAAGGAAAAGAGAAGAATAAAGCACCGGTGGTACCGGTATCGGCGGGGAAGACAGCCGCGACCATACAAAACAAGAAAATAAGATTATAAAGAAAAAGTTTCTGCGGTGACAGGAGGTACGTCCTGTTGGCTCCGCGGAAAAACGAAAACTGAGGAGAGGCAGTGGGAAAGGCGGGAAGTCACCGTGCAGGCACGAGGGATGCTCCCAAAGGCTTCTGATTGGATGCTGGGGAGCATTTCCGTGCGGGCTCCGTCGGCGCCGACGTACCCATATGTGAAGACTCATTCCTGCTTGTTCCTGGAGATCAAGGGATATTTCCCAATTTGTCTTGTACCCAGAGCTCTAGATCAGATGGCTGGAGCCAAGCAATTCTACGTGCACCTATGGCAATAGCTGAGGTTCTGCTTATGCACTCAAAGCAGTCAAAGGCTGCACGGTTGGCAAATTTAGAAACATCTTGGGCATGTTTGACCAAAGTGAGAAAATCCTGTCTTCTATCCTCAGGAAGAATAGGACTTAGAGCTTCTAAATCATCTGTGACCTCCTTCAGGAACATTCCCATGTAGAGACTATAGGAACTGATCCTGGCAGAAAGCATGGAAGCTTGGAAGACCCGACGTCCAAATGCATCCAGGGTTCTGCACTCACGTCCTGGAGGATTAGAGGCATGCCTCTTTGCACTCTTGATCCTTCTCATAGCTGACTGCACTACAATAGAGTGGTGAGGAAGCAGAGTCTTTTGGAAGCCAGGACAAGGAGGGATTTGTTACATAGTATCCAGTCTGCGAGAATGAGGAGAGTTGGTAAGAGGTGTCTCCCACATCCGTAACATGAGATCATATAAAATCTCTTGAATGAGCAAGGTAGCTGCCTCCTTAGGAGTTTTGGGATATTGTAGAATTTCCAACTCCTTGGTCCTTGGCTCTGCTTCAGGGGCCACAGTAATGGACAGACCCCGAGCCACCTCCCTGATAAAATCTTGGAAGGAAATATCCTCTGGAGGAGACATCCTGCGCTTAGGGGAGGAGGGCTCCTCTGGGAGAAGCATTCCTGCATCGACAGAACTGTCAGAATCCTCAGATTCTTCTGAGGACTCGAAGTACCATCTGTCCGGATGCTCTTGAAGAGCCCGATACCCATACCGACCAAAGTCGGTACCGGGAGTAACCGCTACCGGGGTATCGGTACCGGAGGGCATCGGATGACTGGGTACCGGCAAAGCAGACACCGATGTCGATGCTATCTGTACCGGTACCGATGCCAGGGCCGGTGCCGGCCGAATTGTCTGTCGCGTCCGAGGGCGTCGATGTCGCAAGGAGAGCCGCCAGACTGCGTTCAATAGCCAGGACTCTCTGGTCTATCGACGCTGCCAATGCCTGGATGTCGGTACTGGAGGAGACCGCCGGTACCCCAGAGCATGGCACCAGTAGTTCTGCCGAGGTCGAGGCCTCGAGAACATCCTGGAGCCCCGATAACGCTTTGGAAGCCGAAGCCTCCCGCTGGGGCAATTTTTCCGGTGCACAATCCTCAAGGGCAACACCAGAGGCATCTCGATGCTTAGAAGGAGATCTACCCTTTGAGGACCGGCTGGACTTATGTTTAGTTACCTGAGATCCACGGGAGGAACAGGAAGCCCTGGAAGACGTCGATGCCACCGAAGTTGCATCAGAGGGAAACAGGGTACTGAGCTTAGCAGCTCGGTTCTGCAGACCTCTTTTAGACATAATGGCGCAGGACATACAATCCGTGATGGAGTGGTCAGGACCTAAACATTTTAGACACCATTCATGGGTGTTGGTGACGGAAATGGTACCGCCACACTTGGTGCACTTTTTGAAACCTGAGGCAGGTTTCTCCATTGTAAGAAAATGTTTTTGGTCCTAAGGCCCAAAAAGGCGCGTGCACCTGAAGAAAATAGGAAAAAAAACGGAGGTACCGGTAGAGCGTCGAGGAAGGCAGACGCGACCACAAAAAAGAAAGAAAGAAAAAAAAGAATTCTTCTGCGGTGACAGGAACCACCACCTGCTGGCTCCGCGGAAAAAGAAGAACTGGATAGAGGCAGTTGAGAAAGGCAGGAAGGCAGCACGCAGGCGCTGTGGGATGCTCCCAAAAGCTTTCTAATTGGACGCTGGGCAGCGTTCCCACGCAGGCTCCGTCGGTGCCAACGATACCCATATGTGATGACTACATTCCTGCTTGTTCCTGGAGATTCATGATTACATTTGTAATCCTGGGTACTATTAAAATGGGGGAAGTGAAGCGAAGAGGGGTGTCAGGTTGTGGATTTAGATCAACAGAGGAATTTTAGTTTGGCGAACAGGAAGCTAATGGATGAGGTACTAATGAAATCATACTCAATGTTAGGAAGATCCCTGCCTCGCTTGGCTTATTAGAGGGTCAAGCCATGACAGCAGCAGGTAGCAACACAGCAGACCAAGAATATTTTATTAGTTCACAAGTACAAAACCCAACTTGACCAAGTTTCAGCACTGAAGCCTGAGTCAGGGGCACTTTGAGAATAAAATTAGGTGCCAAACAAAAGGACCGAATCATATAAAACCATATTCACACTAGACGCTTTTCATGTGAAAAAAAAAACCAGAAAGCCTGCCAAACACTGGCATTTGAAAAGCTATCAGTCAGATGACATTATCAGGGCTGGCTGACAGCAGTGCTGCAGTGACCTAGTCAGCAGCATTTCATGCATAAAACTTGGCCAACCACAGAACAGTAGCAAACTTGGCATAACTAGGTATGATTATGGAAAGGAAAAAGTAATCAGTGATTTGTCACTTAAAGGAGTTTGTAGAGGACAATGATCTACTGCACCTACTACTAATTGGGGTTTAGTACTGGATGACCTTAGATGGAGGAACAAGGGAGGCCAGGCAGTCCTGGTATTCACTAATTTAATCAGCAGCTTTCAATGCAGCAAACCATGAGCTAATGGCCTGGCATTTATAACAGATAGGAATTTGTAGCATAGTGCTCAAGTGGTTTCAATAAATCAAAAGTCCTCAGCGAGTGATTGTGGGACCATATTTCACCATCTTGGAACTTATGTTCCAGAACAAAAAGTGTGCAAACTACATTCAGTAGAACATTCTCCTTATACGACCTATTAATCTGGAATGCACTCCTAGACAATCTAAGATTCATCAATGAAAAAGCAAAATTCTGCAAGAAACTGAAAACTCATCTCTTCCTAGAATACTTCAGAACTGACACTTAAAGACCGCCACTGCCACAAACCACCCATATTTATTTATTTATTTATATTTCTTATATACCGCGCTATTATAATCAGTGCGGTTTACAGTTGAAACAAAAACATACTACAATGTAACAGGTCACATTGAGTTTACATTGAACAGGGGTAGTAAACATGGAAGAACCGGGGGAACTATATACAGATTATAGACATTCTTACAAGGACATATAAGGATCTTTAAACAGAGGCCTAAGCTCCTGGGTCAGGGAGAGAAGGTAGGGGACAGCTGATTAACCATTCTCTACGGGAGGCTGATCTATGGGGCGGGCTCGGTAGGAAGGTAAGGTGATGGCTGTGTGCTTTCCGGAATTGTCATCAGGGTAATGTTGTAGGAACAGGTGGTGTTTGAGAGCTTTTCTGAATAACGGTAGATTGGAGATAGCTCGGATTTCCGCTGGGAGGGCATTCCAGGCCATAGGTGCGAAAATGGAGAAGGCTCTACTGGCTGTTGTCTTTGTACATTTTATCACCAACTTAGGGACTTCAAGAGTATTCATCAATGTAGATCTCCTGATTCTGTTGACTGGTGTGCTGTGGAGAAGTTTACTGATGGGCGTGGGTGGCTGGTTCTTGAGGGCTTTGCATGTCAGGACTAGAGTCTTATAGTAGATTCTGGCCTGCAGTGGTAGCCAGTGTAGGTTCTTCAGGACTGGCGTTATATGGTCTGACCTTGATAGTCCTACCAGTACCCTCGCAGCTGAGTTCATGGCAAGTCGGAGCGGGCTTAGAGTCGACTGTGGAAGTCCATGTAGGATGATGTTAGCGAAATCGAGATGTGGGATAACTAAAGCTTGCAAGATTGATCGCTAGTCAGGGAAGTCCAGTAGTGGGCGGAGATGATGTAGTGTTCGGATCTTGTGATAAATTGCTTTTGTGGTGTTTTTGACATGTGCTGACATGTCTAGCCGCTGGTCAAACGTAATGCCTAGATAGCGAATTGTAGGGTTTGCCTTCAGTTCCGTATTGACTTAAAACTGATCACCACAGCTTCCCCAGACAAAGCCCCACCCTTCCACAAGACAAATTCCCAACTCCTCCCCCAGCCATGACGGTTGACAACCCCAAAAATCACCTAAATGTGAACCACAGTATACCTTAATGTACATAAGTTCCCCCCCAACATGTAACCACATTTCTGACCCTGTGTAAACTACAAAAGAAAACACTCACTTCTGTTAATGTTATGTTAACCAGATATTTATTATATGCTCCCAAAGTTCAATTTCTTGTTCACTGTTTATTGTAAACCGCTTTGATACCATGAAAAGTGGTATAGAAGAGATATTAAATAAATAAATATGTAGAGACTCACAGGGATCAGTATTGTCCTATTTCTATTTAATGTTTATAAACAACCAATTTGTGGCATACTTAGGGAGTGTGGGAGTAAGCTTTATTTTCACTGACAATTCCCATATTATATGTCTACTTAGTGAAGGGGGGGGAGAAAGACTGTCCAATGTATCATTGCCTACCACAGGTAGCCAAATGGCTGAATCATTATATGTTGTAATGGAAAACAACAAAGACGTAGTCCCAAATGGGAATACAGCACTAGATCTTGACCAGTTTTTATTATGCTGAATGGGGTTGAGCAGGTGAAAATTTGGGCATTTGGAAAGAGACAATAAGAAATTGAGTGGCAGATTTCAGCAGTGGTAAAAGCACACTTTCCCAAGTTGTGGGTGACCAGGAAATTCAGACTTTACTTATCACCATCAATTTTAGGCCCCTATTTACAAAAGTGTGGTAAGATATTGCAGTTCCTACTACTAATTCCTATTCTAATTCCTAGGCATATACAGCACTGTACATAGATACACAAAAAGATTCCCCAATCAACAGAGCTTACAAACTATTCAAGATAGTCAAAAACAACAAAGGGACTAGGAAATTTCAATATAAGGAAATTATTAAAAAATGTTGCTGTTAAGTGCCGTCGAGTCGGTGTCGACTCATGACTCTAGTTGTCCTAAATTGTGTTCAGTCTTCAGTCAGGCAGCTCATTGTTGACAGACTGGTACCCGTAACTGCTGTTATTGTATCGATCCATCTCATTACTGGCCTTCCTCTTTTGCATTGACCTATCTTGCCAAGCATGATGTCTTTCTCTAATGATCTCTCTCTTCGCATGTGTCCAAAGTATGACAGTCAAAGTCTTGTCATCTGAGCTTCTAAAGCAAGCTTAGGTTTGATCTCCTCTAGAACTGACTGGTTTGTTCTTCGGGCAGTCCACGGTATACGCAGTATTCGCCGCCAGCACCATAATTCAAAGGCATCAATTTTCTTCCTGTCTATCTTTTTCACTGACCAGCTTTCACATCCATATGATGGTATTGAAAATACCATGGCTTGAACAAGTCGAATCTTTGTATGGACAGAGACATCTCTGCTCTTGAGAATCTTGTCTAGCTCTTTCATAGCCATTCTGCCAAGTGCAATGCGTCGTCGGATTTCTTGACTGCTTGTTGCTTCTTTATTGATAGTTGATCCAAGTAGGTTAAAGTTGCCAATGATTTCAATTTCTTCTCCTTCAACGATGAACTTATTGATTTTGCCAGTTGTCAAGATCTTTGTCTTCTTTACATTAAGGTGCAGGCCCATTTTGAGACTATGTTCTTTGATTGTGAGAAGCAAATGTTTCAGATCATTCTTCACTTTCAGCCAGTAATATGGTGTCATCCGCATAGCGAAGGTTGTTGATGAGTCTTTCCACCAATCTTCACACCTCTGTTGTCTTCATACAATCCTGCTTCTTAAGGATGTTAAGTAAAAGAAAGGGTCAGTATCCAAATATCACCTTGAAAAAGTGGGTTTTTAGCCTACTTATAAGCAAACAGAGTTGGAGTCTATTCCAGATGAATGGTACAGCAAGGAAGAAGGAACAGAGTCTGGAATTATCAGTGGAAGAGAAGAGCTCAGATAAAAGTGATTTACCTTCTGAGTGGAGTTCCCAAGGAGGGATATAGGGAGTGAAGAGAAGAGAGGTAATGAGGCACCAAATGCACTTGTAGGTCAGTAGAGCATAGTTACTCACCTGTAGCAGGTGATCTCCGGGAACAGCAGGAATTTAGTCTTTACATATGGACGACATCAGTACCAATGGAGCCCGTGGGGGAATGCTCCCCAGCATCCAACCGGATAGCTTTTGGGAGCACTTCACTGCGACTGCACGACTGCCTTCCCGCCTTTCCAAATTCCCTCTCTTCAGCTGAGTTTGTAGCTGAGAAAGAGTAAATGAAATCCTATAACTCCTAGGGGAGGAGGGCAGGTTGTGAAGACTAAATTCCTGCTGTTCCCAGAGATCAACTGCTACAGGTGAGTAACTACGCTGTCTCCAGGAACAAGCAGGAATGTAGTCTTCACATATGGGACTCCCTAACTCCCAGATGAAGTTACCTCATAACCGGCAGAGGTTTGCCTCAGAGTAGACTTGATGAGGACATGGATCCCACATGCTTTTCTGGTATCTTCAAAGTCAGGGACAGAGGGTAGGAGTTGCATCTAAGTCTGAAAGAGGTCCTGGAGTACAGCCTAAACAAACATGGCATCCCAACGGGAGTCCTTGTCCAGACAATAATGGGCAGCAAAGGTATGGACAGAAAACCAAGTTGCTGCTTTGCAAATTTCGTTGATGGCTACTGAGCGTAGGTTTGCCATCGAGGTGGCCATGGCACGAATGTTGTGAGAAGTGACATGCCCTTCCAGGGAGAGTCCTGCTTTGTCACAGGCAAACGAAATACAGTCCACTATCCATCTGGAGAGTGTATGCTTAGAAACAGGTAATTCCAGGTGACGGGTCAAATGAGATAAACAACTGTAAGGCTTTATGGTGATCTCAAGTCCTTTGGAGATAGAAAGCCAAGGCACATTTGCATTCAAAAGTATGCATAGTTGCTTCCGCTCTAGACACATGTCATTTAGGAAAGAAAACTGGCAAGTAGATTGACTGGTTTAAATGGAAAGGAGAAACCACCTTTGTCATAAAGTGTGGGTGAGTTCGAAGGACTACTTTGTCATGGTGGAACCAGGAATAGGGAGTGATCAGCCACCAAAGCTTTAAGCTCACTAATGTGTCTAGCTGAAGTGAGGGCAATTAGGAAGATTACCTTCCAAGAGAGGAACTTAAGTGAGAGGAACTTAATGGTTTAAAGGGTGGCTTGAGAAGCTGCGCTAGAATGAAATTGAGGTCCCAAGCCACCAGAGGTGGCTTAATGGCACTTTTCACAGCAGAAGACCTCTCATGAAACATGCTACTAGCGATTGCATAGAGATAGGCTGTCCATCCAGTAAATGTTGAGAGGCCGCAATGGCACTGATGTGGGCTCTCACAGAGTTGGTCTTTAGACCTGTTGAAGACAGGTGGAGGAGATACTGAAGGAGTGACTCCACTGGAGCAGAAAAAGGATTGATATCTTTCTGGGAACAGAGAATCTACACCACTTTAAAGCATATGAATGTCTGGTGGATGGCTTCCTGGGAGCCAAAAGCATCTCTTTAACCTCTTGGGTAAGGTCAGTCCTGTAAAGCTATGCTCTCAGCAGCCAAGCTATGAGGCGGAGAGACACTGGATTGGAATAGAGCAGTGAGCCATCGTCTTGGGAGAGGAGATCTGGCGCATGTCTCAATTGCAGAGGATTAGTTTGAGTCAGACGCAGTAGCAGTGGAAACCACTGTTGCTGTGGCCGGTGAGGGGCTATGAGTATCATGGAACCCGGACTGAAATTTGAAAAGCGTCTTGGGAATGAGGGGTATAGGAGGGAAAGCATAAAGTAGATCCTGACCCCAGTGTACGTGGAAGGCATCCACTGGCTGGATGGTGGATGTCGGATTTCTTGTGCAGAAACGAGGAAGCCTGGCATTTTGGGGAGTCGCAAACAGATCTATGACTGGAGTTCCCCAGGTCTGGAAGATGTAGGATGGTGACTATTCATGGGGAAGAAGGATGCCAAGACATGAAACTCCCCTGGGAGGTACACAGCAGAGGCCCCAAGAGCTGTTCCTCCCTGTTTGTTCACATAGAACATGGCAATCTGATTGTCTGTCCTGACTAGGACTTCTTGTGCTTTGAGGTGGTGTTGAAACATCTGGAGGGCACTGAAGATAGCACAAAGTTCCAGGAGATAGATCTGGAGTTGTGACTCTTGAGTTGTCCAGAGCATGTGTGGTCAGGTTGCAGAGATGAGCTCCCCAACCCAGTTTGGAGGCATCCATCATCAGGGTGCATGGAAATGGAGGCATCTGAAAAGGTGACCCTACGAGCAGATTTCCTGGAGTACACCACCAATGAAGGGATGTGGTGAGAAGGGCAGTGACCTGGATCCTGTCTCAAAGACGATCTGAGGCCTGATTTCACTGGGAGGCAAGAGTCCACTGGGCTATCCACATATGTAGTCGGGCATATGGAAAGACATGTACTGTAGCGGCCATGTGCTCCAGGAGCTGTAGCATCTCTCGGGCACTGAGATGATCTCATAGGAGCATCTGAGACACTAGATCTCCTAGATGGGCATAATGGAGCTAGGGCAGAAACGCCCTGGACTGTTGGGTGTTTAGTAGGGCTCCGATGAACTCTAGTTTTTGAGTTGGAACAAACTGGGATTTTGGGAAGTTTATCACAAAACCCAAATGTTGTAGTACTGCAATGATGCAATGCAAAGAAAGCGGTACCTCTTGAGAGGTGTCTGCTTTTATTAGTCAGTCGTCTTAAGTAAGGAAAGACGAACATCCCCAGAGGTCTTAGATATGTGGCCACGACTGCCATGCACTTTGTGAAGACTGTTGGGGCAGAGGCGAGTCCAAAGAGAAGGACTCTGTATTGATAATGTCTTCTTTGAAATGTGAAGCGTAGATATTTCCTGTGTCCTGGATGGATGAGGATATGTATGTATGCTTCTTTTAGATCTAGGGAACAGAGCCAGTACCGATTGGAGGTAGGGAAGAGGAGTCCCGAGGGAGATCATCTTGAACTCTTCATAGACTAGAAACTTGTTGAGGTTTCTGAGGTTCAGAATGGGCCTGTACCCCCCCCCCCCCCCCCCCCGTTTTTTTTTTGGAATGAGAAAATACGGAGAGTAGAAGCCCATTCCCTGCTGGGATATGAGGACATCTTCTATGGCGCCCTGAGACAGAAGAGGATACCTCGTCCTGTAGGAGAGCAGTGAGTGGGGGTTGTGTTTGATATTCCCCCCCATGAAAGTGGAGGGGGCAGAGTTTGTAGATGAAGTCTGTACTCGTCCTGGAGAATGGCGAGTATCCACTGCTCTGAGGTGCCATCTGTGGAAGTAGTGACCGTCTGCCTGCTATGTGGAGGGGTTGGGGCCCTCCAGAGGCAGGGTGGCAATGTTCTCTAGGAAAAAGTCAAAAACTAGGCGCAGATTGTGTCTGCGGAACTAGTTGAAGTTTAACCATCTGTGCTTTCTTCTGTTGCTTAGGAGGCTGCTATCTCTTGTGGGGCCTGGCCCTGATACTGAAAAGCAGGAGAATAAGAAAAATAGAATTTCTAATTCTTACTGTATAAAGACTTCTTTGCAAGAGTCTTTTTCCTAGCAGGGTCAGTTGTCATTCTAGACAATCTCTTTAGAGTAGTGTTTTCTGACTCTGAGATGCCTTATCTTGCCAGTCTTTGCCAAAAAAGATTTTCCGCTGTGCAAGGTATGTTCCCCAGCTTATTTTGAACCCACTGTTCAAGATCTGAGGCTTGATGCCATGCAGTTCTGCGTGCACCGATGCATATTGCTGAGGCCCTGCTTGTGCATTCAAAAGCATCGAAGGTAGCCCTATTGACAAACTTTGAAACATTTTGGCTAAGCTTAACTAGGGGAAGATAATCAGCCCTCACCATCAGGGAGGAGAGAAGCAAAGGCCTTGAGATCCCTAGAGACTTTTTTTATGGAATATTCCCATGTAAAGGATATAGGAGTTGATCCTAGCCAAAGCATGGATGCTTGAAAGCATCAAATGTACAAAGGTGTTGCGAGTTCTTGATTCCCTTCCTGAGGATTAGAGGAGTCTGAGCTTTTGATTCGGCGCATCACTGACTTAACCACCAGAGAGTGATGGGGAAGCTGTGACTTTTGGAAGACAGGACACTCCAGTACCCAATACATGGTTATCAAGACGTCGACTTTGAGGTGAGACCGTGAGGCGTCTCCCACATATGGAGCATATGGTGATGAAGGATGCAGTGCAACGGCAAGGTGGCTGCTTCCTTGGGTACTGTTGGGTATTGGAATATCTCTAATTCCTCCACCCTTGGCTCCTTCTCTGATGTTACCATGATAGAGACACCTTTGGCCAGGTCTCAAATGAATTCCTGGAAGGACATGTCCTCTGGAGGCGACATCTGCCGGTGTTGGGGGGGGGGGGGGGTGGGTCTGAAGGAAGGTCCCAGGGGGTCTCAGGGAACTGAGTTACTCCAGACTCAAAACAGGGGAATTGGAATCAGAGGACTTGAGGTAATCGATGGGTACAGTGTTTGCCTGAAGCTAGGTGCCAGTACCGATGCTCCGAGCTATCTGTCTCAGTGAGCCGTTTGGGCTTTGCATCGGTATCTGTTAAAGATTCAAGGGAGGGCATGGGCGGGAGCGATGTCAATGACATATGCAGGAGCCCTGATGATGTGCTCACAACCAGTGTCTAATGTTGGTACTGTGACTGGTATCGATGGGGCGGTGCCTGTAGCAAAGGATTTTATAGGTACCAAGGCTGCGAGGAGAGCTGCCAAGCTCCGTTCAATGGCCAGTATGTGCTGGTCTGTCAAGGTTGCTGATGCTTGGGTATCTGTAATGGGTATTTGTGCTACCGTTCCAGAGCATGGCACCAGGAGCTCTCCAGAGGTTGAGGTCTCGGGAGCATCCTGGGTCCCCTCGATGGCTTTGGAGGACAGGGCCTCCCACCGGGGATGTTTAGCAGGCCGATCTACCTCCGAGGCAACACCCGAGGGGTCTTGATTCTTTGAGAGAGAGAGAGTCCCTGGAGGTACCATCAGACTTCGATGTGGCCTTGTCTTTGGACTTTGAAGATACCCGAAATCCATGGGAGGATGAGGCTCTCAACAAAGTGGACACCATCGATACCGTATTCTAAGCAAAGAGTGCTCCAAATTTAGAAGCCTGGTTCTGTAGGCCTCTCCGTGTCATTTTTTGACAGAGGGAACAGCCTTTTGGCTGGTGGCATGGGCAGAGGCATTTTAAGCACTAGTTGTGTGTGTCAGTCACCGAAATGGTACTGGCACAATTAAAACATTTCCTGAAACCATTACATGGTTTCTCCATGCCTTCAGGATGTGAAGGCTATAAGGTCTAACAAGGGTGTTGACGCCCAATTTTTTTTTAAAGAAAGTAAGAAATAAAAGAAAGAAAGAAAGAAAGAAAAGGGAGAACAAGCGATGTCTTTGACGGTGCTAATGTCGATGGGAAGGCAGAGGCGCTATCCACAAAAATAAAAGTTTTTCTGCTGTGACAGGATTTGCTTCTTGCTGGCTCCGTGGAAAACAAAACTGAAGAGAGGGAGTTGGGAAGGTAGAAAGGCAGTCGCGCGCAGGTGCAGTGGAGTGCTCCCAAAAGCTTTCCTATTGGAGGCTGGGGATCATTCCTGCATGGGCTGCTCCGTCAGTACCGACATCACCCATATGTGAAGACTACATTCCTGCTTGCTCCTGGAGATAAGTTTGAACTGTATGCAGAAGCAGATAGGGAGGCCAATGAAGTGACTTTAAAAGAGAGGTTAAATGAGCATAGTGACACTGGTTGGAGATTAGTCTGCAGCTTAATTTTGAATAGACTGAAGAGGAAAGAGATGGTTCAACAGGAGACCATTGAGGAGCAGGTTGCAGTAGTTTAAGTGGGAGGTGATGAGAGTGGCTAAGAGTTTTGGTAGCATGTTCAGGAAGGAAGGGAATTTGTCTGCTGTTACAGAGAATGAAGTGACAGATTTTAGCTATCTATCTGTTAGATATGTGCAGAGAAAAAGATAAACAGTCAAAGATGACCCTCAGGTTATGAGAAAAGAAAATAGGTGGGATGACAGTGCTATCCATAGAAAGAGAGAAAATGTTAACAACCAGATTTAAAGTGCGGTCACTATAAAAGCTCTAAGTTAACTGTTAGGGTATCCCCAACATACTGTTATTCAGTTAATACAGAGAAAAATGTGTTTACCATGTGTCAACTGAATGGCAGATATTACCACATAAAGAAGTGCAGTTAACTATCGCATTAACTGCTCCATGTTAGATTCTGCATTAATAGTGAATGTACAGTAATTATATTTGAGTTACTGTAAGGCAAAGCCCTGCCTATTTCTTTGTTAGCTGTTTAATATGGACATGTGTGGTGTCAAGATACTGTTAGCACACAATAATTCCCACAACAAACAGCTAATGCAGCTTCATAAATAGGTGCCTTAGTGACAATGGCTCAGGTCTTGATGTTGCAATGCCAAGTTATTGCAACCCTGCTTATAAGGAGTAACTACTCTGGCAGATCTCCTGATCCGCTGTTTAGACCACACAAAGGAACAGATGCTCAACCATCCAGAAAAAAAAGTCAGGTCTTATACCACATTGTTTATAGTCTAGCTTTCTCTTTCTTCATTATTCCACTCATAGCAATATATTAGATGATAGTATAAAGATCAAAATGGATCAGTCTGTCCAGAAAGGCAGGGAGATTTTTAACTGCTGCTCTGTGTAATTTTTTCCCCCATCCCAAGCCTTCTGAAGTACAAAAAGTAATTTCAGTACTCTTCAGAGCATTCACTTGAATTGGCACATTTAATTTAGTATCTTGCTGTTATATCTCCTGAAGCAGTTGATGTATCAATTCCCACCTGTATCACCCGAGTTTGTTGCTCAAAGTTCCACTCCTGCTAGAACTTGCAGAATGTTTTCTCAGTCATTTACCCATATAGAAACTCTCTGCTACTGGGGTGCAGCTTCACAAGATGGTTTTACTTGTACTCGTTTTCTGGCTAACCACATCCGCTAGAATTAGTGCTTTCAAAACAACCTCTATGGTTTTATTTTTAGATATTACCCCACTAATGAAAAAGTTTATTTATATCTGATATTACAGTATTGCAGTGATCATGGGATGGACAGAGGGGCGGAACCAAGATGGCTGTGGCCAGTGAGTAGTTGCTCTCAAACGATCCTGATGGGGTAGTGGAAGGGGAGAACAGAGAAGCTTCCCCCGGCTAGCCGAGCCCCCCCCCCAACCCCAGCAACATCTGTTGATTCTTTGGATCGATTTATTCTTGCATGTGTTCAACAAGGGCAGATCGGAGTTGGAGGAGCAGTAATCCCTGATGGGGGGGCATCTGAGCATGTGAGCTCTTCGGTGTTGGATCTTACCCTTTCAGAGGTGTGGCACCCTTTGAAACTTGACTTCATATCTTTTGAAGCTTGACTTCATATCTCCCCCGGAACGGATTCCTTCGATTGGCAGTGCTGGAGCTATTGCACTGAGGGAGGAACGGGGGCCGGAACTGGATTTGGAAGTGTTGGGATCCCCAACGCCGCCCTTGGTTGTAAAATCTGGAGTCTGCCTGGCATCAGAGGACAGACAGCTGCCTGGTGAGATTGGAGCAGTACGGAGAAACATGACTGATGAGGGAGTCATGGTAGGAATGACTTTGGATATTTTTCTCTCTCCCCCTGACCAGATAATCCTAGAGTCGATATGGAATGTTTTAAAGCAATTAACTGCTGCCTTGCTTCCACAAGCACAAGATTTAAAAACTCAGTTGCGGGATGTACATCAAGATAGTATTATGCATTCAAAAGATATATCTAAAATTAATGGAGATTGTAGAAACTTATTGGTTCGCGTGGGTAGCATAGTTACTCACCTGTAGCAGGTGATCTCCGGGAACAGCAGGAATTTAGTCTTCACATATGGGTATTGTAAGTACCGATGGAGCCTGTGTGGGAACGCTCCCCAGTGTCCAATTAGGAAAGCTTTTGGGAGCATCCCACAGCGCCTGCATGCTGCCTTCCCGCCTTTCCCAACTGTCTCTCTCCAGTTGAGTTTAAAGCTGAGACAAAGAGAGAGAGAGGGAAAGAGAGATACAACTCCTAGGGGAGGTGGGTGGGTTGTGAAGACTAAATTCCTGCTGTTCCCGGAGATCACCTGTTACAGGTGAGTAACTATGCTATCTCCAGGAACAAGCAGGAATGTAGTCCTCACATATGGGGACTCCCTAGCTTTAGATGCCAGGGAGAGACCCCAGAAGTTGTGTGTCCCTGTGAAAGGGCTCCACTTCCCCCCATAGATCTCTGGCATCCAACCAGGGATGGTGGGTAGGAGTTGATTAGGTATGGAACAGGTGTTGGAGAACAGCCTGACCAAACAAGGCATCCAGGAGGGAGTCCTTGTCCAAGCAGTAATGGGCTGTAAAGGTATGAACCGAGGCCCAAGTGGCCGCTCGACAGATGTCGTCAATAGACACAGAGTGCAGATGAGCCATTGAAGCTGCCATGGCTCTCACGTTGTGAGCTGTGACATGGCCCTCCAGAGGAAGATTCTTATTCTGCTAGGCAAAAGAAATATACTGTGCAATCCAGTTGGACAGTGTTCTCTTGGAGACTGGAAGTCCCAAATAAGAAGGATCAAAAGCAACAAAGAGTTGAGAGGACTTTCTATGTTGCTGTGTTCTTTGCAAGTAAAAGGCTAAAGCTCTCTTACAGTCCAAGGTGTGAAGATTCCTTTCTGCATTAGATGCATGAGGCCTTGGAAAAAAACACAGGCAGGTAGACGGCTTGGTTTAAATGAAAAGGCGAGACCACCCTTGGCATAAAGTGTGGATGAGTCCTAAGGACTACCTTGTCATGATGGAACCTTGTATAAGGTGGATCAGCTACTAGTGCCTGCAACTCACTGATGCGGCGTACTGATGTGATTGCAATGAGAAAGATAACCTTCCAAGAAAGGAATTTCAATGAGGTAGTAGCTAAGGGTTCGAAAGGTGGCTTCATGAGCTGACCAAGAACCAGGTTTAAGTCCCATGCCACCGGTGGTGGCCTAATGGGAGGCTTAGTTAGAAGAAGGCCTCTCATAAATCTTGCTATAAGAGGATGGGAGGAAATAGGTTGTCCATTTAGAGGCTTAAAAGAAACTGCAATAGCACTCAAATGGATTCTTACTGAGTTAGTTTTAAGTCCTGCATTGGATAAATGAAGGAGATACTCCAGTAATGATTCCAGAGGTATTGCAAAGGGGTTAAGACCCTTCTGCGAACACCATATGGTAAACCTTTTCCACTTGAAAGCATAGCAGCGTCTTGTGGAAGGCTTCCTGGAAGCATAAAGGATATCCTTTACTGGCTGAGGAAGGCTAAGATCATGAAGATCTAGGCCTTCAGCAACCAAGACCTGAGATGCAGAGACTGGGGATTGGGATGCCATAACATTCCATTCTCCTGAGACCAGGAGATCTGGAGCAGACCCTATAACTCCAGGGAGGAGTTTTGAGAGAGAGATATAGAAGCAGAGGGTACCACACTTGCTGTGGCCAATGTGGAGCTATGAGAATCATACGGCCTCTGTCCCTCTGAAGCTTGAATAGGGTTTGGGAATTAGGGGAATGGGTGGAAAAGCATACAGGAAGTCCTGACCCCAGTAAAGGAGGAAAGCATCCCTGGCCTGAGAGCCCTGAGCCGGAATTCTGGAACAGAACCGGGGAAGTTTGGCACTCCACGGACTTGCAAAGAGGTTTATGTCCGGGGTTCCCCAAATTTGAAAAATCTTGGCCACCTGGTCTGCATGAGAGACCACTCGGGTGGAAGCAGAACTCGACTGAGTCTGTCTGCCCAAGAGTTTTGTATGCCTGGAAGATACACTGCCAGAAGATGAATCTGATGCTCTCTGGCAAGGGCCCACAGTCGCAAAGCTTCATTGCAAAGCAACAGAGAGCCTGTTCCCCCCTGCATAGAACATGGCTATTTGATTGTCCATATGAATGAGGACTGTCCTGTAGCTGAGCAGGGTGTGGAACACTCAAAGAGCAAGGAAGATTGCTCTGAGTTCCACGAGATTGATATGTAGATGAGTCTCCTGTGGAGTCCAGGTGCCTTGGGTGGAGAGGTCTTGCAGATGAGCTCCCCAACCCATTGGTGAAGCATCTGTTGGGAGAGTTGCCTGGCGTAAGTTGTTGAAATGGGGACCCCAGCAACAGATTCTGAGTGGACTGCCACCATTGGAGGGACAAAATAAGGCGATTTGTGTTTGCTATTTTGTCTGACAGGCACCCTGATGCCTGGATCCACTGAGTGGATAAAGTCCACTGGGCTGCTCTCATATGGAGGCGAGCATAAGGAACCACATGCACGGTAGATGCCATGTGGCCTAGTAGTTGTAGCATTTCTGGGGCAGTGAAATGAGGCTTCAGCACTGCTTGAGAAGCTAACTGCACCATGCGAAGGCAACGGGCTTGGGGAAGATAGGCCCTTGCTTTTATGGTATCCAGCAAAGCTCCTATGAACTCTAGAGACTGAGTGGGAGTTAGACTGGATTTTGGGATATGACCAGACCCAAATACTGAAGGACACACATTGTGCAAGATAGAGAAGTCATGGCTTCTGACTGATGGGGCTCGAATGAGCCAATCGTCTAAGTAGGGGAAGACGAATATCCCTAGAGTGCGGAGAAATGCTGCTACCACAGCCATGCATTTTGTGAACACTCTTGGTGCTGAGGCCAGGCCAAAAGGAAGCACCCTGTATTGGTAATGCTTTCCTTGAAAAAGGAACCAAAGGAACTTCCTGTGAGTTGGGTGGATGAGAACATGGGTGTACGCATCCTTGAAATCTAGAGAACAAAGCCAATCCTGACTCTGAAAGTATGGCAGCAGAGTTCTTAAAGAAATCATCTTGAATTTCCCTTTGAACAGGAATTTGTTCAATCCTCTAAGGTCCAAAATAGGTCTCTATTTCTTTGGGATAAGGAAATAGGGGGAGTAAAACCCTGTACCCTGTTGATGAATGGGTACTTCTTCTATTGCCCCTTGGGCAAGAAGCATAGTGACCTCTTGATCTAACAGGTTGATGAGAGAGGTCCGAGAATTGAACTGTCTTACCATGGTGGAAGGGGGCATGCACAGGAAGTGCAGCTTGTACCCCTCTCTTATAATGGAGAGTGTCCACTGCTCTGCTGTTATCTGCTCCCACCTGGGGGTAAAGTGACATAACATAAGAACATAAGATATGCCATACTGGGTCAGACCAAGGTCCATCAAGCCCAGTATTCTGTTTCCAACAATGGCCAATCTAGGTCATACGTACCTAGCAGTTTCCCCAAGGGACACAGGTTCCACAATGCTTATATTGGTTCAAGCATTGATATCCTGGGTCCCTTCTTAATAATGGTTTATGGACCTTTCCTCCAGGAACTTTTCCAAACCTTTTTTAAACCCAGCTACATTAACAGCCTTTACTACATCCTCCGGTAACAAATTCCAGAGTTTGATTACATGTTAAGTGAAAAAATATTTTCTTTTATTAGTCTTAAATAGTTTACCCTGTAGCTTCATTGCATGTCCCCTAGTCTTTCTATATTCTGATAAGGTAAACAATCGATCTACGTTTACCCGTTCCACTCCGTTCATTAATTTATAGACTTCTATCATATCTCCCCTCAGCCGTCTCTTTTCCAGGTTAAAGAGCCCTAACCTTTTTAGCCTTTCTTCATAGGAGTATCCTTCCATCCCCTTTACCATTTTGGTGGCTCTTCTCTGAACCTTTTCTAAAATCGCTATATCCTTTTTAAGATACGGCGACCAGAATTGCACACAATATTAAAGGTGCGGTCTCACCATGGAACGATATAGAGGCATTATAATATCTTTTGTTTTATTTTGTATTCCTTTCCTTATCATACCTAGCATTCTATTTGCTCTCTTGGCCGCCGCTGCACACTGGGCCGAGGGTTTTAACATGGTATCCACAATGACGCCTAAATCTTTTTCCTGGGTGGTGGTTCCTAATGTGGAACCTTGCATCGTGTAACCATAGTATGGGTTGTTCTTCCCTAGGTGCATAACCTTGCACTTGTCCACATTAAATTTCATCTGCCATTTTGATGCCCAGTCTTCCAATTTATCAAGATCCTCTTGCAATTTTCCACAATCCTCTTGGGTTTTAACAACTTTAAATAGTTTTGTGTCATCTGCAAATTTGATCACTCACTCGTTATTCCACTTTCCAGGTCATTTATGAATATGTCAAAAAGCAGCGGACCCAGCACAGATCCCTGGGGTACACCACTATTCACCTTTCTCCATTGGGAAAATTGGCCATTTAGCCCTACCCTCTGCTTTCTATCTTTTAACCAGTTCCTGATCCACAATAGTACACTGCCTCCTATCCCATATATCCCTATCCCTATCTCCTATAACCTTCCTGGAATGGTGGAAGGCTCTGGTCCATTCAGGGCCAGGAAGGCTAAGTTCTCTAGATGAAAGTCAAAGGCCTTCTGGAGGCTGAGACTGCTGAGATGGTTGAGGCTTAGCAGTCTTTGCTTTCCTTTGTTTAGGTGGTTGCTGACCCTTCCGGGTAGGCTGACCTGTAGAACGTCCCTGCTGGGAATAAGAGGGATAAAACCTCTTCTTTTTTGAGAAGAAAGGCTTCTTGAAAGACTTCCTCCCAGGATCAGCTGTGGCTTTGGATAGCCTATCCAAAGTGGAGTTGTCAGCATCCAACTCATTGGCCTTTTCTTGCCAATCTTTACCAAACAGGTTTCCACCAGTACAAGGAATATTGCCCAGTTTGTCTTGTACCCAGAGCTCCAAATTCAGATGCCTGGAGCCAGGCAATTCTACGTGCACCTATGGCAATGGCAGAGGTTCTGCTTATGCACTCAAAACAGTCAAAAGCTGCACGGTTGACAAATTTAGAAACATCCTGGGCATGTCTGATCAATGTGAGAAAATCCTGTCTTTTATCCTCAGGAAGAAGAGGGCTCAAAACCTCTAAATCCCCTGTAACTTCCTTCAGGAACATTCCCATATATAAAATATAGGAATTGATCCTGGCAGAAAGCATGGAAGCTTAGAAAGTACGACGTCCAAAAGCATCCAAAGTTCTGCACTCGCATCCTGGAGGATTAGAGGCATGTCTCTTTGCACGCCTGATCCTTCTCATAGCTGATTCCACTACAATAGAGTGGTGAGGAAGCTGAATCTTCTGGAAACCAGGACAAGGAGGGACTTGATACACAGTATCCAGTCTACGAGAGTGAGGAGAGGTGGTAAGAGGCGTCTCCCGCATTCTTAGCATGAGATCATGCAAGATCTCATGGATGGGTAGAGTAGCTGCCTCTTTAGGAGCTTTGGGATATTGTAAAATTTCCAACTCCTTTGCTCTGGGCTCTGATTCAGGAGCCACAGTAATGGACAGACCTCGAGCCACCTCCCTGATGAAGTCCTGAAAAGAAATATCCTCTGGAGGAGACATCCTGCGCTTAGGGGAGGAAGGCTCCTCTGGGAGAAGTATTCCTGCATCGACAGAACTGTCAGAATCCTCAGATTCTTCTGAGGACTCGAAGTACCGTCTGTCCAGATGCTCTTGAAGAGCCCGATACCTGTACTGACCGAAGTCGGTACCGGGAGTAATCGGTACCAATGTATCGATACCGGAGGGCATCGCATGACTGGGTGCCGGCAATGCGGACACCGATGTCGATGCCGACACTATCGGTACCAGTACCGATACCGGAGTCGGTGCCAGTTGAATTGTTTGACGCAGTTCCGAGGGTGTCGATGCCGCAAAGAGAGCCGCCAGACTGCGTGCAATAGCCAGGAATCTCTGGTCTATCGAAGCTGCCAATGCCTGGATGTCGGTACCGGAGAAAACAGCCAGTACCCCAGAGCATGGCACCAGTAGGTCTGCCGAGGATGAGGCCTTGAGAACGTCCTGGAGCCCCGATAATGCTTTGGAAGCCGAAGCCTCCCGCCGGGGCAATTTTGCCGGTGCAGAATCCTCAAGGGCAACACCAGAGGCATCTCGATGCTTAGAAGGAGATCTACTCTTTGAGGACCGGCTAGACTTGTGTTTAGTTACCTGAGATCCACGGGAGGAAGAGGAAGCCCTGGAAGACATTGATGCCACCGAGGCTGCATCAGAGGGAAACAGGGTACTGAGCTTAGCAGCTCGGTTCTGCCGACCCCTTTTAGGCATCATGGCACAGGCCATACATTCCGTGATGGAGTGGTCAGGACCTAAACATTTTAGACACCACTCATGGGTGTCAGTGACGGAAATGGTACTGCCACACTTGGTGCACTTTTTGAAATCCGATTGTGGAGGAATTTTTGGGCCTAAGGTCCAAAAAGGCACTTGCATGTGGAAAAAAGTACTACTTTTTTTGTTTTTTAAAGGAAAGAAAGAAAGAAAAACCAGCGGTACCGGTAAAGCGTCGAGGAAGGCAGATGCGACCACAAAAAAGAAGGGCAATAAGGAGAATTTTCTGCGGTGACAGGAACGACCTGCTGGCTCCGCGGAAAATGAAGAACTGGAGAGAGGCAGTTGGGAAAGGCGGTAAGGCAGCAGGCAGGTGGCTGTGGGATGCTCCCAAAAGCTTCCTAATTGGACGCTGGGGAGTGTTCCCGCACAGGCTCTGTTGGTACCGATACCCATATGTGAGGACTACATTCCTGCTTGTTCCTGGAGATAGTATCCGATGGCTGTATGGAGGCTTTGGTGAAAGACGCTACTTCTATGAAAGTCAAGATTGAACAGCTGGAAAATGCATCCCAAATATCTAATCTTCGGCTGATAAAATTCCCCAGATAACTGCTTGCGATTCCTAAAGACATGTTTAAAAGTTACCTAGAAAAAGTTTAGAGGATTAGACCGGAGTCCCACCCACCTGCTGTTAAAGTTTATTATTTACCACAGGGCAAGAAAACAAGGGGGATTTCTTTTATAGAGCAACTAGATGAGATTAATGTATCAGATAAATTGGAAAGTTCTGAGATAGGTAGTGTTACTCCTGCAACATGTCTTGTTCAATTTGCACTGGCTGCTGATAAAGATTGGTTTATGAGAATGTTTTATTCGTAGTAGGAATGTTAGCTTCCATGGGTTGCTAAGTTAGGGTCTTTCCTGATCTGGCAAGAGACCCAACATTGTAGAAAGCCGTTCCTCCTCCTCCAACCAAGGGCTCTCCAGTTGGGTGCAATTTTTTTCCTTAAATATTCTTGTATGTGCTTCTTGAAAACCTAGTTACTTACCTGTAACAGGTGTTCTCCAGGAACAGCAGGAATCATTCCTCACATATGGGTGACATTGGCACCGACGGAGACCTGTGCAGAGCATGTCCCCAGCTTTCAAAGAAAGCCTTTGGGAATGCTACCATGCATGCGTGGCCCCCTTCCTGCCCAAAGGTGCCATCTTGCTCAATCAGATGACATAGCTAGGATGGCTGTAAAAAAAAATAAATAAAAAGGATCAGAGGGCAGGAGTTGCCAACACCCCGAAAATATTATGGAATACCGCCTGGCCAAAGGCACTGTCCCTGCAAGACTTGCTCTCCAGGCAGTAGTGAGCTGCGAACGTATGAATTGAACACCATATGGTGGCCTTATAGATCTCCGTCACAGGCACTGAATGGAGGTTGGCCACCGACGTGGCCATCACCCTCACGCGATGCGCTGTGATCCGGAGCTCAAGGGAGAGGCCAGCTTGCTCATAGGCAAGGGCAATACAGTCCGCCACCCAAGCAGTAACAGGGAGACCCAGTCTGCTGGGGTCATTAGACGGAAAAGCTGCAGAGCTTTTCGATGGGCTCGAGTCCGTTGTAAGTAGAAGTACAGGGCCCGCTTGCAATCAAGTGTGTGAAGTATGAATTCCTTCCTGCCGGCATGGAGACACGAGAAGGTGGGGAGGACCACCTCCTGATTGAGGTGGAAAGGAGAGCGCACCTTTGGGAGGAATTTGGGGTGTGCAAGGAGCACCACCCTGTTCTTGAAGAACCTCGTATATGGCGGATCTGCCACCAGGGCCTGGAGTTCGCTCACTCTTCGAGTGGACAGGGGATCGAATGGTAGTTTAGTAAGCTGGGAGAGTACCACGTTGAGGTCACATTCTGCCACTGGAGGGGAGGCTTGGATGCCAGGAGGCCCTTAAGGAACCTAGAGAGTAGGGGCTGTTTAGAGAGGGGGTTTCCCTCGATAGGGTGGTGGTGCGCAGCTATGGCGCTTAGATGCGCCCTCACAGATTTAGATTTCAGTCTGCTGTGAGGCAGGTGCAATAGGTTTTGGAGAACCAGTTGCATCTGGCAGTAGAAGGGATTCTCTGTTTTCTTTGCACACCAGACAGAGAATCTCCTCCACTTAAAGTGGAGTGGAGGAGCAGCCTAGCGGTTGGGACAAGGTACTTCAGGCCGGAAGGTCGGGGGTTCAAATCCCACTAGAGGACAGCAACCTTGAGCCGGAAGGACTGGGGTTTCTAGTCCCACAGGTACTCTTTGTGGTCTTGGGCAAGCCACTTAACCCTCCATAGCCCATGTTCCCTGTAAAATAGTTATCTCAAAGTTATAATGCCCTGTTCAATGTAATTTCAGTTTGTTCAATGTAAACCGCACTGATGCAGAATAGTGCGGTAAATAAGAGAATGTAAATAAATAAATAAAAATAAAATAAAAGGTATAGGCCCTCTTGGTGGAGGGTTTCCGAGAGGCCAATAGGACCTCATCAATTTACCCTGGTAGGTTGAAAGGGGCCAGCAATACCCTTTCAGCAGCCATGTTAGCGACAGTGAGGTTAGGGTGCAGAAGGGAGCCCTCCACCTGTGATAGGAGGTCCAGGGCTCGGCCAGTGGGCCTGGGAGTACTACCGACAGGGATAGCAATAGGGGGAACCAGGGATGCCTCGGCCACCTGGGTGCGATCAGTAAGACTGATGCCCCTTCGCTCTGGACCTTGAAGAGGGTCTTGGCAACCAGGGGGGGTTGGTGGGAACGCATATAGCAGACCCTCAAACCACGAGATTAGGAAGGCGCCTGCCACCACTATCCCTGGGTGCGGATGGGGCAAGCAGAAGTACGGTAGCTGTGTGTTGTCAAGGAAGGCAAACAGGTCCAGCAGTGGCCTGCCTCCAGCAGTGGAAGAGTTACTTTGCCAGGCTGGGGTTCAAGCACCACTCATGTGGGCGAAGGACTTTGCTCAGCCTGTCTGCTAAGCAGTTGTCCTGACATGGTAGGTATACCATTCGCAGGAACATGCAGTTGTGCACCGAGAAGGCGAGGAGAGCCACCGTCTCCTGACAGAGACAGTACAAACCCCTACTCCCCTGCTTGTTGATATAAAACATGGCCACCTGGTTGCCCATCTGGATCAGGACAGGCTGCTGCCGTAGGTGGTGGCGGTACACCCACAGGGCCAACAAGATTGCCATGAGTTCAAGGAAATTGATCTGCAAGAGCGACAACTCCTGGGCAATGTTCCCTCTAATTTTCTGTAGGCTGTGTGCGCATAAAATATCAACTGTGTGCAGCTTTTGAAGGAAGGTAAAATTTTTGTGCACCACATAACGACACTCGGAGTTATATACTTTAAAATTTGACTACACGTCAGAATAAGAGTAGTTACTCACCTGTAACAGGTGTTCTCCAGGAGCAGCAGGAATCAGTCCTCACATATGGGTGACGGCGCCTCGTGCGGAGCATTTCCCCAGCTTTCAAAGAAAGCCTTTGGGAATTGCAGCGCGCATGTGCGGTCTCCTTCCCACCCAAGGGTGCCATCTTGCTCAGTCTGATGACATAACCAAAAATCAATGGGTTGTAGGAACAATGTAAACTATGATCACTAGATATTGCTCCACTTTCTAACCCCTGCGTTGCGATTGCAAGATCAGTCCAGTGGGGAATGCATTAAGAGCATACTGGGATAAACAGTTGCATGTCAACATCAAGTGTTCTAATCTGTTTTAAAATCCCCCGAAGAAACCGCGGCTGCGGTGAAACGCACTGGCGCTGCTTATTTGCGTTGGGACAGTATTTTGCACAGATAAGAAATTTTCATCATTATTGCACAGTATTTTACACGGAGTTAATGGATAAGCGTTTTGTTATGTTTTGAATTTTTATCAAATTTTCTACATTTGATATTAATGTTTTGATGGTTTGATAGTTTGTTTGAAAACAATTTTTGTAATATCAACACGGGAAATTTATTGGGTCATTGATGCAACGCAGGGGTTTAATAGCCATAGAAGCACAGTTCCTCCCAGGCTTTTCCCCGATTCAAGTCTGAGATCCATTCTCGATTTTTGCATGAGTACGTTGCTGTGGTTAGAGAGTGGAGCAATATCTAGTGATCACAGTCTGATGACATAGCTAAAAGACAGCCAAAAAAATTAGCAAAATAAAGCATATGACTGCAACTCCAAGGGGAGGAGGGAAGGTTGTGAGGACTGATTCCTGCTGCTCCTGGAGAACACCTGTTACAGGTAACTACTCTTTCTCCAGGACCAAGCAGGAAGTCAGTCCTCACATATGGGACTCCCCAGCTTAAGGCTACCGGAGACCTCAAGCCGAAAAAATGAGCTCCCTCTAGCTCGTCAGTACGTAAGGAAGGAATCTTCTCTGAGAACGCCCCCGACCGGTAGCCCAACACCAGGGCCGGAGGGTAGGAGTTGCCTAAACCCCAAAGAGATTATGGAGTACTGCTTGTCCGAAAGCACTGTCCCTGCGGGACTCCCTCTCAAGGCAGCAATGGGCCGCAAAAGTCTGGCTTGAAGACCTAGCGGCCCGGCAGATGTCTGCCAACGGAACAGAGCGGAGATGAGCCACTGACACAGCCTTCACCCTGACATGATGAGCCGTGACTCGACCCTCCAACGAGAGGCCGGCTGCCCCATAAGCCCAGGCGATAGTCAGCTACCCATATGGACAAAGTACGCTTGGAGACAGGTAGCCCCAACTTATTGGGGTCAAAAGAAACGACGAGCTGAACAGCCCTCCGATGCTCCCGCGTACGGTCAAGGTAGAAGGATAACGCCCTCCTACAGTCCAGGGTATGCAGGACCATCTCAGCCCGGTTGGCATGCGGCCTGAGAAAGAAGGTCGGAAGAACCACCTCCTGATTGAGGTGAAAAGGGGAGACAACCTTAGGAAGAAACTTTGGGTGAGTCCGTAAGACTACCCTATTCCTGTAGAACCTAGTGTAAGGGGGATCAGACACTAGTGCCTGAAGTTCACTTACTCGCCTAGCAGAGGTAAGAGCTACCAGAAACAAGGTTTTCCAGGAGAGAAAACGGAGAGGGCAGGTAGCCATAGGTTCAAAGGGCGGACAAGTAATCCGCTGTAAGACCACATTCAGATCCCACTCAGGGGCTGGTGGACGTAAAGGAGGCTTAAGCAGGAGGAGGCCTCTGAGAAAACGAGCCACCAAAGGGTGGTTGGAAAGAGGCCTTCCGTCCACCGGCGAGTGGTGCGCTGAGAGAGCACTGAGGTGAACCCTGACAGAGTTGGACTTAAGGCCTAGATTGGAGAGGTAAAGCAAATATTGCAATACTACCGCTAACAAGCACGAGAAGGGATTCTCGCTGTGCTGAGCACACCATGCAGAGAAAGCACAGTTACCTACCTGTAACAGGTGGTCTCTGGAAACAGCAGGAATAAGTCTTCACATATGGGTATCGTCGGTACTGACCGAGCCTGCGCGGGAACGCTCCCCAGCATCCAAAAGGAAAGCTTTTGGGAGCATCCCACAGCGCCTTCGCGCTGCCTTCCCGCCTTTCCCAACCGACTCTCTCCAGTTCGAGTTTTAAAGCTGAGACAAAGAGAGAGTGAGGAAAGGAAAGATAGAAAGAGAGATACAACTCCTAGGGGAGGTGGGTGGGTTGTGAAGACTTATTCCTGCTGTTCCCAGAGATCACCTGTTACAGGTAAGTAACTGTGCTATCTCCAGGAACAAGCAGGAATGAGTCTTCACATATGGGGACTCCCCAGCTAGAGATGCCTGAGAGATCAACCAGGTTGTGAGTCCCTGAGAAGGGCTCTACCTCCACCCATGAACCTCAGGCATCCAGTCAGGGATGGAGGGTAGAAGTTGATTAGGTATGGAACAGGTGTTTGAGAACAGCCTGACCAAACAAGGCATCCCGGCGGGAGTCCTTGTCCAAGCAGTAATGGGCTGTAAAGATATGAATCGAGGCCCAGGTGGCCGCTCGACAGATCTGGTCGATGGACACAGAATTTAGATGAGCCATAGAGGCTGCCATGGCCCTCACATTGTGAGCTGTGACATGGCCCTCCAGAGAAAGGTTCTTACTCTGGTAGGCGAAAGAAATACACTGAGCAATCCAATTGGACAGAGTTCTCTTAGAGACTGGAAGTCCTAAATGAGAGGGATCAAAAGCAACAAAGAGTTGAGAGGACTTTCTATGTTGCTGTGTCCTTTGTAAGTAAAAAGCAAAAGCTCTCTTACAAGCCAGGGTATGAAGATTCCTCTCTGCATTCGATGCATGAGGTCTTGGAAAAAAGACAGGTAAATAAACCTCCTGGTTCAGATGAAAAGGTGAGACCACTTTAGGCATAAAGTGTGGATTAGTCCTGAGGACTACCTTGTCATGATGGAACCTTGTATAAGGAGGATTAACCACCAAGGCTTGCAGTTCACTGATGCGGCGAGCTGAGGTGACTGCAATGAGGAAAATAACCTTCCAGGAAAGGAATTTCAAGGAAGTAGTGGCTAAGGGTTCAAAGGGTGGCTTCATAAGCTGACCAAGAAGCAAGTTCAAATCCCATGCCACTAGAGGTGGTCTAATGGGAGGTTTAGTTAAAAGAAGGCCTCTCATAAATCTTGCAATAAGAGGATGAGAGGAAATAGGCTGTCCATTGAGAGGCTTGAGGGATGCTGCAATAGCACTCAAATGGACTCTTACTGAATTCGTTTTGAGGCCTGCATGGGATAAATGCAGCAAATACTCTAGTAAAGAATTCAGAGGTATTGCAAGAGGGTTAAGACCCTTCTCTGCACACCAAATGGTAAACCTTTTCCATTTAAAAGCATAGGAACGTCTGGTGGAAGGCTTTCTGGAAGCATGAAGGATATCCTTCACTTGCTGAGAAAGATGCAAATCTTGAAGGTCTAGGCCTTCAGCAACCAGGCCCTGAGATGAAGAGACTGGGGATTTGGATGCCACAACGTTCCCTCCTCCTGGGATAGGAGGTCTGAAGCAGATCCCAAGTCCAGGGAGGGAGCTTGAGAGAGATGCAGAAGTAGAGGGTACCACACTCGGCGTGGCCAATGTGGTGCTATGAGGATCATAGACCCCTTGTCTCTCTGAAGTTTGAACAGTGTCTTGGGAATTAGGGGAATGGGTGGAAAGGCATAGAGGAAGTCTTGCCCCCAATGGAGGAGGAAAGCATCCCTGGCCTGAACTCCCTGACACGGAATTCTGGAACAGAACCGGGGAAGTTTGGCATTCCACGGACTTGCAAACAGGTCTATGTCCGGGGTTCCCCAAATTCAGAAAATCCTGGCTATCTGGTCCCCATGGAGGGACCATTCGTGTGGAAGCAGAACTCGACTGAGTCTGTCTGCCCAAGAGTTTTGAACCCCTGGAAGATACACTGCCATGAGATGGATTTGATGCTCTCTGGCGAAGGCCCACAATCTCAGAGCTTCGTTGCAAAGCGACAGAGAGCCAGTCCTCCCCTGCTTGTTCACGTAGAACATGGCTACTTGGCTGTCTGTGTGGATGAGGACTGTCTTTGTAGCTGAGCAGGGTGTGGAAGACTGAGAGCCAGAAAGATTGCTCTGAGCTCTAAGAGGTTGATATGTAGAGATGTCTCCTGTGGAGACCAGATGCCTTGGGTGGAGAGATCTTGTAGATGAGCTCCCCAACCCTTTGGAGAGGCATCTGTTGTAAGGGTTGCTTGGGGTAGCAGCTGTTGAAAGGGGGACCCCAGCAACAGATTTTGATTGGACTTCCACAACTGGAGGGACCAAAAAAGGCAACTGGAGGTTGCTATTTTGTCTGACAGGCACCCTGATGCCTGGGTCCATTGGGTGGACAGAGTCCACTGAGCTACCCTCATGTGAAGGCGAGCATAAGGGACCACATGCACGGTGGATGCCATGTGGCCTAACAGTTGTAACATCTCTCGAGCAGTTAAATGGGACTTTAACTGAATCTGGGAGGCTAACTGCACCAAGCGTAGGCAACGGGCCTGGGGAAGATAGGCCCTTGCAGTGGTGGTATCCAGCAAGGCCCCTATGAACTCTAGAGATTGAGTAGGGGTGAGATGGGATTTTGGGATGTTTATTACAAGTCCCAGATACTGAAGGATACGCTTTGTGCAGGCCAGGGAAGCCTGGGCCTCTGACTGGGATGGGGCTCGGATGAGCCAGTCATCCAGATATGGGAATACAAATATTCCTAGAGTGCGTAGAAATGCAGCTACTACTGCCATGCATTTTGTGAACACCCTTGGTACAGAGGCCAGACCGAAGGGAAGCACTCTGTATTGATAGTGCTTTCCTTGGAAAAGGAACCGAAGGAACCTTCTGTGTGTTGGATGGATGAGTACATGGGTGTACGCATCCTTGAGATCTAGAGAACAAAGCCAGTCCTGACTCTGGAGGTATGGAAGGAGAGTACCGAGAGAAATCTTGAATTTCTCCTTGCATAGAAACTTGTTCAATTCTCTGAGATCTAATATGGGTCTGTAGCCCCCTGTTTTCTTTGGGATGAGAAAGTAGGGGGAGTAGAACCCTGAGCCCTGTTGAAGAAGGGGTACTTCTTCTATTGCCCCTTGGGCAAGAAGGGTAGCAATCTCCTGACCCAGAAGGTCGAGGAGAGATGTTGGAGAATTGAACTGTCTCACCATGGTGTGAGGAGGAAGGTTTAAGAAATAGAGTAGTTACTCACCTGTAACAGGTGTTCTCCAGGAGCAGCAGGAATCAGTCCTCACTTATGGGTGTCATCGACGCCGATGAAGCCCCAGCGGAGCATTTCCCCAGCTTTCCATGAAAGCCTTTGGGAATGCTGGCACGCATGCGCAGTTCCCTTCCCGCCTAAAGGTGCCATCTTACCTCAGTCAAATGACATAGCTAAGAACAGCACACAAAAATGTAAAAATTAAACTATGTACAACTGCAACTCCAAGGGGAGGAGGGAGGGTAGTGAGGACTGATTCCTGCTGCTCCTGATGAACACCTGTTACAGGTGAGTAACTACTCTTTCTCCAGGACCAAGCAGGAAGTCAGTCCTCACTTATGGGTGACTCCCCAGCTCTGGGATACCAGGAACCCAGGCTGAACAAGAGAACTCCCTCTAGTCTCAGCAACACAGAAAAGGCTTTTCAAGGACACACCCTCCACAGGTAGCCCAACCAGAGGGCAGGAATTGCCTAGACCTCAAAGAGATTCCGGAGTACTGCTTGGCCAAAAGCACTGTCCCTATGGGACTCCCTCTCCAGACAGTAGTGGGCTGCAAATGTCTGGCTTGAAGACCAAGTAGCAGCCCTGCAGATGTCTTGCAATGGAACAGAGCGGAGGTGAGCCACTGATGCAGCCATTGCCCTCACACGGTGGGCCGTGACCCTACCCTGCAAAGGAAGGTCAGCCGCCTTGTAAGCCCAGGTGATACAGCCACTCAGATGGACAAGGTATGCTTGGACACAGGCTTCCCCAAGTTATTGGGGTCAAAAGAAAGGAAGAGCTGAGAAGCCCTCCTGTGACCTTACATACGGTCAAGGTAGAAGGATAAGGCCCTCCTATAGTCCAAGGTATGGAGAACTGTTTCAGCCTGACTTGCATGAGGCCTAGGGAAGAAAGTAGGAAGAACCACCTCCTGGTTGAGGTGGAAAGAGGAGACAACCTTAGGAAGGAACTTAGGGTGAGTCCTGAGGACTACCCTATTCCTATAGAACCTGGTGTAAGGCCTATCACAGACTAAGGCCTGAAGCTCACTCACTCTCCTAGCTGAAGTAAGGGCTATCAGAAAGAGTCTTCCAGGAGAGGAAGCGTAGAGGGCAAGTAGCCATAGGCTCAAAAGGTGGGCGAGTCAACTGCTGCAAGACCACATTCAGCTCCCACTCAGGAGCAGGACGACGTATGGGAGGTTTGAGCAGGAGCAAGCCTCTGAGGAACCTGGACACCAAAGGGTGCACAGACAAGGAATGGCCCTCAACTAGTGAGTGGTGAGCTGCTAAAGCAGAGAGGTGAACCCGAACAGAGTTGGACTTGAGACCTTGATTGGACAAGAGCAGCAAATACTGAAGCACTACTGGCACAGTACAGGAGAAAGGATCCTCGGCACGTAGCTGACACCACACAGAAAACCTCCTCCACTTGAGAGCATAGGTTTTCCTAGTGGAGTGTTTTCTGGAGGCCAGGACAACCTCCTCAATCTCGGGAGGCAGGCCCCAGGGAGCTAACACTACCCTTGCAGCCTCCATGCCATCAGATTGAGAGCTCTGAGATTGGGATGCAGCAGGGAGCCCTGATTCTGAGATAGAAGGTCGGGCTGCAACCCCAGAGGTAGAGGGAGATCCACTGCCAGTTGAAGCAGGAGGGGGAACCAAGGCAGCCTTGGCCACCTGGGAGCTACCAGGAGGACTGAGGCCCTGTCTTGGAGAATTTTGAACAGTGTTCGGGCCACTAGAGGGGTGGGAGGAAACGCATAGAGCAGGCCCTGTGTCCAGGGAATCAGAAAAGCATCTACTGCTACCCTCAGAGGATGCGGTTGCCTGGAGCAGAACCTCGGTAGCTGATTGTTCAGTGGACTGGCAAACAGGTCCATGGAGGGAAGCCCCCATTTCAAGAAAATCTTCTGAACCACTAAAGGATGTAGCTGCCACTCGTGTGGTTGCAGGATCCTGCTCAATCTGTCGGCTAGGCAGTTCTCCTGGCCTGGAAGATAGACTGCTTTGAGGAGCATGTTGTGTTTCAGGGCAAAGGAACAGAGGTCCTGGGCCTCCTGACAGAGGGGCTGGGAACCAGTACCGCCCTGTTTGTTCACATAGAACATGGCTACCTGGTTGTCTGTCTGGATCAAGACAGACTGTTGTGCCAGGGAAGCAGTAAAGGCCTTGAGTGCCAAACGTATAGCTCTTAATTCCAGAAGATTGATCTGCTGGGACGCTTCCCAAGGAGACCACAGGCCCTGGGTGCACTTGACAAGGCAGTGTGCTCCCCACCCCTGTAGAGAGGCATAGGTGGTCAGAACCACTGTATGAGGTGGCATCTGAAAGGGCACCCCTACCAGCAGATTGGGGGGGTGCAACTACCAGTTGAGGGAGGTCAGGAAACGGTGGGACACTGTGATGCGGTCTCTGAGGTTGCCTGAGGTCTGAGACCACTGAGTCCGAAGGCACCACTGGGCAGGCCTCATATTGAGCCTGGAATTGGGGGTTACCTGAACGGTCGAGGTCATGTGGCCCAGAAGTCTGAGACAGAGTCTGGTGGAGACCAGGGACCTGTGCAGAAACATTTTGGCGAGGTCTATGAGCCTGCGTGCTCGGTCCACTGGTAAGAATGCTCTTGCCAGCTGATTATCCAACCTTGCTCCTATGAACTCCAAGTTTTGGGAGGGGAGCAAAATGGACTTTGCGAAGTTTATGACAAAGCCCACCTTTTGGAGCAGGTCTATTGTCCTGGAGGTGGCCTGTTGAACTTCTAGGCAAGTCTGGCCCCTGATGAGCCAGTCGTCTAGGTAAGGAAATACAAAGATTCCCTTATTCCTCAGGTAGGCCGCCACCACTGCTAGGCACTTGGTAAACACCCTGGGAGCAGAGGTCAGGCCAAAAGGCAGGACTCTGTACTGATAGTGGTTTCCTTCCACAATGAACCTGAGGTACTTTCTGTGGTCTGGATGAATAAGGATGTGAATGTAAGCATCCTTTAGATCTAAAGAGCATAGCCAATCTCCCTGCTGGAGGTAGGGCAGAAGAGTTCCAAGAGTAAGCATCTTGAACTTTTCCTTTACCAGAAACTTGTTTAGGTTTCTGAGATCCAAAATGGGTCGAAGACCACCGGTTCTTTTTGGCACCAGGAAATACCTGGAGTAAAAACCGTGACCTTGGAAGTGGGGAGGCACAGGCTCTACCGCCTTGTCCACCAACAGACCTTGTAGTTCCTGGAGGAGAAGGTCTGTATGCAGGGGAGGCCTGAAAGATTCCCCTGGGAAGTGAGAGGGAGGCAGCTGGTGAAAGTGCAGGGCATAGCCTCGACTGACTATGTCCAGCACCCAACTGTCCTAGGTTATCAAGGGCCACTGGTGGGCGAACAAGGCTAGGCGGCCTCCTGTGCAGGGCTGGGACTGCAAGGGAGGGATGGCTACACTCAAGGAGTCAAAACCCCCCACCCTGCTGAGTGGGAGCAGGGGCTGCAGGCTTGGGGGTCCTCTGCCTACGGGCCCCATTACCCTGGCCCTTGGCTTGCTGACCCTGGGGGGGCAGCTTGATAATGTGGGTACTGTTTGTAGGCAGTGCCCTTCCTCGGGTAAAAGGACTTTTTACCCGAGCCCTTCTTCTTATGAGAAGGGGCAGAGGTCTTCGACAGCCTTGTCCTGGTGAGGTGCTCCGTCTCGAGCTGTGCAGCCTTCTCGGCCACAGGCTTGCCAAAAAGGTTTTCACCTCGGCAAGGGACATCGACCAACTTGTCCTGAACCCATGGCTCGAGGTCCGATGACTGCAGCCACGCCTGGCGTTGAGCCGCAATGCCGGCAGCCGCTACTCGGGCCGAGGCCTCGAAGCCATCGTAGGCGACGCGGGACAAACTTAGAGCATTCCCGTATCCTCGAAAACAAGGACTTATAACTCTGCAAGGGTTTCCCGGAGAGACCAGCAGAGAATCCGGCCAACTCCTTGGCCAGATCTCGTAAGTACATGCCCATATACAGTGGTAAGTCTGGACACGGCAAGCAAGCATGGAGCCCTGAAAGCACTTTCTACCGATGCCATCAAGGCTTTGGGCCTCCTGACCAGGAGGCACGGCGGAGTGCATCTTCTGGCTCTTCAGACCATGCATGGCCGATTCCACAACCATAGAATGGTGTGGTAGCTGTGCCTTATGGAAGCCAGGACTCTTGCGGAGCCGATAGATGGAATCGACTCGCTTGCTCAAGACCGGCGTCGAGGCCGGGGCCTCCCACATCCGGAAGAGGAGCCGTTCCAGCATCGGAGGAACTGGGACAGTAAAGGCCTCCTTCGGAGGAGAGTCATACTGCAGAGCATCGAGCTCCTCGGCTCGAGGCTCTTCCTCGGGGTCAGCCGGGAAAGCCAGGGCAGCGGCCATATCCCGGATAAACTCCGAGAACCTAGTATGCTCCGGAGGGGATCTACTCTGGGGCTCAGACTCTGGTGAGTCCGAAGGGACACACCGAGTCTTGAAGGTGTCAGGAGACTCCTTGTCTTCGGTCTCCCAAGCAGACTCATCCGATGTCGAGTCGAGGTCCGACCCCGCAGGGCCTCCAGGCACCCGGCCCGATGCCGGGGGCACCGGCGTCGAGACCCTCGGTCCCGAACGGGAGGTCGAGGGAGACCTCAACCGAGGACGACCTCGAGCCGCAAGGGACTCTAGTATCGGCTCCGTCTCCGAGGTCGACTTCGAAGTCGATGCCCCGGTGGTCGGGGCAGATGCGCCAGACAGGCTGGCCATCAGCACCCGCTGCTGATCCATAAAGGCAGACATTCTGCTCTCCAAGGCTGTCAACCTGAGACTCAGCTCGAGTGACGCAGCAGCCCCCGACTCGGGCCCCGGCAGTGCCGGGCCCGACATCGGTACTCGGGGAGGCGAGTCCATGAGGACAACAGGACTTGCGTGTCCAGCAGACTCCGGTTCTATATGAGGAACTTTGGTTGGCTTCTCCTAGTCCACGGGCCTGGGACGACGGTCAAGGGTCTTAGACCTGGACCTCAAGGGCCCAGGGACCTCTTCCGACGCCGCCCTCGCGAGCCGCTTCTTCCTCTTATGTTCCCGGTCAGGGGACCCCCTGTCCGAGGAACTCCGACGCCTCTCGGGATTGGAATCCCGAGATGTCGAAGCCTCAGACGAGGTCCGGGCCCAGGCAGAGGCCGAGTCCGAGAAGAGCCTTTCACTTTGCTGCTGGCGACTTTGAAGTGCCTTGGAAGACATCTTTCCACATGGCCCGCACGACTTAGGATCGTGGTCGGGGCCGAGGCACCGAAGGCAGCAGTCGTGTGTGTCGGTGAGAGACATCAGTTTCTTACACCGATCACACTTTTTGAAACTGCTGGAAGCCATCGGGGAAAAAAGGGTCCCCGCAAGGTCAAAGGACCGGCCGTCCAGGGAAAAGAAAAATGTTTTGGCGCTAACACCGAGCCACTAAGGGCAAAAACCGAAAAAGAAAAAAAAGGGATTTGATACCGGTGTACCGATCCCGGCGGGAGGGGAACCGACGTCGAATCCGAGAGAAAATAGCGAAATAACGCCAAGAAAAATCTTCTCTTATCCGGGAAAAATGGGACACACGTCCGACGGGCTTCATGGAAAAAGAGAGACTGAGGTAAGATGGCACCTTTAGGCGGGAAGGGAACCGCGCATGCGTGCCAGCATTCCCAAAGGCTTTCATGGAAAGCTGGGGAAATGCTCCGCTGGGGCTTCATCGGCGTCGATGACACCCATAAGTGAGGACTGACTTCCTGCTTGGTCCTGGAGAAGAAGCTTGTACCCTTCCCTTATGATGGAGAGGGTCCATTGCTCTGCTGTGATTTCTTCCCATCTGGGAGCAAAGTGAGCTATCCTTCCTGGAATTGTGAGAGGCTCTGGATGTTCTAGAGCCAGAAAAGCTAAGTTCTCTAGCTGTAAGTCAAAGGCCCTGAGGAGGCTGAGGCTGTTGGGCCGTAGCAGTCCTAGCAGCCTTAGGCTTGGCCTGTTTTGGTTGTTGTAGTCTTTGTAGCAAAACGACCTGCAGAAGATGCCTGCCGACCAGAATAATATCTCCCTTTTTTGGGAAAAAAACCCTTTTTGAACAACTTTTTCTTAAAAGGAGCAGAAGTAGACTTTGAGAGTCTATCTAAAGCAGAATTTTCAGCATCCATCTGGGTGGCCTTTGTTTGCCAATCTTTGCCAAAAAGGTTTTCACCTGTACAAGGAAGGTTTCCTAGTCCATCCTGAACCCAGGGTTCCAAATCAGAAGCTTGTAACCAAGCAACTCTGCGTGCACCTATGGCAATGGCCGAGGCTCTCCTGGCACATTCAAAAGAGTCAAAGGCTGCACGGTTGGAAAATTTGGAAACATCCTGGGCATGTTTGAGCCAGGTGAGAAACTCTTCCCTTTTATCTTCTGAAATAAAAGGAGATAAAGTTTGCAGATGATCTGTAACTTCTTTTAGGAACATCCCCATATAGAGACTATAGGAGTTGATTCTGGCAACAAGCATATTGGCCTGGAAAATTCTCCTGCCAAAGGCATCTAAGGTTCTGCATTCTCTTCCTGGAGGATTAGAAGAGTGCCTTTTTGTACTCTTTATCTTCTTCATAGCAGACTCCACCACAATGGAGTGGTGAGGAAGCTGAGTCTTATGAAAGCCAGGACAAGGAGGAACACGATACATAGTGTCCAACCTACGAGAATGGGAGGAGGTGGTGAGAGGAGTCTCCCATATGCCCAACATGTGATCATAAAGAATCTCATGAATTGGTAAAGTGGCTGCCTCTTTAGGAGCCTTAGGATATTGTAAAATATCTAATTTTTTGGCTCTAGGCTCTGCCTCAGGGGCCACTGAAATGGAAAGGCCCCTGGCCACTTCCCTAATGAAGTCTTGAAAAGACAAGTCTTCTGGAGGAGACATTCTTCTTTTTGGAGAAGAGGGCTCCTGAGGAAGGATTACCGATGCTTCGAGAGAGGCCTCTGATTCATCAGAGTCTTCAGAGGAATCGAAGTATCGCCTGTCTGGATGCTCCTGCAGAGCCCGATACGCGTACCGGGTGGTATCGACATCGGGAGTGATCGGTAAGGATTCGGTACCGATGGGCATCACAGAACAGTGTACCGCTGCAGTCGACACCAAAGCCGATGTCGATGCAATCGGTACCGGCACCGGAACTGACATCGGTACCGGTGCCGGAGTCGGTACCGACAACGGAGTTTGTTGCGGTACCGAAGGCGTTGCAGCTTGTATGAATGCCGTGATGGCACGCTGCATGGTCAGGATATTCTGATCCATCGACGCCACCAATGTTTGGATGTCGGTACCAGTGGGAACCACCGGTACCCCAGAACATGGCAACAGGTGATCAGTCGAGGCCGAGCTATCAATGTCAACCTGTGACCCCATAAAGCTTTGGAAGCCAAAGCCTCCCGCCGGGGTAATTTTGCCGGTGCGGATTCCTCGAGAGCAAGCCCGGAGGCATCTCGATACTTAGAGAGAGATCTACTCTTCGAGGACCGGCTGGATTTAAGTTTGGTTACCTGAGATCCATGGGAGGAAGAAGCAGTCCTGGAAGACGTCGATGCCACCGAAGCTGCATCAGAGGGAAACAGGGTACTGAGCTTGGCTGCTCGATTCTGTAGACCTCTTTTAGACATCATGGAACAGGACTCACAATCCGTGATGGAGTGGTCAGGACCTAAACATTTTAGACACCATTCATGGGTGTCGGTGACAGAAATAGTGCTGCTGCACTTCGTGCACTATTTAAGCCCGGAGGCGGGCTTTTCCATGAGGAAAATTTTTCCTAGGCCTAAGGCCAAAGAAAGAAAAAAATGCACTGAAGTGAGAAAAACAGTAGGTTTTTTTTTTTAGAATAAAGAAAGAAAACACCGGCGGTAACGGTCCGGCGACGAAGAAGGCAGACACGCGACCAAAGAAATAAAATAAAATAAAGAACTTCTTCAGCGGTGATAGGAACACGACCTGCTGGCTCTGCGGAAAAGAAGAAATGGAGAGAGGCGGTTGGGAAAGGCGGGAAGGCAGCGCGCAGGCGCTGTGGGATGCTCCCAAAAGCTTTCCTTTTGGACGCTGGGGAGCGTTCCCGCGCAGGCTCCGTCGGTACCGACGATACCCATATGTGAAGACTCATTCCTGCTTGTTCCTGGAGATTCTACGCCACTTAAGAGCGTAGGATTTCCTGGTGGATTGCCGTCTAGAGGCTAACACTACGTCTTCCACCTCTCTAGGCAGTAGTAGGGGAGCCAGGACTACCCTTTCAGCAGCCAGGCCATTAGATGAAGGGACTGGAGGTTGGGGTGTAAGAGAGATCCCTGTTCCTGAGACAGGAGATCGTGTTGAATCCCCAGAGGAAGAGGAGTGTCCACCGCCAGTTGCAGCAGAAGTGGGAACCACGGTTGCCTCGGCCACTTGGGGGCTATCAGAATCAATGAGGCCCCGTCCTTGAGGACTTTGAACAGTGTACGGGACACTAGTGGCGTGGGAGGAAACGCATACAGTAGGCCTTGTGACCACGGAATCAGAAACGCATCCGCTGCTACTCTGAGAGGATGCGGTTGTCTGGAACAGAATCTCGGGAGTAGCCGGTTCAGAGGACTGGCGAAAAGATCCATGGTGGGGAGGCCCCACCTGAGAAAGATCTGCTGAACCACCAACGGATTCAATCTCCATTCGTGTGGTTGCAGGATCCTGCTCAGCCTGTCCGCCAGGTTATTTTCTTGACCTGGGAGGTAGACAACCTTGAGGAGGATTCCGTGATTGACGGCCCAAGAGCACAGCCGTTGTGCCTCCTGACAGAGAAGGAAGGAGCCTGTGCCTCCTTGTTTGTTCACGTAGAACATGGCAACTTGATTGTCCGTCTGGACCAGTACAGACTGGTGAAATGTAAGGTGGGAGAAGGCTCTCAGAGCTAGGCGTATCGCCCGTAGCTCCAGGACGTTTATCTGCTGAGCAGCCTCCCAAGGGGTCCAGAGACCCTGAGTACATGCCCTTTGGCAATGTGTTCCCCAACCTAGAAGAGAAGCATCTGTCAAAAGCACTTGAGAATGCGGAGGAGATTGAAAACCCACTCCGAGTACCAGATTCGGAAGATGAAGCCACCATTGCAGAGGGGAGACGAGCAGGGTGGATATTCTTACTGAGTCTGCAAGGCTCCCTGTGGCTTGATGCCACTGAGTTCGAAGGCACCACTGAGCAGGTCGCATGTGCAGGCGGGCATTGGGGGTTACATGAACCGTGGAAGCCATATGGCCGAGAAGTCTCAGGAATTGCCTGGCGGAAACCAGGGAATTGCTGTGAAACTGCCTGGCTAGATCCATCAACCTGTGGGCTCTGTCCATTGGCAGAAAAGCCTTTGCCCTGAAGAGTGTCCAGCCTTGCTCTTATGAATTCTAAGTTCTGGGACGGGAGCTAAGTGGACTTGGCGAAGTTTATGACAAACCAAGTGTTGAAGCAGAGCCACAGTGCGAAGGGTGGCTTGACTGGCCTCCTGGGAAGACTGGCCCCTTATGAGCCAGTCGTCCAGGTATGGAAACACAAGAAGACCTTGAAGCCTCAGGTAGGCCACCACCACCGCCAGGCACTTGGTGAACACCCTGGGAGCGGAGGTTAGGTCAAAGGCTAGTACTCTGTACTGGTAGTGGTTTCCCCTCACAACAAATCTGAGATATTGCCTGTGGTCTGGATGAATAAGGATGTGAGTATAAGCATCCTTTAGATCTAAGGAGCATAGCCAATCTCCCTGCTGGAGGTAGGGCAGCAGGATTCCAAGGGTAAGCATCTTGAACTTTTCCCTCTCCAGGAACTTGTTGAGGTTGCGCAAGTCTAGGATGGGTCTGAGGCCTCCTGTTCTTTTTGGTACCAGAAAGTACCTGGAATAAAAGCCGTGACCTCTCAGGTGGTGGGGCACTGGTTCCACAGCCTGTTCCTTTAGCAGACTTGCTAACTCCTGAAGGAGTAGGTCCCTGTGCAGAGTGAGTCTTGGAGGCTCCCCTGGAAAATAGGAGGGAGGTACCTGGTGAAAATGGAGAAGATAGCCCTTTTGGACTAGGTGGAGCACCCAGGTAATCTGATGTGACGGCTGACCATCTGTGGGCAAAGTGGGCCAGCCGGCCTCCTGTGCTGATGTGAGCCAGCTGAGGAGAAGAGGCTATGCCTTCTGAGTCAAAAACCCCCACCCTGCTGAGCAGGGGCCGGTGTTGGTGGCTTGGGGGCCTTCTGCCTACGGGGAACATTTATTTATTTATTTATTTTACATCTTTTCTATACCGCCACTTCCAGCGATCAGTGGCGGTTTACAGGTAAACAAAGTTTAATAATAGCATGCTATTATTTTACATGGAACAGGTTCAGAACTATTTTACATAGAACAGGATTAGAACTATTTTTACAATAGAACAGGTTTTAGAACAGTGAACAGTATAACAGAGGAACTATTATATTATGTAGAATGGATTTAGAGAAATAACATTCAACTATTAAAATTACAACTCAATAATACAATGAGGAAAACTGTCTCTCCACAGTAAATCAACGGAAATTGGGTATATTACATTAATTACACTTATTCACATTAGCGACAAGTAATTGCTTTCAAAGAGACCCTGCCCCTTGGCCTGCTGACCCTGTTGGGGAGCTGCAGAGGCCTGATAATGAGGGTATTGTTTATAGGCAGATGACTTCCTCGGGTAAAAGGTCTTTTTTCCTGAGCCCTTCTTTTTCTCAGAAGGGGCAGAGGATTTTCTGGACAGCCTAGTCCGGGTCAGAGTCTCGGTCTCGAGTTCTGCAGCCTTTTCAGCCATGGGCTTGCCAAAGAGGTTTTCACCTCAGCAGGGGACATCAACCAACTTGTCCTTTACCCATGGCTCGAGATCGGATGACTGTAGCCAAGCCTGTCGGCGGGCACCGATGCCGGCCCCGGCTACTCAGGCCGAAGCCTCGAAGCCATCGTAGGCTGTTCGAGAGATAAACTTCTAGCACTCTCGAATACCAGTGGACAAGGCCTGGAACCTCTGCAAAGGTTCCTCGGAGAGACCAGCAGAGAACACGGCAATCTCCTTTGCCAGGTCTCGGAGGTACATGCCCATGTAGAGCTGGTATGTCTGGACATGGCAAGCAAGCATAGAGCCCTGGAAGCACTTCTTACCGAGGGCATCCAGGTTCCGGGCCTCCCGGCCGGGAAGCACCAAGGAGTGCATCTTCTGACTTTTCAGTCGATGCATGGCCGATTCCACAACCATGGAGTGGTGCGGTAATTGTGCCTTTTGGAACCCGGGGCTCTTGCAGACTCGATAGATGGAATCGACCCGCTTGCTCAACACCGGCGTCGAGGCCGGGGTCTCCCACATGCGGAAGAGCAGCCGCTCTAGCATCAGAGGAACCGGTACAGTAAAGGCCTCCTTCGGGGGAGAGTCATACTGGAGGGCCTCGAGCTCCTCGGCTCGAGGCTCCTCCTCGGGATCCGCGGGGAAGGCCAAGGCCTTGGCCATATCCCGCACGAAGTCCGAGAACCGGGTATCATCCGGTGGGGATTGTCTCCGAGGTTCGGACTCCGACGAGTCCGATGGGACACACCGAGTCCGATAGGTGTCGGGTGACTCTTCGTCCTCTGTCTCCCAGCCCAACTCCTCGGAGGAGGTATCGAGCGGCTCCGGTCGGGCAGGCACCGATGCCCTCTGCCCTGACGCCGAGGGTACCGGCGTAGATGACCTCGGTCCCGAACGGGAGGCCGAAAGAGACCGTGGCCGAGGATCGACTTGAGCCCGCATGGACTCGTGGATTGGCTCGGCCTCAGGGGTCGACTTGGACGTCGATGTCCTGGTGGTCGGGGCAGATGCACTGGTGAGACTGTCAATCAATGCCCGCTGCTGTTCCATGAAGGCAGCGAGGCTGCTCTCCAAGGCCGTCAACCTGAGTCCGAGCTCAGGAGACCCAGCAGCCCCCGCCTCGGGCCCTGATGGCATCGGGCCCGACGTCGGCTCCCCTGGAGGAGAGTCCACGAGGACTACAGCACTCACATGTCCAGGAGACTCCATCTCGATACGAGGTTGCTGGCAGGCCTCTCTGACTCCGAAGACCCGGGACGGCTATCGGGGCTATGCGACCTGGCTCTCGAGGAACCAGAAGCATCCACCGACACCGCCCTTGCGGGTTTATTCTTCCTGCGCTGTTCCCGTGAAGGAGACCCCCACTCAGAGGAACCTCAACGCTGCTCGGGGCCGGAGTCCCAAGACGTCGAAGCCTCTGACGAGGTCCGGGCCCGTCCGGACACGGAGTCAGAGAAGATCCTATCCTTCTGGTGCTGCTGACTCCTCAACGCCTTCGAGGACATTTTGCCACACGGACCACAGATCATTGGGTCATGATCGGGTCCGAGGCAGCGGAGGCAGCAGTCATGTGTGTCGGTAAGAGACATAAGTTTCTTACACCGATCACACTTTTTAAACCCGCTGGCAGCCATCGGGGGTAAAAGGGCCCCTGCGAGGTCAAAAGACAGGGCTGCCAGTGAAAAAAGAAAAAATGGCACGAACGCTAGTCACGAAGGACAAAAACCGAAAACGAGAGAGTGGGCTCGATACCGGCGTATCGGGCCCAGGCGGGAAAAGGATCCGGCGTCTAACCGAAGGAGAACAACAAAAACAGGGAAATCAACTTTTTCCTCGGCGAAAAATGAACTTCGTCCGTCGGGCTCCGCAGAAAAAAGAAGACTGAGCAAGATGGCACCCTTGGGCGGGAAGGGGACCGCGCATGCGTGCTGTAATTCCCAAAGGCTTTCTTTGAAAGCTGGGGAAATGCTCCGCACGAGGGCTCCATCGGCGCCGACGTCACCCATATGTGAGGACTGACTTCCTGCTTGGTCCTGGAGAACAGTATGTACACCACATTGATTTTAATCAAATTAAATGAAAATAGACAATTACTAAATGAAGCGGGAAATTTCTAGTAATTACAATCATAACTTTTAAATTTTAAGATGTCTGTGTTGTTTTCTATCAGAATCAGAGACGTAATTTTTGTGCGCTCTGTTGTAAAGTATGTGCGCTCGCTCGGCGAGGTGTGTGCGCTCGTGCACACGCGCACAGCTTAGAGGGAACAGTGCTCCTGGGCCAACTGCCTTGTGCACGGCGGTTCCCATGATGCGCCCTCCAACCCAGGAGGGATGTGTCCGTTTGTCAGGGTCTGCTGTGGTGCAGATGCCTGGAAAGGCATTTCTGCCCTGAAGTGGTGCAAGTATTGCACCAGGTAAGGGATTCCACCAGCTGACGGGTGACTGTCTGCCTCTTAGCCTGCCCGTGGCTTGAGTCCAGTGAGAACGGAGGCACCACTAGGCTGTCCACATGCGTAGGCAAGCTAGTGGTGTGACATTGACTGTTGAGGCCATGAGGTGGCGGCAGCAAGCCGGTACTGACCAGTGGTGCTGTATGTCTGCCAGTTGCATGAGGCAGTCAACCCTCTCTCTTGGCAGGATAGCCTTGACCAATTGCGCCTCTATGAACTCCAGACTTTGGGATGAAATGAGATGGAACTTGGAGTAGCTGATGACGAACCCCAGGTACTGCAGCAGGAGGGTTGTACGCTCTGCGGCCTGCCTGTCTTCTGAGGCCACACCGCCTCTGATTAGCCAGTCATCCAGGTAGGTGAAGACAAATGCCCCTTGAAGATGAAAGTGAGCGGCTAACACCGCCAAGCACTTGGTAGACTCTTGGGGATGAGGCCAAGCCGAAGGGCAGCACTCTGTAGTGGCAGTGCCCTCCTCCCACCATGAACCGTAGGTACTGCCTGTGGGAGGTGTGGATCAGGATGTGAGTGTCCACATCCTTTAGGTCCAAGGAGCACAGCCAATCTCCCTGATGGTGGTAGGGCAGCAGTGTTCCAAGGGAGAGCATCTTGAACTTCTCCCTCACCAGAAACTTGTTCAAGTTTCACAGACAGATTATGAGCCTGAGGCCCCCTGTTTTTTTGGGGACAAGAGAGTAGAAGCCCTTCCCCTACAGATGCCTGGTATGGGCTCCACAACATTTTACCTGAGCAGACCTGCAAGCTCAGAGCATTAGGGTCTGGTGAAGGAGAGGGCGCACTGACTCTCCTGGAAAGAACCTGTGAGGTACCTGTTGTAAGTGTAGGAGATATCCCTCCTTTACCACCTGCAGCACCCCACTGGTCTGAGGCGACACTGGCCCACTTTTAGGGAGAGTGCCAGGCGGCCCCCTGTGGGCTGGTGAGGGTCTTCTGGGTGAGTGGAAGCCCTGCCCTGGGAGTCAAAAGCTCCCACCTTGTTGGGCTGGAGCCGGGGCTTGGGGCATCTGAGCCTTAGGCTTGAGGTCCTTGGCCCTACCTTTTGGGGTGAGATCCCTGCTGCTGGCCTGAGGCGGCCTGGTATTGGTGAACTGCTGGAAATGTCCCTTTTTTCCTTGGGAATAGGGGTCTTTTCCCTGAGTGTTTTTTTGCAGGGAAAGGAAGAGGTCTTCCTCAAGAGCCTCTGGAAGGTCGCCACTTTGGCCTCTATCTCAGCCACTTTGTTGGCCATTGGTTTGCCGAACAAGTTCTCACTGGTGCAGGGGACATTGAGCAGCTTATACTGGACCCACTGTTTGAGGTCTGAGGCTTGGTGTCAAGTTCCGATACCGGCTGCTGCTACTAGAGCTGCAGACTCTAATCCATCATAGGCCACCCAGGAGAGGAACTTTGAGCAGTCCTTGATTCCGGAGGTCAGAGCTTCGAACCGATTGAGAGGTTCCCTGGCCAGTCCCGCCAAGAACCCAGACAGTTCCTGGGTCAGAGCCTTCAAATACATTCCTACGTATATAGCTCATTGGCCTGGATTTGACACCCCAGCATCGAGCCCTGGTAACACTTGTGCCCCATGGAATCGAGCGCTCTAGCATCCCTGCCAGGGGGGGACAGAAGAGTAACTCTTCTGGCTTTTGGGTTTTGCATGGTTGACTCAACAACCATGGAGTTGTGTGGGGGTTGCGGCTTGTGAAACCCTAGACCTTTCCTGATGCAGTGTATGGCATCAAGGAGTCGACTGACCACCGGCACCAATGCTGGGTCTCCACATTCTCAGTAGTAGCCACTCGAGGATTGGCTGTACTGGTACCGTGAGAGTCTCTTTGGGTGGAGACGAATTGGAGGATCTGCAGCTCATCGGTGCACGGGTCCTCCTCCACCTCGGTTTGCACCAAGAGGGCCTTGGCCTTGGCCATATCTCTGACAGTCGTGGAAGGCCATGTCCTCCAGAGGAGAATGGCGCCGGGGCAGACCTGTCCAAGGCAACGTCTCTGTGCTGCTGTCTGGTTTCCGGGGGTGGGGGGCCTCATTGTCGATTTCCCAATCAGAGTCGAGAGGGGATGACTAGTCTGACACCCTGCGACTCCTTGGCTTGAGACCTGACCAGAAGAGTCTCAGAAACTGGCCAGGGAGGACCGGATTCCTGAGGAACAGGACAGGGGCTGAGCTCTTACCTGAGGCCGGTGGCGTTCGGAACTCGGCTCGACAACAGGGGACCCGCACAGTCAGGGGCACGGTCATTGGGGCAGATGATGCGGTCAAACCTGCCATCATTGCCTGCTGCATGGCCAGGATAGCAGTGACGTTCTGCTCCATGGCGGCCATTTTGGACTCCAAGCCAGAAGGCTCTGCAGCTTTTGGTGCAGGCACCAAGGATCTCGTGCCTGGCGCTCTCGCGAGTGCATCCTCGACGAGGACTATGGTCTCGAGGATCCTTGCACGGTCTCCACCAGCCGAGGCATCCTTCTTGGGGACCTTAGTGGGACATTGCTCAAAGTCGCCCGAGTCCCTCTGGGTGGTCTTACCAGGTTTCTCCAGCATAGCCTCAACAGAGGATTTTTTCTTTTTTTGCTTGAGATCAGAGGTCTTCTCTGGAGGAGCCACCGCCATGGGATGCCGAAGACACTGGGCCTTCACTGGAAGTGCTGGGCTTGGAGCTCAGCATTGGGGAGGCCGGTGCCAAGTCAGATCTGGGAAACAGTTTCTCTTGCATCTCCGACCTCTTTTTATTGATCTTAGGTATCATAGCCTGACATAGGTCGCAGGAGGTGCTGTCATGGTCCGGGGTCTCTGGTAACGTAGGCAGCAGTCATGCGTGTCAGTGACAGATATGGTTTGACTGCAGCGGTCATATTTGTTGAACCCACCGGGAGACATGGTGGGAAGACACCCAGCCGGGGTCGAGGACCTCCGAGCGAAAAAGGGCACAAATGCTGATCGAGGCAAGCCTTGAAGAAAAACATGGGGAGAGAGCTGAGAATGGCACCAGGTCCGGCACAGGCTTGAGGCGAAAAGAGGAACTGGTACACAAACCAGGAACAACTATTTTTTTAAAGCATATAGCAAGGAATTTTTCCCAGGGAAATTGGAAAAACGTCAGTTGGGCTCAGTGGAAAAAAGGAGACTGAGCAAGATGGCACTCTTGGACAGGAAGGGGACCACACATGTGTGGTAGCATTCCCAAAGGCTTTCTTTGAAAGCTGGGGAAATGATCCACGTGGGCTCTGTCGGCACCGACGTTACCCATATGTGAGGACTGACTTCCTGCTTGTTCCTGGAGAAAATATGGCATCCTGGTCTGTCTGATCCAACATTTGTTGAAAAATCATGGAATAGCATAACTCTTGCACCCTTGTAATTTCTCTCTGCCTGTACAGATCACAAAATTTCACTTTGTCTAATTTAAGATTTCTGCTTTATGTTAAATTTCTTTATTGAGACAAAAATATAAATGTTACACAGTTCTTAACAGCCCAAAAATGCATGTATAGCAGACTGTATAGGTTCTATAATATTTAAACAAAAAGGGGGATCCGTCAGCATTAACAGCTGCACATTAAGTCGTCGTCTCGTTTTCATTTTTATTCCCCTCATCCCCTCCCTCTTATATATAAAACTATTTCCTGTGCAACTATAGTTATTCAAATTTCCATAACAAGGCATAACAAGACAGTACAAAACAGATGAGCATAGCCAATTACAACACAAGTAATAAACATTATAGTACAAAGAAACAGAGAGACTTTCCCCAGCGAGAAAGAAAAGAGAGAAAAGAAAAGAGAAAAAAAAAGGGGGACCCCCCCCCTAGTATCCCTGAGCAGTTAAGATCAGGCCTCAAATTCTAAGTTACGCCTGGGACCCCAAAGGACACAGGGACCCCGGGGCCCCCGATAAGCTCATACTATTGAAAAGGATATAACAACGTAATGATCCCACCCCCCGTATTCCAACTATAACTACCCCATGATAGGTGGGCCCGGGGTGTACTCTTCTCCCGTGCCCACCACCACATCCAGTAGGGAAGCAGGTATGCCGAGTAACCCTTCCCCTAAGCCCTTCTGCCCAGCCCCCCCCTCACCCCTTCCCCCCCCAATTCCCCGACAGGTGCAATCCACTCCACATTGTGTGGGCGCTCGGGAGAGTCCCGTAATCAAAAACAAAGATCCTCAAAGCCCTCCCAGAATCCGGCTGTGAGTATTCCTAGGCAAAGACTCTAAGTGGGGTCCCCATCCCCGCAAGAAACGCTGCCACCGCCCGGGATGCCCACTAGCACGAAGCCCTTCCATCAAGAGCACCTCATGTAGGCGCCCCCTCCACATCCCGTATAGGGGACCTCTGGCATCCAACCATCCATGCAGGATAGTCATTCTCGCAGTCGCTAGCACCAAACGCATCCAATGCAGTACCTCCTGCCCCACCCGGTCGATCCAGCCATCCTCCCATACATTCAAAACCACATTTACGGCAGTAAAAGTGAACAGGTGGCGCAGACACCCCCCAAGATAGGCAAACACCTTACCCCAAAAGGTTTGAACCCGTGTACACCCCCAGAACATATGGCCCAGTGTAGCATGTTCCTCACCACAGCGAGGGCAACAGTGAGAACTGGTAATCCCGGTCTTCCATGCCCTACGAGGAGCAAAGTATAAACGACGCAACAATTTATACTGCATATCCCGTAAAGTCACCACCACACTAAGTAGAGGGATATTGGACAGACCATCCAAGAGCTCCGCGCCCGTCACCGCCATCCCTAAGTCTCGCGTCCAGGCCCCGGCCAGGCCATCCAAATCCAGCGATGGCACCAATTCCCATAACATTGTGTGTAGCCAAGCTACACGCGTCCCCTGCACCCCCCCTAACAAAGCCACCTCAATTTCAGAACTGACTATACCACGCAACGCCTCCTTGGGCACCGTACAAATATAGCTACGCACCTGGGCGTAAAGGAAAACATCCCTGCCCCATAAAGGATACTGCTGACACAAGGAAGAGAATTCTGCCACCACTCCTTCCGGCGTCACCACATGCTCCAAATTCACAAGACCCAGCTGAGTCCAACATGTAAATAAACTACCCCCAAGGCCCGGTAAAAACGCACCATTTCCCCGAATGGGGAGATATGGGGAAGAAGAAGCAACAAGCCGACGGCTAGCACAAAAATACTTCCACGCTCTGCGAACGGGGTCCAGAACGATGGTCCGCAAAACTCTGTCCGGCACCTTCACCCTCAGCGCATGCAAAAGGTAACGCAAGTGGAAGGGCTGCACCGCCCCCTGTAAGATCATCATGGGGGTGTATTCTCCGATATCCCAAAGCCAATCCCGAGCATACCGTAACAAGCAAGCGATATTATATCTCCGAATATCGGGAAGTCCCAGGCCACCCAAGGACCACGGTTGTCGCAACACAGCAAGACGCACCCTGGGTCGCCTCCCCCGCCAAAGAAAACGATTAATCAGCCTATCCATCTTCCGCAGGTCCAAACGCCGCAACAGTGGGAGCGTCTGTAGCACATACAAAATCCGGGGAAATATCGTCATCTTGAACAAGGCAATGCGACCCCCTAGAGATAATGGCAAATCTTGCCACTTATCCATACAAACCGTTATGGTTGCCAAAAGCTTAGTAACATTCAGCTGATAGAGGTCTCCCATCTGCCCCGGCACGTAAATACCCAGATATTTAAATTGCCCCCGCGCCCATTTCAAAGGGAAGTCACCCTGCCACTCCCGGTGTACATCAGGCCCCAACAGCATCGCCTCAGATTTATCCAAGTTCAATCGGAACCCGAAGGGCACCCCATATTCATATAGAAGATTTAACAGATGTGGGAGCCCCTTGTGGGGGTCCTCAATATGCACAAGGAGATCGTCAGCAAAGGCCGCGACCCGAAATTCCGTCCTCCCCACAGTGATACCCCGAAATTGAGAGTGGGCCCGAATTCGTATCAACAAAGGTTCCAAGGTAAGCACAAAAAGGAGCGGAGACAAAGGACAGCCCTGTCGCGTCCCTTTCTGTATAGAAAATTCGGACGACATGTTCCCATTCACCATGATAGCCCCAATCGGGTTCGCGTAGAGAAGCCGCACCACCTCCACAATGAAACCTGCAAACCCCATTGCATCCAAGACCTGGTACATAAACCCCCAATTTACCCGGTCAAATGCTTTTTCAGCATCAAAACTGATAAGCATAGACTCCAATCTAGCCGTGTGTCCCACACAGAGGGAAATCAGTAGCCTTTGCAAACTATAAGCCGCGTGCCGGCCCCGCACAAAGCCCACTTGGTCTTAATGAATCCGAGTCGGCAAAAACACCGCCAACCTATCTGCCATGATCTTTGCTAATATTTTAATGTCCACATTAAGAAGAGAAATGGGCCTATACGATCCCGCGAGAAGCGGATCTCTCCCCGGTTTCGGCAAGAGTGTGACCAACGCTTTATTCGCCTCATACGGGAAGTGACCACGTTGTATCAAATCTTCAAAGTATCCCACAAGCGGGGCTACTAGAGCATCCCCCAGCACCTTATAAAACTCACCCCTCAGCCCGTTGAGACCAGGAGCGCGCCCGTTCTTCAAATTCCGGATGCCAGCTTGTACCTCTTGGCCGGATATAGGTGCATTTAAGGTCTGCACTTGCTCTGCACTCAGACGCGGTAAAACACATCCCGCTAAGAAGTCCTGGCTCTCTATCGCTCTATCCCCATCCCCAGCGTAAAGCTGACGGAAATACTAAAAAAAAACCCTTTTCAATCTCTACCGCGTCCCGACGCAAGGACCCGTCCTAATGTCGTATCACCCCAATATGACGTGAGCCCCCTTCTGGCCTTATCAAGGATGACATTAATTTCCCCGCCCGATTCCCATGCTGAGACAATCGGTATCGGTAGTACATGAGAGATTTCTGGGCGCGCTGGTGAAGGAGCATCTCCAACTCCATTTGGACCTCCTGCAACTTGTGCCGATTTACCGCCGTCTTAGTAGACACCAGCCGCCTCCGCGCTTTGCCTAATTCGCGCTCCAGCATAAGAATGAGCTGATTCCTGCGTTTCCGTTTTAAACTATAGTAGCTGATGATTTCCCCCCTAAGAACCGCTTTACCAGCCTCCCAAAATAGAGCAGGAGAAATCTCCGGATGATCATTAAAGTCCACATAATCCCTCCATCTATCCCTAAGGAACCCAGCAAACTGGGCATCCCCACTAAGCTCCAAGGGATACCGCCAAATTTGGTTATGTCGGGGGTCACGACTACGCAGTTCCAGAACTATCATCGCATGGTCAGAAAGAACAGAGGGACCAACCTCCGCTGCCACTACCCAACTAAACAAGGACTCCGATGTCAGAAAATAATCGATTCGGGACCATGTGCCATGGGCTCGAGACATATGGGTGTACTCCCTGTCTCCAGGGTGTAAGAGTCTCCAAATACCCAGCAATTTATTCGCCTCACACAGTCCCCACAGGCGCCGTGAACTCCGTCGATCTCTCCCCCCCAGTGGCCCGGATCTATCCATAGTGTCATCTAGAACTGTATTCAAATCACCGCCCAGAATTACCTGATAGCCCTCCGTGGATGCTAACAACCGAGTCAGAGCCCGATAAAACCGTGCTTCGTATGTGTTGGGCACGTACACTGAGCATAAAGCCACTTTAACGCCATCCAGCAGTCCCCACGCCATGACATAACGACCCTCCGAGTCCATTTCAACTTTTTCCTCCATCCAACCAACAGTCTTAGCAATCAAAATGGCTACCCCGCGTTTCTTCCCCACGGCGGGAGCGCCATATACCTTAGCAATATGGCCCTTACACAATTTTGTATGTTCGCCCACAGATTGGTGGGTCTCCTGCAACATTATAATCCCAACTTGTTTGCGTTTAAGATGCTGCAATATTTTATATATCTTTATGGGGGAGCCCAAGCCACAAACGTTCCAGGAAGCTATCTTAGTGCCATTACCCAGTATAACAGCCACAAAAGGATTTCCAAGCAATTCCAAGCATCTCCGTATGACGGCAAGGACCCCCCCCAGCCTAGGGTCCCCCCCAACACAATTATACCTCTCCACCCCATCACATACTCATCCATCCATGCTATAGTACACCCCATTCGTAACACATCCAAACACCCAGTTGCACCCGTTCCCCCCTCTCTCTCCCACATCCCAATAATAAAAGAGACCCCCCCGATCGTAAACTTAATCCCCCCCTTATCCCCTCCCCCTCGCAACTCCTTAACTCCCTGCCCAGCAAGCAACAACCGCCCTGGCTCCCAGGATCCTCCACCTTTTCCGAACTCCTGCTACATGTGGAGCCCCCCCTTACCCCCCCATCTCCGAAATCCACATAAACAAACAGCGGCCCCTATGACCCCTTCCAACGGACGAGAACAGCCTAACCACCAATTCCTACGCCCCCCCATTCCCAACGGAGTCAACCCATCACCCCAATCAGTAAATTACTGGCAGGCCAAGCCTAATCGAAAAAATATATAAAAAAATAATAAAATGGCTCCAAATATCGCCACCCATCCCTCAAATCCCGTGTCCCCCAATTTATTGCAGCTCCCCTGTGAGTATCCCCCAGCAACAGAAAAATTGTGAACAGAAATGAACAGCTTAAGAGAAAGAAAAACCTAAACAACAACAGCAAGTCTCACTGAGGACTATGGAGCCTTAGTGTGCCCAACTAGCAAAGCCCCCACCCAACAAAATGACGAGGAAGCTTCACCCCACCATTCACTACCAAAGGTGTCCATCATCCTTTGTCTAGCCACTAAAGACCCCCAACAAACTTAGGGCAATCAACGTCTTACCCCAAAAACATCCCACCAGCAGGGACCCCTACTCAGTAGACCATCCCAAAGGCAAAGGATGGGAAAGGATGGTAAATTGAGGGGGGGGGGGGGCACCAAACCGCACATTCAGAGCCCCTTCACAGCACAAATAATAAAGCAAACTCAGGTAAACTAACAGCCAGTGCATTAAACAGTAAAGGGGTGCTCCCTCCCCTCCCCCCATGCAAGTTCTGGGAGTCCATGAGTACCTGAAAATCAATGTCCCAGCACAAGAAGGACCCCCAAAGTCACCCACATTGGTCACAATAGGTCATGGCCTCCTCTGGTGACGAAAACACGCGGCGTCCTCCTGCACTGTCCACTCGGAGAGATGCGGGATAAGTCATTGTAAAATGGATGCTCATTTCCACCAAACGACTGCACACTGCTTTGTAGGCCCGACGCCGCTGTGAAACCCCGGCAGAGTAGTCCTGGAAGATTAACACATTGCATGCAGGAGTTCCCAGACGCCGCGATTGCCGCGCCGCCCTCAGGACTCCCTCCTTCTGGGCCTCATTGAGAAAGCGGGCAATGACTACCCGGGGCTGATTATCATCAGCTTTGTACAGGCCCAGTCGATGCGCTCTCTCAACAACGATCTCCCCGAGCCCTTCCGCCAGAGGCAAATTGGCGGGCAGCCACTTCTCACGATACTGCCGGAGATCTTTATCCTGCACCGACTCTGCCACACCAATAAAACGTAGGTTATTCCGTCGGCTTCGGTTCTCGAGGTCTTCTAATTTGTTTGCATGCTTTTGCAAGGCTGCTTCCATCTTCTTAAGCCGAGTATCCTTGTGCTCCCGCGTGTCCTCCAAAGCGCTAATGCGGTGCTCCATCTGTTCCACGCGGCCCGTGAAGTCAGAGACCGCCTGGGCCACCTCGCTCATTTGGGATGCCAATCCTCCCAGGCGATCCTCGAGCGCAGCCACCACGGCCCTCGAGACCTCCTCCACCAACACACACTGAGCAGCGGGTTCCGGGCCAGATACCTCACTCTCCGCCATCTTAGCTTCACCACTGCGGGGCTGCTCTCGCCGGGCGGATTTTGATGCCATATGGTCCCCAACCAGGCTATAGCGCTGCGTTATCCCCCTCCAAGGTAGGATTAATGCTTCCCCAACTCGATCCAAGCTGGGGAGCTACGGGCAGCAGGTCAAATATGGAGGGGGGAAAGAACGAGCTCTGGAGCTAAGAAGGAGACGTCCTTCCTAGTCCACCATGCCACCGGAAGTCCAAGATTTCTGCTTTAATACGACACAGTTTACTGATGCTACCTTGTATGATCCCCATGCAGTACATTCTTTTAGTCTCTCAGCGAGCCGTCCTTTTGCATTAGTCATGTCTCCCACTATTGTGCAGTTAAAGATCTCAATTTCTGGTAATGCTATTAACTGAATAGTTTTCTCCTGCCTCAGTTTTCCCTAGTTCTCGATGTGGTCAAGTAATTTCTTATTTTGAGTCTTCAATCATACCATGTACAAGTCTATGTTTTCCATCAGATCTTCCTGCCATGCTATATGGTTTAGCACTTGCTGTACACATTCTATCACTGCAGCAGCACCAGACAGAGAGAAAACCATAACTCAAAGAACAAGATAAGCACCATGGTACTCCAATGAGATAAAAGCAACAAAGCGGACTTTAAGAAAAATCAAGAGAAAATGGAGACAGGACAAGGATCAAGATACATTACAACAATAGAGGACCAAGCAACGAGAATATAATGACCTACTTAACAGATGCAAGCGTGAATACCACACCAACCTCATTATGACATCTACAAACAAACCCAGAGTGTTTTTCGACATTGTCCGAATTCTCACCAAAGAACCAACACCTACAACGGACTGCGTAATTTATCCATAACATGTAGCAAACTATCTAATAACAAAGCACAAGAACTACCACCAGGACAGACCGCTATACATGACTGATCACACAGTAAGTACAACTATCACGGAAACATGGGGAGAATTCAGCATACTATCAATGGAACATAAACCAAATAATATTTGCACTAAAATCAACTACCTCACCCTCTGACTCATGCCCTGTACCATGGATCAAATTGGCCAAGGAAGATCTCAACCCACTAATAAACAAAATAGTACAAACATCCCTCACCCAAGACTACATAACAGCAGCAGTAAAACAAGCGACCATACGGCTGACCCTCAAACATACCTTACTCAAAGTATGAGGGTCGGGGCACTGTGTAAGAGTTCCCACAGTTCCTCTGTTTCTTCCTGTAGACCCATTGTTCTGTTGTGTTTACTAAATAAACATATTATATAAAAAAAGATAAAATGAACTTGAGAATTAGGTTTTACATAGAAGAAAGGATACATGTAGCTTGAATTAAACAATATAGGGGTTTAAATATGTCCACAGGAAAAGAGGCACAAGTACAAACATCAAACAAGAAGAGAGTATCAAAAGTACAGGCTTTACTGAAATGGAACAATGCCAAGGTAACTTACATGCTAAGGAGAAGCTGTTTAGCTGTATTTATAATTTAGATGATTCTCTTAGCAGAATTATATGAATACATTTATATGTGATGCTCATGTATACTCATGGATAGAGCCTCTTACTTTTTTTGAACTATTGTCCATGGTTCTTTCTTCTTTTCTTTTATATTGTGTTTTCATTTATCTTATTTATATAAGAGTTGTAATTTGTGTACACCACAAATACTTTATGAATTTTTTATGTGTTTATGTTTTTAATTGTATTTCAACAGACCACTGCCCCTAAGGAAGGCCATGCCAAAACACGGCTGTGTTGGGCTTTGTTTTTGTTGGATAGGTGCCTTGGCATTGTTCCAGATCAATAAAGCCTGTATTTTTGATACTCTTCTTGTTTGGGGTTTAAATATGGCAAGAACTTGTATAGTTACACAGCGTCTGGAGGGTATTCCCAGCAGTCTTCTTTGCTCCCTACTTAGCCAATACCATCCAACTCGCATGTTTCACTGCTGCCACCAAATTCTGCTTCTCTGGCTGTACCAGTTCCTTTGTATCAAAGTCCAGCTTCCTTGAATACCTCAACTGCCTGGCCGAAGATACGAACCCTCCATGTTCGGCCCCTTTAGTAAAGGCTAGTCCAAAATGTTAAAGACAACGGTATTGCAGCCGTCCAAAATGCACTCTCAGTAATTCCACAACACTCACACCTCCATTGCAGAGTCCCAGCAGCCAGATCAGCATACACCGCCACCCAGTAACGTCTTGCCATTCAAAGTCACCAACCGTCCTCATGTCAGTGTCCTGTAGCAAATTACTGCAGGGTGTTCCCAAAGTTCAGTGCGCCCTGTCCAGCTTAATCTCCTCTGGGACAGACTCTCCATCAGCAAAGCTGCAAAAATTGCTCATACCACTTTTTTGCAGTCCTTAAACTTGGGCTCCTCCAGCGTTCCTTGGGTGCATAAATTGTGCCTCTCTGAACTGTTTTCCAAATCTTCAATTTTAAGTGCGCGTGCCTCTCTCGCCTTCTCCCATGTTTCCAGCCTGATAGTCCCTTTCACCGCTGCACCACTCAATATTTCAAGCCACTCCTCATGCTCCTCGATTCTATTGCTTAGCTCTGTCACATCTTTCAGTGCAGTCACCATACCACCTAGCTCAGCTTGCGTCGCTGAGACGTCCACCTTGAGCTCTCTAAACCAGCTCAGAAGTTCCACATGTGTCACTAGCCCCAGGGTTAATGCTGCCACTGACTGCTTCTCAGTGCCTTCCTCCTCAGAGTCCTTTCACCTCCACCCACCATTTTGGGCACCATGCAGTTCTCCAATTTTGCTTCTGCATACACAAACTCCTTCAAAAGTCTGCCCTTTTTTTTCTTACAGCCATGGTGGATCCTGCCTCTGCACTTCACCACCTTAATGAAGCACACCACCCGCTGAGAAGTCAAATTATCACACTTTGCAGGGGGTTCTGTGCCGCAGCAGAAAAGTTCAGACAGCAGGATGATATCACTTCCTCCCCCTTCCAACCCATTCTTTTATGGCATTACATAATCCTTTTGATTTCTTAAAAGATACATGGTATAACTAATCAGCCACACTTAATACCCAGCTGGTTAGGTAGCTCCATTTAAAGCCTGCAACTTAGGATGAGGTATATTTAATTTTAGAGAAGTGGAAGAAAAGCGGTATGATAGAGATGTTTAAATACCTCCATGGCATAAATACATAGTGAGATAGCATTTTTCAATTGAAATAGCTCTGCAACAAGGGAGCACAGGACGAAGGTGAAAGGGGATAGACTCAGGAGTAATATGCAGAAATATTTCTTTACAGAAAGAGCAGTAGATGCGTGGAATAGTATCCCAGTGGAGGTAGTAGAGATGAGGACAGTATTCAAATTCAAAACAGCATGGGACAAATACAGAATATCTCTAAAAGGGAAAAAGGGGACAGTAATAGTTGGTATGGAAGGGTAGACTGGATGGGCAATATGATCTTTATCTGCCATCATGTTTCTATGTTTCTAATCAGTCGCCATACAATAGCCAGTTGAGGTATTTTATGTAACCTGTTTCAACCTCAGGAAAAGCTAGTGATGCTTGAAACTCTTCAGTTTAATCTTAGCTTTTAAATTCAAGCAACAGAACTCAGTTTTCCTTTAAGGAATACAGATTAGTAAAAGGGAAAAGCTATATAGCTTTACCTATCCTTACCTAGTCTAACTCTCAGCAGCCTACTCAGCTAGCATCTCACTCTGCAAAAGGCTCTTTTTATTATTAGTGCCATCAAAGAAGCTGACTCCTGGTGACCTCTGGGTTTTCTTGGCAATATATCACCAGTAGATTGCCAGGCCCTTTCTTCTGAGGCAATGGAGGGTAAAGTGACTTGCCCAAGGTCACAAGGAGTGCCAGTGGGAATCGAACCCTTGATCTTCTGGGTACTAGACAGTTGCTCTAACCACTAGGCTACTCCTCCACTCAAAAAGGCTCTCTATACTACGTTTTTTTTTTTTTTTTTTAATATTTTAACTTTGCACAGATTCTGAGCTCTCAAACAGAACACGTCTAACAGCAATGGAAGATATGCAATGGCTGCTGCTCTAGCAGCAGGAAGGGGAAGTGACAGTCATAAGATTGGACAGCTGCACTGTCAAAGCAACCAAGAGAGGGGAACCTTAGCAGGTAAAGGAGTGTGAGAAGGCCAAGACTGGCAGCTGTAATGGAGGAATATAAAGGAAAACACTGACTGCAGAAGAGAGGAACAGAACAGCTGTGATGAATAATATGAGAGGAGGCAACCGGGATGGCTGCTTTTACTGTGTGGCAATCTTGATGTTACAAAGTGGAAACCATGATTATAGTATCGCAAATGGCTAAGACACACTCCCTTAACATGCAAAGAGAAAAAAGGGAACGAATGGAAACCCAACTATGGCCTGCACTATGCAATATACAATATTGAAAAGTTCTTTAATAGAGTTCTTGAGCAGGAAGAGGGTTTAAAATTGATTCCAGCTTCTCTTCAGGCAAACTTTGTAAAATAGCAGGGTTATCTTGGGTTAGTTGGGCAGACTGTCAACTGACAGCCCCATTTGACATATACGCTGATTAAATTCCTGACATGGGCAAAGATGACAAGCCTAGGTACAACCCAAGTTACTAAATATTTACACTATTATACCTATCATCCAGACACAGTTTCTCTATTCTACAGATGCACTGAATGATTTCTTCTATTTTAGGACTATATAACTCACTATCATCTCATGAAACTGCTCCTCTTATAAAGAAATTAAAGCCTCATTTACTTTGCTTTTGTATTTATGTAGTTAGTGAATAGGATCCTTATCAGGAAAACAAACTTTACAGAAAGAAAGTTTAATATTGCATAAGTAATCCAAGTTAACATTCATACCTCACTGGCAGACATATTTTTCACCTGTTCTGGTTTGAGTTCTGTTAAGACAAGAGAGAGAACATGATGAACTCGAGATTGAATCCTGCAGTCTGTAGTAATAGTTGTAAACAAATATTTAACAATTACTGCTCACTAGATATTTACCGAAACAAATATCTTAATCAGAGTTTCAATGTAGCTTTTCTTAAGCACAAAGAAAATGATCAAAACTGCAACAGGATTTTAGAGGTATATTGCTTACCTCGAATTGGACCAAGTGCTGCATCTTTTGCTAATGCTGTCAAGTCACTCCCTGAGTATCCATCTGTCATTCTTGAGAGAAAGGTTAAAAATAATTCAGGTCACTGAAAAAGTTACAAAATGGTGTATAAGCTAATCAACACAGAACACAAAGGTTGCTTATGCATAACACATGTTCTCTGAAGACAGCAGTAAACCAGTTAAACCTAGTATTTTGTTCACACATGGACAGTGCAAAACTAATGACCTGTGGCAGATGCTCTCTGTGGACAGCAAGATAAATCATCATTCATGGGTGACATCACGGACAGAGCACTGCGCTTGAAACCTCAGCTCCTTCTAGAAGATTTTAAAAAGATTTTGTGCATGCATTGCACACCCATTTCCACCTGCCACCACCACGCCTGAGGTCTTTAGTTGCATTCCTAGCAGGGCCGGATTTACCTATACGCCATGTACGCCATGGCGTAGGGCCCACAGCCGGCAGGGGCCCACAAAAAAAGAACCAGTTCATTTTTTTTAAACACAATTTTAAAAAAAAACCTGGTGGCTGCCGCCGCGGGGCCCCCTCTGCTGCCACGGGGGCCCCGTCTACAAGCTGAAGCCGTCGGGTCGGGTCGGTCTCCCTCCCTCGCTGCAGGCTGTAGGCTGCGAGAGACGCGAAAGGAGAGCGTCTCCTCGCGTCTCTGTTAAGCCCGCAGGGGCTGATGGGAAATTTCCCATCAGCCCCTGCGGGCTTAACAGAGACGCGAGGAGACGCTCTCCTTTCGCGTCTCTCGCAGCCTGCAGCGAGGGAGGGAGGGAGGGAGACCGACCCGACGGCTTCAGCTTGTAGACGGGCCCCCGCGGCAGCAGAGGGGGCCCCGCGGCGGCAGCCACCAGCTTTTTTTTTAAAATTAAATTTTACTTTAGGCCGGGGGGGGGGTAGGACTGGTAATGGACTGGGGGGGGGGGGTAGGGCTGGAAATGGACTGGGGGGGGTAGGGCTGGTAATGGGCTATGGGGGGGGGGGTAGGACTTGTAATGAGCTATTGGGGGGGCTGGGGCTGGAAATGGGCTGGGCTGGGCTGGGCTGGGGGGGGGTTAAGGCTAGAGGTGGGCTGATGGGGTTAGGACTGGTAATGGACTGTGGGCTGTTGGGGGGCTTAGAACTGGCAATGGGCTATGGGGGGCTTAAGACAGATAATGGGCTGTGGGCTGATGGGGGCTGTCTGGTAATGGGCTATGGGGGGCTAGGACTGGAAATGGGCTGGGGGGTTAAGACTGGAGGTGGGCTGATGGGGTTAGGACTGGTAATGGGCTGTTGGGGGGGGTTAGAACTGGTAATGGGCTGTGGGGGGGTTAAGACGGGTAATGGGCTGTGGGCTGATGGGGGTTGTCTGGTAATGGGCTATGGGGGGCTAGGACTGGAAATGGGCTGGGGGTTAAAACTGGAGGTGGGATGATGGGGTTAGGACTGGTAATGGGCTGTGGGCTGATGGGGGGGTAGGACTGGCAATGGGCTATGGGGGGCTGACTGGAAATGGGTTGATGGGGTTAGGACTGGAAGTGGGCTGATGGGGGGTTAGGACTGGTAATGGGTTATAGGGGGGGCTTAAACTGAAAATGGGGTGATGGGGGGTGAAGGACTGAAAATGGGGTGATGGGGGTTAAGGACTGTAAGTGGGGTGATGGGGGGGCTAGGACTGGTATTGGGTTGGGGGGTTGCTAGGACTGGAAATGGGCTGATGGATGGCTAGGACTGGAAATGGGCTGATGCAGGGACTAGAAGGGAATGGATGCTGGGTGAGGCTGGAACTAGAAGGGAGCTGATGTTGGGGGAGGATTAGAATGGGATGGGGCTGGAAGAGTAAAATGGAGAAGGGAAAAATATTTTGTGTGGGAGGGATAAAAAATCTACAATTGGCCGGGTATTGGGAGAGTAAGTGGGGATTGAGGATGGAGGGGTAAAATTTGAGTGGATGAAATAGGAATGAGGAAAGAGCAAAAGGAGAAAGATTAGTATGTTAAAGCAGATGTAGAGAGAGAATGGAAAAAAATCTAGAAGAGAGAAGAAAGGACAAATGGACAGCAGACGATGGAGAGTTAGCAGAAGACACGAAGAAACCAGAAGAAAGTGGCTGGAGCAATTGCAGCTGAAAAAAATGCACAAAAGGTAGAAAAATATCTCTTTATTTTGAATTTATTAATTGGAATATGTCAGCTCTGGTAAATGTGCATCATTAACATCTGCGCTTTGTTTAGTACAAGAGCAAATTAATGTATAGTTTTATTTCTACAGTGTTGTACATTCCAAGTTTGGCTTTTGGGATTCCCAGTTTAATTATTGTCTTCCTATTTCTAAATTGTGATTACTTGTTTGGTGATGGTCTATGTTCTGCATGTGTAACTGAGCTGAGGTGTTCTGTTTATATAATTCCTATTTGACATTGCCACTTGTTCTCTTTCCCCAGTAGGTCATGTATTGTTGTTCTCTGAAATGTATTGGTTTAATATTTGCAGTGTTGCCTTTTGATTGGTAGAGTATGGTGCTTTGTGAGTCCTGGTAGTGCTGTTAGGATACGGCGGGTTTACTATGGGCAGTGTTTGTAGTAGTTCCTAATGTGTCTGGCAGTTGGCACTGGATTATAGTAATGTAGAAATCTTTTAGTCTTTCTTTATCCATACACTCATTAAGAGGCACGTTTACTAAAAGTTAGTATATGGTAACATTATGCAAATATTTATGCAAATGAGGCCCCTTATGCAAATGAGGTCCGCACCCCCCTTGGGCCGCCCCTGCTGGGGGCCCACAATTTTTGTTGGCGTAGGGCCTCACTCAAAGTAAATCCGGCTCTGATTCCTAGTTTAGCCAAACTCCTCCATGGACAGAAGGGTGGGTTGTGAGGTCTTAACCTGCTGTCCACAGAGAACACCTGCTACAGTTGAGGATTAAATCCTCACTCATTGGAATTCCTAGCTACAGGTTGCATCTAAAAGAAACAAGGTGAACTACGATTGTTGTAACAGCTGAAACGGAAAACTGTGTGTGTTGGCAACAGGCCTTTTCAGCATTTTTTTTTTATTTTTAAAGAAGCAGCCTGATGAGAAAAAGGGCAGCCTAGAAGGAAAATGGAGTAGGATTCTAAATCTCAAACAGATTCTGAAGGACAATGATTGAAATTGCTGTCACATTTGGGAATCTCTCGGGGGAGAATTTGGAAGGAGTCTGAAGAGATGCAATGTAACTAAAGTAGATTATGCAGAGCATCCAGCTGCTGGAAGATATGAGGGGCCAGCAGTCTTCAAAGACCATGAGGCTGGCTTCCTTTGACAGGGAAGAAGTCAGACTTCGGTATTGGTAGATTGGCTTTGTTTTCAAGGGGCCAATCAAAATACTACCCCTGATTTTGGCTGAGGCGCTGGCTGGGCCTTCTGAGGCCTCTGCTGCCTGGGACTGCAGCAAGGGGCCCGTTTTGAATGAGAAGAATTTGGAGAAGGAGGGTACCTACACCTATAAGGGTAATATGATATTTTCCCTCTGCTCTGGAACATCCTAGAAGTGGGGGCTCGGTTGGCAGTGGGCCTAGAGAGTTTGCAATGTATCACTATGACCTGGTTATATATGTATATTGATTTTTCTTGTGTGTCTTGTCTGAATGCTTGCTTGACTTCTTTTTCTGTCACAAATTGTAGTTCCTTTTCTGGCCTTCAGCCTTACTTTGGATTTTTATTTGATTGTACACCGCTCTGATGTCAAAGGGCGGTATATCAAATGACAACAAACATATGCTGCTTCATGATGATACGGCAGCCTCCTGTACCTAGTCTCCAAAGAGTTCCTCTCCACGGCATAGTACATCAGCGAGCTGCTCCTGCACACCAGGCTGTAAGTCTGAGGCTCAGAGCCATCAGTGTCTCTGGGTGCCAATATTCACTGTGGAGGCTTTTGATGCTGTATCGAAAATACCATAGGTCACTCAGACCATGTATTTTCCACACTCCTTCCCTTGACTCACTAAGGAGCAGAATTGCAGTACACTCTGTAAAGTCCTTTAGGCTGTGTATGCTGGTCTACAAGTGCATGTTCATGAACAGCTAGTAGGACGCCACGTCGTACTTAAGTATAACATTTTGAAAAAGTTGCCTTTCAAAAGATGTAGAAGCCTAGTCTCTCTCCCATAGACATGAGAGTCTCTGCCTGGGTTGACCTCCATCTTGCATAGGAATCAGATCTTGCAGCGATGGACTCCAGTGTTTTGGGGATAATTCTGGCCCTGGCACACTGCATAGGGATATGGTCCCGATTTTAACCCATCTCCTGCAGGCAGGTGCTGAGTTTTGAGTATCAGCTTGATGCTGCTGTTTTGAAAACATGGGAGCTGCCAGCTTCTGCAGAGAAAGCGTCATGAACAGCTTCTTCTTGACCAAGCGCTTCTCGAGGGCTGCCATGAACTAAGGCATGAGGAGCCTCAGCAGTTTCAGCCATCTGTGGAATTGATCAATGAGGACTGGCAGACTGGCCTTTGAACCTGGTGCGACCCCTCTGATGACTTGGAGGATGAGCTGTCATATTGGCGCTGCTTTGGGGGTCAGGTACTGTCTGATTTCCTGGTGCTCCTGGCATTGTGCAACAATGAAATTCTATGCCAATGCAGCAAAGCCTCTGCCTGAAGCTCGCTACCAGACGCTTTCAATGTCTTAAGAAGTTGAGAATAAATCCTTCCTCTGCTTTGGAGTGTAATCATTAGAATATCAATCCTGGGGGTTTCTACCCATCCATGGCTTTGAATGAGCAAGAGGGCCCCAGGATGCCAATGCACTGCCAGCATCTGATACAGCTCCAATGGTAACAGATGCTGCTGATGGGTCGGTCTTCTCAGCACCAAAAAGACTTCACTTTTTCTTATGACCTTTCAACCCTCATTTTCTCATCTATATGACAGAGGGGCTATGGTCAGGCCCCAGTGAACAGACACTGCAAGCACCATTTATCCTATAGCACTGGGTTAAGTTCTTAAACCTGCTGACAAGATTCTGGATTATCTCAGATGGAAAAAGCACCATAGCAATATAAAATGTCCAGATGAACCTGACTGGATTGTGCCTCAGACTTCAATGTGGCATTAAAGGAAAACAAAGGAAACTTTGAAAATGGCTGAAAACCCTGAGTAAAGGAAACAAAAAAGTTTGAAAATGCAGCAGTAGGCAAAGAAAAATAGTACAAATGTAGCTCATACAGGCTAGAAAAATATGTTGAAAAAGTTATGCATGCGGCACTAAAACTGTTTGGCTCTTTGGAAGAAGACTGAAGACCTTAGGTGCAGTGGCAACAAGTGGAAATGGGCGCGCATGCACATAGAGCTTTCTAAAAGCTTCTAGAATAAGTTGAGGAGGTTTCTGCACTGTCTGTGACATCACCAATGTGAGGACTTATTCAGTTTGTCCATGGAAAAAACTTCCACAGCTTTGTGTTAAACACAGAGAGCCAAGTTCTAAAAAAGAAGAATGCATGACCCAGATTCAAGTTTTGGGTGCTTAAATGTTTGGTAACATTTCAGCCACAGTTAAGGGCCTCAGTATGAGGCTATAAGGTGACATTTTACTTACCAGTTAATGTTCTTTCCTTGAGTCCTGCTAAACCAGTCCAGACAAAGTGGGTTGTGTTCCCCTACTAGCAGCCTGGAGACAAAAATCAATGAAATGCCCAGGTTTCAATGACATCATTCCTGTGCCTTTATCCACCTCAGCCACCAGATGTCCCTTCAGTATTTGTCCCAAAGAACATGGGAGATTGCAGAGCAAGCCTCACACAACTTCAAAAGTTGGCAACAATGAATAATCAACAGTAGAAAATTGTGTACAGGAAAGTAGAAACAGAAGAACTTCAATAGATGAGCCTGTAGAACCAAGTATAAAAAATTATGGTGAACTCAAAAGTACCGCAGCCAAAGAACAGAGCAATCCAGTTTCAAGGTCAGGCCCTGGACTGGTCTAGCATTACTCAAAAATACATTAACTGGTAAGTAAAATGTTACCTTCCATATCGTTCTGTTAGACCAGGCCAGACAAGTGGGATGTACCAAAACTACAATACCACTGGGTAGGAAAACATCATAGCTTGCAAAACTCTGGAGCCGAATGCCATATCCACCCATGCGTGGACATGCAAGAGGTAATGCTCGAAAAAAGTGAAAAGTGATAACCACATTGCTGCTTGACAAATGTCTGCAGAGACTACTGAGCTCCGCTCCACCCATGAAAATGCTTGTGCTTGGGTAGAATGGGCGTGCAAACCCTCTGGGACCATCTGATTCTGTAACAGATTCTTTGATTCCTTAATCCAGTGCCCCAAAGTTAACCTGGTCTCCGTTTCACGCTTGCACTGGCCAGCAAACAGCACAAAAAGATGGTCTGACTTACGAAAGGAATTCGTAATCTCTCAGTACTGGAGAAGTACCCTCCAGGCATCCACAAGGTAAATCATTACCCCGACACTATTCCTTAGAAAAGGAGGGCAGGCAAACCACCTGGTTCACGTGAAAGGGAAAACACTTTAGGCAAGAAGGAAGGCACAGGCCGAATGACAATGGCCTCCTTTGAAAAAGACAGATAAGGAACTTGGCAAGACAAAGCCTGCAGCTTGGAGATACACCTTGCAGAACACGACCAAGAAGACAGTCTTGAGCATCAAAACCTTTAAGGTAGACTGCTTCAACAATTCAGAGGCGGCTGCCATCAGGGCCCGGAGGACCAGACAGATCTCAGGAAAAGATCACAGACCAAAAAGGAGGATACAGATGCTGAACCCTGCCCCCCCCCCCCCCCCGGAGAAAACATGAGATGTCCAGGTGCAAGGCCAAAGACTTACCCACCCACTGGACCATGGAAACAGGCCAGAGATGCCACCTGAACTTTAAGGGAGCTAAGTGAAAGGCCCTTCTCTAGGACAGCATGCAGAAAGGCCGACAGAGAGGACACCTCAGGAGCCAAGTGGCACGCACCGAACCAGCGCTCAAAGAGGCACCATATTCATATATATGTAAGCTTGGTAGACTTCCTCTGGGCTCTGAGCAGAGTGAGAATAGCCCTTACATGTTAGCCATCTCCTTTCAAGAGCCATGCCCATAAGTGAGAAGGTAGCCAGACATCCAGGACAATTGATCCCTGCCACAACAGACCCTGAGATGAAGGCAGCCAAAAAGGAGGCACCTGCAGAAGCTGCATCACGTCTCCAAACTATCCTCTCTGTGGCCAATCCGGTGCTTCCAGAACAATCCTTGTCTGGGCGATACTCAATGCTGAATCACACCTCCCCACCAGGGGCCATAGAGGAAACACAGTAGCTGCTGACTTGGTCAAGGCTGGGTCAGGGCACAGACGCGTTTGGACCCCATTTGTTTGTGGTGAGTGAAGAAGTGACAAACTTTACCATTGGAGCAGGTCATCATCAGATCCATTTTGGGGCGACCCCCAACAGCGCAGAATCAATTGAAATGCCTTCTGACTCAACTCTCACTCTCCAGGATCCAGAGAGTGCTGGCTGAGGAAGCCCACTTCCACACTGCCACCTCGGCAATGTGCTGAGCTGATAAGGCTAGGAAGATGTTCTTCGCCCAGGAAAACAGGAACTCCATCTCCACGGTCATTCTGGCGCTCCTTGTGCCACTAGGCTGATTGACATAAGCCACTGCTGTGGCACTGTCTGAAAACACTCAAACTGCCCGACCCTCAACCAGGGGCCAGAAACAGAGGAGCCAACATGATGGCCCTCGCCTCAAGGCAGTTGGATCACACTGCTTCCCTGCAGCCCCAACAGCTCTGGGCCATATGATCTTGGCAGTGCGCCCACAGCCTGAGAGACTGGCATTCGTCGTCAGCAGGATCCAGGAGAAATCATACAGCAATATGCCTCAGATGAAAGGGCTGCTGCCACCACCACAGGCTGGCCTTCACCATCAACGGGAGCAGAACCTGCGCTCATACTCCTGAGAATTCAGGGACCATTGAATCAACAAGACCCGCTGAAGCAGTCACATGTGAGCACATGCCCGCTGAAGCAGTCACATGTGAGCACATGCCCCCAGCACCATCTCTATGGTTGTTGCCATCAATCTGAGAAGCTGAAGATAATCCCAGACCCTGGGGGTCAGCAACACACAGAACACTGCCAGGCAACCCAACAGTTTTCTGACTGACTACCTCCTCTGGCAGGAAAACTCTGCCCACTTAAGTGTCAAAACGTGCTTCCAGAAACTTCAAGGACTAGGAAGGCAAAAGCTGTATCTTTTTCTGACTGATCACCCAGCAGAGGCTTTCCAAAAAGGAAAACACTCGGGACTCCACCTTAGATGCTTCTGACAGGGAGCAGCTTCAGATGAGCCAGTCATCCCGATAGTGTCACAGCCACTACCACCATGACCCTGGAGAATGTCTGTAGGGCAGTGGACAGCCCGAAAGGGAGGGGGACATACTGATGCGAACCAAGCACGGCAAAATGCAGTTACTTCTGCTGACCCGCCCAGGTTGGAATATAAAAATACACCTTAGATTGACAGAAACCAAGAATTCCCCTCAGCGCACTGCTGGAATCACAAAGCCATAATTTCCACCTGAAAGTGCAAAACGCGCAAGTGCTCATTGACTTCCTTGAGGTCCAGAATGAGTCGGAAGGAACCATCCTTCTTTGGCACCACAAAATAGATGGAGTATCTGCCCTTGCGCAGCTCGTCTGGGGGGGGGACAGGCACCACAGCCTTTAGGCGTAGCAACTTGTCCAAGATGGTCTGCACAGCGGTTACCTTTCATCACAGACCCGCAAATGGAGGTGAAGGCATTGAAAATCAGCTCTTTGAAAGCCAGGACAAAGTCAAACTGAATGGTGTCTAGCACCCAGCGATCCTTGGTAACCCCAGCCCATTCCTGAAAGAAAAGGCAAAGCCAGCTGCCCACTGGAGGCACCAGGGAACGGGCCCCCAAATGGGCCTTCCTTTGGAGGGAGCAGAGTCCCTGGGCCCATGTGCTCCATGAAAGGACTGAGAATGAGCCGAAGGTCCTGAGGCAGAGAGGAAGAAAGGTTTACCGGGTCGGTAATGAAGATAGTTCCGAGATCCCAGAGAATCTGGCCAGCATGCCCTTGGTGGTCAGGTGAAGGTTGATGAGACAGTGGCACTAGCTCACTTCACAGGCCACTTGGACCTGTCTTCCGGAAGGCATTATTTATTTATTTATTTATTTTTTATTTATTTATTGTTCTTTTATACCGCACTCTTTTTCATCAGCGCGGTTTACATTAAACAGAAATACTCATTACAATCAACAAATTGTGATAAGTTTACATATAACAGGAGTAGTCAACTGGGAATTTAACTTTGGGAAACTTTGTACATATTTGTAAATAACATATACAGAGGATAGGATTTCTTAGTTACATCTTGAGTAAATAAGGTATATACAATTTTACTGTGCATGTTAGAGGGATGGTGATGAGCTTTGGAAATGCAGAATGAAGAGATGGTGTTTTATAGCTTTTCTGAAATTCTTGAGGTCCGTAATAGCTCTTATGTTGTGGGGAAGGTTGTTCCAACATCTGGGTGCATAGTATGCAAAGGCCCTGTCTGATGTTGAATGTTTGCATTTTGTGGTCTCTTGTGGAATAACTAGGGTATTTGCCGCTGCTGACCTCCTGGATCTAATATTGGGAGTCGGATGGATGAGTTTTGAAATTGATGAAGGAGCTATAGTATTTATCGCCTTAAAGGTCATGAGGAGAGCTTTATATGCTATTCTGCAGTAAATAGGTAGCCAGTGAAGCTCCATTAGGATGGGTGTTATGTGTTCGCACTTTGCAGCACCGTAAAGAACTCTGGCTGCGGCATTCATGGCTAGTTGTAATGTATTTAGGGTGTTTTTAGGGAGACCATGGAGTATTATGTTCGCATAGTCGAAGTGGGGTGTGACTATGGTTTGAAATATGGTTCTGAAGCTGTCTGGTTCGAGCATGTTTTTCAGATGACGCAGAGTCCTTATTTTGAAGTAAATAGTTTTTACAGTGCGGTTGATATGTTCTTTAAAATCCAGTCGCTGGTCGAGTATTACTCCAAGGTATTTTATGGACGGCTTGATTGGGAGGTCTGCGTCTCGTACTTTTAGTATATCAGGGGGTGAGAATGCTCTGTTTTTCGTGATTATGAGTACTTCGGTTTTTTTGTAGTTTATGCGCATATTCTGGGTGAGGAGCCAGTCTGCTATTGCGTTAAAGCAATCTATTAGTGTTGTGAAGTCTGGAAGCTTGACGTTGATTGGTGTAAATATTAGTACATCGTCTGCATAGATCAACGAGGATATGCCATAGGAACGAGTGATGTTGCATATAGGCTGCATATAAATATTAAATAGCAGCGCTGATAGGGAGGAGCCCTGAGGTACTCCTTGTTTTAACTGGAAAGGTTGTGATGTCCCTGTAGTAGTCCTGACATGTTGCAGGCGATCTTCCAGGTATGATTTGCACCATTCCCATGCCAGCCCGTGAATTCCCTTGTCAAATAGGCGGGTTAGAAGTATTTCATGGTCCACAGAGTCAAATGCTGCAGATATGTCCAGGAATATTAGGGCAAAGCCTTTTTTGATGTCGTCTAATCCACTGATGAGTGTGTTGGTTAAAGTGGTCAGCAATGTCTCTACTCCGTGGGCTTCCCTGAATCCGTGCTGACTGGGGTCGAGTGGTGAGGAGGTGTCTATGTGTTGTTGTATTTGATTGTTGGTTACCTTCTCAATTATTTTGGATAGAAGCGGTATACTAGAAATCGGGCGGTACGATTCTTCCTTTGATGGGTCTAGTTGGTTATTTTTAGCAGCGGTCTTATGGAAGTCTGTTTTAGAGCCGATGGGAAGATGCCTGTTGAGAAGGACATCTTTATTATGTTTGCTATGACTGGACTAAAGTCGGATCGCAGAGCTCTTATCCAGTGTGCTGGGCAGGGGTCGTTAGGTGCTGTGGTGGTATTCATTTGGGCTATAATGTCTTCGATGTATTTGGCTGAGGGCGGTGAGAGCTTTAGTAATGGGGAAACTTGTACATGTTGTTGGGGTGGACTAGGTGATGAAGAAATTGTTGTTCTTATAGCTTTAGATTGTATAAAATTAGCGTATTTCTGCGGGTGAATGAGTTCCTGTTGAGGAGGTGATGGTTCTGTAGTTAGTGACTTTACTAGATTGAAGAGTTCCCGAGGTTTGTTTAGGGAGCGGTTGAGGAGTTCAGAGTGGTATGATTTTCTTGTGTTCCATATTGCTTCACGATGGGTCTGCAGGTGTGTCAAGTATGTTTAGAAAGGAAGGTCATAGCTGACTCCAAAAGACGTATCATCATCAGGCAGAAGAGAATGAATCCATTGGGGCAGGGCTCGATACGTCAGGCAGGTATACACTACCAGCTGTAGGACAGCCGCCACCTTGACAAACTGGCTCCTAAGCAAGGAACCACCTTGCGGCTCAGAACATCCTTTAAGGCCAATCTTTCTTCCACAGGAATGGTGGTCTGTCTGGTAACCACTGCAACTTGGAAATATCAAACCACTCACTGCACTCGTCCTCTGGGAAAGTGTAGATCTTATACAACTTTAACCCTTTAGGTAGGGAGTCGAGCGAGTTGCACACTGACCAGATCATATCCTTGATCACCTCCAGGAAAGCATAGTTACTCACCTGTAACAGGTGATCTCCAGGAACAGCATGAATTTAGTCTTCACATATGGGTATAGTTGGTACCGACGGAGCCTGCGTGGGAACGCTCCCCAGCGTCCAATAGGAAAGCTTTTGGGAGCATAACACAGGGCCTGCGTGCTGCCTTCCCACTTTTCCCAACTGTCCCTCTCCAATTGAGTTTAAAGCTGAGACAAAGAGAGAGGGAAATGGAGAGATAGAGAGATACAACTCCTAGGGGAGGTGGGTGGGTTGTGAAGACTAAATTCCTGCTGTTCTCGGAGATCACCTGTTAGAGGTGAGTAACTATGCTATCTCCAGGAACAAGCAGGAATGTAGTCTTCACATATGGGGACTCCTTAGCTGCAGATGCCAAGGAGAAACCCCAGAAGTTGAGTGCCTTTGTGAAAGGGCTCCACATTCCCCCATGGATCTCTGGCATCCTACCAGGGATGGTGGGTAGGAGTTGATTAAGTATGGAACAGGTTTTGAAGAACAGCCTGACCAAACAAGGCATCCCGGTGGGAGTCCTTGTGAAAGCAGCAATGGGCTGTGATGGTATGAACCAAGGCCCAAGTAGCTGCTCAACAGATGTTGTCGATAGACAGAGTGAAGAAGAGCCATAGAGTTTGCCATGGCTCTCACATTGTGAGCTGTGACATGGTCTTCAAGAGGAAGGTTCTTACTCTCATAGGCAAAAGAAATATACTGTGCAATCCAGCTGGACAGTGTTCTTTTGGAGACTGGAAGTCCCAAATGATCAGGATCAAAAGCAACAAAGACTTGAGAGGACTTTCTATCTTACTGTGTCCTTTGCAAGTAAAAGGCCAAAGCCCTTTTACAGTCCAAAGTATGAAGATTCCTTTCTGCATTTGAGGCGTGAGGCCTTGGGAAAAATACAGGAAGGTAAATCGCTTGGTTTAAATGAAAAGGTGATACCACCTTTGGCATAAAGTGTGGATGAGTCCTAAAGACTACCTTATCATGATGGAACCTTGTATAAGGAGGATCAGCCACCAACGCTTGCAATTCACTGATGTGACGTGCTGATGTGATTGCAATAAGAGGTAGTAGCTAATGGTTCAAAAGGCAGCTTCATGAGCTCCCCAAGAACCAGATTTAAGTACCATGCCACCGGTGGTGGCTTAATGGGAAGCTTAGTTAAAAGAAGGCCTTGCTATGAGAGGATGCTATGAGAGGATGAGAGGAAATAGGTTGTCCATTTAGAGGCTTGAAAGAAGCTGCAATACCACTCAAATGAACTCTCACTGAATTGGTCTTAAGCCCTGTATTACACAAATGAAGGAGATACTCCTGTAATGATTCCAGAGCTATCGCAAGACCCTTCTGCGAGCACCATATGGTAAACCTTTTCCACTTGAAAGCATAAGAGCGTCTTGTGGAAGGATTCCTGGAAGCATAAAGGATAACCTTTACCTGTTGAGAAAGAGTAGTTACTCACCTGTAACAGGTGTTCTCCAGGAGCAGCAGGAATCAGTCCTCACATATGGGTGTCATTGACGCCGATGAAGCCCCAGCGGAGCATTTTCCCAGCTTCCTATGAAAGCCTTTGGGAATGCAGGCACGAATGTGGGGTTCCCTTCCCACCTAAAGGTGCCATCTTACCTCAGTCAAATGACAAAGCTAAGAACAGCACACAAAAATGAAAAAATTAAACTATGTACAACTGCAACTCCCAGGGGAGGAGGGAGGGTTGTGAGGACTGATTCCTGCTGTTCCTGGAGAACACCTGTTACAGGTGAGTAACTACTCTTTCTCCAGGACCAAGCAGGAAGTCAGTCCTCACATATGGGTGACTCCCTAGCTCTGGGCTACCGAGGAACCCAGGCTGAACAAGAGAACTCCCTCTAGTCCCAGCAGCAAAGAAAGGCTTTTCACTGACACAACCTCCACTGGTAGCCCAACAGAGGGCAGGAGTTGCCTAAACCTCAAAGAGATTCTGGAGTACTGCTTGGCCAAAATCACTGTCCCTACGGGACTCCCTCTCCAGACAGTAATGGGCCGCAAAGGTCTGGCTTGAAGACCAAGTTGCAGCCCTGCAGATGTCTACCAAGGGCACAGAGCAGAGATGAGCCACTGAGGCAGCCATTGCCCTGACACGGTGGGCCGTGACCCGACCCTGCAAAAGAAGGTCAGCCGCCTTGTAAGCCCAGGTGATACAGTCAGCCACCCAGATGGACAAGGTACGCTTGGACAAAGCCAACCCCAACTTATTAGGGTCAAAAGAGACGAAGAGCTGAATAGTCCTCTATGCCCCTGCGTACGGTCAAGGTAGAAGGATAAGGCCCTCCTACAGTCCAGGGTATGCAGGACTGCTTCAGCCTGGCTTGCATGAGGCCTAGGGAAGAATGTTGGAAGAACCACCTCCTGGTTAAGGTGGAAGGAGACGACAACTTTTGGGAGGAACTTTGGATGAATCCTAAGGACTACCCTATTCCCATAGAAGCGAGTGTAAGGCCTATCACAGACCAGGGCCTGAAGCTCACTCACTCGCCTAGCCAAGGTAAGGGCTATCAAGAAGCGTGTCTTCCAGGACAGGAAGCGTAGAGGGCAAGTAGCCATCGGCTCAAAGGTTGGGCGAGTCAGCTGCTGCAAGACCACATTCAACTCCCACTCAGGACGACGACGACGGATTGGAGGCTTGAGCAAAAGCAAGCCCCTGAGAAAGTGGGACACCAAGGGGTGAACCGAAAGAATGTCCTTCCACCAGTGAGTGGTGAGCTGCTAGAGCTGAGAGGTGGACCCGAACAGAATTGGACTTAAGTCCCTGATTGGACAAGTGCAGTAAGTACTGAAGCACCACTAGTACAGTACAGGAGAAAGGATCCTCTGTACGTAGCTGACACCACACAGAAAACCTTTTCCATTTGAGAGCATAGGTTTTCCTAATGGACTGTTTCCTAGAGGCTAGGACAACCTCCTCAACTTCCTGAGGTAGGCCCCAGGGAGCCAAAACTATCCTTGCAGCCTCCAGGCCATCAAATTGAGAGCTTTGAGATTGGGGTGCAGAAAGGAACCCTGCTCCTGAGAGAGAAGGTCGAGTTGCAACCCCAGAGGCAGTGGAGGATCCACCGCCAGCTGAAGCAGAAGTGGAAACCAAGGCTGTCTCGGCCACCTTGGAGCCACCGGCAGGACCGAGGCCTTGTCCTGAAGAATCTTGAACAGAGTTCAGGCCACCAAGGGCATGGGAGGAAACGTATAACGGAGGCCCTGAGACTATGATATCAGAAAAGCATCGGCTGCTACCCGCAGAGGATGCGGCTGTCTGGAGCAGAACCGAGGCAGCTGTTTGTTCAGTGGACTGGCAAACAGATCTATCAAAGGAAGACCCCACTTCAGGAAGATCTGCTGAACTACCAAAGGATGCAACTGCCACTCGTGGGGCTGCAGAATTCTGCTCAACCTGTCGACCAGGTAGTTTTCCTGGCCCGGAAGGTACACAGCCTTGAGGAGCATGTGGTGCTTTAAGGCAAATGAGCAAAGGTCTTGCGCCTCCTGACAAAGGAGCCTGGACACAGTCCCGCCTTGCTTGTTCACATAAAACATGGCTACTTGGTTATCTGTCTGAACCAGGACAGATTGATGAGCCAGGGCAGGAGAGAAGGCTCCGAGTGCTAAGTGAATAGCCCTGAGTTCTAATAGACTGATCTGCTGTGCGGCTTCCCAGGGAGACCACAGGCCCTGGGGGCACTTGTTCAGACAATGAGCCCCCCAGCCTTGCAGGGAGGTGTCTGTGGTCAGTACTACTGTGTACCCAGGAATTTGAAAGGGCACCCCTTTCAGGAGTTTGGGTGGGTGCAGCCACCAGCTGAGGGAGTCCAGAAAAGGTCTGGACACCCTTATCTGATCTCTGAGGCTGCCGGTGGCCTGAGACCACTGACTCCGAAGGCACCACTGTGCAAGCCTCATAGGTATCCTGGCATTGGGGGTTACATGAACTGTCAAAGCCATGTGGCCAAGCAGCCTCAGGCAGAGTCTGGCGGAGACCACTGACCCGCTGAGAAACATACTGGCCAAGTCCATCAGTCTTTGGGCCCTGTTTTCTGGCAAGAATGCCTTTGCCAGGATAGAGTCCAGCCTTGCCCCTATGAACTCCAAGTTCTGGGAGGGGAGCAAAGTGGACTTTGCGAAGTTTATGACAAACCCCAGGCTTTGTAGAAGTGCAATAGTTCTGAGGGTGGCTTGTCTGGCCTCCTGGCACGTCTGACCCCTGATGAGCCAATCGTCCAGATAGGGGAAGACAAAGATTCCCTGATTTCTCAGGTGTGCCGCCACCACGGCCAGGCACTTGGTAAAGACTCTGGGAGCAGAGGTGAGGCCAAAAGGCAGTACTCTGTATTGATAATGGTTTCCTCCCACAATGAACCTGAGGTACGTTCTGTGGTTTGGATGAATGAGGATGTGAGTGTACGCATCCTTTAGATCTAAGGAGCATAGCCAATCTCCATGCTGGAGGTAGGGCAGAAGTGTTCCAAGAGTAAGCATCTTGAATTTCTCTTTTTCTAGGAACTTGAGATTTCTGAGGTCCAGGATAGGTCAAAGGACACCGGTTCTTTTGGGTACCAGGAAATACCTGGAATAGAACCCCCGGCCGTGCATTTGAAGGGGCACAGGCTCCACCGCCTTGTCCACCAACGGACCTTGTAACTCCTGGAGGAGAAGATCTGTGTGCAGGGGAGGCCTTGGAGGCTCCCCTGGAAAATATGGAGGAGGCAGTTGGTGAAAGTGTAGTGCATAGCCGTTGTGGACTATGTCTAACACCCAACTGTCCCCAGTGATGTGGGGCCACTGGTGGGCAAAGAGGGCGAGGCGACCTCCTGTGCAGGGCTGGGAGAGCAGGGATGGAGATGCTATGCTTGAGGAGTCAAAAACCCCCACCCTGCTGAGTGGGAGCAGGGGCCGGAGGCTTGGGGGTCCTCTACCTATGGGGCCCATTACCCTGCCCCTTGGCTTGCTGGCCCTGGGGTGCAGCTTGGGCAGCCTGATATTGTGGGTACTGTTTCTAGGCAGTGCCCTTCCTCGGGTAAAAGGGCTTCTTACCCGAGCCCTTCTTCTTGTGAGAAGGGGCAGAGGTCTTCCGAGACAGCCTTGTCCTTGTAAGGTGCTCGGTCTCGAGCTGAGCAGCCTTCTCGGCCATGGGCTTGTCAAAAAGGTTTTCACCTCGGCAGGGGACATCGACCAACTTGTCCTGAACCCATGGCTTGAGATCCGATGACTGCAGCCATGCCTGGTGTCGAGCCGCGATGCCGGCTGCCACAACTCGGGCCGAAGCCTCGAAGCTATCGTAGGCGGTGCGGGACATGAACTTAGAGCAGTCCCGAATCCCCGAGGACAAGAACTTAAATCTCTGCAAGGGTTCCCCGGAGAGACCAGCAGAGAACCCGGCCAACTCCTTGGCCAGGTCTCGCAAGTACATGCCCATGTACAGCTGGTAAGACTGGACACGGCAAGCAACCATCGAGCCCTGGAAGCACTTTCTACCAAAACCATCAAGGTTTAGGGCCTCCCTGCCAGGAGGCACCGCGGAGTGCATCTTCTGACTTTCCAGGCAATGCATGGCCGATTCCACCACCATGGAATGGTGTGGTAGCTGCGCCTTCTGAAAGCCAGGGCTCTTCCGGAGTCGATAGATCGAATCGACCCGCTTGCTTAGAACCGGCGCCGAGGCCGGTGCCTCCCACATCCGGAAGAGGAGCCGTTCCAGCATCGGAGGAACCGGGACAGTAAAGGCCTCCTTCGAAGAAGAGTCGTACTGCAGAGCCTCAAGCTCTTCAGCACGAGGCTCTTCCTTGGGGTCCGCCGGAATAGTCAACGCGGTGGCCATATCCCGGACAAACTTCGAGAACCGGGTGTCCTCCGGAGGGGATCTACTCTGGGGCTCAGACTGCGGTGTGTCCGACGGGATACACCGAGTCTTGAACGTGTCAGGGGACTCCTCATCCTCCGTCTCCCAGGTGGACTCGTCCGACGAGGAGTCAGGATCCGACCTCGCGGGGCCCTGGGGCACCTGCCCCGATGCCGGAGGCACCTGTGTCGACGCCCTATGTCCCGAACGGGAGGTCGAGGGAGACCGCGACCGAGGTAGACTTCGAGCTATAATGGACTCGAGTATTGGCTCGGTCTCCAGGGTCGACTTCGATGTCGATGTCCCGGTGGTCGAGGCAGATGCGCCAGACAGGCTGGCCATCAGTGCCCGCTGCTGCTCCGTGAAGGCAGATAGTCTGCTCTCCAAGGCTGTCATCCTGAGACTCAGCTCAGGAGACGCAGCAGCCACAGACTCAGGCCCCGGCGGTGCCAGGCCCGACGTCGGCTCTCTGGGAGGAGAGTCCTCGAGGACCACAGGGCTTACGTGTCCAGCAGACTCCGACTCCACGCGAGGAATTTTGGCAGGCTTCTCTTGTTCCACGGGCCCGGGGCGACGGTTGGGGGTCTTAGACCTGGCCCTCGAGGAGCCAGGGACCTCCTCCGACAACGCCCTCACGAGCCGCTTCTTCCTCTTGCGTTCCCGGTCGGGGACCCCCTGTTCGAGGAGCTTCAGCGCTCGGGATCGGAATCCCGAGATGTCGAGGCCTCAGACGAGGTCCGGGCCCGGCCGGAGGCTGAGTCCGAGAAAAGCCTTTCTTTCTGCTGCTGGCGACTTCACAGTGCCTTGGAAGACATCTTCCCACATGGTCCACACGTCTTAGGGTCGTGATCAGGACCGAGGCACCGAAGGCAGCAGTCGTGTGTGTCAGTGAGAGACATCAACTTCTTACACCGATCACACTTCTTGAAACCACTGGAAGCCATCGGGGAAAAAAAGAGTCCCCGCGAGGTCAAAGGACTGGCCTTCCAGGGAAAAAGCAAAAAAGGGCGCGAACGCCAGCCACGAAGGGCAAAAACTGAAAAAGAAGAATTGGGCTTGATACCGGTGTATCGAACCTGGCGGGAGGGGAACTGGCGTCGAACCGGGAAGGAAAAAATAGCGAGAATCGCCGAAAAAAATCAAACTTTTACCTGGGATGACAGAGAGACTGAGGGTAAAATGGCACCTTTAGGCGGGAAGGGAACCGCGCATGCATGCCTGCATTCCCAAAGGCTTTCATAGAAAGCTGGGGAAATGCTCCGCTGGGGCTTCATCGGCGTCGATGACACCCATATGTGAGGACTGACTTCCTGCTTGGTCCTGGAGAAAGGTTAACACTATGAAGTTCTAGGCTTTCAGCAACCAGGCCCTGAGATGGAGAGACTGGGGATTGGGATGCCACAGCATCCCGTCCTCCTGAGAAAGGAGATCTGGAGCAGATCCTAACTCCAGAGGCGGAGCTTGAGAGAGATGTAGGAGCAGAGGGTACCACATTTGCCGTGGCCAATGTGGAGCTATGAGAATCATATGACCTCTGTCTCTCTGAAGCTTGAACAGGGCGGCTTTGGGAATTAGGGGAATGGGTGGAAAGGCATACAGGAAGTCCTGGCCCCAATGGAGGAGGAAAGCATCCCTGGCCTGAGCTGGAATTCTGGAACAGAACCGGGGAAGTTTGGCATTCAGCGGACTTGCAAAGAGGTCTATGTCTGGGGTTCCCCAAATTTAAAAAATTTTGGCCACTTCGTCTACATGGACAGACCATTCATGTGGAAGCAGAACTCGACCGAGCCTGTCCGCCCAAGAGTTTTGAATGCCTGGAAGATACACCGCAAAGAGATGAATCTGATGCTCTCTGGCGAGGGTCCATAGTCACAAAGCTTCATTGCAGATCGACAAAGATCCTGTTACGCCCTGCTTGTTCACATAGAACATGGCTACCTGATTGTCCATTTGAACTAGGACTGTCTTGTAGCTGAGCTGAGTGTGGAATACTCGAAGAGCAAGGAAGATTGCTCTGAATTCCAGGAGACTGAAGTGTAGATAGGTCTCCTGTGGAGTCCAGGTACCCTGGGTAGAGAGGCCTTGCAGGTGGGCTCCCCAACCCACCTGTGAGGCATCTGTTGTCAGAGTGGCTTGGGGTGGGGGTTGTTGAAAAGGGGACCCCACCAAAAGGTTTTGGGGTGACTGCCACCATTGGAGGGACAAAATAAGACGATCTGAGTTTGTTATTTTGTCTGACAGGCCTGAGTCCATTGAGTGGATAAAGTCCACTGGGCTGCCCTCATATGGAGGCGAGCATAAGGAACCACATGCACGGTAGATGCCATGTGGCCTAGCAATTGTAACATTTCCCGAGCAGTGAGGTGAGGCTTTAGCACTGCTTGGGAAGCTAACTGCACAATGCAAAGGCAGCGGGCCTGTGGAAGATAGGCCCTTGTTTGTCTGGTATCCAGCAGAGCTCCTATAAACTCTAGACACTGAGTGGGAGCAAGGTTGGATTTTGGGAAGTTTATGACAAGTCCCAAATACTGAAGGATGCGCATTGTGCGAGAGAGAGAAATCCTGGCCTCTGGCTCTGAAGGAGCTTGAATGAGCCAGTCATCTAAATAAGGGAAGATGAATATTCCTAAGGTGCGAAGAAATGCTGCCACCACAGCCATGCATTTTGTGAACACCCTTGGTGCCGAGGCCAGGCCAAAAGGAAGAACCCTGTATTGGTAGTGCTTCCCTTGAAATAGAAAGTGAAGGAACTTTCGATGAGTTGGATGGATGAGAACATGAGTGTACGCATCCTTGAGATCTAGAGAACAAAGCCAATCCTGACTCTGAACGTATGGCAGCAGAGTTCCTAGAGAAATTATTTTGAACTTCTCTTTGAACAGGAATTTGTTCAATTCTCTGAGGTCCAAAATGGGTCTGTCTCCTCCTGTCTTCTTTGGAAAAAGGAAATAGGGGGAGTAGAACCCTGTACCCTGTTGGAGAATGGGTACCTCTTCTATTGCCCCCTGGGCAAGAAGCATAGTGACCTCTTGACCTAACTGGGCGTTGAGAGAGGTCTGAGAATTGAACTGTCTTACCATTGTAGGAGGGGGCATGCTGAGGAAATGAAGCTTGTACCCCTCTCTTACAATGGACAGAGTCCAATTTTCTGCTGTTATCTGACCCCATCTGGGGGCAAAATGACATAACCTTCCTGGAATGGTGGAAGGCTCTGGCCCATTCAGGGCCAGGAAGGCAAAGTTCTCTAGATAGGAGTCAAAGCCCCTGTGGAGGCTGAGTCTGCTGAGCCGGTGGAGGCTGAGTCTGCTGAGCCGGTTGAGGCTTAGCAGCTTTTGTTTTTCTTTGCCTAGGTTGTTGCTGCTGTCCCTTTAGGGCAGACTGACCTAAACGATGCCCCTGCTGGGTATAGGAGGGGTAAAACTTCTTAGTGAAGAATGGCTTCTTGTAGGATTTTTTCCTTGCAAGATCAGCTGTAGATTTAGACAATCTATCCAAGGTGATATTGTCAGCATCTATCTCATTAGCTTTTTCCTGCCAATTCTTGCCAAAGATATTCTCTCCTGTGCAAGGAATATTCCCCAGTTTATTCTGTACCCAAAGTTCGAGGTCAGATGCCTGAAGGAGAAAATAGCTGGAAAACACTCCAGAAGAAAGTTTTTTTTTTGGTTTTTGTTTTTTTAAGAAAAAGGAAAGAAGAACCGGTGGTACCTGTGTAGCGTCGAGGGAAGGCAGACGCGACCACAAAAAAGAAGAAAAGGGAATATTTTTTGCGGTGACAGGATGTGCGACCTGTCGGCTCTGCGGAAAATGAAGAACTGGAGAGGGACCGTTGGGAAAGGTGGGAAGGCAGCACACAGGCGCTGTGGGATGCTCCCAAAAGCTTTCTTATTGGACTCTGGAGAGCGTTCCCGCGCAGGCTCCGTCGGTAACGACGATACCCATATGTGAAGACTACATTCCTGCTTGTTCCTGGAGATTGGAGAAACAGTAGTGGACTTCTGCACCCCTCGAAGGAGCGAGTGTACCTTCGGCTACTGCTCCATGCTAGAAGCATCCAGCAAGTTCAAGGCAGACTAACACTGGTAATCAATGCTGCCAGCTCCTCCTCCTGGAATAGGTGGATTACACAGGCCTCTGCATAATCTTCAGAGGGTGAGAGCATGTCCTCATTCACATCAAGCCCAATATGTATTCATCTGAATCCAAAGCATAGTCAAGGCAATTGAACAAGGTTCTACTTTCAGCCTGCTAAGCATGAGACTGCATCTGGGGGCAATCAGAGGCCACAGAGCCCGAATCCACGCCAGATGGACCAGGACTTTTGCAGAAAGGAAAATTTTTCTGATGTTGGGGAGCTTATCCGAAAGCTCTCCTCTTGGATAAGGCTCCTCAATACCAGAGGGCCAAGCTGCCACAGATCCCCTAGAGGAGGAAGAGCAGCTCACAGCACGGTTGCTGGAGACCCCAGCTGACTAATCATTACCCTTAGCGCTATCCTGCACCTCCTGCCTAAGGCAGGTAAGGGCGGACTAACTGCATCCCCTGGCTGAGAGAGGGCAGGCATGTCCTCCAGGGGTGACTCAGAGGCTGCCAATGCAGGAAGGAGAGAGTCCAAATCCAAGGTTGAGGCTCCTCACTTGCCACAGGTCAAACAACATTTCCTGGAAGACGACAGTTTGGGTAAGTATCACAAGAGTGTGAGCTACGGCTGCATCAGCCTACCAGTAGCACGCATTAAAGGCGCTAGGGAAGCAGCACACGTTGGAGCCGCTTGGGCAGAACGCGCAGTAGGACTGCGTGAACCCAAGGTGCACAAAAGGCAAAAACATTACTAAAACGTGCAAAAAATGGTGGGAAACCCCCACACAGCACCAATGGTCACTAGCAGTCCACCCCAAATAGCATCCGATAGACACAGAACTGGGAGCCCCTAAGAAGGGCAATGACAAGGTCAAGCCTTGGTACTCATTTCCTGAGAGCTTCTGGTGTAGTAATCATGCTGGGCTCCGCTCTACTTCCCTAAAACTGGCTGGTTTTATTTTTACAGCATTGTGGAAGGTGGCTGGCAGGCAGATCTCTCGGAGTCTTCTGCAAACTTCAGAAGAGAGCAGGGGGAAAGGAGGAGGGAGGGGGTGCTAAGGTCGTGCAAGGTTGCTGTACCCTTCCATGTCCTTCCAATTTGTGACTGCTCAACAGATCCTTATAAAGGCATGGAGCTGAACCAATTTTCCCCTCCTCCAATGGTTACCAAAAAGACAGCAGTCTAGTGGAGCCTCCCACGTCACACTCAAGTAAGAGTCACCTTTTTAGGGCTCAAGGTGGTCACTCATAAGTGTTTAATCAATCTCTTCCTCTCAATCCTCAGATTTCCTTCAAAGAGGAGAAAATCCATCCACCATCTGCTGGAGTTAAAGAAATACTGAAGGGATCTCTGGTGGCTGAGGTGAATAGAGGCAAAGGAATGATAATATGGAAACCTGGGCTTTTCATTGGTTCTTTGTCTCCACCAATCTGCTGAGAGAGGAACACAACCCAGTTGTCTGGAATGGTCTGTGAGGAAGATATGGAAAAGCATAGTTACTCACCTGTAGGTGGTGTTCTTAGTGAACAGCAGGAATCAGTTCTCACATATGGGTGACACTGGCACCGACAGAGCCTGCACAGGGAATACTCCCCAGCTTTCATAGAAAGCCTTTGGCAATTAGACCATGCATGCGCGGTCACCTTCCCGCCCAAGGGTGCCATCTTACCTCAGCATGATGACATAGTTCAATCAAGAAGAAATAAGAAAAAAACTCCATGAGCAGTTCAAAGGGCAGAGCCATGAACTTCCCCAAAACCACATTCAAATCCATGCTGCCGCAGGTGGGCGAATGGGAGGCAGAGTGAGAAGGAGAACTCTCATGAAGTGGCCCATGAGAGGATGGATGGATAGAGGTTGACCCTCAATCAGAAAACAGTGTGCCGCCAGCACACAGAGTCGTATCCTGAGTGCGTTAGAGTTCAGGCCAGCATTGGCAAGGTGCAGCAAGTGCTGCAGCACTGTCGGTACAGAGCAGGAGAAAGGGTTGAAGCCCCTTCTCAACACACCAGACTGAGAACCTGTGCCACTTGAAGGCATCCACTCGCCTGGTGGAATCATTGTGGGACACTAGCATGACATCCTCCAATGTTCCTGGGCAAGTGGAACTATGCCAGGACTACCCCTCTCAGCAGCCAGGTCATCAGGACGAGGGCTCTGAGGTTGGGGTGCAGACAGCACTGTCCTCCTGCGAGATGAAGTCCAGAGCGCACCCTAGGGTAACTGGGGGCACTTGGGAAAGCCGGAACAGCAGGGGGCACCAACGCCTGTGGTGGCCATCTGGGAGTTATGAGGATTAAAATAGCCCAGTCGAACTGAACCTTGAAAAGGGTCTTGGAGATCAGGGGGTGGGAGGGTTTGCATAGAGGAGGGCCTCCTGTCTACGAGATGAGGAACGCATCAGCAGACATGCAAGATGGGGCCAGAGTGGCAACTGGGCATTGCTGGGGCTGGCACAGAGATCCATTGAAGCACAGCCCCACATATGAAAGATGTGGGTGGCCACCTATAGGGTCCGGCCACCATTTGTGGGGCTGAAGGACCCTGCTGAGCCAGTCCGCCAATAGATTGTCCTGACCAGGAAGGTACACTGCTCGAAGGACTATACCGCTCTTGCTCGCAAAGGTACAGAGGCAAACTGCTTCCCAGCACAGGAGTACCTCCTTGTTTATTGACATAAAACATTGACAATTGGTTGTCTGTCTGGACCAGAACAACCTGCTTTTCCAAGTGGTGCCGGAATACTGACAGGGTGTTAGCAACTGTTCTGATGGAGATTCTTCTGTTGACCAGATGCCATGGGACCATAGGCCATTGCAGTGAGCACCCCAGCCCAGTTTGGAGGCATCCGTGGTGAGGATCCTCTCTGAGGCGTCTGGGCCTAGAAAGGCATCCCCACCATGAGTTGAACTCTGAGGGTGATCACGCAGACCTTGCTTCTCCAGGCGCACCATTGCCTGAGTCACTGAGTGCAGAGAGTCCACTGGGCCTGACAGATGCGGAGGCGAGTGTCAGGCATGATGTTCATTGTTGAGGCCATGTGCCCCAGGAGGTGCAATATGAGATGGACAGGGGCCATCAAGCGACCTTGCTTTCTTTGGCAAGGGTTGCCAGGCACCGAGTCCTGTCCAGAGGGAGGAATGCCCTTACCAGGACTGTGTCCGAAAGGGCACCTATGACCTCCAGACGCTGCATCAGCTGCAAATGTGATTTGGGGTACTTGATAAAAAATCCCAAGTGCTTGAGAATGAGAATGGTGCGACGTCCCGCCTGATGGACTTAGTCTGTGGAGCAGTCCTTGACGAGCTAGTCATCCAGATAGGGGAAAACAAACATACCCTGCAGCTGGAGGTAGGCGGTGAACATTCTTGGGGTGGAAGCCATTCCGAAGGGCAGGAACCTGTACTGATAATGGTGGCCTACAATGGCAAAGCAGAGGGACTGCTGGTGGCAAGAATGGGTCAGGATGTGGGTGTAAGCAACTGAGATTCAAGGAGCATAGCCAATCGCCTGCTGGAGGTAGGCCAGCAATGTTCTAAAGGAGAACATTTTGAACTTTTCCTTCACCATGAACCGACTGAGATCCTGCAGATCTAGGATGGGCTGAAAGCTGCCCATCTTTTTCGGAACTAGGTAGTGAGAGTAGAACCCCTCGCCTCTTAGAGGTGGCAGGACAGGCTCCATCACTTTGGCTGTGAGGCGGCCCACGAGCTCTTGCTGCAGGTGGTCTCAGCGAAGAGGAGTCATGGGAAGTTCTCCGGAGAAAAACAAAGAGGGGGCATCTACTTGAAAAGGAGGAGGTAACTTTCCCTCACCACATGAAGGACCCAGGTGTCAGTGGTTATGGCAGTCCACTGGTTGGCAAAGAATGTCAGACACCCCCGTGTGTGCTGCAACCCTTGACCCTGCAGGGGAAGAAAGGCCATGGCCAAGGAGTCAAAAGCCCCCCCCTCCTTAGATTGCAGCTGCGACATCGGGGCTTTAGGCTTACAAGGGCCATTCCCCAGGCCCTTAGCCTGCTGATCCTGTGGGGGGAGTTAGTCAGTTAATGATGAGTGAAAATAATTGTTTAGCAAAGTTACATTAAATTCTGCCAGAAACTTGGAGATTCAAGCAAAGAGACTTATGACAAGTTACAGCGAGTGTTGTGATAAGGAAGCTTATCATAGTTCAGGAAGGAGCTATAAAAGAGGTGAATTGGCTCTGAACAAGCAACCTGTCTTTGCTGGTAGAAATACTAAAACAGAATGTTTTCATAAAAGACTACCAAACCCAGAATGCACCAGGTTACAAACAGCCTCTAGGAGAGCTGAAGTGGGGAAACGTGTGTTCAATCAGGAGAGCTATGAGGTAATCCCCAATCACTCATCTCCAAGGGCAGGGCTTGATTCAGCACACCTGGGCTGTGCTAGGGTGGAGTGTCCCTCTAAGCACGTTAAAAGTAAAGGATATTCTACACAGAGACAGAACAGAGAGAACAAGGAGAGACAGAAGCAGAAACTGTTGGAGAAAGAAGAGAGAGGACTACAACAGCAAAAGCAACGTGGAAGGAAGAACAGAAAGACATCTTGGAGATCTAAAGAAGGAGCCCACAGCAGTACGTGTGTTAGGAGTGATTCCAGAGGCAAGCATACTCCATTGGACTGGAGAAAGCCAGAGGATTGGGGTTATAGAGCCAGGAACTCCCAAACGGCACCTTTGAAGGAGACGGCTGCATTTGGAAGGGACCCTAAGACCGGTGCAAGAAGGTATGTGAAGAGAGACTCAGTGTCCAGGGATCTTGATTGGAAGGCTGGACATAAAAGCTGGATTACTTACTGGCCAGGATACCTGGAGAGGAAACCTAACAGCAAAGGAAGCTCAGGTATGAACTTTGATCTATGCCCTAGCTCTTCTCCAGGAAGACAGCAGGGAAACAAATATTATCCTGAGAGTAATCAATTAAGGAATTCCTCTGAGCCAGACCATGATATTGATTCCATGATATTTGAGGAAGAAGGAGATATTTCAAATGATCAGTTAGAATACATGGACTGCTCTCTGTCTAGGCTGCTGTTTTAAAGTAGTTTCTCACTAATACAACCACCACCAAAAGGAACTATAACTTGTTCTTTTATCTACCCAGAAAAGTCTCTGCAAGAAAGCTTTAGGGTAGGATTGAGCCACGTAGAGAGAGTGAACCAGCAAAGGGGTTTGCAGCTGGCTAATTACTGGTAATTGAGCCAGGTATAAGTGCACGTGAGCTCTGGAAGGAAACTTTTTTTTGTGTGTGTGAACAGAAGAAAGTTATCCTTGATAAAGAACAGTTTTTTTGTTACTTTTGGGTTTTGTTTTTGCCTTTTGGAGCACTGCTAAGAAAGTCATTAGCAGGAGCCATCAAAAAGACCTTTTCTGTTTCCCATCAAGGTCTTTATTGATTTATTGCTTAAGAAGTTCAGTTACCTTATAACATGTTTTGTTTTTCCTGAGTACAATACTGAAGCAAGTGTCCTTTTGTGTTACCCAAGTAAATCTGTGTGGGAGAATTAACCCCATGAATAAAATCTGTTTTTCTTTGCTTACAGTCGAGCATCACAACTCATTATTTTGTGAACGGCTGATTCTGGTATGAATGAACTACATTCCACACAATCCTTTGCAAGTCATAATAATATTTTGCCTTTGCTAAGACTGTGGACATTCACGACCAGCGCCCCCATTTACAGTGTATGACGATGAATGCATGAGTTGTGCTCGAGTTTATGACTGGCACAAATGTTTCCAAGAGGGCGGTCAAAGTGTCGACACTAGAAGGCCATCCACAAGCAGGAATGAATACAAAATTGAAGCAGTGCGTGTCGCAATATGCTCAAATCATCGACTGTCAGAGAGTTTGCTGAGGAAGGAAAGGAACACAGGAAGCAAGAGCTGTAGGTTGGTGAAGACTGCTTTATTAGAAAACGCCCCTACGCGTTTCGGCAAACGCCTTCCTCAGGGGACATACAGCTAACATAAAATACATAAGACATGTTATAGCAACCATCATAAATAATTAAAAAATAAAAAGTGAAATGTAAACAATATTATAAAAATAATAAAAATACAAACAAATATCAAAAATTAGCTCTTACAATAGCAATATATATATTTTATCATTTTTAATACATGTTTTTTAATATATATATTGCTATTGTATGAGCTAATTTTTGCATTGTATTTGTCGTTACACGATTGTCTATCCATGTTTTTGCATAGTTTGTATCATGTGACTCCAGTATACTTATCCTTTCCTTTGTCTCGGCCCTACAACTTTTATAAGTTACTTTGAAGGTGGTTTTTTAATGTGTTGGTATATTATTTTTATTTTTATTTGTATTTTGATTATTATTTTTATAATATTGTTTACATTTCACTTTTTATTTTTTAATTATTTATGATGGTTGCTATAACATGTCTTATGTATTTTATGTTAGCTGTATATCCCCTGAGGAAGGCGTTTGCCGAAACGCGTAGGGGCGTTTTCTAATAAAGCAGTCTACACCAACCTACAGCTCTTGCTTCCTGTGTTCCTCTCCTGGTCTGCGAGAGCAGTGCTCCTCTTTTTCTCCCAGAGAGTTTGCTGAGGACATGGATAACAGTTTTGGGTTGGTGCTGTCAATATGAGGATGAGACACGTGTCTGCAAAATTTGTGCTGAAACTTCTGTCCCCTGACCAAAAAGATAGTCTGTCTACAGCCAGTTGTTGGAATATGTTGAAAATTACTCAGATTTCATAAAAAAGATTATTACTGGTGAGGAATCATGGATTTATGGTTATAACCCAGAAACGAAGGCTCAATCCTCACAATGGAAGACTCCAAACTCTCCTGTACCCAAGAAAGCCTGTCAGGTGAGGAGCAATGTCAAGGTCATGCTCAGTTTTCTTTGATTACCAGGGTATGGTTCATTATGAGTATGCTCCAAAAGGCCAAACCATCAATAAAGAGTACTATGTCCAAGTTCTGACTCGTTTGAGAGGTGCAATTCATCGTACGAGGCCACAGCTGCATAGGAATGGCGAATGGTTGCTTCATCATGATAAAGCCCCAGCTCACACATCACATCTTGCCCAGCAGTTCCTGGCCAAACACCAAAAAGAACAAGTCTATCAGCCTCCATGCTCACCTGACCTCATACTGTGTTACACTTTCTCATTTTCAAAACTGAAATTACCACTGAAAGGAAGGCTATTAGATGACTTGGAGACCATTAAGCAAAATTCGACACAGTGGCTTCACAGCATAATGAAAGAGGCATTTCAAAATTGTTTCCAGCACTGGCAGGAACACTGGAGGAAGTGTGTTATCGGAAGGGGACTACTTTGAAGGAGACAGTGTGCAATAACTGTCAGTGTTATACTTCTTGTGTTATTGTACAAGTCTCGATACTTTTTGATCACACCTCGTATATGATGAGTAACCCTTTATTCTCATATAATATCAGTTTTGCCACTTTTTTTGATGCTTGCTCTGAAGCATTTCATTCATAATCCACTGTCCTGGGCTGCATATATCAACCTCAGGTTTAAATTCACCTCTTCTTATATCATTCATGTGTCTGGTTTTAATTGACACATGGTTCCTGTAGTAACATTTTATATTACATATTTATGGTCAACATTATTGGCATCTTTGTGGTTCAACCTCTTAATGTCCACTATCTCCTTAAAAAAACAAAAGTGGCCAGTGAAATGGCTTTGGACGATTTGTGTGTCAAATGTGTGCATATAAGAATCAAATAAAACAAGACCAATTAAAAAAAGAAATAGTAGAAAATAGTATAGTAGTATAGAAGTAACAGTCCCTTTTTCTAGTCTTGAAGGACGAGAAAAAGGGACTGTTACTTCTGAAGAGAGATCTGCAACTGAGAGTATATACTTCTGGTAATTTTCTAAAAGGAATTCTTTGTATTAAAGCTAATTAATCTGTGAACCCACTATTTTTTGTTAAATCAGTCAGGGTCTAGTAGCAGCAGTTTAAGTTTAAATATAAAACACAGAGGAGAACTTTCTGGTTACATTTCATACCCAGCAGAGAGCTTGTAGTTTAAATTTAATAGTCACTCAGGGCTTGGCATCAGCAAAGTACTTTTAGCTTAAATTTAAAACACAGAAGAGAGCCTTCTGGTTAAATTTAGAAACCCAGCAGAGAGCTTGTAGTTTAAATTTCATAAGAAGCTAGAGCCTAGCAGCAGCTAAGAGCTATAATTTAAATCAAATCAGAATTTAGCTTACCTCAGCAGCACAAGACAGGGTACTGTGTAGCAGCCCTCTTTTAATAAGTGTTATTTCCCTCCCTCCCCTGGGATAATCGCAGCTTTATAGGTACTTACACATCTTAAAAGACAGGAGGTGCTCTCAGGTGAAGCTCATTACCCAAATCAGTCATACACTAAGGACCTGAGATTAGTTAAGCTTCAGGTGAACAAGGTATATTACACGTATTAGGTACAGTTTTATTAGTATAAATATCCATAGCAACCCTTAGTAAGTAAAGAACTTAGATCTAAACACAAACTTAAAACTAAGATGCAGACAGCAGTCCAGCAGCGGGATGGGGGCTTTCCAGTCTTTTGCATTGAGTGTCACATGTATCATTTTCTCCCAGTTGGTGAGAGGTCTTACGTGTGCACTAGGTGCAAGGAGCTCTTTGCTCTCAGGGAACAAGTCCGTTCTCTAGAGGCTAAAGTAGCAGACTTGGAAAGCATAAGACAGACAGAGAGGTACATAGACGAGACCTACAGGGATATAGTCCTGAAGTCCCACCTCCAGTCTGGCAGCACCCCTGTTGCCATGGAGGAGAAAGGTCACGCGACAGGACAGCATCACCCTGGTGTGGCAGGAAGTGATCCTGTAACTAGGACCTGCCCTCCAGGTGATGTAAAACCCTCTCGCACCGAGGAAGTTTCTCCAGGGCCATGTGCCCATGAGGGAAGGGTTAGGACAGTCGTTATAGTTGGTGATTCGATCATTAGGCATGTAGATAGCTGGGTGGCTGGTGGACGTGAGGATCGCCAGGTAACATGCCTGCCTGGTGCGAAGGTAGCAGACCTCACGCACCACCTAGATAAGGTCTTAGATAGTGCTGGGGAGGAGTCTGCTGTCTTGGTACATGTCGGTACCAATGACATAGGAAAATGTGGTAGGGAGGTTCTGGAGGCTAAATTTAGGCTTTTAGGTAGGAAGTTGAAATCCAGAACTTCCAGGGTATCATTCTCCGAAATGCTTCCTGTTCCACGCGCAGGACCCAAAAGGCAGGCAGAGCTCCGGAGTCTCAATGCGTGGATGAGACAATGGTGCAGAGATGAGGGTTTTGGATTTGTTAGAAACTGGGGAACATTCTGGGGAAAGGAGGGGCTCTTCCGATGGGATGGGCTTCACCTTAACCGGGATGGAACCAGGCTGCTGGCATTAACCTTTAAAAAGAAGATAGAGCAGCTTTTAAACTAGATATTAGGGTAAAGCCGACAGTCGCCCAAGAGCGGATGGTTCGGAAGAATGTATCTTTGAAAGATACTACCAAAAGCAGAGAGGTTCCACAAAAGAGTAAAGTAGCCCAAATGCCCTCAAGTATGGAGCAGACTGAGCTTAAAGATCCCAAATTACCCATGTCTAACAATAACCAAATTAATATGAGTAAAATACATTCTCTAAAATGCTTGTATGCAAATGCTAGAAGTCTAAAAAATAAGATGGGAGAGTTAGAATATAGAGCACTAAATGAAAGGTTATATATGATTGGAATATCAGAGACATGGTGGAAGGAGGACAACCAGTGGGACACCGATATACCTGGGTACAAACGATATCGTAATGATAGAGCTGATCAAATTGGTGGAGGGGTTGCTCTCTATGTTAGAGAGGGCATTGAGTCAGAAAGGATTAAAGTTTTGCAGGAAACAAAATCTGCTGTAGAATCTATATGGATTGAAATTCCATGTAAAAGGGGGAAGGCAATGGCAGTGGGGATGTACTATCGAGCGCCTTGCCAGAATGACCAAATGGATGATGAAATGCTCAAAGAAATCAAGGAAGCTAACAAAAGTTACAGTGCAGTAATAATAATGGGTGATTTCAACTACGCCGGTATCGACTGGGTCAGTGTCACGTCAGGACATGCTAGGGAGATAAAGTTCCTAGATGAAATAAATGACTGCTTCTTGGAGCAGCTGGTTCATGAACCGACCAGAGGGGAAGCCATATTAGACCTAGTCCTTAGTGGAACACCAGATCTAGTGCAAGAGATAAGGTTGTTGGGGCCACTTGGCAATAGTGATCATAGCATGATCGCAATTGATTTAATTAGTGGAGGAGGGATAGTAAGGAAATCCACAGTACTACCTTTTAACTTTCGAAAGGGAAACTATGATAAAATCAGGAAAACAGTTAAGAAAAAACTAAAAGGAGCAGTTGCAAAGGTTAAAGACGTACATCAGGCTTGGCTGCTGTTGAAAAATACTATCTTGGAAGCCCAGACCAGCTGTATTCCACGCTTTAAGTGGAAGGAAGTCCAAAAAACTGCCAGCATGGTTTAAAGGTGAGGTCAGAAAGGCTGTTGCTGCCAAAAAAGCATCGTTCAGGAAATGGAAAAAAGAGCCAAACGACAAAACCTGGAAACAGCACAAGCACTGGCAAGTCAAATGCAAGGCATTGATAAGGCAGGCAAAGGGAGAATTTGAGAAGAAGCTTGCTGCGGAAGCAAAAACGCGAAGTAAAGACCTTTTCAAGTACATTCGTAGCAAAAAACCTGTGAGAGAGTCAGTTGGTCCATTAGATGATAAAGGGGTTAAAGGAGCACTAAGAGGCGACAAGGCGATAGCGGAGAGATTGAATGAATTCTTTGCTTCAGTCTTTACTGAGGAAGATGTAGGGATGTTACCCATGACTGAAGTGGTATTTAAAGGTGCGGAAGAATTGAAGGAAATATCGCTACATCGGGAAGATGTATTACAACTATTAGATAAACTGAAGAGTAGCAAATCACCTGGGCCGGATGGTATACATCCAAGGGTGTTGAAAAAACTGAAATACGAGATTGCAGATCTGCTATTAGTAATCTGTGAACTATCATTAAAATCATCTCTAATACCTGAAGATTGGAGGATCGCCAATGTAACACCAATTTTTAAAAAGGGTTCCAGGGGTGATACGGGAAACTACAGACCGGTGAGCCTGACATCAGTACCGGGAAAAATGGTAGAAACCATCATAAAGAATAAAATTACTCAGCATGTAGATAGTCATGACCTAATGGGAGACAGCCAACATGGCTTTAGACAAGGAAGATCTTGTCTTACTAATCTGTTATGTTTTTTTGAAGGAGTGAATAATCAGGTGGACAAAGGTGAGTCGGTTGATATTGTGTATCTGGACTTTCAGAAAGCCTTTGACAAGGTCCCTCATCAGAGACTTTTAGCAAAACTAAAGAGTCATGGGATAGGAGGCAGTGTACTATTGTGGATCAGGAACTGGTTAAAAGATAGAAAGCAGAGGGTAGGGCTAAATGGCCAATTTTTCCAATGGAGAAAGGTGAATAGTGGTGTACCCCAGGGATCTGTGCTGGGTCCGCTGCTTTTTGACATATTCATAAATGACCTGGAAAGTGGAATAACGAGTGAGGTTATCAAATTTGCAGATGACACAAAACTATTTAAAGTTGTTAAAACACAAGAGGATTGTGGAAAATTTCAAAAGGATCTTGATAAATTGGAAGACTGGGCATCAAAATGGCAGATGAAATTTAATGTGGACAAATGCAAGGTTATGCACTTAGGGAAGAACAACCCAAACTATGGTTACACGATGCAAGGTTCCACATTAGGAACCACCACCCAGGAAAAAGATTTAGGCGTCATTGTGGATACCATGTTAAAACCCTCGGCCCAGTGTGCAGCAGCGGCCAAGAGAGCAAATAGAATGCTAGGTATGATAAGGAAAGGAATGGAAAATAAAACAAAAGATATTATAATGCCTCTATATCGTTCCATGGTGAGACTGCACCTTGAATATTGTGTGCAATTCTGGTCGCCATATCTTAAAAAGGATATAGCGATTTTAGAAAAGGTACAGAGAAGAGCCACCAAAATGGTAAAGGGGATGGAAGGATACTCCTATGAAGAAAGGCTAAAAAGGTTGGGGCTCTTTAACCTGGAAAAGAGACGGCTGAGGGGAGATAAGATAGACGTCTATAAATTAATGAACAGAGTGGAACGGGTAAACGTAGATCGATTGTTTACGTTATCAGAATATAGAAAGACTAGGGGACATGCAATGAAGCTACAGGGTAAACTATTTAAGACTAATAAAAGAAAATATTTTTTCACTCATCGTGTAATCAAACTTTGGAATTTGTTACCGGAGGATGTAGTAAAGGCTGTTAGTGTAGCTGGGTTTAAAAAAGGTTTCGACAAGTTCCTGGAGGAAAGGTCCATAAACCATTATTAAGAAGGGACCCAGGATATCAATGCTTGAACCAATACAAGCATTGTGGAACCTGTGTCCCTTGGGGAAACTGCTAGGTACGTATGACCTAGATTGGCCACTGTTGGAAACAGAATACTGGGCTTGATGGACCTTGGTCTGACCCAGTATGGCATATCTTATGTTTTTAACATAGTAAATGACGGCAGATAAAGACCAGTATGGTCCATCTAGTCTGCCTAGTAAGAAGGCTGGAGTAAGATGGCAGGAGTAGGTGCCACTCTGTGCAGGCCGCCCCCTCAGGCCACCCCTCCCCATGTCTTTGTTTAGGGGTGAACCCACCGCTCCATGCAGAAACCCCTATTTGTTGAGAAGTTAGATGGTTCAGTTTATTTTGATTTTATTTCTGTTGCAATAAATGGATCCACTGTGTCTGTCCCATGCCATTTTGAATTCTGTCACTGTATTTGCCCCCACCACCTCCATCGGGAGGGCATTCCAAGCATCCACCACCCTCTCAGTGAAAAGGTATTTCCCCGATATTGCCTTTCAATTTTCCACCTTGCAGCTTCATGTTATGCCCTCTCGTTTTACAGCTTCCCTGTCTTTGGAAGAGGTTTGTTTGTTCATTATTTCTCCTTAAGTATTTAAAGTCCTGAATCATATCTCCCCTATCCCTCCTCTCCTCCAAAGTGTACATATTTCGGTCTTCAAGTCTCTTCTCAGAAGACTTCTGACACAGGCTCCAAATCATTTTGGTCGCCTTCCTCTGAACAGATTCCATTCTTTTTACATCCTTACATAAGAACATAAGATATGCCATACTGGGTCAGACCAAGGTCCATCAAGCCCAGTATCCTGTTTCTAACAGTGGCCAATCTAGGTCATACGTACCTAGCTGTTTCCCCAAAAGACACTTTGCAAGATACGCTCTCCAAAACTGAACATAGTATTCCAAGTGAGGCTTCACCAGTGACTTATACAGTGGTTTTAGAACCTCTTTCTGCTGGTAATTCCTCTTCGTATGCAGCCCAACATCCTCCTGGCTTTTGCAACCGCCTTGTTGCACTGTTTTGCCACCTTGAGATCTACAGAAATAATCACACCAAGGTCTTTCTCCTGATCCGTGCACACCAACCTATCGTGTACATTTCTCGTGGGTTTCTGCTACCCAAGTGCATAACTCCGCACTTTGCATTAAATCTTAATTGCCAAGCATTTGACCATTCTTCCAGCTTTTGTAGATCTTTTCTCATGTTAAGGACTCCCTCGGGGGAGTCCACTCTGTTGCAAATTTTTGTCGCATCTGCAAAAAGACAGACCTTTCCATTCAGTCTTTCAGCAATATTACTCACAAATACATTGCCGGACCAAACTCTGGGGCACCCCGCTAATCACCTTCCTTTCCTCCGAGTGAGCTCCATTTACCATCACCTTCTGTCGTCTATCAGTCAACCAATTTCTGATCCAGTTTACCACCTTGGGACCCATCCCCAAACTACTAGGTTTATTGATAAGCCTCCTATAAGGAACAGTATCAAAAGCTTTGCTGAAATCCAGGTAGATGACATCCATCACATGCCCTTGATCTAGTTCTCTGGTCAGCCAGTCAAAGAACTCAGATTTGTTTGGCAAGATCGTTCTTCAGTAAAACCATGTTGCCTTGGATCTTGCAACCTGTTGGTTTTGAGAAAGTTCACTATTCGCTCCTTCAGAAGCGCCTCTATTACTTTTCCCACCACCGAGGTAAGGCTCACAGGCCTGTAGTTTGACACTTCTTCCCTGTCACCACTTGTGTAGAGGTATGACATCAGCCATTCTCCAGTCCTGAGGAACTACTCCTGTTTCCAAGGAACTGTTGAAAACGTCCTTTAACAGCCCTGCAAGAACCTCTCTGAGCTCTTTAAGTATCCTGGGATGTATCCCATCCGGTCCCATGGCCTTGTCCACTTTCAGTTTCGCAAGTTGTTCTAACACATCATCTTCTGTGAATGGTGTGGTATCTACTTCACTTCCATCTTTATCTTTATATAAAAACTGGAACATTCCCAGGACAAGATTATTGGCACCTTTAATTTAAATGAGTTTGAAACGAAGAACCACATTTCCAATGCAGCAAAATTAGACACACCTGTGGTCAAATTGTCAGTACTCACATGACTTGAATCAACAAATGAATGATGGCTCTAATGTGTAAAATGACCACATTCACTTTGTTTAAGTTTCACAATGGTGAAGACAAGAGCTGCATGAGACCATCAGAAAAGCCATTATCACCAAACATCAAACTTCAAAGGGCTACAAGGCCATCTCTACAGGTACCTTAGGATTCCCGTGTCTACAATTTGCAAGGTCATTAAGAAGTTATCTGTTCATGGAACTGTCAAGAACCTCCCAAGATGGTGGGAAGAGGAAATCCAAGGAGTCTTGGAAAATTAGTACAACTAGTTGTAAAACCACCATGTACAACATCCAAACAGCTTAAGGCTGACCTGGAGGAATCTGGAATGGTGGTCTCAAACTGCACCATATGCCACACACTAAACAAAGGAGGACATCCATGGACAAAGGACAAGGAGGACCCCACTGCTCAAAGACATAAAAAAAAACATGCTTGATCATTGCCCAAATACATCTTGAGAAACCACAATCCTTCAGGGAAAATGTTTTAAGGTCAGATGAAACCAAATGCCGGGGTCTCCCACATTCTCAGTAGTAGCTACTCGAGGATTGGCTGTACTGGCACTGTGAGAGTCTCTTTGGGTGGAGACTCAAATTGGAGGATCTCCTGCTCCTCGGTGTGAGTCCTCCTCCATCTCTGTTTGCATCAAGAGGGCCTTGGCCATATCCCTGACAAAGTCGTTAAAGGCCATGTCCTCTGGAGGAAAATGGCACTAAGGCACTGGGAGAGACGGATCCTTGGAGACGTCTTGATGCCTTATGGCTTCCGGGGAGCCCTCGTCATCTGTCTCCCACTCACAGTCTAGAAGGGATGACGAGTCAGAGGACCTGCAACTCCTTGGCTCAAGGCCCGCCACAAAGGGACAGGACCCTCTCGAGGACCTGGGTTCACAGTCTTGTTAACTGGCTGAGGAGAACTGGATTCCTGAGGAACGGGACTGAGGCCAAGGGCTTACCTGAGTCAGGGGCCCGGTCATAGAGGCAGATGTAGACGAACCTGCAATTATTGCCTGCTGCATGGCCAGGATAGCAGTGATGTTCTGCTCTATAACGGCCATTCTGGACTCCAAGCCAGAAGGCTCCGCAGCTTCTGGCACAGCACTGAAGATCTCAAGCCCGGCGCTGGTACTCTTGCGAGTGTGCCCTCGGCAAGAACCATGGCCTTGAGGATCCTCGCATGGTCTTCACCGGCCGAGGCATCCTTCTTGGGGATCTTAGTTGGACATTTCTCAGAGTCGCCCAAGTCCCTCCGGGCGGTCTTACCAGGTTTCTCCAGCATAGCCTCAACAGACTGAGGATTTTTTTCTTTTTACGCTCGGGGTCAGAGGTCTTTCTGTAGGAGCTGGCGCTCCTGGACTCCGAAGACACTCTGCCCTCTCTGGATTTGCTGGGCTTGGAGCTTGGCACTGGGGAGGCTGGTGCCATGTCAAACCTGGGGAAAAGTTTCTCATGCAACTCCGACCTCTTTTTATTGGTCTTAGATGTCATGGCCTGGACACAGGTCGCAGGAGGTGCTGTCATGGTCTTGTCCCAGGCAGCAGCCATGAGTGTCAGTGACAGACATGGTTTGAAAGCAGCAGTCACATTTTTTGAACCCACCAAGACATATGATGGGAAGACACCCGGCTGGGGTGGAGGACCCCCAGGGCGAAAAAGAGTGTGAATGCTGGTCGAGGCAAGCCTCGAAGAAAAAAAATGGGAAGAGAGCCGAGAAGAGTACCAGGGCTGGGGCTGGCGCAGGCTCGAGGCTGTTAGAGGAACCAGTACACAAACCGGGGACAGCTATTTTTTTTTTAAATGATATTGCAAGTATTCTTTCTGGGGAAATTGGACAGACATCCATTGGGCTCCACAGAAAAGAGGAGACTAAGCAAGTGAAAGCCCCCAGGTAGGTGATACATTAAATACCTTTATGGAAATGGGTAACAGGGGTAATACATGGAAAGCAGTGTGTATTAATGCCCGTAGCATGGGAAATAAGATCCCTGAAGTTGAAGCTTTGGTGGGAGTTGCTGACTTGGATTTAGTGGCAGTTACAGAAACATGGTTCACAGAAAACCATGACTGGGATGTAACTATACCTGGCTATACTTTATTCAGAAAGGACAGGGTAGGAAGAAGGGGAGGAGGAGTGGCACTATATGTAAAAACTACTATTAAAGCTTTGGAATTACAGAGCTTAAAAGGGAGAGAGGAGGCATTGTGGGTTAAACTAGAAAGAGGGAAAGAGAAATCTATTTGCATTGGTGTGATATACAGACCTCCCTCACAAGAGGAAGAGGTGGACAGAGTTAATTGAAGACATACGCAGCATTGCTAGGAAAGGGGAAGTGCTACTGCTAGGAGATTTCAATATGCCAGATGTTGATTGGCACATTCCTGTTGCAGTATCATCTAGAAGTAAGGAGATCCTGGATTCTCTACAGGGAGAACTATTCAGGCAATTGGTAACAGACCCCACACGTGAAGGGGCCCATACTGGACTTGGTGCTTACCAATGGTGAAAGTGTTTCTGATGTTGTAGTGGGAGATCATTTTGCATCCAGTGATCACCAGATGGTGTGGTTCAGTATTAGGACTAGGGCTGTTAGAATCCATTCCAAGGTGAAGATCTTAGACTTTAGGAAGACTAACTTTGCGAAGATGGGCCAATAGGGAGTCGTTAGTGGGATGGGAACAGCTGGGGGATGTAGAAAAACAGTGGGCAAAGCTGAAAGGGGGTATTTTAAAGGCAACCAACCTTTTTGTTAAAATGGTAAATAAAGGCAAAAGGAACAGGAGACCGCTATGGTTTTCGAAGGAAGTAGCTGAAAAAGAGAAAAAAAAGAGGGAGGCCTTCATGAAATACAAGAGATCACAGAGAGAGGAAGACAGGCATCTGTATTTGGAAAAACTTAGAGAAGCTAGCAAAGTAGTCAAGAAGGCAAAGATTCAAAAGGAGGAGGAAATAGCCAATGCAATAAAATGGGGGGATAAGACATTTTTCAGATATATTAGTGAGAAGAGGAAGGGCAAAAGTGGTATTGTCAGACTCAAGGATGCAGGGGGGGGAATATGTAGAAGCTGATAAGGATAAAGCGGAATTGCTTAACAAATATTTTTGTTCTGTGTTCACAGATGAAGAACCAGGAGCAGGACCTCAGAAAACACCCACAAATAAGAACAGAAGCGAGGGACATCTTGAACAATTTTCAGAAGACTGTGTTCGTGAGAAACTAGCTCAACTTAAAGTAGACAAAGCGATGGGACCGGATGGGATACACCCTAGAATACTGAGGGAACTTGGGGACGTTCTAGCAGCTCCACTGACTGACCTTTTCAATGCCTCGTTGGAGTCGGGAGTGGTGCCAAAGGACTGGAGAGAGGCTCATGTGGTGCCTTTACACAAAAGCGGAAGTAAGGATGTGGTTGAAAACTACAGGCCGGTTAGTTTAACTTCAGTGGTGAGTAAATTATTGGAAACGCTGCTGAAAGAGAAAATAGTGAGGTTTCTGGAGTCCGGCGGATTACAGGATCCGAGGCAGCATGGATTCACCAGAGGCAGGTCTTGTCAGACAAATCTGATCGATTTCTTTGACTGGGTGACCAGGGAGTTGGACCGAGGGAGATCTCTAGATGTGGTGTATTTAGATTTCAGTAAAGCCTTTGACACTGTTCCTCACAGGCGACTTATAAACAAACTGAGCACCCTAGGGATGGACCCTAAAGTTACTGCTTGGGTTAGAAATTGGTTGGGTGGGAGGCGACAAAGAGTACAAGTAAATGGAGCTCACTCTGAGGAGAAGGATGTTACCAGTGGTGTGCCCCAGGGATCTGTCCTTGGTCCGATTCTTTTTAACATCTTTGTTAGTGATATAGCGGAAGGGCTGTCGGGTAAGGTTTGCCTCTTTGCGGATGATACCAAAATCTGCAATAGAGTAGACACCCAGGAAGGTGTAGATAACATGAGGAGGGATCTAGCTAAGCTTGAAGAATGGTCTAGAATTTGGCAGCTGGGATTTAATGTTAAAAAATGTAAGGTCATGCATTTGGGCTGCAGCAATCCAAGGGAGCAATACAGTATAGGAGGTGAAGTACTTTTGTCCACTAAAGAAGAGCGGGACCTAAACGTGGTTGTGTCTGATGATCTTAAAGTAGCTAAACAGGTAGAAAAGGCGACGGCAAAAGCAAGAAGGATGCTTGGGTGCATACGGAGAGGAATGGCTAGCAGAAAAAAGGAGGTGATAATGCCTCTGTATAAGTCTTTGGTGCGACCTCATTTGGAGTATGGTGTGCAATTCTGGAGACCGCACCTTCAAAAGGATGTGAACAGGATGGAGTCGGTGCAGAGGGTTGCTACTAAAATGATTAATGGGCTTCATTATAAAGCATATGAGGACAGACTTAAGGATCTTAATTTGTACACCTTAGAGGAAAGGCGGGATAGAGGTGATATGATTGAGATGTTTAAATACCTCCGTGGCATAAATGTTCAGGGAGAGAGCCTCTTTCAATTGAAAGCAAGTTCTGCTACGAGGGGACATGGGATGAGGGTGAAGGGAGATAGATTCAGGAGTGATATGCGGAAATATTTCTTTACGGAAAGAGTAGTGGATCCGTGGAATAGTCTCCCAGTGGAGGTGGTGGAGATGAGGACAGTGACTGAGTTCAAAAAAGCATGGGACCAACACAGAGGATCTCTAAAGGTAAAAAGTGGACTGTTGTAGTTATGGAAGGACAGACTAGATGGGCCTTGTGGTCTTTTTCTGTCATCATGTTTCTATGTTTCTATGGTACCCTTGGACAGGCTCTGTCAGTGCCGATGTCACCCATATGTGAGGACTGACTTCCTGCTTGTTCCTGGAGAATCTATCAATAAATTACAAAAAGACAGAAGCAATTTTAATTACAAGAGACATCATTCACCCCACCAATCACAATCACACTAAACACCACACAGATAAATGTTAAACCAGAGCTAAAATACGTAGGGATAACTCTCAACCTGCAACTCTCCTTCAAAACTCATGTAACAATTGCCAACACAATCTATTTTAAAACCAAGACCCTGCATCGACTCTGTCCCCTCCTCGAACCAGATTTCCACTTAGCACTCCCAAGCCCTCACTCTTCCTCATGCTGATTACTGCAACAATATCTACCAGGGCCTAACAAAGACTGCCCTCCTCCCCCTCCAATCTGCACTCCACACAGCTGCAGGAACAATCCAATGTGCTGCTAAACATGAATACATTACAACCATCCTAAAACAGCTCCACTGGCTTCCCCTGTCTAGCAGAATTAAATATAAAAGACACTGCTCCTAACGCGCCACTCTCCTCCAATCCCTCATTCAAAAATTCACTACAAAACAGACCAAGACGACCTGCTACAACCAACAAACTCAAAATACCACAATCTAAAACAAAGTTTAATCAACAAACTTGCCGAAGAGCATTTGAACTCTCCGCGCCATCCCTTTGGAACTCCTTGCCTGATAATAAGGAACACCACAGACCTTCCCTCCTTCTGCAAACACTTGAAAACCCGCTTATTCTCCTACCACTTTGGACCCACCACCTAACCCGCCCTCTGACATGATTCCAATGAGACAATAACATAGAACCTAAACCTGTATATAGTTAAAGCAGATATCACAAGGTATAGCTATCCTAACTGCATATAGTTCATTGATGAAAAGAGCTAGCTACTACATATATTATGTAATTAATGAATTAATTGTTATGGAAACCTGTTATCTGTTAACTAAGATGTTTATTCTGATGTATTAAGATACTTATCCGTTCCATGTAACAAATGTTTTGTTCGATGTAAACTGCTTTGACCCAATGAAAAGCAGTACATAAGCTTAGTTAAAGAAATAAAATAAATAAATAAAAAATTGCGAAGGTTGAGTCTTTTCACTAATCTTCACACCTCAGTTGTAATCATACAGTCCTGCATCATTTGTTCTGCATATAAATTAAATAGGTAAGAGGAAAGTATGCAGCCTTGTCATACATCTTTGCTGATTTTAAACAATTCTGTTTCTCCTTCTTCCATATGAACTGTTGCTTCTTGATCAATGTAAAGTTTGTACAAGAGAACAATCAGGTGTTCTGCTATACCCATGCTTCTTAATGTGGCCTAGAGTTTCTCATGGTTTACAGTCAAAAGCCTTGCTATAGACGATAAAATAGATATCCTTTTGGTATTCTTTTGTCTTTACAAGGATCCATCCCACATCCACAATGTCTCTAAGGCCTCGCCCTTTCCTGAATCCTGCTTGCACTTCAGGCAGTTCTCGTTCCAGATATGGTTGCAATCTCTGCTGAAAAAGCTTGAGTAGAATCTTGCTGGCATTTGGGATCAGAGCAATTGTGCGATAATTTCCAGTCAGCTGGATCACCATTCTTTAGTATTGGTATAAACACAGATCTTTTCCAGTCAGTTGGCCATGTTGTCGTCTTCTGAATTCCTAGCAGAGCCTTGTAAAGTATGTTAACAGCTGCATTTGATTGCCGTAATACTTCAGTGGGAATGCAATCAATGCCTGGTGCTTTGTTCTTTGATAAGGCTTTCAATGCTGCTTCGACTTCTTTCATCACCAATGGTTCCTGATCATAAGGTACAGGTTGAAACGGCTGTTGGTATACTTGATCTTTATGGTCTGATGAGACTGTATATTCTTTCCACTTTTCCTTGATCTTCTCGGCATCATTCAACATGGATCCTTGAGCATCTTGTAACAGTCCAAATCAAGGCTGGAATTTTTTCTTTAACTCTCATAGCTTTAGAAAGCCAATCTTGTTCTTCCTCTAATAGTTTCAGATTCTATTTCCTCGCATGCGTCACTGTAGTACTTCTCCTAGTCTTGTATTGCTGCACGTTGAAAATCTCTGTTGAGTTCTGCGATTGTCTTTCTCCTCTGGCTTTAGCTTCTCTGCATTTCTGCGAAATTTTCAGAGATTCTTCAGACATCCATTTTGGCAGTTTTTGCTTTTTTACCTTTTGCAGAGACTTTTCACTTTCTTCCAACACAACCTTCTTGATGTCATTGTATAACCATACTTTTACCCCGCCAACTTCCCTCAGGGTGAAAGACTTCAATCTCATGGCCAAGCAAGTAGTACACTATTTTGGAATCACATTGGGCCAACATCTGAATTAGGAAGCCCACATACAAAATGTCACCAAAGCAGTCTACCATAAACTGAGAACCCTCTGGCATGTACGCCCTCATATTACCACACTGTATGCCAAGCCCTCATCTTTCCTCACTTGGACTACTCCAATATAATTTTCCATGGCCTGCCAAAACAAGCTCTCCAACCATTACAACTGGCCATGAACACAGCAGCCTGAACACTCCTGTCTGCGTCCAGATATGAACACATCATGCCCCTATTGACTCAGCTTCACTGGCTCCCTATAACAAGTCGCCTTATATACAAAGCCCTCCTACTTACCTTCAAGGCCCTTCACGGCATATCTGCAACCTCTATCGCAAAGTTTATACAGCATACACTGGAGACCAGAACTAGGAGGTCATGCATGGTGAACTCACTCGCCATCCCCTCAGCAATAAGGACATGTACCCAATTCTACTAAAAATCGTGCATTTTCCTTATATGCGCCAACCCAATGGAATGCCCTACCCCCAACGATCCGAGCCATCCCAGATCTGACATCCATCAGGAAGGCATTAAAGACATACCTGTTCCAACTAGCCTACAACCAGCCACCCTAAACAAGGCCTAAATCATTACTGCTCAGCCTGTCACCAGTCCACCCACCTGTATACTTCAAGTTAATTTCCTCATGCTAACATTTAATATATAGCTATCTTCTCTCAACATTTGTATATTACCATTCTACATTGTTTTCAACCCAAGTTAAACTGTGCTATGAAAACCTGTTTATTGTTCATGTTATATGTAGACCGCACTGATCTTAAAAAGTATGGTATATAAAAGCAACTAAATAAATAAATAAATAAAACTCCTCTTCCAGAGTTGTGTCATTTCTATTTAAGAGGTAAGAGTGCGTTCTCCGCAGATGGATACAGTCAAGAAGCAGGTGAAGGACGACGACCAGGCCACACTGGGAGAAAACTTAAGCCTTTACTAATGACCCAACTTTAAAACGTTTCGACACTAGACCTTCCTCGGGGGTCTAAAAACATAGCACTCCTGCAGTTCTCCTCGAGACGACTTCCTACCAGTTGTTGGTAATGTACCTGTATTTTTTTTTTTTACCGATGTGTTATTAATTGATACTCTTCCTGGTTTATAGTTATGTACTGTTTTATAATTTGCTTTTGGTTTTATCTATGTTTTAATACCTCTGAGGAAGGCATAGTGCCAAAACCTTATTAAAAATTGGGTCCTTAATAAAGGTTTCTTAAGTTTTCTCCCAGTGTGGCCTGGTCCTTCTCCGCCTCATTTGTATCTAAAGCAGCAAATCCATTTTGCAGGCAGTCAAACTCTGGTGGCATATTCTCAAGGTTGTATTTTGCTACATTCATAAGTGGCTTGCGCTTTTTCAACTTTAGCTCGAGTTTGCATACTAATAGTTGGTGATCTGTACCACAGTCAGCTCCAGGTTTTGGCTTTGCTGATGTTGTAGAGTTTTTCCATCGTTTACTTCCACAGATGTAGTCAATTTGATTTTTGTGCAATCCATGTGTACAGTCGCCACTTGTGTTGCTGGAAGAAGGTGTTTGAGATGAATAGATCATTGGTCTTGCAAAATTCTTTAAGTCTTTCTTCAGCTTCTTTTCTTTTGCCAAGTCCATATTTTCCAACCACTTTGCCTTTTTTGTTGCCACCTTTGCATTCCAGTCACCCATGACTATCAAGATATCCTGTTTGCATGTTCTGTCAATTTCAGCTTGTACTTGGTTCATAGAACTCATCAAGTTCATCCTCCTCTAAAGCCGTTGAGGCATATACCTGAATCATAGTTGTGTTGATGGGCATTCCTCAGACAAATGGTTCATAGAACTCATCAAGTTCATCCTCCTCTAAAGCCGTTGAGGCATATACCTGAATCATAGTTGTGTTGATGGGCATTCCTCATAGACAAACAAATTAAGCGTTCACTGACTGCACTGTATTTCATTACAGTTCTTGCAAGTTTCTTTTTGATTAAAAATGTAACATTTCTTCTTTGTCTTTCTTTTCCAGCATAGTAGACCATATGATCATCAGATGCAAATTGCCTGATGCCAGTCCATTTCAGTTCGCTGACACCCAACAGATTAAGTTGTACACGTTCCATTTCACTATTGATCACCTCCAACTTCCCTTGGTTCATGCTATGTACATTCTATGTCCCAATATATAAGACATCTTTGCAGTTTCTGACTCATTTCATGTGCAGCTACATCAGCTGTCAGACATCCCAAGGGCTTTTATCCAACCACGTCATAAATGCTGGCTTTACTCTCAAATGTCTCCAGCTCCTCCCCAGTAGCCAGTTGAGTCTTCCAACCTGGGGGTCTCATATTCCAGCACATAGTGCAATTTTTGTTGTTGTGACTATCCACTGGGTTTTCGTGGCACGATACAAAAGTAGATTGCCAGACCTTTCTTCTGTGAAGATGATTCTAGTGTTGTTACCATTGTCACAGAAATGTGATCCTCCGCTGTCAATGTCCCATTCTGCTGCTGCTGCCCAGATGGGTGGTTTGTCAGTCTGGTACTTCAGCTGAGACCTGTCTGTATTGGGAGACCCTGCCATTAGTCAAGCTACCGATTTGCATGCCCTTGAGTATGGTGCAGACAGAGCGTAAAGATTCAAAATTACCCATGCCTACCAATAGCCAGATTAATACTAATAAAATACAGTCTCTAAAATGCTTGCATGCAAATACTAGAAGTCTAAACAATAAGATAGGAGAGTTAGAATATATAGCACTAAATGAGAGGTTAGATATGATTGGAATATCAGAGACATGGTGGAAGGAGGATAACCAGTGGGACACTGATATTTGGATACAAACTATATCGTAATGATAGAACTGATCAAATTGTTGGAGGAGTTGCGCTCTATGCTAGAGAGGGCATTGAGTCAGAAAGGATTAAAGTTTTGCAAGAAACAAAATGTGCTGTAGAATCTCTATGGATTGAAATTCCATGTATGAAGGGGAAGGTGATGGCAGTGGGAGTGTACTATCGACCGCCTGGCCAGAATGAACAAATGGATGATGACATGCTCAAAGAAATCAAGGAAGCTAACAAAAGTCACAGCAGAGTAGTAATAATGGGTGATTTCAATTACCCCGGCATCGACTGGGTCAGTGTCATGGCAGGACATGCTAGGAAGATAAAGTTTCTAGATGAAATGACTGCTTCTTGGAGCAGCTGGTTCATGAACCGACCAGAGGGGAAGCCATACTGGACCTAGTCCTTAGTGGAACACCAGATCTGGTGCAAGAAATAAGGGTGTTGGGACTACTTGGCAATAGTGATCATAGCATGATCATGTTTGATTTAGTTAGTGGAGGAGGGATAGTAAAGAAATCCACAGTACTACTTTTTAACTTTCAAAAGGGAGACTGATAAAATGAGGAATATAGTTAAGAAAAAACTAAAAGGAGTGGTTGGAAAGGTTAAAGACTTACATCAAGCTTGGGTGTTTAAAAATACTATCCTGGAAGCCCAGACTTGCTGTATTCCACGCATTAAGAAAAGTGGAAGAGAGCCCAAAAAACTTCCAGCATGGTTTAAAGGTGAGGTCAGAGAGGCTGTTGCTGCCAAAAAAGCATCTTTCAGGAAATGGAAAAAAGAGCCAAATGACAAACTGGAAACAGCACAAGCACTGGCAAGTTAAATGCAAAGCATTGATAAGGCAGGCAAAGCGAGAATTTGAGAAGGAACTTGCTACGGAAGCAAAAACACGAAATAAAGACTTTTTCAAGTACATTTGTAGCAAAAGGCCTGTGAGCAATTGGACCATTAGATGATAGAGGGGTAAAGGTGGCAGTAAGAGGAGACAAGGCTATAGCGGAGAGACTGAATTAATTCTTTGCTTCGGTCTTTACTGAGGAAGTTGTAGGGATGTTACCCAAGACTGAAGTGGTATTTAAAGCTGATACAGCAGAGGAATTGAGAGAAATATTGCTACACCGAGAAGATGTATTACAACTATTTGATAAACTGAATAGTAGCAAATCACCTGGACCGGATAGTATACATCCAAGAGTGTTGAAAGAACTGAAATATGAGATTGCAGACCTGCTATTAGTAATCTGTGAACTTTCATTAAATTCATCTGTAATACCTGAAGATTGGCAATTTTTACAAAGGGTTCCAGGGGTGATCCGGGAAATTACAGACCGGTGAGCCTGACATCAGTACCGGGGAAAATGGTAGAAACCATCATAAAGAACAAAATTACACAGCATGTCGACAGTCATGGCCTAATGGGAGACAGCCAACATGGCATTAGACAAGGAAGATCTTGTCTTACTAATCTGATATGTTTTTGAAGGTGTAAACAAACAGGTAGACAAAGGTGAATCGGTTGATATGGTGTATCTGGACTTTCAGAAAGCCTTTGACAAAGTCCCTCATCAGAGACTTTTGGCAAAACTAAAAAGTCATGGGATAGGAGGCAGTGTACTATTGCGGATCGGGAACTGGTCAAAAGATAGAAAGCAGAGGGTAGGGCTAAATGGCCAATTTTCCCAATGGAAATAGTGAATAGTGGAGTACCCCAGGGATCTGAACTGGGTCCGCTACTTTTTGAAATATTCATATATGACCTGGAAAAGGGAATAACTAGTGAGGTTATCAAATTTGCAGACACAAGACTGTTTAAAATTGTTAAAACCCAAGAGGACTGTGGAAAACTGCAGGAGAATCTGGATAAATTGGAACACTGGTCATCCAAATGGCAGATGAAATTTAATGTGGACAAGTGCAAAGTTATGCACCTAGGAAAGAACAACCCATACTATGGTTACACAATGCAAGGTTCCACATTGGGAACCACCACCCAGGAAAAAGATTTAGGAGTTATGGTGGATAAAGAGTAGTTACTCACCTGTAACAGGTGTTCTCCAGGAGCAGCAGGAATCAGTCCTCACATATGGGTGTCATCGGCGCCGATGAAGCTCCAGCGGAGCATTTCCCCAGCTTTCCATGAAAGCCTTTGGGAATGCTGGCACGCATGCGCGGTTCCCTTCCCGCCTAAAGGTGCCATCTTACCTCAGTCAAATGACATAGCTAAGAACCTCACACAAAAATGTAAAAACAAACTATGTACAACTGCAACTCCAAGGGGAGGAGGGAGGGTTGTGAGGACTGATTCCTGCTACTCCTGGAGAACACCTGTTACAGGTGAGTAACTACTCTTTTTCCAGGACCAAGCAAGAAGTCAGTCCTTACATATGGGTGACTCCCTAGCTCTGGGCTACCAGGAACCCAGGCTGAACAAGAGAACTCCCTCTAGTCACAGCATCAAAGAAAGGCTTTTCAAGGACACAACCTCCACACCGGTAGGCCAACAGAGGGCAGGAGTTGCCTAAACCTCAAAGAGATTCCGGAGTACTGCTTGGCCAAAAGCACTGTCCCTACGGGACTCCCTCTCCAGACAGTAATGGGCCGCAAAAGTCTGGCTTGAAGACCAAGTTGCAGCCCTGCAGATGTCAACCAAGGGCACAGAGCGGAGATGAGTCACTGAGGCAGCCATTGCCCTGACACGATGGGCCGTGACCCTACCCTGCAAAGGAAGGTCAGCCGCCTTGTAAGCCCAGGTGATACAGTCAGCCACCCAGATGGACAAGGTACGCTTGGACACAGCCAACCCCAACTTATTAGGGTCAAAGGAGACGAAGAGCTGAGTAGCCCTTTTATGTCCCTGCGTACGGTCAAGGTAGAAGGATAAGGCCCTCCTACAGTCCAGGGTATGCAGGACTGCTTCAGCCTGGCTAGCATGAGGCCTAGGGAAGAATGTGGGAAGAACCACCTCCTGGTTGAGGTGGAAAGAGGAGACAACCTTAGGGAGGAACTTTGGGTGAGTCCTAAGGACTACCCTGTTCCTATAAATCCTGGTGTAAGGCCTATCACAGACCAGGGCCTGAAGCTCACTCACTTGCCTAGCCGAGGTGAGGGCTATCAGGAAGAGAGTCTTCCAGAAAAGGAAGCGTAGAGGGCAAGTAGCCATCGGCTCAAAGGGTGGGCGAGTCAGTTGCTGCAAGACCACATTCAGCTCCCACTCAGGAGCAGGACGACGGATGGGGGGCTTGAGCAAAAGCAAGCCCCTGAGAAAGCGGGACACCAAGGGGTGACCTGACAGAGAATGTCCCTCCACCAGTGAGTGGTGAGCTGCTAGAGCTAAGAGGTGAACCCGAACAGAATTGGACTTAAGTCCCTGATTTGATAAGTGCAGTAAGTACTGAAGCACTACTGGCACAGTACAGGAGAAAGGATCCTCTGTACGTAGCTGACATCACACAGAAATCCTCTTCCATTTGAGGGCATAGGTTTTCCTAGTGGACTGTTTCCTAGAGGCTAGGACAACCTCCTCAACTTCCTTAGGCAGGCCCCAGGGAGCCAAAACTACCCTTGCAGCCTCCAGGCCATCAAATTGAGAGCTTTGAGATTGGGGTGCAGAAGGGAACCCTGCTCCTGTGAGAGAAGGTCGGGCTGCAACCCCAGAGGTAGTGGGGAATCCACTGCCAGCTGAAGTAGAAGTGGAAACCAAGGCTGCCTCGGCCACCTGGGAGCTACCAGCAGGACCGAGGCCTTGTCCTGAAGAGTCTTGAAAAGAGTTCGGGCCACCAAGGGCGTGAGAGGAAACGCATACAGGAGGCCCTGAGACTAGGACATCAGAAAAGCATCTGGTGCTATCCGCAACAGTGGCCAATCTAGGTCATATGTACCTAGCAGTTTCCCCAAGAGACAAGTTCCACAATGCTTGTACTGGGTCAAGCATTGATATCTTCGGTCACTTCTTAATAATGGTTTATGGACCTTTCCTCCAGGAACTTGTCCAAACCTTTTTTAAACCCAGCTACACTAACAGCCTTTACTACATCCTCAGGTAACAAATTCCAGAGTTTGATTATTTTCTTTTATTAGTCTTAAATAGTTTACCCTGTAGCTTCATTGCATGTCCCCTAGTCTTTCTATATTCTGATAAGGTAAACAATTGATCTACGTTTACCTGTTCCACTCCGTTCATTAATTTATAGACTTCTATCATATCTCCCCTCAGCCGTCTCTTTTCCAGGTTAAAGAGCCCTAACCTTTTTAAGCCTTTCTTCATAGGAGTATCCTTCCATCCCCTTTACCATTTTGGTGGCTCTTCTCTGTACCTTTTCTAAAATTGCTATATCCTTTTTAAGATACGGCGACCAGAAATGCACACAGTATTCAAGGTGCGGTCTCACCATGGAACGATATAGAGGCATTGCACACAGTATTCAAGGTGCGGTCTCACCATGGAACGATATAGAGGCATTATAATAATCAGACGATGCATGGCCGATTCCACAACCATGGAATGGTGTGGTAGCTGTGCTTTCTAGAAACCAGGGCTTTTGCGGAGTCGATAGATGGAATCGACTCGCTTGCTCAGAACCGGCGCCGAGGCCGGTGCCTCCCACATCCGGAAGAGGAGCCGTTCCAGCATCGGAGGAACCGGGACAGTAAAGGCCTCCTTCGGAGGAGAGTCGTACTGTAGAGCATCGAGCTCCTCGGCTCGAGGCTCTTCCTCGGGATCGGCAGGGATAGCCAAGGCAGCGGCCATATCCCAGACGAACTCCGAGAACCTAGTGTCCTCTGGAGGGGATCTACTCCGGGGCTCAGACTGCGGTGAGTCCGACGGGACGCACCGAGTCTTAAAAGTATCGGGAGACTCCTCGTCCTCCGTCTCCCAGGCGGACTCATCCGAGGAAGAGTCAGGGTCCGACCCCGCAGGGCCCCGAGGCACCCGCCCCGACGCCGGGGGCACTGGCGTCGACACCTTCGGTCCCGAACGGGAGGTCGAGAGAGACCTCGACCGAGGATGACTTCGAGCCACGAGGGTCTTGAGTATCGGCTCGGTCTCTGGGTTTGACTTCGAAGTCGACGTCCCGGTGGTCGGGGCAGATGCGCCAGACAGGCTGGCCATCAGTGCCCGCTGCTGCTCCATGAAGGCAGACAATCTGCACTCCAAGGCTGCCACCCTGAGACTCAGCTCGGGAGACGCAGCAGCCACCGACTCGGGCACCGCCGGTGCCGGGCCTGACGTCGGCTCTCTGGGAGGAGAGTCCACGAGGTCTAAGGGGCTTACGTGTGCAGCAGACTCCGGCTCCACGCGAGGAACTTTGGCAGGCTTCTCTTGGTCCACGGGCCCGGGACGGCGGTCGAGGGTCTTAGACCTGGCCCTCGAGGGTCCAGGGACCTCCTCCGACGCCGCCCTCGCGAGCCGCTTCTTCCTCTTGCGTTCCCGGTCGGGGACCCCCTGTCCGAGGTGCTTCGACAGCGATCGGGATCGGAATCCCGAGATGTCGAGGCCTCAGACGAGGTCCGGGCTCGGCCGGAGGCAGAGTCTGAGAAAAACCTTTCCTTCTGATGCTGTCGACTTTTGAGTGCCTTGGAAGACATCTTCCCACATGGCACACACAACTTGGGGTCGTGGTCAGGGCCGAGGCACCGAAAGCAGCAGTCGTGTGTGTCGGTGAGAGACATAAGTTTCTTACACCGATCACACTTTTTGAAACCATTGGAAGCCATCGGGGAAAAAAGAGCCCCTGCGAGGTCAAAAGACCGGCCTTCCAGGGAAAAAATGAAAAAAGGGCGCGAACGCCAGCCACGAAGGGCAAAAAACGAAAAAGAAATAAACGGGCTCGATACCGGTGTATCGAACCCGGCGGGAGGGGAACCGGCGTCGAACCGGAGAAAAATAGCGAAAAATCACCGAAGAAAAAAATCACTTTTATCCGGGAGAACAGGACACACGTCCGATGGGCTTCTCGGAAAAAAAGAGATTGAGGTAAGATGGCACCTTTAGGCGGGAAGGGAACCATGCATGGGTGTCAGCATTCCCAAAGGCTTTCATGGAAAGCTGGGGAAATGCTCCGCTGGGGCTTCATCGGCGCCGATGACACCCATATGTGAGGACTGACTTCCTGCTTGGTCCTGCAGAACATGTTAAAACCCTCCGCCCAGTGTGCAGCGGCAGCCAAGAAAGCAAATAGAATGCTAGGTATCATAAGGAAAGGAATGGAAAATAAAACAATGATATTATAATGCCTCTATATCATTCCATGGTGCGACCGCACCTTTAATATTGTGTGCAATTCTGGTCGCCGTATTATTAGAAAAAGTACAGAGAAGAGCCACCAAAATGGTAAAGGGGATGGAAGGCTACTGTGATAAGGAAGCTTATCATAGTTCAGGAAAGAGCTATAATAGAGGTGAAGTGACTCTGAACAAGCACCCTGTGTGTTCTGGTAGAAATAATAAAACAGAATGCTTCCATAAAAGACTACCAGTCCCAGAATGCATCAGGTTTCCAACAGCCATTAGAAGAGCTGACGTGGGGAAACGTGTGTTCAATCAGGAGGGCTATGAGGTAATCCCCAAGCACTCATCTCCAAGGGCAGGGCTTGATTCAGCACAGCTGCGCTGTGCTAGGGTGGAGCATTCATCTAAGCAGGATAAAGGTAAAGCTTATTCTACAGAGAATCATCTTCTTGATCAGAAGCATCTTGATCAGCCTGAGGATCATCATCATCAGCAGAAGCCAGAGCTGACGGACAGAGAGAGAAAGAAACACTTTGGAAGGAAGAAGAGAAAAGCATTTGGAAGGTCTAAAGGAGCCCATAGCAGTACGTATACTGGGAGGCATTCCAGAGGCAAGCATACCCCATTGGACTGGGGAAAGCCAGAGGAGTGGGGTTGCAGAGCCAGGAATCCCCGGACGGCACCTGTGAGGGAGACGGCTGCACTTGGAAGGGACCCTAAGACCAGTGCAAGAAGGTATGTGAAGAGAGATCCAGTGTCCAGGGATCTTGATTGGAAGGCTGGACATAAGAACTGGACTACATACTGGCCAGGATATTTAGAGAGGAACTCTAACAGCAATGGAAGCTCAGGTATGAACACTGATCTTTGCCCTAGCTCTTCACTGGGAAGACAGCAGGGAAACAAGTATTGTCCTGAGAGTGTTCCATTGAGAAATTCCTCTGTGCCAATCCATGATATTGAACCTAAATTGAAGAAGGGGAAGATGTGGTAGATGAGGTCTTTGAATACATGGATTGCTCTCTGTCTAAACTTCTGTGGTAATATGCTGTTACAAAATACAACAACCATCACAAAGAAATATAAACTTGTTCTTTAATCTACTCAGAAAAGCTTCTGAGTAGGATTTGAGCCACCTAATAGAAAGTAAACCAGCCAAGAGGTTTCAGCTGGTAATTGTTAGCAATTGAGCCTTGCCTAATTGCCTGTGAGCTGAAGGGACACTTCTGAGTGTGTGTGCAGATACAAGAAGTTATCCCTGAAAAAGAACAGTTTTTTTCCTACTTTGTGGGTTTTGTTTATTCTTTGAAGCACTGCTAAGGAGAGATTAGCAGGAGCCTACAGAAAAGACCTTTCTGCTCCCATCAAGGTCTTTATGCTTTGATTTGATTGCTTAACAAGTTTAGCTGTTGTTTTCCTAATTTGTTTTTCTAAGTATAATACTGAAAGCAAGTATTCCTTTTTATGTGCTACCAAGTATATCTGTGTTGGGAGAAATAACCCCATAAATAAAATATCCTTGGCTTTACCCTCGAGCAAGCACAACTAATTTAATGTGAACGGCTGAGTCTGGTATGAATGGACTACATTTCCCACAATCCTTTGCAAGTCATATTAATATTTGCCTTTGCCAAGACTGTGGACATTCTCACCCAGCGCCCCCGTTTACACTACTCCTATAAAGAGAGGCTACAAAGGTTAGGACTCTTCAACCTGGAAAAGTGACGGCTGAGGGGAGATATGATAGAGGTCTATAAATTAATGAATGGAGTGGAAAGGGTAAACGTAGATCGACTTTTTACGTTATCAGAATATAGAAAGACTAGGGGACATGTAATGAAGCTACAGGGTAAACTATTTAAGGCAAATAAGAGAAAATATTTTTTTCATTCAATGTGTAATCAAACTCTGGAATTTGTTACCGGGGGATGTAGTAAGAGCTGTTAGTGTAGCTGGGTTTAAAAAAGGTTTGGACAAGTTCCTGGAGGAAAGGTCCATAAATCATTATTAAAAAGGGACCCAGGATATCAATGCTTGACCCAATAGAAGCATTGTGGAACCTGTCTCTTTTGGGGATACTGCTAGGTACGTATGACCTAGATTGGCCACTATTGGAAACAGGATACTGGGCTTGATGGACCTTGGTCTGACCCAGTATGGCATATCTTATGTTCTTATGCTTAGCCCTCAGCATCACTGATGCACACAAGTCCTCAAAGCACGACAAGCTGCAAACCAAATGAGGGAAGTTATCTTTATCCAAATCTTCTCCTACTTATTTTGGGGCTCTGCTACCTGTACATAGTTACAGAGCCAGAATGCTCTTGGGAGAGCCTATGGACTTAGATTTGGATAAAGATAACTTCCAAATCTAAATCCATAGTCTTCTCCCAAGAGCACTCTGACTCAGTTAAGCTCAATCTGGGAAGGTGACTAACTTGAAAGTAGCATGGTGCACGTCCCCTCTTTAAAAACGGAGTAGATTCTTCTCTTTCAGAAATGAAATCTGGTACTGTGGTGAACTGAAGAAGAGTTGCTGACACCGCTAGGCAAATCCAGACTAGTGGGTTAAATCCCCCTGCCAGTAGATGAAGACAGAGAAAAGACAAATCAGAAGCTTCAGTGACAAACCAATGGCACATATACATGCACACTTAGGGGTCAGCTTCAGTATGGCACTGGCAAAGCAAAAGGACTTCAGAACAGCGCTCCAAGAAAGGGAACCCCCCTCATCAGGCTGAACAAGATAAAAAATCAGCAACTATGTACAGGTAGCAGAGCCACCAAAATAAGTAGAAACAGAAGAACTGCCAGAACAGCCGACTTGAAGCCTGGTTAAAAGACAGAAAGCAGAGGGTATGGCTAAATGGCCAATTTCCCCAATGGAGAAAGGTGAATAGTGGAGTAATCCCAGGGATCTGTGCTGGTTCTGATGCTTAACATATTCATAAATGACCTGGAAAAGGGAATAACGAGTGAGGTTATCAAATTTGCAGATGACACAAAACTATTTAAAGTTGTTGAAACCCATGAGGATTATGGAAAATTGCAAGAGGATCTTGATAAATTGGAAAACTGGGCATCCAAATGGCAGATGAATTTTAATGTGGACAAGTGCAAAGTTATGACCTAGGAAAGAACAATCCAAACTAAGGTTCCACGATGCAAGGTTCCACATTAGGAACCACCATCCAGGAAAAAGAATTAGGCGTCATCATAGATAACATGTTAAAACCCTTCACCCAGTGTGCAGCGGCGGCAAACAGAAATAGAATGCTAGGGTATCATAAGGAAAGGATTGGAAAATAAAACAAAGGATATTATAATGCCTCTATCGTTCCATGGTGCAACCACACCTTGAATATTGTGTGCAACTCTGGTCGCCGTATCTTAAAAAGGATATAGTGTTATTAAAAAAGGTATAAAGAGCCACTAAAATGGTAAAGGGGATGGAAGGATACCCCTATGAAGAGAGGCTAAAAAGATTAGGGCTCTTCAACCTGGAAATGAGACGGCTGAGGGGAGATATGATAAAGGTCTATAAATTAATGGAGTGGAACGGGTAAACATAGATCGATTGTTTACGACATCAGACTATAGAAAGACAAGGGGGACATGCAATGAAGCTACAGGGTAACCTATTTAAGACTAATAAGAGAAAATACTTTTTCACTCAACATGTAATCAAACTGGAATTTGTTACCGGAGGATGTAGTAAAAACTGTTGGTGTATCTGGGTTTAAAAAAAAGGTTTGGACAAGTTCCTGGAGGAAAGGTCCATAAACCATTATTAAAAGGGACCCAGGATATCACTGCTTGAACCAATACAAGCACTGTGGAACCTGTCTCTTTTGGGGAAACTGCTAGGTACTTATGATCTAGATTGGCCACTGTTGGAAACAGGATACTGGGCTTGATGGACCTTGGTCTGACCCAATATGGCATATCTTAAATTGTTCTTGTTCTGTTATGTATTTAACCATTACATTGTTCTGTTATGCATTTAACCATTCACCGTTCTGTTACGTATTTAACTATTACATTGTTTACTGTCAAAAATTGTTCCATGTAAAACAAGCCCTTGCTTTGTTGACTGTTGTTCAATTGTAAGCCGCATCTGAACTCTGGAAGATGCGGGATATAAATGATTGTTAAATAAAATAAAATAAAAAATAAAATCTTATGTTCTTAAGGCTGGTTTTCAGAGAGCGGGTGCGTCCTGGACTGGTCTAGCAGGATTCTAGGAACGAAAACTAAAGGTAAGTGAAATTTCACCTTCCAAATCATCCTGTTAGACCAGTCCAGACTAGTGGGAAGTACCAAAGCTACTCCACCTTCAGGACAGGAAGAGACAGCTGCTGCCAAGATTTTGGCACCAAAGCAGGCTGACTCAGGTGCTTGAAGGTCCAAGCGATAATGGCGGGCAAACATCGAGAAAGACGACAGGTCGCCACCTGGCAAATGTCAATCGGAGCACTCCAAGCGCATTCCGCCCAAGAAGTCACCTGTGCCACGCAGAATGAGCTTTAAGTCCCGCAGGAACAGGTTTACCCTGAAAAATATAAGCTGACTCAATAGCCTGTTTGATCTAATGCTCTATGGTATGCTTAGAAGCAGCTGTCCCTCTACAGGGGCCAGAGAAGAGGACAAAGAGGTGATCCAAAAGCCAAAAGGGATTAGTCACTTTCCGGTAACGTCGCAATAACCACCTGACATCCAACGAGCAAAGATCTATGCTGTACCACGAAGACACGCCCTCTGGAAAAGATGGGAGTGAGATTGACTGATTCACATGGAAATCAGAAAGAACCTGGGTAAGGAGGAATGATCCCGAGTCATCCCTTCCGCAGAAAAGGACAAGAAGGGGGTCTCGACAGGAAAGTGCCTGAAGCTCAGATACTCAATGGGCTGACGTAATGGCTACCAAAATGACAGTCTTGAGAGTGAAATCTTTCAATGTATTCCTGCTCAAAGGCTCAAAGGGTGGGCACTTGAACGCTCAGAGAACCATGGACAAATCCCATAAAAGCACTATTGGACGAATCAGAGGCCATAGGGCACCTACGCCATGGAGGAAACGCCCAACATCCTCATGAGAAGCAAGGGAACTCCTCCCAATGGGACCATAAAAACATGTGAAAGCTGCCACCTGCACCTTCAAAGAACTTAAGGCAAGTCTTTTGTCAAAGCCATCCTACAGAAAGGACAAGAGATCAGACACCTTTGATCACCACAAAGCACCGACAGATCACCAAGTCTCTTACAGACACAAAACTTGAGCACACACGAGAGACGAAGAAGGGTACCGTGCTTTAAGCAAGGTAGCAACAACCAGAGTCAAATATCATTTCTGAACTAAACGGCATCTTTCAAGAGCCAAGCCGTAAGCGAGTAGGGAGCAGGGTCATTCATGATGATCAGCCCTTGCCCCAGCAATCCTTCAGAGGCTCTGCTATGCGAAGGCGAACCAGGTCAGCATACCACAAGTGACAAGGCCAACCCAGATGTGTGTCTACACTGGAGCACCCAGCTAATCAGGGCCCACGGAGGAAAGATATAAAAGAGCTTTGACAGAGGCCAGGGCTGAACAAGCACATCTAGACCCTGGGATCTCAACTCCCTCCGGGGACTGTGCTGATGGACTACATCTCTCTTCCGCAGGGAAAAGAATCCTAAGTGAAAAATTCAGGCAGTATGTGGACATGCATTTAAACTAGGAAAAGGGGGTGACGGATGTGGAAGGTCAACATCTGCATGCCACCCCCAACAAAAGCAGATCATCAGAAACAGCCACACTTTTAAACCACACATCAAAAACATGTGGGAGGAAGTGGGCAGAACAAAATCAATGCAAAATACACACAAGCCAGGAAAGTGCTGGAAAGCAATGAGCACAAATGCTCGAAGCTTAGCCAACAAAATTCCATACCTGGAAGCCCTAATGGTGGAAACAGAGTTGGACATTGTGGCCATTACAGAAACATGGTTTAATGAATCACATGATTGGGATATAGCCATAGCTGGCTATAATCTATTCAGAAGGGACCGAGAAAATGGAAAAGGAGGAGGAGTAGCCTTGTATGTCAAAAGCAATATTAAAGCTACTGAAATGCAAGGGACATGGGGAAAAGAAGAAGCGCTCTGGATTGCGTTGGAGAGAGGAGATGGCACTGTCATCCATATTGCTGTAGTCTATAGACCTCCGACTCAAATTGAAGAGAGAGACAATGAATTGATTATAGATATTGCCAAGATAGCATCAAATGGGGAAGCAATCATATTGGGTGACTTTAATCTACCTGATGTGGATTGGATTACTCCTTCTGCACATCTGGAAAGAAGCAAAAAGATTGTGGATGCTCTCCAAGATGCATTATTTAGACAAATGGTGATGGAACCAACCAGGGAAAGCTCAACGCTGGATGTAGTGCTCACCAACGGTGATAGTGTGTCGAATGTCTGCGTGAGTGCCCCTGTGAGCAACAGCGACCATCACACGGTGTGGTTTGAAATAAAAGCCATGGTACAGGCCAATCATAGCAAGCTCAGAGTCCTAAACTTCAAATACACTGACTTCAATAAAATGGCAGAGTACGTAAAGGAGGAGATGACGGGGTGGGAAGAGATAAAGGAAGTGGAATTGCAATGGGCTAAACTAAAGGAGGCAATGAAAGGAGCAACAGATAAATATGTAAGAAAAGTAAATAAAAGCAAGAGGAGAAGGAAACCTATTTGGTTTTCCAAAGAGGTGGCTGCTCATATAAAGGCAAAAAACACAACTTTTGCAAAATTCAAAAGCTTGCAGACAGAAGAACATAGAACTGAATACAGGATCCAACTCAAAGAGTCTAAAAGAGTAATAAGGATAGCAAAATCAAAAGCAGAGGAAAAGATGGCTAAAGATGTTAAGGGTGGCAACAAAAATGTCTTCAGGTATATTCAGGAAAGGAAAAAGATCAGAGTTGGAATTGCAGGACTCAGAAGTGCTGGGAAAGGACTCGTGGAAAGTGACACTGAAAAAGCAAAATTGCTAAACAATTACTTCTGCTCTGTGTTTACTAAAGAAGATCCTGGGGATGGACCAGCTGTGACTCCCAAATATAAAAATGGGAATGAAGTAGATACCACACCATTCACAGAAGAGGTGTTAGAACAACTTGCTAAACTGAAAGTGGACAAAGCCATGAGACCGGATGGGATACATCCCAGGATACTGAAAGAGCTCAGAGAGGTTCTTGCAGGACCGTTAAAGGATGTCTTCAACAGATCCTTGGAAACAGGAGAGGTTCCTCAGGACTGGAGAATGGCTGATGTCGTACCTCTACACAAAAGTGGTGACAGGGAAGAAGTGTCAAACTACAGGCCTGTGAGCCTTACCTCGGTGGCAGGAAAAGTAATGGAGGCACTCCTGAAAGAGCGAATAGTGAACTTTCTGAAAACCAACAGCTTGCAAGACCCGAGGCAATATGGTTTTACCAAAGGACGATCTTGTCAAACAAATCTGATCGAGTTCTTTGACTGCGTGACCAGGGAACTAGATCAGGGGCATGCGATGGATGTCATCTACCTGGATTTCAGCAAAGCCTTTGATACTGTTCCTCATAGGAGGCTTGTCAACAAACTCAGTAGCTTGGGGATGGGTCCCAAGATGGTAAACTGGATTAGAAATTGGTTGACTGACAGACGACAGAAGGTGATTGTACATGGAGCTCACTCGGATGAGAGGAAGGTGATTAGCGGGGTGCCCCAGGGTTCGGTCCTGGGCCCGGCACTGTTCAATGTATTTGTGAGTGATATTGCTGAAGGACTGAATGGAAAAAAGTCTGTCTTTTTGCAGACGACACAAAAATTTGCAACAGAGTGGACTCCCCCGAGGGAGTGCTTAACATGAAGAAAGATCTACAAAAGCTGGAAGACTGGTCTAAAGCTTGGCAACTACGATTTAATGCAAAAAAGTGCAGTGTTATGCACTTGGGTAGCAGAAATCCAAGAGAAATGTACGCGATAGGGGGAGAAAGGTTGGTATGCACAGTTCAGGAAAAAGACCTTGGTGTGATTATCTCTGCTGATCTCAAGGTGGCAAAACAGTGCAACAAGGCGGTGGCAAAAGCCAGGAGGATGTTGGGCTGCATACAAAGAGGGATTACCAGCAGAAAAGAAGAGGTACTTATACCACTGTATAGGTCACTGGTGAGGCCTCACTTGGAATACTGTGTTCAGTTTTGGAGACCATATCTTGCAAAGGATGTAAAAAGACTGGAGACTGTTCAGAGGAAGGCGACCAAAATGATCTGGAGCCTGCGTCAGAAGCCTTATGAGAAGAGACTTGAAGACCTAAATATGTACACTTTGGAGGAAAGGAGGGACAGGGGAGATATGATTCAGACCTTTAAATATTTAAAAAGAAATGATGAACAAACAAACCTCTTCCAAAGACGGGGAACCTGTAAAACTAGAGGGCATAACATGAAACTGCAAGGGGGTAAATTGAAAGGCAATATCAGGAAATATTTTTTCACTGAAAGGGTGGTGGATGCTTGGAATGCCCTCCCGATGGAAGTGGTAGGGGCGAACACGGTGACGGAATTTAAAAAGGCATGGGACAAACACAGAGGATCCCTTTACAGAAATAGGATAAAAACAAAATAAACGGTACCATCTAACTTCTGAACCATATAACGTCTCAACAAATAGGGGTGTCCTACATGGAGTGGTGGGTTTACCCCTGAACAAGGATATGGGGAGGGGTGGCCTGTGCGGAGCGACAGGTGCACCTACTCTTGCCATCTTGCTGGGCAGACTGGATGAACCATGCTGGTCTTTATCTGCCGTCAACTACTATGTTACTATGACTTTATTAATAGGGAACCTTGGCATTGGTGGAGGTGGCCATCAAGTCTAGATTGTGAGCCGGTGAGATCTTCCCAATGTGCTTGAAAGCCCACAGGGCGCGTTCCCAGTTGCTCGGGTCCAGAACTTGACTGAGAAAATCTGCTTGCACATTTTCCACTCTGGCAATGTGCTGCATGATAGCATTTGGAGATAGTGCTCAGCCAATGGAAACAAAAAGAAAAAAAAAAAAAAAAAAAAAAAGACGCATCTCTAGGGCAACCACTGGACACCTTGTCCCCCCTTTGTCTGTTGAGGCAAGTCACCGCCATGGCATTGTCAGACAAGACTCACACTGCCATTTCCTGCCACTTCTCCTCACGTAAGTAAAGTGCCAAATGTTCTGCGCCCATGCCTCCAGTCAGTTGATGGACCAACAGGATTCTTATGGAGACCACGTTCCTTGCATTGTATGCTCTAGGCAATGAGCGCCCCAGCCGATTAGACTGGCATCGGTGGTCGGGGCTACCTATTGTAGGTTCTCCAGCAGCATCCCCCGTATCAAGTGATTGCAACAAAGCCACCAGACTGCAATGAATGGCAGGAGGGAGAGGAAGATGGATGATGTAATCCTGAGAGCAAGGGGACCAACAGGATAGCAAGGAGAGTTCAAACAGATGCATGTCCACCGAGTCCAGGGGACCACTTCCAATGTAGCTGCCATTGCCCCTAAAACCTGCAGGTAATCCCATACGCAGGGAACTGGGTGAAGCAGGAAGGCTCAAAAAGACTGCAGAACTTCTGACATCTGTCTTGTGTAAGAAACACACACCCTATCTGAGTACTGAAGCAGGCTCAGAGAAACTCGAGGGACTAAGACAGGCACAGGAAATTCTTGGCATGGTTGATCACTTAGCCGAGGCTTTCTAACAAGACGACCAGGACCACTGCTACCAGTGCCTCCATGCGAGATTTTGTTCGAATGAGTGAATAGTCTAGATAAGGATCACGGACCCCTTTGCAGCACAAGGCGGCCACAAGCACCACGATCTTTGAGAAAAGGTGTCAGGAGCCGGGGCAAGGCCATACAGCAGGGCTCAGAATGGAAAGTGATGCCCCAGCACTGCAAAGTGGAGAAAATGCTGTTTGCCCTCTCAGATGGATATATGGAATAGACCTCTGCCAGATCCAGGATGCTAAAAACTCACCTATGCGGACTGCTTGAATCACAGTTTCAACATCTCCATTTGAAAACACGGCACACATAGGCAGCAATTGACCCCCTTGAGATAGGGAATGGGCCAGAAGGAAGCGTCCTTCTTGGGCACAATGAAGTAGATGGAATAGCATCCGGAACCAGCCTCGGATGGGGGAAGCAGGCAAATTGCCCAAAGTTGCAGAAGCCAATGAAGAGTCCCCTGCATGCTGCCTTCTTGCTGGCTACTCACATGGGGAGATCATAAAGGCATTCCTGATGGGTCTTGCGCAGTAAAGAACGTAACTGAGATATTATGTCAAGGACCCACTTGTTCGTGGTGATCTGGGCCCCTATACAGGAAAAGAAGCACTGTTGCCTGCCGACCTGAGGCCCATCAGCGGGAGGCATATGCAGCTCCAGAGAACTTGTCGGAGGAGCAGTAATTGTCCAGAGTCTGACAGCCCCCCCCCCCAAAGGGCTGCAGCTTAGCACTCAACTTAGGTGTGAATAAGACGACTTGCTAGGCCGATAGTGCTGCGAGTCCTGGAAGCGTGCTATGGAGGAAGACTAAGACAATGTCCCGGTGACCATCGATGAAATGCTGTCCTGGTTTTGTCTTCAGGGAGATGCTGAAGCTTAACCTCGCCCAAGTCTTTGACAAGCTTTTCAAGATCCTCCCCGAAAAGGAGCTTGCCTTTGAAAGGGAGTTTGGTAAGTCAGGTCTTGGAAGCTGCATCAATACTCCAGTGACAAAGCTATAACCACTGTCTCACTACAGTAACAGCTGCAACTGACTGTGCCACAAATTGCAGGAGATCATCCAGCCAGAAAGGCAACAAAGGATTCCAAACAGGCCGAAGAACCACCTTGCGGCAGGAGTTGTGTCCACTTGAGCAGGGGGCATGTCAGACAGAAGCCTGGAGTGCAAGGGAAGAAGAAAATGCTGTCTTCAAAAGGCCCTCAACTTTCCTTTCTTGTTGATCTTAAAGCACCGCCCCACCATCCACAGGCATGGTAGTTTGTTTCACAACAGCAATCACCAGGGCATCCACCTTTGGGAAACAGAGCAACTTATGAAGGTCACCAGGAGTCCAGACATAAAAAGGGCCAAGTCGCTTAGCTGAGCATAGAGACGCATCAGGAAAGTCCCATTCCAGGGATACCATTTATTGCAGTTCCGAAGGGAATGGGAAAAGCCCTAGATGGCTCACAAATGCCTCTGAAAATCTGATCCACCTGAGAATTAGCCTGGGTGGAATCTTGCCTTTCTGGAGGGTCAGCAATATGGAGGGGACTCCATAATCTGAGAAATTAGGACCGGAAGTTCCTCCTTGCAAAGATACGCACATCCTAGGAATCAACTTGAAGATTGGCGTCTTCCTCTGTAGGCAACAACTCTCCACTCTCGCGGTCAAAGTCACTGTCCAGGCTGTTGTCCTCAGAACCTTGCTCATCTAAGGGATTCCACTGCCCAGGAAGCCTCCTTGACAGGGTACTCGAGAAGGTTGAGCAGGCCTCACGCATTTTCTGGATGAATGGTCCTTAGGTGTTACCGATCTAGGGTGCCCTGGAGAGGGTGGGGTCTTAGCAGGAATGGCCCCTGAGCCAGATTGCCAAAGGTTAAAGGCCTGGCAAAACAAGGAGATGAACTAGGATGATTCGAGATCTCCAGACTGGTGTACTTGTTCCAGCAGGAGAACAGGAGGGAGAGGAACATTCCCAGTGGAGCTGCCACGAGGGATCAGAAGGGGAAGCCACCGACCAAAGCAACTGACCCTCTACACCGTCACAAGCTGCTGAAGAGAGGTCTGCTGAGGAAGACACTCTTGGGTGAGCAGCAGAAGCAGTACAGAGACTGTCCATTAAACCATAGCGCTTGTAGCCATAGTCAAGGCAGCGCTGGAGAGAAGAGGGCATCTGGGCAAAAAACTGTATTCTGCGGCACCTCTTGCACTCTCACTGAAAAAATGGCAGGAAGCCTAACAGAAAAGGCTGAGGGCTGCTTACACTCCCGCAGGCTCAAGAAACTACCCATTGAAGAAAATGAAAGAAAAAAATGTCTCCCATGTTGACAAAACTCATGTGGGAGAAGGGCCGCAAGTAAAATCTCAGAAAACAAACTGCTCCAATGAAGAGCTGGTCCATTGAAGGACGACAAAAATATGATGGGAATGCAAGCTGTGCTTGAGGAAGAAAAATGGCATGGCCGGCTGCCATGACGAAAACCTGAGTCGAAGGCAATAGTTCCCCTCCCCCGCCAGTAAGGATTGTGATGTTAAATGTGGCAGGGGAAAAGCGAGACAGAGAGGGAGGGGGGTGGAAGTAGTAGTCATGATTACTGCCAGAGCTCCAAAGGAACCAGCCCCAGGTTGAGGTAACTCTCCTTCACCGACAAACTGTTCTTGTGGTTATTTTTTTTAAACTTTAATTATAACGAAAAACAAAAAAGACGACTAAGTCTAATGAAGAAACTCCTCTTCTGAAGGTAGAAGCTCTGGGCCACCTCTGACGGCTACTCTGCTCCTCTTAAGTGGGAGTCCTTCCCTCTGGAAAATCTCAACTGATCCACTTGATCACAGGAGCCCACCGACCAAATCTTCAGGAAGCCCCAGAGGGGCACCTCTTGTGCACCCTGGGGATGTCCAGAACCAAAAAACAGTTACACTGGCAGGATACTCTCCAAGTGACTGCCAGGACTTAGACAAGCTGAAGTCTACCATCTGCTGGAGACAAAGAAAATACTGAAGCTGACCCCTAGAGGTGCACATATACAGGTATGTGTCAGTGATTAAGTCAATGAATCTTCTAATTGGTCTTTTCTCTGTCTCTATCATCTGTAGGCAGTGGAATTTAACCCACTAGTCTGGACTAGTCTAGCAGGATGATTTGGAAATGTGATTTATTGGTACTGTAGAAACCAGTGCTTTCGATATCAATCCTGCTAGATAACCAGCTAGATGCCAAACAAGAAGGTCTTGTACCATTCTATCCAAATCCTCTATATACTACTCCTGGGAACAACTGTGACATTACCAATGGAAACATTGGTCTTCTGTAACCAGTAAATGAGATAGCAAAGTTAGGAGATAAAGGAAATGTTTATGACATTGGCACAGACTATCTCCTCCTGCCTGACCCCTTAAGAGGGCAGATTTCTACAATGTCATTGCCATTGGATTCCCCAACGGAGTGGAAAGATGCTGAAGCTTCCATGATGGGGCCCAGTGCTTTGCCTTAATAGCTCTCTGTCACAAATTCTACCTAATTACTTATGTGAGGGAATAAGAAGAGACAAAAGTTGACAGCATGGATGCTGACAGCTTAAATACTGATTGCTTGGAAATCTTGGACATCAATGTCAACAGTGGGCTTATGATTGGCTGAAAGATTATTTGGAGTTGAAGCCTTTGTGATTTTATAGCCCTAGGAGACACATTTGAACATTTATCAATATCATATTCAATACCTAGACACTGAATGCATTTGGTATGATGGTCAGTGATAGACATTTTCCTGTTTCAGGGTAGAGTACTATTTGAACTCTATGACTGTCTGCCATTGCAAGGAAAAAATCAAAGGGAAAGTATTTCCAAAAAAGTGAAGAAAAGACCAAGCTTCCTTTGAGGCTGGGGGTTTGAAAAGAAAAAATCTGAAGAAAATTCTCAAATGCCAAGGATACCTCATGACTGAACGTTAGCTTCCTGAAACAGAAATATATTCACCCCATTCCGTGGAGAGAGATTGAAGAGGTCTATTTGCACATCGTTATGCAGAAACTGCCACACACAAACACCTTCCAGGCTTTTCTAGCTCAAGCCAGCATTATTTAGATTTAACCCACATATGGAATTATCTAGTCTGACTTATTGATGGAGAGATTTCTCTTATGTTTCAACAAACGAGGTTATCTAGATTTTGTCAAAGATTTGATTTATGTTACAAACCAAGTCTAACCATGATATAAAAGATATTAATAACTGTGTTATAGTGTCTGAACATATCTTGCAACTTACCTAGCTAACTGGGCTAATTCCTTTTGCGTCAGGGGACTTCCTTGTTTGCTTAAAAGATTTTTCAGGAGCAGTAGTCGAGTCTGGAAATAAAAAGCATTTACCTCCAGTAATGTCCCAGTTTCTAATTCTTTATTATACACATGAAAATTTATGAATACTTACAAAATGTAAATACAAATAAAACATGAATATCTTACTATCATATGATCAGGAAGTAACACAACCTGTTTTCATTATAAGTTTTAGGAATTTATGAAAATTAATTTTGTAAAATAGTCAAAACTATTAGAGAAAAAAATAAAAGCTATCAAATTCTGGCAAACTTACTAACATTTTCACTGGTTGAATATAAATTTTTCTGGAATTGAAATGCTGTGTGCAGAATTAATGAAGTCGTCTGACTGTATGATTCTTATTTGATTAATGAATCTTTATTGGCATGTGCATGTTTGTCATTTCTCCTTTGTCAATGTTCCCTCACTGTCTAAGTAATTAATTAATTTTTAAACAGAGGTTTGTATGTTTGTTTTTTTTTTACTTAACACTGATACCAGTTTGCGTTTTTAATTGAGGTCCTATGCTCCTGACGAAGGCTTTTTGCCAAGCAACAGACGTGTAGGGTGGGACCTGTTGACACTCCAATAAAATTTTCACTTGTACTTCCCACGGTGCGGTTTTGTCACCTTGCTCCTTATACTTTTCCTGTTGGACTTTTGTGGGTATGTGTGCTTCGTTGGAACGGCCAAGCATACTATTATTGCTATATTATTGCTAGCATAGGCTCTTCTCTCTTATATTGGTCCCCCAATTTGTATGAAGTGAGTTCTTTTGTTAAATTATTTCAAATGGCCTTGCTCGTGGGTGTTTTTTGAACTATTATATTATAAAAGGTAGCATACATGTCTATATGATTTTACAAAAACAGGCTCCGTGAACTATCCCCAGCATTGCACAAATGCTCCAAAATAGGTGCATATCTCTGTATGTACTTGTGTATGCGCAATGCATGTAACATTATAACTCCACTCCTGCTCCGTCCAAATGCCTCTGTGATTGCCTTCATGTGTATCTAAAAATAGAGGCTACTGTTTTCTGTGCGTCTTGTTACATTCATATACCTCTACACAATTTGATTTATTTTGCATACAAAACATGTATTGCGCTTGGAAAATGGTCTAGGAAATTACCCCTTAATGTGCATTTGATATGGATTTTATTTTCACTAATTATAATTGAAAGGTGGTGTCTCTGTATCAAGATGATGTCACTTGGGCATATAAGTTGACACTGAGGGGAGTTTAAGAAAAATGGAGAAAAAAAAATACACAAAAAACACAAATATACCCCTAAACTTAGGGGACCCAGCAGAGCTTTCCTTTGGATGCCTCAAAACTCCCAGAAAGCTTAAAGAAAATGACTACTGAAGATGGAATATCATCACCAAGATGATAGCTGTAAGTTCTAAAAGAACTTTTAGTTTAGCAGCTTCTAAGACCAAAAGAAATGATTTCATGACATATGAATAGAAAAGCTGTGCGTTAAACTAGATCAGAACTATGCAATTACAATGGTCAGGAAATGTTACTGGTTTATCAGGACGATACCTTAGTCCTAGTCATTTTATAAATCAATCACTTTAATATTCAATACATGCCAATTAACTGTGACCTAAGTTTATATATAGATTGATTTAACGCAGCAACAAAATACAAGCGATTCTAGTTTAATTTGCTAATATTTTTGTTCTTTCTTCTATTGTCATCTCCTCTATCTTGACAGTTACACTAAAGAAAGTTCAATTTGCTGGTTAAATGAAGGGAAACTCTCCACTGAGATGGAAACCTTTAGCCATGATCTTCAGTGATCAGAGGTTACCTCTCCAACAGCAGTCAAATTCTCACTCTGCTAAGTCCCAGCTACTCTCAGCAAAATACTGACCACTGCTTCACCCAATACAGGAGATTCCAAATCTCCTGTGCTGCAAATGAGCCATAGGGATAGGCAACATACTAAATTTTCCAGTGCAAGTATGCAACACTTGTTTGAAGGGAGTGTTGGCATAAAAACCCATACCTCTTCATTCGGTAAAGACACATACACTCTCTTGGTGAACCGTCTGAAAGACAAAAATCACATGAAATGTTACAACCATTTCAAACTAAGATTTTATTTTATTTTTGTATGCACTTTCAAGCAAACTTGATAAATGCTAAGCAGAAGGAAAATACCCTCGAAGTAATAAAATGTTATTACTACTTTTTCACCATTAAGCTATCAAATTAAGCAAATTGTTCAACATATATTTGTTTAGAAAGTAGTTGCAGGGCTCCACGAGAGTCAGACAAGGTTTGTTTTCTTCCGAAGGTATAATCTAAATGATTTTATCAGTTAAACTCAGGTTAAAAATCAGTTTCCTGTGAAGGTTGCGTCACCAGGACATAGTTAGACCATACGGGAACTATTCTTTTCACTCGGTGACTTACTATTGAGAAGTTCTGTTATTATGGCAAGAGCTATAAGTTACAGTGAATCTTTATCGATGGTCTATGGTATTTTTTGCTCTTGAAATAAGTATATTGCATATGTTGGTAAAACAATTTGGGGTTTTTTTTTTCGCACTAGATTGTTAAACCACAAAAGCTGACTGAATTGTGCTGTCCTGGAAGATCCTCTAGTCAAACATTGCAAACCTTATGGTCAGGGTTTTTCAGATTTGCATTGACCAGATTTCTGTTTTGTTAGGAGAGGGTACTAATGATCAGAAGTTATTATGCGGTGAGAAAAGATAGATCTTCCGTTTGAATATGGTTGCTCCTAATGGACTTAATTCTGGTATTGATTGGGCTGCCTGTTAGAACAAAATATATTGGTTAGTGGAGAGAGTGGGTGAGTTCTCAATGTATCCTTGTCAATAAGCTCTTCAGCTTTTGAATACTATTGTTATAATTTTCAGCTCAGTTTTGCTCTGATGATTTTATGGATAAATGTTTTTGCTATTGACTGTAAGATTAATGTTGATGTCATTCCTATGGCGCATCAGATTTGGTTCTTGACTGACAGGTGGAATTAGGTACTCTGTTCCTTTAAGGATTCATGTCTAAAGCTTCAAGAATGAAGACTAGTTTAATAGTGATCACATTGCACCAGCACAATGTTTTTTTCGCTGGTTTTAAGGTCCAGTAAGAAAGGGCTGTGCATTACAAATCTCACTCGAGTAGTTGCTGCAGTGTAAATGAGCTTTCTTCATTCGGCACTGTAAAGTAAGTTTTAAAATCTCACTTTTATAAAAAGCGTAGTACCTCACCTATAACAGGTGTTCTCGGGGGAGAGCAGGAATCAGTCCTCACATATGGGTGATGTTGGCACCGATGGAGCCCTCGCGAAGCATCCCCCCTAGCTTTAAAAGAAAGCTTTTGGGAGATGCCACCATGCATGTGTGGTCCCCTTTCCGCCCAAGGGTGCCATCTTGCTCAGTCAGATGACATAGCTAAAAGATGGCAAAAATAAAAGATGGTAAAGGAGTAACTCCAAGAGGAGGGAGGAGGGTTGTGAGGACTGATTCCTGCTGTCCCCAGAGAACACCTGTTAAAAGTGAGTACCTATGTTTTCTCTGGGAACAAGCAGGAAGTCAGTACTCAAATATGGGACTCACCAGCTATAGGCTACCGAAAGCCCATAGCAAAAACAAGGCTCCCTCATGGGGAACCGCAAACAGCAGCAATTGAATCTGTGCTCACAGACCGCAGTAGGACCCCTGCGTCCAATGAAACCAGCACTCAGGTAGCCTGAACACAAGGGACAAAAGGTTTACGGAGCACAGCCTGGCCAAAGGCACTGTCCCATTGGGACTCTCTTTCCAGGCAGTAATGGGCTGTGAAGCTATCAACTAAAGACCAGGTGGCAGCCCATCGGGACAGGTTTGCCACCGAGGCCGCCATGGCCCCAATACGGTGTGAACATAAGAACATAAGATATGCCATACTTGGTCAGACCAAGGTCCATCAAGCCCAGCATCCTGTTTCCAACAATGGCCAATCTAGGTCATAAGTAGCTAGCAGTCTCCCCAAGAGACACAGGTTCCTCAATGCTTGTATTGAGTCAAGCAGTGATATCCTGGGTCCCTTTTAATAATGGTTTATGGACCTTTCCTCCAGGAACTTGTCCAAACCTTGTTTAAACCCAGCTACACTAACAGCTTTTACTACATCCTCTGGTAACAAATTCCAGAGTTTGATTACATGTTGAATGAAAAAATATTTTCTCTTATTAGTCTTAAATAGGTTACCCTGTAGCTTCATTGCATGTCCCCTAGTATTTTTATATTCTGATGACGTAAATAATCGATCTACGTTTACCCGTTTCACTCCATTCATTAATTTACAGACCTCTATCATATCTCCCCTCAGTAGTCTCTTTTCCAAGTTGAAGAGTCCCAATCTTCTTAGCCTCTCTTCATAGGAGTATCCTTCCATCCGCTTTACCATTTTGGTGGCTCTTCTCTGGACCTTTTCTAATAACGCTATATCCTTTTTAAGATACGGCGACCAGAATTGCACACAATATTCAAGATACGGTCGCACCATGGAACGATACAGGGGCATTATAATACCCTTTGCTTTATTTTCCATTCCTTTCCTTATGATACCTAGCCTTTTATTTGCTCTCTTCGCCGTTGCTGCACACTGGGAGGAGGGTTTCAACATGTTATCCACGATGATGCCTAAATCTTTTTCCTGGGTAGTGGTTCCCAAGGCGGATCCTTGCATCGTGTAGCCATAGCTTGGGTTGTTCTTTCCTAGGTGAATGACTTTGCACTTGTCCACATTAAATTTCATCTGCCATTTGGATACCCAGTCTTCCAATTTATCAAGATCCTCTTGCAATTTTCCACAATCTTCTTGGGTTTTAACAACTTTAAATAGTTTTGTGTCATCTGTAAATCTGATAACCTCACTCATTATTCCCTTTTCCAGGTCATTTATGAATATGTCAAAAAGCAGCGGACGCAGCACAAATCCCTGGGGTACACCACTATTCACCTTTTTCCATTGGGAAAATTGGCCATTTAGCCCTACCCTCTGCTTTCTTTTAACCAGTTCCTGGTCTACAGTAGTACACTGTCTCCTATCCCATGACTTTTTAGTTTTGCTAAAAGTCTCTGATGAGGGACCTTGTCAAAGGCTTTCTGAAAGTCCAGATACACTACATCAACCGACTCACCTTTGTCTACCTGTTTATTCACACCTTCAAAAAAACATAACAGATTAGTAAGACAAGATCTTCCTTGTCTAATACCATGTTGGCTGTCTCCCATTAAGCCATGACTAGCTACATGATTAGTAATTTTGTTCTTCATGATGGTTTCTACCATTTTTCCCGGTACTGACGTCAGGCTCACCGGTCTGTAGTTTCCCGGATCACCCCTGGAACCCTTTTTAAAAATTGGCATTACATTGGCAATCCTCCAATCTTCAGGTATTACAGATTATTTTAATGATAGTTCACAGATTACTAATAGCAGGTCTGCAATCTCATATTTCAGTTCCTTCAACACCCTTGGATATATACCATCCAGTCCAGGTGATTTGCTACTCTTTAGTTTATCAAATAGTTCTAATACATCTTCCTGGTGTATCGATATTTCTTTCAATTCCTCTGCAGTATCACCTTTAAATACCACTTCAGTCATGGTTAACATCCCTACATCTTCTTCAGGAAAGACCGAAGCAAAGAATTCATTCATTCTCTCTGCTATAGCCTTGTCCCGTCTTACTGCCCCCTTTTACCCCTCTATCATCTAATGATCCATGATGTACCATGATGCAACCTTCCAGCGGGAGCCTTGCTTGTTTGTAAGCGAGGGCAATACAGTCTGCCACCCATGTAATGTATGCTTGGTAACCACCTCCCTCAGCTTACTGGGGGGATCACAGGAGATGAAAAGCTGAGCAGCTTTGTGGTGGCCCCAAGTGCCTTGGATGTAGAAGGACAAAACCCTCTTACAGTCCAAGGAGTGAAGGACCATCTCCACCCGACTGGAGTGAGGTCTTGTAAAGAAGGTAGGGAGCATCACTTCTTGGTTGAGATTGAAGGGCGACACTACCTTCGGCAGGAATTTGGTGTGTGAGCGAAGCACCAGTCTGTTCTTGTAGAACCTGGTATAAGGCGCCTCTGCCATAAGGGCCTGAAGCTTGCTAACTCTGCGAGCAGAGGTGAGCGCAACTAGGAAAGCACAGTTACTTACCTGTAACAGGTGATCTCCGGAACAGCAGGAATTAGTCTTCACACGTGGGAGACGTCGCCGACGGAGCCCGCACGGGAATGCTCCCCAGCATCCAATCAGAAAGCCTTTGGGAGCATCCCCCGCGCCTGCGCGGTGGTTTCCCGCCCTTCCTACTGCCTCTCCCCAGTTGAGCTTCATAGCTGAGCCGGAAGGAGAGGAGAGGAAGGAATAGAGAAAAGAGAGATACAACTCCCAGGGGAGGTGGGCGGGTTGTGAAGACTAATTCCTGCTGTTCCAGAGATCACCTGTTACAGGTAAGTAACTGTGCTATCTCCAGGAACAAGCAGGAATGAGTCTTCACACGTGGGGACTCCCTAGCTTAGGATGCCCGGGGAGATCCCATAAGCGCAGCCCAGACGGGATGGCATTTGCCCAGCCTGAATCTCTGGCATCCCCTGAGGGATGGAGGGCAGGAGTTGAATAGAGGAACAGCGAATCCAAAGACTACGGAGGCAAGTCTTTAGAGTGCAGAACAGGTACCATTAGGATACAGCAAAAAAAAAACCCCAGGCTACGGGAGTAGTCAGAGGGGTGCATGAAGAGAATCATTAAGCATGTAATGAGTAAATGACCTAGTACCATACAGAGCTTACCGGCCATTAAGTTTTAATGAATTAATGGTTTAGAACCCTGTACTGCTTACCCACCGGGTTGTCGGAAGTAGTCCTGTGATGAAGGCACTGTAGACGCAGTAGCGAGGTCATCAAGGAAACTTCACCGCAGCGAGGAGGAAGTTCCAAATCCGGAAGGCCATGGGATCCAGGCGTCAGCTGGGTCAGGAGAAGGACGGCAGGTCTTCCAGGGGGCTCACGGCAAGCTGAGCACTCCCTTAGGAGTAGAGTCCATAACTCAGAGGACCAACAGTGGAAGACAGGCCGAACTAGAGAGCCTATCCCGGAGAAGAGTAGAGGTGTACCCCGGAGCAGAAGGGGTACACAGTCTGCCCTAGCGAGAGATAGGGAGACAAGGGTCCGGACCTCCGAGAGGAGGACCTAACTGAAAAGGGGACTGTTGACTTCACAGCAGTAGGGTACCACCAGTCCGCGGGCCGATCGGGGAATAGGCAGGCGGACTGGCCGGACCCCCGGGGGCGGGGGGGGTGAGTACCGGCCATAGGGGGAAAAAGGCGGTAAACACAGGTACTGTGGGGATCCCCCAAAGGCGCCAGCCAAGCAGGTGACATCTAGTATATCTAAGCCGGTGGACATGGGGACGCCCCCTCCGGTATTAACGCCGGTACGCCGGGGGGCCTGCCTCCATGAGCAGCACTCAGGCAAGGCGGATCTGCCATCGATCCCCAGAATGTCCACCTGGAGAGGTGGCCGCAAGATCCGTCAGGGGAGGGATCTTTCCCAGAGGGCAAGGGCAGATCGGCGAGCTAAGAGCGCGGTAGCGCGGGGGACGGAGGATAGCATCAGTCTGGTAGAATGCCGCAGGGGTTGGAGGCCCTAATGTGTCCCCAGGACCTGCGCGTAGAAATTGTCCCCCGCACAATCGGGGGACATGAGGGTATAGTCCCTGGTAAGTATAGGGGGACTATAGCGGCTGGAGGGGAATTCCAGTACGGAAGCAATCAGCAAGAGGATACTGGCTGAGAGGGGTTCGGGGACATACTGAAGAGTAAGTAGGGTGACCGTGGGCCATAGCGATCACGGCGTAAGGTGGTCTCCCTTTCCCACGGAGGAGAAGACCTGAACCCCTAGATAAGTCCCCGAACCATTTTCCAACTGGACGAGCCCCAGAGTAGAGCTCTAGTCAAAACTTCTGGTAAGGAGGTTAAGTGCAGGCAGCCGCCCACCTGAGCCTAAAAATGCTTAGTATGAGAGTCCTGGCGCGGGCCCGGGGACATCAACCCGGGGTGAGAGGTCCCTTGCTTGGGCGCGCCTGGAGGGTGGGCGGAGGGATGACATTTCCTCTTCCTAGGGAAGGGGGGTCTGGAGGGGCGTTTACCACCACCGGGGGGAAGCCGGGCCCTAGGCTGGCTGCTAACTCTGGGAAGGTTAGCGAAGCACTGTGCGACCTGACATAAGGCTTCGCTATTGAAGAGGTGATCTCCGTCGCAGGGAGAATTACCCAGGATGTGCTGTGCCTGCCTACACAACTCGGACGCCTGCAACCATGCCGTGCGGCGTGCTCTAATGGCAACAGCAGAGGCTCTGCTGACCGACCGGAAGGAGTCCAGCGAAGCACGAGAAAGGAACCCGGAGATATTCCTGCAATGATAAAGAAGCAGGGAATATTCAAAGGCCTTGGTTGCAGATACGAAGGTGGATAACCGAGATAACCTCTCGGTGACCTCCCGAAGCGACAGACTCATATAAAATATATATGAAATAATTCTGGCCGCCAGCATAGACGTTTGGAAGGCTTGACGTCCTAGAGTATCTAGCATCTTCGAGGCACGGCCTGGAGGGCGAGAAGCATGCCTCTCCTTGCTTCCGGCCTTCCTCAGCGCCGATTCCACCACAATGGACCGATGTGGAAGCTGGTGCTACCGAAACCCCAGGGACGGAGGCACCCGGTACAGAACCTGCATCGCAGTCGGCGGCGCCGGAACCCTCAAAGGCGACCGCCAAGCCCCCAGCAGGAGATCCTGCAGGGCGGGATGCAGAGGAAGCATCGCGGCTCCCTGTTCTGCAGGGCATGGGCTCGGGTCCGGAATAGGGATGGCCAGCAAGTCCACCATGTCAAGGAGGAAATCCTGGAAAGGCCTCTCTGCCAGAGCAGTTATGGCAGGAGAGGCTGCCAGGGCACTAAGAGGCCGCTCGGGCCGATGCCCGCTGGGCAGAGGAGGGGACCAACCGACCCGGATCGGGGCAGTCAACATGGCGTCGTCGGCTCCTGGACTTGATTCCAAGCTAGGCATCGAAGAAGTCGATGGCACAAACGGCGCCGCAGGAACCGGCCTCGGCCCCAAATCCGGCGGCGGCGCTTCCCCCCGTGACTGGAGCGAATCCGCGGCCGCCGGAGGGCAGCGGCCAGCGGTCTCTGCTCTGGGGGAGAGGACAGGGGCCGATCCCGAGACGTGCCGTGGCCAGGCTTTCAAGGCTGGACGACTCCTCCAGGCTGGGCATCGAACCGAGCGAGGAGATCGACTCCTTCCTCGAGGCCCCCGGCGGGAGTGACCGCGCCGGTGGTGGAGATCCCGGAGCGCGGATCGGAAACGCGCCGACCAGAGCCGCGAGCATCAAGGGCCCCCGAGGACGGTGCTCGGAGGAGAGGGGGTCATCTGACGCCGGCGCCGATGTCGATCGGCAGGCACTGCCCGGTGCCAGGCTTCCTCTCGAAACCGTCCGACCCGGAGAGAAATCCTTCCGGGGCATACTGCCCGTCCCCGAGGGTGGTCACCCGACGACGAGTCCCTGTGGGGGGGGGGGGGGGGGAGTGCAAAGCCCCTGCGCCGACGTCGGGGTACCGTTGCGGGGCGGCGCAGACCCAGATTGGGTTGAAGCAGTCGAAGACCCCAAGGCCCCTTCTCTAGGAAAGGGCGGGGCCCTCGACGGCCGCGTCGATGCCGGGGAGTCGCCGGGGAGTCGCCCGTGCGCTGGCCGACATACCCCGAGGTCCCCGAGGAAGGTCGATGGCGGTCCCTCGTGCTCGACGCCCCTGCCGTCGCCGGTGGAGCGGCGCCGCTCGAACCCGGTACCACCCTTGCGCAGGGCTGGGATACTGGCGACCAGGCGCGGGTCGAAGCGAGCGGCCACGAGGGGAGGGAGGCCAGATGACCATCCCCGGCGCGGGGCGGAACCACCGATGCCCGCGCCCTCGAAGCGGGTACTACCTCCGCGCATGACCTGAACGTAGGGCCGTCAGACAGTGTCGAGTCGATCGGCCCCCGAGGTGCCGAGGGCAGCGGCTGGCGATCCCCGGTGGGGAGCGGGTCACTCGACACCGACGGGTCGGCACTGCCCAAAGCGGATACCACCCCCGTAGGAACGCCATACCGGCGCGAGTCAGTCGGCCCTGGAGGCGCCGAGGACCGCATCCGCCAATCCCCGGTGAGGAGTGGAACGCTCGACACCGACGCCGAGGGGTCGGTACCGCCCGAAGCGGGTACCGCCCACGCGCATGGCAGGGATGGAGGAACGCCAGGCTGGACTGAGTCGATCGGCCCCGGAGGCGCCGAGGACAGCAGCCGACGATCCTCGATGAGGAGCGGAGCGCTCGACACCGACGCCGATGCCGGGGGCTCAGTACCGCCCGGAGCGGCTACCACGCCCGAGCATGGCTTGGATGTAGGGAGGTCAGACCCGGTCGAGTCGATCGGCCCCAAAGGCGCCGAGGACACCGGCTGACGATCCCTGGCGAAGAGTGGAACACTCGATGCCGATGCCTCGGCACCGCTTGAAGCGGGTACCTCCCTCGGGCATGGCTCGGGAATGTTCTGTGAGGAGCGAACCTCAGGAACATCCCGAAACCCCATAAATGCTTTGGAGCCTGAGGACTCCCGCCGGGGTATATCAGCCAAGGAGGACTTGAGGGGTTGGCCGGAGCCGTCGCCATGCCGCGCATGAGACTCGCCCCTCAAGACTCGGCTAGTCTTTACAGACTGTTGTGTGGTTACCTGATCCTGGAGAGAACAACCACCCGACGACCGCGCCTTGGGTGCGAAGACGTCGTCGAGGGATACCCGAAAGAGGGAGGGTCTTCTCCCGACACTGTAGCCCGGGGAATCCGGGAAAAAAGGGTCAGGCCCCAAACAGGAGAGGCACCAGGCATTGGAGTCCACGTGGAAAATTAAGTCCCCACCGTGAGGCTGGGGGGAAGAAGGCTCCATGCCCCGGTCCTCAGCGCTCGGAGGGGGCGACGAAAATTAAATGAAAAATAATTAAAAGAAAGAAAAGGGGGACACGGAGGTGCCACCGTCGGCGGGAAAGCCGCGACTACAGAAAAAAGGAAAAATTTCTGCGGTGGCAGGAGGGATGTCCTGCCTGCTCCGCGGAAAACGAAAAACTGGGGAGAGGCAGTAGGAAGGGCGGGAAGCCACCGCGCAGGCGCAGGGGATGCTCCCAAAGGCTTTCTGATTGGATGCTGGGGAGCATTCCCGTGCGGGCTCCGTCAGCGACGTCTCCCACGTGTGAAGACTCATTCCTGCTTGTTCCTGGAGATAGCCACCTTCCAAGAAATGTAGCGAAGGTAGCAGGTAGCCAGAGGCTCGAAAGGTGGGTGAGTAAGCTGTCCCAACAGTACGTTGATGTCCCATTCAGTTGCCGGAGGGCAAACCAGGGGCTTTGATAAGAGCAGGCCCCGAAGGAAGTGGGTCACCAATGGACCAAGAGGCGCTTACCATTCACTGGATGGTGGTGCGTCGCCAGGGCACTAAAGTGCACTTGGATGGAGTTAGGCTTAACTCGGACAGAGAGGTGGAGAAGGTACTGTAATACCAGAACCACCGGGCAGGAAAAAGGATCATCCCTGTGTTTGGTGCACCAAGCAGAGAACCTGCGCCATTTGAGGGCATAAGCCTTCCTAGTAGAGGCCTTGCGAGAGGCCAGCAGAATATCCTCCACCTCAACCAGAAGGTTGAAAGGGGGCAGAGTCACCTTCTCAGCAGCCACGCTGTCAGCGACAGGGACCCCAGGTTGGGGTGCAGAAGAGTGCCCCCGTCATGAGATAGGAGTCCCAGGGTGGTCCCCAAGAGGATGGGAGCCTTCCACCGTCAACTGCAGAAGCAGCAGGAACCACGGTTGCCTGGGCCACCAAGGAGCTATCAGGATGAGTGAAGCCCTGTCACAGAGGGTCCTGAATAAGGTCTTGGCAATCAGTGGCATCAGAGGGAAGATGTACATGAGGCCTTCTGACCATGAGACCAGGAACGCGTCCGCTGTCACCCTCGAGGGGTGGGGGCCAGCCGTGAGCAGAAGCAGGGCAACTGAAAGTTGTCCGGGCTGGCGAACAGGCCCATCACAGGTTCCCCTCAGAGCCGGAAAAGCCGACTGGCTACCCTGGGGTCCAGCTGCCACTCATGCGGCTGGAGGACTCTGTTAAGTCTGTTGGCCAGCAGGTTGTCCTGGCCTGGCAGGTACACTGCCCGCAAGAGGATACCCTGTTGGATTGCATATGAGCAGAGGACCAGTGCCTCCTGACAAAGGGTATGGAACCCTGTACCCCCCTGTTTGTTCACGTAGAACATCGCCACCTGGTTGTCCATCTGGACCAGTACCAGCTGGTAACGCGGTTGGTGTCAGAAGATCTTCAGGGATAGGTGTATGGCTCGGAGCTCCAGGAGGTTGATCTGCTGGGTGCTCTCATCTGGTGACCAGTTGCCCTGAGTGTGGAGATCTCCACAGTGGGCTCCCCAGCCAAGCAGGGAGGCATCTGTGGTGAGAATCCTCAAGGGACTTGGGGCCTGAAAAGGCATGCCCACCTCGAGGTGCTGGGGTGACTGCCACCAGGTCAGGGAGTCCACCAATTAGCGGGTCACAAACTCTCTCAGAGGCAGCCTGTGGCCTGAGACCACTGATCCCGGAGACACCACTGCGCCGTCCTTATGTGGAGACAAGTGTCTTGGGTGACGTGGACCGTGGAGGCCATATGCCTGAGGAGGTGCAGAAGCTGGGTGGGCACTGACGGACAGTTCTGTACGTCCCGAGCTAGAGACCTGAGACGATCAGCTCGGTCCCTGGGCAAGAAAGCCTTCGACTGAAGTCTATCTTTCCCCCAATGAACTCCAGGCACTGTGTCGGGAGGAGGTGAGACTTGGGATAGTTTATGACAAAGCCCAAATGTTGCAGAACTTGGATGGTGCATGCAGTGGCCTGCTGTGCCTCCCTTTATGAGCCAGTCATCCAGGTAGGGGAAGACAAAGACGAAGACTCCCTGGAGCCGGAGGAAGGCAGCCACAACTGCCAGGTGTTTTGTAAAGACTCTTGGGGCAGAGGCTAGGCCAAAGGGGAGCACCCTGTATTGACAGTGTCTGTCCCCCACTACGAACCGCAGGTACTGCCTGTGGTTGGGGTGGATGAGGATGTGGGTATAAGCATCCTTGAGGTATAAGGAGCATAGACAGTATCCCTGTTGGAGGTATGGCAGCAAGGTTCCAAGGGAGAGCATCTTGAACTTCTCCCTCACCAGGAATTTGAGGTTGTGCAGGTCAAGAATGGGCCTTAGGCCCACTATCCTCTCTAGCAGAAGGAAGTACCCTGAACCCCTTGCCCTTGAGGTGGTGGGGTACCGGTTCCACTGCTTTGCCCTCGAGAAGAGCTGCCAACTCCTTCAGAAGGTGGTCCCAGTGGAGGGGAGACCTGCGAGGCTCTCCTGGGAAAATAAGGGGGAGGTGTCTGAGTCAGGTGGAGGAGGTAACCCTCCCTGACTACCTTTAGTGCCCAGGAATCGGTGGTTATGGTCACCCACCTCTGGGTGTAGAGGGCCAGAGGTCTCCCTGTGGGCTGCTCATCTCCTTGGGGTAGAGAGGCTATGCTCAATGAGTCAAAAGTTCCCCCCTGGCTGGGCCGGAGCCTAGGATTTTGGAGCCTTCTGCTAAAGTGGGCCATGTATTTATTTATTTATCAGGTTTTATATACCACTCTATCCTTCAATCAGAGTGGTTTACAAAATAAAATAAGTTGTCTTATATCTACACACCAGTATAACCAAGACTTAATGTCAGTGAACATTGGATTGGAAGGAGATATAAGGTGCACTTGGAGGGAGGAAGGGGACACTGGAGAGGGACGTTTCAAGGGAGCGAGTAAGGGATGTTTCAAGGGAGGAAGTAAGGAGCTATTTACAGTGAGAGGTCTTTGCAGGGAGGGGGGAATGTAGGGAGGGGGAGAAGGGGGTTCAAGGGTGCTTATTTACAAATGGGAGAGTTATATACAGCAAGGGAGAAAGCTGGTGTAAGGGCTTTACTGAAGAGAGAGTGGACTATGTGATGGTCCCATAGTAATCAGCAAATAGGAAGGTCATGCCCATGTCCCTTGGCCTGCAGACCCTGTTGGGGAGCTGGGGAGGCCTGATAAGGTGGGTAGTTTCTGTAAGCAGCTCTCTTCCTCGGGTAGAAGGGCTTTTTACCCGAACCCTTCCTTCAAGGAGGGGCCGCAGTCTAACTTTTTAGAGAACCTAGTCCTCATCATGAACTCTGTCTTCAGCTTGGCAGCTTTGTCAGTCATGGGTTTGCCAAAGATGTTCTCTCCTTGGCAGGAGACATCGACCAATTTGTCCTGAACCCATTGCTCAACGTCAAACGACAGTAGCCAAGCTTGGCAGCATGCGCCGATGTCAGCCGCCACTACTTGAGCCGCCGACTCTAACCTGTCATAGGCCGCCCAAGACATGAATTTGGAGTATTCACGGACTGCTTTGGCCAGGTTCTTGAACCACTGCAAGGGTTCCTCGGAGAGACAAGCCGAGAACCCAGCAAGTTCCTTCGCTAGGTCTCTCAGGTACATGCCCATGTACAGCTGGTAGGCCTGGATGTGGCAGATGAGCATTGAATCCTGGTAGCACTTTGTGCCGAGGGCGTCCAGGCACTGAGGAGTGCGTCTTCTGGCTTTACAGCCAATGTATGGCCGACTCCACTACCATGGAGTTATGCAGCAGCTGTGACTTTTGGAAGCCTGGGCTCCAGCGGACTCGATACATCGAGTCGAGCCATTTGCTCACCACTGACATCGAAGCCGGTGTCTCCCACATTCGGAGCATGAGCCGTTCCAGGATGGGAGGGAAGGGCACCATGAGTGATTCCCGCGGAGGGGCCTCGTACTGGAGGATTTCCAGCTCATCTGCCCAAGGGTCCTTCTCTGTAGGGAATGCTAGGGCCTTAGACATGTCCTTGACAAAATCCAGAAAGCCCATGTCCTTGGGCAGGGACTGCTGTCGAGGCTCCAAGAGAAGAGTCAGAAGGAACGTCACGGTGGCGACGGGTATCGGGGGACTCCTGGTCTTCCATCACCCACTCGGAATAGTCCATTGAAGACTCGTAGGAGGGCTGCTCCTTGGGCCTCGAGGCTCCCAATGCCCTGCAGCCGGCGCCCGGCAAAATCGCTGGGGATGATCGCAGTCCCATTGAGCGGGACTCAGAGCACGACATCGGCTGAGGATTGGCTCGGCCTCTGGGGACGTCTTGAGAGGCCGGAGGTTGGGGTGGATGAACTGGTGGTGGACAACAGCGCCCGCTGCTGATCCATGAAGGCAGACAAACTGCGCTCCAGGGCCGCCATTCTGGAGTTCAGACCAGAAGGCTCCGCAGCCTTCAGTGCAGGAACTGAGGGACTCGGGCCTGATGCCAGCTCCCCCGAAAGGGAAATCTCAATGAGGATGGTGCTGGGGACTGAGGCCGGTCCGTGGTCGGTTCTTTCCAGGGGACCTTCGCAGGCCGCTCCTTCTCCGATGCCATGAACGAGCATCTCAGACTGTGGGACCAGGCCCAGGGAGCCCCCAGCTGGTCGGAACCATCCTGGGACACCACCTTCGAGGGTTTCATTTCTGGGGTCCCTCAAGGAAGACCCCTTTTCTGAGGACCCATGATGAGGCTCAGGTTTGAAGGGTTCCTACCGAGATGTTGGGGCCTCAGACGAGGCCCTAGCCTTCAGAGGCTTTGGGGACTCGGGGGAAAAACTTATCATGCTGCTGCTGGTGGCTCTTGAGGGTCTTACTGGAAATCCTCTTGCAGAGACCACAGGTTGCCGGGTTGTGGTCTGGCCCAAGGCAGCAGAGACCGCAGTCGTGTATGTTGGTCAAAGACAATTTTAGAGCACCAATCACACTTCTTAAAGTCTCTGGTAGCCATGGAGGAAAAAAGTACCCCAGCAAGGTCAAAGACTTTCTGGACTGCCAGTGGGAAAAGAAGGCACGAAGACCCCAGAAAAGAAAAGAACGAGAACTAAGGAAAAATAAACCGAGCCTGATGCCGAGGCACAGAGGTCAACAGGCGGGAAGAGTACTGGTGCAATTCCGGAGGCGATGTGAATCTCGGAGAGAGAAAAATCAACTTTTCCTGGGGACAAGCCAGACAATGTCTGTAGGGCTCCACAGAAAAAGGAAACTGAGCAAGATGACACCCCCTTGGGCGGGAAGGGGACCACGCATGTGTGGTGGCATCTTCCAAAGGCTTTCTTTGAAAGCTGAGGGGATGCTTCCGTGAGGGCTCCATCGGTGCTGATGTCACCCATATGTGAGGGCTGACTTCCTGCTTGTTCCCAGAGAAATGGTTTATGCGGGTCTATTATTGGTTTGGATCTGGTTATAGGGCGATTGGTGGAATTAGATATTTTGTTTTCTTCAAAGACTACGGAATGTAGATTAGTCTAGTTATGACTGCATTAAGCTGATGCTGTGTTCTCTGCTGGTTTTAAAAGTCTGGTGAGAGAAATGTATGCTGGAAAACTCAAGAGTGTGATGAAAATTGTCTTTTTTAGCCTGCACCTTAATGCAAATTTTAAAATTCTATTTTTACAGAAATGGTTGCTATTATAGATAGATTCACGATGGATTCATTATGAGTTATTTTTTCATGCACTTTTTTGAAGTTCCAGCTACTGGGACAAGATTGATTGGTTTATATTATTTTTGTTTTATAGGATAGTTTTATAGGATAGGATTGCGGTATGCAATCTCAAGTTAAGCACAGTTACTTACCTGTAACAGGTGATCTCTGGGAACAGCAGGAATAAGACTTCACATATGAGTACGTCGGTACTGATGGAGTCCGTGCGGGAACACTTCCCAGCGTCCAATCAAAGAGCTTTTGGAAGCATCCCACCACGCCTGCGTGCTGCCTTCCCGCCTTTCCCAACTGCCTCTCCTCAGTTAAGTTTTAAAGCTGAGACAAAGAGAGAGAGGGAAGGAAAGATAGAGATACAACTCCTAGGGGGAGGAGGGTGGGTTGTGAAGACTTATTCCTGCTGTTCCCAGAGATCACCTGTTACAGGTAAGTAACTGTGCTATCTCCAGGAACAAGCAGGAATGAGTCTTCACATATGGGGACTCCCAAGCTGAGATGCCTGGAGCCCCCGCATGTTATAGATTGGAACATGCTACACCTAATAACACCAGGCATCCTGAGGATGGAGGGTAGGAGTTGAAAGAAAAAAGGTGCTGTGGAAAACAGCTTAACCCAGCATAGGACTGCAGACAAGTCCCTATGTGGATGATAATTGTCATCAATGATATTGGAATGAAATATTGCAATATGGACCTCCCCTAACAGGATTTCACAGAAGTATGGAGGTTCATGAAATCTACTGGGGATCCAGTAGAAGAACCTCGAAGAGGACCTCACTGAAAGTGGAGGTAATAAACCTGTAGGAAAACAGTGGAGGTCAGAATCCAGAAAGGTAACCCCAGTGAAAGGAAACTGGGGTAGTACAAAAACGGTGGGCCTTCAGCGGAAGGCTTTATGACAAAAAACCCAACTCTTTTGGAGGCAGAGTGGCTTACTCTTAGGAGCAAAAGAGCAAGGCTAACCGATTTGGACAAACAGGCACAGTCCTTGTGGGGAGAAAGAGTATGGAAACCCCTTGTATCCCAAAAAGAGAGGACAAATGCCTGAGGTGTTAAGCCTGTGATTAACTGAAGATCCGCAATATCTCTCCTAACTGAGGTAAGCTAGGAGAGACATTGGAGCATGGAGAGCTTCAGAGGTACTTAAATCCTAAGGTTATGGTATAAAGTTGTTGACTACCACAGGAGTGGTTGTGTGTGTAGGATCCCAAACCTGCTGGATAGCATAGGTATAGGTAGAGCCCATCTGTCGGAATCATAGTTATATGAGCATAGACAGATAGATAAGTATGTGGATACATATCTATCTATAATACAAGATCGACAGATACACATATTATATATATATACACACACACAAACACATATACATATAGATATATAGATAGACATATAAGAATATATCTATAGTGAGATATGGAAGGGCATAAAATACACACAAAAGATAGATATGAATATGTAGGCCTATATATGGGTGTCTGCAATTAAACAGACAGATATGCCTACAGCACGGTATTCACAAAGGATATGTGAAGAGGAAAGATTCATCTAACAACAAGGAGGTGGAACCTACTTGAGAAGATATATAGAGAATCTATTCCTCCTGGTTATGATTTGCAAGGATGCTAGCTGGTGAAATAACCAGGACGGTTACGTGAAAAACAGAGGATAATAGACTGCAGCTAGGAGATATCGAGTCTTTCAGAACTCTAGCATGGTAAGTGGACAGAAGACGCATAGAGAAGAGATACCATGTTGACCTGCTTAAGAGCAAAAGGTACCATGCGTTCTTACCATGAGGACAAGCTGCAAGAAGAAAGCCTATGTCCTTTCTATCAAAAAGGAGATAGTAGAAGAAGGGAGAACCCTTGTAGTCATGGGAGACATGACTGAAAAGCCTTTTCCAACCATCTAGGATAGCTGTTGGAGAAAAAAACCCCATGCTCTCTAGCAAGGGCCCATAGTGGAGAGCTTCTCTGTAGAATTGCAGAGAGCATGATGCAGGAGAATGAGGAGATAGAACTGGCTGCTGGAGAGCCAGTATCTCTGCCAACTATGCTGCCAACCCAGGAGAATGAGGATGACAAAGATAGAAGACAATCTAGAAAAACTTGTAGAGAGATGATCTCCAAGATAGATGAAGCACTGACTTGGAGCCACTACTAAGACTAGACAGAATGTTAGTGGAGGACAAATCTGGTTGTTTTTGGACAGAACCAGTGGTTCAAACATTAAGGCTCCTGCATAGGCAGCTGCTAGCAAGACAGCAGAAGAATCTTACTGTTTAAAAACAGAAAGAACAGACAGAACAGGAGTAGAAACTCTGGACATGTCTGATAGGCTGCTCCAAAGCAAAATTGAAAAAGAGGAGTTAACTCAGAGAGGAAAACTCCGCACTGGAAAGTGACAAAAGTAGAGTCTGAAGAAAAGCCCTCCAGTGAAGTGAGACCACTCTTACAGAGGAAAAGCTTGGTAAGAGGGTGAAGAGAATGGAGCTGAAGAAGACTTACTAAGTAGTAAGTCTATAGAAAGGAAAAAACACATGCTGGCACAGGAAACTATCATTTGATAGTGGTTAGACCTCTTCCCCTAGCAGGAAGAAGAGGAGACACCTGTGACCTATAGGTATGAACATCCTGACAGCTCATAGAAATATAGAAAACATGGATGTCTTTGAAAAGAGATCCATGTCTAGGGGTTAGAATGAAGCGGTGGATTGTCTCTATTGAGAAGAAGCAAACTGCAGATTCTAAACCCAAGAGTCACAAGCATCTGATGATGATTGATCAGAAACCCTGCGGTTGCTGGGTTTGCTGAGCCTGGTGAGAGGTTGGATTCTTCAGACCAGGACGATGGTTCCCCTGTTTGGGAACATCTGTATAATGGGCAGGTGATGAATAAAACCTTCTCCTCTTATGGGAAGAAAGTTTGGTAGGACATTCGTACCTACTGGGACACAAGAAAGTGTAGAAGAACTCTTAGGAACAGGTATATCAGTGGATAACTGAGTAACCTGACGTAAAGACGCCTTGTTGAAGAGATTTTCTCCAGTGCAAGGAGTATGTCCCAGTCTTTGTTGTGCCCATTTGTCTAAGTCTGAAGCTTGGAGCCAGGCTCTACGTCGTGCCCCTATAGCTATAGCAGAAGTCCTGCTAACAGACTCAAAAGAGTCTAGGGAAGCACGAGAAAGAAACCAAGAGATATTCTGGATATGCTTAAGCAGTGAGGAATAGTCTGAGCTCTTGGAGTCTGGAAGGAAAGGAGTCAAAAGATATAATTTCTTTGTGACCTCCTCAAGAGATAGACTCATAAAAAATATATGAGAGAATTCTTGCAGAAAGCATAGATGTCTGGAAGATTTGACGTCCAAAGGCATCTAGTGTCCTAGATTTACGACCTGGTGGATAAGAAGAGTGCTTTTTCTTACTCTTTACTCGCCTCAGTGCTGATTCCACTACTATGGAATGATGAGGAAGTTGAGTCTTTTGAAACCCTGGAGAGGGGGGCACCTGATATAGGAGATCAGTTGCTCTGGAAAGTGGGGGTACCCTTAAGAGTGCTTCCCACAGACCTAGAAGGAGATCCTGCAAGGAATGATGCAAAGGAAGCATTATGTTCTCCTTTGCTTTGGTAGGAACAGAGCCTTGTGCAGGGTCATGTCCAGGGATAGGAATGGCAAGAGATCTTGCTATTTCCAGGAGAAAAGTCTGGAAAGAGGGATCTCCAACGGGAATCTCCTTTGGACAGGTTAGATTAGAAGAACTAGCTGAAGCACCCAAGGATCTATCCAAATATATAGGAATGGAAGATCCTGCATGGTGCAGGGTGGTATCCCTAAAGGATGATTGCCGGTACTGGCTGTCAGAAGCAGCATCTGTCAGTACCTCATCGTCCATGTCAGGTATCGACTCCAAGCCTGGTATAGAAGGGAGCGATCCCGTTGAAAGAAGCAGGGCAGGAGCTGGGCACGATGCTACTGTGGAGACCGGTAGCGATGCCGACACCGGTACCGATGTCGGAGCCGAAGGCAACACAGACATCGGAGTAGCCATCGATGACAGCTCAATTGATACCGAGGTAATCGAAGGCCTCCGGCCGCTATCCTCGGTACCAAGTCTGTGGTGCCAATCGGTGTCGGTACCCAGTCTTCCAGACTAGAGATCGATTGCAAACTCGGTATCGAGGGCAAAGAGCCTGATGAAGGAAGCACAGCAGGCACCAACCGCAAAGGTGTTGTGGACATCGGTACCAACTTCGGTACCGTTTCTGATACCGGTGGAAGGTGGTGAACCGGTGACAACTCAAACTGCATCGGAGGAACCGAGAGTTGCGGATCCGAATCATCGGAACCGAGCCTTTGGTACCGAGGGGAGTCGGTACCAAGGCGAGTCGGTACCCAATCCTCCAGACTGGAGATTGATTCCAGACTTGGCATTGAAGGAAGCAAGTCTTTCGATGCACGTCTGGAGGGTACCGACGTCTGTGGTCATATCGGTGTCGGTACCGATACCGGAAAGTCAGTCTGGGAAATTTCCACCGGACCCGAAGGTACCGAGGACGCCAGATGACGATCCCTGGCGAGGAGTGTTTCATCCAACACCAATGCCGATGTCGGGGTATCGGTACCGCTCGAAGCGGATGCCACCACCGGACACGGCGCAGGTATGTTCTGTGAGGGGTGAACCCCAGGAACAACCTGAAACAACTTATACGCTTTGGAGACCGAAGACTCCCGCCGGGGTTTTGAAGCCAGTGGGCCCTCGAGGGCGAGGCCGGAGCCGTCTACATGCTGTGCATGAGACCTACCACTCGAGGACTGGCTAGTCTTAACAGACTGTTTGTGGGTTACCTGATCCTGTGTAGAAGAAAGGGACGGTGCCCTGAAGTTGGAGGGGAACCGGGTATCGAGGAAAACTCGATGTTGAAACTCTCTTCTCACCAAACTGTTGCCCAAAGGCTCTGGAGGAAAAAGGTCAGGCCCCAAACAGGTTAGACACCGGCTTTGAAGGTCTAAAAATAAAGATGTACCGCTACAGACTGAACATTTCCTAGAGAAAATGTTTGGCAGTTCCATGAAGGAAAAGAAGAGGCCTAAAGGCCTGAGAAAAGTAAGACACTATGAAGAAAAATAGTTCATGAAAAAGGAAAATTTTCACCAGAAAAGAAGAAAAGAAAACACTGGCGGTACCGGTGGCGTCGGGAAGACAGCCGCGACCACAAGAAAAAAGAAATAAAACAAACTTTTCTGCGGTGACGTCCTGCCGGCTCCGCGGAAAAACGAAAACCGAGGAGAGGCAGTTGGGAAAGGCGGGAAGGCAGACGCAGGCATGGTGGGATGCTTCCAAAAGCTCTTTGATTGGACGCTGGGAAGCATTCCCGCGCGGACTCCGTCGGTACTGACGTACCCATATGTGAAGACTCATTCCTGCTTGTTCCTGGAGATTGGCTTTTTTCTGATGAAGCTCTTGAGGGAGTGAAACACTTGGGTGCCAGAATTAGCGTCGGATATTGAAGTTCTTTGGATTATTGCCTCCCATGTCATTGTGAAAATATAGCCATAGCAGAGAAGGGCTGTGATTAAAGAAATGCCGTATTGAAGAATGTATGAAGTGCCCTACTGAAAAATGTAGTGTAATCAGAAGAACTGAAAATTTGAAAATATGTGTTTTTTCTTGAGAGTTTTTTCCTCTTTTTGAGTGGTTGCTATAAGTTTTTTTACATAAGAACATAAGATATGCCATACTGGGTCAGACCAAGGTCCATCAAGCCCAGTATCCTGTTTCCAACAGCGGCCAATCTAGGTCATACGTACCTAGCCGTTTCCCCAAAAGACACAGGTTTCGCAATGCTTGTACTGGATCCCTTCTTAATAATGGTTTATGGACCTTTCCTCCAGGAACTTGTCCAAACCTTTTTTAAACCCAGCTACACTAACAGCCCTTACTACATCCTCCGGTAAACTCCAGAGTTTGATTACACGTTGAGTGAAAAAATATTTTCTTTTATTAGTCTTTCTATATTCTGATAACGTAAACAATCGATCTACGTTTACCCGTTCAACTCCGTCCATCAATTTATAGAATTCTATCATATCTCCCCTCAGCCGTCTCTTTTCCAGGTTAAAGAGCCCTAACCTTTTTTAGCCTTTCTTCATAGGAGTATCCTTCCATCCCCTTTACCATTTTGGTGGCTCTTCTCTGAACCTTTCCTAATAACGCTATATCCTTTTTAAGATACGGCAACCAAAACTGCACACAATATTCAAGGTGCGGTCTCACCATGGAACGGTATAGAGGTATTATTATATCTTTTGTTTTATTTTCCATTCCTTTCCTTATGATACCTAGCATTCTATTTGCTCTCTTGGCTGCCGCTGCACACTGGGCCGAGGGTTTTAACATGTTATCCACAATGACGCCTAAATCATTTTCCTAGGCGGTGGTTCCTAATGTGGAACCTTGCATTGTGTAACCATAGTTTGGATTGTTCTTCCCTAGGTCCATAACTTTGCATTTGTACACATTAAATTTAATCTGCCATTTTGATGCCCAGTCTTCCAATTTATCAAGATCCTCTTGCAATTTTCTACAATCCTCTTGGGTTTTAACAACTTTAAATAGTTTTGTGTCATCTGCAAATTTGATAACCTCACTCGTTATTCCACTTTCCAGGTCATTTATGAAGATGTCAAAAAGCAGCGGACCCAGCACAGCTCCCTGGGGTACACCACTATTCACCTTTCTCCATTGGGAAAATTGGCCATTTAGCCTAACCCTCTGCAGAGAGGCGTCGGTGGTGAGAACCACTGAGTATTCTGGCATTTGGAAGGGCATCCCCTTCAGCAGATTGGGTGGATGTAGCCACCAGCTGAGGGAGGCCAAAAGGGGTATGGACACCCTTATCCTGTCTCTTAGGCGGCCTGTGGCCTGAAACCACCGAGTCCGAAGGCACCACTGTGCAGGCCTCATATGGAGCCTGGCATTGGGAGTCACATGCACTGTCGAAGCCATGTGGCCCAGAAGCCTGAGGCAGGGACCTGTTTAGAAACTGTTTGGCCACTTCCATCAGTCTTTGAGCCCTGTCTTCTGGCAAGAATGCCTTTGCCAGTTGAGAATCCAACCTTGCCCCTATGAACTCCAAGTTCTGGGAGGGGAGCAAAGTGGACTTTGCGAAGTTTATGACAAAGCCCACGTTTTGAAGCAGAGCAATGGTTCTGAGGGTGGCTTGTCTGGCCTCCAGGGACGTTTGACCCCTGATGAGCCAGTCGTCCAGATAGGGAAAGACAAAGATGCCTTGATTCTTCAGGTAGGCCGCAACCACTGCCAGGCACGGAGGTCAGGCCAAAAGGTAGTACTCTACTGATAATGGTTTCCTCCCACAATGAACCTGAGGTACTTTCTGTGGTCTGGATGAATGAGGATGTGAGTGTACGCATCCTTTAGATCTAAGGAGCATAGCCAATCTCCCTGCTGGAGGTAGGGCAGAAGTGTTCCAAGAGTAAGCATCTTGAACTTTTCTTTCTCTAGGAACTTTTTGAGGTTCCTGAGGTCCAGAATGGCTCGAAGGCCATCGGTCCTTTTGGGTACCAGGAAATACCTGGAGTAGAATCCGTGACCTTGCAAGTAGGGAGGCACAGGCTCCACCGCCCTGTCCACCAACAGACCTTGGAGCTCTTGAAGGAGAAGGTCTGTGTGCAGGGGAGGCCTCAAGGGCTCCCATGGGAAGTAAGGAGGAGGCAGTTGATGAAAATGCAGGGCATAGCCCTTTTAGACTATGTCCAGCACCCAACTGTCGGTGGTAATGAGAGGCCACTGGTGGGCAAAGAGTACAAGGCGACCGCCTGTGCAGGGCTGGGAAAGCAGGGATGGAGTGGCTACGCTCAAGGAGTCAAAACCCCCCACCCTGCTGAGTGGAAGCAGGGGCAAAAGGCTTGGGGGTCCTCTGCCTACGGGGCCCATTACCCTGGCCCTTGGCTTGCTGACCCTGGGGGGCAGCTTGGGCAGCCTGATATTGAGGGTACTGTTTCTAGGCAGTGCCCTTCCTCGGGTAAAAGGACTTTTTACCCGAGCCCTTCTTTTTATGTGAAGGGGCAGAGGTCTTCCTTGACAGCCTTGTCCGGGTAAGGTGCTCGGTCTCGAGCTGAGCGGCCTTCTTGGTCACCGGTTTTCCAAAAAGGTTCTCACCTTGGCAGGGGACATCGACCAACTTGTCCTGAAACCATGGCTCGAGGTCCGATGACTGCAGCCACGCCTGGCGTCGAGCCGCGATGCCGGCAGCCGCAACTCGGGCCGAAGCCTCGAAGCCATCGTAGGCGGCATGGGAAATGAACTTTGAGCATTCCCGAATCCCCGAAGACAAGGTCTTAAATCTCTGCAAGGGTTCCCCGGAGAGACCAGCAGAGAATCCGGCAAATTCCTTGGCCAGGTCTCGCAAGTACATGCCCATGTACAGCTGGTAAGACTGGACATGGCAAGCAAGCACAGACCCCTGGAAGCATTTTCTACCGACGCCATCGAGGTTGCGGTCCTCCCTGCCGGGGGGCATCGCGGAGTGCATCTTCTGGCTCTTCAGATGATGCATGGCCGATTCCACAACCATGGAATGGTGTGGTAGCTGTGCTTTCTGGAATCCAGGGCTTTTGCGGAGTCGATAGATGGAATCGACTCGCTTGCTCGAGGCCAGTGCCTCCCACATCCGGAAGAGGAGCCGTTCCAGCATCGGAGGAACCGGGACAGTAAAGGCCTCCTTCGGAGGAGAGTCGTACTGTAGAGCATCGAGCTACTCGGCTCGAGGTTCTTCCTCGGGATCGGCAGGGATAGCCAAGGCAGCAGCCATATCCCGGACGAACTCTGAGAACCTAGTGTCCTCCGGAAGGGATTTACTCCAGGGCTCAGACTGCGGTGAGTCCGACGGGACGCACCGAGTCTTAAAAGTATCGGGAGACTCCTCGTCCTCCGTCTCCCAGGCGGACTCATCCGAGGAGGAGTCAGGGTCCGACCCCACGGGGCCCCGAGGCACCCACCCCGACGCCGGGGGCACCGGCGTCGACACCCTCGGTCCCAAACGGGAGGTCGAGGGAGACCTCGACTGAGGACAACTTCGAGCCACGAGGGTCTCGAGTATCGGCTCGGTCTCCGGGGTTGACTTCGAAGTCGACGTCCCGGTGGTCAGGGCAGATGCACCAGACAGGCTGGCCATCAGTGCCCACTGCTGCTCCATGAAGGCAGACAATCTGCACTCCAAGGCTGTCATTCTGAGACTCAGCTCGGGAGACGCAGCAGCCACAGACTCGGGCCCCGGCGGCGCCGGGCCCGACGTTGGCTCTCTGGGAGGACAGTCCACGAGGACTACGGGGCTTACGTGTCCAGCAGACTCCGGCTCCATGCGAGGAACTTTGGCAGGCTTCTCTTGGTCCACGGGGACCAGGGACCTCCTCCGACGTCGCCCTCGCAAGCCGCTTCTTCCTCTTACGTTCCCGGTCGGGGGACCCCGTCTGAGGAGCTTCGATGGCGCTAGGGATCAGAATCCCGAGATGTCGAGGCCTCAGACGAGGTCCGGGCCCGGCCGGAGGCAGAGTCCCAGAAAAACCTCTCCTTCTGATGTTGTCGACTTTTAAGTGCCTTGGAAGACATCTTCCCACATGGCACACACGACTTGGGGTCGTGGTCAGGGCCGAGGCACCGAAGGCAGCAGTCGTGTGTGTCGGTGAGAGACATAAGTTTCTTACACCGATCACACTTTTTGAAACCACTGGAAGCCATCGGGGAAAAAAGAGCCCCTGCGAGGTCAAAAGACTGGCCTTCCAGGGAAAAATGAAAAAAGGGGCGCGAACGCCAGCCACGAAGGGCAAAAACCGAAAAAGAAATAAGCGGGCTCGATACCAGTGTACCAAACACAGCGGGAGGGGCACCGGCATCGAACCGGAGAAAAATAGCGAAAAATCGCCTAAGAAAAAATCACTTTTATCCGGGAGAACAGGACACACGTCCAGTGGGCTTCTCGGAAAAAAAGAGACTGAGGTAAGATGGCACCTTTAGGCGGGAAGGGAACCGCGCATGGGTGCCAGCATTCCCAAAGGCTTTCATGGAAAGCTGGGGAAATGCTCTGCTGGGGCTTCATCGGCGCCGATGACACCCATATGTGAGGACTGACTTCCTGCTTGGTCCTGGAGAAAAAGGAAATATCCAGGTGCGAGGCTATGGACCACCCTGCCACCAGCCCTCTAAAACTGGATAAGGCTGCAACCTGAACTCTCAGGGAGTTAAGGGAAAGACCTTTGTCCAGGCCATCCTGAAGCAAGGCAAACAGGGATGGCAAGTCCACCGTATGAGATCTAGTTTAATGCCCATGGCACCAAAGCTTGAAAAGACCAGCCATTCACGTAGGCCAGGCTGGTAGAACCAATCTTCACTTGAGGAGTATGGAATCATGGCAGAAAAATAGCCCTTACACTCTAGGGAATGCTTCTCATGAGCTAAGTTGTAAACAGAAAGGGAGCTGGGACAACTGGGGAGGACAGCCCCCGCTCTGGGGGCAGTTGTAGAGGAGGATTCCTGAAGGAGCGGCATCAGGTCCCTGAATAACAGTCTCTGTGGCCAGGACAATCCAGCCCAGATGCTGTCTTATGCGTTGAAGCACATGTCTCACGAGTAGTGACAGAGGAAAGACACAGCAGGATGGGCTTTGGCCAAGACTGAATTAGGATGCTGCCATCCTCTCAGCCTGCTTCCCTGCAGTAACTGAAGAATCTATATGCTTTGGCAATGGATTGCATCACCTCCAGGTACCTTTTAGGATAGCCCCAGAGGTGCAGAATTAGCTGAAATACTTTAGCTCGCACTCTCTGGGATTGAGTGTGGCAACTGAGGAAGACTGCCTTCACGCTGTTGACTCCTGTGATGTTTTGCACAGATAGGGCCAGGAGGTTCTTTTCCGCCTAGGGGAACAGGAGGGTCATTTCCAAGGCCACTCCAGCACTCATCATGCCCCCTTTCCAACTGAAATATGCCACTAACATGGCATTGTCCAAGTACACCTGGAATGCTAACCTTGACTAGAGACCGTAAGTGTAAAAAAGTTAGATTGAATGCCTTTGCTTTGAGACTGTTGATGAACACACTGACTCCTGTTTGCTCCAACGGCCTTGAACTGCTTGATTTTCATAATGCGTTCCCCAGTCAAACAGATTGGCATCTGTCAACTGGAGAAGCCACAAGTAATCTTCTAGTGGCATACCTCTTCCTTAGATGCTGTGGCTGCTCCCATCACTGCAAGCTGGGCACCACCTCCAGCTAGTGGAATGAGAGCTTGGAGCCCACCAAGTCATCAAGGAAATCTGAAGCAGCCTCTCATGGGCAGGTGCCATGGCACCATCTCGACTGCCTCTACCATCAAAATGAGAAGCTGTAGATAATCCCAAACCCTGGGAGCCTGCTAAGAATGGAAGGTTGCCAATTGAGCCAACAACTTTTTCACTTTCTCTTTGGGCAGGAAACTGCTCACCAGAGTATAGAAACATACTCCCAGGTATTCCAGCATTTCAGAAGGTTCCAAACGGTTCTTTCCTCCATTGATCTCCCAACCAAAACTCTCCAGAAAATGCAGCACTAAGACTGACACAAAGACACTTTGGACTGTGACCTGGCCTCAATGAGCCATTTGTCCATATATGGGTGAACACAGATCCTTTGGCACCTCAGCGCAATGGCTGACACCACCATTACTTTCGACAAAATTATTGGGGCTGTGAAGAGATCAAAGTGAAGAGCAGAAAACTGAAAATGAGAGCCAAGACAAAATAAAAAATGCTGTTGATCCTCTCAGATTGTAATGTGGAAATAAGTTTCAGCTAAATACAGAGACGCAAGGAATTCCTCACAGTATACCACCTGGATCACCGACCTTTGGGTCTCCAAATAGAAGTGTAGTGCGTGTAGGTAAGCGTTGACTCCTTTGAGGTTGAAGATTGGCCAAAAAGAACGGCCCTTTTTTGGCACCACAAAAGTAGATGAGTACAGGCTCTTGCCCTGGGGAATGGGTATCACTGCTTGCAGATGGGGCAACTTTTCCAACATGACCTGAATGGCGGTTCTCTTGCCCACCAAACCATATGTGGAGAAGGCGGCATCCAGGATATGTTTCCTACATTCCAGAACATAGTCATAGTCATGTTGAATGGAGTCCAACATCCAGCAATCCTCTGTGACCTGAGTCCACTCCTGCTAGAAAAGCTGCTGCCTGCGCCCACCAGAGGCATCCCGGACTGAGCCCTCAACCAATCAATGTGCTGAACGGGATATGGCACCTCTAGGAGGAGGGTAGGAATTGCATCTAAGTCTGAAAGAGGTGCTGGAGTACAGCCTGAACAAACATGGCATCCCGATGGGAGTCCTTGTCCAGAGAATAATGGGTAGCAAAGGTATGGACAGAAGACCAAGTTGCTGCTTTTCAAATTTCGTCAATGGCTACTGAGTGTGGGTTTGCCATCGGGGTGGCCATGGCGCGAACGTTGTGAGCAGTGACATGCCCTTTCAGGGAGAGTCCTGTTTTATCAAGGCAAATGAAATGCAGTCCGCTATCTGAAGAGCATATACTTAGAAACAAGTAACCCCAGGTGATTGAGGTCAAATGAGATAAACAACTGTGAGGCTTTACGATGATCTTTGGAGACAGAAAGCCAAGGCACGTTTTCAGTCAAGAGCGTGCAGAGTTGCTTCTGCTTGAGACGCCATGAGGTTCAGGAATGAAAACTGGAAGATAAATTGACTGGTTTAAATGGAAGGGAGAAACCACATTTGGCATAAAATGTGGGTGAGTCCGAAGGACTACTTTGTCATGATGGAAGCAGGTATAGGGTGGATCTGCCACCAAAGCCTGAAGCTCACTAATGCGTCTAGCTGAAGTGAGGGCAATTAGGAAGATTACCTTACAAGAGAGGAACTTAAGTGTGATTGTGGCTAATGGTTCAAAGGGCGGCTTGAGAAGCTGCACTATAACATTGAGGTCCCAAGCTACCGGAGGTGGCTTAATGAGAGGTTTGGATAGCAGGAGACCTCTCATGAAATGCGCTACTAGCAGCTGTGTGGAGATGGGCTGTCCATCTAATAGATGGTGAGAGGCCACAATGGCACCGAGGTAGACTCTCACAGAATTTGTCGTTAGACCTGTAGAGGACAGGTGGATGATATACTAGAGGAGTGACTGCACTGGAGCATCTTTCTGGGAGCACCAGGCAAAGAATCTACGCCACTTAAAAGCATATGAACGTCTGGTGGAGGGCTTTCTAGAAGCCAAAAGCTTCTCCTTAACCTCTTGGGTAAGATCAGTGTCCTGTAAAGCTATGCTCTTAGCAGCCAAGCTGTGAGGCGAAGAGACACTAGATTGGGATGGAGTAGCGAACAGTCGCCCTGGGAAAGGAGATCCAGTGCATATCCCAATCGCGGAGGATGAGTCCGAGTCAGACTTAGCAGCAGTGGAAACCATGATTGCCGTGGCCAGTGAGGGACTATGAGAATCATGGAGCCCCTGTTGGGCTGACGCTTGAAAAGCGTCTTGGGAATGAGGGGTATAGGAGGGCAAGCAGACCCTGACCCCAATGTAGGTGGAAGGCATCCACTTGTTGGTTGCTAAATGTCCGAGTTCTTGTGCAGAAGCGAGAAAGCTTGGCATTTTGCGGAGTTGCAAACAGATTTATGTCTGGAGTTCCCCAGGTCTGGAAGATGTAGGATGTTGTGTCCAGATGGAGAGGACATTTGTGGGGAAGAATGTTACTCAGTCTGTCAGCAAAGACACTGAACTCCCCTCGGAGGTACACTGCTTGGAAGTATATTTGATGATTAATGGCAAAGGACCACAGGTGTAGTGCTCCAGGCAGAGGGCCCAACAGCCTGTTCCTCCCTGCTTTTTCACATAGGACATGGCAACCTGATTGTTCATCCTGACTAGGTCTTGTGCTCTGAGGTGGTGTTGGAACATCCAGAGGACATTCGAGATAGCATGAAGTTCCAGAAGACTGATCTGGAGTTGCGACTCTTGCATTGTCCAGAGCCCCTGTGTAGTCAGGATGTCCAGATGGGCTCCCCAACACAGTTTATTTATTTATTTATTTATTGAGTTTTATATACCACCTTTTCCTTCAATCAAAGTGGTTACAAAAAAGGGTGGGTAGAAGAGACATTTAAGGGGGGGGGAGAGGAAAATACAGAATAATAAACAATGCTGTAAGGTAAAAGAGTGTGGATATTATTTGTTGATGGAGCCATAGTGTTCAGCAAAGAGTAGTGTCTTGAGCATCTTCCTGAAATCCTTAAGGTCCTATGTGAGCGCTATGGTTCGGGGAGGGCATTCCAAAGTGTAGGTGAAGCGAGAGAAGGAGCTCTTTTGGTGGTGGATTGGTTGGCATGTTGGAAGCCGGGTGGAGTGATGATTTTGTTCGTCATGTTGCTTCGTCTGGGTCTTGACCTGGAGTCCTTGGTTATAATGTGCTGTAGTGCAGAGGCTGAGCTGTAAGGGGTGGAGGATACTGCTTGGGCAATCCTTGATAGAACGAGTTGGCATAGTCCAGTATAGGCGTGATTATAGCCTGGCATACCGTGCAGAAGTGGATATTGTCCAGGATGGGTTTGAGTCTTCTGATGAGCTTGAGGCAGTGATGCACTTTGCTGGCAGTTTTGTTGATGTGCGACTGGAAGGTCAATTTGTTATCTAGGGTGACACCCAGGTACTTTACTTCGTCCTTCACTGCTATGTCCTTACCTAGGATGCTACTCATATGAGGCGGCGTGAAGGTGGAGTTTCTGGAGATGAACATAGCTTCTGTCTTATCGCAGTTCACAGAGAGACAGTTACTAGTAAGCCATGCAAGCATATCCTTAAGACAATTGGTAATGGGTGCGATGTCAGGAGTGTGTATGTCAATGGGGGTGTAGACCACTTTCAAAACTGCACTAAAAACACACCTATTTGCAATTGCTTATAATCTTCCAGACCCAAACTGCTCCCAATTTTTAAGACATTCCCCGAGATCTTAATCTGGCATATGTGACCTGGTAATATCTCTGTTTATGTCTCTCTATTCTATGTCTTGTCCAACTATCTATTCTCTCTCTTTCCTGTTATCATTGTATTTCTTTTCCTCTTCTGGCCTTGAGCCTACTCTAAGATGATTAACTTTTCAGTGTAAACCGCTTTGATGTAATAAATAGGCAGTATATCAAGTGAAATAAAAAATGAAAAAAATAATGCCATCTGCATATATGTGGTAGAACATTTTGTGATGCCTGAAGATGTTGCAGATTGGCTGTAGGTATAAGTTGAAAGGTATGGAGGACAGCGCCGAGCCTTGAGGGATGCCTTGCAATACGTTGAGTTTGGCAGATTTGATTTCGCCACACCTGACCTATTGGGATCTGTTGCTTAGACAGGATGTGAACCATTTTAGAGTATTGCAACTCAATCCGAGTTCCTGAAGCCGTTGTAGCATAATGGTGTGGGATATAGACTCAAAAGCCGCTGAGATGTCCATGAATATTAGAAAGAATCCTTTTTTTGTGTTGTCAATAACGGTGATAAGGTTATCAAATAATGAGTTTGGAGGCATCCATCATCAGGATACACTGAAGTGGAGGCATCTGAAAAGATGACCCTACGAGCAGATTTTCTGGAGAACACCACCACTGAAGGGATATTATTAGAGGGGCAATGACTTGGATCCTGTCCCAGAGATGGTCCAAGGTCTGCTTCCACAGAGTTAAGAGCCAACTGGGCTCTCCACATATGTAGTCGGGCATATGGAATGACATGTACTGTACAGTAGAGGCCATGTGCCCAAGGAGCTGCAGCATATCTTGGGTGTTCAGATGGTCTTGTAGGAACATCTGGGATGCTAGTTCGACTAGATGGGCACAATGGAGCTGGGGCAGAAACGCCCTGGAATGTTGGGAGTCTAATAGGGCTCTGATGAACTCTAGCTTTTGAGTTGGAGTGAGCTGTGATTTTGGGAAGTTTATCCCAAATCCCAAGTGTTGTAGTACTTTGATAGTACAATGCAAGGAAAGCAGTACTTCTTGGGAGGTGTCTGCTTTTATTAGCCAGTCGTCTAAGTAAGAGAAAACAAATATTCCCAAAGATCTTAGATAAGCGACCACAACCGCCATGCACTTTGTGAGGACACGGGGCAGAGGAGAGTCTGAAGGGAAGGACTCTGTACTAATGTTTTCCTTGAAAAGTGAAGTGAAGATATTTCCTGTGTTGTGAATAGATGAGGATGTGTGTGTACGCTTCTTTTAGATCTAAAGAAAAGAAGCAGAAGGATAAGAAAAGAAAAATGTCTTATTATTGTAGAAAGACTTCTTTGCAGGTGTCTTTTTCCTCGCAGGGTCAGCTGTTACTTTGGACAGTCTCTTTAGAGTAGCATTTTCTGACTCTAATTGAGAGGCCTTATTTTGCCAGGTATGTTGCCCAGCTTATCTTGAACCCACTGTTCAAGGTCTGAGGCCATAAGCCATGCAATTCGAGGTGCACCAATGCATATTCCTGAGGCCCTGCTTGTGCATTCAAAGGCATTGAAGGTGGCTCTATTGACAAACATCAAAATATTTTGGCTATGCTTAACTAGGGCAAGATAATCTGCCTTTGTCATCTGGGAGGAGAGGGGCAAAGGCCTTGAGATCCCTGAAGACTTCTTTCTAAAACATTCCCATGTAGAGGATTTTAGGAGTTAATCCTAGCCAAGAGCATGGATGCTTTGAAGCATCAATGCCCAAAGGCGTCGAGAGTTCTTGATTCTCTACCCAGAGGATTAGAGGAGTGAGTCTTCAAGCTTTTGATTCAGTGCATTGCCAAGTCAACTGCCATGTAGTGGTGGGGAAGCTGTGGCTTTTGGAAGCTGGTACACAATACATGGTACCAAGACATCAATTTTGAGGTGAGACCATGAGAGGCATCTCCCACATATGGAGCATAAGATCATGAAGAAAGTGGTGCACCGGTAAGGTGGCTGCCTCCTTGGATGCTGTTGGGTATTGGAGGAGCTCCAATTCCTCTGCCCCTGGTTCTTTCTCCAATGCTACTGTGATAGAGAGACCTTTGGCTAGGTCTCGAATGAATTCCTAGAAGGATGTGTCTTCCGGGGGCGACATGCATTGCTGTCGAGGCGGGGAAGGGTCCAAAGGAAGGTCCTGGGGCCCCTGTGAATCGAGTGACTCCACATCTGAAACAGGGGATTCTGAATCGGAGGACTCAAAGTATCGATGGACATGGTGTTCATCCAAAACTAAATGCTGATATTGATGCTCCAAGGTATCGGCTTCGGTGAGCCACTTGGGCTGGCACTGGTATCGGTAAGAATTTCAAGGGAGCGTATGGGTGGAAGCAATGACGATGTCACCTTCAGCAGCCCTGATGATGTGCACGGAACCGGTGTCGATGTCTGTACTGCAACCAGTATCAATGAGGCAATGCTTGTAACCAAGGGTTTTATGGGTACTGAGGATGCTTGGGTGCACAAAGGAATGGCTAGCAGAAAAAAGGAGGAGATAATGCCTCTGTATAAGTCTTTGGTGCGACCTCATTTGGAGTATAGTGTGCAATTCTGGAGACCGCACCTTCAGAAGGATGTGAACAGGATGGAGTCGGTGCAGAGGGTGGCTACTAAAATGATTAATGGTCTTCATTATAAAGCATATGAGGACAGACTGAAGGATCTTAATATGTACACCTTAGAGGAAAGGCGGGATAGAGGTGATATGATTGAGATGTTTAAATACCTCTGTGGCATAAATGTTCAGGGAGAGAGCCTCTTTCAATTGAAAGCAAGTTCTGCTACGAGGGAACATGGGATGAGGGTGAAGGGAGATAGATTCAGGAGTGATATGCGGAAATATTTCTTTACGGAAAGAATAGTGGATCCATGAAATAGTCTCCCAGTGGAGGTGGTAGAGATGAGAAACCAGTACAAACCGTGGATAGTAAAGGAAGATGTTTTATTGAAGTATGTAAACAAAACCAGCCAACAGCCCGACACAAACCGTGTTTCGTAAAAACCTTCTTCAGGGGCTAGATTGGCTGTAAAATTATAAAACATATACATTATAAACAATAAAACATTAAAACAACTAATCATAAATAGGATTAAAAAACAAATACAATCATGTAAATAAAATGAATCAACATCAAAACCAAGCCACTAGCACATATATAATAAAATCGGAGAGCTAATAAATGAGACAACATAGTAAATCCATCATCATAATAAACAAACCGTTAAAAGTACATTAGATACTTAATAACGACTAATACAATAAAAATATAAATATTATGATAAAAGATATATATGGAGTATTCGTGGGCCCTACTGCCCCAAGGGTATGACAAAAGACGTTTATTTTCTCGGCAATACATGAGTTATGGTAGGTGGATTTTTAGTTTACGTTTACAACTATGTCCCTTCCCTTTTGTTTTACATTTATCCTTTGCATATTGTGAGTCATGGTGTATCTGAGATTTAGTTTCGTGTTTGATATTTTATACAATAAGATTTAAAATTGAAAGATAGTCACACACAGGACTGTTTCCTCCTTTTTGCGGTTTGAGGGTAACTTCACTCCTTTCCCCTTTTTTCGTATAATACAATTGTTATTTCATTGACATTTGGGTTCTGGACATTATTGATATATATATACATATTTATGAGAAATTTTATATATATATATTTTCATGGCCAGGGTTCTCATCATCAATTGTTTCCTATTAATTTCTAGTAGTATATGGAGGTTTTTTTAAAGGGGAAGTCAACCTATAAATATATATATATATATATACCTACAGAGTTTTTCTTTTTAAGTTAGAAAGCCGTGGGTATCATATTCAATGGTTTATATCAATGGTTTTTATTATTTTAACGGATTAATTTCATATTCCCTTCCACTTTTTTCATCATTTTTAACATTTTGGCATTTTCATCTCTTATCTTTGTTTACATAAACATAGAATGATCCGGAGATAGTCCATAAAGTTATACAGGTACGGGGTTTTTTTTTTTTGTTTTGTTTTTTTTTAACATCTTTTGTCACACCCTTGGGGCAGTAGGGCCCACGAATACTCCATATATATCTTTTATCATATATTCATATTTTTATTGTATTAGTCGTTATTAAGTATCTAATGTACTTTTAACGATTTATTTATTTATTATGATGATGGATTTACTATTTACATATATGTTTTTTATATGTGTTGTCTCATATTTAATAGCGCTCCGATTTTATTATATATGTTAGTAGCTTGGTTTTGATGTTGATTCATTTTATTTACATGATTGTATTTGTTGTTTGTTTTTAATCCTATTTATGATTAAAGTTGTTTTAATGTTTTATTATTGTTTATAATGTATATGTTTTATAATTTTACAGCCAATCTAGCCCCTGAAGAAGGTTTTTACGAAACACGGCCTGTGTCAGGCCGTTGGCTGGTTTTGTTTACATACTTCAACAAAACATCTTCCTTTGCTATCCACGGTTTGTGCTGGTTTTTCGTTCCTGCACGTGGTATTGTGCTTTTTGTGTTGGACTTTGTTGGTAGAGATGAGGACAGTAACTGAATTCAAAAAAGCATGGGACAAACACAGAGGATCTCTAAAGGTAAAAAGGGAACTGTTGTAGTTGTTGATATGGAAGGACAGACTAGATAGGCCATGTGGTCTTTCTGTCATCATATTTCTATGTTTCTATGCAAAGAGGGCTGCCAAGCTCCGCTTGATGACCAGTATGCGCTGGTCTATAGAGATTGCTGATGCCTGGGTATCGGTGGCAGGTATTTGCGCTACCGTCCCAGAGCATGGCCCCAGTAGTTCTCCAGAGGTTGAGGCCTTGGGAGCATCCTGGGGCCCCTCAATGGGTTCTGAAGACAGGGCCTCCCGCCCGGTCTGTTTAGCAGGCCGATCCACCTCAGAGGCAACACTTGAGGGGTCTCGATGTCTTGAGTGAGATCTTCCGCTGGAGTTATTGACAGACTTCAATGCAGCCTTGTGCTTGGACTTCGATACCAGAGATGCATGGGGAGGATGATCAGGCCCTCAACAAATGGGACACCATCGATACTGTGTCTGAAGTGAAGAGTCTTCCAAATTTAGAAGCCTGGTTTTGTAGGCCTCTGTGTCATTTTCTGATATTGGGAAAAGTCTTTTGGCTGGTGATCAGGGCCAAGGCATTTTAAACACCATTCATATGTGGCAGTCACTGAAATGGTGCTGGCATAATTAGAACATTTTTTGAAATCACTAGTTGGGTTCTTCATGCCTTTGAGGATATGAAGGCTATGGATGGCTTAAGGCCTAAAGAGGGCGTCGACACTCAAATCTTTGGAAAAAAAAAAGTAGAAGTCAAAGAAAAGAATAAGGGAACCAGTGATGTCTTCAATGGTGCCAGTGTCGACAGGAAGGCAAATGTGCTAACCACAAAAACGTTTTTCTGCGGTGACAGGATTTGCCCCCTGCTGGCTCCGTGAAAAATGAAGAACTGAAGAGAGGGAGTTGGGAAGGCAGTCACGCAGGCGCAATGGAGTGCTCTCAAAAACGTTCCAATTGGACAGTGGGGAGCGTTCCCGCGTGGGTTCCGTCGGTATCGAAGTCACCCATATGTGACGACTACATTCCTGCTTGTTCCTGGAGATAGCAGTTCTGTCCTAGCACTGTTGAATAACATCGCCCATGGAAACGGCACATAGCAAGAAAAGGAAACCGTGACATAGTGCTGTCGTGTATTAGTAAGTACTGCATTGCGGTTTAGGGGCTACTGTAGGCCCTGGAGAGGGGCAGCAGCAGATGTCCCCAGAGGGCCAGCATTCTAGGCAATGGCCTAATTCATCTAATAGCACCTGCCCCACCCAGCTCCAAATTATATGGCTAGTATTGTGCCATTAAGTCACAAATTCAGTCTATTACCATTTATATAATTTTGCAAAATATATGGGATAGCAAGGTTGTCTGTTCACTGGACCACTGGTGAGCCTAAATGTTCAAAACGAATGATTGAGGGGGGAAGGGGGAGCACAGATTGTGAATCTGAAGTTTTTTTCTCTGTTGGAAATACACACAGATTAAGAATGCTACTGTGCTACATTCATTAAATCAATGCTTCTCAACATTCTCCTGGAGGCATACCTGAGTTTTCAAGATTACCAGAATGACTGCACAAGATAAATTTGCACATATGCAGTGTGCCTCCATGTCATGCATATCCACTCTAAATCCCAAAAACCCAAGTAGCTAGGTGTGCCTTTCAGGGGAGGGTTGAGAAGCACTGCAGTAGATCACATTAGTCAAGAACCCTGCTAGGGGCACAAGCAGTAAAACGTCTCCATATGATATAAGCTTATAACATGCATTTTAGTTTAAAATGACATCATTTGAGTGATTTAAAGTTACAAATGACAGCATTACTTGGCTAAACAAGTTTGGTCTGACAGATGTGATATCTCCTTAGAAAAGCAATTATGTAATAAATAAAGGACCTGAGGACAGCCTCATCAAGCTCCTGTGGCCTGTTAGTTGCTCCCATCACTAGCACTCTGTCATCACCACTGGACTGTACCTGTGTAACAAATAAAAATGAAAATGGAAAAAAAAGAAAGGAATAAATGACTTGTGATGAAACTGAGTGATCAATAACCTCACAAAGCAGCTCTGCAAAACACTAGCATGCACCAATTTAGACGAGGGAACAATAAATTTCTGCCAAAATGAACCAATTAAGGCAATCAGGAATAGAGTAAGAGACTTCCAAATATTGATGGGTAAAGAAGTTTAGTTGATTAGAATTTGATATACTGCCTATAGTGGGTAGCAGCAAGGCAATTTACAATACAAATAAAACATAATATAACCAAGGGGGAGACAGGGGAGACAAAACACAAAAGACAAGAGGAGTTAGTACTAAAGAGGAGAGTAAGAAACAAAAGGAAGGCCTAGGTTACATTTACGGCAAAAGTAAAGGAAAGGAAAAATAGGAAGGGGAGAGAAGGAAAAAGGAATTGCAGTTTCAACTTTGCCTGTATTTCTACTTTCAGCTAGGGGTGAAAAGTACAGAAACCAAATGCAACTAAGTACAACTGAAAAAAAGAAGGATCATCAGCAGCAATGTTCACATATATCTGGAAAAAAAACAGTAAAAAAGTGGATTTGGGCAAATTTGATGTATCACTAAATGATTATAAGCAAGAGTTTCTAAAATCCTCACTGGCAATAAAGCATAGTTACTCACCTGTAACAGGTGATCTCCGGGAACAGCAGGAATTTAGTCTTCACATATGGGTATCATCGGTACCGACGGAGCCTGCTCGGGAACGCTCCCCAGCGCCCAATTAGAAAGCTTTTGGGAGCATCCTACAGCACTTGCGTGCTGCCTTCCCGCCTTTCCCAACTGCCTCTCTCCAGTTGAGTTTTAAAGGTGAGACAGAGAGAGAGGGAAAGAAAAGAAAAGAGAGATACAACTCCTAGGGGAAGTGGGTGGGTTGTGAAGACTAAATTCCTGCTGTTCCCGGAGATCACCTGTTACAGGTGAGTAACTATGCTATCTCCAGGAACAAGCAGGAATGTAGTCTTCACATATGGGGACTCCCTAGCTACAGATGCCAGGGAGAGACCCCAGACGTTGTGTGCCCCTGTGAAAGGGCTCCACTTCCCCTCATGGATCTCTGGCATCCTACCGGGAATGGTGGGTAGGAGTTGATTAAGTATGGAACAGGTGTCGTAGAACAGCCTGACCAAACAAGGCATTCCAGCGGGAGTCCTTGTCTAAGCAGTAATGGGCTGTGAAGGTATGAACCGAGGCCCAAGTAGCTGCTCGACAGATGTCGTCAATAGACACAGAGTGTAGATGAGCCATTGAGGCTGCCTTGGCTCTCACATTGTGAGCTGTGACATGGCCTTCCAGAGAAAGGTTTTTACTCTGATAGGTAAAAGAAATACACTGTGCAATCCAATTGGACAATGTTCTCCTTGGAGACTGGAAGTCCCAAATGAGAAGGATCAAAAGCAACAAAGAGTTGAGAGGATTTTCTATGTTGCTGTGTCCTTTGTAAGTAAAAAGCAAGTGCTCTTTTACAGTCCAAAGTATGAAGATTCCTTTCTGCATTTGAAGCATGAGGCCTTGGAAAAAATACAGGAAGATAAACTGCTTGGTTTAAATGAAAAGGCGAGACCACCTTTGGCATAAAGTGTGGATGAGTCTTAAGGACTACCTTATCATGATGGAACCTCGTATAAGGAGGATCAGCTACTAATGCTTGCAACTCACTAATGCAACGTTGATGTGATCGCAATGAGAAAGACAACCTTCCAGGAAAGGAATTTCAAGGAGGTAGTAGCTAGAGGTTCAAAAGGCGGCTTCATGAGCTGTCCAAGAACCAGATTTAGGTCCCATGCCACCGGTGGTGGCCTAATGGGAGGCTTAGTTAGAAGAAGGCCCCTCATAAATCTCACTATGAGAGGATGAGAGGAAATAGGTTGTCCATTTAAAGGCTTGAAAGAAGCTGAAATAGCACTTAAATGGACTCTTACTGAGTTAGTCTTAAGCCCTTAGATAAATGAAGGAGATACTCTAATAAAGACCCTTCTGTGAACACCATATGGAAATCCTTTTCCACTTAAAAGCATAAGAGTGTCTTGTGGAAGGCTTCCTAGAAGCATAAAGGATATCTTTTACTTGTTGAGACAGGTTAAGACCATGAAGGTCTAGGCTCTCAGCAACCAGGCCCTGAGATGCAGAGAGTGGGGATCGGGATGCCACAACATACCGTCCTCCTGAGACAGGAGATCTGGAGCAGATCCTAACTCCAGAGTTGGAGCTTGAGAGAGATGTAGGAGCAGAGGGTACCACACCTGCCATGGCCAATGTGGAGCTATGAGAATCATATGGCCTCTGTTTCTCTGAAGCTTCAATAGGGTTTTGGGAATTAGGGGAATGGGTGGAAAGGCATATAGGAAGTCTTGAACCCAATGGAGAAGGAAAGCATCCCTGGCCTGAGAACCCTCAGCCGGAATTCTGGAACAGAACTGGGGAAGTTTGGCATTCAACAGACTTGCAAAGAGGTCTATGTCTGGAGTTCCCCAAATTTGAAAAAGTTTTGCTACTGGTCTGCACGAAGAGACCACTCATGTGGAAGCAGAACTCGACTGAGTCCGTCTGCCCAGGAGTTTTGAATGTCTGGCAGATACACCGCAAGGAGATGAATCTGATGCTCTCTGGCGAGGGCCCATAGTCGCAAAGCTTCCTTGCAAAGCGACAGAGCCTGTTCCTCCCTGCTTGTTCAGACAGAACATAGCTACTTGATTGTCCGTCTGAATTAGGACTGTCTTGTAGCTCAGCTGAGTGTGTAACACTCGAAGAGCAAGGAAGATTGTTCTGAGTTCCAAGAGACTGATGTGTAGATGGGTCTCCTGTGGAGTACAGGTGCCTTGGGTAGAGAGATCTTGCAGGTGAGCTCCCCAACCCACCTGTGAGGCATCTGTTAGAGTGACCTGGGGTGGGGGCTCTTGGAAAGGGGACCCCACCAACAGGTTTTGGGTTGATTGCCACCATTGTAGGGACAAAATAAGGCGACTTGAGTTTGCTATTTTGTCTGATAGGCAGCCTGATGTCTGAGTCCACTGAGTGGATAGAGTCCATTGGGCTGCTCTCATATGGAGACGAGCATAGGGAACCACATGCACGGTAGATACCATGTGGCCTAGCAATTGTAACATTTCTCAAGCAGTAACACTGCTTGGAAAGCTAACTGCACAATGCGAAGGCAGCAGGGCTGTGGAAGATAGGCCCTTGCTTTCCTGGTATGCAGCATAGCTCCTATAAACTCAAGAGATTGAGTGGGAGTTAGGTTGGATTTTGGGATGTTTATGACCAGGCCCAAATACTGAAGGATACGCATTGTGCAAGATAGGGACATTCTGGCCTCTGACTGATGGGGCTCGAATGAGTCAGTCATCTAAGTAGGGGAAGATGAATATTCCTAGAGTGCGAAGAAATGCTGCCACTACAGCCATGCATTTCGTAAACACCCTCGGTGCTGAGGCCATGCCAAAAGGAAGAACCCTGTACTGGTAGTGCTTCCCCTGAAATAGAAACCGAAGGAATCTTCGGTGAGTTGGATGGATGAGAGCATGGGTGTACGCATCCTTGAGATCTAGAGAATAAAAATGCTGTCTTGAAGGACTAGAAAAAAAGAGTAGTTACTCACCTGTAACAGGTGTTCTCCAGGAGCAGCAGGAATCAGTCCTCACTTATGGGTGACGTCGGCGCCGACGGAGCCCTCGCGGAGCAATTTTCCCCAGCTTTCGCAGAAAGCCTTTGGGAATTGCAGCGCGCATGCGCGGTCCCCTTCCCGCCCAAGGGTGCCATCTTGCTCAGTCTGATGACATAGCGAAGAGACAGCAAAAAAAGTTAGCAAAAAGAATGACTGCAACTCCAAGGGGAGGAGGGAGGGTAGTGAGGACTGATTCCTGCTGCTCCTGGAGAACACCTGTTACAGGTGAGTAACTACACTTTCTCCAGGACCAAGCAGGAAGTCAGTCCTCACTTAAGGGACTCCTGAGCTCAAGGCTACCGGAGACCTCAACCGAAAGATGAGCTCCCTCAAGCTCAACAGTACAGAAGGAAGGAATCTTCTCTGAATACAAATCCGGCCGGTAGCCCAACACCAGGGCCGGAGGGTAGGAGTTGCTTAGACCTCAAAGAGATTGTGGAGGACTGCCTGTCCGAAAGCACTGTCCCTGCGGGACTCCCTCTCCAGGCAGTAATGAGCCGCAAACATTTGGTTTGAAGACCCGGCCCGGCAGTTGTCCGCCAACGGAACAGAGCGGAGGTGAGCTACTGACGCAGCCTTCGCCCTGACACGGTGAGCCGTGACTCGACTCTTTAAGGAGAGGCTGGCTGCTCCATAAGCCCAGGCGATGCAGTCAGCTACCCAGACGGACAGAGTACGCTTAGAGATGGGTACCCCCAACCGATTGGGGTCAAAAGAGACGAAAAGCTGGACAGCCTTTCGATGCTCACGCGTACGGTCAAGGTAGAAGGATAAAGCTCTTCTACAGTCCAGGGTATGCAGAACAGTTTCAGCTCGGCTGGTATGCGGTCTGGGAAAGAAGGTCGGAAGAACCACCTCTTGATTGATGTGAAAAGAGGAGACCACCTTCGGAAGAAACTTAGGGTGAGTCCGTAAGACCACCCTATTCTTGTAGAACCTAGTGTAAGGGGGCTCCGACACTAGGGCCTGTAGTTCACTAACGCGCCTAGCGGAGGTAAGGGCTACCAAGAAGAGAGTTTTCCAGGAGAGGAAACGAAGAGGACAGGTAGCCATGGGTTCAAAAGGCGGACAGGTAAGCCTTTGCAAGACCACATTGAGATCCCAGTCAGGAGCTGGAGGGCGCAACGGGGACTTAAGCAGAAGGCGGCCCTTGAGAAAACGCACCACCAGGGGGTGCGCGGAAAGAGGCTGGCCCTCCACCGGCGAATGATGTGCAGAGAGCACTGAGGTGGACCCTGACAGAGTTGGATTTGAGGCCTAGATCGGAGAGGTGAAGCAAATATTGCAGTACCACCGATACTAAGCAGGCGAAGGGGTCCTCAGAGCGCTGAGAACACCAGACCGAGAAGCGACGCCATTTAAGGGCGTAAGATTTCCGGGTGGAAGGTCGCCGAGACGCCAGGACGACAGCCTCCACCTCCGGAGGAAGTAAGAGCGGAGCTAGGACTACCCTTTCAGCAGCCAGGCCATCAGATGAAGGGCCCGGAGGTTGGGGTGGAGGAGAGTACCCTGATCCTGGGTCAGGAGATCGAGCTGAAACCCCAGAGGAAGAGGGGTGTCCACCGCTAGTTGTAGGAGTAGAGGGAACCAGGGTTGTCTCGGCCACCTGGGCGCTACCAGGATCACGGAGGCCCTGTCCTGGACAATTTTGAAAAGCGTCCGGGACACAATTGGTGTGGGAGGAAAGGCATACAGTAGGGCCGTAGACCATGAAATGAGGAAAGCATCCGGCGCTACTCTGAGAGGATGCGGGTGCCGGGAGCAGAACCTGGGAAGTTGCCGGTTTAGGGGACTGGCAAAGAGATCCATGGTGGGGAGGCCCCACCGGCGGAAGATCCGTTGGACCACTACGGGGTTCAGCCTCCATTCGTGCGGCTGCAGAATCCAGCTCAGTTTGTCGGCTAGGCAATTGTCCTGCCCGGGCAGGTAAACAGCCTTGAGGAGGATGTCGTGGTCGACTGCCCAAGAGCACAGTCTCCGAGCCTCCTGACATAGGAGGGAGCCCGTGCCCCCCTGTTTGTTCACGTAGAACATGGCGACCTGATTGTCCGTCTGCACCAGTACAGACCGACGAGAAGTGAGGTGAGAGAAGGTCCGCAGAGCTAGGCGGATCGCCCGCAGCTCCAGGAAGTTTATCTGCTGAACAGCCTCCCAAGGTGTCCAAAGGCCTTTAGTGCATGTTCCTTGGCAATGCGCTCCCCATCCCAGGAGAGAGGCATCCGTCGTGAGCACTTGAGAAGGTGGAGGAGACTGAAAAGTCATGCCAAGCACCAGATTGGGCAGGTGAAGCCACCACTGCAGAGAGGAGACCAGGCGGTCGGAGATCTGTATTAAGTCCGTCAGTCTCCCTATGGCCTGATGCCATTGAGTGCGAAGGCTCCACTGAGCAGGTCGCATATGCAGACGGGCATTCGGAGTGACATGGACCGTGGAGGTCATGTGACCGAGCAGTTGCAGAAATTGTCTGGCAGAGGCCGGTGACAAGCTGTGGAACCTGCCGGCCAGAGCTATGAGCCTGTTGGCCCGTTCCAGGGGTAAGAAGGCCCGAGCCTGCAGAGTGTCCAGCCGTGCTCCTATGAATTCGAGATCCTGAGAGGGAAGCAAAGTGGACTTTTCGAAGTTTATGACGAAGCACAAGTGCTGAAGCAGAGCCACTATGCGTTGAGTGGCCTGAGTGACCTCTAGGGAAGACTGTGCCCCGATGAGCCAGTGGTCCAGGTAGGGGGAGACAAAGAGGCCTTGAAGCCTCAGGAAGGCTGCCACCACTGCTAGGCATTTCGTGAACACCCTGGGAGCGGAGGAGAGGCCAAAGGGCAGTACGCGGTACTGGTAATGATTCCCTGCAACCACAAATCTCAGATATTGCCGGTGGTCCGGATGAATAAGGATGTGAGTGTAAGCATCCTTTAGATCCAAGGAGCATAGCCAATCTCCCTGCCGGAGGTAGGGCAGTAGTATTCCAAGGGTAAGCACCTTGAACTTTTCCCGCTGCAGGAACTTGTTGAGGTTGCGCAAGTCCAGGATGGGTCTGAGGCCTCCTGCTCTTTTCAGAACCAGGAAGTACCTCGAATAAAACCCGTGACCCCACAAGTGCTGGGGCACTGGCTCCACAGCCTGTTCCTGGAGCAGACTTTGCAGCTCCTGAAGGAGTAAGTGTCCCTGTGCAGAGGGGGTCTTGGAGGCTCCCCTGGAAAGTAGGGAGGAGGTACCTGGTGAAAATGTAAGAGGTAGCCCTTTTGAACCACCTGCAGCACCCAGGAATCGGATGTTATGGCTGACCACCTGTGGGCAAAGTGGGTCAGCCGGCCCCCCGTGCTGAGTGAAAGTCGCGGAGGGGGAGAGGCTATGCCGGCATAGTCAAAAACCTCCAACTTGCTGAGCAGGGGCCTGTGTAGTGGGCTTGGGGGCCTTCTGCCTACGGGACCCATTGCCCTGTCCCTTAGCCTGCTGGCCCTGATGGGGAGCTGCTGAGGCTTGATATTGTGGGTGGTGCTGTTTATAGGCAGACACCTTCCTCGGGTAAAAGGGCTTTTTCCCCAGAGCCCTTGCTCTTCTGTGAAGGGGCAGAGGTCTTTCTGGATAGGCGAGTTCTGGTGAGAGTCTCGGACTCGAGTTCTGCCGCCTTATCAGCCATGGGCTTGCCAAAGAGGTTTTCACCTTGCAGGGGAAATCGACCAACGTGTCCTGCACCCATGGCTCGAGGTCGGATGACTGAAGCCAAGCCTGACGGCGAGCACCGATGCCAGCTCCGGCTACTCGAGCCGATGCTTCGAAGCCATCGTAGGCTGCTCGAGAAATAAACTTCGAGCACTCTCAAATACCAGTGGCCAAGGCCTGGAACCTCTGCAAAGGTTCCTCGGAGAGACCAGCAGAGAACCCGGCAATTTCCTTTGCCAGGTCTCGAAGATACATGCCCATATACAGCTGGTATGTCTGGACTCGGCAAGCAAGCATAGAGCCCTGGAAGCACTTCCTACCGAGGGCATCCAGGTTCCGGGCCTCCTTACCCGGAGGCACCGAGGAGTGCATCTTCTGACTCTTAAGTCGATGCATGGCCGATTCCACCACCATGGAATGGTGCGGCAGTTGTGCCTTCTGGAACCCGGGGCTCTTGCGGACTCGATACATGGAATCGACCCGCTTGCTTAACACCGGCGTCGAGGCCGGGCTCTCCCACATGCAGAAGAGCAGCCGCTCCAGCATCGGAGGAACCGGCACAGTAAAGGCCTCCTTCGGGGGAGAGTCATACTAGAGGGCCTCGAGCTCTTTGGCTCGAGGCTCCTCCTCCGGATCCGCGGGGAAGGCCAAAGCCTTGGCCATGTCCCTCACGAAATCGGAGAACCGGGTATCCTCCGGAGGGGACCGTCTCCGAGGCTCCGACTCGGGCGAGTCGGAGGGGATGCACCGAGTCTGAAAAGAACCGGGTGACTCGTCCTCCTCCGTGTCCCAGCCCGACTCCTCTGTGGAGGAATCGAGTGGCTCCGTGCGGGCGAGGGCCGAGGCCCTCCGCCCCGACCGGCGTCGACCACCTAGGTCCCGAACGGGAGGCCGAGGGAGACCTTGGCCGAGGATCGACTCGAGCTTGTATGGACTCGAGGATCGGCTCGGCCTCCGGGGTCGACTTGGACGTCGACGTCCCGGTGGTCGGGGCAGATGCACTGGCGATGCCGGCCATCAATGCCCGCTGCTGGTCCATGAAGGCAGCGATACTGCACTCCAAGGCCGTCAATCTGAGATCAAACTCAGAAGACCCAGCAGCCCCCGACTCGGGCCCCGACGGCGTTGGGCCCGACTTCGGTTCCCTGGGAGATGAGTCCATGAGGACTACAGTATTCACGTGTCCAGGAGGCTCCACTTCGAGACGAGGATGCTTCGACGACCTCTCCGCCTCCGAGGACCCGGGGCGGCTGGCGGAGCTATGCGACCTGGCCCTGGAGGGACCAGGAGCGTCCTCCGATGCCACCCTCGCGGGTTTCCTCTTCCGACGATGTTCCCGGCCGGCAGACCCCCGCTCAGAGGAACTCAGACGATGCTCGGGGCCGGAGTCACGAGACGTCGAAGCCTCTGACGAGGTCGAGGTCCGGGCCCGACCGGACACTGAGTCAGAGAAGATTCGTTCCTTTTGTGACTGCCGACTCCTCAATGCCTTCGAGGACATTTTGTTGCACGGACCACAACCCACCGAATCATGATTGGGTCCGAGGCAACGGAGGCAGCAGTCATGTGTGTCGGTAAGAGACATAAATCTGGTACAGCGATCACACTTTTTAAAACCGCTGGCAGCCATCGGGGGAAAAAGGGCCCCTGCGAGGTCGAAGGACCGTGCTGCCAGGGAAAAGAAAAAAAAAGTGGCGGGAACGCCCGTTACAAAGGACAAAAACTGAAAAAAAAAAAGACAACAGACTCGATATTGGAGTATCGAGGCCGGGCGGGAAAAAGACACGGCGTCGAACCGAGAAAAAAACAAACGAAAGAAATCAACTTTTTCAGCGGCGATCACAAACTACGTCTGTAGGGCTCCGCGGAAAAAAGAAGACTGAGCAAGATGGCACCCTTGGGTGGGAAGGGGACCGCGCATGCGCGCTGCAATTCCCAAAGGCTTTCTGCGAAAGCTGGGGAAAATTGCTCCGCGAGGGCTCCGTCGGCGCGGACGTCACCCATAAGTGAGGACTGACTTCCTGCTTGGTCCTGGAGAAGGGACTGTTACTTCTGGAGAGAGATCTGCAACTGTGAGTATATACTTCTGGTAATTGTCTAAAAGGAATTCTTTGTATTAAAGCTAATTAATCTGTGAACCCACTATTTTTTTTGTTAAATCAGTCAGGGCCTAGTAGCAGCAGTTTACGTTTAAATTTAAAACAGAGGAGAACTTTCTGGTTACATTTAATACCCAGCAGAGAGCTTGTAGTTTAAATTTAATAGTCACTCAGGGCCTAGCATCAGCAAAGTATTTTTCGCTTAAATTTAAAACACAGAAGAGAGCTTTCTGGTTAAATTTAGAACCAGCAGAGAGTTTGTAGTTTAAATTTCATAAGAAGTTAGAGCCTAGCAGCAGCTAAGAGCTATAATTTAAATCAAATCAGAATATAGCTTAACTCAGCAGCACAAGACAGGGTACTGTGTAGCAGCCCTCTTTTAATAAGTGTTATTTCCCTCCCTCCCACCCACCCACCCCTGGGATAATCGTAGCTTTATAGGTACTTACACATCTTAAAAGGCAGGAGGTGCTCTCAGGTGAAGCTCGTTACCCAAATCAATCATACACTAAGGACCTGAGATTAGTTAAGCTTCAGGTGAACGAGGTATATTACACGTATTAGGTACAGTTTTATTAGTATAAATATCCATAGCAGCCCTTAGTAACTAAACTAACACAAACTTAAAACTAAGATGCAGACAGCAGTCCAGCAGCGGGATGGGGGCTTTCCAGTCTTTTGCATTGAGTGTCACATATACGATTTTCTCCCAGTTGGCGAGAGGTCTTACGTGTGCACTAGGTGCAAGGAGCTCTTTGCTCTCAGGGAACAAGTCCGTTCTCTAGAGGCTAAAGTAGCAGACTTGGAAAGCATAAGACAGACAGAGAGGTACATAGACGAGACCAACAGGGATATAGTCCTGAAGTCCCACCTCCAGTCTGGCAGCATCCCTGTTGCCATGGAGGAGAGAGGTCACGTGACAGGAGAGCATCACCCTGGTGTGGCAGGAAGTGATCCTGTAACTAGGACCTGTCCTCCAGGTGATGCAAAACCCTCTCGCACCGAGAAAGTTTCTCCAGGGCCATGTGCCCATGAGGGAAGGGTTAGGACAGCCGTTATAGTTGGTGATTCGATCATTAGGCATGTAGATAGCTGGGTGGCTGGACGACGTGAGGATCGCCTGATAACATGCCTGCCTGGTGCGAAGGTAGTGGACCTCACGCGCCACCTAGATAAGGTCTTAGATAGTGCTGGGGAGGCGTCTGCTGTCTTGGTACATGTCGGTACCAATGACATAGGAAAATGTGGTAGGGAGGTTCTGGAGGCTAAATTTAGGCTTTTAGGTAGGAAGTTGAAATCCAGAACTTCCAGGGTAGCGTTCTCCGAAATGCTTCCTGTTCCACGCGCAGGACCCAAAAGGCAGGCAGAGCTCCGGAGTTTCAATGCGTGGATGAGACAATGGTGCAGAGATGAGGGTTTTGGATTTGTTAGGAACTGGGGAACATTCTGGGGAAAGGAGGGGCTCTTCCGAAGGGATGGGCTTCACCTTTACCGGGATGGAACCAGGCTGCTGGCATTAACCTTTAAAAAGGAGATAGAGCAGCTTTTAAACTAGATATTAGGGGAAAGTCGACAGTCGCCCAAGAGCGGATGGTTCGGAAGAATGTATCTTTGAAGGATACTACCAAAAGCAGAGAGGTTCCACAAAAGAGTAAACTAGCCCAAATGCCCTCAAGTATGGAGCAGACAGAGCTTAAAGATCCCAAATTACCCATGTCTAACAATAGCCAAATTAATATGAATAAAATACATTCTCTAAAATGCTTGTATGTAAATGCTAGAAGTCTAAAAAATAAGATGGGAGAGTTAGAATATATAGCACTAAATGAAAGGTTAGATATGATTGGAATATCAGAGACATGGTGGAAGGAGGACAACCAGTGGGACACTGTGATACCTGGGTACAAACTATATCGTAATGATAGAGCTGATCAAATTGGTGGAGGGGTTGCTCTCTATGTTAGAGAGGGCATTGAGTCAGAAAGGATTAAAGTTTTGCAGGAAACAAAATCTGCTGTAGAATCTATATGGATTGAAATTCCATGTAAAAGGGGGAAGGCGATGGCAGTGGGGGTGTACTATCGACCGCCTGGCCAGAATGACCAAATGGATGATGAAATGTTCAAAGAAATCAAGGAAGCTAACAAAAGTTACAGCGCAGTAATAATAATGGGTGATTTCAATTACCCCGGTATCAACTGGGTCAGTGTCACGTCAGGACATGCTAGGGAGATAAAGTTCCTAGATGAAATAAATGACTGCTTCTTGGAGCAGCTGGTTCATGAACCGACCAGAGGGGAAGCCATATGAGACCTAGTCCTTAGTGGAACACCAGATCTAGTGCAAGAGATAAGGTTGTTGGGGCCAATTGGCAATAGTGATCATAGCATGATTGCCTTTGATTTAATTAGTGGAGGAGGGATAGTAAGGAAATCCACAGTACTACCTTTTAACTTTCGAAAGGGGAGACTATGATAAAATGAGGAAAACAGTTAAGAAAAAACTAAAAGGAGCAGTTGCAAAGGTTAAAGACGTACATCAGGCTTGGCTGTTGTTGAAAAATACTATCTTGGAAGGCCAGACCAGCTGTATTCCATGCTTTAAGAAAAGTGGAAGGAAGTCCAAAAAACTGCCAGCATGGTTTAAAGGTGAGGTCAGAAAGGCTGTTGCTGCCAAAAAAGCATCGTTCAGGAAATGGAAAAAAGAGCCAAACGACAAAACCTGGAAACAGCACAAGCACTGGCAAGTCAAATGCAAGGCATTGATAAGGCAGGCAAAGGGAGAATTTGAGAAGAAGCTTGCTGCGGAAGCAAAAACGCGAAGTAAAGACCTCTTCAAGTACATTCGTAGCAAAAAACCTGTGAGAGAGTCAGTTGATCCATTAGATGATAAAGGGGTTAAAGGAGCACTAAGAGGCGACAAGGCGATAGCGGAGAGACTGAATGAATTCTTTGCTTCGGTCTTTACTGAGGAAGATGTAGGGATGTTACCCATGACTGAAGTGGTATTTAAAGGTGCGGAAGAATTGAAGGAAATATCGATACATCGGGAAGATGTATGACAACTATTAGATAAACTGAAGAGTAGCAAATCACCTGGGCCGGATGGTATACATCCAAGGGTGTTGAAAGAACTGAAATATGAGATTAGCTAAGGTCTGCAATCTGTGAACTATCATTAAAATCATCTCTAATACCTGAAGATTGGAGGATCGCCAATGTAACACCAATTTTTAAAAAGGGTTCCAGGGGTGATCCGGGAAACTAGACCGGTGAGCCTGACGTCAGTACCGGGAAAAATGGTAGAAACCAACATAAAGAATAAAATTACTCAGCATGTAGATAGTCACAACCTAATGGGAGACAGCCAACATGGCTTTAGACAAGGAAGATCTTGTCTTACTAATCTGTTATGTTTTTTTGAAGGAAAGCCTTTGAGAAGGTCCCTCATGAGAGACTTTTGGCAAAACTAAAGAGTCATGGGATAGGAGGCAGTGTACTATTGTGGATCAGGAAATGGTTAAAAGATAGAAAGCAGAGGGTAGGGCTAAATGGCCAATTTTCCCAATGGAGAAAGGTGAATAGTGGTGTACCCCAGGGATCTGTGCTGGGTCCGCTGCTTTTTGACATATTCATAAATGATCTGGAAAGTGGAATAACGAGTGAGGTTATCAAATTTGCAGATGACACAAAACTAAAGTTGTTAAAACCCAAGAGGATTGTGGAAAATTGCAAGAGGATCTTGATAAATTGGAAGACTGGGCATCAAAATGGCAGATGAAATTTAATGTGGACAAGTGCAAGGTTATGCACCTAGGGAAGAACAACCCAAACTATGGTTACACGAAGCAAGGTTCCACATTAGGAACTACCACCCAGGAAAAAGATTTAGGCGTCATTGTGGATACCATGTTAAAACCCTCGGCCCAGTGTGCAGCGGCAGCCAAGAGAGCAAATAGAATGCTAGGTAAGATAAGGAAAGGAATGGAAAATAAAACAAAAGATATTATAATGCCTCTATATCGTTCCATGGTGAGACCGCACCTTAAATATTGTGTGCAATTCTGGTCGCCGTATCTTAAAAAGGATATAGCGATTTTAGAAAAGGTTCAGAGAAGAGCCACCAAAATGGTAAAGGGGATGGAAGGATACTCCTATGAAGAAAGGCTTAAAAGGTTAGGGCTCTTTAACCTGGAAAAGAGACGGCTGAGGGGAGATATGATAGAAGTCTATAAATTAATGAACGGAGTGGAACGGGTAAACGTAGATAGATTGTTTACCTTATCAGAATATAGAAAGACTAGGGGACATGCAAGGAAGCTACAGGGTAAACTATTTAAGACTAATAAAAGAAAATATTTTTTCACTCAACGTGTAATCAAACTCTGGAATTTGTTACCGGAGGATGTAGTAAAGGCTGTTAATGTAGCTGGGTTTAAAAAAGGTTTGGACAAGTTCCTGGAGGAAAGGTCCATAAACCATTATTAAGAAGGGACCCAGGATATCAATGCTTGAACCAATACAAGCATTGTGGAACCTGTGTCCCTTGGGGAAACTGCTAGGTACATATGACCTAGATTGGCCACTGTTGGAAACAGAATACTGGGCTTGATGGACCTTGGTCTGACCCAGTATGGCATATCTTATGTTCTTTATTTTATTTTTATTTTATTTAACTGCATATATATCCCGCTTTTCACCGGGTCAAAGCGGTGTAACATGTAACATAGGAGGGGGTAATTTTTTAGGGTGGGGCCATCACCAAGGTCAACAATTAATGATTTGGGTAGACATGGACATGTTTACTTCTGCTGAATCTAAGTATTAGGTCATGGTGGTGTTTCCGTTCAGAGATGTTCACGGAATAGGATTGTCTTCAGCTGTTTCTTAAATGATGTGATGTCAGCGTTGTTCCTGATGTGGTTTGGTAGAGAGTTCCAGAGGGATGGAACATAAAGTTCGAATGCTCTGTTGCAGGTCCGTTGTGTGGATTTGGTTCTTTTGTGGGGGACAACGATAGAGTTATTGGAGGAATGTCTGGTTGATCTGTTGTGGGATGGTCGAGGCAGTAAGGAGTGGAGTGAGGTGTTCCGTGTTTGGTGGATAGTTTTGTGGATGAGTAAGATAGCTTTGTACTTGATTCTTGCTTGCACTGGAAGGAGGTGAAGGTCTCTTAGAATTGGGGTGATGTGCTCCCGTTTTTTTGCATTCTGAATAATCTTTGCTGTAGTATTTAAGGCAGTACGGAGGGAGTTGGTGTGCGAGGCAGGAAGTCCATGATAGATTATGTTGCAGAAATCCAGATGAGGGAGTGTCACAGCTTGCATTACTGTCCTGAAGTCGTGAGGTTCTAGGAGGGGCCGGAGGCGTTGAACAGTTTTGGCTTTGTGGAATATCATCCCAGCGGTTTTGTTGATTTGTTGTTTGAAGGTGAGAGCTTGGTCAATGATGACGCCTAGATATCTTATTTGAGGCTGGATTTGGATTTGTGTGGTTCCCATGTTGAGGTGGGTAGGTGGTTTGAAGTCGGGTTCTTTTGTTACTATTAGGGCTTCGGTTTTCTTTATGTTGATGGATAGATTGTTCTCCTGTAGCCAGTTGGCCACGTTGTTGAAGCAGGCTGATAGCTGTTCGTTTTTTGGGTTGGTGGTTGTAATTGGTGCGTAGAGCATTATGTCGTCTGCATAGATGTGGAAGTTGATGTTGTGGGTGCGTATGATTGAGCATAGTGGACGGAGATATATGTTGAACAACATGGCTGATAGGGTGGATCCTTGGGGTACTCCTTGTAGTTGTTGGTAGGGGGGTGAGGTTGTGGAGATGGTGCGGATCCGTTGCTGTCTGTTAGTTAAGTAGGATCTGAACCATTGGAGTACAGTGTCTTTGATTCCAATTGTTTGTAGTCTGCGTATGAGGATTTCGTGGGAGATTGTGTCAAAGGCCGCTGATATATCTAGGAAGATCAGGATGTATCCCGAATTTTTCTCTTGGGTTCCGATGAGTGTGTTCATTAGAATGGTCATGAGGGTCTCAACTCCATGTAGTGGTCGGAAACCGTGTTGCTGTGGGTCAAGTATGTCGTTGGTGTCTAGATGATCTTGATGCTGGTGTTGGACTATCTTTTCTATTATCTTGGTGGCGAGGGGGAGGCTTGCAACTGGTCTGTAGGAGGTGGGGTCCATGGGGTCCAGGTTGTTCTTTATGGTTGGTCGAATGATTGATGTTTTGAGGGCATCTGGTATGTATCCTTGTTTAAAGGATTCGTTTAAGATGTGAGTTAGTGGGGCACTCAGGTCTTCCTTGGTTTTCTTTATCCATTCTGTAGGGCAGGGGTCTAGTGGGGAGGTAGTGGTGTTCAGACAGGAGATGGTGGAGGATATCTCTTCCTTTGAGGTTTCATTGAATGTATTCCAGTCAGCGTTTATGGTGATTCTGGGGTATGTCCTTGTGGCTGTAGCGCAGCGGTAAGGTTGTTGAGGTTGCTGAAATTGTTTGTATTGTCGGGCCAAGAGATCCGAGGGGATATCTGGGAGTTGATCGGAAGTGGTCGGTGCCTTTGTCAGTTTTTTGGCAATTTGGAAGAGTTCTCGAGGCTTGTTTTACATCTGTAGTGATGATTTTGGTGTGGTAGTTTCTCTTCGCATTGTCGGTTTCTGAGTGGTAGGCAGTGAGTTCATAGAGGTATTGCTTTTTGTCTATTTCATTTTTGGTTTTCCTCCATTTTCTTTCTGCTCTTCTAAGTTTTGTTTTTAGTTTCCGGAGGTCAGGGGTGAACCAGCGGGCCTTTGAGGAGATTTATTTACATTTTATTTATTTACATTTCTTATATACCGCACTATTTGCGATCAGCGCAGTTTACATAAAACAAAAAGGTAACCGACAATGAACAAAAGTCAGGTCATTACATTGAACAGGAACAAGTAACTTGGAAAACAGGGTAAACTATATACATAGAGATGAGTTTGTTGCTGGTTTTGTTTATAGTTGCTCTGGATGCTGAGGAGATTGTGGTGTTCCAGTTGTCCATGAGGTCATCAAGGTTGTTTGAATTCGTAAGTAGGTTAGGTAGGGTCAAGTGTCAGGAAGTCTTCTTTGTTGAATGCTTTGAATCTCCGTGTGTGTTGAGTGTTTCCTCTGTATTTGGTTGATATGCGTGGGAGAGGTGGATGATGTAGTGGTCTGACCATGGGACTGGTGAGATTGTTGGACTGCTGCATGAGGTGGATGTCTGGGAGTTCAGAAATATGAGGTCCAGTGTGTTTCCTTTTTCGTGTGTTGGTTCATTTATGATCTGTGACAGGTTCATTGCTGTCATGGCGTTAAGGAATGTTTCTGTTTGCGTGTCTTGGAGGGATGGGAGATTGAAGTCTCCCAATATAATTGGTTCCTTTGATGGGTCGATGCTCTCGGAGATGAGGTGTAGTATCCTTGGTAAGTCAGAGTTTGCAGCGGGTGTTCTGTAGACCAGGCATATTGTGAGGTTTTTGTTAGTGAGGGTGAGGATGTCTGCTTCGTCGGAGGTTTCAGAGGTGTGGGTCCGTAGGTGGAGGTTGTCCTTTGCGATGATGGCTACTCCTCCGCCTTTTGCGTGCGTTCGGGAACAGTGATGAAAGCTGTATCCGGTTGGTGTCAGTTGGTTCATTATTACTGTGTCCGTTTCTGTTAGCCAGGTTTCTGTTATGCATAGGATGTCAGTCTTCTCAGATATGATAAGGTCTTGGAGCATGTGGTATTTGTTCCTGGCGGAGCGTGCGTTTATGAGTGAGATGGAGAGGTGCAGGTGGCTGGTGTGATTGGTGATTTTGGCTGGCGTGTGGTGTGTGTGTGTTGGGTTGTTCGTGTTGTTGTAGATGTTTGTGGGTTGAGGTTCTGTGGTTCCTGTGTATGGGAGGTCAATGGGTGCGGTTGGGTGGGGGTATGGTGTCTGTGCAGAAGAGGTTGTGCAGGTTAGTGTGTCTGCGTAGAGAGGATTGCTGAGTGTGCTTGGGTGGGGGTATAGTGTTAGGATAGGAGTGAGAAAGTAGATGGGGATTAGGAAGGGCGGCATGTTGTGACAGAGTACCTGGGGTTTCGAAGCGGTGTGGTCTCTTTCCTGTAGATTTGCTGGAGCTTTTGAATATCCGGTGTTTGCCCTGTTGAGCTGCTTGCCGCGCTGGTTCTCTTTTATATCAGAGATGGTTGTCGGGTGTTGAGGCTGGTAACAGGAGCCGGCATGTTCACCTGTGTTCCAGGGAGCTCCTGTTCAGCAGGACTTGAGTTGTTGATGTTGCTAGTGCCGGCGAGCTCAGACCCGATCAGGGGAGCTCGAGCCTCACCCGTTGCAGAGATTTTCCGTGGGATGGGCCACGCCAATGGCCACCGCCAAAGGGCCCTCTGGCGAGGCCCTCAGGCGCGGGCACGCCCGTAGGGACGCCGCAATTTATGGCCCTCTGCAGCCTTGTACCTCCTCTCCCACCGCCCGGATTGGGCAGGAGCAGCTCCCACTGTCCCGATTGGACAGGAGTGGAGGTGATGGTCGGCCGGGTGTTGGTGGCCAATCCTGACTGGCCAATCCTGACTCTGAAGGTATGGCAGAAGAGTTCCTAGAGAAATCATCTTAAACTTCTCCTTGAACAGGAATTTGTTCAATTCTCTGAGGTCTAAAATGGGTCTGTGTCCCCCTGTTTTCTTTGGAATAAGGAAATAGGGGGAGTAAAACCCTGTACCCTGTTGGGAAATGGATACATCTTCTATTGCCCCGTGGGCAGGAAGTAAACTGACCTCTTGACTCAACTAATTCTCGATTGAAGTCTGAGAATTGAACCGTCTTACAACTGTAGGAGGGGGCATGTTGAGGAAATGAAGCTTGTACCCCTCTTTTACAATGGAGAGAGTCCATTCTTCTGCTGTTATTTGCTCCCATCTGGGGGCAAAATTACACAACCTTCCTGGAATGGTGGAGGGCTCTGACCCGTTGAGAGCCAGGAAGGCCAAGTTCTCTAGATGGGAGTCAAAGCCCCTGTGGAGGCTGAGTCTGATGGGCCGGTTGAGGCTTAGCAGACTGTTTTCCTTTGTTTTGGTGGCTGCTGTCCCTTTCGGACAGACTGACCTGCAGAATGCCCCTGCTTGATATAGGAGGGGTAAAACCTCTTCTTTTTAGAGAAGAATGGTTTCTTGTAGGATTTTCTCCTTGCAGGATCAGCTGTAGCCTTGGATAGTCTATCCAAAGTGGTGTTATCAGCATCCAGCTCATCAGCTTTCTCTTGCCAATTTTTGCCAAAGAGATTTTTGCCTGTGCAAGGGATATTCCCCAGTTTGTCCTGTACCCAGAGTTCTAAGTCAGATGCCTGGAGCCAGGCGATCCTATGAGCACCTATGGCAATGGCAGAGGTTCTACTTATGCACTTAAAGCAGTCAAAAGCTGCACGATTAACAAACTTGGAAACATCTTGGGCATGTTTGACAAGTGTAAGATAATCTTGCCTTTTATCATCAGGAAGTAGAGGGCTCATAAGCTCTAAATCTCCTGTAACCTCCTTAAGGAGCATTCCCATGTATAAAATGTAGGAACTAATCCTGGCAGAAAGCATAGAGGCCTGGAAGGTTTGACGCCCAAAGGCATCAAGAGTCCTACATTCACGTCCAGGGGGATTAGATGCATGTCTTTTTGCACTCTTAATCCTTCTCATAGTTGATTCCACTACCATAGAGTGGTGTGGTAACTGAGTTTTTTTTGAAATCCAGGACAAGGAGGTACTTGATACATGGTATCAAGCCTACGAGAATGAGGAGAGGTGATAAGAGGTGTTTCCCACATTCTTAGCATGAGATCATACAAGATCTCATGAATAGGCAAAGTAGCTGCCTCCTTGGGAGCTTTAGGATATTGTAAAATCTCCAATTCCTTTGCTCTGGGCTCTGTTTCAGGAGCCACTGTGATGGAAAGACCTCTAGCAACCTCCCGGATGAAATCCTGAAAGGATATATCTCCTCTGGAAGAGACATCCTACGTTTAGGAGAGGAAGGCTCCTCAGAGAGAAGTACTCTGGTACCGACAGAGCTGTCAGAATCCTCAGAGTCATCGGAGGATTCAAAGTATCTTCTGTCCGGGTGCTGTTGCAAAGCACGATGCCGGTACCGATCGAAGTCGGTACCGGAGGGATCCGGTACCATCCTGTCGATACCGGAGGAAACAGCATGACTCTGTCGGTAACAGTTGCTGATGTCGATACCGGTTGAACCGTCTGAAGCGGTCCCGAAGGCACCGAAGCCGCAAGGAGAGCCACCAGACTGCGTTCAATAGCCAAGATCCTCTGGTCTATTGACGCTGCCGATGCCTGGGTATCGGTACCGGACGAAGCGGCCGGTACCCCAGAGCATGGCACCAGTAGTTCAGCCGAGGTGGAGGCCTCGAGAACATCCTGGAGCCCCGATAGTGCTTTGGAAGCCAAAGCCTCCCGCCGGGGCAGTTTTGCCGGTACAAGTCCCTCAAGGGCAACGCCAGAGGCATCTCGATGCTTGGAAGGAGATCTACCCTTTGAGGACTGGTCAGATTTATGTTTGGTTACCTGAGATCCATGGGAGGAAGATGAAGCCCTGAAAGACGTTGATGCCACTAATGCTGCATCGGAGGGAAAAAGGGTGCTAAGCTTAGCAGCTCGGTTTTGCCGACCCCTCTTCAACATCATCCCACAGACAACACACTCCGAGATGGAGTGGTCAGGACCTAAACATTTAAGGCACCACTCGTGAGTGTCGGTGACGGAGATGGTACCGCCACACTTGGAACACTTTTTAAAATCCGAGGTGGGTTTTTCCATTCTGAAGGAAAAGTTGGGCCTAGTGCCCAAAATGGCGCGTGGCACCCGATAGAAAAAAAGACTGGAAAATCCAGAAAAAAAGATTACAAAATTTTTTAGAAGAAAAAGAACCGGCGGTACCGGTATAGCGTCGAGGAAGGCAGACGCTACCACAAAAAAGAAGGGATAATTTCTGCGGTGACAGGAAAAACGACCTGCTGGCTCTGCGGAAAACAAAGAACTGGAGAGAGGCAGTTGGGAAAGGCGGGAAGGCAGCACGCAGGCACTGTGGGATGCTCCCAAAAGCTTTCTAATTGGACGCTGGGGAGCGTTCACGCGCAGGCTCAGTCGGTACCAACGATACCCATATGTGAAGACTACATTCCTGCTTGTTCCTGGAGATAATGTAGAACCTCATTGGTAATGATAAAATGACCCTTTTTGATGTGATCAAATACAGAGAGAGAGAGACAAGTGTAGACTAAATGGTAGCAGGAAAAAAATATGACGACAGAAAAAGACCACATGGCCTTTCTAGTCTGCCCTTCCATATCAACCACTACAACAGTCCCTTTTTTTCCTTTATAGATCCTCTGTGTTTGTCCCATGCTTTTTCAAATTCAGATACTATCCTCATCTCTACCACCTCCACTGGGAGACTATTCCATGCATCTACCACTCTTCACATAAAGAAGTATTTCCACATATTACTTCTGAGTCTATCCCCTTTCACCCTCATTGTATGTCCCCTCGTAGCAAGGCTTATTTTCAATCAAAAGCAGCTCTCCTCCTGTGCATTTATGCCACAGAGGTATTTAAATGTCTCAATCATATCACTTCTATCCTGTCTTTCCTCTAAAGTATACATATTAAGATCCTTAAGTTTGTCCTCATATCCTTTATAACGAAGACCACTAACCATTTTAGTAGCCACCCTCCGTACAGACACCAACCTGTTTATATCCTTTTGGAGGTGCAGTCTCCAGAATTGCACACTATACTTCAAATAAGGTCGCACCAAAGACTTATACAATGGCACCATCACCTCCTTTCTTCTGCTGGCCATTCCTCTCCCTATGCACCCAAGCATCCTTCTAGCTTTCGCCGTTGCCTTTTCTACCTATTTAGCTACTTGAAGATCATCAGGTACAATCATGCCTAGGTCCTGCTCTTTTTTTGTGGACAGAAGTACTTCACCCCCTATACTATACTGCTCTCTTGGATTGCTGCAGCCCAAATGCACGACCTTGCATTTTTTAACAATAAATCTCAACTGCCAAATTCCAGACCATTCTTCAAGCTTAGCTAGATCCCTCCTCATGTTATCTACACCTTGTCTACTCTATTGCAGAGAAGAGTACATGTGCATTAAAACTGGAAGATTAATTGTCTTGTTTTCAGGTAGTATATACACAAAGGGAGGCAATCTGTCTCATCACAACCTTTAAAACTCCACAGTTAATTTAACCCACAGTGTTTGTGGCAGTACTGAAGGCAGGATTACATTGGTGGTCTTGCTTTTATTATTACCCAGTGAAAAACTACCAACAGATTTGCACATGCTTTCTCTGGAGGTACTTTTTACAACCAGAAACGCCACACGTTGTTTAAATTGAACAAGCACTACCTGTGTTTCTAGACTAAACTCCCCTTCTCCTCCAGTGAACACCCTAAAGCAATGCAGTTAAAATGAGGTTGCTCACCTGCAGCAACTGTTTTCTGTGGACAGCAGGATAAGTCCTCACATTTAAGTGACATCACCTAGGGAGCCCATGCAGGAACCCTTTCTAAAATAGAAGCTGAAGGTTTTCAGTGTATGCATGCCTCTTTCTGCCTGCCGCCGCTACAACACCTGAGCTCAGTCTGTATGAAAAGCTTGGCAGCCTCCTCCGAGAACAGGTGGGAGGATAGTGAGGACTTATTCTGCTGTCCACAGAAAACACCTGCTACAGGTAAATAACCTTGTTTTCTCTGTGGACAGGCAGGATAAGGCTTCATGTTTTGGAATCCCAAGCTGCAGCTTGCTTCAACAATATTTATTTTATTTAACAAGTTTTTTATACCGCCTTATCATAAAATCAAAGCGGTTTACATTATAACTCAAACCATTAGAGAACTTACGTTGGAAACATGGGGAAGGGCGATATGCAGGGGATGCACAGAGGCATAACTTATTTATGGCGAAACATATACAGATGCCAGGTAGCGTGTAAAGAACAGTCCGGAGTTTGGAGTGTTAGGTATCTTCACTGAAGTGGTCAATGAAGAGAAAGGTTTTTAGCTGCTTCCTTAAGTCTTATGTCCATGGTAGTCCTTAGTTTCTCTGGAAGAGTTCCAAATGGTAGGTGCTGCTAGTGAGAGTACCCTTGTCGCAGTGGCTTTTGTGTATGAACTGGGAGTTGTAATGGTATCTAAGGTGCTCTGTCTCCTTGGTCTATTGTTAGGAGTTGTGCATGTCAGGTCCTATAGGATTCCAGCTGACGTATTTCTGATTTTGAAGATGGTCAGCACTGTTTTGTATTTGGCACGTGAAGTGATTGGAAGCCAGTGGAGCTGGTTCAAGAGGAGCGTTATGTGATCATACTTTGCTGCTACAGTGATGGAATAGGTGGTAGTGTTCTGGACTAATTGCAGAGGTTGAATGGATTGCTTTGGAAGTCCTTGGAATAGGGAATTGCAGTAGTCCAGTATGGGTGTGATAATGGCTTGACAGACTGTATGGAAATGGTCTTGGCTGAGGAGGGGTTTGAGTCTTCGAAAAGTTGCCAGTTTGTGGAACGCATTCTTTGTGGTTCTGTTGATGTGGGCTTGTAAGTTCAGGTGGTGATCAAGGGTGACTCCCAGATATCGAACTTCATCTTTTACTGAGATAAGTGTGTCGGCCAAATTTATTTATTTATTACATACACTTATATACCGCGCTATTTTCCATCAGTGCGGTTTACATAGAACCAGTTAAATACACATCTCAAAACATTCGATTTGTGTTTACAATTAACAGGCAACAGAATTTGGATAGACAACAAGGGGGTAACTATTTACAACTGTACAGAAAGAGCAGGCTGAACCTCTGTTTGACATGGTTAGTTTATTGAGGTGCTGCCATCCGGGTAATGCTCCAGGAAAAGGTGGTATTTCAGAGCTTTCCTAAACTGCGTTAAATTAGTGATTGCCCGTATACTAGGAGGGAGGCTGTTCCAGCATTTTGGTGCCGAGAATTTGAAAGCCCTGTTCACTGTTGTCTGGCAGCACTTGGTTGTTTCTCTTGGAACTATTAGTTTATTGTCCTCAGGGGATCTTCTAGGTCTGTTCAGGGGGGTTATCTGAATGAGGTCTGCTAGGGCTAGCTTATTTATGATCTTGAAGGTCAGAATTATGGTTTTGAACGTAATTCTGCCTTTTATGGGGAGCCAGTGGAGTTGTTTAAGGATGGGTGTAATGTGTTCCCACTTGGAAGCGCCCTGGAGCACTCTTGCAGCAGAGTTTATTGCAAGCTGTAAAGGGTGTAGTGTGGATTGCGGGAGACCGTGGAGTATGGCATTTGCATAGTCAAGATGCGGTATGATCAAGGCTTGGTATACTGTGTGGAAGTCGCCAGGTTTCAGTAAGGTGCGTATGTGTAAGTGATCAGATTTTATGGTATATAGCCCTTGCTACATTGCCTATATGGGTCGTCATGTCGAGTCGCTGGTCAAGTGTGACTCCTAGATATCTAATAGAGGGTTTGGTAAGTAGTTCTGCATCTAAGACCTTTAAGCATGGTGGTGTGATGAATTTCGGATCTCTGGTGACGAAAAGGACTTCGGTTTTCTTATGTTGGATTCGCAGGTTTTGTGTTTGGAGCCAACTGGATACTGCGTTGAAACAGTCCGTGAGCAGTGAGAGTTCGGGGTTCTCCGTTGCAAAAGGCATATATAGGAGCACGTCGTCTGCGTATAACAGGCATTCCACCTTGAAGGACTGGACGATCTCGCAGATCGGTTGCATATAAATATTAAACAGGGCAGATAGAGAGGATCCTTGTGGGACCCCTTGGCTCTGGTGGAAAGGTTCTTATGTTGCTTCATCTGATCTTACATGTTGCCATCTATCCGAGAGATATGACTTGCACCATTCGAGTGCTAAGTCACAAATCCCCTTCTCTCTGAGGCGGTGTAAGAGGACGTCATGGGAAACAGAATCAAAGGCCGCTGCTATATCCAAGAATATGAGTATATACCCTCGGCGTATGCTGTCAATTCCTGCAATTATGGTACTGAAGAGGATGGTGAGGAGAGTTTTGACCCCATGTGCGGCTCTGAAGCCGTGCTGACACGGATCAAGTGGTGCGGAGGCGTCAATATGATCTTGAATTTGTCTTTGGACGTCTTTCTCGACGATTTTCGCCAACAGTGGTATGCTGGATATCGGTCTATATGAGTCGGGCTTCTTAGGGTCCAGTTTGTTGTTTTTGAGGAGTGGCCTGATTAAGGTACGTTTGAGGGATTGGGGAAAGGTGCCTGTCGTGTATGAGCAATCCATTCGTTTTGCTATAAAAGGGCTGACTGTCGGTCGTAACTCTTTTATCCAGGACATCGGGCAAGGGTCGGTTTGTGCGGTTGTTGTGTTCATTCCAGCAACTATGTCCTCAATGTGTTTGGCAGATGGCTTACAGAAGGCAGACAGTCGGGCTGAGGATCTTGGCTCGAGTGCCATGGTATGTGTGGGGGACTTATTAGTTTGGCACAGTTTTGCTTTTAAGTAGTCGGCAAAGGCTTGAGGGTGGATTTGACTAGGTTGCTCTGGTACTGGCTCTTTTGCTAGGTTCTTTACCATGGTGAAGAGGTCGTGTGGCTTGTTTAGGGACCATTTTAGAGTGTCAGTGTGGAATCTCCTCATGCTTTCAGGTATTGCTTGGTGGTGTTTTTCTAGTTGAGTGTTTTATGTCCTTAGGTCCTCTGTGGCGTGAGTATGGCGCCAGCGTCTTTCTAGTTTTCTCAAGCAGGAGAGTGACATTCTAAGCTCTGTGGAATACCAAGCTGCTGCTGCTCTCTTCTTGGTAGGCTTGTTTGATGGTGGTCGTAATGCAATGGAACTGAAGTTTTCATTCCAAGTGGAAACTAACACTTCAGGGTCGTGGGATGTTAGGTCAAAGAGTGTACGGGTATGGTTTAAGATTTGGTCTTTGTCAAAGGCTATGAACTTGCGTGGAGCGTTTTGGTGTTTCATTTGCGTTTTGAGGCTGCTGGCCTTATCAACACTCTTTTGGAGTTTGTTGGGTAGAGATATTTGGAACATGATTAACATGTGGTCTGACCAGGGGACTGCAGTAGTGGACAGTATGGTGGTGTTTGTTTTAAAGGCAGTTGGGGGGGCAAAAACAAGGTCCAGTGTCCTACCTTTAGCATGGGTGGGCTCATCAACGAGTTGTGTGTATCCTAGTTCTTCGAAGGCATCCAGGAAAGATGAGGCCTGTGCGTTGTGCAAGGATGGTAAATTGAAATCACCTACAACCCAATGCAGTGGCATTGCCAAGCCAAGCTGTTAGGAGATATAATGCTGCTATGTAAAAGCCTGTGAGTGCCATGTTCAGTCTCAGCTCAGGTATGAAACTTGGTATTTTGTTTACTTGTGGTGTAGGTGTAGTAGTAGTGTAACCGTAAAGTGTGCAAGTGGTGTCAACACCTTAGTCTGAACAGAGCAATAATGGATGGGCAAGGCAGTATAGTAGTATAAGCAGCACAATCATGGGTAGCGTAGTATAGCAGTATAAGGAGCACAATCATGGGTAGCGCACTGTAGCAATATAAGCAGCACAATCATGGGTAGCGCACTGTAGCAATATAAGCAGCACAATCATGGGTAGCACAGTGTAGCCATCAAGCAGCACAAACATAGGTAAAGCAGTATAGCAATTTTAAACAGCACAAATATGGGCAACTCAGTATGTCAAGCTAAGTAGTACAATCATGGGCAGAGCAGTATAGCCATTTAAGCAGCACAATCATGGGCAAGCGGTATAGCATAGGCATATGCAAACATTATAGTGCAATCGTGGGCAGGGTCGTATAGCACAGTCAGGGGCAAGCAGTATAGCAGTATAATGCGGGGTAATCATGCGTGGGTAAAGAGTGTGCTTTTGGGATGGGACAATATGGTAGCGCAATGGTACAGTGATGCAGTACTGTATGGAGTCAGGCAGTACAGGGGACACAGGCAGTATACAGGATGTAGTATAGCAAATGGGGAGTGTAATAGTCAAAGGAGTACAGTCGTAAGTGTGCATGTGGCCGGAGGGCCTTCACGAGACTTCTTCTCAGTGGGTCGTGAAGCAGGTAGGGTTAGAACGACAAGCTAGGCTCGGTTGTTAACGGAGCAGGTATCACGTATAATGTTTGGTGGGTGTATCTGAGGGTAATGTGGAACTACCTAGCAACGATTGGGTATCTAGCTATGTAGAGTTAAACGGTACCTGCATTTTACGTCCTGGTTTGAGTCCTGGTTTTCAGTTTGTTCTCCGGCTGTTTAACGGATCCTGGAGAGTACGTGGCCACCGCCAAAGGGCCCTCTGGCGAGGCCCTCAGGCGTGGGCGCACTTGCTGGTGCCCTGCTTTTAAATTAGGTGGAGAGCCCCAATTGGGCAGGCGAGAGGCTGGAGGCGTCCGGGTGGCGAGCCCCGATTGAGCTGAAGGCGTCTGGGTGGAGAGCCCCGATTGGGCTGAAGGCATCCGAGTGGCGAGCCCCGATTGGGCTGAAGATTGATATTGGGGGAGGGGGGTGAAGGAGGCATGTAATAACACAGGTACACTAAAAAATTTTTTTTTTAAACTGCCTCTAATGTTTCGATTGATTTTTACGTTTTTTGGTGCGCTGAATCCAAATCTGGTAACCAATTTGCTCCATCACGTACAGATGTTTTGCTACATTGGGTTAGCAGTTTTAGGTGAACGTTTCAGATTGAGTGCGATCGAGATAAACGTTTCTTGGATGAATTCTTTATACTAATTGTTTAGTAGTTATTCAAATAAGAATAAAAAAAATTGTAACAAGGCAGCACATAAGAATAGAGTAATGTCAACAAAACACACTGTGATGGTAACAAAATTGTCTGCACTTAAAACAGCCACATACATGTGCACAAACATTGAGCATATAAGAGCGAGGTTAGACACAAAGCAAAGCAAAGAAATGTGCAAAAAATGTTGTACAGGTATGTATGTAAGAATAGAAAACGCAAACCGCACCATTGCAATACATGAAGACAAACACCCGATGGTGTGAAAATAAAATTCTAATAAATGAGATCCGACACTGTGGTAATAACTAGCAAATTTTTATTTCAAAGTTTAGTAAAAACACGATATTTGTCAACACAGTTTAGATTTTAAAGTCATTCTTGGGTCAATCAATCTCCTGGTGGGCCCGTTTCTTCTTCCCCCGAATGCTTCTCTTGGTGCGCTGCTTGGCGTATTTTTCATCTGGGGTTTCCCGCAGCAGCAACCAGCAGAAATCAGCCATCATAGTGGTGTTCCATCTTCCTTGGTACCTTCTCTCTGCGTCCTTGATGTCCTGGTGAAACCTTTCACCTTGTTCTTCACTGTACGCCCCCAAGTTTTCGGGAAAGTAGTTCACATGGGAGTGCAAGAAATGGACTTTCAGGCTCATGTTACAGCCTTGTTCTTTGAAGGCATTGAGCATCCTGGCAACAATATCCTTATAGTTCTCATCCCGCCTGTTCCCCAAGAATTTGAGAACAACATCCTTGAAGGAATCCCAGGCTTCTTTTTCCTTCTCAGACATCGTTTCAGTGAATGCTCCATCTGAAATGAGTTTCCTTATATCAGGGCCAACAAACACTCCTTCCTTTAGCTTTGCTTCAGAAAGTCGGAGGAACTTTGAGCAAAGGTACCGAAAGCACACACCATCTTTTGGAAGGGACTTGATGAATTGCTTAATGAGACCCAACTTAATGTGGAGAGGTGGTAATAGAATTTTATCACGAGGTACCAAGCTCTCATGAAGAACATTTTTCTCACCGGGTCTCAAATACTCCCGAATTTGCCAGTCTTTTTTCCCCCAGTGTAGGTCGCGGGCCTGGCTATCCCACAAGCAAAGGAAGCAGGGATATTTGGTGAAACCGGATTGCTGGCCTAATAGCATGGATAGAATTTTAAAGTCTCCACAAATCATCCACTTATGCTCATCATAACGAATCTTCTGAAGAATCAGGGCCAAATTCTCGTATTTTTCTTGGAGAATAACAGAGTGAGCAATAGGAACTGAAGCGAATGTGTTGCCATTATGAAGAAGAACACCTTTTATGCTGTCTTTTGATGAATCAATGAACAGCCGCCATTCAGCAGGATCATACTTGAGTTTAAACTTTTCCATCACTCCGTATATATCGTTGCAAAATACCAAATCTTCCTCTTTGCTGAAATACTTCAAAAATTGTGTCTCGCGGTTGCGGTACCAATAAAAAGTTGTTCCTGGTGACAATAGATTTTTCTGTTTAAGCCGAGAACCTAGCAGTTGGGCAGCATCTTTTGGGAGTCTTAAATCCCGGACTAGATCATTCAATTCAGCTTGAGAGAAAAGTTCAGGTTTCGGATCTGGTTCAGTTTCAAACTCGGAAGTACTGGACTCATCGGGAAAAGCCATCTGATGAGTCTCATCATGATCAGAACCGTCCACACAAATATGATCCAAAGATTTTGGTGGTTCAGGCACAGGTACTTCGTTGCTATGAGGCATAGGTCTAATTGCTGAGGGAAGGTTGGGGTAACTTATTACGTTCTTATTTTTTAAGTTGTATCCCTTCACAATGCAAGAGCAAAAATAGCAGTCACTGCTGTGGTCTCTTTGTTCACGCCACATCATAGGTATTCCGAAACGAAATGCTTGTTTTTTACCTTTCATCCATAAGCGTAGATCTTCCTCACATGTCTTGCACACTTTGTGAGGAGCCCACGGTTTGTCTTGATCGCCTAACTTCAAACCGAAATAGGCGAAATATACTTTTTTAATAAATGCAGAAATGTTCCTCTGCTGCTTTTTCACGGTATATTCCCCACAAATAAAACAAAAACTGTCCGGAGAGTTGACGCAACCTCTGGCTCTGTGAGCCATCACAAATACACAGCACTGCAAACTACAACTGTAGTGAACCACTTCGGAATAAAGATGGATTACGACTGAGCAAACAAAAGGTAATAATGAACTTGCAAGAAACTGAAATTTGACAGGAACGTTCATGTCGCAACCACCGTGTTTGAGCGAGCGAACGAGGCGAGGCTAACAGGAAAGAACATGCGCCAGCGCGAGTACTGGATTTAGCCCCCCGCCTCCCAATTGTCCTGTTAATGTATAAAATGAATACAAAACACTCTAAAATATCATGAGGGAGTGTTTCTAGTTAGTTAACCATTACAACCTCTATTTTGGGCCAAGAAAATAAACTGCAGTCGGCTAAAAAGAAATTATGTGAACATTCCTTATATGGGTAAGAAATCTAATTTTGCAAGAAAACGTGACGTGATGGAACATTTTGGCTATTTTTCCTGGATTCAGCACCCCAAAATCTATAGGAATCAGTTGCAAAACTGGAGGCAGTTTTTTGGTAGTGTACCTGTGTAATTAATGCCTGATTTTTTGATGTTGATGTGTAGGTTGTTGTTGGCAAGCTAGTAGAGCATCTCATGTAGGCATTTTGTCATTTTTGCGTAGTCTGGGGTGTCAAGGTGGATTGGGGTATAGTCCATAATGTCATCTGCATATAAGGAGTAGTGCATCTTGTGCCTTTTGAAAATGTTACAGACTGGCTGTATATAAATGTTGACGAGGAGGGCAGACAGAAAGGACCCTTGCGGGACTCCCTGTGCTGTGTTGAAAGGAGAGGAGGTGTTTGTTCCGAATTTGACCTTTTGTCTTCTTGTTGCTGAGATACGATTGAAACCACTTGAGTGTGGTGCTGTGGAGTCCAATGCTTGTTAGACAGTTTATAAAGGTGCCGTGCAATACAGTATCGAAGGCAGAGGAAATATCAACAAAAACGAGCAGGAAGCCTTTTTTTATATTGTCGATTCCTCTGAGCAGATTGTCAAAAAGATGCGTGAGAAGGGTCTCGACACTGTGGTTAGGACGAAAGCCATGTTGGAGGGGCTCCAGAGGGGCATGTAAGTCAATGTGATCCTGCAGCTATTGATGAACAACCTTTTCAATTATTTTGGATAGAAAAGGAAAGCTAGAGATTGGGCGGTGCACAGCAGCGTCTGCGCTATCTGTTGAGCTGTTTTTATGGATTGGGCGGATGGTAGTTTCTTTTGAGTGCAGGTGGCATGTAACCTTGAGTTACAGAGAAGCTTATGATATTGTGGATGCATCTGAAACTCTTCCTTGGCTGATTTGATCCATGCTACCGGGCAGGAGTCTGAAGGAGCCATGCTGATGTTTAGTGCGGCAATAGTGCAGGCAATTTGCTCAGTCGTAGGAATATAGAATTCACTTCACCTGTGTGAGGTGTGGGGTCCTTTATTTGGGGTTGGAGTGGCAGTTCTGGAGGTGTCCAGGGGTGCAGCTCTTGGGGGAGGGGGGGTGGGTGGCGGCCTTGATCTTAGCAAGAAGGAAATCTGCACAGGTTTGAAGGTACATCATGTCTTCTCCTCTTTGGGAGAAAACATGATACACCCTCATGCCAGCCAGTTCTGGCATGAGCAAAAATAGCTGTTCATGCCAGAACTGGTAGGCATGAGCAACTATGCTTGTTGCCAATAGAGCTTTTAGTTTGAGGAATTTTCTCTTTAGGCAACCTGAACAGAAAGGAAGGGATCTAGGGGGAGTGGAGTTGAATTCAAACTCTCAAAGCAATGGAACTACTAACCAAAACTGTTGTCCCATTGAGAATCCCTTTCGAAGCAGCAGTGAAACATGAATATATGGACTAAAGTCCAAGTCGCAGAGCTTTGTAAATCTCCTCCATCTGATTCAGTTAGAGGAGCTTTTGAGGGGAAAAGATTCCTGAGATTTACATAGCCACTCGTATGGCATACTTTTGTTTGTTCAGCACAACTTTGTTTAAAGGATCTTGTGTGTATTTTGGTGTTTCATTTGATCAGCAGTCTCTATGATGCAGACTTTGATTTACTTATGTGTTGTAATCCGATTTCTTTCTATAATGGATTTCTTGATTTCCTGTTTTGCTTTTCATTAATTGTAAAACCTTATTGAATAATTAATATATTTAAAAAAAGTAAATCTCCATGGAGGCTCACTAACACAGCTATGGCTTGGACATTATGAGTCATAATATGACTCAGTCAGACCTGCTTGTACAAAAATGAAAGAGAAGCAATCTCCTAGCCAAATTGGGAGAGACTACACTTTGTTATGGTGGACCCTGCTCTGTTGGGGGTCAAAAGAATCAAAAAGCTGGATGGACTTTCAAAGGACTTTAGTGTGCTTCAAATAGAAGACCAAGATTCTCTTGCAATCTACCGTACGCAGCACTACTTCCTCCCTTTGCGAGGATGAGGTTTGGTGAAAAATTTAAGGATTAATAACTGTTAATGTGGAAGTCTGACACCACTTTAGGAAGCAATTTTGGATGAGAACTGTGGGGAAAAAAAACCCCTTAGTATAGGGTGGATCAAAAGGATATCTATTTGTGCTTTATCGACTATAGCAAGGCTTTTGACTGTGTAAACCATGAGAAACTCTGGGCCACATTAAGAAGCATGGGTATACCAGAACACCTGATCGTACTCTTGCACAATCTGTACACTGATCAAGAAGCAGCAGTTCGAACGGAACAAGGAGAAACAGAATGGTTTAAAATAAGCAAAGGCGTAAGACAAGGCTGCATACTTTCCCCCTACCCGTTTAATTTATATGCAGAACAAATCATCAGAGAAGCAGTATTGTATGAAGACAACAGAGGTGTGAAGGTTGGTGGAAAACTCATCAACAACCTTCGCTATGCTGATACCACATTACTGGCTGAAAGTGAAGATGATCTGAAACATTTGCTTCTCACAATCAAAGAACAGTCTCAAGATGGGCCTGCACCTTAATGTAAAGAAGACAAAGATCATGACAACTGGCATAATCAACAGGTTCATCGTTGAAGGCGAAGAAATTGAAATCATGAACAACTTTAACCTACTTGGATCAACTATCAATAAAGAAGCAACAAGCAGTCAAGAAATCAGACGACGCATTGCTCTTGGCAGAATGGCTATGAAAGACCTAGATAAGATTCTCAAGAGCAGAGATGTCTCTCTCCATACAAAGATTTGACCTGTTCAAGCCATGGTATTTTCAACAACATATGGATGTGAAAGCTGGACGGTGAAAAAGATAGACAGGAATAAAATTGATGCCTTTGAATTATGGTGCTGGCGGCGAATACTGTGTATACCATGGACTGCCCGAAGAACAAACCAGTCGGTAACTAGAGGAGCTCAAACCCAAGCTTTCTTTAGAAGCTCAGATGACAAGACTTCGACTTTCATACTTTGGACACATCATGCGAAGAGACAGATCATTAGAGAAAGACATCATGCTTGGCAAGATAGAAGGTCAGCGCAAAAGAGGAAGGCCAGCAATGAGATGGATCGATACAATAACAGCAGCTACGGGTACCAGTTTGTCAACAATGAGCCGCCTGACTCAAGACCGAACACAATTTAGGATAGCTATCCAGAGGGTCGCCATGAGTCGACGGCACTTAACAACAACAACAACATAGGGTGGATCCACTACTAGAGCCAGGAGCCCACTAACTGCACACTGAAGTAACCATCACCAAAACCAATATTTTTCAGGGTAGAAACCACAGTTCACAGGTGGCTTAAAGGGAGCTTTCATTAACAGAGTTAAAACCATGCTGAGGTCCCATAACACAACTAGTGTTGGGGGGGGGGGGGCGCGTTGGATTCATAGAAGCCACAGAATAGACAAGGCTGTAAAGAGATGGGTTTACCTTCTATACAATAAGCACCAATCATACCAAGATGGACCATTACTGAGTTGGTCTTTAGACCAGACTATGAGAGATGTAGAAAACATTCAAGCAATTTTTGAGTGGAACAGGAGAATAAATTTATGGTTTGATGCTCATGCCAGATGACAAACCGCCGCCATTTAAAAGCATATGAGCTTCTGGTAGAAACTCTTCTGTAAGCCAAGATGACATTGGTTGCCCCAACTGGCAGGTTCAGGGAATCGAGTTCTAGCCTCTCAACAACCAAGCTGTGAGGGCTAGGGACGACAATGGGATGCAGAAATCTGCTCTAATTTTGCAAAATCTGTTAGAAATTCACCCAAATGGATAGGGTCCTGGATGGAGAGATTCTGCAGCAGTGGGAACCAGGGCTGTCTGGGCCAATAAAGGACAATGGGTATCACAGCACTTCTGTCTAGTTGAAATTTCAGAAGAATTTTCAGTATCGAACAAATGGGTGGATACGCATACAGAAGTCCCTCTCTACACAAAAAAGGAGAAAAGTGTCAAAAGCTAGTTTGCTGTATCATCCTATCCTAAGGCAGAACTGGTGCCCCACTCTTGGAAGAGACAGCGCTACCTCCCTGTCCAGATGAAAGACACTGCTCAGTCTATCCACCAGAACACTGTTGTCTTCTGCCAGATAAGTGACACAGCAACATCCCATGAGAAATCAAGGTTCTATATCCAGTCTCCAAACATGGGAGAAATGAGCCAGTTCCTCCCTGCTTGTTGATGTAAAACAAACATTGCCACTTGGTTGTCCATATAAATCATGGCAATTTGGTTGGTTAATAGATCTCTGAAAGCCTTTAGGAGCACTGGGACAAACCTTGAGTGCAAAACCCAGCAAGATGTGCTCCCCAACCCAATGAGGACAAGTCCATCATGAGCACTTTTTGATAAGGGGGCTCCTGAAATGGGGAGCCTTTTATCAAGTTTTCAGGGAGCATCCAGCAGGAGACACACTGCTGTAGAGGCTTTATGATGGTGATGTCTCCAAGGCTGTGAGTGGACTGAATTCAATGTCTGTTCAGGGTCAACTAAGATTGTCTTCAGCTGATCTAATTTCAGGCATTCTCTCCACCACACGTTGGTAAGTTATTCCTGCACACAAGTCAGTCTGGGGCCCTGGACCATGGAAGTCTCTAGGCCCTAATAGGGTCTCTCCATTTCAAAGCAAGGTGCCAAAGCTCCACCAATTGAAAAAATCATATTGCCAAAACTGTTGCCCCCATTACAGCTTCTACCTCTGTCCAGACAGAGATCCCAAAGCCAGTTGAAGGATCGGTTCCATGTGTAGGATGCCTACATGCTGAAGCTCTCAGGAAACAGGTGGAGAAGTTCAGAGAAGAGATGGTAAGGCTGAGGAGCATTCAAGACAGTAAGAGGTACATTGATGAGATGCTTCTTGAAACATCCAAGCTTTCCAGCAGAGGTGAGGATGGGAGGCTACAGAAGGACCAAGGTTGGACACGAGTCACTAGAGCCTGCAGAATCACCAATCCAACTCCTCAAGCCCTTGACTTGAAGAATCATTATGCAGCCCTGGAAGTGGAGGAGGCAGATGCATCCCAGGAAAGGGAAGAACCAGAGTTCGAGCATCCCAAAGTTGCTTAATCAGTGACCACTAGATTAGTGACTCTCTTCTGAGGGGTACTGAGGCATCCATCTGCAGTCCAGAGAGGTATGCTGCCTGCCAGGTACCAAAATCCAAGATACTACGGAAAGTTTGCTGAGACTCAAGCTTATTGACTATTACCGGATGTTGCTCATCCATATCGGCACAAATGATACTGCCAGGTATCCTCTGAGCATATCAAGAGTGACTTCATTGCTCTGGGACAGAAGGTGAAGCAGATAGGGGCGCAGGTGGTATTCTCTTCAGTCCTCTCTGTTAAGGGTAAAGGCCAGGTAGAGAAGCTTGCATCCTGGAAATAAATACATGGTTGTGTTGATTGTGTCATCAAGAGCATTTTGGATTCTTGGTCCATGGGGTGAAGTTCTAAGGGCTGCAGAACAGAGATGGCAGCCATCTGTCCAAGAAGGGTTGACGTGTCTTCAGTAGCAGACTGGCTAACCTACTGAAAAGGGCTTTAAGCTTGATTCATTGGGGATGGGTGAAGAAAGCCCCCAGATAAGTGAAACATTAAATACCTTTATAGAAATAGGTAAGAGGGGCAGCATCTGTAAAGTGTCTATAAATGCCCATAGCATGGGAAATAAGATTCCAGATGTTGAGGCTTTAATGGGAGGCTGACTTGGATTTAGTGGCAGTTACAGAGACATGGTTCACGAACAACCATGACTGGGATATAACTATACCAGGCTATACATTATTCAGAAAGGACAGGGTAGGAAGAAAGGGAGGAGAATATTAAAGTGATGGGAATACATGGCTTAAAAGGAAGAGAGGAGGCAGTGTGGGTTAAACTAGAAAGAGGGAAAGAGAAATCCATTTGCATTGGTGTGATATACAGACCTCCATCACAGGGAGAAGATGTGGATGGAAATTTAATAGAAGACATACGCAGCATTGCCAGGAAAGGGGAAGTGCTACTGATAGGGGATTTCGATATGCCAGTGGTTGATTGGCGCATCCCTGCTGCGGTGTCATCTAGAAGCAAGGAGATCCTGGATTCTTTACAGGAAGTAGTATTCAGGCAACTGGTAACAGAACACACACGTGAAGGGACCATACTGAACTTGGTGCTTACCAATGGGGAAAGTGTTTCTGATGTTATAGTGGGTGATTATCTCGCATCCAGTGATCACCAGATGGTGTGGTTCAGTATTAGGACTAGGGCTGATAAAGCATAATTACTCACCTGTAACAGGTGATCTCCGGGAACAGCAGGAATTTAGTCTTCACATATGGGTATCGTCGGTAGACGGAGCCTGCGCGGGAATGCTCTAGAGCGTCCAATAGGAACGCTTTTGGGAGCATCCCTCAGCACATGCGCGCGGCCTTCCCACCTTTCCAACTGTCCCTCTTCAGTTAAGTTTGTAGCCGAGTGAAAGGACAGAGGGAAAGAGGAAAGAGACAGAGAGATGACAACTAGGGGAGGTGGGTGGGTTGTGAAGACTAAATTCCTGCTGTTCCCGGAGATCACCTGTTACAGGTGAGTAACTACGCTATCTCCAGGAACAAGCAGGAATGTAGTCTTCACATATGGGGACTCCCTAGCTGAAGATGCCAAGGAGATAGCCCCAGGAAGCTGCCACCTATAGTAAGGTGGGTGATGCTTCCTCCTATGGATCTCTGGCATCCCACCAGGGTTGGTGGGTAGGAGTTGAATTAGGTCTGAAAGAGATTTTGAAGAAAGACTTGGCCAAAGAAGGCATCCCGATGGGAGGCTTTATCTAGGCAGTAAAGGTGTGTACCGAAGCCCAGGTGGCTGCTCGACAAATGTCATCAATAGACACAGAGTGAAGGTTAGCCATAGAGGCTGCCATGGCTCTCACATTGTGAGCTGTGACATGGCCTTGAAGAGGAAGACTCTTACTCTCATAAGCAAAGGATATGCATTGTGCAATCCATTTGGATAGAGTTCTCTTGGAGACTGGAAGTCCCAAATGACTAGAAACAAAAGCAATAAAAGGTTGAGAAGCCTTTCTATGTTGCTGTGTTCTTTGTAGGTAAAAAGCTAAGGCTCTTTTACAATCCAAAATATGAAGGTTCCTTTCTGAATTAGAGGCATGAGGCCTAGGAAAGAATACAGGAAGATAAATTGATTTAAATGAAAAGGCGAAACCACCTTTGGCATAAAGTGTGGATGAGTTCTGAGAACAACCTTATGGTGAAACCTAGTATAAGGAGAATCAGCCACTAAAGCTTGCAATTCACTAATGCGACGTGCAGAGGTGATTGCAATCAGGAAAGTGACCTTCCAGGACAAATGTTGACGTGCATGTTTCCCTAAGTTATCCAAGTTGTATTTCCCTGTTCTCTGTAAAACTGACGTTTGTTCATTATGGTTTATTGTTCCATGTAAACCGTGCTGATACTAAATAGTGCGGTATATAAGAAATTAAAATAAATAAATAAAAGCTTTAGGGTTGTAGTGGCTAAAGGTTCAAAAGGCGGTTTCATGAGCTGCCCGAGAACTAGGTTTAAATCCCATGCCACCGGTGGTGGCCTGATGGGAGGCTTTAATAGAAGACCTCTCATAAATCTTGATATGAGAGGATGAAAGGAAATTGGTTGTCTATTTAGAGGCTTATAGGAAGCTGCAATTGCACTAAGATGGACTCTTACTGAATTGGTCTTTAGACCAGAATTTGATAAATGAAGTAGATACTCTAGTATCGATTCCAAAGGTATCATAAGAGGGTTTAACCCTTTCTGTGAACACCATATAGTAAAACGTTTCCACTTGAAGGCGTAAGAGCGTCTTGTGGAAGGTTTTCTAGAAGCTTGAAGGATATCCTTTACCTGTTGGGAAAGGTTGAGGTCCTGAAGGTCTAAGCTTTCAGCAACCAGGCCCTAAGATGCAGGGACTGGGGATTCAGGTGCCATAGCATCCCGTTCTCTTGGGAGAGGAGATCTGCAGCATAGCCTCACTCCAGAGGTGCAGCTTGAGAGAGATGCAGAAGCAGGGGATACCACATTTGGCGTGGCCACCGTGGCGCTATGAGGATCATACGACCTCTGTCTCTCTGAAGCTTGAAGAGTGTTTTGGGGATGACGGGAATGGGTGAGAAGGCATAGAGGAAGGCGTCCCTTGCCTGGCAATTTTGAGCCGGAATCCTGGAACAGAACCGGGGAAGTTTGGCATTCAGTGGACTTGCAAATAGGTCTATGTCTGGGGTACCCCAGATCTGAAATATCTTGGCCACCTGGTCTAGGTGGAGAGACCATTCGTGAGGCAGCAGTACTCAGCTGAGTTTGTCTTCCCAAAGGTTTTGAATGCCTGGAAGATATACCACAAGAAGCTGAATTTGATGCTCTGACGAGGGCCCATAGTCATAAAGCTTTGTTACATAATGACAGAGAGCCTGTTCCTCCCTGCTTGTTTGCATAGAACATAGCTACTTAATTGTCCGTTTGGACTAGGACTGTCTTGTAGCTGAGATGGGCATGGAATACTCGAAGAGCTAGATAGATTGCTCTGAGTTTCAGGAGGTTTATGTGAAGACAAGCCTCCTGTGGAGTCCAGGTACCTTGGGTGGAGAGATGATGCAGGTGTGCTCCCCATCCCACCTGTGATGCATCTGTTAGGGTGGAATGGAATAGTGGTTGCTGGAAAGGAGACCCCACTAGAAGATTTTCCAGTGATTGCTACCATTGTAGGGACAAGATCAGTCGTCGTGAGTTTGATATCTTGTCCGACAGATGTCCTGTGACCTATGTCCACTGTGTGGATAGGGTCCACTGGGCTGCTCGCTTATGAAGGCGAGCATAGGGAACCACATGAACCGTGGATGCCATATGTCCCAATAGTTGTAGTAGCTCTCGAGCAGTTAGGTAGGACTTCACCGCTGCTTAAGAAGCTAATTGCAGTATACGAAGACCGCGGGGTTGTGGGAGAAAAGCCCTTGACTGTCTGGTATCTAGACGAGCTCCTATGAACTCTAGGGACTGAGACGGAGCAAGTTGGGATTTTGGGAGGTTTATGACCAATCCCAAGTATTGAAGAATTCGCATCGTGCGAGACAGTGCAGAGCTGGCTTCTGGAACCGTGGGGGGCTCGAATGAGCCAGTTGTCCAAGTAAGGGAAGACGAATATCCCCAGGGTTCGCAGAAATGCAGCTACTACTGCCATGCAGTTTGTGAACACACTTGTTGCTGAAGCCAGACCAAAGGGAAGAACCCTGTATTGGAAATGTTTTCCCTTGAAAAGGAATCGTAAGAATTTCCTGTGATATGGACAGATCAGAATGTGAGTATATGCATCCTTTACAGCTAGAGAACAAAGCCAATCCTGACTTTGAATGTATGGCAGAAGAGTTCCCGGAGAAATCATTTTGAACTTTTCTCGGAACAGATATTTGTTCAATTCTCTGAGGTCTAGAATGGGTCTGTGTCCTGTTTTCTTTGGAATAAGAAAATAGGGGGAGTAGAACCCTGCACCCTGTTGAAGAATGGGCACCTCCTCAATTGCTCCTTGAGCAAGGAGTGTTGAGACCTCTTGATCCAGTAGATTGCCTGTAGAGGTTTGGGAATTGAAATGTCTTACGATTGTAGGAGGGGGCATACTGTGAAAATGAAGCTTGTACCCCTCTCCCACAATGGACAGTTTTCTGCTGTTATTTGGTGCCATCTGTTGGCAAAATGACAACCTGCCTGGAATGTTATGGGGTTCTGGACCTTTCAGAGGCAGGAAGGCTACATTCTCTATGAAGGAGTCAAAGCCCTTGAGGGGGCTGGGCCTGTGGAGCTGGTTGAGCTCTAAGGCCTTTTGGCTTCTTTTGTCTGGATTGTTGTTGTTGACCCTTCTGGGCAACTTGACCCTGAGCTTGCCCTTGCTGGGTATAGGATGGATAAAACTTCCTCTTTTTGCTGAAAAAGGGCTTTTTATAGGGTTTCTTTTTGGCTGGAGTGGCTGTAGATTTTGACAATCTAAAATGATATTGTCAGCATCTATCTCATTAGCCTTTTCCTGCCAGTTCTTGCCAAAGAGTTTTTCTCCTGTGCAAGGGACGTTTCCCAACTTATCCTGTACCCAAATCTCCAAGTCTGATGCCTGAAGCCAGGCAATCCGACGTGCACCAATGGCAATAGCAGAGGTTCTGCTGATGCATTTGAAGCAGTCAAAGGCTGCACAGTTTACAAACTTAGAGACATCTTGAGCATGCTTGACAAGAGTAAGAAAGTCCTGTCGTTTGTCCTCAGGGAGAAGGGGGCTCATAAGCTCCAAATCCCCTGTGACCTCTGAGGAACATTCCCAAATATAAAACATATGAGCTGATCCTAGCCGAAAGCATGGGAGCCTGAAAAGTTTGACGCCCAAAAGCATCAAGAGTCCTGCATTCACAACCTGGAGGATTGGATACATGTCTCTCTGCACTTTTCATCCTACGCATGGCTGACTCCACTACCATTGAATGGTATGGTAGCTGAGTCTTTTGAAAAACAGGACATGGTGGAACTCGATACATGGTATCGAGTCAACTAGAATGAGGAGATGTAGTCAAAGAGTCTCCCACATTCTGAGTATCAAATCATGAAGAATTTCATGAATGGGCAGAGTGGCTGCCTCCTTGGTAGCCTTAGGGTATTGGAGAATTTCCAATTCCTTTGCTCTAGGTTCTTTTTCAGGAGCTACAGTGATTCACATCATGAATAAAACCCTGAAAAGACATGTCTTCCAGAGGAGACATTCTGCGTTGGGGAGAAGAGGAATCTTCCGGGAGAAACACACTGGTACCGGCAGAATTATCAGAGTTATCGGAATCGGAGGATTCGAAATATCTCTGATCTCGATGTTCATTTAAAGCATGGTCTCGGTATCAATCGAAGTCGGTACCGAATTGGTCCGATACCAATCTGTCGATGCCATAAAATGTCGGCATGGGAAGGATTCCCACTGGGCCCGGTACTGTCGGTGCTGGTACTGGTATCTGTACCGGTGCTGGTACTGGCATCGGTGCCCGTTGAACCACTGATGTCAATGGTACCACAGCTGTAAGGAGAGCTGCAAGACTGCGTTCGATAGCGAGGAATCTCTGGTCTATCGACGCTGCCGATGCCTGGGTATCAGTACCGGTTAAAGCGGCTGGATCCCCTGAGCATGGCACCAGTAGTTCTGCCGAGGTCGAAGCCTCGAGAACATCCTGGAACCCCCGTTGATGCTTTTGGAGGCCGAAGCCTCCCGCCAGGGCTGTTTTGCCGGTGTAGTTTCCTCAAGGGCAATGCCAATGGCCTATCGATGCTTTGAAGGAGAGCTACCCTTGGAGGACCGGCTCTTATGTTTAATTACCTGAGATCCATGGGAGGAAGACGAGGCTCTTGAAGACGTCGATGCAATGGACCTGGTATCTGAAGAAAAGAGGGTACCGAGCTTTGCAGCTCGGTTCTGTCTTCCTCTTTTAGTCATCCAGATATAGGAGGAACACTTAGATGGAGAATGGTCGGGGCTTAAACATTTTAGACACCAGTCATGGGTGTCGGTGACGGAGATGGTACCGCCACATTTAGTACATTTTTTTTTTAAAACCACTAGCTGGTTTTTCCATCTAATGCCCAAAATGGCACCTAGCACCAAAAGAAAAAGTTTCTGATGAGAAACAGTTCAAAAATAGATATATATATTTTTTTTTTTTTTTAAAGAAAGAAAGAACCGGCAGTACCGGTAGGTGTCGTGCGGAGGCAGGCGCGACCACAAGAAAACAAGTTTAAAGAAGAAATTTTCTGCGGTGACAGGGTATGTGTCCTGTCAGCTCCACGGAAAATGAAGAACTGAAGAGGGACAGTTGGAAAGGCGGGAAGGCAGCGCGCATGTGCTGAGGGATGCTCCCAAAAGCGTTCCTGCGCAGGCTCCGTCGGTACCGACAATACCCATATGTGAAGACTACATTCCTGCTTGTTCCTGGAGATAATCCATTGAAAAGCGAGGGTCTTAGACTTTAGGAAAACTAACTTTGCCAAGATGGGCCAATACCTCAAGGAGTCGTTAGTGGGATGGGAACAGCTGGGGAATGTAGAAAAACAGTGGGCAAACAAAGGGGATATTTTAAGGGCAACTAAGGCTTTTTGTTAGAATGGTAAATAAAAGGAAAAGGAGATCGCTATGATTTTCAAAAGAGGTAGCTGAAAAGGTGAAGAAAAAGGGGGAGGTCTTCATGAAATACTAGGCATCGCAGAGAGAGGAAGACAGGCATCTATATTTGGAAAAACTTAAAGAGGCTGGCAAAGTAGTCAGGAAAGCAAAAATACAAAAAGAATAATAAACAGCCAATGCAATAAAAAGGGGGATAAGATTTTTCAGATATATTAGTGAGAGGAGGGAGGGCAAAAGTGATATTGTCAGACTCAAGGGTGAAGGGGAGGAATATGTAGAAGCTGATGAGGCTAAAGCAGAATTGCTTAAATATTGCTGTTCTGTGTTCTGATGAGGATAAAGCAGAATTGCTTAACAAATATTTCTGTCCCGTGTTCACAGATGAAGAGACGGGAGCAGGACCTCAGACAACACCCACAAACAGGGACAAAAGCGAGGGGCATCTCAAACGATTGTTTCACTTAACTGGGACTGTGTTCGTGAGGAACTAGCTAAACTAAAACTGGACAAAGCGATGAGACCAGGAACTTAGGAATGTTTCAGCAGCTCCACTGACTGACCTTTCAATGTCTCTTTGGAGTAGAGGATGGTGCCAGAGGACTGGAGAGAGGCACATGTGGTCCCTTTACACAAAAGTGGAAATAAGGATGTGATTGAAAACTACAGGCCGGTTAGTTTAACCTCTGTGGTGAGTAAATTATTGGAAATTCTGCTGAAAGAGAAAATAGTGAGGTTTCTGGAGTCCAACGGTTTGTGGGATCCAAGGCAGCATGGATTCACCAGGGGTAGGTCTTGTCAAACAAATCTGCTTGATTTCTTTGTAGGGAATTAGGCCGAGGAAGAGCCTTAGATGTGGTGTATTTAGATTTCAGTAAAGCATTTGACACTGTTCCACACAGACGACTTATAACCAAACTAAGCACCCTTAGGATGGACCCTAAAGCTACTGATTGGGTTAGAAACTGGTTGAGTGGGAGTCGACAAAGGGTACAGGTAAATGGAGTTCACTCTGAGGAGGTGGTAGTTATTACCAGAGTGCCACAGGGATCTGTCCTTGGTCTGATTCTTTTTAACATCTTGCTAGTGATATTGTGGAAGGGCTGTTTGCCTCTCTGCGGATGATACCAAAATCTGCAACAGAGTAGACACCCAGGAAGGTGTAGATAACATGAAGTATCTAGCTAAGCTTGAAAAATGGTCTAGAACTTGGCAGCTGAGATTTCATGCTAAAAAATGTAGGGTCATGCATCTGCACTGCAACAATCCAAGGGAGCGGTGCAGTATAGGGGATGACGTACTTTTAACGAAATAACAGGACCCTAGGTGTGATTGTGTCTATCTCAAAGTAGCTAAACAGGTAGAAAAAGGGATAACGAAAGCTAGAAGGATGCTTGGGTGCATAGGGATAGGAACAGCCAGCACAAGAAAGGAGGTGATAGTGCCTGTATATAAGTCTTTGGTGAGACCTCATTTGGCATATTGTGTGCAATTCTGGAGACCGCACCTTCAAAAGGATATAAAACAGGTTGGAGTTGGTACAGAGGGTGGCTACTAAAATGATTAATTAATGGTCTTCGTTATAAAACATATGAGGACAGACTTAAGGATCTTAATATGTATACTTTAGAAGAAAGGTAGGACAGAGGTGATATGATTGAGACGTTTAAATACCTTCGTGGCATAAATGCACAGGAGAGCCTCTTTCAATTTATTTATTTATTTTATTTATTTACACAGTTTTGTATACCACCTTATCCTTCAATCAAAGTGGTCACAACACAATTGGGGGATAGATTTAACACGAAGGCATATGAGGCACATACACTAATACAGGGAACATGGGCAATGGAGGGTTAAGTAGCCCACCCAAGGCTGCTGTCCTCTAGTGGGATTTGAACCCCCGACCTTCCGGCCTGAAGTACCTTGCCCCAACCACTAGGCCACTCCTCCACTCAATTCAAAGCAAGCTCTGCTACGAGGAGACACAGGATGAGGGTGAAAGGGGACAGACTCAGGAGTAATTTGCAGAAATATTTCTTTACAGAAAGAGTGATAGATGCATGGAATAGTCTCCCAGTGGAGGTGGCAGAGATGAGGACAGTATCTAAATTCAAAAAAGTATGGGACGAACACAGAGACTCTCTAAAGGAAAAAAAGGGACTCTTTAGTGGATGATATGGAAGGGCAGACTAGATACTGTGGTAAGGAGAGCTGTACAGGAGGGATGGAATGGGAAGAAAGTGAGTCCTGTGCCTTTAAAAGCAGAGATCAGCAGAGTTCCCATAGTGACCACAAGCCTCTGAGGCAGACTACAGCTAGTACTAAGCCCCACCCACTTAGTGACGTTAGAGCTAGATCGAGCTCTAACAAGTCTCACGTGTGCAGAGAGAAAGGCGTGGTGCCTAAGAAGCATCAGTTTAAAAGTGCTTCAGTGTTTGAAGAAGCAGAAAGGAGCGAAAGGAGCAGTAGGAGAAGTAGTAAAGGAGGTGTTCCAGGAGAAGTAGTGTTTGAAGCTGAAGAATCGGGGGAGACAGAGGAACAGGAACAGAAGGAGGTTTCTGTGACCCAAAGCAGGCAGCAGCAACCAAGGCAGAAACGTGTCTCAAGGTACCTCAAAGAAAGGAAACTGGAGGAGCCAATTCCCAGGTGGGGAAACAGCTCAGGGAAGCAGTTGAGCCCTGGAGGTAAAGAGAATGAGTTGTATGTAATTCCTAACAAGGCTCAGTCTGAAGAAGTAGTCAGAGAGCTAAGGAAGAGTGCCAAACACTGTGTTAGCCAGAACCCCGTGAAGCAAGCTATAGGCAGACCTAAGAAGATGCCAGTGACTGCCGTGACTCAGTAGTTAGAAGGCTGATAAGAGAGAGAAACTCAGTTCCTAAAGCCTGTTGCTGCAGAGCAGAGAGAACACTTATTGCTAAAGTTGAATGAGCTACTGCAGGGTGAGAATTACAAGCCTTATGATATCCATTCACAAGACAGCTGTAGTGAATCTACTGAGGAAATGGAAGTAGATATGTCTGTAAATCAGGGTGAAAGTGATGTTGAAGAAATGCAATGTTCTTATTGCAAGGCAAACGAACTGAACATGTGCTGAGTCTATGCTCATGTGAAGGAGTGGTTTGTGAAAGCAATTAGGAGCTTGTTGCTGTGAAAACTTGTTGCTGTGAGCTGAGAAAAAGAAGGCAAACTTGCCAGAAGTTTAAAAGCAATTGTAGCCTGTTTCAATGTGCTATTGAAGAAAGAAACTTGCTGGAAGTTTTAAAATCAGTTGGGACTTCTTTCCTACGGAAGCGGTACAAGAATGGAAGCTTGTTGAAAGTTAAAGTCATTTTCTAATATGGTCAACAGCCTTAGCTTCAGAAGGTGGTTACTGGAGTGAAGCTAATAGTTGACGTTGTAAAGAAGAAAATTCCTGTATATTTCTGTTAAGCCTGTTTGGACTTTATTTCCTTTGCCTTTGGAGAATTATCCTATTTGTGTTGGTGCCACGAATTTTGATGCGGAGGGGAAATCCCGAAAATAAATTTTCTCTGTTTTTGCCTAACAAACCGTGTGGTCACACTGCTTGCTCAAAGAATATCTGAACTACATCTCCCAGCAGCCCATGCTGGCAGCCATATTAGGAAACAGTATTCAAAAAGGGCAATTAGGCGAGCCCTCCTGCTCTTAGGCCACCGGCCCAGGCGGGAGGACACGACAATACAAACATGATGGCAGAAAAAGACCACATGACCTATGTCAGATGTTTTCGATGCTATATCAAAAGTACCATAAGTAACTGACTATGTGCTCTCTGGACTCCTTCCCTTGTCCCACTAGAAAGCAGAATCCCACAGCCCTCTCTGGAGGGAGATATAATGCATCTGGATTATCAGAAAGCCTTTGACACGGTCTCTCATGAAAGATCTTGAGGAAATTTAAAAGTCATGGGATAGGAGGGTAGTGCACTACTGTGGATTGGGAACTGGTTAAAGGATAGAAAAAAACAGAGCTAGATGCCATTTTTCTCAATGGGGAAAGGTGAATAGTAGAGGACCCCAGGGATCTGTGTTGGGCCCGCTACTTTTTAACATATTCATAACTGACCTAGACATGGGAACGAGTGGGGTAATCAAACCTGTAAATGGCAAAATTATTCAGTGTTATTTAATCGCAAGAGTATTATGAAAAAGTTCAAGAGGATCTTGAGAAACTGGGATATTGGGCATCCAAATGGCAGATGAAATTTAATGTAGACAATTGCACAGTTATGCAACCCAAATTACAGTTACACAATGCAAGCTTCCACATTAGCAAACAGAGGAAAAAGATCTAGACTTCATCATGGATAATACATTGAAACTCTTTGTTCAACGTGTAGTAGTGGCTAAGAAAGCAAATAGAATGCTAGGAATAAAGCCAAGGGTATTATGCCTCTGTATTGCTCCATGGTGTGTGTAAGTGCACCTTGAATATCGTGTGTAGTTTTGGTCACCATATCTGAAAAAAGGATATAGCTGATTTAGAAAAAGTACAAAAAGCTACCAAAATGAGAAAAGGGGATGGAAGAATACCCAATGAGGAAAGACTCAAACGGTTAGGGCTCTTTAGCTTGCAAGAGAGACACTGAGGGGAGATATGACAGAAACCTATAAAATAAAGGGTGGAGTTAAAACAGGTAAATGTTCATATAGGTTGTTTACTACTTCAAAAAGTGGAAAGACTAGGGGAACTGCAAAGAAGCTACAATATAGCACACTTAAGATAAATCTGAGAAAATATTTTTTCACTCAACGTATAATCAAATTCTGGAATTCCTTACTGGAGAATGTAGTAAAAGCTGTTAGTTTAGCTGGGTTTAAAAGAGGGGTGGGACAGTTCCTGAATTAAAGTGGACTGGGAAATCCACTGCTTACCCCTAAAATATCAGTATGGAATCTGTCTACCTTTAGGGAACTTGAAAGGTACTTGTGACCTGGATTGGCCTCTGTTGGTATCAGGATACTGGACTCAATAGACCTTTGGTCTGACCTAGTATGGCATATCGTATATGTTCCTATGAGAAATGTCACATTTCTCTAGGCCATGCATGTGCTTCCTTCATTTAGAGCTGGATAGGGCACCATGAGGGAGGTTAGCATGGTCTTCTGAAATGGTGAAGAAGCTGGAGCGTCTCAAATCCAAGATTTTTGGACTCCATGCATAGAGCTGAACTTTTTGCTCACAGAAGGCATGGAGGGCGAGGGGGAAGGGGGTGTCTCCCACATTCTAAGCTGCAACCTCTGAAAGATTCAATGTACAGACACTGATACCACCTGCTTAGGGGGATCAGGATACTGGAGGATGTTCAAATCTTCTGCCCTGGGTTCCTCCTCCATATCAAACTTAAATGGAATGGCCTTAACCATATCCCTGGCAAAATTGTGGAAGGGCATATCCTCAGGAGGTTATGATGCTGATGAGGTGGACAAGGGTCCAACGGTATCTCTGAGGATCTCTTCTCTGAAAGTACTCAGTCTGTTTCCCAGGAGCATTTGGAGTGACTCAGAGGGGAACTCCAGAGATGTCAGACAGGTCTTCAAGTATTGAGGAATCTGATCTCCTCCAGGAGGCACGGTGCACCAATTGGTTCCAATGTTTCTGGAGTGATACTTGTCCCAATGGCTTCGATACAGAGATCAGCCGGGCACTGGTCGGTGTCTAGGCCTTTTTGGGTCTCAATGATGACCCACCTCTTGCAGGTAGCTTTTGAGTTTCAAGAAGTGGCTCGATGCTACTGCTTTGGAGGTGGAGCAAAGAACATCTGCAGACATTATCTGCATAAGCTTGTATTCCATCCTCTTAGTAAAAATGCTCTGAGGGCTGCCACTACCAAAGCCATGCGGAACTCAGCAAGATTAGTCCATATCCCCAGTACTTTTGAAGATGAATCAGCCAGCTCATCACAGACCATCGGAATCTGGGGCAGCCCCTCCAATGACATGGAGGTTGAGCTATCGTTCCTTTGGGACTTCATTTGTCATGTGTCACTCAAGTCCCCTGTGCTCTTGGCATCGTGCTCCAGCTCCTATGGATGATGCACCTCAGACTCTGCCAATGCTCAACATTGGTATTCTTGATGCCAATGAAAGACGACGAATCCTTCCCCTTCTTCGAAATGGGACCGGAAGGTGACCTGTCTCTGGTCACTCTACTAGTACTCCGTTCTGAGCGAGCTCGAGCTCTTCCCAATCCGATGCACTACCAGCAATTGATGCAGCTTCTGAATTAATTCTGAATTAACCATTGATGCCGATGAGCCCGTTTTCTTAGCACCAAAAATGTGTGCGCACTTTTCCTCACGACCCTTACAACCCCCCTCTGTCACCTGTAAACAGAGATAGTATGGTTAGGCCCTTGACACTTTAGGAACAATTTGTGGAGATCTGTGATGAACATGAGCTTAAGGCACCGGGAGCACTTTTGAAACCACTGATCTGTTTCTATAACACAGTGGACAAAAAAATAGCCACAGTGAAATCAAACTGCTCAATTATAAAAATATAAAAGAAAATACTTTTGTGGTCAGACATGTCCGAGGCCTAAGCAACACTAAAGGGAAATAAAAACGAGAAAATGACCAAAAAGATCTTAGAGTACCCTTAAGGAAAGGCCTGCAGCAGGTGGCAGGATAAAAAGGAAGGAAAAACATCTACAAAAACATTAAGAAAAAAATAAATCAATATAGTGACTGAGGAATACACTGCAGCGCAAAAAGTACATCCTTTGGGATCCACACAAAAAAAAAAAAAAAAAAAATCAGGCTGAGCTCCTCAAGCCCAGCAGCAGCAGGCAGAAATTTTTAAGCGCTTCTAGAATAGTAACATAATTCACGCACAAGTTCCACTGGAGATGTCACCTAAACATGAGCAGTTGTGCTGCTTGTCCATGGAGAAAAAACTAAAGAAAATAAATAACAAAATTTTTGACGTAAGTTATACTTGGTAAAAACTGCTATGACATCTCCCCACTTAGTTCAAAATTCCGTGTGAATTATTGCTTGCCTCCATCGCTGAGGAGGGTTTGACAGGCCTGCTGAAATAGGTTTTCATCTTCTTTCTAAACAAAGTCAGGGATCTGTATTGGGACCAGTGCTTTTTAACATTTATAAATGTGGAAATGGGAATACGCTGCAGGGTGATTACATTTGTTAAATATTATGTGGATTGTGACAAACTGCACGAAGGCCATAGCGAGACAGGGCATCCAAATGGTAGATAAAATTTCACATGGACAAATGAAAATTTATGCACGTAGGGAAGAATAACCCTAATAGATACATGATGCTAGGTTTCACATTGGGAGTCATGATCCAAGAAAAGCATCTGGACATGATTGTAGACAATCCTTTGAAAACTTCTGTTCAGTGCAGTAGCGGTCAAAAATGCAAACAGAATATCAGGAATCATTAGGAAAGGAATAGAAAATGTTAAAAAAAAACCCAGATATAATGCCTCTGTATACTCCACGGTGCGACCCACCTTGAGTATTGTGGGCAATTCTGTTTACTGCAACTCAAGAGATATAGCAGCATTAGAAAAGACAGAGAAGGGCAATCAAAATGATAAAGGGGATGTAATGACTATGTGGAGAGACTAAAGAGGTTAGAACTCTTCAACCTGGAGAAAGATGACCGAGGGGAGATATGACATGGTCTATAAAATCCTGAGTGGTGGAGATCACATTATGTGTTGAGCGGGAGCGGACGTGTGAGCTCTTACTCCAGAGGGGCCCTCTCCCTTAAACTCATAAAGAACCCTAAGAGCGGTGGAACCGATTGGCAAACTCAACGGGGGGAGAGGCCAACCTGCAGGACACCGACTGAGACGGAGGGAGAGCAAGCGGGAATGAAATCAGCCCGGCAAGAAAGGGAGAAGCCAGGACCAGGAAGCGCCAAAATGGCAGAACAGCCACCTTTCCCGATGGCTTCGGCCCAGGCAACCTTAATGGAAGAGGTAACTGTAGCAGTGGTGGGAGTGTTGTCACAGCAGCTGGGGGACATCATGAGTAGAATTGAGGCCATTAATAAAACATTTGAGTCGTTCAGGGGTTAGCTACAGGAAGCGGAGCAATGAGTGGGAAAGTGGAGGAGGTAACAGAGGCCCAAGCACAGGAGATTCGCCGGCTGCAGACAGAGGCAGAGTTGCAAGCTACAAAAACTGACGACTTGGAGAACAGGAGCTGCAGAAATAACCTCAGGTTTGCAGGCATTCCAACATCAGTAGCAGATGGCGAGTTGAAGGGGTATTTGGAAACGCTGCTGCCTTCGGTCCAGACACTTGGAGGGGATTGTGAGGCTCCCATAATTGAGCAAGCACACTGAGTGGGCCCAATGCAACAGGAAGATCACAGACTGCGCCTGGTTATAGTCCGGTTTCTAAACTATGCCCAGAAGGACTCTATACTGCAGGCAGCAAAGAGCAAGAACCCATTTCAAAACGGGGACCTTCACTTAAGGATATTTCAGGACTATTCAGCAGAATTAAGTCTGCGACGCACAGCCTATGCTGTAGTGTGCCAAAGACTAGTGGAGTGGAAAGTGAAATTTGGGGTTCTTTATCCCACCCGTCTCAAAGTCTTTACCAACAGTGCAGTGAGACTTTTCGAATCAGCAGAGGCGGCCTCAAAACACTTGGAGTTGCAGCCAGCATCGGTGGGGGAGACCTCCTAGAGTGCTCATGGAACGGTGGAAGTAGGAGGGAGGACATTGATCTGAATACTCGAGTTTCTGCATGGAGCTTTTGCATGAACTAATGTGAGGAGCCATGCTGGCACACTGAAGAGTATCTGGGCAAGGTAGCGGGTACAAAGTAGAGGAGAGTTAAGGAGGCTGCACAAAAAAGCAAACTTTTGATCTTCCCTGAATCTTCACAGATGGGCTTATCCAAGCACAACGACGGATGAGGCCACACAGACAGCAGACTGAGATAAGCCGCAGCAGGAAAACTGTTGACATTTATGGAGGGAGGTGGTGGGACAAAACCTTTTCAATTTCATATATCCTCCCTTTTTTTCCCTGCCTGAGAGACACATACTTTATCTTTGGAACGGGGGTGGGGGATGGCCCTCTGGGAACATCTCAGCGTGATCTTGTTGAGACGTGAAAGGAGTAAGAAGTGAAAGGCATGAGAAATGGGGTTGGTAGAGGTGGGGAGAGTCCCCTTATTAGCCACTCACAGTTTCACAGAATAGGATGGGAAAGCAAAGGGAAGGGGCCCTAGGTGGAGGGGGGGCGCACCTGGACCACAAAAGTAGAAGAGCAACACGATATAGCAGGGGTGAGAACAGGTATAGATTGAGGGTCCACTTGTGGAACGTATGTGGTATAGGCACCCCAATCAAGAGGCATAAAATTTTGAGAGCACTCGCATGTCATCATTGTGATGTAGCACTTCTTCAAGAGTCACATCAGTCAACTATAGAACATAATAAAATGAAAAAGGATTGGGTGGGGCAGACATTTGGAGCGCCCGCACAGGGTAGGAAGGGTGGAGTAGCAATACTGATATATAAGTGCGGTTTGAATGTAGATGGGAAATCGCAGACCCCCCATGGTAGATTTATTATACTACATGGAGACTTAGGCCAACCAATAATTGAGTAATATTTATGGGCCAGCCAGTTCAGAATTGTCCTTTTATGCAGACAGCCTCCCAGCTGGAACAATTATTCGCCATAGCTATGGTGGTGGGGGAGAATTTGAACGGGATACTTGACCCACTGATGGATACATCCAGGACAGTTATCTCACGTGTTGCGGCGATTTTTGCGATGACTCCACTTAGTGGACCCATGACGACTGTTACACCTGCAGGAGAGGGTCTATACCCATTTATCACGGGCGCACGGAACGAGCGCCCGCATAGACTGGTTTCGGATAGTCTGTTTACAAGGGTGGATGGGGCCCACAATGGGCCGGGGAAAATCTCGGACCACGCAATGATTTGACTAGAACTGGCATGGCGCTCAGAGAGTGAATATACACGGCTCTGGCGCTTTCCACAGGAGCTTAGTAACGATGGGCAGTTCCAGGTGTTCCTGAAGGATAGATGGCGCGAGTATCAAACACACAATCAGCAGCATCAGGACACTCCTGAGTTGTACTGGGAAGCAGCCAAGGCAGTATTAAGAGGGGATATCATGGGATATGTATCTCGGAGGAGACGCTTCCTGAATGCATGGGTGCTTAGACTGGAAAAGCAGGTAGTGAAGGTGCGTGCTGCTCAACCCCTCGGGCATTATCATGCACGGTTGTTGGAACTTCAGGCTGCTTTAAATGAGGTCTTACATCAGAGAGCAAAAAGTCTCATCTGTATGATAAATTTCAATTACAGGAGTATGGGGGCAAAACAGGGAAGCTTTTGGCTCGATATCTTCAAGGGGCTAGAGAATCTAATAGGGTGGTGGCCCTGCTGGTTGATGGGGGAGGGATTCATAGAGATAACAGGGGGATAAGCCAATCTGTTCTGAGAGTTCTACAAGAAACTGTATGAGGAGGAGAAGTGCTCCCCTGATAGAATGGAGGCCTATATTCAACAGTGTTTCCCCCCCCTCAGATATTTAGACAGCAGGCCCAAGAGTTGGGAGCACCGCCAACATTGGAGGAAGTTCAGAGAGGTATAGCCAAGGCACAGGTCCAAACGGGTTTACAACTGAATTTTATAAGATGCTGCAGGGGGGAGGTAGGACCCTCACTGGTGGCATTGTACCAAGACAAAATAGGAACTGGTACGTTTTCATGGGGGAGAAATCAAGCCCATATCATGCTAATTCCCAAACCGGGGAAAGATAAGATGGAGGGCAAGCTCTTACAGACCCGTTTTGTTGATTAATTTTGATAGCAAACTGTGGGCTAAGATCTTGGTGGACCGGCTGGTGGAGCTTCTGTCCCACTTGATACATGAGTCCCAGATAGGCTTTGTGAAGGGGAGATGCACAGTAAAAAAATATGCGGCCTATCATGGCCTCCTAGGAGTGGGTGCGTGAGAAGCAGACCCCCTCGCTCTTGATTAGTTTTGATGCTGAAAAGGCCTTTGACAGAGTCCAGTGGGATTACCTTTTTCAAGTACTACCCAGATATGGGTTAGGAGAGACTTTTTTTTACAACAGGTCCGGACTCTCTACACAAAGCCAATAGCCTCAGTATTGGTAAATGGTATCTTATTGGCCTCTTTTCCCCTGGAGAGAGGAACCAGACAGGGGTGTCCATCACCACCACTGTTTTTTGTCTTATCGTTGGACCCCCTCATTTGATTCCTTGAGGAGTGTGAGGCGATCCCAGGAGTCACGATGGGTCAATATCAGTTTAAGGCGACAGCTTTTGCGGACGACCTGCTGGTTCATATTACAAACCCAAGGGTGGCCTTTCCTAGATTACTGTTGACAATTGACTCCTATGGGAGGTTGGTGGGTCTTAAGCTGAACCAAGATAAATCCGAAGTGCTGGATGTCCTTGGCACAGTACATGGACGGTGGGGAGGGCCGTTTCCTCTGAAATGGGCAGATAGTGAGTTCCAATACTTAGGGGTGTGTTTGCCAAGGGACCCACTACAGCTTTATAGGAGGAATTGGGATAAAGCTATGGAGCATGTCCTTAGCAAGATTAAGGATTGGACCCCATTTCCCCTGTCGATGATGGGGAGAGTGGCGGCATTTAAGATGGTTCCATTTCCTAAACTCTTGTATGTTTTGCAGTCTCTGCCCATGTACCTCCTTCGTTGAGACGTGGAACACCTAGAACGAGAGATCTGGAGATTTTTAAGGAAGGGGGGGGGGGGTCGGGCCCGAGTTCCATGGGCCCAGGGAGGGGTGGAAATCCCTGACAGTCTAAGTTACGCAAGGGCGGGTACCCTGAGACACCTGAGGGATTGAATAGGGCAGATGGAGCAATTCACCCAAAGGGAGTTAGAAGAGGAATTTGTGAAACCTCATTTGCTGATGGCAATTTTGCACATGAAAGGAGCAGAGGTGCCACAGAGGCTCCACCGAAGTCAGTTAATAGAACCAGTACGGAAGGCTTGGAGGTTCCTGTGTGCCAAGTGGAACATATTGGCAGAGTCCTTAAGGTTTTTACCAATATGTGGCAATCCCGAATTCTGGCCGGGGATGGATAGCCAGATCTTTCAGGAGTGGAAAGGGAGGGGAATCCAAAGTGTGGGTCATGTGCTTACCCTTGAGGATTCAATGAAATCTCTCACAGAACTATGTAGAGAGCTTGAACTGGGGAAACCCCAATATTTTGCTTATCAGCTACGTCATTATATCTGTTCTCTCCCTGTAAGACAGTGTGAAGGTTAAGCAGACCGCAAGGGTCTTAGAGTTCTTTGACATAGGGATACATTCTCTTGACCTCCTATCTAGCCTGGCTAAGAAATTGGGGCAGTGGCTGTCCCAGAAGGATTATGTAGGGCTAAGTGTAAGATGGGGGATTGAGGTGGGGAGTGAGGTGACAGAGGGGAGTACAGTGTTCCCTCGCCACTTCGCGCTTCATGTTTTGCGGCTTCAGTGCTTTGCGGGTCAGCAGCCACATTGTGGAAAGGAGCGTTGTTTCATGTTGATGCGCGAGAGAGAAGGATCCCTGCATGTCAACCAAAGAGATGAGTTGACTCAGAGTACTGTACATACCACGGGCTTTCATAAAGGCGCGTGATTGGTTTCCGGTGTGACATCGACCAATAAGAGTACGAGTGGATTTATCCCTGTGAGTTGATTGTCTGCGCATCATTGCAGCCTCACCTAGCATCTTCTCTTGTTGTATCTCGCCAGTCTTGTCCATGATGTTGAGGGGCAAATACTACTTCGCGGTTTTTCAGCTTTCGCGGAAGGTTCTGGTCCCCATTAACCGCGAAAAACAAGGGATCACTGTATAAAGTAAGTGCTGGGGAAGGTTCCGAGGGTGGTCACAGCAGCTCGACTCAGAACTGCAGGTGCGCGTGATCCATCGAGCCCGGTTCTCGCCAATGCGGGCATCCACAGTGGGTTACGACCGAATGGCGATTGCTCGTGGTATGGGATGGCGGGAGCAAACCTAGGACACATGTGGTGAAGCTGCACAAGGATACAACAGTATTGGTATCGAATTCAATGTTACATGTGTGACTTGATAGAGCAAGTGGTGCAGTGGACGGCAGCTTTAATGGTGAGTGATCACCTTCCCGTGGCATCCCCTAAGGGGCGATGGGAGCATATACTGATACTCAAAGCATGCATTACAGGGAAGCTGCCCATAGTCCGAAATTGGAGACAAGATTCGGGGTCTTCATACTGGGAATGGAGACACATATTCCATCAACTTATGACCCAGGAGTTGATGGCTTCCAGGGGATACCCAGAAAAGAGAGCTCAGTGCTTATTGATATTGGGGGGGGGGGGGGGGGTAGTATCTGGACAAGCTTAACCCACTGGTGAGGAATGAACTGTTGACCTTATAACGGAGGGGGTATTGAGAGGAGGCAAAGAGGCCTATTAATAATGGGGGCTGGGGGGTGACGGGAGGGGAGGGGGGATAGGAGGGTAAAAGATCTCCAAGTAGGTACGGAGGACTCCAGGCAGAGTATCAGAGTCAAGCTCTGCCTGAGGGGAGGGGTCCAATGTTAGGAGAGGGGGGAGGGGAGGGGAGGGGGAGGGGAGAGACAGAGAGAGGAGATAGGATGGGGGTAGGAGTGGTAGTTGGGGAAGGTATAATAAAAGTGGGACGCCATTGGGCTGTTAATTTGGGGGGGAGAGGGGGGGAGAGGAGGGGATAGGAAGCAAGGGGAGGGGTGGAGAGGACGCTGGAGAGAGGTGGTTAGTATAAATGAATGTGAACTGAACTTAAGTCTAGGTGGGTCAAGGTAATGCACAAAGCATTGTTGGAAATGGACTACCAGCTGGCATTTTAGCTACCTGAATGACTACTTAATACTTATTAAGTGTACTGGAAGGAGGAGGTGAAGGGAAGGACAGGGAGGGTAAGAGGTTCGGGGGGGGGGGGGGGGAGAAAGTGAAATTGGACATGTGGAAGGGCATGGAATGTAACAAAATTCAATTGTGTGCCTTAAGGTTTTCTCTTTTTTTGTACCATGTATCATAATTGTCTAATTCCTTGACTAAACAGTTTGAATATAAAAAAAATCCTGAGTGGCATGGAACGGGTAGACACAAATCAATTGTTTACCCTCTCAAAAAAATATACGACAGTATAGTTACTCACCTGTAAAAGGTGATCTCCAGGAACAGCAGGAATCAGTCCACTTATAGGTGAATGTCACCGACTGAGCCTGCATGGGAATGCTCCCCAGCGGCCAAAAGAAAAGCCTTTGGGAGCACTCCACTGGGCCTGCATGTCTGCCTTCCCAACTCCTCTCCTCAGTTGGGTTTGTAGCCGAGAAAAAACAAAACAAAACAAAAGAACCCTACAACTCCTAGGGGAGGAGGGCAGGTTGTGAAAACTGATTCCTGCTGTTCCCGCAGATCACCTGTTACAGGTGAAAAATTATGCTATCTCCAGGAATAAGCAGGAATGCAGACTTCACTTATGGCACTCACAAGCTCCCAGGTACCAAACTGGCATTGGGGGGGGGGGGGGGGGGAAGAGTAGTGTAATCCACAGAGGTAAAAAATGTGTCGATGAAGAGTCTGGGAGGGTTGTAGGCCATTGGACTCAATTCCAGAAGGAAATATTCCCCCAGTGATTGTCTGGTATTTTGTAGAAATCTGGGACGGAGGGTAGGAGATTAGTGTAAGTCCCAAAGAGGTGCTGGAGAACAGCTTGGCCAAAGCCGTCGTCCCGACAGGAGTCTCTATCCAGACAGTAGTGTGCAGCAAAATTGTGAATGGAAGAGTAGGTAGCTGCCTGACAAATGTCCTCAATAGCTACTGAACAAAGATTGGCTACAGTTTGCCATAACCCACACATTATGAGCAGAGACATGACCCTCCAATGAGAGTCCTGCTTGTGCATAAGCAAATGAAATGCAATCTACTATCCATTTAGATGGAGTATGTTTCGTCACCAGTAGCCCCAGGTGGCTGGTATCAAAGGAAATGAATAATTGAGAGGATTTTCTATGATCTTTAGTCCTATCCAAGTAGTAAGCCAGTGCTCGTTTGCAGTCTAAAGTGTGTAGCACTGCTTCAGCCCAAGACTCATGTGGTCTAGGGAAGAAAACGTGAAGGATTACCAACTGGTTTAGACAGGAGGAGGAGACCAGCTTTGGGAAGAAATGTGGATGGGTACGGAGAACCATCTTGTCATTTTAGAACAGAGTATAGGGTGGATCTGCCACTAGAGCTTGCAGCTCACTGATGCAGGGAGCTGATGTGAGAGCAATAAGCAAGATGACCTTCCAAGATAGAAACTTCAGTGAAGCACTGGCTAAAGGTTCGAAAGGTGGCTTTAGAAGTTGTGCCAGAATCGCATTCAGATCCCAGGCTACTGGAGGTGGCTTAATGAGTGGCTAGGACAGCAGGAGACTCCACATGAAGCGTGCTTCTAAAGGGTGTGAGGAGATAGGCTGTCTATCCACTGGTCTGTGACAGGCACTGTTCCCTCTAAGCTGTGCGCGTGCACACAACTCGCCGAGTGAGCACACATACTTTACAACAGAGCGCACAAAAATTACGGTTCTGATTCTGATAGAAAATAACAGACGTCTTAAAATTTAAAAGCTGTGATTGTAATTACTAGAAATTTTCTGCTTCATTTAGTAATCGTCTATTTTCATTTAATTTAATTAAAATCAATGTGGTATACATACTGTATCCTGACGTGTAGTCAAATTTTAAAGTATATAACTCCGAGTGTCGTTATGTGGCGCACAAAAATGTAACCTTCCTTCAAAAGCTGCACAGCTGATATTTTATGTGCACACAGCCTACAGAAAATTAGAGGGAACATTGGTGACAGGCTGCAATGGTACTAAGGAAAACGCTCACTGAGTTAGTTGCAATACCTGTCAAGTATAAGTGGAGGAGATATTTAAGACGAGTCTCCATTGGGCAAGAAAATGGGTCAATGTCCTTTTGGGGACATCAAAGAGCAAACCTATGCCATTTGAAGGCATAAGATTGCCTGGTGTATCCTTACAAGAAGCCAAGGAGGACATCCTTGACAGCCTCTGGAAGATCGAGGTCAGTGAACACTAGCCCATCAGCAGCCATGCTGTCTGGTGTAGGAAAAGTAAAGACTGTGATGGAGAAGCATCCCATAATCCCGAGAGAGGAGGTCGGACGCATATCCTAGGTTGAGTGGCTGAGTCAGCACAAGGAGAAGCAGCAGAGGAAACAAAGGTTGACGGGGCCAAAAGAGGGCTACAAGAGTCATCGAGTCCCTGTTGGCTTTTATTTTATTTATTTATTTACATTCTCTTATATACCGCGCTATTCTGCATCAGTGCGGTTTACATTGAACAAACTGAAATTACATTGAACAGGGCATTATAACTTGGAGATAACTATTTTACAGGGAACATGGGCTATGGAGGGTTAAGTGGCTTGCCCAAGACCACAAGGAGCACCTGTGGGACTAGAAACCCCAGTCCTTCTGGCCCAAGGTTGCTGTCCTCTAGTGGGATTTGAACCCCCGACCTTCCGGCCTGAAGTACCTTGCCCCAACCACTAGGCCACTCCTCCACTCCAATTGTAGCTTGTACAGCGTTTTGGGTATCGAGGGGATGGGAGGACATGTGTAATACAGTCCCTGTCCCCTATCTGACCTTTTCAATGCCTCTTTGGAGTCAGGAGTGGTGCCAGAGTATTGGAGAGAGGCACATGTGGTCCCTTTACACAAAAGGAGATGTAAGGATGACTGAGAACTACAGGTCGGTTAATCTAACCTCTATGGAGTGGAGGAGTGGCCTAGTGGTTGGGGCAAGGTACTTCAGGCCGGAAGGTCGGGGGTTCAAATCCCACTAGAGGACAGCAACCTTGGGCCGGAAGGACTGGGGTTTCTAGTCCCACGTGCTCCTTGTGGTCTTGAGCACTGATGCAGAATAGCGCGGTATATAAGAGAATGTAAATAAATAAATAAATATGGTTAGTAATTATTGGAAAGGCTACTAAAGGAGAAAACAGTGAGGTTTCTGAAGGCCAATGGACTGCAGGATCCGAGGCAGCATGGATTCACCAGAGGCAGGTCTTGTCAGACAAATCTGATTGATTTCTTTGACTGGGTGACCAGGAACTTGGACCGAGGGAGAAAATTGGGAAAATTGGCCATTTAGCCCTACCCTCTGCTTTCTATCTTTTAACCAGTTCCTGATCCACAATAGTACACTGCCTCCTATCCCATGACTCTTTAGTTTTGCCAAAAGTCTCTGATAAGGGACCTTGTCAAAGGCTTTCTGAAAGTCCAGATACACAATATCAACCGACTCACCTTTGTCCACCTGTTTATTCACTCCTTCAAAAAACATAACAGATTAGTAAGACAAGATCTTCCTTGTCTAAAGCCATGTTGGCTGTCTCCCATTAGGTTGTGACTATCTACATGCTGAGTAATTTTATTCTTTATGATGGTTTCTACCATTTTTCCCGGTACTGACGTCAGGCTCACCGGTCTGTAGTTTCCCGGATCACCCCTGGAACCCTTTTTAAAAATTGGTGTTACATTGGCGATCCTCCAATCTTCAGGTATTAGAGATGATTTTAATGATAGTTCACAGATTACTGATAGCAGTTTCTGCAATCTCATATTTCAGTTCTTTCAATACCCTTGGATGTATACCATCCGGCCCAGGTGATTTGCTACTCTTCAGTTTATCTAATTGTTGTAAGACATCTTCCCGATGTATCGATATTTCCTTCAATTCTTCCGCACCTTAAAATACCACTTCAGTCATGGGTAACATCCCTACATCTTCCTCAGTAAAGACCGAAGCAAAGAATTCATTCAGTCTCTCCGCTATCGCCTTGTCGCCTCTTAGTGCTCCTTTAACCCCTTTATCATCTAAAGGACCAACTGACTCTCTCACAGGTTTTTTGCTACGAATGTACTTGAAAAAGGTCTTTATTTCGCGTTTTTGCTTCCGCAGCAAGCTTCTTCTCAAATTCTCTCTTTGCCTGCCTTATCAATGCCTTGCATTTGACTTGCCAGTGCTTGTGCTGTTTCCAGGTTTCGTCATTTGGCTCTTTTTTCCATTTCCTGAAAGATGCTTTTTTGGCAACAACAGCCTCTCTGACCTCACCTTTAAACCATGCTGGCAGTTTTTCGGACTTCCTTCCACTTTTCTTAAAGCGTGGAATACAGCTAGCCTGGGCTTCCAAGATAGTATTTTTCAACACCACCCAAGCTTGATGTACGTCTTTAACCTTCGCAACTGCTCCTTTTAGTTTTTTCTTGTTTTCCTCATTTTATCATAGTCTCCCTTTCGAAAGTTAAAAGGTAGTACTGTGGATTTCCTTACTATCCCTCCTCCACTAATTAAATCAAAGGCGATCATGCTATGGTCACTATTGCCAAGTGGCCCCAACACCCTTATCTCTTGCACTAGATCTGGTTTTCCACTAAGGACTAGGTCTAATATGGCTTCCCCTCTGGTCGGTTCATGAACCAGCAGATCCAAGAAGCAGTCATTTATTTCATCTAGGAACTTTATCTCCCTAGCATGTCCTGACGTGACACTGACCCAATCGATTCCAGGGTAATTGAAATCACCCATTATTATTACTGCGCTATAACTTTTGTTAGCTTCCTTGATTTCTTTGAGCATTTCATCATCCATTTGGTCATTCTGGCCAGGCGCTCAATAGTACACCCCTACTGCCATTGCCTTCCCCCTTTTATATGGAATTTCAATCCATATAGATTCTACAGCAGATTTTGTTTCCTGCAAAACTTTAATCCTTTCTGAGTCAATGCCCTCTCTAACATAGAGCGCAACCCCTCCACCGATTTGATCAGCTCTATCATTACGATATAGTTTGTACCCAGGTATCACAGTGTCCCACTGGTTGTCCTCCTTCCACCATGTCTCTGATATTCCAATCATATCTAACCTTTCATTTAGTGCTATATATTCTAACTCTCCCATCTTATTCTTTAGACTTCTAGCATTTGCATACAAGCATTTTAGAGAACATATTTTATTCATGTTAATTTGGCTATTGTTAGACATGGGTAAATTGGGATCTTTAAGCTCTGTCTGCTCCATACTTGAGGACATTTGGGCTACTTTACTCTTTTGTGGAACCTCTCTGCTTTTGGTGGTATCCTTCAAGGATACATTCTTCCGAACCATCCGCTCTTGGGCGACTGTCGGCTTTCCCCTAATATCTAGTTTAAAAGCTGCTCTATCTCCTTTTTAAAGGTTAATGCCAGCAGCTGGTTCCATCCCGGTTAAGGTGAAGCCCATCCCTTCGGAAGAGCCCCTCCTTTCCCCAGAATGTTCCCCAGTTCCTAACAAATCCAAAACCCTCATCTCTGCACCATTGTCTCATCCATGCATTGAGACTCTGGAGCTCTGCCTGCCTTTTGGGTCCTGCGCGTGGAACAGGAAGCATTTTGGAGAATGCTACCCTGGAAGTTCTGGATTTCAACTTCCTACCTAAAAGCCTAAATTTTGCCTCCAGAACCTCCCTACAACATTTTCCTATGTCATTGGTACCGACATGTACCAAGACAGCAGACTCCTCACCAGCACTATCTAAAACCTTATCTAGGTGGCACGTGAGGTCCGCTACCTTCGCACCAGGCAGGCATGTTACCAGGCGATCCTCACGTCCACCAGCCACCCAGCTATCTACATGCCTAATGATCGAATCACCAACTATAACGGCTGTCCTAACCCTTCTCTCATGGGCACATGGCCCTGGAGAAACTTCCTCGGTGCGAGAGGGTTTTACATCACCTGGAGAACTAGTTACAGGATCACTTCCTGCCACACCAGGGTGATGCTCTCCTGTCACGTGACCTCTCTCCTCCATGGCAACAGGGGTGCTGCCAGACTGGAGGTGGGGCTTCAGGACTATATCCCTGTAGGTCTCGTCTATGTTCCTCTCTGTCTGTCTTATGTTTTCCAAGTCTGCTACTTTAGCCTCTAGAGAACGGACTTGTTCCCTGAGAGCAAAGAGCTCCTTGCACCTAGTGCACACGTAAGACCTCTCACCAACTGGGAGAAAATCATACATGTGACACTCAATGCAAAAGACTGGAAAGCCCCCATCCCGCTGCTGGACTGCTGTCTGCATCTTAGTTTTAAGTTTGTGTCTAGATCTTTAAGTTCTTATTTACTAGGGGTTGCTATGGGTATTTATACCAATAAAACTGTACCTAATACGTTTAATATACCTTGTTCACCTGAAGCTTAATTAATCACAGGTCCTTAGTGTATGACTGATTTGGGTAATGAGCTTCACCTGAAAGCACCTCCTGTCTTTTAAGATGTGTAAGTACCTATAAAGCTATGATTATCCCAGGGGAGGGAAATAACACTTATTAAAAGAGGGCTGCTACACAGTACCCTGTCTTGTGCTTCTGAGGTAAGCTAAATTCTGATTTGATTTAAATTATAGCTCTTAGCTGCTGCTAGGCTCTAACTTTTTATGAAATTTAAACTACAAGCTCTCTGCTGGGTATGAAATGTAACCAGAAAGCTCTCCTCTGTGTTTTAAATTCAAACTTTAATTGCTGCTACTAGGCCCTAACTGATCCAACAAAAAAGAGTGGGTTCACAGATTAAATAGCTTTAATACAAAGAATTCTTTTTAGAAAATTACCAGAAGTATCTATATGGAAAATCTTTTCCTGCTTCATCTCCGTACCTTGCCATAATTAGTATGTTTTATGTACATTGCACAGTACTGTTTTAATTAGTTACTGCGACTAGAACATGTTGCCCTGATAGTTGGAGTTCAAAAACAATCAGAAGAGCGTTTGTCAAGAAATGGAAAAAAAAGAGACAAATGACGAAAACTGGAACAGCACAAGCACTGGCAAGTTAAATGCAAGGCATTGATAAAGCAGGCAAAGAAAATTCGAGAAGAAACTTGCTGTGGAAACAAAAACGCATAATAAAGACTTTTTCAAGTACATCTGTAGCAAAAAACCTGCAAGAGAGTCAGTTACATCATTAGATCATAGAGGGGTAAAAGGGGCAGTAAGAGGGGACAAGGCTATAGCGAAGAGACTGAATGAATTCTTTGCTTCGGTCTTTAGGGAGGAAGATGTAGGGATATTACCCATGATTGAAGTGGTATTTAAAGGTGATACTGCAGAAGAACTGAAAGAAATATCGCTATAGATGAAGATGTATTACAACTATTTGATAAACTGAAAAGTAGCAAATCGCCTGGATCGGATTGTATACATCCAAAGGTGTTGAAAGAACCAAAATATGAGATTGCAGACCTGCTATTAGTAATCTGTGAACTATCATTAAAATCATCTGTAATACCTGAAGATTGGAGGATTGCCAATGTAACGCCAATTTTTAGAAAGGGTTCCAGGGGTGATCCGGGAAACTACAGATAGTGAGCCTGACGTCAGTACCAGGAGAAAATGGTAGAAACCATCATAAAGAACAAAATTACTCAGTTATGGCTTAATGGGAGACAGTCAACATGGCTTTAGACAAGGAAGATCTTGTCTTACTAATCTGTTATGGTTTTTTGAAGGTGTGAATAAACAAGTAGACAAAGGGGAGTCGGTTGATATAGTTTATCTGGAATTTCAGAAAGCCTTTGACAAGGTCCCTCAGACCTTGTCAAAGGCTTTCTGAATGCCATGGGATAGGCATCAAGTCATGGGATAGGAGGTGATATACTACTGTGTATAAGGAACTGGTTACAAGATAGAAAGCAGAGCGTCGAGCTAAATGTCCAATATTTCCCAATGGAAAAAGCTGAATAGTGGAGTACCCCTTGGATGTGTGCTGGGTCTGCTGCTTTTTAACATATTCTTAAATGACCTGGAAAAGGGAACGAGTGAGGTTATCAAATTTGCAGATGATACAAAACTATTTAAAGTTGTTAAAACCCAAGAAGATTGTGGAAAACTGCAAGAGGATCTTGATAAATTGGAAGACTGGGCAGATGAAATGGCAGATGAAATTTAATGTGGACAAGTGCAAAGTTATGCACCTAGGAAACAACCACCCAAACTATGGTTACACGATGCAAGGTTCCATATTAGGAACCACCAGCAAGGAAAAAGTTTTAGGCGTCATCGTGGATAACATGTTAAAACCCTCCGCCCAGTGTGTAGCGATGGCAAAGAGAGCAAATAGAATGCTAGGTATCATACGGAAAGGAATGGAAAATAAAACAAAAGGTATTATAATGCCTCTGTATCGTTGCATGGTGTGACCACACCTTGAATATTGTGTGCAATTCTGGTCGCCGTATCTTAAAAAGGATATAGCGTTATTAGTAAAGGTACAGAGAAGAGCCACCAAAATGGTAAAGGGGATGGAAGGATACTCCTATGAAGAGAGGTTAAATAGGTTAGGGCTCTTCAACCTGGAAGAGACTGCTGAGGGGAGATATGATAGAGGTCTATAAATTAATGAATGGAGTGGAACGGGTAAACGTAGATCGACTGTTTACAACATCAGAATATAGGTTATCAAATTTGCAGATGATACAAAACTATTTAAAGTTGTTAAAACCCAAGAAGATTGTGGAAAACTGCAAGAGGATCTTGATAAATTGGAAGACTGGGCAGATGAAATGGCAGATGCAATTTAATGTGGACAAGTGCATAAGGGGGACATGCAATGAAGCTACAGGGTAACCTATTTAAGACTAATAAGAGAAAATACTTTTTTCACTCAACGTGTAATCAAACTCTGGAATTTGTTACCAGAGGATGTAGTAAAAACTGTTAGCGTATCTGGGTTTAAAAAAAGGTTTTGACAAGTTCCTGGAGGAAAGGTCCATAAACCATTATTAAAAGGGACCCAGGATATCACTGCTTGAACCAATACAAGCACTGTGGAACCTGTGTCTTTTGGGGAAACTGCTAGGTACTTATGACCTAGATTGGCCACTGTTGGAAACAGGATACTGGGCTTGATGGACCTTGGTCTGATCCAGTATGGCATATCTTATGTTTTTAATCTGCAGGGCAGATTCCTGTGGTATCCACAGTCCTTGTGTGGTCAGGTCATTCATATGCACCCCCCAACCCAGCTTAGAAGCATCAGTCATCAGGGTGCATCAAGGTGGAGGCATCTGAAGGGATTTGATCAGTTGAGGGGTGATGTGGATCTTGCCTCTGAAACGACCCCTTGCTTGCATCAGTTGAGAAGATAGTCCACTGCACTTGTTGCATATGTAATCGAGCGTACAGGACAACATGGACCGTATAGGCCATGTGTCTTAATACTCACATCATCTCTCGAGCTGTTACTCAGCTTTGCTGTTGTACCTCTTGCCAGCTTGATGAGGCAGGCACAGCAATCCTGCAGAAGGAAAGCTCGGGTCTGTTCAGTGTCAAAGCGCGCCAATGAACTCTAGACTTTGGGTTGGAGCAAGGTGGGACTTTGGAAAGTTTATGACAAAGCCCATGTGTTGGAGCAATGTAGAGGGGCTGGGGGCCCTCTAGGAGCAGATTGGCAATGCTCTCTAGGAACGAGTCAAAAACCAGGTGCAGGCAGTGCCTGTGCAGCTGGTTGATGCTTAGGAGCCTTGGGTTTTTGGGATTTGCGAGGGCCTTGCTGCCTCTGCTGAGGATGCAGAGGTTGATAGGCAGCAGAAGGCAGGTAAGGATGATAGAATAAGACGACTTCTTGGGAAGAGCCTTCCTGTTGGATGGGTCAGCTGTTTTCCTGGAAAGGTGTTTTAGCGTGAGATCATCTCTTTCAATCTCAGCTGCTTTTCCCCTCCAATCTTTGCCAAAACGTTTCCTCTGCTACATGGGATACCAGCCAGTTTATTGTGAACCAATTGCTTGAGGTCCGATACCTGGTACTCTGTACATGGTATCGAGTCTCTTGCTGACAGGTGCAACCATGAGCAGGGCCTCCCACATGTGGAAAACAAGATCCTGCAGGATACAATGCACCAGTAAGGTGTGAGAAGGTATTGCAGTATTTCCAATTCCTCCACCCTCGGTTCCTTTTCCGAGGCTACTGTGATGGACAGCCCTGTTGCCATGTCTCATATGAAGTCCTGAAAGGACAGATGTTCTGGTGGGGACAGACGCTGTTCCTGAGGTGGTGAAGGGTCCAAAGGGATGTTGGGATGTTCTGAGTGACCCCCCCCATCAGATTCTGATGAAGTTGAATCAGAATTTGGCAAGAAATCAAAGTATTAGTGGTCTTGTATTCAAGATCAATGATTCAAGGACGTCTATACTCGATACCAATACTCTGAGGTATCTGAAACGAGAGGCATGGGAGCCCGAGTCTGTTGGATACCAGAGGAATCTAGCTGTTCCAATGGAGGAATCTGCCTCAGGTGCTCCAATGATGCCGGTTCGAGAGGCAGCATCGGGCTTGATACGCCTGGCTGTAGGCTCGCTGCCAAAGCCTGCACTCCTGAAGCCCTCGATGTTATCCGTAGAGAGGTTGCCAGGAGTGCTGCCAAACTCCACTCGCTAGTCAGTATGCACTGATCTAGGGAGATGGCAGATGTCTAGGTGGAACACTGTATACGGCTCTGAGCCACTGTACCAAAACAAGAAACTGGTAGCTCTCCGGAGGTCGATGCCTGGGGAGCATCCCGGAGCCTCACTTGTGCTTTGGAGAACTGATCCTCCTGTCAGAGCTGTTTGGCTAGCCAATCTACCTCGGAAGAACCTCTAGGGGAGTCTTGATGCTTATGTTGGGACTTTTCCCTGGTTTTGGAATCTGTCTTCGACATCAAAGATTTGGAAACAGCCCCAGACTGACATACTCTTGTGCTTTGACTTTGAAGAAGCCTGAGAAGTTGATGCCCTCAATGAAGTGGAAGCCACTAAGACCGAGTCCAAGACAAAAAACAATTCAAACTGTCTAGCTTGGTTCTTTAGGCCTCTTTTAGTCATTTCTTGGCATAAAGGTCAAGAAGTGGGCTCATGTTCAGGACCCAAACATTTTAGACACCAATCATGTTTGTCAGTGGCCGAAATGTTACTGGCACATTTTGGAACTTTTTTTTTTTTTAAACTGCAGACTGGTTTTTCCATGCCTGAAAAGCTTTGTCAAGATTGAAGAGAAGGCTATGGAGGCCTAGTTTAGTGGTGAGAACTGCTTGAAAAATCAGAAGAAAAAAAAAAGAATTAACTCATCAGGACTGGTGTTGGATTCGATGGAACAGGCATCGACAGAAAAGCAGAAGCACGATGTACCATGAAGGGCACAAATAAGAGACGTTTTTCAACAGTGACAGGACAAAGTGTCCTACTGGCTTAGCGGAAAATGAAGAACCGAGGAGAGGAGTTGGGAAGGCAGAAATGCAGGTGTAGTGGAGTGCTCCCAAATCCTTTCCTATTGGACACTGGAGAGAGTGCTCCCATGCGGGTTCTGTCCGATGTTCACCTATAAGTGAAGACTGCATTCCTGCTTGTTCCTGGAGATTAGGTGAAACGCTATGAAGCTATAAAATAATATATTTAAAACAGACAGGAGAAAATATTTCTCTCAATGTAGGCATGCCATCAGATGTGTTAAAAGCAGGTAGTGTAGCTGGGTTTAAAAAAGGTTTGAACAAATTCCTGGAGGAAAAGTTCATGAACTGTTATTGAGGTAGTCCAAAAGAAAACCATTGCTTACCCCTGGGGATAAAAGTATGGAACTGGCTAGTTTTGGGAAAAGTCAGGTACTTGTGACCTGAATTGGCCACTGCTGGAAAAGCGTAGTTACTCACCTGTAACAGGAGTTCTCCAGGGATAGCAGGAATCAGTCCTCACATATGGCGACATCGACAGAGCCCTTGCGGAAGCACCTCCCTAGCTTTCAAAGAAAGCCTTAGAGATGCCACCACGTATGCGTTGTTCCCTTCCCACCCAAGGGTGCCATCTTACTCAGATGACATAGCTAGAGCCGACAAAAAAGATGGCCAAAAATCGTACAGCAACTCCAAAAGGGAGAAGGGAGGGTTGTGAGGACTGATTCCTGCTGCCCCTGAAGAACACCTATTACAGGTGAGTAACTACGCTTTCTCCAGGAACAAGCAGGAAGTCAGTCCTCATATATGGGACTCCCTAGCTACAGGCTACCGGGAACCTTTAGAAGGAAAACCCAGCCCAGCCGTAAGCAAATCTGAAGACAGACTCTGAGAATCCCAGTGTCCAAGGAGAACCATGACTCCAGTAGCCTGAACAAGAAGGGTTGGAGGGCAGGAGTTGTCTAAACCCTGAATAGATTATGGAGTACAGCCTGACTAAAGGCACTGACCCCGTCGGTACTCCCTCTCCAGGCAGTAGTGAGCTGCAAAGGTGTGGACTGAGGACTAGGTGGCAGCCCAGCAAATGTCTGCGATAGGGACAGAGCGAAGGCTCGCAACTGAGGTTGCCATAGCCCTGACGTTGTGCGCCGTGACCCTACGGTCTAGTGATAGCCCAGCCTGATCATGGGCAAAGGCGATGCAGTCTGCCACCCAGGTGGTCAGGGTCCACTTGGTGACAGCCTCCCGCAGTCGACTGGTATCGTATGAAATGAAAAACTGAGGTTTTGCAGTGGGGCCCTGAGTATGCTACAGGTAGAAGGACAAGGTCCTTTTGTTTTGTTGGCATGGGGCCATGAAAAGAAGGTAGGGAGCACCACCTCTTGGTTGAGGTGGAAAGCAGATACCACCTTCGGAAGGAATTTTGGGTGGGTGAGATGCATGACCATATTCTTGTAGAACCTAGTGTAGGATGGCTCGGCCACCAAGCCCTGAAGCTCACTGACTCTGCGGGCAGAGGTGAGTGCCACCAGGAAGACAAACTTACAAAATTGGCTATCTGCAATCTGCGTTACCTAAGGCTCGAAGGGCAGCTTGGTAAGCTGCATGAGAACCACGTTGAGATACCAATCCGCCAGATGGGGGGGGTTTAGAGAGCAGCAAGCCCCGCATGAATCGGGTAATGAGGGGCTGCACAGAAGAGGCTTACCTTCTATGGAGTGATGGTGTGCAGAGTGCGCTCAGATGTACTCTGATGGAGCTGGACGAGTCTGGTCTGTGAGAGGTGCAGCAAGTATTACAGTACTGGGTGCAACTGGCAGGAGAACAGGCCGACCCTTTGCTCTACATACCATACTGAGAATCTCTGCCACTTGAAGGCATAGGCTCGGCTCGTGGAGTTCTTATGAGAGGCCAGGAGGTCTTTTTCCACCTCCCTGGGGAGGTTGAAGGGCGCTAGGATGACCTGTTCAGTAGTCACACTATCAGTGACAGGGGCCCCAGATTGGAGTGGAGAAGCAAACCATCCTCCTAGGTCAGGAGTCCTGGGGAACTCCCCAGAGGGACCGGGAGCTCCATCGATAGGCGGAGCAACAGGGGAAACAAAGGTTGTCTGGGCCATCACGGGATCACCAGGATCATGGATAGCTTGTCCCGCTGGATCTTAAAGAGGGTCCACTCAATTAGTGGATGGGAGGGAAGGCATATAGAAGGCCCTCCAACCATGAGATGAAGGCAGCATCTGCCGCTATCCAGGACGGGTGCTGCTGGGGACAGCAGAAGCGGGGCAGCTGAGCATTGGCTGGGCTGGCAAAGAGATCCAAACTTGGGGTTCCCCATATTCTGAACAGCCACTGTGCCACCCTGGGGTCTAGGCGTCAATCGTGCGGCTGGAGGACACTGCTCAATCTGTTCACCAGGGCATTGTCCTAGCCTGGAAGGTATACTGCTCTGAGGAGCATTGCCCGACTGATCGCATATGAGCAGAGGGTTACTGCTTCCTGTCAGAAGCGGTAAGACCCTGTGCCCCCTTATTTGTTCAGATAGAACATTGCGACCTAGTTGTCCGTTTGGACCAGCACCGGCTGGTGCTACAGGCAGTGTTGGAAGGCCCTGATTGCCAGAAAAATGGCTCCAAGCTCCAGCAGGTTGATCTGTTGCTGGTTCTCCTCCCGAGACCAGTTGCCCTGCATGTGCAGTTCCTCGCAGTGGGCACCCCCCAGCCCAGTAGGAAGGCGTCCATAGTGAGGACCCTCTGAGGGTCTGGGTGTTGAAAGAGCATGCCATTCTGCAGGTGCTGTGTGCCCTGCCACCAACGGTGTGACTGATAGTTCATGGGACACTCAGATCCTATCCCAGAGCCTGCCCGTGGCCTGAGACCACTGTGAACGGAGGCACTACTGAACTGCCCGCATGTGGAGGGGGGAGTTGGGGACCATATGGACTGTGGAAGCCATGTGGCCTACCAGGCTGAGCATGGACCATGCCGATGGTGCACCTCGGTAACCAGGGCCCTGAGACGATCCGCCCTGTCCAGGGGGAGGAAGGCCCTAGCTTGGAGGGTGTCCAGGCCAGCCCCTATGAACTCCAGGTCCTGTGTTGGAGAGTGGTGGGATTTGGGGTGGTTTATCACGAACCCCAGATGTTGTAGGACCTTAATGGTGCGGGCCATGGCCTGTTGCACCTCTGAAGCAGTGTCTCCTTTTACTAGCCAGTCGTCCAGGTATGAGAAAGATGAAAGCCCCTTGAAGATGGAGGTAGGTGGCCACCACTGCCAGGCATTTGGTGAAGACTCTTGGTACGGAGCCAGGCCAAATGGTAGTAACCCTGTACTGGTAGTGGTTGCCCCCTACCATGAACCTTAGGTACTGGCTGTGGTTGGGGTGGATCAGAATGTGGGTAAAAGCATCCTTTAGGTCCAAGGAGCATAGCTAATCTCACTGCTGGAGGTAGGGCAGCAATATTCCAATGAAGAACATTTTGAACCTCTCCTGCACCAGTGATTTGTTCAGGCTTCTCGTCTAGGATGGGCTTTAGGCCTCCTGTACCTTTTGGGACCAAAATGTACCTGGAGTATAACCCCTTTCCTTTCAGGTGGTGTGGTATGGACACCACAGCCCTGTCCCTGAGAAGGCCTGCAAGTTCCTACGTAGTAGGGACTGGTCCAGGAGAATCTGAGGGGACTCTCCTGGAAAGAAAGGGAGGAGGTAACCCTTCCCTGACCACCTGAAGTGCCCAGGAGGCCGGTGGTGATGGCAGCCTACCAGTGGGCAAAATGAATCAGGCGCCTCCAGTTGGTAACTGGTCCCCCATGGGTGGAGAGGCTATGTTCTGGGAGTCAAAACCCTGACCCAGTCTGGGCTGGAGATGGTGTCTGGGACCTTTAGGCTTACGTGGGCCCTGGCCTGCTCCCTTGCCCTGATGACCCTGTTGAGAGGTCTGGGGGGCCTGGTATGGAGGACAGCCTCGATAAAGCTGGCCTTCCTGGTGGAAGGGAGACCTTTTCCTCCAATGGTTTCTACTGGGAATGAGTGGAGGTTTTCCTCGAGTCAAGTCCTGATGACACACACTATCTCGATCTCTGCCACGTTGTCCTCCATTGGCTTGCTAAAGAGGTTTTCACCGAGGCAAGGGACGTCGAGGAGTTTTTCCTAGACGCATTGTTTGAGGTCCAATGCCTGGAGCCAGGCCTGATGTCGAGCACAGATGTCTGCGGCGGTCACCCTTACGTTACCTTTGAACACTCCCCAACAGATTTCATGAGGGTCTGGACGCATTGGAGGTGGTCTTTGCTGAAACCCACCAAGAAATTCGCAAGTTCCTTGGTTAGGTCTCGAAGGTACATGCCGATATACAGCTGATAAGACTGTATGCGGCAGGCCAGCATTGAACCCTGGTAACATTTCCGCCCAAGGGCATCGAGGGCACGGGACTACCTGCCCAGGGGCATTGAGAAGTGCATCTTTGGGCTTTGTCGACCCATGGCCAATTCGACCACCATGGAGGTGTAAGGGAGTTGTGCCTTCCTGAAGCCAGGTCCTCAATGGACCTGGTACATAGCATCTAGGCATCTAACAAACGGCACTGATGCCAGTGTTTCCCACATTCAGAGGAGGCAGTGCCAGAGGATGGAGGGGACGGGGACTGTGAGGGCCTCCTTGGGTGGGGCCTCGTATTGGAGGATTTCAAGTTCCTCCATGCAAGCGTCCTCCTCCGACTCCATGGTGAGGAACAATGCCTTCGCCATGTCCCAGACAAACTCAAGGAACGAGGTGTCCTCAGGTGGAGACCAGGACCTCGACGGATCTGAGGGGAAGTCATGGTGTGCTTGTGTCTCCAGGGAAGTTGAGTAGTCCGAAGACTCAAGGCCCGATGGCTCTAAAGGTGTCATTGGATCTGGTCTTCAATGAATCGCGACTGAGGCTTGGCTGGAGCCAGAGGTGCTTCTTGGGGAGGATTGTGCTCCTGAGGACCGGGAGAGGGATAGAGACCCTTGCTGAGGATCGGCTTGAGGCATGGAACTCTCGAGGATCTCTTCGGCAGTCCAGGGAGTCCTCGGCATCGAGGTCCCTGTGGTCTCAGCACGTGCACAGGCAGGGCCGGGCATCGACGCCTGTTGCAAAACAAGGAATGTAGAAATGCTTTGTTCCAATGCCATCATCCTGGCTTCCCACTTGGGGGTTGCAGCCTTGACAAAGACGCCGGGGTGATCGGGTCGGGTGTCGGGGAGAAGGAGTATTCAAATGGGATGGGCATTGGAGGTCCGAGATCTGTTGTCGGAGGCCTCGGCATCTGTCCTGGGTACCTTTGCCGACCACTCCAGCTCCGACTCCTTGGATATCCTCCAGGGGTTGTGGAACTGCGCATGGGACTTGCCATGCATGTCCACTTCCCAGGAAGAGGTCCTTGAGGATTTCTTCTTTTTCTTATGCTCTCGCTCCGGGGAACCCTGGTTGGAGTGTCCACATGCCTGTTCGAGCAACGTGGGGGCCGTAGAGCACGTGGCTACCAGAGATACTGGGGCTGAGTCTGACCTGTGGAAGATGTCATCCTGCTTCTGCAGGAAACTCTGGATGGCCTTAGCGGACATATTTTTAAACAAGGAGCATGCCTCTGGATTGTGGTCGGCACCCAGACACCTGAGACAACAGTTGTGTTTGTCAGTAAGGAACATGCTCTTAGAGCACGATCACACTTCTTAAACCTGGAGGCCATTGGGGCAAAAAGAGCCTCAGTGAGGTCAAAGACCTTCGATGTGGCAAGTGGTTGAAAAAGGCGCGAAACTGCACCGGATGAAAAAAAAAAACAAATAGGTTACGAGTCCCGGTGCCGGGGAGACAGGGCTCAGGGGCGGCAAAAAGAGTAGTTACTCACCTGTAACAGGTGTTCTCCAGGAGCAGCAGGAATCAGTCCTCACTTATGGGTGAAATCGGCACCGATGGAGGCCCCGTGTGGAGCATTTCCCCAGCTTTCTAAGAAAGCCTTTGGGAATTCTGCACGCATGCACGGTCCCCTTCCCGCCTAAAGGTGCCATCTTGCTCAGTCAAATGACATAGCTAAAAAACAGCACACAAAAATGTAAAAATCAACTATGTACAACTGCAACTCCCAGGGGAGGAGGGAGGGTTGTGAGGACTGATTCCTGCTGCTCCTGGAGAACACCTGTTACAGGTGAGTAACTACTCTTTCTCCAGGACCAAGCAGGAAGTCAGTCCTCACTTATGGGACTCCCCAGCTTCAGGCAACCAGGGACCCAGAGCTGAAAAATGAGCTCCCTCTAGCCTCCATCAGAGAAAGGATTTCACTGAAACATACCTCAACCGGTAGCCCAACCAGAGGGCTGGAGAGTAGGAGTTTCCTAAACCTCAAAGAGATTCCAGAGCACTGCCTGACCGAAAGCACTGTCCCTACGGGACTCCCTCTCCAGGCAGTAATGGGCTGCAAAAGTCTGGCTTGAGGACCAAGTTGCAGCCCTGCAGATGTCTGCCAATGGTACAGAGCGGAGATCAGCCACTGAGACAGCCATTGCCCTGACACGGTGGGCCGTGACCCGACCCTGCAAAGGAAGGTCAGCCGCCCTATAAGCCCAGGTGATACAGTCAGCCACCCAGATGGACAAGGTATGCTTGGAGACAGGCACCCCCAAGTTATTGGGGTCAAAAGATATGAAGAGCTGAGTAGTCCTCCTATGCCCCTGCGTATGCTCAAGGTAGAAGGATAAGGCCCTCCTACAATCCAGGGTATGCAGGACTGTCTCAGTCCGGCTGGCATGGGACGTAGGGAAGAACATTGGAAGAACCACCTCCTGGTTGAGATGGAAAGAGGAGACAACCTTGGGGAGGAACTTAGGATGAGTCCTAAGGACTACCCTGTTCCTATAGAAGCGAGTGTAGGGTCTGTCAGAGACCAGGGCTTGAAGTTCACTCACTTGCTTGGCCGAGGTCAAGGCCACTAGGAATAGAGTCTTCCAGGAAAGGAAGCGTAGAGGACATGTAGCCATTGGCTCAAAAGATGGGCGAGTAAGTTGCTGCAAGACCACATTCAACTCCCACTCAGGGGCTGGTGAACAGAGAGGAGGCTTGAGCAATAGTAAGCCTCTGAGAAACCTGGACACCAAGGGATGAACCGACAAAGAGTGTCCCTCCACCATTGAGTGGTGAGCTGCCAGAGCAGAGAGGTGAACCCAAACAGAATTGGACTTAAGGCCCTGATTGGACAAGTTCAGAAGGTACTGGAGCACTACTGGCACAGTGCAGCCGAAAGGATCTTCCTTGCGTTGCTGACACCACAAGGAGAACCTCCTCCACTTCAGGACATATGTTTTCCTGGTGGATTGCTTTCTAGAGGCCAAGACCACCTCTTCTACTTCCTGAGGCAGGCCCCAGGGAACCAAGACTACCCTTGCAGCCTCCAGGCCATCAGATTGAGAGATTTGAGATTGGGGTGCAGAAGGGAACCCTAATCCTGAGAGAGAAGGTCGGGTTGGAACCCCAGAGGCAGTGGTGTCTCCACTGCCAGTTGAAGCAGGAGTGGGAACCAGGGCTGCCTCGGCCACCTGGGAGCAACCAGAAGGACCGCGGCCTTGTCCCCGTGAATCTTGAACAAGGTTCGGGCCACCAGAGGCGTGGGAGGAAACGCATACAGTAGACCCTGGGACCAGGAAATCAGGAAGGCATCCCCCACTACCCTTAGGGGATGCGGTTGCCTGGAACAAAACCTGGGCAGTTGGTGACTCAGGGGACTGGCAAAGCTATCCATGGATGGAAGTCCCCATTTCAGGAAAATCTTTTGAACCACTAACGGGTGCAGCCGCCACTCGTGGGGCTGCAGAATTCTGCTTAATCTGTCCGCCAGAAAGTTCTCCTGGCCAGGAAGATAAACAGCCCTCAGCAACATCTGGTGTCTGAGGGCAAAGGAGCAAAGGGCCTGCGCTTCCAGGCATAGGGGCCTGGACCCAGTGCCGCCCTGTTTGTTCACATAGAACATGGCTAACTTGATTGTCCATCTGAACTAGAACAGACTGGTGAACCAAAGAGTGAGAAAGTAGTTACTCGCCTATAACAGGTGTTCTTCAGGAGCAGCAGGAATCAGTGCTCACATATGGGTGACGTCGGCGCCGACGGAGCCCCCGGGCGGAGCATTTCCCCAGCTTCCAAAGAAAGCCTTTGGGAATTGCAGCGCGCATGCGCGGTCCACTTCCCGCCCAAGGGTGCCATCTTGCTCAGTCTGATGACATAGCTAAAAGACAGCAAAAAATTAGCAAAAATAAATCATATGACTGCAACTCCAAGGGGAGGAGGAAGGGTTGTGAGGACTGATTCCTGATGCTCCTGGAGAACACCTGTTACAGGTGAGTAACTACTCTTTCTCCAGGACCAAGCAGGAAGTCAGTCCTCACATATGGGACTCCCCAGCTTAAGGCTACCGGAGGCCCCAAGCCGAAAAAATAAGCTCCCTCTAGAGCATCAGAACGTAAGGAAGGAATCTTCTCTGAGAACGCCCCCGACCGGTAGCCCAACATCAGGGCCGGAGGGAAGGAGTTGCCTAGACCCCAAAGAGATTATGCCTGTCCGAAAGCACTGTCCCTGCGGGACTCCCTCTCCAGGCAGTAATGGGCCGCAAAAGTCTGGCTTGAAGACCAAGTAGCGGCCCGGCAGAAGTCTGCCAATGGAACAGAGCGGAGATGAGCCACTGACGCAGCCTTCGCCCTGACACGATGAGCCGTGACTCGACCCTCCAACGAGAAGCCGGCTGCCCCATAAGCCCAGGCGATACAGTCAGCGACCCATATGGACAAAGTACGCTTGGAGACAGGTAACCCCAACTTATTGGGGTCAAAAGAAACGAAGAGCTAAACAGCCCTCCGATGCTCCCGCGTACGGTCAAGGTAGAAGGATAACGCCCTCCTACAGTCCAGGGTATGCAGAACCATCTCAGCCCGGTTGGCATGCGGCCTGGGAAAGAAGGTCGGAAGAACCACCTCCTGGTTGAGGTGGAAAGAGGAGACAACCTTAGGGAGAAACTTAGGGTGAGTCCGTAAGACTACCCTATTCTTGTAGAACCCAGTGTAAGGGGGATCAGACACTAGCGCCTGAAGCTCACTCACTCGCCTAGCAGAGGTAAGAGCTACCAGAAACAAGGTTTTCCAGGAGAGAAAACGGAGAGGGCAGGTAGCCATAGGTTCAAATGGTGGACAAGTAATCCGCTGTAAGACCACATTTAAATCCCACTCAGGGGCCAGTGAACGTAAAGGAGGCTTAAGCAGGAGGCGGCCTCTGAGGAAACGAGCCACCAAAGGGTGGTTTGAAAGAGGCCTCCCGTCCACCGGCGAGTGGTGCGCCGAGAGAGCACTGAGGTGAACCCTGACAGAATTGGACTTAAGGCCTAGATTGGAGAGGTAAAGCAAATATTGCAAAACTACCGCTACCAAGCACGAGAAGGGATTCTCGCTGTGCTGAGTACACCATGCGGAGAATCTACGCCACTTAAGAGCATAGGATTTCCTGGTGGATTGCCGTCTAGAGGCTAAGACTACATCTTCCACCTCTCTAGGCAGTAGTAGGGGAGCCAGAACTACCCTTTCAGCAGCCAGGCCATCAGATGAAGGGACTGGAGGTTGGGGTGCAAGAGAGATCCCTGTTCCTGAGACAGGAGATCGGGTTGAATCCCCAGAGGAATAGGAGTGTCCACCGCCAGTCGCAGCAGAAGTGGGAACCACGGTTGCCTCGGCCACCTGGGGGCTATCAGAATCATGGAGGTCCCGTCGTTGAGTACTTTGAACAGTGTTCTGGACACTAGTGGCGTGGGAGGAAACGCATACAGTAGGCCTTTGGACCACGGGATCAGAAACGCATCCGCTGCTACTCTGAGAGGATGCGGTTGTCTGGAACAGAATCTCAGGAGTTGCCGGTTCAGAGGACTTGCGAAAAGATCCATGGTGGGGAGGCCCCACCTGAGAAAGATCTGCTGAACCACCAATGGATTCAATCTCCATTCGTGTGGTTGCAGGATCCTGCTCAGTCTGTCCGCCAGGTAATTTTCTTGACCTGGGAGGTAGACTGCCTTGAGAAGGATTCCGTGATTGACGACCCAGGAGCACAGCCGTTGTGCTTCCTGACAGAGAAGGAAGGAGCCTGTGCCTCCTTGCTTGTTCACGTAAAACATGGCAACTTGATTGTCCGTCTGGACCAGTACAGACTGGTGAGACGCGAGATGGGAGAAGGCCCTCAGAGCTAGGCGTATCGCCCGTAGCTCCAGGAAGTTTATCTGCTGAGCAGCCTCCCAAGGGGTCCAGAGACCTTGAGTACATGCCCCTTGGCAATGCGCTCCCCAACCCTGAAGAGAAGCATCTGTCGTCAGCACCTGAGAATACGGAGGGGATTGAAAAACCACTCCGAGCACCAGATTCGGAAGATGAAGCCACCATTGTAGAGAGGAGACAAGCAGTGTGGATATTCTTACTGAGTCTGCAAGGCTCCCTGTGGCCTGATGCCACTGAGTGTGAAGGCTCCACTGAACAGGCTGCATATGCAGGCGGGCATTGGGGGTTACGTGAACCGTGGAAGCCATATGGCTGAGAAGTCTCAGGAATAGCCTGGCAGAGACCAGGGAATTGCTGTGAAACTGCCTGGCTAGATCCATCAATCTGTGGGCTCTGTCCACAGGCAGAAAAGCCTTCGCCTGAAGAGTGTCCAGTCTTGCTCCTATGAATTCCAAGTTCTGGGACGGGAGCAAAGTGGACTTTGCGAAGTTTATGACAAACCCCAAGTGCTGAAGCAGAGTCACAGTGCGAAGGGTGGCTTGACTGGCCTCCTGGGAAGATTGGCCCCTTATGAGCCGGTCGTCCAGGTATGGGAACACAAAAAGACCTTGAAGCCTCAGGTAGGCTGCCACCACCGCCAGGCACTTGGTGAACACCCTGGGGGCGGAGGTTAGGCCAAAGGGTAGTACTCTGTACTGGTAGTGGTTTCCTCCCACAACAAATCTGAGATATTGTCTGTGGTCTGGATGAATAAGGATGTGAGTATAAGCATCCTTTAGATCCAAGGAGCATAGCCAATCTCCCTGCTGGAGGTAGGGCAGCAAGATTCCAAGGGTAAGCATCTTGAACTTTTCCCTCTCCAGGAACTTGTTGAGGTTGTGCAAGTCTAGGATGGGTCTGAGGCCTCCTGTTCTTTTTGGTACCAGAAAGTACCTGGAATAAAAGCCGTGACCTCTCAGGTGGTGGGGCACCGGTTCCACAGCCTGTTCCTTTAGCAGACTTGCTAACTCCTGAAGGAGTAGGTCCCTGTGCAGAGGGGGGTCTTGGAGGCTCCCCTGGAAAATAGGAGGGAGGTATCTGGTGAAAATGGAGAAGACAGCCCTTTTGGACTATATGGAGCACCCATGTATCTGATGTGACAGCTGACCACCTGTGGGCAAAGTGGGCCAGCCGGCCTCCTGTGCTGATATGAGCCAGCTGAGGAGAAGAGGCTATGCTTTCTAAGTCAAAAACCCCCACCCTGCTGAGCAGGGGCCGGTGTTGGTGGCTTGGGGGCCTTCTGCCTACGGGGCCCATGACCCTGCCCCTTGGCCTGCTGACCCTGTTGGGGAGCTGCGGAGGCCTGATAATGAGGGTATTGTTTATAGTCAGATGACTTTCTCGGGTAAAAGGACTTTTTTCCCGAGCCCTTTTTCTGAGAAGGGGCAGAGGTTTTTCTGGACAGCCTAGTCCTGGTGAGTCTCTCTCTCGAGCTCAGCAGCCTTTTCAGCCATGGGTTTGCTGAAAAGGTTTTCACCTTGGCAGGGGACATCGACCAACTTGTCATGTACCCATGGCTCGAGGTCGGATGACTGTAGCCAAGCCTGTCGGCGGGCACCGATGTCGGCCCTGGCTGCTCGGGCCAAAGCCTCGAAGCCATCGTAGGCTGCTCGAGAGATAAACTTCGAGCACTCCCGAATACCAGCGGAAAAGGCCTGGAACCTCTGCAAAGGTTCCTCGGAGAGACCAGCAGAGAACCCGGCAATCTCCTTTGCCAGGTCCCGGAGATACATGCCCATGTAGAACTGGTATGTCTGGATATGGCAAGCAAGCATAGAGCCCTGGAAGCACTTCTTACCGAGGGCATCCAGGTTCCGGGCCTCCCGACCAGGAAGCACCGAGGAGTGCATCTTCTGACTTTTCAGTCGATGCATGGCCGATTCCACAACCATGGAGTGGTGCGGTAATTGTGCCTTTTGTAACCAGGGGCTCTTGTGGACTCGATAGATAGAATCGACCCGCTTGCTTAACACCGGCGTCGAGGCCGGGGTCTCCCACATGCGGAAGAGCAGCCGCTCCAGCATCGGAGGAACCGGAACAGTAAAGGTCATACTGGGGGGCCTCGAGCTCTTCGGCTCGAGGCTCCTCCTCTGGATCCGCGGGGAAGGCCAAGGCCTTGGCCATATCCCGCACGAAGTCCGAGAACCGGGTATCCTCCGGTGGGGATTGTCTCCGAGGTTCGGACTCCGGTGAGTCTGATGGGACACACCGAGTCCGATAGGTGTCGGGTGACTGTTCGTCCTCCGTCTCCCAGCCTGACTCCTTGGAGGAGGAATCGAGCGGCTCCGGTCGAGCAGGCACCAATGCCCTCCGCCCCGATGCCGAGGGTACCGGCGTCGACGACCTCGGTCCCGAACGGGAGGCCGAGGGAGAGCGCGGCCGAGGATCGACTCGAGCCCGCATGGACTCTAGGATCGGCTCTGCCTCCGGGGTCGACTTGGACGTCGATGTCCCGGTGGTCGGGGCAGATGCATCGGTGAGACCGGCGATCAATGTCCGCTGCTGTTCCATGAAGGCAGCGAAGATGCTCTCCAAGGCCGTCAACCTGAGTCCGAGCTCAGGAGACCCAGCAGCCCCCGACTCGGGCCCCGACGGCGTCGGGCCCGACGTCGGCTCCCCTGGAGGAGAGTCCACGAGGACTACAGTACTCACGTGCCCAGGAGACTCCATCTCGAAACGAGGTTGTTTGGCAGGAAATCTCCGACTCCGAAGACCCGGGACAGCGATCGGGGCTATGCGACCTGGCCCTCGAGGAACCAGGAGCGTCCACCGACGCTGCCCTCGCAGGTTTTTTCTTCCTGCGCTGCTCCCGCGAAGGAGACTCCCGCTCAGAGGAACCTCGACGCTGCTCGGGGCCGGAGTCCCGAGACCTCTGACAAGGTCCGGGCCCATCCGAACGCGGAGTCAGAGAAGATTCTATCCTTTTGGTGCTGCCAACTCAACGCCTTCGAGGACATTTTGCCACATGGACCACAGATCATCGGGTGTGTGTCGGTAAGAGACATAAGTTTCTTACACCGATCACACTTCTTAAACCCGCTGGCAGCCATCGGGGGAAAAAGGGCCCCTGCGAGGTCAAAAGACAGGGCTGCCAGTGAAAAGAGAAAAATGGCGCGAACGCTAGTCACGAAGGACAAAAACCGAAAAATAGAGAGTGGGCTTCGTACCGGCGTATCGGGCCCGGGTGGGAAAAGGATTCGGCGTTGAACCGAAGAAGAAGAACAAAAAACAGGGAAATCAACTTTTTCCTCGGCGAAAAACGAACTACGTCCGTCGGGCTCCGTGGAAAAAAGACTGAGCAAGATGGCACCCTTGGGCGGGAAGGGGACCGTGCATGCGCGCTGCAATTCCCAAAGGCTTTCTTTGAAAGCTGGGGAAATGCTCCGCACGGCAGCTCCATCGGCGCCAACGTCACCCATATGTGAGGACTGACTTCCTGCTTGGTCCTGGAGAAAAAGCCTTGAGGGCTAAGTGAATAGCCTGCAGTTCTAGTAGGTTGATCTGTTGCGTGGCTTCCCATGGGGACCAGAGGCCTTGAGTGCAGCTCCCCTGACAGTGTGCACCCCAGCCCTGTAAGGAGGCATCTGTTGTCACCACCACTGCGGGGACAGGCACCTGAAAAAGCACCCCCTGAAGCAAGTTGGGGGGGGTGTAGCCACCACTGAAGGGAAGTCAGGAATGGTTTTGACACCCTGACTTTGTCTGCTAGGTTCCCAGTGGCTTGCTTCCACTGAGTTCGGAGGCACCACTGTGCAGGCCTCATGTGGAGGCGGGTATTGGGGGTCACATGTACAGTCGATGCCATGTGTCCTAGGAGCTGCAGACAGAGCTTGGCAGGAACCCTTGGCAGGCTGAGAAACCGGGATGCCAACTCCATGAGTCTTTGAGCTCTGTCCTCTGGCAAGTAAGCCCTTGCTTGCAGAGAGTCCAGCCGTGCTCCTATGAACTCTAGGTTCTGGAAGGGGAGCAAAGTGGACTTTGCGAAGTTTATGACAAAGCCTAGGTCTTGAAGGAGTGATACAGTCCTGAAGGTGGCCTGCCTGGCCTCCTGGTAAGTCTGACCCCGGATGAGCCAGTCGTCTAGATAGGGGAAGACAAAAACACCTTGAGTCCTCAAGTAGGCCGCCACCACCGCAAGGCACTTTGTAAAGACTCGTGGGGCGGAAGTTAGGCCAAAAGGCAGCACTCTGTACTGGTAATGGTTTCCTCCCACCATGAACCTGAGGTACTTTCTGTGGTCTGGATGAATGAGGATGTGAGTGTACGCATCCTTTAGATCTAAGGAGCATAGCCAAGCTCCCTGCTGGAGGTAGGGCAGAAGTGTTCCAAGAGTAAGCATCTTGAACTTCTCTTTCTCCAAGAGCTTGTTGAGGTTCCTGAGGTCTAGGATAGGCCTTAGGCCTCCGGTTCTCTTTGGCACCAGAAAGTACCTGGAGTAGAAACCGTGCCCCTGTAGGCAAGGAGGTACAGGCTCCACCGCCTTGTCCAAAAGCAGACTTTGAAGTTCTTGGAGGAGGAGGGATGAGTGCAGGGGAGGCCTTGGAGGCTCTCCTGGGAAGTAGACAGGAGGTAACTGCTGGAAATGAAGCATATAGCCCTTGTGGACTATGCTTAATGCCCAAGCATCCCCTGTAATGGGTGGCCACCTGTGGGCAAACAGGGCTAAGCGACCTCCTGTGCAGGAATGGGGCAGCAGAGGTGGAAAAGCTATGCTGTGGGAGTCAAAAACCCCCTCCCTGCTGGGTAGGAGCAGGAGCCGGAGGCTTGAGGGTCTTCTGCCTACGGGGCCCATGTCCTTGCCCCTTGGCCTTCTGCCCCTGTTGGGGAGCTGGGGAGGCCTGGTACAGAGGGAAAGGTTTGTAGGCAGCCGCCTTTCTCGGGTAAAAGGACTTTTTACCCGAGCCCTTCTTTTTGTGGGAAGGGGCATAAGTCTTTCTGGACAGCCTTGTCCTAGTCAGGTGCTTGGTTTCGAGCTCAGCCGCCTTCTCGGCCATGGGTTTGCCAAAAAGGTTTTCACCTCGGCAAGGGACATCGACCAACTTGTCCTGCACCCAGGGCTCGAGGTCCAATGACTGCAGCCATGCCTGGCGTCGGGCTCAGATGCTGGCTGCCGCCACACGAGCCGAAGCCTCAAAGCCATCGTAGGCCGCTCGGGACATGAACTTGGAACAGTCCCTGATTCCTGAGGGCAAAGTCTGGAACCTCTGCAAAGGTTCCCCGAAGAGGCCAGCAGAGAACCCGGCAAGCTCTTTCGCCAGGTCTCGTAAGTACATGTACAGCTGGTAGGATTGGACACAGCAAGCAAGCATCGAACCCTGGAAGCACTTTCTGCCGAAAGTATCCAGGTTCTGGGCCTCCCTGTAGGGGGGCACCGCAGAGTGCATCTTCTGGCTCTTCAGACGATGCATGGCCGATTCCACCACCATGGAATGGTGCGGCAGCTGCGCCTTCTGGAAGCCAGGGCTCTTACGGAGTCAATAGATGGAATCGACCGGCGCGCCAAGGCCGGTGCCTCCCACATCCGGAAGAGGAGCCATTCCAGCATTGGAGGAACCGGCACAGTAAAGGCCTCCTTCAGAGGAGAGTCAAAATGGAGGGCCTCGAGCTTCGAGGCTCCTCCTCGGAGTCCGCGGGAATCGCCAATGCCTTGCCGGTATCCTCCGGGGGGGGGGGGGGGGGAGACCTACTACGGGGCTCGGACTGCGGTGAGTCCGAAGGGATGCAGCGAGTCCGGAAGGTGTTGGGGGACTCCTCGTCCTCCATCTCCCACGCTGACTCATCCGAAGAGGAGTCGAGGGGCTCCGACCCCACTGGTCGAGGTGGCACCCGCCCCGACGCCAAAGGCACTGGCATCGACGCCCTTGGTTCCGAGCGGGAGGTCGAGGGAGACCTTGACCGAGGACGACTTCGAGCCTTCATGGTCTCGAGTATTGGCTCGGTCTCCGGGGTCGACTTCGACGTCAATGTCCCGGTGGTCGGGGCAGATGCACCAGCGAGGCTGGCCATCAGTACCCGCTGCTGATCCATGAAGGCAGACAATCTGCACTCCAAGGCTGTCACAGCCTGAGTCCAAACTCAGGAGACTCAGCAGCCACCGACTTGGGCCCCGGCGGCGCCGGGCCCAAAGTCAGCTCCCTCGGAGGAGAGTCCACGAGGACTACAGGACTTACGTGCCCAACAGTCTCCGGCTCCACACGAGGTACTCTGGATGGCTTCTCCTGATCCAAAGGCCCGGGATGGCAGTCGGGGGTCTTAGACCAGGCCCTCGAGGAACCAGGGACCTCTTCCGATGCCGCCCTCATGAGCCGCTTCTTCCTCTTGCGTTCCCGGTTGGGGGACCCCCCTGTCTGAGGAACCCCGGCGATGCTCGGGATCAGACTCCCGAGACATCAAGGCCTCAGATGAGGTCCAGGCCCGGCCGGAGGCAGAATCTGAGGAAATCCTTTCCTTCTGGTGCTGACGGCTTCGAAGTGCCTTGGTGGACATTTTGCCACACGGGCCACAGATCATTGGATCATGATCTGGGCCGAGGCACCGAAGGCAGCAGTCGAGTGTGTCGGTGAGAGACATTAGTTTCTTGCACCGATCAGCCATCAGAAAAAAAAGGGTCCCCGCGAGGTCAAAGGACCGGCCTTCCAGGGAAAAACAGAAAAAAGGGCGCGAACGCCAGCCACGAAGGGCAAAAACCAAAAAATAGAAGACGGGCTCGATACCGGTGTACCGAACCCGGCGGGAAGGGGAACCGGCGTAGAACTCTGAGAAAAAGACGAAGTAATCGTTGAAAAAAAACGTCAACTTTTCCGGGTGACTCGGACAGACATCCGATGGGCTCCACAGAAAAAGAGAGACTGAGCAAGATGCCACCGTTAGGCGGGAAGGGGACCGCGCATGCATGCAGTATTCCCAAAGGCTTTCTTAGAAAGCTGGGGAAATGCTCCGCATGGGGGCTCCATCGGCGCCGATGTCACCCATAAGTGAGGACTGACTTCCTGCTTGGTCCTGGAGAAGGACCGGTGCCAACCAGATCATGCACAGATGTGCACAAGGAAATCATTTTTTTTTCCTGGGGAAGAGAGATGAACCTCTGTAGGGCTCCGTGGAAAAAGGGAGACTGAGAAAATGGCACTCTTGGGCAGGAAGGGGACCACGCATGCGTAGTAGCATCTCCCAAAGGCTTTCTTTGAAAGCTGGGGAGATGTTTCCTAAAGGGTTCCGTTGGCATCACCATATGTGAGGACTGACTTCCTGCTTGTTCCTGGAGAACAGGACACTGGGCTTGATGGACCTTTGGTCTGACCCAATATGGTAATTATTGTGCAGCAATCAGCAGTTCAGCTTTGGCTGCTTCCATCATGCTGAAAGGTGAACTTTAATCCCAGTTTTAGCTTTCTTACAGAGTGCGCAGGTGGTTTTCTTGAAGACCTTTCTAGTACTTTTCTCCATTTACTGTCCTCCTTTCCTGAGATATACCCTTGTCCATGCTGCTGCCACTAGCATGCTTCACAGTATGGATAGTGTTTGGGGAATGCATTGTGTTGTGTTCGTACCAAACACTTAATTCACTTGGATGGGTCTCATCAGTAGAGGGGACCCATAGAGTTAAGAGGCACAGGCCCCCAGACAAGACAAGCTGCTGGATGAAGCACCCCCAAGCCGATAGGCATGTGGTCTTCTGCCTTTAGCAATCACCTTCCCTTTGGGTTTTTTGATGCTGGTTGCCACCAGGTCTGAGCTGCACAGAGCCAGAGCGGCATACTGGACACCAAAGGAAACCAGCAACAAAACAGGAACAGTGGAGCACACATACTCATCAAGAGGTCCAATCTCAGGAACAAGCTCAGTTTACAGAAGGGGGACATGTCAGGACAGAGACTTCAAAAAAATATTTAAGATGAGAAATACTGTAGGGGTTATAAGCAGTAACCTAATAGTACAAGGCAACCCTAGAGTAGGTCAGACAAACCTTTGGCAAGGAGGTCAAGTAAAGAAGGTGGGATGTGTGTGTCTCCAAGAGACAAAATAAGATGGCACAACCACAAAGTGGAAAGGAGAAGCCAACTAGTCAGGTGGAACATACTGACACCTGCTGATAGGAGGTTTATCCCAGCAAGGCTCTCTTAGAAACTGAGCCATCCATAGGCTGGCAGCAGAACCTCACACACACCAAAAAAGGTGGTGGGATTTTTTTTTTTTTAGTTTTTGTCAGACTATAAAACTTTTTGCCATGTGGCTAAAGTGTCTCCCAGGTGTTCCTTTGCATACTTCAAACATTTAAAGCTCTTAAGTAATGGCTTTCTTCTTGCTACCCTACCACATAGGCCAGTTTTGCGGAATGTCTGAGATATAGTTGTCACATGCACACTTTGACTAGCTTTGGTATGGGAGTACAAATGTTATCAGTGGCCTCTTGATCAGTCCCCTCCTTAACTGTTAATTAGTTAACCAAGCTGGATTTTTCTGGTGTTGTATCTTCTCCTGCCTAATAACTGCCCTGACTTGAGATACTCAAGGACTTGGCAATTCCTTTTTACCCATATCCTGATCAGTTATTTTGCAGAAATATATCCCCAAATTCTTTTGCTTGCTCAGGGCTTATCCTTGCTTGAAATGCACCCTCAGGCAGAAGGAACCAAAAGAACTGCTTAATTTATCTTGCTACCATGTAAATCAGTACAATTTAATTCAACGACCCAAATCACTTGGCATGGGCTTTCAAAGGCAACTAGTTACATCAGAGCTTCAAGTACTTAAGACTGCTACAAATGCAAGAGGGAAGCTATTCCATTTTTTTTAAACTACTTCATTTTCTAAAGCTTTCTGGAATATATTTCTCACTTGGCTGTTGCGAGTTAAGGTGTGTGCATACATGTAACAAACATCCTTTTAATGGATTTCACTGCTAGGCTATAAAGACTGAACATTTTGGAAAGGAGTGAAGACCTTCTATAGCCACTGTATTTCTGAGCACTCTTCATTTAGTAGTCTCGCCAACCTTGATAAGTACAGTGCATTTCCATCACACCAATACTTACACCATCAAATTCTATTAAAAATTCAGTTTTCAATCGCCTGCTAGCATCATGCTCTCCTTCTCTTCTTTCACACAAGAGACTGTCAACTTCATCTAAATTGAAAATAAAAGTTTGCAGTCAAATTAGTTTCTATTTAACGAAGAACTAGCTTTTTACTTTATTCCTTTGCCAACCCATGTTATTTAAACAACATTGAAAGTGCAACAGGCTGCAGGAAGTGCTGCCCTCAAGCACCAGCTGCATACTGGGAAAGCACAGTTACTTATCTGTAACAGGTGATCTCTGGGAACAGCAGGAATAAGTCTTCACATATGGGTACGTCGGTACTGACGGAGCCTGCACGGGAATGCTCCCCAACATCCAATCAGAAAGCTTTTGGGAGCATCCCTCGCGCCTGCGTGCTGACTTCCCACCCTTTCCACTTCTTCTCCTCAGTTGAGTATCATAGCTGAGACAAAGGAGAGAAAGAGGAAAGGAGATAGATAGATACAACTCCTAGGGGAGGTGGGTGGGTTGTGAAGACTTATTCCTGCTGTTCCCAGAGATCACCTGTTACAGGTAAGTAACTGTGCTATCTCCAGGAACAAGCAGGAATGAGTCTTCACATATGGGGACTCCCTAGCTAGAGATGCCAGGGGGAGATCCCATAAAATGCATGTTCCTGGATCAGGAGTGCATTTCCCACACAGGATCTCCGGCATCCCATGAGGGAATGGAGGGTAGGAGTTGAGAATAGAAGAGCTGTAAGGAAAACAGCAGATCCAAGGACTACAGGAGAGGAGTCCATGGTATGTATGATAAGTACCATTAAAACCATTTAATGAACAGTTATAATATGGAGCTTACCTACTGGATTGTAGGAAGTAGAAAGTGTGATGGAGTCTACTGGATGTGCAGTAGCGGAATCCTCAAGGTGACCTCACAGCAGTGAGGGTGAAGGTCCAAACCTGGAATTAGCAGGTGATCCAGGTGTCAACTGGGGTAGGATTAGAACGGCAGGTCTTCAATGGAAAGCTTTATGAGAAAAAGCTGAAAACTCTTTTAGGTACAGAGTCAAAACACTGAGGACTAAAAGAAGAAGACTGACCGATTTGGACAACTAGCCCAGTCTTGGAGGGAAGAAGGGGTATGGAAAAAGGCCCATATTCCCAAGGAGAACAATGTGTACTCAAAACAATGAAGATGTACACTATCTTTCCTAGCTGTTGAGAGATAGGAAAGATATTGAAGCTTGAATCTTCAAGGAGGGAGACCTAGAGCAAAGCGGAAGCTGTTATCACCACAGTAGTGGTTGTGTGCATAACAGTCCCCACATACTAAGGAACAGTATGAAAGGGAGCCTACTGTCTGTAACCTCTAAGAAAGGTACAAATTGCTATAGCATAGACAGTGAGGAGATAGCATGTAATACATATCGATCTATAAAAGTCTCCCAACAGATACAGATATATATATATACACACACATATATATATATGTATATGGAGATATATATATACCTATATATATATGCATATCTAGATATGCGAATATGTATCAACATATATATATATATATATATATATAGGTGGATATATATATACATATGGGGGCATAAATTATGCACACACAGCTTACAGACATATGTATGTAGAGGCATATATAGAGATATTTACATACATGACATTAAGTCTGAAGATATACTAAGCCCCATAAGAACATTCACATGGGGAATGTGAAGGGGAAAGATTCATCCAACAACAAGAGGGTGAAACCCACTTGACAGATATATAGAGAATCTATTTCCGTGGGCTAAGAGGATGCAGGAATGCAATCCAGTAAAATAACCAGGATGGTTGCGTGAAAAACAGAGGATAATATCAGTCTGTAAAGAGCAAGTCGAGAGTCCTTTAGAACTCTGACATGGTAGATGGGTAGAAACGCATAGAGGAGATACCAGGAAGACCCACTGGAGGGACATAGGGGTATCATGCGTTACTAAGAGCCTTGGATATTCAGGCAGAAAAAGCTTATATCCTGAATTATAACAGGAGACAAGAGGGTGTGGAGAACCCTCACAGTCATGAGAATGATTTATAAGCTTTTTTTCTACTATATAGAATAGCCCTCAGAGACAAAGATCAATGCTCTGTAGCAAGGGCCCATAGTAGAAAGCTTCTCTGAAGATTGCAGAGAGCATTGTGCAGGAGAATTATGAGATAAAACTGACTGAAGTCAGGTGTGTTGCCACATCCTAGGAAAAGGAGATGGCTAGAAAGAAGATAATGTGAGAAGCCTAAAGTGAGTAGGATTATCCAAGATAGATGAGGACTAGCTTGGAATCACTACTGAGGCTAGACAAAAATTGTGGAAGATAGACTGGAAATTGTAGAAAAGTACCAGTAGTTCAATCACTGGAACTCCTGCATGCACAGCAACTGAAAAAGACAGCAGAGAAACAGACAAAGGGAGAGGAGATTTCCTGTCCCCGCCTGATTAATTATCTTGAGAATGTATTCAAGGAAACAAAAAGTCTACACTGGAATGAAAGCTAGAGAAGCTTTTCAGTATGGTACCACTCAGTCAGGGGAAACCCTGGATGAGAGGGGGAGGGTGACTTACCCATATGGCGAGTCAGCTGAAGGAAAAAATGTCCATGTTGGGACAGAAACTATCATGAGATAGTTGTAATCTCCCTTCTTGGTAGTAAGAAGAGGAGAATTCTGTAACCCATGGACAAGAATATCCTGACAGCTTAGCATACTGAAAAAGGAAAACCCCAATGTAGAGCTTTAAGAAAAAACAGTGAACAAACTTCTGTTAAGAAGAGGTTAACTGTAGATTGCAACCTTCAGAACCTATGGTTGCTGGGTATGTTGGGACTGGCTAGAACTTGGAAACTTCAGACTAGGACGAGGTGTCCCTTGCTTGGGCACCTCTGGATGATGGGCAGGAGAAAAGTGAAACCTTCTTTTCTTAGGGAAAGAAGGCTTGGTAGGACATTTCCTACCTCCTGGGAAAGAAGGCAGCTTAGAATGGTCTGCAGAACCAGGGAAGTCAGTGGAGCAATGAGCAACCTGACGTAAAGCCTCCTTATTGAAGAGATTTTCTCCAGTACAAGGAGAATTACCCAGTGTATGTTGTGCCCATCTGCTCAAGTCAGAAGCTTGGAGCCAGGCTCTACGACGTGCTCCAATGGCAATGGCAATAGCAGAGGATCTGCTAACAGACTCAAAAGAGTCTAGAGAAGCACGAGAAAGAAACCAAGAGATATTCCGGCTATGACTAAGAAGCAAGGAATAGTCAGCAGCCTTAGGCTCTGACAAAAAAGGAGTCAAAAGAGATAATTTCTTTGTGACCTCCTGGAGTGTTAGACTCATAAAATATATAAGAAATAATTCTTGATGCCAGCATAGATGTTTGGAACGTTTGACGTCCAAAGTCATCAAGTGCTCTAGAAGCACGACCTGGCGGATAAGAAGAATGCTTCTTCTTGCTTTTTACCTTCCTCATTGCTGATTCCACTACAATGGAATGATGGGGAAGTTGATTCTTTTGAAACCCTGGAGAGGGGGGGGGGGGCACCTGATACAGAACATTAGTTGCTGTAGAAGGTGAGGGAACCCTTAAAGGCAATTCCCATATTCTCAGAAGAAGATCCTGCAAAGAATGATGTAAAGGAAGCATTATATTTCCCTTTTCTGCAGGAGAGCCTTGGTTAAGATTACAGCCAGGGATAGGAATAGCAAGAAAGGTTGCCATGTCAAGGAGAAACTTCTGAAAAGAAGGATCTCCAATGGGAACCATCCCTGGGAAGGCTAAGGTTGAAGATGCAGCCTGAGCACCAGAGGATGTACTGGTCTGGTGCAGAAAAAGAACCTTACTAGATGGATAATGATACTGGCAGTCACGATTTGAGGCAGTTAGTACTGCATCGTCTATGCCAGGTATCGATTCCAAACTAGGCATGGAAAGGATCGATGGCACCGATGTAACTGCAGGAATCGACATCGATACCGATACTGGTAATGGCATCGAGGCCGTCATCGGAGGCTGCTCAAGCGGTACCGAGGTAACCAGAGAGTCTTGGTGAGTATCCTCGGTACTGCGTATCCGGAAACGACAAGGGTCGGTTCCAAGGCGCGTCGGTACCCAGTCATCTAGACTAGATATCGATTCCAGACTCGGCATCGAAGGGAGCGAGTCTATCGGTGCATGTCTAGAGTGCACCGACGTCGGTGGTGGTACCGGCGATGCTGATACAGGGAAGTCACTCTGGGTCGTATCGATCGGTCCCGAAGGTACCGAGGACGCCAGATGACGATCCCTGGTGAAGAGGGGGACACTCGACACCGGTGCCAGGGTATCGGTACCGCTCGAAGCGGATACCACCCCCGAGCACGGCTCAGGTATGTTCTGTGAGGGGTGAGCCCCAGGAACAACCTGAAACCCCTGAAATGCTTTGGAGCCCAAAGACTCCCGCCGGGGTTTTAATGCCAATGGGGTCTTGAGGGCAAGGCCGGAGCCGTCATCATGCGTGGCATGAGACCTACCACTCAAGGATTGGCAAGTCTTAACAGACTGTTTGTGGGTTACCTGATCCTGTAGAGAAGAAAAACCCGGTGCCCTCACTGCAGGAGGGAAAACGGTATCGAGGAAAACTCGAAAGAGGGAAGGTCTTCTCTCAGCATTGCAGTCTGATAGCTCAGGAGAAAAAGGGTCAGGACCCAAACAGGTCAGACACCAGAGATTGGAGTCTAAAAAGAAAACTGTGTTTCCACAGTGAAGGCACTTCTTAGGAGAAGGTGGCTCCATGATGGAGAGGCCTTGTAGGCCCAAAAAAGTTAGGACAGAAACAGAGGGAAAAATCTTTCTAATTTAAGAAAAAAGAAAAGAAAAAACCACCGGCAGTACTGGTGTCGGCGGGAAAAACAGCCGCGACCACAAGAAATGAAATATTTAAAGAAAAAAGTTTCTGCGGTGACAGGAGGACGTCCTGCCGGCTCCGCGGAAAAACGAAAACTGAGAAGTGGAAAGGGCGGGAAGTCAGCGCGCAGGCGCGAGGGATGCTCCCAAAAGCTTTCTGATTGGATGCTAGGGAGCATTCCCGTGCAGGCTCCGTCGGTACCGACGTACCCATATGTGAAGACTCATTCCTGCTTGTTCCTGGAAATTGAGTATTTGGCAGAAGCAGATTCTGACCTATATGGCACATAGCTTCCTCAGACTATACTGTGAATTATTCAAAACTCAATGTTGTCAGTGTTAAAGCAAATTTTTGTGCCCTGCTTAAAATTTCAGACTACCCTTCAGCAGTTTATTTGGATTTCTATGCTACTTTTCCTTAAAATGCTCAAAGTGGAATGAGAACCAAAACCAAAACTATCCAATCAAATAAATTTTTTTTAAAAAGTCATCATATACACAAAAAATCATAACACTTGCACAACTATAAAACCTTAACATACAATGTGTAAATAACCCTCTAAAAAAGGGGACCAAGGCTACTAAAATAACCAGTTACAAAAGAAAGAACATATTATAAAGGCAGAGAGAACCAGTGTCCTAAACTGCAGAAAACGTTTTGTAGACTTTAGAGAAATATTAAGCACAATGCAAAATTCAAGTATTCATTAGATACATCTCTAAACCTTAATGCTTAAGTTAGCATTTTTATGAGAAACAGAATTAAAAATCGCAACAGTATAAGCATATCTTACCAATAAAAATTACAGAAGGTTGAAGCTCCCTGGCTACTGCAAACAGGGCTCGCACAAGCTTTTCTCCTTCACCTACCTAAAGCAAACATTTTTTTAGCATCATTAATTATCTTTGAATGGGACAATTAATATATTATATTTAAAATCTTAACTGGAAACTGTCTAATTCATTATAAGATTTTTTCATTAATTGCTAGCCAGATAAAGTTATAAACAAAAACATATAAATATGTTTCAATGAACAAAATACTAAGATACTAACCTTTAATATTAAGTAATCAAGCACTAGTCAGAGAAAATGAAGCAGATCCAACTTTAAGAACGACACACAAAAAATTAAAATAAAAGTATTTATTTTGTTCCCTCACTTGAACATAAGAACATAAGATATGCCATACTGGGTCAGACCAAGATCCATCAAGCCCAGTATCCTGTTTCCAACCGTGGCCAATCTAGGTCATACGTACCTAGCAGTATTCCCAAGAGACACAGGTTCCACAATGCTCGTACTGGGTCAAGCATTGATATCCTGGGTCCCTTTTTAATAATGGTTTATGGACCTTTCCTCCAGGAACTTGTCCAAACCTTTTTTAAACCCAGCTACACTAACAGCTCTTACTACATCCTCCGGTAACAAATTCCAGAGTTTGATTACACATTGAGTGAAAAAATATTTTCTCTTATTTGTCTTAAATAGTTTATCCTGTAGCTTCATTACATGTCCCCTAGTCTTTCTATATTCTGATAGCGTAAACAATTGATCTCGTTCACCCGTTCCACTCCATTCGTTAACTTATAGAACTATCATATCTCCCCTCAGCTGTCTCTTTTCCAGGTTGAAGAGCCCTAACCTTTGTAGCCTCTCTTCATAGGAGTAGCCTTCCATCCCCTTTACCATTTTGGTGGCTCTTCTCTGTACCTTTTCTAATAACGCTATATCCTTTTTAAGATACGGCAACCAGAATTGCACACAATATTCAAGGTGCGGTCGTACCATGGAACGATACAGAGGCATTATAATATCCTTTGTTTTATTTTACATTCCATTCCTTATGATACCTAGCATTCTATTTGCTTTCTTGGCCGCTGCTGCACACTGGGCGGAGGGTTTTAACATGTTATCCATGATGACTCCTAAATCTTTTTCCTGGGTGGTGGTTCCCAATGTGGAACCTTGCATTGTGTAACCATAGTGTGGGTTGTTCTTTCCTAAGTGCATAACTTTGCACTTGTCCACATTAAATTTCATCTGCCATTTGGTTTGCAGCTTGTCGTGATGTGAGGGATTGTGTGCATCAGTGATGCTGAGAGCTAAACTATCGGTAGTTTAACTACTGGCAGTGTCTCCCAAGATGGACAGGTCTCAGCTGAGGTGCCAGACCAAGATAAACCACCCATATGGGCAGCAGCAGCTGCGCATGAAATGAGAGTCAGAAGCTGTAAAGATGTCTTACGCATTGGAACATGGAACGTACGAAGCATGAACCAAGGGAAGTTGGAGGTGGTTAAGAATGAAATGGAACGTGTACAACTTGATCTGTTGGGTGTCAGCGAACTGAAATGGATTGGCATCGGGCACTTTGCATCAGATGATCACATGGTCTACTATGCTGGAAATGAAAGAAAGAAGAAATGGTGTTGCATTTATAATAAAGAAGAAACCTACAAGAACTGTAATGAAATACAATGCAGTCAGCGAATGCTTAATCTCTATTCGTCTACGAGGAATGCCTATCAACACAACTATAATTCAAGTATATGCCCCAACAACAGCTGCAGAAGAGAATGAAATTGAAAAGTTCTATGAACAAGTACAAGCTGAAATTGACAGAACATGCAAACAGGATATCCTGATAGTCATGGGTGACTGCAACGCAAAAATTGGCAACAAAAGCGGCGGCAAAGTAGTTGGAAAATATGGACTTGGCAACAGAAATGAAGCTGGAGAAAGACTGATAGAATTCTGTAAGACCAACGATCTATTCATCTCAAACACCTTCTTCCATCAACACAAGCGGCAACTGTACACATGGAATTCACTCAATGGATTGTATAAAAATCAAACTGACTACATCTGTGGAAGTCAACGATGGAAAAGTTCTATAACATCAACAAAGACAAAACCTGGAGCTGACTGTGGTACAGATCATCAACTACTAGTATGCAAACTCAAGCTAAAGTTGAAAAAGAGCAAAACACTCATGAATGCAGCAAAATATGATCTTGAGAATATGCCACTGGAATTTAAAGACTGCCTGCAAAATTGATTTGCTGCTTTAGATACAAATGACAGAGCTCCAGAAGAGTTATGGAATGACATCAAGAAGGTTGTGTTGGAAGAAAGCGAGAAGTCTCTACAAAAGGTGAAAAAGCAAAAAATGGCCAAAATGGATGACGGAAGAAACTCTGAAAATTGCCCAGAAACAGAGAAGCTAAAGCCAGATGAGAAAGAAAGACAATAACAGAACTCGGAGATTTCCAATGTGCAGCAAGACAGGACAAGGAAAAGTACTATGACGATGCATGCAAGGAAATAGAAGCAGAAACTATTAGAAGAAGAACAAGATCGGCTTTCCTAAAGCTACGAGAGTTAAAGAAAAAGTTCCAGCCTCGAATTGGAATGTTACAAGATGCTCAAGGTTCTATGTTGAATGATGCTGAGAAGATCAAGAAAAGGTGGAATGAATATACAGAGTTTTTATATGATAAAGATCAAGTGGACCAACAGCCGTTTCAACCTGTACCTTATGATCTGGAACCATTGGTGATGAAAGAAGAAGTTGAAGCAGCACTGAAAGCCTTATCAAAGAACAAAGCACCAGGCATTGATAGCATTCCCATAGAAGTATTACAGCAATCTGATGCCGCTGTTACCGTACTTACAAGGCTCTGCCAAGAAATATGGAAGATAACATCATGGCCAACTGACTGGAAAAGATCTATGTTTATACCAATACTAAAGAAAGGTGATCCAACTGACTGTGGAAATTATCGCACAATTGCTCTGATCCCACATGCCAGCAAGATTCTACTGAAGATTATTCAAGAGAGACTACAACCATACCTGGAACAAGAACTACCTGAAGTGCAAGCAGGGTTCAGGAAAGGGCGAGGAACGAGTGACATCATTGCAGATGTGAGATGGATCCTTGAAAAGACTAAAGAATACCAAAAGGATATCTATTTGTGCTTTATCGACTATAGCAAGGCTTTTGACTGTGTAAACCATGAGAAACTCTAGGCCACATTAAGAAGCATGGGTATACCAGAACACCTGATCGTACTCTTGCACAATCTGTACACTGATCAAGAAGCAACAGTTCGAACGGAACAAGGAGAAACAGAATGGTTTAAAATAAGCAAAGGTGTAAGACAAGGCTGCATACTTTCCCCCTACCTGTTTAATTTATATGCAGAACAAATCATCAGAGAAGCAGGACTGAATGAAGACAACAGAGGTGTGAAGATTGGTGGAAGACAACAACCTTCGCTATGCTGATACCACATTACTGGCTGAAAGTGAAGATGATCTGAAACATTTGCTTCTCACAATCAAAGAACAGTCTCAAAATGGGCCTGCACCTTAATGTAAAGACGACAAAGATCATGACAACTGGCATAATCAACAGGTTCATCATTGAAGGAGAAGAAATTGAAATCGTGAACAACTTTAACCTACTTGGATCAACTATCAATAAAGAAGCAACAAGCAGTCAAGAAATCAGAAGACGCATTGCTCTTGGCAGAATGGCTATGAAAGACCTAGATAAGATTCTCAAGAGCAGAGATGTCTCTCTCCATACAAAGATTTGACTTATTCAAGCCATGGTATTTTCAATAACATCATATGGATGTGAAAGCTGGACAGTGTAAAAGATAGACAGGAAGAAAATTGATGCCTTTGAATTATGGTGCTGGCGGCGAATACTGTGTATACCATGGACTGCCCAAAGAACAAACCAGTCGGTACTAGAGGAGATCAAACCTAAGCTTTCTTTAGAAGCTCAGATGACAAGACTTCGACTTTCAAACTTTGGACACATCATGTGAAGAGAGATCATTAGAGAAAGACATCATGCTTGACAAGATAGAAGGTCAACGCAAAAGAGGAAGGCCAGCAATGAGATGGATCAATACAATAACAGCAGCTACGGGTACCAGTCTGTCAACAATGAGCTGCCTGACTCAAGACCGAACACAATTTGGGATAGCTGTCCAGAGGGTCGCCATGAGTCGACTCAGACTCAACAGCACTTAACATTTATTTTTATTGTATTGTAATTTTTTTTTACTTCATAACTGAATATGTAGAAATACCTTCTGCTTGTTACAAGTTGCTATCATAAAGTAATTCGATTCCAGACAAAGAAGGTCAAAGCAAGGAACACATAAGTAACCAACTCTGAGTTAGGTCTTGGGAGCTAAGGCTTAAGGCAGATTTCCTCTTGTGCTATATATAACAAAGGGCTGATGACAACTGGCTGCCCAAAATTCTTCTGTCTAGGTAAGAGAGCAAATACTCCCAACGAATCACACTGTCAAAGAAATAAGGGGCAGCAGCATGCTGCCGAAAGCAAGGGCTGGCCATGACTGTGATTGATGGCTGAATAATCAAACCTTCCAGCAACTCTTATAGGAGGGTAGGAGCCAGTTAAATAAAACTAAGAGTTGCCTATCTTGACAAAAAGTGTTCCAACAGCAGCAGATGATATTCATAAATATGGGCCATGTGTTAGCACGCCATGTAAAATGTAAGGATTCTTTCAGTTTCCTGGAAAGGCCTAAATGCCTTCCACTGCCATACATGGTAGTTCCAATACTGACTTCCCTCAGTTCTAACAGCTTTGATTAGAAAGAGAACTCCTCCACAGGGGAACAGAGAAATGTTTTGTTCAACTGTTGAACTACTGTCTTCAGAGAACACCTGTTTAAAAGAGTAAGCACTTTAGTTTTCTCTGAAGAGAAGCTGTTCATTATATCATGCATGCTACTCCCCTAACTACTGGTGGCCTTCAACAAAAAAAGAGAGATGCAGGCAAAGAGAATGGGTGTAAGCAAAAAAAAAGCATGAGAGCCATGCCACTGGAAGGCAGGAGCTTTATTCATGTGTCACCAGGTCAGACAGGAGCTTTATTCATACGTCAGACCTGGTGACATACGAATAAAGCTCCTGTCTTACAGTGGCGTGACTCTCCTGTTCTTTTTTGCTTCCTTGAGTCTGCAGGAGGGGTGTCTTCCTTTGTGTTTTAAAGAGAATGGGTGGGACATATGTTGCTGAGAAAACCTAGGTTGTTTTTTTTTTTTGATCTTTGAACAGGAAAAACAACCTGAAATTATAAAATCGGCCCTAGACCCGAAGGAAGGTGACATTTTATGTACCAGTTAATGTCCTTTCCTTGAGTTCTGCTAGACCAGTCTAGACAAGTGGGTTGTGTTCCCCTACTAGCAGATTAGTGGAGACAAAGAACCAATGAAAAGCCTAGATTTCCATGACATCACTCCCATTCCTCTATCCACCTCAGCCACCAGAGTTTCCCTTCACTATTTGTCCCTAAGTATATGGGAGATACAGTGCAAACCTCACACAACCTCAATGTGGACAACAATGAGTAATGAACAGTAAAGAACTATGTATAGGAAGAAGTAACAGAGGGCCATCAGAAGAAGATGAGCCTGTAAAAGGCAAGTATAAAAATCAAGGCAGACCAAAGGGTACTGCAGTAGAAGAACAGAGCAATCCAATTTCAGGGGCGGGTCCTGGACTGGTCTATTAGGACTCAAGGAAAGGACATTAACTGGTAAGTAAAATGTCACCTTCTATATTGTCCTGCTAGACCAGGCCAGACAAGTGGGATGTACCAAAGCTACACCAGCACTGGATAGGAAGACAGCAGTTCGCAAAACTGGAACCGAAGGCAGTGTCCACCCATATGTGGACATCCAAGTGGTAATGCTCGACAAAAGTAAAAAGATGCCCAAGTTGCTGCCCAAAAAATGTCTGCAGGGGCTACAGATGCATGTGCTTGGGTAGAAGGGTCACGTAAACCCGCCAGAACTGGCCAGTTCTGTAACAGACATGCCGAGGCAATGGCCTCCTTAATTAAGTGCCCTAAAGTAGACTTGGCCACTTGCACTGGTCAACAAACAGCACTAAAAGATGGTCTGACTTATGAAAGGAATTTGTAACCTCCAAGTACCTGAGAAGTACCCTCTGGATATCCACAAAACGAAGATCCTTATCCTTCGAGGAGGGGGGCAGGCAAACCACCTGGTTGATGTGAAAGGGAGACAGCACTTTGGGCAAGAAGGCAGGCACAGGCTGAATAGAAATAGCCTACTTAGAAAAAGACAGATAAGTATCTCGGCAAGACAGAGCCTGCAGTTCAGAGAACCGCCTTGCAGTACAAATTGTGACTAAGACGAGTCTTGAGCATCAAATCCTTTAAGGTGGCACAGCTCAACAGCTCAAAAGGGGCCGCCATCAGGGTCCTGAGCATCAGACACAGATACCAGGCAGGGATAATTAAACAAGAGGATGCAGATGCCAAACCCTCTGGAGAAAACGTGAGACATCTGGGTGCAAGGCCAAAGACTTGCCGCCATCGAATTACAGCAACAGGCTAGAGCTGCCATCTGAACTTTCGAAGAATTAAGGGACAGATCCTTCTCTGGGCCATCCTGCAAAAAGGCCAAAAGGGAGGACACCTTGGCCACCTCAAAGCCAAGTGCCGCACCAGCACTCAAAGAGGCACCATATTCATATGTATGCTAGCTTGATAGACCTCCTCCAGGCACAAAGCAGGGTAGAGAATACTGCAGGAGAGTAGCCCATATGCAGTGGCAATCTCCTTTCAAGAGCCATGCTGTAAGCAAGAAGGGAGTCGGATCCTCCAGGATGATTGGTCCCTGCCATAATAGCCCCCCATACTGAGGCAGCCGAAGAGGATGCATCTGCAGGAGCCGCATCAGGTCTTTGAACCATGTTTTCTGCAGCCAATCTGGAACTACCAGAACAATCCTGCCTGGGTGGTGCTCTATACGTCAAATCACACGCCCCACCAGGAGCTATGGAGGAAACATGTACAGCAGCCGCTGGCTTAGCCAAAGCTAGGTCAGGGCATAGACACCATTGGAATCCCTCTCCGCTTGCCAATTGAAGAGGCAGCAAACTTTGGCACTGGAGCAAGTCACCATCAGATCCATTTTGTGGAGACACCAGTGGCATGGAGTCAACTGAAATGGCTCCTGACAACTCCAACTCGCCAGGATTCAGAGAGTGTTGGCAGAGGCAGTCTGCTTCCACAATGTCCAACCTGGCAATGTGCCGGGCCGACAAGGCTAGGAGGTTCTTCTCTGCCCAGGCAAACAAGAGAGCCATCTGCAGAGCTACCCTGACACTCTTCGTGTCGTCCTGTCAATTGACATAAGCCACCACTGTAACATTGTCCGGAAATACTCGTTCTCCTAGGACAAGCAGGATTCGTCAGCCACACCAGTGTCGTCCGACGGCACCGTACACGGAAGTGCTCTCTAGAGCTCAGAGTCCTTCTGAGCATGAGCCAGAAAACCCCACCCCACTAGCCCGCCCCTAGCTAGCCAGTCTTTTTTCTTCCGCCGTGCCTACTACACGCGGATCCTATCTCTCTCAGCCAGAAAATATATATAATTTAAGATACTCACAAGAAGATGCCTTCTACAAAGCCTGGATGCAAGAAATGCAGTTCCTGCTCGAGGAAAATGAGCAGCTCCGATGCTCATGACCGCTGCGTTCGATGCCTGGGCTCAGGCCATCAGGTTCAGGACTGCCAGCACTGCTCCCAGATGTCCCCCGGAGCTTTAAAATCGAGAAGCCCTGCCTTGAAGGAGTTCATCGCTTCCCTGAATGAGGCGGCCCCAAAAATCCTCTCGCCGGCACGGGATGCGTCCTCAGGGTTCGCCATCCCCGGCCGTGCAGTTCCAGAGTCTGCAATTTGCACAGGAGCCTCCGCGAATCAACCCGGAGCTCCTGCAGCACCAAAGACTACCGGGAAGCAGCCAGCATCAAAAAGGACAACCGGGGAGCAGCCAGCGTCGAAAAGGACAGACTCCCGCAAAACTAAAGGTACTCAGGGGGAAAAACGGCACCCTTCCCTATCCCCCTCAGGCCTCTGCAACCCTCCCGACGCCATTATGAGCCCCCGGGAGGTCCCATGCTGCTCTCACCACGTTGTCTCTGGAGGCGGCCATCTTGATGATGTCGTTGCCTCGAGCTCCACCCAGTCAGCTCCTATTGGACAGCGTCCAGGGTTACCGGACTCCGCCCCCCTTGCTCCAATTGGCCATCAACGCAGGATCTCCCCAGAGCGTCACAGGGCTTCCCCTACCCTCTGGGCAGACACAGACCCGCCTCCCCGCGCCGGCTCCAAGTCATCTACCAGAAGTACAAGCAGGGACAGTAAAGGGAGCAGCAAGCTCAGGCACCATCGCGAACACCGGAGCAGAGAAAGCGACCCTCATCGCCAGCACCGGCATCGGAGCAGGGACCACAGCAAACATGGGACACAGCACAGAGACGAAGCTCCACAGAAACGGAAGCAAAGGTCTCCCCCTCTCAGCCCCGATTCCAGACCGTCAAAAAGACTTTCCCCTCGGTCTGCACAGCATCCAGCTGTAACTCCTCCTGCAGGGACTCTCCCCAACCTAGGGACAAACCTGCAAGCTGTTTCTTGCTCCCCTGCAGTGTCTCTCCCCAACCAAGAGACCATACTGCAGCTGCTCTCCAGCCTCACCGAGCTTCTTCGTAAGGGGTCAGCTGTTACACGAGATGGGTCCACAGATGCTACCGCCCAGATCGTTGCCTCGGGAGACCCTCTTGACCATACAGCAGAGCCTGCTAACCAATCATTCAGCAGCGTCACCTCTGCAGATCCAGAATCAACATCCTTCCTTAGCCTAGAGAAGGAGGAAGTAACCACGCCGCTCGGATGCGAGTCCCCCAAGGACAAAGCGACCTCTGTACAGAGCGAGGAGTCCCAGTCCACCAGGCCATCTGCAGGAGCTGATCCAGCCTCATCTGTCACGGCCCACGAAGACCTTACATATCCAAAATTCTTGCGTAAAGTGGCGGCTACCCTTAACCTCACTCCCCCAGATCCTTTACAGGATGGCCCAGAGGTTTTCAAATATCTCGACGCTCTGAGGACACCCATCTCCTTGCCAATACATCAGCGCCTCAGAGACACGCACACTAAACTGTGGCAAAGCCCGGCCTCCTCACCGGCGTGCCCCAAGAAACTGGACGCTAAATACCTAATCCAGCAAACTCCTGGATTCGGAAAAAGCCAGCGGCCTCATCACTCCATTGTTGTGTCCTCTGCTTTAAAGCGTGTTAAGTCCTCACGCAATCATGCCAACTCACCTCCAGGAAAGGATCACAAACTCCTGGACGACGTCGGCAAAAAAGTTTTCCAAGGCGCCATGCTGAATGCGCGCATTTCTGCACACCAGTTTCAACACGTCCTCTTCCAGGACGCCCTGCTGGCAACCCTCAAGGACACCTCAACAATGCTACCATCCGAAGAAAAAGCAAAAGTTTCAGCCATTATTGCCGACCTAAAAGAATGCGGAAAGCATCTCATCAGCACGATTCATGACTCCTTTGAGGTTGCTACACGCACGGCAGGCACCGCCATCTCCGCTAGGAGGCTAGCATGGCTGCGAGCCTCCGGACTACGTGAAGACACTCATGAACGCATTGCCGATGCTCCCTGCAATGGTGAATCTCTCTTCGGGGACAAGGTGGCAGACACCGTTAACGATATGAAGGAGCACTGCTCCACCCTGCAAACCCTTGCCGAGGACGGCATGGAGCGCAACCCCAGCACCAAGGGATCTTACAACAGAAAATCGTACACCCCTTACAAAGGTTATCCCCCATACCGCAAATGGCAGCAGCCCCGCTACAAGCAGCCAGCCTACAGACCCTCTTATGGAGCCCAGCACCAGCATAAGCAACGAGACAGGAAACAAAAGAAACAGCCACCTCTATCGGGCAAAAACAATCCATCTTTTTGACAACCAGTCCGCGCAGGGACGGGCAACCCTTCCAGTGGGAGGACGGTTGACAGCTTTCTGGGACTCCTGGCAAGCTATTTCTTCGGACACTTGGGTCCTGCGGATTATTCAGGAGGGATATCGCCTGCGCTTCATGCTTCGCCCTCATGGCCGCCCCGCGAAACCTCAACCCCACGACAACGAAACGTCCCTGCCCATGCACATGGAAGTGATGCATCTATTGACAACCCAAGCCATCGAACCTGTGCCTCCGGAACAAACTAACCAGGGCTTCTACTCCAGATTCTTCCTAGTACCGAAGAAATCGGAAGGAGTACGCCCTATCCTAGACCTGAGGAACCTCAACAAGTTCATCCTCAAAGAAAAGTTCCGCATGTACTCCCTGGACACGATCCTCCCCCTTCTCCAACCCGGGGACTGGATCGCTTCCTTGGACCTTCAGGACGCATATACACACGTCCCGATACACCCCCAGGACAGACAGTATCTACGTTTCCAAGCACTTGGGGGCCATTACCAATACAAGGCCCTCCCATTCGGCCTCTCGCCAGCACCTCGGGTGTTCACGAAGTGCGTGGCTGTGGCAGCTGCACATCTGCGGAAACAGGGCATACACGTCTTCCCCTACCTGGACGACTGGCTTCTGTCATCACCATCACCGGAAGAGACACGGTGGGCCATCAAACGAACCATCGGCCTTCTCACTACCCTCGGCTTCCTGGTAAACCACCAGAAGTCACAACTGGTCCCCACTCAGCGTCTGGAGTTCATAGGGGCTTGCATAGACACCGTGGAAGGGAAGGCATTTCTCCCAGCACTGAGGGCGAAGAAATTGGCCTCCCTTGCCACAGCAGCCTCCTTCCAGACAACTTCAACAGCCCGATCCCTCCTCTGCCTCCTGGGCCATATGGCCGCTACCACCCACGTTCTGCCTCTAGCACGACTGCACATGCGAACCCTCCAGTGGCGCCTACGCAACCGCTCTCCTTCCGCATCACCCTCGACGTCCACACCAAGAGCAGCCTTCGGTGGTGGACAATCAAACGGAACCTCATGGTAGGGAAACAATTTCAGCAGTCCGGTCACCAAGTCACTATCACCACAGATGCATCCCAGACGGGGTGGGGAGCCCACATGGGCCATCTGCGTACGCAAGGAGCCTGGACATCGGCAGAAACCAGCCTCCACATAAATCTTCTGGAACTCAGAGCCATAAGATACGCACTGCAGGCTTTCCAGCAACACATCAACAACAAATCTCTTCTAATGCTGAAAGACAACCAGGTGGCCATGTTCTATGTCAACAAACAGGGGGGAACAGGCTCCCGACCGCTATGCAGAGAAGCACTCAAGATATGGTCGCTGATCCTAAAGAACCACTGTTGGATAAGAGCATCCTATCTCCCGGGTGTACAGAACTCTCTGGCGGACAGACTGAGCCGACAGCTAAACCCGCACGAGTGGACCCTCAGTCCCCAAGTCACCGCCCACATCTTCAACCGCTGGGGTCAACCGGAGATCGACCTCTTCGCTACGGACCGGAACAAGAAATGCCCCCTATTCTGCTCCAAGCGACCGACAGCCAACAGCGTAGCTTCGGATGCCTTCGCCGTGTGCTGGGGGGAGTGGTCTCTTGTATACGCCTTCCCCCCCACGCCCCTGATCTCCAAGGCACTGCAGAAGATCATCCAGGACGGAGCCCAGGCCATTCTTGTAGCCCCCTACTGGCCCCGGCAGATGTGGTTCCCAGCGCTACTACGCCTCTCGCAGGAGCCACCCCTCCACCTCCCTCTCCGCCAAACCCTGCTAACCCAGGACGAAGGACACACGCTACACCCCAACCTGGGGGCCCTGGCACTGACAGCGTGGAGATTGAACGGAGGAACCTCTCCGCGATGAGCGTGCCAGAGGAGGTACAGCACATCATCCTGGCGGCCAGAAGACCATCCACCAGAAAATCCTATTCCTTCAAGTGGAAGCGCTTCAGCCTCTGGTGTGACCCCAGAGGGCTCAACCCCTCCAGCTGTCCTGTTCCATGCGTCCTTCAATACCTCGCTTCACTCTCGGAACAGGGGCTCAAAACCAACTCCGTCAGGGTGCATCTATCAGCCATCGCTGCATTCCATGAGCGCACAAGCAACGGAACCACTGCCTCGCTGCCCTTGGTTGCAAGCTTCATGAAAGGGCTGAACAATCTAAAGCCTCCCATACGGGCTCCCGCGCCGGCTTGGGATCTAAACATTGTCCTCCAACAGCTGACCAAAGCGCCTTTCGAACCACTTCTCACGGCCACCATGAAGCATCTAACATGGAAGACTCTATTCTTAGTGGCTATCACCTCTGCTCGCAGAATCAGCGAACTTCAAGCTCTGGTGGTTCACCCACCATACACACAACTGCTGCAAGACAGAGCCACCCTCCGCACTCACCCCAGGTTCATCCCCAAAGTGTCTTCGGAATTCCACATCAACCAAACCATCGAGTTGCCCACATTCTACCCTGAGCCCCATTCCTCCCAAGAGGAGAGGTTGCACACACTCGACTGCACTAGAGCCCTCCGAATTTACATCCTGAGGACAGGCCCTCTACGGAAGGGTTCTCAACTTTTCGTCTCCTACGGACCCCAACAGACCCGGCCGCCCGGTCACTAAGCGCACCATGGCACAATGGATCTCCGCCTGCATAGGCCTCTGCCACGAATTGGCAGGCGTGCTAACGGCCCCAAACGTGGGGCTGCACCAGCTCAGGGCACTGGCAGCCACTATTGCGAACCTACGCTCCATTCCCCTGATTGAAATCTGCAGAGCGGCTACTTGGTCTTCCGCCCATACCTTTCAAAAGCATTACTGCCTAGACTTGGACACGCAGGCTCGCTGCGCGTTTGGACAAGCAGTCCTTTCCACTGCTAATGCAACAAGACTGCCACTCTACTGACTCTGACTGTGCATCCATGTGGGCCTAGCTGCTCTACCATATGAGCAATGATATACGCCTATGTGGGCCTGACTGCTAGGCCTTGTGGACATTGCTGTTGGCCATGTTGGCCCTCTTCCTTGTTTGGCCATGTGGCCTTATTGTTGCCCACGCGGGCATTGTTAGTCGGCCATGTTGGCCTCATTGTCCGGCCATGTCGGCCGTGTTGTTAACCTACCAAGTTAAACTGCACTATGTGTGAACAAAAGTTGTGTGAATAAAAATTATTTAAATATTTCACTTATCCTTGCCTCAGCCTCCCTCTCCACTGCTATTCCGCGCTATCGTGCAGCTTGGGAGGCACCTGGTGTGGCTGACGAATCCTGCTTGTCCTAGGAGAAAGCGTAGTTACTTACCTGTAACTGGAGTTCTCCATGGACAGCAGGATGATTCAGCCACACATTCCCACCCTCCTCCCCAGGCCGAGGTCGGCCTCAGCATGCCCCTAGCCACGGACACGCCGGGCAAAGCTAGAGACTCACTGGCTAGCTAGGGGCGGGCTAGTGGGGTGGGGCTTTCTGGCTCATGCTCAGAAGGACTCTGAGCTCTAGAGAGCACTTCCGTGTATGGCGCCGTCGGTGGACGACACCTGGTGTGGCTGACTCATCCTGCTGTCCACGGAGAACTCCAGTTACAGGTAAGTAACTACGCTAACTGCTCGATCTTCGACCAGGGGCCTGAAACTCAAAAGAGCCAACCTGATGTCCCTCACTTCGAGGCAGTTGGACCACACAGCTTCCCTGCAGTTTCAATGACCCTGGGCCATATGGTCTTGGCAATGGGCTCCAGAGCCTGAGAGACTTGCATCTGTCATCAGAAGGATACAGGAGAAATCGTACAGCGGCATGCCTTTCCTCAGATGACAGGCCTGTTGCCACCACCACAGGCTGGTCCCCACCAGTAACAGGAGCAAGAGCCTGTGCTCTAACTCCTGAGAGCTCGGTGACCACGGAGTCAGCAAGGACTGCTGGAGCGATGGCATGTGAACTTGCACTCACAGCACCATCTCTATGGTCCCCGCCATCAATCCAAAGAGCTGAAGATAATCCTAAACTGGGAGCCTGCTGCGCATGGAACAGCGCCAGGCAATTTAACAGTCTTGACTTTTTCCTCTGGCAGGAAAACTCTGCCCACTCAAGTGTCAAAACATGCTCCCAGGAACTCCAAGGACTGGGAAGGCAACAGTTGGTTCCTTCCCTGATTAATCACCCAGCCAAAGCTTTTCAAAAAGGACACCATTCGGGATGCCACCTGATGCTTCTGAAAGGAAACAGGCTCAGATGAGCCAATCGTCCAGATATGGATGTACACAGAAAAGAAGGCTAGAGCAAAATCCAAAAGAGAGGGTAGTATCATCCAGCAGAAGAGACTAAATCCACTAGAGCAGGGCTTGGGACAGACTGGCACATCCCAGCAACTGAAGAATAGCGGCCGCCTTGGCAAACTGGTTCAACAACAAATCCACTTTACGGTTCAGAAAATCTTTTAAGGACGATCGCCTTGGATAGAAATGGAGAGCCGTCTGGTAACCATTATGACCTGCGCATACACCTTGGGAATATCAAATCACTCAATGGGAGAGCATAGATTTAAAAAGAAAAAAAGAGAGTGCTATCACATCAATGCTGACTCCTGGTGAGACCCAGCAGCCCCTAGGTTTTCTTAGCAAGGTAGAACTGGAAGTAGACTGTCAGGCCTTTTCTTCAAAGACAATGGAGGGTAAAGCAACTTGCTCAAGGTCACAAGGAGTGCCAGTGGGAATCAAACCCTGATTGCTTGGGTACTAGGCTGTTAGCCCACTCCTATATCTTCTTACACACCTTTAATCCTTGGGTGTGGAGTCTGGTCCCAAACTGATTGGCTCACAACCTTCATCACATCCAGGAAGGGGAAGACAGTAGTGGATTTCCACACTCCTTGAAAGAGCAGGAACACCTTCGACTCCTGCTTTGTACCAGGAGCATCCGTCAAGGTCAAGGCAAATGAGACTTTGGCAATCAACGTCACCAGCTCCTCCTTCGGAATAGGCGGATCACACTGGCCTCTTTACAATCCTCTGAAGGCAAAAGTACTACTGCATCCACGTCAGAGCCCAGAACCGAGCCATCTGAATTCAAGTCACTGTCAAAATATCAGATAGCTCCCAGCTGTTCCCTATCTCTAGGGGGCGCCCAACACCAGGGATGCTTAGCCAAGTGCAACCAAAAAGGGCTTCCACTTTCAGCCTGCCCCTCACGAGACTGCAACTGGGGGCACCCAGAGGCCATAGGGTCTGAATTTCCCATGACAGGACCAGCAGAGCTGCTGCAAAAACAATAAAATAAATCCAGGGAGGACAATCTAGAGTCCGGAAGCTCTCCTATTGAAAATAACCCCACCAATACCAGGGGCATAGCCACCACAGACCTTTTAGAGGACAAGGAGTGGCTCACAGCCCGGTAGCTGACCTCCTGGCCAGCTAGACAGCCTTACCCATAGCTTCATCCATCATCTCTTGCCTTAGGCATTCAAGGCTAGACTAACTGCATCCCCTGGCTGGTAGAGAGGGAGCAGGCCCTCCAGGAACAACTAGGAAGAAGAGCAGAGTCCAGAATCCAGAGACAAGGCACCTCGCTTGCCACAGGTCAAACGTTTCCTGGAAGACGACAGTTAAGGCTGTGTTGGCCTGAAGAACATGTGTTAACCACATTTTTACTGCAACGCATGTTACAGGCACTAGGGTAGGAATGTGTGTTGCAGCCCTTGGGCAGAACGTGTGCTAGGACCGTATGACCATCAGGCAAAAATGCTAACAATGCATGCAGAAAACAGCAGGAAACCCCCACACCATGCCAATGGTTGCCCCAGGTCCACCCCGAATTGCATTCCAGGCACACTGAATCGGGAGCCCCAACAAGGACAATAACGTGATCAAGCCTTGGTACTCACTCCTTAAGAGCCCTAGCACAGCTGTACTCCCTGAAACTGAGTCACTAGCTTTGCAGCACTGCGTTTAAGGTGGCTGGCAGGCAGATCCCTCAGTGTCTTCAGGAGAGGGGGGGGGGGGGAACGGAGGAGGAGGGAGGTGAATCAAGATTGTGTGAGGCCGCTGAACTATTCCAGATCCTTCCAATTTCTGGCCGCTCAACAGGTTCTTACAAGCACATGGAGCTGAACCAATTTTTCCTCTTCCTATGGTTACCTGAAAGACCACAGTCTAGTGGTACCTCCCACATCATGCTCGAGTCAATCCTCAAGGTGGTTGTTCACAAGCATTTAAAGCAATTTTTTCCTTCCAATTCTTTAGAATTTTTAAATTTTTTTATTTAAACATATTAGCTAACTTTTGCTTTCATCCCTCTCCTCTGTTAGAACCTCACCCTCCTGCACTGCCACTTCTTAAAGGGTGGTTTTATAGCACAATTATTCCCAGGCCTTCAATTATTTCTTCTCTTCTGCTCTCTTATGGCTCTACATCACTTTCTTCCTATTTTTGACACTCCCTAATCTTCCCTCATACCAACAACTTCAACCCCCCCATCCCTTATCACTCCCTTTTTACCATCCTCATTTCTTCCCCCATTTTGTCATTCACCCTTTCATCAGCTCTTGAGCTTCACCTTTTTCTTCCTCTCATTCATCCCTTCTCTCTCCAAGAACCTCATCCTTGTTTTTACTGTGCAGTCTCCTCTCTGCCATGCATTCTTCTGCTCCTTCTATCACCTGGAGATGTTAATCTGAACCCTGGTCCCCCCTAGACTTTTCTATCACTCACAGGACAGTTCCTCACGTAACTGCTCCAATCTCATTCATATCCCTCTCCTTTCTACCTCCTCTCTCTCCCTTTCTCATGCGCCTTCTGGAATGCACACTCCATATCTAATAAATTTGCCTTTAATCATGATCTCTATTTCTAATGCTCTCCATCTTCTGCCCCTTACTGAGACCTGGCTCCTCCCTAACAACTCTGCTTCAGTCACTGTTCTCTGTCATGGCAGCTACCAATTTTCCCATATGCCTTGTCCCACTGGCCATGATGATGGTGTTAGATTTCTACTCTCTCATTCCTGCCAATTTCAACCCCTCCTTCTGACTCAGTATCACTCTATCCATCCTTTGAAGTCCATCCGCCTTTTTAATCCATTTCCTCTCCGGAAAGCTGCTGACTCGCAGCTTTGTTTCTTTTCTGGATTTATCTTCCCCCTCCCTTATTCTCAGTGATTTTAATATTCATGTTGACAACTCTTCTGACCCTTATGCTTTAAAGCTTCTTTCCCTTACCTTCTCATTCAACTTCCAGCTTTGCTCTACTTTCCCCATTCACCAGCATGGTCAGTGCCTTGACCTCTAATTATTTACCCTTTAATTTCCGTACCTCAGTTCTTCCCTTATCTGACCATCACCTGCTAAGCTTAACTCTTCATCACTCCCTGCCTTCATCTCACCCAGTCTCCTCCAAGCTCTTTAGGAATCTTCATGCTATCGACACATTGGCTCTAACCACTATCATCTCATCAACTCTTTCTTCTGCTATGTCATCTAAGTCTGTTGATGAGGCTGTAGCTTCCTAAAACACTGTACTCTCCTCTGTTCTGGATGCTCTTGCTCCGCCCATGCCACATCCTGAGAGGCGCATTATATCTCAGCCCTAGCTGTCTTCAACTACCCGTTATCTATATGCCTGTGCCTGCTCAGCTGAGTGCATTTGGCTCAAATCTTGACCCCTTGCTGACTTTCTTCACTTCAAATTCATGCTTGCGTCTTTCCAGTCAGTCTCAGCATTTGCCAAGCAAAACTACCATGTCCATCTAATGCTCTTGGCCTCTGATTCTTGCTGTCTTCTTTACTACTCTAAACTCTCTCCTCAAGGTGCCTCCACCTCAGACTCCTCCTTCCCTTTCTGCCCAAAGTCCACAAGATTACATGACAATTCCTGTTGAGATCAACTCCATTTCCTTCTCTCCCTCTTCAATCTCAACCCTTGTAAGAGGTATCGATAATTCAAAACAGGCATTCCTACTCATATTCATTGATATCTCTGCCACCTTTGACAGTGTTCACCACTCAACAATGATTAATAAACTAAGGCAAATAGGTATAAAATCCACGGTTCTTAACTGGTTTTCATCATACCTAAGTGACCGAACTCAAACGGTACGAATTGGCAACCTCACCTCAAAAACTTACAATCAGGAACTAGGCCTCCCCCAGGGCTCTGCACTGTCAGCGCTACTATTTAATATTTACTTAAAACACATCTGTCAAATATTTAAAAAATTCAATGTGCACTATCACCTTTACGCGGACGACATAATGATGTATGTCCCATTCACAATACCTAATATTCCTACACTACTTATTAATACCTGCCTCAATGAAATAAACAATTGGCTAAATGAAAACAACTTATTCATTAACCATGCAAAAACCGAAGCCCTAATAGTAACTAAAAACACAACATTCATTCCCCCATCACACATCACACTGCAAAATAATGATATCAATATAAAAACTGAAATACGCTACCTAGGAGTAATACTAGACAAACACCTCAGTATGGACACACATAAGAAATAACAAAAAAAGTTTATTTTAAACTAAAAGTCTTAAAACAACTCCGCCCCCTAATGCATCTACAGGATTTTCAACGTATAATACAAGCTATAATAACTCCCCATTTCGATTTTGCGAACTTAACCCTACTAGGCATAACAAAACAAAATCTAAAAAAACTCCAACTAGCACAAAATGCAGCAGCAAGGACTATCATGAATGCCCCTCCATTCCAACATATAACACCTATTTTAGAGAATCTACACTGGCTCCCGATTCAATGCCGGATACATTATAACACTCTTTTAACTACTTACAAAGTCTTGAACAACACAGCACCTCTTACTCTAAACAACCTTATTAACAAAGAACCCAATCATAATCTCCAAAGGCAAGACCAACTAAACAAACTTATAACACCAAAGGAATTTATAAAGGCCAAAAAATCAACAAACAAGAAAGCATTCTCTCATGCTGCCCCTATAATTTGGAACACTACTCCATCGGAATTAAGATCCTTACCTCAAATCATGGAGTTCAGGAAAAAACTCAAAACTCACTTATTCTCAACATACTACGGATCCTTGTCGAACTCACCTATTCAACAGGAAAAAGGATAGCTTCACCAGCTGACATATCACAGCTTTGAACTGGAATAAATGAGAAAACCCCAAACCGACGATATCAAAAACATACATACCTGTACATAGTTAATATTTGGTTCTTTGTATATAGTTAAACTGTTAATTGTAAAATTGAATTTCTTTGTAGTTTCACAATGTTATCTGTAAAAGCAGCTTTGCCTGTTTACTGTTGCTCCATGTAAACCGCAACTGATCAATGGAAGGTGCAGTATATAAAAACTCGCTAATTAAATTAAATTAAAATTAAACTCTTTCCCGCAACCTCTGCTACCCTTTCTTCCTTTTCTAAGATCTCTTGAGGAGGAAACCACTTTTCTTTCCTCCAAACTCCACTACCTGCTCCTCTGATCCTATCCCCACCTGTATCCTTAATGCCATCTCCTCCATTGTCATCCCTTCTATCTCTCACATTCTCAATCTATCGCACGGCATTGCAACTGTCCCAGCAGCCCAAGCATGCTGTGGTCACACCTCTCCTCAAGAAATCTTCACTAGACCCTATCTGCCCTTCTAATTAATCGACCAATCTCCCTCCTCCCCTTCATTTCTAAACTACCTGAATGTGTGGGTTCACCGCTGTTGCCTTGACTTTCTCTTCTCTCAAACCCTTCCAGATCCACTTCAATCTGGCTTTCGTCCTTTACATTATACTGAAACAGTTCTTTCCAGTCTCCAGTGATCTATTCCTGGCTAAATCCAAGGGTCTTTACTCAATCCTCACCCTTCTTGACCTTTCTGCTGCTTTTGACATGGTTGATCACCACCTTCTCCTCGACACCTTGTCCTCACTTGGTTTTAAGGACGCTGTGCTATCCTGGTTCAATCTCTCCCATCGCTCTTTCAGTGTTTGCTCTGGTGGATCCTCCTCTACTGTTATTCCACTCTCAGTTGGTGTACCCCAAGGGTCTGTCTTGGGACCACCTCTCCTTTTCTCTCTATACCCATCCCCTTGGTGCACATCTCCTCCCATTGTTTTCAGTACCATTTTTATGCTGATGACTCTCAGATCTCTCTCTACAGTTGATCTCTCTCCGGCAAGCCAGGCCCAGATCTCTGCCTATCTGACAAGGCTGCCCGATGTCTCACCACCGTTTGAAATTGAACATGGCCAAAAGAGAGCTAATTATTTTTCCCCCTAAAGCTACCTCCCCCCTTTCTCAAGCTCTGTAGATAACGCTCTTCTACTCCCTGTTTCCTCAGTCTGCAACATTGGGGTCATCGTGGAGTCATCTCCGACTCCTCCTTCTCCACACACATCCAACTGATAGCTAAAACTAGTTTCTTTCTCTAGAATAGCAGCAAAACCTGTCCCTTCCTTTCTGACTACATTACTAAGGCACTTATCCATTCTTTAGTCACCTCCTGTCTAGACTACTGCAACCTTCTCCTTGCTGGTCTCCCTCTGAATCATCTCTTCCCTTCAATCTATTCAAAACTCAGCTACGCAGCTAATCTTCTGCCAACCTCGATATGCTCATATAACCCCTCTTCTCAAGTCACATCATTGGCTCTCCATCCATTTCCATATCCAGTTCAAACTTCTCCTTCTTACTTACAAATGCACTCATTCTGCTGCTTCTCCCTGCCTTTCCTCTCTCATCTCTCCCTACACTGCTCCTCGTGAACTCTGCTCTTCTGGTGCCCTTTTTTCCCCACTGCCAACTCCAGACTTCAATCCTTTCACCTTGCTGCTCCTTATACCAGGAATAAACTACCTGAATCTGTATGTTTTGCTTCATCTCTGCCCCTTTTCAAATCCATGCTAAAAAGCTCACCTCTTTAAGGCTGCTTTTGGATCCTGATCTACTTAGTCTCCTATGTGTCTCCTTACCTTTCCCTAGTTGTAATTTTTCCTCAGCTGCAGTATTGTCTGGCTTAATTAGATTGTAAGCTCTGTTGAGCAGGAACAGTCTAACATGTATCTGTACAGCGCTGTGTACGCCTATATAAACGATCAGCAATAGTAGTAGATTTTCTTCAGAGAGGAGAAAATCCATCCACCATCTGCTGGAAACAAAAATACTGGTGACAAGGCGGATAGAAAAATGGGACTGATGTCATTGAAGCCTTGGTTTTTCATTGGTTCTTTGTCTCCAATCTGCTGGTAGGGGAAGGAGTGGAGGAGTAGCCTAATTGTTAAGAACACTGGCTTGGGAACCCAGAGACCAGGGTTCGATTCCCATTAGCACTTCTTGTGGCCTTAGGCAAGTCACTTAACCCTCTATTGCCTCAGAAAAATCCAAGTTATCAATGTCCCTGTTTAATGTACATTACAAAGTTTAAGTTTCAATGTAAACCGCTTTGATTGAAATGATAAAGTGGTATATAAAACCTGTTAAATAAATAGTCTGGACTGGTCTAGCAGGATTATATGGAGCAATGGTTGCCTTCTTACTGTTTATGGGTTATGGGCATGTTTCCACGAAGAGTGCTTTACTCTAAGCAGATCAGTTACACAAGTTGTTCCTTTCAGTCATGTTCTATAAAGTTAAAACCTAATAGGCGGAGGATCCAAGATGGCATTAAGTTAGGACACAGCTCATTTTTCTCCTCCCAGTTGAGCTTGACTTTTTTCTATCTTGTGGTTTTACCTGCCATGCTGAAATGCAAAGCCAAGTCAAAGGGTGCCCTCTCCCTGCAGTATGGGTCCCTTGCAGTGGGACAGGAAACGATTGACATCTATGGAAAAACAAAGTCTCCAACAGGCATACCTACTGTCGGGGCAGGGAGGAGCCCTGATCTGGGGAGCAAAGTTTCACCAACCCTCTAGGCCCATTAACTCCCCAGGCCCATCTGTAGCAGCAGTGACTCAGTCAAGCCTTGGAACCAAGAGTGACTGACAGTGGTGATTGTGGAGAGCCTTTATGCCGAATCCAGCAGATTCCTGGACCCCTGTGGGGAGCCTTCCCAGAGTCACCCATTAGGGTTTGGAGACAGCAAATTACCTTGGAACTTTGTCTTCACTTTCACTTCTGATATTGTATCGACCTAAGGAGGTTACTATGGACTCTCTTTGGACTGCCCTGGTCTGTGTTGGTTTTGTTCAAACCATTTCTACAAATTCTACTTATATTGATCAGCTTCAGATCACTATGACCGAACGGAAGAAATAGGTGGATGCAGTAAAAACATCTGTTAACCATATTGAAAAGGTTCATTTGAGTATGGCTCAGAATCATTTGGTTTACCAAAGAAAAATTAAGACTTCTGAGAAGCAAAATAGGAATTTGAATTTGCACATTTTGAATTTTCCATAGTCTTCCATGTTGGCTCCTAGAGAGATATTTGACTATCCTAAGCTGGGTTTTACCCCATTGCACAATAAATTTTATCATCCTGTTAAGTTCCCTAAGAGCCTGGATAAATTGGAAACCTCCCAAGCTGAGGTCTCCTCTGATATTTATTTTTATTTTATTTAACAGGTTTTACATACCACTTTATCATTTCAATCAAAGCGGTTTACATTGAAACTTAAACTTGGTAATGTACATTAAACAGGGACATTGATAATCTGGATGGAGGGTTAAGAGACTTGCCCAAGGCCACAAGAAGTGCTAGTGGGAATTGAACCCTGATCTTTGGGTTCCCAAGCCAGTGTTCTTAACCATTAGGCTACTCCTCCACTCCATAGCTTGGAATTGACTAACCTGACTGATTTCTTTTGGAGAGGACATTGGAGGAAGCGAACGTAAGAGCTAAGAGTAAATTAGACTTACCTGCTAATTGTTGTTCCTTGCGGAACTCTAGTCCAGTCCCGGAACCATAGAGTTGTGAACCTCCACCAGCAGCTTTGGAGACTGAACATCTTCATCTCTTTGATCATCCAGCTATATGCAGCCCCAAGGACCGCCCACACATCAGTACCTATTGACAAAGCATACTAAGCAGAGCAACAAATAAGTAGATATAACAACACAGTGGAAAAAAGGATCCTGACCCTAAAGTTCCCACTACTAGCAAAAAATTTTTTTTTCTTTTTCCAATTGCGTAAGAACAACCTCCCGCCTACGGGAAGGCGGACCAGAACGGCCGTGGCGACCCTTGTGCAAAACGCATGCAACAAGAGACGCCACCGCTCATCCCCAAGATTTGACCCCGAAAGGAAACTAAGGCGTGCTGCAAGCAGAGGAGCTCTGACCGAAAGTATAGAGAACAAAAACCCTGGCAGACTCCTATAATGAATGTACCTTCTTGGCTGGCAGCGAGAACAGATAGACAGGGAGGGATCCGGGACTGGACTAGAGTTCCGCAAGGAACAACAATTAGCAGGTAAGTCTAATTTACTCTTCCTTAGCGTCCCTCTAGTCCAGTCCCGGAACCATAGAGGATGTAACAGAGCAGTAAATCTCAACGGGAGGGCCTCGCTAGTCCAGCCTGAAGCACCCGAGACCCAAACCGCGCATCCGACGCCGCCTGCACATCCAGACGATAGTGCTTAGCAAAGGTGTGCAAGGACGACCACGTCGCCGCCCGACAAATATCCACCGCCGGTACCAAGTTAACTTCTGCCCAAGACGCCGCCTGCGCCCTAGTCGAGTGAGCCCGAAGCCCGGCAGGAACCATCCTGCCGTGTAAAAGGTATGCCGACGAAATCGCCTCTTTCAACCAGCGGGAAATGGAAGACTTAGACGCCGCTTCCCCCTTGCGCGGACCGCCAAATGCGACAAATAGGCGATCGGACTTACGGAAGGCCGCCGTTTCCCTCAAATACCGACGAAGAGCTCGACGGACATCCAACGCGAGCAAGGAGTTATCCGCGTGCTTGCCCCGTTCCTTGGCAAACACCGGGAGAGACACCACCTGATTCATGTGAAACGCCGAAACTACCTTAGGCAAAAACGCGGGAATCGGTCGCAATACCACCTTGTCGGCAGAGAAAGACAGATAGGGTTCCCTACACGAAAGAGCCTGCAACTCCGAGATCCTGCGAGCTGACGAGATCGCTACCAGAAACACCGTTTTCAACGTCAAGTCCTTCAACGAAGCTTGCGCCAAGGGTTCAAACGGCGAAGCCACCAGAGACCTCAACACCAAATTCAAGTCCCACGAGGGCACTAAAGCTCTGCACGGAGGACGCATAAGCAACACCACTCGCAATAAGCGCTTCACGTCCGCATGGGACCCCAATAACTGGCCATGAACCTTGCCTCGAAAACACGCAAGAGCTGCAAGTTGTACCCTCAACGAACTGTCCGCCAGGCCCTTGTCCACCCCTGCTTGCAAGGAGGAGAGGATCTGAGGAACGGAGGTCCGCAAAGGCCGCAACTCGCGAGCCGCACACCAGCTCTCAAAAATACGCCAGACCCGGACATACGCTAGCGACGTAGACCGACGCCGGGCCCGCAACAAGGTAGCAATGACCTCCGGAGAATAACCTTTGGCTCTCATTCGCGCCCTCTCAATAGCCATGCCGTAAGCGAGAATCGAGCCACCTGAGGCATCTGCAGCGGCCCCTGCCGAAGGAGATCCGGCCGAGGAGGAAGGAGCCACGGATCGGCCACACTCAACCGCACCAGATCCGCATACCAAGGCCGACGAGGCCAGTCCGGGGCAATCAGAACCACGGGACCCGGATGCTGCTCGATCCGCTGTACCAGGCGACCCAGCAGAGCCCACGGAGGAAAGACAGAGCAGCCCGTACCTTGGCCACCTTTGTGCCAATGCATCGAGGCCGTCCGACATGCGTTCCCGACGCCTGCTGAAGAACCTTTCGACCTGCGCGGACTCGAAGGTCGCCATGAGGTCCATTATCGGCAGACCCCAACGACGGACCAGCAACGCAAATACCTCGGGATGTAGAGACCACTCTCCGGGGTCTATCCTGCGACGACTCAGAAAGTCCGCCTCCACATTGTGAACCCCTGCGATATGCTGGGCCGACAGACACTGAAGATGCCGCTCTGCCCAATCCAGAAGCAGATCCGCCTCCACTTCCAACGCCGCGCTGCCTGTGCCTCCCTGGCGATTTATGTAGGCTACCGTGGAGGCATTGTCGGACAGCACCCTGACCGCCGCTCCCTGCAGCCAAGGCTGAAACGCTGTCAGAGTCAACCACACGGCTCTCATTTCCAGTCGGTTGATGGACCACAGGCTCTCCCGCGAGGACCACTGGCCCTGAGCAATCTGGCCCTCGCAATGAGCCCCCCAGCCGCTCAAACTGGCATCCGTCATCAGCAGACGCCAGAAGGAGACTCCAAGGGCATACCGTTCGCCAGAGAGCGCCGACGCAACCACCAGCGAAGGCTGCGCCGAACCTCCAAGGGGCAAACTGACGAGCTAGTGAGTCGGACTGATGACACCATCGACGCAGCAGCGCTCGCTGCAGAGGCCGCATGTGCGCCCTTGCCCACGGAACTACCTAGATGGTCGACGCCATCGTGCCGAGAAGCTGAAGGTATTGCCAAGCCGAGGACGCCCGTCTCGCTAGAAACTGCTCCACCAGCCGCCTCAGGGCCCGCGCTCTGTGCACTGGGAGGAAAACCTTCCCGTTGCCGGTCTCGAAACGCGCCCCCAAATACTCCAAGGTCTGCGAGGGAAGAAGGCTGCTCCTCGTCCGATTGACCACCCAGCCTAACGACTGCAAAACCTGTACGACCCGCGCCGTCGCCCGGAGACTCTCCTCCCTCGACTTCGCCCGGATCAACCAGTCGTCGAGATAGGGATGCACGAGGACACCCTCCTTCTGCAGGAACGCCGCTACCACCACCATGATCTTCGTGAAGACCCGTGGCGCCGTCGCTAGGCCAAAGGGCATGGCTTGAAACTGAAAATGGCCCATCGGCAGCGCAAACCGCAGAAATCTTTGATGTTCCCGGCGAATGGGAATGTGTAAATAGGCCTCCGTAAGGTCTAGGGACGTTAGGAATTCCCCCTCGCGGACCGCCGCTATGACCGAGCGCGTTTCCATGCGAAAATGCGACACCCGGAGGCACCGATTCACTCTCTTTAAATCCAGGATTGGTCGAAAGGTGCCCTCCTTTTTCGGCACGACGAAGTAGATGGAGTATCAACCGGACCCTTACTGCTCCTCCGGCACGGGGGCGACCGCCCGGAGCCGAAGCAGCCGGGAAAGTGTATCGGATACGACTCGTCGTTTCCAGGGAGCGCTGCACGGGGACATAACGAAGGAATCGAGCACCGGTCGATGTAGCTCGAGCGCATATCCCTCTCGTATCACTTCTAACACCCACCGATCGGATGTGATAGCAGCCCAGGCAGGGTAGAAATCCCACAGTCTGCCCCCTACGGGAATCACCGCCACCGGAGCCGGCCTCGCTTCATTGCGACTTTTTGGGGACCTGCGCCTGGAAGGAGCCAAAACCTCTACCTGCCCCCCAAAATCCGCAGAGACTCTGTCCGCACCCCAGATATCTGGAACGCTGGGACTGACCAAAGTGGGAGGCACAAAACCTCCGAAAGGACTGCTGAGACCCCCGGAAGGTGAAGGGCGGCTTCCCCTGCTTGGGCTTATCCTCCGGAAGCCGACCCCCCTTAGAATCCCCGAGATCTTTTATCAACCTATCCAAGTCCTCTCCAAATAACTGCCTGCCCTTAAACGGCAGCTTACTAAGGCGAGCTTTAGAAGAGCCATCAACCGCCCAATTGCGTAACCAAAGAGAACGACGTGCCGCTACCACCGACGCCATGCCGTTAGCTAACCCCCTAATGAGGTCATAGTGGATATCCGCCAAATAAGCGGTACCCGACTCCAATCTGGACGCCGCGGCCTCTTGTTCCGCCGACTGGGGCCCCTGGAACTGTTGAGACCAGCGGAGGCAGCCGCGCGCCACCCAGGCCCCGGCCACCGCCGCCTGCATTGACAGGGCAGCAACATCAAACGCCTGTCTCAACAAGCTATCAACTTTCCGATCCTGCGGGTCCTTCAACGCCGCAGCACCTTCCACCGGGATAGTAGTCCGTTTAGTAACCGCGGAAACTGCCGCGTCCACCTTCGGCGAACGAAAGAGCTCTCTATCAGCCTCTGACAGAGGATACAACTTAGGCAACAGTCTAGCCCCGCGCAAAGCGGACTCTGGATTGTTCCACTCCTCCTGGATCATAGCTTTAAAAACCCTATGGAGCTGAAAGACTCTGTGGGAAGTGCGCACCGCCTGCATCAAGGGATCCTCCAACTTGTCCTCCGCAGTGGCATCTTCCACGGGTATGTTCAATACCTTGAGGGTTTCGGCAATCAGTGCCGGAAGTTCCTCTTTACGAAATACACGCACTATTCTACTACTCTGCTCGTCATCCAACAACTCGCCGTCTTCTAAATCCTCCGCAGACGCCAGCTCGAGAGCCTCCCCCAGCCCCTCGTGGAACTCGTCCCCAGGAGGCGCAGAATCCGCAACACTCGGGGGCCGGCTCTTCTTTTGTGGACCAGTGTCTCCCTCTACTGAAAGTGGACGCTTTAGCCCACGGCGGGGCAGGACCGAGCCTCCCCTCGCCGGCTGCAAGAGAGCCAGAGCCTCCTGCATGAGAGAGAAAAAGGCGGGTGGAACTCCCAGGGATCCCTCCTGGACGCCCCCCGCCAACAGGTGCTCCGGCACCGCAGAAATCCCCGGACCAAGGACCGTCTCTGCCTGCTCTGATGTCCCTTCTGTAGATACAGGTGGGAGATCTGCACTGGAGCCCTCCAGAGGATCCTCCATGCCAGCACCCACAGCAGAACAAGTGGCACAGACTCGGGCTTCCAAATTACTACTTCTACGAATGCCACAGACCAGACACCGAGGACTAGGAGGCATGGCTATGCACACAGCCCTTTGTCAGCAAAGCAGGAACACCTTGCTGAAGCAAACAGAGCAGAAAAAAAAAAATCGCGATTTTAAAAGTGCTCAAAAACGCTCCAAATTGCAGGATTAGATAGAGCTGGAGTCAATTAGCTGATATCTGACCAAGAAATGCAAAAACGAAGCTCCTATCCCTAAAAAAAACACGAAGAAAAACAACTTTGAAAAAAAATCCAAAATGGCCGCTGGACCCGATCCCGCCAAAAAAAGGACCAGAAAAAATACCCAAAAGGTCTAAAACACTCCCCAGAGCTGATTCCAGGCCACCCCAAGGCCTCCACCACTACCTTTAGAAAGAAAAAGCTTCAAACTCTACTCACCCACACACAGGAGTGGAGGGGGGGTCAAAACACAGAGTGCTGTCCAGCGTGCCTGTCACAAGCTCTGAGTAGCAGTTATCAGAGTCAACAGAGTAATAACTGCTCAGGGCAGCTCGGGGAACCCCTAAATCAGTCAGGGGACCCTCAGAGCCTACTGCTGTATTCAATTGCTGCCTGTAATTGTCTTCAACCTTCTCCTCACCCACCAAGGGGGTTCGGTAGAAAGGAGACCTGTGTCCTGTGCAGCTCCCCTGCTTGTTTGACCTATGGGGAGACTGACAGAGACAGAGAGAAAAAAACAGATTAGAGAAAGACAGAAGGGACACAGTCAAAGATTTCCTCCACAGCAGCAGCCCAGCACCTAAATCTAGAAAATAATAAAACACTAAAGCTCTGCTTATTTGTTCCTAAGGAGCCCAGTTCTGGGCTCTGACTTCCAAGCTGCTTGGAGACTGAGATACTGATGTGTGGGCGGTCCTTGGGGCTGCATATAGCTGGATGATCAAAGAGATGAAGATGTTCAGTCTCCAAAGCTGCTGGTGGAGGTTCACAACTCTATGGTTCCGGGACTGGACTAGAGGGACGCTAAGGAATTTGTTGTTTTTCTTGAAGATAAAGAGGCTCTTTTGCACTTGTACTTTAAGAGAGTGGATGTTATCTTTATGGGAAGAAGAATTCAGATTTTCCTAGATGTTTCAAAATAGACTCAGGAGCTGAAGACGACATTTTTGAGCTATTGTTCTGAGGTTTTTGCACTGGGAGGTACTTTTCAGCTACGGTTTCCATGCTATCAGAACAAGATATTTCATAAACTTTTTAACCTTCCCAGCTCAGTTTCTTTTTGGATGCTAAGCAGCTGAAGGATCAGCCCTAGAAATGTTGGGTCATAAAGGGAAGTATTGAGACAATGCACTCCTCCTCTTCTTTTTTTCTTTCCTTTGTTTTCCATATTCTCAGATAAGCAATTCTTAGACTACTTGTATTTGTGGGCTACTGTTTTATTTCTTTCAGTATTTTTCTTTTTATCTTGGTGTGTGTTTCTTTTTATAATGCTTTGATGTTCAATTAAAATACTGGGGGAAAAATACCCCTAATAAGCAAACATTATAAATACCAATGTAAAGAAAAACTGGCAGAGGCAAAACTGCACATACATTAACAGGCCCACTTCCTCCGCTTACCTCAGGAACCACACTTTCTCCGCCTCAGAAAATGCACAATTTTTTACATGCATGGATGCCAGACAGTAGGCATATACAGTTTAAATGTATGCATATCTGTGCAATCATGAAAAAAAGCATAGACTGCTAAAATATTTTAATTGTATTTATCCTTTAATTACAATGCCCAAGGAATAATTGTGGGTGATAACAAAAGAACCTCCTAAGGAAACAAAAAATTAACATTAAATGGCTTCAAGAGACAAAAATATGCATCTTTGAGTATGACTGACAGAACCGCCAACACAAACCTGTCCAATCATAAGGAGAGCAATTACAAGAATTAGTAAATGATGAAATACCCCCACCCCTCTAAAAACAAATGATTAAAAGTTGTCATGAAATGACCATTTCTGGCAGATGCTGTGATTTTATCAAAAGGTTTGAGTACAGTGTCAAACAAATCAGGAATGAAACATCCTCAAGCAGAAGTAAACTCCTCCAGATCCTGAGAGTCACACTGGTCAGATTTTCACAACAATGTGTTTTAATCAGGTTCTTAGACCATATGTATGCAAATGTTTATGTTTATGTTTATTGATTTGATTGACCGCCCTTCAAAATAGCAGAGCGGTTTACAATAATAAAATATTACAGTAACAGCAAGGCACAAGGCCGGAAAAGTAGAAAGAAAGTTACAATTACTTTGTAGAGAGAAAATGGGAGAGCAGGTTGATATTAAAGGGTATAGGAAAAAAGGTTGATATCAAAGGGTATAGGAAAAAATATCTGGCTATGTTGCTTATTTTAAATAACTGATGTCATGGAAAGCGTAGTTACTGACCTGTAACAGGTGATCTCCGGGAACAGCAGGAATTAAGTCTTCACATATGGGTATCGTCAGTACCAACGGAGCGTGCATGGGAACGCTCCCCAGCATCCAATAGGAAAGCTTTTGGGAGCATCCCACAGTGCCTGCGTGCTGCCTTCCCAACTCTCCTTCGTCAGTTGAGTTTATAGCTGAGACAAAAGGAGAGAAGGAGAGAGAGAGAGAGAGAGAGAGATAACGCCTAGGGGTGGTGGGTGGGTTGTGAAGACTTAATTCCTGCTGTTCCCGGAGATCACCTGTTACAGGTGAGTAACTACCTTATCTCCAGGAACAAGCAGAAATGTAGTTCTCAAATATGGGGACTCCCCAACTGAGAGATGCCAGGAGGATGACCCTAGCAGCTGCAAATCTCTGGTGAGAAAGGTCATTCTTCCTCCCATGGATCTCTGGCATTGAAAACCCCAGGACGGTGGGTAGGAGTTGTACTAAGTCTGAAAGAGATGCTGTAGAACAGCCTATCCAAATGAGGCATCCCGACGGGAGTCCTTGTTTAAACAATAATGGGCTGTAAAGGTGTGTACTGAAGCCCATGTGGCTGCTCTACAGATGTCAATGGACACAGAACAAAGATTAGCCATGGAGGTTGCCATTGCTCTCACACTGAGCTGTGACATGGCCTTCGAGAGAAAGTCCCTTACTCTCGTATGCAAAGGATTTGCAATTCGCAATCCATTTAGAGAGTTTTTTTGGAAACTGGAAGTCCCAAATGACTAGAATCAAAAGCAACGAAAAGCTGAGAAGATTTTCTGTGTTGCTTAGTTCTTTGAAGGTAAAAAGCTAAGGCTTTATTTACAATCCAAAATATGAAGGTTCCTTTCTGCACTAGAGGCATGAGGCCTAGGAAAGAATACAGGAAGGTAAACCGATTGGTTTAAATGAAAAGGCGAAACCACCCTTGGCACGAAGTGAGGATGAGCCCTAAGAACTACCTTATCATGGTGAAATCTTGTATAAGGAGGATCAGCCACTAAGGCCTGCAACTCACTGATGCGTCTTGCAGAAGTGAGAGCAACTAGGAAGATGACTTTCCAGGAAAGAAACTTCAGGTCCACAGTGGCTAAGGGCTCAAAGGGTGGTTTGATAAGCTGCCAGAGAACAAGATTGAGATCCCATGCCACCGGTGGTGGCTTAATGGGAGGTTTTGTTACGAGTACACCTCTCATAATTCTTGCTACAAGTGGATGAGAAGAATTAGGTTGTCCATCCAAAGACTTGCAGAAAGCTGCAATGGCACTAAGATGGACCCTTACTGAATTGGTTTTAAGCCTAGAATTTGATAAATGGAGGAGATACTCCAGTAGTGATTCCAGAGGCACCAGAAAGGGGGTGAAGCCCCCTTTGAGAACACCATACAGAGAACCTTTTCCACTCGAAGGCGTATGATCGCCTTGTGGAGGGTTTTCTGGAGGCCACCAGGATATCCTTTACCTGTTGAGAAAGGTTGGTATCTGGAAGCTCTAGGCTTTCAGAAACCAGGCCGAGATGTAGGGACTGGGGATTCGGGTGCAGTAGCGTCCCGTTCTCCTGAGAAACAAGATCTGGAGCGTATCCCAACTCCAGTGATGTGGCTTGAGAGAGACGTAGAAGCAGAGGATACCACGTTGCCATGGCCAACGTGGAGCTATGAGAATCATTCGTCCTCTGTCTCTCTGAAACTTGAATAGTGTTTTGGGAATAAGGGGAATGGGTGGGAAGGCATAGGAAAAGTCCTGCCCCTCCAGCAGAGAAAGAAAGCATCTCTTGCCCAACAGTTTTGAGCCAGAATTCTAGAACAGAACCGTGGAAGTTTGGCATTCTGTTGACTTGCAAAGAGGTCTATATCTGGGGTTCCCCGGATTCGAAACACTCAAGCAATTTGGTCTGAGTGAAGAGAACATTTGTGTCGCAGTAGTATTAGACTGAGTTTGTCTGCCCAAAGGTTTTGAATGCCCGGAAGATATACCACTAGAAGGTGGATTTGAAGCTCTCTGGCGAGGGCCCACAGTTGCAAAGCTTTGTTGCATAACAGAGAGCCCGTTCCGCCCTGCTTGTTCCCACAGAACATGGCTACTTGATTGTCAGTTTGAACCAGGACTGTCTTTATAGCTGAGTTTGGCCTGGAATACTCGAAGAGCATGGTAGATGGCTCCGAGTTCTAGGAGGTTTATGTGAAGACAAGCCTCCTGTGGGGTCCAGAGACCCTGAGTAGAGAGATCGTGCAAGTGAGCTCCCCAACCCAACTTGGACGCATCCGTTGTTAGAGTGGCCTGGAAAAAAGGCTGCTGAAAAGGAGAGCCTACTAGAAGGTTTTCCAGAGACTGCCACCATTGAAGGGACAAAATGAGACGTGTGGAGTTTGATTTTGTCTGACAGGCGAACCGAGGCCTATGTCCACTGAGAGGAGAGGGTCCACTGGGCTGCTTGCATGTGAAGGCGAGTATAGGGAACCACATGGGCAGTGGATGCCATATGTCCCAGAAGCTGAAGCATCTCCCGAGCAGTCAGGAAGACCTTCATAGCTGCTTGGGAGGCCAGATGTACTATACGAAGACACTATGGCTGTGGCAGGAAAGCCCTTGACTACCTTGTGTCTAGACGAGCCCCTATGAATTCTAGAGACTGAGAAGGGGCGAGCTGAGATTTTGGGAGGTTTATGACCAATCCCAAGTAGAGAAGAATTTGCATCATGTGAGAAAGAGTGAAGCTGGCTTCTGGAGCTGTTGGTGCCCGAATGAGCCAGTCGTTTAAGTAGGGGAAGATGAATAATCCCAGAGTTCTCAGGAATGCTACTATTACTGCCATGCACTTTGTGAAGACTCTTGGGGCAGAAGCCAGCACGAAGGGAAGAACCCTATATTGGAAGTGTCTTCCTTGGAAAAGGAATCTAAGGAATTTCCTGTGATCTGCATGGATGAGAATATGAGTATATGCATCCTTTAGATCTAGAGAACATAGCCAATCCCGACTCTGAAGGTATTGCAAGAGTGTTCCGAGGGAAATCATTTTGAATTTTTCTCAGAACAGATATTTGTTTAATTCTCTGAGGTCCAGAATAGGGCTGTGTCCCCCTGTTTTCTTTGGGAATGAGAAAATAGGGGGAGTAAAACCCCACACCCTGTTAGGGTATGGGTACATCTTCTATTGCTCCTTGAGCAAGAAGTGATGTGACAACCTGACCCAAGAGATTGGTGACAGGGACCTGAGGATTGAACTGCTTTATGAATGTAGGAGGGGGCAGGCTGTGGAAGTGGAGTCTGTACCCCTCTCGTACAATGGACAAAGTCCAGTTTTCTGATGTTGTTTGTTGCCATCTGCTGGCAAAATGGCATAACCTTCCTGGAATGGTGAGGGGTTCTGGACCTTTCAGGGGCAGAAAGACTAAGTCCTCTAGGAAAGAGTCAAAGCCCCTGAGGAGGCTGAACTTGTGGAGCCGATTGAGTTCTTGGAACTTGTGGCTTCCTCTGCTGTCTGTTCTGTTGTCCCTTTGAGTGAGTATGATTGGTATAGGATGGGTAAAACTTTTTTCTTACTGAAAAAGGTTTTTTTGGCCGACTTTCTCTTTGCTGGATTGGCTGTAGACTTAGTCTATTCAAGGTAGTATTTTCAGATTCAAGCTGATTTGCCTTGTCCTGCCAATCCTTGCCAAAAAGATTTTCTCCTGTACAAGGAATGTTTCCCAGTTTCTCTTGTACCCACTGTTCTAAGTCCGATGCCTGGAGCCAGGCAATACGATGTGCACCGATTAAAGTAGCAGAAGTTCTGCTAATACATTCAAAGCAATCAAAGGATGCACGGTTCACAAATTTAGAGACATCCTGGGCATGTTTGACCAGAGTAAGAAAATTCCCTCTTTTGTCCTCAGGAAGAAGAGGACTCATAAGCTCTAAGTCTCCTGTAACTTCAGTGAGGAACATTCCCATATAGAGAATGTAACAGCTGATCCTGTCTGCCAACATGGAGGATTGGAAGCATCGACGCCCAAAGGCATCGAGGGTCCTCGACTCCCGGCCCGGAGGATTAGAGGAATGCGTCTTAGCACTCTTAATCCTACACATTGCTGATTCCACTACCATTGAATGGTGTGGTAACCGAGTCTTTTGAAAACCAGGACAGCTTTGAACTTGGTCCATAGTATCAAATCATCGGGAGTGTGGCGACACCGTTAAAGGGGTTTCCCACATTCTAAGCATAAGATCCTGCAAGATCCTATGAATGGGCAGGGCAGCTGCCTCTTTAGGAGCTTTAGGGTATTGAAGAATTTCCAATTCTTCTGCCCTGGATTCCTTCTCTGGATTCACCGTGATTGCAACACCTTGAGCTACATCATGTATGAAATCCTGGAAGGGCATGCCTTCTGGAGGAGACATTCTGCGTTGAGGAGGAGATGGATCTTCCGTAAGGTTTGCTCTGGTACCGGCAGAGTCATCAGAATTGGAAGATTCGAAGTATCTCGGTGACTGGTGTTCGTTCAACGCTCGGTACTGGTACCGCTCGAAGTCAGTATCTGGATATCTCGGTACCAGCCCTTCGATGCCTGAGATAGACTCAAGGCTCGGCATGGGCAGAAGCATACCTGCTGAGGCAGGTGCACTCAGTGTCAGTACCGATACCTGTGGAACCGTCTGTAGCGGTACTGAAGCTGCTAAGAGCCGCTAGACTGCGTTCGATAGCGAGGAATCTGATCCACCGCTCTTGCTGATGCCTGGGTGTGGGTACCGGTGGAAGCGGCTACAACCCCAGAGCATTGTATCAGTAGTTCTGCAGAGGTTGAAGCCTCCGAAACATTCTGGAGTCCTGTTAATGCTTTAGAGACTGAGGTCTCCTGCAAGGACCGTTTTGCTGGTGAACTTTCCTTGAGGGCAACGCCAATGGCATCTCGATGCTTGGAAGGAGATCTACCCTTTGAGGACCAGCCAGTCTTAAAAGACTTAGGTTTAGTTACCTGAGATCCATGGGAGGAAAATGAAGCCCTCAAAGACATCGATGCAACGGATATCGTGTCAGTGGCAAAAAGGGTACAGAGTTTTGCAGCTTTATTCTGCAGGCCCCTTTTGGTCATCTTTCTGCAGGAGACACACTCCGATGGAGAATGGTCAGGACCTAAACATTTAAGACACCATTCATGGGTGTCTGTGACGGCTATGGTACCGCCACATTAAAAAATTTATTTTTTTTTTAAACCGCTAGCTGGTTTTTCCATGTCTGAGGAAAAATGGGCCTAGTGTCCAAAATGGCGCCTAACCCCTAGAGGGGAAAGGCTCCAAAAGAAAAGATTTTAGAAGCTAGTTTTGTTTTGTTTTTAAAAAGAAAGAAAAGAGAACCGGTGGTACCGGTAGGCGTCGAGTGAAGGCAGATGCGACTACAAAAAAACAAAAGAAGAATAGTTTTTGTGGTCACAGGGATACGTCCTGTCGGCTCCGCGGAAAACGAAGAACTGACGAAGGAGAGTTGGAAAGGCGGGAAGGCAGTACGCAGGCGCTGTGGGATGATCCCAAAAGCTTTCCTATTGGACACTGGGAAGCGTTCTCGCGCAGGCTCCGTCAGTACCGACGATACCCATATGTGAGGACTACATTCCTGCTTGTTCCTGGAGATTAAACATTAGTAGCAAAGTGCAAATTCTTTTTCCTCTGAGCAATTACTGAAATATTGCTCTGTTAATGTTTTTTAGGGTTTTTTTATTTATTTTTATTTATTTTTTTTTTTAACATAATAAAGCAAAAGGGGTCGACTAAGTGCTAGCTATTACTAAGCTGGTATTTTTAGATAGGGTTTGAACAAACAATATTAATTTACTGTAAGTGATAACAGTGGACATTAGCAGCTGCAGTTACTTACATATTTGGAAGTTAGGCTGGCAGCACTTATATTGAAGAAAGTTGCATTGGATTCTGCAGCAACTGCTTTTGCCTAGAGAACAAAAAATAAATTTCTTTCATTTACTGTATATACTAAAACATTCCCCAGCTTCTATTATCCTGTGTGGTTTTAATGGAAACAAAAGTAAAGAAAATTGAATAGCTCTATGACTATAACTATGCTGTATCTATGAAACAGAACAAAAGCTGCTTACCCATTGCACGTTTTTGTCTATGGACTGCAGGATAATCCATCACATAAGTGGGTGAAATCATTCTTAGATAGCTCTGGAAGACCTGTATGGGAGTGCATGCTCAGTCAGCGTCACAACTGCAAGGGGGGAGGGGAGGAGGAGGAACTCAGTCTATTATAAATGGCAAAGTAGCCATCTCCAAAGGTAGAAAGGTGAGAATGCGTAACTGATTACCTTACTGTCCGTAGAGAATCACCATTATAGGTGAGTAACTTGTTTTCTACTTAAGAAAGCATGATGAATTGTTACCCAAATAGGAATGGCTGCCTTACACCAAAAAAGGAAACAGCAGCAAGCGTGCCTCCAAATATACACAATACAGATGACAACCCAAACTAATATACTGCGCCACTGGGGGGAGAAAAGGGAGAGATGCGTTCTATCCCTCAAAGAGTGCCTGAAGGACAGAATGACCAAACCTGCTCATCTCAGCAATCTATGTCTCAACAGTAATTAAACGTAAATATGTAGATGGAATAGCATGTTATAGCCTTATTGCGAGCCCTTCCAGAGTCTGACCTATGTGAAAATAAAACAAAGCTATTTACCTATAACATGTGTTCTCTGTGAAAACCAGCTCAGCTTTATCTGGAAGACTTTCAGGAGCCCTACATGCCATTCCATCTACATATTTATATTTAATTACTGTTTAGACAGATTGCTGAGATGAGCAGAAAATAAGTGCACCAAGGGACCGAGTACAGAGAGAGAAAATAAGAACCCCAAGACAGAGCCCTGAGGTATACCAACTGAAAGCGGAATGGCGGTAGAGGAGGAACACCAGAACGTACACTAAAGTACAATTGGAGAAGATGAAAACCAGGACAGAACAGAGCCCCTAAATCCAAATGAGGAGCAGGCATCGAGGAGGTGTGGTGATCAACAGTGTCAAAGACAACAGAAAGATCAAGAAGAATGAGAATCGAGTAGACCTTTGGATTTGGTGAGGAACAAGTTGCTGGAGAATTTGGCAAGAGCCGTTTCTGTGAAATGTAGAGAACAAAAGCTCCTTTGGACAATGTTGAGAGTCCATTGTTCTGATGTCATGAGGTGCCCACCTTTGGGCATAGGAACAGAGTCACCCTGCTATGTGTAGAGGTAGGGGACCCTGCAGAGGCAGGGTAACTATGCTCTCTAGGAAGGAGTCAAAAACCAGGTGCTAGCTGTGCCTGTGCAGCTGCTTGTGGCTTAGGTGTGTTAGCCTTTTTGTGCTGGCGAGGTGTCAATGCTGTTACTGCTCAGATTGGTAAGCAGCTGCAGTTGGATGAGGAGGATATCATCTTTTCTTCTTAGGATAGACTTATTTGGATTAGTCTTTCCCTAGAAGGGTCCGACGTCTTTCTGGAGAGGTTTTTTAGAGTGAGATCTGCCTCAATTTCTCTGGCCTTCTCCCTCCAACCTTTTCCAAAGAGGTTCTCTCTAGAGCAGGGGATACTGGCCAATTTATCCTGAACCCACTGCTCAAGGTCAGATGCCTGGAGCAGTGGGTTCATTCTGCCATTCTGTGAGCACCAATGCAGTCTGCTGAAGCTCTGCTGGATGACTCAAAAGCACCGAAACATGCTCAGGTAAGAAATTTGGATGTATTCTTATTTTGCCTGATTAAGGCTTAGAATATATCACGTTTGTCATCAAGAAGGATAGAAGCAAAGTTCTCTAGATCCCTGGAGTATAGATCCCTGGAGATATTTTTAAGATGCATGCCCATATAGAGCATGTAGGAAGTAATCCTAGAAGTGAGCATGCATGCCTGAAAGCACCGACAGCCAAAGGCATTGAGAGTTCAGGAGTCCTTGTCTGGAGGTATGGAAGAATAATTTTTAGAACTTTTGATGCGCTGCATCACCGATTGCACCACCATGGAGTGGTGTAATAGTTGAGGCTTTTGGAAGCCAGGGCATGGTGGAACTCTGTACATGATATTGAGTCATTTGCTGATGGGCAGAACCATTAGCGGAACCTCCCACATACATAGCATTACATCCTGCAGGATACGATGCACCAGTAATGTGGCAACCTCTTTGCATGCTGAAGGGTATTGAAGGATTTCTACTCTCCACCTTCTGTTCCGTCTCAGATGCCACAGTAATCTGCAGGCCTGCTGCCATGTCCTGAATGAAATCGTGAAAGGACATGTCCCTCTGGGAGGGGACGGATCAGAAGGAAGATCCCCGATTACCCTGGAACCATTGTTCCCTCTAATTTTCTGTAGGCTGTGCGCGCATAAAATATCAGCTGTGCAGCTTTTGAAGGAAGGTTAAATTTTTGTGCGCCACATAACGACACTCAGAGTTATATACTTTAAAATTTGACGACACGTCAGAATACAGTATCTACACCACATTGATTTTTAATCAAATTAAATGAAAATAGACGATTACTAAATGAAGAGGAAAATTTCTAGTAATTACAATCATAAATGCGGTATTATTTCAGTTAATTTTTATTGAAAGTCATTGTTATTTCATGTAAATAATTTATGTATGGAAGAAGAGAATGAGCTTACTATTAACAGTTCATTCTCAAAATTTTTCTCTTCGATCTTTCAAATTTAACCAGTCTGAATAAATTTTATCAAGGTCTCCTGATCCGCCATCTTGAAGATGACTCTTAACACGCATCAGCATTTCCAAATGTTCTAACTGTACGCGATTCCTTTGGGTTTTTAAACTGTTCATCAAGCTGAAACCACGCTCACAATCTGCACTAGAAGCCAAAAATGTTCCATCAATATCCATCAATTTTGCTAAATCTGCAAAGTGAGCATTCTGAAACGCCAAAGTCACCATATCCGGAAAACACTATCAGTTTGCTTTTGATTTTTTCTGCGACTAAGAACTTGAAGTCATTGCACTGCTGAACAACAATATGTTCCTCCATAAGAAATTGTTTGTACTTTAAGCAGAGTGATCGGACGTTTTCAATTCCAAATTCATAATCACACTGTGCTATTGCTGTCAAGTCAAAAGCAGACCATTCCTCAATTTCATTTTCAGGAAATCTTTCCCCTAACTGCAGACACAGCATATTAATGAAAATAAGTGTGGAACCAGTATCAACTGAAACGTCTCCAGGTATCTTGTCAAGAAGATTTTTAACATTATCACTCCATTTTACTGTGTCACCCAAGTATTGCATTCGGATTTTGTTCAGATTACCCTGTGGAAGATAAGCTTCCAGTGGTGTTAGCCCACGTTTTTGAAATGCCATTGTTAATGAAGCTAGTTCAGATAAAACATCATTCAAAATTTGCAGTGTTATTTTGGAATTGATGGCTGTTTAGCTTTTTATAACAGTACTTTGCAATGGGATCATTATCCTTCTCTTCTTCAAAGTATTTTAATAATGGATCATAATTTCGAATAATTGCTTGAAGAGCAAAATGTCTAGATAACCACCGCACTTCGTTCATAGGTCTAAAAGCAACTGACTCGCATTCAGAAGCATCTGCTAATTCTTTAAATTGTGACCTTTTAGTAGAAGATTGACAAAAGGTTGTGTAAACAGTTCTCATGAAAGTTTCAACTTCTTTCATCAACTTTACTTCCTTCCATGAAAGTTTCAACTTCTTTCATCAACTTTACTTCCTTCCATGATTCAGAGATCCCCAAATCTTCACGATGGGCAACACAGTGCTGCTGCACTAAATGCAAAACTTTTTTTTTAGCTGCGCAGCAACACCATTTATTCTGCCTGACATGACAGAGGCATCATCCAAAGTAAACATGACCATTTTGTTAAGGTCAAGCTTGTATTTCCCATAGAATTCCCGGAGTGCACTGACTATTGATGCAGCATCACATGCTTCCAACTGTAGCATCCCACCAAATGAAGTTTTATACAGACATGAATTTACTGGACGATATTTGAAGTACAGTATTATTTGTTAACAGAAATGTCTGAGCTTTCATCAATAGTTAATGTATGATACGCTGCTGATGCAACATCTGCTGTGAGCTTATCTTGGACATTGATGTTTATTATTTCAAGAAATTCAAACAAATAGTTTTACCTTCTCCAGCTTTCAGGTATGGTTATGTACTTGGACATGTGTTCATTAATATCTTGAACAGAGAGCATGGAAATATTCATCCGAACAGCCAGCAAAACACTATCAATTAGAATTTTAATTTCTTCTGGTGTAGAACGCTTCTGTTCATTGCTAATTTGCCTTTTCTCTTTTTCAGCGGTGCTCTCAAGCAAGTTAAATAATCCTCCTCTTAAATTTGGATTTTTAGCTCTAAGTTTCTTAACACTTTCAATATGAGACTTACTAGACAGATGTCGTTTCAAAAAGTCCATTTTCCACACATTATCCCAAAATTTGCCACGCGAAAACTCTCCGATGGTTTTTGCATCTCGGCAGTATAAACAGACTACTCCGTCATCCTCTTCGTAAGTGAATATTTCAAGCAGTTGAATGCACGTTTTATCCCGAGATTTCGGTGTCTCCGTTTCAACAATTTCTTCAAGCCATTCAGGCTTAAAAGCTCCAGCTGTTCTTTTACATTTTGTACCTCTCATCGTTATCGGTTTCGACATTTTAAAAATTAACTTTTCAGTTTTCAATATAATAAAAAATTTAATAATGCAATTCGAATTACAGATTACAACTGGACTACTCACACATGTCGCAAGCCAAAGTACAGAAGCTTCTCAACGCGCCAATTAAAGTTTAAGGCCAAAGATCTTATATTCTGAAGGTCTATAAGATTGCACTAGAAAATACTGTAGAACTTGTGAAAACCGTAAATAAACAGCTTTTAAATTGTAAGATGTCTGTGTTTTCTATCAGAACTGTAATTTTTGTGCGCTCTGTTGTAAAGTATGTGCGCTTGCTCGACGAGGGGTGTGCGTGCGCACACGTGCACAGCTTAGAGGGAACAGTGCCTGGAACCCTCTGATGCATCATCAGAATCGGATGAGGAAGAGTCTGATTCTGATAAAGTCAAAATATTGATGGTCCCATGCTGATGTCTAAGCCCGATGCAAATACCGATGATTGGTCAGTGCGGCAGCGGGAACTTGTTGGGCACCAACAATGCCGGTCTGTTCCAAAGAAGGCATTAGAGAGAAGGTCCCCCGATACAAGTTCAAAGTCCAGCATCGGGCCCAGAGGTATCGACCGCGGGCTGGATGCCAATGCCTGCACCACTGGAGCTGTTGATATAGACAGTACAGAGGCTGCCAGGAGTTCTGCCAAACTTTTCGTTTTAGAGTATAGCTTAAACATAGAAAGTTAAATAGAGTAAATAGTTACTGAAATAAAGTTGTTTCTAGAGAGATTTTTATCGAAATCAAATCAGAGCATAGCTTAGCATAAAGATAGAATAGTCCTGAGTAGGAAGAAAAACTTGTTTCTAGTGACCTTTAGAAAGAGGCCTTCCAGTTAGGAGGCAAAATATCTGTGAAGTCTTGAATAGGTGTTAAAGGCAAGTAACAGATCAAAGGGGCAATTTAAGAGGCGCCCTCTATCAAACCAAGGAGTGCATGAGTCACCCAGGAAATTGGTAACCTTTTATCTTAGAAGCAAGCCAACTTTTAATAGGTCCTCATTCTCTCACTCCGTCCCCACTCCCATCCACCTCTGGGATAATTGTAGCTTTATAGGCTCAACCTCTTAAAGGGAAGGAGGTGCCTATATTAACTCTCAGGTGCAGCTGTTTATCCTCAACCATACATTAAGGACCTGAGATTAATTAATCTTGAGGCGAACAAAGTCCATTAAATATATTATAGTTTTATTAGTATAAGTACCCCCAGCAAATCTACATAACTAAACTAAAAACATAAGCACAACCTTAAAACTAAGATGCAGACAGGAGTCCAACAGCGAGATGGGGGCTTTCCAGTCTTTTGCATTGAGTGTTACATATATGATTTTCTCCCAGTTGGTGAGGGATCTTATGTGTGCATCAGGTGCAAGGAGCTCTTTGCTCTCGGGGAACAAAGCCAATCTCCAGAAGCTACAGTAGCAGACTTGGAGGACATAAGGAAGACAGAGTTACATAGACTAGACCTACAGGGACGCAGTACTGAAGTCCCACCTCTAGTTTGGCAGCATCCTTGTTGCCATGGAGAGTGGTCATATGATAGAAGATCACCACCTTGGTGTGGCAGAATATGATCCTTTAGCTAGGACCTGTCCTCCAGATGATGTAAAATCTTCTTGCACAGAGGCGGTTTCTCCAAGGCCATGTGCCCACGAGAGAAAGTTTAGGACATTCGTTATAGTTGGTGATTCGATCATTAGGCATGTAGATAGCTGGGTAGCTGGTGAACATGAGGATCGCCTGGTAGCATGTCTGCCTGGTGCAAAGATAGCGAACATCATGCACCACCTAGACAAGGTCTTAGATAGTGCTAGGGAGGAGTCTGCTGTCTTGGTACATGTTGGTACTAATGACAGGAAAGTGTGGTAGGGAGGTTCTGGAGGCCAAATTTAGGCTTTTAGGGAGGAAGTTGAAATCCAGAACTTCCAGGGTAGCATTCTCTGAAATGCTTCCCGTTCCATGTCCAGGACCCGAAAGGCAAGCAGAGCTCCGGAGTCTCAATGTGTGGATGAGACAATGGTGCAAGGATGATGAGTTGGGATTTGTTAGGAACTGGGCAATTTTCTGGGGAGAGAAGGGGCTTTTCCAAAAGCATGGGCTCCACCTTAACCGGGATGGAACCAGGCTGGCATTAACCTTTAAAAAGGAGATAGAGTAGATTTTAAACTAGATAAGGGAAAGTCGACAGTCGTCCAAGAGCACATTCTTTGGAAGGATGTATCCTTGAAGGATACTAGCAAAAGTCTGAAGTTACTGCATATTGACAGAGAGGTTCCAATAAAGACAAAAGTAACTCAAAAGCCCTTAAGTACAGAGCAGACAGAACTTAAAGATTCCAAATTAAACCTACCTACCGGTAACCAGATTAATATGAATAAAATACAGCCTATAAAGCATATTTACTCACCTGTAACAGGTGATCTCCGGGAACAGCAGGAATTTAGTCCTCACATATGGGTATCATCGGTACCGACGGAGCCTGCACGGGAACGCTCCCCAGCGTCCAATTAGAACGCTTTTGGGAGCATCCCACAGCGCCTGCATGCTGCCTTCCCGCTTTCCCCAACTGCCTCTCTCCAGTTGAGTTTTAGAGCTGAGACAAAGAAAGAGAGAGGGAAAGGAAAAGAGATAGACAGATACAACTCCTAGGGGCGCTGGGTGGGTTGTGAGGACTAAATTCCTGCTGTTCCTGGAGATCACATGTTACAGGTGAGTAACTATGCTATCTCCAGGAACAAGCAGGAATGTAGTCATCGCATATGGGGACTCCCTAGCTTTAGATGCCAGGGAGAGACCCAAGACGTTGTGTGTCCCTGAGAAGGGCTCCACTTCCCCCCCATGGATCTCTGGCATCCTACCAGGGATGGTGGGTAGGAGTTGATTAGGTATGGAACAGGTGTTGAACAGCCTGACCAAACAAGGCATCCCGGCAGGAGTCCTTGTCCAAGCAGTAATGGGCTGTGAAGGTATGAACCGAGGCCCAGGTGGCTGCTCGACAGATGTCGTCGATAGACGCAGAGTGCAGATGAGCCATTGAGGCTGCCATGGATCTCACACTGTGAGCAGTGACATGGCCTTCCAGAGAAAGGTTCTTACTCTGATAGGCGAAGGAAATACACTAAGAAATCCAGTTAGATAGAGTTCTCTTGGAGACTGGAAGTCCCAAATGAGAAGGATCAAAAGCAAAAAAGAGTTGAGAGGACTTTCTGTGTTGCTGTGTTCTTTGCAAGTAAAAGGCTAAAGCTCTTTTACAATCCAAGGTATGAAGATTCCTCTCTGCATTTGATGCATGAGGCCTTGGAAAAAACACAGGTAGGTAGACCGCTTGGTTCAGATGAAAAGGCGAGACCACCTTTGGCATAAAGTGTGGATGAGTCCTAAGGACTACCTTGTCATGATGGAACCTTGTATAAGGTGGGTTAGCTACTAGCGCTTGCAACTCACTAATGCGACGTGCTGTTATTGCAATAAGAAAGATAACCTTACAAGAAAGGAATTTTAAGGAGGTGGTAGCTAAAGGTTCGAAGGGTGGTTTCATGAGCTGCCCAAGAACCAGGTTTAAGTCCCATGCCACTGGTGGTGGCCTAATGGGAGGCTTAGTTAGGAGAAGGCCTCTCATAAATCTTGATTTAAGAGGATGAGAGGAAATAGGCTGTCCATTTAGAGGCTTAAAGGAAGCTGTAATAGCACTCAAATGGACCCTTACTGAGTTAGTCTTAAGTCCTGCATTGGATAAATGAAGGAGATATTACAGCAAGGATTCCAGAGGTATCGCAAGGGGGTTAAGACCATTTTGCGAACACCATATGGTAAACCTTTTCCACTTGAAAGCATAAGAGCGTCTCGTGGAAGGTTTCCTGGAAGCAAAAAGAATCTCTTTTACTTGCTGAGGGAGATTGAGATCATGGAGATCTAGGCCTTCAGCAACCAAGCCCTGAGATGCAGAGACTGGGGATTGGGATGCTGAGATAGGAGATCTGGAGCAGACCCTAACTTCAGGGAGGGAGCTTGAGAGAGATGTAGAAGCAGAGGGTACCACACTTGCCGTGGCCAATGTGCAGATATGAGAATCATATGTCCTCTGTCTCTCTAAAGCTTGAACAGGGTTTTGGGAATTAGGGGAATGGGTGGAAAGGTATTTATTTTTTATTTATTTATTTACATTCTCTTATATACCGCGCTATTCTGCATCAGTGCGGTTTACATTGAACAAACTGAAATTACATTGAACAGGGTATTATAACTTGGAGATAATTATTTTACAGGGAACATGGGCTATGGAGGGTTAAGTGGCTTGCCCAAGACCACAAGGAGCACCTGTGGGACTAGAAACCCCAGTCCTTCCAGCCCAAGGTTGCTGTCCTCTAGTGGGATTTGAACCCCCGACCTTCCGGCCTGAAATACCTTGCCCTTACCACTAGGCCACTCCATACAGAAAGTCTTGACCCCAATAAAGGAGGAAAGCATCCCTGGCCTGAGTCCCCTAAGCCGGAATTCTGGAACAGAACTGGGGAAATTTGGCATTCCACGGACTTGCAAAGAGGTTTATGTCCGGGGTTCCCCAAATTTGAAAACTCTTGGCCACCTGGTCTGCATGCAAAGACCACTCGTGTGGAAGCAGAACTCGACTGAGTCTGTCTGGCCAAGAGTTTTGTATGCCTGGAAGATACACTGCCAGAAGATGAATTTGATGCTCTCTGGCGAGGGCCCATAGTCACAAAGCTTCGTTGCAAAGCGACAGAGAGCCTGTTCCCCCCTGCTTGTTCACACAGAACATGGCTACTTGATTGTCTGTATGGATGAGGACTGTCTTGTAGCTGAGCAGGGTATGGAACACTCGAAGAGCAAGGAAGATTGCTCTGAGTTCCAGAAGATTGATATGTAGATGAGTCTCCTGTGGAGACCAGGTGCCTTGGGTGGAGAAGTCTTGCAGATGAGTTCCCCAACCCATTGGAGAAGCATCTGTTGTGAGAGTTGCTTGGGGTAGAGGTTGTTGAAAAGGGGACCCCAGCAACAGGTTTTGAGTGGACTTCCACCACTGGAGGGACAAAATAAGGAGACTTGTGTTTGCTATTTTGTCTGACAGGCATCTGGATGCCTGGGTCCATTGGGTGGATCAAGTCCACTGAGCTGCCCTCATATAGAGGCGAGCATAGGGAACCACATGCACCGTAGATGCCATTTGGCCTAGTCGTTGCAACATTTCTCGAGCAGTTAGATGAGACTTTAAGACTGCTTGAGAAGCTAACTGCACCATGCGAAGGCAACGAGCCTGGGGGAGATAGGCTCTTGCCCTTGTGGTATCCAGCAAAGCTCCTATGAACTCCAGAGACTGAGTAGGAGTTAGACTGGATTTTGGGATGTTTATTACCAGCCCTAAATACCGAAGGATATGCATCATGCAGGATCGAGAAGTCCTGGCCTCTGACTCTGTTGGTGCTCGAATGAGCCAATCGTCTAAGTAAGGGAAGACTAATATTCCTAGAGTGCGGAGAAATGCTGCTACTACAGCCATGCATTTCGTGAACACCCTTGGTGCTGAGGCCAGGCCAAAAGGAAGCACCCAGTATTGGTAGTGCTTTTGCTGAAAAAGGAACCGAAGGAACCTTCTGTGGGTTGGATGGATTAGGACATGAGTGTACGCATCCTTGAGATCTAGAGAACAAAGCCAATCCTGACTCTGAAGGTATGGCAGCAAAGATCCGAGAGAAATCATCTTGACTTTCTCCTTGACAAGGAATTTGTTCAATTCTCTGAGGTCTAGGATAGGCCTGTAACCCCCCTGTTTTCTTTGCGATAAGAAAATAAGGGGAATAGAACCCTGTACCCTGCTGATGAATGGGTACTTTTTCTATTGCCCCTTGGGCAAGAAGGATAGCGACCTCCTGACCTAACAGGTTGATGAGAGAGGTCGGAGAATTGAACTGCTTTACTATTGTGTGAGGGGGCATGCTTGAAAAATGAAGCTTGTACCCCTCCTTTATGATGGAGAGTGTCCAATGCTCTGCTGTTATTTGCCCCCATCTGGGGGCAAAATGACATAACCTTCCTGGAATGGTGGAAGGCTCTGGTCCCTTGAGAGCCAGGAAGGCTAAGTTCTCTAGTTGAGAGTCAAAGGCCCTGTGGAGGCTGAGCCTGCTGAGCCAGCTGAGGCCTAGCAGTCTTTGCTTTTTTCTGTTTAGGTGGTTGCTGACCTTTCTTGGCAAGCTGACCTACAGAACATCCCTGCTGAACATAAGCAGGACATAAGCAGGATAAAATCTTTTCTTGTAATCAAACTCTGGAATTTGTTACCGGAGGATGTAGTAAAGGCTGTTAGTGTAGCTGGGTTTAAAAAAGGTTTGGACAAGTTCCTGGAGGAAAGGTCCATAAACCATTATTAAGAAGGGACCCAGGATATCAATGCTTGAACCAATACCAGCATTGTGGAACCTGTGTCCCTTGGGGAAACTGCTAGGTACGTATGACCTAGATTGGCCACTGTTGGAAACAGAATACTGGGCTTGATGGACCTTGGTCTGACCCAGTATGGCATATCTTATGTTCTTATGTTCTTATGTTCTAATGGTTTCTTGAACAATTTTCTTCTAGCAGGATCAGCAGTGGACTTGGATAATCTATCCAAGGTGGAATTTTCAGCATCCATTTCATTGGCCTTTTCTTGCCAAACTTTACCAAACAGGTTCTCACCAGTATAAGGGATATTTCCCAATTTGTCTTGTAACCAGAGCTCTAGATCTGATGCCTGGAACCAAGCAATTCTACGTGCACCTATGGCAATAGCAGAGGTTCTGCTTATGCACTCAAAGTAGTCAAAGGCTGCACGGTTGGAAAATTTAGAAACATCTTGGGCATGTTTGACCAAAGTGAGAAAGTCTTGCCTTTTATACTCAGAAAGAAAAGGACTTAAAGCCTCTAAATCATCTGTGACCTCCTTCAGGAACATTCCCATGTAGAGACTATAGGAACTGATCCTGGCAGAAAGCATGGAAGCTTGGAAGACCCGATGTCCAAAAGCATCCAGGGTTCTGCACTCACGTCCTGGAGGGTTAGAGGCATGCCTCTTTGCACTTGATCCTTCTCATAGCTGAATCCACTACAATAGAGTGGTGAGGAAGCTGAGTCTTATGAAACCCAGGACAAGGAGGAACTCGATACATAGTATTGAGCCTGCGAGAATGAGGAGAGGTGGTAAGAGGTGTCTCCCACATTCTTAACATGAGATCATATAAAATATCATGAATGGGCAAGGTAGCTGCCTCATTAGGATTTTTGGGATATTTCAGAATTTCCAACTCCTTTGCCCTTGGCTCTGTTTCAGGGGCCACAGTAATGGAAAGGCCCCGAGTCACCTCCCTGATAAAATCCTGGAAGGAAATATCCTCTGGAAGAGAAATCCTGCGTTTAGGGGAGAAGGGCTCCTCTGGGAGATGCATTGGTGCATCGACAGAACTGTCAGAATCCTCAGATTCTTCTGAGGACTCGAAGTACCATCTGTCCGGATGCTCTTGAAGAGCCCGATACCCGTACCGACCAAAGTCGGTACCGGGAGTAACTGGTACTGGGGTATCGGTACCAGAGGTCATCGGATGACTGGGTACCAGCAAAGCAGACACTGATGCCGATGCTGATGCTATCGGTACTGGTACCGATATCGATGCCGATGCCGGGGCCAGTGCCGGTACCGGTGGAATAGTCTGTCGCGGTTCCGAGGGCATCGATGCCGCAAGGAAAGCCACCAGACTGCGTTCCAAAGCCAGAACTCTCTGGTCTATCAACGCCGCCAATGCCTGGATGTCGGTACCGGAGGAGACCGCCGGTACCCCAGAGCATGGCACCAGTAGTTCTGCCGAGGTCGAGGCCTCAAGAACATTCTGGAACCCCAGATAATGCTTTGGAAGCCGAAGCCTCCCGCCAGGGTAATTTTGCTGGTGCAGAATCCTCGAGGGCAACGCCAGAGGCATCTCGATGCTTAGAAGGAGATCTACCCTTCGAGGACCGGCTGGACTTATGTTTAGTTACCTGAGATCCACGGGAGGAAGAAGCAGCCCTGGAAGACGTCTATGCCACCGAAGCTGCATCAGAGGGAAACAGGGTACTGAGCTTAGCAGCTCGGTTCTGCCGACCTCTTTTAGACATCATGGCGCAGGACATACAATCCGTGATGGAGTGGTCAGGACCTAAACATTTTAGACACCATTCATGGGTGTCGGTGACGGAAATGGTACCACCACACTTGGTGCATTTCTTGAAACCTGAGGCAGGTTTCTCCATGGTAAGAAAAGGTTTTTGGGCCTAAGGCCCCAAAAAAAAGCGTGTGCACCTGAAGAAAAAGAAAAGAGATTTTTTTTTTTTTTAAAGACAGAAATAAGAAGAGAAAAACCGGCGGTACCAATAGAGCGTCGAGGAAGGCAGACGCAATCACAAAAAAGAAAGAAAAAAAAGAATTCTTCTGCGGTGACAGGAACACGACCTGCTGGCTCCGCGGAAAAAGAAGAACTGGAGAGAGGCAGTTGGGAAAGGCAGGGAATGCAACACGCAGGCGCTGTGGGATGCTCCCAAAAGCATTCTAATTGGATGCTGGGGAGCGTTGCCGCGCAGGCTCCGTCGGTACCGATGATACCCATATGTGATGCTTGTTCCTGGAGATAATGCTTGTATGCAAATGCCAGAAGTCTAAAAAATAAGATGGGAGAATATATAGGCATCTCAGAGACATGGTGGAAGGAGGACAACCAGTGGGATACTGATACCTGGATACAAATTATATTGCAATGATAGAGTAGATCAAATTGGTGGAGGGGTTGTGCTCTACGTTAGAGAGGGCATGGAGTCACACAGGATTAAAGTTGTGCAGGAAACAAAATACACTGTACAATAGCTATGGATTGAAATTCCACGTAATAAGGAGAAGGCAATGGCAGTTGGAGTATACTATCGACCGCCTGGTCATAATGTACAAATGGATGATAAAGTGCTCAAAGAAATCAGGGAAGCTTGCAATATTTACAGCACAGTAATAATAATGGGTGATTTCAATCATCCCGGTATCGACTGGGTCAGTGTAACGGCAGAACATGCTAGGGAGATAAAGTTTTTAGATGAAATAGATGACTGCTTCTTGGAGCAGCTGGTTCATGAACCGACAAGATGGGAAGCCATCTTGGACCTAGTCTTTAGTGGGACACAAGATCTGGTGCAAGAGATAAGGGTGTTGGGGCTACTTGGCAATAGCAATCATAGCATGATTGCGTTTGATTTAATGGAAGGACTGCAAGGAAATCCACAGAACTACCTTTTAACTTTAGACTGACAAAATGACGAAGAGAGTTAAGAAAAAAACTAAAGAGCAGCTGCAAAGGTTAAAGATTTACATCAAGCATGGGGGGGTTGTTTAAAAATACTATTTTGGAAGCCCAGACCAGCTGTATTCCACAAAAGTGGAAGGAAGTCCAAAAAACTGCTAGCATGGTTTAAAAGAGAGGTCAGAACCGGCTGTTACAGCCAAAAAATCATCTTTCAGCAAACGGAAAAAGGAGCCAAATGATGAAAACTGAAAACATCATAAGCACTGGCAAGTTAGATGCAAAGCATTGATAAGGCAGGCAAAGAGAATTTGAAAAAAAGCTTGCCGTAGAAGCAAAAATGTACAACTACTTTTTCAAGTACATTCGTAGCAAAAAAACTGAGAATCAGTTGGACTACTGTATGATAGAGGGGTAAAAGGGGCACTAAGAGGGGATAAGGCTATAGTAGAGAAACAACGAATTCTTTGCTTCAGTCTTTACTGAAGATGTAGGGACGTTACCCATGCCTGAAATGGTATTTAAGCTGATGCAGCAGAAGAATTGAAAGAAATATTGATAAACTGGGAAGATGTATTACAACTATTTGATAAACTGAAGAGTAGCAAATCACCTGGACTGAATGGTATACATCCAAGAGTGTTGAAAGAACTGAAATATGAGATTGCAGACCTATTACTAATCTGTGAACTATCATTAAATCAGTAGTACCTGAAGATTGGAGGATAGCCAATGTAATGCCAATTTTTAAAAAGGATTCCAGGGGTGATCCGGGAAACTACAGACCGGTGAGCCAGACATCAGTACCAGGAAAAAAAATGGTAGAAACCATTAACAAAATTTCTGAATATGTAGATAGTCATGGTTTAATGGGAGACAGCCAACATGGCTTTAGACAGGAAATGTCTTGTCTTACTGTTATATTTTTTTAAAGGTGTAAATAAAACAGGTAGACAAAAGGTGGGTCGGTCAATGTAATGTATCAGGATTTTCAGAAAGCCATTGGCAAGGTCCCTCATGAGAAACTCTTGGCGAAATTAAGAAGTCATGGGATAGGAGGCAGTGTACTATTGTGGATCAGAAACTGGTTAAAAGATAGAAAACAGAGGGTAGGGCTAAATGGGCAATTTTCCCAATGGAGAACAGTGAATAGTAGAGTACTCCAGGGATTTGTGATGGGTCTGCTTTTTAACATATTTGTGAACGACCTGGAAATGGGAATAAAGAGTGAGATAATCAAATTTGCAGATGACAAAATTATTCCAAGTTGTTAAAACCCAAGAGGATTGTGAAAAATTGCAAGAGGATCTTCATAAATTGGAAGACTGGAGGTTGAAATGGCAGATGAAATTTAATGTGGACAAGTTCAAAGTTATGCACCTAGGAAAGAACAACCCAAACTATGGTTACAAGGTTAGAAAAGGTACAGAGAAGAGCCACCAAAATGGTAAAAGGGATAGGAGGATACCCCTATAAAGGAGAGGCTAAAAAAGGTTAGGGCTCTTAAACCTGGGGAGATATGATAGAGGTCTATAAATTAATGAATGGAGTGGAATGAATGGAGGGGAGATGCAATGAAGCTATAGCGTAACCCACATAAGACTAATAAGAGAAAATATTTTTTCACTTAAAGCACAAACTGTTGAGAAAGCCCTACTGTGGATGCAGTAAATCTCACTCATCCCCGTTGTACGAGACCTTCCTCAGTCTTCCTTCTGTGTGGATGTGAAGATGCTCCCGCACTGCCTGTTCAAGAATATTTTCCCTTTTTGTTTTTCACTCTCTATGTTCCTTTTCTTTTGCGGGAAAGGCCTTGACTGTAATATGTCCAGTTGGGCACCTAAAGAACTCCACATTTTGGGCTGGAGAGAGGTGGTATTTGGGGTAGTTGATGACAAACCTTAGGTGGTGCAGGAGGCAGATTGTTCGACTTACGGCCTGGCTGGCCTCGGAGGCCGTGCTGCCTCTGATGAGCCAGTCATCCACATAGGGCAAGACAAAAACCCCTTGTAGGCGCATGTGGATGGCCATGACCAAGCAGCACTTTGTAAAGACTACTGGCGAGGCGGCCAGGCCGAATGGAAGCACCCTGCACTGGTAGTGCTCTCTTCCCACCACAAAACTTAGGTACTGTTGGTGGGAGGGGTGGATCAGGATGTGGGTATATGCATTCTTTAGGTCTAAGGAGCACAGCCAATCTCCCTGATGGAGGTACGGTAGCCGAGTTCCAAGGGAGAGCATCTTGAACCTCTCCCTCACCAGAAACTTCTTTAGGTTCCACAGGTCCAGTATGGACCCGAGACCCCCAGTTCTTCTGGGGACAAGGAAATATCTGGAGTAGAACCCCTTTCCCCACAAATGTCTGGGTACAGGTTCTACTGCCCTGTCCTTGAGCAAGCCTATGAGCTCCGAGGAGCAAGGTCTGGTGAAGCAGAGGCCACACTGGCTCTCCTAGGAAGAACCATGGGGTGTTTGCTGGAACCTGAGGAGATAGCCCTCCTTTATCTCTTGCAGGACCCAAGTCCACCTGTGGGAAAGAATGCCAGGCAGCTCCCTGTGAGCTAAGGAGGGTCTTTTGGGAAGAGGAGGCCCTGTCTGGGGAGTCAAAAGTTCCCCCCAGGCTGAGTGGGAGCTGACGGCTGAGGCTTCAAAACCTTTGGCTTTCTCTGCCCATGGCCCTTGCTCTTGGGCTGGGAACCCTGTTGCTGCTGCCCTGAGTAGGATTGGTATTGGCCCTGATGAAAAGACTCCTTTTCCTTGTGAAAAGTGGCCTTTTCCCCAATGGTTTCTTCCGGGGAAGGTCAAGATTTTCCTCCAAAGCTTCTGCCAGGTCACAACCTCGGTCACCTTGTCAGCCATGGGCTTACTGAACAAGTTTTTCCCGGTGCAGGTGACATCAAGCAGTTTTTCTTGCACCCATTGCTAGAGGTTGGAGCTCTGCAACCAGGCCTGGCGCTGGGCTCCTATGCCTGCTGCTGCTTCTCCAGGTGTGGATTCAAAGCCATTGTAGGCGTCATGCGAAAGGAACTTCGAGCAGTCCCGGATCACAGCTGTCAGGGCTTGGAACCTCTGGAGGGGTTCCCGGCGAGGCCTGCAGAGCAGCACACCAGTTCTTGGATGAGGCCTTTAAGGTACATGTCTATGTTTAATTCATAGGCCTGTATCAGACAGCCCAATATGGAGCCCTGGAAGCACTTGCACCCAAGGGAGTCGAGGGCTCAACTCTCTGCCCGGGGGAACAGAAGAGCAGTTCTTCTGACTTTTCAGCTTTTACATAGCGGACTCCATGACCATGGAGTTATGCGGGAGTTGGGACTTTTGGAAACCTGGGCTCTTCTTGATGTGGCAGTTGGCGTTGAGGTATTGGCTGCCACTGGCACAGAGGCCGAGGTCTCCCACATCTGCAGGAGCAAGTACCGAGAGTGTCGCCTTTGGAGGGGACTCATACTGGAGAATCTCCAGTACATGGGACCTCCTCTAACTCGGTTGGAACCGAAAGGACCCGGGCCATCTCCCGGACAAAGTCGTGGAAGGCCATGCCCTCAGGGGGTAGAATGGCACCGGGGTTCTGGGGGAGACTGCTCCAAAGGAACATCTGTGTCAAGAGGTCTCTGGCGAGGTCTTGACGTCTGTCTCTCAATCACACCCAGAGGGCGTTGAGGACTGAGAGGCTCGATACTCCCCCATCTCGAGGCCGGACCTGAGGACCCGGGATCCTTCATGTTGGATTCCTGGAAACTGGCCAGAGAGGACCAGACACCCAATGATCAGGACAGAGATCTTGATTGGTGCCGAAGACTTGCCCGAGGCTGGTGGCACTTGGGGCCTGGCTCGACACCTGGCGGACCTCCCCACAGTCGGGGGCCTGGTTGTCGGGGCAGATGATGCTGATGAACCTGACATCGCCTGCTGCAAAGCTAGGATGGCAGAAATATTCTGTTCCAGGACTGCCATTCTAGATACAATGCCAGAAAGCTCCACAGCTGTCGGCATGGACACAGAGGGCCTCGGGCCCAACAGCAGCACTCTTGTGAGTGCATCCTCAACTAGGATCACAGCCTCAAGGAGCCTTGCTGGCTGAGGACTCCTCAGAGGCCTTAGGGGGGCGCTGCTCGGAGATGCCTGAGTCCTGCCACGGGACCTTACCAGGTTTCACCAGTGGAACCTCGAATAGCCTTGAGGATTTTTTTCTTTCTTTCTGGGGTCCAGGGTCTTTATGGAGGAGCAACTGTCGCTGGACCCCCAAAGATACCTGGGCCTCGTGGGAGGTGCTTAGCTTGGGGCTCAGCGCCAGGGAAGCCAGGGCTGAGTTGGACCGCCGGAACATCCTCTCCTACAACTCCGACCTTTTCTTGTTGGTTTCGGAGTTATGGCTTGGCACAGGTCGCATGTGGTACTGTCATGGTCCGGGCCGAGGCAGCATAAGCAGCAGTCATGGCTGACTGCAGCGGTCACATTTTTTGAACTCACCGGGGAACATGGTGGGGGACACCCGGCAGGGGCATTGACCCCCGGGAGAAAAAAAGGCATGAACACCAGTCGAGGCAAAGCCTCATCAAAAAGAAGAGGGAGCCGAGGACAGCACAGGCTCGAGGCGGGAAGAGGAACTGGTACACAAACTGGGAAAAAACTACTTTTAAGGATAATTTTAGATGATTTTTCTGGAAAAAACGGGACAAACATCCGTTGGGCTCTACAGAAAAAAAGACTGACCAAGATAGCACCCTTGGGCGGGAAGAGGACCAAGCATGCGTGATTGCATTCCCAAAGGCTTTCCGTGAAAGCTGTGGAAATACGCCACGCTGGCTCCGTTGGCATCGACGTCACCAATATGTGAGGACTTGACTTTTTACTTGTTCCTGGAACATGAGAGTATTCCAGTGCCTTCATTGCATCTATAAAGGCCTTAGAAGATTTGTGTGAGGCGGAGGGAAGATTAAGATCGTCTAATAGTATGACCTGCTTGTTGTCTGTAGGATGGTCGCAAATAGTTCGTAAGTTCGTTGGTGGATGCAGTGGGGGATCTATAGGCAAGGCAGAGCATGAGGGACTTGTTAGATATTAGAAGCATGTCTAGGCCCTGATTTGATTTAGTGTAAATATATTGGAAGTGTAGAGAATGTGGTCAAGCATCTAACAGCTGGGTTCAAAATAGGTTTGGACAAGCTATTGGAAATAAAATCTATACAAAAGAAATTTAGCCAGATAAGCTGTAGCTTTCTCAAGACTATCTTTGTAAATCAACTATGAGAAACAGATAGTTTTGAGGGTCTGCCTGATACTCATGAACCATAACTGGCTAATGTTGGAGAAAGGACTCTCTAGACCCTGCTCCGAATAAACATGGCTTATGCTCCTATGACCTGGTCTCAAATAAAGAAATGTGTTCTCTGATATCAGACTGCCCTCTCTCTGCTGAAAGAGAGGCTCTGAATCTTTCTAGTCAAACCTCTTTGCAACCCCACTCTCCCTCAGGTAAACCCTATTCTAGAAACATCTTGCTTGCTACATTCTAGATACAGGGTTCATTTTGAGGGGGGGGGGAAGAGATCGGATTTGACTGAGCTTATCTGTCAGTATGATTATACTATACCAGCATTTGTTAGACTTTTATTCCATATCAGCCAAGCTCTTATACTATGTTCTATGTCAACTGTATACAGTTACCAGGTATTGATCTATGTCAATATGTATATAGTTACCCTGTATTTGCTCCAAGTTTTATTCCCTGTTACAATGTAAGCGCAAAACAGTTTCGACTGAATTGAGCAGCCTTGTTGAATGTAAACAATAACAAATAGCGCGGTATAAAAACGATGTTAAATAAATAAATATGACAGTATTTTAATAACTGAAAATTCACATGATGAAATCAAAATAGGTTTTCAGCTTCCTTCCCCTCCCTCATCTCATCTGAAGCAAAAGCAACGACAACTGTAGTGGCAACAGCAGCAGTGTCCTTTGCACCAGTGTGTGCTTTCATACCCCAGTACTCAGCATGGGTTTCCAGTCTAAGAAGAAACTTATCCACAAAGGGGGAAAGACCTATGAATGTTCACTTGCTCACAGACCACATGCTAACTGGTGATTGCCACTACATGGCATAGGTCACAGTGAAAGTCCAGAGAGAAGGAGAAATGGCCTTGTTTCTCTGACCCCCATCCACTGATGATGTGATCCCCAAGTATGGGAACCACTGCACTACACTGCAAGCTCTGATGAGCAGGGACCATCTTACATATCTTTGTACAGTGCTGCGTAAGCCTCGTAGCTCTAGACATTGATTAGCAATAGCACTACACTCAGTGCCATGGTACTTAATGTTTATTTCATGAAAGATGGCCCAGTTCCAAATCCCAGCAGTCTCTAATACAGGAGTGACAGCATAGTTATTCACCTGTAACATGCGATCTCTGGGAACAGCAGGAATTGAGTCTTCATATATGGGTGACGTCAGCACTGACGGAGCCCGCGCGGGAATGCTGCCCAGCAACGTATAGGAAAGCTTCTGGGAGCATCCCACTGTGCCTGCGTAGCTGCCTTCCCAACTCTCCTTCCTCAGTTGGGTTAGTAGCCGAGATAAAAGGAGAGAAGGCGAGAGAGAGAAATACAACTCCTAGGGTAGGAAGGTGGGTTGTGAAGACTCAATTCTTGCTGTTCCCGGAGATCACCAGTTACAGGTAAGTAAAGAGTAGTTACTCACCTGTAACAGGTGTTCTCCAGGAGCAGCAGGAATCAGTCCTCACATATGGGTGTCATCGACGCCGATGAAGCCCCAGCGGAGCATTTCCCCAGCTTTCTATGAAAGCCTTTGGGAATGCAGGCACGCATGCGCGGTTCCCTTCCCGTCTAAAGGTGCCATCTTACCTCAGTCAAATGACATAGCTAAGAACAGCACACAAAAAATGTACAACTGCAACTCCCAGGGGAGGAGGGAGGGTTGTGAGGACTGATTCCTGCTGCTCCTGGAGAACACCTGTTACAGGTGAGTAACTACTCTTTCTCCAGGACCAAGCAGGAAGTCAGTCCTCACATATGGGTGACTCTCTAGCTCTGGGCTACCGAGGAACCCAGGCTGAACAAGAGAACTCCCGCTAGTCCCAGCAGCAAAGAAAGGCTTTTCACGGACACAACCTCCACCGGTAGCCCAACAGAGGGCAGGAGGGCAGGAGTTGCCTAAACCTCAAAGAGATTCCCTAAGTTGTATCCTGTTAGACTTCCTGTTACATGTAAACTCACGACAGCCTGTTGCTATCGGTGAGTACTTTAAGTTTACTGTAAATCGCGCTGATGATAAAAAGTGCGGTATATAAGAGCGTTAAATAAATAAATAAAAATAAATAAATTCCGGAGTACTGCTTGGCCAAAAGCACTGTCCCTACGGGACTCCCTCTCCAGACAGTAATGGGCCGCAAAAGTCTGGCTTGAAGACCAAGTTGCAGCCCTGCAGATGTCTACCAAGGGTACAGAGCGGAGGATGAGCCACTGAGGCAGCCATTGCCCTGACACGGTGGGCCGACCATGCAAAGGAAGGTAAGCCGCCTTGTAAGCCCAGGTGATACAGTCAGCCACCCAGATGGACAAGGTACGCTTAGACACAGCCAACCCCAACTTATTAGGGTCAAAGGATACACAGAGCTGAGTAGCCCTTCTATGCCCCTGCGTATGGTCAAGGTAAAAGAATAAGGCCCTCCTACAGTCCAGGGTATGCAGAACTGCTTCAGCCTGGCTTGCATGAGGCCTAGGGAAGAATGTTGGAAGAACCACCTCTTGGTTAAGGTGGAAGGAGGAGACAACTTTTGGGAGGAACTTTGGATGAGTCCTAAGGACTACCCTGTTCCCATAGGAGCGAGTGTAAGGCCTATCACAGACCAGGGCCTGAAGCTCACTCACTCGCCTAGCCGAGGTAAGGGCTATCAAGAAGAGCGTCTTCCAGGACAGGAAGCGTAAAGGGCAAGTAGCCATTGGCTCAAAGGGTGGGCGAGTCAGCTGCTGCAAGACCACATTCAACTCCCACTCAGGAGCAGGAGGACGGATTGGAGGCTTGAGCAAAAGCAAGCCCCTGAGAAAGCGGGACACCAAGGGGTGAACCGACAGAGAATGTCCTTACACCAGTGAGTGGTGAGCTGCTAGAGCTGAGAGGTGGACCCGAACAGAATTGGACTTAAGCCCCTGATTGGACAAGTGCAGTAAGTACTGAAGCACCACTGGTACAGTACAGGAGAAAGGATCCTCTGTACGTAGCTGACACCAGACAGAAAACCTTTTCCATTTGAGAGCATAGGTTTTCCTAGTGGACTGTTTCCTAGAGGCCAAGACAACCTCCTCAACTTCCTGAGGTAGGCCCCAGGGAGCCAAAACTACCCTTGCAGCTTCCAGGCCATCAAATTGAGAGCTTTGAGATTGGGGTGCAGAAGGGAACCCTGCTCCTGAGAGAGAAGGTCGGGTTGCAACCCCAGAGGCAGTGGGGGATCCACCGCCAGGTGAAGCAGAAGTGGAAACCAAGGCTGTCTCTGCAACCTGGGAGCCACCAGCAGGACCGAGGCCTTGTCCTGAAGAATCTTGAACAGAGTTCGGGCCACCAAGGGCGTGGGAGAAAACGCATACAGAAGGCCCTGAGACCAGGGAATCAGAAAAGCATCCGCTGCTATCCGCAGAGGATGCGGTTGCCTGGAGAAGAACATTGGCAGTTGCTTGTTCAGTGGACTGGCAAAGAGATCTATCGAAGGGAGACCCCATTTTAAGAAGATCTTTTGAACTATCAAGGGATGCAGCTGCCACTCGTGGGGCTGAAAAATTCTGCTCAACCTGTCGGCCAGGTAGTTTTCCTGGCCTGGAAGGTACACAGCCTTGAGGAGCATGTTGTGCTTGAGGGCAAATGAACAAAGGTCCTGAGCCTCCCGACAAAGGAGTCTGGACCCAGACCCGCCCCGTTTGTTCACATAAAACATGGCTACTTGGTTGTCTGTCTGAACCAGGATAGATTGATGAGCCAGGGTAGGAGAGAAAGCTTTGCGTGCTAATCGAATAGCCCTGAGTTCTAGGAGATTGATCTGCTGTGCAGCCTCCCAAGGAGTGCCCTGGGTGCACTTGTTCAGACAATGAGTCCCCCAGCCCTGCAGGGAGGCGTCTGTGGTCAGTACCACAGAGTACGCAGGAATTTGAAAGGGTACCCCTTTTAGTAGATTGGGTGGGTGCAGACACCAGCTGAGGGAGTCCAGAAATGGTCTGGACACCCTTATTCTGTCTCTGAGGCTGCCTGTGGCCACTGACTCCGAAGGCACCATTGTGCAGGCCGCATATGGAGCCTGGCATTGGGGGTTACATGAACTGTCAAAGCCTTGTGGCCAAGCAGCCTCAGGCAGAGTCTGGCGGAGACCACCGACCTGCTGAGAAACTGATTTGCTAAGTCCATTAGTCTTTGGGCCCTGTTTGCTGGCAAGAATGCCTTTGCCAGGACAGAGTCCAGCCTTGCCCCAATGAACTCCAAGTTCTGGGAGGGGAGCAAAGTGGACTTTTCGAAGTTTATTACAAATCCCAAGCTTTGAAGAAGAGCAATAGTTCTGAGAGTGGCCTGTCGGGCCTCCTGGCACGTCTGACCCCTGATGAGCCAGTCGTCCAGATAGGGAAAGACAAAGATGCCTTGATTTCTCAGGTTGGCCGCCACCACTGCCAGGCATTTGGTAAAGACTCTGGGAGCGGAGGTTAGGCCAAAAGGCAGTACTCTGTACTGATAATGGTTTCCTCCCACAATGAACCTGAGGTACTTTCTGTGGTCTGGATGAATGAGAATGTGAGTGTACGCATCCTTTAGATCTAAGAAGCATAGCCAATCTCCCTGCTGGAGGTAGGGCAGAAGTGACCCAAGAGTAAGCATCTTGAACTTTACTTTCTCTAGGAACTTGTTGAGGTTCCTGAGGTCCAGAATAGGTCGAAGGCCACCGGTTCTTTTGGGTACCAGGAAATACCTGGAGTAGAACCCTTGACCTTGCAAGTGGGGAGGCAAAGGCTCCACTGCCCTGTCCACCAACAGACCTTGGAGCTCTTGGAGGAGAAGATCTGTGTGCAGGGGAGGCCTTGGAGGCTCCCCTGGAAAGTATGGTGAAGGCAGTTGGTGAAAATGTGGTGCATAGCCCCTGTGGACTATGTTCAACACCCAACTGTCCCCAGTGATGTGGGGCCACTGGTGGGCAAAGAGGGCGAGGCGATCTCCTGTGCAGGGTTGGGAGAGCAGGGACTGAGAGGCTGCGCTCAATGAGTCAAAAACCCCCACCCTGCTGAGTGGGAGCAGGGGCCGGAGGGCTTGGGGGTCCTCTGCCTACGGGGCCCATTACCCTGCCCCTTGGCTTGCTGACCCTGGGGTACAGCTTGGGCAGCCTGATACTGAGGGTATTGTTTGTAGGAAGTGCCCTTCCTCGGGTAAAAGGGCTCCTTACCCGAAGCCGTCTTATGAGAAGGGGCAGAGGTCTTTCTAGACAGCCTTGTCCTTGTAAGGTGCTCAGTCTCGAGCTGTGCGGCCTTCTCGGCCATGGGCTTGCCAAAAAGGTTCTCACCTCGGCAAGGGACATCGACCAACTTGTCCTGAACCCATGGCTCGAGGTCCGATGACTGCAGCCATGCCTGGCATCGAGCTGCGATGCCGGCTGCCGCAACTCGGGCCGAAGCCTCGAAGCCATCGTAGGCGGCGCGGGACATGAACTTCGAGCAGTCCCAAATCCCCAAGGACAAGGACTTGAATCTCTGCAAGGGCTCCCCGGAGAGACCAGCGGAGAGCCCGGCCAGCTCCTTGGCCAGGTCTCGTAAGTACATGCCCATGTACAGCTGGTAAGACTGGACACGGCAAGCAAGCATCGAGCCTTGGAAGCACTTTCTACCAACACCATCGAGGTTCCGGGCCTCCCTACTGGGGGGGGCACCGCAGAGTGCATCTTCTGACTTTTCAGGCGATGCATGGCAAATTCTACCACCATGAAATGGTGTGGTAGCTGCGCCTTTTGAAAGCCAGGGCTCTTCCGGAGTCGATAAATCGAATCGACCCGCTTGCTTAGAACCAGCGCCGAGGCCGGTGCCTCCCACATCCGGAAGAGGAGCCGTTCCAGCATCGGAGGAACCGGGACAGTAAAGGCCTCCTTCGGAGGAGAGTCGTACTGCAGGGCCTCGAGCTCTTCAGCTCGAGGCTCTTCCTCGGGGTCCGCCGGGATAGCCAACGCGGTGGCCATATCCCGGACAAACTCCGAGAACCGGGTATCCTCCGGAAGGGATCTACTCCAGGGCTCAGACTGCGGTGAGTCCGACGGGACACACCGAGTCTTGAATGTGTCGGGGGACTCCTCATCCTCCGTCTCCCAGGCTGACTCGTCCGATGAGGAGTCGGGATCCGACCCCGCGGGGCCCTGGAGCACCCGCCCCAACGCCAGAGGCACCGGCGTCGATGCCCTCGGTCCCGAACTGGAGGTCGAGGGAGTCCATCATGGACTCGAGTATCGGCTCGGTCTCCGGGATCGACTTCGATGTCGATGTCCCGGTGGTCGGGGCAGATGCGCCAGACAGGCTGGCCATCAGTGCCCGCTGCTGCTCCATGAAGGCAGACAGTCTGCTCTTCAAGGTTGTCATCCTGAAATTCAGCTCGGGAGATGCAGCAGCCACCGACTCGGGCCCGGGTGGCGCCGGGCCCGACGTTGGCTCTCTGGGAGGAGAGTCCTCGAGGACCACAGGGCTTACGTGTCCAGCAGATTCTGGCTCCACGCGAGGAACTTTGGCAGGCTTCTCTTGTTCCACGGGCCCGGGGCGACGGTCGGGGGTCTTAGACTTGGCCCTCGAGGAGCCAGGGACCTCCTCCTCCGATGCCCTCACGAGCCGCTTCTTCCTCTTGCATTCCCGGTCGGGGGGGACCCCCTGTCCGAGGAGCTCCGACGGCGCTCGGGATCTGAATCCCGAGATGTCGAGGCCTCAGGCGAGGACCGGGCAAGGCCGGAGGCTGAGTCCGAGAAAAGCCTTTCTTTCTGCTGCTGGCGACTTCGCAGTGCCTTGAAAGACATCTTCCCACATGGTCCACACGTCTTAGGGTCGTGATCAGGACCGAGGCACCGAAGGCAGCAGTCGTGTGTGTCGGTGAGAGACATCAACTTCTTACACCGATCACACTTTTTGAAACCGCTGGAGGCCATCGGGGAAAAAAGAGTCCCCGCGAGGTCGGGAAAAACTAAAAAGGGCACGAACGCCAGCCACGAAGGGCAAAAACCGAAAAAGAAGAATCGGGCTTGATACCGATGTACCGAACCCGGCGGGAGGAGAACAGGTGTCGAACCGGGAAGAAAAAATAGCGAGAATCACTGAAAAAATCGAACTTTTATCCGGGATGACAGGACACATGTCCGGTGGGCTTCTCGGAAAAAGAGAGACTAAGGTAAGATGGCACCTTTAGGCGGGAAGGGAACCGCGCATGCCTGCCTGCATTCCCAAAGGCTTTCATAGAAAGCTGGGGAAATGCTCCGCTGGGGCTTCATCAGCGTCGATGACACCCATATGTAAGGACTGACTTCCTGCTTGGTCCTGGAGAAATACGCCATCTCCAGGAACAAGCAGGAATGTAGTCTTCACATATGGGACTCCCTAGCTTGGAGATGCCAGGTAGATGACCACAGAGAGGGCTGTGAAACACAGGCCTAAGCGGGTCATGTATCCTTCAAGGATGTCTTGTATCGAAACCCGGGACGGGAGGTAGGAATTGATTTAAGTCTGAAAGAGATGCTGGAGAACAGCCTGGCCAAACGAGGTATCCCGGCAGGAGTCCTTGTCCAAGCAATAATGGGCCGCAAAAGCGTGGACAGAGGACCAGGTTGCTGCTTTGCATATTTCATCAATTGCCACTGAGCATAGGTTTGTCATGGAGGCAGCCATTGCTCGCACATTGTGCGCTGTGAAATGACCTTCAAGGGAAAGTCCCACACTCTCATAAGCAAAAGATATACAGTCTGCAATCCATTTGGCGAGTGCTCTCTTGGAAAATGGTAGACCTAGGTGACTGGAATCAAAAGCAACAAAAAGCTGTGAAGCTTTCCTGTGCTGCCTAGTTCTCTGTAAATAAAAGGCCAAGGCACGCTTACAATCCAGAGTATGTAGACTTTTTTATGCACTAGAGGCATGAGTTTTAGGAAAGAAAACAGGAAGGTAAACTGACTGGTTTAAATGAAAAGGCGAAACCACCTTTGGCATAAAGTGAGGATGAGCCCTAAGGACAACTTTATCATGGTGAAACTGTGCGTCTTGCAGAAGTGAGGACAATTAGGAAAGTGACTTTTCAAGAAAGAAACTTCAGAGACGTAGTGGCTAGGGGTTTGAAGAGTGGCTTCATAAGCTGTCCGAGGACAACACTGAGGTCCCATGCCACTGGAGGTGGCCTAATGGGAGGCATAGTTAAGAGTAGGCCCCTCATGAAGTGTGCTACAAGCGGCTGAGAGGAGACAGGTTGTCCCGTCTGAGGGCATGTGATTTGCCACAATGGCACTTAGGTGGACCCTTACCAAATTGGTTTTCAGTCCAGAGGACGAGAAGTGGAGGAGATACTCAAGTAACGCTTCCACAGGAATGGAAGAAGGATTAAGATCCTTTTTTGAACACCAGACTGAAAACCTTTGCAACTTGAAGGTGTAAGAACGCCTTGTGGAAGGTTTCCTTGAAGCCAATAGGATATCTCTAACCTGTTGAGAGAGGTTGATGTCCTAGAGTTCTAAGCTCTCAGCAGCCATGCTGTCAGATGTAACGACTGCGGGTTTGGATGCAGAAGCGTCCCATTCTCCTGAGATAGGAGATCTGGAGCACATGGCTCTGAGTTCCAACAGATTTATGTGAAGTCGTGCCTCTTGCTGAGTCCAAAGAGCCTGAGTGGAGAAATTGTCCAGATGAGCTCCCTGACTCAATTTGGATGCACCCGTTGTCAGGGTAGATTGGTGTGGTGGTATCTGAAAAGGTGACCCTACGAGAAGGTTTTCTGGTGATTGCCACCATTGGAGAGACAAAATTAGACGTGCAGAGATCATGATTCTGTCCCTCAGACGACCTGATGCTTGTCCACTGCGAAGCCAGGGTCCACTGAGCTGCACGCATATGCAGACGAGCATAGGAAACCACATGTATAGTGGAAGCCATATGGCCCAGCAACTGAAGCATTTCTCGAGCAGTTAGGAACGTTTTCATACCTGCCTGAGAAGCTAGTTGAACGATTCGAGAACAGCGGGCCTGTGGTAGAAAAGCCCTTGACTGCTCAATGTCTAGGACAGCCTCTATGAACTCTAATGTTTGAGAAGGGGTGAGTTGGGATTTTGGAAGATTCATTACAAATCCCAAGTGTTGAAGAACCTGCACTGTGCAGGAGAGAGCAGAGCTGGCCTCTAGAGCTGTCGCTGCTCGGATGAGCCAGTCGTCTAAGTAAGGGAAAACAAATATCCCTAGAGATCTTAGGAATGCTGCCACTACTGCCATACATTTTCTATGGACTCTTGGGGTAGAGGCCAGGCCTAAAGGTAGAACCCTGTACTGGTAATGTCTTCCTTGAAAGAGGAATCGTAGAAACCTCCTGTGTTCTGTGTGAATAAGGATATGGGTATATGCATTCTTTAGATCTAGAGAGGAATGAAGGAGTAGCCTAGTGGTTAGAGCAACTGCCTAGGGTTTGATTCCCGCTGGCACTCCTTGTGACTTTTGGCAAGTCACTTTACCCTCCATTGCCTCGGAAGAAAAGGCTGGCAATCTACTTCCGGTGATACATTGCCAAGAAAACCCAGAGGTAGCTGGGTCGCTATGAGTCAACACTGACTTGATGGCACTAAAAAGATCTAGAGAACAAAGCCAGTCCCGACTCTGGAGGTAAGGGAGAAGAGTTCCGAGAGAGATCGTCTTGAATTTCTCTCGGAACAGATCGTTGTTCAATTCTCTGAGGTCCAGAATGGGCCTGTATCCTCCTGTCTTCTTTGGGATAAGGAAGTAGGGGGAGTAGAAGCTCAGGCCTTGCTGATAGAGTGGCACCTCCTCTATCGCACCTTCAGTGAGAAGGGTGGTAATCTCTTGGAACAAGAGAGTGGTAGAAGGAGGCCGAGAACTGAACTCTCTTGGCGTACAAGGAGGGGGCATACTTTGGAGTGACGTTTGTACCCCTCTGCTACTATGGCGAGAATCCAATGTTCTGATGTTATCTGATGCCACCTTTGGGCAAAGTAACAGTCTTCCTGGAATGTTGACTGGCTCTGGAACCTCCAGAGGTAGGACAGCTAAGTTCCCTAGAAAGAAGTCAAAGACCTTGAGGAGGCTGGGTCTGTTCAGTTGGCTGAGCCCTGGGGGCTCTGAGCCTTCCTATGTTGCTTCAGTTGTTGCTGTCCCTTCTGGGAAGCTTTGACCGGACAGTGCACAGCATGGGTATAAGAAGGGTAAAACTTCTTTTTCTTGTTGAAAAAAGGCTTCTTTGTCTCTTTTAGCTGGGTTGGCAATGGTTCTAGAAAGCCTACCGAGAGTGGTATTCTTGGATTCCATCTGAGAAGCCTTGTCCTGCCAATCCTTGCCAAAAAGGTTTTCCCCTGTGCAAGGAATATTCCCCAGCTTATCCTGCACCCACTGCTCAAGATCGGATGCTTGTAACCAAGCAATCCGACGTGCACCGATGCAAATAGCAGAATTTCTGCTAATACACTCAAAGCAGTCAAAGGTTGCCCTGTTCATAAATTTGGAAACATTCTGTGCATGTTTTACAAGTATCAGATAATCAGTCCTCTTGTCATCAGGAAGAAGAGGAGCCATTAGTTCTAAATCCTTAGCAACCTCCCGAAGGAACATACCCATGTAGAGTATGTAAGAACTTATTCTGGCTGATAACATGGAGGCTTGAAAACATCAATGACCGAAGGCATCAAGAGTTCTCGCCTCCCAGCCTGGAGGATTTGAGGAATGTGTCTTGGCACTTTTAATTCGACACATTGCTGATTCCACTACAGTGGAGTGGTATGGTAACTGTCTTCTGGAAACCAGGGCACTGTGGTACCCGGTACATAGTATCCAGCCTCTGAGAATGTGGAGAGACAATTAAGTCCTAAGCATGAGGTCATGCAATATCCTGTGAATAGGTAGAGCAGTCTCCTTCGGGGCTGCTGGATACTGAAGAATTTCAAATTCTTCAGCTCTCGGTTCTTTCTCAGGAGGTCACCGTAATGGAGAAGCCCCGAGCCACGTCCCATATAAAGTCTTGAAAAGACATGTCCTCTGGAGGAGACATACAGGCGTTGTAGGGAAGGAGAAGGATCTTCCAGAAGAGCCTCCATTTCCCTGGTACCGATCGATTCTTTGGACGAGTCTGAATCAGAGGACTCGAAGTATCGGCGGGCCGGGTGCTCCCGCCCAGTCCGTCGACTGTATCGATCAAAATTGGAATCTGAATGCCTCGGTACCAGACTCTCGATGCCGAACACCAATTCTAGGGCCGGCATGTGTGGTAGCGTGGAGAGCGGCGCAATGGTCGATGCAGACACATTCGGTACCGGTGTTGGTACCAATGGCTGTGGAATGGATTGGAGAGGCTTTAGTGGTACCAATGTTGCTAGCAAAGCCGCTAAAACTCCGCTCAATGGCTAGAATACATGATCCATGGAGCCAGCCAATGCCTGGGTATCGGTACCCGAGCAGCTGGCCACAACCACAGAGCATGGCACCAAGAGCTCTCCGGAGGTGGAGGCCTCGGGAGCATCTTGGGACCCCGTTAATGCTTTGGAGGCAAGGACCTCCCGCCGGGGTTGTTTGGCCGGTGTATTCCACTCCAGGGCAATGCCTTAGGCATCCAATGCTTAGAAGGAAATCAACTCTTGGAAGACCGACCAGCCTTTGAGAAGACTTGCGTTTTGATACCTGAGATCCATCGGAAAAAGATGAAGCTCTCGACCATGTTGATGCAACCGATATTGCATCGGTGGCAAAGAGGGTGAAGAGTTTCGCAGCTCTATTCTGCAGGCCCCTCTTTGTCATCTTCCTGCAGAGAAGGCATTCCGACGGCAGATGGTCTGGTCCCAAACATTTGAGACACCAGTCATGGGTATCTATAGCAGAGATGGTACTGCTACATTTGGAACACTTTTTGAACCACTAGCTGGTTTATCCATCTTAAAAGGAAAAAGGGGCCTAAGGCCCAAAATGGTGCCTAAGCACCTAGAGGACAAGGTACCCTCAGGGAAAAAACAGAAGTTTTGTGTTTTTTTTTAAAAGAAAGAAATAAAACAGAAAACAGAGGGAACACCGAAGGTGCCAGTGCTAGCGTTGATGGGAAGGCAGATGCTCCTTGTTGGCTCCATGGAGAACGAAAAACTGAGGAGGGAGAGTTGGAAAGGCGGGACGGCAACAACGCAGGCACAGTGGGATGCTCCCAAAAGCTTTTCTATAGGACGCTGGGGAGCGTTCCCGCGTGGGCTCAGTCAGTGACGTCACCCATATGCAAAGACTACATTCCTGCTTGTTCCTGGAGATCTGTTCATAACTGCTTCTTCAAATAAAACAAAAAATAATTATCTATTAGGCCAATGTTGCTGGCTGCCTGATCTTTGAAAACTGAGATTATTAACTACAGCCCATCATTCTAGGAAAAGATGCAATAATGATTTTTGCAATCAGTCTAAGGATCTTGCACACAAAACCTCCCACAGTATGAAAGCCTCCCTTTCATAGCCATTTTAAAGCTCCCCCTACCAATTTTGTTCTTTCTTTGCCTATGGTTTTTATGGTTTATACTTTAGAGGGTTTATTATTATGCGGTTTAATTTAGGAACGTTCCCCATGTGTATTCACCACTCACTATCCAGATAGCTGTGCTGAATATAAATGGATAGTTTAAATACCATGGCAAGCATTTAAAATTAAAAAAAACCCAACTATGATGATTGAATATGGATTCATTTCTTTTTTTATATATAATGGTAATTTACCTTTTTGGTGTGTTAAAGAAATATATATAAAATTGGATATAAAATTTAAACTTCTAGTCAAATGGGTTTATATTCTTGACATGGATTTTTTCTCTCCCCCCCCCCCAACTCTTCTGGCAGGAACACACAACCCACTTGTCTAGCAGGACGATATGGAAAAATCTACTAAAGTGGCTAACAGAAGCAAAAATAGAAAACCGACTCATAAGGTCTGAAAACTGATAATAAAAGTGGCATAAAGAACTGAATCCAATGTAATCTGCGAAGAAAAAAAAAAAAAGCTGAGGGGACCCCCATGTGACTGCAGCTTTGTCAAAGATAGAAAATGTTCTCTGCTGGTGTTATTGGATGACATCATTCATTTGTGTGGCTGATTTATCCTGCTTGTCCATGGTGAACTCAAATATTAGGGTATACCTAAAAACTGCTTACCAGCATCGTCTTCCCATTTCCTGGAGGTCCAAACAGCAGCAATCCTCGTGCAGGAGCTCTAAGTCCTGTGAACAACTAAAAGAAAGGTTGCTGAGTTAAAGCAATTCTTCCTGCATATGGTGACATTTTACTTACCAGATAATGTCCATTCCTTGAGTCCTGCTAGACCAGTCCAGACAAGTGCGTTGTGTTCCCCTACCAGCAGACTGATGGAAACAAAAAGCCCAGACTTCAATGACATCACAGTTCAGTTTCTGAGCAGAAAAAGACAACAGCCACACCAAAGCGCTTTGTACACGACAAAGGTTGTATTTGCACTCTGACTGTTTATTACCAGCATTGTCTATTTCCTTTAGACAATTTCATCCCATGTACTGACCCTTGGCCAAGTTGGATCCTTTAATAAATTGGTTTGAAGAATTTACTGGTGTGGCTGTGGTCTATCTCAGCTTGGAAGCTGGACTTGTGTTTGTGGAGGTTCCCTTCCTCCCTTCTTTTTGTTTTGTTTTCAATGACATCACTCCTATGCCTCCATAGGCCTCAGCTACCAGAGGTCTCCTCAGTATTTATCCAAAAGCATATGGGAGAACATGGCAAGCCTCACACATTCTCAACATGGGCAACAATGAGTAATAAAATGGAGAACTATGAACAGGAAAGCATAAAAAGAAGGCTGTCCGAAGAAGATGAATCTATGGAGCTAAGTATATAAATCATAGTGGACCCAAGCAGACCGTTGGAGAAGAACAGAGCAAACAGTTCCAGAGGTGAGCCCTGGACTGGTTTGCAGGACTCAAGGAAAGGACATTATCTGGTAAATAAAATGTCACTTTCCATTTCATCTCACTAGACCTGTCCAGACAAGTGGAGCATACCAAAGCTATGACTCCACTGGGTAGGAAGAAGACAGCAGCTCACAAAACCTTAGTGCCAAGGCTGTATCCACCCAAGCGTGGAAATCAAAGCAGAAATTCTTGACCTAAATGGGAAGTGATGCTCACATTGCAGCCTGCCAAATGTCTGCAGGAGCTACCGAGTCCACTTTGCACATAGGGATGCTAGCGCTTGGGTAGACTGGGCAAGCAAACCCTCCAAAACCAGCCAGTTCCACAACAGATCTGCCAAGCCAACAGCCTCCTTAACACAAGGCCCAAAGCAGACTTAGCTGCAGCATCACTTTGTGCAAGCCAGCAAACCACACTAAAAGATGGTCTGACTTACATAAAGAATTCATAACCTCCAAGAATCTGAGAGGCACCCTCCAGACATCCACAAGATGAAGCTCCAGACCATTCCCCCCATTCTATTTCTTAGAGCAGGACTCCTCGCAAACCAAGTTCACATGAAGGGAAAAATCACTTCAGCAAAGTAGGAAGACATGGGATGAAGGGAAATGGCCTCCTCAGAAAGGATAGGTAAGGATCTTGGAAAGAGAGCTGGCAGCTAATAACCTGTCTTGCAGAACAAATCGCAACTAAGACTACCATCTAGAGCATGCTTCAAAGTAGCACACTTCAACAGCTCATAAGAGCTCCAACATAAGGGCCCTGAGCACCAGACAGATCCCAGGAAGGGACTACAGACCAGAGAGGAGGATAGATGACAACCACCTGAAGATGGTGCAAAACATCTGGGTGTAAGGCTAGAGACTCATCAGCCAACTAACCAATGAAACAGGCCAATGCTTCCACCTTAACCTTCAGGAAGTTGAGAGAAATGGCCCTTCTCCAGACTGTATTGCACAAAAGGCCAAAGACTTGTCCACCTCAGGAGCCAGTTGCCATCCGCCATTCCAGCACTCAAAGAGGGTGGAGAGGCCATGCGCCACTCCAGACTCACACTTATGCCAGGTTGGTAGACCTTCTCCTGGCTCTGAGCAGAGTGGAAAACCACTGTCAGAGAGCAGCCCGTAGGCGCTAATCCTCTCTTACAGGAGCCAAGCCATAAGTGAGGAGGGAGCCAGGTCCTCCAGGATAAGCAGACCCTGACATAATAGGCCCAGAGATGGAGGCAAAGGAGGAAGTGGTGCTTACAGGAGCTGCATCAGAGCTCCAAATCATGCTCTCCTTACCAATTCGCCGCCGCCAGAATAATCCTCCTCAGGTGTTGCTGCATATGCTGAATCACATGCCCCACCAAGAACCACAGAGGAAACACACAGTAGGAGTTGACTCAGTCAAGGTAGAGCCAGGGTGCTAATGCCCTCAGACCCCGACTCCATGCAGCAACTGAAACAGCAGCACACTTTGGCATTACAGTGGGTCACCATCAGATCCCTCTCAGGGCAACTCCAGCTGCATAGAATATAACTGAAACATCTCCTGACTTAACTCTCACTCTCCTGGAACCAGAGAGTACTGGCTGAGAAACCTGTTTCCACAGTGTCCATGCTGGCAATGTGCAGAACAGACAACCTAGGAGATTCTTCACTGTCCAGGTAAATAGGGGAGTCGCCTCCAAGGCTACCCCGGCACTCCTCGTGCTGCTCTGCCAATTGACATGAGCCACTACCACAGCATTGTCAGAGGACATTCGAATCGCCCAGCACTCAACCATGGTCTGGAAATGCAGAACAGCCAAACTAATGGCCCTCGCCTCAAGGCAGATGATAGACCATACTACCTCCCTGCGGTTCCAAGGGCCCTTCAGCCTTGGCAATGGGCTCCCTGGCCCGAGAGAATGGCATCTGTTGTCAGAATGGCCTATGAGTAATCATCCAGTAGAATGCCCTTCCTCAGGAGACCAGGTTGTTGCCACCATCACAGGCTGGCCATCATCACTGGGAGTGGGAACCTGAGCTCGAACCACTGTGAACTTGGGAATCACCATTGGAATGATCACATAAGAGCATGCACCCACGGCACCATCTTGACTGTCACCGCCAGCATTACAAGGAGCTGGAGAGCAATGCAGACTCAGAATCTGCTGTGAATTGAACGCTAGGCAATCCAACAGCCTATGACTTTCTCCTCTGGCAGGAAGACATCACACTCATCAAAATGTGTTCCCAGGAACTCCAAGGACAGAGAATGCAGGGAATGCAACAATTGCTTCTTTCTCCAATTGATCACCCAGCCGAGGCTCATCAGAAAGGACACCACTAAGGGAACTACCTGAGATACCACTGAAAGAGAATGGGCTCAGATGAGCCAGTAGACCAGATATGAGTGCACACAAATCCCTCAGCGCCAGAGTACCGTAGCAACCACTACCATGACCTTGGAGGACATCGGCACAGGATTTATCTCATGACCTATCTGAATAGTACCTAGTATTATAGAACATGCTGTATCATAGCGCACCCTGTACATAGCCCCCCTAATCTAGAACACACCCCCCACCCGAACACCACCCCCCCTGATTTCCCTGCATGAACCCCCCCCCGCACCTCACTCCCCCATCACTGCATGAACCCCCTCCACATCTTCTGATTGTTTTGTTGTGACACCGCCTTGATTTTTATGATAAGACGGTCTAGAAATACTGTTAAATAAATAAATAAATAAATCCTTTGGGTAGTGGAGTGTCCAAATGGGAGGGCAGCAAACTGAAGGGGAGCATTGGCAAAATAGATACTTTGCTGATCCTCCAGATCGGGCTATGAAAATACGTCTCGGCCAAATCCAGAGATGCCAAGAAATCCCCTCGGTGTATAGCTTGAATCATGGATCGCAAAGTTCACATCCAGAAGTGCATGACCCACAAGAGCTCATCGGGCACCACAAAACAGATGGAATTCCTGCCCTTGCCCTGATCATCCAGGGGAATGGGCACCACTGCCTTCAGGAGAGGCCAACTTGTGCAAGGTGATCCTTACAGCAGTCCTGCTGTTTGCAGACACAAGAGGAGAAGATAAAGTTTAATTCATTTTGAGAGATGACCTTATAAAATATTTCAAGTATGACATAAAATTTGAATAAATATTTATTGGGGAAAGTCACTGATGCGGGCAGGCACCAATGTTAGACACATTCATAGAGTCTGAGACCTTCCTCATTGTGACACGAAGGAATCTGTTAATTGAAATGTATGGGAGTTTAGCCACTAGAAATGCTCTGAGTATATCCATACTCTCAAGCAGAAATAAAGCATCTAAAGATTCCTGTTCAATAAGATCATGAACCAAGACTGTTTTTGCCCAAAGGGAATGGCAATTGAGTAAACCTATCCGGAGGGAATCAACTGTAGTAGGTGGGATTGCACGGTGATACAGAGTTGAAAGAAGAAGTACAGATAAGATTGGAGGGAGAGGCATTTCTATGATAATAGGAGAAGGAAGAAGCATGGGACCGATGGCTCCAGATCACAGGTATGGCAGTCATAAGAAAAAGAAAAAGACGACCGAAGAGTAGTGGTTGAGGTATGCCCCTGGTGTCGGTTGGGGATTTTCTTTGTGAAGCAGGATTAAACGCGTGCATGCGCTTAGCGACACAGTGATGTGAGGATACACCTGAGAAGCCGCCCCTGTCGCCGCCCCAAGGAGTGCACAAGGAGCACGCTTCTTAGGCGTGTGCCCACGAAGCATGCCGCTGCGGCGAACACTGCCAGTGCACTGATTAAATAGTGTTGATGGGTGTCCACGTCACCTGAGGAGTTCGGCTGCATACTCTGGCCCGTCAAGTCTGGGGGAGCCCGATAGGGCAGGTAATATCAGCAGCAGACAGTAGTGTGCAGCATATGTTTGAATGGAGGACAATTTAGTTGCCCGGCAGATGTCCTCAATGGCTATAGAATGGAGATTAGCTACGGATGTTGCCATTGCCCACACATTATGAGCAGTAACATGACCCTCCAATTAGAGTCCTGCTTGTGCATAAGCAAAAGAAATTTAATTTGCTATCCATCTAGATAGAGTAGGTTTTGTCACTGGTAAGCCAGGGTGACTAGGACCAAAGGAAAGTAACAATAATTGAGAGGATTTTCTGTGGTCTTTAGTTCTATCCAAGTCGTAGGCCACCATGAATTGACAAAGATTCAATGGCCCGTAACAATAGTAGGCCAGCGCTTGCTTGCAGTCTAAAGTGTATAGTGCTGCTTCAGCCTGAGACACATGTGGTCTAGGGAAGAAAGTTGGGAGGATTACAGACTGGTTTAGATGGAAGAAGGAAACTAACTTTGGGAGGAAATGTAGATGGGTACGCAGAATCAACTTGTCATGGTGGAACAGAGTACAGGGGGGGACCCACCACTAAGGCCTGAAGCTCGCTGATGTGGCGAGCTGAAGTGAGAGCAATAAGAAAGATGACCTTCCAAGGTAGAAACTTCAGTGAAGTGGTGGCTAAAGGTGGCTTTAGAAGTTGTGCCAGAACCACAATAAGCTGCCTCCAGTGGCCTGGTATCTGAATGGGTGGCTTGGACATAAGGAGACCCCGCATGAAGTGTGCTACTAAGAGGTGTGAGGAGATAGGCTGTCCATCCACTGGTCTGTGAGAAGTTGCAATGGCACTAAGGTGAATTCTGAGTTAGTTTTAAGACCTGTCAAGGATAAGTGGAGGAGATATTGTAGAAGAGACTCCTCCGGGCAAGAAAAGGGATCAAGATCATTTGGGGGATCACCAAAGGGCAAAGCTACACCATTTAGAGGCATAAGATCGCCTGACAGAATCCTTACAAGATGCAAGGACATCCTTGACTGCCTGTGGCAGGGCGAGGTCGGTAAGCACTAGCCCTTCAGCAGCTACACTGTCAGGCATAGGGAGTGAAGACTGGGATGAAGGAATGTCCTGTGGTCCTGAGAGAAAAGGTTGGGTGCACATCTCAGGTTGAGTGGCTGAGTCTGCGCAAGGAGAAGCACAGGAAAGGTTAAATTAGACTTACCTGCTAATTGTTGTTCCTGGAGGGACTCTAGTCTAGTCCCGGACCTCTGGGTTCATGCACCTCCTCCAGCAGCTTTGGAGACTGATAAAACTTCACACTGTTGTGATGTCACCAGTATATCTACTCCGGATCCGCCTCCTCTCACCAGTAACCTATTGGCAAAGCAGACTCACCGGAGCAACAATTAAGCAGCCAAACTACTACACTAGAACTGAATTCCCTTTTACCTATGGCATCCAACACCACATTTTTTTTTTACAAAAAACAGCAAAAGTGTCACCCACCCATTTAATCTGACCAGCGATTAGAACACCACAGGCCTGCCCCCCTCCAGCTGAGAGAGTAAGGATGGCACGATTCCCCCCCCCCAAGCCTTGAAGCGTGACCAACTTACCAGTTACTTCTCCTAGCTGCTTCAGGCCACAGCAGACAGAAAGAAAAAAATAGGGAGCGATACGCAACTAGAGTCCCTCCAGGAATAACAATTAGCAGGTAAGTCTAATTTAACCTTCCTGATTGGCTCTCTAGTCTAGTCCTGGACCTCTGGGTAAGTACCAGAGCAGTAAAACCAAAAATCAACGGGAGGGACCTGCTATACCGGCCTGAAGCACCGCTGACCCAAACCTGGTATCCTCCCTCTTCTGCCTGAACATCCAGGCGATAATGCTTAACAAAGGAATTCAAGGAAGACCAGGCAGCCGCCCTACAAATATCCACAGGTGGTACTAAATGGAACTCCGCCCAAGATGTCGCCTGCGCCCTTGTGGAATGAGCCCGCAATCCTTCCGGGATCGGCCTACCCGCTACCACATAAGCAGACGCTATGGCTTCCTTTATCCATCTGGCGATGGAAGCCTTCGACGCTGCCTCTCCTTTCTTTGGCCCTGCAAACAAAACAAAAAGCCTATCTGATTTGCGGAACTCTGCCGTTCGCCGCAGATACCTCTTCAAGGCCCTACGAATATCCAACGGATGCAGGCGGTCCGCAGACGAACCTTGTTGCTTCTCCCGGAACACCGGTAACGAAACTACTTGATTCACATGAAATGCGGAAACCACCTTAGGCAGGAAAGACGGTACAGGTCGCAACACCACCTTCGAGTCTGAAAAAAACAAAAAGGGCTCCGAACAGGACAACGCTTGCAGCTCCGTGATTCTTCTAGCCGAAGATATGGCTACTAGAAATACCACTTTAATAGTAAGGGTCCTTTAAAGTAGCTTCCGACAAAGGTTCAAACGGTGCGCGACGCAGCACTTCCAACACAAAAGGCAAATTCCATTGCAGGATAACCTGACGCCTCAGAGGCCGCAAAAGAGAGACCGCTCTCAAAAATCTCCTCACATCCTGATGATGTCCTAGACTCTGTCCTCCAATCTTACCTCTATAACAGGACAACGCTGCTACCTGCACCCGCAGGAAAGCGGCCGCTAGGCCCTTGTCTAATCCATCCTACAAAAACTGCAGAACGGGATTGACGTGCACAAGGCCTCACCCTGCCGTTCTGCACACCATGCCTCAAAGACCCGCCAAATGCAGACATAAGCTAACGAGGTGGACTGCTTCCTTGACCTTAGTAAGGTGGCGATCACCGTAGCTGAGTATCCCTTCTTCTTCAGCCTAGCCCTCTCAAGAGCCAAGCCGTAAGCGAGAACCGATCCACCTGGGGCATGAGCAGAGGTCCCTGGGCTAACAAATCCAGCCGACACGGCAGACACCACAGCTGCCCCTCCACGAGTCTCTGCAGATACGCGTACCACGGCCGCCTTGGCCAGTCCGGCGCAATCAGGATCACTCGCCCTTTGTGTCGCTCCACTCGCTGTAGCACCCTTCCGATCAATAGCCACGGAGGGAACACGTAAAGTAGCTGATCCTCCGGCCACCGCTGTATGAGCGCATCCAGGCCTTCTGACATCCTCTCTCTTCTGCTGAAGAACCGACTCACCTTCGCCGACCGAAAGGTCGCCATGAGATCCATTACTGGAGGACCCCAACGACTCACCAACCGCTCGAAGACGTCCTGATTTAGAACCCACTTTTCCGGGTCCACCAGTACCTGACTCAAGAAGTCGGCTTGCACATTGTCTACTCCTGCCACGTGAGCCGCTGATAAGGCCGACAGATGGATCTCCGCCCAAGCACAGAGCTGTTCGGCCTCTGCTTCCATCTGAACACTAATGGTGCCGCCCTGGTGATTGATATAAGCTACCGCCGTCACGTTGTCCGAAAACACCCGAATGGCCTCGCCCTGGAGATACAGAAGAAACACCTGCAAGGCGAGTGCTACCGCTCTTAACTCCAACCTGTTGATTGACCAGCCCACTTCCTGAATGCCCCACTGTCCCTGGGCGAACCGACCTTGAAAATGAGCTCCCCAGCCTAATAGACTGACATCAGTCATCAGAGGTACCCAACAAGGTGCCTCCAGTGGCATCCCTTTCTCCAGCACATCGGTTCTCAACCACCACTGAAGAGCCGTTCGCATCTCCGGCAGACAAGGGAGACACAGACAGTCGATCGTTCTGAGGTGACCAGCGCTGAAGCAACACCCTCTGCAACGGTCTCATGTGAGCTCTCGCTCAAGGAACGAGCTCCAGTGTTGCTGCCATGGTCCCCAGCAACTGCAGATAGTGCCAGGCCGAGGGAGATGGCCTCCCCAGAAACCGCTCCAGAAGCGTTCGCAACCCTTGAGCCCGTTGCAAAGGAAGGAACACCCTTCCTGCCCTGGTGTCGAAGCGAGCTCCCAAGTACTCTGTTGAGATGGCACTAAATTGCTCTTTGCCATATTGACGACCCAAAACTAAAGGATAAAGATGGTCTTCTCATAGAGGGTAGTAACTAGACTAAAAGGTATCTGGGGATGTCCCTCCAATCAAATAAGCTTCAGTCCGATGTTCTATAATACGATGGTGTACTCACAAACATGTATCACATTTTTCTGTTATATGCATAAGAATACTCTTAGAATAAGAACCAATGGTCTCAGACTACAACTTGCATTGCTCCGGATGAATCTCTCATGAGCTACGTGCCACAATAGCATCAACGACCATGTTAACTTAGGTTCTTAAAGGTGTTGTATACCAAACGTTATAATTCTCAAAAATCGGACTTATCTTAAATTTTGATCCAGTTTCAAATCGTGCCAATATTGCAATTGCCCCAACGCCACCTCATCGGTACCCGTTCCACGTTTCAATTCTTCTTCAGGGGGTATGCAATCTGTAAATTAGCACTATGAGTAAAGAAATGCAGAAATGTTACTATATAACCATATTGCTTGAGAATCATTTGTTGAATATATGTTCGAAAGATGATGATCATACCTTAACTGGATTAGAGGATTTCCAACAATAGGCTTGTGCGAGCTACAATGCGTTGACTATGGCTGTCCAGCCCTCTCAAAAAACGCCGCGCATGCGGGTTTGAAGTGAACACAAGATATTTAAATAGTTGTACGAGCATGACGTCAGACTCACTACCTACGGTATATAGATGACTTCACAATGCTGACTTCCGAACCTCTATTGGGACTAACAATTAGATTTCATAGGCAAGCTCTCCATTCAATCATGCTGTTGAGCCCTCCAGGGAAAACCAATTGCAATTTATATATCCATTTTTGTTCTCGCAACAAAAGGGTTTGAGCTCGGGATCTGCCGGAACTACCACCCAGCACCCGATCCAGTCCAAAACATCGCAAGTCTTGAAATCCATGGTCATATTGTAAACAATGAGCCACTAAGGGGGCCTCAATCAATTTACAATGAATTTGACTACGATGCTCCCCCAGCCGGACTTTTAGTTGACGAGTAGTCTGCCCGATGTATAACAACCCGCAAGGACATCTAATGCCATAAAATATGTAATCCGTGGCACAGGAGGTTTGATGCTGCAGGACATGTTTCCCATGATAAATGAAATTGTCAACATCTTCGGTTATACTACAAATGGTGCATTGGCCAGACTTTCGGTGGCCGCCACCAGCACCACTTATCAGCTGAGCTCCCCGTAATTTGGCGGGGCTCAGCTTCTCTTTCAAATTTTGCGAACGTGTCCAAACGCAGCGAATGTGCTTATTTTGTAAACCAGGAAGTGTGGTCAATACATTCTGATGTTTCTTCAAAATGCGTTTAATGGACCCGCTCAAAGGGGAATATCGGGTAATCAGATTGATGTTGTCCTCATCCATCTCCTCATTGGTGTTAGTCCTACGGGGTTGTAATAATAATCCCCTATTATTGTAAAGTGCTCTTTTATAAGCAGTTTGTACCACTGAAATCGGATAACCCCGCGATTGAAAATTCTGGGTTAACATCTTTGCTTGTTTTTTTATAATCTTCTAGTTGAGAACAATTACGATGATATCTAATGAATTGTGATAGAGGCAGGCTATCTTTTAGCTGTTTCGGATGCTGACTGGTGTAGTGGAGGATCGTATTCCTGTCTGTTGGTTTTTTATGGACCCAGGTTATCCAACTCTGCGCACTTTTCTGAACTTCAACATCCAAAAAAGTTACCTTTTGAGCATGGTAAGTGTGGGTGAATGTTATATGGGGATCTACTCCATTACGCCAAGTAATAAATTCCAATAACTCTGTAGCTGTTCCCCTCCATAAGGCAAACACATCATCAATAAACCGTTTCCATAATATGAGCTGATGTTTGTAGGGTGAAATAATAAGCCAATGTTGTTCAAAGTCCTGCAACTAACCATTTTTCAGAATTATTTTGATTTTGAAGGTACTATTTAATCAGCAGGTAGCTGGAGTGGCCATGGGGACCACATGTGCTCCATCAGTGGCAAATTTGTACATGCAGGACTTTGAACAACGTTGGCTTACTATTTCACCCTACAAACATCAGCTCATATTATGGAAGCGGTTTATTGATGATGTGTTTGCCTTATGGAGGGGAACAGCTACAGAGTTATTGGAATTTATTACTTGGCTTAATGGAGTAGATCCCCATATAACATTCACCCACACTTACCATGCTCAAAAGGTAACTTTTTTGGATGTTGAAGTTCAGAAAAGTGCGCAGAGTTGGATAACCTGGGTCCATAAAAAACCAACAGACAGGACTACAATCCTCCACTACACCAGTCAGCATCCGAAACAGCTAAAAGATAGCCTGCCTCTATCACAATTCATTAGATATCGTCGTAATTGTTCTCAACTAGAAGATTATAAAAAACAAGCAAAGATGTTAACCCAGAATTTTCAATCGCGGGGTTATCCGATTTCAATGGTACAAACTGCTTATAAAAGAGCACTTTACAATAATAGGGGGTTATTATTACAACCCCGTAGGACTAACACCAATGAGGAGATGGATGAGGACAACATCAATCTGATTACCCGATATTCCCCTTTGAGCGGGTGCATTAAACGCATTTTGAAGAAACATCAGAATGTATTGACCACACTTCCTGGTTTACAAAATAAGCACATTCGCTGCGTTTGGACACGTTCGCAAAATTTGAAAGAGAAGCTGAGCCCCGCCAAATTACGGGGAGCTCAGCTGATAAGTGGTGCTGGTGGCGGCCACCGAAAGTGTGGCCAATGCACCATTTGTAGTATAACCGAAGATGCTGACGATTTCATTTATCATGGGAAACATTATGTCCTGCAGCATCAAACCTCCTGTGCCACGGATTACATAATTTATGGCATTAGATGGCCTTGCGGGTTGTTATATATCGGGCAGACTACTCGTCAACTAAAAGTCCGGCTGGGGGAACATCATAGTCAAATTCATTGTAAATTGATTGAGGCCCCCTTAGTGGCTCATTGTTTACAATATGACCATGGATTTCAAGACTTGCGATGTTTTGGACTGGATCGGGTGCTGGGTGGTAGTTCTGGCAGATCCCGAGCTCAAACCCTTTTGTTACGATATATAAATTGCAATTGGTTTTCCCTGGAGGGCTCAACAGCATGATTGAATGGAGAGCTTGCCTATGAAATCTAATTGTTAGTCCCAATAGAGGTTCGGAAGTCAGCATTGTGAAGTCATCTATATACCGTAGGTAGTGAGTCTGACGTCATGTTCGTACAACTATTTAAATATCTTGTGTTCACTTCAAACCCGAATGCGCGGCATTTTTTGAGAGGGCTGGGCAGCCATAGTCAACGCATTGTAGCTCGCACAAGCCTATTCTTGGAAATCCTCTAATCCAGTTAAGGTATGATCATCATCTTTTGAACATATATTCAACAAATGATTCTCAAGCAATATGGTTATATAGTAACGTTTCTGCATTTCTTTACTCAGTGCTAATTTACAGATTGCATACCCCCCTTTAACTACACCTGATTGCCACCATTGCGCTTTGCTCCTTAATTATTTCTCCAGTGTGAGCCCGGACCCCCAGGCTCACTAGTCCTCCAGCTGCTTGGAGACTGAGACAAACTGGTGAGAGGAGGCTGATACGGAGTAGATATACTGGTGACATCACAACAGTGTGAAGTTTTCTCAGTCTCCAAAGCTGCTGGAGGAGGTGCATGAACCCAGAGCTCCGGGACTAGACTAGAGAGCCAATCAGTAACCACAGTTGATGGGGACAAAAATGGGCTATGAGAATTATCTAGCCCTTGTCGGCCTGTAGCTTGAACTGTGTTCTTGGGTATCAAGGGGATGGCAGGGAATGCGTAAAGTAGTTCCTGTCCACAATAGAGAAGGAAGGTGTCCGGGGCCTGTCAGTTCAGTTACATAACCCAGGAGTAAAAGATCAGAAGCTGCTTGTTTTGTGGACATGGCAAAAAGATCTATGAGTGGGATTCCTCACATTTGGAAGATCTAAACAGCAGTCTTCCGATGCAAGGTCCATTTGTGTGAATGCAGGATACAGCTTAGCCTGTCTGCTAGGACACCGAGTTCGCCCGGGAGGTACACCGCTCTGAGGTGGATGCGGTGAAAGATGCCAAAGGGCCATAAGTAAATCGGTTCTTTGCTAAAGGGGACGGGAACTTGTTCCCCCACTTTTTTTACATAGAACATGGCAACTTGGTTGTCCATTCTGAAGAACAGATTGCCCCAATAGTTGGGGTTGAAAAACCCAAAGTGCATTTATCAGTGCTCGCAGTTCTAGCAGGTTGATCTGCAGAGCAAATTCTTGCTGTGTCTACAGTCTAAGTGGTCAGATCGTTAAGATGCACCCCCTTCCCCCCACCCAGTTTGGAAGCAACCACCAGGGTGCATTAAGGTGGAGGCATCTGAAAAAGGTGACTCGATGAGTAGGTTCTGTGGGAGACACTACCACTGAAGGCATCGTCATTCGCCTGAGGAAGAGCTGCAAAGCTGAGCGGCTTGAAACACTGATTGGTGTTGCATTGAATCATACAATTCCTTTACTGTTTCGGTGGAAGCATTTGAATCGTACAATTCTCTTTTGGTTGGCAAGGAGAAGTCTCGACTGCTGCTTGAGAACTGAGGCTCCCGAATCGAGTATTCAAATACTTATTCATTGGCTTTTGTCAATATGATCCTTTTGAATATTGCCGGATGAGTTCGGCCTTATTTCAGATAAGTACTTTTACAAGATACTAATGCTCGGGGAGCACAATTTGAACTCATTAGTGATAGTTGCTAGATCCTTGTTGATGAGAAGCGTTTCACTTTAGCGGTATAGGAGCAACGGCTTGTTAGTGCTGTAGCACCTGGTTTTCTGACCTGTAGCGGGTCAATTTTACAACTTTAATTAAAAAGGAGGGCTCACTTCGAGAGTAGGAAGATTCCTGCTCAATGGTGAGTTATCCGACAAAAATATATATAGAACACTTATGTATGTAAGAGCACAACATTAGCTGTTTAGGGTTTGGTGGAAATCAAGTAGTTTTTGGGAGATACTGTTGGGTTGATTTCAACGGGTGTAATAGGATTTTACTTAATAAGTCCTTAACCAAGGCACCTTCCTCCAATCAGACGATATCAATTCAGTCTCAGCCCTATGTCGATTACCTTCAATCAAATCATTAAAACAAATGCGGCATCAAATTCCACACTCAGCTACATTCCCCAGGTACTGCTACCGTTAAACTTCATCCCTCCAGCAGAGAACTACATCGCTGACCTTATTGCTACTATTACCACCACTACAGCCCCAAATGATCCTTGCCCTGCTTACTGGATCAGAACGATGCGTGCAGAACTCAGCCCAACTCTAGCATACATCATGAAGCTCTCCTTCGCGGCAGGAACATTCCCAGCAGCTCTTAAACAAACGTCTATACGTCCTCTCCTGAAAAACAACAATCTTGACCCGGCAAGGACAGACTCATATCGCCCGATCTCGAGCATACCCCTTTTAGCTAAAATTATCGAGAAGGTGGTTCAAATGCAACTGCAACTACACATCGACATATCAGCCCCTCTTGATTCCTGCCAGCATGGTTTCCGAGAATCCCATGGTGTTGAGACTCTACTCACCTTACTTATCAACATCTTATCTAGAGGTATTGACAAAATCAAAAAATGGGTTTGTACTCATCTTCCTCGATATCGCTGCTGCATTTGATTCTGTTAACCATGAGCAACTCCTCTCTCGCCTTCAGGAAAAGGGAATTCATGGCTTGGCCTGGGAATGGTGCAAATCCTATCTAGCTGACCGTTGGCAACATGTACGGATAGGACCATCAACATCTGAACCATTCCATCAAAAACAGGGAGTACCCCAAGGATCCTCCCTATCTGCTTTACTTTTCAACATATATATGCAACCTATTTGTGATATAATCCGCTCCTTTAATATATCCAGTTTGATCTATGCAGACGATGTCTTGATTTTCACACCAATCAAAATCATGCACCCTGACCTCTCCCCACTAACAGAGTGCTTCAACGCAATCACTGATTGGCTCTTATCACAGAATCTACGCATAAACTTAAAGAAAACTGAGGTACTATTCATAACCAAGAACAAGAACTTCTCTCCCCCCACTTCATTGAAGGTGCGAGATGCAGAGCTTCCATGTAAATCTGTAATATGCTACTTAGGTGTCACAATAGACCAACAGCTCAACTTCAAAGAACACATAAAGACCACCACCAAGTCCATCTACAATAAAATACGGACACTACGACCAGATGACTTCGGAACAATATTCCAGATGCTTGTAACGCCTCATTTTGATTATGCCAACATCATCCTACACGGCCTCCCTAACAGCACCCTCAATCCACTACAGATGGTGATGAATGCAGCAGCCCGCATTCTCAGCGGCATATCCAGAAGAGATCACATCACGCCCATATTTATGGAACTACACTGGCTACCATTACAATGCAGGATCACCTACAAGGCACTACTCCTATCGTTTAAAGCAATTAACCGGCTATCCCTGTCATCCCTCTCTGCACTCCTGACCATCACCCCTACAAACAGGCTAAGGAGGTCAGTGGCTGCCAACACGCTGACTATACCACTTGAGTCTACTAAATGCACTCAAACAACTAGGAATAGAGCCTTTACCACTCTATGCCCCTAGGTGCTGGAACAATCTCCCACCTCATATCCGAGCAATCGGTGACCTCTCACAGTTCAGAAAAGCCCTTAAACATCACTTATTCTGCCTTCACTTCGGCCACCCTAACCTAACACAATCACTTCCTGCAACTCAACTCACTCACACAGCCTCTGACATTCCAACAACATAACTCTTGACAAGGTACAAAACATACCTACCCCCGGGCACACTCACAATGATCTTAGATTACATGGTCTCTTGCATTACGATTCCAACTTGCAATATAAACTGTAAAATAGTTTACAACAACCACTGTTGATCTGTAAATAGTTACCCTTGTTACAGTCCCAAGTTACCAATCCTGTTACAATGTAAGCAAAAGATCTTTTGTTCTGATGCAAAAATGTGTTATTTGTAAACCACACTAATACTAAAAAGCGCGGTATGTAAGAACTGTAAATAAACAAACAAATACCCCAAGGTATATAGATAGGTAGTGACAACTAGCATACATTTTGGGAAGACCCTTGGGGCAGCAGCTAGACCGAAGGGGAGAACCTGGTACTGATAATAGTTTCCTTGAAGCATGAAGCACAGATACTGTCTGTGGAAGGGATGTATCAGTAAATGATTGTATGACACTTTTAGGTTTACAGAACAGAGCCAATCGTGTCTCTGGAGATATGGTAGAATTCCTAGAGAAATTAATTTCAATTTTTCTCAGACCATGAACTTGTTTAGGCTTCTGAGATCCAAGATGGTCCTGAAGCCTCCTGCTTTCTTTGGAATGAGAAAGTATGGAGAGTAGAAGCCCAACTTTTCTTGAGAAAAATTAACTCTTTCTGTGGCACCCCGGGACAACAGGGTGGTCACCTCTTCTTGTAAGAGAGTACTTTGAAGAGGTTGTATGGGATAATCCTCTATGAAGCAGTTGGGGGAGGGGGTAAGGTTTTGAAGTGAAGCTGATAACCCCTCTGGACAATCTGGAGCATCCACTGCTCTGATGTTATGAGGTGCCACCAATGGGCATAGTGACAGTCCACCTGCTATGCGGAGGAGCTGGGGGCTCTCAAGGGGAAGATTGGCAATGCTCTCTAGGAAGGAGTCCAAAACCAGGTGCAGGCTGTGTCTGCGCAGCTGGTTGAAGCTTAGGAGTCGGATTGGCGAGGACCTTGTGGCCTCTGCTGAGGATGCTGAGGTTGCTAGGCAGCAGAAGACAGGTAAGGATAGTATTTTTTTTTAAAAGAATAAAACTACTGCTGGGAAGAGCCTTCCTTTTGGACGGGTCACTGTTTTCCTGGAAAGGTGTTTTAGGATGAGATCATCTGTTTCAATCTCAGCTGCTTTTTCCCTCCAATCTTTGCCAAAAAGGTTTTCTCCGGTACATGGGATATTGGCCAGTCTACCCTGGACCAAGTGCTCGAGGTCTGATGCCTGTAACCAGGCCATCCTGTAAGCCCCAATGCAAAATGCTGAAGCTCTTCTTGTGAATTCAAAATTATCAAAAGAGGCCTGGGTAAGAAACTTAGAAATGTTCTGGCCTTGCTAGATGAGTGTCAGGAATATATTCCGCTTATCCTTAGGAAGCATGGGGGCGAACGTCACCAGATCCCTGGTGACATCCTTCAGAAAGATGCCCTTATTCAGCATGTAAGTTTATTCTGGAGACCAACATGCATTCCTGGAAACATCAACATCCAAAGGCATCAAGTGTCCTCGAGTCTCTGCCAGGAGGAATGGATGAATGGTTCTTTGAGCTCTTTATTCGGCACATCACTGATTACACCACCATTGAGTGGTTGGGGAGCTCAGGTTTTTGGAAGCCTGGGCACTCTAGTACTCTGTACATGGTATAGAGTCTCTTGCTGATAATAAGCAGGGCCTCCCACAAGCAGAGCATAAGATCCTGCAGGATACAATGCACCGGTAAGGTAGCTGACTCCTGGGAGGGTACTGCAGTATTTTCAATTCCTCTGCCCTCGGTTTCTTTTCAGAGGCTACTGTGATGGAGAGCCCTGCTGCCATGTCTTGTATGAAGTCCTGAACGGATATATCTTCTGGTGGGGACAGACACCGTTCTGAGGAGGTGAAGGGTCCGAAGGGAAGTCGGGAAGTTCTTGGGAATCGAGTGAACCCCTGTCAGATTCAGAAGAGCTTGAATCTGAGTCTTACAAACAATCAAAGTATCAGAGGTCTTGCGTTTGACCTTGATGTTTCGTGTTAGTCGACGGTCTATGCCGATACTGATGCTCAGAGGTATTGGAACAGAGAGCACTGGCAGTCTGAATCTATTGAATATCGGGGGCATTGACCAGTTCCAATGGAGGAATCAGCCTCAGGTGCTTCGACGGTGATGATTCAAGGGCTGGCATCGGGCTCAATATGCCTGGCTGTAGGCTCAATGACGAAGCCTGCACTCCTGAAGCTCTCGATGTTATCAGTACCAAGGCTGTCAGGTGTGCTGCCAAACTCCACTCAAGAGCCTGCATGCGCTGGTCTAAGGAGATGGCCAATGTCTGGTTAGAATCACATAAGGGGCTCTGAGTCACCGTCCCAGCACATGGAACTGGTAGCTCTCTGTAAGTCGATGCCTCGGGAGCATCCCAGAGGCCCATTTGGGGGACAGATCCTCCCGCTGGGTTTGTTTGGCTGTTGCATCAGAAGCAGCTCTAGGGGAGTCGTGATGCTTATGCTAGGACTATTCCCTGGCATCGGAATCGGTCTTCAATGCTGACGATTTGGAAAAGGCCACAGACTTTGACTTACTTTTGTGTTTGGACTTTGAAGTTGTCTGACACCTATGACAAGAAGTCTGCACCCTCAATTAAGTGGAAGCCACTGAAAGAGTCCAAGGCGAACAACGATCCAAACTGTCTGGCTCAGTTCTTTAGGCCTCTTTTTGTCATTTGTTAACACAAAGGACAAGAAGTGGGTTCATGTTCAGGACCCAACATTTTAGACACTAATCATGTTTATCAGTGGCCAAAATAGTACTGGCACACTTGGTACATATTTTAAAATCATTGACTGGCTTGCCTGAAAACTTTGTCTTCAAGCTTGAAGATAAGACTATAGAGGCCTAGTTTAGCAATAAGAAATGTAGTAAAAATCAATAGAAAAGAAAAGAGAAGAGAAAAATAAAAGAGTAAGAATTATCGGGATCAGTGTCGGATTTGACAGAACTCGCATCAACGGGAAGGCATAAGCACGATGAACCCTGAAGGGCACAAAAAAAAAAAAAGAAAAATAATTTTTTTGGCAGTGACAGGGCAATGAGTCCTCCTTGCTCCGCAGAAAATGAAGAATTCAGAGGAGAGGAGTTGGGAAGTCAGGAAGGCAGGCACACAGGAGTGCTCCCAAAGGCTTTCCTATTGGATGCTGGAGAGCGTTCTCGCATGGGCTCCATTGGTGACATTCAACCATATGTGAAGACTGCATTCTTGCTTGTTCCTCAAGATAAATTGTGTCTCACCAGCTTCTCCAAATCGGACCCGATAGAAGCATGCCTTCAAAGACCAGATGGGCAACTGGGCTTTGGAAGATGAGATCGCTGCCCTGTGTCAGAGCTGAGCCAAGCCAATGCCATATCACCATCGACAGGGCACCATCACTGGCCCCTAGACATGCCAGTCCATACATGACATCAGAAAGTAAGGCCATAGCAGACTCCAAAAGAGGGCTAGAATCATCCACCAGAAGAGACTGAATCTGCTGGAGCAGGGCTTGAGACATCAGGCCTGCACATACCGCCAACTGAAGAATAGCAGCTGCCACAGCAAACTAGTTTTTCAAACACGAATGCATCTTTTGGGTCAAAGTATCCTTTAAGGCTGATCAGTCTTCCACAGGAATGGTGGTCCACCTGGTAACTGACATAACCTACATATACCCCTTGGGAATATCAAACACAATGCAATCCTCCTCTAGGAGAGTGTGCTGCCTCTTATACACCCTTTGCCCCTTAGGCAGGGGAGTCAAGGGAATCCTAAGACTCTAACAAGCAATTGAGCTCCTCCAGGAACAGAAAGAGAGTAGTGGATTGCCACACTCCTTGCAGAAGTGGACACACACTTAGCTCCTGCTCCGTGCCTGGAGCATCAGCCAAGCTGAAAGTGGAAGAAACATTGGCAATCAACGCCACCAGCTCCTCTTTCCAGAAGAGGCAGATCACATTGGTCTATTCATAAAACTCTGAAAGCGAGAGTACTTCTTCATCCACATCAGAACCTAGTTCCAAATCTCTAACAGATCCCAGCTGATCCCCATCTCCAGGAGGTGCCCCTCACCAGTGACGCTTAGCCAAGGATGGTCGAACAGGGCTTTCACTCTCAGCCTGCTCCTCATGAGACTGTGACCAGGGGGCCCCCAGGTGCAGATGGATCCGATTTTCCACACCGGCAGGACCAGGCCTGCTGCAAAAAGGAAAAGAATTCCAGGGAGGACAATCTGGAGTCCACAAGCTCTCCTCTCAGAAATGACTCCCCAACACCAGGGGGCATAGCTGCCACTGGCCCCTAGAAGATTAGGAGTGTCTCACAGTACGATTGTCAGACCCTCCCAGCTGGCTGGATATCGTTACATAGCACCAACCATCATCTCTTGCCCTGAGGCAGGCAAGGTCAGGCTGACTGCATCCCCCAGCTGAGAGAGGGGGAGCAAGCCCTCCAGGGACGACTCAATCTGCCATGAAAGAAGAGCAGAGTCCAGAATCCGGAGATGAGGCACCTCACTTGCCACAGGACCAACAATGTTTTCTGGAAGATGACAGAGTTAAGTATCACAACAGTGCGTGTTAACTTTGCTTTTATTGCAATGCACATTACAGGCGCTAGGGTAGGAACGTACACTGGAGCCGCTTGGGCGTTAACGCACACTAGGACCGAGTGACTGCCAGGTGCACAATAGGTAAAAATGCTATTAACTCATGCAGAAAATGGCTGGAAACTCCTACACTGCACCATCAGTTGCCAGCGGTCCACCCCAAATTGCATCCCCAGACAGACAGAATCAGGAGCCCCCAAGGACAAAGACTAGGTCAAGTCTTGGTACTCACCCCTGAGAGCCCCAGGCAGAGGATCCATACCGGGTTCAGCTCTACTCCCCTGAAATGGTTTCACTGGCTTTGCAGCACTGCATTTAAGGTGGCTGGCAGATAGATCCCTCTGACAGCCTTCTCCAATCTTCTGGAGAAAGCAGGGGGTAACAGGAGTGAGAGGGCGCTGAGGTTGTGCAAGGCTGCTGCACTCTTTCAGATCCTTCCAAATCCTTCCAATTTCTGGCTGCTCATCAGGCTCTTATCATAAGCGGGGTGGAGCTGAACCAATTTTCCCTCCTCCTATGACTACCAAAAAGACCGCAATCTAGTGGCACCTCCCACATCACGTTCAAGTGACAAAGTTACCCTCAAGGTGCTCATTCACAAGCGTTTAATCAATCTTTTCTTCTCAAATCCTTAGATTTTCTTCAGAGAGGAGAAAATCCATATGCCATTTGCTGGAGACAAATACTGAAGGGACCTCTGGTGGCTGAGGAGAATAGAGGCACAGAAGTGATGTCATTGAAACCTGGGCCTTTCATTTGCTCTTTGTCTCCATCAATCACCTGGCAGGGCAAAACAGCCCACTTGTCTGGACTAGCAGGACGATATGAAAATACAATTTAAAATGTCTACATATAATTAGTAGACAATTAGAAAAAAAATGCATAAATTGAGTTAAAGCAGGATCAAGAAAATCAGAAGCAAGACTCCTGCAACATTCTACAAGAGTATTTGGGGTTAAAAAAAACACATGCAAGTATTCATGACTGTTGCATTTATATTTGCATGGGATAGAGTTAGTGGCAAGCATTATGGAGCAATTGTATTGGCTGGAAATAGGAAATCTAAGGACAAAAATAAGGTAGTTAGGATTTAATCAAGAGAAGACAAACTTTTATACATGGAAATACATAGTTTTGGTCTAGTTGATCTGGAAGTCAAACAGGAGTTTTGTGGGCAAGAGGCAAAGATAAGAAAGATTTCTTGTTCATCACTTGGTCTTACCATATTCTAATCCCTAGTTTTGTGATGTTGTTCACCTTGATTAGATTTAAGCTCTGATTTTTAAGCTGATGATTCTCAAATTTACCTTTCTACTCCTGATATTTCTCAGGTACTGCAGGCCCATATCTCTGCCTGTCTCTAACATTGCCACCTGGATGTCTCACCGCCAATTGAAATTTAATATAAACAAAACTACCTACTTAGTTTCCCCCCAAGCCCTCCTTCTCCCCTTCCTCCTTTTTCAATCTATTGATAATACTCTTCTTTCACTGGTTTCATCAGTCATTTTTGGATTCCTCCCTTTCCTTCTCCTTACATATACAACAAATTCCCAAGACCTGTCGCTTCTTTCTCTATAACAAGATTTGCCCCTTCCTCTGATGACACTGCTAGAACACTTGTCCACTCTAATAACTTCCTGTCTTGACTGCTGCAATCTCCTACTTGCTGGTCTCCCTCTGAGTCATCTCTCTCCCCTTCAATCTGTTCAAAACTCTGCTGCGTGACTAATTTTTCACTAGCCTTGTTTTGCTCATATAACCCCTCTTCTGAAAACACTTCGTTGGCTTCCCTTCCATTTCCGCATCCAATTCAAACTCCTCCTTCTGACCTTTATGTGCACTCACTCTGCTGTTCCTCCCTACCTCTACACTCCTCATGAACTTCGTTCTTCTACTGGCTTGCTTTTTTCTTTGCCCTTTTCTACCTCTGCTAACTCCAGACTTCGGTCCTCACACACCGCTACTTCTTATACTTGGAATAAACTTCCCGAGTCTGTATGTTAGGCTTCATCCCTGTCCCTTTACAAATCTAAGCTACAGGTTCACCTCTTTCAGGCTGCCTTTGGATCCTGATCCCTTGTACCTGATGTCTCTCCTTACTCTTCCCTAGTCTATCCTCTTTCTCACTTTTGTCTTGGTTGTCCGATTAGATTGTAAGCTCTGACGAGTTGGGACTGTCTATCTTTGTACAGCACTGTAAATGCCTAGTAGCACTTCATAAGTGTTTAATAAGGAGCAGGGACAATCTCTTACATCTATAGTTACAGCACTGATTATGCCTTGTAGTGCTATACAAATAAATGGTAGTAATAGTAGTATTATCAGATACTCCACAACCAAGCAGCATATGCTGCCTCAAAGTGGTTGTGTTGTGTTGACTGTCTTATCAAATGTATTATTTCAAAAAACTGCATTCATAAAAACAATAGCCTGTAAAGTACAACAGCATAGTACAAAATTATAAATTCAGACTGTCACTGAGGAAATAAACTTCCAACTTATGTCTGCTGTACTTGTCACAACAGTTGAATTTACACTATCCTGTGAGGGCATCCCAATTACTCGCAAGGCACCAATCCAGAGGAAATGCAAACACTGAACTGCTCTTCCAGCTCACAATTATGTTGCCAACTGTAAGAATAGAGAGTTATTCACCTCTGCACAGTTGCTTCAGCCTGTCATCTCCTCTAAGACCTCCCCCACAATCCTTTCTTTGTATCAAGATCCCAATAGGGAGCTATCATGAATAGCATGAAACCTCATTCATTTTACATATATAGCAACAGCACACAATGTTTAACTTTGCCCCATACTTATGACCCTACCTTAGGCTATGAAAAACAGCTTGATTTAAGAGTCTGGCACCTAGAGGCAGAATTGGAGAGCCAAAATTCTATGGTAGCGCCATTCTGAAACAGCACCAGCATATGGTCTTAAAGCAGTAGGGGGCCTGCCTCTTTAGCCCAGCTATCTGGCACCTTCAAAATTTGGTACTCAAGGCAATTTGCTATATTATCTATGCCTAAAAAAGCTCTGTATATTACAATCATACGCTCTATTTTCCATAAAATTTTCCATGTGTTATAGAATAATTTTCTTGACTACTGGTCAAGTGACCAAAGAAAGAAATTTGTCTGAAATTTTTCCTTTACATCTAGATTCAATTGGTGTACTTAACACAATGAGATCCCATGTTTCTGTTCCTATCATTGGTTAAAATCTCTACACTGAACCCAATACTGAAAAAAAGTCTCTCCCACGGTTCAATTCCTTCTTTATCTTCTCTTAATATTTTTCTTTGTAGTGGTACTTAGTGATTTCACAGTAGGTTTTTTTTCCTGTTCCAGTTGGCAACCATTCAATATTACCAAACTACTTGATCATAAGTATGGCGCTACAAGGCATACAGACACATGTAAATGACAGTCCCTGCTTGTCAGAGCTTACAATATAGTCGAGACAGACAGCAGCTAAGGGACAAGCCAATCAGCCCCAGTCAATTGGGGGAGAATAATTTTTTACAGTAGGGTAAATAAACTAACCTAAAGCTAAAATTTTAGTTTTGTAGATCTTTCTCCTCTAATTGACAAGCATTAAGAGCATGTAAAGATTGAGGTCTGGTGTGGGTGGTGATGGACAGGCTGCTGCCAATCCGTTTGCACAGTGGTGGTTTTAGTCTGAAGTACGGCATGTGGGCTAGTTTCTCTAGATGTTGCTGGATTTGCTACTGATTTCATGCTCAGCCTCAGCAGAAATTCTTTTAACTAGTGAAGGAATGCCACTGATGATGGCTTTTGTTAGAGAAGCAGCCTGTTTTTGCTGAATGAAATTTAATGGCAATACTTTAGGTTTTATAGATGAGACTTTATGGAAGAAAATCTCATAAAATCAGAGCTATGGATTAGTACATTTGTGTATTTTCATAATAGTGAATTCCTGTGTCATTCAAATATTACAGAACAGTGAAAACTGATCACCACTTATTAACTGTACCTCAGGTCGAAGGGAAGGAAGAATAACAATTTCTTGCAGTGCTTGCTTTGCCAAGTCCTGTCCAGCAATATCACAGAATTTGACAGCTGGTCCACTAACACACAAAGAGATGATTATTAATTAGCTTCACAATGGGACATTGTCTTCAGTTTTTCTAAACTGCAATCCACTTTAGGGGTTTGGATTTGGATTTAGCTCATAACGTTTCCCATAGTAGCTCAAGGGGAGTTACATTCAGGCATGCTAAGTATTTCCCTGTTCTGGGAGGAATTACAATCTAATTTTGTACCTGAGACCATGGAGGTTTAAGTGACCTGCCCAAGGTCACAAACAGCAGCAATGGGATTTGAACACTGGCTTCCCTGGTTGTCAGCCCATTGTCTCTAACCACTAGGTGGCTACTCCTTCCTAGGTTATAGCTAAGCAGGGCATAATGTGTAATTGAAATTACTGAGCAAAGTAGCTAACAAAATCTTCTGAGCACTGCAAACTATGTGCTATCTACAAAAAAATATATATTTCTTCTGTCATGTAACAGAAGTTGTATAATGTTTCAGCCATCTGCAAAGCACATTTTACACATGAAAAATGGTTCTTAATAGAATTGCATCTGGATATACATACATAAAAAGTAGGTGCACTACAAGAATGTACCTATGTTTACAAGCCTGTGCACAGGTGATCCGAGGGGCGCAGTTGCGATGTATGCATGTATTTATAAAATACTTGTGTACATCAACATTTACATCTTTTTTGGACATTTCATATATGTGCCTTGTTATGGAATTACCCCAGCACAACTAATGAGCCATGGATCTAAAATATTAATCATTCTTCTGATAACACTGGTTAACATTGAAATCGTTACTGACTTTAAAAGGCCCTAATCTGTAGTATATTGGTGAGCTGAACACAAATATGACATTAAAAAAATTTTCTTGGCTCTCGTTTTGAAGATATTGCATGTAGTTCATTTTTGACGTTTCACTGTGTAAATTTATCCAGTAGGACATCATCCCAAATAAGCCTTGAAATAGAAATTACACGTACCTGGTAACTGTCGTTCCTTGAGTGACGACAGTTTAGTCCTCTACCTCTGGGTTGTGCACCTCTTCCTGCAGCTTGGAGACTGGGCATGTCAAAGTCGTGACATCACTGGATATAGCCTGCTGGTATCTCCCATCAGCCTCCAGTGTGCTATTGACAAAGCAAACTCAAAGGAACAACAAATAAGTAACTATACCATAACTTTAAATAACTCCCCATTCCTCAACCGGAGCAGCCTTTTTAACCGTATCCGTCTTATATTTTTCTTTTCTCTTTTTTTTTTTTTTTTTTTAACTTTACATTCATGTCCCCCCTATGCAAACACGTTTCCTATACCATCACCTCGTTTAAATAAGAGAAAAGGAAGAAAGAACAGAGAGGGATACTCACTGCGATCTAGAAACTGAAAGGATCTGTCTACTCCTTGAGATTGATGCTCCACTCCGCCTGAAAATAAACTCTGAAGAAATCACACCCCTGGGCAGGAATGAGGACTAAACTGTCGTCACTCAAGGAATGGGATGTAACAGAGCAGTAATCATTGGGAGGGACCTATCCAGCCAACTCACCACACCGTCGACCCGGAACAGGCACCCTTTACTGCAAAAACATTTAGGCAGTAGTGGTTACTGAGGAAATGAAGAGACGATCTGGAAGCTGCTCTACCAATCCCCCCTAGTGGAATGACACAGTGATTCACCCATGAAGCTGCTTGTGCCCTGGTAGCAAGAGTCAGAAAGCCCCCCAGAATCATACAACCTCGCCACCAGAAAGCTGAGGCAACCACCGCCTTAACCCAGTGCGAAATGGCCGCCTTCGCTGCTGCTTCCCCTTTGTGGGGACCTCCAACCAGCACACAAACACAAAGAAATGAACGCCGCACCCTGCATTTAATGTTTCCTATCAGAGTAAGCTACGAATAAAAACCTCCCCTTCCAGAAAAACCGAGAACTGGAAGAGAAATTAATAGGCTCAGGAGAAAAATCAGATACCACCTTTTGGAAGGACGACAGGACTGCTCGCAAACACCACCCTCTATCCAGAAAGGGTGAAAACGGCGCATTACATGACAATGCCTAAAACTCCGAAACTCGTCGCGCCAAACAACGAGCTATCAAAGCCACTGTCTATAACAGCAAATCCTTTACAGACGCCTGGAGTAAAGAATCAAAGGGCTCTTTAGCTAACGCCTCTAAGGCCCAATCGGGATCCCCCGGCGACACCCGAACTCTCCTTGAGGAGCGCAGTCGGATCCCAACTTAAGGAAATGGTACACATCCATCCGAACACCTAGCGCTATTCCCTTCACAGAACCTCTACAGCCAGAAACAGTCTCCCGCTGGATCCTCTAAGGAACTGGCCGCTAGTTCCTTCAGACACTGTCCTGCAGAGAACTCAGACCAAGGATACAGACACCTTTGTCGCCCGGACTTGCCGCCGTGAACAGCAGCCTTCCAAAAGGCGCTAAGCACGGACCAATGTAGCAGAAGCAGCCTGCCTCCTTGCTCTCAAGAAGGTGGCGAAGACTGCCGCAGAATAACCCTTCTTCTTCAGCCCCGCCCATTCAAAGGCCAAACCGTAGGCAGGCACCGATCCACCTGAGACATTCGTCGCGGACCTAGCCACAGCAGAACATCCGCTACCAACAACTTCTAGGAAAAGCCTGTCGAGTAGGCGAATGAGAAAAGCCTAGTACGGCCGTCTCGTCCAACCGGGCGCTACCAAAAGTACCTCTCTCCGAAAGCCTCAATACGCCAACTAGTTGCCCTATGAGAGCCCACGGGGAAAGGACAAGACAAAGACTTAATTGGGAGCTTACTGACCCTCGACTTGGACGAACCATCAGCTGCCCCCATTCCTCCACCAGAGAGACCTCCGGGTGAACCCCAAGGAAGCCAATAATATTAGCTAGCGCTTGAATTAAGCCATAATGCACATTTGCCCCATAAAGCAAATCAGGCTCTAGTCGATTCAACTCCCTGATCCTTTCCTGTTCCAGGCAAGTAGACTGCCGTAAACACTGCAACCACCTGAAGCATGCTCTCGCCTCCCCAGGCTCCACAAATGGGAGCTTATAAGGCCAGAGCATTCCACATCTGTGGACTAGCCATGGCGCTCACCCAAGCACCTGTTACAACTGTCCAAGAGAGTTATCGCCATAATTCCTTTTGACTTGAATATGTTTACAGCGGATCATAGTGCTATATCACAGCAGCTAAGCCAAAATATTACCCTGCCATATAAACCGACTAACGCTTTATAGGACCTTCTATGGATAGCGGAAGGAGATTCTTGCAAATCAATATAGCTATGCCTTTTTTTTTTTTTTAAAATATAGGACTCCAAAAACCAAGTTTCCGCCAACTCCAATGAAATCAAAGCAGATCAGCTAAAATTACCCGAACTGCTCCTATAGCTTTGCAAGAAGCTACCAGCCCCCGCTGCACCCAGCTGTCCTTCCCCCCTTATCCTGGGGGATTCTGCATTGCAGGAGGCGTTGCACACCCCCTGCCAGCCTGCTGCGTCTGCCAGGGAGCTGAAGAGCAAAATAGAAAGTAGAACCCCTGGAAGCAAACAGTGTCCCGTCCTTGGGATTCAGGACGCAAAAGGTAAAAATCAAAAGTGTTAGCTAAAAATGAACAAGGCTCTCTCTCACTAAAGCGAGTTTCTTTGTCATTTTGAAATCCCACCGAAGTCTGTGGGACCCAAGCTTTCGAACACGGCCCCTAACGCTGTGCATTAACCACAACCAGAGAAATGAAATGAAATGAAACCCTGCTCTAGTAATAGATGAGAATTTCCTGGAAAGGGCATGCTAAGTGTTGCTATGAAACACACAGGCACCTCCCCCAGCCTTCCTGCAATCAGAGAAATAGCAGTGGAATACACCGACCACCTTGCAAATGGAGGTCTTAGAGGTTGCTGCCTGTGTGAACCTGATGAGCAGCGCTGCCATTCGGCGGCCTTTAGGGCACCAGAGCCCGACCAACGATACAGAAATTAAGAGCTTTAAATATTGGTCATATAATCTTGATTTTCAGAACATTACAGCTGCTTTGTGGCATTTCTTTCCTAACTTGCAGATAATGGCTGCATACACACAGTCATAGAAAGGCACTATTGAGTGTACCAGCTGCCCTCTGGTAGCCATAGACCATAGCACAGGCACTTCTTGGTTGACAGTTTAACAGTCTATTTTTTTTTTTATATCCTAAGGTTTCCTAAACCTGTCCCTGTGAACTTTGGGCAACTTTCACTATAGAATACATAAAAGCACACTTCCAGGCTATCCCTCCTTCCAACTACAAGTTAGGGCTCTGCCCTTGAACCTAAAAGCTGGCAAATTGCCTAATATCTTGGGACTTAACAGAGGCTCCTCAGAGACATGATTAGGAGAGAAAGAACATGTGGTATCAGGGATCAATGCCAAAACTGCCATCCTATTTTTTTCTTATTTATTTTATAAAGAGGATTGACAACAGTCCCCCTTAAGGCTGAGGAACCCCCTGAGCCTAAAAAAAAAAACCCCTACAAACAAAAGAAACAAACACTAGGCCCAAAAATCTAGCTATTCTGCCTGTTTTCCTCACACAGGCAGCTCCCTGCAACTCTCGCCATGCGGTCCAAATACCTAGAGAGGAAATGGCCACCCCTTCGCCAATGAATTTTGGCGTCAAGAACAGCTGCCGCTGCAAAAATGAGGCCTCAGTAGACCGACCGAGCCCGAAGGCCTTACCTGCAGGGCAGAAAGCCACACAGCCTGCTCCTACCACCTTGAATTCCTCCGATCCTCAAGCCGCGCTGATGCGCCTGGCAGCCGCGGTGAGGATCACTCAGCCGGTTCCAGAGAGTAAAATTAAAATCCCGCAGCAACGGAGAGGTTCCGTCTCACACAGCTTCAGTGTGGCTGTATGGGCCCCGGAGCTCTCTCCCGTACAGTCAAGGGAGAGAGATCCGCACCGGCAAATGCCTGCAGCAAGTGAAAATAACTGAGAAGGAGGGAAGGCGAGAGCTGCTTCTAATTTAAAGAGCCAGGCTCAAATAGCGTAGTTACTCACCTGTAACAGGTGTTCTCCAGGAGCAGCAGGAATCAGTCCTCACTTATGGGTGACGTCGGCGCCGACGGAGCCCTCGCGGAGCAATTTTCCCCAGCTTTCAAAGAAAGCCTTTGGGAATTGCAGCGCGCATGCGCGGTCGTCTTCCCACCCGAGGGTGCCATCTTAGCCAGTCAGATGACATAGCTAAAAAGACAGCATAAAAATTTGCAAAAAGAACATAAGCAGACGATTGCAACTCCAAGGGGAGGAGGGAGGGTAGTGAGGACTGATTCCTGCTGCTCCTGGAGAACACCTGTTACAGGTGAGTAACTACGCTTTCTCCAGGACCAAGCAGGAAGTCAGTCCTCACTTATGGGACTCCCAAGCTCAAGGCTACCGGAGACCCTAAGCAGAAAAATGAGCTCCCTCTAGCTCAGCAGCACAGAAGGATAGAATCTTCGCTGAATTATCACCCACCGGTAGCCCACATCCGGGATGGAGGGTAGGAGTTGCTCAGACCTCAAAGAGATTACGGAGGACTGCCTGTCCGAAAGCACTGTCCCTACGGGACTCCCTCTCGAGACAGTAATGGACCGCAAAAGTCTGGCTCGAAGACCAAGTAGTGGCCCGGCAGATGTCTGCCAGCGGAACAGAGCGGAGGTAAGCCACTGACGTAGCCTTTGCCCGAACGCAATGAGCCGTGACTCGACCTTCCAAGGAGAGTCCGGCTGCCCCATAAGCCCAAGTGATACAGTCCGCAACCCAGATGGACAGAGTACGCTTGGAGATCGGGAGCCCCAATTTATTGGGGTCAAAAGACACAAAAAGCTGAGCAGCTTTACGGTGCTCCCGCGTACGGTCAAGGTAGAAGTTCAGAGCCCTTCTACAGTCCAGGGTATGGAGGACCATCTCAGCTCGGCTGGAGTGTGGTCTGGGAAAGAAGGTTGGAAGTACCACCTCCTGATTGATGTGAAAAGGGGAGACCACTTTAGGCAGAAATTTCGGATGAGTCCGTAGGACCACCCTATTCTTGTAGAACCTAGTGTAAGGGGGATCAGACACGAGGGCCTGCAATTCACTTACGCGTCTAGCGGAAGTGAGGGCTATCAAGAACAGTGTTTTCCAAGACAGAAAACGGAGAGAACAGGTAGCCATAGGTTCAAAAGGCGGACAGGTGATCCGCTGCAAAACCACATTCAGGTCCCAGTCAGGCGCTGGCGAGCGCAGAGGTGGTTTAAGTAGAAGGAGACCTCGGAGAAACCTCGCTACGAGAGGGTCGCTTGAGAGAGGTCTACCGTCCACCGGTACATGATGTGCCGAAAGAGCACTGAGGTGAACTTTGACGGAGTTGGACTTAAGTCCCAGATTAGAGAGGTGTAGCAAGTACTGCAAGATCACCGACACCGGGCAGGAGAAGGGATCCTGAGACTGTTGGGTACACCAGACTGCAAAGCGACGCCATTTAAGGGCGTAGCATTTGCGGGTAGAAGGCCGTCGCGAAGCCAAGACCACCTCCTCCACCTCCGCCGGCAGGAGAAGGGGAGCAAGGACTACCCTCTCAGCAGCCAGGCCATGAGGTTGAGAGACCTGAGGTTGGGGTGCAGGAGGGACCCCTGATCCTGAGTGAGGAGATCCGGTTGTACCCCCAGAGGGATTGGATCCTCCACCGTCAGTTGCAGCAGGAGCGGAAACCACGGCTGCCTGGGCCAGCGAGGGGCCACCAGGATCATGAAGGCTTTGTCTCGGAGAACCTTGAAAAGAGTCCGAGAGACTAGCGGGATGGGAGGGAAAGCGTACAGAAGGGAGACCATGAGATCAGAAAAGCGTCCGCCGCAACCCGAAGGGGGTGTGGCTGACGAGAGCAGAAGCGAGGAAGCTGCCGGTTGTGAGGACTGGCAAAGAGATCCACCGTGGGGAGGCCCCACTTGAGGAAGAGCTTCTGAACTACCAAGGGATCCAGACGCCACTCGTGCGGCTGGAGGACCCTGCTGAGTTTGTCCGCCAGGCAATTTTCTTGGCCCGGGAGATAAACTGCCTTGAGGAGAATGCCGTGACTGACGGCCCAAGAGCAGAGCTTCTGCGCCTCCCGGCAGAGGAGGAAGGAGCCCGTGCCCCCCTGCTTGTTCACGTAGAACATGGCAACTTGATTGTCCGTCTGGACAAGGACGGACTGGTGGGAAGTCAGGTGGGGGAAGGCCTTGAGAGCTAGGCGGATCGCCCTGAGCTCCAGGAAGTTGATCTGCTGAGCAGACTCCCACGAGGTCCAGAGGCCCTGAGTACGTGCCTCTTGGCAATGTGCTCCCCAGCCCAGGAGGGATGCATCGGTGGTCAGCACCCGGGTCGGCTGAGGTGACTGGAAAGGCATTCCGAACATGAGGTTCGGCTGCCGGAGCCACCACCGGAGAGACGAGATCAGCGGCTCGGAGACGCGCACTAGGTCTGCTAGGCTGCCTGTGGCTTGACGCCACTTTTGGCGGAGACACCATTGAGCAGACCGCATATTCAGGCGGGCATTGGGGGTCACATGGACGGTGGAAGCCATATGGCCGAGTAGTCTCAGGAAGTGCCTGGCGGAGACCAGGGGCTGGCTGCGAAAACGGTCGGCTAGGTCCATGAGCCGTTGAGCCCTGTCGAGCGGTAGGTACGCTCGTGCCTGAGGAGTGTGCAGCCTTGCACCGATGAACTCGAGATCCTGTGAGGGGAGCAAAGTGGACTTTGCGAAGTTTATAACAAAGCCCAAGTGCTGCAGAAGAGTCACCGTGCGGCGCGTGGCGTTGGTGACCTCCCGAGCGGACGCTGCCCTGATGAGCCAGTCGTCGAGGTACGGAAAGACAGAGGCCGTGAAGCCGGAGATGGGCCGCCACGACCGCGAGACATTTTGTGAAGACTCGCGGTGCGGAGGACAGGCCAAAGGGCAGAACCCTGTACTGGTAATGATTTCCTGCCACCACAAACCTTAGGTATTGGCGGTGGCTTGGGTGGATGAGGATGTGCGTGTAGGCATCCTTTAGATCCAAGGAGCATAGCCAATCTCCCTGCTGGAGGTAGGGCAGAAGGATTCCAAGGGTAAGCATTTTAAACTTCTCCCGCACAAGGAACTTGTTGAGGTTGCGCAAGTCCAGGATGGGTCTGAGGCCCCCTGTTCTCTTTGGTATCAGAAAATACCTTGAATAAAAGCCTTGACCTCTCAGGTGGTGTGGCACCGGTTCCACCGCCTGTTCCTGCAGAAGACCTGCTAACTCCTGAAGGAGCAACTCCCTGTGCAGAGGGGGTCGCGGAGGTTCTCCCGGAAAATAGGAGGGAGGGACCTGATGGAAGTGGAGAAGATAGCCTTCTCGCACGACCTGAAGCACCCAGGCATCTGCGGTGATGCTGGACCACCTGTGGGCGAAGTGAACCAGCCGGCCTCCGGTGCTGGGAGGAACCAGCGGGGGGGGAGAGGCTATGCTTAGCGAGTCAAAAGCCCCCACCCTGCTTAGCAGGGGCTGGTGGTGCAGGCTTGGGGGCTTGCTGCCTATGGGACCCGTTACCCCGTCCCTTGGCCTGCTGGCCCTGTTGGGGAGCTGCAGGGGCCTGATAATGGGGGTATTGTCTGTAGGCAGCCGCCTTCCTCGGGTAAAAGGACTTTTTCCCCGAGCCCTTCTTTTTCTGGGAAGGGGCGGAGGTCTTCCTAGAAAGCCTGGTCCTGGTGAGAGTCTCAGTCTCAATTTGCGCAGCCTTTTCCGCCATGGGCTTGCCAAAGAGGTTTTCGCCTCGGCAGGGGACATCGACCAACTTGTCCTGCACCCAGGGCTCAAGGTCTGACGACTGAAGCCAAGCCTGTCGGCGGGCACCGATGCCGGCTGCGGCCACTCGAGCCGATGCTTCAAAGCCATCATAGGCTGCTCGGGACATGAACTTTGAGCATTCCCGAATGCCAGTGGACAAGGCTAGGAACCTCCGCAAGGGTTCCTCGGACAGACCAGCGGCGAATCCGGCTAGCTCTTTAGCCAGATCCCGGAGATACATGCCCATGTATAGCTGGTAAGTCTGGACACGACATGCGAGCATAGAGCCCTGGAAGCACTTCTTGCCAAGGCCATCCAGGTTACGGGCCTCCCTTCCAGGAGGCACCGAGGAGTGCATCTTCTGGCTCTTAAGACGATGCATGGCCGATTCCACTACCATGGAATGGTGTGGCAGCTGTGCCTTTTGAAAGCCAGGGCTCTTGCGGACTCGATAGATAGAATCGACCCGCTTGCTCAGGACCGGCGAGGAGGCCGGACTCTCCCACATGCGGAAGAGTAGTCGTTCCAGCATAGGAGGAACCGGCACAGTAAAGTGTTCCCTCGCGGGAGAGTCATACTGGAGGGCGTCGAGCTCTTCGGCTCGAGGCTCCTCCTCGGGATCCGCAGGGAAGGCCAAAGCCTTGGCCATATCCCTAACGAAGTCCGAGAACCGGGCATCCTCCGGGGGGGACTGCTTCCGAGGCTCGGACTCCGGTGAGTCCGATGGGACACACCGAGTCCGGAAAGAATCAGGTGACTCTTCCTCCTCAGACTCCCAGACCGACTCCGACGAGGACTCGGTGGGGTCGGCCCGGGCAGGGTGCGGCGCCAGCCGCCCCGACGCCGAGGGAGTCGGCGTCGGCGACCTCGGTCCCGAACGGGAGGCCGAGGGTGACCTCGACCGAGGATCGACTCGAGTTCTCATCGACTCGAGGATCGGCTCGGTCTCCGGGGTCGACTTGGACGTCGACGTCCCGGCGGTCGGGGCAGCGGCGCCAGCGAAGCCAGCGAGCAGTGCCCTCTGCTGGTCCATGAAGGCAGACAGTCTGCTCTCCAAGGCCGTCAACCTGAGTCCGAGCTCAGGTGACCCAGCAGCCCCCGACTCGGGGCCCGACGTCGGCTGTCGCGGAGGCGAGTCCAGAAGGACCACAGGACTTACCCGGGCAGGCATCTCTGACTCCAGGCGAGGTCGCTTCGGGATGTGTTCCTTCTCCAAGGACCCGGGGCGGCTGTCGGGGCTATGCGACCTGGCCCTCGCGGAACCAGGAGCGTCCACCGACGCCGCCCTCGCGGGTTTCACCTTCCGACGATGGTCCCCGGAGGGAGAACCCCGGTCGGAGGAACTCCGGCGACGGTCCGAGCTGGAGCCTTTTGACGCGGAGGCCTCCGACGAGGTCCGGGTACGGCTGGGGTCAGCGAAGATTCTCTCACGCTGATGCCGCCGACTTCTCAACGCCTTTGAGGACATTTTGCTGCAGGGCCCACAGATGAGTTCCTCATGATCCGGGCCCAGGCAGCGGAGGCAAAAGTCGTGTGTGTCGGTTAGTGACATATTTCGGTCACACCGACCACACCGCTTAAACCCACTGGCAGCCATCGGGGGAAAAAGGGCCCCTGCGAGGTCAAAGGACCGGGCTGCCAGGGAAACCGAAAACGAAAGCTGACTAAGTCAGAAAAACCGAAAAAAGTAAGAGGACTCGTGACCGGCGTCGCGAGTCCGGGCGGGAAAAAGATCGGCGTCGAACCGAAGGAAAAAAGGATAAAAGAAAGAAGAAAATTATCTTTTTCGCGGGGACAAGACGGGGACGTCTGTAGGGCTCCGCGGAAAAAAGAAGACTGGCTAAGATGGCACCCTCGGGCGGGAAGACGACCGCGCATGCGCGCTGCAATTCCCAAAGGCTTTCTTTGAAAGCTGGGGAAAATTGCTCCGCGAGGGCTCCGTCGGCGCCGACGTCACCCATAAGTGAGGACTGACTTCCTGCTTGGTCCTGGAGAATTAAAATTACTGTAAATAAGGAAATTTGCTCCTAACTAAAGGGAACTAATCCCTGATTGCCAATTAACCAAAGGTAACTGAATTAAAAGTAAAATTAAAAGTAAATTAAAGGTAAAAATCAAAAGTAAAATCAGAATAGAATTTGTCACACTAAATGCTCCTTATCTGTTCCCCCCAAGTGAGCCCAGAAGCTAGGCTCACTATGTCCTCCGGCTGCAAGGAGACTGGACACACTGGAGGCTGATGGGAGATACCAGCAGGCTATATCCAGTGATGTCACGACTTTGACATGCCCAGTCTCCAAGCTGCAGGAAGAGGTGCACAACCCAGAGGTAGAGGACTAAACTGGAGGAACGATAAAGAATGATGTAATATTGCATCACATTGCATAATACCAGCATGCACACACATCATCCAGAGTTGATTGCATCATTTTCTGAAGCAATGCAATACTACTGCCAGACGGCTGCTGAAGCCATCTGATACAGCAGTGTACTATATGCAGTCAGAAAGGTTGAGCATTTAAAATATTTCAGACTGTGTGCGAGATAGTTTAAGCTACTGTTGCATGTAACTTTTATTAATCATATAATTTTAGCTATTTAGGTACAATACAGAACAGTAATGCTGCGAAAGTGCGTTAATACCGTTGACAATTTCTGCTACATTTGTGGGGGAAGTGACATTTGCCAACCAGAAGAAAAGTATCACTTCTCAACTGAAGAAGGCATATCATCTTTACTTCGGATGCAAGATTGGTGACCAAGACAAGCCTTGGGCCCCGCATATATGCTGCGCTACATGTACAACACAGCTTTCACGGTGGTTGAATTGCAAAAGACCATCAATGCCGTTTGTAGTCCCCATGGTGTGGAGAGAGCCAAGCAACCACATAAATGACTTACTTCTGCTTGGTTCCGCCTCTTTCCAGCAGAATAACGAAGCAAAAGAAGTCGAGCATAGCCTACCCAAACATTCCGTCTGCATTGAGACCAGTTCCACATGGTGAGGGACTTCCTATTCCACAACCTCCATCAGAATATTCTCTTGATTCATCTGATGAGGACAAAGGTGAGCCGACTTGTTCTTCTCCTGGTCCATCAGCATGCAGTGACCCAGATTTTCAAGGGGATGCATTATCAACGCTACACAGAATAACACAGGAATAGCTAAATGACCTGGTTCACGATTTGGACTTATCCAAGAACAAGGCAGAACTGCTAGGATCAAGAATTCAACAATGGAATCTTCTAGAAGATGTCAACATTACTTCATATCGAAAGGGCCACCAGCAGTTGGAGCCTTTCTTCAGAAAGGAAAGTAATCTGGTATTCTGTTCCGATATTGAAAGCCTCATGAATGTCTTAAAAATCACTCATGACCCACAAGACTGGAGACTATACAGACTCTTCGAAACTGAGTCTGAAGGCTGTGCTTTTGAACAATGGAAACCGTCTTCCATCTATTCCAGTAGTGCATGCCGTCCACATGAAAGAGACATACGATAACTTAAAGCATCTACTGACTTCCATTAACTATAACAAGTATAGCTAGCACCTCTGTGGTGACGAAGGTAGTTGCCCTTTTAATGGGACTGCAGCAGGGATATATAAAATACATGTGTTTCTTACGTGAGTGGGATAGCCGAGCAAGGGATTGGCACTACTTGCGGAAGGAATGGAATCACAGACAAAATGTAACAGTTGGAGAGAAGAATATCCAGCACCCAGCTCTGGTTGAGGCTCACAAAATCCTGCTACCACCCCTTCACATCAAACTAGGTTTGATGAAAAAAACTTCATGAAAGCCATGGACCGCACTTCGCCAGCTTTCCGATACCTGCATGAAAAATTCCCTCGACTCAGCGAAGCAAAGATTAAAGAGGGAGTTTTTGTGGGTCATCAGATTCGAGAGCTCTTCAAAGATGACCAGTTCAACAACTTGCTGCAGGGCGATGTGAAACAAGCATGGAATGCTTTTCGCCTAGTGTCAACAAACTTTCTCAGGAATGTTAGGGCAGAAATCTACAAGGAACTAGTAGAAGACATGCTGATGCAGTATCAGAAACTTGGCTGCAATATGTCTCTAAAGATCCATTTCCTTGATTCCCATCTCGATTTCTTTCCTGACAACTGTGGTATGGTTAGTGATGAACAGGGCGGACGTTTTCACCAGGATATCGCAATGATGGAGCAAAGATACCAGGGAAAATGGTCCACTACAATGCTGACTAATGCTGGACACTCCCCAGAGAAGCTCCCGAACAGCTGTACAAGAGACAGGCGAAAAATCTAAGTAGTCGTCTATGACTTGGTTTTTTACAGGTATTAACCGAAGGCCTATTATATTTACTATTGACATGCATTTCGTGATGTAAACATTAATTCTTGTAGACTACAAAAAAACTAGAGCCAACTTTGCAATTTCACTGTCATATTCGTGTTCAGCATATAAAAATTGATAAGAAATGACTATTTTTATTTCAGTAACATGACTTTTGTAAACATTTGTTGACCAGTGTTATAAGAGGAAAAATGGGAGACTGGAAGTTATGAAATATTTTACATTAGCTATTATATTACATATGCTCCTTTATCAGATGTTCTTATACACAAGAAACAAACAGATTTTAATTTCCAAATAAATTCTTAATGGGATATTTTGCACACATTTTCAGTGATAAATACTTATTTAGGAGAAGGAAGGTGATAGATTAAGGCAAAAAGGAGAAATATCTGAAAAGAAAGAAAAGACTGCCACGTGTACATGTCTGGAAGTATTAGAGGATAGATGTTATAAGAATTTGAAGAGAGGTGGCTATATGAGCTAAAAGGGCAATATTATGATGGAGTTAAAAAAGCAAACAGTTCAACTTAACTACACAGTTAAGTCCTGCATTACAAAGAAAATGAAGTTACTAACCTACAATATTCCTTAGTTGTTAGCATACCATGAGTCATGAACTTCGGTTCTAAGCTACGGACAAGGGAGTTAGGCATATGGATTACAAAAACTTCTTACCAGCATTGTCCCGTAAAGCTTTTACACATGCATGAGAGGGGACCAGCAACACTGAGACACCTGCTACTCAAGCTAATGATTAGCACGCTTGAGAGATGAGGACAGTTCCAAAAACAGGAGAGAGGAAGAACTGCCTCCAAGCTACAGTCATCAATAGAATGGTTTGGTTTTATTTATTTATTTATTTTACAAGCCTAGTGATTTCACTCTTCTTAAAGTAAAGCAGCATCACTAATGGCATATACGGGGCACTAGAACTATATGGTATCCAGTGTCAGTCATTCTGGGAAATGTGCAAATACACTTGGCATCCTGCATGTCTCCTGGAATTTTAAACACTGCTGATTAGCTCTTTTGAGGAGGTCCTGTGTAAAGTCATCACAATTGCAGCTGCACTGGCAGCACATTAAGTGTGATGCGAAGCTAATGTGGTGTTAGGACTATAGGGATAATGAGTGCTGGGTGTGTGGTGGCATTTAGCACACAAGCACCAAGATCTCAGCCAGCCAGGGCTTGAGTCACATAACCAGCTATAATAATGGCACAGACACTCAATTTAAGTATCACTGTAGCTGGGGGATTAAGAAGGGGCAAGGGAGAGAGGGAGATGAGCAGTAGAGAGAGTGGGTTAGAAAAGGGCAGAGAAAATGGACTGAAAGTTGTTGATGGTGGCAAGTAGTGAAATAAGACAAGGATTTTATTTATTTAGCTGTGCTTATATGTTGCTTTTCTCTGGGTCAAAGCGGTTTAAGGATGGGAGTGTGGCACAAGAAATAGAAATGTACTGGGTGTGGGAGAAGAATATGGGAAGAGAATGATAATTCACCCTCAAATATGTCGAAGGTCTCCCCGACTAGTCTTCAAATAACACAAGTCATTTTTAATGTTTAAGAAAGAACTCTTTACCAGAATGCAAGTATCAAGAAAAAACAGCACAATGCAAGCACTAAAGGTAGTGGAGTTTGAGAAAATGATATATCTGACTCCAGAAGAACTTGCTTTCTTTTTCTATCCCAGTACTTATTTTTTATTTTTTAAAATTACCACAGCCAACATATCTCGCTTTGTTCATTCCATCATGATACTTGCAAAATCAATCAAAAAAACACTGCACTAAGGAATTTTCAATCAAAACAAAAAGAAAACCCTTAGATAAACCCCAAAATGTTCCATTTCACTCAAAAGAAATCAAACACTCCTACACTTAACAAATCAGGCTGCAGCCAATTATACAAATGTCTTATCTGAAGGGAGAAAAAGACCTCAGGATGGATATTACTCCCGCTATGTGGCAAACTTAATCACCATAGGGGAATGCAGAACTCTCACATTAGCGGTCTTAAACGCCCTTTAAAATCAAGGCCCAAACTCAGCTTGATTAACTTAACGTACTTTTTTAAAAATTTACAATTTTCTTTATAATATTTCTTAGAAAAAATTATAATAAAGAGGTCTTGTGTATCCAACTTTGAAATACTATTCTCCTCTTTATGTTCACTGAGCAACTTTCATTTGGGTCAACCGACCTCAAAGAACAGCCCCTGTAACAAGGCGAATGCACAGGTGACTGTGTATAGTTCACAATACAAAACATTCAGCAAAAAGCTCACACTTATTTATCTGGTCAAAATTCCCCAAAGTCCCAAATCTCATAAGCCATCTGAACCCTACAGGAAGCGGCTTCAGCATCTGACGCAACAAAATTTTGAATGATTTCAGTTTAGAGTGAAATGCATGAACATTTTGGGGCAAGGTTTTTCTTTTTGTTTTGACTTGTAAAACCAACCCATTTGGAGACACTTCAAAGATCGAAAAAATAAGCTAAGCAGGATAAGAGCATACCATTCTGAAATCTTCCTCTGTTAAGTACACAGTATAAGCATCTCTCTCCCAAGGAACACTGTGTAGTGAATCTTACTACTTTTCACCTTCTTAAGGGGATGCTGTTGCTTTTAGAATACAAGAGCCTTCTGAATGCAGATAAAGCAGTTACTTACCTGTAACAGGTGATCTCTGGGAACAGCAGGAATAAGTCTTCACATATGGGTACGTCGGTACCGATGGAGTCTGCGTGGGAACGCTCCCCAGCGTCCAATCAGAACGCTTTTGGAAGCATCCCAACACGCCTGCGTGCTGCCTTCCCGCCTTTCCCAACTGCTTCTCCTCAGTTAAGTTTGAAAGCTGAGGCAAAGAGAGAGAGAGAGCAAGAAAGGGAAAGATGGAGATAGAGAAAAGCAACTCCTAGGGGAGGTGGGTGGTTGTGAAGACTTATTCCTGCTGTTCCCAGAGATCACCTGTTACAGGTAAGTAACTGTGCTATCTCCAGGAACAAGCAGGAATGAGTCTTCACATATGGGGACTCCCCAAGCTAAGATGCCCAGAGGGAGTCCTAGCATGTAGCAAATGTAGAAAGAGCCATGCTACTCCTCAGAACCTCAGGCATCCTGGGGATGGAGGGTAGGAGTTGAATTATAGGAAAGGTGCTGTGGAACAGCTGGACTAGAACAGGACTTCTATGGAGGAAGATCACATTTAGTAGTAAAAATATTGAATGCAATATTCTAATATGGACCTCCCTTGGTGGTATTGTAACAGTCTATTGAGGTTCATATGGATCTGCTAGAGCCAGTAGAAGATCCTCAAGAAGTACCTCACTGTGAAGTAGAGGTAATAAACTGTAAGAAAACAAGTGGAGGTCAGAACCCATCAGGGTGAGAAATAGCCCCAGGGGAAAACTGGGGTAGTATAATGAGGTAGGGCTTCAGTGGGAAACACAGAAGGTACTATTAGAGAAAGCTTAAGCCCTTTTGGTCGAAGAACAGTACAATGCTAGGACCAAAAGGAAAAGTAAGTCTGACTGATTTGGACTGACAAAAGAAATAGTCTCTGTAGGAGAGAAGGGGTATGGAGAACCCTATATCCGATAGCAAAGTAAGGACAGACGTATGAAGCGTTACAGCTTTAGATTAACTGAAAATCTGTAATGTCTTTCCTAAATGAGGTCAATTAGGAAAGAAAAAGGTACATGTAAAGCTATAGAGGTACCTAAACCTGAAAGGTTATGGTAAGAGAAACAAAATATTTGTTAATTACCACAGGGAGTGGTTATATGTGTAGAACCCTAAGCATGCTGTCACAGCATTGATAGGGGTAGTGCACATCCGTCCGAGTCATATAGGAATATATGGATATATGAACTTAGAGAGGTAGATAAGTACATAGATACATATCTACCTAGAAGATATATATATATGTATATATATATATATATGTATATATATATATATATATATATATACACACACACACACACACACACATATGTATATATATATATATATACACACACACACACAGAGATATACCTGGGCGGAAGATACAGAGATACATATATGTATATAAATATGTAGACATAGACACAGGTCTCCATGTGAGTAGATGGAGACATGGCTATATAAATAGATCCCCATAGGGATATGGGGATAGAGGGAAGACTCATCTAACAACAAGAAGGGTGATACCTGCTTGAATAGACGTATAGAGAATCTTCTTTCCCTGATTATAATTGAGAGTCAGAGGAATGGTCTCCCTGACAAAGAGGAGTCTAAATTCCTTTAAGAATTCGAGCTCTTGAATAACCAGGATGGCCTATGTGAAAAATGCAGAGGATAACTTCAGTCTGCAGGCAGCAAGTCCAGATCTCTCTAGAACTGTAGTATGGTGAATGGATAGAGGACACCACTAGAATAAGATACCATATTGACCAGCCTATGAGGGCAAGATGGGTATCAGGCGTCCTTGAGCTGCAACTGGAAGAAAACTATCCCTGGCGAAAAGTCCAAAAAAGATATGGATGAAGCAAGGGAATTGGCCATTCTTTAAGTTCTCACGTGATGAAAGGTCTGTCTCTTTTGTCTCAAAAAGAGATTTTAGATGAGATGGTAAGAGTAGGGAACACCTACCAGTCATGGGAGCATGACTGGGTGAACCCCTCCTAACCATCTAGGTTTATCTGCTAGGCAAGATACTGATGCTCTCTAGCAAGAGCCCATAGTGCAAAGCTACTCTGTAGAGTTGCAGAGAGCATGTTAGAGATTGGTTAGAAGAAAAAAATGGCTGTTAAAAGTCAGTAGGTTACTTAAACTATTCCGCCAAAAACAAGGGAATTGAAGATGGCGAAGAATAGAAGTCAACCAACAAGTCTGTGATAATAGGGTTTCAAAAAGGTTGATAACCTGTTTTGGGTTTAGCAGTGAGGCCAGAAGGATTGCTAGTGGAGGACAAACCCTGGTTGTGTAGAGAACAGAACCAGTGGCTTAACCACTAGGAATTGCTGCATTTGCAGCAAGTATCAGGGCAGCAGAAAAAAATTTATTTTCCCTTTTTTAGATTGGAAAAGAAGCAACAGACATAAGCAGGAGTGGTAAGACTTCCTTACTGTCTGATAAGCTGCCCTAAAGTAAGCATATGAGAAAAGGGGGAGACAACTCTGGAAGGGAAAACCCCTTTTGTGAAATAGGTAGACCCATAGGGGCTTACCAATGTTAGAGAGCCACTTTTACCAACCGAATGTTGTAGTAAGAGGGGGGTAAGACAGAGTTGAAGAAGACTGACTATGTAGTAAGTCTCTGAAAGGTAAAATGATACATGCTAGTACAGGGAAAAACTGTCTTGTTGATAGTTGTCACATCTTTTTCCCAGTGGGAGGAAGAGAAACCTGTTAACTATAGGCATGATCATCATAGAAAGTCTTAGCAAAAGAAAGGATGTCTCGTGAAGAGAGATCCATGAGAATTTAGGATGAAATTAGTGCAGATGCTTCAAGTGAAAAGAAGCAGACTGCAAACTCTAACCACCAAACAGGAGATGTAATGATAATCTGAAACCCTGCGACTGCTGGGTTTGCTGAATCTGTTGAGGCTGTGGTTTCTTTAGACCAGTGCGATGTTTCCCCTGTTTGGGAACATCTGTATGATGGGCAAAAGATGGATAAAATTTTTTCCCCTTTGGGGAACAAAGTTTGTTAGGAAATTTCCTACCAACTGGGAAAGAGGAAGGCATAGAACAGCCTCTGGAAACAGCAATGTCAGTGGTTAACTGAGCAACTTGGAGTAAAGACTCCTTGTTGAAAAGATTTTCTCCAGTGCAAGGAGTATTTCCCAGTCTTTCTTGTGCCCATTTGTCCAAGTCTGAAACTTGTAGCCAGGCTTTACGTTGTGCCCCTATAGCTATAGCAGAAGTCCTGCTAACAGACTCAAAGGAGTCTAGGGAAGCACGAGTAAGGAACCTAGAGATATTTTGAGGATGACTAACCAATAAGGAATAGTCTGCTCTTTTGGGCTCTTGAAGAAAAGGGGTCAAAATCAGTAATTTCTTTGTGACTTCAAGAGATAAGCCCATATAGAAAATATATGAGAGAATTCTTGCTGAAAGCATGGATGCCTGGAAGGTTTGGCGTCCAAAGGCATCTAAAGTCTTAGACTCACGACCTGGCGGATAAGAAGAGTGCTTTTTAGTACTCTTAATACGCCTCATTGCTGATTCTACAACAATGGAATGATGAGGAAGATGAGTCTTTTGAAAACCTGGAGAGGGGGGCACCTTATATAGAAGATCAGTTGCCCTAGAAGGTGGGGGTACCCTTAAAGGAGTTTCCCACATTCGTAAGAGGAGATCCTGCAAGGTCTGATGCAAAGGAAGCATGATGTTCTCCTTTGGACTCCAGGGAATATACAGGGATTCTGTATTCCCTGGTGCAGGATCCTGACCAGGTATAGGAATGGCAAGTAACTTTGCCATATCAAGCAGGAATGCTTGAAAAGAAAAATCCCCAGAGGGAAATCCTCTAGAAAGAGGAGGACAGGCTAGATCTGTTGAAGAACTAGCATTGGCACCCAGGGATCTATCGAAATTTAGAGGAATAGAAGACCCTAAAGGGTGAAGTATTGGATCCTTAGAGGATGGTCGCCGGGACCGCAGGAGGTCGGGACCAGCAACAGTCGGGAGGGCATCGTCCATGCTAGGGATCGATTCCAAACTCGGTACCGAGGGAAGCGAGCCTGATGAAAGCAGCATGGAAGGTACCGACAGCAATGGTAATGTGGATACTGGTACCGAATCAGGCACCGTATCCGATACCGATAGATGAAAGCCAGCCGGTGACAGCCCTTAAGGTATCGAAGAAACCGAGGGTGCCTGACATGGATCATCGGAACCGTGCCTTCGGTACCGTCTGGTATTGGTACCAAGGTGAGTCGGTACCCCAGACTGGAGATCGATTCTAGACTCGGCATCGAGGGAAACGAGTCTATCGATGCACATTTGGAGGGTACCGACGTAGGTACCAGTACCGGTACCGGGATCAATACCGATACTGGAAGATCAGTCTGTAGCGTATCCAACAGCCCCGCAGGTACCGAGGACGCCAGACTACGATCCTTGGTGAGGAATGTTTCATCCAACACCATTGCCGATGCCGGGGTATCGGTACCGCTCGAAGCGGATGCCACCACCGAGCATGGCTCAGGTATGTTCGGAGAGGGGTGAACCTCAGGAACAACCTGAAACCCCAATAAGGATTTGGAGGCCAAAGACTCCCACTGGGTTTTAAAGCCAGTGTGTCCTCGAGGGCAAGGCGAGGCTTCTCTATGCTGCGTATGAGAACTACCACTCGAGGACTGGCTGGTCTTGACAGACTGTTATTGGGTTACCTGATCCTGTGAAGAAGAAAGGGTGGTCGGTGCCCTGAAGTTGAATGGGGACCGCGTATCGAGGTGAACTCGATGCTGAAGACTTCTTCCAACTATACTGTTACAGGAGGGACACTCCAGGGGATAGTGGTCAGGACCCAAGCAGGGTAGACACCAATTATGAGTGTCTAAAATGAATTTTGTACCACCACAGTTTGAACATTTCTTAGGGATAGTGGCTGGCGTTTCCATGAGGAAAAGAGGGTAGGCCTAGCAGGCTGAAAAAACCCCGTCAGGCACTAAGAAGGAAAAAAGTATTCCTTATAAAGCAAATTTTAGAAGAAAAAAAGAAAAGAAACACCGGCAGTACCGGTGGCGTCGGGGAAGGCAGCCGCGACCACAAGAAAACTAAAAAATAAAAGAAGAATTTTCTACGGTGCCTGAAGGACGTCCTGCTGGCTCTGCGGAAAAACGAAAACTGAGGAGAGGCAGTTGGGAAAGGCGGGAAGGCAGTATGCAGGCATGTTGGAATGCTTTCAAAAGCGTTCTGATTGGACGCTGGGGAGCGTTCCCGCGCAGACTCCGTCAGTACCGACGTACCCATATGTGAAGACTCATTCCTGCTTGTTCCTGTTGATAGACCATACAGCCTATCCAGTCCAACCTTCCAAACCAGCTACTAAGCTTTAGTCCTTTTTTCCTTTAGAGATCCTCTATGTTTGTCCCATGCTTTCTTGAATTCAGATACAATCCTTGTTTCTACTACCTCCACTGGAGAACTATCCCATGCATCTACTGTTCTTTTTGTAAAGAAATATTTCTGAGAATTGCTCCTGAGTCTATCCCCTTTAACCTTCATCCTATGCCGTCTCCTTGCAGAGCTTTCTTTCAAATGAAAGAGGCTCTACTCCTGTACATTTATGCCCTGGAGGTATTTAAAAATCTCTATCATATCTCCTCCTCCCTCCTATATACACATATTGTGATCTTTAAGTCTGTACCCATGCACCTTATGACAAGCCTCTGAACATTTTGGTAACTGCCCTCTGCATAGACTCCATCCTGTTTATAACCTTTTGAAGATATAGTCTCCATAATTGCACTCCAGTATTTCACACCCCCAAAAACATTCAAAGGCACTACCACCTCCTCCTGCTGGCCATTCCTCTCCCTATACACCCAAGCATTCTTCTGGCTTTCGCTACCACTTTTTCTACCTGTTTAGCCACCTTAAGATCATGAGAAAATCACTCACAGGTCCCGCTCGCTCTTATTTTAGGGACTGAAGTACTTCACACCCTATACCATACCGCTCCCCTTGGATATTTGCAGCCCACATTACCCCATTTTCTTTTTGCATCAAATCTCAGCAGGCAAATTCTTGACCATAGTTCAAGTTTTGCAAAATCCTTCCTCATGTCTTCTACGCCTTCCTGGGTGTTTCCTCTATTACAGATTTTGGTATCACCGGCAAAGAGGGAAATCTTACCCCACAGCCAGCCCTTCCGCAATATCACTTACAAAAATGTTAAGACTCAGATCAAGGACAGATCCCTGCGGCACACAACTGGTAACATCCTTCTCCTCAAAGTAAGTTCCATTTACCTATACACTTTGTCGCCAACCAATTTCAAACTCGGTCACTTTAGGGTCCATCGCCTGTGCAGAATAGTGCCAAAGGCTTTACTGAAATCTAAGTACACCACACATCTAGGGCTCTCCCTCAGTCCAACTCTCTGGTCACCCAGTCAAAGTAGTTAATGAGCTTTGTCTGACAAGGCCTGCCTCAAGTAAAGCCATGCTGCCTAGGATCCTGCAATCCATTAACTTTCAGAAATATCACTATCCTGTTTTAGCACTGCTTCCATTAATTTACTCACCACAGAGGGAAGACTAACTAATCTGTAGTTCCCATCATCCTTGCTACCACTTTTCTTAAAAGAGACATTTGCCCTTTCTCCAGTCCTTTGGGACCACATCGGACTCTAAAGAAGCATTGAAAGGTCAAATAGTGGAGCTGCTTCCTATTTGTTTTCTGTGGTCTTGCTCCTGGTCATTCATTTATGAACACAGAACAAATATTTGTTAAATAATTCCAGGTTTATCCTCATCAGATTTTACATAGTTCTCCCCTTCACTATGTATGAACCAAGGGGGTGCTGACACTTTTGGCCAGAAAGAATCACCAGACCAACTTCTCCGAGCAAGAGGGGAACAAACTGACACAAAGGAAAGGCCTAACCTACAGGCTTGCTTCTGCTACCTAACATACATTTACAGGCTATTCTAGGCTATAGCCTATCACAACGCCTCCCAATAGACCTCAACTCATACAGATTATACTCGCACATGGCACAATATTCTCACAGATTTTCCTTGCAAAAAGATTCTTTATTATCTTTTTCTTATGTCACAGAAGCAAGCATACAGAGAGCATAACAAAACAAACTAAATACCAAGTAATTTGAAGTATTAACCTCACCATCTCCTTGCAAGAACACTTTTCTTTCTGCTTTTTCTACCACAGCTATAAACTAATTAAGAGATTTCCCGTCCACTGACAGATCGCAGCACAGTGAGAGGAGGATATATGATTCTAGCTACACTCAAAGAAATCTAGCGAAATCCTTTTCACACAGATGCACACAGCACAGAGAACCAGAATCATACACATTAACTCGTTAACAGACAGAGGGGGCTTGCAGCCCATCGCACCTTCGTGTGGTAAGATGCAAAATACCTCTCTTAAAAAGTTCTGTCACGTTAAATAGTTTTCTTTTCAAACCAGTCCCTTTGTTTTTACTCCTGGCATCTAGATTTTCTTTCATTCCGTCCTTTGTTCTGTCATGTCTGCACTCCATTCCTGTTGACCTTTTGTATGCCCATGTTTGCAATTATGGACCTGGACCTTTGTCAGATTTATTCCTTATCTGACCTTTTTCCCACTTATTCAAATCTTTACCTGTTTTTCCCCCATCCTCATTCTCAAGAAATATAGGAAATATATCTTGTTAGTTCTTTGTGTCTTCTGACAATTTTACACTAGGTCCCATACTAAGCTGGCATATTTACCTCTTGTGATGCTGTCTCTTTGTGCCTGTAGATAAGCGTGTTTTTTCTTACATTTCGTCCATCTGATAACATCTAATACCTCTAGCAACTCACGAAGCACCTCAAATGCAAATGCCAGCATTTTGGACAACATTTAGATGTTAACCCTTTTCCACTGGCTCTCACAACCCTTCAATCTGACAATACCACTTTTGCATGTCCTCCTCTCATTGTTATTAAGTGCCGTCGAGTCTGTCGACTCATGGCGACCCTCTGGATAGTTGTCCTAAATTGTGTTCGGTCTTCAGTCAGGCGGCTCATTGTTGACAGACTGCTACCTGTAGCTGCTGTTATTGTCTCGATCCATCTCATTGCTGGCCTTCCTCTTTTGCGTTGACCTATCTTGCCAAGCATGATGTCTTTCTCTAATGATCTCTCTCTTCGCATGATGTGTCCAAAGTATGAAAGGCGAAGTCTCGTCATCTGAGCTTCTAAAGAAAGCTTAGGTTTGATCTCCTCTAGTACCGACTGGTTTGTTCTTCGGGCAGTCCATGGTATACACAGTATTCGCCGCCAGCACCATAATTCAAAGGCATCAATTTTCTTCCTGTCTATCTTTTTCACTGTCCAGCTTTCACATCCATATGATGTTATTGAAAATACCATGGCTTGAACAAGTTGAATCTTTGTAAGGAGAGAGACATCTCTGCTCTTGAGAATCTTATCTAGGACTTTCATAGCCATTCTGCCAAGAGCAATGCGTCGTCTGATTTCTTGACTGCTTGTTGCTTCTTTATTGATAGTTGATCCAAGTAGGTTAAAGTTGTTCACGATTTCAACTTCTTCTCCTTAAACGATGAACCTGTTGATTATGCCAGTGGTCATGATCTTTGTCTTCTTTACATTAAGGTGCAGGCCCATTTTGAGACTATGTTCTTTGATTGTTAGAAGCAAATGTTTCAGATCTTCACTTTCAGCCAGTAATGTGGTATCATCAGCATAGCGAAGGTTGTTGAGTCTTCCACCAATTTTCATACCTCTGTTGTCTTCATACAATCTGGCTTCTCTGATGATTTGTTCTGCATATAAATTAAACAGGTAGGGGGAAGTATGCAGCCTGTGATAAGGAAGCTTATCATAGCTCAGGAAGGAGCTATAGAAAAGGTGAAGTGACTCTGAACAAGCAACCTGTCAGTTCTGGTAGAAATAAGAAAACAGAATTTTCCCATAAAAGACTACCAGTCCCAGAATGCACCAGGTTTCCAACAGCCATTAGAGGAGCTGAAGTGGGGAAACGTGTGTTCAATCAGGAGGGCTATGAGGTAATCCCTAAGCACTCATCTCAAAGGGCAGGGCCTGATTCAGCACAGCTGTGCTGTGTTAGGGAGGAGCACTCATCTAAGCAGAATAAGAGTAGAGTTTATTCTACAGATGACCATCTTCATGATCACCTTGGATATCCAGAGAATTATCCTCAGTTTCATCTGAAGGATTATCAGAAGCAGAAGCCAAACCGGACGGACAGAGAGGGAAAGAGACCCTCTGGAAGAAAGAGGAGAAAAGCCTTTGAGAGGTCTAGAAGAGTCCAAAGCAGTACGTATACTGGGAGGTATTCCAAGGGCCAGCATACACCATTGGACTGGGGAAAGCCAGAGGAATGGTGCTGCAGAGCTAGGAATCTCCAGACGCTACCTGTGAGGGAGACGGCTGCACGTGGAAGGGACCCTAAGACCCGTGCCAGAAGGTATGTGAAGAGAGATCCAGTGTCCAGGGATCTGGATTGGAAGGCTGGACATAAGAACTGGACTACATACTGGCCAGGCTATATAGAGAGAAATTCTAACAGCAATGGAAGCTCAGGTATGAACACTGATCTATGCCCTAGCTATAACCTTGAAAGACAGCAGGGAAACAAGTATTCTCCTGAAAGTGCTCCATTGAGAGATTCATCTGTGCCAATCCATGATATTGAACCCATGCTTGTTGAACAAGGGGGAATAATAGCAGATGAAGATCCTGTTTATATGGACTGTTCTCTATCTAAACTCCGTTGGTAACTTTCTGTTATAAAGTACAGCAACCATCACAAAGAAATACAAATTTGTTCTTTAATCTACTCAAAAAAAAGCTCCTGAAGCAGGATTTGACCCACACAGTAGAAAGCAAGCCAGCTAAGGGGTTTCAGCTGGATGACTGCTAGCAATTAAGCCTTACCTAATTGCTTGTGAGCTAGGAGAGAATCACTTCTGAATCTATGTGGGAAGTAATCAGAAGTTAACCTGAAAAGAACAGTTTATTTTCTTTCTTTGTGGCTTTTCGTTTGTTAGATATATGCTAAGAAAACATTAGCTAATTGCCTGACAAGTTTAAAGGTTGTTTTCCTGATTTTGACTTTGTTTTTCCAAGTTAACACTGAAAGCAAGTAACCTGATTTTATGTGCTACCAAGCATATCTGTGTTGGGAGAAATAACCCCATAAATAAATAAATATCTTATTGGCTTTACCCAAGAGCACAACTAAATTATTGTCAGCAGCTGTGTCTGGTGTGAATGAACTACATTGCCCACAATCCCTTGCAAATCATATAGATATGCGCACTTACCAAGACTGTGAAGATTCTCACCCAGGCAGCCGTCTGACAAGCCTTATCTTACACCTTTGCTTATTTTAAACCATTCTGTTTCTCCTTGTTCTGTTCGAACTGTTGCTTCTTGATCAACGTACAGATTGTGCAAGAGAACGATCAAGTGTTCTGCTATACCCATGCTTCATGAGATCTATTTGCATCCCCTGCCTTCCATTGTATGGAAATAGGTCCATGAATATTCATTAGGGACATCATGAAATCCTGACTGGTCTGCGGCTCTTCAGGACCGGAGTTGCCCAACCCTGGTTTATACAGTCAAAAGCCTTGCTATAGTAGATAAAGCACAAATAGATATCCTTTTGGTATTCTTTAGTCTTTTCAAGGATCCATCTCACATCCGTTATGTCTCTCATTCCTCGCCCTTTCCCGAACCCTGCTTGAACTTCAGATAGTTCTTGTTACAGGTATGGTTGTAGTCTCTGTTGAATAATCTTCAGTAGAATCTTGCTGGCATTTGGGATCAGAGCGATTGTGTGAATTTCCACCTCTCTTTCGTATTGGTATAAACAGAGATCTTTTCCAGTCAGCAGGCCATGATGATGTCTTCCAAATTTCGTGGCAGAGCCTTGTAAGTATGGTAACAGTTGCAGCAGATTACTGTAATACTTCTATGGGAATGCCATCAATGCCTGGTGCTTTGTTCTTTGATAAGGCTTTCAATGCTGCTTCAACTTCTTTCATCACCAATGGTTCTGGATCATAAGGTACAGGTTGAAATGTCTGTTGGTCCACTTGATCTTTATCATATAAATACTCTGTATATTCTTTCCACCTTTTCTTGATCTTCCTCAAGATCATTCAACATAGAACCTTGAGCATCTTGTAACATTCTGATTCGAGGCTGGAATTTTTTCTTTAATTCTCGTGGCTTTAGGAAAGCCGATCTTGTTCTTCCTCTAATAGTTTCTGCTTCTATTTCCTTGCATGTGTCATTGTACTACTTTTCCTTGTCCTGTCTTGCTGCATATTGGACATCTCTGTTGAGTTATGCGTTTGTCTTCCTTTGTCCTCTGGCTTTAGCTTCTCTGCGTTTCTGGGCAATTTTCAGAGTTTCTTCCATCATCCATTTTGGCCGTTTTTGTTTTTTCACCTTTTGTAGAGGCTTCTCGCTTTCTTCCAATATAACCTTCTTGATGTCATTCCATAACTCTTCTGGAGGTTTGTCATTTGTATCTAAAGCAGAAAATCGATTTTGCAGGCAGTCTTTAAATTCCACTGGTATATTCTCAAAGTCATATTTTTCTACATTCATGTTTGGCTTGTTTTTTCTCTAGTTCAGCTTCAGTTTGCATACTAGTAGTTGATGATCTGTACCACAGTCAGCTCCAGGTTTTGTCTTTGTTAATGTTATAGAGCTTTTCCATTGTCATCTTCCACAAATGTAGTCAATTTGATTTTTGTACAATCCATTGGAAGTAGTCCATGTGTACAGTTGCCGCTTGTGTTGATGGAAGGTGGTGTTTGAGATGAATAGATCGTTGCTCTTACAGAATTCTATCAGTCTTTCTCCAGCTTCATTTCTGTTGCCAAGTCCATATTTTCCAACCACTTTGCCTTCTTTGTTGCCAACTTTTGCGTTCCAGTCTCCCATGACTATCAGGATATCCTGTTTGCATGTTCTGTCAATTTCAGTTTGAACTTTATCATAGAACTCCTTCAATTTCATCCTCTTCTGCAGCTGTTGTTGGGGCATATACTTGAATTATAGTTGTGTTGATAGGCATTCCTTGTAGACGAATAGAGATTAAGCATTCACTGACTGCATTGTATTTCATTACAGTTCTTGCAAGTTTCTTCTTTATTATAAATTCAACACCATTTATTCTTTGTCTTTCATTTCCAGCATAGTAGACCTTGTGATCATCTGATGCAAAGTGCCCGATGCCAGTCCATTTCAGTTCGCTGACACCCAACAGAGCAAGTTGTACACGTTCCATTTCATTCTTGACCACCTCCATCTTCCCTTGGTTCATACTTTGTACGTTCCATATTCCAGTATGTAAGACATCTTTACAGCTTCTGACTCATTTCATGCACAGCTACATCAGCAGTCAAACTTCCCAAGGGCTTTGACCCAACCACATCATAAATGCTGGCTTTACTCTGAAAAGTCTTCAGCTCTTCCCCAGTAGCTAGTTGAGTGCCCGTGGGGGTCTCATCTTCCAGCACTATAGTGCAATTTGTTTTGTTGCGACTATCCATTGGTTTTTCATGGCAAGATACAGAAGTAGATTGCTGGGCCTTTCCTCCGCACAGTTTAAGTTTAGTGTTGTTGTTGCCTTTGTCACAGAAATGTGATCCTCTGCCGTCAACACTGTCCCATTCTGATGTTGCCAGACAGGTGATTTGTCTTGGGTCTGGCACCTCAGCTGAGACATGTCCATCTTGGGAGACCCTGCCAGTAGTTAAACTACCAATAGTTTAGCCCTCAGCATCACTGATGCACACATGCCCTCAGAGCACGATGAGCTCATTAACATATCTGAAAAATGTTTTGTCCCCGATTTACTACATTGGCTATTTTTTCCTCCATTTATATCTTTGCTTTCCTGACTATTTTCCTAGTTTCTCTTAGTTTTTCCAAATACTGATGCTTGTCTTCCTCTTTCTGTGATCTCCTGTATTTTATGTGGCCAGCACATAAAATAACTTAACTACTTCTTTCAAGAACCACAGTAGCCGCCTCTTCCTTTTACATGTACTTACCTAACAAAAAGGTTTGTTGCCCTTAAAATATCCCTTCCGTTTTGCCCATCGCTCTTCTACATTCCCCAGCTGTTCCCACCCACTAATGCTCCTTGAAGTAGTGTTCCATCTTGGTGAAGTTAGTTTTCCTAAAGTCTAGGACTTCGCTATTGAATGGACTTTATCAACCCTACCCCCAATACTGAACCACACCATACAGTGATCATTGGATGACAGATGATCACCCACTGTAACATCAGAAACACTCACTTGATTCATAAGCACCAGATCCAGTATGGTTCCCTCACATATGGGGTTCTGTTACCAAGTACTGCAATTTATTTATTTTATTTATTTACATTCTGTAAAATATACCGCGCTATTCTGCATCAGTGCGGTTTACTATTCTCTACAATAGTTCTTGTAGAGAATTCAGATATCCTTACTTCTAGGATGACACAATAAGGATGCCCCAATCAACATCTGGTATATCAGCAACACTTCTCCTGTCATAGCAAACTGAATGTCTTCAATTAAACCTGTCTACTTCTACCTGTGAAGGATGTCTATATTGCACACCAGTGCAAATGGATGCTTCATTTCTCTTTCCAGTTTAATCCACAGTGCTGCCTCCTTCTCTTATAAGCCCTGCAAATCTGTAGTTTTAATATACTGTGTGTGTGTAAATATATCTATATATCTATATATCAACCTGTACCTTATGATCGGGAACCATTGGTGATGAAAGAAGTTAAAGCAGCATTGAAAGCCTTATCAAAGAACAAAGCACCAGGCATTGATAGCATTCCCATAGAAGTATTACAGCAATCTGATGCAGCTGTTACCGTACTTACAAGGCTCTGCCAAGAAATATGGAAGACAACTTCATGGCCAACTGACTGGAAAAGATCTGTGTTTATACCAATACTAAAGAAAGGTGATCCAACTGACTGTGGAAATTATCGCACAATCGCTCTGATCCCACATGCCAGCAAGATTCTACTGAAGATTATTCAAAAGACTACAACCATACCTGGAACGAGAACTACCTGAAGTGCAAGCAGGGCTCAGGAAAGGGTGAGGAACGAGAGGCATCATCGCGGATGTGAGATGAGATGGATCCTTGAAAAGACTAAAGAATACCAAAAGGATATCTATTTGTGCTTTATCGACTATAGCAAGGCTTTTGACTGTGTAAACCATGAGAAACTCTGGGCCACATTAAGAAGCATGGGTATACCAGAACACCTGATCGTACTCTTGCACAATCTGTACATTGATCAAGAAACAACAGTTTGAACGGAACAAGGAGAAACAGAATGGTTTAAAATAAGCAAAGGTGTAAGACGGCTGCATACTTTCCCCCTACCTGTTTAATTTATATGCAGATTATCAGAGAAGCAGAATTGTATGAAGACAATAGAGGTGTGAAGATTGGTGAAAGACTCAACAACCTTCGCTATGCTGATACCACCACATTACTGGCGGAAAGTGAAGATGATCTGAAACATTTGCTTCTCACAATCAAAGAACAGTCTCAAAATGGGCCTGCACCTTAATGTAAAGACGACAAAGATCATGACAACTGGCATAATCAACAGGTTCATAGTTGAAGGAGAAGAAACTGAAATCGTGAACAACTTTAACCTACTTGGATCAACTATCAATAAAGAACAAGCAGTCAAGAGATCAGACGCGTTGCTCTTGGCAGAATGGCTATGAAAGACCTAGATAAGATTCTCAAGAGCAGAGATGTCTCTCTCCATACAAAGATTTGACTTGTTCAAACCATGGTATTTTCAATAACATCATATGGATGTGAAAGCCGGACAGTGAAAAAGATAGACAGGAAGAAAATTGATGCCTTTGAATTATGGTGCTGGCGGCGAATACTGTGTATACCATGGACTGCCCGAAGAACAAACCAGTCGGTACTAGAGGAGATAAAACCTAAGCTTTCTTTAGAAACTCAGATGACAAGATTTTGACTTTCATACTTTGGACCCATCATGCGAAGAGAGAGATCATTAGAGAAAGACATCATGCTTGGCAAGATAGAAGGTAAATGCAAAAGAGGAAGGCCAGCAATGAGATAGATTGATAAAACAACAACAGCTACGGGTACCAGTCTGTCAACAATGAGCCGCCTGACTCAAGACCGAACACAATTTAGGATAGCTATCCAGAGAGAGTCGCCATGAGTCAACTCAGACTCGACGGCACTTAACAATATATCTATATCTATCTATAGATATATTATATATATATATATATATATATATATATATATAGATATAGATATAGATATAGATATAGATATAGATATAGATATATAGATATATATATAGATAGATATTTTCTTTTTTTACATATAGTGCCACTCCTCCCTTTGTGCTTCTACTCTGACCTTCCTAAGTTAAAGCCTGGAATAATCACATCTCAGTCATGGTTCTCCATGAACTATGTCTCCATAACCACCACTAAATCCAAGCCAGCCTCTTCTATTAAAGTCTCAACATCTTATTTCCCATATTAGAGGCATTAATATACACACTTTCCAGATGTTGGCCCTTTTTAGCCATTTCTATAGAGGTTTTTAATGTTGTACATACACGGGGGCTTTTATTTACCTGGGGGATTTCTTGACTTGTCCCCATCAAATCTAGCTTAAAGCCCTCTTCAGTAGGTTAGCCGGTCTGCTTTGGAAGACACTTTGACCCTTCTTGAATAGGTGGACACCTTCTCTGCTCAGCAGTTCTTGAAAAATCCTCCCACGGTCCAGGAAACTGAAAACATTTCTTATGACATCATCCATGCATTCATCTCTACAATGCGAGCATCTCTGCCTCAGCTTTTACCCTCAAGAAGGAATATTGAGACCACCACCTGCACACTTATTTCCTTCACCCTCTCTCCCAGAAACATGAAGCCACTCTTGATACATTCTGAGGCAGTACTGTTTGTGCCAACATGGATAAGCAGCATCAAATAACAGTCAGTAGTGCTTGATGAGACTTAGTAAACTCTGCAACATCTCAGATTTTGGCACCTAGGAATAAAGTCTGGTTAGCAGATGGACACCACTCAGTACCCTCAATAGAGCGTCAATGATCACTACCCTTCGCTTCCTAGTGGTCACTGGATTCTGTAACTTTGGGAAGTTTCATCTCAAGTTCTTTCTGTTCCTGAGATGTTTTCACCTCCTCCACGGCTGCACGCTACTTCTTGCATGCGAGGGATGGTAGAATTGGGTGTCAATTCTGCAGGCTCTGGTGACCAGTGTCCAGCTCACTTCTTTCTGTAGGATACCATATTCATTGCTGTTGAAGAATATGGATGCCTCAAGAAGCATCTCATCAACGTACTTCTTGCGGTCATGGATGTTTCTCAGCTTCGCCATCTCTTCTCTCAACTTCTCCATCTGTTTCATGACCGATTCAGCCTGCAGGCATCTAGCACATGGGACAAGTCCATTGCCTGGGATCAGGCTATCCATCTGGACAGAGACAGAAATTGTAACTAGGGTAGAAGCTTTGGCAACATTATTTTTCCCAGCCATAGTTTGGTTTTTAGAATTTTAGTACATATTGTGAAAGCCATATACTATAAGTTAAGGACTATCCAACAATTACGACCGTTAATAGATAGCTCCGACTTCAGATCAGTAGTCCAAACTCTAATAATGCCCCATCTAGATTACTGCAATGGTATTCTTCAAGGAACCACTAAAAAACATTTACACACTTTACAATTAGCGCAAAATGTCACAGCAAGAATCATTCACAAAGCGAAAATAAGTGACCACATATCTCCCATTCTCTTCTCCCTGCACTGGCTTCCCGTGTCATGCAGAATTATATATAAAATCTTAGTTACCACGTTCAAGATTTTTAATAAAATAGCTCCATCCTTTCTCTCCACGCTCATTAATGTCTCACACGAAAACAGATTAAGAAGAGCTAACTTACACATGCTATTAGTCCCGAATTCCATCCGAAAAACAAATAGGAAGACAAGTAACTCGGCTTTTTCATTCTCCGCTCCAACGCTGTGGAACAACCTTCCAATCGAGCTCAGAGAAATTAAAGACCTCCATCTTTTTAGAAATGAATTAAAAACTCACTTATTCACCTTGCACTATTACAACTTCCAACATGATAATGTTCAGAATACACAGTCTAACATTGAACAAAGACCATACTTTGACCCTACCTATAGTCCCACAGAGAACAGCCATAAATCTTTCTCGAGTAGCTAATTGAATCTCAATCGACCTTTCCCAAATGTAAATAGTCTCATTTAATTTTCTTTGTATATAGTTCTAGGTTTTACGGCACGCTTTTTAGCCGAAGTTTTAATAGTTCTAGGTTTTTACAGCATGCTTTTTAGCCGAAGTTTTAATAGCTATTCTGTTACTTAATCTGGGTTCAATGTCAAAAAATGTTCTAAAATTGTTATATGTAAAATAATAGTTCTCTATTATTAAGTTTTATGTTCATTGTAAACCGCCACTGATCTCTGGAAGAGGCGGTATAGAAAAATTGTATAAATAAATAAAATAAATAAATATTGAAGGAAATGGAAAGACTTATCAAAGTTCCTAACTTATCCTCAGCTGTCCTTTAAGATAAAACAGCTAGCCTCTTATGTGAAGTCTAACACCTCTGTTCGATTTCCCTGTGTTTAGTCTTGGTTGTTTGCTAAAACATTACTTGGGAATGGAGCAGTTTCCTAACAGTTAGAGCAACTAAAATCTGATATATGTGTCTGAGGTGAATAGGCTAATGTGTTCCCTTTGTAAAAAAATACCTAATCAAAGCTACTTCAAATATATCAAATTGTTTCCTTTTAGGCAAATTCAAATATGGAACTATTTACTTCCTAGATATTGCCTTCCAACCAAAAACAAAATGTTTTATCTTTGTCAACAAGCAAATTGGTGAGCTGCCCTATATGGCAAGATATCTCACATGGAGTGGGTGGGAGCTGGAATGGGAAGGGAAGAGGGATCTAATAACTCGGAAGTGCGACTTCTTCAAAGTGCTTGACTTCCTCTTTGAACCTGAAGGTTAGAAGAGAAAAAAGCAGCAGAAAAAAGCTTTGCCTAAGATCACAAAAATTCCTCTTATGCAAACATAACATTTTCTGTTACTTTGCCTACTAATAAAAATAAAAATAGTCTCCTTTAAGGCAGACAGGCAGAGAATTTGTATCAAGAGCCACAGAATTATCTTGTTTGCAATGGAGACCCTCTGTGTGTACTGAGGGAGGTTTCCTACATTCTCATCTGTGCATTCCTCGATCTTGTGAAGCAGACTATTATGCCTTCCTTTGGAGGGTCAAGTAATTGCAGGCTGTCCAACAATTCTGCACTGGATTCCTCCTCTTTTTCTAACTGAAAGTAATCATTTGAACCATTTCCTTGATAAAAGGGGTCAAATGGAAATGTCAGTGGAACCCCCCTTGTCAGAGAACTCCACTAGTTCATATTGGAAACCCTATGACCGCTCAGACTCAGAATTAGAAAAGTATTCCACAGAGGGAGGCCCAAGTGTGCACCTGACTAGCAGTCAGAACTTTGGCGAGGGTACCTATTAGACTGCTGAAGCATAGATAGAGTAGTTACTCACCTGTAACAGGTGTTCTCCAGGAGCAGCAGGAATCAGTCCTCACATATGGGTGTCATCGGCGCCAATGAAGCCCCAGCAGAGCATTTCCCCAGCTTTCTATGAAAGCCTTTGGGAATGCAGGCATGCATGCGCGGTTCCCTTCCCCCCTAAAGGTGCCATCTTGCCTCAGTCAAATGACATAGCTACGAACAGCACACAAAAATGAAAAATAAACTATGTACAACTGCAACTCCAAGGGGAGGAGGGAGGGTTGTGAGGACTGATTCCTGCTGCTCCTGGAGAACACCTGTTAAAGGTGAGTAACTACTCTTTCTCCAGGACCAAGCAGGAAGTTAGTCCTCACATATGGGTGACTCCCTAGCTCTGGGCTACCGAGGAACCCAGGCTGAACAAGAGAACTCCGTCTAGTCTCAGCAGCAAAGAAAGGCTTTTCAAGGACACAACCGCCACCGGTAGCCCAACAGAGGGCAGGAGTTGCCTAAACCTCAAAGAGATTCCGGAGTACTGCTTGGCCAAAAGCACTGTCCCTACGGGACTCCCTCTCCAGACAGTAATGGGCCGCAAAAGTCTGGCTTGAAGACCAAGTTGCAGCCCTGCAGATGTCTAACAAGGGCACAGAGCGGAGATGAGCCACTGAGGCAGCCTTTGCCCTGACTCGGTGGGCCGTAACCAGACCCTGCAAAGGAAAGTCAGCCGCCTTGTAAGCCCAGGTGATACAGTCAGCCACCCAGAAGGACAAGGTACGCTTGGACACAGCCAGCCCCAACTTATTAGGGTCAAAAGAAACGAAGAGCTGAGTAGCCCTTCTATGCCCCTGCGTACGGTCAAGGTAGAAGGATAAGGCACTCCTACAGTCCAGGGTATGCAGGACTGCTTCAGCCTGGCTTGCATGAGGCCTAGGGAAGAATGTTGGAAGAACCACCTCCTGAGGTGGAAAGAGGAGACAACCTTTGGGAGGAACTTTGGATGAGTCCTGAGGACTACCCTGTTCCTATAAATCCTGGTGTAAGGCCTATCACAGACCAGGGCCTGAAGCTCACTCACTCGTCTGGCCGAAGTTAAGGCTATCAGGAAGAGTGTCTTCCAGGATAGAAAGCGTAGTGGACAAGTAGCCATCGGCTCAAAAGGTGGGCGAGTCAGTTGCTGCAAGACCACATTCAACTCCCACTCAGGGGGAGGACGATGGATTGGAGGCCTGAGCAAAAGCAAGCCCCTGAGAAAGCGGGACACCAAGGGATGAACTGACAGAGAATGTCCTTCCACCAGTGAGTGGTGAGCTGCTAGAGCTGAGAGGTGGACCCGAACAGAATTGGACTTAAGTCCCTGATTGGATAAGTGCAGTAAGTACTGAAGCACTACTGGCACAGTACAGGAGAAAGGATCCTCTGTACGTAGCTGACACCACACAGAAAACCTTTTCCATTTGAGAGCATAGGTTTTCCTAGTGGACTGTTTCCTAGAGGCTAGGACAACCTCCTCAACTTCCTGAGGTAGGCCCCCAGGGAGCCAAAACTACCCTTGCAGCCTCCAGGCCATCAAATTGAGAGCTTTGAGATTGGGGTGCAGAAGGGAACCCTGCTCCCGTGAGAGGTGGTCGGGTTGCAACCCCAGAGGCAGCGGGGGATCCACCGCCAGTTGAAATAGAAGTGGAAACCAAGGCTGTCTCGGCCACCTGGGAGCCACCAGCAGGACCGAGGCCTTGTCCTGAAGAATTTTGAAGAGAGTTCGGGCCACCAAGGGCGTGGGAGGAAACGCATACAGGAGGCCCTGAGAACATGGAATCAGAAAAGCATCTGCTGCTATTCTCAGAGGACGCAGTTGCCTGGAGCAGAACTTTGTCAGTTGCTTGTTCATTGGGCTGGCAAAGAGATCTACCAAAGGGAGACCCCATTTGAGGAAGATCTTCTGAACTACTGAAGGATGCAGCTGCCACTCGTGGGGCTGCAGAATCCTGCTTAACCTGTCAGCCAGGTAGTTGTCCTGGCCTGGAAGGTACACAACCTTGAGGAGCATGTTGTGCTTGAGGGCAAATGAACAAAGGTCCTGAGCCTCCCGACAAAGGAGTCTGGACCCAGTCCCGCCCTGTTTGTTCACATAAAACATGGCTACTTGGTTGTCTGTCTGAACCAGGACAGATTGATGAGCCAGGGTAGGAGAGAAAGCTTTGAGAGCTAATCGAATAGCTCTGAGTTCGAGGAGATTGATCTGCTGTGCAGCCTCCCAAGGAGACCACAGGCCCTGGGTGCACTTGTCTAAACAATGAGCTCCCCAGGCCTGCAGGGAGGCGTCGGTAGTCAGTACCACCGTGTACCCAGGAATCTGAAAAGGCACCCCCTTTAGTAGATTGGGTGGGTAGCCGCCACCAGCTGAGGGAGTTCAGAAATCGTCTGGACACCCTTATCCTGTCCTTGAGGCTGCCTGTGGCCTGTGACCACTGAGTCCGAAGGCACCACTGTGCAGGCCTCATATGGAGCCTGGCATTTGGGGTCACATGCACTGTCAAAGCCATGTGGCCTAGAAGCCTCAGGCAGAGTCTGGTGGAGACTAGGGACCTGTTGAGAAACTGGTTTGCCAAGGCTATCAATCTTTGTGCTCTGTCTTCTGGCAAGAAAGCCTTTGCCAGGAGAGAGTCCAGCCTTGCTCCTATGATCTCCAAATTCTGGGAGGGGAGCAAAGTGGACTTTGCGAAGTTTATCACAAACCCTAGGCTTTGAAGAGCAATAGTTCTGAGGGTGGTTTGTCTGGCCTCCTGGCACGTCTGACCCCTGATGAGCCAATCGTCCAGATAGGGGAAGACAGACTCCCTGATTTCTCAGGTAGGCCGCCACCACTGCCAGGCATTTGGTAAAGACCCTGGGAGCGGAGGTGAGGCCAAAAGGTAGTACTCGGTACTGATAATGGTTTCCTCCCACAAGGAACCTGAGGTACATTCTGTGGTCTGGATGTATGAGGATGTGAGTGCACGCATCCTTTAGATCTAAGGAGCATAGCCAATCTCCCTGCTGGAGGTAGGGCAGAAGTGTTCCAAGAGTAAGCATCTTGAACTTTTCTTTCTCGAGGAACTTGTTGAGGTTCCTGAGGTCCAGAATGGGTCGAAGGCCACCGGTTCTTTTGGGCACCGGGAAATACCTGGAGTAGAATCCGTGACCTTGTAAGTGGGGAGGAACAGGCTCCACCGTCCTGTCCAGCAACAGACCTTGAAGTTCCTGAAGGAGAAGGTGTGTGTGCAGGGAAGACCTTGGAGGCTCCCCTGGAAAGTATGGTGGAGGCAGTTGGTGAAAATGTAGTGCATAGCCCCTGTGGACTATCTCCAACACCCAACTGTCCCCGGTGATGAGGGGCCACTGGTGGGCAAAGAGGGCGAGGCGACCTACTGTGCAGGGTTGGGAGAGCAGGGATGGAGAAGCTACGCTCAAGGAGTCAAAAACCCCCACCCTGCTGAGTGGGAGCAGGTGCCGGAGGCATGGGGGTCCTCTACCTACGGGGGCCATTACCCTGCCCCTTGGCTTGCTGACCCTGGGGTGCAGCTTGGGTAGCCTGATATTGATGGTACTGTTTGTAGACAGTGCCCTTCCTCGGGTAAAAGGGCTTTTTACCCGAGCCCTTCTTTTTATGAGAAGGGATAGAGGTCTTCCTAGACAGCCTTGTCCGGATAAGGTGCTCTGTTTTGAGCTGGGCGGCCTTCTCGGTCATGGGTTTGCCAAAAAGCTTTTTCACCTCGGCAAGGGACATCGACCAACTTGTCCTGAACCCATGGCTCGAGGTCCGATGACTGCAGCCATGCCTGGCGTCGAGCCGCGATGCCGGCTACCGCAACTCGGGCCAAAGCCATCGTAGGCGGCGCGGGACATGAACTTCGAGCAGTCCCGAATCCCCGAGGACAAGGGCTTGAATCTCTGCAAGGGTTCCCCGGAGAGTCCAGCAGAGAACCCGGCCAACTCCTTGGCCAGGTCCCACAAGTACATGCCCATGTACAGCTGGTAAGACTGGACACGGCAAGCAAGCATCGAGCCCTGGAAGCACTTTCTACCGACGCCATCGAGGTTCCGGGCCTCCCTGCCGGGGGGCACCGCAGAGTGCATCTTCTGGCTCTTCAGACGATGCATGGCCGATTCCACAACCATGGAATGGTGTGGTAGCTGTACCTTCTGAAAGCCAGGGCTCTTCCTGAGTCGATAGATCGAGTCGACTCGCTTGCTTAAAACCGGCGCCAAGGCCGGTGCCTCCCACATCCGGAAGAGGAGCCGTTCCAGCATCGGAGGAACCGGGACAGTAAAGGCCTCTTTCGGAGGAGAGTCATACTGCAGGGCCTCGAGCTCCTCCTCGGGGTCCGCCAGAAGAGCCAAGGCAGTGGCCATATCCCGGACGAACTCCAAGAACCGAGTATCCTCTGGAGGGGATCTACTCCGGGGCTCAGACTGCGGCGAGTCCGACGGGACGCACCGAGTCTTGAACGTATCGGGGGACTCCTCATTCTCCGTCTCCCAGGCGGACTCGTCTGACGAGTGTCAGGGTCCGACCCCGCGGGGCCCTGGAGCACCCACCCCGACGTCGGAGGCACCGGCATCGATGAACTCGGTCCCGAGCGGGAGGTCGTGGGAGACCGCGACTGAGGTCGACTTCGAGCCATGATAGACTCGAGTATCGGCTCGGTCTCCGGGGTCGACTTCGAAGTCGATGTCCCGGTGGTCAGGGTAAATGCGCCAGACAGGCTGGCCATCAGTGCCCGCTGCTGCTCCATGAAGGCAGACAATCTGCTCTCCAAGGCTGTCATCCTGAGACTCAGCTCGGGAGACGCAGCAGCCGGTGGTGCCGGGCCCAACATCGGCTCCCTGGGAGGAGACTCCGGCTCCACGCAAGGAACTTTGGCAGACTTCTCTTGGTCCACGGGCCCGGGGCGACGGTCGGGGGTCTTAGACCTGGCCCTCATGGAGCCAGGGACCTCATCCGATGCCCTCGCGAGCCGCTTCTTCCTCTTGCGTTCCTGGTCGGGGGACCCCCTGTCCGAGGAGCTCCGACGGTGCTCGGGATCCGAATCCCGAGATGTCGACGCCTCAGACAAGGTCCGGGCCCGGCCGGAGGCTGAGTCTGAGAAAAGCCTTTCTTTCTGCTGCTGGTGACTTCGGAGTGCCTTGGAAGACATCTTCCCACATGGCCCACAAGACTTAGGGTCATGATCAGGACCGAGGCACCGGAGGCAGCAGTCGTGTGTGTCGGTGAGAGACATTAATTTCTTACACCGATCACACTTCTTGAAACCGCTGGAAGCCTTCGGGGAAAAGAGTCCCCGCGAGGTCAAAGGACCAGCCTTCCAGGGAAAAAGCAAAAAAGGGTGCGAACGCCAGCCATGAAGGGCAAAAACCGAAAAAGAAGAATCGGGCTCGATACCGGTGTACCGAACCCGGCGGGAGGGGAACTGGCATCGAACCGGGAGAAAAAACACGAGTATCGCCGAAAAAGAGCAACTTTTATCCGGGATGACAGGACACACGCCCGGTGGGCTTCTCGGAAAAAAAGAGACTGAGGCAAGATGGCACCTTTAGGCGGGAAGGGCCTGCATTCCCAAAGGCTTTCATAGAAAGCTGGGGAAATGCTCCGCTGGGGCTTCATCGGCGCCGATGACACCCATATGTGAGGACTGACTTCCTGCTTGGTCCTGGAGAACTCAATGTATATCTTCATCTTGGGAAAGTTTCTTCCCCTAATGCACCTGAGATCAGAATCAGAGCAGCAAACATCAGTTCCAAGGCTCTTCAAAGCCTTGAATCTAACACAGTCAGGTACCACATGGCTCCAGAGAAATCTGTGCAGCCTCCATAGATATTCATGTCACCAGATCATAGAATACATGGAATAGAGTGGGATATCAGGCAGGCCATGCCATGATGCGCCTAGCTAGCTCTACTTCAAAGATTGCTAGTGCCAATGCAGAAGGTACAGTAGAAGAGGCCACATCCTCCTGGCTCACCTGAGTATCAGTGGTTTGGTCTCAGACCACTGGAGTCAGTGTGGCTCCTCCAACACCATGGAGGCTCAGCAGTCCTCTGTTGAGGAGCACATCAAAAATTGATATAAATTATGCACACACTTGCTGTACATATCCTCCATATGTATGCACACAAAATTACAAGGTGCAGAAATTTAGCCAGTTAGAATAGGGGTAAAAACTAAAGACATTTCTGGGGTAGGTTCAATACTCAGCCAATGAGTAAATATTTTCAGCGATAACTGGCTAAATTTAACTACCCAATTCCAGTCACACACAGCTGAATTAAATCTATCTAGTCAAAATTTGTTTGGGTAGATTGAGGAAAATATTCATCCATAAACCTAATGTAACTGAAAATTTGGCATGTGACAACTGGGTAAAATGTCCAGTTATCTCCACCTGCTCTACTGATTTTTAAAAACAATTATCTATCTAAACTTTTTTTTTTTTTTATTAAGTACTCAATCATTTTGGAGTGGAGGAGTAGCCTAGTGGTTAGAACATTGGCTTGGTAACCAAGCAACCAGGGTTCGATTCCCTCTAGCACTCCTTGTGGCCTTGGGCAAGTCACTTAACCCTCCATTGCCGCGGAAGAAAGGCCTGGCAATCTACTTCCGGTGACACTGCCAAGAAAACCCAGGAGCTTCTGGGTCGCCAGGAGTCAGGACTGACTCGAAGGCACACATTGCATTGCAATCATTTTAAGCAGAGACAACAAATACTGCACAAAAGGCAAACATTACACAAAGACAAAATAGAAGAAATCGTTGCCCCATTATGTGGTGCCAAAATGAAAAATTAGAAGAAAGTCACATTCATACTTGTTTATCTTCAGTAGGCAATAAGAGACCATTCTCTCTCTAAATTTGTTCTACGTATTTGGGATGAATACAGTTGTGGTCAACATTATTGGCACCCTTGCAGTTCAACTCCTCTTCCACACGACTCCACCACCGAAACTCCCCCAATCGGGGTTGAGCACCTGAGCAGGAACTCAACTTCCTCCTGCTCGGAAGCTCTAACCCAATCGGGGCAGAGAGAAGAGATTAGACTGGCTTAAATTCAAAGCCGCCATCAGGCGGGCCCGCACCTGAGGGCCTCGCCAGAGGGCCCTTTGGCATGGCCCTTAGGCTGGGCACGGAGGCGGGCAGACAGACCCCTCCCAACCATATTAGCAAGGCTGGAGCCCCCACGTACACGGCGTACACCATAACGCCATAACACCCCGATCGAAGCCTTCAACAAGGAAGCGACTCAGAGTCTTGAACGACAGAATCCAGTCAACAGCTGGGACAGAGGGACCAAAGTCAGCGCACTTCACAAGGTAACCACCTTAATCACCACAATGGCTGCAACGCATTACCCGTGCCATAGTTCTTCTCCTCACATCACTGCTTCCCCACCACACACTAACCCCCTATATCATGGCAAACACCATGTGGTTACCACCTTGCTCTACATGTTCTCACTGCCCTATCATGATACCCTGCAACACACACACACACACACACACACACACACACACAAAAGACCCAGCCAAAGAAGTCTCACCAAAAGTAGCACAAGCTCCCACGCATACCCACATAGGGCACTAAGAACCCCCAGAGTGCTACCGCCTATCATCATAGAACTCATTAACGCCAGGTCAATAAGAAACAAAATCAACACCCTAGCAGACCACAGAGGAACAGCAAACCGACATACTATGCATCAGAGAAACATGGCTCCCCCCCCCCCCCCCCGCTGACAACGTGCTACTCAACCAGTTAATACCCCACACACACACTTTCAACTGTCCACGCACATACAAGAAAGGAGGTGGAGTTTTGATCATCGCAAGAAGCAACCTAAGACTCAAGTCCCGAGCCAACACAAATACAAGTCAATGCAATACAATCGTTGTAGAGAACAGGAACCTAAGCCCTGCACCTCACTTTTAGAGCTCCACATGCTCCCCCGGACGAACTATCCTCTATACTGGAGGCAGTCTGCAGAGTCAATACCCCCCAGAAATCTCTGCTGGTGCTTGGGGACTTCAACCTCAAATCTGCCACGAACAACAATGCAAAATCCTTCCTGACAGCAATGAACTCACTGCAATACACCCAGTTGATCAGAGCCCCCACACACAGACAAGGATTCTCACCTGATCTCATCTTTGCACCCAACTACCTAATAGAAAAGGACATCACCACAAGACCCTCAATTATACCTGTGCCCTGGTCGGACCACCATATAATAAAAATTGAGCTACAGTTGACAGGCCCAAATGATCGTCAGGACAAGCTACCCACAGGTAGGAGATTAAAAGCTTTGACAAGGACCAATTCCTCCAGGATACTCTACCCAACCTGATCACAAAAACAGATGATAAACGAGCAAACTGACAACTGGAACAAGATCTCTTCTGCTGCCAAAGCCTCAGAGGCCAAGATCTCTAGAGCTCACTGATCTAAAACCAGTTCCGCCCCCTGGTACTCAAAGGAGATCCGGAACGCAAAGAGAACACTAAGAACAATGCTGGAGACGTACCAAATCAGACACAGGAGCTCTATCAGACAAAGCAAAGGGAATATAACCACCTCATCAATCAACAGAAAAGAGAATACTACACAAACCTTATTCTCAAATCCTCCAATAAATCCAGAGAACTATATGAAATAGTGAGAACCCTCACCAATGAGCCTAATCCTGAGAAATCTGAACTGATAGATCCGCAGACCTTCGCAGACTACCTTCAAGCCAAATTCACTGCCTCCTCACAACTGACCAGGAGCACCCCTTCCAAGCCTTCAGCACCCAACCAAATATGGGGCAAGTTCAGCACCCCATCAACAGATCAGATCTCCCACATTATTGCCTCACTCAACAGCAGCACCGCTCCTACAGAGCCATGCCCAGTGGCTTGGATTAAATCAGTGAAGGAAGATCTTAGCCACATCATCCACAACATGGTGCAAAACTCTCTGACCCTAGGTATCATGCCAAACACCCTACAGATAGCAACCATACGCCCCATCCTGAAAACTCTCCACTACGTAAAACCAACCCAGCTGCCTTCAGGCCTATCTCAGGTCTACCACTTCTGGCTAAGGTTATTGAAAAGATTGCTCAACATCAACTCCAGGACCACATTGACAACCATGCCCCACTGGACCCTAATCAACACGATTTCCAACCAAACCACAGTGTCGAAACCCTACTGATATACACCTCTTCGATAACTTGATCAAGGTTATTGACAATATCAAGAGGCATTATGATTTTCATCGACATCACATTAGCTTTTGACACAGTCGACCGCAACACTCTTCAATCAAGACTACATGAAATTGGCCTATACGGCACCACCTTGAATTGGTTCACCTTATACCTCACAGACAGACAACTCCAAGTCAAATGTGGCCCTGTCACCTCCCTACCAAACAGGGTGTTCTGCAAGGCTCTTTCCTTTCTGCACCATTATTTAATCTGCTCCATCATCAATAACCACAAGATTCAATACACTATCTATGCAGATGACATTATAATATACACCCCAATCAACCTCGACAACCCAGACTACTCTAAAATAGTGGACTACCTTCAACAAATGACAAACTGGCTTCTACAAAACAACTTGTCTATCAAGACTTCAACAAATTGGGCTATACGGCACCACCTTGAACTGGTTTACCTCCTACCTCACAGACAGACAACTCCAAGTCAAATGCGGCCCCATCACTTCCAGACCATTCATAGCCAAACAGGGCATACTGCAAGGTTCTGCTGTCTCTGCACTGTTATTTAATCTTTACATACATCCCATCTGCGCCATCAAGAAACACAATATTCAATACACTATCTACGCGGATGACAATGATATACACCCCGATTAACCTTGACAACCCAGACTACTCAAAAATAGCGAACTGCCTGCAACAAATGACAAGCTATCTCCTGCAAAATAACCTGACCATAAATTACAACAAGACAGAAGCTCTACTTATAACCAGAAACTCCTCCATCTCCGGATCCACCATCAAACTCATCACAATACCCATAAAACTGGAAGTAAAATACCTCAGAGTTACCCTTGACAGAGAGCTGAACCTCCAGTCTCACATCAGCAAAACCACCAGGAACGCTTACCTCAAGATGAGAACCATCAGATGCCTCAAGCCAATTCTCTCCCAAGATCACTTCCGTACTGTTTGTCAAGCCATCATCACACCCATATTGTATTACTGTAACCACATTTACCTTGGGCTCCCAAAACACACACTCCGGTCCTTGCAGTTGGCGCAGAACACCGCTGCTCGCATAATACTGTAACTGGTTCTGCAAGGCATGATCACATCACCCCCATTATGAACCTTCTCCATTGGCTTCCAATCGACTCACATACGATATAAAACCATACTGATTACCTTCAAAATCAAACAGGACCTCTCAGCAAACAGTCTGCAGTCCATTATCAGTTTCAATTCAAACACCAAACCCAGAAGCAGAGGCACCCTGGTCACCATCACAACCCCCAAAGACTTCACCAAAATGAGGCAAACCACTTCAAGGAGAGCAATATCCCTGGCGGCGCCAGCAGCCCTATGGAACTCCCTCCCTGCTGGCTTAAGATCAACTGTCGACATTAAGGACGTTAGAAAGTTACTCAAGACCACGCCCTACATAGAGCATTACGGCGACATCACGTTACTTGTCTTGAGACCTCTTCGATCTAATTGTTCCTGACACCGCTCTCCCCCACCACGCCTTTGCCCCTTCTCCTCCCGCTTCCCACCCTAGCCTACCCCACCTCCTCATTGTATATAGCACATTGTAGATAGCTCAACCTGTATATATTGCATCTGTTAATTAAGCTACACCTGTATTACACCTACACAAACACTACTATACAACCACTGCATGCTGACATCCCCACACTATACAATTTGATTCGTTTGAAGTGAAAACCGCTTTGATTTTAGGATAAAAGCGGGATATAAATCCTTTTAAATAAAAAATAAAACAAACAAACTTGACCATAAACTACAACAAAACAGAAGTGCTACTTATCACCCAAAACTCTGCCTTCACCCGCCCCATCCACTATCACGATGATCACCACCACAAAACCAATAAAGCCCGAACTAAAATACCTCAGAGTGACTCTGGACAAATATCTGAACCTACTGTTTCACAACAGCAGAGCCACCAGGAACGCATACCTCAAAATGAGAACCATCGGACACCTGAAACCAATTCTCTCCCAAGATCACTTCCGTACTGTTTGTCAAGCTCTAATCACACCCATTCTAGACTACTGCAACCCCATATTTCTTGAGCTTCCAAAACATGCACTCCGGCCCTTGCAGATAGCTGCACGTATAACCACTGGCTCCTCAAGGCACGATCACATCACCCCCATTCTGAACCTCCTCCATTGGCTACCAATTAGTTTTCGCATACGATACAAAACCCTACTAAACATCTTTAAAATCAAACAGAACCTCTCAGCGAACAGTCTGCAGACCCTTATTAGCTCTGATGCAAGCACCAGACCCAGGAGAAGCACCACAGCCAACATCACAACCCCCAGAGCATTCACCAAAGTAAGGCAAACTACTTACAGGACAGCACTATCCCTGGCTGCTCCGGCTCTATGGAATTCCCCTCCTGGACTGTCTAAGATCAACTGTGGACCTTAAGGACTTCGGAAGTTGCTCAAAACCACACTCTACATAGAACAGTATGGTGATATCACATAACCTAACAAACATCTCCTACAGTCTGCATACTAAACGTTCCTGCCCCATGCCCTGCTCCTACCTCCCCCTCCCTCCCACCATAAACAACCCTGCACTGCCTCCTTATATAGAGCATTTTGTATATAGCTCATTAAGTGAATAGCTCATCATGAAATTATTTATACATTATCTACACCTACACAAACGCACTGAAATAGCCACTGCATGCCTACACCCACATACAATGTAACATGATTTGGTTGAAGTGTAAACCGCTTTGATTTACAGGATAAAGCGGTATATAAATCCTTTTAAATAAAGTCCAATATCTGCTTTAAAAAAAAAGTGGCAGGTGAAATGGCTTTGGACTATATACCACACATATCTGACACACAAAAATCTAAATCAATTAAAAAAGGAAATAGTATAAAAACTGAGACATTATCAGGACATGATTATTCCAAACAACCTCATCCTACAAAAAACACATTGGTAGGTCCTATACATAAACATCAATACCCATGGGGAGAAAGGATCTCAGAACCAACCAGAATCCAGGTCCAGGTCTGTAACAATCTTAGTTCAAGCTCAGCAACATCAGCGATACTAGAAAATACCTCACTTTCTTCAAGCTTCTCTACATTGATACTATTGTTAATTTTAACAGTTTTCTGATCCATTTACTAGAAAACAAACTTTAGCCAAGCAGACCTTGTCCATCAATACTGCAGCATTTACATATTTTACACTTCATTACATCAAGGCATCAGCTCCGTAACAGCAACTTGTGTGGTGAACACAAGAGCTGCCTGAGACCATCAGAAAAGGAGTTACTTACCTGTAACAGGTGATCTCTGGGAACAGCAGGAATAAGTCTTCACATATGGGTACGTCAGTACCGACAGAGCCTGCGCAGGAACACTCCCCAGCGTCCAATCAGAAAGCCTTTGGGAGCATCCCACAGTGCCTGCGTGCTGCCTTCCCGCCTTTCCAACTGTCTCTCCTCAGTTGAGTTTTATAGCTGAGACAAAGAGGGAGAGAGAGGGAAAGGAAGAGAGATAGAGAGAGAGAGAGAACTCCTAGGGGAGGTGGGTGGGTTGTGAAGACTTATTCCTGCTGTTCCCAGAGATCACCTGTTACAGGTAAGTAACTGTGCTATCTCCAGGAACAAGCAGGAATGAGTCTTCACATATGGGGACTCCCTAGCTTTTGATGCCAGGGAGAGAGCCCAGAAGTTGTGTCTCCCTGGGACAGGGCTGCACTTCCCCACCTGGATCTCTGGCATCCCATGAGGGATGGTGGGTAGGAGTTGATTAAGTATGGAACAGGTGTTTGAGAACAGCCTGACCAAACAAGGCATCCCGGCGGGAGTCCTAGTCTAAGCAGTAATGGGCTGTGAAGGTATGAACTGAGGCCCAAGTGGCTGCTCGACAGATGTCATCAATAGACACAGAGCTCAGATGAGCCATTGAGGCTGCCATGGCTCTCACATTGTGAGCTGTGACATGGCCCTCCAGAGAAATGTTCTTGCTCTGATAGGCGAAAGAAATACATTGGGCAATCCAGTTGGAAAGAGTTCTCTTGGAGACTGGTTGTCCCAAATGAGAAGGATCAAAAGCAACAAAGAGTTGGGAAGACTTTCTATGTTGCTGTGTCCTCTGTAAGTAAAAAGCTAGAGCTCTTTTACAGTCCAGGGTATGAAGATTCCTCTCTGCACTTGATGCATGAGGTCCTGGAAAAAAGACAGGTAGGTAGACCTCTTGGTTGAGGTGAAAAGGCGAGACCACCTTAGGCATAAAGTGTGGATTAGTCCTAAGGACCACCTTGTCATGATGGAACCTTGTATAAGGTGGATTAGCTGCTAGTGCTTGCAATTCACTGATGCGGCGTGCTGATGTGATTGTAATGAGAAAGATAACCTTCCAAGAAAGGTATTTCAAGGAGGTAGTAGCTAAAGGTTAAAAAGGCGGCTTCATAAGCTGACCAAGAACCAAATTTAAATCCCATGCCACCGGAGGTGGTCTAATGGGAGGCTTTGTTAAAAGGAGGCCTCTCATGAACCTTGCTACAAGGGGATGAGAGGAAACAGGTTGTCCATTTAGAGGCCTGAGGGAAGCTGCAATAGCACTCAGATGGACTCTTACTGAATTTGTCTTAAGGCCTGCATAGAGAGATGCAGGAGATACTCCAGCAACGATTCCAGAGGTATTGACCGGGGGTTAAGGAGTGATATGCGGAAATATTTCTTTACGGAAAGAGTAGTGGATCCATGGAATAGTCTCCCAGTGGGGGTGGTAGAGATGAGGACAGTAACTGAATTGAAAAAAGCATGGGACCAACACAGAGGATCTCTAAAGGTAAAAAGTGGACTGTTGTAGTTGTTGATATGGAAGGACAGACTAGATAGGCCATGTGGTCTTTTTCTGTCATCATGTTTCTATGTTTCCAGAACACCAGATGGTAAACCTTTTCCACTTAAAGGCGTAAGAACGTCTAGTGGAAGATTTTCTGGAAGCATAAAGAACATCTTTCATTTGTTGAGAAAGAGGAAGATCCTGGAGATCTAGTCCTTCAGCAACCAAGCTCTGAGATGCAGAGACTGGGGATTGGGATGCCACAACTTTCCATCCTTCTGAGAGAGAAGGTCTGGAGCAGACCCTAACTCCAGAGAGGGAACTTGAGAGAGATGTAGAAGCAAAAGGTACCACACCTGCCGTGGCCAATGTGGAGCTATGAGAATCATGTGGCCTCTGTCTCTCTGAAGCTTGAACAGGGTTTTGGGAATTAGGGGAATGGGTGGAAAGGCATACAGGAAGTCTTGACCCCAGTGAAGGAGGAAAGCATCCCTTGCCTGAGCCCCCTGAGCCAGAGTTCTGGAACAGAACCGGGGAAGTTTGGCATTCCACGGACTTGCAAAGAGGTCTATGTCCGGGGTTCCCCAAATTTGAAAAATCTTGGATACCTGGTCCATATGTAGGGACCACTCGTGTGGAAGCAGAACTCGAATGAGTCTGTCCGCCCAAGAGTTTTGAACACCTGGAAGATAGACTGCCAGAAGATGAATGTGATGCTCTGACGAGGGCCCACAGTCGCAGAGCTTCGTTGCAAAGCGACAGAGAGCCAGTTCCTCCCTGCTTGTTTATATAGAACATGGCTACTTGATTGTCCGTGTGGACAAGGACTGTCTTGTGGCTGAGCAGGGTGTGGAAAACTCGCAGAGCAAGGAAGATTGCTCTGAGTTCCAAGAGATTGATATGTAGACAAGTCTCCTGTGGGGACCAGATGCCCTGGGTGGAGAGGTCCTGAAGATGAGCTCCCCAGCCCATTGGAGAAGCATCTGTTGTAAGAGTTGCCTGGGGTAGAGGCTGTTGAAAAGGAGACCCCAGCAACAGGTTTTGAGGGGACTTCCACCACTGGAGGGACAAAATGAGGCGACTTGTGTTTGCTATTTTGTCGGACAGGCAGCCTAATGCCTGGGTCCATTGGGTGGATAAAGTCCACTGAGCTGCTCTCATGTGAAGGCGAGCATATGGTACCACATGAACAGTGGATGCCATGTGGCCTAGCACCTAACATCTCTCGAGCAGTTAGAAGGGGTTTTGACTCTGCTTGAGAAGCTAACTGCATCAAGCGAAGGCAGCGGGCCTGGGGAAGATAGGCCCTTGCCTTTGTGGTATCCAGCAGTGCCCCTATAAACTCCAGGGACTGAGTAGGGATCAAATTGGATTTTGGGATGTTTATTACCAGCCCTAAATATTGAAGGATACGCATTGTGCAGGTTAGAGCAGTCTTGGCCTCTGATTGAGTGGGAGCTCGAATGAGCCAGTTGTCCAGACAAGGGAAGACAAATATTCCCAGGGTGCGCAGAAAAGCAGCAACCACTGCCATGCATTTCGTGAACACCCGTGGTGCAGAGGCCAGGCCAAAGGGGAGCACTTTCTATTGATAGTGCTTCTCCTGGAAAAGGAACCGAAGGAACCTTCTGTGAGTTGAATGGATAAGAACAGGAGTGCACGCATCCTTGAGATCTAGAGAACAAAGCCAATCCTGACTGAAGGTATGGCAGCAGAGTTCCTAGAGAAACCATCTTGAATTTCTCTTCGACTAGGAATCTGTTCAATTCTCTGAGATCTAAAATGGGCCTGAAGCTCCCTGTTTTCTTTGGGATAAGAAAATAGGGGGAGTAGAACCCCGTGCCCTGTTGTTGAGAAGGCACTTCCTCTATTGCCCCCTGGGCTAGAAGAGTGGCAACATCCTGCTCTAACAGGCTGAGGAGGGAGGATGGAGAATTGAACTGGTGCACTATTGCGAGAGGGGGCAAGCTGGAAAAATGAAGCTTGTACCCCCCTCTTATGATGGAGAGTGTCCAATGCTCTGCTGTGATTTGCCCCCATCTGGGAGCAAAGTGACATAAAGCACAGTTACTTACCTGTAACAGGTGATCACTGGGAACAGCAGGAATAAGTCTTCACATATGGGTATCGTTGGTACCGATGGAGCCTGCGCGGGAACGCTCCCCAGCGTCCAAAAGGAAAGCTTTTGGGACCATCCCACAGCGCCTGCGCGCTGCCTTCCCGCCTTTCCTAACCGCCTCTCTCTATTATTTATATTTATTTTATTTAGCTGTATTTATATCCCGCTTTTCACCGGGTCAAAGCGGTCAATTGGGAGATACATTTAACACGAGGGGATATGACACACATACGCTAATACTTACAGGGAACATGGGCAATGGAGGGTTAAGTGGCTTGCCAAAGACCACAAGGAGTACCTATAGGACTAGAAATCCCAGTCCCTCCGGCCTGAGATTGCTGTCCCCAGGTGGGACTTGAACCCCTGGCCCTCTGGCCTGAAGTACCTTGTCGTAACCACTAGGCCACTCCTCCCGGCCTCCCACTAGGCCACTCTCTCTCTCCCCTTTAGTTCGAGTTTTAAAGCTGAAACAAAGAGAGTGAGGAAAGGAAAGAAAGATAGAGATACAACTCCTAGGGGAGGTGGGTGGGTGGTGAAGACTTATTCCTGCTGTTCCCAGAGATCACCTGTTACAGGTAAGTAACTGTGCTATCTCCAGGAACAAGCAGGAATGAGTCTTCACATATGGGGACTCCCCAGCTAGAGATGGCTGGGAGATCACCCATGTTGTGAGTCCCTGGGAAGGGCTCTACCTCCACCCATGAATCTCAGGCATCCAGCCAGGGATGGAGGGTAGGAGTTGGTTAGGTATGGAACAGGTGTTTGAGAACAGCCTGACCAAACAAGGCATCCCAGCGGGAGTCCTTGTCCAAGCAGTAATGGGCTGTGAAGGTATGAACCGAGGCCCAAGTGGCCGCTCAACAGATCTGGTCGATGGACACAGAGTTTAGATGAGCCATAGAGGTTGCCATGGCCCTCACATTGTGAGCTGTGACATGGCCCTCCAGAGAAAGGTTCTTACTCTGGTAGGCGAAAGAAATACACTGAGCAATCCAATTGGACAGTGTTCTCTTAGAGACTGGAAGTCCTAAATGAGAGGGATCAAAAGCAACAAAGAGTTGAGAGGACTTTCTATGTTGCTGTGTCCTTTGTAAGTAAAAAGCAAGAGCTCTTTTACAATCCAGGGTATGAAGATTCCTCTCTGCACTTGAAGCATGAGGTCCTGGAAAAAAGACAGGTAAGTAAACCTCTTGGTTGAGATGAAAAGGTGAGACCTCTTTAGGCATAAAGTGTGGATTAGTCCTGAGGACTACCTTGTCATGATGGAACCTTGTATTTATTTATTTATTTACATTCTCTTATATACCGCACTATTCAGCATCAGCGCGGTTTACATGGAACAGAAATGCTCAGTACAGTTAACATGTATGAGTTTACAGATAACAGGGCAAGTAACTTAGATAACAGGGGTAAACTATTTACAAAACTTGCTACATAAGCTTGGATACCGGTGGTAAACTATTTACAAATATTGCTACATAAGGTTGTATGATCATGAATTCTATAGAAACAAATGCACCGGGGGGGCGGAGCCTGATGTCCAGCGGGTTAGACGCTTCGCGCTGAAGCTCCCGAGGGGCCTACTCAGAATCCTGACTTAATATCTGCATAAACCTAATATTTTACACCGAACTTACCGGGGTGCCTAGGGGGGAATGGCGGCCCACAAACCAGTGCGCTTGGACTTCGGGTCTCCCTCTTCTTCACATGGAAAACGTTCCAAAACAGAGTTGTCTTCCCCACCAAAGATGGTTCCACTTCGGGTCAGCCCCGAATTGCAACAGGAGATCTTGGAGGAAATACGTGGTGTGAAGGAACTGGTACAGTCCAACGGAAAAGCGCTCCGAGCCATGCGAGAAGATTTCGGTATGCTTCAGGACCGGCTTGAAGGTCTTTCACTACGGCTGGACAACATGGCGGGGGTCCTCGATTCGCACGCGGTGCGCTTGGTGAACCTGGACAAGGCTGAGCGTCAGATACAGAATCTTCAAAAAGAGTTAGAGGATTGCAATAATCGAGCCCGTCGCAACAATGTAAGGCTCATAGGAGTTCCAGAGGGGGCGGAAGCAGGAGATATCAGAGAATTTCTGGTCAAAACTCTCCCCTCCTTGCTGAAGATTACCTTTTGCAGAGATCTGGAAATTGACCGAGCATATCGTGCTCCTACCAACATCGCACTCAATCGGACGACCCCCCGGCCCATTATCTTCCGTTTACTGAGGTATCAGCAAGTTGAGCAAATTTTCAAAGCTGCCCGGGTGATGCAACATCTGCAGTTTGACGATCATAAAGTCTCTTTCTTCCCCGACTTGGCAAAGCCCACAGTTGACCGGCGGAAGGGACTCCTTGCTTTTCGACCTAGACTTCAACAGTTACAGGCTCGCTTTGGCCTCTTATATCCAGCGAAGCTCAGAGTGACTCTCCATAACCAAACTAGAACCTTCGAAGATCCTGCTCTGCTAGCAACATTTTTAGATTCCAAAGAGGCAGACCAGATGCGCTAAGTCAACAACTCGGATGGACTCCGCTGGAACTGCCCGCCATTTTGAATGGCCCGATGCGGTGATCATTGCCTGGAATAGAGACTGCCTGGACCTTTCTTTCTTTTATATCTACCTCTCTTGGTCTCCTTTTCCTCCATGATGTGCACCTCGGTTGGATTCGGAGCACGCACAGCTATACCGGTTATATGTTTCAATTTAGGCCTTCTCTGGGGTTTCACCCCGCAGACATCAGGTCGCCAGTAATTTCTGGGGTTTTGCTTCTTCTCTAAGGCACTTCGGTGCTTCTACTGTTATATAGGGCGCTTCATGATTTTTCATTGGCTTATTTTCTATCATATCGTGTGTACAGTCATTTATAGTTGATATGAGGGACATTGCGCAACTCGGTGCGCCATCATGTTCCTTTCTCAGAATGTTTGACTTTGTTGTATGGCCTTATGTATGCTCTTATTACTGAACGTAAGAGGCATCAATAGTCCAAACAACAGAATGACCATCCTTAGTTATTTTAATCATGACCATACTGATTTAGTGTTTCTTCAGAAAATCCATTTCACCTCTGTCGAACCACTGAAACTTACTGCCAAACCTTATATGGTGGCTGCCTATTCTCCCGCCGCTTCTAAGCGGGGCGGGGTAGCCATCTTAGTTGAGAAATCTTTGCCAACCACTGTAATGGATACTAGCTCTGATGGGGAGGGTAGCTGGGCCTGTGTATATTTTAAGGTTGGAGATAGTGAATTTACGTGTATTGGTATTTATGTTCCGAATGTGGATGACCCTGTTATTGTTACTCGGCGGTGACTTCCACCAAGTATTTGATCCTTTGATAGATAGACTGCCGCCTAAATCGAGTGGTCCGCCCAAGAGTCTCTACACCCTGCCAGCTCTGATGAAAGATTTTGCGTGAGTAGATATATGGAAGTTGCTTCACCCCTCAGACTTAGAGCTCACCTTTTCTCAGCCCCCCCCATCACTCACAATCTAGATCAGATTTTTTCTTATCTCCTCAGTACTGCTATCCCAAGTGGACATATACTCCTGATAGGTTAGCCAATTGGAATGCCATCCAGTGCGCTTGATGCTGGACGTGCCATGTGGCCTTTGGTTTACTAAACTCCTGTTAAGTATGATTGTCCCGCATTACAGTATTACTGGAGTCGGGTCTGGGGTCGTCTTCATTCTATTTTATATTTTCCGGAACCCCTCTTTTGGAAGATTGTGGGGCTCCGCTTAGCTGCGGGGATCCCCTCTCTTCCTAAATTGGCTTACTTCCTTTTAGCCTTTATGCTGGGCATTGCTATTTCCTATTTCCTTAATCACGAAATATTGGGAAAATAGCTCTTTTTTGAGTTCTAATGAATGGTGAAACATATCTGTCTTTATTGTAAATATGCGCAAATACCTAGTATGTCAGCCTTTTCCGTTCAAACCATTCACTATTGGTCTAGCTAGAAGACGCTCAACGATTATGTTCAAACTATTCAATGCTCTCAGTTGACTGTTTGATTCTGTATTAATCTTTGTCACATGCTCATCCGGTATCATAGATTCTACTTCTGTTTGTTTGATGTACAATAATTGTTGTATGTAAGCGCTTATATGATGATTCTTATCAGCTTAGAGAAGAAGCATTGGGGTGGGGGGTAATTGGGGTTGCTTTCTTTATTGTATGTGTGTATTTGTTTCTTTTGGTGTGTTGTTACTTTGTTTGTTGTAAAATGAAAATAAAAGTTTAAAAAAAAAAAAAAAAAAAAAGAAACAAATGCACCACTAAGGGTTAGAGAATCTTTCTTGGCATGTTGTTGGGAAACCATATATTTGCTTAGTGGGTTGCATCTCTGTCTCGGTGGGTGAGGTTGGGTTCTATGAGGTACTTATTGAAAAGATGGTACTTGAGGGCTTTCCTAAACTGCGTAAGGCCCTTAATAGCCCGGATATCTGGAGGTAATGCGTTCCAGCATCTTGGTGCGCTGATACTAAACGCCCTATTGGCTGTAGATAAAGTGCAAACTGTTAATGCTTTCGGGACTTTTAGGGTGTTTGTAGCTGTGGATCTCCTTGCTCTATTAGGAGATATGGTATGGATGAGGGCCATTATTGATTCAGGGGAGAGCTTGTTAATAGCTTTAAAAGTGAGTAACAGAGTCTTAAAAACGATTCTAGCCTGGATAGGTAGCCAATGTAATTGTATCAACAGAGGTGTCACGTGGTCGCTTCTGGGGGCTCCATGGATGACCCTTGCTGCAGCGTTCATGGCGAGCTGCAGCGGGTGTAAGGTGGATAGGGGCAGGCCTTGATGGATGGCATTGGCATAATCAAAATGAGGTATGATCAATGTATAAGGAGGATTAGCCACCAAGGCTTGCAGCTCACTGATGCGGTGAGCTGAAGTGACTGCAATGAGAAAAATAACCTTCCAGGAAAGGAATTTCAAGGAGGTAGTGGCTAAGGGTTCAAAGGGCGGCTGCATAAGCTGGCCAAGAACCAAATTCAAGTCCCATGCCACTGGAGGTGGTCTGATGGGAGGTTAATTCAAAAGAAGGCCTCTCATGAATCGTGCTATAAGAGGATGAGAGGAAATAGACTGTCCATTGAGAGGTTTAAGGGATGCTGCAATAGCACTCAAATGGACTCTTACTGAATTCGTTTTAAGGCCTGCATGGGATAAATGCAGCAAAAACTCTAGTAAAGAATTCAGAGGTGTTGCAGAAGGTTTAAGACCCTTTTCTGCACACCAAATGGTAAACCTTTTCCATTTAAAAGCATCGGAACGTCTAGTGGAAGGCTTTCTTTCACTTGCTGAGAAAGATGCAAATCTTGAAGGTCTAGGCCTTCAGTAACCAGGCTCTGAGGTGAAGAGACTGGGGATTTGGGTGCCACAACGTTCCCTCCTCCTGGGACAGGAAGTCTGGAGCAGATCCCAAGTCCAGGGAGGGAGCTTGAGAGTGATGCAGAAGTAGAGGGTACCACACTTGGCGTGGCCAATGTGGTGCTAGGAGGATCATAGACCCCTTGTCTCTCTGAAGTTTGAAGAGTGTCTTGGGAAGTAGGGGAATGGGTGGAAAGGCATAGAGGAAGTCTTGCCCCCAATGAAGGAGGAAGGCATCCCTGGCCTGAACTCCCTGACACGGAATTCTGGAACAGAACCGGGGAAATTTGGCATTCCACGGACTTGCAAACAAGTCTATGTCTGGGGTTCCCCAAATTCGAAAGATCCTGGCTATCTGGTCCCCATGGAGGGACCATTCGTGCGGAAGCAGAACTCGATTGAGTCTGTCTGCCCAGGAGTTTTGAACCCCTGGAAGATATACTGCCATGAGATGAATTTGATGCTCTCTGGCGAAGGCCCACAATCTCAGAGCTTCATTGCAAAGCGACAGAGCGCCAGTCCCGCCCTGCTTGTTCACATAGAACATGGCTACTTGGTTGTCCGTGTGGATGAGGACTGTCTTGTAGCTGAGCAGGGTGTGGAAGACAGAGCTAGAAAAATTGCTCTGAGCTCTAAGAGGTTGATATGTAGAGATGTCTCTTCTAGATACCAGATGCCCTGAGTGGAGAGATCTTGAAGATGAGCTCCCCAACCTCTTGGAGAGGCATCTGTTGTAAGGGTTACTTGGGGTTAACACCTGTTGAAAGGGGAACCCCAACAACAGATTTTGAGTGGACTTCCACCAGTGAAGGGACCAAAAGAGGCAACTGGAGGTTGCTATTTTGTCTGACAGGCAACCTGATGCCTGGGTCCATTGGGTGGATAGAGTCCACTGAGCTGCCCTCATGTGAAGGCGAGCGTAAGGAACCACATGCACAGTGGATGCCATGTGGCCTAACAGTTAACATCTCTCGAGCAGTTAAATGGGATTTTAACTGAATCTGTGAGGCTAAATGCACCAAGCGTAGGCAACGGGCCTGGGGAAGATAGGCCCTTGCAGTTGTGGCATCCAGTAAGGCCCCTATGAATTCTAGAGATTGAGTAGGGATCAGATGGTATTTTGGAAAGTTTATTACAAGTCCCAGATATTGAAGGATACGGCTTGTGCAGGTTAGAGAAGTCTGGGCCTCTGACTGGAATGGAGCTCGAATGAGCCAGTTGTCCAGATATGGGAATACGAATATCCCCAGAGTGCGTAGAAATGCAGCTACTACTGCCATGCATTTTGTGAACACCCTTGGTGCAGAGGCCAGACCGAAGGGAAGCACTCTGTATTGATAGTGCTTCCCCTGATAAAGGAACCGAAGGAACCTTCTGTGTGTTGGATGGATGAGGACATGGGTATACGCATCCTTGAGATCTACAGAGCAAAGCCAATCCTGACTCTGAAGGTATGGAAGGAGAGTACCGAGAGAAATCATCTTGAATTTCTCCTTGCATAGAAACTTGTTCAATTCTCCGAGATCTAATATGGGTCTGTAGCCCCCTGTTTTCTTTGGGATAAAAAAGTAGGGGGAGTAGAACCCTGAACCCTGTTGAAGAAGGGGTACTTCTTCTATTGCCCCTTGGGCAAGAAGGGTAGTAATCTCCTGACCCAAAAGGTCGAGGAGAGATGTCTGAGAATTGAACTGTCTCACAATGGTGTGAGGAGGAAAGTTTAAGAAATGAAGCTTGTACCCCTCCCTTATGATGGAGTGGGTCCACTGCTCTGCTGTGATTTGTTCCCATCTGGGAGCAAAGTAAGCCAACCTTCCTGGAATGGTGAGAGGCTCTGGATGTTCTAGAGCCAGAAAGGCTAAGCTCTCTAGTTGTAAGTCAAAGGTCCTGAGGAGGCTGAGGCTGTTGGGCCGTAGTAGTCCTAGCAGCCTTAGGCTTGGCCTGTTTCGGTTGTTGCTGTCTCTTTGTAGCAAAACGACCTGCAGAGGATGATGGCTGACCATAAGCAGAATAATATTTCCCTTTTTTGGGAAAAAATCCCTTTTTGAACAACCTTTTCTTAAAGGGAGCAGAAGTAGACTTTGAAAGTCTATCTAAAGCAGAATTTTCAGCATCCATCTGGGTGGCCTTTGCTTGCCTATCCTTGCCAAAAAGGTTTTCACCTGTACAAGGAAGATTTCCTAGTCCATCTTGAACCCAAGGTTCCAAATCAGAAGCTTGTAATCAAGCAACTCTGCGTGCACCTATGGCAATGGCCGAGGCTCTGCTGGCACCTTCAAAAGAGTCAAAGGCTGCACGGTTGGAGAACTTGGAAATATCCTGGGCATGTTTGAGCAAGGTGAGGAACTCTTCCCTTTTATCTTCTGCAATAAAAGAAGATAAAGTTTGCAAGTGATCTGTAACTTCTTTTAGAAACATCCCCATATAGAGACTATAGGAGTTGATTCTGGCAACAAGCATGCTAGCCTGGAAAATTCTCCTGCCAAAAGGCATCTAAGGTTCTGCATTCCCTCCCTGGAGGAGCAGAAGAGTGCCTTTTGGTACTCTTTATCTTCTTCATAGCAGACTCCACCACAATGGAGTGGTGAGGAAGCTGAGTCTTATGGAAGCCAGGGCAAGGAGGAACACGATACATGGTGTCCAACCTGCGAGAATGAGGGGAAGTGGTGAGAGGAGTCTCCCATATGCCCAACATGAGATCATAAAGAATCTCATGTATTGGTAAAGTGGCTGCCTCTTTAGGAGCCTTAGGATATTGTAAAATATCTAATTTTTTGGCTCTAGGCTCTGTCTCAGGGGCCACTGAGATAGAGAGGCCTCTGGCCACTTCCCTAATGAAGTCTTGAAAAGACAAGTCTTCTGGAGGAGACATTCTCCTTTTTGGAGAAGAGGGCTCCTGAGGATGAATCACCGATGCTTCGACAGAGACCTCTGATTCATCTGAGTCTTCAGAGGAATCGAAGTATCGCCTGTCTGGATGCTCCTGCAGAGCCCGATACGCGTACCGGATGGTATCGACATCGGGAGTGATCGGTACCGGTTCGGTACCGATGGGCATCACAGGACAGTGTACCGATGCAGCAGACATCGAAGCGGATGTCGATGCAATCGGTGCCGGCACCGGAACCGATATCGGTACCGGCAACGATGTTTGTTGCGGTACCGAAGGCGTCGCAGCTTGTATGAATGTCGTGATGGCACGCTGCATGGTCAGGATATTCTGATCCATTGACGCAACCAATGTCTGGATGTCGGTACCAGTGGGAACCACCGGTAACCCAGAACATGGCAACAGGTGATCGGTTGAGGCCGTGCCATCGATGTCAACCTGTGACCCCATAGATAAAGCTTTGGAAGCCGGAGCCTCCCGCCGGGGTAATTTTGCCGGTGCAGGTTCCTCGAGGGCAAGCCCGGAGGCATCTTATTTTATTTATTTATTTATTTACATTCTCTTATATACCGCGCTATTCTGCACCAGTGCGGTTTACATTGAACAAGCTGAAATTACATTGAACAGGGCATTATAACTTGGAGATAACTATTTTACAGGGAACATGGGCTATGGAGGGTTAAGTGGCTTGCCCAAGACCACAAGGAGCACCTGTGGGACTAGAAACCCCAGTCCTTCCGGCCCAAGGTTGCTGTCCTCTAGTGGGATTTGAACCCCCGACCTTCCAGCCTGAAGTACCTTGCCCCAACCACTAGGCCACTCCTCCACTCTGAGGGAGATCTACCCTTCGAGGACCGGCTGGATTTAAGTTTGGTTACCTGAGATCCATGTGAGGAAGAAGCAGCCCTGGAAGACGTCGATGCAACCGAAGCTGCATCCAAGGTAAACAGGGTACTGAGCTTAGCTGCTCGATTCTGTAGACCTTTTTTAGACATCATGGAGCAGGACTCACAATCCGCAATGGAGTGGTCAGGACCTAAACATTTTAGACACCAGTCATGGGTGTCAGTGACAGAAATAGTGCCGCTGCACTTCGTGCATTTTTTAAACCCAGAGGCGGGCTTTTCCATGTGGAAAAAATTTCTTAGGCCTAAGGCCAAAGAAGAAAAAGCACTGAAGTGAGAAAAAACAGCAGGTTTTTTTTTTTTTTAAAAATAAAGAAAGAAAAGACCGGCGGTACCGGTCCAGCGTCGAGAAGGCAGACGCGCGACCAAAGAAATAAAATAAAGAAATTCTTCAGCGGTGACAGGAACACGACCTGCTGGCTCCGCGGAAAAGAACTACTGGAGAGAGGCGGTTAGGAAAGGCGGGAAGGCAGCGCGCAGGCGCTGTGGGATGCTCCCAAAAGCTTTCCTTTTGGACGCTGGGGAGCGTTCCCGCGCAGGCTCCGTCGGTACCGACGATACCCATATGTGAAGACTCATTTCTGCTTGTTCCTCGAGATCCTTCCTGGTATGGTGGAGGGCTCTGGTCCTTCTAGAGCCAGGAAGGCTAAGTTCTCTAGCAGAGAGTCAAAGGCCCTGAGGGGGCTGAGACTGCTGGGCTGGAGCAGGCCTCGCAGCCTTTGCCTTGGTCTGTTTGGAGGATTGCTGACATTTGGAAGGAAACTGAGCTGCAGAAGATGCTCTCTGACTATAAGCAGGATAGGATCTTCCCTTTTTAGAAAAAGGTGTTTTCTTGAACCAACTTTTCTTAGCAGGAGCAGTAGTAGATTTGGATAGTCTATCCAAAGCAGAATTTTCAGCATCCATTTGATTGGCTTTTGCTTGCCAATCTTTACCAAACAGATTCTCACCTCTACAAGGGATATTTCCCAATTCATCTTGGACCCAGGTCTCCAAATCAGATGCTTGAAGCCAAGCAATCCTACGTGCACCTATAGCTATAGCTGAGGCTCTGCTTACACATTCAAAGGAGTCGAAAGCTGCACGGTTGGAGAATTTGGAGATATCCTGGGCATGTTTGAGCCCAGAGAGAAATTCTGGCCTTTTACTGTCCGACATAAAAGGACTTAAAGTCAGCAAATGGTCAGTGACTTCTTTTAAGAACATTCCCATGTAGAGACTATAGGAATTAATTCTCGCAGCAAGCATGGAAGCTTGGAAGACTCTTCTACCAAAAGCATCCAGGGTTCTACATTCACGTCCTGGAGGATTAAAGGCATGTCTCTTGGCACTTCTAATCTTTCTCATTGCAGACTCAACCACAGTAGAATGGTGAGGAAGCTGAGTTTTATGGAAACCAGGGCAAGGAGGGACACGATACATGGTGTCTAACCTGCGAGAATGAGGAGAGGTGGATAGAGGTGCTTCCCACATCCTTAACATGAGATCATACAGAATCTCATGAATAGGCAAGGTAGCTGCCTCTTTAGTTTTAGGATATTGTAGAATATCTAACTCCTTAGCTCTAGGCTCTGACTCTGGGGCTACTGTAATAGAGAGACCCCGAGCCACCTCTCTGATAAAGTCTTGAAAAGACAAGTCCGCTGGAGGAGACATCCTTCGTTTAGGAGAGGACTCCTCCTGTGGAAGAAGCATTGCTGCATCGACAGACTCTTCAGAATCCTCAGAGTCAGAGGAATCGAAGTATCATCTGTCGAGATGCTCTTGCAAAGCCCGATACCCGTACCGACCGGGATCGGTATGGGGAATCATCGGTACCAGGGTATCGGTACCGGAGGGTTGCAGAGGGCAGAGTACCAGCATAGCTGACACCGATGCCGATACCGGAGCCGGTACCGGCGGAGTAGTCTGTTGCGGTACCACGGGCGTCGAAGCCACTAGGAAAGTCGCCAGACTGCGTTCGATGGACAGAATCCTCTGATCCATCGATGCTGCCAATGCCTGGAAGTCGTTACCGGTGGAAGCCACCGGTACCCCAGAGCATGGCACCAGGAGATCTGTTGAGGCCACGCCATCTAGATCGATCATCCTGGAATCCCGATGATGATGCTTTAGAAGCCAAAGCCTCCTGCCGGGGTAATTTTGCCGATGCAGAATCCTCGAGGGCAAGGCCAGGGGCATCTCGATGCTTAGAAGGAGATTTGCCCTTCGAGGACCGGCTGGATTTATGTTTAGTTACCTGAGATCCATGTGAGGAGGAAGAAGCCCTGGAAGACGCCGATGCCACCGAAGCTGCATCAGAGAGACAGAGTAAATTAGACTTACCTGCTAATTGTCATTCCTTAAGGAACTCTAGTCCAGTCCCGGAACCATAGAGTTGTCAACCTCCACCAGCAGCTTTGGAGACTGAAAGATTTCATCACTTTGATGTCACCGGTATAAGTAGACAGGAACCGCCCCCTATCACCAGTACCTATTGACAAAGCAGACTCAGCAGAGCAACAAATAAGTAGAATAAAGAAATAATAGCCATAATCGGCCAACAGTCGAAATGAACTCGCACCCAAACAGTCCCAAACATTGTTACCAGAAAAAAGGAATGGGTGAACCGAGAACCCCCAAGCCCGGCGCAACTGTGCGACCAAGCTCAAGAGACACTGCTGCGTAAAGAAGGGCCCCGCCTGACTTCCCTGCGCTTCTTCTCACCCTTCCTACACTAAACCAGTAGACAGACCGTCTGGACCGCTTTAAAGAATCTTCAGGCTGCCCCTAATGCAAAGACCCTGGGAGGGATCCAGGACTGGACTAGAGTTCCTTAAGGAACGACAATTAGCAGGTAAGTCTAATTTACTCTTCCTTAGCGTCCCTCTAGTCCAGTCCCGGAACCATAGAGGACGTGACAGAGCAGTACACATCAACGAGAAGGACCTACTAGCCCAGCCTGAAGAACCGCTGAGCCAAAACGCCCATCCCCCTGTGCCTGCACATCCAGCCTATAAGGCCGAGCAAACGAATGGAGCGAAGACCACGTCGCCGCCTACAGATCTCCTCCGCTGGCACCAAACTGACTTCCGTCCAAGACGCCGCCTGCGCCCTGGTGGAATGCGCACGAAGACCTTCCGGAACCACTTTACCCTTCAACAGGTAGGCGGAAGCAATCGCCTCCTTCAACCACCGCGAGATGGAAGACTTCACCGCTGCCTCACCTTTCCGAGGCCCCGCAAAAACAATAAACAGCCTGTCTGACTTCCTAAAGGAGGCCGTTCTCCTGAGATATTTCTTGAGCACTCTCCGAACATCCAAGAGATGCAAACGGCCCCCCGAGCGCTCTTTCTGTTCCGCCGAGAACACTGGAAGCGATACTACTTGGTTGACATGAAACACGGAAACCACCTTCGGTAAAAAGGCCGGAACCGTGCGCAAAACCACCTTGTGCCTGAAAAAGGTCAGATACGGCTCCGTACACACCAACGCCTGCAACTCCGAAATCCTCCGAGCCGAACAAATAGCCACAAGGAAGAGAGTCTTCAACGTCAAGTCTTTCAAGGAAGCCTTGTCCAAAGGCTCGAATGGTTCTTGAAGTAGCGCGTCCAAAATCAAATTCAGATCCCAAGAAGGAACGGAATCTCGTCTTGGAGGCCTCAACAGTAACACCGCTCTAAAACGCCTAATATCTCCATGGGCACCCACCGGCTGACCTTGAATCTTACCCCTGAAACAGGCTATGGCTGCCAGCTGCACCCTCAAAGTGCTCGCGGCCAACCCCTTTTCCACACCATCCTGAAGAAAAGACAGTATATGAGGCACCGAAGCCCGCAGAGGTTGAAAATCGCAGTCCTCACACCACGCCTCAAAAACACCCCATACGCGAACATACGCCAAGGAAGTAGAGCGGCGCCGCGCCTTCAATAAGGTAGAAATTACTGCCACCGAGTACCCCTTGGCAGTCAACCTTGCCCGTTCAAGAGCCATGCCGTAAGCGAGAATCGACCCACCTGCGGCATGCGTAATGGCCCCTGAAGCAAGAGATCCCCCCGCAGAGGAAGCCGCCACAGACTGCCCACCAGACGCCGAACCAGATCTGCATACCACGGTCTTCTGGGCCAATCGGGCACCACGAGAACCACCAGACCGCTGTGTTTCTCTATGCGTTGAATCACCTTGCCTATGAGAGCCCAAGGAGGAAACACGTAGAGAAGGCCCTCCAGCGGCCACCGCTGAGCCAACGCATCGAGGCCTTCTGCCATTCGTTCACGCCTCCGGCTGAAGAACCTCTCCACCTGCGCGGAATCGAACCGTGCCATCAGATCCATTACCGGTAGCCCCCAGCGCCGCACTATCAACGCAAATACATCCAGGTGTAGACTCCACTCCCCCGGGTCTACTCTGCGGCGGCTCAGAAAATCGGCCTCGATATTCTCCACGCCTGCCACGTGCTGTGCCGACAGCGCCGCCAGATTCCACTCGGCCCAGTCCAAGAGTCGACTCGCCTCCTCCTCCAGCGACGCACTCCCTGTGCCGCCCTGGCGATTGATATAAGCTACCGTCGTGGCATTGTCGGACAGCACTCGAACCACCTTCCGACTCAAGTCTTTTTGGAAACTCTGCAGCGCCAGAAATACCGCTCGCATCTCCAATCGGTTTATGGACCATTGAATCTCTTCCCTTGACCACTCTCCTTGGGCAAACTTTCCTTCGCAGTGTGCCCCCCAACCTATGAGGCATGCATCCGTTGTCAACAGCCTCCATACGGGAGCCTCCAGAGGCATGCCCCCCTCTAGACTTCCGGGGCGCAACCACCACAGGAGTGCCCGTCGCACTACCGGAGGACACACCAACCTTTGAGACAACACATCCCTCTGATGCGACCAGCGCCTTAGAAGAGAGCTCTGCAGCGGCCGCATATGCGCTCTGGCCCACTGAACCACCTCGATGCTGGCTGCCATCGTCCCAAACAACTGCAAATAGCGCCATGCAGTCGGAGCTCTGCAACCCAGAAATCTCCGCACGAGCTCCCGCAATTCCCATGCTCTCTTGTCCGGGAGAAAAACCATTCCCCGACTGGTCTCGAAACGCGCTCCCAAATATTCGAGGGCTTGAGAGGGAGCTAGTTTGCTCTTCGCAAAATTGACCACCCAACTGAGACTCTCCAACAATTGCACCACTCGCGCCGTGGCCGCCACGCTCTCCTCCCGGGACTTCGCTCGAATCAACCAATTGTCCAAGTAAGGGTGCACGAGAATGCCCTCCTTGCGGAGCGCCGCCGCCACCACTACCATGACCTTGGTGAAAGTGCGAGGCGCCGTCGCTAGGCCGAAAGGCAATGCTCGGAATTGAAAATGACCCATCGGCAGAGCAAACCGCAGATACTTTTGATGCTCGCAGCGTATGGGAATATGCAAATATGCCTCCGTCAGGTCTAGAGACGTGAGAAACTCTCCCTTTCGCACCGCCGCAATGACTGAACGCAAGGACTCCATCCGGAAATGGGTCACCCGAAGACAGCAATTTACCCTCTTTAAATCCAATATGGGACGGAACGTAACCTCTTTTTTCGGAACCACGAAATAAATGGAGTATCGACCGGAGCCGCACTGAGCCGCCGGAACGGGCACCACCGCCCCTAAATGCCGCAGCCGCTGCACCGTGCTGGCAACTGCCCTGAACTACCTTGGGGCTCGGCACGGGAAGAGGACAAAGGCGTCGGAGACGGGGCGCTGGAGCTCTAGGGCATAGCCTTCTCGAATGACCTCCAACACCCACTGATCCGCAGTTAATTGGACCCAGACGGGGTAAAACTCCCGCAACCTTCCTCCCACGGGCACCTCCCCCCTCTGGGCCTGCCATATCTCATTGGGGTTTTCTACTGTTGGCGGACTGAAAGGAACCAAATCCTCTGCCCGCCCCCCGGAAACCCTGAAAGGACTGACCTCGAGCCATATACCGACCCCGCGAAGGCTGGGAAAATCGGAAGGATCGGAATCTCCGCGAGTCTCTGGGGACACCCCTAGAGGCTATCGACCCCCGGCCCTGCTTCAGCCTATCCTCCGGGAGCCGACCCCCTTTGGAGTCCCCCAAGTCCTTGACCAACTTCTCTAAATCCTCCCCAAAGAGAAGCTTGCCTCGAAAAGATAATTTACTAAGCCGCGCCTTGGAAGAACCGTCCGCCGACCAGTTGCGGAGCCACAGATACCTGCGAGCCGCCACCACCGAAGCCATGCTCTTGGCGAGCCCCCGAATCAAATCATAGTGAATATCCGATAGGTAAACCATGCCGGATTCCAGCCATGCCAGATCCTCGGCCTGTTCTTCCGGTAGTCTCCCCCCCCCCCCCGCAGACATTGGGACCACCGCAAGCCAGCTCTCGCCACCCATGCTCCCGCAATGGAGGCTTGCAATGAGAGAGCGCACATAACACCTGTTTCAACAAGGTATCCAGCTTCCTATCCTGCACATCTTTTAACGCCGCGGCGCCCTCCACCGGAATGGTGGTCTTAGTGACCGCCGACACCGCAGCATCCACCTTTGGGGACCGAAAAATCTCCCTATCCTGTTCCGACAACGGATATAACCGGGCCAAAGTCTTGGTCCCTCAGAGCGCGGATTCCGGCGCGTCCCATTCCTCCTGAATCATATCTCGAAACACCCTATGAACCGGGAATACCTTTTGAGAAGTCCTAACCGCCTGCAACAACGGATCCTCCAACACATCCTCAGCTGCAGGCGTCACAGAGGGCATGTTTAAAGTCTTTAGAGTCTAAGCAATCAACGCTGGCAACTCTTCCCGCCGGAACACCCGGACCACTCTACTCTGCTCCACGTCCGGTAGCTCTCCGTCCTCTAAATCCTCCTCCGAGCCCACTTCCAGATCCAGATCCGCTCCGAGGTCATCTATCCCATCACCTGACAGACTGTCCTCTTGGAGCTCCCTACGTTTCTTTGCCGAGCCTATCTCCCCCACCGGGAGATCTGCCGACCCCGACCGTTTCCGACTCCTCTGGACTCCCGACTGAGTCCCGAACGCAGGCTGTAGCAAGGCGAACGCCTGCTGCATCAGGGAAAAGTCCGAGGGAATCCCCGCAACGCTCCCACCCAGACTTCCCGCAGGAGCCGAAGACACACCAGTTGTCCCAGACGGCCCTGCCGTCAGCTCAGGAAGACCGAGAGAGGACGGCCGGGATCCCTCTTCTACTGAAGCGGCCGCTGGCTGATCTCCTGCCGGCCCCCCCCCAGCGCCTTCTCCATACCTACTGGCTCCAGGGAGCAGCCCCGGCATACCCCGGAGTCCACAAACCAAGCAGCGATTTTTAAGTGGCATGCTACTGTCTATGAGCAAACAGCTCTGAAGAGAGAAAACTGGCTCTCTGCCCTGAGACAGAAGTCACTGTCTTTTTTTTTTTTCTTTTAAAACCAGCAATCTACTCCCAATAGGCCAATCAGCTGAATTCTGAAGGTCCCATGCAAAAACGAAGCTTCTAGCCTGCCCAATTAAAAGAAGAAAATTCTGTCTTTTAAAAGAAATGCCGATTTCAAAATGGCCGCCGCCAGCTTTCCCGCTTAAAAAAGGGCTGACTGACAGCACGCGCTGAGGCCCCAAGCCTTCTTTTTTACCTGGGAGCCTCCCTAGGACCTCTACTATCACTCCTGCACTGCCCCCCAGAAAGAATTTCAGCAGCACTTACCTGATCCGGGGGAGGAGGGGGGCAGAGAGAAATACAGCTCCGGAGCACAGCTCTCACCCAGCTTCAGCTCCCACTGACTGCTGCAGCCTCTTAGCACACAGCTCTTGCCAGATTATGTCCTCTGCTGCTGCAGACTCTTTCTGCAACCTGCTCCTCACCCTTCTGGCACGGGTTCGGGAGCAGGGAGATAAGGCAGTCAGGCTCTCAGCCCACTGCACTTTTAAATAGCTGGGCCCCCCACTAAAAGAACCCTTCGGAGAGAACAGGAGAGAAAGGCAGAACTGGGACCCCTCCAGCAGCAGCAGATTTTCACCCCAGAATAAAGCAAAAGCACTAAACCAAAAGAGAGGAAAAAACCAACCCCAAAGAAACAAACAAAGCTCTGCTTATTTGATCTCCCTGAGCCCAGTCCCGGGCTCAGAACCTCCAAGCTGCTTGGAGACTGAAAGTACTGGTGATAGGGGGCGGTTCCTGTCTACTTATACCGGTGACATCAAAGTGATGAAATCTTTCAGTCTCCAAAGCTGCTGGTGGAGGTTGACAACTCTATGGTTCCGGGACTGGACTAGAGGGACGCTAAGGAACAGGGTATTGAGCTTGGCAGCTCGGTTCTGTCGACCTCTCTTAGACATTATGGAAGAGGACACTCTTTAATGGAATGGTCAGGGCCTAAACATTTTAGACACCAGTCATGGGTGTCGGTGACTGAGATAGTACCGCCACATTTTGTGCACTTCTTAAATCCTGAGGCAGGTTTTTCCATATTTAAGGAAAAGGGTTTTGGGCCCAAGGCCCAAAACTGAAGTACACCTGAAGAAAAATAATGGAAAAAAGTCTTTTTTTTTTTTTTAAAAAGAGAATAAGAACCGGCGGTACCGGTATATCGTCGAGGAAGGCAGACGCGACAGAAAAGAAATAAAGAAAAAATAAGGAAATTCTTCTGCGGTGGCTGGCTCCGCGGAAAAACAACTGAGGAGAGACAGTTGGAAAGGCGGGAAGGCAGCACGCAGGCGCTGTGGGATGCTCCCAAAGGCTTTCTGATTGGACGCTGGGGAGCGTTCCCGCGCAGGCTCCGTCGGTACCGACGTACCCATATGTGAAGACTCATTCCTGCTTGTTCCTGGAGATAGCCATTATCACCAAATACCAAACTCCAAAGGGGTAAAGGCCATCTCCAAAGACCTTGGAATTCCCGCATCTACAGTTTGCAATATTAAGAAGTTTACTACTCATGGGTCTGTCAAGAGCCTCCCAGAACGTGGTGGAAAGAGAACAAATCAAAGTAGTCTTCAAAGGTTAGGGAGAACTGTTGGAAAAACACTACGTACAGATCCAAAGAGCTTAAGGTTGACCTGGAGCAATCTGGAGTGGTGGTTTCAACCTGCACCATATACCGCACACTAAACAAAGGACTTCATGGGTGAAGGCCAAGAAGGACCCCACTGCTCAAAGAGACATAAAAAGGCATGTCTGATCTTTGCCTAAACCTACCTTGAGAAACCACAATCCCTTCTGGGATACTGTTCTGTGGACAGATGAAACGAAACTTAAGCTCTCTGGCAAAGAAGATCAGCAATACATTTACAGGTGAAGAAATGAAACTTAAAAGGAAAAAAAACCACACCTTTCCCTACAGTTAAATATGGTGGAGGTTCCATAATGTTGTGGGGCTATTTTGCTGCATCAGGAACTGGAGGCCTGGAACATATTAAAGGAATCATGAAGTCACAGGACTACCAACGTATTCTGGAATGAAATGTGCTACCCAGTGTCAGAAAGCTAGGTCTGGGTCAAAGGTCATGAGTGCTCCAGTAGGACAATGACCCAAAACATATCCAAAAGTAGTAAAAAATGGTTAAAACAGGAAAAAATGGACTGTTCTAAACTGGCCAACAATGAGTCCTAATCTTAATCCAATAAAGAAACTTTGGAAAGAGCTGAAATCTGCCACTGGTAAAAGGAATCCCGGAAACATTCATGAGCTGGAACAAATCGCAGTGGAAGAGTGGAAGAAACTATCAACAGACAGATGTACAAAACTTATAGAGATGGCTACAAGAAACGTTTGGAGGCTGTCATCACTGCCAAGGGTTATGCAACCAAATATTAGTGAAGGGTGCCATTAATCCTGTAGAGGTCATTTTTTTAAAATCAGAAATTGCTAAGTCTAAGTTGCACAGACATATTTTTTTTGTATACCTTTGAACATACTATTAAAATATTTTGACATACAGTTGTAATATTTTTAATTATTTCAAGATATTGTACACAACATACCCAAAACCAAGGATTCCAATAATGTTGACCGCAACTGTAAGTATGTATTTTTCATAAGGAACAAATGTTCACTTGGCTGCACTTACTTGTCCACTATTTCATTCAGAATAAGATTGGCAAGAGTACTATCCACATTTTTGAAGTTCTTTAAATCTTTCTTTCTTCGGACTGCAGCAGTCGGTGTAGGTGGCTTGTTTGTGCGAATACTATTTTTGATCGATGTACCCTTAAAGAAAGAGAAAAAGTACAGATCAGCTAATACATCATTGAGAAGCTATCACTTAGAGAACTTTATTTCCTATAATCAAAGGCTAAAAATGCCAATATTCCTTAAGTCATTAGAGATGGGGCCAATTTCTGAACAATGCTTCTGATGATAGAAGGCAGTGTGTAAACCGGGCATTTTTACAGCAAAGTACCTTTTCTGGATTGCAGTGTGAGATCAGAACTTTGAAATCCAGAACTGATTTGGGTACAAAAGCTGTGCCCCCAACCATACTACCCTAATAGTTTGTTTGTTTGTTTTTTACCTAGCCTTATTTATTCTTAACTCAAAAGAAGTTGGAAAGAATTATATTAAGGGTTGATGCCACCTGTCTGGGGGCAAAATAACTAAAATTTAAAAGGTATGAAACAAAACGTGGCATGAGGGAAAATGGTAAAAGGGACACATCGAGTTCAAAAATGGGTGAGACTGAATGGGGGGGGGGGGTGAGAGGGTTTCCATAGTAATAAACACCCCTCCCCAAAATGTCCCAAAGAACGTTTATGGAAGAAATAGTTTGTTTCAGCAGAACAGAGAATACATCACCCACATCGATTCCATCATCATGGTAACAGAGCAGAAGGGCAATAAGAGGGGAACATATGGAACCAAAGACCAATCAATGTTGAATAAAGCCATCATGGCCAGAGTTAAGAAAAGGAGAAATCTCAGTACAGCTAGGATTGATTATAAGAAAGCCTTTGAAAGTACCATGCACTCTTGTTTAATAAAGCATAGTTACTCACCTGTAACAGGTGTTCTCCAGGGACAGCAGGAATCAATCCTCACTTATGGGGTGACGTCGGCACCGACGGAGCTCGCACAGAGCAATTCCCCAGCTTTCAAAGAAAGCCTTTGGGATTGCTGCCACACATGCGTGGTTCTCTTCCTGCCCAAGGGTGCCATCTTGCTCAGTCAGGTCCCTTAGCTCGAGCCCTACCAAGCAGATGGCAAGGGAAGGACAATAATTCAGCAACTCATCAGGGGAGGCAGGAGGGTAGTGAGGACTGATTCCTGCTGTGATTGGAGAACACCTGTTACAGGCGAGTAACTACGTTTTCTCCATGGAACAAGCAGGAAGTCAGTCCTCACTTATAGGACTCCCCAGCTACAGGCTACCGAACCTGTAACCAAAAAATGCCTCTGCAAGACCATGAGCAGAAGTCGATGCCTGAAGGAGCCCGAGTCCTTGGGATCTCAAGGCGAAGCCTTCGGTAGCCGTAAGAAGGGTCAGAGGGCAGGAGTTGCTTATACCCCAAACAGGTTACGGAGTACAGCCTGGCCGAAGGCGCTGTCCCAGCAGGACTCCCTCTCCAGGCAATAGTGGGCAGCGAAGGTATTCGTGGAAGACCAGGTCGCCACCTGGCAGACGTCCATCAGGGGCACAGAGCACAGCGAGGCCACCAAGGCCGCCTTGGCTCGAGCCCCGTGTGCAGTGACTCGATGATCTAGCGGGGCACCCGCCTTTGTATGGGCGATAGCGAAACAGTCCGCCATCCAAACAGAGTGCATTTGGTAACTGCCTGTCCCGGCCTATTGGGATCGCAGGTCACAAAGAATCAGCCAGACTTGCAATGAGTCTGGGTAGGCTGCAAGTAGAAGGCGAGAGCCCTTCTGCAGTCGAGGGTGTGGAGAGCTGCCGACGCCTGGTCGGCATGGGGCCTCGGGAAGAAAGTCTGCAGGACTATCTCCTGGTTAAGATGGAAGTCCGAGATGAATTTAGGAAGGAATTTAGGGTGGGTGTGGAGGGCCACCCTAGTCCGATAGAACCTGGTTTAAGGGGCATCAGCCATGAGAGCCTGGAGCTCACTGACTCGGCAGGCCGAGGTCAGCGCCACCAGGAAGGCCACCTTCCATGACAGGTCCAGGAGCGAGCACATTGCCATTGGCTCGAAGGGTGAATGGGTGAGCTGCATGAGCACCACATTCAGGTCCCATTCTGCCGGGGGAGGACAAATGGGTGGCTTGGAAAGCAGAAAACCCCGCATAAAGCAGGAGACTAATGACTGCCCGAGAGGGGCTTTCCCTCAAAGGGGAGGTGGTTCACCAAGATGGTGCTCAAGTGTACCCTGACAGAGTTCGACTTCAGCCCTGCCTTCGAAAGATGGAGGTGGTACTGGAGGATCCATCGAATAGGGCACGAGAACGGGTTGATCTGGAGCTCTGAGCACCAGACCGAGAAGCGTCTCCACTTGAAGGCGTGGGCTCATCTAGTGGCGTCCTTTCTCGAGGCGAGGAGGATTTCCTCAACCTCCTCCGGAAGGGCCAGCGAGGCTAGGGAAAACCGTTCAGCTGCCAGGCTGTGAGGGATAAGGAGGCTAGGTTTTCGTGCTGCACCCATCCCTCTTCCTGTGTCAGCAGACCCGGGGCAGAGCCCAGGGGAACAGGAGGCTCCATCGACAGCTGGAACAGGAGCGGGAACCAAGGCTGCCGAGGCCACGAGGGAGCTTCAAGAATCAACGATGCCCAGTCCTACCGAGCCTTGAAAAGGGTCCTTGCAATGAGAGGGAAGGGAGGGAATGCATAGAGCAGGCTGGATGACCGGTCCAGAAGGAATGCATCGGGGCTCTTCCTGCTCGGGTGCGGCACCGGCCCACAAAAGCAGGGGAGCTGTGCGTTCTGTGGACTGGAGAAGAGGTCTATCGCCAGCGTCCCCCAGCGGAGAAACAGCTAGCCCACTGCTCCTGGATCCAGCCGCCATTTGTGGGGGCAAAGAACTCTGCTGAGTCTGTCCGCCAGGACATTCTCCTGACCTGAATGGTAGATCGCCTCGAGGGACATCTTATGGACAGATAAAGAGCAGATGAGGACGGCTTCCTGGCAGAGGAAGTGCAATCCCGTGCCTCCCTCCTTGTTGATGTAGAACATCTCCACACGATTGTCAGTCTGCACGAGAACAGACCTCCCTCTGAGGTGTTCCTCTAAGGCCCTCAGGGCCCACCGAATTGCCTGGAGTTCAAGCAAGTTTATCTGCTGCTGAGACTCCTCTGGTGACCACTGCCCCTGTGTGCATAGTGGTCCGCAGTGGGCTCCCCACCCTAATCTGTCATCAGCACCGCATCGTGCCGCTGGGCCTGGAAGGGCGATCCCCACAGAAGGTTGTGGGGGTTTTGCCACCAGCTCAGGGACGAACGGAGGTTGGGAAGGATTCTGACGGGGTCCCTGAGGTGACGAGGGACTGGCTCCATTGGACACTGAGCCGTCCACATGTGCAGGTGGGTGTGGGGGACCACATATACGGTAAAGGCTATGTGACCCAGGACGTGTAGCATGGTCCGAGCGGTGACCCAGGGAGTGCTTAGGATGCGGGTCACCAGAGCTCGGAGGCGGTTGGCGCGATCCACTGGTACGAAGGCAGCCGCCTGCTGAGTATCGAGGGACGCCCCAATAAATTCAAGTGCCTGCACCGGCTCGGGGTGAGACTTTGGGTAGTTGACCAAGAACCCCAAGCTCTCCAACAGAAAGATGATGCGTGACATTGCTCGCCCGGCTTCCTCGACCGAGAAGCCCGTGACGAGCCAGTCATCAAGATAGGGAAAGATTGGCATGCCCTGACACCGGAGATGGGTGGTGACCACGATGAGGCACTTTGTAAAGACTCACGGGGCAGACGTGAGGCCGAAGGGGAGCACCCTATAATGGAAGTGCTCTCCCTGCACCCTGAAGCGCAGATACTACCTGTGCTGGGGGTGGATTAAGATGTGGGTGTAAGCATCCTTTATATCCAAGGAGCATAGCCAGTCGCCCTGCCGGAGGAAGGGCAGCAGAACGCCAAGGGATAACATCTTGAACTTCTCCAGCATCAAGAACTTGCTCAACTTGCGGAGGTCGACGATGGGCCACTTACCCCCCGTCTTTTTTGGGACGAGGAAGTATTGGGAATAAAAGCCCCGACCTTGAAGGTGCAACCTTCTTGACTGCCCATTGGGCAAGAAGAGAGTGTAATTCCTGCTGCAGTAGAAGCTGGTGTGCGGGGAGTCGAGGAGGTTCCGCTGGGGAGAAGGGAGGTGGAAGCCTGTCAAAGCGAAGGCGATAGCCGTTTCTGATGACCTGGAGAACCCAGGTGTCTGAGGTGATGGAGGCCCACGAAGGGGCGAAATGGGACAGGCATCCCCCCACTGGCTGCTGCGTCGCCGGGTGGCAAGGGGCTATGCTGATGGTGTCAAAACCCCTGAGTGGGTTGTGGTGGAGCCGGAGTTTGGGCTTTCGTCCCTTTCGGCTTACGATGCCCTTGGCCGGATTTACCCTGCGCCAGGGTGGTCAGCGTGGGGGTAGCTGGGTATGGTGGATAGCTCCGGTACTGGAGGCCCTTCCAAGGAAAGAAGGGCTTCTTGGCTGGTTGCTTCTTTCAGGGCAGAGTGGAGGTCTTGCATGAGAGATGGGTTCTGGTGACAAACTATCTCTGCAGCTTTATCCTCCATCGGCCTGCCGAAGAGCTGCTCGCCGAGGCAGGGCACGTTCAGGAGTTTCTCCTGTACCCACTGCTCCAAATCCGAGGATTGGAGCCATGCCTGGCGGCGGGCCCCAATGCTCATGGCCGCCACCCGAGTCGATGACTTGAACCCATCGTAGGCGGCTCGGGAGATGTATTTAGAGCAGTCTGCGACAGACTTCAACAGAGTGCCGAATCTATTGAGGGGCTCTCCCTTGAGGCACACGGAGAACCCTCCAAGCTCCTTGGCTAAATCACACAAGAACATACTGATGTATAGTTGGTATGCCTGAATGCGACAAGAGAACACAAAGAAGAGCAAAAGCTCTCGCAGCACAGCCAACGACACAGAGCGAGAGACATGTTGGTCACAGGTGCCTTTCTTGGTAGACCCCAACGCGTTTCAGCAACGCCTTCATCAGGGGGTAACAACTCAAAAGATAAATACAAATAAAACACATCAGCATGAAACAAAATATAGATAAATAAACTTTAAATAAAACAAAATAAAAACAATATAAAAGACAAGGTAAATAAATAGATAAAAACATTGTGTAACAAACAATACATGAAGAACATAGGGCGAGGATAAACAATACCTAATAGGGTTAGGACAGAAAAGTACAGGTGCAAACAGAATAAAAAAGGTATTATACTCACTGATGCAACCTGTGGTAATCTTTTAAAATGTGGCTATTTTGACTCTCCTATCTAAAACCATCAAATCCAATAAATAAATAAATAGTTAAATAATAAAAGAACCAGAATAAAACAATAATAAATGGTCAATAGGGATGGGATACAACATAAGAATATAGTGACATTATAAAACACAACTTAATTAACTCAAAAGAGTGGTACCATAACATGCTATAGGACACAAGTAAATAAGGCTAATAGAAACTCATGCCACAAATCAATTTAGACAACTCTTACACATGATTATCTAGGATTCTGTAACAATGAACCCCAAGAGAGCTCCACTTTCTAAACCAGTGCATCGTGCCATAAAAGCAAAAATGAATGTTCTATAATGTTTTACATTAAAGTATGTGCCTTAAAAATTGTACCTTAAAGGGGGGGGGGGGAAGTTAAAGAAAGCTACGGAGTGAATCCTCCGACAAAGCAGTTCATGCTGCAGGGGCTGAATGAGTCAATAAAAGCTTTAGTATGTGTCAGAAAAATAATAAAGAATAGTCATTAAATGGCAAGGGGTAATAGTGCCATAAACGTATGGAGAATGCTGCCATGACATACTGACAAACCATGTCAAGGGAAACGTATGGCAATCCAGAATAAATAAATTAGATTGTGCAAACTGTCCTAAGAAAGTAGCAGCAAGATCAAAGGTGAATACCGCTGGTCAAAACAAAGAAAACTGCAATAATTAAAATTGAAAGTAAAATGGAGCATCGTGTAAAGGGAATACCGTGTTATTTTAAAACCATGATATAAAATACTAATATGGAATGGAAGTTTAAAAGCAAACATCTGAACCAGACCGTTCCATGTAAAGTGCCATGCATATAGCCATCTTATAGAGATTGCCTTTATATCAAAAATGCCCTCTATGTAATATCAAAAATGCCCTCTATGTAAAGACCTGTTCTTATTTAAATCTGCCTTTATTGAAGAGAAGGGGGAAAGGGAAAGGGGGAAAGGGAAAAGGGGGAAAGGAAAGGAGGATGGGGAGGGGGAAGGGGAACCAGGTAAAATTAAAAATCAAGTAAAAGCACATGATTCAACTGAGCAAACGCTGTATACTTCACAAAGAAGCTTAGAGTATATTGAAAAAATCCTCCAACGGAGCCATAAAGCTATGGAAGCTAAATATATATATAAACTCAATTTAAACATGTGTTAAAAAAAACAGGGTTTTTTCACATTCAGTGAAAGGTAACACGTCGTGCATATTCAAAGCAGATATATAAATAGTTAAGGGCAAATGCAGTATTGAACGCTGCACGTATCGTCATGACTTGATTTATTTTTTATTTATTTATTTTTTTAATACTGTGCTCTTTAGAATCAATGCGGTTTACATGTATACTAACAGGTACTTTTTATTCCCTTGTCCCCGAAGGGCTCACAATCTAAGTGTACCTGAGGCAATGGAGAGTTAAGTGGCTTGCCCAAGGCCACAAGGAGTGGCCATGGGACTTGATGTAAAATGCAGGGATTTGTAATAAGTGAAGAACATTATGTACATTTACAGCAGATATATAAATACTTAGAGGAAGATGCGATATTGAGTACTGCACATAACGCTATTGCTAACATAAGTTTGTAATGTGTTCAAAAGAGCAATTTAAAACGATAATACCGACCTTAAAAAGTATCCACAATCGTAAAGAGAATGCTACAAATTAAATCCTCCGACAAAGCAGTTTGTACTGCTGGGGCTAGGTGGGTAAATAAAAGCTTTGCTGAGCGCCAAAAAACGGTCAAAGGTGAAAACAGGGAGGGGCCAGCAGCATGTCTGTCAAGGGTGTAGAAACAAAACTGTCAGCTTCTATACTAGGGCTCAATGAACTTTAGAGTATATTCATATGTGTTAATGTATTAAAGTGTCAAACAGAAGAAAAATCAAAGAAAACACACCGAGAAACAGCAAAATAAACAGCAATGACAAATTTATAATATATATTGAGAAAAATGGTACTTTTTCTTTTATAGAAAGACAGATTGCTGTCTTGATTCATTCAGACCATTAAGTTCAAGGCTGTTAAATTCATAGATGTAGCACTGTTCTAATTTAAGATCTTCTCAGTGTCACCCCCCTCTCCAATGTGGTATCACCGTTTTAAGTACTAAAAATGTTAAATCATTGACAGTATGTCCTTGTTGCGTCCAATGGGATACAAGAGGCTTTTCATGAATCTGTCTATGCAGACAACTCTTATGTCCTAATCCTATTAGGTATTGTTTATCCTCTGCCCTACGTTCTTCGTGTATTGTTTGTTACATAATGTTTTTATATATTTATTTACCTTGCTGATGTGGTTTATTTGTATTTTTCTTTTGAGTTGTTACCCCCTGATGAAGGCGTTGCCGAAACGCGTTGGGGTCTACCAATAAAGGCACCTGTGACCAACATACGTCTCTCGCTGTGTGTGTCGCTGAATGTGACAAGAGAGCATGGAGCCTTGGTAGGCCTTGCGGCCCAGGGTATCAAGGGCTCACGACTCTCGGCCAGGCAGTACCAACAAGTGCAATTTTGGACTCTCTTGCTACCTCATGGCCAACTCCATCACCATAGAGGTATGGGGAAGTTGGGTCTTCCTGAAGCCTGGCCCATTGTTGTACCTTGCACACAGTGTCAAGGCACTTGCTCACGATGGGGACAGAGGCGGGGGGGCCTCCCACATGCAGAGCAGCAGCCAAAATAGAATAGGAGGAACCAGCACAGTGAGGGATTTCCCAGGTGGGGACTCGTACTGAAGAATATTGAGTTCTTCAGCACGAGGGTCCTGCTCGGCCTGAGTAGCCAGGTTAAGGGCCCGTGCCATGTCCCGAACACCAGGAAGGAGGTGTCCTCGGGTGGCGAGCGCTGCTGGAACGCGGGTGGGGAGGAGTCCGACAGAAGTTCCCAGTGGGTACGGGTTTCCGGGGAGGTGTCCCCATCAGACTCCCACTCCAAGAAATTGGTCGAGGAGTCCGAGCCGGGCAGATTGCCATCTCCAATGGCTGGTGCCTGCTTGGAGAAGGAGGCCCTGGAAGATCTAGCCTCCGAGGAACAGGAAGGTGAGCAAGACAGACGTTGAGGACCCTCACAAGGCTTGTGGCTCTCGGGGGTTTCCTGGACAGATTTCAGTGTCCCATGCGAGGGATCCATGGTCTCTGGGTGCGAGACAGCAAAGCTGGCTATGTGTGCCTGCTGGAAAGCAATCAACGCTATGTTCCAGTGCCAGTATGCAGGACTCCCACGTGGGCATGGGACCCTGCGATGCTGACCCCAAGGTCACCGGGTCGGGTGTTGAGGAGGAGAGGGGGTCCTCACCGGAACGGCCCTTAGGAGACCAGGCACCTTTGCTAGAGGCCTCCGCTTCCGTGCGGGGTATCTTGTGGGGCAGCTCCCTGCCCGAGTCTCAGGAACACCAAAGGGGGCTAAGCGACAGAGTGTGGGAGCACTCACGTTTGTCGGGAGCCCCCAACAGCAACTTCGAGGCAGTCTTCTTTTTGCGCCGCTCCTCCTCAGGGGATCCCTGGTCGGAGTGCTGCCGAGAGCGTGGGGCCGCAGGGGGGGGGGACCCCACTGGGGGAGAGATGACCGAGGGTGCCACTAGGGATTCCGAGGCAGCCTTTTGGAAAACATCTTTGGACTTCTGCTTACGGCCGAGCAGGGCCTTAGAGGACATTTTCTTGCAGAGTAAACAGAGCTCTGGATTATGGTCGACTCAGAGGGGACTGCAGACAACAGTCATGAGTGTCCGTAAGCCACATGTTCCTAGAGCATCTATTACATTTTTTGAAGCCGGTGGCTATGGGGGCAAAAAAGAGTAGTTACTCACCTGTAACAGGTGTTCTCCAGGAGCAGCAGGAATCAGTCCTCACATATGAGTGACGTCGGCGCCGATGGCGCCCTCGCGGAGCAATTTCCCCAGCTTTCAAAGAAAGCCTTTGGGAATTGCAGCGCGCATGCGCGGTCCCTTTCCCGCCCAAGGGTGCCATGTTGCTCAGTCTGATGACATAGCTAAAAGACAGCAAAAAAATTAGCAAAAACGAAATCATAGGACTGCAACTCCAAGGGGAGGAGGGAGGGTTGTGAGGACTGATTCCTGCTGCTCCTGGAGAACACCTGTTACAGGTGAGTAACTACTCTTTCTCCAGGACCAAGCAGGAAGTCAGTCCTCACATATGGGACTCCCAAGCTTAAGGCTACCGGAGACCTCAAGCACAAAAATGAGCTCCCTCTAGCTCAGCAGCACAGAAGGAAGGAATCTTCTCTGAAAAAGCCCCCGACCGGTAGCCCAACACCAGGGCCGGAGTTGCCTAAACCTCAAAGAGATTATGGAGGACTGCCTGTCCGAAAGCACTGTCCCTGCGGGACTCCCTCTCCAGGCAGTAATGGGCCGCAAAAGTCTGGCTTGAAGACCAAGTAGCGGCCCGGCAGATGTCTGCCAACGGAACAGAGTGGAGATGAGCCACTGACGCAGCCTTCGCCCTAACACGATGAGCCGTGACTCGACTCTCCAATGAGAGGCCAGCTGCCCCATAAGCCCAAGCGATACAGTCAGCAACCCATATGGACAAAGTACGCTTGGAGACAGGTAGCCCCAACTTATTGGGGTCAAAAGAAGCGAAGAGCTGAACAGCCCTTCGATGCTCCCGCGTACGGTCAAGGTAGAAGGACAAGGCCCTCCTACAGTCCAGGGTATGCAGGACCATTTCAGCCCGCCTGGTGTGCGGCCTGGGAAAGAAGGTCGGAAGAACCATCTCCTGGTTGAGATGAAAAGGAGAAACCACTTTTGGAAGAAACTTAGGGTGAGTCCGTAAGACTACCCGATTTCTGTAGAACCTAGTGTAAGGAGGATCAGACACTAGGGCCTGCAGTTCACTAACGCGCCTAGCAGAGGTAAGGGCTACAAAAAACAAGGTTTTCCAGGAGGCAAAACGAAGAGGGCAGGTAGCCATAGGTTAAAAGGGTGGGCAGGTAGCCATAGGTTAAAAGGGTGGACAGGTAATCCGCTGTAAGACCACATTCAGATCCCATTCTGGGGCTGGTGGGCGCAAAGGAGGCTTAAGGAGAAGGCGGCCTCGGAGAAAACGAGTCACCAAAGGGTGGTTGGAAAGAGGCCTGCCGTCCACCGGTGCGTGATGCGCAGAGAGAGCACTGAGGTGGACCCTGACAGAGTTGGACTTAAGGCCAAGATTGGAGAGGTAAAGCAAATATTGCAAGACCACTGCCACCAAGCAGGAGAAAGGATTCTCACACTGCTGAGCACACCATACGGAGAATCGACGCCACTTAAGAGCGTAGGACCTCCGGGTGGATGGCCGCCTGGAGGCCAAGACGACCTCTTCCACCTCCCGAGGCAGCAGGAGGGGAGCAAGGACTACCCTTTCAGCAGCCAGGCCATCAGATGAAGGGACCGGAGGATGGGGTGTAGGAGAGTCCCCTGATCCTGTGACAGGAGATCGGGTTGAAACCCCAGAGGAAGAGGAGTGTCCACTGCCAGCTGCAGCAGAAGCGGGAAGCAGGAAGCAGGGTTGTCTTGGCCACCTGGGAGCCACCAGGATCATCGAGGCTCTGTCCCTGAGAACCTTGAAGAGCGTCCGAGACACTAGTGGCATGGGAGGAAAGGCATACAACAGGCCCGTGGACCACGGAATCAGAAAGGCATCCACCGCTACTCTGAGAGGATGCGGTTGTCGAGAGCAGAATCTGGGAAGTTGCCGGTTCAGAGGACTGGCAAAAAGATCCATGATGGGGAGGCCCCACTTGAGAAAGATCCGTTGAACCACCAACGGATCCAATCTCCACTCGTGTGGTTGGAGGATCCTGCTCAGTTTGTCTGCTAGGTAATTTTCCTGACCTGGGAGATAGATAGCTTTGAGGAGGATGCCGTGGCCGACGGCCCAAGAGCACAGCTTTTGTGCCTCTTGACAGAGAAGGAAGGAGCCTGTGCCTCCTTGTTTGTTCACATAGAGCATTGCAACTTGATTGTCCGTCTGCACCAGCACAGACTAGTGAGAAGTGAGGTGGGAGAAGGCTCTCAGAGCTAGGCGGATGGCTCTGAGCTACAGGAAGTTTATCTGCTGAACAGACTCCCAAGGAGTCCAGAGGCCTTGAGTACATGTCCCTTGGCAATGTGCTCCCCAACCCAGGAGAGAAGCATCGGATGTCAGTACCTGAGAAGGCGGAGGAGATTGAAAATCCACTCCTAGCACTAGGTTTGGCAGATGAAGCCACCACCGCAGAGAAGAGACCAGCAGGTCGGATATCTGTACTGAGTCCGCCAGGCTCCCTGTGGCCTGATGCCATTGAGTGTGAAGGCACAACTGAGCAGATCGCATGTTCAGGCGGGCATTGGGTGTCACATGGACCGTGGAAGCCATATGGCCGAGCAGCTTCAGAAATTGCCTGGCAGAGACCAGGGAATTGCTGTGAAAGTGGCTGGCGAGATCCATGAGCCTATGGGCCCTGTCCAGAGGCAGGAAGGCCCGCGCCTGAAGAGTGTCCAACCTGGCGCCTATGAATTCGAGATTTTGAGAGGGGAGCAAAGTGGACTTTGCGAAGTTTATGACAAATCCCAAGTGCTGGAGTAGAGTCACAGTGCGATGAGTGGCCTGAATGGCTTCTTGGGAAGACTGGGCTCTGATGAGCCAGTCGTCCAGGTATGGAAACACAAAGGCCTTGAAGTCTTAGATAGGCCGCCACCACTGCCAGGCATTTGGTGAACACCCTGGGGGCGGAGGATAGGCCAAAGGGCAGTACTCTGTACTGGTAATGATTTCCTCCCAAAACAAACCTGAGATATTGTCTGTGGTCTGGATGAATAAGGATGTGAGTATACGCATCCTTTAGATCTAAGGAGCATAGCCAGTCTCCCTGCTGGAGGTAGGGCAGCAGGATTCCAAGGGTAAGCATCTTGAACTTTTCCCTCTCCAGGAACTTGTTGAGGTTTCGCAAGTCCAGGATGGGTCTGAGGCCTCCTGTTCTTTTTGGTACCAGAAAGTACCTGGAATAAAAGCCATGACCTCTCAGGTGGTGGGGGCACCGGTTCCACAGCCTGTTCCTGAAGACTACTTGCTAACTCCTGAAGGAGGTAAGTCCCTGTGCAGAGGGAGTCTTGGAGGCTCCCCTGGAAAGTAGGAGGGAGGTACCTGGTGAAAGTGTAGAAGATAGCCTTTTTGAACTATATGAAGCACCCAGGTATCTGATGTGATGGCTGACCACCTGTGGGCAAAGTGGACCAGCCGGCCTCCTGTGCTGAGAGAAACCAGCGGAGGGGAAGAGGCTATGCTGACGGAGTCAAAAACCCCCACCCTGCTGAGCAGGGGCCGGTGTTGTGGGCTTGGGGGCCTGCTGCCTACGGGACCCATTACCCCGTCCCTTGGCCTGCTGACCCTGTTGGGGAGCTGCAGAGGCCTGATAATGAGGGTAGTGTTTATAGGCAGCTGCCTTCCTCGGGTAAAAGGGCTTTTTCCCCGAGCCCTTCTTCTGAGAAGGGGCAGAGGTTTTTCTGGACAGCCGAGTCCTGGTCAGAGTCTCGGTCTCGATCTGTGCAGCCTTTTCAGCCATGGGCTTGCCAAAGAGGTTTTCACCTCTGCAGGGGACATCGACCAACTTGTCCTGTACCCATGGCTCGAGGTCGGATGACTGAAGCCAAGCCTGTCGGCGGGCACCGATGCCGGCTCTGGCTACCCGAGCCGATGCTTCGAAGCCATCGTAGGCTGCTCGAGAAAAACTTCGAGCACTCTCGAATACCAGTGGACAAGGCCTGGAACCTCTGCAAAGGTTCCTCGGAGAGACCAGCAGAGAACCCGGCAATCTCCTTTGCCAGGTCCCGGAGATACATGCCCATGTAGAGCTGGTAGGTCTGACCGAGAAAAGAATACTAAATAAAATCAACTTTTTCAGCGGCGATCACAAACATCTGTAGGGCTCCGCGGAAAAAAGAAGACTGAGCAAGATGGCACCCTTGGGCGGGAAGAGGACCGCGCATGCGCGCTGCAATTCCCAAAGGCTTTCTTTGAAAGCTGGGGAAATTGCTCCGCGAGGGCTCCGTCGGCGCCGACGTCACCCATATGTGAGGACTGACTTCCTGCTTGGTCCTGGAGAATGGCCCCTGCGAGGTCGAAGACCCACACGGCCAGCGGTTAGAAGAGAATAAAGGGCACAAAGCCCATGACAAAAAATGAAAAGGAGAAGACTATCCCCTATAGCTCTAAAAATGTAGAGCAGGGGAAGGATGGGTAGAGGTCCGGTGCAACCGGAAAACAAAAAGACCTGTAGGCCCAAAAAAACAAAACTTTTTCTGAGAGATGAGGATGTGCGTCCGATGGGCTCCATGGAAAAAGGGAGACTGAGCAAGATGGCACGCTTGGGCGTGAAGAGGACCATGCATGCATGGCAGCAAACCCAAAGGCTCTCTTTGAAAGCTAGGGAATTGCTCCACGCAGGCTCCGTCGGTGTCTACGTCACCCCATAAGTGAGGACTGACTTCCTGCTTGTTCCTGGAGAAAAAGTTATTTCATGGCAATTTCTCCAAATGGGTTAGTTTTGTGCATATCAACTAAAAATACACTGCACTAAGGGATACTATAACTAAACAAACCAAACAAAAAAACCCTTAGATACAACATGCTACTCCCACAATAGGAAAATATAGGCAAATAGATATACAACCACCAAAAGTGAACTATGCACATAGTGCTCCACAATTCAAAGGGAGAAAAACCCTCTACGTCTGTCAAGGTTCTACCAGAGAAACCCAGTAAGACCGCTCAGAAGGCCAACTCCAAGAAATGTCCCACCAAGGTCCTCAGGACCGTAGTCCTTGTCGGACACATTCGTGAGAATACTGGCGCCAGGCCTGAGATCCTCAGTGCCCACGCCGAAAGCTGCAGAGCCTTCTGGCTTGGAATCCAGAATGGCAGCCATGGAGCAAAACATTATTGCTATCCTAGCCATGCAGCAGGCAATGATGGCAGGTTTGTCCACATCATCTGCCCCAACGACTGGACTCCCGACTTTCTATATTTTGATGGTGTAAACAAGCAATCTATATTTACCCATTCCAGTCCATTCATTCATTTATAGACCTCTATCATATCTCCCCTCAGTCATCTCTGTTGAAACCCCCACTCGGGGTCTGAGATCTTTTTGTAGGAGCCGCCGCGAGACTCCGAGGATGCTCAGCCCTCTCGGGAAGTGCTGGGCTTGGAGCTCAGTGTCGGGGAAGCCAGTGCTGAGTTGGACCTGGGGAACAGTTTCTCCTGCAATTCTGACCTTTATTGGTTTTAGGCGTCATGGACTGGCACAGGTCACAGGAGGTGCTATCATAGTCTGGGCCCAGGCAGCATAGACAGCAGTCATGGGTGTCTGTGAACCACGCTGAGAGGGAGAAGACCCTTAAGTATCAAGAAATATTGTCAGAACAAAATGTGGCAAAAAAAAAAAAAATCCCCATCATGTTGGGTGCCAAAGGCTTAATTAAAAGGAATTTCCAAACACTGATAAATTGTTCTTAGATGTTATAGCTTATTAACTCAAGGAGATGCATTCTAGCATGATGCAAGTACTACATTGAGCATTAACAGCAAATTTGAGAGACTGAGATCATATTACACATACCCTGGATGGAAACACGATACTAGGTTTGATAGACCCTTGGTCTGACCCAGTATGGCAACTCATGTTCTAGGAGTGGGGTTCACTACTGTCATGGTATATGCAAAAAACTAACCCATTTAGAGAAATTGCATCCTGAAACAAAGCAGTTAGAGAATTCCTCCTGTCGATCCCTTACCCCCCCCCCCCCTCTTCCCACCCTTCTGCAATTACACCCCCCTCCACCACACATACACATCACATATATACACATCACAAAGGGACTGTAAATAATTCCCTATCCCCAGTGGGCTGCATTTTTAATCATTCCAATGTATATTTTATTTTCTTTGTTGAGCAGCATGGGATAAACAGCATGGAATCTGTCTACCTTTTGGGAAACAGATAATTGTAACTTGGAATGGCCACTGTTAAGATACTGGATGCTGGGCTTGATAGACCTTAGGTCTGACTCAGTATGGCAGATCTTATGTCCTTATGTAATTCTACTGTAAAATCTACTGATTGACTTAATTGGCTGTAATGTGTACGGTTAACTAATATCTGTTGCGATGGGCAGGGTTAACTGTGCAAATATTCTGATCCAAATGTTTAGTGGGGTCCTGTGAGATGTGCTCAGGAATCAGACTAGGATTAACAACTGGCTCGCTTTTGTCAGGATTCAATAGGCTTTTTCTTCTTTACAGCTAATGTATATGAGCATTATTCAGAATTTTAAATCTCAATCTGCAGGTCTCCAATCTGCCCCACACAGTGTAAAGGAGCCTGTTCTGCTTGTTTTCGGTGTAATTAGCAGAAGATACTGGGTTGTATCCAGCCAATGGGACCACAGCACTAAGATAGCTCTAGCCAAGGAGGACTGTGGGTGGGATCCAGCCAGTGGAAAGGCTATGGAGGTGGAGTACTGGAATGCTGCTCCAGTCATAGGAAGGGAGGTGGTGAGCTGGAAGAAGCTCCTAAGCAAAGTTTATGCACATAGTGGGGGACGGAAGAGAAATTAAGCTCTCCAAAAAGCATGCCAATGTATTTATATGGGAGAAGCAGTTCCATCAGCTACAGTATACATATACACCGATTCACTGTAACATTGCTTAAAGAATTTTAACTTTCAAACTATCACACCCTCTCATTTCGCCTCCTGATCACAGACACAGAAAGCCAATGCACAGAAAAGAGTAGTTACTCACCTGTAACAGGTTTCTCCAGGAGCAGCAGGAATCAATCCTCACATATGGGTGACGTCGACATCGATGGAGCCCTTGCGGAGCATTTCCCCAGCTTTCTATGAAAGCCTTTGGGAATAGTGCACGCATGCGCGGTTCCCTTCCCGCCTAAAGGTGCCATCTTGCTCAGTCAAAAGTCATAGCTAAAAAACAGCACACAAAAATGTAAAATAAACTATGTACAACTGCAACTCCCAGGGGAGGAGGGAGGGTTGTGAGGACTGATTCCTGCTGCTCCTGGAGAACACCTGTTACAGGTGAGTAACTACTCTTTCTCCAGGACCAAGCAGGAAGTCAGTCCTCACATATGGGTGACTCCCTAGCTCTGGGCTACCAAGGAATCCAGGCTGAACAAGAAAACTCCCTCTAGTCCCAGCATCAAAGAAAGGCTTTTCACTGAAAGAACCTCCACCAGTAGCCCAACGTAGGGCTGGAGGGCAGGAGTTGCCTAAACCTCAGATTCCAGAGTACTGCCTGGCCAAAAGCACTGTCTCTACGAGACTCCCTCTCCAGGCAGTAATGGGCCGCAAAAGTCTGGCTGGAGGACCAAGTTGCAGCCCTGCAGATGTCTGCCAACGGTACAGAGCTGAGATGAGCTACTGAGGCAGCCATTGCCCTGACACGATGGGCCGTGACCCGACCCTGCAAGGGAAGGTCAGCCGCCTTGTAAGCCCAGGTGATACAGTCAGCCACCCAAATGGACAAGGTACGCTTGGACACAGCTAACCCCAAATTATTAGGGTCAAAAGAGATGAAGAGCTGAGCAGCCCTTCTATGTCCCTGCGTACGGTCAAGGTAGAAGGATAAGGCCCTCCTACAGTCCAGGGTATGCAGGACCGCTTCAGCCTGGCTTGCATGAGAGGCCTAGGGAAGAATGTTGGAAGAACCACTTCCTGGTTGAGGTGGAAAGAGGAGACAACTTTAGGGAGGAACTTTGGGTGAGTCCTAAGGACTACCCTGTTCCTATAGAAGCGGGTGTAAGGCCTGTCACAGACCAGGGCCTGAAGCTCACTCACTCGTCTGGCCAAGGTTAAGGCTACCAGGAAGAGAGTTTTCCAGGAAAGGAAGCGGAGAGGACAAGTAGCCATCGGCTCAAAAGGTGGGCGAGTCAGTTGCTGCAAGACCACATTCAACTCCCACTCAGGAGCTGAAGGGCGGACAGGAGGCTTGATCAAGAGCAAGCCCCTGAGAAACCGGGACACCAAGGGGTGAACCGACAGAGTGTCCTTCCACCAGTGAGTGGTGAGCTGCTAGAGCTGAGAGATGGACCCAAACAGAATTGGACTTAAGGCCCTGATTGGATAAGTGCAGCAGGTACTGAAGCACCACTGGTACAGCACAGGAGAAAGGATCCTCTGTATGCAGCTGACACCACACAGAAAACCTCTTCCACTTCAGGGCATAGTTTTTTCTAGTGGACTGCTTCCTAGAGGCCAGGACAACCTCCTCAACTTCAGGAGGTAGGCCCCAAGGAGCCAAAACTACCCTTGCAGCTTCCAGGCCATCAAATTGAGAGATTTGAGATTGGGGTGCAGAAGAGACCCCTGGTCCTGAGAGAGAAGGTCAGGCTGCAACCCCAGAGGTAGTGGAGTGTCCACTGCTAGTTGAAGCAGAAGTGGGAACCAAGGCTGCCTCGGCCACCTGGGGGCTACCAGAAGAACCGAGGCCTGGTCCTATAGAGGCGTGGGAGGAAACGCATACAGGAGGCCCTGGGACCAGGAAATCAGAAAAGCATCTGCTGCTAGTCTCAGAGGATGCGGTTGCCTGGAGCAGAACCTGGGCAGCTGTCTGTTCAGGGGGCTGGCAAATAGATCTATGGATGGAAGTCCCCATCTCAGGAAGATCTTCTGAACCACCAAGGTATGGAGCTGCCATTCGTGGGGCTGCAAAATCCTGCTCAACCTGTCTGCCATGTAATTTTCGAACATGTTGCGCCTGAGAGCAAACAAGCAAAGGTCCTGCGCCTCCTGGCAAAGGAGCCTGGACCCAGTGCCGCCCTGTTTGTTCACATAAAACATGGCTACCTGATTGTCTGTACTAAGACAGACTGGTGGGCCAGGGTTTGAGAGAAAGTCTTGAGGGCTAAGCGAATAGCCCATAGTTCCAGTAGATTGATCTGCTGCTGGGCCTCCCAGGGAGAGCACAGGCCCTGGGTGCACTTGTCCAGACAGTGTGCACCCCATCCCTGCAGGGAGGCATCGGTGGTCAACACTACTGTGAACCCAGGTGGCTGAAAAGGCATCCCTTTCAGTAAATTGGGGGGATGCAGCCACCAACGTAGGGAGTGCAGGAATGGTCTGGACACCCTTACTCTGTCGCTAAGGCTCCCTGTGGCCTGCAACCACCGATTCCTGGGGCACCATTGCGCAGGCCTCATATGAAGCCTGGCATTGGGAGTCACATGTACTGTCGAAGCCATGTGGTCAAGATGTCTCAGGCAGAGCCTGGCGGAGACCAGTGACCTGCTGAGAAACTGGTTTGACAAGGTCATCAGTCTTTGGGCTCTGTCCGCTGGCAAGAAGGCCTTTGCCTGCAGAGAGTCTAGCCTTGCCCCTATGAACTCCAAGTTTTGGGAGGGGAGCAAAGTGGACTTTGCGAAGTTAATGACAAACCCCAGATGTTGCAGTAGAGAAATCGTTCGGAGGGTGGCTTGCCTGGCCTCCTGGCACGTCTGATCCCTGATGAGCCAGTCGTCCAGATAGGGGAAGACAAAGATACCCTGATTCCTTAAGTAGGCCGCCACCACTGCCGGGCATTTGGTAAAGACCCTGGGGGCAGAGGTGAGGCCAAATGGCAGCACTCTGTAATGATAATGGTTTCCTCCCACAATGAACCTGAGGTACTTTCTGTGGTCTGGATGAATGAGGATGTGAGTGTATGCAACCTTTACATCTAAAGAGCATAGCCAATCTCCCTGCTGGAGGTAGGGCAGAAGTGTTCCAAGAGTAAGCATCTTGAACTTCTCCTTCTGTAAGAACTTGTTGAGATTTCTGAGGTCGAGAATAGGCCTGAGGTCCCCTCTTCTCTTTGGTACTAGGAAGTACCTGGAGTAGAAACCGTGACCTTGTAGGTGGGGAGGCACAGGCTTCACCGCCTTGTCTCGCAACAGACCCTGAAGCTCCTGTAGGAGGAGGGCTGTATGGAGAGGAGGCCTTGGAGGCTCTCCTGGAAAAGGGAGGAGGCAACTGATGAAAGTGAAGCAAATAGCCCTTGTAGACTATGCTTAAGACCCAGTTGTCCCCTGTAATGGGTGGCCACCAGTGGGCAAACAGGGCCAGTCGACCTCCTGTGCAGGGATAGGACAGCAGAGACGGAGAGACTATGCATTGGGAGTCAAAACCCCCCACCCTGCTGAGTGGGAGCAGGAGTCGGAGGCTTGGGGGGGGAGCCTTCTGCCTACGGGGCCCATGTCCCTGCCCCTTGGCCTGCTGACCCTGTGGGGAAGCGGGGGAGGCCTGGTAAGGTGGGAACTGTTTGTAGGCAGTCACCTTCCTTGGGTAAAAGGACTTCTTACCCGAGCCCTTCTTCTTATGTGAAGGGGCAGAAGTCTTTCGAGACAGCCTTGTCCTCATGAGGTGCTCGGTCTCGAGCTCAGCAGCCTTCTCGGCCATGGGCTTGCCAAAAAGGTTCTCACCTCGGCAAGGGACATCGACCAACTTGTCGTGCACCCATGGCTCGAGGTCCGATGACTGCAGCCATGCCTAGCGTCGAGCCGCAATGCCGGCTGCCGCAACACGGGCCGAGGCCTCGAAGCCATCGTAGGCCGCTCAGGACATGAACTTAGAGCATTCCCAGATCCCCGAAGAGAAGGACTTGAACCTCTGCAAAGGTTCCCCGGAGAGACCAGCAGAGAACCCGGCAAGCTCTTTTGCCAGGTCCCGCAAGTACATGCCCATGTTCAGCTGGTAAGACTGGACACGGCAAGCAAGCATCGAGCCCTGGAAGCACTTACTACCAAATGCATCCAGGTTCCGGGCCTCCCGGCCGGGTGGCACCAGAGTGCATCTACTGGCTTTTCAGACGATGCATGGCCGATTCCATCACCATGGAATGATGCAGTAGCTGCGCCTTCTGAAACCCAGGGCTCTTACAGAGTCGATAAATGGAATCGACCCGCTTGCTGAGAACCGGCGCCTCCCACATCCGGAAGAGGAGCCGTTCCAGCATCGGAGGAACCGGCACAGTAAAGGCCTCCTTCGGAGGAGAGTCATACTGGAGGACCTCAAGCTCTTCGGCTCGAGGCTCCTCCTCGGGGTCCGCCGAGATTGCCAAAGCAGTGGCCACATCCCTAACGAACTCCGAGAACCGGGTATCCTCCGGAGGGGACCTACTCCGGGGCTCAGACTGCGGTGAGTCCAACGGGACGCACCGAGTCTTGAAGGTATCGGGGGACTCCTCGTCCTCCGTCTCCCAGGTGGACTCGTCCGAAGAGGAGTCGGGCTCCGACTGCACAGGGCCCGGCAGCACCCGCCCCGACGCCAAAGGCGTCGACGCCCTCGGTCCCGACCGGGAGGTCGAGGGTGACCGTGACCGAGGACGACCGAGCCTTCATGGTCTTATCGGCTCGGTCTCCGGTGTCAACTTCGATGTCGATGTCCCAGTGGGTCGGGGCAGATGCGCCAGCGAGGCTGGCCATCAGCACCCGCTGCTGATCCATGAAAGCAGACAGTCTGCACTCCAAGGCTGTCAGCCTGAGACCCAGCTCAGGAGACTCAGCAGCCACCAACTCGGGCCCCGGCGGCGGCGGCGGCGCCGGGCCCGACGTCGGCTCCCTGGGAGGAGAGTCCTCGAGGACAACAGGACTTACGCGTCCAGTAGACTCTGGCTCCACTCGAGGTACTTTAGACGGCTTCTCCTGTTCCACGGGCCCGGGACAGCGGTCGGGGGTCTGAGACCTAGCCCTCAAGGAGCCAGGGACCTCCTCCGACACCATCCTCGCGAGCCGTTTCTTCCTCTTTCGCTCCCGCTTGGGGGACCCCCTCTCCGAGGAACCCCGACGATGCTCGGGGTCAGCCTCCTGAGACGTCGAGGCCTCAGACGAGGTCCGGGCCCGGCCGGAGGCCGAATCGGAGAAAAGCCTTTCCTTTTGGTGCTGACGACTTCGCAGTGCCTTAGTGGACATTTTCCCACACGGTCCACAGATCTTAGGATCATGATCAGGACCAAGGCACCAAAGGCAGCAGTCGTGTGTGTCGGTGAGAGACATTAGTTTCTTGCACCGATCACACTTCTTAAAACCACTGGAAGCCATTGGGGAAAAAAAAAGAGTCCCCGCGAGGTCAAAAGACTGGCCTTCCAGGGAAAAAGAAGAAAAGGACGCGAACACCAGCCACGAAGGGCAAAAACCGAAAAAATACGATCGGGCTCGATACCAGTGTACCGAACCCGGCGAGAAGGGGAACCGGCATCGAACCGGAGAAAAAACTGCGAAGAAATCGCCGGGATATGAAGAAAATAACTATTTTCCGGGTGAACTAGGACAAACATCCGACGGGCTCCACGGAAAAAGAGAGACTGAGCAAGATGGCACCTTTAGGCGGGAAGGGGACTGCACATGTGTGCAGTATTCCCAAAGGCTTTCATAGAAAGCTGGGGAAATGCTCCGCAAGGGCTCCATCGACGTCACCCATATGTGAGGACCGACTTCCTGCTTGGTCCTGGAGAAACAGATAAACACACACCCACACAAATAGCACATATTCAAACATAGGTGTCACACACACATGAAAGAATTCCATGAGACGGGTTCTGCATGCATTCCCCCATGTATTTTGGGCTATAATTCATACCAAGGATTGTGATCCAGTTAACAGGATCTTTGCAGAAACAATCTTGACTTGAACCCTTGCACCCTTCAACTGAAATTGCTACAGTCCAGAAGTTGAACTCTACAGAGAATTACAGTAACTGGCTAAACTTTTGATTAGATTTTATTTATTCAGTTTATATATTGCCTCTTTGTTTTGCACAAACTAGAAGAGTGAGGGAAATAAGATACACTCCCATGTAAGAAGAAATGTTTGTCGGACTATATACTACCTTGTCCGGGGGTATAGAAAACTAAACCTCCCAGACCCTGGTAAATCTTAGTCCATTTTAATCAAACCAGCAGTGAAAAGTAAATACAAATTTAACTGCCACAGCAAATTTTTCAAGGTGAAAGACACACATACCACAGTTCTGCGTTTCGCGCCCAAATTTAAGACGCCCTGCTTCAGGTCAGCTTTGTCATCACCGATCAAAAAGCTGTCACTTGAATGATGAATGAAAACCCCTTACGGGAGATCTCTTTTAAACATGGCGTCTGACGTCATCCAGTCTCCAGAGCCTATCAAAAAAGTAGGGGGAAAAAAAGGAGAAAGAAAAGACCAATAATAGCCTTTTTTGACAATCCTTTAGGGATATGCCAATCCAGTTCCAAATTAAGACCATGCCGTCCATTCCTTTAAATCCACGCGGAGACGATAGGACTCGAAAGTTACAATACACCGAACAGTGTTGGATTTTTCGCCTTAATACAGTGGTTCCGCATGGTCAGGACTGTGTAGTGTGTGTCTTTCACCTTGAAAAATTAGCCGTGGCAGTTAAATTTGTATTTACTTTTTACTGCTGGTTTGATTAAAATGGACTACGATTTTACCAGGGTCTGGGAGATTTGGTTTTCTATACCCCCGGACAAGGTAGTATATAGTCAGACAAAAATTTCTTCTTACATGGGAGTATCTTATTTCCCTCACTCTTCTAGTTTGTGCATTTGCTTGAGCCACGTAGTGTGTTTTGGCTCATAGGATTGGCTTGTTGCCTTTTGTGATTGATCTATGTTTTGCACAGCAATTACATTTCATCAACATGAAGAAGAATTTTATTTATTTATGTTTTTTAAACTTGCATTTCCAAATAGTTATCTTATATTTTCAGTCAAGTGGCCAAGCTCACTCAAGATCCCTGCCTTATCCAAACACAGGCTAAAGCCAGACACTTCTTTTCCACTTGACTATTGGGAAAAGGGGAGAAGGTAACTGCAGCCTGCCTGAACACTAATTACTTGACGTGAGTCAAACATTTATTTCCCTGCTGACCCAAGCTGTGAGTAGAGAAGTTAGCACTGCAGATAGGTCTGGAATAGAATATTTACCATTTTGGCATCTCTGGAGTCACCACGACAAGGAGGCTGGTAGGATTTCCAAAAGAAGCTGTGCCAAGATTATCAAAAAGTAGAAGCAACAGGCCACAAGAGCTCTATGAGAAACATCAGGCACATTGCTGCTGGGACAAGTTGTGCAGAGCCAGAAAAAAAGGGCATAAACGAGATGCTGAGTGTGAAGTAAAGTGGCTTCAGGAAATGAAAGTGCAAAAAGTTCATTCTTGTGATATGGGGTCATTGTATAACAGTAGTTCAGTACTCTGTTGGGATTGAAGGGGGAGGAAACTCCCTGCTGAGATTTTGTGGATTGATCTAGAAAGAAGTTTCCCAAGTAACTTGGCCTTCTTTCTGGGCTTACCCTGCTGGTGAGAGGCACATCTCCTATCTCTATGATTACTTAATTTTATTTGCACTTATTTTTGCTGTTTGTGCTTGCATGCATGCATTTATTTATTTGTATGTATCTATCTTGTAATTTGGGCTGCTTTCCTCACTGCTGTCTTGCCTTCATTCTGTTTCTGGTGCTGTCTCCCTGCTCATCTCTAGGGATGTGCATTAGTTTGAAACAAAGATAAATATCAATGAAATTTCCTATTTTGTTTCATATAGCTTTAACCAGAAACATAGCACTGAAAAGTCCAAAATTGAGACCACTCTCTGCTTCATCATAGGCCAAGCTGGCCTCAAAACCAATAACTTTTGGGTTCGAAAGCAGACCACCTTGCACACACCTCCATGGGAAATAGCCCTTGCAAGCATTGCTGGTGATTTTCCTTCCTATTTCCCGACTGGCTCAAACTTTGGTCTGCAGCTCCATGTAAGATGCTAACTGGATTTTGACTCTTGCTCTAGAGATTTACTCCAAAAAGATTTTTCTTTTGCTATGTTCTTGTGTCAGAAATTGTCTGATAGTAGACTTAGATATGGTTTCATAGAATTTCTGACAGAACATGGGAAGGGGGGGTAGAGGAAGGGGGTAAAAAATAACAAACAAACCCTTGAGTAAATCTCTACAGCAGGACGTCACCTACAAGGTGTGATCAAAAAGTATCAGGACTTGTTTTATGTTTATGCTCATTATAATTCTTGTATACCGCACCTTATCAGGCTGGTTTACAAATTAGCAAAAATAAAGAAACAGCCCACGGCCAGGAAAAAAGAACTCCATTTCATGACAGGACAGAGGAGAGCAGGTAGGTAGAGGGGGAGAGGAAGGAGCAGAAAAGATCATGAAAGGGAAAGGGCAGAGGGGCATTAAGAGCAGGTAGATGGTAGATCAAAAGCAGTTTGAAATAGGTGAGTTTTCAAAAGGTTCTTGAATTTTGTGAATGATGATTCTTGACAGAGGGTGGTGGGGAGGGCCAAGGAAAAAGAAGGTAGAATGTCGGGTGGACTGGAGGCGTGCGTGAGAAGGGGATGGAAGTACCAGACTGTTCACATGGATAGAGTGTAAACTGCGAGAAGGGATGTGAAAATGCAGCAAATCAGTGAGGTACTGTGGGGTATTGGAGTAAATGATGTGATGTGTTAAGGTGAGGAGCTTGTACTGGATGCGGTAAGGGACTGGAAGCCAATGGAGCTCTATGAGGGTGGGGGTGATATGATCGCGGCATGAGGTATTGGAAATGATCCTTGCGGCAGCATTCTGCAAAAGTTGTAAGCGCTGGAGTTGAGTCTTGGTAACGCTAGTGAGGGCAAGATTACAGAAGTCCAAGCGTGACATAACTAAGGACAGAAGAAGGGTGTAAGAGCCTGGGGGGAAGGAAAGATCGGATAGCGCAAACCTGGCAAAGGTAGTAGAAGGAGCGATGGGAGAGAACTATGTTCATGCTAAGAAAGCACAGAATCGAGAGTCACTCCAAGGTAACGGAGAGTAGAAACTAGTGGAATAGGTGTACCGGCGAGGGTTGGAGTAATTGTTGGGCATGGACCAGTGAGGGAGAACCAAATGGCAAATGTCTTTGATAGGTTAAGATGTAAACAGCTGGAAGTGAGCCAGGAGGATACACGGTCCAAACAGGTGTTGAGAGTAGTGAGGTCAGGCTGTAGAGGAGAGGTATGATGGAGAAGAATGTCATCTGCATAATAGTAAGATGAAAGACCGGACTGTTGAACAAGTAAGGCTAGAAGGGCAAGAAATACATTAAATAGAAGAGGAGCCAGGACAGAGTCCTGGGGAACACCACAGCGAAGGGGGTCAGGGTCAGAGGAATCAGACCCAGAGTGAACTGAGAAAGTACATGAAGACAGACAAGAGTGAAACCACCAATAGACAGTTCCGCGAAGCTTTAACACAATACGTCACACCATGATGCTATTAAGCATGCAGTGACCTAGTTATGTGCTCTGTATGTGCAGAGTGTAGCTTGGCTGCAACACACCTGTACTTTTTTTTAATCATGTGATATTTGGTATCGTGAAAAGCGGTTTGTCAGATTTATGATGAGTGAAAAAAATTGAACAGTGAATTTGCACTGCCATCTCACCTCAGCTTGTCTGTCTCACTGCTTATTTGCCTCTCTGCCTGCTTGTAGCTGTTGCCATTGCTGAAACCTGTTGAATCCTGCTGAATCTGTGCTCTATGTTCTGCTTGTCTTCCAGGTAACTCCTCCTCTGACTCCGCCCCCCCAGAAGTGACATGGGCAGCCCTCCCCTGCAGCCCTTTCCACCCTGGGCCATAAAAGAAAAGCTTCTGTGGCGTTTTGCGCTGCAGGAGCATGCCCAAGGAGCAGGACATGCTCCTTGGAAATGCTCCTTGGGCAAGCTCCTTGGGGCAACTCCCTGGTTCCTTCTCCTGTCACTGTTGTGCTCTCCTTTCTTCCCTGGGACCATCGCACCTTTGTGGCTTCCTCTGGTAAGGCTCTTTTCAGCCTCCATGCCTTATCTGTTTTTTTTTCTTGTTTCTCTTCCCAATGGCTGCCATCCCTGTTCACTGGGGCTAGCTTCCACCTCAGACCCCTTTTTTGCTTCTGCCCAGACTGATAAAGTCCACAAGGTTAGTTTTGCGTTCTCCACAGGATTACCTCCATTTCCTTTCCTCTTTTTTACACCCAAATCTTTCCCTCAACCTGTCACCCTTTCTTCTTTTTTAAAAAAGTTACTGAACATTTCTTCTCCTCCTCCAACCTCCTCTGATCTCAATCCCATTCATCCACTAAGCTCTCTTTTACTGTCATCCCTTCAACGTTGTATCTCAACCTATCATTTTCCACTGCAACTGTTCCTTAAGCCATCAAAACATGCTATGGTTACACCTCCCTTCAAAAAACATTCACTAGACCCCACCTGCCCTTCTAATTAACGGGCCCATCTAACTCCTCTTCTTTGCCTCTAAACTAGTTGAAAATGTGATTCACTGTTGCTGTCTTGACACACTGTCCTCTCAAGCCATTCTGGATCCACTACAATCTGGCTTTTGTCTTCTACATTCTATAGAAACTGCTCTTGCCAAAAGGTCTCCACTGATCTGTTTCTTGCCAAATCCAAGGGGCCCTTACTTGATCCTCATCTTTCTTGACCTCTGTTCTAAGGGCCAGCCTCGTCCACCTGGCAAAGTAAGCAGACGCCTAGGGCAGTAGATCCTGGTGGGCGGCATCACTACCCCACCCCCCTGGAAGTGTCAACTGAACTGCTACTTCAGCACCATGGCGGGCTTTAAAACACCCACTCACATGTGCGCAGTTCTGGTCTACTGCTCCTGCCTACCCTCCAAGAACTGCATCGGAAGGGGGGGGGGGGAGGCAGGAGAGACAAGCTGTGAGCGTGCATGCTCTCAGGCACTTTAAGCCCAATGCAGCATTGAAGCGGCAGTTTAGTCGCTGCCGCTTCTGCGCAAGGGAAGGGTTGGCAGCATGGAGGTTCTGCCTAGGGCAGCAAAAAGCCTCATGCCATCACTATTTATAGTGTTTGACAGTTCATCACCACTTTCTCTTTTATGCCCTGTCTTTGCTTGGATTTAGGAGCCCAATTTTGTCCTGGTTTTAGTATATGTTCTGGTGGATCCTCCTCCACTGCAATCTCTCTTTTGGTTGCTCTACCTCAGGGCTCTTCTTGGGACCTCTTCTCTCTCTAAACCAAGTCCCTTGGTGCACTCATCTCCCATGGTTTTTAGTACCACTGATGACTCTACCTCAAGTCTCACGAGGAATCTAGACCCATATCTCAGTCTGCTTATCTGACATCGCTACCTGAATGTCCCACCACCATTAAAGTGAAGATGGCCAAAACAGAGCTTCTTATTTTTCCCCCTAAACCCACCTCCCCCTTCTTTTTTTCTGTGGCTAACACTCTACTCCGCCCTGTTTCATCGGCTCGCAACCATGGGGTGATCTTTGATTCTCATTCTTTCTTTCTCTGCACACACCCAACAGACATCTAAAACCTGTTTCAGTTTCTTTCTCTACAAGCAAAATTCATCCCTTTCTTTCTGAACACACTACCCTTATCCACTGTCTAGTCACCTCTTGTCTAGACTATTGAAACCTGCTCTTACTGGTCTCCCTCCGAATCATCTTTCCCCCCCCCCTTCAGTCTGTTCAAAATTCAGCAGCATGGCTAATCTTCTGTCAATGTTGCTAAGCTCCCTCATCTCAAATCACCTCATTAGCTCCCTGTCCTTTCTGCATTCAGTACAAACTTCTCCTACAGATTTATAAATGTATTTGTTCTGCAGCTCCTTACTATATCTTTCCTCTTCTCTTTCCCTACACCTCTTCTCAGACCTCCATGCTTGAGGCAGATTCCTTTTATCTGTGCTCTTCTCTTCTACTGCCAACTCCAAGCTTTGATCATGCCATCTTGCTGCTCCATATGCTTGGAACAAGCTACTCGAGGCAGTACATCAGGCTCCATCCTTGGCCCTATTCAAATCTAGGGTAAAAACCCACTTCTAAGGCTGCTTTTGGATCCCAACTCCCTTATTCTCCCCGTTTACTACTTATGTGTCTTTACCATTTCCCCAAGATTCACCCAAGTCCCCATTTGTTGCACTGTCTGTCTTGAATAGATTGTAAGCTCTATTGGAAAGGAACAGTCTCTTACATGTATGTTACAGCGCTGCATATGTCTTGTAGTACTATAAGAACATAAGATATGCCATACTGGGTCAGACCAAGGTCCATCAAGCCCAGTATTCTGTTTCCAACAGTGGCCAATCTAGGTCATATGTACCTAGCAGTTTCCCCAAGGGACACAGGTTCCACAATGCTTGTATTGGTTCAAGCATTGATATCCTGGGTCCCTTCTTAATAATGGTTTATGGACCTTTCCTCCAGGAACCTGTCCAAACCTTTTTTAAACCCAGCTACATTAACAGCCTTTACTACATCCTCCGGTAACAAATTCCAGAGTTTGATTACACGTTGAGTGAAAAAATATTTTCTTTTATTAGTCTTAAATAGTTTACCCTGTAGCTTCATTGCATGTCCCATAGTCTTTCTATATTCTGATAAGGTAAACAATCTATCTACGTTTACCTGTTCCACTCTGTTCATTAATTTATAGACTTCTATCATATCTCCCCTCAGCCGTCTCTTTTCCAGGTTAAAGAGCCCTAACCTTTTTAGCCTTTCTTCATAGGAGTATCCTTCCATCCCCTTTACCATTTTGGTGGCTCTTCTCTGAACCTTTTCTAAAATCGCTATATCCTTTTTAAGATACGGCGACCAGAATTGCACACAATATTTAAGGTGCGGTCTCACCATGGAACGATATAGAGGCATTATATCTTTTGTTTTATTTTCCATTCCTTTCCTTATCTTACCTAGCATTCTATTTGCTCTCTTGGCTGCCGCTGCACACTGGGCCGAGGGTTTTAACATGGAATCCACAATGACGCCTAAATCTATTTCCTGGGTGGTGGTTCCTAATGTGGAACCTTGCATCGTGTAACCATAGTTTGGGTTGTTCTTCCCTAGGTGCATAACCTTGCACTTGTCCACATTAAATTTCATCTGCCATTTTGATGTCCAGTCTTCCAATTTATCAAGATCCTCTTGCAATTTTCCACAATCCTCTTGGGTTTTAACAACTTTAAATAGTTTTGTGTCATCTGCAAATTTGATAACTTCACTCGTTATTCCAATTTCCAGGTCATTTATGAATGTGTCAAAAAGCAGTGGACCCAGCACAGATCCTTGGGGTACACCACTATTCACCTTTCTCCATTGGGAAAATTGGCCATTTAGCCCTACCCTCTGCTTTCTATCTTTTAACCAGTTCCTGATCCACAATAGTACACTGCCTCCTATCCCACGACTCTTTAGTTTTGCCAAAAGTCTCATGAGGGACCTTGTCAAAGGCTTTCTGAAAGTCCAGATACACACTATCAACCGACTCACCTTTGTTCACCTGATTATTCACTCCTTCAAAAAAACATAACAGATTAGTAAGACAAGATCTTCCTTGTCTAAAGCCATGTTGACTGTCTCTCATTAGGTCATGACTATCTACATGCTGAGTAATTTTATTCTTTATGATGGTTTCTACCATTTTTCCCGGTACTGATGTCAGGCTCACCGGTCTGTAGTTTCCCAGATCACCCCTGGAACCCTTTTTAAAAATTGGTGTTACATTGACGATCCTCCAATCTTCAGGTATTAGAGATGATTTTAATGATAGTTCACAGATTACTAATAGCAGGTCTGCAATCTCGTATTTCAGTTCTTTCAACACCCTTGGCTGTATACCATCCGGCCCAGGTGATTTGCTACTCTTCAGTTTATCTAATAGTTGTAATACATCTTCCCGATGAATCGATATTTCCTTCAATTCTTCCACACCTTTAAATACCACTTCAGTCATGGGTAACATCCCTACATCTTCCTCAGTAAAGACTGAAGCAAAGAATTCATTCAGTCTCTATCGCCTTGTCGCCTCTTAGTGCTCCTTTAACCCCTTTATCATCTAATGGACCAACTGACTCTCACAGGTTTTTTGCTACGAATGTACTTGAAAAGGTCTTTACTTTGCATTTTTGCTTCCGCAGCAAGCTTCTTCTCAAATTTTCCCTTTGCCTGCCTTATCAATGCCTTGCATTTGACTTGCCAGTGCTTGTGCTGTTTCCAGGTTTCGTCGTTTGGCTCTTTTTTCTATTTCCTGAAAGATGCTTTTTTGGCAACAGCCTCTCTGACCTCACCTTTAAACCATGCTGGCAGTTTTTTGGACTTCCTTCCACTTTTCTTAAAGCGTGGAATACAGCTGGTCTGGGCTTCCAAGATAGTATTTTTCAACAACAGCCAAGCCTGATGTACGTCTTTAACCTTTGCAACAGCTCCTTTTAGTTTTTTCTTAACTATTTTCCTCATTTTATCATAGTCTCCCTTTCGAAAGTTAAAAGGTAGTACTGTGGATTTCCTTACTATCCCTCCTCCACTAATTAAATCAAAGGCGATCATGCTATGATCACTATTGCCAAGTGGCCCCAACAACCTTATCTCTTGCACTAGATCTGGTGTTCCACTAAGGATTAGGTCTAATATGGCTTCCCCTCTGGTCGGTTCATGAACCAGCTGCTCCAAGAAGCAGTCATTTATTTCATCTAGGAACTTTATCTCCCTAGTATGTCCTGACGTGACACTGACCCAGTCGATACCAGGGTAGTTGAAATCACCCATTATTATTACTGTGCTGCAACGTTTGTTAGCTTCCTTGATTTCTTTGAGCATTTCATCATCCAATTGGTCATTCTGGCCAGGCGCTCGATAGTACACCCCCACTGCCATTGCCTTCCCCCTTTTACATGGAATTTCAATCCATATAGAGATTCTACAGCAGATTTTGTTTCCTGCAAAACTTTAATCCTTTCTGACTCAATGCCCTCTCTAACATAGAGAGCAACCCCTCCACCAATTTGATCAGCTCTATCATTACGATATAGTTTGTACCCAGGTATCAGTGTCCCACTGGTTGTCCTCCTTCCACCATGTCTCTGATATTCCAATCATATCGAACCTTTCATTTAGTGCTATATATTCTAACTCTCCCATCTTATTTTTTAGACTTCTAGCATTTTCATACAAGCATTTTAGAGAATGTATTTTATTCATATTAATTTGGCTATTGTTAGACATGGGCAATTTGGGATAAGTAGCAGAAGTAGTCTTGTCTGATGAGCCCCTTCTTTTCTATTTTGGGTCATGGTCCTTATGGGAATCTAGTTTGCAACTCCATAAATACTAGCCATGGCCTAGATGTTTGGTCCTTATCAATGAAATCTGCTGAATTGCAATCTGTGGATCAGGGTCCATCGTAGGCATTTGCCAACATGTTTGCACAGAGCTACACTAAGCAGAAGCACGGCTCTAAGCTGGCTGCTGCAAGGCTAATGCACATTCTCCCCGCAGCATGCCCTCTTCTCTTCAATTCCACCTCCCCCCCCCTTCCCCTGAGCTTGCCTTTCTCTTCCACAGCCCCCCAGCATATTAACACAAGCAGAAGGTAAACAGGGACTGCACATCAGGCTGCATTGCTCTTCTACCGCTGAATACAGGATTTGATCTGCAGAACTCTACCATGTCTTGCCTGGTTCAAAATGTATATTCTGTGCTGTGAACACAACCCGACATGCAGCCGCTCACCTCAGATACTGCCTTTGCCTTTCATCCAGGGACTGGGTCCTGGTCCCTGGTCCCACTCCTCTGCTTCCTCTGCTCTCTGTCATCTCACACAAAATCAAAACTAACCAGCACCATGAACAGCTTCAGTTTTGTACCCAGGACAACAGCAAAAGGAAGTAACAGCAAAAGGAAGTACTGCTGGCGAGGATGAAGCTTTTCGCAGTCCCTGCAGGCTGCACTTTAAACACATGAAGGAGCAGAGAGCAACTGAATCTCACTGCTCCTCAGACTGATATAAGTATTGGGGGGGGGGGGGTCAGATGCTGGGGGGGGGGAACAGTGGAAGATGGAAGAAGCAATCACAGATGTTGTCGAGGATGGAGAGAAGAGAGGCAAATGCTAGAAAGGGGGATAAAAGGGGGGAATAGATACTCAAAAAAGGGCTTGGCAGAGACAAGAAATATTGGAGGAGGTGGCAGAGAAGGGGCAGAAATGAAGAGTGGTGGTGGAATGGACACTAGTGAAGGGGACAGAAAAACAGGACAGTGAATAATGGGACATTGGGATGGGGTGGGAGAGCAAGGACTCAAAAGGAGAAACTAAAGAGTACAGAATCTGAGATCGGCTGGGGATTGGGATGAGTATGGGAGAATTCAGGGTTCTGGTGGTTAATAGGTAGCAGCATAGAGTTGGAGACTCTGGGATCAAGAGGACAAAGAACTAAGCGATTGGGAGGGGGTATGAGTCAGGGTGTGTTAGAAGGGTTGTGAAGCATGAGACTGTGTAAAGAAAAGTGAAGAGGGATGGAGAGATGCTATGAAGGATCCTAGAGGGGTTGGAGGCAGTAAAAAGGAGCAGATAACTATCAGAAGGAGAGAGAGAAAAGAGGAAGAGATTGATCTTTAAAGAATGTGAGAGCAGGTGGGCATGGAAAATGTGATAGGGGCAGTGGAATGCTGGTTAGAGACAGCAGAAAGGGGCTGCAAAGCAGGGAAGAAAATGGACAGGGAAGGCAGAGGCAGAGAAAAAATGATGTAGGCTAGCGGAGTAGTTGGGGACTGTGGAGGACTCAAGAGTGAGTGAAAAGGGAACAGAAGCCTGGGGATGAGTGAAAGGCAGGGGGGGATGAGAGAACTGGAGACTGGAAAGCTATTAGGCAGGTGGGAAGTTAAAAGAAAGAAGTTGAAGTTGAAAACTGGATGCAGAAATGGAGATAAGGATTAAAATCTGCAGGAGGGGGTGACTGACGAGAAAAAAACTAAATAGGAAGGACAGACAGGGGGAGAATGGGAAAACAAGGAGAGAGAAGAAATTGAAAATGGAAGCAACAAATCACCTGAACGTTACAGTATACACCGAACTGTACTGAAAGAATAGATGAAATTGCAGAGCTATTAAAAAGTGTCAACTTCTCAATAAATCATTTATGGTATCAGAAGATTAGATGGTGGCTAACATAATGACTATTTTTAGAAAGGGCTCTAGGGATGATCCAGGAAACTACAGATCAGTGAAACTAATGCCACTGCTGGGAAGAATGATGGAAACCATTATGAAGAATAAAATTACTGAACACATGGACAGACATGGTTTAATGGGACAATTCAACATGGATTTAGGCAAGGGAAGCTTTGCATCACCAAACTGCTTAATTTCTTTGAAGGCGTGAATAAGCATGTGGATAAAGTGGGGCAATTGATATAGTATATTTAAAGTTTCAGAAAGCATTTGATAAAGTGCCACATGAGACGCTCCTAAGGAAATTAAAAAGTCATGGCATAGGAGGCAAAGTCCTCTTGCAGATTGGAAACCGGTAGAGAAATTGAAAACAGAGTAGGGATAAAAGGTCAATTTTCTCAATGGAGGAAGGCGAGTAGTGGCGTATTCTAGTAGTCTATACTGGAACCAATACTTTCTAACATGTTTATAAATTATCTGGATTTAGGAACAATAAGCAAGGTGATTTAACAACTTTTGGCGTCATCTGCAAATTTAATCACATGTGAGAGATTGAAGGAAGACCTCAGGAGACTGGGCAGCCAAACAGCAGATGAAATTTGATGTGGACAAGTACAAAGTGATGCACATAGGAATAGCAACCCAAACTAGAGATACACAATGCTAAGTTCTACATTAGGAGAAACCACCTAAGAAAAGGAGCTGGGCATGATTGTGGACAACATATTGACATCTGTTCAGTGTGCAGTGGCAGCCAAAAAAGCCAAGAGAATGTTAAGAATCATAAGGACAGGAATAACACAGGTCTGCGACTAAAAACCTGTTTGATTATTTTCATCTAATTTCCATGTATTTTGGTGTGCTGAAAACAAATAAAATATTGAAAAAACTCCTAGACGTCAAGATTTGCCACAACATGCAAAAGTGTCTTCAAATTTATCAAATTTTTTCAAATTACTATTAATTAATTCAAATTACTATTAATTAATTCACATAAGTGCATTTAAGATATAAAATGCCAAAAAAACCTTAAAGGGATTGTCCGAGTTATGTAAAAAAAAAAAAAACACTGTAAATCTGATGGTCAGCAATATATACATAAGCTAAGCAAGTTTTAAGTCCGTGCTTCTAATGGTAGAAGGGTTTAATCTTTCCTGAAGAATCCAGTGGGAGGGAGACAGGGCAGATAGCAGCAGCTCTGGTCAGTGCAGGGGGGCGTGGCCAGCACTGTGATGTCTCGTGTACAGACACAGAGGTGCTCTCTCCTGCATGTCACACTTGTGCACGAATCATCAGGTTCCTGGTTCTAGGCTGTTCACACTTTTTCATCGCAATTCGTGTTAGCTCGTCATTCTTCAACCATTATGTTATGGCTCCGCGAAAGTGTATTAATTCGCCAGACAGTTTCTCTTTCATCTGTGGTGAATATACAGTGTTGAAGCAACAGCAGAATATTACAGACTTTGTGAAAAAAGTATACTTTGCATACTTTGGATTAAAAATTGGAGATCAAGATAAAGTCTGGGCGCCTTAAAGTGTGCAAACGGTGTGTTGAGGACCTCCGAAACTGGTTCAAGGGTAAGAAAAAATCTTTCCATTATGGGATTCCTATGGTATGGTGAGAGCAAAAGAACCATAGTGATGACTGTTACTTTTGTTCATGCGATATGAAAGGGTTTAATTCCAAATGGAAGCATTCCATTTCATACCCCAATCTTCACTCAGCAATTTGTCCCATCCCCCATGGCACAGGTATTTATTTATTTATTTACATTCTCTTATACCCCGCGCTATTCTGCATCAGTGCGGTTTACATTGAACAAACGGAAATTACATTGAACAGGGCATTATAACTTGGAGATAACTATTTCACAGGGAACATGGGCTATGGAGGGTTAAGTGGCTTGCCCAAGACCACAAGGAACACCTGTGGGACTAGAAACCCCAGTCCTTCCGGCCCAAGGTTGCTGTCCTCTAGTGGGATTTGAACCTCCGACCTTCTGGCCTGAAGTACCTTGCCCCAACCACTAGGCCACTCCTCCACTCCAGTACCTAAGCCCCCTGCTACCTTGGAAGAGATACCTAGCTCCGATGAAGGTGAAGTCATACCTGAACCAGATGACGAATCAAGTTCTGACTTTGAAGATGATACAAGACCAAAATTGTTTTCTCAGGAGGAGATGAATGATTTGGTAAGAGACTTGAATCTTCCCAAAAATGCCGCTGAGTTCCTCGGATCAAGGCTGAAAAGCAGGAATTTATTGTTGCCAGGAGTGTCATCTTCATGGTTCAGACATCGTGAAAAGGAGTTCGTTCCTTACTTCGCCCAGGAAGACAAGTTGGTTTATTGCATCAATGTCGAAGGTCTGATGGGTCAATTTAAAATCCAGTATGATTCAGAGCAATGGCATCTTTTTATAGATTCTTCAAAAAGAAGTCTCAAAGCAGTTTTACTCCACAACGGTTTTTATGCTTCCATACCTGTAGGTCATTCCATACACTTGAAGGAAACCTACGAGAACTTGGAATTGGTTCTTCGTAAACTTAAATATGAAGATCATGGTTGGCAAGTGTGTGGGGACTTGAAGGTCTTGTGCATGCTGCTCAGGCAACAAGCTGGGTATATCAAATATCCTTGTTTTCTGTGTCTATGGGACAGTCGAGACCGACAAAATCAGTGGACCAAGAAGAGTTGGCAGCCGAGGGTGCTAACAGTCGGTGAAAGAAATGTCCTCCAAGAAACTTTGGTACCTTCCCATAAAGTTCTTCTACCACCTCTCCACATAAAATTGGGATTGATGAAGCAATTCATAAAATCACTTCCAAGAGATGGAGAATGCTTCAAATACTTGGTCACCAAGTTTCCAGGCCTGTCGGAGGCAAAATTGAAGGAAGGTGTGTTCGTCGGACCAGACATTAGAAGGCTTATAGTTGATCAAGAGTTTGTCAATACCATGATGGATCCTCAAAAAGAAGGGTGGATTGCATTTAAAGAAGTTGTACAGAAATTTTTAGGCAATAACAAATATCCTCACTACAAAAAGATCGGACGAATGCTGAAAGCATTTCAAGCTTTAGGTTGCCTGATGAGTTTGAAAGTGCATTTCCTCCAGTCCCACCTTGACTACTTTCCTGAAAATTTGGGAGCTGTGAGTGAGGAACAAGGTGAACGATTCCACCAAGACATTAAAGAGATGGAAAGGAGATACCAGGGAAAATGGAGCATTACAATGATGGCAGACTACTCTTGGAGGCTTCAGAGACATTACAGATGCTACTCACAAGCGTAAATGCACCAAGAGGAGCCTCACAAGGAAGAAGAATCGAGTTTAGTGTGTGTAGGTGAGCTCATTTCAGTTCAAAAAAGGATTTTCATGAAAATATTGTAATAAAACTTTAATTTTATAAGTCTATTTCCATTTATTTTGAGTTATTGCCTTATTTAACATAGTTAACTAAATTGTCAGGAAACGCGATGTCCTATGACAAAATGGAGGTCATTTTCGGATTCAGCGCACCAACAAACAAAGATTACGTGCAATAACCAAAACAGCTCTCAAAAAAATTTTTTTGCAGACCTGTGTAATCAATGTAGGACATCATAACTCTAATGTATCATTCCATAGTGTGAAACAAAACAAGAGCGAGCAGGATAAGGGTCACTTGCACTTTATTAATGAACAACCCCGACGCGTTTCGGCAGGTGCCTTCATCAGGGGGCTAAAAGGACTGCAAACCACACAAACAAATAAATAAAACATCAATAAATACATGTTAAAACACTATATGTTAAAAAAAAAAAATAATATATATGAACATCAATGTAAGACCACAAGTAAGAGAAAATTATACTCACACGTTGTACTCTAGTCATGCATTAAAGGAAGCGCATAAACAATGTGTGACCAATAGTACAATATAAAATGCTGTAAAGACAATAAATATGTTAAAATATCAAAATACAAATAACTTCACATTAGCAAACAGTGAGAAAACGGTGAAAAACAGTGAAAAAACAAGGACAATGGGAGACCCAGACCAGACCTGTACTATGTAAGTATATCTATAGAATTTAAATAAAAACAATAGAACACCAATAGAACAATTAAAAACATTCAAGGATAATAACATTGATAAATAATTTAATATGAAAAAACAAGAAAACAAATAGTTATAAATAAATTACATAAAGAGCCACTAAATATAAAGAAACATTAAAAATTAATGTAGTGACAATCCGTGTGTATAACAAATGCCAATGCATTAAAAATAGGGCAAAGGGACAAATTATACCATGTTGTAAAATAAAAGTGTGTCGACTCCTAAAACATAAATAATTGCAAAATACATGCAAACAAAAACCAAAGAAACAGCCTTGCCTAGGATAAACTATTTAAAAAGTATATGTAATATACCCATGACAACAGGAGTAAAAACAAAGTCATGGGTATATTACATATACTTTTTAAATAGTTTATCCTAGGCAAGGCTGTATCTTTGGTTTTTATGTTTGCATGTATTTTGCAATTATTTATGTTTTAGGAGTTTTTCACCGTTTTCTTACTGTTGTTCACTGTTTGCTAATGTGAAGTTATATGTATTTTGATATTTTAACATATTTATTGTCTTTACAGCATTTTATATTGTACTATTGGTCACACATTGTTTATGCGCTTCCTTTAATGCATGACTAGAGTACAACGTGTGAGTATAAAATTTTCTCTTACTTGTGGTCTTACATTGATGTTCATATATATTATTTTTTTTTTTAACATATAGTGTTTTAACATGTATTTATTGATGTTTTATTTATTTGTTTGTGTGGTTTGCAGTCCTTTTAGCCCCCGGGGTTGTTCATTAATAAAGTGCAAGTGACCCTTATCCTGCTCGCTCTTCTTGTTTTGTTTTGGACTTTCTGCGAGTTTGTTGCTCTCCTTTGTGTCCTCATTCCATAGTGTGACCATACCGTAATTATTGTGTACAATAATTCTGGTCTCAGCATCTCAAGAGAAATATAGTGGAATTAGAAAAGGTAGAGAAGAGCAACCAAAATGATGAAGGGGATGGTATAACTCTCCTATAACAAAAGGTTAAAGAGGTTAGGGCTCTTCAGCTTTGAGAAGAGATGGCCCAGGGGAGATATATTTGAAATCGACAAAACCTTGAGTGGAATGGAACAGATAACCTTAATACAATTGTTAACTCTCTCAAAATTTACAAAGACTAGGGACACACCATGAAGCTATAAAGTAGTATACTTAAAACATAAGAAACAATGGTACAAAGAGGAGGGATATGGATTCGTTAGGAACAGGGCAACTTTCTGGGGAATAGAGGGGGCTCTTCTGAAGGGATGGGCTCCACCTTAACTGGTATGGAGCCAGACTACTGGCATTAACATCTGAAAAGGGGGGGGGGGGGGGGGAGGAGTGGCCTAGTGGTTAGGACAAGGTACTTCAGGCCAGAGGGCCAGGGGTTCAAGTCCCACCTGGGGACAGCAATCTCGGCCCAGAGGGACTGGGATTTCTAGTCCTGTAGGCACTCCTTGTGGTCTTGGGCAAGCCACTTAACCCTCCATTGCCCATGTTCCCTGTAAGTATTAGCGTATGTTTCTCATATCCCCTCGCGTTAAATGTATCCCCCAATTGACTGCTTTGACCCGGTGAAAAGCGGGATATAAATACAGCTAAATAAATAAATAAAAGGAGATACTAACAAAACAGGGAAATTAGGACATCCAGAGAGGTTCCAATAAGGATAAAAGTTACCCAGATGCCCTAAAGTACAGAGATGAAATATTCCAAATTTCCCCTATCAACAGATAACCAGATTAATATGATTAAAATACAACCTCTAAAATGCCTGTATGCAAATACTAGAAGTCTAAAAAATAAGATGGGAGTGTTAGAATATATAGCTCTAAATGAGAAGTTAGATATGATTGGTATCTCAGAGACCTGGAAGGAGGAGAACCAATGGGACAATGTGAATCTGGGTACAAACTATATCGCAATGATAAGTAGATCAAATTGGTGGAGGGGTTGCGCTCTGTGTTAGAGAGGGCATTGAGTCACACAGGATTAGAGTTTTGCAGGAAACAAAATACGCTGTAGAATCTCTATAGATAGAAATTCCATGTAAAAAGGGGAAGGCAATGACAGTGGGGGTGTACTACTGACCACCTGGCCAAAATGAACAGATGGATAATGAAATGCTGAAAGAAATCAGAGAAGCTAACAAAAGTTACAATACAGTAATAAAGAGTAGTTACTCACCTGTAACAGGTGTTCTCCAGGAGCAGCAGGAATCAGTCCTCACATATGGGTGTCATCGACGCCGATGAAGCCCCAGCGAAGCATTTCCCCAGCTTTCCATGAAAGCCTTTGGGAATGCTGGCACGCATGCGCGGTTCCCTTCCCGCCTAAAGGTGCCATCTTACCTCAGTCAAGTGACATAGCTAAGAACAGCACACAAAAAATGTAAAAACAAACTATGTATAACTGCAACTCCCAGGGCAGGAGGGAGGGTTGTGAGGACTGATTCCTGCTGCTCCTGGAGAACACCTGTTACAGGTGAGTAACTACTTTCTCCAGGACCAAGCAGGAAGTCAGTCCTCACATATGGGTGACTCCCTAGCTCTGGGCTACCGAGGAACCCAGGCTGAACAAGAGAACTCCCTCTAGTCCCAACAGCAAAGAAAGGCTTTTCACTGACACAACCTCCACCGGTAGCCGAGCAGGAGGGCAGGAGTTGCCTAAACCTCAAAGAGATTCCGGAGTACTGCTTGGCGAAAAGCACTGTCCCTACGGGACTCCCTCTCCAGACAGTAATGGGCCGCAAAGGTCTGGCTTGAAGACCAAGTTGCAGCCCTGCAGATGTCTACCAAAGGCACAGAGAGGAGATGAGCCACTGAGGCAGCCATTGCCCTGACACGATGGGCAGTGACCAGACCGTGCAAAGGAAGGTCAGCCGCCTTGTAAGCCCAGGTGATACAGTCAGCCACCCAGATGGACAAGATACGCTTGGACACAGGCAACCCCAACTTATTTGGGTCAAAAAATACGAAGAGCTGAGTAGCCCCTCTATGCCCCTGCGTACGGTCAAGGTAGAAAGATAAGGCCCTCCTACAGTCCAGGGTATGCAGAACTGCTTCAGCCTGGCTTGCATGAGGCCTAGGGAAGAATGCTGGAAGAACAACCTCTTGGTTAAGGTGGAAGGAGGAGACAACTTTTGGGAGGAACTTTGGATGAGTCCTAAGGACTACCCTGTTCCTATAGAAGCTAGCGTAAGGCCTATCACAGACCAGGGCCTGAAGCTCACTCACTCGCCTAGCCGAAGTAAGGGCTATCAAGAAGAGTGTCTTCCAAGACAGGAAGCGGAGAGGACAAGTAGCCATCGGCTCAAAAGGTGGGCGTGTCAGCTGCTGCAACACCACATTCAACTCCCACTCAGGAGCAGGACGACGGATTGGAGGCTTGAGCAAAAGCAAGCCCCTGAGAAAGCAAGACACCAAGGGGTGAACCGACAGAGAATGTCCTTCCACCAGTGAGTGATGAGCTGCTAGAGCTGAGAGGTGGACCCAAACAGAATTGGACTTAAGTCCCTGATTGGATAAGTGCAGTAAGTACTAAAGCACCACTGGCACAGTACAGGAGAAAGGATCCTCTGTACGTAGCTGACACCAGACAGAAAACCTTTTCCATTTAAGAGCATAGGTTTTCCTAGTGGACTGTTTCCTAGAGGCCAGGACAACCTCCTCAACTTCCTGAGGTAGGCCCCCAGGGAGCCAAAACTACCCTTGCAGCCTCCAGGCCATCAAATTGAGAGCTTTGAGATTGGGGTACAGAAGGGAACCCTGCTCCTGAGAGAGAAGGTCGGGTTGCAACCCCAGAGGCAGTGGGGGATCCACCGCCAGCTGAAGCAAAAGTGGAAACCAAGGCTGTTTCGGCCACCTGGGAGCCACCAGCAGGACAGAGGCCTTGTCCTGAAGAATCTTGAATAGAGTTCGGGCCACCAAGGGCGTGGGAAGAAATGCTACAGAAGGCCCTGAGACCAGGGAATCAGAAAAGCATCCACTGCTATCCGCTGAGGATGCGGTTGCCTGGAGCAGAACTTTGGCAGTTGTTTGTTCAGTGGACTGGCAAAGAGATCTATCAAAGGCAGACCCCATTGCAGGAAGATCTTTTGAACTATCAAGGGATGCAGCTGCCACTCGTGGGGCTGCAAAATTCTGCTCAACCTGTCGGCCAGGTAGTTTTCCTGGCCTGGAAGGTACACAGCCTTGAGGAGCATGTTGTGCTTCAGGGCAAAAGAACAAAGGTCCTGAGCCTCCTGACAAAGGAGTCTGGACCCAGTCCCACCCTGTTTGTTCTTATAAAACATGGCTACCTGGTTGTCTGTCTGAACCAGGACAGATTGATGAGCCAGGGTAGGAGAGAAAGCTTTGAGTGCTAATCGAATAGCCATGAGTTCTAGGAGATTGATCTGCTGTGCAGCCTCCCAAGGAGACCACAGGTCCTGGGTGCACTTGTTCAGACAATGAGCCCCCCAGCCCTGCAGGGAGGCGTCTGTGGTCAGTACCACTGTGTACCCAGGAATTTGAAAGAGTACCCCTTTTAGTAGATTGGGTGGGTGCAGCCACCAGCTGAGGGAGTCCAGAAATGGTCTGGACACCCTTATTCTGTCTCCGAGGCTGCTTGTGGCCTGTGACCACTGACTCCGAAGGCACCACTGTGCAGGCCGCATATGGAGCCTGGCATTGGGGGTTACATGAACTGTCGAAGCCATATGGCCAAGCAGCCTCAGGCAGAGTCTGGCGGAGACCACTGACCCGCTGAGAAACTGATTTGCCAAGTCCATCAGTCTGTGGGCCCTGTTTGCTGGCAAGAATGCCTTTGCCAGGACAGAGTCCAGCCTGGTCCCTATGAACTCCAAGTTCTGGGAGGGGAGCAAAGTGGACTTTGTGATGTTTATTACAAATCCCAAGCTTTGAAGAAGAGCAATAGTTCTGAGAGTGGCCTGTCGGGCCTCCTGGCACGTCTGACCCCTGATGAGCCAGTCGTCCAGATAGGGGAAGACCAAGATGCCTTGATTTCTTAGGTAGGCCGCCACCACTGCCAGGCATTTGGTAAAGACCCTGGGAGCGGAGGTTAGGCCAAAAGGCTGTACTAATAATGGTTTCCTCCCACAATGAACCTGAGGTACTTTCTGTGGTCTGGATGAATGAGGATGTGAGTGTACGCATCCTTTAGATCTAAGGAGCATAGCCAATCTCACTGCCGGAGGTAGGGCAGAAGTCTTCCAAGAGTAAGCATCTTTAACTTTTCCTTCTCCAGGAGCTTGTTGAGGTTCCTGAGGTCCAGAATAGGTCGAAGGCCACAGGTTCTTTTGGGTACTAGGAAATACCTGGAGTAGAACCCTTGACCTTGCAAGTGGGGAAGCACAGGCTCCACCGCCCTGTCTACCAACAGACCTTGGAGCACTTGGAGGAGAAGATCTGTGTACAGGGGAGGCCTTGGAGGCTCCCCTGGAAAGTATGGAGGAGGCAGTTGGTGAAAAATTTAGTGCATAGCGCCAGTGGACTATGTTCAACACCCAACTGTCCCCAGTGATGTGGGGCCACTGGTGGGCAAAGAGGGCGAGGCGACCTTCTGTGCAGGGTTGGGAGAGCAGGGACTGAGAGGCTACGCTCAAGGAGTCAAAAACCCCCACCCTGCTGAGTGGGAGCAGGGGCCGGAGGCTTGGGGGTCCTCTGCCTACGGGGCCCATTACCCTGGCCCTTGGCTTGCTGACCCTTGGGGGCAGCTTGGGCAGCCTGATACTGAGGGTACTGTTTGTAGGCAGTGCCCTTCCTCGGGTAAAAGGGCTTCTTACCCGAGGCCTTCTTCTTATGAGAAGGGGCAGAGGTCTTTCTAGACAGCCTTGTCCGTGTAAGGTGCTCAGTCTCGAGCTGTGCGGCCTTCTCAGCCATGGGCTTGCCAAAAAGGTTCTCACCTCGGCAAGGGACATCGACCAACTTGTCCTGAACCCATGGCTCGAGGTCCGATGACTGCAGCCATGCCTGGCGTCGAGCCGCGATGCCAGCTGCCGCAACTCAGGCCGAAGCCATCGTAGGCGGCGCGGGACATGAACTTCGAGCAGTCCCGAATCCCCGAGGACAAGGACTTGAATCTCTGCAAGGGCTCCCTGGAGAGACCAGCGGAGAACCCGGCCAGCTCCTTGGCCAGGTCTCGCAAGTACATGCCCATGTACAGCTGGTAAGACTGGACACGGCAAGCAAGCATCTCGCCCTGGAAGCACTTTCTACCAACACCATCGAGGTTCCGAGCCTCCCTGCCGGGTGGCACCGCAGAGTGCATCTTCTGACTTTTCAGGTGATGCATGGCCGATTCCACCACCATGGAATGGGGTGGTAGCTGCGCCTTTTGAAAGCCAGGGCTCTTCCGGAGTCGATAAATCGAATTGACCCGCCTGCTTAGAACCGGCGCCGAGGCCGGTACCTCCCACATAAGGAAGAGGAGCCGTTCCAGCATCGGCGGAACCGTGACAGTAAAGGTCTCCTTCAGAGGAGAGTCATTCTGCAGGGCCTCGAGCTCTTCAGCTCAAGGCTCTTCCTCGGGGTCCGCTGGGATAGCCAACGCGGTGGCCATATCACGGACGAACTCCGAGAACTGGGTATCCTCCAGAGGGGATCTACTCCGGGGCTCAGACTGCGGTGAGTCCGACGGGACGCACCGAGTCTTGAATGTGTCGGGGGACTCCTCATCCTCCGTCTCCCATGCGGACTCGTCCGACAAGGAGTCAGGATCCAACCCTGCGGGGCCCTGGAGCACCCGCCCCGACGTTGGAGGCACCGGCGTCGATGCCCTCAGTCCCGAATGGGAGGTCGAGGGAGACCGCGACCGAGATCGACCTCGAGCCGTCATGGACTTGAGTAACGGCTCGGTCTCCAGGGTCGACTTCGATGTCGATGTCCCGGTGGTCGGGGAAGATGTGCCAGACAGGCTGGCCATCAGTGCCCGCTGCTGCTCCATGAAGGCAGACAGTCTGCTCTCCAAGGCTGTCATCCTGAGACTCAGCTCGGGAGACTCAGCAGCCACCGTCTCGGGCCCCGGCGGTGCCAGGCCCGACGTCGGCTCTCTGGGAGGAGAGTCCGAGGACCACAGGGCTTACGTGTCCAGCAGACTCCAGCTCCACGCGAGGAACTTTGGCAGGCTTCTCTTGTTCCACGGGCCCGGGGCGACGGTCGGGGGGTCTTAGACCTGGTCCTCGAGGAGCCAGGGACCTCCTCTTCCGACGCCCTCACGAGCCGCTTCTTCCTCTTGCGTTCCCGGTCGGGGGACCCCCTGTCTGAGGAGCTCCGACGATGCTCGGGATCCGAATCCCAAGATGTCGATGCCTCAGACGAGGTCCGGGCCCGGCCGGAGGCTGAGTCCGAGAAAAGCCTTTCGTTCTGCTGCTGGCAACTTCGCAGTGCCTTGGAGTCCCCGCGAAGTCAAAGGACCGGCCTTCCAGGGAAAAAGCAAAAAAGGGCACAAATGCCAGCCACGAAGGGCAAAAACAGAAAAAGAAGAATCAGGCTCGATACCGGTGTACCGAACCCGGCGGGAGGGGAACCGGCGTCGAACCGGGAAGAAAAAATAGCGAGAATCGCCGAAAAAAATCAAACTTTTATCCGGGATGACAGGACACACGTCCGGTGGGCTTCTTGAAAAAAGAGACTGAGGTAAGATGGCACCTTTAGGAGGGAAGGGAACCGCGCATGCGTGCCTGCATCCCCAAAGGCTTTCATGGAAAGCTGGGGAAATGCTCCGCTGGGGCTTCATCGACGTCGATGACACCCATATGTGAGGACTGACTTCCTGCTTGGTCCTGGAGAATGGGTGATTTCAATTACCTGGGTATCGACTGGGTCAGTGTCACAACAGGACATGCTAGAGAGAAAGTTTCTAGATAAAATAAATGACTGCTTCTTGGAGCAGCTGGTTCATGAACTGACGAGGAGAAATTATTTTGGACCTAGACCTTAGTGGCATGCAGGATCTGGTGCAAGAGATAAGGAGCCACTTGGCAATAGTGATCATAGCATGATCATATTTGAATAATAAATGAAAGAAGGATGGCAAGGAAATCCAAAGTACTCCCAGTTAACTTTCAAAAGGGAGACTAAGAAAATGAGGAAAATAGTTAACAAAATACTAAAAGGAACAGCTGCAAAGACTAAAGATTTGCATAAAGTGTAAGCATTGTTTAAAAAAAACTATTTTGGAAGCACAGAACAGAAAAGTGGAAGGAAGGGCAACATGCCAGAATGGTTTCAAGGTGAGGTCAAAGAGGCTGTTGCGGCCAAAAAAGCATCTTTCAGGAAATGGAAAAAGGGGCCAAATGATGAAAACGGGAAACAAAGCATTGCCAAGTTAGATACAAGGCATTGATAAGACAGATAAAAAGAATTTGAAAAATAAAACTTGCCGTGGAAGCAAACACATCAAAAACCTTTTCAAGAACACTCGTAGCAAAAAACCTGTGAGACAATCAGTTGGACCATTAGATGACAGAGGAGTAAAAGGGGCGCTAAGCAAAGACAAGGCCATAGCGGAGAGACTGAATGAATTCTTTGTTTCGGCTTTACTGAAGATGATGTAGGGAACTTACCCATGCTGAAACGATATATAAAGGTGATGTATCTGAAGAATTGAAGGAAATAGATAAACTCGGAAGATGTATTACAATTATTTGATAAACTGAAGAGTACCAAATCACCTGGACCAGATGGTATACATCCAAGGGTATTGAAAGAACTGAAATATGAGATTGCAGACCTACTATTAGTAATCTGTGAACCATCATTAAAATCAACTGTAGTACTTGAAGAGTGGAGAATTGCCAATGTAACACCAAAATTTAAAAAGGGTTCCAGGGGTGATCCAGGAAACTACAGACCTGCGAGTCTGACATCAGTACCCGGCAAAAATGGTAGAAACCATTATAAAGAAAATAATTACTGATCATGCATATAGTCATGGTTAATGGGAGAAAGCCAACATGAATTTAGCCAAGGGAAGTCTTGTCTTACAAATCTGTTATATTCTTTTGAAGGTGTGAATAAACAGGTAGACAAAGGTGAGCCAGTTGATATAGTGTATCTGGATGTTCAGAAAGCCTTTGACAAGGCCCCTCATGAGAAACTCTAGGCGTAATTAAAAAGTCATGGGATTGGAGGCAGTGTAGCAGTGTGGATCAGAAATTGGTTAAAGATAGAAGGCAGAGAGTAAGGCTAAATGGCCAATTTTCTCAATGGAAAAAAGTAAATAGTAGAGCACCCCAGGGATCTGTGCTGGGCCCGCTGCTTTTTAGCATTCGGAAATGACCCGGAAATGGTAATGAGTGAGGTGATCAAACTTACAGATGAGACAAAATTATTCAAAGTTGTTAAAACCCAAGGATTGCGAAAAATTGCAAAAGGACCTTGGAAAACTGGGCATCCAAATGGCAGATGAAATTTAATGTGAACAAGTACAAAGTTACACACCTCGGAAAGAACCACCCAAACTTTGGTTACACGATGCAAGGTACCACCTTAGAAACCACCGCCCAGGAAAAAGATATATGCGTCGTCATGGATATGTTAAAACACTCTGCCCAGTGTGCAGTGGCATCCAAGAAAACTAACAGAATGCTAGGAATCATAAGGAAAGGAATGGAGAATACGAAGGATATTATAATGCCTCTATCGTTCCATAGTTCAACTGCACCTTGACTATTGTGTGCAATTCTGGTCACCGTATCTTAAAAAGGATATAGTGGAATTAGAAAAGGTACAGGGAAGAGCCACCAAAATGGTAAAGGGGATGGAAGGAAACCCCTATGAGGAAAGACTTAAAAAATTAAGGCTCTTCAACTTGGAAAAGAGAAGACTGAAGGGAGATATTATAGAAGTCTATAAATTAATGAATGGAGTGGAACGAGTTAATGTAGATCAGTTGTTTATGCCATCAAAAAGTAGAAAGACTAGAGGACACGCAATGAAGCTACAATGTAACCCATTTAAGACTAATAAGAGAAAATATTTCTTTAAAGTGTAATCAAACTCTGGAATTCGTTACTGGAAGATGCAGTAAAAGCTGTTAGTGTAGCTGGGTTTAAAAAAGGGTTGGACAAGTTCCTGGAGAAAAGGTCCATAAACCATTATTTAAAAAAAAAAAAAAAAAAGATCCAGGAAATACACTGCTTACCCCAGGATGAGCATTGTGGAAGCTCTGGACTTTGGGTACCTGCCAGGTACTGCGACCTGGATTGGAAACAGGATACTGGCCTTGATGGACCTTGGTCTGACCCAGTATGGCATTTCTTATGTTCTTAAAATATTTTCTCTCATATATCTAATTAGAATTTGAAATGTATTTCTTGTGGATGTGTTAAAAGCAGGTTAACGGAGAGGAAGTGACGTCATCTCGGAGATGGCTGCATGATTTTGGAGCTCCCGCTGGGACGCAGTTTTAGCGGTGAAATTAGCGGCCAGCCTTTCCCCCCAAACTGCTATTTTGGTGCACGGAGGTGAGAAGGTGGCAGGATGTCGGTTACCAAAAAATTGGCCCGATTTCAATCCTCCTATGCCGCCAAAACTGAGAAAATGGCCCGTGAAGCATCGGACCACGTGGAGTCTGCTGAGGAAATGGAGGAAGAGCCAGAGCGAGCAGGGGATACCTGTACCCGGGGTGACATTTGGGGTTGGAAGCACTCACTCAAAAGAGACATTGGTGCAATGAGGAGTGAGTTAAAAGAAACCCTAGGAACCATTAAGGAAGATCTTAGAGACCTTGGCACTCGGGTTGAGGTCCTCTAGGAACAGACAGAACGCCAGGACGAAAAAGATACGGAGGTGGAGGCCCGCATGCAACAGTGCCTTTTGGAGCAAGGGCTGCTGCGAGATAAAATCGAGGACTTGGAGAATCGTTCCAGGCGGAACAACTTGAGGGTGCGGGGCCTTCCTGAGACGGAGGAATTCGGCGATGCCACGGCGGTGATAAAGAAAATTTGCCATTTCCTGTTGGAGCGGGGGGGCCGCTGCGGAGGCCAGTGAGGTGGCAGTGGAGAGGGCACATCGGGCCTTAGGTCCTGCTCGCCGGGGCCAGCCCCGAGATATAGTGGCTTGCCTGGGATCGTTTGCAGTGAAGGAGCAGGTGATGCGAGTGGCCGCGGCCCGGAGAACATTTCAATGGGAAGGCCAGAAGGTGGAGGTGTTCCACGATCTTTCAGCTGCCACATTACAGCGGAGGCGTGAGATGAAACCTGTGACATCTTACCTGCAGTCCGAAAAGAAGCGCTATCGGTGGCTATTCCCGTTTGCGCTAATGCTGGATGTTAATGGCCACAGTTTCCGGGCCCGGACAGTGGATGAAGCCTGGGCCATACTGCGCAGAGAAGGGGCTCCTAGGCTCCCGGAGCTGAGCGTTGCCTCGGACGCTGGTGCCAGCAAGGAGAGGAGATCGGTGTGGGAAAGGGTGCCGGTGCGGGGCCAGCGCCTGCGGCTGCGATCCGGAGAAGCGGAGTTGGAGGAACACCCCGTTGGTCACTCGGGGGGACCCTCTAATGGGACTGGGTGAAAGACTCAGTTTGTCCAGGACTTGTGCTATGTGGGGCCTTGTTTGTGCAGGGGATGAGATGCTCTTTGGGCAATGGCGGGCAGGGGGCGGGGGGAGGTGGAGGGGGTTTTTATATGGTAAATGTTGGGGTAGTGATTTACGCATTTATGAGAAATGTTATTGTTGTTCTTTATTGGAGGTGGGGGGAAGCATGCAAATGGTTTTGTTTGAGAGGGGGATAGGGAAAGGGGGGGCTGGCCAGGGGGGAGGGAGGGGCAGCATCTTGGGGAGAGCCACTTCCTTGATGGTGGTCAGACGAGAGGTCTGTATTCAAGGGGGGGGGACAGTGGGGGGGGAGGGGGGGATGAGGGCCATCAAGCTTGGAGGGGCTGTTTTGGGCATGGGGGGAGGGGTGAACAAGAACTATGGTGGTGAGCATGATTACTGAGAGCCTTAACGTGCGGGGCCTGAATTCTCCTCATAAACGTAAATTGCTGTGGAAGGAGCTCAGGTCACGGAAGTGGGAGGTAGCATTCCTCCAGGAAACGCATTTGCGTAAGGCTAATGAGAGGCTGATGCGCTCAGGGGCCTATCAGGGCTACTTTGCTGCTGAGGAGGGAGGGCGGAAGAAGGGGGGGGGGTTGCCATTCTCGTGGGGCAGGGGGTTCCCCTTACAGTGGAACAAGTGCATCCCAAAGTGGATGGGAGAGCGGTGGTAGTGGTGGGTGACCTGGGGGGGGGGGAAAAGGTGTCATTGATCTCAGTATATGGTCCCAATTCAGGGAGGGGGGCTTTTTGGAGGGAACTCGGTTCCTGGTTGGGTGGGCGGGTCCAGGGGAAGGTGTTGGTGGGAGGTGATTGCAATGTGGTGTTGGATGATATGAGGGGGAGCCCTGGGGGAGGGGAGGGCGGTGGAAGGGTGCTAAAACAGTGGATGAAGGAATTGGGGGTGGTTGACCTCTGGAAGATGGCGAACCCATCGGTTAGGGACTTCACCTTTTTTTCGCCTGTGCATGGCTCTTACAGCCGTATTGATTATGTGCTGGGTGATAGTTATTGGAGTGACCGGTTGGAAGGTGCTAGCATTGGTCCAGTGACTTGGTCGGACCATGCCCCTGTGCAGATTGTGATGGGGGGCCTGGGGACCGTGGGAAGAGGACGTTTTGGCGGTTGAACGATTATTTGCTGCGGGAGGGGGGAGCGGAACCGAAACTTCGGGAGGTGATTTTGGATTATATGGCTCTCAATGACACCGACGATGTCTCGACTGGTATCCTTTGGGATGGGCTCAAGGCGGTGGTGCGTGGCCATCTGGTTCAGTTAGGGGCTCGGCGGAAAAGGAAGAGAGAAGAAGCAGAACGGTTACTCCAGGGGCGCTTGATGGACCTGGAACGGAAGCATAAAAGGATAGGGGGGAGGACCTTACAACGCCAGGTGGAGGAGGCTTGTAAACAATTGAATGCCCTCCAGCTGGAAAAGATTTCTGGACAGATGGATAGGGTCGGGCAAAGATACTATGAATTTGATAATAAATCAGGGCGGCTCTTGGCTAACAAGCTTCGTGTCCAGCGGCAGAAACGTACGGTTGTCAAAATCAAGGGGCCCCGAGATAAATTGCTTTATAAGACGGAGGAGATCCGCGAGTGTTTTAAAACCTATTACCAGAAGCTATATGCAGCGGACTCCCCGGTAGTGGGGGGGACGTAGCGAGTTACTTGGAAAATGAGGGGAAAGGAAGTGCTTGGTTGGGTGAGGGTGAGCGCGACTCGTTGAAGGCGGATATCACTCTGGAGGAGGTGCAGGGTGCTATTAGGGCCCTGGTCCCTGGGAAGGCTCCGGGCCTTGACGGGTTTACGGGCTCCTTCTATAAAGTAATGGGAGCGACGGTGGCTCCCCTGCTGGTGCGGGTGTTTAATGCTGTTTTACGTGGGGAGGATTTACCACCCTCTATGGCTCAAGCTGCAATTGTGGTGATACCTAAGCCTGGACGCGACCCGGCGGTATGTGGGTCATATCGCCCTATCTCGCTCTTGAACATTGATGTTAAGATCTTGTCCAAAGTGCTTGCTTTGCGATTAGCTCCGTATATGCCGGACCTGGTTCACCCTGATCAATCTGGTTTTATTATGGGGAGGCAACCGGCTGACGGAATTCGGAGGGTGATTCAGCTTGGGTGGCTTGCGCGGCAGGTCCAGCAACCAGCTATGTTCCTCTCAATCGATGCCGAAAAGGCGTTCAATAGAGTCAGCTTCACCTTCCTACAGGAGGTGTTGAAGTACGTAGGTCTGGGACCCCGGTTTCGGGCTTGGATACGAGCACTTTACGCAGCTCCGGTGGCTGCAGTGAATGTCAATGGTGGTTTCTCTGAGTTTTTTCCCCTGGGGAGGGGTACCCGCCAGGGCTGTCCGCTCTCCCCGTTGATGTTTGCCTTGGTCATGGAGCCTTTGGCAGCTCGCATTCGCTCTAATGGTGACGTCTCAGGGATAACGGTTGGCCCTGAACAACACAAAATGGCACTTTTTGCGGATGGCGTTCTATTTGCGCTGACCCGACCCATTGTGTCGCTCCCAACATTAATGGGCGAGCTTCAGAAATACGGGGCCCTCTCAGGGTTTAAGGTAAATTGGGATAAAACGGAGGCTATGTCTCTTTCCTTGGACTCGAAAGTGGTGGACAGTTTGCGAAGTTCCTTCCCCTTTAGGTGGGCAAAGGGGTCCATAAAGTACTTGGGAGTGCAGATCACTGCTCACCCCCTGAGACTATATAAGGCCAACTACCTGGGGTTATTCCAGGAACTGCGGAAGGACATGGCTCGGTGGCGGACGGTAGAACTTTCCTGGTTGGGGAGGGTGGCGGATTTGAAGATGAACCTTTTACCGCGATTGTTATACCTTTTCCAGTCGCTTCCAGTGGGGATCCCGGCTGGGACCCTCCGGACTTTGCAGAATCAGATTTTTGCATTTGTATGGGGGGGGGATCTCGGCCGCGAGTAAGTAGACGCGTAATGTATGCAACCCGGGAGGCCGGGGGTCTGGGGGTCCCTGATTTGGCCCGGTACTATCAGGCAGCCCAATTGAGGCAGGTATTTGAGTGGCGCGATAGGGGCGGCGTAGAGAAGCGGTTTCGAGAGATTGAGCAGTATTGGGCCGAGGAGATTCAGTTAAAGTATTTACCATGGATTTTCGGTAAGTTGCCCTCGGGTAGATGGAAGGCTAACCCCTTTATGTGGCATCTTACTATGCAATGGCGGAAGGCACGCCGCCGATGGGCGGCTCCTGGTGGGGAGTTTTCTTTGCTGTCCCCAGTGCGGGGGACGAGTGAGTTTGTGCCCGGCAGGGAAGGGGTGTTTAGTAGGTGGGAACGGAAGGGGTTGGATACCTTTGGGAAGTTTATTAAGGAGGGACTGTTGATTCCCTTTACGGATCTCCGGGTGAGGTATCAATTGAGGGGGAGCGACTTCTTTCCCTACTTCCAGGTACGCCACTTTTTGCTCCAGTCCCAGATTCGATCGAGTTGGGAGGGAGCCCAAGGTCCCGGGGAGACATTGTGGCAGGCCTGGGAGGGTTCCCGGGGTTTGATTTCCCGATTGTACCAGGACCTGGTGGTGGAGAGACCAGGGAAGTTCCCCCACCAGGAGCACTGGGAAGGGGATCTGGGTAGGGAGTTGGAGGTGCAGGAGTGGCGGAAAGTGCATGTAGATATTGGACGCCAAGCGATTTTGGTCGCTATCCGAGAAACATCCTATAAGATTCTGTTTCGATGGTATTATACCCCGGAGCGGTTGCATAGGATGTATCCCGGGTCTTCTGATCAGTGCTGGCGGGGGTGTGGGGAAAGGGGAACCTTCGCACATATATGGTGGTCCTGTCCCAGGGTGCGTGAATACTGGGCTTTGGTAGAGGGCCAGTTGGAGATTATCCTAGGGCAGAGGGTGGAGGTGGATATGGGACTGGGCCTGTTGGGGATTCAGGGAGCTGTATGGCCCCGGGGGTTCCCTCATCCAATACGGGCTTGCATTCAGGCAGCCCGAAGTGAGATAGCTCGGGCTTGGAAGCAATCCCAATTGCCGGGATTAGTAGCCTGGCAGCATAGGCTCCGACGGATTGTATTGATGGAGCAGTTGACAGCAATTAGGCGTCAACAGGGAGAGAAATTTCAGGACCATTGGTGCTTGCTGCTAACCTATTTGAAGGGGGGGAGGCATGCCCACTCCGAGTCCCTCGATGATTAGCAAAGGGTGGGGGGAAAGGGGGGTTGGGGGAGGTAGGGGGAGTGGGAAGGAGGGTGAGAGAGCGTTTCGTAGGGTGGAGGTGAGGGGGGGTACTTAGCAGGGGGGGGGGGTATTTTGGGAGGGGATCCCGCAAGGGGGGGGGGAATACGGGGACAATATTGTGGGTGGGGTTCCTCGGGCTCGATGACCCCAATGTTCATGGAGTGAAATTGTGTTATAATTGTAAAAAAGAAAAACACATTTTTCTCTTGTATAGAACTTAGTTGGTTACAGTGTGCAAGTTGTATCTGTTTACTTGTGGAAAATGTTTAATAAAAAGAAATATTCAAAAAAAAAAGCAGGTTAACAGACAGACTATTATATCCATCTGACTAACCCTCTTGCCTCTGACACTCTTTACAACTCAACTCGCCCCTCAAGATACCTTTGCTTCAGACTCCTCCCTCCCTTTCTGCCCAAACCCAGCTGACTACTTCCATGACAAAATCCACAAGATCATACTCCAATTCCCCATGAAGTCAGCTACTCCCCCCCTTCCTCACATCCCCCTACTTCTGCTATCCTTTCTTCTTTGTCTCTGAAGAGGAAACCACTCACCCTCTTTCCTCATCCAAAATCACTACCTGCTCCTCTGATCCTATTCCCACCCATCTCCTTCGTTCTCTCTCTTCCACTGTAGTCCCTTCTAGCTCTCATTCTCAACCTATTGCTCTCCACTGCAACTTTCCCTGAAGCCTTCAAGTATGCTGTAGTCACTCCTGTCCTTAAGAAACCCTCACTAGACCCTATCTGTCCTTCTCACTATCGACCCATCTCCTCCTCCCCTTAATTTCTAAACTACTTGAACTTGCAATTCAGCATGATTGCCTTGACTTTCTCTCCTCTAAAGCCCTTCTGAATCCTCTATCATCTGACTTTTGTCCTTTACATTCTCCCGAAACGGCTCTTGCCAAAGTCTCCAGTGACCTGTTCCTGGAAAAATCCAAGGGCCTTTACTCAATCCTCATCTTTGACCTTTCTACTGCTTTTGACACTGTCGACCATAACCTTCTCCTCAATACCTTGTCCTTAGCTTGGTTTTAAGGGCTCTGTGCTATCCTGTTTCTCTTATCTCTCCCATCACTCTCAGTTTTTGTTCAGGTGGATCTTCCTCTACTGCTATCCCAACCTCAGTTGGTATAACCCAAGAATCTGTCTTAGGTCCACTCCTTTTTCTCTCTATACCCAGTCCCTTGGTGCACTCATCTCTTCCCATGGCTTTCAGTACCATCTTTATGCTGATGACTCCCAGATCTACATCTCTACACCTAAAATCTCTACGGCAATCCAGGCCAGGATCTTTGTCTGCCTTTCTGACACTGCTGCTTGGATGTCTCACCGCCACTTGAAATTGAACATGGCCAAAACTGAGCTTCTTATTTTTCCCCCTAAACCCTCTCCTCTCCTTTCTCAGTCTCTGTGGATAACTCTCTACACCTCCATATCCTCAGCTTGCAACCTTGGGGTCGTCTTCCTCTCTCCTTCTCCACACACATCCAAATGATAGCTAAAACCTGTTTCTTTCTCTACAACAATAAAGAGAAATTAGACTTACCTGCTAATTGTTGTTCCTTGAGGAACTCCAGTTCAGTCCCTCACCTCTGGGTTGTGCACCTCTCCTCGCAGCATGGAGACTGGGCATGTCAGAACTATGACACCACTGTAGATATCTTGCTGGCACTTCCCACCAGCTCCCAGTGATTTAATGACAAAGCAGACTCAAAGGAGCAACAAATAGCTATAATATTAAATATAATTTAACTCTAACACTGAACTAAAACCCCGTAAATGAGAGGATAACTCTCCTTCTCCCTTTTGCAGAAATAGGACAGAAAGGAGAGAGAAGAAAGAATACAAGGTATACTTTGCCTGAATACAGACCACATTTGCTGAACTTCTCCTACTGGATTGTAGTCACCGCGCATCACAAAACAGGCTTTGCGGAAGCTGACCCAAAAAACCCCAGGCGGGAATCGGGACTCGGCTCTGCTTCGGTTTATCCTCTGGCAAGTGACCTCCTTTAGAATCCCCCAAATCCTTGACCAACTTATCAAGATCTTCTCCAAACAGCTTCCCCTTAAAAGGAAGCTTGCTAAGATGTGAATTGGAGGAACTGTCCACCGCCCAGTTCCTGAGCCAAAGATAGCGGCATGCGGCTACCAAGGAAGCCATGCTATTCGCCAAACCTCTAATAAGATCATATTGGACATCGGTCAAATATGCAAAACCTGACTCAAGTCTTGTCATATCAGCTAGCTGCTCCTGCGTTAAAATGGTGGTCGTCCGCTCCATTTGACAGTGTAAACCATAACATACTCATCTCAAGACTTAGCCAACTAGGTATAAAGGAAGTAGCTCTCAAATGGTTTAAATCATATATAACTGACCGTTCGCAATATGTACAAGTTGATCGAGTTTCATCCCCACCGTTTCCACAGGAACAGGGAATTCCTCAAAGCTCCGCACTTTCTTCATTATTGTTTAACCTATAGCTGCAACAGATATGCAACATTTTCAAAAGACATAATATAAACTACCACATTTATGCGGATGATATGTTCTCTCCGATTAACATATCCGACCCCAACTATGACACCCTATCAGCCTGCCTCTTGGAAGCTGAACTATGGCTCCGCTCAAAGAATATGCATATTAATTTTAAAAAGACTGAAGTACTATTTACTTCAAGAAACCCCAATTTCATACCTCCACCAGACATTAAGCTCCAAAACATCTCCCTCCCAGTGAAGCAGGAGATAAAATATCTAGGGGTTACCCTTGACAAGACTCTTAGTTTCACCACTCACATTAAGAAAATAGCCAGAACAATCTTCTTCAAGCTTAGGACCATCCAACAACTTAGGGGTCTGTTTACTAAACATTCCTAATGTGCGGGGCCGCGGTAGTGTGCCTGTGCCATATAAGGAGTGGGCGGTTCAGGCAGAGAAAAGAAAAAAAACGGGAGTAAGCGATCGCACATTTGCGCGGGGCGCTATTGTGCGCCGTGCATAATAGTGCGTGGGAAGGCTAAGTGGCGCCCTGATGTGCATACACAAAGGAGCAGAGCCATAGTACAATGGTTAAGACACTGACTGTGGGTGCAGCTGCCATGGGTTCAATTCCCCATTGTGCACAACAAAAAGGGCTGGCTGAGGCATTAACTGTAATGGGTAAAAGTGCTTTAGGAGGCATATTAATTTTGGGCGGCATAAGGCGGTGCACTGTTAATTTTGGGCGGCATAAGGCGGTGCGCAGATGCCCAAGCATAGGAACAGAGCCACAGCACAATGGTTAAGACACTGACCAATGGTGCAGAGATCAGGGGTTCAATCCCCCACAGTGCCCAATGAAGAAGGCTCACTGAGGCAGTGTGTATTATGGGGATGAGTGCTGTAGGGGGCAATCTATTTTTATTTCAGTTATCACTACTAGCAAACGCACTCACAAAGCGTGTTAACATAAGGCGGCCCATAAGGCACATGTTAAAGTTCACTGTCCGCCAAGGCACCCTTGAATGTCCCCTATAGGGCACCATATATGTTGCGTCACAGGATAATGTATAGTGCACCTTATATGGACGGCAACCATAAGGTGCCCTATAGGGTGCCCTATAAAGCACCCTCAGAGGCACCTTATGGGTACAGTACACTGAGGGTGTGTTTGATGGCAGCAACATATGTACATTAAATCTAAAAAAAGCTTTGGACAACCCTATCAAATAACCCCACTGTGGGCTCGAACCCATTACCGCTGGCTCCACAGGCAGTGAAGTAACCATTGGGCTACAGCTATATAGCTGCCAGCAAGCCCCTGGCTGGCTGCAGAGAGCCTGCATGTCACCACACAGACAGTCTGCTGTGGGAACCAGGATAGGGTTAGGCCACCCATACCCATGATGCACTGCACATGCAAATCAGCTGTCCACAGATGAACACAAGATGGGGAATGCACCCCAACAGCTCCCCGGCCTGGTAGGGGGATGTGTCCGTGTGCACCCACACAGCACCTTGGCCTGGTAGGAGGTACTGACCGGGTGTTTAATTTGCACAGAGTAGCTACACACAGTCACACTGTGCGGGAACTGTGCTCACCCTGAGTGTGCGATGAGGCGCCCTGGACCAGGTCCACAGCACCCTCCATGGCTGAGAGAGGCCATGGCAGAGCTCCAAAACAGTCGTAATCTGTGAGATAGGTAGTTTCTGCAGGAACACCTTGGATATCTCTGTCTGTCTCAGTCAGGGGGAACCCCACGGACCCCTAGGTGGGCTATGTACCACCAATCCTTCCCCCCCCCCCCAGCTGAGGGTGGCAAACAGGCAGGCTCTCCTATCAACAAATCCCCATTATACACACCCCCCCCCCCCCTGCAATGATGGCAGTAGAGTGGACCATCAACCCCAGTCCTGTTGGGGAACAGACACCCTACAGGGCAGTCCAAGCAACCCCACACACACCCAGACCACAATATCAGACAGACAGTAGGCCTGGATATGCTAAGATGCAACCCAACACTATCTGATATTCCCCTGCATCAAGCCATCAGCCACTGCACCCTGCAAGGCACTCCAGCAGGGCACATACCAGCTGTGAACAGTCTGCTGGTTAGTCCCACTGGAAATGCATGCACCCACAACTGGGATGGCAGCACACACAAGCAGATACATCAGTGACTAGGCCCCAACAGGTGACCCATATATATCACATGAGGGAAGTGCTATGAAGCACTATGGGGGTGCCTAGCCATGCTGCCATCACTGCACAGTCAGGGTGGAGTGAAAGCCCAGCAGCACATACAGAGGTCACCCTGTCTGTGGAGGTGGTGGACGGCCACTACAATGTCCCTGCCAGTGCCCTATGCCCTGTGCAGATGCATCCTGGCCAGCCCACCCTGTCTGAGCTATACCCATGGTACCTTGCTGCTCATTATGCACATCATCAGGCCAAAACTGTGGACAGTGTTTGCAGCCAACACACACTGTATAGACAGACACACACTCCCACACGTATGCCAGCATTGTGCTACTATAGAGGGGTTCAGAATCCTTGCCCACCACACCAGTCCTGGGCACAGTACAGGCATGGGTATGGTATGCAATACCGTTGGGGGTCCCTCCCTAGGGTGGTAAACACTGTCAGGGGCCAGACCTGACGCACACACCGCAAACATCAGATAGATTATTATGATGGAGCTCATAGAGCAGACTGTGCGTAACGTAGGGATATCTATCTGCCAGTACTCATAGCAAACGTTTGAGAGCTGTGTACCATATACCCTGGTGTAGGGTGACATTGCTAAGGTATGCAAGTGCTGGTATTGGGAGATGCACGCAGGGCCCAATGTCCTGCCTCACCAGGAGGCATTGGCCAATGGGGCCTGTGGGTGTGGGTGTGTCTGTCCCTGTTGGCTGCTGCTGTACGGCAGAGGTTCCCAAATCCAGTCCAGGTTTGCAATACACTGGTTGGGGTTTCCTGCTGTCCCTCATGAATATGCATGAGCTACATCTACATGCCATGGGGGTGGTGCATAGATATACAGCACGGTTATTTGTATGAGTGGCAGCATGGAACCTGAATGGTGTGTGGTCCTCCAGGACTGCATTTGTGAGACTCTGCTCTAGGTAATGCCCCTGGTCATGGTGTCTGTGCTTGGTGGTGTAAAAGATAGGCGTATGACCAATGCGTATATCCCCAGCAATAAAGGATTGCCCTTACTAACATGGTTTAGTTGTGGGGAAAATGTGTGGACAGGAATGGCAGTAGCCCCAGCTGGGCTTTGAACCTGTGACCTTTTGCTCCTGCACACACTGTCTGTGTGCACTGCACCACTGTGTTGCCACAGATGTGCTGAATTCCCTGGGAAGTCCATGACTGTACATCCGACAGGGCCTATGTTGCAGTGGACGTGCCAGCCTGCACATGGCTCGGCCACTGTCTTCTGTGGCTAGCAGCCACTGCCCCCTCCACCACCTGTACCCTACCGCCAACATGCTGGCATGTCCGTATCTTGGAAAAGCATATGACCTGATTGAGTTGTGGCACTCCAGGACTGCATTTGGGGGACTCGGCTGTCGGTAATGCCCATTGTTATGGTGTGTGTGCGGTGTTGGGTACAAAATGGGTGTGTGAACCATGCTTATGTTCTCTGCAATAAAGGAGTGTCTTTACTATCTCTGTTTAGTGGTGGGTAAAATATGGGGACTGGGTTGGCAGGAGCCCCAGCTTGGATTTGAACCTGTGACCCTCTGGTCCTAGAGGTACTGCCTCTGTCTGCTGCACCACACTGTGGCCACAGTAATAGTGCAGTCCCTGGGGGTGGGAAACCTGACCAAAGGAGTCAAAAACCCTGCTCTGCACATTTGTACTGTGGGCTCAGTCACCTTGTCTGGTGACAAAAGTGCAAATAAACCCCTCAACCGACCACGACGAACTGGGGATAAATATAACCAAGCTGGGCAACAGTGATATTAATGGGCAACCATAGCAAACACTCCCAGGAAGGCTCAGAAAAAAGGAAATGGTTTTTGGAAGGGTCTCCGCTCCGTAGCCCCTTCCATACTTCATTTCATTTTTTTGGAGCTTTCCTGGGTGTGTTTCTTATGTTTGCCCATTAATATCAGGGTTCCCCAGCTGACTTCCTATTTTTAATATGTTTGTTTGGGTCTTTTTCTATCTTTATTTGCACTTTTGTTCTGTGCACATGTATCACACTGCTCACGTTTTGCAGGTTTCCCCGTTTCCCTGTACATTGCTGACGGAAATGGTTTCTCTTCCCTTTAAATGCCCTCTACCGTGAGTGTTTCACTCGCGCTATTTTTAACCTGCAAATTCGTCCCCGATACTGTGCGGGGAGCCTCTCCCCTCCCCTTCCCCGCCCATTGACCCCGTCTCTCCGCCCCTCGGGAGCCTTCCTCCGCCCTCAGAATGCCTTTCCACGCCTCTATCGGACATTTAAGAACATAAGAACATAAGAAATGCCATACTGGGTCAGACCGAGGTCCATCAAGCCCAGTATCCTGTTTCCAACAGTGGCCAATCTAGGTCATACGTACCTAGCAGTTTCCCCAAAAGACACAGGTTCTGCAGTGCTTGTACTAGGCCAAGCATTGATATCCTGGGTCCCTTTTTAATAGTGGTTTATGGACCTTTCCTCCAGGAACTTGTCCAAACCTTTTTTAAACCCAGCTATACTAACAGCCCTTACTACATCCTCCGGTAACAGATTCCAGAGTTTGATTACACGTTGAGAGAAGAAATATTTTCTCCTATTTGTCTTAAATAGTTTACCCTGTAGCTTCATTACATGCCCCCTAGTCCTTCTATATTCTGATAGCGTAAACAATTTATCCACGTTTATCCGTTCCACTCCATTCATTAATTTATACACCTCTATCATATCTCCCCTCAGCCGCCTCTTTTCTAGGTTAAAGAGCCCTAACCTTTTTAGCCTCTCTTCATAGGAGTAGCCTTCCATCCCCTTCACCAATTTGGTGGCTCTTCTCTGTACTTTTTCTAATAACTCTATGTCCTTTTTAAGATACGGTGACCAGAATTGCACACAATATTCAAGGTGCGGTCGTACCATGGAGCGATACAGAGGCATTATAATATCCTTTGTTTTATTCTCCATCCCTGTATTTGCGGGCCGGGTACTTGTGCGGGGCACGTTAGTGCGGCGCGCAATTGTGCGGGGCCCACGCGCACTTGTGCGGGGCGTTTAAGAGCGTTTCTGAGTGTTTGAGTGCCGCGTTTCCGTGCGCTATTGTGCGGCACGCAATTGTACGGCTTTTAGTAAACATGCCCCTTAGACCGCTTATTGAAAAGGACGATTTCAGAACCATCACTCAAATACTAATAACACCCCACCTTGACTATTGCAAAGGTATTTTCATAGGCATAACAAAGAAGAATAAAAACATTCTACAAATGGCTCAGAATGTTGCTGCAAGAATAATATCCAGGGCCAAGCTATCTGACCACATCTCCCCTATTTTATACTCTCTACATTGGCTTCCCGTTGCCAGCAGGATCCAATATAAAATCAAAATGATATGAATGTTAGCAGATCCAAGGAGGTTCAGAAGGGGAGAGAGTGTATGTAACCCGTGGGTGGATGTGAGTAGTAGTATTGTGATAGGCGATGGCCTAGTATGTAGCAGAGCTAGGTCTGAAGCCCTTTTTTCCTATTTTAAAATGTTATTGCTGATTTTGGAAAACTGCAGAATGCTGTTAGCTGTTAGAAAGAAATACTGTTCTATTCTGGTTTGATAACATGTTCTGCTCTCTTGGAGATAAGAGAATTAAACCTTGGTACTGTTTATTGTTTAGAAGTCAGATGTCTCTTTCAGTAGAATGCCGCGCCACTGTATCTTTGCTGATTGTGCACTGACCTCGTAATTAGGATGAAAATATAGCAGAGAAACTGAACAGTGTAAGAATATTTTGTCTAGCATTATGAAGATTGTTTAGTGTTTAGAGCCAAGGCTAGAGATACGTCTTAACCTTGCTATGTTTGGCCTCACTTTGTTTTGCTTTTATTAAGAATGTTTCTGATATGCCTTCCACTATCTTTGTGGTTAACTGACCTTGCAAGAATAGAGAAATATACTGTATACTTTAGCAGAAGTATTATGTCTAGTGTTATGTCTAATTGCTGACCCGTGGCTAGTGTGACCCAAGCAGGGGGAGCGAGTCCTGGGCCCGGTCAGAGATGTCTATTGGATGAGAGTAAGTGGGCCACTGTGGCCAATGAGGAGTTTTGCCTGTATTAGACTGGAGAAGAAAAGTACATAAACTGTCATTTTTCTGAGCTCTGGGCTCAGACTATTTTGAATGCTACTGCAATCTGAGTCTGTGCACATTAAACCAGCTTGAATCTTTGCCTGACTCCGGGTATTATTTATTGCATTCTTATCAGCTACAACAGTATAATAGAGATACATAGTACATTTAGTATCAGTGTGGTTATTTTCTTGAGATTCATTTTAATCTAGTTTAGGAGTTATAGTGTTACCGTCCCGTGGGCAACTTTGGGATTTCAGGCGTTTTCGTACCTCCCGTTTGGGAGATTTTCAAAGAGGACGGTTTTCCTCTTGAGGTCAGTTTTAGAGGATTCTGGGGAGCGGGCAGAGGGTTTTTAGTCCCTCTTCCTTGGGTTTTCGGAAAGCACAATGAAGCGAGGTGGACCCAGGTAGGAATTCAGCCAGTAGGGGGGCGACTTCGGGAGTTTCTTCGTGCTTGGGTCCAGATAACATCCAATCAGTGGGTGTTGGAGGTTGTTCGCGAAGGTTATTCTCGCGAGTTTGCCTGTCCAGGGTCGATGCCTTTGTCATGTCACACTGCAGGTGGGGAGAAAAGACTATTGCAGTATGAGAGACTGGCTCGTCTTTGCAGCTGGGAGCAGTGGTTCCAGTTCCGTGAGAGCACTACGCTATCGGTTGATACTCAATTCATTTTGTGGTGCCAAAGAAAGACGGGGCCTTCTGCCCGATTCCGGATCTCAAGCGAGGCCCTCAGGCGCGGACCCGCCAGGCGTGGGCATGCCTTTAGCGTGCAGCTGGTTTTAAAGTGTGTTCTAGGCCCCGATTGGGCTGGAAGGAGCTGCAGGAGGGGCAAGCGTGCTCTGACCTCTCTCTGGGCGGGGTTAGTGCTTCCGATGTTGTCCGGCGGTGGAGAGTGAAGGGCAGCTCTCCGCCCCCCCCTCACCAGGAACCTGCAGGGCTCTTGGAATCACAGAAAACCACACTCAAAGCAATGAGAAGGTAATCTAAAAGACAGCAATAAAATACCACACACTTCTATATAGATACACCAAAGCTTTGCGGAGAGAAACAAATAGAAACAAGTTCTCTTTGTTTACTATTAGCTATGGTTTACTTTATTTATAAGGCTCTTTTGGAGGATACAGCATAATTTCACTTTATTGTTCTACGTCAGGTATTACGTATTCATCACATCATAGGTCAATTTCTAATCAGCATGGGTCAGTATGAGGAGACATACATGTATTCCAAGACATAACTGTTTACTGCTGACTGCTTGATATCTAGTAACCCTGAGACCAAAACTCTATGGACTTCATGGGGTGCATCCTGTGATACTCAGGGCTACTGGAAGAAGGAGCACCTACTCATTTGCCCTGACTCTTTTGTTTCCACTTGCTCTGTTCCTGCATCATAAACTTCACTTATCCGCTGCAGCCATGACTCATGCCTTTGCGGTTTTGTGGTACCACCCGAAGTTTGTTTCTGTGGCACAGGCTGTGTATGCTGCTTGCTTGGATTGCTTGCAGGCTGGCAGGGTGGGGCCCCTTCTGAAGATTGCTGCTGCTCTTCCCAGGCCCTCTCGCCCATTTCTGATTTTGCAGCTTGATTTTACCGATTTGCCCTGTGCCAGAGAAGGGAGGCGGTATTTGCTGGTGGGGGGGGGGGGGGGCGGAGAGCTGCCCTTCACAGAGGGACTCCCGGCAGCGTGCAGCTGGTTTTAAAGTGTGTTCTGGGCCCCGACTGGGCTGGAAGGAGCTGCGGGAGGGGCAAGCGTGCTCTGACCTCTCTCTGGGCGGGATGGGTGCCTCCAATGTTGTCCAGCGGTGGAGAGGTACTAGTATGACCAAAGGTATACAACAACAAAACAAAATAGATGTCTGAACTATTGACGAAGCATACTCAAAGGAGCAACAAATAAGTAGCCAACGAAGAAATTGTAACCTCAACAACTCTAACTAGCTGAACAGATAACCTTCTCCCTGACAGCACCAAACTCTGTCCCGTACCGTTCCCTCCTGACCTTCGCCAAACAGAGGTCAGAAAAAAAATAGACAGACAGTAAGAGACAGAACAGAACGGAAAGAAGGAGCAATCTTGAAAATCACACCTACCTGCATATGTACTGCATTATGCCAATGAACCTCCACTGAAAACACCACCACCCCGGGCGGGATGGAGGACTGAACTGTCGTCACTCAAGGAACTACAATTACCAGGTAAGTGTAATTATTTCCTTATCGTTCCTACAGTTCAAGTCCTCCACCTCTGGGATGTAACAGAGCAGTGTTCAATGGGAGGGACCCTCCAAACCAGCTCGCAAAATTGCTGAACCGAAAGAAGCATCCTTCGCCGCCATCACATCCAGACGATAGTGCCTACTGAAAGTATGGAGCGACGACCATGTAGCTGCCCTACAGATGTCGCCTGGCGGAACCAAACCGTGCTCCGCCCACGAGGCTGCCTGTGCTCTAGTGGAGTGCGCTCGCAAGCCCCCTGGCACCGCACGCCCCTGTAGCAGATACGCTGAGGTGATAGCTTCTCTAATCCACCTAGAAATGGATGCCTTCGCCGCCGCCGCCTCACCCTTGCGGGGGACCTCCGAACAACACAAATGGCCGATCCGATTTGCAAAACGACTCGGAGACTCGTAAATAACGACGTAACACCCGTGAAAGGTCCAACAGACATAAGTCGCGATCAGCCACGGCTACCCACCCCTAGAGGTATGTACCGGAAGGGAAACCGTCTGATTTAGGGTGAAACAGGAGAAACTACCTTTGGCAAAAAAGAAAAGGGTTCCCTGCACGACAGCACTTGCTACTCCGAAATGCGCCTTGCCAAACAAATGGCCACCAAAAACACCGTCTTCAAAGTCAAGTCCTTCACTGTTGCCTTATGCAATGGCTCAAAAGGGTTCCCTCACTAACACTCCCAAGACCAAATTGAGATCCCACGGGGGGAACGACCACCCGACGGGAAGCCCTCAGCCTCGATACGGCCTTTAGAAACGTAAAACATCCGCATGTGACCCTAACGGCACGTCCTGCACCTTGCCCCTATAGCAGGCTAGGGCTGCCAACTGCACTCTCAACGAGCTGGCTGCCAAACCCTTGTCGAAGCCCTCCTGAAGGAAACTCAACACCATGGGTACCGATGCTGTAGCCGTGCGGACACGCCGCCTTGAACACCAATCCTCAAATATGCACCATACCCGAACACATGCCAAAGAAGTCAAACTCTTCCTAGCGTGCAGCAAGGTCGCCACTATCGCACTTGAATATCCTCTCTCTTTTTCAGCTTTGCCCTTTCAATGGCCAAACTGTTAGCGAGAACAGATTCACTTGGGGCATTCGAAGCAGATCCTGGATTAGCAAGGCCTCTGACACTGGTAGCCTCCAAGGCTCCCCGTCTAGGAGGCGAAGGAGATCTGCATACCATGGATGTCGTGGCCAGTCCGGAGCCACCAGAAGCACTCTTCCGCGATGAGCCTCGATCCGCTGCACCACGCGGCCTATCAACGACCATGGCGGGAACACAGAGAATACCGTGCGTTGGACAAGTATGCATCAGGGCGTCGAGCCCTTCTGACATCCGTTCTCACCTTCTGCTGAAAAAGAGACTTGTCTTTGCGGACTGAAAGGTCGCCATGAGATCCATGATCGGCGGCCCCCATCTGCGGACTATCAGTGCAAACACTTGCAGATTCAGCTCCCATTCCCCAGCATCCACTTGCATCCTGCTGAGGAAATCCGCCATCACACTGTCCTTTCCTGCAATGTGCACCGCCGAGAGCGCTGGCAGAAGCTTCTCCACCCAAGCGAAAAGCATCTCTGCCTCCTCTTCCATGGCCACACTGCCGGTGCCTCCCTGCCGGTTGATGTAGGCTACTGTCGTTGAGTTGTCCGACAGCACTCTCACCGCTCAGCCGGTCACTGCTGCCTCGAAGGCTTGAAGCGCCAGATACACCGCCCTCAGCTCCAACCTGTTGATCGACCAACTGCGCTGTTGGGCGGACCACACGCCCTGCGCATATAGATCCTCGCAGTGCTCCCTATCCCGCGAGACTTGCATCCGTCAGCAGTGGAAGCCAAACTGGCTGCTCCAGAGGCATCCCCGCCTGCAGGGTTCCGGGCAGTAGCTACCACCGCAGAGCCCGCTTGACTCGCGGGGGACAGGGAAGACGCTTGCTCAACGAGTTGTTTTGATGAGATCAGCGGCGAAGTAACGCCCGCTGCAGCGGCCACATATGAAACCTGGCCCAGGGAACCACCTCCAGGGTCGCTGCCATCGTGCCGAGCATGTGAAGATACTCCCATGCCAACGGCGCCAGAGCAGTCCTGAACCTGCCAAGCAGGTGGCACAGGCCTAGCGCCCGATGACGCGGCAGAAACACTGCCCCTAAGAGAGTGTCTAACCGTACCCCGAGATATTCTAGTTCCTGGGACGGCACCAGTCGTCTTTTGGCCGGATTGACCACCCAGCCGAGGTGTTGCAAAAATTTCACCACCTTGTCCATCACTCGAATGCCGCTTGAATTAACCAGTCACCGAGGTAGGGATGAACAAGGATTCCTTCCTTCCGCAACGCCGCCGCCGCCATCACCACCACCACCATAATCTTGGTGAAGGTTCGCGGTGCCGTGGCGAGCCCGAAAGGCAAAGCTTGAAACTGAAAGTGTCCCCAAGGGAGGGCAAACCGAAGAAACCTCTGGTGGGCCTCTCTGATCAGGATATGCCTCCGTGAGATCTAGGGAGGTCAAATACTCTCCATTGCGCACCGCCACAATGACAGATCACAAGGTTTCCATCCTGAAGTGTGGCACCCGCAAACAGCGATTGACGCCCTTTAAATCCAAAATAGGGCGTAGAGATCCATCCTTTTTGGGCACCACGAAATAAATTGAGCACCGACCCAAACCGTAATCTTCCAATGGAACCGGTTTGATGGTCTGCAAGAGTAAAAGGCGATCGAGGGTCTTGCAAATCGCCAGGGCTTTTTCGGGTCCTCTGCAGGGAGGCATCACAAAGGAATCTCAGACTGGACCAGCAAATTCCAGAGCGTACCCCTCGCGAATAATTTCTAAAACCCACTGATCCGTCGTGATTTGAATCCAGGCAGCAAGAAACTCCCGAAGCCGTCCTCCCACTGGGAGAATTCCCACCGGGAGACTTCCCACCGGGACCTGCAAGCTTTCATTGTGGTTTCTGAGCTGTCGAGGGGGAGGTTCCTGTGAAACCTCTACGTGCTCCCCCAAAAGCTCCGAAACTCCTGGCTTCTTGAGACAAATCTTCTAAAATCTTGAAACTGGCCCCGATATGCCGGAGTGGATCTCCCTGGCTTAGGCTTATCTTCTGGGAGCCTACCGCCCTTTGACTCCCCCAGGTCCTTAACCAATTTGTCTAGATCCTCCCCAAACAGCAACTTACCCTTAAAAGGAAGCTTAGAGAGACGCGATTTAGAGGATCCATCAGCCGCCCAATTCCTTAACCACAAGGAATGGCACGCTGCTACCAAGGAAGCCAATCTATTGGCTAGTGCTCTGATCAAATAATGCACATCCGCCAAATATGCGGTGCCTGACTCCAACCGATCTAATTCTATGGTACCCTCTTGATCCAGCTGCGAAGCCTGCCGTAACTGCTGAGACCACCGGAGACAAGCTCTTGCCGCCCAGGCCCCACAAATAGAAGCCTGCAACGACAAGTCATCCGCCTCCAAGGACTGTTTCAACAGTCCATCCACCTTTCTATCCCGCGCATCCTTCAACCACGCGCTACCTTCCACCGGGATTGTGGTCTTCTTAGTGAGCGCCGCATCAACTCGAGGGGACTTGAACCGCTCCCTGTCCTTATCCGCTAAAAGGATAGAGCCTGTTCATTGTTCTGATGCCTCAGATCCCACTCTCATCCTGAATCATCTTATCCACCACCAGGTGGACTGGAAAAACCACCTATGCTTGCCTCACCACCTGGATGATAGGATCCTCCACCCCCTCCTCCTCAGCCGGTGAAGCTGCCGCCAGGTTCAACATCTGGAGAGATTCTGTAATCAGAACTGTCAGCTCCTCCTTGCGGAACACCCGGAGATCTTTGCCTGATCCTCCGGTTCCTGAATCTCACCCTCTTCTAAATCTTCCATTTCTGCCTCAAATTCTAAGTCAGCCTCATCCATGTTATTCCCTTCCATGTCCGAAGGGGACCGACCGCGAGACAGCGACCTCTTCGCAGGTCTGGGAGAAATGCCGCCCCTGCAAGCTAACTTTGGCTGCTGCACAGACGCCGGCCACGAAGAGATTTCTGGTAGAGGCCCTTGACGCTGCCTGCAAAACGCCTGATGCATAAGCAACACAAATTCAGGACAAAAATTCCCAAACTGGGTACTAGCCTCCAGGACCGGCGAGGCCTGAGGCAGACCACCCTTGGCATCCTGGGATCCCCCCAAAGTAGATGCCAACACTACCTCCTCTTCCGATCCCACCGTCGCCAGCTGAAGCTCCTGAGCAGCCTTGTCATCAATCTGCCTTTCAACGCTCGAGGACCCTGCAGCGCAACCTCTGCAGACCCCCGAGTCTGCAACCGTACCCCTGCAGGTGCCGCAGAGCACGCACTGGGGCCGGGACGCCATCCTTGAGACCCCCACAGTCTTCAGGGAATCTCGTACGTCCTGAATGTCACGCCTCTCACCTTTCTGTGTTTGTTGGGGGGTTTTTTTGTTTGTTTTTTTTAAAAGGAAAGGTAAGCCAGCCGAGGTGGGAAAGAGAACCCACAGGCAAAATCACTATCTTTTTTTTTTTTTAAACCTTCCTCTTATAAAAAAGGAATGGATTAGTCTCCCCAGAAACCACAGTGGCTTCTAAGCAAAAACCGCGGCTTTAACCACTGAGCGGGACTTTCCCGCGTCCAAACACGCAAAGCCCCCTGCCAATAATGCTGCCTTAAAAAAAAAAAAAAAACACTGCCCGGAGCTCTGCCATGCGATGCTCCTGCAGCCCAAAATGGCCGCCGCTACCGGCGTGCACCAGAAAAAGGCGCCAAAAGTAACGCGGGAAACCAGGCTCAGTTAATGCTCCCCCCCCCCCCGGGCGCAAAAGAAAGGCTGCAGCCCCAAATAAAGCTCCGAGGCTAAATTCCCGTAACTTACTGCTCTCCACCGGATCTTTAATGGGGCTCTAGCCTGCGGTACTGCTTTAAGCTGAGCAGCAACTGTCGGCGAGCCTCCTGTCTTAGTGTCCCAGCACCCGAGAGAAATGCGGTTCCTTACATAGGCAGCCAAAGCTGCTTTGGTCCTGCTCCAGGGCTCTCCCCCGTCCAGTCCAAGGGGAGAGATCTGAAATATGTGCCCACAGCTCCCCACCGACAAGAGGCAGGCAGGTACCGGCACTAGAACAAAGTTTGTTCGCTGTGCTTTTTTTTTTTTTTTTTAAAGGGGCAGCTCCGATTAAATGTAAAAGCAATTCAAACTAATCCAAATTAATTTTAAAGGAAACTTAAAAGGCTAAAATTTGAACACCTATGCTAACAATCCTAATGCTCCTTATGTGTTCCTCAAGTGAGCCCAGCACCTAGGCTCACTACGTGCTCCTGCTGCATGGAGACTGGACACACTGGGGCTGATGGGAAGGTGCAGCAGACTACATCCAGTGAGGTCATGAATTTGACGGGTCCAGTCTCCAAGCTGCAGGAGGAGGTGCACAATCCAGAGGTGGAGGACTGAATTGTAGGAACGATAAGGAACACTTATTTTATTTCTTTTGCACAGGGGGATTTTAATCTGTTTATTGGTTAATACCTAAAACCAGAAGCCTTATTTATTTTATGATATGAAAATCAGAATGAATCCTAATGTGCATAAGGCTACACAAGGAAGGCAGGAGAAATGTCGTGTGTTGAGCCCTGGAGTAATTCAAATAGGAGCAGGCTTAATTTTTCTTGTAAATATATAATTGTATGAAATAACGTTTTTTAAGCTGAAGCGGTTAACTTGATTTTTGTCAAATTAGTTCAGGACCCCCTGGGTCTTCCACCACTCTTTAACAACACATATTAAATAGGAACTGTACAGCTGGATTAGTGTTTCACCTGTTATCTTTTCTGTAATTTGCTTTTGAGTTTGTGGTATTGTATCTTTATAAGTGAATTTGTAGATAACAGTTTGTATACGTATTTTATTTTATTCTTAGTGAAGATTTTTCTTCTTTATCTTTCTTTAGTTCTGATTTATTGTACAGCCATTTTCAGTCCGGTTTCATCTTAGACATGCAATTTGAAATAAAACAATTTAAAAAAAATTCACACTACCCTGTACAGACATTACAATATCTTCCTAAAAATCATCAACAGTGTAATATATTCTAATGACACACCTTGTGACTTGTGGAAGGAGAAGCTGCTTGTCTAGCTGTAGGAATACTGGAGGGCCCACTGAAGCTAGGTGTCCTCTGGTGACCAACAAGGCCTGTAGATCCGGTTTTCATAGCAGATTTTGAACGAGGAATAGAATTACTTGTATGAGTTAATGGATCTTTCTTTTTTGGAATAGCTCCACTTTCTGAAAAAGAAACCAGAGGTAAATGAAAAGCCATCCTTTCAGGAACACACATGTCCTAAACAAGACTTCAATTTACTTCAATTTGGAGTCTTCGCAACATTAAAAAACTAAAAAAGCCTGTTAAGGTGCATTACGTTTTTGCATGTACCACATTTGGTGCAAAAGGTAACGTGCAGTAAGTGCAAAACCTGTGTGCTGTTGGGAATGTGATCAGAACACACCTGCAATTGGCACATAGGAAAGAGAAGATAACATAATATCCTTGTCACAAATAAAGGCCATGTTCATGGACCCACTGTGACAGGAGAGAAACCACAGATATTAACGAAAACGTTAAGGGGATTAACTACAGTTAAGTAGACTTCTGCAGATAAAGAAAAGATAATGCACTGCTACTATATTTTTATGCTACAAACCCTATATTTAATCAAGAGGGTACACAAAGAACACGTCAAAAACTGTAAGAAAATTGCCACTAGAAAAATTGTAAAAAAGCAACGAATGCAAATTTAAGATCTTTAATTTCAGATCAAAGAAAAGAAGGATGTGAATGATAACATCTTGAAGCAACTAAGCAACATGGAAAAAAAATACAGAGGAGGAGGAGACCTAGATGAGAGTACCAGAAGAAAGGAAGAGACAAAAAGAAAGAGCAGTTGAGGGGGAGATGGAGCTGAGATCTGAAAGTGCAGGAGAGTGAGCTGAAAAAGGATGAGTCAACAAATCAATTGAAGAGGAAGAAAGGAAAGAGAAAGACCCAGAATTGGAGAATTCAAGATTGAACTCCTGGTCCATATGGAAAGAGATGAATATGCTGGGTTCCAAGCAAGGGAAAGATTACCCAAGTTAAATTTAACACCTAAGGCTAGGAGCATGATAATTAAGATGAACAAGGCCATATCCAGTATAAAGGGACCATTTATTGGCATCACCAAAATAAATCAAATATAATGTTGTGCAGCTAAAATTACTACAAAAAAATACCACCAACTAAAGTGCAGGGCCAGAAGAACAGCTCCTCCTTGGAAAAAGCCCTTCGGGGGACGAGGGAATATATACAATACTTGATTGTTAACCTCCCAGAATGCATTCGCAGATGGGCGGTATATACAGTAAATGCCTTAACAGAACAGAAAATACAATCATTGCATGTGGAGTTATCCTGACAGACTGGAATCTAAAAGAATTAAGATCATAAAACATATTAAGGAAGATCCAAGGCATCAAGCTGAAGCCTGCTGCATTAACAGAAGACGACCTTAAATTTGTGTGTTTCAACCATATGTTGAAAGTAGCGGCAGAAACACTAAAACCACAAAGCTATGAAGAAAAAAAGGCATCAAAATAAACTATTTAGAGAGCACCAAGAGCATTAATATGGTAAAAATACCACTAACAAAAGCCAAAACAGAAACCTTCTGGAGAAAACTATATGAGGACCGTACAGAGCACAATCAAGAAGCAGAATGTTACCCTGAATACTGGAGCAATTAGAAAAAAGCAATTATCAAACTTGAATGGCCTGCAGTAACAACGAAAGAGCAGGAAAGCAGGTTAAAACTAGCCCCAAACTGGAAGAGCCCTGGCCCATATGGGGTAACCAAATTTTGGCTCAGTTATGCCACCAAAACCTGGCGAACTGCAAAACTCAACTGTTCAAGCAGCTAGAATTAGAACCACAATGACTTACTACAGGAAGAACATTTCTCCTTCCAAATAATATTCCAAGTAATAAGTAATATTCCCAATAATAATAGACCAATAACTTGCTTACCTACAATCTATAAGCTGTTCACTGCAATAGATGTAGACAGAATATATGATCATACTGAGTTCAATAACATAGCAATAGAGCAAAACGGCAGTAAGAGGAAAACATATGGAACCATGGACCAGTTAATAGCCAGCGCTAAGAAAAGCACAAATCTCAGTATAGCATGGACCGATTATAAGAAAGCTTTTGACAGCATTCCACACTCTTGGATAACAAATTCCCTTGAAATGTATAAAATAAATCCTAGTTTGATGGAGTACAGTGATTTCACTATGACGATGTGGCAAACCACACTCTTGAGATATGAAGATGGTCAGTACATCATTCCTAACACTAAGATCCAGCGAGGAATATTCAGGGAGATTCCCTGTTGACATTTCTGTTTTGAGTGGCGCTTAATCCAATGAGTACTCATCAACTGTTTGGGATTCAGATTTAGCTTGAATCCTAAAGATGCTAACAACCCAGAAGCAACATCCCATCTACTATTTGTAGACTATTTGAAGCTCTACAGTTCCAGTGACCAACAATTAGCAGAGCAGCTCTGCATGTTGAAAAGCTTTCTGATGACATCAGGATGACTTTTGGTCTTGACAAATGTGCTAAGGCAACATTTTTTAAGAGGAAAATTGAGCAAAACTGAAAACATTTCCCTGGCTAAGGACTGTGATATCAAGAACCTTGAACAGGAAGGTGTATATAAGCATCTTGGAGTAGAGGAAGGAACCACACAAGAAGAAATTACTGAGAGAAAATGATCAGTAAAGACTACTACAGGAGATTAAAATAGTTACTGAGAAGTGCTTTAACATCACAGAATAAGATACAAACCATCAATCGGTAGGTAACTCCTGAATTTTCATACAGTTTTGGGATTGTGGACTGACGTTTTAAAGATTGTGAAAAACTGGGATGTGCGAACAAGAAAACTCATCCATGCCCATGAAGTAATTTACAAGAATCAGTGTATGCCAAGACTAAATTCCCCTAGAGCTAGAAGGGGGCTAGGTCTCGGAGGTTGGTTACACCTACAGAGCTATCATAGGCCTCCAGGCCTACCTGACAGCACCACTGGAGTCAAATACACAAGAAGTGCTAAAATATGAAAGTAAATGTCCAAAATCTGTCTCCATCAAATTTGGACTAGCGTTACGATTTATTTAACAAATTTTTAATACCATTTTTCTACTAAGCAAAATGGTTTACAAAAAACTAGGTGCAAGAGAGAGAAGTTTCAGGTGCAAAGATTACATGTAACATCATCAAGTATATAAATTAACTGTAGCTAACAGGTTAATAAAGCTCGAACATGGTTTGCTTCATCTGGATCATAATGGTGTGTTGGTAATGATAGGGGAGATTCAGCTCTAGCTTCTCTGTCCATGTCCTTTGATTATTTATTGGAGGTGAGGTGAGAACACAGTTGATAGTGTGTTAAGCGGATGTGGTAAGTGGGTCTACATTGAGTTAAATTTTATTGGGGGGTCTGGACCAAAATATTCTTTGAAGAGGTAGGTTTTTAGTATCTTTTGGAAATCTATTAACGCAACATTCCTTAAATTGGGAGGTAAAGCGTTCCAGATTGCAGGGGCATAGAGTGAGAATGCTCTTTTACATGTGCTGTTTTCTCCTGATTATCTGGGGTGGGAAGAGATTGTGTATGTTGTGTCTTCTTAGTCTGTTACTCTTGCTTTAAAAAAAAATGTTGGTAGGTATTCAGAGGATTGGATGTTTAATACTTTACGGATGGTTTTGTATTTGATTCTTGAGATGGGAAGTCAATGCAGTTGTTTGAGGATGGGAGTGATGTGGGTCTGTCATGAGGTTCTTTGGATGATCCTTGCTGCTGTATTTTGTGCTATTTGCAGAGGGTAAAGTGTGAGCTTGGGTAATCCTTGGTAGACTGAGTTGCTGTAGTCAAGCGGGGGGGGGGGGGGGTGATTATTGCTTGGCAGACTGTAGAAATTTTCTGGATTCAGGAGGGGGCGTAGAATTTTTAGGGTAGAAGTAGACTGATCTGGTGGTGTTCTTGACTTGGGCTTGGAAGTTCAGGACGATCAAGTATAACGCCTAAGAATCTGATCTCTGTTTTAACATGAAGATCTATGTTACCAGCTTTGATTGAAGAAGGGGGCTTGACGGTGGTGTGTTATGTGAAGGAGCTCTGTTTTGGTATACTTGATTGGGAGGTTGCGTTGGTGAAGCCATTTGACTATCTCAGTAAAGCAGTCAGTGATTTTGGAGTAGTCCGGTGTGGTTGTGGAGAATGGCATATAGATAGATCATGATCTCAATGGCATAAATTTGCAAGTTAATATTGAAGTTTTGAATGAATGTGCACAGGGGCTGGATGTAGATGTTGAAGAGTAAGGAAAAAAGGGAAGATCTTTGGAGTTCCCTTTGTCATAGTGTGTAAAGGAGGGGGGATCTGCGAGTTCCAACCTTTATCTGTTGGCTGCAATCTGAGAAGTAGGAGTGAAACCATTTGAGGGGGGCGGGGGAGCCTTGTAGTCCAATGTCATTTAGTCGGTTGAGCAGAATTTGGTGAAAGTCAAATGTAGCAGAAATGACCAGAAATAAAAGGATGAAGCCATGTGTAAAGACTTCTGTGCCAGTTATGAGTTTCTAGAAGGAATGAGCGAGAATCCACAAGCACACACAGGAAAGGAAGCAACAATTTGTAAAACAAGAGAAAAAAAACACCTTTTCAAAGAACTAGATCAGCAAACAAGGAAAAACAAGTGACAAAAGCACAAAATACAGTGGGAAATACAGTGTCACTCCAGGAACCCTTTGTCAATCAAGAACATACACATGAATGGTTAAGGAGAGGTGAACTGAAACTGAAGGATGAGAGATTGATAGTTGGAGCCCAGGACAGTGGATTATGAATGAGATGGTTTACAGTGAGCACTGAAAAAACTGGCAAAAAGACATATGTTGATTCTGTAAGAAAGACTTGGAAACAATGATTCACCTTATAGCTGGCTGTGAAGTTCTGATGGCGGAAAATCTCTATATAGAAAGGCACAACAGAGTAGCACGCCTCATCCATTGGAAACTCTGTAAACACTAGATCACTGTCCCTGAAAAGCACTGGGATCACAACCCCAAGAGAATTACAGAGAACAAAGAGGTTATGATCACCTGGGACATTCCTATTCTGATAGATAAACTAGATGCGAGGAACCCCAACATAGTGATAAAGGAGAAAAACAACAAAAATGCATTGAAAATAGAGGTGTCTGTTCCAAGTGATTATTTTATGAATCGCATGAAGAGGCAGAAGATCCTAACCTACCAAGAAAATGTGGCAGAAAGATACTGATATATATTTCCCACTGTATTAGGAGTCACAGGTTTGATAAAGAAGAATTTCCAAGCACATCTTGACAAAATTACCCATACCTGTTACATCTTACAGATTCCAGAAGAAAGCTCTTTGGCATGATGCAAATACTATGCTGAGCATTAGCAATAAATTTGAGAGACTGAGATCATACTCCACATACCCTGACTTAGAAGTAAGGTTCATTACTGTCATGGTTTGTGCAATACTAACCCATTTGGAAAAATTGCCCCATGGAAGACACTTAGGGACATGTTTACTAAATCGAGCTACCAGGGTAGAGTGGTTTGGGTGCCACAGGAAAAACCCCATGCTGGTAGTATGCAACAGATGGGGACTTGTCAGAACAGGGGAGTTCCTGGCGTGTCACAGCTAGCATGGGCATCAGTGGCCCGTGCTAGATGCTGGTAGTGCAGGTGCAACTACCACAACCTCAATGGGTGGCATTAGTTGCACTCGTAACCCAGTCTCTGTAGTACCACATAGCCATGCAAGCTTATCAGCAATACCTGTAGAAGGATGGATGCAATCCCCCTTCCCTGCAGTTAGCAATGGGCCCCTTAATGCATGAGCCTGCATTTAATGCACTGGTAGGTTTCTGTGGATGCATCCGCATGAATCTGTCAATGTATTTATCATGGGCCCTATGCGCAAAAAATTAATTAAATAAACCCCAATACCAGATGAGGCATCCCAGTCCCCTGACTACATACCAATGCCTGAATCAGAAGCCAGCCTCCTGAAGACACTCCCCAGACCAGACACTCCCCAGACCAGACGCTCCCCCATCTCCCTGATCCCCCCTACTTCTACTAATCATCATCTATATAGTGCTAAAAGGCAGACGCAGCGCTGTACACAGATGTAAGATCATCCCTGCTCAGAGCTTACAATCTAATCAAGATTAAAAAAAAAAAACCCACATATAATGAAACTGGGAACTAGAATATGGTAAGATACACATTAGTGTACAAGAGAGTGAGGAGGATCAGGATCCAAAACTGGGAGGTAGGAGGGAAAGAGTATTGTTGGTGGTATAGTAGTGGGGCATGAGCAATCCCACTTGTAGTCACCCAGGGACAAAATGGTAACTCTGATCCAATCGCTCCTCATTTGGCAGTCTGTTCCCTGGTAGTAATACTGAAAATTACCACCACTTTGAACCTGGGTGGCAATGGGACAGAACCACCATTTTGAACCCTGGGGACAACAGATCAGGAACATAGGGGCATTTCTTGTGCACTGCCACTAAACCACCAGGGATATCTCATTAAGGTCCAGGAGTCGTGGGAGGTTCAGTTTATGCTTTTTGGGGGTGGGGGTTTATAATCAGGGTTTCATTTTTTTTTGGGCAGCAGTCTAATTGTCTGCTGGTAGTATGGGCTCACTTAACACCATATCTTCAGTGCAGCTGCGCTATCCACAGCCTTGACAAGATAGCATGTGGAAATATACTGTGTGCTGCCTGTGCTGTCCATGTACATTCTCTACCTATACCCTGTCCAGTTCCCACCCCAGAACATGTTAAGCAATTAACATGTGATTTTTAATATGCAGCTGTTTGTATCACATGGTATCCATTAGCACACCCACACTGATGATTAGCACACGTTAAAATGCACATTAGTGGTGGATGCCGGTTTGTCTATCAGCTGGGAACTTTGCCTACTGATTCCCTTTACCTGTGTGATCCTGCATATCAATGGCGTAGCTCTGCAAGGGCTATAAAATCTAGTCCCGCCACGGGAGTGTGGATGCCGGTTTGTTTCCTGTTTATTAGTTGTGAAGAGAACTTTTCCTAATGGTTCCCCTTACCCACGTGATGCTGCATGTCAGTCCAGCATAGTTTAGCCCATGGTCACATGCTCCGAAGGGGTGTGTCCAAAGGGGCAAGTGCTGGAGCGTGAAAAAATGACTGGAAGAAGGGGGAGCATGTACAGCTGGGTGAAGGAACAAAGCAAGAGCGTAGGAGAGAGTATTTAAGAATAGGGATGGGAAATCCACATGTTATGCACTCCCCGCCTCAACACACACACATGGTTACACACTGGTTACATGTGCACACATACATACACATGCAAAGCCCCAAGACAAACAAGACACATACAGAGCTTCCGACATATACTGTACTGCCTATAAGCACACACCACCAACACTCATAACACACACAAACACATCCCTCCAGTCTGACATTCCATCTTTACATCCCCACAAATAGCTAAACTCTGCCCATGGAGATATACACATTATACCACTGGCTTAGCCACACCCACACAGCTCACATACACCATCAGTCACTACCCACACTACACTCACATAGTAACATAGCAAATGACAGGCACGAGTAGGTGCACCTCCTGCTCTGTGGAGGCCACCCCTCCCCATATCTTTGTTTAGGGGTGAACCCATCACTCCGTGTAGGACATCCCTATTTGTTGAGAAATTAGATACTTAAGTTTATTTTGATTTTACCCTGTTGCTGTAAAGGGATCCAGTGTCTGTCCCATGCCATTTTGAATTCGGTCACTGTATTTGCCCCACCACTTCCATCAGGAGGGCATTCCAAGCATCCACCACCCTTTTGGGAAAAGTATTTCCTGACATTGCCTTTCAATTTACCCCCTTGCAGCTTCATGTTATGCCCTCTAGTTTTACAGCTTCTCCGGCTTTGGAAGAGGTTTGTTTGTTCATTATTTTTCTAAGTATTTAAAGGTCTGAATCATATCTCCCCTATCCCTCCTCTCCTCCAGAGTGTACATATTTAGGTCTTCAAGTCTCTTCTCATAAGGCTTCTGACAGGCTCCAAATCATTTTGGTCACCTTCCTCTGAACAGTTTCCAGTCTTTACACCCTTTGCAAGATATGGTCTCCAAAACTGAACACAGTATTCCAAGTGAGGCCTCACCAGTGACTTATACCGTGGCATTAGTATCTCTTCTTTTCTGTTGGTAATTCCTCTTTGTATGCAACCCAACATCCTCCTGCCTTTTGCCACTGCCTTGTCACACTGTGTTGCCACCTTGAGATCCTCAGAAATAATCACACCAAGGTCCTTCTCCTGGTCCATGCACACCAACCTCTCGCCCCCTATCGCGTGCATTTCCCTTGGATTTCTGCTTCTCAAGGGCATGACACTGCTCTTCTTCGCATTAAATCTTAACTGCCAAGCATTAGACCATTCTTCCAGCTTTTGTAAATCTTTCCTCATGTTATCCACTCCCTCAGGGGAGTCCACTCTGTTGCAAATTTTTGTGTCATCTGCAAAAAGACAGACTTTTCCATTCAGCCTTCAGCAATATCACTCGCAAATACATTGAACAGTGCCGGGCCCAGGACCGAACCCTGGGGCACCTCGCTAATCACCCTCCTTTCATCCGAGTGAGCTCCATTTACCATCACCTTCTGTCATCTATCAGTCAACCAATTTCTGATCCAGTTCACCACCTTGGGACCCATCCCCAAACTACTGAGTTTACTGATAAGCCTCCTATGAGGAACAGTATCAAAGGCTTTGCTGAAATCTAGGTAGATGACATCCATTGCATGCCCCTGATCTAGTTCTCTGGTCACCCAGTCAAAGAACTCAATCAGATTTGTTTGGCAAGATCGTCCTTTGATAAACCCATGTTGCCTCGGATCATGCAACCTGTTGGTTTTCAGAAAGTCCACTATTCGCTCTTTCAGGGGCACCTCCATTATTTTTCCCACCACCGAGGTAAGGCTCACGGGCTTGTAGTTTGTCACTTCTTCCCTGTCACCACTTTTGTGAAGAAGTACCACATCAGCCATTCTCCAGTCCTGAGGAACTTCTCCTATTTCCAAGGATCTGTTGAAAACATCCTTTAATGGCCCTACAAGAACCTCTCTGAGCTCTTTCATTATCCTGGGATGCGTTAACTTACACATCCCCTTTGATCCTACCAAGACATTTTACCATGGCCATTTCAAATAAATCTCCTACATAGACATGCCCAATTCTGTGACTGGGAATAAAGTACCATTATGTCAAACCGCAAATGTACACTTTTCAACTTTTCTTTCTAGCGAAATCCAATTTTTATATATGAATATGTTGGTAATACTGTAACTGCAATTTGGTATTATCATTTTTACCTCTGTCTGTGTCTATAAGCAGGATATAAAAATTCAATAAAACAGTTCCGTTTTGTAGGTAAAAAAAAAAAAAAAATTGATGGGGAAGGGCCAAAGGACTGCAGTTGGACCCTTTCATGGCACCAATGCAAGCAGCAGAACTTCTATGCAGGAACAGTCAGCAACAGGCCCAAAGGATGTCTGCTACAAATTTAAGATTGATATATGCATGCCTCTTGATAGGAGCAAATTCAAACACCTGTCTTACATTTGTAGAGCAGGTTATGTCATGACCAAAAGCACAAAGAAAACAGGGTAGTCAGGCAGTCCAGCAACCCAACAAAGGCAGCAGGGTGCACCTAGCCATTATCCTAGTCATGCTAAGCCGAATGACCCCATAGCTTACAGCCTTTGAGACCCAACAGCATGGTAGTGATTTACAAGAGTTTTTTCAGACTAGTTTCCAGAGTTCTTCTTGCATTACATCATCTGCAGAACTCTAAAGTGTGCACCTCTTACTGTTGCTTGCAAGCAACAGCCCAGCACATTCAGACATATATGATCTATTTCACCCAGAATAAGTGAATGAGTTCCTGCCTCTTGAGTTGTGTTCAGTCAAGCGCATGTTATTTGAAATCACTGTAATCCTGTTCAGAGACTGTGGGAAGGATAATTGATGCCTAAGGCAAATACTGAATTGGCCTTCTAGCTACTGCCCATTCACCCAGTTTCCTTCTTTTATTTATCCAGATTCTTTTGGGCTTTCACTTAATGAAGTAATACCAAGAGAAAAATGTATTCCCACAGTTTGGAGACCTTTAAATCAGAGGTCCCCAAACTATCACCAGCAGTACTCATTTGGTCTGGCCTCATCTAGCCCACCAAAAATTCCCCCTTCCCACAGGAAGATACAACATGAAGGGCAGTGGGGAAGCCAGGCATCACCAGAAGAGCTGGCTAAAGCTACAGCAAGTGAAGGCCATTTATTGTGAGGTCAGACCCACCAGCACTAGAAGAGCCAGTCAGATCAAGATAATGCAAGATGAATGAAAGCTATACGAATGAAAGGAAAAAGTCAGGGGAGGGGGGAGTGAGGTATGTGTGTGGTAAAGGAAGAGGTGTCAAGGGTGAGAAGGGAGGAAAGAAGGGAGCTGGAGGAAAAAAGTACAAGGAGTGAGTGAGAGGGAAGGGAGTGCACCACACAGACATACACAAGCCTCAGGGGAAGAGTTCCTTGGAATATTACAGGCTGAGAAATCTATTACCACTGACATGCTATCTGCCACTCCCTGGCAAACAGGGCTTAAAAAGCATCTTCTCAGCCTTTTCCCAGTATTTCACTATCAAAAGAGCCAGTCATTTGGATGGTTACCCCCCCCTCCCCCCCACTTCTGATTTATAAATTGTCTTCCAGAAATTGCTGATAGAACCAACAATTAATCCATCACCTTGCATACTTGGGCCTTTTATATTCTAAAGCCACTCCTGTAGAATGCCATACCAAAATATTTACAACTAGACACTTCTTTACCAAAGTTCAAGGTGAGGCTAAAGGCTTATTTTTTCACACAGGCTCTCAAAAGACTTGTATAGTCAGAGGCTCAGACATGCTGGACATCTCTTCCTGTGTCTCTACTTGCTTTTATGTTTTCTCCTTTCCCCTTCTGTTTTTATTTTGCATTTTAGTTTGTTGTAAATTTTGTAAACTGCTGTGATGTCACTACAAAGAGCCTTATATTAAGATTATTAACAAACATCAGAGGCAGCGGGCTGGAGTTTCCCTGGAGATTACTATGTATACAGAGAACTGAAGGGTGGAGATCCTGGGTATATGTATCTTATGTATATGACTAAGTGGGTGCCAATATCAATTCACGACAATATACTTGTCTTGTGGTACTCCCAACTGCAAGTGCCGTGCTGAGTCATGTGTGTATAAGTAGGTCACGTCTATCTTCTAGACTGAAAGAGGGCAGGAAATTTGAGTATGCCACCCAACTAAGACTCGCATAGAGGCATGTCCAACTGTATTGCATAAGAGTTTGTTATGGATTATGTGTGTATTTTTGCAATCTGCCTAGAGGCTTGGATAGTGCAGATAAATATTTTAAAGAAACGTCTAGAGAGGCGGGCATGAATAACAGAAGTCAGTCATTTGAGAGGCAACTTCTGCAGAATGCCAATGGCATTGATAAAGAGGATCTTGTCAAGGCTATGTACTTCCTATCCAGGGATGAGGTTCCTATGTTGGGATATTACCCCATGGCCTAAATGGACTTCTTGGAGACCTATAGACCAATTGCATAAGAAACAACAGCTAATCACTGATTTAATTAAAGCAATGGGGCTAAGGCAGTATGCACAATGTATTACTGATTTTGGAAACTTATAGGGTACATAATTAAGGGGTTGCACCTGTCAGACATTGGGCATGCCATCTTTAATATGGCTATGTGAGATGCAATTTATGGAATTTTCAGCTTGATACAAATAAAGGATCACAACTTGATGGAAAGAAAAGTCTAGGAACAAGTAGAAGTTATTACCTCAGTGCCCCTAGAGAATGGGGTAGGATCTTAATTTAACCATTGTTTATCTACTTAACCGAACAAAATTAGCGTAGTTACTCACCTGTAACAGGTGTTCTCCAGGAGCAGCAGGAATCAGTCCTCACATATGGGTGACGTCGGCGCCGACGGAGCCCTCGCGGAGCAATTTTCCCCAGCTTTCAAAGAAAGCCTTTGGGAATTGCAGCGCGCATGCGCGGTCCCCTTCCCGCCCAAGGGTGCCATCTTAGCCAGTCAGATGACATAGCTAAAAGACAGCGTAAAAATTTGCAAAAAAACTAAAGCAGATAATCGCAACTCCAAGGGGAGGAGGGAGGGTTGTGAGGACTGATTCCTGCTGCTCCTGGAGAACACCTGTTACAGGTGAGTAACTACGCTTTCTCCAGGACCAAGCAGGAAGTCAGTCCTCACAAATGGGACTCCCAAGCTTAAGGCTACCGGAGACCCTAAGCACAAAAATGAGCTCCCTCTAGCTCAGCAGTACAGAAGGAAGGAATCTTCGCTGAATTATTACCCACCGGTAGCCCCCATCCGGGATGGAGGGTAGGAGTTGCTCAAACCCCAAAGAGATTTCGGAGGACTGCCTGCCCGAAAGCACTGTCCCTGCGGGACTCCCTCTCGAGGCAGTAATGGACCGCAAAAGTCTGGCTCGAAGACCAAGTAGCGGCCCGGCAGATGTCTGCCAACGGAACAGAGCGGAGGTAAGCCACTGACGTAGCCTTCGCCCGAACACAATGAGCCGTGACTCGACTTTCTAAGGAGAGTCCGGCTGCCCCATAAGTCCAAGCGATACAGTCAGCAACCCATATGGACAGAGTACGCTTGGAGACCGGGAGCCCCAATTTATTGGGGTCAAAAGATACAAAAAGCTGAGCAGCTTTACGGTGCTCCCGCGTACGGTCAAGGTAGAAGTTCAATGCCCTTCTACAGTCCAGGGTATGCAAGACCATTTCAGCTCGGCTGGAGTGTGGCCTGGGAAAGAAGGTCGGAAGTACCACCTCCTGATTGATGTGAAAAGGGGAGACCACTTTTGGAAGAAATTTTGGGTGAGTCCGTAGGACTACCCTATTCTTGTAGAACCGAGTGTAAGGGGGATCAGACATGAGGGCCTGCAATTCACTTACGCGTCTAGCGGAAGTGAGGGCTATCAGGAACAAGGTTTTCCAAGATAGAAAACGTAGAGAACAGGTAGCCATAGGTTCAAAAGGCGGACAGGTGATCCGCTGTAAAACCACATTTAGATCCCAGTCAGGTGCTGGCGGGCGCAGAGGTGGTTTGAGTAAAAGGAGACCTCGGAGAAACCGCGCCACGAGAGGGTCGCTGGAAAGAGGTCTGCCGTCCACCGGCACATGATGTGCTGAGAGAGCACTGAGGTGAACTTTGACGGAGTTGGACTTAAGTCCCAGATTAGAGAGGTAGAGCAAGTACTGCAAGATCACCGACACCGAGCAGGAGAAGGGATCCTGAGACTGCTGGGCACACCAAGCGGAAAAGCGACGCCATTTAAGGGCGTAGCATTTGCGGGTAGAAGGTCGCCGGGAAGCTAGGATGACCTCTTCCAACTCTGCCGGCAATAGAAGGGGAGCGAGGACTACCCTTTCAGCAGCCAGGCCATCAGATGTAGAGATCTGAGGTTGGGGTGTAGCAGGGACCCCTGATCCTGAGTTAGGAGATCTGGTTGAAACCCCAGAGGGAACGGATCCTCCACCGCTAATTGCAGCAGGAGTGGAAACCACGGCTGTCTGGGCCAGCGAGGAGCTATCAGGATCATGGAAGCTTTGTCTCGGAGAACCTTGAAAAGAGTTCGGGAGACTAGCGGTATGGGAGGAAAGGCATACAGAAGGCTTTTCGACCATGAGAGCAGAAAAGCATCCGCCGCTACTCGAAGGGGATGCGGCTGCCGAGAGCAGAAGCGAGGAAGTTGCCGGTTGAGAGGACTGGCAAAGAGATCCATCGTGGGGAGGCCCCACTTCAGAAAAAGTTTCTGAACTACCAAGGGATCCAGGCGCCACTCGTGCGGCTGGAGGATTCTGCTGAGTTTGTCCGCCAGGCAATTCTCTTGGCCTGGGAGATAAACTGCCTTGAGAAGAATGCCATGGCTGACGGCCCAAGAACAGAGCTTCTGTGCTTCCCGACAGAGAAGGAAGGAGCCCGTGCCTCCCTGTTTGTTCACGTAGAACATGGCAACTTGATTGTCCGTCTGGACAAGGACGGACTGGTGAGAAGTCAGGTGGGAGAAAGCCTTGAGAGCCAGACGGATTGCTCTGAGCTCCAGGAAGTTGATCTGTTGCGCAGACTCCCACGTGGTCCAGAGACCTTGAGTACATGCCCCTTGGCAATGCGCTCCCCATCCTAGGAGAGAAGCATCGGTTGTCAGCACTTGAGCCGGCGGAGGAGACTGAAAAGGCATTCCGAGCACCAGGTTCGGCCGATGAAGCCACCACTGTAGAGAAGAGGCCAGCGGGCCGGAGATGCGCACTAAGTCGGCTAGGCCACCCGAGGCCTGTTGCCACTGCTTGCGAAGGCACCACTGAGCAGGCCGCATATTCAGGCGGGCATTGGGGGTCACGTGGACGGTGGAAGCCATATGGCCGAGTAGTCTCAGGAAGCGCCTGGCGGAGACCAGGGACTGGCTGCGAAAACGGCCGGCTAGGTCCATGAGCCGTTGAGCCCTGTCGAGAGGCAGGAAAGCTCGTGCCTGAAGAGTGTGCAATCTTGCGCCGATGAACTCGAGATCTTGTGAGGGGAGCAAAGTGGACTTTGCGAAGTTTATGACAAAGCCCAAGTATTGCAGAAGAGTCACGGTGCGGTGTGTGGCTTGCGTGACTTCTGGAGAGGACGATGCTCTGATGAGCCAGTCGTCCAGGTACGGAAAGACATAGAGGCCGTGAAGCCGGAGATAAGCCGCCACCACCGCGAGACATTTTGTGAAGACTCGTGGTGCGGAGGATAGGCCAAAGGGCAGTACTCTGTACTGGTAATGATTTCCTGCCACCACAAACCTTAGGTATTGGCGGTGGCTTGGGTGGATGAGGATGTGCGTGTAGGCATCCTTTAGATCCAAGGAGCATAGCCAATCTCCCTGCTGGAGGTAGGGCAGAAGGATTCCAAGGGTAAGCATCTTGAACTTCTCCCTGACTAGGAACTTGTTGAGGTTGCGCAAGTCCAGGATGGGTCTGAGGCCTCCCGTTCTTTTTGGTATTAGTAAATACCTGGAATAGAAGCCTTGACCCCGGAGGTGGTGGGGCACCGGTTCCACAGCCTGTTCCTGAAGAAGACTTGCTAACTCCTGAAGGAGTAAGTCCCTGTGCAGAGGGAGTCGTGGAGGTTCTCCCGGGAAATAGGAGGGATGGATCTGGTGGAAGTGGAGAAGATAGCCTTCTCTCACCACTTGAAGCACCCAGGCATCTGAGGTGACGTTGGACCACCTGTGGGCAAAGTGAACCAGCCGGCCTCCTGTGCTGGGAGGAACCAGCTGAGGGGGAGAGGCTATGCTGATGAAGTCAAAAACCCCCACCCTGCTGAGCAGGGGCCGGTGGTGCAGGCTTGGGGGCTTGCTGCCTACGGGACCCGTTACCCCGTCCCTTGGCCTGCTGACCCTGTTGGGGAGCCGCGGGGGCCTGATATTGAGGGTAGTGTTTATAGGCAGCCGCCTTTCTCGGACAAAAGGACTTCTTTCCCGAGCCCTTCTTCTGGGAAGGGGCGGAGGTCTTCCTAGAAAGCCTAGTTCTGGTGAGAGTCTCCGTCTCGATTTGGGCAGCCTTTTCAGCCATGGGCTTGCCAAAGAGGTTCTCACCTCGGCAGGGGACATCGACCAACTTGTCCTGCACCCAGGGTTCAAGGTCAGACGACTGAAGCCAAGCCTGTCGGCGGGCACCGATGCCGGCTGCGGCCACTCGAGCCGATGCTTCAAAGCCATCATAGGCTGCTCGAGACATAAATTTGGAGCATTCTCGAATACTAGTTGTCAAGGCTAGGAACCTCCGCAAAGGTTCCTCGGACAGCCCAGCGGAGAATCCGGCTATCTCTTTAGCCAGGTCTCTGAGATACATGCCCATGTAGAGCTGGTAGGTCTGGACCCGACAAGCAAGCATAGAGCCCTGGAAACACTTCTTACCTAGGCCATCCAGGTTGCGGGCCTCCCTGCCAGGAAGCACCGAGGAGTGCATCTTCTGGCTCTTAAGCCTATGCATGGCCGATTCCACCACCATGGAATGGTGCGGTAGCTGTGCTTTTTGGAAGCGAGGGCTCTTGCGGACTCGATAAATGGAATCGACCCGCTTGCTTAACACCGGCGACGATGCCGGACTCTCCCACATGCGGAAGAGTAGTCGTTCCAGCATGGGAGGAACCGGTACAGTAAAGTGCTCCCTGGCGGGAGAGTCGTACTGAAGGGCATCGAGCTCTTCGGCTCGGGGCTCCTCCTCGGGATCCGCAGGGAAGGCCAAAGCCTTGGCCATATCCCTGACGAAATCCGAGAACCGGGCGTCCTCCGGAGGGGACTGTTTCCGAGGTTCGGACTCAGGCGAGTCCGAGGGGACACACCGAGTCCGAAAGGAATCAGGTGACTCTTCCTCTTCAGACTCCCAGGCCGACTCTGAGGAGGAATCGGTGTGGTCGGTCCGGGCGGGCGGAGGCGTCGGCCGCCCCGACGCCGAGGGAGTCGGTGTCGACGACCTCGGTCCCGAACGGGAGGCCGAGGGTGACCTCGACCGAGGATCGACTCGAGCCCGCATGGACTCGAGGATCGGCTCGGTCTCCGGGGTCGACTTAGACGTCGACGTCCCGGCAGTCGGGGCAGAGGCGCCAGCGAGGCTAGCGATCAGTGCCCGCTGCTGGTCCATGAAGGCAGAGAGTCTGCTCTCCAAGGCCGTCAACCTGAGTCCGACCTCAGGTGACCCAGCAGCCCCCAACTCGGGCCCCGACGGCGTCGGGCCCGACGTTGGACCCCTCTGAGGCGAGTCCAGGAGGACTACAGGACTTACCCGAGCAGGCAACTCCGACTCCAGACGAGGTCGCTTCGGTAGATGCTCCTTCTCCAAAGACCCGGGACGGCTATCGGGGCTATGCGACCTGGCCCTCGCGGAACCAGGAGCGTCCACCGACGCCGCCCTCGCGGGTTTCACCTTCCGACGATGGTCCCCGGAGGGAGAACCCCTGTTGGAGGAACTCTGGCGATGGTCAGAGCTGGAACCTCTGGACGCCGAGGCCTCCGACGAGGTCCAGGTACGGCCGGGGTCAGCGAAGATTCGTTCCCGCTGATGCCGTCGACTCCTTAACGCTTTGGAGAACATTTTGCTGCAGGCCCCACAGATCAGTTCCTCGTGATCCGGGCCAAGGCAGCGGAGGCAATTATCATGTGTGTCAGTGAGTGACATATTTCTGTCACACTGAACACACTGCTTGAAACCACTGGCAGCCATCGGGGGAAAAAGGGCCCCTGCAAGGTCAAAGGACCGGGCTGCCAGTGAAAAACCGAAAACGAAACTGACAGAAAATCAGAAAAACCGAAAAATAACAGAAGGACTCGCAACGGCGTCGCGAGTCCGGGCAGGAAAAGGACCAGCGTCGAACCGATAGAGAAAAAAGAGATTAAACACGAAAAAATCAACTTTTTCAGCGGGGACAAGACGGGCACGTCTGAAGGGCTCCGCGGAAAAAAGAAGACTGGCTAAGATGGCACCCTTGGGCGGGAAGGGGACCGCGCATGCGCGCTGCAATTCCCAAAGGCTTTCTTTGAAAGCTGGGGAAAATTGCTCCGCGAGGGCTCCGTCGGCGCCGACGTCACCCATATGTGAGGACTGACTTCCTGCTTGGTCCTGGAGAAAAAGGTGAATTCAGCAATAAAAACAAATAAAATATAAAATGCGCCAGAAAAGCAAAGCATTGTTGATCACCTATAACAGGTGTTTCCATAGATAACAAGATTGATCAGGTATGCAAGTGGAGGTGATCATGGGCATAGTTTGACTGCTTTATCGGGGGGTGGGGGGGCAGGCGGCAAAGGGTCTGCTAACACATTTGAATATTCACATATCATTTGCATATACATTATGGTTATCTTAATGGATAGGAAGCCAATATATCAAAAAGGTGAGGGATGAGCTGGTGCTCCAAGATACTCAGTGGGAGCAGAGGTTCTCCTTTAACAGCTATATAATTAAAATGTAACAAAAATTGTAGCTATTTAGCCTGGCACGCTAAAATAAAAAAATACCGACACCTATAAATATAATTTTATTTTGATGTTAGAAACTACGCTATGTTGCAGGCTACAGGTAAATGGAGCTCACTCTGACAAGAAGGAAGTTACAAGTGGTGTGCCCCAGGGATGTGTCCTTGGTCTGATTCTTTTTAACATCTTTGTTAGTGATATAGCGGAAGGGCTGTCAGGTAAGTTTTGCCTCTTTGCGAATGATACCAAAATCTGCAATACAGTAGACACCCAGGAAGGTGTAGATAACATGAGGGGGGGGGGGGAGAATCTAGCTAAACTTGAAGAATGGGCTAGAATTTGGCAGCTGAGATTTAATGTTAAAAAATGCAGGGTCATGCATTTGGGCTGCAGCAATCCAAGGGAGTAATACAGTATAGGGGGTGAAGTACTTTTGTCCACTAAAGAAGAGCAGGACCTAGGCATGATTGTGTCTGATGAACTTAAAGTAGCTAAACAGGTAGAAAAGGTGACAGCAAAAGCTAGAAAGATGCTTTGGTGCATAGGTAGAGGAATATCGAGCAGAAGAAAGGAGGTGATAGTGCCTCTGTATAAGTCTTTGGTGCGACCTCATTTGGAGTATTGCATGCAATTCTGGAGATTGCACCTTCAAAAGGATATAAACAGGATGGAGTCAGTACAGAGGGTGGCTTCTAAAATGGTTAGTGGTCTTCATTATAAAGCATATGAGGACAGACCTAAGGATTTTAATATGTACACCTTAGAGGAAAGGTGGAATAGAGGTGTTATGACAGACGCTTAAATACCTCCATGGCATAAATGCACAGGAGAGCCTCTTTCGATTGAAAGGAAGCTCTGCTATGAGAGGACATGGGATGAGGGTGAAAGGGGATAGATTCAGGAGTGATGAAGAAATATTTCTTTACGGAAAGAGTGGTGGATCCATGGAATAGTGTCCCAGTGGAGGTGCTAGAGATGGGACAGTATCTGAACTCAAAGCAGCATGGGACAAACAGAGGATCTCTAAAGGAAAAAAAAAGGGGACTATTGTAGCAGTTGATATGGAAGGACAGACTAGATAGTCCATGGGGTCTTTTTCTGTCGTCATATTTCTATGTTTTTGAGCATCTATTTTGAGTTAACAAAACCTTCTCCTACAGCAGGTGCAGAACAGAATTAGGACATTTCACCACAGAACCAAACATGCAAGAAAAAAAATCTGATTCTGGTGTCATCTTATTAACAGCATCTCCAGTACCAAACAGATCATGAACTAACAAAACCCTACAGAAGTCAACAAATACCTATAAAGCAACTCTACCATAACTTGACATCAGTTTCTAAAATTAATACTATAAGGAGCCTACCCAGAAAAGAGTAGCACCATAAATAGTGCTTACAACATCCTTACACCTATTCAGAAAAATGAACAAGTCAGATTACTACAGATCCCACATGATGGCATAAAATTTCTATACAGAAAGACGTAAGTAGCACACCTCATCCATTGGAAACTCTGTAAGCATTACAATATCACTGTGCCCGAAAAGCTGGGATCATGACCCTAAGAGAATTACAGAGAATGAGGTGGTTATGGTCACCTGGAATACTCCATCCCGACCGATAAAAGCTGGATGCGAGGAAGCTGGATATAGTTGGAGAAAAACACCAGAACGGCACTGATAATAAGAGTCACCATTTCCAAGTGACTAAGGTGAAGAGTAAGGGGAGGCCTTCATGAAATATGAGAGATCACAGAGAGAAGAAGTTAGGCATCTATATTTGGAAAAACAAAGCTAGCAAAGTAGACAGGAAAGCAAAGATACAAAAAGAAGAAATAAGACATCAAGGGGATAGGATATTTTTCAGATAGGTTAGCGAGAGAAGGAAGGGCAAAAGTGGTATTGTCAGACTCAAGGGTGAAAAGGGAAGAATATGTAGAAGCTAATGAGGCTAAAGCAGAATTGCTTAAATATTTCTGTTCTGTGTTCACAGATGTTCACAGATGAAGGGCCAGGAGCAGGACCTCAGAAAACACCCACAAATAGGAACAGAAGCAATGGGGATCTTGAACGATTTTCAGAAGACTGTTCGTGAGGAAATAGCTAAACTAAGACAAAACGATGGAACCGGATGGGATACATACGAGAATACTGAAAGAACTTGGGACATTTAAGCGGCTACACTGACTGACCTTTTCAATGCCTCTTTGGAGTCGGCAGTGGTGCCAGAGGACTAGAGAGGTACATGTGGTCTCTTAACACAAAAGCAGAAGTAAGAATGTGGTTGAAAACTACAGGCTGGTTAGTCTAACCTCTGTGGTGAGTAAATTATTGGAAATACTGCTGAAAGAAAAAAATAGTGAGGTTTATGGAGTCCAATGGATTACAGGATCTGAGGTAGCATGGATTCATCAGAGGCAAGTCTTGTCAGACAAATCTGATGTTTTAAAACACACTGACTTTATGACTGTTCATCGTGCTACTGGTCCAAGGGGTATACATCAACCATGCAATCACTGCTCAGTGTGTTCACTTTCTTTGCATATCACTGAATGGTGTGGACCCTTAGTCTCAAAAAAAATATTTTTTGAAACATTCCACTGATTGAGTCATCCTGGGTAGTGTATGTGGTGATATGCCCGTGCAAGAAAATATATGTTGGGAGGATACGTCACAAAGTCAAGATCCGTTTACTAGAGCATAAGTCACGTTTGACCACAAAGACGCTCACTGCACCAATGGTTCAGCATTGCCTTCAAATGGGCCATCACTGAGAGGATATGTGATGGTTTGTGATTGATATAGGAAGTGTTTTCATGAATGGTGACAGGCTGCGTAAGTTAACTAGACTTGAACTGAAATGGATTTTCACCTTGAATGCAGTGCAGCCTGCAGGCCTCAATGATTCAATGGATTGGATGACAGCTGAGTGATTCCATTGGCTTTTGGAGGACCTATCAGTGATTTGGATTCTGGTCTTGCGATACCATTGGCTATGAATTGTTTTATGGGTGTTACCGCTGCTTTTAAAAGACTGATGAAGTGTTTCTTCATTCTAAGGAAGTTTCAAGAAGCTGGCACCTTCCTATCTTTTTTTGTGTAATAAATTTTTATTGAGCAGTAACAAACAAGCTCATCAAACCACAACATAAAAGCATAAGTCAGTTTCTAGAGATACATGCCCATATATACATATACATGTACATTCTATCTACAAGTCAACTTAAGGAATTATCAGTCCCTCAAGGGGACTAAGCCTCAGACACTGCCCACCCTTTCCTCACCCCCCTTCCCCCTCCCCTATCTACGTCCCCTCCACTGATCCCTCTAAACCCAGATCAATGGGAAACATTGAGAAGGAGAGAAAGCTAGAACCCCCAGAAATAAGCACAGAATTTAAAAAAAAAAAAAAAAATCATCAAGAGAACAATAAGCCACTTCTTTGTAAGTACCTAGATGATAGTCTGAAGCATCAATTACCCTGGCATCATCTTGCAGAACTAATCTCAAATTATCCTCCCCCTGGAAGGAAAATCCACGTACAGAAACTGTAATTTTTTCCAGCTGATAAATTTCCCACCACTTAGAGCGCCACTCTAAAAAAGTCGGCGCTGTGCTGCGCTTCCAGAACCGAGCTATTACTGATCTGGCCACTAGCAAGAGTGACTGAACCAACCTCCGGAGAGGGGCATTGCCGGCTGAAACAGGAAGTACCCCCAGCAAACAATTCTCCATGACAAGGGGAAAAGTTATCTGTAAATTACCAGTGAGATGTTACCACACCTTCCTCCAATATCTTTGGATAAAAGGACAAGACCACCACATGTGATCAAAGTCCCCCCAACGGCCACACATAAGAACATAAGATGCGCCATACTGGGTCAGACCAAGGTCCATCAAGCCCAGTATCCTGTTTTCAACAGTGGCCAATCTAGGTCATACAAACCTAGCAGTTTCCCCAAAAGACACAGGTTCTGCAATGCTTGTACTAGGTCAAGCATTGATATCCTGGGTCCCTTCTTAATAATGGTTTATGGACCTTTCCTCCAGGAACTTGTCCAAACCTTTTTTAAACCCAGCTACACTAACAGCCTTTACTACATCCTCTGGTAACAAATTCCAGAGTTTGATTACACGTTGAGTGAAAAAATATTTTCTTTTATTAGTCTTAAATAGTTTACCCTGTAGCTTCATTGCATGTCCCCTAGTCTTCCTATATTCTGATAACGTAAACAGTCGATCTACGTTTACCCGTTCCACTCCGTTCATTAATTTATAGACTTCTATCATATCTCCCCTCAGCCTTCTCTTTTCCAGGTTAAAGAGCCCTAACCTTTTTAGCCTTTCTTCATAGGAGTATCCTTCCATCCCCTTTACCATTTTGGTGGCTCTTCTGTGAACCTTTTCTAATAACACTATATCCTTTTTAAGATACGGCGACCAAAATTGCACACAATATTCAAGGTGCGGTCTCACCATGGAACGGTATAGAGGCATTATAATATCTTTTGTTTTATTTTCCATTCCTTTCCTTATGATACCTAGCATTCTATTTGCTCTCTTGGCTGCCGCTGCACACTGGGCCGAGGGTTTTAACATGCTATCCACAATGACGCCTAAATCTTTTTCCTGGGTGGTGGTTCCTAATGTGGAACCCTGCATTGTGTAACCATAGTTTGGGTTGTTCTTCCCTAGGTGCATAACTTTGCACTTGTCCACATTAAAATTCATCTGCCATTTTGATGCCCAGTCTTCCAATTTATCAAGATCCTCTTGCAATTTTCCACAATCCTGTTGAGTTTTAACAACTTTAAATAGTTCTGTCTCATCTGCAAATTTGATAACCTCACTCGTTATTCCACTTTCCAGGTCATTTATGAATATATCAAAAAGCAGCGGACCCAGCACAGATCCCTGGGGTACACCACTATTCACCTTTCTCCATTGGGAAAATTGGCCATTTAGCCCAACCCTCTGCTTTCTATCTTTTAACCAGTTCCTGATCTACAGTAGTACACTGCCTCCTATCCCATGACTCTTTAGTTTTGCCAAAAGTCTCCGATGAGGGACCTTGTCAAAGGCTTTCTGAAAGTCCAGATACACAATATCAACCGACTCACCTTTGTCCACCTGTTTATTCACACTTTCAAAAAAACATAACAGATTAGTAAGACAAGATCTTCCTTGTCTAAAGCCATGTTGGCCGTCTCCCATTAGGCCCTGACTATCTACATGCTGAGTAATTTTATTCTTTATGATGGTTTCTACCATTTTTCCCGGTACTGACGTGAGGCTCACCGGTCTGTAGCTTCCCCGATCACCCCTCGAACCCTTTTTAAAAATTGGTGTTACATTGGCGATCCGCCAGTCTTCAGATATTAGAGATGATTTTAATTTGGTAGCATAAGAATCTTCCAACTAATTAAGGGACAGTTTCCTTTCCAAATAAAGCGTAACAGTGTCTGCCGTAGATTTTTAAAGAAAGCTCTGGGAAGACAAATTGGTAATTGCATAAAAAGAAATAGAAGCTTGGGTAATACCAACATTTTATAAGCATTTATCCGACCTAACCAGGAAACTGAACAAGATCCCCAGCGTTCCATATCGCGTCTGAGTGTCTTAAGGAGGGGAAGATAGTTCAAATTATACAGCTGCGATATATCCCTATGTATTATAATACCCAAGTAACGGAAATGGTCCACCACTGGAAACTCTCCCCCGTTAGACAAAAATCTGTTCGAAGATCGAGATAAGCAGCGAAGTAATGTCGACTTCTGTATATTTATTGTGAATCCGGATATACGCGAAAAGCGATCTAAGATGGATACCACTATAGGGAGGGACTTGGAAGGGTTACTGAGATAAATTAGCATGTCATCCGCATACAACGTGATAGAGTGCCAATCAGAACGTAGCTGGACACCAAATTCTTCAGCTCTTAACCTTATATGTACCGCTAATGGTTCCATCGCAAGGGCAAATAAAGGAGAGAGTGGACATCCTTGTCTAGTGCCTCTACCTAGTAAAAAGGGTAGAGAATTGAAACCATTTATGGATACCAAGGCTTGAGGGTTAGCAATATAAAGAGGCAATCTGCGTGCAAAAGGAGGCCCCGAAGCCAAACTCTTGGAGGACCTGTAAAAGATAAGACCATTCTAGCTTGTCAAAAGCTTTCTGAGCGTCTAGTGATAGGATTCTGTAAGACCCTACTTTAGATCTAAGTCCCTGTAACACATTAATCAACCTGCGCACATTTTCAAAACCATATCTATTTTTTATAAATCCCGTTTGACTCGGATGCACAATGTCTGGCATTAAAGTAACTAAACGATTAGCTAATACCGTGGTGAAAATTTTGTAATTTAAGTTCAGCAAAGATATCGGTCTATAGTTAGAACACTGTAATGGATCTTTATCTGCTTTGGGGATTACTACAATGGTAGCCTGAAAGAAGGATGCTGGAAGCGTTTTCTTGGAGAAAATCTCATTAAAAACCATCAGCAATGTTGGGGCAAATAAATCCAGAAACACCTTATACATCTCAGCCGGCAAGAAATCAGGCCCTGCCGCCTTTGCAGATTTTAAGTTATTCATTACTTTCATGACCTCCTGAAGGATAAAGGGACGATCCAAATGATCCCTTCCTTTTGACGAGAGCTGTGGGAGAGAGGCCTCCCGCAACCAATCACTAATGTCCTTAGCTGTTGCCGACATCTTGCTAGTATATAACTGCTCATAAAATTTCATGAAAATTGATACCTTGTCTCTGGGGCCATGCAAGACCTGAGGCACTTTCCTGTCCTGATGCAGCCCTGATAGAAATGACAGGCGAAACTCGAGTCAACGCTTGTCCAGCTTGCTAGACATCTAGCCTTTGAAGAACGTGAATTATAGCCCTCTAAGAGATACTGCTGCTAAGTGTTTTCTAGTGTTTTTAAATGCATTTAGAAAATTGTAAAACACATTTTGGCCTATGAATGATATTTGAGGAAAGCGAGTGTTGTTGGCTTGTGGCTTACTGCCTAATTTGGCTAACTTTTCTCTCACACCCTTTCATTCTGAGGCCTTTAAATAACATTGGCAGATTTCTCTAGTTGGCTGTCTTATATGCGTTTAAGTGTTGTGGAAATTTGATCATCACCTCCCCTTCATTGCTTAGTGTTTGGACTCAGTGACTCTTTGTATTGGCTGCTTGAGTGAGTGAGTCCCAGAGGATATTTTTTTATTTTGGTAGACAAATCCGAATGACCTCTTTGACTGGATGACCAGTGAGTTGGACCAAGGTAGAGTTCTAGATGTGGTATACTTGGATTTCAGTAAAGTCTTTGACACTGTTCCACACAGGCGACTTATAAACAAAATGAGCAGCCTAGGGATGGACCCTAAAGTTACTGATTGGGTTAGAAATTGGTTGAGTGGGAGACAAAGGATACAGGTAAATGGAGCTCACGCTGAGACAACGAAGATTATCAAAGGTGTGCCACAGGGATCTGTCCTTGGTCAGTTTTTTAACATCTTTGTTAGTGATACTGCAGAAGGGCTGTCGGGTAAGATTTGCTTGTTTGCTGATGATACAAAAAGCTGATGATACAAAGGCAGCCCTTTCCATATATAGCAGTCTCCTTAGCTGGCTCCAAAGCTCAAAAATTTAGGAACTCTAGGGAGGAATTGTGTGCCTGATAAATCCTGCTCAGTATAGTTAGAGGTTAGCAATAATGTGTTCCCCCCCCCCCCCCCCATCAACAAGCAGAATTCAGTTAGGTACACAAGTGGGTGACTCCCAAGCTTACTTCCTTACATATTTTTATAATGCTTCTAACACACTATTTTTTATACAAGCCTGCCAGTCTTCCTAGCTAGCCCTTTGATTCCTTATTTGCCAGCAAGATCTTTGTGATACATAGGAATCAAAAGGTGGTTCTATTGTGACCAACAATGTTCATCTTGAATAAATTAAGCATTCGGTCTTTAGTAGTGTTGCTCCCTTCATTATGGAACTTGCTTCATATCCTATAAAACATTTAAAGCTGCTTCAGAAACACATATGTTTACACTGACATTCCTAAACTATATTATAGCTGGGATTACAAGTTGATGTATTAATAGCAACGCTGTACTGGGATGGGGGGGGGTGTGAAGGGGGTGGTACACTTGAGATGAGTAGTCCAACCTTACACCCCTTCATCCTTGTGCATTCTCCTTTTTGTTGATTTACCTACAAATAATAAAATCGTACGATGGCCTTCCCTTATGTGGTGGTGAGTTTGGTTTAGTATGTTGTTACTCCTGTTTTGTGCGAATTTACAGTTGTGGTCAACATTATTGGCACCCTTGCAGTTCGACCCCTTAATGTCCAATATCTCCTTTAAAAAAGTCTCCTACAAATCATTAAATTAAGTGAGACTATCAAACACTCTAAAATTATGACCTTAATATATTTAAATAATTTTTTGTGGGATTGCTTGCAGTGAAAGAATTACCTTTTTCTCGTGGCAAACCTTCCATTGTTATCTTTTTTCAAAGGCCTCCCAGCCCATAAATGTAATCAAAGGGACACCACAATTAGTGGACCCTCAGATATACTTAGCTGTATGTTGAACTTCAGTAACTGTATATTAGGCTTCTGAACACCTCTGCTTCAGTGATTAGTAAAATTCTATTTTCAAACTGCATCTCCATATAGAGCATTCTTATCCATGGAGCTGTAGAATGCAAAGCTCCTATCAACACCAGGTATTATTCTCAGTGAGAGTAACTGAGCAGTCCTTTTCATTAGTGCTCATACAATGCCATATGTTGAGTCTCAACCTTTGCTGATCCCCTCTGAAAGGAGGAGGGGGGGAGGGAAAGCACAGTTACTTACCTGTAACAGGTGATCTCTGGGAACAGCAGGAATAAGTCTTCACATATGGGTACGTCGGTACCGACGGAGCCTGCGCTGGAACGCTCCCCAGCATCCAATCAAAAAGCTTTTGGGAGCATCCCTCAGCGCCTGCGTGCTGCCTTCCCGCCTTTCCAACTGTCTCTCCTCAGTTGAGTTTTAAGCTGAGACAAAGAGAGAGAGAGAGAGAGAGGAAAGGAAAGATAGATAGAGAGAAACAACTCCTAGGGGAGGTGGGTGGGTTGTGAAGACTTATTCCTGCTGTTCCCAGAGATCACCTTTTACAGGTAAGTAACTGTGCTATCTCCAGGAACAAGCAGGAATGAGTCTTCACATATGGGGACTCCCAATCTAAGATGCCTGGAGCCCTAGCATGTTGGAGATTGAAACATGCTACACCTCATATGCCCAGGCATCCCGAGGATGGAGGGTAGGAGTTGAAGAAGAGAGGAGCTGTAGGAGACAGCTGACCTAAGATAGGACTACAGACAAGGAGTCCCTGTATATATGATAATAATCATCATGAAATATATTTAAATGAACAATCACAATATGGACCTCACCTACTGGATTGCAGGAAGTAGAGAGGCTGATGGAATCTACTGGGGATCCAGTAGAGGAATCTTCAAGGTGACCTCACTGAAGTGAAGTTGAAGGTCAAAATCTGGAACTGACAGGTGACCCCAGGATTCAACTGGGATAGTACAGAAACGGTAGGTCTTTAGTGGGAAGCTTTATGGAAAAAGCTGAAAACTCTTGGTTACAAGTTAATTATAGTTAGGAGCAAAAGAGGAAGACTGACCCATTTGGACAAAACTGGCCTATTCTTTGAGGGAGAAGGGGTATGGAGAAAAACCCCGTAATCCCAAGGAAGGACAGATGTCTGAGGAGTTGAAAACCTCAGATCTACTGAAGATCTCCCATGTCTCTCCTAACTGACGAGAGGTAGGAAGATAAAGGAATAGGGAGCTTCAGGGATACCTGAACCTAGGGTCATGGTAAGAGCTGTCAGTACCACAGCAGTGGTTGAGTGCATAATAGCCTAAACATACTGTGAAATAGTATGAACATGTGGAAGCCCACTGTCTGGAACAGATAGGAAGGAAAACACCTTTATGAGCACAGAGAGATAGGTATGTGAATACATATCTATCCAAAGGAAGTATCTCGACAGATACACACATATATGTAGAGAGATATACACATATACATATACATATATATATATATATATATATATATATATATATATATATATATATATATATATATATATATATATATATGGCGAGATCCAGGGGGCATAACATATGCACACATGGCTGACAGACATATGTATCTAAAGAATGTATATAGACATATGTACAAATATGAATATATAGGTCTAAAGATAAATGTCTGCAATTAAGTAGACAGGGAGATGTCTACAGGAATCTTCACATGGGAGATGTGAAGAGGAATGATTCATCTCATAACAGGAAGGTGGAACCTACTTGAGAAGATATAGAGAATCTATTTCCTCTGGTTAAGATGGAGCAGAAATGCTATCCAGTGAAATAACCAGGATGGTTGCGAGAAAACAGAGGATAATATTAGTCTGTAAACAGCAAGTCCTGAGTCCGGTAGAACTCTAACATGGTGAATGGACAGAATACGCATAGGAAGAGACACCAGGTAGACCCACTTGAGGGACAAGGGGTGGGGTATCATGCGTTATTTAGTTAAATATGTGCTGTCCATGAAGGATTAGGATACCATGAGGACAAGCTGCAAGGAAAAAGAGCATATTTCCTGTAGGAATTTGGTAATTCCTTAGACTGTCACGTAGGGAAGGCTTATGTCCTTTATTAAAAGGAAACAGAAGGGTGTAAAGAACCCTCACAGTCATGGGGGATGACTGAGGAAGCCTTTTTCAACCATATAGGATAGTTATTAGAGAAAAAACCCTCATGCTCTCTAGCAAGGGGCCATAATGGAAAGCTTCTCTGTAGGATTGCAGAGAGCATTATGCAGGAGAGTTGGGAAATAAAACTGGCTGTTGGAGACAACCAGCTGCCATCTCAACTATGCTGCCAACTCCAAGGATTTGGAGATGGCAGAAAAGAAGTTATAAGGATTATCCAAGATAGATGAGCACTATCTTGGAAGCACTACTAAGGCTAGACAAAAAGTAGTGGAAGACAAGACTGGAACTTGTAGAAAAGTACCAGTAGTCCAAACATTGGAACTCCTGCATGGGCAGCTGCTGAACAGAACAGCAGAGGGGATCTTTCTGTTCTTAACAGAGAGAACAGACAGAACAAGAGTAAAAAATCCTGATCATGTCTGATGAGCTGCCCCAATGAAAAAAGGAGAGGTTACTCCAGAGAAAAAACTCTACACTGCAAAGGAAAGGGAACTGGAAAGGCTAAGGAAACCTTCCAGTGGAATAGTACCACTCTTACAGGGGAACCCTGGAAAAGAGGGTAAAGAAAAAATAGGAGCTGAAGGGAGACTTGCCATATGGCAAGTCTGTAGAATGAAAAATTCATGGTGGTACAGAAAAACTATCATGAGATAGTTGGCAAACCTCTCTTCAAGGAAGGAAGAGGAGGAAAACCCTGTGACCCATAGACATGGATATCCTGACAGCTCAGCATACGTAAGAGCAAGTGGATGTCCTGGAAACAGGAATCCATGTGTAGAGGTTGAATGAAAAAACTTCTACTGAGAAGAAGTGAACTGTAGGTTATAAAGAGATTAATTAGAACCCTATTGAGGGTTAATTATCCTGGCTTGAGTTTGGATTCTTCAGACCAGGGCGAGGTTTCCCCTGTTTGGGAACATCTGCATGATGGGCAGGAGAATAAAACCTTCTTCTTTTAGGAAAAGGAGGTTTGGTAGGGCATTTCTTACCTGCTGGGGAAGAAGGTGGTTTAGGATGGCCCTCAGAAACAGGGAAGTCAGTGGAGCAATGAGCAACCTGACGTAAAGACTCCTTATTGAAGAGATTTTCTCCAGTACAAGGAGTATTACCCAGTCTTTGTTGTGCCCATCTGTTCAAGTCTGAAGCTTGGAGCCAGGCTCTACATCGTGCTCCTATGGCTATAGCAGAGGTTCTGCTAACAGACTCAAAGCAGTCTAGGGAAGCACGAGAAAGAAACCTAGAGATATTCTGGCTATGACTAAGAAGCAAGGAATAGTCTGCAGCCTTGGGCTCTGAAAGAAAAGGAGTCAAAAAAGATAATTTCTCTGTGACCTCCTGAAGGGATAGACTCACATAAAAAATATATGAGAGAATCCTTGTTGCCAGCATAGATGTTTGGAAGGTTTGACGTCCAAAGGCATCCAGTGTTCTAGATGCACGACCTGGCGGGAAAGAAGAATGCTTCTTCTTGCTTTTTACCTTCCTCATTGCTGATTCCACTACAATGGAATGATGGGGAAGTTGAGTCTTTTGAAACCCTGGAGAGGGGGGCACCTGATACAGAAGAGCAGTTGCTGTAGAAGGTGAGGAAGCCCTTAAAGGTGTTTCCCATATTTTCAGAAGAAGATCCTATAAAGAATGATGTAAAGGAAGCATTATATTTTCCTTTTCCCCAGAAGAGCCTTGTGTAGGATAATAGCCAGGGATAGGAATAGCAAGGAATGTTGCCATATCAAGGAGAAATTTCTGAAAAGAAGGATCTCCAATGGAAACAATCCCTGGACAGGCTAAACTTGAAGAACTAGCCTGGGCACCAGAGGATGTACTTGTCCGGTGCAGAACAGGATCTCTAATGGATGGATACTGGGACCGGCGGTTATGACCTGAGACAGTCAATACTGCATCGTCCATGCCAGGTATCAACTCCAAACTAGGTATAGAAAGGAGCGATCCTGGTGAAAAAAGCATGGATGGAGCTGGTCCCGATGTTACTGCAGGTACCAGCATCGACACCGATACCGATAGCTGAGCCGGAATCAAAGGCGATACCGACATCGAAACACTCATCGGAGGCTGCTCAAGCGGTACCGAGGTAACCAAAAACTCTTGGTGATTATCCTCGGTACCGCGCATCCGGAATCGGTAAGTGTCGGTTCCGAGACGCGTCGGTACCCAGTCTTCCAGACTAGATATCGATTCTAGACTCAGCATCGAAGGAAGCGAGTCTATCGATGCATGTCTAGAGGGTACCGACGTCAGTGGTCGTATCGGCGGTGCTGCCGATACTGGAAAGTCAATCTGGGACGTATCGATCGGTCCCGAAGGTACCGAGTACGCCAGATGACGATCCCTGGTGAGGAGTGGATCGCTCAACACCAGTGCCAATGCTGGGGTACCGGTACCGCTCGAAGCGGATGCCACCACCAAGCATGGCTCAGGTATGTTCTGTGAGGGGTGAGCCCCAGGAACAACCTGAAACCCCTGAAAGGCTTTGGAGACCGAAGACTCCTGCCAGGGTTTTGAAGCCAATAGGGTTTTGAGGGCAAGGCCGGAGCCGTCATCATGCTTGGCATGAGACCTACCACTCAAGGATTGGCTAGTCTTAAGACTGTTTGTGGGTTACCTGATCCTGTAGAGAAGAAATAGTCGGTGCCCTGACACTGGAAGGGAAAACGGTATTGAGGGAAACTCGAAATGGAGAATTTCTTCTCATAAAATTGTAGCCTAACGGCTCTGGAGGAAAGGGGTCAGGACCCAAACAGGTTAGACACCAGTTATTGGAGTCTAAAAAGAAAACTATTTCCACAGTTAAGGCACTTCTTAGGAGAAGGCGGCTCCATAATGGAGAGGCCTTACAGGCCCAAAAAATTAAGACAGAAACTGAGGGTAAAGAACTCAGAGTTTAGGAAAAAGAAAAGAAAAAACCACCGGCGGTACCGGTGGAGTCGGGGGAACAGCCGCGACCACAAAAAAACAAAAAGTTAAAGGTTTAAAGAAAATATTTTCTGCAGTGACAGGAAGACGTCCTGCCGGCTCCGCGGAAAAACGAAAACTGAGGAGAGACAGTTGGAAAGGCGGGAAGGCAGCACGCAGGCGCTGATGGATGCTCCCAAAAGCTTTCTGATTGGACGCTGGGGAGCGTTCCCGCGCAGGCTCCATCGGTACCGACGTACGCATATGTGAAGACTCATTCCTGCTTGTTCCTGGAGATCAGCTACAACTCTGAAATCATACCAGCTTCTCCAGAGTGGGCTGAACCGTAGTCATCTTGGTCCTGTAACAATCATCCAGTGATCAGTGTAAACCAGGCCCATTAAGGAGGAAGGGCCACTGGACCTGCAGACCCCATTAGAGGGCTAAGACCCAGCTCAAGAGATGGAACAATGACAAAAATGACTTCCCAGGCCAGCATCTTCTATCCAATTCTGTTATAAGTAGACTCATCCTTCTAACCACTGGGTTCAATCTCATCAAGATCAGAGTCACTGTAGCTACTTTCTCTTGAAATCTGCTTTGCTGGAAAAAAACTACAAGCAGTTACTTGATCCTTGCTTCATACTTTCACTTCAGACTACTTCCTAGACCAGTCTTCAGAAATACTGGATTCAGTCAAGCTGTACTTCCCAACTTGTATTTGGGATATATGTACCAACCTTTGCTTCATCATCTCATCAGGTCAGTCACAAGCAAAGTACAACTTGCCTATAAAAATGGAGTGGCTCTGAACTTGCGATTCACTCACTTATGTGACCGACGTCCAGCTTATCAATGGAGAAAGCAAAGTTGCTTATATGCAAGGTGTTCTCTGTAGATAGCAGGATTATTCAGGCATACCCCTGAGTAATGCCTCTTACCGCCTCAGGAGCTGAATTACTTCTTAAGCTATATAACCAAGGAGACTGTTGCACATGGGAAGAAATGCACATGCTCAAACGTCACAAAAGTTCCAAGCCCAGTGCCATGTGCCGATATCACCCACTTGTGTGCCGAACTGCCTCAGTGTTTACAGTTTAAAAAAATTGCAAAACTAATTTTAAACAGGTAAGACAACCAAAAATTATAAACTGTGCTCCATCTCAAGAAAGCCATGGAGAATAGTGAACTGAAGTCTGTTATTCAAATAGGATGTCTTGTCTATGCGTAGTTACTCACCTGCAACAGGTGTTCTCTGGGATAGCAGGAATCTGTCCTCATATGGTGTGATGTCAGCACCGGAGTCCACATGGTAATCTCTCCCCAGCTTTCAAAGAAAGCCTTTGGGAGATACATCACGCATGTGTAGCCCCATCATGCCTAAGGGGGCCATCTTGCCTCAGTATGATATAGCACAAGACAGCAAAAATGATAAGAAGCAATTCCATGGGGGAAGAGGGAGGGTTGCGAAGACTGATTCCTGTTGTCCCAGTAGAACAGCTGTTACAGGTGAGTAACTACGCTTTCTCCAGAAACAAGCAGGGAATCAGTCCTCACATATGCGATTCTCCAGCTATAGGCTACTGAAAAAAAACTTTAAAAAGCCAAGGATGATCAAAGGTGAACCGCAACCCAAGCATACAGTGAGGAACCAGTTCACCAGTAGCCCAAACACAGCAAGAGCCCGAACTTCTGAGTTGTGATCCTTTCACAGCAGCTTGGAGACTGAGACAGCACAGTTACTTACCTGTAACAGGTGATCTCTGGGAACAGCAGGAATTAGTCATCACATATGGGTACGTCGGTACCGACGGAGCCTGCGCGGGAAAGCTCCCCAGCTTTTTAAATGAAAAGCTTTTGGGGCCTCCCACTGCACATGCGCGCTGCCTTCCCGCCTTCCTGACCAGCTCTCCTCAGTTCGAGTTTAAAGCTGAGACAATAGAGAGAGGACAGGAAGATAGAGGAATAGAGAGACAACTCCTAGGGGAGGTGGGTGGGTTGTGATGACTAATTCCTGCTGTTCCCAGAGATCACCTGTTACAGGTAAGTAACTGTGCTATCTCTAGGAACAAGCAGGAATAAGTCATCACATATGGGGACTCCCTAGCTGAGATGCCTGGGAGATCCCCCTCCAAGGGTAACCATCTTCGGATGGATCTCAGGCATCCATTCTGGGAAGGTGGGCAGGAGTTGTTTAAGTATGGAACAGGTGTTTGAGGACAGCCTGACCAAACAAGGCATCCCGGCGGGAGTCCTTGTCCAAGCAGTAATGGGCTGTGAAGGTATGAACCGAGGCCCAAGTGGCTGCTCGACAGATCTGATCTATGGACACAGAGTGAAGATGAGCCATAGAAGTAGCCATGGCTCGCACATTGTGAGCTGTGACATGGCCTTCCAGAGAAATGTTCTTACTCTGGTAAGCAAAGGAAATACACTGAGCAATCCAGTTGGAAAGTGTGCGTTTGGTGACTGGAAGTCCCAAATGAGAAGGATCAAAAGCCACGAAAAGCTGAGAAGACTTTCGATGTGGCTGAGTTCTATTGAGGTAAAAGGCGAGAGCTCTTTTACAGTCAAGAGTATGAAGGTTCCTCTCTGCACTGGATGCATGAGGAGCCGGAAAAAAGACAGGTAGATATACCTCTTGATTAAGATGAAAAGGCGAGACCACTTTAGGCATAAAGTGGGGATTCGTCCTAAGGACCACCTTATCATGATGAAATCTGGTATAAGGTGGATTTGCCACCAAAGCTTGCAGTTCACTGATGCGGCGAGCCGAAGTGACTGCAATAAGGAAAAGGACCTTCCAAGAAAGAAATTTCAGGGAGGTAGATACCAATGGTTCAAAGGGTGGCTTCATAAGTTGACCCAGAACTAAATTCAAGTCCCATGCTACCGGAGGAGGCCGGATGGGAGGCTTAGTGAGGGTTAGGCCCTCTCATGAATCTTGCAATAAGAGGATGAGAGGAAACAGATTGTCCATTTATAGGTTTTAAGGATGCTGTAATAGCACTTAAATGGACTCGTACTGAATTCGTCTTGAGGCCTGCATTGGAAAGATGCAGGAGATAGTCTAGTAGAGAATTCAAAGGAAGTGCCAGAGGGTCAAGACCCTGTTGAGCACACCAAATGGAAAAACGTTTCCATTTGAAAGCATAGGAACGCCTGGTAGAGGGTTTCCTAGAGGCATAAAGGATATCTTTCACTGGTTGAGCAAGATTAAACTCTTGAAGGCTTAAGCCTTCAGTAACCAAGCTCGGAGATGTAGGGACTTGGGGTTTGGATGCCACAAAGTCCCCTGCTCCTGAGACAGAAGGTCTGGTGCAGCTCCCAGGTCCAGGGAGGAGCCCTGGGAGAGCTGTAGAAGGAGAGGGAACCACACTTGGCGTGGCCAGCGTGGAGCAATGAGGATCATGGATCCGTGATCCCTCTGAAGTTTGAACAGAGTCTTGGGAATCAAAGGAATGGGTGGAAAAGCGTACAGGAATTCCTGACCCCAATGCAGGAGAAAGGCATCGTTGGCCTGAGCTCCCTGACACGGAGTCCTGGAACAGAACCGGGGAAGTTTGGCATTCCACGGACTTGCAAAGAGGTCTATGTCCGGGGTCCCCCATTCCTGAAAGATTCTGCGTATCTGGTCCATATGTAGGGACCATTCGTGTGGGAGCAGAACTCGACTGAGTCTGTCTGCCCGAGAGTTTTGAACTCCTGGAAGATATACTGCCAGAAGATGAATTTGGTGCTCTCTGGCGAAGGCCCATAATCTGAGAGCTTCGTTGCAAAGCCACAGAGAGCCCGTCCCTCCTTGTTTGTTGATATAAAACATGGCCACCTGATTGTCTGTCTGAACTAGGACAGTCAGGTTGGCAAGGAGGGTATGGAAGACTGTGAGGGCAAGGAAGATTGCTCGCAGTTCCAGAAGATTGATATGGCAACTAATTCTGTACAAATTGTGTATATATGGGCCCCCCCCCCAATCTACTGAAATCAAATGTATACCCTGATCTGTGTGCTTTAATCAAATGTGTATCGTTTCCAAATGCTTGTCCCGTGTTACGTAATCATTGACTAATCAAAATGTAAAACTGAAATCTCAATGTACCGTACAATACATTATGATTCTGTAAAGTAAACCGCTGCTGATCGTAGGAAGCAGCGGTATACAAGTGTTTACTAAATAAATAAATAAATATGAAGGGTGGTCTCTTGGGGAGACCAGATTCCCTGAGTGGAGAGATGTTGAAGATGAGCTCCCCACCCTGTTTGGGAGGCATCTGTTGTGAGGGTTGCTTGGGGCAACGAAGGTTGGAAGGGGGTCCCCAACAACAGATTTTTGGAGGATGTCCACCACTGGAGAGACCAAAACAGATGTTTTGAGGTGAGTACCTGGTCTGACAGCAGTCCCGATGCTTGAGACCACTGGGTGGCCAATGTCCATTGAGCTGCTCTCATATGGAGACGAGCATAAGGTACCACATGAACCGTGGAGGCCATGTGGCCGAGAAGTTGCAGCATTTCTTTGGCTGACAAGTGACTTCTGGACTGAGCCTGGGAGGCCAAGCTTATTAGCCTTTGGCCTCGGACCAGAGGGAGGTAGGCCCTTGCAGTGGTGGAGTCCAATTGGGCCCCTATGAATTCCAGGGACTGAGTAGGGATGAGTTGGGACTTGGGAATGTTTACCACAAGTCCCAGATATTGAAGAATACGCCTTGTGCGGTCCAGAGAAATCTGGGCTTCTGATTGAGATGGAGCTCGGATGAGCCAGTCGTCCAGATATGGGAAGACAAAGATTCCCATGCTTCTGAGAAATGCGGCAACGACTGCCATGCATTTTGTGAATACTCTTGGAGCAGAGGCCAGACCGAAGGGTAGTACTCTGTACTGGAAATGTTTTCCCTGGAACAGAAATCTTAGATACTTTCTGTGGGATGGATGGATGAGTATATGAGTGTACGCATCCTTGAGATCTAGAGAACAAAGCCAATCTTGACTCTGAAGGTATGGAAGGAGAAGGCCCAGAGAGAGCATTTTGAATTTCTCCTTGAATAGAAACCTGTTCAATTCTCTCAGATCTAGGATAGGTCTGAAGCCCCCTGTCTTCTTTGTTATGAGAAAGTAAGGGGAGTAGAAACCTAACCCCTGTTGTGGAGGAGGAACCTCCTCTATTGCCCCTTGGGCAAGGAGAGAAGAGACTTCCGGGGGCGGATCTAGCCTATTTGTACCAGTGACATCAAAATGATGACATCATTCAGTCTCCAAAGCTGCTGGTGGAGGTTGACAACTCTACATTTCCGGGACTGGACTAGAGGGACACTAAGGAACGGCAAGTTTTCTGAGGGGGTTGAGCCTGCTGGGATGTAGCAGACACTGCAAGCTTTGACTTTACCTGCTTAGATTGTTGACGCTTAGCCGCAAGGCGAGGCTGAGCAGATTGCTGGCCAGTATTTGTGGGAAATCTGGTCTTTTTATAGTAAGGCCTTTTAAAAGGCTTCTTTTTGGTAGGGGTAGAAGTAGACTTGGAAAGTCTATCTAGAGTGGCATTTTCTGCATCCATTTGAGCAGCTTTAATCTGCCAGTCTTCCCCAAATAAGTTCTCACCGGTACAGGGCAGATTCCTGAGGCCTTCTACAACCCAGGGTTCTAGGTTAGAAGCCTGGAGCCAAGCGAGACGTCGGGCTGCAATAGCAATTCCCGAAGCTCTGCCTGCAACCTTGAAGGAATCAAAGGCTGCCCTGTTGGAGAACTTGGAGACCTCTGAAAGTTGTGTCACCATAGAAAAGAAGTCCGCCCTTTGATCATCAGGGATAAAGGGGGCAAAATTCTGTATTTTTAGGGCAAGTTGCCCAAGATACATGCCCATATAAAGGCTATAAGAGTTGATCCTGGCTATAAGCATACTAGCCTGGAACATCTTTCTTCCAAAAGAGTCTAGGTTCTTACATTCTCGCCCTGGAGGGGTAGAAGAATGCCTCTTAGGACTTTATTTTCTTCATAGCAGACTTCACCACAATGGAGTGGTGAGGCAGCTGAGTTTTCTGGAACCCAGGCGAAGGAGGGACCCGATACATGGTGTCTAACCTGCGGGAATGGGGAGAGAGTGTTAAAGGAGTCTCCCACAAATCCATCAAGTATTCTTGAAGGATTTCATGGACAGGCAGAGTGACTGCCTCTTTAGGAGCTTTTGAGTATCCTAAAATGTCCAATTTTTTTGATCTGGGTTCTCTTTCAGAAGATGTAGTAATAGAAAGTGCTTTAGCTACATCAACAATGAAATCCTGAAAGGATAAATCCTCTGGAGGAGACATCCTCCTCTTGGGAGAAGAGGGCTCCTCAGGAAGAGTAAGCTCAGCAGAGTCATCAGAGGAATTAAATTCATCAGAAGAATCTTAGTACTCTTTCTGTGCTTCCAATGTACGATACGCATACCGATCGGTATCGACATCGGGCGTATCGGGCATGGGATCGGTACCGGGCGAAAGCCGGAATCCGGCATGCGAAACCGATCGACGTTTAGAAGTCGATGGTCTCGGTTCCGGTGTAGATACCGGAACCGGGGTCGGTACCGATGAAATCGGTACCGAGGGCGTCGCAGCCTTAATGAAGGCCAGTACGGCCTGCTGCATGGTCTGGACAGTACTGCCCATAGACGCCACCTACTGCCTGGATGTCGGTACCGGTATGGGCCGGTACCCCAGAGCAGTCCAACAGGTGATCTGTCGAGGCCGTGCCATCGATGTCAACCTGTGACCCCATGATTGCTTTGGAGGCCGGAACCTCCCGCCGGGGTTTTTTGGCCTGGGCAGAATCCTCGAACTCAGAACTGAGAGCCTCTCGATCTTTAGAAAGAGATTTGCTTTTTGAGGATTTGCCCACAGAAGTTTTGGTTACCTGAGATCCATCCGGAGAGGAAGACCTGGATGACTGTGATGCTTCTGAAGGAAACAGCATATGGAGCTTGTTAGCCCGGTTCTGCAAACCGCGTTTAGATATCTGGGTGCAGGATGGGCAGTCCGGTATGGAGTGCTCAGGTCCCAAACATTTGAGACACCATTCATGGGTGTCTGACAGAAATGACAGCACTGCATTTGGTACATTTTTTGAAACCAGGGACTGGCTTCTCCATGAGGAGAAATTGTGTAGGCCTTAAGGCCTAACGCCGGGTACCAAGCTGTGCTGAAGAAAAATAAAAAAGTCTTTTTTTTTTTTTTTTTTTTTATATAGAAAGAAAGACAGACCGGCGATACCGGTTTCGGTATGGGGAAGGCAGGTACGCGGTCTAAAGAAACAAACAAAAGTAACAAATTCTTCAGCGGTGACAGGAACACGACCTGCTGGCTCCGCGGAAAAAGAAGAACTGAGGAGAGCTGGTCAGGAAGGCGGGAAGGCAGCGCGCATGTGCAGTAGGAGGCCCCAAAAGCTTTTCATTTGAAAAGCTGGGGAGCTTTCCCGCGCAGGCTCCGTCGGTACCGATGTACCCATATGTGATGACTTATTCCTGCTTGTTCCTAGAGATACATCATCTTTTGTCTGATGACCACTGGTATATCCCTCCTGGATCCGCCACCTCAAAGCCCGCCGCACGTCTAAGCGATGGAGCCCTTGAGTAGAAGAATCCTTCAATGTCTCCACGAAAACCGGCAAAGAGACCATCTGATTTACATAAAACACCGAGACCACCTTAGGCAAAAAAAGACGGCACGGGTCGCAAAACTACTTTAGACTCAAAGAACTCCAAAAAAGGCTTCCTACAAGATAATGCTTGTAACTCGGAAATGCGCCTTGCCGAGCACATCGTTACCTTAATGGTAAGATTCTTCAAAGTCGCCCCCGACAAAGGCTCAAACGGTTCCTTAACCAACACCTCTAAGACCAGAGGAAGATTCCAACTAGGAACCACCGACCTACATGGTGGCTGAAGAAGAGACACTGCCCGTAAGAGACATTTAACATCAGGACAACCACCAAGCAGCTTACCACCTATTTTACCCCTATAACAGGCCAAGGCCGCCACCTGCCCCCGCAGGGAGGCTGCCACTAAACCGTTCCCCAGACCCCTTTGCAAAAAGGCTAACACCTGCGGGATGGAGGCCCTCATTGCTTGCGCCTGGCTGTCCCCACACCAGGCCTCAAAAACCCGCCAGATGCACACATATGCTAAAGAGGTGGATCTTTTCCTAGCCTTTAACAAGGTGGAAATTACGGAAGTAGAGTATCCCCTTGCCATCAGCCTAGCCCTCTCAAGAGACAGGCTGTAAGCGAGAATCGATCCACTTGAGGCATGCAAAGCGGCCCTTGGGACAGAAGATCCGCCCGAAGGGGAAGGCACCACGGCTTCTCCATCAAGAGCCGCATCAGGTCTGCGTACCATGGACGCCTTGGCCAATCCGGCGCTATCAGCAGCACCCTGACCTTGTGATGTTCGATACGCTGTATTACCCTTCCTATCAACACCCACGGAGGAAACACATACAGCAGACACTCCTGCGGCCAAGTTTGGATGAGAGCATCCAGACCTTTCGACATCCGCTCTCTTCTTCTGCTGAAGAACCATCGACCTTTGCCGACTGGAAGGTCGCCATGAGATCCATCACCGGAGGTCCCCAGCAGTGTACCAGCATTTTGAACACTTCTTGATGCAGACTCCACTCTCCTAGATCCACTTGCACTCGGCTCAAGAAGTCGGCTTGCATATTTGTCCACCCATGCCACATGTGCCGCTGACACCGCTCGCAGATTTTGTTCGGCCCACTCGAATAGCTGCTCTGCCTCTTTCTCAAGAGAAGCACTGCTGGTACCCCCCTGGCGATTGATGTAGGCTACCGCTGTGGCATTGTTGGAAAACACCCAAATGGCCACGTTGCAAAGAGAAGGCTGGAATGCCTGCAGCGTGAGCCTTACCGCCCTCAATTCCAATCTGTTGATGGACCAGGTCCCTTCGTCCTCTGACCACTGACCCTGTGCGAACGTCCCTTGGAAATGCGCTCTCCATCCAGACTGGCATCCGTAGTCAGCGGGAGCCAACAAGGCGCTTCCAACGGCATCCCGCTCTCAAGATGCTTCGCCTGAAGCCACCACTGCAATGCTAGATGTGCCTCTGTTAAGCATGGTAACCGTTGAGACAACCGATCGGTTTGGTGAGACCAACGTATGAGCAGTGCCCTTTGTAACGGTCTCATGTGTGCTCTCGCCCACTGAACTAGATCTATTGTCGCTGCCATGGTCCCGAGCAATTGCAGGTAATGCCACACCGTGGGTGACGCTCTGCTCAGAAAACACCAGACTAAATGACGTAATCCTAGCACACGCTGATTTATTTATTTACATTCTCTTATATACCGTGCTATTCTGCATCAGTGCGGTTTACATTGAACAAACTGAAATTACATTGAACAGGGCATTATAACTTGGAGATAACTATTTTACAGGGAACATGGGCTATGGAGGGTTAAGTGGCTTGCCCAAGACCACAAGGAGCACCTGTGGGACTAGAAACCCCAGTCCTTCTGGCCCAAGGTTGCTGTCCTCTGGTGGGGAAGGAACACTCTCCCCGCCTGTGAATCGAAACGGGCCCCTAAGTACAGTATCTTCTGAGATGGGACAAAACTGCTCTTTGCCCTGCTGACCACCCAAGGTCCTGCAAGAGCTTTACCATCTTTGCTGTTGCCGATACGCTTTCGCTTTGGGACTTCGCAGGAATCAACCAATCGTCCAGGTACGGATGCACTAGTATGTCTTCTTTTCGCAATGCCACCGTCACAACGACCATCACCTTGGTGAACGTCCTCGGGGCCGTGGCCAATCTGAATGGCAAGGGTCGGAATTGAAAATGACCCATAGGCACCGCAAACCGGAGATACTTTTGATGTTCCGAGCGAATTGAGATGTGCAGGTAAGCTTCCGATAGATCCAGGGAGGTAAGAAACTCCCCCTTTCATACCGCTACTATAACCAACCTCAAGGTCTCCATACGAAAATGGGATACCCGGAGACACCGATTCACTCCTTTTAGGTCTAAGATCGGAAGAAAGGTTCCGTCCTTTTTGGGCACCACAAAATAAAAGGGAGTATCGACATAACTCGTGTTGGTCTTGAGGAACCGGAACCACCGCCTTGAAGTTGATCAGCCTCTTGAGCGTTTCCCGCACTGCAGCCCTCTTGACAGGCGACATGCATTGGGACTGAACGAAGAATTCTCTTACTGGCTGCTGAAATTCCAAGGCATAACCCTCTTGAATGAACTCCAGCACCCACCTGTCTGATGTAATCTGGACCCAGGCCGGAAGAAACTCCCGCAGGAGACCCCCTACGGACTCCAAGCCTGCCTGGGCCCGCCTGACTTCATTGGGGTTTTTGAAAATTTAAGGAAGCAGACGGCACCCCAAAATCCCTTCTGGCTCCCCGAAATCCATGAAACCCCTGTGTTCTGCTAGAGAAATGTGCTCTCTAAGCCTAGCCGAATCTAGGGTATCAAAACCTCCTAAATTCCCTCTGTTGAACCTTTGGGGCAGAGGAAGACCTCCCAGGCTTCTGCTTAACTTCCAGGAGATGACCCCCTTTGGATTCTCTGAGATCTTTCACTAGCTTCTCCAAATCCTCACCAAACAATTTGCCTCGAAATGGCAGCTTGCTTAGACGGGATTTAGAGGAACCATCCACTGCCCAATTGCGCAGCCAAAGGTAACGGCGCACCGGTACAGCAGACACCATACTCTTCGACAGTCCCCTAATGAGGTCATACTGGATATCTGCTAAATACGCCGTAGCAGATTCCAACCTTGCCATATCGCCGACCGCGGCCTCCCCTTGGTCCCCTTGCACCCTCTGAGACCAGCGAAGGGAAGCCCTCGCCACCCATGCTCCACAAATGGCAGCTTGTATAGACAAAGCATTCACATCAAAAACCTGCTTCAGCAAGGCCTCCAACTGCCTGTCCTGAACATAAGAACATAAGATATGCCATACTGGGTCAGACCAAAGTCCATCAAGCCCAGTATCCTGTTTCCAACAGAGGACAATCTAGGTCATACGTACCTAGCAGTTTCCCCAAAAAACACAGCTTCCACAATGCTTGTACTGGGTCAAGCACTGATATCTTGGGTCCCTTCTTAATAATGGTTTATGGACCTTTCCTCCAGGAACTTGTCCAAACCTTTTTTAAACTCAGCTACACTAACAGCCTTTACTACATCCTCCGGTAACAAATTCCAGAGTTTGATTACACGTCGAGTGAAAAAATATTTTCTTTTATTAGTCTTAAATAGTTTACCCCGTAGTTTCATTGCATGTCCCCTAGTCTTTCTATATTCTGGTAAAGTAAACGATCGATCTACGTTTACCCGTTCCACTTCTTTCATTAATTTATAGACTTCTATCATATCTCCCCTCAGCCATCTCCTTTCCAGGTTAAAGAGTCCTAACCTTTTTAACCTTTCTTCATAGAAGTATCCTTCCATCTCCTTTACCATTTTGGTGGCTCTTCTCTGAACCTTTTCTAAAATCGTTATATCCTTTTTAAGATACGGCGACCAGAATTGCACACAATATTCAAGGTGCGGCCTCACCATGGAACGATATAGAGGCATTATAATATATTTTGTTTTATTTTCCATTCCTTTCCTTATGATACCTAGCATTCTATTTGCTCTCTTGGCTGCCACTGCACACTGGGCCGAGGGTTTTAACATGGTATCCACAATGATGCCTAAATCTTTTTCCTGGGTGGTGGTTCCTAATGTGGAACCTTGCATTGTGTAACCATAGTTTGGGTTGTTCTTCCCTAGGTGCATAACTTTGCACTTGTCCACATTAAATTTCATCTGCCATTTTGATGCCCAGTCTTCCAATTTATCAAGATCCTCTTGCAATTTTCCACAATCCTCTTGGGTTTTAACAACTTTAAACAGTTTTGTCTCATCTGCAAATTTGATAACCTCACTCGTTATTCCACTTTCCAGGTCATTTATGAATAGGTCAAAAAGCAGCGGACCCAGCACAGATCCCTGGGGTACACCACTATTCAACTTTCTCCATTGGGAAAATTGGCCATTTAGCCCTACCCTCTGCTTTATCTTTTAACCAGTTCCTGATCCACAATAGTACACTGGCTCCTATCCCATGACGCTAGTTTTGCCAAAAGTCTCTGATGAAGGACCTTGTCAAAGGCTTTCTGAAAGTCCAGATACACTATATCAACCAACTCACCTTTGTCCACCTGTTTATTCACTCCTTCAAAAAAACATAACAGATTAGTAAGACAAGATCTTCCTTGTCTAAAGCCATGTTGGATGTCTCCCATTAGGCCATGGCTATCTACATGCTGAGTAATTTTATTCTTTATGATGGTTTCTACCATTTTTCCTGATACTGACATCAGGCTCACCGGTCTGTAGTTTCTCGGATCACCCCTGGAACCATTTTTAAAAATTGGCGTTACATTGGCAATCCTCCAATCTTCAGGTATTAGAGATGATTTTAATGATAGCTCACAGATTACTAATAGCAGGTCTACAAACTCATATTTTTTTATTTTATTTTTATTTATTTACATTCTCTTATATACCGCGCTATTCTGCATCAGTGCGGTTTACATTGAACAAACTGAAATTACATTGAACAGGGCATTATAACTTGGAGATTACTATTTTACAGGGAACATGGGCTATGGAGGGTTAAGTGGCTTGCCCAAGACCACAAGGAGCACCTGTGGGACTAGAAACCCCATATTTCAATTCTTTCAACACCCTTGGATGTATACCATCCGGCCCAGGTGATTTGCAACTCTTCAGTTTATCTAATAGTTGTAATACATCTTACCAATGTATCGATATTTCCTTCAATTCTTCCGCACCTTTAAATACCACTTCAGTCATGGGTAATATCCCTACATCTTCCTCAGTAAAGACCGAAGCAAAGAATTCATTCCGTCTCTCCGCTATCGCCTTGTCGCCTCTTAGTGCCCCTTTAACCCCTCTATCATCTAATGGACCAACTGACTCACAGGCTTTTTGCTACGAATGTACTTGAAAAAGTTTTTGCTTCCGCAGCAAGTTTCTTCTCAAATTCTCCCTTTGCCTGCCTTATCAATGCCTTGCATTTGACTTGCCAGTGCTTCTGCTGTTTCCAGGTTGTGTCGTTTGGCTCTTTTTTCCATTTCCTGAAAGATGCTTTTTTGGCAACAGCCGCCTCTGACCTCACCTTTAAACCATGTTGGCAGTATTTTGGACTTCCTTACACTTTTCTTAAAGCATGGAATACAGCTGGTCTGGGCTTCCAAGATATTATTTTTCAACACCACCCAAACTTGATGTAAGTCTTTAACCTTTGCAACTGCTCCTTTTAGTTTTTTCTTAACTATTTTCCTCATTTTATCATAGTCTCCCTTTCGAAAGTTAAAAGGTAGTACTGTGGATTTCCTTACTATCCCTCCTCCACAAATTAAATCAAAGGCGATCATGCTATGATCGCTATTGCCAAGTGGCCCCAACAACCTTATCTCTTGCACTAGGATCTGGTGTTCCACTAAGGACTAGGTCTAATATGGTTTCCCCTCTGATCAGTTCATGAACCAGCTGCTCCAAGCAGCAGTCATTTCATCTAGGAACTTTATCTCCTTGAGTATCCTTGAGCGTTGCACTACCCTCTACTGGAATCATAGTCTTCTTCGTGACGGCCGAGACAGCAGCATCCACCTTTGGGGACTTAAACAATTCCTTATCCTGATCCACCAAAGGATAAAGGCATCCCATAACCCTGGAATCTTTTAAACTTGCCTCCGGCATATCCCACTCCTCCTGGATCGTATCCTGGATAACCCTGTGTACCGGGAACACAGTGTGTCTTCCGAAACACCTGCAACAAGGGATCCTCCAAGGTAGCATCCTCTGCAGGTCCAGGAGTAGGCATATTGAGAGCCCTTAGCATCTCTGAGATGAGCGCCGGGAGCTCTTCTCTTCTGAACAGACGGACAACCCGTGCATGATCCTCTCTTTCCATTATCTCTCCTTCTTCCAGGTCCTCTTCTAATTATTCTTTGAGCTCACCCTCCTCAGAGATACCTCCCTCCGAGTCCAACGCGGAGTCCTTCAGACTCTTGAAGGACTAGAAAGGGGGACTGTTACTTCTAGAGAGAAATCTGCAACTGTGAGTATATACTTCTGGTAATTTTCTAAAAAGAATTCTTTGTATTAAAGCTACTTAATCTGTGAACCCACTGTTTTTTGTTGGATCAGTTAGGGCCTAGTAGCAGCAATTAAAGTTTGAATTTAAAACACAGAGGAGAGCTTTCTGGTTACATTTCATACCCAGCAGAGAGCTTGTAGTTTAAATTTCATAAGAAGTTAGAGCCTAGCAGCAGCTAAGAGCTATAATTTAAATCAAATCAGAATTTAGCTTACCTCAGCAGCACAAGACAGGGTACTGTGTAGCAGCCCTCTTTTAATAAGACTAGACTGGAGGGACGATTAGGAAGATGTGTTTTGAGCATGCCTTTGAACCTGGGAAAAGACAGCTCGGTACAGAGGGAGTGAGGGAGGGAGTTCCAAAGAGCAGGGCCTGGAAAGAAGAAAGCGAAGTGCGGGTAAGTTTAAGGTGAGCGTGTGTAGGGGAGGAAAGGAACAGACTATTACCGTGGGCTGAGCGGAGGAGGCAGTGGGGAGGATTGGCCGCGAATGAGGTCGGCAAGATACTGGGGCGTGGCAGTATGAAGGACTTTGTGAGTGAATATAAGTAATTTGTAGTTGAACCTGAACAGGAGCCAGTGGAGGTGGATGAGCAGAGGAGTGACATGGACGGTTGAGGATGAATGGGTGAGAAGACGGGCTGCTGTATTTTGGCTAAGGCAACAGCCCAGAGCTCCAGGAGATTGATTTGCTGGAGGCTCTCCGCCGGCGACCAACTGCCATGAGTGCAGAGGTCAGCACAGTGGGCTCCTCACCAGTACTGAGGAAGGCCGGCAAAGATAACGTTGCAATAGTCAAGCATGGAGATGACAAGGGATAGGACAAGGGTAACGAGGGGGGGGGGTTGAGAAAAGGACGAACAGCGCGAATTTGTCGTAAGGAGGAAAAGGAGCAACGGACAATCAAGGAAATATGGTGATGGAAAGAGAGGGATGAGTCCAGCGTGACACCAAGATAACAGAATGTAGAGACAAGAGAGACCGGAGTAGTGGAGAAGGTGGGGGAAAGGGAGGGAGGGAAGCACCAAAAGAGAACTACAAGGCCACAGACTTAGAGGGATTAATGTGGAGAAAGTTGTCCTGAAGCCAGGAGGCAACACAGGAAAGGCAGGTGTTGAGGGAAGTGAGGTCAGGGCAGAGAGAATCTGTGTGATGCAAAAGGAGAATATAGTCAGCGTAACAGTACCCTGAAATCCCAGACTGGTGAATGAGGGCAAGGGGTGCGAGAAAGATGTTAAAGAGGAGGGGAGCAAGCACAGAGCCTTGGGGAATGCCATTATGAAGGGGGTGTGGTGTGGAGGTGGTGAGGGCAGACTGAATGGTAAAGGTGCGAGATAAGAGGAAAGAACTAAACCACCAGAGGATGACACCACAAATCCTGAGGTCGGAGAGATGAATAAGGAGGGTGCGGTGGTCGAAGAGATCAAAAGCCAAAGACAGATCCAAGGAGACAGTGAGGGTGAGATCACCATGATCGTGAGATTGGTGGACCTCTTTCAGAACTGCTAGAACAATGGATTCTGTGCTATGACCGGACCTGAAACCAGATTGGCAGGGGTGAAGTGAGAGAGTAGCATCAAGGTGAGCTGAGAGCTGTGGGAAAAAAAAAAGTAGGTTTCTCTAGGACTTTGGAAAGGAAGGGCAGGTTAGAAACGGGATGCAAATTGGCCAGGGTGGAGGAGTCAAGAGGGCTTCTTTAGGATAGGCCGAACAAGAGCATGCTTCCAGGCAGAGGGGAAGAGGCCAGAGGAGAGGCTGGAGTAGAGCATATGGAGGATGTAAGGCAACAGTGCAAGGGAAGAGTCCGAGAGCCAAGCAGAGGGTCAAAGTGGACAGGTGGTTTTGCAGGAGGAAGCGATAGCCCTGGCAAGTTCAGTGGTAGTGACAGGATGGAAAGTCTGCCAGGTGTGAGGAAAAATTGGGGAGGGAGGAGGGGGCGGGGAGAAAGAGGAAGAAGGAGAGAGGGGAGGGGAGCAAGACTGGAAGGAGTCACGGAGAGACTGTACTTTCCCAGAGAGGGATGCCAAGTCAGTGGAGGCTGAGGTAACAGAAGGAAGGGTAGAGAGAGTGGCAGAAGTGGTGGATGCCAAGAGAGCAGTAATGAGCTGCGAAGATATGGACTGAGGACCAGGTGGCAGCCCGGCAGATTTCCAATAAGTGAACGGAATGCAGGTTTGCCACAGAGGCCGCCATGGCCCGAACACTGTGCATTGCGACATACTGCTCCAGTGAGAAAAGAGCCTGCTCGTAGACAAAGGTGATGCAGTCTGCCGCCCAGGTGGACAGGTTGCGTTTAGAGAAGCCATCCCTAACCGACCTGGATCAAAGGAGACAGAGCTGAGCTGCTCAGCGGTGGCCCTGGGTACGCTACAAGTAGAAGGAAAGCACCCACTTACAGTTTAGTGTATGAAGGACAGCCTCCACCCCTGCTGGCATGCGGCTGTGGAAAGGTGGGTAGCACTAGCTGCTGGTTAAGGTGGAACAGGGGACACCACCTTGGGTAGGAACTTGTGGTATATATGGAGCATGACCCTGTTCCTATAGAACATAGTGTACGGTGGGTGTACCGTCAATGCTTGGAGCTCGCTGACATGGTGAGCAGACATGAGGGCCACAAGGAACATCACCTTCCAAGTGAGATACTTAAGGTGGCAGGAGCAGAGAGGCTCAAATGGTGGTGCAGTAAGCTTTGAAAGTACCACGTTAAAGTCCCACTCTGCCATTGGGGGACAGATGAAAGGCTTTGAGAGGAGACCTCTCAGGAAGCGAGCCACTAATGGCTGAATGGAGAGGGGTTTGCCCTCTATTAAATGATGGTGCACCATACCAGCTTGCTGAAATGCACCTAGCAGTCTTCAAACCTGTCTGAGACATGTGAAGCAGATACTGCAGCACCAGCTGGACAGAGCAGAAGGGGTTGATCTGCCTCTCCATGCACCAGGAGAACCTCCGCCATTTGAAAACGTACGTCTGGTGGGTGGAGGTCTTACAGGAGGCCAGAAGCACCTCTTCCACCTTTGTAGAGGTTTAAAGGAGTCAGGGCTACTCACTCAGCAGCCAGGAAGTGAGTGTCAAGGATCCCAGGATGGGGTGCAGGAGAGAGCCTTCTTCCTGGGTCAGTAGTCCTGGGTCGCACCCCAAGGGAACCGGGGGCATCATGGACAAGTGGAAAAGCAGGGGAAACTATGGTTGCCTGGCTCACCATGGAACTATAAGAACCACTGCGGCCCTGTTGCATTAGACCTTGAAGAGGGTCTTGGTGATCAGGGGTGTGGGTGGGAAGGCGTAAAGGAGGCTCTCCACCAATGAGATCAGGAAGGCATCTGCCACCACCCTGGGAGGGTGTGACTGACTAGAACAAAAACGGGACAGCTGGGCTGGCAAAGAGATCCATTTGTGGAAGCCCCCAGTGCCAAAATAACCAGTGGGCAACTCTGAGGTCCAGCCTCCATTTGTGCAGCTGGAGGACCCAGCTAAGCCGGTCCGCCAGGGCACTGTCCTGGCCTGGGAGGTATACTACTTGCAGGAGCATCCTACTGTTGCTGGCATAAGAGCAGATACTCATTGCTTTCTGGCAAAGGAGGGACGAGCCCATGCCTCCTTGCTTGTTTATGCAGAAAATAGCCACCTGATTGTCGGTCTGGACCAGTAACAGTTGGTCCCACAGGTGGTGGTGAAAAGCCTGGAGGGCTAAGGCAACAGCCCAGAGCTCCAGGAGATTGATTTGCTGGAGGTTCTCTGCCGACGACCAACTGCCATGAGTGCAGAGGTCGGCACAGTAGGCTCCTCATCCCAATTTTGAAGCATCTGTCGTGAGGGGTCTGGAAAGGCATTCCTGCCAACAGGTGCAGGTGGTGTTGCCACCAACTGAGAAAATCGGCCAGGGGACTGGTGACGGTCACCCTGTCCCACAGGCGCCCCGTGGCCTGTGATCACAGAGCGGAGTATCCACTGGGCCACAGGTGATGTGCACCATGGATACCTGTGTCCCAGTAGGAAGAGCATGTGTCGGGCAGACGCAGAGTGGCAGCGCTGGGTACCCTCTGCAAGTGCCTGGAAGCGCAGGGCCCTGTCCCTTGAGAGAAAAGCCCTGGGTCTGTTTCCAGCTGTGCCTCTATGAACTCTAAGCTTTGAGTAGGCTGGAAATGAGACACTGGGTAGTTGACTATGAATCCCAAGTGCTCTAGGACAGTGATTGTGTGGCCCATCGCTTGCTGTACTTCTGGGGCGGTGCTGCTCTTTACCAACCAGTCATCCAGATAGGGGAAGACAAAGACCCCATGGAGCCTGAGGTGGGCTGCGATGACCTCCAAGCACTTGGTGAATACCTGTGGGGTGGAGGCCAGACCAAAGGGGAGCACTCTGTACTTGTAATGACTTCCGCCCACCACGAAGCAAAGGTACTGCCCATGGAGGGGGTGGATAAGGATATGCAAGTATGCATCTAAGTCCAAGGAGCATAGCCAGTCTCCCTGCTGGAGGTATGGCAGCAACGTTCCAAGGGAGAGCATCTTGAACTTTTCCCTTAATCTAAGACAGGACAAAACCCTCTAATCCTTTTGGGAACCAGGAAGTAGTGGGAGTAGAACCCCTTGCCCCTGAGATGGTTGGAGACAGGTTTCACTGTCTTGCTTGCTAGGAAGTCTGCGAGTTCCTGCTAAAGCAGGGCCCAGTGAAGGGAAGTCCTTGGGGGCTCTCCCAGGAAGAATGGTGGAGGCATCTCTAGGAGGTGGTGGAGGCAACTCTCCATGACCACCTGGAGGACCCATGCATCAATGGTGATGGCTGGCCACCTGTGGGTGTAATGTACCAGTCAACCCTGCATGTGCTGCAGGGGCTGTAACTCCTGGGGGAAGAGCCATTATTTCCAAAGAGTCAAAAAAACATCTCCAGGTTGCACTATGGCTTGGGGGCCTTAGGCTTATACAGGCCATGCCTCTGTCCCTTGGCCTGCTGGCCCTGTTGGAGAGCTGGGAAGGCCAGGTACTAGGGGTAGTTTCTGTAAGCCTTACTGTTCTTTGGGAATGAGGACTTTCTGCCTGAAGCTTTCCTTTGGGAAGGGTCAGCAGTCATCTTGGAGAGCCTGGTCCTTGACAGGTAACCAGACTCCAAATTGGTGGCCTTGTCCATCACAGGTTTGCCAAAGTATTTCTTCTCCCTGGCAAGGGACACAGACTAACTTGTCTTGTACCCATTGCTCCAGGTCAGACAACTGTAGCCAGGCATGACGTCAAGCACTAATGCCTGCTGCAGCCACTCTAACCGCACACTCAAAACCATCATAGGCTGCCCGAATAATAAACTTTGAGCACTCCCTGACTGTGAAGGGGACAGGGTCCAGAACCATGGGGGGGGGGGGGGGTTCTCTGAGAGCCCAGCCGAAAACCCAGTGAGCTCCTTGGCCAGGTCCTGCAGGTACATGCCCATGTATAGCTAGTAGGCCTAGATCCGGCTAATCCTGGAAGCACTTCTTGTCTATAGCATCTATGGCACGGGCCTACCTACCTGGGGGCACCGAGGAATATGCCTTCTGGTTAAGCCTATGCATGGCCGACTTCACAACCATGGAGTCATGGGGCAGTTAGACTTTTTGGAAGCCAGGGCTCCATCAGGCCTGGTACATCGAGTCCAGCTATCTGATTATGATGGACATAGAGGATAGTGACTCCCACATGCGAAGAAGCAGCCATTCCAGGATGGGCGGGAGGGTAATGGGCACCGTAAGCCTCCTTCAGCAGAGACTTGTACTGGAGAATCTTGAGGTCCTCCGTACGAGGGCCCTCCAATTCTGTGGTGAAGGAGAGAGCCTTCTCCATATCCTCACGAAGTTGAGGAAGGCCATGTCCTCGGGAGGGGATCGGTGCCACGTCTCAGGGGGAGATAGGTGTGAGGGTACATTCTGGTGGTAGCAGGTGTCCGGGGACTCATTGTTCTCTGTCTCTCAATCAGATTTAGAGGCAGTGGAGGAGTAGCAGGTTCACTAGGTCACAGAATCATGCCTCAGACCCAATGTGTCTGGTGCCCTGGCCACCCACCACTGAAGCAGAGGCCACTAAGCAGGGAATACCATGGCCTTGAGGAACAGGGACTGGAATCGTGACCGACACCAAGTGATCTCTCAAGGCCGGTGGCACTCGAGGATCAGCTCGAACTCCAGGGAGTCCATCGACGTGCTGGGCCCCTGTGGTTGGGAGTGATGACAGAGGAGCCAGGCATCAGAGCCCACTGCTGGGCCAAAGCGGCAGACAAACTGCACTCCAGGGCCCCCTTCCTGGCCTCAAGACCAGATGGCTCCGCAGCCTTTGGCGCAGGCACAGAGGACTTCATACCCAATGCCAGCAGCTCCTGTCTATGCAACTTGGAAGGCATCTCCTGGCTGTCGCCTTTGGTCCTGGGCCAGTGGGATTTCCCCTCTGCCCCTGATTCATCTCCTGATGTGATCTTCAAGGGCTTCCAGCTCTTCTTGGGGAGCTCCAGCTGGAGGCTCTGTGACCTCTGGGCTCTGAGGCCACTCGGTTCCCATGAGGATCTGAGGTCCCGGAGAACTTGGAGCGAGGTCTCGTGAACAACTCCAGGGCTGAAGGAGCACAAAGGAGCAAGGAGACCAGCACACCTCTCAACGTGTAACAGACTTTATTGATAATGTTTGTTTACTTAATATGGGATGTTAAGTAAACAAACACTAAAAACATATATACGAGGGACCCAATGTACAATATCTAAATACCAATATACTAAAATTAACCAAGTAAAAAGGCACATGACATAAGTAAAAGTTTTAAACCATAAATAATAAAAACAGTAATAGAAAGGTAAAAACAGCAGGAGATTGGAAGTAGTGGTAATATCATTAAAAGGTATCAATACTCATGAAGATGGCATCTGTTACCATGAAACTATAAGCAGTTGTGAGCATGAACAAAAAGCAATCTGTATATGAAACAGTAACAGGAACTTACTGTCTATCCACTTGAAAATACAAACGTGTGCAGAGCCAATAATCCTTTTGCTAAAGATCTCACTAAAAACAGTAATATTCTCTATTAAATAAACATCAAAATTACGATTGCATAGTACACTATAAGAGGTATGCAGGCAAACGGAACAGGTATTAAAGAGAAGGCATAGGGTGTCTCTCATCACAAGTGTAGTGCTTGAAAGAGCTAAAACTGAACAAAACTTCACCAGTTGTTTTGAAGGGGCTCGTTCTGGCACCAAAGGCACAATGAAAAACCATGAAAAAACTGAGGAGACAACCCGATTCTAAAACTAAGAGAATTGCAAAATCGTTTTCTAACAAACTGCACTAGAACAAAAATATAAACTCTTTTGTATCTTGGAAACAGGAAAAAACAGTGTTGAAAAGTGTATATGATTCTAAAAACATAACATTGAATCACACGGTCCTAAACACCCCCAAATTCAGGCTTGTAGAGTCTACAAAAGCCAGGACTTGCAAGGTGCTTATCTGAACCCAAAGCAAGCCTTGATGTATTAACATTATATTTTGGCCAGAGAGGAAGAATGCAGAGACCGAGTGTTAGAATACATAGGGAACATACTAAATTTTGTAGAAAAAATTATTGGTTGAATGAATGAGAAGTTATACATATCATACTGAAATGCAAACTTGTAGGAACCGGGACCGTATGGTACTGTTGCAGCTAATGGTGTTATATCTGAAAAATGTTAACTTTGGTGTTCCAGTGATCCCACATATTGAATAGTCTTCACAAGGAGTATTATAACAAGAGAGTATTATGAACTTTTAAACGTGTAGGATTCAATTTCATATATCGATATGCTCACATCTTCAAGGTCAGCCAAGTTAAAAAGATAAATAACCTAATATTTAGACGTATATAAATCTAACCTTTATGGAGAGCAAAGGAAGTTAATGTTTAAGCATATTGCCATCGCATAAGAAAAAAACATTAAGACAGCCAAAGAGACCGTGGTTCAATAAAAGCAGCTACTCTAAAAACAAGTCTAGCATTAAAAAATAAGAAGCTCCAGAAGTAAAACTGTGTGCCATGGGGTAATCTGACATGGCATATTAACGGAAGGAATACATCAACAAGAATGTTGTCATTTCAAATGGGTAAAGAAATTATAATAAGGGGGGGACCCCCAATATGAAGAAAGAGAAGACCAAACATTCTTAAAAATAATAAGGATTAAAAGATGGGAGGTGAAACCATAAGTCACATTAGAAACATAATTGCAAGAAGGAGTCCAGAAGGACTGTTACACAAACTTAAAAACTCCAATACTTAAAAAATGTATATCCCAGAGACCGATTAAATACTGAAACAGCAGCTAAATAAAATGTCACAGATAAAAACACCAAGGGTTAAGATAAGAAGTTAAATAGACTAATAGACCAGAAAGTGAAGATAAAAAAATGAATAAATAAGGTAACAGATTGTGGCACTCTAACAAAGGAAGAGAAAAAGGGGAGACAGAGGGGTAAGTGGGGAAGGAGAGAAGAAAAGAAGGGGGAGGAGGAGAAGGAAGGGGGAGGAGGAGAAGGAAAGAGGAAGGAGAGAAGGGGAAAGGGAAAGGGTGGGGAGAGAGAGAGAGAATGTAGAAGAAAATGAGTGGCTGTAGAAAGCAGGTCCAGTGATTTTACAATCTATGAAGACCAAGGCATACCCCATATTAAAGAAAAACGGACCATTGTATATCTACATTGAGGCCTTGACGTGTAAGGGTTCCGAGTTAAAAAATGTATCTCTGTACGAGCTTCAGAAGAATATGACCTACATCATCCTCTCTCCAAAGGGGATGGACAACCCTAAGACTCGGAACTTGACATCTGAGACTGAATGATGTGCATCCCCCTCCAGTGCAATACCAGAGGTTTTCTGCAAGGTCTCTCCTGATGCAGCTCTTATGTTCAGTGATCCTGGTCCATATAGTTTGTTTTGTCTTCCCTATATACATTAGGTTACAAGGACAAATCATCATGTACATTACATACTTGGTTTTACAGTTGGAATAACAGGTCTGCAACTAAAAAGCTGTTTGATTATTTTCATCTAATTTCCATGTATTTTGGTGTGCTGAAAACAAATAAAATATTGAAAAAACTCCTAGACGTCATGATTTTCCACAACATGCAAAACTGTCTTCAAATTTATCAATTTTTTTCAAATTACTATTAATTAATTCAAATTACTATTAATTAATTCACATAAGTGCATTTAAGATATAAAATGCCAAAAAAACCTTAAAGGGGTTGTCCGAGTTATGTAAAAAAAAATATAGCACTGTAAATCTGATGGTCAGCAATATATACATAAGCTAAGCAAGTTTTAAGTCCGTGCTTCTAATGGTAGAAGGGGTTAATCTTTCCTGAAGAATCCAGTGGGAGGGAGACACAGGGCAGATAGCAGCAGCTCCGGTCAGTGCAGGGGGGCGTGGCCAGCACTGTGATGTCTCGTGTACAGACACAGAGCTGCTCTCTCCTGCATGCCACACTTGTGCACGAATCATCAGGTTCTTGGTTCTAGGCTGTTCACACTTTTTCATCGCAATTCGTGTTAGCTCGTCATTCTTCAACCGTTATGTTATGGCTCCGCGAAAGTGTATTAATTCGCCAGACAGTTTCTGTTTCATCTGTGGTGAATATACAGTGTTGAAGCAACAGCAGAATATTACAGACTTTGTGAAAAAAGTATACTTTGCATACTTTGGACTAAAAATTGGAGATCAAGATAAAGTCTGGGCGCCTCAAAGTGTGCAAACAGTGTGTTGAGGACCTCCGAAACTGGTTCAAGGGTAAGAAAAAATCTTTCTGTTATGGGATTCCTATAGTATGGCGAGAGCAAAAGAACCATAGTGACGACTGTTACTTTTATTCATGCGATGTGAAAGGGTTTAAGTCCAAATGGAAGCATTCCATTTCATACCCCAATCTTCACTCAGCATTTCGTCCCATACCCCATGGCACAGATATACCAGTACCCAAGCCCCCTGCTACCTTGGAAGAGATACCTAGTTCCGATGAAGGTGAAGTCATGCCTGAACCAGATGACGAATCAAGTTCTGACTTTGAAGATAATACAAGACCAAAATTGTTTTCTCAGGAGGAGATGAATGATTTGGTAAGAGACTTGAATCTTCCCAAAGATGCCGCTGAGTTACTTGGATCAAAGCTGTAAAGCAGGAATTTATTGTTGCCAGGAGTGTCATCTTCATGGTTCAGACATCGTGAAAAGGAGTTCATTCCTTACTTCGCCCAGGAAGACAAGTTGGTTTATTGCATCGATGTCAAACATCTGATGGGTCAATTTAAAATCCAATATGATTCAGGAGCAATGGCGTCTTTTTATAGATTCTTCAAAAAGAAGTCTCAAAGCAGTTTTACTCCACAACGGTTTTTACGCTTCCATACCTGTAAGTCATTCCGTACACTTGAAGGAAACCTACGAGAACTTGGAATTGGTTCTTCGTAAACTTAAATATGAAGACCATGGCTGGCAAGTGTGTGGGGACTTGAAGGTCTTGTACATGCTGCTCAGGCAACAAGCTGGGTATACCAAATACCCTTGTTTTCTGTGTCTATGGTACAGTCGAGACTGACAAAATCACTGGACCAAGAAGAGTTGGCAGCCGAGGGTGCTAACAGTCGGTGAAAAAATGTCCTCCGAGAAACTTTGGTACCTTCCCATAAAGTTCTTCTACCACCTCTTCACATAAAATTGGGATTGATGAAGCAATTCGTAAAATCACTTCCAAGAGATGGAGAATGCTTCAAATACTTGGTCACCAAGTTTCCAGGCCTGTCGGAAGCAAAATTGAAAGAAGGTGTGTTCGTCGGACCAGACATTAGAAGGCTTATAGTTGATCAAGAGTTTGTCAATACCATGCAGATCCTCAAAAAGAAGGGTGGATTGCATTTAAATAAGTCGTACAGAAATTTTTAGGCAATAACAAAGATCCTCACAACAAAAAGATTGTCAGACGAATGCTGAAAGCATTTCAAGCTTTAGGCTGCCTGATGAGTTTGAAAGTGCATTTCCTCCAGTCCCACCTTGACTACTTTCCTGAAAATTTGGGAGCTGTGAGTGAGGAACAAGGTGAACAATTCTACCAAGACATTAAAGAGATGGAAAGGAGATACCAGGGAAAATGGAGCATTACAATGATGGCAGACTACTGTTGGATGCTTCAGAGACATTCCAGATGCTACTCACAAGCGTAAATGCACCAAGAGGAGCCTCACAAGAAAGAAGAATCGAGTTTAGTGTGTATAGGTGAGCTCATTTCAGTTAAAAAAAGGATTTTCATGAAGATATTGCAATAAAACTTTAATTTTATAAGTCTATTTCCATTTATTTTGAGATATTGCCTAATTTAACATAGTTACCTAAATTGTCAGGAAACGTGATGTCCTATGACAAAATGGAGGTCATTTTCAGATTCAGTGCACCAAAAAACAAAGATTACATGGAATAACCAAAACAGCTCTCGAAAAAAAATTTTTGCAGACCTATGTAATCTGTCAAATAAAATGTCTTGTTAGCACGGGGATAGATAAGAAAGTCCTTGGTCACCAAACTAAGCACATACAGTACAAATGTCCGTATCTATATAGTGTCCTCATATTTTTGGCTTAATTTTTTGTACCAAAAGACCCAATGGTACCAGAATGTTGGCAAAATTTGTGTTAAGTTTATGCACAATAATGACTGGTTTTGTTAAAAAAGAATAGTAGAAAGAATGTGCTATTCTTCCTTTAATATCTTTGTAATAGCCTGACAGAAGTTGGAAAACGTAAGGAGGCACATCACCTTGTTCATCTGGTGTACCTTAGGTTCCTGTAGTAATTGCGATCTGTCCAAATTCTTGGCCCTCTAATATCTTATGTATACATGAATCAGGATAGCCCCTTTTCTTAAAGCTACTTTTCATGTCTAGTGCATGTTTTTCAAAGTCTGTGGACTTTGAGCAAATTCTCTTAACCCTAAGAAATTGTGAGATTGGGAGGTTACATTTCAAGGAGTGGTTGTAAAAGCTACTGAAGTGTAGGAGTTGATTCCTATCCATGGGCTTATGGTAGAGATCTGTAATAAACCCTTCACTGTCTTTCTTAATTAAAATGTCCTAATAGGCCACTTCTTGAACACTAATAGTGGCTTCAAACTGTAGGTTATGGTCCAACTGGTTTAACTATAATAAAAACTCATAACAAATCGAGGTCCCCTTCCCATATTAAAAGGGCATTGTCGATGTATCTCTTCCAGAGTTTGATGTTAGAACTGAACAGGTGACGTGTCAAAGTTTTTTTTGAAATAAATGACAGATTTGCCACGTCAGAAGCCATAGAGGACCCCATGGCAACTCCCTTTGTTTATAATACAGTCCTCTAAAACAAAAAAATTCCTGACAAAGCTAGACAAGCAATTTGAGTCAAGAACCACATAGTAATATGTCATGGTATAACTCTTCTCAATAGGACATCTTCAATGATGTCCAAGGCAGCTTGTTGTGGAACATTTGTGTATAGTGAGGGCACATCTAAGGTGACCAACACTAGGTCCTTATGGAAATCTTCAAAACACTCCAAAATATTGATTATGCGAGATCTATCTTTTTTATATGAAGATACTTGGCTGACAAAAGGGCAAGAGCACACATCAGGGAACTTGGAGACCGGCAGAAATATGCAGCCTGAACAGTGGCCTCTCTAAAGATTTATGTATTTTCAGGGGAGCACATAAATAGTGGGCCTAACCAGGTGCTCTACCTTCAAAAATTCAAATTATTTTTTGTGAGCAAGTCAATCTCTAGTCCTATCTGGTAAAAACAATCCAAATATCTTTTAAGTGCCTCTGTGGGTTCACCATCTAGACAGACAACTTTAGGACCATTTGTTTAATGTATTAACCTCTGCAACATAATCTACAGTATTCATCAAAACTAAGGCTCTCCCTTTTGTTCACTGGTTTAAGAACTATTTTAGAGCTTTATTTTAATAACTACAAAACCACTTTTTCTTTTGACAGATTATGGTTAAATCGAGAGCTCATCCAAACTTTTTGAGAACCACTTTTTCAAAGTATTCAAAATAGAGTTAGAGCTGGAAGGGGGGGAGCCAAGTGGAAGGGTTTTTTTGTTTGTTTTCTTTTGGTTGGTTTTTTTTTTTTTTTTTTTTTTTTTTTTTTTAACTGAAACATTCTAGCCCAGGCCCTGTTCACTAAAGAAATCCATAATTTTTAATTTTCTAAAAAAACATATACAGATCCACGTGAGCTGAGACTGGATTAAAGGAGGTAGAGGGGACAAAGGACAAGCCCTTGTTCAGGATCCCCTATTTCTGTGTCATTTAATATATCATCTGAAAAGTTAATAATCCCGCATTCAAGCTGAAGAGAGATTCCGTTCTGTGTGTTCCCCTGCCTCTGCAGCAGAGTCAACTTTGTGGAAGATGGACTCACATTGCTGCTGATGGCTCAAGAGCCTTGGGAGTCATCTGCTTATATCAACTGCAGACCAAGGGATCATGATTCAGGCTGAGGCATCGAAGACAGCAGTCGTGCAGGTCCATTTGCGACACATGCATGCAGCAGACGCACAGCTTAAGCCACTGACCGAGGCCATGGCAGGGAAGAAGGCCCCCATAAGGTCAAACACACTTGGCCCGGGCAGGAAAATGGCATGAACCCGTGCCAAAGGAAAAACAGAAAAAAAGAAAAGAAAAAACCCGAGAAAATGCAACACAAAGGCAAAGGGGTGAGAAGGGACTGGTACACAACCAGAAAAAAAAGCAAAATTTTAAGATAAAAAAACTATCAACTTTTTCCGAAGGGAACAGATACGACAGAAGGGTTCCATGGAAAAAAAGGAGACTGAGGCAAGATTGCACCCTTAGGCGGGAAGGGGACCACGCATGTGTGGTCTATCTCCCAAAGGCTTTCTTTGAAAGCTGGGGAGAGATTACTGCACAGGCTCCATCACCACCCATATGCGAGGACTAACTTCCTGCTTGTTCCCAGAGAATAGAACCTGAATGTATGGACTGAAGACCACATCACAGTTCACAAATATTATGTTTATGCTTGTAATAAATTTGCTATACTGCCCTGTGTTTACACTTCAAGGTGGTGTACAATGCAAAAAAAAAACAACCAAAAATCTGTACTTAAAAATAAAAATAAATTAGCAATGGAGACAGCTGAAATCAGCATGACCCTAACAATATGGGGCTTAACATGCCATTCTCAAGCACGATCTATATAGGGGTGGGAAAGGGAGGGGTGGCAATTTCAAAAGCCAGTTTCAAGTAAAAGGATTGAAAATTTCTCAATCTTAGGAAAATGTAAAGTTTCACAGCACACACACTTTTAGCCAACTAAAGTACGTATTTGTGAGGGCCAGTATTTAGTATGCACGTTGCATTTTCAAAATATATAGAAGAAAATTTTATAAGGCACATCTATATTTCCATGTATTTTTACACCAGTAAATCACAGTATTTAAATGATATACATGCATAGTGTAGTTTTTCACTGTTCTGAAAGTACACAATGGACCAATGGCACATACTTTCACTGTGGCAGAAATTGGGCGAGGTGCAAATTTATGCAAGTTTTTACAAAACATAGGTATGAGCATTTACACCAGCCATAGGGCTGGCACATAAGTGCTCATGCCTAGTTTAACACATTTTTTATACAAGTTTTTTATAAAACAGATGTAAAGTATGTGCATACCTTTATAAAACAGGCATGAAATAAGTATTAAAACATTCATAAATACAGCCAACCCTTATATAATCACCCTTATATTGTAAACCGCTTTGGTATAGAGTTGAAAGGAGGTATAGAAAGTATGATTAAATGCTATTTCCCAAACAAAGTAGGTGCACACAAAAAGCAGGTCCAAAATCTATGGGCCAGCTGTTCTACCCTTGAGTGATCTGCATGACAACTTTTTCCTTCAAAATTTTGTACAAAGCCCATGGAAAATACCCAAGGATTTTGCACTTGGGCCAACTGTTTTGAAAATTACTCTCAAATGGTGATTCAGTCTGCTTTCCAACTAAAACAAAAAGTTTAGTTGCTACATTCCTAGGCCATTTCGAAAAAAGCTAGGTGGACTTTTCACAGACTTTATTCTGCTGCAGATAAAAAAAGTCACAGCTTTTTCTGCATTGTGGAAATGTGGACATGGGGAGAAAAGTTGGAAGAATAAGTGAGATAGTTGAATGAAATGGAAACTGGTCATCACATTAGGCAGGAACTTTACTCAGGATATGTGTTGAGCACCATCCTATTACAAAGAAATCTGATATATAGAGGTTAAGCCACTGGGGCCTAGAACTCACTAAATTCTATGTGCTGAAGTGAATGTCACCAAAAAATTTCAACTTTTAGATCAGATACTTGAGGTCATATGAGTCTAGAAGCTCAAACGGGCTTTGATCAGTAATGTAAGAAGTTGATGTTCATGCATTATGCTATTCTTGACATGCTTCGCTTTGATTTAATTTATTCACATTATATATCACTCATCACTTACACAGAGTGGTTCGAAATACACAGTGATTCGCAATTACAAACTATGAAGCAAGCCCCATATGAAATTGACAACTAAAGGTTATAAGGAAACATTAAAGCCAGCATGTAGAAGAAAATGTTTCAACTGCCACAAAGTTGGCTCTAGCAGTGAAATCTGAAAGATGTAGAAGGTATTCAAGTTCTTTTTGTGCAGGACAAGAGAAAGGTTATAGGGTCTTTGACATCACATAAAATGGGAAACTGCCTCTGTTTTAGTTAATAAGATGCCCCCCTTCCAGAAGACAGAAATCTAAGCATCTTGTTGGAGAAACTGGAAAAACATTCAGCTCACTTCAACATCTAATGCTATTAATACCACAGACTGGGCACAGGAATGGGGGAACATTCTCTGTTCTGCCTGACCAGAGCTTTGAAGTTCCCAATTTGTTTCCCTGAGACACAAATACTAAAGAAGTGAAAACATCTCTTCATCAAAAAGGAGTTATGAGAACCACTGCCCCCTGGCCCCTTATGAGTTTTTTTCAACATTTTTGTCACCTGAGGCATGCACTGGGAAGATCTATTCCCCAGTGAAGAAAGGTGGCATCTGCCATTAGTCTCCCTTCTAATCTGTTCCTGAAACAGATGACTTGAACCTTCCTGTTTGGGTTGTGCCCTACTTAAGGAAGAATGTTTGCCACATCCTGATCCAAAGATAACTCATGAGAATTCAAGTATTGGTGGAGTTGTCAGACAAAATATTGTCATGATAGGTATATGGCTCTTGAGGTTCTCTCATAAGAGATTCCCCAAAACAGGATAAGAAAGTATGTTCTTCTCTACTTGTTAATGCAGAACATTACCATCTGATAATTTTCCTAGTCTAAGCAGGTTAAGTTAGCAATACAATAACTGAACCTTTCAGAGGGTTCAGAACTGCCCTTAACTATAGCAGGTCAATCTTCCTAGAGAGACCAGGTCCTTGTAGGGAGACTTCCTTAAGTGAGGTTGGAAGCATATGTACTTGACAATTTAGTGAGAAGAGATTTGTAAAAGTGTCTCATGTATGGTTTGATGATGATTATGGCTTATATTTTAGTTATAAGCCATCCTAGAAAATGCTGACTGGTGGCATATAAATATTTTTAAATAAATAGAGAACACACCAGATTCAAGTGGAAAATGGATAACTACGAAGTCAAGAAGCTTGAACAATTTTGTGACACAGCAGATCTCCTGCCATTCCCCAATGGCCAGGTTGCCCTGGGACTTTAAGGTTCACTGGGAGACAAGTTAACAAAGAAAAGAAGTCATAAGGTCCAGCATTTTCAAAAAGGACTATGCTGCTTTCTTATGATTCATAATTACTCCTTTCATTTGCTGGCTCTACGTGGAAAGATAAGCCATCATTTGCATTGTGTTCAGCAGAGCCTCTATAAATTGCAATGGAGATACTGAGTTCAGATTAGTTTGGAGAAAGATAATGAAAACCCAGTGGCTACAGCACCCAGAGTGTGCTCTGCAAAGATCCATCCTCTCCTGCCCAGAACGTGTTCCTGATTAGCTAATCATGCATGGAAATGCTGTGAAGACTGCAAGATTTTTCAAATACCTGTATAGCTTTCAAAATAAACAATGGAGATGGTTTCCCTATCTGAAATACACACCGATCAGAGAAGTTTTTCTATGCAAGTATAAATCACAAGAACACAACCAGTCTCCTTTATTTGAAAGGGGAATTACAGAGCCCAAGGAAACAATCTTGAATGTTTCCTTTTAAAACAATTAAGGTTTTTAGCTCTAGAATTAGAATAAATGTACCTCTGACAACCAAAAAGAAAGTGTATACTTGGCTTTTCTTAGGTGGTGGGACAGGGACCACCACTCTGGCTAGCAAGAGGAAGCAGGCCACTAACTAAAGCAGGCCTTCATACTGCGTGAATCATTTTGGCAATGATTTGAGAGATTCTCAAGAGGCATAATCTGCAATCTTCTTTTATAATTCAGAGAACTTAGCTGCCTAGGTTATAGGTGAACAGTTTATAAAAACCTTCATCTTCTCTTCTCAGGAAGTATTCCAAAACAGAAAATGGGATTCTGATTATCTTCTCCGATTCAGAAGAATAGTCATTCGCAGTTTTGAGTTGATGCCCATATGTGCAATACAGCTTCGTTGATCTCAAAGGCCAAGTCCTGAGCAAATACAGCCTAAAAGTATTTCTTTACAGGAAAAAACTAATTCCTAAGAGTACCATTATGAAATCTATTTGGGAGTTCCACTCCTTCCTTGACATCATCTTGGGAGAGATTTCCACTCCTGCAAAACATGAATGAGCCTTTACTCTAGATCCTCATGAAGATCCAAAGACTACACCTATGAAAGGCAGTGGGCATCAAGCATCACAGGAAGGGATCTAGATGTTTCAAAATGATCACAGATAGGCAACTGGTCTGCACTTTTACATTCTTTATTGCTCTGTTTCTCCTTGAGGGAGAAACTCCATGAAAGTCAAGTTGCTTAACTCTAATAGGTGTTTTCTGAAAAGAGTGGGAAATCTCTTAGATTATTGTAATTTTCAACTCTATAGCCGATTGGAGAAAAAGGGAGAGTAGGTTGAGTGGCACATTTTGAAGCTAACAAAAAAGCTCTTTCGTTACAAACCAAATACTCAACTGATGTCTACAATATTTGCTTCACATTTTAATTCTTACTGTTTATGAGGTCAGGAATCATGTAGGGCTATGTAGGTTGTACCCCTTCCTATAATTTATGAGACAAGTAGAAGAAATTATAGCAAAGTCATCTAGAACAGATTCACACACACTGCAATTATATGATATTCTACAAACACCAGTACAATGAATATATTCAGTGAATTATGCATAAACAATATGCAATGTATATATATTAGACAATAAAAAAAAGTAGAAAAGACATGAAGACAACGTTTAACATAAGCTTTTAAAAATCTGCATGCCAAAGGCAGATTATCAAATAAAATAAACCATAAACCTCATACTTCAAAATACCGAAGACAAGAAAGCAATGTACAGATAAATAAAAGTGAGAAACAAAGATGACTTCCAGCTCTAGCTAAATGCAAGTGAGGATTAACCATAGTTATTCATCTGTAACAGGTGTTCTCCAGGAGCAGCAGGAATCAGTCCTCACATATGGGTGACGTTGGCGCCGACGGAGCCCTCGTGCAGAGCATTTTCCCAGCTTTCAAAGAAAGCCTTTGGGAATGCAGCGCGCATGTGCAGTCCCCTTCCCGCTCAAGGGTGCCATCTTGCTCAGTCTGATGACATAGCTAAAAGATAGCAAAAAATAAAATAAAATGCATTATATGACTGCATCTCCAAGGGGAGGAGGGAGGGTTGTGAGGACTGATTCCTGCTGCTCCTGGAGAAAGCACAGTTAGTTACTTACCTGTAACAGGTGATCTCTGGGAACAGCAGGAATAAGTCTCCACATATGAGTATCGTCGGTACCGACGGAGCCTGCGCGGAAACGCTCCCCAGCGTCCAAAAGGAAAGCTTTTGGGAGCATCCCACAGCGCCTGCGCGCTGCCTTCCCCCCTTTCCTAACTGCCTCTCTCCAGTTCGAGTTTTAAGCTGAGACAAAGAGAGAGAGAAAGGAAAGGAAAGATAGATAAATACAACTCCTAGGGGAGGTGGGAGGGTTGTGAAGACTTATTCCTGCTGTTCCCAGAGATCACCTGTTACAGGTAAGTAACTGTGCTATCTCCAGGAACAAGCAGGAATGAGTCTTCACATATGGGGACTCCCCAGCTAGAGATGCCAAGGAGATCCCCAAGGTTGTGAGTCCCTGAGAAGGGCTCTACCTCCCCCCATGGTCCTCGGGCATCCAACCAGGGATGGGGGGTAGGAGTTGATTAGGTATGGAACAGGTGCTTGAGAACAGCCTGACCAAACAAGGCATCCCGGCGGGAGTCCTTGTCCAAGCAATAATGGGCTGTAAAGGTATGAACCGAGGCCCAGGTGGCCGCTCGACAGATTTGGTCGATGGACACAGAATTTAGATGAGCCATAGAGGCTGCCATGGCCCTCACATTGTGAGCTGTGACATGGCCCTCCAGAGAAAGGTTCTTACTCTGGTAGGCGAAAGAAATACACTGAGCAATCCAATTGGACAGAGTTCTCTTAGAGACTGGAAGTCCTAAATGAGAGGGATCAAAAGCAACAAAAAGTTGAGAGGACTTTTTATGTTGCTGTGTCCTTTGTAAGTAAAAAGCAAGCGCTCTCTTACAATCCAGGGTATGGAGATTCCTCTCTGCACTTGATGCATAATGTCCTGGAAAAAAGACAGGTAAATATACCTCCTGGTTCAGATGAAAAGGTGAGACCACTTTAGGCATAAAGTGTGGATTGGTCCTGAGGACTACCTTGTCATAATGGAACCTTGTATAAGGAGGATTAGCCACCAAGGCATGCAGCTCCCTGATGCCACGAGCTGAAGTGACTGCAATGAGAAAAATAACCTTCCAGGAAAGGAATTTCAAGGAGGTAGTGGCTAAGGGTTCAAAGGGTGGCTGCATAAGCTGGCCAAGAACCAGATTCAAGTCCCATGCAACTGGAGGTGGTCTAATGGGAGGTTTAGTTAAAAGAAGGTCTCTCATGAATCTTGCTATAAGAGGATGAGAGGAAATAGGCTGTCCATTGAGAGGTTTAAGGGATGCTGCAATAGCACTCAAATGGACTCTTACTGAATTCGTTTTAAGGCCTGCATGAGATAAATGCAGCAAATACTCTAGTAAAGAATTCAGAGGTATTGCAAGAGGGTTAAAACCCTTCTATGCACACCAAATGGTAAACCTTTTCCATTTAAAAGCATAGGAACGTCTAGTGGAAGGTTTTCTGGAAGCATGAAGGATATCCTTCACTTGCTGAGAAAGATGCAAATCTTGAAGGTCTAGGCCTTCAGCAACCAGGCTCTGAGGTGAAGAGACTGGAAATTTGGGTGCCACGTTCCTTCCTCCTGGGACAGGAGGTCTGGAGCAGATCCCAAGCCCAGGGAGGGAGCTTGAGAGAGATGCAGAAGTAGAGGGTACCACACTTGGCGTGGCCAATGTGGTGCTATGAGGATCATAGACCCCTTGTCTCTCTGAAGTTTGAACAGTGTCTTGGGAATTAGGGGAATGGGTGGAAAGGCATAGAGGAAGTCTTGCCCCAATGAAGGAGGAAAGCATCCCTGGCCTGAACTCTCTGACACGGAATCCTGGAACAGAACCGGGGAAGTTTGGCATTCCACGGACTTGCAAACAGGTCTATGTCCAGGGTTCCCCAAATTCGGAAGATCCTGGCAATCTGGTCCCCATGGAGGGACCATTCATGTGGAAGCAGAACTCGACTGAGTCTGTCTGCCCAAGAGTTTTGAACCCTTGGAAGATACACTGCCATGAGATGAATTTGATGCTCTCTGGCGAAGGCCCACAATCTCAGAGCTTCGTTGCAAAGCGACAGAGAGCCAGTCCCGCCCTGCTTGTTCACGTAGAACATGGCTACTTGGTTGTCCATGTGGATGAGGACTGTCTTGTAGCTGAGCAGGGTGTGGAAGACAGAGCGAGAAAAATTGCTCTGAGCTCTAAGAGGTTGATATGCAGAGATGTCTCCTGTGGAGACCAGATGCCTTGAGTGGAGAGATCTTATAGATGAGCTCCCCAACCCCTTGGAGAGGCATCTGTTGTAACGGTTGCTTGGGGTAACCTGTTGGAAGGGGGACCCCAGCAACAGATTTTGAGTGGACCTCCACCACTGGAGAGACCAAAAGAGGCGACTGGAGGTTGCTATTTTGTCTGACAGGCACCCTGATGCCTGGGTCCATTGGGTGGACAAAGTCCATTGAGCTGCCCTCATGTGAAGGCGAGCGTAAGGAACCACATGCACAAAGATGCCATGTGGCCTAACAGTTGTAACATCTCTCGAGCAGTTAAATGGGATTTTAACTGAATCTGTGAGGCTAACTGCACCAAGCATAGGCAACGGGCCTGGGGAAGATAGGCCCTTGCAGTTGTGGTATCCAGCAAGGCCCCTATGAACTCTAGAGACTGAGTAGGGGTGAGATGGGATTTTGGAATGTTTATTACAAGTCCCAGATACTGAAGAACACGCCTTGTGCAGGCTAGGGAAGTCTGGGCCTCTGACTGGGATGGAGCTCGGATGAGCCAGTCATCCAGATATGAGAATACGAATATCCCTAGAGTGCGTAGAAATGCAGCTACTACTGCCATGCATTTTGTGAACACTCTTGGTGCAGAGGACAGACCGAAAGGAAGCACTTTGTATTGGTAGTGCTTTCCTCGGTAAAGGAACCGAAGGAACCTTCTGTGTGTTGGATGGATGAGGACATGGGTGTACACATCCTTGAGGTCTAGAGAACAAAGCCAATCCTGACTCTGAAGGTATGGAAGGAGAGCACCGAGAGAAATCATCTTGAATTTCTCCTTGCATAGAAACTTGTTCAATTCTCTGAGATCTAATATGGGTCTGTAGCCTCCTGTTTTCTTTGGAATAAGAAAGTAGGGGGGAGTAGAACCCTGAGCCCTGTTGAAGAAGGGGTACTTCTTCTATTGCCCCTTGGGCAAGAAGGGTAGCAATCTCCTGACCCAGAAGGTCGAGGAGAGATGTTGAAGAATTGGACTATCTCACCATGGTGTGAGGAGGAAGGTTTAAGAAATGAAGCTTGTACCCCTCCCTTATGATGGAGAGGGTCCATTGCTCTGCTGTGATTTGTTCCCATCTGGGAGCAAAGTGAGCTAACCTTCCTGGAATGGTGAGAGGCTCTGATTCTTTTAGAGCCAGAAAGGCTAAGTTCTCTAGTTGAAAGTCAAAGGCCCTGAGGAGGCTGAGGCTGTTGGGCCGTAGCAGCCCTTGCAGCCTTAGGCTTGGCCTGTTTAGGTTGTTGCTGTCGCTTTGCAGCAAAACGACCTGCAGAAGATGCCTGTTGACCATAAACAGGATAATATCTGCCTTTTTTGGGAAAAAAGCCCTTTTTGAACAACCTTTTCTTAACAGGAGCAGAAGTAAACTTTGAAAGTCTATCTAAAGCAGAATTTTCAGCATCCATCTGAGTGGCCTTTGCTTGCCAATCTTTGCCAAAAAGGTTTTCACCTGTACAAGGAAGATTTCCTAGTCCATCCTGGACCCAGGGTTCCATAATAAGAGGCTTGTAGCCAACTAACTCTGCGTGCACCTATGGCAATAGCCGAGGCTCTGCTGGCACACTCAAGAGTCAAAGGCTGCACGGTTGGAAAACTTGGAAACATCCTGGGCATGTTTAAGCCAGGTGAGAAACTCCTCCCTTTTATCTTCTGAAACAAAAGGAGATAAAGTTTGCAGGTGATCTGTAACTTCTTTTAGAAACATCCCCATATAGAGACTATAGGAGTTGATTCTAGCTACAAGCATATTGGCCTGGAAGATTCTACTGCCAAAAGCATCTAAGGTTCTGCATTCTCTTCCTGGAGGATTAGATGAGTGCCTTTTTGCACTCTTTACCTTCTTCATAGCAGACTCCACCACAATAGAGTGGTGAGGAAGATGAGTCTTATGAAAGTCAGGACAAGGAGGAACACGGTACATGGTGTCCAGCCTACGAGAATGAGGGGAGGTGGTGAGGGGTGTCTCCCATATGCCCAACATGTGATCATAAAGGATCTCATGAATTGGTAAAGTAGCTGCCTCTTTAGGAGCCTTAGGATATTGCAAAATATCCAATTTCTTTGGCTCTAGGCTCTGTCTCAGGGGCCACTGAAATGGAAAGGCCCCTGGCCACCTCCCTAATGAAGTCTTGAAAAGACAAGTCTTCTGGAGGAGACATTCTTCTTTTTGGAGAAGAGGGCTCCTGAGGAAGGAGTACCGATGCTTCGACAGAAACCTCTGATTCATCAGAGTCTTCAGAGGAATCAAAGTATCACCTGTCTGGATGCTCCTGCAGAGCCCGATATGCGTGCCGAGTGGTATCGACATCGGGAGTGATCGGTACCGATTCAGTACCGATGGGCATCACAGAACAGGGTACCGCTGCAGTCGACACCGAAGCCGATGTCGATGCAATCGGTACCGGCACCGGAACCAATATCGGTGCCTGAGCCGGAACCGGTACCGACAACGGAGTTTGTTGCGGTACCGGAGGCGTCGCAGCTTGTATGAATGCCGTAATGGCACGCTGCATGGTCAGAATATTCTGATCCATCGACGCCACCAATGTCTGGATGTCGGTACCGGTGGGAACCACCGGTACCCCAGAACATGGCAACAGGTGATCGGTCGAGGCCAAGCCATCGATGTCAACCTGTGGCCCCACAGATAAAGCTTTGGAAGCCGAAGCCTCCTGCCGGGGTAATTTTGCCGGTGTGGATTCCTCGAGAGCAAGCCCGGAGGCATCTCGATACTTAGAGGGAGATCTACCCTTCGAGGACCGGCTGGATTTGAGTTTGGTTACCTGAGATCCATGGGAGGAAGAAGCAGCCCTGGACGTCGTCGATGCCACTGAAGCTGCATCAGAGGGAAACAGGGTACTGAGCTTGGCTGCTCGATTCTGTAGATCTGTTTTTGACATCATGGAACAGGACTCACAATCCGTGATGGAGTGGTCAGGACCCAAACATTTTAGACAGCAGTCATGGGTGTCAGTGACAGAAATAGTGCGGCTGCACTTCGTGCACTTTTTAAACCCGGAAGCGGGCTTTTCCATGAGGAAAAATTTTTCCTAGGCCTAAGGCCAAAGAAAATGCACAGAAGTGAAAAATAGTAGTCTTTTTTTTTTTTTTGGAAGAAAGACCGGCGGTACCGGTCCGACGTCGACGGCGGCAGACGCGCGACCAAAGAAATAAAATAAAGAACTTCAGCGGTGACAGGAACACGACCTGCTGGCTCCGTGGAAAAGAAGAACTGGAGAGAGGCAGTTAGGAAAGGCGGGAAGGCAGCACGCAGGTGCTGTGGGATGCTCCCAAAAGCTTTTCTTTTGGACGCTGGGGAGTGTTCCCGCGCAGGCTCCGTCGGTACCGACGATACCCATATGTGAAGACTCATTCCTGCTTGTTCCTGGAGATCACCTGTTACAGTAGAGTAACTACGCTTTCTCCAAGACCAAGCAGGAAGTCAGTCCTCACATATCTCACATATGGGACTCCCCAGCTCTAGGAACTGAAAAACTGGCTCCCTCTCAAGAGCCTCAGCATCTGTGATAAGAACTTTCTCTGAGAACGCACCCCATACGGTAGCCCAACACAAGGGCCGGAGGGTAGGAGTTGCCTAAACCTCAGAGATTACGGAGTATCGCCTGGCCGAAAACACTGTCCCGCTGGGACTCTCTCTCCAGGCAGTAATGGGCTGCAATAGTCTGGCTTGAAGACAAAGTTGCGGCCCGGCAGATGTCTGCCAACAGAACAGAGAAGAGTTGAGCTGACGTGGCCTTCGCCCTGACACGGTGGGCCATGACCCGATCCTGCAAGCACTGTTCCCTCTAAGCTGTGCGCGTGTGCACGCAAACACACACCTTGCCGAGTGAGCGCACATACTTTACAACAGAGCGCACAAAAATTATGGTTCTGATTCTGATAGAAAACAACAAACGTCTTAAAATTTAAAAGTTGTGGTGTATTTACGGTTTTCACAAGTTCTACAATATTTTCTAGTGCAATGTGGTGTACATACTGTATTCTGACGTGTAGTCAAATTTTAAAGTATATAACTGAGTGTCGTTATGTGGCGCACAAAAATGTAACCTTTCTTCAAAAGCTGCACAGCTGATATTTTATGCACACACAGCCTTCAGAAAATTAGAGGGAACATTGCCTGCAAGGGGAGGTCAGCTGCCCTGTATGCCCAGGCGATGCAGTCTGCCACCCAAGTGGACAAGGTACGCTTGGAGACAGGTTAACCCCATCCTATTAGGGTCAAACAAGACGAAGAGCTGAGTAGCCCTCCGATGCTCCCATGTACGTTCTATGTAAAAGGACAACGCCCTCTTACAGTCCAGGGAATGCAAGACTGTTTCAGCCTGGCTGGCATGGGGCCTGGGAAAAATGATTGGAAGAACCACCTCCTGATTAAGGTGGAAAGAGGAGACCACTTTTGGGAGGAACTTGGGATGGGTCCGTAGGACCACCCTGTTCCTATAGAACCGCGTGTACGGTCTATCAGAAACCAGAGCTTGTAGTTCAATCACACGTCTGGCCGAGGTAAGAGCCACCAGGAAGAGCGCTTTCCATGAGAGGACGCGCAAATGGCAAGTAGCCATTGGCTCAAACTGTGGGCGAGTCAGTTGCTGCAAAACCAGGTTCAAGTCCCACTCAGTCACAGGTGGACAAACCGGAGGCTTGAGCAGAAGCAGACCTCTGAGAAATCTGGACACCAAAGGGTGAACCGACAGACTGTCCCTCCACCGGTGAGTGGTGTGCCGACAGAGCACTGAGGTGGACCCGAACAGAGTTAGACTTAAGGCCTAGGTCTGACAGGTGAAATAGATACTGCAGTACTACTGGCACAAAGCAAGAGAAAGGACCTTCATTGCGCAGAGCACACCATACCGTAAACCTACGCCACTTGAGGGCATAGGACTTTCTAGTGGACTGCCTCCTAGAGGCCAAGACCACCTCCTCAACTTCCTTAGGTAGAAGTAAGGGGGCTAGCACTATCCTTTCAGCAGCCAGGCCATCAGATTGAGGGACCTGAGATTGGGGTGCAGAAGGGAACCCTGCTCTTGACACAGGAGATAGTGTTGCAGACCCAGAGGGAACGGGGCTTCCACTGCTAACAGTAGGAGTGGAAATCATGGTTGCCTCGGCCATCTGGGGGCTACCAGAATCACTGAGGCTTTGTCCCGGAGGATCTTGAACAGAGTTCAGGCCACCAGGCGCATGGGAAGAAACGCATACAAGAGGCCCGTACACCAAGTGTTCAGAAAAGCATCTGCTGCTATCCTCAGAGGATGCGGCCGTCTGAAGCAAAACTCGGGCAGCTGACGGTTTAGTGGACTTGCAAAGAGATTAATGGCTGGAAGTCCCCAGCGGAGGAAGATCTGCTGGATCACCAATGGATTCAACTGCCATTCATGGGACTGGAGAATCCTGCTTAGCTTGTCTGCTAGGACGTTTTCCTGACCAATTAGATAAACTGCTTTCAGAAACATGCCTTATTTGACCGCAAAGGAGCAAATGTCCAGTGCCTCTTGACATAGGAGCCTGGAGCCTGTACCTCCTTGTTTGTTCACATAGAACATTGCTACCTAATTGTCCATCTAAAGTAGGACAGACTGTTGAGAGAAAGCACGGCAGAAGGTTTGCAGAGCTAAGCGGATTGCTTGCAGCTCTAAAAGGTTGATCTGCTGTGTGGCCTCCCGAGGGGACCACAGGCCTTGAGTGCAGGTGCCCTGGCAATGTGCACCCCCAGCCCTTTAAGGAGGCATCTGTCGTTACCACCCTTGTGTGTACTGGAGTCTGAAAAGGTACACCCCTGAGGAGGTTTGGCAGATGTAGCCACCACTGTAAGGAGTTCAAAAGTCATCTGGACACCTTTACTGTGTCTCGGAGGTCGCCGGTGGCTTGTGTCCACTGATCTCTGAGGCACCACTGAGCAGACGGGCATTCGGGGTCACATGTACCGTAGACGCCATGTGGCCCAGGAGCCGCAGGTAGTGCCTTGCGGAAACACGAGAATTGCTTTGGAACTGGTTGGCCAAATCCATAAGTCTGTGGGCCCTGTCCTCCGGCAAGTAAGCTCTTGCCTGAAGTGTGTCCAACCTGGCCCCTATAAACTATAGGTTCTGAGAGGGGAGCAAAGTGGACTTTGCGTAGTTTATGACAAAGCCTAGATGCTGAAGAAGAGAGACAGTGTGCAGAGTGGCCTGTCGGGCCTCCTAGAGTGACTGGCCCCTGATTAGCCAGTCGTCCAGATAGGGGAAGAGAAAAATTCCCTGGCTCTTGAGAAAAGCCGCCACCACAGCCAGGCATTTGGTGAAAACCCTGCGGGCAGAGGTTAGGCCAAATGGAAGCACTCTGTACTGAAAGTGGTTTCCTCCCACCACAAATCTGAGATATTGTCTGTGGTCTGGATGGATGAGGATGTGAGTGTAAGCATCCCTGAGATCTAAGGAGCATAGCCAGTCTCCCTGCTGGAAGTAGGGTAGCAGAATTCCAAGGGTAAGCATCTTGAACTTTTCCCTCTCCAGAAACTTGTTGAGATTTCGCAAGTCTAGGATAAACCTGAGGCCTCCTGTTCTCTTTGGTACCAGGAAGTACCTGGAGTAAAAGCCTTGCCCTTTCAGGTGGTGTGGCACCGGTTCCACCACCTGTTCCTTTAGAAGACTTTGCAACTCCTGAAGGAGGAGGTCTCTGTGTAGAGGGAGTCTTGTAGGCTCCCCTGGATAGGAGGGGGGTAGCTGATGGAAATGGAGCATACAGTCCTTCTGGACTATGCTCAGTACCCAGGTATCCCCTGTGATGGCTGGCCACCTGTAGGCGTATAGGGTCAGCCGACCTTGTGTGCTGAGTGGAGCTACCGGCGGAGGAGAGGCTATGCTGAGGGAGTCAAAAACCCCCTCCCTGCTATGCAGGAGCCGGGGCTGGTGGCTTGGGAGTTTTCTGCCTACGGGGCCCATGCCCCTGCCCTTTGGCCTGCTGGCCCTGTTGGGGAGCTGGAGAGGCCTGATACTGAGGGTAGGTTTTGTAGGCAGCACACTTCCTCGGGAAAAAGGGCTTCTTCCTCGAGCCCTTCTTTTTTTGAGAAGGGGCAGAAGTCTTCCTGGACAGCCTTACATAGAAACATAGAAATATGATGACAGAAAAAGACCACATGGCCTATCTAGTCTGTCCTTCCATATCAACAACTACAACAGTCCCCTTTTTACCTTTAGAGATCCTCTGTGTTTGTCCCATGCTTTTTTGAATTCAGTTACTGTCCTCATCTCTACCACCTCCACTGGTAGACTATTCCACGGATCCACTACTCTTCCCGTAAAGAAATATTTCCGCATATCACTCCTGAATCTATCTCCCTTCACCCTCATCCCATGTCCCCTCGTAGCAGAACTTGCTTTCACAATTGAAAGAGGCTCTCTCCCTGAACAATTATGCCACAGAGGTATTTAAACATCTCAATCATATCACCTCTATCCCGCCTTTCCTCTAAGGTGTACATATTAAGATCCTTCAGTCTGTCCTCATATGCTTTATAATGAAGACCACTAATCATTTTCGTAGCCACCCTCTGCACCGACTCCATCCTGTTCACATCCTTTTGTAGGTGCGGTCTCCAGAATTCCACACTATACTCCAAATAAGGTCGCACCAAAGATTTATACAGAGGCATTATCACCTCCTTTTTTTCTGCTACCCATTCCTCTCCGTATGCACCCAAGCATCCTTTTAGCTTTTGCCGTCGCCTTTTCTACCTGTTTAGCTACTTTAAGATCAGACACAACCACACCTAGGTCCCGCTCTTCTTTAGTGGACAAAAGTACTTCACCCCTATACTATATTGCTCCCTTGGATTGCTGCAGCCCAAATGCATGACTTTACATTTTTTAACAATAAATCCCAGCTGCCAAATTCTAGACCATTCTTCAAGCTTAGCTAGATCCCTCCTCATGTTATCTACACCTTCCTGGGTGTCTACTCTATTGCAGATTTTGGTATCATCCGCAGAGAGGCAAACCTTACCCGACAGCCCTTCCGCTATATCACTAACAAAGATGTTAAAAAGAATCGGACCAAGGACAGATCCCTGGGGCACACCACTGGTAACATCCTTCATAGAAACATAGCCTTGTCCTGGTGAGAGCCTCAGTCTCGATTTCACAGCCTTTTCAGTCATGGGCTTACTGAATAGGTTGTCACCTCGGCAGGGGACATCGACCAACTTGTCCTGCACCCATGACTCCAGGTCTGATGACTGTAGCCAGGCCTGATGGCGTGCACCGATGCCGGCCACGGCTACCCAGGCCAAAGCCTCGAAGCCATCATAGGCTGCTCGAGAGATAAACTTCAAGCACTCCCGGATCCCTGTGGACAAGGCTTTGAACCTCTGCAAGGGTTCCTCTGAGAAGCCAGCTGAGAACCTGGCAATTTCTTTTGCCAGGTCCCGTAGGTACATGCCCATGTACAGCTGGTAGGTCTGGACACGGCAAGATAGCATAGAGCCCTGGAAGCACTTTCTACCGAGGGCATCCAGTTTCCGGGCATCCCAGCCAGGAGGCACGGAGTGCATCTTTTGACTTTTCAGTCTGTGCATGGCCGATTCCACAATCATGGAGTTGTGCGGTAGCTGTGCCTTCTGGAATCCACGGCTCTTCCGGACCCGATAAATGGAATCGACCAGTTTGCTAAGAACTGGTGCCGAGGCCGTTGCTTCCCACATACAGAAGAGCAGCCGTTCCAGCATTGGAGGAACCGGTACAGTAAAGGCTTCCTTCGGAGGAAAATCATACTGGAGGGCATCGAGCTTTTCGGCTCGAGGCTCCTCCTCTGTCTCCGCCGGGAAAGCCAAAGCCTTGGCCATGTCCCGGACGAAGTCCGAGAACTGGGTATTCGCCGGGAGGGACCTTCTCCGGGGCTCGGACTCTGGGGATTCTGACGGGACGCACTGGGTCCGGAAGGTGTCCGGGGACTCCTCGTCCTCCGTCTCCCACGCTGACTCCTCCGAGGAGTCATCGAATGGCTCCGGCCATGTGGGCCTCGATGCCACCCGCCCTGACGCCGAGGGTACTGGTGTCGATGACCTCGGCCCCGCACGGGAGGTCGAGGAAGACCTTGGCCAAGGATCAACTCGAGACTTGATGGACTCCAGGATCTGCTCGGCCTCCGGGGTCGACTTGGACGTCGAGGTCCCGGAGGTCGGGGCAGATGCACCGGTCAGACGGGCAATCAGTACCCGCTGCTGAGTCATGAAGGCAGCCAGGCTGCTCTCCAGGGCCATCAACCTGAGACCGAACTCAGAAGACTCTTCAGCCCCTGACTCGAGCCCCAATGGCGTCGGGCCCGATGTCGTTTCTCTCGGAGGAGTCTCTACAAGGACAACAGATGTTACCTGACTCGGGGACTCCGGCTCCAGGCGAGGTAGTTTGGTCGGCCGCTCCAACTCCAAGAGCCCAGGGCAGCAGTCAGGGCTGTGCAACCTGGCCCTCGAGTATCCAGGTGCCTCCATCGATGCCGCCCTCACAAGCTTCTTCTTCCTTTTGTGCTCCCGGGCAGGAGACCCCCTTCTCAGAGGACCCACGACGCCGCTCGGGGTCAGACTCCTGAGATGTTGAGGCCTCTGACGAAGTACGGGCCCGTCCGGACATGGACTCAAAAAAAAAAAAAAAACACACCACACACCTCTCACATGTTGATGCCAACGGCTCCGAAGCGCCTTAGACGACATCTTGCCGCAAGGGCCAGACCAGCGGGTCATGGTCGGGCCCGAGGCATCAGAGGCAGCAGTCGTGTGTGTCGGTGAGAGACAAGTTTCTTGCACAATCACATTTTTTTAAACCCGCTGGTACCATCGGGGGGAAAAGGAGCCCCTGCAAGGTCAAAAGACAGGGCTGCCAATGAAAAAAAGGAAAAAAAAGCGCAAACGCTAGTCACAAAGAACAAAAACCGAAAAATAAACTACGGGCTCGATACCGGTGTACCAAGCCGAGGCGGGATGGGGAACCGGCATTGAACCGGACAAGGAAACGCGAAAAGTCGCAGAAAAATCAACTTTTTACCGGGTGACATGAACTACGTCCATTGGGCTCTGCGGAAAAAGAGACTGAGCAAGATGGCACCCTTGGGCAGGGAGGGGACCGCGCATGCGCGCTGCATTCCCAAAGACTTTCTTTGAAAGCTGAGGAAATGCTCCGCACGAGGACTCCGTCAGCGCCGACGTCACCCATATGTGAGGACTGACTTCCTGCTTGGTCCTGGAGAACTTAACGTATTTAGCCGTTAACTCTTTAATAAGGCTGACAAGTATCTATGCTTTAAGAATGACACAAAATTTCATAATTGTCTATGTTGGATGAAGAGATTAATAGAGACTTTGCTAAGTATAAACTGTATTAGACCATTTCTACTAGGCATCCCTAAATTTATTAGGTGTTAGGGAAACCCACCTGAATGGAGGTGTCCATTGCGAAATGCCAGGTTAGTACTGTCATTACAGACCTCCATTTGCGGCTTGTGAACTTGCATACCTGCTTGCAGATTCTCTATGCAACAAACAGAAGGGGGAGAAGGAAAACAAAATAAAACAATGGCCAAAATAAAATAATCAGATGAAGTAACAAAGCTGAAATTTCCATTCACTAATAATGGGTCAGGAATCTTGCTCAAACTGTAGGCCTTCAAATTTTAACTTTTGAATCTTTATATGCAGTGAAGTAATGATTAAACTCTCATGCTGATGTGAAACCATGATTAGTTTTTACCCATGGGGCTAGCATCAAACTAAGAGTGGAACTACAGGTGAAGTTTTGATTTGAATACTTCTGCTGAAAAAAAAAAAAAGAAAACTCTAGAGATTTGTGCCTCTCTTCAGTTATTCCGCCCCCCCCTGCATCAAAACACTAATAGATCTGAAAATCATAAACAGTGTATGCTGTTGCTTCTTCCAACCTAAGACCATTTGAGGGAACACTTAAGCAAATATATATTTGCTTGTTGTCTGTGTAGAGGGTGGGAAATTTTCAAAACACCTGTTTCTGTAGGTACAACACTGTTTACTACCCTTAGTGTGTACACAAGCAATACAAATCTGAAAGCAATTTAAAATCTGTACGCACTACAGCAGTGTTATATCCTGTTAAAACTCTAAAAGGCAAAATTACAGAATACAAAATGTTAACCATAGCTACTAAATATTTGTTAAGTTTATTGAAGAACCTCTATCAGCATAATACTCACATATGCACTTCATTACAGAAAAGGAATATTTGCAATGTTATTTTTTAGTTTCATTTTAAGAAGCTATACTTCAACTTCTAATCTTTTCACCGAAACTATATTTATTTATTTTATTTATTTAACGTCTCTTCTATACCGCGCTATTCATTATCAGTGCGGTGTACATTTAACCGAACCTTATACAATGCAGGCGGGGCTGCATTGTATTTACAATAAACAGGAACTATAACTTGGACGTAACTGGGGTAACTTTCTAAAAATTATTTACACTAATATCACTTTGGACCAGGAGTTCTCAACCCAGTCCTCAGTATACACCCACCTAGTCAGGTTTTCAGGAAAGCCACAAATGTGAAGAGATTCTCTCACTGTGTGAAAATCCCTCATACATATTCATTGTGGCCATCATGAAAATTCGACTTGCTAGTTGTGTCCTGAAGAATGGGTTGAGAACCCCTGATTTAGGTGAGAATCACAGACACTGCATGTCTCATCTAGCTGAAATTCTGAATATCCTCAATTCAACTGTAGATACAGAAAACACAAGATGTAAGCATAACATACTACTTTCTTTCAACGTTTGCCTGTCTTAATTGTGTACACATTCTGTAAAACACACACTGAACAATAACCGCATAAAAAGAAATCCTAGATAAAAACCATGTAGGACTACGTAATTATTAAAAACCTCAAATTACAATTTTTAAAAAATATTTTTGTACTTATACTCAAAACATAAGCGATCTCCTTTAGAAAAAGGAAAAGGACCTAATTACTTAATTGTTATAGCAAGAAGCGGAGGTATGTGATATCACTGGTCCTTAAATTCCGTATAGGTCATATTAATTGTGCTTCAACAGCTGATCCAATCACTATTTATAATCCTTTTATAATCTTCCTTATATTTTAATCGCACAAAAATTCTCTATGATGCAGAATAATCAAGTAATCAATAATGGGACAGGAGGGGGATCAGGTAGCATACTGAAGCAGCAGGAACAGAAATGTATAAATACATTGGAACCAGTGGGTTTAAATGGCTGCATAGAGTGGAAAACTCTTCTAGTGAGGTGAGTGGGCTAGCTGCAAGGAGCCAAGTTGATTGGTTGATTTCAAGAGCTCGATATGTGATTGGTACAAAGTGAAACTTTGTATATATGCAGGAACCGCCATTTTTGACGCCGATGAAAGAAAAAATGAAGTGCAGAAGTCTCGGTGAAGTTAAGAGTGAAAGTCCCTGACAACAAACTTTAGCTCAATAAAAGTTTATCAGGCTACTGCATTCTGCAGATAAGTCAAAGTTATGTATAGAATACTTGACAAATTACTTGCAAAAATATTTTGGAGTGATCAAATAGCATAGTTATTCACCTGTAACAGGTGTTGCACAAGGACAGCAGGAATCAAACCTCACATATGGGTGAGGTCGGCACCGACGGAGCCCTGCAAAGAGCATTTCCCCAGCTTTCAAAGAAAGCCTTTGGGAATGCTACCACGCAAATGTGGTCCCCTTCCCGCCCAAGGGTGCCATCTTGCTCAGATGACATAGCTTAAGCAAAAGACAAAACGGTAAAGGAGGCAACTCCAAAGGGAGGAGGGAGGGTTGTGAGGACTGATTCCTGCTGTCCCTGGAGAACACCCGTTACAGGTGAATAACTACATTTCCTCCAGGAACAAGCAGGAAGCCATTCCTCACATATGAGACTCCCTAGCTTCAGGCTGCCGGGGAACAAACCACGACAGCAGCAGCGGTGACCCAAGAGAAGTCGTGCGTTGCTGAAGGCGGGTCCCTGCCAAGAGACTCTGCAGACCCCAGTGTCCAGCATCACCATAACTCCGGTAGCCTGAACACTGACAGGTACGAGGGCAGGAGTTGCCTATACACCAAAAATGCTTCTGATCACTGCCTGGCCAAAGGCACTGTTCCTGCAGGACTCAATCTCAAGGCAGTTGTGGGCTGCAAACATACGGACAGAAGACCACGTGGCGGCTTTACAGATGTCTTGCACCGGCATTGCATGTAGGTTGGCCACCAATGTGGCCATAGCCCGCCCGCAATGAGTAGTGATCCAGCACTCCAGAGAGGCCAGCTCGCTCATAAGCGAGGGCAATGCATTCTGCCACCCAGGTGGCAGCATTCGCTTGGTCACAGGTAGCCCCAAGTCTGTTGGGGTCATAGGAGATGAAAAGCTGAGGAGCTTTTCGATGGGCCTTGGTTCTCTGAATTGCAAGAGGGCCCTGTCCTTTTATTTTCAAAGTATGCAAGACAACCTCCTCCTTGCCAGCGTGCAGCTGTGGGAAGGTGGTGAGGAGAACTACCTCCTGATTGAGGTGAAAGGTGGACATCACCTTTGGGAGGAATGTGGGGTGCATACGAAGCACCAGCCTGTTCATAAAGAACCTGGTATAGGGTGGGTCCACCACCAGGGCATGCAGCTCATTTACTCTGCGCATGGACGTCAACGCCACCAAGGAGGCCACCTTTCAAGAGAGGTGTCTCAGATGGCAGGTGGCCAAAGGCTCGAACGGCAGCCTAGTGAGCTGGGAGAGCATCACATTGAGGTCCATTCCCACTGCCGGAGGGCTGAGGGGGCTTGGATAGCAGGAGGCCCCGGAAGAATCTGGTGACCAAAGGCTGGCCTGAGAGGGGCTTCCCCTCTATAGTGTGATGGTTAGCTGCTATGGCACTCAGATGCACCCTCACCGAGATAGATTTCAAGCCCAATTGTGAGAGGTGCAGCAAATACTGCAGCATGAGCTTTACCTGACAGAACAGGTTCTCATTTCTCTCTGCACAGCAGACAGAGAACCTCCTTCAGTTCATGGTGTAAGCCCTTCTGGTGGAAGGCTTCCGGGTGGCCAAGAGGATTTCCTTGACCTCACTTGGGAAGTTGAAAGGGGACAGGTGCTACCCTTTCAGCAGCCATGCTGTTAGGGACCCCAGGTTGGGGTGTAGCAGGGAACCCCCTTCCTGGGACAGGAGGTCGAGGTCCGGGCCCAGTGATACTGGGATTGCACCCAGGTGGCCCAGGCAGCCCTGGTTTCCCCTGATCCTCTCCCTGTGAGTGGCATCAGGATTACTGAGGCGTGCTCGCTCTGGATCTTGAAAAGGCACTTGGCCTGTTAGAGGTGTCGATGGGCATGAATAAAGCAGGCCTTGTGACTAGGAGATCAGGAAGGCATCCGCTGTCACCCTCCTGCGATGTGGCCGGGGAGAGCAGAATTTGGGCAGCTGTGAGTTGCCTGGGGAGGCAAACAGGTCCAGCCAGGATCTCCCCTCAGAGGCAGAAAAGCCTCCAGGCCACTTTTGGATCCAGGCACCATGCATGAGGCCAAAGGACCCTGCTGAGGTTGTCTGCCAGGCAGTTGTCCTAGCCCGTTAAGTACAGCGCCCTCAGAAGAAAATGGTTGCACACAGCAAAGGAGTGGAGGGCCACTGCCTCCTGATAGAGGGAGTAAGAGCCTGTACCCCCTCCTTGTTCACAAAGAACATGGCAACCTGATTGTCTGTATGAGGACTGAGAGGTTGCTCAGGAGGTGGCGGAATGCTTGAGGGGCCAGGAAGATGGCCCTGAGCACGAGAAGATTGATTTGCTGGAGGAATTCCTCTGGGGACTAGGTGCCCTGAGTGCACTAGCCCTCGCAATGTGCACCCCAGCCCACAAGGGAGGTGTCTGTCATCAGGACCCTCGGGGGGGGGGGGGGTCGGTGCCTGGAAGGCCATCCCTGCCCTGGGATGATGTAGGGACTGCCACCAGGTGAGGGAGGCCGCCAGCTGGTGGGGGAACTTCTGTCCCTCAGCCTGCCTGTTACCTGCACTCACTGGGAACAGAGGCACCCCTGGGCTGCCCGCATATGCAAGCAGGCCAGAGGTGAAATGAACTGTTGAGGCCATGTGGCCGAACAGACAGAGAAGTAAGCGAGCCGGCACCGAACTGGAGCCCTGCACTTCCCTTGCCTGCTGCATCAGGCTCTCGCCACAAGGAGAAAGACCATGACAGTGTGCCCAAGTGGGCCTCTATGAATTTCAGGTCTTGGGCTGGGGAGAGGCTTGACTTGAGGTAGTTGACGACAAACCCCAAATGCAGCAGGGTATGGATAGTGAGTCTTGTGGCCCGCCTGGCTTCGAGAGGTGGGCTGCCTCTGATGAGTCTATCGTCCAGGTAAGGAAAGATGTCGGTCTCAGGTCTGTAGCCATGCCTGGTGCCAGGTGCCAATGCTGGCAGCTGCAACCCTGGCTGCAGACTTAAACCAATCGTAGGCGGCCCGGGAGAGGAATTTAGAATAGTCCCGGATGCCCGCTGCTAGGGACTGGAAACTTTGCAGAGGTTCCCCTGCAAGACCCACCAAGAACCCCGAGATTTCCTGTATCAGGCACTTAAGGTACATACCAATATACAATTTGTATACCTGTATTCGGCATCCAAGCATGGCGCCCTGATAGCACTTGCGCCCCATGGAATAGAGGGCCCGGGCCGCCCTGCCAGGGGGAACTGAAGAGTAAGTCTTTTGACTCTTCAGTTTTTGCATGGAGGACTCAACGACCATAAAGTTGTGGGGGAGATGTGGTTTGTGGAACTTGGGGCTCTTCCGGACGTGATAGATGGCGTCCAGGCGCTGACTGATCACCAGCATCTAGGCCGGAGACTCCCACATCGGGAGGAGCGATCTCTCGAGGATGGGTGGAACTGGCACCGTGAGAGTCTCCTTAGGAGGGGACTCGTATTGCAGGATCTCAAGCAACTCGGTGTGCGGGTCCTCCTCCGACTCAGTCTATCGAAAGAGCCCAGACGATGTCACGAACGGCTATGTCCTCAGGCGGGAATGGCACCGAGGCTCTGGGGGAGACTGTTCAGAGGGGAAGTCCTGGTGTCAGGAGGTCTCTGGAGAGGCCTCGCCCTCGGTCTCCCAGTTGGAGCCCGAAGGCATCGAGGAGTCAGCCCTGGGGGTGGCTCAGAGGAACCGGGCCCCCCCCCCCCCCAAGAGGACCTGGGGTCGGACTCCCGGAAACTCGCTGGAGAGGGTCTGGAACTTCAGGGAGCATAATCAAGACCTCGATCAATACAGAGGACTTACCCGAGGCCTGTGGTGCACGGTGCCTAGTTTGACGCCCAGAGGCTCCCCTGAGGCCGAGGGGCCTGGTGTTGGAGCCGATGATGCCTGGGGGCCCGACCAAACGCCCACTGCAAGGCCAAGATGGAGGAGAGGCTCTGCTCCATGGCCGCCATGCATAACCTGAGGCCTGATGGCTGTGCAGAACTCCGTGTGGACACCGAAAGGCCTCGGGTCCGATGCCGGCACTCCAGAAAGTGCATCCTTGAGGACGACTATAGGCTCACGGATCCTGATGCAGTCTCTGCTAGCCAAGGACTCTTGTCTCAAAACTTTGAGGGTGCTGATCGGAATCACCCAAGTCCTGTCGAGGGATCTTGCCAGGTTTGATTGGAGGCACCTCCTTCGGGACTACCTTCTTTTTCGGAGGGTCCAGGGGCCATAATGGAGGAGCCATCACTGCGGGACTCTGGATGCCCGGAACTCTCTCAAAGGGCCAACTTCAGGGCTCGGCGATGGGAAAGCCAGGGCAGAGTCCGACCTTAGGAAAAGCTTGCCCTGCAACTCAGACCACCTCCTGTTGGTTTTAGGGGTCATAGCCTGGCACCAGTTGCAGGTGGCACTGTCGTGGTCCAGGCCCAGACATCGGATGCGGCGCAGTCGTGAGTATCAGTGACTGAGATAGTCAGACTGCAGCAGTTGCATTTCTTGAACCCGAGAGTCATGGTGGGAGCACACCTGGCTGGGGGTCAAGGATCCCTGGGCGAAAAAATGGTGCAAAGGCTGGTTGAGATGGAACCTCGAGGAAACATGAAAAAAAGGTAGCTGAGCCTAGAGACGAGAAGTGAACCGGTACGCAAACCAGACAAAGGAAAGGAATTAATAACTTTTTCCGGGAGAGTAGAGGACCACGTCTGTGGGGCTCTGCGGAAAAAAAGAGAAGACTGAACAAGATGGCACCCTTGGGCGGGAAGGGGACTACATATGCACGGTAGCATTCCCAAAGGCTTTCTTTGAAAGCTGGGGAAACGCCCCGCGCAGGGCTCCGTTGGTGCCAATGTCACCCATATGCGAGGACAGACTTCCTGCTTGTTCCTGGAGAAATAATGAATTATTTTATACAATGAATTAGGGAAGATTATAAAAGGATTAATGGATCAACTGTACCTGAAGGAGAATTAATATGAACTATAAGAATTTTTTTTAGGACCAAAGATGTCCTATACCTCAGAGAGCCTCTTGCTATAACAACTGAATGTGTTATTTAATGGGACCTAATTACAAATAGCACACCTTAACTGTTAACCTGTCTTAGCAAACATATCCTAGTGATTAAGTACCAAGGCCTTTTTTTCGCCTTCTAAGGGCATCACTTATGTTATACGAGTACAGAAATATACAAAACAAAGGTTTATAAAGCAGAGATTTCAAAAAATTAAAAACTGTACAGGATTAAGCAAGCAGAGATCCTTTTATCTGTAGCTATATTGAATGGTTTCTGGATCATCCATAGATCATCCCACTGTTGCAATGTCTAGGCAATTACCCATATTTGGAAAAAAATTAGTACTACAGACCGACTCGCAAATGTTCTAAGATACATTTTATTCTTAACACATTTCTTGTCATTTAAAACAAAAACTACCCAACTGATCCTTAAAATAAGTGTATGACCATTAAAATAAAAAAAGTTCATGGATGTTCCATATTAAGAACATGAGATAAGCCATACTAGATCAGACCAAGGTCCATCAAGCCCAGTATCCTGTTTCCAACAGTGGCTGATCCAGGTCACAAGTTCCTAGCAGGTTCCCAAAAAGACACACAGGTTCCACAATGCTTGTACTGGGGCAAGCAGTGGATTTCCTGGGTCCACTAATAATGATTTATGGACCTTTCTTCCAGGAACTTGTCCAAACCTTTTCTAAACACAATTACCCTAACAGCTTTTACTATATTCTCTGGTAACAAATTCTGGCGTTTGATTACACATTGAGCAAAACCATTTTCTCTTACTAGTATTAAAACGAGTTACATTTTAGCTTCATTGCATGTCCCCTCGTCCTTCTACTTTTTGATGGCGTAAAACAATCCATCTACGTTTACCCATTCCACTCCATTCATTTGTTTATAGACCTTTATATCATCTCCCCGCAGCTGTCTTTCATCCAGGTTGAAGAGCCCTAACCTTTTAAGCCTTTCCTCATAGGAATATCCTTCCATCCCCTTCACCATTTTGGTGGCTCTTCTCTGCACCTTTTCTAATAACGCTATATCCTTTTTAGCATACAGAGACCAGAATGCATACAATATTCAAGGTGTGGTCACACCATGGAACGATAGAGGTATTAAAATAGCTTTTGTTTTATTCTCAGTTCCTTTCCTTAAGATTCCTAGCATTCTGTTTGCCTTCTTGGAAGCCGCTGCACACTGGGGGGAGGGTTTCAACATCTAATTTATTTATTTATTTTATTGTCAGGTTTCTTCTATACCGCCCCTTCCTGAGATCAGGAGAAGTTTACAATTCACAATTTCATTACATTGAACAGTGTTACAATTTAAACGTTAATAGATAACAGGTTAACAGGTAACCAACTATGTACAATAAACTATTTACATGTAAGGTACAGCACAATCCTCATTGCTATGAAGGCGAATGAAGAGATGAGGGGGGGGGGAGGTGTGACAGTTATTTTGGGGCGCTGATTGTATTGTTTTCTCCATAGCGTTGAGAAAACAGTAGGGTTTTCAATTCTTTCCTGAATTTATGTAAGTCTTTAATGGCACGTATTGAGTCTGGTAGGCCATTCCATAGCATGGTGCAACAAGAGAGTAGGCTCGATTGCTTATGACTTGTTTTGTTTTACAGAAGGTAGGGGGCACTAGTGTGCTGTGTGTGTTCCCTTACAGATCGTGTCGTAGGTGAACATTTAATTAATGTTGATAGGTATGATGGCACAATGTCGTTGACAGTTTGAAAGTGGTCATCAATATTTTATACTTGATTCTGCTTGTTATTGGCAGCCAGTGTAAGTTATATAGCAAGGGTGTTATGTGGTTGGTAAGGCGGGCTTTGCAAATGATTCTGGCCGTTACATTCTGTGCAATTTGGAGTTGTTTCAGGTATTTTATGGGTAATCGATGTAGAAGGCTATTGCAAAAATCAAAGTGCGGGGTGACTAAGGCTTGTACAACTGATCTGAAATCTTGCATATCAAGTAGGGGGCGGAGGTGCTGTAAGGTTCTTAGTTTAAAGTATACTGTTCTAGTCACCTGTTTTGTGTGTGAAGATAAGGTGAGCGATTGATCTAGCACGATGCCAAGATATCTTACTTCATTTTTAACTGGGAGACTTGCATTATTTATTTTGAGTGTTAGTGGGTGGGGGGGGGGGGGGTGATGTTTAAATTCCTTGACATATATAGTACTTTGTTTTGCTAAAGTTAATATATAGGTTGTTTGAGGCCAGCCAGGCTTGGGCTTCAGTGAGACAAGATGCTGTTGAGCTGTTGGGCTTCAGTGAGACAAGATGCTGTTGAGCTGTGCTTAGGCTATCTATAGGAAGGTACAGCATGTTGTCGTCTGCATATATATGGCAATATATATGGTAATATATATGGTAATTCACTTTGAATTTTTTGAATATATTACATATTGGTTGTAAGTAGAGGTTAAATAAAAGGGTTGGGAGGGCAGATCCCTGGGGTATTCCTTGTTCCTGTTTGAAAGTGGTGGAGGTTTCTTGGCCTATTTGAACCTGTTGGGTACGGTCCGAGATGTGATTTAAACCATTTGTAGGTTCTTCCTTTGACTCCAATTTGATCGAGCCTAGCGAGCAGCAAGTTATGGTCAATGCTATCAAATGCAGCAGTTATGTCAATAAAAATGAGGAAGAATGTTTGCTTGATATCGTCCATGCCACGTATAAGGGTGTCAAAGAGAACTAGTAACAAGGATTCTACACCATGGTACAGGCGGAATACAAAATGTTGTTCGTCTAGAGGTGCATTTAAATCTATAAAGTCTTGAAGCTGTGTTTGGGCTACTTTCTCAACTATTTTAGATACAAATCGTATACTTGCTATGGGTCTATAGAATTTGGGGTCTTGTCTATCAAGGGACTTATTTTTTTAGTTTAGGGCGAATGTGGTATGTTTAAGTTTGCTCGGCATGTCTCCTAGGAGTAGGGATTGGTTAGTTATTTGAAGTAGATGGGGCGCTAATTCAGATTTCGCTGCTTTTATCCAGGCTACTGGACAAGAGTCCAGCTGTGATGTGGTGGTGTTAATTTTTGGTTATGGTGTTTAGTAGTTGTTTTTGGTCTATGGGGATGAACGTATCTAGGGTGTTATTTATGGTGGGACAAAATTGTGGGGGTAGATCAATAGTGTCTCTCTTTTTCAGTTTGCCTTGATAGTAGTTTGCTAGGGTTTGAGCGTTTATGTTAATGGCATTTGAGTCATTCTGGGTAGTGTTGGTTAGAGATTTAACAATCTCGAATAGTTCACGTGGACAGTTGAGGGATTTAGTTAGTATTTTGGTATGGTATCTTTTTTTGCTTTGTTGATTGCTTCCTTGTAGGTAGTTAGTGTTGACATATATATTTGTTTGTTTTCTGGGGTTCTGTTGTGTTTCCAGCTATATTCATGCTTTCTTAATTGATTTTTCAGTTTTGAAAGATCCTGTGTGAACCATTTTTCTGATGTTCTGTGGGAAGACTTTGCAGGGTTGGGAATCTGGATGGCTACTTTTGTATAGTAGTGTTCCAGTTATCTAGGATGTCATTTAAGTTTGTTAGTGGTGTATTTAGGTTTGGTGGAATTTCATTTAGAAAGTTTTCCTTGTTAAAGTGTTTGAATCTATGTTTTTGTGGTTTTGTATTTGTCATTGGCGTTGGGTGGTATGAGTATATGGTGAAATCGATGATATAGTGGTCAGACCAGGGGTTTTGGTTGGGAATAGGAGTGGAGGTTTGTGGTTGACTTTGGGAGGAAGGCAAGGTCTATGATGTTTCCGTTTACGTGGGTGGGCATGTTTATTATCCGAATGTAGCCCATGTCTTCCATGGTGTCCATAAATGTCATTGCTTGTTGGTTACTGAGTGAGTGTAAGTTGAAATCTCCTAATATGATTTGTGGCTTTCTTAGTGGGGAAGTGCATACAGATTCAAGAATAGATGTAAGGTTTTCATGGTTGGGTGAGGGGGGTCTATAGATCAGGCATATGGTTATGCTTTTAATTTCTATTTTAAGTAGGTCTATTCCTTCTATGTTGGTGCATATGCTTGGGATAGCTTTGTGTTCTTTTTTGCTAATTATGAGAACTCCCCCTCCTCGTTTATTGTCTCTAGGGCAATTGGCTATATCATAGCCATCTATTTTTAGTTGGTTTAGGAGTATGATATCTGATTCTGACAGCCAAGTTTCAGTTACACAAAGAAAATCTGGGCGGTCATCTTTGATCGGGTCTATAATGGTAGGGATCTTATTCCTTATGGATCTAGCGTTAATCAGTATGAATTTCGTAGGGATGGGTGTGTCTAGTATTTGAGTTTGTGTGATCGTTAAAGGGTGAATATGGATTAGTCTATTATGCGTCCTATGTTTACCTGAGTAGTGTGAATTTCTGTAGTGCTGATTGGCTTCATACCTGGTGCAAGAAGTAATGATGGGTATGGTGAGGGGTAGGTTTGCATCAGTGTGTATGTAGAGGTTTGTGTAGGTGCATGACAAAAGCAGGAACAGTAGGGTATAAGCGGTGATGGTGATATACTTCATTTTTATCAGGTAGTGCCTTTCATGTGACAGTGGAGTTAATCTGGGGCTGTATTGTGGTTATGGTGTGTTAAGAGTGGTACTGTTCTCAGTTTCTGCTGAGCTTAGTATATGCTATCCTTATTCACTGCTGGATTGGGGGAGGCAAGTAAGTAGATGGGTTGAATTGTAAAGGACAGCTTTGGTGAGGTCTCATTAAATTATATTGAAGTACTATGTAACAATGTTACAGCAAGAAATCACATTAGGTTGTGTAGCATTACCATGTAACAGTGCGAAATGGAAGCCTTGGAGGTCGCCTTGCCCTTCTACGGGTCACCAAACAATACAAAGAACCAGTCAGTCTTTCTGAACTCCTGCGTAACTCAAGTAACACCTGAGGGCCCTGCACATGTCCAGCAAATGCAACACGCACAAATCAACCAAGGCCTGCATCTTGGAGAACACCGATAGAGTAACTACCTGATTAAGATGGAATGCTGAGACCACCTTGGGGACAAAACGGGGACTGGCTGAAGCACTGCCTTCTCTCTAGACAGACATAACCAAGACAGACACCCTGCAGGACAGAGCCAATTTGAAGTGCAGAAGGAAGCCCTCCTCCTGGGATAGGAGGTCTGGGGCTCGGCCCAGAGGGACTGGGAGTGCTACTAACAGGGACAGCAGCAGGGAGAACCAGGGTTGCCTTGACCATTTGGGTGCGATCAGTATGACTGATGCCCCTTCGCTCTGGACCTTGAAGAGGGTCTTGGTGACCTGGGGGGGGGGGGGCGGTGTCCCTCCGACCACAGGTGCAGTTGACGCAAGCAGAACCACAGCAGCTGTGCGTTGTCCGGGTAGGCAAACAGGTCTAGCAGTGGCCTACTCCAGCATTGAAAGTTGCTGCACCTCCTTGGGATTCAAGTGGTGCTCATGTGGGTGAAGGACTCTGCTCAGCCTGTCTGCTAGGCAGTTGTCCTAACCCGATAGGTATACCGCTCGCAGAAGAATGCCTTGGCACACTGCGAAGGAGAGAAGAGCCACCGCCTCCTGACAGAGGAAGTACGAACCTGTACTCCCTTGCTGTTTGTTGACATAAAACATGGCCACTTGGTTGTCCATCTGGATCAGGACAGGTTGGTGACATAAGCAGTGTCGGAATGCCCGCAGAGCCAGTAAGATGGCCCTGAGTTTGAGGAGATTGATCTGCAAGGGTGACTCAGCCTTGTGTGCGGCGGTTCCCACAATACACCCCCCAGCCCAGGAGGGAGGCATCTGTCATCAGGGTACGCTGTGGTGCGGTTGCCTGGAAAAGCATTCCCACCCAGAGGTGGTGCAATTTTTGCCACCTGGTAAGGGAGTCCATCAACTGGTGGGCAACTCGGACCCTGTCCCGTAGCATACCTGTGGCCTGAGTTCACTGAGAGCAGAGGCACCAATGAGCTGTCCGCATATGTAGGAAAGCTAGTGATGTGACCTGTAGCATGTCCAGCTGCACCCCTATGAACTCCAGACCGAGTTGGAGTGAGGGGGGATTTGGGGCAGTTGATGACAAACCCAGGTGCTGCAACAGGAGGGTTGTACGCTCTGCAGCCTGCCTGACCTCTGAGGGTGTATCGGCTCTGATGAGCCAGTCATCCAGGTAGGGGACTACAAAGGCCCCTTGAAGGCACAAGTGGGTAGCTACCACCGCCAAGCACTTGTGAAAGATCCTTGGGGATGAGGTCAGGCCGATTGGCAGCACCCTGTACTGGTAGTGCCCTCCTCCCACCATGAATCACAGGTACTGCCTGTGGGAGGAATGGATCAGGATCTGAGTATACGCATCCTTTAGGTCCAAGGAGCACAGCCAATTTCCCTGGTGGAGGTAGAGCAGCAGTGTTCCAAGAGAGAAGGGAAATAATCTTGAACTTCTACATCACTAGAAAATCGTTCAAGTTTTGTAGGTCAAGTATGGGCCCGAGGCCCCCCTGTTCTTTTGGGGACAAAGTAGTATCTTGAGTAAAAGCCCTTTCCCCACAGATGTCTGGGTACGGGTGCTACAGAGTTGTCCCTGATCAGACCTGCGAGCTCGGAGAGCAGAAGAGTCTGGTGAAAGAGGTCGCACTGGCTCTCCTGGAAAGAATCTGGGTGGTGCTTAATATAAATGGAGATATCACTCCTTCAAAACCTGCAACACCCACTGCCCTGTGGGCTGGTGAGGGTCCCCCAGGGGAGGCGAGGCCCTGCCCTGGGAGTAAAAAGTTTAAGAACATAAGATATGCCATACTGGGTCAGACCAAGGTCCATCAAGTCCAGTATTCTGTTTCCAACAGTGGCCAATCTAGGTCATACGTACCTAGCAGTTTCCCCAAAAGACACTGTTTCCGCAATGCTTGTACTGGGTCCAGCATTGATATCTTGGGTCCCTTCTTAATAATGGTTTATGGACCTTTCCTCCAGGAACTTGTCCAAACCGTTTTTAAACCCAGCTACACTAACAGCCTTTACTACATCCTCCGGTAACAAATTCCAGAGTTTGATTACACGTTGAGTGAAAAAATATTTTCTTTTATTAGTCTTAAATAGTTTACCCTGAAGCTTCATTGCATGTCCCCTAGTCTTTCTATATTCTGATAACGTAAACAATCGATCTACGTTTATCCGTTCCACTCCGTTCATTAATTTATAGACTTCTATCATATCTCCCCTCAGCCGTCTATTTTTCAGGTTAAAGAGCCCTAACCTTTTTAGCCTTTCTTCATAGGAGTATCCTTCCTTCCCCTTTACCATTTTGGTGGCTCTTCTCTGAACCTTTTCTAATAACTCTATATCCTTTTTAAGATAAGGCGACCAGAATTGCACACAATATTCAAGGTGCGGTCTCACCATGGAACGATACAGAGGCATTGTAATATCTTTTGTTTTATTTTCCATTCCTTTCCTTATGATACCTAGCATTCTATTTGCTCTCTTGGCTGCTGCTGCACACTGGGCTGAGGGTTTTAACATATTATCCACAATGACGCCTAAATCTTTTTCCTGGGTGGTGGTTCATAATGTGGAACCTTTTCCCTCTTGTGGGATTAGAGCTGTGGCTTGGGGCTTCTGAGCCTTGGGCTTCTGGGCTCCTTGGCCCCACCTTTTGGGGCGAGCACACTGTTGCTGGCCCAAGAAAGTCTGATACCCGTGATCCTGCTGAAAGTGCCCCTTTTTTCCAGGGAATAGAGGCCTTTTCCCCAAGGATTTTTTGTGGGCAAAGAGGTCTTATTCGAGAGCCTCTGGAGGGTCACCACTTCGGCCTCTATCTCAGCTACTTTGTTGGCCATTGGCTTGCCGAACAGGTTCTCCCCGGTGCAGGGGATGTCAAACAGCTTGTCCTAGAACCACTGCTCGAAGTCCAAGAACTGTAGCCAGGCTTGGCATTGGGCACCGATGCCAGCTGCTGCTACTCGAGCTACAGACTCAAATCCATCATAAGCTGCCCGGGAGAGGAACTTTGAGCAGTCTTTGATCCCGGAGGTGAGCCTGGAACCGACTGAGGAATTCCCCAGCAAGTCCTGCCAAGAACCCCGACAGTTCCTGGGTCAGGGCCTTTTAGGTACATTCCCATGTACAACTCACAGGCCTAGATGTGGCACTCCGAATTTGCGCCTTGGAAGCACTTCCGCCCCATGGCATCAAGGGCTCTAGCATCCTTACCGGGGGGGGGGGGGGGGGAGAGACAGAAGAGTAGGTCTTCTGGCTTCAGAGTTTTGGCATGGCTGATTTGACAACCATGGAGTTGTGTGGTAGTTGTGGAACCCCAGCCCCTTCATGACACGGTATATGGCATCGAGATGTCAGCTGACCACCGGCACAGATGCTGGGGTCTCCCACACTCTTAGAAGTAGCCACTCGAGGATTGGCTGCACTGTCACCATGAAAGTCTCCTTGGGTGGAGATTCAAACTGGAGGATCTCCATTTCCTTGGTGTGCAGGTTCTCCTCCACCTGCACTGAGAGGGACCTGGCCATATCCCTGACAAAGTCGTGGAAGACCACATCTTCCGGAGGAGAATGGCACCGGGGGAGACCAGTCCAAGAGGACATCTTGGTGCCGTCTGGTTTCTGGAGAGGTCTTGTCGTCGGTCTCCCATTCAGAATCAAGAGGGGATGACGAGTCCGAGGCCCTGCTCAAGGCCCTCCCAAGGACCAAGGTCAGAGTCTCGGAAACTGGCTGGGGAGGACCCGATTCCCAAAGAACAGGACTGGAACCTTGACTGGAGCAGAGGGCTTACCCAAGGCTGGTAGCACTCAGCTCGATGACCGGGGACACCCCCCAGTTGGGAGCCTGGTTATCGGGGCAGATGCGGATGAACCTGCCATCATTGCCTACTGCATAGCCCAGATTGCAGTGATGTTCTGCTTCATGGTAGCAATTCTGGACTCCAAGCCAGAAGGCTCTGCAGCTTTTGGCGCAAGCACCAAGGGTCTCAGGCCTGGCGCCGACACTTTCTCAAGTGCCTCCCCGACAAGGATCACAGCCTCAAAGATCCTCGCAGTCTCTGCCGGCCAGGACATCCTTTTTGGGGACCTCAGGAGGATGTTTCTCAGAGCACCTCCGGATGGTCTTGCTGGGTTTCTCCGGCACAGCCTTGACGGACTTAAAGGACTCTTTCTTTTTCCACTTAGGATCCAAGGCCTTTCCGGAGGAGCTGCCACCGCAGGACTAAGATACTCAGCCCTCTCTGGATGTGCTGGGCTTGGAGCTCGGCATCGGAGAGGCTGGTGCCGAGTCAGACCTGGGGAACAGTTTCTCTTGCAACTCCAACCTCTTTCTATTGGTCCTAGGTACATGGTCGGGGACAGGTCGTAGGAGGCGCTGTCATGGTCTGGCTCCAGGCAGCAGAGACAGTAGTCATGGGTGTCTGTTACACTGCAGTGGTCACATTTTTTTAATCCACCCAGAGACATAGTGGGTAAACACACAGCCGGGGGGTCAGAGACCCCCAGCAAAAAAGGGCACGAATGCTGGTCGAGGCAAGCCCCAAAGGAAAAAATGGAAAAGCAGCCATGAACAGTGCCGGGGCCATTGCCAGTGCCGGCTCGAGGAGGGAAGAGGAACCGATACGCAAACCTGGAATAGCTATTTTTTGAAGGATATAGCAAGGATTTTTTCTGGGGAAATTGGACTGCCATCCGTTGGGCTCTGTGGATAAAAAGGAGACGGAGCAAGATCACACCCTTGGGAGGGAAGGGGACCATGCATGCATGGTAGCATTCCCAAAGGCTTTCTTTGAAAACTGGGGAAATGCTCCGCACGGGCTCAGTCAGCACCGATGTCACTCATATATGAGGATTGACTTCCTGCTTGTTCCTTGAGAACGCAAGAAACGCTGATGGTCGGCACAAATGAGAATATGCAGGTAGACCTTTGAAGTCCAAGGAAGTGAGATATTCCCCTTTCTGCACAGCCACAATCATCGAATGCAGGATCTCCATACGGATTCGAGGGCTCTTCAATGCCCTATTGACCCCCTTGAGGTCCAGGATGGGCCACCAGGGTCCTTCCCTTCTTGGGAACTGTAAAATAAATGGAATACTGCTTGGAGCCCCAGTAGGCCTTTGGAACCCATAAGACAGCCTCGAGCTGCAGAAGCCGTTCAAGAGTGTCCCAAACTGCCTGAGCTTTCCCAGGAACTCAATAGGGGGAAAGCAGAAAAGCATCTGCAAGGGATGCTCGAACTCTAGGAGTTTAGGAAAATTGAACAGTTTAGGAAAATTGAATAATACTGTTTTCATGAATGAAAGGTATTTTTGATTATCTGTGAAGTATTCATTCGAGAAAAAGACCCAAGACATTTTTGTTTCGAACTCTAGGAGTGGCATAGTGGTTGCGGCAAGTTGCCTCAGGCTGGGGGTTCAAATCCCACTGTAGGGCAGCAACATCAGGCTGGAGGAACTGGGGTTCCTAGTCCCACAAGTGCTCCTTGTGGCCTTGAGCAAGCCACTTAACCCTCCGTTACTTAAGGTACAAAACAGATTGTGAGCCCTTCGGGAAATATATACCATACCCGAACGTACACCGCTTTGACCTGATGAAAAGCAGTATATAAACATTACTAATTAAAATAACCTTCCCAAACCATCTCCAACACCCAAGTGTTGGTAGTAATTGACCCAGGCAGGGCAAAAATGCTGCAAATGACCACCCACTGGCAGCACCCACGCCGGAGCCCCCAAACCTTAATTGAGTGGGCTAGAGGGCCCCCTGAATCACCACCAGGCTCACCTCTGTCACCCTAGCAACCCCTTCCCCTACCCCCCAAAAGGGCTGAGCCAGAGGTAAAAACCTGGACAGATGTGAATTACCACCTCCAGCCACCTGTAATCTCTGAAATTCATAACCCCTGTCCCGAGAGGGAGTCCCCTTACCAGAAGCCTTGTGTCAATCCTCAGGCAGTTGGAAGGACCTTTGGTTCACAAAGGTCCTTGACCAGCTTTTCCAGGTTCACACCAAACAGCAACTGCCCCACAAAAGGGAGTTTGCTGAGCTGCGTCTTAGAGGAGAATGAGGAAAAACTGAGCTGAAAACAGCCCATAAGAAACCTGTGCACCCTCACTCAGCTATTATTTTTCTCCAATCTCAGCAGATGAGGCTTGGCTCCCCAAGAAAGCAGTACTAGACTCCAGCCGAACCACCTCAGCAAGGCCAGTCGACAAACAAGGAGCCCTCCGAAACTTTGTGCAACCATCATAGACAGGTCCATGCCACATAGGCCCTGCAGACAGAAGCCTGTAGTGCCAGCGCAGAAATTTTTAAGGACTGCTTGAGCAAGGGCTCCATGCGGCGGTCCTGTGGCTCCTTTAAGGCAGCGCTGCCTTCCACCAAAATGGTGGTTTTCCCAGTGACCACCACCACCAGGGCATCTACCCTTGGTAGACACAACCTCTCCTTCTCTGAGACAAAAGGATAAATCCTTGCCATAGTTCTACCAACATCTAACTCAGCATCAGGAACCTTCCGCTGTGTCTCAATGTGTTTTTCAAGCACTGTGAAAAGGAAAGGCCCTAGGGGGCTTCTGAAACCCCTGCAAGATCAGGTCTCCTGCCATCTCAGGAAGGAGCCAACCGAGTCTCCTCGAATAACCTAAACTCCGCCAAGGTATGGGAAACTAGAGAGGGCAACTCATCCCTATAGAAGATCCGAACCACCATCTGATCCCTCCTCCACAGGGAGCTTGCCCTCTTTCAAATTCTCCTGTGGAAGCTATTCCAGAAAATCAGAAGGGCCTTCCAAGGCCAGCGACCCCAAAGAGGCCGCATCCTCTTGCTCATCCAGCAGCTCCCTCAGAGACCTCTTTACTGTTGTGGGGAAGGGCTTCCCCCCAGTTCGCTGAGGGGCTTCCCCCCAGTTCGCTGAGGCCCCCCCCCCCCACCAAAGGCAAACAGCCTGATACAGTAAAAGAAAATTCAGGTGAGAAAAGTTGGCCCCTGCTACAGGAGCACCTCCTGACCCTCCCAACTGCAGCAATTTACACTGACTGCAAAACCGGAGGACCTCTACACACAGCGGAGTCCACAGCTACATCGAATATGGCATCCATTCCTGTCAAAACACTGGGCTTGGCATCCAAAGCAGCATGATTGTGGTCATCTGGAGTGTCAATGACTGTCCCCTGCACAATCTAGCCATCGGACAGAAAATCCATAGCCATGACACTCTTTGATGCAGCTGCAGCACAGCCACACTGCTGAGAGGTGTTCTTGCCAGCTGCCACATGTCATGCGCCACCCACAATCCTCCAGATTAGTCATGAACGCCAGCGGCAAGGCACTCTGCTCTCCCAACACACGCACTCAAAACTGCTCCAATCCCTCTTACCAGGACACAGCCGCAGTTGCATAGTTGCACTTGCGGAGCCTCCTGGTCTGCCTTGCGATACTATTCTCTTCCCTTTTTTTCTCTTTAGGGACAAAGCACGATCCATGCCTAGAAATTCCTCAACCACAGGATTTCTTCAAAAAGAGTTGGAACGGGGGGAGCTCCAAGTGCAACTAGGGGAAGATGGGAGGGACCCGGACCACCAGGTTCTGGACCCCCAGGCCTGGGAAAACAAGGGAACACCCATGGACCAAATGCCACCAACACAACAGTACGGAGCAACAGCTTAGCTCATCCGCCATCTGCTGAGACTGGGAAAGTACTGGCTGAGTGAGGGTGCACAGGTTTCTTATGGGCTGTTTTCAACTCTCTCAGTCTCCATCTGCTGATGGGTAAGCATAAACCATGCATCTGGACTGGACAGGAGGGACGATTAGGGAACTACCTTAAACACAAGAGGATAGTGAAAAATTGCAAGAGGACCTCGATAAATTGGAAGACTGGACATCCAAATGGCAGATGAAATTTAATGTGGACAAGTGCGAAGGTATACACCTAGGAAGGAACAGCCCAAACTATGGTTACACGATGCAAGGTTCCACATTAGGAACCACCAACCAAGAAAAAGATTTAGGCATCACTGTGGCTAATACGTTGAAAGCCTCCATCCAGTGTGCAGTGGCAGCTAAGGCGGCCAATAGAAAGCTAAGAATCATAAGGAAAGGAATGGAGAATAAAACAAAGGATATTATAATGTCTCTGTATCGTTCCATGGTGCGACCACACTTTGAATTTTGTGTGCAATTCTGGCTGCCATATCTTCAAAATGATATAGCGAAATTAAAAAAGGTAGATAGAAGAGCCACCAAAATGGTAAAGGGGGATGAAAGGATTATTTATTTATTTATTTTATTTAGTATACATTTGTATACCGCTACTTCCAGCGATCAGCAGCGGTTTGATTACAGATTGGAAATTGTCAAATCATGACAGGACATTTTTTTTTTTGAGGTATAAACACATTGATTAGACAGGAAAGCACAGCACACAGAGAACTATTTTACAGGGAACATGGGCTATGGAGGGTTAAGTGGCTTGCCCAAGACCACAAGGAGCACCTGTGGGACTAGAAACCCCAGTCCTTCCGGCCCAAGGTTGCTGTCCTCTAGTGGGATTTGAACCCCCGACCTTCCGGCCCGAAGTACTTTGCCCCAACCACTAGGCCACTCCTCCACTCCTATGAGTAAAGGTTTAAAAGGTTAGGGTTCTTCAACCTGGAAGTGAGATGGTATAAGGGAGAAATGATAGAGGTCTATAAATTAATGAATGGAGTAGAACAGGGAAATGTAGATCGGTTGTTTACTCCATCAAAAAGTAAAAAAAAGCTAGGGGACAGGCAAGGAAGCTACAATGTAACCGAGTTTAAGACTAAAAAGAGAAAGTATTTTTTCACTCAATGCATAATCAAACTCTGGAATTCGTTACCAGAGTATGTAATAAAAGCTCTTAGAGTAGCATGGTTTAAAAAAAGGTTTGGACAAGTTCCTGGAGGAAAGATCCATAAATCATTATGGAGGACCATGGAAATCCATGGCTTGCCTCAAGGACAAGCATTGTGGAAGCTGTGTGGCTTTTTAGGAATATGCCCAGTACTTGTGACCTGGATTGGCCACTGTTGGAAACAGTATACTGGGCTTGACGGACCTTGGTTTGACTCAGTATGGCATTTCTTATGCTCTTAACAGGGCCACAATGAAGTTTAACAGAGCACTCCTAAGTTCAAATACAGTAGCTGAGTTGATTCAAATGTTCTTGAAGAATCAGGATGTTTCTGTAGTGTGAAGGAAATTTGAAGCAAATGTTTAAACATGCCAAACATGGAACTCTGGGATAAGGTTGGGAAAAGGCAAAACACTAAAAATTTTAAGGTGTTTTTATAAGCTTTGGGGCACTTTCACATCCACATCAATAGCAGAGGCTCAGGAAACGTGCTAAAGGTGGTTGCTGAGAGGCATAAAATTATTTTAAAAGACCTACAGATATCTCTGGCTGAGACTGGGAAAAGTGTTGGCTTTAACAATTTCACATACATGACCTATATGGGATGGTAGGAAGACAAAGTCAATACTGAAAAAAAAGTCAATTGTTGAGCCACACAGTGCTTGCAAAGAAACACTGGAGGACACTGCATGTACATGGGAGAAGATTTTCTGACTCGATGAGACCAAAGCAGAACTTTCTGGCTTCAATACTAAGATGTGTGGCATAAAACACAGCACAAACACCCTGCTAATACTATCCATATAATAGACCATGTTGGTGGCAACATTATGTTGTAGGGATTCTCTGCAGAGACGGGGAAGGTTTGCACCATCCATTTTTCCCCAGAGTATTCACAAAGTACAGGCAGTTCTTGAAGGAAAATCAGTGCCAGTCTGCTGTAGAAATGGGACCAAGGAAAATATTAACCCTTCAGCAGAACAAAGGTCCTAAATAAATGCAAAAGCAACAATGGAGTAGCTCAGTAAGAAGGAAGGGAATGTCTGAGTGATCCAGTCCAAGACCAGACTTGAATCCTACAGAAACCTTGTTGCAAGACTTGAAGACTACAGTCCACAGATGACCCCCAGACAATCTGGAACAGTTTAAAGCTGTTCTGTCAAGAATGGACAGAGACTACACAATCCCAGTCTGTCAACAATGAGCCGCCTGACTGAAGACTGAACACAATTTAGGATAGCTATCCAGAGGGTCGCCATGAGTCGACTCCGACTCGACAGCACTTAACAACAACAACACAATCCCATTGTGTGAAGTTAGTAGACTTATCCTAAGTAATTCATTGCTGTTATTCTGCAAAGGAGAGATTTCACCTAATACCGAGTTAAAGGGTGTGAAGACTTGAACAATCAAGACACTTTGATTTCTAGGTCTAATACTGAATGAATACTGCAAAAGTTTCAATTACTGTAAAAGTGTTCTATCCATATCAAAAACAAACATCAAACCCAGTGTATGGTTTTAACCAAACCTTGTCAAAGGGAATCAGCTCAACCAAAGAAAGCTGCGCCTGCTCAAAGCAGTAAACTTCTTTTTGATTATCAATCATCTAGCACAGCCAGATCCACTATAGAACACATAGCCCACCCTTCCGGGGGGGGGGGGGGGGGGGAAGGGGGACTACAATCGCTTCTTCCTTCCATCCTGATAGAAAATTAATTTGGATTTCTGGGTCTCAAGTATAGGCAGGTTTCTCATCTGACCTCCAGATTAGTCCTTTTGCTGGACTGAACCATTTTCAACCCATACCATAAAACAAAGTTATTCACCTATAGCAGGTGTTCTCGGAACAGCAGAATAAGTCGTCACATATGAGTGATGTCCCAGAGAGCACAAGCATATGAGCAACCTTCCAGCTATCTTACAAAGAGCTTTTGGCAGTGCTCCACTGCACATAGGTGCCAAGTCTGCCTCCCTATCACTGGGACTGCTTGACAATCTCAAACTAGCTGAACATAGAATAAAGTTCCAAGGGGTGGTGGGCCAGTTTAACGAGGACTAATCCTGCTATCTAGAGAACATCTGCTACAGGTGAATAACAGGGGTTTTTTTCCCCCTGTGGACAAGCAGGATAATGCCCTCACATATGGGAATTCCTAGATAAAAGCTGCCTCAAAAGACAAGGAGAAAAATACACATAAAACATACCACAATCAGCTGACACAAAGTATTCTTGGTGGTGGTAAGCCTCTCGCATGTGAGTGTTTTTTCTACAGGCAACCTGGAAAGAAAAATAACTAGGCCTAGAGGGAATAGCATTGGATTCTACTATGCCAAATAAATTCTGGAGAACAGGCTGATCAAACCTATGTCTGGAGTCTTTCTAGACAGTAGGGAGATGTGAATATATGGACTTTAATCCATATAATGGCCTTGCCTATCTCCTCCCTGAAGGATGATCTCAAGTGGGCTAATGCAGACAGCTCTGACATTCTGAACTATGACATGACCCTGAAGAGTCAAATCTGCCTGAGCATAAGTAAATGAGAAAGTTGCTAGCCAACTGGACAATGAGTGTTTTGCTTAAGGCAAACACAAACTTGCTTGGGTCAAAAACAAACAAAGTTGGGTGGATTTTCTAAGGACTTCAGTCTGCTCCAAATAGAAGGCCAAGGCTTTCTTGCAGTCCAACATATGCAGTGCATTTTCCCATTTGCGAGTGTGTGGCCTGAGAAAAAATGCTGGTGGAATGATTGACTAAGGTGGAAGCCCAACACCATCTTAGGAAAAAACATAGAATGAGTGTGTAGAACTCTTATTGTTGAAAGATTTTGTATAGATCAAATCAATAAACTATGGCCTTCCAGGTCAGGTACTACAGTTCACAGTTAATCTAGTGGCTCAAAGGACGCTTGCATCAGCTGGGTTAAGACAACTTTGAGGTCCTACGACAGCAGGATGCCGAACATACTTCATTAGAAGCAAACCCGCATGAAATGATCAACTTAAAGTTGTAGGATAAAGAGATTTATCTTCTATATAATGGCGATATTTGCCAGTCACACTGAGATGTACCAATGTAGATGGTAATCAAGCAGTTTTTGTGTGGGACAAGTAGAAAGGCCCTAGATTCTTTTATCACACCAAAAGGCAAATCTCTTCCATTTAAAGCTGGCTCATATAAACCCTCTAGTGAAATTTCTCCTGGAAGCAAGAATGACATTGGCTACATTACCAGCAGGTTTAGAAAGGATGGCACCACCCCCTCAACATCCAACCTGTGAGGGTTATGGACTTTATGTTGGGGTGCAACAATGTGCCCCAGGAAGGAAATATTTCTTTATGGAAAAGATAATAGATACATGGAACAGCCTCCTGGTGGAGGTGGCGAAGATGAGAACTATCTGAATTCATGAAAGCATGGGACAAGTACAGAGAATCTCTCTCAGAGGGAGAGGAAGGGACTGTGGAACTTAATGGTTCTTATACTTGGGCAGACTGAATAGACCATATGGTTTTCATCTGCCATTATTTACTGTGTTTCTTCTACAACAAGAAGCTCTCGACTGCTGATCGGGGGGGGGGGGGAGGGGGGTGCAGGAGAGAATACCAGTGGTACTCACCTTGTAGCAGGTGTTCTCCATGGACAGCAGGATAAGTCCTTATATCTGGGTAATATTATCAACAGAGCACTTACATAGGAATCTTTCTCAGCTCCTTCCAGAAGCGAAGGGTTTTACCGTGCATGTGTGCACCCTGCCTGCTTGCTGCTACCACAACTAGTTGCCTCAGTCTGGAAACCAGGTCAGTTAAAATACAACTCCAAGGGGAAGTGGGAAGGATGTGGGGACTTATCCTGCTGGAGATCTCCTGGTGGTAGTGGTGAACACCCGCTGCAGATGGGTAATTCTCTTTTCTCTGTGGCCAAGCAGGATAAGTGCTTCCATGTGGGATTCCCTAGTTACCGGCTGCTTTGCAACAAATAAGCCAAATAAGAGCGTCACCAATGAGAGACATCAAATGTAAAATGAACAGCAAAGGTAAGGTGACATTTTACTTACCAGATAATGTCTGTTCCTTGCTAGAAAAGTCCAGACAAGTGGGTGGTATTCCCCCCCCCCCCCTACCAGCAGATTGGTGGAGACAAAGAACCGATGAAAAGCCAGGTTTCAATGACATCACTCCCATGCCTCTATACACCTCAATCACCAGAGGTCTCCTCAGTATCAGTCCCAAAAGCATATGGGTGAACATGGCAGGCTTCACACCACCTCAAAGGGGCAACAATGAGCAACGAAACAGAGAACTATGTACAGGAAAGCATAAAGAGAAGGCTGTTTGTAGAAAATAAACCTGCAGAGGCAAAATATAGGAATCTTAGCGAACCCAAGGATACCGCCTCAGAAGAACAGAGCAAACAATTCCAGAGGTGGGACCAGGACTGGTCTAGCAGGACTCAGACATTATCTGGTAAGCAAAATGTCACCTTCCATATCATCCTGTTGGACCAGTCCAGTCCAGCCAATAGGACGTACCAAAACTACATCTCTACTGGGTGGGAAGAAAATAGAGCAGCTCACAAAACCCTTGAGCCAAGGCAGTGTCTGCCCTCATGTGGCCAACCAAGCAGTAATGCTTGGCAAAAGTAGAAAGTGATGCCCATGTTGCTGCCCAAAAAATATTATCAGGGGCTACCAAGCTCCACTCCACCCAGAACTTGCAAAACAAAGTGAACAAGGCCATGGGACCGGATGGGATACATCCCAGGATACCGAAAGAGCTCAGAGAAGTTCTTGCAGGGCCGTTAAAGGATGTTTTCAACAGATCCTTGGAAACAGGAGTAGTTCCTCAGGACCGGAGAAGGGCGGATGTGGTACCTCTTCACAAAAGTGGTGACAGGGAAGAAGTGACAAACTACAGGCCCGTGAGCCTTACCTCAGTGGCAGGAAAAGTAATGGAGGCGCTTCTGAAAGAGCAAACAGTGGACTTTCTCAAAACCAACAGGTTGCATGATCCAAGGCAACATGGTTTTACCAAAGGACGATCTTGCCAAACAAATCTGATTGAGTTCTTTGACTGGGTGACCAGAGAACTAGATCAGGGCATGCAATGGATGTCATCTACCTGGATTTCAGCAAAGCCTTTAATACTGTTCCTCTTAGGAGGGCTTATCAATAAACTCAATAGTTTGGGGAAGGGTCCCAAGGTGATGAACTGGATCAGAAATCGTTTGACTGATAGACAACAGAAGGTGATGGTAAATGGAGCCCACTCAGATGAAAGGAGAGTGATTAGCAGGGTGCCCCAGGGTTCGGTCCTGGGCCCGGCACTGTTCAATGTATTTGTGAGTGATATTGCTGAAGGACTGAATGGAAAAGTCTGTCTTTTTGCAGATGAGACAAAAATTTGCAACAGAGTGGACTCCCCTGAGGGAGTGGATAACATGAGGAAAGAACTACAAAAGCTGGAAGAATGGTCTAATGCTTGGTAGTTAAGGTTTAATGCAAAGAAGTGCAGTGTCATGCACTTGGGAAGCAGAAATCTAGGGGAGATGTATGCGATAGGGGGCGAGAGGTTGGTGTGCATGGATCAGGAGAAGGACCTTGGTGTGATTTCTGAGGATCTCAAGGTGGCAAAACAGTGTGACAAGACAGTGTCAAGAGCCAGGAGGATGTTGGGTTGCATACAAAAGAGGAATTACCAGCAGAAAGGAAGAGGTACTAATGCCACTGTATAAATCACTGGTGAGGCTTCACTTGGAATACTGTGTTCAGTTTTGGAGAACATATCTTGCAAAGGATATAAAGACTGGAAACTGTTCAGAGGAAGGCGACCACAATGATTTGGAGCCTGCATCAGAATCCTTATGAGAAGAGACTTGAAGACCTAAATATGTACACTCTGGAGGAGAGGAGGGACAGGGGAGATATGATTCAGACCTTTAAAATACTTAAAGAGAAATAATAAAAAACAAACTTCTTCCAAAGATGGGGAAGCTGTAAAACTAGAGGGTATAACATGAAGCTGCAAGGGGGTAAATTGAAAGAATGTCAGGAAATACTTTTTCACTGAAAGGGTGGTGGATGCTTGGAATGCCTACCCAATGGAAGTGGTGGGGGCAAATACAGTGACAGAATTCAAAATGGCATGGGACATACACAGTGGATCCCTTTACAGCAACAGGATAAAATCAAAATAAAAACTTACCTAATTTCTCAACATACAGGGGTGTCCTACACGGAACGGTGGGTTCACCCCTAAAACAAAGACATGAGGAGGGGTGGCCTGCACGGAGCGGCAGGTGCCCCTACTCTTGCCATCTTACTGGGCAGACTAGATGGACCATACTGGTCTTTATCTGCCGTCATTTACTATGTTACTATGTAAGGAAGCTTGTGCTTGGGTAGAAGGGGCGTGCAAACCCTCTGAAACCGGCCAGTTTGGCAGCAGATCCACCAAAACAATGATCTCCTTAACCCAGCACCCCAATACAGACTGAGCCACCATATCCTCTTGCACGGGTCAGCAAACAGCAAAAAAAGATGGTCTGACTTACAAAAAAAATTTGTAAGCTCCAAGAACCAGAGAAGCACCCTCTGTACATCCACAAGACAAAGATACTACCATTCTCCCGACACTGCTTCTTAGAGAGTGGCAGTCAAACCACCTGTTTCACATGAAGGAAGAAACCACTTCAGGGAACAAAGCAGGCACAAGCTGAATGGAAACAGCCTTCTCAGAAAAAGAGATCTCAAGACAGAGCCTGCAGCTTGGAAAACTGCCTTGCAAAACAGTCGCAACAAAGACAACTATCTTGAGCATCAAATCCTGCAGAGTAGTGAGCTTCAATGGCTCAAAGAGCTCAAACGCCAGGCTTTGAGTACCAGAGACAGATCCCAGGAAGGGACCATAGACCATATAGGATGGTGCAGATGCCAAATCCCCTTGAAGGTGGCATGAAACATCCAAGTGTATGGCTAGAGACTTACCAGTCAACAGTCCTCTGAAATAGGCCAAAGCTGCTACCTGAATCTTCAGGGATCTAAGAGAAAAAAAGATCCTTCTCCAGACCATCCTGCAGAAAAGGCCATAGAGATGGCACCTTGAACACCTGAGGAGCCAGCCGCTGTGGGGCCGCACTAGTACTCAAGGCACCAGACCCACACTTATGACAGGGTGGTAGATCTCTTTCAGGCTTTGAGCAGAGTGGATCACTATTGCTGGAGAGTAGTCCATATGTGCTAACCGTCTCCTTACAAAAGCCAAGCCATAAGCGAGAAGGGAGTCAGGCCCCCCAGGACAAGCAGCCCCCGACACAATAAGTCCCAAGATGGAGGCAAGCAAAAAAGTGGTGTTCGCGGGTGCCGCTTCAGATCTGCACATCATGTTCTACTCTGCCAACCCAGCGCCATTAGAATAATCCTTCTTGGATGGCACTCCACATGCCGTATCACGTACCCCAACGGGGCCATGGAGGAAACATCTACAGCAGGTAATGACCTGGTCAAGGTTGAGCCAAGGACTTTGGACCCCACCTCCGTGTAACTGAAATGTCACATTTTGGCATTGGGCAGTGGCACAGAAACAACTGAAAAACACCTCAACTCTCACAAAGACCAGAGAGTGCTGGCTAAGAGAATCCATTTCCACAATATTCACCCCGGCAATGTGCAGAGCTGACAAACTAGGAGGCTCTTTGCCGCCCAAGCAAACAGGAGAGCCATCTCCAGGGCAATTCCAGCACACCTCATGCCGCCTTGTCAATAAACATAAGCCACCATCGTGGCATTGTCTGAGAACACATGAACTGACTGACCCTTGACTGGGAGACAGAGATGCAGAAGAGCCAACCTGATGGCCCTCACTTCAACACAGCTGAACCACAATGACTACCCACTGTTCCGAAGGTTCCAGGCCATTTGGCCTTAGCAATGGGCTCCTCAGCCTAAAAGACAGGCATTCATCACCAGAAGAATCCTCAGAAGACTGGGCTGCTGCCTTCACCATCATTGGGAGCAGGAGCCAGAGCTCGAATTGCTGATTAAGATCAACCCAAACTCTGGGAGCTTGCTATGAACAGAATAGCACTAGATAATCCAACAGTCTTTGACTTTCTCTATCGAAAATGTGCTCCCAGGAACTCCAGAGACCAGGAAAGCTACAACTGGCTCTTCCCCAAATGTTAGTCCAGCCAAGGATCATCAGAAAGGACACCACTTTAGGACTTACTCAAGATGCCTCTGAAGGAGAATGGGCTCGGATGAGCCAGTAGCCCAGATATGGGGGCACATAAATCCCTTGGTGCCGCAGATACCACCACCATGACCTTGGAGAACGTCTTGGAGAGTCTGAATGGAAGGGGGGGGGGGGGGATGAACTGAAGGTAAAAGCCAAGCATGGTAAAATACCGATATTTGCTGATCCCTGGATTGGTATATAAAAATACACATCGTCCAAAACCAGAGATGCAAGGAACCCCCTCTGGGCACTGCTTGAATCAGGAATTGTAAAGTTTAAGTCCAGAAATGCATGACATGCAAGTACTCGTTGACACACAAGGACTAAAATGGGCTGAAAGGTTTCTACTGTGCTCGACAGCACGAAACAGACTGAACACCTGCCCTGATCATCCAAGAAAATTCTTCAAGTTGATATGCACACCCACAAGGGGAGAAGACAAGTGGCCGGTATCGTCTCTTTCCATTCCAAGTCATAGCTGTACTGAAGCAGAAGTAGCACCCAGTGACCCTTGGTGACCCAGGCCCATTTCTGAAGAACAGACAAAGCCTGACCCCCCCAACTGGAGGAACAAGGGAATGGGCCTCAAACCTTCATGCACAGCCCAGGAGCGTCCTCCTCTGCATGGGACCAGTTCACTGGGCCCAAGCACTCCATGAAAGGACCAATAAGCCCGAAATCCATAAAGAGAGAAGAAAGGTTTCTATGCTGGTAGAGATAAGGAGTCTCGAGACTCCCGGGAGTCCAACCAGCGTATCTATGAGTGGACGGAGGCTGACCGAACAGGATTCCTGGTCCTCTGGAACGTGGTAGGATTTTCTCACCCAGGTCCTTCACCAGCTTCTCCAAATTGAACCCAACTGGATTTTGGAAGATGAGTCCGCTGCCCCGTAACAGAGCAAAGCCAAAGCAGTGTCACCGTTGACAGGGCAAAATCCCTCGCCGCTCAACATATCAGGCCATACATGGCATCAGACAGGAAGGACAGAGCAGACTGTAAGAGAGGAATAGAATCACTTGGAAGAGACCAAATCCACGGCAACCGGGCTCAAAACATCAGGCCTACACATGCCACCAACTGAATAATACCAGCCACCACAAAGAAATGGGTCTTCAATACGACTCCATCTTCCAGTACAGAGTATCCTTTAAGGCCAATCCACCTTCCACAGGAATGTGGTCCATTTGATAACCACCGTGACCTGAATATCCACCTTCTCTGGGAGAGCGTGCATTCTCTTATACACCTTTAGCCCCTAAATGGGGGAATTGGGGGGGATCCCACTCCAGCTGGAAGAGGCCCTTATCACCCCCGGAAACGGAAGACAGTAGTTGATGTCTGTACACGTTGCAGGAGTGGATGCATCCTCAGTTCCTGCTCCATGCCTGAAGCAACCCCCCTCCAGTTCCTCCTTCCAGAACAAGCAGATAACAGCCTCCTCACAATTCTCTAAAGTCTAGAGTACTACTTCATCCACAGACATCAAGTCACAATCCAGATCTCGGACAGATCCTGGCTGATTCCCATCTCCAAGGGGCACCCTTTGCTGGTAACACTTAGCCACAGGCAATCGAACAGGGTTTCGACTCTCCACCAGCCTCTCATGAGAAGGGAACCCAGAGGCTGCAGGATTTGAATTTCCAGGGCAGAATGATCAGGCCTATTGCAAAAAGGAAAAGAATTCCAGGGAGGACTCCACAAGCTCTCCTCATGGAAGTGACTCCCCTAACACCAGGGGACTAAGTCACCGTCAATTCACTAGAGTGGGGAACAGCACATACATAGTCATTGGAATCACCAGCCGACTGGCTATCCTTACCCACAGCACCACCCGCCACCACCTCCTGCCCTTAAGCAGGCAAGACCGGACTAACAGCATCGTCCAGCATAGAGAGCAATCCTTCCAGGGACAACTGGAGCTGCCATGCTATAGATGAGGCACCTTACTTGCCACAGGTCAAACAATTATTCATGAAGGAAGACAAAGTCAAGTATCACAAAAGCATGCACTGAGGCTGCAGTGGCTTGAAGGCACATATTAACTGCGCTTTTACTGCAATGCATGTTACAGGTGCTTGGGTAGGAACATGTGTTGGAGCCACTTGGGCAGAACGTGCATCCAGACTGCGCGATCACCAGGTGCACAATAGGAGAAAATGCTACCAAAGCATGCAGAAAACACGTTGTTACTCATCTGAACAGATGTTCTCCGGGGACAGCAGAAATCAGTCCTCACATATGGGTGATGTCAGTGCCGACAGAGCCTGTGTGGAAGCAACATGCGTGGTCCACTTCCCGCTCAAGGGTGCCATCTTGCCTCAGTCTGACATAGCTAAGATGGCAAAAATATACGATGGTAAAGAAGCAACTCCAAGAGGAGGAGGGAGGGTTGTGAAGACTGATTCCTGCTGTCCCCGGAGAATACCTGTTATAGGTGAGTAAGGCAAAATTAGACGTATCTGCTAATTGTTGTTCCTTGGGGAACTCCAGTCCAGTCACGAACCTCTGGGTAGTGCACCTCTTCTAGCAGCTTGGAGACTGAGCATGTCATCTTTTGATGACAGTAGTACTAAGAGCAGGCATCACCCCTTTTCTCTAGTCAGTATTGACAAAGCAGACTCACAGGAGCAACAAGCAGTAAAAAAAATGACACACAAATACTCTTACTAGAACTATAAACAATATCCCCCACTTCCTGGAGACGAGGTTTCTCCTACTCCCCCCACCCCAAACAGGATCAGGGAAGTTACTGTGACTCCACTGGGCCCCGAAATCAAGCACTGAACATGAGAGTGATCTGTACAACCTGCAGCAGACCTATAATCCTGACAACTGCTAAACGGGTGGGATCCGGGACTGGACTGGTCCCTCAAAGAATAATTAGCAGGTAAGTAATTTCATCTTTCTTATCGTCCCTCCAGTTCAGTCCCGAACTTCTGGGATGTAACAGAGCAGTTAAGAATTATGGGAGGGACCTACCAATCCAGCTCACAGCACCGCCAACCCGAAGCAGGCATCCCTGGCCACCTGAATGTTCAAGCGGTAATGCTTCGTAAAGGTATGAAGCAACAACCAGATGGCTGCCCTGCAAATTTCCACTGGTGGCAACAAACTGTACTCCGCCCACAAAGTCGCTTGCGCTCTTGTGGAATGCGCCCACAACCCAGTCAGCACTTGCTTACCCATAAAGATATATGCCGATGAGATCGCCTCTCTGATCCATCTGACTTACGGAAGGCCCGAGTAGTCTTCAGATAATGCCATCAAATGCGTCGCATGTCCAGACACCTCAGCGGCTGGCTAGTGCCAGAGTCCTTCGCATCTGACAGAACCGGCAGAGATACTGATTGATTCGCAAGAAAAGCTGAAACCACCTTAGGCAAGGTCGCAATACCACCTTCACAGAGAAGGAAAGAAACAGCTTCCGGCACAACAAGGCTTGAAGTTCCGAAATCCTGTACGCTGAGCATATGGCCACTAAGAGCACGGTCTTAAGAGTCAAATCCTGTAGCAAAGCCTGAGCCAAGGGCTCAAAGGGTTCTCCACAGAGCGCCGACAGTACCAGATTGAGATCTCATGGTGGTACCACCGCACGCCAAGGAGGGCACAGGCAAAGCACCGCTCTCAATAAGCATGCTACAATGGGATGCGTGCCCAATGCTACCCCTTGGACTTTTCCACGATAACAGGCAATTGCCACCAGCTGTTCTCTCAAGGAACTCGTGGTCAAGGCCCTTGTCAAACCCATCCTGCAAGAACACCAAGATGATGGGTACAGAGGCCGCGGCCGGCCTTAGCTGTCTGTCCACACACCAAGCCTCAAATAGGTGCCAAATCTGAATATAGGTCAAGGAGGTAGACCTCCCCTGCCCTGAGCAGTGTCAAAATCACCAGCCCCGAATAACCTCTCTTCATCAGCCGCGCCGTAAGCGAAAATCGATCCACCTGAGGCATGAGCACTGGCCCCTGCAACAAGAGATTTGCTCGCCCTGGCAGACACCATGGGCGATCCGCCAAGCTCCTCACCAGGTCCACATACCATGGGCGTCATGGCCAGTCCGGGGCGATGAGAACCACCATCCCCCGATGGGCCTCAATCCTTTGACCCACCCTGCCTATGAGGGGCCAGGGCAGAAACACAGAGGAGCCCTTCTGTCGGCCACTGCTGCACCAGGGCATCCAGGCTTTCCGGCATTCTTACCCTTTTTCTAGTGAAAAATCGACTCACCTTGGCATTCTCTTAACTTTGCTGCTATCAGATCCTTAACACTGGTGTGCCCCAGCACTGCACCAGCAAGTCAAACACCTCCTGATTGAGCACATATTCTCCTGGGTCTATTCACACACAACTTAAGTAGTCTGCCGAGACATTGTCAACTTCTGCCACATGCGCCACTGACAATGCCTGGAGGTGACTTTCCATCCAATCCATTAGTGCATTGGCCTCCAGGGCTTCATTGCCCATGCTGCCCTGCTGGTTGATGCAGGTTACTGTGGTTGTGTTGCCTGACAGAACATGTACTGCAGCATACTACAACCTTGCTTTGAAGCCCTGCAGCCTGAGGGCCACCGCCTACATCTCCAGCCTGTTGATCGACCAGCAGGCATCCTGCGGATTCCACTGCCCCTGCACAAACTGCCCCTTGCAATGAGTACCCCAGCCAGAGAGACTGGCATCCATCACCAAAGGGACCCAGGCTGGTGACTTGAGAGGCATACCTCTTTCCAGATTCTCCCCCGTAAGCCACCATCTGAGGGTTTTCTCAGCAGAGGCTTAAATAGATAAAACACAAACCCAGCTAATCTAACTGAAAAAGCTTCTTAGTTGTCCTCAGTGAGTCCAGACCTCTGGCTCACCACCTCCAGCCTCTTGGAGACTGAGTGTACTGGAGAGAAGGCCCGATTTATTAGTACCATTGTCATCAAAAGATGACATGCTCAGTCTCCAAGCTGCTGGAAGAGGTGCACTACCCAGATGTTTGGAACTGGACTGGAGGGACAATAAGCAACTACGCTTTCTCGGGGAACAAGCTGGAAGTCAGTCCTCACATATGGGACTCCCCAGCTAAAGGCTACCGAGAACCTGTAACCAAAAGAAAAATGTCATGGCAACCTGCAAAAGGAGAGCCATGACCAGCATCAGTTGAGTCTGAGGGAGAGACTCTTGCAAGATCCCAGCGTCCAGTGAACACCAGCACTCAAATAGCCTGAACACAGAAGGATTGGAGAGCAGGAGTTGCCTAAACCCAAAAAGATTATGGTGTACGGCCTGGATGAAGGCACTGTCCCATTGGGAATTCCCTCTCCAAGCAGTAGTGACCGAAGACTAGGTGGCAGCCCAGCAAATTTCCATCATGGGAATAGAGCGCAGAGTGACCACAGAAGTAGCCATGGCCCTGACATGGTGTGCTGTGACTCTGGTCCAGAGGGATCATCACTTGCTCAAAGGAAAGGGTAATTCAGTCTGCCACCCAGGTGGACAGAGTTGACTTAGTCACTGGGAGCCCCAGACGGCTGAGGTTATAGGACACGAAAAGCTGTTAAGCTTTGCAATGGCTCTAGGTCTGTTGCAGGTAGAAGGACAGGGCTCTCTTGCAATCCAGTCTCCGCCCTGCCAGCATGACGCCTAGGAAAGAAGGTGGGGAGCACCACCTCCTGAATGAGGTGAAATGAGGACATCACCTTCGGCAGAAATTTAGTGTGTGTGAGGAGCACCACCCTGTTCCTGTAGAACCTAGTGTAAGGAGACTCTACCATCACAGACTGGAGCTCGCTAACTCTGAGCTGATGCAAGTACTACCAAGAAAGCACAGTTACTTACCTGTAACAGGTGATATCTGGGAACAGCAGGAATAAGTCTTCACATATGGGTATCGTTGGTACCGACGGAGCCTGCGCGGGAACGCTCCCCAGCATCCAGTAAGAAAGCTTTTGGGAGCATCCCACAGCACCTGCGTGCTGCCTTCCCGCCTTTCCCAACCGCCTCTCTCCAGTTCAAGTTTTAAAGCTGAGACAAGAGAGAGAGAGGAAAGGAAAGATAGAGAGATACAACTCCTAGGGGAGGTGGGTGGGTTGTGAAGAATTATTCCTGCTGTTCCCAGAGATCACCTGTTACAGGTAAGTAACTGTGCTATCTCCAGGAACAAGCAGGAATGGAGTCTTCACATATGGGGACTCCCTAGCTGCAGATGCCAGGGGAAGACCCCAGGTTGTGTGTCCTTGAAAAGGACTCTACCTCCCCCCATGGATCTCTGGCATCCAAACAGGGTAGGTGGGTAGGAGTTGATTAGGAATGGAACAGGTGTTTGAGAACAGCCTGACCAAACGAGGAATCCCGGCGGGAGTCCTTGTCCAAACAGTAATGGGCTGTGAAGGTGGCCGCTCGACAGATTTGGTCGATGGACACAGAGTTTAGATGAGCCATTGAGGCTGCCATGGCTCTCACATTGTGAGCTGTGACATGGCCCTCCATAGAAAGGTTCCTACTCTGGTAGGCGAAAGAAATACACTGAGCAATCCAGTTGGACAGTGTTCTCTTAGAAACTGGAAGTCCTAAATGAGAAGGATCAAAAGCAGCAAAGAGTTGAGAAGACTTTCTATGTTGCTGCATTCTTTGTAAGTAAAAAGCAAGAGCTCTCTTACAATCCAAGGTATGAAGATTCCTCTCTGCACTTGATGCATAAGGTCCTGGAAAAAAGACAGGTAAATATACCTCTTGGTTTAGATGAAAAGGCGAGACCACTTTGGGCATAAAGTGTGGATTGGTCCTGAGGACTACCTTATGATGGAACCTTGTATAAGGAGGATTAGCCACCAAATCTTGCAATTCACTGATGCAGCGTGCTGAGGTGACTGCAATGAGAAAGATAACTTTCCAAGAAAGAAATTTCAAGGAGGTGGTGGCTAAAGATTCAAAGGGTGGCTTCATAAGCTGGCCAAGAACCAGGTTTAAGTCCCATGCCACTGGAGGTGGTCTAATGGGAGGTTTAGTTAGAAGGCCTCTCATGAATCTTGTTATAAGAGGATAAGGAAATAGGCTGTCCATTGAGAGGCTTGAGGGATGCTGCAATAGCACTCAAATGGATTCTTACTAAATTTGTTTTAAGACCTGCATGGGATAAATGAAGGAGATACTCTAGTAAAGAATTCAAAGGTATTGCAAGAGGGTTAAGACCCTTCTCTGAACAACAAATGGTAAATCTTTTCCATTTGAAAGCATAGGAACGTCTAGTAGAAGGCTTTCTAGAGGCATGAATAATATCTCTGACTTGCTGAGAGAGATGAAAACGAAGGTCTAGGCCTTCAGCAACCAAGCCCTGAGATGAAGAGACTGGGGGTTTGGGTGCCACAACGTTCCCTCCTCCTGGGAAAGAAGGTCTTGGGCAGAGCCCAAGTCCAGGGAAGGAGCTTGAGAGAGATGCAGAAGTAGAGGATACCACACTTGGCGTGGCCAATGTGGTGCTATGAGGATCATGGTTCCTCGATCTCTCTGAAGCTTGAATAGTGTTTTGGGAATTAGGGGAATGGGTGGAAAGGCATAAAGGAAGTCTTGACCCCAGTGAAGGAGGAAGGCATCCTTCGCCTGAACTCCCTGACACGGAATTCTGGAACAGAACCGGGGAAGTTTGGCATTCCACGGATTTGCAAAGAGGTCTATGTCCGGGGTTCTCCAAATTCGAAAAATCCTGGCTACCTGGTCCATGTGGAGGGACCACTCGTGTGGAAGCAGAACTCGACTGAGTCTGTCTGCCCAAGAGTTTTGAACGCCTGGAAGATATACTGCCAGAAGATGAATGTGATGCTCTCTGGCGAAGACACACAGTCGCAAAGCTTCATTGCAAAGCGACAGAGAGCCAGTCCCGCCCTGCTTGTTTACATAGAACATGGCTACTTGGTTGTCTGTATGGATGAGGACTGTCCTGTAGCTGAGCAGGGAATGGAACACCCCGAGAGCTAAGAATATTGCTCTGAGTTCCAAGAGATTGATATGCAGAGAAGTCTCCTGTGGAGACCAGATGCCCTGAGTGGAGAGATCCTGCAGATGAGCTCCCCAACCCATTGGAGAAGCATCTGTTGTAAGAGTTGCTTGGGGTAGTGACTGTTGAAAAGGGGACCCCAGCAACAGATTTGGAGAGGACTTCCACTACTGGAGAGACCAAAAAAGGCGACTGGAGTTTGCTATCTTGTCTGACAGGCAACCTGATGCCTGAGTCCATTGGGTGGACAAAGTCCATTGAGCTGCCCTCATGTGAAGGCGAGCATATGGAACCACGTGCACGGTAGATGCCATGTGGCCTAAAAGTTGTAACATCTCTCGAGCAGTTAAATGGGACTAACTGTATCTGGGAGGCTAACTGCACTAAGCGTAGGCAACGGGCCGGAGGAAGATAGGCCCTTGCGGTTGTGGTATCCAGCAAGGCCCCTATAAACTCCAGAGACTGAGTAGGGGAGAGATTTGATTTTGGGATGTTTATTACCAGTCCCAAATACTGGAGAACACGCATTGTGCAGATTAGACAATTCTGGGCCTCTGACTGGGATGGAGCTCGAATGAGCCAGTCGTCCAGGTAAGGGAAGACAAATATTCCTAGAGTGCGTAGAAATGCAGCTACTACTGCCATGCATTTCGTGAACACCCTTGGTGCAGAGGCCAGACCGAACGGAAGCACCCTGTATTGGTAGTGCTTTCCCTGAAAAAGGAACAGAAGGAACCTTCTGTGTGTTGGATGGATGAGGACATGGGTGTACGCTGTCATAACGTGGAAGCTAAGAAAGAAATAGCTTTAGAAAAAAACCCCGTCTTAGATGGAACTGAGAAGATGCAGAGCGCGCAGTTCCAGTGCAGCACAGCCAGAGGGCATATGAGCAATTCCACAGAGCCAGAAGCAACGTGCTCTGACACTGATTGCATTAGCAAGCAGTTTCACCTGAGATCAAGCCCAAAACGTTCAAACCAAAAATCCCTTTATAAAGGAAGCCAGATGGTAGAAGGGCAGGGCAGCAAGAGCCGGCAGAGCAGTAAGAGCCCTGAGAGCAATGGAAACGGTGAAAGCAGTGGAAGCAGCGAAAGCAGCCTAACCAGGAACATAGCCAGAAGCACAGCAAGTATCACTGTAAGAGGCTCTGCAAGAGGCTCAGGACGGAGCACAGCCTGGAGCAGCAGTTTGGATAGCTGTGAGAAAAGGAACCTGGAACAGGACAGCTTCCACGTGCAGCCAACTCAAAGAGACAGAATCCAGAGGAGTTTCACTCAAAGGGATAGAGTCCAGAGAGGCCAAACATATTGGGACAGAGTCCATAGCAAAGCAAACAGAAGAAGCAGTTTGCCTGGTAAAAGCAACTCTCCTAGCCCAAGTAAGTTCATTGTATCAAACCAGCAAGGAACAAGGAAGGGAAGTTCCTACTATAGAGATACCTTTGCTAAGAACTACAGAGGGTGGAAATCCATACCGGGTTTGCCTGATAGCCCTGAAAGCAGAGCACTGCACAGAACAGCTTGTCTGCCTGAGAAAGCACGTTACAAGGAGAGCTCTGGGTGTGGCAGCTTAGAGAAGCCAAGGTATGCAAAATCCTTAATTCTAAGAGAAAGTTTTACTGATGAAAACCCTGTTCAAAGAGATAAACTTTATAAGGGGAGAAGTAAAACTGACCTTTTAAGAGCCTTTCCCCATAGCTTAATAAGAGAGTTTTATGGGAAGCAAAAGAATCCCTGTGAGTTAACAGGGAGTGAAAATTATCACTTATCTGAGGAGGGCAGTGACCCTGAGTCAATGGACTTTGAATATGAAAACAGTATTCCCATTCCTCAGGAGGAGCCGATGGAATGTAATCTTTGTTCAGCAGCTAGCATGAATTCCCTGCAAGATTTGTAGAGAGAAGAACTCTGCTGATGGTGAAGCTTGTAACCATTTCTCTGCTGATATATTAATTTGTTTTGATTTAAAAGAAGCCTTAGCCCAGACTTACACTTAACTGTGAAACCTACAACAGTTGATTGTTTGAAATGTTGGTGGAACCTTTTTGTTAAAGAGAAGGACTGTATTTACTTTCTTTGTGTCTTACTGGACCTTAGCGTTGACCGGGTAAATAACGCCTTGTTACTCTACACTTTGGCTTGAATCGTTCTTCATAAGGAGTTCTGCACTACAAGGATCAGAATCCTCTAGGCCCTTCAGGTCAATCACTCCTTTAAAAATTAAATGCGCCAGATGCCCTTACTCCAACCAACCACTAGGGGCACCTGGTGACAACGCATCCTTGAGATCTAGAGAACAAAGCCAGTCCTGACTCTGAAGGTATGGAAGCAGAGCAGCGAGAGAAATCATCTTGAATTTCTCTTTGAAAAGAAACTTGTTCAATTCTCTGAGATCTAATATGGGTCTGTAGCCCCCTGTTTTCTTTGGGATAAGAAAATAAGGGGAGTAGAACCCTGAGCCCTGTTGAAGAAGAGGTACTTCTTCTATTGCCCCTTGGGCAAGAAGGGTGGCAATCTCCTGACCCAGAAGGCTGAGGAGAGATGTTGGAGAATTGAACTGTTTCACCATGGTGCGAGGAGGAAGGCTTAAGAAATGAAGCTTGTACCCTTCCCTTATGATGGAGAGGGTCCATTGCTCTGCTGTGATTTGTTCCCATCTGGGAGCAAAGTAAGCCAACCTTCCTGGAATGGTGAGGGGCTCTGGTTCTTCCAGAGCTAGAAAGGCTAAGTTCTCTAGTTGCAAGTCAAAGGTCCTGAGGAGGCTGAGGCTGCTGGGCAGTGGAAGGCCTAGCAGCCTTTGACTTGGCCTGTTTAGGTGGTTGCTGACGTTTTGCCGCAAAACGACCTACAGAAGATGCCTGCTGACCATAAGCAGGATAATATCTTCCCTTTTTGAACAATCTTTTCTTAGCAGGAGCAGAGGTGGACTTTGAAAGTCGATCCAAAGCGGAGTTCTCAGCATCCATCTGAGTGGCCTTTGCATGCCAATCCTTGCCAAAAAGGTTTTCACCTGTACAAGAAGATTTCCTAATTCATCTTGGACCCAGAGTTCCAGATCAGAAGCTTGTAGTCAAGCAATTCTGCGTGCACCTATGGCAATAGCCGAGGCTCTGCTTACACACTCAAAAGAGTCAAAGGCTGCACGGTTGGAAAATTTGGAAACATCCTGGGCATGTTTTAGCCAAGTGAGAAACTCCTGCCTTTTATCTTCTGAAATTAAAAGGGTTAAAGTCTGCAGATGATCTGTGACTTCCTTTAGAAACATCCCTATATAGAGACTATAGGAGTTGATTCTGGCAGCTAGCATAGAAGCTTGAAAAACTCTACGGCCAAAAGCATCTAGGGTCCTGCATTCACGTCCTGGAGAATTAGATGAGTGTCTTTTTGCACTCTATCCTTCTCATGGCAGGCTCTACCACAATAGAGTGGTGAGGAAGCCGAGTCTTATGAAAGCCAGGACAAGGAGTGGAGTGGAGGAGTAGCCTAGTGGTTGGGGCAAGGTACTTCAGGCCGGAAGGTCGGTGGTTCAAATCCCACTAGAGGACAGCAATCTTGGGCCGGAAGGACTGGGGTTTCTAGTCCCACAGGTGCTCCTTGGGGTCTTGGGCAAGCCACTTAACCCTCCATAGCCCATGTTCCCTGTAAAATAGTTATCTCCAAGTTATAATACCCTGTTCAATGTAATTTCAGTTTGTTCAATGTAAACCGCACTGATGCAGAATAGCGCGGTATATAAGAGAATGTAAATAAATAAATAAATAAAGGAGGGACAAAATACATGGTGTCTAACCTGCGAGAATGAGGAGAGGTAGTAAGAGGTGTCTCCCACATGCTCAACATGAGATCATACAAAATATCATGAACAGGTAAAGTAGCTGCCTCTTTAGGAGCCTTAGGATATTGTAGAATATCCAACTGCTTGGCTCTAGGCTCTGACTCAGGGGCCACTGTGATGGAGAGGCCCATAGCCACCTCCCTAATGAAGTCTTGAAAAGACAAGTCTTCTGGAGGAGACATTCTTCGTTTAGGAGAAGACGACTCCTGAGGAAGAAGTATCGATGCCTCGACGGATCCTTCAGACTCGTCAGAGTCTTCGGAGGAATTGAAGTATTGCCTGTCTGGATGCTCCTGTAAAGCCCGATATGCGTACCGAGTGGGATCAACATCGGGAGTAACCGGTACCGGTTCGGTACCGATGGGCATCATAGGACAGGGTACCGTTGCAGTCGACACAAACTGATGTTGATGCAATTGGTACCGGAGCCGGTACCGGCAACAGGGATTGTTGCGGTACTGGAGGCGTCACAGCCTGCATGAATGCTGTCAGGGTGCGCTGCATGGTCAGAATTTTCTGATCCATCGACGCCACCAAAGTCTGGATGTCGGTACCAGTGGGAGCCACCGGTACCCCAGAACATGTTAACAGGTGATCGGTCGAGGCCGAGCCATCGATGTCAACCTGTGACCCCATAGACAATGCTTTGGAAGCTGGAACTTCCCGCCAGGGTAACTTTGCCAGTGCGGAGTCCTCGAGGACAAGCCCGGAGGCATCGCGATGCTTAGAGGGAGATTTGCCCTTCGAGAAATGGCCAGATTTATGCTTGGTTACCTGAGATCCATGGGAGGAAGAAGCAGCCCTGGAAGACGTCAATGCCACCGAAGCTGCATCAGAGGGAAACAGGGTACTGAACTTGGCTGCTTGGTTCTGCCGACCTCTTTTAGACATCATGGTACAGGACACACAATCCGTGATGGAATGGTCAGGACCCAAACATTTTAGACATCAATCATGGGTGTCGGTGACAGAAATAGTACCGCCACATTTTGTGCACTTTTTAAACCCGGAGGCGGGCTTCTCCATGAGGAGAAAATTTTTAGGCCTAAGGCCCAAAAACTAAAATGCACAGTGAAGAAAGTATAAGTTGGTTTTTTTTTTAAAGAAAGAAAAGACCGGCGGTACCGGTCCGACGTCGAAGAAGGCAGACGCGACACAAAAGAATAAAGAAAAAATAAAGAACTTCTTCTGCGGTGACAGGAACACGACCTGCTGGCTCCGCGGAAAAGAAGAACTGGAGAGAGGCGGTTGGGAAAGGCAGCGCGCAGGCACTGTGGGATGCTCCCAAAAGCTTTCTTACTGGACGCTGGGGAGCGTTCCCGCGCAGGCTCCGTCGGTACCGACGATACCCATATGTGAAGACTCATTCCTGCTTGTTCCTGGAGATGGCAACCTTCCAGGAGACTGAAGATGGCAGGTAGCTAAAGGCTCAAACGGAGGCTAAGTGAATTGTGAGAGCACCACACTGAGATCCCATTTTGCCGGAGGACAGATGTGGTGGGTGTGGACACCATGAGGCCCTGTAGGAACCAAGACACAAGGGGCTGAGCCAAGAGGGGCTTAACCCCAACAGAATGGTGATATGCCGCAATGATGCTTAGGTGTATTCTGAGTTGGACTTCAGTCCCGCCTGCGATAGGTGAAGCAGGTATTGGAGCACCACATGTACTGAGCAGGAGAACAGGTTCATCCGTTTCTCTGTGAAACACAGTGAGAAGTGCCACCACTTGAAGGTGTACGCCCTTCTCGTGGAGGCCTTCTGAAAGGCCAGGAGGATCTCCTCCACATCCTGTAGAAGGTTGAAGGGGCTAGTGCTACCCTTTCAGCAGCCAAACCATGAGCAAGAGGGACCCAGGTTGGGGTGTAGGTGAGTGCACTGCTCCTGTAAGAGTAGTCCTGGGGCTCAGCCCAGAGGAATTGGTGGTACTGCTGATAAGGAGAAGAGATGTGGGAATCAGGGCTGTCTGGGCCACCAAGGGGTTATCAGCACTAGCAACGCTTTGTTGCGCTGAGTGTTGAACAGGGTCCTGGCCATCAGCAGCATTGGGGGGTAAACATACTGAAGGCCTTCCAACCACAGGATGAGGAATGCATCTGCCGCTACCCGAGACAGGTGCAGTTGGTGGGAGCAGAAACGAGGCAACTTCGTGTTGCCTGGGCTGAACAGGTCCATCACTGGGACACCCCAGAGCTGGTACAGCCTTGAGGCCATTGCTCATCCAGGCACCACTTGTGCAGCTGGGGTACCCTGCTCAGCTTCTCCGCCAAAATACTTTAGTGGCCCGGGAGGGAGACTGCCCTCAGGAGCATCCCGCTGGGTGTGGCATAAGAGCAGAGGGCTACCGCTTCCAGGCAGAGGGGGGTATGACCCAATTCCCGCTTGTTTGTTCATGTAGAACATCACAACCTGATTGTTGGTCTTGATCAGCACCAGCATCAGTACTGTAGCTGGTGGCAGAAGGCTTTGAGGACCAGTAATATGGCCTCAATTTCCAGCAGGTTGATCTGCATGTCAGACTTCCTCTGGGACAAGCAGCCTTGTGTCTGGAGGCTGTCACAATGCGCTCCCAATCCCATTAGAGAGGCATCCATGGAGAGGACTTCGGGGGCGGGGGGGGGGGGTGTGCCTGGAAGGGCATCCCTGCCTGAAGGTGATCTGGATTCTGCCACTATCCAAAGGAGTCTATCAGCTGGCAGGTCATATGCACCCTTTCCCTAAACCTGCTAGTAGCTTGGGTCCACAGAGTGGAGGCACGCTGGGTTGCTCTCATGTGTAGGCAACGTTTAAAGATTACTCCATACAAACAATAATCAATGTCTTATGAAAACAAACCAAAACTAAATAGGCTACGGAGAAAAACTGATGAACTATAGTAATTAGTAAATTACTTCTTTTGTTGTCTAGTGCTCTACTCCCAACATAATGTCTCAGACCAAACAGCGCTAAAACCTGGTGATGTGTTCAATACACAAACAAACATCAGCGCTTCATCGCATCGATGACTTAGTTTGGAGTAGTTTTTCTTTATATAAGTTTAAATCATCTTTTCTCCATCACCGTGTATCAAGAGTACTATGGAAAAATGTAATCGCTTATCTTATTTGCTTTCCTCTATGTCTCCCTCGGCACCATCCAAGCATTTCACTCCAAACAGGAGTTTCTTCAGGAGGGTCTGGAAGTAGAATGCATTAATAGTACTATCATTCCCTTCTTAAAACACGTTAACATTGATTGGATGAAATATTCACTAAGCTCTTAACACAAAAATAATATATATAAAAATATATATAAATCACGTCATTAGTTTATACAAAAGAGAAAATGAAACAAATGCCATAGCTTACTTAAAAGCACTGCTGCCCGCATTCATCAATGTCTCTTCTATGGTTCCAAAAAACGCCACGCATGCGGACTAGGCAGACCGGCCAAATTTATGTAGTAAGGAACTGGCTGAAGTTTAAAGGTACCCTGAAACATCCCATTAATCTATTGCAGTGGTGTTAGGGCCAGTTTAAGAGCATGCATGCCACTCTATCGAAGAGTTTAAACCAAAAGGTTGTACGGTATTAACATTAAAAATCCAGCGTTGTACATAATAAAGCAAAGTTTCATCTAGAGTTTTACCTCTCATAGCTGTTTGAATCCGGTCTATACAAAAGCATCGCAGATGATCAAACTCATGTTTTAAGTCCACACAATGTTGAACAAATGGCGCTGTCAAAATTTTACAATGAAGACGACTTTTATGTTCTAACATTCGAGTTTTAAATGGTCGACTAGTTTTACCAATGTAAAACTGATTACAAGGACATCTGATTACGTAGACCACCGACGAGGTGTTACATGATGTCATTTGTTTTAAAACATACTTCTTCCCAAGGTACTCAAAATCTGTTACATTCTCTGTGATGTTGCAAATCATGCAATGACCACATTCTCGATGTCCTCTTTCATTACAAATGTCTTCCGTTATCCCTTCAGGACGTAGAATTGTGGGACTTAACTGTTCTTTAAAATTAGCATTTCGTTGCCACACACATCTGATGTTCTTTTCCTGTAAACCTGGAACTGTCTTCACAATAGCCATGTGTTTAGTGATTATCTTCTGGATCTTATAGCTAAGTGGTGAAAATCTAGTAATCAAATTCACACAATCATCCACTGTTAATGCAGGTCGTTTTTCAGTGTGTAGCAACCAGGATCGGTCAATAAAAAGTGCCCGTTTGTACGCCCGCTTCGAAATATGACGAGGATAACCCCGATCAGAAAAATCTTCCATCAACTATTGAGACTGTAGCTTAAAATCTGTTAATTCTGAACAGTTTCGTCTAAATCTTAAAAACTGGGAAAACGGTAAACTGTTTTTCAACCACGATGGGTGTCCACTTGTATAATGCAGGAAAGCATTTCAGGCGATGGGTTTTTTATAAATAGTAGATTTCCAATTGTGAACCCCTCTGGTCACTTACAGGTCCAGAAAATTGACTATAGTCGAATTAATGGTGTGTGTAAATTGGATAGCTCGATCACAGCCATTAAGCCATTGAACAAACAATTGGGCATCACCTTCAGATCCTTTCCATAAAAGGAAGATGTCGTCAATAAAACGTGTCCACATAAGAATGTGTTGTGTAAACGGAGATGACTCTAACCATTTCTTCTTGAAATCTCCCATGAAAAGGTTGGTTAGAGATGGAGCGCAAGATGCGCCCATCGCTATTCCAGATTTTTGTTTATAGATGACATTCTCAAAAATAAAATAATTCTGAGAAATAAGATGTGTTAACTCCATAAGAAAAGATATCACTGGCTCTGTGAGGTCCCCCCCTATTCCTCAATTGTGTCTCCACTGTAATACATGCTGCGTTTTGAGGTATGTTGGTGTAAAGTGCAGTAATATCTAATGTGATCATTAGGACTTCCACGTCCAACGCCCATCTGGCTTGCTGATCCAATTTCGCTAAAAAATGGGACGTATCCAGAATATAAGAAGGGATATCATTTAATAAAGGACGTAAGAATGAGTCGAGAAATATGGACAAGGGTTCCAAAATTGTTCCTCTGGTCGACACAATAAGTCTACCTGGTGGGTGCTCCAATCTTTTGTGGATTTTGGGAACCAAATAAAAATGAGCTATAGTGGGAGCCTTCAAATTCAAAAACATTTCTTTTTTGAGATTTTATTTTGGAGGGCTAAATGGGTGCATTCTCTTATCGCTTTTTGTAATGTTGTTGTTGGATCTTCCATAAGTTTCTCATAGATGCCACAATATGAAAGTTGTTGGTATGCTTCTTCTAAATAATCATCCCGATCTAGTATGACCACCGCACCCCCTTTGTCAGCCCAGCGGATCACAATATCAGTTCTCGCTCAGAGCTCTCTCCATGCTGTTCGTTCTGTTTGATTTAAAACGCACTAAAATAGCTGTTTTTCCAGCTCACTTATGTCTGTTAGGACCAGCTCCTTAAAGACTTGCAACGCTGGCGGTAGAAGGCCAGGTGGTGTCCAAGTAGATTTCAGCGGGAGTGCTATCCTACGAGCTTGTGATGGAACCTGCAAAGTCTCATTGGTAGATGAACTATGAGAAAAATAAGACTTTAAATTCAATTTCCTAATGAGAGCCTCCAGATCTATTCTAAATTGAAAAGGGTCATGTGAAATGGTCGGTACATAAGACAAGCCTTTATCCAGCAATTTATATTGAGCAGATGTGAGAGTTTTCCCGGAAAGATTTACTACTAAAGTGGTGAATTCTTCTGATAGATCTATCGGACCTTCATTCAGTCAGGAGGCGGTCTGTTCTAATCAGTCAGGAGGTGGTCTATTACGCGTCAGAAAGAAAAAGAAAAAGATTCTATCTGAAGTATCTTCCATATAATCCTCCCAGGATGTCTTACTGGAGTCAGAGCAAGACAATTCCTCAGACGTTAGGTCAAAGTTGACTCGCCAGCCAGCTTTACGGCTTTTACGATTCTGATCCATCCAGGGATAAACATATCCACTGGTATAATCTTCATGATCCCTTTTCAATTTTTTTATTTTGACTAACTTTACCTCTTGACGAAGAGTAGAAGTTAGCTTCGTTATGTCTTCCCATTTTTGTTTAAATCTATCTTCTGATTCGGTCTTTATAAGTTTGTTAATCATTTGTTCTGCTTCCTTTGTATAACCTTCCAGTACTGCTTTTGTAGTTTCTGCTATCAAGACCATTAGGTCTAGTGAACATTTGTTGAGAAGCGGGCGTACAAACGGGCACTTTTTAATGACCGATCCTGGTTGCTACACACTGAAAAACGACCTGCAGAAACAGTGGATGATTGTGTGAATTTGATTACTAGATTTTCACCACTTAGCTATAAGATCCAGAAGATAAAGCACAGTTACTTACCTGTAACAGGTGATCTCTGGGAACAGCAGGAATAAGTAGAGGAATCTTCAAGGTGACCTCACTGAAGTGAAGGTGAAGGTCCAAATCTGGAAGTGACAGGTGACCCAGGTGTCAACTGGGGTAGTACAAAAACGGTAGGTCTTTAGTGAAAAGCTTTATGGAAAAAGCTGGGAACTCTTTTGGCTACAGAGTTACTCACAGTTAGGAGCAAAAGAGGAAGACTGACCGATTTGGACAAACTAGCCCAGTCCTGGAGGGAAGAAGGGGTATGGGAAAAAAGCCCGTATTCCCAAGAAGGAGAGATGTCTGAAGGGTTGAAACCTCAGATCTACTGAAGATCCACCCTGTCTTTCCTAACTGGTGAGAGATAGGAAAGATATTGGAGCATGGAGCTTCAAAGATACCTAAACCTAGGGTTAAGGTAGGAGCTGTCAGTACCACAGTAGTGGTTGTGTGCATAATACCCCAGACATACTGTGGGACAGTATGAACATATGCAAGCCCACTGTCTGGAACCTATAGGAAGGTAAAACCTTTATAAGCATAGACAGAGATAAGTATGTAAATACATATCTACCTATAAGGAAGCATCTCGACAGATACACATATATATAGAGATATATATATATGTGTATATAGCACAGTTACTTACCTGTAACAGGTGATCTCTGGGAACAGCAGGAATTAGTCCTCACATATGGGTACGTCGGTACCGACGGAGCCTGCGCGGGAATGCTCCCAAGCTTTCCAGGATGAAAGCTTTTGGGACATCCCACAGCGCATGCGCGCTGCCTTCCCGCCTTTCCTACCAACTCTCCTCAGTTCAAGTTTAAAGCTGAGACAATAGAGAGAGAGAGGAAAGGAAAGACAAAGAAAGATACAACTCCTAGGGGAGGGTTGTGAGGACTAATTCCTGCTGTTCCCAGATATCACCTGTTACAGGTAAGTAACTGTGCTATCTCCAGGAACAAGCAGGAATAAGTCCTCACATATGGGGACTCCCTAGCTAAGATGCCTGGGAGATCCCCAAGGATATGAGACCCTGAAGGGTTCCTCGTTTTCCTATGGATCTCAGGCATCCATTCAGGGAAGGAGGGCAGGAGTTGTTCAAGAATGGAACAGGTGTCTGAGGACAGCCTGACCAAACAAGGCATCCCGGCGGGAGTCCTTGTCCAAACAGTAATGGGCTGTGAAGGTATGAACCGAGGCCCAGGTGGCTGCTCGACAGATCTGGTCGATGGACACAGAATGAAGATGAGCCATAGAGGTGGCCATGGCCCTCACATTGTGAGCTGTGACATGGCCCTCCAGAGAAAGGTTCTTACTCTGGTAAGCAAAAGAAATACACTGAGCAATCCAATTGGACAGTGTTCTTTTAGAGACTGGAAGTCCTAAATGAGAAGGATCAAAAGCAACAAAAAGCTGGGAAGACTTTCTATGTTGCTGTGTCCTGTGTAAGTAAAAAGCAAGAGCTCTTTTACAATCTAGAGTATGAAGGTTCCTCTCTGCAGTGGATGCATGAGGAGCTGGAAAAAAGACAGGTAAATATACCTCTTGATTAAGATGAAAAGGTGAGACCACTTTAGGCATAAAGTGAGGATTTGTCCTAAGGACTACCTTATCATGATGGAACCTTGTATAAGGTGGATTAACCACTAAGGCCTGCAGTTCACTGATGCGGCGAGCAGAAGTGATTGCAACAAGGAAAATAACCTTCCAGGAAAGAAATTTCAAGGAGGTAGTGGCTAAGGGTTCAAAAGGTGGCTTCAAAAGCTGACCAAGAACCAAATTCAAGTCCCATGCCACCAGAGGAGGTTGAATGGGAGGTTTAGTTAAGGTTAGGCCTCTCATAAATCTTGCAACAAGAGGATGAGAGGAAACAGGTTGTCCATTGATAGGCTTAAGGGATGCTGCAATAGCACTTAAATGGACCCTTACTGAATTCGTTTTAAGGCCTGCATTGGAAAGATGCAGGAGATATTCTAATAGAGAACTCACAGGAAGTGTCAGAGGGTCAAGACCCTGTTGAGCACACCAAATGGAAAATCTTTTCCATTTAAAAGCATAGGAACGCCTAGTGGAAGGTTTCCTGGAAGCATGGAGGATATCCTTCACTTGCTGCGAAAGATTGAAGTCTTGAAGGTCTAGGCCTTCAGTAACCAAGCTCTGAGGTGAAGGGACTTGGGGTTTGGATGCCACAAAGTCCCCTCCTCCTGAGACAGAAGGTCTGGAGCAGCTCCCAAGTCCAGGGAGGGGGCTTGGGAGAGATGCAGAAGTAGAGGGTACCACACTTGGCGTGGCCAGCGCGGAGCTATGAGGATCATAGATCCTTGATCCCTCTGAAGTTTGAACAGAGTCTTGGGAATCAAAGGAATGGGTGGAAAGGCATACAGGAAGTCCTGACCCCAATGAAGGAGGAAGGCATCCTTGGCCTGAACTCCCTGACACGGAATTCTGGAACAGAACCGGGGAAGTTTGGCATTCCACGGACTTGCAAATAGGTCTATGTCCGGGGTTCCCCATTCCTGAAAGATTCTGAGTACCTAATCCATGTGCAGGGACCATTCGTGTGGAAGCAGAACTCAATTGAGTCTGTCTGCCCAAGAGTTTTGAATTCCTGGGAGGTATACTGCCAGGAGATGGATTTGATGCTCTCTGGCGAAGGCCCATAATCTTAGAGCTTCGTTGCAAAGCGACAGAGAGCCAGTTCCTCCTTGCTTGTTTATGTAAAACATGGCTACCTGATTGTCCGTTTGAATGAGGACTGTCTGGTAGCTGAGGAGGGTATGAAAGACCTTGAGAGCTAGGAACACTGCTCGAAGTTCCAAGAGGTTGATATGAAAAGAGGTCTCCTGTGGGGACCAAGTGCCTTGGGTGGAGAGGTCCTGTAGATGAGCTCCCCAACCTGTTTGGGAGGCATCTGTTGTGAGGATTGCTTGGGGCAACAAAGGTTGGAAGGGGGACCCCAGCAACAGATTTTGAATGGACATCCACCATTGGAGAGACCAAAAGAGACGTTTGGAGTTTGCTATTTGGTCTGAGAGAGCTCCTGAAGCTTGAGTCCACTGGGTGGACAAAGTCCATTGAGCTACTCTCATGTGTAGGCGAGCATAGGGTACCACATGTACTGTGGAAGCCATATGGCCTAGCAGCTGTAGCATCTCTCTGGCAGTTAAATGGCTCTTTGACTGAATCTGGGAGGCTAACTGCACTAGACGTTGACAACGGGCCTGAGGAAGGTAGGCCCTTGCAGAAGTGGTGTCCAACCAGGCCCCTATGAATTCCAGGGACTGAGTAGGGGTGAGCTGGGACTTTGGGAGGTTTACCACAAGTCCCAGGTATTGCAGAATGCGCCTGGTGCGGTTCAGGGAGATCTGAGCCTCTGACTGGGTTGAAGCTCGGATGAGCCAGTCGTCCAGGTATGGGAAGACAAATATTCCCAGAGTGCGTAGAAATGCAGCAACTATTGCCATGCATTTGGTGAACACTCTTGGAGCAGAGGCTAGACCGAAAGGAAGCACTCTGTATTGGTAATGTTTTCCCTGGAACAGAAAACGTAGGAATCTTCTGTGAGATGGATGGATGAGGACATGAGTGTACGCATCCTTGAGATCTAGAGAACAAAGCCAATCCTGACTCAGCAGGTATGGAAGGAGAGTGCCTAGAGAAAGCATCTTGAACTTCTCCTGGCATAGGAATTTGTTCAATTCTCTGAGATCTAGAATGGGTCTGTATCCCCCTGTTTTCTTTGGAATGAGAAAATAGGGGGAGTAAAACCCTGACCCCCTGTTGAAGAGGAGGAACTTCTTCTATGGCCCCTGGGCCAGAAGGGTAGTCACCTCCTGATCCAGAAGGTCGAGGAGAGATGTGGGAGAATTGAAATGTCTCACCATGGTGTAGGGAGGAAGGTCTAAGAAATGAAGTTTGTAGCCCTCTCTGATGGAGAGGGTCCACTGCTCTGATGTGATTTGCTCCCATCTGGGAGCAAAATGAGCTAACCTTCCTGGAATGGTGAGAGGTTCTGGCTGTTGTAGAGCCAGAAAGGTTAAGTTCTCTAGTGTCAAGTCAAAAACCCTGAGGGGCTTGGGACTGCTGGGTTGCAGCAGCCCCTGCAGGTTTAGGCCTGGCCTGTTTAGGTTGCTGACGCTTAGTAGCAAAACGACCTGTAGAAGACTGTTGACCAGAAGTGGAAGGAAATCTGCCCTTCTTGTAAAAAGACTTTTTAAAAGATTTTTTCTTGGCCGGAGTGGAGGTAGACTTAGAAAGTCTATCCAGAGCAGCATTTTCTGCATCCATTTGAGTGGCTTTAATTTGCCACTCCTTGCCAAATAGGTTTTCACCTGTACAAGGCAGATTTCCTAAACCATCTTGAACCCAGGGTTCTAGATCAGAAGCCTGGAGCCAAGCAATTCTACGAGCAGCTATAGCAATGCCTGAGGCTCTGCTGGCACCCTCAAAAGAATCAAAGGCTGCCCTGTTGGAAAACTTTGAAATGTCTTGAGTATGCTTAAGCCAAAGAAGGAATTCATCCCTTTTATCTTCTGGAATAAAAGGGAGAAAGTTGTGCAGCTTTTCTGCAACCTCCTTCAGAAACATGCCCATATAAAGGCTGTATGAATTGATTCTGGCAATAAGCATGCTAGCTTGGAAGATTTTCCTACCAAAAGCATCCAAGGTCCTGCATTCTCTTCCTGGAGGAGTAGAAGAGTGTCTTTTGGTACTCTTTATCCTCTTCATAGCTGACTGCACCACAATGGAGTGGTGAGGAAGCTGAGTTTTTTGAAATCCAGGAGAAGGAGGGACACGGTACATAGTGTCCAATCTACGAGAATGAGGAGAAAGGGTGAGGAGTCTCCCACAATTAAATCAAATGTTCTTGAAAAATTTCATGTATTGGCAAGGTGACTGCCTCTCTGGGAACCTTAGAGTATCCCAAAATATGTAATTTTTTTGCTCTAGGTTCTTTTTCAGAGGTTACTGAAATAGAGAGTCCTTTAGCTACTTCTATTATGAAGTCTTGAAAGGACAAATCCTCTGGAGGAGACATTCTCCTTTTTGGAGAAGAAGGCTCCTCAGGAAGGGTGACAGATACTTCAGGGGACTCATCCGATGACTCAGAATCATCAGAAGAATCGAAGTATCGTCTGCCCGATTCCAAAGATCGATAGGCGTATCGATCGGTACCGACATCGGGTGTCCCCGGTACCGGGTCGGTACTGAGAAAAAGCCCAGGACAGGGAGCCGGAAGCAGCATCCTGGCCGATGTCGATGCAGCCGGTACTGGTATCGGGGTTGGTACCGGTACCGGTGCCGGTACCGACAACAGGGCTTGTTGCGGTACCGACGGCGTCGCAGCCTTGATGAAAGCCAGTATGGCCTGCTGCATGGATTGCACAGTGTGATCCATGGACTCCACGACTGCCTGGATGTCGGTACCGGGAGATTGTGCCGGTACCCCAGAGCAGTCTAACAGGTGATCGGTCGAGGCCGTGCCATCGATGTCAACCTGTAACCCCATAGGAGCAGCTTTGGAAGCCGGAGCTTTCCGCCGGGTTTGTTCGGCTGGGGCAGGATCCTCAAGGGCAAGCCCGGAGGCATCTCGATACTTGGAGGGAGATTTGCCCTTCGAGGACCTGCTAAAAGTATGTTTGGTTACCTGAGACCCATCAGGAGAGGAAGACCTGGAAGATGTCGATGCCACCGCCGGTGCATCCGTGGGAAACAGCACATGGAGCTTGGCTGCTCAGTTCTGTAACCCCCGTTTAGACATTAGGGAACAGGACTGGCAATCCGGGACGGAGTGCTCAGGCCCCAAACATTTAAGACACCATTCATGGGTGTCTGTAACAGAAATTGTACCGCTACACTTAGTGCATTTTTTAAAACCAGAGGCTGGTTTTTCCATGAAGGAAAGTTTCTTGTGGGCCTGGAGGCCTAAGAAGAAAAATACACCAAGTGAGGAGAAAAATTATTATTATTATTTTTTTTTAGAAGAAAAGAAAAGAAAAAGACCGGCGGTACCGGTCCGGTCAGGGAAGGCAGACACGCGACCAAAGAAATAAATTAAAATAAAGAACTTCTTCAGCGGTGACAGGAACACGACCTGTGGCTCCGCGGAAAAGAAGAACTGAGGAGAGTTGGTAGGAAAGGCGGGAAGGCAGCGCGCATGCGCTGTGGGATGTCCCAAAAGCTTTCATCCTGGAAAGCTGGGGAGCATTCCCGCGCAGGCTCCGTCGGTACCGATGTACCCATATGTGAGGACTTATTCCTGCTTGTTCCTGGAGATATCTATATATATATATATATATATATATAATATATATATATATATATATATATATATATATATATATATATATATATATATATGTCGATAGTGAGATCTGGAGGGGCATAACATATGCACACGCAGCTTACAGACATATGTATCTATAGAGAAGTATAAAGAGATATATACATACATGAATATATATGTCTAAAGATAAATGTCTGCAATTAAGCAGATAGAGATATGCTCATAAGAACATTCACATGGGAGATGTGAAGAAGAAAGATTCATCTAATAAGAAGGTGGAACCTACTTGAGAAGATATATAGAGAATCTATTCCCCCTGGCTAAGATGGTGCAGGAATGCTATCCAGTGAAATAACCAGGATGGTTGCGTGAAAAAACAGAGGATAATATCAGTCTGTAAACAGCAAGTCCTGAGTCCTGTAGAACTCTCGCATGGTAAATGGACAGAAAACGCATAGGATGAGATACCAGGTTGACCCACTGGGGGGACACAAAGGGGTATCATGCGTTATTAGTTAAATATGTGCTGTCCATGAAGGAGTAGGATACCATGAGGACAAGCTGCAAGGAAAAAAGAGCATATTCCTTGTAGGAATTGGAGAACACTTTAGACGTTCACGTAGAAAAAGCTTATGTCCTGTATTATAAAAGGAGATAGTAGGGTGTGGAGAACCCTCACAGTCATGGAAAATGACTGAGGAAGCCTTTTCCAACCACATAGGATAGTCATTAGAGACAAAACCCCATGCTCTCTAGCAAGGGCCCATAGTAGAAAGCTTCTCTGTAAGATTGCAGAGAGCATTATGCAGGAGAATTGGGAAATAAACTGGCTGTTGGAAAAAAACAGCTGCACGTCAACTATGCTGCCAAATCCAAAGGAATTGGAGATGGCAAGAAAAGAAGATAGTGTGATAAGGCTGAAGTGATTAGGATTATCCAAGATAGATGAAAGCACTATCTTGGAATCACTACTAAGGCCAGACAGAAAGTAGTGGAAGACAAGACTGGAAACTTGTGGAAAAGTACCAGTAGTCCAATCACTGGAACTCCTGCATGGGCAGCTGCTGAATAAGACAGCAGAGAGAATCTTTCTGTGTAAAACAGAGAGGACAGAATAAGAGGAGAAATTCCTGTCCCTGTCTGATGAGCTGCCCAGACAAAAGAAGGGAGTTTATTCAAGAGAAAAAACTCCACACTGGAATGAAAGAAATGACTAGAAAGGCTAAAGAAGCCCTGCAGTGGTATGGTACCACTTTCAGGGGAAACCCTGGATAAGCCCATGTTCCCTGTAAAATAGTTATCTCCAAGTTATAATGCCCTGTTCAATGTAATTTCAGTTTGTTCAATGTAAACCGCACTGATGCAGAATAGCGAGGTATATAAGAGAATGTAAATAAAATAAATAAATAAAAAATAAATAAGAGGGTAGAGAAACAGGAGCTGAAGGGTGACTTACCATATGGTAAGTCTGTGGAAGGAAAAAATTCATGTTTGAACAGAAAACTATCATGGGATAGTTGTTAAACCTCTCTTCTTGGTAGGAAGAAGAGGAGAAACCTGTGACCCATAGACATGAATATCCTGACAGCTCAGCATATCTAGGAGCAAATGGATGTCCTGAGAAAAGGAATCCATGTGTAGAGTTTTGAATGTAAAAACAGTGAAAAAACTTCTACTGAGAAGAAGTCAACTGTAGGTTGTAAACTTCAGGACCCTATGGTTGCTGGGTTTGTTCAGCCTGGCTAGAGTTTGGATTCTTCAGACCAGGGCGAGGTTTCCCCTGCTTGGGAACATTTGTATGATAGGCAGGAGAAAAGTGAAACCTTCTTCTCCTAGGGAAAGAAGGTTTGGTAGGGCATTTCCTACCTACTGGGGAAGGAGAAGGCTTAGAATAGCCTCCAGAAACAGGGAGCAACCTGATGTAAAGACTCCTTATTGAAGAGATTTTCCCCAGTGCAAGGAGTATTACCCAGTCTTTGTTGTGCCCATCTGCTTAAGTCTGAAGCTTGGAGCCAGGCTCTACGTCGTGCCCCTATGGCTATAGCAGAAGTTCTCCTAACAGACTCAAAGGAGTCTAGGGAAGCACGAGTAAGAAACCAAGAGATACTTTGAATATGACTAAGTAGTAAAGAATAATCTGCAGTCTTGGGCTCTGAAAGAAAAGGAGTCAAAACATATAATTTCTTTGTGACCTCCTGAAGGGACAGACTCATATAAAAAATATATGAGAGAATCCTTGTTGACAGCATGGATGTCTGGAAGATTTGACGTCCAAAGGCATCTAGTGTCCTAGACTAACGACCTGGTGGGTAAGAAGAGTGCTTCTTCTTACTTTTCACCTTCCTCATTGCCGATTCCACCACAATGGAATGATGGGGAAGTTGAGTCTTTTGAAACCCTGGAGAGGGGGGCACCTGATACAGAAGATCAGTTGCTCTAGAAGGTGAGGGAACCCTTAAAGGTGCTTCCCACATTCTTAGAAGAAGATCCTGCAAGGAATGATGTAAAGGAAGCATTATATTTTCCTTTTCTCCAGTAGAAAGAGAGCCCTGTGTAGGATCATAGCCAGGGATAGGAATAGCAAGAGATGTTGCCATAATCAGGAGAAAATTCTGAAATGAAGGATCTCCAAAGGGAACCGTCCCTGGGCAGGCTAGCCCTGAAGAACTAGCCTGGGCACCGGAGGATCTACTTGAGAATATAGGAATATAAGATCCTGCACGGTGCAAGAAAAGATCCTTAAGGGATGGATGCTCGTACTGGAGGTCATGACCTGAGACAGTCAGTACTGCATCGTCCATGCCAGGTATCGACTCCAAACTTGGTATAGAAAGGAGCGATCCTGGTGAAAGAAGCATGGAAGGAGCTGGCCCCGATGTTACTGCAGGTACCGGCACAGATACCGGTACCGGTAGCTGTGTCGAAATCGAAGGCGACACCGACATCGAAGCAGTCATCGGTGGCTGCTCAATCGGTACCAAGGTAACCGAAAGCCTTTGGTAATCACCCTCGGTACCGAGCATCCGGAACCGGTAAGCGTCGGTACCGAGACGTGTCGGTATCCAGTCTTCCAGACTAGAGATCGATTCCAGACATCGAAGGAAGCGATGCATGTCTAGAGGGTACCGACGTCGGTGGTAGTATCGGCGTTGATGCCGATACTGGAAAGTCAATCTGGGGTGTATCGACCAGTCCCGAAGGTACCGAGAAAGCCAGATGACGATCCCTGGTGAGGAGTGAATCGCTCAACACCAGTGCCGATGCCGGGGTATCGGTACCGCTCAAAGCGGATGCCACCACCGAGCATGGCTCAGGTATGTTCTGTGAGGGGTGAGCCCCAGGAACAACCTGAAACCCCTGATAGGCTTTGGAGGCCGAAGACTTCCGCTGGGGTTTTGAGGTCAATGGACCCTTGAGGGCAAGGCCGGAGCCGTCGTCATGCTGTGCATGAGACGTACCACTCAAGGGTTGGCTAGTCTTAACAGATTGTTTGTGGGTTACCTGATCTTGTGGAGAAGAAGAAATAGTCGGTGCCCTGACACTGGAAGGGAACTCGGTATTGAGGGAAACTCGAAATGGAAAATCTCTTCTCAGAATATTGTAGCCTAATAGCTCCGGAGGAAAATGGTCAGGACCCAAACAGGTTAGACACCAGTTCTTGGAGTCTAAAAACAAAACTGTAACGCCACAGCTTAGACACTTCTTAGGAAAAGAAGGCGGCGGCTCCATGATGGAGAGGTCTAGAAGGCCCAAAACGTTTAAGACAGAAACTGAGGGAAAAAATTCCCTGAATTTAAGAAAAAGAAAAAACACCGGCGGTACCGGTGGAGTCGGGGAGACAGCCGCGACCACAAGAAAACAAAGAATTAAAGAAAAAATTTTCTGCGGTGACAGGACGTCCTGCCGGCTCCGCGGAAAAACGAAAACTGAGGAGAGAGAGTTGGAAAGGTGGGAAGGCAGCACGCAGGCGCTGAGGGATGCTCCCAAAAGCTTTCTGATTGGACGGTGGGGAGCGTTCCCACGCAGGCTCCGTCGGTACCGACGTACCCATATGTGAAGACTCATTCCTGCTTGTTCCTGGAGAATCACTAAACACATGGCTATTGTGAAGACAGTTCCAGGTTTACAAGAAAAGATCATCAGATGTGTGTGGCAACGAAATGCTAATTTTAAAGAACAGTTAAGTCCCACAATTCTACGTCCTGAAGGGATAACGGAAGACATTTGTAATGAAAGAGAACATCGAGAATGTGGTCATTGCATGATTTGCAACATCACAGAGAATGTAACAGATTGAGTACCTTGGGAAGAAGTATGTTTTAAAACAAATGACATGTAACACCTCGTCGGTGGTCTACGTAATCAGATGTCCTTGTAATCAGTTTTACATTGGTAAAACTAGTCGACCATTTAAAACTCGAATGTTAGAACATAAAAGTTGTCTTCATTGTAAAATTTTGACAGCGCCAATTGTTCAACATTGTGTGGACTTAAAACACGAGTTTGATCATCTGCGATGCTTTTGTATAGACCGGATTCAAACAGCTATGAGAGGTAAAACTCTAGATGAAACTTTGCTTTATTATGAACAACGCTGGATTTTTAATGTTAATACCGTACAACCTTTTGGTTTAAACTCTTCGATAGAGTGGCATGTGTGCTCTTAAACTGGCCCTAACACCACTGCAATAGATTAATGGGATGTTTCAGGGTACCTTTAAACTTCAGCCAGTTCCTTACTACATAAATTTGGCCGGTCTGCCTAGTCCGCATGCGTGGCGTTTTTTGGAACCATAGAAGAGACATTGATGAATGTGGGCAGCAGTGCTTTTAAGTAAGCTATGGCGTTTGTTTCATTTTCTCTTTTGTATAAACTAATGACGTGATTTATATATATTTTTATATATATTATTTTTGTGTTAAAAGCTTAGTGAATATTTCATCCAATCAATGTTAATGTGTTTTAAGAAGGGAATGATAGTACTATTAATGCATTCTACTTCCAGACCCTCCTGAAGAAACTCCTGTTTGGAGAGAAACGCTTGAATGGTGCCGAGGGAGGTGTAGAGGAAAGCAAATAAGATAAGTGATTACATTTTTCCATAGTACTCTTGATACACGGTGATGGAGAAAAGATGATTTAAACTTATATAAAGAAAAACTACTCCAAACTAAGTCATTGATGCGATGAAGCACTGATGTTTGTTTGTATATCGAACACATCACCAGTTTTTAGCGCTGTTTGGTCTGAGACATTATGTTGGGAGTAGAGCACTAGACAACATAAAAGATGAAGTAATTTACTAATTACTATAATTCATCAGTTTTCCTCCGCAGCCTATTTAGTTTTGGTTTGTTTTCATAAGACATTGATTATTGTTTGTATGGAGTAATATTTAAACGTTGAGTAATTCTAATACACTCTGTGAAGACCGATTTTTTGAATTTGTACTCATGTGTAGGCAGGCATCTGGGGTCATGTGGCGGCCATGTATCCCAGCAGGCGGAGAAGAAGCTGGGTGGGTAGTGTCCTGTGCCATTGCACCTCTGCAGCTAGTTCCTTGAGGTGTACTCTCTCCTGAGGGAGGAAGGCTTTTGCCTGAAAGGTGCTCAGCTGCGCCCTTATGAACTCTAGGTTCTAAACGGGAGTGAGGTGCGACTTGGGTCATTTATGACAAACCCAAGGTGCTGCAGAGCATTTACAGTACATCCAGTGACACAATGTGCCTCTGCAGCTATGCCTCCTTTTATGAGCCAGTCGTCCAGGTAGGGGAATACTAAGACCCCTTCGAAGCCTGATGAGTTGCGAAGGCACTTTGTGAAGATCCTTGGGGATACGGCTAGCTTGAAGGGCAGTACCCTGTATTGGTAGTGTTGTCCCCTCACAACGAACCAGAGGTATTTTCTGTGGCTGGGATGGATTAGGAAGTGAGTGTAAGCATCTTTTAGGTCCAAGGAACAAAGCCAATCTCCCTGCTAGAGGAATGGCAGCAGTGTTCCAAGGGAGAGCAAGTGTAGTTACTCACCTCTAACAGGTGTCCTCTGGGGACAGCAGGAATCAGTCCTCACATATGGGCGACATCGGCACCGACGGAGCCCTCGCGGAAGCATCCCCTCAGCTTTCAAAGAAAGCCTTTGAGTGATGCCACCATGCATGCACGGTCCCCTTCCCGCCCAAGGGTGCCATCTTGCTCAGTCAGATGACATAGCTAAAAGACGGCAAAAGACAAAAGATGGTACAGCAGAAACTCCAAGGGGAGGAGGAAGGGTTGTGAGGACTGATTCCTGCTGTCCCCAGAGAACACCTGTTACATGTGAGTAACTACGCTTTCTCTGGGACCAAGCAGGAAGTCAGTCCTCACATATGGGACTCCCCTAGCTACAGGCTACCAAAAACCTATAGCAAAATAGGGCCCCACAAGGGAGCCACTAGCAGCAGCAATTTTGGTCCGTACACACGGATCCCGGTAGGATCCCTGTATCCGGTGGAACAGCACTCCAGCAGCCTGAACACAGAAGGGTCGGAGGGTAGGAGTTACCTAGACCCTGAAAAGGTTATGGAGCACAGCCTGGCTGAAGGCACTGTCCCATCGGGACTCTCTCTCTAGGTAGTAATGAGCTGCGAAAGTATGGACTGAAGACCAGATGGCGGCTCAGCAGATGTCCACCAGCGGGACATAGTGCAAGTTTGCCACCGAAGCCGGCATGGCCTGGACACGGTGTGCCATGATATGGCCTTCCAGTGGAAGCCTAGTCTGCTCATAAGCAAAGGTGATACAGTCCGCCACCCAAGTGGACAGCGTAACTTGGTCACTGCCTCACCCAGCATACCTCACCCAGCATACTGGGGTCATAGGAGATGAAAAGCTGAGAAGCTTTTCAGTGTCCTTGGGTGCGCTGGATAGAGTAGTTACTCACCTGTAACAGGTGTTCTCCAGGAGCAGCAGGAGTCAGTCCTCACTTATGGGTGACATCGGCGCCGACGGAGCCCTCGCGGAGCAATTTTCCCCAGCTTTCGCAGAAAGCCTTTGGGAATTGCAGCGCGCATGCGCGGTCCCCTTCCCGCCCAAGGGTGCCATCTTGCTCAGTCTGATGACATATCGAAGAGACAGCAAAAAAAGTTAGCAAAAAGAATGACTGCAACTCCAAGGGGAGGAGAGAGGGTAGTGAGGACTGATTCCTGCTGCTCCTGGAGAACACCTGTTACAGGTGAATAACTATTCTTTCTCCAGGACCAAGCAGGAAGTCAGTCCTCACTTATGGGACTCCCGAGCTCAAGGCTACCGGAGACCTCAACCGAAAAATGAGCTCCCTCAAGCTCAACAGTACAGAAGGAAGGAATCTTCTCTGAATACAAATCCGGCCGGTAGCCCAACACCAGGGCCGGAGGGTAGGAGTTGCTTAGACCTCAAAGAGATTGTGGAGCACTGCCTGTTCGAAAGCACTGTCCCTGTGGGACTCCCTCTCCAGGCAGTAATGAGCCGCAAACGTCTGGCTTGAAGACCAAGTAGCGGCCCGGCAGATGTCTGCCAACGGAACAGAGCGGAGGTGAGCTACTGACGCAGCCTTCGCCCTGACACGGTGAGCCGTGACTCGACTCTCTAAGGAGAGGCCGGCTGCTCCATAAGCCCAGGCGATACAGTCAGCTACCCAGACGGACAGAGTACGCTTAGAGACGGGTACCCCCAACCGATTGGGGTCAAGAGAGACAAAAAGCTGGACAGCCTTTCGATGCTCACGCGTACGGTCAAGGTAGAAGGATAAGGCTCTTCTACAGTCCAGGGTATGCAGAACAGTTTCAGCTCGGCTGGTATGCGGTCTGGGAAAGAAGGTCGGAAGAACCACCTCTTGATTGATGTGAAAAGAGGAGACCACCTTCGGAAGAAACTTAGGGTGAGTCCGTAAGACCACCCTATTCTTGTAGAACCTAGTGTAACGGGGCTCCGACACTAGGGCCTGTAGTTCACTAATGCGCCTAGCGGAGGTAAGGGCTACCAAGAAGAGAGTTTTCCAGGAGAGGAAACGAAGAGGACAGGTAGCCATGGGTTCAAAAGGCGGACAGGTAAGCCTTTGCAAGACCACATTGAGATAACAGTCAGGAGCTGGAGGGCGCAACGGGGGCTTAAGTAGAAGGAGGCCCTTGAGAAAACACGCCACCAGGGGGTGCGCAGAAAGAGGCTGGCCCTCCACCGGCCAATGATGTGCAGAGAGAGCACTGAGGTGGACCCTGAGGCCTAGATCGGAGGGGTGAAGCAAATATTGCAGTACCACCGATACTAAGCAGGCCAAGGGGTCCTCAGAGCGCTGAGAACACCAGACCGAGAAGCAACGCCATTTAAGGGCGTAAGATTTCCGGGTGGAAGGTCGCCGAGACGCCAGGACGACAGCCTCCACCTCCGGAGGAAGTAAGAGCGGAGCTAGGACTACCCTTTCAGCAGCCAGGCCATCAGATGAAGGGCCCGGAGGTTGGGGTGGAGGAGAGTACCCTGATCCTGGGTCAGGAGATCAGGCTGAAACCCCAGAGGAAGAGGGGTGTCCACCGCTAGTTGTAGGAGTAGAGGGAACCAGGGTTGTCTTGGCCACCTGGGCGCTACCAGGATCATGGAGGCCCTGTCCTGGACAATTTTGAACAGCGTCCGGGACACGAGCGGCGTGGGAGGAAAGGCATACAGTAGGCCCGTGGACCACGAAATGAGGAAAGCATCCAGCGCTACTCAGAGGATGCGGGTGCCGGGAGCAGAACCTGGGAAGTTGCCGGTTTAGGGGACTGGCAAAGGGATCCACGGTGGGGAGGCCCCACCGGAGGAAGATCCGTTGGACCACTACGGGGTTCAACCTCCATTCGTGCGACTGCAGAATCCGGCTCAGTTTGTCGGCTAGGCAATTGTCCTGCCCGGGCAGGTAAACAGCCTTGAGGAGGATGTCGTGGTCGACTGTCCAAGAGCAGTCTCCGAGCCTCCTGACATAGAATGAGGGAGCCCGTGCCCCCCCCCCCCCGTTTGTTCACGTAGAACATGGCGACCTGATTGTCCGTCTACACCAGTACAGACCGACGAGAAGTGAGGTGAGAGAAGGTCCGCAGAGCTAGGCGGATCACCCGCAGCTCCAGGAAGTTTATCTGCTGAACAGCCTCCCAAGGTGTCCAAAGGCCTTGAGTGCATGTTCCTTGGCAATGCGCTCCCCATCCCAGGAGAGAGGCATCCGTCGTGAGCACTTGAGAAGGTGGAGGAGACTGAAAAGTCAAGCCAAGTACCAGATTGGGCAGGTGAAGCCACCACTGCAGAGAGGAGGCCAGGCGGTCGGAGATCTGTATTAAGTCCGTCAGTCTCCCTGTGGCCTGATGCCATTGAGTGCGAAGGCTCCACTGAGCAGGTCGCATATGCAGACGGGCATTCGGAGTGACATGGACCGTGGAGGCCATGTGACCGAGCAGTTGCAGGAATTGTCTGGCAGAGGCTGGTGACGCGCTGTGGAACCTGCCGGCCAGAGCTATGAGCCTGTTGGCCCGTTCCAGGGGTAAGAAGGCCCGAGAGCCTGCAGAGTGTCCAGCCGTGCTCCTATGAATTCGAGATCCTGAGAGGGGAGCAAAGTGGACTTTTCGAAGTTTATGACGAAGCCCAAGTGCTGAAGCAGAGCCACTGTGCATTGAGTGGCTTGAGTGACCTCTAGGGAAGACTGTGCCCGGATGAGCCAGTCGTCCAGGTAGGGGAAGACGAAGAGGCCTTGAAGCCTCAGGAAGGCTGCCACCACTGCCAGGCATTTCGTGAACACCCTGGGAGTGGAGGAGAGGCCAACGGGCAGTACGCGGTACTGGTAATGCCGGGTTCTCTGCTGGTCTCTCCGAGGAACCTTTGCAGAGGTTCCAGGCCTTGGCCACTGGTATTCGAGAGTGCTCGAAGTTTATTTCTCGAGCAGCCTACGATGGCTTCGAAGCATCGGCTCGAGTAGCCGGAGCCGGCATCGGTGCTTGCCGTCAGGCTTGGCTTCAGTCATCCGACCTTGAGCCATGGGTGCAGGACAAGTTGGTCGATGTCCCCTGCAGAGGTGAAAACCTCTTTGGCTAGCCCATGGCTGATAAGGCGGCAGAACCCAAGTCCGAGACTCTCACCAGAACTCGCCTATCCATAAAGACCTCTGCCCCTTCACAGAAGAGGAAGGGCTCGGGGAAAAAGCCCTTTTACCCGAGGAAGGTGTCTGCCTATAAACAGCACCACCCGCAATATCAAGCCTCAGCAGCTCCCCATCAGGGCCAGCAGGCTAAGGGACAGGGCGATGGGTCCCGTAGGCAGAAGGCCCCCAAGCCCACTACACAGGCCCCTGCTCAGCAGGGTGGAGGTATTTGACTATGCCGGCATAGCCTCTCCCCCTCCGCGACTTTCGCTCAGCACGGGGGGCCGGCTGACCCACTTTGCCCACAGGTGGTCAGCCATAACATCCGATTCCTGGGTGCTGCAGGTGGTTCAAAAGGTCTACCTCTTACATTTTCACCAGGTACCTCCTCCCTACTTTCCAGGGGAGCCTCCAAGACCCCCTCTGCACAGGGACCTACTCCTTCAGGAGCTGCAAAGTCTGCTCCAGGAACAGGCTGTGGAGCCAGTGCCCCAGCACTTGTGGGGTCACGGGTTTTATTCGAGGTACTTCCTGGTTCCGAAAATCACAGGAGGCCTCAGACCCATCCTGGACTTGCGCAACCTCAACAAGTTCCTGCAGCGGGAAAAGTTCAAGATGCTTACCCTTGGAATCCTACTGCCCTACCTCCGGCAGGGAGATTGGCTATGCTCCTTGGATCTAAAGGATGCTTACACTCACATCCTTATTCATCCGGACCACCGGCAATATCTGAGATTTGTGGTGGCAGGGAATCAATTTCCTTTGCCAGGTCTCGAAGATACATGCCCATATACAGCTGGTAAGTCTGGACTCGGCAAGCAAGCATAGAGCCCTGGAAGCACTTCCTACCGAGGGCATCCAGGTTCCAGGCCTCCTTACCCGGAGGCACCGAGGAGTGCATCTTCTGACTCTTAAGTCGATGTATGGCCGATTCCACCACCATGGAATGGTGCGGCAGTTGTGCCTTCTGGAACCCGGGGCTCTTGCGGACTTGATACATGGAATCGACCCGCTTGCTTAACACCGGCGTCGAGGCCGGGCTCTCCCACATGCGGAAGAGCAGCCGCTCCAGCATCGGAGGAACCGGCACAGTAAAGGCCTCCTTCGGGGGATTGTCATACTGGAGGGCCTTGAGCTCTTCGGCTCGAGGCTCCTCCTCCGGATCCGCGGGGAAGGCCAAAGCCTTGGCCATGTCCCTCACGAAATCGGAGAACCGGGTATCCTCCGGGGGGGACCGCCTCCGAGGCTCCGACTCGGGCAAGTCGGAGGGGACGCACCGAGTCTGAAAAGAACCTGGTGACTCGTCATCTTCCGTGTCCCAGCCCGACTCCTCCGTGGAGGAATCGAGTGGCTCCGTGCGGGCGAGGGCCGAGAATCTCTGCCCCGACGCCGAGGCCGGCGTCGACAACCTCGGTCCCGAACGGGAGGCCGAGGGAGACCTTGGCCAAGGATCGACTCAAGCTCGTATGGACTCGAGGATCGGCTCGGCCTCCGGGGTCGACTTGGACGTCGACGTCCCGGTGGTCGGGGCAGATGCACTGGCGATGCCGGCCATCAATGCCCGCTGCTGGTCCATGAAGGCAGCGATACTGCACTCCAAGGCCGTCAATCTGAGACCAAACTCAGAAGACCCAGCAGCCCTCGACTCGGGCCCCGACGGCGTCAGGCCCGACGTCGGTTCCCTGGGAGGTGAGTCCACGAGGACTACAGTACTCACGTGTCCAGGAGACTCCACTTCGAGACGAAGATGCTTCGACGACCTCTCCGCCTCCGAGGACCCGGGGCGGCTGGCGGGGCTATGCGACCTGTCCCTCGAGGGACCAGGAGCGTCCTCCGATGCCACCCTCGCGGGTTTCCTCTTCCGACGATGTTCCCGGCCGGGAGACCCCCGCTCAGAGGAACTCAGACGATGCTCGGGGCCGGAGTCACGAGACGTCGAAGCCTCTGACGAGGTCCGGGCCCGACCGGACGCGGAGTCAGAGAAGATTCGTTCCTTTTGTGACTGCCGACTCCTCAATGCCTTCGAGGACATTTTGTTGCACGGACCACAACCCACTGAGTCATGATTGGGTCCGAGGCAACGGAGGCAGCAGTCATGTGTGTCGATAAGAGACATTAGTCTGGTACAGCGATCACACTTTTTAAAACCGCTGGCAGCCATCGGGGGAAAAAGGGCCCCTGCGAGGTCAAAGGACCGTGCTGCCAGGGAAAAAGAAAAAAAGTGGCGGGAACGCCCGTTACAAAGGACAAAAACTGAAAAGATGAGAACGGACTCGATAATGGGGTATCGAGGCCGGGCGAGAAAGACACGGCGTCGAACCGAGAAAAAACAAATGAAAGAAATCAACTTTTTCAGCGGCGATCACAAACTACGTCTGTAGGGCTCCACGGAAAAAAGAAGACTGAGCAAGATGGCACCCTTGGGCGGGAAGGGGACCGCGCATGCGCGCTGCAATTCCCAAAGGCTTTCTGGGAAAGCTGGGGAAAATTGCTCTGCGAGGGCTCCGTCGGCGCCGACGTCACCCATAAGTGAGGACTGACTTCCTGGTTGGTCATGGAGAAGTAGCAGGATAAGGCCTTCTTACATTCCAATGAGTGAAGGACCGTCTCCACCCGAATGGGATAAGGTCATGGGAAGAAGATAGGAAGCACCACCTCCTGATTAAGGTGGAAGGGCAACACTACCTTCGGCAGGAACTTGGGTGTGTGCGAAGCACCACTGTTCTTGCAGAACCTGGTGTAAAGCGCCTCTGCCACGAGGGCCTGGAGCAAGCTAACTGCGAGTGGATGTGAGCACAACCAGGAATACAACCTTCCAAGAGAGGTAGCGAAGGTGGCAGGTCACCAGAGGCTCAAAGAGCAGGTGAGTCAGTTGCCCTAGCACCACGTTCAGGTCCCATCCGGGCACTGGAGGGGGAAATCGGAGGTTGAGACAGGAGCAAGCCTCGAAGGAAGCTAGTTACCAGGGGATGGGCCGAGAGGCTTATCATCCACCGGATGGTGGTGCACCGCCAGGGCACCAAGGTGCACTCGGACATAGTTAGACTGGAGTCCGGCTTGGGAGAGGTGGAGGAGGTACTGCAACACTGACACCACTGGGCAGGAGAACGGATCCACCCCATGATTGGCGCACCAAACAGAGAACGCACCAAACAGACAACCTGCGCCACTTGAGAGCATACACTTTCCTAGTAGAGGCCTTGCGGGAGACCAGCAATGTCCTCAACCTCAACTGGAAGGTTGAGGGGGGCAAAAGTTACCCGTTCAGCAGCCACGCTGTCAGCGAGAGGGAGTCCAGGTTGAGGTGAAGGAGAGAGCCACCCCTCCTGAGATAGGAGTCCCAGGGCAGTGCCCAAGGCGATAGGGACCTCTGCCAACAACTGCAGAAGCAGCAGGAACTACGGCTGCCTGGACCACATGGGAGCTATCAGGATGAGCGAGGCCCTGTAGCGGAGGATACTGAACAACGTCTTGGCAATCAGCGGCATTGGACAGAAGGCACACACAAGGCCCTCCGATCATGAGACAAGAAAGGCATACACTGCCTCCCTGGAGATGTGGGCTTGCCAGGAGCAGCGGCGCGGCGTTTTTCTTGATGCAAGCAACATCGCTATTGAAACGTGGGCAGCAGTATTGAGAATCCTTTTTGAATCATTTTGAGTCTGTCAACATCTGTTGAGTGCCATGGGAGGTAGGAGCTTTTCTCTCAAGTCTAATTTCATTCCCATGGGGATGTTGGAGTTGTGATATTATGAAGGAAACCCCCTGAAGAATCCTATCACGGAGAAACGCGTTGAAGCGCTATATGGAACAGCGTCGGGCAATCCTTTAATCACTCAAGATAAGTTTTTTACTTATTGAACTGCGTGTTTGCTTCACCATTATATGGCAATCAGCCTTGATAGATATATATACGTTTTTTGGTGATATTGTACACGCATTAAAACAATCTTTTAACTATTTAAGATAAGTCTTCACCCATTGGATCGTGTAAAGATACACCCTTACAGGACAAGAAGTTTTCGATAGAATTTTATCTATTTTTGGTGATATCTAGCACGTATTGGTCTTTTTATATACCTTGTTCATTTGTTGATTATCGGCAGGTCATTGATGCTAAATGGCACGGCCCTGCTAACCAAAGTTATTAGCAGTTAGCCTTAAGTGTCGGGAAGTCTGAGACCTAGCCGTCCATTACATGAACAAATCTTAGAGAAAAGTCAATTAAGCATTGAAGGGCATTCACATTTTTTGAGCGATAATATTTATGAATTGGAAGGAGCAGAAGCGGGGCAACAAAGTTGTCCAGACTGGCAAACAGGTCCAGAAAAGTTGACCGGCTATCCTGGGGTCCACTTGCCAAACAGGCGGCTGGCGAACCCTGCTGAGCCTGTCGGCCAGTAGGCTGTCCTGGCCTGGCAGGTACACTGCCCTCAGGAGGATACCCTGTTGGATTGCGAACGAGCAGAGACCCAGTCCCTCCCGGCAAAGGGCACAGGACCCCGCACCCTCTTGTTTGTTCACGTAGAACACTGCCATCTGATTGTCTGTCTGGACTAGGACTAGCTGGTGGCACAGGTAGTGAGAAAAAACCCTTAGTGATGTGTATCGCTCGGAGCTCCAGGATGTTGATCTGTTGGGAGGTCTCGGCTTGCGACCAGGTACCCTGAGGCAGGCTCCACAGAGGGCTCCGCAGCTGAGCAGGGAGGCGTCCGTGGTTAGGACTCTCAAGTGGTTGGGAGTTTGGAAGGGCATGCCTGCTTCTAGATGTTGGGGCAACTGTCACCGGACCAGGGAATCCGCCAACTGGCGGGTCACCGCAACCCTGTCTCGGAAGTGGCCTGTGGCTTGAGACCACTGGTCCCTGAGGCACCACTGCACCGCCCACATGTGGAGGTGAGCGTTTGGGGTGATGTGAACTGTAGAGGCCATGTGGCCGAGGAGGCACAGGTGGTGACGGGCAGGCACAGAGGGGCGGTGCTGTATGTCTCGAGCTAGAGTCCTGAGACGGTCGGCCCGGTCCTTGGGCAAGGCGGCCTTACCCTGGAGGGTGTTGAGCTTCGCCCCAATGAACTCCAGGCATTGCACTGGGAGGAGGTGGGACTTGGGATAATTTATGACAAACCCCAAGTGCTGAAGAGCCTGGATGGTACGTGCCGTGGCCTGCTGGACCTCAGAGGCTGTGCCTCCCCTTATGAGCCAGTCGTCCAGGTAGGAAAACATGAAGACCCCCTGGAGCATGAGGAAGGCGGCCACGACTGCCAGGCATTTCGTGAAGACCCTTGGAGCTGAGGCTAGAACGAAGGGCAGCACCCGGTATTGGAAATGCTTGCCTCCTACCACAAACCACAGGTACTGCCTGTGGTTGGGGTAGATAAGGATGTGGGTATACGCATCCTGGAGATCTAAGGAGCATAGCCAGTCTCCCTGCTGGAGGTATGGCAACAATGTTCCAAGAGAACATCTTCAACTTCTCCCGCACCAGAAATTTGTTGAGGTTGTGCAGGTCGAGGATGGGCCTCAGGCCCCTGTCCTCCTTGGGACGAGGAAGTATCTGGAGTAGAACCCTCTGCCCATGAGGTAGTAGGGCAACGGTTTCACTGCTCTGTCCTCAAAAAGATCTGCCAACTACTTCAGGAGAAGGTCCCGGTGGAGGGGAAACCTGAGGGGCTCTCACAAGAAATAAGGGGAAGGTGTCCGAGTCAGGTGGAGAAGGTAACCCTCCCCCACTACCCTTAGTGCCCAGGAGTTGGAGGTGATGGCCATCCACCTCTCGGCATAGAGAGTGTCAGACAACCCTGTGGGCTGCTGATCTCTGTGGGGTAGAGAGGCTATGCTTGGGGAGTCAAAAGCTCCCCTTGGCTGAGCTGGAGCTGGTGCCTTGGGTTTGGGAGTCTTCTGCTTACGCGGGCCATGCCTGTGTCCCTTGGCCTGCTGACCCTGTGGAGAGCCAGGGAGGCCTGGTAAGGCAGGTAGTTGCAGTAAGCAGCTCCCTTCCTCGGGTAAAAGGGCTTTTCAACCGAGTCCTTCCGTCAAGGAGGGGCAGTGGTCTTCTTGGAGAGCCTGATCCTTGTCATGAACTCGGTCTCCAGCTCAGCAGACTTGTTGGTCATGGGTTTGCCAAAGAGATTCTCCCCTTGGCATGGGACATCGACCAATTTGTCCTGAACCCACTGCTCGAGATCGGATGACTGGAGCCAAGCCTGGCGGCGTGCACCGATGCCCGCCATGGCTACCCGGGCCGCCAACTCAAACCCATCATAGGCTGCTCGAGACAAATTTGGAGCACTCACTGACGGCCTTGAACCATTGTAAAGGTTCCTCAGAGAGACCAGCCGAGAACCCGGAGAGTTCCTTTGCCAGGTCTCTCAAGTGCATGTCCATGTACAGCTGGTAGGCCTGGACCTGGCAGATAAGCATCGAGCCCTGGTAGCACTTCCTGCTGAGGGCATCCAAAGTGCAGGCCTCCCTACCTGGGGGCACCAGGGAATGTGTCTTCTGGCTTTTTAGCTGATGCATGGCTGACTCCACTACCATGGAATTGTGTGGCAGTTGTGACTTCTGGAAGCCAGGGCTCCGATGGACCCAATACATTGAGTCGAGCTGTTTGCTCACCATCGACACTGACGTCGGTCTCTCGCACATGCAGAGCATGAGCTGTTCCAGGATAGGAGGGATGGGCACCGTAAACGATTCCTGAGGAGGGGTCTTGTGCTGGAGGATCTCCACTTCATCAGCCCAAGGGTCCTCCTCAGACTCGGTCGGGAACGCCAAGGCTTTGGACATGTCATTGACGAAGTCCAAGGAGCCCATATCCTCCGGCGGGTACAGTCTCCGAGGTTCTGAGACTAGGGAGTCTGAAGGGATGTTGCAGTGGCGACGGGTATCAGGAGACTCCTCATCCTCCACCTCTCAATCGGAGTACTCTGAGGACGACGCATAGGTGGGCTACTCCGCGGGCTTTGAGGTCCCGCAGTTGACACCCCGCACACTGGTTGGGGAAGAACAAGCTCCCGTTGAATGGGATGCGGAACATGACCTTGGCCAAGGATCGGCTCGGCCTCTGGAGACATCTTAGACATCGAGTGCCCGGCGGACGGGGCGGATGAACCGGACACACCGAACAACTACGCCCACTGTTGGCCGATGAAAGCAAACTGCACTCCAAGGACGCCATTCTGGCCTCCAGCCCCGAAGGCTCCACAGCTTTCGGTGAGGGCTCCAAAGGACTCTGGTACGGCATCGGCTCCCGAGGGGGAATCCTCAATGAGGGACTGAGATCGGACAGCAGCCGAATACTTCCGAGGGAGCTTGGCAGGTCTCTCCGTTTCCAACGACTCTGATGAGTGCCTCGGACTGTGGGACCAGGAGGTTCCCGGCTGGTCGGAACCATCCAAGGACGCTGCATTCGAGGGTTGTTTGCTCTTCCTGAGCTTCGAGGGAGACCCCCTCCGAGGATCCACGACAACGCTCGTGCTCGGAAAGTTCCTCCCGGGAAGAAGTGGCCTCAGACGAGGCCATGGCCTTTGGAGGCACAGGGGATTGAGGGGAAGGACTTATGCTGTTGCTGGCGGCTCTTCGGGTGAGGTCAGAAAAGCTGTTGCCAAAAAAGCATCTTTCAGGAAATGGGAAAAAAAAGCTAAATGACAAAAACGGGAAACAGCACAAGCACTGGCAAGTTAAATGCAAGGCACTGATAACGCAGGAAAAGAGAATTTGAGAAAAACTTGCTGTGGAAGCAAAAACGCATAAAAAAAGACTTTTTCAAGTACATTTGTAGCAAAAAACTTGAGTCAGTTGGACCATTAGATGATAGAGGGGTAAAAGGGGGCAATAAGAGGGGACAAGGCTATAGTCGAGAGACTGAATGAATTCTTTGCTTCGGCCTTTACTGAGGAAGATGTAGGGATGTTATCCATGACTGAAGTGGTATTTAAAGGTGATACTGCAGACGAATTGAAAGAAATAACAATACACCAGGAAGATGTATTACAACTATTTGATAAAGAGTAGCAAATCACCTGGACAGGAGGGTATTCAAAGGTGTTGAAAGAACTGAAATATGAGATTTCAGACCTGCTATTAGTAATCTGTGAACTATCATTAAAATCATCTGTAGTACCTGAAGATTGGAGGATCGCCAACGTAACGCCAATTTTTAAAAAGGGCTCCAGGGGTGATCCGGGAAACTACAGACCGGTGAGCCTGACGTCAGTACCAGGAAAAATGGTAGAAACCATCATAAAGAACAAAATTACTAAATATGTAGATAGTCATGGCTTAATGGGAGACAGACAAAATGGCTTTAACGAAGGAAGATTTTGTCTTACTGTTATGTTTTTAGAAGGTGTGAATAAAGGTGTTGGTTGATATAGTGTATCTGGACTTTCAGAAAGCCTTTTGTCAAGGTCCCTCATCAGAGACTTTTGGCAAAACTAAAAAGTCACAGGATAGGAGGCAGTGTACTATTGTGGATCAGGAAAAACGGTGAATAGTTGAGTACCACATGGATCTGTGCTGGGTTCACTGCTTTTTGACATTCATAAATAACACGGAAAAGGGAATAACGAGTGAGGTTATCAAATTTTCAGATGACACAAAACTATTTAAAGTTGTTAAAACCCAAGAGAATTCTGGAAAATTGCAAGAGGATCTGGATAAATTATAAGACTGGGCAACCAAATGGCAGATGAAATTTAATGTGGACAAGTGCAAAGTTATGCACCTAGGAAAGAACCATCCAAACTATGGTTACACGATGCAAGGTTGCACATTGGGAACCACCACCTAGGAAAAAGATTTAGGCGTCATCGTAGATAACATGTTAAAACCCTCCACCCAGTGTGCAGTGGTGGCCAAGAGAGCAAATAGAATGCTAGGTATCATAAGGAAAGGAATGCAAAATAAAACAAAGGATATTATAATGGCTCTGTATCGTTCCATGGTGCGACCGCACCTTGAATATTGTGTGCAGTTCTGGTCGCCGTATCTTAAAAAGGATATAGCGTTATTAGAAAAGGTACAGAGAAAAGCCACCAAAATGGTAAAGGGGATGGAAGGATACCCCTATGAAGAGAGGCTAAAAAGGTTAGGGCTCTTCAACCTGGAAAAGAGACGGCTGAGGGGAGATATGATAGAGGTCTATAAAATTAATGAATGGAATGGAACGGGTAAACATAGATCGATTGTTTACGTCATCAGAATATAAAAAGACTACATGCAATGAAGCTACAGGGTAACCTATTTAAGACTAATAAGAGAAAATATTTTTTCACTCAACATGTAATCAAACTCTGGAATTTGATACCGGAGGATGTAGTAAAGAGAAATTAGATTTACCTGCTAATTGTTGTTCCCTGAGGAACTCCAGTCCAGTCCCGCACCTCTGGGTAGTGCACCTCCTCCAGCAGCTTGGAGACCAAGCATGTCATCTTTTTGATGACACGCTTATATGCGTGTCATCAAATGTACATATGCAGCTGGCACAGACCACCAGCCCCAGTACCTACTGACAAAGCAGACTCAGAGGAGCAACAAATAAGTAGTTAAACATGCAAAAGCTTTTATATCTAAATAAACTAGTACCCCCTCCATCCCCTGGAAAGGATACCCCATCCCGTCCCCCCCCCCCCTCCAGGATGGGGAGGCCTACCTGTTGAGCGCTTGAGGAACTCCAAACCAGTGGGAAGCAAGCAACCGACAGTCTTCTGGTCTGCCCCTCTCATAAATACTGATTACACACCCCTCCCGGGCTCCCCCTGGCCACTTCCTCCACCAAGGCAACCAGCTTCAGGACCAGGGTGTGCATAGATTATCAAAGAAAGCACTCAGGGAGGGTTCCGGGACTGGACTGGAGTTCCTCAAAGAGCAACAATTAGCAAAGAAGTCTAATTTATCTTTCCTTATCGTCCCTCCATTCCAGTCCCGCCCCTCTGGGATGTATCAGAGCAGTTAAACTAATGGGAGGGACCCGCACAACCAGCCTGAAGCACTGCCAATCCAAAACAAGGATTCCCCGCCACCTGGACATTTAGGCAAAAATTCAGATAAAAGTATGCCACCCTACAGATCTCCACCGGCGGAACTAAACTATACTCTGCTCACGAGGCTGCCTGAGCCCTCGTGGAATATTTCTGCAACCCTGCCGGCACTGCTCTACCTTTCAAGATGTATGCAAGCGTGATTGCCTCACTGATCTATCTGGAAATGGAGGCTTAGCTGTTGCCTCACTTTTGCGCAACCCGCCAAACAGAACCAACAGACAGTCCGATCTCCAAAAGGACGAAGCCCTTTTCACATACCAACGCATCCAAGTGGTACAGCTGTGGAGTGGCAGAGCCCATATCCACTCTCGCCCACATCCAAGCTCGCCAGAACTGGTAAGGAAATTGCCTGATTTACATGAAATGCTCACACCACCTTGGGCAAAAATGAAGGTACTTTCTCCTTGGAGAAGGAAAGGAATGGCTACTGGCATGACAGGGTCCGAAGCTCTGAAATCCTGTATACCAAACAAATCACCAACAGGAATACCATTTTCAGAGTCAAATCCTTCAGGAAAGCGTGAGTCAATGGCTCAAAGAGTTCCCCCGACAGCATTGTCTGCACCAGATTGAGATTCCAAGGCGGTACCACTGCCCTCTTTGGCAGATGGAGGTGGATCACCGCCCCTAGAAAGCTCAGCCCGTCTGGGTGTGTACCCAATGGCACCCTGTGGACTTTCCCACGATAACAGGAAATCGCCACCAGTTGCACCCTCAAGGAACTGGCAGCTAGACCCTTATCAAAACTGGATTGCAAGAAAGCAAAGATGTCCGGGACGGAGGCAGTGGAAGGGCGCACCAGCCTCTCTCCACACCATGATTCAAAGATTCACCCTCCTCTGGGCCTCTAGCAAGGTCACTATCCCTGAGCCTGATTATCCTTTCTTCTTCGACTTTGCCCTTTCAAGATCCATGCAATAAGCGATAATTGATCCACCTGGGGCATACAAAACAGCTCCTGTGTCAAGAGGTCCTTGCAAACGGAAGCCACCACAGTCAATCCGCCAGTATCCGGAATCAGGCCAGCATACCACTAGCACCTCAGCCAGTCTTGGTGCCACCAGAATTACAAATCCCCAGTACACCTCTAGCCATTGCACTAACCGACCTATAAACGCCCAAGGGGAACAGAGAAGACCCTCTTTGAGCCACTGCTGAAATTAGAGCATCAAGGCCCTTGGACTTCCTCTCTTCTGCTGAAAAACCGGCAGGGCTTGGCCAACTTAAACATTGCCATTAGGTCTATGACCGGGGTGCCCCATCGGAAGACTACCTGCTCGAACACCTCCTGATTGAGCTGCCACTTTCCAGGGTCCATGCGCATTCAGCTGAGGTAGGCTGCCGTCACACTGTCAACTCCTGCTACGTGCGCCGCCAATAATACCTGGAAACGAACTGCTGCCCATCCAAACAGCTTTGCGGCCGCCTCCTCCAGGGCTGCACTGCCTGTGCCTCCTTGCCGGTTGATGTAAGCCATCGTAGTAACATTGTCCGAGAAGACTTGAACAACTTTCCCCTGCAACCATGGCTCAAAACTTTCTAGCACCAAGGTCGCTGTTCACATCTTGAGCCTGTCGATTGATCACAGCGTCCTTCGCAATAGGCTCTCCAACCTGACAGGCTAGCATCGGTCATCAGAGGAACCCACACCAGGGACTCCTTCCAGGCTCCCCACATGCAGCCATCAACTGAGGGCTCTCCTGGTGCTCTGCGGGCAGGGGAGTACTTGGGACAGGGGTTGACTCTGATGGGACTATTGACTGAGCAGAGCCCTCTGCAGCAGTTGCGCGTGCACCCTTGCCCATGGGACTAGCTTGAGAGTGGCCGCCATGGTCCCCAGAACTTGCAGATGCTGCCACTCTGATGGTCTTGCCATCTTTAGGACCTGCCGTATCCACTGTCTAGCTCCTGAACCCGGCGAACCGGCAGAAAAATCCTGCCCACGCAGGTATCAAAGCATGCTCTCAAATACTCTAGCTCCTGGGCCAGGTTGACCCCAACCGAGACTTTGAAGGAATTCTCCCACCCGCGCTGTTGCTCTTTTCGCTATCCCACCCGTGCTGTTGCTCTTTTCACCTGGACCAGCCAATCGTTTAGGTACGGGTGGAGGAGAACCCCTTACTTGTGGAGAGCTACCGCCACCACCATGACCTTGGTGAAGGTATGGAGGGAGGGGGGGGGGGGGTGGTCGCCAGACCGAAGGGCAACACTCGAAACTTGAAATGGCCCCTTGGCACAGCAAAGTGGAGAAACTGCTGATGTTCTGGATGCAGATACGCCTCTGTGAGATTGAGAGTCGCCCAAAATCTCCGCTTCCTACTGCCATTATTACTGTGAAAATGTGGTACCTGGAGACTGTAGTTCATGCCCTCGAAGTCGAGAATTGGGTGAAAGGAACCTTCCATTTGGGCACCAAGAAATACATGAAGCATCGACCGCAGACGTACTGTCTCACTGAATCAGTTCCACGGCACTAAGCTGCAGGAGACAAGTCAAGGTCTCTTCGACTGCTGCTAACACCGCTGCACCCACTTTGGTTGATCAAAGGAGCTCGTTCTTACTTCGGCAGCAGGTACAGGCGCGTCATGGATTGCACCCCTTTAAGGTCAACCTCCGGCAGATCCCAGTCATCCTGGATGATCTGTCCTACTACTCCATGTACTGGTAAGACTTTCTTCGATTTCCATACCGCCTGCAAAAGCAGATCCTACAGCGCCTCTTCCTCTGCCAGAAAGTTAGCATGCATATTCAGGGCCTTGAGGGTCTCCAAGGTAACCTAGAATGTGAGCCCTTTAGGGACGAGGCATTGTATCAGTACCCGCTTGTAGTGATTGTAAACCACCCTAATAGCCTTCGGCCTGGGCAGTATATCGAGAAATTGCATAAACATAAGCATAAAGATAGGCACTGGTAGCTCTCCTCCTGGCAGAAAACCCAAACAATCTGGGCCTGATCCTCCTGGTCTAGGCTCTCTCCTTCCAACTCCTCCTGCAGATCTAGCTCCTTGTCAAGGTCTTCCCCATCCAGCCGCTCCGACAACGGCGAATGCTGCCACTCCTCTAAGCTTCTAGCCCACTTCGACGCCACTGCTCCTGACTCGTGCTCTTTTGCGTCCGACATCTTCTTAGCCCTGTGTTCTGGGGCTGAGGAGCCAATTGGTAGGCAAAACGCCTTCTGCAAATGAAAAAAACTCTGGTGAGAACGCCCCCAGGAGCCCTAATGCTCCCTAGGCTCAAGGGGTGGATGGTCCGGGCATCGTGCAGGGACCAGGAGCCAGATCCGTTGAAGATAACATGGCACCCCCTGCCCCCAGGGTCTCTTGCAACCGGGAGGGACTCTTGCCTCGCCTCATCTCATCCTGCAGGTCCTGCTCCCATGATGGCCTCTTGCGTGCAGTTTATGCAGACACCTGCCTCCTGGACCACACCACATCGGGGACTGCATATCTTGAGGATTTTTAGATTGGGCTGCAGTGTTGTAGCTTAAAGATATGAAATGGGTGTTGCCCTGATCCAATCAAACTGACATGTTCTCCGAGTAAAGTTTACGTTTTTCTTCTAAAACTACAAATGGCTATAAGGGAGCACAGCTTCCCTTACAAGCAATATTACAGATTTAATAGATACATAATCTGGGCTACGCGAAAAGAGATGATCACGTCAGGTTACTCACCGACCATAGACGGATGGAAGGATTTCATTTGCGTCCAATCCACTGACTATCTTTCAAAGATAGGTTTGTAGCTGCTACAAACCTATGTGCAGCACTTTTTTTTTTGTTTTGTTTTTTTAACACTTATCTTTGTTGCTTTCTCCTGAGAAAGGTTAGATAAGTCAGAGACAGAAATAATGTGTCAACCAACTGCCACTTTACATCACCTAACCAAGCACAACAGCCCTCTGAAAATCCGCCCAAACAATGGCCTGATTAGGCCTTTCCCACATTTCTGCCTCAGGTCATTGTGCATTGAATACGTTTTTGAGCTGTATAACACAAGGAATGCTTAAGGATTAAGTGGGGTTCACATCCCTTGATAGCATCCTCTATGCCAGGCACTGTAGTCTGGCCGGTATGGTGGGAAGGGCTGGGGGCACTCCCCAGGAACACCCTCAATCTGTACCCATGTAGGTAAAAGGATCCCCAGCACAGCACACCTCCACAGGCTCAGGCACAGAGCACTAGAGTACTTGAACTAAAATAAAATAAAACCAAACCAATATCTAACTGAAACTGAAATTAAAAAGAAACTTCAAATAGCCCCCTAGGAAGAAGCTGCTCTGTCCTGCTTTATTCTCCAGTGGCTGCCTCTCCTAGGCACCCAAAACACAGCAGGGGGGTTAAACACACGCGGGCCTCAATAAGAAGAAATCATGCCTAAATGCAGCAGGGGGAGTTTCTACACCACTGCAGGCTCCCAAACATGCAGCTGCAGGCCACTCTGTCTCTCGTGTTCTGGCGGTTGCTAGGGGTTCCTGCTGTCCTCCCCCTGCCATTCTTACCTTGGAGCCTCTTTGCTACATAGCTTTTCTACCCTTGGCGCTCAGCCTTCTTTCCCAGCTTTGGCACTGAGCGGGGTGACTCGGGGCTGCCAGCTTTCTCTCATGTAAAACAACTTCAGCAGCTCCTCACCTGATAACAGGTTCAAGAGCAGCCAAAAGTCTCGGACTGAGGAAGGCCCCCCACAGAACTCCCACCCCCGAAATCCTGGGGGGAGAGGGGGAAAGAAGGAATATCCTCCCCTCAGCCCTGTTGTCCCCAGGGTTCGCTCCGTTCCTTCAGATTTTTTTTTTACTTCTGCCTTTAAAAACAAAGAAACCTGCACCTTAACAGGGGAAACAAAAGCAAACTAACTAAACCTATCTCCTTAGTTGTCTCTTCAGTGAGTCCTGCACCCTGGTTCACAACCTCCTGCAGCTGCTTGGAAACTGAGCTTACTGGGGCTGGTGGACAGTGCCAGCGGCATATGTACACTAGTGTCATCAAAAAGATGACATGCTCAGTCTCCAAGCTGCTGGAGGAGGTGCACTACTCAGAGGTGCGGGACAGGACTGGAAGGACAATAAGGTAAAGCCGTTAGTGTAGCTGGGTTTAAAAAAAGGTTTGGACAAGTTCCAGGAGGAAAGGTCCATAAACCATTGTTTAAAGAGACCAAGGATATCACTGCTTGACTCAGTACAAGCATTGAGGAACCTGTGTCTTTTGGGGAAACTGCTAGGTACTTATGACCTAGATTGGCCACTGTTGGAAACAGGATTCTGGGCTTGATGGACCTTGGTCTGACCCAGTATGGCATATCTTATGTTCTTATATCCTTATCAGTTTTCAAAGGCTGCAAGCCGCCGGGTCGGGGTCTGGCCCGGCCCGAGGCAACAAAGGCAGCAGTCATGTGTGTCAGTTAAAGACATTAAATTTAGATCACCGATCACACTTTTTAAAGTCACTGGTAGCCACGGGTTGAAAAAAGTACCCCTGCGAGGTCGAAGACCCTTCGGGCTGCCAGCAGGGAAAAAAGCTGCGAAGACACTGGAAAATAAAGAAAAACAATAAAAAGAAAATGAAGTATCAAACTTGACACCGAGGCACTGAGGACAGTAGGTGGGAGGAGTACCGGGGCAAGACCCGAGCAGAGTAGGAACTCTGGCGTGAAAAAAAATCAACTTTTTCCAGGCGAAGACAGACAGCGTCTGAAGGGCTGTGTGGAAAAAAAAAAAAAAAGAGACTGAGCAAGATGGCACCCTTGGGCAGAAAGGGACCGCACATGTATGGTGGCATCTACCAAAGGCTTTCTTTGAAAGCTGGAGGGGATGCTTTTGTGAGGGCTCCATCGGTGCTGATGTCACCCATATGGGAGGACTGACTTCCTGCTTGTTCCCAGAGAATCTTGAACTTCTTCCCTACCAGAAACCTGTTGAGCTCACAGGTCCAGGATGGGCCTGAGGTCCCCAGTCCTTTTAGGGATGAGAAAGTAACTGGAGTAGAAGCTGGTGCCCCAGAGGTGTTTTGTGACTGGCTCCACTGCTTTGTCCCAGAGTAGTCCTGTTAGCTCGGTGATGAGCAAAGTCTGGTGAAAGAAAGGCCTGGTGGGCTCTCCTTGGAAGAATGGGGGTGGTGCCTGATGTAGGTGGAGGTGGCAACCTTCCTAGACCACCTATAACATCCAGGTATCGGTGGTAATGGCTGCCTACCTATGGGCAATCAGGGATAGGCACCCCCCCTGTTAGCAGCAAAGGACTCCTGGGGGGTGTGGGGTCACACTCAGGTAGTCACAATCCTCCCCCGGGCTTGTCCTGAGCCTGAGCCAGTGCCTGGGACTTCAGGGCTTTTTGCTTTCTGGGACCATGTCCCTGGCCTTTTTGTTGCTGGGCCTGCTGAGAGCCTGAGGCGGCTTGGAAGTGCGGAGTAGTACTGAAGCCCCTTTTCTTCCTCGGTGAGAAGGGCTTTTTCCCCAGGGTTTTCTTTCAAGGTTGCATAGAGGTCTTTTTTTAGGAGCCTGGTTCTCGTCACATACTCTAGTTTCTATCTCCACTGCTTTGTCTGCCATGTGTTTCCCAAACAGGTTCTCACCTGTGCAGGGGACATCAATCAGTTTGTCCTGTACCCATTTGTTCCAGGTCCGATGACTGCAACCATGCTTGACGTCGTGCCCCGATGCCTGCAGCAGCCACCCTAGCTAATGACTTGAAGCCATCATTGGCTGCTTGGGACAGGAACTTTGAACATTCCTTTACTAATGAGGATAGGGGTCTTGAACCTCTGTAAGGGTTCTCCATTGAGGCCTGCCAAGAATCCCTGAGATCCCTCGACAGTTCCTTCAGGTACATGCCAATGTAGAGCTGGTATTAGTGGATTTGGAATGCTAGCATCGAGCCCTGAAAAGCCTTTCGGCTGAGGGCGTCGAGAGTTCAGGCCTCCCTGGCGGGTAGCACTGATGAAAGTGACTTTTGGCTCTGAAGTCAGAGTACGGCCGATTCCTTGACCATCGACTTGTGGGGGAGATGGGCCTCTTGGAACCCAGGGCTCCGGCATACCCGGTACATGGTGTTGAGGCACCTGCCGGCAATTGGTACAGACACTGCCATTACCCACATCTGGAGGTGGTGGTGGTCGAGGATCGAGGGCACTGGAACCATAAGGGTTTCCTTCGGTGGTGCTTTGTATTGTAGTATCTCCAATTCCTTGGTTCATGGTTCTTCCTTAGTCTCCGTCTCGAGAGCCTTGGCCATATCTCTCACAAAATCAAGGAACACTATATCCTCCGGTGGGGGAAGATGGGTCTGAGGACACGTCATGGTGTCACCTCCTGTCCAGGGAATCTTCATCCTTGGTCTCCAATTCAGACTCGAAGTCGGAGTACGAGACCGATGCTGCACAATCATCTTGGTCAAGGACCACTCTCCACAGTGCAGGACCTCTGAACGATCGGCAGTTCAAGCTGCAGACACTTGCCGGGGAGGATCAGTATCCTGAAGAACAGGAACGGGACTGGAACCCTTGACTGGGGCCAGGGACTCTCGAGGCCGATGGCGCTCAAAGACCGGCTCGATGTCCAGGGAAACCCTCTATGTTAAGGGTCCCGTCATCAGGGTGGATGAACCTTATGAGCTGGACATAAATGCCCACTGCATGGCCACTAGGGTAGATATACTGATCTTTGGGGCTGCCATTCTGGTCTCCATGCCAGTTGGCTCCTCAGCCTTCGATGCAGGCACAAAGGATTTCGGGCCCAGTGTTGGTACTATAAAGGGGAGTCCTTGGAGGATGGCCTTGGAGGCCCAAGGCCGGTCAGCAGGAGCAGATGACTCCTCGCAGGGCAACTTGGAGGGCTGCTCCTGCCCCGACTCCTCAGACTCATGCCTGGGGCTGTGGGACCTAGGGTGGAATTTCATCTTCTTCCCAAATCTCTGCTCCAAGGCAGTCTGAGGATTTCTTCTTCTTCTTCTTCTTATGCTCCACCTCTAGGGACTTCTGCTCAGAGGAACCACGGCCACGGAACTCCGAGGAGGCTCTGGCTTGACGGGGCACATAGTTATTGGAGGGGGCCCAGGAGACTCTGAGGTGGAGTCAGACTTATCAAAACATTTTTCCTGCTGCTGATGGAGACTCATTAAGGCCTTTGGGGTCACTGTTATGCAGAATTCGCAGTCTGAGTCATTGTGTTCCAGGTGAAGGTATCTTGAGTCAGCAGTCGTGTGGATCAGTAAAGGACATAAAACTTTGCCATACCTGGCACAAATTTTTAAAGCCGCTTGAGGTCTTCGGAAAAGGGGGGGTCCCTGCCTCTCAGCAGGGGTCCATGGCCCTCGGCTGAAAAAGGGTGCAAACACTGGTTGAGGCAGACCTTGATGAAAAAGTGGAAAATGGATAGACAAATCAGAGAAGCAATGCAAAGCGAGCTGGCTCGGGGCAGGAAAGAACCGGTACGCAAACCGGAAAAGATTTAACTATAAAAATATCAGATTTTTTCCGGGGAAAAAAAAATCATCCTCCGAAGGGCTCCATGGAAGAAAGGAAACAGAGACAAAATGGTACCCTTGGGCTGGAAGTGGACCACACATGCATGGTGCATTTCCTAAAGGCTTTCCTTGAAAGTTGGGGAAATGCTTTCACATGGACTCCGTTTGCACCAACGTCACCCATATGTGAGGACTGACTTCCCGCTCATTACCAGAGAAAGGTAGGAACCCCCACACCACATCAACAGTAGTCAGTGGTCTACCCCAAATTGCATCCCACAGAGATGGAACTGGGAGCCCCCAACAAGGACAATGACGAGGTCAAAACTTGATACTCATCTCCTGAGAGCTCCCAGCAGAGGATCCATGCAGGGCTTATCTCTACTCCCTGATACTGTTTCATTGGCTTTTGCAGCACTGTGTTTAAAGGTGGCTGGTAGATTCCTCCAAGAGCCTTCTGCAATCTTTGGGAGAGAGCAGGGGAGAGAGGGGGGACAGAGGAGAAGGAGGGAAGGGTGTTAGGTTGTATGAGGCTGCTGCACTCTTCCAGATCTTTACAAATCCTTCCAATTTCTGGCTGCTCAACAGGCTCTTATGATAAGCGCATAGAGCTGAACCAATTTTCCCTCCACTTATGGCTACCGAAAAGACTGCAGTCTAGTAAAGCCTCCCATGTCACGCTCAAGTAAGAGAGCCACCCTCAAGGTGGTGCTGACGAGTGTAATCAATCTCTTCCTCTCAAATCTTCAGAATTTTCTTCAGAGGAAAAAATCCATCCACCATCTGCTGGAGACAAAGAAATGCTGAAAAGACCTCCTGTGGCTGAGGCGTATAGAAGCATGAGAGTAATGTTATTGAAACCTGGGCTTTTCATTGCATTTTTGTCTCCACCAATCTCTGCTGGTAAGGGAATATAACCTATTTGTCTGGACTGGTCTAGCAGGATAATATGGAATGAAGATTTGTTGTGGGGGTTTGTTTTGTGGTTTGTTTTTTTTTGTTTGTTTTTAAACTGTTTTGGTTTTTGCAACCTGTGAAGTTGAGACAGCACAGGACAAAAGAAAAAGGGCCTACAGCAGAGGTACTCAAATCCAGTCCTGGAGGGCCGCAAACCAGTCAGGTTTTCGGGCTATCCCTAATGAATATGCATGAGATCATGCATGCAAATATATCTCATGCATATTCATTAGGGATATCCCGAAAACCTGACTGGTTTGCAGCCCTCCAGGACTGGATTTGAGTACCTCTGGCCTACAGGGCTGGAGCTTGATTCTAATCTCCCAACAAAATCTAAGTACTGATTAGCTTTACATGTCATGTCCAGAATCCCCAACCAAACAATAATGTGAAGCAAAGTCCAGGTTGCAGCTTTGCAAATCAATTCCATGGGGACTGAGTACAAGTTGACCACTAATGTATCCATAGCTCAAACAGTGTCAGCCATATCTCCCTGAAGATTCAAGTCTGCCTGGACATAAGCAAAAGAGATGCAATCTAAGCCAAATCGAAAGACTGACAGCAGCCCCTAATCTGTTTGGTCAAATGAAACAAAAAGCTGGGTGGACTCTCCATGGGCTTTGGTCTGCTCCAAATAGAAAGCCAAGACTCTTACAACCCAGTCCTTGTTAGCATGGGGTCTTGGGAAAAACATTTGCAGGATGACTGACTGATTAAGATGGAAGTCCAACACCATCTTTGGGAGGAATTTAAAATACACAAAAACTACCTTGTTGCTAAAAATCTTTGTAAAAGGGTGATCAGCTACTAGCACCTAGAGCTCATTAACATTCTGTGCTGAAGTTACTGTCAACAAAAATAAAACCTTCTGGGTAAATAATTTCAAGGCACAGGCATTTAAAAGCTCAAAAGGAGCTTTCATCAACTGAGTTAATACCACATCAGGATCCCTAAATACTGCGGGGGAGGCTTCACAAGCAAGCAAGCCCACAGAAAATGAACTGAAGCCTGTAAAGAGATGTGTTTTCTTTCTATAAGATAGTGACTCAGACATATGGAGAAGGTATTCAAGCAGTTTTGGTATGGGATATGAGAAAGAATCAAAGCCTCTCCCTCGCACCAGATGGCAAACATTTACTTGAAAGCATAGAACCTCAGAGCAGAACCTCTTCTGGAAGCCAAGGGAACTTGGTAATGCCAACCAGCAAGTTGAAGGACAAAGTCAACCGCTCAAGATATAAGCTATGAGGGCTAGGGGACAGTTGGGATAAAGCATCATCCCCCAATCTTTTGTAATAATGGTTGGTGAAGTGGCCAGGGGAACCAGTCCTGGATGGAAAGCTTGAGAAGGTGGGAACCATGGCTGCTGAAGCCAGTAAGAGGCAGTTAGCACCATGCCTCCATTGTCCTTGAGTTTCAGAAGAGCTTTCACAAATGAAGAATTACTGAAAATGTCTTCATGTAAATAGCTGGCTTGTAAGAGCCCATCACCATGTTTATGTTGATAACTACTATGTAAATAGTTATATGTATACACTGTTCTCTGTAATTGGTTATGTTCGATGTAAACCACCTCTGATCTTTGGAAGGGGCAGTATAGAATAACTGCACAAATAAATAAATAAAACAAAATCAGAGGAGTAAGGGGATATGAATAAGGAACGCCCTTCCTTCGAAAAGAGGAGGAAGACATCAAAGGCTAGATTTGCCATGTGCCCCCACCCTAGAGCAAAACAGAGACCTGGGTGGTTAGAGGAGTGGCAAAAAGTTCTTCTTGAAGATGTATCCCACTCAAAAGATGGTAAGCACCCCCTACCCCCATCCAGGGTCCATTCATGAGGTTAAAGGACTTGGATCATCTCTCTACCAGGGCACTGTTGTTGCCAGGTAGGTATATGACTTCAAGTTCCATCCTTTGAGAGAAGACAATTCCAAATCCAGACTGTCCCCCAACACAGGAGATACAATCCTGGTCCTGTTTGTTACATAGCTGCTACTGCTGGAATTTTGCAAATAAAACTCAAAAGCTTCTATGCCAAAATGTTTGAATTATGCAAAATTCTGCATGCTTTGTCAAACAAAACAGTGATAATTTAAAATACAATACAGAAGAAACAAAGTATCACAAAAAAGTGCAATTTTTTGTATTATGTTCAGAATTCCAGAAGGAGTAACAAAAATCATGGCTACTTGACAGTCAGTTCCCAAGGAAAGGGAAGAACCACCCCAAAGTTGCAGAATCAGTCACCACAAGGAAGCGAAGGGTAGCCATTGGTGACTCTGTTCTGAGGGGTACTTAGGCATCCATCTGTCAACCAGATTTATGTCCAGAGAGATGTGCTCTCAGCCAGGTGCCAAAATCTGAGATGTTACGGAGAGTTTGCCAAGACTCATCGAGCCTGACTACAATCTGATGTTGCTCATCCATACCGACACAATACTGCTGCTAGGTATCCCTCCAAGCATATCATAAGTAATTTCATGGCTCTGGGACAGAGGGTGAAGCAGACAGGTGCACAGGTAGTGTTCCCTTCAATCCTCCCTGTTAAGGGTAAAGGCCAAGGCAGGGAAGTTCGCATCCTGGAGAAGAATGCATGGTTGTGTGGATGGTGTCATCAAGAGCATTTCCTGGACCATGGGATGAAGTTCCAAGGGCTGCAGAGCAGAGATGGTGTCCCTCTGTCCAAGAAAGGTTGAAGTGTCTTTCAGCAGCAGACTGGCTAACCTACTGAAGAGGGCTTTAAAGTAGATTTGTTGGGGATGGGTGAAGAGAGCCCCAGGTAAGTAAACAAAATACCTCTATAGAAATGATTAATAGGTGCAACATCTGGAAAGCAGTGTGTATAAATACCCATAGCATGGGAAATAAGATCTCAGATGTTGATGCTTTAATGGAAGAGGTTGACTTGGATTTAGTGGCAGTTACGGAGACGTGGTTCATGGAAAACTATGACTGGGATGTAATTATACCGGGCTATGCTTTACTCAGGAAGGACAAAGGCAAGAAAAAGGGGATGTGGAGTCTCAGTATATGTAAAAACAGAGAATTGCAGGGTTTAACAGGAAGAGAGGAGGCACTGTGGGTTAAAACTAGAAAGACGGAAAGGGAAATCCATTAGCATTGGAGTTATATACAGATCCCTCTCACAGGGCGTAGAAGTGGACGAAGATTTAATAGAAAACATACAGTCTAACCTTGAAAGAAGAAGTGCTACTAAAAGGTGATTTCAATATGCCAGATGTGGATTGGCACATCCCTGCTACGCTGTCATCTAGAAGTACGGAGATCCTGGATTCTCTACAGGGAGAACTATTCAGGCAACTGATAACAGAACCCACACATGATGGGGCCATACTGGACTTACATAGTAACATAGTATATGAAAACAGATAAAGACCAGTATGGTCCATCTGGTCTGCCCAGCAAGGCAGCAAAGTAGGTACACCTGCTGCTCCATGCAGGTCACCCCTCCCCATGGCTTTGTTTAGGTATGTACCCACCGCACCGTGTAGGGCACCCTATTTGTTCAGATATGAGATAGTTATGCTTATTTTGATTTTATCCTGTTGCTATAAAGGGATCCCATTGTGACTATCCCATGCCATTTTGAATTCTGTCACTGTATTTGCCCCCATCACTTCCATTGGGAGGGCATTCCAAGCATCCACCATCCTTTCAGTGAAAAAGTATTTCCTGACATTGCCTTTCAGTTTACCCCCTTGCAGCTTCATGTTCTGCCCTCTAGTTTTACAGCTTCACTATTTTTGGAAGAGGTTTGTTTGTCCATTAGTACTCTAAAGATCTGAATCATATCTCCCCTGTCCCTCCTCTCCTCCAGAGTGTACATATTTAGGTCTTCAAGTCTCTTCTCATACATCTTCTGATGCAGGCTCCAAATCATTTTAGTCGCCTTCCTCTGAAACGCTTCCAGCCTTTTTATATCCATTGTAAGATATGGTCTCCAAAACTGAACACAATATTCCAAGTGAGGCCTCACCAGCGACTTCTACAGTGGCATTAGTACCTCTTCCTTTCTGCTGGTAATTCCTCAGTATGCAACCCAGCATCCTTCTGGCTTTTGCCACCACCTTGTCACACTGTTTCACCACCTTGAGATCGTCAGAAACAATCACTCCGAGGTCCTTCTCCTGGTCCGTGAACACCAATCTCTCCCCCCCCTATCGCATACAATTCCCTTGGATTTCTGTTTCCCCAGTGCATAACACTGCACTTCTTCACACTAAATCTTAACTGCCAAGCATTAGACCATTCTTCCAGCTTTTGTAGATCTTTCCTCATGTTCTCCACTCCCTCATGGGAGTCCACTCTGTTGCATATTTTAGTGTCATCTACATAAAGACAGACTTTCCATTCAGCCCTTCAGCAATATCACTAATGAATATATTGAACAGTACCAGTCCCAGGACCGAACCCTGGGGCACACTGCTAAATCACCTGTGTTTCATCCGAGCGAGTTCCGTTCACCATCACCTTCTGTCATCTGTCAGTCAACCAATTTCTGATCCAGTTCACCATCTTGGGACTCATCCCTAAGCCATTGAGTTTATTGATAAGCCTCCTATGAGGAACAGTATCAAAGGCTTTACTGAAATCTAGGTAGATCACATCCATCGCATGCCCTTGATCTAGTTCTCTGGCCACCCAGTCATATTTGTTAGGCAAGATAGTCCTTTGGTAAAACCATGTTGCCTCAGATCATGCAACCTGTTGGTTTTGAGGAAATCCACTATTCGCTCTTTCAGGAGCACCTCTATTACTCTTCCCGCCACCGAGATAAGGCTTACTGGCCTGCAGTTTGCCAATTCCTCCCTATTAGCACTTTTGTGGAGAGGTATCACATCATCCCTTCTCCAGAACTTTGGAACGTCTCCTGTCTCCAAGGATCTATTAAAAACATCCTTTAAAGGCTCTGCAAGAACCTCTGAGGTATCCCATCTGGTCCCATAGACTTGTCCTCTTTCAGTTTTGCAAGCTCTTCTAACACATCATCATTTGTAAATGCTGTGATATCTACTCCATTCCCATTTGTATATTTGTCAATCGCAGGTGGTCCTTCTCCAGGATTTTCTCTAGTGAAAACAGAGCAGAAGTATTTGTTTAGCATTTTTGCTTAGTGCTTACCAATGGGGAAAGTATTTCTGATGTTAGAGTGGGATATCATCTCGCATCCAGTGATCACCAGATAGTATTGTTCAATAGAAGGATTAGGGATGATAAAATCCATTCAAAAGCGGGGGTCTTAGATTTTAGGAAAACTAACTTTGCCAAGATGGGACAATACCTCAAAGAGTAGTTAGTAGTATGAAAACAGCTGGGGGACATAGATAAAATATACCCTTTCAGTTTTGCCCACTGTAAGGGCAACAAACCTTTTTCTTATAATGGTAAATATAAAAAGGAAAAGGAGGCTGCTATGGTTCTCAACAGAAGTAGATGAAAGATGAAGAAAAAGAGGGAGGCCTTCATGAAATACGAGAGATCACAAAAGGGAAGACAGGCATCTATATTTGGAAAGAGAAGCTAGCAAAGTAGTCAGGAAACCAAAGGTACAAAAACAAATAGCCAATACAATAAAATGCAGGGATAAGCCATTTTTCAGATAGGTTAGTGAGAGGAGCAAGGGCAAACGTGGTATTGTCAGACTCAAGGGTGCAGGGGAGCAATATGCAGAAACTGATGAAGATAAAGCATTATTGCTTAACAAATATCTCTGTTCTGTGTTCACAGATGAAGGGCCAGGAGCAGGAGAAAACACCCACAAATGGGAACAGAAGCGATGGGAATCTCTAATGATTTTCAGAAGACTTTGTGAGGAACTAGCTAAACTAAAAGTAGACAAAGCCATGGGTCCAGATGGGATACATCCAAGAATATTGAGGGAACTTGGGGCTGTTCTAGGGGCTCCACTGTCTGACCTTTTCAGAGGAAGGTCTTGGTCAGACAAATCTGATTGATTTCTTTGATTGTGTGACCAGGGAGTTGGACAGAGGGAGAGCCCTAGATTTGGTGTATTTAGATTTCAGTAAAGCCTTTGACACTGTTCTGCACAAGTGACTTATAAACAAACTGAGCACCCTAGGGATGGACCCTAAAGTTTATTTATTTATTTATTTATTTAACAGTATTTCTAAACCGCCTTATCTTAATAATCAAGGTGGTATCACAGCAAGCAATCAGGTAAAGTGTGTGTGTTGTACATGCAGTGAGGATAAAACTTAGTTGTGTGAGGGATGTGTTGTGTGCTTGATTTGTTTGAGCTATATACAGGGTGGGCTATTTACAGTGGTGCTAGAATCATATTTTATATATATTCAGTTGTTTGGGAGGATTGGAGTGCTGTTATCCATTCTCTTAGGTTATGTGATGTGACCATAGTGCTCTATGAACAGCATGGTTTTCAGTTGTTTTCTGAAGTCTTTGAGGTCTGGAGTTGCCCTTAGATCGTCCGGTAGATTGTTCCATATTGTTGGAGCAGCCATGGAGAGAGCTCTGTCTGTTGTGTCCCTGCGTGTGTGCTTGTACTCATTTGGGGTGCTGACTCGGTTGCGTGTTTGACTTCTTCTGGGACGTGCGCTGGTTTCCGGTTGTATGAGCAGGTGGAGGCTGTTGGCTGATGTGTGTTCTTTTATCTTAAATAGGTTTATGATAGTCTTGTATCTGATGCGAGCAATGATTGGGAGCCAGTGTAAGTCCTTTAGTGTAGGTGTGATGTGCTCCTGTCTTGCGGCTCCGGATATGATTCGAGCTGCAGTGTTTTGTGCCAGCTGTAGTGGTTTGAGAGCTTGTTTTGGTAGTCCGAGGTATATCGGATTGCAGAAGTCCAGTATTGGGGTTATCAGTGCTTGACAGACTGTACGGAAGTGTTCTGGAGCGAGGAGTGGTTTCAGTCTCCTGATGATTCGCATCCTGTAATATGCTTTTTGGATTGTTTTGTCTATGTGTGGTTTGAGGTTGAGTTTACTGTCCAGAGTAACCCCAAGGTATCTCACTTCCGATCTTATCGGTATCGTGGTGCTTTGTATCTTTATGTTTGGTGGGTGTATGAAGCTTTGGTTTCGAGTGATGATTAAAGCTTCAGTCTTGTTGTAGTTTATAGCTAGATTGTTGTTTTGGCACCACTTCGCCATTTGGGTAAGGCAGTCTGCTATCTTAGAGAAGTCCGGGTTTTCGATTGATATCGGGGAGTATACCATTATATCGTCTGCGTATATTGTGTATTGGATGTTGTTCTCTTTCATAATGTTGCATATTGGTTGGATGTAGATGTTAAAAAGGAGTGCTGAGAGTGCGGATCCTTGTGGTACTCCTTGTTGGACGTTTATGGGCCGGGAGGTGTCCTGTCCCACCTTGACCTGTAGCTGTCTTTCTGTTAGGTACGAGTGGAACCATTTTAGAGTTACTGATTTAGTTAGAAATTGGTGTAGTGGGAGGCAACCAAGGGTACAGATAAATGGTACTCACTCTGAGGAGGAGGTTACCAGTGGTGTGCCGCAGAGATCTGTCCTTGGTCCAATTCTTTTTAACATCTTTGTTAGTGATATTGCGGAAGGACTGTTGGGTAAGGTTTGCTTGTTTGCAGATGATACCAAAAGCTGCAATAGAGTAGACACCAAGGAAGGAGTAGATAACATGAGGAGGGATCTAGCTAAGCTCAAAGAATGGTCTAGAATTTGGCAGCTGAAATTTAATGCTAAAAAATGCAGGGTCATGCATTTGGGCTGCAAAAATCCAAAGGCGCAGTACAGTGTAGGGGGTGAGGTACTTCTAGCCACAAAAGAAGAGTGGGACCTGGGCGTAATTGTGTCTGATGATCTTAAAGTAGCTAAACAAATAGAAAAGATGACTGCAAAAGCCAGAAGGATGCTTGAGTGTATAGGGAGGGGAATGGCCAGCATATTTAAAAGAGATGATAATGCCTCTGTATAGGTCTGGTGCGACCTCGTTTGGAGTATTGTGTGCAATTCTGGAGACTACATCTTAAAAAGGATAGAAGCAGGTTGGAGTCTTTGTTATGTAGCATATGAGGACAGATGTAAAGATCTTAATATGTATACTTTAGAGGAAAGGTGAGATAGGGACAATATGATAGATACATTTAGATACCTCTGTGGCATAAATGCACAGGAGAGTCTCTCAAATGAAGGCAAACTCTACTACGAGGGGACATAAGATGAGCATGAAAGGAGACAGACTAAGGAGTAATATGCAGGAATATTTCTTTGGGGAAAGAGTGGTAGATGCGTGGAACAGTCTCCAAGCGAAGGTGGTAAAGATGAGGACAGTACCTGAATTCAAAAAAGCATGGGACAAACAGAGGATCTCTAAAGGTAAAAAGACTATTGTAGTAGTTGATATGAAAGGGCAGACTAGATATACCATGTGGTCTTTATTTATTTATTTTGGAATGATACAGACTTCCCTCGCAAGCATTAAAAATACAAGACATGTTTTATAAAGGAAATTCACTATATTGCTATGAATAAAATCTACAAACAATATTTATTTCCCACAATTTGCCAGATGTTGATGGGGGTATCCCTACTGTTGTGTCAAAGGAGGATGATCCTGGATTCTCTACAGGGAGATCTGTTCCAGCAACTGGAAACAGAACTCACACAGGATGGGGTAATACTGGATTTGGTGCATACAAATAGGGAGTTTCTGATATTGTAGTGGGTGATCTGGCATGCGATGATCGCCAAATGGTGAGCTTCAACATTAGGACACAGGTAGAGATGCTTCATTCAAAAGCTAGAGTCCTAAACTTCAGGAAAACTAATTTTGCAAAGATGGGGAAATATTTCAATGAGTCATTAGCTAGAGGGGAACATCTGGGGGAAGTATTATAGTGGACAAACTGAAAGGAGATATTTTAACAGCAACAAACTTTGTTAAAAAAGAAAATACAAGTATAAGAGGAAAATGAGACCGCTATGGTTTTCAAAAGCAGCAGCTGAAAAGGTAAGGAAAGAGGTTAGCCTTCAAAAGCTATAAGAGATTGCATAACAGGAAGACAAAACAACAATGTCTGGATAACCTAGGGGGTGCTGGTAAAAAGTCAGGAAAGCAAATATGCAAATAGAAGAACATGACCCGTTCAACAGTCTTGTAAAAAATGCATATACTTTTAAATATTAAATTTTACTTTATATGCATGTATATCCATACTCTCCCTGCAGGTAAGAGTGCTAATGATTCTCCGCGTTTGTGTGGTTGTCGGGATCTATTGTTTTGCTTTGATTGTAGCAACTCTCTGCTGCCCCTCAGAAGCTGCCGCCCCAGGCATTACATAGTCTTGCTTAATGGTTGAACTAGCCCTGCTTATGAAGACTTTCAAGATTCAAATATATGGGATTGAAATATGTGACAGAATTATATAATCTATGAATTTAGTTAGGCACAAGCAAGGAGGAAACAAAATATCTACTGGACAAGTTATAATCATGGAGAAAAGTAAGCAAATTCCTTTTGAAGCAGATCAAGGATTCACAACTTATCCAGCAGTTTGAACATAGTTGATATATATAACACTCCCTTGTTCTGATCAAATTTTAACAAAAGATCACTAGATCTATCTTTGTTAGGGTCTATGCACAAGCTCATTTTCCTCAAAAATAAGATTTAATATCCTATTCAAGCATTTTTGTTTGCTAAACTGAAGCATAGAACATAAGGATGTGATTAAACATATTAGACCAAACTGAACAGAAAAATGACAAATCAAGATTATCCAGTGACCTTCTAGGTCACAGATAGTCTTGACAGTGTTAGGCAAGTATTTATGGATAAACTGAAAACGTAGACCTCAACCAATCATGTTCCATTTTTGGTGCTCCTCCTAGTTAGAAGAGTTTTTTTTTTTTTTTAAGCACAGCAACTTGGATCTTTAAAGAAAGTGCAGTTAACTCACCTGTAACAGGTGTTCTCCAGGGACAGCAGGAATCAGTCCTAACTTATGGGTGATGTCGGCACCGACAGAGTCCGCATGGTGCAATGCCCCAGCTTTCAAAGAAAGCCTTTGGGATTGCTGCCACGCATGCATGGTCCTCTTCCTGCCCAAGGGTGCCACCTTGCTCAGTCAGGTCCCTTAGCTTGAGCCCTCCCAAGCAGATGGCAAGGGAAGGATAAACAAATCCAGCAACACAGCAGGGGAGGTGAGGATAGTGAGGACTGATTCCTGCTGTCTCTGGAGAACACCTGTTACAGGTGAGTAACTACGCTTTCTCCAGGAACAAGCTGGAAGTCAATCCTCACTTATGGGACTCCCCAGCTACAGGCTACCGAACCTGTAACCAAAACACACCTCTGTGAGGTCATGAGCAGAAGTTGATGCCCGAAAGAACCAGAGTCCTCGGGGCGAAGCCCTTGGTAGCCGTGAATGATCAGAGGGCAGGAATTGCTTATACTCCAAACAAATTACAGAGTACGGCCTGGCCGAAGGCGCTGTACCGACGGGACTCCCTCACGAGGCAGTAGTGAGCAGCGAAAGTGTTTGCTGAAGACCAAGTCGCCACCCAGCAGATGTCCATCAGGGGCACAGAGTGCAGTGAGGTCACCGAAGCCGCTTTGGCCCAGACTCTTGCACGGTGACCCAACGATCTAACGGGGCACCCGCCTTCGTGTGTGCAAAAGTGATGCAGTCTGCCACCCAAATAGAGAAAGTGCGTTTAGTGACTGCCTGCCCCAGTAGATTGGAATCGTAGGTCACAGTTGGCCAGACTTGCGATGGGCCTGGGTGCGCTGCAGATAGAAGGTGAGAGCCCTTTTGCAGTCGAGTGTATGGAGAGCCACCAACGCCTGGTCGGCATGGGGTCTTGGAAAGAAAGTTGGTAAGACCATCTCCTGATTGAGATGGAAGTCCAAAACAATCTTCGGCAGGAACATGGGGTGGGTACGGAGGACCACCCTATTCCTATAGAATTTAGTGTAAGGGGCATCAGCCATGAGATCCTGGAGCTCGCTGACTCGGCAGGCCGAGGTCAGCGCAACCAGGAAGACCACCTTCCAAGATAGATGCCAAAGCGAGCATGTCGCCATTGGCTCAAAAGGTGGCTGTGTAAGCTGCATGAGCACTATGTTCAGGTCCCAATCCGCCGGGGGAGGCTGGATGGGCAGCATGGACAGCAAGAGACCCCACATAAAGCGGGAGACCACGGGCTGGCCCGAGAGGGGCTTTCCCTCGACAGGGAGGTGATTCGCCGAGATGGCACTCAAATGCACCCTGACGGAGTTAGACCTCAGGCACCTCCCTTGAGAGAGTGAGGAAGTACTGATGGACCCATTGAGTGGGGCAAGAGAATGGGACGATCTGTAGCCCGGAGCACCAGACCGAGAAGCTCTGCCACTTGAAGGCGTAAGCTCATCTAGTCAAGGTCTTCCTCGATGCGAGGAGGATCTCCTCGACCTCCTCTGGGAGATCCAGCGGGGCTAGGGAGACCCATTCAACCGCCAGGCTGTGAGGGATAACGAGGCCAGGTTCGGGTGCAGTACCCATCCCTCCCCGTGTTAGTAGGCCTGGGGCACAGCCCAGGGAAACTGGAGGCTCCGTTGATAGTCTGAGCAGAAGCGGGAACCAGGGCTGTTGAGGCCACGAGGGAGCTACGAGGATCATCGATGCCCAGTCCCGCTGACCTTTGTGGAGGGTCCTCGCAATGAGAAGAGTGGGAGGGACCACCCGCATAGAGCAGGCCAGAGGACCAGCTCAGAAGGAACGCGTCCGGGCCCACCCTGCTCGGGTGTGGCATTGGGCCACAGAATCAGGGGAGCTGTGTGTTCAACGGACTGGCAAATAGGTCCATGGCCGGGGTTCCCCACTGATGAAACAGCCAGTCGGCCACCCCCTGATCCAGTCGCCATTCGTGAGGGCAAAGGATTCTGCTTAGTTTGTCTGCCAGGGGAGGGGACAAAGGGAGGAGCGGAACTCTTGCAGATCAAAGGAGGAACAAACGGAGCAAGAGGTAGGTTTGAACCAGACTGCTTTATTGACAATTGGTCCCTACGCGTTTCGGCTTACGCCTTCTTCGGGGGACATACAGCTACCATAAAACAAATAAATAAATCAATAAACAATGTTAAAATAAAATTGAAAAGCAATGTGTACATTAATAATACATCATAAATAAGAGAATTAAAAGGATAAATTAAAAATAATAAATTAGAGAATGCTAAGAGACAACAGAAGGGCCGAGACAGAAAACAGAAACAGTTATTTCCAACGTTAAGGACTATACAGTTGAATTAAAATTGATATGCAATATACATATAAAGATACAATAATAATAATAAGAGTGATAAACAGTGATGATAAAAAACAGTCATGTATATATTACCCAGACCAAAGAGGAGACAAATTAAAATAATTACAATAATTAAACAGCCCAAAGGGATTAACAATGAGATATGTGAAATAAATCATGGATGAAAATAAATATATTAAAGATAAAAAATAATAAATAAAAAGTGAAGAATAAATAATAAAAGATAAATGATAAAAAACAGTAAATAAGAAATAGATAATAAAAATGAAATTAAAAAATAAAAAGTAATACAAGTGAACTCATACATGTAAAAACCTACCAGTGTTGTGTCAAATGGATTGTCTCATTAAGACAGTTTTTTCGAGTCACTATATGACAGCTAAAAAGACAAAAGCTAAAAACTTAGAACAAATATATAATGTTATGTAGGACAAATAAATAATAATCCAATGTTAAACAATGTACAAAAATAAAATATAAAAGCAAATGAATTAAAAGAGTATGAATTACAACATATTATTACTTATGAGGGAAACTAATAATGGTGGTGAGTAAAATGTGTATAATAAGGGATAAAAGGCTATAAATATGTATATGTAAAAGCAAAACATTTATACCATCCATTATAAGTGTCCTTTATTTGTCTGGGATACCGTAGTAATGGTCTGTTCTCTCGATGGTAATATAATGTTTTGCTTTTACATATACATATTTATAGCCTTTTATCCCTTATATACACATTTTACTCACCACCATTATTATTTGTTCTAAGTTTTTAGCTTTTGTCTTTTTTAGCTGTCATATAGTGACTCGAAAAAACTGTCTTAATGAGACAATCCATTTGACACAGCACTGGTAGGTTTTTACATGTATGAGTTCACTTGTATTACTTTTTATTTTTTAATTTCATTTTTATTATCTATTTCTTATTTACTGTTTATCATTTATCTTTTATTATTTATTATTCTTCACTTTTTATTTATTATTTTTTATCTTTAATATATTTATTTATTTTCATCCATGATTTATTTCACATATCTCATTGTTAATCCCTTTGGGCTGTTTAATTATTGTAATTATTTTAATTTGTCTCCTCTTTGGTCTGGGTAATATATACATGACTGTTTTTTATCATCACTGTTTTTTATCGTCACTCTTATTATTATTATTGTATCTTTATATGTATATTGCATATCAATTTTAATTCAACTGTATAGTCCTTAACGTTGGAAATAACTGTTTCTGTTTTCTGTCTCGGCCCTTCTGTTGTCTCTTAGCATTCTCTAATTTATTATTTTTAATTTATCCTTTTAATTCTCTTATTTATGATATATTATTAATGTACACATTGCTTTTCAATTTTATTTTAACATTGTTTATTGATTTATTTGGTTTTATGGTAGCTGTATGTCCCCCGAAGAAGGCGTAAGCCGAAACGCGTAGGGACCAATTGTCAATAAAGCAGTCTGGTTCAAACCTACCTCTCTTGCTCCGTTTGTTCCTCCTAGTTTGTCTGCCAGGACATTCTCTTGGCCCAGGAGGTAGACTGTCCCGAGGGTCATCCCCCGACGGAAGGTGAAGGAACAGAGGAGGACCGCTTCCCAGCAGAGGGAGCATGATCCAGTACCCCCTCCTTGTTGATATAGAACATCGCCATGCGGTTGTTGGTTTGCGTGAGCACCCACCTCCCCGTGAGATGATCCTCGAAGACTCCGGGCTCACCGAACCGTCCGGAGCTCGAGCAAGTTTATTTGCTGTTGAGACTCCTCGGGCGACCATTGCCTCTGCATGGAGGCATTGTCAGCACTAATCGCGTGCGGCGGGGTCTGGAAAGGCAACACCCGGAGGAGGCTGCGGGGGGGTTTTCCACCAGCCCAGGGACAGGCGAAGGCTGTGGGAGACATTTATAGGATCCCTGAGGTGGCCGGACAGGCTCCACTGTGCGCTGATGCACCACTGAGCTGTCCGCATGTGCAAGTGGGCATGGGGAACCACATGACAGTAGAGGCCATGTGGCCCAGGAGGTGCAGCATAGTTTGGGCTGTGACCAGAGGGGTGCTCTGGACCTGGGCCAGGGCTCTGAGGCAGTCGGCGTGATCCGCTGGCAGAAAAGTGGTTGCCTGCTGAGTATCGAGGTGCGTGCCAATGAATTCTAGGGCCTGCAGCACCAGCTCGAGGGTGGGATAGTTGACCAAGAAACCCAGGCGCTCCAGCAGGAGGATCGTGCGTCATGCCGACAGGAGGATTTCCTCGACCGAGGATCCCGTGACAAGCCAGTCGTCAAGGTAGGGGAAGACTGGTACACCCTGACGCCAGAGGGTGGCGGCAACAGCAGAGAAGCACTTCATGAAGACTCGTGGGGCGGACACCAGACCGAAGGGGAGCACCCTGTATTAGAAGTGCTCCCCCTGCACCCTGAAGCGCAGTTACTGCCTGTGCTGGGGGTGAATTAAAATGTGGGCATAAGCGTCTTTTAGATCCAAGGAGCATAGCCAGTCGCCCTGCCGGAGGAAGGGCAGCAGAAAGCCCCTATGGAGGGTCAAGGCGGTGCTGGGGTTTGGGCCTTGAGCCCTTTTAGCTTTCGGCGACTCTGGCTGGACTTCCCTTGTGCCGCAGTGATCGGCATGGGAGTAGGTGGATACGGTGAGTAGCCACGGTAAGGCAGGCCCTTCCTTGGAAAGAATGTTTTTTCGGTTGTTTGTTTCTTCCGAGGGAGGGTGGAGGTCTTGCACGAGAGACTGGTTCTGGTGACAAACTCCGTCTCTATGTCCACGGCCTTGTCCCCCCATCTGTTTGCCAAAGAGCTGCTCACCGAGGGAGGGTACATCCAGGAGCTTCTATATCCACTGCTCCAAATCTGAGGATTGGAGCCATGCCTGGTGACAGGCCCCGATGCCTGCGGCTGCTACTCGAGCAGAGGACTCAAAACCATCATAGGTGGCACTGGAGAGGTACTTTGAGCAGTCCGCAACAGACTTCAGCAGGGTACTGAACCTATTGAGGGGTTCGCCCTTGAGGACCATGGAGAAACCTCCGAGCTCCTTGGCCAAGTCGCACAAGAACATGCCCATGTATAACTGGTCTGCCTGAATACAGCAGGAGCGCATGGACCCATGGTAGGACTTGCGACCTAGGACGTCGAAGGCTCTTGACTCCCGGCCCAGGGGGATCGAAGGGTGTGACTTCGGGCTCTTGCTTTCTCATGGCAGACTCCACCACCATGGAAGTGTGGGGAAGCTGTTCTTTTCTGAACCCAGGGCCGCGCTGGACCTTGTACATGGTGTTGAGGTGCTTACTCACGATGGGAACCAAGGCAGGCGCCTCCCACATGTGGAGCAGCAGCCTGGACAGGATGGGAGGAACCAGGACAGTAAGACTCCCTAGGTGGGGACTCGTACTGAAGGATGTCGAGCTCTTCAGCTCGAGGGTCCTCCTCAGCCTGGGTGGCCAGGTTATGAGCCCGTGCCATATCCCGAACAAACACCAGGAAGGAGGTGTCCTCCGGTGGTGAGCGCTGCTGAAATGCAGCCAGGGAGGGTTCCGGACGATCCCGATGGGCATAGGTTTCCGGGGAGGTATTTCCATCGGACTCCCAGTCGGCGAAGTCGTATGAGGAATCCAAACCGGGCTGGCTGCCCTGTCCAACGGCTTGAGGCCTGCTTGGAGCCGGAGACCCTGGAGAATCTCACCCCCGAGGAACGGGAAGGCAAGTGAGACAGACGTCGAGGACCCACAAGAGGCCTGCGGCTCTTGGGCGTTTCCTGGACTGTTTTTGGCATCCCATGCAAGGGAACCTCTGTCTCTGGGCACAAGTCAGCGAAGCTGGCTGCGAGCGCCTGCTGGGAAGCAACGCACACAGAAATGCTGCGTTCTAGCGCCAGAATGCAGGACTCCCATGCGGGCATGGGGCCCTGCGACGCCAACCCCAGGGTCACCGGGTCGGGCACAGAGGAGAAGAGGAGGGGTCCTCACTGGGATGGCCCTCAAGAGACCGGGCACCATCGCCGGAGGCCTCCGTATCTGTATGAGGTACCTTGCAGGGCCGCTCTTTGTCAGACACTCAGGAACGCCAAAGGGGGCTAAGTGACCGAGTGCGGGAGTGCTCGCACTTGTCGGAAGCCCCCAACAGCGACTTCGAGGCCACCTTCTTGCACCACTCCACTTCACGGGACCCCTGGTCAGAGGGCCGCCGGTGCATGAGGCCGACTTCGAGACGGCCTTCCTGAAAATGTCTTCGGTCTTCTGCTTACGACTGTGCAGGGCTTTGGAGGATATTTTCTTACAAAGCGAACAGAGCTTCGGATCATGGTCATCCCCGAGACACTGCAGGCAATAGTCATGGGTGTCCGTAAGCGACATGTTCTTAGAGCATCTATCACATTTTTTGAATCTAATGGCCATGGGGCAAAAATGGCCCCCGCAAGGTTGAAGACCCATGCGGTCACCGATTTGAGGAAAAAAGGACGCAAAGTCCGTTAAAGGTAAAAAAGCAAAGAAAAACATCCCCTAATGGCTCTAAAAAGATAGAGCAAAGGATAGGATGGGTAGAGGACCGGTGCAACTAGAAAAATAATAGGCCAGTAGGCCAAACACAAAACTTTTTCAGAGGGGCGAGGATGTGCGTCCGAAGGGCTCCATGGAAAAATGGAGACTGAGCAAGATGGCACCCTTGGGCAGGAAGAGTACCACGCATGTGTGGCAGCAATCCCAAAGGCTTTCTTTGAAAGCTGGGGAATTGCTCCACGCGGGCTCCGTCGGTGCCGACGTCACCCATAAGTAAGGACAGACTTCCTGCTTGTTCCTGGAGAAACAAATATTCCTTTAAAAAAAACAATTATATTTTCATGTATTCCATTTATAAACTGCCTTCCAAAGATCTGAATAGGACTTAACCAAAACAGTTTACAATAAAATTAAAAACTGAAACATTAAAACAGTATGATCAACAGATAATGTTAACATCTGATGGGAACAAAGTACTTGAACCTGAAAAAGTTCAATTACAGATCTAAATGTGAGCATTACTAAACTTTCCCACTTTTTAAAAAATTGTCTAATTTTTCATTCAAATTTTTTGAAGAACAGTCACAATAAAAACTGTAAAGACCAGTGTCCAACTTAAAAAAAAATATGCGTTGAACGAAAAAAATAAAATATACAGGCTATATAGCATGCGACAGAACAGACTGAAAAGGTTAATGTACATGTTTCACCAATACTCTGCAGAACAAAGAAATTTCCTTACATAACCATCCGTAACCTACAGCAAACCCAAAAGAGCATCAAAGTTTTACAGCAGAAAAACATTCAGATCACAAAACCGACATCTTAACCTTAAGGATGAAAATAGCACTTTGTATAAGAAAAAACATCAACCCAACCCCACTATTTAAGAGAACATTTGTATTGTGCCACAGGAAAAAGCTCTTCAGGGGAAAAACAAAAATAAAATTTCTCTGGTTTTCTTTTTTTGCTAACTTCAGACTTTATGTATATAGCTAATTATATAATTTGTTATAATGTTAATGTACATAGTTAAAACTGTTTCATGTAATTGAATACATACTGTTTTGTACAAGTCATATTGTTCTTTGTAAACCGCAATTGATCTGTTGGAAATCACAGTATAAAAATGTAAATAAAATAAAATAAATAAGTCCATAGAGGAGAGAGACTGAATTCTTTGCTACGGTCTTTACTGAAGATGATGTAGGAAGTCACCCATGCCTGAAATGGTATTTAAAAAAGTGATATATCAGAACAATTGAAACAAATATCACTAAACTGGGAAGATGTATTACAAGTTTTCAATAAACTGAAGAGTAGTAGATCACCTGGACCAGATGGTATACATCTGAGGTTCTTGAAAACTGAAATATGAGATTGTAGACCTATTAATAGTAATCTGTGAACTACCACTGAAATCATCTGTACTACCTGAAGATTGGAGAATGACCAATGTAACGGCAATTTTTAAAAGGGTTCCACGGGTGACCCCAGAAACTACAGACCGATGAGCCTGACATCACTACCAGAAAAAATGTTAGAAACCATTATAAAGAATAAAATTACTGAAAATGTAGATAGTCATAGTTTAATGTGAGAAAGCCAACATGGATTCAGCCAAGGAAAGTCTTGTCTTACTAATCTGTTATATTTTTTTTGAAGGTGTGAATAAATAGGTAGACTAAGGCAAGTTCATTGATATAGTGTATCTGGATTTTCAGAAAGCCTTTGACAAGGTCCCTCATGAGAGACTCTTGGCCAAATTAAACAAAAAATCAAGGGATTGGAGGCAGTGTACTACTGTGGATCAGGAGCTGGTTAAAAGATAGAAAACAGAGTAGGGCTAAATGGCCAATTTTCTCAATGGAGAAAGGTGAATAGTAGAGTACCCCAGAGATATGTGCTGGGCTAACTGCTTTTTAACTTATTCATAAATGAACTGGAAATCGGGACGACAAGCAAAGTGATCAAATTTGCAAATGACAAAATTATTCAAAGTTGTTAAAACCCAAGAGGACTGTAAAAAATTGCAAGAGGACCTTCATATGGCTGGACATTCAAATGGCAGATGAAATTTGAAGTGCAAAGTTTATTTATTTAACAGCTCTTCTATACTGCGCTCTTTATTATCAGTGCGGTTTACAGTTAACAATTTGACTCTAGGACAGTAACATATCTGACCTGAGTTTACATATAACAAGGGAAGTAACAAGGAGTTGAACCGGGGTAACTATGTACGCTTAAATAGCTTGGTATTATTTACAATAATGTACAACAGAGGCAGTACAACTGCCGGATTACAAAACTGTCTGGTATGTATTACATGTTATATGAATTAATCTTTTTGCAATTCATATTAAGTGATTGGGTTGTGAGGAGGGAGTAGGTGAGTCGTTTGGTTGTGAGAAGTGCTCCAGGAATAAATGGTGCTTGAGGGCTTTTCTGAATTGCCTGAGGTCACTGATCAATCTGATGCTGGGGGGTAGATTGTTCCAGCATCTGGGGGCATAGAACGCGAATGCTCTGTTATTAGTTGATTGAATGCATTTTATGGTTTCTCTTGGGATAATTAGGGCATTGGAGGCTAATGTTCTCCTAGATCTGCACCTAATATGCCCCTAATAAAGTTATGCACCTAATAAAGAACAACCCAAAAGCGTAGTTACTCACCTGTAACAGGTGTTCTCCGGGAACAGCAGAAATCAGTCCTCACATATGGATGACGTCAGCACCGACTGAGCCCTCGCGGAAGAATCCTCCCAGCTTTCAAAGAAAGCCTTTGGGAGATGCCACCACACACGTGTGGTCCCCTTCGCACCCAAGGGTGCCATCCTGCTCAGTCAGATGACAGAGCTAAAGACGGCAAAAAAAAAAAAAAAAAAGATGGTAAAGGAGCAACTCCAAGGGGAAGAGGGAGGGTTGCGAGGACTGATTCCTGCTGTCCCTGCAGAACACCTGTTACAGAGGTGAGTAACTACGCTTTCTCCAGGAAAAAATAGGGGCTCCCTCATGGGGGGCCGCAAGCAGCAGCAATTCAGTCTGTGTCACAAACCACAGTAAAACCCCTGTCCCCCATAAAACCAGCACTCTGGTAGCCTGAACACAAAAGGATCGGAGAGTAGGAGTTGCCGAGACCCCAAAAAGGTTACGGAGCATAGCCTGGCCGAAGGCACTGTCACGTCAGGAATCTCTTTCCAGGTAATAATGGGCTGCAAAAGTACAGACTGAAGACCAGGTGGTGGCCCGGCAGATGTCCACCATCGGGACAGAGCACAAGTTTGCTACCGAAGTCGCTAAAGCCCTGACATGGTGCGCCGTGACGCAGCCATCCAGCGGGAGATTCGTCTGCTCATAAGCAAGGGCGATACAGTCCACCACGCATGTGGACAGCGTACGCTTGGTTACTGCCTCCCCCCATTCTACCAGGGTCATAGGAGAAGAAAAGCTGAGAAGTCCAAGGTGTGAAGGACCGTCTCTGCCCAACTGGAGTGAGGTCTTGGAAAGAAGGTAGGGAGTACCAGTTCCTGATTGAGGTGGAAGGGCAACATTACCTTTGGAAGGAATTTGGGGTGCATGCGGAGCACCAGTCTGTTCTTGTAGAACCTGGTATAAGGGGCTTCCGCCACAAGGGCCTGAAGCTTGCTAACTCTGCAAGCGGAGGCGAGTGCGACCAGGAAAACCAAGGTCTTGGCGATCAGTGGCGTAGGGAGGGAAGGTGTACATGAGGCCTTCTGACCATGAGACCAGGAACGCGTCTGGTGCCACTCTGGAAGGGTGGGCCTGCCGGGAGCAGAAGCAGGGCAACTGAAAGTTGTCCAACAGGTCCATCACGGGATTCCCCCCCAGAGTCGGAAAGCCAATTGGCTGCTCAGATGCCACTCGTGTGGCTGGAGGAATCTGCTGAGTGTCAGCCAGAAGGTTGTCCTGGCCTGGCAGGTACACTGCCCATAGGAGAATACCCTGATGGATTGTGTACAGACAGAGGGCCAGCACCTCCTAGCAAAGGGTACGAGACCCCATGCGCCCATTTGTTCACATAGAATATCGCAACCTGGTTGTCTGTGTGAACCAACACTGGCCGGAGACAGAGATGGTGACAAAAGACCCTCGGAGCTAGGTGTATGGCATGGAGCTCCAGTAGGTTGATCTGCTCTCGCCTGGTGACCAGTTGCCCTGAGTGTGGAGATCTCCGCAGTGGGCTCCCCAGCTGAGCAGAGAGGCATCCGTGGTGAGGACCCTCGAGTGGCTTGGAGCCTGGAAGGGCATACCTGCCTCGAGATGCTGTGGTGACTGACACCATATCAGGGAGTTTGCCAATTGGCGGGTCACAAACTGTCTGGGAGGCAGCCTGTGGCCCGAGACCATTGGTCCTGGAGACACCACTCCGCCACCCTCATTTGGAAGTGAGCATCTGGGGTGACGTGGACCGCGGAAGCCATGTGCCTGTGGTGGCGCAGAAGCAGCCGGGCGGGCACCGAGGGACAGTATTGCACGTCCCAAGCTAGAGACCTGAGACGATCAGCCCAAACCCTGGGCAAGAAAGCTTTCGACTGGAGTGTCAATCCTTGCCCTGATGAACTCCAGGCACTGTGTCGGGAGGAGGTGAGACTTGGGGTAGTTTATGACAAAGCCCAAGTGTTGCAGGACCTGGATGGTGCATGCAGTAGCCTGCTGCACCTCTGAGGCTGTGCCACCCTTTATAAGCCAGTCGTCCAGGTAGGGAAATACAAAGACCCCCTGGAGCCGGAGGAAGGTGGCCACGACTGCCAGGCATTTTGTGAATACTCTTGGGGGAGAGGCTAGGCCAAAGGGGAGCACCCTGTACTGAAAATGCCTGTCCCCCACTACGAACCACAGGTACTGCCTGTGGTTGGGGTGGATGAAGATGTGGGTATAAACATCCTTGAGGTCTAAGGAGCATAACCAGTATCCCTGCTGGAGGTATGGCAGCAAATGTTCCAAGGGAGAGCATCTTGAACTTCTCCCTCACCAGGAATTAGTTGAGGTTGCACAGGTTGAGGATAGGCCTTAGGCCCCTGTGCTCTTTAGGACGAGGAAGTATCTGGAGTAGAACCCCTTGCCCTTGAGGTGGTCGGGCACCGGTTCCACCGCTTTGTCTGCGAGAAGACCTGCCAACTCCTTTAGAAGGTGGTCCCAGTGGAGGGGATACCTGAGGGGCTCTCCCGGGAAAAAGGGGGGGGGGGAAGTGTGAGTCAGGTGGAGGAGGTAACCCTCCCTGACTACCCTTAGTGGCCAGGAATCAGTGGTGCTGGTCACCCACCTCTGGGCATGTAGGGCCAGACGACCCCCTGTGGGCTGCTGATCTCCTTGGGATAGAGGTTATGCTCAAGTAGTCAGAAACTACCCCCTGGCTGGGCCAGAGCCGGTGCCAGAGGTTTTGGAGCCTTCTGCTTACATAGGCCATTCCTGTCCCTTGGCCTGCTGACCCTGTAGGGGAGCTGGGGAGGCCTGATAAAGGTGGGTAGTTTCAGTAAGCAGCACCCTTCCTCAGGTAAAATATCTTTTCACCCGAGCCCTTCCGTCGGGGAGAGAAGGTGGTCTTTTTAGAGAGCCTGGTCCTCATCATGAACTCTGTCTCCAGCTTGGCAGTCTTGTAGGTCATGGGTTTGCCAAAGAGGATCTCTCCTTGGCATGGGACATCGACCAATTTGTCCTGAAACTACTGCTTGAGGTGGGATGACTGAAGCCAAGCTTGGCGGCATGTACCAATGCCCACTGCAGCTACCCGAGCTGCCGACTTGAACCAGTCATAGGCCTCTCGAGACATGAATTTGGAGCACGCAAGGACAGCTTCGGCTAGGTTCCTAAACCGCTGCAAAGGTTCCTCAGAGAGACCAGACGAGAACCCGGCAAGCTGCTTTGCCAGGTCTCTCAGGTCCATGCCTATATATAGCTGGTAGGCCTGTATGCAGTGATGAGCCCTGGTAGCACTTTCTGCTGAGGGTGTCCAAGGTGCGGGCCTCCCTGCCAGGGGGCACTGAGGAGCGCGTCTTCTGGCTTTTCAGCCAACGCATGGCAGACTCCATGGAGCTGTGTGGTAGCTGTGGCTTCTGGAAGCCCGGGCTCCGGCAGACCCAATAAATTGAGTCGAGCCGTTTGCTCAGCACCAGCACAAATGCCGGTGTCTCCCACATGCGGAGATTGAGCCGTTCCAGGATGGGCGGGATGGGCACCGTCAGCAATTCCCACAGAGGGGCCTCGTACTGGAGGATTTTTAACTCATCCACCAGAGGGTCCTCCGCCAACTTGGTAGGGAATGCCAGGGCCTTAGACATGTCTGACAAAATCAAGGAAGCCCATATCTTTAGGCAGGGACTGCCATTGAGGCTTCAAGATGGGAGAGTCAGATGGGAAGTCACAGTGGCGACTGGTATTGGGGGACTCCTCGTCCTCCATCTCCCACTCTGAGTAGTCTGTACAGGACTTATAGGAGGGCAGCTCTGCGGGCTTCGGGGGCCCCGATTCCCTGCAGCCAGTGCCCGATAAACTTGCTGGAGATGACCGCGGTCCCATCGAGCAGACGTCACCTATATGTGAAGATTGACTCCCTGCTTGTTCCCAGAGAACTATGGTTATATGATGCAAGGTTCCACATTGGGAACCACCACCCAGGAAAAAGATTTAGGCATCAGTGGATAACATGTTGAAACCCTCTGCCCAGCGTGCAGCAACAGCCAAGAAAGCAAACAGAATGCTAGGAAAGGAATGGAGAATAAAACAAAGGATATTATAATGTCTCTGTATTGTTCCGTGGTGACACTGCACCTTGAATCTTGTGTACAATTCTGGTTACCGTATCTTAAGGATATAGCAGAATTAGGAAAGATAGAGAAGAGCCACCAAAATGGTAAAGGGGATAGCAGGATACCCCTATGAGGAAAAGTTAAAAAGATTAGGGCTCTGCAATCTGGGGAGATATGATAGAGGTCTATAAATTAATGAATGGAGTGGAACGGGTAAACCGATTGTTTACGCCATCAAAAAGTAGAGACACTAGGAGACATGCAATGAAGCTACAATGTAACCCATTTAAGACTAATAAAAAAATATTTTTTCACTCAATGCATAAGCAAACTCTGGAATTTGTTACTGGAGGATGTAGTGAAGGCGGTTAGTGTAGCTGGGCTTAAAAAGAGGTTTGGACAAGTTCTTGGAGCCTTTATAAACCATTATTAAAGAGGACCTGGGAAATCCACTGCTGGCCCCGTGACAAGCACTGTGGAATCTGTGTGCCTTTTTGGGAACCTACCAGGTACTTGTGACCTGGACTGGCCACTATTGTGAACAGGATACTGGGTTTGATGGACAATGGTCTGACCCAGTATGGCATTTCTTATGTTTTGCTTTAATGAAGTGACAATGTAGCATATTTAAGATTAATTGGAGAAAATATTTTTTCACTGAACAATTAATCAAACTCTGAAATTCGTTACCAGAGGATGTAGTAAAAGCTGTTAGTGCAGCTGAATTTAAGAGATTTGGACAAGTTTCTGGAAGAAAAGTCCATAAACCATTATTAAAGACAACTAGGGAAATCCATTGCTTACCCACTGAGCAAGCATCAGGGAATCTGTATCTTTTGGAAACCTGACAGGTACTTTGTGACCTGGATTATCACTACTGGAAAAAGGATACTGGGCTTGATGGACCCTTGGTCTGATGTGGCCCAGTCCTCCTTTGGCTCTAGGGATGTAGAGCCATGGCATACATTGATTACTATAAATCACCTTATGGGCATGGAGACTGTGTACACATCCAGTTTTTCAAGATATGTAAGAGGCCAGGCTACAATCCCAAAGCTGCAAAATTACAGGAATCGCCAGCTAATCAATGGTTGGTATTTTAATCTATGATGTTAAAGCATTTTTCAATAATGATTTTTTAAATTTCCTTCAATATTCTTTACTGATCTTCTCTAGGTAATTACTGCTTGATTGCCATTCCTTCCTCAATCATAGATATTTATATCCATCTTTCTCTTCAAGTTCATTGATATCAGGGCTTTCAGTCTGAGATATTTTCTGTTTTGCTAAATTTTGCTCTAAGGAAGGTTCCCTTAACACACTTATCAAGGTGAAAAGTCATCTTGATGTCATCCAAGAAGTTAACCACAGAGTTCTGCCAATTGTTGGCTGCTGGAACTAGAGAGTGTCAGATTATCTACAAATAGTAAGTGTGATGTTACCTCTGGGCTGTTGCCTTCTTTAGAATTCAGGTTAAATCCGTATTCCAAAGAGCTGATGCGTGTAATCACTGGATTAAGTGCCATATAAAAACAGAAGTGGCAACAGGGAGCCTTCCTGAAATATTTCATTCTGGATCTTGATTTTAGGAATAATGTACTGACCATCTTCATACTTCCAAAATAGTGTGGTTTGTCATTTTCACAGTGAACTTAAGATACTCTATCAATCCAGCATTTATTTTATACATGCAAGGCAATTTATTATCCAAGAGTGTGGGACACTATCGAAAGTTCTTTTATAAATCAATCCATGCTATACCAAGACTTCTGATTTGGGATGTGGGAGGGATCTTGTCCTTTATCAATCCTTCTGTTTACAGAAAAAACGTAGTTACTCACCTGTAACAGGTGTTTCTCCAGGGACAACCAAAAGAAAACAGCGGAAGGAATAACCACGGCCTACCAGATGATAATTAAAATCCTTTTTTGGGTCCTCAATAAAGGATTTTAATCATCATCTGGTAGGCCATGGTTATTCCTTCCACTGTTTTCTTTTGGTTGTCCAATTTGCGGAAGACATTCTTCTTTGTTTCTCCAGGGATAGCAGGAATCAGTCCTCACATATGGGTGACATCAGCACCGACAAAGCCCACACGAAGCATTACCCAGCTTTCACAGAAAGCCTTTGAGAATGCCACCGCACATGCGTGGTCCCCTTCCCGCCCAAGGGTGCTATTTTGCTCAGTCAGATGACACAGCAAAAAATGACCTAAACAATGTAGAGAAGCAACTCCAAGGGGAGGAGGGAGGGTTGTGACTGATTCCTGCTGTCCCTGAAGAACACCTGTTACAAGAGAATAACTATGCTTTCTCCAAGAACAAGCAAGAAATCAGTCCTCATATATGGGACTCCCTAAGTTCAGGGCTGCTGAGGTCCGAACCATGACAGTACCACTAACGACCCATCAGGTAGTCGTGAGCTGCAGAAGATGAGTCCCCACTGAGACTCTGCAAGACCCTACAATCCAGCGATACTATCACTCCAGTATCCTGAACACAGAAGGGTCGTAGGGCAGGAGTTGCCTACACCATGAAAATATTATGGAGTACTGCCTGCCCAAAGGTACTGTCCCCTGCGGGACATGCTTTCCAGACAGTAATGAGCTACAAACGTATGAATTGAAGACCATATGGTGGCCCTGCAGATTTCCACCACCAGCACTGAGCAGAGTTTGGCCACTGATGCAGCCATAGCCCACTAGTGATGTGCAGTGATCTGGAGCTCAATGAAGAGGCACACTTGCTCATAAGCGAGGGCAATGCAGTCCGCCACCCATATGGACAGAGTTCGCTTCACTACCGGGAGCTCCAGTCTACCAGATCATATGATACAAAGAGCTGAGGAGCTTTGTGATGGGCCTGGGTCCTCTGCAGTAGAAGGACAGGGCCTGCTTGTAGTATAGCATATGCAAGATGAGTTCCTCCCTGCTGGCATGTGGCCGTGGGAAGAAGATGGTGAGGACCACCTCCTGGTTGAGGTGGAAGGGAGATACCACCTTGGGGAGGAATTTGGGATGTGTGCAGATCACTACCATATTCTTATAGAATCTTGTATATTGCAGATACGCCACCAAGGCCTGGAGTTCACTCACTCTCCAAGCGGACGTGATGACCACCAAAAAGGCCACATTCCAGGAGAGTTCTCTCAAATAGCAGGTGGCTAGAGGCTCGAACGGCAGCTTGGGGAATTGAGAGACCACCACATTAAGGTCCCATTCTGCTGCCGGAGGGCAGAGAAGGGGCTTTGATAGTAGGAGGCCCTGGAGGAACCTGGAGACCAGGAGTGGTTTTCCTTCTACAGGGTGATGGTGAGCAGCTATGGTGCTCAGGTGTACCCTCATCAAATTAGACTGTAGGCCAGCATGTGAGAGGTGCATCTAGTATCGTAGCACTAGTTGCACGTGGCAGGAGAAAAGGATTCTCCCTTCTCTCTGCATACCAGACGGAGAATCTCCTCCATTTGAAGGCATACGCCCGTTTAGTGGAGGGTTTTCGGGAGACTAACAGGATATTCTTGACTTCTCCTGAGAATGTGAAGGGAGCTGAGGCTACCCTTTTCAGCAGCCATGCCATCAACGTTAGTGACTCTGGGTTGGGGTGGAGGAGGGAGCCCTCCTCCTGGGACAGGTGGTCTGTACCCCGACCCAGAGGGACCGGGAGCAGCACTGACAGGGAGAGCAGCTGAGAGAACCAGGGTTGCCGGACCCATCTGGGGACGATCAGGATCACTGATGCCCACTTGCTCTGAATTTTGAAGAGAGTCTTGGCCAACAGAGGAGTTGGTGGGAAGGCATAGAGGCAGACCTCTGACCATGGGATCAAGAAGGCATCCTCTGGGTGTGGCTGGCGTGAGCAGTAGCAAGACAGTTGCATGTTGTCCAGGGAGGCAAACAGATCCATCTCGGCCTGCCCCAGAGGCAGAAGAGTAGCTGCGCTACCTTAGGGTGCAGACGCCATTCATGGAGGGACTCTGCTGAGCCTGTCCGCCAAGCAGTTGTTCTGGCCTGGAAGGCATACTGCTCGTACAGCATTTCATGGCATACTGCAAAGGCAAGGAGAACCACCACTTCCTGAGACGGAGGGAGTATGAACCTGTGCCCTATTGCTTGTTCACATAGAACATGGCGACTTGGTTGTCCGTCTAGACCAGCACAGGACGGTTGCAGAGGTGGCAGAACACTCGCAGGGCTAGGAAAATGGCCCTGAATTCCAGGAGATTGATCTGCATGAGCGATTCATAAGGTCCATCAAGCCCAGTATCCTGTTTCCAACAGTGGCCAATCTAGGTCACAAGTACCTAGCAGTTTCCCCAATGCTTGTACTGGGTCAAGCAGTGATTTCCCAGGTCCCTTTTGCTAATGGTTTATGGACCTTTCCTCTTTGAACTTGTCCAAACCCTTTTTAAACCCAGCTACACTCACAGCTTTTACTACATCCTCCGGTAACAAATTCCTGAATTTGATTACACGTTGAGTGAAAAATATTTTCTCTTATTAGTCTTAAATAGGTTACCCTGTAGCTTCATTGCATGTCCCCTAGTCTTTCTATATTCTGATGATGTAAACAAATCGATCTACGTTTACCCCTTCCACTCCATTCATTAATTTATAGACCTCTATCATATCGCCCCTCAGCCGTCTCTTTTCCAAGTTGAAGAACCCTAACCTTTTTAGCCTCTCTTCATAGTGGTATCCTTCCATTCCTTTTACCATTTTGGTGGCTCTTCTCTGTACCTTTTCTAATAACGCTATATCCTTTTTAAGATACGGCGACCAGAACTGCACACAATATTCAAGGTGCGGTCGCACCATGGAACAATACAGAAGCATTATAATATTCTTTGTTTTGGCGGTGGCGGCGTTGTTCTGAGCTGACATGCCTAAGTGTAAAGGAAAACCTAGGGCTTTCCCCACAGAGCCCTTGGTTACAACTATGGGACCTATGGATCGATTTGTACAGCTTTCCAAGAATCAAATTCAGGGAATTCGAAAGGGCTTGGAGGCACCGGCGAAGGAACGTTCGGTGGCCTCCGCCCTAGACATCTCTCTCCCCGAAATGGGCATATCCCTCCGGCCTTACCAGCCTCCAGGTAAAGCTGTAACCCCTACAACTGCTTTCTCATTAGAGATAATACATCCGGCCTCTGCGACCCTTGACAGTATTTGGGAAGCGATTACCCAGCTATCTTCTGTAGTTGGTCAGCAGCTGGCTCTTTCATCGGATAAAGTTTCAGCTTTAGAGGAATCGGTATCAAAGTTGCAGACTGATACATTGGAACTGAATACAAAATTAACTGTTGTGGATCAGAAGCTCATTCAGGTTTCTGAGGTATCTCATTCCTTAGTCAAAGATAACACTGCCCTACGGGTTAAGATTGAGACATTGGAGAACATGGCTCGATCCTCCAATATTAGTTTATTAAATTTTCCGCTGATCCCTGGTGTAACTCCTTTAGAGTTGTTTAAGAAATCTCTAGGATGTGTTGGTGGTTCCCCTTGATCTAATGCCTCCTGTAGCAAGAGTCTACGATCTTCCATTGGGGAAAAAGGAGGAGAAAACTACTATTGGAACTCTGGAAATGGACTTTTTAAATGTCTCAGATTTGTTGCAAACACCTAAGGATGAGGATTTCTCTCTTTCCACGTTGTTAGTGTCATTAGCATTATCCTCTGATAGAGAGTGGCTTCTTAAGTTGTATTACAAGAAAAGAGCCAATCTGTTTTATGGAAAGAAAATCTTAATGTTCCCAGATGTGGCTAGGGATACACAGAAGCGTCGGAAATCCTTTTTATTATTGAGGCCTGGTGTAATGCAGTTAGGTGCTTCTTTTGTGCTACGTTTCCCATGTAAATGTGTGGTGGTTTATAAGTCACATAAGTACAGTCAAACCTCGGTTTTCATATGCCCCAGTTTACGTATGCTTCGGTTTTCGACATCTATTTTCATTGAGATTTTGTCCCGGTTCTCATACATCTGCTCGGTTTTTGTACAATTTTAAAATGGTCCGTTCCAGTGGGGGGTCGTTCATTAAAGTACAGTATAGAGTAGTTACTCACCTGTAACAGGTGTTCTCCAGGAGCAGCAGGAATCAGTCCTCACTTATGGGTGTCATCGGCGCCGATGAAGCCCCAGCGGAGCATTTCCCGAGCTTTCCATGAAAGCCTTTGGGAAAGCTAGCACGAGTGCGCGGTTCCCTTCCCGCCTAAAGGTGCCATCTTACCTCAGTCAAATGACATAGCTAAGAGCAGCACACAAAAATGTAAAAAAAAATTAAACTATGTACAACTGCAACTCCAAGGGGAGGAGGGAGGGTAGTGAGGACTGATTCCTGCTGCTCCTGGAGAACACGTGTTACAGGTGAGTAACTACTCTTTCTCCAGGACTAAGCAGGAAGTCAGTCCTCACTTATGGGTGACTCCCCAGCTCTGGGCTACCAGGAACCCAGGCTGAACAAGAGAACTCCCTCTAGTCTCAGCAACACAGAAAAAGGCTTTTCAAGGACAAATCCTCCACCGGTAGCCCAACCAGAGGGCAGGAGGGCAGGAGTTGCCTAGACCTCAAAGAGATTCCGGAGTACTGCCTGGCCAAAAGCACTGTCCCTACGGGACTCCCTCTCCAGACAGTAGTGGGACGCAAATGTCTGGCTTGAAGACCAAGTAGCAGCCCTGCAGATGTCTTGCAATGGAACAGAGCGGAGGTGAGCCACTGATGCAGCCATTGCCCTCACACGATGGGCCGTGACCCTACCCTGCAAAGGAAGGTCAGCCGCCTTGTAAGCCCAGGTGATACAGTCAGCCACCCAGATGGACAAGGTACGCTTGGACACAGGCAACCCCAACTTATTGGGGTCAAAAGAGACGAAGAGCTGAGAAGCCCTCCTGTGACCTTGCGTACGTTCAAGGTAGAAGGATAAGGCCCTCCTACAGTCCAGGGTATGTAGAACTGTTTCAGCCTGACTTGCATGAGGCCTAGGGAAGAAAGTTGGAAGAACCACCTCCTGGTTGAGGTGGAAAGAGGAGACAACCTTAGGAAGGAACTTAGGGTGAGTCCTGAGGACTACCCTGTTCTTATAGAATCTGGTGTAAGACCTATCACAGACCAAGGTCTGAAGCTCACTCACTCTCCTAGCCGAAGTAAGGGCTATCAAAAAGAGTCTTCCAGGAAAGGAAGCGTAGAGGGCAAGTAGCTATTGGCTCAAAAGGTGGGCGAGTCAGTTGCTGCAAGACCACATTCAGCTCCCACTCAGGAGCAGGACGACGTATGGGAGGTTTGAGCAGAAGCAAGCCTCTGAGAAATCTGGACACCAAAGGGTGCACAGATAAGGAATGGCCCTCAACTAGGGAGTGGTGAGCTGCTAAAGCAGAGAGGTGGTCCCGAACAGAGTTGGACTTTAGACCCTGATTGGATAAGTGCAGCAGGTACTGAAGTACTACTGGTACAGTACAGGAGAAAGGATCCACTGTACATAGCTGACACCACACAGAAAACCTCTTCCACTTGAGAGCATAGGTTTTCATAGTGGATTGTTTTCTGGAGGCTAGGACAACCTCCTCAACTTCGGGAGGCAGGCCCCAGGGAGCCAACACTACCCTTGCAGCCTCCATGCCATCAAATTGAGAGCTTTGAGATTGGGGTGCAGCAGGGAGCCCTGATCCTGAGAAAGAAGGTCGGGCTGCAACCCCAGAGGCAGAGGTAGATCCACTGACAGTTGGAGTAGGAGTGGGAACCAAGGCTGCCTCAGCCACCGGGGAGCTATCAGAAGGACGGATGCTCTGTCCCTCAGAATCTTGAACAGTGTTCGGGCCACCAGAGGGGTGGGAGGAAACGCATACAGGAGGCCCTGAGTCCAGGGAATCAAAAAAGCATCTGCTGCCATCCGTAGAGGATGCGGTTGCCTGGAGCAGAACCTTGGCAGCTGGTGGTTCAGTGGACTGGCAAACAGGTCTATGGAGGGAAGTCCCCATTTCAGGAAAATCTTTTGAACCACTAGAGGAAGGAGCTGCCATTCGTGTGGATGCAGAATCCTGCTCAACCTGTCGGCCAGGGAATTCTCCTGGCCTGGAAGATAGACTGCTTTGAGGAGCATGTTGTGTTTCAGGGCAAAGGAACAAAGGTGCTAGGCCTCCCGACAAAGGAGCTGGGAACCAGTTCCGCCCCGTTTGTTCACATAGAACATGGCTACCTGGTTTTCTGTCTGGATCAAGACAGACTGGTGTGCCAGAGAAAGCACAGTTACTTACCTGTAACAGGTGATCTCTGGGAACAGCAGGAATATGTCTTCACATATGGGGTACATCGGTACCGACGGAGCCTGCGTGAGAACGCTACCCAGCATCCAATCATAAAGCTTTTGGGAGCATCCCTCAGCGCCTGCGTGCTGCCTTCCCACCTTTCCAACTGTCTCTCCTGAGTTGAGTTTTAAGCTGAGAGAAAGAGGAAAGGAAAGAGAGATAGAGATACAACTCCTAGGGGAGGTGGATGGGTTGTGAAGACTTATTTCTGCTGTTCCCAGAGATCACCTGTTACAGGTAAGTAACTGTGCTATCTCCAGGAACAAGCTGGAATGAGTCTTCACATATGGGGACTCCCAAGCTAAGATGCCTGGAGCCCTAGCATGTTGGAGATTGAAACATGCTACACCTCATATGCCCAGGCATCCCGAGGATGGAGGGTAGGAGTTGAAGAAGAGAGGAGCTGTAGGAGACAGCTGACCTAAGATAGGACTACAGATAAGGAGTCCCTGTATATATGACAATTATCATGAAATATATTGAAATGAACAATCACAATATGGACCTCACCTACTGGATTGCAGGAAGTAAAGAGGCTGATGAAATCTACTGGGGATCCAGTAGAGGACTCTCCAAGGTGAGCTCACTGAGGTGAGTTGAAGGTCAAATCTGGAACTGACAGGTGACCCCAGGATTCAACTGGGGAAGTACAAAAACGGTAGGTCTTTAGTGGGAAGCTTTATGGAAAAAGCTGAAAACTCTTTTGGCTACAGAGGTAATTATAGTTGGGAGCAAAAGAGGAAGACTGACCGATTTAGACAAAACTGGCTTAGTCCTTGAGGGAAGAAGGGGGATGGAGAAAAAACCCCGTAATCCTATGGAAGGACAGATGTCTGAGGAGTTGGAAACCTCAGATCTACTGAAGATCCCCCAAGTCTCTCCTGACTGACGAGAGGTAGGAAGAGAAAGGGATAGGGAGCTTCAGGGATACCTGAATCTAGGGTTATGGTAAGAGCTGTCAGAACCACAGCAGTGGTTGTGTGCATAATAGCCTAAACATACTGTGAATAGTATGAACATGTGGAAGCCCACTGTCTGGAACAGATAGGAAGGAAAAAACACCTTTATGAGCACAGACAGTTAGAGAGATAAGTATGTGAATACATATCTACCTAAAAGAGTATCTCGACATACACACATCTATATACATATATATCTCTCTATCTCTCTATCTATATCTATATCTATATATATATATATATACATACACACACACACACACACATATATACACACACACACATATACACACACACATATACACACACACATGTTCCTGGCGAGATCTAGGGGCATAGCATATGCACACATGGCTGACAGACATATGTATTTAAAGAATGCCTATAGACATATGTACCTATATGAATATATAGGTCTAAAGAGAAATGTCTGCAATTAAGCAGAAAAAGATATGTCTACAGGAACCTTCACATGGGAGATGTGAAGAGGAATGATTCATCTCATAACAAGAAGGTGGAACCTACTTGAGAAGATAAAGAGAATCTATTCCCTCTGGTTAAGAGGGAGTAGAAATGCTATCCAGTGAAAACCAGAATAGTTGCTAGAGAACAGAGGATAATATTAGTCTGTAAACAGCAAGTCTTGAGTCTGGTAGAACTCTAACATGGTGAATGGACAGAATACGCATAGGAAGACACACCAGGTAGACCCACTTGAGGAACAAGGGGTGGGGTATCATGCGTTAGTTAGATATGTGCTGTCCATGAAGGATGAGGATACCATGAGGACAAGCTGCAAGGAAAAAGAGCATATTTCCTGCAGGAATTTGGTAACTCTTTAGACTGTTACGTAGGAAAGGCTTATGTCCTTTATTAAAAGGAATAGAAGGGTGTAAGAACCCTCACAGTCATGGGGGATGACTGAGGAAGCCTTTTTCAACCATATAGGATAGTCCTTATAGAAAAATCTCTCATGCTCTCTAGCAAGGGCCCATAGTGGAAAGCTTCTCTGTAGGATTGCAGAGAGCATTATGCAGGAGAGTAGGGAAATAAACTAGCTGTTGGAGACAACCAGCTGCCATCTCAATCATGTTGCCAATTCCAAGGATTTGGAGATGGCAGAAAAGCAGTTATAAAGGATTATCCAAGATAGATGAGGACTATCTTGGAAGCACTACTAAGGCTAGACAAAAGTAGTGGAAGACAAGGCTGGAACTCACAGAAAAGTACCAGTAGTCCAAATATTGGAACTCCTGCATGGAGAGCTGCTGAACAGAACAGCGGAGGTGATCTTTCTGTTCTTAACAGAGAGAACAGACAGAACAAGAGTAAAAAATCCTGATCATGTCTGATGAGCTGCCCCAATGAAAAAAGGGGAGGTTACTCCAGAGAAAAAACTCTACACTGCAAAGGAAAGAAAACTGGAAAGGTTAAGGAAACCGTCCAGTGGAATAGTACCACTCTTACAGGGGAACCCTGGAAAAGAAGGTAAAGAAAAAACAGGAGCTGAGGGGAGACTTGCCATATGGAAAGTCTATAGAAGGAAAAATTCATGGTGGTACAGAAAACTATCATGAGATAGTTGGCAAACCTCTCTTCAAGGAAGAGGAGGAAAACCCTGTAACCCATATACATGAATATCCTGACAGCTCAGCATACCTAAGAGCAAGTGGATGTCCTGGAAACAGGAATCCAAGTGTAGAGGTTTAATGAAAAAACAGTGAAAAAACTTCTACTGAGAAGAAGTGAACTGTAGGTTATAACATATTAATTGGAACCCTATTGAGGGTTAATTCTCCTGGCTTGAGTTTGGATTCTTCAGACCAGGGCAAGGTTTCCCTTGTTTGGGAACATCTGCATGATGGGCAGGAGAAGAATAGAACCTTTTTTTAGGAAAAGGAGGTTTGGTAGGGCATTTCTTACCTGGTGGGGAAGGAGAAGGTTTAGGAAGGCCCTCAGAAACAGGGAAGTCAGTGGAGCAATGAGCAACCTGACGTAAAGACTCCTTATTGAAGAGATTTTCTCCAGTACAAGAAGTATTACCCAATCTTTGTTGTGCCCATCTGCTCAAATCTGAAGCTTGGAGCCAGGCTCTGCGTCGTGCTCCTATGGCTATAGCAGAGGTTCTGCTAACAGACTCAAAGGAGTCTAGGGAAGCACGAGAAGGAAACCTAGAGATATTCCGGCTATGACTAAGAAGCAAGGAATAGTCTGCAGCCTTGGGTTCTGAAAGAAAAGGAGTCAAAAGAGACAATTTCTCTGTGACCTCCTGAAGGGATAGACTCATAAAAAATATATGAGAGAATCCTTGTTGCCAGCATAGACGTTTGGAAGGTTTGACGTCCAAAGGCATCCAGTGTTCTAGATGCACGACCTGGCGGGAAAGAAGAATGCTTCTTTTTGCTTCTTACCTTCCTCATTGCTGATTCCACTACAATGGAATGATGGGGAAGTTGAGTCTTTTGAAACCCTGGAGAGGGGGGCACCTGATACAGAAGAGCAGTTGCTGTAGAAGGTGAGGAAGCCCTTAAAGGTGTTTCCCATATTTTCAGAAGAAGATCCTGTAAAGAATGATGTAAAGGAAGCATTATATTTCCCTTTTCCCCAGAACAGCCTTGAGAAGGATCATAGCCAGGGATAGGAATAGCAAGGAATGTCGCCATGTCAAGGAGAAATTTCTGAAAAAAAGGATCTCCAATGGGAACAATCCCTGGACAGGCTAAAGTCGAAGAACTAGCCTGGGCACCGGAAGATGTATTTGCCCGGTGCCAAACAGGATCTGAAATGGATGGATACTGGGACTGTCGGTTATGACCTGAGACAGTCAGTACTGCATCATCCATGCCAGGTATCGACTCAAAACTAGGTATAGAAAGGAGCGATCCTGATGAAAAAAGCATGGATGGAGCTGGTCCCGATGTTACTGCAGGTACCAGCATCGACATCGATACCGGTAGCTGAGCCGGAATCGAAGACGATACCGACATCGAAACAGTCATCGGAGGTTGCTCAAACGGTACCGAGGTAACCCGAAACTCTTGGTGATTATCCTCGGTACCGGGCATCCGGAATCGGTAGGTGTCGGTTCCGAAACGCGTCGGTACCCAGTCTTCCAGACTAGATATCGATTCTAGACTCGGCATCGAAGGAAGCGAGTCTATCGATGCATGTCTAGAGGGTACCGATGTCGGCGGTCATATCGGCGGTGCTACCGATACTGGAAAGTCAATCTGGGTTGTATCGATCGGTCCCGAAGGTACCGAGTATGCCCGATGACGATCCCTGGTGAGGAGTGGATCGCTCAACACCAGTGCCGATGCCAGGGTATCAGTACCGCTCGAAGCGGATGCCACCGCCGGGCATGGCTCAGGTATGTTCTGTGAGGGGTGAGCCCCAAGAACAACCTGAAACCCCTGAAAGACTTTGGAGACCGAAGACTCACGCCGGGGTTTTGAAGCCAATAGGGTCTTGAGGGCAAGGCCGGAGCCGTCATCATGCTTGGCATGAGACCTACCACCCAAGGATTGGCTAGTCTTAACAGACTGTTTGTGGGTTACCTGATCCTGTAGAGAAGAAATGGTCGGTGCCCTTACACTGGAAGGGAAAACTGTATCGAGGGAAACTCGAAAAGGAGAATCTCTTCTCATAAAATTGCAGCCTAATGGCTCTGGAGGAAAAGGGTCAAGACCCAAACAGGTTAGACACCAGTTATTGGAGTCTAAGAAGAAAACTGTATTGCCACAGTTAAGGCACTTCTTAGGAGGAGGCGGCTGCATAATGGAGAGGCCTTACAGGCCCAAAAATTGAAGACAGAAACTGAGGGAAAAAAATCCCTGAGTTTGGGAAAAAGAAAAGAAAAAACCACCGGCGGTACCGGTGGAGTCGGGGAAACAGCCGCGACCACAAGAAAACAAAAAGTAAAAGATTTAAAGAAAAAATTTTCTGCGGTGACAGGAAGACGTCCTGCCGGCTCCGTGGAAAAACGAAAACTGAGGAGAGACAGTTGAAAAGGCGGGAAGGCAGCACGCAGGCGCTGAGGGATGCTCCCAAAAGCTTTCTGATTGAACACTGGGGAGCGTTCCTGCGCAGGCTCCGTCGGTACCGACGTACCCCATATGTGAAGACTCATTCCTGCTTGTTCCTGGAGATGCAGTAAAGGCCTTGAGGGCCAAGCGGATAGCTCGGAGTTCCAGTAGATTGATCTGCTGGGACACCTCCTAAGGAGACCACAGGCCCTAGGTGCACTTGTCTAGACAGTGAGCTCCCCAGCCCTGTAGAGAGGCATCGGTGGTCAGTACCACCGTATAGGGTGGCATTGGAAAGGGCACCCCTTCCAGCAAATTGGGGGGGGGGGGGGGTGCAACCACCAGTTGAGGGAGGTCAGAAAACGGTGGGACACTCTGATCCTGTCTCGGAGGCTGCCTGAGGCTTGTGACCACTGAGTCCGAAGGCACCACTGCACAGGTCTCATATGGAGCCTGGCATTGGGGGTTACCTGTACTGTCGACGCCATGTGGCCCAAAAGCCTGAGATAGAGTCTGGCGGAGACCAGGGACCTGCGCAGAAATTTGCTGGCTAGGTCTATGAGCCTTTGTGCTCGGTCCACTGGTAAGAATGCTCTTGCCAGCTGAGAATCCAACCTTGCTCCTATGAACTCCAAGTTCTGGGAGGGGAGCAAAGTGGACTTTGCTAAGTTGATGACAAAGCCCACCCTCTGGAGCAGTTCTATGGTCCTGGTGGTGGCCTGCTGAACCTCTAGGGAAGTCTGGCCTCTGATGAGCCAGTCGTCCAGGTAAGGAAATACAAAGATGCCCTGATTTCTGAGGTAGGCCGCCAGGTCAGGCCAAAGGGCAGTACTCTGTACTGATAATGGTTTCCTCCCACAATGAACCTGAGGTACTTTCTGTGGTCTGGATGAATAAGGATGTGAGTGTAAGCATCCTTTAGATCTAAAGAGCATAGCCAATCTCCCTGCTGGAGGTAGGGCAGAAGTGTTCCAAGAGTAAGCATCTTGAACTTTTCTTTTACCAGAAACTTGTTTAGGTTTCTGAGATCCAAAATGGGTCGAAGACCACCGGTTTTTTTGGGTACCAGGAAATACCTGGAGTAAAAACCGTGACCTTGGAAGTGGGGAGGCACAGGCTCCACCGCCCTGTCCACCAACAAACCTTTTAGTTCTTGGAGGAGAAGGTCTGTATGCAGGGGAGGCCTTAAAGGCTCCCCTGGGAAGTAGGGAGGAGGCAGTTGGTGAAAATGCAGGGCATAGCCTCGACGGACTATGTCCAGCACCCAACTGTCCTGGGTTATCAAGGGCCACTGGTGGGCGAACAGGGCTAGGCGGCCTCCTGTGCAGGGCCGGGTCTGCAAGGGAGCTATGGCTATACTCAAGGAGTCAAAACCCCCCACCCTGAGTGGAAGCAGGGGCTGCAGGCTTGGGGGTCCTCTGCCTACGGGGCCCATTACCCTGGCCCTTGGCTTGCTGACCCTGGGGGGCAGCTTGGGCAGCCTGATATTGTGGGTACTGTTTGTAGGCAGTGCCCTTCCTCGGGTAAAAGGGCTTTTTACCCGAACCCTTCTTTTTATGAGAAGGGGCAGAGGTCTTCGACAGCCTCGTCCTCGTGAGGTGCTGTGTCTCGAGCTGTGCGGCCTTCTCGGCCACAGGCTTGCCAAAAAGGTTCTCACCTCGGCAAGGGACATCGACCAACTTGTCCTGAACCCATGGCTTGAGGTCCAATGACTGCAGCCATGCCTGGCGTCGAGCCGCGATGCCAGCTGCCGCTCTTCAGGCCGAAACCTCGAAGCCATCGTAGGCGGCGCGGGAAATGAACTTAGAGCATTCCCGGATCCTCGAAGACAAGGACTGAAAACTCTGCAAGGGTTCCCCGGAGAGACCAGCAGAGAATCCGGCCAACTCCTTGGCCAGGTCTCGCAAATACATGCCCATGTAAAGCTCTTAAGTCTGGACACGGCACGCAAGCATCGAGCCCTGAAAACACTTTCTACCGACGCCATTGAGGCTTCGGGCCTCCCTGCCAGGAGGCACCGCAGAGTGCATCTTTTGACTCTTCAGACGATGCATGGCCGATTCCACAACCATGGAATGGTGTGGTAGCTGTGCGTTTTGGAAGCCAGGACTCTTCCGAAGTCGATAGATGGAATAGACTCGCTTGCTCAAAACCGGCGCCGAGGCCGGTGCCTCCCACATCCGGAAGAGGAGCCGTTCCAGCATCGGAGGAACCGGGACAGTAAAGGCCTCCTTCGGAGGAGAGTCATACTGTAGAGCAGCGTTTTTCAACCACTGTGCCGCGGCACACTAGTGTGCCGTGAGATATTGTCTGGTGGGCCGTGGGAAAAATTCCAATTTCATCCGTAACATGTGGCCTCGGCTCACAAATTAGGGTTGCCAACCGGCCGGTTTTCAGCCGGCCTGGCCGGTTTTTCCATGGCCAGGCCGGCTGCCGGCACAGTTGTAAAACCGGCCATTGAAAAGCCGTTTTTTTGCTCTGGCCGCAAGATCGGGAGCGGCCAGAGCAAAAAACCGGCTTTTGTGCCGAAGTCCGCGGCGCGAACGCGATTCCCTATAGCAGTGCAGCCGCTGGTTCTGCTTTGTACAGAGCAGCGACTGCACTACACTTACATTGAAAAGTAAAGAGAAACTGTGTCAGGAGCCCTCCGATCATGCAGAGCCCGAGGAAGTGATGTCATGGGGGCGGGCTCCTCACAGGCTGTCTTTCCTTTTCAAATTAACTTTAGCTGCAATAAAGTTAATTTGAAAAGGAAAGACAGCCTGTGAGGAGCCCGCCCCCATGACATCACTTCCTCGGGCTCTGCGATGACCGGAGGGCTCCTGACACAGTTTCTCTTTACTTTTCAATGTAAGTGTAGTGCAGCCGCTGCTCTGTACAAAGCAGAAGCAGCGGCTTGGGCAGAGGGGGGGGGGGGTGTGTGTGTGTGTGAGTGAACCAGCAAGGGGGGGGGGAGTGTGAGTGAACCATCAAGGGGGAGGGGGAGTGTGAGTGAACCAGCAGTGGAGGGGGGGGGGTGTTGTGAGTGAAACATCAAGGGGGGGGGGGCGATGGTGTGAGTGAACCAGCAGGGGAGGGGGGGTAAGTGAGTGAGTGACCCAGCAGGAGGGGTGAGTAAGTGACAGGGGGGTGGTGAGTAAACCAGCAGTGGAGGGGGGGGGGTGGTGTGAGTGAACCAGCAGGGGAGGGGGGTTGGTGTGAACCAGCAGGGGAGGGGGGTTGGTGTGAGTGTTTGATTCCTATTCAAGAGAATTACTTTATATATAGTCAATATAGGCACAGAGGTAAATTTTTTTAACATTTTCTAATGGTGGTGTGCCTCGTGATTTTTTTCATGAAAAAAGTGTGCCTTTGCACAAAAAAGGTTGAAAAACACTGCTGTAGAGCATCGAGCTCCTCGGCTCGAGGCTCTTCCTCAGGGTCAGCCGGGATAGCCAGGGCAGCGGCCATATCCTGGATAAACTCCGAGAACCTAGTATCCTCCGGAGGGGATCTACTCCGGGGCTCGGACACCGGTGAGTCCGAAGGGACACACCGAGTCTTGAAGGTGTCAGGAGACTCCTCGTCTTCGGTCTCCCAAGCAGACTCGTCCGATGTCGAGTCGAGGTCCGACCCCGCGGGACCTCTAGGCACCCGCCCCGACGCCGGCAGCAACGGCGTCAAGACCCTCGGTCCCAAACGGGAGGTCGAGGGAGACCTCGACCGAGGATGACTTCGAGCCGCAAAGGACTCGAGTATCAGCTCGGTCTCCGGGGTCGACTTCGAAGTCGATGTCCCGGTGGTCGGGGCAGATGCGCCAGACAGGCTGGCCATCAGCGCCCGCTGCTGATCCATGAAGGCAGACATTCTGCTCTCCAAGGCTGTCAACCAGAGACTCAGCTCTGGCGACTCAGCAGCCCCCGACAGCACCGGGCCCGACGTCGGTACTCGGGAAGGCGAGTCCACGAGGACAACAGGACTTACGTGTCCAGCAGACTCCAGTTCCATGTGAGGAACTTTGGTTGGCTTCTCCTGGTCCACGGGCCCGGGACGACTGTCGGGGGTCTTAGACCTGGCCCTCGAGGGCCCAGGGACCTCCTCCGACGCTGCCCTCGCGAGCTGCTTCTTCCTCTTACGTTCCCGGTCGGGGGACCCCCTGTCTGAGGAGCTCCGACGCCTCTTGGGATCGGAATCCCAAGATGTCGAGGCCTCAGACGAGGTCCGGGCACGGGCCCGGGCAGAGGCAGAGTCCGAGAAAAGCCTTTCACTTTGCTGCTGACGACTTCGGAGGGCCTTGGAAGACATTTTTCCACATGGCACCGCACGTTTTAGAATCGTGGCCCGGGCCCGGGCCGAGGCACCGAAGGCAGCAGTCATGTGTGTTGGTGAGAGACATTATCTTCTTACACCAATCACACTTCTTGAAACCGCTGGAAGCCATCGGGGAAAAAAGGGTCCCTGCGAGGTCAAAGGACCTGCCTTTCAGGGAAAAAGAAAACGTTTTGGCGCGAGCACCCAGCCACTAAGGGCAAAAACCGAAAAAAGAAAGAATGGATTCGATACCGGCGTACCGAACCCGGCGGGAGGGGAACAGACGTCGAATCCAAGGAAAAAAGTGAAATAACGCCAAGAAAAAACTTCTCTTTTCCGGGAAAAAAAGAACACACGTCCGATGGGCTTCACGGAAAAAAAAGAGACTGAGGTAAGATGGCACCTTTAGGCGGGAAGGGAACCACGCATGCGTGCCAGCATTCCCAAAGGCTTTCATGGAAAGCTGGGGAAATGCTCCGCTGGGGCTTCATCGGCGCCGATGACACCCATAAGTGAGGACTGACTTCCTGCTTGGTTCTGGAGAATTAGCTTGTTTTTGCGATTCAGACCTCTTTGCTTTCAGCGATCCTTTGAGAAATACAGTAGCAAGAATCAAGGAGTGAGAGTGTGGCTGATCTGATGCTTCCGACACGCTCAGAGGACTCCCTGCTGACGGCAAAACTTTGATGGGTCTTCCAAACATGCTAGTCCTGGTGGGTCTTCCAAACTTGCTGCTGAGCATTTCTTCCAGCTTGCAATTTGCTTTTGAGACGGAATCGGAGGCGGGTGAGAGAGTCGGCGATCAGATTACAGTGCTGTATCTGTGTGCTGTCCTGTGATGATCGGGCAGGTGAGAGAAGTGACAGGAGCTGTTCTACTGCTTGGCTGAGACTTCGGAGGCTCGTGCTGCTGCAGCCATTGCCACATGGCTCTGCAACCCATGCTCAGCTCTGCGTTCCAGGTTGCCTGAGCAGGAGAGTGGTGTTTCCGGTGGCTATGGCTGGTGCCTTTACTGGAGGCTTTTTTTTGGTGGATCCTTCTTGTTTTTTTCTTTTTTTTTTTTTAATTCCTGTGCCAGTAAAAGACAAAGAAGAAAAGTAACCCCGGATAGGGCCTTGTTACCTGAGGTCCTTATGGAGGGGGATTCCCCTTCCAAACAATAACCTCTCCTCCTCCCTCTCCCCTCCTCACCGTCTTCCATATGCCAACAAGAGTCTTCAATAAAGGTAAAAGTGATGTTAAATGTTCACTTATCCATTTCATTAGTCATTTATATTTATTTGTCATTGTTTTCTGTATGAAAAATATAGTTATTCTCTATAAAATGTATTTTTTGTGAATATTTTTGGGTGTCTGGAACGGATTAATTGGATTTACATTATTTCTTATGGGAAATATTGCTTCAGTTTTCATACATTTTGGTTTTAGTCAGACTTTTTTGAACGGATTAATTATGAAAACCAAGATTTGACTGTATATATTTTTTCAACCTGAGGACCTTTCTTCCTTCATCAGTACCCATGTTTCTATTTCTTTCGCTCGAGACGGTTTGCATTCCCATTTATGTATATAGGATTTTCGGCCTCCCGCTCCGCCTGTAATTTCCTAATAGTAATTTTCTTTAAGAAGGCCAAGGAGTAGTTCCCCTCCTTTGGCTTTAGTTTAAGTACCACTTCTCACTTTGGTGGACTCATGATATCTCTTGCTATCACTGTTTCTTGACTTTTTGTCCTTTGTAAACTTGGTGCAAGTTGTATCTTTCTGTACCAGCTTTGCTTGATTTATTGTGGAAAACTGCATAAATATCATCCTTTGTTTTATTTTCCATGCCTTTCCTTATGATACCTAGCATTCTATTTGATCTCTTGGCCGCCACTGCACACTGAGAAGAATTTTAACATGTTATCCATGACGACACCTAAATACTTTTCCTATGTGGTGGTTCCTAATGTGGAACCTTGCATCGTGTAACCACTTGTCCACATTAAATTTCATCTGCCATTTGGATGCCCTATCTTCCAATTTATCAAAATCCTCTTGCAGTTTTCCACTATCCTCTTGAGTTTTAACAACTTTAGTTTTGCGTCATCTGCAAATTTGATAACCTCACTCGTTATTCCCTTTTCCAGGTCATTTATGAATATGTCAAAAAAACAGCAGACCCAGCACAGATCCATGCGATACTCCACTATGCACCTTATTCCATTGGGAAAATTGGCCATTTCGCACTACCCTCTGCTTTCTATCTTTTAACCAGTTCCTGATCCACAATAGTACATCGCCTCCTAGCTCATAACTTTTTAGTTTTACCAAAGGTCTCTGGATGAGGGACCTTGTCAAAGGCTTTCTGAAAGTCCAGATACACTATATCAACCGACTCACCTTTGTCTACCCGTTTATTCACACCTTCAAAAAAGCAGTTACTTACCTGTAACAGGTGATCTCTGGGAACAGCAGGAATAACTCTTCACATATGGGTATTGTCGGTAGCGACGGAGCCTGCGCGCTGCCTTCCCGCCTTTCCCAAACGCCTCTCTCCAGTTCGAGTTTTAAAGCTGAGACAAAGAGAGAGAGAGGAAAGGAAAGATAGATAGAGAGATACAACTCCTAGGGGAGGTGGGTGGGTTGTGAAGACTTATTCCTGCTGTTCCCAGAGATCACCTGTTACAGGTAAGTAACTGTGCTATCTCCAGGAACAAGCAGGAATGAGTCTTCACATATGGGGACTCCCCAGCTAGAGATGCATGGGAGATCACCCAGATTGTGAGTCCCTGGGAAGGGCTCCACCTCCACCCATGAATCTCAGGCATCCAGTCAGGGATGGAGGGTAGGAGTTGATTAGGTATGGAACAGGTGTTTGAGAACAGCCTGACCAAACAAGGCATCCCGGCGGGAGTCCTTGCCCAAGCAGTAATGGGCTGTGAAGGTATGAACCGATGCCCAGGTGGCCGCTCGACAGATTTGGTCGATGGACAGAGTTTAGATGAGCCATAGAGGTTGCCATGGCCCTCACATTGTGAGCTGTGACATGGCCCTCCAGAGAAAGGTTCTTACTCTGGTAGGCGAAGGAAATACATTGAGCAATCCAATTGGACAGAGTTCTCTTAGAGACTGGAAGCCCTAAATGAGAGGGATCAAAAGCAACAAAAAGTTGAGAGGACTTTCTATGTTGCTGTGTCCTTTGTTAGTAGAAAGCAAGTGCTCTTTTACAACCCAGGGTATGAAGATTCCTCTCTGCACTTGATGCATGAGGTCCTGGAAAAAAAGACAGGTAAATATACCTCCTGGTTCAGATGAAAAGGTGAGACCACTTTAGGATAAAGTGTGGATTAGTTCTGAGGACTACCTTGTCATGATGGAACCTTGTATAAGGAGGATTAGCCACTAAAGCTTGCAACTCACTGATACGGCGAGCTGAGGTGACTGCAATGAGAAAAATAACCTTCCAGGAAAGGAATTTCAAGGAGGTAGTGGCTAGGGGTTCAAAGGGTGGCTTCATAAGCTGGCCAAGAACCAGATTCAAGTCCCATGCCACTGGAGGTGGTCTAATGGGAGGTTTAGTCAAAAGAAGGCCTCTCATGAATCTTGCTATAAGAGGATGAGAGGAAATAGGTTGTCCATTGAGAGGCTTAAGGGATGCTGCAATAGCACTCAAATGGACTCTGATTGAATTTGTTTTAAGGCCTGTATGGGATAAATGCAGCAAATAGTCTAGTAAAGAATTCAAAGGTATTGCAAAAGGGTTGAGACCCTTCTCTGCACACCAAATGGAAAACCTTTTCCATTTAAAAGCATAGGAACGTCTGGTGGAAGGTTTTCTGGAAGCATGAAGGATATCCTTCACTTGCTGAGAAAGGTGTAAATCCTGAAGGTCTAGGCCTTCAGCAACCAGGCCCTGAGATGGAGACTGAGGATTTGGGTGCCACAAGGTTCCCTCCTCCTGGGAGAGGAGATCTGGAGCAGACCCCAGGTCCAGGGAGGGAGCTTGAGAGAGATGCAGAAGTAGAGGGTACCACACTTGGCGTGGCCAATGTGATGCTATGAGGATCATAGACCCCTTGTCTCTCTGAAGCTTGAACAGTCTTGGGGATGAGGGGAATAGGTGGAAAGACAGAGGAAGTCTTGCCTCCAATGAAGGAGGAAGGCATCCCTGGCCTGAACTCCCTGACATGGAATCCTGGAACAAAACCGGGGAAGTTTGGCATTCCACGGACTTGCAAACAGGTCTATGTCTGGGGTACCCCAAATCCGAAAAATTCTGGCTATCTGGTCCCCATGGAGGGACCATTCGTGTGGAAGCAGAACTCGACCGAGTCTGTCTGCCCAAGAGTTTTGAACCCCTGGAAGATACACTGCCATGAGATGGATTTGATGCTCTCTGGCGAAGGCCCACAATCTCAGAGCTACGTTGCAAAGCAACAGAGAGCCAGTCCCTCCCTGCTTCTTCAGGTAGAACATGGCTACCTGGTTGTCCGTGTGGATGAGGACTGTCTTGTAGCTGAGCAGGGTGTGGAAGACTCTGAGAGCCAGAAAGATTGCTCTGAGCTCTAAGAGGTTGATATCTTGAGATGTCTCCTGTGGAGACCAGATGCCTTGGGTCGAGAGATCTTGTAGATGAGCTCCCCAACCCTTTGGAGAGGCATCTGTTGTAAGGGTTGCTTGGGGTAACACCTGTTGAAAGGGGGACCCCAGCAACAGATTTTGAGTGGACTTCCACCAGTGGAGGGACCAAAAGAGGCGACTGGAGGTTGTTATTTTGTCTGACAGGCAACCTGATGCCTGGGTCCATTGGGTGGATAGGGTCCACTGAGCTGCCCTCATGTGAAGGCGAGCGTAAGGAACCACATGCACCGTGGATGCCATGTGGCCTAAGAGTTGCAACATCTCTCGAGCAGTTAAATGGGATTTTAACTGAATCTGAGAGGCTAACTGCACCAAGTGCAGGCAACAGGCCTGGGGAAGAAAGGCCCTTGCAAGTTGTGGTATCCAGTAATGCTCCTATAAACTCTAGAGACTGAGTAGGGGTGAGATGGGATTTTGGAATGTTGATTACCAGTCCCAGATACTGAAGAACACGCTTTGTGCAGGCTAGGGAAGCCTGGGCTTCTGACTGGGATGGAGCTCGGATGAGCCAGTCGTCCAGATATGGGAATACGAATATCCCTAGAGTGCACAGAAATGCAGCTACTACTGCCATGCATTTTGTGAACACTCTTGGAGCAGAGGCCAGACCGAAAGGAAGCACTTTGTATTGGTAGTGCTTTCCTTGGTAAAGGAACCAAAGGAACCTTCTGTGTGTTGGATGGATGAGGACATGGGTGTACGCATCCTTGAGATCTAGAGAACAAAGCCAGACCTGACTCTGGAGGTATGGAAGGAGAGTTCTGAGAGAAGTCATCTTGAATTTCTCCTTGCATAGAAACTTGTTCAACTCTCTATTTAATATGGGTCTGTAGCCCCCCCGTTTTCTTTTGGATGAGAAAATAAGGGGAGTAGAACCCTGAGCCCTGTTGAAGAAGAGGTACTTCTTCTATTGCCCCTTGGGCAAGAAGGGTAGCAATCTCTTGACCTAGAAGGTTGAGGAGAGATGTCGGAGAATTGAACTTTTTCACCATGGTGTGAGGGGGAAGGTTTAAGAAATGAAGCTTGTACCCATCCCGTATGATGGAGAGGGTCCATTGCTCTGCTGTGATTTGTTCTCATCTGGGAGCAAAGTGAGCTAACCTTCCTGGGATGGTGAGAGGCTCTGGATGTTCTAGAGCCAGAAAGGCTAAGTTCCCTAGTGGAAAGTCAAAGACCCTGAGGAGGCTGAGGCTGTTGGGCCATAGCAGTCCTCGCAGCCTGAGGCTTAGTCTGTTTTGGTTGTTGCTGTCTCTTTGTAGCAAAACAACCTTGAGAAGAGGCCTGACCATAACCAGAAGAAAATTTCCCTTTTTTTGGGAAAGATCCTTTTTTGAACAACCTCTCTTTAAAAAGAGCAGTAGTAGACTTTGAAAGTCTATCTAAAGCAGAATTTTCAGCATCCATCTGGTTGGCCTTTGCTTGCCAATCTTTGCCAAACATGTTTTCCCCTGTACAGGGAAGGTTACCTACACCATCCTGTACCCAGGATTCCAAATCAGAGGCTTGCAACCAAGCAACTCTGCGTGCACCTATGGCAATAGCCGAGGCTCTACTGGCAGTTCAAAAGAGTCAAAGGCTGCACGGTTGGAAAACTTGGATACATCCTGTGCATGTTTAAGCCAGGTGATATATTCTTCTCTCTTATCTTCTGACATAAAAGGAGATAAGGTTTGCAGATGATCTGTAACTTTTCAGAAACATCCCCATATAGAGACTAGAGGAGTTGATTCTGGCCACAAGCATACTGGCCTGGAAGATTTTCCTGCCAAAGGCATCTATGGTTCTGCATTCTCTTCCTGGAGGAGCAGAGGAGTGCCTTTTTGTACTCTTGATTTTTTTCATAGCAGACTCTACCACAATGGAGTGGTGAGGAAGCTGAGTCTTATGAAAACCAGGACAAGGAGGAACACGATACATGGTGTCCAACCTTCGAGAATGAGGGGAGGTGAAAAGAGGAGTCTCCCATATGCCCAACATGTGATCATAAAGAATCTCATGTATTGGGGTAAGGTGGCTGCCTCTTTAGGAGCCTTAGGATATTGTAGGATATCTAATTTTTTGGCTCTAGGTTCAGTTTCAGAGGTCACTGAAATGGACAGGCCTCTGGCCACCGCCCTGATGAAGTCCTGAAAAGACAAGTCTTCAGGAGGAGACATTCTCCTTTTTGGAGAAGAGGGTTTCTGAGGAAGGATCCCCGATGCTTCAATAGAGGCCTCTGATGTATCAGAGCCTTCAGAGGAATCGAAGTATCGACTGTCTGGATGCTCTCGCAGAACCAGATACGCGTACCGGGGGGTATCGACATCGGGAGTAATCGGTACCGAGTCGGTACTGATGGGCATCACTGGATAGCGTACCGCTGCCGTCGACGCTGATGTCGATGCAAGCGGTACCGGTATCGGAACCGACAACGAGGTTTGTTGCGGTACCGTAGGCGTTGCAGCTTGTATGAATGCCGTGATGGCACGCTGCATGGTCAGAATATTCTGATCCATGGACGCCACCAATGTCAGGATGTCGGTACCGGTGGAAACCGCCGGTACCCCAGAACATTGTAACAGGTGATCGGTCGAGGCCGAGCCATCGATGTCAACCTGTGACCCCATAGATAGAGCTTTGGAAGCCGGAGCCTCCCGCCGGGGTAATTTTGCCAGTGTGGATTCCTCAAGAGTAAGCCCGGGGGCATCTCGATACTTAGAGGGAGATGTACTCTTTGAGGACTGGCCGGATTTAAGTTTGGTTACCTGAGATCCATGGGATGAAGAAGCAGCCCTGGAAGACGTCGATGCCACAGAAGCTGCATCGGAGGGAAACAGGGTACTGAGCTTGGCTGCCCGATTTTGTAACCCTCTTTTAGACATCATGGAACAGGACTCACAATCCGCAATGGAGTGGTCAGGACCTAAACATTTTAGACACCAGTCATGGGTGTCAGTGACAGAAATAGTGCCACTGCACTTCGTGCACTTTTTAAACCCGGAGGCGGGTTTTTCCATGAGGAAAAATATATCTGTAGGCCTAAGGCCCCAGAAGAAAAAATGCACTGAAGAGAGTAGGGTTTTTTTTGTTTTTGTTTTTTTTGAAAGAAAGAAAAAAGACCTGTGGTACCGGTCCCGAGTCGAGAAGGCAGACACGCGACTAAAGAAAAATTAAAGAAAATAAGAAATTCTTCAGCGGCGACAGGAAACACAACCTGCTGGCTCCGCGGAAAAGAAGAACTGGAGAGAGGCGGTTGGGAAAGGCGGGAAGGCAGCGCGCAGGTGCTGTGGGATGCTCCCAAAAGCTTTCCTTTTGGACGCTGGGGAGCATTCCCGCGCAGGCTCCGTCGGTACCGACGATACCCATATGTGAAGACTCATTCCTGCTTGTTCCTGGAGATAACATAACAGATTAGTAAAACAAGATCTTCCTTGTCTAAAGCAATGTTGGCTGTCTCCCATTAAGCCATAGCTATCTACATGCTGAGTAATTTTATTCTTTATGATGGTTTCTACCATTTTTCCCGGTACTGACGTCAGGCTCACCAGTCTGTAGTTTCCTGGATCACATCGAACCCTTTTTAAAAATTGGCATTCCATTGGCGATCCTCCAATCTTCAGGTACTACAGATGATTTTAATGATAGCTCACAGATTACTAATAGCAGGTCTGCAATCTCATTTCAGTTCTTTCAACACCCTTGGATGTATACCATCCGGTCCAGTTGATTTGCTACTCTTCAGTTTATCAAATAGTTGTAATACTTCTTCCTGGTGTATCGATATTTCTTTCAATTCTTCTGCAGTTTCACCTTTAAATACCACTTCAGTCATGGGTAACATCCCTACATCTTCTTCAGTAAAGACCGAAGCAAAGAATTCATTCAGTCTCTCCGCTATACCTTGGCCCCTCTTACTACCCCTTTTACCCCTCTATCATGGTCCAACTGATTCTCACAGTTTTTGCTACAAATGTACTTGAAAGTCTTTATTACATGTTTTTGCTTCCACAGCAAGTTTCATCTCAAATTCTCTTTGCCTGCCTTATCAATGCCTTGCATTAAACTTGCCAGTGCTTGTGCTGTTTCCAGTTTTCGTCCTTTGGCTCTTTTTTCCATTTCCTGAAAGATGCTTTTTTGTCAACAGCCTCTGACTCACCTTTAAACCATGCTGGTAGTTTTTTGGACTTCCTACCACTTTTCTAAAAGTGTGGAATACAGCTGGTCTGGGCATGCAGTATAGTATTTTTAAACATCCAAGCTTGATATAAGTCTTTAACCTTTGCAACTGCTCCTTTTAGTTTTTTCTTAACTATTTTCCTCATTTTATCAGTCTCCCTTTTGAAAGTTAAAAGGTAGTATTGTGGATTTCCTTACCATCCCTTCTCCATTAATTAAATCAAACGCGATCATGCTATGATCACTATTGCCAAGTGGCCCCAACACCCTTATCTCTTGCACCAGATCTGGTGTTCCACTAAGGACTAGGTCCAAAATGGCTTCCCCTCTGGTCTGTTCATGAACTAGCTGCTCCAAGAAGCAGTATTTATTTCATCTAGAAATGTTATCGTCCTAGCAAGTCCTGCCATGACACTGAACCAGTTAATACTGGGGTAATTGAAATCACCCATTATTATTACCGTTCTGTAACTTTTGTTAGCTTCTCTGATTTCTTTGAGCATTTCATCATCCATTTGTTCATTCTGACCAGGCGGTCGATAACACCCCCCCCCTCCCCACACACACACACTGCCATCGCCTTCCCCTTTTTACATGGAATTTCAATCCATAGAGATTCTACAGCGAATTTTGTTTCCTGCAAAACTTGAATCATTTGTGACTCAATGCCCTCTCTAACATAGAATGCAACCCCTCCACCAATTTGATCAGCTCTATCATTACCATATAGTTTGTACCCAGGTATCACAGGTGCCTTGAGTGCGGAGGTCTCTGCAGTGCGCTCCACAACCCAGAAGGGAAGCGTCCGCAGTGTAGGTGCTTGTAATGGAATCCCCTCCTGGAGGTGGCGTAGTGACTGCCACCAGTTGAGGGAGTTCGCCAGTTGGTGGGTGACAAACTGTTGCGCAACCTGCCCACGGCTTGGGCACACGGAGTAGAGGCACCACTAGGCCACCCACATGGGCTAGGAGCATGATGTGAACTGTTGAGGCCATGTGGCCCAGCAACCGAAGGAGATGGCGAGCCAGTACCAACTGGCGAGTCTGTACCTCTCTTGCTAGCTGCACAAGGTGAAGTGTCCTCTCTTTTGAAAGGGAGGCCTTGACCAGCAATGTGTCCAGCTATGAACTCTAGGTTTTGGGCTGGATTTGGGGTAACTGATAATGAACCCCAGGTGCTGCAAGATGCAGATTGTTCGCCCTGTGGCATAGCTGGTCTCAAGGATCGGGCTCTCTCTGATGAGCCAGTCATCCAGATAGGGGAAGACGTAGGCCCCTTGCAGGAGCACAGAGGCGGCTACGACCACCAGGTACTTTGTAAAGACTCTGGGCAAGGAGGTCAAGCCGAATGAAGTATCCTTTACTGGTAGTGCTCTCCTCCCACCATAAACAGATACTGTGTGGGGGGGCAGGGAATCAGGATGTGCGTATATGCATCCTTTAGGTCTAAGGAGCATAGCCAGTCTCCCTGGTGAAAGTAGAGTTACCAGAAACTTTTTAAAGTTTTGCAGGTCTAGTATGGGCCTGAGGCCTCCAGTTCTTTTGGGGATAAGGAAATACCGTGAGTAGAAACCTTTCCCCACAATTGTCTGGATACAGGCTCTACTACCTTGTCTCACAATTGTCTGGATACAGGCTCTACTACCTCGAGCTGACAGGAGCAAGATCTGGTGAAGGAGAGGCCGCACCGGCTCTCCTGGGAAGAACTTTGGGGGTGTTTGTTGGAACCCAAGGAGATAGCCCTCCTTTACCACTAGTGGGATCCACTGGTCCATGGTGACTCCAGCCCACCTCTGAGCAAAAAGCGCCAGGCAGCCCACCTGGGAAGGGTCTCTTGGGGGAGAGGAGGCCCTGCCCAGAGAGTCAAAAACTCCCTCCAGGCTGGGTGGGAGCTGGTGCCTGGGGCTTCTAGGCCTTTGGCTTCCTCAGCTCATGGCCCTGGTTCTTGGGCTGGGGCTCTGTTGCTGTTGCCCTGAGAAGGGCTGGTAGTGGCCCTGGTGGAAAAGCCCCTTCTTCCTCAAGAAGAGTGGTCTCTTTCCAGATGGCTTCTTCCGGGGAAGGATCGAGGGGTTTTTTTTGAGAGCCTTTGCCTAGTTAGCCTCTATCTCGGCCACTTCGCCAGCCATGGGCTTGCCAAACAAGTTTTCCCCAGTTGCACCCATTGCTCGAGGTCGGAGATTTATAACCGGGCCTGGTGCCAGGCCCCAATGTCCGCTGCTGCTATTCTTGCTGCAGATTCAAAGTAGTCATAGGTGGCACGGGAGAGGAACTTTAAGCAGTCCCAGATCCTAGCAGTCCAGGCTTGGAACCTCTGAAGGGGTTCCCCGGTGAGGCCACAGAAAAGCTTGCCAGATCTTAGATAAGGCTTTTGAGGTACATACCTAAGTACAACTCATACGCTTGTATCCAGCAGCCCAGCATGGATCCCTGGAAGCACTTGCACCCGAGGGTGTCGAGGGCTCTGGCTTCCCTGGCCTGGGGGAACAGAAGAGTAGTTCTGGCTCTTGAGCTTTTGCATAGAGGACTCCAAGATCATGGAGTTATGTGGGAGTTGGGACTTTTGGAAACATGGGCCCTTCTTGACACGGTAAATGGCATTGAGAGACCGGGGTCTCCCACATCCGCAGGAGTAGGCACTTGAGGATGACCTGCACCAGCACCATGATAGTCTCCTTTGGTGGCGATCACTGTTCCCTCTAAGCTGTGCGCGTGTGCGCGCGCACACACCTTGCTGAGTGAGCGCACATACTTTACAACAGAGCGCACAAAAATTACGGTTCTGATTCTGATAGAAAACAACACAGACGTTCTTAAAATTGAAAAGGTGTTGTGTATTTATGGTTTTCACAAGTTCTACAATATTTTCTAGTGCAATCAATGTGGTGTACATACTGTATTCTGACGTGTAGTCAAATTTTAAAGTATATAACTCCAAGTGTCGTTATGTGGCGCACACAAATTTAACTTTCCTTCAAAAGCTGCACAGCTGATATTTTATGTGAACACAGCCTACAGAAAATTAGAGGGAACATTGGTGGCGATGCATACTGGAGAATCCCCAGTTCTTCGGTACGCGGGTCCTCCTCCTCTGACCCCATCGGGTCCGAGCGGGCCCGGCTCATGTCCCGGACAAAGTCGTAGAAAGCCACATCCTCGGGTGGAGAGAGTGGCGCTGGAGTTCCGGAGGAGACAGCTCTGAGGGGACATCTGTGTTTGGGAGACAGATGTTGAAACCTCCTCTCTAGTCGGAGACCAAGGGTGTCAAGGATTCTGAGGTTCAGGGGCTCTCGTGCCTCAAGGCCAGCCCTGAGGAACTGGGGTCCCCCAATGGGTCTGGGTCGGACTCCCGGAAACTGGGCAGGGAGGACTGGACACCCTTAGATCAGGACAAGGACCTCGATCGATGCAAAGAACTCGTCCGAGGCCGGTGGCGCTCAGGGCTTGGCTTGACACCCGGGAACTCCCCCACTGTCAGGGGGGCCCAGTTGTCGGGACAGATGACAGGCAAACCAGACATCGCCTGCTGCAAGACCAGGATGGCAGAGATATTCTGCTCCAGGGCCACCATCCTGGACTCCATACCAGGAGGCTCTGCAGTTTTCAGCATAGGTACAGAGGGTCTTGGACCCAACGCTGGCACTCTTACGAATGTGTCCTCGACAAGGATCACGGCCTCAGAGAGCCTCCCACAGTCACTGCCGGCTGAGGACTCCCTCTTAGAGACCTTAAGAGGCGCTGCTCTGAGTAGCTCGAGTTCCTCCACGGGACCTTACCAGGTTTCCCTGGTGGAACCTCAACTGGCTGCGAGGATTTTTTTCTTTTTCTTTGAAGCGTCTGGCGTCTTTATGTAGAAGCCGCCACCACAGGACTCTGAAGATGCCCAGGCCTCATGGGATGTGCTCAGCTTGGGGCTCTGCGTCGGGAAAGCCGGTGCGGAGTCGGACTGCAGGAACAGCTTCTCCTGCAACTCCAACCATTTCCTGTTGATTCTCAGAGTCATGGCCTGGCACGGATCGCAGGTGGCACTGTCTTAGTCTGAGCCGAGGCAGTGCAAGCAGCAGCCATGGGTGTCTGCAAAAGACATGGTCTGACCGCAGCAGTCGCACTTCTTGAACCCACCGGGGAACATGTTGGGAGACACCTGGTCGGGGCCGATAACTCCCGGGCAAAAAAGGGCACAAACGCCGCTGGCTCGAGGTGGGAAGAGGAGCTGGCATGCAAACTGGGAAAAAGCCAACTTTTGAGGATAAATTTTAAAGACTTTTTCTGGGAAAACTGGACATACGTCCATTAGACTCCGCGGATAAAAGACTGAGCAAGATAGCACCCTTGAGCGGGAAGGGGACTACACATGCATGGTGGCATAACCAAAGGCTTTCTGTGAAAGATGGAGAAATACTCCTCGTGGGCTCTGTTGGCGCCGACGTCACCCATATGTGAGGACTGACTTCCTGCTTGTTCCTGGAGAATATCTGTTATAAGTTAGCAATACTGTTTTTTCTGTCAACATGCAGGACAGTCAGAGACTATTGGGCAGCTCCCAAACTCAGAGTTGATCAGAGTTTTCATACTGTCCCAGCCTTTAGAGCAGCCTGCATTAAGCAAGTGTAAAAGTTGCCAGTTCAAACAGCTTGATCAGTACAGCTTGACCAAAAGCACTGTCTTCTGCTGAGACCTGGCCCAAATAGCTATGTGCAGTAAAAGTATGAAGAGAAGACCATGTGTCTGTTTTGCAGATCATATCTAGTGTGGCAGACTAAGAGTGCCACTGTTGCTGTGGTAGTTCTAAGATCATGAGACTTCACTTTGGGGCAGAGAGGAGCATTTGCTTGTTCATAACATAATTGGTTACAGGATAGCCAATTTACTATTGCTCTTTTTCAACTGGTATGCCAGGTTTGTTGGGATCAAAGGTTATGAAAAGTTGCGTGGACTTCCTAAATGATTCCATTCTTCTAAGCTAGTGGGGGAGAACCATTTACTATCTAGAGTATGTAGGGTTCAAGTTGATTTAAATGCGGTTTTGAAGTGAGAAAGGTGCCATCACTTTAGGTAAATGCTTAAGGTGCAACCAGAGAACCACCTTGTGATGATTACCTTTAATGTAGGTTACCAATGCCTGAAGTTAATAGACTCTTCTAGCCAAGGTAACTGCTACCAGGAAGAGTACTTTATTTCAATGGATCCCTCTCTCTAATGGCTCTACAAATAGTTCAAATGTCTCCTACTGACCTATTTGTTCTTTGGTTCTTCACTATCTCTCCTCTCATCTAACCCTACACCCCTGCTCAGCAACTCTGCTCATCATGCAAATCACTTATCAATGTCCTTCTCGTCTACTGCCAACTCCAGACTCTTTTTTTCATCTTGCTACATCATATACCTAGAATAGACTACCTGAATTAATTATGTCAGGCTCTATCACTGGTCCTATTGAAATCCAGATTAAAAACTCATCTCTGCCAAGGCTGCTTTTGGATTCTGACCTCCCTTTTCTCCTGTCTATACCCATGTGTATTTTAATCATTTTCCTTAAGAATTCCCTAGTTCCCTGTTTGTTCTGTTTGCTTGTCTTGGCAGATAGTAAGCTCTTTGAGGAAGAGCCTGTCTTATTTGTACATGTACAGCTCTACAAATGCCTAGCAGCGCTATATAAATTAGTCGTAGCAGCAGCAGCTTCTCTTTAAATTCCTAACCTGGAAGTAAATCTAATGGTTCAAAGAAGGGCTTGATAAGTAAACTAAGAAACAAATTAAAAGGGGGCTTCTGAAGTTGCCATCTTACATGAAGATGACCCGTCATACTCCTGGGAGAATTCTGCACAAAAAAACCACTCTCCTTAAAATTCTGCATGCTTCATTAGTAATTTTTTTTATGAAGAATTACCCCATTATAAGGCCTAACTCCTCCCATAGACCTGAAATTCTCTCCGCCTTCTCTCTCTCGCTCCAACCAATATTCTCTCCAACCCCAAAACTTTACTTCTCCCTTCCCATGCAGAGATACCCCCATCTTTCTCTTTCACCTTCCTCCCAAGCACATCCTACCCTCCTGCGCCTTCTTTCTTCCTCCATCCCTATGCACACACTTCCAACTCATTGTTTCTCCCTACCCGCAAGTTTGCTCTGTCCCCCAGCCCCATCACATCCCCCCCAGCACCCTCCTCCCTTATCTACAACAGCTTGCTTCCCTCTGTGTCCTGATAATTTAGCAAAAGGCTACCACAGCAGCAAATGACTGCACATTGGGCCATATCCTTTTCCTCTGCAGTCAAAGGCGCAACTGCTCATTTGCACCACATGGACCTCCATATAGGCATGCTGTTCGAATGAACAGTGGGGCTCAGAATGACAGAAGAGGACGACATGGCAAATCACTGCACGTTATCCATCCCCTCTTGGCACGCAGTCTTGACAGGGGAGGGGAGAGGGCTAGGAAGTCACTAGTGCCATTGCAAAATTCTGCATTACAAATGCTGAATTCTGCACAAGTGGGGGAATTTCATGCAAATTTTGGGTTGTGCAGTTGCACAGAATTCCTCCAGATGTAAATGACAATCTAAAAGTCTGTATTCCTTGCCTAGCCTCTAATCACAGTCCTCTGTCCTCTGTGTAATGGCCATCTTTTCTACTTTTGCTAAAACTGTTAACACACACCCAATAGTTAACATGCCATGTATTCAATACAATAACCATGGTACCTTAATCCTAAGAATCATTTGGATCCTTACAGCTTGCCTTATGGGTCTCAAGCTATGAATAAATAATTGATGCTATTAAGGAAAGCATTAGCTACAATTAAAACAAACCTCCCCTAAGGGTGCAAGTTGAAAACAACCCACTACCATTCCGCCCCCCCCCCAAAAAAAAACCACATCTCAGGAACAAATGGATCACAGGGGGCTCTGATAGGCTGGTGACCTGTAACAGAGAGAGACCCACTAGCCCAAGGATACCCTTACATAATGCTTTCTCTAGCTTGGTTAATGAGAATGTTCAATTAATAAAAACTGAAGAGGCATTAAATGAGAAGTGTAACACCCAATGTACTGGTAATGCCCCAGACATTAATAAACCTCAAAACAGGAAACTGCTACTACTTATTCCATCATCAGAGGCATTAACTTGGGAATACAGTTCAAGGGACAGGTGGTGGTCAAATGCCTCCCAGGATTTTAGCCAAAAGAAATAGAAATCAAATTGTTAGAACAGACAGAGCGGAAAGTAAGCATTCCAAAACTGATGTAGTTATCCACCTGGGTAAAACTGACCTGTCTAGAAACCATACTCCTACAGTACAAAGGCTTCCAGATTTTGGGAGAAAAATTAAGCCTACTGTCAACACTATAGTATTCTCAGAAGTTATACCTATTTATGATAAATGGGAAGAGAGGCTGCATCACACAATCAGTTTTAGTATGCGGCTCCAAACCAGTTGCACACAAGAAGGATTTAGATATATAAGTAGCTGGGGAATAGAACAAGAGACTATACTATATTATTGATGGACTACATTTCTCGTTGACAGGAAAAAGGATCTTAAGTGAAAAAGTCTGACAATATGTTGGCAAGCATTTAAACTAGAGAAAGGGGGTGATGGATTTAGAAAACAAGTTCAGGATGTCTCTCCCAGCAAAAGCATTATTAAAAAAACTGGCAAATTGATCATCATCATATTAACTCAAACAACAACAACAAAAGGGAACAAGCAAGCCAACCAAAAATTGCTAGACAATGAACACAAATGCTTTAAGTCTAGCCAGTGAAGGTCCTTCCTGGAAGCCCCAATAGTGGAAACAGACTTCGATGTGGCAATTACAGAAACATGGTTTAAATAAGTGTCATGAATGGGTTTGTAGACATAACTGGCTATAATCTATTTAGAAGGGATAGAGAAAGCCGAAAACAAGCAGCAGCTGACTATGTCAAAAACAATATTAAAGCAGTTGAAATGCAGGGGACACGGGGAAAAGTAATAATGCTGTGGATTGTTTTGGAAAAAGGAAATGGCATTACCATCCATATTGGTATGGTACAGACCTCCAATTCAAACAGAAGAAACAGATAAAGAATTGATGATATTGAAAAGGTAGCAAAGAAGGAAGATGTGAAGATACTGGGTGACTAATCTACTAGATGTGTATTGGAGTATTCCAGATGCAAATCTGGAAAGAAGCAAAAAGACTGTGGATGCCCTTTCAGACAAAACGGTGATGGAACTAACCAGGGAAAGTTGGGACGCTGAATCTAGTACTCGCCAATGGAGATAGTGTCTAATGTCCAAGAGGATACATGCCACTTTAGAAGCAGTGATCACCACCGTGTGGTTTGAGGTAAAAGTGAAAGAGTCCAATCATAGCAAACTCAATGTCCTAGATTCCAAAAACAGACTTCAGTAATACAGAAAAGTACCTGAAGGAGGAGCTTGAAGGGTGGGAGGAGATAAGGGAAGTGCAAAAGCAGTGGGCTAAACTGAAAGAGGCTATAAAAGGGGCAACAGATCTATATATAAGATAAAGTAAATAAAAACAAGAGGAAAAGGAAACCTATAGGGTTCTCCAAAGTGACTGCACAAATGAAGGCAAAAAAAATCCCACAGCTTTCAGAAAATTTAGATCACAAAAAGACGAACACAGAAAAGAATACAGGATAAAACTGAAAGAGACATAAGAGAAGTAAGGCTGGCAAAAGCAAAGGCGGAAGAAAAGATGGCTAAGATGTGAAGCATGGCGACAAAACATTTTTCAAGTGTACCTGGGAGAAGCAGAAGACCAGAGGTGGAATTACAAGACTTAAAAGTGCTAAGGACAGATTCATGGAAAGTGATACGGAAAAAGTGAAAATGCTAAGTAAATATTGTACGTCTGTTCTGTATTCATAAAAGAAAATCCTGGAGGAGGACTACACATGACTGACAAATATACAAATGGGAATGGAGTAGATACCATACCATTCACGGAAGATGTTTTTGAACAGCTTGCAAAATTAAGTGGACATAGCCATGGGACCAGATGAGATACGTCCCAGGATACTGAGAGAGTCCAAAGAGGGTCTGGCAGGAGCTTTAAAGGATGTGTTTAATTGATCCTTGGAGACTACGGAGGTTCCACAGGATTGGAGAAGGGCTGATAAGAAGATGCGTCTTATTTTGATCACATCACTTGCAAATGATGACCGAGATGAATTCCCCAAACCCATGTTTGACACATTTATAGTCAAGATTAACTGGTTCTACAATGGCGCAAAAGAGACAACTGTTGAAAGATTGGGCTTGAGAGTCCATCATTTCAACATCATATGAAATGGAGGAAGTGGGAAAAGGATCAACAAGAGGCTGTGAGCAGTGATTCCACTGGAACTTGAGATCCCTTTTTGGGACACAATCTTCAAATGGGCCAATGGAACTACATGAATGTGCTGCCATGTGTCCCAAATGTTTCAAGCAGGCTCTAGCTATGACTCTGGGTTCTGTCTGTATTAGCTCTAACATATGCAGCGAGTCTGGATTCTGGCCTCTGAAAGTTTTTGCTTGAATGTTGTCTAAGACTGCACCTATAAATAAAATGGTGCTCAATGGATTTAACAGACTTTTGAAAGCTGATCAGAAAAACACAGAAACTGGACTGAGGTAATTGTTTTTATTCATGAGTGTTAAGGCTTGTGCTTCTGAGGAGGCCACCACAAGCCAATCATCTACACACACATAAAGGGAAGATGTCCTTGCTTGTGAAGGTGGGCAGTTGCCACTAAGAAGCATTTCGTGAATACCCTAGGGCCGAAAACAGGTCATAGGGGAAAACAGTTTCTCACCTGTAACAGGTGATCTCCAGGAACAGCAGGAATTTAGTCTTCACATATGGGTATCGTCGGTACCGACGGAGCCTGCGTGGGAACGCTCCCCAGCGTCCAATAGGAAAGCTTTTGGGAGTATCCCACAGTGACTGTGTGCTGCCTTCCCGCCTTTCCCAACTGTCCCTCTCCAGTTGAGTTTAAAGCTGAGACAAAGAGGGAAAGAGACAGAGATACAACTCCTAGGGGAGGTGGATGGGTTGTGAAGACTAAATTTCTGCTGTTCCTGGAGATCACCTGTTACAGGTGAGTAACTATGCTATCTCCAGAACACGCAGGAATGTAGTCTTTACATATGGGGGGACTCCCTAGCTGAAGATGCCAGGAGAAACCCCATTAGTTGTGTGCCCTTGTGAAAGGGCTCCACTTCCCACATGGATCTCTGGCATCCTACCAGGGATGGTGGGTAGGAGTTGATTAAATATGGAACAGGTGTTGAAGAACAGCCTGACCAAACAAGGCATCCCGGCGGGAGTCCTCGTCTAAGCAGTAATGGGCTGTGAAGGTATGAACCGAAGCCCAAGTAGCTGCTCGGCAGATGTCGCCAATAGAAAGAGTGAAAATAAACCATAGAGGCTGCCATGGCTCTCACTTTGTGAGCTGTGACATGCCTTCCAGAGGAAGGTTTTTACTCTCATAGGCAAAAGATATACACTGTGCAGTCCAGCTGGACAGTGTTCTTTTGGAGACTGGAAGTCCCAAATTACTAGGATCAAAAGCAACAAAGAGTTGAGAGGACTTTCTATGTTGCTGTGTCCTTTGCAAGTAAAAGGCCAAAGCCCTTTTACAGTCCAAAGTATGAAGATTCCTTTCTGCATTTGAGGCGTGAGGCCTTGGGGTAAAAAAAGGAAGGTAAACCGCTTGGTTTAAATGAAAAGGTGATACCACCTTTGGCATAAGGTGTGGATGAGTTCTAAGGACTACCTTATCATGATGGAACCTTGTATAAGGAGGATCAGCCACTAACGCTTGCAATTCACTGATGCGACGTGCTGATGTGACTGCAATACATAAGAACATAAGATATGCCATACTGGGTCAGACCAAGGTCCATCAAGCTCAGTATCCTGTTTCCAACAGTGGCCAATCTAGGTCATACGTACCCAGCAGTTTCCCCAAAAGAAACAGGTTCCGCAATGCTGTACTGGGTCAAGATTTGATATCCTGGGCCCCTTCTTAATAATGGTTTATGGACCTTTCCTCCAGGAACTTGTCCAAACCTTTTTTAAACCCAGCTACACTAACAGCCTTTACTACATCCTCCGGTAACAAATTCCAGAGTTTGATTACACATTGAGTGAAAAAATATTTTCTTTTATTAGTCTTAAATAGTTTACCCTGTAGCTTCACTGCATGTCCCCTAGTCTTTCTATATTCTGATAACGTAAACAATCGATCTACGTTTACCCGTTCCAAGATGACCTTCCAGGAAAGAAATTTCAATGAGGTAGTAGCTAATGGTTCAAAAGGCGGCTTCATGAGCTGCCCAGGAACCAGATTTAAGTCCATTGCCACCGGTGGTGGCTTAATAGGAGGCTTAGTTAAAAGAAGGCCTCTCATAAATCTCGCTATGAGAGGATTAGAGGAAATAAGTTGTCCATTTAGAGGTTTGAAAGAAGCTGCATTAGCACTCAAATGAACTCACTGAATTGGTCTTAAGCCCTGTATTAGACAAATAAAGGAGATACTCCAGTAATGATTCCAGAGGTATCGCAAGAGGGTCAAGACCTTTCTGCGAGAACCATATGGTAAACCTTTTCCACTTGAAAGCATTAGAGCGTCTTGTGGAAGGTTTCCTGGAAGCATAAAGGATATCCTTTACCTGCTGAGAAAGTTTAAAGACTATGAAGTTCTAGGCTTTCAGTAACCAGGCCCTGAGAGGGAGAGACTGGGGATTGGGATGCCACAACATCCCGTCCTCCTGAGAAAGGAGATCTGGAGCAGATCCTAATTCCAGAGGCGGAGCTTGAGAGAGATGTAGGAGCAGAGGGTACCACATTTGCCGTGGCCAATGTGGAGCTATGAGAATCATATGACCTGTCTCTCTGAAGCTTTAACAGGGTTTTGGGAATTAGGGGAATGGGTGGAAAGGCATACAGGAAGTCCTGGCCCCAATGGAGGAGGAAAGCATCCCTGGCCTGACAACCCTGAGCTGGAATTCTGGAATAGAAACGGGGAAGTTTGGCATTCAGCGGACTTGCAAAGAGGTCTATGTCCGGGGTTCACCAAATTTGAAAAATTTTGGCCACTTGGTCTGCATGGAGAGACCATTCGTGTGGAAGCATAACTCGACTGAGTCTGTCCGCCCAAGAGTTTTGAATGCCTGGAAGATACACCGCAAGGAGATGAATCTGATGCTCTCTGGCGAGGGCCCATAGTCGCAAAGCTTCGCTGCAGAGCGACAGAGCCTGTTCCGCCCCACTTGTTCACATAGAACATGGCTACCTGATTGTCCGTTTGAACTAGGACTGTCTTGTAGCTGAGCTGTGTATGGAATACTCGAAGAGCAAGGAAGATTGCTCCGAGTTCCAGGAGACTGAAGTGTAGATAGGTCTCCTGTGGAGTCCAGGTACCCTGGGTAGAGAGGCCTTGCAGGTGGGCTCCCCAACCCACCTGTGAGGCATCTGTTGTCAGAGTGGCTTGGGGTGGGGGTTGTTGGAAAGGGGACCCCACCAAAAGGTTTTGGGGTGACTGCCACCATTGGAGGGACAAAATAAGACGATCTGAGTTTGTTATTTTTTCTGACAGGCAACCTGATGCCTGAGTCCACTGAGTGGATAGAGTTCACTGAGTGGATAAAGTCCACTGGACTGCCCTCATATGGAGGCGAGCATAAGGAACCACATGCACGGTGGATGCCATGTGGCCTAGCAATTGTAACATTTCCCTAGCAGTGAGGTGAGTCTTTAGCACTGCTTGGGAAGCTAACTGCACAATGCAAAAGCAGCGGGGCTGTGGAAGATAGGCCCTTGTCTGTCTGGTATCCAGAAGAGCTCCTATAAACTCTAGAGACTAAAAGGGAGCAAGGTTGGATTTTGGAAAGTTTATGACAAGTCCCAAATACTGAAGGATGCGCACTGTGCAAGAGAGAAATCCTGGCCTCTGGCTCTGAAGGGGCTTGAATGAGCCAGTCTAAGTAAGGGAAGACAAATATTCCCAGGGTGCGAAGAAATGCTGCCACCACAGCCATGCATTTTGTAAACACCCTTGGTGCCGAGGCCAGGCCAAAAGGAAGAACCCTGTATTGGTAGTGCTTCCCTTGAAATAGAAAGCGAAGGAACTTTCAATGAGTTGGATGGATGAGAACACGAGTGTACGCATCCTTGAGATCTAGAGAACAAAGCCAATCCTGACTCTGAAGGTATGGCAGCAGAGTTCCTAGAGAAATCATTTTGAACTTCTCTTTGAACAGGAATTTGTTCAATTCTCTGAGGTCCAAAATGGGTCTGTGTCCTCCTGTTTTCTTTGGAATAAGGAAATAGGGGGAGTAGAACCCTGTTGGAGAATGGGTACCTCTTCTATTGCCCCCTGGGCAAGAAGCAAAGTGACCTCTTGACCTAACTGGGCGTTGAGAGAGGTCTGAGAATTGAACTGTCTTACCATTGTAGGAGGGGGCATGCTGAGGAAATGAAGCTTGTACCCCTCTCTTACAATGGACAGAGTCCAACTTTCTGCTGCTATATGCCCCCATCTGGGGGCAAAATGACATAACCTTCCTGGAATGGTGGAAGGCTCTGGCCCGTTCAGGGCCAGGAAGGCAAAGTTCTCTAGATAGGAGTCAAAGCCCCTGTGGAGGCTGAGTCTGCTGAGACGTTTGAGGCTTAGCAGCTTTTGTTTTTCTTTGCCTTGCTGCTATCCCTTTTGGGCAGACTGACCTAAACGATGCCCCTGCTGGGTATAGGAGGGGTAAAACTTCTTAATGAAGAATGGTTTCTTGTAGGATTTTTTCCTTGCAGGATCAGCTGTAGATTTAGACAATCTATCCAAGGTGATGATGTCAGCATCTATCTCATTAGCTTTTTCCTGCCAATTCTTGCCAAAGAGATTCTCTGCTGTGCAAGGAATATTCCCCAGTTTATCCTGTACCTAAAGTTCCAAGTCAGATGCCTGGAGCCAGGCAATCCTATGTGCACCTATGGCAATAGCAGAGATTCTGCTTATGCACTCAAAACAGTCAAAGGCTGCATGATTTACAAGCTTGGAAACATCCTGACCATGTTTGACAAGGGCAAGGTAATCCTGCCTCTTATCAGGAAGGAGAGGGCTCATAAGCTCTAAATCTCCCGTGACCTCCTTAAGGAACATTCCCATATATAATATATAGGAGCTGATCCCAGCAGAAAGCAGGGAAGCCTGGAAGGTTCGACGTCCAAAGGTGTCAAGAGTCCTACACTCACGTCCTGTAGGATTAGATGCATGTCTTTTTGCACTCTTGATCCTTCATAGCTGATTCCACCTCCATGGAATGGTGTGGTAGCTGTGTCTTCTGAAACCCAGGACAAGGAGGAACTCGATACATTGTGTCGAGCCTTCGAGAGTGAGGAGAAGTGATTAGAGCTGTTTCCCACATCCTTAACATGAGATCATGCAAGATCTCATGAATAGGTAAGGTAGCTGCCTCCTTGGGAGCTTTAGGGTATTGCAGGATTTCCAATTCCTTTGCCCTAGGCTCTTTTTCAGGAGCCACTGTGATGGAAAGACCTCGAACCACATCTCGGATAAAATCCTGAAAGGACATATCCTCTGGAGGAGACATCCTATGCTGAGGAGAAGAAGAATCCTCAGGAAGAAGTACTCTGGTATCGGCAGAGCTCTCAGAGTCTTCAGACTCATCCGAGGATTCAAACACTCTCCGATCCGGGTGATCATGCAAGGCACAGTACCAGTACCAGTACCGACTTGTCAATACCAGATGGATAAGCATGACTCGGCCCCGGTAGAATACCTGCCGACGTCGATACAGTCGGTACCGGTACCGAGGTAGGTGCCAGTACCGGTTGAATTGTCTGAAGCAGTTTCAAGGGCATCAAGGCAGTGAGGAGAGCTGCCAGACTGCGTTCAATAGCCAAAAATCTTTGGTTTATCGACGCTGCCGATGCTTGGGTATCAGTACCGGATGAAGCAGCCGATACCCCAGAGCATGGCATCAGTAGCTCTGCTGAGGTTGGGGCCTCGAAAACATCCTGGAGCCCCGTTAAGGCTTTGGAAGCCGAAGCCTCCCGCCAGGGCAATTTTGCAGGTACAAGTCCCTCAAGGGTAACGCCAGAGGCATCTCGATGCTTAGAAGGAGATCTACCCTTTGAGGACCAGCCAGATTTATGTTTAGTTACCTGAGATCCATGGGAGGAAGATGAAGCCCTCGAAGACGTCGATGCCACAGACGCTGCATCGGAGGAAAAAAGGGTGCTAAGTTTAGCAGCTCGGTTTTGCCGGACCCTCTTCAACATCATCCCACAGGCAACACACTCCAAAATAGAGTGGTCAGGACCTAAATATTTGAGGCACCACTCATGGTGACGGAGATGGTACCGCCACATTTGGAACACTTCTTAAAACCCGAAGCAGGTTTTTCCATTTTAAAGGAAAGTTGGGCCTAGTGCCAAAAATGGCGCGTGGCACCTGAGGAGAAAATACTTGGAAAAGACTCCAGAAGTAAATTTTTTTTGTTTGTTTTTTTTAAGAAAAAAAAAAAGAACCACCGGCGGTACCGGTGTAGCGTTGAGGGAAGGCAGACGTGACCACAAAAAAAGAACATAAAAGGGAATTTTCTGCGGTGACAGGATGTGCGACCTGTCGGCTCCGTGTTAAACAAAAAACTGGAGAGGGACAGTTGGGAAAGGCGGGAAGGCAGCACGCAGTCACTGTGGGATGCTCCCAAAAGCTTTCCTATTGGATGCTGGGGTGCGTTCCCGCGCAGGCTCCGTCGGTACCGACGATACCAATATGTGAAGACTACATTCCTGCTTGTTCCTGGAGATGGCCTTCTACTAGAAATGGTTTGACTGAAGAGTAAACCCGAGGTACCTACTTGTAAAGCAAATATATTGATGTGTATGTATATACATCCTTGAGCTCTAGAGATACACAGCCAGTCGCCTGTTGAGAAGCAGAAAAATGGAACAAAGAGTGATATTCTGAAGTTTTTCCTGTGAAGAACATAAGATATGCCATACTAAGTCAGACCAAGGTCCATCAAAGCCCAGTGTCCTGCTTCCAACAGCAGCCAATCCAGATCACAAGTTCCTGTCAGGTTCCCAAAAGGTACACAGATTCCACGTTGCTTATCTCAGGGTAAGCAGTGGATTTCCATGGTCCTCTAATAATGGTTTAAGGACTTTTCATCCAGGAACTTGTCCAAACCTTTTTTGAAACCCAGCTACACTATGATACTGGTTGAGGTCTTAAACCAAAATGTTCTTTTTTTGGGGGGGGGGGGGGGCTGGCTGAGGGGGGTCCTATCTCCTTTGAGATGAGAATGTACCATGAATAGACACCCTGATTTCTTCCTATGCTGGCATGGACTCTTGATACTGGACTGCAGTAGAAGGAATGTTTCTTCCTCTAGAAGGCTGGATGGAAGGAGTTAAAATATGTCAGGTTAAGAGCCTATCCAGGAGCCAGCTGAGAAATAAGAGACAGTAGTCCTTTTAGATTATACAGAGGACCCATGAGCAATGTTCCCTCTAATTTTCTGTAGGCTGTGTGCGCATAAAGTATCAGCTGTGCAGCTTTTGAAGGAAGGTTAAATTTTTGTGCGCCACATAACGACACTCGGAGTTATATACTTTCAAATTTGACTACACGTCAGAATACAGTATGTACACCACATTCATTGCACTAGAAAATATTGTAGAACTTGTGAAAACCATAAATACACAACAACTTTGAAATTTTAAGACGTCTGTGTTGTTTTCTATCAGAATCAGAACCATAATTTTTGTGCGCTCTGTTGTAAAGTATGTGCACTCACTTGGCAAGGTGTGTGCGTGCGCACACGCGCACAGCTTAGAGGGAACAGTGCCCATGAGTCTGTCCATAATATTCTGCCAGAAAGGAAAAAAAGTATTGAACTAGACCTCCCACAGGAGAGACATGATGAATATTCTGGAGAAGCTGGAAGCTTGAGCAATAGTTAAAAGAAAGGCTGCTGCTTGGACTGAGCAGCTGCACCTTGTCTAGGTTGAACCTTCTCTTTGTTGCAACTTGTGCACAACAGGGCACTGCAAATGTTCAAACATTTCTATACTGTGCTTTCACCCAGAAGGCGGCATATAGGACAGTTTGCAAAATATAAAAACAATAAGATACCAATGCACAATAAAGAGTAGTTACTCACCTGTAACAGGTGTTCTCCAGGAGCAGCAGGAATCAGTCCTCACATATGGGTGACGTCGGCGCCGATGAAGCCCTCGTGCGGAGCATTTCCCCAGCTTTCAAAGAAAGCCTTTGGGAATTGCAGCGCACATGCGCGGTCCCCTTCCCGCCCAAGGGTGCCATCTTGCTCAGTCTGATGACATAGCTAGAAGACAGCAAAAAAATTAGCAAAATAAATCATATGACTGCAACTCCAAGGGGAGGAGGGAGGGTTGTGAGGACTGATTCCTGCTGCTCCTGGAGAACACTTGTTACAGGTGAGTAACTACTCTTTCTCCAGGACCAAGCAGGAAGTCAGTCCTCACATATGGGACTCCCCAGCTTAAGGCTACCGGAGACCTCAAGCCGAAAAAAATGAGCTCCCTCTAGCTCAGCAGCACGTAAGGAAGGAATCTTCTCTGAGAACGCCCCCGACCGGTAGCCCAACACCAGGGCCGGAGGGTAGGAGTTGCATAAACCCCAAAGAGATTATGGAGTACTGCCTGTCCGAAAGCACTGTCCCTGCGGAACTCCCTCTCAAGGCAGTAATGGGCCACAAAAGTCTGGCTTGAAGACCAAGTAGCGGCCCGGCAGATGTCTGCCAACGGAACAGAGCGGAGATGAGCCACTGACGCAGCCTTCGCCCTGACATGATGAGCCGTGACTCGACCCTCCAACGAGAGGCCGGCTGCCCCATAAGCCCAGGCGATACAGTCAGCGACCCAGATGGACAAAGTACGCTTGGAGACAGGTAGCCCCAACATATTGGGGTCAAAAGAAACAAAGAGCTGAACAGCCCTCCGGTGCTCCCGCGTACGGTCAAGGTAGAAAGACAACGCCCTTCTACAGTCCAGGGTATGCAGGACCATCTCAGCCCGGTTGGCATGCGGCCTGGGAAAGAAGGTCGGAAGAACCACCTCCTGATTGAGGTGAAAAGGGGAGACTGAGTCCGTAAGACTACCCTATTCCTACAGAACCTAGTGTAAGGGGGATCAGACACTAGTGCTTGAAGTTAAACTTACTCGCCTAGCAGAGATAAGAGCTACCAAAAACAAGGTTTTCCAGGAGAGAAAACAGAGAGGGCAGGTAGCCATAGGTTCAAAGGGCGGACAAGTAATCCGCTGTAAGACCACATTCAGATCGCACTCAGGGGCTGGTGGACGCAAAGGAGGCTTAAGCAGGAGGCGGCCTCTGAGAAAACGAGCCACCAAAGGGTGGTTGGAAAGAGGCCTGCCGTCCACCAGCGAGTGGTGCGCTGAGAGCGCACTGAGGTGAACCCTGACAGAATTGGACTTAAGGCCTAGATTGGAGAGGTAAAGCAAATATTGCAACACCACCGCTACCAAGCACGAGAAGGGATTCTCGCTGTGCTGAGCACACCATGCGAAGAATCTACGCCACTTAAGAGCGTAGGACTTCCTGGTGGATTGCCGTCTAGAGGCTAAGACTACATCTTCCATCTCTCGAGGCAGTAGTAGGGGAGCCAGGACTACCCTTTCAGCAGCCAGGCCATCAGATGAAGGGACTTGAGGTTGGGGTGCAAGAGAGTCCCCTGTTCCTGAGACAGGAGATCGTGCTGAAACCCCAGAGGAAGAGGAGTGTCCACCGCCAGTTGCAGCAGCAGCAGGAGCCACGGTTGCCTCGGCAACCTGGGGGCTATCAGGATCATTAAGGCCACGTCCTTGAGGACTTTGAACAGTGTTCTGGACACTAGTGGCGTGGGAGGAAACGCATACAGTAGGCCTGTGGACCACGAGAGCAGAAACACATCTGCTGCTACTCTGAGAGGATGCGGTTGCCTGGAACAGAATCTCGGGAGTTGCCAGTTCAGAGGACTGGCGAAAAGATCCATGGTGGGTAGGCCCCACCTGAGAAAGATCTGCTGAACCACCAACGGATTCAATCTCCACTCGTGTGGTTGCAGGATCCTGCTCAGTCTGTCCGCCAGGTAATTTTCTTGACCTGGGAGGTAGACCGCCTTGAGGAGGATTCCGTGATTGACAGCCCAAGAGCACAGCCGTTGTGCCCCCTGACAGAGAAGGAAGGAGCCTGTGCCGCCTTGTTTGTTCACGTCGAACATGGCAACTTGATTGTCCGCCTGGACCAGTACAGACTGGTAAGGTGTGAGGTGGGAGAAGGCTCTCAGAGCTAGGCGTATTGCCCGTAGCTCCAGGAAGTTTATCTGCTGAGCAGCCTCCCAAGGGGTCCAGAGACCCTGAGTACATGCCCCTTGGCAATATGCTCCCCAACCTAGAAGAGAAGCATCTGTCGTCAGTACTTGAGAATGTGGAGGGGATTGAAAACCCACTCCGAGTACCAGATTCGGAAGATGAAGCCACCATTGCAGAGAGGAGACGAGCAGGTCGGATATTCTCACTGAGTCCGCTAGGCTCCCTGTGGCTTGATGCCACTGAGTGCGAAGGCTCCACTGAGCAGGCCGCATGTGCAGGCAGGCATTGGGGGTTACATGAACCGTGGAAGCCATATGGCCGAAAAGTCTCCGGAATTGCCTGGCAGAGACCAGGGAATTGCTGTGAAACTGCCTGGCTAGATCCATCAGCCTGTGGGCTCTGTCCATTGGCAGAAAAGCCTTCGCCTGAAGAGTGTCCAGCCTTGCTCCTATGAATTCTAAGTTTTGGGACGGGAGCAAAGTGAACTTTGCGAAGTTTGACAAACCCCAAGTGCTTAAGCAGAGCCACAGTGCTAAGGGTGGCTTGACTGGCCTCCTGGGAAGACTGGCCCCTTATGAGCCAGTCATCCAGGTAGGGAAACACAAAAAGATCTTGAAGCCTTAGGTAGGCCGCCACCACTGCCAGGCACTTGGTGAACATCCTGGGAGCGGAGGTCAGGACAAAATGTAGTACTCTGTACTGATAGTGGTTTCCTCCCACAACAAATCTGAGATATTGTCTGTGGTCTGGATGAATAAGGATGTGAGTATAAGCATCCTTTAGATCTAAGGAGCATAGCCAATCTCCCTGCTGGTTGTAGGGCAGCAGGATTCCAAGGGTAAGCATCTTGAACTTTTACCTCTCCAGGAACTTGTTGAGGTTGCGCAAGTCTAGGATGGGTCTGAGGCCTCCTGTTCTTTTTGGTACCAGAAAGTACCTGGAATAAAAGCAGTGACCTCTCAGGTGGTGGGGCACCGGTTCCACAGCCTCTTCCTTTAGTAGACTTGTTAACTCCTGAAGGAGTAGGTCCCTGTGCAGAGGGAGTCTTGGAGGCTCCCCTGGAAAATAGGAGGGAGGTACCTGGTGAAAATGAAGATAGTCCTTTTGGACTATATGAAGCACCCAGGTATCTGATGTGACGGCTGACCACCTGTGGGCAAAGTGGGCCAGCCGGCCTCCTGTGCTGAGAGAAGCCAGCTGAGGAGAAGAGGCTATGCTTTCTGAGTCAAAAAACGCCACCCTGCTGAGCAGGGGCCGGTGTTGGTGGCTTGGGGGCCTTCTGCCTACGGGGCCCATGACCCTGCCCCTTGGCCTGCTGACCCTGTTGGGGAGCTGCAGAGGCCTGATAATGAGGGTATTGTTTATAGGCAGATGACTTCATCGGGTAAAAGGTCTTTTTTCCCGAGCCCTTCTTTTTCTGAGAAGGGGCAGAGGTTTTTCTGGACAGCCTAGTCCTGGTCAGATTCTTGGTCTCGAGTTCTGCAGCCTTTTCAGCCATGGGCTTGCCAAAGAGGTTTTCACCTCGGCAGGGGACATCGACCAACTTGTCCTGAACCCATGGCTCGAGGTCGGATGACTGTAGCCAAGCCTGTCGGCAGGCACCGATGCCGGCCCCGGCTACTCAGGCCGAAGCCTCAAAGCCATCGTAGGCTGCTCGAGAGATAAACTTCGAGCACTCTTGAATACCGGTGGACAAGGCCTGGAACCTCTGCAAAAGGTTCCTCGGAGAGACCAGCAGAGAACCCGGCAATCTCCTTTGCTAGGTCTCGGAGATACATGCCCATGTAGAGCTGGTATGTCTGGACACGGCAAGCAAGCATAGAGCCCTGGAAGCACTTCTTACCGAGGGCATCCAGGTTCCGGGCCTCCCGGCCGGGAGGCACCGAGGAGTGCATCTTCTGACTTTTCAGTCGATGCATGGCCGATTCCACAACCATGGAGTGGTGTGGTAATTGTGCCTTTTGGAACCCAGGGCTCTTGCAGACTCTATAGATGGAATCGACCCGCTTGCTCAACACTGGCGTCGAGGCCGGGGTCTCCCACATGCGGAAGAGCAGCCGCTCCAGCATCGGAGGAACCGGTACAGTAAAGGCCTCCTTCGGGGGAGAGTCATACTGGAGGGCCTTCTCATCGGGATCCGCGGGGAAGGCCAAGGCCTTGGCCATATCCCGCACGAAGTCCGAGAACCAGGTATCCTCCGGTGGGGATCGTCTCCGAGGTTCGGACTCCGGCGAGTCCGATGGGACACACCGAGTCCGATAGATGTCGGGTGTCTCTTAGTCCTCCATCTCCCAGCCCGACTCCTCGGAGGAGGTGTCAAACGGCTCCGGTCGGGCGGGCACCGATGCCCTCCGCCCCGACGACGAGGGTACTGGCGTCGACGACCTCGGTCCCAAACGGGAGGCCGAGGGAGACCGTGGCCGAGGATCGACTCGAGCCCGCATGGACTCAAGGATCGGCTCGGCCTCCGGGGTCGACTTGGACGTCGATGTCCCGGTGGTCGGGGCAGATGCACCGGTGAGACCGGCGATCAATGCCCGCTGCTGTTCCATGAAGGCAGCAAGGCTGCTCTCCAAGGCCGTCAACCTGAGTCCGAGCTCAGGAGACCCAGCAGCCCCCGACTCGGGGCCCGACGTCTGCTCCACGAGGACTACAGCACTCACGTGTCCAGGAGACTCCATCTCGAGATGAGGTTGCTTGGCAGGCCTCTCCGACTCCGAAAAACCGGGATGGCTATCGGGGCTGTGCGACCTGGCTCTCGAGGAACCAGGAGCGTCCACTGACGTCGCCCTCGTGGGTTTCTTCTTCCTGCGCTGTTCCCGCAAAGGAGACCCCCGCTCAGAGGAACCTCGATGCTGCTCGGGGCCGGAGTCCCGAGACGTCAAGGCCTCTGACGAGGTCCGGGCCCGTCCGGACGCGGAGTCAGAGAAGATCCTATCCTTCTGGTGGTGCCGACTCAACGCCTTCGAGGACATTTTGCCACACGGACCACAAATCACCGGGTCATGATCAGGTCCAAGGCAGCGGAGGCAGCAGTCATGTGTGTCGGTAAGAGACATACGTTTCTTACACTGATCACACTTTTTAAACCTGCTGGCAGCCATCGGGGGAAAAAGGGCCCCTATGAGGTCAAAAGACAGGGCTGCCAGTGAAAAAAGAAAAAATGGCGCGAACGCTAGTCACGAAGGACAAAAAACGAAAAAGGAGAGAGTGGGCTCGATACCGGCGTATCGGGCCCAGGCGGGAGGGGATCCGGTGTCGAACCGAAGGAGAAGTACAAAAAATAGGGAAATCAACTTTTTCCTTGGCGAAAAACAAACTACGTCGGTCGGGCTCCGTGGAAAAAGAAGACTGAGCAAGATGGCACCCTTGGGCGGGAAGGGGACCGCGCATGCGCGCTGCAATTCCCAAAGGCTTTCTTTGAAAGCTGGGGAAATGCTCCGTCGGCGCCGTCACCCATATGTGAGGACTGACTTCCTGCTTGGTCCTGGAGAAATGAATAATATTCCAACCATAAGTAAAAGAAATCTTAATAGATACAATTGAGGTTATTTCTTGTAACAGAACCTCGTAAGGTAATAACATAGAAACATGATGGCAGAGACAGCCATATGGTCTATCTAATTTGCCCTTCCATATCAACTATTACAGTCCCTTTGTTTCCTTTAGAGATCTTCTGTGCTGCTTCCATGCTTTCTTGAATTCAGAAACTGTCCTCATCTCTAACACCTCCATTGGGAGACTATGCCACGCATCTACCACTCTGTCCGTAAAGAAATATTTATGCATACTACTCCTGAGTCTATCCCTTTTTACCCTCATGTCCCTTCACTGCAGAACTTTCAATGAAAGAGAGGCTCTCCTCCTGTGTATTTATGGCACAGAGTATTTAAATGTCTCTATTATATCTCTTCTAGCCCGCCTTTTCTCTAAAGTTAAGTATACATACTGAGATCATTTGTCCCCATATGGTTTATAAAGCATAGTTACTCGTCTGTAACAGGTGTTTTCTGGGAACAGCAGGAATCAGACCTCACATATGGGTGACATCGGTGCCAATGGAGCCACGTGGAGCACTGCCCCAGCTTTGAAAGAAAGCCTTTGGGAATGCTATCACGCATGCACATTCCCCTTCCCGCTCAAGGGTGCCATCTTGCTCAGTCAGTGACATAGATAAGACAGCAGTAAAAAATTTAGCAAGGTACGGAAGACAACTCCTAGGGGAGGAGGGAGAGTTGCGAGTGATTCCTGCTGTTCCCAGAGAACACCTATTACAGATGAGTAACTACGCTTTCTCCAGTAACAAGCAGGAAGTCAGTCCTCACATATGAGACTCCCTAGCTCCGGGCTGCCGAGGACCGAATCACAACAGCACCAACGGTGGCCAATCGGGTAGCCATGAGTTGCAGAAAGTGAGTCCCCCCAGAGACACTGCAATACCCTGGCGTCCAGTGGCAATATCACTCTAGTAGCCTGAACGCAGGGCAGGATTTGCCTGCACCTAAAAGATATTACGGAGTACTGCCTGGCTGAGGGTACTGTCCCTGCAGGACTTGCTTTCCAGGCAGTAAGTGAGCTGCAAACGTCCGAATTGAAGACTGTGGCAGCTCTGCAGATCTCAGTCACTAGCACCAAGCGGAGGTTGACTACTGACGTGGCCATCGCCCTCACATAATGCACTGTGATCTGGTGTTCCAGGAAAAGGCCTACCTGCTCATAGGCAAGGGCAATACAGTCCACCACCCAAGTAGACAAAATACACTTGGTCATGGGAAACCTGTGTCTGCTGGGGTTACAGGACAGAAAAGCTGAGGTGCTTACGGTGGCCCCGGGTCCTCTGTAAATAGTACAGGGTCCGTTTGCAGTCCAGTGTATGGAGTATGGGCTCCTCTTTGCCAGTGTAAAGCCACAGAAAGAAGGTGAGAAGTACAACCTCTTGGTTCAGGTGGAACAGGGATATCACCTTCGGGAGGAACTTGGGGTGAGCGCGGAGCACTGCCCTATTCTTGAGAAACCTGGTGTACAGAGGGTCTGCCACCAGAGTGGGGTTCGCTCACCCTGCGAGCAGAGATTAAGGCCACTAAAGCGGCCACCTTTCTGGACAGGTACCGCAAGTGGCACGTGGCCAGGGGCTCAAACAGTGGTCTGGGTAAGCTGGGAGAGCAGCACACACTGAGGTCCCACTCGACCACTGGGTGGGAACAGAGGGGGTTTCGACAGTAGAAGACCCCGTAGAAACCATGAAACTAGGGGCTGGCTTGAGAGAGGTTTACCCTAGAATTGGCTACGATGAACCAGCACAGTCTTTGCAAGAATTCGACAACTCTCACCGTGGTTTGTTCGCTATCTCGCTTGGACTTTGTCTGGATGAGCCAGCCGAGGTAAGAATGCACCAGGATTCCTTCCTGGCACAGCACTGCCGCCATGACCATCACCTCTTGGTAAACATACAGGGAGCTGTCCCTGGCCTGAAGGGCAATGCTTGAAATTGGTAGTGGCCCATGGGTATCACAAAGCAGAGACGCTGATGATGCTCCTGATGGATGGGAATGTGCAAATATGCCTTTAAGATCCAGTGAGGTCAAACTCTCCTTCTCACCCTTGCTCCCAACTCTAGGAGGCGCACAGCAGGGTGTCCCGGACTGCCTCTGCTTTTCTTCGCACTTTGCAGGGAGACCATACAAAGGAAGGTGCGAGAGGCCTTGTGAACTCTAGTGCATATCCTTCCCAGATAACCTCTAGGACCCATTCGTCAGACGTTATCAGGACCTAGGCAGGGTAAAAGTCCCACAGCCGACCTACCACGGACTGCACCAATGCCTGAGCCCTCCTTGTTTCATGACTCCTGCCTCGTTGGTCTCAAAAAAGTCATAGTAGCCGCCCCTTCCTGCTCCTCAAAACCCCCGAAAGGCTTGGCCTCGAGGAGAGAAACATCCCTTCTGATAAGGCACAAAATGCACGGTGCAGAACAGTCTAATCACACACCTGACCTCACGCCTCTGCCAAGGAGCACCCCTGTTTCTGCTTATCCTTGGGGAGGCACCCCACTTTTGACTCTAAGCCCTTTACCAGCTCCTCCCTAAACAGCAGTTTACCCTTGAAAGGCAGCTTACTTAACTGGCCATTTGAGGAGACATCATCCACCCAATTACACAGCCAAAGATAACTGTGCACAGTTACCACTGAGGCCATGCTCTTGGAGAGGCCTTTGATCAGATCACAGGAGGCATCCGCCAGATATGCAGTCCCCGATTCCAGGCTTGCTGCTGCCACAGGATCTTGGGACTCCCCTGCTGGTTCCAGAATCCCGTGTGCCCAGCGCAGGCATGCTCGTGCCACAAACGCCCCACAGACTGATGCCTGTAAGGACAGGGCATTAACATTAAAGGCTTGTTTAAACAAGGTATCCAATTTCCTATCTTGCACATCCTTGAGCGCCATACTTCCCTCCATGGGGATTGTAGTCTTCTTGGTCATGGCCAACACGACAACATCTACCTTCAGGGAGTGCAACATCTCCTGCTCAGGCAGGGGCTAAAGATGGGTCATTCTCCTAATCACCCTCAACCCAGATTCCGGCAGGTCCCACTAATCCTAGATCATTTGTTTAATCACTTGATTTAACGGAAACACTCTTTGTGGCTTTCAGATGGCTTGAAACAGTGCATCTTCCAGCGCGTCGTCCTCTGACGACCGACTTATTGAGCGTCTTCAGAGACTCCATTATTAGAGCTGCCAGCTCCTACTGGCGAAAGGATCTTCTTGCAGGCTCTCCCCTTCAAGCTCCTCCATCTGTGTCCGTTTCTGCTTCCGCCTCCAAGTCTCCTGGCTCTTCCAAGTGAAGGTATTCTGCATCCTCACCCACTTCACCTTTGAGCCTATGCCTGGTCGAGACCGGCCCCTCACCAGCCATGGGGTCCTGCCAGATCTCTGCTAACACTTTCTTCCTGTGGTATTTTGGCACAAAGGGCAGAGCATCCATTCCCTGCTGCCTCATGCAGAATGCCTCATGCATAAGGATGAACTTTGGGAAATCCCCCCAAGGCCACCATCTCTCAAAAGCTCCTGTGAGACTGAAGGTCCCCTACTAAAAGGCTCCAACAATGGCGGGGTAGGACCGATGGCTCCCTCTCTCCAGGCCAGCGTTCCTGCCACTATGGCGGTCAAGCTGTGCGTGCTCTTAGTAGGCAAGCTGACTTCGGAACCCCTGGAAGGCACTGCTCCCCAAATTTGTCCACAATATCATCCTGAAGACCTCTTTCTACCATACATGCCTCTGCCTCACAACCACAGCATACACTGGTGGCAGAGATGGTTCCTCGACTAGCACCGCAAGCTAAACATTGCAGTCACACCAGCATGTGAGGCTAGGGGAAGAGAGTAGGTCTGATGCCCCTTCCAGATCCCCTGTCAAATGTTAAGGTCTGCCAGCAGAAAGCTTCTGCCCTGTGCAACTCATTTACTTTCGCCTCCCCCCCCCCCCCCGTTTATTAGCACAAGCCAACAATCTAAACCTTAAAAAAATAAAATAAACTGCAGAGGCCAAGCGTCCAAGTTGTGCCAACACCCCCCCCCCCCACTACATAGAGCATGTACCTTTCCCCCATGCAGAGAAAATGGCGTATTTTCCCATGCTGTTGACAGAAAGAGAAACAAACTACAGTTACAAGCCGCTAGCCTGAACTACAAGTATCAACCTACAGTCTGCCGCTTTTAGTATTCTCCTGCTCCAATCTCTCATCCCCTTACAGTGTAATTCGCGATCACTGCTACACTCCTTACCTTGTGTTCAGCCCCTCACCGGCTTCAGTGCTGAGATGGGCGTCTAACCAAGAGCTGCACTGAAAAAACAACTGACTGGCTTTATCTCACAGAAGCCGTTGCAGCTTACACTGTCTTCCGCTGTATGGGATTGAGCCCCTGCCCCAATTTTTTTTTTTTTTTTTTGCTTTGTCAGATAAAAGTTTTACCGCCAATTGCCTCCAACCAAAAGGGCTCCCCCATGAGCTGCTCAACAAAAATAAGGCAATGCAATTATCAAACCCAAGTGGAAAAATGCTAGCAGGCTCCTTAGTTGTCCCTTCAGCGAATCCAGATCTCTGGGATCACCCACTCCAGCTGCCTGGAGACTGAGCTTACTGGGGCTGGTAGGTGGTACCAGCTGCCTAAGTACACAGATGTCATCAAAAGATGACATGCTGAGTCTCCAAGCTGCTGATGGGGGTTGACTTCATAGAAGTATGGGACTAGACTGAGGGGATAAGGAAGTTAGTTTCCTTAAAGTCTAAGACCCCTGCTTTTGAATAGACTATCAGCCCTAGTCCTAATACTGAACCACACCATCTAGTGATTACTGGATATGAGATGATCTCCCACCGTAACATCAGAAACAAACACTTTCCCCACTGGTAAGCAGCCTCTGTGGTGTTGGTTGAGAGAGGAATTTTTGGCCAAGGAACACGATGAAGAGGGTAGGACTACAGAGAGATGCTGAAACAAAGCAACTGTCCTTTATCATATCTACAAATGGACTCAGTCATTGGGCCTGGAGGCTGAGGCTGCTCCATGGAAGACCGACTTATATGCATAGAGCTAAGAGTTTTTTGCACAGAGGAACTTCACTTCTGATTTTTTTCTAGAAGTAGTCTTTATTCAGCTCAATATGATCACAGAGACTATTTAGACAGTCAATCTTTGTGCTCCTGGAGATGTTCAAGCACAATGCTTACAGTCCTGATTGTGGTTTGGACCCAAAACATAGAAGACATTTGGAATGAATGTCAGTTCTTGATTTTTCTGTTGCATTTCAGGTGGAGTGAGTCAAAATCATGATTTTGGCAACATCCTGTTTTTTTGTTTTTTTAAATAATGCAAAATTAGAAAGTAAATGAACTGAAGAGACTGCTATCTGAGGCCACTACATGTGGGAAGAGTAGATCCAGCTTGTCATGATCGGATGATATCACCCATTTGTGTGCCTGCCTCAATCCTGCTCGTCTATGGAAAAATATCAATTTACAATGTTTTAGACATCTGAGGGATTCTGAATTCACCACTTTTTCCAGTGGCAAGCTCAAGGCAAGTTACATTAAAGTATGGTAAAATTAGACCTTACCTGCAATTTGTTTTCCTGGAGTACCTCCAGTCCAGTCCAGACACGTGGGTTATGCTCATCCATCAGCAGGGGGAGACAGAACAGCAAGCTCAAAATCTTTCCCGTAAGTAGCTTGTACTAACTTGCTGAACTGATATGAACCTCACAGAGCAGCAGAACGGAGTCCCAAAACCCCAACAGCTTCATCAACCCTGCAATGCCATGCACCAGAACAGCATGCACACTTGGTCATCGAGTATCTCGAGAATCTCAACTTGTCTAATAATTTCTTCCTTTTTTCCCCCCCAACAGGACACCCCCCTCACAAAGGGCTGAAGACTGCAACAGGGAGAGCAAACAGTGCAACAGCACGGCAGAATCCATTAGAACTACAATAAAACAAAGGGAGAAATGTCACAACCAATTGGCCAGGAGAGCACCTGTTCCAGCTAATAGCATCTTTAAAACAGGCACCAGACCAAAAGACAAGTCAAGCCCCAGGAAGATCCTGGACTAGAGAGACCCCAGGAAAGAAAATTAGCAGGTAAGGTCTAATTTCACCTTCCAATTTGTCCCTCCAGTCCAGATGCGTGGGACGTAACAAAATAGTACTATTTCGGGATGGGTAAAGAAACTGACTTGCAGCACTTGAGCCCCAAAATCTGCATCCTGATGGGCCTGGACATCCAGCTGCTAATGACGCAAAAAGGGAATGGCACAATGACCATGTCGCTGCCCTGCAACTATCTTATGACGGAACAAGGCTGAACTCCACCCAGGAGGCTGCCTGGACCCAGAATCCCAACAGGACCACGCACCCCTTCAGCAAATACGCAGATTCAACAGCACCCAAAATTCAATGGGAAATAGATGCCCTGGCCGCCACCTCACCCTTGCGAGGCCCACCAAAGCACAAAAAGGCGCTCCGAGCACTCAGACACCTTCAAATACCGCTTAAGCGCCCTGCAGATATCGAGTAAGCATAAATCCCTAGACTAGGCCAAGTCCAGGGGTCCAGCAAAGGCTAGCAAGGTCGCCACCTGATTAAGGTGGAACAAAAACTACCTTTGGCAAGAAGGATGGAACTGGACGAAGGATCACCCTTTCTTTTGTGATAACCAAGTCTCCCTGCACGAAAGAGCCTGCAGCTCCAAGATGCAACACACGGAGCAGATATTTATTTATTTGACAGTTTTTGTATACCGCCTTATCCTTCAATCAAAGCGGTCACAACACAATTGGGGGATACATTTAACACAAGGGGATATGAGACATACACTAATACTTACAGGGAACATGGGCTATGGAGGGTTACGTGGCTTGCCCAAGACCACAAGGAGCATCTGTGGGACTAGAAACCCCAGTCCTTCCGGCCCAAGATTGCTGCCCTCTAGTGGGATTTGAACCCACGACCTTCTGGCCTGAAGTACTTTACCCCAACCACTAGGCTACTCCTCCCTAGCCACCACAAACACTACCATGAGTGTCAACTCCTTCAAGGAGGGTCTCGGAGGCTTATGTGGGGCTCCTGCAAGTGCAGATAGGACTAAAAGTCCCAGGATGGAACCAGGGGACAGCAAGACAAGTGTTTGAGCTCCCCTCCACCCCCAAAGAAAACTGACCACATCCCATTGAGAAGCAAGGGACACAACCTGTACCCGACTCTGGAAACTAGCCAGGGATGCCACTTGCACCTTCAAGGAGTTCAATGCCAGACCCTTTGAAACCATCCTGAAGGAAAGCCAAAAGATCCAGGAAAGCAGCCCCTAGGGACCATACATCCCTCTCTTGGCACCAAGCCTCCAAAAACACACCAGACCAACACATAGGCCAGGCAAGTAGAACGCTTTCCTGCCTGCAGCAAGATATCAAACCACCTTGGAGGCATACCCTTTATGCCTCAAATGCATCCTTTCAGGAGTCTAGCCCTAAGCAAGAACCGATCCACATCCAGCCAGGGCCCTGCAACAGAAGACCCACCTCTCAAGGAAGGAGAGGCTCTAGAACCTGGAGCCACACCCGATCCACATACTATGGCTGCTGGGGCCACCAACACTATGTTCCCTGTGTAGGCCTCAACCCTCTGCAGGACACACCCAATCAGCAGCCATGGAGGGAACACAAAGAAGCCCGCCTCTGGACCAAGGCTGGACCAGCACATCAAGACCCTCCACCATGCATCTGCTGAAGAACCTGAGGGCCTTGGCATTCCCAACATCACTATCAATTTCATCATGGGAACACCCCAGCCCTACACTATCAGCTGGAATGCCATCTCAGACAGGGACCACTCTCCCAGGCCCAAGAGATGACTGCTCAGATAAACTGCCTGGACATGGTCTGTCCTGGTCACATGCACTGCCAACAGTGAAATCAGATGGGCCTGAAGGAGGGAATTGCTTCTGCCGCCACCAGCAAGCTACGAATGCTCCCCTGCCTGTTTATGTAAGCCACAGTTATGGCATTCTCAGACACTACCCTCACGGCCCGCCCCGAACCATGGGAAGGAAAACCTCCAGGACCAAAAGAACTGCCGTGGTCACCAGATGTTGAGTCACTTCATTATTTAGGAGTCCTACTTGACTCCACTCTATTTTTCCATGCCCATCTTTCTTCTATAGTCCATCGCTGCTTTCTTTCCCTCCAGCAGATTCAGGCTGTCCACCCTTTCCTTCTCTCTAACAACTTTGCTTCTCTTGTAAATTTCCAAAATAGATTACTGTAATATTGTTTCTCTCAGTCTTCTTCAATACCAGCTTCAGCATCTTCAATTAATCCAAAATACTGCCGTCTGTAACCTCGCCCATGACCCCGGCTTGAACATATCATCCTGCTTCTCATTCACTATCATTGGCTTCCCATCAAATTCAGAATACAGTATAAGCTGCTTACTTTGGTCCATCATGCTCTACACTCCGGTTCTCCCTGCTATCTTTGAGTCTTTGCTTCTACACTCCTGCCCTTCGAAATATCCATGCCAATCATTTTCATCTCCCCTCAGTCTCAGGCTTGGTTAAATTCCACACACTTATCTGTTTTTTATTACATTGTACCTGCCTCTTGGAACTCCCTCCCCCCTGCCTTCAGCCTTGAACCCTCCTACACCAAGTTTAAATAATTGCTAAAGACCCAACTGTTCAATAATGCTTTTGACCTGCCAACTCAGAACCCTTCCCTCCTTTCCTTCCTAATCCCTCGTGTTTCTCCCCCTCTTAGTTCCATTTCCTTCCCCCTTCTCTCCCTAGGCTATACTATTATATGGCATTCTGCTCTCTCTTTTTATATCTTATTTTAATTGTTTTTAACTTTTGTACACCACTCTGCTGCTGTTGTGAAGGGTGGTTAAACAAATGTAAATAAACAAACATTGATAGGCCAGAGGCTTTCCTCCAGAGACCACTGTCCCTGGGCCACATGATCCTGACAATGAGCCCCCCAAACCCAAGAGACTGGCATCCATCGTTAAAACTACCCAGTCCAGGGGCATTCCAGTCGCAAGGTGGGTCAAGTTCAACCAACAGTTCAAACTCTCCCAGGCTTGCCCCAGTAGAGCAAGGCAAATCTCCATCGATTGCACCTGCAGAAATCATCATGCCAAGAGCGCCGTATGAAGGGGGATAGCATGCGGAGTCGAGCCCAGGCTACTAACTCCAGGAAGGCCACCACTGAGCTGAGTACCTGCAGGGAGTCAAGTCCTCAGGTGGGGAATTACCTACTACTTCTGGAGAGAGATCTGCAATTTTAAGTATTTACTTCTGCAAATTTTTCTAAATCTTGGGGAAACAGGAATTCTTTAAATTAAAGTTGATTAATCTGTAAACCCAGTATATTTGTTAAATCAGTCAGCCTAGCAGCGGCAAAGAGCTTTCAGTTTAAATTTAACACACAGAAGAGAGCTTTCTGGTTAAATTTAGAACGCAAGACTCCCGCTATCCAAGCAAGAGCTGTGGGACTCCCCCTGGAAATTGGTCACAGATTATCTTAGAAGCACAGGACAGGGTACGGTGTAGCAGCCAGCTTTAATAAGTATTTTTCCCTCTCCCCCCAACACCCACCCACGGAATAATTGTAGCTTCATAGATGCATAAACCTCTCAAAGAAAAGGAGGTGCCATATTCACTCTCAGGTGCAGCTGTTTGTCCTCATCAGGCATACATTAAGGACCTGAGATTAATTAAGCTTCAGGTGAACAAAGTACATTAAACGTATTAGGTGTAGTTTTATCAGCATAAGTATCCCCCACCAACCTTTAGTAGGTAAAGAAGTTAAATACCTAAACACAACCATAAAACTAAGATGAAGACAGCAGTTGAACAGCGAGATGGGGGTTTTCCAGTCTTTTGCATTGAGTGTCACATGTATGATTTTCTCCCAGTTGGTGAGGGGTCTTACGTGTGCACTAGGTGTAAGGAACTCTCTGCTCTCAGGGAACGAGTCCTATCTAAGGAGGCTAGAGTAGCAGACTTGGAGAACATAAGGAAGACAGAGGTACATAAACCAGACCTACAGGGATGTAGTAATGAAGTCCCACCTCCAGTCTGGCAGCATCGCTGTTGCCATGGAAGAGAGAGGTCAAGTGACAGGAGAGCATCACCCTTATGTGGCAGGAAGTGATCCTGTAGCTAGGACCTGTCCTTCAACTGATGTAAAACCCTCTCGCAGCGAGAAAGTTTCTCCAGGGCCATATGCCCATGAGGGAAGGGTTAGGACAGCCGTTATAGTTGGTGATTCGATTAGGCATGTAGATAGCAGGGTGGCCGCTGGACATGAGGATTGCCTGGTAACATGCCTGGTAAAATCCACAGTACTACCTTTTAACTTTAAAAAGGGAGACTATGATAAAATGAGGAAAATAGTTAAGAAAAAAACTAAAAGGGGCAGTTGCAAAGCTTGGGTGTTGTTGAAAAATACTATTTTGGAAGCCCAGACCAGCTGTATTCCATGCTTTAAAAAAAGTGGAAGGAAGTCCAAAAAACCTGCCAGCATAGTTTAAAGGTGAGGTCAGAGAAGCAGCTGTTGCCAAAAAAGCATCTTTCAGGAAATGGAAAAAAAAAAAAAAAAAAAAGTCGTCAAACAACGAAACCTGGAAACTGCACAAGCACTGGCAAGTCAAATGCAAGGCATTGATAAGGCAGGCAAAGGGAGAATTTGAGAAGAAGCTTGCTGCAGAAGCAAAAACGCGTAATAAAGACTTTTTCAAGTACATTCGCAGCAAAAAACCTGCGAGTCAGTTGGACCATTAGATGATAGAGGGGTTAAAGGGGCACTAAGAGGCGACAAGACGATAGCGGAGAGACAGAATGAATTCTTTGCTTCGGTCTTTACTGAGGAAGATGTAGGGATGTTACCCATGACTGAGTGGTATTTAAAGATGCGGAAGAATTGAAGGAAATATCGATACATCGGGAAGATGTATTACAACTATTAGATAAACTGAAGAGTAGCAAATCACCTGGGCCGGATGACAGACATCCAAGGGTGTTGAAAGAACTGAAATATGAGATTGCAGACCTGCTATTAGTAATCTGTGAACTAGCATTAAAATCATCTGTAATACCTTAAGGTTGGAGGATGGCGAACGTAATGCCAGTTTTTAAAAAGGGTTCCAGGCGTGATCTGGGAAACTACAGACCGGTGAGCATGACGTCAGTACCGGGAAAAATGGTAGAAACGATCATAAAGAACAAAACTGCTGAACATGTAGATAGCCATGGCTTAATGAGAGACAGTCAACATGGCTTTAGATAAGGAAGATCTTGTCTTACTAATCTGTTATGTTTTTTTGAAGGTGTGAATAAACAGGTAGACAAAGGTGAGTCGGTTGATATAGTTTATCTGGACTTTCAGAAAGCCTTTGACAAGGTCCCTCAGAGACACTTGTCAAAACTAAAAAGTCTTGGGATAGGAGGTGATATACTATTGTGGATCAGGAACTGGTTAAAAGATAGAAAGCAGAGGGTAGGGTGAAATGGCCAATTTTCCCAATGGAGAAAGGTGAATAGTGGTGTACCCCTGGGATCTGTGCTGGGTCCGCTGCTTTTTGACATTCATAAATGACCTGGAAAAGGGAATAACGAGTGAGGTTATCAAATTTGCAGACGACACAAAACTATTTAAAGTTGTTAAAACCCAAGGGGATTATATAAAATTGCAAGAGGATCTTGATAAATTGGAAGACTGGGCATCAAAATGGCAGGTGAAATTTAATGTGGACAAGTGCAAAGTTATGCACCTAGGGAAGAACAACCCAAACTATGGTTACACGATGCAAGGTTCCACATTAGGAACCACCACCCAGGAAAAAGATTTAGGCGTCATTGTGGATAACATGTTAAAACCCTCGGCCCAGTGTGCAGCGGTGGCCAAGAGAGCAAATAGAATGCTGGGTATCATAAGGAAAGGAATGGAAAATAAAACAAAGGATATTATAATGCCTCTATATCGTTCCATGGTGAGAATGCATCTTGAAGGTTGTGTGCAATTCTGGTTGCCGTATCTTAAAAAGGATATAGCGTTATTAGAAAAGTTTCAGAGAAGTTTCACCAAAATGCTAAAGGGGATGGAATGATACCCCTATGAAGAAAGGCTAAAAAGGTTAGGGCTCTTTAACCTGGAAAAGAGATGACTAAGGGGTGATATGATAGAAGTCTATAAATTAATGAACGGAGTGGAACGGGTAAACGTAGATCGATTGTTTACGTTATCAGAATATAGAAAGACTAGGGGACATGCAATGAAGCTACAGGGTAAACTATTTAAGACTAATAAAAGAAAATATTTTTTCACTCAATGTGTAATCAAACGCTGGAATTTGTTACCGGAGGAAGTAGTAAAAGCTGTTAGTGTAGCTGGGTTTAAAAAAGGTTTGGACAAGTTCCTGGAGAAAAGGTCCATAAACCATTATTAAGAAGGGACCCAGGATATCAATGCTTGACCCAGTACCAGCATTGTGAACCTGTCTCTTTTGGGGATACTGCTAGGTACGTATGACCTAGATTGGCCACTGTTGGAAACAGGATACTGGGCTTGATGGACCTTGGTCTGACCCAGTATGGCATATCTTATGTTCTTAATAACTGAACAATAAACTCTAAACCATTGGCACCACCCTCCCCCGGGAGACCTTCCCACCGTCCCCGCAGAAGGAGAGGCTTACCTAAAAACGGCAAACTCTTGTCGAGGCACCTGAACTGTCCATCTCGCCTCACCATCGAGAACTCAGCAGAGAGTCCTCCAACCCTTATCTTTGCTTAGCGCTTTGGGCCGGCAATGCTTGTAAAAAGACAAACCAAACCTGGGCGGGATCAGGGACTGGACTGGAGTTCCTTCAGGAACGCTAATTAGCAGGTAAGGTCTAATTATTCTTTCCTTAGCGTCTCTCCAGTCAAGTCCCTCTCCACTGGGATGTACCAGAGCAGTTCAAACTTGGGTGGGCCCAACAAGACTGGACCGAAGAACCGCTCCTCCAAACCTCGCTTCTTCTGCGGCCTGGACGTCCAACCGATAATGCTTGGCAAAGGTGTGCAGGGACGACCAGGCAGCCGCTCTGCAGATGTCCAGCGGCAGAACCAAACTATATTCCGCCCACGAGGCCACCTGGGCCCAAGTGTAATGAGCCTGAAGCCCAACCGGGACCTGCCTTCTCTTTAAAATATAAGCCGAAGCAATGGCCTCTCTGATCCATCAGGAAATCGAAGCCTTAGATGCCACCTCACCTTTACGCGGCCCACCAAACTGGACTATCACTCTGACTTACGAAAAGGCTCAGTGCAAACCAGGTAACGCTTTAGGGCTCTGCGCACGTCTAAATGATACAAGCGTACATCGTCCCCCCTCCAAGACTCGGATAAGGACGGAAGGGAAACTGACTGATTCACATGGAAGGTCGAGATCACCTTGGGCAAGAAAAACAGAACCGTCTGGAGAACCACCCTTTCTTTGGAAAATGCAAGAAAAGGAGGGCGGCAGGACAAAGCCTGCAACTCCGAGATACGCCTGGCCGAACAGATGGCCACCAGAAAAACTGTCTTAAGAGTAAGGTCTTTGAGAGACACCTACTGCATCGGCCCAAAGGGCTCGGTGGTCAGGGAATCTAACACAAGGTGGGACCAGAGATCTCTGTTGAGGTTGAAGCCACCGCACTGCCTTCATAAACCTTCCTACGTCCACATGCTCGCCTAAGGACTTGCCCTGGATCTTGCCGCTATAACAGGAAATAGTCGCCAACTGAACTCTAAAAGAGCTGGCTGCCAGGACTCTCAAAACCTGACTGAATGTAATCTAGAACCTCTGGGACCAACACTGTAAGGGCCTTCTTCAGCTTCTCCACACACGAGCCTTTAAATATACACCAGACCCTCACATAGGAAAGACAGGTCGAGCCCTTACGGGAACGTAGAGTGGAAATCACTGCTCCCGAGTAACCCCGCTTTTGCAGCCAAGCCCTCTTAATAGCCAGGCCGTAAGCGAGAACCGATCCACCTGCGGCATGCGCACTGGACCCTGGACCAGGAGGAGATCGTCCCTCACTGGCAGACGCCACGGCCGATCGGCCAGTAGGCACATGAGGTCGGCATACCACGGATGGCGAGACCAGTCCAGGGCAATAAGGACCACCAGCCCTGGGTGAGCCTCTATCCGTTGAATGAGCCTGCCTATGAGCGCCCACGGAGAACACACATACAAGAGACCGGTCGGCCACCTTTGAACTAGGGTGTCCAAGCCTTCCGACATCCTCTCCTTTCATTGGCTGAAGAACCGGCACGCCTTGGCCGACTCCCAAGTCGCCTTCAGATCCATGATGGGAGGCCCATCTGTGCGCAATCCTCTGGTATACCTCCTGAGAGAGCTGCCACTCTCTGTGATGGCTTAAGTAATCTGCTGTTACGTTTTCTACTCCTGCCACGTGTTGTGCCGACAAGGCCACTAGATGGGCTTCGGCCCATAGCACCAGCGCCTCCGCTTCCAGGGAAGGGCTGCTCGTTCCGCAGTGATGACTGATGTATGCTACCGTAGTCATCTTGTTGGAAAGCACCTAGACCGCCCTCTGACCCATCCAGTTTCCAAACGCTCTGAGGGCAAGAAAAACCGCCCTCAGTTCTAACCTGTTCTGAAATGAAGACGCAGTCCTTGGCACACCACGTGGTCGGCAAACTGGGGAACAGCTCCAGCTAGGTGCCTCTGCTCACCGGCACTCTTCTTTGCTCCTCCCTGGGCCCGATTCAACTCTCGCTGTCCATCGCTGCCTCCCACAGCCACTAAGAGCAGCGCCGATGATGCCGGGCAGTCTACTCGTCCTCCCACCCGCACACTCAGCCACCTTGAGGATTTCGGAGGCAAGGCAGGAAGGACGGAACAGCTTCCTCTTCTTGGCTCTGCCGGCGGCAGAAAGGCAGATGCGCCTTCCACTTTTCCACAGGCAATTCCCGGCTGTGAGCCTCCTTCCCGCAACACCCACGAACTGAACAACAGGGGAGGGGGGGAGAAGGGGAAGTCTCCAAAAGGCAAAGAAGAAGCAAAAGAAAACTGTTAATTTAAACTTGCCAGGCTAGATCACTACATATACAATACTTCGCTTACGTATTCCTTTTTCATTTCAGAAAATTCTAGGTTTTTGAAACTTAAAGAAATAAAACTCCTAGCACCCTAGCATTGCATACTGCCAAAGTAAGGACTTTAATTATAACCGGCTTTCTCTTTATCAGATAGATATTTGGTCCAGTAAGATTTAATTAGAGGCAATGAAGCTACCAAATTTAGCACATCATCATACATAAATTTCCAGCAACTTAGAGCATTCAATTTTCTTCATAAATACAACTCCTCTGATATTATTTGATAGAATCTGTTCCATAGATCTTTTGTACCAACTTAAAAACACAAAAACAAACGAGCATTCCAATTTCTCAATTTCTTTGCTCTATAGCTTTTTAATCTATAGCTCCAAAACCCCAAATGTCAGTAGTATGAAAAAAGCCACTATATCAAACTACCAACACCCATCCTAGAAAAACATATATAGTTATTTGATTAAACTTTTTGTCGGATAAAGCCAGAGGGGGCCAAAATTATACTCTAACCCCACCAAGTGGCAACATCCATTTTTTTTAAAGAGCCATTCATGAAAACTTAGCTTAGAAACTCCAATAGAAATTTCATAATTCCTTGATGATTTCAGCAATTCAAAGCACAACACAGTGTCCAATAAGTAAGGCGCGACGTGCACATTTCGGGCAGAACTCCCTGTATCAAGCAAATTCCTCTTTTTTTCTGTGCTGACCGCCAAAAGACGCCGAGTTTGTACCACTCGGTATATTCTCTGGGAGAGATCTCCTCATTGGCTACAAACAGTTGTCACTCACAACAGCAATCCAATCCAGCCTAAGGAACTCCCCACAGGATCAGGGGAACCCTGCCGCGTCATGGATGATGTCTAATAAAGGCTTACCCAATCAAATTCCTTATTCAATCCGAGAGGCGCCACTGTGTTAAGTTTAAAAATCCAAGATTGTTCACGGCGCTGTAACAAAGCAATACGATCACCCCCTCGAGGATCAAGGGGGACATGGTCAATTATCATCCAATGCAATTGAGTAAACTCATGATGACATGACAAACAGTGGTCAACAATTGGAGCAGATAGTGTCTTGCTCCTGACCCGAGATGCATGTTCATTCAGACGGATCCTCATGGACCAAGACGTTCTTCCCACATACAACAACAGGCATGGGCACTGTACTGTATCAAATACACTACATATGTAGAGTTACAATCAGTGTTCCATTTACGATAAAACCTCTGTCCCGTGCCGGGATGTTTCCATTCATGTCCAGTTAATGACGACTCACAATATTGACATACCCCACAACTAGAATGGCAAGCTTCCCGTGAAGAAGAGGGGGGGGGGGGTCGATCAAGCTCAGGGGTAGAACGAACCTTCTGTCTGATTTAAATATATATAGACCTTTGGATGCCAATCCCACTCAGGATCTCCAACGGGAGATAAAAACCCTGATTGATATGGGGGCTGAAAAGGGATGGTTAACCAAGAGGGAACACAGGTTTCTGATCATACTACACCCAAGGGTGCCGGTTATATACTGTGATGCAGCAAGGGGCGCACAGCCCAGGGAAAATAAGATAAAAGAAAGACTTACCTCAGAGTCAGCTTTAGAAAGCAGCACTAGGCACCATGATTCACTGCAGCAAGGGAAATTCTTGCTACGTAGCAAACAAAAGTCCCATCAGGAACACCTGAGTGAGAGTCCCCAGGTCACGTGTAGAGCTAGGGATTATTTAGGGCAGGGTTCCAGTCAGTTAGGGGGGAGAGTCAGAAGCAGGATCACCACGGGAAGCAGTAGGAGAGAGAGGAGCAGGAGGTGTGTCCCAGGTCAGCTGAGCAGAAGCCCCAGGGGATTGCTGGGAGGAAATTCTTCTCACGAGGAGTCAGGAAGTGAGTCTGTCTCCAGCTCTCGAGAAGGAAGGTTCAAGGCAAGCTGCACTAAGGGAAGACCTGCTACCAGGAATAGCTTTGGAGAGAAGCCAGGATTACCCCACTACCCCAGAGGCCAGTATTTGCCAGCTCAAGGCAGAGGTCACGGTGAGAGGGAAGTGTTGGGGGATGGGCACTCCATGCATGGCTACAGCTTAAGAAATAGGTGTAAAGTTAGGAACAAACATATTCCTGTTCAACCAGCCCGGGAGGCTAGAAGCAAAGGCTATAGAGAGCCAAGCATAAAGACAAGCCCTGCAGAGAGAAGGAAACTTCCCTATAGTAACAAAGAGAAGTTTAAAGCTTATAACTGCAAAGGGCAGAGTTCTGATTACAGACATAAGAAGCAAGATGTTTCAGAGCTAATGTTCTGGGAGGCAAGCCCAGGCAGAACCAGCTACAGAGAGAGATATAGACCCAAAGGGGGAAAAGCCTCCATTGACTGTTATAGTGAAGTGTCACAAGACGCTATAGCTGAATACCGTTCTCAAGAAGGGTCTGATACCAGCAGTGTGAGTAGTGCTGGGGAAATGATATGGGAAGACGCTGCTAGTCTGCAAGAGGATATTCCTATGGATTGCAGTGTCTGTGTTAAATGCAACCGTATGATGTAAATACTGGATGAAGAGAACTCTGTGAATATAACAAGAGAAAATACGTGTGTCACCACTTTTGTTGCTAAGCTTATCTGATTTAAAGTTTCTGTTTCCTTTGACAATGTCCGAGCGGGACGGGGAATAAAACCCACTTTTCATTTCAAGTTGCTCTGAAAGACTTTTTATTTACAAGGCCAGAGCAATTACTTGTGCATACGCCCTAGGCAACCGCCTATATAGGGCTAAACAGGCCTCTAACCACAGGCCCCATCACAATACATGGACCCTAAGATTCATAAGTCTTTGGCTTCTCCCCCAGGCAGACCTATAGTATCCTGCCAGAGATCTGTACTTGAATCTTTGTCACAATTCTGTGACTTTTTTACAAAAGGAGGCTCTTTTGGTTAAATCATACGTGCGGGATTCTACTCACTTTACACAAGAGCTTACAGCAGTAACATTCCCTGTTGCAAGTGTGATTATGGTTACTTTGGACGTTGCTGCACTCTATACAAACATTAACCAAATTGAGGCCATGTCTCTATTAAGGCACTTATTTACTTTTGCCCCTTCACGACTCCCCCGTAATTTCCTTATGGATATGATGGACCATAAGAACATAAGATATGCCATACTGGGTCAGACCAAGGTCCATCAAGCCCAGTATCCTGTTTCCAACAGTGGCCAATCTAGGTCATACGTACCTAGCAGTATCCCCAAGACAGGTTCCACAATGCTTGTACTGGGTCAAGCATTGATTATCCTGGGTCCCTTTCTGTCGGAAGGCAGGTTTTATCAGCAAGTGTTTGGTATTGCTATGGGGGTATCTGTGGCACCATCCATTGCTACCCTTTATATGGCCAAATTTGAGGAGCTACATTTATATACGTCGACTTATTTTGAACAGGTTGTCTTCTGGAAACGGCTTCTTGATGACATCTTTTTTCTATGGAATGGCAGTCGTCCAGCATTGGATCATTTCCTTTGTTGGCTGAATGGGCTTAAAAATCTAATTTGAACTTCACGGCACATATTGACGATCAAAGCATTGAGTTTCTCGATATGACCGTGTATAAGGAGAATGAGGGATTTGGCAAAAGCATTCAACGCAATAGCTTATTACATTACAGTAGTTTTCATCCAGGACCCCTAAGAAGGGGTCTACCATACGGACAATTTTTATGTCTTAGATGTCTTTGTTCATCATTGTCGGACTTTAAATATTATGCGAAAGATTTATGCTCTCGATTGACACAACGGGGGTACCCACACAAAGTGATTCGTATGGCATACCTTCGTGCCACCCACACACATCGGGAATTGTTTAATGATGTTTCTGGGGATGTATATTCTGCTGAGTCTATTGAAGCAGTGGTTGGTGTATTACCATTTTCCACTCCGAGTTCTGATGAGGTTAAAATATTGAGACGACACTGGCACATTTTGGGATTACACCCATGTTTTGAAAAACCTCTCCGAATCGCCTATACCCGTGGCTCTAACTTGGGGATTTAGTGGTTCGTTCTACCACCGAGCTTGATCGACCCCCTTACTTTCTTCACGGGAAGCTTGCCATTCTAGTTGTGGGGTATGTCAATATTGTGAGTCAACGGGAGCGTTTCATCTTGTGTCCAGATCCAGTGCAGGAGAGGAGGCTGGTTCTGTGGCTGGCGGCTCTGCGGGCACTCGGCTGACGTCACCACCGGGTCCTGGTAAAAGCCTTTGCCGACTTGTGCTTCTCGGGAGCGTTTCATCTTGTGTCCAGATCCAGTGCAGGAGAGGAGGCTGGTTCTGTGGCTGGCGGCTCTGCGGGCACTCGGCTGACGTCACCAACGGGTCCTTCTTATTTGATCTTTCACGGCGCTAGCCGTTGGCGCGTTTGCAAAGGGGCGCGTTTCTAAGGGGGTTGTTTGGCCCCTTGTGAGCCCCTTTGGAGCCATCTTGGAGCCCTAGTGTTAGAGTTGGGGCATGCCAGGTGGTAAGCGCAAGAAGCCGCCGTCGGCTGATGAATCCCAAGCGGGGGCAATTGAGAAGCACTTGGTTTCTACACCACGGCCTGCCATACCAGGTACTGTGCCTCTGGTTCCTGTCACAGAAGGTGCGAGTTTAAGCTCAATCGAGCGTACCCCACCGCTTCCTCCTGGTTTCCTTGAACTCTCTAAGGAGGCTTCTTTTGTTCCCGATTTACAAATGTGTCCTCAAGAAGTTGTGTGGAGTCATTCCTTTTCTCCTGAGACTTTACCGGCAGCTTCCACAGTATCATTATCAGATGTTTGGACTGTAGTTTCTCGCACGGAGCGTATGTTGTCAGAGACTGTTTCCAAATTGTGCTTATTTACAAGGGATTCCATTCAAAAGTTTCAAGCCCTAGATTCCCAGATCGGTGCTTGTAACTCGGTTCTGGCGAAACTAGAGCCTCAAATGGGCAAGTTTTCAGATTTTACGGCTGCTCATGCAAAAGAAAGTTTTCTGCTGCATCAAAAGATGGAAAATCTGGAAAACTTAGCTCGCAAAATGAATATTCGTGTTTTGAATTTTCCCACATGTCCTATGTTGTCTCCTACAGTACGCTTTAGAAAGTATTTAAAGGATATTCTTCTTTCCTCAGGCTGAGTCTTGCACTTTGGTTAAATGTTATTATCTTGCTTCGAATGTTTCTTCTACCCCTGAGGATAAAGAAGAGATTCCTATTTTAGATAAGGCAGATTTCAATTTAACAGCTTTTCTTGAAGAAACTCAGGATGTGATCACTACTAGAGCCACTTTACTGGTTACCCTGTCCTCTGAAGAGGATAAGATTTCGATATTGAAATCTTATTTTAGGAGGAAGGAGTTCCAGTTTTGTGGCGATAGAGTTTTTGTTCCCGGATGTTTCTCGGGTTACGCAGCTTCGTAGAAAACCTTTTCTTTTGTTAAAACCCAGAGTACTGGCTTTGGAAGCTACGTTTTTTTTTAAAATACCCTTGCAAATGCTGTATATTTTTACGTTATGTTAAATTTGTCTTTTACTCTTCATCTGATTTAGAGAACTGGTTAGCTGAGCGGGAAAAGATCCATAGTGTATCCTGAATAATACAGGTTAGCAGTGAGGAAACTCGCCTGGCCAGGTTGGCTGCAGCCCTTGTGGTTGAGCCTTGATTTTCTTATTAAAATTTCGTTGTTTGATTAGACTTTCCCCGAGATGTGGTTTGTAAGTTTAATGATGATTACTTGTTTGAGTTTATATTCCTCTTTAATTTTGCTGTATTATTGGTTGTAATTGTTTATCTATTATGACTCTGTAAAAGGTATCTTTATAAATAAAAATATTAAAATAAAAAAATTAAAAAAAAAAATAAAAAAATATTGTGAGTCAACATTAACTGGACATGAATGGAAACATCCCGGCACAGGACAGAGGTTTTATCGTAAATGGAACACTGATTGTAACTCTACATATGTAGTGTATTTGATACAGTGCCCATGCCTGTTATTGTATGTGGGAAGAACTTCTCGGTCCATGAGGATCCGTCTGAAAGAACATGCATCTCAGGTCAGGAACAAGACACTATCTGCTCCAATTGTTGACCACTGTTTGTCACGTCATCATGAGTTTACTCAATTGCATTGGACAATAATTGACCATATCCCCCTTGATCCGAGGGGGTGATTGTATTGCTCTGTTACAGGGCCGTGAACAATCTTGGATTTTTAAACTTCACAGTGGCTCCTCTCGGATTGAATAAAGAAATTGATTGGTAAGCCTTTATTAGACATCATCCATGAAGCGGCAGGGTTCCCCTGATCCTGTGGGGAGTTCCTGAGGCTGGATTGGATTGCTGTTGTGACAGCTGTTTGTAGCCAATGAGGAGATCCCTCCCAGAGAATATGCAGAGTGGTACAAACTCGGCGTCTTTTGGCGGTCAGCACAGAAAAAAAGAGGAATGCGCTTGATACAGGGAGTTCTGCCCGAAACGTGCACATCGCGCCTTACTTATTGGACACTGTGTTGTGCTTTGAATTGCTGAAATCAAGGAATTATGAAATTTCTATTGGAGTTTCTAAGCTAAGTTTTCATCTATACATGAATGGCTCTTTAAAAAAATGGATGTTGCCACTTGGTGGGGTTAGAGTATAATTTTGGCCCCCTCTGGCTTCATCCGACAAAAAGTTTAATCAAATAACTATATATGTTTTTCTGGGATGGGTGTTGGTTGGTAGTTTATTGATATAGCGACTATAGCTTTTTAAAGCATCTGCAAGCTCTTAAAACGTTTCTTCCTTATCATTCTTCCAGTTTAGTCCTCAATCTCTGGGTTGTGTACCTCCTCCTGCAGCTTGGAGACTGGGCATGTCAAAGTCATAACATCACTGGATATAGCATGCAGGACTCTACCATCAGCCCCCAGTGTGTCCAGTCTCAATGCAGCAGGAGGAACTAGTGAGCCCAGGTGCTAGGCTCACTTGGGAAGAGATTAGGAACAGTTCTGCAGGTTTTGGGTTTCATTTGGACTTGGTTTGGTTTTAATTTATTTCTAATTCAACCTACCAGACATTAGCTACTGGATTTCATAAATTTACTTTTAGTCTGTTCCTTTAAAGTTAGTCTAATTCATGTCAGCTCAATCAGCTTTGCGTAATTTACTATAATTTAGTTTACTGAGATTTAATGTAACTTATTGTAATTTAATATAATTTAGTACCTTAATATAACTGAATGTAATTTAACTTCAGTAAATTTGTGGTACTGGCCCGTTGAAATCACCAGCTCTCGCCTAGCTTTACCTTTTTGTGTAATTGCTTGCACTCATTGCCCGCTGAGGATCTCTCCCCCAAGACAATATGGGGGAGAGCTCTGTGGCCCAGGCCGGCACACTGCGTGTGCATGCAGCAGCAGCTTCCCGGAGCGGCGGGAACCTCATTATAGGCTGGTTTTCTTCAGCTGGCAGGGCAGTGTGCACCGTGACGGCGGCTCGTGGCAGCGCTAGGCAGCATCGCGGCTTGGTGGCGGTGCTCTCCCGGATAATACCAGTGGGTCTTCTCAATTCTGGTGCCACAGGTAAGGCCTTCGGGCCTGGGAGGAATGATTGAAAGAGTGCTTACGGCTAGTACAACAGCAGGAGTTTTTTGGCGCCAAGCGAGCCTGTCTGAAAATGGCGCCATTTTTTTCTGCTGGGCGAATGCCTCGTGGCAGAGGTTGCAGCGGGCCACAGGGTAACGGAAAATGCCAGCCCGCACAGAAAAGGGATGTCTAATCTCTCGTTTAATGGTTTCTTCAGGGGAATTTGATTTCTTTTAATTAACTGTGCTCAGGAAGATTTCTGTTTTACTTTTCAGGGTCTGTGAATAGGCAAGAGATGATGCTTTACAGTGTTGAATTTTTTACAGTGGATCCATATAATGGGAGATTTTAATTTATTTTCTGTTTCTTATAGATTGTTCATTGACATAGCTCAATCAAGGATCAACCATATTTATTTAAAGAGAAGAAGGCCTTTCTTATTGAAATATTGCTCAAATGGAGCACAAGTGCTCTTCTGACTATTACACTAAGCCATTTTTCCACAACAGCAGTGTTCACATTTAATTTCTAGATGAGGTGGTTCAAGACGGCTCGAGTGGGGATTCTTGGGGTACAATTGTAACCCTTGGATCCAGCTTTGGTATGAAATCTTTGAGGTTTCTTGAGGTATCAGTGCCGAAAGCATCTAAGGCCCGTCTATTCTTTAGAGCAAGCCTAGGACAGAGAAATAAACAATTACAACTTGAACATGCAAACAAGTAAATTTAGAAAAACACACATGCCAGTTATAACTATTGTAACACAAATATAGCGACTTGTAAGCAGCACGTTGGTCTACTAAAAAAAACCAAAAAAAAACACGAAACAAAAAGTCACTCGGTCAATGGAAATATGCATTGCTTAATTAAGCGCAAAATATTGTACCCTTGAATATTGGCTAGTCATCAAATTAAGCTTTTGACAGCCAGAGATGATCCAAACTGGACCTTGTGAGTTTGATTATCAGTTTAATCCTATTTTTAAAGTAGCAGCATATGAACAAAGTCCGCGCACCTTTGACAGATCTACTCTCCTGCAATGCGTGACAGGAGGGGAGGGAGGAAGTAGGGAATTGAGGATTTCTTCTATTGTTTCTCTACTACAAGTCGGTCCAGTTCTCTCCGGGTCTGTGTCCTGCTTGGGGACTTGAGCGGGAAACAGAGGGCTATTGTTTTTTTTCTGGAGTACCGTCTGACTGGGATGGAACAAGCGCAGCATGAGTCCATGCCTAGCTGCATATCTAGTTGTCCCTTCCAGGGCACACTGGTCGGGAAGCGCTGCGATAGGGCATTAAACCCCACTGCCAGCTTTTCAAGGGTCAAAGCATTGGCTCTCAAAAACAAAAAAAGAAAAAAAAATTGTCACGGCATGAGTTCGGTTCTTCATGTGTCTCGGCAGAGAGGATTCAAGGCTGCACAGTTGAGACCATAGGTAAACCTTACATATCAGATTTCTTCAGAATACACTGTTAGTTGTCAGCAGCAGCTGCACAATGGTATGAACAGATGGAACGTGCAGAGGACCGGATATTAGTGGTTCGAAGACCTTAAGCACTGGAGAACATTAAGGGAGTTGAAGTTCGAACGGTCTAGGTAGGGGGCGAATGGATGTACTGAATGGGACACGTCGTCTACACCTACTAGAATCTCTTAGGTTACCATGAATGAGCAGTTGTTTCCATTTTAAGTTGCAGTAACTTAAAAAAAAAAAAGGAAGAAAGGATGGTCACCACTCACATGCATGTTCAGTGCTAATCTTGGTGGCAGGTCAGAAACAAATTCTTATGTACCAGAATAATGTAGATCCCATGTCGGTGTCTCAAATCTCTGACTTCCAAAGCCAGTTAGCAAGCTTTGGATTGGACTTGGTGGATAGGGGAGTGGGTACCGGGGCTGAGGACATTTCTCGGCTTCGGACGATGCTCTTAGTTCTTGGTCCCCAAGGCAGAAGGTTCTCCCGTTCGTTCTTGGCCTCAAGGTACCACGTTGCTGTCCATCAACGGTTTACATTGAATGCTACTGTGGGGAATTGGTTGCAACGGTGGATCCACAAGGGCAGTCCTTCCCATCGATCGGTCTTAGGGACATATGCATATATAAGCTTCCAGACTTCACAACACTAATAGATTGCTTTAACGCAATAGCAGACTGGCTCCTCACACAGAATATGCGCATAAACTACAAAAAAACCGAAGTACTCATAATCACGAAAAACAGAGCATTCTCACCCCTTGATATACTAAAAGTACGAGACGCAGACCTCCCAATCAAGCCGTCCATAAAATACCTTGGAGTAATACTCGACCAGCGACTGGATTTTAAAGAACATATCAACCGCACTGTAAAAACTATTTATTTCAAAATAAGGACTCTGCGTCATCTGAAAAACATGCTCGAACCAGACAGCTTCAGAACCATATTTCAAACCATAGTCACACCCCACTTCGACTATGCGAACATAATACTCCATGGTCTCCCTAAAAACACCCTAAATACATTACAACTAGCCATGAATGCCGCAGCCAGAGTTCTTTACGGTGCTTCAAAGTGCGAACACATAACACCCATCCTAATGGAGCTTCACTGGCTACCTATTTACTGCAGAATAGCATATAAAGCTCTCCTCATGACCTTTAAGGCGATAAATACTATAGCTCCTTCATCAATTTCAAAACTCATCCATCCGACTCCCAATATTAGATCCAGGAGGTCAGCAGCGGCAAATACCCTAGTTATTCCACAAGAGACCACAAAATGCAAACATTCAACATCAGACAGGGCCTTTGCATACTATGCACCCAGATGTTGGAACAACCTTCCCCACAACATAAGAGCTATTACGGACCTCAAGAATTTCAGAAAAGCTATAAAACACCATCTCTTCATTCTGCATTTCCAAAGCTCATCACCATCCCTCTAACATGCACAGTAAAATTGTATATACCTTATTTACTCAAGATGTAACTAAGAAATCCTATCCCCTGTATATATGTTATTTACAAATATGTACAAAGTTTCCCAATGTTAAATTCCCAGTTGACTAATCCTGTTATATGTAAACTTATCACAATTTGTTGATTGTAATGAGTATTTCTGTTTAATGTAAACCGCGCTGATGAAAAAGAGTGCGGTATAAAAGAACAATAAATAAATAAAATAAATAAATAAATATATGTTAAATTCCCAGTCTAGGGCTCTAGGGTTAGGCTCAGCCTGTTACATTCAAAGGAGAGGCCTTGTGGGGGTCCAGTTCTTAACACAAGAGATGCCATACTGGGTCAGTCCCAGCTCCGTCAGGCCCAGTATCCTGTTTCCAATACTAGCCAATCCAGATCAGCAGTTTCCCAAAGAGACAAATAGGCTACTCAATGCATGTAGCGGAGCAAACAGTGGAGTCATGTGCATATTCAGAGTTTCGTTGCATGTTCAACAGATGTATTACTCTGTTAGGTTATGGGTCTGGTAGATCCTCTTGAATTGTAGATCGATGGTGTATAGTATAAGGACAGTTAAATAAGTTAAGTTTCCCAGGTTCTCTTTAATAAAGCTTATGGACCTTCTGCCAGGAGCAGGAGTTTTGTGTGCAGGGTTCCAGGAGTACGCAGGAGACCCAGTGGTACTTCAACCAACTGGAACTGCGAAGCATACGCCTGCTGTTGCAGGCGTTCGAAGCTACGGTGATAGGTCGAGCGGTGTGAATGCGGTCCAGCTACGCTGCCATGGGGGCCTGCTTCAATCAGCAGGGCAGAGCCGGAAGTGCAGCCCTGGAGGCCGAGGATTGGTTTGTGTGCATGCAGCCTGTTTCCAGTGATCTCGGCAGCCCATATTGTGGGAAAGAGTAGTTACTCACCTGTAACAGGTGTTCTCCAGGAGCAGCAGGAATCAGTCCTCACATATGGGTGACGTCGGCGCCGACGGAGCCCTCGCGGAGCAATTTCCCCAGCTTTCAAAGAAAGCCTTTGGGAATTGCAGCGCGCATGCGCGGTCCCTTTCCCGCCCAAGGGTGCCATCTTGCTCAGTCTGATGACATAGCTAAAACACAGCAAAAAAATTAGCAAGAACGAAATGATAGGACTGCAACTCCAAGGGGAGGAGGGAGGGTTGTGAGGACCGATTCCTGCTGTTCCTGAAGAACACCTGTTACAGGTGAGTAACTACTCTTTCTCCAGGACCAAGCAGGAAGTCAGTCCTCACATATGGGACTCCCAAGCTTAAGGCTACCGGAGGCCTCAAGAGGAAAAATGAGCTCCCTCTAGCTCAGAAGCACAGAAGGAAGGAATCTTCTCTGAAAAACGCCCCCGACCGGAAGCCCAACACCAGGGCCGGAGGGTAGGAGTTGCCTAAACCTCAAAGAGATTATGGAGGACTGCCTGTCCGAAAGCACTGTCCCTGCAGGACTCCCTCTCTAGGCAGTAATGGGCCGCAAAAGTCTGGCTTGAAGACCAAGTAGCGGCCCGGCTTGGCAGATGTCTGCCCACGGAACAGAGCAGAGATGAGCCACTGACGCAGCCTTCGCCCTAACACGATGAGCCGTAACTCGACTCTCTAATGAGAGGCCGGCCGCTCCATAAGCCCAAGCAATACAGTCAGCAACCCATATGGACAAAGTACGCTTGGAGACAGGTAGCCCCAACTTATTGGGGTCAAAAGAAACTAAGAGCTCAACAGCCCTTCTATGCTCTCGCATACGGTCAAGGTAGAAGGATAAGAACCACCTCCTGGTTGAGATGAAAAGTAGAAACCACTTTTGGAAGAAACTTAGGGTGAGTCCGTAAGACTACCCTATTCCTGTAGAACCTAGTGTAAGGAGGATCAGACACTAGGGCCTGCAGCTCAGTAACGAGCCTAGCAGAAGGGCTACCAAAAAAAAGGTTTCCAGGAAAGAAAACGAAGAGGGCAGGTAGCCATAGGCTCAAAAGGCGGACAGGTAATCCGCTGTAAGACCACATTCAGATCCCACTCAGGGGCTGGTGGGCGTAAAGGAGGCTTAAGGAGAAGGCCTCTGAGAAAACGAGCCACCAAAGGTTGGTGGGAAAGAGGACTGCCATCCACCGGTGCGTGATGTGCAGAGAGAGCACTGAGGTGGACTCAGAGAGTTGGACTTAAGGCCCAGATTGGAGAGGTAAAGCAAGTATTGCAAGACCACTGCTACCAAGCAGGAGAAGGGATTCTCAGACTGCTGAGCACACCAAATGGAGAACCGACGCCACTTAAGAGCGTAGGACTTCCGGGTGGAAGGCCTCCTCGAGGCCAAGACAACCTCTTCCACCTCCCGAGGCAACTGGAGGTGAGCAAGGACTACCCTTTCAGCAGCCAGGCCATCAGATGAAGGGACCGGAGGTTGGGGTGTAGGAGAGACCCTTGATCCTGTGTCAGGAGATCGGGTTGAAACCCCAGAGGAAGAGGAGTGTCTACCGCCAGCTGCATTAGAAGCGGGAACCAAGGTTGTCTCGGCCACCGAGGAGCCACTAGGATCAGCGAGGCTTTGTCTTTGAGAACCTTGAAGAGTGTTTGAGACACCAGCGGCATGGGAGGAAAGGCATACAAGAGGCCCGTGGACCATGGAATCAGAAAAGCATCCGCCGCTACTATGAGAGGATGTGGTTGTCTAGAGCAGAATCTGGGAAGTTGCCGGTTCAGAGGACTGGCAAACAGATCCATGGTGGGGAGTCCCCACTTGAGAAAGATCCGCTGAACCACCAATGGATCCAGTCTCCATTCGTGTGGTTGGAGGATCCGACTTTGTCTGCCAGGTAATTTTCCTGACCTGGGAGATAGACCGCCTTGAGGAGGATGCCGTGGTGGACGGCACAAGAGCACAGTCTTCGTGCCTCCTGACAGAGAAGGAAGGAACCTGTGCCTCCTTGTTTGTTCACGTAGAACATTGCAACTTGATTGTCCGTCTGTACCAGCACAGACTGGTGAGAGGTGAGGTGGGAGAAGGCTCTCAGAGCTAGGCGGATGGCTCTGAGCTCCAGGAAGTTTATCTGCTGCACAGATTCCCAAGGAGTCCAGAGGCCTTGAGTACATGTCCCTTGGCAATGTGCTCCCCAACCCAGGAGAGAAGCATCGGATGCTAGTATCTGAAAAGGCAGAGGAGATTGAAAATACACTCCCAGTAGCAGGTTTGGCAGATGAAGCCACCACCGCAGAGAAGAGACCAGCAGGTCGGAGACCTGTACGGAGTCCGTCAGGCTCCCCGTGGCCTGATGCCATTGAGTGCGAAGGCACCACTGAGCAGGTCGCATGTTCAGGCGGGCATTGGGGATCACATGGACCGTGGAAGCCATATGGCCGAGCAGTCTCAAAAATTGCCTGGCAGAGACCAGGGAATTGCTGTGAAAGAGGCTGGCGAGATCCATGAGCCTGTGTGCTCTGTCTAGAGGCAGGAAGGCCTGCGCCTGAAGTGTGCTCAACCTTACGCCGATGAATTCGAGATCTTGAGAGAGGAGCAAAGTGGACTTTGCGAAGGTTATGACAAAGCCCAAGTGCTGGAGCAGAGACACAGTGCGATGAGTGGCCTGAGTGGCCTCTTGGGAAGACTGGGCCCTGATTAGCCAGTCATCCAGGTATGGAAACACAAAAAGGCCTTGAAGTCTTAGATAGGCCGCCACTACTGCTAGGTATTTGGTGAACACCCTGGGGGCGGAGGATAGGCACGGAGGATAGGCCAAAGGGCAGTACTCTGTACTGGTAATGATTTCCTCCCACAACAAACCTGAGATATTGTCTGTGGTCTGGATGAATAAGGATGCGAGTATAGGCATCCTTCAGATCTAAGGAGCATAGCCAGTCTCCCTGCTGGAGGTAGGGCAGCAGGATTCCAAGGGTAAGCATCTTGAACTTTTCCCTTGCTAGGAACTTGTTGAGGTTTCGCAAGTCCAGGATGGGTCTGAGGCCTCCTGTTCTTTTTGGTATCAGAAAGTACCTGGAATAAAAGCCGTGACCTCTCAGGTGGTGGGGCACCGGTTCCACAGCCTGTTCCTGAAGACGACTTGCTAACTCCTGGAGGAGTAAGTCCCTGTGCAGAGGGAGTCTTGAAGGCTCCCCTGGAAAGTAGGAGGGAGGTACCTGGTGAAAGTGTAGAAGATAGCCTTTCTGAACTATATGAAGCACCCAGGTATCTGATGTGATGGCTGACCACCTGTGGGCAAAGTGGACCAGCCGGCCTCCTGTGTTGAGAGAAACCAGCTGAGGGGAAGAGGCTATGCTGATGGAGTCAAAAAACCCCACCCTGCTGAGCAAAAAACCCGTCCCTTGGCCTGCTGACCCTTTGGGGGAGCTGCTGAGGCCTGATACTGAGGGTAGTGTTTATAGGCAGCCGCCTTCCTCGGGTAAAAGGGCTTTTTACCCGAGCCCTTCTTCTGAGAAGGGGCAGAGGTTTTTCTGGAAAGCCTAGTTCTGGTCAGAGTCTCGGTCTCGATCTGTGCAGCATTTTCAGCCATGGGTTTGCCAAAGAGGTTTTCACCTCTGCAGGGAACATCGACCAACTTGTCCTGTACCCATGGCTCGAGGTCGGATGACTGAAGCCAAGCCTGTCGGCGGGCACCGATGCCGGCCCCGGCTACTCGAGCCAATGCTTCAAAGCCATCGTAGGCTGCTCGAGAGAAACTTCGAGCACTCTCGAATACCAGTGGACAAGGCTTGGAACCTCTGCAAAGGTTCCTCGGAGAGACCCACAGAGAACCCGGCAATTTCTTTTGCCAGATCTCGAAGATACATGCCCATATAGAGCTGGTAGGTCTGGACTCGACAAGCAAGCATAGAGCCCTGGAAGCACTTCCTACCGAGGGCATCCAGGTTCCGGGCCTCCCAGCCGGGAGGCACCGAGGAGTGCATCTTCTGACTCTTGAGTCGATGCATGGCCGATTCCACCACCATGGAATGGTGCGGTAGTTGTGCCTTTTGGAACCCGGGGCTCTTGCGAACTCGATAAATGGAATCGACCTGCTTGCTTAACACCGGCACCGATGCCAGGCTCTCCCACATGCGGAAGAGAAGTCGTTCCAGCATCGGAGGAACCGGTACAGTAAAGGCCTCCTTCGGGGGAGAGTCATACTGGAGGGCATCGAGCTCTTCGGCTCGAGGCTCCTCCTCGGGATCCGCGGGGAATGGCAAGGCCTTGGCGATATCCCGCACGAAGTCCGAGAACCGGGTGTCCTCCGGGGGGGACCGTCTCCGAGGTTCGGACTCGGGTGAGTCCGATGGGACACACAGAGTCCAAAAAGTACCAGGTGACTCTTCGTCCTCCGTTTCCCAGTCTGACTCCTCGGAGGAGGAATTGAGCGGCTCCGGTCGGGCGGGCACCGATGCCCTCCGCCCCGACGCCGAGGGCGTCTGCGTCGACGACCTTGGTCCCGAAAGGGAGGCCGAGGGAGACCGCGACCGAGGATCGACTCGAGCTCGCATGGACTCGAGGATCGGCTCGGTCTCCGGGGTCGACTTGGATGTCGACATCCCGGTGGCTGGGGCAGATGCATTGGCAAGGCCAGCGATCAATGCCCGCTGCTGGTCCATGAAGGCAGCCAAACTGCTCTACATGGCCGTCAACCTGAGTCCAAGCTCAGGAGACCCAGCAGCCCCCGACTCGGGCCCCGACGGCGTCGGGCCCGACGTCGGCTCCTTCGGAGGTGAGTCCACGAGGACTACAGTACTCACGTGCCCAGGCGACTCCACTTCGAGACGAGGATGTTTCGAAGGTCTCTCCGACTCCGCGGACCCGGGACGGCTATCGGGGCTATGCGACCTGGCCCTCGAGGAACCAGGAGCGTCCACCGACACCGCCCTCGCGGGTTTTTTCTTCCGATGATGTTCCCGGGTAGGAGACCCCCGCTCAGAGGAACTCCGACGATGCTCAGGACCGGAGTCCCGGGACGTTGAAGCCTCTGACGAGGTCCGGGCCCGGCCGGACGCAGAGTCAGAGAAGATTCGTTCCCTTTGATGCTGCCGACTCAACGCCTTTGAGGACATCTTGCTACACGGACCACAGATCATCAGGTCATGATCGGAGCGGAGGCAGCAGTCATGTGTGTCGGTAAGAGACACAAGTTTCTTACACCGATCACACTTTTTAAACCTGCTGGCAGCCATTGAGGGAAAAAGGGCCCCTGCGAGGTCAAAAAACAGGGCTGCCAGTGAAAAATAAAAAATGGCGCGAACGCTTGTCACGAAAGACAAAAAACCGAAAAATAAAGAACGGACCCATTACCGGCGTAGCGGGTCCGGGCTGGAAAAGGATCCGGCGTCGAACCGAGAAAGAACAAGAAATATGAAAGAAAATCAACTTTTTCTGCGGCTATCACAAACAGCGTCTGTAAGGCTCCACGGAAAAAAGAAGACTGAGCAAGATGGCACCCTTGGGTGGGAAGGGGACCGCGCATGCGCACTGCAATTCCCAAAGGCTTTCTTTGAAAGCTGGGGAAATTGCTCCACGAGGGCTCCGTCGGTGCCGACGTCACCCATATGTGAGGACTGACTTCCTGCTTGGTCCTGGAGAAAAGGCAATTTGACGGCAGATATCCTCAGCAGGGTCCGAGTAGAGGCTGGAGAAAGGAAGTTGCATCCAGAGGTGTTTGCACGGGTCAGTCGCAAATGGGGACAGTCAATAATGGTCCTCATGGCAACGTTGCAGTCTGCTAGATCGGGTCGCTTCGTCAGCAGAGGACATGAAGGGATGTCGAAAGGCATCGACGCGCTGATACTACAGGGGCTGTGGTCCGGTCTTTTCCATGTCTTTTCACAGGGGGCACCCATAGACCGAGTGGTTCAGCGTAGTGAGGCGCATCAAAGAAAGGTGTTATTGGGGGACTCGGGCTGGTCGAGTCGCCCGAGGGACGCTGACCTCTTATGGTTGGTCGATGGGACTCCTTGGAGGTTCCAGCCATTGGGGAATCTGCTGCTACAGGGTCCCCTCCGAAAGCCTCAGGTGGATAGGTTCTCGCTTACGGTGTGGCCATAGAAGGGCAAGGGTAAAAAGGAAATAAAATAAAAAACTATTAAGTACACGGCCCATGCATATGTAAGTCTATACCGCATCTTTGAGGACTTGTGCTCGCGGAGGCACGTTCACCCGACTACAGGGTCAGTTCCCTTGGTATTGCGTTTTCGGCGGGACAGTTGGTGGTGCCATTTCGCAAGGCGGTTCCCTGGCTGCAGCCCTCTCGTAGAATCTTCATTCCTCTGAGGGAGTTCAATTTGTTTTTAGGGGTGTTAGCTAGCATGCCATTTGAGCCCTTGCAACAGGCTTCGGTTAAGAATTTAACCTTGAGGACAGTATGTTTGGTGGCCTCTGCTAGGCAGGGCGAATTTCTGAGTTGCAAGTGTTGTCCTGTTGGGATTTTCTCCAGAGCCAAGGTGGCTTTGTGGCCAGTGCCGTCGTTTTGACCAAAGGTGGTTTCTCCGTTTCGCCTAGATCTCACGTTTTTTTCTCTCCCAGCAGTAGGTTCGGTGAAGGGGAGCGTATTGGGCCATAGCTTGCACTGTGTGAACATCCACAGCGCATGTCGGCAGGGTTTAAAGGTTTATGAAACCTTGCGGTAGTCGGCTCGTCTTCCTTCGGTTTGTTTGGAAAGCACCACAAGAGTGTTGCGGCGGCGAAGGATTCCATGTTTAGATGGATTAGAGTGCTGATTGCGTCAGTTTTTCTTTGGGACCGTACAGTCCCAGTGGGCTTACGAGCTCATTCTACTGGGGCACAAGCGACTTCCTGGGCGGAATATTCTTGGATTCTGCCAGCGGACTGCTGTCGAGCAGCCGCGGGGTCGTCTCTCCATACTTCCAGTACGCACTGCCGCCTAGATGTTCAAACAGCTGAGGATGCCGTTTTCGGGGAGGCGGTGTTGAGATCCAGCTGGAAAAGGTCCCTCCCATCGATTACTGCTGCGATACATCCCAGAGGTTGAGGACTAAACTGGAAGAACGATAAGGAAATAGGAATTACACTTACCTGGTAATCGTGGTTCCTTGAGTGATTCCAGTTTAGTCCTCATTCCCGCCTAGGGATGGGGTCTTAGCAGTGGTCTTTCCTATTGGGGAAGTGCAAGGTTAAGGGTAGATATAGACCTTCATTAGTGTTCATAGATATTACTATATTGCGCTGGATTATTTAGGGTTAGGCATTCGGCAGAAAGGAGCGAATGCAGGAAGCAGTCCTTTCCTTCAGGAGGGGGAATAGTAGCTAGAGATGTTATATGTTATGCGTCACCTTGAATATAATGTTAAGTTTAAAAAAATAATGACTTCTGTTGTTCCTTTGAGTCTGCTTTGTCAGTAGGTCACTGGGAGCTGATGGGAGAGTCCCGCAGGCTATATCCAGTGATGTCATGGCTTTGACATGCCCAGTCTCCAAGCTGCAGGAGGAGGTACACAACCCAGAGGTTGAGGACTAAACTGGAATCACTCAAGGAACCACAATTACCAGGTAAGTGTAATTCCTATTTACTCTTTTCTCCCTCTTATGATTTTTGTCTTCAGTTAGAGAAAACAGAACCAATTAGGCTACTTTGAATATTACAATTTTTAGTTATGCATCTCAACTTGCAGGCATTTTAGAGGAGAATTGGCCCAGTGCTCATCTCATGTCTCATTGACATACGAAGGTGCCAAGATCCATCACCATTTTTTTCCCATCTTGCCCACCATTTTTCAGTTGGGGATCAACCTTCAATGCCCTTTGGTTTACTTACTGCTAACATAATTAGACAGACAGAATAGTTAGAGGTAGAATCTAGAAGGAATTTGCAGTTCAGCACAAGCATGCCTTCTCCAACTAAGGAATCATGACACCACCCACCCCTTTCCGAAGTGGCTTAAACTCCATTCCAAGCAAGCACCCAACCAAACATTTTGGAGAGGGCCCTTTCCCCCTCCCAAAAGTATGTGATGTGTTATCCCTCCTGGGATCCTCCAGGAGAGGGGGAGAAGAGGAGGCAGTTCTGTCTACTCTTCTAAACCACACTATGCTCTATGCCCCACCCTCTTTGGCCCACCCCAAGCCAGCACAAAAGGGGCCCAAAGATTGCCCGAATCAGTTGCTGACCCAGGACTAGTACCAGTACCTCATGGCAATCTTTCAGCAGTAATAATGAGAAAGGCAGTGTAGGGCCCACCAACTGGCACATGCTTTCAGGCCCTATCACTCTGCTCCTGCATGGGCTTCTGGTTATCAAATAAATCTGTGCAGGAATGGGTTATGGCTGGGCATGTGAGTGCATACATGCGTCATCTCACAGGCTCTACAATGGATTTTCATATCAATGTTTCAATCAATCACTGACTTCCGGTGACGTCATCGGGACAAATGGCGATGTAGCGTACTAGCTCTGCCGCCAAAGTCTGGAATAAGGGGGAAAAAGTACCCCTAAATGAGCAAATTGAGAGGAGCACGGGAGGAGAGGCAATAGCGGTACACTACGGAAGGGGGAGACGTGAAAAAAGGCAAAAGTACACCAGCAGGCGCGCCAAAGCAAACGGCGAACAACTGAGAGCCGACTGATTGGAGGACCGTGTGGTGGGCCGGAGCAGGGATTAGAAGAGCAGTGGCGGCCAGCGAATGGCAAGAGGGCTGGTGAGTGAACGAGCGGGATAAAGAGAGCCGGGAAGGCAGATGAGGCAGCGGCCAGAGGGGCAGGAGAGACTGACAGAGCATAATCCGAATCCGAAAGGGGAAAATGAGAGGCTGAAAAGGGGAGCCACGTGGCAGTATGGAGCAGCCGAGGTGAAAAGCTGTGGTGAACCGGAGTGCACTAAAGAGGTCTGGGGAGAGATGGAAGCGCAAAAAAAGGTGCCTTTGCGAGGGACTGTGGAGACGGAGCAGTGAAGGTACAGAAATTGTGGGGCAGCAGAGGAGGAACAGACAAAAGAGGGAACACAGAGAGAGAGAGAGAGCTGCCATAGGGCCGCAGAAAATATCATAACAGAGCACAGCCAGGCAAATGAGACGAGAGGACTAATCGAGCTAAAAACAAAGCAGCCTATTAGATATAATACAGGATAAGAGCACAGTGCCTCGCACAGAAACTGAGACAATATTAAAAAGACAGAGGGAAAAGAAAGCATCCCATGAGGTAGTACTAGGAATATAGTGAAAGAGTATTCACTTGAGGGAGTAACCTCAGAAAATCCCCAGAAGACCTGGCATTATAGCCTGGGGGTAACAAGAGAGATAATGGCTAAAACAAAAAGGCAGACAATCAGCAAAGAATAAATTGGCAGGATTCAGATCTTCATACATGGCACCAAGAGGAGGGAAAGAGGGGGAGAAGGATGGCAGAATACAGCCTGAATGCCCAACTGCACAGGAGGAGGAGATGGAGCGGGGTTGTAGCCCAGGAGAGGTAGCCATGCTCAAGATATGGCTAACAGAGCTGAAAGAGGAGATCAAAACGGAAATAAGTGGTGTGAAAAATGAATTAAGAGAGATAATACAATCTCTGAGATGACATTGTGGATATGCGAAATCGCGTAGAAGATACGGAGAATCAGGTGGAGCAGCAAGGGGAAGCAATAGAGGAATTACAAAAAGGATGGGAGGAATTAAAGCGCGTTCAAGAAGAGCAGCACGTGAAAGTGGAAGATTTGGAAGATCGATCCAGGAGATGTAATATAAGAGTGCAAGGTCTCCCAGAAGAACCTAAATATAAAAACTGTGAAGTGATTGCTAAAATATTCAGGTCTCTATTATCAACTGCAGACCCCGAAGAAGGTGGAGCAGTAGAGACTCTGCAAATTGAGAGAGCACATAGAGGTCTGGGATCCGCAAGAGAAAACAAACCACGAGATATAGTGATGTGTCTAAGCTTGTTCAAAACTAAAGAAAGGCTTTTGAGAGCGGCGAGGAAAGTGCGACAGTTTACCTGGGATGAGCAAAAACTGGAACTCTTCCAAGATCTATCCTTGGGAACGTTACAGCACAGAAGAAACCTTAAGGAGGTGACGGCATATTTGAGAAGGGAGGATATGAGATATAAATGGTTGTTTCCCTTTGGCTTACTGATAACAGTAAAAGGAAGGTCAAGACGGGTGCAGTCTTGTGTGGAAGCCTGGAAAGCACTTCAAGAATTGGGACTAACCAATTTTCCAGAGCGGGAGAGAACGCCGGCCGGAACAACCACCACAGCATCATCCATCTCAAAGAGGGACAGCCTAAAGTGGCACAGAGTATCTGTGGCAGGCAGAAGGCTGGTGAGGCTGAACAGAGAAAGCCAAGGAGCACAAGTGGCGGAGAAAGGAGCTGGCTGAAATGGAGGACATTGCAATATACTGACAAAGAAGAAGTAATCAGACGGGGGGGGGGGAAGAAATCAGAAGTTAATAATGTATGGGTAAGGGGGTGGTGGGGAGGGGGCAGAAGGTTCAGATTTGGATATGGATCAGTTAAAGTAATAAGGGGGAAGGCAAGGGTGAGAAGAGTGGGAAGGGGGCAGGGTTTAGGAGTAAGGGAGACTGAGAAACGGGCAGGGCTAGGTGAGGACATTAGTGGGGGGGGTTAGAGAAGTAGGGGGGGGGGAGTGGAATGGAGGGGTAGGGACAGGTAGCGGCCTGATAATTAGTCACCATAATGGAAGACGAATCTCCCTCGAGGAGAGGGGGAGGGGGGAGGGGGAGAGGTAAGGGTTACAAGCGTCAGGGCTAAGAGAGAAGGGGGGGGAACAGGAAACAAAGTTGAGTTAAAAATAGTTTTGTTAAATGTAAAAGGGATTAATTCCCCATTTAAACGACAAAAATTGTATACAGAAATTGCACGTCAGAAAGCAGCAATAGTGATGATAGAGGAAACGCATTTGACAACAGCGACAGAGTACCTGGTTAAACCCAGGGGATATGGCATATGTATTCACGCATCTAACACAGGGGAAAAGAAAAAAGGAGGGGTTGCCATACTGACTGATACAAGGTTAAAGATGCACTTGCAATCTATTGTGCGGGACGAAGTAGGGAGAAATGTGTTATTGCATTTAAAGATGGGGAATGAATGGTATTGCATAATGAATGCATATGCATCAACAGGGGCACAAAGTGAATTCTGGACAAAACTGAATGAGGTGGTGGGGAAATTGAGGGAGGGTATTCTAATTTGTGGAGGCGATTTCAACTTAACATGGAATCTGGCTAGAGATGCCATGGGGAAAAGAGAGGATAAAAGGGCAGCTATTTATTTATTTATTTATTTATTTACATTCTCTTATATACTGCGCTATTCTGCATCAGTGCGGTTTACATTGAACAAACTGAAATTACATTGAACAGGGCATTATAACTTGGAGATAACCCTCCAAAGCCCATGTTCCCTGTAAAATAGTTAAGTGGCTTGCCCAAGACCACAAGGAGCACCTGTGGGACTAGAAACCCCAGTCCTTCCGGCCCAAGGTTGCTGTTCTCTAGTGGGATTTGAACCCCCGACCTTCCGGCCTGAAGTACCTTGCCCCAACCACTAGGCCACTCCTCCACTCCGCAGCCTTGTAACGCAGCATTGCTTGATAGACGCTTGGAGATTCCAACACCCAGGGAAGAGACAATGTTCTTATTTTTCGCCAGTACATGGCTCCTACTCAAGAACAGATGTTATCTGGATCTTGAAGAGGTGGGGGGGTAGGATTAATGGGGCGAAGATGGACTCAATTACATGGTCACACCATGCACCAGTTGAGGTAAGTTTGATACTGGAGGGCGAGGGGAAAGGCATACAGTTTTGGAGGCTTAATGAATCATTACTAGAAGATGGCCTGTAAGAGGACATTGAGAGAAACAAGGGAATATTTCAAGTGGAATGATAATGGGGAGGTTGCTTGGGGAGGAATACAAGGCTGTGGTGAGGGGAATTATAGTTAAATGGGGGGCACGGAAAAGGAAATAAGAGCACAAATACTATGCAGGCCGAAAAGATACGGCATCAGTTGCAGCTTTTGAGACAGGAATTTGAGGGAGGTAATAAAGCGGGGAGATATATGGCACAGAAATAGAAACAGAGGAAATTGCGATCTCATATAATGAGAATTCGAAATCAGGGAGGGGAGTTGATAACTAAGGATGGGGAGATTAGGGAAGCATTTAGGGAATATTACCAAGGGTTGTATAAAGCAAGGGACCCCCACAGAGGGAGAGAGTACAAAGTTATCTTGACTCCCTAAAATTGCCTAAACTAGAGGAGGGGGAACAAGAGCAGCTAAGTAAGGCCATACGAGGGGATGAGGTGCAGAGGGTGATAAAACAGTTGAAACTAGATAAGGCACCGGGATTGGATGGGTTTACAGCAAGATTCTATCAAAGGTTTGGAGAGATTAACGGCACCCTTAGTGAGGTTATTTAATCCACTGAGGGAGGGAGATGTGTCAGCGGATACAATGGGGTGGGCGGGAACAACAGTAATACATAAAGAGGGGAAAGATGCACAAAAATGTTCATCTTATAGACCTATATATCTGCTCAATTTAGATGCTAAATTGTTAGATAAAATACTTGCCACGCGCTTAAATAAGATAATAGGGAAGCTGATACATCATGACCAAGTGGGATTTATTCCCGGTAGACAAGTAGCAGACAATATTAGAAAGATATTAAATATGATATGGTCCACTGAACAAAGTGGGGAGGAGGCTTTGCTTCTGTCACTGGATGCGGAAAAGGCTTTTGACCAGGTGTCTTGGCCTTTTCTCTTTCAGGTAATGGAGAGAATGGGGCTGGGGGAAGAATTCACAAGTTGGGTAAAAGCACTGTACCACCAGCTGAAAGCTTGCGTTAGGGTGAATGGGGCTTACTCTGGATTTTTTGGGCAGGGGAGGGGAACGAGACAGAGATGCCCCCTATCACCGCTACTATTTGCAATATCACTGGAACCATGTGCGCAGAGGGTGAGAGAACGGGCAGATGTAACAGGAATAAAGGTAGGGCGGAGTGAATATAAAATATCTGTTTGCAGATATATTGAGCATGGCTAGACCCCGTCTAAGTATCCCAATAGTAATGTGGGAGTTAGAATATGGTAGGCTGTCGGGATTTACAATAAATTGGACAAAATCAGAAATTCTAAACCTATCTGTGCCAAGGGATATAAAGGAAATACTGCAAAAGAAATACCCATTTAAATGGGTTAGGGAGAAAATTAGATATCTCGGCATCAAAATAAGCAATAGGCTGGAAGCCTTATATAAGCTAAATTATTTGAAGCTATTTGGGCAGATAGAGAGTTGGCTAGATGGGTGGGGGCAGGGATACCTTTCCTGGTTCGAGTGCATAGCAACCGTAAAGATGATGCTATTGCCACGACTTTTGTTCCTGTTTTAGATGCTACCAATAAGGGTTCTGCAAAATAAATTAACACAGGTACAAAGACTTGTAAATCGATTCATATGGTCAAATAGGCGGCCAAGAGTAGCTCTGGCAGTAATGCAAAGAGCCAAAGGAGAGGGCGGGGGGGTTAGGAGTGCCAAATTTTAGAAAATACTATGAGGCAGCACAACTGAAAACAATCTATGAGTGGCAAAGAGGAAAACAGAAACAGTGGGTTCAAATGGATGAAGATTTGATAGGGGGAGGAGAACTGGAAAGAATAATATGGAGGGGTAGTAAAGGATTTGAAAATCAACCCCTAAATCCCATAGTTACGTAGAGTTTGTGTGTGGAAACAAAATAGAAAATTATTAGTTCGCGATAAAGGCTATACACAGGGAATGACATTGGAGGTTTCTTTCGATAAGGGTTAGGGGCCTGGGGTACATATCCTACGTAGATGGGTAAAGGTGGGGCTGATGCATATCTACCAAATGATAAGTACGAAGGGGGTGTACGAGTTTGAGGGCATTAAAGATTTATATGGGTTAATGGAAAGTGACTACTATGCATATCTACAAATTAGTCACTTTATAAGACAACAAAAAGTGTGGACAGATTTATGGGAAACTAGGGGATGGTTTGAGGCCTTATGCTCAGGGCATCTGGGTCAAAAGGGGGTTTTGGTCCAGAATTTACAAAGGATTAACAGAGGGAGGGGAGAGTAAATTGGGATATATGCTGAAATGGGAGGAGGAATAGGGGGTGAGTTGGAATGAAGAGGTGTGGGATAAGATAATACAGACAGTGGCCAATATTTCTATTGCTACTCAAATAAAAGAGAATGCTTATAAAGTGCTATAATCAATGGTACTGGATGCCAGTACGCAACAAAAAAAGAGCTGGAAAGGGATATGATGACCAATGTTGGAGGGGATGTCAAGAGAGAGGGGATTGGTTACACATGTGGTGGAAGTGTGAATGGATACAGGCATATTGGGTAAAGATTATAGATATGATCTATGGCATGACAGGATATAGATTGCAAAGGAGACCGGAGATATGTTCATTGCATCAACTAGACGAAGATATTCCCAGAAGGGAAGGAGGGGGGTGCTGCATCATTGTATAGCAGCAGCAAGATGAGAGATAGCACAACACTGGGTGGGGCCGAGCGTACCACAACCTGCAGGATTTGTCAGAAGAGTGTCTGAGGTGAGTTTAATGTACAAATTGACAGAGCTGAGACGTGGGAAAGGGGAGAGGAGTGCAGAAAAATGGAAGGGGTTGTGGAAGTGGTTGGAAGCCTGGAGGGAGGGAAAGAGGGAGCGGAAGGAGGATGGAAGGCTGGCTGCATCTTAGCTAAATAAGATTATATCTGGCATAAGGTCAGAACTAAGGGTGAATGAGAGTAAAAGAGGTGAGACACATACAGGTGGAAGGTGGAGAGGGGGATGACGGTATGACTGATGAGAGACAAGGGGGAGGGGAAGGAAGAAATATGGAGATGAATAGGAAGGATGTACTAGTAAGAGGAGGCAACTATATGTTATGATGGGTAAGCATTGTAGAGAATGTATAATGTTGAGAACAAAGCATTTTGTAATTTTCATTGAAGTTGTTAACAATTTAAAATGAAAAAAAAAAAATCAATTACTGCAGAGCACCAGTCCTGGTTCAGCAACTTCAGGGTGGATGCTGCTTTGGGAATGCTTGGGCATGTTTTAATCAGTGGCCTCTCCCCCCCCCCCCACCCCACATACTTTTGACATACCACTTTTCTTGATGTACCCAAATCTAACTTGATAACAGTACAGTGGGGTAGGACTCAAAAGCACTGACATTCTGCTTAGATACAGAATGTTATGATAATTTAAATTTTTTTTTAACAATCCAGCATCAGAGATGCATCAATTAGTACCTAAGAGCTGCAAACGGTCTTTTGCCATAACCAAATTTGTCATCATTTTAGCTTGCAGACGTCGTGTTCGATCTGACTGCTCACCTACAAGGAAAGAAAAAAACAAACATTATACAGAAACATGTTAACTTCTAAATAAATCATTCAATTTGTACTTGCCTCCTCTCCTTTGATACAATCCGTCATTAGCAATGCAACTAAATGGCGCACAAATCCACGAGACTTGAAAAGACATTTTCTGTATTTTGTGGCATGTTTGGTAGGAAACATGTAAGCAGGCCAATCTTTCTAAAACTTAAGCAGCTTAGTCAGGATAGATTCTACTCTAGGGATCTTTGATGTGCAGTATCATTAATATAGCTGGCAGGCCATGCCAACTACTTTTATTTTAAAGTACAACACTGAAAGCACAGTTACTTACCTGTAACAGGTGATCTCTGGGAACAGCAGGAATAAGTCTTCACATATGGGTATCGTCGGTACCGACGGAACCTATGTGGGAACGCTCCCCAGCGTCCAATAAGAAAGCTTTTGGGAGCATCCCACAGCGCTTGCGTGCTGCCTTCCCGCCTTTCCCAACCGCCTCTCTCCAGTTCGAGTTTTAAAGCTGAGACAAAGAGAGAGAGAGGGAAGGAAAGATAGATAGAGAGATACAAATCCTAGGGGAGGTGGGTGGGTTGTGAAGACTTATTCCTGCTGTTCCCAGAGATCACCTGTTACAGGTAAGTAACGGTGCTATCTCCAGGAACAAGCAGGAATGAGTCTTCACATATGGGGACTCCCTAGCTGCAGATGCCAGGGAGAGACCCCAGAGTTGTGTGTCCTTGAAAAGGGCTCCACCTCCACCCATGGATCTCTGGCATCCAACCAGGGTAGGTGGGTTGGAGTTGATTAGGAATGGAACAGGTGTTTGAGAACAGCCTGACCAAACGAGGCATCCCGGCGGGAGTCCTTGTCCAAACAGTAATGGGCTGTGAAGGTATGAACCGAGGCCCAGGTGGCCACTCGACAGATTTGGTCGATGGACACAGAGTTTAGGTGAGCCATTGAGGCTGCCATGGCCCTCACATTGTGAGCTGTGACATGGCCTTCCAGAGAAAGGTTCCTACTTTGGTAGGCGAAAGAAATACAATGAGCAATCCAGTTGGACAGTGTTCTCTTAGAAACTGGAAGTCCTAAATAGGAAGGATCAAAAGCAACAAAGAGTTGAGAAGACTTTCTATGTTGCTGTGTTCTTTGTAAGTAAAAGACGAGAGCTCTTTTACAATCCAAAGTATGAAGATTCCTCTCTGCACTTGATACATGAGGTCCTGGAAAAAAGACAGGTAAGTATACCTCCTGGTTCAGATGAAAAGGCGAGACCACTTTGGGCATAAAGTGTGGATTGGTCCTGAGGACTACCTTATCATGATGGAACCTTGTATAAGGAGGATTAGCCACCAAGGCTTGCAACTCACTGATGCGACGTGCTGAGGTGACTGCAATGAGAAAGATAACCTTCCAAGAAAGAAATTTCAAGGAGGTGGTGGCTAAAGGTTCAAAGGGTGGTTTCATAAGCTGGCCAAGAATCAGATTTAAGTCCCATGCCACTGGAGATGGTCTAATGGGAGGTTTAGTTAAAAGAAGGCCTCTCATGAATCTTGCTATAAGAGGATGAGAGGAAACAGGCTGTCCATTGAGAGGCTTGAGGGACGCTGCAATAGCACTCAAATGGACTCTTACCGAATTCGTTTTGAGGCCTGCATGGGAAAGATGCAGAAGATACTCTAGTAAAGAATTCAAAGGTATTGCAAGAGGGTTAAGACCCTTCTCTGAACACCAAATGGTAAATCTTTTCCATTTGAAAGCATAGGAACGTCTAGTGGAAGGCTTTCTAGAACCATGAATAATATCTGACTTGCTGAGAGAGATGGAAAACTTGAAGGTCTAGGCCTTCAGCAACCAGGCCCTCAGATGCAGAGACTGGGGGTTTGGGTGCCACAACGTTCCGTCTTCCTGGGAGAGAAGATCTGGAGCAGAGCCCAACTCCAGGGACGGAGCTTGAGAGAGATGCAGAAGTAGAGGGTACCACACTTGGCGTGGCCAATGTGGTGCTATGAGGATCACAGAACCTCGGTCTCTCTGAAGCTTGAACAGTGTTTTGGGAATTAGGGGAATGGGTGGAAAGGCATAAAGGAAGTCTTGACCCCAGTGAAGGAGGAAGGCATCCTTGGCCTGAACTCCCTGACACGGAATCCTGGAACAGAACCGGGGAAGTTTGGCATTCCACGGACTTGCAAATAGGTCTATGTCCGGGGTTCCCCAAATTCGAAAAATCCTGGCTACCTGCTCCCTGTGGAGGGACCATTCGTGTGGAAGCAGAACTTGACTGAGTCTGTCTGCCCAAGAGTTTTGAACACCTGGAAGATATACTGCCATAAGATGAATCTGATGCTCTCTGGCGAAGGCCCACAGTCGCAAAGCTTCGCTGCAAAGCGACAGAGAGCCAAGTCCCTCCCTGCTTGTTTACATAGAACATGGCTACTTGATTGTCAGTGTTGATGAGGACTGTCCTGTAGATGAGCAGGGAGTGGAACACACAGAGCTAAGAAAATTGCTCTGAGTTTCAAGAGATTTATGTGTAGTGAAGTCTCCTGTGGAGACCAGATGCCCTGGGTGGAGAGATCTTGCAGATGAGCTCCCCAACCCCTTGGAGAGGCATCTGTTGTAAGGGTTGCTTGGGGAAATGACTGTTGAAAAGGGGACCCCAGCAATAGGTTTTGAGAGGACTTCCACCACTGGAGAGACCAAAAAAGGCGACTGGAGTTTGCTATTTTGTCTGACAGACAACCTGATGCCTGAGTCCATTGGGTGGACAAAGTCCATTGAGCTGCCCTCATGTGAAGACGAGCATATGGAACCACATGCACAGTGGATGCCATGTGGCCTAAGAGTTGCAGCATTTCTCGAGCAGTTAAAAGGGGCTTTAACTGTATTTGGGAGGCTAACTGCACCAACTGTAGGCAACAGGCCTGAGGGAGATAGGCCCTTGCAGTTATAGTATCCAACCAAGCCCTTATAAACTCGAGGGACCGAGTAGGGGTGAGACTGGATTTTGGGATGTTTATTACTAGTCCCAAATACTGAAGGACACGCATTGTGCAAGTTCGAGAAGTCTTGGCCTCTGCTTGAGATGGAGCTCGAATGAGCCAGTCGTCCAGATATGGGAAGACGAATATTTCTAGAGTGTGTAGAAATGCAGCTACTACTGCCATGCATTTCGTGAACACCCTTGGTGCAGAGGCCAGACCAAAGGGAAGCACCCTGTATTGGTAGTGCTTTCCCTGAAAAAGGAACCTTCTGTGAGTTGGATGGATGAGGACATGGGTGTACGCATCCTTCAGATCTACAGAACAAAGCCAGTCCTGACTCTGAAGGTATGGAAGCAGAGCACCGAGAGAAATCATCTTGAATTTCTCCTTGAATAGAAATTTGTTCAATTCTCTGAGATCTAAGATGGGTCTGTAGCCCCCTGTTTTCTTTGGAATAAGAAAATAAGGGGAGTAGAACCCTGTGCCTTGTTGAAGAAGAGGTACTTCTTCTATTGCCCCTTGGGCAAGAAGGATGGCAATCTCCTGACCTAGAAGGTTGAGGAGAGATGTTGGAGAATTGAACTGTTTTACCATGGTGTGTGGGGGGGGGGGGGGGGGAAGGCTTAAGAAATGAAGCTTGTACCCTTCCCTTATGATGGAGAGTGTCCATTGCTCTGCTGTGATTTGCTCCCATCTGGGAGCAAAGTAAGTCAACCTTCCTGGGATGGTAAGGGGCTCTGGTCCTTCCAGAGCTAGAAAGGCTAAGTTCTCCAGCAGCGAGTCAAAGGCCCTGAGGAGGCTGAGGCTGCTGGGCTGTGGAAGGTCTAGCTGCCTTTGACTTGGCCTGTTTAGGTGATTGCTGACACTTTGCAGCAAAACGACCTGCAGAAGATGCCTGCTGACCATAAGCAGGATAGTATCTTCCCTTTTTGGAAAAAGATGTCTTTTTAAACAATCTTTTCTTAACAGGAGCAGAGGTAGACTTTGAAAGTCGATCCAAAGCAGAGTTTTCAGCATCTATCTGAGTGGCCTTTGCTTGCCAATCCTTATCAAAAAGGTTTTCACCTGTACAAGGGAGACTTCCCAATTGATCTTGGACCCAGAGCTCCAAATCAGAAGCTTGTAGCCAAGCAATTCTGCGTGCCCATATGGCAATAGCCGAAGCTCTGCTTACACACTCAAAAGAGTCAAAGGCTGCACTGTTGGAAAATTTGGAGACATCTTGGGCATGTTTGAGCCAAGTGAGAAACTCCTCTCTTTTATCCTCTGAAATGAAAGGGGTTAAAGTCTGCAGATGATCTGTGACTTTTAGAAACATTCCTATATAGAGACTATAGGAATTGATCCTAACAGCTAGCATAGCAGCTTGGAAAACCCTTCGGCCAAAAGCATCCAGGGTCCTGCATTCACGCCCTGGAGGATTAGATGAGTGTCTTTTTGCACTCTATCTTCTTCATGGCAGACTCTACCACAATAGAGTGGTGAGGAAGCTGAGTCTTGTGGAAGCCAGGACAAGGAGGGACATGATACATGGTGTCTAACCTGCGAGAATGAGGAGAGGTGGTGAGAGGTGTCTCCCACATCCTCAACATGAGATCACAAAGAATCTCATGAACAGGTAAAGTAGCTGCCTCTCCTTGGCTCTGGGTTCTGACTCAGGGGCCACTGTGATAGAGAGGCCCCTAGCCACTTCCCTAACAAAGTCTTGAAAAGACAAGTCTTCTGGAGGAGACATTCTTCGTTTAGGTGAAGACGACTCCTGAGGAAGAAGTATCGATGCTTCTACAGAACCCTCAGACTCAGAGTCCTCCTGTAAAGCCCGATAACCGTATCAAGTGGGATCGACATCGGGAGTAATCGGTACCGGATCGGTACCGATGGGCATCATAGCACAAGGTACCGTTGCAGTCGACACCAAAGCCGATGTCGATGCAATCGGTACCGGGAGCGATGCCGGTACCAGCAACGGGGATTGCTGCAGTACCGGAGGCATCGCAGCCTGTATGAAAGCCATTAAGGTGCGCTGCATGGTCATAATCTTCTGATCCATCGACGCCACCAGAGTCTGGATGTCGGTACCAGTGGGAGCCACCGGTACCCCAGAACACGGCAACAGGTGATCTGTCGAGGCCGAGCCATCGATGTCAACCTGAGACCCCATAGATAATGCTTTGGAAGCCGGAGCTTCCCGCTGGGGTAATTTTTCCGGTGCGGAATCCTCGAGGGCAAGCCCGGAGGCATCTTGATGCTTGGAGGGAGATCTGCCCTTCGAGGACCGCCAGATTTATGCTTGGTTACCTGCGATCCATGGGAGGAAGGAGGAGGCCCTGGAAGACGTCGATGCTACCGAAGCTGCATCAGAGGGAAACAGGGTACTGAGCTTGGCTGCTCGGATCTGCCGACCTCTTAGACATCATGGTACAGGACATACAATCCGTGATGGAATGGTCAGGTCCCAAAACACTTTAGACACCAGTCATGGGTGTCGGCGACAGAAATAGTACCGCCACATTTTGTGCATTTTTTAAACCCAGAAGCGGGCTTCTCCATGAGGAAAATATTTTTAGGCCTAGGGCCCAAAAACTGAAAATGCACAGTAGAAATAAAGCTTTTTTTTTTTTTTAAAAGAAAAGAAAAGAAAGACCGGTGGTACCGGTCCGACGAAGGCGGCAAACGCGACACAAAAGAATAAAGAAAAAATAAAGAACTTCTGCGGTAACAAGAACACGACCTGCTGGCTCCGCGGAAAAGAAGAACTGGAGAGAGGCGGTTGGGAAAGGCGGGAAGGCAGCACGCAGGCGCTGTGGGATGCTCCCAAAAGCTCTTATTGGACGCTGGGGAGCGTTCCCGCGCAGGCTCCGTTGGTACCGACGATACCCATATGTGAAGACTCATTCCTGCTTGTTCCTTGAGATAAGCATCTTACAGATGAGTTCAAACTACATTGTCAAACTTTGCCTTGTGCATTACTTTAAAAATACGTTCACACCATAGATCAGTGGATAGATCAGTGGTTTACAAACTTAGGATCAGGAACCAAAACGGGAGGAGTGCAGGAGTGGTCTAGTGGTTAGGACAAAGTACTTCAGGCCGGAGGGCCGGGGGTTCAAGTCCCACCTGGGGACAGCAATCTCAGGCCGGAGGGACTGGGATTTCTAGTCCTATAGGCACTCCTTGTGGTCTTGGGCAAGCCACTTAATCCTCCATTGCCCATGTTCCCTGTAAGTATTAGCGTATGTGTCTCATATCCCCTTGTGTTAAATGTATCCCCCAATTGACCGCTTTGACCCGGTGAAAGGCAGGATATAACTACAGCTAAATAAATAAAATGGGGTATATCAGTGGATGGGATCAAACACGTTCTTTTTCCCTTCTCTGGACTTTCACTGTGGCCTATGTCAAGTAGTGGCAATTACCAGTCAGCATGTGGTCTGAATATTCATAGGCCCTTGTCCCCTCCTGTTAGACTGAAAACCCATGCTGAGTACTGGGGTCTAAGCACGCATTGCACACTGACACAAGAGATCCTGTGCAGATTGCTGCTGCTGTCACTACTGTTGCTGCTGCCTTTCTGCTTTAGATGAGTGAAGAGAGGGGACGGAGAAGAGAGACCTGCTATTTTGATTTCATCATCTGGGATTACATGAATTTCAGTTGTTAAAATGGGGTCATACGAGATAAAAGTATGAAAAGCATTGCCATAGATAGTGTAACTTTTACATGCTGAATTGGGATCAAAATATATAATTTTGTCAGTCTCAACTTATTACCACAAGCAATACAACAATCACCTACTTTACTGTCTGAGGAATCAGGACACCAGCCACCCCCTTCCAAAGGGGCTTAAACGCCATTTGCAAGCACCCAAGCAAACATTTTGGAGAGGGCCCTTTCCCCTGGCCAGGAACATGTGTCCTGAATCCTCCAGGGAGAGGGAGAAGAGAATCCACAATTTAAACAGTCTCTTAATGCTCTTTAAAACAGCAGCATGGATGTTACTACCTAGTGAAAAATTTATTATGAAGTTGACATTTGTACAATCTTTGAATCTGCTCCCATCTGAGGATCTATGATAGAAGAGAGTCGAACTGCACAACACTCATAGTGGTGCTAGACTAGTTCATGTAGTACAATGTCATTTGTGGTATTAAAATCACTGAGAAGCAATTAAGAAAATACAAGTGATTCAGGGTAACAACTTAAAATAAGTAAAAAGTAATGAAAACAATTTAGTACATAAAGTTATAATGACCTGTGTATTTCTAAAACATTATCCAGTATACAGAGTGTGATTTTCATTCAAGACTGAAATTCTGACTGGCATTCTAAGGGCATTAACATATCAAGTTGTTTTCTCAAAATACTATATTAAAACCAAACTTACCTATTCTATACTTTTGTGCAGTTTTTCAGTGTTCAGACTATTGAGTCACTTCAAGTACAAGGCTTTACCAAGGAAATTTTCCAAAAGCAAAGTGGATGAATCTTAATAGGAAAATCTCTTCACATCTCTTATTTATCTGGTCAGGCATTGTTCACGGTATCCACTTTCATCTACTCAGCTTTGTGCGTGACACAATGAGCAGCACTAAGCATTTACAACAGCAGCAACTACTGCTACACTGATTGTATCATGCCATACAGAAACTAAAAATTTGGATTCAAGGTCAGTTAACAGGCTTAGACAATGAGCTTCCAAATGCTACCTTACACTGATACTCCATTCATTCTGTGCAACCTGCTTGAAAATCAATAACAGAACATACTCTCAAATAAGCTTTCACTATGAATATCAGTTTGTGTACATAGAGGTGCCGGAAATATGTGAATGCAGCTTTAAATATACTCAAAAATAGTCAATTTTCAAATTTAAGGGAATACAACACTTACGTTTCTTTTTGTATTGAACAGAACACCCTGTAATCCAAAATAGCAAAGAAACCTTCAGTAGATGCCTTGCCTTCTGTGTAGAGAGGTACTGCAAACTCAGACAAGTGGTATTCATGCTCTCCTGTCTAACATTGTAATACTTCTCAATGGCAAGCAACAAAGTAGGGAAAACCAAGTTACTTACCTGTAGCAAGTATTCTCTGTGGACAAAAGGATACAAAATCCTCACACACAGGTGACATCTCACAAAGCCCGAATGGAAGGAAGGTGTCTAGCCACTACAGTTCTGGAAGCCTTTGAAAGGCTGCACCATGCATGTACAGTTGTGGTCAACATTATTGGCACCCTTGCAATTCAACCCCTTAATGCCCAATATCTCCTTAAAAAAATGGCCAGTGAAATGGCTTTGGACTAAGAACATAAGAACATAAGACATGCCATACTGGGTCAGACCGAGGTCCATCAAGCCCAGTATCCTGTTTCCAACAGTGGCCAATCTAGGTCCTACGTACCTAGCAATATCCCCAAAAGACACAGGTTCCATAATGCTTGTACTGGGTCAAGCATTGATATCCTGGGTCCCTTTTTAATAGTGGTTTATGGACCTTTCCTCCAGGAACTTGTCCAAACCTTTTTTAAACCCAGCTATACTAACAGCCCTTACTACATCCTCCGGTAACAGATTCCAGAGTTTGATTACACGTTGAGTGAAAAAATATTTTCTCTTATTTGTCTTAAACAGTTTACCCTGTAGCTTCATTACATGTCCCCTAGTCTTTCTATATTCTGATAGCGTAAACAATTGATCCACGTTTATCCGTTCCACTCCATTCATTAATTTATAGACCTCTATCATATCTCCCCCTCAGCCGTCTCTTTTCCAGGTTAAAGAGCCCTAACCTTTTTAGCCTCTCTTCATAGGAGTAGCCTTCCATCCCCTTCACCAATTTGGTGGCTCTTCTCTGTACTTTTTCTAATAATGCTATGTCCTTTTTAAGATACGGCGACCAGAATTGCACACAATATTCAAGGTGCGGTCGTACCATGGAGCGATACAGAGGCATTATAATATCCTTTGTTTTATTCTCCATCCCTTTCTTTATGATACCTAGCATTCTATTTGCTTTCTTGGCCGCCGCTGCACACTGGGCGGAGGGTTTTAACATGTTATCCACGATGACTCCTAAGTCCTTTTCCTGGGTGGTGGTTTCTAATGTGGAGCCTTGCATCGTGTAACTATAGTATGGGTTGTTCTTTCCTAGGTGCATAACTTTGCATTTGTCCACATTAAATTTCATCTGCCATTTGGATGCCCAGTCTTCCAATTTATCCAGATCCTCCTGCAGTTTTCCACAATCCTCTTGGGTTTTAACAACTTTAAACAGTTTTGTGTCATCTGCAAATTTGATAACCTCACTAGTTATTCCCTTTTCCAGGTCATTTATGAATATGTCAAAAAGTAGCGGACCCAGTACAGATCCCTGGGGTACTCCACTATTCACTTTTTTCCATTGGGAATATTGGCCATTTAGCCCTACCCTCTGCTTTCTATCTTTTAACCAGTTCCCGATCCACAATAGTACACTGCCTCCTATCCCATGACTTTTTAGCTTTGCCAAAAGTCTCTGATGGGGGACCTTGTCAAAAGCTTTCTGGAAGTCCAGATACACTATAGCAACCGACTCACCTTTGTCTACCTGTTTATGCACACCTTCAAAGAAACATATCAGATTAGTAAGACAAGATCTTCCTTGTCTAAAGCCATGTTGGCTGTCTCCCATTAGGCCATGACTATCTACATGTTGTGTAATTTTGTTCTTTATGATGGTTTCTACCATTTTCCCTGGTACTGACGTCAGGCTCACCGGTCTGTAATTTCCCGGGTCACCCCTGGAACCTTTTTTAAAAATTGGTGTTACGTTGGCGACCCTCCAAATCTTCAGGTATTACAGATGATTTTAATGAAAGTTCACAGATTACCAATAGCAGGTCTGCAATCTCATATTTCAGTTCTTTCAACACTCTGGGATGTATACCATCCGGTCCAGGTGATTTGCTACTATTCAGTTTATCAAATGGTTGTAATATATCTTCCCGGTGTAGTGATATTTCTCTCAATTCCTCTGCAGTATCACCTTTAAATACCACTTCAGTCATGGGTAACATCCCTACATCTTCCTCAGTAAAGACCGAAGCAAAGAATTCATTCAGTCTCTCTGCTATAGCCTTGTCTCCTCTTACTGCCCCTTTTACCCCTCTATCATCTAACGGTCCAATTGACTCTCTCACAGGCCTTTTGCTACGAATGTACTTGAAAAAGTCTTTATTTTGTGTTTTTGCTTCCGTAGCAAGTTTCTTCTCAAATTCCCGCGTTGCCTGCCTTATCAATGCTTTGCATTTAACTTGCCAGTGCTTGTGTTGTTTCCAGTTTTCATCATTTGGCTCTTTTTTCCATTTCCTGAAGGTTGCTTTTTTGGCAGCAACAGCCTCTCTGACCTCACCTTTAAACCATGCTGGCAGTTTTTTGGACTTTCTTCCACTCTTCTTAATGCGTGGAATACAGCTGGTCTGGGCTTCGAGGATAGTATTTTTAAATAACACCCAAGCTTGCTGTAAGTCTTTAACCTTTGGAACCGCTCCTTTTAGTTTTTTCCTAACTATATTCCTCATTCTATCATAGTCTCCCTTTTGAAAGTTAAAAGGTAATACTGTGGATTCCTTTACTATCTGTCCTCCACTAATTAAATCAAACATGATCATACTATGATCACTATTGCCAAGTGGTCCCAAAACCCTTATTTCTTGCACCAGATCTGGCGTTCCACTAAGGATTAGGTCCAGTATGGCTTCCCCTCTGGTCGGTTCATGAACCAGTTGCTCCAAGAAGCAGTCATTTATTCCATCTAGAAACTTTATCTCTTTAGCTTGTCCTGCCGTGACACTGACCCAGTCGATACCGGGGTAATTGAAATCACCCATTATTACTACTCTGTTGTGACTTTTGTTAGCTTCCTTGATTTCTTTGAGCATTTCATCATCAATTTGTTCATTCTGGCCAGGCGGTCGATAGTATACTCCCACTGCCATCGCCTTCCCCTTCATAAATGGGATTTCAATCCATAGAGATTCTACAGCAAATTTTGTTCCCTGCAAAACTTTAATCCTTTCTGACTCAATGCCCTCTCTAACATAGAGCGCAACCCCTCCACCAATTTGATCAGCTCTATCATTACGATATAGTTTGTATCCAGGTATCACAGTGTCCCACTGGTTATCCTCCTTCCACCATGTCTCTGAGAGTGCAATCATATCTAACCTCTCATTTAGTGCTATATATTCTAACTCTCCCATCTTATTGTTTAGACTTCTAGCATTGGCATACAAGCATTTTAGAGACTGTATTTTATTCATATCAATCTGGCTATTGGTAGGCAGGGGTAATTTGGAATCTTTATGCTCTGTCTGCTCCTTACTCAAGGGCATTTGGGCTACTATACCCCCTTTTGGAACCTCACTATATATGCACACATGGTATTTGACACACAAAATAATCAAATAAAACAAGACCAACTAAAATAGGAAATAGTAGGAAATTACACAACAATAAATTCAAAAAATTAAATTGAAAATTAATTAAAATTAGTGGCTAACACTCCTTTATCCCCTAAGGGAGGTACTTGCTGTTTGCAGGGCTTGAAGATCCTGGGCCCGATGCTGTGATTACCACCCGAGGGCTCCACACGTGGTAGGCCTCACCACGTGGAGCCTGCTCGGGGAAAAAATGTTTCTGGCGCCTGTCTGCGCTCCCACGCTGAGTCCGGCGCTGAGTCCCCACTGAAGCACAAGTGCGATCGCCGCCGGATCGCACCGTGAGATAACCCGGGCACCACGCGGTTCTTCTCCGCGGTCAATAGCGTCGGGCCGGGATGGTGGCTTCCCTCCGGGTTGTCATTGCAGCCTCTAGCGCTCAGCCACCTTCAGGGTTTCGGCGCGAGGCTGTTTCCCTCGAAGACGGCAGAGCTAGGAGCGCAGGAAGCTGGGTAGAGCAGAGCACCTCCTCGCTGCTGCAGACCCGAGACTTTGCTCTGCGAGCCGCGCCGGAACCCGGGGGGGGGGGGGGAGAGAGAGAGAGAGGCAAACCTTAAAGGAGCAGAGCCCCCAAAAACGCTAAAGAAATAAAGGGGAATAAAAGCAAATTAAATAACTAAATTAAGTAAAATTAAGGTAGGACTCCAGTAAGCCCTAGGCTTACGGAACCCTCCAGCTGCTTGGAGGCTGAGAATACTGGAGTGGGTGGGTGGTCCCAGTGGAATTTATACCGCTCCATCCCAAAAAAGGTTGGGCTCAGCCTCCAAGCTGCTGGAAGGGTTGCGTAACCCCAGAAGTAAAGGGACTGGACTGGAGTGACGATAAGGAAACAAACGGTACAAAGCTATCTCCAAAGACCTCAGGATTCTGGTATTTACAGTTTACAATATTAAGAGGTTTGCTGCTCATGGAACTATCAAGAACTTCCAAGGACATGGTGGGAAGAGGAAAACTAATCCAAGAAATTTTCAAAGGTTAATGCAAATCATTGGAAAAACACCTCAAACATTATCAAGAGAGCTTAAGGCTGACCAGGAACATTCTGGGGTGGTGGTTTCAACCCACACCATACACTAAACAAAAAAGTATTTCATGGGCAAAGGCCAAGGAGGACCCCACTGTTAAAACAAATAAAAAGGCACAACTGATCTTTACTCAAACCCACCTTGAGAAAACACAATTATCCCAGGAAAATGTTCTGTGAACAGATGAATCCAAACTTGAGCTCTCTGGCAATGCAAATCAGGGATACATTTACAAGCGAAGAAATGAAATTAATAAGGAAACACATATGCTGCCTCAGGAAATGGAGGCCTGGAATAAATGAATCATGAAGTCAGAGGACTATTAAGGTATTTTGGAGCAAAATGTGCTACCTTGTGTCAGAAATCTAGGTCTGGGTCAAAGGTCATGGGTCATCCAGCAAGACAATGATCCAAAACATACATCCAAAAGTACAAAAGAATGGTTAAAATGGACTGTTTTACACTGGCCAGCAATGAGTCGATCTCAATCCAATCGAGAACCTTTGGAAAGAACTGAAATCTGCCATTGGTAAAACGAATCCTGGAAACATTCATGAGCTGGAACAAATCGCAGTGGGAGAAACTATGAGCATACAGATGTAAAACTTAGATGGCTACAAGAAACATTCGGAGACTGTCAAATGCCAAGATTTGTGCAACCAAATATTAGTGAAGGGTGCCATTAGTACTGCCCAGGTTATTTAGTTTTCTCAGAAACTACGTCTAAGTTGCACAGACTTTTTTTTATTTTTATTGTTGTATACCTTTAAACATAATATTAAAATATTATGACATACAGTTGGAATATTTCCAGTTATTTCTCAAGATGTTGTACACAACATAACTAAAATGCAAGGGTGCCAATAATGTTGACCACAACTGTATGCAAATTCCTATCACAGTCACAGGACCTACTCAGTCTTGGTTAAAGCTAGGTTAGGAGACAACTCTGAGGGGAGGTGGAAGGATACATGAGGACTTCTATCCTGCTATCCAAAGAGAATACTTGCCACAGGTATAACATAGAAAAACAGAACAAATGGCAGCAGATAAAAGACCATATGGCCTATTCAGTCTGCCCATCCATACCAACTACTAAACTCTGCAATGCCATCTTTTCCCTTAGAGATCCTCTGTATTTGTCCTATGCTTTCTTGAATTCAGAGTATTTCTGAGAATCTCAAGGTGGCGAAAGCGTAGTTACTCACCTGTAAAGCACAGTTACTTACCTGTAACAGGTGATCTCTGGGAACAGCAGGAATAAGTCTTCACATATGGGTACGTCGGTACCGACTGAGCCTGCATGGGAACGCTCCCCAGCGTCCAATCAGAAAGCCTTTGGGATCATCCCACAGCGCCAGCGTGCTGCCTTCCCGCCTTTCCAACTGTCTCTCCTCAGTTGAGTTCTATAGCTGAGACAAAGAGAGAGAGAGGGAAAGGAAGAGAAATAGAGAGAGAGACAACTCCTAGGGGAGGTGGGTGGGTTGTGAAGACTTATTCCTGCTGTCCCAGAGATCACCTGTTACAGGTAAGTAACTGTGCTATCTCCAAGAACAAGCAGGAATGAGTCTTCACATATGGGGACTCCCTAGCTTTTGATGCCAGGGAGAGAGCCCAGAAGCTGTGTGTCCCTGTGACAGGGCGGCACTTCCCCACCTGGATCTCTGACATCCCATGAGGGATGGTGGGTAGGAGTTGATTAAGTATGGAACAGGTGTTTGAGAACAGCCTGACCAAACAAGGCATCCCGGCGGGAGTCCTTGTCCAAGCAGTAATGGGCTGTGAAGGTATGAACTGAGGCCCAAGTGGCTGCTCGACAAATGTCATCGATAGACACAGAGTTCAGATGAGCCATTGAGGCTGCCATGGCTCTCACATTGTGAGCTGTGACATGGCCCTCCAGAGAAATGTTCTTGCTCTGATAGGCGAAAGAAATACATTGGGCAATCCAGTTGGAAAGAGTTCTCTTGGAGACTGGTTGTCCCAAATGAGAAGGATCAAAAGCAACAAAGAGTTGGGAAGACTTTCTATGTTGCTGTGTCCTCTAAGTAAAAAGCCAGAGCTCTTTTACAGTCCAGGGTATGAAGATTCCTCTCTGCACTTGATGCATGAGGCCCTGGAAAAAAGACAGGTAGGTAGACCTCTTGGTTGAGGTGAAAGGACAAGACCACCTTAGGCATAAAGTGTGAATTAGTCCTAAGGACTACCTTGTCATGATGGAACCTTGTGTAAGGTGGATTAGCTACTAGTGCTTGCAATTCGCTGATGCGGCGTGCTGATGTGATTGCAATAAGAAAGATAACCTTCCAAGAAAGGTATTTCAAGGAGGTAGTAGCTAAAGGTTCAAAAGGCGGCTTCATAAGCTGACCAAGAACCAAATTTAAATCCCATGCCACCGGAGGCGGTCTAATGGGAGGCTTTGTTAAAAGGAGGCCTCTCATGAACCTTGCTACAAGGGGATGAGAGGAAACAGGTTGTCCATTTAGAGGCCTGAGGGAAGCTGCAATAGCACTCAGATGGACTCTTACTGAATTTGTTTTAAGGCCTGCATTAGAGAGATGCAGGAGATACTCCAGCAACGATTCCAGAGGTATTGAGCAGGAGTTAAGATCCCTTCCAGAACACCAGATGGTAAACTTTTTCCACTTGAAGGCATAAGAACGTCTAGTGGAAGGTGTTCTGGAAGCATAAAGAACATCTTTCACTTGTTGAGAAAGAGGAAGATCCTGAAGATCTAGGCCTTCAGCAACCAAGCCCTGAGATGCAGAGACTGAGGATTGGGATGCCACAACTTTCCATCCTCCTGAGAGAGGAGGTCTGGAGCAGACCCTAACTCTAGGGAGGGAGCTTGAGAGAGATGTAGAAGCAGAGGGTACCACACCTGCCGTGGCCAATACGGAGCTGAGAATCATGTGGCCTCTGTCTCTCTGAAGCTTGAACAGGGTTTTGGGAATTAGGGGAATGGGTGGAAAGGCATACAGGAAGTCTTGACCCCAGTGAAGGAGGAAAGCAGCCCTTGCCTGAGCCCCCTGAGCCGGAGTTCTGGAACAGAACCGGGGAAGTTTGGCATTCCATGGACTTGCAAAGAGGTCTATGTCCGGGGTTCCCCAAATTTGAAAAATCTTGGATACCTGGTCCATATGTAGGGACCACTCGTGTGGAAGCAGAACTCGACTGAGTCTGTCCGCCCAAGAGTTTTGAACACCTGGAAGATAGACTGCCAGAAGATAAATGTGATGCTCTCTGGCGAGGGCCCACAGTCGCAGAGCTTCGTTGCAAAGCGACAGAGAGCCAGTGCCCCCCTGCTTGTTTATGTAGAACATGGCAACCTGATTGTCCGTGTGGACAAGGACTGTCTTGTGGCTGAGCAGCGTGTGGAAAACTCACAGAGCAAGGAAGATTGCTCTGAGTTCCAAGAGATTGATATGCAGAGAAGTCTCCTGTGGGGACCAGATGCCCTGGGTGGAGAGGTGCTGAAGATGAGCTCCCCAGCCCATTGGAGAACCATCTGTTGTAAGAGTTGCCTGGGGTAGAGGCTGTTGAAAAGGACACCCCTGCAACAGGTTTTGAGGGGACTTCCACCACTGGAGGGACAAAATGAGGCGACTTGAGTTTGCTATTTTGTCTGACAGGCAGCCTAATGCCTGGGTCCATTGGGTGGATAAAGTCCACTGAGCTGCTCTCATGTGCAGGCGAGCATATGGTACCACATGAACGGTGGATGCCATGTGGCCTAGTAGCTGTAACATTTCTCGAGCAGTTAGTAGGGGTTTTGACTGCTTGAGAAGCTAACTGCATCAAGCGAAGGCAGTGGGCCTGAGGAAGATAGGCCCTTGCCTTTGTGGTATCCAGCAGGGCCCCTATAAACTCCAGGGACTGAGTAGGGATCAAATTGGATTTTGGGATGTTTACTACCAGCCCTAAATATTGAAGGATACGCATTGTGCAGGTTAGAGCAGTCTTGGCCTCTTATTGAGTGGGAGCTCGAATGAGCCAGTCCAGATAGGGGAAGACAAATATTCCCAGGGTGCGCAGAAAAGCAGCAACCACTGCCATGCATTTCGTGAACACCCTTGGTGTAGAGGCTAGGCCAAAGGGGAGCACTTTGTATCGATAGTGCTTCGCCTGGAAAAGAACCGAAGGAACCTTCTGTGAGTTGGATGGATGAGAACAATCCTGACTGTGAAGGTATGGCAGCAGAGTTCCTAGAGAAACCACCTTGAATTTCTCCTTGACTAGGAATCTGTTCAATTCTCTGAGATCTAAAATGGGTCTGAAGCCCCCTGTTTTCTTTGGGATAAGAAAATAGGGGGAGTAGAACCCTGTGCCCTGTTGTTGAGAAGGCACTTCCTCTATTGCCCCCTGGGCTAGAAGAGTGGCAATCTCCTGCTCTAACAGGCTGAGGAGGGAGGTTGGAGAATTGAACTGGTGCACTCTTGCGAGAGGGGGCAAGCTGGAAAAATGAAGTCTGTACCCCTCTCTTATGATGGAGTGTCCAATGCTCTGCTGTGATTTGCCCCCATCTGAAAGCAAACATAACCTTCCTGGGATGGTGGAGGGCTCTGGTCCTTCTAGAGCCAGGAAGGCTAAGTTCTCTAGCAGAGAGTCAAAGGCCCTGAGGGGGCTGAGATTGCTGGGCTGGAGCAGGCCTCGTAGGGGAGGAGGAAGAGTAGCGAGGACTGATTCCAGCTGTCCCTGGAGAACACCTATTACAGGTGAGTAACTATACTTTCTCCAGGAACAAGCAGGAAGTCAGTCCTCACTTATGGGACTCCCCAGCTACAGGCTACCAAACCTGTAACCCAAGAAATGCCTCCGCAAAGCCGTGAGCAGAAGTCGATGCCCGAAAGAGCCAGTCTTTGGGTCCCTGGGGCGAAGCTCTTGGCAGCCATCGAGAAGGGTTGGAGGGCAGGAGTTGCTTATACCCCGAACAGATTATGGAGTACAGCCTGGCCAAAAGGTGCTGTCCCAGCAGGACGCCCTTTCCAGGCAGTAGTGCACAGAGAAAGTGTTTGCTGAAGACCAGGTCGCAGCCCGGCAGATGTCCGACAGAGGCACTGAGTGCAGTGAAGCCACCGAGGCTGCCTTGGCACGAATGCAGTGTCTCTCCGATCCAACAGGGTGCCAGGCGACGGCAATGCAGTCCGCTATTCAGATAGAGAGGGTGCGTTTGGTGACTGCCTGCCCCAGGTGATTGGGATCATAGGCAACAAAAGAGCTGACCAGACAAGGTGAGTCTGGGTGCACTGGAGAGAAGGCAAGAGCCCTCTTGCAGTCAAGTGTATGTAACACTGCTGAGGCTTGGTCAGTATGAGGTCTTGGGAAGAAGATTGGTAAGACTATCTCCTGATGTAGATGGAAATCCGAGATAACCTTCGGAACGAACTTGGGGTGGGGGCGGAGGACCATCCTGTTGTAGGGGAGCATCAAGCAAAAAACACAAAGCAAAAAATTATGTATATATACACATTCAGATACTTTTAATATAATTCAAAACATATTCAAAATATACACACACGATATCATGTTGCCCTGAAAAACCCAATTGACAGTGTGTTCCAAACAATTACATTAACATCAGAAATTAATATATTCTAGAATATTACACTAACATCAGAGTACCCTCTGAGGACCTGAGGTTTGCTGACTCAGCAAACTGAAGTCAAAGCCACCAGGAAGATCACCTTCCAGGAGAGGTTCCAAAGCGAGCACATCGCCATCGGCTCAAAGGGTGATCATGTAAGCTGCATGAGCACTATGTTAAGGTCCCACTCCGCTGGAGAAGGCTAGATGGGAGGCTTGGAAAGTAAAAGGCTTTGCATGAAGCGGGAGACCAAGGGCTGACCCGAGAGGGGTTACCCCTCAACGGGGAGGTGGTGTGCTGAAATGGCACTCAGGTGTACCCTGACCGAAATGTATTTCAACCCTGCTTTCGAGAGGTGGAGGAGGTACTGAAGAACCCACCAGGTAGAGCAGGAGAATGAGTCGATCTGGAGCTTGGCGCACCAGACCGAGAAGCATCACCACTTAACGGCATATGCCTGTCTCGTCAAGTCCTTCCTTGATGCGAGGATAACCCCCTCGACTTCCTCCAGGAGATGCAGCAGAGCTAAGGAGTCCCATTCAGCCGCCAGGCTGTAAGGGACAGCAAGGCCAGGTTCGGGTGGAGCACCCAATCCTCCTGCGTTAACAGGTCTGGGGTACAGCCCAAGGGGACTGGAGGCTCAGATGAGAGCCAGAGCAGAAGCGGGAACAAAGGCTGTTGAGGCCCCGAAGGAACCACGAGGATCACTGAAGCTCGACCCCGTTGTACCTGGAGCGGCCTAGTGGTTGGGGCAAGGTACTTCAGGCCGGAAGGTCGGGGGTTCAAATCCCACTAGAGGACAGCAACCTTGGGCCGGAAGGACTGGGGTTTCTAGTCCCACAGGTGCTCCTTGTGGTCTTGGGCAAGCCACTTAACTATTTTACAGGGAACATGGGCTATGGAGGGTTCTCTCCAAGTTATAATGCCCTGTTCAATGTAATTTCAGTTTGTTCAATGTAAACCGCACTGATACAGAATAGCGCGGTATATAAGAGAATGTAAATAAATAAAATAAATAAAAACCTTGTGGAGGGTCCTTGCAATGAGAGGAGTGGGAGGGAAAATGTAAAGAAGCCCAGAGGTCCAGCTTAAGAGGAACGCATCCGCGGACACCCTGCTTGGGTGCGGAACCAGGCTGCAAAAGTGGGGAAGCTGCACATTCACTGGTCTGGCAAACACGTCCATGGATGGGATCCCCCACCAATGGAACAAGAGGTTGGCGACCTCCAGATCGAGGCGCCACTTGTGTGGGCAGAGGATCCTGCTGAGTTTGTCCGCGAGGACATTCTCCTTGCCCGGGAGGTAGATCGCTCATAGGGTCATCCCCTGGCAAAACACAAAGGAGCATCGCCTCCTGTTCCCCCTCCTGGTTTATGTAGAATATGGCTACCCGGTTGTCGGTCTGCATGAGCACCAACTTCCCTCTCAGGCAGTCCTCGAAGGACCTCAGGGCCCATCGGACTGCCCAAAGCTCGAGCAGGTTGATCTGTTGCTGAGACTGCTCAGGCGACCACTGCCCCTGGGTGCACAATGCGCTGCAGAAGGCTCCCCAACCCAGCAGGGAAGCATCTGTTGTCAGGACAAGCTTGTGCTGTTGGGTCTGGAAGGACATTCCCGAAAGGAGGTTTCGGAAGTCCCGCCACCAATCTAGGGAGTTGTGGAGACTGCGGGAGACCTGGATAGGGTCTCTGGAGATGGCCAGAGGCCTGGCTCCATTGCGCCCCAAGGCACCACTGGGCTGTCAGCATCTGCATGTGGGCATGGGGGACCACATGGATGGTGGAGGCCATGTGTCCTAGGAGGCACAGCATGGCCTGTGCCGTAATCCAGGCCCTGTTCAAGACCTGGGCCGCCATGGCCCAGAGGCAGTCGCTCGCTCCATGTCAAGGCGTGCACCGACGAACCGGTGCAGACCTTGGAGTTCAAGGTGAGACTTGGGGTAGTTGACCAAGAAGCCGAGGCATTTGAAAAGCAGGATCATGCGTGATGCAGCCAGGCGGGCTTCGCAGCTGAGGTCCCTGTGACAAGCCAGTCGAGGTAGGCGAAGACAGGTATACCCTGCCGCCTGAGAGAGGCAGTAGTTGCGGAGAGACACTTCGTGAAAACCCGCGGTGCAGACACAAGCCTTAAGGGGAGCACCCTGTATTGGTAGTGCTCCCCATGCACCCTGAACCACAGGTATTGCCTAGTGTTAGGGGTGCACTAGGATATGGGCAATACTTCTATAGGAATGCTATCAATGCCTGGTGCTTTGTTCTTTGATAAGGCTTTCAATGCTGCTTCAACTTCTTCTTTCATCACCAATGGTTCCCGATCATAAGGTACAGGTTGAAACGGCTGTTGGTCCACTTGATCTTTATCATATAAAAACTCTGTATATTCCTTCCACCTTTTCTTGATCTTCTCAGCATCATTCAACATAGAACCTTGAGCATCTTGTACATTCCAATTCGAGGCTGGAACTTTTTCTTTAACTCTCGTAGCTTTAGGAAAGCCAATCTTGTTCTTCTTCTAATAGTTTCTGCTTCTATTTTCTTGCAAGTGTCATTGTAGTACTTTTCCTTGTCCTGTCTTGCTGCACATTGGAAATCTCTGTTGAGTTCTGCGATTGTCTTTCTTTCTCCTCTGGCTTTAGCTTCTCTGCGTTTCTGGGCAATTTTCAGAGTTTCTTCCGTCATCCATTTTGGCCGTTTTGGCTTTTTCACCTTTTGTAGAGACTTCGCTTTCTTCCAACACAACCTTCTTGATGTCATTCCATAACTCTTCCGGAGCTCTGTCATTTGTATCTAAAGCAGCAAATCGATTTTGCAGGCAGTCTTTAAATTCCAGTGGTATATTCTCAAGGTCATATTTTGCTGTATTCATGAGTGGTTTACTCTTTTTCAACTTTAGCTTGAGTTTGCATACTAGTAGTTGATGATCTTTACCACAGTCAGCTCCAAGTTTTGTCTTTGTTGATGTTATAGAACTTTTCCATCGTTGACTTCCACAGATGTAGTCAATTTGATTTTTATACAATCCATTGGGTGAAGTCCATGTGTACAGTCGCCGCTTGTGTTGCTGGAAGGTGTTTGAGATGAATAGATCATTGGTCTTGCAGAATTTTATCAGTCTTTCTCCAGCTTCATTTCTGTTGCCAAGTCCATATTTTCCAACTATTTTGCCTTCTTCTTTGTTGCCAACTTTTGTGTTCCAGTCACCCATGACAATCAGGATATCTTGTTTGCATGCTCTGTCAATTTCAGCTTGTACTTGTTCATAGAACTCTTCAATTTCATTCTCTTCTGCAGCTGTTGTTGGGGCATATACTTGAATTATAGTTGTGTTGATAGGCAATCCTCGTAGACGAATAGAGATTAAGCGTTCGCTGACTGCATTGTATTTCATTACAGTTCTTGCAAGTTTCTTCTTTATTATAAATGCAACACCATTTCTTCTTTGTCTTTCATTTCCAGCATAGTAGACCATGTGATCATCTGATGCAAAGTGCCCAATGCCAGTCCATTTCAGTTTGCTGACACCCAACAGATTAAGTAGTACACGTTCCATTTCATTCTTGACCATCTCCAACTTCCCTTGGTTCATGCTTCGTACGTTCCATGTTCCAATGTGTAAGACATCTTTACAGCTTCTGACTCATTTCATGCGCAGCTACATCAGCAGTCAGACTTCCCGAGGGCTTTGATCCAACCACATCATAAATGCTGGCTTTACTCTGAAAAGTCTTCAGCTCTTCCCCAGTAGCTAGTTGAGTGCCTTCCAACCTGGGGGTCTCATCTTCCAGCACCATAGCACAATTTGTTTTGTTGTAACTATCCATTGGGTTTTCATGGCAAGATACAGAGGCAGATTGTAGGGCCTTTCTCCCGCGCAGTTTAAGTTTGGTGTTGTTGCCGTTGTCACAAAAATGTGATCTTCCGCCGTCAACACTATTCCATTCTGCTGCTGCCCAGATGGGTGGTTTGTCTTGGTCTGGCACCTCAACTGAGACCTGCCCATCTTGGGAGACCCTGCCAGTAGTTAAACTACCGATAGTTTGGCTCTCAGCATCACTGATGCACGCAAGCCCTCACAGCATGACAAGCTGCAAACCAAGTGAAAGCCTTATCAAAAATAAACACCAGGCATTGATAGCATTCCTAAAGTAGTATTGCAGCAATCTGATGCAGCTGTTACCATACTTACAAGGCTCTGCCAATAAATATGGAAAACATCATGGCCAACTGACTGGAAAAGATCTGTGTTTGTACCAATACTAAAGAAAGGTGATCCGACTGTGGAAATTATCGAACAATCGCTCTGATCCCACATGCCAGCAAGATTCTACTGAAGATTATTCAAGAGACTACAACCATACCTGGAACAAGAACTACCTGAAGTGCAAGCAGGGTTCAGGAAAGGGCGAGGAATGAGAGACATCATTGCGGATGTGAGATGGATCCTTGAAAAAAGACTAAAGAATACCAAAAGGATATCTATTTGTGCTTTATCGACTATAGCAAGGCTTTTGACTGTGTAAACCATGAGAAACTCTGGGCCACATTAAGAAGCATGGGTATACCAGAACACCTGATCGTTCTCTTGTGCAATCTGTACATTGATCAAGAAGCAACAGTTCGAACGGAACAAGGAGAAACAGAATGGTTTAAAATAAGCAAAGGTGTAAAACAAGGCTGCATACTTTCCCCCTATCTGTTTAATTTATATGCAGAACAAATCATCAGAGAAGCAGGATTGTATGAAGACAGAGGTGTGAAGATTGGTGGAAGACTCAACAACCTTCGCTATGCTGATGATACTACATTACTGGCTGAAAGTGAAGATGATCTGAAACATTTGCTTCTCACAATCAAAGAACAGAGTCTCAAAATGGGCCTGCACCTTAATGTAAAGACGACAAAGATCACGACAACCGGTTCATCGTTGAAGGAGAAGGAATTAAAATCGTTAACAACTTTAACCTACTTGGATCAACTATCAATAAAGAAGCAACAAGCCGTCAAGAAATCAAACGACGCATTGCACTTGGCAGAATGGCTATGAAAGACCTAGATAAGATTCTAAAGAGCAGAGATGTCTCTCTCCATACAAAGATTTGACTTGTTCAAGCCATGGTATTTTCAACATCATATGGATGTGAAAGCTGGACAGTGAAAAAAGGACAGACAGGAAGAAAATTGATGCCTTTGAATTATGGTGCTGGCGGCGAATACCGTGTATACCATGGACTGCCCAAAGAACAAACCAGTCGGTACTAGAGGAGATCAAACCTAAGCTTTCTTTAGAAGCTCAGATGACAAGACTTCGACTTTCATACTTTGGACACATCATGCGAAGAGAGATCATTAGAGAAAGACATCATGCTTGGCAAGATAGGTCAACGCAAAAGAGGAAGGCCAGCAATGAGATGGATCGATACAACAACAGCAGCTACGGGTACCAGTCTGTCAACAATGAGCCGCCTGACTGAAGACCGAACACAATTTAGGATAGCTATCCAGAGGGTCGCCATGAGTCGACTCCGACTCGACGGCACTTAACAGGATATGGGCATAAGCATCCCTGAGATCCAAGGTGCATAGCCAATCGCCCTCTGACCAGACTTATTTGCAACAGGACGCCAAGCGATAACATTTTGAACTTCTCCTGCACCAGAAATTTGTTTAGGTTCCGGAGGTCGAGTATAGGGCATAGGCCCCCCGTTTTTTTCGGAATGAGGAAGTAGCGGGAGTAAAACCACGGCCTCGAAGATGCAGTGGTACCTTCCTAATTGCCCACTGGGCGAGGAGGTGGTTGAATAGCTCCCGCTGCAAATAAGTCTGGTGCAAGGGAAGCCGAGTAGGCTTCGCTGGGTGCTGGGGAGAAGGGAGGAGGGAGCCTGTCCAGGTGAAGACAATATCTGTCTCGGACCAACCGGAGGACTCAGGTGTCCGATGTGATCGACGACCACTGTGGGGCGAAAAGGGACAGGCATCCCCCCACTGGTGGAAGTGAGGCAAGGGGGTGAGAGGCTATGCTATGCTGTCGGCATCAAAAGCCCTGAGCGTGTTGGGGTGGGGCCTATGATTCGGGCTTAGGCCCTTTAGGCTTGCGGTGACCATGCACTCCTCCCTTCCCCTGTGTGCTGGCAGCTGGCGGAGGGGGTGGGCGGGAAGGGTGGGTATCCCCGGTAGGGGAGCCCCTTTCTTTGGATTAATGGATTCTTGGCTGGCTGCTTCATCCGAGGGAGAGAAGAGATCTTATGCGAGAGGTGGGTCCAAACCACGAACTCCGTTTCTATCTCAGCAGCCTTATCTTCCATGTGCTTACCAAACAGTTGTTCTCCGAGGCAGGAGATGTCCAGGAGCTTCTCCTGGACCCACTGCTCCAGGTCTGAGGACTGAAGCCACACCTGGCGTCGGGCCCCGATGCCTGCTGCCGCCACTTGGGCGGAGGACTTAAATCCATCATACGTGGCACAGGAGAGGTACTTTGAGCACTCCGCGGCAGACCTCGGAAGGGTTTGGAATCTGAGAATCGGTTTACACCCCCCCCCCCCCCGAGACCTGCGGAGAACCCGCCGAGCTCCTTGGCGAGGTCGTAAAGGAACATGCCCATATATAATTAGTATGCCTGGATGCGGCATGTGAGCATGGACCCAATAGGCTTTGCGCCCAAGGGCGTCGAGGGCTCTAGATTCCCTGCCCGGGGGGACCGAAGAATGTGACTTTGGGCTCTTTTTCTTCCACATCACCAATTCCACTACCATGGAGGTGTGTGGAAGCTGGGTCTTACGGAAACCCAGTCTGTGTTGGACCCTGTATATGGCGTCGAGGCATTTGCTCACAATGGGGACTGAAGCAGGTGTCTCCCACATGCAGAGGAGCAGCCTGGATAAAATGGGAGGAACTGGGACAGTAAGAGACTCCCGAGGCGGGAACTCATACTTTAAGATGTTGAGCTCCTGAGCTCACAGCTCCTCTTCAGCCTGCATAGTCAGGTTGAGAGCCCGTGCCATGTCCCACACAAACACCAGAAAGGATGTGTCCTTGGGCAGCAAACGCCTCTGAGAGGTGGGCAGGGACGGGTCCAAAAGGGAAGTCCCTGTGGGCATGGGTCCCCGGGGAGGTATCCCCGTCTGACTTCCAGACCGAGAGGTCCAAGAAGAAGTCCAGAGGCTGAAGCCCGCTTGGAGCCAGAGGCTTTGGAGGATCTTGCACCTGAGGAACGGGAAGGTGAGCGAGACCAACACAGAGGACCCTCACAAGGCCCACGGTTCTTGGGGGGTTTCCAGGGCAGGTTTGGGTATCTCTCTCGAGGGAATCAAGGTCTCGAGGCGCGAGCCAGTCATGCTGGGCATGAGCGCCTGCTGGGCAGCTAAGAAGGCAGAAATGCTGCGCTCTAGTGCCAGCATTCGGGACTCCTACACGGACATGGGTCCCTGCGACGTCGACACTGGGGTTACCGGGTCAGACATGGAAGAGAGGGCGTCCTCACTGGGACAACCCTCAGGAGACCGGGGGCACCATCGCCGGGAGCCTCCGTGTCTGTACGAGGTACCTTTCGAGGCCGCTCCTTGTCCAACTCTCAGGAACACTGGGGAGGGGGCTGAGCAACCGAGCACTCGCCTGGAGCACCCAACATAGACTTTGATGTCGTCTTCTTATGCCTCTCCACTTCAAGGGACCCCTGATCTGAGTTCCGCCTTGAACACGGGGCTGAAGTTGGGGATCCCACCAGCGGAGGGATGACCAAGAGTGCCTCCAGGGAATCCGGGGCTACCTTCTAGAAAATGTCATTGGACTTCTGCTTACGACTTAGCAGGGTTTTCTTGCAAAGAGAGCAGAGCTCCAGGTCATGGTTGGCCCCAAGACACCGAAGACAGCAGTCATGGGTGTCCATGAGCAACGTGTTTTTGCAGCATCTGTCGCATTTTTTAAAACTGGTGGCCATTGGGGCAAAAAGGACCCCCACTAGGTCAAAGACCTTTGAGGCAAGCGGTTGAGGGAAAAAAGGGTATGAAGACCGCAAAAAGGAAAATTTCACACAAAAGGATGTCCCCTCGCTCAAGGGAAAAGAAAACCAGGGGAAGGACGGGTAAAGGACCAGTGTAACCTGAGAAAACACAGGACAGATGCCGAAAATGCAACTTTTTCCGAGGGATGAGGACGTGCATCCGAAGGGCTCCATGGAAAAAGGGAGACTGAGCAAGATGGCACCTTTGGACGGGAAGAGGACAACACAAGCGTGGCAGCAATCCCAAAGGCTTTCTTTGAAAGCTAGGGAATTGCTCCACGCAGGCTCCATCGGTGCCGACATTACCCATAAGTGAGGACTGACTTCCTACTTGTTCCTAGAGAAACAGTGTGACAAGGCAATGGCAAAAGCCATAAGGATGCTGGGTTGCATACAGAGAGGAATTACCAACAGAAAGGAAGCGGTACAAATGCCACTGTACAAGTCGCTGGTGAGGCCTCACTTGGAATATTGTGTTCAGTTTTGAAGACCATATCTCGCAAAGGATATAAAAAGGCTGGAAGCAGTAAAGATGAAGGCAACCAAAATGATTTGGAGCCTGCGTCAGAAGACTTATGAGAAGAGACTTGAAGGCCTAAATATGTACACTCTGGAGGAAAGGAGGGACAAGGGAGATATGATTCAGACCTTTAAATACTTAAGAGTATTAATTTCTTTTATTTATTTGGACAGTTTTCTATACCGCCCCTTCCAGAGATCAGGGGCGGTTTACATAGAACACAACAAGTTACATAGAACAAAGTATAACTATATACAGTGTAAACAAATGAACTATGTACATTTTATCTTGTTAAGTATTGCGATGCCCTTGCTTGGGCCCGAAGGCTTACAAGCATAGAACGGCCTTATAGTGTCCCTTTAAATAAAGCTTTCCTTGTTTGTCACCAGAGGGTTTCTGGGACTTGTAGTTGGCTTACTTATATAAGGACAAATGTAGTTGTGAGACCGGTGGTTTAAGGCAGCAAGAAAATTTATTTTTTTGTGGGATTCCAAGGCATTAACGCTCAAAACACGAAAGCCAAAGGATGCTTCTCCAACATAAGAGTAAATCAGGTTAACAGAGGAAAATGCAACAAAAAAAACCCTTCTATCATTGGGCAGCAGCTTTCGTCCAAATAAACTTTCACAGAACACAGCTTCTTGTGGTCATTCAACGTAACAGGTAAACTTTTTAACAGCTGCTGTTTTCCTTTCCAAACCAAACTTTTATTAAAGGCAGCTTCTTGGCTTCAGAAGCTCACATAATTATTAGAACACACTCTTGGTGTTTTTCCAACTCTTTGCAGTCACAGAAATTCATCACTATATTGTTTCACAGTCTTTCAACCCTGTTCAACAATGCTCAGTTCCCTTTTAGACAAAAAGAGCAATCCATTGGTGACAATTCTGACTCAGATTCTGGCATACAAGAATCTACCTGCATCTCTTCTACAGACACCGGGTACTTCTTACTTCCATCAGTTTTATAAACTTGCCCAGACTTCCTGTCTTCTAAAAACTCTTGGAACTGCTTCAGCAGCACATCACTTTGAGAAGACACACTTGTATTGGGAGGGTGAAACTTTCTCTCTGCAAACAGTTTTCTTAATGCTTCTAGTGTTAAAAGCTCGGTTTCTGGACTTCCGGTGATGTCAGGGAGCATGGTGGCAGCTCTCTGAGGGAGCTCCGGGGCGCTAGTGAAATAAGCTATATAACGAGCGACCCTACCCTAACAGGAGAGGCTGCAAAAAGAGCCAGACATACCGGCCAAACGAGCGGATGTCGGTAAAAAAAGAGGTTGTCGGCCTACCGCTCCTCATATGCTGAGGCGGAGGAGCAGGGGAAGGAGGGCCACATGGCGACCATGGCAGATGAGGCGGCGGAGCGGTCCGACTCCGATGGGGACTCGGATGGCGGACCGGACTCGCTGGGGAGCCTGAAGGAGTGGCTCACTGCTTTCAAAGAGCTGAAGGCTGAGATGGGCTCCTTCAAAAAAGATTTGAAGGGAACGCTGGCCACGTTAAAGCAGGATGTGAAGGAGCTAGGGGCCCGGGTGGAGGCCTCGGAGGAGCAGATGGAGCAGCAGGCAAAGATGATAAATGATCTGTGAGCTGGTTGGGCGGAGCTGCGACAGGCCCAAGAAAAACTCCAGGCGAAAGCTGAAGACCTAGAAGATAGGTCCCATAGGTGTAATGTGCGGGTGCGGGGCCTACCGGAGGAGCAACGCTTCCAGGACTGCGAGGCGACGCTGACCCTCTTGTTTGCCGCTATCCTACACGAGGTTGATCCTGAAGGAGCATGGGAGGGAAAACCGATACCCATGGACAGAGCTCATCGGAGCTTGGGCCCTCCCCGGGAGAACAAGCCACGCGATGTGATAGCGTGCCTGGGCTCCTTTAAGTTGAAGGAACGACTTCTCACTGCGGCGCGGAAGCTTGGCCCATACAAGTGGGAGGGAGCGAAGATCAAGCTTTACCAGGACCTTTCTGCGGGCGGGCATGCTGCAGCAGCGGTGGGAGCTGCGAGGAGTCACATTGCTATTGCGCAGAGAAGGTTGGCGCTATAAGTGGCTCTACCCATTCGGACTGCTGGTGACGGTAAAGGGCACTACCCGCCGGATTCAGAGGGCAGAGGGGGCCTGGCAGATTCTGCGGGACCTCAGTGTGGAGAATATCCCGGAGGCTCAACTGGGAGGTTCGCCTAAGGAGCAACGCTCATCTGAACGGAGCGCAGGCCTGAAGTGGCAGAGAGTGGAGAGCAAGAGCAGGCAGCTGACCAGGCTTTCGTGAGGCAAAGAACAGGCACCCGCGGCGGGGGCGACTGGAGACTGAGCGGAGCCGAGGAAGCCGGCGGAGCCGGGAGGACTTTGGATCACTATGAACTGGCATGGTGGTAATTTACCGACATACCATGGGCCTTTTATTGTTTATTGTGTGCACTAAGGGGGTGGTGGGGGGGTAATATTGCTGTATGTATGGAAGGAATGAGGGATCAGGGATAGGGGGGGAGACAAGAAGAGGGAGGGGGGGTGAGGGGGGTAGGGAGAATGAAGAGGGGTAGTTTAATTTGCCGGATGTGAGGGGGGGCTGGTGGGGAGAGTGGGGGTTGGTGGATGAGCAGGGGGGAAGGGGGGAAGGGGGGGGTTAAGGTAGGTAGTGGAAGCGCCCGTGGAGCATCACTGGGGGGTCAGTGTAACTCCGGAGGGAGTGGTAATCCAGGGGGGGGGATGAATGGGGATGGGGGGGGGGGAAGAGGAAGAAAGCGGGGTTGTGTAGGTATTGGAGGGGGGAGGGTAGGGGTGGTTGATTGGTCCCAATGGGGAGGATAGGGTCCATCAATGCCAAAGGGCTGAATAATCCCCAAAAACGGCGGCAGCTATATTGAGAAGCTACCCGGTTAGATTGGGAGGTGGTGCTTGTGCAGGAAACCCATCTGCGGAGGAAGTATGAGGGTCTGATGCGGAATGCGCAATATCTGCAGCAGTATTTCGGGGGCATGAGGGGGATGGGAGCGGGTAAGAAAGGGGGGGTGGCTGTTTTGGTACGCCGGGATAGTTCTTTTAGGGTAAGTAGGGTGGAGAGGGATGATGAGGGGAGGGTGTTGCTTCTGGGGGGGGAATGGCAGGGGGAGCAGGTTACTGTGGTTAACATATATGCTCCAAATGAGCGGCAGGGGCAATTCTGGAGAGGGGTGCAGGAGTTACTGGCGAGGCATGTGCAAGGGAGGCTTATTTTGGGGGGTGATTTTTAATTTGGCTCTTAATCCCAGTTGGGATCGCCAAGCGGGGGGGTGGGGGGGGGGGGGGGGATGGGAAGGACAGCATCCGAAGGGTACTGCAGAGTATTATGGAAGCTTATCAGCTGCGCGATGTGTGGAGGCATCTGCACGCGGGGAGTCGAGAATAGCTACAGTCGGATAGATTATATCTTGATGGCTGATGGATGGGGCCCTAGGATTAAGGAAGCGGCCATAGGAAATATCACATGGTCCGATCATGCCCCAACGTGGGTGAGTGTCGGGGGCCCCCGAGACTGGGGGGGGGGGGGGAGTGAGATTTTGACGGCTTAATGAAAGTCTACTCAAGAGAGGAGGTGGTGAAGGATGTTAAGGAATGTCTGCAGGAGTATTGGCACCTTAATGACACGGGTGATGTGGGGGAGGTGGCACTATGGGAGGGTATGAAGGCGGTGGTGCGGGGGCGATTGGTGATGTGGTCCTCTAGATTTAAGAAGCAGCGGCTGGCCCGGGAAGAGGAATTGCAAACAGAGATTAAGCAGGTGGCTGAGAACTACCAAGCTTGGGGGAACAAGCGCGACTTTAAATGCCTAAATCAGCTGAGGATGGAGCTTCAGAAATTGCAGGTGGAGGAGATTGGGTTCCAGCTGGCCAAGTTGAAACAGTGCTGTTATGAATGGGGGGACAGGGCCGGAAAATGCTGGCCAATAAACTGCGAAAGCGAGAGGCCCAGACCACTATCCTGGGGTTGATGGGGAGCAGGGGGGAAAAGGTTGCGGTCGGAGAAGCACATTGGGGAGCGTTTTTGCCAATTTTATAGGGATCTCTATCGGAAAGGGGAGGGGGGGCGACCGGGGCTGGGGGAGGCATACTTACAGGATATAGAGCTGCAGAGCCTGAGGGAGGGGGATGCTCAGGAGCTGGAGATCGATATCACCCAGGAAGAGGTGGTTCAGGCCTTGAGGGTGCTGCCAGCGGGGAAGGCCCCGGGCCTGGATGGCCTGATGGGGGCTTTCTACAAGACCTTTCGGGAGGAATTGGTGGATAGGCTGGTCCGGATGGCGAATGGGGTGCAGCAGGAGGGGGGAAGCTTCTCGGCAGATATGCTTACAGCGGGCATAACGGTTCTGCCCAAGGGAGGAAGGGATCCAATGCAGTGCGGGTCCTACCGCCCCATCTCCCTGATCAATGTAGATGTCAAGATCATTGCCAAAGTGTTGGCCAACAGGTTGGCTCCGAAGATGCCTGGACTGATAGGGATAGACCAAACGGGATTTATAGTGGGGAGGCAGGCCTCGGATAATATTAAGAGGGTGCTAGAAGCAGTGTGGGGGGGCGCATGCCCAAGGGGTAGAGGCCACGCTGCTGTCAATTGACGCTGAGAAAGCATTCGACAGGGTGGTCTGGGACTTTTTGTTCCTGGTAATGCGGCAGATGGTGGTAGGTCCTAAATTCATGCGGTGGGTACAAGCCCTGTATCGGAGCCCGAAGGCGCGAGTTAAAATTAACGGGCGCTATACTGAGACCTTGGAATTGGAAAGGGGGACCCGCCAGGGGTGCCCTCTGTCCCCACTGCTTTTTGCCATAGCCAATGAGCCCTTGGCGAGCGCAATTAGGGGCAGTAGGGTGGTGTGGTGCTGCAGAGGGGGGGCGGACACCATAAAATTTCCCAATTTGCTGATGATGATCTCATGGTGGTGACACAGCCTGACGAGTCCCTCCCAGAGATTTTGCGACTGCTAGGAAAGTATGGGGAGGTATCGGGGTTTAAAGTGAACCAGGACAAGACTGAGGCCCTGAATATAAATATGGCCCAGTCTCGGGTGGCAAGGTTGCAGAGGGCTTACCCGTTTAAATGGGCGGAGAGAGCAATTCGATATCTGGGGGTCAACATCACTCCCCACCCTGGGGGGATGTATGGGGCTAACTATGGTAAATTGTGGAGGGAGATAGACCAGGACCTGCAGCGGTGGATGAGCTATGAAGTGTCTTGGCTGGGACGGATAGCGACTGTCAAAACGAATGTCCTCCCGCGAGTGCTGTATTATTTTCAGGCGCTCCCGGTAGATATTCCGGGGGCACACCTGCGGCGGCTGCAACGGAAAGTGAACCAGTTTATCTGCGGCGTCGGCTGCCAAGGATAGCCCGGGCGGTGATGTTTAGGAGGAGGGGGGCCTGGGGGTGCCTAATATGCAGGATTATTGGGCTGCCCAGGCATGCCACGTGATGGATTGGCGGGAAGGAGGGGAAAGGAAGAATTACATGGAGATGGAGGAAGATTGGGGGGGGGGGGGGGGCAGTCCCAAGCAGGACTCCCTTGGATGGGGCGGGGGGAGAGAGAGGCGGAAGCGCGGGCTCATCCGTATGCGAGCCATGTGCTCCGCGAGTGGGATAAGATTAGAGGGGTAGCGGCGGAAGGCGGGGGAAGCACTTTTCACTGATGAGGGAAACTCTGCTATACAGAGGAGTTCCGCCCCGGGAGGGAAGGGGGGGGGGGATATCGCCGGTGGGCACGAGGGGGGCTGAAGTGCTTCTTCCAGTTTATCGATGGGGGGGAGTGGGTGCCATTTGCGGTATTACAAGAGATGTATGGGCTACGAGAAGGGGATCGTTTTTACTATGGGCAGGTGGTGACCTTCCTGCGGCGAAAATTAGGGAAAGCAGGCCTCGAGCGGGACTATACCCCGTTGGAGGTGGTTTGGTACGGGAAGAAGACAACCCCGGGGCTAATCTCGGTGCTGTATAAGGCCATACAAGGGCCCCTGGGGGGGGAAGCACAGATACATGCAGGAGTGGGAGGGGGATCTGGGGATGGAGCTAGAGGAGGGCCACTGGAAGAATGTTTTTTGACCAGATGAGGTTGCTGCCATTGTCCATAGCAGTCCGGGAGAATTGGTGCAAGGTGGTTATGCGGTGGTACTATACCCCGGCCCGATTGCATCAGATGTTTCCCCGTGTGTCTAGTCTGTTGGCGGGGATGTGGGGGGGGGGGGGAGGGGGAGGACACCTTTTTCCATATTTGGTGGACGTGCCCCCGAATACAGAGATATTGGGGAGCGATCCGGGACTGGTTAAGGGAGGTGGTGGGGCAGGAGGTGACACTTGACCCCAGTGGGTTCTTAATGGGGTGGTGGCAGGAAGGGGGACCGGCTCAGGATAAGAGACAGGTAATGGCGTGCCTGAGTGCGGCCCGTTGTGAGCTGGCTTATCGCTGGAAGCAGCGGGAGGCACCGCAGGTGGAGCACTGTGTGGAACGCCTCAGGCAAGTGTACCTAATGGAAAAACTGACTGCAGCTCGCAGACAGAAGGTGGATAGATTTGAGACGCAGTGGGACAAGGTGTTGATTTACCTACGGAAGGATACCCTACAATAGAGGGGGTACATAAACTGGGGGGGGGAGGGGGAAGGGGGGTCAGGTCCAGACGGGGGGGGGGGGGAGAATGGGGGGAGACAACGGAAGATAGGAGAGGGGGGGTGTGGGGGGGGGATAAATGTAACAGCTGCTGGCAGGGGGAGTTGACGGTTCTTGCTTATATATAAACACTTCCACAAAGGGGGATGTGGATGATTGTCAAATGCTGTTTTTCAGGGCGGCTACAGCCCTATCTGTACCTTTTTGGGCATGGAGACGGGAACGGTTCATGTGTGGGGACTTAAGTGGGGCGGGTGAGGTTGATATCCAATGCTCTAGGGTGGGCGGGGTGGGAGTGGGTCAGTTGCTGTAATAGGACAGATTTCCTGTGTCTAGAGGGGGCATTGATTCAAAATGCGTTACAATGTGTGTTATTGCTGTTACAATGTATGTCCTTGAGCTTGCGATGGATTTGTTGTTAATATAAAATGTTAATAAAAAATTAAATACAAAAAACCCCCAAAAAAACTCGGTTTCTCTGCTCTTATCTGGGTTTCGGTTCTCTTCATACATAAAACTATCCACCCACCTCTTAGCAGACGTTAGGTCTGGCTCCTTGACACTAGTGGAAGCAAACTGTTTCTCTGCAAGCTGATCAGGTTTACATGTACTGGCTTTACCTTGGGGCGGGTCTCTCAGACAGCTACTGACTCCTTTCCTCCTGATATCTTTCAGGCTATGAAACTCAGCCTTCTGGTGCCTTTCTCCACTCCTTCCCAGATAGCCACTCTCTTGAAAGCTTCCTTGGAACCTTTCTCCCTTTCCAGGATCTCTCTTTCATGTGCCTCTGTGGCTCTGCCTGCAGAACTGTTCCTTTCCAACTTCTCCTGGACCTGCTGGCTCTGCTCTCTCTGCTGCGTCTCCTGTGTGTGTGTCTCCCTTCTCTCCTGTGTCTCCCTTCTTTGCTCCAAGTGTGTTTTTAAAAACCGTTTGCTGCCGGGCACTCCCTTGCCTCTGCACAGGTGTGACCAATCATTGAGCAAGCTTGGCTCTACGTCTGAACTAGGGTGTGGCCTGGCCTCAGCAGAGAGGTGAGTTTTTTTTCTTGCCTGCCTTGCAAACACTGTGCACAACTGAACTGTCATTTGTTTTAAAGGGAAAAACAGGGTTTTCTTCCACTTCCATCTCTTCCTGGGAGCTCTCCTCACCACAGTATATACAGTGTGACATAATGCAACATTGTAGCAGATTTTTTAGTGAGTGTTATACAGAATTCTGCTGGAGGAGATAGATGCTGAACATGCTTGTGGGGAGTTTGTGAAGTATACAGCTATGCCTCTGGTTAGGTTATGCCTTGTGTTTGGGAGGGGGGGTGATTGGGTGCTGGTGGTGTTGTGATTGCTGTTGTGTTCAATGAAGAGTAGTGTCTTTAATTCCTTCCTGAATGTCTGTATGTCTTTGATTGATCATAGCGAGCCTGGTAGTGAGTTCCATAGTACTGGGGCTGTGTAGGTGAACACTGTGTTGCTTATTTGTTTGGTTTTACGTATAGAGCTGAGAATATTGGAGGATTCACTTACTTTTCGTTCTGTTTCTGGTGTCAGGTTGAGCAGTTATAAGGGATGTCAGATATGAGGGTACAATGTTGTTGGGTAGTTTGAATGTTGTAATCATTTTGTATTTTGAGCGACTTGCTATTGGGAGCCAATGGAGATTATGTAGGATGGGTGTGATGTGGTCAGTTAGGTGTGCCTTGGTTATGATTCTGGCAGTGACATTCTGAGCTAAATGGAGGTGGTTTATGTTGTTGTCCTTGTAGTAAGCTGTACAGTAGTCCAAGTGGGGTGTAATTAATGCTTAGACTACCATTCAGAAGTCATGGGGTGCAAGAAGGGGGTCTAAGGTGTTGCACGGTTCTTAACTTGAAAAATGTGGTTCTTGCAGTTTGTTTTATATGTGGTTCCATATTACGGGTTTTGTCTAGGATGATGCCCAGGTATTTGACCACCTGTTTTACAGGGATGGTGTTGTTGAGAATGTGAATTGTTTGTGGGGATGTGAAACTGTTGTTCCTAGTGGTGACATATACTTCTGGTTTTTTTTTAAGGTTAATTCTGAATTGCTTATATTTAACCATTGTTTTGCTTCCTGTATGCATTCAGTTATATTGTGGTATGTGGGATTAACTACATCGATCTGGGAAAAGAGGATGTCATCTGCATAGAAATGATATCTAATTCGTGCTTTTTGAATATTGTGCAAAGAGGTTGAATATAGAGGTTGAACAAAAAGGGCAGAAAATGGCAATCCCTGTGTGCCTTGCTCCTGAGGGAATGGTGATGAGGATTCAGAATTGAGTTTTACATACTGGGGGCGATTTTATTTTATTTATTTATTTACTTCTCTTATATACCGCGCTAATAAAATCAGTGCGGTTTACAATTGAACAAAAAACATACTGCAATGTCACACGACAATTGAGTTTTTACATTGAACATGGACGAGATAACCTGGAGGTAAAGCAGTTACTTACCTGTAACAGGTGATCTCCGGAACAGCAGGAATTAGTCTTCACATATGGGGTTCGTCGGCACCGACGGAGCCCGCACGGGAATGCTCCCCAGCATCCAATCTGAAGGCTTTTGGGAGCATCCCTCGCGCCTGCGCGGTAGCTTCCCACCGCCTCTCCCCAGTTGCGTTTAATAGCTGAGACAGAAGGAAAGGAAAGGAAAGGAAAGAGCGAGAGAGAGTTACAACTCCTAGGGGAGGTGGGTGGGTTGTGAAGACTAAGTCCTGCTGTTCCGGAGATCACCTGTTACAGGTAAGTAACTGTGCTATCTCCAGGAACAAGCAGGAATGAGTCTTCACATATGGGGACTCCCTAGCTGAGGGTGCCAGAGGAGATCCCAGAATGCGTGCCCCTGGACAGGGCGGCATCGCCCAACCTGGATCCCCGGCATCCCCTGAGGGATGGAGGGTAGGAGTTGAGAAGAGTTGCCAAGGCACAGCAACCGAAGACTACAGGGGAGCCTTCAAAACCACGTCAAATATCATTAAACCGTTAATGATCTAGCACAATCTAGAGCTTACCTACTGGATTGTAGAAGGCAGAGCTGCGACGGGTACTGCAGATGCAGTAGCAAAGTCTTCAAGGGAACTTCACCGCAGAGAGGACGAAGTTCCCAGTCCGGGCGGGCTGGAGACGCAGGTGTCAACCGGCACCAGAAAGACGGCAAGTCTTCACGAGGAGCTCTAAGAGAAGCTGAGAACTCCAGTAGGAGCAGAGTCCCCAATCCGGAGGACTAATCAGAAGACTGACCTATCTGGGAGAACCCAGCCCAGAGAAGAACAGGAGTGTACCCCGGGATACCGAGGGGTACACTGTCTACCCTAGCCGGCAAGGGATAGGAAGACATAGAAACATAGAAACATGATGACAGAAAAAGACCACAAGGCCCATCTAGTCTGTCCTTCCATAACAACTACAACAGTCCACTTTTTACCTTTAGAGATCCTCTGTGTTGGTCCCATGCTTTTTTGAATTCAGTTACTGTCCTCATCTCTACCACCTCCACTGGGAGACTATTCCACGGATCCACTACTCTTTCCGTAAAGAAATATTTCCGCATATCACTCCTGAATCTATCTCCCTTCACCCTCATCCCATGTCCCCTCGTCGCAGAACTTGCTTTCAATTGAAAGAGGCTCTCTCCCTGAACATTTATGCCACGGAGGTATTTAAACATCTCAATCATATCACCTCTATCCCGCCTTTCCTCTAAGGTGTACATATTAAGATCCTTAAGTCTGTCCTCATATGCTTTATAATGAAGACTACTAATCATCTTAGTAGCAACCCTCTGCACCGACTCCATCCTGTTCACATCCTTTTGAAGGTGCGGTCTCCAGAATTGCACACCATACTCCAAATGAGGTCGCACCAAAGACTTATACAGAGGCATTATCACCTCCTTTTTTCTGCTAGCCATTCCTCTCTGTATGCACCCAAGCATCCTTCTAGCTTTTGCCGTCGCCTTTTCTACCTGTTTAGCTACTTTAAGATCATCGGACACAACTACGCCTAGGTCCCGCTCTTCTTTAGTGGACAAAAGTACTTTACCTCCTATGCTGTATTGCTCCCTTGGATTGCTGCAGCCCAAATGCATGACCTTACATTTTTTAACATTAAATCATTAAGACATTGGGTTCGAAAACCTCCAGACAAGGAGGCGTAAACCAAGGGGCTGTTGACTTCACAGCAAGTTTAAGCATAACCGGTCCAAGCACCCGAGCCGCAGAACGCAGGCAAGCGGGCCGGCCGGACCCCGTAAGAAATAACAAAACGTCAGTACCGACAATTGGGAGATAGTCGGTAAGAAACAGGGCGCTATAACATTTCCCAAAAGCGCCCACCTGTAGCGATATATATCCAATAACAGGTATAGATGTATATCGGGCTATAGGTGGGCCCGGGAGCGCCCACCCAGGTTACTAAACCGGTATGCACACATGAGAACGATACTGCCAACTCGGACCGGCCCTTGATCCACAGGAGGGCGCCCACCTGGAAGGTGGCGGGGGGAAGGGCCATCCAAAGTGATGGGCCGATGTGCGTGGGGCAGGGCAGATCGGCGAGAGTAGCAGTATGGTTGCGTGACCGCCAGATCAGTTGGGGAGGAGCACATCAGGAGTACGTAGGCCCCTGAGGCGTCCACCTGACAGCCACGCAAAAAAACGTGTCCTCCGTACCACAGGGAAGGCAGAAGGATAGAAAACCCTATAGCCACGGCGTGACTGTGGGGGTCATCTCCGGCCTATATAAAAGAACCCCCCGGGGGTAGAGCCAATGCCCTCCGCCGCTCCAAAGAGTGCAGGGAGCGGAGCCGGGTATCGACATGGGTCAGTGGGACTCCTGTCCACCGTAACCTGACAGACCCAGGGGTTTCTCTGCGAACGCGGAGACAGACCGGGGGGGGGGGTGGTCCGGCCCCGTCGAGGATTGGTTCGGCCATGCTTGGAGAATAGCAGCCAAGGCCTACACTGGGAGAAGGAGAATCGGTGCGCGATCCCCTCAATCCGGGGGAACCAGGCAGAGGGGAATCCGAGGGATGTACCCGAGGGTAAGTCCGAAGAAGACTAGCATGGCCCTGAGGAGCCAGGCTAACCTAGGGTGGGAAGGGTCCCCCCCCCCCCAGGGGAGGGGGCTCCATACCTCCAATCAAGCAACCGAACTGCTTGTCACACTGAAAAGAACCCCAGTGTAGAACTGGACAGTAACTTCTGGTAAGAGGAGTTAAGCGCAAACTGCCGAATACCGGAGCCTAAGACTGCTTGGCATGGGCAGCCTGGCGCGAGCCCTGGCACTGCCGACTGGTGTGGGACGTCCCTGGCATGGGCACACCCGGCAGGTGGGCAGAGGGATGAAACTTCCTCTTCTTCGGAAAGGAGGGTCGGGAAGGACATTTCCTACCCCCGGGAGAGGGGGAGGGCCGCGGGCAGCCAGTGCCAAACAGGTCGGCGGAGCACTGAGCAACCTGACGCAAAGCCTCGCCATTGAAGAGGTTCTCCCCGGTGCACGGGGAAGTACCCAGATTATGTTGTGCCCAGCTGCACAAGTCGGAAGCCTGCAACCAGGCTGTACGACGTGCCCCTATGACTACAGCAGAGGACCTGCTAACTGACTCAAAAGAGTGCACGGCAGCCCGAGAAAGAAACCAAGAGATATTCCTGCAATGGTAAAGAAGCAAGGAATAGTCAGGGGCCCGAGGGGCCGACACAAAGGGAGACAAAAGAGATAACCTCTCGGTGACCTCCCGAAGCGCCAGGCTCATATAGAAAACATATGAGAGAATCCTGGAAGCCAACATGGACGTTTGGAAGGTTCGCCGACCAAAGTTGTCCAGAGCTTTAGACGCACGATTCGGGGGGCAGGAAGAGTGCTTCTTCTTGCTTCCGACCTTCCTCAAGGCCGATTCCACCACAATGGAATGATAGGGAAGCTGGTGCGTCTGGAAACCTGGAGAGGGGGGCACCCTATACCGGGCATGCATGGCTGTAGGCGGCGCCGGTACCTGTAAGGGCGAGCACCAAATCCAGAGCAGGAAATCCCGCAGGGAGGAATGTAGAGGAAGCATTACGGCTGCCTGTTCCGCAGGACCCGGACTTAGCGAAGGGCCCGGGATAAGAATGGGGAGCAAGTCCGCCATGTCAAGGAGGAAGTCCTGAAAAGACGGCTCTCCCAGAGGGGCTATCCCGGGGGAGGCCGAGGTGGAGGGGCCCGCTTGAACACCAGGGGACCCACCGTGCTGATGCACGGGAGGAATCGCTCTAAATAGAGGAGGGTACTGACAGTCCCAATTCGAGGCAGTCGGTACTGCATCGTCAGAGCCCGGGATTGACTCCAAGCGGGGCATCGAAGGGAGCGACGTCCCCGACGGGCCCGCGGGACTCGGCCTCGACTCCGGGGGCGGGGCCGCCCCCGGGGCAATCCGCAAGGGCGGCTGGAGTGGTGCCGAGGCAGCTGGAGAGCAGGCGAGCGCAGCGCTGCACCGTCGGAAGAGACCGGGGTCGGATCCGAAATGCGGAGGAGCCACGCTTTCCAGACTGTAGATCGATTCGAGGCCGGGCATCGAACCGAGCGACGCCTCCTTAGAAGGCCCCGGTGTGGCGGCCGTGCCGGTGCTGCCACTCCCGCGAATGGAGTCGGGGTCGCGACGATCGGCGCCGAGGGCAACGAGGGCTTCCCAGGCCGAAACTCGGCGAAGAGGGAAACACCCGAAGTCGACTCCGACGTCGGGAGAGAGGCCCTTCTAGGTGCCGTGGTTCTGCCCGCGCCTGTTTTATTGAGCGGGAAACCCTTACGGGGCATACTACGCGGCCTCGAGGGTACCCAGGTAACCCGCCGATGAGCCCCGGTGGGGAGCAAGACGCCCAGCCCCAGCTCCACGGCCGCGGCACTTCTTTGGGTCGACTCAACCGAAGGTCCCGGGTCCCGCGGGCAAACTCTAGTGACGAGTGGAGCACTCGACGCCCGCGTAGATACCGGGAGGTCGGTGGCGTCTGGGGGAGGCCCCGGCCCCGCGCAAGATGGGGGTGCCGACCCGCCCGACCGGGATAGATCGATCGGCTCCGCAGGTAGAGCCTGGAGGCGACTCCTGGCAAAGAACGGGGCCCTTGTTCCCGAGACCGCCGCCGGAGGGGCGGAGCCGCTCAAGGCCAGTACCGCCCCCGTAGAAGCCGGGGACAAGTCGATCGGCCCTGACGGAGCCGAGGGCACCCGGTGCCGATCCACGGCGGGGAGTGGGGCCACCGACACCGACGCCGATGCCAAGGACTTGGTCCCGCTCGAAGCGGTCACCACCTCCGCGCATGGCAGGGGTGTGGGCACGCCATACCGGGTCAGGTTGGTCCGACGATCCCCGGTGAAGAGTGGAACACTCGACACCGACGCCGGGGAATCGGCACCGCCGAAAGCGGGTACCGCCCCCGCGCAGGGCTGGGATGCCGTAGAGCCAGACTGGGTCGAGTTGATCGGCCCCGAAGGCACTGAGGACACCAGCTGACAGTCCCTGGCGAGGAGTGGAACACTCGACGCCGGCGCCGATGCATCTGCACTGCTCGAAGCGGGTGCCACCCTCGGGCATGGCTCAGGAATGTTCTGTGAGGAGCGAACCTCAGGAACAACCCGAAACCCCGTGGAGGCTCTGGAGCCCGAAGACTCCCTCCGTGGTGTAAGGGACTGGAGGGGAAGGCCGGAGCCGTCGTCATGCAGCACATGAGACTCACCCCTCAAGGCTCGGTTAGTCTTAACAGACTGTTGTTGGGTTACCTGATCCTGGCAAGGAGAGAAAGCCGACGACCGCACCTCAGAGGGAAAGACGTCATCGAGGGACACTCGAAACAGGGAGGGTCTTCTCCCGACGCTGAAGCCCGGGGAACCGGGGAAGAAGGGGTCAGGACCCAAACAGGAGAGACACCAGGCGTTGGAGTCGAAGAAGACAACGTCTCCACAGTGGGGGCACTTCTTAGGGGAAGAAGGCACCATGCTGGAAAGCCCGGTAGGCCTCAGAATAACACGAAAAGGATGCTCCTCGAAGGAAAATAAAGGAAAACAAAAAAAATAAGGAAAAAGGGGGCACCAGCGGTGCCAGAGTCAGCGGGAAAAAAACCACGACCACAGGAAACAAGAAAAGAAGAAAAGTTTCTGCGGTGACAGGAGGTACGTCCTGTCGGCTCCGCAGAAAAACGAAAACTGGGGAGAGGCAGTGGGAAGGGCGGGAAGCTACCGCGCAGGCGCGAGGGATGCTCCCAAAAGCCTTCTGATTGGATGCTGGGGAGCATTCCCGTGCGGGCTCCGTCAGTGCCGACGAACCCCATATGTGAAGACTCATTCCTGCTTGTTCCTGGAGATCAGGGGTAACTAATTACAGAGTAATTATTCATGGAGTATGGTGAGAAATTATACATATAGTATGGTGAGAAATTACACATAGTATAGCTTAGTATAGCGATTAGTTAGGTATGATCTGAACCATTGGAGGACGGTTTCTGCTAGACCTAGTTAAGTAAGCCTTGATAGGAGTATGGTGTGATCTACAATGTCGAATGCAGCTGTCTATGAATATGAGTACAAAGACTGTTTGTGTTATCCATGCCTTGTATGAGGGTTTTGAACAGTACAAGCAGCAGTGTTTCTATAACATGAAAGGAGCGGAAACTGTATTGATGCTTGTCTAGAGGAGCATTTAGGTCGATGAAGCTTTGGAACTGTAATTGAACAGTTTTTTCTATGATTTTGGCTAGAAAAGGTATACTGGCAATTGGCCTGTATGAGTAGGGTCTTCTGTTTTTAGGGTCTTGTATTTTTAGTATGGGCCGCATGGCTGAGCGCAGTTTTGAAGGACTACAAAAGGCAACTGCTACGTCTGGAAAGAGATTTATTTATTTATTTTATTTATTTATTACAATTTCTTATATACCGCACTATTCGACATCAGCGCGGTTTACAAGAAACAAAAAGACCAGAACAGGCTGTTTGGTTTTTCAGATAACAGGTGCACAAACTTGGATAACATAGGGGAACTATTTACATGTAATATCTACATATATGCGTTATGCTAAACATCTAGTAAGGATAGTGTAGTTACTTTCTTTGATGGTGTTTGGTGGTGGAGATCTGTAATTTTAAGTATTGCTTCTGGGAATTGTTCTAAATCTTGGGGGAAAAGGAATTCTTTAGATTAAAGCTGATTAATCTGTGAACCCAGTGTATTTGTTAAATCGGTCAGGGCCTAGTAGCAGCAAAGAGTATTCAGTTTAGCACAGTTACTTACCTGTAACAGGATCTCCGGAACAGCAGGAATTAGTCTTCACACGTGGGAGACGTCGCCGACGGAGCCCGCATGGGAATGCTCCCCAGCATCCAATCAGAAAGCCTTTGGGAGCATCCCCCACGCCTGCGTGGTGGCTTCCCGCCCTTCCTACTGCCTCTCCCCAGTTGAGTTTCATAGCTGAGCCAGAAGGAGAGGAGAGGAAGGATTAGAGAAAAAAGAGATACAACTCCTAGGGGAGGTGGGCGGGTTGTGAAGACTAATTCCTGCTGTTCCGGAGATCACCTGTTACAGGTAAGTAACTGTGCTATCTCCAAGAACAAGCAGGAATGAGTCTTCACATGTGGGGACTCCCTAGCTAAGGATGCCCGGGGAGATCCCATAAGCGCAGCCCAGGACGGGATGGCATTTGCCCAACCTGAATTCCCAGCATCCCCTGAGGGATGGAGGGCAGGAGTTGAATAGAGGAACAGCGAATCTAAAGACTACAAAGGAAAGTCTTTAGAGTGCAGAACAGTACCATTAAGATACAGCAAAAGGAACCCCCAGGCTACGGGAGAGTAGGCAGAGGGGTGCATGAAGAGTATCATTAAGCATTTAATGAGTAAATGACCTAGTACCATATAGAGCTTACCGGCCATTAAGTTTTAAAGAATTAATGGTTTAGAACCCTGTATAGCTTACCCACCGGGTAGTCGGAAGTAGTCCTGTGATGAAGGCACTGTAGACGCAGTAGCGAGGTCATCAAGGAAACCTCCCCGCAGCGAGGAGGAAGTTCCAAATCCGGAAGGCCATGAGATCCAGGCGTCAGCTGGGTCAGGAGAAGGACGGCAGGTCTTCCAGGAGGCTTAATGCGAGCTGAGCACTCCCTTAGTCCTCTGAGTTATGGACTCTACTCCTAACAGTGGAAGACAGGCCGAACTAGAGAGCCTATCCCGGAGAAGAGTAGAGGTGTACCCCGGAGCAGAAGGGGTACACAGTCTGCCCTAGCGAGAGATAGGGAGACAAGGGTCCGGACCTCTGGGAGGAGGACCTAACTGAAAAAAGGAGCTGTTGACTTCACAGCAGTAGGGTACCACCAGTCCGCGGGCCGATCGAGGAATAGGCAGGCGGACTGGCCGGACCCCCGGGGGGGGGGGGGGGGGTGAGTACCGGCCATAGGGGGAAAAAGCGGTAGAACACAGGTACTGTGGGCATCCCCCAATAGGCGCCTATCAAGCAGGTGATATCTAGTATATCTAAGCCGGTGGACATGGGGACGCCCCCTCCGGTACTAACGCAGGTACGCCGGGGGACTTACCTCCATGAGCAGCACCCTGGTAAGGCGGATCTGCCATCAATCCCCAGAACGTCCACCTGGAGAGGTGGCCTCAAGATCCGTCACAGGAGGGATCTTTTCCGGAGGGCAAGGGCAGATCAGCGAGCTAAGAGCGCGGTAGCGTGGGGGACGGAGGATAGCATCAGTCCGGTAGAACACCTCAGGGGTTGGAGGCCCTATACGTGTCCCCAGGACCAGCACGCAGAACTCGTCCCCCGCACAATCGAGGGACATGAGGGTATAGTCCTGGTAAGTATTGGAGGACTATAGCGGTTGGAAGGGGAATTCCGGTACGGAAGCAATCAGCAAGGGAATACTGGCTGAGAGGGGTTCGGGGACGTACCGAAGAGTAAGTAGGGTGACCGTGGGCCATAGCTATCACGGAGTAAGGTGGTCTCCCTTCCCCACGGAGGAGAATACCTGAACCCCTAGATAAGTCCCCGAACCATTCGTCAACTGAACGAGCCCCAGAGTAGAGCTCGATTTTAAACTTCTGGTAAGGAGGTTAAGTGCAGGCAGCCGCCCACCCGAGCCTAAAAATGCTTAGTATGAGAGACCTGGCGCGGGCCCGGGGACATCAACCCGGGGTGAGAGGTCCCTTGTTTGGGCGCGCCTGGAGGGTGGGCGGAGGGCTGACATTTCCTCTTCCTAGGGAAGGGGGGTCTGGAGAGGCGTTTACCACCGCCGGGGGGGGGGGGGGGGGCCGGGCCCTAGGCTGGCTGCTAACTCTGGGAAGGGTAGCGAAGCACTGTGCGACCTGACGTAAGGCTTCGCTATTGAAGAGATGATCTCCGTCGCAGGGAGAATTACCCAGGTTGTGCTGTGCCCATCTACACAACTCGGACGCCTGCAACCATGCTGTACGGTGTGCTCTAATGGCAACAGCAGAGGCTCTGCTGACCGACCGGAAGGAGTCCAGAGAAGCACAAGAAAGGAATCCGGAGATATTCCTGCAGTGATAAAGAAGCAGGGAATATTCAAAGGCCTTGGTTGCAGATACGAAGAGGGATAACCTCTCGGTGACCTCCTGAAGCGACAGACTCTCATAAAATATATATGAAATAATTCTGGCCGCCAGCATAAACGTTTGGAAGGCTTGATGTCCTAGAGTATCTAGCGTCTTCGAGGCGCGGCCTGGAGGGCGAGAAGCATGCTTCTCCTTGCTTCCGGCCTTCCTCAGCGCAGATTCCACCACAATGGACCGATGTGGAAGCTGGTGCTGCCGAAACCCCGGGGACGGAGGCACCCGGTACAGAGCCTGCATTGCAGTCGACGGCGCCGGAACCCTCAAAGGCGACCGCCAAGCCCCCAGCAGGAGATCCTGCAGGGAGGGATGCAGAGGAAGCATCACGGCTGCCTGTTCTGCAGGGCCTGGGCTCGGGTCCAGGATAGGGATGGCCAGCAAGTCCGCCATTTCAAGGAGGAAATCCTGAAAGGGGGGCTCTGCCGGAGGGGTTATGGCGGGAGAGGCCGCCAGGGCACTAAGAGGCCGCTCAGGCCTGGGCAGAGGGGACCAACCGACCTGGATCGGGGCAGTCAACATGGTGTCGTCGGCTCCTGGAATTGATTCCAAGCTAGGCATCGAAAGGGTCGATGGCACCGACAGCGCCGCAGGAATCGGCCTCGGCCCCGAACCCAGGGGCGGCGCTTCCCCCCGTGACTGGAGCGAATCTGCGGCCGCCGGAGGGCAGGGGCCAGCGGTCTCCGCCCTGCATTGCGGGAGGGGACAGGGGCCGATCCCGAGACGTGCAGCGGCCAGGCTTTCAAGGCTGGACAACGACTCCAGGCTGGGCATCGAACCGAGTGAGGAGATCGACTCCCTCCTCGAGGACCCCGGCGGGAGCGACCGCGCCGGTGGTGGAGATCCCGGAGCACGGATCGGAACCTCACCGACCGGTGCCGCGAGCAGCAAGGGCCCCCGAGGACGTGGCTCGGTGGAGAGGGGGTCATCTGATGCCGGCGCCGATGTCGATCAGCGGGCGCTGTCCGATGCCAGGCCCCCTCTCGAACCCGTCCTACCCGGAGGGAAAGCCTGCCGGGGCATACGGCCCGTCCCCGAGGGGACCCAGGTCACCCGACGACGAGCCCCTGCGGTGGGATCGAGGCGATCGAAGACCGAGGCCCCTTTTCTAGGAAAGGGCGGGGCCCTCGACGGCTGCGTCGATGCCGTGGGGTGTCACCCGTGTGCTGGTAAACACACCCCGAGGTCCCCGGGGAAGGTTGATGCCTTGAGCTCGACGCCCCTGCCGTCGCCGGAGGAGTGGCGCCGCTCGAAACTGGTACCACCCTTGCGCAGGGCTGGGATACCGGCGACCCAGCTCGGGTCGAAGCGAGCGGCTCCGAGGGGAGTGAGGCCAGGAGATCATCCCCGGCGAGGGGTGGAACCATCGACGCCGGCGCGCTCGAAGTGGGTACCGCCTCCACGCATGGCCGGAACGCAGGGCCAGACTGTGTCGAGCTGATCGGCCACAGAGGTGCCGAGGGCAGCGGCTGGCGATCCCCGGTGGGGAGCGAGTTACTCGACGCCCACGGGTCGGCACCGCCCAAAGCGGATACTACCCCCGTATGGACGCCATACCGGCACGAGTCGATCAGCCCCGGAGGCGCCGAGGACCGCAGCCGCCAATCCCCGGTGAGGAGCAGAACGCTCGACACCGACGTTGAGAGGTCGGTACCGCTCATAGCGGGTACCACCCCCGCGCATGGCAGTGATGGAGGAACGCCAGGCTGGACCGAGTCGATCGGCCCCGGAGGCGCCGAGGACAGCAGCCGACGATCCTCAGTGAGGAGCGGAGCGCTCGACACCAATGCCGATGCCGGGGTCTCAGTACCGCCCGGAGCGGATACCACACCCGAGCATGGCTGGGATGTAGGGAGGTCAGACCCAGTCGAGTCGATCGGCCACGGAGGCGCCGAAGACACCAGCTGACGATCCCTGGCGAAGAGTGGAACACTCGACGCCGACGCCGGGGAATCGGCACCGCTCGAAGCGGGTACCTCCCTCGGGCATGGCTCGGGAATGTTCTGTGAGGAGCGAACTTCAGGAACATCCCGAAACCCTGTAAATGCTTTGGAGCCCAAGGACTCCCGCCAAGGGGGACTTGAGGGGTCGGCTGGAGCTGTCGCCATGCCGCGCATGAGACTCGCCCCTCAAGACTCGGCTAGTCTTAACAGACTGTTGTGTGGATACCTGATCCTGGAGAGAAGAACAACCCGACGCCCGCACGTTGGGCGCGAAGACCTCGTCGAGGGATATCCGAAAAAGGGAGGGTCTTCTCCCGACACTGTAGCCCGGGGGATCCGGGAAAGAAGGGTCAGGCCCCAAACAGGAGAGGCACCAGGCATTGGAGTCCAATTGGAAAATTAGGTCCCCGCAGTGAGGGCACTTCTGGGGAGAAGGCGGCTCCATGCTGTAAGCCCGGTAGGCCTCGGCGCCCAGAGGGAAGGGTCCCTCCAGGCGACCAAAAATAAATGAAATTTAATTGAAAAGAAAAGAAAAGAAGAAAGGGGCACAGAGGTGCCACTGTCGGCGGGAAAAAGCCACGACTACAGAAACAAGAACAAAGGGAAAAAATTTCTGCGGTGGCAGGAGGGACGTCCTGCCTGCTCCGCGGAAAATGAAAAACTGGGGAGAGGCAACAGGAAGGGCGGGAAGCCACCGCGCAGGCGCGGGGGATGCTCCCAAAGGCTTTCTGATTGGATGCTGGGGAGCATTCCCGTGCGGGCTCCGTCGGCGACGTCTCCCACGTGTGAAGACTCATTCCTGCTTGTTCCTGGAGATAAATTTAAAACACAGAGGAGAGCTTGCTGGTTAGATTTGGAACCCAAGACTCCCTCTATCCAAGCAAGGGCTGTGGAACTCCCCCTGGAGATTGGTCACAGATAACCTTAGAAACAAAGGACAGGGTACTGTGTAGCAGCCAGCTTTTATTAAGTCTTTTTTCCCTCCCTCACTCTCCAACACCCACATACCCCTGGGAAAATCGTAGCTTTATAGGTGCTTAAACCTCTTAAAGGAAAGGAGGTGCCATATTCACTCTCAGGTGCAGCTGTTTATTTTCATCAGTATACATTAAGGACCTGAGATTAATTAAATTTCAGGTGAACCAAGTACATTAAACGTATTAAGTATAGTTTTATTAGTATAAGTATCCCCAGCAAACCTTAGCAAGTAAAGAACTTAAATAACTAAACACAACCTTAAAACGAAGATGGAGGCAACAGTCCAGCAGCGAGATGGGGGCTTTCCAGTCTTTTGCACTGAGTCACATCTATGATTTTCTCCCAGTTGGTGAGGGATCTTAAGTGTGCACAAGGTGAAAGCAGCTCTTTGTTCTCAGGGAACGAGTCCTACCTCAGGAGGCAAGAGTAGCAGACTTGGAAGACAAGGAAGACCGAGGTACATAGACCAGACCTACAGGAATATAGTCCTTAAGTCCCATCTCCAGTCTGGCAGCATCCCTGTTGCCATGGAAGAGAGGTGTCATGTGACAGGAGAGCATCACCTTGGTGTGGCAGGAAATGATCCTATAGCAAGGACCTGTCCTCCAGGTGATGTATAATCCTCTCGCAATAAGGAAGTTTCTCCAGGGCCATGCGCCCATGAGGGAAGGGTTAGGACAGCCGTTATAGGTGGTGATTCGATCATTAGGCATCTGGAAAGCTGGGTGGCTGGTGGATGTGAGGATCGCTTGGTAACATGCCTGCATGGGGCGAAGGTAGCGGACCTCAAGTGCCACATAGACAAGGTCTTAGATAGTGCTGGGGAGGAGTCTGCTCTCTTGGTACATGTCGATTCCAATGACATAGGAAAATGTGGTAGGGAGGTTCTGGAGGCAAATTTAGGCTTTTAGGTAGGAAGTTGAAACCAGAACTTCCAGGGTAGCATTCTCCGAAATGCTTCCCATTCCACAAGCAGGACCCAAAAGGCAGGCAAAGCTCCGGAGTCTCAATGCGTGGATGAGACAATGGTGCAAGGATGAGGGTTTTGGATTTGTTAGGAACTGGGGAACATAGCGTGGAAAGGAGGGGCTCTTCCGAAGGGATGGGCTTCACCTTAACTGGGATGGAATCAGGCTGCTGGTATTAACCTTTAAAAAGGAGCTAGAGCAGCTTTTAAACTAAATAGGGGAGAGCCGAAAGTAGCCCAAGAACGCATAGTTCGGAACAATGTATCCTTGAAGGATACTACCAAAATAATGAAGTTGGGACATATCAGCAGACAGGTTCCAATAAAGACAAAAGTAGCCCAAATGCCCTTGAGTACAGAGCAGACAGAGCTTAAAGATTCCAAATTACCCCTGCCTACCAATAACCAGATTAATATGAATAAAATACAGGCTCTAAAATGCTTGTTAGCAAATGCTAGAAGTCTAAAAACTGAGATGGGAAAGTTAGAATATATAGCACTAAATAAGTAGTAAGATATGATTAGTATCTCAGAGACATGGTGGAAGGAGGACAACTAGTAGAACACTGATACCTGCGTACAAACTATACTGTAATGATAGAGCTGATCAAACTGCTGGTGGGGTTGCGTGCTATGTTAGAGAGGGCATTGAGTCACAAAGGATTAAAGCTCTACAGGAAACAAAATTCGCTGTAGAATCTCTATGGATTGAAATTCCATGTAATAAGGGGAAGGCGATGGCAGTGGGGTTGTACTATCGACCGCCTGGCCAGAATGAACAAATGGATGATGAAATGCTAAGAGAAATCAGGGAAGCTAACAAAAGTTACAGAACGGTAATAATAATGGGTGATTTCAATTACCCCCGTATTGACTGGGTCAGTGTCAAAAGCAGGACATGCTAGGGATATAAAGTTTCTAGATTAAATAAATGACTGCTTCTTGGAGCAGCTGGTTCATGAACCGACTAGAGGGGAAGCCATTTTGGACTTAGTCCTTAGTGGAACACCAGATCTGGTGCAAGAGATAAGAGTGTTGGGGCCACTTGGCAATAATGATCATAGCATGATCGTGTTTGATTTAATTGAGGAGGGATGCTAAGGAAATCCACAGTACTATCTTTCAACTTTTGAAAGGGAGACTATGATAAAATGAGGAAAATAGTTAAGGAAAAAAACTAAAAAGAGCAGTTGCAAAGGTTAAAGACTTTTATCAAGCTTGGGTGTTTAAAAATACTATCTTGGAAGCCCAAACTAGCTGTATGCCATGCTTTAAGAAAAGTGGAAGGAAGTCAAAAACCTGCCGGCATGGTTTAAAGGTGAGGTCAGAGAGGCTGTGGTTGCCAAAAAAGCATCTTTCAGGAAATGGGGGAAAAAAAAAAAAAGAGCCAAATGACAAAAATTGGAAACAGCACAAGCACTGGCAAGTTAAAACGCAAGGCATTGAAAAGGCAGGCAAAGAGAATTTGAGAAGAAACTTGCTGTGGAAGCCAAAACGCATAATAAAGACTTTTTCAATTACATTCGTAGCAAAAAACCTGTGAGTGTCAGTTGGACCATAGATGATAGAGGGGTCAAAGGGGCACTAAGAGGGGACAAAGCTATAGTGGAGAGACTGAATGAATTCTTTGCTTCGGTCTTTACTGAGGAAGATGTAGGGATGCTACCCATGACTGAAGTGGTATTTAAAGGTGATACTGCAGAGGAATTGAAAGAAACATCACTACACCAGGAAGATGTATTACAACGATTTGATAAACTGAAGAGTAGCAAATCACCTGGACCGGATAGTATACATCCAAGGGTGTCGAAAAACCGAAATATGAGATTGCAGACCTGCTATTAGTAATCTATGAACTATCATTAAAATCATCTGTAATATCTGAAGACTGGAGGATTGCCAATGTAACATCAAGTTTTTAAAAAGTGTTCCAGGGGTGATCCAGGAAACTACAGACAGTCTGACGTCAGTACCAGAAAAAATGGTAGAAACCATCATAAAGAACAAAATTACTCAGCATATAGTCATGGCTTAATGGGAGACAGCCAACATGGCTTTAGACAAGGAATATCTTGTCTTACTAATCTGTTATGTTTTTTTGAAGGTGTGAATAAACAGGTAGACAAAATTGAGTCAGTCGATATAGTGTATCTGGACTTTCAGAAAGCCTTTGACAAGGTCCCTCATCAGAGACTTTTGGCAAAACTAAAAAGTCATGGGATAGGAGGTGATATACTATTGTGGATCAGGAACTGGTTAAAAGATAGAAAGCAGAGGGTAGAGCTAAATGGCCAATTTTCCCCATGGAAAAAGGTGAATAGTGGAGTACCCCAAGGATCTGTGCTCGGTCCGCTGCTCTTTAACATATTCATAAATTACCTGGAAAAGGGAATAATGAGTGAGGTTATCAAATTTGCAGATGACACAAAACTATTCAAAGTTGTTAAAACCCAAGAGGATGTTGGAAAATTGCAGGAGGATCTTGATAAATTGGAAGACTGGGCATCCAAATGGCTGATGAAATTTAATGTGGACAAGTGCAAAGCTATGCACCTAGGAAAGAATAACCCAAACTATGGCTACACGATGCAAGATGCCACATTGGGAACCACCAACCAGGAAGAAGATTTAGGCATCGTCATGGATAAACATGTTAAAGCCCTCTGCCCAGTGTGCAGTGGCAGCCAAGAGAGCAAATAGAATGCTAGCTATCATAAGGAAAGGAATGGAAAATAAAACAAAGGGTATTATAAAGCCTCTATCGTTCCATGGTGCGACTGCACCTTGAATATTGTGTGCAATTCTGGTCACCGTATATTAAAAAAAAGATATAGCGTTATTAGAAAAGGTATAGAGGAGAGCCATCAAATTGGTAAAGGGGATGGAAGGATACTCCTATGAAGAGAGGCTAAAAAGGTTAGGGTTCTTTAACCTGGAAAAGAGACACAGTTGAGGGGAGATATGATAGAGGTCTATAAATTAATGGAGTGGAACGGGTAAATGCCTATCGATTGTTTACATCATCTGAATATAAAAAGGTTAGGGGACATGCAATGAAACTACAGGGTAACCTATTTAAGACTAATAAGAGAAAATATTTTTTTCACTTAACGTGTAATCAAACTCTGGAATTTGTTACCGGAGGATGTAGTAAAAGCTGTTAGTGTAGAAGGGTTTAACAAAGGTTTAGACAAGTTCCTGGAGAAAAGGTCCATAAACCATTAAAAGAGACACGTGATATCACTGCTTGACCCACTACAAGTACTGAGGAACCTGTGCCTTTTGGGGAAACTGCTAGGTACTTATGACCTAGATTGGCCACTGTTGGATAAAGGATATTGCATATTGCAGTACGGCAGTATGGCATCTCTTATGTTCTTACGTTCGCTAGGTAAGTTTCCAAGTGAGAGGGATTGGTTGATTAAATTCAGTAGGTAAGGTGCTAGTTCTGTTTTTGTTGCTTTTATCCATGCTACTGGGGATAGGTCTAGGTGAGAGGTTGTGGTATTGATCTTTTAATTGTTTCTAGGAGTTTTTCCTTGATGAGGTAAAAGGATTGTCATTTATTGGAAATGGTTTGATTATTGGATGGGGGGGGGGGGGAGGACGAGTAGTTACTGAACTTTAGTTTGGAAGCAAAATGGTTGGCTAAGGTTTGTGTATTGATGTTACTCATGTTCCTATCGTTTTGTGGAGGTTTAGTAATGGATTTGATGATTTCAAAAAAAAAGTTCCCTTGGTCGGTTGACGGCTTTGTTTAGGATATTTGTGGGGTAATTCTTTTTTGCAGTGTTTATGGCTTCTTTATGAGCATTCAGTTTAGCCATATAGTGGTTTTTCAATTCTGTGGGGTTTTTTAGTGCTCCACTTTTGTTCGGTTTTACGGAGTTCTTTTTTTAGTGAATGTAGATCATGGTTATACCATCTTTCAGTATGTCTTGTCTTCGCTTTTGTTTGATTGTTGGTCCTTGTGGCTGCTTTACTGACTATAGAGTTCCAGGAGTGTATTGTGTTGTCTAGGTCCTTTGGTGTAAGATAGAGTTGGGGGATTCTCTCTTCAAGAAAGGAGTTCTTGTTGAAGCTCTTGACTGATGTATTATGGTGATTTCCATGTGGTGTAGGGTGTGCGGGCAGTAATACAGGGAGGTTCAGTTGCAGTATGGAGTGGTCAGACCATGGGACTTGTGAAGCTGTGGGGGGGGGGGGAGTAATTGGGGTGCTCTGTAAGGTGCTCAGGGATGAAGATTAGGTCAAGGGTATTGCCCTTCACGTGGGTGGAAGCGTTTACAATTTGATGGAAGCCCATTTCTTCCATGAACTCCAGGAATGATGTGGATTGGTGCATAGGGAGGGATGAGAGGTTGAAGTCCCCTAGGATGATGTGGGGTTTCCTTGTTGGGGATGTGCAAGTGGATTCTAGGATGGCTGCAAGGTTGGGGTGGTTGTTGCTGGGAGGTCTGTAGAGTAGGCATATTGCTAGTTTATTGTTTTCAACTTTAAGTATATCCATTTCAGCAGCGTGGTTTAGTTTAACTTTGGATAGTATGAGGACTCCACTACCTCTCTTGGACAGTTGTATAGTTTGTAGTTGCCTGTGTTAAGTTGATTCATGAGGATGGTGTCGTACTGTGTGATCCATGTTTCTGTAATGCAGAGCACGTCCGGAGATAGCATAGTTACTCACCTGTAACAGGTGTTCTCTGGGGACAGCAGGAATCAGTCCTCACATATGGGTGACGTCGGCGCCGACAGAGCCCTCATGCAGAGCAAATCCCCAGCTTTCAGAGAAAGCCTTTGGGAATTGCATCACGCATGCGCTGTCCCCTTCCCGCCCAAGGGTGCCATCTTGCTCAATCAAATGACATAGCTAAAAAGATGGCAAAAGGAACAAAATATAATAGGACTGCAACTCCAAGGGGAGGAGGGAGGGTCATGAGAACTGATTCCTGCTGTCCCCAGAGAACACCTGTTACAGGTAAGTAACTACACTTTCTCCAGGAACAAGCAGGAAGTCAGTCCTCACATATGGGACTCCCCAGCTATAGGCTACCGAGAACCCACAGCTGAAAATTGGCTCCCTCTACGAAAGCCGCAAGCAGTCACAATAGGAATCTAATTGAGAGAGTAGCACTCCGACAGCCTGACACAGAAGGGTCAGAGGGCAGGCGTTGCCTAGACCTTGAAAAGGATACAGAGTACAGCCTGGCCGAAAGCACTGTCCCGTTGGGACTCCCTATCCAGGCAGTAATGGGTTGCAAAAGTCTGACCTGAAGACCAGGTGGCGGCCCGGAAGATGTCTGCCAGCAGGACAGAGCAGAAATGAGCCAATGAGGCCGCCATGGCCCTGACCCGATGGGCTGACATATGACCCTCCAAACGGAAGCTTGGCTGCCCTGTATGCCCAGGCAATACAGTCTGCCCCCAGTTGGACAGCATACGCTTGGAAACAGCCATCCCTGGTTTACTGGGGTCATAGGATACGAAGAGCTGAGAAGCCCTTCTATGGCCCTGCATACTCTAAATATAGAAGGCCAATGCCCTCTTGCAGTCCAGGGTATGCAGAACTGTCTCTGCCTGACTGACATGTGGCCTGGGAAAGAAGGTAGGCAGCTGCACCACCTCCTGATTGAGGTGGAAAGAGACCACTTTCGGAAGAACTTGGGGTGTGCGCGGAGCACCACCTGGTTCCTATAGAAACTTGTACAAAACCTGTTGGACACAAGGGCCTGAAGCTCATTCACGCGCCGAGGCGATGTGAGTGCCACCAAGAAAACTACCTTCCAAAAAAGGTAGAGTAGATGGCAGATTGCCATCGGCTCAAAAGGCAGCCGAATAAGCTGCCCTAAAACCACATTCAAATCCCTTTCGGTCGCCGGAGGGCAGAATAGAGGGTTCAGCAGAAGCAGGCCTCTAAAGAACCTAGAAACCAGGAGATGTGCAGAGAGAGGTTTCCCCCTCCACTGGGAAGTGGTTTGCTGCAAGGGCACTGAGGTGAACACTGACAGAGTTGGACTTCAGGTCCAAATCCGAAAGGTGGAGAAGGTACTTTAAGACCACTGTAAACTGGCAGGAGAAAGGGTTTACATTCTGCTCCTCACACCAAGCCACAAACCTATGCCACTTGAAGGCATAGGTCCGTCTAGTTGACAGCCTCCTTGAGGCCAGCAAAGACCTCTTCCACATTTTTTGTAAGGAGGAGTGATGTGAGTACTACCCTTCCAGCAGCCATGCCATTAGTTTGAGGGAGCTGAGATTGGGGTGCAGGAGAGTGCCCCCCTCCTGGGACAGGAGGCTTGGAGAGGACCCCAGGGGAATGGGGGCCTCCACCGCTAAAGTAGAAGCAGAAACCAGGGTTGCCTCAGCCACCTGGGGGCTACCAGGATGACCGAGGCCTTGTCCTGGAAGATCTTGAATAGAGTCTTGGCCACCAGAGGCGTCGGGGGGAAACGCATAAAGGAGGCTCACAAACCATATGAGAAATGCATCATCAGCCACCCTGTGCAGGTGTGGCTGCCTGGAGCAGAACCGGGGCAACTGGTGATCGACCGGACTTGCAAACAAGTCCATTACTGTGTCCCCCCCCCCGGTCTGAAAAAGCCAATGGACTACTCCCTTGTCCAGCTGCCACACATGGGGCTGGAGAATCCTGCTTAGCCTATCGGCTAAGCAGATGGCCTGGCCGGTAAACTGCCCACAGATGAATGCCATGCCGGACTGCAAAGGAGCACAGATCCAGGGTTTCCTGACACAGCAGGCAGGACCCTGTGCCGCCCTGCTTGTTCACATAGAACATGGCTACTTGGTTGTCTGTCTGTACCAAGACAGGCTCGTGAGCCAAGGTCCGCCAGAACACTCCTAGAGCCAGGCGGATGGCACAGAGCTCCAAGAAATTGATTTGTTGTGTTCTCTCATTTGGAGACCACACCCCCTGAGTACAAAGTCCCTGGCAATGGGCTCCCCAGCCCAGAAAAGATGTATCCGTGGTCAGGATCCTCGTGCATCGAGGAGCCTGGAAAGGCATGGCCGCCTCCAAGTAGAATGGTTGAAGCCACCGGTCCAGGGACTGTACTAGTCGTCTGGACACCGTGACCCTGTCTCGGAGGCCGCCTATGGCCTGTGTCCACTGGTCTCTGAGGCACCACTGAGCAGTTCGCATGTGGAGGTGGGCATCTGGTGTTACATGGACTGTGGAGGCCATGTGCCCGAGGCGGCGCAGAAAGTGCCTTGCTGACACTTGGGATCTGTGACTCACTTGGCATGCCAGGGCCAGAAGCCTTTTTGCCCTGTCTGCTGGAAGGAAGGCCCTTGCCTGAAAGGTATCGAGTCTGGCCCCAATGAACTCTAGTTGTTGAGTGGTAACAAGGCTGGACTTGGAGTAATTGATTGCAAACCCCAGATGCTGGAGCACCTGGATGGTGTGGGATGTGGCTTGATGGACTTCTCTGGCTGAAGTGGCTCTGATGAGCCAGTTGTCCAGGTAGGGGAAGACGAAGACCCCTTGGAGTCTGAGAAAGGCGGCCACCACCGCCAGGCAATTTGTGAATACCCTGCGGGTGGAGGCCAGGACAAAGGGAAGTATCCTGTACTGGTAGTGATTGCCTCCCACCACAAAGCATAGATATTGCCTGTGGTCTGGGTGTATTAGGATGTGTGCATATGCATCCTTTAGGTCTAAGCAGCATAGCCAGTCTTCCTGGCGAAGGTAAGGCAGCAATATTCCAAGTGAGAGCATCTTGAACTTCTCACTCACAAGGAATTTGTTTAAGTTTTTTATTTATTTAACAATCACTTCTATACCGCATCTTCCATACATCAGTTGCGGTTCACAATAAACAACAATCAACAAAGCAGAGTTTGTTTTACATATAACATCATATAACTAAAAGACAATAAAACTTAAAAACAAATGATTACAGTTAACTAGCACAGAACAGTGCAAAACTATATACATTATATACAGATATACATTGTTTAGGGCTTAAGCATAATGCGAGGTACCGTTACTGCTATGGGAATTTTCATAGGTCATGGGATATCACATAAGTTGCGCAGGTCATGGGATATCACATAAGTTGCGCAGGTCAAGGATGGGTCTGAGGCCTCCTACTCTTTTTGGTACCAGAAAGTACCTGTAATAGAAGTCCTTGCCCTGTAGGTGGTGGGGCACCGGTCCTACCGTCTGATCCTCGAGAAGACCTGCCAACTCCTTCAGAAGGTGGTCCCGGTGAAGGGGAGACCTGAGGGGCTCTCCTGGAAAATGAGGAGGGGGTACCTGGGCCAAATGAAGGAGATAGTCCATCAGGGCTATCTGCAGGACCCAGGCATCGATGGTAATGGCTGTCCATCTGTGGGCATACAGGGTCAAAAGCCACTACCAGGCTGGGCCAGAGATGGTGCCTGGGGTTGGGGGGGGGGGGGCTTTCTGCTTATGCGGGTCATGCCCCTGTCCCTTGGCCTGCTGCCCCTGTTGAGGAGCCGGGGAGGCCTGAAAATGGGGGTAGCTTCAGTAAGCAGTACTCTTCCTCAAGTAAAAGGGCTTCTTACCCGAGCCCTTCTTTTGAGAAGGGGCAGAGATCTTCTTTGAGAGCCGTGTCCTCATGTACTCGGACTATTTCCACAGCCTTGTCTGTCATGGGTTTGCCAAAGAGGTTCTCTCCTTGGCATGGGAGATTGACCAACTTGTCGTGAACCCATTGCTCAAGGTCCGACGACTGTAGCCATGCTTGGCGGCATGCACAGATGACCGCCGCAGCTACCCGGGCCGCCGACTCGACCCCATCATAGGCTGCTCGAGTCACGAACTTCGAGCACTCAGATGCCGGTGAACAGGCTCTTGAAGTGCTGCAAAGGTCCCTCAGAGAGACTAGCTGAGAACCCGGCAAGTTCCTTTGCCAGATCCCTCAGGTACATGCCCATGTACAGCTGGCAGGCCTGGATTCGACAAGTCAGCATTGAACCCTGGAAGCACTTCTTGCCAAGGGCGTCCAAGTTTCGGGCCTCCCTGCCAGGAGGCACCGAGGAGTGCGTCTTCAGACTGCGCATGGCCAATTCCACAACCATGGAGTTGTGCGGCAATTGTGCCTTTTGAAATCAGGGCTCTTACGGACTCGATACATCGAGTCAATCCGTTTGCTGATCACTGGTGCTGACGCCGGTGTCTCCCACATGCGGAGCATTAGTCGTTCCAGGATTGGAGGCACGGGTACAGTAAGAGCCTCATGAGGGGGGGGGGGGGGGTTGGTAAGAGAGTCACACTGCAGGATCTCGAGCTCGTTGGCTCGGGGATACTCCTCAGACTCCATGGGGAATGCCAAAGCCTTTGACATATCCCTCACGAAGTCCAAGAACCTCGGGTCCTCCGGAGGGGAACTTCTCCTAGGTTCGGACACCAGGGAATCAGACGGGATGTCCCTGTGCCAACAGGTGTCTGGGGACGACTCCTCCGTTTCCCATCCCGATGCCTCCAAGGAGGAATTGATGGGCTCTGGCATCGACCGCCCCAACGCCGGTGGGACAAGCGGCGACATCGGCCGAGGATTGACTCGAGTCTGCATGGTCAAGGATCGGCTCGTCCTCCAAGGTCGACTTAGACGTCTGTGGCCCGGTGGTCGGGGTGGAAAAACCGGTCAGACCGGCAATCAGTGCCTGCTGCTGCTCCATGAAGGCAGATATACTGCGCTCCAGGGCCACATTCTGAAACAGAGTTCAGAAGGCTCTGCAGCCACCGGGTCAGGTCCCGACTCTAGTTCCCTTGATGAGGACAGTTGTTACCTGCCTCAGCTGCTCTGTCCCCCAGCTAGGAAGCTTCGCTGGACGCTCTATCTCCGAGGATCTGGGCAGGCGCTCGGTGCTCCGCGACCGGTCCCGGGAGGAACCAGGCTGTTCAGAGCCATCCAACGACACCACCTTCAAGGATTTTTTTTTCCTTTGATATTCCCGCGAGGGAGACCCTCTCTGAGGAACCCCTATGATGCTCTGAGTGTTCTCCCCGAGACCTAGAGGCCTCAGACGAGGTTCAGGCTCGCGAAGGTACGGACTCAGGAAAAATCCTATTATGCTGCTGCTGGTGGCTTCTCAGGGCCTTCGAGGACATCTTCCTACACGGACCACAGCCCACAGACCTTCAGGTCGTGGTCAGGCCCGAAGCACCAGAGACAGCAGTCATGTGTATCAGTGAGGGACATTAGTTTAGCACATCGATCACATTTCTTAAACCCGCTGGCAGCCATCGGGGGAAAAAGGGCCACTGCGAGGTCGAAGACCTGGGCTGCCAGTGAAAAAGAAAAAGAGCGCGAACGCTAGTCAAAGGACAAAAACCAAAAAAATCAAGCTGGAGTGGCCTAGTGGTTGGGGCAAGGTATTTCAGGCCGGAAGGTCAGGGGTTCAAATCCCACTAGGGGACAGCAACCTTGGGCTGGAAGGACTGGGGTTTCTAGTCCCACAGGTGCTCCCTGTGGTCTTGGGCAAGCCACTTAACCCTCCATAGCCCATGTTACCTGTAAAATAGTTCTCTCCAAGTTATAATGCCCTGTTCAATGTAATTTGTTCAATGTAAACCGCACTGATGCAGAATAGCGCGGTATATAAGAGAATGTAAATAAATAAATAAAGATACCAGTGTACCAAGCCGAAGGCGGGAAGGGGAACCCGTGTCGATCCGGTAAGGGGAAAAAAAAAATTCTAACTTTTTAAGCTTTTTCCATGGAGACAGTTGGACAACGTCCAGAGGGCTCCGTGGAAAAAAGGAGACTGAGCAAGATGGCACCCTTGGGTGGGAAGGGGACGACGTATGTGTGATGCAATTCCCAAAGGCTTTCTCTGAAAGCTGGGGATTTCCTCCGCATGAGAGCTCCATTGGCAGCGACGTCACTCATATGTGAGGACTGACTTCCTGCTTGTTCCCAGAGAATCATCAATTAGAATATCTCGGGATCCACTGTTTTACAAATTTTCAAAAAATGTTTGCTTCAGAAATTAAATGTGTTATTTCTTAATGAATTTGATACGCTGAATTCAAATATGATAGTGAAATTGGTCAATCGGCTCCTGTTTCTATAATATGTTGAAAAATTTACATTTTACCACTATGTATGGCGAAAATAGAGCCTAAATCCTTAGATGTAAATCAAAATCTTATTACAAATGAAAATTTGCACAATAACAAGCATATTTTTATAAAATAAAGTTCATCAACATACTTAGAAGAAACAGGAGTAATTATGTCTGCAATTTAACTTTCATTAAGAACATTTGTAAGTACATTCTAGCAAGTTTTGTTCTCATTCAGTGGCTTCATGAGTCTTCCTGATCTGTTTCTTGCACTGAAGCAATGGAATATCCCTTGTCACTGTCCAGCAGTAGTCTGCAAGCATTGATGGACTCCATTTACCCCGATACCTCTTTTCCATGTCTTGGTGAAATCGTTCTCCATGTTCACCACTTACTACTCCACAATTTTGTGGGAAAAAAATCTAGATGAGAGTGTAGAAAAGGAATCTTTAAGGACATGTTGCAACCAAGGTTTTTGTATGCCTTGAGAAGACCATGAACAATCTCTTGGTAATTATTTGCTTTGTTATTTCCAAGAAAATTTTGTGTCACCGATTCAAATGCTATCCATGCAGCCTTTTCCTTTCCACGCAATAAACAAAGAAATTTGTCATCTTGAAGAAGTGCACGAATCTGAGGGTCAACAAAAACTCCTTCCTTAAACTTTGACATCACTCAGTCTAGGAAATTTACCACTAAGATACCTGAAAGCAGGTTTAGTTTTATCCATCGCCTTGACAAAGTTTTTCATTAGTTCCAACTTGATGTGCAAGGAAGGCATCAAAATCTTGTTGCTGTCTACAAGTGCTGGAAAATGGAAAACTACACTTACCCAGTAATTGTAGTTCCTTTAGTGACTCCAGTTTAGTCCTCCACCTCTGGTTTGTGTACCTCCTCCTGCAGCTTGGAGACTGGGCATGTCAAAATCGTATCATCACTGGATGTAGCATGCTGGTCTCTCCCATCAGCCCCAGTGAACTATTGACAAAGCACACTCAAAGGAGCAACCAATAAGTAGCTATCAACTGTGCAACATGAATTTCCCCCTAGGGAAGAGGAAACCACCTTGCACCTTACCCCGCTGTCCCATACAGAAGTAGGAAACCACAGAGTAAGATTAGACAGAAACAGATAGGCAAGGTCAGAATCCGGAAAGAAATCCAGTAAGAATGACACCTACCGGTAGACTTGCACTTCTCTCAACTGAACCTCCACTGCCAGACAAACCCCGGGTGAGAATGAGGACTAAACTGGAGTTTATGCTGAAGAGGGCTTTAAACTAGATTCGTTGGGGATAGGTGAAGAAAGCCCCCAGGTAAGTGAAAGCCCCCAGGTAGGTGATACATTAAATACCTTTATGGAAATGGGTAACAGGGATAACATATGGAAAGCAGTGTGTATAAATGCCCGTAGCATGGGAAATAAGATCCCTGATGTTGAAGCTTTGGTGGGAGTGGCTGACTTGGATTTAGTGGCAGTTACAGAAACATGGTTCACAGAAAACCATGACTGGGATGTAACTATACCTGGCTATACTTTATTCAGAAAGGACAGGGTAGGAAGAAGGGGGGGAGGAGGAGTGGCACTATATGTAAAAACTACTATTAAAGCTTTGGAATTACAGAGCTTAAAAGGGAGAGAGGAGGCACTGTGGGTTAAACTAGAAAGAGGGAAAGAGAAATCTATTTGCATTGGTGTGATATACAGACCTCCCTCACAAGAGGAAAAGGTGGACAGAGTTAATTGAAGACATACGCAGCATTGCTAGAAAAGGGGAAGTGCTACTGATAGGAGATTTCAATATGCCAGATGTTGATTAGCACATTCCTGCTGCAGTATCATCTAAAAGTAAGGAGATCCTGGATTCTCTACAGGGAGAACTATTCAGGCAATTGGTAACAGACCCCACACGTCAAGGGGCCATACTGGACTTGGTGCTTACCAATGGTGAAAGTGTTTCTGATGTTGTAGTGGGAGATCATTTTGCATCCAGTGAACACCAGATGGTGTGGTTCAGTATTAGGACTAGGGCTGTTAGAATCCATTCCAAGGTGAGGATCTTAGACTTTAGGAAGACTAACTTTGCGAAGATGGGCCAATACCTTAGGGAGTCGTTAGTGGGATGGGAACAGCTGGGGGATGTAGAAAAACAGTGGGCAAAACTGAAAGGGGGTATTTTAAGGGCAACCAATCTTTTTGTTAAAATGGTAAATAACGGCAAAAGGAAAAGGAGACCGCTCTGGTTTTCGAAGGAAGTAGCTGAAAAAGTGAAGAAAAAGAGGGAGGCCTTCATGAAATACAAGAGATCACAGAGAGAGGAAGACAGGCATCTGTATTTGGAAAAACTTAGAGAAGCTAGCAAAGTAGTCAAGAAGGCAAAGATTCAAAAGGAGGAGGAAATAGCCAATGCAATAAAATGGGGGGATAAGACATTTTTCAGATATATTAGTGAGAAGAGGAAGGGCAAAAGTGGTATTGTCAGACTCAAGGGTGCAGGGGAGGAATATGTAGAAGCTGATAAGGATAAAGCGGAATTGCCTAACAAATATTTTTGTTCTGTGTTCACAGATGAAGAACCAGGAGAAAACCTCAGAAAACACCCACAAATAGGAACAGAAGCGAGGGACATCTTGAACAATTTTCAGAAGACTCTGTTCGTGAGAAACTAGCTCAACCTAAAGTAGACAAAGCGATGGGACCCGATGGGATACACCCTAGAATATTGAGGGAACTTGGGGACATTCTAGCAACTCCACTGACTGACCTTTTCAATGCCTCGTTGGAGTCGGGAGTGGTGCCAAAGGACTGGAGAGAGGCTCATGTGGTGCCTTTACACAAAAGCGGAAGTAAGGATGTGGTTGAAAACAGGCCGGTTAGTTTAACTTCAGTGGTGAGTAAATTATTGGAAACGCTGCTGAAAGAGAAAATAGTGAGGTTTCTGGAGTCCAGCGTATTACAGGATCTGAGGCAGCATGGATTCACCAGAGGCAGGTCTTGTCAGACAAATCTGATTGATTTCTTTGACTGCGTGACCAGGGAGTTGGACCGAGGGAGAGCTCTAGATGTGGTGTATTTAGATTTCAGTAAAGCCTTTGACACTGTTCCTCACAGGCGACTTATAAACAAACTGAGCACCCTAGGGATGGACCCTAAAGTTACTGCTTGGGTTAGAAATTGGTTGGGTGGGAGGCGACAAAGAATACAAGTAAATGGAGCTCACTCTGAGGAGAAGGATGTTACCAGTGGTGTGCCCCAGGGATCTGTCCTTGGTCCGATTCTTTTTAACATCTTTGTTAGTGATATAGCGGAAGGGCTGTCGGGTAAGGTTTGCCTCTTTGCGGATGATACCAAAATCTGCAATAGAGTAGACACCCAGGAAGGTGTAGATAACATGAGGAGGGATCTAGCTAAGCTTGAAGAATGGTCTAGAATTTGGCAGCTGGGATTTAATGTTAAAAAATGTAAGGTCATGCAATACAGTATAGGAGGTGAAGTACTTTTGTCCACTAAAGAAGAGCGGGACCTAGGCGTGGTTGTGTCTGATGATCTTAAAGTAGCTAAACAGGTAGAAAAGGCGACGGCATAAGCTAGAAGGATGCTTGGGTGTATACGGAGAGGAATGACTAGCAGAAAAAAGGAGGTGATAATGCCTCTGTATAAAAGTCTTTGGTGCGACCTCATTTGGAGTATAGTGTGCAATTCTGGAGACCGCACCTTCAAAAGGATGTGAACAAGATGGAGTCGGTGCAGAGGGTGGCTACTAAAATGATTAGTGGGCTTCATTATAAAGCATATGAGGACAGACTTAAGGATCTTAATATGTACACCTTAGAGGAAAGGCGGGATAGAGGTGATATGATTGAGATGTTTAAATACCTCCGTGGCATAAATGTTCAGGGAGAGCGCCTCTTTCAATTGAAAGCGAGTTCTGCTACGAGGGGACATGGGATGAGGGTGAAGGGAGATAGATTCAGGAGTAATATGCGGAAATATTTCTTTACGGAAAGAGTAGTGGATCCATGGAATATAGTCTCCCAGTGAAGGTGGTAGAGATGAGGACAGTAACTGAATTCAAAAAAGCATGGGACCAACACAGAGGATCTCTAAAGGTAAAAAGTGGACTGTTGTAGTTGATATGGAAGGACAGACTAGATAGGCCATGTGGTCTTTCTGTCATCATGTTTCTATGCTTCTAGGTTATAATTACCAGGTAAGTGTAATTTCCATTTCCTTATTGTTCCTCCAGTTTAGTCCTCCACCTCTGGGATGTAACAAAGCAGTAATCATTGGGAGGGACCTTTCCAGCCAGCTCGCAACACCGCCAACCTGAAGCAAGCATCATTCGCCGCCAGAACATCCAGGCGGTAGTGCTTACTGAAAGTATGAAGTGACCACCGGGTGGCCGCTCTACAAATATCCCCCGGTGGAACTAAACTGTGTTCCGCTCAAGAAGTCACTTGTGCTCTGGTAGAGTGAGCATGCAAGCCCATCAGAACCGCCCAACCTTGCAACAGATATGCTGATGCAATCGCCTCTCTAATCTATCTTGAAATGGACGCTTTCGCCGCCGCTTCGCCTTTGCGGCGACCTCCGAATACCACAAAAAGACGGTACGATTTTCGAAAAGACTCCGAAACTTAAGTATTGCCACAACACTCGTTTTATGTCCAACCAACGGAAATCACAATCAGCAGTGTTCCGTTCCAGAGAACCGGTCACTGGAAGAGAAACAGTTTGATTCAGGTGAAAGGCAGATACCACCTTTGGCAAAAAGGACGGAACTGGACGCAATACCACCTTCTCTCCTCGGAAAAGTCAAGAACGGTTCTCTACAGGACAACACTTGTAACTCCGAAACTCGCCTCGCCGAACAGATGGCTACCAAAAACACGTTTTTTAAAGTCAAATTCTTCACCGAAGCCCAATGTAAAGGCTCAAAAGGTTCTTCAGCCAACCCCCCTAAGACCAAATTGTGATCCCACGGCGGAACGACGATCATCCTCGAGGGCCGCAGTCTGGAAACTGCTTTAAGAAAGCATAAAACAGAGTGAGCCCCTAGAGCAATGCCCTGCACTTTTCCTCTATAGCACGAAATAGCCACCAACTGGACTTTCAAGGAACTGGCCACTAGCCCCTTATCAAACCTATCTTGTAAAAAAAAAACCCTAAAACCAAGGGCACGGATACTGTAGCTGCCCGCACCTGCCGTCGAGAACACCAGTCCTCAAAATTACATCAGACCCGAACATATGCCAGAGACGTGGAGTGCTTTCTTGCTTTCAGCAACGTGGCGATCATGGCCCCAGAATAACCTTTTTTCTTCAGCCTCACCCTTTCAATGGCCAAACCGTAAGAGAACCGATCCACCCGAGGCATTCGCAGCAGACCTTGTAGCAACAGATCCTCCCCCACCGGCAATCTCCAGGTATGTCCAACTAGCATGCGAATGAGATCGGCGTACCATGGCCTTCTTGGCCAGTCCGGCACACGCTCTCTTGAACTGACCAAGTGCCTTGTGCAAACTGATCTTCGCCATGAGCTCCCAATCCCGTGAGACTCACGTCTGTCAATAACGGGAGCCACTCCGGCTGTTCCAGAGGCATTCTTGCTTTCAATGATCCCGGAAGCAGCCACCACCGAAGAGACTGTCTGACTGAGTGGGCAGGGCTGCCGCTTGTTCAACGAAACGGACTTATGTGACCACCGATGAAGCAGCGCTCTTTACAACAGGCGCATATGAAATCTGGCCCAAGGCACTGCTTCTAGGGTTGCCGCCATCGTTCCCAGCACTCGGAGATAAGTCCATGCTGAGGGGGACAGGGTGGATCTGAACTTGCGTACCAATTGCCGCAGGGCTTGAACTCATCTGTCTGGTAGAAACACTGCTCCTTTCCGAGTGTTGAACCGTACCCCTAGATATTCGAGATCCTGGGAAGGCACCAGACAGCTTTTGGATGGATTGACCACCCAACCTAGGCTCTGCAAAAACTTCACCACTTTGTCACCTGAACACACTCTCCCTGCGATTTTGCTCGAATCAACCAATCGTCGAGATACAGATGAACCAGAATTCCTTCTCTGCATAACACTGCCACTACCACCACCATGATCTTGGTGAAAGTTTGCGGTGCCACTGCCGGACCGAAAGGCAGTGCTTGGAACTGATAATGCCCCCAAGGGAACGCGAACCACAGGAACCTTTGATGAGTCGCTCTGATTGGGATGTGTAAGTGCGCCTCGGTAAGGTCGAGGGAAGTCTCGACCTTACCAAGGCGTACTCCCATTGCCTCACCGCCACAATGCGTACTGCCCCTTGCCTCATACTCCCCCCTTGCCTCACTGCCACAATGACCGACCTCAATGTTTCCATTCTGAAATCTGGTACGCGAAGACACCGATTTACCCCTTTTAGGTCTAATATAGGCCAAACAGCTCAGTCTTTCTTTGCCACCACAAAATTGAGTATCGACCCTTGCCGTACTCTGCCATGGGAACCAGCGCAACTGCTTCCATTTCTGATTTAAAGTACTGTGGACTGCCAAGGTTCTCTGCTGACCTTTGCATGGAGACATCACTAATGAATTCCGCACATGCCTCCCCAATTCCAGTGCATAACCCTCACGAATTACCTCTAAGATCCACTGGTCGAACGTTATTTGGGCCCAGGTGGGAAGAAACGCCCAAAGTCGCCCACCAATCGGATGACCTCCCACCGGGACCCACCTCCTTTCATTGTGGTTTTCGAGTTGCCGCAGTCTTAGCAGCTGCAAAACCTCTACCTACTCCACGAAACCTATGGGCTCTAGAAGCAAACCTTCCACTTTGGAACCCCCCCCCCCCCCCCAAACGAGAAGTACGAAATCTTCAGGAATCCCTAGAAGAGCCCAGAAAGGCCGGGAAGGGCTTCCCTTGTTTTGGCTTATCCTCCAGGAGCCTGCCCCCCTTGGACTCCGATCCTTCACCAACTTGTCCAGGTCCTCTCCAAAACAACAACTTCCCTTTAAACGGAAGCTTACTGAGTCGAGACTTGGACAATCCATCGGCCACCCAGTTCCACAACCACTAAAGAAGCCATACTATTAGCGTGCGCTCCAATCAGGTCATAATGCACATCAGCTAAATATGCCGACCCAGACTCTAGACGATCTAGCTCTTTATCTCCTCCTGCTCTAGGCGCGGTGACTGTCAAAAACGCTGAGAGCATCGGAGGCATGCTCTTGCTACCCATGTTCTAGAAATGGAAGCCTGCAAGGACAGAGCGTTAGCCTCAAATGATTGCTTCAACAAATAGTCCACTTTTCTATCCTGTGCATCTTTTAAGGCTGCGCTACCTTCCACCGGTATCGTGGTTTTCTTTGTGACCGCGGACACTGCAACATCAACGCGCAGTGATCGGAACATTTGTCCTTATCCGCCAAGGGATACAGCCTGCTCATCATTCTAATCCCTCTTAGGCCTGCTTCCGGCTGATCCCACTTGTCTTGGATCATGCGGTCAACCACTCTGTGAACGGGAAACACTACCTGCGCCTGCCTCACCGCTTGTATGATGGGATCTTCCACCTCTTCTTCTTCTGTCACCGGAGTCATAGCGAGGTTTAGTGTCTGAAGGGATTCCGTGATAAGGGCCGTCAACTCGTCCCTTCGGAACACCCGAATTATCTTTGCCTGATCCTCCGGCTCTTGTCTCTCTCCTAAGTCCTCCATTGCTTCGAGCTCCCACTCGGCCCCTTCCGACTCTGCCCACTTGCAAGCAGTGGGTGACAAATCACGAAGCCGGGAGTACTTCAGAGGCTTCGGGGAAATGCTACCAGCGTCCGCCACCGCGGCCTGCTGGACCTGACTAGACGGAGTCAAGGGCTTCGGCACCTTACCCTGACGGCACAAACAAAACGCCTGATGCATAATTAATACGAAATCCGGGCAAAAATCCCTGAGATGTGGCCCCGCTCCCAGGACCGGTGCCACGCCTGATGGACCCAGAGAAACCTCCAGGTCAGGCCCTTGTAACACGGATCATATGGCCTCTCCTTCTGTTCCAGCCGAAGGATCCTGGAGCTCCTGAGCCAGCTTGACCTCCATCTGTTGATGCACAGTGGTAGATACTGAGGCACAGCCCCGGCTAATGCCGGAGTCAGCCATCGTACCTCTGTAGGTACTGCAGACTACACACCGAGGGCGTGCTGCCATAAGCCAACACACCCACAAAACACCTGCTGCACCTTCTTTCTTTCTTTTCTGCTTGTTTCTTTTCTTTTTAATCAAAGGAGATCAAAATAAAGGAAAAAAATAGATAAATTGAATAAATTAAGTAAATAAATAGAATTAAACAAGGCAAAACCCTTTCAAAAAAGAAGAAACTCCTGCAGAACAAAAGACAGGCAGAGAAGTTCCCCCAATACCGCAGAAACAAGATGAAGGCAGAATAAATGCAAACTCTCCCCGCAATGACTAGGCATGAAAGCAAGCTTCTTGCACATGACAGAAGCCGCACTTGCAGCCGAATTGCGAATCCCCGCCACGCGGTGACCACGCAGTATCAAAATGGCCGCCAGAGAAAGGGATCACGAAATGGCGCGAAATCCAGCTGTCTTGACACCGGATCACTGCCTGCTGCTCCGCTAGCCGGTCTGATCCGTCTGCCAGCAAGTATAAAACGATCTTACCCCCATCAGAAGATCTGCTTACTTGTCTCCTCAGATGCGGGAACGGCAGCCCACGCTAATCCGCTCAGCACGGGATCGAGCGGGAAGATGCCGTCAAAAAAAAACAAAACCCCCAAACCTCTTGCCCCCTGCACAGCCTCACCATAGCGCTGCCTCGTCGGGGAATGTTGCAGTAAGGGTGCCGATCACAGAGCTCGCCTCTGTACAGACAAGGAGAAGAGATCTGTCAGTGAACTCGCATAGAACAGCTCACAATACAGAGAAAGGGCAGACGGGACCAGTGCAAGCAAATCCGTCTTCTTTTAATTATTTTTTTAAGCTACAGAGCCCAAATTTAAAAAAAAACAAAAACAAAAAACTTTTAACCAGGAAAGAAAACTGGAGCAGCTGGTTCATGAACCGACCAGAGGGGAAGCAATATTAGACCTAGTCCTTAGTGGAACACCAGATGTAGTGCAAGAGATAAGGGTGTTGGGGCCACTTGGCAATAGTGATCATAGCATGATCGCCTTTGATTTAATTAGTGGAGGAGGGATAGTAAGGAAATCCACAGTACTACCCTTTAACTTTCGAAAGGGAGACTATGATAGAATGAGGAAAACAGTTAAGAAAAAACTAAAAGGAGCAGTTGCAAAGGTTAAAGACGTACATAAAGCTTGGGTGTTGTTGAAAAATACTATCTTGGAAGCCCAGACCAGCTGTATTCCACGCTTTAAGAAAAGTGGAAGGAAGTCTAAAAAATTGCCAGCATGGTTTAAAGCTGAGGTCAGAGAGGCTGTTGTTGCCAAAAAAGCATCTTTCAAGAAATGGAAAAAAGAGCCAAATGATGAAACCTGGAAACAGCACAAGCACTGGCAAGTCAAATGCAAGGCATTGATAAGGCAGGCAAAGAGAGAATTTGAGAAGAAGCTTGCTGCGGAAGCAAAAACGCGAAATAAAGACCTTTTCAAGTACATTCGTAGAAAAAAAACCGTGAGAGAGTCAGTTGGTCAATTAGATGATAAAGGGGTTAAAGGAGCACTAAGAGGCGACAAGGCGATAGCGGAGAGACTGAATGAATTCTTTGCTTCGGTCTTTACTGAGGAAGATGTAGGGATGTTACCCACGACTGAAGTGGTATTTAAAGGTGTGGAAGAATTGAAGGAAATATCGATACATCGGGAAGATGTCTTACAACTATTAGATAAACTGAAGAGTAGCAAATCACCTGGGCCGGATGGTATACATCCAAGGGTGTTGAAAGAACTGAAATTTGAGATTGCAGACCTGCTATCAGTAATCTGTGAACTATCATTAAAATCATCTCTAATACCTGAGGATTGGAGGATCGCCAATGTAACACCAATTTTTAAAAAGGGTTCGAGGGGTGATCCGGGAAACTACAGACCGGTGAGCCTGACATCAGTACCGGGAAAAATGGTAGAAAACCATCATAAAGAATAAAATTACTCAGCATATAGATAGTCATGACCTAATGGGAGACAGCCAACATGGCTTTAGACAAGGAAGATCTTGTCTTACTAATCTGTTATGTTTTTTTGAAGGAGTGAATAAACAGGTGGACAAAGGTGAGTCGGTTGATATTGTGTATCTGGACTTTCAGAAAGCCTTTGACAAGGTCCCTCATGAGAGACTTTTGGCAAAACTAAAGAGTCATGGGATAGGAGGCAGTGTACTACTGTGGATCAGGAACTGGTTAAAAGATAGAAAGCAGAGGGTAGGGCTAAATGGCCAATTTTCCCAATGGAGAAAGGTGAATAGTGGTGTACCCCAGGGATCTGTGCTGGGTCCGCTGCTTTTTGACATATTCATAAATGACCTGGAAAGTGGAATAACGAGTGAGGTTATCAAATTTGCTGATGACACAAAACTATTTAAAGTTGTTAAAACCCAGGAGGATTGTGGAAAATTGCAAGAGGATCTTGATAAATTGGAAGACTGGGCATCAAAATGGCAGATGAAATTTGATGTGGAGAAGTGCAAGGTTATGCACCTAGGGAAGAACAACCCAAACTATGGTTACACGATGCAAGGTTCCACATTAGGAACCACCACCCAAGAAAAAGATTTAGGCGTCATTGTGGATACCATGTTAAAACCCTCGGCCCAGTGTGCAGCGGCGGCCAAGAGAGCAAATAGAATGCTAGGTATGATAAGGAAAGGAATGGAAAATAAAACAAAAGATATTATAATGCCTCTATATCGTTCCATGGTGAGACCGCACCTTGAATATTGTGTGCAATTCTGGTCGCCGTATCTTAAAAAGGATATAGCGATTTTAGAAAAGGTTCAGAGAAGAGCCACCAAAATGGTAAAGGGGATGGAAGGCTACTCCTATGAAGAAAGGCTAAAAAGGTTGGGGCTCTTTAACCTGGAAAAGAGACGGCTGAGGGGAGATATGATAGAAGTCTATAAATTAATGAACGGAGTGGAACGGGTAAACGTAGATCGATTGTTTACCTTATCAGAATATAGAAAGACTAGGGGACATGCAATGAAGCTACAGGGTAAACTATTTAAGACTAATAAAAGAAAATATTTTTTCACTCAACGTGTAATCAAACTCTGGAATTTGTTACCGGAGGATGTAGTAAAGGCTGTTAGTGTAGCTGGGTTTAAAAAAGGTTTGGACAAGTTCCTGGAGGAAAGGTCCATAAACCATTATTAAGAAGGGACCCAGGATATCAATGCTTGAACCAATACAAGCATTGTGGAACCTGTGTCCCTTGGGGAAACTGCTAGGTACGTATGACCTAGATTGGCCACTGTTGGAAACAGAATACTGGGCTTGATGGACCTTGGTCTGACCCAGTATGGCATATCTTATGTTCTTATGTTCTTATAAAGCCAATCGAGCTATAACTAACACTAAGCTACCTTAACAGCTCCTTGTGTGTTCCTCAAGTGAGCCCAGACCTAGGCTCACTACGTCCTCCTGCTGCATGGAGACTGGACACACTGGGGTTGATGGGAGAGACCAGCAGGCTACATCCAGTGATGTCACGATTTTGACATGCCCAGTCTCCAAGCTGCAGGAGGAGGTACACAACCCAGAGGTGGAGGACTAAACTGGAGGAACGATAAGGAACAGAACACTTTTGCTTCCAGGATCCAGTGACTGACGGAGTGGCCAGTCCCTTTTGATTAAATGACAATCTCTAGCACAACTATCCCATTCACACAGGAAGTAGCAGTACTTGGTGTTATCCACCCTGAAGACCAAGCAAGAGGGCGACCACTTTGAAAACCACCACAGATTGACCATAGATGTTGATCAAAGTTTATACATTTCAAAAATTGTTTCATATTGTCATAAGTCTCTTTCATAAAAGCTGCATGACCAATAGGAATTGATAGTAGCAAGTTGCCATTTAAGCAGCAATACAGCTTTAAGACTTGCTTTTGATGAATCAATGAAGAGCCTCCAATCATCTGCATTGTAATTGATATTGAGAGCTGCCATTAAACCTTTTACATTGTTGCACGCAGCAAGATCACCTTCTTTGAAAAAGAATGACACCAAGTCTTTCTGATGGCACCGGAAAAAAGAAATTCAAACGTCACCAGCCAGAAGATTCCACTGCTGTAGTCTGGAACCCAAAAGCTCAGCTTTATTCTTCGAGAGATCCAAATCCCTAACAAGGTTGTTCAATTCACCTTGTGTTATGAGGTGTGGCTCATTAGCAGTGGCCAGAAGAAACTCTGGGTCACGAGATGTTGACGGTTCATGACTACAAACTTCTTCCTCACTTGATTCTAATGATGATGATTCTGACATTTTGGGAATCGGCAACCCTTCTCCATGAGGCACTGGGCGTATTGCAGATGGAATGTTTGGATAGTGCATGGTCCACTTACTCTTTCTGGATATGCCTTTCTGAATTGGAGGAACCATGCAGAAGTAGCAATTGCTGACGTGATCCGTGGGCTCTCTCCAGATCATTGGAACTGCAAAAGGCATTGATTGCCTTTTCCCATTCATCCATTGCCTGAGATTTGTTGCACATGTATTGCAGAACATGTGTGACGCCCAACTCTTATCCTGATCTCCTAATCTGCAGCCAAAATATAAGTTGTAGGCTTTAACCGCCACAGTCATATTCCATTTTTGTGATGTAAAAGTCATTTCACCACAAATATAGCAGAAATTATCTGCATTAACACAAGTATGATGATTTGCCGAATATGCTGTGATTGACCTATCGGCATAAAATAATGCAAAATAATTAATTTTTAATTTTTCTGTGACTAACACCTTAAGATTTATACTGTCAAGTGATGCAAATTTAAATACTGATTGCATCATCTGGTTTTGGACAGATATTTCTATTGGTTGCAAGTAGATATCACGCAATCTCACACAAATGTTGCATAATGCAGTTAATGGCCCCTAATGGACTAATTAATAGCATTTATCTTAGCAACTAGACCTAATCAGCCATTTTCATTATGATTTCTGTGTTCAGCAGCATTAAATTAGTTTAGAACAGCTGCTTTCATGGCCGAAGCATTTTGGCTGTTGAACAGTGTGATTTTATTTCTTACAGAACGTGCATTTATTAGTACGAGTTTAATGAACAAACCTACCTCTTCCAAAGACGAGGAAGATGTAAAACTAGAGGACATAACATGAAGCTGCAAGGAAGTAAAATGAAAGGCAATGTCAGAAAATACTTTTTCACTGAAAGGGTGGTGGATGCTTGGAATGCCCTCCCCCAATGGAAGTGGTGGGGGCAAATACAGTGACAGAATTCAAAATGGCATGGGACAGAGAGGATCCCTTTATAGCAACAGGATAAAATTTAAAAAAAAACCACATCTATCTCATATCTGAACAAATAGGGGTGTCCTACATGGAGCGGTGGGTACACAACTAAACAAAGGCATAGGGAGGGGTGACCTGCATGGAGCAGCAGATGCACCTACTCTTGCCGCCTTGCTGGGTAGACTAGATGGACCATACTGGTCTTTATCTGCCGTCATATACTATGTTACTATGTAACCCTCTCTACTCCGTGTCTCCCGTCCCCTTCTTCTAAAGCATACATACAGACAGATCTCTAAATGTGTTCACATAAGCTCTATGACGAAGACTACTGATCATTTAAGTAAATGCCCTTTGCTATGACTCCATTTTGTTTATATCATTTTGAAGATGCTGTCGCCAGAATTGCACATAGTACTCAAAATAAAGTCGCACCAGAGACTTATTCAGAGGACCTATCACCTCCTCCTTTCTGCTGCCATTCCTCTGCATTTACACCCAAGCATCTTTCTAGCTTTTGCAGTCACCTTTTCCACCTGCTTGGTCACCTTAAGATTATCAAAAACAATTACTCCCAGGCCCTGCTCTTGTGTGTGGACAAAAGTACTTCACCCCTTGTACTGTACAGTTCCCTTGAGTTTTATAGCATTAAATTCCAGCTGCCAAATTCAACAAACTTTGCTAAATCCCAACTCATGTAGTCTACCATTAACCAGATACTTCTAATGGAATTCTGCAAAATGCAGAATTTACCCAGAATTACTCACCTGTAAAGAAATCTGCGTAGGCGCAGACATACGCAATTCACTGAGACAGGCTCAGGTGTTCAAGCTTTGCCTGGAGCCTGCCTCACTTTTAACCTTTTCAGTTGCAAGAGCATTTCCATTCGCTCCCACAACTGTGCTAGATTACTTTTCAAAACATTGCATGCCAGCGTCAAACAGAAGTGCTTTCTGTATGACAGGAAGTGTTTCTATTTACCTTGTGAAAGCATGCTGCCAGCATCAGAATCTAGCACAGCCACGTGAATAAAGGGAAATGCTCATATGGCTGTGTTAAAGAGCCACTGTGATCATCAAGCAAAAGATAAGGGTTACAGGTGAGACAGGAGTGGGGTGGCTGGAGATGGGTGTATGCCTGAGGGGTGGTGAGAAAGGAAGGTGGAGGTATGTGCCTGGGAAGAAAGAAGGAGTAGTAAGGGAGAGCCAAGGTTTGGTGCATGGGGTGGAAGAGAGAAGGTGAGGTGCATGATGGCAGATCTTAGTAACAGACAGCAATAGGCATCTTGCTAGAAGTTAGAGGAAGAGAGAACAGAGGGGACAAGGAAGGCTTGGGGGTTGGAGAGAGAACCCTTGGAGAAAGCACAGAGGAAAAAGGCAGGGGGAATTTCAGGTCTAAAGGAGGAGTTTAATCTTTATAATGGGTTAGTCTGCAAAATTCTGCATGCTTTATTAGTAATTTTTGTGCAGAATTCTCCCAAGTGAAACCAACTTGGTTCTCTAAGGACAAGCAGGATATCAAGTTCTCACAGATCAGACTCCCTTGCTAGAGGCTGCCTTCAACTGAACAAAGGAAATAGAAAACATGTGAAAGTTGCCACCAACAAGTCACCAACACAACTACTTTTGGCAGCAACAAGCCTTTTCAGTTATTACCGTTTTCTTTTTGAAAAGCAGCCAAGAAATGAAGAAAATGGGCCCTAGGAAGGGACTCCAAACCTAAAGGTTCTGGAGGATAGACTAGTCAAACCAGTCATGTCAGGAATCCCTATACAAAAAGAGTAATGAAACGTGAATGCACAGACCGACACCCATGTTGCAGCCTTGCAAATTATGACAGATGCCTAAACTTCAAGTGGACTAGCAACTCAGCCATGGTTTGAACATTATGATCATCCTTGACATGACCTTCAAGAGTTGGGCCTGCTTAGACAAAAAGGAGATGCAGTCTGCTAGCCAACTGGATAACATATACGTGAGAATCTTTCTCCACAGCCCCAGGTTTGCAATGGTCAAAAGAAAAAAAATTTGTGCAATTCCTGTGAGTTTTTTAGTCTGTCCAAAATAGAAGGCTAAGGCCGTTTTATAATGCAACATGTGTAAAAGGTTACGTTCACCATCCTGAGAATGTGGCCTAGGGGAAATTGTTAGGACAACTGATGGTTAATGTGGAAAATTAGATACCACCTTAGAAAGGAACTTAGGATGAATACACAGCACCACCCTAATATTGAAAAAAAAATGTATATTTTAATTTTATTTAGTATTTAGCTCACTCAGCATGCCAAAGTGACTAACACTGAAAATAAGACCTTTTAGAGGGGAAGTGATGTCATTGGCCACAATAGCAGCCTGAGCCCATAGCATTGTCATCCCCAATAACAATTAATATTGGAATCCAGTACTATTGTCCTCTGCTGACTCGAAATGATACAGCTGCGGAGGAGTGCTCCTGCCCAGATATGATGTGATGTTTGAATGGGCTTTAAAATTGTTCTTTGGGGACAACAGAGTGTTTTAGCAATTATTTCCTAACAGCCAGAACTGATGATATTCACAGCAAACTTAGGGAAATGGGGACATGTCTTGAAGACGACCAAATTTTAAGAACTGGCAGAATTCCTCAATTTACTAACTATTGGAAGATTGATAGTATCAGTGATACGAGGCGCTACTGGACAAGTTAGGGAATTTTGAAAACAGAGCCAGGCATAAACATTTGTGCTTTAATGGGGGAGTGGGGGAAGCAGTTTAAAGATGAAAGGATTCAAGGACCTGTTTGATATGCTGCATAAAGGGAGCTCAGACCAGTAATTAATTGTTTAAACAGATATCTGTGATCCTTTCCCTTCTATATCAAATTTGCTGTTGCTAGGAAAGATTGCTCTGCAAAGAATATAGCTAAGGCATGGCACACTGCATCCAATGGGACTTTGCAGACTATTTACAATTACAGCCCACTGACTGTGCAAAAAGCAGCTTTTAAGTAAGAGAATGCAAGTGCAGGACATGCACAACTGCCTGCAAAGACATGCATCCTTGCCTCCTCAAAAAGGCATTCTTCTGTCTGATGGGACTAAATTTTGCTATGAATCAGAAATATGTGTTTTGAATATGAAGTAAAGCTGTCGACTTGTGTGTCAGATCTGAATTTGGAAAATACTTGTAAACATTCACTGCTGGATGATTGAGGAGTTCACCACATCAGATTTTCTAGTTTCCCTGCAGAATTTGGTAGCAACTGGAAATTCCTGCGTCGTCACTGCTGGTGAGTCACACTATTAGACATACTGAGGTGGGGCAGTGGGCGTAGGGTTGTTGGAGGGGGTGTAATAGGGTCACTATTTGTGCTTAAAATTGTCCTCTGGGATGGAATTGAAGAGGATAGGTTATGGGAGAAGGGGGAGGTGGGAGGACAAGGAAGGGTGAAGGTGGTCAGGTTATGGGGGGGGGGGCAGGTTTTTGTCTGGACGTAGCATGGTTCCCTTGGATGAACTTGATTGCTGCAATGAGTGGCTGTGGCAAAGTGTGAATGGAAGGAAAGGGAAGTGTAGATGTATGCATGAGATAAGAGTGGGGTGGGGAGGGGAGGGGACTTGTGCCACTGCAATAAGGGGCGTGGTCATATTTCACACTTAAGTTCAACCTTAGGAGACTGAACACTCTCCTAGGAAGCACTACCTAGGAGTGAGGCAGCCCATCTTGAATGGTATGTTGTCCTCTCTATAGGAGAAATCTGCAACATGGTTGTCGTAGAAGAATGGGCCAAGTGATGGCAGCGGCATCAGATCCTTCTGGTACTAAGAGGAGAGGATTGGTGATATTTTCACAAGGACTTAAGACCCAGGATAATAAACATGAGTAGCAAACACACATACCCAATCAAAATCAGTGGTTCTTCTTGGATTCTATAAAGCTTGTGCTCATTTCATTTCCCGAGAGTAAAAACGTAGTTGTGGATGGGGGTGAATTTTAACACATTCCTTGGGGCAAAATTCCTATTGGCAGGGTGAGGAGGAGGAAATGTTGCTAAGGGCTTCAGGACAATGGTGGTCAAGCTGGAGCTTTGGGACATATGGAGTGCACAACCTTTAGGGGCTTTGAGTACACCTTTTTCCTCAAAACCCCCATAGCTGCTATGCTAGCATAGATTACCTGTTCATGGACCAAGGTCAGGGATTTGTAGTGGAGAAATCTAATTGGTAGTATAAATGTAATCCAACCGTGCCCTCTGCTGGTTAGATTTTGCGGGTGGTCAGAGGAGATAGGAGAACGACACTTATTTTACTGAGGAGTGAGAAAGTGGTATACGTTTACAAGACAGTTGTTAAGGACTACTTTGAGAGTCATGTAACATGTATGGGTAATTTTTACCCCGAAGTGAGGGTTTTTTCATCTTATGAATTCCAGAAGAAAGCTCTCTTTAGCACAAAGTATGACAGCGAGCACTATTAAATTTGAGCAACTAAAGATACACTGGTTTAGGAGAGAGATTCACGACTGTAATGGTATGCACAAAACTAACCCATTTGGAGAAATTCCCCCCTACCGGTTATTTGGCATGCTTTCAAGGCTTTGACTTGGGGGATTTTCATGGATCGTGCAGTGAGGCAAAGAGATGATTGTAGGGAGGGCTGAAATGTTGTTTCCCCTATAGAAGAGTAATGCAATCATATATGTATAGACTGGGTCCAAAACTGTGCTTAAAAAGCTAAAATGAGGCTAATGCATAGTTGGACCAATCAGTGCAGCAAGACTTGCATTTTAAGCTAAATAGATTAAAAAATAAACAAAGCAAATAAACCTTATTCTTGGGAACTTTAACATTCATGTTTATGGGAGGCAAGATGGCGACGATATCGGATTGTGTTGGTGAGCTCTGTGACTTTTGGAGTTGTCAGCGTTCTTGTACCTGTTTCCTTGGGCCTTGAGGAGTTTGTTTGATGTCACACAAGGGCAGAAAACGTAAGGCAAAGCTGGCAACAGAGGATGCTGGTGCTGGAAAGTCGACATCTCGTGGCCCCATGGACTCTTTCGTGGTAGCCGCGGAGAAGAGCGCAGTGACTTTGGAGCCCTCGCTAGGCGTTCCTGGGGCAGATGGAGGGTCCCAGGACGCCGTGAGACTTGAGGCATCTCTGAGCCCGGAGTCCTGTGTCCCGCCAGTGCAACCGGAAGGTGTGATCCTGCTAGAGGTCTCAGGAGAGATTGGTGGAGGGCTGGTTTGCCCTACTGAGCAGCCTCAACAACATTCTGCCGGCATGGCAGGTAGCCCAGCTGGGCAGGTAACTCCGGAAGTGCTGTCTGGCGTGGAGGGGGTGGGGGAGGACCAGGCCTCTTTGCCTTGTCTCTCCTCTGAGAAATTTCCCTTGGGACTGGAGGTTGTTACCCCACAAATGGTGAGTGCCCAAAGTCTTCTCTTGGAAAAACCGAAAGTTGTTTCTATTGACTCTTTATGGGAAGCCTTTTCAGCTATGCACCTTAATATAACAGCTCAGCTCCAATCCATTCAGCAACAGTTTCAGCTTTTTGGGCAACAGTTACATGTTTACCAATCTACTCAGACTGAGATGAATACCAAAGTGGCCTCCTTAGAGGGGTCCTTGGGGCAGATTAAAGATGTTTCCCATAATTTGATAAAAGATTTGACGGTAGTAAATAGGAGGTTGGAGTTTCTTGAAAACGCTGCAAAAAGCCGTAACCTACATGTTCTGAACTTTCCTAAAGCTCCATCGGTTTCAGCCCTGGAACTATTCAAGCAGTTTCTTATTACAGTTCTCAAGGTTTCGGAAGATGCAATTCCTCCTATATCTAAAGCTTTCTACCTTCTGACTTCCAAGGTTGGAGCCAAGGGTGAAGGAGATCATTTGGTGATGTCTGTGGACAGTTTAGACCTCTCTACTTTTTTGGAACGGTCCCCTACTGCTGCTGGGATGACTGCTACACTTTTGGTAACCTTCGCACTAGAGGTGGATAGAGACTGGCTGCTGAGGATTTTTTTCAGGTCTACTGGAAAATAATTTTTGGACTCACGTATTAGAATGTTTCCAGATGTCTCGAGAGCAACCCAGAGGAGAAGGAAGCAGTTTCTTATGTACCGTTCAGGGGTTGTTCAGTTGGGGGGGGTTGTTTTTTCTGCAATTTCCCTGTAAATGTTTGGTGAAGTTATCTGGTCACAGATATATTTTCTTTGAACCTTCCCAACTAGCTTCCTTTATTAATTCTAAACAGGGTAACTTGTTAGCTCCGTCCTTCCCTTTATCCCCCGGTAGACCTCCGGATTAGGGGGTCTGCTTTCGGTTAGAGTGTTGTACTCTTCTTTCGTCTGTCCTTTCCTTTGTATTTGCTAGGTGCTAATATTCTTGTGTTTGTGACCCATACTTGCCTCATTGTTGTGGACTTGTGGACTTTTATAGTCCTTTTCTGCACAAGTTGTTACTTGTTGGTGTATTTTGTAAAATTGCATAAATAAATAAAAAAAACCCCACAACACATTCATGTTTATGATTCCTCTGATCCTTATGCCTGAAAGCTTCTTTCCCTTACCCTCCTCATTCAACCTCCAGTTGTGCTTTACTGCACCTACTCGCCCACATGACCATTGCCTCGACTTCATCTTTTCCTCTAAGTGCTTGCCCTCAAACATCTGCACATCAGTTCTTCCCTTATCCAACCATCACCTCCCACCTCAGTCTCGCCCAATCTCCAACATATTAAGGAATCTTCATGCTATTGATTCATCAGCTCTCTATGCTGCTGTCTCATCACTTACGTCATCTGAGTTTGTTGATGATGCAGTATCTTACTACAGGGCTGTACGAATTGTGCGGCCACACGGGACACAAGCACAGAAGTGGGCACAGATATCATTGCTGAACTTTCAGGAAGCTCAAAAAGAGCGATCTACTGAATGGCTGGGTGGAGTGGGCACCAGATTTGTTAGTCGCACGGGGTGCATTTCTAGCTTGATACAGTCCTGCCTTCCTATTACATTGTACACTACTCTGGATGTTCTTGGCTCTTGCCATTCCACACCCTGTGAGGCATACTGTACCTCAGTCCTGACTGTCCTCTAAAACCCGCTACCTACTTTTCCGTACCTACTCAGCTGAGCACATTTAGCTCAAAATTCTGCACCTTTGCTGACTGCCTACATTTCAAATTTATGCTAACCTCTTTTCAGTCAGCCACAGCACTTGCCGAGCAAGACTATGTCCACCTAACTCTCTTGGCCTCTGACCGTCACAGTCTCTTTACAACTCAACTCTCTCCTCAAAGTGCCTCCACCTCTGACCCCTCCTTCCCTTTCTACCCAGACTTTGGTTATTTCTATGACAAAAGTCCACAAGATTACTCTCAAATGCCCTCCAGGGTCATCTCCATCTCTCCTTCCACCAACCTCCCTCACTTTCTTCCTTTTCTAAGATCACAGAGGAAACCACACCTCTCCTCTGCCAAATTTGCTACCTGCTTGTCTGATCCTATTCCTACCCATCTATTACGCTCCATGTCCTCTGCTGTCATCCCTTCCATCTGCCATATCCTTTCTACTACAACTGTTCCTGCAGCCTTCAAGCATGCTGTGATTACACTCCTCCTCAAATCCTCATTTGACCCTATCTGTTCTTCTAATTAAATCAACCCATCTTCCTCCTCCCCTATTTCTAAACTACTTGAACATGTGGTCACCACCATCATGGTCTTGACTCTCTCTCCTCTCAAGCCCTTCTGGATCCACTGCAATATAGCTTTCATCCTCTACATTCTACTGAAAAGGCTCTTGCCAAACATTCTTCTTAACCTCTATGTTGCTTTTGGCACTGTTGATCACCTCCCTTCTCCTTGATAACCTAAATCCAAGTGAGAACATGGTATCTGTTCTGTCCTGGTTTTCTTCTTCTCCCCCATCATACTTTTAGTGTATGGTTGGGTGGATCCTCCTCTATCCTGCTCTCAGTTGGTGTACCCCAAGGCCTCTGTCTTGGGACCGCTTCTTTTCTCTCACTACACCCAGTCCCCTTGGTGAATCATCTCCTCCTATGGTTTTCAATACCACCTTTACACTGACGACTCTCAGATCTACCCTTTCTACACCTAAAATATCTCCAGGAATCTAGATCTGTGCCTGCTTATCAGACATCACTGCCACAGTTTGAAACCAAGTTCATCTTTCCCCCTAAACCAGGGGTGCTCAACCCAGTCCTCGGGACACACCTAACTAATCATATTTTCAAAATAATCACAATGTATAAGCATGAGAGAGATTTGCATACAATAGAGACAATGCATGCAAATCCCCCACATGCATATTCACTGTGGTTATTCTGAAAACTTGACTGACTAGGTGTCCCCACTGTCCTAAACCCACTTTCTCCCTTCCTCTATTTCTATTGATAACACTATACTCCTTCCCTTTTCCTTGGCTTGCAACCTCAAGATCATCTTTGATGCTTCCCTCCTTCTTCACACACATCCAACAGATAGCTAAATCCTATTGTTTGTTTCTCTGTATCAGCAGCAAAATTCATCCCCTCCTTTCTGAGCACACCAAGACCCTTATCCACTCTCTAGATACCTCTTGTCTAGACTACTGCAACCTGCTCCTTGCTGAATCACCTCTCCCTAATTCAATCTGTTCAAAGCCCAGCTGCATGGCTAATCTTCCACCAGTGTGGCTATGCTTATGTAACCCCTCTTCTCAAGTCACTTTATTGGCTCCCTATTCGTTTCCACATCCAGTTCAAAACTTCTCCTACTAAACTAAGTATATTCATTCTGCTGCTCCTCACTACCTTTCCTCTTATCTCTACCTACACTATTCCTCAGGAACTCTACTCTTCTGGCAGATCCCTTCTATCTGTGCCCTTCTCTGCTGCTGACAATTCCCAACTTCATTCTTTCTTCCTTATGAGGTGCAATCAAAAAGTATCAAAACTTGTACAACACCACAATAAATATAACACTGACAGTTATTGCACTCAAGTCTCCTTCAAAGTAGTCCCCTTCTGATATAACACTTCCTCCAGCATTCCTCCCACTGCTGGAATAAATTTTGAAATGCCTCTCATTATGCCGTGAAGCTGCTGTTTCGCATTTTGCATAATGGTCTCCAAGTTGCCAATCTCCTTCCTTTCAGTGGTAATTTCAGTTTTGGAAACAAGAAAAAGTCACAGGGTGCAATGTCAGGTGGGTAAAAAGGCTGATGGACTTGCTCGATTTGATGACATTTGGACAAGATTTGCTGGACAATATGTGAATCGTGCACTGGGGCTTTTATCGTGATAAAGCAACCAGTCACCATTCCGGTGCAACTCTGGCCTCTTACAACGGAACTGCATCTCTCAAACAAGTCAGAACTTGGATGCAAGTACTCCTTATAGATCGTTTGGCCTTTTGGAGTATACTCATGATGAATAATACCCTGGTAATCAAAGAAAAAGGTGAGAATAACCTTGATGTAGCCCATCAGGTGAGAAGCATTCTTGGGTCTGGGAGAATCTGAAGTCTTCCATTGTGAAGAATGAACCTTAGTTTCCGGGTCATAACCATAAACTCAAGATTCATCAGTAATAATCTTTTTGATGACATGCGAGTTATTTTCAACGCATTCCAACTCCTCCCTGGCTGCAGACAGTCGATTATCTTTTTGGTCGGGGACAGGAGTTGGCACAAATTTTGCAGACACATCTCATTCCCAAATCAACAGTAAGAACGGAGTGTACTGACCTGAAACGGATATCCATTTCCTCAGCAAACTCCTCAAACGTCAATAGATGAGTTGAGCAAATTGCAGCATGCACTGCTTCAACTTTGTCTACACTTCTGCTCATGGATGGCCTTCCAGAATGTTAATCACTGCCTGTGTCTCCTTGCCGGTTGATGTAAGCCACTGTGGTCACATTGTCCGAGAAGACTTGGACAACCTTCCCCTGCAACCATGGCTCGAAACTTTCTAGCACCAAGGTCACCGCGCGCATCTCAAGCCTGTTAAATCGACCACAGGGCCTCCTGCGGACTCTTGTCCCTGAACAAAGCATCCTTCACAATGGGCTCTCCAACCTGACAGGCTGGAATCAGTCATCAGAGGAACCCACACCGGGGACTCCTTCCAGGCTCCCCACATGCAGCCATCAACTGAGGGCTCTCCTGGTGCTCTGCGAGAGGGGAGTACTTGAGACAGGGGTTAACTGATGAGACCATCGACTGAGCAGAGCCCTCTGCAGCGGTTGCATGCGTGCCCTTGCCCATGGGATTAGCTTGAGAGTGGCCGCCATGGTCCCCAGAACCTGCAGATGCTGCCATTCTGATGGTCTTGCCATTTTCAGGACCTGCCGTATCCACTGTCGTAGCTCCTGTGCCCGGTGAACCGGCAGGAAAATCCTGCCCACGCAGGTATCAAAGCATGCTCTCTAGCTCCTGGGCCAGCCGTAACTGACTTTGCCAGGTTGACCCCAACCAAGACTTTGAAGGAACTCTCCCACCCACGATGTTGCTCTTTTCGCTATCATCCCTGGACCAGCCAATCGTCTAGGTACGGGTGGACGAGAATCCCTTCCTTGTGGAGAGCTGCCACCACCACCATGACCTTGGTAAAGGTATGGGGGATGGTCGTCAGACGGAAGGGCAATGCTTGAAACTTGAAATGGCCCCTTGGCACCGCAAAGCAGAGAAACTGCCGATGTTCTGGATGGATGGGAACGTGCAGGTACGCCTCTGCGAGATCGAGAGTCACCCAAAATCTCCGCTTCCAACTGCCATTATTACTGTGAAAATGCGGTAGCCGGAGACCATAGTTCATGCCCTCGAAGTCAAGAATTGGGCGAAAGGAACCTTCCATTTGGGCACTACGAAATACATGAAGCATCAACCGCCGACGTACTGGTCTCATGGAAACAGTTCCACAGCTCTCAGCTGCAGGAGACAAGTCAAGGTCTCTTCGACTGCTGCCAACACCGCCGCGCCCACTTTGGGTGATCAAAGGAGCTCGTTCTTGCTCTGGCAGCGGGTATAGACGTGTCATGGATTGCACCCTTTTAAGGCCAACCTCCAGCAGATCCCACTCATCCTGGATCATCTGTCCTACTACTCCATGTACTGGTAAGACTGTCTGCGATTTCCGTACCGCCTGGAACGGCGGATCCTACAGCGCCTCTTCCTCTGCCGGGAGGATAGCAGGCATATTCAGGGCCTTGAGGGTCTCCAAGGTACACATAGAATGTGAGCCCTTTGGGGACGATGAATTGTATCAGTACCCTCTTGTAGTGATTGTAAACTACCCTAATGGCCTTTGGCCTGGACAGTATATTGAGAAATTGCATAAACAAAGATGAGCACTGGTAGCTCCTCCCAGCGGAAACCCCGAACAATCCAGGCCTGATCCTCCTGTTCTAGGATCTCTTCTTCCAACTCCTCCTGCAGATCTAGCTCCGTGTCAAGGTCTTCCCCACCCAGCCCCTCCGACAACAGCGATTGCTGCCACTCCTCTAAGCCTCTAGCCTGGTTAAACGCCACTGCTCCTGACTCGTGCTCTTTTGCATCTGACATCCTCTTAGTCCTGTGTTCTGGGGCTGAGGAGCCACTTGGTAGGCAAAACGCCTTCTGCAAAAGAAAGAAAAACTCTGGTGAGAACTCCCCCAGGAGCCCTACTGCTATCTCGGCTCAAGGGGTGGATGGTCCAGGCATTGTGCAGGGACTGGGGGCCAGATCTGTTGAAGGTAACATGGCGCCCCCCCGCCCCCAGGGTCTCTTGCAACCGGGAGGGACTCTCTCGCCTCATCTAATCCTGCAAATCCTGCTCCCATGACAGCCTCTTGCGTGCAGTTTAGGCAGACGCCTGCCTCCGAGACCACACCACATCGGGGACTGCATATTTTGAGGATTTTTAGATTGTACTGCAGTGTTGTATCTTAAAGTGAAATGGACGTCGCCCTGATCTAATCAAACTGACACGCTCTCTGAGTAAAGTTTACGTTTTTCTTCTAATACTACAAATGGCTATAAGGGAGTACAGCTCCCCTTACAAGCAATATTACAGATTTAGTAGGTACATAATCTGGGCTAAGCAACAGATGATCAAGACAGGTTATTCACTGACCATAGACAGATGGAAGGATTTCATTTGTGTCCAATCCACTGACTATCTTTCAAATTACATACAATTTCCCAGAGCTGTAGCAGCTACAAACCTATATGCAGCATTTTATTTATTTATTTTTTTTAACACACACACACTTATCTTTATTTCTGTCTCTGACTTTTTATCTGACCCTTCTCAGGAGAAAGCAACAATGTTTCAAACAGGTGCCGGTTACATCACCTGACCTAGCACAACAGACCTCTGAAAATCCACCCAGCAACAAACAATGGCCTATCTGATTAAGCCTTTCCCACATGTCTGCATTAAGTCATTGTGCACAGTTTTGAGCTGTATAACACAAGGAATGCTTAAAGATTAAGTGGGGTTCACGTCCCTTGATACCATCCTATACCAGGCACTGCGGTCTGGCCAGCATGGTGTGAAGGGCTGGAGGCACTTCCCAGGAACGCCCTCAATCTGTACCCGCGTAGGTAAAAGGATCCCCAGCACAGTGCATCTCCACAGGCTCAGGCACAGAGCACTAGAGTACTTGAACTAAAATAAAATAAAACCAAACCAAAATCCAATTAACAGAAACTGAAATTAAAAATAAACTGCAAATAGCCCCCTAGAAAGAGGCTGCTCTGTCTCCAGTGGCTGCCTCTCCCAGGCACCCAAAACACAGCAGGGGGTTAAACACATGCGGGCATGAATAAGAAGAAATCACGCCTAAACACAACAGGGGGAGTTTCCCACACCGCTGCAGGCCGCTTTGTCTCCTCGTGTTCTGGCGGTTGCTAGGGGTTCCTGCTGTCCTCCCACCCCCGCCACTCTTACCGTGGAGCCTCTTTTCCACATGGCTTTTCTACCCCTCGCGCTCAGCCTTCCTTCCAGGCTTCAGTGCAGAGAGGGGTGACTCGGGGCTGCCAGCTTTCACTTCTGTCAAGCAACTGCAGCCCCTGCAGGGCTCCTCACCCAATAACGGGTTCGGGAGCAGCCAGAAGTCTTGGACTGAGTATGGCCCCCACAGAACTCCCCCCCCTCCCCCTGAAATCCTGGGGGGGAGAGTGGAAAGAAGGAATATCCTCCCCTCAGCCCTGTTGTCCCCGGGTTCTCTATGTTCCTTTGTTTTTATTTCCCCTGTTAAGGTGCAGGTTTCTTTGATTTTAAATGCATAAGTTTTAAAAAAAAAAAAAAAAAAAAAAAAAAAAAAACCTAAACAAACCTCTCCCCTTAGTGGTCTCTTTAGTGAGTCCAGCACCCTGGCTCACAACCTCCTCCAGCTGCTTGGAGACTGAGCCTACTGGGGCTGGTGGGCGGTGCCAGCTGCATATGTACACTAGCGCCATCAAAAAGATGACATGCTCAGTCTCCAAGCTGCTGGAGAAGGTGCACTACCCAGAGGTGTGGGACTGGACTGTAGGAAATGCAGTTACTACCACTATGCATTTTGTGAAAACTCTTAGAGCAGAGGTGAGGCTGACAGGATGGACTCTGTATTGCTAGTGTCTTCCCTGAACCATGAAGTGCATGAATTTTCTGTGTTCTGGATGAATAAGAATAAGAGTGCATCCTTCCTTTAGATCCAGATAAAGCCAGTCCTGACTCTGGTGAAAGGGAAGAAGGGTCCCCCAGGGAGACCATCTTGAACTTCTTCCATAGGAGATGCTTGTTTAGGTCCCTGAGGTCCAGAATGGGCCTGTAGCCCCTGGTTTTCTTTGGAATAAGAAAGTAGGCAGAATGGAAGCCCATTCCCTGCTGGAATGTTAGAACCTCCTTTATTGCACCCCGCAGTAGAAGGGAGGTGACCTCTTGTAGTAATAGGGGGCTGAGAATGGAACTCTTGATGAAGGGGGGGGGGGTAGGCTTTGTAGATGAAGTCTGTATCCCTCCCATACTATTGTTGATGTCCACTGCTCAGAGGTGATGAAATGCCATCTGTGGGCATAATGGCAGAGTCTGCTGGGAACGTGGAAAGGGTCGGGATTCTCCAGAGGCAGGACAGCTATGTTCCCTAGAAAGGAGTTAAAAACCCAAAGCAGCCTGAGCCTGCTGAGGTGGCTGAGACTTGGGAGTCTGAGCCTTCTTTTGATGTTTTGGAGGTTGCTGTCCCTTCTGAGGCACATGATGCTGACACTGAACAGTAATGCTACTTTTTATTGAAGGTGGCTTTCTTTGCTGCTGCTGCTGCTGTCGTATTCTTAGCTGGGTTGGCAGTAGATCTAGAGAACCTATTCAGGGTAGTATTCTCAGACTCCAACTGAGAGGGCCTTGTTTTGCCAATCCTTGCCAAAAAGGTTTTTGCCGCTGCGAGGAATATTACTCCTAGTTTATCTTGAACCCATTATTCAAGATCCGATGCTTGAAGCCAAGCAATCCTGCATGCATTGATGCAGATGGATGTAGTTCTGCTGATGCACTCAAAGCAATCAAAAGTTGCTCTGACAAAAGTTTGAGACATTCTGAGCATGCTTTACAAGGGTGAGATAATCTGTCCTCTTGTCATCGGGAAGAAGAGGAGCCATTAATGCCAAATCCTTAGCCACCTCTGAGGAGCATACCCATATAGAGTATGTAGGAACTGATTCTGGCTGATAGCATGGAAGCCTGAAAGCAACGTCGACCAAACGCATTGAGGGGTTCTCAATTCCCTACCCTGAGGGTTAGAGGAAAGAGTAATTAGACCTTACCTGCTAATTAGTGTTCCTGAAGGACTCCGGTCCAGTCCCTCACATTTGGGTTGTACTCCCCTTCCAGCAGCTTGGAGACTGGATGGATGGATGGATGGATGGATGGATGGATACATACATACATACACACACATACCACTGGCACCTCCCACCAGCTCCAGTACCCTATTGACAAAGCAGACTTAACGTAGAGACAATCATATAGACCAACAAACTCACTAGAACTTCCACAAAAAAACCCAAAAAAACAAAAACATACAAAACTATGATCTACTTCCCCACCTCGGAAGGGAATCCCAACCCCCCGAAGAGGCGGCGACTTACCTGTGAGACTACTCACACCCAAGCTCCCCAAGCAAGGGGCAGACAGTTTGTCCATTCCGCCGCACCACCTTCACTCTTCCAGCTTAGAGCCCAAATGTGTCTTCCATGTATCTGCCCCCAACTTCGGGCTGGAACGCTTCAATGATAACACACACAAACACTGAGGGATCAGGGACTGTAGTTCCTACAGGAACGCTAATTAGCGGATAAGGTCTAATTACATCCCAGAGGTGAGGGACAACTAGAAAAAAAGTAAAAGAGCAGTTCGAACCACGGGAGGGACCTGCAAGGCCAGCCTGAAGAACTGCTCTGCTGAAAGCAGCATCCCCAGCTGCTTGGACATCCAAATGATAGTGTTTAGCAAAAGTATGTAAGGAGGTCCAGGTCGCCACCCTACAGATATCCAGAGGCACTAGCCTGTACTCTACCCAGGAGGACGCCTAGGCTCGTGTAGAATTTGTCCATAATCCCACTGGAACGGGCTTAACCTTCAAAATGTACACCAAAGCAATGGCTTCCCTGATCCATCTGGAAATGGAAGCTTTGGCTGCTACCTCCCCTTTATGCTGTCCCCCGAACAAGATAGTACAATCCGCGGAACTCCTCAGTCCTCCTTAGATAGCACTTCAGCATTCTAAGAACTCCCAATCGGCGCAGGCAAGCATCCGCAGACTCTTCCCCCACCCAAATCAAAGAGGGAAGGGAACTAGCTGATTCACATAAAATGCCGACACCACTTTGGGCAAAAAGGAGGGCACCGTCCATAGGACCACCTTCTTGTGGAAGGCAAGTAAGGGAGGTTGACAAGAAAGAGCCTGTAGCTCCGAAATCCATCTGTCTGAACAAATTGCCACCAGAAAAAATTGTCTTGAGGGTCAAGTCCTTCAGAGAACCCTGCCCCACCAGCTCATAGGGCTCCCCTGTAAGAGACTCCAGTACCAGATTGAGATCCCAAGATGGGACAGCTGATCTTCGAAGCTGACAAAGGCGACTCGCCGTCCTCAGGAAATCACCCAGTGACTTCCCTTGAATCTTTCCCCAAAAGCAGGAAATCGCTGCCAACTGCACTCACAAGGAGCTGGCAGCCAGGCCCTTCTTGAAGCCTGCCTGCAAGAAGTCTAGGATATCCGGTATGTTAGCCACAGTTGATCAACTCTCCCGGTCTGCGCACCACCCTTCAAAGATGTGCCAGACCCTAATATAGGAAAGACAGGTTTGACTTCTGAGCTTTCAGTAAGGTAGAGATTACTGAGCTGTAATATCCTCGTTTCAACAACCTTGCCCTTTCAATAGCCATGCTTTAAGTGAGAATCGATCCACCTGTGGCATCCAGATCAGTCTCCGAGTCAAGAGATCCTCTCGCACCGTGAGCCTCCACGGCCAAGGCAAGAGCAGCCAAACTAGGTCAGCATACCATGGATGCCTTGGACAATCCAGAGCTATCAGAATGACCAAACCTTGGTGAGCCTCTATGCGTTGGACGACCCTGCCTATGAGAGCCCACGGAGGGAACACATACAGAAGCCCCTCCGTGGGCCACCTCTGGACCAGGATATCTGAGCCCTGACATCCTTTCCCTTCTTCTGCTGTAGAAGCAGCTTACCTTGGCCAACCCCACTTTGCCATGAGGTCCATGATAGGAGAGCCCCAGCGGCTCACTACCTGATCGAACACTTCCTGGCAGAGCTCCTACTCACCGTGATCCACCTGGACCCAACTCAGGAAGTCAGTCGTGATGTTTTCAATCCCTGCTACATGCGCTGCCGACAAGGTCTGAAGGTAGGCTTCCGCCCAGTCCAACAGACTCTCCGCTTCCCCCTCCAAGGATGCACTGCCCATGCCTCCCTGGCGGTTGATAGGGGTCACCATGGTCACATTGTCCGAGAACACCTGGACTGCCTTTCCATGAACCCGAGCGCTTGAAGGACCCGAGCGCTATAGCCACCGCTTCCATCTCAAGTCTGTTAATTGACCACTGGGCTTCCAGTGTACTCCAGTGCCCCTGGGCAATATATCCCTCGCAGTGGGCTCACCATCCGGCCAGGCTGGCATCTTTCATCAGCTGGATCCACTAGGCGCCTCGAGGGGCATGCCCTGCTCCAGGTTACCTGGCCAGAACCACCACTTGAGTGCTCTTCTGGTCACTGACGGACAGAGAAGCCTCCTTGACAATGGCTAATGCTGGTGAGACCAGTGATGGAGAAGTGACAGCTGCAATGGCCTCATGCAGGCCCTTGCCCAGGGATGAGCTCAAGAGTTGCCGCCATGGTTCTCAGCACCTGAAGGTAGAGCCAGGCTGAGGGTTCCCTCATAGCCAAGAACCCTTGTACCAGGTGCTGAAGCTCCTGCACTCGGTGCTGCGGTAATACCTTGCCACTGCAGTGTCGAACCTCGCCCTGAGGTATTTGATCTCTTGAGTGGGAAATCAACCTGCTTTTGGATAGGTTGATCATGCAACCTAGGCTTCTCAGGAGACTCACCACCCTTTGTCACCTTTAAGCTCTCTTCCTTGGACTTGGCTCGGATCAGTCGTTGAGGTACGGATGGACTAGAATCCCCTCCTTGCTGAGTGCCTCAGCTACCAAGACCATGACCTTGGTGAAGGTACGGGGGGGGGGGGGGGGGGGGGGTTGCCAGACCGAACGCCAACGCTTGAAACTGGAAGCTGCTGAAACTGCTGATGGGCCGGATGGATGGGGATACACAGATACGCTTTGGTGAGGTTGAGAGACGTTAAAAAAACTCCCCCCCTTGCAAACCGTTACTAGTGTCTCCATGCGAAAATGTGGTACCCTCAGGCAACAGTTGACTCACTTGAGGTCGAGAATTGTTTGAAAGGACCCTCCTTGTTGGGGACTACAAAATAAGTGGAGTATGGACCGCAGCTGTACTGGTCTTCAGGCACTGGAACTACCACTCCTAGGAGCAAGAGTCATGCCAAAAGGTTTCCTTCACCGCTGTGGACTTGGCTGTAACCCTGCAGAGAGGCTGAACGAATAAAGGAGGTATCGGGCACGCAAGTTCAAGGGCATACCCGTCCCGGACAAACCTCCAGGACCCATTGATCGGATGTGACCTGAGCCCAGGTGGAGTAAAACTGCCGCAGTCGACCCCCCACTTGCAGTACCTCCACCTGGACCCCAATTACTTCACTGTGTCTTTCTAGGTCCCAAGGAAGAGGAGGAGGAACTAAAACCCCTGCCCGCTCCTTGAAACCCTGATCTTTTGAGGGAAAGCACCCCTTCCGATAGGGTGCCAAACGGGTTGTCTGAAACCTCCAGAACTCCTGCGGCTGGGTCTGAGTGGGAGCAGGGTTACGACCGTTTCAGTTTATCCTCCAGGAGCCTGCTGGGAGTCCAACTCCTTTACCAACTTGTCCAGGTCCTCCCCAAATAGCAGCTTCCCCTTAAATGGAAGCCTGCTGAACCGTGCCTTGGAAGACCCATCCGCCACCCAATTCCAGAGCCAGAGGTAGTGGCGAGCCGCCACCACCAATGCCATACTCTGACAGGCCCCTGATAAGATCGTAATAAGCATCCGTGAGGTAAGCAGTCCCCTACTCAATCCTAGCCACCTCCCCTGCAGAGCTATCAGACAGGTCTCCTGTCTGCTGAATTTGCTGTGACCAACGGAGGCAGGCCTTGGCCACCCAGGCCCCACACACCGATGCCTGTAGAGCTAGGGCACTGATATCAAAGACCTGCTTCAACAACATATCTAGCTTCCTATCTTGGGTGTCCTTGAGAGCCGCACTGCCCTCAACAGGGATCGTGGTCTTCTTAGTCACCGCCGAGACCACAGCATCCACCCTCGGGGACCGGAGCAATTCCCTTTCCTGCTCTGGTAACGGGTACAAACGAGACATGGACCGTACCCCCCACAGACCAATCTCTGATTGGTTCCACTCATCTTGGATCATCTGTTCAACTACCCAGTAGACCAGGAAGACCTTTTTTGTCTTCCGAACTGTCTGAATCAGCAGATCCTCCAGCACCTCCTCCTCTGCTGGAAGGCCCACAGAGATTAAGGGCCTTTAGGGTCTCGCCGATCAATGCCGGCAACTCTTCTCTGCGGAAGATCCGCACAATCTAGGCCTGCTCCTCCTCTGGGATCTCGCCTTCTTCCAGTTCATCTACCTCTTCCATTTCCAGGTCTGGGGATTCCTTGTCCCAGTCCTTGGACCGATTGGACAGTTGTTCCCTGTCGTCAAAAAACCTGGTCCGTTTCATGGCCTCTGTGGTACGCTTCCCCATTCAATCCTGTCCCAGTGCCGGACCCTGTGCCCATTGCTGATGCAGACAAAAAGTCTTGTGCAGTAACAAGACAAACTCAGAGAAGTCTCCCCAGCATCCTCCCTCCTCTACTCCCCGTGAAGTGGCGGATCTGGGAGGGGCCTGAGGGCAGGTCGGTGGCTCTGGTCTCAGAGGGAGAGTCTCCACCCCAACCTCCACTTCAGTGGCATCCCTCAACTCCTGGGAGAGGAAGAGAGAGGGGCTCCTGGTTCATACTTGCCTGAATATCCTGTTCCAATGATGCGGCCTCCATAGCACATCCCCTGCATACATCTGTGTCCAAAAAAATTTCTTGCCGGGTGCCGCATATCAAGCACTGCGATCTCACTGGCATGGAGACAGATGGGGTCCTATTTGCTACTCTCCATTACCTAAGAGATAAACAGGAGGGAAGACAGCAAGATATAGAATAACCAATACTATAACTCTGCCTTGCTCCCCCCTTTTCTTTTTTTGAGCTAGCTAAAAAAAACTAACACTTACAATTAGACCCAAACGGATTAGAACTGACAAACTAAATAAAATTAGACATGTCAATTCTTTCTACTCCACAGAGCCCCCCCATGGGCCCTGGAGAACTAAAACCATTCCAGGGCAAACCAGCAAGAAAAATTGAAAAAAAAAATGCATGAAAGCATGCGAAAAGGAGCTGGCCTGACTTCTCTTGTGCTCAATTCCCAGGCACCTAAAAGCAGGCCCTCTTACTTCACCATGCAGCCTGCCACCAAGCGCCAACACCGCCGTCAAATCAGGTGAATCCTGAAGGGCTCTCCTATCAAGTTCTCCTCTTACAGCCATCAACACACCGCCGTCCCGCTCCCTTGCTCAGCTGCCTTTACGCGTTTCGGCAGCGAGGTGGAACAGCGCAAGATGAGTTTCCCCGCAGGCACTGTCTCTTCCAGTCAGCGGCTCCTCACCCACTCAAAGGATCAGGAGCCGCTCCAGCGACAAAGGCCTCTGCTCCATGTTCTCCTCTGCCCTAAGCCACCTCCTGGGCCTGGCCCAATGAAGAAGTGGGGGAGGGAGTGGGGGGGGGGGTCCTTTCCCCTGCCCAACACACTGGCTTCACTAGCTGCAGCAGAAAGAAAAAACTTGCAGCAAGAGCCAAGAAATAAAATAGAGGTAATAGGAAAAAACAAAAAAACAAACAAGAACCTTACACTCTCCTTCACTGTCTCTCCAGAAAGCCTAGCACCCTGGCTTGCTGCTCCATCCAGTTGCTTGGAGACTGAGCATACTGGAGCTGGTGGGAGGTGCCAGTGGTATATATACCCCAGAGTCATCAAGAAGATAATGTGCTCAGTCTCCAAGCTGCTGGAAGGGGAACACAACCCAGAGAGGAGGGACTGGATTGGAGGGACGACTAGGAATGTGCCGATTCTACCACCATGGAGTGGTGCGGCAATTGTGTCTTTTGAAAAATCAGGACCTTCTGGTACCCGGTAGATGGTATCGAGCCGGCGGGTATGGGGAGAAATAGTAAGGAGGTGTCTCCCACATACAAAGCATGAGGTTGTGAAGTATCCGAAGATTAGAAGCGTAGTCGCTTCCTTTGGAGCCATTGGGTATTGAATAATTTCCCATTCTTCGGCCCTAGGCTCTTTCTACGATGTTACCATTATGGACAGGCCTTTAGCAACATCGCAAATAAAGTCTTGGAAAGACATGTCCTCTGGGCGAGACATGCCACATGGTGGAGATGGAGACGGGTCTTCCGGGAGAGTTTGCATGTCTCGAGTATCAGCCGATTCATCGTCTGTGGAATCAGAATCCGAAGACTCAAAGTATCATCAGGCAGGGTGTTCCCGCTCTATACAAACTCTGTACCGGTCAAAGTTGGTACCTGGAATTTGTTTAGTCAGAACCTCCGTACCAGAAACGGATTCAAGTTCTGGCATTGGCAAAGTGTGGAAAGCAGTAAGAAAGTTGATGCAGCTTGTATTGGTACTGACGCTGGTACAGAAATCTGCGGAACTGACAATAAGGGTTTTACTGGAACAGAGGCTGCCAGGAGAACCACTAAGCTCTGCTCGATGGAAAGGATACGTTGATCCATGGAGCTTGCCAATGCTTGGGTATCTGTACCGGAATTGTGGACCACAATCTCCGAGCATGGCACCAGGAGCTCTCCAGAGGTGGAGGCTTTGGGAGCATCCTGGGATCCCACTAAGGCTTTGGAGGAAAGGTCCTCCCGCCAGGGTTGTTAGGCCAGTGTATCCCCCTCCAGGGCAACGCCTGAGGCATCTCGATACTTATAAGGAGATCTACCCTTGGGAAGGGGGCGGCAGCCAGCCTTCGATGAAGACTTAGGTTTCGATACCTGAGATCCATGGGAGGAAGTGACGCTCTTGATGATGCTAAAGAGACAGCATTGGAGGCGAAGAGAATGCCTAGTTTTGCTGCTCGATTCTGTAGCCTCTCTTCGCCATCTTTCTGCAGAGAGGACATTCTGACAGCTGGTGATCAGGCCCCAGGTACTTTAGACACTAGTCATGGGTGTTGGTGGCCGAGATAGTAGCGCCACACTTAGAACACTTCTTAAAACCACTGGATGGTTTTTCCATTTTGTCAGAGACAAGTGCAAGGCCTAGGCCTAAGATGGCATTGATGCGCCAGAAGTAGTAAAACCTTCTTCAGAGGGGTTTTTTTGGGTTTTTTTTAAAGAAAAAAACAAAACAAAAAAACAAATGAACTGAAAGAAGTTGGTATCAGCGTTGACAGGAAGGCAGACATGAACCACAAAAGTATGAAAAACAGGAATTTTCTGCAGCAACAGGTGTTGCTTCCTGTTGGCTCCACAGAAAACAATGAACTGAGGAGGGAGAGCTAGAAAGGAAGGAGAGCTGGAAAGGCGGGAAGGCAGCTACGCAGGCTCAGTGGGATGCTCCCAAGCGCTTTCCTATTGGACGCTGGGGAGCGTTCCAGTGCAGGCTCAGTCGGTACAGACATCACCGATATGTGAAAACTACATTCCTGCTTGTTCCTGGAGATATAAGATGGTCAAATATGATGTTCTATAATCTGTATTAACCTTACTATGCCTGAGTGCACTATACTATATAGAAAGAACAACTAAGGTATATTCATAGCAAAGTGATTTTTAAGCTAAAAAAAACAACCAAAAAAACCCCAAACAGCTTTTACATTCCATTGCTTTGCTCTCTCTCTCTCAAACAGCAAAATATTCAAAACCTGTCAAATTTTGAAAAAACACACAAATGGTGAAAAAATATTCAGGACACCAATCAAGAGTAGTAATGAGACTCCTTTTCTGTTCAATACCCCCTTCCCTCTTTTTCAGTTGGGAACTTGGGAGAGGATTTTTCAGTGAATTTTGTTTTCGTTATTTGATTGCTGCGACACTTCCTGTATGAAAATCTATTTTCCCACACAAGAAATTGCTTTCTTCTGTACAGTATATTCAAATAGCTATAAACAGTTTTAAAAATTCTGAACAGATATAGTTATTTCACATATATGCAGAAGAATATTTTTGGCATAAAATCAGTGCCTTACCATGTCCGGTAATTAAGACTGCTATTCCTTTCTCTAGCTCTTCAATTCCTCTCTTATACCATTCAACTGCTTGTTCCTTCTGACCTCCTTCAAAATGGGAAAAAAAAGCAACACAGAACATTATGCTATACTGTATTTTTATAATCTGAATTCAACTGTGGAGTTTGTACTACATAAGGTAACGTCCTACAATGAAGACATGACATTTTGGTCAGCTGCAATACAATGCACTAAAAAAAAAAAAAAAAAAAAAAACCCACACACCACACACACACACACACACACATTTTCTTTACATGTCTATTGAATGTCAAAAATCTTTAACAGAAAAAGGCAAATTTAGTTCTTAAAAGCTAATTGTCTTTCTTTGAGTCACTCCAGTTCAATCCAGTACATGTGAGTTATCGCCCTCCATCAGCAGCTGAGGACTGAGCATGTCAGAAATCTAATGTCACAGAGGAAAGGCTCCCCCTACCATTCCAGGAGCCAGTATCGTATTGACTAATAAGACTGCAAGAGCAACTTAGGGCCCAGATTATCAGAGAACTGCACTATTCTATAGAGAACTATGAACAGACAAGAAACTGAAACATGTTGACAGACATACCTGCCCAACCGCCTAGACACATTCGGGAAGAGCGCCAACTTTTTCAAAGGTATTCTTCTTACTTCACCCCATCCTGACCAGAGCCAGATGTGCTCCATTCTTAGAGACTTGTGCTCAGGAAAATCATGGAATATTGCAGCAAGGGTGGGTCCTGGACTGGACTGGAGTGACTCAAAAGACAGACAATTAAGCAGGTAAGAACTAATTTCGCTTTCTTTATCATCCCTCCAGTCCAGTACGTGTGGGATATACCAGAGCAATATTAGACAGACATGGAAGTGACCCGCAAGTCTAACCTGAAGTAGTGTCACTCCAAACCATGCATCGCCTGCCGCCTGAACATCCAGGCAATAATGTCGGATGAACATGTGTAACGTCAACCACGTCACTGCTCTACAAATTTCCACCGGCGGGACCAGGCCTGTTCCTTCCAGGAGGCGGCCTGGGCTCTTGTTGAAGTTGCCCACAGGCCAACTGGCAGCAGTTTGCCCTTCAGGAGATAAGCTGAGGCAACTGCCTCCTTCACCCAGCACACAATGGATGCTAGACACTGCCTCCCCCTGAGCACAACACAAACAGCCTCAGTTCACTTCAAATACCTTTGCAACACTCTGCACAAGTCCAACAAGTACAGCTGCTGTCCCTCTCCGCAGACCGGCAGAGAAACTGACTGAGATAGAAGTGAGACACGACCTTAAGCAAGAACGAAGGGACCAGTCGCAACACTATCTTATCCCATGATAATCACCAGAGAAACTGTTCTTTACAAGAAAGCATTAGAAGTTTCAAAACACCGCAGACAGAACAGATAGCTACCAGGAAAACAGTTTAAGGTCAAATCTGAGTGAGGCTCTAGCTGGAGGCTCAAAGGGACCAGTCATCAAAGCTGACAGCACCAAGTTGAGACTCCACAGAGGAATGACCACCCACACAGGTGGACATAACTGCTTTGCAGCCCGCAAAAAACTACTTGTTATTGAAAATACTTGTTAGTGTATCGATCCATCAATGAGATGGATCGATACAATTGTTGCAGCGAAGTGCACACAATGAATAAAACCAGGAGTCAGTTCAAAGATCCAAGCCAATTTATTGTGCACAAGTCTCAGGCAATTGTCACATTCAAAATGGTCTGAGCAATGGAGTCCAGTAAACAACACCTTTTATACCTTTCTTCAGTTTAATACAGGCAAATTTCTATTGGTCTTGCTGACCCTTGCACCCATCCAATTGGGATCTCTCTGGGCGTACTCTGTTACCCCTGCTCAGAATTCTCTAACAAAGGCACAGTTCTAAGACTTTGATACTTTTCTCCTACAAAGGTCACTGCTAGCTTAGAAAATGTGTGAATATAGAGTACTGGAACATGTCTGTCATCAGCATAGAAGAATTCAACAAAGGATTTATACAACCTTATCAAAAAGCAGTTTAAAGCAGTTTAGAGCAGTTTCTCTAATTCTTACTGACTTTGGTTTTTCTCAGCATTCTTATTCTCAGGTGGGGGCTGGGACTTAGGCCTAGTTTACAGGCCTCTCATACATTTTCAGGCTATTCTAGGCCATAGCCTGCCACATTCCCCCCTTTGATTATTCTCACCCGCAAGTGAGAGAGGGTGAGAATCAAATCATACATTACACGGGGTCATAAGCATCATGTTGGGGTACAAGGGAATATTGCCACATAGCTAATACTTTTGTAGCTGCTTTACGTTCAACAACACTATCAATGGTTGAGTTCAGCGTGTGCAAGCATAAGGGGAGGAAACATGGTAGAAACAAGCAGATAGCTAATATGAATAGGACAATGAACACAAGTGTTTTCAGGCCGCCCATTCCTGAAAACAGAGAACCAAACCATCCATCAAGTTGCAAACCATGCCAGGTCTGGACTAGTACATAGGTTTGTTTTCTCATGTGACTGGCTATATCTTCTACAACTTGTCCTTCATTATCGATTTGCAAACAGTTAGTTCAATTCAGCTTTCCACATACTCCTCCTTCAGCAGCAAGTAAATAATCTAATGCTAAGCGATTCTGATAAATGGCTGTACGTATTTGCGTGGCTTGTTTAGCTAACAGGGTTAATGCTCTACTAGTTTCATTAGTTATTATTTCTACAACAGCTTGCAAACGTATAATACAATTTAACATATACACAGGGGTGCGGTAACCCCAAGAGCCATCTCGTGCCCAGGTAGCAGGTCCATAGTAGGAAACAATTCTCTCCGGTGGCCATTCTTCAGATGTCGCGTCCCATTTGTCCCATTGGCCTATCTTCAGGACCTCTCGCATCTGTCGACTCTTATATACAGGAAATCCCAGCTGTTCTCCGTGGGAAACGGGCAAGAGGAAGAAAGAAGGTCTTATGGTTCCCAAAACACACGCACCTCCCCAGTTGGCAGGGAGTCTAGCATATGCTCGAGTTCCGCAGATCCAATATAGTCCAGGTGGAGCTTGCCAGTTATTGTGAGAAGCCAGATTTGTCCATAATCTGGCAAGGTTAGGAAAGATAAGAGGATTGGAGGGTTCTGGGGCATTGGTTCCTGACCACCAGGACGTCTTTTTGGTGGTAGCATTATAGTACTTCTGGTTCAAACAGACCAATTGCCCCACTAACAGTCAATTGTGGTCCAGTTCGAGCAAAACACAGGTTTCCAACAATGGGGCTAGCTAGGACCCATTCGCTGGTGGCTGTATGCAGATCAGTTTGATTATATGGTACAGAATAGTTCAATTCTTGCGCCTCCCAAGGCCACTGGTCACCCATTTGAGTTCCCCCACAGAAAAGACAGTCAGACATGGAGACTGGATGCTCCAGCTCCAGCTAGTTCAATGAACAAATTTCGAGATGTGTGGGGGACTACAAACTCTGCCTTCATGGCCTTATAGAAGGTATGATGTATTCGGTAAGGTGGAGACATGAGTTTTTGTGTTAAGCTGGATATATATAATAGTTCCAGGATCAGTTCCGCTCCCTGCAATACGTAGGCCGAAGCAGAATCCCTGCTTCCACTGGCTCGGGTCGAGGAAGAGAAGCCGTAGAGGATTACAGGCACCTTTCTTGCACTTCTTAGGTTCCAATAGGGGTAATCTTTCCAACTTGGCCTTGCGATTATCTCCAGTTTGTCCAGTAGGACTACCAGACCAGGTAGCATAGTACACACAACCCCATTTTGGACAGAAATAGTCATCTTTTGATGGTTTACCATAAGTGGTTGGGGAATGTATCCCAGTACATATTCCCCATCTGTATGCACCTTAAGGACACATATACCTATCATAGTAGTAAGCTTGTTCCCACGACCCACACCTATAATAGTCATTTCTACTTATCAGATCACAAGCATCAAAATACAGGGATGCAGGCCGGGTGGGATCAGAAAGTTGAGTGGTAGCATTTATGAGGGCTCCATATTCATCATTCCATCGTAGTTCCAGGACATAGTAAGAAGGATTTTGTTGGGGTCTAAAACAAGTACGAGTCTTTCCATTCGTTCAGACATTCAGTTCTGTACCATTATACTCATACATGCACTGACTGACTTTACCAGTGCAAGTGTAGTAAGAGTGATAAAGTAAAGTCTGGGTGATTTTCATCCCAGTTCGGGTAGTGGTTATACAAGCTGCGCAAGGGGGCAAGGCAAAAGTTGTCCCAAGGGGTTCCAGGGTTACCGCAAAAATGAAAACAGTAGTAAGTAATCATCATGATCATAGTCTCTGATGATGGATAAACTGAAATGTTGATAATTCAGAGCTTGAAAACTTAGAGGATGATTGTTTTCTTCGCAATGTAAGTCGCAATGGTGATGCAGGATCCGCGGTCGAAGTCCAAGGACGACCTTCAGGAACTGCTGCTGGTTTCACTCAGCTGTGGTGGATCCAGGAGTCGATTTCTGCCACTTTAACTGCTGTGGGTGTTGACAGTAAAACGATATATGGTCCCTTCCAATGAGGTGCCAACGGTGTCTTCTTCCACTCTTTGACCCACACCGAGGTTCCAGGCTTCAAAGGATGCAGTGGCTCTGTCAGATTGATAGGCAACTGGTCTTGCACCCAGGTATGGAGGTCCCGCAAGACAGAACTTAGAGCCAACAATTCTTGTCTAGTGATTTCTGATCCAATCTGACTCAAGTCCCCCTTATTCCCTGAACTATGGGCGGGGGTCTCCCATACAAAACCTCAAATGGGGAAACTCCTAATGACTTAGTGGGGGCTGAACGTACTCTGAGAAGGGCTATATGGAGAGCTTGGGGCCACTTCAGGTGAGCTTCCTGACAGAACTTGGACAACTGAGACGTCAGGGTTCGGTTCATTCTCTCTATTTTCCCTGAACTCTGGGGTCTATAAGCTGTATGTAACTTCCACTGTATTTGTAAAGCACGGGCTAGCTGCTGAGTTACTTGTGACACAAAGGAGGGCCCATTGTCTGATCCTATGATCAAGGGTATTCCAAACCGGGGAATGATTTCATGGAGCAGAGCCTTAGTGACTTCTCTGGCCTTTTCAGTTCTAGTGGGGAAGGCCTCCACCCACCCAGAGAAAGTACAAACTAGAATCAATAAGTAGTGATATCCATTTGCTCGTGGCATTTCTGCAAACTCTATTTGGATATTTCCCATAGGGGTAACTCCCACTGATTGAACTCTTGGAGGTAGGACAGGACCCTGTCGGGCATTATTCTTTGCACAGATTACACATTTTCGGGCTATTGAGGCAGCTAAGGGTCCCAATAATGAGATACAGAAATACGGTTTCAGAGCTTTCTCAATTGCAGTTTTTCCATAGTGTGTAGCTTGATGAAAGGCATGGACAAAGGCTGGACCCAGGGCTTCAGGGATCAGAGTCATACAAGGGGGCGAGCCTCCCTCAGGTGGTGGTAACACTATCCATCCGGTCTCTGATAGCTGCCCCCTTCATTCTGACAGTAGTCGTCCAACTCATTCGGGGCGTATCGTGGTGTCCAAGCACTAAGAGGTACTGCAAATATGGCTGCTTGAATTGTAATACCGGGGGTAGAGATTTATCCATTGATTGCTGCTTCTCGGGCTGAGGCATCGGCAAGTCTGTTCCCTCAGGATACTTCCCCATCTCCAGTCTGGTGACATCGGCAATGCATTACGGCAACTTGTTTGGGGGCCCATACTGCTTCCAATAAAGTCAATATTTCTGGGCCATACTTGATGGATTTGCCTCCAGAGGTTATCAATCCGCGTTCTTTGTACAAAGCTCCATGGGCATGTAATGTTGTAAAGGCATACTTGGAATCTGTGTATAAATTCAGACGGATCCTAGTCCCTATTTTCAGTGCTCGAGTGAGGGCTATTAATTCGGCCTTCTGTGCTGAAGTTCCTGGAGCCAAAGCTGATGATTCTATTACCATGTCCAGGGTCACCCACTGCATAACCGGCACATCGTTGTCCATTAATTACAAGACTGCTTCCATCCACGAAGAAAGTTCTTTCTGGGTTGTTCAAAGGGATATTGGCTAGGTCTGGGCGGCTTGAGTATACAGTGTCCATTACTTCTAGGCCATCATGGTCAGGCGGGCCTGGACTGGTTAGTAGTAGGGTAGCAGGGTTCAAGGTTTGGCTGACACTCAATTTCAAATGAGGATTTTCACACAGCATACTTTGATATTTCAACATTCGTGCGTTGGTGAACCAGTAGTTCCCTTTGTGTTCCATTAGGGTTAAAACAGAATGCGGTACAGTGACTTGCAGATTCTGTCCCAAAGTGAGTTCGTCAGCTTCACTCACTAAGAGGGCTGTGGCTGCTACAGCTCTTAAGCAAGGTGGCCATCCTTTTGCAACACGGTCCAATTGTTTTGATAGGTAGGCTACAGGTCGTTGCCTGGATCCAAGGGGCTGAGTCAGGACTCCCAGCACGTTTCCACATGACTCATGGACAAAGACAAAATGGTTTCTGCACATCTGGTAGGCCCAAGGTTGGTGATGACATTAATGCTACTTTTAGCGATTTGAACGCTTTATCCTGTTCCGGGCCCCATTCCATGGGGGATCGTTCCATTCCCTTCGTGGCTTGGTACAAGGGTTTTGCCAAGAGTGCAAAATTGGGTATCCATATTCGGCAGTAGCCGGCAGCTCCCAAGAAGGCCCGCACCTGCTTTCTGGTGGTGGGGGTTGGGATGCGGCACACTGCTTCCTTTCGCTCAAGTCCCAATTTCTGGATTCCTCTGGTCAGATGGAACCCTAGGTATTTCACTTCTGTTTGGCACAACTGCGCTTTTGCTCTTGAGACCTTGCATCCGGCGTCATTCAGGAGGTGCAAGAGATCACTGGTAGATTGCACACATTCAGTCTTGGAGTTGGTGGCTATAAGCAGATCATCTACATACTGAAGTAAGATTCTTCTTCCTGGAGTCACAGAGTAGTTTGAAAGATCTTGGTTGAGAGCTGCACTGAAGATGGTGGGTGAATTCTTGAATCCTTGAGGCAAGCGAGTCCAAGTGAGTTGGCCCCGTCTTCCTGTAGTAGGGTTCTCCCATTCAAACGCAAACAAGAGTTGGCTGGCAGATGCCAGGCGGATACAGAAAAAGGCATCTTTTAAATCCAGAACGGTGAAATGAGTAGCTTCTGATGGAATCAGTCCCAGGAGGGTATAGGGATTTGGTACTACTGGATGTATGGTTTCCACTGCATTGTTCACTCGTCGCAAATCCTGCACTGGGCGGTAGTCACCTGTCCCAGGCTTCTTGACTGGGAGGAGGGGGTGTTCCAGGGCGACTGGCATTCTTTGTGGAGTCCATACTGTAGTAATTTCTTTAGGTGACCATGGATACCTTCGATTGCTGGTCGTGGGAGAGGATATTGTCACACATGCACTGGTTCTGCTCTCCCGGTTTAAGGATGACAAGCACAGGAGCTATATTCTTTGCTAGGCCAGGAGGATTATCCTCCACCCACACTCCGGGCGGAGCTAAGATGCTGGTGGATATACGGGGGCTAGCTGCCTTGGATGAAAGTGGACTATAGAACCACCATTCTTCTTCTCGGGGTACAGTCAGCACCATCAGGCCAGCAGATTCCGAGTTCACAGTCATTTCCATTTTTCCTCCTTCAACAAAGAATATCTGCGCCTGGAGGTTAGCAAGCATTCTCGGCCCAAAAGGGGAACTGGGCATTCAGGTATGTACAGAAATTGATGCGTTATCTTCCGTTCCCCCAATTCACAGGCACGGTTCTGCAGGAAAGGTCTTGTGGTTCTAGTTCCAGTGGTGCCAACAATGGTGACAGATCGGTAAGACAAAGGAGCCACTGGCTTAGCCACTACTGAATGTTCGGCCCCCGTATCCACCATAAAGTCCATGTACTGGTCCCCAATCTAAGTTGACCATAGGCTCCTGGGGACCCAGGGAAAATTTGGAGCCCGGTCTGGCCTAGTCCTCATCCACATAGTCGTCTTCAGTGGTGGCCATCCCTTCCACGGCAGCGGCTTCTTCCTGCTGAAACTGTGCATGCTGCATTCCCCCTTGCTGCTGGAATCGCCCCCCCGTTCCCCTGGTGCTCCCTCCTCCGCTCCAGGGGGTGGAGCCACTATTCGGGCATTCATTCTTCCAATGTCCTCCTTCCTTACAGTAGGCGCACTGATTTGCAGCTAAGGGGGACCGAGCGCTCCCTCGGCCCCTTCCCCATCTTCGGGTCCTTCTGTTTGGGTATCCTCCACGTCCTTAAACTAGAGCTGCAGCAAGCAGATCAGCTTTCTTCTTCATCTTTCTTGATCACGATTCACAAATACCTTCTGGGCAACTTCCATTAGCTGTGCTGTATTCATGCCCGCAAATCCTTCCAACGTTTGCAGTTTCCGTTTTATGTCTCCCCGGGACTGACTCACAAAAGCAACGTTCACCATACGCAAATTCTCCTGGGCTGCTGGATCATATGCGGTATAAAGTCTATAAGCTTCAGTTAATCGTTCATAGAAGGCAGCTGGACTTTCATCTGGGCGCTGAAGAACGTCTGCTACCTTCCCAACATTCATGGCTTTCTGGCCTCCTCTCCTCAGGCCTTGCAGTAGGGCCTGGCGGAAACGGGTGAGGGCCCTCTCCCCTTCTGCACTATTTGGATCCCATCTCGGGTCCTCATTCGGGAAATCTACGGCCGATGCCTGTCGGGGATCTAGGTCTCTTCTGTCTACAGGGTTCTCTTCCAACCATCGGGTAGTTGCTTGTACTATTCGTACCCGCTCTTCAGTAGTAAAAAGGGTAGACAAGAGCTGGCGGCCGTCAGACCAGGTAGGCTGGTGGGTCTGCATGATACTAGACATTAATTCTGTCAGATTTTGGGGTTTTTCAGTATAAGAGGCATAGTGCGTTTTCCAGTTTAATAAATCTGTGGTAGAAAAGGGCACATAAACGAGACTAGTTGGCCCAGCTATAACCTGGCCTTCGTCATTGAGAATGGGTAATCCGGGGACCTGGCGTAATGGCATAAGAACATAAGATATGCCATACTGGGTCAGACCAAGGTCCATCAAGCCCAGTATTCTGTTTCCAACAGTGGCCAATCTAGGTCATATGTACCTAGCAGTTTCCCCAAGAGACACAAGTTCCACAAGGCTTGTACTGGGTCAAGCACTGATATCGTCGGTCACTTCTTAATAATGGTTTATGGACCTTTCATCCAGGAACTTGTCCAAACCTTTTTTAAACCAAGCTACACTAACAGCCTTTACTACATCCTCCGGTAACAAATTCCAGAGTTTGATTACACTTTGAGTGAAAAAATATTTTCTTTTATTAGTCTTAAATAGTTTACCCTGTAGCTTCATTGCATGTCCCCTAGTTTTTCTATATTCTGATAAGGTAGACAATCGATCTACGTTTAACCGTTCCACTCCGTTCATTAATTTATAGACTTCTATCATATCTCCCCTCAGCCGTCTCTTTTCCAGGTTAAAGAGCCCTAACCTTTTTAGCCTTTCATAGGAGTATCCTTCCATCCCCTTTACCATTTTGGTGGCTCTTCTCTGAACCTTTTCTAAAATCGCTATATCCTTTTTAAGATACGGCGACCAGAATTGCACACAATATTCAAGGTGCGGTCTCACCATGGAACGATATAGAGGCATTATAATATCTTTTGTTTTATTTTCCATTCCTTTCCTTATCATACCTAGCATTCTATTTGCTCTCTTGGCAGCCGCTGCACACTGGGCCGAGGGTTTTAACATGTTATCCACAATGACGCCTAAATCTTTTTCCTGGGTGGTGGTTCCTAATGTGGAACCTTGCATCGTGTAACCATAGTTTGGGTTGTTCTTCCCTAGGTGCATAACCTTGCACTTGTCCACATTAAATTTCATCTGCCATTTTGATGCCCAGTCTTCCAATTTATCAAGATCCTCTTGCAATTTTCCACAATCCTCTTGGGTTTTAATAACTTTAAAAAGTTTTGTGTCATCTGCAAATTTGATAACCTCACTCCTTATTCCACTTTCCAGGTCATTTATGAATATGTCAAAAAGCAGCGGACCCAGCACAGATCCCTGGGGTACACCACTATTCACCTTTCTCCATTGGGAAAATTGGCCATTTAGCCCTACCCTCTGCTTTCTATCTTTTAACCAGTTTCTGATCCACAATAGTACACTGCCTCCTATCCCATGACTCTTTAGTTTTGCCAAACGTCTCTCACGAGGGACCTTGTCAAAGGCTTTCTGAAAGTCCAGATACACAATATCAACCGACTCACCTTTGTCCACCTGATTATTCACTCCTTCAAAAAAAACATAACAGAATAGTAAGACAAGATCTTCCTTGTCTAAAGCCATGTTGGCTGTCTCCCATTAGGTCATGACTATCTACATGCTGAGTAATTTTATTCTCTATGATGGTTTCTACCATTTTTCACGGTACTGATGTCAGGCTCACCAGTCTGTAGTTTCCCAGATCACCCCTGGAACTTTTTTTAAAAATTGGTGTTACTTTGGCGATCCTCCAATCTTCAGGTATTAGAGATGATTTTAATGATAGTTCACAGATTACTAATAGCAGGTCTGCAATATCGTATTTCAGTTCTTTCAACACCCTTGGATGTATACCATCCGGCCCAGGTGATTTGCTACTCTTCAGTTTATCTAATAGTTGTAATACATCTTCCAGATGTATCGATATTTCCTTCAATTCTTCCGCACCTTTAAATACCACTTCAGTCATGGGTAACATCCCTACATCTTCCTCAGTAAAGACTGAAGCAAAGAATTCAGTCTCTCCGCTATCGCCTTGTCGCCTCTTAGTGCTCCTTTAACCCCTTTATCATCTAATGGACCAACTGACTCTCTCACAGGTTTTTTGCTACGAATGTACTTGAAAAGGTCTATTACTTCGCATTTTTGCTTCCGCAGCAAGCTTCTTCTCAAATTCTCCCTTTGCCTGCCTTATCAATGCCTTGCATTTGACTTGCCAGTGCTTGTGCTGTTTCCAGGTTTCGTCGTTCGGCTCTTTTTCCCATTTCCTGAAAGATGCTTTTTTGGCAACAGCCTCTCTGACCTCATCTTTAAACCATGCTGGCAGTTTTTTGGACTTCCTTCCACTTTTCTTAAAGCGTGGAATACAGCTGGTCTGGGCTTCCAAGATAGTATTTTTCAACAGCCAAGCCTGATGTACATCTTTAAACCTTTGCAACTGCTCCTTTTAGTTTTTTCTTAACTGTTTCTCATTTTATCATAGTCTCCCTTTCGAAAGTTAAAAGGTAGTACTGTGGATTTCCTTACTATCCCTCCTCCACTAATTAAATCAAAGGCAATCATGCTATGATCACTATTGCCAAGTGGCCCCAACAACCTTATCTCTTGCACTAGATCTGGTGTTCCACTAAGGACTAGGTCTAATATGGCTTCCCCTCTGGTTGGTTCATAAACCAGCTGCTCCAAGAAGCAGTCATTTATTTCATCTAGGAACTTTATCTCCCTAGCATGTCCTGACGTGACACTGACCCAGTTGATACCGGGGTAGTTGAAATCACCCATTATTATTACTGCGCTGTAACATTTGTTAGCTTCCTTGATTTCTTTGAGCATTTCATCACCCATTTGGTCATTCTGGCCAGGCGCTCGATAGTACACCCCCGCTGCCATTGCCTACCCCCTTTTACATGGAATTTCAATCCATATAGATTCTACAGCAGATTTTATTTCCTGCAAAACTTTAATCCTTTCTGACTCAATGCCCTCTCTAACAGAGAGCAACCCCTCCACCAATTTGATCAGCTCTATCATTACGATATAGTTTGTACCCAGGTATCAGTGTTGCACTGGTTGTCCTCCTTCCACCTTGTCTCTGATATTCCAATCATATATAACCTTTCATTTAGTGCTATATATTCTAACTCTCCCATCTTATTTTTTAGACTTCTAGCATTTGCATACAAGCATTTTAGAGAATGTATTTTATTCATATTAATTTGGCTATTGTTAGACATGGGTAATTTAGGATCTTTAAGCTCTGTCTGCTGCATACTTGAGGGCATTTGGGCTACTTTACTCTTTTGTGGAACCTCTCTGCTTTTGGTAGTATCCTTCAAAGATACATTCTTCCGAACCATCCGCTCTTGGGTGACTGTCGGCTTTCCCCTAATATCTAGTTTAAAAGCTGCTCTATCTCCTTTTTAAAGGTTAATGCCAGCAGCCTGGTTCCATCCCGGTTAAGGTGAAGCCCATCCCTTCGGAAGAGCCCCTCCTTTCCCCAGTTCCTAACAAATCCAAAACCCTCATCTCTGCACCATTGTCTCATCCACGCATTGAGAATCCGGAGCTCTGCCTGCCTTTTGGGTCCTGCGCGTGGAACAGGAAGCATGTCACAGAATGCTACCGTGGAAGTTCTGGATTTCAACTTCCTACCTAAAAGCCTAAATTTAGCCTCCAGAACCTCCCTACCACATTTTCCTATGTCATTGGTACCGACATGTACCAAGACAGCAGACTCCTCCCCAGCACTATCTAAGACCTTATCTAGGTGTCGTGTGAGGTCCGCTACCTTCGCACCAGGCAGCCTGCCACACAATAACAGCAGCTACAGGTACCAGTCTGTCAACAATGAGCTGCCTGACTGAAGACCGAACACAATTTAGGATAGCTATCCAGAGTGTCGCCATGAGTCGACTGACTCGACGGCACTTAACAACAAACAACAAGAACAAGAAACTACTTAGAGAGGACGAGTTCAGGGCCTCTTGCTAGCCATGGACCCTGATGTAACAGACCAAGGCCTCTACTTGTACCTTCAAGGAGCTCCATGACAAACCTTTATCTAGACCCCCCTGCAGGAAGACCAAGATCTCCATAGAAAGGCTCCCAAGGGCCGGCTGCCCTGTTCACTGCACCAACCTTCAAATATCCACCAGATCCTTACATAAGTCAGAGAGGTTTAACGCCTCTGAGCTTTGAGGAGAGCAGCAACTAGTGGTGCCAAGTATACCCCTGCACCTCAAGTGTGCCCACTCAAGAGCCAAACCGTAAGCTAGAATCAATCCACCCGCAGCATCAGGATCAGCCCCTGCTCGGCAACTGACAAGGCTTGTCGATCAACAGCCAAATGAGATTCACATACCATGGCCACTGAGGCCAATCTGGCTTCATAAGGATTATTGGCCCGGGATGGTGTTCTATGTGCTGCAGAAGTCGATCGATCAGTGACCACAGAGGGAACACATACAGGAGACCTACCATTGGCAACTTGTGCGCTAGAGCATCAAACCCCTCAGACATGGGTTCCCTGTGTCTGCTCAAGAACCTGCTCACCTTAGCATTGACAAGCGACACCATCAGATCCATGATGGGTACACCACAGCGCTTTGTGATGTCGTCGTCATGGAAGACTGCCATGTTCAGCTCCCAATCACCTGGATGTAACTGGTGGTAACTGAGAAAAACTGCCTGAACATTCTTCTTGCCAGCCACACGGACGGCAGAGAGAGCCTGGAGGTTCGGCTTTGCCCAAAGCAATAGCAGTTGGATCTCCTCTGCCAGGATTAAACCTCATGTGCCGCCCTGTTGACTAAGATAAGCCACAGTAGCGACATTTGTCTGAGCACGCTCTCACCGCCCGCTGGAAAATCAGAGGGCAAAAAAACTGGAGTGCCAACTGGACAGCTCTCATCTCCAGCAAATTGATGGACCATAGTCTCTCCTCCAGAGACCATTGTCCTTGTATCAACTGAGTCTCGCAATGGGCCCCCCAGCCCATGAAACCCGCGTCGGTGGTCACCAACACCCAGTCCCAGTGGTTCTGAAGGCATGCCGGCTGCCAAGTTGCTCGGTTGTACCATCAGACTAAGCCGTGCTTTTGTCTCCAGCAGACAAATCAGCCTTTTTTGACAATGGATGGCGCTGTGGCAACCACTGCAAAAGCAACACCTGCTGAAGCAGTCTCATGTGTGTCTGTGTCCAAGACACCAAATCTAAGGCAACGCCATGGATCTGAGAAGTTGCAGGCAGTACTACACTCACAGAGCTGCCATAGTGAGAAATTTATGTACCTGAAAGGCGTAGTTTCAACACCTTGTCTCCCAGCAGAGACAAGCCCCCTGCTGGTATTGTGTTCCCAAATACATCAAATTTTGAAATGGCTGCGCCACTCCGCCTAAATCCCACAAGAGCTCCACCACTTGCTGTGTGGCAAATACACACTAACTCTGACTTTGCTCAAATGAGTCAGTTTCCTCACTTCAGCTCCTCTAATGGCTGTTGGAAACCTGGTGCATTCTGGGACTGGTAGTCTTTTATGGCAAAATTCTGTTTTCATATTTCTACCAGAACTGACAGGTTGCTTGTTCAGAGTCACTTCACCTTTTCTATAGCTCCTTCCTGAGCTATGATAAGCTTCTTTATCACAGGTCTCACCATGGCATGATACAGAGGCATTATAATATCCTGTGTTTTATTCTCCATTCCTTTCCTTATGATACCTAGCATTCTATTTGCTCTCTTGGTAGCTGCTGCACACTGGATGGAGGGTTTCAACATGTTATCCACGATTATGGTTACACGATGCAAGGTTCCACATTAGGAACCACCACCCAGGAAAAAGATTTTGGCATCGTTTGGGTTGTTCTTTCCTAAGTGCATAACTTTGCACTTGTCCACATTAAATTTCATCTGCCTTTTGGATGCCCAGTCTTCCAATTTATCACAGTCATCTTGCAATTTTTCACAATCTGCATGGGTTTTAAAAACTTTGAATAATTTTGTGTTATATGCAAATTTGATTACCTCACTCGTTATTCCCATTTCCAGGTCATGTATGAATATGTTAAAAAACAGAGAACCCAGCACAGATATCTGGGGTACTCCACTATTCACCTTTCTCCATTGGGAAAAGTGGCCATTTAGTCCTACCCTCTGCTTTCTCTCTTTCAACAAGTTCCTGATCCACAATGGTATACTTCCTCCTATCCCATGATTTTTTTAAATTTCACCAAGAGTCTCATGAGGAACCTTGTCAAGGGCTTTCTGAAAATCCAGATACTCCCTTTCGCAATGTGGAGATCACGGAATGCAAGGTTTCCATGCAAAAATGCAGTACACTCCAAGTGCGGTCGGCGTGCTCGAGATCCAGAATGGGCCGAAAGGAACCCTCCTTTTTCGGCACCACAAATAAATGGAGAAACAACCGAAGCTGCACTAGTCTGCTGGGACCGGGTCCACTGCTGGGAACTTTGCCAACCTCTGCAGCGTCTCCTGAATTGCTGTCCTCTTTAGTGAGCCATTGCAAGGTGATTGCACAAAGGCCTCAGACAGGGCCATGCACATTCCAACGCATAGCCTTCCCGAGTTCTCTAGCACCCACTGGTTGGAGATTATCTTGGCCAGGCGGGATAAAATCACTGTAAATGACCTCCTAATAGCACTATTGCCACCTGGGGACCCCTGGCTTCATTCTTGTTTCTTGGTAGGACCTGGTGGGGTGGAATAATAGCCCATGTGGCTCCTCTATACCCCTAAATGGCCTGCCCTCTCTGCAGGTAACATCGCAGCATTAAAAAGGTACCAGAGCGAGACGCCCAAAATCTGAAAAAATCCTTAGACTGACTCCAAGCAACATTCCCTTGCTTTGGCCCCTCAGGCTTGTCCTCTGTTAAGCAACGCTCTTGGAGTCCCCAAGATCTTTATCTTATCCAGGGCTTCTCTGAAAAAGCAACTTCACTTTAAAGGACAATTTAATGAGCGTAGTCCGAGGTTACAACACTCACCCAGTTCCTGAACCATAGGAAATAGCAAGCCACAATAATAGAGGCCATGGCTCAGCTGAGGCCCAGACCAAATCATAAAAGGCATCCACCAGGTATGCTGCAGCTGACTCCTGCTTGACCTTCTCTTGACTTGTCACCTGTGGGTCTCCTGCTGCTGCCAGCCCCTGGAGCCAACGTATAGAGGCCTGGTCACATAAGACCCACAACTAGAAGCTTGGAGAATTAAAGCAGGTTTTTGATACTGGTGCAGTATCAAGGACTTGAGCTTGCATCTTGCAAGTCCTTCAGCGCCACCCCGCCTTCCACAGGGATAGTGGTCTTTTTTGTGACTGCAGACACCAGTGCATTCACATTTGGCATCTTTTATAGCTCTCTCTTCCTCAGGATAGAGTAAAGGTGAATCGTAGTCCTACCTCCACTCAAACCAGCCTCCGGAACTTTCCATTCTGTCTCAATCATCTTATCAGCTTATGCACCAGGAAAGCAGCCTGTGATCCTTTAAAACCCCTGTAACAAGGGGTCTTCCAAGGGTTCTTTGATATTCAGTGCTACAAGCGAATGATTAAGAGCTGGGAGCTCCTGTTTGTGGAAAAAACAGAAGACAGGGAGATCCTCCCCCTCTCCCAAATCCTGCCTCCCCATCTCTCCTCAGAGGTCCAAGGGTCCTTCTCCCATGTCTTCTGATATTTGGGCAAAGAATTCAGGTCCCCCAAAACATCCTCTTCCAACTTTTGCTTTTTACTGCTAGAGCCTCGTACCTGAGCAGATTACTCATGCACTGCACCAGGCTCTGAAGGCAAAACAGATTTAAGGTGAGACCGAGGTGGAGTCATGCTAGCCTGCTTTCTTTTCAATAAATACACCTTATGTATGGATAAGATAAAATACAGGTGAAAAAGCCTTCAGTGCCTCTATACTTTCGGTGGGAGCTGTCCCAGTGCTGAGATCTTTCCCGCAGGCTGTTTGGCGCGCTTTTTACCTTACTTGTCTTTCTGTGACGAAACAGTTGTCGGTGACGAAACAGCCACAGGAACCGCTGAGCCCTCTGACTCATCTTAACAGCCCAAAATGACGGACGTTAAAAACCGCCATTCAGCCAACTTCCCTCGTCTGAAGACAAAAAAAAAAAAAGAAGAAATGCATGCCATGGCTTCCTCCACACAACAAGCAGATCAAGGAAGCAGACATCATGCACTGGTGGAAAGCAGCAAGACATCAAAAATCACCACATACCCCCCAGAAACCAGAAATTAAGCCACCCCCAAAAAAACCTAGTTAAAGCAGACCTACTCACTGGCATCTGCAGAGCACATGCAGGCAAACTACACACTACGCTGATACCATTACAGGCAGAGAGAAAAAAGCAATTGCTTTTCAAAATCGGTTACACTTTGGATCGCTCCCAATTGCAGCTATATAGGATGCTTCTACTTACTATCTTTGAGCACAGGCTGTTCAGCTAGCGGGAAAAAGGGACCTGGACCACCAGATAATTTGATCCTAAGGGCTACCTAACCCACTCAAGGGCCCCAACGTTCAGGCAGTTCTGTATCTGTCCATCTGCCAGCTCCCATCACAGACTTACCAAAGTGATACCCAGACCTATGGGAGCTGCTCTCAGCAACCTGTGAGCATACTAGCCTGCCCTTCTAGGCTCTCAGCCATACCCCCCACCCCACCCACCAAATTTAGGCCTACTGTCCAAGCCTTTCAGTGGAGTCCACAATGAGAGCTCCTACTCCAGCTGTTGGGGGCAGATACTGGCTCTTGGAATGGTAGGGGAGCTCTCCCTCTGACACAAAAAGAATTCAGACATGCTCAGTCCCCAGCTGGAGGACGATAACCCACACATATTGGACGAGGAACGATAAAGATGTAATAAGAAAGTATGCATTATCATCATATCAACAAAGTTAAAGACAAAAACACATTCAAATATTAAAGCATTAACTGTGAAACTGTACTTTGTTAACTTCCTTTCCTAGGATCCTGCTAAACTAGTACAGACTAGTGGGTTATATCCCTCTGCCAACAGATTTTGGAGACTGGACTTGAAGGACTACCAAAAAGTACTGCTACAGCTGGAAAAAGGTCTGCACTTAAGTGGAACATGCTCTAAATATTGGGGACGAAAAGGAACTCTGAATTAAAGCAGAAAAACCTATGTATTTTAGAATTCTGTGTTTCTGCTGTGTCAGCGCCACCAGAAAATTAATCATTTAAATCAAAATCAGGAGTATAGTTTAGCATACAAGTAGAACAAATAGTCTCAGAGTAGAAAGAAATAACTTATTTCTAGTGACCTTTACAAAGAGGCAGATGAAATTTAATGTGGACAAGTGCAAAGTTATGCACCTAGGAAACAACCCCCCCAAACTATGGTTACACGATGCAAGGTTCCACATTAGGAACCACCACCCAGGAAAAAGATTTAGGCGTCATTGTGGATACCATGTTAAAATCCTCGGCCCAGTGTGCAGCAGCAGCCAAGAGAGCAAATAGAATGCTAGGTATCATAAGGAATGGAAAATAAAACAAAGAGATATTATAATGCCTCTATACCGTTCCATGGTGAGACCGCACCTTGAATATTGTGTGCAATTCTGGTCGCCGTATCTTAAAAAGGATATAGCGATTTTAGAAAAGGTTCAGAGAAGAGCCACCAAAATGGTAAAGGGGATGGAAGGATACTCATATGAAGAAAGGCTAAAAAGGTTAGAGCTCTTTAACCTGGAAAAGAGACGGCTGAGGGGAGATATGATAGAAGTATAGAAATTACACTTACCTGGTAATTGTCATTCCTAGAGTGACGACAGTTTAGTCCTCCACCTCTGGGTTGTACACCTCTTCCTTTAAAAAAGAGATAGAGCAGCTTTTAAACTAGATATTAGGGGAAAGCCGACAGTCGCCCAAGAGCGGATGGTTCGGAAAAATGTATCTTTGAAGGATACTACCAAAAGCAGAGAGGTTCCACAAAAGAGTAAAGTAGCCCAAATGCCCTCAAGTATGGAGCAGACTGAGCTTAAAGATCCCAAAATTACCCATGTCTAACAATAGCCAAATTAATATGAATAAAATACATTCTCTAAAATGCTTGTAAGCAAATGCTAGAAGTCTAAAAAATAAGATGGGAGAGTTAGAATATATAGCACTAAATGAAAGGTTAGATATGATTGGAATATCAGAGACATGGTGGAAGGAGAACAACAAGTGGGACACTGTGATACCTGGGTACAAACTATATCGTAATGATAGAGCTGATCAAATTGGTGGAGGGGTTGCTCTCTGTTAGAGAGGGCATTGAGTCAGAAAGGATTAAAGTTTTGCAGGAAACAAAATCTGCTGTAGAATCTATATGGATTTAAATTCCATGTAAAAGGGGGAAGGCAATGGCAGTGGGGGTGTACTATCGAGCGCCTTGCCAGAATGACCAAATGGATGACGAAATACTCAAAGAAATCAAGGAAGCTAACAAAAGTTACAGTGCAGTAATAATAATGGGTGATTTCAACTACCCCGATATCGACTGGGTCAGTGTCACGTCAGGACATGCTAGGGAGATAAAGTTCCTAGATGAAATAAATGACTGCTTCTTGGAGCAGCTGGTTTATGAACCAACCAGAGGGGAAGCCATATTAGACCTAGTCCTTAGTGGAACACCAGATCTAGTGCAAGAGATAAGGTTGTTGGGGCCACTTGGCAATAGTGATCATAGCATGATCGCCTTTGATTTAATTAGTGGAGGAGGGATAGTAAGGAAATCCACAGTACTACCTTTTAACTTTCGAAAGGGAGACTATGATAAAATGAGGAAAACAGTTAAGAAAAAACTAAAAGGAGCAGTTGCAAAGGTTAAAGACGTACATCAGGCTTGGCTGTTGTTGAAAATTACTATCTTGGAAGCCCAGACCAGCTGTATTCCACGCTTTAAGAAAAGTGGAAGGAAGTCCAAAAAACTGCCAGCATGGTTTAAATGTGAGGTCAGAGAGGCTGTTGCCAAAAAAGCATCTTTCAGGAAATGGAAAAAAAGAGCCAAACGACGAAACCTGGAAACAGCACAAGCACTGGCAAGTCAAATGCAAGGCATTGATAAGGCAGGCAAAGGGAGAATTTGAGAAGAAGCTTGCTGCGGAAGCAAAAACGTGAAGTAATCGACCTTTTCAAGTACATTCGTAGCAAAAAACCTGTGAGAGAGTCAGTTGGTCCATTAGATGGTAAAGGGGTTAAAGGAGCACTAAGAGGCGACAAGGCGATAGCGGAGAGATTGAATGAATTCTTTGCTTCAGTCTTTACTGAGGAAGATGTAGGGATGTTACCCATAACTGAAGTGGTATTTAAAGGTGCGGAAGAATTGAAGGAAATATCGATACATCGGGAAGATGTATTACAACTATTAGATAAACTGAAGAGTAGCAAATCACCTGGGCCGGATGGTATACATCCAAGGGTGTTGAAAGAACTGAAATATGAGATTGCAGACCTGCTATTAGTAATCTGTGAACTATCATTAAAATCATCTCTAATACCTGAAGATTGGAGGATCGCCAATGTAACACCAATTTTTAAAAAGGGGTCCAGGGATGATCCGGGAAACTACAGACCGGTGAACCTGACATCAGTGCCAGGAAAAATGGTAGAAACCATCATAAAGAATAAAATTACTCAGCATATAGATAGTCATGACCTAATGGGAGACAGCCAACATGGCTTTAGACAAGGAAGATCTTGTCTTACTAATCTGTTATGTTTTTTTGAAGGAGTGCATAATCAGGTGGACAAAGGCGAGTAGGTTGATATTGTGTATCTGAACTTTCAGAAAGCCTTTGACAAGGTCCCTCATCAGAGACTTCTGGCAAAACTAAAGAGTCATGGGATAGGAGGCAGTGTACTATTGGGGATCAGGAACTGGTTAAAAGATAGAAAGCAGAGGGTAGGGCTAAATGGCCAATTTTCCCAATGGAGAAAGGTGAATAGTGGTGTACCCCAGAGATCTGTGCTGGGTCCGCTGCTTTTTGACATATTCATAAATTACCTGGAAAGTGGAACGAGTGAGGTTATCAAATTTGCAGATGACACAAAACTATTTAAAGTTGTTAAAACCCAAGAGGATTCTGGAAAATTGCAAGAGGATCTTGATAAATTGGAAGACTGGGCATCAAAATGGCAGATGAAATTTAATGTGGACAAGTGCAAGGTTATGCACTTGGGAAGAACATCCCAAACTATGGTTACACGATGCAAGGTTCCACATTAGGAACCACCACCCAGGAAAAAGATTTAGGCGTCATTGTGGATACCATGTTAAAACCCTTGGCCCAGTGTGCAGCGGCGGCCAAGAGAGCAAATAGAATGCTAGGTATCATAAGGAAAGGAATGGAAAATAAAACAAAAGATATTATAATGCCTTCTTAACCAGGGCTCCACACATCAAACAGTAAGTAAGGATTTGAGGGTTTCTTTGTTTGGTTTTTCTTTTGTTACATTGCTAGCTCTCTGACTGGGAGCTCTTAAAAGGGTTTTGTGTATATTTTTTAAAGCAAGGTTAATTTCATTTTTGCTGTTTTAGGGGAACATTACTTGAGCACAGTAGGTGCTGAACTCTGTAAGCTCCTCAGGCTCAGGAACACCTAACACCTATAGGACTCCAAAAACCAAGTTTCCGCCAACTCCAATGAAATCAAAGCAGATCAGCGAAAATTACCCGAACTGCTCCTATAGCTTTGTAAGAAGCTACCAGCCCCCACTGCACCCAGTTTTCCTTCCCCCCTTATCCTGAGGGATTCAGCATTGCAGGACGCGTTGCGCACCCCCTGCCAGCCTGCTGCGTCTGCCAGGGAGCTGAAGAGTAAAATAGAAAGTAGAACCCCTGGAAGCAAACAGTGTCCCAGCCTTGGGGTTCAGGACGCATAAGGCCACCAAATAAATCAACAGTGTTAGCTAAAAATGAACAAGGCTCTCTCTCACTAAAGAGAGTTTCTTTTTACTTTTTGAAATCCCACCGAAGTCCGTGGGACCCAAGCTTTCGAACACAGCCCCTAACGCTGTGCATTAAACCACAACCAGAGAAACGAAATGAAACGAAACCCTGCTCTATAAATAGATGAGAATTTCCTGAGCATGCTAAGTGGAGCTATGAAACACAGAGGCAGCCAGCCCCCCGGCCTTCATGCAGTCAGAGAAATAGCAGTGGAATACACTGACAACCTTGCAAATGGAGGTCTTAGAGGTTGCTGCCTGTGTGAACCTGATGAGTAATACGATTTTGTATTTTACCCCCCCTCCCCCCGGGAAGGGGGCACTGAATACTATATGTGATTCATGAGCAGCGCTGCCATCCGGTGGCCTTTAGAGCACCAGAGCCCGAACGACGATACAGAAGTTAAGAGCTTTAAATCTTGGTCATATAATCTTGATTTGCAGAACATTACATTACAGCTGTTTTAGTCACTAACCCCCGAGAGCCCATGAGGTGGCTCTGTGGTTATTTGTTCCCTGACTTGGAGAATGATCAATTTGATAATGGCTGCATACACACAGTCACAGAAAGGCACTACTGAGTGTACCAGCTGCCCTCTGGTGGCCATAGACCGTAGCACAGGCACTTCTTGGTTGACAGTTTAACTGTCAGTCTATGTTTTTATATCCTTAAGGTTTCCTAAACCCGTCCCTGTGAATTTTGGGCAACTTTCACTATAGAATACATAAAAAGCACACTTCCAGGCTGTCCCATCTTCCAACTACAAGTAAGGGCTCTGCTCTTGAACCTAAAAACTGGCAATTTGCCTAATATCCTGGGACTTAACAGATGCTCCTCAGAGACATGATTAGGAGGGAAAGAACATGTGGTATCAGAGATCAAATGCCAAAACTGCTGTCCTATAAAACTAAGAATAAACTTAAAAATAAAGAGGATTGACAACAGCCCCCCCTTAAGGCTGAGGACCCCCCCCCCCCCGAGTCTCAAAAAAACCTACAAACAAAAGAAAAACACTAGGCCCAAAAATCTAGCTATTCTGCCTGTTTTCCTCACACAGGCAGCTCCCTGCAACTCTCGCCATGCGGTCCAAATACCTAGAGAGAAAATGGCCGCTCCTTCGCCAATGAATTTTGGCGCCAAGAACAGCAGCCGCTGCAAAAAGGAGGCCTCAGCAGACCGACAGAGCCCGAAGGCCTTACCTGCAGGGTAGAAAGCCACACAGCCTGCTCCTACCACCTTGAATTCCTCCGATCCTCAAGATGCGCTGATGCGCCTGGCAGCCGCGGCGAGGATCGCTCAGCCGGTTCCACAGAGTAAAATTAAAATCCCGCAGCAATGGAGAGGCTCCGTCTCACACAGCTTCAGTGTGGCTGTACAGGTCCCAGAGCTCTCTCCCGTACAGTCAAGGGAGAGAGATCCGCACCGGCAAATGCCTGTAGCAAGTGAAAAGAACTGACAAGGAGGGAAAGCGAGAGCTTCTACTAATTTAAAGAGCCAGGCTCAAAATTTAAAAATTACTGTAAATAAGGAAATTTGCTCCTAACTAAAAGGGCACTAATCCCCGATTGCCAATTAACCAAAGGTAACTGAATTCAAAGTAAAATTAAAAGTAAAATCAGAATAGAATGTGTCACACTAAATGCTCCTTATCTGTTCCCCCCAAGTGAGCCCAGAAGCTAGGCTCACTATGTCCTCCTGCTGCATGGAGACTGGACATACTGGAGGCTGATGGGAGATACCAGCAGGCTATATCCAGTGATGTCACGACTTTGACATGCCCAGTCTCCAAGCTGCAGGAAGAGGTGCACAACCCAGAGGTGGAGGACTAAACTGGAGGAACGTTAAGGAACTATAATTTAAAGAACAGAGTGGAACAGGTAAATGTAGATCAATTGTTTATGTTATCAGACTATAGAAAGACTAGGGGACATGCAATGAAGCTACAGGGTAAACTATTTAAGACTAATAAAAGAAAATATTTTTTTACTCAACGTGTAATCAAACGCTGGAATTTGTTACCGGAGGATGTAGTAAAGGCTGTTAGTGTAGCTGGGTTTAAAAAAGGTTTGGACAAGTTCCTGGAGGAAAGGTCCATAAACCATTATTAAGAAGGGACCCAGGATATCAATGCTTGACCCAGGAGAAGCATTGTGGAACCTGTGTCTTTTGGGGAAACTGCTATGTACATATGACCTAGATTGGCCACTGTTGGAAACAGGATACTGGGCTTGATGGACCTTGGTCTGACCCAGTATGGCATATCTTATGTTCTTATGAGGCCTTCCAGTTAGGAGGCAAAAGATCTGTGAAATTGTCTTCAATAGGTGTTAAAGCCAGTGTGACCAATCAAAGGGGCAATTTGAAAGGCCCCCTCTATTAAACTAAGGATTCTTTCCCTCCCACCCCAGGGATAATCTTATTTTTACAGGTTCTTACACCTATTAAAGGAAAGCAGGTACCCATATTCACTTTCAGGTGCGGCTGGTTATCCTAATCAGGAATAGATTAAGGACCAGAGATTAATGGACTTTGTCACTTCAAGATTAAATGTATTAGGTATAGTTGTATTAGTATAAGTATCCCCAGCAAATTTAAGTAAACAACTTAAACACCTAAAGAAAACCTTAAAACAAAGATGCAGATAGTATTCCAGCAGCAAGATAGGTGTTTTCTGGTCTTTTGCATTGAGTGTCACATACATGAATTTCTCCCGGTTGGTGAGAGGTCTTACGTGTACACTAGGTGCAAGGAACTCTTTGCGCTCAGGGAAAGAGTCTGATCTCTGGAGGCTAGAATAGACTTGGAGGACATAAGGAAGACAGATATACAGACGAGACCTACAGAGACACAGTACTGAAGTCTCTCCTCCAGTCTGGCAGCCTCCCTGTTGCCATGGAGGAATGAGGTCACGTGACAGGAGAGCATCATACTGGTGTGGCAGAAGTGATCCTGTAGCTAGGACTTGACTTCCAGAGATGTAAAACCCTCTTGCATAGAGGTTTCTCCAGAGCCATGTGCTCATGAGGAAGTGGTAGGACAGAAGTTATAGTTGGTGATTCAATCACTAAGCATGTAGATAGCTGGGTGGCTGGTGGACATGATCACCTGGTAACATGCCTGCCTAGTGCGAAAGTAGCAGACCTCGCGTGTCCCTTAGAAAAGGTTTCAGATAGCAATGGGGAGGAGTCTGTTGTCTTGGTACATGTTGGTACCAATGACAGAGAAAAGTGTGGGAGGGAAGTTCTAGAGGTCAAATTAGGCTTTTAGATAGGAAGCTGAAATCCAGAACTTCCAAGGTAGCATTGCCAAATGCTTCGCATTCTATGCACAGGACCTAAAACGCAGGCAGAGCTCTGGAGTTCTCAATGCGTGGATGAGACGATGGTGCAAGGAAGTACGTTTTGGACTGGTTAGGAACCTGAACAACATTCTGGGGAAATGAGGGGCTTTTCCAAAGAGATAGGCTGCTGACACTAACCTTTAAAAAGTTGATAGAGCAGCTTTTAAACTAAATAATAGGGGAAAGTCGCACAGGAGCACATGGTTTGGAAGGATATATCCTTGACAGATACTAGCAAAAGATTGAAGTTAGAGCATATCAACAGAGAGATTCCAATAAAGACAAAAGTAATCCAAATGCCCTACCAGTAACCAGATTAATATGAATAAAATACAGCCTCTAAAATATTTTTTAGACTTCTAGCATTTGCATAAAAGTAAGATGGGGGCATTAAATAAGTGTACTCTATTTGTAAAGCTTTTCTATACCACTCCTTCCCAAAATCAGGAGCGGTTTACAAAGAACAAACATAATACATCAAAGATAGGTAATATTACATCAAGCATGGATATGCATAAAGGCTAACAGTGGGGAAACTATATACATGAGTAACTATTTTACAAGATTTACAATATATCAGTTAATCAGTATGCACAGATCGGAAAGCAGAGTCGATTTTGCAAAGATTCGTGGGTAACAAATTTGGCAGCATAGATGTTAGAGAGGATTCTATAAGGTGCCTTTAGATTGGATATAAGTCGTTCTTACCAATGCTGCTGCTGTAATGCTCGGTGAATAGGTATGTTTTAATTTGCTTTCTGAATGTTTGGAGGTCTTTGATGGATCTCAAGTTGTCATCAGGTAGGGCGTTCCATAGCCTAGGGGCTACGTACAAAATGAAAAAGCTGGTATGAAAAAGCTTGATTGCTTGTGGCTTGTTTTGTTCTAAGGAAGTCGGTAGGGATTTTAATAGTGTTCTGATAACAACCTCTTTTGGCTCTTGAATCCATGTTAGGGATAATTAAAGATAAGTCAGAAGGAGATATGTTATTCAATAATTTGAATGTGATCATTAATAATTTACATTTTATTCTTCTCGTGATTATGTACAGTCTTCACTGGCTCTCAAACAGGGTGATGTAGTCTGTCAGATGGGCCTTAAAGATGATTCTGGATGTGACATTTTGGGTCATTTGAAATTGATTTAGGGTCTTTTTGAGTATTCCATGGAGTAAACTAGTGCAGAAGTCGAAGTGAGGGGTGACTAGGGCTTGGCACTATGAATCTGAAGTCACAGGTGTTGAGGAAATGTCTACGGTGTTGTAGGATCCTTAATTTGAAGAATATATTTCTTGAGGTTAGTTTTATGTAGGTTGCCATGTTGAGGAACTGGTCTAGGGTAACCCCCAAATAATTTACCTCTTTTCCCACAGGGACCTCTGAGACATACGCTGGAAGTGTTATGGGTGGGGTAAAGGTTTGATTCTTTGTGGTATACAGGACTTTGGTTTTCTTGAAGTTAATCCTTAAATCATATAACCTAAGCCAATTCTCTGCTTCATTGATACAAGATGAGATTGCATGCTGGTTGGGATTGTTTATGTCTATGGGGATGTACAGCATGAAGTTATCCGCATAGATGCGATATCCTAACTTTGATTTTTCTAAAGATATTGCATATGGGTTGTAAATATAGACTGAATATGAAAGCTGAGAGGGCAGATCCCTGTAGGGATGCCCTGCTCCTGTTTGAAGATTAATCAATATTTCTTGGCCTACTCGTACTTGTTGGATGTGGTCAGATATGTACGACCTGAACCACTGAAGTGTAATTCCAGTTATTCCAATTTGCTCGTGTCTTGTTAATAAAGTGTTATAATTAACATTGTCAAAGGCGGATGCAATGTCCACAAAGACAAGGATTAATGCTTGTTTAGCATCTTCCATGCCAGTTATGAGTTTGTCAACGAGGGCTAATATCAGTGTCTCACACCATGGAATGGGCAGAAACCATATTGATGGTTACATAGACCAATCATATCTAACTTCTCATTTAGTGCTATCAGAGACATGGTGGAAGGAGGACAACCAGTAGGATACTGATACCTGGGTACAAATTATAAATCGCAATGATAGATTAGATCAAATTGGTGGAGGGGCTCTGCTCTATGTTAGAGAGGGCATCAAGTCAACCGAGTTACTTACCTGTATCATGAGTTCTCCAGGGACAGCAGGATAAGTCAGCCACAAATGGTGACGTCATCCGACGGAGCCAAGACGGGAGTACTCTCAGTAGCCCAGAAGGCTTTAGCCCTCTGGGCCTGACCAGTAGCCCCACCTCCAGATCCACCCCTAGCTGGCCAGATCTTCCAAGCTGAGGCCATGCCATGAGCTAGGAGGCGGAGCAAGACGGATCGTCCCCGCCGGGGAGGAGGGTGGGAAAGTGTGGCTGACTTATCCTGCTGTCCCTGGAGAACTCACGTTACAGGTAAGTAACTCTGTTTTCTCCCAGGACAAGCAGGATAAGTCAGCCACAAATGGTGCCTCCCCAGCTATATTGCAGCAGCAGGGAAACCGAAGAAAGCAGAGGCAATAGGACTGTAAGGTGCAACAAGGCAGTTTTAATGAAACAAACAGTGAGCACGGAGGTGGGCGTAGTGCAACATCACCACAACATAGCAGCAGATATGAGCAGCATAACAAGGTGTGCAAACAAGCATGTAACAGAGAACTGTGCAATCAGCAAACTACACATGAATAAGGCACTGAACAAGGTGCAGCGTGCAACTTCAACAGAATATAGCAACGTAATAAGTCACAATGGTGCATCAGGTGCAAAGACAACAAGGCACAAGGTTTAGCACTGGGCCGGTGAGGCAGCAGCAGATAAGACTGCTAGTCCGAAGGCGGAGCCATCGCGATCCGCTCTGTCCAGGCGGAAATGCTTCTGGAAGGTCTGGACAGAGGACCACGTGGCAGCTTTGCAGATGTCAGGTACAGGAACACAACGTAGGTTGGCAATGGTGGCAGCCAACGCCCGCAGGTGATATGCTCTGACTCCTGCGGAGGGGTGCACTCCAGCGAGCGATAGGCAGGAGATGCAAGAAAAAAATCCAGCCGGAAAGAGTGCGCTTGGACACCGGGTGGCCGGGCTTGTTAGGGTCATATGAGACAAAGAGCTGAGACCCCTTGCGTAGTGGGGCAGTCCTGCTGAGGTAACATCGTAGGGCCCTGACGCAGTCGAGCGTGTGCAGGCATTGCTGATCCTGGTTGGAGTGCGGTTCGGGACAGAAACAGGGCAGTTCAATGGTCTGGTTGATGTGGAAAGCGTTCGCCACCTTGGGTACAAATTTGTGAGATTGTCCCGGAGGAGCTGGTGGACAGGCAAAGAGGAGATGCTCTTTGGAGTATCAACAAACTTGAGAGCATTTTGTACTTCGTCATGCTGATCCGGAGTGTCTATAGAAGCGATGGAGAGAGCTGAGATGACTTTGTGAACAAACTTGGAGTAGGTTAGGTCCTCCGGAGGGTTGTCTCCTCTTGTGAGGGGTCCTCTGTGCCGGTCTGATGCTGTGGCGGAGTGGCCTGAGTTAGCTGTGGTGGTGCCATAGCAGCTGGAGTATTAGCTGCCGTGGCATCCAGAGTAGACGGTGGTAGCTAGTTGGAAGCCAGGCTGGACAGGGTGGAGGCCCACTGTTGCAGCATGCCCTTGAGAAGATGCAAAGTCTCGGGAGCTCCCTGTGAGGAGGGAATAGGGGCTGCCGGTGCGCTAGGAGCAGGTATTTCAATGACATCCTCGTGGGAAGGCGAGTTTGACCGCAAAGGAGAGGAGGAACGAGCAGGGGAAGAGCCCTTAGATCCACTGAAGATGCTGTAGACCGAGCGGTAGCTGCAGGAACTATGAGCAGAGGGAGAGTCGGCTCGGCGTGATCTCTTGTGAGAATGGGAGCTCTCTGTGCTGTCCCTGCTTCTCTTGTCCTGTCTGCTCCTCTTGCCTTTTGCTCTGCTCCTGTGGAGATGAGGGGATTGGGAGCTGTCTGTGCTGAGCTTGCTCCTCCTGTCCTTTGCCCTGCTCCTGTGGTGATGAGGAGATTGTCAGCTGGAGGTACTGCAGTGCTTATGCCCGCGACTGAGATTTCTGCACCGCCTCCGATCTCTGCTTCTGGCCCTGCGCCAGCTCCCTGATGCTGTGCGCTGCCTTCTGCGCTGGCTCTGACGGCTCCCCGCTGCTCTGTGTTGACTTCTGCGCCAGCTCCGGAGACTCCCCGATGTGTGCTGGCTTCTGCACCGACTCCAACGGCGCCAGACCTCATGTCTGCTCTGTGAGCATCCGCGGTGGTCCTGGGAGCTCCTGTGCTTGCTAGCAGCCCTGCCTCCATATCGGCAGGGGGAGCTGGAGATGCTGCGCCGAGCGGCAGGGGGATCGAGAGGCCGACAAGAAGTAGTGGCATCCGGAAGTGCAGAGGGGAGGAGGGGGAAGCTGCCCCAGCCAAGATGGATGCCGCGTGTCTGAAGGAGTCCCCGCTTTATGGCAGGAGAAGGAGGCCAAAACCGGCGCGTCTCCGACCGGAAGGTTAGTGTCAGCAGTTCCTGGAGCAGGATTGGAAGGGGTACTCACGGCATCCGCGGGAGACAAAAAAAAAAAAAATTGGAGGGGGCATGTCGGCGCGATTTTAGAGCCCGGGGAGACATGCGGGCACAGGCAGGGCAGTCCTCCACGAGGTGATCTTTCCCCAGGCACCAGAGGCAAAGCTGGTGGCTGTCCGAATTAGCCATTTTCCGGGAGCAACCAGGGCATTTTTTGAATCCTGGCTTCTTCATGCTGGTCAATTGTAAGGAGAGTAAAATAAAAAAAAACATCTTGCTGGCAAGGCGGAAGACGAAGACTGGCCAGCTAGGGGCGGATCTGGAGGTGGGGCTACTGGTCAGGCCCAGAGGGCTAAAGCCTTCTGGGCTACTGAGAGTACTTCTGTCTTGGCTCTGTCGGATGACGTCACCATTTGTGGCTGACTCATCCTGCTTGTCCTGGGAGAAACACAGGATTAAAGTTTTGCAGGAAACAATATACACTGTAGAATCTCTATGGATTGAAATCCCATGTAAAAAGGGGAAGGCAATGGCAGTGGGGTGTACTATCGACTGCCTGGCCAGAATGAACAAATGGATGATGAAATATTCAAAGAAATCAGGGAAGCTAGCAATATTTACAGCACAGTAATAATAATGGGTGATTTCAATTAACCTGGTATCGACTGGGTCAGTGTCACAGCAGGATATACTAGGGAGATGTTTCTAGATGAAATAAATGACTGCTTCTTGGAGCAGCTGGTTCATGAACCGACCAGAGAAAGCGTCATTTTGGATCTAGTCCTTAGTAGAACACAAGATCTGGTACAAGAGATAAGGGTGTTAGGGCCATTTGGCAATTATGATCATAGCATGATGCATTTGATTTAATATATGGGGAGGAAAGACAGCAAGGAAATCCACAGTACTATCCTTTAACTTTCAAAAAAAGCAAGACTATGATAAAATGAAGGAAAATGCTTAAGAAAAAACTAAAAGGAGCAGCTGCAAAAGATTAAAGACTTACATCAAGCATGGTCACCGTTTAAAAATACTATCTTGAAAGCCCAGACCATCTGTATTCCACGCTTTAAGTGGAAGGAAGTCTATAAAAACTGCCAGCATGGTTTAAAGTTGAGACCAGAGAGGTTGGTGTAGCCAAAATAGCGTCTTTCAGGAAACAGAAAAAGGAGTCAAATGACTAAAACTAGAAACAGCATAAGCACTGACAAGTTAGCTGTAAGGCACTGATAAGGCAAGCAAAGAGAATTTGAAAAAAAAAGTTTGCCATGGAAGCAAAAATGCATAATAAAAACTTTTTCAAATACATTTGTAACAAAAACCTGAGTCAATTGGACCATTAGATGATAGAGGACTAAAGGGGCACTAAGAGGGAACGAGGCCATAGCAGAGAGATTTAATGAATTCTTTCCTTCGGTCTTTACTGAAGAAGATGTAGGGAAGGTACCCATGACTGAAATTGTATTAAAGGTAATGCATTGGAAGAATTGAAAGAAATACTGATTAACCGGGAAGATGTATTATAACTATCTGATAAACTAAAGAGTAGCAATCAATTCGCCCAGATGATATACATCTGAGGGTGTTAGAATATGCAGACCTACTACTAGTAATTTGTGAACTATCATTAAAATCTGTAACACCTGAAGATTGGGATTACATTGGCCATTTGCCAATTAAAAAAAAAAAAAAGGTTCCTAGCAATGATTATAAAGAACAAAATTACTGAACATGTAGATAGCCGTGGTTTAATAGGAGAAAGCCAATATGGCTTTAGCCAAGGAAGATCTTGTCTTATTAATCTGTGTTTGTTTTTTTTTAAGGTATGAACAAACAGGTAGACAAGAGGCGATTTTCAGAAAGCCTTTGACAAAGTCCCTCCTGAGAGGCTCTTGGTGAAATTAAGTCATGGGATAGGAGGCAATGTACTATTGTGGATCAGAAACTCGTTAAAAGATAGCAGAGAGAGTAGGGTTAAATGGCCAATTTTCCCATTGGAAAAAAGGTGAATAGTGGAGTACCCCAGGGTCTGTGCTGGGTCTGCTGCTTTTTAACATATTTGTAAATGACCTGGAAATGGGAACAAGTGAGGTAATCAAATTTGCAGATAACACAAAATTATTCAAAGTCCAAGAGGATTGTGAAAAATTACAAGAGGACCTTGATAAATTGGAAAACTGGACATTCAAATGGCAGATGAAACTTAATGTGGACAAGTGCAAAAGTTATGCACCTAGGTAAGAACAACCCAAACTATGGTTACACGATGCAAGGTTCCATATTAGGAACCACCACCATGCAGGAAAAAGAGTTAGGTATCATGGATAACACGTTAAAACCCTCTGCCCAATGTGCAGCGGCAGCCAAGAAGGCAAATAGAATGCTAGGAATCATAAGGAAAGGATATTATAATGCCTCTGTATAGTTCCATGTGCGACTGCACCGTGAGTATTGTGTGCAATTTTGGTTGCTATATCTTAAGAAGGATATAGCGGAATTAGAAAAGGTACAGAGGAGAGCCACCAAAATGATAAAGGTTAGGGCTCTTCAACCTAGAAGAGAGACTTCTATTGCATCTCCGCTCAGCAGCCTATAAATGAATAGAACGGAACGGATAAATTTATTTATTTTATTTTGACAGTTTTGTATACCACCTTATCCTTCAAAGTGGTCAACAAGACATTGAGAGGCATACATTCAACAAGAGGGGATACGATTCACATACATAAAAGGCTATCTACTTATAGGTCTAAATGTAAATCAGTTGTAGATTCATTGCCTGCTTTCTCGTCTTTTTACTTTTTGATGGCATAAACAATGTAACCCATTTAAAACTAATAAAAGAAAATATTCTTTTACTCAACATGTAATCAAACGCTGGAATTCGTTACTGGAGGATGTAAAAGTTGTTAGTATAGCCAAGTTTAAAAAAGGTCTGGATTAGTTCCTGGAGGAAAAGGTTCATAAACCTTTATTAAAGTGAACCTGGGAAATCCACTGCTTGCCCTAATACAAGCATTGTGGAACCGGTGTGCCTTTTTTGGAACCTGCTAGGTACTTATGACTTGGATTGGCCCCTGTTGGAAACAGGATACTGGGCTTGATGGACCTTGGTCTGACCCAGTATGGCATTTATGTAAATAAGATGCTTCAGTGGCATCACTGTCACATATAGGTGCCCCCCCCCCCCAGGGGATAACGTTAGTATGATACTGGCAAAGCAAGAGGACTTCAGAACAGTGCTCAGATATGGAGAACTTCCTCATCAGGCTAAACAAAATAAACTACTACACAAATGTGCAACCATATACAAGGCAGCAGAGCCATTGGATTCAGTAGAAGCAGAAGAATCACCAACAGCCGAGCTAAAAACAAGGTTGATTCTGAATGTCTGCAAGGCTGGTTCTCAGAGCACGGGCAGGTCCTAGACTGCTCTTGCAAGATTCCAGTAAAGAAAATTAACAGTAAATAAAATGTCACCTTCCAAATCATCCTGTTAGGCCAATATGGACTAGTGGGAACTACCATAGCTACACCGCTTGAAGGCGGAAAGAGCCAGCCACTGCCAAAACAGAGGCTCCAAAATGGGCCAACTCAAGTCCTTGAAAGTTCAAGCGATAATGTTGGGCAAAGATAGATAAAGACAACCAGGTCACTGCCCGGCAAATGTCAAATCCGAGAGACCCAAGAGTTTTCCCACCCAAGCTGCTGCCTGCGGTTGCGCAGAATGAGCTTTAAGACCTGCAGAACAGACTAAGATATAAGCTAACTCAATGGCCTGCATGATCCATTGCACGATGGTATGCTTAGAAGCAGCAGCCCCTTTATGGGGGCCAGAAAAACAGGACAAACAAGTGATCCAACAGCTGAAAGGAATTAGTAACCTTCAGATAATGGCGCAAGGACCAGGTGACCTCCAACAGGCATAGATCAATGGAGCTTGTAGAAGACTCCTCCTCCCAAAAGGATGGGAGCAAGATGCACTAATGTACAAGGAAGTTGTTCAGAACTTTTGGTAAAAAGGAAGGAACCGTCCTGAGCATTACCCCTTCCGCAGAGAAGAATAAGAAGGGATCCTGGCAGGAAAGCGCCTGCAGCTTAGAAACATGCCAGGCCAACATAAATGGCTATCAAAGACAGTTTTGAGGGCCAAGTCTTTCAAAGTGGCCCTCTTCAAGGGCTCTAAAAGATGGCTACTAGAGCACTCTGCGAACCAAGGACAAGTCTCAAGAAGGGACAAGCAAACTGGATAACAAATGCCCGATACCCAAATGGGAGGCAAGTGAGCAACCTCCAACAGGGCGATGAAGACAGGCGAAAGCCGCCACCTGCACTTTCAAAGAATTCAAGGCGAGGCCCTTGTCCAAGCCAGCCTGCAGAAAGGACAGGACAGGAGATCAGATATTTGGGCTCACCACAACGAAACTACACAGAGGAGAACCAGGACTTGAATTAGCACCAAACAAGCTAAGCCATTGACGCAGAAGGGTACCATGCTTTAAGCAAAATAGCCACAACTTGAGCCAAGTATCCTTTACGAGCTAGACTGCGTCATTCAACAGCCAAGCCGGTAAGTGAGCAGAGAGCAGGGTCATCCATGACATTCGGCCCCTGTCCCAGGAGGCCACTGCAAGAGCCAAGTTTCAGAGGCTCCGCCACTAGGAGGCAAACCAGGAAGGCACATTACAGGTGACGAGACTAATCCTGCATCACCAGAATCACCCAACCTGGATATAATCTCTATATGCCAGAGAACCTGGCCAATCAAGACCCATGGAGGAAAATGTAGAGGAACTGCAACAGAGGCCAGGGCTAGACCAGCACATCTAGATCCTGGGATTTCGACTCCCAACAACTGAAAAAGGCAGGAACCTTAGCATTAGCCAAGGTGGCAATCAAGTCCAGAGCAAGAAGACCCCACACTGATTCACAATTGTCTGAGCACCCACTGAGCGAGTTCCCACTCACCCGGATCGAGATGGTGACTGAAAGACTGCTTGCACATTTTCTATCCTGTCGATGTGCTCTGCCAACAGCGCTTGCAAATGATGCTTGGCCTGAAGATTCCAAGATGATCCCTGAGCAGTTGGTCCCCCCCAAATGTCTTGAAATAAGCTGCCATTGTGTCATTGTTTGATAGGATTCTGCCTGTACACAGAGGCAGAAAATGGCAGAGTGCCAAGCAGACTGCCCGTGCCTCAAACCAGTTGATGGACCAACCAGACTCCCGCCAGGACCACCTTCCTTGCACTTATTGCAGACAGACAATGAGCACTCCAACCGTAAAAGCTGGGATTTGTGGTCAGAGGTATCCAAACAGACTCTCCAGGGGCATCCCCTGCATCAAGCAATTGCGATATATCCACCAGCGAAGACCTCAATGAACGGCAGGAGGGAGATAAGACTGACGTCGTAATCCTGTAAGCAAGGGGACAAAAACGGATGATCTTAAAGTAGCTAAGCAGGTAGAAAAGGCGATAGCAAAAGCTAGAAGGATGCTTGGGTGCATAGGGAGAGGAATGGCTAGCAGAAAAAAAGGAGGTGAGTGCCTCTGTATAAGTCTTTGGTACGACCTCATTTGGAGTATTGTGTGCAATTCTGGCAACCGCACCTTCAAAAGGATGGAGTCAGTACAGAGGGTGGCTAGTAAATTGTTAGTGGTCTTCATTATAAAACATATGAGGACAGACTTAAGGAACTTAATATGTACACCTTAGAGCAGAGGTCCCCCCCCACTCCAGTCCTGGAGGGCCAAACACCATTCAGGTTTTCAGACTGTCCCTAATAAATATGCATGAGATACATTTGAATACAATGGGGGCAGTCCATGCAAATGCATCTCATGCATATTCATTAGGGACAGTCTGAAAACCTGAATGGTGTTTGGCCCTCCAGGACTGGAGTGGGGAACTGCTGCCTTAGAAGAAAGGAGGGATAGAGGTGATACAATTGAGATATTTAAATACCTCTGTGGCATAAATGCACAGGAGGAGCGCCTCTTTCCCTTGAAAGCAAGTTCTGCTACGAGGGGACATGGGATGAGGGTGAAAGGGGGTAGATTCAGGAGTGATATGCGGAAATATTTCTTTATGGAAAGAGTGGTGGATCCATGGAATAGTCTCCCAGTGGAGGTGGTAGAGATGAGGACAGTATCTGAATTCAAAAAAGCATGGGACAAACACAGAGGATCTCTAAAGGAAAAAAGGGGACTGCTGTAGTTGTTGATATGGAAGGACAAACTAGATAGAAACATAAAAAAAAATGACAACAGAAAGACCACATGGCCTATGTTTCTATTCTGGTTGAGAGTCTGGCAACTAAGATTTAATGCTATTAAGCACAAGGTGGTCCATTTGCATAGCAAAAACAAAATCCACAACATAAATGAAATGGATATGATGTACACTAAATAAGAGAGAGATCGGGGAGGGGGGGGAGGTTATCATATGATTATCTAAAAGTGACCAAACAGTGTGACAAGAAGTCGGAACAAAAGCTCGAAGGATGCTACAGTGTATAAGCAGAGTAACAACCATCAAGGAAAGGAAAAAAAAAAAAAAGTAGAGACACAATGGCTGTAGAACTCTGGTAAGACCTTAAAGCATTACATCCAATTCTGGATATTATAGTTATAAAAATGAATAGGATGGAGCCAGTTTACAGGACAGCTACTAAAATAATCTGAAGTATTTACCATAAAAAAAAAAAAATTTGAGAGAGAGACTTCACATGTGTACCCTAGAGGAAAATAGGAAGGAAACAAAAAAACTTTAAAGACATCTCCAAGGAGTAAATCTACAGAATACATGCTTGTTTTAAAAGAAAAAGCAGCTTGAGAACAGGGGGTCATAAGATGAAGGTAAGACAGAAATTTCAGGAGCAATCTGAGGAAACCTTTTTTATATGGAAAGGGTAGAACCAGTCGGGGTGGGCAGTGGGGATGCAACCATGGCATTTCAGCAGGGTGGGGCAAGTATGACAAGCTTTAAAAAAAAAAAAAAAAAAAAAAAAAAAAAGGGGGAGGGGGAGGTACAACCTACTAGTTACCACTATTGCTCCCCCTCCACCAAATTCCTGCCCTGGACCTCAGCACGTCTTAACATCAGCCTGCAGAAAGGGTGGTAAATCTATTAGAAATGGTAAAGACAAAAGACGTCAAGAAAGCAGAACAGTGGATCTCCGGAAGTGGAGAAGAGGATGGAAATGGAAAGGATTAATTAGGGCAGGGCTTGATAAATTTTGTACAGATTTAGGAGCCCGGCCAAAATCTTAGGAGACAGTGCCAGTGACCTCCTCGTGTCTCATATTCTCAATTCTTGCGAGATCAGTGCCAAAGTTCCTACACCAAGTGTCATTTATAGATAACAGCTATAACTTCAGATAGAAAGTATCTGGGTATGTGGTGCAACAGTGGTGTGCCAGTCTGAGTGAGATGTGGTGGTGGATGCCTTTGTATGGGTGGGGTGCAGGTCTGTGGTACATGCCATGTGTGCATAGCCTGTGCCAACTTTAGCCCACCCTAGTAAACATGCCCCAAAGTATGCTTCACAGAAAGTTATTTAAAATTTGCCTCTAATGAGCAAAATCATGCAAAGCTACTGATTAATCCCAAAATTGCATGTCGTCTTCTTTAGGTCCATTTTTGCAAAATAAATTATACATCAAGAGGTACGGCTATTTTTTTTTGTCCAAAACAAAGGAGAGGAGACTGACATCTGCAGAACCAGAAAAGAAAATCCAAAAAACCGAGTATGGGAAAATACAATAGTATTTATTAGTATTATACTTCAAACAATAAAAATAATTTTATTTGATGTTAAAAGCATAATACTAAAATACTATTGTATTTTTTCTTATACTCCTTTTTTTTGTTTCTTCCTCCATTATTTTTTTCAGCAATTCTAAAAAAATAAAAGACAGAGCAGTGACTGTTCTTTAGAGGGTCCTCAAGGACTTCGACTTTCATACTTGGACACATGTGTTCTCTAATGTTCTCTCTTCACATCATGCTTGGCAAAGTAGAAGGTCAACGCAAAAGAGGAAGGCCAGCAATGAGATTGATCAATACAATAACAGCAGTTATGGATGCCACTTTGCCTACAATAAGCCGCTTGACTGAAGACCGAACAGAGTTCAGGACAACTATCCAGAGGGTCATCATGAGTCGACACCAACTTGACAGCACTTAACAAGGCCTAACCAGGATCACCCCTGGTGCTCGACTCCCCCCCCCCCCCAGGGGTCTTCATGCCAGCCCCCTTAAAGGCCTGCCCCACACCTCTTCCGTGCTGGGACCTTGTCTCACCCAGATGATCTAGATGTGGGAAGCAGGAACAAGTCTCCACACACTCCTGCTTTGACAGCTTCCTTCATCAAAACCTCTACCATTGATCCCTAGTAGCAGCCTTACTACTACTTATGATTTGTAAAGAGCTAGAAGGCATAAGCAGCGATGTACTATTTATACATGAGCCCTGCTCGAAAGGCTTCACAATCCATCCAAGATAAACAAATACAACAAACATGGAACAAAGGTATGACTAAGGAAAAACAATTAAGGCACACATGGGTGGTAAAAAAATGAAGCAGGACAGACAGTCTAAACAGGGCTGGCCTGTCCACTAGGTGGTTGGCCGCCTTAAGTCCTCGGTGGGCAGCACAGCAGTTTTGTGCCACCACTTTTGTGTCCGCGGCAGGCCATGCACTTGGGAAAGTCATGACACATAATCCATGGCCTGCCACTTCTGACTCCCCTCAGATGCAACTTCCTGTCAGAGGGGGAGGGCAGGAGTGGCAGTATGCCAAAGCAGCGGCACAAAGCTGCCACTTTTAAACTGCTGCTATTGCCCAGTACCCCCCCTACAAGAAGAGAGAATGGGGGGGGGGCGGGAGGCATGGCATGGCCAGTGTTCCTGGCTGGGGTAGAAGAAACTCTTGAGCCAGCCCCAAGTCTATCCAAGAGAAAAATATAACATGGGACAAGGGTAGAAATGAAAGGGGAAATTGTTAGAGCACACATGGGTGGTGGACAGGAGAGCAAGGGGGTCAGGAACCAAAAGCAGCGTCAAAGGTACAGTTTTAGCCTGGATTTAAATATTTATTTAATAAACATGTTATACCATGCTTTCCCAAGATCAAGCGCGGTTTACAAATAACAGGGTTTGAAATGCAGTAAAAGCATATTCAAAACATAGAACTCAAACTATATACATAGAATATAAACGAGTACTAGTAACAATAAATCATTACAAACTATTTACAATTCGGGTGAACCAGAAGCTCTAGAGGAGCCGTGTAGTCAGGATTATGTTTGTGATGTTTAAATTAGAGTTTAGGTCGGTGTGGATTCGTATTGGTGAAAGGTTACTCTGGTTCTGGGATGTAAGTACTGTAATCATGGGGGAATTAGGCTTAGCTGATCAGGGGAGATAGGTTCTGAACCATAGTAGGTAGCAAAAAAGGTATGTTAAGTTTTTACGGAATGCTTGAAAGTCATTAACTTCCCTGAGGTCATCAGGTAATTCGTTCCATAGTATAGGGGCGAAGTGTGAGAAAGCTTTATTGTTGGTTAGTTTTTTGGCTTTTCTAAAGTCAAGTGGGGTTATTAATTTATGTTTACTGTATATATTTGTTTCTTTGATTTCAGTTAGTTGTATCCATATGAAATAAGGAGCTGATAGTAGAGGGTGCCAAGTTATTAGTTATCTTGAATGTAGTAACTAAAATTTTATAGTTTATTCAGCAGTGGATGGGTAGCCAATGTAATTCATAGACAATGAGTGTTATATGTTCAATAGTGCTTACATTCATAATTGATCTTGCAGCCACATTTTGAGCTAATTGCAGCCTTCTGGGTGCTTGTTTGGAAGCTCCATGGAGAATGGAGTTGGCAAAATCAATGTGAGGTGTAATAACTGCTTGTATTACAGATCTGTAGTCTTGGGTGTGAATCAAAGGACGGAGCTGTTTTAAAAGTTTAAGTTTATAGTGAATTTTTGTGGCAATATTCTTTATGTGGGTTTCCATACAGAGGGCCCGGTCTAGAATAACCCCTAGATATTTTACTTCACTCTTTACTGAAATGGTAGAGTCTTGGAGCTGAATTTCAGATGGGGTAGGAAACTTTGGTTTCTGGTGACAAATAATGCCTCCGTTTTTGTAAAATTGATTAGTAGGTTATGTTTTATTAGCCAGAGTGAGATGTCTTTAAAGCAATTTGAGATCCACTGAATCGGAGGGTTTGTAATTTGAATGGGAAATAAAGCATGATGATATCCGCGTAAATATGGTAATTTACACAGTGCTTTTTAAAAACAGAGCAAATAGGCTGCAGAAAGATATTAAATAAGAGGGCTGATAGGGCATAACACCAGGGATGGAGCTTGGCATACTGATTCAAGTACAGTGGTGTGCACAAGTCTGGAATCATTTGTAAATTTGACGTTTTTTTCAACTTTGTGACCTTATATTTTAAATTTCTTTTTCCTCCCAGTGGCTTTTTATGTGTATCTCATGATAAGTGATAGATTTGGCTATTAGGGACAACTTTTAGTATTGGTTTGGCCCTTATTTTCCGAGTTTGTTCCCCATAGTTGTCCTGTTGATAGATTTTCTGTGAAAATTGCATAATGTACATCATTGGCCAATGATATATTATTGTAAGTATGCTTTAAAATATTATGGAAGCATGCCAGGTTTCCTTCAAATTAATGTATGTGGCCTTGAAAAAGGCCGTTTTTATGTGTCAGTGATAGCTCAGTATTTGATGGGCCAACCTTTGTTCTTGATCACCTGACTGCACCTTGTCGGCATTAAATGAACCAGTCTGACAAGGTGATCGTTGGCGACAACGCAGTTACAAGCTGCAATGAGTGATGCAATCAGCTCACGCTTTGATGTCGGATGCCTCTTGGATATTTCCAAGGCCACCTTGTGCCACGGGTTCTTGATTGGATTCAGATCTGGAGACTGGGCAGGCCAGTCCATGACTTGTTTTTCCGCTGCTTCCAGCTGATCACCTGTTTGGAGCGATGGCAGGGTGCATTGTCAACTTGGAACAGGAACTGGCCAGAAAACAGTTGGTATGCTGATGGCACCATGCGCTTTTGCAGTATGGTGATGTACTCGGCCCTGTTGACCATTCCATTGACGATGTGAAGACGTCCAATGCCACTGGCAGCCATGCAGCCCAGACCATGACCTTCAAAGGATTCTTCACAGTGAGGCTGACACACTCAGGCTTGAATTCCTCTCCAGGAAATCTCCTCACATAGGTATGGGCCTGGTTACCAAACAGGCAGAAGGTGCTTTCATCGCTGAATAGCACCTTTTCCCCACATTTCAGTCGACCAGTTTGAGTGCTTTCTCGCCCACACGATCCGGTTGCGCCTTTCTATGTCAGTCATCAGTGGCTTATTCCGTGCTTTGCAACCCTGGAGACCAAACTGCAGGCACCGGCGACAAACCGTTGATGAGCCGACACTAACCTCACTCTTGTTTGACCACTCTCGAAGTAGTGAGGAGAGGTCAACTTGCGATTAGTCAGTGAAATGCTTCGTAGTGCACGGTCCTGGCATGTTGTTGATGCACATGGACGACCTGAACGAGGCTGGTCCACCACTGAACCCATTTCTTTCTTCTTCTGTATAATCTTAACAGCGCTCTGACTGCAGCCAACTTTCCTGGCCGACAGCTTGAAAATCCTTCCTCGCTCATAAAGGACACACGAACACGCTCCTCCAACGTCAGGGTCCGAGTCATCTTGCAAAATGCAAAAAAGTCAATTCTTATAGCCAAATGTATCCCTTTTAACATGGTAGAAAGATGAATATGCTGGGCTAATGCAAAATTTAAAAAAAAAAAAAAAAAACACATTAGAAAGTACGAAAAACACAAAACTCACAAGTGATTCCAGACTTTTGCACACCACTGTAGTCTGTTCCAAGTATACAGCACAGAAAGGTAGAAAGAAGGATTCTGAAATTGGCAGTGGAAGAGAAGGGCACAGATAATAGGGATATGCCTAATGAGCAGCATTCCCAAGGAGCAGTATAGGAAGCCTACGGATCAGGTTGCCAAATAGTAAGGACAGGGCCTAGATGAGGTAGGACTTTTTGGGGGAAGAGGGTGTGTCCTTACATTTTAGCTCCGCATCCAAGCAGAAGAGGAGCAAGAAGAGCTGCAAGGCCACTAGCTCTCTAGGGTGCAGGGCCTCCTGAGGGAGCCCGGGCATTTGCTTCAAAAAAAGGGCCTTTAAAATTGCAGCTGCGGCCATAAAAGGGCCTTTTTTCTTTTTTTTTAATTTTGCTGCTGCCAGGAATGTGTGAAGTTCCTAACTATGGCAACGTGCAAAATTTAGCTACAGTGCAGATTCATTAACTAATTTTCATGGGTTTCACACGAGGCCCCTGACAACTTGCTGACTGAGGATAAAGTAGTGCGGTGCAGGTAGTAGCTAAGATAAAAGGAGAAAAAAAAAAGTCCAATAAAAAGCTACCTTATTTTCATTTTTTTGTTTCTCCTTTTATCTAACTTGGAGAATGGAGGGTTTCTATTTCTAAATCAACAAATTACTTCTCCTGTTAAAACCCTAGGGAACTGGTTTACTACAGCTTTTCTCCCACAGGATCTGCAGTTGGTGATATATGCACCCTCTTTTGCCATCAAGCTCAGGAAAAGAAAAAAAAAACATACCCTTGTATTCCTTAAATCAGCAGATCGCACCATTTTGCTTTGAAGCCCGATAAGGACTGAACTGCTACGAAGTACGTTTGCTCCCATAAGACAGAGCTACACTGAGAATGCAGGAAAAATGACATCAATATGCTGGGTAACTCAACCCATAATATGGGATCACAGCTGTGTGTGGACTCAAGATTATTCTTCACAACACAGTCAACATCAACAGCAAGGGGCTTTTAGGTCCAGATTATTAAGGCGTTTCCCCTATTTTGTCTCTATGGGAAGATCTTCAAGGTAGTCACAAAAAATCATATGCACTTTCATTTCGGATAGTTTTCTCATGGGTCCAGTGAAAGTTATCAACATTACTTATTTGTTGTATTTCTCTTATGCTCTGTAAAACCCTTTTAGTTTGAACATCTACAGAAGAGGATATACAAATGTACCATAATCCCCCCCAAAAAGTCCAGATTCCTTACAGTTTCCTCATACTTCCCTGCACCTGCTTAGCATGTTGCTTTATTCACTAGTGTCATGCAACGTGGTTAGCTCCTTCTTGTAGAAGCCGCCCCCACCCACATAAATGTGTGTTGAGCTAACTTTACGTTTAGCAGGCAGGAGAATCACTTTGTAACATTTCAGTCCCGGTGCTGCCAACCATATGACACAACCTCTTTTGTTCCTTTACAGCGCAGGCCTTTGTGTCTTTTTTAAATTTTCCCGTCTACAGCTGATCCTGCTGTTGGGTTTCTCTGAAGAGCTCGCCACCTTACCTTTCTCGTCCTCGTCGATGCGCAGGGCCTGGGAGATGTAGTGGAAGGCCTGCTTGTGGTGAGCGCGGACCTTCTCATCCTCCCTCCCGCCGGGTTCCTCCGTGTCCCGTGCCGAGGCGGTGGAGGTAGAGGCGGTGGCAGGCGCCACCACAGTTCTCTTAGCCGCCATGAGCCGGGCCAGTCGCTCCCAGAAACAGGCGCAAAGAACGCCCAGGTGGAAAGCGAGGAAGCGCAAAAGCGCAAAAACAGCCACCAGCGGATACGAGAAATAATAAACGTTGCGCTTATGAAGGGTCAGCACCTGACCCCCGCCGGCACCACTGCTGCTGCCTCCGCCTCCTTCCTCCGCAGCTGGCGGGGCACTGCTGCTGGCGCTGAGACAAGTGCCGGCTGAGGCTTTCTTCTTCTTCCCTCTTCCGCCTGGAGAATTCATTCACATTAGCTCCTACCGCCATAACCCGCACTCTACTACTCGCACCTGACAGGCGCCCTTCCCCGCCCCCTTCCACAAGTCGCGTTGGGCTGGGACACAAACACTCTGCGGTCCCTGTCCCCGCCCCTTCAGAGAGCGTCCACCTTCCCTCCACTACAGGCCGGCTCACGCCCCTTCTGCCGAAACTGATAGCAGACGCCGAAGTTCGCGCAGACTCATCCGAGTTGAATTGGGCAGAGAGGAAGTGAATGCAGCGCAGGCGCATGACGCGTCCAGGCAATTCAGGCTGCGGAGTGCGCGTACGGGGGAGGGACGATTGTTGACGCGCCGGAGCCAGAGGCAGCTGGCTCGGGGAGGACCTTGGTTGGTGGTCGCCAGGAGAGTATAATGCTTCCCGTTTCATTGTGTAAAATCTATAGGCGCCCAGTGTGTGGTGCGTGAAGAAAGGAAACGTCGCTGGGGGTAAGAGACGGAGAAGAGCGTTACTACTAAAGTCCAGATCTTCCCAGCGAGCAAAGCCCGGACATGCTCTTTCTGCATTCGGGCAGAGGTTTAGAATCGTATCACCCTTCATTCAGCCCCTTCACCCACCGCTTTTTTTTTTGTTGTTTAAAATTTTAATTTTAGCTTGGTTTAGTTGAGAGGGTGGAGAAGGTTGTATGGAGCACCAGCCCTAGTTTTTCTCAGGACAATGTGCCTGAGGCCCTAGGCGAACATTCAGCCCTGGACCTCCTATATAACCACTGCCTCCATAATCTAGCATCTTCCCTTCTCCCAGGACAAGCAGGATGAGTCAGCCACAAGTGGTGACGTCATCCGACGGAGCAAGACGAAAGGAAAATACAGCACGGCGATGGGCCTTTGAGTAGCTGGGTATAAGCAGTCAAAGCCTGCCAATCCCACCCCCTCTAACAGGAATAGGGGAGGGGATATGATAAAAATTGGTTTCGAGCACTTGTGCAATGCTAATAAACCACAGATGTTTTAGAGACGGCTGCCAGTGGCGGCAGCAGCTTTAAAAACGACTCTGTTCTGGTACGACCTGTATTGCTACCCTAGGCACATAGGCCACCTAATTGTAGGTCCCGCTCTGCCTCAGGACCTGCTTTATCAAGTGATCTGTCAGGCGAGGTTGAGATGGGACCAGCAGGCCAGTAGTGACACTGGACAGAAATATTTATGTTGAAGTGGGGCAAGCCAAAAGTGGCATTTCCACATGTCATTCACAACAGCGTGTTATAGCCCCTCCCCTAAGACAATATGACAAAAAAAAATCCCAAAGGCCTTCAGTACATAAAGAACCCCCTCCTCAGTATCAGTCATCCAGTAAAACTACCGTTATAACTGATTGCATCATTTATAGAGGATTAGACAGAATTTCAGTATAAAACCTTCACCCACAGTTCTGTATTGCACACTACTCCCAGTAGTACCAACCCTCAGGACTCAAGCTGCAACAGCCTTACCTATGGAAAAGTATCACTGTAAATATTAAACCAGGTCCTAGAGCACCATTGTACCTACTATAGGAAAACTGGGACATTCCCATTCCAACGGATAAGAAACTGGATGCCAGGAAACCTGACATAGTGGTAAAGGAGAAGAATACCAGAACAGCATTAATAATAGAAGTGTCAATACCAAGTGATTATTCTATGAATTGCATGGAGAAGCAGAAGATCCTGAAGTACCAAGAAATGCAGTCACAAAATGAAGAAAATGTGGCAGAAAGATATAGAAATCTGCCCCATTGTACTGTGAGCAACAGGCTTGCTAAAGAAGAATTTCCAAGCATATCTTGACAAATTACCCATACCTGTTAAGTCTTACGAACTCCAGAAGGAAGCTCTCTTTGGCATGATGCAAGTATTACACCAAGCATTAGCAGTAAATTTGAGAGACTATCATACTCCACATACCCTGACTTAGGGGCTTGTAAACAAGCCCCTTAGTAGTGAAGTTCATGACTGTCATGGTATTTGCAAAATTAACCCATTTGGAGAAAATGCTCTGAGAAAACTAGTACAATGAGGACTGATGCATTTCTACACAGGCACTACACGCTAGCAGAATCCTTTACCTTGGTCACAGATACATGACATAGACAGGCCCTCATCTAATACAGAATGAGGGATCACAAATTAGAAACAAAAATCCAGACTGAAATGAACCTTGCCCCCATATTTTATATAAACAGTGCAATAATAGAAACAAAGTATTTCCTCCTATAATGTACAAAATACAAAAATAAGAGACATACATTTTCCAAAACTGACATTACAATCCCTAAACATTTATAGAATTGTTTTTCATTTCTATCTTTTTAAGCATTTTATTTTTCTGACCAGGTTGGTTCCAGTCTGTCTTCCAATATTTCCTTTCCATATCTTCTTCCCTTCCATCTCTACATCGTTTTTCTTTTTTTTCTTTTTCATATATCTCTTTTTGTCTCTCCACCCAGTTAGGTTTTATTCCTCATTTTTCCCTGCAGTCCTCAGTGTCCCACTGTCCCCTGCCACTATTTCCATTGCCATTCTCTGTACTCACCCCATTATCTGCCTTCCTTTCTCACCAGCCCCAGGTCCTTCCCTGTCATTCAACATCTTCATCCAACCCCTTTCTTTTACTTCTACCCAGCTTCTTGTCGCCCATCTTTCTTTCTTTTTAAATTTAAAATTGTTTTATTTTTATTAATCAAAAGTACCAGTTTACAAAACTTTACATTTGTCATACATCCAAGTTACATAGTCCAACGAGTTATAACTTATCCCCTATATAAAGCAAAACCTCATATTTAGTGAATATTATTCTGTATGCAAACATCATATTATAACAGTAATCTTTGTTATCATTGCTTGTCCTTAATAAACAGTATATCTATACTTCTCTGTGTCCTGCCTTTCATTCCATTGACTATGTACATTGTGAGTTATTAGTCTGAAATGACCTCAAAACGTTACTGCCCATTACCCTTTACCATCTTATATTTCCCCTTTTTGTTTTAGATTTTTTTATTTTTATTAGTTTTCCCCATCTCCTTGTACATTTCTCTCTAACAGCATTCATTCCAGGCTCAATTACATGCCACTTCCTTGAACCTACCAACCCCAACATACACTCAATTTTACTCCCTTATTTCCGTCAACTCTGTAACAGTTTATTACCCCTCCATCCTTCTCCCCCTCCCTTCCACATCACCCCCTACCCCATCGACCCCCTACAACCTACTATTTTATTTTCTTTCTTGCTTACCTGCCTCTTCCCTCCACATTTTTGCAATTCCCTTCACCCTCCATGCCTCATACCAGTGCCACACCTTTCAATGTTTATTTACCTTTTGCATTTTATATGCTTCTGTCTCACAGAAACCCCATACTTATTCCAACTTTCCTACCACCTTGTGTAACAGTGGAATCCCTTCATTCTTCCACCATCTTAGCAAGCTCATTCGAGCAGATATTATCCCATATCCTACAAATGTTGTCAGATCCCGCTCCCCCTCTCTCATTTCCTCATTTAATATAAGCATCACCAGGGTAAACTTAAACGATACCCCCATTATTTCCTCATAAAGCCTCAACACTCCCTCCCAGTACCCTTGGACATTCCCATAGCATGTGCATTAAATCCCCCCCTGTTTCCACACTTCTTCCAACATTCATCGGACACATTTGGATATATCACCCGTAATCTCACTGGCATCCAATACATCCGTAACCTCACCCTCAAACTATTTTCCAACATTGGGGTGCCATTTGCCAACTGTCTACCCATCTCCTCTCATCCCAGGGATCTTGTATGTCTTCCTCCCATTTCTGCTGCCCTTTCATCTTCCCCCCCTTTCTGCAGCAATATTTTGTATATTCTCAAAATTGCCCCTTTTTGTGTATGTTGTTTTCCCATAATTTCTGCAGATTGGAGGGGGGTGTCTCCTCATCAAGTTTGCCTTTACCTCCTTATTTTGGAGAAAATACTTCAATTGCATATATGCATAGTGATCTGTCTTATCAATATGGTACTCTCTCTGTAGTTCCTCAAATGTACAAATTCTCCCCCCCCCCCGTCTTATCAGCTGCCCTAACTGTACCAACCCTTTCTGCTCCCACCTAGTATACACCTTTAGGTCCAGACCAAAAGCCCCAAGCCCCTAACCCCCTAATAAATGTATACCTCAAGTACTTTTTTCCTTGCAGCAAATGCCCTTTCCACTTCCGCCATACTTGGAATGTTAATTCTACAAATGGGTTGCCGTTCCCATCCCTATCTCGCCTCCCCCTGGATCCCAGATCCTTACTTCCTTATATGGTTCACCCCCTGATTCATTTTGCACCCAACTCATAAAATCAGTCTCCTCCCGCCATGCCAGGAGTGCCCTCAGTTGTGCTGCTTCAAAGTATTTCATCAGACATGGTACCCCTAGGTCCCCCTCCGTCCTTTGCATATACATGGTGCCTCTCGCCACCTTCAGGGATTTTTCCTTCCCAAATAAATTGTAATATCAAATTCTGCAATTTCCCCAACTCCTTTTTGTCACCCTACATGGCAATTACGCGAATAGAAACAACAATCTGGGCAGTATATTCATCTTGACCACTGCTATGCGGCCCCCCCACTTAGATAAATCTCTCCGTATACAATCTGTTATTCCTTGGTAGTTTTATTTATTTAACTGTATTTATATCCCGCTTTTCACCGGGTCAAAGCGGTGTAACAAAAAAAGGGGGGGGGGGGGTAATCAGTCATAGGGGTAGGGCCATCACCAGGGGGCAACATCGATGATTTCAGGAAAGGATGGGCATAGACATGGACGAGGTAACATAATTTTGATCATAAGTTCTTGAGTGTGTTAGGGGATTGGACAGTTATTTGTGGGAGTTTGTTTCTGTTTTGAGATATTCTTGTAATAAGATGGTTTTTAGCTGTTTTTTTGAATGACAAAGAGATTGCTGTTGTTCTTGATGCAGGTTGGTAGAGAATTCCAGAGGGATGGAGCATAAAGTTCAAAGGCTCTGTTGCAGGTCCGTTGTGTGCATTTGGTTCTTTTGTGAGGGACGGTGACGGAGTTGCTGGAGGTCTGTCTGGTTGTCTTGCTGTGGGCTGGACGAGACAGGAGGGTGCGGAGCTGGGTGCCTTGTGTTTGGTGGATGGCTTTGTGGGTGAGTAGAATAGCTTTGTATTTAATTCTTGCTTCTAGGGGAAGTATGTGTAGGTCCCTCAGAATTGGGGTGATGTGGTCTCGCTTCTTTGCATTTTGAATGATTCTTGCTGTGGTGTTCAAGGCAGTTCGGAGGGGGTTGGTCTGTGTGGCGGATAGTCCGTGGTAGATTATGTTGCAGTAGTCCAGATGTGGGAGCATCATAGCTTGCATTACTGTCCTAAAGTCCTGAGGTTCAAGGAGAGGTCGGATACGTTGTATAGTTTTAGCTTTGTGGAATATAGTTCCGGTGGTTTTAGTGATTTGTTGCTTGAGGGTTAGAGCTTGGTCAATGATAATGCCCAGATATCTTATTTGTGGCTGTACCCGAATTTGTGTGGTTCCCATGTTGAGGTGTGTAGGTGGCTTGAAGTCCGGGTCTTTTGTTACTATGAGAGCTTCGGTTTTCCGTTGTTTAACTCGCTCTAAGGGATTCCCCAACTGTATCCCTAAGTATCTAAAGTGTTGAGACACCCATTTAAACCTAAAATGCGACTTTAACCTTTCCTCCAAATTCCCTGTAAGATTAAACCCTAAAACCTCTGTCTTACTCTGATTTATTTTATACCCTACCATACTACTAAACTTTTCTATTATTCCCAATAACACTAGCAAAGTAGTAAAAGGCTGCTGCATAGTAAGTATAATGCCATCAGTAAATAGCGCTATTTTTTCCTCCGTATCCCCAACTTGCACCCCTTTTATATCCCGTCTTCCTTATCATTTCCACTAAGGGCTCTATCGTCAATGCAAATAGGAGTGGTGAGAGTGGACACCCTTGTCTTGTGCCCCTTTCCAGTAAAAACTTCTCCGAATACCCACCGTTAATTCTGATCTTTGCACTAGGTTGTTTATAGAGTGCTCTAATCCCGATTATAAACCTTTCCCCAAATCCCATATACTGTATTCCAGCACCTGAAACATATATGGGGGGAGGGAGGAGTGGCCTAGTGGTTGGGGCAAGGTACTACAGGCCGGAAGGTCGGTGGTTCAAATCCCACTAGAGGACAGCAACCTTGGGCCCGAAAGACTCGGGTTTCTAGTCCAACAGGTGCTCCTTGTGGTCTTGGGCAAGCCACTTAACCCTCCATTGCCCATGTTCCCTGTAAGTATTAGTGTATGTGTCTCATATCCCCTCGTGTTAAATGTATCCCCCAACCGCTTTGACCCAGTGAAAAGCGGGATATAAATGCAGCTAGCTAAATAAATAAATAAATATGGCCATTCTACCCTATCAAATGCCTTCTCCGCATCTACTGTGACAAAAACCGCCTGGCCCCCCCCAATTCTGAAGGTGCCACCCAAGATTCATTACCTTCTGTATGTTATCACTCCCTTGTCTTCCCTTTATAAATCCTGCTTGATCCCTGTGAATTACTTTGGCTATAATATCTTGAATGCGATTAGCCAATATCTTAGGTAATATTTTAGCATCCAAATTAATCAACGATATGATTCTGTAGGATCCACACACCCCTTTATCCTTCCTAGGTTTCATCAACACTGTTATCCCTGCCTCCTCCATAGTTGCTGGAATCCCCTCTCCTTCCAACACCCTATTAAATGCCTGAGTCAATATAGGTGCCACCTGCTCTATCATCTCCCTATAAAATTTTGCCGTAAACCCATCTAACCCCGGGGATTTGCCTATTTTAAGAGATCTTATAGCTTCTTTTATCTCCTCCTCCATGATTTTTTCCCCTTTCCTCCGGTGCGACCTGCTTCAGATTGCACTCACTCAGAAATTCCCCAATCTCCTTTGGCCCCTTTCTTAGCTTGCTTGAATACAATTTTCTTGGAATACCTGACCTATTTCACTTGTACTGTGCACCAACTTCCCCTTTTGATCCCTAATGCCATCTATGTATGCTGCTTGTCGCTGAGCCTTCAACCTACTCGCAATAATTTTCCTCACCTTATTGCCCCCAGCAAAATACTTTGCTTCAATACATTAAATTGGTGAGCCATTTCTTGTGCCCGTAAACGGCTCAAATCTGTTCTAGCCTTCACCAGACCAGCCTGAGTGGCTGGATCTCCTTTCCTCTGCTGCTGTATTTCCAACTCATGATTCTGTTTTAATAAACCTTCTTCCACTTTCCTTTTTTCTTGTTTAAGGCGCGCTGCCATGCTAATTCATTTCCCCCTAATCACTGCCTTTAACTCATTCCACACAGTTTGCAGCTCCACCTCCCCCGTCTGATTGAAGTATAAGTATTCCTGAATAGCCTTCTTTATTGCCTTCACCTGTTCACCCTCCTCCAGTAATGAATCATTCAACTTCCAGAATTTTATCCCCACGCTCTCTTCACCCATATCAAAGAATACCATTACCGGAGCATGATCCGACCATGTAATTTCCCCTTGCTCAGCCTCCACCACCCCGGAAGCCCACCTACCTCCTCCCCAGATCATATCCAGTCTACACATGGGAATAAAAGGTATACTTATGCTCCCCAGGGTGTCTACTCCTCCATAGATCTATTAGCCCCAACCTCTCCTGCATATTTTTCATATTTTGTCTATCCTTTCTCCCTCCACTACTATGCCCCCCACTGTTATCTACCCGTGGATTGTTGGTTAAGTTAAAATCCACCCCCATCATTATGGGTACATCTCCCAACTCCTCCAAAGTTTTCTCAAAAGCTTCCCCTTGCCCCTCATTAGGTCCGAATATGCTAACCACCCACACCTCCTCCTCCCCGATCCTCAGCCTCACCCGTACCCATCTCCCCTCCTTCCCCACTATCGTGTCTATACTGCTCCCACACTAAAATCCCCACCCCTCCCTTCTGAGGATTCTTTCTAGGCCCTGCCAACACCACTTTTGGATAACTCTTGGAGGAGACCATATATTCCTGTCCCACTCTCAGATGTGTCTCCTGTACACTTACCCTCTCTTTCCAACAGCCTTCTCTTTTGCCATGTCCTCAATACCTTCGCATTAACAGTGGTAATCACTATTTTTTTTAGTTTCCTACTGGGCACCTCTCTCTGCCTCCCTCTTACTGTCCCCTGTCTCTTTCCCTTCTCTCCATGTGGTTCCCTGTCTGCATCTCCCTCCTGCCTTCCTTCCGCCTCTTGGCCCCTTCCCCAGGGCCCTCCCCCTCCATCCTTTGCTGCCCTCCCCCTTCTCTCCCCCCCATCCCTTCCTCCTCCAGGAGTCTTTTGGAGTACTGCGCCCCCCTGCCTTCCCCACTTACCCTTCCCTCTTTCCCTCTCCCCCTCCTTACCCGCACCTCACACCAACCTATACCCTCCCCCTTCCACATGCCACCTTCCACTCTCTATCTCCTCCCCTCCCACTCACTGCCCTTACACATTATGATGTTCATACATATAATCAACCAAATTTTAACATTCTATACATTTCAATCTTTTCAAAACCATTGTACCTTAGAACAAACAGGTCACTCCCCATCCATCTCCTCGTTCTCCACCTCCTTTGCCTCACTCGTATACATACTTTTCCTCACTCTCCTCTACCCATCATCTTTTGATTTTACTCTCTTTGTTGTATCCTTTCTTTAATTCTTGTTGCTCCTCACCGCCATTCTGCTTCTCCACTCCGTGCTCTCTGAGTTCAGACTGTTGCCTGCTCTCTGTCCTTTGGGGCTTGATCCCAGCCTCCTGGAGTGCCACCTGTACTTCCTTCATTGTGTGCACTTTCCAAGTTCTCCCTTTTTGTGTGAAAGATAGTCCAAAGGGGTGTAGCCACCTGTATCGCCTGTGTCACCGGTTGCGTCACTCTCCTCCTTTGCAAAGTTCCCATAGATAGATCCTCATACACAGCCACTGGATATCCTTGCCACTTTATAGTGTGCATACTTCGCATTTTATTTGCTATCCACTCTCACTTTGTAGCTGGTCAAACATATTATAATATACCAAGGTCTATTTACTCTGGGTGCTCCCACTGCTCTAATGCGCCCTGTCCATTAGTATTGCCTCGGGGCCACCTTCTCACCTCCTGCCTTGAGAATTTCAGAACAAATCAACACTGCCACTTTCTCACTATCCTGAAATTTCTTTTCCTCCAGTATGCCCCTTATCCTTAGATTATTCCTTCGAGATCTGTTTTCTAAATCCTCCATTTTATATTGCATGGCCTCTTATCACTTTTGTAAGCCCCCATGCCATTGCTGGTTATTTTCCACTTGCACCTCTGCAGACAATTCTCATGATCTCCCGCTGTGTGTGTCAGTTCGGCTATATCCTCTTTCAGATTGCTTAGAAGCTCAGTTATGTTTTTACTGCCTCTACTTCCTTCTTTATTTTCGTGAACTGTCCCTTGAATTCTTCTTTATTTCCTTTAGAGTCTCTCCATCTTCTGCTTGGCTATTCCATTCTTTAGTTTCCTCTGTTTACTCTCCTGGTTCTTTCTGTTTGGCTTTATTCTCCAGTGCTCCATGCACCCCACTGCTTGTCCCAGCCCCTGCAAAAGCAAACTCTTTCAAGTCTGTTGTTTTCCTTCTCGTGGCCATATTGCTTCCTCCGTGTTGTCTTCTCCCCAGCCTTTACTGACCACCACGTGCCTAAGGTGCCTTCTCCTTCTATTCTCTTCTCTCTTCTTTTGTTTAATGTATGCGATGCCACGTGATTTGGGTCACACCTTATTCCTCTCTCTCTCTCCTCTTTGGTGGCTCTTTTTCCCCGCAGCCACTCGGGATATACTCCACCGCACCTGTGCCTGCTTTTCCCGCTCTCCTCTAGCAGCTTTTATGCTCCTCTGCCCTGCCTTCTGCGCTTTTATGTCCTGCAACTGTCTCACCTCCTGGTATTACTTCAGCGCCCTTCATCTGCTTGTCTTCTGTTCTGGCTCTTCTCGATCCAAGGCATCTCTTCCGCGGTTCAGACTGCCCTCCTCTGCCCCGCTCCTCCACCAATCGTCATCTTTCTTTCTTGTTGCCACTGCTCCTCCGATCGCCACCGTTGCTCTGTTGATCTCTCTCCGCTCCTGGATTCACTGCGTGGCACTTCCCCACTCTCCTTGGGGCTCTCAGCACGCAACCTCGCTGTCTTCTGCTGCTTGTCCATGCGGTATAACACAGTTTAAGTGGGGTTAGCCCCGGATCAACTCTCATGCTGCCATCGGGGTTGGTGAGGTCACTTCCTCCCCGTTGCCTCTTGTTCATCACTTCTCCAGTCCCATTCCCACAGACCCCCTTCTCTTTACACTCCCTCTCAATCCCTTTCTAGTGCTTTCAGATCCTACACATCATATCTTTGCCTATCCCTCCAGACATTATTCCCCTCTTCTCATACTGCTCTATCTCTAAACGATCGTTCACTTTTCCACTTGCTCACTTCAGACACTATTTCCCTCTTCTTGCTCTCTCCCTCTAGACACTCTAATTCCTTCTCACCCCCTTCCAGTTGCTATTTCCCCTTTTACCTCTCCCATTTTCTTTTTGGAATCTCTTACTCCTCATTTCCTTCTTCCAGGCACACTCTCTTCGCCTCCCTGATATGATCCCCTTCTCATTACCTCTCTAGAGAGGCTCCCAAGTACTATTCCCTCCTCTGTCTTCTTAGTCCCTACCCCGTATATCCACCATCCTCTCGTCTTTCTATTCTCCCCTTGGTGATCCAGCATGTGCCCTCTACCTTCCTCTGCTTCTGCATCTTTCCTGGACACATGGCAGCTGCAATAACAGCGAAAGCAAGCATGGGACCTTCCACCTGTGCCAAAGTCTTGGCTGCATCCTCTCCTTTCTGATGCAGATTCCCTGTTGTTGGGGGTGAGATTGGGTTGGGTCTTCAGCGCAGACACAGACTTGAGATCACATGCTTGCTTTTTCTGTTTTTTTTTTTAAGTAGTTACAACAAGAAAAAATAGTATAATACTATATATATAGTCAAGTCCACATCAAGGAGAGAATGCCATAAGATAAAGAAACATTAACATCTCTGAAAACAAATTCACAAAACCCCTTTAATCTAAATCAAGAGAAAGAAAATTAATTAAAGAAATTAAACTTTCCCCTGAAGAAAAGCTTCCATCTGATCAACTTCATAAAACACACACATTTTATCCTGACATTTGCAGGGGAACTTTAAATAAAACAAAACTCCTAGAGCCTGAACCCAAGGTCTAAGCTCAAGGAAAACTTTTCATTGTTTCTATGTTGCCCTAGATATATACGTCAGGAAATATTTGAATGGGCTGACTACAAAATTTCTCAGATTTTTTTAGGTAAATATAATTTCAAAATTCTATCTTTGTCTATCTCAGAAATAAAGGATACCAACAAAGTAGCTCTTGAGGCTATATCCTCCTGTGAGGACTCCAAAAAAGCAGATATATTTAAACTAGGCACTGATAAATGATCATAACCTTGCTGAACCCCTAAATCACCTTTCACCACCTTTCCTTTAAGAACATAATATATCTTAGAATAATCTAAGTGATTCAACTTCAGGGAACAATAAAACCTCTTTAAGGTACTTATGAAAAATAATTTGTGGTGCAAGGTAATAGGTGTACAGGAAATTCAATAAATGTAAATTCTTAGAACAAAAACGATTTCATTTTGACGATGTAGAAAAAGAGTCCTGCAACTGAGGAGGCTAATGCCGCTTGAGACACTAAGAGCTGGGAGTCAGATTTAATACATCTAACTTCCAGCTCCTTCAACTGAGACTCATGATCTGAAAGTTTATTTAACCATCTCCTTAGAAAAACAAGAAACATTTTCCATAGAGGCTTGAAGAAACATTTCAGTGCGGGAAACAACTTCCCACATATCCTTTAATGAAACATCATTCGATGGCAGCCGCTTTTCCACTGCAGGTTTAAATTCAATTACAGTAGGAAGGGAATAGGTTTGTTGCCCAACTGATGAGTCCAGAGTCAGGAAGGCACCTGGAAAAGGAAACCAGTCCTGGGAGATCACCTCCTCCCTCTATAGATGAAGAAACCACCCCAGGAAAACCAGTTTCTTGATTGGGCGGGGTTAAATTACCCTGAAATATGCCAGAGGATGAAGAAGATGGAGTACTCACAGTTGATGCATCCTCTCGAGCTAGAATCAAAAGATGAACCAAAGATGAACTTAAAGTGGGCATCAATAGGACCAACCACTTTAGCAGCTTTCATAATCGAAGAGAGCGTGATTCTCTTTTTTTTCTTTTCCCAATTACAGGGGAAATTACCTCCTCCTTGCGCCAAAGGGACGCCAATGGGGCAGAACCTGCCCCTTTGGGCATGTGCCCAGGGGCCTGCGACCGCATCCTGCAGTGAGGCTAGGTGATATATAGCCCTTACTTGTGCACCAGCCAACCAGAACACAGTCACACAGGTCCACAGACCAATAGGCAGCCAAATATTCAGGAAACAGATGAAAGGAATACCTCGGTGTCCCTCGGTGGGGCTAGGTGATATATAGCCTTTGTGCACCAGCCAACCAGCACACAGCTACACAGGTCCAGAGACCAATAGGCAGCCAAATATCCAGGAAACAGATGAAAGGAATACCTCACTTTTTCTGTTATTGCAGCTGCTGTAGAGCCAGGGATGATGTGGCTGTAATGACAGTGGTTGACCTGTGGAAGGGAAAGGCCAATGGCTCTTGCTGTATGATGCTCAAGGCAGCTACCCCATTTTCCTCTGTAGGTATAATGGGTGTTCCATACCATCCTGGTAGACCAGTCTAAACAAGTGGGTTGTGTTCCCCTACCAGCAGATTGTTTTTTTGTTTCTACCACACTCCTATGCCTCTATTTGCCTTAGCCGCCGGGGATCTCGTCAGTACTTCTTTGTCTCCAGCAGATAGTAGATGGACGTTTTCATCGCTGAAGAAAATCTGAGGATTTAGAGGAAAACAGATTGATTAAATGCTCATGAACGACCATTTTGAGGATGACTCTCACTTGAATGGGAAGCTGGAGGCTTCAATAGACTGTAGTCTTTTCAGGAGCCATAAGAAGAGGGAACATTGGTTGAGCTCCACATGCTTATCATTACTACTGTTAACCATTTATATAGCGCTACAAGCCTGTTGAGCAGACAGAAAATGGATGGATTTGGAAGCAGCCGCACACAACCTCAATGCCCCCTCCCTCCTCCTCTGTACCCCCTGCTCTCTCCCAAAGATTGCAGAAGGCTCTCAGAGGGATCTGCGTGCCAGCCACCTTAAACACAGTACTGCAAAGCCAGTAAAACAGTTTCAGGGGAGTAGAGCTGAGCCCAGCATGGATCCTCTGCCTGGGACTCTCAGGGAGTGAGTACCAAAGCTTGACCAAAACATTGTCCTTGTTGGAGGCTCCTGATTCAGTCTGTCTGGGACGCAATTCGGGGTGGACTGCTGGTGACCATTGGTGCAGTATGGGAGTTTCTGCCATTTTCTGCACATGTTTGTAGCGTTTGTACCTATTGTGTGCCTGATGGGCACGTGGTCCTAGTGGCTCCAATGCACATTCCTACTCTAGCACCTGTAACATGCATTATAGTCAAAGCACAGTTAACGTGCATCTTTTGGGCCACTACAGCCTTAGTGCTTGCTGTTGTGATATTTGCCTTAACTCTGTCTTCTTTCAGGCCTTTGGCAAGTGAGATGTCTCATGTCCAGATTCTGGACTCTGCTCTTCTTGCATGGCAGCTTCTGATTCATCCCTGGAGAGCATGCACCCTCTTTCTCGGCTGGGGGATGCAGTTAGTCAGGCTTTGCCTGCCTCAGGGCAGGAGATAACGGATGTTGCTATGGGTAACGATATCCAGCTGACCGGAGTGTCTGGATATTGTGCTGTGAGCGGCTTCTCATTCTCAAGGGGGTCCCCTAAACTTCCTCCACCGTGTGACTCAACAGTTGACAGAGACAAACACAGTGAGGGAAAAGTACACTGTACCGTTTTTCAGCAGCTGTCCATGGCCGCAACTCCTTTCTGCCAGCATGGGATGGGATCTCCACTGGCTGCAGCTTTCTAGGGCATGAAATCCCAGAGTGCAATATTTAGGTGCCATGGCATCCTAGCACCCAGGATTTGTCAAGCTCTACTGAAGAGGAAGGTACAGGATGTGAATTTTCTGTTTAGTCTGCCTCAGTGAGCTACTGTAGTTTAGTTTCTGACTTGTTTCATGTTGCAGACTACTAAATTGGACAGAAACAAGATTGAATCCTGCTTGTATCTGCTTGATCATATGAGGGAAGGGAAGGCTACTCAGTGGTATGTAGGACCCCCCTCACAGACTGCTTCAATGCAGTTTCAACTTGGCTCCAAACACAGAACCTTCGCATCCAACATAAAAAAACGGAAGTGCTATTCATCACCAGAGACACCTACTTTACCCCCCCATCCCATGTCAGTGTCAATGAAGCTGATTTGCAAACCAAAGATGCAATAAAATATTTGGGAGTTACTTTGGATCAACATCTTAACATGAAAAGCCACATAAGCAACATAGTCAAAGCCGTCTACTTCAAAATACGCTCTCTCAAGCACCTACGCTCCCTATTGGACCCAGATGACTTCCGAACCATATATCAAGCGCTGATACTGCCGCACTTTGATTTTGCAAATGCCATCTTACAAGGTCTCCCCCAATCCACATTAACCCCCTTACAGTTGGCCATGAACACCGCAGCTAGGATCCTTTACGGAGCATCCAGATACGACCACATGACCCCCATTCTCAAACAGCTGCACTGGCTACCAATCAATGGGAGAATCACCTTCAAAACCCTTCTATTAGCTTTCAAAGCAATCAAAGGTATTTCAGCCTCCTCACTCACTCATCTTATCCACTTTGTCCCTCCCAACAGATCCAGAAGATCAACAGCTGTAAACTTGCTTGCAATACCAAAGGCTTCGACAAAGTACAACTTGTCAACCACAAACAGGACTTTCAGCTGTTACGTACCCAAATGCTGGAATGCTCTACCCCCTGACATTAGGGCCATAGCCAGCCTACATCAGTTCAGGAAGGCCCTCAAAACCCACTTGTTCCTCCAACACTTACCTGACAGCAATTGATCCTAGACATACCCTCCAGGAATTGACCCAATTTAGTTAGAAAAGACCTACATGCATTATCTGACTTTTATCTATCCTTCCAATGTAAATAGATTATGTATATAGTTAACCCTGTTTTCCAAGTTTATACTCCTGTTCGATGTAAACCTGACAGCTTGTTGTTATGGTCGTTAAGTTATAATGTAAACCGCACTGATGCTAAATAGCGCGGTATATAAGAAATTGTAATAAATAAATAAAAGATTCTGCCATCAACATCATAGGAGGAGATGGAGGTAATTTGCTGAGACTTGATTTAATTGGATTTTGACACTATATGTGCATGGAAATTGTGAGGCAGGTATGTTGGGGATGCTCAGTCTCTGCCTCTGATGTCATCCTGAGGAGGATAGTCCCAAGAGGAGATGGGAGTAGCTGCAGACCCAGGATACATCTAGGGGGAATGGTAAGGAAACACACAAAGGAGACCAGGTAAGCCATGATCTGAAAGCGGCAGCAGAAAGGTGAGTTTTCAGCCTGGATTTGAAAAGGGCCGGAGAAGATGCCTTATGTACAGACTCAGATAGTTTGTTCCAGGCATAAGGAGCAGCAAGGTGAAAGGAGCTAAGTCGGGAGTTAGCAATAGAAGAGAAGGACACAGATAGAAGCGATTTGCCAGAAGAGCGGAGTTCCCGAGGAGGGATGTAGGGAGAGATAAGAGCGGAAAATTAGTGAGGAGCTGCAGCGTGAATGCACTTATAGGTCAGCAGGAGAAGTTTGAACTGGATGTGGAAACGGATAGGAAGCCAATGAAGTGACTTGAGAAGGGGGGTAATATAAGCATATCGAGGCAGAAGATTCTGTGCAGCAGAGTGTTGAACAGATGGTGAGTCAGAGGGAGACCAGCAAGGAGTAGGTTACAATAGTCCAGATGGGAAGTGACTAAAGAGTGGATAAGTGTCATAGTAGTGTGTTAAGAAAGGAATGGGCAGATTTTGTTGTACACAGATGTGGTACGTAGAAAACAATGACTGGGACATAGTTATACCAGGTTATAATCTTCAGTGAAGAAAGGAAGGAGGAATGGCACTATATGTAAAAAATATTAAAGCCACAGAACTGCAGGTCTTATGAAGGAAGGAGGAGGCACTGTGAGTTAGTCTGAAGAGGAAATGGAAAACCTATTTACATTGGTGTGATACACAGACCTTCCTCACAGACAGAAGAACTAAATAGAGATTTAATTGAAGACAATATTGCTATGAAAGGAAGATTTCAGTTTGATAGATGTTGATTAGGATATCCCTGCTGCAGTGTCATCTAGAAGTAGGGAGATCCTGGATTTTCTGTAGGGAGAACTGTTTCAGCAACTGATAACAAAACCCATGCTGGAGGGGATGGTGCTGGACTTAATGCTTACAAATGAGGAAGGTGTTTCTAATGTTGGAGTAGGTGATCATCTGGTGTACAGTGATCACCAGATGGTGAGCTAAAATATTAGGACACAGATAGAGGTGGTTTCTTCAAAAGCAAGGAAAACTAACGATCGAGATGGAACCTCAAGGAGTGATTAGCTGGATGGGGAAGTACAACAACAATGAGCAAAACTGAAGAGAGATACATTAAGGTCAACAAACCTTTTTTAGAAAAGTAAATAAAAGGAAAGATTGTGGTATAGCATGGCAAGGAATCCTTAAAACACTATGTAAGCAACAGTTAAGGACAAAAACAAAATGCTTCTATTATGCTTCACCTATCCAGCATTTCATTTCCCCAGTTTGTTGATTTCACAGGGCTGGTTCCCCAGGCCCATCTCTGGCCTACACATTCAGAATAAAGTTCACTCACTCATTTGGACTTCAGTGTCGGTGAATATGGTTCCCAGCCATGCCTCAAATAATGGCAAAGTAAAAACAGTTTTCCTAGGCAGCTGACCTTCTTCCTTTGTACAAGTGCTGCTCCTGGATCTGACTCCAGACAGATCCTAATCTGCCAAATAATATAATTTCTTCTTTCTAAATCTCTTACTTCACAGCAGGACTTCTTTGCCCAGCCTTGCTTGGAAGAGATTTCTGTCTCTAATGGTCTCTCTCTCTCTTGCACCCCGCTGGATTCTTAATCCCTCTGTCAGCCATTCCCTCCTAGCCCTGAGTTCTGAACCGTAGACCTACTTAAGGTGGACTGCTAACAATCCCTTTAGGGAGGGACAGGTAACTTCCTATATACCCCATCACACACCCTCCTCCTCAGATCAACCATGCCCAGTTGAGCGCCTGCCTCACCTGGACCCCCACCCAGGAAAGAAAGCATTAAGGTGAGCCCAATCAGCCCTATGGCGGATCTGAAACTGGTAAGATTGGAGATTGAGAAACCACCGCATAAAACAGCTGTTGGATTACTTATGTTAAGTCAGCCATTTGAGGGGTCCCAGTAGATAGTATTTTTATTTATATATTTTATTCATTTAATAGTTTTTTTATAACGCTTTATCATTTCAGTCAAAATGGTTTACATTGTAACTTAAACTTGGTAATGTATATTAAACAAGGACATTGATAACTTGGATTTTTCTGAGGCAGTTGAGGGTTAAGTGACTTGCCCATGGCCACAAGGAATGCTAGCAGGAATTGAGCCTTGGTCTCTTGGTTCCCAAGCCAGTGCTCTAATCATTAGGCTACTCCTCCACTCCACTCCTATGTCCAAGGTTTCTAGTGCCCACTTGACAGCCAGGGCTTCCTTCTTGATCACAGCATAATGTTTCTCACAAGAGAGCAGCGTCCTGCGGATGAATGCCATTGGGTGTTCTTCACCCCTGATTTCCTGGGCCAGAACAGCTCCCAGGCCCACCTCCAAGGCATCCATTTGTACAATAAATAGTAGAGAGAAATCGGGGCTAATCAGGACAGGTGCAGAGTGTAATCTTCTGGTCTGCTCTCTGTTTGGTCCTGGGTTCATTTCACAGAGACAGTAGGGTAAGCAGCACAAATAAGACAACCAAAACTGGGGTGGCTTGGAAAAAGAGTTTTATACAGAAATAGGTTTATTACATAGGTACAGAACAGAGTTATATAGTGGTTGTTAAAGAGCTGCTTCAGTGTGCATCAATGAATCTCTGTGTGAAGTGTGAGAGAGAATAGAGTATATGAAAGACTCTATGTGTGTGTGAGAGAGATCAGAGAGAGAGAGGGGGGGGAGGGGTGAAGAGAAGTGATTGGCAGAGCCTCCTGTCCTTCATGTCCGATGAATAGAGAGAGAAAGAGGAAGTATTTCTGTCCTTTATAGTGAATTTTCTCTAGCACCTCCCTTTGAGGTCTGCTATTCTTGATTTAGCAAGGAGGGGCTGCAGACCAATCTCATCAGGCCCGGAGACTGACATCACCAGGGGGTCAGAGCTAATCTCATCTTGTAAACTACGCTCATTAACTTTGGAGACTGACATCACCAGAGTAACAAAGCTGCTTGCACTCCAAGGTCTGGGAACAGCCATGACACCTATGCTAGGCATAATGTCATGTTGATGTATGCTGACATCTCCCACACCTTTTTTATTTATTATTTGTGCCTGGAAATGGTGGAAACAAACCTGTGGTACCTGTCCCAGCTGCCATTACATGATAGTAGGCAGCTTGTCTAATATCTCCTGTATTAAATACCGTGCTATGTCCAGCAGGTCCCCTGTCCTGCACAGTACTGTCTCTAGTGTTCTAGAGATAAACAAGTCCCCTTATGAGTCCAAACCTCGTGTCTTCCAATATGCTACCTCAGTGCCCATCTTAGAGAGAGTGAACAGTGCATAAGGGCTGCAGGAATTTTGAGGACGTTAAAGCCGAAAGGTACCAGGATGCTATGAGTGAGGATAGGAAGCAATATTAGACTGCAGCTGACTCTGGTATTCAATGTAATAGGAAATGCCAAATTAGCAGGCCAAATGAGCCTGGATGTAGGGGTAGATGATGGAGAAATTCAGTGTAACTACCTTAAAATGTTGTTGGTGTTTTTGTAGGACATGCGCTGCATGTGTTTCATTTTACAACACAGGAAAATTATGATATGCATAGCAATATTTGTACAGCAGTTAAAATAATAGGGTGACTAAAAACATTACAGACATAATCAGTATTAGGTGAGTAACCAAATAACAATTCCCACACAGACGCATGAGCATCTTGTAGCAAGTGTGTCCATTCTCATAAGTGATGGTGTGATTCACTTCAGTGGATGTTGTTCTAAGGTGATCAATATAGGCATGGAGTTCTGTAAAGTTGAGCAGTTTATGTAGTGTCTCTTCTCCCCTGCCAAGTGGTAATGGATGCACAGCATATGAGATAAAGTCTGGAATGTCCATAGAGTCATTGGTAACCAGCGGTGTGGAATAAGTTGTCCCGTTAATGGTGATGGAGACCAGTGGTGTATGACTGCACCAGGTATTGTTTGAACTGTACAACAAAGTGTTCTTAGGAAGGCGGGTGTCATGCATTCTGGGAGCAACTGACAAAGAAACATTCTTTGTCCTGACAGGAAATATTGTACAAAATATAGGCAGGAGGATCTAGAAAGATGTTCTGGAGGTGCCCTCAATTCTTGTGTCCTTTCTAGAGAAGTGGAAACTGGTGGCGCCCGCTGTACTTGAGTGATGTTTAATGAATAGAACACTGGCTTGTCCTGTACGGAACAGAAACTCAGGATGACCAGATCCTTTCCTTCCGGGAAAGATGGGGGTATTTCTTGATAGCAATATACCCCACCTGTGGAGTTAGCCCAGCCAATCGTGCATATTCAGATGATAGTTCCTGTAATGAGACTTGGGTAGAAGAGAGTAGATACAAGAACAACAGGAAACCGAGACATAATAAAAGCTAACTTGTTTCACTCTGCTAGGGAGTAAACTAGTGCTCCCCACTTATATGCAACAACAAAAATAATTTTTACTACTTATTTACATAACTATTAGATACATGTCCAGTATCTAGGACACCTCAACTATACAGCAGAAGTAAATAGTTCCCATCCTCAAGCAACTTTTGTTCAGAAAGCAGCTGTCCATGCTGTCTTCAGGTGGTATCTGAAAACAAAGACTGATAAAACACGTATTACCCATATGGTTTCAACTGGGTGATGTGTTTCCAATACTGCTGGTTGTTGGGCATTAGGATTTGGTATAGGCTTGGGCCTAAGGTATCAGTAACTAAGTATGGTCCTTCCCACTTTGCAGTTCCAAAGGGGAGGTTTGGTCTAGGTCTCAGAATCATCACTTTACTCCCAACCTTGAGGGGCCTTAAATCAGAACCTTTTGCATGTACCTCCTGCAAATAATCTCTAGCTTTTTCTGTGTTACCTAGCACAGTGGTCTGAATTTCTTTTAGATGTACTTGCAGGGATTTCATCCACTCATTGGTGAGAATTACGGTCTGGTCCTCTGGAAGAAAAGGATGCAGCATATTTTCCCACCGTTGCATTGGCCTTCCCATTAAGGCTTCATAGGGTGCAAAACCTGTGGATTTACAGACATTAGCTCTGATACGCTTAAGGACTAAAGGGAGCACCAGATCCCAATTTTTTCCAGTCAGATTAAGCATAGGGCTGAGGTGGGCCTTAATTGTTTGTTTCTTTCTACCTGCCTGTGGATGGTACGGAATGTGGAGTTGTTGTTCTATGCCTATGTTTATGTTTATTGAATTTGATATACCGCTCAGACCCAAAGGCATAGAGCGGTTTACAATATTACATCATTTAGGGAAAACAAAGAAAAGAACGCCATTTATAAAATAGGACAGAGACAGTCAAACAGATAAGAGGAAGAGAAGGACATGGCACAACACGTTACCCTGATACATAGGTAGGGCATCAATACATCATCAAGGACTCCAGATACAGATGCCACGGACCAACGCCTAGAAAATCAAACAATTCCTTGATGAGCTGAGAAACAAATGCAGGACCGTTATCAGAATCAATAGTCTTGGGAATGCCCCAGCATGTAAAAAATTGCATAGTTAGGATTTCTGCAGTGGTTCGAGCAGTTTGATCTGGGACAGGGAATGCTTCTACCCAATGAGAAAAGGAATCAACAACAGTGAGCAAAAATCTATTTTTCCTAGCTGTTAAGGGAAGAGGGCCCACATGATCTATTTGCAGTCTCTCAAATGGGCCACAAGGAGGTGCTCTCATTAACTGCCCCCTTCTCTTTTTAGGTTGCCTCCCAAATGAAGCACATATTACACAGGAGGAAACATGATCCTGTATATCATGTTTCATTTCTGGCCACCATACCAACCTATTGAGGATAGTCTGCATTTCTTCTGCTTTAGGGTGTCCCATAGGACCTGCACCATGAACCCAATGCATCCACTCTTTGCCTCGAGCTCTAGGGATAGTTATAACCAAGCCTTCCTCTCTTTTTGCACATAGAATGTCTTTCTCTATAGTGAGTGTGAGAAAGGGTGTGTGCTGATATAGGTTATCTGGGGCGTCCTGCACAAGCTTCCTCAAATTGGAAAGCTCAGGGTCCTTTGTCTGCAGTGCTACGAAGTAATCTGGTGGTATTATCCGATCATAATCTGTGGAACGTGTAGCAATAGCAACCATGCGTGTCTGCTCATACCAGGGCCATATGAGGCCTACATGGCATGCTTCCCTGGCTAGTGAGTCTGCTAATGTGTTTCCTTTCACTAAAGGGCCTTTCTTCCTATGTGCCTTTACTTCAACTAAATGTACTCTCTGAAACTTCTCACTCAGTTCTTGTGCCATAGTCCACAGTGATGAATTTTTCACTGTGGACCCATCCGTAGATTTAAATTTATTTGCCAGCCACCAGGGTAACAGGGCAATGGCACTTTTAAAGACATAATCAGAATCTAAAATTATTTGTATCTCTGGGTGTGAATCCTGATATTGTTGCATACAAGCTACAAAAGCAGCCAGCTCACAGTACTGTGCTGACGCTGATCCCCAGGAATACTGTCTCTGCAGTACCACTTGGTTATTTGGGTCCAATTGTACAATTGCAAAACCTGCTAGTCACCTGCCTCCTTCACATTGGCTACTGCCATCAATATATACTGTAGGAAGAAAAGGTGAAATTTTGTCTAGTCCCAGTTCCCTAAAGATCATGTGATTGGGGGCACTGGGTGAGGACTGACAGTCAGTCATGAGGTTGCACAATTCAAACTTTACATTCTGTGCTTGCAACATGAGAGTCCACTGGACTATTCTCTCAGTCCTAATCTTGCTACATGCTAACTTTCCCTCTGCAGTGAATTTGAGGGGGGTGTGATGGCTGCATATGTATGTGGTTTGAGCGCCAATTATGTATGTAAATTTCTGTATAGCAGCATAGGAAGCCAGTACATGTTTTTCACAGTTTCCCATTTTGAGTTCAGGAGAAGTGAGAACTCTGGAACAGAAGGCAATAGGGCGATCTACTCCTCCTAGGCGTTGTGTTAGAGCTGCACCTATACTGTTCTCTCCAACTACAGGGTAGAGGAAAATATGTTGTGTGATCTGGGTGTGCAAGAACAGGAGCAGAAGTCAGAATGTGCTTTAATTTAGTTACAGCTTCTGTATGTTCTTCCTCCCAAACATAACTTTTACTTTTTAGCAGGGAGTAAAGTGGAGCTGCCACTTCAGCATAATTGTGCATGAAGTCACGACAGCAACCAGTGAGCCCTAGAAATGACTGGAGTGATTTCTGATCTGTAGGAAGTGGAAGTTTCTATATCAGCTCTACCCTCTGAGAATCTACAGATTTACCATCCTGGCCAATAGTAACCCCTAAAAAGGAAACCTGTGATTTGCACAGTTGGGCCTTGGCAGGATTAACTTTAAGACCAGCTTGTAAGAGGGCTTTTAAAACTTCTCTTACATGATTCCAGTGTACAGCTTCATTCTCAGACTGAATCAAAATGTCATCTACATACTGAATTATATTATCTCTGCAAGACAATAGTGACAGGGCTTCCTGCATGTATTTATGGAATATTGAGGGGGAATCCTTATATCCCTGTGGAAGCACAGTCCATGCATATTGTTTATTCAGCCACTGAAAGGCTGTTTTGTACTGGCATTCAAGGGCCAGGGGCAGACTCCAAAACCCATTGGATATGTCTAAAACAGAGAAAAATTTACATTTGGGGTTCAGTTTAGAGATCATTTCAGGATATGAAGCTACCACGGGCACTACAGATTTTGAAACTTGATTCAGGGCACGGAAGTCCATAGTGAGCCTGAAGGAACCCCCCGGTTTAACGATCGGCCAGGCTGGTGAGTTGCATGTGGAAGAAATAGGTCTAATCAGACCCCTCTCCTCCAGTATCTTCACAATTTTAGTCACTGGTTCTATAGCCTGATGAGGTACTGGGTATTGTTTCTGTGGTGGAGGATCCTCGCCTTCCAACAGTATTTCTGTGTGCATTTTCCCACAACCTAACTTGTCTTGAGCCCAGACTGGAATATCAGCCACCTCTGATGGAATTACACACAGATCATACTGCTGAGCTGTCTTGGTGCACTGAGTTGCTAACTGCATGGGAATGACTTCATGCACTAAAGTTTTAGAAGCCCTTGAAGTTCCTGAATACTGCCACAATTTAAAATTAGCCATATCCACCACCAAATTTAACTGGTTGAGAACGTCAATTCCAATTATTTCTTTTGGTGTGTTCACTATAGTGGAGGCAGTGGTTTCCAACATTTCCTTGTTTTGTTCACTGTGCACAGGGATACCCCATTTAACTGGGATAGCCACACATTTGGAAGCTGTCTCATTACTTCGTTGAATTTCATAAATTTCCATATTTTTCTGATCTGCAGTGGGAGAAGCTCTGTTTGTAAAACTAATTCCAGCCCCTGTGTCAATCAAAGCTAGTTTATCCTGACCCCCTATTCTACTGATAACACTGGGGCGTCCACAAGAGTCCAGTATCAAGGATGTTACAAGCCTTAAACTGTATTCTGGGCCTGTATCTGTTTCATCATCCAGAGGCTCTGGAATCGAGTCCTCTGCTGAGAGAACGGAGGCAGGCTGGGCTATGAAGGCTTGAGACATTTTGCTATCTGAACCCAAGAGGTCAGGACACCCCTATGCACTAGCCTTGTGCTTGTAAGTCCTGTTTTAATTTATCTAGGTCTATCTGCAGTATGTGTTTGTCCTGTTCCCATTTAATTTTCTCCTTTTCTAATCCATCTCTCTGTGCTTTGAGCTCCTGAAAGGGAATGTAACCTGAGGAGTTTCTAAAAATACCTCTGCTTTGTCCTCTCCAAGGTGTCTGTCCTCGGTATCCTTTGTTTGTGTTTTTTGTGTATTGGGAGGATCCCTCAGCTTGCCACTTCCGTGCTTCTGATACTGTTATGACCTGCGAGGGCTGGGTCTTCCAAACAGACCCAATTCTGAGCATTAAAGTATCAAAAGAGGTTGCTTTAGGGTCTTCAGAAAATAACAGAAGGTGTTTTGTAATCTCAGGGGATAGCAATTCTAATAAAAATGCCTTATGTGTACTCTCCCCATAATCTTCTGCATTGGGCCAGGACTCCTGCTCATTAAGAACTGCTTTTAAAATCCAGGCTCTATATGCAGACTGTTCCAGTGTATCATTTGGTAGAGGTGAAATAATTTTAAATAGTTGCATTGGGGAACAGTGAAATAGTTTCTCAATACCCCTTTTAACCTACTGGTATGGGTGAGTGAGAGAGCCAACTTTATAATAGGGTGGCCCCAGAGCCAGATGCATAAGTCTATCAAAGTCTGATTGTTTTCTTCTGTATTTCCCTAGACCCCAGTGAATCAGAATATCAGTGGCCCATTTGCACCAGTCATTAACATTAAAAGGCATAGGGCCAGTTTTCTCAACTATCCTTTCCATATCCCTATCTTTTAAATTGTCCTGCAGCATCACTTTAACTGGTGCTCTGAGTTTGGTACTGGGTGCTGGGTCTGAGTCATCTGAATTATCCTCCTGACACAGGTCCTGGTTATTGCTCTGTTCTGGCTGAGATAAACTATCAGGATTTTCTTCCTCTGATTCAGCTTTATTTTTTCCATTCCTAAGTCCAGCTATGCATACTTCTGTATGCTTTTGTTTCTCAATAGCTTGGATGCATGGCTTATAGGGTGTGTCATAGGCATAGGGGGCTGAGGGAGAAATGGGTGTTGGCCAGGGCATATATTTCTTTTGTCTTTCAGAGGCCAATTGATTCTTAACATGCCTCAATTCAAGTTTAAGTGCTTCTAATTGCTCACTAACAATTATAAAATAATTTGTGGCTTGTATCACCTGAGCCCTTTGCATAGAAATGCAAATTTGTGCCTCCTCAAGGTCTTTGGTCAATTGGGTACAATGAGAAGTCAGTTCAGTATTGTCCTGTTTCATGCTAATGAGCCCCTTGCACATGCCTTGGATAAAAAGGCATTTTCTTTTATTAGTTTTCTTTTTGAATTCTTGATAATGGTTTAACATTTGTCTTTGAATATTATACCATGATGTCTCAGGGAATTCCCCTTCAAAGGGACCACCTTTTCTCTTACAGTATGCAACTACAATTTCTTTAAGTTCTTTAAAATCAAAGGCTTCCATATTTGAGACTGCAGAAAAAACTGTAGTTGGTACAGGGGCCTAGCTTATTATGTTTTTATTTGGTTTTATGCGACTATCTCAAATGTGCAACCTTGGAAGAAGGAATGCTCACTTTTATGAAGAAGTGAGACTTAGAATTATAGTTGGAATGGCATAAATTTTATGGGTGTTCAGTAAAGAATACTGGCATAAAGACCACGCCTTAAAATTATACGTGAATAAAAAGTGATTTCCACCTTTTAACAGGGCGGAAGTTCAGGATGAAATTATAGTAAGAAGGGTGTTAGGAGATTAACAGAATTGTCAGTTATACCTGACAAGAGACTGAGAAATAAAAGGCAAAGAGACAGGAGGTAAGCACAGTTACTTACCTGTAACAGGTGATCTCCGGAACAGCAGGAATTAGTCTTCACACGTGGGAGACGTTGCCGACGGAGCCCGCATGGGAATGCTCCCCAGCATCCAATCAGAAAGCCTTTGGGAGCATCCCCCACGCCTGCGCGGTGGCTTCCCGCCCTTCCTACTGCCTCTCCCCAGTTGAGTTTCATAGCTGAACCAGAAGGAGAGGAGAGGAAGGATTAGAGAAAAAAGAGATACAACTCCTAGGGGAGGTGGGCGGGTTGTGAAGACTAATTCCTGCTGTTCCGGAGATCACCTGTTACAGGTAAGTAACTGTGCTATCTCCAGGAACAAGCAGGAATGAGTCTTCACACGTGGGGACTCCCTAGCTAAGGATGCCCGGGGAGATCCCATAAGCGCAGCCCAGGACGGGATGGCATTTGCCCAACCTAAATTCCCGGCATCCCTGAGGGATGGAGGGCAGGAGTTGAATAGAGGAACAGCGAATCTAAAGACTACAGAGGAAAGTCTTTAGAGTGCAGAACAGGTACCATTAAGATACAGCAAAAGGAACCCCCAGGCTACGGGAGAGTAGGCAGAGGGGTGCATGAAGAGTATCATTAAGCATTTAATGAGTAAATGACCTAGTACCATATAGAGCTTACCGGCCATTAAGTTTTAAAGAATTAATGGTTTAGAACCCTGTATAGCTTACCCACCGGGTAGTCGGAAGTAGTCCTGTGATGAAGGCACTGTAGACGCAGTAGCGAGGTCATCAAGGAAACCTCCCCACAGCAAGGAGGAAGTTCCAAATCCGGAAGGCCATGAGAGCCAGGCGTCAGCTGGGTCAGGAGGACGGCAGGTCTTCCAGGAGGCTTAATGCGAGCTGAGCACTCCCTTAGGAGTAGAGTCCATAACTCAGAGGACTAACAGTGGAAGACAGGCCGAACTAGAGAGCCTATCCCGGAGAAGAGTAGAGGTGTACCCCGGAGCAGAAGGAGTACACAGTCTGCCCTAGCGAGAGATAGGGAGACAGGTCCTCCTCCCGGAGGTCCGGACCCTTAACTGAAAAAAGGAGCTGTTGACTTCACAGCAGTAGGGTACCACCAGTCCGCGGGCCGATCGAGGAATAGGCAGGCGGACTGGCCGGACCCCCGGGGGGGGGGGGGGGTGTGAGTACCGGCCATAGGGGGAAAAGGCGGTAGAACACAGGTACTGTGGGCATCCCCCAATAGGCGCCTATCAAGCAGGTGATATCTAGTATATCTAAGCCGGTGGACATGGGGACACCCCCTCCGGTACTAATGCAGGTAGGCCGGGGGACCTACCTCCATGAGCAGCACCCTGGTAAGGCGGATCTACCATCAATCCCAAGAACGTCCACCTGGAGAGGTGGCCTCAAGATCCGTCAGAGGAGGGATCTTTTCCGGAGGGCAAGGGCAGATCGGCGAGCTAAGAGCGCGGTAGCGTGGGGGACGGAGGATAGCATCAGTCCGGTAGAACGCCTCAGGGGTTGGAGGCCCTATACGTGTCCCCAGGACCTGCACGCAGAACTCGTCCCCCGCACAATCGGGGGACAGGAGGGTATAGTCCCTGGTAAGTATTGGGGGACTATAGCGGCTGGAAAGGGAATTCCGGTACGGAAGCAATCAGCAAGCGAATACTGGCTGAGAGGGGATCAGGGACGTACCGAAGAGTAAGTAGGGTGACCGTGGGCCATAGCTATCATGGAGTAAGGTGGTCTCCCTTCCCCACGGAGGAGAATACCTGAACCCCTAGATAAGTCCCCGAACCATTCGTCAACTGAACGAGCCCCAGAATAGAGCTCGATTTTAAACTTCTGGTAAGGAGGTTAAGTGCAGGCAGCCGCCCACCCGAGCCTAAAAATGCTTAGTATGAGAGTCCTGGCGCAGGCCCGGGGACATCAACCCGAGGTGAGAGGTCCCTTGCTTGGGCGCGCCTGGAGGGTGGGCGGGGTTCAGGGACGTACCGAAGAGTAAGTAGGGTGACCGTGGGCCATAGCTATCACGGAGTAAGGTGGTCTCCCTTCCCCACGGAGGAGAATACCTGAACCCCTAGATAAGTCCCCGAACCATTCGTCAACTGAACGAGCCCCAGAGTAGAGCTTGATTTTAAACTTCTGGTAAGGAGGTTAAGTGCAGGCAGCCGCCCACCCGAGCCTAAAAATGCTTAGTATGAGAGTCCTGGCGCGGGCCCGGGGACATCAACCTGGGGTGAGAGGTCCCTTGCTTGGGCGCGCCTGGAGGGTGGGCGGAGGGCTGACATTTCCTCTTCCTAGGGAAGGGGGGTCTGGAGAGGCGTTTACCACCGCCGGGGGGGGGGGGGGCGGGCCGGGCCCTAGGCTGGCTGCTAACTCTGGGAAGGGTAGCGAAGCACTGTGCGACCTGATGTAAGGCTTCGCTATTGAAGAGGTGATCTCCGTCGCAGGGAGAATTACCCAGGTTGTGCTGTGCCTGTCTACACAACTCGGACGCCTGCAACCATGCTGTACGGCGTGCTCTAATGGCAACAGCAGAGGCTCTGCTGACCGACCGGAAGGAGTCCAGAGAAGCACGAGAAAGGAATCCGGAGATATTCCTGCAGTGATAAAGAAGCAGGGAATATTCAAAGGCCTTGGTTGCAGATACGAAGGGGGATAACCGAGATAACCTCTCGGTGACCTCCCGAAGCGACAGACTCATATAAAATATATATGAAATAATTCTGGCCGCCAGCATAGACGTTTGGAAGGCTTGACGTCCTAGAGTATCTAGCGTCTTCGAGGCGCGGCCTGGAAGGTGAGAAGCATGCTTCTCCTTGCTTCCGGCATTCCTCAGCGCAGATTCCACCACAATGGACCGATGTGGAAGCTGGTGCTGCCGAAACCCCGGGGACGGAGGTACCCGGTACAGAGCCTGCATCGCAGTTGATGGCGCCGGAACCCTCAAAGGCGACCGCCAAGCCCCCAGCAGGAGATCCTGCAGGGAGGGATGCAGAGGAAGCATCACGGCTGCCTGTTGCGCAGGGCCTGGGCTCGGGTCCGGGATAGGGATGGCCAGCAAGTCCGCCATTTCAAGGAGGAAATCCTGAAAGGGCGGCTCTGCCGGAGGGGTTATGGCGGGAGAGGCCGCCAGGGCACTAAGAGGCCGCTCGGGCCGATGGCCGCTGGGCAGAGGGGACCAACCGACCCGGATCGGGGCAGTCAACATGGCGTCGTCGGCTCCTGGAATTGATTCCAAGCTAGGCATCGAAGGGGTCGATGGCACCGACGGCGCCGCAGGAATCGGCCTCGGCCCCGAACCCGGGGACGGGGCTTCCCCCCGTGACTGGAGCGAATCCGTGGCCGCCGGAGGGCAGGGGCCAGCGGTCTCTGCTCTGCATTGCAGGAGGGGACAGGGGCCGATCCCGAGACGTGCAGCGGCCAGGCTTTCAAGGCTGGACAACGACTCCAGGCTGGGCATTGAACCGAGCGAGGAGATAGACTCCCTCCTCGAGGACCCCGGCGGGAGCGACCACGCCGGTGGTGGAGATCCTGGAGCGCGGATCGGAACCGCGCTGACCGGTGCCGCGAGCAGCAAGGGCCCCCGAGGACGGGACTCGGTGGAGAGGGGGTCATCTGACGCCGGCGCCGATGTCGATCTGCGGGCGCTGCCCAATGCCGGGCCCCCTCTCGAACCCGTCCTACCCGGAGGGAAAGCCTGCCGGGGCATACGGCCCGTCCCCGAGGGGACCCAGGTCACCCGACGACGAGTCCCTGCGGGGGGGGGGGGGGGAAGTGCCAAGTCCCTGCGGTGGGATCGAGGCGATCGAAGACCCCGAGGCCCCTTTTCTAGGAAAGGGCGGGGGCCGTCGATGGCCGCGTCAATGCCGTGGGGTCGCCCGTGTGCTGGTCAACACACCCCGAGGTCCCCGGGGAAGGTTGATGCCTTGAGCTCGATGCCCCTGCCGTCGCCGGTGGAGTGGCCCCGCTCGAAACCGGTACCACCCTTGCGCAGGGCTGGGATACCGGCGACCCAGCTCGGGTCGAAGCGAGCGGCTCCGAGGGGAGTGAGGCCTGGAGATCATCCCCGGCGAGGGGTGGAACCATCGACGCCGGCGCGCTCGAAGCGGGTACCACCTCCGCGCATGGCCGGAACGCAGGGCCAGACTGTGTCGAGCCGATCGGCCCCAGAGGTGCCGAGGGCAGCGGCTGGCGATCCCCGGTGGGGAGCGGGTTACTCGACGCCCACGGGTCGGCACCGCCCGAAGCGGATACTACCCCCGTAGGGACGCCATACCGGCGCGAGTCGGTCGGCCCCGGAGGCGCCGAGGACCGCAGCCGCCAATCCCCGGTGAGGAGCGGAACGCTCGACACCGACGTCGAGGGGTCGGTAGCGCTCGTAGTGGGTACCACACCCGCGCATGGCAGTGATGGAGCAACGCCAGGCTGGACCGAGTCGATCGGCCCTGGAGGTGCCGAGGACAGCAGCCGACGATCCTCGGTGAGGAGCGCTCGACACCGACGCCGATGCCGGGGTCTCAGTACCGCCCAGAGCGGATACCACACCCGAGCATGGCTGGGATGTAGGGAGGTCAGACCCGGTCGAGTCGATCGGCCCCGAGGACACCAGCTGACGATCCCTGGCGAAGAGTGGAACACTCGACGGCGATGCCGGGGAATCGGCACCGCTCGAAGCGGGTACCTCCCTCGGGCATGGCTCGGGAATGTTCTGTTAGGAGCGAACCTCAGGAACATCCCGAAACCCCGTAAATGCTTTGGAGCCCAAGGACTCCCACCGGAGTATATTAGCCAAGGGGGACTTGAGGGGTCGGCTGGAGCTGTCGCCATGCCGCGCATGAGACTCGCCCCTCAAGACTCGGCTAGTCTTAACAGACTGTTGTGTGGATACCTGATCCTGGAGAGAAGAACAACCCAACGACCGCGTGTTGGGCGCGAAGACGTCGTCGAGGAATATCCAAAAAAGGGAGGGTCTTCTCCCGACACTGTAGCCCGGGGGATCCGGGAAAGAAGGGTCAGGCCCCAAACAGGAGAGGCACCAGGCATTGGAGTCCAATTGGAAAATTAGGTCCCCGCAGTGAGGGCACTTCTGGGGAGAAGGCGGCTCCATGCTGTAAGCCCGGTAGGCCTCGGCGCCCAGAGGGAAGGGTCCCTCCAGGCGACCAAAAATAAATGAAATTTAATTGAAAATAAATGAAGAAAGGGGCACGGAGGTGCCACCATCGGCGGGAAAAAGCCACGACTACAGAAAGAAGAACAAAGGGAAAAAATTTCTGCGGTGGCAGGAGGGACGTCCTGCCTGCTCCGTGGAAAACAAAAAACTGGGGAGAGGCAGTAGGAAGGGTGGGAAGCCACCGCGCAGGCGCGGGGGATGCTCCCAAAGGCTTTCTGATTGGATGCTGGGGAGCATTCCTGTGCGGGCTCCGTCGGCGACGTCTCCCACGTGTGAAGACTCATTCCTGCTTGTTCCTGGAGATATAGTGTTACCAGGAAAGATGTATATTGTATTCAATGAAGGACTGTTTACCTGTGGACCACTTCCAAACTAAAGCTGGACTATCTCTCTGTCTTTTCTTAGCAGCTCAAATATTAGAGAAAAATCTGTGCCTTGTAACAAACCGTAACAAGCCTCTACCTACAAATAAGAAAATTGCAAGCCACTCTATGTAATGTCCCTAGGTGTAGGTAATATTAAAATTCAGGATTATTACAGAGCCTTTTGACAATAAAAATCTCACCTTGTCTAACCCACAAAATAAAGGTATCACTGGAACTTTTCACTAAATCCAGCCTGTAACCAAAATTGTCAATTGTACATGGTCACAAGGGCTTTTGATTTTCCTGTCGCACCCTGTCTGAAATCCACTTTAATGTATCACACAAAATTATTACTTACCCAACTGGAGATGTGCTGTGAAGTCTGAGACGGCCCCCATAAAATGTAATCTTCTGAAATGTAATCTTCTGGTCTACTCTCCGTTTGGTCCTGGGTTCATTTCACAGAGACAGTAGGGTAAGCAGCACAAATAAGACAACCAAAACTGGGGTGGCTTGGAAAAAGAGTTTTGTACAGAAATAGGTTTATTACATAGGTACAGAACAGAGTTATATAGTGGTTGTTAAAGAGCTGCTTCAGTGTGCATCAATGAATCTGTGTGTGTGTGTGTGTGTGCGCGCATGTGTGAAGTGTGAGAGAGAATAGAGAATATGAAAGACTCTATGTTTGTGCATGTGTGTGTGAGAGAGATCAGAGAGAGAGGGGGGGGGGAGGGGTGAAGAGAAGTGATTGTCAGAGCCTCCTGTCCTTCATGTCCGATGAATAGAGAGAGAGAGAAAGAGGAAGTATTTCTGTCCTTTATAGTGAATTTTCTCTAGCACCTCCCTTTGAGGTCTGCTATTCTTGATTTAGCAAGGAGGGGCTGCAGACCACTGTTCCCTCTAAGCTGTGCGCGCGCACACACCTCACCGAGTGAGCGCGCGCGCACATACTTTACAACAGAGTGCACAAAAATTACGGTTCTGATTCTGATAGAAAACAACACAGACGTTCTTAAAATTGAAAAGTTGTTGTGTATTTAAGGTTTTCACACGTTCTACAATATTTTCTAGTGCAATCAATGTGGTGTACATACTGTATTCTGACGTGTAGTCAAATTTTAAAGTATATAACTCCGAGTGTCGTTATGTGGCGCACAAAAATTTAACCTTCCTTCAAAAGCTGCACAGCTGATATTTTATGCGCACATAGCCTACAGAAAATTAGAGGGAACATTGCTGCAGACCAATCTCATCAGGCCCGGAGACTGACATCACCAGGGGGTCAGAGCTAATCTCATCTTGTAAACTACGCTCATTAACTTTAGAGACTGACATCACCAGAGTAACAAAACTGCTTGCACTCCAAGGTCTGAGAACAGCCATGACACCTATGCTAGGCATAATGTCATGTTGATGTATGCTGACACAGAGCACACATCTTCGTTGAGACGCTGACCATGGAATATGCTCTGGAGCCATCTTCCAGAGGAGATTAGTTAATTCGAAGTTAGGGATAAACCAGAAGGAATAGCCAACCGGTCCAAGGAAGGCACAAACATCTTTCTTCAACTTCAAAATATACAAAATTCTAATTAACCCACCTGGTCATCCTATTATTTCCGCCATAGGGTCTTTATTTGAACCAATATCTAAATGTTTTTCTAAGACCCTTTGTGTCTCAAGCTCCATCTTATGTGAGAGATTCCTCTCATATAATGCAGATATTGGGTATCTTTCCTGAATATCATGCAGGACTGACCGTCGTGACCATGGACATTGCATCACTCTATATCAATGCACCAAAACGAGCAGCTCTAGACATACTCAAGGATGTCCTTCTCGAAAGGGAAGTTCATAGAAAGATTCTGACCAGACATTTGATGCAGCTAGCCACCCTGTTTTAGACGACCTTTTCACAAACAGAGTAAGGGAGTGGCCATGGTGTCTGCCATGGCCCTAGATGTGGCTAACTTTACATGGCAAATTTTGAGATGATATATTTTTTTTTTAATTGTTTATTTAGATTTTCTTGAATACAAAATTACATATGCAAGAGAAAAATTCCAACCATTTGAATAATACATTCAAGAGCAATATATCAAAAACATCATCAAAACACATCTAGAGAGAGAGAGAGAGCCACACACTCCTGAAGGAGAGACTAAGAAAATCTTATAGAAGAAAAAAGGAGAATTAACTCCAGATCAAGGAGCTAAAATAAAGAGCCAACCCACCTATACATCTTCCTGCCTACTAACTCCCTCCTTATCCACAAGAAACTGACGCAAAGAAGCCACATCAATATAAACATAATCATGACCTCCATAAGTTATTAAACAACGGCAAGGAAACATCAGAAAAAAAGGAAGCCCCCCAAAGCCACCACTCTAGCTCTGAGCGCGAGGAACTGCTTCCGTCGAGCCTGGGTGACCCTGCCCACATCTGGGAAAACCTGAAGCTTATACCCACAAAACAACACATCTTTACATTTGAAGTAAGCACGTATGATTCTCAACTTAAGGGATTCAGACCCAAAAGTCACCACCAAAGTACATCGCTTTGGTATGACATCGAGCGAATCTTGCAAAAACTCCGTAAGATTAGGACCTGCCGAGTCATTCAAAGGAAATTCATCCTTGGTCTGGCCCGAGGTCCCAACTTTAGGAAAAAAAGAATACATTTGCACAATATCCACAGAATCCTCTAAATGCAAGATTTCAGACAAGTACTTTTTCAACAGTATCTCAGGAGAAAGTAAACGAGTGGATGAAAAATGTAAGAAATGAAGGTTTCTTGCACGCTGGTGATTTTCAAGCAACTCCAAACGATAAGAAACAGAAGAAATATCTTTAAGATAACCAAGATGAGAATCTTTATACGATCGGAGTTGAGAATCCACCAGGGTCAAGGAACCCACAAGATCAGTCATTTGATTATCAATCACATTAACCTTTGTGACAACATCATGTGAGAAATTACATAAAGAGGTAACAGTAGTAGTCAATCTGGTCTCAATTTTTTGAAGCATTGACCAAATATCCGAAAGAGTCACCTCACTTTTAAGTGGTAAAGAATCCTGTTCAGATGCAGCAGGGTCCACAGGAACTAATACAGGAGACATAACTTGTGAAGGTAACTTCAAAGGAGTAGACGAGTGAGTAGGCTGAGGGAAAGGAGGTGGGGTCCGGATGTCTGGGCTCAAAGAAGCCCCATCCAAGGAATGGCTAGCAAGTGGAAGGGCAGTAACATGCTTGTCCATGGGACCGGACACCTTACCTCCTTCTCCTGTCGGTGCTTTAGCTGATGACTTCGCCTTCCGTTTCCCCATGAACAACACACCACTACTGGCGCTCCTAAGACCACCAAAGAAGCACACAAGGAGCAAGTCTAGCCCCTTGTGACACGCCCCTTAGGACACGACCCCGCAGGCCGCAAACACGCAGCCGTGTGTAGCCCCGCTGTGTTTTGTAGGGCTCGTGGGGGGTCCTCAACACCAGGGGCGACCACTCTCTGCCTGCAGCTGTCTCAGCAGGCACCCAGCTCCAGCCGACCATGTTGCTCCGCGGCAGGAAGTACCGCGGCTGCTCCCATACAAGGCTGCTCTCTCACCAACAAGGTACAGCACCCGCTGCGCTTTGTAGGGCTCGTGGGGGGTCCTCAACACCAGGGGCGACCACTCTCTGCCTGTAGCTGTCTCAGCAGGCACCTGGCTCCAGCCGACCACGTTGCTCCGCGGCAGGAAGTACTGCGGCTGCTCCCACACAAGGCTGCTCTCTCACCATTTGAGATGATATTTTTAACTACACATCTGCTCAGTTCTAATATCAAACTTTGGCAAAGGTACATAAATGATGTCCTGACAGTTTGGAAGGGAGAGGATGCTTGCCTTCATAGTTTTTTTTTTTTACTTGTAACAATTCACTAATCTACAATTTTAAGCATCATTTAGTAACATCCAAATGTCCTATCTGGATATTTTGGCCAAGAAAGGTAAGGTTGGATTTATTACTGACTTATACAGAAAACCCACAGACAGGAATCATTTGCTACATTTTGACAGCGTTCATACTCGCTCTCTTAAATGCAATTTAGCCATCAGTCAATTTTTGAGAATGAGGAGGATTTGAACAGGATTTTGAAAAGCATGCAAGGGACATGCACAGGCGGTTCCAAGAGAAATGTTACCCCTCTGACTGCATTAGCCGTCAAGAGTCTTTTATAGAGCTCCACACACAGCATGAGTGACAAACTTGTTTTTCCACTCCGCTTCCCTTCTCAAACTTGTCAAATGATATTACCAGAATTTTGAAAGAAGAATAGCACATCCTCTCCACCATCCCCTCCTTCAGCACTAGTCAGATCACGGTGGCCCACAAAAGAAACACCAATTTAGCCAATTTGTTAATGCCCTCTGCACTTTCAATACTACGGCTTGCACCTAAGGTTATTGGATACTATAGGTGTGGGCATTGTTCTATTTGCAGTCATGCTTTGATCACAAAATACTTGTTTTACATCCCATTACCAATACAAAGTTCTTTCTTGGGTGCTGTGTTGTGTTTGAGGAGGAAGGGCATACCATCCCCAAGTAATAGGCCTGCTGTGTGTGTGTAGAGTGACATCTGGTATGCAGCAAGCAACTCAGAGGACAGCCCTACCTGCGGGGTGGGGGAACCCCTCAGCAAGCATTTAAGACCAGAGGCTTCCACACAGGTTTGCTGCTGTGTTGTGTGTGAGGAGGACGGGCATACCATCCTGAGTGACCGGCTCATTGTGTGTGCAGAGTGTCATCTGTGGCATGCAACAGGCAACACATAGGACAGCCCTACCTGTGGGGAACACCCCTCTGAAAGGATTTAAGACCAGATACTTCTATATACATCCGCGTGTTGCGGTCCAAGGGTCACATTTTAAGGGACGCGTTTCAAGAGGCAGGATATGCCCCTTTTGCATCCCTTTGGTACACCGGTGTGAAGGCAGCGGAGAGAGTGTTGTCCCAGGCTATTTGGCAGTATGGGGAAAAGCAAGACTAAAGGGACAGTTAAAATGGATCTGGTTTCTTCTATGAATAAAGTTGTGGACTCCATGGATAAACACTTGCTCCCTACTCAATTAGGTCAGTCCTCCTCCGAGGGAGCTTTGCTCAGCTCTGGGGGTAGGAGGCCTCCGCCGCCCCTGTTGTCTTCGACTGTGCTTGCCGTGGACTCTCCGAAAGTTGAAATGCCTAATGTCTTTGTTTCCTCTGTTCCAGTTACCAAGCCAATTTTTTTATATGCTCCTGGAGATGTTTCTTTAATTGATGGTACAGAAAGTGGGGAAGTCACCCTGAAAGATATATTGGGGGGGGGGGGGGGGGTTGCAATCCAGAATATTGATAGTAAATTGTCTGGCACGGTTAATGCCCTATACAGCTTCTCTCAAGGGGCTGCCGAGAAGTTAACCGATCTTGATACTATAATTCTTGTTTTAGATAAATCTGTGTCACATTTGGATGCCCAGTTGCAGACAACCTTAACTTCAAATATTGTACATCTAAAAGATGTTAACTTTACATGCTAAGCTGGAAGCATTGAAAAATGCCATGTGGGTTAGAAATTTACGTTTTTTGAATTTTCTTGTAACTCATTTTATCCCCAAAAATTCTTTTACAGAAATATTTCAAAGAGGTGTTAAAATTGTCTTATTCTATTGATGTAGTGCAAGCATATTATATTCCCATGAAAGCTTGGTGATTCTATGTCCTTCGGTTAGCCAAAATTTAACAAATGTTCCGGAGGATTCAACTGATCTTATTTTAAAGCGAAACACGCTGATTGTTACTTTTGTTAATGAGGCTATTAAGGTTAGAATTCTCAAGCTTTATTTTAAATTTAAAGATCTGTTATTTTGTGGTCAACTCTTGAGCATATTTCCTGATACACAGTATCCATGTAAGCAGTTTTTACAGCTTAAGCCTAAAGTGCTGGCTTTGGGAGATACAGGGGAACTTAAAAAAAAAAAAGTAAGTGCATCATTGCCTTACAGGGGAATACATTTATTTTTCAGGATGTTTCTCATTTTAAAAAGTTTATATCAGATAGACAGACATAGATCACTCCGGTGGGTGGGGGGTGGGCTATAATAATGTTTCCTCCTAATGCGGACAAATATGTATGTGTTTTGTTTTCCTATAGAGTTTACCTGTACCCACTGCTCCGTGCACGTCACCTCTACTTGTTCAGATAGCAGAGACAGTTAAGTTTATTTTGATTTTATCCTATTTCTATAAAGGGATCCACTGTGTCTGTCCCGTGACAGAATTCAAAATGACATGGGACAGACACAGTGGATCCCTTTATAGAAACAGAATGAAATCAAAATAAACAACTGTCTCTGATATCTACTACTACTACTGAGCATTTGTATAGTGCTACAAGACGTACACAGCACTGCACAGACATGTAAGAGACAGTCCCTGCTCATTAGAGCTTACAATCTAGTCAAGACAGACAACACAATGGAAACATAAGGATATCAGGTGGGGCAAGATCCGAAAGGGGCAGTGAAGAGGTGAGTTTTCAGCCTGGATTTGAAAAAGGTGAGAGAAGGCGCCTGACGTACAGACTCAGGTAGTTTGTTCCAGGCATAAGGTGCAGCAAGGTGAAAGGAGCGGTTTGGAGTTAGCAATAGAAGAGAAGGGCACAGATAGAAGCAATTTGCCTGAAGAGCAGAGTTCCTGTGGGGGGGGGGGGGGGGGTAGAGAGATAGAGGAAAGGTAGTGAGGAGCTGCAGAGTGAAATTACTTATAGATCAGCAGGAGAAGTTTGAATTGGATGCGGAAAGATAGGGAGCCAATGAAGTGACTTGAGAAAAGGGGTAATATGAGCATGACGAGGCTTGTGGAAGATTAGCCATGCAGCAGAGTGGTGACCTGCACGAAGCAGTGGGTACACCCCCAAACAAAGGCATGAGGAGGGGTGACCTGCACAGAGCAGCTGGCGCACCTACTCTTGCCACTTTGCTGGGCAGACTGGATGTAGCATGCTGGTCTTTATCTGCCGTCATATACTATGTTACATCACAGCCTCTTAATGTGGGCTTAACCATGGGTTTTCTATTGATATTTTGTTTTTTTATACTGAAGATTGTTATTATAATGATGGATTTCTTTGTATATGTGGGATTGTATATCTTTTATAAATGAATAAAAATAAAAGTTCTTATTTATGGATTTTTCAAATTGCGAATCCAACCACATTCTTTATGCGGTTGTATGTCCCTGCAATCTACTGTATGTAGGGAAAACAAAGCATAGTATACGCACTCGTATGGCAGAACACAGAATTGCTTTAAGAGGCGGATTGAGAAGATGCCTCTTGTGACCCACTGGATCTCGGAACAACATTCTTTTCTGACCTAAAATTTTTTGCGAGCAAAGTAGTGAGGCCCCACTGGAGAGGGGGTGATATAAAAGTTTTGTTGCAATTGGAACGGAAATGCATATTCAATATAGGTTCTCTCACTCCTCATGGACCAAGATCTTTCTGTCTTCCTATGAGGTCTTGCTTTTATTTTATTTTAACCTTTTTGGTTTTGTTTTAGTACTTTCTTTTGTTCAACCACTTGGTTTTATTTAATTTTAGGTTTTTGTCCTTCTCACGCCCCTCCTTTTCTCCCTTCCCTCCTCCCCCTGCTTTCTCTCTCCCCCCCTCCCCTTTCCGGTTTACTTATTATGCTCATATTATTATTGTTTTTACTTGTTCAAAGTGGAGGAGTAGCCTAATGGTTAAAGCACTGGCTTGGGATCCAAGAGACCGTGGTTCAATTCCCACTAGCACTATTTGTGGCCTTCGGCAAGTCACTCAACCCTCCATTGCCTCAGAAAAATCGAAGTTTTCAATGTCCCCTTTGAGTTACAATGTAAACTGCTTAGACTGAAATGATAAAGTGGTATAAAAAACCCTGTTAAATAAAATAAATACATAATTTCTTCTATATATGATTTTAAGTTTTAACTATTTTTTATTTCTTTGATTTGACTTTTTATTGTACTCATTTATTATTTCTTTTTTATCTTTTAAAGGTTCTTTCATTTGATTTTTTTATAGTTTATTTTTTTATCTTTTGATGGCTATCATTATGAAATTTATTCACATCCATTCATGCTCTGGCACCATTTCTAGTATTGTACAACTTGTCTTGTTAATTTGGGATGTTTTCCAGAGATTTGTTAGTTGCCTTGGGTTAGCCACATGCTTAGCCCTCCTTCTTTTATTATTTTACTATCACTTTTTAACTGAATGTATACACCCCTTTTTTAATATAATTTTTTAAAATATGGTTTTTAGTATGTTTTTCATATAGTCTTCAACTGTATTTTTATCATCCAACAAATGCTTTTATATGCATTTTTATACTTGATGCAGCTGCTGCTCCGGAGCGACCCTGTTTCCTGTCATTCTTGTGAGCTGTCTTCTCTAGACAGCATTTCCTTATAGTTCTTTAATGCTGTCTGATGTATCGTCTGAGCTCTAGGGCTGTGATATTCCTTTTGTGTTGCCTGGTCGGTTTTGTGCTCAATGTAGCCATAATGCCATGTTATTCGTTTTTGCCTAGATTACATGGCCTTTTACTTTCATTTTTTAGTCTATTTTGATTTTCAGAACCCTGGGTTTTATTTGTTTATATCCTGTTACTGCACAAGACAGCAGCCCACTGCCATATGTATCTTAAAGCCATCTCCACATTCGATCTCTTTTAGACACTGCCTGTTTTGCTCTATCACCCTCATTGCTGTTGCCTGTCATCAAGCTTTTTTGACTTTTTATGGTGTTTTTACTATTTTTGATCTGTTGTCTCTGCACTTTTGTCAGCCACAGTGTATTCATTTTTATTTTATTACTTGTCTCCAGGACATTTTAGTATTTATTTTTTAACTCCTGGATTTCTGGGTTCTGATATGGATTTTAGTCTCATATCTATTTTCAGTGTTTATTAGGCAGCCTGCAAGAGTGAATGTCCCATTGCCATGGCTACAATACACTATGTTTTGGCACCAAATCTCCCTTTAAATGGCATCTCCTGTTTGCCGGCGCTTACTTTTGATTTGCTCTGTCAGCAGACCAGGCATGTATTTCTAGTTTTATACTTTATTACTTTCTTTTTACCATTGTGTACAGATACTTTCATGACTGTGTGAATAGCCATTGTATGTTCTGGCTTTTGAGAGGGCTGCCTCTGTGCCTGGTTTTGCTTTATGCAGGTATTTGGGGGGGAACCCAGTTTAGCTTTATTTGCTCCGTTCCTTTCTCCTCCTCGTACTATTTCAGTTTTTCAAGGACATCAATACCCCCCCCCCCTTTTAAATTTTTTGTTTTTATTTTGACGATCTCCAAATTACATATATACAGGGTGGCCCAAAAAAAGTGAGAACATCTTGTAGCATATAAGTTATTTAAAAATTCAAAAAGACAGATGTAAACGATTGACAAATTAAAAAAACAAAGATGGCGACTGGAAATTGTCGAAATAAAGATGTTATATAGCTAAAAAAGGTAAATAAGTACACTATTTAAGCTTTTTAATTTACGAGATGTTCTCACTTTTTTTGGGCCACCCTGCAGTACTGTTTTGGTGTTCCTGAGGTCTGGACAACATATCATGGATTCAGTCTATCAATGCACCGCAGTGAGTGTTCTAACATTTTTCCTCCTATTTCTTCCCTCTTCTCCCCGTGATCATTATTATTTCATTCTTATGCATTACTGCTCTCACCTTTCCCAGCTTGAACTTTGTAGGCTTCTCTCCACACTTACAATTGGATAAACCTTGGATAAACTCTCCGATATAGGAGTTAATTATATATGTTTATATATGATTTGTCTGTATATTTGTCCTCTACTCCACGTGTCCTATGTATTTTTAGCCCAGTACTTACTCTTCATTATTGTTTTTACCTTCTACTTACCTATTGCGATGTATAGTATTTGCATATGATGCATAGATCCTATAGTCGAGTTCCCTACGCCTCTGTATTGTTTCATGATCTACGTTCAAATGATCTTAATACTTATGTTTAAATGACATGTTTTAGCATTAGTTTTATAATTTATGCTGTTTTTGGATTAGGTTTTATTTATTTTTTATTTATATGCTTTGTTACATATTCCATTTTAATTACTGTTTATCAACTCTATTTATATATGTACCTAGTTCAGATGATTTTATGATTTGACATTGTTTTTATCTGTTGGAGGTAGACACCCCCCCGAAGCACTTAGCCTAAATGCAGCCATGGCAGGGTTGTTTCAATAAAGACTCTTTTCACTTCACTCCTGCCTGTTTCTTGTTTATTTCATTATATATCTATACCACACATCCAAAACACTTTTAGCGGTGAACAATGTACATATAAAATACATTAACACACAATTCCTCACTGTATAGTCCCCCCCTCCCCCCCCAAACCCCCCCCCTGTACAGACAGATTATGTCTTCAATTGAATCTTGAAAATGTTTTAATCTGTCTCCTTACGTAACTGTGGAGGGAGAGAATTCCAGAGTACAAGGAGCCTGCACCTGGAGTACCCGAAGATGACGACAAGTTTTCTGAATGTCCTGCAATCACCAACAGCTTTGTATACTCAGACCTCAAAGGATGACCAGGTACATAATGCTGTAAAAGCTTTACAGATAGCCAGGGGTCTTCTCATGTAAATTCTTAAACACCAATGTCATACGCTTATACCGAATCTTGAACATTGGTAACCAATGTAATTCAGTCAGAACAGGGGTAACGATCATTATCATGTTTACACAGGTCCTTTAGCCACCATATTTTGTACTTGCTGCAAACATGCCACTTCTTTTGCAGAAAGGCCCAGCAACAAGGAATTACAATAAAGTCTCGGAAAAACCAATGCCCTTGTTACTGACACCAACTTTCCTTTTGCAAGGTAAGTCTGTAACGTGGAGAGCATCTGCAAAACTACAAATAAATTACTAAGCAACTCTGAAATATGACCAGATACATTCAAAGAACTATCCATCCATCCACACACCCAAACTGTGACAAGCAGAAAAAAACAGTACCATCCCCCCAATCCCACAGAAAATAAAACTTTAATGCTCATATGAGATCAAGGGTTCTCAACCCAGTCCTCGGGACACACCTAGCCAGTCAGGTTTTCAGGATAACAACAATGAATATGCATGACAGAGATTTGCATACAATGGATGCAATGCATACAAATCTCCCTCATGCATATTCATTGTAGTTATCTTGAAAACCTGCCTGGCTAGATGTGTCCTGAGATCTGGATTGAGAACTCTTGTACTAGATGACAATCACAAAATCTCCGTCTTCTGCAAATTCAAATTTAAAAACATTTCAGCAAATCAGTCTTGCAACGTATTAATACACTGCATGATTTTCCCCAATACATTTTGCTGAATCTGAGATAAAGGAATCAAAACTTGAATATCATATGCGTACCTATAAAGCGTAGTTACTCACCTGTAACAGGTGATCTCTGGGAACAGCAGGAATAAGTCTTCACATATGGGTATCGGTACCAACGGAGCCCGTGTGGGAACGCTCCCCAGCGTCCAATAGGAACGCCTTTGGGAGCGTGCATCCACGCATACGCGCTGCCTTCCCGCCTATCTACCTCCCTCTCTTCAGTTGAGTTTAAAGCTGAGACCGAAGGAGAGAAGTAGATAAAAATAGAGAAAGAGAGAGAGAAAGACAACTCCTAGGGGAGGCGGGTGGGTTGTGAAGACTTATTCCTGCTGTTCCCAGAGAACACCTGTTACAGGTGAGTAAAGCACAGTTACTTACCTGTAACAGGTGATCTCTGGGAACAGCAGGAATTAGTCTTCACATATGGGTACGTCGGTACCGACGGAGCCTGCACGGGAATGCTCCCCAGCATCCAATCAGAAAGCTTTTGGGAGCATCCCTCGCGCCTGCGCGCTGACTTCCCGCCTTTCCCACTGCCTCTCCTCAGTTGAGTTTCATAGCTGAGACAGAAGGAGAGAAAGAGGAAAGGAGATAGATAGATACAACTCCTAGGGGAGGTGGGTGGGTTGTGAAGACTAATTCCTGCTGTTCCCAGAGATCACCTGTTACAGGTAAGTAACTGTGCTATCTCCAGGAACAAGCAGGAATGAGTCTTGTGATAAGGAAGCTTATCATAGTTCAGGAGGGAGCTATAATAGAGGTGAATTGGCACTGAACAAGCAACCTGTCTTTGCTGGTAGAAATACTAAAACAGAATGTTTTCATAAAAGACTACCAGTCCCAGAATGCACCAGGTTTCAAACAGCCTCTAGAAGAACTGAAGTGGGGAAACGTGTGTTCAATCAGGAGAGCTATGAGGTAAAACCCCAATCACTCATCTCCAAGGGCAGGGCTTGATTCAGCACAGCTGAGCTGTGCTAGGGTGGAGTATCCCTCTAAACAAGTTAAAAGTAAAACATATTCTACACAGAATCAGTTGAGGAACCCAGAGCTCAAGGACAGAGAGAGCAAGAAGCAGCAGCAGCGTGGAAGGAAGAAGAGGAAAACATCTTGGAGGTCTAAAGAAGGAGCTCACAGCAGCACGTGTGTTGGGAGTCATTCCAGAGGCAAGCATACTCCATTGGACTGGAGGAAGCCAGAGGAGTGGGGTTACAGAGCCAGGAATTCCCGGACGGCACCTGTGAGGGAGACGGCTGCATTTGGAAGGGGCCCTAAGACCAGTGCAAGAAGGTATGTGAAGAGAGACCCAGTGTCCAGGGATCTTGATTGGAAGGCTGGACATAAAAGCTGGACTACTTATTGGCCAGGATATCTGGAGAGGAAACCTAACAGCAAAGGAAGCTCAGGTATGAACACTGATCTATGCCCTAGCTCTTCACCTGGGAGACAGCAGGGAATCAAACATTATCCTGAGAGTGTTCCATTAAGGAATTCCTCTGAGCCAGACCATGATATTGATTCTATGATATTTGAAGAAGAAGGAGATATTTTAAATGATCCGAATGAATACATGGATTGCTCTCTTTCTAGGCTGCTGTGGTAAAATACTTTCACAAATACCACAACCATCAAAAGGAAATATAACTTGTTCTTTTATCTACACAGAAAAGTTTACAAGAAAGCTTTAGGGTAGGATTTGAGCCACGTAGAGAAAGTGAACCAGCAAAGGGGTTTGCAGCTGGCTAATTATTGGTAATTAAGCCATCCACAGTTGCACGTGAGCTCTGAAAGGAAACTACTGTTTGTGTGTGAAAATAGAAGAAAGTTATCCTTGAAAAAAAGAACAGTTTTTGGTTACTTTTGGGTTTTGTTTTTGCTTTTGGAGCACTGCTAAAAGGTATTAGCAGGAACCCTCAGAAAGACCTTTTCTGTTTCCCATCAAGGTCTTTATTGTTTGATTGATTGCTTAAGAAGTTCAGTTGCTGATATCATGATTTGTTTTTCCTAAGTACAATACTGAAAGCAAGTATCCTTTTGTGTTACCAAGTAAATCTGTGTGGGAGAATTAACCCCATGAATAAAATATATTTTTCTTTGCTTACACTCGAGCAACACAACTCATTATTTTGTGAACGGCTGATTCTGGTATGAATGGACTACATTCCCCACAATCCTTTGCAAGTCATAATAGTATTTTGCCTTTGCCAAGACTGTGGACATTCACGCCCAGCGCCCCCGTTTACAGTCTTCACATATGGGGACTCCCTAGCTGTGGGTGCCAGGGGAGATCCCATAAAATGCGTATCCCTGGAACAGGACGGCATTTCCCAAACCTGGATCCCCGGCATCCCCTGAGGGATGGGAGGTAGAAGTTGAATAGAGAAGAGCTGTAGAGGAACAGCGAATCTAAAGACTACAGAAAAAATGAGTCTTTAGAATGTATGTTAAGTATCATTAAAATATTTAATGAACTAGTACAATATAGAGCTTACCTACTGGATTGTAGGAAGTAGAACTGTGATGGAGTGTACTGTAGATGCAGTAGCGGAATCCTCAAGGTAACTTCACAGCAGTGAGGATGAAGTTCCAAACCTGGAATGGGCAGGTAACCCAGGTGTCAACTGGGGCAGGAGAAGAACGGCAGGTCTTCAATGGAAAGCTTTATGGGAAAAAGCTGAAAACTCTTTTAGGTACAGAGTTATTAACATTGAGGACTAAAAGAAGAAGACTGACCGATCTGGAGAATTAGCCCAGTCCTGAAAGGAAGAGGGGGTATGGAAAAAAGCCCCTATTCCCAAGGAGAACAGAAGTGTACTCAGAATACTGAAGATGTACACCGTCTTTCCTAGCTGGTAAGAGATAGGAAGACATTGAAGTTTGATACTTCATAGACAGGGAGATCTGTAACCAAAATAGAAGCTGTTGACATCACAGCAGTAATTGTGTGTATAACCGCTCCCACTTACTGAGCCGCATGAGAATAGGCAAGTAGACTGTCAGGACCTCTTAAGAAGGTAAAAGCTTTATAGCACAGACAGTAAGGGAGATAGCAGGTAATACATGGCATCCTATGGACATCTCCCAATGGGTATATGTATATATATGTATATATATATATATATATAGATGGAGAGACATACATATATCTATATATATGTGCATATATGTCTAGATATGTGTGATATAGATATAGATATATAGATAGATAGATATAGAGATGGGCATGACTTATGCCCACACAGATTACAGAAATATGTATGTATAGGACATATACATACATGAATATAAGTCTGAGGATACATGCCTGCAACTGAGCCCTACAAAAACATTCACATGGGGAATGTGATGGGAAAAGATTCATCTAATAAGGGGGTGAAAACCACCTGAAGATATATAGAGAATCTATTTCTGCGGTGCAGGAATGTAGTTCAGTGGAATAACCAGGATGGTTGCGTGAAAAACAGAGGATAATAGCAGTCTGGCAAGAGCACGTCAGGAGTACTTTAGGACTCTGACATGTCCAAAGGACAAAAGAAAAAACGCATAAACTAAGACACCAGGACGACCCGGCCAAGGGACACAGGGGTATCAGGTACACTAAAAGAGTATGCGTTGTCCAAGTGGAGCAGAAAAGCATAATGTCAAGCTGTAAGGAAAAAGGGGTAGATTCCTGCAAGATTGGGAACTCCTTGGACATTCACGCAGAAAAAGCTTGTCTTCTGTATCACAACAGGAGACAAGAGGGTATAAAGAACCCATATAGTCATGGAATGATTATATAAGTTTTTTCTGCTATATGGAAAAAACCCTCAGAGATAAAGTCCAATGCTCTGTAGCAAGGGCCCATAGTAGTAAGCTTCTCTGAAGATTGCAGAGAGCATTGTGCAGGAGAATTATGAGATAAAACTGACTGAAGTCAGGTGTGTTGCCACATCCTAGGAAAGGATATGGCTAGAAGAAGATAAACTGCAGTGAGTAGTATTATGCAAGATAGTTGAAAGTAGCTTGCAATGAGCACTAGAGTAATCACTGGAACTCCTGCATGCACAGCAACTGAACAAAACAGCAGAGGGGATTCTCCTGTATAAAAACAGAGAGAAAACAGACAAAGGGAGCGGAGATATTCCCGTCCCTGTCTGATGAGTTGCATTGAAGGACAACAAAAAAGTCTACACTGGAAAGAAGAATAAACCTCTGCTAAGAAGAAGTTAACTGTAGATTGCAACATATAGGAACCTATGGTTGCTGTTTATGATTAGACTGGTTAGAGTCTGGAGACCTCAGACTAGGATGAGATGTCCCTTGCTTGGGTACATCTGGAGGATGGGCAGGAGAAGGGTGTGAAACCTTCTTTTCTTAGGGAAAGGAGGTTTGGTAGGACATTTCCTACGTCCTGGGGAAAAAGAAGGCTTAGGATGGTTTCCAGAACCAGGGAAGTCAGTGGAGCAATGAGCAACCTGACGTAAAGCCTCTCTATTGAAGAGATTTTCTCCAGTACAAGGAGAATTACCCAGTGTATGTTGTACCCATCTGCTCAAGTCTGAAGCTTGCAGCCAGGCTTTACGATGCGCCCCAATGGCAATAGCAGAGGATCTGCTAACAGACTCAAAAGAGTCTAGAGAAGCACGAGAAAGAAACCAAGAGATATTCCTGCTATGATTAAGAAGCAAGGAATAGTCAGTGGCCTTAGGCTCTGACAAAAAAGGGGACAAAAGAGATAATTTCTCTGTGACCTCCTGAAGTGTCAGACTCATATAAAAAATATATGAGATAATTCTTGAAGCCAGCATAGAAGTTTGGAAGGTTTGACGTCCAAAGGTATCAAGTGCTTTAGATGCACGACCTGGCGGATAAGAAGAATGCTTCTTCTTGCTTCTTACCTTCCTCATTGCTGATTCCACTACAATGGAATGATGTGGAAGTTGATTTTTTTGAAACCCTGGAGAGGGAGGCACCTGATACAGAACATTCATGGCTGTAGAAGGTGAAGGAACCTTTAAGGGTGATTCCCACATCCTCAGAAGAAGATCCTGCAAAGAATGATGTAAAGGAAGCATTATATTTTCCTTATCTGCAGGATCTTGGTCCAGAGTAAAGCCAGGAATAGGAATGGCAAGAAAGGTTGCCATGTCAAGGAGAAATTTCTGAAAAGAAGGATCTCCAATAGGAACTATTCCTGGGTAAGCTGAGGTTGAAGGAGCAGCTTGAGTACCAGAAGACATACTGGACTGGTGCAGAAAAAGATTCCTGCTAGATGGACAGTGATACTGACAGTTCTGATTTGAGGCAGTTAGTACTGCATTGTCAGTGCCTGGTATCAATTCCAAACTAGGCATAGAAAGGATCGATGGCACTGATGGAACTGCAGGAATCGACATTGATACCGGTATCGGAGACGATAATGTCATCAAAGCAGGAATCGGGGGCTGCTGAAGCGGTGCCGAGGTAACCAGAGAGCCTTGGTAAATATCCTCGGTACTGCGTAGTCGGAAACAAAATGGATCGGTTCCGAAACACGTCGGTACCAAGTCATTGAGACTGGATATCGATTCTAGACTTGGCATCGAAGCGAACGAGTCCATCGATGCATGTCTAGAAGGTACCGACGTTGTGGTGGTATCGGCGATGCCGATACAGGAAAGTCAATCGGAGTCGCATCGATCGGTTCCGAAGGCACCGAGGACGTCCGAAGACGATGCTTGGTGAAGAGTGGAACACTCGACACCGGCGCTGATGTCGGGGTATCGGTACCGCTCGAAGCCGATACCAACCCCGAGCATGGCAAAGATACAGGAAAGTCAATCTGGGTCGTATCGATCGGTCCCCAATGGTACCGAGGATACCCGATGACGATCCCAGGTGAAGAGTGGAACACTCGACACCGGTGCCGATGCCGGGGGATTGGTACCGCTCAAAGCGGATACCACCCCCGAGCATGGCTCAGGTATGTTCTGTGAGGGGTGAGCCCCAGGAACAACCTGAAACCCCGTAAATGCTTTGGAGCCCGAAGACTCCCGCCGGGGTTTTATTGCCAATGGGGTCTTGAGGGCAAGGCCGGAGCCGTCATCATGCTGGGCATGAGACTTACCCTTCAAGAATTGGCTAGTCTTAACAGACTGTTTGTGGGTTACCTGATCCTGGAGAGAAGAATAAACCGGTGTCCTCACCTCAGGAGGAAAAACGGCATTGAGGGAAACTCGAAAAAGGGAAGGTCTTCTCCCAATAATATAGCATGAGGTATCAGGGGAAAAAGGGTCAGGACCCAAACAGGTTAGACACCAAGCATTGGAGTCTAAAAAGAAAACTAAGTTTCCACAGTGAAGGCACTTCTTAGGGGAAGAAGCCTCCATGTTGGAAAAGGCCTGGTAGGCCCCAAAAAGTTAAAACAAAAAACTGAGGAGAAAATATTTCTCTAAGTTTGAAAAAGAAAAGAATAAAGCACCGGCGGTACCAGTATCTGCGGGAAAGACAGCCGCGACCACAAGAAAACAATAAAATAATGATTTTAAAGAAAAAAGTTTATGAGGTGACAGGAGGACGTCCTGTTGGCTCCGCGGAAAAACGAAAACTGAGGAGAGGCAGTGGGAAAGGCGGGAAGTCAGCGCGCAGGCGCGAGGGATGCTCCCAAAAGCTTTCTGATTGGATGCTGGGGAGCATTCCCGTGCAGACTCCGTCGGTACCAACGTACCCATATGTGAAGACTCATTCCTGCTTGTTCCTGGAGATCTACGCTATCTCCAGGAACAAGCAGGAATGAGTCTTCACATATGGGGACTCCCGAGCTGAAAGATGCCTAGGGAAGACCCAGCATGTAGCAAATCTATATAGATGGGCCATGCTTCTCCCAGGGACCTCAGGCATCCAAATGGATGGAGGGCAGGAGTTGAACTATGAGTGGAAAAGGTGTTGTAGAACAGCTTGACCAAACAAGGCATCCCGGCGGGAGTCCTTGTCTAGACAATAATGGGCAGTGAAAGTATGTACTGAGGCCCAAGTTGCTGCTTTGCAGATTTCATCAATAGCCACTGAATGAAGGTTAGCTGTTGAGGTTGCCATGGCTCTGATATTATGAGCTGTGACATGGCCTTCAAGAGGTATTCCTTTACGTTGATATGTATAGGAAATACAATCTGCAATCCATTTAGAGAGGGTTCTTTTAGTGACAGGAAGTCCTAAATGGCTAGAGTCAAAAGCCACAAAAAGCTGAGAAGACTTTCTATGAGGCTGGGTCCTTTGGAGATAAAAAGCTAAAGCTCTTTTACAGTCCAAAGTATGATGTTTCCTTTCCGCAGAGGAGGAATGAGGCCTAGGAAAGAAAACGGGAAGATAAACTGACTGGTGAATGAAAAGGTGAAACCACCTTTGGAAGAAAATGAGGATGGGTCCTAAGAACCACCTTATCATGATGAAACCTTGTATAAGGCGGATCAGCCATTAAAGCCTGAAGTTCACTAATGCGTCTAGCAGAAGTGATGGCAATCAGGAAAACAACTTTCCATGAAAGAAACTTTAGATCCGAAGTAGAGAAAGGCTCAAAAGGTGGCTCCATGAGCACACCTAGAACAAGGTTAAGATCCCATGCCACCGCAGGTGGTTTAATGGGAGGTTTTGTTAGAAGAAGTCCTCTCATAAATCTAGAAATAAGTGGATGAGAGGAAATTGGTTGTCCATCTATGAGCTTATGAGATGCAGCAAAAGCACTAAGATGGACTCTAACAAAATTGGTCTGAAGACCAGAAGCCGACGAATGAAGGAGATACTCTAGAAGAGAGTCTACTGGTACCAAAGAGGGATTAAGTCCTCTCTGATTACATCAAGAAGAAAACCTTTTCCACTTAAAAGCATAAGAACGTCTTGTGGAAGGTTTCCTGGAGGCCAGAAGAATGTCCTTCACTTGTTGAGACAGGTCTAGATCTTGAAAGTCTAGGCCTTGAGTAACCAGGCCTTGAGATGTAGGGACTGGGGACTAGTAGAGATCCATTGTCCTGGGACAGAAGATCTGGAGCACTCCCTAACCGCAGAGGGGTGGCTTGAGAGAGTTGCAAGAGAAGAGGATACCATGTTTTCCTCGGCCAGGAAGGCGCTATGAGTATCATGTGTCCCTTGTCCCTCTGGAGCTTGAATAAGGTTTTGGGGATTAGAGGGATTGGTGGAAATGCATATAGGTAATCCTGACCCCAGTGAAGTAGGAATGCATCCCTGGCTTGACAGTTCTGTGCTGGAAGTCTGGAACAAAACTGGGGAAGTTTGGCATTCTGTGGACTTGCAAAGAGGTCTATGTCTGGTGTTTCCCACACATGAAAAACTCGAGCAAGATGATAAAGAGTGGAGTGACCATTCGTGTGGCAGGAGTACTCGACTGAGTCTGTCTGCCCAAACGTTTTGAACGCCTGGAAGATAGACTGCCCGCAGATGAATCTGATGCTCTCTGGCAAAGGCCCATAGTTGCAGAGCTTCGTTGCATAGATGCAGAGAGCCTGTTCCGCCTTGTTTGTCGAGGTAAAACATGGCTACTTGATTGTCTGTTTGCACCAGAACTGTTTTGTTTATGAGCTGGGTGCAAAAGACTCGAATAGCATTGGAGATGGCTCTGAGTTCTAGGAGGTTTATATGAAGAAGAGCCTCCTGTGAAGACCAAAGGCCCTGCGTTGATAGATTGTCCAAGTGGGCTCCCCAACCCATCTTGGAGGCATCTGTTGTGAGGATAGCCTGAGGTTGTGGCTGCTGGAAAGGAGAGCCTATTAAAAGGTTTTCCAGAGATTGCCACCAACGGAGAGACAGAATCAGGCGTGTGGTAACCCTGATCTTGTCTGAAAGGCTTCCTGAGGCCTGGGACCATCGGGAAGCCAAGGTCCACTGGGCCGCTCTCATGTGAAGACGAGCATAAGGTATTACATGGATGGTAGATGCCATGTGACCTAGTAGGCGAAGCATCTGTCGAGCAGTGAGGAAGGTCTGCAGCGCTGCTTGAGATGCTAGCTCGATGATTCGCAGACAGCGTGGTTGGAGCAGGAAAGCCCTTGCAAGCTGTGTGTCCAAGCGAGCACCTATAAACTCGAGGGTCTGAGATGGGGCGAGCTGGGACTTTGGAAGATTTATGACCAATCCCAAATACTGGAGTATTTGTTTGGCTCGTAACAGGGCCTGATGAGCTTCTTGAGATGACTGTGCTCAGATGAGCCAATCGTCCAAGTAAGGGAAGACAAAAATCCCCAGGGTCCTCATGAATGCTGCTATTACTGACATGCATTTTGTGAAGACCCTTGGAGCCCAGGCCAGCCCAAAGGGAAGGACTCTGTACTGGAAATATCTTCCCTGGACTAGGAACCAAAGGAATTTCCTGTGATCTACATGAATAAGGATATGCATGTAGGTGTCTTTTAAATCTAGAGAACATAGCCAATCTTGCCTGTGAAGGTATGGCAGAAGAGAGCCGAGGGAAAGCATTTTGAACTTCTCTCAGACTAGATATTTGTTCAGCTCTCTGAGATCTAGGATTGGCTTTAAACCCCCTGTTTTTTTTTTGGAATGAGAAAATAGGGGGAATAAAACCCTGTACCTTGTTGGCATAGAGCAGAGGTACTCAAATCCAGTCCTGGAGGGCAGCAAACCAGGCAGGTTTTTGGGATATCCCTAATGAATATGCATGAGATATATTTGCATGCACTGCCTCCATTGTATTTGAATCTATCTCATGCATATTCATTAGGGATATCCCAAAAACCTGACTGGTTTGCGGCCCTCCAGGACTGGATTTGAGTACCTCTGGCATAGAGGAACCTCTTCTATAGCTCCTTCAGCTAGAAGAGTAGAGACTTCTTGTAGCAAGAGGTCTATGCCTAGAGGTTGAGAGTTGAACTGTTTTACTAGTGTGGGTGGTGGCAAGCTGAGGAAACAAAGCTTGTACCCCAGACTCACTATGGACAAAGTCCAGGCCTCTGATGTGATTTGTTGCCATCTGTTGGCAAAGTGGCAGATACGGCCCGGAATGTTTAGAGGTTCTGGGCCTAACACAGGAAGAATGAGTAAGTTCTCTAGACAAAAGTCAAAAACCCTGAGGAGGCTGAGTCTGCTGAGCCGGTTGAGGTTTGGGTTTTCTTTGTCTTGTCTGTTGTTGCCCTTTTTGGGGAACATATGCCTGTTGGATGGAAGATGGATAGAACTTTTTCTTCTTAGAGAAAAAAGGTTTCTTAAAGGTCTTTTTCTTAGCTGGGTTAGCAGAAATTTTTGACAATCTATTCAAAGTGGCATTATCAGTGTCCAGCTGATTAGCCTTAGATTGCCAATCCTTGCCAAAAAGATTTTCTCCAGTGCAAGGAATATTCCCCAGCTTTTCCTGCACCCATTCCTCCAAGTCAGAAGCTTGGAGCCAGGCAATCCGTCGTGCTCCTATAGCTATAGCAGAAGTCCTGCTAATGCATTCAAAACAGTCAAAAGTAGCGGATTCATGAACTTAGAGACATTCTGAGCATGTCTGACTAGTGATAAATGGTCTGCTCTTTTATCATCTTGAAGGAAGGGGTTCAAAAGCTCTAAGTTTTTTGTAACCTCCTCAAGAAACATTCCCATGTATAAAATATAGGAACTAATCCTTGCTGAAAGCATGGAGGCCTGAAAACATCTACGCCCAAAAGCATCCAGTGTTCTAGATTCACGACCTGGTGGATTAGAAGAGTGTCTCTTTGTACTCTTAATCCGTCTCATGGCAGACTCCACCACCATAGAGTGGTGTGGTAGTTGAGTCTTTTGAAAACCTGGACAAGGTGGCACTCTATACATAGGGCTCTGTTTACTAAAGGTCTTCTCCCATTTGTGTCTATGGGAATAATGCTTAGTAAACAAGGCCCATAGTGTCAAGGCGTTTAGAATGTGGGGTTACTGTTAAAGGAGTTTCCCACATCCGTAACATTAGATCATGCAAGATCTGATGTATAGGGAGCATAGCTGCTTCCTTTGGAGCCAAGGGGTATTGTAGAATTCTTAATTCTTCTGCCCTAGGCTCCTTTTCAGGAACCACTGTAATGGCAAGAGCCCTTGCCATATCACGCACAAAATCATGAAAAGACATGTCCTCAGGAGGAGACATCCTACGTTGAGGAGAAAGAGTTGAATCTTGTAAAAGTTCAGCTCTGGTACCGGTGGAGTCATCTAAGTCATCGGAATCCTCAAAGGGAGGAAGCACCGGGTTCTCCTTCAAAAGTTGTCTTCGGTACCGCTCGAGGTTGGTACCGAAGCGAGTCGGTACCTGATCCCCCAAGCTTGAGAGTGATTCCAAACTCGGCATCGGGGTAAGTAAGCCTGCCGAAGCAGGTACCGAGGGTACTGGCACCGGTACCGACAGCGATACCGGTGCCTGTGGAACGGTCTGCAGTGACTTTAGCGGTACCGAAGTAGCCAAAAGATTCGCTAGACTACGTTTAATGGCAAGGAGTCTTTTATCCATCACCATTTCCGATGCTGGGGTGTCGGTACCGATGGAAGTGGCCACAACCCCCGAGCATCAACAGTAACTGAGGTTTGCCATACCAATGGGCCATTTTCAATTCAGAGCATTACTGTTTGGCCTGGCCATCTCTCCTTGGACCTTTACCAAAGTCATGGTGGTGGTAGTGGCAGCCTTCAGGCAAGAGGGCATCCTGGTGCACCCTTATCTGGATGATTAGTTGATCAGGGTAAAGTTGGAGGCCAAGAGTGCAACCACCACTTAGCAGGTGATGGATGTCTTCCAAAACCTAGGTTGGGTGGTCAACCTAGCCAAAAGCAAGCTCGACCCGGTCCAGGATCTGGCTTATGTGTGAGCACGATTTAACACCAAAACAGATCTTGTCTTCCTACCCGTTGAGAGGGTGCAGAAGATTCAAACCCAAGTATGGAGCTTCCTTGACATGAGGGCTTCCTCAGCATGGTACTGCCTCCAGTTCCTGTGATCCATGATGGTGGCCTTGGAGTTGGTGCCCTGGGCATGGACACAGATGAGGCTTCTACAACATGCTCTGCTCTCTTGTTGGTCTCCGCAGTACCATCCCTGTCGAAGAAGCTTATCTTTCAACTGGACATGAAGATGAGACTTTCCTGGTGGCTGCAGCTGGACTGGATTCTGGTGATGACTGATGCCACTCTCACATGGTGTGGAGCGCATTACAAGTTGCAGCTGACAAAGACTCCAGACTCCAGAAGAGAGTGCTTGGCCCATCAATTGGCTGGAAATGAGGGCGCTCTTTCTAGCTCTACAGCACTGCTTCCCAAACTTTTTTCAGCTGTGATCCCGTTTTAGTAGAGGAAAATTCATGTGACCCCAGATACTAATCAACTAAAATTATCACTCAAACAACATAAACATAGAAATATGCTTTTTAAAGTACTTATTAAATGTATTCAACATGCCTGACATATAGGCTTCAAAGTTATACACAGCTTCTTGAATATTTGCAATGTGGGCAGGGCTGGTGTTAAGACACGCAGAGGACTCATGCAGAAACTGATGAGGGGGCCAAAAACCCACCTGCAGGCTATGTCTTCTTCAGCCTGAGGCAGACTTGGGGCCTCCTTTGGCATGGGGGCCTAGGGCAACTGCCTGTTTGCCACCTCCTAACTTTGGCCTTGAGTGTGGGGGCTGAGCATCTGGGGGCAGTGTGTATGTGTTTATGTGCAGGGGTTGAGTGTCTGGGAGCAGTGTGTTTACGTGTATACAGATGTGAGGTAGTAAGCTTTGAGGTCCCCTCTCAAGTTTTACTCCAAGTTGGGCCCCAGCCATATCTGTCACCTGTCCTGGCAGATGTACATTCCAAAAGCTCATATATTCCAATCATTAAACAGAAAATAAAATTCTTTTTTCCTACCTTGTTTTCTGGCCATTTCATTTTTATAATTGTTTTCTCTGGTTTCTGCTTTCCTCTGTCTTCTCTTAGCTCTTTTTTCCAGGATCATCTGTCTACTTGCCATTTCTCTTGTCTTCGCCATCATCACCTACATCAGTCTGTAACACTAATCTTTCTTTTCAGTTTTCTTCCTTTTCCTACTTAGTTATCAGTCTCCCACTGTTTATTGCATTTACCCACAGCTTTCCATCTCTTTCCCTCATCCATCCCTCCCATTCCCAAGCCTCTTATTGCCCAGTCTTTTACTAGCTCATCCCGTGTCCAACATTTTCCCTCTTTCCTCTCTCACCTCCCCCATCCAGGCTCTCTCTCTCCCCACTGTGTTCATTAGCTCCTTTCTGCCTCCCTAGTCCCTCCAACACATGTTCAGCATCTCTTCTGTCTCCCTAGTTCCCACCCCCCCTTACCAATATTTTTTCTGTTTCCCTTGCCCTATCCTTAATGCTCAGTTTCACCAGTTGTTGCACCCTCCATATCTAGCATCTCTTCTCTCTCACCTCCACTGTAACCCCCACAAAGTCAAATATCTCCTGTCTGTCTCCTTCCTTCCCATTCCAGCTTCTCATCTGTTTCCATAGTTTCCCCCATGACTTATCTCCTGTATTTCCCTAGTCCTCCCCTCCCATATCCAGTATCTCATATGTTTCGTGAGTTCCTCCACAAGGCCATCATTTCCTCTGTCTCACCAGTCATCTTCATACCCATATCTAGCATCTCCTGCCTCCTTGCCCAGTACCACCCCCCCCCCCCCACCATGTCAAGCATCTCCTATCTATCTCCCTTCCTCCCCTGTCTCCCTCATTCCCCCTCCCTGGTGTTCAACATCTCCTCTGCCTCCCTGTCCTATACCACCCCCACATCAAGAATCTCCCTGTCATACAGCCTATTCCATCCCCTATCATGTCTAGTATCCTCCCTATTTCCCCAGGGCTGGTGATCCACCATCTATCTTTTCTTCCTTCTCCTCGCTGATCTAGCATCTTCCCCCAGTCCTGCACCAACTCATAGACACAAATTAAATTGAAACCCCAAGAAGCCAGGCTCTACATACAGCGCAACACCAGAGAAATAGACTGATGTAGTTCCCCCTGTACTGTGCAAAATATAAAGATAGCATATATAAAATCCATAAACTGATACATTCCAGTCATTAAAATGAAAATAAATTATTTATCTTTGTGGTCTGGCTATTTTAATTTTTTTAACTGCCTTGTCCTAGTGTATGGCTTCTGCGTCCTATTTTCTCTTGACTCTCTTTTCCAGAGACTGCAGGTCATCTGCCACTTCTCTCCCCCCTAACCTCTTATTCCTGTCTTTACTGACTCCCCCCCCCCCCCATCCTGCATCCCCCCCATGCTCTCAGCCCAGCGTCTTCCCACTCTCTCATTTTCATCCAGTGTCTTCCTCCCTTTCTCTCCTCCATCTAGTCTCTTCTCCCCTCCCTGCCCAGTGTCTTTGTCCTCTCCTACCCTCCCAGGTCAATCTCTTCCCCTTCTCTCCCTCCCTCACATTTGTATCTCCCCCGTGCTCTCTATTCCCCTTCATCTAGCATCTCCCTTATTTCTCTCTCTAGCCTCACTATCTCTATCTCCCTTGGCTCCTCCTTCCCACATCTAGCATCACCTCTGTCTCCACCACTCCCCATGTCCAGCATAACCCCTTTGTCTCCCCCCTGATGTACAGTATCACTCCTCTGTCACTCAATGTCTTCCCCCACATGTCCAGCATCTCCTCAGTCTCCCTCTATCCCCCTGTCAAGGATCTCCTGTTTTTCTTCTTTCCCCTTCTTGTGTATTGATATTCTAACCTCCCAACCCACGTAACAGAACTTTATGTCCCAATGTAACCCTCTTCTCTGCTGCCCGCTGCATTTAATCAAAGATTGCAAAAGCACAGAACCTTTCTGATGCAAGTGCGCGTGTGCCTCTAAAACTCTGCTGGACCTTTCTGATACATACTTGTCAGGGCCACATGTTGGGTTCAGGGGAGGGGTGAATCTGGCATGCTCCGGGAGGCCACCTCACGTCAAATCTAGCCTGCCGGTAACAAAAGTAATAGAGACGTAGGGCCTTTCTGATACAAGCATGGGTGTGCCTCTAACTCCCTGCTGGGGGGGGTGGGACAGAGAGTGCCGGCAGGGTCTGAGGCAGGTGCTTGTATAATAAAGGCCCCGTGCCTGCACTACCTTCGTTACCGGCGGTGGGCTGGATTTGACAGGAGGTGGCCTCCCGAAAGCTAGATTCACCGGTTCCGACCCCAACATATGGCCACAACCCCAAATGAGGATTTTGTGACCCCATTGGGGGTCACGACCCACAGTTTGCAAAACACTGCTCTATATTTTTTTCTGTCCTCTGATTTATTGGCAGGCAGTACGGGTCTGCTGCGATAATGCAACCATGGTGGCATACATCAACTGCCAGGGGGACAGAGGCCGTACAACATTGGCAGAGGAAATTCACTCCCTGCTGCTGTGGGCAGAGGAGAATCTTGTGACTCACATGGCAAGCAAAGAAAATGTTCAAGAGGATTTTCTCAGTTGCCACCTGTTGGACTTGGGTGAATGGGAGCTAAACGCAGCAGTTTTTCATGATATCACCAACCATTGGGGCGTGCCGATCATGGATCTGATGGCCTCCTTATCCAATGCCAAAGCAAGCCAGTTCTTTAGTAGGCGCAGGGAGCACATGTCCAAAGAGGTCAACATCCTGGGACAAAAATGGCCAACAGAGGGTCTTCTGTATGTTTTCCTCTGGGTCCCCTCATCGGTCATCTTCTCCAATGCATAGAAGCCCACCATGATCACATAGCAAGTCAGTGGCACCTCCCAAACTGAATCAACCTGCTTTCGCAGGGGCCAATTCTCATGCCGCAAGTGGATTGAGTCTCGCTTACGGCCTGGCTCTTGAAAGAGTAAGACTGAAGTGGAGGGGCTATTCGGTGTCAGTTATAGCCACCCTATTAAGAGCCAGTAAATATTCTACCTCCTTAGCCTATGTCAGAATCTGGCATGTGTTTGAAAATTGTTGTGATGACAATGGGCTCCAAGCCTTTTCATACTCGCTCTGGGATATTCTGGCCTTCTTGCAGGCCGGGTTGGGCAAGGGTCTGGGGCTTTGAACTCCTTATGGGTCCAGACAGCGGATCTCTCATGTTACTGGGGGCGCGTTCATGGTTACTCTTTGGCTGCTCATTTGGACGTGGCCTGCTTCCTCAGAGCAGTGAAACAAGTTCATCCACCATTGCGGGCTAAAGTTCCTCCAAAGGATCTCAACCTGGTGCTTTCTCTAAAGGTGGTCTTCGTGGTGGCTGTTTGTTCGACGTGACAGATTTCAGAGCTTTAAGCCCTATCTTGCAGGGAACCCTTCCTTGTAATGTCCAAAGGGAAAGTGGTCTTGAGATTGGTTCAGTCTTTTTTGCCCAAAGTGGTATTGCACTTTAATCTGAAGCAAACAGTGACCCTTCCATTTTTTTTGCATTCTGCAGAATCCAAGGAAGATCATCAGCTTCAAAGACTGGACTTGTGCAGAGTTTTACACCACTGTCCCAAGAGAATGGAATTGTTTCGTAGGTCGGATTGTTTATTAGTCTTGTTTGGAGGTTCACATAAAGGAGAGGTGGCTTCCAAGGCCTCAGTGGCTTGTTGGACAAAAGAAGCTATTGCCTCTGCCAATTTGCTAAAGAGTCAGGCTGTGCCAAATAGTCTTAAGAAACATTTGACGAGGTCACAAGCGATTTCCTGATTGGAGCACGACCTCGTTCCACCAGTAGACATTTGCAGAGCAATGACATGGTTGTCCTTGCATACCTTCACTCGTCATTATCGTCTGGATGTGCAAGCGTCTAACGATATGCGTTTTGGGGCCTTTGTGCTCCAAGCCAGATTCACAGGTCCCTCTCATGCTTAACCACTGCTCTGGTACATCCCGTATGTACTGGACTGGAGAGATAAGGAAAGTGAAATTAAACCTTACCTGCTAATTCTTTCCTTGAGTCCTTCCAGTCCAGTCCAGGATCCCTCCTTCTGTAACAAGAACTTTTTTATGTTTTAGAAGACTAGGCGTGTCCAGCTGTTCTTGGAGGGCCCTATTAAGAATCACATCGCTTCGCTCTCTGAGGTCCTCACGGCCGATAGTCAGCGGAATGGCAAGTATGACCCTGACCTCTTGCTTCATTCTCACTTTGTAAATATTTGTGTTTTTTCAATGGCACAGTTCATTTATAAGTTTGTTCTGTATTATGCAATTGGGGTTAATTCCCTTGTTTAGCTTAATATGCTCTCTTGGTGTCTGCTTTGTCAATAGGATACTGATTTCTGGAGCCTAAGGAGGGAGCTCCTCTACTGTGACATCAGAAATCTGACATGCTGAGTCTCCAGCAGCTGGTGAAGGGAGAGAACCCACAAATATTGGACTGGACAAGGGACTCAAGGAAAGACAATTAGCAGGTAAGGTCTAATTTCACCTTTTGGAGAACAGCAGTGGTATCCTGTATACATTTTGATAGGAGCTGAAGGAGAGTGACATGAGAAGTGGAGACAGGGTTTTCTCGTTGCAAGAGCTGAGGCTCTGGTGCCAGAACTGGTATGCTAGGGGGGAAGAAAAAAGTCTGAATGGCTCAGAGAAACAGGCTGAGTCTTTTAAACAGCATCAGTATTTTTTTGTGTTTTTTTAGTGTCAAATTTTTGAGGAGAGGACTCAGAGTGTCTCCTTTTCTGTTTGAGCTTCGGAGGAGATGCTCTGGTGTCTGCCTTTGCTTGGGCAGGTTGAGAAAATGCTGCCCTGTGTTTAGATTTGGTCTTTCCTGAAAATATTAGAGTAGCTGCCTTTGAAGATTGTGAACCTCTGTCAGCACTGTTTAAGGCAGAGAGACTTGTCTTGTTTGGATCGCTGAAGGAATGGGTTTTGCACAAGAGTCTCAGTTCTTTGACGATTGTAGCGAAGGTGAGGATGCCAGTGTTGGAAGGGAAACTGCTCCTGATAGCACAGTATTTGCCTTATTTAATGTGAATTCCGCTGCTGAAGCCTGTTTTTTTTTTCCTGAGGCGAAGCACGAGCAGAGGACAGCCTCATCTATACTAAGTTGCAGACAGATAAAAACTGGTGCTTCAGAGGTGAGCAGGCAATGTCAAACAGCAAGCATAGCTGCACAAGTAGTCTAAAAAACATCTTTCTGCTGGAGGAGGGCTCTGCACATGCCGGTTCCATTATGGATATCACCAATCAGTGTGGCTGCATGGAACTTGTTTGTGTACAGAGAATGACTGAATCATCAGTTCAAGCAACTGTCCTAAACCTTATCCCATGGGAAGAATCCCCTGAAAACACATCCTAGATGCAAGAAAATATTGCATCCCTTTGAAGCCAGAGCCTGTCTTTAGGATCTCTTTCTGCCAAATCAAGATGATGCTCGCCTTCCAGGTGACTTTTCTCTTCAAAGGCAGTACACAGGCTGCCAGACTGGAAGTGGAATTTCTTAGTTTGTGAGGTGGTGGGGTAGTTTTTGGGGTTGGAGCATTTGCCGGGAGATGGTGGGCCAGCTGCGGTAGGGGTTTGGGGGGAAATTTGCAGGAGTTGAGGCAATTATGGGGGCTGGGGCATTTTTCAACATTAGGGCAGTTGTGGGATGTATTTTTCTGTCAATGGAGGCAGTTTTCATGGTGTTGGGACAGCTCTAGGGGGTATCTTTTGGAGCATTTTTCAAGATGGTAGAGCTGTTGGCAGTTTTTGGTAGTGAGGCAGTTTGAGGAGGGTAAAGCACTTGTGGGCTTTATTTTTTGGGGGGTTGGGCAGTTTGTGAGATAGTAGGGCAGTTGCATGGGGGGGAGGATTGTTTGCAGGGTTGTAGTGGAGTCATGTGAGCACTTTTTGAGAATAGGAGAGAGGGAGTTTGAAAGGACGAATTTCCTAACTGCTATTTCACTCTATGTAAAAGTTTCTATACTGGAGAAGTTGTAACTCTTTTCTTCCAAGAAATGCATTAGGTCATTTTTGGGGGGCTTATTTCTCTAGAACCCCTGGCCCAACCTAGCTTCTTGTTTCTTTTTAACTCTTGTCTTTTGACAGGTTTTACACCACATGAATGAAATTCATTCAGTTTAATTTTCAGAGAGCTATTTTGCCCCCAGATGGACAGACGTACATTTCTCAACCCCTTTTGTAGGAGTGGAGGAGTAGCCTAGTGGTTAGAACACTGGATTGGTAACTAAGCAACCAGGGTTCGATTCCCACTAGCACTCCTTGTGGCCTTGGGCAAGTCACTTAACCCTCCACTGCCTCGGAAGAAAGGCCTGGCAATCTACTTCCAGTGACACTGCCAAGAAAACCCAGGAACCTCTGGGTCACCAGGAGTCAGGACTGACTTGAAGGCACGCATTGCATTTTTTTTTGTATAACTCTTTGCAACTTCCATTGGGTTGGAAAGAATAGAAACTACACATTAGTCCAATATCTCACCTTGGTCACGCCTGTAAAACAGAGAGACCCTGAGCAAATACAGAATAAGTGACCAGAAACTGGAAACAAAAAAATGGAGACAATATGAAATGGAAACCCCCAAGACACCAGATTCTACATACAATGCTACACCAGAGAAATAGAAACAGAAATAAAAACAAAAAGAGGTATTTGGCTAGTCCAGTAGTTCTCAACCCAGCCCTCAGGGACTGCTTGGCCAGTTGGGTTTCAGGACATCTACAATCAATATACGTGAGATAGATCTGCATACAATAGAGGCAGTGCATGCAAATCTTTTTTTCATGCATAATCACTGGATATTCTGAATAGTCAGCTGAACAGGCAGTTTCTGAAGACTGGATTGGAAAATCACTATACTAGCCAAGTACTTCTTTTATACCAGTTCACAACTTATTTCCATCATTATATTATTGCGCTCCATGAATTTTTCCACTTTTAATGCGAGTTATTTTTATTTTACAAGTCATTCTTGCTAAGGTCCTGTGTTTCTAGCCATTTATCTGCAAAGTACTAGGTCACTTTCCTTGTACTTTCTTTTTTAGCTGGTAGGAACTCATATTCCAGAAAGTAGAAGTACATGCATAATCACACAGTGTGAAAAATGCAAGACAGAGAATGTCAACCATATTTAAACTGGAGCTTCAACATTTATTCTTAAGTATTTTTTGCTAGTTTAGAGAAACATGGGCATGAAACTGAAAATCTTGCCTGCCCACACTGCACAAAGAGAAAGCAAAGATAAAAATGTCCTTCAATTCAACCACCATGGCCTGAGCAGAGAACATACTGCCACAACTGCATGTCTAAAAGAGTTGTCACAAAATCTGTTGGATTAAATAGCCAGAGGGATAGAAGATATCTCTCACATCAGTTCAGCCAGTCTCCAGAATACACGAGCACTGCTGTTGTAAGTAAACATTTTGTATATTTCATGGTGACAGAATTGCAGTTACAGCTCAATTTCCCATGAAGACAGTATATTTTTTTCCAATTTTGTATCAGATTTCCAGTGAACAACATGGGCTTGGATTTACTGTTCCTTGTATGAAATGTCTCCTGTTGGGTTCTCAATCTGTTAGGAAGCCACTTTTCAGTCATGATCTGCAGAACAATCTCCAGGACAGTTGGAAGATAAGTCCTCATCATCTGAAGAATAAAAGTAAAAAGATCAAACATGCATAGAGGCAGTTACTTTAAATAAATAATTTTGCTTTTGCTGGGTATCAGAATTTAAACATTTTCAAAACTGCCAAATTACCCAGTTCAGGGACAGAGATGTTTGGCTAGCCCTAGTTTTTGAACTTCCATCCCTGTGCATGGTAGTATTTGAAAGTCCATGCTCTTGCCATTTGAAATCAGTGTGGTAGGTACATATCATGAGGCATGTGGATGGTGACCTAAAAATCTTTCTTGAACTGATCACTTGGAGGCTCTGACATAATTTATGTGCAATAAATCTCTGGGAAGAGGTCACTTCTACACCCTCTTGATAAGAGTACTACACTTTAGGAGTGAAAAAAAGGGGAAATAAATCTTATTCCTGAGAGGATTACTATACTTTTTGCTTCTAGGCCAGCAGTATTCACTCCCAATCCTTGAAGGCCATCAAGGTGTTAGGTTTTTAGGATCTCTCTAATGAATGCATGAGAGAGATATGCAGAGAGTAAATGGCAGCAGGTTCAACCTTTATTGTTGTAGTACCCCAACGAGTTTTGGCATGTGCCTTCCTCAGGGGGTATAGCTTTTATAACAGTAAGAGTGCTCCTGCATGATGTTGAATGTAGTGTCAAAACGTTGATATAAGCGATCTTTTTGAGTCTAAAAGAACTGCAGTTCAAAATTTAAGCCTGAAAATCATCCAGCTCATAAACAGGCCTCAATGAAAATGATTCTGCAACCTGCTGCCATTTACTCTCCGGTGGTTGTCTGCTTTGCTTTCTGCGAGACAGGGTTGCTCTCTTTTGGACATCTAAGAGAGATCTGCATACAGTAGAGATAGTAGACATACAAATCTCCCTCATGTGGACTGGGAGGGAGATTTGTATGTCTACTACCTTTTCTAGAATCGATTTCAAGCAAGTGCTTTTTTGAGATTTTGGTATCCGTGTTTTTATCCTCTCTCTGATGGTAACTCTCAGATTTCCTGCAGTGATTAAGAGCCATAGGGTAGTAACGCCTATTCCTCCAAGGCTGTTCATAAGTCAAATAGTGGTGGGCCAAAGGGATTTATACTATATGTAATGTCTATATAAATGCCTTGGCTCTGGTTTGCCAAACTGAAGGCTCTATACTTGGGTCTCCTGCACTGGATGATATTAGAACAGACTGACCCTAATCTTGCCTTTCAGCCATGGAACCAGAACTGTTGTTGTTTTAAGTGCCATCGAGTTGGTGTTGACTCGTGGCAACACTTTGCATAGTTGACCTAAATTGTGTTCAGTTTTCATTCAGATGGCTCATTGTTGATAAAGTGACACCATAGCTTCTGTTATTGTATCGATCCATCTCATTGCTGGCCTTCCTCTTTTGCGTTGACCTTGTACTTTGCCAAGCATTATGTCTTTCTCCAACGATCTCTCTCTTTGCATGATGTGTCCAAAGTATGAAAGTTGAAGTCTTGTCATCTTAGGTTTGATCTCTTCTAGTACTGACTGGTTTGTTCTTTGGGCAGTCCATGGCATACATAGTATTTGTTACCAGCACCATAATTCAAAGGCATCAATTTTCTTCCTGTCTATCATTTTCACTGTCCAACTTTCACATCCATATGATGTCATTGAAAATACCATGGCTTGGACAAGTTGAATCGATATCTCTGCTCTTGAGAATCTAGTCTAGGTCCTTCATAGCCATTTTGCCAAGAGAATTTATTGACTGCTTGTCCTTTATTGATTGTTGATCCAAGTAGGTTCAAGTTGTGAACTATTTGAATTTCTTCTCCATCAATGATGTTCTTATTGATCTTGCCAGAACTGTAGCCCTGCTTTTATCTAGTTTCATTATTACGTCAATAACTTAGGACACTGCATTGCTATACAAAATTATAAATTTAACCTAGTGTAAGGTCCATCTAATAACTCCTAAAGGGTACAACACAAGTTCAAGTACTGGAGTTTGAAACAAAATGACAAACATTTGGAAACCATATTTTTAACTATAAAAATTGCAAGAGAAGGAAAGGCTACCATGTACTGCCAAACTGTCTCATTCATGCAAGAATTCTGTTTAAATTACTATGTTTCACATTCAAGGTATTATATGAGATGATTCCATCACACATATGAAATCAAATTTTGTCAAGCAGAACATTAATAAGGTTGTGTTCAAGTGGTTCATTTAGTTGAAGTCTTCCTTCACCTAAGGGGATTTGTTCTAAGGATCGTTATGAGACAATTTGGTGTGATCAGATTCCTCAGTAATGGCATGAATTGCCTAATGATGATCGTGTTCTATCAGATTATATTTCATTTTTTATTTTTATTTCAATTGTAATCCACCTGTCATTTACATGTCGGTACTAATGATATAGGAAAGTGTGGTAGGGAGATTCTGGAGGCCAAATTTAGGCTTTTAGGTAGGAAGTTGAAATCCAGAACTTCCAGAGTAGAGTTCTCCAAAATGCTTCCTGTTCCACATGCAGGACCCAAAAGGCAGGCAGAGCTCCAGAGTCTCAATGCATGGATGAGACGATGGTTCAAGAAAGAGGGTTTTGGATTTGTTAGGAACTGGGGAACATTCTGGGGAAAGAGGGGCTCTTCCAAAGGGATGGGCTCCACCTTAACCGGGAAGGAATCACAATGCTGGCATTAACCTTTAAAAAGGAGATAGAGCAGCTTTTAAACTAGATAATAGGGGAAAGCCGACAGTCACCCAACAGTTCATGGTTCAGAACAATGAAGGATACTAGCAAAAGACTGAAGTTAGGGCATATCAACAGAGTGGCTCAAATAAAGACAAAAGTAGCCCAAATGCCTTTGATTACAGAGCAGACAGGGCTTAAAGATTCCAAGCTGCTCATCAAAGCTTCAAGAGATACACAATCAGCTAAGGCTTTCAGACTTAAAAAATGTATATTAAAAACAGGCAATTGTAAACTGTTGGATATAGGTTTTTAGAAATATTCAGACTGCCTACATTCCATGCATTGCCTTTAAATCAGATATCTGAGTGTGACCTCCATTCATATAAGGTCTACTGGACAAGGACACTTAAGTTCCCGCTCATCCCACCTGCCCTAGGGTTGCATTGCCTATATAGTCATCATATACATTGACATCTGTCCTTTAATTAGGTGTTACATCCACTTTTTCTCCCTTTCTCCTCCTAGGACTGCTAAATTAGCATGTTGTGTATTCAATGCAAGGCAAGCCAGTCAACAAATGCTGGAAAGCAATGAGCACAAATGCTCGAAGCCTAGCCAAAAACGTTCCTGATCTGGAAGCCCTAATGGTGGAAATGGACTTGGACATCGTGGCTATTACAGAAATATGGTTTAACGAGTCACATAAATGGGATATAGCCATAGCTGGCTATAATATATTTAGAAGAAATAGAGAAGGTAGAAAAGGTGCAGGAGTAGCCCTATATGTCAAAAGCAATATTCAAGCTGCTGAAATGGGGAAAAGAATAATAATTGTGGATTGTGTTGGAAAGAGGAGATGGCACTGTCATCCATACTGGTGTAGTCTACAGGTGTCCAACTCAAACCGAAGAAATGGAAAGCAAATTGATTGCTGATATTGCAAAGATAGCCATGAAGGGGGAAATGATCATATAGGTGACTTTAATCTATCCGATGTGGATTGGAGTATTCCTTCTGCAAATCTGGAAAGAAGTAAAAAAAAAAAAAAATTGTGGATGCCTTCCAAAATGCATTACTTGGACTAATGGTGATGGAACCGACCAGGGAGAGCTCGGTGTTGGATTTAATGCTCACCAACGGAGAGAGCGTATCGAATATCCGGGTGGATGCCCATGTGAGCAGCAGCAGCAATCATTACATGGTGTGGTTTGAGATAAAAGCCAAGGTAGAATCCAATCACAGCAAGCTCAAAGTCCTAGACTTTAAAACCACTGACCAGTAAAATGGCCAAGTACCTGAAGGAGGAGATGGCAGGGTGGGAGGGGATAAGGGAAATGGAAATGCAATGGGCTAAACTAAAGGAGGCAATAAAAGGGGCAACAGATACATATGTAAGGAAAGTAAATAAAAGCAAGAGGAAAAGAAAACCTATTTGGTTCTCCAAAGAAGTGACTGCACAAATAAAGACAAAAAAACACAGCTTTCACAAAATTCAAAAGTTTGCAAACAGAGAAACACAGAAAAGAATACAGGATAAAACTAAGAGACAAAAAAGAGAAATAATGATAGCAAAATCAAAGGCAGAAGAAAAGATGGCTAAAGATGTGAAGTGTAGCAATAAAACCTTTTTCAGGTATATTCAGGAGAGAAGGAAAATCAGAGGTGGAATTGAAGGACTCAAAAGTGTCAGGAATGGATTTGTGGAAAGTGACATTGAAAATGCTAAACAAATACTTCTGCTCTGTTTTTACTAGAGAAAATTATGGAGAAGGACCAACTGTGATTGATAAAAATACAAAGGAGTAGATACCATACCATTCACAGAAGATGTGTTAGAGCTGCTTGCAAAACTGAAAGTGGCCAAGACCATGGGACCAGATGGGATACATCCCAGGATACTGAAAGAGCTCAGAGAGGTTCTTGCAGGGCTGTTAAAGGATGTTTTTAATAGAGACAGGAGAAGTTCCACAGGACTGGAGAAGCACTGATGTGGTACCTCTTCACAAAAGTGGCAGTAGGGAAGAAGTGACAAACTACAGGCCAGTAAACCTTACCTCGTTGGTGGGAAAAGTAATGGAGGCACTCCTGAAAGAGCGAATAGTGGACTTCCTTGAAACCAACAGGTTGCATGATCTGAAGCAACATGGTTTTACCAAAGGATGAACTTGCCAAACAAATCTGATTGAGTTCTTTGATTGGGTGACCGGAGAGGGGCATGTGATCTATCTAGATTTCAGCAAAGCCTTTGATACTGTTCCTCATAGGAGGCTTATCAATAAGCTCAACAGCTTGGGGATAGGTCCCAAGATGGTGAACTGGATCAGAAATTGGTTGACTGACAGACGACAGAAGGTGACAGTAAACGGAACTCATTTGGATGAAAGGAAGGTGATTAGCAGTGTGCCTCAGGGTTTGGTCCTGGGACCGGTACTGTTCAATGTATTTGAGTGATATTACTGAAGGACTGAAAGGAAAAAAAAATCTTTTTTTTGGAGATGGCACAAGAATTTGCAACAGAGTGGACTCCCCTGAGGGAGTGGATAACATGAGGAAAGATCTACAAAAGCTGCAAGAATGGTCTAATGCTTGGCAGTTAAGATTTAATGTGAAGACGTGCAGTGTCATGCACTTGGGAAGCAGAAATCCAAGGGAATTGTATGCGATAGGGGGCGAAAGGTTGGTGTGCATGGATCACGAGAAGGATCTCAGAGTGATGGTTTTTGAGGATTTCAAGGTGGCAAAACAGTGTGACAAGGCAATGGTAAAAGCCAGAAGTATGCTGGGTTGCATACAAAGAAGAATTACTAGCAGAAAGGAAGAGATACCATTGCCACTGTATAAGTTGCTGGTGAGGCCTTACTTGGAATATTGTGTTCAGTTTTGGAGACCATATCTCACAAACATAAAAAGGCTGGAAACATTTCAGAGGAAGGCGACCAAAATGATTTGGAGCCTGCGTCAGAAGACTTATGAGAAGAGGAAGACCTTAATATGTACACTCTGGAGGAGAGGAAGAACAGAGGAGATATGATTCAGACCTATACATACTTAAAAAGTATTAATGAACAAACCAACCTCTTCCAAAGACAGGAAGCTATAAAACTAGAGGACATAACATGAAGCTGCACGAGGGTATATTGAAAGGCAATGTCAGGAAATACTTTTTCACTGAAAGGATGGTGGATGCTTGGAATGCCCTCCCGATGGAAGTGGTGGAGACAAATACAGTGACAGAATTCAAAATGGCATGGGAAAGACACAGTGGATCCCTTTATTGCAACAGGATAAAATCAAAACAAACATAACTAGCTCTTATATCTCAGCACAAAAGGGGTGACCTACACAGAGCGGTGGGTACTCTCCTAAACAAAGGCATGGGGAAGGGTGACCTGCACGAAGCGGCAGGTGCACCTACTCTTGCCACCTTGCTGAGCAGACTAGATGGACCATACTGGTCTTTATCTGCCATCATATACTATGTTACTATATAAATTACCCCACCTACCGATAAAGAGTAATATGAATAAAATATAATCTCTGAAATGCTTGTAAGCAAATACTAGAAGTCTAAAAAATAAGATGGGAGAGTTTATTTATTCATTAATTAGCTTTTATATACCGCTCTTTCTACAAGATCAATTAGAATATATAGCACTAAATGAGAGATTAAATATGATTGATATCTCAGACATGGTAGAAGGAAGACAACCAGTGAGACACTGATACCTGGGTACAAACTATATCATAATGATAGAGCTGATCAAATTCATGGAGGATGCACTCTATGTTAGAGAGGACACTGAATCACAAAGGATTAAAGTTTTGCAGGAAACAAAATTCACTGTAGAATCTCTATGGATTGAAATTCCATATAAAAAGGTGAAGGAGAAAGCAATGGCAGTGGGGGTGTACTATCGACCACCTGGCCAGAATGAACAAATGGATGAGAAAACGCGCAAAGAAATCAGGGAAGCTAACAAAAGTTACAGCACAGTAATAATAATGGGTGATTTCAATTACCCCGGTATCGACTGGGTCAGTGTCACGGTAGGACATGCTAGGGTTATAAAATTTTTAGATGAAATAAATGACTGCTTCTTGGAGCAGCTGGTTCATGAACAGACAAGAGGGGAAGCCATTTTGGATCTAGTCCTTAGTGGAACACAAGATCTGGTGCAAGAAATAAGGGTGTTTGGGCCACTTGGCAATAGTGATCATAGCATGATCGTGTTTGATTTAATACATGGAGGAAGGACAGCAAAGATATCCACAGTACTACCTTTTAATTTTCAAAAGGGAGACTATGGTAAACTTAGGAAAATAGTTAAGAAAAAACTAAAAGAAGCAGTTGCAAAGGTTAAAGATTTACATCAAGCATGGGTGTTTAAAAATGCTATCTTAAAAATACTATCGTGGAAGCCCAGACCAGCTCTATTCCATGCTTTAAGAAGTCCAAAAACTGCCAGCATGGTTTAAAGGTGAGGTCTGAGAGGCTACTGTTGCCAAATATGCAACTTTCAGGAAATGGATAAAGGAGCCAAATGACGAAAACTGGAAACAATATAAGCAATGGCAAGTTAGATGCAAGGAAGGCAAAGACAGAATTTGAGAGAAGCTTGTTGTGGAAACAAAAATGCATAATGAAGACTTTTTCAAGTACATTTGTAGCAAAACACCTATGAGAGAGTCAGTAGGATCATTAGATGATAGAGGGGTAAAAGGTGCACTAGGAAGGGGACAAAGCCATAGTGGAGAGACTGAATGAATTCTTTGCTTCGGTCTTTATTGAGGAAGATGTAGGGATGTAACCCATCACTTAAATGGTATTTAAAGGTTATGCCGCAGAAGAATTGAAAGAAATATTGATACACTGGGAAGATGTATTACAACTATTTGATAAACTTGAGTAGCAAAAAACCTGGACCGGATGCTATACATCCGAGGGTGATGAAAGATTGGAATATGAGATTCCAGACCTACTATTAGTAATCTGTGAATTATCATTAAAATCATCTGTAATATCTGAAGACTGGAGGATGGCCAATGTAATGCCAATCTTTAAAAAGGGTTCCAGGGGTGATCTGGGAAACTACAGACCGGTGAACCAACATTAGTACCAGGAAAAATGGTAGAAACCATTATAAAGAACAAAATTACTGAACATGTAGAAAGTCATGGCTTAATGGGAGACAGCCAACATGGCTTTATGGGAGACAGCCAACATGGCTTTGACCAAGGAAGGTCTTGTCTTACTAATGTGTTATGTTTTTTTGAAGGTGTGAATAAACAGGTAGACAAAGGTGAGTCGGTTGATGCAGTGTATCTGGATTTTCAGAAAGCCTTTTACAAGGTCCCTCATGAGAGACTCTTGGCGAAATTAAAAGGTCATGGGATAGGAGGCAGTGTGCTATTGTGGATCAGGAACTGATTAAAAGATAGAAAGCAGAGAGTAGGGCTAAATAGCCAATTTTCCCAATGGAGAAAGGTTAATGGTGTACCCCAGGGATCTGTGCTGGTTCTGCTGCTTTTTAACATATTTGCAAATGATCTGGAAATGGGAATAACGAGTGAGGTAATCAAATTTGTAGATGACACAAAATTATTAAGAGCTGTTAAAACCCATAGGGATTGTGAAAAATTGCAAGAGGACCTTGATAAACTGGAAGACTGGGCATCCAAATGGCAGATGAAATTTAATGTGGACAAGTACAAAGTTATGCACACCTAGGAAAGAACAACCCAAACTATGGTTACACAATGCAAGTTTCCACATTAGGAACCACCACCCAGGAAAAGAGTAGTTACTCACCTGTAACAGGTGTTCTCCAGGAGCAGCAGGAATCAGTCCTCACTTATGGGTGTCATCGACGCTGATGAAGCCCCAGCGGAGCATTTCCCCAGCTTTCCATGAAAGCCTTTGGGAATGCTGGCACGCATGCGCGGTTCCCTTCCCGCCTAAAGGTGCCATCTTACCTCAGTCAAATGACATAGCTAAGAACAGCACACAAAAATGTAAAAATTAAACTATGTACAACTGCAACTCCAGGGGAGGAGGGAGGGTAGTGAGGACTGATTCCTGCTGCTCCTGGAGAACACCTGTTACAGGTGAGTAACTACTCTTTCTCCAGGACCAAGCAGGAAGTCAGTCCTCACTTATGGGTGACTCCCCAGCTCTGGGCTACCAGGAACCCAGGCTGAACAAGAGAACTCCCTCTAGTCTCAGCAACAAGGAAAGGCTTTTCAAGGACATAACCTCCACAGGTAGCCCAACCAGAGGGCAGGAAGGCAGGAGTTGCCTAGAACTCAAAGAGATTCCGGAGTACTGCTTGGCCAAAAGCACTGTCCCTACGGGACTCCCTCTCCAGACAGTAGTGGGCTGCAAAAGTCTGGCTTGAAGACCAAGTAGCAGCCCTGCAGATGTCTTGCAATGGAACAGAGCGGAGATGAGCCACTGATGCAGCCATGGCCCTCACACGGTGGGCCGTGACCCTACCCTGCAAAGGAAGGTCAGCTGCCTTGTAAACCCAGGTGATACAGTCAGCCACCCAGATGGACAAGGTACGCTTGGACACAGGCTTCCCCAAGTTATTGGGGTCAAAAGACAGGAAGAGCTGAGAAGCCTTCCTGTGACCTTGCGTACGTTCAAGGTAGAAGGATAAGGCCCTCCTACAGTCCAAGGTATGGAGAACTGTTTCAGCCTGACTTGCATGAGGCCTAGGGAAAAAAGTAGGAAGAACCACCTCCTGGTTGAGGTGGAAAGAGGAGACAACCTTAGGAAGGAACTCAGGGTGAGTCCTGAGGACTACCCTGTTTTTATAGAACCTGGTGTAAGGTCTATCACAGACCAAGGCCTGAAGCTCATTCACTCTCCTAGCCGAAGTAAGGGCTATCAGAAAGAGAGTCTTCCAGGAAAGGAAGCGTAGAGGGCAAGTAGCCATAGGCTCAAAAGGTGGGCGAGTCAGTTGCTGCAAGACCACATTAAGCTCCCACTCAGGAGCAGGAGGACGTATGGGAGGCTTGAGCAGAAGCAAGCCCCTGAGAAACCTAGACACCAAAGGGTGCACAGACAAGGAATGGCCCTCTACTAGGGAGTGGTAAGCTGCCAAAGCAGAGAGGTGGACCCAAACAAAGTTGGACTTGAGACCCTGATTGGACAAGTGCAGCAGGTACTGAAGCACCACTGACACAGTACAGGAGAAAGGATCCTCAGCACGTAGCTGACACCACACAAAGAACCTTTTCCACTTGAGAGCATAGGTCTTTCTAGTGGATGGTTTTCTGGAGGCTAGGAGAACTTCCTCAACCTCGGGAGGCAGGCCCCAGGGAGCCAAGACTACCCTTGCAGCCTCCATGCCATCAGATTGAGAGCTTTGAGATTGGGATGCAGCAAGGAGCCCTGATCCTGAGAGAGAAGGTCGGGCTGCAATCCCAGAGGCAGAGGCAGACCCACTGCCAGTTGAAGCAGGAGGGGGAACCAAGGCTGCCTTGGCCACCTGGGAGCTACCAGGAGGACTGAGGCCCTGTCTCGGAGAATCTTGAACAGTGTCCGGGCCACCAGAGGGGTGGGAGGAAACGCATAGAGTAGGCCCTGAGTCCAGGGAATCAGAAAAGCATCTGCTGCTACTCTCAGAGGATGCGGTTGCCTGGAGCAGAACCTTAGCAGCTGGTTGTTCAGTGGACTGGCAAACAGGTCTATGGAGGGAAGCCCCTATTTCAAGAAAATCTTTTGAACCACCAAAGGATGTAGCTGCCACTCGTGTGGTTGCAGAATCCTGCTCAATCTGTCGGCTAGGGAATTCTCCTGGCCTGGAAGATAGACTGCTTTGAGGAGCATGTTGTGTTTCAGGGCAAAGGAACAGAGGTCCCGGGCCTCCTGGCAAAGGGGCTGGGAGCCAGTCCCGCCCTGTTTGTTTACATAGAACATGGCTACCTGATTGTCTGTCTGGATCAAGACAGACTGTTGTGCCAGAGAGGCAGTAAAGGCCTTGAGGGCCAAGCGAATAGCTCTGAGTTCCAGCAGATTGATCTGCTGGGAAGCCTCCCAATGAGACCAGAGGCCCTGGGTGCACTTGTCTAGGCAGTGTGCTCCCCAACCCTGCAGAGAGGCATCGGTGGTCAGTACCACTGTATGAGGTGGGATCTGAAAGGGCACCCCCACCAGCAGATTGGGGGGGTGTAACCACCAGTTGAGGGAGGCCAGGAAACGGTGGGACACTCTGATCCTGTCTCTGAGACTGCCTGAGGCCTGTGACCACTGAGTCCGAAGGCACCACTGGGCAGGCCTCATATTGAGCCTGGCATTGGGGGTCACCTGTACCGTCGACGCCATGTGGCCCAGAAGTCTGAGACAGAGTCTGGCGGAGACCAGGGACCTGTGCAGAAACTTGCTGGCGAGGTCCATGAGCCTTTGTGCTCGGTCCACTGGTAAGAATGCTCTTGCCAGCTGAGAATCCAACCTTGCCCCTATGAACTCCAAGTTCTGGGAGGGGAGCAAAGTGGACTTTGCGAAGTTGATGACAAAGCCCACCTTTTGGAGCAGTTCTATGGTCCTGTTGGTGGCCTGTTGAACTTCCAGGGAAGTCTGGCCTCTGATGAGCCAGTCGTCTAGGTAAGGAAACACAAAGATGCCCTGATTTCTCAGGTAGGCTGCCACCACTGCCAGGCACTTGGTAAAGACCCTGGGAGTGGAGGCCAGTCCGATAATGGTTTCCTCCCACAATGAACCTGAGGTACTTTCTGTGGTCTGGATGAATAAGGATGTGAGTGTAAGCATCCTTTAGCTCTAAAGAGCACAGCCAATCTCCCTGCTGGAGGTAGGGCAGAGGAGTTCCAAGAGTAAGAATCTTGAACTTCTCTCTTACTAGAAACTTGTTTAGGTTTCTGAGATCTAAAATGGGTCGAAGACCACCAGTTCTTTTTGGCACCAGGAAATACCTGGAGTAAAACCCGTGACCTTGGACGTGGAGAGGCACAGGCTCCACCGCCTTGTCCAGCAATAGACCCTTTAACTCTTGAAGGAGAAGGGCAGTATGCAGGGGAGGCCGAAAAGGTTCCCCTGGGAAGTGTGGCGGAGGCAGTTGTTGAAAATGTAGGGCATAGCCTCGATGGACTATGTCCAGCACCCAACTGTCCTGGGTTATCAAGGGCCACTGGTGAGCGAACAAAGCTAGGGGGCCTCCTGTGCAGGGCTGGGTCTGCAAGGGAGGAATGGCTATACTCAAGGAGTCAAAAAACCCCACCCTGCTGAGTGGGAGCAGGGGCCAGAGGCTTGGGGGTATTCTGCCTACGGGGCCCATTACCCCGGCCCCTGGCTTGCTGACCCCGGGGGGCAGCTGGGGCAGCCTGAAACTGGGGGTACTGTTTGTAGGCAGCTCCCTTCCTCGGGTAAAAGGGCTTCTTACCCGGGCCCTTCCTCTTAGAGGAAGGAGCAGAGGTCTTCCTCGACAGCCTTGTCCTCGTGAGGTGCTCTGTTTCGAGCTGAGCGGCCTTCTCAGCCACAGGCTTGCCAAAAAGGTTTTCACCTCGGCAAGGGACATCGACCAACTTGTCCTGAACCCATGGCTCGAGGTCTGATGACTGCAGCCACGCCTGGCGTCGAGCCGCGATGCCGGTAGCCGCTACTCGAGCTGAAGCCTCGAAGCCATCGTAGGCGGCGCAGGACATGAACTTAGAGCATTCCCGGATCCTCGAAGACAAGGACTTAAAACTCTGCAAGGGTTCCCTGGAGAGACCAGAAGAGAATCCAGCCAACTCCTTGGCCAGGTCTCGTAAATACATGCCCATGTACAGCTGGTAAGTCTGGTTATGGCAAGCAAGCATCGAGCCCTGAAAACACTTTCTACCGATGCCATCAAGGTTTCGGGCTTCCCGTCCAGGAGGCACCGCGGAGTGCATCTTCTGACTCTTCAGACGATGCATGGCCGATTCCACAACCATGGATTTTTGGAAGCCAGGACTCTTACGGAGTCGATAGTTGGAATCAACCCGCTTGCTCAAGACCGGCGCCGAGGCCGGGGCCTCCCACATCCGGAAGAAGAGCCGTTCCAGCATCGGAGGAACTGGGACAGTAAAGGCCTCCTTCGGAGGAGAGTCATACTGCAGAGCATCGAGCTCCTCGGCTCGAGGCTCTTCCTCGGGGTCAGCCGAGATAGCCAGGGCAGCGGCCATATCACGGACAAATTCCAAGAAACTAGTGTCCTCCGGAGGGGATCTACTCCGGGGCTCAGACTCAGGTGAGTCCGAAGGGATACACCGAGTCTTGAAGGTGTCAGGAGACTCCTCGACCTCGGTCTCCCAAGCAGACTCGTCCGATGTCGAGTCGAGCTTGGACCCCGCGGGGCCTCCAGGCACCCGCCCCGACGCCAGGGGCACCGGCGTCGAGACCCTCGGTCCCGAACGGGAGGTCGAGGGAGACCTCGACCGAGGACGACCTCGAGCCGCAAGGGACTCGAGTATCGGCTCGGTCTCCGGGGTCGACTTCGAAGTCGATGTCCCGGTGGTCGGGGCAGATGCGCCAGACAGGCTGGCCATCAGTGCCCGCTGCTGGTCCATGAAGGCAGACATTCTGCTCTCCAAGGCTGTCAACCTGAGACTCAGCTCGGGTGATGCAGCAGCCCCCGACTCGGGCCCCGGCGGCGCCAGGCCCGACGTCGGTACTCGGGGAGGCGAGTCCACGAGGACAACAGGACTTACGTGTCCAGCAGACTCCGGCTCCACGCGAGGAACTTTAGCGGGCTTCTCCTGGTCCACGGGCCCGGGACGACGGTCGGGGGTCTTAGACCTGGCCCTTGAGGGCCCAGGGACCTCCTCCGATGCCGCCCTCACGAGCCGCTTCTTCCTCTTACGTTCCCGGTCGGGGGACCCCCTGTCCGAGGAGCTCCGACGCCTCTCGGGATCCCGAGATGTTGAGGCCTCAGACGAGGTCCGGGCCTGGGTAGAGGCCGAGTCCGAGAAAAGCCGTTCACTTTGCTGCTGACGACTTCGGAGTGCCTTGGAAGACATCTTCCCACATGGTCCGCACGATTTAGAATCGTGGTCTGGGCCAAGGCACCGAAGGCAGCAGTCGTGTGTGTCGGTGAGAGACATAATCTTCTTACACTGATCACACTTCTTAAAACCGCTGGAAGTCATCGGGGAAAAAAGGGTCCCCGCGAGGTCAAAGGACCGGCCTTCCAGGGAAAAGAAAAAAGATTTGGCGTGAACGCCTAGCCACGAAGGGCAAAAACCAAAAAGAAAAAGAGGGGATTCGATACCGGCGTACCGAACCCGGCGGGAGGGGAACCGACGTTGAATCCAAGAAAAAAAGTGAATAAAGCCTAGAAAAAAATAACTCTTTTCCGGGAAAAAAAAAAGGACACACGTCCGGTGGGCTTCACGGAAAAAGAGACTGAGGTAAGATGGCACCTTTAGGCGGGAAGGGAACTGCGCATGCGTGCCAGCATTCCCAAAGGCTTTCATGGAAAGCTGGGGAAATGCTCCGCTGGGGCTTCATCGGCGTCGATGACACCCATAAGTGAGGACTGACTTCCTGCTTGGTCCTGGAGAAAAGATTTAGGCATCAACATGGATAACATGTTGAAACCCTCTGCCCAGTGTGCAGCTGTGGCCAAGAAGGCAAATAGAATGCTAGGAATCATAAGGAAAGGAATGGGGAATAAAACAAAGGATATTATAATGCCTCTATATCATTCTATGGTGCGACCGCACATTGAATATTGCGTGCAATTCTGGTCGCCGTATCTTAAAAAGGATATAGTGTTATTAGAAAAGGTATAGAGAAGAGCCACCAAAATGGTGAAGGATACCCCTATGAAGAGAGGCTATAAAGATTGGGGTTCTTCAACCTGGAAAAGAGATGGCTGAGGGGAGATATGATAGAAGTCTATAAATTAATGAATGGAGTGGAACAGGTAAACATAGATCGATTGTTTACGCCATTCAAATTTAGAAAGACTAGGGGACATGCAATGAAGCTACAGTGTAACCTATTTAAGACTAATAAGAAAATGGAGAAATTAGGTCTTACCTGCTAATTGTCTTTCCTTGAGTTCTCTCCGGGCCAGTCCAGGGTACGTTAGGGTTGTCAATCCCCTTCAGCAGCTGAGGAGTGAAAAACTCCAAGTTTTGCTGACAGGCTAAGCCACTCCCCCTGGTGACAGCTCCCCAGTCTCCTTCTGACAAAGCAGCTCAACTGGCCTAGTCGTAAACAAAAGAAAAACTAAAGAAAAAGAACACTGAATATCTGCTATATTTCCCAGTGACGGACGTGTCATGTAAAAAGAGACAGGCCTGCTCCAAACCGGTCATGCACCCTGAGGTGCAGAAATCCCAATGGTTCGAAATGTCGTTTTTTTTTTTTGTTTTTTTTTCGTGCAGTTATGTAGGTTTTTTTTTTTTGGTTTTTTTTTATATGTACAAGAAACCTAGAAGAAAACAGTTCGAAGGAACAGGCAGGAGCCCCCAAAAAGAAAACATGTGCTCTGAGAGAATTGTTATGGAGGAAATTACTTCTCACCCCCCAGAGAAATTGAACTCCCGGAAAAAAAACAAAACATACTGAGGCGAATACTGGGTGTGCCCTGGACTGGCCCGGAGAGAGAACTCAAGGAAAGACAATTAGCAGGTAAGACCTAATTTCTCTTTCCTTATCGTCTCTCCGGGCCAGTCCAGGGTACGTTAGGGCAGTACCAAAGCAGTACCTAAAGCTGGGAGGGACCCGCAAGTCCTGCGACAATCGCGGAAGCCCCTACATTGGCATCCTGCCTTGCGAGCACGTCTAACCGATAGTGCGTCGCAAAAGTATGCAGGGAAGACCAAGTCGCAGCTCTACAGATATCCACTGGCGGAACTAAGGCGTACTCAGCCCAAGACGTAGCCTGAGCCCGAGTAGAGTGCGCCCTGAGCCCCACTGGCGGTGTCTGACCGCCAGATTCATAAGCCGCTGATATGGCCTGTTTTACCCATCTGGCAATGGAAGCCTTCGACGCCGCGTTACCCTTCCGCGGCCCCGCAAATAAGCGATCTGATTTACGAAAAGACTCAGTAGCCGCAAGATACTTTTTCAACACACGCGCCAAATCCAATTTCCTTAGCGTGCGATTTACCCGTGAACTGGAACGATGCGGAAAAACCGGTAATGCCACAGACTGATTAACATGAAAAGTCGAGACTACTTTAGGCAGAAACGAAGGCACCGGCCGCAGCAACACCTTCTCCGGCAAAAATTGAAGGTAAGGTTCCCTGCAAGAGAGAGCCTGCAAATCCGAAATCCTCCTAGCAGAACACAACGCCACCAAGAACGCTGTCTTCCAGGAAAGTTCCCGTAAACCACTCGAGGAACCTACTTCAAAAGGGAGAGCGCGTTAAAGCCTCCAGAACCAAGTTCAAATCCCAAGGAGGCACCACAGAACGAACCGGAGGGCGAATAATCTTGGCCGCTCAAAAAAAAATGCAGCACATCCACATGAGTCGAGAGCCTATGCCGTTGCAAAGCACCCCGAAAACAAGATAAGGCTGCCAGGTGCACCTTGAGAGTGTTAAGAGCCAATCCTCTCTCTAGACCGTGTTGAAGAAACAACAAGAGTTGCGGTAAGGTAGCCTCCCTAGGGCTAATGCTACGCTGTCCGCACCGTTTCAAAAACTCTCCAAACCCGCGCGTATGTCAAGGAAGTCGAACTTTTCTTAGACTGTAACAACGTGGAAACCACCGATTCTGAGTAGCCCTTACGCCTCAAGCGGTCCCTCTCAAGAGCCAAGCCGTAAGCAAGAAGCGAGCCACCTGCTGCATCAACAAGAGGTTGAGACGATCGGGCAGACGCCAGGGAGCATCTATCAACAGCCAAATCAGATCCGCATACCAAGGACGGCGAGGCCAATCCGGAGCAATGAGAATCACAGGCCCTCCGTGACTCGAGATACGCTGGATGACCCGACTGAGCATTGGCCACGGAGGGAACACATAGAGAAGAGCGTCCGACGGCCAAGGTTGCACCAAGGCATCCAAGCCCTCCGACATGTGCTCCCTGCGTCTGCTGAAAAACCACGACGCTTTTGCATTGTTGCAAGTCGCCATCAGATCTACAACTGGCTGCCCCCAGCGCATCGTGATGTCGTGAAACACTGCAGCGTTCAGTTCCCACTCCCCGGGATCGAGAACGTTGTGGCTGAGGTAATCGGCCTGCACATTGTCCTTGCCTGCTACGTGCGCCACTGACAAGGCGACGAGATGAGTCTCCGCCCATAGCATCAACTCCTGACTCTCCTCCAATAAGAGCACACTGCCTGTGCCGCCTTGGCGATTGATATACGAAACCGTCGTCACATTGTCGGAGAACACTCGAACCGCTGTTCCCTCGAGCAAGTTTTGGAAATGCAGCAGTGCAAGGCGCACCGCTCGGAGCTCTAAACGATTGATCGACCACAAGCTCTCGTCCGGGGACCAGACGCCCTGTGCTACTTGAGACTGAGAATGCGCTCCCCAGCCGGAGAGACTTGCGTCCGTGGTCACCAGCACCCAGTGTGGCTCCCACAAGGGAACCCCCGCTCGAAGATGCTGGACCTCCAGCCACCAAAGCAGACTGTGGCGCACCCCCTCCGGACAGACCAACCGCTGCGAAAGAGGATGATGTTGCGGAGACCACCTGGAGAGCAACGCTTGCTGAAGCGGTCTCATATGCGCTCTTGCCCATGGCACCAGGTCTAGGGCCGCCGCCATGGAACCCAAAAGCTGCAAGTAGGCCCATGCCGACGGCGCCCGGAGCTGGAAGAACGCACGAATCTGTCCTACCAACTTTACTATCCTGCTTTTGGGCAGGGAGACTGATCCCCGTTCCGTGTCGAAAAAGGCCCCTAGGTAAGTCAACTGTTGCACCGGAGACAACTGGCTCTTTGCTTGGTTGATAACCCAACCGAGCTGCTCCAAGAGCTGGACTACCCGAGTAGTCGCCGCGACCGAGTCTGGCAACGAATCCGCTCGGATCAACCAGTCGTCCAGGTACGGATGCACTCTGATTCCCTCTTTCCTCAGAGCCGCCGCCACCACCACCATGACCTTCGTGAAGGTGTGCGGCGCCGTCGCCAGACCGAAAGGTAAGGCTCGGAACTGGAAATGACCCATGGGAACTGCAAAGCACAAAAACCGCTGATGCGCCTCTCGAATCGGAATGTGCAGATAAGCTTCCATGAGATCTATTGCCGAGAGAAACTCCCCGGGGCGGACCGCCCGAATGACTGAGCGCAGCGTCTCCATCCGAAAATGGGGCACCCGCAACGCTCGATTCACGTGCTTGAGGTCGAGAATTGGCCGAAAGGAGCCCTCTTTTCTTGGGGACTACGAAATAAATCGAGTATCGACCGAACCCGCACTTGGCGGGAGGAACGGGAACTACGGCCTGTAGGAACAACAAGCGCTCTAACGTCTCGGCAATGGCCTTTGCTTTGGGTCCCCGACCACAAGGGGACATCATGAAGGCTTCTTGTAATGGGCAAGCGAACTCCAGCGTGTAGCCATCTCGAATAATGTCCAGTATCCACTTGTCTGTCGTTATGGCGGTCCAGGCAGAAAGAAAACCCTGCAAGCGACCGCCTACAGGGATCTCCGGCTGGACCAGCCGACCTTCATTGTGGCTTCTTAGCGGAGGACTGCTGGGCCGAGAAATAGCCTCTACCAAAACCTCTGGCACCACGAAAGGACGGACCAAGAAAAGTGAAACGGCCCCGAGGATAGGGAGCAAACCGAGCACCCCGGAGTCTCCGAGAATCCCTACCGGATCCCCGCTGCGTCACTCCTGCTTTAGAAACCTTCGGCCGATCTTCTGGTAACCGACCGCCTTTGGAGTCACCGAGATCCTTGACAATCTTCTCCAAGGCCTCCCCAAATAGAAGCTTACCCTTATAGGGGAGCTTACTTAGGCGAGATTTAGACGAGGCGTCAGCCGCCCAGTTTCGCAACCAAAGGAAACGCCTGGCCGCTATCAGCGAGGCCATGGACTTAGCGGCAATTCTAACTAAATCATAGAAGGCATCCGCCAAGTAAGCCGCTGCGGACTCCAATTTAGCCCCCTCTGCGGGAGGACTCACCCCCGAATCCGTCGGGACCTCGCCTTGCAGCCAACGGATGGAAGCCCTGGAGACATACGCGCCACAAACAGATGCCTGCAGCGAAAGAGCCGTGGCTTCGAAGGCTTGCTTCAAGAGCACCTCAAGCTTACGATCCTGTAGATCTTTAAGGGCCGCTCCGCCTTCCACAGGAATAGTGGTCTTCTTCGTCACCGCAGACACTAAGGCATCCACCTTGGGCATTTTCAACAACTCTTTGTCCTCCTGAGGAACCGGGTACAGGCGACCTAAGGCCCGACTACCCCGTAGCGTAGCCTCAGGGCACTCCCACTCAGAGTCAATCATTTGCTTAATGACGCGATGTACGGGGAAACAGCGTTGCTCTGTCTTAAAGCCCTGTAACAACGGATCTTCCAAGGGCTCCTGAGATACTGTGGGCATAGCAATATTTAGAGCCGCCAAAGACTGCGCAATAAGCGCTCCCAGCTCTTCCTTGCGAAAAACCCGAAAAAGATTAGGATCTTCGCCAGGCGCTAACTCACCCTCCTCCAGCTCCATCAGCCAAGGGTCTAAGCAGGCTTCTGAGAGAACTTCTCCGTCCTCTAAGTCTTGCGGCTGCCCGCTCTGCTCCCCTTCAGTACATAAACCCGACTCTGTCTTCAACAGGGACTGGGAAGAACCTTCCCCTGGGTCCACAACAGCCCCTGCAGTGAGAGGAGCCGCTAACCCATCAGAACCGGCCACAGCAGCGCTGGCCTGTGATGTTTTTAAAAGAAAAGCCTTATGCATTTGCAAAATGAATTCTGGAGAAAATAAAGCTGAAAAGCCCTCCTGAGCACCCTGCAGGGTCTTCGGGGTCTTTATCGCAGCTGCCGAATCTCTATGCGTTTTGGCTTTTCTCTTTCCCTGTTTATGTTGCCCCGTGGGAGAAACAGGCTGCTCTGCCAAAATGGCCGCTGCTCCCGCCTTTTCTGAGGAGAGGAGAGCCTTGTCTGATTCCCCAGAAGTTTTAGCTTCCATCTCCCGGCAAAGCCCGGGCCGAAGCAAGGCACAGCAAAGTCAAAACGGCTCTGAGCTGCCGAAAAAACCAACGTGCTGTCTGCCGCTGAAACGCTGAGCACCGCCTGCCTGCAAACACACTCCCCGACGCTGCGGCCGAGCCACGGGAAGAAAATAAAGCACCCACCTGACAGGAGCCGCTGAAGCGCGTGTTCTGGGCCGCCCGCTGCTAGCGGGAGCTGAAAATCACGACTGACCCAGATAGAGGAATGGTCAACTGGGGCTCCCAGAACCAATCCTCCGGTATGGCAGACACCAAGTCCCTAAGAAAACAGGCCCTGCTTTCTACTGCCGCTCTGAACACGGCAGCCTCGGGACGTCCACTTTTTGGTCTTTTTTTTTTTTTTTTTTTTTTTAAGACTTTAATCAGAGCACTGGAAAATAAAGTAGAGAAACAGCCCTGCTAGAGCCAATCTGCTACAATTTTCAACGAAAACAACAAAAAACTACTGTCTTCAACCAGGGAGGTAGTCAGCTATGCGTCCAATTCAGCTGCTGAGGACTGAAAGACTGGGGAGCTGTCACCAGGGGGAGTGGCTTAGCCTGTCAGCAAAACTTGGAGTTTTTCAGTCCTCAGCTGATGAAGGGGATTGACAACCCTAACGTACCCTGGACTGGCCCGGAGAGACGATAAGGAAATATTTTTTCACGCAACGTGTAATTCATTACCGGTGGATGTAGTAAAAGATGTTAGTGTGGCTGGGTTTAAAAAAGGTTTGGACAAGATCCTGGAGGAAAGGTCCATAAACCATTATTAAAGGGGATCTGGGAAAGCCACTGCTTGCCCCAATACAAGCATTGTAGAACCTGTGTCTTCTAGGGAAACTGCTAGGTACTTGTGACCTAAACTGGCCACTGTTGTAAACAGGATACTGGGCTTGATGGACCTTGGTCTGACCCAGTATGGCATATCTTATGTTCTTATACTTTTAAATGGTAATACAATTTAAATATACATAATAATAAAATACAATCACATAAAGAGGCATATAAATAGATAAAATATTATACATTGCAGGCAATATGGAAAAAGAACTCTTCATTTCCCTACAAAGAATTGCCAGATCCTGAATATTCTGCAGTGCCTATTCCATTGCACAGGATATCAAACCATGGGAACAAGTTCATTCTCTGTGTGCCTCAGATTCTACTGGAACATGCACATTGCACTCTGCATCTTCAGAGTTGTTACAAGTCGGTACATACAGTTTGAAATGCGACATCAATTCATTTCACATAATAGCATGAAGCAACTTGAGTAACAAATGCATACACCTGAATTACACTCAGAATACTATCAGAAACCAGTGAAGAATATGCATATGGTGATCATATTTCTTCAGCCTATTAATTAAATGTGCAGCTATGTTCTGTTTCTGATAAAGCTGCATAACTGCAGTTCAACTTTAATTTATAAAATATATTTTTTGATACCACCTGTAAATGTGCTTGAAAAATCAAATTCCTATCTAATATGACTCAAAGAACTTATTTTCTTCCTAAATGGTATATTCTGCATATCTAATTCCACTGTTTCCGGGGGACACAACCAGAGTTTCTGTTTTTATTCTTTTTATCATTAAGCCATTTTCTTCACGAAAGAAATACTGAACAGTTGAGAAGAACTGCTGGTCTAGAAAGTGTTTCCCTAATTTTGTGAGTAAAATTATTCTCTCTTTGCTGCATCCAGTTTGGTCTTATATTGTTTATACTTAACTTAGGTGTGAGACTGGAACTTGCACCAACATCTTTCTGCATTGAGCAAGTCATGCTCCATCTTGCACAAAGTTTCATTAGAGCATGGAGCACAGCTAGTTATCACCACAATGTTTTTCATCAGTTGCATCTGAAGAGTAGCAAATCACCTGCTCAATCTCAGAATCCCAAATTTGTATTAAATCCTCCACAGGAACCTGCTCAACAAACTGTCACTGATCCTTGAATTTGCAAGTGTTGGAAAACTGGCCGCAGAGCAGTTTTTCCAAATGGAGCAGGAGGTTGCAAACCAGGCATTAAAGCAATCTTCAAATGAAGTAGAACATGGTCTGCCCAAGGCAAAAATCATCCCCCTTTCAAGCAAGACACTGCAAACTGGAATTATTAGACAGTAGATAAAATGTCAGGTCAAGCCAGGGGTTCTCAATTCAGTCTCTTTCATTGTAGTTATCGTGAAAACCTTACTGACTAGGTGTGTCCTGAGGACTGAGTTGAGAACCCCTGGGACAAGCATATTTCCTTTAACGTGTTGGAAAGTTCACAGTTTGTTTGAAGACCATTTCCAACAACAAGAGGTCTGTGTTGGAGGTGTGTAGAAATGACAGGGTCTTGGGAAGGCAGAAACAGCAATGCAGTGCCAGAGAGTTTAGGTAAGCAATGCGTTGCGGTTTCAATGGCATTGATGCTGCTGGAAGCCCCAGAGAGGGGTGGAAGTGGTGGCAATAGGTGGCCCAAGAATGCCTAGACGAACGCCTAGTTCACCTATGGTAGCACCAGCACACTGGTCATTTATTTTTGAGATCATATGTTCATGAATAGTTTTTGCTCTTCTTCAGCTTTAGTTCGAGTTTGCAAACTAGTAGCTGGTGGTATGTATCACAGTTAGCTCTGGATTTTATCTTTGTTGATGTTATTGAACTTTTCCATTGTTGACTTCCATGGATGTAGTCAATTTGATTTTTGTATAATCCATTGGGTTAAATCCACACGTACAACTGCTGCTTGTGTTGGTGGTAGAAGATTTTCGAGATAAATAGATTGTTGGTCTTGCAGAATTCTATCAGTCTCTCTCCAGCTTCATTTCCATTGCCAAGCCCATATTTTCCAATCACTTTATCATCTTCTTTGTTCTCAACTTGTGTTCCAGTCGTCCATGACTATCAGTATATTTTATTTGCATTTTGTGTCGATTTCAGCTTGTATTTGTTCATAGACTTGATTGAATTCTTCCTCTTCTGCAACTGGAGGAGCAACAGGAGGAGCTGAAACATCTACCCGGACCGAAGCCTGCATCGGAGAAGGAGGCTACAGCCTGCCTGTGACCAGCGGCTAAAAGAGCAAGCCTAGCTGTTTCACAAAAGAGCCATCGAAGAGAAACCTGAGCGCTGATTGCTGGCTCCACCTCTCTACACGGCGTCACACAGCTCCACTGCCCAATCGGGGCTGCAATCTCAGCTTTAAATAGAGAGCGCGCCAGGCGCGCCCGCGCCTGAGGGCCGCGCAAGAGGGCCCTTTGGCAAAGGCTCTTCAAGGATCCTCAAATCCTCATGAAAACACAAAAGAATTACTACGCAGAGACCAACAGCCTCCTCAACGTACCGCTGAGCTCCCTCAGGGTTGAGCTCGCGTGGAACCACCAAACTGACACACCAAAAAATCGCAGCAAGTATACTCTACCAAAATATTTCTTCTTACTTAACAGACTTATCTTGAACAGCTAAAATTGCCGGACTACACTAAATATTATGCTTTAATTCTCCACCTCGGTAATGTAATAACAGGCTGTTGCCAACAAATCCAATCCTTATCTGCATAGAGGCACTATTCATATTATACTGCTTAACTTGACTATAGTAGTCAGTATTACTTATATAGGAGCATCTTACTGTTAGCATTATTGCATTTAAGCTGTAAAACTACCCTATCTGAATTTAGTATTGTTTTTAGCATTCTTAGCAATTCAGTATTGTTGTTAACTCACATCAGATCTATTACTGTTGTCCGTGACTCACCTCTGAATCATTGCTGTTGTCAGTAACTCAATCCAGATTTACTATCGTCAGTAATTCACTGCAGATTCATTACTGTTACCAACAACTCACTTTGGATTTACTGTTGTCAGTAACTCACTTTGGATTTACTGTTGTCAGTAACTCACTTTGGATTTACTGTTGTCAGTAACTCACTTTGGATTTACTGTTGTCAGTAACTCACTTTGGATTTACTGTTGTCAGTAACTCACTTTGGATTTACTGTTGTCAGAAGCTCACTTCAGATGTACTGCTGTTACCAGTAACGCAATTCAGAACTGTCACTGTTGCCTGTATCTAACATCAGATCTATTACCATTGCCATAATTCACCTATTGCAATTCTGCCAATATGTAACAGTTGATTGTCCTACTGCTCTAAGCCTCTCTATTTCTTCTACCCTAGCCAATAACTGTCCTTCCTACAGTTGACAGTAACCTATTGCCAATATCTGTTCTTCCTACGGTTGCCAGTAACCTATTGCCACTTAACTCTATCAGATTTTACCACTGCTGCCATATACCCACGTTATTACGACCCTGTCTAACATACCACTGAGCCAAATACAGAAAATGCTACACCCTAACATCATGCTCATACGAATATCATACACCTGTATATTATTAGCGATAATAATAATTGACCTATCACTAAGTTTAAACAGCAAAAATCACATGACAATACCTATAATACACACACATACCCGAAATGACTGCCATATTGGACACACTCATGCAAACTACCCAAAAATTAACTATCATAGACTAATACACATACAACAAACAAACCCACAATAAACATGCAAGAAAATCTGCTCCAACAACCCATCCTCCCTATCATGCATCCTTATTAATGCACGATCAATGAAAAATAAACTCCCCATATTTAATGATCTGATAACCGACTTAAAAACAGACATTTTATGCGTCACAGAGACATGGCTTTCTGAAACAGATTCAGTCTACCTAAATCAACTTGATAATGAAAACTATGACACATTTTACAAACACAGATCCAATAAAAAAGGCGGAGGAGTACTAATGATGACGAAAAAGATATTAAACGCCAAATCAATCCAATCAAATATCTCTAATAACATGGACACATTATTGATAAAAATCGGTCTCATGAAAATTTGCTTAATTTATAGACCCCCAGACCAAAAAGCAGATGGCCTGGATTCTCTTATTGAACTCCTTAGCTCATCTACTGAACAAAACCCTGTAATCATGCTAGGCGATTTTAACCTTCCGTCACTACTAACACCGGACTCTAAACTATTCCTAGACACCATAGCAGACATAGATTACCATCAAATAATTAACACAGCAACACATATCAAAGGAGGAACACTAGATCTGGTTCTTCTTCCTGATACATTCTTCAAGCTAGTCAACTCAAATTCCATTGAATGCACAGAGACGCCTTGGTCTGATCATTATATCATCAAAATAAATCTCACATATCCTACCTCTAGCGTCAAAAACTACATAAGAAGTGGCCCTACTTCAAAATTCAAAAACTTTAATGAAACAGAATTCCTTGATTCAACAATCCCCCACTTCTTATCATCCACATCAGATTTGGATGATGCTGTTAACAACTGGAATGAAACCATCAACAATGCAGCTAAAAATAACACAGGTACACTACCAAAAAACTGCCTCCAGTTTTGCAACTGATTCCTATAGATTTTGGGGTGCTGAATCCAGGAAAAATAGCCAAAATGTTCCATCACGTCACGTTTTCTTGCAAAATTAGATTTCTTACCCATATAAGGAATGTTCACATAATTTCTTTTTAGCCGACTGCAGTTTATTTTCTTGGCCCAAAATAGAGGTTGTAATGGTTAACTAACTAGAAACACTGCCTCATGATATTTTAGAGTGTTTTGTATTCATTTTATACATTAACAGGACAATTGGGAGGCGGGGGGCTAAATCCAGTACTCGCGCTGGCGCATGTTCTTTCCTGTTCGCCTCGCCTCGTTCGCTCGCTCAAACACAGTGGTTGCGACATGAACGTTCCTGTCAAATTTCAGTTTCTTGCAAGTTCATTATTACCTTTTGTTTGCTCAGTCGTAATCCATCTTTATTCCGAAGTGGTTCACTACAGTTGTAGTTTGCAGTGCTGTGTATTTGTGATGGCTCACAGAGCCAGAGGTTGCGTCAACTCTCCGGACAGTTTTTGTTTTATTTGTGGGGTATATATCGTGAAAAAGCGGCAGAGGAACATTTCTGCATTTATTAAAAAAGTATATTTCGCCTATTTCGGTTTGAAGTTAGGCGATCAAGACAAACCGTGGGCTCCTCACAAAGTGTGCAAGACATGTGAGGAAGATCTACGCTTATGGATGAAAGGTAAAAAACAAGCATTTCGTTTTGGAATACCTATGATGTGGCGTGAACAAAGAGACCACAGCAGTGACTGCTATTTTTGCTCTTGCATTGTGAAGGGATACAACTTAAAAAATAAGAACGTAATAAGTTACCCCAACCTTCCCTCAGCAATTAGGCCTATGCCTCATAGCAACGAAGTACCTGTGCCTGAACCACCAAAATCTTTGGATCATATTTGTGTGGACGGTTCTGATCATGATGAGAATCATCAGATGGCTTTTCCCGATGAGTCCAGTACTTCCGAGTTTGAAACTGAACCAGATCCGAAACCTGAACTTTTCTCTCAAGCTGAATTGAATGATTTAGTCCGGGATTTAGGACTCCCAAAAGATGCTGCCCAACTGCTAGGTTCTCGGCTTAAACAGAAAAATCTATTGTCACCAGGAACAACTTTTTATTGGTACCGCAACCGCGAGACACAATTTTTGAAGTATTTCAGCAAAGAGGAAGATTTGGTATTTTGCAACGATATATACGGAGTGATGGAAAAGTTTAAACTCAAGTATGATCCTGCTGAATGGCGGCTGTTCATTGATTCGTCAAAAGACAGCATAAAAGGTGTTCTTCTTCATAATGGCAACACATTCGCTTCAGTTCCTATTGCTCACTCTGTTATTCTCCAAGAAAAATACGAGAATTTGGCCCTGATTCTTCAGAAGATTCGTTATGATGAGCATAAGTGGATGATTTGTGGAGACTTTAAAATTCTATCCATGCTATTAGGGCAGCAATCCGGTTTCACCAAATATCCCTGCTTCCTTTGCTTGTGGGATAGCCGGGCCCGCGACCTACACTGGGGGAAAAAAGACTGGCCAATTCGGGAGTATTTGAGACCCGGTGAGAAAAATGTTTTTCATTTATTTATTTTATTTTATTTACTACACACTTATATACCGCTGCTTCCAGCGATCAGCAGCGGTTCGATTCGTCTTTGGGGGATTGTCAATCAAGACTTGTGGGGGGGGGGGGTGGTATATACATAGATCTGGGGTCACAGCACACATGATTAGCGTCTTAGGGGATGAATCATACATTCTTACATCTATATATACATATTTACATTTTTATACATATAGCATTTTGTAACTCTCTCGCAGTTGATGGTCATAATTGATTGTAATGACATCGGAATAGGTGAGTTTTTAGCTCCTTCCTGAATTTGGTGATGTCCTTGGTTAAACGCAGCTCACACGGGAGTTGATTCCAGATAGTTGGTGCAGAGAATGAGAAGGCTCTACGACTCGTACTTGCTTTCACTGTTCTGAAGTTGGTACCTTGTGATAAAATTCTATTACCACCTCTCCACATTAAGTTGGGTCTCATTAAGCAATTCATCAAGTCCCTTCCAAAAGATGGTGAGTGCTTTCGGTACCTTTGCTCAAAGTTCCCCCGACTTTCTGAAGCAAAGCTAAAGGAAGGAGTGTTTGTTGGCCCTGATATAAGGAAACTCATTTCAGATGGAGCATTCGCTGAAACGATGTCTGAGAAGGAAAAAGAAGCCTGGGATTCCTTCAAGGATGTTGTTCTCAAATTCTTGGGGAACAGGCGGGATGAGAACTATAAGGATATTGTTGCCAGGATGCTCAATGCCTTCAAAGAACAAGGCTGTAACATGAGCCTGAAAGTCCATTTCTTGCACTCCCATGTGAACTACTTTCCCGAAAACTTGGGGGCGTACAGTGAAGAACAAGGTGAAAGGTTTCACCAGGACATCAAGGACGCAGAGAGAAGGTACCAAGGAAGATGGAACACCACTATGATGGCTGATTTCTGCTGGTTGCTGCTGCGGGAAACCCCAGATGAAAAATACGCCAAGCAGTGCACCAAGAGAAGCATTCGGGGGAAGAAGAAACGGGCCCACCAGGAGATTGATTGACCCAAGAATGACTTTAAAATCTAAACTGTGTTGACAAATATCGTGTTTTTACTAAACTTTGAAATAAAAATTTGCTAGTTATTACCACAGTGTCGGATCTCATTTATTAGAATTTTATTTTCACACCATCGGGTGTTTGTCTTCATGTATTGCAATGGTGCGGTTTGCGTTTTCTATTCTTACATACATACCTGTACAACAGTTTTTGCACATTTCTTTGCTTTGCTTTGTGTCTAACCTCGCTCTTATATGCTCAATGTTTGTGCACATGTATGTGGCTGTTTTAAGTGCAGACAATTTTGTTACCATCACAGTGTGTTTTGTTGACATTACTCTATTCTTATGTGCTGCCTTGTTACAATTTTCTTTATTCGTATTTGAATAACTACTAAACAATTAGTATAAAGAATTCATCCAAGAAACTTTTATCTCGATCGCACTCAATCTGAAACGTTCACCTCAAACTGCTAACCCAATGTAGCAAAAAATCTGTACGTGATGGAGCAAATTGGTTACCAGATTTGGATTCAGCGCACCAAAAAACGTAAAAATCAATCGAAACATTAGAGGCAGTTTAAAAAAAATTTTTTTTAGTGTACCTGTGTAATCACCCAAATAAAAAGACTATACACACCAAAACAAATAGTACACCATGGTTTAACAACACACTAAGACAAATGAAAAGAGAACTAAGAAAACTTGAAATGAAATGACAGAAATCCAAGTTGTCTGTACACAAGGAAATATACAATAACCATCTCACAAAATATAAGGAAACAATAGACAGCACAAAGAAAAACTACTACGCAGCAACCTTAGCAAAATCATATAATAGACCTAGAGAGCTATTTTCCATTGTCAGAAATCTAACCAATAACGCTCAAACTTCTAGCAACGAAATCACTGACATCTCAGTACAAACCCTAGCTAATCACTATCAAAACAAATCAAAAAAACCTACTATGTCCTTAGAAACTATCAACATTTCTTATCAGTCTGTAGATGAATGGTCAGACTTTTACCCCATTTCAAAAGTGTCATTAAAAACTATCATCTCCGGACTAAATACCACAACTTCGTATTTAGATCCATGCCCAGTATCATGGATAAAAAACACACTGCCAACACTACTATCCTATATTTTCCCAATAGTCAACCTCTCACTAATCCAAGGATACCTTCCACCCTCGCTCAAACATGCGCAAATACACCCAATCCTAAAGAACTGCAAATTAGATAAAACATCTCCAGTATCATACAGGCCCATCTCTAGCATACCATTTTTGGCCAAAATAATTGAAAAGGTAGTGCAATTACAGACACAGGAATATATAGACTCATCTTACCCACTTGACGAACAACAATATGGATTCCGGCCCCGCCACGGAGTAGAAACACTTCTAACAGTATTAATCGATACACTCCTAAAAGGAATCGACAATCAAACAGGCATTCATCCTCCTTTTCATTGACATATCAGCAGCCTTTGATAGTGTGCATCACTCAATAATGCTCAACAACCGAAGCCAGATAGGCATAAACTCCACCGTACATAAATGGTTCACCTCATATTTAAATAACAGAACGCAAAATGTAAGAATAGGTAATCAAACCTCCAATACATACAAACAAGAAATAGGTTTACCACAAGGTTCAGCATTATCAGCCCTACTTTTCAATATTTACATAAAACCGGTCTGCAATATCTTTAAAAAATTTGGAGTACAATATCACCTCTATGCGGACGATATTATGATGTACATACCATTTACGATCCCTAACCTACTGATACAACTCCTATCAGACTGCTATAACGAAATTACAATTTGGCTAAAAACTCAAAACCTCCATATAAACCATGCTAAAACCGAAGTCCTAATCGTAACAAAAAACCAATCATTTATTCCTCCAACCCACATAACACTACAAAACCAAGAAATTAAAATAAAAAACGAAATAAGATATCTAGGTGTCATTTTAGATACACACCTTACAATGGAAACCCACATTAGAAATACCATAAAGAAAATCTACTTCAAACTTAAAATCCTCAAACAACTACGCCCCCTCGTATTTATACAAGATTTTATTAATATAACACAGGCTACCATAACCCCCCACTTCGATTTCGCCAACCTAATACTTATGGGCATTTCAAAACAAAACATCAAAAGAATTCAACTAGCGCAAAATGCAACAGCTAGAATTATATTAAAAATAAACTCACTCCAACACATAACATCGATACTAGCATCCCTTCACTGGTTACCAATACAAAGCAGGATAATATACAAAACAATAATAACTGCATTCAAAGCCTTAAATGACATGGCTCCGAAGACATTATGTAATCTAATATGCAAAGAACCACCTAAGCCTACTCATAGAAAAGGACAATTAAATAAACTAAAGATTCCAAAAGAATTCATAAAAACTCACAAATTAACAAACAATAGAGCCTTTTCCCACATAGCTCCAACCATCTGGAATTCACTACCAGAGGACCTACGATCACTAACAGAGATCACGGAATTCCGGAAAAAATTGAAAACGTATCTATTCACTAAACACTATAATACCATGGAAAACCCTCCACTCGACTTAGATAAAGGCTAAACAGGAACCTGCCCACATCAAGTATATACTCCCTACTATAACGGACAACATACATAGCTTAAACGAAATGACGCTCCATTCTATTATGCCCTAATACCTCCACATGTATATAGTTGCAACTGTTATGTACTGCCTTACGTTGTACAGACATTACATTTTGTTTAGATAAATTGTTACTCACACTGTTTTAGTTGAAATATTCTGCTTAGTTATTGCTCTCTGCTTTGTTTAAGTTAAGATGTTCTATGTAAAAAGTTAAGATGTTCTATGTAAAACAAACTTCGCTTTGTTAACTGTTGTTAATTGTACACCGCAACTGATCGCTGGAAGATGCGGTATATAAATGAGTGTTAAATAAATAAAATAAATAACTGCATATATACCTCAGTATAACAGAAATTAAATGTTCACAGATTGCATTGTATTTCATTACAGTTCTTGGCAGTTTGTTCTTAGTTATAAATGTAACACCATTTCTTCTTTGTCTTTCTTTTCTAGCACAGTATACCATGTGGTCATCAGATTTAAAGTGCTTGATACCAGTCCATTTCAATTCGCTTACAGCTATCAGTTCGAGTTGTACATATTCCATTCCTTCCTGACCATCTCCAGCTTCCCTTGGTTCATGCTTTGTACGTTCCATGTCTCAATATGTAAAACATCTTTGCAGCTTCTGACTCTTTCATGCACAGCTACAATCAGCAGTCAGATGTCCTGAGGGCTTTGATCCAACCACATCATAAACGCTGGCTTTACTCTGAAAAGTCTTCAGCTCATCCCCAGTAGCCCACCGAGTGCCTTCCGCTGACCTGGGGGTCTGAAAATCGCCACTATCCAGATAAAGGGTGTGATTATCCAGATAGTAGCTGCATAATCTGGATAATCAGCGGCAGCCCCTAACCAGATACTGCCGCTGAACATCCAAAAGATATTTAAATACCATGGCTACCCGCCATGGCATTTAAATATCCAGAGGGCTGATTGGCCCGTGTGTGTGGATAGGACACCAATAAAAAAATGTACTAAGGACACACATCTAAATTAAGACATACAGTTGCGATCTCATAAATCAGTTTGACTGTATGAACTATTTTAGCGCTTCTTAATGTAGGAGTAAACAGCTTTTCAGACAAGAGGAAGTATAGGTCAGTCACATATACTGTAGTCCTCAAAGAACACATTTTAGGCCTTGATTTTAATATTTAAAGAACATTTCATAAGTATTTCATCATGAATATTAAAACTACTTTCATCCTGTTTTCATAGTTGGCAGCATATATGGATATTTAGCTGTTTTTCACATTCAAGCCACCTACAATAAGTGTTAGATGAAACAACATTCTTCCCAGCTGTTAGTTAGGAAAGTCAAATACATAATCAGCATGGCAGATCATTAAATAAAACATGGCTTTTCTTACCCTGGTAGGCTGTTCCACACCAAATGCAATAAAAATGCTCTCTTCTTAAATACGTGGTCAGAGCTTCCAGCTTTTCCAAGGACTGGAATGATTAAAAAAATAGGCAGCTAAGTTTCTTGGCTCACATCAAAAAAACCGAGGTAGACTACAATAAACTGTAGCATTTGATCAACCTTACTAGATCATGCAACTGCCATATTTTTCTGACATGTGCTAATAATACTGTATGATAAATTATACCAAATAAAAAAAAAAGATGATTTGCAAATTAGTTCTGCACCCTTAAGCAAAATCACTGAATTTTTTTTTGTCTGACTTATGGACAATGCCCTGCCCTTCTTGTCAAAAACTGAAATTTGGATTTAGCTCATACTTTTCTCAGAGGTTCAAGGTAAATTATGTTGAGGTACTATAGGTATTTTCCTATTCTAGGCCTTGACAAATTTTGTTCCTATGTAGGAACCAGACCAAAATCTTAGGAGCCAGTGGGTGTGACCTCCTCGCACCAGTGTGGAAGTGATGTTTGTACATGTGTGGTGCAGAACTAGGGTGCCGTGTGGGGATGGAGTGCCTGTTTGTGTGTGAGGGGGGGAGGGGAGAGATGCTTATTTCAGCATATCCGCATTGTGCCCTTTTGTCCAACAACATGCATTCATCCCTTTAACCTCCAACACCTTGCACTCTTCCCTCCTCCTCTCCTGCTAGGAACCATCCCCACTCTCTGTTCCCTTCCATACTCTTTCCCCTTCTCTCTACCACTGCCAACCCCTGCCCTCTACCTCTCGTCATCCTTCTTCTTTCCACTACCTCTTTAAATTTTTGCTGCTTTATGCTTCAACTGTGGCAGTACTCTTCACCTGTGCTCACGGGACATCGGATCCTCGCGGACAGCTAGCTGCCATCCCGGCATTCCTTTCTGTTCCACCTGCAGAAGATCAGATCTCCACGGGTAGACAGAAGGGGTCATAGTCATCCAGGGTCGCAAGAACATCCCAGGTGCCAGATGCACATTTCTGGTTGCCATGGCAACCCAGCGCCTGGGTTTTGTTGCACTCTGTCTATCCCCAGAGGGTTTACAATTTAAAGTTAGTATCTGAGGCAATGGAGAGTTAAATGACTTGCCCTATGCCACACAAGGAGTGGCGGGGGGATTCAAAACTGGCTTCCCTGGTTCTCAGTCCACTGCCCTAACTATTGGGCTACTCCTCCATGCCAACCAGAGGTCCCCTGCTCTTCCTGCTGGTTGCTTTCCAGCAGGAGATGGAAAAATCCCATGCCCCCCCCCCCACCACCAAAAGAAAAGGGGAAGCCATACATTACTTTCCACTATTAAGGGGATGTGATGACTTAAAAGGCCCTCCCCCCCTTATAAGGAAGGCAGAGACATGGAAATTCCTCTAAGGCAGGAATGGCTCAACTATTAGGCAAACTAGGCAGTTGCCCAGGATAACAGCTTTTGGAAGGCAATAAAAAGCAGCTGCATTCACAGCAAAAACAACAGGTTCTAACAGTCAGGCATATGCAAAGAAGCATCAGCACGTATTTTACCCTCAGGGAGGGTGGGCAGTTTCTAAATAGCCTATTTACCTGTTTAAAGAACTTTTAGAAACTGTCCTCATTATGGGTAAATTAGACTTACCTGCTAATTGTTGTTCCTTGCGGAACTCTAGTCCAGTCCCTGAACCATAGAGTTGTCAAACTCCTCCAGCAGCTTTGGAGACTGAAATACATCATCGCTTTGCTGGCACCAGTATAAGTAGGCAAGGACCGCGCCCCTTCTCACCAGTACCTATTGACAAAGCACACTAAGCAGAACAACATATAAGGAGAATTAACCAGAATACATTCAACATTACAATATATATATACGGAACAGAATATGCCACATTCCATTTCAAGTAAGTAATATTACTTCTCTAAAAATTTTATTTTTTTTTTTAAACAAATTAATTGCATTCATCGACTGTGTCGGAATAAGGATATCGTCTGACAACACAGAAGCACCGCACCCTACCCCCTCCGAAGAGGATGGGCAGGCAAGAGCGCTACGCAAGAGGGTCCTCCCATGGCTTCATCCCGCGCCCCCCGGAAGCAAAGACAATGCAGAGCACCCGCGGGAGCCGAAACAATCAGGCTGGCAACACTTCAAACCAAGGGAGGGATCCGGGACTGGACTAGAGCTCCGCAAGGAACAACAATTAGCAGGTAAGTCTAATTTACCCTTCCTTAGCGTCCCTCTAGTCCAGTCCAGGAACCATAGAGGATGTAACAGAGCAGTGCACATCAACGGGAGGGACAAGCAAGCCTAGCCTGAAGCACCGCTGAGCCGAAACGCCCATCCGCCGCTGACAAAACATCCAAGCGGTAATGCTTAGCAAAGGAATGCAAGGACGACCAAGTCACCGCCCTACATATGTCGCCCACCGGGACCAGACTGAACTCTGCCCAAGACGCTGCCTGCGCCCGAGTGGAATGAGCCCGAAGACCCAGCGGAACCAACTTGCCCTTCAAGATGTAAGTCGATGCGATAGCTTCCTTCAACCAGCGGGAAATAGACGACTTCGCCGCCGCTTCTCCCTTACGCGGTCCCGCGAACGCCACAAAAAGGCGATCTGACCGCTGGAAGGACGCCGTCTGGGCGAGATACTGCTTGAGAACCCTGCGGGCGTCCAACAGGCGCATTCGACCCCCCGATCCGGCCCCATCACGATCGGAGAACACCGGAAGAGAGACCACCTGGTTAACATGAAACGCGGACACCACCTTGGGTAAGAACGCCGGAACGGTACGGAGAACCACCTTGTGGTCGGTAAAAGAGAGATAGGGCTCCCTACAAGACAAGGCCTGTAGCTCTGAGATCCTCCTAGCCGAACAAATTGCCACCAAGAAAACCGTCTTCAACGTGAGGTCTTTTAGCAAAGCAGTGGACAACGGCTCAAACGGGGGAGCCAGCAAGGCTTCCAGAACCAAATTCAAATCCCACGGAGGAACAGCACAGCGCCGTGGCGGCCGCATGAGCAACACCGCCCTCAAAAACTGCCGGACATCCGCGTGGGCCCCGAGAGACTGACCCTGCACCTTCCCCCGGTAGCAGGAAAGGGCAGCCAGCTGCACACGCAACGAACTAGCCGCTAAACCCTTATCCACACCATCCTGCAAGAAGGAAAGGATCTGCGACACGGAAGCTCCCAACGGACGGACGGTACGCTCTGAACACCAAGCCTCAAAGATGCGCCAGACGCAAATGTACGCCAAGGAAGTTGACCGTCTACGTGCCCTCAGCAAGGTCGAAACGACCGCCGGCGAATAACCCTTAGCGGTCATCCGAGCCCTCTCAAGAGCCATGCCGTAAGCGAGAACCGAGCTACCTGAGGCATGCGCAACGGGCCCTGACTCGAGATCGGCCCGCTGAGGGAGCCTCCACGGGCGATCCGCTAACAGTCGCACCAAATCCGCGTACCACGGCCGCCGGGGCCAATCGGGTGCCACCAGCACCACAAGGCCCCAATGACGCTCTATGCGCTGCACCACCCGGCCTATCAGAGCCCAAGGCGGGAAGACATAAAGCAACTCCTCCTGCGGCCAGGGCTGTGCTAGTGCGTCGAGCCCTTCCGACATTCATTCTCGCCGTCTGCTGAAAAAGCGATCCACCTGAGACGATTAGAAGGTCGCCATGAGATCCATTAGGGGAAGACCCCAGCGCCTTACCAGAAGCGCAAAGACCTCGGGGTGAAGGACCCACTCGCCCGGGTCCACCCTTCGGCGACTCAGAAAATCCACCTTTACATTCTCTACGCCTGCCACATGCTGTGCCGACAGACACTGCAGATGCGATTCTGCCCAAGCCAGCAACTGAGCTGCCTCCTGCTCCAGCGCCACGCTGCCGGTGCCGCCCTGCTGATTTATGTAAGCGACTGTGGTCGCATTCTCCGAGAGAAACCGCACCGCCTGCCGTGCAAGAGTCCCCCGAAACGCTTGCAGAGCCAGAAACACCGCTCGCATCTCCAACCGATTGATGGACCATTCCTTCTCCACCATTGACCACAGGCCCTGGGCATACGCGTCCCCGCAACACGCCCCCCACCCCAGAAGACTGGCATCCGTGGTCAGCAGCTTCCAGGACGGGGGTTCCAAGGGCATGCCCGCGGCTAGAGTCTCCGGGCGTAACCACCACCAAAGATTCAGGCGGACTGCCCGGGGACAGATCAACTGCCGAGATAACGCATCGCGCTGATGAGACCAACGCCAGAAGAGCGCGGCCTGAAGTTTTCGCATATGCGCTCTGGCCCAAGGCACCACCTCTATCGTCACTGCCATCGTGCCGAGCAACTGGAGATACTGCCACGCCGTAGGTGCTGGCTGCCGGAGAAAGTGCCGCACCAGCTCCCGCAACGCTCGCGCCCGCTGATCCGGCAAGAACACTCTCGCGTGAAGCGTCTCAAAGCGCGCCCCCAGGTATTCCAATGACTGCGAGGGAGTCAACCTGCTTTTCGCAAAGTTGACCACCCAGCCCAGACTCTGTAGCAACCGCACCACCTTTGCGGTGGCCTCCACACTCTCCGCTCGAGACTTTGCCCGAATTAACCAATCGTCTAGATAAGGATGCACGAGCACCCCCTCCTTGCAAAGAGCCGCCGCTACAACTACCATGACCTTTGTGAACGTGTGGGGCGCCGTCGCCAGGCCGAAGGGCAACGCCTGAAACTAAAAATGTCCCATGGGAACCGCAAACCGCAGGTAGCGCTGGTGCTCCCGCCGAACTGGGATATGCAGGTAAGCCTCCGTGAGGTCGAGCGAAGTCAGAAACTCCCCCTGCCTGACGGCCGCTATGACAGATCGAAGGGTCTCCATGCGAAAGTGAGTTACCCGGAGACACAGATTGACCCTTTTTAAATCGAGGATAGGACGAAAGGAGCCCTCCTTTTTCGGCACCACGAAATAGATGGAGTACCGACCGGAACCGCACTGGTCCTCTGGCACCGGAACGATGGCCCTGAGGCGCAACAACCGCTGCAATGTGTCGAAGACGGCCCTCCGCTTGAGCGGAGCACTGCAGGGCGAAAGAACAAAGGAATCTAACACGGGACCATGAAGCTCGAGAGCGTAGCCCTCCCGGATTACCTCCAGAACCCACTGATCTGACGTAAGTTGGACCCAGGCAGGGTAGAATTCCCGCAACCGCCCCCCAACAGGAACTACACCCACCTGAGCCCGCCTCATCTCATTGGGACTTTTTACCAGAGGCGGAAGGAAAGGTGGAGAAACCTCTGCCGGCTCCTCTAAAGCCACGAAACCCCTGGCTTCTAGTCGGGAACCATCCATGCTGGGGCAGACCAAAACGAGCCACCCGAAAACGGCGAAAATCCCGAGGAGCAGCTCGAGACCCAGAGGCAGCCCTGACCAGCTTCAGTTTATCCTATGGAAGACGACCCCCTTTAGACTCACCGAGATCCTTAACCAGCTTTTCCAAATCCTCACCCAATAACAACTTACCCCGAAAGGGAAGTTTACTGAGACGAGCCTTGGAAGAACTATCGGCCGCCCAATTGCGCAACCATAAATACCTGCGCGCCGCTACAACAGAGGCCATCGACTTAGCTCCACTACGGATGAGATCATAATGGATGTCCAACAAATAGGCGGCCCCAGACTCCAAAACGCGCCGCATCCTCTACCTGCGCTGTCCTGATATCCCTTTGTAATCGCTGGGACCAGCGCAAGCAACCTCTCGCAACCCAAGCCCCCGCTATGGCGGCTTGCATAGAGAGGGCACAGACATCAAACACCTGCTTCAACAGCGTATCTAACTTCCTATCCTGCACATCCTTCAACGCCGCGGCGCCCTCAACCGGTATCGTAGTCTTCTTAGTGACGGCTGAGACCGCCGCATCAACCTTTGGAGACCGAAAAAGCTCCCTATCCTGATCCGACAATGGATAAAGGCGCGACAAGGCCAGAGAGCCCCGTAGCGCCGATTCGGGCGAGTCCCACTCCTCCTGAATCATCCCTCTAAAGACTCTATGCAGGGGAAAGACCCGCTGGGACTTGCGCACCGCCTGGAGCAGAGGATCCTCCAGAGCATCATCCGACGCCATCGTCTCCGCAGGCATATTCAACGTTTTGAGAGTCTCGGCAATCAAGGCCGGAAGCTCTTCCCTCCTAAACACCCTGACGAGCCGACTATGCTGCTCCGAGTCAGGTAACTCTCCCTCCTCCAGCTCCTCACCGGAGGTGTTATCCAGGTCCACGTCCTCCGCCCCGAGGTTTCCCCCAGATGAGACGGAGAATCCTCCTCCGCGGACCCTTTGGCTACTTTCGCAGCAGGAGCGCCGTCCTCCGCCCGAAGCAGGGACCCCGGACGTTTCAGCCCCTCCGAAACACGAGCCGAAGAGACTAAGCCGGGTTGCAGGAGCGCAAAAGCTTGTTGCATGAGAGAGAAAAAGTCTGGCGGAATCCCCGGAGCAAGGGCCACCGACGTCTGACCCTGCGAAGCCGAGGACCCCTCCCCCGGGGAAGACTCCGGCCCCTGAAAATCCAGAGTCGGAGGCAAAGCCGGTACCTCCCCCAGCGTAAGCTCCTCACCTGCGACGGCCGGAAAAGGAGCTGAAGCTTCCCTAACGTTGGAAGCTAGAGTACAGGACCCACACACACTGGATCCTGACAGCAAACCCCGCTTAGCTCCACAAACCACACAGCGTGGCTTCGCAGGCATACTCAGAGGGAAGCACTCCTGCCACCCTCTGTCCGTGGGTCCGCAGCACAGCCCAGCAAAAAAGGGAGCTTGTGAGGCTGAATCCAGAAACCCCTGTTTAAAAGTAAAGATTTTTTTTTAAAATTCTGCACACACTATGATGCTAAGGCACCCCAAGTCGAACCCAAGTGGTCTGTAGCCAAAACGAGGGTTAGAAAGCCCAGAAAAAGCAAATTAAAAGCAAAAAAGAAAATCGGGATTTTTTCAAAATGGCCGCCGCAGCCGATTCCCGCTGAAAAAACCACGCGACAGGCCACCCTGAGAGGAATAAAAAATCAAACTTAGGCACCCCCCCCGTTAAACCCAAAGGGGCCCCCAAAAAGTAGCAAATTAAGCACCTTCTACTCACCACAGCAAGATGGGGTGAAGGAGAGAGGGAGAGATGCAGCAGCCTCGCTGGAGCTCAGCCTGACTGTGGCTTCAGCTCCAACACCAGCAGCAGTTTGTCAGCTGCCCTGCCAACTCCGGGCCACTGCTGTTAGCCTGCAACCTGCTCCTCACCCTTCAAAGCGGGTTCAGGAGCAGGGAGGCACAGAAATATCCTTGTGCTGACTGAACCCCACAGTGCTCGTTTAAACAATGGGGCAGGTAAAGGAAAGAAGTAAAAGTTAGAGGAAAAGTAAGAGGAGGGAGGGGGGAAAAGGGGGGGGGGCAGATGGAGCCAGAGGAAGAAATCTCCTGCACCAGCACAGCTCCTGCAATCAAAAAACCCAGAAGGGCAAATCAATAAAAGTAAAGTCAAATTTAAAGTTAAATGTATTCTATTTAGCTCTGCCTATATTCCTAACTGAGCCCAGAACCAGGCTCAGAATCTCCTTCAGCTGCTTGGAGACTGAAAGTACTGGTGAGAAGGGGCGGTCCTTGCCTACTTATACTGGTGCCAGCAAAGCGATGATGTATTTCAGTCTCCAAAGCTGCTGGAGGAGGTTGACAACTCTATGGTTCCGGGACTGGACTAGAGGGACGCTAAGGAAGTAAATATATACAAAGTATTATGTAAATATATACAAAGTATATTTGTTTTGTGCACGATTGCTCTAGGAAGGGTAATATTGGGGTAATCATGATTGCTGAGTTTCCTTATCGAAACACTTCAATAGTGCAAGGTGAAAATTATAACAAACAAAATTTCACAACTCCAAATACATACAAATACAGTTTAATTATCAAAATCTTGGATGGGGCAGGGGAGGACTAAGGACTTGATAGGTAATTGGGGGAAGAGACAGTGCAAAGCTTTAAGTTGGCCAAGGTGCCTAAGACTCTTGCACTTGCCCTGCTCTTATGCCCCCTTCCTTCTCTTCATTAGAAGGAGCAGAAAGAGCTCTACAAAGTGGAGGCTCTCAATGCCCCTTCCCTCATCAGGTGATTGGTAGGTCCCCAATCCACACAAAGGCCCTTTTTTGACACTTCTCAACGTGCAAAAAAAAAGATCCCTTATTTTTCAAGGGGTGACGCGTTCTTTTGTGAAAAGAAAAAAAAAAGTGTATTTGTATTTAATTTTACAAAATTTTCATGCAAACTGCAATAGTTCTTGCTTAATATTTAGCATGGCAGTTTTAGATACAATAAAATGATATTTTAGATGCCTTATTTGTAATTTCCATGTGGAAACAGCATCTAAATGTACATGGCAATTTTAGAAAGGGATCACTTTACATGTGGAAGTGATGTCACGGCAATTACTCAGCATCAACTACAACAAAACAGAGACCTCAATTTCAAGCCACCTGCAACAATCATGATGGACAACAAAGACCTCACAGTCGAAATGGAGGTTAAATATTTAGGAGTCACATTTGACCAGGGGATTAAATCTACAGGCCCTTATAAAGCAAACTACAAAATCCATATATCACAAACTCGGAATCCTAAAGAACCTATGCCCCCTCCTTAACCCAGTGGATTTCTGCACAGTTTGCCAAGCCATCATTACCCCTCTACTAGATTACGGTAACTCAAGCTACCAAGGCCTACCAAAATACACACTATACCCTCTGCAACAATGCAATGTGTGCCTTCGAGTCACTGCTGACTTCTGGTGACCCAGAAGCTCGCAACTACTACAAAATACAGCAGCAAGAATTATACAAGGAACCTTTCGTCAGACCCACATCACCCCAATCCTCAGACAACTACACTGGCTACTTATAATATCAAGAATCAAATACAAACTAATACCGAAAATCTACAAAGTGATAAATAACCAGTCGGCTGTATCTTTTCAGTTGCTACTAAGAAAACTCACCAACAATTGACCGAGGAGACTTAATACACTCAACTTCCTAGAAATACTGCCCGAAAAACCCACCAGAGGTCAAAGGGCAAACAATAGGGCATTCTCCCTCTATGCCCCCACCACATGGAACTCCCTACCACCTCAGCTAAGAACCATTGAACCCTTGGCAGATTTCCATAAGAAGCTGAAAACCCACTTATTCCTTGAATTCTATGAGGCAGACCCCACTAGGTCTAGCCCATACTATGGCAAGCACCAGTCTAGCTGTTCCATCTTTTGTACATAAGTTATACTAAGTTACTCTACATCTATCCATTTCTTGCTCTAGTCACTAGATTTATCTTGTAACCCATCTACCTTAACTTTTATCCTAATGTTAATTATAACTTGCACCGCTATCATCCTCTTTTTATTTTGTTCAGTGCAATGAGTTCCTTTTAAACCATCTTGACTTGTAGAAAGACAGATAAAAATGATGTTAAATAAATGTGGATGTCCATAAAGCGTAGTTACTCATCTGTAACTGGTGTTCTCCGGGGACAGCAGGAATCAGTCCTCATATATGGGTGACAGTCTCATATATGGGTGACATCGGTGCCGACGGAGCCAGCGTGGATCCACAACCCAGCTTTCAAAGAAAGCCTTTGGGAGCTATACTATGCATACGCGGTAACCTTCCCACTCAAAGCTGCCATCTTGCCTCAGTCTGTTTTCTTCCGCGGAGCCCTGGCAGACACCTGCAAATGTCCCATCTGTGCACCCAGGTAAAAAGTAGAATTAATTTTGGTGCTGAAACCCAGTGTTGTCTTTCCAAGTTGATGCTGAACTGCTTTATGATAAGATCATTTTATGTCTTCATACCAATTTGTAAAACTGGACAACACTGTTGACGTGGATATACACTTTCACAAGTCCGATGGTCACAAATCATGATGCATTCTTAACTCAGTTATTTCTCATATAATTGAAATCAGAGAAATTTAATTTGGTCTATTGGGTAATCTGCACACACACTGTTCTACCATTTCCTGGGTATTTCAGAAAGGCACACCTTCCCAACGAGGGTCCGCTTAAGGGTTCGTAGAGTGGCTTGGTTTCATTACCCTATATTTTGATAACATCATGGGCAACTTGCCCATATTTTGTTTTATAAATTTCAAGGGAATTGTATGAAGGGCAGATTGGTCTAACAAGGTACCTCATTGTGGCTCAATATTAGGTGTTTTTTATGATGCAAAAGATTCTAGCATGACATTGTGCATTGTAATTGGCTCTGCCTTTAGTATATCACTTATCCTGAGTGAGGTTTACTTTCTTCCATGAAGCTTATAATATGCGTTTTTCAGGTTAAACCCTGCTAAGCTGCATGGTTTATGTAATTTGGCACTTGCGTGTTCTTTTTGTGTACCACCATAATATATTGTTAAGTACTGATGTTTTACATTCTCCTCTCTTCACTCCCCTCAATGTGGATTATGTTCAAGATTGCTCTAGCAGAGATTTCCTCCTACATAACTGGTTTATTGTTCATAGCATACACATTTTGCACATTATACCATGGTCTTCTCCCTCCCTTCACTGTCCACTTTGTGTGATTGTTTAGAATTGGGAAGTCACAATTATATATGTGCTGAGTCTTGATTTTATATTTTCATGTTGAGTACTGATTGTTTAATTGTAGTTAAAAGGGTCTTGGTACATTTTTAAAACAAAGTTACATTCTTTGTGGTACTTTAGTTTAAATGGAGGAATATTTTCTTTAGTGGGGTAGGTTTAAAACTCTGCTTTAGTAACTTTCTCAGCTCTTTGAAGCCACTGACACCTAATCAGGTGTTAGTTCCCTCCCTCCCTACCTCCCCCCCCCCAACACCCACCCACCCCTAGTGAGCACTCATACTTTATAGGGCACCTCCCCAATTAACACAACACAGGGACTTGGAACAGCATATTGTCAATATAATTAAAGAGATTTAACTGCTTTTTCTCTGAAAGGACAGCTGTGAAAACAGCTGGTACTTTGGTAGATCTCTCTCTTTTGCTTTAACAGATACCTAAGCTCCACAAACAGAACAACGGCTGGGAAAAATCGTATCGCTAAAGCTGTTGCCCCCGTGACAGCTTCTGCCTCTGTCCAGACAGAGGTCCTAATGCCAGCTGAAGGACCGGTTCCATGTGCAGGGTGCCTGCATGCTGAAGCTCTCAGGAAACAAGTGAGGAACTCAGAGAGGAGGTGGTAAGGCTGAGGAGCATTCAAGAAAGTGAGAAGTACATTGATGAGATGCTTCTTGCAACAACCAAGCCCTCCAGCAAAAGGGTGCCTACAGAATGACGAAGATTGGACACAAGTCACCAGGGCCTGCAGAATCACCAATCCAACTTCTCCAGCCCTCGAACTGAAGAACCATTATGCAGCCCTGGAAGTGGAGGAGGTGAAAGCATCCCTGGAAAGGGAAGAACCAGAGCTCAAGTACCCCATAGTTGCAGAATCAATAACTACAAAGAAGCGAAGGGTAGTGGTGGTTGGTGACTCTGTTCTGAGGGGTACTGAGGCCTACCAGACTTTATGTCCTGAGAGGTATGCTGTCTGCCAGGTGCCAAAATCCAAGACATTATGGAGAGTTTGCTGAGACTCATCAAGCCCACTGACTATTACCCAATGTTGCTAATCCATGTCAGAACAAATGATACTCAGTCCAAGAAACGTGGACAGCAAAAGAAGAATATCTTTTATTGATCAATTGATCATGTCGGCGGTTCTGGTGAAATCCATTTTACCTAGGAAGAGCATCAAGGAATTAAATATGTGATATATATTAGATTGACCATACAGGTAACTTCTAAATGAATTAAAGTTGATATTCACTATAATCCCGCGATACTCATGGATAGGCTGTCCTAGCCACAATATAACAATCATACCGCACGCTGCTTTTTGCGATTCCACTGATTCTTTGTTTCTTGTAATAATTTTCCTCCCTTGGTAATATAATAATTATAACCCTCATTTGGGGGTTTATTCATGGAATAACACATTTTTTGTACGGGTGGTTTACAGAGATATAAGAACATAAGATATGCCATACTGGGTCAGACCAAGGTCCATCAAGCCCAGTATTCTGTTTCCAACAGTGGCCAATCTAGGTCATATGTACCTAGCAGTTTCCCCAAGGGACACAGGTTCCACAATGCTTGTATTGGTTCAAGCATTGATATCCTGGGTCCCTTCTTAATAATGGTTTATGGACCTTTCCTCCAGGAACTTGTCCAAACCTTTTTTAAACCCAGCTACACTAACAGCCTTTACTACATCCTCCGGTAACAAATTCCAGAGTTTGATTACACGTTGAGTGAAAATATATTTTCTTTTATTAGTCTTAAATAGTTTACCCTGTAGCTTCATTGCATGTCCCCTAGTCTTTCTATATTCTGATAACGTAAACAATCGATCTACGTTTACCCGTTCCACTCCGTTCATTAATTTATAGACTTCTATCATATCTCCCCTCAGCCGTCTCTTTTCCAGGTTAAAGAGCCCCAACCTTTTTAGCCTTTCTTCATAGGAGTATCCTTCCATCCCCTTTACCATTTTGGTGGCTCTTCTCTGAACCTTTTCTAAAATCGCTATATCCTTTTTAAGATACGGCAACCAGAATTGCACACAATATTCAAGGTGCAGTCTCACCATGGAAAGATATAGAGGCATTATATCATCTTTTGTTTTATTTTCCATTCCTTTCCTTATCATACCTAGCATTCTATTTGCTCTCTTGGCCGCCGCTGCACACTGGGCCAAGGGTTTTAACATGGTATCCACAATGACGCCTAAATCTTTTTCCTGGGTGGTGGTTCCTAATGTGGAACCTTGCATCGTGTAACCATAGTTTGGGTTGTTCTTCCCTAGGTGCATAACCTTGCACTTGTCCACATTAAATTTCATCTGCCATTTTGATGCCCAGTCTTCCAATTTATCAAGATCCTCTTGCAATTTTCCACAATCCTCTTGGGTTTTAACAACTTTAAATAGTTTTGTGTCATCTGCAAATTTGATAACCTCACTCGTTATTCCACTTTCCAGGTCATTTATGAATATGTCAAAAAGCAGCGGACCCAGCACAGATCCCTGGGGTACACCACTATTCACCTTTCTCCATTGGGAAAATTGGCCATTTAGCCCTACCCTCTGCTTTCTATCTTTTAACCAGTTCCTGATCCACAATAATACACTGCCTCCTATCCCATGACTCTTTAGTTTTGCCAAAAGTCTCTCATGAGGGACCTTGTCAAAGGCTTTCTGAAAGTCCAGATACACAATATCAACCGACTCACCTTTGTCCACCTGATTATTCACTCCTTCAAAAAAACATAACAGATTAGTAAGACAAGATCTTCCTTGTCTAAAGCCATATACACTGATCATACATATGGTTGTCTTCCTCTTTCCCAAGTGATATAGGATGTATTGAATACACAAGTACACACAGAGGTATGTTTTTTGATGTTATTTATTGTACATTATATATTTTTATATATTTAAGTATATATTTTTAAAGTTTTTATTCACAATTAGACATTTAAATTGTGTTATATAGTTTACATATGTCTTATTTTTGTTCCAGCTTATAATACAATCCTGTGCTGGTTTAAGTTTTATGCATGGTTTACCAATTTCATATTATTTTTTATATATATTTACCAACTTCATATTAACAATGACAGAATAGTTCATTTTAAGGCCTTTTAGGTTTATATCTGGTTAATTTTAATTTTTTTAATTTATATTTATATTATTATTATCTTTATAATTATATTTATATGTTTTATACATTTTAGTTAAGCCAGCCCCTGATGAAGGCATAACGAAACACAGCCTGTGTCGCCAGTGGCTTAAATTAATCAATAAAAGATATTCTTCCTTTGCTGTCCACGTTTCTTGGACTGGGTTTGTTGACAGCACGTGGACTCGTGCTTTGCTGTTGTTGGAACAAATGATACTGCCAGGTATCCCTCTGAGCGTATCAAAAGTGACTTCATGGCTCTGGGGCAGAGGGTGAAGCAGATAGGTGCAAAGGTGGTGTTTTCAATTCTCCCTGTTGAGGGTAAAGGCCAAGGCAGAGAGGTTCACATCCTGGAGATGAATGCATGGTTGCGTGGATGGTGTCATCTAGAGCGTTTTGGTTTCCTGGACAACGGGATGCTGTTCCAAGGCTTGCAGAGCAGAGATGGCGTCCATCTGTCCAAGAAAGGTCAACTCATCTTCAGTAGTAGACTGGCTAATCTACTGAAGAGGGCTTTAAACTAGATTCGTTGGGGATGGGTGAAGACAGCCCCCAGGTAAGTGAAAGCCCTCAGGTAAGTGAAACATTAAATACCTTTATGGAAATGGGTAAAAGGGGTAACATATGGAAAGCAGTGTGTATAAATTCCCGTAGCATGGGAAATAAGATCCCTGATGTTGAAGATTTGATGGGAGTGGCTGACTTGGATTTAGTGGCAGTTACAGAAACATGGTTCACAAAATACATGACTGGGATGTAACTATACCAGGCTATACTTTATTTAGAAAGGACAGGGTAGGAAGAAGGGGAGGAGGAGTGGCACAATATGTAAAAAATAATATTAAAGCTTTGGAATTACAGAGCTTAAAAAGGGAGAGAGGAGGCACTGCGGGTTAAACTCGAAAGAGGGAAAGAGAAATCTATTTGCATTGGCATGATATACAGACCTCCCTCACAAGAAGAAGTGGAAAGAGAATTAATTGAAGACATATGCAGTATTGCTAGGAAAGGGGAAGTGCTACTGATAGGGGATTTCAATATGCCAGATGTTGACTGGCACATTCCTGGATTCTCTACAGGGAGAACTATTCAGGCAATTGGTAACACACCTCACATGTGAAGGGGCCATATCGGACTTGGTGCTTACCAATGGTGAAAATGTTTCTGTTGTTATAGTGGGAGATCATTTTGCATCCAGTGATCACCAGATGGTGTGGTTCAGTATTAGGACTAGGGCTGTTAGAATCCATTCAAAAGCGAGGGTCTTAGACTTTAGGAAAACTAACTTTGCCAAGATGGGCCAATACGTCAAGGAGCGGGATGGGAACAGCTGGGGGATGTAGAAAGACAGTGGGCAAAACTGAAAGGGGATATTTTAAGGGCAACCAACCTTTTTGTTAAAATGGTAAATAAGGAGAAATTAGACCTTACCTGCTAATTGTCTTTCCTTGAGTTCTCTCCGGGCCAGTCCAGAACATGAGGGTAGTCAATCTTCCTCCTCTAGCAGCTGAGGACTGAAAAACTGATTCTTGTTGCCAAGGTTACCCAGCTCCCCCTTGGTGTCAGAAGCCAGTCTATGGTATCAAAGCAGGAAATGCACGCTATCACTGACACCGGAAGAAAACAAAAACGACCTATACTAACCACTAAGAACTGGTCGAGTAAAAAGAAACTGACAAGAGTAGCGCAGAAGGTTTAGTACCGTGTCGCCAAGTGTTCCTTTTTTTTTGTTTTTTTTTTGTTTTACAAATCCTCCAAGACAGAGGAGCTCTTTGACTTATACACTAATGGCTGAAAACTGAACAAAAGAACCACAGCCCGCTCACAGAATATAGCAATATATATGGGGTGGGTTCTGGACTGGCCCGGAGAGAACTCAAGGAAAGACAATTAGCAGGTAAGGTCTAATTTCTCCTTCCTATTCGTCTCTCCGGGCCAGTCCAGAACATGAGGGTAGTACCAAAGCAGTACCTAAACCCGGGAGGGACCTGTGAGCCCCGCAACAATGGTCGAAGCTCCCACGCTCGCATCCTGCCACGCCTGCACATCCAAACAATAGTGACGGGTAAAAGTGTGAAGAGATGACCAGGACGCCGCCCGACAAATATCCACCGGCGGCACTAAGGCCGACTCAGCCCACGACGTAGCCTGACCCCTGGTAGAATGAGCACGGAGCCCAACCGGAACAGACTTGCCTTTTGATTCGTAAGCCACTCGTATAGCATGCTTCACCCATCGAGCAATCGAGGCCTTGGTGGCCGCCTTCCCCTTCGACGGACCCCCAAACAGGACGAACAACCTAGCCGATTTACGAAACGACGCCGTCTCCTTAAGGTAACGGCGGAGGACACGACCCATGTCCAACTTTCTTAGAGACCGATCAAGCCGACCCGTCCCCGACACCGCGAAGGTGGGAAGCGAGACCGGCTGGTTCACGTGAAAGGCGGACACCAACTTAGGCAGAAAAGACGGCACCGGCCGCAAGAACACTTTTTCCGCTGAAAACTGAAGGAACGGCTGCCGACAGGACAGCGCCTGTAAATCCGAAATTCTCCTCGCCGAACATAACGCCACCAAAAAAGCCGTTTTCCAAGACAATTCCCGGACACTACCTGACGTCCGTGGCTCGAAGGGAGGCTCCGTCAAGGCTTCCAACACCAAATTCAAGTCCCAAGGTGGTATGACCGGTCTAACCGGCGGCCGAAGGTGTTTAGCCGCTCTAAGGAAACGCAGAACATCGGGATGAGTGGAGAGGGAAGACCCTTGGACCGATCCCCTATAAAACGGCCATAGCTGCTAACTGTACCTTCAGGGTGCTAAGAGCCAGCCCTTTCTCAAGCCCACACTGAAGAAAGGCAAGTATCTCTGGGAGGGACGCCCACCCCGGCCAAACCGCGCGTTCCCCACACCACGCTTCAAAGACGCGCCATACCCGAATGTACGCTAGCAAAGTGGAACGCCTTCTAGACTTTAACATCGTGGCTATGACCGCCCCCGAATATCCCTTACGTCGCAAATGCTCCCTTTCAAGAGCCAAGCCGTAAGCAAGAACTGATCCGCCTGTGGCATCAGGACAGGCCCTTGATGAACCAAGTCGACCCGAGCGGGCAACCTCCATGGCCACCAGAAGTTGCATCAGATCCGCGTACCACGGTCGTCTGGGCCAATCCGGAGCAATGAGGAGCACCAGCCCCGCGTGCCTCGCTATCCGTTGAATGACGCGACCCACTAATGGCCACGGAGGAAACACATAAAGGAGTTGTCCCAACGGCCAGGGCTGAACCAGTCTGTCGAGTCCTTCCGACATGTGCTCCCTGCGTCTGCTGAAAAATCGCTCTGCCTTGGCATTGCCTAGGGTCGCCATAAGATCCATGACCGGTTGACCCCATCGCATCGTGAGTTCGTGAAAAATGGCTGCATTGAGTTCCCACTCTCCGGGATCTAGCACATGTCGACTGAGATAATCGGCCTGAATGTTGTCTTTTCCGGCCACATGAGCCGCCGAGATCACCTCGAGATGAAATTCCGCCCATTGGAATAACCGCTGACTCTCCTCCAAGAGTAAGGCACTGCCCGTGCCGCCCTGGCGATTGATGTAGGATACCGTCACCAAGTTGTCGGAGAAAACTCGCACTGCCTTGCCTTTGAGAAGGCTGGCAAACTTCATGAGCGCTAGACGCACCGCGCGCAGCTCTAGCCGGTTGATCGACCAAAGACTCTCTTCCGCCGTCCAGGATCCTTGCGCTATCTGAGACAAACAATGCACTCCCCAACCGGACAGACTGGCATCCGTCGTGAGCAAGACCCACTCGGGCAGATCTAGCGGAATCCCCGCTTGCAGATGCCTCGGCACCAACCACCAGCGAAGACTGACGCGCACCTGTGCCGGACATACTGACATGAAAGAGGATGATGTTGAGGAGACCACCGCGAGAGCAGAGCCTGCTGCAGCGGCCGCATATGAGCTCGGGCCCAAGGAACTAGATCTAAGGCCGCCGCCATCGACCCCAGCAATTGTAAGTACCTCCAAGCCGTTGGAGCCTTTATTCGCAAAAATGCCGACACCTGCGACAAAATCTTCTGAACCCTCTCCGGAGGCAGAAGGACGACTCCTCTTTCCGTATCGAAGAACGCCCCTAGATAAGTCAACTGTTTCACCGGATCCAACCGACTTTTGGCTGGGTTGACAACCCAACCGAGATCTTCGAGGAACGCCACTACCCGAGCTGTAGCCCTGACTGACTCCTCTCGCGACGCCGCTCGGATCAACCAGCCGTCCAGGTAAGGATGTACCTGAATGCCTTCTTTGTGGAGCGCCGCTGCTGCCGCCACCACCATCACCTTGGTAAAGGTGCGTGGCGCCGTCGCCAGACCGAAGGGCAAGGCTCGGAACTGAAAATGACCCATGGGAACTGCAAAACGAAGAAACCTCTGATGATCTTTCCTGATTGGAATGTGGAAATAGGCCTCCGTCAAATCTATGGAGGACAGCACCTCTCCCGGTCGAACGGAGCGGATAACCGATCTCAACGTCTCCATCCGGAAATGAGGGACGCACAAACACCGATTAACATGTTTCAAATCCAAGATGGGTTGGAAGGAACCCTCCTTTTTGGGAACCACAAAATATATCTAGTATCGACCGAAGCCGTATTGGTCGGGAGGCACTGGGACCACTGCTTGGAGCCGCAACAAACGCTGCAACGTGTCGTGGACCGCCCTCCTCTTTGCGAGAGGACCGCACGGAGAGAAAACAAAGGCGTCCGCCAAGGGCTGGTCAAACTCGAGAGCATAGCCCTCTCTGATAATCTGGAGAACCCACTGGTCGGTAGTAATGGCGGCCCAAGCTGGGGCAAAATCCCGCAAAAGTCCACCCACCGGAATCTCCCCCTGGGCCAGCCTCACGTCATTGCGGTTTTCTTGCTGAGGCAGGAGAAGTGCCAAAGAAACCCCTGCTGGAACCTCGGGCACCGTGAAAGGACTGTCCCCTCGCCAAAAAGCGACCGCGCTGATAAGGAGTAAAGCGAGCTCCCCGAAACCTGCGAAACTCACGTCCCTGACCTCTCTGGAAAGAACTCTGCTTCGCAGCTCGTGGACGGTCTTCGGGGAGGCGACCCCCTTTGGAGTCTCCTAAATCTTTCACGATCTTCTCTAAAGCCTCTCCAAAGAGCAGCTTACCCTTGTAGGGAAGTTTACTGAGGCGTGCCTTGGATGAAGCATCCGCCGACCAATTCCGTAACCAAAGAAATCGCCGAGCGGCGATCACGGAGGCCATTGATTTTGCTGAAATTCGAACCAAATCATAAAAAGCATCCGCCAAATAAGACGCCGCAGACTCCAGCTTCACTCCCTCCACCGAAGGAGTAGCCTCACTCTCCTGCCCTGGACCCATCTGAATCCACCTGATAGAGGCTCTGGACACATACGCCCCACACACAGAAGCCTGAAGCGCTAGCGCACTAGAATCAAACGCCTGCTTTAAAAGCGCCTCTAATCTGCGATCTTGGATATCTTTAAGGGCTGTAGCCCCCTCAACTGGGATCGTGGTCTTCTTGGTGACTGCGGAAACCAGCGCATCCACCTTAGGCATCCGTAAGAACTCTCTCTCTTCCTGGGGCACGGGATACAAACGCGCCATAGCTTGAGCTCCCCGCAAGGAAGCTTCCGGGCATTCCCACTCAGATTCGATCATCTGTTTAATCACCCTGTGAAGAGGAAAACATCTTTGTTCCGTCTTGAAACCCTGTAACAAGGGATCCTCTAAAGGTTCTTGCTGCACCACAGGAGGCACCAAATTAAGAGCTGACAAAGACTGCGCTATCAAAGCTGTCAGCTCTTCCTTCCTAAAAAACCTAAATATATTAGGATCATCCCTGGGACCTAACTCTCCTTCTTCCAAGTCTGTAGGCCAGGTTTCAAACCCCGGGTCTGAAAGAAGCTCCCCTTCCTCCAGCCCTAGTGCCTCCGCAGGTAAAGGAGATGGCTGTTCCACCTTCGAATCCTTAACCTTATCCCTGGAGACCCCTTCACCAGGATCAGACAGCACAGAGTCCTCAACCTGAGAGACCCCCCCGGAGGCAGGCAGAGTCCTGAAAGGAGCTTGAGACTTTTTTATTAAATATGCATGATGAAGCGCCAAAATAAACTCCGTTGACAGCAAAGAGTCCAAGGACTCTGGAACCCCAGCCAACTTCGGCTGTGCTTGCTCCGCCGTCGAATGCCCCCTGTGAGACTTAGCCTTGAGCTTTCCTGATGGGGGTGGCAGCGCGGGAGAAACGGACGGCCCTTCCAAGATGGCCGCCGTTCCCGCTCTTTCCGCTGGAGAGGGAAGACTGCCCAACTGCTCGCCTTCAGCCCCGTTCTGGTTTGCCATACCGCGGTCTTGCTGCCTAACCACGGGGACCCCGGCGCTAGCTAACAAAAGCCCCCCCAAAAAAAGAAAAAACTTCCGCGCACAGAATCTCACGCTCGCAACGAAACCGCCGGAACACTAACTCCGCTAAAGGAGGTAACCCCGCGGCAGCGCCTGCTGGCTGGTGAGGAGAAGAAAAATTGAAAAATTACCTACCACAAAGGAACGCTGCCACCTCCGGTCCTGGCTATGCCGTTGCTAACGGCTGCAGGAGATACCGAGTACGGACACCGTAAAACAGTCTCTGGGGCTCCCAGAGTTGTTTCCAATGCCCCCAGCTACTGGAGAAAGAAGAGACAGGCTCTGCCCCGATTCTCCGCGCCGGCCCTCGGCTGACAAACAGCAGTGTATGTGTCTTGCGCTCCCTTTATCAAAAAGAGGAAAAAGGAAAACGTAGGTGCAGTTTCACCCTGCTAGGGCAAAAAAAAGCACCACGCTTCTGCTGTACTTTTGTCTTCTTTCCACTACTGACACTAGCAGAGAAAACCAAGAAAAGAATTAACTCTTCTAGACCTATGTGGGGAGCTAGTCATCCACACATCCAGCTCAGCTGCTGAGGACAAAAAGACTGGCTTCTGACACCAAGGGGGAGCTGGGTAACCTTGGCAACAAGAATCAGTTTTTCAGTCCTCAGCTGCTAGAGGAGGAAGATTGACTACCCTCATGTTCTGGACTGGCCCGGAGAGACGAATAGGAAAAGGTAAAAGGACAAGGAGAACCGCTATTTCTTTCAAAACAAGTAGCTGAAAAGGTGAAGAAAAAGAGGGAGGCCTTCATGAAATACAAGAGATCAAAGAGAGAGGAAGACAGGCAACTATATATGGAAAAACTTAGAGAAGCTAGCAACGTAGTCAGGAAAGCAAAGATTCAAAAAGAGGAGGAAATAGCCAATGCAATAAAATGGCAGAATAAGACATTTTTCAGATACGCTAGTGAGAAGAAGGGCAAAAATGGTATTGTCAGACTCGGGGGTAAAGGTGGAGGAACATGTAGAAGATGATGAAGATAAAGCAGAATTGCTTAACAAATATTTCAGTTCTGTGTTCACAGATGAAGAACCAGGAACAGGACCTCAGAAAACACCCACAAACAGGAACAGAAGCAAGGGGCGTCTTGAACAATTTTCAGAAGATTGTGTTCGTAAGAAATTAGCTAAACTTAAAGTAGACAAAGCGATGGGACCGGATGAGATACACCCTATAATACTGAGGGAACTTGGGGACATTCTAGCAGCTTCACTGACTGACCTTTTCAATGCCTCGTTGGAGTCGGGAGTGGTGCCAAAGGACTGGAAAGAGGCTCATGTGGTGCCTTTACAGAAAAGCGGAAGTAAGGATGTGGTTGAAAACTACAGGCCGATTAGTTTAACTTTGGTGGTGAGTAAATTATTGGAAACCCCGCTGAAAGAGAAAATAGTGAGGTTTCCGGAGTCCAGCGGATTACAGGATCCGAGGCAACATTGATTCACCAAAGGCAGGTCTTGTCAGACAAATCTGATTGATTTCTTTGACTGGGTGACCAGGGAGTTGGGGAGAGAGAGAGCCCTAGATGTGGTGTATTTAGATTTCAGTAAAGCCTTTGACACCGTTCCTCAAAGGCGACTTATAAACAAACTGAGCACCCTAGGGATAGGCCCTAAAGTTACTGTTTGGGTTAGAAATTGGTTGAGTGAGAGGCGACAAAGAGTACAGGTAAATGGAGCTCACTCTGAGAAGGAAGTTACCAGTGGTGTGCCCCAGGGATCTGTCCTTAGTCCGATTCTTTTTAACATCTTTGCTAGTGATATAGCTGAAGGACTGTCGGGTAAGGTTTGCCTCTTTGCAGATGATACTAAAATCTGCAATAGAGTAGACACTCAGGAAGGTATAGATAACATGAGGAGGGATCTAGCTAAGCTTGAAGAATGGTCTAGAATTTGGCAGCTGGGATTTAATGTTAAAAAATGCAAGGTCACGCATTTGGGCTTCAGCAATCCAAGGGAGCAATATAGTATAGGGGGTGAAGTACTTTTGTCCACTAAAGAAGAGCGGGACCTAGGCATGGTTGTGTCTGATGATCTTAAAATAGCTAAACAGGTAGAAAAGGCGACAGTAAAAGCTAGAGGGATGCTTGGGTGCATACAGAGAGGAATGGCTAGCAGAAAAAAGGAGGTGATAGTGCCTCTGTATAAGTTTTTGGTGCGGCCTCATTTGGAGTACTGTGTGCAATTTTGGAGACCGCACCTGCAAAAGGATATAAACAGGATGGCATCAGTACAGAGAGTGGCTACTATAATGATTAGTGGTCTTCATTATAAAGGATCTTAATATGTACACATTAGAGGAAAGGCGGGATAGAGGTGATATGATTGAGATGTTTAAATACCTCCGTGGCATAAATGCACAGGGGGAGAGCTTCTTTCGATTGAAAGCAAGTACTGCTACAAGGGGATATGGGATGAGGGTGAAAGGAGAAGATTCAGGAGTGATATGCGGAAATATTTCTTTACGGAAAGAGTGGTGGATCCGTGGAATAGTCTCCCAGTGGGAGGTGGTAGAGATGAAGACAGTATCTGAACTCAAAAAAGCATGGGACAAATACAGAGGATCTCTAAAGGAAAAAAGGGGACTGTTGTAGTTGTTGATATGGAAGGTCAGACTAGATTGGCCATGTGGTCTTTTTCTGTCATCATTTTTCTATGTTTCTATGTTATCAATTTTAATTGGATTATTATAGTTTTGTTCTGTTTTAATTTAAAAGCCAATAACAATAATAGATAATAAAATCACATAAGTTAAATAATTATTTATTATTTTAAAATTGTTTATATGATTTTATTTATAGAGGTCATTAACCCCTGAAGAAGGCCTCCCGGCCGAAACACGTCAGGTTGACCTCACAGCCTAATAAAGACTCTTTTCCATGGTTGGTCTTCTGTCCTGCTTTTTTTGTGCCTGCCAGGCCACCACTACCAGTACAGGGTGTTGCCCTCTATGGGTTGATTAAGCCATCTTGTGAGGACTCACTAACTTGCTTGTCTTTGGAGAAAATGACCATTACTTTACTAATGCCAGATCTTTCATCCTAAGCTAGATTTTATATTCCGCCAATAGGACCTTGTGTATTTTAAAGTTGAAAAATAATTTACTATTGTGTATTATATCAATATCTGAAGACATAAATTTTGTGGCTTTATTAGTTAGTGCACTTGTTAGAGATTAAGGATTTGATAGTTGTAATAGATGGTAATTTATGTGGGGGCTGGAGGGCTGGAGTTTTTGGTAACTTTGGTGGTGGGCATGTTCAAAGCGTCTGGTCATTCCAGATGCATAGGGGGAGGGAGGCACCAGGGTTTAGTCGGTCAGTGCCATAATATCGCCACTGACTGATTAACCCTAATTGGCTAAACTTAGGACAGCTGAATGGCGTCATAACTTTAGCTGGTTTAACTATCTGGCCAGCAGCTGAATATTGCCACTGACCAGTTAGTTAATTGGCTAAATGGGCAACCAAAATATTCAATGCTGGTGGCCAGATATGACCCTGGCATTAAATATCTGCATTTAAACAGCAGCAGTGATGGGCAGCTGCTTTAAATGTACTGTCCATCGCCGCTGAAAATGCCCCCCTTTATTTTTATTACCAAATTTCCAACAAAGCGCACCACTTATCAGAACACAATCCAAATGTTTTCAATATATGGTAACTTCAGTCTACCCTCTTCAATCTTCCATAACAATTTACATCCTTCCTCTCCCCATGTACACCTTCCTAGCCACAATAAGTCTTCTTTATAACAGATTCTTCTCTCTCCATTTAACATAAGGTGCCCAGATAGCTTCAAAACTCATTATCTGGTGATTTCTATAAGCAGTTAGCTCACAATTGCGGAAAATATACTTGGATGCTTTCCAGTGATTCACCACCATCATTTGCATCATGTCTATCTGTCCAAGACGGGTCGAAGTGTCTTCAGCAGCAGACTGGCTAACCTACTGAAGAGGGCTTTAAACTAGATTCAGTGGGGATGGGAGAAGAAACTCCCAGGTAAGTGAAATATACCTTTGTAGAAATGGGTAAAAGGGACTACATCTGGAAAGTGGTGTGTATAAATGCCCGTAGTATGGGAAATAAGATCCCAGATATTCAGGCTTTAATGGAAGAGGCTGATGGATTTATTGGTGGTTACAGAGACATGGTTCACGGAAAACCATGACTGGTATGTAATTAGAAAAAAACATGACGGTAAAAAAAGACCACATGGCCTATCTAGTCTGCCATTCCATATCAGTTACAATAGTCCCCCTTTTTAACTTTAGAGATCCTCTGTGTTTGTCCCATGCTTTTTTGAATTCGGATACTGTCCTCGTGTCCACCACCTCTACTAGGAGACTATTCCATGCATCTACCAATCTTTCTGTGAAGAAATATTTCCGCATATTACTCCTAAGCCTATCCCCTTTCATTCTCATCCTATGTCCCCTCACAGCAGAACTTGCCTTCAATTATATGCCACGGAGGTATTTAAATGCATCTATCATATCATATCGTGGAGGGGTTGCGCTCTATGTTAGAGAGGGCATTGAGTCAGAAAGAATTAAAGTTCTGCAGGAAACAAAATTTGCTGTAGAATCTCTATGGATTGAAATCCCATGTAAAAAGGGGAAGGCGATGGCAGTGGGGTGTACTATCGACTGCCTGGCCAGAATGAACAAATGGATGATGAAATGCTCAAAGAAATCACGGAAGCTAACAAAAGTTACAGAGTGAAAGTAAGCTAGCCTGTACAGGGCTGAGTATACTGCCAGAGCACTCAACAATATTTTACTAGCCCTAAGAAAGAGTTAATACCATTCAGAGCTTTGTACTCAGTAACATTCTTGAAATACCCTGCTAGGATAATTAGGTGAAAGGTTCCTATAATATAAACATTAGTCTTGTTATTAGAAAGATAAGTAAAAGGCAAGTTGTTTACCCAGCTTCTCAGTCTCTGGTCAGAGATATCAAACTGTCAGTGTTAGAATTAATTAGAAATAAGGCCTACATAGTCATGTCTGAGAATATATGTATGTCTTTTCATGATTGTCTATGACGTGCATGCCTACAGAAAAGTATGTTATGAATATATGTGACACTAGACGTAGAATAGAATATGTATATTATGAATCTACGTGATGCGAGACGTAGAATAATAAAGTGAAATTATGCTGTGTAATGAAATCTTTACCTATAAATAAAGTGGCCGAAAGCTATGATGTCAGAGTAAACGTAGGCAGAGGCCTAGCTTGCTCTCCCAAAGCTTTGGTTTGTTTTTATAATACAAGTGTGTATTATTTACTGATTTATCAGTTAACCTTCTCATTGCCTTGTGTGTGGATTTCTGTTATACCCAAGAGCCCTGCCTCATTGTAGGTGAGGGGAGGTGCAGAGTATTCTTTCACAGAGCAGTAATAATAATGGGTGATTTCAATTATTCCGGTATCGACTGGGTCAGTGTCACAGCAGGACATGCTAGGGAGATAAAGGGGCTTGTTTACAAAGCCACGGTAGCGGTTTCCGATCGTTATCGGAGCCGTGACCCCATTGAAATCATGATCGGAAACTGCTACCGCGACTTTGTAAACAAGCCCCCAAGTTCCTAGATGAAATAAATGACTGCTTCTTGGAGCAGCTGGTTCATGAACCGACCAGAGGGGAAGCCATATTAGACCTAGTCCTTAGTGGAACACCAGATCTAGTGCAAGAGATAAGGGTGTTGGGGCCACTTGGCAATAGTGATCATAGCATGATCACATTTGATGTAATTAGTGGAGGAGGGATAGTAAGGACATCCACAATACTACCTTTTAACTTTCGAAAGGGAGACTATGATAAAATGAGGAAAATAGTTAAGAAAAAACTAAAAGTAACAGTTGCAAAGGTTAAAGACTTACATCAAGCTTGGGTGTTGTTGAAAAATACAATCTTGGAAGCCCAGACCAGCTGTATTCCACGCTTTAAGAAAAGTGGAAGGAAGTCCAAAAAACTGCCAGCATGGTTTAAAGGTGAGGTCAGAGAGGCTGCTGCTGCCAAAAAAGCATCTTTAAGGAAATGGAAAAAAGAGCCAAACGACGAAACCTGGAAACAGCACAAGCACTGGCAAGTTAACTGCAAGGCATTGATAAGGCAGGCAAAGGGAGAAATTGAGAAGAAGTTTGCTGCGGAAGCAAAAACGCGTAATAAAGACTTTTTAAAGTACATTCGTAGCAAAAAACCCGTGAGAGAGTCAGTTGGTCCATTAAATGATAGAGGGGTTAAAGGGGCACTAAGAGGCAACACGGCGATAGCAGAAAGACTGAATGAATTCTTTGCTTTGGTCTTTACTGAGGAAGATATAGGGATGTTAACCCATGACTGAAGTGGTATTTAAAGGTGTGGAAGAATTGAAGGAAATAACGATAAATCGGTAAGATGTATTACAACTATTAGATAAACTGAAGAGTAGCAAATCACCTGGGCCGGATGGTATACATCCAAGGGTGTTGAAAGAACTGAAATATGAAATTGTAGACCTGCCATTAGTAATCTGTGAATTTTCATTAAAATCATCTGTAATACCTGAAGATTGGAGGATCGCCAATGTAACGCCAATTTTTAAAAAGGGTTCCAGGGGTGAACCGGGAAACTACAGACCGGTGAGCCTGATGTCAGTACCGGGAAAAATAGTAGAAACCATCATAAAGAACAAAATTACTCAGCATGTAGATAGTCATGGCCTAATGGGAGACAGCCAACATGGCTTTAGACAAGGAAGATCTTGTTTTACTAATCTGTTATGTTTTTTTGAAGGTGTGAATAAACAGGTGGACAAAGGTGAGTCAGTTGATATAGTGTATTTAAACTTTCAGAAAGTCTTTGCAAGGTCCCTCATCAGAGACTTTTGGCAAAACTAAAGAGACATGGGATAGGAGGCAGTGTACTATTGTGGATCAGGAACTGGTTAAAAGATAGAAAGCAGCGGGTAGGGCTAAATGGCCAATTTTCCCAATGGAGAAAGGTGAATAGTGGTGTACCCCAGGGATCTGTGCTGAGGCCGCTGCTTTTTGACATATTCATAAATGACCTGGAAAAGGGAACAACGAGTGAGGTTATCAAATTTGCAGATGACACAAAACTATTTAAAGTTGTTAAAACCCAAGAGGATTGTGGAAAATTGCAAGAGGACCTTAATAAATTGGAAGACTGGGCATCAAAATGACAGATGAAATTTAATGTGGACAAGTGCAAAGTTATGCACCTAGGGAAGAACAACCCAAACTATGGTTACACGATGCAAGGTTCCACATTAGGAACCACCACCCAGGAAAAAGATTTAGGCGTCATTGTGGATAACATGTTAAAACCCTTGGCTTAGTGTGCAGCAGCGGCCAAGACAACAAATAGAATGCTAGGTATCATAAGGAAAGGAATGGAAAATAAAAGATATTATAATGCCTCTATATCATTCCATGGTGAGACCGCATCTTGAATATTGTGTGCAATTCTGGTCGCCATATCTTAAAAAGGATATAGTGTTATTAGAAAAGGTTCAGAGAAGAGCTATCAAAATGGTAAAGGGGATGGAAGGATACTCCTATGAAGAAAGGCTAAAAAGGTTAGGGCTCCTTAACCTGGAAAAGAGACAGCTGAGGGGAGATATAATAGAAGTCTATAAATTAATGAACGGAGTGGAACGGGTAAACGTAGATCGATTGTTTACGTTATCAGAATATAGAAAGACTAGGGGACATGCAATGAAGCTACAGGGTAAACTATTTAAGACTAATAAAAGAAAATATTTTTTTCACTCAACGTGTAATCAGACGCTGGAATTTGTTACCGGAGGATGTAGTAAAGGCTGTTAGTGTAGCTGGGTTTAAAAAATATTTGGACAAGTTCCTGGAGGAAAGATCCATAAACCATTATTAAGAAGGGACCCAGGATATCAATGCTTGACCCAGTACAAGCATTGTGGAACCTGTGTCTTTTGGGGGAAACTGCTAGGTATGTACGACCTAGATTGGCCACTGTTGCAAACAGGATACTGGGCTTGATGGACCTTGATCTGACCCACTATGGCATATCTTATGTTCTTATGTCCCTGTCCTGCCTTTCCTCTAAAGTATACATATTAAGATCTTTAAGTCTATCCTCATGTGCTTCATAACTAAGACCACTAACCATTTTAGTAGCCACCTTCTGCATTGACTCCAACCTGCCTATATCTTTCTGAAGGTGCGGTCTCCAGTATTGCACATAATACTCCAAATGAGGTTGCACCAGAGACTTATACAGAGGCATTATCACCTTTTTTTCTGTTGGCCATTCCTCTCCCTATATACCCTCGCATTCCTCTGGCTTTCGCAGTCGCCTTGTCTACCTGTTTAGTTACTTCTAAGATCATCAGACACATTTATGCCCAGGTCCCATTCTTCTTTGTGGACAGAAGTACCTCACCCCCTACACTGTACAGTTTCTTTGGATTTTTGCAGCCTAAATGCATGACCCTGCATTTTTTAGCATTACATTTCAGCTGCCATATTCTAGACCATTCTTCAAGTTTTGCTAGATCCCTCCTCAGTGAGGCACTGTGGGTTAAACTAGAAAGAGGGATGGGGAAATCTATTTGCATTGGATTTATATACAGATCCCCCTCACAGAAAGTAGAAGCAGGCAAAGTTTTAATACCAGGGTCTCAAACACGCGGCCCGCGAGAGAACTTTGTGCGGCCCGTGACGGAGAGGAAACAAACAAACAAAAAAAACACAAAACCCTGGCTTTTGCTGCTGCGGCAGCGGCAGAATCAGCTGTCCCGCGGCCCCTTCCTGTCTGCCCGGCAGAGCCCTCAGTCAGCTCCATCAGTGGCAGGCTTTTCAAGCCGTGAAGAGAGTATTTCCCTCTCTGAAGCAGCCCCGGAAGGCTTAACAGAGCCGCACGAGAGGGAAATACACTCTTCGCAGGTGGCCCTGAAAGCTGCCGCTGATGGAGCTGAGCTGAGGGCTCTACCGGGCAGACGGGAATGGTTTTTTTTTTTTTTTTTTATTTGACAGTTGATTTTGCCGCTGCCACAGCAGCGGCAGCAGCAACAGAAGCCAGTTTTTTTTATTTACCGGGGCTGATGGGGGGGAGGGGGGTTAGGACTGGAGGTGGGCTGATGGGGGGGAGTTAGGACTGGTAATGGGCTATGGGGGGGCTAAGATTGAAAATGGGGTGATGGGAGGGTTAGGACTGGAAGTGGGCTGTTGGGGGGGCTTAGGACTGGTAATGGAATGGGGGGGGGTTGCTAGGACTGGAAATAAGCTGAGTAGAAGGGGGGCTTGAACTGCAAATAGCTGATGGGGAGGGGGGCTTGGAATGGAAATGGGCTGTGAGGGGAGGGAGCTAGGACTGGAAATGGGTTTAGTTGGGGCTAGGATAGGACTGGAAATGGGCTGATGCGGGGACTACAAGGGAGCGGATGCTGGGTGGGGCTGGAACTAGAAGGGAGCTGATGTTGGGGGAGGATTAGAATGAGATGGGGCTGGGAGAGTGAAATGGAGGGAAAAATATTTTGTGTGGGAGGGAAGAAAAATAGGGCACTATTGTAGTTGATGTATGGTGATCAATGCATGAGTCGTGCTCGAGTTTATGACTATAAACATTTCCAAGAGGACCGCCAGTTGACAGTGATGAATGTTCTAGAAATATTGTGAGAAACACATGTAGATAAGTGTGTCTCCTGTACCATAAGATCAACTTCAACACTAATACCCATACATTGAAGGAAAAACTCTAAAATGTCCAAAGAAAATCCTTCACCATTAACTTGCAATTTGAGGAAACCACTCAATCTAAAGATTTACCAAAAATATCCAAAAAATAATAATCCTGTACCATAAGGACATTCACCCCCAACAGTTTCCCCCTCCTTCTCCAGCAAGGATCTCTTCTTTTTTTTTTTTTCTCTTTAAATATTTTATTAACGTCATTTCTTTAACATAACCATATACATGCAATCATATCACTCTATTCCTTAAACAATGGGTATCAAACATTCTGAATACCCTTACCCCCATCAATAACACGTTATCCCTTATATTATTGGGAACTGACATTCTACTTAACTGTCCCCTCTTCAGTATTGTTTTAGCCCTTGTACAACAGGTATCCATCGTTTTAAATATCACTGCCACAGCGCCCTTCACACCCTGATATCCCCTCATCCTTATATTAATCCGTACCCCGCCTTTTGTGTAACTTAACAACATTACATCTGTAACATTCTTTATTTTTTTGTGCCAATACTTCCCACATTTATCCCCTATTAATACCCTTATTTACAACCCCCTTCCCCCCTTACTGAACCCACCCCATTACCTTCCCCCTTTATGTATTCTCCTTGCCTCTACCCTTATTGAGTCAGGATTAACCCCCTAAATCCATAGTGTACTCTTCCCCTTTTCTCTTCCCCCCCTCTTGCCCTCCCCTCCCCCTCCCCCCCTTCCCTTCCCCTCACCCCTCCCTCCCAGGGACTACCCCACCCCAAGAACACAACCCAGTTTACCCCACTCTTCCTCAAACCGAACCACCTTCTGCCTCCTTGCCGCTGTTAGTTTCTCCATAAGCAACAAGTGCCTAAGCCTCCTCTCATATTGCTCCACTGAGGGCATCTCTTTTTGTTTCCAAGCTGCTGCCACCTCACAGCGGGCTGCACTAAGGCACGCCAACACCATCCTACCCCCCCCCCCCCCGTTGCTCCTGACCCTCCTCCCACCACGATAGTGGAAAGATATTTGGCACTAGATCCACCCCTACCCCTAACTTCTCCTGAATCCACCCTCGAATCCGCCTCCAATATCCCTGGGCCTTTGCACAGCTCCACCAAACATGCCAGAAGGTCCCCTCTTCCCCACACTCCTGCCAGCATAATGGAGACACCCCCGGATATATCCTGTGTAATCTCTCAGGTGTATAATACCAGCGCAGCATTACTTTATAACAATTTTCTTTGGTCCTACTCGAGCAGGGCCCCCTCTTTATCTGATCCCACACCATTTTCCACTCTATAAATGACATTGTCTTCCCCAGATCCCTTTCCCACTCTACCATATATTTATGTTTTCCCACTCCCTCCCTCTTAACCCCTTTATATAATCCCGATATCATCCCCTTCGACCCTCTCTTCCCGTACCAAATAACCTCCAAGCTAGAGACCTCCCTTCCCATCCCCTCCTTCCCCAGTACCCTCTGAAGAAACAAGAACACCTGCACATATTTATTTATTTTATTTACAGTCTCATTTATACCGCGCTATTTGACACCAGTGCGGTTTACAATGAACATTAAACTACACATCTCAGTTTAGTGATTTGTGCTTACAGTGAACAGGTAAAATAACTTGTAACTTGGGTATACATTAAACAGGGTCCTTAACAGGGAAAACATGATAAATATATACAAGCCACTTTATGCAGCTATATATTGGGTATGCGAATCTATGCATATGCGAATCTATCCCCCGCTTCCAAGCTAAACTCCTCCATTCACCTCCTCAAAGCTCTTCATCTCCCCCTCCTCCAACAGCTGGAAACTACACACCAACCCTTTTCCTTTCCAGATATCAAAACATCCTCCCTCCCAACCTGGTTTAAAGGCCCTCCACCCCCTCCAAGGTGTCATCACAGAAAACACCGTCCACCTACTGGCTTTTTCTGGCTCCCTGACTTTATCCCATATCTTCACCACCTGTCTCATCGCTGGGGTACCCCTCCCTAACTTCTCTCTCTCCGCCCGCGGGGCCCATACCCATGCTGCCAAATGCCCCCCTCTCACCCTCAATTTTTCCAAGCTCACCCAAGGCCTCTCCTCCCCTCCCTCTCTCCAACCTAATACATATGTTAACTGTGCCGCCCTATATCGCAATGCTTCACAGAAGTATCCAGCTGGCTACAAAAAAAACAACCTATCCATCAACATAAAGAAAACAGAAGCTCTCATAGTAACAAAGGACCCAGACTTTACACCACCTACACACCTCAACATTGAAACCACACAAATACAAATACAACCGCACATAAAATATCTGGGAATCACAATAGACCAAGCACTCACACTCAAGCAACAAATCAAAAAAACCACCGGAACAATATTCCACAAGGCTAAAACAGTACAATGCCTCAGACCTCTCCTTGAACCACAGGACTTCAGAACAGTGATGCAAGCCATGACACTCCCACACCTGGACTACTGCAATATATTCTACCATGGACTACCAGCCACTCACACCAACCCACTTCGAACTGCCTTGAATACAACAGCAAGGATTATTCAGAAAGCAAAAAAACAAGACCGCATCACCCCAATCCTGAGGGAGCTACACATACTCCCCCTTGAAGCAAGAATCAAATACAAATCCGCCCTACTTACACACAAAGCTCTCTACCAAACGCAGACTTCCCAGCTCCACACACTACTGCACCATCCAGCCCACAACAGAACAACCAGACAAACCACCAACAACTCCCTCACCATACCCCATAAACAAACCAAATGCAATCAACGAACCTGCAATGGAGCCTTCGAACTATACGCACCATCCCTCTGGAACTCTTTACCAAGCCGCATCAGAAATAACAGAGACCCTTTATCATTCAGGAAACAACTAAAAACCGCCTTATTCCAGGAACACCTCGGAACTGAAACAACCACCAGCCACTGACTACCCCCCCCCCCCCAACTCACCCCCCGGAACATATGTTCTAAAGAGCCTGTAATATTATGTCTATATCCCAATTATTTACTGAAATCATTAATGTTGGCCCCATGGTGATGGCCCCTACCCCTGAGTCTGATTACTCGATTGTCGTCCCCCCCCCCACTAATGTTACACCGCTTTGACCCGGTGAAAAGCAGGATATAAATACAGCTAAATAAATAAAACAAATAAATATAGTAATCCCTCAGATTGGGTACCCCAAGCCCCCCCTCCTCCTTGGCTGCGAACATCACCTCCCCTGCAACTCTTGGTGGCTTCCTCTTCCATATATAGCTAAACACCTGCCTTTGCAGCGCTCTCATCGCCCCTTCCGGTACCTCCACCGGCAAAGCATGGAACAAGTATAGCAGTCTAGGTAAAACATTCATTTTAATCGCACCCCTCCAAATCCCTGCTAATATTTCCGATAAGTCTCGGGTAATTAGCTTGATACAGATTCTCATACCTATCCGTGATTTTAACCCCCAAATATCCCAATGACCTACTAACCCACCGCAATGGATACAACTGTTTCAACCTCTCCTCAGTCTCCCTACTCAGCTGCACCCTCATCACTTCTGTTTTATCTACATTCATTTTAAACCCTGACACTGCCCCATACCTTTCTACCTCCCTCATCACCTCCGGTAACAACTCCTGCGGCCTGCTAATGTATAACAGAATGTCATTCGCATATAATGAAATCTTATGATTCTGTCCCCTTCTTTCTAGGCCCACTATCCTTCCATTCCCCCTTATGCATTCCGCTAACGGCTCCACTACCATTGCAAACAGCAACGAAGACAATGGACACCCCTGATGAGTCCCTCGCCCTAAACCAAAATCCCTGGAGTACCTCCCGTTAATTTTAACCCTTGCCCTTGGACCCCTATAACGTCCTTTCAGCCATGTCAGAAAATTTGGCCCACACCCCACCTTCTCCAGCACCTTCATTAGAAACCCCCAGTGCACCCTGTCAAATGCCTTCTCCACGTCTATTGACATCAATATAAGTTCCTCACGCTCCTGCCTGGCCTCCCATATCACCCCTATCGCTCTCTTTATATTATCCGCTGCTTGCCTTCCCATAATAAACCCTGCTTGGTCCACTTTGATTATCCCTGCCAGCCACCCTGCCAGTCTCCCCGCCAAAATTTTGGCCAAAAGCTTAACATCCACGTTAAGAAGGTAAATAGGCCTATACGAGCTACAACGTAATGGGTCTTTCCCCGGTTTCAATAAAAGTTATCCCCGCCATCAACATTCCCTTTGATAGCTCCCCCCCTTCATTTAAAACCCCATTAAATACCTTTCCTAGTATGACCCCTATCTCCCCCAAAAAAACCTTGTAAAAACTCCCGGTCAACCCATCTAACCCTGGGGCCTTCCCCCCCCCTCCATCCCCCTCACTACCCTCCCAATTTCCTCCCCCGAGATCCCCGCCTCTAAGCCCCTTTTAGCCTCTTCCGGTAGCTCTGCTAACTTTACCCCATCCAAAAAACCTACTATATCCCCCTCCATCTCCTTATATAACTCCTGATAATATTCCTCAAACTGTTCCCTTATCTCCTCCTCCCCTCTACAAATCCTGCCATCCTTCCCTTCTATCTGGTATATCATTGCTGCCCCCTTTTGCTGCCTTAATCTTCGAGCCAGCAATCTGCTTTATCGCCAAATTCGCAGTAGACCTGCTTAGCTCTCTCTAAGGCAAAGGCTACTTGTTCTGTTTGTATAGCATGTAACTCCTCTTTCACCCTCTCCATCTCCACTCTATCCCTCTTTGCCCCTGTCTCCCGATACTTCTCCTCAGCCTCCCTTAACTCCTTCCCTAACTCCCCTTCCTTCCTTTCCCGATCCCTTTTTTTCCTAGCCCCCCACATTATAAACCTCCCTCTTACCACCGCTTTCAACCCCTCCCACACCATCACATCAGCCACTTCCCCTGTGTCATTAATAAGCAAATACTCCCTTATAACCCTCCGAACGTCCTCCACTATCTTCTCATCCTTAAGCAAACTTTCATTTAACCTCCAGAATACCACCCCTCCCCTCTTTAACCGCTTAAATCTTACTTCCACCGCCCTATGGTCTGACCAACCTACTGGGATAAATCCCCCGTCCTGTACCTCCATCAACCAAGCCCTCTCCACCAGGAGCATGTCTATTCTGCTCCAACTATCATGCGGCGCCGAGTAAAAAGTGTGTTCCCTCCCCTCAGGATTCAGCGCCCTCCAAGCATCCACCAAATTGTATTGTTTCATCAACTTTCTTAAACCTTGTCTATTCTTTCTCCCCATCCCCCCCCTCGAATTACTGTCCCCCCCAGGTCCAGTACTAAATTAAAATCCCCTCCTACCACCACTCCCCCCCCCCATGCCCCCTCTATTAACTTCCCCACCTCTTTCCAGAACCCCCCTTGATTACCATTTGGCCCATACACCGCCACTACCACAATTTCCTCCATCCCTAACTTCCCCTTTATCCCAACCACTCTCCCCTCCAAATCCTTAAAATACCCCCCCCCCACTTGAATCCCGCACCCTGCCCTCACCAATATGGCCACTCCTCCTTTCTTTACCTCCTCCCTGTTACATGAATAATATTGATCCGGGTACTTGCTTATTCCGCATCCTCCCCACATCAGATCTCCTCAAGTGAGTTTCCTGAATTAACACCACATCCCACTGGTTTTTCAATACCTCCCAGAATAACATGCCACGTTTAGCAGGAGAGTTCAACCCCTTAGCATTTACTGATCCTATCCGCAGCATATCCCTTCAATTTCCCTCTCCACCCCCTTGTTGCTATCACTGTGTTCTTGCCCCCCTCCCCCCGCCCCCTCCCTTCCCCCTTCCCCCTTCCTCCCCCTTCCCATATCTTAACTCCCTCCTACCCTTCCGGAGACGCCTTGTCCTTTCCCGTCACTCCATTCCCCCCACCCTTTATCTGCCTCATTCCTCGATCAGCCCCCTCCCTATCCAGTCCCTCCCTCCCCCTTCTACCCCCCCTGTTCCCCTCCTCCCCCAATATTTGCTCCCCCGCTCTGCCCTTACCATCCCTTATCATTACTAACTCCCACACCACCCCCAGTCCCAAAAGCCTCCCCTCTCCCTCTCAGCCCTATAAGTCCAGTGTCCGAGTTCCATGAGTAACAGAGCTCTATCACCCCTACTCAAACTCCATACTTGCATACAGGCATCATCTCTCCGGTCTCTCCTCTCAGGTGTCTTCCTCCGTCGCTTCCATCCTCCGCTCCCGAGTCATCCGCTTCAACCTCTTTCCCTTCTCTCCTGCTCTCTGCCACTGCGAGCTCGTTTGCTGTTTACCAGTCGCTGCTTTAGGTTGCCGCCGCTGTTACCTCTCCGCTGCTTGGGGTAGATCCTCACACCCCATCTTTCTCAGTGTGGGCCACGTCTCCTCCACCGTTTTCACCTTCCTGTTCACTCCATTCACCGACATCAAGATGCCAAATGGAAACATCCATCGGTAGCGCATGCCTTTCCCCCTCAGGTATGCTGTGACCTCTTTCATAGATCTCCTCCTTTCAAGTGTTCCTTTTGACAGGTCATTATACACTTCTATTTCACTTCCTTCCCATTGTGATAAGGAAGCTTATCATAGTTCAGGAGGGAGCTATAATAGAGGTGAATTGGCTCTGAACAAGCAACCTGTCTTTGCTGGTAGAAATACTAAAACAGAATGTTCTCATAAAAGACTACCAGTCCCAGAATGCACCAGGTTTCAAACAGCCTCTAGAAGAGCTGAAGTGGGGAAACGTGTGTTCAATCAGGAGAGCTATGAGGTAATCCCCAATCACTCATCTCCAAGGGCAAGGCTTGATTCAGCACAGCTGAGCTGTGCTAGGGTGGAGTATCCCTCTAAACAAGTTAAAAGTAAAACATAATCTACACAGAATCAGAGGAGGAACTCAGAGCTCAAGGACAGAGAGAGCAGGAAGCAGCAGCAACATGGAAGAAAGAAGAGAAAGACATCTTGGAGGTCTAAAGAAGGAGCCCACAGCAGTACGTGTGTTGGGAGTCATTCCAGAGGCAAGCATACTCCATTGGACTGGAGGAAGCTAGAGGAGTGGGGTTACAGAGCCAGGAATTCCCAGACGGCACCTGTGAAGGAGACGGCTGCATTTGGAAGGGGCCCTAAGACCAGTGCAAGAAGGTATGTGAAGAGAGACCCAGTGTCCAGGGATCTTGATTGGAAGGCTGGACATAAAAGCTGGACTACTTACTGGCCAGGATATCTGGAGAGGAAACCCTAACAGCAAAGGAAGCTCAGGTATGAACTCTGATCTATGCCCTAGCTCTTTACCTGGAAGACAGCAGGGAAACAAGTGTTATCCTGAGAGTGATCCACTAAGGAATTCCTCTGAGCCAGACCATGATATTGATTCTATGATATTTGAAGAAGGAGATATTTTAAATGATCAGAATGAATACATGGATTGCTCTCTGACTAGGCTGCTGTGGTAAAAATACTTTCACAAATACAACAACCATCAAAAGGAACTATAACTTGTTCTTTTATCTACCCAGAAAAGCCTGCAAGAAAGCTTTAGGGTAGGATTTGAGCCACGTAGAGAAAGTGAACCAGCAAAAGGGTTTGCAGCTGGCTAATTATTGGTAATTTAAGCCATGCACAATTGCACGTGAGCTCTGAAAGGAAACTACTGTTTGTGTGTGAAAATAGAAGAAAGTTATCCTTAGAAAAAGAACAGTTTTTGGTTACTTTTGGGTTTTGTTTTTGCTTTTGGAGCAGTGCTAAAAGTTATTAGCAGGAGCCCTCAAAAAGACCTTTTCTGTTTCCCATCAAGGTCTTTATTGTTTGATTGCTTAAGAAGATCAGTTGCTTATATCATGATTTGTTTTTCCTAAGTACAATACTGAAGCAAGTGTCCTTTTGTGTTACCAAGTAAATCTGTGTGGGAGAATTAACCCCATGAATAAAATATATTTTTCTTTGCTTACACTCGAGCAACACAACTCATTATTTTGTGAACGGCTGATTCTGGTATGAATGGACTACATCCCCAACAATCCTTTGCAAGTCATAATAGTATTTTGCCTTTGCCAAGACTGTGGAAGTTCACGCCCAGCGCCCCCGTTTATACCATGCAATCCTTCCAAACTTCTTTGTCGCATTTAATATTTGTTCTTCCAGGGGGAAACTGCTCATATAGGCTACAATGTCTCTTGCCTGCTTCTCCCGCCTCAGACCCAGACTTCTATGCGCCCTTTCAACTCCAATTAGCTCTGCTCGCAGTCTAGCATCCTCTCCCAGCTGTATAATATGGCTGCACAACCTCTGCACTACCTGTACACAGTCTCTGGAGGCTGCTTCCTCCGGCACACCCCGAATACGCAAGTTGTTCCTTCTCACTCTGTCTTCAATCTCCTCTATTTTCTCCTGTAACTCCTCCTGCTGGGCCTTGAGTTTATTCTGCATTGATGCCATGTCTCTCATCTCCTCCTCACATTGCTCCACATGGCCTTCTAGGTCCTCCACTCGCTGTCCCAAACAGCCCACCTCCTTCTGGATCGCCATCAGGGTTTCCTTCACCTCTTTCCTCATTGCCTTAATCTCTCCTCTCATTTCCATTTTAAACGCCTGCAGCCACTTTTTCAACAACACCTCCTCCAGCCCCTCCGTATCCGTTCCATCCTCCTCCTCCGAGCTCCCTGCCCCGGCTCCCTCTTCTAAGCCAGCCGTCTCCGCCTTCGCCATCAGCTCCCGGCGCACGTACGGGGACAGGAAACCAGCCAATTTTTTCCTCGCTGCCATCGCAATGCTGGGTGCTCGCCTCCCTTCCACTTTTTCACCTGGGGTTGCTTTATTGTCTCTCCACACTCGGGAATCGGACGGAGCTAGGCTTCTAAGCTGCCATTGGCTCCGTGACTTCACCGGAAGTCCGAGCAAGGATCTCTTCTGACACAAAATTTAGCCCTTTCATATTTACTATTACAACCACCACCCCTCCTTCCCTTACATGCTCAGAATTACCTCCCCTTCTCAAAACTATCCCTCCCAGCCTCATTTCTCCCCTCATTTAAACCCCTCCCCTACTCCCACAATATGGCTTTTCCTAACCTAGTCATCATCTTCTCCGAGTACTGATCCCATTTGTTTGGGTTAGTAATGGGTTTGCCATACCATTCTCTCCCTCCTCCCCCAATTACCACGTTCTTCCCCATCTCACATCACCTGTCCAACAATCACACCCTTCCTTTCCCCTTTTGTCACTCTGATCAACCCTCCCTTCCAGCATATCCACTTTACCACCCCCTCCAGTCATCCCTTATCATATATCCCCACCAACTTCCACTCTACCACCATCTAAACCCCATTATTCAAAACCATTCACTCAACCCTTCCCACCTAATCACATACAGCTCAGCTCTTAGCCTTTTTTCTCCCTTTGTCCATTTTAACCGAAACCAAGTCCATCTTCATCAGCTTTTCAGGTGGCTTCCCCTTCCTCTTGTTGCCTATCTCCACCACTTGCCACTTGGATCTGCACTCTCCTTCTTCCCTTGCCAGCTTGGACAATTTGCTGATGTCTTTCATCCCTGCCTCCACCATCGCCTTCACAGCGTTCTCCAGGTTGTTTGCGCTCTGTATTACTCCATTAACTGTAAATGCGAGTTGAAATGACATAATCAATATTTTATTTGGTCCTTCCTGAATCGCTCAGTTATTAACCACATCTCATTTCTGTGTTGTAGAGTTGCTGTCGCCAAGTCTGCAAACACAGCCATTTGGTATTCCTGCCGCTGAAATTTCCCTGCCGCTCTCATCTTATCTGAAAATGTTTCTTTCACTTGAAAGTCATTCATACAAATTAAGCCCGATCCAGCTGAATATTCTCCACCTCCACATTAGTGTCATCGTCGGTTAGCAGCTCCTTGCTTATGGCCACTGCTAATGCGTTACAGTCCAGGAATTCAGGCACCCCCTCGATCCTTAAGTTGTTTCACCTTGTTCTAATGTTTAAGATCTTCCACCTTCATTAATAGAGCAGCTTTCGCTTCCTCCATTTGATGTGTTTGGACAATTGGGTTGTGTCCTCCTGCATTTTCTCCATCAGGCCCTCCGCACTTCCACTCTGCAGCTCAATTCCAGCACCTCCATACGCAGCTCACCAATCTGCTCTCGAAGATCATCTCGCAGTATCCCAATCTTGTGCTTTATTTTGGCAAACCATGTCCGCAACTCCTCTGTTGTAAGCTGTACCACAGCACCTTTACCAGACAAAGTCCACCAGGCAGGGATCACCAGCGGCCTCCTCGCATGCTGTCCCAGGCACCATAATGTCCCTGTTTAATGTACATTACCAAGTTTAAGTTTCAATGTAAACCGCTTTGATTGAAATGATAAAGCAGTATATAAAACCTGTTAAATAAAATAAAAATAAATAAATACTGTCTTCCTTATGGCATTCCCTGCAGCCTCCTTGGCACGTGAATTTTCTCAAGTCAGATGTCTTCTACCGCGTACTCATCATACCACTACAGTATGCTCTGGACTTCCACTCTAACCAAATTCAGTTGACTGGGGTTAGTTTTACATTGGGGGAATCTTTATTTTAGCACTTTCAACCTCTTGCCAGATGGAACTATCCACTCACATGCCCATCCATCACTTCCTCTCCAGAAGGCAGAGTACAGTTAATCGCTTTAGGTTTTTTGAAGGGAAGCGATTTATAAATTTGAGTAAATGTATCTCTCAGCCAATCAAAGGTTCCTTCAATCACACTGGTGACTTATTCTTTATATAGGCATTTCACATACTGGAACAGGACAATTCCACTATCCATAGACAGGACTTTTGCTTCAAAAATAAATTTTTAAAAAATTGTACTGACCTTTGACCTGTCTGACTATTTGTCTTTATGGGCCACAAATAAATATGCACACAAAACAAAAACCCTCCACTGGTCCTGTGGCAATGATGCACCCTGCCAAGCAGTGTATCTGGATTTGCTTCCTAAGTCATGTCTTCTTCTCCCTGGGCCTGCCTGTGCTGGGGATGCTGCAGAGGCAGTGTTCACAGTCCTTAGTGGGAGAGAGTCCCAGTCATCGTGCTATGGTTACATTTAGTGGCTGGATTTAGGACTCGATTGCAGGGTTCTAAGAGGTGGTCTGGTGCATTGTCCCCTATTCAGGTCTACCATTTATTATTATTGACTGTTTTAGATGAGTTGTGGAGAAAGATATAAAGCATGGAAACCATCTCCAGGAAATTGTGAATAAAGTCTCATGATACCAGATCCCAGCCCCGGTGTTGACCGAGCTGGAAGTCCAGAGGAGCAGCAGGGAACTAGGGTTTTCTCTGGCTGAACTGTATACGTCCCAACCTCAATGTTGCAATTCCAATCTCCAAGTCCTATCTAAAACTTGTCTTTACATGTGTAATTAGTACCTACAGCAGCAATGCTTTTATGGAAATAACAATTTTTGAGGAAAAGTTGACTAACATTTAGCATATAAACCCTCATATAGCTTTTAGTCTAAGCCTGCAGTTTACAGACATTTTTTCTATTCTACAGTTATCATATTAATAATTTACTCAGTAACAATTAATAAATCATCAAAATACACAAAATGAGTGTTCATAAGACTCCCCTGAGATCTAATTTAATCAAGTTACTAGGTGCTTCACAAGTTACTTGAGAGATCAAGATGGCAGACTATCATTGATTGAATGGCAAAGGAATTACCTTATAGGAGGGCTACAGATTTTGATGAATAAAAGTGAAATCAAACCACAATTGTACACTATGTGGGCACAGATACCCAACAGTCTCTGCTGACAACTCCCATCTTTATTGTCCTCCACCTGGATTTTGTAAACCTACCCTTCACTGTCCTTTCCCTTTCCCCTCATCTTCCCTTTTTTCTTTAGTCTTTTGTGAAAACCGCTCTGGTACTTTGCAAAGGTCAGTACAGCATAGCATAGCAAATTGTAATAAATCATAAGCCACTGGATCAACAATGTGTCCCATCTCCCTTACTGCCTTTGATCTGTGTTTACATGTTTTCTGTGCCAACAGTTCCTCAGAGGCAAATTTTACATTGGCCAATGGGCCTCGAACTTTCTCCTCCAGCCAGTTGTATTGTACAACTGTTCCAGACCGTGTCAAAGCTAGGACAGAATGAGGAAAGGCTAATAAAAGGGCTTGAGAAAGCTGCGAGGACAGGCTACTGGGGGGAATAACTGTGAAAAATCCCACTTTTATGTAAATCTACCCTAAAAAATAAAAACTTATGACCCTGGTATACAAAAGCACTCATCTGGATAGCGCCTCTGGAAGTCATTACTGACCATTTTGGCCTTATCCATTTAGTGGCATGGAGGAGGGTGGGCAAGTCCCAGTAATTATTTGGATAGCAGTGATATTTAACCTACTATCCAAACAACTCTGGCACCAACTGCATTATATGTATATTCAGCACTGGCTGCTATCTGGATAGCTGTGCTAAATATACTGTGATAAGGAAGCTTATCATAACTCAGGAAGGAGCTATAGAAAAGGTGAAGTGACTCTGAACAAGCAACCTGTCAGTTCTGGTAGAAATAAGAAAACAGAATTTTCCCATAAAAGACTACCAGTCCCAGAATGCACCAGGTTTCCAACAGCCATTAGAGGAGCTGAAGTGGAGAAGCGTGTGTTCAATCAGGAGGGCTATGAGGTAATCCCTAAGCACTCATCTCAAAGGGCAGGGCCTGATTCAGCACAGCTGCGCTGTGTTAGGGAGGAGCACTCATCCAAGCAGAATTAAGGTAGAGTTTATTCTACAGAGAAGCAGCTTGAGCTTGATCATCTTCATCATCAGGAGGATCATCAGAAGCAGAAGCCAAACCGGACGGACAGAGAGGGAAAGAAACCCTTTGGAAGAAAGAGGAGAAAAGCCTTTGAGAGGTCTAGAAGAGTCCAGAGCAGTACGTATACTGGGAGGCATTCCAAGGGCCAGCATACACCATTGGACTAGGGAAAGCCAGAGGAATGGTGCTGCAGAGCTAGGAATCTCCAGACGGTACCTGTGAGGGAGACGGCTGCACGTGGAAGGGACCCTAAGACCCGTGCCAGAAGGTATGTGAAGAGATCCAGTGTCCAGGGATCTGGATTGGAAGGCTGGACATAAGAACTGGACTACATACTGGCCAGGCTATATAGAGAGGAACTCTAACAGCAATGGAAGCTCAGGTATGAACACTGATCTATGCCCTAGCTATAACCTTGAAAGACAGCAGGGAAACAAGTATTCTCCTGAAAGTGCTCCATTGGGAGATTCATCTGTGCCAATCCATGATATTGAACCCATGCTTGTTGAAGAAGAGGGGGTGATAGCAGATGAAGAATCTGTTTACATGGACTGCTCTCTGACTAAACTCCTTTGGTGATTTTCTGTTATAAAATACAGCAACCATCACAAAGAAATACAAACGTGTTCTTTAATCTACTCAGAAAAGCTCCTGAGTAGGATTTTTTAGCCACGCAGTAGAAAGCAAGCCAGCTAAGGGGTTTTCAGCTGGGTAACTGCTAGCAATTGAGCCTCACCTAATTGCTTGTGAGCTCTGAGAGAATCACTTCTGAATCTATGTGGGAAGATATAAGAAGTTTACCTGAAAAGAACAGTTTTTTTCTTTCTTTGTGGATCTTGTTTGTTGTTTGATACTGCTAAGAAAACATTAGCTAATGCCTACAGAAAAGACCAGTTTGTTGCCAACCAGGTCTTATTTCTTTTGCTTTGATTGCCTGACAAGTTCAAATGTTGTTTTCTTGATTTTGTTTTTCAAGTTTAACACTGAAAGCAAGTAACCTGATTTATGTGCTACCAAGCATATCTGTGTTGGGAGAAATAACCCCATAAATAAATATCTTATTGGCTTTACACTTGAGCACAACTAAATTATTGTGAGCAGCTGTGTCGGGTGTGAATGGACTGCATTGCCCACAATCCCTTGCCAATCATATTGACATATGCACTTGCCAAGACTGTGAACATTCTCACCCAGGCAGCCGTCTGACAATACATATTTTATTTAAACACTGCCTAAGTGTCTTTATACAACAATAGCAAAGATCTTGCACCAATGGTGCTTAGATTGAAGGCATGAACTTACCCAAGGCCACGCTAGTGGGAACAGAACCCTGGTCTCGTAGTTCCCAAGCCAGTGGTCTAACCATTAGGCTACTTCTCCACAGAAAAAAGTAAGTATCATTTAACAACAATATGCTTTATTATTTTGACTAACAAAGCATGAAGAATTTTGCAAAATTCTGACATTATGACACAGCAGTTTGAATTTTGTTTGCAGAATTCCACAGAAGTACATTTTATAGAAGCCCTTTTATGCACAAAAATGGTTTATAAAAGTATCCCCAATGTGTCCAGGCTTAATAGTAGGGGGGCAGTGCAGCATTATATATAATCTGGAAGGTTATTCCCTATAACTTGCACCTTCTTCATAACTTGCTCAAAAAGGTCAGCTCATTTAACACAACTTGGAGTCTTGAGTAACCAAAATATGTCTCTACTGGAGATAAACATAAAAGTCTCCGTTTTTTTCATGCTATAAAACTCTTGAAAGGTTGCAAAGCTGGACATTACAATTTTCTCATATAAAATGTCCAATCTACCTCAAACCATGCTCTTCTCAACACTGAAATACCAGAGAATTTAACCCTGGAAGAACTGCCTTAGAGAACAGCATCTTGGACTTACTAAAGTGGGAGCAATAGTTAAATTAAAATCCCCCCTATCATTATCCATATTCCCTCTATTTCCATAATTTTAATTTCAGGGCTTTGAAAAAGACATTCTGATTGTAGTTAAGGGCATAATCATTAACAATATTATAGACACTTTCTGCCTCATGAATCCCTAATCTGCTCCAGTAATGATCTCTCTCCCCCTTCATTTCTTTTCCAGTTGGTTAGAAATGAAAAAAGTTAGTGAAAACTTGGGTGAGTTTAAAAGTTCTTCATTCTTTAGGAGATGGGTTTCTTGAATAAAAAAAACAGAGGCCTGCTTATGCATCGCTGCCCTCAGCAGTATCTGTCTCTTCAGAGGCGAACTTTGTCCCCTCACATTAATGGAGACCACCTAGTAAAATTGGTTAGCCATGGTCAAAGAGAAAAAAGTGAAGAGCCTGTAGGTGCATGATGCAGAACATAGTGAAATATATAAAATCCTCTGGCCCTCCTCCCCAAGCTTAACCCACTTGCCTTCATCCCTAGGTATTCCCTTCCCCACTGATACTTATATCCCCCATCCTCTTTTTCTTCCTCCTCTTCTATTCAACCTGCCAAATTCCATGCCTACAGACAACCCTCAAGAGATTGCAAACCCTCTTCTTTGACCCTGCTCTTCTCCCCAAAGGACCCCACACTAACCTGACACTGATCTGCACTTGCACAACAGTGTCCCAATTAGAATATAAAATTTTCACATCATCACATTCGTAGCATCCCCCTTTGACCGACACCCTTACAAGAGCATGAGTGTCCAAAAAGATCATATTAGCCTGGTCAATCATGTAATGCTTTGAAATGCAACAGACACTTTTGCTGATGATCATCCACATTCCCCCCTCCGACTAATCTACTGACCTCCTTTAGTTCTATTTAGGGGGTTGTAGAGTGATGACTCCTGGAGGTCTGTAGTCCTTTTTTTTTTTTTTAAACTTTCCTCCTTTTTTATGATTTTGCTTGGTTTAAATGGTGTCTGTACACTTCTGTTTATTTTTGCCTGCTTTTTATGTTTGAGTTCTATTTTTAGAGCAGGCCGCAGATCCTGGAGGAATTTTATTTCATTTTATTACTTTCGTACGAGTCATTTCATTTTCTAGTTCAATTGTGTCCCTGATGCAGGAATTTTTTCCAAAGCATGTTGGGCTATTTCTAAGTTTTAACCAAGCACTTGTACTTATTGTATTTTAAGCAATTTATTAATAACTCTTCACTGTTTCATCTTGTTGATAGCTGACTGACTGCCACTCTTTTGAATGAGGTTGCTACATTTGTGGTAATTTTCCTCTCTTTTTTGTATGTGGTTTATACTTCCGCCTTAACCAGTCAGAAGTCCTAACATTTTATCCCACATCACATGTCCATAAAGGTAAACAGGCTTTGCACAGTTTGTATTTCAGAAGAGTTTTAACTTTGTACCTGGAGCAGACTAAAGCTTTTGGCTTCTTTTGACACCAGAAAAACTGGCACTGCTGTTGCTAAGCACACATTGTCTAATTGGCTAGCAGACTGCATCTCTTTTTGCTTTGTTCTGGTGGATATGGCTTTGAAAGGGTACAGCAAGGCTCATGTCAGAGCCATGGCAGCATCGTCAGTCAACCTCCATAGAAGAGGTCTATAAGGTTGTGATATGAACTTCTGTTCACCCACTCACATCCTATTTACTGTTTGGATAAAGACTTCTACAGCCATAAAAGGTTTGGTCATTCTATCCTGAGGAATCTGAAATTTAGAATCTAACTGCATCCCTCCATGCCTGTTTTTATTATTCCAGGTTGTCTTTGTAAAAAAAGATCAAAAATGACCTGTTAATGACAAAAAAATTGGGATTTGCTCATTGGCATTGAATTTTTTTTTCAGTTTTTCATTTTTTATTTAAAGGCAATCTGTAGCTAAGGATTCCTATTAATGAGGATTATCATCCTGCTTTACTTGGAGAAAGAGAAGTTGATGACCTTAACCATGTTCTCTGAGGGATACCAGTCCTCAAAAAAACAACACCTATCTCCCCTACAGTAGAAACTAGCTTCTCCTAGTACTGAATTAAGGGGCCCCACATGACAACACTGCAAGAACTCGTGCATTTTGTTTACACAGTTCTAGCCCAAGCTCTACTGTCCTCTGAGAACATCCATTACAGGTAGTCAGTTTTGCTTCACTTGCTTAGTCTCTGTTTAAAAAAAGAAGTAAAAAAGAAACTTACACTTATTTCTTCTGCTTCACTATCTGTGTCATCTTCTTCTTCCTCATGCTCATCCTTTGATTGCTCAGCTACGGGCCAATACCAGCTCTCTTGAGGAACCTTTATACCCTTAAAACAAGAATTTAATTTTAAATTTCATCCCTATAAAAGCAAAGTAAGCAGATAAACTTAAATTGGTGTTAAGAACAAATAAAAAAGTGGCAAAACATACTAATGTGGTCACCTAGTAAGAAAACCTGGCAGCTTCTGAATTTCTATGAAGCAGTCACCTTTCTTGACATGTGCCCTCTTTCTACAGATTCCCCTTCTGTATTCTTTTTATTATTAATCATTTATAGAGCGCTGCCAGGTGTACACAGCGCTATACAGACACGCAAGCAGACGATCCCTGCTCATAGAGCTTACAATCTAGAAGACAAACATACAGCACAATACAGAAATAAGGGCGATATGGAGATGAAACACAAGGGAAGGAGATTATCGTGGAGCAATGAAGGTATCCACTAGTTGTTTTTTCTGAGATAAATGCCACTAGAAAGAATATACAGCCCAGGATAAGTCTCTTTAAAAGCTAACATCATGTAGCTCAGAAATCTACTATCCTGTATATCCTAGGTTTATAACATTTAGATTGCACCTGCTCAATTTTCTGGCTAGAATCACTTAATCATATCCCCTTGCGTACAGTTCAGGATACAAGTCATTTGATTCATAATCCGTTTCTCCCACTCATGATTTGGTCAGAAAATCAGTAATTAGCCTCAGTGGAATATTATGTATCATCATGCATAAGACTTGGGTTTAATTCCTTTGTCCATTTCCTGCTTTTTTTGCAACTGTTGCAGGCAGCAAGAGCACTCCCATATATAAGATAATAAATAATATCAATGATAAACTTGAAACAGATATGGAAGGAAATATTAGGAAAGAGGCTGAGGGGTCAGATGGAAGACAGTGTGGAAGCTGGTGTTGATCTACCCAGAATAGTACAAAGTCAGAAGAATCTCAGCTGGACAGACTGGATGATTAATAAGCCTTTACCTGCTGTCATCTACTGTTACTACCCAAACAATTTCTGTGTAGTAGTTAAGACAGAACTAATACTGGTTTCCAAGGACTAAACATCAGACTCTGTCAAGTAGTCCCCTTTCTTAAAAGATGCTATTTAACATTAGGGATGTGCAGGCCAAAAATATTTGTTTCATTTGGTTTCTTTTTTTCATCTTTGCATTGTCTTTTTCAACAGAGCACACTACTATGCAATAAGGAGCACTATTGCTGCTTTCATTTCAAAATGAAAGCACATCCTTATTTGATATATCATTTTTTTAAACAAAATGCTTGTTTCTAACTCCTATTATTTGCTTTTGCAACAGGCATCCCCCTCCTAATCCCTCAATGATCATAGAAGGCAGTTACTTTCTTCCTCTTTTCTTACTTTCCCCTGTATGCCACTCCATTTCCCTTGGTACTTATTTTACTGCCTGCCTATTTCTGTCAGCTGGATATCGATTCTGAGTAATATAAAAGGCTGGGACAGTAACAAAGCTGAGGCACTTACAAATGGCATTCCTGATCATAAGGTAAGTTTCAAACTTGTGCTAGTTAATTTGTTTTTCTTCTTTCAGTTGTACAGTCAATACATGCCACGTTTTTTAGCAGATTCGAGGGGGTGACTACATTCCTTTAGTATACCTTGTCCAGGTAGCTGATGCCATATAGTAAAGTAGACCATTTGTATTCTTTGGGGGCAATGTCTTTATATGGGCTAGTTTTATGCATACTGTCAGCATACATTTCATGCAGCTATGGACTCTGTTTAATTCAGTCTAAACTCTGACCCCTGGGTGACGTCAGTCTCTAGGACCTGGCTGCAGCCCCTCCTTGCTAAATCAAGATGGGTAGACCTTAAAGGGAGTGGCCAAAGACAATAGCAGACCTCAAGGGGAACTGCTGGAGAGGCACTATAAAGGACAGACACACTTCCTGTCTCTCTCTCTCTCCCTCCTTCATCGGACAGGTTTGGACACTACCATGAGGCTCTGATACTCAACTCCCTTCACCCCTCCCCCTCTCTCTCTCTCTACCCACATGTTCTGGCCTACCATGCGGCCCTGACCCACAGGTTCTGGCCTCTATCTCTCTCACACTTCACACATGCACACACACAGATTCAGTGATGCACACTGAAACAGCTCTGTAACAATCACTATATACCTCTGTTCAATACCTATGTATTAAGCCTATTTTTACATAAAAACCTTTCTCCAAGCCACACCTGTTTGCTTGTCTTATTACAATACCCTCCTGCGTCTGTGAAGTGAAATGAACCCAGGACCCACAGAAGAGTAAATGGGCCTCATCTCACATTTTATGGGGGCTCGTCCGGGAGTTCACAGCAGATCTCCAGTTGGGTAAGTAATAATTTTGTATAATACATTAAGTAGATTTCAGACAGAGTGAGACAGGAAAATCAATAGCCCTTGTGACCATTTACAATTTTGTTTTGTGGGTTAGACAAGGTGAGACTTTTAGTGTCAAAAGGCTCTGTAAGAATCTAGAATTTTAAGGACATGACACAGAGTGGCTTGCAATTGTCTTATTTTTATGTATAGGCTTGCTACAGATTTTATATAGTATTTGAGCTGCTAAGAAAATACAGAGTTACACAGTTAAATATTCCCTCATAGAGTACAATATACATCTTTCCTGGTAACACTAATGTACCCTCCTGTCTATTTGACTTTTATTTCTCTCTCTTGTCAGTATATATCTTGGTGTGAGCAGGAATATCTGACAATGTTAATCTTTCTCCCTTTTAACTTCTATTTCTCTGTCTCCTGTCAGTAACTATCTTACTGAGAGCAGGCTTGCAGCTGGCTGCAACTGATACAATTCTGTTAATCTACTCCACCCTGTTAAATAGGTGTGAAATACCTTTTAAGTTAGCATTCCTCCTTCTAAGGTTACACATTTTAGATAGTCCAACTACAGCCTTTCTGCAGTATCTAATATGGAAGCATTTGATTTTAAAGAACTTACAGAAATTCTAATTTCATATTGTAAGAGAAAAGGAGGTCCATATGAAGGGGAATTCCCTGACTCATGGTATAATATTCAAAAACGAATGTTAAGCCATGATCATGAATTCAAAAAGAAAACAAATAAAAGAAAATGCCTCTTCATCCAGGGCATGTACAGGGGACTAATTAGCATGAAAAAAGAAAACTCTGAACTGACTTCTCAGTGTAGCCAATTGACAAAAGAACTGGAGGAGGCACAAAGTTGTATTTCTATTCAGAGAACTCAAGTGATACAAGCCACATATTCTTTTATAACTGTTAGTGAACAATTAGAAGCACTTAAACTTGAATTGAGGCACGTTAAAGATCAATTGGCCTCTGCAAGAAAGCCAACACCCACCCCTCCCTCAGCCCCTTATGCCTATGAGCCATGCATACCAGCTAGAGAGAAACAAAAGAACAAAGATACACCCATTCCCTATGCCTATGACACACCCCATCAACAATGCATACCAGCTACTGACAAACAAAAGAATACTAAAGTATGCATAGTTGGACTGAGGAATGGCAAAAACACAGATGAATCACAGCAGGAAAATTCAGATAGTTTATCTCAGCCAGAACCCAGCAATCTCTGTCAGGAGAATAATTCAGAGGACTTAGACATAGCACCCAGTACAGAACTCAAAGCACCAGTTAAATTAATGTTCCAGGAAAATTTAAAAGATAGAGATATAGAAAAAATAGTTGAGAAAATTGGTACTATGCCTCTTAATGTAAATCAGTGGGTTAAATGGGCGATTGATATTCTGATTCACTGGGGTCTAGGGAAATACAGAAGAAAACAATCAGACTTTGATAGACTTATGCATTTGGCTCTGGGCCCTCACTATTACAGGGTTGGCTCTCTCACTCACCCATACCAGTTGGTTAAAAGGGGTACTGAGAAACTATTTCACTGTTCCCCAATGCAAGTATTTAAAATTATTTCACCTTTACCAGATGATACACTGGAACAGTTTGCATATAGAGCCTGGATTTTAAAAGCAGTTCTTAATGAGCAGGAGTCCTGGCCCAAAGCAGAAGATTATGGGGAGAGCATGCATAAGGAATTTTTATTAGAATTGCTATCCCCTGAGATTACAAAAAACCTTCTGTTATTTTCTGAAGACCCTGAAGCAACCCCTTTTGATACTTTAATGCTCAGAATTGGGTCTGTTTGGAAGACCCAGCCCTCACAGGTCATTACAGTATCAGAAGCACGGAAGTGGCAGGCCAATGAATCCTCTCAGTACATAAGAAACACAGACAGAGGACACACACATTGGAGAGCACATGGCAGAGGTACTTTTAGAAACTCCTCAGGTTACATTCCTTTTCAGGAACTCAAAGCACAGAGAGATGGGCTAGAAAAGGAGAAATCTAAATGGGAACAAGACAAACACATACTGCAGATAGAACTAGATAAATTAAAACAGGATTTACAAGCAGCTCAGGACAAACACAAGGCTAGTGCATAGGGATGTCCTGACCTCTTGAGTTCAGATATCAAAATGTCTCAAGCCTTCATAGCCCAGCCTGCCTCCTTTATCTCAGCAGAGGACTCAATTCCAGAGCCTCTGGATGATGAAATGGATACAGGCCCAGGACACAATTTAAGGCTTGTAACACCCTTGATTCTGGACTCTTGTGCACGCCCCAATGTTATCAGTAGAGTAGGGGGTCAGGATAAATTAGCTTTGATTGACACAGGGGCTGGAATTAGTTTTACAAACAGAGCTTCTCCCACTGCACATCAGAAAAATATGGAAATTTATGAAATTCAAGGAATTAATGACACAGCTTCCAAATGTGTGGCTATCCCAGTTAAATGGGGTATCCCTGTGCACAGTGAACAAAACAAGGAAATGTTAGAAACCACTGCTTCCACTATAGTGAACACACCAAAAGAAATAATTGGAATTGATGTTCTCAACCAGTTAAATTTGGTGGTGGATATGGCTAATCTTAAATTGTGGCAGTATTCAGGAACTTCAAGTGCTTCTAAAACTTTAGTGCATGAAGTCATTCCCATGCAGTTAGCAACTCAGTGCACTAAGGCAGCTCAACAGTATGATCTGTGTGTAATTCCCTCAGAAGTGGCTGATATTCCAGTCTGGGCTCAAGACAAGTTAGATTGTGGGAAAATGCACACAGAAATACTGTTGGAAGGTGAGGATCCTCCACCACAGAAGCAATACCCAGTACCTCATCAGGCTATAGAACCAGTGACTAAAATTGTGAAGATACTGGAGGAGAGGGGTCTGATTAGACCTATTTCTTCCACATGCAATTCACCAGCCTGGCCGATAGTTAAACCAGGGGGTTCCTTCAGGCTCACTATGGACTTCCGTGCCCTGAATCAAGTTTCAAAATCTGTAGTGCCCGTGGTAGCCTCATACCCTGAAATGATCTCCAAAATGAATCCCAAATGTAAAATTTTCTCTGTTTTAGACATATCTAATGGGTTTTGGAGTCTGCCACTGGCCCTTGAATGCCAGTACAAAACAGCCTTTCAGTGGCTGAATAAACAATATGCATTGACTGTGCTTCCACAGGGATATAAGGATTCCCCCTCAATATTTCATAAATACATGCAGGAAGCCCTATCACTATTGTCTTGCAGAGATAATATAATTCAGTATGTAGATGACATTCTGATTCAGTCTGAGAATGAAGCCGTACACTGGAATCACGTAAGAGAAGTTTTAAAAGCCCTCTTACAAGCTGGTCTTAAAGTCAATCCTGCCAAAGCTCAACTGTGCAAATCACAGGTTTCCTTTTTAGGGGTTACTATTGGCCAGGATGGTAAATCTGTAGATTCTCAGAGGATAGAGCTGATACAGAAACTTCCACTTCCTACAGATCAGAAATCACTCCAGTCATTTCTAGGGCTCACTGGTTTCTGTCGTGACTTCATGCACAATTATGCTGAAGTGGCAGCTCCACTTTACTCCCTGCTAAAAAGTAAAAGTTATGTCTGGGAGGAAGAACATACCGAAGCTATAACTAAATTAAAACACATTCTGACTTCTGCTCCTGTTCTTGCACACCCAGATCACACACAACATTTTTTTCCTGTACCCTGTAGTTGGAGAGAACAGTATAGGTGCAGCTCTAACACAACGCTTAGGAGGAGTAGATCGCCCTATCGCTTTCTGTTCCAGAGTCCTCACTTCTCCTGAACTCAAAATGGGAAACTGTGAAAAACATGTACTGGCTTCCTATGCTGCTATGCAGAAATTCACATACATCATTGGTGCTCAAACCACATACATATGCAGCCATCACACCCCCCTCAAATTCATTGTAGAAGGAAAGTTAGCATGTAGCAAGATTAGGACTGAGAGAATAGTCCAGTGGACTCTCATGCTGCAAGCACAGAATGTAAAGTTTGAATTGTTGAAAGAACCTAACGTGCAAGTGGCTGGAATCTTGCTGGAGGGGCAACCTCATGACTGTCAGTCCTCACCCAGTGCCCCTAATCACATGGTCTTTAGGGAACTAGGACTAGACAAAATTTCACCTTTCCTTCCTACAGTATATATTGATGGTAGTAGCCAATGTGAAGGAGGCAGGCGACTAGCAGGTTTTGCAATTGTACAATTGGACCCAAATAACCAAGTGGTACTGCAAAGACAGTATTCCTGTGGGTCAGCGTCAGCACAGTACTGTGAGCTGGCTGCTTTTGTAGCTTGTATGCAACAATATCAGGATTCACACCCAGAGATACAAATCATTTTAGATTCTGATTATGTCTTTAAAAGTGCCATTGCCCTGTTACCCTGGTGGCTGGCAAATGAATTTAAATCTACAGATGGGTCCACAGTGAAAAATTCATCACTGTGGACTATGGCACAAGAACTGAGTGAGAAGTTTCAGAGAGTACATTTAGTTAAAGTAAAGGCACATAGGAAGAAAGGCCCTTTAGTGAAAGGGAACACATTAGCAGACTCACTAGCCAAGGAAGCATGCCATGTAGGCCTCATATGGCCCTGGTATGAGCAGACACGTATGGTTGCTATTGCTACACGTTCCACAGATTACGATCAGATAATACCACCAGATTACTTTGTAGCACTGCAGACAAAGGACCCTGAGCTTTCCAATTTAAGGAAGCTTGTGCAGGATGCCCCAGATAACCTATATCAGCACACACCCTTTCTCACACTAACTATAGAGAAAGACATTCTATGTGCAAAAAGAGAGGAAGGCTTGGTTATAGCTATCCCTAGAGCTCGAGGTAAAGAATGGATGCATTGGGTTCATGGTGCAGGTCCTATGGGACACCCTAAAGCAGAAGAAATGCAGACTATCCTCAATAGGTTGGTATGGTGGCCAGAAATGAAACATGATATACAGGATCATGTTTCCTCCTGTGTAATCTGTGCTTCATTTGGGAGACAACCGAAAAAGAGAAGGGGACAGTTAATGAGAGCACCTCCCCGTGGCCCATTTGAGAGATTGCAAATAGATCATGTGGGCCCTCTCCCATTGACTGCTAGGAAGAATAGATTTTTACTGACTGTTGTTGATTCCTTTTCTCATTGGGTAGAAGCATTCCCTGTCCCAGATCAAACTGCTAGAACCACTGCAGAAGTCCTAACTATGCAATTTTTTACACGCTGGGGCATTCCTAAAACAATTGATTCTGATAATGGTCCTGCATTTGTTTCTCATGTGATCAAGGAATTGTTTGATTTTCTAGGCATAGAACAACAACTCCACATTCCGTACCATCCACAGGCAGCAGGGCAGGTAGAAAGGATGAATCAAACAATTAAGGCCCACCTCAGCCCTATGCTTAATCTGACCGGGAAAAATTGGGATCTGGTGCTCCCTTTAGTCCTTATGCGTATCAGAGCTAATGTCTGTAAATCCACAGGTTTTGCACCCTATGAAGCCTTAATGGGAAGGCCAATGCAACGGTGGGAAAATATGCTGAGTCCTTTTCTTCCAGAGGACCAGACCATAATTCTCACCAATGAGTGGATGAAATCCCTGCAAGAACATCTAAAAGAAATTCAGACCTCTGTGCTAGCTAACACAGAAAAAGCTAGAGATTATTTGCAGGAGGTACATGCAAAAGGTTCTGATTTAAGGCCCCTCAAGGTTGGGAGTAAAGTGATGATTCTGAGACCTAGACCAAACCTCCCCTTTGGAACTGCAAAGTGGGAAGGACCGTACTTAGTTACTGATACCTTAGGCCCAAGCCTATACCAGATCCTAATGCCTGACAACCAGCAGTACTGGAAACACATCACCCAGTTAAAACCATATGGGTAATATGTGTTTTATCAGTCTTTGTTTTCAGATACCACCTGAAGACAGCACGGACAGCTGCTTTATGAAGACAGCACGGACAGCTGCTTTCTGAACAGAAATCGCTTGAGGACGGTAACTATTTACTCCTGCTGTATAGTTGACATGTGTTTAATAGTTATGTAAATAAATAGTTAGTTATGTAAATAAGTAGTAAATTTTTTTTGTTATGGTGTTACATAGTATAAGTGGGGAGCATTAGTTTACTCCCTAGTAGAGTGAAACAAGTTTGCTTTTATTATGTCTCGGTTTGCTGTTGTTCTTGTATCTGCTCTCTTCTATTCAAGTCTCATTACAGGAACTATCATCCGAATATGCACGATTGGCTGGGCTAACTCCACAAGTGGGGTATATCGTTATCAAGAAATACCCCCACCGTTCCCGGAAGGAAAGGATCTGGTCATCCTGAGTTTCTGTTCGGTACAGGACAAGCCAGTGTTCTATTCATTAAACATCACTCAAGTACAGTGGGAGCCACCAGTTTCCACTTCTCTAGAAAGGACACAAGAATTGAGGGCACGCCCAGAACGTTACTTTCTAGGTCCTCCTGCTTTGATTTTGTACAATATTTCCTGTTAGGACAGAGGTACCTGGAAAATAACTTATACATGGGTTTTGAGTGATCAACAGCACATCACTGAGACTTCATTCCTTTTGGATGTATCTTGTTTACCTACCACCCCTCATCCCACCCCTCCCACCACTTCTGTTCCTCCTGTACTCTACCTTTCTGATATCCGCCCATTTAAGGAAGGACATCCCTTTCAGATTAAATATGATGCACCACACGATGTTTTATATGATGTGGAATACCATTTTCTTACTTGGCATCTATTTCCCAAATTGTTTCTAGTTACTCACAAATATCCAAATTGCTCTGTTTGTTGCCAACCACATACAAATGCTTAATACTTGGTTTGATATGCAGTCAGTAACACCCAGAGCTAAGCAATTTCGACACAAGCGTGAATTAATTGATACAATTTTAGGTGGCACAGGGACTGCACTAGGTGCCCTTAATGCTCCGTAATAAAATGGGATCCACTGCTCAGCATGCTGCTGATGGTTTTACCTCACAACATATTATTAATGAAGCTTCCTCTAAACTGTCCAATGTAGTTGTAGATACCTTTGCTCTTATATCTCCCATTATAGAACAGAAAATTGTTACCTTAGCACATGCAGAATATAGATTGGGAAAGAATATTTCCTGGGCTCTTGCCTGTGATCAAGTACAGATCGAGCTTATTACTATACTAAAGGAAATTCTGATCACTGCTAAGTTAGGACACTGGCCACCATCTCTCATCCATATGGCTAGTACCAAAATACCTGAATTTGCTATAGCTCACCTTGATTGGTGGACAGTTAGTGTTCCCATTTGTTCACCACAAGGCTGCTCTATCTGTACTTTGATCCCATGGTCAGGACAACACAGTTATTTATCCTGTTGTTAATATTGGGGTGCAGTTTGATAATATGCTTATGTATCCTGTGGACCATCTCACATGGGTACAGCCACTGGACGACACCTGGACTTCATTCAAGCCGATGGACCCCAGTTTGTGTGAGCAGACTACATTTCAGTTCAAGTGTCAACCTCACCAGTTTAAAGAGGCTGACACCTCCTGCTGGAACAATTCTTCCTCTTGCTCCCTGACTGTTAAGCTCTCATATCCCCTGACTACCTTGGAGCTGGACACTTTTGTTTTCATCTGTTCTTTCCCCAGAAAGTTTCTTTTTCGATTGCTCCCAGAATGCATGACATTCGCCTTCCCAAGAACACTTTGTTGTACAGTTCAAACTATTTACCAAACAATACCTGGTGCAGTCATACACCACTGGTCTCCCTCACCATTAATGGGACAACTTATTCCACACCGCTGGTTACCAATGACTCTATGGACATTCCAGACTTTATCTCATATGCTGTGCATCCATTACCACTTGGCATGGGAGAAGAGACACTACATAAACTGCTCAACTTTACAGAACTCCATGCCTATATTGATCACCTTAAAACAACATCCACTGAAGTGAATCACACCATCGCCTATGAGAATGGACACATTCAACAAATTGTTGGACACTTGCTACAAGATGCTCATGTGTGTCTGTGTGGGAATTGTTATTTGGTTACTCACCTACTGCTGATCATGTCTTTAATGTTTTTATTCACCCTATTATTATTTTAACTGCTGTACAAATATTGCTATGCATTATCGTAATTTTCTTGTGCTGTAAGATGAAAAAAAATGTACATTTCCTTGCAGCGCATGTCATACAGAACAACAACATTTTAAGGTAGTTACACTGAACCTCTCCAGCATCCACCCCTACATCCAGGCTAACTTGGCCTGCTAATTTGGCTAATTCGGTATTTCCTATTACACTGAATACCAGAGTCAGCTGCAGTCTAGTATTGCTTCCTATCCTCACTCATAGCATCCTGGTACCGTTTGGTTTTAGCCTCCTTAAAAATTCCTGCAGACCTTATGCACTGTTCACTCTCTCTAAGACGGGTATGTAAGTGGCATATTGGGTTCCCCCCCCCAGTAGTGGCTGCTCAACCTAAGACACGAGGTTTGGACTCATAAGGAGACTTGTTTATCTCTAGAACACTAGAGACAGTACTAGAGACAGTACTGTGCAGGACAGGGGACCTGCTAGACATAGCAAGGTATTTAATACAGGAGGTATTCGACGAGCTGCCTACTATCAGGTAATGGCAGCTGGGACAGGTACCACAGGTTTGCTTCCACCAATTCCAGGCACAAATAATAAATAAAAATAAAAAAGGTGTGGGAGATGTCAGCATACATTTCATGCAGCTATGGACTCTGTTTAATTCAGTCTAAACTCTGACCCCTGGGTGACGTCAGTCTCTAGGACCTGGCTGCAGCCCCTCCTTGCTAAATCAAGATGGGTAGACCTTAAAGGGAGTGGCCAAAGACAATAGCAGACCTCAAGGGGAACTGCTGGAGAGGCACTATAAAGGACAGACACACTTCCTGTCTCTCTCTCTCTCCCTCCTTCATCGGACAGGTTTGGACACTACCATGAGGCTCTGATACTCAACTCCCTTCACCCCTCCCCCTCTCTCTCTCTCTACCCACATGTTCTGGCCTACCATGCGGCCCTGACCCACAGGTTCTGGCCTCTATCTCTCTCACACTTCACACATGCACACACACAGATTCAGTGATGCACACTGAAACAGCTCTGTAACAATCACTATATACCTCTGTTCAATACCTATGTATTAAGCCTATTTTTACATAAAAACCTTTCTCCAAGCCACACCTGTTTGCTTGTCTTATTACAATACCATGACAGTAATGAACCTCATTTCTAAGCCAGATGTGTGGAGTATGATCTCATTCTCTCAAATTTACTGCTAATGCTCACCTTAACACTTGCAGTGTGCCTAAGAGATCTTCCTTCTAGAGTTCATAGGATGTAATTTGCGGGGGTACGCAATGGGACAGAGTACAGACACCTTTTTTCATTGTGTTAAGTTTACGTTTGATGTAAACCGCCTTGACATGTTGAAAGGCAGCATATAAAACCAGTTAAATAAATAAATTACCTGCTAAAGTTGACCCATGGTCTCGTGTGTTAATGAAACAGCTCTGCATATCAGTACCAGCACCTTTTTTTTAGAACAATGCACTGGTAATATGTATAGGCAACGTATCAAAACGTACTTAGAAATTGCTATCAAGTTTTAATAAACAAAATCAAATCAGGCTTGTAGCACCAGTATGATGGGAAATATTTCTGTTTCTTTGCTTTTTTTCTTGTCTGTGACTGCTTTTCTTAGTACTTAAAGATAAGAACATAAGAAATGCCATATTAGGTCAAACCAAGGTCCATCAAGCTGCAGTTCTCCACACGAACAGAATAATTACTTGGCACTGACATTTCTATTATTAATGTTATTTTCATTTTTTTCTCCTTTATCTCTGTGTCCCATTTTCTTGCATCAAGTTTTTATTGGTTGTAATGAGAATGTCCCAGGTGATAATAACTTCTTTATTCTCCATAAGAACTGCCATACTGGGTCAGACCAAAGGTCCATCAAGCCCAGTGTCCAGTTTCCAAAAGTAGCCAATCCAGATGTCAAGTTCCTGACATTTCCCAAAAGTAGTCAGTTCCATGCTACTTACCTCCAGTGATAAGTAGTCGTCCCAGTGCTTCTCCAGTACAGTGTTTATGGTACAGGTAGTCGTCGACTTACGACCTATGCGACTTACGACTGATCGACTTTATGACCATTTTTCTGGCCACGACTTGCAGCCCGCGAGAGCAAAAACGCCAGCCCTGAATCATCCTGAGGCGAAACGCCGGTGGAATCCTGATCGGCGTGTGTGCTACCGGTCCAGGCAGTAAGAAAAAAAAACCCGGTGAAGATTTCACCCTGTGGCTCTAAAGGCACAGCTACCTAATAAAAAATAGATCAAAGAAAATTAAGTGGTTCGACTTACGACCACAATCGACTTACGACCAGTCTGTCGGAACCAGACGTGGTCGTAAGTCGACGACTACCTGTATTTACACAGTTGTTAGTGGATTAGATATGCCACCTTATTGAGTCTTTGTGTATACAGATTTTCTCTCATCAGCAGGTCACAGCCAGAAATGAGATGAGTAACATCTTCAGCTTTTTCTTACAGAAACAGTATTTGTCTGTTTTACCAGTTTTTTTTTATGCTTGCTGTAAACCACCTCCTCTGTAATCCACCATCCTGAGCTGCAGCTATCAGCGTCTCATCTTTAGGTTTAAGTTCACCTCTACTCAATCATTCCTGTGAGCGAGAAATAATGTTGCTTAGAATCAGGACCGCATGCTTACCTTTTCTTCATCCAAGTGAAGACAGGCTCTTTGACTCTTTCTAAGGTCCCCATCTACTTTACGCTCTTCTTGCTTATTCTTGAACCTCATTCTAAGAAATTAAAAACACAGGTTTTTTTTTATACAATTCAGTCAGAGACCTAATCTGATTTGTTAAGCAATTTATTAGAAGGCCTTCAAGGAATAATAGTGCCAAGATGATCAAACAGAAAACTATCAGCGCTACAAAAGTAAGTTAGCACTGTACAACACATATGCTTGCATATATTTTAGAAAGATTGATAACTATAAGTATATAGTACACTTGCATTTCCAATAACTTTTTCAATGAAAGCACTAGTTCCTCCTTTATTCTCATATCAATTACTGTATGAAAACAATGAAAATCTCCATCTCCAATGTCCTCTCTGACATTCTTTCCTGACTACTCTAGTTCTGTGCAGTGACATTAGGACATGCAGCAGAGGAACTTACAGAAAATAAACTGATATTCAGCACGCTGCCTCCATTTTATGTCAACAAGACATCTGAAAATTATTGATCCAAGACCTATGCTCTCCAGTTTATGAGCTTTTTTCTTAAAGGTCACGGTTCTGTTATGAAGCATGGACTGATAAAATAGTGAGTAACTAAGAATATTACATTTTTTTTTATTTATACTTTATCAACCAATACAAAGCATTACACATCTTGACAAATAACCATAGCTTTCGCTATCCCCATAGGGCATCTCCAATCCTGTCCTTATCCACATCATTAGCATGGTAACTTTCATTATAAAAACCTTATTCACACCCCTGTCTGGCAATCCCCCCGTGCCCGCCCCCCCACCCCCTCCCCACCTTCCTTGCCATATTCCTCTATTAGCCCTGATCAACTATTTTCTGCCCACCTTATATAGTTCCCCCATACTTTTTGGAATGTTGTCGACCTGTTATTCTTCAGTGCTATTAACTTACTTAACAAATAAACCTGGGCCAAGGATGCTCCATACTCCCCAAATGTCGATATGGAGCTCTGCTTCCATTTTCATACTATTAACATTCAAAATGCAATACACCCTAAATTGAGAAACATACTTTCCAAATTATTTAAATTCCCCGGTTTTATTCCCAACATTGCCACCGCAGGTTGCGGAGTGACGTCCTTCTCTAATATTGTACTTAACTTAAACACCTCCTCCCATACTTTATACAAAATCCCACAGTGCCACCATATATGAAGATAACACCCCCTAGCCCCACATTCTCGCCAACATTTATCATCCCTCAGCTTATACATACGGTACATTTTGTCCGGCGTCAAATGCCACCTATACATTATTTTATAGTTATTTTCGATGTGATTAGCCGCCAACAGCCCCTTGTATCTGTTGCAGGATATGCATCCCCACTGAGTCACATCCCAGATTCACCAACATCTTTTTCCCAGTTTTCCTGAAAGCCCCTTTGGGGCCCTCCCCCTCCATCATATTACAGAAACTAGTCACAATTTTCTTCCTTTGCCCCATCAAAACTAATTTTTCAATTTCCGTCGGATCTCCCCTGAGCTCTGGTAGTATTTTGTGTCAAATATAGTGACATATCTGGTTGTATTGGTACGTGTCTGCCTTAGCTAGGCCATATTGCTTCCTAACTATTTGAAAATCCATAATCTTTTTTCCCTCCAAAAGCTGCCCTACGTGGGTCAATCCCTTCCTGCCCCATTCCTCGAATACACTTTTCCCCATTGATGGAGGGAAACTTTGATTCCCACAGATAGGAATTAATCGGGAGACCCCTTTTGCTCCCAGCCACATATATTTCCATTTCTTCCACAAACTCCAAACCCTCTGCATGTAGGGATTTTGAAACCGCTCCCCCCCCCTTTTTTCTCTATAGGTATCCACATTAATTCTCCTACCTTTTCCCCCATTAATTCCTCTGCTTCCAATTTTACCCACTCTTTTACATCCTCTGCACCCCATTCCACAATGGCGCTAAGCTGCGCCGCTTCGGCATATCTTTGCATATCAGGTATGGCCATCCCCCCCATTCTCCCTCCTCCTAGTAAGAGTCTTCCATGCCACTCTAATTCTTCCTCCCCCCTCCTATAAATTTCATAATAATCCCTTGCACTCGTGCTAAGAAAACTTTGGGCAACTGCAGTGGTAAGGCCTTAAAAAGATAAAGCCATTGTGGTATTATCATTTTGATCACCGAAATCCTCCCTACCCAGGACAGTCCTTTGCTTCCCCATATGTCTAGCTCCTTCCTCATCTTTTTCTCCATCACCCCAAAATTGGCCCGAAACATATCTATGTCATTAGCCGTTAAATATATTCCCAGGTATTTCACACTATGCTTGGCCCACTTAAAGGGAAATTCCCCCTGTATATGTTGTTTTGTCAGTGCTGTTGCTGTGATATTCAAAATTTCTGACTTTGAAGCATTTATTTTAAAACCCGAGTATTCCCCGAATTCTTTTAGAATCTTATAGCTTGCTTTCAGTGATCCTTCTGGTTTCGTCAACATGAATAAAATATCGTCCGCAAAGAGTGATATTTTACTCTCTGATATCTCTCCCTTAACCCCACTTATCTCTGGACAGTCCCTCACCCGCTGTGCTAGAGGTTCCATGGAGAGTACAAAAAGGAGGGGTAAAAGCGGGCACCCCTGCCTAGTTCCCCTTCCGAGCTCAAACGCTTTAGTATATTCCCCATTAATGGCAATTTGTGCTAAGGGCTGCTTATATATTGCTTTAATCCAATTATAGTATCCCCTTCAATCCCCATATGCTCCAACACTTTTAACAGATATGGCCACGCTACACGATCAAATGCTTTTTCCGCGTCTATTGTCAATAGAATCATTTGATCTTCCCTCCTTCTCCCCTTCCATATGGTATTTAGTACCTTCCGGATATTATCTGCAGTTTGCCTACCTGGCACAAAACCCGCTTGGTTTTCGTGTACTAGTCGCGGCATAAAGGGTAGCAATCTATTAGCTAAAATCTTTGTGAAAATCTTAAAGTCTGTCCCTAGTAGTGAGATGGGTCTGTAGGAACCACATACACTGAGATCTTTCCCCTCCTTCGGTAATACAGTTATACCAGCTGTTCTCATGGTCTTTGGTATTTGCCCTCCCTCCTTAAAAGAGTTATATAGTCTGGCCAGGGGCTCACATAAGATCTCTTTGAAAACTTTGTAAAACATTAGTATAGCCATCCAGCCCTGGGGCCTTATTCGCAGGTAAAGCCTGAATCACCTCACATACTTCCACCTCCCGAATGGATTCAGAAATCTGGGCCGCTTCTTCTTCTGTCAATTTTGGTAATTCCATTTCTAAATATTTGTCTATATCCTCCCCTCCTTTATATTTCCTGCCGTGTATAACTGCTTATAGAATTGCACAAACCGTTCTTGAATTTTTTCCCTCGTTCTTACCTCCTGCATCCCGAATTTTAGTTATGAAATTCTTATTTTGTCATTGCTTTAGCCTATACGCTAGCCATTTAGTGGGTTTATTACCTAATTCAAAGAATTGCTGCTTCAATTTGTCTTGGGCAAATTTAATATCAGCGAGCTCTAATTCACCCAATTCTCTTCTCGCTTTACTTAATCCCTATAGGGTTGACTCACTTAAATCCTGTTGTTTTTGTAATCCCTCGAGATCCCGGATCTTCCCCCTTAAAGTTTCTTTATGGCCTTCTTTAATTTTTTTCATATATATCCCTGCTGATATCAACTCTCCCCTCACCACTACTTTCAAACATTCCCACAGGGTCTCTACTTTACAGTTATCTCTATCATTAATCTCCCAATAACTCTTTATGGACTGTTTTATTTTTTCCACTACCTCAGGCTGTTCCAGTAATGAGTCATTTAGTATCCAGCCCCTCTTCTGCTTCCCCGGATACCCCATCTCGCAATCAATCCATACTGGCACATGATCCGTCCATATTCGTTCCCCAATTTCACAATTCTCAATCTTCTCTACTAAGGCTTTAGAGACCCAGATCATATCTAGCCTGGAGAACGACTTATGGACTGGGGAATAAAATGTAAAGTCTTTTTCCCTTCCTTTCAACTCCCTCCAGGTATCCTGTAAGCCTAGATTTTCCCCCATTAATTTTAACTTTCTCCTACTTTTTGCATTGCCCTCACTATGCCCTTTGGAATAATCTAACTGTGGGTTGATAGTCAAGTTAAAATCCCCCCCCCCCCCATAATCACCTGACCTTCCGCAAACTGCTCTACAGTATTTGCCAGACCCTCATAAAATAGGCCCTGTGAAGCAGTTGGGCCATATATATTTACTAAAGTAATCCATTGCTCTTGCATTTTCAATTTTAAAAGAAGAAATCTGTCTCCTTTATCCTGCTGTACTGCATCCACCACATATGGAATTCTCCCCCCATTAAAATTCCCACTCCCCCCTTTTTCAAGTCAATTCTGTTGGACGCATACCATTGCCCCGGGAACTTCTTATGTGTCATCCTCCACTCATCAGCTTTCCTCAGATGAGTTTCTTGTATGAAGATAATGTCTCCTTTGAGCCTAGTAATTTCTTTGTACATACGTTGTTGCTTAATTGGTGAGTTTAAACCCCTCACATTCAAGGTTATTACCCTTATTTTATCCATTTTCCATAAGAAGCTGGCTTCCAGCTAAGGCTGCTAATCTGGCAAGAAAGTCCCCCTTCCCCTTATCCCTCCTCCTACCCCCCTCCCCCCCTCCCGGCTTGGTCATCTCCAACCTTCTCTCTCCTGTAAGGCATGACATACCAGACCCCAAATCAGTATATTTACACTTCTACCTATACCTGACTCTACTACACCATTCATCCACCTTATCTCTTTACTTACTCTTTACTCAGCATTAATACATATGGCTACTCCCATTTACAACTTATCCCCCGCTGTGTGTCCTTTCATCCTCCCTCTGTTGCCAAATTCTTCTTCTGTCTCCGTAGACCAGGGGTCTCAAACTCCTGTCCTGGAGGGCCGTAAACCAGTCAGGGTTTCAGGATGCCCCTAATGAATATTCATTAGATATATTTGCATACAATGGGGCGGTGCATGCAAATATATTTCATGCATATTTATTAGGGATACCCTGAAAACCTGACTGGTATGCGGCCCTCCTGGACTGGAGTTTGAGACCCCTGCCGTAGACGCTTGTCCCCCTGGGGCGCCCGTCTCCAGCTGCCTCCGTCCTCTGGCCTCTTCGCAGCCTTAAAGCCATTGACTTCTGCCCCCTCCATCCAGCCTGCCCGTTGCATGAAAGTCTGAGCCTCCCCCATAGTGCGGATGTGGGCTGCCACCTCTTCCATACTGAATTGTAATCCAAAGGGATATATCCATTTGTACTTAATTTGTTCCTCGCGCAGCCTCTTTGTTAGGCCTGCTAATTCTCTCCGTTTCCTCATAGTGATCGCAGACAGGTCTGCATACACCTCTATTTTCTGGTTCTCCCAGGTGATTTCTGTTAGTTTCCTAGCTGCACTCATAACAGCGTTTTTGGTTGCATACGCTTGAAAACAGGCTATTATGTCTCTCAATCGCCCCTCTCTCATAAAATCAATATAAAATCAAAATAAACGGAACCATCTAATTTCTCAACAAATAGGGGTGTCCTACACGGAGCGGCGGGTTCACCCCTAAACAAAGACATGGGGAGGGGTGGCCCACACAGAGCGACAGGTGCACCTACTCTTGCCGTATTGCTGGGCAGACTGGATGGACCATGCAGGTCTTTATCTGCCGTCATTTAAATGACCTGCATGGTCCATCCAGTCTGCCCAGCAATAAACCGCCCCTTCCAGAGATCAAGGGCGGTTTACATATAACAGATTAACAGTCTTGTACACAATTTGTATACATTTTACATAGAACAATAGAAATTAACTATTTACATTGAACAGTAAATATAAACTTTGTAGGTATTAAAGTAAAAACACCACCCTTTCAGTGAAAAAGTATTTCTTGACATTGCCTTTCAATTTACCACCTTGCAGCTTCATGTTATGCCCTCTAGTTTTACAGCTTCCCCGTCTTTGGAAGAGGTTTGTTTGTTCATTATTTCTCTTTAAGCATTTAAAGGTCTGAATCATATCTCCCCTATCCCTCCTCTCCTCCAAAGTGTACATATTTAGGCCTTCAAGTCTCTTCTCATAAGGCTTCTGACGCAGGCTCCAAATCATTTTGGTTGCCTTCCTCTGAACAGTTTCCATTCTTTTTACATGTTACAGGATCATGTTCACTCTAACCCCTCCTCGGTTACTAGATTTATCCATCCAGGGATCAAACACTCTATTAAAATCACCCCCAATCAAAATCTCTACCCCCCCACCCCCCCATTTCCTGCAATTCCTGGATCATTTTCCTAAAAAAAACAAAACAAAAAAAAAGCAACCCCCATCATATATATTGGGAGCATAGAGACTATATAGCACCAAATGATGCCCCTGAAACTCCCCCCCTCACAATCACAAACTGCCCCAATGGGCGGGCTGCTACTTTAAAAATCTTATACTCAAGTTTTTATGTAGCAAGATTGCCATCCCCACCCTCTAAGTCGTCAAGGAAGCTCCCAGGATCGCCCCCACCAACCTTCTCTTCAACTTGGTCTGTTCCCTCTCTGTAAGATACGTCTCTTGAATCAATGCAATACTGGTCTGTCGGCGCTGAAGCGCTTGTAACATCATGTGTCTCTTAATAGGCGAAAACAAATCTGCCACATTCTATGTGACACAAAATAACCGCCCCAAGGCCTCACTCTCACTACCCACCACATCTTTAGAGCAGACAGGGTTGCCTCAGCCACACAACCACCCCACTCTCAGCATCCCTTCCCTTCTACTGCACTCAATGCTCTTCCCCCACCCCTTCCCCAACCTCACTCATTCTCCCTCCCAAAGTCCCCCTTGAAGCCTTCTGAGGATCAGTCACATATAACACTCCATTCCCCACTACTCATCTCTCAACTTACCCACCACTCTCACCCACATTCATACTAGCCACTCGTCCAGTCTCCCAAGGAAACAATACCCCCCTCATTACCATTCAAACCCTGCACACCACCATCTCCAAAACCCTCACACATCTCCCACTATCCATCTCATTACTACTACTACTATTTAACATTTATAAAGTGCTACCAGTCGCACGCAGCGCTGTACAGACACACATGAGACAATCCCTACTCGTTAGAGCTTACAATCTAGTCAAGACAACACAAAAGGTGTAAGAAGCACATAACATAGGGGAAACGGCACATACATTACAATACATCAAATCTAAAACAGGTATACCGGCAGAGTAACCTTTCATAAAAGAACCATTTCATAGGTCCTGCATGGTCCAACGCGTAAGGGCCATGCCAAAGGGCCCTCTTGCGAGGCCCTGCCTCCAGAGCGGCGGTTTAAAAGCCTGAGAGCAGGGCAGCTGATTGGCAGTTGACCGAGGTGAGGGGAAGTTCCCGCCCACAGTCCCCAATCATGGCTCCTGATGCTGGTGATCTCCCCGTTCTCATCCCATATAAACCCCTTAACATCCCCTTCTACCCTCCATCCCCTCCTGTATCACACATAACCCCCCGCTGCTCACTCCCAACACCAACCTAAAGCTCATCTCTCCTTCTATCAGCATCCAGAAGGGGCCAACAGAGCAGCAGAGAGAAAAATATCCATATTACAACAAAGTGGAGGGGGGAGGGCTCTCCACCTGACAGCTAAATAATCAAAAAGGGAGGGAGGAGTGGTCTAGTGGTTAGGACAAGGTACTTCAGGCCGGAGGGCCGGGGGTTCAAGTCCCACCTGGGGACAGCAATCTCAGGCCGGAAGGACTGGGATTTCTAGTCCTATAGGCACTCCTTGTGGTCTTGGGCAAGCCACTTAACCCTCCATTGCCCATGTTCCCTGTAAGTATTAGCGTATGTGCCTCATATCCCCTTGTGTTAAATGTATCCCCCAATTGACCGCTTTGACCCGGTGAAAAGCGGGATATAAATACAGCTAAATAAAATAAAAATAAATAAATAAAAAGCAAACCACAAGCCTGCACACAACTGATACTGTCCAGAACGGGGAGAAAAAGCACAAAATTCCAAATCCCCACCGCTCTCCAGAACAAGGAGAAAGGGGGTGGTCAGAATACAGTCCCAATGAACCAGCCCACACAAGGGAGGCTGACTCTCCCCAAGTGCTCACTCCATCAATTAACCAGTATGCTCCAGCATGTCCAATATTCCAGGTCTCTCCCAGGCGCTTCACTCCGATCCTGCAGCAAGTGAGGACTCACATTGTTTCAGAAAGTCTTGAGCTGCCTGCAGGGACTCAAAGACCTTAGCAGTCCCTTGATGAAAAACTTTCAGGTAAGCCCGATACTGTAACACAAACTGGACTTTCAGGACAAACAGTCTAGAGCACACTGGGAAGAACTCCATGCGTCTTGGGGAGACCTGGATCGAATAGTCTTGGAAGCACAAGATTTTCTTCTGCTGATACTCCAAAGTCCCCCCCCCATGCAGTGCCTATAGAATCTCCATCTTATGCACATAGTTCAGCAGATTAAAGATTATAGTCTGTGCAATGCAATTGCCCGCACGATTCGATGAGCATATTCAATCAACAGCGCCCCTGCTGTGCTTTTCATCTTTAATTCCTGGGGCAGCCATGACACCAAAAAAATCCCTCAGCTCTTGCTCCTCTAGAGACTCCGGGAGGCCGATCAACCACAAACTGTTGCATTGGTCCCAATTCTCTTGACTGTCCAAATGTTCCTCCAAAATCTGCACACAAGCAGACAACTGTATGACAACAGCATCTGTGGATAACGCTTCATCCTTTCAATCATATCTCTGATTCGCACTGCCTCAACAGCTGTCATCACTTCTACCGTGATCTCTATAGCTAGACCCAATGCTACAAGGGGGAGTAGGGTCCGCACTGTCGGCCATCTTTCCTCTGGGGCTGCAGCTTCTCTTGCTCCCTTCTTCACATATTTGGCAGCCATCCCCAATGCCAATACGCTTAAAACCTCTCCTCAGTGTACAGGGCACATTCAGACACCTTCTCAACTCTGAGAGTGGACACAACAAGCAGATTAATTGCCCCCAAAGGTAGTTGGGTTGACGAGCAAGGCACACTCACATGTCACCCTGGCTAGTGCATCACGTGATCTATTTTTTTTAAAGTTTAAATCATGCAGTTTGAGTTTTATACTTCATCATGGCAATTTTGACTTGCCCTGGAGGTGATATGGTGTGGGTGTTCAGACTTCATTCATACTCTTGGAGATATGTTTACTAAACTGGGCTAACAGTTAACCCTGTGCTATCTGCAACTAGGTCCCATTGAATATCATGGGACCTTCCTTCAGATAGCCTGGGTTAACAGCCCAGTTTGATAAACATTCACTTTGGTGTATGATACTACTGTACAATGGAATTATCAAAAAAGCTCACCGGCACTCCAGTTTAATAGCTCCATCTGATGACTGGGCATGACATGAGAATTCACAAAAACTTTCAGCACCCTTAGTTCAGGAATGGAAAAGAAATCATATAGAAGGCAAATGTTCTGAGATTCTTTGTTTGGAAGTTCTTGATGTGCAACTACATAAAGTGTAGTTACTCACCTGTAACAGGTGTTCTCCAGGTACAGCAGGAATCAGTCCTCACATATGGGTGACATCGGAGTCAACGGAGTCCCATGGAAACATCTCCCCAGCTTTCAAAGAAAGCCTTTGGGAGATGCCACCATGCATGCGTGGTCCCCTTCACGCCCAGGGATACCATCTTACTCAGTCAGCTGACATAGCTAGAGCTGACAAAAGAAGATGGCAAAAATTGTAGAGCAACTTCAAGGGGAGGAGGGAGGGTTGTGAGGACTAATTCCTGCTGTCCCCAGAGAACACCTGTTACAGGTGAGTAACTATGCTTTCTCCAGGAACAAGCAGGAAGTCAGTCCTCACATATGGGACTCCCTAGCTACAGGCTACCGAGAACCTGTAGAAAAAAAAACACGGCCCAGCCATGAGCAGTCACAAGCGAATCTGAGGACAGACTCTGAGGACCCCATTGTCCTGGGAGAACCATCACTCCAGTAGCCTGAACAAGAAAGGTTGGAAGGCAGGAGTTGTCGAAACCCCAAAAAGATTACAGAGTACGGCCTGGCCGAAAGTACTGTCCCATTGGGACTTCCTGTCCAGGCAGTAGTGGGCTGCAAAAGTGTGGACAGAGGACCAGGTGGCAGCATGACAGATGTCTGTCATGAGCAATGAACAGAGACTGGCGACCGAGGTCTGAATTTTGTGAAAGCTGTGGTTTTTGCCTTTATTTGTGCAGCCATTTCTATGGAGAAACAAATAGGTTTCCTTTTCCTCTTGCTTTTATTTATTTATTTATAGCTTTTTTATACTGCGCTATTTGACATCAGTGCGGTTTACAATTAACAATTTTGTACAGGGCGGGGGGATGCCTTGGGCTTACATTCAACAGGACATGATAACTTGGAATCATAACATTAAACTATATACATCCAGACAAATAAGAGAATATTAGTGATACTTTACATTATGAAAGCTGATGGTTAGTCGTGTTGGTGCTGGGTGTAGGGGTACAGTTGGATTATGAGAAGTACAAAAGGAATAAATGATGTTTAATGGCTTTCCTAAATTGTGTGAGATCTCTGATTGATCTGATATTGGATGGAAGATTATTCCAACATCTTGGAGCGTAGAAGGTGAATGCTCTGTTTCTAGTTGATTGCGTGCATTTCGTCGCTTCAATCGGGATTGCTAGTATGTTGGCGCCTATTGACCTTCTTGACCTATTGTTGGTGGGATGGGTAATGAGTGTAGTGAGGGATGAGGGGGATATCCCATTGATGGCTTTAAATGTGATGAGTAATGCTTTGTAGGAGATTCTGCATCTTACTGGAAGCCAGTAAGATGCAGAATCTCCTACAAAGCATTACTCATCACATTTAAAGCATTACAAAGCATTACTTTCCTTAAATATGTATCAATTGCCACTTTTATTGCCTTCTTTAGTTTAGCCCACTGCAAGTCCACTTCCCTTATTCCCTCCCACCCTGCCAACTCCTCCTTCAGGCACTTGTCCATTTTACTGAAGTCAGTATTTTTGAAGTCTAGAATGCTGAGCTTGCTGTGACTGGACTCTGCCTTGGCTTTTATCTCAAACCACACTGTGTGGTGATCGCTGCAGCTCATATGAGCACCCACCCGGATATTAGACATGCTATCTCCGTTGGTGAGTACTAAATCCAGCGTCAAGCTTTCCCTGGTTGATTCCATCACCATTTGTTTAAGTAATGCTTCTTTGAAGGCATCCACAATTTTTTACTTCTTTCCAGTTTTACAGAATACTCCAATCCACATTGGGTAGATTAAAGTTACTTCCCCTTTCATGGCTATCTTTGCACTATTGATACACTGGTAAACAATTTCAAAACATTTTCTGTCACAGAAATGAAAATGGCTGATTCTAGCACTGTTTTTGGTTACGAACTTAGATATGTACTTAGAAATTCTCCATCACGTAACGTTTTTGAGCGACGTAGTTTAAATTTAGACTATGTTGCTCATATTTACATTATATATATATATATAGATGTATATTGTAACGTAATGTCTCCTAAAAGGTAGTTGTATATGATTTTCTGCTGTATTGCGCCTCAAGAACATCCCCTCTTAAGGGTCCAACAATAGTCTGCAAGCATACTGGAGCTCCACTTGCCCTGGTACCCATTTTCCATTACCGAAATGTCCTGATGAAACCTTTCCCCATGTTCATCGCTGACTGCTCCTAGATTTGCAAGAAAAAAAATCCAGGTGTGAATGCAAGAAGTGCATTTTCAAAGACATGTTACATCCCAGTTTCTGGTAAGATTTCAGTAGAGTATCCACTGATTCTGCGTAGTTGTCTGCCTTGTTATTTCCCAAGAAGTCACGGCAAACAGTCTTATAGGACTCCGATGCAGCTCTTTCAGTTTCATTCAACTGACCGTCAAAGTTTTCATCTTTCATCAGTTTTCTAATATCAGGTCCTACAAAGATCCCTTCTTTGATCTTCGCCTCACTGATTTCGTGGAAATGTCTTTCTTAGATATGCAAATCCAAGTCCACTTCTATCCATAGCTTTTACAAAGTTCTTCATAAGACCCAACTTTATATGGAGTGGAGGCAGATAGACTTTATTCGGCTCCACAAGTGGGTCATGTGCAACATTTTTCTGGCCTGGGACTAGTGATGTTATCTTTGGCCACTGTTTCCGGATGTAATGATTTTTCCTGTCCCTGCTGTCCCACTCACACAGAAAGCAACAATACTTTGTCCAACCAAGAGGGCAATTACTTTTAAATCGCCACAAATATTCCACTTTTGTTCTTTATACTTGATATTTGTTAGCAGGAGATGCATACTGCTGTAAGTTTCTTTCATATTGGCGGCATGAGCTACTGGAACTGATGGTAAAATATTTCCGTTGTGGATAAGCACAGCTTTTAGGCTATATTTAGAAGAATCAATAAATAGTCGCCAATCTCTGTTCTATAATCCGGACAAAGTGTTTCCATCAGGGATTTAACTTCACAACAAAAAGCAATTCCATCTTCAAAGGCAAAATAATCCACAAACTTGGTATGCCTATTTCTAGAAGTGCACACTTTGTTTTCTTTCTGAAGAAGATTCCAGCCTTTCAATCGTGACCCTAACAGTTCTGCTTGTCGCTTTGAAAGATTCAAATCTCTGACAAGATCATTCAAATTGCCTTGGTCTAGTAAATGTGGTTCAGAAGAGGAACCGGATGCCTCAAAGCTTGGATCCCGCATTACAGCATCGCCATCATCGTCAACATCATCAGCATTCATTGGTTCTTCTTCTTCTTCATCCTCATTCACTGTAAGATTTTCTGGAGGTTTTGGCACCGGCAATTCTTGACAGTGATGCTCAGGCCTCATGGCAGATGGTAATTTAAGTGTCCCTGGTCAGTAGACCTCCTATGAAGGGAGGGCACACTCAAATCTAAGAGAATATAAACAAGTAATAACTTATACAAAAAACAGCCAAAATAGTAACTGTAGAAACCTCTCTTTGCTGTGCTAGATCAGAACTCTTGCTCAGGTAGCAGAGAGAATGACTGAATTAACTCTCAGGCAAAAGAAGCTGAATGAAGTAATTAACTGCGACTTAACCACATCCTGTGAGGTGGGCATCTAACAGAGCAATGGAACTTGTGACGCAGCGGCAAATGCAGAAGCCATGCAAACTGATACTGACCCTCTGGTTAGGTCAGGTAATGCAAGTAAAGACAGAGTTTTCCACTCTCAGCACAACTTACAGGCAACCAATCAGCTCACCTCAGGGGAGGAGAGAAGCAGAGCTAGGGATTGGGCACGCCCTAGTAGGAGGCGGGCTTCCCAGAGCAGGGGCCCCTTGTTAAGCAGAGAGAGTGAAGACACAGAGAGTTGTTGGAGAAGGAGGAATACGAGTGGAATAAGCAAGACCCTAATGAGAAGGAATGGAGAACTGAGCACTACAAACGGATTGAGAAGGAATGGTGGTTTGAATCCACAAGAGAGAAGGCAAAAGGCATTGGGAAGGCAAAAAGCTCTCTTGATTGCAGAACCCTGTGACCCTGCTACAGAAACACTGCCCAGCTGCAACAGAAGGGGAACTGATCCTGAACCAGGAGAGAAGCCCACGTTGTGGAGAAACAGTTTTTACCCTTGGAGAGAAAGGCAAGCTGGCAAGGCATTTTCTGACCGTTCTCATTCTAAGGTACCTGCTGCTCTTAATTCCTTTCCTAAGTTTTACCACTCAGAAAGAGACAAGCCTGATTATAAAGTACAGGATAGTTTTAGACAAGCTGAAACCTCTCTAAGTAAGCCAAGCTTTTCTCAGCCAGTAATTCCTGCTTTTAACAAGCAAGCTGACGAAAGAAACCCAGCCAAATTGTTTACAGAGAGATTAGGCTATCTTGATACGGGAGAGCCTACCTTTGAAGCTGTTCTTAAAGGCAGAGCTTGTTTAAAGGAACCTGTAATTACACCACTCACTAACGGAGATAAGTGGGGGAGGGGTAACTCCACCACGGACACAGACTGTCTAAAGAGGGAGAGCAGTGTTTGCTTACCAAGAGCAGATAACTACCTGCCCCAGCCAAGAGCAGATTTACCTATTAGTCCTGCTAGGAGACAGGCAGAGCAACTCCTGAGTGAATTTAGACAATTCTTGAACAAAAGAGCGGTTTCAGAAGAAGCTAACATTCAGGCCCGGACTAATCCTGGAATAGGAATTCCCACATTGGCTCCATGGCCCATGCTTGAAATTAATCAGCCGATGGACTGCTCAATTGGGCTAATTGAGAAAACTGATTAATGCAAAGCTTGAATGTTTATGCCTGGCAGTTGATTCTGGTTATGCTAAACCCAGAATAGGAGAAAAGCATATGAAAAGAAATTCTGTTTTTGAAGCAATTGAAAGGGAAGCTTATGGGAGCTGTGAAATAAGCTGGACTGTATCCCAATTGCAAGGGAAAGCAATATTGTTTCTTACAAAGCACTTTGTGAATACGGCACGGAGAAGACACATGAGGTAATGTGTTTTCCTCAGAGAAGCATATTTTGAAGCACAGCATTGAAAGCCTTTGTTTTGTACATATCCTGTTTGCTTAACCTTCTCACCTGTACCTGACCACCAAGGAGCGGGGAAAATAAAATCCTTATATATAAATTTCTTGTTCCCGACTTTAATTGGCCCCCACAACTACACAAGGCCCATCCCTCCTTAACCCTCAAGATTAGGGAGTGGGTGTAAGGGTGACAAACTTTAAACTTTCCAATAAAATCCTACTTCTATGTACTAGTCTACTATGCAAAGGACCCAGGCATCGATGCTTGCTGCGAGGCAAGGAAGGCAGAAATGCTGCACCTGGCTCAGGAGTTGCAGCTTTCGACATGGAAACTGGTTTGACTGGGTCTGATGTCGATGAGGAGAGGGAGTCTTCGACAGGACAGGCTTCCGGGGTCTGAAATCTGTTGCCGGAGGCCTCGGCGTCTGTTCTGGGTATCTTCGCCGGCTGCTCCCACTCCGATTCCTTGGATATCCTCCGGGAGCTGTGGGATCTCGCACAAGATTTGCCATGTGTGTCCGATTCCCAGGAAGAGGTCCTTGAGGATTTCTTCTTTTTCTTGTGCTCTCACTGCAGGGAACCATTGTCAGAGTGCCATGTGCCCACTTTGGCACCACGGGGGCTTTACGTGACTCCAAGGATCCATGCGGGCCCTTACAGCGCATGGTTACCAGGGATAGTGGGGCTGAATCTGTGGAAGATGTCATCCTGTTTTTGCTGGCAACTCTGGATGGCTTTAGTGGACAATTTTTTGCACAGGGAACAAACCTCTGCGACATGGTTGGCACCTAGACAACGGAGGCAACAGTCGTGTGTGTTGGTAAGGAACATGTTCTTCGAGCACCGATCACACTTTTTAAACCCACTGAGCATTGCGGCAAAAAGGTCCCCAGCAAGGTCGAAAACCCTCGATGCGGCCAGTGGTCAAAAAAGGCATGAAACCGCGCTGCAGAAAAAATCCTAAACTAAAACGGTTCCGAGTCTCAAAGCAGAGCCAACAGGGCTTGGAGACAGGAAAGAGACCAGTGCTAACCGGACAATGCACTTAATGCACAAAAATAATCAACTTTTTTCCAGGGGAATTAGACGAATGTCTGTAGGGCTCCACAGAAAAAGGGAGAATGGGTACAATGGCACCCTTAGGCAGGAAGGAGACCATGCGTGCATGGTAGCATCTCCCAAAGGCTTTCTTTGAAAGCTGGGGAGATGCTTCCGTGGGGTTCCGTCAGTGCAGTCACCCATATATGAGGACAGAGTTCCTGCTTGTTCCTGGAGAAACTTTCAAATTAACTGGTACCTGAAGTAATCTGCTTCAACCACCTCAGCTTCTTTTCTGATCTGTATCTTTCTCCTGTAGTTTTCCAACTTCTCTTCTGCTTTCCGTTTTTGAAGTTCTTCATGACCAATCCCACTTCTGCCTGTTAAGAAAAATTAGTGTGAGCACCATATAGGATGAACCGTTTGCATACTTTTACAGGCTTAAGACCAAAAGGAAAACAGCATCTAAACAAAGGTTTGATTTGTACCTTTCCATACCTGGATGCTTCTTTCAACAGTAGCAGCAGGGCACAACTAGATAAAGCAGCAGGAAGTTAAACAGCTTTGAACTGAGACCACAGTTTTTGTTTCCACTATCTATCTCCCCTGTGCATCAGACATACATCTAATACAAAACTCTAAACTGAACTTTCCTCTATGTAATGGGAGGTACTCATTAGTGCAACTACAAGTAAAGTATGCCTCATGTCACAGGGTGGAGGAAGGGGGGATTTCTTTTCACTGGTAAAGGAAAGGCTGGTGCCTGGAAGCACTTCTTCAGCTCCTATTTAAGAACTATAGTTCTAAAATCCACCTCGGACACAATATTCTCAGATGTCATACTTAGAAGGGAGGGGAGGGGATGAGGCAAGTAGAACATCTTCTATAAGTCTTCACACCTTTGTACATTTTTCACATTTTGTCTAAGAAATACAATTCAAAATGCATTAAAGTGGTAGTTTGTTTCATTAATCTCTATAATTACTACTACTACTACTAGTCATTTGTATAGCATAACATACTCTACACAAAGTGACAGAACAATTACAATTTAAATAATTCTGTAATTAAGAATAATAAAATCAGAAAATTGTGATTACATAAAAAAAAAAAATCTTTACAATCTTTGACTCAGTATTTGGTGGACGTCCCTTTTGCAGCAATAACAGCCATGAGTCATTTAGGAAAAGTGTCTATTAATGTTGCACGGTAGGATGATGGCAGAATAATTCAAGCTCTTTGAAGTTGACTGGGGATCTTCTGTGGAATGCAATTTTCAAGTTCTGCCATTTTTTCTATTGGATTCAGGCCTGGGCTTTAGACCACTCAAGGAAATTCACATTCTTGTGCTAAGCCACTCTTTTGCTACTTTTGTTCTGTGCTTGAGATAATTGTCCTGCTGAAAGGTGAATCCTCTCCCCAGTCCTTGGACTATGGAAGACTAAAGCAAAATGCCTGTACTTTGCACCATATTTCCCTTGATCTTCACAAATCTCCCTATCCCTGCTGCTGCAAAGCATCCACACAATATAATGTGGCTACTAGCATGCTTTATTGTAGGAATGGTGTTAGCAGGGTGATATGGTGCATTTATTTAATGTTTCTTTTAAACTACATATTGTTTAGTCTCCCAGTGGAGGTAGCAGAGACAAAGACTGTATCTGAATTTAAGAAAGCATGGGACAAACACAGTAGATCTCTATAGGAAAAAAAGGGACTGTACAGCTTAGTAATTGGTATGGGAGGCAGACTGGATCACCAATATGCTGCTCATTGGGGTTGGTGGGAGGGGGAGAAAGGTTGTTCCCTTCTGTTGGCACTCTCTAATGGCACATTAAGGGCCACACCTATTAAGCTCTCTTTTCCCATAGAAAATGGGAAAACAGTGAATCAAGCCCTTAAAAAAGAAGTTGCAATATACCTTTTGGGGGATTGGGGGAGGGGCATGGTCTCGGCAGCCGGCTCCTAAATATTTAAGCTGGCTCCTAGATTCCAAGAAAATCTGTCAAGGCCTGCCTCAATCAATCAATCTACTGCTTTTGACACCATTAATCACCATCTACTTCACCATGTTCTCACTTGGATTTTGGAACTCTGTTCTATCTTGGTTTTCCTCTTATCTCTCCCATCACATTTTTAGTGGATACTTTAGTGAATATTGCTATCCTTATCAGTCAGTGGGCTTTAAGATTCTGTCCTGGGCCCTTTTCTTTCTCTCTACATTCATTCCCTGGATGATCTCATCGCTTTCCACAGTTTTCAGTGATTACTCTCAGATCTATCTCTCTCTCTTTCCCCCTCTCCCCCACCCCCAAACCCTCCCCCCTCTGTTCCTGAAATCGCACCAGGAATCAAATCTCAAATCTCAACATGTTTATCCCAATACAACCTTTATCTTTATTTCTTCACTTTATATACCGCTCTCGTCGAAACAGAGCGGTTTACAATAAATGTGTCTACGCCACAGAAAAAAGGAAAAGCAACGCCATAGCAATATAGGAAAGGAGTAGAAGCAGTAGTAAAATCAACATAATAGACAAACAGAAAACAAAAATAATTAGGTGGGGGAAATCACAAGGGAGGTCAAAAGCCTGTTGAAACAGGTGGGTTTTTAACAATTCTTTAAACTTTGGGCATGAGGGTTCCAGGCAGAGGGAAGGTGGTAGAGCTTTCCAGAGTGAAGGGCCAAGAAAAAAAGAAGGCAGAGTGGCGAGTCTGTTCCAAGTGAGCCTGAGAAGGGGAGGGTAAGGACAGACGATAAGCATGAAGGGAACGAAGTTGACGATATGGGGTATGAAGAGAAATAAGATTTACATAGCCAAGAGATCACTTTTTTTTTTCTCTCACAAATCCTTTTCTCCATTTTTCCATCATTGTGCATAATAACTTTCCCTGAGCTTGCAATACTAAGGTCATCAGCACTTTTCTTCATCTCTGCACACATCTTTTCCTTGCTGAACACGCTGTAAACACCCTTATCCGATCTCTCTTCATCTCTCACTTAGACTACTGAAATCTGTCTCTACTGAGCCATCTACCTCAGCTACGAACTATTCAAAAGTCAACTGCATGATTTCCTCCGTCGTTATGACCATTTAACTCCTTTTCTCAAGTCACTACATTAGCTCCCCTTCTTCATCTGCACACAGTTCAAGTTTAGCTAACTCATTTACTCCTCAGCTCATAACCTATATTCAGTTAAGCTCATCTGTGTCCTTCTACTCTACTGCAAATTCCCAGGTCTGCGCTTTCCACATTTGTCTAGAATAGCCTTTCTGAGATGGTCTATTAGGTACCCACCCTGGCCTCAACCTTTTCAAAGGTGCTTTTAAATAAAAAAATACCCGGTTCTCCCTAATCCCAGCCTTGTTGAATTTAACCATATTACTTAATAAACTTCCTGAGGCCTCTTATTTATCTTGACCATACTATAAGCTCTATGGAACAGAGATGTTTTAACTGTACTTCTTCAGTGCTGTTTATATGTAGCAGTACTATAAAAATAATAAGTACTAGTAGATTTCATAGTACTACTGGGTTCTTCCTGACTAGGCAGGGGTTGAGTGAAGGAATAGTCTGCTGCTGTACTGCAATGAGTTGTTGTTGTTAAGTGCCATCAAGTCAGTGTCGACTCATGGCGACCCTCTGGATAGTTATCCTAAATTGTATTCGGTCTTCAGTCAGGCGGCTCATTGCTGACAGATTGGCACCCGTAGCTGCTGTTATTGTATCGATCCATCTCATTGCTGGCCTTCCGCTTTTGTGTTGACCTTCTATCTTGCCAAGCAGGATGATCTCTCTCTTTGCATGATGTGTCCAAAGTATGAAAGTCAAAGTCTTGTCATCTGAGCTTCTAAAAAAAAACTTAGGTTTGATCTCCTCTAGTACTGACTGGTTTGTTCTTCGGGCAGTCCATGGTATACACAATGAGTGGGAACTCCTAATTGATATCTGTTGTGTATATCTTAATCACATCAGGCTGTTTATTGATCTTGTTATTCAAGGTGACGTTTTACTTAACAAGTTAATGTTTTTCCCTCGAGCCCTGCTAGACCAGTCCAGCAGATTGGTGGAGACAAAGAACCAATGAAAAGCCCAGATTTCAATGGTATCACTGTCATGCCTCTATTTGCCTCAGTCACTAGAGGCTCCTTCAGTATTTATCCCATATGGGAGAAACATGGCAAGCCTCACACAACCTCAATTGTGGGCAACAATGAATGATCAGCAGTAGCAAACTATGTTCAAAAAAGCATAAACGTAAGGCTGTCAGTAGACGATGAACCTGCAGAGCCAAGTATAATAACCAGAGCAGACACAAGGGTACCGCAGCAGAAGAATAGAGCAATAGAGCTCTAGGGGCAGGACCTGGACTTGTCTAGCAGGACTCAGGGAAAGAACATTAAGTAAAATGTCTCCTTCCATATCGTCCTGCTAGATCAGTCCAGACAAGCGATATGCACCAAAGCTAACACTCCACTGGGTGGGAAGAAGACACAGTAGCTTGCAAAGCCCTTGGGCCATAGGCAGTGTCCACCCGCACGTGAACATCCAAGCAGTAATGCTTGACAAAAGTGGAAAGTGATGACCACATTGCTGCCCGACAAATGTCTTCAGGGGCTACCGAGTTCCGCTGCTCCGCCCATGAGGATGCCTGTGCTTGGGTAGCATGGGGATGCAAACTCTCTGGAACCAGCCGGGTCTGTAACAGATACGCCGAGGCAAAGGCCTCCTTAATCCAGCGCCTCTGTCAACTTAATCGCCATGTCACCCTTGCTTGGGCCAGAAAACAGCACAAAAAGATGGTTGAATTCATAACCTCCAAATACCGGAGAAGCATCCTCCGAACAACCACAACACGAAGATCCTTATCCTTCCACCAACAGCACTCCTTAGAGAAGCAGGGCATGCATACCACCTAGTCCATGTGAAAGACAGAAAGCACCTCAGGCAAGAAGTAAGGCAAAGGTCAAATGGAAACGGCTTCCTCTGAAAGAGACACATAAGGATCTTGGCAAGACAGAGCCTGCAGCTCGGAAATTTGCCCTGTGTAACAAATTGTGACCAAGAAGACCATCTTGAGCGTCAAATCCTTTAGAATAGCACAATTCAATGACTCAACAGGTGCTGCCATCAGGGCTCTGAGCACCAGATACAGATCCCAGGAACGGATCACTGACTGAAGGGGAGAATACAGATGCCGAATCTCCTGGTGAAAGCGCAAGACGCTCAGATGCAAGGTTAGAGAGACTTACCAGCCATTGGACCTCAGAAACAGGCAAAAGATGCTACCTGAACTTTCAGGGAACTAAGGGAAAGGTTCTTCTCCAGGCCATCCTGTAGAAAGCAACAGAGATAGCAGTTTGGCTGCTTCAGGAGCCAACTGCTGAGCACCTCACTATCGCTCAAAGAGGCACCAGATCTGCACATATGCTAGCTTGGTAGACCTCCTCTCGGCTCCGAGCAGAGTGGAGACCACTGCTAGAGAGCATTTCTTATGTGCTAGCCATCTCCTTTCAAGGGCCAAGCTGTAAGCTTGGAGGGAACCGGGTCCTCCAGGATGATCTGCCCCCTGTCACAATAGGCCTCAAGACGGAAGCAACTGAAGAAGCGGCGCCTATAGGAGCCGCATCAGGTCTCTGAACCACGCTCTCCTCCGCCAATCTGATGCCACCAGAACAATCCTGTCTAGGTGGCATTCTATATGCTGAATCACACACCCCACCAGGGGCCACAGAGAAAACACGTACAGCCAGCGCTGACTTTGCCAAGGCTGGGTCAGGGCGATGATGCCCTCTGACCTTGTCTGTGTGTGGTGACTGAAGAAGCGGCAAACTTTAGCATTGGAGCAGGTCACCAGCAGATCCATTTCAGGGCGACCCCAGTGATGCAGAATCAACTGAAATGTCTTCTGGCTCAACTCCCACTCTCCAGGATTCAAAGAGTGTTGGCTGAGGAAGACTGCTTCCACAATGTCCACCCTGGCAAAGTGCTGAGCCGACAAGGCTAGGGGTTTCTTCTCCACCTAGGCAAACAGGAGAGCCATCACCAGAACTACCCCGAGGAGTGCCACCTTGCTGATTGACATAAACCACTCATGTGGCGTTGTCCGAAAACACTCGAACCGCCCGGCCCTCAATCAGAGGCTGGACACGCAGAAGAGCCAACCTGATGGCCCTTACTTTGAGGCGGTTGATAGACCACACCGCTTCCCTGCTGTTCCAACAGCCCTAGGCCATATGGTTTTGGCAACAGGTTCCCTAACCCAAGAGACTGGCATCCGTCATCAGGAGGATTCAAGAAAAATCATCCAGTGGCACGCCCTTCCTCAGAGACAGGATTGCTGCCACCACCGCAGGCTGGACTTTACTATCAATGGGGGCAGGAACCTGTGCTCGACCTCCTGAGAAATTGGGGACCACCAAATAAACAAGGACAAGTACTGTGTGTACTATCCTCTCTGCTTTCCTGTCTATATACTGGCATTCCTTTTCTAACTATTGCAGCCCATTTATTGTAAATCGCCCTGATACCCCTGCCTGGGCAGTCAATCAAATGTAAGAATAAAGATAAAGGGCCACTGGAGCAGTTGCATGTGAGCATGCACCCACGGCACTATCTCTATGGTCACTGCCATTGATCCAAGGAGCTGAAGAGAATTCCTGACTCTGGGAGTCTGTTGCGCACAGAACAATGCCAGGCAATCCAACAGACTTGACATTCTCCTCTAGCAGGAAAACTGCCCACTCTAGAATCAAAATGTGCTCCCAGAAACTCCAGGGACTGGAAAGGCCACAGCTGGCCCTTACTTGATCGATCACCCAGCCAAGGCTATCTCAGATCCCTTGGCCCCGCAGCCACCACCACCATGACTTGTGAGAACAACTTCAGGGTAGTGGAAAGCTCGAAAGGGAGGGCAGTGAACTGATATGCTGTGCTTGGCTCTCACTATGCAGATACCTTTGCTGATCCGCCCAGATCGGGATATAAAAATAAACCTCGTCCAGATCCAGAGAAGCCACGAACTCCCTTCAGCGCACTGCTTGAATCATGGAGAGCAAGGTTTCCATCCAGAAGCGCAAATCTGACTACCGCCTTTGATTGCTTAGCTCCTCTGTATCCTTGTCCTTCTCGTTCCACCACACACTATCCCTGGTACCATCTCGGTTTGTGTTTACATCATGCCTACCTCCACAGAGATGAGCACCTCTAGCAAAAGAAACACATCTCTGATGCTCAGTTTCAATCTTGCCATTGTCACTATCATTCCCTTGTTCATCATGAGAAACAGACTTACCATTCAATCCTCATATCTAATTCTTCCAATCATCCTTGGCAACTATACTCAGTCTTAAAATCCCTCTCTAGTACTCATTCCTCATCACATCCCATTCCCAAACCAGAAGTGCTTGCATCTTTCTTCTATAGTAAGATCCAAGATTTCTGCTTGACCTTCTCAGCCTGCCCCTCTCCCTTCCCTGCCTCTCCTCCGATTAGTTTGTCTCATTGCTGGTCTGCTTTCCGGCCCGCTTCCTCCTAAGAGCTTTCCAAATTGATCATCAGCTCCCATAAAAACCACTTGTTCTTCTGATCCCATCCCCTCAGCATGGCTGTCAGAGTCCTCTCCTGCACTCCAGTCAGCCATACTCACTATCATAAACCCCAGTCTTACCTCTGGAATCTTTCCTACCACTTAGAAACGTGCATTAATTCGGCCATTACTTAAGAAACCTTCGCTCAATCCCACAGTACCAGCACATTACCGCTCTGTGTCTAATCTACCATTTCTGTCTAAACTCCTTGAAAAATTTGTAATTGCCCAACTCTCCAATCACTTTGAATCCACTCACTTTCTGAATCCCCATCAATCTGGCTTTAGGCCTAATCATAGTACGGAAATGAACATACTTTCTCTCCAACGAATTTCATGTTCTCACGACAGGGGTGATTGTTAGTCTTAACTGTCTCACTTGACCTCCCTCTGCATTTGATCTGGTTGATCACACTGTCCTCCTATCTTGTCTGTGGGAAGCTGGTATTCACAGTCTGGTTCTCCGCTGGTTCCACTCATTCCTCTCTTATTTCTGGTTCTACTTCATCTGATCATATTCCCCTACACTGTGATGTACCTCAAGGTTCAGTCCTCGCCCCTCTCCTATTCAATGTTTTCTTGGCACTCCTGGCATTATTGGTACAGCAGCTTGGACTCTCTGCATACTACTTTGCCAATGACATTCTCATTGTCCATAAAACCGCTCCTCACGCCCCTGACTTGAGTCCTCTGAATATCTGCCTAAATCGTGTCTCCGATTGGTTCACTTCAAACTTCCTCCATCTCAATCCTCAGAAAATCTCAGCTGACTGGTTCTCCCTTAGACTCTCCTGTCCCTCAGCTCTACCCTCTATCTCGGGCATGCCCATCACATTATCCCTCTCGATGCGTTATCTTGGCTTGACCCTGGCCTTGACTTTTCAAGAGCATCTATCTTCCATTATACCCAGGTGCTTCTTCCACTTATGACAAATAAGATCTGTCCGACCATTCCTAATGCCCTCAGAGCTCACTACTCTCCTTCTGTCTCTAGTAGTTTTTCGCATCGACTATCATATCATCATTTATGCAGGTCTTCCTCTTTATCAGCTCCATCGGCTCCAGCTTCTACAGAACACTGCTGTTAGAATTATCCATCATGCGTTATGATATGATCATGTCACCCCACTGCTCTTCCACTTATACTGGCTCCTAAAATTAAATTTTGTGTTTGATACAAGATATTCATCCTCATCTATAAAGCTCTATATAACCATACCCCTCAATATTTAACTAATTCTTTCCGATTCCACACTCTATCCTGCAGCTTACGGTCCATCCATCTTAACTGGCTCCATCTCCCTTCTGTCTCCCAGGCTCGCCTTGATTCCACCCGTAATTCTGCTTTCTTTTACATAGGCCCATCGCTTTGGAATTCTGCTCACAGACATCCGATTAGAATCCTCATTTCCTAAATTCAAGGCTTTTCTCAAAACCCACCTCTTTCAAGTTGCTTATGACCTCCCCTCCCCTGACCCTTAGTGTTCCTGTGTTGTGCCTCTCTGCTTATCTCCTCTTATACTTCTTTGCTGTTGTATGATTGCTTTACTATCCTTCACTATTGTAGTTCTTTTCTTATTTCTCAATTTTGCCGCATTCCTTTGCAGCTATTATTGAATTGTAAACCGTCCTGGTGTAATGAAGGGCGGTATAAAAGTTCAACAATAAAGTGCTCATTAACCCCCTTGAGGTCCAGGACAGGCCTGCTGGAAGGAACCATCCTTTTGGGGACTACAAAATAGCACCACTCAGATGGTGGGAAGAGCATCACTGCCTTTAGGCATAGCAACTTGCCTAAGGTGATCCACACAGCAGCACTTTCGATCATAAATCCACAAGGGAAGATGATGAAGGCATTCGGAATCGGCTCTTTGCCTTCCAGGACCATAGCCAAACTGAATGGTGTCTAACACCCACTTATCCGTTTTAACCCAGGCCCATTCCTGAAAGAAAAAGGCAAAGCCTGCCTCCAACTGGAGGAACCAGGTAATGGGCCCCAAAACCTTCATTGCACAGTCTGGGAGGGTCCACCTCTGGAAGTGACTGAGTCCCTGGGCCCACGCGCTCCACAAAAGGACTCTGAACAAGCCTGAGAGCCCAGAAGCAGAGGGAAAGAAAGGTTTGCCAGGTTGGTAGCAAAGAGTCCCGAGACCCCTGGGAATCTTGGTGAATGAGCAGAGGCTAACAAGAAAGGGGCAGTAGATTTTGTCTCACCCAGGTATTTCATCAGCTTTTCCAAATCAGCTCCAAACAGAACCTTCCCCTTAAAAACCAGTTGGGCCGGGGGGCGCTCGTGAGCCCGTTGTGGAATGGCCGCATCCTAGTTCTCCTCCGTCCTGGCATTCCCCCTCTCTTCAGCTAACATAGGCATTTAGTCAGCGTTTTCCCCAAAATTTACCTGATCCGTGTAGCTTGGGACAGGGCACTCTCAATCGCGTCCTTCGGCGAGCCGCGGAGACCTGCAGCACGATTAGAACTGCGGTACCGGTATCTGTCTAGGCCGGCCGCGCTGCCACACTCCTGCCTGCCGAGCCTCCTCCGCTTCCTCTCCCGCATCTGGGGTCCCTTCTGCAGAGCGAGCAGCCCGCTGCCACCTGAAGTATACCCCCTGCTGTTTACCATCTCTGGGAGTTGAGTGACCTGATCGCCGTGAGTGGGCTTCGCGGCTGCGATTCAGAGGAGGGGGAGCGACGTGCTTCGGTGCTGCTGCTGCTGAAACGACTGATCTGTCCTCCTTGCACCAGGGTATTGCTTGAGCGGCAAAGGTGAGAAAGCCTGTACAGCGACGCTGCGAAGCTCCGCGGGTGCTCGTGGAGGGGCTGGACATAGCGGTGGCCATAACCGCGTGGTCTTGGAACGCATGGTTCCTCCTGCGTTCCAACGTGCTCAATAAGGCCTGGATCACATGGGCGCTTCTTAGCCAATCGTCTGCAGCCTTTATCAGCTACTACATTTTAGGTCCCCGCGGCTCTGCCCGGCTCCTCTCTCCTCAGCACAGATCTGGGATTTGATCTGGAGATTCCCACCGAGTGCCTACTCGTTCTCAGGGCACTTATAGAGGCTGCTATCTCTCCTCATTGCTGCCTGCCTGGCATCTGTATCATTGCTGACATTGTGCTGTGTCTCTCCTAACACTGTGTGGACATTGCTGCCTTGTATGATCCTGGAGCTCCCTCTGCTGGCCACAAGCGGGATTGCTTGGCTCTAATCACATTTTTTCTTTTTTCCTTCTCTTGGCTAAACTTCCTAATTTTTTCTCTCCCGTGCCTGCCTAGCCTAAAGCACCTGCCAACTTTCTTGTCATAACCTACTGCCTCGCTTTGGCCTGCTGGGGGTTTTTACCCTCCACATGGCTACTAAGGCAAAAAACCCTGAGGCCCGGGACTGGTGTTCCGGCTAGTCCAACTGCCAGACCTCCCTCGATGGGCTCTGATGACGAGACTGAGTGAAGATGACCTGGTCCCTCGTCAGCAGCTCTCGTACGCCCCGCTTCAGCGAGAGCTTCGCAGGGGTTTTGAGGACCTGACCACCGAATTTCGCTCCCTGCGCGAAGAACTGATGAACAACATTACAGAACTTCGGAATGATATAAAGGAACTGGGTGCACGAGTAGAAGAAGTTGAGACAAAAGTTGACAGCCATAATGGTGCCCTAGTGGACTTACAATGTGCGCTTGATAGACAACATGCGCAAGCGATGGAGCTGACCTACAAAATTGATGACATTGAAAACCGCTCCCGTCGCCATAATATGAGTTTTCGAGGAATCCCGGAAGCTGTGGGGGGCGGCGAGGACCTCCCGCTGGTACTCAAAAATCTGATAGCGGAACTGCTCCCGGTGGAGGACCTGGCTGCTCATGCGTCCGGAATGGAAATTGAACGAGTCCATCGCGCCCTGGGGAATCCTCCTAACAACCAACCCCGGGACGTCATTGCGCGATTCTTGCGCTATACTGATGCCGAGCTTCTCATTCGTCGAGGCCGGGAGAAAAAAGCGATTCGCTTTCAAGACGCAACGGTAACAATCTATCAGGATCTCTCGACGTTTACCTTGGCCCGTCGGAGGGAGATGAAACCAATTACGATGGTCCTGAACAACAAAGGGATCCGCTATTCTTGGTCCTTTCCATTTCGGATGAACTTTCTTTTGGGCAACAAAAAGATCTCAGCAAAGGACCATACTGAAGCTTGGCGGGCCCTGCGACAGGCGGGACTAGTTGAAGATAACGCTTTGCCTCACCCTTTGCCTCCCAAGCCTCAACATTCAAAATGGACCCGGGTGGGTAAACCTGTTTGATATTTCCTGGAGATGGAGTGTCTACTTTGTTGCCCGGGGGGCCCTGCCTAAGGGTTCCCCACTCTCATGACTAACGACTGACTGCTTAGCTCTTCTAACTTTGCTGCTCCCCACATCAGCTTTGGATGAGCTAGTGGCTAGTGGCCTGGAAGGGCCCGGGACAACTGCTTAGAATTATTTGGGGGTGGCGGGCAACTTGTGGATGTTTTGTTGTTGAAACTGTTTTGTTAAGGGAGCGCAACGGGATTTATGACCCATGACGGCGGCGGGTGATGGGGAAATGTTACTATATGTTATGCTTGTAACTAAGCTTTGTGGGGACCTGGGCGGAGTCTAGTTTGAGGTCAATTTACCGTGTCCTGTTTCTATATTAACAGGCAGGTGGTATTGACGGGGAGGGGGGGGGGGGATTGGTTGTGTGGGTGACATACCTAGTTAGGGGATGGTGGGGGGTTTCGGGTAAGGTGGGGGGGGTTATAGTACTCTGTATGGGGATCAGGAATATGTAGGCAAGGGTGACACCCACTTACAAATAGTCAGAGGGAATGTGCTATGGGGGCGGAATCTCATGGGCCCATGGGGAGGCAAGAGGCGGGGAAGGCTTGGTGATTGAATCCCAATGCTTCGCCTGATTTCTTTGAATGTTAAGGGTCTTAACTCCCCAAGAAAGCATTCACTGCTGTTCTCTGAACTGCGGGCTCTGAAAGGGGACATAGTCTTCTTACAAGAGACACACCTCCGGGCTAGCAAGCAGGGATGGTTAAGGCGTAACCCCTATAATGAGGTATGGGTTGCTTCGGACACGCAGGGCCAGAAGAAACGTGGGGTGGCCTTTCTATTCCATCAGTGCTTCTCTCTTCAAGTGGAGGAGGTTAAAAGAGATACCCTGGGAAGGTGGCTTTTTGCGAATATCCGCCTGGAAGGTCATCTCTTAACTTTAGCTAACATCTATGCACCAAATGCTGGCCAGGGAGCCTTTTTCTGCGGTTGAGGACCTTGCTGGCGGACTTCGCGAAGGGCCCCATTGTTCTCGGTGGGGATTTTAACACACATCTGGTGCCCCAGTTGGATTCTACCAGTCGTACCGGGGGGGGGGGGGTGGTGGGAGGGCCGGCTAGGGCGTTACAGAGCCTCCTAGTGGTCTTAGGCTTGCGAGATGTCTGGAGGGACACCCACGAGGGGGAGAGGAGCTACACATACAATTCTCCCGTTCATCAGGTGCACACCCGCATAGATTACTTTTTGTTGGATCAGCGCCTGATGGATTGGAGAGTGGAGGCCAGCCATGGGGCTCTGACCTGGTCGGACCATGCCCCGTGCTGGCTTACTCTCCCGACGGGCCTGTATAATGAGCGCCATTGGCTTTGTAGATTTGATGTGCGATTTTTGTGGCGGCAATGCGCAGTGCAAGAACATTGTCATTTTATAACCGAATTTTTTGAGCTTAATGATTCTGGGGAAGTTTCGCTACCCTTGGTCTGGGATGCTTTCAAGGCCACAGCACGGGGCCAGCTCCTGGCGGAAGCGGCCCGCACGCGGAGAGCTTGGAACCGAGAATATTGTCAATTAGCGGGAGATTCCTCCCGACTGCGTTCAGAGCATGCCCGGACTGGATCGCGGCGGGCTCTGCATCAGTGGCGGACTGCCCGGGCTAATTTGGATGCATGTTTACAAAGAGAAATAGATAATAAGTGCCGGAAACTCCAGCAAACTTTTTATGAGCATGGGAATAAGACCGGTCGCTTTCTAGCTCTGCGCCTTCGGCAGCAGCAATCCGCGAGAGTGGTTCGCGAGCTTTGCGACTCTGGGGGGCAGAAGAGGGTGACCTCTCGGGAGATTCGCGACATCTTTGCTGAGTACCTGGAGCAGTTATATAAAGCCGAACCTTTTGCCTTTTCCAGCTGCCGCCATCTACAAGCTCCCCCGATCGGGGTAGAGCTGCAGGGAGAGCCAGCAAGCCAGCCTGCTCAGCGACTCCAGCCCTATCGGGGCTGTGGGAGGAGGAGCAGCAACTTTAAAAAGAAAGCGCCGCCGGCGGGAAATCCTCTTTCCAGCTGCCGCCATCTACAAGCTCCCCCGATCGGGGTAGAGCTGCAGGGAGAGCCAGCAAGCCAGCCTGCTCAGCGACTCCAGCCCTATCGGGGCTGTGGGAGGAGGAGCAGCAACTTTAAAAAGAAAGCGCCGCCGGCGGGAAATCCTCTTTCCAGCTGCCGCCATCTACAAGCTCCCCCGATCGGGGTAGAGCTGCAGGGAGAGCCAGCAAGCCAGCCTGCTCAGCGACTCCAGCCCTATCGGGGCTGTGGGAGGAGGAGCAGCAACTTTAAAAAGAAAGCGCCGCCGGCGGGAAATCCTCTTTCCAGCTGCCGCCATCTACAAGCTCCCCCGATCGGGGTAGAGCTGCAGGGAGAGCCAGCAAGCCAGCCTGCTCAGCGACTCCAGCCCTATCGGGGCTGTGGGAGGAGGAGCAGCAACTTTAAAAAGAAAGCACCGCCAGGCGGCCCGCGCCTGATGGGCCTGCGCCTGAGGGCCCTTTGGCGTGGCCCTTAGGCAGTGGCCCCCTTGATTCCCCCACCGCACTGTTCCAGCGAACCAGCTCTCCTCTCCAACACGTTCTTCCAGTTTAATCGTCCACCGACTCTCTGTGGCACCTCACCGTGTAAAGAAGGACACCACCAGTCGATGAGGTAAATTCCTCATTCCATAGCTGACACCTACAGGGACTGTAAAAAGCCGAACATTTTACCATTTATCTTACCCCTTCCAATGCTAAACTGCCTTACTTGAAACTGCAGATGTATTCTTTAGATATCTTGTTGTGATTAGCCCTCGCTCTTATACCTGTACCTCTTAACCTATTATAATCGTGCCACAGTACTGACACAGTGGATACATTACTGTCTCATTGTTACTTTCCAACTGCTACTACCACCCCAACTTGTAACTAACCTAGTTTACCACAGCACTGACACGGTTCTGTTACATGTACTGTTACTTTGTTACACTTTGTTATATTCTAGCTGCTACTGCCTTAAATTGTACCTGCTATCAAGCTCCAATCCTACACCCAAAGTAGCTGCCCCACTTTGAACATCCAAAATGCCCTCTTCCTTATCCTTATTCCTCTTCCTCCTCACCGCTTGGGCCCCCAACCTGTTACTGGCCCTCAATCCTGATATCAAGCATATCCCAATCCTCTTTAACTATAGCAGAAGATGGTCTGAGAATCCTCGTCAACATTCAACAAAAGCCAGTGCCCTTCATCCCCACCTTCTACACATCCCCTTACAAGATTTTAAAAGGATCCAAACTGAGAAATGTAATTACCAACAGCTACTAAAATGTGCACTTATCAATTCCAGATCAACACGCTCAAAATGGCCAGCTGTCAATGACCTTATAACTCTACATGATCTCGATATTCTAATGATAACAGAATCTTGGTTATCCGATCATGATAATGCTCTAATCAACCTGATGTTACCACCTGGTTATTCAACCTTTGCCTGCCATAGGTCCCACCAGAGAGGAGGTGGAACACTCATTTTTGCCAAATCCGACCTTCAATTTACTATAAAGAATTCTATCAGCTCAACCTACCTAGATATAATATCCATATCGAATGAACACTGTTCAATAAATCTTTTATACCGAGCACCAACTGCATCACCAGATGACCTCCCGTCAATAATCGACTTAGCTTGCAACTCCGCTAACCCACGCACCCTAAATGTCCTGATGGGAGATTTCAATCTGCCATCCCTACATGATACACATTCGACAGCATTCCTCGACGCAATGAATGAGCTGGGCTACACGCAACTTATCAACTCCCCTACTCATAACAAAGGTGACATACTTGACTTGATCTTCATACCACAGACCGCTATCAACACCTCCCAGAGTTTGTTACTCTCCATAACTCCGGTACCCTGGTCCGACCATCATTTACTCCTATTTCACATACCCACCAACAATCTTGGCATTTCCAGCACCAAAACACACGCTCCCACTAGAACCGTGACAACACGCTTTCGACCACTTGTTAAGGATACAGCTCTTGAGAAGATCCTACCTCTACTCACCAACAATTCTCTTGATCCAGATGAATTGGTTTCCAATTGGGACGACACCCTCAGAGCTGCCTCCTGCCTATCATCCGTCAACAAAAACCAAGCGAAACGCGATCACGCACCATGGTACTCTCTGGATCTACGAACATCGCTCATCCAGCTACGTAAACTAGAAAGACAGTGGCGCCACAATCGGACTCCTGAGGCACTTGGTGCATACTCCACACACCTGCAAGACCACCGAAGAAAAATCATGGAAAAAAGAAAGTTGTATTACTCAGAACTACTAAAGCGATCACTTAACAAACCTCATGACCTATTTAACATAGTGAAGTCACTAACTGGCGATCCAGCACTAGCCCAAACAACCTTGCCCCAGCCGCAAGACTATTCTACCTACCTTCAATCTAAGATGATACAAACCAAGGACAACACGAATACATCCATATTTCATACCTCCCACGGACTCCCACAACCAACCCCATTACTATCATTCTCCAAGGTATCCAACAAAGAAATTGCAGATATCATCACATCTATCAACCTCACCACTGCCCCCAATGATCCCTGTCCTGCTAGTTGGATTAAAGAATTGCGCCATGACCTCAGTCCATTTATATGCAGAATTTTGAATCAATCATTCATAACAGGATCCTTCCCTCAAAGCTTAAAAAAACACTTCAATCCGCCCTCTGCTAAAGAATAGTAAACTTGATCCATCTAAAGTTGAGTCATTCGGCCAATCTCGAGCATCCCAATGCTTGCCAAATTCATGGAGAAGGTAGTCCAACGGCAAATCCAACACCATGTTGATACAGTCGCACCACTGGACCCATCCCAACACGGCTTCAGGGAAGCTCACGGAGTGGACACCATCCTCACAACCCTCTTCAACAACCTAATCACAGGAACTGACAATACCAACCATGGATTCGTCCTCATTTTTTTAGACATAGCAGCTGCATTTGATTCAGTGAACCATGAAACACTTTTAGATCACCTCAAAGATAAAGGTCTGCAAGGCTCAGCGCTAGCATGGTGCGAATCCTATTTATGTAACAGATCACAACAAGTCAGAGCAGGTTCCAAAACCTCCGAACCATTCTCACTAAAGCAAGGTGTACCCCAGGGTTCCTCCCTCTCGGCATTAATGTTTAATATATACATGCAGCCCATTTGCGCCTTAATCCGCTCCTTCAATGTCCAATGCCTTGCATATGCAGACGACATCTTAATGTACCTTCAATTTAAAATCGATCAAACCAGATTTCAATCCAATTATAAGATGTTTTGAAGCTGTAGCAGATTGGCTCCTCTCTCAAAATCTCCGCATTAACCATAGCAAAACAGATGTACTATTCATCTCACGGAACCAGAAGTTCACGCCACCTCCCTCTCTTCTAGTCAATAACATTGAACTAAAGTCCAAAGCTACAATTCGCTACCTGGGCATCACCCTCGACCAGCGACTTGACATGTCAGCACATGTTACAAACACAGCTAAAGCAATCTATCACAAGATCCGATCACTACGCCATCTCCGCCCACTGCTTGACTTCCCTGACTACCGCTCAATTTTCCAAGCCTTAGTCATCCCACACCTTGACTTCGCCAACATTATCCTACTGGGACTCCCACAATCGACTCTTAACCCGTTACGCCTTGCCATGAACTCAGCTGCAAGGGCACTGTCCGGGCTTTCAAGGTCTGACCACATAACGCCAGTTCTAAAGACCTACACTGGCTCCCGCTACGGGCCAGAGTCCAATTCAAGGTTCTTGTCATGACGTTCAAGTCATGTAAGAATCTTACTCATACACCCATCAGCGATCTCCTCAACAGCACACCAGATAATAGAACTAGGAGATCTACTTCGTTGAATAAACTTGAAGTCCCAAAAGTGTTGGTAAAATGTAAGAAATCAACAGCAAGTAGAGCCTTCTCCATTGCTGCACCTATGGCATGGAACGCCCTCCCAGCAGAAATCCGGGCCATCCCAAATTTGGCACTATTCCGTAAAGCCCTCAAACATCACCTGTTCCTACAATATTACCCTGACAGCATTCCCGACATTTACAATGCCCCCACCTCACCTCCCTGCCTAACCCGTCCCTCAGATCATCTTCCTGTAGATAATGGCTAACCACTATCTCTCCCACTGACCTCCTCGACCATCTAGCCAACCCTCTAGACAAAGGTCATATTTTTATTTACCGTAAGAGCATTATATTTGTTTACAATATGTACATAGTTCCTCCCTCGTTTTTACTCCATGTTTTACATTCCCTGTTCAATGTAAAAAACTTGATGTAACTTGCTTACATTCTTGTATGTTCTGTTTCAAATGTAAACCGCACTGATTATAATAGCGCGGTATATAAGAAATATAAATAAATAAATAAATAAAATAAATAAGTGTGCAGGACTTTCTGCGGACGGTCACCTTGCCGCACCTGCCTGATCCCGATCGGGATCAGTTAGACTCTGAAATCACAGTGGAAGAGGTGGAATATGCCATTCGGCGACTGAAAACCGGGGGCGCGCCGGGTAACGATGGCTTTCCCGCGGAGTACTATAAGAAATTCTGCGCACAACTAGCGCCAACGTTGGCAGTGCTTTTCAATGAGGTTTTGAGGGGGGTGCCTCTGCCTCCATCTCAACGTGAGGCTTTGATAGTGATGCTCCCTAAGCCAGGTAAACCCTTGCAAGAGGCGGCCTCCTACCGCCCCATTTCCCTGCTAAATACCGACGTCAAAATACTTGCATCTGTGTTGGCCGCACGATTGAACCGATTTCTCCCGACTTTAGTGCACCCTGATCAGGTTGGGTTTGTGCCTGGCCGCCAGGCGGCAGATAATATTCGGCGTATGCTACAGGTCTTTCATGTGGCCCAGCAGGATCCACAACCAACCTTAGTAGTGGGAATTGACGCAGAAAAGGCCTTCGACTGTGTCAGTTGGGGTTACCTCTGGTGTGTACTCGAAACGATGGGCTTTGGTCCCAACTTCATCCGCTGGGTTCATAGCTTATATCACAAACCTAAAGCATGCGTCCGGGTTAATGGGGGGCACTCGCGAAATTTCTTATTGGAGAGGGGCACTCGCCAAGGATGTCCTCTGTCGCCACTGCTGTTCGCGCTTGTGATGGAACCCTTGGCGCAAAGCTTTCGTGAACATCCGGGCCTGCAGGGTGTTCGCATTGGCCCCTCAGACTATCGTATTGTGCTCTTTGCGGATGATATTATATTATCCCTGGTGAACCCCACTGCGTCCCTCCCTGTCGCTATGCAACTCTTTGATACTTTCTCCCGGGTGTCGGGCTTCAAAATCAATTACACTAAATCTGAAGTTTTAAATGTCGGGGTCTCCGGGGCGGTCTGCGTGGAACTCCAAGCGGCCTACCCCTTTCGCTGGGTGTCGGGTGCCTTACGCTATTTAGGGGTGCAGCTGACCGTGGAGCGGGCGGCTCTTTTCAAGGCTAACTACGATCCTCTACTCCGTCAGGTTCGGCGGGACTTAAACACCTGGCATAGGCTGATACTTTCCTGGTTTGGACGTATCGCGGTAGTTAAGATGGTGGTCGTTCCCCACTTCTTGTACCTCTTCCAAGTTCTCCCCATATCGTTAGCGCGGGGCATCCTGGCCACCTGGCAAACCTTGTTAATGAAGTTTATCTGGCGGTACCGTTGCCCTCGGTTGGGGCGTCAAGCTCTCTATGCCCGTACGCGTTTTGGGGGTATGGGAGCGCCCAATTTGCACTGGTATTACGCAGCGGCACAAAGCCGCGCGGGGTGGAATGGATGATTGCTGATAGCGCCAAGCGGTGGGTGCAGATGGAAATAAGTTTAGCGGGGCGAGCGGGATTGGGGGATCGGCTGTGGCTTGGTACAAAACTACGGAGTGGTACACGTCCTAGTAATCCCTATATCCTTCATACCCTCTGCTGCTGGGACCAATTCTTTTGACCTCGGGGGACGGACCTGACCCCTTTGGCACCCATAGTGGATAATGCCTCATTTCCCCCGGAGATGGTTGATCCGATTTTCCGGTTGTGGGGCCACAGGGGCCTTAGCCAGGTCGGGCAACTGTTCGATGAGGGTAAATTACAACCATTTCGTATACTACAGGAGGATTTTGACCTTCCTGATGGTCACCTCTTTCAATATATGCAAGTAGCGCATTGGGTTCAATCTAAAACTGTTCGACCCCACGTGACCCGAGAGTTGACGGATTTGGAGCGTTACTGTGAAGGGTGTACTACCACTAAAGGGCTGGTGGCGACTTTGTATGCCCACTTGCAGGGGCAGCAATTGAGATTCATTAAGCATAGAGAACTTTGGAACTCTGATTTGAGCCTTCCTTTTTCTGAGCAGCAGTGGGAACAGGTGGAGGGCAGACTGTGGAGGAGTTCGGTGGCGGTTAACGCCCGCGAAACTAACTATAAAATATTATTCCGATGGTATATGACACCCGCGCGGATTGCTCGTATTTATCCGGGGGTCACGGATCTCTGTTGGCGAAACTGCGGACAAAAGGGTTCCCTGGCGCATATCTGGTGGGCGTGCCCTCGCATTCGAATCTTTTGGAGGGGCATACAATCCCGGTTACAGCAACTTCTTGGGTTGAGCATCCCTTGGGACCCGGGGATTTTTCTTTTTGGGGCAGCTGTGCCCGGGGCACGTGCTCGTCAGCTGGCTTTGCTTCGCCATGGTCTGAATGCGGCTTGACTGTCTCTCGCGTCTGCTTGGAAGAGCGACCTCCCCCCATCTTTCTCCGCCTGGTTGGACCGGATGTGGGATATGTATATAATGGAGCGAGGGGTGGCTGCTAGTAGGATGCGTCTGCCGCGCTTTGAGCAGGTGTGGGAACCCTTTGTCCTTCATTATGGCTCCTGATTGTTTACAACTGTAGTACGGCCTGGGACCCTGGGGCTCTAGTCTAGGCCGCGGTATGATTCTTTGTGGTACTGCATTTTCCCTTGTGAATGCTGTTTGGCTGGTATGTTTCCTTGCTTAAACGCTAACATTGAGTCCTGTGGGTGGGAGGGAGGGATAGGGGGTTAGATTAGGGGGGCTCAGGGGAGGGGGGGTCTTGGAGGGTGAGGGGGTAGCTGCTTTTTGTTGCGAGTCGGGCGCTGTGACATTATGCTGAATGGGGGGGGTGGGGGGAAATTGGGATTGGGAAGGGGAAGGAGGAAGGTGCTATAATTGTCATAATATTGAACTAAAAAACACAAAAAGAAGGCGTTTTGTAGGCTAGTTCTGTGTTTCATGTTAGTGGCTTTGGCCTTGATACTCTTTGATATTGTAATCTGTTAACGTTTCATGTTCCTCTGTACTTCATGGATGCCTTGCAATAAAAAAACAAAAAAAAAAAAAAAAAAAAACAGTTGGGCCAACTGGGCTTTGGAAGATGTGTCCGCTGCCCAGCACTGGAGTCAAATCCAATGCCATGACATCATCGTCAGGGCACCATCTGTGGCCACCAAATATAGCAGATCATACATGGCATCAGAAAGGAAAGCCATGGCAGACTCCAAGAGAGGGGTAGTATCATCCAGCAGAAGAGACCGAGTCCACTGGAGCAGGACTCAAGATGTCAGGCTTACACACCCTTAACCCTTTAGTCAGGGAGTCAGGAGACTCCCACTCTGACTGGATCATATCCTTAATCACATCCAGAAACGGGAAGATGGTAGATGTTCACATCTCTTGAAGGAGCTGGTGTACCTTTGGCTGTGCCAGAAGCATCTGTCAAATTCAAGGTGAACAAGACCCTGGCAATCAACACCGCCAGCTCCTCCTTCCGGAATAGGCATATCACACCAGCCTCCTCACAATTTTATGAAAGCAAGAGTACTTTTACATCCATGTTAGAGCCCAGTACCGACCTATCTGAATCCAAGTCATAATCAAAATCTCGGACAGCTCCCAGCTGTTCCTCATCTCCAGGGGGCACCCCACACTGGGAATGTTTAGTCAAAGGCAACTGAACAGGGCTTCCACTTTCTGTTGCTCCACACGAGACTGCGCTCAGGGACACTCAGAGGCCGCAGGATCTGAATTTCCATGCCAGAAGAACCAGGTCTGCTGCAAAAAAGATAGAATTCCAGGGAAGACAATCTGAGTCCAGAAGCTCTCCTCTAGGAAATGACTGCCCAACACCAGGGGGCACAGCCACTACAGACCCCCTACAGCAGAGATGACCAACTCCAGCCCTGGGTGCACCACGATCCAGCCTGGTTTTCAGGATGCCCCTAATGAATATTCATGAGATAAATTTGCATACAATGGGATGCAGTGGATGCAAATATACCTCATGAATATTCATTAGGGGCATCCTGAAAACCAGGCTGGATCGTGGTGCACTAGGAGTGGAGTTGGACACTCCTGCCCTAGAGGATGAGGTGGAGCGGCTCACAGCATGGCTGCCAGATCCTCCAGCTGGCTGGATATCCTTACCCATAGCATCATTCATCATTCCCTGTCTTGAGGCAGGCAAAGCCAGGCTAATTGCATCCCCGGGCTGAAAGATGGGAAGTAGGCCCTCTAGAGACGACTCAGAAACTGCCATGTAACAAAAGCAGAGTACAGAATCCAGAAATGAGGCACCTTGCTTCCCCAAAGCTCAAACAACGTTTCCTAGACAAAGAGTTAAGGCAAGTATCACAAGAGCATGAGCTAAGGCTATGGTGGCTCGAAGGCATGCGTTAACTGTCGCACACATTTACTGTGCTTTTACTGTTCTTATATTCTTGTGTATATATGAATGTATAATAGCTCACAATGTATAATAACGCACTATGTATATAGCACCAACCAAGCCTCAAACTCCCAACACTAACACACAACACACACCACTGCATGAATTGACCCCCCCATCGATTGTTTGCTGTGGAATCCGCTTTGATTGAAGGTTAAAGCGGTATATAAATAACGTTAAATAAAATAAAATAAATAAATGTTCACCTTACAGGCGCTAGGGTACAGGCACTAGGGTCCGTTGTTGCTGCTTGGGCGGAATGCGCGACTACCAGGAACACAAGAGGAGAAAACCCTATTAACGCGTGCAGAAAATGGTGGGAAACCCCCATACTGCACTAATGGTCGTCATCAGTCTACCTCAAATTGCATCCCACACATACTGAAACGGGAGCCCCCAACATGGACAATGACGAGATCAAGCCTTGGTACTCAACCCCTGAGAGCCTTAGGCAGAGGATCCATGCCGGGATCAGCTCTACTCCCATGATAATTTTTTACTTGCTTTTGCGGCACTGCATTTAAGGTGGCTGGCAGGCAGATCCCTCTGAGATCTTTCTGCAATCTTTAGGAGAGAGCAGAGAGGGAAGGAGGGGGTGTTGAGGATGTGTGAGGCTGCTGCACTTTACCGGATCCTTCCAATTTTGTGGCTGCTCAACAGGCTCTTATGAGAAGAGCATGGAACCGAACCAATTTTCCTTCCTCCTATGGCTACCGAAAAGACCGCAGTCTAGTGGAGCCTCCCACATCACTCTCAAGTGAGAGAGTCAACCTCAAGGTGTTCACAAGTGTTTAATCCATCTTTCCCTCTCAATCCTCAGATTTTCTTCAGAGAGGAGAAAATCCATCCACCATCTTCTGGAGAAAAAGAAATGCTGAAGGGACCTTAGGTGGCTTTTTCTCCACCAATCTGCTGGTAGGGGAACCCAACCCACTTGTCTAGACTAGTCTAGCAGGATGATATGGAATCCTGGGTTTGGTAAAAAGTATTACGACTACAAAGACTCCAATTTCCTCAAGGATCAATATGGCCATAACAATGGTAAAAAAAAACCCCAGCTAAAACCCACACAATTCTCACAAGTCACACTGTATGATACACTATAACTTCAACACTGAGGGCCTGATATTCAAAGGCATGTACATGGTCCGAATTTTTAACATCTTTGTTATTGATACTGTGGAAGGGCTGTTGGGTAAGGTTTACCTCTTTGCGGATGATATCAAAATCTGCAATAAAGTAGACACACAGGAAGGAGTAGATAACATGAGGAGGGATCTAGCTAAGCTTGAAGAATGGCCAAAAATTTGACAGCTGAGATTTAATACTAAAAAAATGCAGGGTCATGCATCTGGGCTGCAAAATTCCAAGGGAGCAGTACAGTGTAGGGGCAAAGCACTTCTGTCCATGAAAAAAAGAGTGGGACCTGGGCATGATTGTTCCTGATAATCTTAAGGTACATAGACAGGTAGAAAAGGCGACAGCGAAAGCCAGAAGGATGCTCGATACTGTGGCAAGGTCAGTTATCCTGAGTATGGGGGAGGTGAGAAACGTAAAGAATTCACCCTAGTAAAGGGTCCCCTTTTAGGTGTGCAGGGTGAGAAAGCCACAGCCACGGCTAAAAACCAGAAAAACCCTAGCTGGAACAGGTTTTCATGCAGTGTCTAAAAGAGTAAGAGAGAGATTATGGACACGAGGTCCAAAACCCTTACTTCAACAAGTTCCTTGATTACTCAAATACCAGAAGGCAGGGGGGATTGCCAACACCTGGGAAGGAAGGAGGTGGGGCTAGAACCCTGGAGGTATAAGCCTATCCTAGAGTGTACAGACAGGGAGGAGAAAGGAAGGGAGGGAAGAGAAGACAGAGAAGGAGGTAGAGAAGGTGCTGACTCATGCAGAAGAGCCGAGCTACCAGGAGCTGAGAGAGCTGAATTCCCTGCAACAGGGTGGCAACAGAGGTGGGAGCCAGAAAGTGGAGAAACTCTCAGAGCACCGGAGAGTTTGTCAGCTGAGCACTCTGACCGGGTGGGTGAGTCAGAACCCATGCAGCTGGGGGAGCCAGTGTCAGAGTTGGGGGAAGAAGACATCCTTATGGATTGCTCTCTGTGCCAAGCTTTAGACATGAAGTCTTGAGGAAAAGCCAGCCCTGAGAGAATTATCCTCCTTGAAAATGTAACCATAAGAAACAGGCAGTGCTGGATAAATTCCCATATGTTTTTAAAAGGGAAGTTTACTGAAGTTTAAGGATAAGCAGCAAGCTGTGATTCATGCTTGTTATCCACCTGTGGTTTGAACTGTGAAACAGCAAGAAGCCAATTTACCTGCTAGAAGAGTTTTTCTTTGCTCCTCTATTATGTGACAAGCCTGTTGAGTTTTTGATGGCAGTCTGAATGTTTGCTTCTTGTTTTGAGTTCTGTTGTACCTGAAATGCAGCCTAGAAGGAATTGAGGCTGATAGAAGCCAAACTGCCACAGGAGTTTAAACTTGCTTGGACTTTATGCTGTAATTAGCAAGGACTAAAAGGAAGGTGGCAGCCTTGCTATCAAAGGCTGTGCTTCTGAAAGTAATAAGACTTTAAACAGCCATTTTTGGATTCTTTTGTTTACTTTGCCAACCATCTGCTGTACTTTGAGCAAATTCTACAGAAATAATCCTGTATCTGGTACTTTGAATCTTTTTGTGAGAAATAAATTTTCTGTTATATGCCTTACCTCGGTGGCCTTAACTACAACTTTCTACCTGAAGCACAAACACATCTTGGCATTACTACATTTCCCATAAGACACCACAAGGAAATAGGCTGATAGGAGAAGGTTCCTCCAATAACCACGCCCCTCTAAAACTAGAGGCGAGTGGTGAGGGCGTTCGACAATACATAGGGAGAGGAATGGCCAGCAGAAAAAAGGTGGTGATAAAGCCTCTGTATAAGTCTCTGGTGCGACTTCATTTGGAGTATTGTGTGAAATTCTGGAGACCAAACCTTCAAAAGGACATAAATAGGATAGAGTCAGTGCAGAGGGCGGCTACTAAAATGGTTAGTGGTCTTCATTATAAAGCATATGAGGGCAGACTTAAAGATCTTAATATGTATATGTTAGAGGAAAGGTGGGATAGAGGACATATGATAGAGAAGTTTAAATACTTCCATGGCATAAATGCACAAGAGAGCCTCTTTTGATTGAAAGCAAACTCTGCTATGAGGGGACAAAGGATGACGGTGAAAGGAGATACACTCAGGAGTAATACGAGGAAATATTTCTTTATAGAAAGAGTGGTATATGCAAGGAATAAACTCCCAGTGGAGGTAGTAAAAACGAGGGCAGTATCTGATTTCAAAAAAGCATGGGACAAACACAGAAGATCTCTAAAAGAAAAGAAGGGACTTTAATGTTAAAATGCTGTCCCCAGGTGGGAATTGAACCCCCGGCCCTCCAGCCTGAGGTACCATGTCCTAACCACTAGGCCACTCCTCCCGCTGCTATACACCCCAATGCTAACTGCTGGGCGCGACAGTTGCTAACTGAGTAGCAGTGATATTGCACCGCTACTCGGTTAGTGACTTGTAGGTAAAAGTAGGTGCTGCAAAAGCTGGCCTAGCTTTACCCATAGGAACAAACTGCAGTGCGGTGCAATATCATCGCTACCCAGTTAGTTTCTGCGGCTGCAGAGGCTGTGCGGCAACCCTGATATTCAATTCCAGGGCTGCATATGACGCCGGCACTGAATATCTGGGGTTAAAGGTCAGCAGTGATGGCTATGAACCGTAGCAGTGCATCGATGTCCCAGATCAATATTGAGCCCTGAAACCATATTGTATGTGTGAAAATAATACCAACCTGTTTTAATAGTGAGTGGAATTGGTTCAACGATCCCCTTGCCTATTATAAAAAAAGTACAAACAAGCATTTAAGACATCACACTTCTCCCAAAATATATACATTAATATATCAGTGTATCAATGCTGTTAACTCATATGGACTGCTTCTTAAGTAGGGTATCGCCTTGACACATAATTTAAGTCAAATATAAGGAAGGAAAATATGAAGAAATAACCCTGGGCTTTTTAATCCTTTTTTAGCCACCTATTGTCTCTTCTCTACTGACATATCAGCAGAAGCCCTGTAGCATTTTACTGCAATCTCCGATGCCAGCTCAGACAGCAGTGGTGCGATAGAGAAGCATAACAAATGAAAATACTGAAGGCATTTTTTTCCTCTTTCTATACTTATAGGCATACAAAATATACTGAGCGTTTTTCAGGTAACACCAATTAAGGTGATAATTCAAACCTAACAAATTCAATCTCTGTTTTTTTCACTTAATGTATGAAAAGAACCAAACTGTAAAAAGTTATATTAAGCTTGTGAAATCCAAACGTGAAGAAAGAGCACCCTAAACATATTCTGCTAATTCAAAAGTTTAGAATTTGGAAAGTTTCTGGGCCTTGAACACATGAGTCTACTGAAATCTGTCCCTATTTGAGATCCGGCTTGTGTCTGACTGTCCACAAGGGTCCTTCTGCTTGGCACCAGACAAATGTAGAAGAGGAAGGTTTTTTTTCTTAACTGGAGTACTTCTCAGCCTAGTTCTTTACTTGTGAAGCACTCTGCATTTATTCTAAGTTAGTTGTTCCCAACCTGTGGTCCATGGACACCTGGGGGATCCAAGACCATTACAGGGAGTCCATGAGACACTGAAAAGAGGAAAAGAAAAAAAAAAAAAAAAGATTGTTGGGGATTGGCGATGGGAGGGAGAGAGAGAGCGCGCGAGCGGGTGTGAAGGGGAATAGCTGGGAGGGAGACAGAGTAGTGGAAACAGATGGGGGGAAACAGAGACTGGTAGAGATAGGAAGGGTAAGGAGATAGTGGGTAAGCGGGAACAGGTCTGGCACAACCATCAGGCAAACTAGGCAGTCGCTAGGACAGCGACTTCTGGGGTGGGGCGGGAGGGATGGGGCAGCAAAGAGCAGGGCATTTACAACTAAACAGATTCTGACAGCTGGGGGGGGGAAGAGAGCAAAAGGCATAAGGTCTGCCTACAGTGCCAATACCTTGAACCAACTCTGGGACCATCCCTGGGTGTCCCTGAACTTTTTAGAAGTTAAGAAAGGGTCCACACTTTGTTCTAACTTACTTGCTTTACAGGGTGCACAGGCTTTCCTTAAGCACTAGTGTGTGCTGCTAGTGGTCTCCTTTTGCTACCAGTTAACCTGGCTTTCTGTTACTATGACTTGCCCATGATAAGCTGAATTGATTTCTTCAGTATTTATGCAACCACAATAGTAGCCACTGGCTAGTAGGTTTCTAATGCAGCAGTGTTATTAGCTCAGCATTATTGCTGACCTTCCCAATTCTCATTTGAAGCTGTATGCTTTTGTAAAATATTCAATATTTTATTTAAAATCTATAACTTTACAATAGTGATAGAGAAGTGACAAACTCCACAGAAATTTCAGAACAGTATAGGAAGAGGGTGACAGGGAATTTCAATGAAATACAAGCACATATAACATTTTGGGCGCAATATTCAGTGGCAGCAGTTAGCTGTCACCACTGAATAACCCTAGATATTCAATGCCAGGGCAATATCCAGCCACTGTCATTGAATATCTGGGGTAGCCGCAGAACCTGGAAGCTAACTGGGCAGCGGCGATTTTGAGCTGCTGCCTGGTTAGCTTCCTCGGGTAAAGTTAGGCCAAGATTAGCCATGCCCGACTTTACCTGTGGGTCACTAACTGGGCAGCGGCTCAATATCACCGCTGCCTGGCTAGCGACATGTGCTGCCTCCACTCTGCCCCAATGCTAACCAAACAGCATCAGGGCATGTAGCGTGGTACCTGCAGATATCCAGTGGCACTAACCGTTATTTTTAAAGGTCAATTTTCAAAGCTTTGTGGATAGTTGCAGAGTCTATGGAGGCTTTTACTTGCAGACTGTTTTTTCCATGGATCATTTTTTTAGGCACTAACGCTGAGTGGAATTTTGAAAATGCAAACACTATCGGGCTCATTCTGTCCCGGACGTAAATCCCCTCTGTACCCCCAGTGTGAGCCAGACGCACAGAGGGGATCACGATTCTGATCCCATGGGGCACGTCTAGCCCCGTGGAATCAGAATTGTGATCAGTCCTGTACGTGCAGGCCAGGACTGCAATTCAGCCCAGCGTGCACGCACAGGACCTTCCCGGCTAACTCAGTCAAGGCTCTTCAATGGAGCTGCGGTGCCATGGCATCATGTTGCCATGGCATGGCGGCTCCATCAAAGAGCTGCAATGCCGGCTGCCAGAAAAACAAAAAGCTTATTCCCCGCAGTCCGATCCCTGATCTGGCCTCCTAAAGCCAGGGTCGGGCTGCAGGGAATGTCCTCTGGCCTCCCCTGCCCCATCCCTGCTCCGGGAACAAGAAAAAACGTGGAATAACCTTGCAGGTGGAATAACTTTCCCGTACAAATCGCTGGCCCTAGACGTACAGGACAGACATTAGAATTGGTCCTGTACATCCAGGGCCGGTGACTGCCCACCGCCCGCCCAAACTCCACCCCCGCATAACTGCCTTTTCCCTGCCCCCCCTCCCCCCCCGGTCTAACTTCCCCGCATAACCTGCGACGGGGGAAGGCACAAATAGTGGGGATGGATGTCCCTGCTATTTGTGGCACAGAATAACCCCCTATGCAAATGATTGTCTTCTCTAGTCTAATTCTGCCCCACAAATCCTTTTATTTTATTTTAATTTATTTATTTTACTTCTCTTATATACCGCGCTATTACAAATCAGTGCAGTTTACAATAAACAGAACAATATATTGTGCGGAAGGGCCACAGAGTATTTTACATCGAACAGGGATTAAAACTTGAATTTAACTGGGGTAACATATATAGAAATTACACTTACCTGGTAATTGTAGTTCCTGGAGGATCCAGTTTAGTCCTCCACATCCGGGTAGTGCACCTCCTCATGCAGCTTGGAGACTGGACCAATCAGAATCTTCCTTTGCCAGGATGTCTGCTGCTGGAGCTCCCATCAGCCCCCAGTGAACTATTAACAAAGCAGACCCAAAGAAGCAACACATGAGATAATTAAAGATATATCAAACCAGAACTTATCCCCCTAATTGATAAATGACCCCCTCCCCAAACGAGGAAGCCAAACTCTGCACAGCGCCTCTGACTCCACCAGAAGAAAGAAGCAGTCCTAAGCCAGCCACCTGACCAGAGGAACTGGCAAAAAGTAAGTAGAAACTAGTCCAGGATACGAAAAACAAAAACTCGCAGATACATACGAAAGCAACCCCTCGCCGTTCACTGCAAGCGCGCCGCTACTAATCACCGTGACACTTGGGAGGGAAGGAGGACTAAACTGGATCCTCCAGGAACAATTACCAGGTAAGTGTAATTTCTATTTCCTGAGCGGTAATCCAGTTTAGTCCTCCACATCCGGGATGTAACAGAGCAGTCAACACCGGGCGGGCCCCTGCCATCCGGCGCGCAACACCGCTGAACCAAAACCAGCATCCTGAGCGGCGAGCACATCCAACCGATAATGTTTACTGAAGGTATGAAGAGAAGACCAAGTAGCCGCCCTACAAATGTCCGCAGGCGGAACAAGGCAATGCTCTGCCCAGGACGTCGCCTGAGCTCTGGTAGAATGGGCTCTCAAACCCACTGGAACCGGCCGATTCTGTAAAATATAAGCCAAAGCAATCGCCTCCTTAAGCCACCGGGCGATGGAAGCCTTTGCCGCCGCCTCACCTTTGCGGGCTCCGCCAAAAAGCACGAACAAGCGATCAGTCTTACGGAACGTTTCCGACACTTTTAGGTAACGACGAAGGACTCGCTTCACATCAAGGCAATGCAAACCCCCGTCCGCAGGACCTTCCGCTTCGGAAGTAAGGACCGGAAGAAATACAGACTGATTCAAATGAAAAGGCGATACTACCTTAGGCAAAAAGGAGGGAACTGGCCGTAGAATCACACGATCGCGAGCAAAAGACAAAACGGCTCTCTACACGAAAGCGCCTGCAACTCAGAGATTCGTCGCGCCGAACAGATCGCCACCAGAAATACCGTCTTTAGGGTCAGATCCTTAACCGACGCTCTCCGTAGGGGTTCAAAGGGTTTGCGAACCAAGGCCTGCAATACGAGATTCAAATCCCACGAAGGAACTGACACTCTGCGCGAAGGACGCAACCGGAGGACCGCTTTGAGAAAACGTTGGACGTCCGCATGCGCCCCTAGGGAAACCCCCAGAACTTTGCCCCGGTAGCACGCCCGCGCTGCCACCTGCACCTTCAAAGAACTGGCCGCCAAGCCCTTGTCAAAACCGTCCTGCAAAAAACTGAGAATCACCACCACCGAAGCCGTAGCCGCACGAACTCCACGTCGCAAACACCAATCCTCAAACAACCTCCACACCCGTACATACGCCAATGATGTGGAAGGTTTCCGAGCCCGGAGGAGCGTGGCAACCACCTCAGGAGAATAACCTTTCTTCAACCGAGACCTTTCAAGGGCCAAACCGTAAGCGAGAATCGATCCACCTGAGGCATCCGCAATGGCCCCTGAAGAAGCAGATCCGGAAACGAAGGCAGCCTCCAAGCCACTCCGTGGCGCAAACGAACCAGGTCCGCATACCACGGCCGCCTTGGCCAATCTGGAGCCACCAGCAAAACCCGCCCCCGGTGTGCCTCGATGCGCTGAACGACGCGACCGATCAACGCCCACGGGGGAAAGACATAAAGAAGACCGTCCGTCGGCCACGGTTGAATGAGCGCGTCGATACCCTCGGACATGCGTTCTCTCCGCCTGCTGAAGAACCGCCCTGACTTCGCCGACTGAAACGTTGCCATAAGGTCCATGATCGGAGGCCCCCATTTGCGAACTATCTGCGCGAACACCTGAGGGTTCAGTTCCCACTCCCCGGGATCGACATGCACCCTGCTGAGAAAGTCCGCCATCACGTTGTCTTTTCCGGCGATATGCGCCGCCGAAAGGTCCGGTAGGCGGGTCTCCACCCAAGCGAACAAGGCCTCTGCCTCGCTTTCCATGGCTACACTGCCCGTGCCCCCTTGGAGGTTGATGTACGCCACTGTCGCCGAGTTGTCCAAGAGAACTCGCACCGCTCGCCCCCGTATCAACGTCTCGAGGGCTTTCAACGCGAGTCTCACCGCCCGCAATTCGAGACGGCTGATCGACCAAGCAGCTTCGAGAGGAGACCAAGTCCCCTGAGCATAGCGGCCTTCGCAGTGGGCTCCCCAGCCCAACAGACTCGCATCCGTGATGAACGGAACCCAAGAGGGCTGCTCCAGGGGAAGCCCCATCCGGAGGCTCTTCGAACACAGCCACCACCGGAGGGACAACCGGACCGGTTTCGGGCAAGGCAACCGCTTGTTCAAGGAATCCAATTGGTTCGACCAGCGACGCAACAGTGCCCTCTGAAGTGGTCGCATATGGAACATGGCCCACGGCACAACTTCCAACGTCGCCGCCATAGTGCCCAACAGACGCAGGTACCACCACGCAGACGGAGCGGGAATCCCCAAGAAAACCCGCACGAGTTTTTGCAAGGCCTGAACTCGGCGTTCCGGCAAGCACACCAACCCTCTCGCCGTGTCGAAACGAACGCCGAGGTATTCGAGGGACTGCGTTGGCCGCAAGTGACTCTTTTTCTCGTTGACCACCCAGCCGAGGGAGCTCAGCAACGCCACCACTCTGTCCGTGACTTGCACACTCTCGTCCTCGGACTTGGCACGAATCAACCAGTCATCGAGGTAAGGGTGTACTAAAATACCTTCCTTGCGCAAGGCCGCCGCCACCACCACCATGACCTTGGTGAAGGTGCGTGGCGCTGTGGCTAGACCGAAGGGCATTGCCTGAAATTGAAAGTGACCCCACGGAAAGGTGAACCCTCAGGAACCTTTGATGTACCGCTCGGATGGGAATGTGTAGATAGGCTTCCGAGAGATCGAGAGAGGTAAGAAACTCTCCGTGACGCACCGCTACAATGACGGACCGCAAGGTCTCCATCCGGAAATGTGGGACCCGGAGAAAGCGATTCACACCTTTGAGATCGAGAATCGGGCGTAGCGACCCGTCCTTCTTTGGCACCACAAAATAAATGGAGTAACGACCTACGCCACGCTCGGAAGGAGGAACGGGGATCACCGCTCCCAAACCGAGGAGCCGAGTCAACGTCTCCCGAATGGCCTGCACCTTCTGTGCGCCCTTGCAGGGGGAAAGGACAAAGGCGTCGGGAATTGGCAGAGCAAATTCCAGTGCATAACCCTCTCGGACTATCTCGAGCACCCATTGATCTGATGTTATTTGGGCCCAGGAAGGAAGAAAGTCCCGAAGACGGCCTCCGATGACTAACCCCCCTTCCGGGGCCTGCCTCGTTTCATTGTGGCTTTCGACTAAAGGAAGAGGTCGCCGAAGAGGACGCTGCGGCGAATCCTCTACCCGCCCCTCGAAAACCTCGAAATCCGTGGCCTCTGGTACCATACCGACCGCGCTGGGAAGGCCAAAGTCGGGAAGAACGAAATCTACGAAAGTCTCGAAACTGACCCCGCACCGGCGGCATACTTCTACCCAGCTTAGGCTTATCCTCGGGCAGTCTCCCACCCTTGGGCTCCCCAAGATCCTTAACCAATTTATCCAGGTCGTCCCCGAACAACAACTTACCCTTAAAGGGAAGCTTACTGAGCCGGGACTTGGAAGAACCATCGGCCGCCCAATGTCACAGCCAGAGAGATCTGCGTGCCGCTACCAAAAAGGCCATACTATTCGCCAATGTCCTAATCAAATCATAATGCACATCCGCCAGATATGCTGACCCCGACTCCATCCGAGTCACCTCCAGCAAGCCCTGCTAATCTAAGCCAGAAACCTGTCTCAAGTGCTGAGCCCATCGCAAGCAGGCTCTAGCCACCCAAGCCCCACAAATGGAGGCCTGCAAAGATAAGGCATTGGTTTCAAAGGACTGTTTCAACAAACCATCAATCTTCTTGTCTTGCGCGTCCTTTAAGGCCGCACTGCCTTCCACCGGAATAGTAGTTTTCTTAGTGACCGCCGACACCGCGGCGTCAACTCGCGGCGATTTAAATCTTTCCTTGTCTTTATCTGCCAACGGATAAAGGTGGTGCATAGTCCGAATCCCCTTAAGACCGGACTCGGGTTGATCCCACTCAGTCTGAATCATCTGTTCCACTACACGGTGCACTGGAAACACCACTTGAGATTCCCGCACCGCTTGAATGAGGGGATCCTCCAAGCCGTCTTCCTCGAGAGGACGAGGAGCAGCGAGATTGAGGGCGTGAAGAGATTCCGTAATTAAAGGCACCAGCTCCTCCTTACGGAAGACCCAAATAATTCGGGCTTGATCCTCAGGTTCTGGAATTTCTCCATCCTCTAATTCGTCCATAGCACCGTCCGGATCCCCCTCAGCATCAGGATCCTGCCAGGTCAAGTCGTCATGGTCTAGCTCCGTGGCGCGAAGGCGTTTGGCCGAAGGCTGGCCCTTCTTGCTTGGCCTCCACACCCTGAAGGGATGAAATAGGCGCCGGCCAGGCGTCTGGGAACTTGCCCGAGCGACCCAAGCGAAAGGCTTGGTGCATAAGCAGTACAAAGTCAGGGGAAAAATCCGGGAAGGCAGATTCCGCCGTTGCCATCGGCCACGAGCCCCCCTGCCCTTTAGGAGGGGCCGTAGAGCTAGATGCCAGAGGGTCAGGAGAGGGAACATCGCCCGCCGGCACCGTCGGACTTCCTGGACCGGATAATTCCTTGTGTTCCATCTGGTGTTCTAAATCGGTGGAGACGGAGGCGCAGCCCCTGCAGACCCCAGAGTCATCCACCGCCCCCCTGCGCGACCCGCAGATGACACACTGCGGTCTGGAAGCCATGTCAAAACAGACCCCACAGAGACAGGCAAGGCAATATAAAGTTCAATGAAAGCAAGGCTCTGTGTAGAAATCTGCCTTGGTTTTTTTTTTAAAGAAACAGCAACCGGGAACTGCAAAAACGCTATGCTAAAATAGCAGAAAAATAAAAGGAAAAGCCGTTGTAGCCCACTATATGCCGGGCGGGAGAAACACCGGGGCTTTAAAATGGCCGGCGGCACCTTTAGCCGGCGGGAAAAAAATGGCGCGAAAAACCAACGCGAAGGAAAATCAAATTAAATAGAAAAGAAATATGAAAGAAAGGGAAGGGGCAAGCAGCAGCACCGCGCCCCGAAAAAAAACTCACCGCACCTGGCCAATATCACCGCACACAATGCTGAGGGAGCAAACAAGGATACCGGCTGACAGGGAACAGAATGACTGCAGCACGGAGCGTAAGGGAAAAGCCGGCCTGCTGCAGAGGGGCTTCCCGAACGCTGTCAGATGGCCGGAGAGACTGAGACCTCCTCCGAATCGTCTTGGAGGAAGGTGCTAGTCTCAGACTGCAGAAAAAGTCTTCAGAATGCAGTGCAGATCTGCGCTCCCGATCGTAGCCAGCTCTCTTTTTTTTTAAAGAGATAGCTACCTAAAAACAAACAATTGAAATCAAAGCCAAAAAAAAAAGCAAAAGAAACTCTCTAGTGTTGCGTCTATCTGTCCCTAAGTGAGCCTAAGTCCAGGCACACACGTCATCCAGCTGCCAGGAGACTGGACACACTGGGGGCTGATGGGAGCTCCAGCAGCAGACATCCTGGCAAAGGAAGATTCTGATTGGTCCAGTCTCCAAGCTGCAGGAGGAGGTGCACTACCCGGATGTGGAGGACTAAACTGGATTACCGCTCAGGAACTACACATTATTTACAGTAATGCCTGTGTTTTCGGGTTGTGGCCATAATCCCGCATACACAGTGGGCAATTTTAAAAAAGAAGATTTCTGACCCTCACCATACATATCCAAACCCATCAATTTGCTCTTTCTCACAAGTCTGTGTCACTAAGATTACTAGGAGAAGGATACATTAACACATTTTGAAAGGTATGAATTTGGTTAAAGGCATATTTTATAGCTGTTCCAATATACTATAATGCATCAACATATAGTAATTAGATCTTACCTGCTAATTGCTGTTCCTGAAGGAACGACAGTCCAGTCCCTTCACTTCTGGGTTGCGCAACCCTTCCAGCAGCTTGGAGGCTGAGCCCACCTTTTTGGGGGATGGAGCGGTATAAATACCACTGGGACCACCCACCCACTCCAGTATTCGATTGAAAAAGCAGATCTAACCAACTTCTACTGGAAACTTATCCCTAAAACACTCAAACCTATGTAACAGGTATATATATTGAAATTATTATGTCTTTTTTTTTTTTTTAAAGGAAAACAAAGGAAAACCAAGGAGAGGAGGCCTGGGAAGCTTGAGGAGATGTCTGCTTCTAACCGAGTCGGCTTCCTCCCGGACTTCTTCCTGCCGTACTGAGCTACGGCCCCAACAATGCCTGGCCCTGAACCCGATGTCTGAAACGGTTGCCGGAACGGGTGGGATCAGGGACTGGACTGTCGTTCCTTCAGGAACAGCAATTAGCAGGTAAGATCTAATTACTATTTCCTTATCGTCACTCCAGTCCAGTCCCTTCACTTCTGGGAAGTACCAGAGCAGTTCACCCCTGGGAGGGTTCCGGCATACCGGACTGAAGAACCGCTAGCCCGAACCGGGCGTCCGCTGCACTCTGCACGTCCAACCTATAGTGCTTGGAGAAGGTATGCAGCAATGACCAAGTCGCTGCCCTACAGATGTCCAGCGGAGGCACCAGGGAAAACTCTGCCCAAGAGGCCGCCTGAGCCCTAGTGGAGTGGGCCCGCAGTCCCACCGGAACCTGCTTCCCCTTCAGGATGTAAGCGGAGGCAATCGCCTCTCTGATCCACCTGGAGATGGAGGCCTTGGCCGCCGCCTCCCCCTTGTGCGGCCCTCCAAACTGGATGAATAGTCGGTCGGACTTTCGGAATGGCGCTGTACGAGAGAGGTAACGTTTCAAGATTCTCTGGACGTCTAGTAGACGCAGCCTGTCGTCTGTACCTACCTGCCCCTTAGACGCTAAGACTGGTAGGGTAACTGTCTGGTTTACATGAAAAGGAGAGATAACCTTGGGCAAAAAGGACGGTACTGTACGCAGAACCACCTTGTCCTTGAGAAAGGCCAGGAAGGGGGGCTGGGACGAGAGCGCCTGCAATTCTGAGACCCTTCTGGCCGAGCAAATGGCGACCAGGAAGACTGTCTTTAGAGTTAAATCCTTCAAGGAGGCTCTCTTCACTGGCTCGAAGGGTTCCCCGGCCAAGGCACTTAGCACTAAGTTGAGATCCCAAGGGGGGATAACCGACCTCCGTTGCGGACGTAGCCGACTAACCGCTCGTAGGAACCTGGCCACGTCGGGGTGCGCCCCTAAGGGCCTGCCCCGGACCTTTCCTCTATAGCAAGAGATAGCTGCCAACTGAACCCGCAAGGAGCTATGCGCCAGACCCTTTTCGAAACCTGCTTGCAAGAAGTCCAGAATCTCCGGAACCGAGGCCGAAAGTGGTTTCCGATGATGCTCCGCGCATCAAGCTTCGAAGATGCGCCAAACTCTTACATAAGAAAGGCAGGTCGAGCGCTTTTTGGCCTTCAGAAGAGTCGAGATTACCGCTCCTGAGTAGCCTCGTTTTAGCAGCCGCGCCCTCTCAATAGCCAGGCCGTAAGCGAGAACCGATCCACCTGAGGCATCCTGACCGGACCCTGCCTCAGCAGGTCCCTTTTGAGAGGGAGCCGCCAAGGACGGTCGGCGAGCAGTCTGACCAGATCGGCATACCATGGGCGACGAGGCCAATCCGGGGCTATGAGAATTACCAAGCCCTGGTGAGTCTCTACCCGTTGGAGAACTTTCCCGATCATAGCCCAAGGGGGGAATACATAGAGAAGACCCTCCGAAGGCCACTTCTGAGACAGGGCATCTAACCCTTCGGACATCCTTTCCTTCCTTCGGCTGAAGAACCTGTCCACCTTGGCTGTAGAGAACCGTGCCATGAGGTCCATGACTGGGCAGCCCCAAAGGGCTACTATCTGGTTGAAGGTCTCCTGTTCTAGCTCCCATTCCCCGTGGTCTATCTTGCACCTGCTGAGGAAGTCGGCCGTGACGTTGTCCTCTCCCGCCACGTGCTGCGCTGACAGAGCTAGTAGGCGGGACTCCGCCCACTGGAAAAGAGAGTCCGCCTCCTTCTCTAAGGCGCGACTGCTGGTGCCTCCCTGGTGATTGATGTAGGCCACCGCGGTGACATTGTCGGAGAGAACTCGGATAGCCTTTCCTTGCACTAATATCCTGAATGCCTTGAGAGCCAGAGTGACAGCCCGCAATTCCAGTCTGTTGATGGGCCACTGCGATTCCAACTGTGACCAGAGACCCTGGACGAACTGGTCCTCGCAGTGTGCTCCCCAGCCTGTCAGACTGGCATCCGTCGTCAACAACACCCACTGATGGGGATCGAGGGGCATTCCGCGGTCCAGGTTCTTCGGGCACCTCCACCATTGGAGGGACTGTTTGGTCCGAGGAGCGCAAGGTAATTGCATCGAGAGGGGCTGATGTTGGGGAGACCAACGACGCAATAGCGCCCTCTGCAACGGTCGCATGTGGGCCCTGGCCCATGGCACCACCTCTATTATTTTTAAGTTATTATTTTATTGCTTTTACAATTTTGTTTTATCAGTTTTACTGTCTTACTGTTCTGCTCTCTCTTTATTCTCTACTATTTCTTTGCTGTTCTATTATTTTTTTGGCGTTCTTTTCTTTTTCCTTTCTCAGCAGCTGTCACATTTTATGATTGTACACCGCCCTGACGCTTCGGCCTGGGCGGTCTATCAAATGTTTTAATAAAGTAAAGTAAAGTAAAGTAAAGTATTGATGCCGCCATAGTTCCCAGAACTTGGAGATAATGCCAGGCTGAGGGACTTCGTCTGGCCAGAAACTGAGTGATTAGAACTCTTAGATCCCTTGATCTTGACCGTGACAGGAACACCCTGCCCCTGAGGGTGTCGAATCTTGCTCCGAGGTACTCGAGATCCTGAGAGGGAGTCAACCTGCTCTTTGTCCGGTTGATGACCCACCCCAACTCCTCTAGGACCTGAATCACTCTGGCCGTTGCCGCGTGGCTTTCCGGAGCCGACTTTGCGCGTATTAGCCAGTCATCCAAGTAGGGGTGTACTAAGATGCCCTCCTTTCTTAGGAAGGCCGCCACTACGACCATTACCTTGGTGAACGTCCTGGGGGCCGTGGCTAGGCCAAAGGATAGGGCCTGGAACTGAAAGTGGCCTCTTGGTACCGCGAATCTCAGGGATTGTTGATGGGACTTCCTGACCGGGATGTGCAAGTAGGCTTCCGTCAAGTCGAGGGAAGTGAGGAATTCGCCTCCTCTCACGGCCGCTATGACTGAACGTACCATCCGAAAGTGAGGAACCCTGAGGCAGCGGTTGACTTGTTTTAGATCTAGGATTGGCCAAAAGGAATCCTCCCTTTTCGGGAGCACAAAGTAAATTGAGTATCGACCGAATCCGCATTGGTCTGGGGGAACTGGAATTACCGCCCCTAATGCTATTAGACGGGCGAGGGTAGACTCGACCGCTGCCCTTTTTGCTGGAGCTCCACAGGGCGACTGAACGAAGGCTGGTGGGATTTGCTTTGCGAATTCTAGCGCGTAGCCTTCTCTGATCACCTCTAGAACCCATTGATTGGACGTGACCCGGGTCCAGGTGGGGAGAAACAGCCTCAGGCGGCCGCCTACCGGGCATTCTTCCCCCTGGACCCCCGACACCTCATTGTTGTTTCCTAGGGCCCGAGAAGGAGGAGGAAGAGGAGGAGGAGGAAGCTCCAAATCCCCTACCTGCCCCTCGAAAACTTCTGAAACCTTGACCCTTAGAGGGAAACCGGCCCCTGGAGAAGGGGTTTGATCTGGCTGAACGAAATCTCCGCGTCTCCCTAGGCTGAGAGCGCACAGTGGCTTGGGAGCGGCCTAGCCTCGGTCTATCTTCCGGGAGCCTACCTCCCTTGGACTCGCCCAGATCCTTGACCAGCTTCTCCAGATCCTCCCCAAATAAGAGTTTCCCTTTAAAAGGGAGCCGACTTAGTCGAGCCTTCGAGGAGGCATCAGCTGCCCAATTACGTAGCCACAGATAACGCCTGGCCGCCACCACCGAGGCCATGTTTTTGGCTAGGCTTCTGATGAGGTCATACTGACTATCCGCCAAGTAGGCTGCGCCGGATTCCACTTTGGCTGAGTTTGCCTGGATCTCGGCCGAAAAGTCTTCTGACTGAAGCTGCTGAGCCCATCTTAGGCAGGCTCGAGCTACCCAGGCTCCTGACACGGAGGCCTGTAATGCCAGGGCGCTTACATCAAAGGCTTGTTTCAGGAGAGTATCCAGCTTCCTGTCCTGTGCGTCCTTTAAGGCCGAACTGCCCTCAACTGGGATAGTCGTCTTCTTAGTGACTGCAGATACCGCTGCATCCACCCTGGGTGATTTTAGTAGTTCCTTATCTGACTCTGGGAGAGGGTATAGGCGAGACATGGTTCGGACCCCTCTTAGGCTGGATTCCGGTTGGTCCCATTCTTCCCGGATCATCTGGCGTACTACTCTGTGGACCGGAAAAACCTTCTGGGATTTCCTAATGGCCTGTATTAAGGGGTCCTCCAATGCCTCCTCCTGCGATGGTACATCTGAGGCCACATTGAGTACTTTTAAGGATTCATTAATTAGCGCCGGGAGCTCCTCTCTCCTAAAGACCCTAACTATCCGAGATTGATCTTCTTCCGGTATCTCTCCTTCTTCCAGCTCCTCCTCCTCCTCCTCGTCCAAATCCATCGCCGAACCCTCCTCCTCCGGAGTCCCCTGGGAAAAGGACGGTAGGAGATCCTCCCCGTCCAGCCGCTGACGCTTAGAAGGGATGCTGGATTCAGGATTGATCGCCCCTAGGCGTCTGGATGAACTCTCCTCCCCTGGTGTGGTAACCCCATCTGCCCCCAGGCCCTGCTTGTGCAGGCAGTAGGCCTTATGGAGTAAAAGGATGAAGTCAAGGGAGAAGAATTCTCCGTCCCCTCCTGCACTCGAGGGAGGGGGTGGAGGAAGCAGAGGAGGCGTGGGAAGCTCCGAGGGGGTAGAGACCAAACCCTGGGACCCCCCTTCCCCTACTAGAGGGTCAGATGATCCCTGGGAAGGCTGCAATATCTCCTGTTCCACTGATGTAGCCACTGCGGTGCAGCTCCTGCAGATTCCTGTCTCTGCGGAGGTGCCCCTGCGTGTCCCACATGAAGGACAGCGTGGCTTGGAAGCCATGGTGAAAGGTTGGGGCTTAACTTTGTAGGCCCTTGTCCCCCAAAGCCCAATTTCCCTTAGGACACAATTCCTAACAATACCCCTAGGAGAGCTAAAGGGGGGATCCCTTAAACAAAGACCAATTGGGCTGCCAAAAAGATAAATGCAATTAAAATAAATGCTAAATAAAAATAGAACAGAAATCGAGCCTGAAACAAACGAAATTAATAAACTAATTCCCAAAATTAACTCGAAATTAAATGAAATTAGTGGCTAGCACTACTTTGTCCCTTAAGGGAAGTACTTGCAGTTTGCAGATTGCCGATCCTGGGCCCGATGCTGCGAATCCCACCCGAGGGCTCTACACGTGGTAGGCCTCACCACGTGGAGCCTGCTCGGGGAAAAAAGAGACTCCGGCGTCTGCCAACACTCCCCCGCTGAGCCCGATGCTGAGCCCTTGCAGAATCACGAGTGCGATCGCCGTCTGATCGCACCGTGAGAAGACCGGGGTACCGCGTGGATCCTCTCCGCGGTCAGCCTGGCCAGGCCGGAATGGAAGGCTTCCCTCCGGTTGCCGTTGCAGCCTCTAGCGCTCAGCCACCTTCAGGGCTTCGGCGCGAGGCTGTTTCTCCCCTCAACGTAAGAGCCCGAAGTGTAGGAAGCCGGGTAGAGCAGAGCACCTCCTCGCTGCTACAACCCGGGGCTTTGCTCTGCGAGCCGCGTCGGGCACCGGAGGGGGGGGGGGAGGGAGAAACAATTCTTAAAGGAGCAGAGCCCCTAAAATTACTGAAAGTAAAAATTAAACACAAATTAAGCTAAAATTAAGCTAAAAATTAAGGAAACTAAGCAAATTGAAGTAGGACTCCAGTAAGCCCCAGGCTTACGGAACCCTCCAGCTGCTTGGAGGCTGAGAATACTGGGGTGGGTGGGTGGTCCCAGTGGTATTTATACCACTCCATCCCCCAAAAAGGTGGGCTCAGCCTCCAAGCTGCTGGAAGGGTTGCGCAACCCAGAAGTGAAGGGACTGGACTGGAGTGACGATAAGGAATTGGCGATTTAATATCACCATAGCAGTGCTACTAGTCAACATTTATCCTCTTCCTTTTGTCCAAACTCCTCCTCAAAGTCTGCCTCATTGGATATTCCTTTCCATTATAAAATCAGCAGTTTAGACTCTAATAATTTGCCTAGAGCTCCTCAGTTTGGAAATGAGATGGCTGAGGGAGATATTTTTGAAAGAGTAGACAGGATTTTATAGACCTCTATCATAACAAAGACTAGGGCACATGCCCTGAAGTTATAAAGAAGTTTAAAACAAATAGAAGAAAATATTTTTTCACTCAACACATAATTAAGCTCTGGAATTCACTGCCAGAGATGTGGTAAAAACAAATAGCACAGTGGGTTTAAAAAAGGCTTGGACAATTTTCTGCAGGAAAAGTCCATAAATCGTAATTAAGCTAGACTTGGGAAAGCCGCTGCTTATCCCTAGGGGTAGGCAGCATGCAATCTTATTATTTTTGGGAGGCTGCCAGCATCTGTGACTTGAATTGGCCACTACTGGAAACAGAATACCGGGCTTGATAGATCATCGGTCTGACCCTGTATGGCAATTCTTATGTTCAAAACATTATATTAGTTAAAAATAACCAGAAATAGTTTCACTGGATTTTTCTTCCACAATAAAATCTGAGGGGCCAGTTCAAAAGCATGTATCCCATTAGCAGCACCTGCTAACGAGAAAAATGCCGGCCAACAAGATATTCAACGGCACTATCTGTATAGTACAGAGGTTATCAACCCTGTCCTCAGGACATTGCTGAGAATATTCCTACACAAAATACTGGATTCTGAGTTAGAAGTCACCATCCAAGAAAAAGATCTGGAATACACTGAAATTTTCAGAACAGACTTCAGAACAGCACTGCTCATAGAGTACATTTGGCTTGTTAGAACTGTGCATGACGACACACTTTTTAATAAGAGACACCATCATCAGCATGCATTATCTTATATAAACAAGCAATTTACTAAAAACAGTATCCTTGCATCAAAACACATTACAAAAAATATGGAGGCCAATATTCAAAACCCTTATCAGGATTGCTAACAGGAGGGTATCTGGTTAAAGGTGCCGAGCGAGATATCTCCACAGACTGCCAGGCACTATTTGATCAGCATAGGGGCGGTCTGTAGCAAGCGCAATACTGGCATTATCCAGAAAAGTGTTAACTTTATCCAAACAGTAGAGATTTTCAACTGCCTTTTAATCAGGATAGCAACTTAGACCTGCTTTTCATACGGCTTAAGTTATCCAGATAAGTGCCGGCTGAAAACTGCACTATCTGGATAGGGTTGGCACTTATCCAGACAGCAGCGTTCAACCCAGATATTCAGTGACACCTATTATCTGAATACTGCTGCTGAGCATACCACTGATACTTAAGTGCCACAGCTAACTGCCATGGTGTTTCGGTATCAGCCCAAGACAGTGGACAGAGTGCCAGCTGATGCTGCTATTCCACCCCATTTCCTAATGGACTTTTTCCCTTTTTATTCTCTTAAAATTGATTAATTTTACTGTAAAATTCTTTCCTGATTTTAATCAACTGTTTAACGTAAACCACTTTGCTATACAGGAAAGGCAGTATATCAAATGAACTAAAACTGTAAACTTACTGTTCTTGCCAAGAGCTTGGCCCGTTTTATACCCCATCTTCTGTAGCAAAGCAAAACCTTTATTTTCATTCCCTAAAGCACTCTGCAGCACAGTGTCTCGCCTTTCTTTCTCTATTTCTTTGAAACTCTTCTGCTTGCTTTTTTGGTTTGCTTCCTTATGTTTCTCTTCCTTATGATAAGCTTCTTTAACGCGTCTTGTCAGAGGCATTCCAGGTCGAACATCCTGCCTAGGTCAAAACATAATATTTGTTAAACAGAACCAGAAATAGTTTCACTGGATTTTTCTTCCACGATAAAATCTGAAGGGCCAGTTCAAAAGCACTTATCCCATTAGCAGCACCTGCTAACGAGATAAAACGTCGGCCAACAAGATATTCAACGGCACTATCAGTACAGTACAGTACAGAGGTTCTCAACCCTGTCCTCAGGACACCATTGGTAATATTCCTAAACAAAATATTGGATTCCGAGTTAGAAGTCACCATCCAAGAAAAAGATCTTAGAATACATTGAAATTTTCAGCACAGTGTGTTATCATTGCTAAAAAAACAAATAGAATGTTAAAGATTATTTGAAAAAAAATTACAAACAAAATTGAGATTATTATTATGTCTCTCTATAATTACATAGTATGACTATCATTTGTAATTGTCATCACGCCATCTCAAAACTGATAGAGGGGATGGAACACCTCCCTTATGAAGAAAGGCTAAACAGATAAGGGCTCTTCAACTTGAAAAAAGAGATAACAGAGAAGGGATATATGACAGGAGTTTATAAAATCATGCATGGGATGTAACAGTTAAATAGGGGATGGTTGTTTAACCATTAGAACAACATTAAAGGAGGAAATCATGCTACGAAACTAACAAGTAAACTGAAAACAAATCACAGAACATTTTCTGTGCAGCACATAATTAGGCTGTGGAATCGGCTGCTGGAAGATATGGCCAGTTGACTAATATAGTGTGCTTTAAAAAAAAAAAAAAAGAAGAGAGTACTGGACAAGTTATTGGAGGAAAAGTCCATAAAAATGTATTAACCAAGTTGACTTGGGACCAGGGGGTGGCTCATGGCAATCTGCTGCCTGAGGCAAGGGATGAGATGGCATCCCCCCTGTAGTGGGAGGGGGGGGGGAGGGCCTTTCTCAAAACTCAAGTCAGGGACTGACCCAAACCAAAAAGCTGATTTGATAATATGTAGGAAATGGAAGAAGATGTTTGCAACCAAGGAACTAAAAGAATGAGTGAGAATCACAGCAGTTTATAAAATTAAATTATAACTCATTTTTATTTTGTTGTTATAAACTGCATTATGATTCTTGCTTTTTCTTTTTGAACATATATTTTGCATCCACAGAACCTCCTTCCTTAACAGTGGGTGCAGAGCAGAACTAGAACATTCACCCACAGAACTCAATATCTTAAAAAAAAAAAATCTGACTCTGATCATCTCACCAGCACCAACAAATATTCTCCAGTACCATGCATACTGTGAAATAATACAAAACCCTACAACAAAGTCACTGAAGATCTGTAGAGCAAATCTACCATACCATACCAGCACGAACTTCCAAAACTCACATAAGGCGGCCATCCAAAAAAAGCATCACTGTAAATACTGCAGTGGGCCTTGGAACATCAAACACCTATTTGAAAAGTTGAACAATTCAGATTACTACAGTACAGATCCCTACATACAAACTCCATGTTAACAGAACACCTGCCTTGGTCACTCACTCAGCATATAGACCCTCACCAAGTACAGAATAAGTGACCATAACCTAAAAATAAACATATGTACATAACAATTAAATTGCAACCAAAAAAAGTCAGATTCTGCATACAATGCAATACAAGAGAAATAGAAAAAGATGCATTTCCATGTACTGTATAAAATATAAGATAGCACCAAGCGCGATCACTAAATTGAAAATAAAATTCTCTTCTACCTTTGTCATCTGACCATTTTATTCTCTGATCATGCTGGTTCCAATCTGAGGTTTCTGCTTTTCTCCACCTCCCAGTACCCCGGCCCCATCTATTCCCCCCTCTCCCCCCCAGGGGCAGCATGAGGATGATGCAGGGCCATGTGTGGAAATTCACTGCAGCATCATTTGCATAAATTTAGTATACTTTGTTTAAAATGTATATGCCACCAATCTAAAATCCTAGGTGGCTTCCAAAAAAATACATGCAATTTAGTAAAGCAGATGTTACAATAAAAACAAACATAATCAAACATTGCATTTGATTAACGAAAAGCCACTTACATAGCCCCTCCCCCCAATCAAACCATTATAAGTATCTGCACATCAGATTTATTTTGCTATGACCAGATTATTGATGAGGAGAGAAGATATAAAATGAGATAAACTAATCCAAGTAGCCATGAATTCAAATGCTGGATTGGACTGTGCTAGAGCTGGAAAAGTATGGAACTCAGCAGCGGTGAAACTATCAGGCTACTAAACAAAATTAAACTGAGAGGTTCCCTTCAGATTCAAGGACATTTTTAAATTTTAACTGACAAAAAACATTTTAAATTTTAGTCTGGCAGCATAAAGATCGCAAAACTGCAAATCTCAAAAACAATATATACATATTCCAATCCCCACAACAACCAACACCCCACAGTTGACCTCACCAAGAACCCAGAGTACAAGACCCATAGAGCAAATCTACTATCCATACAGCACTAACTTTCAAAACTCACACAACATGGAGCGTACCCAGAAAAGGGCAGCACCATAAATATTGCAGTGGGCCCTAGAACATCCATATTCCTACTCAGAAAACTAAACAAGCAGGATTACTACAGCTCCCTACATAGAAACTCCATGCTATCAGAACATCTAGCCTCAGAACCATCCTCCTCCACAAGATCTTTCAATAGAGCTAGAAGTGCTGAAGGTTGCATTTTGATGTAGTAGATATTGTAACATGAGGCTGAGAAAACTAGAAAATCAGTAATTTCAATTGCAAAAGCAACTGCTACTGAACCACGTAGACATGGTGGGAGTCACTGAATCAAATTGCTTTGAGAAATAGCCTACTGGCTTGCAACCAGTCAGGAAGGCTTGTAAAAGCACACAAGTAGCAGAGGAATCAGAAATAGCCACATACAGTTTGAATAGCAGAGAATAATCTGGCAATCTGAGAAATTTGCTAGCCATTGATTACAAAACACTAACAGACCCAGGAAACTGCACAGTAATACTGGTGTTGCTGGGAAAGACAATGAAAGAATAGGTTTTAATCTAGCAGAGGTAATTGCACGACCAGATGGTGTTAGGACAACACCTAGGAAAGTACATTTTGAGATACAAATTGCAGTTTTGACAAACTGACTTTCAATCCTAAATCAGCAATATGAGCTAATAGAGACAAGGAATCAGACAAACAAGTTCATAACTTGGTGAACATAAAAGCAAATCATCAACATACTGAACTAAATAGGAATGGTCGAGCCTTACATCAAGCAGTGCAGTTCTTAGGGCCTGCGCAAAATACGCAGGACTATCAGTGTACCCTTGACACAAAGTGGTTCAAGTATATAGAATAATTAGACCTTACCTGCTAATTAGCGTTACTGAAGGAACTCCAGTCCAGTCCCTTCTACTGGGTTGTGCCCCCCTTCCAACAGCTTGTGGACTGAGCACCTCATCTTTTGAAGACCCTGGGGTATAAGTAGACTGGCACCTCCCACCAACTCCAGTAACCTATTGGCAAAGCAGACTTAACGGAGAGACAAGTGAATACAAACAATTCTTAAACTATAACTAAACTATAACCAAATGAAAACCACACAAAAACTCCTGGCACCCCTTCCCCCGGGAGAACTTCCCACCGTCCCCGGAGAAAAAAAGGCTTACCTGAATCACCAGTGTTGGTGAGACACCTGAACCGTCCAACTCGTCTCACCAATGAGGGCCTCAGCGGAGAATCCTCCAGCCCTTATCTCTGTATTTTCCTTCGGGCCGGCCATGCCAGTAAGAAGACAACCAAAACCTGGGAGGGATCAGGGACTGGACTGGACTGGAGTTCCTTCAGGAACGCTAATTAGCAGGTAAGGTCTAATTATTCTTTCCTTAGCATCTCTCCAGTCCAGTCCCTTCTACTGGGATGTACCAGAGCAGTTCAAAACCGGGAGGGTCCAGCAATGCTGGACCGAAGAACCGCTCCTCCAAATCTCGCTTCTTCTGCTGCCTGAACGTCCAACTGATAATGCTTAGCAAAGGTATGCAGGGACGACCTGGCCGCTGCTCTACAGATGTCCAGCGGCGGGACCAGGCTGAATTCCGCCCATGAGGCTGCCTGGGCCCGAGTAGAATGAGCCCGAAGACCAACCGGGCCTGTCTTCCTTTCAAAATGTAAGCTGAGGAAATGGCCTCTCTGATCCACCTGGAAATTGAGGCCTTCGCTGCTGCCTCCCCCTTACGCGGCCCAGCAAACAGAACAAACAACCGCTCCGACTTGCGAAAGGACTCTGTACGAGCTAAGTAACGCTTTAATGCTCTGCGCATGTCTAAGTGACGCAGGCGGGCGTCATCCCCCTTCCGGAGTTCTGAGAAGGAGGGGAGAGAAACCAACTGATTCACATGGAATGCTGAAACCACCTTAGGCAAAAAGGACGGAACCGTTCGGAGAACCACCCTTTCCCTGGAGAAACCCAGAAAGGGAGGACAACAAGACAAAGCCTGCAACTCCGAAATGCACCTGGCAGAACAGATGGCCACCAAAAACACTGTCTTAAGCGTAAGGTCCTTAAGAGATGTCCGTTGCATCAGTTCAAAGGGCTCGGCGGAAAGGGCGTCCAACACCAGGTTGAGGTCCCAAGGGGGAACCAGCGATCTCTGTTGAGACCGAAGCCGCCGATCCGCCTTCATAAACCTACCTACGTCCGCATGATCGCCCAAGGGCTTCCCCTGAATCCTGCCACTATAACAGGAAATAGCCGCCAGTTGTACTCTCAAGGAACTGGCTGCAAGGCCCTTGTCGAAACCTGCCTGCAAGAAATCTAGAACCTCTGGAACAGACACTGAAAGGGCCCTCTTCCTATTTTCTGTACACCAGCCCTCAAAAGACACGCCAGATCCTCACATAGGACAGACAGGTCGAGCGCTTGTGGGAACTTAGCAGAGTAGAGATCACAGCTCCCGAGCAATGTTCCCTCTAATTTTCTGTAGACCGTGTGCACATAAAATATCAGCTGTGCAGCTTTTGAAGGAAGGTTAAATTTTTGTGCGCCACATAACGACACTCGGAGTTATATACTTTAAAATTTGACTACACATCAGAATACAGTATGTACAGTCCCCAACCTAATGACTAAATGCACAAAAGCTACCTCCAACAGAGCCTTCTCCTTATTCGCCCCTTTAAACTGGAATGCACTCCCCCATGAAATCCGTGGAATAAAAAGCATCATTCTATTCAGAAAAGCTTTAAAACTCCACCTATTCACAAAATATTACTCAGAAACCTCCAGTGATAGAAGCACATCCAACAACCTGCAAACTTCCCCCATATACCTGCCGCCCCTGCACGTCATCTCCTCAGATAATGGTTAGCTTCACAAAACTAATGCAACACCCATTTACATTAAAGTATTGTACATAGTTTGTGTTAATATGTATTTAATTCCCCTGGTTTCCTTCCCATGCTCAATTTCCTGTTCTTTGTAAACTCAATGTTGTTTGTATACATTGTAGTATGCTTGTTTGATGTACACCGCGCTGATTTTAATAGCGCGGTATAGAAGCAAATGTTAAATAAAATAAATAAATACACCACATTGATTTTAATCAAATTAAATGAAAATAGATGATTACTAAATGAAGCGGAAAATTTCTAGTAATTACAATCACAACTTTTAAATTTTAAGACATCTGTGTTGTTTTCTATCAGAATCAGAACCGTAATTTTTGTGCGCTCTGTTGTAAAGTATGTGCGCTCGCTCGGTGAGGTGTGTGCGCACGCACATGCGCACAGCTTAGAGGGAACAGTGCTCCCGAGTAACCCTGCTTTCTCAGCCGAGCCCTCTCAATAGCCAGGCTGTAAGCGAGAATCGATCCACCTGTGGCATGCGCACCGGACCCTGGAACAGAAGATCATCCCTCGCTGGCAGACGCCACGGACGATCGGCCAGTAGATGCATGAGGTCGGCATACAACGGACAGCGAGGCCAGTCCGGAGCGACCAGGACCACCAGCCCTGAGTGTGCCTCTATCTGTTGAATGCCTATAAGCATCCACTGCGGAAACATGTACAAAAGACCGCTAGTCGGCCACCTTCGCACTAGAGTGTCCAAGCCTTTGGACGTCCTCTCCTTTCTTCGACTGAAGAATCAGCTTGTCTTGGCCGACTCCCAAGTTGCCATCAGATCCATGATGGGGGGGACCCCATTTGTACACGATCCTTTGGTACACCTCCTGCGATAGCTGCCACTGGCGAGTGATATATGCTACGGTGGTCATGTTGTCGGAAAGCACTCGGACCGCCCTCCAACCCATCCAGCTTCCGAATTCCCTGAGGGCTAGGAAAACCGCCCTCAGCTCCAATCTGTTGATAGACCACTGTGCCTCCTGCATACTCCAAAGGCCTTGGGCAATCTGACCTTCGCAGTGAGCCCCCCAGCCTGAGAGACTGGCATCCGTCGTTAGTTGCAACCACTCCGGCAGTTCGAGGGGCATCCCGAGCGCCAAATGACCTGGACGAAGCCACCACTGCAAGGACTCCTTGACCGACTCTGGACAGGGCAGCATTACTGACAAGGCCTCCCGTTGGTGGGACCACCGACGGAGCAGGGATCGCTGAAGGGGCCGCATGTGAGCCCTGGCCCACGGGACCAGTTCTATGGTCGCAGCCATGGTCCCCAGCACCTGAAGATAGTGCCACACTGAAGGCACCTTCTGGGCCAGGAACTGGTGCAGCAGCTCCCGAAGCATCCCTGTCCTTTGCTCCGGCAGGAAGACCCTGCCCTTGCCCGTGTCGAACCTTGCCCCTAAATACTCCAGCTCCTGGGAGGGAACCAACTTGCTCTTTGATACACTGATAACCCATTCTAAGCTCTCCAGGAAAGTGACCACCCTGTGCGTGGCCTTTCGACTCTCTTGCTCGGACTTTGCTCGAATCAGCCAATCGTCGAGATACAGATGGACCAAGATCCCTTCCTTGTGGAGGGCCGCCGCTACCACCACCATGACCTTTGTGAAAGTGCGTGGCGCCATCACTAAACCAAACGGCATCGCCTGAAATTGGAAGTGTCCCTGCGGCACCGTGAACCGCAGGAACTGTTGATGGGACTCGCGTATGGAAACATGCAAATATGCCTCTGTGAGATCGAATGAAGTCAGAAACTCCCTGTGTCTTACCGCTACCAGCACCGACCTCAAGGATTCCATTCGGAAATGCAGGACCCGGAGGCACCGGTTGACCCCTTTCAGATCTAGGATCGGACGGAAGGAACTCTCCTTCTTGGGTACTACAAAATAAATGGAGTACCAGCTGGTTCCGCACTGTGCCACGGGAACGGGAACTACTTCCCCCAGCGCCTGCAGTCTCTTGAGCGTCACCTCTACCGCAGCCAGCTTGGAAGGAGACCAGCACGGGGACTGAACCAAGGAAGGAAAGACGAGCTTTGCAAACTCGAGAGCATAACCTTCTCGAACCACCTCCAAGACCCATTGGTCTGTCGTGACCGGAGCCCAGGCGGAGAGGAACCACCGTAGCCTGTCCCCCACTGTCAGGTCCTCTCCCCGGGCCCCTGTGGCTTCATTAGGGCTTTCTGGCGCCCGAGGTGGAAGAAGAGGCACCAAAACCTCTTCCTGCCCCTCAAAACCCCCCGAAACCCTGTCCCCTAGAGGAGAACCTCCCTCTCTGAAAGGACGAGGAGCGATTAGTCCGTAACCTCCTCACTCCCGAGGTTGAGTCCGCCCCTGAGAGGGCCCCCTATTCTGCTTTGGCCTATCCTCCGGGAGTCTATCTCCCTTAGACTCCCCCAGCTCCTTTACCAACTTATCTAGGTCCTCCCCAAAGAGCAGCTTGCCCTTAAAGGGGAGCCTACCGAGTCGAGCCTTTGAAGAACTGTCGGCCGCCCAATTACGGAGCCAAAAGGTAATGCCGGGCCGCCACCACTGAGGCCATGTTTTTTACTAGGCTTCTGATGAGATCGTACTGACTATCCGCCAGGTACGCTGCACCCGACTCAATCTTTGATGCCTCCCCCGTGCCTTCATTGGGGGTCTCCCCTGCCAGCTGGATCTGCTGGGACCAGCGCAAGCAGACTCGGGCGATCCATGCCCCACAAACGGAAGCCTTTAGAGCTAGAGCACCAACATCGAAGGCCTGCTTTAACAGAGCATCCAGCTTCCTATCCTGGGAATCCTTAAGAGCAGAACTGCCCTCGACCGGAATCGTAGTCTTCTTGGTGACAGCTGACACCGCCACATCTACCCTGGGAGAGTGCAGCAACTCCTTCTCTCCCTCCGGTAGCAGGTACAATCTAGACATGGACTTTACTCCCCTTATGGTAGACTCCGGCTGATCCCATTCTTTCTGGATCATTTGCCGCATCACTCGATGGACTGGGAAAACCTTTTGAGATTTCCTAACCGCTTGAATCAAAGGATCCTCCAGCGCATCTTCCTCCGCTGGGCCTCCGGCTGCCATATTCAGGACCGTCAGAGCCTCTCCGATCAATGCCGGTAACCCCTCCCTGCGAAAGACCTGAACAATCTTGGCCTGTTCCTCATGGATCTCACCCTCTTCTAGTTCCTCTTTGTCCCCCACTTCCCTGTCAGACAGATCCCCATCCAAGGGTTCTGACAGCGGGGGGCAGGGCTCCTCCTCCTGCGCAAGCCTCGGTCGTTTAGCAGGAACAGGACCCCCCTCTGCCAGCTCCCTGGCTTTACCCCTGCCTGTGCTGGCTCCTGCCCATGCCGCCCCTGCCTTCGAAGGCAAAATGCCTTATGCAGGAGCAACACAAACTCTGGGGAGAACTCGCCTTCAACCTCCTCTTCCATCTCCTGCACCGAGGTAGAGGGACCTGGCTTAGGAGGCGGCTGAGTGGGGAGGTCCCCTGAGAAATTCTGGGGAGACTCGGGTCGGCATAACTCCACTGAAGGAATCCCTAAATCCTGGGATGTAGAGGGAGGAGGATCCTGCCAGGTCCCTGCCTGGCTCCCAAGCTCCACCGAGACTGCCTCTGCAACTCCCCCCTTGCGGGACCCGCACAACATACACTGGGGCTTAGCTGGCATAGTCACCTCAGCTGGACCCAGGCCTGAGGGAGAAAAAAGGGAAGAGAGGATCAAGAGTACAGGCCCCACTAAATCCTAATACCTTTTCCTTTTTTTTTTTTTAAACTACACACTATAAACTAGTTACGCCTTCTCAATCTTTTTTTTTTTTTTGCGCGGGATAACAGCCCCGTTCCTAAAAAAGAAACATACCGGAGACTTGCAGCCCAGCCTAATGCAGCCCGCGTTCACAGCGCTTGAGCCGGAGGGACTCACCTCCCGAAGTGTCGGCTTCACCAAAGCACGCGGTCAGTGACCGCGTGGAGAGCCACTCCTCCAGCGGCGTGCTGCCGCTAGAATCCTCTTCAGGCGCGCTACTCTGCCGCGCCGCGAAGCCTGCCGACTCTTCGTCCTCCCACCCGCCTGCTCAGCCACCTCGAGGGCTTCAGCGGCAAGGCAGGAAGGACAGAACGGCTTGTCTCTTCACTCCCGCGAAGCAGAAGGAGCGGCCCCAACACTCACCGGCCTCAGCACAACTCCCTTGCCGGCGGTAAGGCCTCCTTCCCGCCAATCCCCACACCATGAAGGGGAGGGGGGAAGTCTCCGAATGGGCTAAATCAACTTACTTAAATTAAAGAAATGAGAGAGAGAGAAGAAATAAAATAAAATAAAACAGGACAGAAGCCCCAAGAGCCCTGCCTACTCTAGTTTCTCCAGTAAGCCAGATTCCTGGCTTGCTGCACCCCTTCCAGCTGCTAGCAGACTGAGCACAAAAACTGGAGTTGGTGGGAAGTGCCAGTCTACTTATACCCCAGGGTCATCAAAAGATGACGTGCTCAGTCCACAAGCTGCTAGAAGGGGGGCACAACCCAGTTGAAGGGACTGGACTGGAGAGACGCTAAGGAATGTTTATTGTCAAAATGGAAAGCAAATAAAAATTAATTTTCTTTGCTAATTCTCACTGAAAAGTAAGCAGAACTCAAATCTACAACAGAAAACCAGGTAGTCCCTGGAGGTATCTGTCCAGATATTATGTGGATTAGGTACCAAGGGAAAAATTGGCAAAATCACATTATTTACTGCTCGCAGGTCTTGCACAAATCTGTAAGTCTTACCGTCAGCCTTTAGTACAGGAAAAATTGAAGTATTACATGGTGAAGTTGTAGAATAGATGACACCTTGTTTCTGAAGATCTTCAATCACAGGACGAATTCCATCGATGGCAGCTGTTGGTAGCGGATACTGCTTGAGTCTGGGAAGCTGGGCTCCAGGTTTCACAGTGATTTTCACAGGCAGAATAGAAAGGAATCCGACATTGGATCCTGGCACTTGCCCACAGGGTAGAAGGAAGTTCTCCAAGAGCAGGATGAATGGTACTAGCATCTTCAGGGGACTGCACTTCAGAGAGAGAATACAGCTGGAAAAACAACTTTCCACTCATCCAGGATAGAGTAGCACGGTGTGAAGCTAAAAACTTCCGACCTAAAAGATTTACTGGTAAAGTGTCTCCTACAAGAAAGTTAGTAGGATACACAGTCTCTCCAATCTGCAAAGGTTAAAAATTCAAGTTTATGATGAGGAATTATCTTACCCGCAATGCCTTCACAATGTACTATTGGTGCTTGTGCTAGCTGAGCGTGATAAATGGCAGGCAAATCCTGTAAACGCAGTGCTGAAGTAGTAGCTCTAGTATCAATAACAAACGTCAAATTAGATCCTCCCAGCTTAGCTTCTGACGCACCCTGAGGGGTTATATTCAAATTGAACAATAGTCATGCATCCCATGTATCGCCTCCACAATCTTCTGGACTAGAGAAACATTGATATATGGGAGTGAATTCAGCTTTTACTGGAGGGAAATCAGCTTTCTGGACATCAAGATTCTGATTCTGGGGGCAGTCTCGCTGCAAATGCCCAATCCCACCACAAGTATAACAAGCACGCATTCCTCTTGACTGTCCACGTCCTCGCTGAGGATTCACATAACCTCCTCTCACTCTGTTTCTACCTCTACCCCTGCCCATGGGTGGTTGCATAGAAGCAATCCGTAAATTGAGCAATTTAGTCTTTTTCACATCTATCTTGGTTTGCTCTTCTTGCTGTTCCTTGATAAAACTTCAACTCACTGTATCGAGCTCCTTCCAGAATTGCATCATCTGTTTTAGTTGGCCAATCTATTACACAGGTACACTACCAAAAAACTGCCTCCAGTTTTGCAACTGATTCCTATAGATTTTGGGGTGCTGAATCCAGGAAAAATAGCCAAAATGTTCCATCACGTCACGTTTTCTTGCAAAATTAGATTTCTTACCCATATAAGGAATGTTCACATAATTTCTTTTTAGCCGACTGCAGTTTATTTTCTTGGCCCAAAATAGAGGTTGTAATGGTTAACTAACTAGAAACACTCCCTCATGATATTTTAGAGTGTTTTGTATTCATTTTATACATTAACAGGACAATTGGGAGGCGGGGGGCTAAATCCAGTACTCGCGCTGGCGCATGTTCTTTCCTGTTCGCCTCGCCTCGTTCGCTCGCTCAAACACGGTGGTTGCGACATGAACGTTCCTGTCAAATTTCAGTTTCTTGCAAGTTCATTATTACCTTTTGTTTGCTCAGTCGTAATCCAGCTTTATTCCGAAGTGGTTCACTACAGTTGTAGTTTGCAGTGCTGTGTATTTGTGATGGCTCACAGAGCCAGAGGTTGCGTCAACTCTCCGGACAGTTTTTGTTTTATTTGTGGGGAATATACCGTGAAAAAGCGGCAGAGGAACATTTCTGCATTTATTAAAAAAGTATATTTCGCCTATTTCGGTTTGAAGTTAGGCAATCAAGACAAACCGTGGGCTCCTCACAAAGTGTGCAAGACATGTGAGGAAGATCTATGCTTATGGATGAAAGGTAAAAAACAAGCATTTTGTTTCGGAATACCTATGAGGTGGCGTGAACAAAGAGACCACAGCAGTGACTGCTATTTTTGCTCTTGCATTGTGAAGGGATACAACTTAAAAAATAAGAACGTAATAAGTTACCCCAACCTTCCCTCAGCAATTAGGCCTATGCCTCATAGCAACGAAGTACCTGTGCCTGAACCACCAAAATCTTTGGATCATATTTGTGTGGACGGTTCTGATCATGATGAGACTCATCAGATGGCTTTTCCCGATGAGTCCAGTACTTCCGAGTTTGAAACTGAACCAGATCCGAAACCTGAACTTTTCTCTCAAGCTGAATTGAATGATTTAGTCCGGGATTTAGGACTCCCAAAAGATGCTGCCCAACTGCTAGGTTCTCGGCTTAAACAGAAAAATCTATTGTCACCAGGAACAACTTTTTATTGGTACCGCAACCGCGAGACACAATTTTTGAAGTATTTCAGCAAAGAGGAAGATTTGGTATTTTGCAACGATATATACGGAGTGATGGAAAAGTTTAAACTCAAGTATGATCCTGCTGAATGGCGGCTGTTCATTGATTCGTCAAAAGACAGCATAAAAGGTGTTCTTCTTCATAATGGCAACACATTCGCTTCAGTTCCTATTGCTCACTCTGTTATTCTCCAAGAAAAATACGAGAATTTGGCCCTGATTCTTCAGAAGATTCGTTATGATGAGCATAAGTGGATGATTTGTGGAGACTTTAAAATTCTATCCATGCTATTAGGGCAGCAATCCGGTTTCACCAAATATCCATGCTTCCTTTGCTTGTGGGATAGCCGGGCCCGCGACCTACACTGGGGGAAAAAGACTGGCCAATTCGGGAGTATTTGAGACCCGGTGAGAAAAATGTTCTTCATGAGAGCTTGGTACCTCGTGATAAAATTCTATTACCACCTCTCCACATTAAGTTGGGTCTCATTAAGCAATTCATCAAGTCCCTTCCAAAAGATGGTGAGTGCTTTCGGTACCTTTGCTCAAAGTTCCCCCGACTTTCTGAAGCAAAGCTAAAGGAAGGAGTGTTTGTTGGCCCTGATATAAGGAAACTCATTTCAGATGGAGCATTCACTGAAACGATGTCTGAGAAGGAAAAAGAAGCCTGGGATTCCTTCAAGGATGTTGTTCTCAAATTCTTGGGGAACAGGCGGGATGAGAACTATAAGGATATTGTTGCCAGGATGCTCAATGCCTTCAAAGAACAAGGCTGTAACATGAGCCTGAAAGTCCATTTCTTGCACTCCCATGTGAACTACTTTCCCGAAAACTTGGGGGCGTACAGTGAAGAACAAGGTGAAAGGTTTCACCAGGACATCAAGGACGCAGAGAGAAGGTACCAAGGAAGATGGAACACCACTATGATGGCTGATTTCTGCTGGTTGCTGCTGCGGGAAACCCCAGCTGAAAAATACGCCAAGCAGCGCACCAAGAGAAGCATTCGGGGGAAGAAGAAACGGGCCCACCAGGAGATTGATTGACCCAAGAATGACTTTAAAATCTAAACTGTGTTGACAAATATCGTGTTTTTACTAAACTTTGAAATAAAAATTTGCTAGTTATTACCACAGTGTCACATCTCATTTATTAGAATTTTATTTTCACACCATCGGGTGTTTGTCTTCATGTATTGCAATGGTTCGGTTTGCGTTTTCTATTCTTACATACATACCTGTACAACATTTTTTGCACATTTCTTTGCTTTGCTTTGTGTCTAACCTCGCTCTTATATGCTCAATGTTTGTGCACATGTATGTGGCTGTTTTAAGTGCAGACAATTTTGCTACCATCACAGTGTGTTTTGTTGACATTACTCTATTCTTATGTGCTGCCTTGTTACAATTTTCTTTATTCTTATTTGAATAACTACTAAACAATTAGTATAAAGAATTCATCCAAGAAAAACTTTTATCTCGATCGCACTCAATCTGAAACGTTCACCTCAAACTGCTAACACAATGTAGCAAAATATCTGTACGTGATGGAGCAAATTGGTTACCAGATTTGGATTCAGCGCACCAAAAAACATAAAAATCAATCGAAACATTAGAGGCAGTTTAAAAAATTTTTTTTTAGTGTACCTGTGTTATTGAAGTCTCCAAAAGTTCTTTTATTTTCCGATGCAAACCATTTACAAAAATATTAGTGAATCCTGAAGGCGAGTCTTTTGCCTCACCAGAATAGTCCTTAAAGGCTAACATACACCTAGTGTGAAAATCTGTAACCTTTTCACCCCTATCCTGCCTTAGAGATGTTAGCCTCGACCAACCCTTTACAGGCTTACATACTACTTTAATGGATTCTAACAATTTCTCTCTACACAAAATAAAATTATCTCTTTGAGTCTTCTCTTGAAAATCTATCACAGGGTCTGTGAGTGGCCATTGCCAGTTATCTTCACGAATTGGATGAGTGACCCTATGAAAATCAGCTGGATTAAAAAACACAGCTCTAAGCAAATTATCTAGATCTGCCCAAGTGGGATTATAACTGTTAATTATTTGAGACCATAAGGACACAAATCTACCAGGGTTATCCCTGTAATTAGGAAATGTTTTAGCCAAATCAAACACTTCTTTAGGGCTCCAATTTGCAGGCACAGTCATAGAGCCTGTCAAGCCCGCTGGATACAAACAGAAAGGATAAGTAAGCACAATTTCATTTCCCTCAGCCGTTTCAGATTTAACTGTGCTAGAACGTGAGTTATTTTGCTGGTGCATAGCTTCCTGAATAGAGCCTAGATCATGATATAATTGATCATGCTCCTCTTTATAGGTTTCATAATGTCTGTCCAAATCTCTCTCAATTCTATCAATAAGTTCATCAGTAACTCTTAATTATTTTGCAACAGTAACACTATGACCTAGTGCCACTCTTAAGGTCCTTATTACAAAAATAACCATTGCTTTGTCTACATGTGCTCTCAATTCTTATTACAAATATCCAAAATACACAATTCTACTCTCCCTAACTACTGTTTCTCTTTAAGTATTTCTTCTCTTAGTTCCGCTGCACGAGTGACCGACACTCGCTCAGCTGGTCATTAGTTACATTTCCTAACACAAACAACTTTTGTTTCAAATCTTGAACTTCATTCCTATGTTTTTCTTAATGTACCATCCGTTCCCACCATGTAAGCACAATCCATTCATGACTATTGCACGGTTTACCTTTAACTGCCAACTCATATCTCAGGTAATGAACCTTATCTACAGAGAAAGCTCCCTCCAGAGGAAACTGCAAATTCTCATTACCTCTAGTCACTGAATCCCAATGTGCTACGGAATCGATGGCTACATCACCATGCTTCTCATACATACAATAGAAGCATACAAAAAGAAGGGCTACCTTTCTTAAACGCTAAAGCCCTACTTCTGTCATGCCATTCACGCATCCGAGACAGAGCCTGTCTACTTAACAGATTACCCATCACTGGTAATACTCACAAATCTTCTGGCACCTTCTGCCCTTGCCCTGAATGCAGAGATCCGTATCCGGCACGGCACCAACTGTTTGTGTACTCTGCACCTCCCCTCACTGGTAACTCACCAGGGCTCTTGGGTAACGGATATCCACACACAAAGCAATGAGAAGGAAGCAAGCACAGTAAATCAGTAAATAATACACGACACACTTGTATTATTAAAAATACAACCAAAGCTTTGGGAGAGCAAACCAAGTTAGCACCTTGTTTACTCTGCCATCACAGCTTTCAGCCATTTTATTTATAGGTAAATACTCCATTATACAGCATAATTTCCACCTTATTGTTCTATGTCAAGCATCACGTATATTCATAACATGCATCTCTATATCTCTACGTCATAGGTCAGTTCTTATTAGCATAGGTCATCATGAGGAGACATACATGTATTCCCAGACATAACTTTTTAGACAATAATTCTAACACTTGCAGTTTTGATATCTCTGAATCGAGACTGAGAGACAAACTCCTCCCGCACTATCTTTCGTATAACAAACCTAATGTCTTTGTTATTAGGAAAGTTCAGCCTAGTTATTTCAGTAGAGTCTTTCAAGGTTGTTGCTGCGTAATAAGCTCTGGAATGTCTGTGGTGTTAACTTTTTCTTAGGGCTTTTAGTAATATGATGTTATTAAGTACCCAGACTGTATACACAGTCCTGTACAGACAAGCTTCCTTTCAAGTCACACATATGGAGAACAGAGAGAGACCTTCACCAAGTGGGGAATATATCAGTACAAACTAAAAACAGACATATGTAGTAAAAAAAATGCTTTTACCCATTACTATTAGTTTTACAGGATTTCTTTCCCAAAATTATACTTCATTGCAGTGTGAGGCAAAGAGAAAGAATTCTCACACACAGGCATTGTCAGCAGAAACGAGCATAATGGCTCAGCGCAAGTACAATGAGTGCAGCTAATGCCACCTCAGCGGGTGGCCTTCGTTGCACTGGCAGCTGTTTTGCCACGCTGAAATGCGGTAACTGCAGGAGGCTATAACTGCCTTCTTGCTGTTAGCCTACAACCCTGCGTAATCAAGCTCTGAAATTAGTTACCAGAGGATGTAGTAAAAGCTGTTAGTGTAGCTGGGTTTAAAAAAGGTTTGGACAAGTTCCTGGAGGAACGGTCCATAACTATTATTCAAGAGGACCTGGGAAATCCATTGCTTACCCTGGGACTAGCATTGTGGAACCTGTGTGCCTTTTTGGGAACCTGCCAAATAATTGTGACCTGGAAACAGGATACTGGACTTGATGGACCTTAGTCTGACCCAGTATGGCATTGCTTTGGTTCTTATATTCATATGTTACCAGGGCAGAACCTAGGAAACATGCTGCTAAATATGCCAAACAAGAGGAGCTTAACAGTACCCATGCAGCATCTCCCACTTCCACAAAAACAAGAGCCACTTGGCGCTCCAACACAGCACTTCCCACCATCTGAAAAACAAGAGGGACTTTGTGACCCCAACACAGCATCTCCCACTCCAACATAAACACCAAGGGCGGCTTGGCAACCCCAACATAACTCCTGGACCAGCATGGTGTTAATGTAAATATATATTCTATAAAAAACAAAGGGAATGCAAATGCAAGATGCTCACACACCAAGGAACTAAAAGAAAAAGAACCACAGCACAGTTTATAACACCAAATTATAAATAATTTTATTCTGTAATAAACTGCATTATGGTTTTCACTTTTTCTTTTTGAATATATATTCTGCATACACAGAAACCTCTCCCTTAACAATGGGTGCAGAGCAGAAAAGGGACATTCACTCACAGAACTCCATATATTTAAAAAAATATATATGATTCTGGTCATCTCACTAACAACAAACATTCTCCAGTACCAAGCATATTGGGAACTAATATAAAACCCTACAAAAGTCACCAAAGATCTACAAGGCCAAATCTACCATACCACACATATCAGCATAAACTTCCAAAACTCATACAAGGTAGCTACCCAGAAAAAAGCAGCACTATAAATATTGCAACGGGCCCTAGAAAATCTAACACCTATTTGAAAAGCTGAACAAGGCAAATTACTACAGTACAGATCCCTGCGTACAAACTTCATGTTAACAGAACACATGGCCTCGGTTACACACTCAGAACACAGACTCTCACCAAATACAGAATAAGTAATCACAACCTAAAGTAAAAATAAAAATATGTAGACAAAAATTAAACTGAAACACCCCAAGAAGCCAGACTGCATGCAGTGCAACACCAGAAAAATAAGAGAGGCAGTTCCCCATACTGTGTAAAATATAAAGATAGTGCAAAGTCCAATCACTAAATTGAAAATAAAATTATTTCTACCTTTGTTGTCTGACCATTTTATTCTCTGATCATGCTGGTCCTGATCTGAGGCTTCTGCTTTCCTGTCTTGTTTTAGCACCCTTTCTATGGTCTATAGTCCATCTGCCATTTCTTGTCTCTTCTTTTGTTTTCTTCACTTCCTTCCATCAACCTATTTCCAATCACAGTAACCCTCCTCATGGGTTGGGTCCCTTCTAGTCCCAGTGCCCCCTCTCTTACAGCCTCCTCCCCATTATTCAGCAACCTACCAGTCCCATCCCCAAGTGTCAGCTCGCTTCCATCCCCCTCCCCAGGTGTCAACTCCCTTCCATTCCCCTCCTTCCTCCCCTAGTGTTATCACCCTTCCAGTCCTCCTACAGTACCATCCTCAGGTATCAGCTCCCTTCCAGCCCCCACCTTCCCCCCATGTCAGTTCCCTGCCAGCCATTTCCTTCCCCTGTGTCAGTTCACTTCAAGCCCTCTCTTTCCCTCTCTGTCAGCTCCCTTTCCCCCTCTGTCAGTTCCATTCCTGTCCCCTCCTTCCCCCCCATGTCAGCTTCATTCTGCCCCCCTCCTTCCCCCATGTCAGCTCCATTCCTGTTCCCTTCCTCCCCCCCCCCCCCCCCCCCCGTGTCAGCTCCGTTCTGCTCATCCTCCTTCCCCTGGCAACTGCAGCTCCTGCATCCCTCAGTCGCTGTGATAGCAGTAATAATTTAAAATTAAAACGAAACCGATGCGGGGCCTTCCGGCCCTATGGAACTCCTACTGCTGCATCCCGCCCCTAAAGGGAAGTGATGCTAGAGCAGGACGCAGCTGCACGGGTTCCACAGGACCGGAAGGCTCCACACTGGTTTTGTTTTAATTTTAAATTATTACCACTATTGCAGCCGCGTCTGGAGCCCGCAGCAGCAGCTTGTCCACCTTTTTTTTTTTTTTTTTTTTAAATCTGAAGGTGGAGTGAGGTGGCTGTTTTGGGGGCATTTTTTGCCACCCCCAAAGGTTTCCTGTCACCTCACTCCGCCTCATTATAGAGTCACCCCTGCTTGGGACTGCTATTGCTGATCCCTGGAAATGAACTTTGAGAAATCTGATCTAGTTTTTGGGATCTGCTGGGTAATTGTGACCCAATACTGGCCTAGTGGTTGGGGCAAGTTATCTCAGGCCGGAAGGTCGGGGGTTCTAATCCCACTAGAGGACAGCAACCTTGGGCCGGAAGGACTGAGGTTTCTAGTCCCACAGGTACTCCTTGTGGTCTTGGGCAAGCCACTTAACCCTCCATTGCCCATGTTCCCTGTAAGCATTAGCGTTATCTGTCTCAAATCCCCTCGTGTTAAATGTATCCCCCAATTATGTTGTGACCACTTTGAAGGATAAGGTGGTATACAAAACTGTCAAAATAAAATAAATAAATAAATACTGGCCATGTTGTAAACAGAATGCTGAGCTGAATGGACCTTGGTCTGATTCAGCTCTGCTCATCTTCTGCAATTAATATTTTCTGTATGAAAAGGGTAATATTATCCTAATATGTCAAATGTGGTTTCTTTTCTTCCTATGTAAATTATAAGGTCAGTATTTTACTAGAACATTAATGAATACATTAAACAAGTTCACCTCCTCTGGTTCACATCTCTTGAAGTGGCTTGGAATTTAAGAGTAACCTAGTTTATGTTTATTTAAAAACTTGATATACCACCCTTCAATCACATTGGCAGGATGGTTTACAACAAAAACAGATAAAAGAAACTGGAAACAGGAAATCCAGTGTCTCAGATAGGAAAGAGTCACAGGCACACTTAAGAGGGAAAGGAGAGGGAAAAAGAGGGCGAGATCATTCACAGAATCCGGTATGTTATGTGATGGATATGTAGAAGGCTTCTTGAAACAGGAGGGTTTTGAGCTGGTGTTTGAAGCTAGTGAAGGAAGGCTCTAAACGGAGGGCAGAGGGAAGGTTATTCCAAAGATAGGGGCCAAGAAAATAGAAAGCGAAATGGTGTCTGTTCATACCTGGCATGGGAGAGGGACAGGAGATATAGATGGTTTGCAAGAAGTGAATGGAGGGAGCGATATGGAGTATGAAAAATGATATGGGAGGAGAGTTATGAAGGAACACCTGAGTGAAAAACTTTGTGGACCAGAATGAGAATTTTGAAGCGGATATGGTATTGAATAGGGAGCTAGTGAAAGCGTTGAAGCAAGGGAGTAATGTGTTCATAGCGAGAGGCATATGAAAGCAGACAGATAACAGTGTTTTGGACAAGCTGAAGACAGTGAAGTTGATAGTTGGGAAGCCCAGCATTGACAAAATTGCAATAATCTAGGTATGAGATTACAAGAGAAAGCAGTAGGGTGGTCAGAGCAGAAGGAGACAAAGGCCTTGAATGTGACAGAGTATAGAGAGATTTACAGACAATGGATGTGATATGATCATAGGAGAGCACAGAGTGGTTACAGTAGTAGGCGGAGAGCTACGGAAATCTGATTTAGAATCATGCTTCTCCCTCTGAGGTTCCTTGGACTTCTTAGGAAGAGATCTTAAACCCAAGACAGCCTATCCTGACGTGAAGGGAATAGGATTAGGAGGTCAGAAACAGGAATTAATTATAGAAAGGGGACCTCTTGTTTATCTATTACTCCATGGTGAAAAATAAATAGCAAAACTATATCAGGATGGATAGTAATTTCTGTGCAAAAATTTGCCAAATTCTCATTCATGGGACTCCTCCCTTGATCCTATGCACATCTATCTAAAGTTAGAGATAGATACCACAGAAATTTCCTTATGAGAATCAACCCCGTCCCCCTTGTAACCCTCAGCAAGCTGAATCCTGTCACCAGGCAAGAAATGTAACCTGTCCAAAAACAATACTACCAACAAACAAATAAGGGCCAATACCAGAACCTTCTTATTATCCTTTAGTCTCTGCACACTAAATTTTATTTTATTGTTGTTATTATTATTTATATTATGTGATAAAGCACAATATAAACATAATAAATAAATAACATCCCCTTCTGCATTTTTCTTCTTACTTTAACTATTTAACATATAACTCTAAACTGAAGACATACTTATTTCAACAGGCCTACAACTTGTCTTAAACAGAAACGCATTTTCAACCATTATCTGCATCACCAAAAAGTAGTCAAGTGTAAATGTTTTTACGGTCCGAAACGTAATCAAGTGTAAAATGTATATATGTAAATCTCCCTCTCCCTCCCTCCTAACTGTGTGTTGTGCATAACCCATGAATCATGTTGTACACATAATTGAAAACGACTGGCTTTGTTCTAACAACCTCTCATATAACCTTGTAAATCACGCTGTAATTCTTGTAATTTGCCTTTGATCTGGCCTTTCTCTGTTTTACAAAATCAAACCGCTCCTGATCGCTGGAAGTAGCGGTATACAAATATATGCTAAATAAATAAATAAAAAATAAAGAACACATATTAAATTATCATGCCAATAAGGCCAGCACCCTTACTGTGCGCAGATAAAGGCATCAGACATGTAATCATCTTCATTCTCTCCCTCTCCCGCCATATTTAAAGGAAGGGAAAACAGCACTCCCCCCTAGTACTTATCATCGGTCTTTCTGGGCCCACATCTCCTGTTACACTTCCTCTAGACAGACGTACCGCCAATGACGCGACCTCGACGTAAGGCTGCCGACGCTACAGTCAATCTCTCTGCGCCCTAGTCCCACTCGGCCCGCTGTAGTCTTCGCCCTCTCAGCGCCTGCGCAGAGCAAGCTCAGGTGGCTGAGGAATTGCTGGTTGGTACTAGCAGCCGGCCGATAGTTACCTGCAGCTTCTTACTGTTTATTTTGCTCTTACCTGCCTGTGTCCCAGGCGTGGTGGACCGAGAAGAAAGGGAAAACGCTGCCAGAACAGGTGATATTTCTATCTTTTTCTTTTCTTCCGTTGTTTGGTCGGCGATTTATTTTCGATTGGGAAATCGTGTCAAGACAGGTTACTTGTGCCTCTTCTCGTGCCGGTTCATCTGTGTGCGTGAGCGGGATAACGTTCCTCTCGAAGTTCTCTGGCTACTGTAGTTCGGCTTGGATAGGTTGGACTACAATTTACAGAGCACTCGGAAATAAGGGCCCGAATCCCCAGGGCTGCAGCAAAAGGCTGGATTCGGACAGACGATCAGTCAAAACCAGGCGAAATTTAAAGGGGCGGTATCTATTTCTTAATGCCTGACTCCCATTTTTTTTCTTTCTTTTTATTTACCAGCAAGGTTGCCTGGATAACGTGCTGTTTAAAAATGTGTCTATATTGAGGAAAAATAAGGCAATATGGAAAGTAAATGGCTTATGTTTGCTCATAAACAGATTTTGCCAGGATCACATTGGAGTGCCAGTTCTTAAAAACCATAGAAAGTGGAAGATATCATCCTAATTGCTTCTAGAAAGCAATCCATGAGGAAGTCGTACTGTTTTCTAGTGAACTTTGTATTGGGGTTATTTTGTTTGAGTATTTGTATTATTTATTCATGTATATTCCTTATGGATATTCTGAGAACCAGATTTGACTCTTCATGACCATATATTGACCATATTTGCTGTGGTGAGGAGTGGTACTATTGATTCAATGAAAAACTCAGGGCCGGTTGCCTAGAGTACTAAATGTTTGGGGGCAGCATGCAGTCCATCTCTCTCAAAGTCCTCTGCTAATGACAGGAGAAAAAAACGTTTGCAGTCTGACACTGCAACTATCTTTCGCTCCTCTGCAAATCTTGCTGTTTCTTTCTGCCTACTCTTCAACACTAGAAACACCAAAAGGCATTTTACCTAGAAACCCAAAGTGCGTCAATTGATGCATTATCATGATGACTGCGTTTTAGCATGAAATGCAGATGTGAATTTATTTTATTTATTTATATTCTCTTATATACCACACTATTCAGTATCAGCGCGGTTCACATAGAACAAAAATCTCAGTACAGTCAACATGCATGAGTTTACAGATAACAAGGGAAGGAACTTGGATAACAAGGGTAATTATTTACAATCTATTTACAAGGATAACACTACTGCATAGGTACCTGTTACTAGGAGTGGTTACTAAGAATATAATGTGAATTAATGCGAAGTTACTTGCTTGTTTAATACGTGCAGTATGTGATGTCATTACATGACATCATCATATGTTTATTCTTTTGTAATTTCGGAATAAAACTTAGCGGGAAAATGAATTTATACCTAGAAGCCCCAAAGTACGTCAATTGACGCAAATGCATCTTCGAAGTTGGTTGTGTCAATTGACGTACTTTGGGGCTTCTAGGTATAAATTCATTTTCCTGCTAGGTGGCACATCTGTCATTAATTTTCGATGTGCATATTTGAACATCTTGACCTCGCTAACAAAGTCATGGAACATAACTGACATGGTTCTAGCAGTGGCGCTGGCATACAACTTCGAAGATGCATTTGCGTCAATTGACGTACTTTGGTGCTTCTAGTGTTAACCTATATGGTTGGCCACACAGCACACTGTAAGAAGAAAATAATATACTCTGGTCCAACTGCAGCTCCTTTTACCACCCTCCTATACTGCTGATGTGGTACTGGATAGAAAAATAATATTCTCAGCCCAGTGCTACTGCTTTCCATTTGGGAGTCCCTCCAGGGAGAAAAAGCACGTGATTTCCTCAAACCAGCTTTTGCTGGAGGTGCTCTCCTACCTGACTGGCCAGGGTATCCCTCTTTCTGATCCATCCAACTCCTCCCCCCCCCCCCGTCTGTTGGGTGAACAAAGGGGGGTCCTGTTGCACCCCTCTTTCCCAATCTTGGAAGGGCCAAACATATCCAGTGAGAGAATATGAATGTCAAGGAACTGATATGATTGCTTAGCCAAAATCTGCTGTATTTTTTGACTGTGTGAATAAGCAGGTAGATACAGTATAGCTGGATTTTCAGAAAGCCTTTATCAACCAGCTCATCTTTAACAAGGTCCCTAATGAGAGACTGTTGAGGAAATTGTTAATTGGGAACTGGTTAAAAGAGAACAGAGAATAGGGCTAAATGGCCAGTTTTCTCAATGGAAAAAGATGAATGGTGGGATGCCGCAGGGATCTGTACTAGGCCTGTTGCTCATTAACTTATCTATAGATGACCTGGAAATGGGAATAAGTGAGATGATCAAATTTGCAGATGACATAAGATTATTAAAAGTTGTTAAATCACAGGAGGATTGTGAAAAATTGCAAGAGGACCTTGAGAAATTGAGTGTACAAATGGCAGGTGGAATTTAATGTGTACAGGTGCAAAGTTATGCACTTAGGGAAGAACAACCCAAGCTACAGTTAAATAATGTAAGTTTACACTTTAGGAATCATCACCCAGGAAAAGGATTTAGGCGCATAATATATTGAAATCCTCTACTCAATTTCCAGTGACAGCCAGAAAAGCAAATAGAATGGTAGGAATTATAAACAAAGGAATGGAGAATAAAATCAAGGATGTTATAATGCCTCTGTATTGCTCCATAGTGTGACCGCACCTTGATTATTATGAGCAGTTCTGATCACCATATCTAAAAAAAGAATATAGCAGAATTAGAAAAGGTACATAAAAGAGTGATCAAAATGATAAAGGAGACTGGAAGGATACCCCTGCGAGGAAAGTTTAGGGCTCTTCATCTTAGAAAAGAGACGGTTGAGGGTGATATAACGGAGGTCTAGAAAATGTAGAATAGAGTGGAATGGGTAAACATAGTTTTGGTTGTTTACTCCTTCAAAAAGTAGAAACATTAAGGGAGCACACAATAAAGCTACAATGTAGCACTTTTAAGTCTGATCTGAGAAAATATTTTTCACTGAACTCGCAATCAAACTCCGGAGTTTGATGCTGAAATATGTAGTATGTTTATGTTTATTAAAACTTGTTATACCACTCAATACCGTAGGCATCTGAGCGGTTTACAATAGATAAAATCAGGCAAGTTAGTTAAAACAAGCGCTCGGCTGTAGAAAAAGAAAAAGGAAAAGAACGCCATTAATTGTGAGAAAAGGATGAGGAGAGAAAGAAAAGAAAAGCTGAGAACAGAGTGGAAGTTTAAGACAGGGAAGAGCATTACATGCATACTATCAAGGAAGAGAGGGAAGGGGGAGTAGACATTCATGAGAAACATGGAGGAAAAGGAGGGGGGGAGGGTAGGCTAGGGAGGAGGATCAAACGCAAGGCAGAAAAGGTGGGTTTTGAGCTGGGTTTTAAATGAGGGGTATGAGTCTTCTGCACGGAGGGAGGGGGGGAGCGAGTTCCAGAGACTTGGAGCCAGGAAATAGAAAGCAGAGGAGCGGGTTTGTTGTAGTCGAGCATGTGCGGGGGAGGGGAGGACCATGCGGTTTACGTGTATGGAACGGAGGAGACGGTGAGAGGTACGAAATTGGATCTGATTTGCCAGGTAAAGGGGAGTACCAGTATGGATAACTTTGAATGTAAGGATTAGAAGTTTATACTGAGTGCGGAAGGAGATAGGTAACCAGTGATGCTGGTAGAGAAGGGGAGTAACGTGATCGAAACGTGATGCATTGGTCAACAAACGGATAGCGGCATTTTGGACACGTTGGAGACGGGACAATTGGGACTGGGATAGGCCGGCAAAAGAGACATTACAATAATCGAGACGAGACAGCACAAGGGTAAGCAGGAGAGTGGTAAGGGCAGAAGCAGAGAGAAAGGGACGGACTGCCCTGAGTTGACGAAGAGAGAAAAAGGAGCGCTGTACAATCGAGGAGATATGGTCTTTGAAGGTAAGATTGGAGTCAAGAATAACGCCTAAGTAGCGGAGTGATGAGACCAGGGGGATAGGCTGGGAAGATAGGGAAGGAGCACAGGTGGGGGAAGGGCTGCCAAAGGTGAACCAGATTGCAAAGGATTTTGCCGGATTAATATATAGAAAATTAGAGGAGAACCAGGAAACCACAGCAGTGAGACAGCGGTTAAGAGGGGTGATATCAGGAGAGAGCGGGTCAGTGTGTTGGAGGAGAATGATGTCATCTGCATAATAATATGCAGAGATGCTGAACTGTTGGACTAGAAGGGCAAGAGGGGCTAAGAAAATATTGAAGAGGAGTGGGGCAAGAACAGACCCCTGGGGAACACCACAGGAGAGAGGAGTGGGGGCAGAGGAGGAAGACGCAGAGATGACAGAGAAAGAGCGGCAGGATAGGAAGGAATGAAACCAGCGGAGAACCACACCTGATAGCCCGGCTTCCTGAAGACAGAAGAGAAGGGTGTGATGATCCACTAGGTCAAAAGCCGCAGATAGATCAAGGGAGACAGCCAAGGTGATGAGACCGCGATCATGAGCAATGTGAAGATCGTTGAGGAGAGAGAGGAGAACAGATTCAGTACTATGGCCAGGGCGGAAACCTGATTGACGGGGATGAAGAGTGAGAGAAAGTTCAAGATGGGAGGAAAGTTGAGAGAAGACCATTTTTCAAGGAGTTTTGAGAGAAAGGGTAGATTAGAGACGGGACGCCAATTAGAGAGGACAGAGGGATCAGAAGAGTGAGATTTCAAGATGGGGCGAACTATTGCATGCTTCCAGGTAGAGGGGAAAGAACCGGAGGATAGACTTGTGTTAAAAAGAGAGAGGATGAACGGGGATAGGGCTAGGTAAGGTTCTAGGAGCCATTGAGAGGGGATAGGGTCAGCTGGGCATGTTGTTTTACGAACAGTAGAGAAGGTCTTATTCAGAACTGCAGGTGTAATGGGGTCAAAAGAGGACCAGGAGTGTGACAATGTAGGAAGTAGGGATGGCGAGGAAGGGGAAGGGGGGACTCAGAGGGGGGGGGAAAGAGGTGGAGGACAGTGGGGGAAAAGTTTGGCGGAGAGTATTAACTTTGGAGACAAAGAAAGAAGCGAGAGAGGATGAATCCGGGGAGGCAGAGATTATGGCAGGAGAGGGGGTAGATGCAGAATGCGCGGCCGTGAGAGAGCGAAGAACTGAGTATAGTTGACGAGATGAATTTGAGGAGGAGGAGATGAGGTCAGCATAATAATTACGTTTTGCAGTGTGGAGAAGAGTGCGATAGTGACGGTGGCAGGTATGGAAGTCAGTGAGAGTAACAGGAGATGGGTGCTTCAGCCAAAAATGTTCTGCACGGCGAAGGTGCTTAGGGTGTAAAATTAGGCCATGGTGGAACCAAGGGTAGTGTGGGAGGCGACGGCGGGAGTGATAGGGGCGCAGGGGAGCAGCAAGATCCAGAGTGGTGGAGAGTGATGAGTGCAATTTGTGGACCTGGATGTCGAGAGGGAGAGTGTCGAAGTCTATAGGAAGTAATGTAGTTGGGGAGGGAAGCTGAGAGAGGGTATCAGCAGTAATTCGGCGGGAGAGCGTAGAGGAGGAGTTGGTACTGGAGTTTGAGGAGGAGAGGGTGGGTAGAACAGCAAGATCAAAGAAAAGACACACATATGGTCAGTCCAGGGAAGAGAGGAGGAGGAGAGGGATAGGGGTAGGAGAGGGAAAGAACCCGGAGCGATGAGGAGATCGAGAGTGTGACCAGCGGTATGAGTGGGGAAGGAGACAAATTGACGGAGGGAGTGGTCAGACAAGAAAGTGAGAAAGGAAAGGTCTCTTGCTGTGGAGGGGGCGTCGACGTGAATATTAAAATCGCCTAGGATAAGGAGACGAGGATAGCAGAGGGAAGTTTCAGAAATGGTAGTTAATAAAGAGTCCCAGGAGGGAGAGGGGAGAGAGGGAGGGGTGTAAATTAGAAGGAAATAGTAGGGACAAGAGGAGGAATCCAGTCGCACAAGAAGGGACTCAGGGCAGATGGGAGAGACCAAGGGGGGAAGTTCAGACAGTGAAGCAGAGGAGCGATAGATAACTGCGATACCGCCGCCACTTCTTCCTCGACGGGAGGTGGACAGAAAAGAGTATCCAGTAAAAGTAAAAGCTATTAGCTGGATTTAAGAGGTTTGGACAAGTTCCTGGAGGAGATGTCCAGAAAAAATTATTAAAGGAGTCTGGGGAAATCTACTGCTTACTCCTGGGATAACATTTGGAAGCCTGAGATGTAAGATATGCCATACTGGGTCAGATGGAAGGGCCAATGAAGCCCAATATTGTTTCCAACAGTAGCCAATCCCAGATCACAAATACCATGGAATCTATTTGTGACCTGGTTTGGCCACTTTATGGAACAGGATACTGGGCTTGATAGACCTTAGTCTGGCCCAGTATGGCATATCTTATGTTCTTAAAATCTGTAGAAAAGCACAATATGAATGATTCAGCCAATTCAGAGCAAATCAAAGTGACATTCACTTGAGAATGAAGTTTTAGCTTTGCTTTTAGTGCTAATGAGAGTTTGTAAACCTCAGTCTGGATGTTCTTGGTACTGTTTGGTTGGAGTTGATGTTGTGCAGAGAATGAAGGGAGGAACTTATGTCCAGAAAGGACTCCTAGTACCAGCATGCCTTGTGCATCTCATCTTGAAAAGCAGCAGCCATAGCCATGAGAAGAGAGCTCGAGCTCTGTCTTTAGGATTTCTGAAATTGCAGCTCAAGATCCAGCCCCAGGAACTCAGTCTACGATCAGCAGCCAAATTCTGGGGAAAGAAGAGCAGGAAATACGTGTGGGGGCTGCTGCTCTGCTCCAGGTAGGAAATGAGCCATGCACAGAGCACATACTGGAGATCCTTCAGAATAGATTTATCTAGGGCTTGGGGGAGCACCCAGGAGATCTGTGGATCAAGCACATTTTTCTCTTGTTGCTGTGTGGACAGGTCCCTAATTTCTCTATTACTTTTATTATGTGGTCAGTTTAGAACACAATATATTACACGTCACAGAACAGAAAATTGAAAGTGTCACCACTTTTTGTTTGGTACAGGAGCAGCAAGACACTTCAATAAAGTATAGAAAAAAGATAAATTGAAAGGCCTAAATCTTGTAGCCAAATGGTAGCTGATCCAGAAACCTGCTGCACCTCAGTCCAATCTCCCCCCCCCCCCCCATCCTTTATTCTGGGTATTCAAATGGATGGTGTGATCCAGCTTGAACTTGACTACATTCATAAATGTGGGATCTGCTAATCTTCCATTTATGCATGTTTTGGGTGCCTCTTCCTTATTCTGTGTGGATTCAATTTTTATAGGAAACAAGAAAGTAAGAGATGCCATTCTGGGTCAGACCAAGGGTCCATCAAGTCCAGTATCCTGTTTTCAATAATGGCAAATCCTGGTCACAAGTACCTGTCAGGTTCCCAGAAAAGTGCACAGTTTCTATGCAGCTTATTTCAGGGGTAAGCAGTGGATTTCCCGGGTCCTCTTTAATAAATGGTTATAGACTTTTACACCAGGAACTTGTCCAAATCTTTTTTAAACCCAGCTACGCTAACAGCTTTTATTACATCTTCCGGTAATGAATTCCAGAGTTTGGTTACGCGTTGAGTGAAAAAATATGTTTTTCTATTAGTCCTAAATGGGTTACATTGTAGCTTCATTGCATGTCCCCTAGCCTTTCTACTTTTTGAAGGAGTAAACAACCAATGTACGTTCACCAGTTCCACTCCATTCATTATTTTATAGACCTCTATCATATCTCCCCTCAGCAATCTTTTCCAAGTTGCAGAATCCTAACCTTTTAAGCCTTTCCTCATAAAGGTATCCTTTCATTCCCTTTACCATTCTGGTGGTTCTTCTCTGTATTTTATTTAATTTATTTAACAGGTTTTTTATATATCGCCTTTCTACAAGTCAAGACTGTTTACAAGTAACTTAGTGTGGTAACAAGAAAGCAACAAACAATGTTGCACACTATATTGAACATATTACATTAAACATATTTATCACTTTGTAACAAAGCTAATATCACCTTAACATAAGGATAAAGGAACTATGTACATGGCATCATGCAGCCTGTAACCCTTCATCACGCTAATTGTGTGTGCAATCTGCTAGAGGTGAAGTGCAGGCTATTAGACTTTTGTGGCTTGTCCATAGTATTCTGTGAATAAATGGGGTTTTAAGCATTTTTTGAAGTCCTGTAGTAGAGGAATGTCTCTTATTTGAGGCTGGAGTGAGTTCCACAAAGCAGGGGCATATAGTGAGTAGGCCTTGTTGCTGGTTCTTTGGTTACATTTTGTTCTTTCTGTTGGAATGGTTATAGTGTATTGGATGTGCTCTGTCTGGATGGTCTGTTGCCGCTGCAGGTAGAGATTGAGGGCTGAGAGGTTGTGGATGATTTTATGTGTGATGATGATGACCTTATATTTGATTCTTTGTGATATGGGCAACCAGTGAATTTGTTTGAGGAGTAGAGTGATATGGGTTTGACGGGCTTGCCCTAGGATGATCCTTGCAGCGATATTCTGTGCTAGCTACAGTGGGTATAGTGAGCTCTTCGGGATGCCGTGAAATATTGAATTGGCGTAAGTCGAGCAGTGGTGTTAATACAGTTTGACAGAGTGGAAGTCAGTAGGGTAGAGGAGTGGGCGTAAATTCTTTATTATTCGTAGCTAGTAGTATATTGCAGAGGTTGTGTGGTTTCTGTGGCAGTAGTGAGAGTTGTTGGGTCCAGTGTTATACCGAGGTATTTAATCTCAGTTTCGACTCCGATTTGTATGTTGCCCAGAGTGATGGTTGGTGGTGGTGTGAAGTTCTGGTCTCTTGTGATTGTAGTATTTTGGTTTTGTTGTGATTTATGTTAAGGTTGTGTGAAGGAAGCCATTTAGACACTGCTATGAAGCAGTTGTTAAGACTTGTGTAATCAGGGGCATTCATGGTGAATGGAGTGAAGAGCATGATGTCATCTGCATAAATCAGGCAGTTTATACCAAAGCTCTTTATGCCATCGCATATTGGTTGGATGTAAATGTTGAACAGGATGGAGGAGAGTGCTGATCCCTGTGGTACTCCTTGTTGAGGGTGAAAGGAAGGGAAGTGTTTGAGCCAATTCTTATTCGTTGTAGGTGGTTGGATAGGTATGAGTGGAACCACTTTAGGGTGGTATCTCATATTCCGATTTGCCATAGTCTATTTAGGAGTATCTGGTGAGAAATTGAATCAAACGTTGCAGAGATATCTATGAATAGTAGTATGAATCCTTGTGATAGCTTTTCTGTACCTCTGATTAAGGTGTTAATAAGGTAGATGAAAAGAGCTTCAGTTTCATGCTTGTGTCTGAACCCATGCTTTTGCGGACCTAGTGGTGTGAATTTGTCCAGGTATTCCTGCAGCTGTGATTAAACTGCCTTTTCAATGATCTTGGCTATGAATGGAATACTGGATATCAGTCTGTAAGATGTTGGGTTTGTTGGGTCGAAGGTGGGCTTCTTGAGTATGGGTCATATTGCTGCAGCAAAGTGCAATCAATGAATAAATCCAGGAGTCAATTGACAGGGTCCAAGCCAGTTTATTGTGCACAGATCCAGTCAGTCAAAGCTTCAAAAGGAACTGAGCAAAGTTTTTACAGAGACATAACTATTTTTCAGTTTGATACATGAGAACTTTCTATTGGTTCTAGCTCGATACATGCAAACCTCTCATTGGTTCCAACGCTCCCTGCACCTGTCCAATCAGAAATCCCTCCGGGGCCTAGCAACCAGTCCCCTCCCTTAGGATTGTTCTAACAATGGTGTAGTTCTTGATTTTGATACTTCTCTACTGCAAGGTTATCCCTAGCTTCAGGAATGCATGTATTGAAACATTTCTTTCTTTTGCACACAAGAGAATATTGAGACTTCCTTATCGTTCCTCTAGCTTAGTCCTCCACCAATGGGTAGTGCACCTCCTCCTGCAGCTTGGAGACTGGACCAATCAAAACTTGGCATTCCTGTAAGTAGTGTGCTGGCATTCCCTTTCAGCTCCAGTGTGTCCAGTCTCCATGCAGCAGGAGGACTTAGTGAGCCTAGGTGCTGGGCTCACTGGAGAAACAGATAAGGAGTAGGATAGTTGCTAAATTGCTTAATTTCCCTTTGTTTGGCTAATTGGGGCTGTCTCTTTAAAAAAAAAAAAAAAAAATTTCAAGCCGACTGGTCTTACGTGGCTGGAGTCGGCTTCAGGACTTGGGGGGGTTGTCCTTCGGGTTCCCCCGTCTGCCAAGCCAAAGTTTGTTTTTACAGCCTGACCACCGGTCAGAGAGGATCTCTGTCCCTGGACTATTCGGGGCAGAGCTCCTGCTGCGGTACTCCAGCAGCCCGGTTTCTGCCTCCCGGCAGTCCGCGGCATTTAACCTTGCTTTCCTTTCGGCCTAAGTGGCTGGGCTGGGGACCGGAACGGGCGGATTCGGCCCTTGGTGGCTTCCTCGGTTCACTCTTTCAGGAGAGGCCGGAGCGGAGCGCGGTCCGCCACGCCGGTCTGTGCATCGGCTTGCTGGTGGCTGGGAGACCGCAGGGAAAGCGCGCCAAAGCGTTCTCTGTGCAGCCGCGGCCATTTTGAGCACGCGGCTCCCGAGGACTCTGTGCCTCAGCGTGACAGCGTGCAGCCCCGGAGTTGTTCTCTTCTCGGCGCGCCGGTTTGCCAGTTTCCATGGGGGGCTCTTCCCCAATGCCCGGCTTCTCTCCGGATTTTGTCTTGCTGATGCATCAAGCTTTTTGTCGCAGTCGGCAGGGGCAGCTGAGTGGTGCATTGCCTGTCGCTTCCTCGGGGGTGCGGTCACCGGTGGGTGACCGTGCGGTTTGGGGAGTAAAGGCCCCCAAGCGCTCGCGACCAGCTGATCTCTCCCTTGCTGAAGCCGATTGGCAAGAGTCGGAGGAGCTTGGGTTGGATATGGACGTGGACATGGATGAGTTAGAAGAGGGGGAGATTACTGAACCCGAAGACCAAGCGCGGATCATTCGGGTGTTCTGTAAGGAAGAATTGCCAGCCCTGATTTCGGAAGCCCTGCAGACGCTGCGCTTGGTGGCGGAACAACCGACGGAGGAAGAGGATGCTGCGGACCCCATCATTCAGGTGGTGCGTCAGACGCAGGTGGTTTTCCCTATTCACAAGGTGATTGATCAGATGATCCAGGCGGAGTGGGATACTCCCGAGTCCGGTCTTAAGGGGATTCGGGTCATGAACAAGCTGTATCCCCTAGCGGACAAGGACAAGGAACGCTTCCGTTCCCCAAAGGTTGATGCTGCGGTGTCAGCGGTTACTAAGAAGACCACGATCCCAGTAGAAGGCAGTGCGGCCTTGAAGGAAACGCAAGACCGCAAGATGGATGGTTTGCTGAAGCAATCCTTTGAAGCGGACGCAGTGGCTTTGCAGGCTTCCATTTCTGGAGCTTGGATCGCGCGAGCTTGCCTTCGTTGGGTCCAACACCTGAGGCAGTCAGCTTCCTTGGAATGTGACACAGTGCGGGAGCTTCAGTGCTTAGAATCGGGTTCGGCGTATCTAGCGGATGTGCACTATGACCTCATCAGAGCCTTGTCCAACAGTATGGGTTCCTTGGTAGCGGCGCGTAGGGCTCTTTGGCTGAAGAATTGGGCGGCTGATGGCTCTTCTAAGGCGCGGCTAGGCAAGCTTCCGTTTCGGGGGAGGCTGCTGTTTGGTGAAGATTTGGAGAAGTTGGTTAAGGACCTGGGAGAGACTAAGGGAGGCCGGCTGCCGGAGGATAAGCCCAGGCGTGGTAAGTCAGCGCCGGCCTTTCGGGGACAGTATAGAGACTTTCGAAGATTTCGTTCCCCCCGTTTTGCAGGATCCCCGAGGGGACGATTCGCATCTAGGTCCCAGAGCTTTTGTGGATTTCGGGGGGCCAGTAGAGGATTTGCGGCTGCGTCCCCCGCAGTCGCCCGAAAGCCTCAATGAAGGGCGGCGGGTCCCGGCAGAGATTCAACCACTCGGGGGTTGCCTTTGGGGTTTTCTCTCTGCCTGGACTCACATTACGTCCGACCAGTGGGTTTTGGAGATCATCCGCGACGGCTATGCCTTAGATCTCGCAACGCCAGTGTTGGACTCCTTCGTCCAGTCCCCCTGCCGAAACCCTCAGAAAGCTTTCCAGGTACGGCAAACGGTAGACCATCTGCTTCAGTTGGCAGCGATCGTCCCCGTTCCGCCAGCAGAATACGGCTTAGGCCGTTATTCCATCTATTTCGTGGTGCCAAAGAAGGATGGCTCCCTTCGTCCCATTCTCGACCTCAAGGGCGTCAATCGCTGTCTTCGGGTGCTGCATTTTCGGATGGAGACGCTGCGATCCGTTATCGTCGCAGTTCGACAGGGAGAGTTTTTGACATCTCTCGATCTCACCGAGGCTTACCTGCACATTCCCATCCGGGCGTCCCATCAGAGATTTCTACGTTTCGCTCTTCCCTGGGGCATTACCAGTTTCAGGCTCTTCCCTTTGGTTTGGCTACTGCTCCCCGCGTGTTCACCAAAGTAATGGTGGTGGTAGCGGCGACCTTACGAAGAGAATGGGTCTTGGTCCATTCGTACCTGGACGATTGGTTGATTCGAGCAAAGTCCCGAGTCGAGAGCCTGGCGGTCACGGCTAAGGTGGTATCCTTCTTGGAGTCCCTCGGATGGGTGGTCAATCCCCTCAAAAGTCGCCTGGTGCCCACACAGGTGCTCGAGTACCTGGGGGTGCTGTTCGATACCCAGAAGGGCTCCGTGTTCCTGACAGAACGAAGGGCTCTGGCCCTACAGCGCCTGGTGCGGGACTTCCGCAAGCTCGCAGCACCGTCGGCGTGGAAATACCAGCAGGTGCTGGGGACGATGGCGGCGACTTTGGAGGTTGTTCCTTGGGCCAGGTTTCATATGCGATCGTTGCAGCGCGCCCTTCTTTGCCGCTGGTCCAATCAGTCCGACCCCTTGAGCAAACGGCTTCCTTGTCCACCGCAGGTCCGGAGAGAGCTGCAGTGGTCGCTACAACCGTCTGCTTTGCGGGCGGGAATGCCCTTAGAGCAGCCGGAGTGGCTTCCGCTGTTGACGGATGCGAGTTTGGCGGGCTGGGGAGCCCATTGCGGAGTAGATTTTGCGCAGGGTCTCTGGTTGCTGGAGGAGAGCATTTGGTCGATCAACCATCTGGAACTGAGAGCGGTATTTCGGGCACTGCCGAACTTCGAGGCTCAGTTAACAGGGCGAGCAGTGCGGGTGCTGTCCGACAATGCGGCGACCGTAGCGTACATAAATCGACAGGGCGGCACCGGAAGTACGGCCTTGGAGGCAGAAGCCCGGAGTCTGTTTGTATGGGTGGAGCCGCGATTGCAAGCGATATCGGCAGTGCACATAGCTGGAAGAGACAACGTGATGGCAGATTTTCTCAGCAGGGTGCGAGTGGATGCGGGGGAGTGGGAACTGCATCCCACCGTCTTCGAGCAGTTAGTACACCGCTGGTAACTGCCAGTAATGGATCTCATGGCGACCTTCCACTCAGCCAAAGTGAGTCGCTTTTTCAGCAGACGACGGGAACCCATGTCGGAAGGAATCGACGCTCTCATGCGGCCGTGGCCCTCGATGGGTCTTCTCTACGTCTTTCCTCCGTGGGCGCTTTTCGGTCGAGTGATCCAGCGTATCGAGGCGCATCGTGGAAGAGTGCTGTTGATAGCGCCGGATTGGCCCAGACATCCTTGGTATGCCAACCTGGTGCGTCTGCTCGACGGGGTTCCGTGGCGTCTCCCTTTGTGTCAGGGGCTGTTGATTCAGGGCCTACTCCTGATGCCACGGGTGGAGAGATTCTCGCTTACGGCTTGGCCATTGAAAGGGCGCGGCTAAAGAAGAAAGGTTATTCCAGGTCTGTGGTTGCGACCTTGCTTCAGGCGCGTAAACGTTCCACTTCGCTCGCGTATGTCCGCGTCTGGCGCATTTTTGAGGACTGGTGTTCCAGGCGTCAGATCCGGGCTGCCACAGCCTCTGTTCCGGTGGTCCTTGACTTTTTGCAGGACAGCTTCGATAAGGGTCTGGCCGCTAGCTCCTTGTGCATGCAGCTGGCAGCTCTAGCCTGCTACAGAGGCAAAGTGCACGGCGTTGCTCTCGGGTCGCACGTCGATGTGGGGCGTTTTCTTAAGGCGGTTTCCAGGTTACGTCCGACTCGTCGTCTTACGGTCCCTCCGTGGGATCTCAACTTGGTGCTGCGTGCGCTGAGTAGGGCTCCGTTCGAGCCTTTATCGCAGGCCTCCGTAAAGGATTTGACTCTGAAAGTTGTGTTTTTGGTGGCCAGCTTGGCGTATTTCGGAGCTTCAGGCGCTTTCATGTAGGGAACCCTTTCTCTCTTTTTCCTCGCAAAAGGTGGTTCTCTGACCGGTGCCTTCCTTCCTTCCTTCCTAAGGTGTCTTCTGCCTTTCATGTGAATCAGGTGGTTTCTCTACCCGTCTTGCGTGCGGCGGGGGAACAGGCTTCGGACCGGGGGCTTAGTCGCTTGGACATCACGAGAGTATTGCGCCGTTATTTGTCAGTCACCGACTCCTTCCGCAAGTCCGATAGGTTGTTTGTCTTGTTTGGGGGTCCCAGGAAAGGTGAAGCTGCGGCGAAAGCCTCTATCTCCCGGTGGATTAAGGAGGCGATCGTTTCTGCCTATTTGCTGCAGGGTTGCTCTGCTCCGGTGGGTCTCAGGGCTCATTCGACTAGAGCGCAGGCGGCGTCCTGGGTGGAGTACAGTTTGGTGCCGCCGCTGGAAATCTGTAAGGCGGCGACTTGGTCGTCTTTGCATACGTTCAGCAAGCACTATCGGCTTGATGTTCTGGCGGCGAGGGATGCCTGTTTTGGTTCGGCGGTCTTGCGTGCCAGCTGGCAGGGTCCCTCCCGTTAGTGCTGCTCTGTTACATCCCATTAGTGGAGGACTAAGCTGGAGGAACGATAAGGAAATAGTAATTACACTTACCTGGTAATTGTAGTTTCTTGAGTGACGACAGCTTAGTCCTCATTCCCGCCCGTGGGTGTCTGTCTTGGCACGGCATGCGTTCAACCTGGGAAGCTGTTGGTACATGTGAGTATGTCCGGTTTACCACCAACCCTTCCGTTCAGTCTAACTAATTTGTCTGTTCCTTTTTCTCTCGCAGGCTGTCTCTGGCTCGGCAGGCGGGGGGCACGGGACAGACTTTCCTTCCAGATGACTCTATATGTACTTTTTGCAGAGTATTTCCATTTCACATTTATTCATAAGTTTACGATAGTTTTCTGAGGTTGGCTGCTTATTTGTTGCTCTTTTGAGTCTGCTTTGTCATTAGTTCACTGGAGCTGAAAGGGAATGCCAGCACACTACTTACAGGAATGCCAAGTTTTGATTGGTCCAGTCTCCAAGCTGCAGGAGGAGGTGCACTACCCATTGGTGGAGGACTAAGCTGTCGTCACTCAAGGAACTACAATTACCAGGTAAGTGTAATTACTATTTATGAATTCATGTAAAACTTCTTATTAAGCAGTTTAAAACAGTTTTCTCATTTTTCACAGATTTTTGGTTCTTTTCTAGCTATAATGGGGGTTAGGATCCAGGCCTAACTTACAGGCCCTTCATAGTAGCAGGCCATGCTAGGCTATAGCCTGCCACATTCCCCCCTTTGATTATTCTCACCCGCAAGTCACTTAACACATTATACTGGTGTAATAGCATCATCGTGGGGTATAGGGTTATATTGCCACATAGCTAATACCTTCGCAGCTGCCTTCCGCTCTATAGTGTTATCAATTACTGAAGTTACCATGCGTAAGCAAAGGGGTAGGAGACAAGGGAGCAATAAGCACATACCTAATATGAATAATACAATAAACACAAGGGCTTTGAGACCACCAAACCATGAAAATATTGAACCAAACCACCCATCCAGCTTCAAACTGTGCCAGGTCTGGACAGGCACAAATGTCTGCTCTGTCATCTGGCTGGCTAGATCTTCAACTACATGCCCATTATTATCAATCTGTAAATAACAATTACTTAAATTCAACTTTCCACATACCCCACCTTCAGCTGCTAACAAATCTAAAGCTAAACGATTTTGATAAATGGCTGTGCGCGTTTGCGTACTTTGCTTAGCCAAAAGGGTTAGTGCTTTACTAGTTTCATTGGTTATTATTTCAACAACAGCTTGCAAACGTATTATTCTATTAATCATATAAACAGGGGTACGATATCCCCATGTCCCATCCTGCTCCCAAGTAGCAGGTCCATAGTATGAGATAATTCTCTCAGGTGGCCATTCTTCAGATGTCGCATCCCATTTGTCCCATTGGCCTATTTTCAAGGCCTCCTTTAGCTGTCTACTTCTGTACACAGGATATCCCAGTTGTTCTCCCTGGGATGTAGGCAAAAGGAAAAAGGAAGGTCGTATGGTTCCCAATACACATGCGCCTCCCCAATGGTGAGGGAGCCTAGCATATGCTCGGGTTCCGCAAATCCAGTCCAGTCCAGGTGGTGCTTGCCAGGAATTATATGCTGCTAAGTTAGTCCAGATACTGGCAAGTTTGGGGAAACGGACTAGAGGATTGGAAGGTTCTGTAGCATTGACTCCTGACCACCAAGACGTCTTCTTAGTGGTACTGTTGTAAAACCTCTGATTGAGACAGAGCAGCTGCCCCACTTCCATATTAAATAGTGGTCCATAGCGAGCAAAGCATAAGTTACCCACAATGGAGTGGGCCAATACCCATTCACTCGTTGTATTATGTATATTAGTCTGATTATATGGAACAGAATAGTTCAGTTCTTGTGCCTCCCAAGGCCATTGGTCTCCCATCTTAGTTCCTCCACAAAATAAACAGTCTGAAATGTGGAGACTAGATGCTACTGCTCCTGCTAGCTCAAGGAACAAGTTCTGGGAGGTAGGAGGAATTTCAAACTCGGCTTTCATGGCCTCATAGAAGGAATGATGTATACGATAGGGTGAGGATACATGGGTCTTGGTGTTTAATTGTAGATACAGGATAGTTCCAGGATCTATACCTCCTCCTGCTATACGCAATCCAAATTTGTATCCTTGCTTCCATTGGCTAGGGTTAATTATGAGGAGTTGCAGAGGATTGCAAGCACCTTTCTGGCATTTCTTGGGCTCAGGTAAGCTGATCTTCGTCAGACTGCCTTTGCGATTATCACCATCTCGTCCCACAGGTGCATTCTTCCACGTAGCAAAATATACGCAGTCCCATTTTGGGCAGAAGTAATCATGTTTAGATGCAGTGGTGTAAGTGGTGGTTGTAGAGTTCTTTCCTGTACACCGTCCCCATCTGTAGGCTCCTTCTGGACACATATATTTATCATCATGGTAGTATGCTCGCTCCCATGACCTACATCTGTGGTAAGCATTTCTGTTAATTGCATCAAAGGCATCAAAGTTCAAGATAATGGATTTTGTGGGGTCTGCAAGGGTTTTTGTAGCATTTATGATGGCTCCATCTTCATCATTCCAGCGGATTTCAAATGTATAATATGAAGGGTTTTGTCGGGGGTTATAACAAGTCTTACTTTTTCCCTTTGTGCAAATATTCAGTTCGGTGCCATTATAAATACACTGGCTGACTGTACCAGTGCAAGTATAGTAGGAATGATAGAGTAAAGTCTGAGTAATCTTTTGTCCCATTCGGGTGGTGGGTTATGCAGGCTGCACAAGGGGGTAAGGCAAAAGTCTTTTCCAGGATTCCCAGGATCACCACTCCCACAAGGCAATAGTGGAAGAACATTTTGATTACAGTCTTTGGAGGTCAACTGGAAAGTTGGGTACGATGAACTTGTTGAATCTTCTTCTTTTCTCCTGCTGCGATGGTCACCCTAGCGTGAAGAAAATAGATTCTGAAGATTCTCTATAGTGCCGGTTGTCTCCGCAAGGTAAGTCGCAATGGAGTCTCGGGATCATTCAATGACGTCCATTGGTCAGGATCAGGAGCAGCTGCCGGCTTCATTCGACTGTGGTGGATCCAGGGTTCAAATTCTGCAACTTTCACTGCCGTGGGGGTTGACAGAATGACGACGTATGGTCCCTTCCAATGCGGCGCCAGCGGAGTCTTTCTCCACTCTTTCACCCACACGGACGTTCCTGGTTTGAAGGGATGCAGAGGCTCGGTCAGGTTGATGGGTAGTCGATCTTGCACCCACGTCTGAAGATTCTGCACAACAGAACCTAAGGCCAATAGTTCTTGTCTAGTTATTTCAGATCCTATCTGTCTCATATCTCCTTTTATTCCCTGCACTATGGGTGGAGGTGGCCCATACAAAATCTTAAAAGGGGAGACTCCTAGGGACTTGGTGGGAGCTGAACATATCCTAAGAAGGGCTATAGGGAGAACTTGGAGCCACTTTAGGTGTGTTTCTTGACAAAGCTTGGATAACTGAGTTTTCAAGGTTCTATTCATACGTTCCACTTTTCCTGAACTCTGGGGTCTGTAAGCAGTGTGTAACTTCCATTGTATTTGCAAAGCTCGAGCTAACTGTTGGGTCACTTGAGATACAAACGATGGGCCATTATCTGACCCTATAGTCAATGGTATTCCGAATCGAGGAATAATCGCATGAAGCAATACCCTAGTGACTTCTCGGGCTTTCTCAGTTCGGGTGGGATAGGCTTCCACCCACCCCGAAAATGTACAGACTAACACTAACATATAGTGATACCCATTTGTACGGGGCATTTCAGCAAAGTCTACCTGTATATCACTCATTGGGGTCACCCCTACTGACTGAACTCTTGGGGGTGGAATGGGACCTTGCTTAGCATTATTCTTGGCCATATCAGACATTGCTGTGCCACCGAGGCAGTCAGGGATCCTAGTAGTGAAATGCAGAAATGGGGTCTCAGAGCTTTTTCCATGGCTGTTTTCCCATAATGTGTGGCTTGGTGTAAAGCTTGAACAAAGGCTGGCCCTAATGCTTCAGGGATGACTGTAGGACCTGGAGGTGGACTACCTTCTGGGGGTGGCAGCACTATCCAACCTTGTTCTGTCAAGACTCCTCCCTCCTTTTCACAATAATAGTCTAACTCTCTTGTAGTGTATCGGGGTGCCCAGGAACTAAGGGGCACAGGGAATAGGGCTGCTTGCATTACAGTATCTTGGGTCCTAACTTGTCCTGTGGTGGCTGCTTTCCGGGCTGTGGCATCTGCAAATCTATTTCCTCGGGTGACTTCTCCTGTTCCTGCCTGATGACCTCGGCAGTGCATGACTGCCACTTGTTTGGGGGCCCACACAGCATCTAATAACATCAATATCTTGGGCCCATACCTAATGGCCTTACCCCCTGAGGTGATCAACCCTTGCTCTTTATACAAGGCTCCATGTGCGTGCAAAGTGGTAAAAGCATATTTGGAATCTGTGTACACATTTAAGCGGAGTCCTTCTCCTAATATCAAGGCTCTGGTGAGAGCTATCAATTCAGCTTTCTGTGCAGAAGTTCCTGGGGTCAGGGCTGAGGACTCAACTACCAGATCAAGGGTCACCACTGCATATCCAGCACAACGATATCCATTGATGACCAAACTGTTTCCATCCACAAAGAAAGTCCGTTCAGGGTCCTCTAAAGGGACATCGGTCAAATCAGGGTGACTTGAGAATACAGTGTCCATGGTTTCTAAACAGTTATGATCAGGGGGCCCAGGACCAATTGGGAACAACATAACAGGGTTCAAAGCTTGACTGACTTTTAACTGTATCTGAGGGTTTTCGCACAGCATGCTCTGATATTTCAACATTCATGCATTGGTTAACCAGAAGTTTCCTTTGTGTTCCATGAGAGTCAGAACAGAGTGTGGTACGGTGACTTGAAGAGTTTGCCCCAGTGTGAGCTTATCTGCTTCGCCCACTAAGAGGGCTGTCGCTGCAACAGCTCTCAAACAAGGGGGCCATCCTTTTGCAACTACATCCAATTGTTTTGACAGATAGGCTACTGGTCGTTGCCAAGATCCAAGAGATTGAGTCAATACTCCCAATGCATTTCCTTGTGACTCATGGACAAAAAGATGGAAAGACTTCTGAACATATGGAAGACCTAAAGCTGGGGATGACATCAGAGCACTTTTCAGAGACTGGAATGCTGCATCTTGTTCAGGTCCCCATTCAAGTGGAGATTTTTCCATTCCCTTGGTGACTTGGTACAATGGTTATGCTATCAGCGCAAAATTGGGGATCCATATGCGACAGTACCCCGCGGCCCCCAGGAAGGCTCTTACTTGCCTCCTAGTGGTTGGAGTAGGGATACTACATACAGCTTCTTTGCGTTCTTGTCCCAGACGTTGGATCCCACTGGACAACTAGAATCCTAGATACTTGACTTCAATTCGGCATAGTTGTGCTTTGGCTCTTGAGATTTTGTATCCAGCCTCTTTGAGAAGGTACAAAAGTTCACTAGTAGCTTGTAAACATTCACTCTCTGAGTCGGTGGCTATGAGCAAGTCATCTACATACTGAAGAAGAACCCTCTTTCCTGGGTCCACTGGGTAACTTGAAAGATCTTGATTCAGGGCAGCACTGAAGAGAGTAGGTGAATTCTTGAATCCTTGGGGTAATCTGGTCCAGGTGAGCTGGCCCTGCCTTCCTATTGTGGGGTCTTGCCATTCAAAAGCGAACAAAAGTTGACTAGTGGGGGCTAAGCGTACACAGAAAAAGGCATCTTTCAGGTCCAGGACAGTGAAATGAGTAGCCTCAGCGGGGATCAGTCCCAAGAGAGTATAAGGGTTTGGTACTACAGGGTGTATTGTTTCAACTGCATCATTCACTCATCTTAGGTCTTGTACTGGGCGGTAGTCCGCTGTCCCAGGTTTCTTAACTGGGTGAAGGGGAGTGTTCCAAGGTGACTGGCATTCCTTGAGAAGTCCATACTTCAGCAGTTTCATCAAATGGCTGTGGATTCCTTCGATGGCTGGTCAAGGGAGAGGATACTGCTTCCCATGCACCGGTTCCATTCCTGGCTTGAGGGTGACAATGACAGGGGCTATGTTCTTCGCTAGGCCAGGTGGATTATCTTCTGCCCATACTTCAGGTGGGGCTATGAGGTTGGTAGGTATACAGGGACTAGTTGACTTTATTGGAGGTGCACTATAGAACCGCCATTCTTCTTCTCGGGGAACAGTAAGCACCATCACTCCAGCAGGCTTTGGGTTCAGAGTCATTTTCATTTCTCCCCCTTCAGCAAAAGATATCTGTGCCTGGAGCTTAGCAAGCATGTCTCGGCCCAGTAGTGGAATAGGACATTCAGGCATATACAAGAACTGGTGTGTTATTTTCTGTCCCCCTAGTTCACATATGCGGTTCTGCAAGAATGACTTTGTGGCTTTATTTCCAGTAGCTCCAACAATGGTAACAGATCGAGAGGAAAGAGGAGCTACTGGCTTGGCTACTACTGAATGTTCTGCTCCTGTATCTACCATAAACTCCATGTATTGGTCCCCTATCTTCAAACTGACCATAGGCTCCTGGGGACCCAGGGTGAACTTGGAGCCCGGTCTGGCCTAGTCTTCATCCACGTCATCCAGGTCATAGCCCGTTGCTACTGCCACTCCCTCAATGGCTTTCTCCCTCTCTTGCTGGAACTGTGCTCGGTTCATTCCTCCCCTTCTTCGAAATGGTCCTCCTGGTCTCTAGGGACTCCCTCCTCCCCTCGCGGGGGCGGTCCAGATACGGGCATTCACTTCTCCAATGTCCTTCTTCCTTGCAGTAGGCGCACTGATTCGCACCCAATTGAGGCCTTTCGCTTCCGCGGCCTCTTCCACGTCCTCTGGTCCTTTGATTAGGAAAACCTCCTCCACGTCATTCGGTTATAGCAGCAGCAAGAAGATCTGCCTTCTTCTTCATCTTTCGTTCACTTTCTCTGTCTCGTTCATTTTGACGATTCACAAACACTTTCTGAGCGACTCCCATTAACTGTGCTGTATTCATGCCCGCAAATCCGTCCAATTTCTGCAATTTTCATTTTATGTCTCTCTGGGACTAACAAAGGCCGCATTTACCATGTGTAAATTCTCCTGAGCGGCAGGATCATATGGGGTATATAATCTATAAGCTTCAGACAACCGCTCATAAAACGCCACTGGGCTCTCATCTGGGCCCTGGAGAACTTCCGATACCTTCCCGATATTCATGGCCCTCTGGCCTCCCTTCTTCAGGCCCTGCAATAAGGCCTGGCAAAATCTGGTTAGGGCCGCCGCCCCCCTTTCATCATTCGGGTCCCACCCGGGATCTTCATTTGGATATTCTGCAGCAGCTGCTTGTGGGGGGGTTTATTCCTCCCCCTTCTACAGGCTTTTCTTCTAACCAACGGAGGACTGCTTGCCCAATTCGCCCTCGCTCCTCAGTAGTAAAGAGAGTGGACAGGAGCTGGCGACAATCGGCCCAAATAGGCTGATGGGTTTGCATAATACTAGACATTAATTCTGTTAATTCCTGAGGTTTAGCTGTATAGGATGCATAATGCGTTTTCCAGTTTAATAAATCAGTGGTGGAAAAGGGCACGTAAACTAAGTTGGTTGGTCCTGGTGCCATCTGGCCCTGATCATTTAAAACAGGTATTCCAGGCACTTGGCGTAATGGCATGAGGTGCCCTGCTTTCTCCTTCTTCTTGGGAGTTATGCTTCTTAAATCATAAGGCTCCTGGGCACAAGTCTCTTTGGTGGGTGACCCTGAACTGGCAGGACAGCCTCCGCTTTCTACCTCGTCAGAGGACTCGGGTCCCCCCGACGTGCTTGGGCCTGACTCGGGACTATCACTCGGGGTAGGGAGCTTCTTGGGCTGCTGCAGCGGCATTTTCTGGGGCTCCTCATCTGGCTCCACTTCAGGCCATGGTGCTGGGGGAACTAACTTCTGTGGGTACTGGGGTAACCTAGCCAGGATATCTGGGGACTCTGGGGCAGAATACACAGGCGGCTTCTCTTCCTTAACTTTCCTGGTTCCCCTAGTGGTAGCTACAAATATTCTACAGCATTCCTCATAGCAGCGCATCATCTATGAGGGCTGCTGTTCACAAGCGCTTAACCAGGAATCTATATAGGGGAACTGGTCAGGGTACACTTTTTGTACAAGCTGATGAACTCGAAAAACTGTTTCTAAATCAAAGGTGCCCCCACGGGGCCATGAAGTAGCTAACGCGGGCCACTCCCTTTCACATAACATTTTTAATCTAGACGGAGTCATTTTCATACCATAATCACCCGAAAATCCTTTACGGAAATTCTTGATCATGCATTCCAACGGAGTTTGCATGGACTCCGCCCCTCCCATAATCTAAACGTAACTACGTACACGTAATGACGTACAAGACAACGAACAATAAGGATAGGTAGTATGGCTGTAGGTAAGGGGTCCGTACAGCCCACAGAACACTGGGGGGACAAACACCACTCGCTTCCTCCTTTTCGCGACCTGGGCGCGGTCGCCCGGCCAGGAACTGCGCTACTTAGGAGTCAGCTCTCGCTCGGTCTGTATTTCAAGACCTCTCAATCACACAAGCAATCATATTTCAACAAGAAATCATTTTTCAAGTGCCCAAGTTCTGCTACGAGGGGACATGGGATGAGGGTGAAGGGAGATAGATTCAGGAGTGATATGCGGAAATATTTCTTTACGGAAAGAGTAGTGGATCCGTGGAATAGTCTCCCAGTGGAGGTGGTAGAGATGAGGACAGTAACTGAATTCAAAAAAGCATGGGACAAACACAGAGGATCTCTAAAGGTAAAAAGGGGACTATTGTAGTTGTTATGGCAGGACAGACTAGATAGGCCATGTGGTCTTTTTCTGTCGTCATATTTCTATGTTTCTATGCCCAGGTTTTTTGACTAACTGACTATTTCAAACAAGAAGGGTCGATGGCTTCGGCTTCCGCTTTCTCTTACGCGGAGCTTACTAGGACCGCCCTTATGGGAGGTGATCAGGCTCCCTTGTCTCACACACTCATGCGAGATTTTCCCAGTTAGTCTAAACCAAATATACCAAATCAATCCTGCGCATGCAAGACGTTGTCCCAGGCTGTACTTTCTGACTATCAAATCACAGAAATGTCTACTCACCGGATCCGGTTCCCGATACCACACCAGCTCCTAGGTTGGATCCTGGACTCCCCCCGGGTCGGAGGTGTTGGCCAGCTGGACCCGATGGCCCGCCGAGGCAGGCGGAACCCTCTCTGGCACAAAGGGGCCGGCGGCACCTGAGGTCTCCCCCGCGGTCAGACAGACACGGTTCCAACCGGGCCAAACCTCGAGGCAAATTTAGTAGATTATTCACTTGAATACCATTTACTACTTGCACTTCCCGGCCGACGCACCAAGAATATGCTGCAGCAAAGTGCAATCAATGAATAAATCCAGGAGTCAATTGACAGGGTCCAAGCCAGTTTATTGTGCACAGGCCCAGTCAGTCAAAGCTTCAAAAGGAACTGAGCAAAGTTTTTACAGAGACAGGAGTGGCCTAGTGGTTGGGGCAAGGTACTTCAGGCCGGAAGGTCGGGGGTTCAAATCCCACTAGAGGACAGCAACCTTGGGCCGGAAGGACTGGGGTTTCTAGTCCCACAGGTGCTCCTTGTGGTCTTGGGCAAGCCACTTAACCCTCCATAGCCCATGTTCCCTGTAAAATAGTTATCTCCAAGTTATAATGCCCTGTTCAATGTAATTTCAGTTCGTTCAATGTAAACCGCACTGATGCAGAATAGCGCGGTATATAAGAGAATATAAATAAATAAATAAAAATAAACATAACCATTTATACCTCTTTTTCATTTTGATACATGAGAACTTTCTATTGGTTCTAGCTCGATACATGCAAACTTCTCATTGGTTCCAACGCTCCCTGCACCTGTCCATTCAGAAATCCCTCTGGGGCCTAGCAACCAGCCCCCTCCCTTAGGATTGTTCTAACAATGGTGTAGTTCTTAATTTTGATACTTCTCTACTGCAAGGTTATCCCTAGCTTCAGGAATGCATGTATTGAAACATTTCTTTCTTTTGCACACAAGAGAATAATGAAAGACTTATGAATTCATGTAAAACTTCTTATTAGGCAGTTTAAAACAGTTTTCTCATTTTTCACAGATTTTTGGTTCTTTTCTAGCTATAATGGGGGTTAGGATCCAGGCCTAACTTACAGGCCCTTCATAGTAGCAGGCCATGCTAGGCCATAGCCTGCCACAGTATGGAAGATTGTTTTAAGGTCAGGTGGTAGGTTTTCATGATTTACAGAGTTGTTGACCATGGTAAGTATGAAAGGTATGAGGAGGTTTCTTGCTGCTTTAATCCAGGCCACTGGACACGGGTCAAGAGCGGAAGTGGCATTCAGTGGTAATATGTTATCTAGTTGGTTGGTGATGGGGTTGAATGAAGTCCCTTTTATAGTACCTTGTTCTAGTTCTTTATATCCTCTTTAAGATATGGCATCCAGAACTGCACCCAATATTCAAGGTGTGGTCGCATCATAGGGCGATACAGAAACATTATAATATCCTTTTGTTTTATTCTCCATAACTGTCTGTATTTTATTTTTAACTATTTTTATTGTAACGAAGGTGAGGTACAATCTCAAGTAGCACAATATTAAAAATTGCAGCTTCCACACATAACAAACGCAGAGGCAAACAACTTTCCCACCACCGAACAAACCATTCTAACTGAAAACTATAATAAACATATACGTTACAAAACGTTACGTCACCTCCGCCCCCTACTGGAATCCATTGACTACCGGACAACCTTTCAGGCATTAGTCCTCCCACACCTGGACTTTGCGAACATCGTCCTGCACGGCCTGCCTCAATCAACTTTAAATCCGCTTCGCCTGGCTATGAATGCCGCCGCAAGAGTTCTCTCTGGATCATCAAGAACTGACCACATAACACCAATCATGAAAAATCTGCATTGGCTGCCGTTACACGCCAGACTCCAATATAAGTCACTAGTCCTTACTTTCAAAGCCCTGAATAACTACCCACCTAAACCTATTAGCAAATAATCCACAGCACCCTGGAAAACAGAGACAGGAGATCCACTTCAATGAACACCTTAATAGTCCCCAAGATGATGACGTCCTGTACTAAGACCACTTCCAACAGGGCTTTCTCTATATTCGCTCCCCTAAATTGGAATGCCCTTCCACATGAAATCCGTGGCATCAAAAGCTTAATCCTATTCCGTAAAGCTCTGAAACACCACCTATTCACAATATACTACCCTGACACCAACCCTGACACCCACACATCGGGTAAACTTCCCTCATGTCTCAGCTACCATAGCACCTTATTACAACCAGAAAATGGTTAGACTATACTACTGCCCACCCACCACTTTTACGCCTGTCCCTCCCACACAAAATGAAGATGATACCAAATTGGCTTAGAGTATTGGTGACAATACTAATTTAACCTGTAAATAGTTACCCTGTAAATAGTTACCCCGGTTATCCTATGTTTTTTTTCCCTGTTCTATGTAAAACTCAATGTTGCTTGTATGCATTGTAGTATGTTTTGTTCGATGTACACCGCACTGATTGTAATAGCGCGGTATAGAAGAAATGTTAAATAAATAAATAAATAATACCCCTCTGGGTGGCCATCAATTACCCCCCCCCCCCCCCCCCCCCCGATTCATTTCCTTATGATTCCTAGCATTCTATTTGCTTTCTTGGCCGTCGCTACACACTGGGCAGAGGGTTTCAACAGATTATCCACAATGACACCTAAATCCTTTTCCTTACTGGTAGGAACCTTCATCTTGTAACTGTAGTTTGGGTTGTTCTACCCCAAGTGCATAACTGCACTTGTCCAATTAAATCTCATCTGCCATTTAGATGCCCAGTCTTCCTATTTATCAAGGTCCTCTTGAGATTTTTCCCAATCCTCTAGTTTTTTTAACAGCTTTGAATTATTTTGTGTCTTCTGCAAATTTGTTCTCCTCGCTTGTTCCCATTTCCAGGTCATTTATGAATATTTTAAAAATCAGCAGGCCCAACACATATCCGTGCGGTATTCCACTAATCACCTTTCTCCATTGAGATAGCCCCACTATATGTTTTCTGTCTTTTAACCAGTTCCTAATTTACGGTAGTACACTGTCTCCTATCGCATGACTTTTTAATTTCCCAAAGGGTTTCTAATGCGGGACCTTGTCAAAGGCTTTCTGAAAGTCCAGAATACACTATATCAACTGGCTCACCTTTTATCTACCTGTTTATTCACACCTTCAAAAAAAAATATAAGACAAGACTTTCCTTCGCTAAATCTATATTGGCTTTCTGCCATTAAGCTATGACTATCTACATGTTCAATAATTTTGTTCTTTATAATGGTTTCTACCATTTTGTCTGATACAGATGTCGTTGTGTACAACAAATCCAATTAGGGTCAAACTCTATCACAGAGCATAAATTGCCAAAACAAGAAATATGGGCTCTGTACAGAAAAACAAGAAAGTGTCGTTGTGTCCCACTCAAAACTTCATGCAATAAATATAAAGTTTAATAAACAGCTTCAAGCATAATGAGCACGCAGAGTTTGCAAGCAACAAAAGGTCTCAGACTTAACGGGCAAGATATAACACTCCAGACAGCCACAGCTGCCAGAGCATAGCCCTATTAGCATCAACGACCTTAGATATTATGTTGCAATCGAAAAAAAGCTACCTTCAACTCCTTTAACATAACCATGAAGAACTGTTTCTCTTATTAGATTCTTTAAAGGTAACAAAGGAGAATATGTAGCAAAACTTAGCTCATATAGTATTGCTTGAAAAGCTGCTTTGCCATCATCTCATCCCTGCATTAGCTAATTGGCAAAGCAGCTTTTCAAGCAATACTATATGAGCTAAGTTTTGCTACATATTCTCCTTTGTTACCTTTAAAGAATCTAATAAGAGAAACAGTTCTTCATGGTTATGTTAAAGGAGTTGAAGGTAGCTTTTTTTCGATTGCAACATAATATCTAAGGTCGTTGATGCTAATAGGGCTATGCTCTGGCAGCTGTGGCTGTCTGGAGTGTTATATCTTGCCCGTTAAGTCTGAGACCTTTTGTTGCTTGCAAACTCTGCGTGCTCATTATGCTTGAAGCTGTTTATTAAACTTTATATTTATTGCATGAAGTTTTGAGTGGGACACAACGACACTTTCTTGTTTTTCTGTACAGAGCCCATATTTCTTGTTTTGATACAGATGTCGAGCTCACCGGTCTGTAGTTTCCCGGATTACCCCTGGAACCCTTTTTAAAAATTGATGTTACATTGGCCACTCTCTAATCCTCAAGTACTACAGATGATTTTAATGATAGTAATATTCTGTGTGCTAAAAGTAGGTCTATATTTATATATTTCAGTTCTTTCAGCACCCTGGGATATATGCCTTCTGGTCCAGGTGATTTGCTGCTCTTTAATTTATCAAATGACTGTATTACATGTTCCTGGTTTATCAAGATTTGTTTAAATTCCTGTGATACCCAAGCCAGAAATTTATATTTAAAGGTGATGTAAGTTTCCTACATCTTCTTTAGTAACAAAACAAAGCAAAGAATTCATTCAGTGTCTCTGCTATGGCCTTGTCCTCTCTATGCACCTTTTACCCCTCCATCATCTAATGGTCCAGATGACTCCCTCACAGATGTTTTACTGCAAATGTACTTGAACATTTTTATTATGCGCTTTTGTTTTCATGGCAAGCTTCTTCTCAAATTCTCTTTGCCTTATCAATGCCTTGCATTTAACTTGCCAGTACTGATGATTTCTGTTTTTGTCATTTGGCTCTTTTTTTTCCATTTTCTGAAGGATTTTCTTTTAGCTATAACAGCCTCACCTTTTAAGCCATGTTGCCTATCGTTTGGGCTTCCTTTCCCCTCTCTTAAAGTGTGGAATACATTTTATCTAGGTTTCCAAGATAATATTTTTAAATAACTCTTAGGCTTGATGTAAACTCTATACCTTTCCAGTTGCTCCTTTTAGTTTTTTCTTAACCATTTTTCTCATTTTATCATAGTCTTCTTTTTGAAAGTTAAATGCTAGCACAGTGGATTTCCTTGTTATCCTCCCTCCCATTTATTAGATCAAATGTGATCGTGTTATGATTGCTTTTGCAAAGCGGCCCAAACACTGTTACCTCTCATAGTAACGTAGTAAATGACAGCAGATAAATACCAGTATGATCCATCTAGTCTGCCCAGCAATATAGCAGGAGTAGTTGCACCCCTTCCCATGTCTTTGCTTAGTGGTGCACCCACCAGGAGCAGGTGTAACCCTCCCCATATCTTCACCCCTCCCCATATCTTTGTTTGTTTGTTTAGGGTGAACCCACCGCTCCCCCCCCCCCCCATCGCTCCATGTAGGACACCCCTATTTGTTGAGAAATTAGATGGTTCCGTTTATTTTGATTTAATCTTGTTGCTGTAAAGTGATCCACTGTGTCTGTCCCAGGCCACTTTGAATTCCGTCACTGTGTTTGCACCCACCACCTCCATTGGGAGGGCATTCCAAGCATCCACCACCCTTTCAGTAAAAAAAGTATTTCCTGACATTGCCTTTCAATTTACCACCTTGCAGCTTCATGTCATGCCCTCTAGTTTTATAGCTTCCCTGTCTCTGGAAGAGGTTGGTTTGTTCATTATTTCTCTTTAAGTATTTAAATGTCTGAATCATATCTCCCTTATCCCTCCTCTCCTCCAAAGTGTACATATTTAGGTCTTCAAGTCTCTCCTCAAAAGGCTTCTGACGCAGGCTCCAAATCATTTTGGTCGCCTTCCTCTGAACAGCTTCCATTCTTTTTACATCCTTTGCAAGATACGGTCTCCAAAACTGAACACAGCATTCCAAGTGAGGCCTCACCAGAGACTTATACAGTGGCACTAGTTACCCTTCCCTTCTGCTGGTAATTCCTCTTTGAATGCAGCCCAACATCCTTCTGGCTTTTGCCACCGCCTTGTCGCACTGTTTTGCCACCTTGAGATCTACAGAAATAATCACACCGAGGTCTTCCTCCTGCTCCGTGCACACCAACCTCTCGCCCCCTATGGCGTACATTTCCCTTGGATTTCTGCTACCCAAGTGCATGACACTGTACTTTCGCATTAAATCTTAATTGCCAAGCATCAGACCATTCCTCCAGCTTGTTAAGCACTTCCTCGGGAGAGTCCACTGTTGCAAATTTTCGTGTCATCTGCAAAAAGACAGACCTTTCCATTCAGTCTTTCAGCAATATCACTCACAAATACAATGAACAGTGCCGGGCCCAGGACCGAACCCTGGGGCACCCCGCTAATCACCTTCCTTTCCTCTGAGTGAGCTCCATTTATCATCACCTTCTGTCGTCTGTCAGTCAACCAATTTCTGATCCAGTTTACCACCTTGGGACCCATCCCCAAACTACTGAGTTTATTGATAAGCCTCCTATGAGGGACAGTATCAAAGGCTTTGCTGAAATCCAGGTAGATGTCATCCATCGCATGTCCTTGATCCAGTTCTCTGGTCACCCAGTCAAAGAACTCAATCAGATTTGTCTGGCAAGATCGTCCCTTGGTAAAACCATGTTGCCTTGGATCCTGTAACCCGCTGGTTTTCAGAAAGTTCACTATTCGCTCTTTCAGGAGCATCTCCATTACTTTTCCCGCCACTGAGGTAAGGCTCACGGGCCTGTAGTTTGACACTTCTTCCCTGTCACCACATTTGTGAAGAGGTACGATGTCAGCCATTCTCCAGTCCTGAGGAACCTCTCCTGTTTCCAAGGATCTGTTGAAAACACCTTTAACGGCCCTGCAAGAACCTCTCTGAGCTCTTACAGTATCCTGGGATGTATCCCATCCGGTCCCATGGCTTTGTCTACTTTCAGTTTTGCAAGTTGTTCTAAAACCTCATCCTCTCTGAATGGTCTGGTATCTACCTCATTCCCATTTTTATATTTGGGAGTCACAGGTTGGTCCTTCTCCAGGATTTTCTTTACTAAACAAATACTTCTGCTTTGTTTTACTAATTTTGCTTTATCAATGTCATTTTCCACGAGTCCGTTTCCAGCACTTCTGAGTCCTGCAATTCTACCTCTGATCTTCTTCCTTTCCTGAATATACCTGAAGAAAGTTTTGTCGCCGCACTTAACATCTTTAGCCATCTTTTCCTCTGCCTTTGATTTTGCTATCCTTATTTCTCTTTTTGTCTCCTTGAGTTTGATCCTGTATTCATTTCTGTGTTCTTCTGTTTGCAAGCTTTTGAATTTTATTAAAGCTGTGTTTTTTGCCCTTATTTGAGCAGTCACTTCTTTGGAAAACCAAATAGGTTTCCTTCTCCTGTTGGATTTTTTATTTTTTTTTTATTTTAAATTTTTTTTGAAATTTTGCAAAAACAATCAAGAATACATCTTGAACAGAAATAGAGATGGAAACTCAAAACAACAATAAAGAAGCAATTATACTTACAGAGGAAAATAACACAAACAATCCACCTTCCTCTAGCCCTTAAAGTGGAGGGGATAGAATCCAGTAGTAACCTATCCAATATATTGAAAGAAACAGGAGGAGCTTAGCAGTGGTATACTTAATTTACTCAACTGGAACAGACAGGGTATCCACCCCCCCTTCAGAGACCCAAGCATTAATAAAGGAAATCAATTGGGAGGGTTCAAAAAATATATAGGAATTAGCTTGATATTTAATCAAACATTTACAGGGAAACAAGAAAAAACAACCCGCCCAATTGCTGTATCCCAGGAAGCAACAATAGAAATTCACGCCTCCTCCTCTGTGTCTCCCTAGATAAATCTGGGAACATCTGGACAGCCAAACCCTTAAAGAGCATATGACGTTTTTTAAAGAAAAGTTTCATTAACCATTACTTATCTGATATTAACGCTAAGGTAATCAATAATGTAGAGGGTATAATTTTTTTCTTCCTGAGACGACTCCAGTATGTCAGTAACATTTAAAACATCCATATGAGGTAAACCAATAACACCTCCCTGCCCTAACTCTTTTTTTACCAAAAGGCAAATAATATACTTTAACTAACGGGGGATGAGATTCAGGGGGAATACCTAAAACTTCAATTAGATAATTAAAAAACATATCTCTTGCAGATATTAAGGACACTCTAGGAAAATTAACTAAATGAATGTTAGACATCCGCACAGCATTCTCCAGCAGGATGTGAAGGAAGTTATGTCTAAAGTTGCAGTTCTACAGACTAACTTTTCTCAGACTCGGACTCAAGTTTTGGCTTTGGAAAATGAGGTTGAATCTTTAAAAAAAAATGTCTGTACGCCTCTTGTTTTTATTTACTTTTCTTACATATTTATCTGTTGCCCCTTTTATTGCCACCTTTAGTTTAGCCCATTGCAATTCCACTTCCCTTATCCCCTTCCACCCTGTCAGTTCCTCCTTTAGGTACTCGGCCATTTTATTGAAGTCAGTGTGTTTGAAGTTTAGGACTTTGAGCTTGCTATGATTGGATTGCACCTTTTGGCTTTTATCTCAAACCACACCGTGTGATGATCACTGTTGCTCACAGGGGCACTCGCCCAGACATTAGACACGCTATCACTGTTGGTGAGCACCAAATCCAGCATTGAGCTTTCCCTGGTTGGTTCTATCACCATTTGTCTAAGTAACGCATCTTGGATAACGTCCACAATTTTTTTGCTTCTTTCCAGATTTGCAGAAGGAGTAATCCAATCCACATCGGGTAGATTAAAGTCACCCAATATGATCACTTCCCCCTTTGTTGCTATCTTGGCAGTATCTATGATCAATTCGTTATCTATCTCTTCAGTTTGAGTCGGAAATCTGTAGATTACAGCAGTATGGATGACAGTGCCATCTCCTCTTTCCAACATGATCCAGAGCGCTTCTTCTTTTCCCCATGCACCCTGCATTTCAGTAGCTTTGATATTGCTTTTGACATACAGGGCTGCTCCTCCCCCTTTTCCATTTTCTCTGTCTCTTCTGAATAGAATGTAGCCAGGTATGGCTATATCCCAATCATGTGATTCATTAAACCATGTTTCTGTAATGGCCACAATGTCCAAATCCATTTCCACCATTAGGGCTTCCAGGTCTGGAAGTTTGTTGGCTAAGCTTCGAGCATTTGTGCTCATTGCTTTCCAGCATTTAACTGGCTTGTGTGTATTTTGCATTGATTTTATTCTACCCACTTCTTCCCAGTTGCTTTTGATGTGGCGTTTAAAAGTGTGGTTGTTTCTGTTATTCTGCTTTTGCAGTGGGTGACATCCTGAACTTGACCTTCCCCGTCCGTCACCCCCTTCTTCTAGTTTAAATGCAAATCGACATACTGCCTGAATTTTTCACGTAGGATTCTATTCCTTGCGACAGAGGTGTAGTCCATCAGCACAGTATAGTTTCTTGTTGGTCCATGTGCTTTCCCAGTCGCCAATAAATATGAATCCTTCTCATTTGCACCAGGTCTGGAGCCATGTATTAAAGCTGTTAATGCGATTTAGCCTTTTTGCCCCCTTACCTAGAACAGGTAGAACTTCTGAGCATGCTACAGTGTTAACAATGGGCTTTAGTTTTTCTCCCAGAGATTGGAAGTCCTTTTGGACTGTAGAGGCCCTATTTCTAGCCAGCTCATTTGTACCCAAGTGGATTACAACATCAAGTTTGGAGTGTTTGCTTTCCGCGCTAAGAACATCAATAATTTTGGTTTGTATTCCTGCCGGCTAAGGAGCCTGGGAGGCATTTGACTATCTTCTCTCCTTTGAACTGTGTTCCCAAATTGGTGTCTCTGATGGTGGAATCTCCAAGTAGTAGTAGTTTTCTGTTTGGTGAGTTTTTTTCTTCGTAATTGGTGCTTTAGTAGGAGATTGGGCATTGACTGACTCCTCTAAGGGACGTTCAGTTTCTTTGGATAGGGCATCCTCATTAACCAAGGCAGAGAATGCATTATGCAGGGATATCTCTTGGTGTATAGGATGTCTGTGTCACAGATCGCAATCTACCCGAACCCACTGTGATTCATTTGTTCCTGGTGTGTTTGACTCTTTGTGGGAGCAGTGGTGGACTTTGTTCAGTCTGTATCCTAGAAGAGGTGCGCTTCATTGCAGTCAGTTCTTCCCTCAGTAGAGGCAATTCTTTATGCATGGCAGCTAGGTCTTCTCTTAGTAGAGTTAATTCGTTATGCATGGCAGATGACCTTCGGCACATAGGACATGCTCTTAGGCTCCAAATGATTCTTCTTGTAATGAAAGTATGCAGGTATTGCACTGAATACAAGACATGCTGGTTAAGAGAATGTGGGCATATCCCAAACTATTGGCCGCTATATAGGCAATGCAGCCCCAGGGGTGGGTGGGGTAAGGGGTAGGGTGGGCGGGAATCCAAGTGTCCCTGCCCCAGTAGGCTTATACCTGAACTGTGGGCACACTCAGAAAACTGTTAAGGCTACACAAGGAAATCAAGCAGTTTGACTATCCCCAAACATAATGTAGGACCAGCAATTAGCAATTTTCCCAATACCTAAAGTTTGGCCAACCCTTAGTATTCTATATTTGCAATAAGAAAAGCCAGCAGAGATAGAAAGGAGAAAGCTTATCTGTGTCTTGTGCAGCTTTGGCCTTTCAGACTAATGAACTGGTTTTAGATCTGCTCTGACTTGCCATCTGAGTCTGATCATGCTGTTTTGGTTGATCGCCACTGTAAATGAAGTCTTTCAAATCTGCCACCTTACTTCTCGTTTATGACATGTCTCTTTTCTTCCTCAATTTCCAATGCAGCAAGAGCATAGGCAGTTTCCACTCCAAAAGGTTGAGTAATCCTTCAAAAAATGCTGTCAGGCATCAAGCTCACTTTTCAGGTAACTGCCCCAGTGAGTGATATCACTTCCTCCCCTACAGCAGATTCTTAAACAGTGAAATGTCTGGTCTTCCTTATCCCATACAAGGTAAGCTATGCCATTAAGATCAGTGCGTTATTCTAGTGCAAAATTATATTGCCGCGTCTGACCTAATTTAACTTTGGGGGGCGGGCACAGCAGTTGCCTCCCGTTCATCTGGGCTTCAAGCTCAAATCAAAGCACAGGCTGGGATCTGGTGCCCTAAGTCTTTATTTACAGCTACCCAGACTTCCCCTCCCACTTCCAACTTAATTTAACCCAATTAGTTGGTCACAGCTTACCTCAGCAGCACAGAATTTAAAACACAGAATTAATCTTCAGGTGAACAAGGTATATTAAACGTATTAGGTACAATTTTATTAGTATAAGTATCCATAGCAACCCTTAGTAAGTAAAGAACTTAAAGATCTAAACACAAACTTAAAACTAAGATGCAGAGAGCAGTCCAGCAGCATGTCTTACTTCAACAAAGGCTAACACCTTGTAATGAAGACGTGCAGTTTATTTACAAACAAAGTAAGGAAACATTTAGAAAGACAAGTAATTCTCTTAGTTACACATGAGTAGTTAGAAAAGATAACCAGAATGCAATTAAAATAATAACTAATGCACTTAATTACAGCACTGAAAGAATTATGAGAGAATGCAGCTATTTACAAAGAATATACTTCACCAAACTTGTCATAAGCCCTTTACACATCAGCTGGGAGCGCTCAGCGAGAGGAACTGATGACAGTCTAGGATACTTCATGCTTGGCCAAGCAGATCTACGCTCTGTCTGTTCTGGATATTCTCTGTACTTATATAGGCACAAATGTGTTGCAGCCAGCTCTCACCCATGAGCTTCTCTCCACCCCATCCACCTTTTTTGCTTCGGTTTCCGGGCAGGCTTCTGATTACCCCCCTTGGTGTTAGAAGCTCAAACTTACACGGTCAGACATGGTCAGACATCTGAGAATGCTCAAAGGACACATCCTCCATGGCCTACATTCCAAGGCTAGATGAAGTGTTCTTTTGTTATCATTAATGGGTCTCTGTCAAGGGAGACACCCCCCATGGTTTTAGAAGCATCTCAAATCTTTTACATTATAATTGATGAATTCTTATCCTGTCTACATTGGCTAGGCAAATGTTTCTATATTGGCCAAGAGAATTGTTCAAAGGCCAAGGGAAGAATTCTGTCTCCCTCTCTGGCCTCTTAACACTCCCCAGGCTAGATGTGTAAAGATCTCTCACTAGAGTGGAAATACAGCTTTGATCTCTGGAGCAAGTTGGCTCAGCATGATTCCTCACAGGCAGAATGGCTCATGAGTTCAATTTCTTTGCAAAGTAAAGTACAGTATCCTTTGCTGATCCAAAAATCGATATAAATCTTTAATTAGTAATACATTCCACCCTTGGATCAACAAGGATATTGTACGTAAGCAATGGCTGAATCGCATTTGTAATTCATTTAGAAATACAATAATAACAACATGGGCTTAAACATAGTGGATAGCATTAAGGCAAACGCTTGAGGGGACAAGCCTCAGTGTAATTTAGGTGATATTTTCCATCCCCCCCCCCCAGCATTACAATTGTCAAAGCCAAATGGCTTGTAGGTCTCAGCTATCTTTATCAGTTCCCCATGCAGTGGGGTACTCATTTCACCTGCACATTCAGAACTTTTTCCCACTGTACATCTGCCCCATAGACTCTAATAACTAAAATCTGGGGAACAGGTGACATAAGCAATTGGGCACATGATGTTCAGCAGAAAAAATCAGAGATACTAAAATTACAGTTACTTTCCAAGGAAACAATAACAATACATAAGAAAAAAAAAATCATTCAGATGGGGGCTTTCCAGTCTTTTGCATTGAGTGTCACATGTATGATTTTCTCCCAGCTGGTGAGAGGTCTTACATGTGCACTAGATGCAAGGAGCTCTTTGCTCTCAGGGAATGAGTCCGTTCTCTAGAGGCTAGAGTAGCAGGCTTGGAAAACATAAGAAAGACAGAGAGGTACATAGACGAGACCTACAGGGATATAGTCCTGAAGTCCCACCTCCAGTCTGGCAGCATCCCTGTTGCCATGGAGGAGAGAGGTCACGTGACAGGAGAGCATCACCCTGGTGTGGCAGGAAGTGATCCTTTAACTAGGTCTTGTCCTGCAGGTGATGGAAAACCCTCTCGCACCAAGGAAGTATCTCCAGGGCCATGTGCCCATGAGGGAAGGGTTAGGACAGCTGTTATAGTTGGTGATTCAATCATTAGGCATGTAGATAGGTGGGTGGCTGGTGGACGTGAGGATTGCCTGGTAACATGCCTGCCTGGTGCGAAGGTAGCGGACCTCACGCGCCACCTAGATAAGGTCTTAGAGAGTGCTGGGTTGGAGTCTGCTGTCTTGGTACATGTCAGTACCAATGACATAGGAAAATGTGGTAGGGAGGTTCTGGAGGCTAAATTTAGGCTTTTAGGTAGGAAGTTGAAATCCAGAACTTCCAGGGTAGCGTTTTCCAAAATGCATCCCGTTCCACGCGCAGGACCCAAAAGGCAGGCAGAGCTCCGGAGTCTCAATGCATGGATGAGACAATAGTGCAAGGATGAGGGTTTTGGATTTGTTAGAAACTGGGGAACATTCTGGGGAAAGGAGGGGCTCTTCCGAAGGGATGGGCTTCACCTTAAACGGGATGGACCAGGCTGCTAACATTAACCTTTAAAAAGGAGATAGAGCAGCTTTTAAACTAGATAATAGGGGAAAGCCGACAGTCGCCCAAGAGCGCATGGTTCGGAAGAATGTATCCTTGAAGGATACTACCAAAAGCAGAGAGGTTCCAAAAAAGATTAAAGTAGCCCAGCTGCTCTAGAGTATGGAGCAGACAGAGCTTAAAGATCCCAAGTTACCCATGCCTACCAATAGCCAAATTAATATGAATAAAATACAGTCTCTAAAATGCTTGTATGCAAATGCTAGAAGTCTAAACAATAAGATGGGAGAGTTAGAATATATAGCACTAAATGAGAGGTTAGATATGATTGGAATCTCAGAGACATGGTGGAATGAGGACAACCATTGGGACACTGTGATACCTGGGTACAAACTATATCGTAATGATAGAGCTGATCAAATTGGTGGAGGGGTTGCACTCTATGATAGAGAGGGCATCGAGTCAGAAAGGATTAAAGTACTACAGGAAACAAAATCTGCTGTAGAATCTCTATGGATTGAAATTCCATGTAAAAAGGGGAAGGCAATGGCAGTGGGGGGTGTACTATCGACCGCCTGGCCAGAATGAACAAATGGATGATGAAATGCTCAAAGAAATCAAGGAAGCTAACAAAAGTTACAGAACAGTAATAATAATGGGTGATATCAATTACCCCGGTATCGACTGGTTCAGTGTCACGGCAGGACATGCTAGGGAGATAAAGCTCCTAGATGAAATAAATGACTACTTCTTGGAGCAGCTGGTTCATGAACCGACCAGAGGGAAAGCCATATTGGACCTAGTCCTTAGTGGAACACCAGATCTGGTGCAAGAGATAGGGGTGTTGGGTCCATTTGGCAATAGTGATCATAGCATGATCGCGTTTGCTTTAATTAGTGGAGGAGGGATAGTAAGGAAATCCACAGTACTACCTTTTAACTTTTGAAAGGGAGACTATGATAAGAAAAAACTAAAAGGAGAAATTGCAAAGGTTAAAGACTTACATCAAGACTTACATCAAGAAAGCTTGGGTGTTGTTGGAAGCCCAGACCAGCTGTATTCCACGCTTTAAGAAAAGTGGAAGGAAGTCCAAAAAACTGCCAGCATGGTTTAAAGGTGAGGTCAGAGAGGCTGTTGACAAAAAAGCATCTTCCAGGAAATGGAAAAAAGAGCCAAACGATGAAACCTGGAAGCAGCACAAGCACTGGTAAGTTAAATGCAAGGCATTGATAAGGCAGGCAAAGGGAGAATTTGAGAAGATGCTTGCTGCGGAAGCAAAAACACGTAATAAAGACCTTTTCAAGTACATTCGTAGCAAAAAACCTGTGAGAGAGTCAGTTGGTCCATTAGATGATAGAGGGGTTAAAGGGGCACTAAGAGGTGACAAGGCGATAGCGGAGAGACTGAATTCTTTGCTTCGGTCTTTACTGAGGAAGATGTAGGGATGTTACCCATGACTGAAGTGGTATTTAAAGGTGCGGAAGAATTGAAGGAAATATCGATACGTCAGGTAGATGTATTACAACTATTTGATAAGCTGAAGAGTAGCAAGTCACCTGGATCAGAGGATATACATGCAAGGGTGTTGAAAGAACTGAAATATGAGATTTCAGACCTGCTATTAGTAATCTGTGAACTATCATTAAAATCATCTGTAATACCTGAAGATTGGAGGATGGCGAACATAACACCTATTTTTTAAAAGGGTTCCAGGGGTGATCCGGGAAACTACAGACCGGTGACCCTGACGTCAGTACCGGGAAAAATGGTAGAAACCATCATAAAGAACAAAATTGTTGAACATGTAGATACAGTAGTCATGGCTTAACGAGAAGACAGCCAACATGGCTTTAGACAAGGAAGATCTTGTCTTACTAATCTGTTATGGGTTTTTTGAAAGTGTGAATAAACAGGTAGACAAAGGTGAGTCGGTTGACATAGTGTATTTTGGATTTTCAGAAAGCCTTTGACAAGGTCCCTCATCAGAGACTTTTGGCAAAACTAAAGAGTCAAGTGTACTATTGTGGACCAGGAACTGGTTAAAAGATAGAAAGCAGAGGGTAGGGCTAAATGGCCAATTTTCCCAATGGAGAAAGGTGAATAGTGGTGTGTACCCCAGGGATCTGTGCTGGGTCCGCTGCTTTTTGACATATTCATAAATGACCTGGAAAAGGGAATAACGAGTGAGGTTATCAAATTTGCTGATGACACAAAACAATTTAAAGTTGTTAAAACCCAAGAGGATTGTGGAAATTTGCAAGAGGATCTTGATAAATTGGAAGACTGGGCATCAAAATGGCAGATGAAATTTAATGTGGACAAGTGCAAAGTTATGCACCTAGGGAAGAACAACCCAAACTAAACACGATGCAAGGTTCCACATTAGGAACCACCACCCAGGAAAAAGATTTAGGCGTCATTGTAGATAACATGTTAAAACCCTCCGCCCAGTGTGCAGCGGTGGCCAAGAGAGCAAATAGAATGCTAGGTATCATAAGGAAAGGAATGGAAAATATAACAAAGGATATTATAATGCCTCTATATCGTTCCATGGTGAGACCGCACCTTGAATATTATGTGCAATTGTGGTCGCCGTATCTTAAAAAGGATATAGCATTATTAGAAAAGGTTCAGAGAAGAGCCACCAAAATGGTAAAGGGGATGAAAGGATACCCCTATGAAGAAAGACTAAAAGGTTAGGGCTCTTTAACCTGGAAAAAAGACGGCTGAGGGGAGATATGATAGAAATTTATAAATTAATGAACGGAGTGGAACGGGTAAACATAGATAGATTGTTTGTTATCAGAATATAGAAAGACTAGGGGACAAGCAATGAAGCTACAGGGTAAACTATTTAAGACTAATAAAAGAAAATATTTTTTCACTCAACGTGTAATCAAACTCTGGAATTTGTTACCGAAGTATGTAGTAAAGGCTGTTAGTGTAGCTGGGTTTAAAAAAGGTTTGGACAAGTTCCTGGAGGAAAGGTCCATAAACGATTATTAAGAAGGGACCCAGGATATCAATGCTTGACCCCAATACAAGCATTCTGGAACCTGTGTCTTTTGGGGAAACTGCTAGGTACGTATGACCTGGATTGGCCGCTGTCGGAAACAGGATACTGGGCTTGATGGACCTTGGTCTGACCCATTATGGCACATCTTATGTTCTTAATCATTGTGAAGGCTGCTCCTCCTCCTGATCTGGAAAGGAGATGACCTAAGGAGAATAAACCCAGGTCCATCAGCATAGTAAGTAGTATGCAGTTTTACCAACTAAACCATCAGTGTGGCCCATCTGATATTTGTTCATATAAAAGAAATCCAATTGTTTTTTGAACAGGTTTACTGTTGAACATTTTCACCAGCAAATGTTCCATGATTTCATAACCGAAGGGCCTTGTTTGTTGATGTCATTGCTGAAGGTGTCAAACTTTACAGATTCGGTGTTCCCTGGGTCATTTGTTCTGGCAGAATGAGCAGATTCTGCACTTCTTCAGACAGGTGTTTTCTTGTCTAGAAGGGATTCTGGGCAAGAAGCTTCCTAATAAGGTGGTGGTGATGTTTAATGATTTTGATTTTATTAAAGGCTACAGTAAGGGAGAGAAGTGGTTACAAGGAAAGGCATTTCTCTTAAGCCTCTAAGTCAGTATTAATTCAGTAGTGCCTCTCAGCTACTTCATGCAACAGAAAGATTTTATGTAAATGTTGCATATGGAGTGGGTAAAAGCCAGTAAACCAGGGTCTCACGCCAATGGCCAGCTATTCAAGGCACAGAGCGCACATAGTTTATTGCTCAATTTTGATGCTGAATGCAAGGTGGCAGAGTCCAATCACAGCAAAATCAAAATCCTAGATTGCAAAAATGCTGTCCAGTAAAATGGGAAAGTACCTGAAGGAGATGCTGGCAGGGTGGGTGGAGATCGCAGAAGTGGAAGGGCAGTGAGCTAAACTGAAAGAGGTTATATGTAAGGGAAGTAAATAAAGACAAGAGGAAGAGGAAACCTATAAGGTTCTCCAAAGTGGTGGCTGCACAAATAAAGACTAAAAATACACAGCTTTCACAAAATGGAGATCACAAAATGAGGAACACAGAAAAGAATACAGAATAAAGCTAAGAGACAAAAAGAAATAAGGATGGCAAAAGCAAAAGGCGGAAGAAAAGATGGCTAAAGATGTGAAGCAAATAAACGAAACGTTTTGCAGGTATTTTCGGAGGCCCAGATTTAAGCATAGGCAACAGAGATACTTGCCTCCAGTGCAAGATTTAGAAAGCATTTTGATGTTAGTGCCCGCCTGTCGAGAGTGCTAATTATTTAATTGTCCCTTGTAATAGAGGCAATGCAAAGAAGAACTTCCTTTTTTCTAGACATAAACACAGCTCTCCCCATTTCTCCCACCACATTATTTGAGTCATGTTTCAGTTTTAAGGTTTATGTTTTATTATACTTGATTAACTGCCCTTAGTGGTACAGCAAAATTTAAAAACAATGTTAAAATAAGAGCTGGAAAAGAACTCTATTGTCAATAGGATAGGTAAAAATCAATTATACCAGGGAAGTAGTAGGGCGGGGGGTTTGGAGAGAAGGGGGAGAAAGTGAAGGAAAATCAGGGAACTGAAATATCATTGGCAATATTAAATAGGTGAGTTTTGAGAAGAGACAAATTTGGGATACGAAAGCTCAGGTCTGAAGGCTGGTAGCAGGGAGTTTCAGAATGCAAGGGAGAGAAAATAAAAAAGCAGAGGAGCAAGTGGACATAAGTCTAGAATGTGAAAGAGGGAAGATGCAAATGGTTGGCATGAATATCACGGAGGGTATAGTGGGTTGAGTGAGGAAGCAGAAATCGGAAAGATAACGGGGAACACCAGAGTATAATGCATGATGGACCAAGGTAAAAAGTTTACACTGAAGCTAGAATTTAACTGAAGGCCAATAATAGTGGATGAGAAGGGGAGTGACATGTTCAAAATGTGAGGCGTGGGCTAGAAGACGTAATGCAGTGTTCTGAACAAGCTAAATCCAGAGAAGTTGAAACTGAGGAAGTCCAAGAAAAATGATGTTGCAGTAGTCAATCTGAGAGATTACCAGAGTCAGGAGTAAAGTGGTCAACGATGAGACAAAGGAAAGGATGAATAACACGAATCCTATAGAGGAGAAAAAGGAACGGCAAACAAGCGAGGGTGTGTGTGTGTGTGTGTGAAAAGATAGAAAAGAGTCTAAGGTAACACCCAGATAACAGAAGGAATCGATGAACAAAATGGGGGAAGCAGGTAAGGATGGGGCTAGGGCAGGAGAGGGACCGCCAAAGGTGAACCAGAGAGCAGCAGATTTAGAGGAGTTGAGATGAAGAAAATTAATGGATAGCCAATCAGAAATGTTAGATATTCAAGTATTGAGGTGGCGGGGGGGGGGGGGGGCGGGCAAATAAAGGGCTATCGGACTAGTATGATGGTGTAGCAATATATTGTCAGCATAATAGTGAGCAGAAATATAGGGGCTTGTTTACAAAGCCGCGGTAGTGGTTCGCGATCATTTCTCGGGGCCGCGGCTCCGATAACAATCGCAAACCGCTACCGCGCTTTGTAAACAAGCTCCATAGTGTTGTTGGACCAGAAGAGTGAGAGGAATCGGAAAGATATTAAATAGAAGGGGGTCTAAAACAAAACCTTGGGGAGCACTGCATGAAAGGGGAAGTGGAGAGGAGGACAGGTTCCCAGCAGAGACAGAGAAAGAACATTGTGAGAGGAATGAATGGAACCACTGAAGAACCAGACCACGCAGACCAAAGTCATGAAGACGTGAAAAAAGGGTGACATGGTGGACTAAATCAAACCAGAGGAAAGATTTAAAGAAACTGCCCTGGAAATGTTATCCTGGTCATGAGATTGGTGAAGCTCGCTAAGAAAAGAGAACAGTTTTCTGTGCTGTGACCAAGGCAGAAACCAGACTGTTTAGGGTGAATCGACAGAGGTAGGAGGCTCTCCACCCAGGCAAACAGGAGAGCCTCCAAGGCTACCCCAGCACTCCTCGTGCTGCCTTGCTGATTGACATAAGCCAACATCGTGGCATTGTCTGAAAACACTCAAACTGCCTGGCCCTCAACTAGGGGCCAGAAAAGTGCAAGAACCAACCTGATGGCCCTTGCCTTGAGGCAACTGATGGACCAAAGTGCCTCCCTGAAGTTGCAATTGCCCTGGGCAGTTCAGTTTTGGCAATGTGCTCCCCAGTCCGAGAGACTGGCACCATTTACCAAGCCCTCATCATTCCTCATTTCGATTTTGCAAATGCCATCCTTCAAGGACTTCCCCGAGCAACCTTAAACCCCCTGCAACTGGCCATGAACAGTGCAGCACGGATACTATTCGGAGCCTCAAGGAGAGAACACATCACACCTCTCCTGAAACAGCTGCATTGGCTTCCCATTCAAGCCAGGATCTGTTTTAAGACCTTGCTGATGACGTTCAAAGCTATCAAGGGGCTATCATCCCCCTCTCTCTCTGACGTCATACAATCGCCCGCCCCCTGCAGACTAAGAAGAACTGCAGAGACTAATATGTTATCTATACCTAAGGAAACAACAAACTGCACCAAAACAACATCCAACCGAGCCTTCAGTATTTGCGCCCCAAGTCTATGGAACACCCTACCACCACACATCAGAGCAATCCCCAACCTGAGCCAGTTCAGGAAGGCCCTGAAACATTTCCTCTTTATCAAACACCTTACCTACAGCCCTGAACCCCAGCCACTCTCATATAGTTCATCCCCAAAAATGTAAAACACCAAACAGGAGCCTTCTCCATTGAACTTCTTATGTATATAGTTCACCTTTGTTCTCCAAGTTCCTTTATATAGTTGATACTTGTTCTCCAAATCCCACTCCCTGTTCAATGTAATGACCAGACATATGCATTTTGTCGGATGTTTTTTGTTACATGTAAACCGCGCTGATTGCAAATAGTGCGGTATATAAGAATTGTAAAATAAAATAAAATAAATAAATAAATAAATAATCTATCGTCAGAAGGATCCACAAGTAATCATCCAGTGGCACACCCTTCCTCAGATGACTGGACTGTTGTCACCACCACAGGCTGAGCTTCACCATCAGTGGAGCTTGAACTCCTGAGAACTTGGGGATCACTGAGTCAGCAAAGACCATTGGAGTGACTGCATATGCGCACATGCCCATGGCATCATCTCGATTGCCGCTGCCATCGATCTGAGGAGCTAAAGATAATACTAGATTCTGGGAGCCTGCTGCGAACAGAACAGCACCAGACAATCCAACAACTTTGACACAGTGGTCATGTGAGTATCAAAACATGCTCCCAGGAAGGCAACAACTGGCTCTTCCCTCAATTGATCACGCAGCGGAAGTTTCCCAAAAAGGCCACCACTGATGACACATCTGATAGAGAACGGGCCTAGATGAGCCAGTCATCCGGATATGGGTGCACAAAAATCCCTTGCCGCCACAGCATTGCAGCCACCACCACCATGACCTTGGAGAATGCCCTTGGGGCAGTGGAGAGTCCAAATGGGAGGGTGAAGAACTGATAATGAGCCAAGCACGATTAAACACAGACACTTTTGCTGATCCTCCTGGATCAGGATATGAAAATATGCTTTGGCCAAATCCAGAGATGCAAGGAACTCCCCTCAGTGCTTGAATCATGGATTGCAAGTTTCCATTTTGAAGCGCAGGACGTGCAAGAGCTTGACGACACCCTTGAGGTCCAGAATGGGCCTGAAGGATCCATCCTTATTTGGCACCATGAAATAGAGTATATGTCCATGTACTGATTGTCTGGGGGAACGGGCAGCACCACCTTCAGGAGCAGCAACTTGTTTAAGGTGATTCACATAGCTGCCCTTTTGGTGGTGGACCCACAGGGAAAGATGACGAAGGAGTCCGGGATCAGCTCTTTGCATTCTACTACTGAGCATCTGTATAGCGCTACCCAGGACAGAGTCCTAATGGTGTCTAGCACACCGCAATCCTTAGTGATCCAGGCTCATTCCCCACTAGCACATCCTGTGGCCTTGGGCAAGTCATTTAACTTGGATTTTTCTGAGGCAGTGGAGGGTTATCAATGTCCCTGTTAAATGTACATTACCAAGTTTAAGTTACAATGTAAACCGCTTTGACTGAAATGATAGCGTAGTTAGTCACCTGTAACAGCAGGAATCAATCCTCACATATGGGCGACGTTGACACCGGAGCCCGTGCGGAGCAAATCCTCACATTAGATCCTGCTTTCTGGGAGGGGAGGTATTTAATTATAAAAAAAAAATCTGGAGAGGGGAGCTTGAGGCCTGAAAGATGATTGAAAGGGGGGGGAGCAGGGCTAAACATTCATCTAGGATGCCAAATATCCTTGCACTGACCCTTTCGATGGTGACATGGCATTGGATTTGTTTCTGACACTGGGCGGCAGGTGTATCTTCTAAACCCAGTCGACCCACTGGCCTTTTAAAGGGAAGCTTCTTTTTGGAACTGAGTTGGAGAAGCTGGTGTAGGCCCTGGGCGAGAAGAAATATTACCACCTTCTGGAGGACAGGCGAGCCTTTGAAGTGGGCAGGAGTCCCTTTCCCATCGGCTTCCGCATGCTCTCTCTGCAAGTAAACTGGTCAGACTTACAGTGGTCTCGGGATTTCTGTCATTACTGGTCTGGAAAGCCCTTCTTCTCCTCTATTAGACTTCTGGGCTGCTTCTTAGTCCTTTCATGGAGCATGTGTGCTGAGGAAGGACCCTCCCAAGCTGCGCAATAAAGGTTTGGGGGCCCATTCCCTGATTCCTCTGGTTGTGGGCAGGTGTCACCTTTTCTTTCAGGAATGGGCCCGGTGGATCTCTGGGTGCTAGACACCATTCAGTATGGCTATGTCCTGGAATGCAAAGAGCCGATACTGGTTGCCTTCATCTCCCCTTGTGGGCCTGCCATCAAAAGAGCTTCTCTGTGGATTACAAGTTGCTGCTCCTGAAGGCAGTGGTACCCTTTCCCTTGAATGATCAGGACAGGTGTTCCATCTATTTCATAGTGCCGAAAAAGGATGGATCCTTCGGGCCCATTCTGGACATCAGAGGTGTCAACAAGCACCAGCGCTTCCAGATGGAAACCTTGCGATCCGTGATTCAAGCATTGCGCCGACAGGAGTTCCTGGTATCTCTGGATTTGGCTGATATGTCTTTTCACATCCAGGGGATCAAAAGTATCTCTGTTTTGCCATGCTTGGCTCTCACTTTCAATTTGCTGCCCTCCTATTTGGACTCTTCACTGCCCCACGGATGTTCTCCAAGGTCATGGTGGTGGTATCTGTGGTGCTACAGTGCCAAGGGATTTGTATGCACCCATGTCTGGATGACTGACTCATTTGAGCCTGTTCTGTTTCAGAGGTATCTCGGGTAGCGACCCGAGTGGTGTCCTTTTTGGAAAGCCACAGCTGGGTGATCAATTGGGGAAAGAGCCAGTTGATGCCTTCCAGTCCATGGAGTTCCTGGAAGTACGTTTCAATACTTGAGTGGGTAGAGTCTTCTGCCAGAGGAGAAAGTCAAAAAGCTGTTGTATTGCCTTGTGCTGTTCTTTTCCCAGCAGGCTCCCAGAATCCGGTATTGTCATCAGCTCTTTGAATTCATGGTGGCGAAAATCAAGATCGTGCCATGGAAGCATGTTCATATGTGGTTGCTCCAATGGTCCTTGCTAACTCATTGGTCCCCAAGTTCTGAGGAGTTTGAGCTCAGGCTCCTGCTGTTGATGGTGAAGGCTAGCCTGCATTGGTAGTAGCAGCTCTGTCGTCTGAGGAAGGACGTGCTCATGGATCCTTCTGACAATGGATGCCAGTCTCTTGGGCTTGGGAGTCCATTACTAAGATTGAATGACCCAGGGAAGTGGTGTGGTCCATCAACCACCTCAAGGTAAGGGCCATCAGGTTGGCTCTCCAGTGCTTTCGGCCCCTTATCGAGGGCTGGGCAGTTTGAGTGTTTTCAGACAATGCCAAAGCGGTAGCTTATGTCAGTCAGCAAAGCAGCATGAAGAGTGCCAGGGCAGCCTTGGAGATGGCTTTCCTGTTTGGGCAGAGAAGAACCTCCCTAGTTTTGTTGGCTCAGCACATTGCTCAGGTGGACAGTATGGCAGTGGATTTTCTTAACTGGCACTCTGGATCTAGGGGAGTGGGGTTGCTTCAGAAGACATTTCAGTTGATTCTGCGCTGCTGGAGTTGCCCTGAAATGGATCTGGTGATGGTCTGCTCCAATGCCAAAGTGTGCCACTTTTTCAGTCACCGCATGGAGATGTTGTTCAAGGACTTCAGTACTCTGGATCAGCCTCGGCCAAGTGAATGCCTGCTCTATGTGCTTCCTCTCTGGCCCCTGGTGGTGTGTGTGATTTCGGCATAAGTGCCACCCAAAAAGGATTATTCTGATGGCTCTGGATTAGCTGAGGAGCGCATGATGCAGCTCCTGCAAGTGCCACCTCTTTGCCTCCTTCTTGGGGCATGCTGCTTTTGGGACCTATCATCTTGGGAAAACCTGATTCCCTTCTCGCTTACATTTTGGCTCTTGAGAGGAGATGGCTAGTGCATAAGGGCTACACTCCTGCCATGGTTTCCACTCTGCTTGGAGCCCAGAGTAGGTCTACCATCCTGGCATACATGCACGTCTGGTGCCTCTTTGAGCAGTGGTGCGGCACATGACAGCTGGCCCCTGAGGTGGCCAAGGTGCTGTTTCTGTTGCTTTTCTGTAGGGCGGTCTGGAGAAAGGCCTTTCTCATAACTCCCTGAAGGTTCAGGTGGTAGATTTGAGGTCCAGTGGCTGGTAAGTCTCTAGCCTCATACCCAAATGTTTTGTGCTTTCTTCAGAGGGTTTGGTGTCTTATATCCTCTCCTCCGGTCTGTGGTTCCTTCCTGGAATCTGTGTCTGCTGCTCAAAGCCCTGGTGTTGGAACCTTTTGAGCCATTGAAGTGTTCTACTCTAAAGGATTTGATGCTCAAGACGGTATTGTTGGTCGTGATTTGTTCTGCAAGGCAGATTTCTGAGCTACAGCCTCTGTCTTGCTGATATCTATACTTATCTTTTTCTGAGGAGTCATTTTCCACTTGGCCTTTGCCTTCCTTCTTCCCTAAGGTAATTTTCTCCTTTTCATGTGAACCAGATGGTTTGCCTGCTCTCTTTCTCTAAGGAACAGTGTCGGGCATGTCTAAGTATCTTTGCCTTATGGATGTCAGGAGGATACCTTTCTGGTACTTGGAGGTTATGAATTCTTTTCATAAGTCAGACCGTGTTTTTGTGCTGTTTGCTGGCCCGCACAAAGGTGATGCGGCAGCTAAGTCTACATTGGGGGGGGGGGGGGGCTGAATTAAGGAAGCCATTGCCTCAGCATATCTGTTGTGGAACTGGTTGGTTCCAGAGGGTTTGCGTGCCCATTCTACCCAAGCACAGGCGTCCTCATGGGCAGGGCAAAGCGGAACTTGGTAGCCCCTGCAGACATTGGTCGAGCATCAATGTGGGCATTACTTTCCATTTTTGTCAAGCATTACAGCTTGGATGTCTATGCTTTGGCAGACATAGCTTTTGATTCTTTTTTTTTGAAACTTTTATTTTCATTTTGCAACAAACAAAAGAAACAACACACCAAAGGAGACAAAACAAGTACACAATAAGGAAAAGTAAACCCAATTACCCCCCACCCCCATGCTTCTTCTCTAGCCGATTATGTCAGCATGTGAGCGCTTCCAAACAACAGTGATTATACATCAAAACGATCAAAAGAGTATCTACGACACAGAATGATCATGGGACAGAGATATATACAAATTTAGACAGTCAGATGAGAGCATTTAGCAGAATGTACATAGTCATTGAGCATCTTCCATTTAGACCGATGATGAGGAGTCTGAACGGGAGAAGCAAACATACGAGGTATTTGTTCATATTTACTGTAGAGACAGACATGATTCCACCATTCATTGGGGCTCAGATGGGAGCTATTTTTCCAGTATTTCGTAATTAGGGAAATAGCAATGCCAAGCATAAAGTCCAAAAGGAAGTAAGCCGTTTTTGGAAGAGAGGGGATCCCCGCAGCTGAGCGAAGTCCCACTATCCTCCAAGAAAGGGGCTCTTGAAAGTGCAAAATAGACTGGATACGACCCCAGACCCGACGCCAGTAATACTGTAGTGCGGGACATTCATACATAACATGAGGTAGTGAACCAATGGCCGCATGGCATGTCCAACAACTATTGCCCTGAGTAGTGTTCCATTTGGCTAATCTGTCAGGAGTGTAAAAACACCGGTGGGCTAGAAAGAAGAGTGTCTGAGTGAGTGAGGCGGATCGGGAAACCCGTGTCACTCTACTCCAGACAAGGCTCCATTGCTCCGGGGTCAAAGTCACATGCAATTCTCTCTCCCATGTTTTCTGCGCTATAGGGGTATCTCTAGTTATAGCATTACATAAGGTTTTGTAAAAATTGGATGCTACACCCGGTGAACTACCGATAGATCGGATAGTCTCCGACCAACCTTGTGTAGGGGATGCCGATGGCGGGAGCACCTTAGCACTCCGAAGGCAATGCTGAAGTTGCACCAACTGAAAGTAGTGTTTCGCTGGGAGACCAAATTCAATTTGCAATTCACTAAAAGTTTTCCAGCGACCATCATGGAACAACTGGCTAGGAATCCAAATGCCCCTAGTGTACCAGGGGCTCCACGCCATCGGCTTATTTTGTATTCGAAATCGAGTATTGTACCAAAGCGGGAGCCTGTCTAACGGACAGAGTCGGGAGTCTAAAGATTGCATAAGAGTATTAAAGGCACCTAAAGTGTCTAAAAGCATTGGTGGATAGTGGGAGTCTGATGGGAGAGTCATACCAGGAAGAAAAGTAAGAGGAATCGGTCTGCAAAGGTCCTCTTCTATGTCTAGCCACACAGGTCTACTCGGTACTAGATCTTCCAGCCAACGAGCGCCTTGTTTGAGAAGAAAAGATTGATGGTACTTCAGGAAATCAGGGAATCTGACACCCCCATTTTCCTTATCTGCTTGCAGCTTATGTTTCGCTATCCTAGGTGTCTTGTTTTGCCATAAGTATCTAGTCAGAAGGCCCTCTATATCTTTATATGTACGTCGAGGTAAGAGACAGGGTAACATTTCTAAAATATAATTCACTTTCGGAACAATCATCATTTTTATGGTTTCTAAGCGACCCCACCAGGTAAGTGTTAAAGGAGTCCAACGGTGAGTAAGCGCCCGGACTTTAGAGGTTAAGTCTTTGGCATTGAAGGAGATAGTGTCTTCCAAAGGAGAACAATAGTGAACCCCAAGGTATTTGACCATGCGAGGTTGCCATAAAAAGGGGAAGGGTTGCATATCTGCCTGATGAAGCAAAGGATTTAATGGAAAGGCTACCGACTTGGTCCAATTTATCTTATAACCGGACAGTTGTGAGTATTTACCAATTTGCTCTAGGACAGCCGGTACTGAGTCTATAGAGACAAAAAGCATAAGGTCATCAGCATACGCTGAAATTTTGATTTCCCTATGGGAGAAGGGGACTCCATGAATCTCCTCCGATTGCCGGATTAGTAAAGCCAAGGGTTCAAGTGCAAGATCGAAAAGAAGAGGGGACAATGGGCATCCCTGACGAGTACCGCGTTGAAGGGGAAAAGGCTGAGACTTTAAAGCATTGGCACATATACTGGCTGTAGGCTGTGCATACATGGTGCGGAGACAACGGAGAAAACCTTCCCCGAATCCGTACCAGCGGAGGACTGCAAACAGGAAGGGCCACTCTAAACGATCAAAGGCCTTCTCAGCATCAAGTGAGAGGCCAACAAATGGGCGATCAAGATTAACTGCGGCAGTCAGTACATGACATAGAGTCCGAGCATTGTCAGCAGTTGATCTACCAGGAATGAAACCGCATTGATCGGGGTGTATTAAGGCAGACATCCTATCAGAGAGCCGGGTGGAGAGAATGGTGGCAAATATTTTATAGTCCGCGTTTAGGAGGGAAATTGGACGATAATTAGCTGTTAGTTGCGGGTCTCTCCCCTCTTTCTCAAAAACTACTACATTTGCCATTGAAAAGGACCCAGAAGGAGAACCCTCCTCGGCCAGAGCAGAAAAATAAAGTTTCAAAACTGGAGCTAAGTCAGCGTGAAAGGTTTTGTAGAATTCAGCAGGGAGACCGTCTGGGCCTGCGGCTCAACCTGAGGCACATTTCTTGATAGCAGAATGAATTTCTGACAAAGTAAATGGTTTGTCCATGGCCACTCTATCTTCGTCAGATAGGGTCGGTCTTTGTACCCCTGAAAGTAAGCGTTCAAATACTTCTGGCTCAAAATCACATTCAGATTGATAAAGCCGAGTATAGAAATCACGAAAGAGTTCTAAGATTTCTGTATCTTTAGTGACCAAGCCCCCCCCCCCGACGGATTACGGAGGGCGGTAACACGCTTGGCTTCTTTTTGACCTTTTAGGGCATTTGCTAATAATTTGCCAGCACGGTTATTTTCCCGGTAATATATCCCTTGTTGTGATTCAATATTTTTAACGGCAGCAGTGTACAAAAGCTGATTGTATTGAAAACGCAAGCATTGTAAACGGAGTAGAATACATGGGTCAGTACGGGACGTGAGGAGACGCTCCCCAGCTTGTATCTGCTGCTCTAGAATCAGTAAGTGCTGCTTTCTTTGTTTCCCCTGCCGAATTTGATAGCTAGTTATAGTTGCGCGGATAGATGCTTTAAAACCCTCCCACCAAGCCCTGCTCGCTGTGTCATGGGGTGAGTTAAAATGAAAATAATCTTGGATAGCGGCCTTTATATCAACCTGAAAATCTTTTTGATCTAGTAGGGATCTATCAAAAAACCAAGCTCGGGGAGAATCGTCCCGCGCAGTGACATGTAATGATAAAGATATGGCAGCATGATCTGAAATATGGAGAGGATGAGTCCTAGCCGTGTCCACTTGAGAAATCAGTGCTTTGGAAATGAGAAAGAAATCTATTCTAGATTGGGAGTGATGGGGGGCAGAAAAAAAAGTAAACTCTAAGTCGGAGGGGTGAAGCAGCCTCCATATATCCACCAGCGCAAGATCTTGCATCAGAGCTGTAAGGGTAGCAAGACTCTTGGGTGGACTACTCGTTCTAGGCGGCTGTCTATCTATCAAAGGGTCTAACACTTGATTAAAATCACCACCAAGTATTAATGGAGCATTGGCAGAGGCCTGTGCCAACTGCGCAATACTTGCATAGTAAGCAGGGTTGTCCACATTCGGGGCATAAATGCAAATACACGTGAATTCACTATCTCCAACCTTAAGGTGTACACGGGCCCATCTACCCTCCTTGTCAGCGCTAGTATCAATTACAGTAGCTTGCAAAGACTTCTTAACCAGAATGGCTACCCCGCACCGTTTGGAAACGGCGGGAGAATAGGCAGCCACCATGTAAGGCTTAGCATTGAGTTTCAGTGTTTCAGCAGAGTTTAGATGCGTTTCCTGAAGAAACACTAAATCAGCATGCTCATGGCTAAGATAGCTAAGGATTTTCTTTCTTTTGATTGGACTATTAATGCCTTTTACGTTGAGTGATAAGATTTTACATAAGGCCATTCAGAAAAGTTAAAAATTCTGAGCATGATAGCGCACATAATTTCACAATGTCCCTCATATTGACTGTATCTGGCTGTACACATGACATAAAAGAAAATAAGCTAATATAATACAATGAAGCGCCCCACATTAAAAAAGAAAAACCGCAGTGCGGTAGAGAAGAAGCAGAACCCCAGAAATTACTGGCGACCATGTGTCTGCGGGGAGAAACACCAGAGAAGGCCGAAATTGAAAAAACACATAACCTGTAGGACTGTGCATGCTCCGAATCCGACCGAGGCACACATCATGGAGGGATAGGAGACCAAAAAACAAAAAAGTCATATAGAGAAAGAAAGAAAGTCCAGGTAGTCTCTGTGCTTGACTATGACCGCCGCATCGGGCCCTTCAAAATGGCGGATAGAGCCGGCAAATAAAAAGTCCAAGTTTTTGGATTAGCGCATCTGCTCTGCTTCTTTGGAGTCTAAAAATGTTGATAGTAGATCAGGATCTTCGAATGTCCTGGTTTGGTTGTGGAGAGTCACTCGGAGCTTCGCTGGATACAACAGGCCAAAGCGAGCCTGTAGCTGTTGAAGTCGAGGGCGAAAAGCAAGGAGTTTCTTCCGACGGTCAACGGTAGGCTTTGCCAAATCAGGGAAGAAGGAGACTTTGTGACCTTCAAATTCCAAATGATGATTCGCCCGGGCAGCATTTAAAATTTGTTCCACTTGTTGATATCGTAGCAAGCGAAAGATAATAGGCCGGGGGGGTCGTTCGGTTGAGCGCCATGTGGGTAGGAACACGGTGTGCACGATCGATTTCCAGTTCTCTATGAAAAGTGATCTTCAGCAAGGAGGGAAGAGTTTTGAGCAAGAATTCTCTTATATCTCCTGCTTCCACCCCCTCCGGTATTCCAATGAGCCTCACATTGTTGCGACGGGCTCGATTATTGCTATCTTCTAACTCCTTTTGAAGATTCTGTATCTGGCGCTCAGCCTTGTCCAGTTTGCCCAAGCGCACCGCGTGCGAGTCGAGGACCCCCGCCATGTTGTCCTGCCGTAATGAGAGACTTTCAAGTCGGTCCTGGAGCACTCCAAAGTCTTCTCGCATGGCTCGAAGCGCTTCTCCATTGGACTGCACCAATTCCTTCACGCCGCGTATTTCCTCTAAAATCTCCAGGTGCATTTCGGGGTTTTCACGAAATGGAACCATCTTCTGTGGGGAGGACACCTCTGTTTTGGAGCGTTTTCCGTGAGAAGAAGAAGGAGACCCGAAGTCCAAGCGCGCTGGTTTATGGGCCGCCATCCCCCCCGAGGTACCCCGGTCAGCTCGGAGCGAAATAGTAAGTTTGTATAGGTATTAAGTCAGGATTCTAAGTAGGCCTCTCGGGAGCTTCAGCGCGAAGCGTCTTACCCGCTGGACATCAGGCTCCGCCCCATAGCTTTTGATTCTAAGGTTTTGTGAGTTACTGTGTTGTACCTAGATAAGGTCTTAGATAGTGCTGGGGAGGAGTCTGCTGTCTTGGTACATGTTGGTACCAATGACATAGGAAAATGTGGTAGGGAGGTTCTGGAGGCAAAATTTAGGCTTTTAGGTAGGAAGTTGAAATCCAGAACTTCCATGGTAGCGTTCTCCGAAATGCTTCCTGTTCCACGCGCAGGACCCAAAAGGCAGGCAGAGCTCCGGAGTCTCAATGCGTGGATGAGACAATGGTGCAGAGATGAGGGTTTTGGATTTGTTAGGAACTGGGGAACATTCTGGGGAAAGGAGGGGCTCTTCCGAAGGGATGGGCTTCACCTTAACCGGGATGGAACCAGGCTGCTGGCATTAACCTTTAAAAAAGGAGATAGAGCAGCTTTTAAACTAGATATTAGGGGAAAGCCGACAGTCGCCCAAGAGCGGATGGTTCGGAAGAATGTATCCTTGAAGAATGCTACCAAAAGCAGAGAGGTTCCACAAAAGAGTAAAGTAGCCCAAATGCCCTCAAGTATGGAGCAGACAGAGCTTAAAGATCCCAATTTACCCATGTCTAACAATAGCCAAATTAACATGAATAAAATACATTCTCTAAAATGCTTGTATGCAAATGCTAGAAGTCTAAAGAATAAGATGGGAGAGTTAGAATATATAGCACTAAATGAAAGGTTAGATATGATTGGAATATCAGAGACATGGTGGAAGGAGGTCAACCAGTGGGACACTGTGATACCTGGGTACAAACTATATCGTAATGATAGAGCTGATCAAATTGGTGAAGGGGTTGCGCTCTATGTTAGAGAAGGCATTGACTCAGAAAGGATTAAAGTTTTGCAGGAAACAAAATCTGCTGTAGAATCTATATGGATTGAAATTCCATATAAAAGGGGGAAGACAATGGCAGTGGGGGTGTACTATCGAGCACCTGGCCAGAATGACCAAATGGATGATGAAATGCTCAAAGAAATCAAGGAAGCTAACAAAAGTTACAGCGCAGTAATAATAATGGGTGATTTCAATTACACCGGTATCGACTGGGTCAGTGTCACGTCAGGACATGCTAGGGAGATAAAGTTCCTAGATGAAATAAATGACTGCTTCTTGGAGTAGCTGGTTCATGAACCGACCAGAGGGGAAGCCATATTAGACCTAGTCTTGAGGGGAAGCCATATTAGACCTAGTCTTTAGTGGAACACCAGATCTAGTGCAAGAGATAAGGGTGTTGGGGCCACTTGGCAATAGTAATCATAGCATGATCGCCTTTGATTTAATTAGTGGAGGAGGGATAGTAAGGAAATCCACAGTACTACCTTTTAACTTTCGAAAGGGAGACTATGATAAAATGAGGAAAACAGTTAAGAAAAAACTAAAAGGAGCAGTTGCAAAGGTTAAAGACGTACATCAAGCTTGGGTGGTGTTGAAAAATACTATCTTGGAAGCCCAGATCAGCTGTATTCCACGCTTTAAGAAAAGTGGAAGGAAGTCCAAAAAACTGCCAGCATGGTTTAAAGGTGAGGTCAGAGAGGCTGTTGCCAAAAAAGCACCTTTCAGGAAATGGAAAAAAGAGCCAAACGACGAAACCTGGAAACAGCACAAGCACTAGCAAGTCAAATGCAAGGCATTGATAAGGCAGGCAAAGAGAGAATTTGAGAAGAAGCTTGCTGCGGAAGCAAAAACGCGAAATAAAGACCTTTTCAAGTATATTCGTAGCAAAAAACCTGTGAGAGAGTCAGTTGGTCCATTAGATGATAAAGGGGTTAAAGGAGCACTAAGAGGCGACAAGGCGATAGCGGAGAGACTGAATGAATTCTTTGCTTCGATTTTTACTGAGGAAGATGTAGGGATGTTACCCATGACTGAAGTGGTATTTAAAGGTGCGGAAGAATTGAAGGAAATATCGATACATCGGGAAGATGTCTTACAACTATTAGATAAACTGAAGAGTAGCAAATCACCTGGGCCGGATGGTATACATCCAAGGATGTTGAAAGAACTGAAATATGATATTACTCATAGCAGGTCTGCAATCTGTGAACTATCATTAAAATCATCTCTAATACCTGAAGATTGGAGGATCGCCAATGTAACACCAATTTTTAAAAAGTGTTCCAGGGGTGATCCGGGAAACTACAGACCGGTGAGCCTGACGTCAGTACCAGGAAAAATGGTAGAAACCATCATAAAGAATAAAATTACTCAGCATGTAGATAGTCACAACCTAATGGGAGACAGCCAACATGGCTTTAGACAAGGAAGATCTTGTCTTACTAATCTGTTATGTTTTTTTGAAGGAGTGAATAAACAGGTGGACAAAGGTGAGTCGGTTGATATTGTGTATCTGGACTTTCAGAAAGCCTTTGACAAGGTCCCTCATCAGAAACCTTTGGCAAAACTAAAGAGTTATGGGATAGGAGGCATTGTACTATTGTGGATCAGGAACTGGTTAATAGATAGAAAGCAGAGGGTAGGGCTAAATGGCCAATTTTCCCAGTGGAGAAAGGTGAATAGTGGTGTACCCCAGGGATCTGTGCTGGGTTCGCTGCTTTTTGACATATTCATAAATGACCTGAAAAGTGGAATAACGAGTGAGGTTATCAAATTTGCAGATGACACAAAACTATTTAAAGTTGTTAAAACCCAAGAGGATTGTGAAAAATTGCAAGAGGATCTTGATAAATTGGAAGACTGGGCATCAAAATGGCAGATGAAATTTAATGTGGACAAGTGCAAGGTTATGCACCTAGGGAAGAACAACCCAAACTATGGTTAGACGATGCAAGGTTCCACATTAGGAACCACCACCCAGGAAAAAGATTTAGGCGTCATTGTGGATACCATGTTAAAACCCTCGGCCCAGTGTGCAGCGGCGGCCAAGAGAGCAAATAGAATGCTAGGTATGATAAGGAAAGGAATGGAAAATAAAACAAAAGATATTATAATGCCTCTTATATCGTTCCATGGTGAGACCGCACCTTGAATATTGTGTGCAATTCTGGTCACCATATCTTAAAAAGGATATAGCGATTTTAGAAAAGGTTCAGAGAAGAGCCACCAAAATGGTAAAGGGGATGGAAGGATACTCCTATGAAGAAAGGCTAAAAAGGTTAGGGCTCTTTAACCTGGAAAAGAGACGGCTGAGGGGAGATATGATAGAAGTCTATAAATTAATGAACGGAGTGGAACGGGTAAACATAGATCGATTGTTTACCTTATCAGAATATAGAAAGACTAGGGGACATGCAATGAAGCTACAGGGTAAACTATTTAAGACTAATAAAAGAAAATATTTTTTCACTCAACGTGTAATCAAACTCTGGAATTTGTTACCGGAGGATGTAGTAAAGGCTGTTAGTGTAGCTGGGTTTAAAAAAGGTTTGGACAAGTTCCTGGAGGAAAGGTCCATAAACCATTATTAAGAAGTGACCAAAGATATCAATGCTTGACCCAGTACAAGCATTGTGGAACTTGTGTCTCTTGGGGAACTGCTAGGTACATATGACCTAGATTGGCCACTGTTGGAAACAGAATACTGGGCTTGATGGACCTTGGTCTGACCCAGTATGGCATATCTTATGTTCTTATGTACCAAAGCTACACCACCACTGGGCAGGAAGACGTCCCACTTGTCTGGACTGCTCCTGTAGGACGATATGGAAGGTGACATTTTACTTACCAAATAATGTCCTTTCTTTGAGTCCTGCTAGACCAGTCCAGGGCTCACCCCCTGGAACTATGTTTTCTGTCATGGTCCTCTATGATTTGTTATATATGGTACCTGGCTATTGTGTACTGATAACCTTCTGTTTTATGCTTTCTGTACATAGCTCAATACAGTTTGATTACTCATTGTTGCCCATGTTGAGGTTGTGTGAGGTGTGCCATGTTCTCACATATTGCTTTGGGAAGGATACTGAAGAGAACTCTGGTGGCTTAGGTGGATAGAGGCATGGAAGTGATGTCATTGAGACCTGGTCTTTTCATTGGTTCTTTGTCTCCATCAATTTGCTGGAAGGGGAACACAACCCCCAGGACAGGACACTATCTGGCAAGTAAAATGTCACCTTAGTGAACAGCACATTAAAACATACTGCAGTAGTCTATTAAATATGTGTATCAATGTGTGTTGAAACATGCTTTCTTAAACTGGCCTCTAAATTAAGAAAATGGCAGTATTCCAGTTTGTTTTTCTGTCTATCTTTACAGAAACCTGGAACTGAGGGTCTGCTGAGAAACAGCTGATTAGTCTGCCATGGAGCTGGCCCATAGCTTATTGTTAAATGAAGAGGCTCTGGCACAAATCACAGAAGCAAAGAGGCCAGTTTTTATCTTTGAATGGCTGAGATTTCTGGATAAGGTGCTTGTAGCTGCTAACAAGGTATGTTTCTAATGTCAGAATATCTTCTGAAGGTCTTTTTCCATGGTCACACAGCTCTTATTAGGGGTGTTCACAGGGCAAAATATTTCTGTTCATGAGGTCTTTCTTTTTCTTGGTTCATGTCACACATTTATTTTATTTAAAAAAAGTTGTAATACATGTTAAATCAATTGGAAACACTATATTTTTAAGGAGCTCTAACAAATGTACATACCTACAGATTTTTTAATTATTTATTTATTTATTTATTTTATTTATTTTCTCTTATATACCGCGCTATTCTGCATCAGTGCAGTTTACATTGAACAAACTGAAATTACATTGAACAGGGCATTGTAACTTGGAGATAACTATTTTACAGGGAACATTTGCTATGGAGGGTTAAGTGGCTTGCCCAAGACCAGAAGGAGCTCCTGTGGGACTAGAAACCCCAGTCCTTCCGGCCCAAGGTTGCTGTCCTCTAGTGGGATTTGAACCCCCGACCTTCCGGCCTGAAGTACCTTGCCCCAACCACTAGGCTACTCCTCCACTCAATTAGCTCTTCTGATTTTCGGTTATAACTGAAAATAATGATAAATGCCCTCTGAAACAAAAAGCTGGGCTGTTCATGGTCACACCTACCAGCAAATTATCTTCCTTGCAATGATATCATCTCCTCTGACTCCATTTACTTTTGCAAAGAAGTTGCGCAAAGAAATGTCATCCTGGTGTCGGCAAGAGGGGAATGAGATCTGGAGTGTGTGCTGAGTAGATGAAAGGAAAGAGGGGTGGACTCCTACAGTTGTAGTATCAGTGGCTGTAGGAGTCCACTCCTCCTTCCATTAAGGCCTAAGGTGATTGTGGCAGTTATCAACAGGAGTGGTCTGGACACCAGTAAGCACATGCATGGAGGACAGGTGAGTGTGTCGATCAGCTTGCCTTCTCCAGAGCTCTGTTGCCGCATACATGAGAAGGGGTGGAAGCATAGTGTCCAACAGAATAGATGGGCAAGAATAGACACAAGTCAGACCCTTGCTAAGGCTGACTTTTGTTTGTCTGTGTGGTTTTGTTTCTTGCATTTTAAGGGGACAATGCTTCTTGTGTGGCTTGTCCTCCTAATTTAAACAAGAATGAAGCATTATCCCAATATGCAAGGAGCACAGACTTGGTGCCAGCATTTTGCTGATGGAACAAAAAAAAAAGGAAACTTTAAACTTTACCAAGCCTATATTTAGTTTTTCTTTTTACCTAAGACTTTTTTTTAATGGTTGATAGACCTTTTAAAGAATTCCGTACAAGACATTAGGCTGTTTTTATTATTTTTTATTTTCAGTACTAGGCTTTATGGTTGCAAGCTCACCTGAAGTGCATGCATAGAATTATAGTTCTGGCTATTCCATTGATTTCCTTTAGAAAATCAGAACAGCAACTTCATACTTGCAGTGGGGCAAGCCTAGGTCTTGGACCTGGGGATGGATTTGAATCCTTATTAGGTTTCTATATGCGTTTTTTGTAATGAATAGACAAATGCTTTTTTAAAATCTTTTTAGAAGTGGAAGCATTTCATGGTTGAATACCTTGCATCTAGAAATATTGTATGCAATACGAAAATGCTGATATACACTGATTTTCAATATTGTCCAAAAAAACAAATTGCTTAAAAAATTAATGCCTAAATTGACTACTCATAAACATCTAAAATCAGAAACCTTTATTTGTAAGTAATTGCTAATCAAAATTGTCTGTAGAAAATGATATTGATACAGTCTGGGGTAATTCTATCATGCTTTTTTTATGTAAGGAATATTTTATATACAGAAGAGGGCTGTTACACAGTTGTGTGACTGAATAAGCACTTTTTTTTATTTAACAGTTTTTATAGACCACCTTTTTATTTATTTTAGTCAAAGCAGTTTACAGATACCATTAACTTACAATGTTTACAAAGAATACAGTACATGCAACATTTAGGCAAATATATAATGAGGTAGTAACTGGGGTGAGAGCTTTCAACAGGGTGGGGGACAGAGTTATACCATACACATAACAATCTTGGAAGGGGTTTTATACGTAATATTTTTCACTAATGAAGTGTTCACTGAATAAGTGGGTTTTGAGTCTCCTGTGAAAATCAGATATTTCTTAAGCCTTGTTGGGAGTGCGTTTCAGAGTGTAGGTGCATAGAATGAAAAGGCCTGGTTGGAGATGAATCGGCTGCTTCTTGCCTTTAGGGTTGGAGCAGCAAGTGTGTCTTGTGTATTTGCTCTTCTGTCTCGATTGTTTGGTGTTTGGCATATGAAGAACTGGAGGTATTCTGAGGTTAGGTTGTGGGTTATCTTGAAAATGGTGAGCAGAGTTTTATATTATGCTCGCGTTATTACCGGAAGCCAATGCAGTTCTTTTAATTTGGGTATTATGTGGTCAGATCTTGCAGCACTGTATAGGATGTGTTCTGGACCATTTGTAGTGGGTGCAGTGCATATTTTTGTATTCTTTGGTAAATAATATTACAGTAATCAAGATGTGGAGATATGGACTGGAACACTATTCAAAAGTCGCAGGTGTCAAGGGGAGGGCATAGGTGTGTTGTAATACTCTGTCATCGTGTGGTCTACAAGCCTTGTGGTCATACTGATGTGCAGTGGTAGAGTTAGTTGTTGGTCAACCTTATACCTAAGTAACAGACTTGTGGCTTGGCTTCTAGCTCATTATCCTGGATTTTTAGTGTGTTTGTTGGTCTGAAGGTTGTTTCTCTGGTAATGTAGAGAACTTTGGGGGTTTTTTTTTAGTTAACTGTGATTTGAGAGCCAGTTTATTAGTGTGTTGTGTGTGTGTGTGTATATATATATATATATATACAGTCAAACCTCGGTTTTCATTTGCCCCGGTTTTCATACGCTTCGGTTTTCAACGTCTTTTCTGACTGAGATTTTGTCCCGGTTTTCATGCATTGCTTCGGTTTTCAACGTCTTTTGACTGAGATTTTGTCCCGGTAGCAGGGAAGAAAAGCTGTCAACGTAAGCAGGAGATGTTGCATGAATGTGGGAGGCAGTTCTTTCTCTTGCAGGGTACGTCTGAAGCTATATCATTAAGATTTTCTGCCATTCTGAAGCATTGAGCAGATAATGTAAAGGTATTTTAATGGACTGAATTCAATGTGATTCCGAAGAGAGCTGGGCACAGCAGCTTGTCAGGGGTGGCTAAGGCCAGATGTTAACATACTGTACTGTACAGTACTGTACTTAGCTTGCTTTCAGTGATGTTAAATGTTCATTTATCCATTTCATTAGTCATTTATATTTATTTCTCATTGTTTTCTGTATGTAAAAATATAGTTATTCTCTATAAAATGTATTTTTTGTGAATATTTTTGGGTGTCTGGAACGGATTAATTGGATTTACATTATTTCTTATGGGAAATATTGCTTCAGTTTTCATACGTTTCGGTTTTAGTCAGACTTTTTCGAACGGATTAATCATGAAAACCGAGGTTTGACTGTATAGGTTTAACAGTGGTGAAAGGTGCATAGAGCATATAATCATCTGCTTAGATATGATAGAAGACATTGTAGGCCTGTATGATTGAACATGTTGGGTGTGGGTAGATACTGAATAAGGGTGAAGACAGAGCAGAGCCTTGTGGTATGCCTTGCTATTGTTTAAAGGGAACGGATTTGTGTGAACTTATATTTATTTGTTGTTGGTGATTTTTTAGAGAGAACGGAACCATTCCACTATAATATGTATACCTTTATCTGTAGTTGGGATATTAGTTTGCTGTGACTGACTGAGTCAAATGCTGATGTTATATCTGAGAATATTAGTATAAACCTTTGTTTTGATTTTTCAGTGCCTTTTATGAGCCTTTTATGAGTGGCATTAGAAGGGCCTGAAACCATGTTGAGGATCAAGAGGTGCATGAGAGTTGATGTAATCTTGTAGGCTGGAGATGAGTTTGTAGAAGCTATGAATCTTTGGGTCCAATGAAATGCTCTTTATTATGGAGCAGGTAGATGCACAGTTATTACTTAAATCAGCTGTTGCTGATTTAATTCGTCCCTTTTCCCCTTTCACTCCCTGTTAAGATGTTACATATATTTTTTGTTTAATGTAATGTTCAGTCTTTGAGTTCTCTGTAAACCGCTTTGATTCACTAAAAGCGGTAAATAAGCACAAATAAATTAAATAAATTTTAAGGTTGGTAGGCATGGGACTTTGTGTGAGAGAAAGCTGCGTGATGCTGAGTAATGTGGGGTTTAGCTCAGCTCATGCTATTTTGATCCAGAAAACCAGGTATGGGTCCAGGGGATATTTGGTGTTGAGGTTGGTGGTGGTGTTCTTAATGTTTTCTGGAGTGATTGAGTCAAAGGCGCACACCAAGTGTTGCTGTTTGACTCACTCATTGTCAATGTTGACCTTGTATCTGTGTTGATATTTATCTCTTTTAATCTTACTTTGCAGGAAGATGGCCATTTCTTGTGGGCAAAGAACATTGTCCTCTTTTCTTTGAGTTGGGTCCTTTTAGCAGAGGTTTCGCTATGTCCATTAGCTCTAGGGTGTTTTAGGGAGCTCATGATGAGTTGTGTACAATATTCCTTTTTGCTGCTATCTATTATGCTATGGTATTCTTGTAGTTTGGCTGTATAGGCACTCTGGTCATGTGGGAGCTTTGAGTGTTGCTATTTTCTTTCCAGTCTCGCTTGAGAGCTCTTAACTCTGTCATGTACCAGTTGGCCCTCTGCCATCTTTCTGCAGTTCCCAGGGTTTGTGGGGCTAGAGCGGCTGTGGAAATTGTTTCATATCAGTAACATATAAGTACGCACATGGACAAGATGGCACATAGGCTTGCTTGAGGAGGGGGTGGGGAGGCTAGCTTGTGAGAGCGAGACGTGGAGGATGATTGATATGAATGGGAGGAGGTGTATCTTGGTAGTCTTTATCCATGATACTGGACATGGGTCAAGCAGGAGATTGTTATATTGATGTGTGATATTGTTGCATTGCGTTCTTCAGGGAGGGATGTCCCTGAAGGTGGTCGAGACCTGAGTGGATGAGGTTGTGTTAGGGAGGTAGGTAGGATGAGTCTGATGTGGTTGATGGTGGTGTGCTTGGTCTGAAGGTAGTCTGCAGTATTTTGAGAGTTGATGGTGTTGTCTTGTCTTGTTTAGATGGGGTCCTTTATAAGGGATTTAACGAAATTGAAAAGCTCCTTGAGTTTGAGAGTGCAGAGAAAGGTGCTATTGCAGTACTCTCTTTTTGAGTCAAGGGTGTTACAGTAGGTTTTAATTTTTTGCCCAGGTATTGGGTCTGCAGTTCTGGATACTTGAATTTTTTCCACAGGCGTTCAATTTGGCAAAGTGCTTGTTTTTGCTCTCTGTTTAGTAGAGTATCAGGTGCTTGGTGTTGCTTAGCGGTTGGCGCTTGCATGTGTGCGGTGGCTGCTGCTGCAGATATGATGGCATTCCACTTGTTGATCATTTTCAAGGTCCGTTTCCAGTGGGATGTCCTTCAGGATAGGGAGTTTTTTTATGGAGGAATGTCTGTTCATCAAAGGCGGAGAACCTCCTTATAGCAGAGCTCATAGGACATGTGGGGTAGCTCAGGTACGGGTGCGTTAGTGTGAATGATACGAGGTGATGGTCAGATCAGGGGATGGGATTTACAGTTGGTGGTGCATACTGAGATGCGGTTAGCAGGCTGTTGGGGAGGAAGACCAGATCTAGGGTTCCTCCTATGGAGTGAGTGGGGGTGTTTATGAATTGTGTGTAGTGTAGGTCATCCATTGTTTAAAGAAAAGCTGTGCTTTAACTGCTAGTGGTCAAAGGAAGGTTCAGGTCACTAAGGAGGACAAGGTGCTTTTTGTTGGGACGAGTGTGAGCAGATAGTTTCGAGCAGTGTATCCAGTTCTTAGGCTTTGCTGAGAGGAACCCTGTAGGCTAGGCAGATGGTGAAGTGTATGTTAGTGATCAAGAGGATGTCTATGCCCTGGGTAGAGATAAAGTTGGTGGTGTTGAATCCCAGTACACTATCTTTGTGAGGTCTTCTGCCGCCTACATTTTAGGGTTATCAAGCAAACGTTATTAAAAAAACGTTATTGAGCAAAAAAGAAAATGAGTAGTGTTAAGTTTTGTTTTTCATATTGGATTATTCCATTCTCCAGGACCAAGCAGGAAGTCAGTCCTCACATATGGGTGTCATTGGCGCCGATGAAGCCCTAGCGGAGCATTTCCCCAGCTTTCTATGAAAGCCTTTGGGAATGCAGGCACGCATGTGCGGTTCCCTTCCCGCCTAAAGGTGCCATCTTACCTCGGTCTCTTTTTTTCCGAGAAGCCCACCGGACGTGTGTCCTGTCATCCCGGATAAAAGTTGATTTTTTTTTCGGCGATTCTCGCTGTTTTTTCTCCCGGTTCGACGCCGGTTCCCCTCCCGCCGGGTTCGGTACACTGGTATCGAGCCCAATTCTTCTTTTTCAGTTTTTGCCCTTCGTGGCTGGCGTTGGCACCCTTTTTTGCTTTTTCCCTAGAAGGACGGTCCTTTGACCTCGCGGGGACTCTCTTTTTTTCCCCGATGGCTTCCATCAGTTTCAAGAAGTGTGATCGGTGTAAGAAATTAATGTCTCTCACCGACACACACGACTGCTGCCTTCGGTGCCTTGGTCCTGATCACGACCCTAAGTCATGTGGACCACGTGGGAAGATGTCTTCCAAGGCACTCTGAAGTCTTCAGCAGCAGAAAGAAAGGCTTGTCTCGGACTCAGCCTCTGGCCGGGCCCGGACCTCGTCTGAGGCCTCGACATCTCGGGATTCGGATCCAGAGCGCCGTCGAAGCTCCTTGGACAGGGGGTCCCCCGACCGGGAATGCAAGAGGAAGAAGCGGCTCGCGAGGGCGTCGTTGGAGGAGGTCCCTGGCTCCTCAAGGGCCAGGTCTAAGACCCCCGACTGTCGCCCCGGGCCCGTGGACCAAGAGAAGCCTGCCAAAGTTCCTTGCGTGGAGCTGGAGTCTGCTGGACACATAAGCCCCGTAGTCCTCGGACTCTCCTCCCAGAGAGCTAGCGTCGGGCCCGGCGCCGCCGGGGCCCGAGTCGGTGGCTGCTGCGTCTCCCTAGCTGAGTCTCAGGGTGACAGCCTTGGAGAGCAGACTGTCTGCCTTCATGGAGCAGCAGTGGGCACTGATGGCCAGCCTGTCTGGCGCATCTGCCCCGACCACCGGGACATCGACTTCGAAGTCAACCCGGCGACCGAGCCGATACTCGAGTCCATCATGGCTCGAAGTCGACTTCGGTCGAGGTCTCCCTCGACCTCCCGCTCGGGACCATGGACGTCGACGTCGGTGCCTCTGGCGTTGGGGCGGGTGCTCCAGGGCCCCGCGGGGTCGGACCCTGACTCCTCGTCGGACGAGTCCGCCTGGGAGACAGAGGATGAGGAGTCCCCCGATACGTTCAAGATTCGGTGCGTCCCGTCGGACTCACCACAGTCTGAGCCCCGGAGTAGATCCCCTCCGGAGGGTACTCGGTTCTCAGAGTTCGTCCAGGATATGGCCACTGCCTTGGCTATTCCGGCGGACCCTGAGGAAGAGTCTCGAGCTGAAGAGCTCGAGGCCCTGCAGTATGACTCTCCTCCGAAGGAGGCCTTTACTGTCCCGGTTCCTCCGATGCTGGAACGGCTCCTTTTCAGGATGTGGGAGGCACCGGCCTCGGCGCTGGTTTTAAACAAGCAAGTCGACTCTATCTATCGACTCAGAAAGAGCCCTGGCTTTCAAAAGGCGCAGCTACCACACCATTCCATGGTTGTGGAATCGGCCATGCATCGTCTGAAGAGCCAGAAGATGCACTCTGCGGTGCCCCCCGGCAGGGAGGCCCGGAACCTTGATGGCGTCGGTAGAAAGTGCTTCCAGGGCTCGATGCTTGCTTGCCGTGTCCGGTCTTACCAGCTGTACATGGGCATGTACTTGCGGGACGTGGCCAAGGAGTTGGCCGGGTTCTCTGCTGGACTCTCCAGGGAACCCTTGCAGAGATTCAAGTCCTTGTCCTCGGGGATTCGGGACTGCTCGAAGTTCATGTCCCGCGCCGCCTACGATGGCTTCGAGGCTTCGGCCCGAGTTGCGGCAGCCGGCATCGCGGCTCAATGCCAGGCATGGCTGCAGTCATCAAACCTCGAGTCATGGGTTCAGGACAAGTTGGTCGATGTCCCTTGCCGAGGTAAAAACCTTTTTGGCAAGCCCATGACCGAGAAGGCCACCCAGCTCGAAACAGAGCACCTTACACAGACAAGGCTGTCTAGGAAGACCTCTGCCCCTTCTCATAAAAAGAAGGGCTCTGGTAAAAAGCCCTTTTACCCGAGGAAGGGCACTGCCTACTGTGATACAGTAGCCGGTGTAGAGCCCATGATAATAGGTGAAAAAGAGGAATTTACCTTGGAGTCTGATAGGCAGCAAACACACACAGCTCACAGGAGGCAAAAAAGCAATAGAATAAGTTTACCACACACTAGTCCTGACGTAGCAGAAAGGTTAAAAGCTAATCAGGATCACCTGTCCATGAAAGCACAGGCAGCGTGCAAAAGACATGAGGATAAAAGCTGCTGGGTAAATACAGGAGAGGCCAGAGGGGGCAGCGACCTGGGAGGAGTGAGCAACCAGGCGGAGAGCAGACGTCACACAGAAGGAAGCCTGCTCAATCAAGGAAGCAGTAGGTGTGGTCCGGTAGCAGGAAGCAGCCGGGGAAAAACTTCTCAAGAACGTGGCCATAGCACTGCTCAGACTGCTGGTAGCTGGAGGTCCCGGGAAGGAGCTGTCCGTAGCCCAGAGAGAGGAACCAGGACAACAGAGAGAAGGTGGGAACCTAGCTTTAAGAGAGAAAAAGCTAAGAACTCTGTTTTGTCTGGAGGTCCAAGGCATGGCATAAGAAGTAAAGTAAATGCTGGGAGTTATGACGTAATTCCACATTACTGGGGAGAAAAGGAAAGCCAGAGGGAAAAACAGAGTTACTTACCTGTAACGGAGTTCTCCGTGGACAGCAGGATAAGTCAGCCACACCTGGTGACGTCATGCGACGGCACCATGACGGAAGTGCTCTCTAGCTCAGAAGCTTCTGAGCATGTGTGAGGTGGTCCCACCTCCCCGGTCCGCCCCTAGCCCGGTCATTGAGTGACTAGCTGTGCCCCTGCGGCTAGGGCACGGGCCGCGCAGGCCACTCTCTCATGTAGGGGAGGTGGGTGGGATTGTGTGGCTGACTTATCCTGCTGTCCACGGAGAACTCCGTTACAGGTAAGTAACTCTGTTTTCTCCTAGGACAAGCAGGATGTGTCAGCCACACCTGGTCTCTCCCAAGCTACGTGTTGAACGCTGTGGAAAATGAGGGGGGCATGCGACAGAACAATAATACAGCCGTTAGTGAACAAGAACAATAATACAAGTGTTTATTGTGCAACAACTGGCATACAGAGTAAAGTGTAGAACTCATAGGCAACCTGCCATGAGGTAGAAGAACATCAAACGTGCAAACATGCAATGGAGGTAGAATACATCAATTGTGCAATCCAACAAACAGTGCAAAAACATCAACTGTGCAACTAGCAGAGTACAGCGTACAACTAGCAAGAGTACAAGTACGTATGAGCCTACATGCTCAGCACCGGGACAGAGATATCTGAGTAGCTGTCCCGTCAGGGTTGGGGCTGGTCGACTGGTCCGGCAGGGTCCGAACCGTCGTGGGCGCTGAGACTGCAGACAGAACTGCTCGGCCAAAGGAGCTGTAGGCCTCCACATGGAGGTCCAGGCAGTAGTGCTTTTGGAAGGTGAGTTGAGAGGACCAGGTGGCGGCTTTGCAGATTTCGCTCACTGGGACCTCCTGCGCGCTGGCGAGAGATGTGGCTAGTGCGCGGAGCTGGTGTGCACTCGCCTTGTTCTCTGGGAGGGCGCCCGCCTTTTGCAGGCAGTAGGCGACACAGTCTGATATCCAATGGGAGAGTGACGGGTCGCCCCGATCTGTTAGGGTCGAATGACACGAAGAGCTGGGTCCCCCGTTGAACGGCGGATGTCCTGTCGATGTAGATGCTTAGGGCTCGGACGCAATCCAGTGAGTGAAGATGCTGCTCCTCGGGCGAGGAGTGAGGAGCTGGGAAGAAGGAGGGAAGCTCCACAGACTGGTTGACGTGAAAGGCAGAGGCAACCTTAGGAACAAACTTAGGGTGGGTCCGGAGGGATGCCCTGTTATGGTAGATCTTAGTGTACGGAGGGTGAGCCACTAGGGCCTGTAGTTCGCTAACCCTCCTCGCAGATGTGATGGCGATGAGGAAGAGTGTTTTCCAGGACAGGTATTTTCCTCCCGCCGTGTGCAGGGGCTCGAACGGCTCCTGCGTTAGCTGCTGCAGGACAATATTGAGGTCCCAAGAAGGTACTGGTTTCCTAACAGGGGGTTGCAGGTTCCTGAGGCCTCTCATGAAGCGCGTCACGATGGGAAGGGCGGCGATGGAGCCCGTGGCTGAGTCGCTTCGAAGTTCGTGCAGAGACGCAATGGCTGCGAGGTGTACCTTGATGGACTGCGGTTTCAGGCCGAGGCTGAAGAGAAAGGAGAGGTACTGCAGGACTGTGGGAACGGGGCAAGAGGATGGTCGGACTCCTTGGCCTGTGCACCAGATACTGAAATGTTTCCACTTATGGCTGTTTGACTTTCTAGTGGATGGTCTCCTGGACGCCAGGACAGTCTGCTGCACCTCCGCGGTTAGGTGGAGGTCATGGAGGTTTACCCTTTCAGCCTCCAGGCTGTCAAGGCAAGAGTCTGGAGGTTGGGATGCCAGGTCTTGCCATCGTTCTGGGTGAGCAGATCTGGTCGCATTGGTAATCGAATGGGTGGTTCTTGGGAGAGCTGCAGCAGCAGGGAGAACCACATCTGCCGTGGCCAGTAGGGCGCAATCAGAATGATGTGCGCCTTGTCGTCGATGATGCGCTGTATCTTGGCTGTCAAGAGAGGGGTTGGAGGGAAGGCGTACGCCAATTCCCAATCCCCCCCAGGGTACGGCGAATGCATCCGAGGTCACTCTCTGGAGCGACGGGCGTTTGGAGCAGAACAGTGGGCATCTTGTGTTGACCTCGGTCGCAAAGAGGTCGATTTGGGGAATTCCCCAGTGTTGGAAGATGTTCCCCGCCACCACCTCCTCGTGAAGTGTCCACTCGTGGGGTTGGAGCTGCCTGCTCAGTCTGTCCACTAAGGTGTTCTGGTCCCCGGGGAGGTAAGTTGCCTGTAGAAAGCAGTTGTTGGCTAGCGCCAAGAACCAGGTCTCGAGGGCCTCCCTGCATAGAGGACGTGATCCTGTGCCCCCTTGTTTGTTGATGTAGAACATGGTCACCTGGTTGTCTGTCTGTATCAAGACTGACTTCCCTGCCAGGTGAGGTATGAACGTCTGGAGGGCATACCTGACTGCCCGGAGCTCGAGAACGTTGATGTGAAGGGATTGTTCCGCTCTGGTCCAGGCTCCTTGCGTGCTGAGATGCAGCAGGTGGGCTCCCCACCCCGTGGAGGAGGCATCCGTGGTCAGGATGAGTTGATAGCCGCGGGGTTGTAAATCCTTGCCTACTGCGAGGTTGGCTGGTTCCATCCACCAACGCAGGCTCTGGACAACCTTGGTTCTGGTCGGGATGCGGGTGGTGAGTGGTTGAGAAGTTTGTTTCCAGTGCGTCCGGAGGTGCCACTGGAGGGTGCGCATGTGCAATCTGGCCAATGGCAGGACCGAGGTCGTCGTCGCCGCCATGTGACCCAGAGGGCGCAGGATGTCGTGGGCCATGGTCTGCTTTGCTGCTGATACCTTCTTGGCAAGGTGAATGATGACCTTCATCCGGTGCTCGGGAAGGAAGGCCTTGGAGGCACCGGTGTCGATTATCGCCCCGATGAATTCTGTACGTTGAGTGGGTTCCAGCCGGGACTTCTCCTTGTTGAGAAGGAAGCCCAGTCTGGTTAGTAGGTCTGTCGTCTCTCGCGCACTGCTCTCCTGAGCTCGGGAGCAGAGGGCGCCGACAGCAGCCAGTCGTCCAGGTAGGGAAAGATGACGACGCCTTGTCTGCGTAGGTGTGCGGCGGCCACTGCTGCGCACTTCGTGAAGACTCTGGGTGCCAGGGAGAGCCCGAATGGAAGGACACGATATTGGTAGTGGCACCCCAGTGCTATGAACCTCAGGAATTGCCTGTGGGAGGCGTGGACTGGAATGTGAGAGTAAGCGTCCTGCAGGTCCAGAGTAGCCATCCAGTCCCCCGCTCTGATGAGGGGAAGAATGGAGTTCAGCGAATACATCCGGAACTTCTCCTTTGTGATGAAGTTGTTCAGCTTGCGGAGGTCCAGAATAGAGCGGAGGCCCCTGGACGTCTTGGGGATAAGGAAGTACCGGGAGTAGAAGCCAGTGTTGATTTCGCTGGGGGGGACCCGTTCTATCGTCTGGGTCAGGAGAAGTTGCTGCAGAAGGTCCGAAAGTGAAGTTTCCAGATGCAGCGGAGGCTGGCTGGTGGGTTGCATGCGCTGCCACGGTGGGGAGGAGAAGCGTAAGCGGTAGCCCGACTGGATAATCTGGATGACCCACTTGTCCGTGGTGATTTCCTGCCATGCTGACAGGAAATTGGACAAGCGACCCCCCTCACAGGCAGAGCTGCCGAAACACTCAGCGCAGGGTCCAGCCGAGTTGAGTTGTCAGAAGGAGGAAGTGTTCTTACCGGACTGCTGAGGGTTCGCCTGTTTCTGTTTGCACTCCCTCAGTTGCTGTCTCTGAAAGGACGATTTATTGTAGGTCTGCTTGAACTTCGGTGCTTGCCACTGTCGATTGGAGCCGTAGTATCTCTTGGAAGAGGAAAAGGGCTTGCGGTAGTAGCTCCCTTTCTGTGACCAGGAGGGTCGTTCGAGTTCGTCCGCCGCTAGTGTTTTCAAAGCGGTGCAGTCCTCTTTTAGGCCGTTCACTGTATCTGCGACCTTGTCTCCAAACGGAGTCACCCAGGCAGGGCGCGTCAGCGATCCTGTCATGGGTGTTGTCCGATAACCCGGACGCACGGAACCATGCCCAGCGGCGGGCCGAAATGGCCGTGCCCGCTGTCCGGATGGCAGTGTCAAAAGCATCAAAGGCTGTACTCATAAGGTGCTTGGTACATTCGGCCAGCTCTTGTAGCGTGGCTGAAGCTGCTGGCTGTGATTGCTTGGGAAGAGTATGCAGCTGGCCTTTGAGATCTGCCAGGAGGGCGCCTTGGAATAAGACATGCTGGAACTGATGTGCTGATATCTTGGCACCGAGCATCGCCCCTTGGAACACCTTCCTCCCCATGTCATCGAGGAGCTTGGGGTCTCGGCCTGGCAGGTGGTTAGCCTGCGTACGTGAAGATTTAGTTCTTTTGAGCGCTGAAGCCACCACAATGGACTGGTGGGGCAGCTGAGACTTGTCAAATCCTGGTGCCATATGGAGGAGGTATTTACTGTCTAGGCGTCTGGCGCAGGCCTGACCGGAGGCAGGGGACTACCAGAGGGTAGACTGCTTGTCTTTCAGTTTCTGGTGGAGGGGGAGAGCCAGAGCTGGTTTAGGGCTGTTGAGGTATTTCATGACCTCCGGATCCTTCTCGTCGGAGGTTTCCTCCATGGTAAGACCCAGCCGGGCCACAACCTTCCTCAGGAATTTGGGGTAGGTAAGGTCTTCAGGCACCTGTGTAGGTGGCTCCTCCGGTTCATTTGGTGTAGTCTTGGAAGAGGGTGAATCTGGCCCTACCCCCTCTACGTCGCTCCCTCCTGAGTCTAGGCCATGCATTGGAGAAGGACTCCGCGCTCTAGGAGGTGTTTGATCTGGTGATGATGGGGAGAAGGACCGTTCAAGGCTAGGCAGGGTTACTGCTGGTGGTGGCATGTCCATAGAGGCTACTCGCTCATGGTCCAGGTACGGAGGTGCTTGTTGACTCACCTTGTGGATCAAACATCGCAGGATGGCTGCAGAGGTGCTGGATTCCGCAGAATGGCTGCTCAAGTGCCCTCTGAGTGAAAACGTGATCGCTTGCTCTTCTTGTGGCCGCGGGAAGAGCCGCTGTCAGCACTCCTCCCGCTAGAGTGGGAACGTCTGTCCCTGTGGCTCCCGTGTTTATTTGCAGCATCTGCAGTATTTGTACTGTGCCTCTTGTGTCTCTTATGTGCGTGGACACTTGCCGCTGTTCCCGCTGTTGCCGCGCCGATCGGAGGCTTCCCGGCTGTCGGAGCGGCGTTTATGATTGCCGCGCCGGTGATCTCCTTCGGCGCGGGCTCCCATATCGCTGGCTCCAGGGGAGGGCTGTTGGCGCTGAAGACAAGCAATGGCGTTTGGCACGGTTGGAGGACCCGCTCTGACCAATCAGAGCAGAGTGGGAGTGTCTGGAGGCGGAGCCCGTTGGGGCCATGTGGGCGGGGCCATCTTGGCTGGAGGCACGGGAGCCGCATGGCAGAGGGGAAAGGCCCGAGGAGCAGTGAGCTGTCTGGGGGCTTAGCCTGTGCACCGTGGAGGCAGCGGGGGAGGTCGGCTTCTCCGTAGAAGATTGTGCGATGGACCCCCTGCATGAGCGATCTGGAGCGGCTTTGAGGGGTGCCTTCCCTGTCGCTGACCTGTGGTGCTCAGAGGTCCCGGCTTGAGCAGGAGAAGTTCGTGCTGATTCAGATGAAGCCAGAAAGTCTTTTAGAGAGTGGTCTCTGTGTTTCCTTGCCCTGGGAGACATACGAGCGCAGCTGGAACAGTCCCCGACTTCATGAGACGCTCCGAGGCATCTGAGGCAACGCTGGTGAGTGTCTGTAATGTTCATTTTGCGATTGCATTGCAGGCATTTTTTAAAACCTGGTTTGGGCATACTGAAACTATTGATTGTAACGGAGAGCTGAATATCCGTCTTGAGGCAAAGGCGGAAGAAGAAACACTGACTGGGCTAGGGGCGGACCGGGGAGGTGGGACCACCTCACACATGCTCAGAAGCTTCTGAGCTAGAGAGCACTTCCGTCATGGTGCCGTCGGATGACGTCACCAGGTGTGGCTGACACATCCTGCTTGTCCTAGGAGAACTGCCACAATACCAGGTATTCAAAAACCTGCTTACCTAGCGCAGTTTCCTGATAAGCTGACCAGTGCCTCACAGAGAGGGTTTTACAATGAACACAGCTATGAGGATTTTAACCCACCTGCAGCCCCGGAGGATTGTGAACTAATGCAGTGGGAAAATAATAGCTGTAACCTTGAACCCACACCAATGGACTGTACGTTATGTTTCTCTGATGATATTGAATCATTGTGCTAAACAAGTGGGCAGAAGTTCTGTAAAAATACCAAAGGAAAAGAATATATTTTTCTTCAAAGAAGCTGTTTTTGTTCCTGGTTTTTGTTGTATAAAAGGAGATCCTTAGGGGAGGGGAAATAAAGCCCTGTTCTTATTTTGCCTTAATTACTCGACTGCAGACTGTTATTGTGCTAGAAGGCAACTTGATCCTCAAGGCCCTAGGCGGATGCCTAATAAGGACTGGGAGAGGAGTCACAAATGGCATAGTTTTTCGGATCATTCCTGGAGATTATACAGCAGGAACCCAGCAGAGTGACGTTGCTGAAGAACAGGACGAGTATCACAGCTGGACACGCCCAGAAGGTTCCAGAACCGGTGAAAAAGAAAAAATACCTTCTCAGAGCGCGAATCTCCACCTGGCTCAGGTAATGAGTATTTGGGCACAGGCGGTGGGGATTCCAGTGAGAAGGAGCGGTAAAAAGGAAGAGAGACTAGGCACGAAAATAGTAGTAGTGCCACACTTGGTGTTTGTTGTCTGTTTATTTGTTGTAGTGTGCAAGCATGGAGATGGATCCCCAAGAAGTGCTTCAGTGGATGAGCCTACAATTCGAGAAACAGAGGGAGCTGGTGCAGCTGAGCCAAGAGCAAGCCACGGCAGCCTTACAGGCCCAGCAGAAGCCCCTGACAGAATTGTTACAAGCTTTGCTGGCAGACCAGACAACGGAGAAAACACCAAAAGAACATTACTGTGGGGTAGGCCCACAGAACTGTGGGATATTGTCTTTTGGACAGTTATCTGAGGCCGATAACATAGATGACTTTGTGGAGGCTTTTGAAAGGGTAGCCCACAATGCAGGTTGGCCGAGCGAGCAATGGGCAGTTAGGCTGGCCACCTCCCTAACGGGAGAAGCCTTAGCGGCTTACAAGGCCATGCCCGCTGCTCTGGCAACTGACTATGAAGAAGTTAAAAAAGCCATACGGGATAGGCTAGGCTTGACGACTATGGTTTACAGACGTATGCTGAGAGCCACCAAGCTCCAACCAGGTGAAACACCTAGGGCACTGTGCCAGAGGATGCGTAGCCTGGTATGGAAATGGCTCGCTCCAGAAGGGAAGACCCTTGAGAGTATTATTGATACAATTGTGTTGGAACAATTTTCAGAGGCAGTTCCTGCCGAAGTGAGGTCCTTCTTAACTTTGCAAAACTGCCAAACCTCAACCGAAGCAGCTCACCTCACGGAACAGTTTATGGAGGCTGAGTTGGCCAGTAAACCACAGGGAGGCGCTGGTAGCACGTTTGGTGTGGCAAAGTTTGGTAAAGTAATTAAGGAGCCTAGGCTGTATGTTCCAAATGTAACTGAATGTTTGCCTAAGAAAGAGGTTAAAGACGCACTGATAAAATGCTTTAAGTGCGGTATACGGGGTCGTAGAAAAAAGGATTGTGTCAGGCGAACAGCACTGATAATCGGTGACAGAAAATGTATGCAAGAAGGATTCCGTATAAATGTTGAAGTGCAAGGTGTGGTAGCTCAAGCATTGCTTGACTCGGGCGCAGACCAAAGTATATTCTCGAAAGTTCTGGCGAACCCTACAAGCCAGCAATGGGTCCACATCGAGCCAACCAGAAGGAGTAGCCAAGATACGCTGTATACATGGAGCATCTACCTGTTATCCTCTCTATAGCCTGGTAATAAAAGGGTTAGGAACGCGAAAGGAAGTTTTAGTTGCCCTACTCCCCAAATTACCCTTTGATTTTGTGCTAGGTAGGGACTGGCCACCATTTGATAAAGGGATAAGGGAAGGCATACACATAAGAGGTATGGCCTCTGCTGGGTCCCCAGCCCAAGTAGCAACAGCACCGCTTGAACCCCCGGAAGGAGATTCCGGAGCCTCTAGAACGGGAAGGAGAACCCCCAGTCGAGGAGGATAGGCTGGCGGAGATGGGTCTAGGAGAGCTTCCCACGAGGGTGGAGACCGGGAAAGGCCCAGAACAAGAGGGTAAGCCAAAGGGGGAGGCTATTGTGACACTAGTTCCCAAGCCACTGTTTGCAAAAACCAGAAAGACAGGCCCGGATACCAAGGAGCCAGGGAAAGCGGAACTATCCGGTAAGGCGTGTTTTGTTCTAAGGTTCTGCAAAATGTCCCCTAACGCACGGAGCCCGCAGAGGGCTACAGCCGCGGCTGTGGGATATGATCTCTTCAGTGCGGTGGAAGAGGTAGTGCCCAGGAGAGGAAAAGCCTTGATAGACACAGGGTTACAAATAGAACTGCCTACTGGTTGCTATGGACAGATAGCCCCTCGTTCCGGGCTAGCCTCCAAGTACTTCATTGACGTCAGGGCAGGGGTTATAGACCCAGACTATAGGGAAGTAGTCAGAATTTTACTTTTTAATTTTGGTGACCAGGATTTTAAAGTTAAAGTGGGGGATAGGGTGGCACAGCTCATTTGCGAAAGGGTTGGGTTTCCAGTGTTGGAAGAGGTACCACTATTAACTCCTACCAGCAGGGGAGGGGGTGGATTTGGCTCCACCGGGCAAAAGGAGGTGAAGGGTCTGACCGCCACATCTGAGGAGAAGGTGGAGGACGATCTAGGCCCACAAATCATAGACTGTAAAGAAAACCCAACGCCTAAAATGGGCACAGAGTTGTCGTTAGAACAAAAACATCAGTTGGTCCAGTTGCTTGCAAGGTTCCCGGACGTCCTAACGCCGATGCCGGGGGAGACCAGTTTAGTCGCGCACGAAATTCTTACCCCTCCCGGGAAAGTGGTGCAGCAAAGGCCTTACTGCCTACCAGAGGCCCGGAAGAGGGAAGTGATATCCCAGGTGCAGGAGATGTTAAACATGGGCATAATAGAAGAGTCGAAGAGTCCATGTTGTAGCCCAGTAGTCCTGGTACCCAAGCCCGATGGAAGCCTGCGCTTCTGCATCGATTTTAGGCAAGTAAATGTCATCTCACTTTTTGACGCCTATCCCATGCCTCGGATCGAGGAGTTGCTAGACCGGCTAGGACAGGCATGGTATCTGACCACCCTAGATATGACCAAAGGGTACTGGCAGATACCGTTAACCCGGGCGTCCAGACCCAAAACTGCCTTTAGTACTCCACTCGGGTTATTCCAATTTCGACGGATGCCATTTGGGTTACATGGGGCAGCGGCGACATGCCAGAGGCTGGTCGACCAGGTCTTACGACCCCACCAAGCTTGCGCAGTGGCATACATGGATGATATTGTCATTCATAGTACCAGCTGGGCACAACATCTGCCCAGGGTGGAGGCCGCCTTGAGGGCCATGAGACGGGCAGGGTTGACCCTTAACCCGGGGAAATGTCTGTTCGCCAGAACAGAAGTTAAGTATTTGGGGCATATGGTCGGGAAGGGAATGGTCCGGCCTTTGCTTAGCAAGGTGGAAAGCGTACAGAACTTCCAGAGACCAGTAAATAAGAAACAACTCCGAAGTTTCTTAGGCCTTATAGGATATTACCGCCGGTTCATACCCCGATTCGCAGAGGAGAGCGCCGTCCTGACCAGTATGTTAAGGAAAAACGCTCCTAATAATATAAAGTGGACACCAGAGGCGGAGAGGACATTTGCATTGTTGAAGGAAAAACTATGCCAGGCCCCGGTGCTATATGGGGTGGATTTCAGGAAGCCTTTCATCCTCCAAACTGACACCTCAGAGTCTGGATTGGGAGCAGTCCTCTCCCAGGAGTTTGAGGGTACAGAACACCCAGTCATGTATATGAGTAGGAAGTTGTCCCAGGCAGAGGGTGCTTGGCCATTAAGTGGGCAGTCGAGGCGCTTAGATTCTATCTCACGGGCCATCACTTTGTGCTAATAACGGATCACGCACCTCTGAAATGGTTAGGCACTATGAGGAACCATAACCCCCGCCTTACGCGCTGGCACTTGGCCCTGCAGGCGTTTAATTTTACAGTAGAGCACAGGGCGGGCAGATTACAACTCAATGCGGACGCCTTGTCTCGGATTCTGGGCTGTGAGAAAGGCTGTTCCCCAGCCCGTAATATCTTAAGGGGGGGGGATATGTGATACAGTAGCTGGTGTAGAGCCCATGATAATAGGTGAAAAAGAGGAATTTACCTTGGAGTCCGATAGGCAGCAAACACACTCGGCTCACAGGAGGCAAAAGAGCAATAGAATAAGTTTACCACACACTATTCAAAACCCTGCTTGCCTAGAGCAGTTTCCTGATAAGCTGACCAGTGCCTCAGAGAGGGTTTTACAATGAACACAGCTATGAGGATTTTAACCCACCTGCAGCCCCGGAGGATTGTGAACTAATGCAGTGGGAAAAAAATAGCTGTAACCTTGAACCCACACCAATGGACTGTACGTTACGTTTCTCTGATGATATTGAATCATTGTGCTAAACAAGTGGGCAGAAGTTCTGTAAAAATACCAAAGGAAAAGAATATATTTTTCTTTGAAGAAGCTGTTTTTGTTCCTGTTTTTTGTTGTATAAAAGGAGATCCTTAGGGGAGGGGAAATAAAGCCCTATTCTTATTTTGCCTTAATTACTCGACTGCAGACTGTTATTGTGCTAGAAGGCAACTTGATCCTCAAGGCCCTAGGCAGATGCCTAATAGGGACCCGGAGAGGAGTCACAGTACCCTCAAGTGATATATACCACAATTTATAATTCATGACATAATTTGTAAATATCAACAATGTAAATATGTTCTAACAGTTTAATGTTCTAATAATTATAATGTTAATACTTTATATTCCTACCTGTAAATAGTTCAATATGTTCTATGTAAACTGACTTGGTATGATACCATCCATACCATATAACATACTGTTCAATTGTAAACCGCACTTGATACTTGTGAAAGAGCGGTATAGAAATAATTGCTAAATAAATAAATAAATAAAAATATCAGGCTTCCCAAGCTGCACCCCAGGGTCAGCAAGCCAAGGGGCAGGGTAATGGGGCCCATAGGCAGAGGACCCCCAAGCCTCCGGCCCCTGCTCCCACTCAGCTGGGTGGGGGTTTTTGACTTCTTGAGCGTAGCCTCTCCATCCCTGCTCTCCCCACCCTGCACAGGAGGTCGCCTCGCCCTCTTTGCCCACCAGTGGCCCCTCATCACCGGGGATGGTTGGGTGTTGGACATAGTCCACAGGGGCTATGCCCTGCATTTTCACCAACTGTCTCCTCCATATTTTCCAGAGGAGCCTCCAAGGCCTCCCCTGCACACGGACCTTCTCCTTCAAGAGCTTCAAGGTCTGTTGGTGGACAGGGCGGTGGAGCCTGTGCCTCCCCACTTGCAAGGTCACGGATTCTACTCCAGGTATTTCCTGGTGCCCAAAAGAACCGGTGGCCTTCGACCCATTCTGGACCTCAGAAACCTCAACAAGTTCCTAGAGAAAGAAAAGTTCAAGATGCTTACTCTTGGAACACTTCTGCCCTACCTCCAGCAGGGAGATTGGCTATGCTCCTTAGATCTAAAGGATGCGTACACTCACATCCTTATTCATCCAGACCACAGAAAGTACCTCAGGTTCATTGTGGGAGGAAACCATTTTCAGTACAGAGTACTGCTTTTTGGCCTCACCTCCGCTCCCAGGGTCTTTACCAAATGCCTGGCAGTGGTGGCGGCCTACCTGAGAAATCAGGGAATCTTTGTCTTCCCCTATCTGGACGACTGGCTCATCAGGGGTCAGACGTGCCAGGAGGCCAGACAAGCCACCCTCAGAACTATTGCTCTTCTTCAAAGCCTGAGGTTTGTAATAAACTTCGCAAAGTCCACTTTGCTCCCCTCCCAGAACTTGGAGTTCATAGGAGCGAGGCTGGACTCTCTGCTGGCAAAGGCTTTCTTGCCAGAAGACAGGGCCCAAAGATTGATAGCCTTGGCAAATCAATTTCTCAGCAGGTCCCTGGTCTCCGCCAGACTCTGCCTAAGGCTGCTTGGCCACATGGCTTCGACAGTGCATGTGACCCCTGATGCCAGGCTCCATATGGGGCCTGCGCAGTGGTGTCTTCGGACTCGGTGGTCACAGGCCACAGGCAGCCTCAGAGACAGGATAAGGGTGTCCAGACAATTTCTGCACTCCCTCAACTGGTGGCTGCACCCACCCAGTCTACTGAAGGGGGTGCCTTTTCAGATTCCTGGGCACACGGTGGTGCTGACCACCGACGCTTCCCTGCAGGGCTGGGGAGCTCATTGTCTAGGCAAGTGCACCCAGGGCCTGTGGTCTCCTGGGGAAGCTGCACAGCAGATCAATCTCCTCGAACTCAGAGCTATTCGATTAGCACTCAAAGCTTTCTCTCCTACCCTGGCTCATCAATCTGTCCTGGTTCAGACAGACAACCAAGTAGCCATGTTTTTATGTGGACAAACAGGGCGGGACTGGGTCCAGAATCCTTTGTCGGGAGGCTCAGAACCTTTGTTCATTTGCCCTCAAGCACAACATGCTCCTCAAGGCTGTGTACCTTCCAGGCCAGGACAACTGTCTGGCCGACAGATTAAGCAGGATTCTGCAGCCCCACGAGTGGCAGCTGCATCCTTCAGTAGTTCAGAAGATCTTCCTAAAATGGGGTCTCCCTTTGATAGGTCTCTTTGCCAGTCCAATGAACAAGCAACTGCCAGAGTTCTGCTCCAGGCAACCGCATCCTCTGAGGATAGCAGCAGATGCTTTTCTGATTCCATGGTCTCAGGGCCTCCTGTATGCGTATCCTCCCACGCCCTTGGTGGCCCGAACTCTCTTCAAAATTCTTCAGGACAAGGCCTCGGTCCTGCTGGTGGCTCCCAAGTGGCCGAGACAGCCTTGGTTTCCACTTCTGCTTCAACTGGCGGTGGATCCCCCACTGCCTCTGGGGTTGCAACCCAACCTTCTCTCACAGGAGCAGGGTTCCCTTCTGCACCCCAATCTCAAAGCTCTCAATTTGATGGCCCAGAGGCTGCAAGGGTAGTCTTGGCTCCCTGGGGCCTACCTCAGGAAGTTGAGAAGCTTGTCCTAGTCTCTAGGAAACAGTCCACTAGAAAAACCTATGCTCTCAAATGGAAAAAGTTTTCTGCGTGGTGTCAGCTACGTACAGAGTATCCTTTCTCCTGTACTGTACCAGTAGTGCTTCAGTACTTACTGCACTTATCCAATCAGGGACTTAAGTCCAATTCTGTTCGGGTCCACCTCTCAGCTCTAGCAGCTCACCACTCACTGTTGGAGGGACATTCTCTCTCGGGTCACCCCTTGGTGTCCCACTTTCTCAGGGGCTTGCTTTTACTCAAGCCCCCAATCCGTCGTCCTGCCCCTGAGTGGGAGTTGAATGTGGTCTTGCAGCAACTGACTTGCCCACCTTTTGAGCTCATGGCTACTTGCCCACTGCGCTTCCTCTCCTGGAAGACACTCTTCCTGATAGCCCTTACTTCGGCTAGGCGAGTGAGTGAGCTTCAGGCCCTGGTCTGTGATAGGCCTTACACCAGGATTTATAGGAACAGGGTAGTCCTCGGGACTCATCCAAAGTTCCTCCCAAAAGTTGTCTCCTCGTTCCACCTCAATCAGGAGGTGGTTCTTCCATCATTCTTCCCTAGGCCTCATGCAAGCCAGGCTGAAGCAGTTCTGCATACCCTCGACTGTAGGGAGGGCCTTATCCTTCTACCTTGACCGTATGCAGGGGCATAGAAGGGCTACTCAGCTCTTCGTCTCCTTTGACCCTAATAAGTTATGGTTGGCTGTGTCCAAGCATACCTTGTCCATCTGGGTGGGTGACTGTATCACCTGGGCTTACAAGGCGGCTGACCTTCCTTTGCAGGGTCGGGTTACGACCCACCGAGTCAGGGCAATGGCTGCCTCAGTGGTTCATCTCCGCTCTGTGCCCTTGGTAGACATCTGCAGGGCTGCAACTTGGTCTTCAAGCCAGACTTTTGCGGCCCATTACTGTCTGGAGAGGGAGTCCCGTAGGGACAGTGCTTTTGGCCAAGCAGTACTCCAGAATCTCTTTGGGGTTTAGGCAACTCCTGCCCTCCTGCCCTCTGTTGGGCTACCGGTGGAAATTGTGTTCTTGAAAAGCTTTTCTTTGCTGCTGAGACTGGAGGGAGTTCTCTTGTTCAGCCTGGGTTCCTTGGTAGCCCAGAGCTAGGGAGTCACCCATATGTGAGGACTGACTTCCTGCTTGGTCCTGGAGAAAGAGTAGTTACTCACCTGTAACAGGTGTTCTCCAGGAGCAGCAGGAATCAGTCCTCACAACCCTCCCTCATCCCCTTGGAGTTGCAGTTGTACATAGTTTATTTTTCATTTTTGTATGCTTTTCTTAGCTATGTCATTTGACTGAGGTAAGATGGCACCTTTAGGCGGGAAGGGAACCGCACATGTGTGTCTGCATTCCCAAAGGCTTTCATAGAAAGCTGGGGAAATGCTCCGCTAGGGCTTCATCGGCGCCGATGACACCCATATGTGAGGACTGATTCCTGCTGCTCCTGGAGAACACCTGTTACAGATGAGTAACTACTCTTTCCCTGCTATTCCCATCTAGTTTCCAGCAGTCATGATTTAGGAATTTATTGAACCTCGGGTGATGCTCGGACTAATTGCAGGATACCGATTGTATCTCCTGTATTTTGAAGTATTGTAGTGCCCAGTTTTTTTGTGAAACACATTGCTATAGGACTATAAAATTTGCAATCTGCACATTTTAAAAGTGTGAAATCTAATGAAATGTGATTCTGACACAAGGCAGGAGTGTGATATGTTTCACATTTGTATCCCCTTATAGACTGATGTTAAAGAAAAACAGAAGAAGTTGGTTGAACAGCTAACTGGACTAATAAATAGCTCTCTTGGCCCTCCTACACGAAAACTTCTGGCTAAGAACCTAGCTACTCTATACAGTATTGGAGATACCTTTACTGTCTTTCAAACACTTGATAAGTGCAATGAAATCATCAAAAGTAAAGATGACACTGCTGCCTATTTGCCCACCAAACTGTAAGTAGAATTAGCTTATGATGTAAGAGCTATATTTTATTTGAAAATATTTTCTTTATGGTAATGTGTTTGTCATTAAGCCTGCGGGTACTGCTGTTAGGGCAGCCTGAACTTTTTTTTTTCTTTGAGTGGTTTCTGATTCTTTGATAGCTCTATATAGACAACATCTATAAAGAGAGCACTCAATGTCATGCATTTAGACTGCAGCAATCAATCCAAGGGAGCGATATAGTATAGGGCAGCGATGGCGAACCTATGGCACGCGTGCCAGCTGGCACGCGGGAAGGTTCGCAATCAAGATATGCGGCATTAAAAAAAAAAAAAAAAAGAGCTGCCGGGGCCGCCGCGGCAGAATCGAGTGTGCCGCGGGGCCCCCCCCCGCCCAACAGAGCCTGCCCTCCGTCCCCGGTATCACCTCTCTCAGCTGCCTCCAGTCACACGCGCCGGCTTTCAGAGCGCGAGGGGAGTTTCTCCCTCGCTGCTCTGTTTAGCCCGCGGGGGCTGATGGGAAGTTCCCATCAGCCCCCGCGGGCTTAACAGAGCAGCGAGGGAGAAACTCTTCCCTCGCGCTCTGAAAGCCGGCGCGTGTGACTGGAGGCAGCTGAGAGAGGTGATACCGGGGACGGAGGCAGGCTCTGCTGGGCGGGGGGGGGGGTAGGACTGGTGATGGGCTGGGGGGGGGTTAGGAGTGGTAATGGCTGTGGGCTGTTGGGGGGTTAGGACTGGTGATGGGCTGGGGGGGATAGGACAGGAAATGGGCTGATGGGGGGGTTAGGAGTGGTGATGGGCGGATGGGGGGGTTAGGAGTGGTGATGGGCTGGGGGGGTTAGGAGTGGTGATGGGCTGGGGGGGTTAGGAGTGGTAATGGCCTGGGGGCCTTAGGAGTGCAAATCGCAGACTGCAGTTGGGGGGTAAGGACTGGTGATGGGCTGGGGGGGTTAGGAGTGGTAATGGCTGTGGGCTGTTGGGGCTAGGACTGGTACTGGGCTATGGGGGGCTAGGACAGGAAATGGGCTGATGGGGGGGGTTAGGACTGATAATGGGCTATGGGGGGGCTGGGACAAGAAATGGGCTGATGGGGAGGGGTTAGGACTTGAGGTGGGCTGATGGGGTTAGGACTGGTCATGGACTGTGGGCTGATGGGGGGGTTAGGACTGGCAATGGGCTATGGGGGGCTGACTGGAAATGGGTTGATGGGGGTTAGGACTGGAAGTGGGCTGATGGGGGGTTAGGACTGGAAGTGGGCTGATGGGGGTTAGGACTGGTAATGGGTTATAGGGGGGGCTTAAACTGAAAATGGGGTGATGGGGGGGTTAGGACTGGAAGTGGGTTGATGAGGGGGGGCTAGGACTGGTATTGGGTTGGGGGGTTGCTAGGACTGGAAATGGGTTGGGGGGCTGCTAGGACTGGAAATGGGCTGATGCAGGGACTAGAAGGGAATGGATGCTGGGTGAGGCTGGAACTAGAAGGGAGCTGGTGTTGGGGGAGGATTAGAATGGGATGGGGCTGGGAGAGTAAAATGGAGAGGGGAAAAATATTTTGTGTGGGAGGGATAAAAAATCTACAATTGGCCGGGTATTGGGAGAATAAGTGGGGATTGAGGATGGAGGGGTAAATTTTGAGTAGATGAAATAGGAATGAGGAAAGAGCAAAAGGAGAAAGATTAGTATGTTAAAGCAGATGTAGAGAGAGAATGGAAAAAAAAAAACAAGACAGAAGAAAGGACAAATGGACAGCAGATGGAGAGTTAGCAGAAGACACGAAGAAACCAGAAGAAAGTGGCTGGAACAATTGCAACTGAAAAAAAATGCACAAAAGGTAGAAAAATATCTCTTTATTTTGAATTTATTAACTGGAATATGTCAGCTCTGGGAAATGTGCATCATTAATTTTTGCGCTTTGTTTAGTACAAGAGGAAATTAATTTATAGTTTTATTTCTACAGTGTTGTTGTATATTCCAAGTTTGGCTTTTGGGGTTCCCAGTTTAATTATTGTCTTCCTGTTTCTAAATTGTGATTCCTTGTTTGGTGATGGTCTGTTCTGCATGTGTAACTGAGCTGAGGTATTCTGTTTATATAATTCCTATTTGACATTGCCACTTGTTCTTTCCCCAGTAGGTCATGTATTGTTATTCTCTGAAATGTATTGGTTTAATATTTGCAGTGTTGCCTTTTGATAGTTAGGGTATGGTGCTTTGTGAGTCCTGGTAGTGCTGTTAGGATACGGCGGGTTTGCTATGGGTTCTAAATGGGCAGCGTTTGTAGTAGTTCCTAATGTGCCTGGCGGTTGGTACTGGATTATAGTAATGTAGAAACCTTTTAGTCTTTCTTTATCCAAATACTCATTAAGAGGCATGTTTACTAAAAGTTAGTGTATGGTAACATTATGCAAATATTTATGCAAATGAGGCACCTTATGCAAATGAGGCTTTAATTGACGTGCTGGCACTTTGAGGAAATTCTTTGGTTTTGTGCGGCAGTTTGGGCACTCGGGCTCAAAAAGGTTAGCCATCACTGGTATAGGGGGTGTAGTACTTCTGTCCACAAAAGAAGAGCGTGACCTACGTGTGATTGTTCTGATGATCTTAAAGTAGCTAAACGGGTTGAAAAGGTGACGGGCAAAAGCTAGAAGGATGCTTGGGTGCATAGGGAGAAGAATGGTCAGTAGAAGAAAGGAGGTGATAATGCCTCAGTATAAGTCTTTGGTGCAATCTCATTTGGAGTATTGTGTGCATTTCTAGAGACCGCACCTTCAAAAGGATATAAACAGGTTGGATTCATTACAGAGGGTGACTGCTAAAATGATTAGTGGTCTTCGTTATAAAGCATATGAGGACAGACTTAAGGATCTTAATATGCATACTTTAAAGGAAAGGCGGGATAGAGGTGATATGATTGAGACGTTTAAATACCTTCGTGACATAAATACACAGGAGGAGATCTTCTTTCAATTGAAAGCAGACTGTGCTGTGAGGAGACATAGGATGAGGGTAAAAGGGGTAGACTCTGGAATAATTTGTGGAAATATTTCTTTACGAAAAGAGTGGTAGATGCGTGGAATAATCTCCCAGTGGAGCTGAGGACAGTATCTGAATTCAAAAAAGCATGGGACAAACACAGTATCTCTAAAGGGAAAAGGGGACTGTTGTAGTGGTTAATATGGAAGAGCAGACAGATAGGCCATGTGGTCTTTTTCTACTATTTCTGTGTGCGTTGTGCTATCATCTACCTTAGGATGGCTGTGGGAGACATCATCTATCCTACTTACTGAATGAGGTATATACTGAATGAAGGGTAGTTGTAATGGGGGACTGAAAATCTTATATAAAGCAGAGGTGGGTAAAGTATGGCTCACAGAGTCTAACAGCGAGAGCATGCCACTTCAGGTCAGACGTAATTTGGCTGTTGAGCTTCTCTGGGCATACCTACCACCACCAGTCTGCATACTCTTTTTAGACTTCTGATAGAGGAAGAGGGAGCAACCCCTAGCTTTTCATTAAGACCTCCAAAGAGGACGACTCCTGCCCCAAGATCCTCTTTGGTCCCTCATTGTGGCTAGAACCTTAATTTGGCCCTCTAGCCCAAAACATTGCTCACCCCTTATATAAAAGCTTTATTGTTTTCAAGCCTCGGTTCTTGCTAATGTCTGCACAAGATTGCTTGTGCAAAAACAAAACTATAAATCAAATTGAATATGGCAGAGTCTGGAGACCGAATGGTGTTGAGCAATTCCTTAGTTTGACTAGAGGTCAAAGACATGAAATATAAACTTGCTTGTACTTTAGTTAAATGATTATTTGGCAGATTCCTATAAACAAAGTGTGTTTTCCAGATGTGCTGTTTTCTGATGGGGAGCATTTTTTGTTTTGTTTTTTTGCCCCAATTTTCCATTTTTTTAGGATTTCCCTGAGATTTATGTTCCATAACTGGTTAAAGGCTGGAGTAGAATTATCCTCTAAGTCTCCTCTTTCCTATAATTGTATGGAGTTTTCTCCCTTTTAAAACATTTTTATTGTAAACTGCTCTACTATCCTTTTGAAGGGCGGTATATCAAATTTTAATAAACATAGGTCTAACCCCTTTGACATCCATGTTCTAGCGAGGATCAACATAGTAGTGTTTTGGTTTCCTTCAGTACTGACCTCAGAGTCCTCTGCATGTAGCATCCTAGGTATGCTATGCCCCGCGTTCCCTAGAAGTCTGTCTTACAGTCATCTTACAAAACCAGTGCCTGATCATTCATTTTTAATAATCAAAACAGATTTTCTATATTGATATTTAGAGCAGTACTTATCTGTAAATATGTTGAAATAACCCTTACACCCGATTTCTTTTTTAAATTTCCTTATTGTATGGTCAAAGTGTAAGATATGTCCTGCAAGTGCTGATTGATTAAAAATATCTTGCTCTTCTAGTGCTGCAGTTGTGTGTATTGGAGCATTTTATGAAAAAATGGGCAGGATGCTGGGGAGCTCTTTCCCTGAAACTGTTAATAATCTCTTAAAGTCCCTAAAAAGTGCAGAGGTAAGTTGCTTCATGAATCTTGTAAATGTTTTGTTTTTTCTTTTTCTGAAATTCAAAAGAAGTGTGCAGTTACCAAAAAAAAAAAATTCAAACCATTGAAAAAATGCCTATCATTGGAACTTTGCTATAAGAGCAGTCGTATATCTGGAGGTGATTAGTCGTGTGCTGTATCCCTAAATATAATCATAAGCCCCACTTTTTTTACATGTTTTCTGGCCCAAGATAGATAAATATGCAGTAAGTGCAATTGTCTTGTTTAATGTACATGAGTAGTCTAGCTATTTTAAAATGGTGCTTCATTTGGATCAAGAAGTCTGTTTACCAGGTTGATACACTTGAAATAAAGATTAAAAACACACAAAATAATATGAGAGACTACTCTTGCCACCTCGATGGGCAGACTAGATGGACCATGCTTGTCTTTTATCTGCTGTCATATACTATGTTAGTATGCTAAAATAAAAGTAATACATGTCTTGACTAACTTTTGGACACTGACACGCCAATAAGTAACTTATGTTTCCATATCGTCCTGCTAAACCAGTTCAGACAAGAGGGTTGTGTTCCCCTACCAGCAGATGTGAAGACAGAGAAAACATTCCAGAGGCTTCTTATGACATCGTGCCATTACCAACCTGTGCCCCTAGGGGCATAATTCAGTATTTCTCTGTTTCCAGCAGATGATGGATGCAAGTTTTTCAGCTCTGATGAAATCTGAACAAAGGAAGCTTGAAGAAGGAAAGATTGATCATTTGTTTATTTGTTTCACTCATGAGCGACCACCCTTGTTGATGATTCCCTCATTAGAGTGCGACACAGAAGGCTCCACTAAAACCAGTGCTCTTTTTGGATGCTATAAGAAGGAGGGGAATGGGTTCAGTTCAGTATCCTTATCCTGTTAAAGACCCATTGAGCAGCCAGAAGATTGGAAAAAGGGAGTTTTGAAAGGATTCTTCAGCCTCGCACAACCTCGGTGCCCTCTTCCCTCCCCCTGCTCTCCCATAAAAATTGAAGAAGGCTTTTCAGAGGTATGTGACTGCAGGTTTGGTAACAGGGGGTAGCACTAAGCCTGGCATTATTTTACCTGTCTTGGGACTCCCTAGGGATGAGTACCAAAACTAAAGTCTCTGTCTGACTTGTTTGTGGGGACTCCTGATCTCATTTATTTATTTATTTTATTTTATTTAGAGAACATTTGTATACCGCTGCTTCCAGCGATCAGCAGCGGTTGACTATACATATCAGGAGGGTGTTGTGGAAGTCGGGTTGCTTGGGGTGTCCATTGCTTCAGTGCTAGTATTTTCTCGCCTTATGCACTGATTGTGCTTGCCATGCTTTGCTGCGCCTCTTACGTGCCTCCATTGGTGCACACCTGTAGCATGCGGTGTCTTCATCTGTGTGGCCCTGGTGCATGCAGCTACTGCCTGCATGGCCCTAATGCATGCTATTACTATCTGCATGGCCTTAGCATGTGGCACACCATGCCCTTTTTTGCATGCTTTGAGCCTCTGTTGTCCGGCTCTCCTTAAAGTGGAGATTCTTATGCCGGCTTCTAAGAAGCACTGCCTGGTCTATGTAAAGCGGAGAGCCTCATCGCTGGCTTTTGGTATTTGCACTTCTTGCATGGAAACTTCTTATGGGCCTTTGGTGAGCCCACCTCTCCCTTCACTGCAAGGAAACGTGTGCCCTGGGCTTAGCATCGTCCACAGCCTCCTGTGGTGAAGATGATATCAAAAAGGATGATTTACAGGCTTTGAGCTCCAGCGCTTACTCATCTAGCTACTCCCCTTCTCATAAGTGTCTGGTAACTGCCGTTTCCCCCCCCCCCCCTTGAGGATGGAGGGCCCTATGTCTGGCAGGCAGCTTTTGGTTCCCGGGCTGTCCTCTCTGGAATTCTCCTTTCTGTAGCAAGCTTGTTGGCATGGCAGCTCAGACCCTTGTGCCTCTGGGTTCTCTCATTCTCTTTCTGCTCACTCAGAGGGTCAAGTGATGAGTTGTCCAGCTCAGGCACCACCTTCTAAGTGATCTTGGTGAAGATTGCAGTTTGAGAATTCAGACCAACCGCCTTTTAGGTCACGACCTGGAGTCCATTCCTGATGTCTCAGGCGATGATTCCAGCCTGGAGGATGAGATGTCTTCTCCTTTTGAGGATCATGATGAACCCGGCATTATCTGCCTATTCAGGAGGGACGAACTGCTGGCTTTGATTGCTCAGGTGTCATCCACTCTGCATTGGACTGATCCTCCAGCAGCAGAACAAGGACTGCAGATCCACCTCCTCTTGCAAAGGGTTTGAAAGTCCTCTTTGTCCTTCCCTTTTTTGAAGGTTATCAAAAGCATGACTCACTTGGAGTGGGACTTTGCTGACTCCCTGATAAAGGGGCTGAAGGTTTGCAAGAGGTTTTACATCCTGCCACATGTTTCAGTACACTGAGATTGGTTTTGTATGTCACAGCAGTTACAAAGCAGACCACCATCCCAGTGGATGGTGGAATGGCCCTGAAGGACCTCCTGGATCATAAGGTGGACTCTGTCCTGAGGAATCAGTTCGCAGCTTCTGCTGTCATCCTTCAGTTGGCCATGTGTGCTGGCCTGATGACTCAAGCTCTTCTCTAGTGGATTTAGTCTCTCACCCCTCTTGGAGTCGGCAACAGCCTTTTTGTCAGATGTTATGTATGATCTCGTCCACTTGGCAGTTAAGAACAGTGCTGTGTCGATGGTGCCGCAACATTGGATATGGCTTCACCATTGTGCAGCAGATATATCCTCCGAGTCTCGGCTGACTCACCTATCCTTTAAAGGAAAACTTTTTTCTTTTTGTTTGGGATGGACCTGGAGAAACTAGTTAAGGATTTGGGTAAGTCCAAATCCTTCGCTTCCTGAAAGATAGTACAAAGGGGTCTGGAAGGCATATGGGTGTGATGTCGTCTTCGACATACATCCGTTTTCCTTGTTCATGATACTCAGATTCCCATGGGTCCCAGGAGTCCTGTAGGTACCACCCCAGAATACCCACTTTTTCTTCCTCATCTGGGGACCACAGAAGATCTGTGGTCCCTTTTTTTTCCTTCTGAGTAGTTTGTTTGGAAAGACAGACTGGATTGGCCATATATTCGTCTTCTGCCATCATAATAGTATGTTTTTGGTCTTGGACTCGGTCCTTTCATGGGGCTTATGGACCCAAGGATTCTGCTACCTCCTGTCCAATGCAGTGTTGGATGGGAGCCCATTCCAGGATGCCTTTATTGGGCAGCAGGCTATGCTTTTATTGGGCAGCAGGCTGTGCCTTTTTTACCGGGAGTGGGCTTGGGTCACCAAGGATCGCTGAGTCACCATTCAGCACAGAGACATTCTGGAATGCAGAGAGCCTGTTTCTGATGCCTTTGTCATCTTCCCATGTAGTTCCATAGCCAAAAGAAAAGGCCGCATCATCTGCGTGCAGTACCTCCTGTTCCCTGGGCCAATACTCTATCTACTTTGTGGTGCCAAAGAAAGATAGATAGTTCCTTTCAACCAATTCTCATTGGCTCCCTTGAGATGACAGCTGTGCACCCTTCACTTTCACATGAAGATCCTGTGGTCAGTGATCCAGGTGGTATGTTATGGGGACTTCCTTGCGTCTCTTGATTTAGCCGAGGCTTATTTCCATGTTCCTATCCAAGAAGATCAACAATGCTTTCTCTGTTTCGCCATGCTTGGGCTCTTGTTTTCAGCTTGTTGCTATTCTCTTTGGACTCTCCACCGCCCCAAGGACGTTCTTGAAAGTAATGGTGGTCGCAGCCACTGCGCTGAGGTGCCAGTGGATATGTGTTCACCCATATCTGGACGATTGGCTCTTCAGATCACGTTGCGGTTTGAAGCGTTTTGGGTTTCAGCCTGTGTGATACAGTTCCTGGAGAGTATTTACTGGATGATCAATCAGGAAAAGAGCCACTTGGAGCCATCATATCATTGGAATTCCTGGGAGTGTATTTTCACACTTGGGCAGACAGTTTTACTGCCCAAGGAGATAGTATGAAAATTATTTGCCCAGCTGTAAGCCGCCTGTGCACAACAGGCTCTCCATTTGGGATTATCTTCAGCTTCTCGGATTAATGGCGGCAACGATCAAAATGATGCCTTGGATGTGAGCTCCTGTGAGCCTGCTTCAGAGGTCCTTGCTGTCTCGGTGGTCTTCAAGCTCATAGGAGTTTGAAGCCTAACTACCCCTCCAGCTAGAGGTAGTGTCCAGCCTGTGGTGGTGGCAGCAGTTACAACATCTGAGGAAGGGTATGCCACTAGACAGTCATTCATGGCTTCATCTGTCAATGAATGCCAGCCTGTTTATCTGGAGAGCACATTGTGAGAACCGAATAGCTCATGGCCGGTGGAACAGCTGGGAGACTGCATGGCCCATCGACCATCTTAAGGTGAGAGCCATTCATTTGTCCCTTTTGCACTTCCAGACCCTAGTCAAGGGCAGAACAACTGAGGTATACTCAGACAATGCCACAGCAATAGCATATGTCAATCGGCAAGGGGACACGAAGCGTGCTGGAGTGGTCCTGGAGATAGCACTCCTATTCTGGGTGGAAATGAACCTAGCTCTATTGGTACAACACATCACCAGAATCAACAACGTGGAGATGAACTTCTTCAGTTGCCTATCTCTCTATCCCAGGGAGTTGGAGCTGAGCCTGGTGGTATTTCAACAAATTCTGGATCACTGGAGTCATCCCGAGATGGATTTGATGGCAAACTGCTCCAATACTAAAGATTCTTCAGTTGATGCCGAGAGACAGGGTTGAAGGGCATCTACTCCCTAGTTCAGTCCTGGCCAGAGCATGGCCTGCAGTATGTGTTTCCTCTGTGGCTGCTTGTAGGATGTTTGCTTTGATGCATAGAGGGATATCGGGGCTGGATTATCCTGATGATGCTGGATTGGCCCTGGAGGCTATGGTTCAGGGATCTGATATAGCTCCCACAGGAAGCTCATCTGTGACTGCTCCCCAACCCCAGGGATTGTTGTGACAAGGGCCGGTTTTATTATGGCTTGGCTCTTGAGGGACATAATTTTTAGTGTGTAAGGGCTATTTTATTTTATTTAACAGTGTTTTTTATACCGCTTTATCTTTTCAATCAAAGCGGTTTACATTGTAACTTAAACTTGGTAAACTTACATTAAAAAGGGACAGTGATAACTTGGATTTTTCTGAGCAGTGGAGGGTTAAGTGACTTGCCCAAGGCCACAAGGAGTGCTAGTGGGAATCGAACACTCGTCTCAGGGTTCCCAAGCCAGTGCTCTAACCACTAGGCTACTCTTCCACTATTCTTCTTCCACGATTTCCATGCTCCTCAAAGTGAGGAGAGGATCTACCATCCTGGCCTATATGCGCATCTGGTGTCTTTTTGAGCATTGTTACTGTTAGTGGCATGCTAGACCTGATATGGCGGACTTTCCGTCCTTTCTTGCCTTTCTTCGGGATGCCTTAGATAAAGGTCTGTCCCTTTAATTCCATAAGGATTCAGAGGGCTGGTGGCAGGGCGGTCTATTGCATTGCACCGAGATGTGGGTGTGACAATTGTGTCCTCTCTTGCATTCAATTGTTCCCTTTTGGTATCTCTGCTTAGTGCTGTGGGCCCTGATGTCTGAGCTCTTTGAGGCCCTTGAAGCGGGTTGTGCTTAAAGATTTAGACTGTATTCTTGGTTGCAATATGTTCGGCGAGGCGTATCTCTGAATTGCAGGAGTTATCCAACAGGGGTCCTTACTTTTCATTCTCTGAGGAGGCCATGAACATTCAGCCTGTTCTGTTTGTCCATCCATCCGTGCCAAGGGAAGGACATCACCTGAGGGATGTCTTGAGAGTTCTCACTGGTACTTGAAGGTTATGAATTTCCCCTTTTGCAATCAGACCATCTATTTATACTGTTTGCAGGAGCACGTAAGATGATTTGGCTGCCAAATCTACTTTGGGGCACTGGGTCAAGGAGGCTGTTGCCTCCACATATCAGTTGTGGAACCAACCCATTTTGGAGGATTTGGATGCACACTCCACTCAGGTGCAAGTATTCTCGTGAATGGAGCCTAGCTCTGTTGTCCCCTCACATTTGTTGTGTGGCAGCATGGGCATCACTTGCTGCTTTTGTCAAGCACTACCCCTTGGATGTCTACACTTGGGTGGACATGGCCTTTGACTCAGAGGTCTTGAAAGCTGCCATGTCTTCTCCTACCCAGTGGAGTCGTAGTTTTGGTACATCCCACTTGGCTGGACTGATCTAGCAGGACAATATGGAAAGTGATATTTTACTTAGCAGATAATATCCTTTCCTTGAGTCCTGCTAGACCAGTCCAGGACCCAATCCTGGTAGCTGTTTGGTATGCTGTTCTCCTATGGCTGGTCCTGCAGGCTGGTACCTTTTTGACAAGTGCTAAGCTGATACTGTACATGATTATGGTTCCTGTTCTGCTGAGCCTTGTTATCTTCACTGAGGAAATCAAAGAAATCCTGACCATTTGCTTGGGTACGGATACTGAATTATGCCCCTAGGAGCATAGGATGGTAATGGCACGATGATGTCAGAGAAAGCATTCCAGAGGTTTCTTATGTCTCCCATATCTGATTGTTGGGGAGCACAACCCACTTGTCTGGATTGGTCTCCCAGGACTCAAGGAAAGGACATTATCTACCTGGTAAGTAAAAGGTCACCTTTTCTTGTATCTGGGCACTTTTTTTTTTCTTGACAAATCCAAACAAATTGTTTCAGAAAGCCATTTGTCTTCAAAGAAAAACATCAAAACAGCAAGGAAATGTTTGTTTATTACAAACAGATGTTGTGTGTCACCATGCTCAAACTGATGATCAGTAGCTCACTTCTTCCTACAATCAAATGCTAATGGGTTTCAGAAAATACACTGCTCTTATTGAATGATAGTCAGCTTGCTTTTGCTTTGTATATGTGTATGGTTTGTTTTTTGCATAGTTTTAACTATTGCTTACTTCTACAGTCCTGTCTGCTGTTGAACTCTTTGCTGAGCCTATCAGAGAGCAACTTCAGTTGTATGGAGATTTGCAAAGCTTGGAAGCATGCTGGGGCAGCACTGTGGAAGGGAGAGCAGTACTGATATGGACTACCAATATATTGCAAATAAAAGTAAAGTGTATGCTATCAAGTCATTGATGACTCATGGTGACCCAGCTCCTGGGTTTTCTTGGCAAAGTGCAACCAGAAGTAGATTGGGTTTCTTCAGCCCAGTACATCTGCAACACCTGGTATTCCAAAGTGGTCTCCCATCCAAGTGCTAGCCAGGCATAGTTCTGCTTAGCTTCTGAGATCAGCTGAGATCAGGCTTACTCAGGACAGCGAATCAGTAAACCTGTTAGAAATATTTTTCTTCTGTGAAGAGTATACTGTATATAGAATGATATATAATAGACATATGAGAAGGGAAGCTTACATCTTTTTTAGATATCGCTCAAGGTGAGTTTTACCTACTCTATCTGAATATATTTTCCTATCCCTTGGAGGACTTACAATCTGAATTAGTACCTGAGGCAAAAGAGGGTTAAGTAATTTGCCCTAGATCACAAGAAGCAGCAGTGGGGTTTGAACCAGGCTTCCTCTGATCTCGGTCCACTGCTCAAAACGTTAGGCTACTTCTCTACCTTTTGTTTGACTAAATTGAAGAACTGCTTTGCATGTTGAAATGTTAAATGCCCACTTTGTAGGTGTGAGGAGGCTGGGGATTAAAACTTGTTGGAGGTAATTTTTAAAAAGTTGTTTTCACACGTCTGTGACTGTATATGTATGTGAAAGGCCTCTTATAGAATAACAACTGATGTAAAAGTGTGCACGTACTTAAGCATGATCTGGGCAGAACAGGGGTGGAATTCGCAAGCATGTGTGTGTAATTATGAAATAGCTGCGTACTTTACATGCATTCATTTACATCTGCTTGAATGCAGGTGTAAATATTTATCTCCAGGAACAAGCAGGAATGTAGTCTTCACAGATGGGTATCGTCGGTACCGACGGAGCCTGCGCGTGAACGCTCCCCAGCGTCCAATAGGAAAGCTTTTGAGAGCATCCCACAGTGCCTGCATGCTGCCCTTCCCATCTTTCCAACTCTCCCTCTTCAGTTTTTTGTTTTCTGCGGAGCTGACAGGATGCATAACCTGTCACCGCAGAAAAATGTATCCTTATTCTTTTGTTTTTTGTGGTCGCGCCTGCCTTCATTCGACGCCTACCGGTACCGCCGGTTCTCTTTTCTTCTTTTTCAAAAAACAAAAAACCTAGTTTTCTAAAAGATTTTTCTTTCAGGGGCCTTTCCCCTCTTGGAGCTAAGCGCCATTTTGGGTACTAGGCCCATTTTTCTTCAGACATGGAGAAACCAGCTAGTGGTTTCAAGAAATGTTCTAAATGTGGCGGTACCATATCCGTCACCGACACCCATGAATGGTGTCTTAAGTGTTTAGGTCCTGACCATTCTCCATCGGAGTGTCTCTTCTGCAGAAAGATGACCAAGAGGGGCCTGCAGAATAGAGCTGCAAAGCTCTGTACCCTTTTTGCCGCAGATACGATGTCAGTTGCATCGACGTCTTCTAGGGCATCATCTTTCTCCCATGGATCTCGGGTAACTAAACTTAAGTCTTCTAAGACTGGCCAGTCCTCAAAGGGTAGATATCCTTCCAAGTATCGAGACGCCACTGGCGTTGCCCTCGAGGAAGGTTCACCTGCAAAACAGCACCGCAGGAGGCCTTGGTCTCCAAAGCATTAACGGGGCTCCAGAAAGTTCCAGAGGCTTCCACCTCTGCAGAACTACTGGTGCCATGTTCTGGGGTCGTAGCCGCTTCCACTGGTACCGACACCCAGGCATCGGCAGGAGTGATGGATCACAGAATCCTCACTATCGAACTCAGTCTAGCGGCCCCCTTAGCAGCTTTGGTATTGCTAAGACCGCTACAGACGGTTCCATAGGTATCGGTACTGGTACCGAGTGCCTCGGTGGGTATGCTTCCCCCCCCCCCCCATGCTGAGCCTTGAGTCTATCTCAGGTATCAACGGATCGGTACCGAGACACCCCGATACTGACTTCGAGCAATACTGGTACCCATGCGTTGCAGGAACACCCGGCGCAGAGATACGAATCATCCGATTCCAATGACTCTGATGACTCTACTGGAACTAGAGCTATCCTTCCGGAGGATCCATCTCCTTCTCCTCAATGCAGAATGTCTCATCCAGAAAACATATCCTTCCAGGATTTTATACGTGATTTAGCTCGGGGTCTTGCAATCACGGTTACTCCAGAGAAGGAACCTAGAGCAGAAGAATTAGAAATTCTTCAGTACCCTAAGGCTCCTAAAGAGGCAGCTACTCTGCCCATTCACAGAATCTTGCATGATCTTATGCTAAGAATGTAGAAAACTCCTTTAACAGTGTCTCCACACTCTCGACGACTCAATACCATGTACCGAGTTCCAAGCTGTCCTGTCTTTCAAAAGACTCCGTTACCACACCATTCAATGGTAGTGGAATCGGCGATGCGTAGGATTAAGAGTGCTAAAACACATTCTTGCAATTCTCCGGGCCGTGAATCGAGGACGCTTGATGCCTTTGGGCGTTGATGTTTCCAATCCATGTTGGCAGCCAGGATTAGCTCCTATATTCTTTATATGGGAATGTTCTTCAAAGAAGTTACAGGTGACTTGGAGCTCATGAGCCATCTTCTACATGAGGAAAAAAGGGGGGCATTCCTTACTCTGGTCAAACGTGCCCAGGATGTCTCTAAATTTGTAAATTGTGCAACTTTTGATTGCTTTGAATGCATTAGCAGAACCTCTGCTATTTTCCATCGGTGCACGTCGTATTGCCTGGCTTCAGGCATCAGACTTGGAACAATAGGTGCAAGATAAACTGGGAAATATTCATTGCACTGGAGAAAATCTCTTTGGCAAGGATTGGCAAGAAAAGGCTAATCAGATTGAATCTGAAAATACTACCTTGAACAGACTATCAGTCTACAGCCAACCCAGCAAAGAAAAAGTCATTCAAGAAACCCTTTTTCAACAAAAAAGAGGATTTGCCCATCTTACACCCATCAGGGCCACTATCCAGTTCATGTTCCCCCAAAAGGGGCAGCAACAGACCAGACAGCAGAGGAAGCCACAAGTTCCTAGAGCTCAACCGGCTCAGCAGACTCAGCCTCCTCAGGAGCTTTGACTCCTTCCTAGAGAACTTAGTCTTTCTGCCCTGAAAGGTCCAAAACCCCTACCATCCTGGGCAGATTATGCCATTTTGCCAGAAGATGGCAACAAATAACATCAGAAAACTGGACCCTGACCATTGTACGAGAGGGGTACAGACTTAATTTTCACAGCATACCCCCTCCTACAATGATAAGACTCTGCCACCAATCTCTTGGGTCAGGAGGTCGCATCACTTCTTGCTTAGGGAGCAATAGAAGAGGTACCCATATCCCAACAGGGTACGGGGTTCTACTCCCCCTACTTTCTCATCCCAAAGAAAACGGGGGGACACAGACCTATTTTGGACCTCAGAGAATTAAACAAGTATTTTGTTCCGGGAAAAAATTCAAGATCTCCCTCGGAACACTCCTGCCATACCTTCAGAGTCAGGACTGGCTATGTTCTCTAGATCTAAAGGATGCATATACGCATATTCTCATCCATGCAGATCACAGGAAATTCCTTTGATTCCTTTTCCAGGAAAGACACTTCCAATACAGGGTTCTTCCCTTCGGTCTGGCTTCTGCCCCAAGATTCTTCACAAAATGCATGGCAGTAATAGCAGCATTCCTGAGAACTCTAGGAATATTTGTCTTGCCCTACTTAGACGACTGGCTCATTCGAGCATCAACAGCTCCAGAAGTCAGCTTTGCTCTTTCTCGCACCATGCGAATCCTTCGATACTTGGGACAGGTCATAAACCTCCCAAAATCTCATCTCACCCCTTCTCATTCTCTAGAATTCATAGACACAAGGCAGTCAAGGACTTTCCTGCCATAGCCACTTTGTGGCCTTCATATGCGAGCATAGGGAACCACATGGACCGTGGATGCCATATGCCCCAGAAGCTGAAGCATCTCCCGAGCAGTCAGGAAGACCTTCATAGCTGCTTGGGAGGCCAGCTGTACTATACAAAGACAATGTGGCTGTGGCAGGAAAGTCCGTGACCCTATCCTCTCAATGGACATAGGCCTCAGGTTGGCTAACGAACACAATCAGAAACTCCACACGTCTCATTTTGTCCCTGCAGTGGTGGCAGTCACTGGAAAACCTTCTTGTGGGTTCTCCTTTTCAGCAGCCTCTATGCCAAACCACCCTAACAGATGCGTCCAAGTTGGGTTGGGGGTCTCACTTGCACGATCTATCAACTCAGGGTCTCTGGACCCCACAGGAGGCTTGTCTTCACATAAACCTCCTAGAGCTCAGAGCCATTTTCCATGCTGTCCGAGTTTTTCAGGCCCATCTCAGCTACAAGACAGTTCTGGTCCAGACCGACAATCAAGTAGCCATGTTCTATGTGAACAGGCAGGGCGGAACAGGCTGTCTGTCGTTATGCAAAGAAGTTTTGCGACTGTGGGCCCTCGCCAGGGAGCTTCAAATCCACCTTCTAGTGGTATATCTTCCGGGCATTCAAAATCTTTGGGCAGACAAACTCAGTCGAATTCTGCTGCCACACGAATGGTCTCTTCACTCAGACCAGCTTGCTCAAGTGTTTCAAATCTGGAGAACGCCAGATATAGACCTCTTTGCAAGCCCACAGAATGCCAAACTTCCCCGATTTCTGTTCCAGAATTCCGTCTCAAAACTGTCAGGCAAGGGATGCATTCCTTCTCCATTGGGGTTGGGACTTCCTCTATGGCTTCCCACCCATTCCCCTCATTCCTAAAACTTTGTTCAAGCTTCACAGGTCATATGATACTCATAGCTCCACGTTGGCCACAGCAGATGTGGTATCCTCTGCTTCTGCGTCTCTCGCAAGCCACACCTCTGGAGTTGGGCTGAGCTCCAGATCTTCTTTCCCAGGAAAACGGGACACTATTGCACCCGAATCCCCAGTCCCTGCACCTCAGGGCCTGGTTACTCAAAGCCTAGGATTCCCGGATATCAACCTATGTCAACAGGTAAAGGATATTCTTGTGGCTTTCAGGAAGCCTTCCACAAGGCGATCCTACACCTTTAAGTGGAAGAGATTCTTTGTATGGTGTTCTCAAAGGGGACTTAACCCCCATACAGTGCCTGTCGAATCGCTTCTGGAGTATCTACTCCATCTATCAGATTCTGGTCTTCAAACCAATTCGGTAAGGGTCCATCTTAGTGCCATTGCTGCTTTTCGCGAACCTCTGGATGGACAACCCATTTCCTCTTATCCACTCGTAGTGAGATTTATGAGAGGTTTACTTTTAACAAAACCTCCCATTAAGCCACCACCGGTGGCATGGGATCTGAATCTTGTGCTCGGGCAGCTCATGAAACCGCCCTTTGAGCTTTTAGCCACTACAGCTCTAAAGTTTCTTTCTTGGAAGGTCATCTTCCTAGTTGCCCTCACTTCTGCAAGACGTATCAGTGAGTTACAGGCTTTAGTGGTGGATCCTCCTTATAACAAGATTTCACCATGATAAGGTAGTTCTTGGGACTCATCCTCACTTTATGCCAAAGGTGGTTTTGTCTTTTCATTTAAACCAAGCGGTTTACCTTCCTGTATTCTTCCCTAGGCCTCATGCCTCTAATGCAGAAAGGAATCTTCATACCTTAGATTGTAAAAGAGCCTTAGCTTTTTACCTTCAAAGAACTAAGCAACATAGAAAATCTTCTCAGCTTTTTGTTGCTTTTGATTCTAGTCATTTGGGACTTCCAGTTTACTAAAGAACTCTCTAGGTGGATTGCAAATTGCATATCCTTTGCATATGAGAGTAAGGGACTTTCTCTCGAAGGCATGTCGCAGCTCACAATGTGAGAGCAATGGCATCCTCAATGGCTAATCTTCGTTCTGTGTCCATTGATGACATCTGTAGAGTAGCCACTTGGACTTCGGTACACACCTTTACAACCCACTATTGCTTAGACAAGGACTCCCGTCGGGATGCCTCATTTGGCCAGGCTGTGTTCCAGCATCTCTTTCAGACTTAGTACAACTCCTGCCCGCCGTCCCGGGTTTCGATGCCAGAGATCCATGGGAGGAAGCATTACCCATCTCACTTGGAGTTCGCAGCTTGCTGGGGTCATCCCCCTGGCATCTCTCAGCTGGCGAGTCCCCCCATATGTGAAGACTACAACCCATCAAACAAACACTTATCAGAATGCTTCACAGCAGTATCCAGCTGGCTACAAGAAAACAACTTATCCATCAACATAAAGAAAACAGAGGCCCTCATAGTAACAAAAGACCTGGACTTCACGCCACCCTCACACCTCAGCATCGGGACCACTCAAATACAAATACAACCACAGATAAGATACCTGGGAATCATCATAGACCAAGCACTCACACTGGAACAACAAATCAAAAAAACTACCGCTACAATATTTCACAAGGCTAAAACAGCGCAACGCCTCAAACCTCTCCTCGAACCACAAGACTTCAGAACAGTGATGCAGGCCCTAACACTCCCCCACCTGGACTACTGCAATATAATCTACCATGGACTCCCGGCCACCCATACCAACCCACTCTGAAATGCCTTAAACACCACAGCAAGGATTATACAATCAGCAAAAAAACAGGACCACATCACCCCAATTCTAAGAGAGCTACACATACTCCCTCTGGAAGCACGAATCAAATACAAGTCTGCTCTACTCACCCACAAAACTCTGAACCAAACCCAAACCTCCCAACTCCGCACTTCTGATCCGACCTGCCCACAACAAAGCAACCAGACAAACCACCAACAACTCCCTCACCATCCCCCACAAAAGGACAAAATGCAATCAACGAACCTGCAGCAGAGCCTTCGAACTGTACGCACCATCCATCTGGAACTCTCTACCGAACCACATCAGAAACAACAAAGACCCCCCTATCATTCAGAAAACAACTAAAAAACACAATATTCCAGGAATACCTCTGACCAGAAACAAACACCCACCAATGAGACTGTAGCTCAATGTCTGTCTACATCCCAATATTTGTCAAAATCATAAATGTTGCCCCGCCTGGTGACGGTACATACCCTAGAATTGATTATTGTCCCCCCTCCCCCTCGTTCAATGTTCCACCGCTTTGACCCGGTGAAAAGCGGGATATAAATACAGCTAAATAAATAAAAATAAATATAAATATAAATACATTCCTGCTTGTTCCTGGAGATAGCGTAGATCTCCAGGAACAAGCAGGAATGAGTCCTCACATATGGGTACGTCGGAACCGACGGAGCCTGCGCGGGAAAGCTCCCCAGCTTCCCAGAAAGGAAGCTTTTGGGGCCTCCCACAGCGCATGCGCGCTGCCTTCCCACCTTCCTTACCAACTCTCTTCAGTTCTTCTTTTTCCGCGGAGCCAGCAGGTCGTGTTCCTGTCACCGCTGAAGAAATTGTTATTTTAATTTGATTCTTTGACCGCGTGTCTGCCTTCCCCGATTCCAGACTGGTACCGCCGGTCCTTTTTTCGTTTATTTAAAAAAAAATATATATATATATATTACTTTTTCCTACACTTGGTGTATTTTTTTTCTGTGAGGCCTAGGCCTTCTCAGGTCTCCCTCATGGAAAAACCAGCTTCTGGTTTTAAAAAATGCACTAAGTGTACCGGTACTATTTCAGTTACAGACACCCATGAGTGGTGTCTTAAATGTTTGGGGCCTGACCATTCCATTCCGGATTGTCCATCCTGCTCTCTGATGTCCAAAAGGGGCTTACAGAACAGAGCAGCTAAATTTCATATGCTGTTTTCTACCGATACTCCAGCATCAACATCCTCCAGGTCTTCTTCTCCTGATGGATCTCAGGTAACCAAACATTCTTCGGGCAAGTCCTCAAAAGGCAAATCTCCCTCTAAGCAGCGAGAGGCCCTTGCAATTGACCCTGAGGACCCTACCCCAGCCAAACAACCCCGGCGGGAAGCTCCGGCTTCCAAAGCTCCTCCTATGGGGTTACAGGTAGACATCGATGGCACGGCCTCGACCGATCTCCTGTTAGACTGCTCTGGGGTACCGGCTAACACCGGTACCGACTTCCAGGCAGTTGTGGCGGCTATGGGTACTACGGTACAATCCATGCAGCAGGCCTTACTGACTTTCATTAATGCTGCACCGCCATCGGTACCGCGACAATCGGTTCCGATTCCGATACCGCAACCAATACTGGTACCCAGAGCATCTACTTCCAGTAGCATGCCGGTTCCGGAGCTTTCTTCGATACCGCTCCGATACCCGGTACGCCCGATGTCGGTACCGATCGGTATGCGTATCGATCTCTGGAAGCAAATAGACGATACTTTGAATCCTCTGAAGAGTCTGATACCTCAGATGATTCTGCTGACGTCTCTTTCACTCTTCCTGAGGAGCCCTCTTCTCCAAAAAGGAGAATGTCTCCTCCAGAGGATTTGTCCTTTCAAGACTTCATTATTGAAGTAGCTAAAGGACTCTCCATATCTGTATCCTCAGAAAAGGAACCTAGAGCAAAAAAATTAGATATTTTAGGATACTCTAAGGTTCCTAAAGAGGCAGCCACCTTACCCATACATGAAATTCTTCAAGAACACATTCTCGACGTTTGGACACCATGTATCGGGTTCCTCCTTCTCCTGGTTTTCAAAAAACTCAGCTTCCTCACCACTCTATTGTGGTGAAGTCTGCTATGAAAAAGATAAAGAGTACCAAAAGAAACTCTTCTACCCCTCCAGGAAGAGAATGTAGGACTCTGGATGCTTTTGGGAGAAAATCTTCCAAGCTAGCATGCTTATTGCCAGAATCAATTCATACAGCCTTTATATGGGCATGTTTTTGAAAGAGATTGCATTAAAGATACGTCAATTTCTCCCCTTTATCCCAGAGGATAAACAGGAGGAATTCCTTCTTTTGCTAAAGCACACTCAAGATGTTTCCAAGTTCTCCAACAGAGCAGCCTTTGACTCTTTTGAGGGGGCAAGCAGAGCCTCTGGCATAGCCATAGCTGCTCGCAGACTGGCTTGGCTCCAGGCCTCTGATTTGGAACCCTGGGTACAAGAAGGCTTGGGCAATCTGCCCTGTACAGGTGAAAATCTCTTTGGCAAAGAGTGGCAAATCAAAGCCACTCAAATGGATGCAGAGAATGCTGCTTTAGATAGACTTTCTAAGTCTACCTCTACCCCTGCCAAGAAAAAACCTTTTAAGAAAACTTTCTATAAAAAGACCAGATTTTCCACAAATACTGGCCAGCAATCTTCCCAAGTTCGCTTTGCTCCTAAGGGTCAGCAAACTAAGCAGGCCAGAACAAAGGCCACAGGGGCTGCTACAATCCAGCAGTCCCAACCTCCTCAGGGTTTTGACTTGATTCTAGAGAACTTACCCTTTCTGGCTCTGCAACAGCCAGAACCTCTCACCATTCCAGGAAGGTTGGCTCATTTTGCTCCCAGATGGGAACAAATCACATCAGAACCGTGGACCCTCTCTATCATCAGAGAGGGCTACAAACTACATTTCTCCAGCCTTCCTCCCCATACCATGGTGAGACAATTCAATTCTCCCCATCTCTCCTGCACCTGTTGGGCCAAGAGGTGACCACTCTTCTTCTCGCCCAAAGGGCAATAGAAGAGGTTCCTCTTCCTCAACAAGGGTCAGGTTTCTACTCCCCCTATTTTCTGATTCCCAAGAAAACAGGGGGATACAGACCCATTCTGGATCTCAGAGAATTGAACAAATTCCTCTACAAAGAGAAATTCAAAATGCTTTCTCTAGGTACTCTCCTTCCATACCTACAGAGTCAGGACTGGCTTTGTTCTCTAGATCTCAAGGATGCGTACACACATATACTCATCCATCCATCCCACAGAAAATTCCTACGGTTCATGTTCCAGGGAAAACATTTCCAATACAGAGTACTCCCCTTCGGTCTAGCCTCTGCTCCAAGGGTATTTACCAAATGCATGGCAATAGTAGCTGCATTTCTATGCACTCTGGGGATCTTTGTCTTCCCGTACCTGGACGACTGGCTCATCCGAGCTCCATCTCAGTCCGAGGCTCAGACTTCCCTGGACCACACCAGACGCATACTGCAGTATCTGGGACTTGTCATCAATCTGCCAAAGTCTCAACTCACCCCTACTCAATCCCTAGAGTTCATCGGGGCTTGGCTAGATACTACCACTGCAAGGGCCTATCTTCCTCAGGCCCGTTGCAACCATCTAGTGCACTTGGCCTCTCAAATTCAGTCCAGAAGCCACTTGACTGCCAGAGAGATGCTACAACTGCTAGGTCACATGGCATCCACAGTTCATGTAGTGCCTTATGCTCGCCTACATATGAGAGCAGCTCAATGGACCTTGTCCACACAGTGGACCCAAGCATCAGGAGCTCTCTCAGACCAAATAGCAACCTCAAAACGTCTTTTTTGGTCTCTCCAATGGTGGATATCCACTCAAAATCTGTTGTTGGGGGGCCCCCTTCCAACCTGTGTTACCCCAAGCAACTCTCACTACAGATGCCTCCCAAACAGGCTGGGGAGCTCATCTCCAAGACCTCTCCACTCAGGGCATTTGGTCTCCACAGGAAACCACCCTTCATATCAACCTTTTGGAGCTGCGAGCAATTCTCCTTGCTCTCAAGGTCTTTCATACCCTCCTCATCAACATGACAGTCCTTGTTCATACCGACAATCAAGTAGCCATGTTCTACATAAACAAACAAGGAGGGACTGGCTCTCTGTCGCTTTGCAACGAAGCTCTAAAACTCTGGGCCTTCGCCAGAGAGCATGGGATCCATCTCCTGGCAGTGTACCTCCCAGGAATCCAAAACTCTTGGGCAGACAGACTCAGTCGAGTCCTGCTGCCACACGAATGGTCCCTGCACATGGATCAGGTACTCAGAATCTTTCAAGAATGGGGGACCCCGGACATAGACCTCTTTGCAAGTCCGTACAATGCCAAACCTCCCCGGTTCTGTTCCAGGATTCCGTGTCAGGGAGCTCAGGCCAAGGATGCCTTCCTCCTTCATTGGGGTCAGGCCTTCCTATATGCCTTTCCACCCATTCCCTTGATTCCCAAGACTCTATTCAAACTTCAGAGGGATCGAGGATCCATGATCCTCATAGCTCCACGCTGGCCACGCCAAGTGTGGTACCCTCTACTTCTGCATCTCTCCCAGACACCCTCCCTGGATCTGGGAGCTGCTCCAGACCTTCTGTCTCAAGAGGAGGGGACTTTGTGGCACCCAAACCCCAAGTCCCTTCACCTCAGAGCTTGGTTACTGAAGGCCTAGACCTTCAAGACTTGAATCTTTCTCAACAGGTGAAGGATATCCTCCATGCATCGAGGAAACCTTCCACCAGGCGTTCTTATGCTTTTAAATGGAAAAGATTTTAATTTGGTGTGCTAACAAAGGTCTTAACCCTCTAGCACTACCTTTAACTTCTTTACTTGAATATCTCCTGCATCTTTCCAATGCAGGACTTAAAACCAATTCTGTAAGAGTCCATTTGAGTGCTATTGCAGCATCTCTTCAGCCTATCAATGGACAATCTGTTTCCTCTCATCCTCTTATTGCAAGATTCATGAGAGGTCTAACTTTAACTAAACCTCCCATTCGGCCTCCTCCAGTGGCATGGGACTTAAACGTAGTTCTTGGTCAGCTTATGAAGCCGCCCTTTGAACCCTTAGCCACTACCTCCTTAAAATTCCTTTCCTGGAAAGTCATTTTCCTTATTGCAATCACTTCTGCTCGCCGCATCAGTGAACTGCAGGCTTTAGTGGCTAATCCACCTTATACAAGGTTCCATCATGATAAGGTAGTCCTTAGGACAAATCCCCACTTTATGCCTAAAGTGGTCTCACCTTTTCATCTTAATCAAGAGGTATATCTACCTGTCTTTTTTCCAGCTCCTCATGCATCTAGTGCAGAGAGTAACCTACATACGTTAGATTGTAAAAGAGCTCTTGCCGTTTACATCCACAGGACACAGCAACATAGAAAGTCTTCTCAACTTTTTGTTGCTTTTGATCCTTCTCATTTAGGACTTCCAGTCTCAAAAAGAACGCTGTCCAATTGGATTGCTCAGTGTATTTCTTTTGCTTACCAGAGTAAGAACCTTTCTCTGGAAGGCCATGTCACAGCTCACAATGTGAGAGCCATGGCCACATCTATGGCTCATCTTCATTCTGTATCCATCGATCAGATCTGTCGAGCAGCCACTTGGGCCTCGGTTCATACCTTCACAGCCCATTACTGCTTGGACAAGGACTCCCGCCGGGATGCCTTGTTTGGTCAGGCTGTCCTCAGACACCTGTTCCATTCTTAAACAACTCCTGCCCACCTTTCCTGAATGGATGCCTGAGATCCATGGGAAGATGAGGAATTCTTGCAGGGGGATCTCCCCGGCATCTTAGCTAGGGAGTCCCCATATGTGAGGACTCATTCCTGCTTGTTCCTAGAGATAGCACAGTTACTTACCTGTAACAGGTGATCTCTGGGAACAGCAGGAATTAGTCCTCACAACCCTCCCACCTCCCCTAGGAGTTGTATCTCTCTCTCTCTCTCTCTCTTTCCTTTCCTCTCTCTATTGTCTCAGCTTTAAACTCGAACTGAAGAGAGTTGGTCAGGAAGGCGGGAAGGCAGCGCGCATGCGCTGTGGGAGGCCCCAAAAGCTTCCTTTCTGGGAAGCTGGGGAGCTTTCCCGCGCAGGCTCCGTCGGTTCCGACATACCCATATGTGAGGACTAATTCCTGCTGTTCCCAGAGATCACCTGTTACAGGTAAGTAACTGTGCTTTACTCACCTGTAACAGGTGATCTCCGGGAACAGCAGGAATAAGTCTTCATAACCCACCCATCTCCCCTAGGAGTTGTCTCTATCTATCTATCTCTCTCTTTGTCTACTCTCTCCTTTGGTCTCAGCTATAAACTTAACTGAAGAGGGAGAATTGGAAAGGTGGGAAGGCAGCACGCTGGCACTGTGGGATGCTCCCAAAAGCTTTCCTATTGGATGCTGGGAAGCGTTCCCGCGCAGGCTCTGTCAGTACCGACGATACCCATATGTGAAGATTTATTCCTGCTGTTCCTGGAGATCACCTGTTACAGGTGAGTAACTACGCTGTGCTGCATTTAAGGCATGATTTCTGCTGCTTATGTAGTATTTTTATAAAGACACATAAGTGCCTATGTTGGCACCTCTTAAACTAGGATCCCTGTAATAGATTTACTCTCATTAAGTACAATTTATTTTTAAAACTTGTACTGCTTTTCTCTCCAAAATTAATTGCGGCAGTGTACAATCAAATAGCGATCAAAATTGATCTACTGTCGTCCACAACAATTGTATAGAATCATTTAGTTCAAGTTGGGGAAAAAACAGCTTTAAACTTCTTCCTGAAGACTAGAATACTTCTTTCCAATCTCAACTCCAGCAGTAGCCCATTCCAAAATTGGGGACTTACAATTGAAAAAGCCCTAGCTCTCCAACACTTTTTACAAATTAATTGCCTGGAGTGAATTACTAATTTATACACAGCCTGGATCTTAAAGTTCTAACTGCAACATGTCATTTCAATTCGGAATCAAATGAGTTGGTTTATTAAGTGGTAGTACCTAAACACTAATATCAAAATCTAAGATTTTATCCTGTTTTGATTTGGTAGCCAATGCAATAACCACAACGGTGGTCAGACACTAAGTCCTTTTTACACCTATAATGCCCTGGCTGCTGCATTTTGAATAACCTCACCTGTAATAACCTATCTAAGAAGGTCATTTGACAACTCTATAAAAACGTACCCCAGATTATTGAAATAAGGGCAAGATATTGCATTGCAGAGTGCAGTACATTAGGTGACTCAAGTGGCTTCAGTTGCCTCACTAAATGTGATTTCTTTTAATACACATTTTGAGTAGAACTTGCTTGTGATTCTAATATATCTGTTGCATCAAGTTTTATATCCAAATTTTGTACTTCCTTCTTTAAGGGAATGGGTTCTCCATCTAATAAAGGGCAATTCTGGATTATTTGCATGTCAGCATATCCAAAATATAAGGCATCTGTCTTAGTATGTTGATCAATTCACCCACGATTCTTTCTCTGGCATGACTGACTACCTTCAGATGACCAACAACTTTGAGCCCATCAATCCAAATACTGTAGTTAAATTTATATATTTGTAGGACCAATCAGTTTCTCTGAACATATATAAATGTTCTGGTCATGTTTAGGTCCAAATTTCTTTATTTAAATGTGCAATAATGTAACTTTGTGCACTCCACACCTTTAGTCATTTTGTGATTTTAAATTCATTAGTTTCTACAAAAGGCTTATCTTTATGAAATCACTTTCTTCTTAATAATAGCAATCAGATAAAGCACAATCTTAATCCCGTAAATTAACACATTACTGCGTTTTGATTTTTCTGCATCGGGGAATAATTTTCAGAAATCACTTATCTGAATTATTATTGTGGGTTTTTTTTTTTTTTTTAGAGATTCCTTAATTCCATTGTTAGTGTCTTAATCCTAGCACTGCTCAGTGCACTTTTATAAGGGCATCTTCCTGGGCCACGATTAAGTCTTAGCTGACCAATGTTTTTCTGCATTCACCAACACTTCTTGTAAAAGTTTTTTTCATGTCTTATGTCATCCAAGGAACAAGGCTTTCAATGCCTCTCAGCCAATCACCATTTTTAAATTAATGACAGCAATTTCGTTTCCATGTACAACAAGGAGAGTGATTCCATATTCAGCTTGAATATCCACCATTGTTCATACCAGTTCAATAATTGCTCTAATCGCCTCCATGCCAATGTGGGACAACTTGATCCAAGATCCTCCATTGGAGCTGCTCAAATATGTGTGTCTCTTCCATACAATGCTTCACAACTGGGGCCGACACCCACTTTGTTTTCAAACAAGACTTATGCTCAGCCAGACATTGTCCGCATTTTCTACAGGTACAACCCACATATAAAAGCAGGCACGGACACAGAAGAAACTAAATGGTCTCTTTGCTGCCACAAATAGTTCTCTTCCTGTATTCATATTGTTTTTGATCATGTCCAAGTTTTTCCTGTAATTGGTAAGCTACAACATTAACAGCTCTTGCATCAAAATGTCCAGGTTGTTGCTGTTGCTGCTGCTCCTCCTACTGATGTTCTTCTCTCAACAGGGGCACTGTTTGTGTGTGTGTTGTTTTTTTGTTTTTGTTTTATTTTAAACATCTTTATTAGTTTCACATAACAACAACCCATAAACATTCATTATACCTCCCCGGATTTCTCTCTCCACCGCGTCTGTATGCCTAGCAGCTACAGGGTACAATTTAGTATCGTACAATTCAGGAGATACAAAGAACAATAAGAACCTTACTACTTTATGCTTGCAACCTTGTTCCTATCAACCAATCCCCCCTTCCCTGTTACCCACTAGCTACCCTGCCCCAACCCCCCTCCCCTTCTCTCATCCCCTCTACTTTCTTGGGATATTGCATTTGGAATCTGCACTGTAGCCACTGGTAGCGTACTCCCCAGGACATGGTGCAAGTAGTGGTAATATGTAACTCAGCCCGGGCAGTAGATGCATAACATTTATCCACTGCTGAAAGGAAGGTGCCCTATCCCTCACCCAGTGCTGAAGGATTAATTTTTTTTTATTCACCCAACCCCATACACAGTCAGCTTCCTCTCCACCTTTTTAATCCCCTTCTCCCTCAGCGGCTCCTCGTCGCCCAGGAGAAGCAAACCATAGGTCAGGGGTCTGCAACCTTTAAGACATAAAGAGCCACTTGGACCCGTTTCCGAAGGGAAAAAAAAAAACTGGGAGCCGCAAAACCATTGCGACATTTAAAACAAATCTAACACTGCATATATTGTTTCTTACCTTAATGCTATATACGACCCCCTACTTTTCCTGTTAAAATATAGGTGTTTGGCCTATACTCGCCGTATAAGACTACCCCTCTTCCTTCGCACACCAAAAAAAATACGCCAGAAAATATCACAACAACAAGTAACAATATTTGATTTCAAAATTATGATGATTTTGTAGTCAAATCACTAATATGAAATAAAATTATTTTTTCTACCTTTGTTGTCTGACCAATTTATTCTTTGATCATGCTGGTCCCGATCTGAGGCTTCTGCTTTCCTGTCTTCTCTTAGCTCTCTTTCTGTGGTCTATGGTCCATCTGCCATTTCTTATCTCTTCTTTCGTTTTCTTCACTTCTTTCCATCAGCCTATTTCCAGTCCCAGTAACCCTCCCCAATATCAGCCCCTTTCCAGTCCTCACTCCCAGTACCTTCCAATGTCAACTTGCATTCCCATGATTGCCACTGGTGTCCATTTCCTTCCAATCCCCCTCCTTCCCCACTGACCAGTCCCTTCTAGTACAAATACCATGGCAGCCTTAGCCCCCAGTTATCTTCCAGGGCCAGCAGCTCTATCCTCCCCTCCCCACAATCAGCCCATGCCCATTCAAAGCCCCCCAATCAGCTCGCTTCCAGTGCTAATCCCCCCTCAACCCCATTACCAGTGCTAGCCTCCCCTAATCAGCCCAATACCAGTCCTACCCCCCATCAGCTCATTACCAGTCCTAGCCTCCCCTAATCAGCTCATTTCCAGTGCTAGTCCCCTCAACCCCATTACCAGTGCTCCATCCCTCCATGTCAGCCCCCCTCCCTCCATCCAGATCAGCTCCCTCCCTCCATGTCAGCCCCCTCCCTCCCTCCATGTCAGCCCCCCTCCCTCCATCCATATCAGCTCCCTCCCTCCATGTCAGCCCCTCCTCCCTCCCTCCCTCCATGTCAGCCCCACTCCCTCCATGTCAGCCCCCTCCCTCCATGTCAGCCCCATCAGCTCCCTCCCTCCATGTCAGCCCCCCCCTCCCTCCATCCATCCATATCAGCTCCCTCCCTCCATGTCAGCCCCTCCATCCCTCCATGTCAGCCCCCCTCCCTCCATCCATATCAGCTCCCTCCCTCCATGTCAGCCCCCTCCATCCCTCCCTGTCAGCCCCCCTCCCTCCATCAATCTCAGCTCCCTCCATGTCAGCCCCTCCATCCCTCCATGTCAGCCCCCCTCCTCCCTCCATCCATATCAGCTCCCTCCCTCCATGTCAGCCCCTCCTCCCTCCCTCCCTCCATGTCAGCCCCCCTCACTCCATCCATCCATTCATATCAGCTCCCTCCCTTCATGTCAGCCCCCCTCCATCCCTCCATGTCAGCCCCCCTCCCTCCATCCATATCACCTCCCTCCCTCCATCTCAGCCCCTCCTCCCTCCATCCATCCATGTCAGCCCCCCTCCCTCCCTCCCTCCCTCCCTCCATCCATCCATCCATATCAGCTCCCTCCCTCCATGTCAGCCCCCCTCCCTCCATCCATATCAGCCCCTCCTCCCTCCATCCATCCATGTCAGCCCCCCGCCCGCCCTCCCTCCATGGCAGGACATCCTCCCTCCATCCATCCATGTCAGCCCCCCTCCCTCCCTCCCTCCATGTCAGCCCCTCCTCCCTCCATCCATCCATGTCAGCCCCCCTCCCTCCCTCCCTCCCTCCCTCCATGTCAGCCCCTCCTCCCTCCCTCCATCCATCCATATCAGCTCCCTCCCTCCATGTCAGCCCCCTCCATCCCTCCATGTCAGCCCCCCTCCCTCCATCCATATCTGCTCCCTCCCTCCATGTCAGCGCCCCACCCATCTTCGGCAGCCGCGGCTCCCTGCCACTTACGGAACCGCGGCTGTGCTTTTAAAATCATCTCCGATCCCTTCCTGTCTTGACGGGCTCCGTGCCGCATTGTCCCGCCTCCAAACTTCCTTTAGAGGCGGGACAATGCTGCACGGAGCCCGTCAAGACAGGAAGGGCTCCGAGATGATTTTAAAAGCACAGCCGCGGTTCCCTAAGAGGCAGGGAGCCGCGGCTGCAGAAGAAGGGAGGGAGCTTACAAAACTATTGCCTGTCACCGGGCGGGCAGTGTGCTCCGGAGCCGCGGCAAAGGTGAGAAAGAGCCGCATGCGGCTCCGGAGCCGCGGGTTGCCGACCCCTGCCATAGGTCTTTTATCTTTATTCACACACTTTATATACCACTCTTAACCAAAACAGAGCGGTTTACAATGTCAAAAGAAAAATTCAAAGGAGGGCCGAAAGCCGGAAAGGAAAAGAACTACAATTGAGACAGGACAGAGGAGAGACATTTGCAACATCCAGAAAGGGGGTACGTCAGTGAGAGAGGTTAGAGGATAGAGGGGGGGGGGAGGTCCAAGGCAGAGAGGAACAGGTTAGTTTTTGGAAGAGATTTGAACCGGGGGAAGGAGGGTTCAAGATGGAGAGCAGATGGGAGAGAGTTCCAGAGGAAGTGACCCAGGAAGAAGAAAGCAGAGTGACAGGTAGATTCCAGGTGAGCATTGTTCGGGGAGGGCAGGCAAAGATGGTTAAGGTGGGCAGAGTGGAGACTATGAACTAGGTTATGGAATTGGAGGTCAGAAAGGTACTGTGGGATTTGTGTATACATGGCCTTGTATACAAAGGTGATGTACAAGGGTGAGTATTTTATAATGTATATAATATTGGACAGGAAGCCAGTGAAGACTGATGAGAATAGGTGTGATATGATCAAAACGGGTTGCACGTGACAGGATCCGGGTGGCAGTATTCTGAATAAATTGTAATTGATGAAGCTGTGACAATGGGAGACTGGCAAGAGCAGAGTTGAAATAATTGAGACATGACATCACCAGGGAAAGATGGGGGGGGGGGGGGTGGGGGGTCAAGGAAGGAGCACAGAGGTCCAATCTATAGGTTTCTTGATTGTCCTCCATCCCTTGTAGGGCCTGTCTCCCATACCTCAGTGAGCTTATGATATTCCAGAAACATAGGTCTAAATGTCACCATCTGCAACTGGCATTTATTGCAGTTGTTTTGAGCCCAGAGGTCCTATCTGGCACTCTGTTCCTTTGTGAGATACCCCCCTATGCATGATCTGAAACTGCATTTCCCTATAGTGTGCTGATGTATACTGGCTAATATTTGTTGGAAATAGTGCTCCATATGTTCCTCTATAATCCCCTCCCCCAGTTCCTCTGTCCATTGTATTGCCAACTGGCACAGATGTGGCGCAGGTAAGGCTTCTCTCAACATACAGTAAGAATTCCCCATCCTGTTCCAGTGTGGCTGAAGATTTTGAAAATCTGTCACACTCCCGGACTTCCTCCCACTCCCACTGGGTGTGGCCAGTGTTTACCAATAATATTGCAACTGGGTGTACTGAAAGCATTGCCCCCCCCCCCCCCAGCAGCCCCAATTTTTGTTGGAGACATTCAAAAGCGGGCAAATCCCCCTTTCCCTATTCCATAAGGCGACCCATATCTAATCTGTCCTCTTTATCCCATATCTGAAAGAAACTTCTATCTAACTCGGGATAAAATCCTGCATTCCTTCTAGTTTCTCCGGGCCAGTCCAGGGAACGATAGGGTTGTCAATCCCCTTCAGCAGCTGAGGACTGTAAACCAAAGTTTTGCTACCAGACTTAGCCACTCCCCCTTGCTGCACTTCTCCAGTCTTGCAGTCCTCAGCAGCTGAACAGGACGTAGGTTCCGTGTCTCTCCCTACTAAAGGAGCTGATAGTTCGGTGAATGGGGGTCATTTGTTAGCAGTCTGGCTCTGGCTGAGCTATGCTATGCTATATTTCCCTAGCGCACCTTCTCTGTTCTAACTGTAGCCAGCAGAGAAAAAGCAGGCTGATTTAAGCAGCGTGAGGGGCAGAGCCTGCCTCAAGTAAGCTGTGCGCTGTAGCTTTAAGGACGTTGGCCTGGGAGCCCCAGATTCCACCGGTCCTTGCTTTGAGTCGTGGTCTCCGGCTCCCGCTAGCTGCGGGGAAGCGGAGACACGACCAATAGCGCTAATCTCAGGTACATGATTTTCCTTCATGCCCCAGATCGTTTACCGGCTCAGTGGTTGCTAACGCGGTTAACTGGCGGGACATAGTCTCGGTGTCGGCGGTTCGGGTGCCTGCCGGCGGTTTGCGTTTTCTGTCAGTGGCAGTTATTGTTGCGGCTAGCGGTTCCACTTTTAACGTTAGTTAGCTCTTTCCCTGTGTTTTCGCTCAGCAGAATGGAAGGCAAGCCGGGGCTTAAAGAAGGAGAGAAACCTCAGATTGCCTCATAAAAGGCGGGAACGGCAGCCATGTTGGGGGAGCCGGCCGTTTCTCCCGCAGGTCAAACTAAGCATGTTAAAAGAAAATCTAAATCACATAAAGAGTCTCCGGCGCCTATCAGCACAGCTCCACCCTGTCCTGAAGCTCAGGAAGAGGTTTCTTCTTTATTTTCGCCAGACTTTATTTTGGCGTTGCATAAGGCTTATTTGTTGAAAGCCTCACAGGTGGTTAGTCCCTCCCTGGCTGCTGCTAGTGAAGACAGGTTAAAGCCTGAGGTGGCTATAATGGATCCGGGAGAGGGTCCTTCCCAAAGCATGGCCTTACTGGGACCTGGACTAGACAGCGTAGAGCCGCAGGTCTCGATGCCTCAGGCACTAGAGGATGGTGAAATCATCTCGGAGGCAGGCGTCAACTCCTGGCCTATGGAGCTAGAGGAGGGTGAACTAACACCGGGCGAGGACCCTAATGTCTTTAGGGTTTTCCATAAAGAAGAACTGGGAGCTCTTATTACGCAGTCCTTGGCGGCGCTGAATATTGTTATGCCCTCGGTGCCGCAGGAGCCGTTAGAGGATCCATTGTTGCAGGAGTTTAAGACTGAGCAGCGCTGTTTTCCAGTTCACCGCGTGATTAAGCACATGGTGGAGTCGGAGTGGGAGTTTCCCGAGGCTACGCTTAGGGGTACTCGCGCTCTGGGGCGTCTGTACCCGATTCCAATGGAGGAGAGAGAATTATTAAAAATGCCTAAGGTGGATGCCTTAGTGTCAGCGGTAACGAAAAAGACCACGATACCCGTAGAAGGGAGAGCAGCGCTTAAAGACCTGCAGGATCGTAAGCTTGAGGTACTCCTGAAACAGGCTTTTGATTCGAGTGCTTTGGCTTTGCAGACTTCCATTTGCGGGGCATATGTGTCCAGAGCTTTGATCCGTTGGCTCCAAGGGGACTCTGCTGCGGAGTCCGCGGAAGGCTAGTCAGTGGAGGGAGCTAAGTTGGAGTCGGCCGCAGCTTACCTCGCGGACACTTTCTATTACTTAGTTAGAATCTCCGCAAAATCCATGGCTTCGGTGATTGCTGCCCGACGTTTTCTTTGGCTATGAAACTGGGCAGCGGATGCTTCGTCCAAGTCCTGGCTCAGCAAGCTCCCCTACAAAGGCAAGCTGCTTTTTGGGGAAGCCTTGGAAAAGATAGTGAAAGATCTTGGGGACTCCAAAGGGGGTCGGTTGCCAGAAGACTGTCCTAAGGCGCCTAGGGCGAACTTAGTGGCTCGGAGACAAGGTTGAGATTCTCGCCGATTCAGAGGGGCACGCTTTGCTCCCTATCCTAAGCCTCGCTTCGGCCCTCGCAATCAATCCTTTCGAGGTGCTAGAGGCTTCGGCAGAGGTTATTTCAATGCTCAGCAGGGTTCCGCAAAGAAGCCTCAATGAAGGTCGGCTGGTCCAGTTAGTGAGACCTGTAGGAGGTCGATTGCAGGGGTTTCTCTCTGCCTGGACCGCGATTATGTCAGACCAGTGGGTGCTAGAAATCATTCGAGAGGGGTATGCGTTGGAGTTTGCGCACCCGTTACGGGAAGCCTTCATGGTGTCTTCCGCCGGAACGGAACAGAAAAGGAAGGCTGTCAACGATACGCTTCAAAGGTTATTGCAACTGCAGGCAGTGGTGCCAGTACCCCAAGACCAGTGCGGACTAGGTCGATACTCGATTTATTTCGTGGTGCCCAAGAAAGAGGGTTCTTTTCGGCCCGTGCTCGATCTCAAGCACGTAAATCGCTCCTTGAGGATAACTCATTTTTGGATGGAGACGCTCAAATCCATTGTTCGAGCAGTAAGACAGGGGGAATACCTCTCGTCTGTAGATCTCACGGAAGCTTATCTGCACATTCCTATCAGAGCGGATCATCGGCGTTTTTTGAGGTTTGCGGTGCCCATGGACCATTTTCAGTTTCAAGCCTTGCCATTCGGCTTAGCGACGGCTCCTCGGATGTTCACAAAGGTTATGGTGGTAGTAGCTGCATCACTATGCAAGGAAGGTATTCGAGTGCACCCTTATCTAGACGATTGGTTGATCAGGGCAAGCTCTCTTCCGAACGCGGTAGCAGCGACTGCTCGAGTGATGCAAGTCCTGGAGCAACTCGGTTGGGTAGTCAACCTTTTGAAAAGTCAGCTGAACCCGGGGCATTGGCTTACGTACCTAGGAGCATTGTTTGAGACACAAGTGGGGTCGGTGTACCTGCCAGAAGACAGGGTGCTGAAGATCATGCATCAAGTACAGGCTTTCTTGCAGCAGCCAGCGCCTTCGGCATGGCGGTACCTGCAGCTCTTGAGGGTCCATGGCGGCGGATCTGGAGCTGGTTCCGTGGGCCAGGGCACATATGCGGCCTCTGCAGCAATCCTTTCTGACCAGGTGGTCTCCTCAGCGTCAGCCTCTCTCGCAAAGGTTAGTTTGCCCAGACATGGTACAGCTCAGTCTACATTGGTGGTTGGATGCCAATCATCTACAAGCAGGGGTTCCGTTGGAAGATCCAAGTTGGGTGTTGCTCACCACAGACGCCAGCTTAGCGGGCTGGGGAGCTCATTGTCAGGCTTGAGTGACGCAGGGACTATGGTCGGTGCTAGAAAGCTCTTGGTCGATCAATTGGTTGGAGCTCAGAGCGGTACGTCTCGCACTTCAACACTTCCAGTCCTTGATCGAGGGAAGAGCGGTCCGGGTTTTCTCGGACAACGCGACAACGGTCTCATATATCAATCGGCAGGGCGGAACAGGCAGTGCAGCCTTGCTAGAGGAGAGTCAACAACTGCTGAACTGGGCGGAAGGTCATCTCCTAGCCTTGTCGGCGGCTCATGTGGCAGGAAAGGACAATGTGCAGGTGGATTTTCTCAGTCTGCATCTTTTAGATCCCGGAGAGTGGGAACTGAATGTAGCGGTGTTTCATGGCATTGCCCAACGCTGGGGGCCTCCGGCGATAGATCTGATGGCTACTCTGTCCAATGCCAAGTGTGATACAGTAGACTATAGAGAGCCTGTAGGGGCTAGTAAAAAGGAAGAGCTTACCTTAAACTTGGCTGGACGTGAAGACTCAGCACGTGTGAAGACAGCTGAGCAGCCAGTGCCGTCAGCACAAGTAAAGCAGAAAGGGTTTTAAAATGAAGTTTCCCTTCTCTAGTAGTGACGCAGGTAGAATTAGAGAAACTCATCAGGAGCACCTGTCCTCAGAGTCTGACGTAACCTGCAGAGAGGAGAGGTATATAAGTTCCTGGTCTGAACCAGGAAGTGGTCAGGGTCAGAGGAGTCAGAGAAGGCAGAGAGCTCAGAGCAGTAGAGCAGCTGGTCTCTGGAACGACAGTCCCAGGAAGGATTTCCACACAAACAGGAAGTGGGGCAGAGTCTCTGAGGGATTGCATGAACCACGGAGGAACCTAGCTCAAGCTGAAGGAACTGTGCCAGGGGAGAGGAAGCTCAAAGCTGATTTCAAAGCCTGCAGTAAGGTAACAAGTTTGAAACCTTATCTGTATAGAGAAGAGGCTAGAAGTTTTAATGAGCACAACCCTGAGCAGTCTTATAACTCAGACAGATACTCAGACTTCCTACTAAGAAAGCCAAGAGAGGCAAACCAGAAAGAGACATTACCTGTACCAGATTTCTGTAACCCGGGCTGGGATAAACACCTTGGAAGGAAAGGGGTTTACCAGCCACAAGAGAACAAGCCATGCTCCAGCACATGTAAGGAATGTGACACGGAGAGTATTGGGAGTGGTCCAGGCTTAATGCAGTGGGAGAGTGATAACATTTGCACAGACCCTGAGCCAATGGACTGTACGATTTGTCTATCAGATGACATAACCTCTTTGTGTTGAACTTCAGCCAATATGACCTTGTGAGAGAAACAAGGAAAGAAGAAAAGATGTTCTAGCTGTTTTCATTTAGTTGCTGTTTTGTTCTGTGTGTTTTTGCAAGGAATATTATCTGTCCGGGAAAGGGAATAAAACCCTAATTTTGCTTTAACCACTTGACTGACTGACTGTTCAAAGGAGAGCACCAGTTAGTAAAAACCACAATACCCTAGGCAGTGGCCTATTGGGTCTACGGAGGCTCTACCCAGGGTCGCCGTGACACAAGGCGTCTCGTTTGTACAGCAGATGCAGGGAGCGCATGTCAGAGGGTCTCGATGCTCTCGTTCAGCCATGGTCGGCAGATCTCCTGCTGTATGTGTTCCCTCCGTGGCCTCTCATCGGTCGGGTAGTCCAACGCATTGCGAACCACGCAGGGAGAGTAATTCTCGTAGCACCGGATTGGCCCAGAAGGCCGTGGTATGCGGATCTGATTCGACTGTTGGTGGATTCTCCGTGGCGTCTGCTGGCCCGTTGCAACCTTTTGAATCAAGGTCCGATATTGATGCCGCAGGTGGATCGCTTCTTGCTTAGGGCTTGGCTCTTGAAAGGGAACGGCTGAGACGCAAAGGGTACTCGGCTCTGGTGATAGCCACCATGTTGGGTTCGCGCAGAAAGTCCACGTCGTTGGCCTATGTCCGAATATGGTGCGTGTTCAAGACATGGTGTTCGCAATGTAGTATTCGTCCCTTTTCGGCGGTGGTCTCGCACATCTTGTCCTTCCTACAGAGTGGTCTGGATAAGGGATTAGCGCTGAACACTCTCAAAGTTCATTTGGAAGCCTTAGCCTGCTATAGAGGTGCAGTGCACGGTCGTCAGTTGACTACGCATGTTGATATACGGCGTTTTTTCCGGGCGGCTGGAATTCTCAAGCCTCCGTTACGCCAGGTGGTTCCAGCGTGGGATTTGAACAGCGTTCTAGAGGCTCTAACGCAACCTCCGTTTACCTTGACTTGTCGGGGGGGTTGAAGGAATTGTCCTTGAAGACGGCATTTCTGGTTGCCTTATGTTCAGCGAGAAGAATTTCTGACTTGCAAGCGCTTTCGTGTAGAGAGCCTTACCTGCAGTTCCTGATCGGTCCTCCAGTTTAGTCCTCCACAATCGGGTAGTGCACTTCCTCCTGCAGCCTGGAGACTGGACCAATCAAATCTTCTGTAGTATATATGCAGACGGAGCTCCCAGAAGCCCCCAGTGTGTCCAGTCTCCTTGCAGCTTGAGGACGTGTGTGCCCTGCCTGGGCACACTTAGTGACACTTGGGGGAGCAACACTAGTTAGTTCTTTTATGGGGTTTTTGCTTTCTCTCCTTATTTCATTACCTTTTCTTTCTTAGGTAGCTGTCTCTTTAAAAAAAAAAATAAAAATAAAGGCTTAGACACAGGGGACCTCCCGGGGTGAGAAGCCAGTCCTGCATTGGGCCCCTGTCTTCCTCCCGGTGTATTTGGACAGCCTCGGTTGAGCTCTCCCCTAGACTGTACGGGGAAGAGCCATACCGGGTCCAGCATTGCCTTTCCATCTGAATTGCTGGCTGTATCCTGTGCTGTTTCAGAGCTGGTAGGACTTTTCTGTTACTTATTTTAATCGGGTGCTGCAGTTCACTCCCGGTGCTATTTTCTGTGGGTCTCTCAGCTCCCCGGCGTCCCGATTTCCTGCTGTTTGCTGGAATTTTGTTTTTTTTTCTAATTTGCCCTTCTTTGGGGTCCGCTTTATTTATTTTCATCTTTCTCCGGTTACCTTGTATTTTCGCGCCCTTTTTTTACCGCGGGAGCTCAAACGGCGGCCATTTTGAAGTTTTAAAAAGGGAACTTCTCAGTTTTTAACACTTGTGCATGGGTTCCCCTGGCATTTTTGGGGTTTTTTATGCTGGGGATTTTGCTCAGGACAGTCCTGGGAATCTAGGGAGTATTTTATTTTCTTAAAAAAAAAAAAAAGGAAGTTTAATTCCAGTCCTTATTTTCATCGGGTTAGTCCCTTTGGTGTGGGCTTGACCTGATTTTGCTCCCTTCTCTTCTCTTCCGCTTGCCGGGAGGTTGCCAACAGATGGCTACCAAACCGCAGTGCGTAATTTGCGGGTCCCGCAGAGGTGCGGTTTCTGACTCTGGCATCTGCAGGGGCTGTGCCTCAGCTTCTTCAGACCTGGAACATTCACTTGAGCTGAAGGAGCTGCCTGTCCCTGCTGACGCTTCTGTAGCGGGGGAGAGTGTACCTTCGTCGGGCGTTCTCCCGTCTGGTTCGGTACCGCTGTCTAGTGGGGGTGTCCCTGAGTTGCAGCATGCGGCTGTAGCAGCGCCACCTGTAGATTTTTCCCCAGATTTCGTTCTCCTCATGCATCAGGCTTTCCGCTTGAGTCGGTCCGGTCAGCTGCCGGAGGCTTGGCCCGCGTCCCTTTCCCCTTGCTCCTCGGGGGAGGTTCAGCGCGCTTCTCTACTGGCCGCCAAAAGGCTCAAGTTTGTGGACCACGATCAGGACACCCTTTGTTTTCCTGATGTTGAGGCGGAGGGTGATCCTGAGACGGAGGCTGATGAGCTAGAGGACGGGGAGATCCCGGAGCCAGAAGATCAGGCTCGGATTATTCGCGTGTTTCGTAGGGACGAGCTGGTCCCTTTGATCACGGAGTCCCTTCAAACCCTTAACCTAGCTGTGGTTCGGCCTCTGGAGGAGGAGGGTCTCGAAGACCCTCTCATTCAGGCGGTCGGGGACGCCCAAGTGGTGTTCCCTGTACACTGGGTCGTTGAGCAAATGATCCACTCGGAGTGGGAACAACCCGAATCCGGTTTGAAGGGTGTTCGGACCATGCATCGTCTTTACCCCTTGGCCGACAAGGACTTGTTTAAGTCACCACGGGTGGATGCTGCGGTGTCGGCGGTGACTAAGAAAACCACTATCCCGGTTGAGGGCGCTGCGGCCTTGAAGGATGTTCAGGATAAGAAGGTTGATAATTTGTTGAAGCAAGCCTTCGATACCAACGCCTTGTCCCTACAGGCCTCCATTTGTGGGGCGTGGGTTGCCCGGGCTTGTTTACGTTGGTCTCAGCATCTGCGCTCGGGTTCCGGACTGGACCAGCAGGGGTTGCTGGAAGCTACCCGCATGAAGTCCGGATCGGCTTACTTGGCGGATCTGCTTTATGATTTGATCCGCTCCTTGGCTAATAGTATGGCCTCCGTGGTGGCGGCACGTCGGTCCATCTGGTTACATATCTGGGCGGCCAACGGTTCTTCCAAATCTCGCCTCAGTAAGCTGCCCTTTAAGGGCAAATTGTTGTTTGGTGAGGTCTGGATAAGTTGGTAAAAGATCTCGGTGAGTCTAAGGGAGTTAGGCTGCCGGAAGATAAGCCTAAACTCAATAGATCGTCCCCCTCGGTGCGCGGTCAATTTCGGGATTTTCGCAGGTTTCGTTCTTCCCGACTGTGGTCGTCTCAGCGCGGTCGCTTTGGAGCCCGTTACCAGGGGTTTCGTGGTTTCAGAGGGGCAGGACGAGGCTTCTCCGGAGCCGTCTCTTCCTCGTCCTCTTCCTTTAATCGCAAGCCACAATGAAGCGAGGCGGGCTCTAGAGGGAAGTCCGGTTATCGGGGGTCGTTTGCGCGATTTTCTTCCTTCTTGGGCCCAGCTTACGTCAGATCAATGGGTGTTACAGATTATCGAAGAGGGTTATGCGCTGGAGTTTGCCTGCCCGCTTCGAGATTCCTTTGTTATGTCTCCCTGCAAGGGAGAGCAAAAGAAGCGGGACATCCACGTGACTCTGGATCGGCTCCTCTCCCTGGGGGCGGTGGTTCCCGTCCCTCCCTTGGAAAGAGGCGCCGGTCGCTACTCCATTTATTTTGTGGTTCCCAAAAAGGACGGTTCTCTTCGCCCAATACTGGATCTCAAAGGCGTGAATCGCGCTCTCAAGGTACCGCACTTCCGTATGGAGACTCTGCGGTCAGTCATTGTCGCGGTACGTCGAGGAGAGTTTCTGACATCACTCGATCTGTCCGAGGCCTATCTTCACATTCCCATCCGATCGTCTCATCAACGGTTTCTTCGCTTCGCATTTCCATGGGGCCACTTCCAATTTCGGGCCCTGCCGTTTGGTCTCGCCACGGCTCCCCGCACCTTTACAAAGGTGATGGTAGTGGTCACGGCGGCCTTGCGCAAGGAAGGCATCCTAGTCCACCCGTATCTCGACGACTGGTTGATTCGGGCGAAGTCCAGCCCAGAGTGTGTGCAGGTCACGAACAGGGTGGTGGCTCTGTTGCGATCTCTCGGCTGGGTGGTGAACGAACGCAAGAGCTGTTTGTGCCCGACTCAGGAACTCGAATACCTGGGAGTACGCTTCGACATGGCGCGGGGCTTAGTAATTTTGCCGGAGCGCCGTGTCCTAGCGTTGCAGAGCCTCGTCCGTCTCTTCCGGGGGATGCCTGCTCCATCCGCGTGGTGGTACCTTCGGCTACTCGGCACGATGGCGGCGACCCTGGAGGTGGTGCCCTGGGCCCGCTTCAATATGCGTCCGCTCCAGAGTGCTCTTCTGCGTCGTTGGTCCAACCAGTTCGACTCGTTGAACATGAGACTACCTTGTCCGAAACAGGTTCGCCGTTCGCTCCGGTGGTGGCTTTCCTCCAAGAACCTGACGCAAGGGATTCCCTTGGAGCCTCCCCTTTGGGTTCCGTTCACAACGGATGCCAGCCTTTCCGGCTGGGGTGCACACTGCGAAACCCGCTTCACGCAGGGGAACTGGTCTCCCCTGGAAGCCTCTTGGTCGATCAACCGGCTCGAGTTGCGGGCGGTGCGGCTAGCCCTCTTCGCCCTCGAAGCCCTGGTCCTCGGTCGGCCAGTGCGGATTCTCTCGGACAATGCGACCACGGTAGCTTACATCAATCGCCAAGGGGGCACCGGCAGTGTAGCCCTGGAATTGGAGGCGACGGCTTTGTTCAATTGGCTGCAGACTCGTCTTCCGGCGATCTCAGCAGCCCATATCGCGGGCGCAGACAACGTTCAAGCAGATTTTCTCAGCAGAGTGCGGGTGGACCCCGGAGAGTGGGAGCTCAACCCGCAGGTTTACGCGCAAATAGTTCATCGGTGGGGTCCGCCCATCATGGATCTCATGGCGACGTTCCAGTCGGCCAAGACGGGGCGCTTCTTCAGCAGGCGACGAGAGCGCATGTCCGAGGGGATCGATGCCCTCATTCAGCCGTGGCCAACGGCCGGTCTTCTTTATGTATTCCCTCCATGGGCTCTGATCGGCCGAGTCGTTCAACGCATCGAGGCCCACAGGGGTCGGGTGTTGTTGGTGGCCCCGGATTGGCCCAGGAGACCCTGGTATACCGACCTGGTCAGGCTCCGCGACGGCGTTCCTTGGCTTCTGCCCGCGTTGCCAGATCTTCTTCTTCAGGGGCCCTTGCGGATGCCCCAAGTGGGTCGATTCTCGCTTACGGTTTGGCCATTGAGAGGGCTCGGTTAAGAAAGAAGGGTTACTCTACTGCGGTGATTGCTACTCTCCTGCGGGCACGAAAAACGTCCACCTCTCTTACTTATGTACGGGTTTGGAGAATCTTTGAAGACTGGTGCTCCCGGCGAGGGATCCGGGCAGCGACGGTTTCCGTGCCCGTCGTTTTAAGTTTTCTCCAAGATGGTTTTGATAAAGGTCTGGCTGCTAGCTCCCTGAAAGTCCAGTTGGTGGCAATCGCCTGCTATCGTGGCAAAGTTTTGGGCCGTCCCCTTGGGTCTCATCCAGACGTCCGTCGTTTTCTTACGGCGGTTTTTCATTTGAGGCCTTCCCGCAGGATCTTCGTACCTCCATGGGACTTGAATCTCGTGCTGCGGGCCCTGGTTCGCGAACCTTTTGAGCCCCTGCGTAGGGCGTCTCTGAAAGACCTCACGCTGAAGACGTTTTTTCTCGTGGCCATCTGCTCGGCGCGGCGTATTTCTGATCTCCAAGCGCTGTCCTGCAGGGAGCCCTTTTTGTCCTTTTCCCAAGATCGGGTGGTTTTTCGTCCGGTTCCTTCCTTTTTGCCTAAAGTGGTTTCTCCTTTTCATGTGAATCAGGCAGTGTTTCTCCCGGTACTACCTTCTGGCTCCGCCAAGGCCGCGGACAAGGGGCTTCACTGTCTAGATGTTGGTTGCGTGCTTCGTCGCTACTTGAAGGTTACCGAATCTTTTCGTAAGACCGACCACTTGTTCGTGCTCTTCGGAGGTGCACGGAAGGGGGAGGCGGCGGCTAAAGCCTCCATTGCCCGAGGACTCAAAGACGCGATCGCCTCCGCGTATCTGTTGCAGCAGCGGCCGATTCCAGAGGGGATCTGAGCACACTCCACAAGGGCTCAAGCGACCTCTTGGGCGGAGTATAGCCTGGTTCCGCCAGCGGACATCTGTAAGGCGGCTACTTGGTCGTCGTTACATGCTTTCAGTAAACACTATCGCTTGGATGTGTCAGCCGCTCGGGATTCCTGTTTTGGTTCGGCGGTTCTGCGCGCCGGATGGCAAGGTCCCGCCCGGTGTTGACTGCTCTGTTACATCCCGATTGTGGAGGACTAAACTGGAGGACCGATCAGGAAATGAAAATTACACTAACCTGGTAATTGTAGTTCCTGGAGGGTCCAGTTTAGTCCTCCTTCCCTCCCGAGTATCAGCTGGTTTCGTGCGGCGCGCTTTCTGAACGGGTTGCCCTGAGACGGTTTCCTCTTTTTCGTTCGGTCCTTTTTTGCGGCCGCGCTCTTGGTCAGTGCTATTCCTTCTATCGGATTTTCAGTCAGCTCTCTTGGAATTTTGACTGTGGGCTGTCTTTTTGCTACCGGAGCGTCGCTAGAGGTGCGGTGCAGTGTTCTGGCTTCCTCGTTTGGGGAGGGGGCTGATAGCTTATTGGGGGGAACGAGTTTCTTCTTTAGTATGCATTTTTTTCTCTTACTCTAATGTGTTGCTTCGTTAAGTTTGCTTTGTTACTAGTACACTGGGGGCTTCTGGGAGCTCCGTCTGCATATATACTACGGAAGATTTGATTGGTCCAGTCTCCAGGCTGCAGGAGGAGGTGCACTACCCGATTGTGGAGGACTAAACTGGACCCTCCAGGAACTACAATTACCAGGTTAGTGTAATTTTCATTTTTTGGCGGAGGAGGTGGTCCTGCGTCCGGTGCCCTCTTTCCTTCCTAAAGTAGTTTTGACTTTTCATTTAAATCAGTCGGTGTCGTTGCCGGTGTTTTCCGACCTCACGGGCTCTCCGATGGATAGTGCGCTCAGGAGTTTGGATCTCGGCAGAGTGTTGAAGAGATACCTCAGAGCCACTAAGCCTTTCCGTAGATCGGATAGATTGTTCGTGCTTTTCGGAGGGCCGCGTAAGGGGATGGCGGCATCGAAAGGGACCATTTCCAGATGGATAAAGCAGGCCATAATCTCGGCGTATGAGACCAAGGGAAGGTCGCCTCCAGAGGGTCTCAAGGCCCATTCTACATGGGGTCAGGCAGCGTCCTGGGCAGAATATGCCACGGTTCCTCCGGTAGATATTTGTAGAGCCGCCACCTGGTCTTCGTTGCATACTTTTACGAAACACTACAGATTGGATGTTCGTGCCAGGGAGGATGCGAGGGTTGGAGCTGCTGCTATAGTAGCGGGGCTCACCGGTCCCTCCGAACTTTAGATACTGCTTTGGTACTGCCCTATCGTTCCCTGGACTGGCCCGGAGAAACGAGAAGGAAGGAGAAATTAGAGCTTACCTGCTAATTGTCTTTCCTTGAGTTTTCTCCGGGCCAGTCCAGGGCCCACCCAGGTTTTATCTAGAGTCAGCTGGGTCTTTTTGTTAGTTGGGTAAAGCACACTGCATGTACCGGAGTCCTACATGACTTAAGAGTGGGACATCTGGTTGGCGTGGATTTTGGGGCTCCCTCCAGTTGGCAATGGAGGGTGTTTAGAAAAAACAAAAACAAAAAAAAATTGCCGGTCCATTGCTTAGTTTTATCAGTGAGGTTTTTACCTCGGGGAAATGTGCATAGTTCTCAGTGTTTGGGTTCTTTATTTTTCTAGTTTCACAGTTCAGTTATTAGCTGCTTTGGCAATAGGAGACTGGAGAAGTGCAGCAAGGGGGAGTGGCTTAGTCTGGTAGCAAAACTTTGGTTTACATTCCTTAGCTGCTGAAGGGGATTGACAACCCTATCGTTCCCTGGACTGGCCCGGAGAAAACTCAAGGAAAGACAATTAGCAGGTAAGGTCTAATTTCTCCTTCCCATTAATGTTCCCACCTCACACATTAGGGGCCCTCCAACAGGGCCTGAAACTCTGGATGAGCCAGGTCCACTTTAGCATAATGCAGGAGACTCATCAGACTATAGGGACAACTCCAGTTGTCCAAAAGACCTTCCGGATCATAGTTCTGCCCACCTGTGTAGGCCTTATGCAACCATCTCATGAGGCCCACCACATTATACATCCTAAGTTCCGGCAAACCCACACCCTCCATATCCCTGCCAGGCATTAGTTTAGCAGAACTAATACATACATGTTTGCCTTTTCACAGAAAACTCCGCAATGTTCCTTTAAAGTAATTTTCATTCTCTCTATGTACCCAGAGTGGTAGCATTTGTAACTGCTACAACACCTTTGGGATAAGTGCCAACAAAGGAAGGTTGACCCATTTAGCACACAGATTCCAAATTTGACACAATTTGTCTTAGATGTTGAGTTGATATAATTTGTTAAGATCTTTATGTAAAGAAATGTATGTTTGTTTGTTGAATTACTTGATATACTGCTCCTTCATAACACCAGGGTGGTGTACAATTCATAACAAAATAATATGGCTATAGGCCAAGGAAAAGAAAGGAACTACAATGTATGACAGAAAACGGAGAAAGTTCAATCATACAAGACAAAGAGTCGGACAACACAAATATTAATAAAGTCAGGAGGCAGAAGCTGGGAGATCAAAAGCAGTAGAAAAGCATCCCATGTGGATGTTGCCCGCTTCCTTCGAGGGGCACAGTCCTTGTGCCATCCGCTTCGGCCAATTGTTCCATTGTAGGAGCTGTCCCTGGTTCTAAGGTGCCTTATGAGGCCCCCTTCGAGCCCCTTAATGGGGCAACTATTGGGGACCTCGCCTTCAAAGCTGTGTTCCTTGTCGCCATCACCTCTGAGGAGCATTTCCAAACTGCAGGCCCTCTCTTGTTGGGACCCTTCCCTTGCCTTTTCCCTGGAAGGAGTCGCCCTAAGGCCGGTTCCTTCTTTCCTGCCAAAGGTGGTCTCATTCTTTCATCTCAACCAGGTCATTTCTCTCCCCTCCTTTTCTCAGGAAGACTGCATGGGCAGAAACAGCGGAAAATGCCTAAGTATTTTAGAGGTCCCTCCAAGCCTCCGATTTATCAACATTGAACTTTAGCCCTGAAAAATGACCAAACTGTTCTAAAAGCTGTAGTTCTGCCCAGCCTTCCTTTGTATGTTGCATGCTAATCAGCTTGTCATCTGCATACAGACTAGTTTTATAATCAGCCCGTCTCAACCGCATGCCCCGGAGGTTCGGGGATGCCTAGCTTTCAGTTCTAGAGGTTCTAAAGTTAGGATGAATAATAGCGGGGACAGTGGGCACCTCTGCCTTATTCTTCTCTCTAGCTGGAAGGGGTCCGCCAGCCATCCATTTACTAAGATTTGTGCCATGGAGTCTGCATATAAAGTTTGTATCCATTCTACAAAGTATCCCTCAATCCCATAGCGTGGCAAAAGCCAGAATAGGTAATCCCAGGGCACTCGGTTGAACGCTTTTTCAGTGTCCAGGCCCACTGCCACTGCAGAATCCATTCCCGCCCGATTCTGCTGAAACATAGTTAGTGCCTGCAGGATATGACCCGCCGCGCTGCGACTCTTCACAAAATCTGCTTGATCAGGGTTAATGATATTTGGGATCACTGTGCTTAAGGGTTGAACCAACACTGTTACAATTTTCACATCTTGATTTAAAAGAGAGATTCTTTTTCCTTCCTGGGTCCTGCATTATGGAATTTTCTCCCTCACACCCTCCACTCTGAATTTTCGTTCACTAGGTTTAAGGTTGCTTTAAAGACTCATCTCTTTGAGTTGGCCTTTAACCTTCCTACTCCCTCACCATGAGCACTTTGCACCTTCTCAGCCTCACTCTGGTTCCCTGTAGTTTTTCCTCTCAATTTCTCTTTTTTTTTTCTCCTGCTTCTGTTTGTCTCCTTTGTCCTTTGCCTCCACTGTCTTGTCCATTATTGGCATTCCTTTTCTTTTTCTCTCTTTTGCAGTCGTTTTACTGTATGTTGTGAACTGCCTGGATGCTTTGGCCAAGGCGGTATATCCAGAAATGAAATAAAGATGGGTCTGAAGATTCTGCCTTCTCCAAAGCACTCCCCGGTTTCGGAAGTAAGACTACTGTTTATTTATTTAACAATATTTTTATACCGCCTTATTTTACAATCAAAGCGGTTTACATAGAACTCAACATTTTACAGAGAACTCATAGTAACATTCAGGTAAGGGTAGGTGCCTGGAGGCAGAACTTATGTATTGTCACCCTCATGGTGGCCAGCCTAACGCCTAGGGCGCTGAGACTTGGTCTGCCTGTGGTGTTCCTGCCTCAGAGCATGGGCTTGCTTTAACTCTGCAAGGCCTTCTGGGAATGTGAGTCCCTTTACCCTTTGAGTACAGACGAGTTGCAGTCGAATGGTTTCAGGCAATGACAAGAATTTATTTTCCCCTTCCCAACGGATTAATTGCAAGTGAATAACTCAGGACAAATCATGCCATACATTTGGCTTGAGGAAATTATATATGAACTCAGGTAAATTAACCTTGTCAGCTTCAGGCTTTAAACATGCAGTGCTTGATACAAAACAGAATCACAACAGCTTCCATTAGCAAAGAAAATGTTCCCTTTTCTTCTGCTGCTTTTACCGTCTTTCTCAGACACTGTTCAGCATAAGGAATTCACATGGTCAGCCAAAGACAATGTACAGTCCATCCGATCATCCACTATTTCATTAGGGAGAGAGTCTATCTGCATCTCTTCAGCCTCGGGTATAGCAGGGCGTGGCAGTAAGCTGCTATCCTGATCTCTGAAACAAACGGTCTCTCTGACCTCACGTGGTTTCTCTCTGTAACATTCTCCTGAGCAGGGTTGTAAACTACCATTTATGCTGTAGTTTTTGTCCAGGGAGTTTGCTACTTTCTGGTAACTATAGGGAACTGCTTTATAGTTGTGTTCAAACTTATATGAATTGTCAAGCCTACCTTTTGGCTTTGAAAGTGAAGGAACTCTCCACTCTGCAGGGTCAGACTGGTTCTCAAACACGGCTTGTGTTTGCTTGCCTCTCAGCCTATTAACTTTCCCCTCAGATGTACCGGTATTCTCCAGCCAGCCTGTCTCTCTCCTCGGAGCGTGTGAGCTTTGCCAAGCCTGCCTCTCAGGAAGATTCCTTTCTCTCCTGCCTTTACCAGACAACACCTGTCCTGGGTTGCTTCCTTCTGGCCTCAGGAATATGGCTCCCTTAGTTCTCACTCCTCCTTGACTCCTTCTAGTCAGCGTGCTCCTTTGCTGGCTTCCTTCCTGGTTCTCCCAGTTCCCGTTCTGCTTGCTGTTCTGCTTGCTGCTCTCCTTCTCCTCCTTGCTCCTGCTCTGCCTGGTCCAAGCTAATGACCACTTTTTATCATTGTAACTCTCAGGGCTTAGCTGTGCCCTGCCCTGAAACAGGTGAAACTCATTACCTCCTGAGCTAGGGAATACGTCACAGCAGGGGCGTGTCTTTCTAGCTCATGACTCTTTGTTTACTTCTTCTTTGCAAACACTGAGCCATGTGCTCAGACTGCCTGTCAGTTTCTGAAAGCAAATCCTCATCTTGCCTTACTTCCATAGACTCAGAAGGGACCTCTTCATTACAGTATATAGCAACATAAATGGGGTTATCTGTGGATTGGGTTCTATTTCCATGAGTACCCAGTCCACCCACTGCTACCACAGCCTCCTCCATAGCCACAAAGTGTGGTGTCACTAAATCATTCAAGATCTTGTAGAACTCGGTGCCCCACCCATCTGGGCCTGAAGTCTTCGCTAGCGCTAATTGTTTTATTGCCACTTTTATCTTTGCTGGCTGCAGTGGCTGATTCAATAGCTCATGCTGCTCCTCAATAATTCTTGGAGGCTCCAACCCCCCCCCCCCCCAAAGAACTTCTTCCGTTCTCCCATGTCTCTTGGCTCTTCTTGGTAAAGCCTTTGAAAGTAAGCAATGAAACAGCGTGCTAACTTGGAGTCCTTTACCAACAAGGTCCCATTTTCCCTTCGCAGTTGGGTCACCCTTAGAAACATAGGCCATGTGGTCTTTTTCTGTCATCATATTTCTATCTAGTCTATCCTTCCATATCAACAACAACAGTCCCCTTTTTACCTTTAGAGATCCTCTGTGTTTGTCCCATGCTTTTTTAAATTCAGTTACTGTCCTCATCTCTACCACCTCCACTGGGAGACTATTCCACGGATCCACTACTCTTTCTGTAAAGAAATATTTCCGCATATCACTCCTGAATCATCTCCCTTCACCCTCAACCCATGTCCCCTCGTAGCAGAACTTGCTTTCAATTGAAAGAGGCTCTCTCCCTGAACATTTATGCCATGGAGGTATTTAAACATCTCAATCATATCACCTCTATCCCACCTTTTCCTCTAAGCTGTACATATTAAGATCCTTAAATCTGTCCTCATATGCTTTATAATGAAGACCACTAATCATTTTAGTAGCCACCCTCTGCACCGACTCCATCCTGTTCACATTCTTTTGAAGGTGCGGTCTCCAGAATTGCACACTATACTCCAAATGAGGTCACACCAAAGACTTATACAGAGGCATTATCACCTCCTTTTTTTCTACTAGCCATTCCTCTCTGTATGCACCCAAGCATCCTTCTAACTTTTGCCGTCGCCTTTTTCTACCTGTTTAGCTACTTTAAGATCATCAGACACAACCACGCCTAGGTCCCGCTCTTCTTTAGTGGACAAAAGTGCTTCACCCCCTATACTGTATTGCTCCCTTGGATTGCTGCAGCCCAAATGCATGACCTTACATTTTTTAACATTAAATCCCAGCTGCCAAATTCTAGACCATTCTTCAAGCTTAGCTAGATCCCTCCTCATGTTATCTACACCTTCCTGGGTGTCTACTCTATTGCAGATTTTGGTATCATCCCCAAAGAGGCAAACCTTACCCGACAGCCCTTCCGCTATATCACTAACAAAGATGTTAAAAAGAATTGGACCAAGGACAGATCCCTGGGGCACACCACTGGTAACATCCTTCTCCTCAGAGTGAGCTCCATTTACCTGTACTCTTTGTCGCCTCCCACCCAACCAATTTCTAGCCCAAGCAGTAACTTTAGGGTCCATCCCTAGGGTGTTCAGTTTGTTTATAAGTCGCCTGTGAGGAACAGTGTCAAAGGCTTTACTGAAATCTAAATACACCACATCTAGGGCTCTCCCTCGGTCAAACTCCCTGGTCACCCAGTCAAAGAAATCAATCAGATTTGTCTGACAAGACCTGCCTCTGGTGAATCCATGCTGCCTCGGATCCTGTAATCTGCTGGACTCCAGAAACCTCACTATTTTCTCTTTTAGCAGCGTTTCCAATAATTTACTCACCACCGAAGTTAAACTAACCAGCCTGTAGTTTTCAACTACATCCTTACTTCCGCTTTTATTTTATTTATTTATTTATTTATTTTATTTATATTTTCTTCTATACCACGCTATTCGGCATCAGTGCAGTTTACATACAACGAAATCGTCAGAACAACAAGCCGTTCTGTGTTTACAGAGAACAGGGACACGAAACTTAGATAACTTAGGGGTAACTATATACATACAGGTGTCACAACATCACATGTTACACGGAGTTCAATGGTCATGGATAGCTTGCTGGGAATGTTGGTGTACCTACATTCATTGGGGGGGTCGTCTTGACATGTTGTTGTCTGGGTAGTGTTTGAGGAAGAGGTGATGTTTCTAAACTGGGGTAAGCTAGAGATTGCCCGGATATTAGGTGGTAGAGCGTTCCAGCATCTTGGAGCGCAGAATCTGAAGGCCCTGTTTGCTGTTGCCATAGTGCATTTTGTTAATGCCTTCGGAGTTGTTAGTGTATTAATTGCATTAGATCTTCTGGATCTATTTGGTGTACTGGTGTGGATGAGCTCTGTTAGTGAGGAGGAGGAGAGCCCATTGATGGCCTTGTAGGTCAGCAATAAGGTCTTGAAAGTGAGCCTGCCTTGTAGAGGTAGCCAGTAGAGCTGTTTCAGGATGGGGGTCACATGGTCGCTCCTAGAGACCCCATGCAGAATCTTGCTGCAGCATTCATCGCGAGCTGCAAGGGGTTCAGGGTGGATTGTGGGAGGCCTTGTAAGATGGCATTAGCATAGTCAAAGTGAGGTATAATCAATGCCTGATAGATTGTCCGGAAGTCCACTGGTTCTAGCAGGGAGCGTAAATACCTGAGCGTCCGGATCTTGAAGTAGATTGCTCTCACTGTGTTGCCTATGTGCATCTTCATGTCTAAGCGCTGGTCTAATGTGACGCCAAGGTATCGAATTGTGGATTTTGTTTGTAGCTCTGCTTCCGTAACCTTTAAACTAACCGGCCTGTAGTTTTCAACTACATCCTTACTTCCGCTTTTGTGTAAAGGTACCACATGAGCCTCTCTCCAGTCCTTTGGCACCACTCCCGACTCCAACGAGGCATTGAAAAGATCAGTCAGTGGAGCAGCTAGAACGCCCCCATGTTCCCTCAGTATTCTAGGGTGTATCCCATCCAGTCCCATCACTTTGTCTACTTTTAAGTTGAGCTAGTTTCTCACGAACACAGTCTTCTGAAAATTGTTCAAGATGGCCCTCGCTTCTGTTCCTGTTTGTGGGTGTTTTCTGAGATCTTGCTCCTGGTTCTTCATCTGTGAACACAGAACAGAAATATTTGTTAAGCAATTCTGCTTTATCCTTCTCAGCTTCTACATATTTCTCCCCTGCACCCTTGAGTCTGACAATACCACTTTTGCCCTTCCTCTTCTCACTAACATATCTGAAAAATGTCTTATCCCCCCATTTTATTGCATTGGCTGTTTCCTCCTTCTTTTTAAATCTTTGCCTTCCTGACTACTTTGCTAGCTTCTCTTTCCAAATACAGATGCCTGTCTTCCTCTCTCTGTGATCTCTTGTATTTCATGAAGACTTTCCTCTTTTTCTTCACATTTTCAGCTACTTCTTTCGAAAACCATAGCGGTCTCCTTTTCCTTTTACCTTTATTTACCATTTTAACAAAAAGGTTGGTTGCCCTTAAAATATCCCCTTTCAGTTTTGCTCACTGTTTTTCTACATCCCCCAGCTGTTCCCATCCCACTAACGACTCCCTGAGGTATTGGCCCATCTTGGCAAAGTTAGTCTTCCTAAAGTCTAAGACCCCCACCTTTGAATGGATTCTAACAGCCCTAGTCCTAATACTGAACCACACCATCTGATGATCACTGGATGCAAAATGATTGTTTTTATTTTGGCTGGTCAAATTAAATTAGCTAGTAGTTTCCAGATCTTATCCTTCCATTTGTACTATTTATATTTATACAGCCGTATACTGCCCATGGCCCCTTTTTGCCGCATCACATGAGCTTTGTTCTTGCCCTCTTGTAATTGCAATCAATCGTGCTCAGTCTTGCTTCTCATATATGCATTTTATTTATTTAGCTGCACTTATATACCGCTTTTCACTGGGTCAAAGCAGTTTACAATAACAAGGGGGGATACATTAAATAGATCAGCTCACATTTAAGGAGGGGGGTACCATCACCGGGGGGAGGGGGGGGCTGACATATTTACGATCCTGATATGGTAGTCTCTCACAATCCTTGCTGTAGTGCTTTGACGTTGATGCTGCTTGTTGGCTATGTACCCCATGATCTTCCCCCTAAGTACTGCTTTGATGGCATCCGAGTAGATCACTGGTCCCACATCCTCAACCCAATTTCCATTCTCATAATCCAGTCAAGCCTTCCAAAGAAATTGCTTAAACTTGGGACTTTGTGTCCAAACTGGGTTAAGCTACCATGGTCAACTCTCCCAAGTGTTTGCTAAAATAAGGTGTACGTATACTGTCGTATAGTCAGATACCACTTTTGGGTGGATTTCAGCTCCTCCCAGCTTTGAGAACAATCTCTCTGTGATCAACACATAGTTTATGAATCAAAATACTTTGTGTGGCCCTGAATAACGTGTGAACTATCAATAGATGCATCTGCCACTAGGCTAAAATTACCTCCTGATATTCTGTCTGATCCACCAGCAGTGCAATCAAGTCAAGAACAAAACTCATGCTGGTATATATTGGGGGCATAAATACTACTCAGCACCACTTTCCTTCTATTTAAGACACCCCATACTAATATATATCTTCCTACTGGATCCTTTATGATCTTGCGGGCGTCAAGACACCCTTTCCTATTAGTACTGCCAGCCGCCTCCTCCTGGCATTTATAAGAGGCTGCCAGCACTTCCTCCACCTATCGCCGTTTAAGCTTGCTGTGTTCAAGAACAGTCGGATGAGTCTCCTGCAACAGCGCCATCTCTGTCCCCAGGAACCAAAGATAAGTTAATACCTGCTGCTTCTTCACTGAGGAGTGTAGGCCCCCCACATTAAAGGTTGTGATGTTTACTTCAGCCATCTCCTCCCAGGTTGTACCTGTTGCATCGCTGTTTTCCCTCTTTTTTCCCCCCCCCCCCACATGAGGACCTCCCAGCCTAACCTTCACCGAGGGATTATCCTTCAAACTCTTCTCTATTTTCTCTCCCATTAGTAGTATCCCGATTCCCCAGTTATCCAAAACCAATGAAATCTCTTCATTCCCCAAGGCAGCCGACTCTTCCTCCCCCCCGCCCTACTCCTCCTCTCCCATTCATTCATCCACGCTGTCCCACCAATCACTCTTCTCAACCGATATCTTCTGCTCTCCCTCCAGTCACTCACCCCCCCCCCCCCACCACTCCCCCATCCTCTGTGGTTTCTTTCTGCTATCCAGAGAACAGTTCTGACACATACCCCCTCAGCATACACATTTCTTTCCTTACCACACTTAACATAATATTACCCTGACCCTCCTGTATTCCCCAACCATATTTATAAAAAGCTTATTGAGGCTTAGTCAAGTCCATAGCTGCATTAGGACCATGCAGGCTGCCACCATTCCCCAGTCTCCCATGGCAAATCTCCAATTTGGCCATCAGACCTCAGATGCTATTAGTTCAGTGTTGCCGCTCCCCAGAGTTCGCCATCCCTGAGAGTCGCAACTCCCACTTCCAAGGGGGGCTGGAATTCCCACAGAATTTTGGAGGTACCTTTTCTTTATGTCCAGTCCGCTGTTCTAGTGCCCATTTAATCCACTGTCTTCCTTCAGCGGTTCTCTGAGTCTTTTTGTGCGTTGTCAGCCTCCCGACTGGGATACGGTATGGCTAGTCTCTCCACAAAACATCGTTCCTCATCTGCTGTTGCAAAATAGGTTTTTCCCTCATGTGTCACTTTTATGTGGGAAAAACAGCCCAAAACGCACCCCATGCTTATGTAATGCTGTACAAATGGATATAAACTCTCTTCACTTGGTTGCAACCTGACTGGAGGAGTCGTTTTTTTTTTTTGTTTTTGTTTTTTTTAATTTTTTGTACTCATTCCCTTGGGATATGTTCTTTTTCTGACCAATCTAAATACTGGCCGATGGCAGCCCTTGGCCTCTGATGTTCCCCGATCTTAGGCCCGATTCTGTGGCTGCACTGGGGAGGCCCAGCCTTACAGGGAGTCGGTTTTGAAAGAAGTTATATAGATCCTCATCAGACATGCTCTCTGGCAGCCCAATCACTTGAATATTATTTCACCGGGACTGATTTTCTTGATCCTCCAATCTATCCAATAACTGGCCATGCTCTCTGGTAAGTCTTTCAATTGTTCTCTCCATCTGAGCCATTATTTATTTATTTAACAGTGTTTTTTATACCGCTTTTTCAATCAAAGTGGTTTACATTGCAACTTAAACTTGGTAAACGTACATTAAACAGGGACATTGATAACTTGGATTTTTCTGAGCAATGGAGGGTTAAGTGTCTTGCCCAAGGCCACAAGGAGTGCTAGTGGGAATCAAACCCTGGTCTCTTGGTTCCCAAGCCAGTGCTCTAACCACTAGGCTAGTCCTCATTAGGTCTTCCTGTGCTGCTACCCGGTTTTAACTTCTGTCATGCGGGTGTTCTGCACTTCGATGAACTCCTTTATACCATCCACCGTCAACTTCAGGCGATTCAGCCAATCTACCAAAGTCGCTGCAACTACATGGGAAATCTCTGCCGTGAGATCCCCCATTCCCGCTGGCAGTGCTTTTGATGTGTCAGCAGCCATTTTTGGAGTAGCGCGGTTCTTCACATCATGACATAACCCTTCTGCTGCCTCTCTTGGTAGCCGAGTACTTGGGGCTTTGCCGCTTCCTCTCTTCTTCCCCTCAAGTTGGGTTGTATGGACGGTTATTTCACAGATATATCAGAACCCATGCCGGGAGCTCGTCCCTCACACATCTTCCCTCCAGACGCACATCACCAGAAGTCTTCAGGAGCACTGTTAATACAAAATCTCTTCCTAAGCGTCCCTCCAGTCCAGTCCCTCTTCACTGGGTTGTGCACCCCTTCCTGCAGCCTGGGAGACTGAGCACGTCATCATCTTCTATACATTGAGTGTTAAGCAACATTGTGTGTCGTTATACATTCTCTTATCAGGGGGTCGGAGGGGGGTATGTTGGTAGTTCCTGGTAGTAAGATCATGGACACGTTTGATTTACCGCGGGATTGCCGGCCGCAGTCAAGTGTGAGGCCAGCCACCTCTGAGTCCCGGTTAAGGAGGTAGGTGTGGGCGGCGCTTTTGCGTGCTTTTGGGCTGCAGCTGTTTGTTAGGCCCATGGGGGGGGGCCCTCACCTGGGCATTTTGGTTTCATTTAAAAAAAAAAAAAAAAAAAAAAAAAGAGAGAGAGTTTAAAGGTGTTGGTTTTTTTGAAAGTGGGTTAAAAAAAAAAAGACAGTAGATTTTGTTTAGGACAAGGGCTTGGCTGGGTAAAGGCAGAGGTCATGCCAGCCAGACTGCAGTGTCTACTCTGCGGAACTCGACAGGGAACAGTATCGGAGGCGGGGGTCTGCAGAGGGTGTGCTGTAGAGGCCGCCTCTGTAGAGCAGGGCATTCGGGCAAGTATGTCCCAGGAACCCCTGCCCCCCGTCTCTCAGGAGTCGGGGGACTCTGTGGGCAGGCAATCTCCATTGCCCTTGGTCCCTGAACAGTTAGCTCCTCCCCAGAGTCAGCCTGGTTCCTCTGCTCCCCTGGGAGTCCTGTCTGGGGAAGCACTAGGGGACTTCTCCCCGGAATTTGTATTGTTAATGCATAAAGCCTTTCATCTAAGGCAGCAGGGAGCGCCTGATCAGGGGGCTCAAGGCGCTCAGACCTTGAAGGCTGTGTGGCCTCAGGGAGATGAGGAAGGGGTTCTGCTATAAGTGGCCCAGACTGGGAAGTGAGTTTGTGGTCCACTCCTCTTTCTCGGAAGACCTGGAAGGGAGAGGCTTCTGAACGGGGGGAGAATGAGGAGGAACTGGAAGAAGGCGAGATTCTGAAAGAGGAACAAGCGAGGAATCGTGCGGGTTTTCCGCCGTGAGGAGCTACCGGCTCTAACTGGGGAGTCTCTAAAGGCCCTCAACATTGTTGCAGGGGCTCCGGCTGATGAGAAATCCTTGGAGGACCCGCTGATTCAGGCAGTCCGGAAAAAGCAAAGGGTCTTTCTAGTTCACCAGTCTTAGAGGGTGCGTTCGATGGTTCGTTAGTTTCCTTTCGGTCTCCGGTAAAGGGTACAGTTGCGGTCGCCCAGGGTGGACGCCGCAGTTTCAGCGGTCACCAAGAAGAAGACCATTCCGGTAGAGGGAAGTGCGGCCTAAAGGACACTCAGGACAGAAAATTGGATACTCTGTTGAAGCAGGCCTTTGATGTGAGTTCCCTGGCCCTACAGGCTTCGGTTTGAGGAGCTTGGGTGGCCAGGGCATGCTTGCGTTGGTCTCAACAGATGCAACTGTCAGGCTTCCCCCCTGAGGATTTGGCCAGGGAGGCTGCCAGAATTGAATCTGGAGCGGCATACCTGGCTGACAGCCATTATGACCTCATCAGGAGCCTGGCAAAGAATATGGCGTTGGTGGTGGCGGCGCGTCGATACATTTCGTAAATTCCGATTGGCTCGGGCGACGTCCTTTCAGAGGGGTTGCTTCTCATCCAGAGGTCAAGGCTTCTGGGGGTTTCGGGGGCAGGAAGAGGGTTCGGAGCTTCTTCCTCCTCCTCAGGACCTCAGAAGTCGCAATGAAGCGAGAGGGGGCCCAGGCAGGGCTGGTAAGGGGGGGGGAGGGGGTTACAGCAGTTTCTCCCTGCCTGGGCTTGGATCACATCCGACCAGTGGTTCCTCGAGGTCATTCGAGACGGATATGCCCTCAAATTGGCAAGACTGGTTCTTCCATCTTTTGTACAGTCCCCGTGCAGTTCTCCAGCCAAGAGATTGGCGGTAGAAGAGACCCTAACCCTTCTTCAGCTCTTAGGGGCAGTAGTGCCGATTCCCAGAGACCAATGCAGATCCTGTCTATACTCCATATATTTTCTGGTCCCAAAGAACGAAGGCTCCTTTCGGCCAATTCTCGACCTGAAGCAGGTCAATCGATGTCTCTGGGCCCTCACTTTCAGATGGAAACTCTAAGATCGGTGATTGTTGCGGTGAGACAGGGAGAGTTTCTGACCTCACTAGATCTCAGAGGCGTATTTGCATATTCCCGTCAGGGAATCGCATCAGCAGTTTCTACTTTTTGCGGGGCCGAGCAGCCATTTTCAGTTTTGAGCCCTGCCGTTCGGTCTAGCGACGGCGCCTCAGACCTTTACCAAGGTGGTGGTGGTGGCAGCGGCGCTTCGCAAAGAAGGAGTCTTGGTCCACCCATACCTCGACGACTGGCTAATTTGTGCCAAGTCCAAGGAAGAGAGTGTGAAGGCAACAGAAAGAGTGGTAGGGCTCCTAAGGAGCCTCGGTTGGGTCATCAAATATGACAAAGAGCAGATTGGGTCCCTCGCAGCAACTCGAGTATCTCGGCGCAAGATTCAACACCTCCTCGGACAAGGTATTCTTGCCGGAACAGAGAGCAGAGGATCTTTGCCGCCTGGTGCGGCAGTTTCTGAATATGGAGGTTCCCTCAGCATGGCATTATCTGCAAGTGCTGGGGACCACGGCGGCGACCATCGATCTGGTCCCATGGGCCAGAACTCTTATGCGCCCGATTCAGAGAGCGCTTCTTCGCAGGTGGTCTCATCAGAGACCGGCATTTTCAGTGCTGCTGCCATGTCCCATGGTGACACGGAAGGCGCTGTGGTGGTGGCTTTGTCCACGGAATTTGGCAAGGGGCATGCCCCTGGAATCTCCAGATTGGCTGCAGTTAACAACGGATGCCATTCGGGGGGGGGGGGTGGGGAGCCCACTGCGAAGGTTGGTTTGCGCAAGGGAGATGGAGTCCCCGGGAAGCTTAGTTCTCCATCAACCGATTGGACTTGAGGGCAGAGTGTCTCGCTCTCAGGTCGTTTGAGCAATTGGTCAGCCAGAGGGCGGTCCGAGTACTGTCGGACAATGTCACCACAGTAGCATACATCAATCGGCAGGGTGGCACCAGCAGCCTTCCGCTGGAAGAGGAGGCAGAGGGTCTATTCGTATGGGCCAAACACGTGGCCGGAGTAGACAGCGTCACAGCAGATTATCTGAGCAGAGTCAGAGTGGATCAAGGCAAATAGGAGCTCTGTCAGGGAGTGTTAGAGCTGGTGGTGCGCAGATTGGGGGGGGGGGGGCTCCCGTCATGGATCTGATGGATCGCTGAGAGTCGGCCAAAGCAAACTGCTTCTTCAGGAGAAGAAGGGAAAGGATGTCAGAAGGTCTAGATGCGTTGGTACAGAAGTGGCCCTCAAAAGGGCTTCTGTACGTGTTTCCGCTGTGGGCACTAATCGGCAGGACACTCCACTGAATAGAATCCCACAGAGGACGAGTGATAGTTATAGCTCCAGATTGGCCGTGTCGTCCATGGTATTTATTTATTTATTTTTATTTATTTATTTACATTCTCTTATATACTGCGCTATTCTGCATCAGTGCGGTTTACATTGAACAAACTGAAATTATATTGAACAGGGCATTATAACTTGGAGATAACTATTTTACAGGGAACATGGGCTATGGAGGGTTAAGTGGCTTGCCCAAGACCACAAGGAGCACCTGTGGGACTAGAAACCCCAGTCCTTCCGGCCAAGGTTGCTGTCCTCTAGTGGGATTTGAACCCCCGACCTTCCGGCCTGAAGTACCTTGCCCCAACCACTAGGCCACTCCTCCACTCCATGCCGACCTCATGAGATTGCTGGACGACCGCCCGTGGCGGCTTCCACTAAGGGACTACCTTTTGGTTCAGGGCCTGTTGAGGATGCCGCAGGTCGATCGGTTCTTGCTTACGGCTTGGCTCTTGAGAGGGCGAGGCTGCAGAAGCGGGGGTATTCTGGGGCAGTGATTTCAACGTTGCTGAGAGCCCGCAAGCGTTCTACCTGTCTTTCTTATGTGTAGGTGTGGCGCATCTTTGAGGACTGGTGTGAAGCTCAGCGAAAAAGGCCTATGGCTGTATCGGTTCCGGAGATCTTGGAATTCCTACAGGCAGGATTCGAGAAGGGGTTAGCGGCCAGCTCCCTGCGAGTCCAACTGGCTACTATTTCCTGTTACGGGGTAAAGTTCAGGGTAGGTCCTTAGGGGAGCACGCCAACGTGAGTAGGTTTCTGAAGGCGGTCCGTCAACTACGTCCGCAACAGAGATCGTCAGTGCCTCCATGGGATCTTAATCTTGTTTTGAATTCGCTAGCGGGAGCACCCTTTGAACCATTGGAGCAAGCTTCGGAAAAGGATTTGACCCTTAAGACTGTCTTTTTGGTGGCAATCTGTTCCGCTAGGCGCATCTCGGAGCTGCAGGCGCTCTCCTGCCATCCACCGTTCCTGTCGTTATTCAAGGAGAAGTTGGTCTTGCAAACGGTGCCATCCTTTTTGCCTAAGGTCATCTCGCCCTACCATTTGAATCAGACGGTAGCCCTTCCTTCCCTGGTCAGGCAGAGTCAAGATCCAGAGGATGGGAGGCTCCGTTCTCTGGATGTGCGCAGGGTGCTCAAGTGCTACCTGAAACGCACGGCGGCATTCAGGGTATCGGAGCGGTTGTTGGTGGTGTTTGGAGGGCCACAGAGAGGAGAGGCAGCCTCTAAGGCTTCCATTTCCAGGTGGATTAAGGAGGCTATTGCTTCGGCGTATATGCTGAAGGGAAGACCAGTCCCAGGGAGTTATGGGCGCATTCTACCCAGGCCCAAGCAGCTTCCTGGGTGGAATTTAGTCTTGCACCTCCACTAGAGATCTGTAGAGCGGCAACTTGGTCTTCCCTGCACACTTTTGCCAAGCACTACCGTCTGGATGTCCAGGCGGTGGAGGATGCTAGGTTTGGAGAAGCTGTTCTGCAGGCCAGTCTTGCAGGCCCCTTCCAGGTGTGAACTGCTCTGATACATCCCAGTGAAGAGGGACTGGTCTGGAGGGATGCTTAGGAAAGAGTAATTAGATCTTACCTGCTAATTAGCGTTCCTGAAGGAACTCCAGTCCAGTCCCTGATTCCACCCGGTTTGTGTTTGGTTTTTCAGGGAAGAATAATACGACTGTCCCGAGGCTCAGGTAAGCAAATGATTATTGCCGATGTGCGGGGCTTTCTAGTCGGGGGGAGCGGGTTAGGGGAAGAGTGATTTGGGGTTAACTCTTTCTTTGCCTGCTACCTTTCTTCTCTCCCTTCTCTTGTCTTTGGAGAGGGGGGGGGGAGATCTCTCCTCAGGTTATGAAGGGGGGACACTGTTCTTATGTAGTTGAATTGTTGGGAGTTTTTTTGTTAAATTTGTCTCTCCGTTGAGTCTGCTTTGTCAATAGGATACTGGCTCAGGTGGGTGGTGCCAGAGGTACTTATACAGAAGGGGCATCAAGATGATGATGTGCTCAGTCTCCCAGGCTGCTGGAAGGGGGGCACAACCCAGTGAAGAGGGACTTGACTGGAGTTCCTTCAGGAACGCTAATTAGCAGGTAAGGTCTAATTACTCTTTATATAGTGTTCCCTAGTATAACAGTCTGTGGTCTGTCACTGGGTTTATGCAGTAAACCATTGGTCGGCTAGATTTGGCTGCAGCCCAGGAAGATGCTTTTCCGAAAGCGCACTGAACAGTGCTAAGATAAGATCAAGCCACTGTGACAGTGGAATCAGGGAATCTCTAAATAACGGCGATAATTCAGATAAGTGATTTTTGAACATTATACCCTGATGCAGAGAAATCAAAATGCAATACTGCATCAGTTTATGGGATTAAGACTGTGCTTTATTTGATTGCTATTATTATTAAGAAGAAAGTGATTTCATAATGACAAAATTAGTATATTGATGACAAGTCTGCTGCTTCTCAACTATTATGTCCCTCACTAAAGCAGTGATTGAACAAATTTACGGTTAATTCAAGTCTTGATCCAAAAGGGCCACCAATTGAATATCATCAGCATACGAAAACACAAGAAAAGACAAAACATTACCAGATAAATGGATGTGCAGAAGGTCCTGTGTGTGAGTTCCGTACACTATTCCTGGATATGTTCACATGTATAAGCTATAATGTCAATATGTATTGTACATCTGGGATATCTACTTAAAGGTCAGTTCTGATCTACTATCCAACAATGGTTTTATTATGTTATGGATACCAGTTTATGCAGCAGATCTGTCAAAAGATTAATGGTGCTGTTGTGTGTGTGTGTGTGTGAAAAATTTATTTTTTAAATTTTATAATGTTGTTTTCTTTATTTCTGTTAATACATAGTCTCAGGGCCGGAGTGAGATTTTAATGAGCTTACAGAAAGTTCTGAGTGGACTAGGAGGTGCTGCTGCTTCCTGTCATCGAGATATCTACAAGAATGCACGCTCTCTTTTGACAGACAGATCTATGGCTGTACGATGTGCAGTAGCTAAGGTGGGTACCTCCCCTAATGAGTTCTTGCATTAGATTTTTCCCATACTGTAACTTTGATGCTGGCTGCTTAGAATAGATCTGTTTTTGGCACATTACCATGCAATATCAGTCATAAGTAATGAAGTGGCTCAATGGTTTACATGGAAAAATAGTAGAAAGTACTTACGGTGGTGGTGTGGGGCAGCATCTATTTAGTTTGTAGCAATATGAAGAATTAATAGCCAGTAGGATAGCTTGCAGCCCTTCTCTTTTGCAGCTTCATGCTCGGACGAGGCAGGCTGCACATCAGCCTGTGCCCCATGGATGGTGGTTCTCGTCAGTAGGAAAGACCTGAGAATGGTGAGCGGGCAAAATCCATGGACAGGTTCTTTACAGGATGGGGGCAATCTGGGTTCAAGGGAACTAGGATGGGATTTTCCACCTGTAACAGCTCCTTTGAGTTGTGCCCTCTGCTACTGTTGGCCTTGAGGTCTTAACTGTCCAAAACCAGGACCTAAGGTGAGAGCCAGAAAAACTCAAAGGAGACTGGACACAAGAGCACAGGGCCCTCACTAAGGTGGAGCAAGACAGGAGAAAAGCTGAAGCACAGCTAGGACTGGAGTAAGATCTACAAGTGTCCAACAAGGCAAATTAGAATCCGAAATGAAGCAGGCAGTCAAACACAAAATGACGCCACGGTGCAGACCAAGCTCTGGCAACGTGGTTTAGCCAAAGATGGGTTTCTAAACAGAGAGGTCAATATTCAGTAAAACACCAGTGGCACTATGTATTGCTAATGCCGCTGCATATACAAGAACAAATGATACATAATAAATATACTTATGTATGAGCCCTGATATCAAGATATTCTATATCTGCATACAAGTTATATGTTTGGCTGAGATGGGCCAAATTTATTCTTGTTTTTGCATGTATGAATCAAACATACAATCTATATGTATACATTTGGTGCTATACCGTGTGGTGCAGCAGCTGCAGCATCCAGAGCTGGATCGCTGCTATCCAGCCCCTGCAACCTTTGGAGTTGTATTCCAGGCCCTGCAACTGCCAGAGATGGATCACCGCTATCCAGCTCCTGCGCTCTCGGAGCCGTATTCCAGCCCCTGCAACTGTCAGAGCCAGATCGTAGCATTCCAGCTCTTGCAGCCACAAGACTGGAAGAGGAATGGGTCCAGGAATCGCAATAGAGGCAATCTGATGGTGATCACCCACATGCTGGCAAGCTCCACCTCACAGGAAGGCATCCTCACTCGCCGACCTCCCCTCATATAAGCAGTCTCCTCCCCTTGGCAGACTCTCACCAAAAGGCCCTATAGGTGGGGCCCTTAAGTGGGGCCCTAATACAAAAGGAGTGAGGATCAACACAATATAACACTTGGAGCCTGTATCCACTAAGGTCACGGATTATTACATGCTGTGTAATCAAATGCTTCAAGGTAAGATCATCATTTAATCTTGTTTAGCAAGCTAACCTAAGTAGAAAACTACCTTCACTAAGCATTCGGGACTGATAGGAGGACTACAACCGTAAATTCCAGAGAATAGCCTAATTCCCATACGGCATTATGCAATGGCTTATACCTTGGCCTTCATATACCTACTTCTCTGCCTACCCTAACCTTCACACAGATTGAGACCTACCTACATCTCTACGGCTCATCTCCATCATACAAGGAATTGGCCATAGGGGTTGACATGATTCATACACCCATACTTAACGCTCCTCACTCCAGAGGGCATAATTATCTCATTCACATAAACTTACAGCCATCAACAAAGCCTCCAATACAAGATCCTTTTAAGGCCTGAAAGCTTAAAATGCATGCTCAGCAATACCAGATCAGCTCGAAATAAGATGCCAGTCCTCTTGGATTATGTAGAGCATCAAAACTTAGATATGCTATGTGCCACTGAATCATGGCTCACAGACACAGATACAATCCTAACCAACCAATTAAATCACCCCAACTATCATCTCTTTAACTGCCAGAGAGCGGCGGGAGGGGGGGGGGGGAGGAGGAATCTTCATCCTTGCTAGAAGTGACCTAAAATTTAATACAACCTCCTGCGACAGCTCAAATACTCTGGACACCGTCATCATTACAAACAACTATTTAACAATATGCCTGATACAGATTGCCATCAGCATCCATCGACGACATGCCCACAATACTAGAGCTAGTGAGTAGCCACTCATCACAAGGAAAACAGCTCTGGGCTCTAGGTGACTTTAACTTCCCATCTCTTACATCAAAACATTCCAAAGACTTCATTGAAGCAATGAATGCACTTGACTACCAACAAATAGATCTACCTACCCACAACAAAGGTAACTCCTTGGATCTTATTTGCACACCAGACCATCCTCAGTCAGAACAACCTTACATCACCTGCCATCCTGGTACCATGGTCTGATCATCATGCCCTAAGATTCCACATCATAAGGCCAAATAATACTCAAAGCCACACTTTTGCTTGTCACTTCCGCTGCTTTGACAAGAAAGCTTTCTTGGAGGAAGTTCCAGAGCGAAGGAGCATCAGTCATACTGATCACACCCAGGTGGCCCAGGCAACCCTGGTTCCCCCTACTGCTTTCCCTGGCCATAGAACTCCCAGTCCACTGAGCTGAGCTCCGGACCTCCTATCCCAGGAGAAGCGCTTCCTTCTGCACCCCCTCTGGGGTCACTGTCATTAACATCGTGGCTGCTGAAAGGGTAGCGCTGGCACCCTTCAACCTGCTGGGGGGAGTCGAGGAGGTTCTATTGGCCTCTCAGAAACTCTCCACCAGGCGGGCCTACGCCTTTAAGTGGAGACTATTCTCCTGGTGTGCAGAGAAAGCCGAGAATTCCTTCTCCTGCCAGTTGCAGCTGGTTCTCCAGTACCTATTGTACCTGTCACACACCAGACTGAAATCTAACTCTGAGGGTGCATCTAAGCACCATAGCCGCGCACCACCCCCCTATAGAGGGATAACCCCTTTCTAACCAGCCCCTGGTCTCTAGCTTCTTCCGGGGCCTTCTGTTGTCCAACTCCCCCCCCCCCCCCGCCCTCTGGCGGCAGAATGGGACCTCAGGTGGTGCTCTCCTAGCTCACTAAACCGCCATTCGAGCCCCACCCACTTGCCACCTGAGATACCTATATTGAAAAGTGGCCTTCTTGGTGGCCCTCACATCTGCTCGAAGAGTGAGCAAACTCCATGCCCTGGTGGCAGATCTGCCATATGCGAGGTTCTTCAAGAACAGGGTGGTGCTCCGCACACACCTCAAATTCCTCCCAAAGGTGGTATCTCCTTTCCACCTCAACCAAGAGGTGGTCCTCCCCATCACCTTCCTGTGGCCTCATGCCGGCAAGTAGGAACTCATACTTCACACACTTGATTGCAAGCAGGCCCTGTCCTTCTACTTGCATGGACTCTGGCACATCGGAAAGCTCCGCAGTTTTTCATGTCATATGATCCCAGCAAATTGGCGTTTCCTGTAACTAAGCAAACTCTGTCCACTTGGATAGCAGACTGTATTGCCCTCGCCTATGAGCAAGCTGGCCTCTCCCTTGTGCACCGGATCACAGCGCATCACATGAGGGCGATGGCCACGTTGGTGGCCAACCTCTGTTCAGTGCCGGTGACAGAAATCTGCAACACTGCCACATGGACTTCAGTTCATACGTTCGCAGCTCATTACTGCCTGAAGAGTTACAGCACCTTTGGCCAGGCTGTCCTCTGTCATATTCTTGGGATGTAGGCAACTCCTGCCCTCCGACCCTTCTGTGTTCAGGCTACCGGAGTGATAGTGTCACTGGACGCTAGGGTCTTGCAGAGTCTCTCAATGGGGACTCACCTTCTGCAACTCACGGCTACCCAATTGGTCGCCGTTTGTGCTATCTTGGTTCGGTCCTTGGCAGCCTGGAGCTAGGGAGTCCCATATGTGAGGACTGACTTCCTTCTGGTTCCTGGAGAAAGCGTAGTTACTCACCTGTAACAGGTGTTCTCTGGGAACAACAGGAATCAGTCCTCACAATCCTTCCTCCTTCCCTGGGAGTTGCCTCCCTACCTTATTTTATTTCTTACTGCCATCTTAGCTATGTTGTCTGACTAAGCAAGATGGCACCCTTGGGCGGGAAGGGAACAACGCATGTGCATGGTAGTATTCCCAAAGGCTTTCTTTGAAAGCTGGGAAATGCTCTGTGCAAGCTCCGTCGGTGCCGACGTCAGCCATATGTGAAGACTGATTACTGCTGTTTCTGGAGAACACCTGTTACAGGTGAAGCTATGCTTTTTCTGTAATGGGGTTGGAGCCCTACTAGTCGTCCTTGCAAGCTCTCTGCCTTCTAATCTGGAGGTTTTCAAACTACTTACCTTCTAACTCAAGGTTTCGAGTGCAGAGTCAGCCTCGAACACTGTGCGTGTGTGTGTATGTGTGTATATACTGTTCCCTGGGGTAAGAAATTGGTGTGAGTGAGTTTGGTGCCCCAGTGGGACTAGCAGTGGAGAAGGCTATAAGTTCTTGCTAGCAGGTTTTCTTACCCCTTGAGTTCTCTTTGTGCTCTTGGCAGCTGCAGTGCATTGGTAGTTAGTCAGAAGTCCCAGAGCCAAAAGTTCAGGCGATGCCTGGAGCAGTTTCAGCATATTGGGGACTGACTCTGCCTATCCTGAGGAAAACTTAATGCATTTATTTCCTTTGGACTTTCTGTGGTGCGGGTTTGCCATACTTTGGTAAGGGGAGAGTCTTGTCAAGGCTCTGGATTTTTGGGCCACCGCTTCTAGCAATCTGCACAGGGTCAGGTAGTCAAATCCATGGGGGGGGGTACCAAGGCAGTCGGTTCTGGTGATTTCATTGAGCCGGTTGTAGTTTGGAAGAGTTGTCAATGTTCAGTGTGGCAGTTGCTTGTTGGGAGACAGTCAGCTTGGGTAGGTCGCAATCCTCTAAGCATAGCTGAGGCTTTTAGAATAGATAACGTTGGCATGGCATTTGTGATAAGGAAGCTTATCATAGTTCAGGAAGAAATAATACAAGAGGTGAATTGGCTCTGAATAAGAAACATGTGCTGGCTGGTAAAAGCACTAAAACAGAGTGTTTACCTAAAAGACTACCAGACCCAGAATGCACTAGTTTACAGAAAGCATCTAGGAGAGCTGAAATAGGGAAACGTGTGCCTAAACAAAGGAGCAATGATGTAATCCCTAATCACCCATCTCCTAGGGCAGGGCTTGATTCAGAACACCTGGACTGTGCTAGGGTGGAGTGTCCATCTAGGCACTTTAAAGGAAGAAGAAATTCTTCAGACAGACAGCAAGGAGAACAGCAAGAGCAAGGAGAACAGAAAGAGCAAGAGCAATGGTGGCAAAAAGAATACAGAAGGAAGAACAGCAAGACGTCCAGGAGGTCTAAGAAAGGAGCCCGAAGCAGTACGTAAGCTGGGAGAGATTCCTGGGGCAAGCATTCTTCATTGGACTGGAAGAAACCAGAGGCTTGGAGATATATAGCCAGGAACCCTCGGACAGCACCTGTAAAGGAGACCGCTGCATCTACAGAAAGAAGGAGCTCTAATACCTATTTAAGGAGGTATGGGAAAAGAGACCTAAAGTCCAGAGATTCTGACTGGAGAGCTGGGCACAGAAGCTTTGCTACCTACTGGCCAAAATACCCAGAGAGGAAACCTAATGACAACGTGATCTCAGGTATGAACTCTGATCTGTTCCCTAGCTTTGCACAAGGAAAACAGCAGGGAAACAGTTTCTATCCTGATAGAGATCAGTTAGAGAATTCTTCTGAGCCAGTGTATGAAAGTGATCCTATGTTATTTCAAGAGCAAGGGGAAATATCAAATGAGAAAGTGGAATGCATGGATTGCTCTCTTTCTAGGCTGCTGTTCTAAAGTAATCCTTAGTTAAGCATCAAACACCAAAAGGAACTGTACTGTTTTTTTAGCTTCCCAGAAAAGTTTCTTTGAGAGAAAGCTTTGGGGAAAGTTGGAGCCACGTGGAGAGTGGACCAGCAATGGTTTGCAGCTGGTTATGCACCTGTGATTAGAGCAAGGCACAAGTGCACGTGGGACTTTGGAAAGAAAACTTCTTCACTGTGTGAAAGGAAGAAAGTTGTTTTTTTGATAAAGAGAATTTTCCTTTTGGGTTTATTTTTCATTCCAGCACTGCTAAGAAAGTTTTTATTAGCAGGGGCTAGAAGAAAGACCTTTTCTGTTCCATCAAGGTCTTTACTGAGTTGTTGCATAAGTAATTCAGTTGCCTTATTTGTTTTGTTTCCTGAATACAATTCCTGAAGAAATTATCCTGTTGATGTTACCAAGCATATCTGTGCGAGGGAATAACTCCCCATAAATAAAATCTGTTTTCTGCTTTACACTCTAGCAACTACAAATTCTTTATTCTTGTTGAACGGCTGGTTTTGTGTGATTGAACTACAACACCCACAATCCTTTGCAAGTCAAGTAAATTCCTGTCTTTGCCAAGATTGTGGAACTTTCACAACAAGCACCCCCGTTTACACATTTCACCGGGAGCTCTGCTTAGAGGTTGGAAGTCATCTGCAGTAGCGAGTGCAGGGCTCCAATCTATGCAGGCTGTTGGGTGTGGTTTCAGGAGCTTTTTGGCACAGGTCAGTTTCTTCCTGGGACTGGTGTTTAACAAATGCATGTCTTGAGTCTGGTCTGAAAAGACACTGGAGAAATGATTTATTTTTTGCTTTGGATTTGGTGATGGCTAGATTGAAAGCGACAGCCTTACTTCCTTAAGTCATAACTGTTCGCTTGGAATACACGCATGGTGCCTTGCTGGCTTAGGTTGAGGGTGCAGGCCTTTGTTGGGGATGAGGCGTCTGGTTTCTTCATCCTCTGTGTGTTCATTCATTCCTAAATTTTGGGGTTGGCCAGGCAATGACTTGTTAAAGTGCTGCCACAGCTCTTGCTGGAGGTGCAGGTAGAAACATAGAAACATGATGACAGAAAAAGACCACATGGCCTATCTAGTCTGTCCTTCCATATCAACAACTACAACAGTCCACTTTTTACCTTTAGAGATCCTCTGTGTTGGTCCCATGCTTTTTTGAATTCAGTTACTGTCCTCATCTCTACCACCTCCACTGGGAGACTATTCCATGGATCCACTACTCTTTCTGTAAAGAAATATTTCCGCATATCACTCCTGAATCTGTCTCCCTTCACCCTCATCCCATGACCCTTCGTAGCAGAACTTGCTTTCAATTGAAAGAGGCTCTCTCCCTGAACATTTATGCCACGGAGGTATTTAAACATCTCAATCATATCACCTCTATCCCGCCTTTCCTCTAAGGTGTACATATTTAAGATCCTTAAGTCTGTCCTCATATGCTTTATAATGAAGCCCACTAATCATTTTAGTAGCCACCCTCTGCACCGACTCCATCCTGTTCACATCCCTTTGAAGGTGCGGTCTCCAGAATTGCACACCATACTCCAAATGAGTTCGCACCAAAGACTTATACAGAGGCATTATCACCTCCTTTTTTCTGCTAGCCATTCCTCTCCGTATGCACCCAAGCATCCTTCTAGCTTATGCCGTCGCCTTTTCTACCTGTTTAGCTACTTTAAGATCATCAGACACAACCACGCCTAGGTCCCGCTCTTCTTTAGTGGACAAAAGTACTTCACCTCCTATACTGTATTGCTCCCTTGGATTGCTGCAGCCCAAATGCATGACCTTACATTTTTTAACATTAAATCCCAGCTGCCAAATTCTAGACCATTCTTCAAGCTTAGCTAGATCCCTCCTCATGTTATCTACACCTTCCTGGGTGTCTACTCTATTGCAGATTTTGGTATCATCTGCAAAGAGGCAAACCTTACCCGACAGCAATGTTCCCTCTAATTTTCTGTAGGCTGTGTGCGCATAAAATATCAGCTGTGCAGCTTTTGAAGGAAGATTAAATTTTTGTGCGCCACATAGTGACACTCGGAGTTATATATTTTAAAATTTGACTACACGTCAGAATACAGTATGTACACCACATTAAGACTATTACTAAATGAAGCGGAAAATTTCTAGTAATCACAATCACAACTTTTAAATTTTAAGACGTCTGTGTTTTCTATCAGAATCAGAACCGTAATTTTTGTGCGCTCTGTTGTAAAGTATGTGCGCTCGCTCGGCGAGGTGTGTGCGCGCGCACACGCGCACAGCTTAGAGGGAACAGTGCCCGACAGCCCTTCCGCTATATCACTAACAAAGATGTTAAAAAGAATCGGACCAAGGACAGATCCCTGGGGCACACCACTGGTAACATCCTTCTCCTCAGAGTGAGCTCCATTTACTTGTAGCAGCACTGGCCTTTTTCAAAGGCAGGATGCCGGAGATAGCACTTCTTTTTCTGATATGCAGCTCATTAGAGGTTGCATATTTATACAATCTAACCCACGCAGTGCTATAACATGAAGTTCTGCGAGAGGACGTCTTATGCATACATATGGTTTTCTGTGAGTCTTGTGCAGAACTGTTCTGGGGAGAACCTGGAAACCACCTTTTTTCCCTGCGTGTATGGCAGGGAGACTCTGTTAGGGTAGGTGTAAAGGGTCTTTTTGGTTGAAGCTTTGAGGTGGGCTGGTCTTTATTTATTTATTTAGACAGTTTTTTATACCGCATTATCCTTCAATCAAAGCGGTCACAACACAATTGGGGGATACATTTAACACGTGGGGATATGGGACACATACACTAATACTTACAGGGAACATGGGCAATGGAGGGTTAAGTGGCTTGCCCAAGACCACAAGGAGCATCTGTGGGACTAGAAACCCCAGTCCTTCCGGCCCAAGGTTGCTGTCCTCTAGTGGGATTTGAACCCCCGACCTTCCGGCCTGAGGTACCTTGCCCCAACCACTAGGCTACTCCTCCCTTTTGAAGCTCTACTTATTTCATCTATCCATCTCTGTTCTGATCAGTGTTGCTTTGATGTGGAGGGGAATATTGATTCTCTAGTTTTATACAAGCCTAATGTTTGCAAATTCAAGATGGATGTTGGCTGGCCCTCTGCTGCTGCTTAAGAGTTTGAAGGGCTTTTTCAGTAGGTAGAAAAGTTTCAAACCCTGATGGGGAAAAGAGCCCTTATCTTGTCACCATGAGCTATGCATTACACTGGGATTGTGAGACAATGAAATTCCTATTCTGCTCTTTCTTCTGTTCTTACAGTGTTTGCAGGAACTACAAAATGAAGCTGTGTTTATGTGGACGGCTGAACTGGAAAACATAGCAACACTATGCTTCAAGGCCTTGGAAGGCTCCAACTATGGAGTAAGAGTGGCTGTGTCAAAGCTTTTGGGAACAGTAATGGCTACAGCTCTAATCCCAAGGCAAGCCACAGGTAAGTTTTATTTGTGTTTGTTTTTTGTTTTTCCCTTTTTTTGTTTTATTTTTCTGTAGGATAGGTAAGATTTATTCTGCAACTCCGCACTATCTTTCCCCTCTCATCTCAATCTACACCCCTCTTTGAGATCTCTGCTCCTCTGGCAGATCCCTTTTATCTGTGCCCTTCTCTGCCACTACCAACTCCAGACTTCATTCATTCCATCTTGCTGTTCCATATGCCCAGAATAAACTACCTGAGTCTGTGCATCAAGCCCCTTCTCTAGCCCTATTCAAATCCAGGCTAAAAACTCACCTCTTTGAAGCCGCTTTTGGATTCTGATGCTTTTCCCTCTCTTCTTGACTACTTATGTGTATCTTGCTCTAGTGTAGCCTCTAGTTTCACTATCTGTTTTGTCTTGATTAGATTGTAAGCTCTGATGAGCAGGGACTGTTTTACATCTATTTGTACAACACTGCAGGCACGCCTTGTAGCACTATATAAATGATTAGTAGTAGTATTTATTGTTGGTTTCTTCTTCAGTGTTTTTGGATTTGGAGTTGAAATTAAGTTTTTGGTAGCTGGACAGGGCCAAAATAGAAATCGAGATGTCCACAATTTAGGTACCACAGAGTCTATGATGTTTAGCTAATTGCTTTATAGCAGGGGTCACCAACCTGCGGCCCGCGAGGTCCCTCCGTGCGGCCCGCGAGACTCTACCCCGGTGCGGCCCGCCAAGGCAAACTCACCAACTCCTTCTTCTGCAGCCGCGGCTCCCTGCCTCTTAGGGAACCGCGGCTGTGCTTGTAAAATCATCGCGGAGCCCTTCCTGTCTTGACGGACTCCGTGCAGCATTGTCCCGCCTCCAAAGGAAGTGGTAAACAACTTCCTTTAGAGGCGGGACAATGCTGCACGGAGCCCGTCAAGACAGGAAGGGCTCCGCGATGATTTTACAAGCACAGCCGTGGTTCCCTAAGAGGCAGGGAGCCGCGGCTGCAGAAGAAGGGAGGGAGCTGACATGGAAAAATAAAAGTACAGGTATGAGCAGTTTTTTTTTTTCGGGGGGGGGAGGGGGGTGCGGCCCGCGAGTCTGCCGGTAGTCGGCTGTGCGGCCCGCGGCCCTCTGGAGGTTGGTGACCCCTGCTTTATAGGAAATAACCTTTTGAGTTATATTTTCTATTATGGATAATGAATATAGTCCAAATGGTGCAGAGGTTCAAGTGTTCACCCTGTTGCTTTTTTCAGTTTTAGTCAGCAGACGATTTACCCTCCCTTCTCCTTCCCTCCTACCCCAGTGGCAGCTCTTATTATTAGGCAGGGTGATTCGGCCACTTCATGCAGCAAATTTTTGGGAGCAGCAAAAAGTGCCCCCAAACCATCCCCAAGCCAAGGTGGACGCGTCACCTTGCCTTTAAAAAGAAAAAAAATTAGCAAGCATCTCCCATAGACGTTGCTGCTTCGCAGCAGGCAAGAAGAAATTAAAGTGCAGGCAGAGTCTTTGTGAATTATCTGTGTTGCGAAGGCTCTCCTGGTCTCGCTGCCTCTGACATGAAAATTATACATCAGAGGGGGACAGGACCAGGAGAGCCTTTGAAGCAGTTGCAAAGACTCCATGCTTTTTGTTTTAATTACTGTCTGCTGCAGATGTTGGTAGATATTGTGGTGGCAGCAGTAGGCCCCGTTGGGAGTGAGAGGAATGAGACAGGAGATGGTGGACATGAGGTAGGAGGGCAGAAGGCATATGCTGGATAGGGAGGTGGAGATTCTAGATGGGGATGGGGAAAGGAAGGGGGTGTACATGGGGTAGGGGATGGTGGGCAGGTGCTGGACATGGAGAGGTTTAGGGCCGACTGACATTGGATGAATAGTATAGGGTGCAGAGGAAAGATGGTGGACATGGGGTAGGCTCTATAGGGAGATTCTGGGCAGATGCAGGATATTGGAGGTTGAAGAGATGGTTGACATGGGGTGGGTAGTATAGGGGGTCAGAGGGCAAATGGTGGACCTGGGTTTGGGGATATAGGGGGATAGAGGCCAGATATTGGACACAGGGTGGGAGGGTATAAGGAGTCAGAGTAGATGGTGGACATGGTTAAGAAGGCAGAAAGCAGATGCTCAATATGGGTAGGGGGTATAGGGAGATGAAGGGCAGATGCTGGACATGAGTGGGTGAGGGTGGAGAGCATATGCTGGATATGGTGGCGGTGGGGGCATTGGGCAGAGGCTGGTGGAAATGGGGTGGGTGGGGGTGGGGGTGGAGTAGATCCTCGCCTACAGTGACTCCCAATTGCTGATGAATAAAAAGGATTTCCAGTCCATTCTCAAAGTCTACAGTGCTCCCGAGAAAGGGGATTCTTTAGATTCTGCAAGATCTACAGGCTTCCATTTGGAAAAAACCCACTTCAGGTAGCGCTGCTTCCTGGTACTTTTATTTTAAGTACAAAGTTCTTCCACCCTTGGATTTGAACACCAGCAGTTCCCTCATCAATCAGTGGTATCGGATGCAGTCTAAAAAAAAAAATCCAAAAGCTCAAAGCCTTTGTTGCAGACACCCCTAAGAAAGCAGCAACGCACTCTAGACACCATTGAACGGAAGACGTACCAAAGCAGTACCTTAGCCATGTGAACTCTAACTCACCAACTACAGATGCTCAACTATCATTGTGATTTTCTCTTTTGGCTAGATGACCCTTCCACCACGGATACAGCTCAGCTGGTGACAGATCTTCATGGTTCTCTCTACCACATCGTACAGGCAACACAGGAGTGGAGGAGTGGTCTAGTGGTTGGGGCAAGGTACTTCAGGCCGGAAGGTCAGGGGTTCAAATCCCACTAGAGGACAGCAACCTTGGGCCGGAAGGACTGGGGTTTCTAGTCCCACAGGTGCTCCTTGGGCAAGCCACGTAACCCTCCATAGCCCATGTTCCCTGTAAAATAGTTGTCTCCAAGTTATAATGCCCTGTTCAATGTAATTTCAGTTTGTTCAATGTAAACCGCACTGATGCAGAATAGCGCGGTATATAAGAGAATGTAAATAAACATATGATATCTATGACTCTGTGTCTCGCACGGTGACTACAGCCATCTCTGACAGACACACTGCGTGGCTGAGAGTATCTGGCAGGGATGATTGCTTAGCAGATGCCCCATGCCAGGGGGAAGCCTCTTTGTATTCAAGGTTCAAGAAGCTGTCTCTGAGGTGAAAGACCACTCCTCCACAGTTCACAAGTTAGCTCTCCAGCCAACGGACTCAATGCCACAACCTCATAAGCTGCCACTCCCTCAGTTCTGCTGGCAAGTGCCGGTGCTACCTGGTAAGCGGGGTAAGCGCTGCAGGGAGACGCCGATTTCCAGGGGGGCATCATTGCTAACTGTCCCCACTCCCCAAGCAGGAAGACAAGTGTGGCTGGAGCAGAGCCTTCGCATGGGACACACTACTCCCACAGGCAGGCTCTTCCCTCGGCCGCAATTGCTGCCTTAAAGAACCTCTGCTCGTGGAACATGCTACTCCCTGTGGGCAGGCTTGGCCCTCTCTCTGCCACAATCACTCCCGGGCTCAGCCGTCAGTGATGAGGACTGAGCCTGTCACCAATTGTGACAGAGAGAGGGCCGAGCGGTCCTCTGAACGTCATCTTAAGTTCTCTGTCCCAGGGCTGCGGCTCCTTTGACTCTTCTCCTATGCTTCCTTAGCAGGTAAGAAAAAGATTTATATGTACCTGAGAGGGCAGACATGGGAAGGATAGGGATAAAGATACTAGATAGAGAGGGGAAGATAGAGTGAGAGAGACACTGGATGGGGGGGAGAGGGAGAGAGACACTGGATGGGGGGGAGAGGGAGAGAGACACTGGATGGGGGGGAGAGGGAGAGAGACACTGAATGGGGGGGAGAGGGAGAGAGACACTGAATGGGGGGGAGAGAGAGAGAGAGACACTGAATGGGGGGGAGAGAGAGAGAGACACTGAATGGGGGGGAGAGAGAGAGAGAGAGACACTGGATGGGGGGGAGAGAGAGAGACACTGGATGGGGGGGAGAGTGAGAGAGACACTGGATGGGGGGTGGAGAGTAAGAGAGACACTGGATGGGGGGGGAGTGAGAGAGACACTGGATGGGGGGGGGGGAGAGGGAGAGAGAGACACTGGATGGGGAGAGAGACACTGGGGGGGGGAGAGAGAGAGAGACACTGGATGGGGGGGAGAGTGAGAGAGACACTGGATGGGGGGGAGAGTGAGAGAGACACTGGATGGGGGGGTGGAGAGTGAGAGAGAGACACTGGATGGGGGGTGGAGAGTAAGAGAGACACTGGATGGGGGGGGAGTGAGAGAGACACTGGATGGGGGGGGGAGAGGGAGAGAGACAATGTATGGGGAGACACACTGGGGGCGACAGAGAGAGAAACTTGATGGGGGGAGACTGATAGAGACACTGGATGGGGGGGAGAGTGAGAGAGACACTGGATGGGGGGTGGAGAGTGAGAGAGACACTGGATGGGGGGGGAGAGTGAGAGAGACACTGGATGGGGGGGGAGAGTGAGAGAGAGAGACACTGGATGGGGGGGAGAGTGAGAGAGAGAGACACTGGATGGGGGGGGAGAGTGAGAGAGAGAGACACTGGATGGGGGGGGAGAGTGAGAGAGAGAGACACTGGATGGGGGGAGAGTGAGAGAGAGACACTGGATGGGGGGGAGAGTGAGAGAGACACTGGATGGGGGGGAGAGTGAGAGAGACACTGGATTGGGGGGGGAGAGTGAGTGAGACACTGGATGGGGGGGGAGAGTGAGTAAGATTGGGGAATAATGGACCAGGAAGAAAGAGGTGGGGAACCGGGAGGACTGGGGTTAGGGTTGAAAAGTGGTAGGTAGATGGAGTGAAAAAGAGGGAGATTGAGGACTGCATAGTAAAAGTAGTGAAAGCTAAGTGGACAGAAAGAGAGAAAAAATGGAAGAAAGCTGAAAGGAAAAGATCAATATCCAAGTTGGAACGAAGTGAAGAAAACAAAAGAGAAGACCAGACATGGCAGATGGATGAGAGACCATAGAAAGAGGGCTAAGAGAAAACGGAGGAACGCAGAAACTTCAGATTGGGACCAGCATGATCAGAGTATAAAATGATGAGAGAGTCAGTTGGACCATTAGGTGATAGAGGGGTAAAAGAGGCACTAAGAGGGGACAAGGCCATAGCAGAGAAACTGAATGAATTTTTTGCTTACTGAGGAAGATGTAGGGATGTTACCCATGACTAAAGTGGTATTTAAAAGTGATACTGCAAAAGAATTGAAAGAAATATTGATACATCGGGAAGATGTATTACAACCATTTGATAAACTGAAGAGTAGCAAATCACCTGGACTGGATGGTATACATCCAAGAGTGTTGAAAGAACTAAAAAATGAGATTGCAGGCCTGCTATTAGTAATCTGTGAACTATCATTAAAATCATCTGTAATATCTGAAGATTGGAGGATGGCCAATGTAACACTAATTTTTAAAAAGGGTTCCAGGGAGCAGCTTCATTTCCTGATTTCTCCGTGTGACTTGATTGGTCTCTTGGTGCCCGTGTATCCAGCTCCCTATTGGGCGGCTGCTAGGAGGAGGGCCATATAACACCGACTCCACCGCGGGGCGCGTGCCCGAAGGGGCATGACCAAAGGGGCAGGTCTCGCCCCTTTGGCGCCCCTTCAGAGCACTCAGAGCAGAGAGGTGACCCTGTAATGGGGAAGAGGAGAAAATGCCACTTGCAACCTGAACAGCTGAAGGCGGTCAAAGTTACTGGACCGATGGATGCCCGCGTACGTGTGGTGAGCCGTCCATCTTCAACCGGTTTGTTGACCTCTGACTCGTTGGATGTATCAGTTGTGAGTAATGTAGTTTCTCCTGTCTCTGCTGATGATTTGGGTATAGTTCAGCCCAGTCAGGAGACTGGATGTTTTGGTCCCGCTATGTGCTCCCCCCTGGAAGTCGGGGTGGAGGAAAACGGTTCTGCTTTTCTTGATGAATCTTTTTTGAGACTTGATTCTCCTTCAAGAAACGTGCCTCCCCCCCCCCCCTCCCTCTATGATTACTTTTATGGCTCCGGGTGAATTGTTGGAACCACCCATAGATGTTTCCCTTAAAGACATATGGTTGATAGTTTCACGTATGGAATCATATCTTGGAAACTCTTTGCAGAAGGTGGCAGTGTTTTCAAGGGAGACTGTAACTAAAATGTCTGATTTTGATGTACGACTCTCGTCTGTGGAGAAAGTTACAGAAGCTAATGATGTAGCTAAAATGTTTTGTTGAGAAGAAATTTTTACATTTTCTCAGGATTTTTGTTCATTGCATAGATAAGATGAATTATTGGAAAATTTAGTGCGTTCCAAGAATTTGCGTTTACTTAATTTTCCCCGAACACACTATCTTTCTCTTTTAATTCTGTTTCAAAAATACTTAAAAGAGTTGTTATTAATGAATGATGTGGAGAGTATTCTTATTTCTCAAATTTATTATGTTCCTGAAGGGAAGGTGATTAAAGGGCCTGAAATTGTGGTTGGAGAGGCACAATATGATCAGTTAGCGTTTTCCACTTTAGATATTTCTGGGTTTTTTGAATCATCTACTGATATTTCCTCTAGAGATACATTGTTAGTTACATTTGTATTAGAAATGGACAAAGATAGAATATTGCGACTTCCAAAAGAAATCTGAAAAATTTTGTGGTCAAGCTATCCAAATATTCCCAGATGTTTCTAAGGCTACACAGGTTCAGCGTAAGGCTTTTTTGGAAATACGCCCTCGTGTGGTAGCCATTGGGGCTTTATTCTATCTTAAGTTCCCCTGTAAGTGTCAGGTAGTTTTTCAAGGTAAACGCTACGTGTTGTTTGAAGTGTATCAGTTGATAAATTTTCTTAAAGATAAGGTTTAAATCTTAATTATTATGTTATCTTTTGACTTTATATGGTGAGCTAATTGTTTATCTCCAGGGATCAATCTGGTTTATTTGCTTGCATTTATGAAGCTTCTCCTTGATGTGGACTATATTTGCATGTATTTTGTGTTATAATATGTTTTCTTGACTTTTTATTTTTCTGCTTCATATTTTTTGTATATGCTTTGTAAATTTTAATAAAAAAAGGGTTCCAAGGGTGATCATGGAAACTACAGACTGGTGAACCTGATGTCAGTACTAGGAAAAATGGTAGAAACCATCATAAAGAACAAAATTACTGAACATGTAGATAGTCATGGCTTAATGGGAGACAGCCAACATGACTTTAGACAAGAAAGATCTTTGTCTTACTAATCTATTATGTTTTTTTGAAGGTGTGAATAAACAGGTAGACAAAGGTGAGTCAGTTGATGTAGTGTATCTGGACTTTCAGAAAGCCTTTGACAAGGTCTCTCATCAGAGACTTTTGGCAAAACTAAAAAGTCATGGGATAGGAGGCAGTGTACTATTGTGGATCAGGAACTGGTTAAAAGAAAGCAGAGGGTAGGGCTAAATGACCAATTTTCCCAATGGAGAAAGGTGAATAGTGGAGTACCGCAGGGATCTGTGCTGGGTCCGCTGCTTTTTAACATATTCATAAATGACCTAGAAATGGGAATGAGTGAAGTTATCAAATTTGCAGATTACACAAAACTATTTAAAGTTGTTAAAACCCATGAGGATTGTGGAAAATTGCAAGGGGATCTTGATAAATCAGAAGACGGCATCCAAATGGCAAATGAAATTTAATGTGGATAAGTGTAAATTTATGCACCTAGGAAAGAACAACCCGAACTGTGGTTACACGATGCAAGGTTCCACATTAGGAACCACCACTCAGGAAAAAGATTTAGGTGTCACCGTGGATAACATGTTAAAACCCTCCGCCCAGTGTGCTGCGGCGGCCAAGAGAGCGAATAGAATGCTAGGTATCATAAGGAAAGGAATGGAAAATAAAACAAAGGATATTATAATGCCTCTGTATCGTTCCATGGTGCGACCACACCTTGAATATTGTGTGCGATTTTGTTCGCCGTATCTTAAAAAGGATATAATGTTATTAGAAAAGGTACAGAGAAGAGCCACCAAAATGGTAAAGGAGATGGAAGGATACCCCTATGAAGAGAGGCTAAAAAGGTTAGAGCTCTTCAACCTGGAAAAGAGACTGCTGAGGGGAGATATGATAGATGTCTATAAATTAATGAATGAAGTGGAATGGGTAAACGTAGAGTGATTGTTTATGCCATCAAAATATAGAAAGACTAGGGGGCATGCAATGAAGCTACAGGGTAACGTATTTAAGACTAATAAGAGAAAATATTTCTTCACTCAACGTGTAATAAAACTCTGGCATTTTTTACCGGAGGATATAGTAAAAGCTGTTAATGTAGCTGGGTTTAAAAAAGGTTTGAACAAGTTCCTGGAGGAAAGGTCCATAAGCCATTATTAAAAGGGACATGGAATATCACTGTTTGACCCAATACAAGCATTGTGGAACCTCTGTCGTTTAGGGAAACTGCTAAGTACTTACGACCTAGTTTGGCCACTGTTGGAAACAGGATACTGGGCTTGATGGACCTTGGTCTGACCCAGTATGGCATATCTTATGTTCTTATGTACTTAACAAATGTAGAAAAAATAATTTTGTTTTCACTTTAGTGATCGTACTTTGTGCTGTCGTTATATTTTATAAGTACAGGGAAATGCATCTTTCTGTTTCTCTGGTACTGCATTGGATGCAGAATCTGGTTTCTTGGGTTTGCAGTTTAATTTTTATGTACATATTTTTATTTTTAGGTTGTGGTCACTTATTCTGTACTTGGTGAGGGTCTGTGTTCTGAGTATGTGACCAAGGCCAGGTATTCTGTTAACATGGAGTTTGTGCGTAAGAATCTGTAGTGTAGTAGTCTGAATTGTTCAGCTTTTCAAATAGGCATTTGGATGTTTCAGGGCACACTGTTTACAGTGCTGCTTTTTTTGGGGTAGGCTCCTTATATGAGTTTTGCAAGTTGGTGCTGTTATGGTATGGTATATTTGTTCTGTAGATCCTCTGTGACTTTTGTAGGGTTTTGTATTAGTTCACAATATGCCTAGAACTGGAGAAATATTTATGTTCAGAAAGAAAAAGCAAGAACCATAAAACTGTTTATAACAACAATAAAATGAATTATAGTTTTATAATTTGGTTATAAAGTGTGCTGTGAATTATAGTTTTATAATTTGGTTATGAAGTGTGCTGTGGTTTGCTTTTCCTTTTAGTTTATTGGTGTGTGAACATCTTGCATTTCCTTTGTTTTTTGTGGAACTATATATATTTACATTAACACCATGCAAGTTCAGTGCACAGTTTTGAGTTATGTTTGAGATGCCAAGCCCCTCTTGGTGTTTGTTGAAGTGGGAAGTCTTGTGTTGGCGTCACCAAGCCCCTCTTGTTCTGGGGATGGGAAGTGCTGTGTAGGAGCCACTGAGACTCTCTTGTTTTTGTGTGAAGGTGGAAAATGCTGTGTTGAGGCTGCCAAGTCGATCTTGTTGTTTTTGTGGAAATGGAGCTGCTGCGTTTGTGCTATTGAGCCCCCTCTTGTTTGGCACATTTAGCAGCATGCTGCCTAAGCTCTGTGTTGGTAGCATGGGGCTGTAGGCTAACTTTAGGGAGATAAGTTACATTCCCCTGCAGTTGTCACATTTCAGCATGGCAAAACAACTGCAGGAGCAACTAAGGCCACCCACTGAGAGAGCTTTATTTGCATTCACACTTCTTGCGCCGAGCCATTATTTTAGCTTCTGCTGATTTCTTTCTCTCTCCTCACTCTGGAGGAAAGAATAATTTTGTGAAAGAAATCCTGAAAACCTAAGAGTAATGGAAAAGCATGGAACTTGTACCCTGGTCTGCCCGGAAAGTGGCCATATTATTTTTGCTTTTCTGTCACTTCAGATTCACTTCGTATTGCAAGTACATTGTTTGCATGACTACCAGTAGAAAGTGAAGCTAGAGTGAGAGAAAGCTAGAATAACACATGACAAAGAAATGAAAACACATCCTGTGATCCTTCCAAGAGGAAAGTATGGTTTAATGGTTTGTCATTGAATCCTATTTAACACACGTGGTTTAAATCAGCAATATATTAATGTTGTCACTGTCTTCCTATATTGTGACTACTCTTTGCATCAACATTATACCAATTTTGTTTATAGTTTCTAGATGTACATTGACTGTATGGTTATGTTTTTTGGTTCCTACATTCTATACAAAATCTAACTCCTGCATATTTTCTTTTCAGTGAATAAAATATTTTTGAGCTGTCTGTACAGCTGAGATTTTTTTAACCTTTTTATCCATATCTAAAATTTAGCATGCTCTTAGGCTATCACTGCCTGTTCATATGTTGCTAAGTATTTACTGCTCAGTAGTTATTTTTGTTCTGGCTATGCATTTGCTCCTTCACTGCAATTTTCTTAGAATACTGGACTTGAAGGAGAAACACTAACATCATGTGAAGAGTTCACAAAGAAATTTTGGGAAAAAGGGGGTGGTTTGTAGCCAGCATTAATAATAATGAGGAAGAGGGTGCCAATCTATAGGTTGCAAGGGGGGGGGGGGCTACCAGAAATCCTAGCACTGGCCCTGCTGCCGGCTCTATCATTATCAATATGTTCAGCAATTCTTTCCGAGTTGGTGATACTAATCTTACTCATGACCACCTCAGCAGCACTTGTCCAGCCATCTGTACAATCAACTACCTCTACAATGTGAAAGGAAGCCCCAACAGCTTCCCCAGACTACCATTTCTAAACCCACCCCTAATTTTTGACTACCGGCCAGTGGGAGGCAGGATCCAGTATATCAGAGGCCTGGCAATCCATCCTTTTGGACTCTCTTCTGCACCCCATGTCTTCATGAAGTGTCTTACGGTGGTGGTTTTTCACCTAGGTGCCAGGGTCACTGTGTATATCCCTTCCTGGATGACTTGTTTATCTCGGCAGCTTCCCAGCAAGCTGCAATTCAGTCCATCCATGCTACCACTGCTGTCCTTCATGCCCTCGATTTTTCTGCTCAGTGTGCAAAAGTACGAGCCAGTACCATAGCAATGGTTGAGTTTATTGGAGCACACATAGACACCCTGTTGGCAAAAACCTTCCTGCCTAGGAACAAGGCCCAGGTCCTGCACTAGGTCTGTTATACCCTTAGCCACATGTCAGACTGTTGCAGCGAAGTGCACGCAATGAATAAAACCAGGATTCTGTTCGAAGATCCAAGCCAATTTATTGTGCACAAGTCTCAGGCAAATGTCACATTCAAAATGGTCTGAGCAATGGAGTCCAGTAAACAACACCTTTTATACCTTTCTTCTTCAGTTTAATACAGGCAAACTTTCTATTGGTCCTACTGACCCTTGCACCCATCCAATTGGGATCTTTCTGTGGGCCCAGTACTCTGTTCCCCCTGCTCAGAATTCTCTAACAAAGGCACAGTTCTAAGACTTTGATACTTTTCTCCTACAAGGTCACTGCTAGCTTAGAAAATGTGTGAATACAGAGCACTGGAACATGTCTGTCATCAGCATGGAAGAATTCAACAAAGGATTTATACAACCTTATCAAGAAGCAGTTTAAAGCAGTTTTGAGCAGTTTGGTTTTTCTCAGCATTCTTATTCTCAGGTGGGGGCTGGGACTCAGGCCTAGCTTACAGGCCTCTCATACATTTACAGGCTATTCTAGGCCATAGCCTGCCACAAGACAGCATCGGCCTGCCTGCTCTTGCAATTCTAGAGCATATGGCTGTCTGCATGCTCGTCATTCCACTAGCATGCTTGCACATGCATCTACACCAGTGGCACCTGAAACTCAATTGGAATCAACGTTACCAGTCACTGCGCAGCAAAATCACCATGGGGGGAAGAATCGTGCACATCATCAGCAAAGCCTCTGATGGTGGATCACACCATCAAACCTCTCCGAGGGCTGTCTGTTCCAGACACCGTCTCGCCAGCTTACTGTAATGACCAATGCTTCCACATACAGTTGGAGAACACACCTTCTGGAATGCTCTACTCAAGGGATGTGGTCTCCTTTTGAACATTTGCTTCACATCAGTGTGTTAGAATTTCAAGTTGTCTATTACATGCTCATTGTTTTCCGGCACTGGGCCCAGCATAAGCTCATCCTGGTGCAGAACGACAACCAAGTCTCCATGTTTTACATGAATAAGCAAAAGGATGCAGTGTCACTTGAACTCTGCCACAAGGCAACCCACCTTTTTGACTTTTGCCCTCTCCATTGGTGCATCCCTCCAAGCCATATACTTGACCAGAGCACTCGATCAGCTGGTTGACGCTCTCAGCCACAAGCTCAATCTGCACAAGTTTTCCCTTGACTTGATGTCCTTACAGGCCATTTTCAGTGCCTGGGGCATGCAGGATGTCGTTCTCTTTGCATTTGATGAAAATACCAAGTGCCCTTTCTTCTGTTCTCTTTGGCCCAGCCAGCACCGGTGGACTCACGATGCCTTTGCAATGGACTGGTGTTGAGGACGCCTATATGTTTTTCAACTTTTTCCGCTCATCACTCATGTTCTACGCAATATTAGACAAGACAAAGCATCTGTCATCCTCGTAGCCCCTCAATGGCCCCATCAGGCCTAGCTTCCGCATCTCCTGGCTCTACTTCAGGCGCAGCTGATACACCTGGGAACTCATCCAGGCCTCTTGACTAACACCAAGGGCACCTGTTGCACCCCAACCTTAGAAGTCTCTCTCTCATGACTTGGAAGCTTCAGAGGACCTGACACACGTCTGCTCCCATTCTGCAGAGGTATGAATCATCCTGGCATCTCAAAAATCCTCCACGCAACACTCATTGATGCAAGTGGTCTCGCTTTTCAAGTTGAGCATTGTCTCATCATCAGGATCCCATCTACTGTTCTGTAGGGCATGTGTTATCCTACTATCTGCACTTGTCCAACTATGGCCTTCAAACCAGCTCAGTCCGCTATTATCTTTGTGCAATAGCAACTTCCCATACTTGCGTTGACGGCAAACCCATTTCAGAGCATTCAGTGGTGGTTTGAATCATGAAAAGACTCTTCCACACTAAATCTCCAGTCCATCCTTCCATACCGGCTTGGGACCCGAACATTGTGCTTTCTGGGCTCATGAGGGCACCCTTCAACCATTTGCATCTTCACCGTTCAAGTAAATCACATGAAAATCAGCCTTCCTTGTAGCTGTCACATCCACTGAAGGATTGGGGAGCTCCAAGCTCTCATTCACTACCTCCTCATCTTCAATTCCTTCATAACACTCATCCTCAGGACCCATTCCAAATTTCTTCCAAAAGTTGTAACAGATTTTCATCTCAATCATCCTCTTGTTTTGCCTGCTTTTTTTCATTAGCAATGAAAGGCTCCCCAGACTGTAAAAGAGCTCTTATATTATCTGCATCACACGAGCTGAACGTTGCAACCTGCCTCCAGACCATATCGTCTTGGATAAACTGATTGCATTGCTTTCTGCTACTACCAGGCAGGTGTCCCATAGCCAGTCTAGTGTCCAACTCCGCACAAGAAATCTGCAGAGTAGCCACTTGGACATCTATTACGCCTTCACGAAACATTAGTTTGGACAATTCCTCAACACAAGACCTTGCCTTTGGACAAGCATTCTTCTGTAACCTCTTTGTAACTTAATCATCCATCTCCCTTCTGGGCATGCAGGCTACCAAGGGTAAAAAATGAAAGAGAGAAACAGAAGTAGAAACTTTATAAGGCGGCCCTCGGCTCTGGACTCACCTTAGGAGTGTGCCTGCATCCCCCTGCTTGTCTCCAGAGAAATTGTAGCTGCTTACCTGTAATGGGAGTTCTCTGTAGACAGCAGGGGTTTGCAACCACACTGTCTCCCTTCCTCCATCCCCACCAAAAAACTCCAAAACCAAACAGAAAGCCATGAAAGATGATCACGTATTATGGCATTCTCTCCCCCAGTGGGAACAGCAAACCCCCATAAGGATACAACAAGCAGTCATCTTTTGCTATGTTAATGAATTGATGTCTCCAGGGTCAGACAGGAAGCAGGCAGGCATGCATGCTCGGAGAGGTCTAAAGACTTCTCTGAGCTAAGGGGAGACCTGGGCAACTCTGCTCAGTTGACGCTTCACCTTAAGAGTGTGGCAGCATACCCCTGCTGTCTATGGAGAACTTCCGTTACAGATAAGCAATTACACTTTCTAGAGCGCACCACAAAAAGTGAGAATCATAGCGCAGTTTACAGCCATGCAATGCAATGCATGCCATTGAATCAATGCTGACTCTTGGCAACCCAGGTCCTGTGTTTTTTTGGCAAGGTGTGACCGGAAGTAGATTGCTATGCATAATTGAACACCATACTTTTAAATATTAAACTTTGCTTATATGTGTGGGCCCACTCTCCCTGACTATAAAAGTATGTACGTAGTATTGTCTCTTTGAGCTGGTGTGCTATTAGCTCTTTCAGTTGATGGAGCTGTGAGGATCTATTGTTTTGATTTGACTGCTGCAGCTCTTTGCTACCTCTCATAGCTGCTGCTCTAGTGACCGCCTATTCTTGCCTAATGGTTGGGCTGGCCCTGCCAAGCACCCAAATGGAGAGGACTCCTCAGAGCTCTAATCAAGGAGCAAGGGGTCCCCTCACTCAGAACACCGGTCAGGAGATTGCCCAAAGGAAAACAAAGCTAATATACTCCTGAGCTACATAATTTACAAAAACAAAAGTGGGCAATGCTGTTTTTGTACAGGAAAAATTGTAGCTGTTTAATTATGCAGCCTGGAAATCTAATATAAACTACTAATGCTTGACACTGCGTATTGGAATGCTATGGTATTAAATATACACCCTTGTGCATATTAATTGAAACAAACTGAAAAATAAGTGAAAACTGAAATTTCCATTGAAAATCTTATTAATAGCCATATATTAGTACATAATATGACCACTTCTGTTTTTTACAAGCATCTGGACAAAATTTGGCATGGAGTCCACTAATTTCAAGCAGTCTGCAACAACTTTTGGGTCCCTGTACCAGGCATGAATCAGAGCTGGAAAAGCTTCTCTTTGGCATACAGCCCATTCCACCAAGGCTAAGTTTGCAAATGGACCACAGATTCTCTATTGGGTTTAAATCCAGAGAGTTTCCTGGCCAGTCCAGTACCTTGATTTGCTTCTTTTGAAAAAAATCTTTTCACCAATTTCGATGTGTGGCATGGGGCAAGATCCTGCTGAAAGATGCCAGATCCATCAGGAAATGTCTTCTCTAGCTCTGGAACAACTCTTCTTTGGAGAACATCGATGTATTGTTGTTAACGCATCATTCCCTCGACTGGATGCAAGCTGCTGACTCCATAGTAACTGAAACACCTCCAGAACATCATCTTTTGGGGGTGTTTCATGTTCTGGTTGATGTAGGAATTGCAAATCTTTTTTCCAGGTGAACACCGAACATGTTGGCTTCTTTGGCCCTGGACGAAGAAATGACTTTCATCACTGAATATTACTTTTCTCCAATCTTCTTTAGTCCACTCTTTAAATCCCCATTTATAGCGCTTCTCTTTCATAACTTTTGTCAGAAGTTGTTTTTTCAGAGGTCATTTTGCTTTTTGACCAAATTCCAAAAGTCACCTGCGAATTGTGGAAGAACGGACCGATATACCATCTAAATCTCTTTTTAATGCATCGCTTGTCTTCCGAGGGTCTTTTCTATTTTCCCTAAAAAAATAATTGTCTCTGGATGTAGTTTTCCTCTTATGACCACAATTTCCCTTTTGTTTAGGCGAGATGGATCCTGTCTCCTTTTTAGATTTGATCACACGACTGACACCAACTATACTTGCTGTATCCCTGTAGGTCTTCCCTGTTCGTGCAGGGTGACTGTGCATTTTCTGGGTGTCACGTCCATCATGAGCAATGGTTGGATTAGCAACTAAGAATACACTCGAAAGAAAATCTGATGAGGTATTGGTTGATATTATAGTCACATATACAATAAGTCATTCCTATGTCATATCATGTTATCTATTACGTCATTTAACCCATAAACCCACAAATAATGATGAAGCATCTCATATGTGATGATTTAACCCAGTTGATTAAAAAAAAGATCAAAATTAAATGCATATACAATTCGTAGGCTGAAAAGATTAGAAATTCCGGTTTGTTCAATTAATTTGCACAAGGGTGTAAATATATAATCTCCAGGAACAAGCAGGAATGAGTCTTCACATATGGGTACGTCGGTACCGACGGAGCCTGCGCGGGAACGCTCCCCAGCGTCCAATCAGAAAGCTTTTGGGAGCATCCCTCAGCGCCTGCGTGCTGCCTTCCCGCCTTTCCAACTGTCTCTCCTCAGTTTTCGTTTTTCCGCGGAGCCGGCAGGACGTCTTCCTGTCACCGCAGAAAATTTTTTCTTTAAATCTTTTACTTTTTCTTTTCTTGTGGTCGCGGCTGTTTCCCCGACTCCACCGGTACCGCCGGTGGTTTTTTCTTTTCTTTTTCCTAAAACTCAGGGAAGTTTTTTCCCTCTGTTTCTGTCTTAAATTTTTGGGCCTGTAAGGCCTCTCCATTATGGAGCCTTCTTCTCCTAAGAAGTGCCTTAACTGTGGAAATACAGTTTTCTTTTTAGACTCCAATAACTGGTGTCTAACCTGTTTGGGTCCTGACCCCTTTCCTCCAGAGCCATTAGGCTACAATTTTATGAGAAGAAATTCTCCATTTCGAGTTTCCCTCGATGCAGTTTTCCCTTCCCGTGTAAGGGCACCGACCATTTCTTCTCTACAGGATCAGGTAACCCACAAACAGTCTGTTAAGACTAGCCAATCCTTGGGTGGTAGGTCTCATGCCAAGCATGATGACGGCTCCGGCCTTGCCCTCAAGACCTCATTGGCTTCAAAACCCCGGCGGGAGTCTTCGGTTTCCAAAGCCTTTCAGGGGTTTCAGGTTGTTCCTGGGGCTCACCCCTCACAGAACATATCTGAGCCATGCTCGGGGGTGGCATCCGCTTCGAGCGGTACCGATACCCCGGCATCGGCACTGGTGTTGAGCGATCCACTCCTCACCAGGGATTGTCATCTGGTGTACTCGGTGCCTTCGGGACCGATCGATACCCAGATTGACTTTCCAGTATCGGCAGCTCCGTCGATACGACCCCTGACATCGGTACCATCTAGACATGCATCGATAGATTCGCTTCCTTCGATGCCGAGTCTAGAATCGATATCTAGTCTGGAAGACTGGGTACCGACGCGTCTCGGAACCGACACGCACTGATTCTGGATGCGCGGTACCGAGGATATTCACCGAGACTTTCGAGTTTCCTCGGTACCGTTTGAGCAGCCTCCGATGACTGTTTCGATGTCGATATCGCCTCCGATTCCGGCTCAGCTACCGGTATCGGTGTCGATGCTGGTACCTGCAGTAACATCGGGACCAGCTTCATCCATGCTTTTTTCACCAGGATCACTCCTTTCTATACCTAGTTTGGAGTCGATACCTAGCATGGACGATACAGTACTGACGGTTTCAGGTCATACCCGCCAGTCCCAGTATCCATTCATTAGAGATCCTGTTTTGCACCGGACAAGTACATCCTCTGGTGCCCAGACTAGTTCTTTGAGTTTAGCCTGTCCAGGGATTGTTCCCATTGGAGATCCTTCTTTTCAGAAATTTCTCCTTGACATGGCAACATTCCTGGCTATTCCTATCCCTGGCTATGATCCTACACAAGGCTTTTCTGGGGAAAAGGAAAATGTAATGCTTCCTTTGCATCATTCTTTACAGGATCTTCTTCTGAAAATATGGGAAACACCTTTAAGGGCTTCCTCACCTTCTACAGCAACTGCTCTTCTGTATCATGTGCCCCCCTCTCCAGGGTTTCAAAAGACTCAACTTCCCCATCATTCCATTGTAGTGGAATCAGCAATGAGGGAAGGTTAAAAGCAAGAAGAAGCATTCTTCTTTCCCGCCAGGTCGTGCATCTAGAACACTAGATGCCTTTGGACGTCAAACCTTCCAAACATCTATGCTGGCAACAAGGATTCTCTCATATATTTTTCATATGAGTCTATCCCTTCAGGAGGTCACAGAGAAATTGTCTCTTTTGACTCCTTTTCTTTCAGAGCCCAAGGCTGCAGACTATTCCTTGCTTCTTAGTCATAGCCAGAATATCTCTAGGTTTCTTTCTCGTGCTTCCCTAGACTTCTTTGAGTCTGTTAGCAAAACCTCTGCTATAGCCATAGGAGCACGACGTAGAGCCTGGCTCCAAGCTTCAGACTTGAGCAGATGGGCACAACAAAGACTGGCTAACACTCCTTGTACTGGAGAAAATCTCTTCAACAAGGAGTCTTTGCGTCAGGTTGCTCATTGTTCCACTAACTTCCCTGCTTCTGAGGGCCATCCTAAACCTTCTCCTTCCCCAGCAGGTAAGAAATGCCCTACCAAGCCTCCTTTTCCTAAAAGAAGAAGGTTTTATTCTTCTCCTGCCCATCATGCCGATGTTCCCAAACAGGGGAAACCTCGCCCTGGTCTGAAGAATCCAAACTCAAGCCAGGAAAATTAACCCTCAATAGGGTTCCAATTAATCTGTTATAACATACAGTTCACGTCTTCTCATTAGAAGTTTTTTCCCTGTTTTTTCTTTTAAACCTCTACACTTGGATTCCTGTTTCCAGGACATCCACTTGTTTTTAGGTATGCTGAGCTGTCAGGATATTCATGTCTATGGGTCACAGGATTTTCCTCCTCTTCCTACACTGAAGAGAGGTTTGCCAACTATCTCATGATAGTTTTTCTGTACCACCATGAATTTTTCCTTCTACAGACTTACCATATGGCAAGTCTCACCTCAGCTCCTATTTTTTCTTTACCTTCTTTCCAGGGTTCCCCTGTAAGAGTGGTATCATACCAATGGAAGACTTTCTTAGCCTTTCCAGTCTTCCTTTCCATTCTAGTGTAGAGTTCTTTCTCTTGAGTAAACCCCTTTTTTTCCTGATCTGGGCAGCTTGTCAGACAGGAACAGGATATTCTCCTCTTATTCTGTCTGTTCTCTCTGTTAAAAACAGAAAGATCTTTCTGCTCTACCATTCAGCAGCTGCCCATGCAGGAGCTTCAATGATTGGTCTACTGGTACTTTCTATAAGTTCCAGTATTGTCTTACACTACTTTTTGTCTAACCTTAGTAGTGCTTCCAAGATAGTGCTCATCTGTCTTGGATAATCCTTATAACTACTTTTCTGCCATCTCCAAATTCCTTGGAGTTGGCAGCATAGTTGAGCTGGCGGCTGGTTGTCTCCAACAGCCAGTTTTCTTTCCCAACTCTCCTGCATAATGCTCTCTGCAATCCTACAGAAAAGCTTTCCACTATGGGCCCTTGCTAGATAGCATGAGGGTTTTTTCTCTAATGACTATCCTATATGGTTGAAAAAGGCTTCCTCAGTCACCTCCCATGACTGTGAGGGTTCTTTACACCCTTCTATTTCCTTTTAATAAGGGATATAAGCCTTTCCTACGTGACAGTCTAAAGAGTTACCAAATTCCTACAGGAAATATGCTCTTTTTCCTTGCAGCTTGTCCTCATGGTGTCCTAATCCTTCATGGACAGCACCTATTTAACTAAATAACGCATGATACCCCACCCCTTGTCCTCAAGTGGGTCTATCTGGTGTCTCTTCCTATGCGTATTCTGTCCCTTCACCATGTTAGAGTTCTACTGGACTCAGGACTTGCTATTTACAGACTAATATTATCCTCTGTTTTTCTCGCAACCAACCTGGTTATTTTACTGGGTAGCATTCTACTCCATCTTAACCAGAGGGAATAGATTCTCTATATCTTCTCAAGTAGGTTCCACCTTCTTGTTATGAGATAAATCATTCCTCTTCACATCTTCCATGTGAAGATTCCTGTAGACATATCTCTTTCTGCTTAATTGCAGACATTTCTCTTTAGACCTATATATATATATTCATATAGGTTTATATGTCTATATGCTTTCTTTAGATGCATATGTCTGTCAGCCATGTGTGCATAGACTATACCCCCTGGATCTCACCATAAACATATCTATATCTATATATATATATAGCCCTATATATATATCTACACACACACACGCGCGCGCGCACACACACACACACACATATATATATATATGTATATGTATATATATATATATATATATATATATATATATATATATATATATATATATATATATATGTTTATCTGTCGAAATACTTCTTTTAGGTAGATATGTATTCACATACTTATCTCTCTAACTGTCTGTGCTTATAAAGGTATTTTTCCTTCCTATCTGTTCCAGACAGTGGGTTTTCACATGATCATACTATTTCACAGTATGTTTTGGTTTTATGCACACAACCACTGCTGTGGTACTGACAGCTTTTACCATAACCTTAGGTTCAGGTATCCCTGAAGCTCCCTATTCCTTTATCTTCCTACCTCTCGTCAGTTAGGACAGACATGGGGGATCTTCAGTAGCTCTGAGATTTCCAACTCCTCAGACATCTGTCCTTCCTTGGGATTACGGGGTTTTTCTCCATACCCCTTTTTCCCTCAAGGACTAAGCCAATTTTGTCCAACTCGGTCAGTCTTCCTCTTTTGCTCCTAACTATGACACAGGTACACTACCAAAAAACTGCCTCCAGTTTTGCAACTGATTCCTATAGATTTTGGGGTGCTAAATCCAGGAAAAGTAGCCAAAATGTTCCATCACGTCACGTTTTCTTGCAAAATTAGATTTCTTACCCATATAAGGAATGTTCACATAATTTCTTTTTAGCCGACTGCAGTTTATTTTCTTGGCCCAAAATAGAGGTTGTAATGGTTAACTAACTAGAAACACTCCCTCATGATATTTTAGAGTGTTTTGTATTCATTTTATACATTAACAGGACAATTGGGAGGCGGGGGGCTAAATCCAGTACTCGCGCTGGCGCATGTTCTTTCCTGTTCGCCTCGCCTCGTTCGTTCGCTCAAACACGGTGGTTGCGACATGAACGTTCCTGTCAAATTTCAGTTTCTTGCAAGTTCATTATTACCTTTTGTTTGCTCAGTCGTAATCCAGCTTTATTCCGAAGTGGTTCACTACAGTTGTAGTTTGCAGTGCTGTGTATTTGTGATGGCTCACAGAGCCAGAGGTTGCGTCAACTCTCCGGTCAGTTTTTGTTTTATTTGTGGGGAATATACCGTGAAAAAGCGGCAGAGGAACATTTCTGCATTTATTAAAAAAGTATATTTCGCCTATTTCGGTTTGAAGTTAGGCGATCAAGACAAACCGTGGGCTCCTCACAAAGTGTGCAAGACATGTGAGGAAGATCTACGCTTATGGATGAAAGGTAAAAAACAAGCATTTCGTTTCGGAATACCTATGATGTGGCGTGAACAAAGAGACCACAGCAGTGACTGCTATTTTTGCTCTTGCATTATGAAGGGATACAACTTAAAAAATAAGAACGTAATAAGTTACCCCAACCTTCCCTCAGCAATTAGGCCTATGCCTCATAGCAACGAAGTACCTGTGCCTGAACCACCAAAATCTTTGGATCATATTTGTGTGGACGGTTCTGATCATGATGAGATTCATCAGATGGCTTTTCCCGATGAGTCCAGTACTTCCAAGTTTGAAACTGAACCAGATCCGAAACCTGAACTTTTCTCTCAAGCTGAATTGAATGATTTAGTCCGGGATTTAGGACTCCCAAAAGATGCTGCCCAACTGCTAGGTTCTCGGCTTAAACAGAAAAATCTATTGTCACCAGGAACAACTTTTTATTGGTACCGCAACCGCGAGACACAATTTTTGAAGTATTTCAGCAAAGAGGAAGATTTGGTATTTTGCAACGATATATACGGAGTGATGGAAAAGTTTAAACTCAAGTATGATCCTGCTGAATGGCAGCTGTTCATTGATTCGTCAAAAGACAGCATAAAAGGTGTTCTTATTCATAATGGCAACACATTCGCTTCAGTTCCTATTGCTCACTCTGTTATTCTCCAAGAAAAATACGAGAATTTGGCCCTGATTCTTCAGAAGATTCGTTATGATGAGCATAAGTGGATGATTTGTGGAGACTTTAAAATTCTATCCATGCTATTAGGGCAGCAATCCGGTTTCACCAAATATCCCTGCTTCCTTTGCTTGTGGGATAGCCGGGCCCGCGACCTACACTGGGGGGAAAAAGACTGGCCAATTCGGGAGTATTTGAGACCCGGTGAGAAAAATGTTCTTCATGAGAGCTTGGTACCTCGTGATAAAATTCTATTACCACCTCTCCACATTAAGTTGGGTCTCATTAAGCAATTCATCAAGTCTCTTCCAAAAGATGGTGAGTGCTTTCGGTACCTTTGCTCAAAGTTCCCCCGACTTTCTGAAGCAAAGCTAAAGGAAGGAGTGTTTGTTGGCCCTGATATAAGGAAACTCATTTCAGATGGAGCATTCGCTGAAACGATGTCTGAGAAGGAAAAAGAAGCCTGGGATTCCTTCAAGGATGTTGTTCTCAAATTCTTGGGGAACAGGCGGGATGAGAACTATAAGGATATTGTTCCCAGGATGCTCAATGCCTTCAAAGAACAAGGCTGTAACATGAGCCTGAAAGTCCATTTCTTGCACTCCCATGTGAACTACTTTCCCGAAAACGTGGGGGCGTACAGTGAAGAACAAGGTGAAAGGTTTCACCAGGACATCAAGGACGCAGAGAGAAGGTACCAAGGAAGATGGAACACCACTATGATGGCTGATTTCTGCTGGTTGCTGCTGCGGGAAACCCCAGATGAAAAATACGCCAAGCAGCGCACCAAGAGAAGCATTCGGGGGAAGAAGAAACGGGCCCACCAGGAGATTGATTGACCCAAGAATGACTTTAAAATCTAAACTATGTTGACAAATATCGTGTTTTTACTAAACTTTGAAATAAAAATTTGCTAGTTATTACCACAGTGTCGGATCTCATTTATTAGAATTTTATTTTCACACCATCGGGTGTTTGTCTTCATGTATTGCAATGGTGCGGTTTGCGTTTTCTATTCTTACATACATACCTGTACAACATTTTTTGCACATTTCTTTGCTTTGCTTTGTGTCTAACCTCGCTCTTATATGCTCAATGTTTGTGCACATGTATGTGGCTGTTTTAAGTGCAGACAATTTTGCTACCGTCACAGTGTGTTTTGTTGACATTACTCTGTTCTTATGTGCTGCCTTGTTACAATTTTCTTTATTCTTATTTGAATAACTACTAAACAATTAGTATAAAGAATTCATCCAAGAAACTTTTATCTCGATCGCACTCAATCTGAAACATTCACCTCAAACTGCTAACCCAATGTAGCAAAAAATCTGTACGTGATGGAGCAAATTGGTTACCAGATTTGGATTCAGCGCACCAAAAAACGTAAAAATCAATCGAAACATTAGAGGCAGTTTAAAAAAATTTTTTTTTAGTGTACCTGTATAATTAACTCTGTAGCCAAAAGAGTTTTCAGCTTTTTCCATAAAGCTTTCTACTAAAGACCTACCGTTTTTGTTCTTCCCCAGTTGAATCCTGGGGTCACCTGTCAGTTCCAGATTTTGACCTTCAACTCACTTCTGTGAGGTCATCTTGAAGATTCCTCTACTGGATCCCCAGTAGATTCCATCAGCCTCTCTACTTCCTGCAATCCAGTAGGTGAGGTCCATATGGTGATTGTTCATTTCAATACATTTCATGATGCTTATCTTATATACAGGGACTCCTTGTCTGTAGTCCTATTTTAAGTCAGCTGTCTCCTACAGCTCCTCTCTTCTTCAACTCCTACCCTCCATCCTCGGGATGCCTGGGCATATGAGGTGGAGCATGTTTCAATCACCAACATGCTAGGGCTCCAGGCATCTTAGCTTGGGAGTCCCCATATGTGAAGACTCATTCCTGCTTGTTCCTGGAGATAGCACAGTTACTTACCTGTAACAGGTGATCTCTGGGAACAGCAGGAATAAGTCTTCACAACCCACCCACCTCCCCTAGGAGTTGTATCTCTCTATCTCTCTTCCTTTCCTCTTTCTCTCTTTTGTCTCAGCTATAAAACTCAACTGAGGAGAGACAGTTGGGAAGGCAGCACGCAGGCGCTGAGGGATGCTCCCAAAAGCTTTCTGATTGGACGCTGGGGAGCGTTCCCGCGCAGGCTCCGTCGGTACCGACGTACCCATATGTGAAGACTTATTCCTGCTGTTCCCAGAGATCACCTGTTACAGGTAAGTAACTGTGCTTTATGCAACAAATAAAGGAGATGCAATGTGCAGCTCAGTTTGTAAAACCAAAATTTTATTATCATAACTACTTTTATTTTGATGTTTTAAACTGTGAGTCTTCAGAGTCACTTGATGTGCTGAGAGAGCAAGACGTGCTGTGCTCTCTCCGGGATCCCCAGTTACTACGAGGGCCCCTGCGGCAAAATAAACCTCAAATTTCTTCATAAAACTTACAGCAAAGGAGAGGAAAAAAACTGCCTGGGCAGCAGGGAAGCAGTAAAATCATTGTACAGAGAAATGAAAACCGCCAGACGTGAATGGGAGAAAACCCCACCGCAGCCTGCCAAAATAGCCAACCCCCCATCATCACTGAGCTCCCCAGGACAAGCTGCACTAGTGGAAGATGTAAATCTGCAGTGGTGAGGCGCTTACTGGGCGATTCAATGAAATTACAGGTTGGCTGGACACGATAGCAAGCTCCCTCGAGGCCCTAGGCACTAGACGCAGAGAAAAGAATTTCTCAGATGAAGGACAGACAAAATGGCATAGATAAGGAGATCCAGCAGTTCAATGAACTGACGGAAAAACAGGCCACAAAAATTGATGATCTGGAGAATCAGGGGGAGAAGGAAAAATATCTGTTTCATAACCATACCAGAGTCGGTAAAAGACTGAGCTCTGCGGCTACTTAGAAACCCTTCTACCTAAATCTCTGTAGTTGGATGAACATTGTAAGCCACTAATAATGGAAAGGGTGCACCGAGTGGGGCAATTGTGGGTGGTGATAGCCCGGTTTCTTAATTTCTTGCAGAAAGAAACAATCCTTCGAGAGATGCACAGCCATGGTCCCAATCTCAGCATATTAGGACTATTCAGTAGAACTGAGCGCTAAATGGAGAGCTTATGCAGCAGTATGCCAAAGACTGGTGGAGGCCAAATATAAATTTGCTCTGCTGTACCCTGTTAAAATCAAGATTTTCATCAATGGGCTCCCAAGGACTCTGGAAAGCCCCACGGCAACACAGCAATACCTGGACTTTGTGTTAGCCGTTAAATTAAGCAGCTAGCATTGGAATGAAAAAGACGGAGAATAAACTGCCAAGGCTACCAGGAACTGATGAAGAATATATGCTTGAATATAACTATAATGCAATCAGCCACTCACTCAGTCCTACCCACATTATCATACATTTATACTCATTAATTCACATAGATGTATCACATTTTCACAACAATCAATATGTATATAAATTATTTATTTATCAATATTAATGTTAAAAAATTGTAAATTTTCCTAAATACTCTTCTATTGGGGCTAAAGAGATGTTTAAAGAATATCTCCTGGAAGTTTTGGGAGTTTCCCCCGAGTTAATGCCTCCCCTAGTTAAATTGTATTATTTACCAAAAGCGACGCGTGCTTCTCCCAGTAGTGCTTTGGAGGGGGGTTTGACACAAGGGGATGTGTTAAATGTTACCAGTTTGTTAGAGAATTCTCGGGACTCTTTGGAGTCTTCTACTCTTCTTGTTACTTTTGCTCTGTTATCGGATAGAGAGTGGTTATTGAAGCTTTTTTTCGTAAAAGGAAAATTCCCTTTCGTGGTTTTGCTGTCCGTATTTATCCTGATCTATCAAGTGCAACACAGAAACGTCGTAGAGAGTTTCTTTTGTTACGGCCTGGGGTTTTGCAGTTGGGGGGGCTCTTTTTTTCTCAAACATCCCTGCAAGTGTTTGATTAAATACAAGACGTTTCCTATGTATTTTTTGAGCCTTCCCAACTGCTAGCCTTTATCAGTGCTAGGCGTGTAGAATCCTCTATTCTTTCTCCTTAAGGGTGCTCAGATATGTATTAGTTTGAACTGTTGTGCTGCCTGTTTCTTCTCATATTTGGTATATATATTATAGTTTTTATGAAACGACCCCCTCCTTTTTGTGGGCTAGAGTGGTTGGACACTGTTATGTTCTTTTGTTACTAATGTATACTTATTTTCCTCATTTGGATTTTCTGTGTGTCAACCTGTTTCTCTCAAGAGAGTGCTTTGTTGGCTTTCTTGATTTATTTGTAAAAATTGCATAAATATAAAATAAAATAAAAAAAATACCGTAAAATTCATACATGACACTAAGAATAAACAATACAATCTCCAAAACTCCCTAACAACTTCTAATCAGTTACACTGTGTATTCATTTGGTTAATATGTATTTACTATACAATGAAATATCAATGATAATCAATAAACATTTATAAAATTTCTAAAAATCCACTAGAAATTCATTTAATAAACATGTATTTATTATATTGAGATATTCATTATTATAACAGTACTGATTAATAAAGGTATATGAAATTCCTGAAATCCTCTCAAAATTCCACTATATATTCATTTAATGAACATGTATTTATTATAATGAGATATTTATAATTATACCAGTACTGATTAATAAATGCTTATGAAATTCCTGAAATCGGACCCCAGAACCTTTTTGGGAAATATCTAAGGTGGTATTACGGGGCATCATAATAGCGTATGGGGCCCGACGTTGGAAAGCTATAGCTCAGGGGTTCTCAACCCTGTCCTTGGGACCCACCTAGCCAGTCAGGTTTTCAGGATAACCACAATGAATATGTATGAGAGAGATTTGCATACACTGCCTCCATTATATGCAAATCTCTCCGATGCATATTCATTGTGGTTATCCTGAAAACCCGACTGGCTAGGTGGGTCCCGAGGACAGGGTTGAGAACCCTTGCCCATAGCTGCTAGGATCCTTGGCCTTGAACAACAGGTAGGCTGGGAACATCGCCTGTGGAATCGCTACCCCACTGCAGCAAGCAAAATACAGCTCCTAGCTACCCAGGCCACATTAAACAGTGTTACATCAGTGAGCTAAGAAATCCCTAGTACTCTATAAGTATCGCCTATACTAATATGGTGATAAACCAGGATGGTTGCTATTAAGATGCCTGGGTGGGGATTGTGGATCCCACCATATAGTTGGGATTAGGGACAAGTCGAGTGTATTGCACAAGGACACCAAGGGAATAGGTGATGTTCTTGAGAAGTTCTCTCGTGCCCTCTAAAGGAGGGAAGAGGCATCACCAGCACAAATTCAGGCCTATTTGAAATGGGTGGAGCTCCTTTCTCTTACCTCCGCTCACCGGGAGCACCTGGGAGCGCCGGTTATGGCAGATGAGGTGTACAGAGCCATAAATAGGGTGCATTGTGTAGGACCCCTGGGCTGGATGGATACAGAGCAGAATATTACAAAATCTTCTCAACTGAGCTGGTAGGTCCAATGACGAATATGTTTAACTTTAATGTAAGGTTAACAACTGGAAAGTTAACTTATACTTTAATGTAAGGTTAACAACTGGAAAGTTAACTTATAACGTCAATACAGCACGCATAGTGGTATTGCCCTAGCCAGGCAAGGACCTGTACTTAGCAGAGTCCTATCGCCAAAATCCTTATTAAATGTGGATCTAAAATTGTTTGCCAAGGTTTTGGCAGAATGCCTGTTCCCGTGTCTCTCAGAGTTAGTACATTTATGTCAGACAGGATTTGTGCGGGGAAGATACCCAGTGAGTAATTTTGTGGAGGATTATAGCATCATTGGAAAAGATACATAGGAAATGGGTCTCTGCCCTCCTCATAAGCTTTGATGCTGAAAAAGCATTTGATAGGGTATGCTGGAACTACCTTTTTGAGACCTTAGAAACATATGGACTGGGAGAGGACTTTATCCGAGTGGTCCAGGCTCTATCGCCACCCGAAGGCGATGGTGGGGTGAATGGGGACAATACCTCTTGTTTTGAACTGGAACGGGGTACAAGGCAGGGTTTCCCACTTTCACCATTGCTGTTTGTCCTGTCGTTGGACCATCTTTTGTGGCTTATATACTTGTGAGAGGATATACCAGGGGTGGAAATAGGAAAGACCATCTTCAAGGTCTCCGCCCTTGCGGACAACTTACTTGTGTTGTTGACCTCCCCATTGGAGGCTTCGCCTAGGTTAATTAATTAATTAATTTATTTATTTATTTAACAGCTCTTATATACCGCGCTCTTTGTTATCAGTGCGGTTTACATTCAACAATATGTTACTCAGTTAAGACCTGACCTAAGTTTACAGATAACAGGGAACGTAACATGGATATGAACTGGGGGAAACTATTTACATTTGAACAGATATTGTGATGGTGTTCTATTTACAGTAAAGTACATCATGCAGCAGTACAATTCTATATGGTCTGTGTTACATATTCTGTAAGAGGCATATTTGATTAATCATAATAAGGGATTGAGTTGTTGGGGGGAGGAGGGGAGGCGTTGTTAAGTTGAGAGAAGTGCATAAGGAATAGATGGTACTTGAGGACCTTTCTGAATTGCATAAGGTCTCTGATTGATCTGATGCTGGAAGGGAGTTTGTTCCAGCATCTGGGGGCATAGGACGCAAATATCAGAAATAGAGAAATTTGGGGAGGTAGTGGGGCTGCAGTTGAACAAATCCAAGTCCGAAGCCCTGGATGTACTTGATAACCTTCGTAATATTTGGCTGATGCCATTTCTGCTTAAATGGACGGAAGACAAATTTAAGTAACTTGGTATCTGGCTTTCGGCTGCCCAAGCCACCTCTATGGCTTAAACGTGCCCCCTCTGGTTAACTGGGTGCGGGACAAACTAAGAGACTGGACACCTCTCCCATTTTCCCTCCTGGTAGGATTGCAACATATAAAATGATGGTATTTCCCTGGGTTTTGTATGTCTTGCAACTACTGCCATTACTGACGCACCGTTGGGACATACGGGTTATAGAAAAACATGTGCAGAGCTTTCTTTGGCGAGGGAAGAGGCCTCGACTAATGAATGCATGGTTGCAGGGGCCCTGGCAGAGAGGGGGGATGGGCCTTCCAGATATATCTCAGTATAATTTGGCTTGTGTGCTCCGCCATGTTCGTAACTAGCTAGGGGAGCAATCGGTATTTATACCTAGAGAAATGGAGGCGGCTATGGTTGCACCTGCGGCATTGACATCTGTGTTACATACTCCAAAGGCTCAGCTGCCCCCACCGGTTTGGGATAGTCTACTTATAAATGAGGTGTGCACTGGGTGGAGAACACTCTGCAGACTACTTTAAATGTCTCCGGGGGTCACTGGGTATCTCCATGTGTAGGGAAACAGAGCTTTCTCCCCCAAGATCGGACACATGAGCCTTCCTTGTGTGGGCCTCACAGGGAATAACACAAATTAGGCATGTTATCAACAAAGACGGTAAGCTTCTCTCGATGGGGGACCTGCAAAACTGCTATCGATTGCTAAGGGGACAACAATTCTCGTACATTCATCTTCAACACTGTTTCCTCTTTGGGCAGACAAGGATTGAAACGAGGTGTTTAATAAATTTGAAACTTGGTTTGAATTTGAAGATCGAATGTGGCTTTCAGTATCACAGTATTGTAAAAAGATATTTATTTATTTAGACAGTTTTGTATACCGCCTTATCCTTCAATCAAAGATATAGGATCTTCCTCGAGCAAGACAATATGAGCAATGGATTAGTAAATGGAAGGTGGACTTATGTGGATCCCTGGAGGGATTCGCTTGGGAACTGGTGGTGGCAAGAATATCAGGATTGGCCCAGGGAGCCCGAATGACAGAAATGCAATTTAAAATCTTGGCACGGGCATATTTCTCTCCACGGCGGGGCCTGGCGAGCAGGCTTTGCTGAAAACGCAAAGTGTCCATGGTATGAATGTGAGATGGCTGCATTGGGCCATATGTTCTGGGCAAGTGACAAAATAAAATAAAAAATTTTTGTGTGGATATTCAGTCCTATGTCGGGCAATTATTGGACCAGAGACTGACTCTCACGCCTGGGTTTGCAGTCTTGGATGCACTGGAACCACGAGGTGAGGAGGGCGGGGAGGGGGGGGCGATTGATGGTGCAGAAGGTCTGCCTGATCGCCAAGTTATGCATTTTGAGGCATTGGCATGACCCGTTGGGACCCGGATATTGGGAATGGCGGAATGTCTTACATCAATTTTATGATATGGGAAGTGTTAAGGACAAAAAGGGGAGGGAAGAAAAGAGAACTTTCTCACCACTTGGGACCCATATTTGAATGCTCTTTCTCCAAGGGCTCAAAATGACATACTCACCTTGTGAAAGCCAGGGGCCAAGTAGATAGGGAATAGGTATCGTAGGATCCTTGGGAAGGAGGGGGGTAGGGGGAAAGAAGAGGGGAAGATTGAGGTGGGGGTAGGTAAGTGAGATGTAGGGATCTAGAACACAAGTAGATACTAGTTGGATAGGGCATGGAAGAACAAATTAAGAGTAAACAAGGTATCAGCTGAAGGGATATCTCAATAGCTGGCAGGGCGGAATGGATACTAATGGGGGAGAAGGTGCCCATACTGTTATGCCAGCAGTGCTTTGAGTTGGTGAAATTAGAACTCTTGACGTATTGGGTACATCAAATTGGAAACATCATCTCTTAACTAGATGATGAGGAGAGGTACTTGATGATATATATGGGGGAACTAGTAACACCACAGCTCCTCCTACAAACAGATAAGCTTATAGCTTTGTATCTTTTAATAAGCTTGCAGCTTGGTATCTCTTACCTATTTTCTTACCTATCCTGTTGGTTGTGTAGCTGATATATAATATTTAACTGCTGTTGGGTTTACCTATCCTGGTGGTTATGTAGCTAAGTTAACTGCTGGTTTTACATTCACTTCTGGGAAGAATCTGTCTGATTATATTCCTTGTGTAGCCCTCCAATCAGAAATCTAAAGGTGCCCTCGGTTCAGGGCCTGCTGGCCAAGGACACTTAGGTTCCCGCCCACCCCAGGGCTGCATTGCTTATATAGCAGTCATATACATTGACATCTATCCTCTTAATTCGACCACACATGTCTTGTATTCAGTGCAATAATCGTGGTGCCTTCATTCTGAGATGAATCATCCTGAACCTAAGAGCTTGCCCTATATGCCTCAAATTGGCAGCTATACATAATGAATTGACTCTTAAGGAAAGAAGTAGCTGCAATGAAACACACCTCTTCTAGGATACAAACCAAACAAAGTCCCCCACCGCTCCCACAGAGACTCAAACATCCCAGGAACAAATGGATCACAGTGGGCTCTGGTAGACTATGTCCTGTAATGCAGAAACACCCTGGACATCAAGAGATATCACTGCATAGTGCCTTCTCTGCTTTGGTTAATGAGGATGCCCAAGCCAGGGAAGCTCAAGGGCCCTTTAATGAGATAGTCAATGCCCAATCTCTTGATAAAGCACCAAATATGAAGAAAGACTCAAGGAACAGAAAACTACTACTACTTGGTGATTCCATCATCAGAGGCATCAACTTGGAAACACAGTTCAAAGGAGGGAAGTTAGTCAAATGCCTCCCAGGCTCTTCATCTAGCAAGAATACAAACGAAATTGTTGATGTACTTAGCACTGAAAGTAAGCACTCCAAAATTGATGTTATCATCCACTTGGGTACAAATGACCTGGCTAGAAACAGTGCCACTACAGTTCAAAGGGACTTTCAAACTCTGGGGGAGAAACTAAAGCCCATTGTTAACACTGTAGCATCCTCAGAAGTTCTACCTGTTCTTGGTAAGGGGGCAGAAAGGCTACATTGCATAAACAGCTTTAACGCATTGCTCCAAACCTGGTGCAAAGAGGAAGGATTCAGATTTATAAACGACTGGGGAAACAGAAGGACCAACAAGAGACTATATTGTGCTGATGGACTATATCTCTCTGTCGCAGGGAAAAGAATCCTAAGTGAAATATTCAGGCAGTATGTGGCTATGCATTTAAACTAGAAAAAGGAGGTGACGGATGGGGAAGGTCAAGTTCCGGACGTCACTCCCTGCAAAAGCATAACAACATCAGAAATAAACACACTTTTAAACCACACATCAAAAACAAGTGGGAAGAAGTGGACAGAACAAAATCAATGCAAAACACACGCAAGCCAGTTAAATGCTGGAAAGCAATGAGCACAAATGCTCGAAGCTTATCCAATAAAGTTCCAGACCTGGAAGCCCTAATGGTGGAAATGGACTTGGACATTGTGACCATTACAAAAACATGGTTTAATGAATCACATGATTGGGATATAGCCATAGGTGGCAATAATCTATTCAGAAGAGAGAGAGAGAAAATGGAAGAGGAGGAGGAGTAGCCTTGTATGTCAAAAGCAATATTAAAGCTACTGGGGAAAAGAGGAAGTGCTCTGGGTTGTGTTGGAAAGAGGAGATGGCACTGCACTGTCATCCATACTGCTCTAGTCGACAGACCTCCAACTCAAATCGAAGAGTTAGATAACAAATTGATTATAGACATTGTCAAAATAGTCACAAAGGGGGAAACGATCATATTGGGTGACTTTAATCTACCCGATGTGGATTAGATTACTCCTTCTGCAAATCTGAAAAGAAGCAAAAAAACTGTGGATGCTCTCTAAGATGCGTTACTTAGACAAATGGTGATGGAACCAACAAGGGAAAGTTCAACGCTAGATTTAGTGCTCACCAACGGTGATAGCGTGTCAAATGTCTGGGTGGGTGCACCTGTGAGCAGTAGCGATCATCACACGGTGTGGTTTGAGATAAAAACCAAGGTGCAGTCCAACTATAGGAAGCTCAGTCCTAAACTTCAAAAACACTGACTTCAATAAAATGGTCATGTACCTAAAGGAGGAGTTGACAGGGTGGAAGTAGATAAGGGAGTGGAATTGCAATGGGCTAAACTAAAGGTGGCAATAAAAGGGGCAACAGATAAATATGTAAGAAAAGTAAATAAAAACAAAAGAAGGAAACCTATTTGGTTTTCCAAAGAAGTGGCTGCTCAGATAAAGGCAAAAAACACAGCTTTTGCAAAATTCAAAAGCTTGCAAACAGAGGAACACAGAAATGAATACAGGATCAAACTCAAAGAGACAAAAAGAGAGATAAAGGCTAGCAAAATCAAAGGCAGAGGAAAAGATGGCTAAAGATGTTAAGTGTGGCGACAAAACTTTCTTCAGGTATATTCGGGAAAGGAAGAAGATCAGAGGTGGAATTGCAGGACTCAGAAGTGCTGGGAACGGACTCATGGAAAGGGACATTGAAAAAGCGAAATTGCTAAACAAATACTTCTGCTATGTTTTTACTAAAGAAAATCCTGGAGAAGGACCAACTGTGACTCCCAAATATAAAAATGGGAATGAAGTAGATACCACACCATTCACAGAAGATGATGTGTTAGAACAACTTGCGAAACTGAAAGTGGACAAGGCCATGGGAATGGATGGGATACATCTCAGGATACTGAAAGAGCTCAGAGAGGTTCTTGCAGGGCCGTTAAAGGATGTTTTCAATAGTTCCTTGGAAACTGGAGAAGTTCCTCAGGACTGGAGAATGGCTGATGTCGTACCTTTACACAAAAGTGGTGACAGGGAAGAAATGTCAAACTACAGACTCGTGAGCCTTACCTCAGTGGCGAGAAAAGTAATGGAGGTGCTTCTGAAGGAGCGAATAGTGAACTTTCTCAAAACCAACAGGTTGCAAGATCCGAGGCAACATGGTTTTACCGAAGGACGATCTTGCCAAACAAATCTGATTGAGTTCTTTGACTGGGTGACCAGAGAACTAGATCAGGGACATGCTATGGATGTCATCTACCTGGATTTCAGCAAAGCCTTTGATACTGTCCCTCATAGGAGGATTATCAGTAAACTCAGTAGTTTGGGGATGGGTCCCAAGGTGGTAAACTGGATCAAAAATTGGTTGACTGATAGACGACAGAAGGTGATGGTAAATGGAGCTCACTCGGAGGAAAGGAGGGTGATTAGCGGGGTGCCCTCAGTCCAACTCCCTGGTCACCCAGAAAAAAAAATCAATCAGATTTGTCTGGCAAATCCTGCCTCTAAATTCATGCTGCCTCGGATCCTGCAATCCATTGGACTCCAGAAACCTCACTGCTCTCCAGTGTCCGGTCCCTGGTTTTTTCCGGCCCATTGTTCTTATTACTACTCTGCTCTATGTCTACTATCCCAGTACATTGGGGATGGCGTCCTGCACCACTTGCCATCTCCCCGCCTGGTCCCCTTGCCCGTCAGTTACCTAATCTTATCCACTGCCCTCGTACCTCACCTCCTCCTCCTTTGCCGCTCTCCCCTTCCCTTCTGTTTCTGCAGCTTGCTTTGTTAAATTGCCGTTCCATTCGATCTAAGACTGCTCTCATACATGATCTAGTTACCCTCCATAACCTAGACATCTTCTTTTTAACCGAAACTTGGCTAAAAGAAGGTGATGAACCTTTATTAAATTGCTGCCTCCCGCCAGGGTTTTCATTTCTCTCCACTTCTCGTCGGGGTAGAAGTGGCGGGGGCGTAGCTGTTCTTTACCGTTCCTCCCTTCCTCTTACTGAACTCGCCTCTTCCCCATCCGTGCTTTATCCAGAATCACTACTCCTGCGATTGGATTTCTCTTCTACCCCATATTATTTTCTTCTTATTTATGCTCCTCCTTCCCTCTCGTCTACTTCCTGGGATTCTCTACTAGCCACCATCTCGGAGGTTTCTCTGCTTCACCCCTATCTCCTAATTCTTGGTGACTTTAACGTTCATGCTGATTCCCCAACCACTGCAAGAGATTTCTCTTTTCTTGCACTTTTGTCCGATCTGTCTCTCCACCAATCTGTGTCGTTCCCCACTCATGTGGCTGGCCATTCTCTTGATCTCCTTCTTTCCTCTGCCTCTTTTCCCTCCTTTTCCTCCTCTCTCTCCTCTTTTTCTCTCCCCTGGTCTGACCACTATTGTCTTCTTTTCTCAGTTCCGGTCCCTTCACAAGCTTCAGTTCTTTCCCCGACCGCCAGGCCTGTATCACCGCCTGTCCGCAAAATCACTGCGGACACGCTTTCTCAGTTCCCATGCTCCTCTGCGTTATTCCCCCCGGATTTCGAATCCCTCTCTACTGATGCCCAGGCCCATCTCTGGCACTCTTCACTTTCATCTGCTCTAGACACTGTTGCTCCCCTTCATCCCTGCCTTCCTTCACGTTGTCACTCTCATCACCGTTGGTTTCACCCTGGTCTTTTCTTACCACGTAGACATCTCCGCCGGGCTGAACGCCTTTGGCGAAAGCAGCCCTCCTCTGCCAACCTCTTGGCTTTTCACCACTGCCACCGCTATTACCGTTCTCTCCTTACCACTGCCAAACGTGACTATTTTTCAAATCTCATCTCCTCTTCCTCTAATTCTTCCCGTCAGCTTTATTCCATCCTACATTCACTCAACGCATCCCACTCCTCCTCTTCTTCTTCCCTTCCTGCCGTGTCTTCCCTCCCGGATCCCTCTTCCCTTGCTTCCTTTTTCGCCACTAAAGTTGCTACTCTTCGCCAATCTTTTCCTTCCTGCCCTCTTCCTCTTTCCCCCCCTGCCTCACCCTCACCTCCTCCCTTCCTTTCCCCACCCCTTTCCGCCCCTGTGCTGTCTCACTCCTGGTCCTCCTTTGAAGTAATCACCCCCAGTGTTCTCTCAAACACCTTCTCTTCCATTCGCAAAACCACCTGTCCAGCTGATCCTATCCCTTCCTGTTGGCTTTTGGACCCCTCCTTATCACTCTCTCCCTATATTCTTTCTATGTTTAACTCCAGTTTGTCTTCCGGCACTTTTCCTGCAAGCTGGAAACACGCTACTGTCCGTCCTGTCCTAAAATCCCGCTCTTCTGACCCTTCTATCCTTTCCAACTGGCGCCCTGTTTCCAATCTCTCTTTCCTATCTAAACTTCTCGAAAACTGTCTTTAATCAGCTCTCTTCTCATTTGGAAGTTGCTCTCACTCTTCATCCACGGCAATCAGGTTTTCGCTCTGGCTATAGCACTGAAACTGTTCTTCTTTCCCTCTTAAACGAACTTCACACTGCTCACGATCGGGGTCACTTCACTTTAGCTGTTTCCCTTGACCTTTCTGCAGCCTTTGATCTGGTGGATCACCGCACCCTCCTCACTCGTCTTCGGGATGCTGGTCTTTCTGGTACGGTCCTTCGCTGGTTTCACTCTTTTCTTTCCTGCCGCTCTTTCTCTGTAGCTACTGGGTTTTCCTCTTCCCCCTCCACTCCCCTCACCTGTGGGGTTCCCCAGGGTTCTGTCCTTGCCCCTCTTCTCTTTAACATTTTCTTAGCTCCTCTCGCTCTTTTAATACAGCAATTTGGCATTTCCGCGTATTATTACGCGGACGACATTTTTCTTTTGTTTCCTACCGATCCTCTTTCCCCTGATATAACCCCTCTTAATCACTGTCTGACTGCTATTGCTTCATGGTTTTCTTCTAACTTCCTTCACGCAAACCCTGCTAAATCTTTTGCTATCTGGTTCACTTTTGGGAGCCCTTCCCCTGTCTGTGCCCCTTCCTTCTTCTCACAGTCTATTCCTCTCGTTTCTTCACTCCGCTACTTGGGCGTAACCCTCGACTCTTCCCTTTCCTTTAAGGCACACATCTCCTCTGTTGTTCAACGCTCGTTTTTCTCACTTAGGCAACTCCGTGCTATTCGCTCTTTTCTTTCTCCCTCTGCTCTAGCTACTCTTCTCCTTTCCCTTGTTATGTCTCGTCTGGATTATTGTAATGTCTCCCTAGCTGGTCTCCCCCAAGCCCAATTGTCCCGTCTTCAACGTGTTCAGAATTCCGCTATCCGCCTCCTCACTTATGCCTCCCGCTTTGACCACGTCACTCCTCTTCTTTTACAACACCACTGGCTACCTGTCTCTTTTCGTGTTCAATATAAAATTCTTATTCTTGCACACAAGGCTGTTCGCACCGGTACCCCTCTCTATCTTGCTAATCTGATTCACTTCCGTACATCTCACCGTCTGCTTCGCACTATTCACATTAACCGTATGTCTCTTCCCTCTCCATCCCAGGCCCACCTTACCTCCACCCGCTCCTCAGCCTTCTACTTTCTGGCCCCCAGCCTTTGGAACTCTCTCCCTCCCTCGCTCCGTGCGGAGGAGTCCTACCAGTCCTTCAAGGCCCAGCTCAAGACCTACCTTTTTCAAGTGGCATTTAATCTCCCTCCCTAACCCTCCCTTCTGATACTATTTGTATTTGTACTTGTATTAGTAATTGTTACTGATTTCTGTTCTTTTTCTTTCTTTCCTTTCCTTTCTCTTTTATGAATTTAAGTGGCGTTCCTTTTCCTTTTCTTGCAGCCTTATATTTTTTAAATGTTTTTAAATATTTTCGAATATTTTTAAACTGCTAAATTTTATTGTGAACCGCTCAGGTGCCCATGGTGTTGGGCGGTATACCAAGTTTTAGAATAAACATAAACATAAACACTATTCTCTCTTTTAGCAGCCTTTCCAATAATTTACTAACCACAGAGGTTAGACTAATCTGCCTACAGTTCTCAATGTCATCCTTACGTCTGCTTTTGTGTAAAGGGACCACATGTGCCTCTCTCCAGTCCTCTGGCACCACTCCTGATTCCAGAGAGGCATTGAAAATGTCACAGCGGAGCCACTAGAACAACCCCAAGTTCCCTCAGTATTCTTGGATGTATCCCATCCAGACCCATGGCCATTTGGTTGTGCAGGTTTGTCCTGCTCCATGTCATGGACCTAACGGCAGCCTAACTGGCTGGAAAGCTCAACACACTGTCAGATCAGCTCAACTGTATCCTCCAGGTGCCCATGTGGACACTAAACAGAATGGTGGTGGAACGGATCTTCTGAGAGTAGGGCACCCCCATGGTGGACCTCTAAGCCATGGCTCAGATTACCGAAGTGGCTTGGTTCTGTTCCTGGAACTTGGCTGGCGACTGCCTGGCCTCGGATGCTTTCCTTCTTCACTGGGGGAGGGGGGGGGTGCTGCTGTATGCGTACCACCCCGATACCATCCATGTTGAAGACTCTCCTGAAATTCTGGGCCGACAGAGGCCGCATGATTTTCATCGCCCCGTACTGGCCTCGGTAGCTGTGGTTCCTGCTGCTACTGCAGTTCTCAGAGCCTCTCTGCCTGGGTTCTGATCCAGGTCTCATTTCCCAGGAGGGCGGGACCCTGCCACATCCCACTGTCCACTCTTGGCTTTCACGGCATGGATGCTGAGGAGATAGCTCTCTAGTCTTGAAGGACTAGAAAAGGGGACTGTTACTTCTGGAGAGAGATCTGCAATTGTGAGTATATACTTCCGGGAATTTTCTGAAAGGAATTCTTTGTATTAAAGCTAATTAATCTATGAACCCACTATTGTTTGTTAAATCAGTCAGGGCCTAGTAGCAGCAGTTTAAGTTTAAATTTAAAACACAGAAGAGAGCTTTCTGGTTAAATTTCATACCCAGCAGAGAGCTTGTAGTTTAAATTTCATAATAAGTAAGAGCCTAGCAGCAGCAATGAGCTATAATTTAAATCAAATCAGACTATAGCTTACCTCAGCAGCACAAGACAGGGTACTGTGTAGCAGCCCTCTTTTAATAAGTTATTTCCCTCCCTCCCTCCCCAACACCCACCCACCCCTGGGATAATTGTAGCTTTATAGGTACTTACACATCTTAAAAGACAGGAGGTGCTCTCAGGTGAAGCTCGTTACCCAAATCAGTCATACACTAAGGACCTGAGATTAATTAAGCTTCAGGTGAACAAGGTATATTAAACGTATTAGGTACAGCTTTATTAGTATAAATATCCATAGCAACCCTTAGTAAGTAAAGAACTTAAAGATCTAAACACAAACTTAAAACTAAGATGCAGACAGCAGTCCAGCAGCGAGATGGGGACTTTCCAGTCTTTTGCATTGAGTGTCAGATGTATTATTTTCTCCCAGTTGGTGAGAGGTCTTACGTGTGCACTAGGTGCAAGGAGCTCTTTGCTCTCAGGGAACGAGACCGTTCTCTAGAGGCCAGAGTAGCAGACTTGGAAAACATAAGACAGACAGAGAGGTACATAGACAAGACCTACAGGGATATAGTCCTGAAGTCCCACCTCCATTCTGGCAGCATCCCTGTTGCCATGGTGGAGAGAGGTCACTAGACAGGAGAGCATCACCCTGCTGTGGCAGGAAGTGATCCTGTAACTAGGACCTGTCCTCCAGGTGATGTAAAACCCTCCAGGGCCATGTGCCCATGAGGGAAGAGTTAGGACAGCCGTTATAGTTGGTGATTCGATCATAAAGCATGTAGATAGCTGGGTGGCTGGTGGACGTGAGGATCGCCTGGTAACATGCCTGCCTGGTGTGAAGGTAGCGGACCTCACGCGCCACCTAGATAGGGTCTTAGATAGTGCTGGGGAGGAGTCTGCTGTCTTGGCACATATCGGTACCAATGCCATAGGAAAATGTGGTAGGGAGGTTCTGGAGGCTAAATTTAGGCTTTTAGGTAGGAAGTTGAAATCCAGAACTTCCAGGGTAGCGTTCTCCGAAATGCTTCCCGTTCCACGCACAGGACCCAAAAGGCGGGCAGAGCTCTGGATTCTCAATGCGTGGATGAGACAATGGTGCAGAGATGAGGGTTTTGGATTTGTTAGGAACTGGGGAACATTCTGGGGGAAAGGAAGGGCTCTTCCAAAGGGATGGGCTTCACCTTAACCGGGATGGAACCAGGCTGCTGGCATTAACCTTTAAAAAGGAGATAGAGCAGCTTTTAAACTAGATAATAGGGGAAAGCCGACAGTCGCCCAAGAGCGGATGGTTCAGAAGAATGTATCCTTGAAGGATACTACCAAAAGCAGAGAGGTTCCAAAAAAGAGTAAAGTAGCCCAAATGCCCTCGAGTATGGAGCAGACAGAGCTTAAAGAGCCCAAATTACCCATGTCATTACTGGAATCATTACTGGAGTATCTTCTTCATTTATCCAATGCAGGACTTAAGACTAACTTAGTAAGAGTCCATTTGAGTGCTATTGCAGCTTCTTTTAAGCCTCTAAATGGACAACCTATTTCCTCCCATCCTCTTATAGCAAGATTTATGAGAGGCCTTCTTCTAACTAAGCCTCCCATTAGGCCACCACCTGTGGCATGGGACTTAAACTTGGTTCTTGGTCAGCTCATGAAGCCACTTTTCGAACCCTTAGCTACTACCTCATTGAAATTCCTTTCTTAGAAGGTTATCTTTCTCATTGCAATCACATCAGGACGTTGCATCAGTGAGTTGCAGGCACTAGTGGCTGATCCGCCTTATACAAGGTTCCATCATGACAAGGTAGTCCTTAGGGCTTATCCACACTTTATGCCAAAGGTGGTCTCGCCTTTTCATCTAAACCAAGCGGTCTACCTACCTATGTTTTTTCCAAGACCTCATGCATCAAATGCAGAAAGGAATCTTCATACTTTGGACTGTAAAAGAGCTTTAGCCTTTTACTTACAAAGAACACAGCAACATAGAAAGTCCTCTCAAGTCTTTGTTACTTTTTATCCTTCTCATTTGGGACTTCCAGTCTCCAGGAGAACACTGTCTAACTGGATTGCCCAGTATTTCCTTTGCCTATCAGAGTAAGAATCTTCCTCTGGAGGGCCATGTCACAGCTCACAATGTGAGAGCCATGGCAGCTTCAATGGCTCATCTGCACTCTGTGTCTATCAACGACATCTGTCGAGCAGCCACCTGGGCCTCGGTTCATACCTTCACAGCCCATTACTGTTTGGACAAGGACTTCTGCCGGGATGCCTTGTTTGGTCAGGCTGTTCTCCAACACCTGTTCCATACCTAATCAACTCCTACCCACCATCCCTGGTTGGATGCCAGAGATCCATGGGGGGAAGTGGAACCCTTTCTCAGGGACACACAACTTCTGGGGTCTCTCCCTGGCATCTAAAGCTAGGGAGTCCCCATATGTGAAGACTACAATCTCCAGGAACAAGCAGGAATGAGTCTTCACATATGGGTACGTCGGTACCGACCGGAGTCTGCGCAGGAACGTTTCCCAGCGTCCAATCAAGAGCTTTTGGAAGCATCCCAGTACGTCTGCATGCTGCCTTCCCACCTTTCCCAACTGCCTCTCCTCAGTTTTCGTTTTTCCGTGGAGCCGGCAGGACGTCGTCCTGTCACCGCAGAAAATTCTTGTTTTATTTCTTTAGTTTTCTTGTGGTCGCGGCTGTCTTCCCGACGCCACCGGTACCGCCGGTGTTTTCTTTTCTTTTCTTGTAAAATCTTCCTTTTCCACGGGATATTTTTTGCTCATAGTGTCCCACGGTCTCTTAGGCCTTTTAGGCCTCTTCTTTTTCATTCATGGAACTGCCAGACATTTTCTCCAAGAAATGTTCAGACTGTGGCGGTACAACTTTATTTTTAGACCCTCGAAGTCGGTGTCTGACCTGCTTGGGTCCTGACAACAGTTTGGTGAGAAGAGGTCTTCAACATCAAGGTTCCCTCGACACACAGTTGCTCTCCAACTTCGGGGCACCGTTCCCTTCTTCTTCCACACAGGATCAGGTAACCCACAAACAGTCTGTTAAGACTAGCCATTCCTCGAGTGGTAGGTCTCATGCACAGCATGTAGACGGCTCCGGCCTTGCCCTTGAGGGCCCACTGGCTTCAAAACCCCGGCGAGTGTCTTCGGTCTCTAAAGCCTACAAGGGGTTTCAGGTTGTTCCTGGGGTTCACCCCCCACAGAACATACCTAATCCGTGTACGGTGGTGGCATCCGCTTCGAGCGGTACCGATACCCCGGCATTGGCACTGGTGTTGGATGAAACACTCCTCACCAGGGATAGTAGTCTGGCGTCCTCGGTGCCTTCGGGACCGGTGGATATTCTCCAGATTCACTTTCCATTATCGGTTCCAACACCGATACTACCACCGACATCAGTACCCTCCAGACGTACATCGATAGCCTCGCTTCCTTCGATGCCGAGTCTGGCATCGATCTCCAGTCTGGAGGACTGGGTACTGACTCGCCTTGGTACCGGCTCTCGGCGGTACCGAAGGCTCGGTTCCGATGATTCAGATCCGCAACTCTCGGTTCCCCCGAGGCCGATGGAGTTGCCACTGGTTGACCTTCCTTCACTGGTATCAGACATGGTACCGAAGTCGGTACCACTCTCCTCATTACCCTCTGCCCTCGATGCCGAGTTTGGAATCGATCTCTAGTCTAGAAGACTGGGTATCAACAGGTTTTGGTACCGACACCGATCGATACCGGTGCTTCGGTACCGAGGATACTGGCCGGGGTTTTCGGTTACCTCGGTACCGATTGAACTGTCACCGATGACTGCTCCGATGTCTTTGTCGGGCTTGACTCCGACATTGGTACCGGTATCGGCATCAGTACCGGTATCCACAGTAGCATCGTGGCCGACTCCTGCCATGCTTTTTTCAACAGGATCGCTCGAGTCGATACCTGGCATGGACAATGTGATAAGGACGGTTGCCGCTCCTGACAGCCAGTACCAGCAACCATCCCTTAAGCATTCCACACTGCACTCTGCAGGATCTTCTATTCCTATATATTTGGATAACTCTGTGGGTGCTCAGGCTAGTTCTTTAGATCTAACCTGTCCAAGGGAGATTCCTGTTTGGGATCCCTCTTTTCAGAGTTTCCTCCTGGATATAGCAAGATCTCTTGCCATTCCTATTCCAGGACATGATCCTGCACAAGGCTCTGTTTCTGCCAAAGCAAAGGACAACATAATGCTTCCTTTGCATCATTCCATGCAGGATCTCCTTCTAGGAATGTGGGAAACACCTTTAAGGGTACCCCCACCTCCCAGGGCAACTGATCTCTTATATCAGGTGCCCCCCTCTCCAGGGTTTCAAAAGACTCAATTTCCTCATCATTCCATAGTAGTGGAATCAGCAATGAGGCGGGTAAAGAGTAAGAAAAAGCACTCTTCTTATCCGCCAGGTCATGAGTCTAAGACACTAGATGCCTTTGGACGTTAAACCTTCCAGACATCTATGCTTTCTGAAAGAATTCTCTCATATATTTTTATATGAGTTTTTCTCTTGAGGAGGTCACAAAGCAATTACATCTTTTGACTCCTTTCTTTCCAGATTCCAGGAGTATAGGCTATTCCTCACTGCTTAAGCATATCCAGAATATCTCTTGGTTTCTTTCTCGTGCTTCCCTAGACTTTTTTGAGTCTGTTAGCAGGACTTCTGCTATAGCTATAGGGGCACGACGTAGGGCCTGGCTCCAAGCTTCAGACTTGGACAAATGGGCACAACAACGGCTGGGACATACTCCTTGCACTGGAGAAAATCTTTTCAACAAGGAGTCTTTACATCAGGTTACTCAGTTGTCCACTGATTTACCTGTTCCTAAGAGTTGTTCTACACCTTCTTCTGTCCCAGTAGGTAGGAAATGTCCTACCAAACTTTCTTCCCACAGGAGAAGAAGGTGTTATTCCTCACTTGCCCATCATACAGATGTTCCCCAACAGGGGAGGCATCGTCCTGGTCTGAAGAATCCAACCTCTCATCAGGCTCAGCAAACCCAGCACCTGCAGGGTTTCTGATCAGTCATCATCAGATGCTTGTGACTCTTGGGGTTAGAATCTACATTTGCTTCTTCTCAATAGAGGCAATCCACTGCTTCATTCTAACCCCTACACATGGATCTCTTTCCAAAAAACATCCATTTTTTCTATATTTCTATGAGCTGTCAGGATGTTCATGCCTATAGGTCACAGGTTGCTCCTCTTTTTCCTGCTAGGGAAAGAGGTCTAACCACTATCAAATGATAGTTCCTGTGCCAGCATGTATTTTTCCTTTCTATAGACTTCCTACTTCGTAAGTCTTCTTCAGCTCCATTCTCTTCACCCTCTTACCAAGCTTTCCTCTGTAAGAGCGGAATTACTTACTGGGAGGCTTTTTCTTCAGCCTCTCTAGTTTTCTCACTTTCCAGTGCGGAGTTTTCCTCTGAGTTACCTCCTCTATTTCAATCTTGCTTTGAGGCAGCTTATCAGACATGTCCAGAGTTTCCTACTCCTGTTCTGTCTGTTCTTTCTGTTTTGAACAGTAAGATTCTTTCTGCTGTCTTGCTAGCAGCTGCCTATGCAGGTACCTTAATGTTTGGACCACTGGTTCTTGTCCACAAACAACCAGATTTGTCCTCCACTAACATTCTGTCTAGCCTTAGTAGTGGCTCCAAGTCAGTACTTCATCTCTCTTGGAGATTATTTCACTACAATCTTTCTAGATTGTCTTCTATTTCTGCCATCTCCATTCTCCTGGGTTTGGCAGCATAGTTGGCAGAGATACTGGCTCTCTAGCAGCCAGTTCTATCTCCTCATTCTCCTGCATCATGTTCTCTGCAATTTACAGAGAAGCTTTCCACTATGGGCCCTTGCTAGAGAGCATGGGCTTTTTTTCTCCAACAGCTATCCTAGCTGGTTAGAAAAGGCTTTTCAGTCATGTCTCCCATGACTAGAAGGTTCTCCCTTCTTTTACTATCTCCTTTTTGATATAAAGGACATAGGCCTTCTCTTCCGTGAAAGCTGAAGGAGTTGCCAGTTCCCTGCTTTGGTGGACCAAAGCAGGGAACTGGCAACTCCTTCTGCTTTCACGGAAGAGAAGGCCTATGTCCTTTATATCAAAAAGGAGATAGTAAATCGGGGATATGCTCGTCCTCATGGTAAGAACGCATGATACTTTTGCCCTTAAGCAGGTCAACATGGTATCTCATCTCTAGGCGTCTTCTGTCTATTTACCATGCTAGAGTCCTGGAAGACTCGGGACTTGCTGGCTGCACATTGATATTATCCTCTGTTTTTCACGTAACAGTCCTGGTTATTTTTCACTAGCTAGCATTCTTGCAGATCATAACCAGGAGGAATAGATTCTCTATATGTCTTCTCAAGTAGGTTCCACCTCCTTGTTATTAGATGAATCTTTCCTCTCCACATATCCTATGTGAATACCGTACTGTAGGCATATCTCTGTTTAATTGCAGACTCCCATATGTAGGCCTACATATCCATATCTATTTTTTGTGTGTATTTTGTGCCCTTCCATATCTCACTATAGATATATTCTTATATGTCTATCTATATATCTATCTATCTATATATAAATATATATATATGTATCTGTCGAGATATTTTATTATAGATAGATATGTAACCACATACTTATCTATCTCACTGTCTATCCTCATATAGCTATATGATTCTGACAGAGGGGCTTTACCCATACCTATGCTATCTAGCAGGTTTGGGGTTCTACACACACAACCACTCCTGTGGTAGTCAACAATTTTTATACCATAACCTACGGGTTTAGGTACCTGTGAAGCTCTACCTACCCCAATATCTCTCCTAGCTTACTCCAGTTAGGAGAGACATTGTGGATCTTCAGTTAATCACAGGCTTAACGCCTCAGGCATTTGTCCTCTCTTTTTGGGATACAAGGAGTTCCCATACCCTTTCTCCCCACAAGGACTCTGCCTGTTTGTCCAAATCGGTTAGCTTTTCTCTTTTTGCTCCTAAGAGTGAGCCACTCTGCCGCCAAAAGAGTTAAGTTTTTGTCTTAAAGCCTTCCGCTGAAGGCCCACCGTTTTTGTACTTCCCCAGTTTTTCCTACTGGGGTTACCTGTTACCTTTCAGGATTCTGACCTCCACTGTTTTTCCTACAGGTTTATTACCTCCACTTACAGTGAGGTCCTCTTCAAGGTTCCTCTACTGGGTTTCCCAGTAGATCCATGAACCTCTATACTTCTGTGAAATCCTGTCAGGGGAGGTCCATATTGCAATCTTCTTTGCAATATCATTGATTACAATCATCATCCACACATGGACTCCTCCTCTGCAGTCCTATGCTAGGTTAGCTGTTCCACAGCATCCTTCTTTTCTCAACTCCTACCCTCCATCCTCAGGATGCCTGGTGTTCTGGGAGATAGCATGTTCCAACCTATGACATGCTGGGACTCCAGGCATCTCAGCTTGGGAGTCCCCATATGTGAAGACTCATTCCTGCTTGTTCCTGTTGATAGCACAGTTACTTACCTGTAACAGGTGATCTCTGGGAACAGCAGGAATAGGTCTTCACAACCCAGCCACCTCCCCAGGAGTTGTATGTCTATCTATCTTTCCTTTCCTCTCTCTCTCTCTCTCTTTGTCTCAGCTTTAAAACTTAACTGAGGAGAGGCAGTTGGGAAAGGCGGGAAGGCAGCACGCAGGCATGCTGGGATGCTTCCAAAAGCTCTTGATTGGAGGCTGGGAAGCGTTCCCGCGCAGACTCCATCGGTACCGACGTACCCATATGTGAAGACTTATTCCTGCTGTTCCCAGAGATCACCTGTTACAGGTAAGTAACTGTGCTTTCCTGCTTGTTCCTGGAGATAGCATAGTTACTCACCTGTAACAGGTGATCTCCTGGAACAGCAGGAATTTAGTCTTCACAACCCACCCACCTCCCCTAGGAGTTGTATTTCTCTTTCTCTTTCCCTCTCTCTCTCTTTGTCTCAGCTTTAAATTCAACTGGAGAGAGGCAGTTGGGAAAGGCGGGAAGGCAGCACGCAGGTGCTGTGCGATGCTCCCAAAAGCTTTCTAATTGGACGCTGGGGAGCGTTCCTGCGCAGGCTCTGTCGGTACCGATGATACCCATATGTGAAGACTTAATTCCTGCTGTTCTTGGAGATCACCTGTTACAGGTGAGTAACTATGCTTTAGCTGGCAATTTTTTATCTCCTTGCCGTGTATCTATAGGTATTTGCCATAACCAATAACCACTCAGGCTTCTGTTGGATGGGGCATCTAAAGTGCAAATTGGGGCATCCAGGGCAAATTGTCCAAAAAAAAAACCCTGCCAGGGACGTTTACATTTTGACATGATTTTAGCAACATGGACCTTTCCACCAGCGGCCATGTAAATGTGTCCGGTAAAAAGACTTGGGGCAGGGATGTTTGTCCTAGTCTGAATGCATGTCCATTGTGATGAAGAAGATGCTATTGAGCCTATGGTGATAGGAAAAACTAGTGAATGTACCTTTAAAGAATGTGACAGGTCTGCAATACACACACTGCAGAGTGCAGCTAGAGGGAGTAAGCACAGAGATTCTGAAGTTAGGTTGCCACACCCAAGCTATCCTGAGGTAGTTACAAACGTAGGTGATGATCACACACACCTGAGGGGAGTGAGAGAGACCCTGACAGAGAAGCAGCTTTATAAGCCTTGCTTAGAAGGAGAGAAAGGGAAGAAGAAGAGGGAGAAGGCGACGAAGCAACACGAAGAAAGACATCCGGCGGGGCTGTTGTTGCAGGATAAGAGAAAGTTCCAAAGAGGCCAGCAGTTCCAAGGTGGAGAGCTCCAAGGAGAGAAGCCATCAGGAGAGGTACCAGGAAGGCACAGCTCAGGGAGAGAGAGCATAAAAGTCTTCCTATGTTTTTGCCGGACTGGAAGTCTCAAGGTGTTCAGAGGTGGGTGCCCAGGGCTCAAGCTAGGAGGCAGAAGACCCAGCCTGGAACAGGGAGCCAGCTATTAACACCAGAGAGGAACTTAAGCAAGGAGGCCAGGAACTGTTTAACCGCAGCTGGAGAGAGGTTTGTGAACCTAGCCAGAAAGAGATGGCTCAAACCCCAGATACCTGTCTTCCATACCAGATAGACCACTGCTGGAGGGAATTACAGAGATCCCCCGAGAAAGTATATCCTGGGAGATACGGGGAAAGTTCAGAGCAAGTTGATGTTTCTTTAGAGCAGGAAGAAATGCAGATAGATCCTAGCGAACAGGATTCCTTACTGCCTGAGTTTCCCATGGATTGCACATTATGTTTGGCTGGAAGCATGGAGTCCTTAACTGAAGAATAGCTTTCAGGGTGTGCGCTTTTGGGTCACAGAGTAAAGAAGTTTGACCTTGTTGAAGGTAAGAGCTTGTTTAACCAAAGGAATATTGCCTAGCACCTGTGCTTGGTGTTACTAAAGAAGGAAAGGATAAAAGAGAACATTTATACTAAGCTGAATGAAGAAGCTTGTGTTTTATTTCATCTGCTATATTTTTGGATTAAAACCCCTGAACAGAAGTAGTGACTGTGAAACACATTCAACCTGAGTTTTGTAAATATCTTTGGAAATACTAACTGGAGAGAATATCCTGATGCTTTATGTTGAACCTTGTGACATTGGGGAAATAAAATCTTTATCATTTATCTTCATACTGGTTTGTCACGGCTATACTTTTAAAAAGGGAAACTACAACTCCCAACATGCTTCAGTGCTGAAGATAGTTTTCAACCCGTTTATGAAGGACATAATGTCCACCCTAGCTCTTTAGGAACGTTGCCAGGGGGCTGGGGCGTAACACCATGCACACTATTTTGCATGCAGGGACATGCATCAGCATGCTGAATTAAAAACTATCCTAGTTTCCTTGCAGCCTTCGTTATCATGGAAGGTTTATGGGATTTTAGAATATCTTCCTCTCTATGCCCTCCACGTGTCTGGATAGCAGAATGAGAGCTTTTTTGATGCCTGTTTGTTCCCTGGAACAGGAATAAACATGGGTGGAGACATATCTGACATTTCTGAAATTGTGAGCGCACATCCGACTTGCCTGGAACGCTTCTGTCATGCCCCTTCATAACTTGGACATCCTCTCACGGGGGATGTCTGTAAAACTGGCTTTTCAAATGGTTTTGGGGACTTCTTTGTCATTTTGAAGTCTGCTTGCCAATTTTCAAATGTCCAGAGCACAAATAAGGCTTCTAAATTAGCGTTCTGAGTTTTTAGAGGACATCTAAATTGCTTTAATATAAGTGTTAGTGACTCTAACAGGTATAGTATATAATCTGAGTGCTAGTCTGTTGAGATGTATCGTCATACAGTAATATATCCCCTTTAATGAACAAGCAACCAAAAGCACTTCCCAATTACCAACCATACATTGTTGAAACCTCCCATTCTTAACAATAATTAGAAGCATACCAGGTAAACTGGGGAAAGTGCTGGAGAGAAGAGAATATTTTGAGAGAAGTAGTGAATGTGCTGGCAGTGACATTGTCACGACTGGATGACAACTTAACAAGAAACATCAGGGCACATTTGGCCTAGGCTGTGCATATTCATCTATAACTATCTCCTTTCGCCTGGTACTCAGAATTTGCCAGGAGTTGAAGCACAAGCCCCACAGTGTTCACGCAGAATTTTTTTTTTAAGTGCCATCAAATCAACTCTGACTCCTGGCGACCCTGGGTTTTCTTGGAAGTAGATTGCCAGGCCTTTTCTTCTGAGGTAATGGAGCGTAAAGTGATTTGCCCAGAGCCACAATGAGTGCCACTTGGAATTGAATCCTGAAATCTTGGGTACTCTAACCACTAGGCTGCTTCTCCACTCTAGTAGGAGGCTAGATGAGTATTTATTCATTTATTTGACATACGATACAGGAATGTGGTTAGATAAGCCAAAACAATTCCAGTCAATCTCTCGTACAAGTGTCAGCAAGGCCTAACCCTGTTTAGCTTCCAAGATCAGGTGACATTAGACAGACTCAGGGTGGTATGACCACAGGCTAAGCAAGTGGTAACAGAAGGCAAATGGAAGTAGTAGCATGCTCAGAAACTCATAACTTCCCATTGTATTGGGAGCCACTGACTTGATTAAGAAGAATTTCCAATTGCACCTTGACAAGTTGTCTATACATGTTTCATCTTATGAACTCCAAAAGGAGGCTCTCTTTGATACAATGTATGTACTACACTGATTGTTTGTTAGCAGTGAATCTGAGAGACTGAGATCAGTCTCCATATGCCCTGGCTTAGGAATGAGTTTCATTACTGTCCTGGTATGCACAAAACTAACCAATCTGGAGAAACTGCCCCCGAGACCTACCAAAAGGCAAGCCAAGTAGTGCTATAGAAACGATTAGTAGCAGCAGTAGTGGCATTAGTAGTAATAGCAAGACAGAATGGGAAATGGGAGTTCTTGGTTTTATATAGTCTAAGGGAACCAATCGGTGCAAATTGCATCCACAAAGTGTGAAATGTAATGGCTTATAAGAGCAGGTGGAAGCCATGGCTGTCTTCTATGACATGTTGTTGAAGTAGGAGGGGCAGTGTAGGAAAGACAGCAAGTGCATTGATGGAGATAGAGAATGCAGGGAAGATAGTGAATATGTTGATCTTTTACTATAAACTTCTTTGGCCTTGTAGTTTCTTTTTTTGTTCCTTTAGTCTTTCAGTTTGTTTGGAACCATGACTGGGACCAATGCATTGAGCCTTTATTCAGAACTACCAGGTTTTCTACCACTATTTTATATTTCTCATCTTCTATTTGAGCGACAGTTATAGGCTGGAAAACACACAAACTTGATTTCTTTGGAGTGTGCCGTCGTAGTCTTTTAGTCTAAGTATTACTGGTGAACAATAATTAAAGCATCTCCTCTTCTAGGAAGTTATGACTGGTGTGCTCACGCCATCCCCAGTCACAACTGAAGAGTAGAGCCCTGGTCTGGGAATCAAGCTTAGGTCCCTCTGCATGGCGGCATGTAGCAATGCTGAGGAGTGATCAGGCCAGTCCAAACTTTTTAAAATTGCATAAGGAAAGAATCAGTAAGGGGGTGACATTTTTTTATGTAGTTAAAGCTCACGCCAGCTTAGTTAAAGATAACCCCCCTGAACAGACCTAGAAGATCCCCTGAGGACAATAAACTAATAGTCCCAAGAGAAACAACCAAGTGCTGCTTTACAACAGTGAACAGGGCTTTCAAATTCTCTGCACCAAAATGCTGGAACAGCCTCCCTCCCAGTTTATGGGCAATCACTAATTTAATGCAGTTTAGGAAAACTCTGAAATATCACCTTTTCCTCGCGCACTACCCGGATGACAGGACCTCAAATGCCTCATCAGTAAACTAACCACGTCAAACAGACGTTCAGCCAGCTCTTTCTGTACAGTTGTAAATAGTTACACCTTGTTGTCTATTCCAAGTTCTGTCGCCTGTTAATTGTAAACACAAATCGACTGTTTTGAGAAGTGTGTTTAATTGGTTCTATGTAAACTGCACTGATGGAAAATAGCGTGATATATAAGTGCATGTAATAAATAAATAATAATAAAGCGCATACAGGTAGAAATCAATTTTCAGAAAATCTAGTTGAATAGCCAAGAACTTACCTGATTAAATCATTTTGTGTAAAAATTGACCCTAGCTAAGTGGGTAAATAAACTGATCTTATTTCACTAGACCAGTGTATTTAGTTGTGGCAGAAATAGGCTGTCTTGTGGAAGCTAGAATATGTGCATAGATTTGATTTTCAAGTCCATGTGCTTACATCAAGAGCACAGCAGAACCACAGATACTATAGCTGTATTGTCCTTAGATAATTTTGTACCCATGTACCTTTGAAAATTTTAAGAGGGAAACTACAAAAATACTCATGGACTTTGCACTTCCGTGGGCTATTCAAAATTCACTCCCTCAGTGTTGTTTTTAGACCAGAATTAAAGATCAAAAATAAAATGATGGGATAACTTAAATGCCTTCTCTAAAGTACAGGAAACAAGTTAGTCTTGAGTTATCTGAAGCTATTCTTTAGGTAATTGCATTTATAAGTTGTGTGTTGTGTGCCGTTGAGTCAATGGGTTTTCATTGCAAGGTGTGACTGGAGGTAGATTGCTAGGTCTTGATAGCCTCACTAATTCTGGAATGCTATCTTGTTCACCATTCTTCTACAGAAATGAATGATTTTTGTCTCCTCTTTCCACAGTGATGCGGCAGAATCTAAAGAGGGCTACACTAGAGGAAGTCTTGGAGCTCATGGCCACAGGATTTCTGCGGGGAAGCTCTGGGTTCCTGAAAAGTGGAGGAGAGATGTTGAAGGGTGGTGGGTCAATCAATCGAGAAGTACGAGTTGGTGTTACGCAGGTTTGTAAATAAGTAGAACTTTACTTTGTTCAGTAAAGGTTTGCAATTATGATCATACAGAGCCCCCAAGACAATTTTAAAAAAATTGCAGCTCTGTATTTCCTCACTGTTTTTTCTTTCTGTGGGTGCAATGGGTAGTGTTTTCATTTTTATGTGTGTTTATTTAGATATTGATGTTTAAATAAGATCAGAGTGGTCTGGTAATTTTCATCTTGCTAATCAAGAACAACTCTTATTTCTTTCTCAGTTTGTTCCATATCATCATGTTAGAGCAGTTCAGACAAGTGGTTTGTGTCCCCCTACCAGCAGAGGTGAAGACAGAGAAAAAAATCTAGAGGTTTCTTATGACCTCATCCTGCAATCATATCTGAGGCAGCTAGGGGCATACTAATCCAGTATTTCTCTGTCTCCAGCAGAGTGTGGACATATCTGAGTAGTTCTGTAAAAAAAAAAAAATTTGAAGAAAATTTGACTTAGCTTGTGAATAGCTGCTGTTAGGGGTAACTTCTTCACTTGAGCGCGTTTGGATGAAGATTTCAAGAGAGATGACTGCAGGGGAGTAGCATTGACCCAGCACTGTTGTTCTGAGCTCCCTGTGAGTGAGTCCCGGATTTAACTTAGTTTTCTGTACCAGATCTATGCTTCAATGTTTTTTTAAAGTGGTCTGTGAGGGACCCCAAACCTTATCCACTTAGTAGGTCGATTGTTGGATTGGGTGCCAGAATAGTAGATTAATCGTGGTTTTTCTCCCGTTAGTTCCCATCTCGTGTTTGTGCTGTGTGCATGCTACCAGTGCCGGGCTGTGCCTTAGCTCATGTTCCATGCTGCACATGTTAGGTATATGTGGTGTCTGTGCGCTTTCAACACACATCATTAGCATGCGCTATTTGAGCACGTCCTCCACAATGTGCAATAGTTCTATATTACTGGTGTGTACACTCTAATCATGGCCATCCACAGGGTGCCTTGGTTGAGCATGGAAGGACTTGTTGCAGGAAGCTGCACTATTTGAGTAGGTGCTTACCTTCTGGAAGGAGACACTACCTTGCTGACCTCACTCTCTGATCTTGGCATGGAGGGTTCTACTCTCGAAGATATCGTCCTTACATTTGGCAGACATGGACCTCCTTCCTTCTTCTCTGTCTGCAGGTGGCAATGGGGTCAGCTGGAGAGAGAGATGATGCCTCTGCTTGGGATTTCTTTGCTCGATCCTTTGAGCTCAGTCTGCCTGAAGCTTCCCAGTAGGCTCCTCTAGTGGCTGGTCTGCCTTCTACTAAGGGGACAACCAAGGCTGGTGGAGAATTCCAAGCCTCTGGCCTATCATCTTCAGAATCCTTTTCCTTTCTTTAACAAGCATTGTCTTTCTGGTGTGGCCGTTTGGATCCAGTAGCCTCAATATTATCCAATTCCTTCTCCCCTCACCAGAGGAAAGCCCTTCTTCACAGGGCAGGCAGAGCCCTATAGGGGCTTCTCCCGCAGATGTATAACAAATAAATAAAATAAAAGATGTGCCCCTGGAAGAGGATGGATTTGGGAGATTCAGATCATCTCTCCTACGCTTGGGATGCTGCCTTGAGTTCTGAGAAATCTGATGGTGGCTCCATGTTTAAAGAAGGCAAACCTCTGATGCCAGATGACCAAGATAAGTCTCTCATCTGTTTATTTTGGAAGGAGGAGTTGACAGCACTGATTGATCAAGTTTCTCTGCCCTGCAGCTGTTGGATGCTGCATTGGTGCAGCAGGAGCTTTAAGTGTGTTCCCTCTTACAGGGGGTTCGCAAACCATCCAGGGCGTTTCCTTTCCCAGAGCCTTTTAAGAGCATGGTGTGCATGGAGTGGGACTCGCCTGATGCTCAGTTTGAAAGGGGGCAGGGTTTGAGTAGGCTTCATTCTCTTTTCAGGAAGACCTTGCTGCCTAGATTCAGTTACCCCAGGTGGAATGTGCAGGTGATGGCTGTCACTAAATGCGCCACCATCCTGATGGAGGTTGGTGCATTTGGCCCTCAAAGAACCAGTGAATTGCAAGGTTGAAGTGATCCTGAAGTCAGTTTTTGGCTGCCGCCTCCTTATTCTCCAGATGGTAATTTGCGAAATGCTTATGGCATATCCCCTTCTCCATTGATCCAGTCGCTAGCTCAGAATGTTACTTTGTTGCTTCTGGATTCGGCAGCAACACCAATTTTTAAAAAGGGTTCCAGGGGTGATCCGGGAAACTACAGACCGGTGAGCCTGACGTCAGTACCAGGAAAAATGGTAGAAACCATCATAAAGAATAAAATTACTCAGCATGTAGATAGTCGCAACCTAATGGGAGACAGCCAACATGGCTTTAGACAAGGAAGATCTTGTCTTACTAATCTGTTATGTTTTTTTGAAGGAGTGAATAAACAGGTGGACAAAGGTGAGTCGGTTGATATTGTGTATCTGGACTTTCAGAAAGCCTTTGACAAGGTCCCTCATCAGAGACTTTTGGCAAAACTAGAGAGTCATGGGATAGGAGGCAGTGTACTGTTGTGGATCACGAACTGGTTAAAAGATAGAAAGCAGAGGGTAGGGCTAAATGGCCAATTTTCCCAATGGAGAAAGGTGAATAGTGGTGTACCCCAGGGATCTGTGCTGGGTCCACTTCTTTTTGACATATTCATAAATGACCTGGAAAGTGGAATAACGAGTGAGGTTGTCAGATTTGCAGATGACACAAAACTATTTAAAGTTGTTAAAACCCAAGAGGATTGTGAAAAATTGCAAGAGGATCTTGATAAATTGGAAGACTGGGCATCAAAATGGCAGATGAAATTTAATGTGGACAAGTGCAAGGTTATGCACCTAGGGAAGAACAACCCAAACTATGGTTACACGATGCAAGGTTCCACATTAGGAACCACCACCCAGGAAAAAGATTTAGGCGTCATTGTGGATACCATGTTAAAACCCTCGGCCCAGTGTGCAGCGGCGGCCAAGAGAGCAAATAGAATGCTAGGTATGATAAGGAAAGGAATGGAAAATAAAACAAAAGATATTATAATGCCTCTATATCGTTCCATGGTGAGACCGCACCTTGAATATTGTGTGCAATTCTGGTCGCCGTATCTTAAAAAGGATATAGCGATTTTTAGAAAAGGTTCAGAGGAGAAACCACCAAAATGGTAAAGGGGATGGAAGGATACTCCTATGAAGAAAGGCTAAAAAGGTTAGGGCTCTTTAACCTGGAAAAGAGACGGCTGAGGGGAGATATGATAGAAGTCTATAAATTAATGAACGGAGTGGAACGGGTAAACGTAGATCGATTGTTTACCTTATCAGAATATAGAAAGACTAGGGGACATGCAATGAAGCTACAGGGTAAACTATTTGAGACTAATAAAAGAAAATATTTTTTCACTCAACGTGTAATCAAACTCTGGAATTTGTTACCGGAGGATGTAGTAAAGGCTGTTAGTGTAGCTGGGTTTAAAAAAGGTTTGGACAAGTTCCTGGAGGAAAGGTCCATAAACCATTATTAAGAAGTGACCGAAGATATCAATGCTTGACCCAGTACAAGCATTGTGGAACTTGTGTCTCTTGGGGAAACTGCTAGGTACATGTGACCTAGATTGGCCACTGTTGGAAACAGAATACTGGGCTTGATGGACCTTGGTCTGACCCAGTATGGCATATCTTATGTTCTTATGTTCTTGTCAAATGCCATGTATGGTCTAGTTCACCTAGCTGCTTTTTTCATGGTGGCATGTCTCTGGCTTTGGCTTTGTCATCAGGCAGCGGACATGGTGTCCAAGTATTGATTATCTAAGCTTCCCTTCAAGGATGCTTGTGTTTACAGAGGATTTGGAGAGAAGCTGGCCAAAGAGCTGGGAGCATTCAAACTGCACTATCTTTCAGAGGACAGACCTAAAAGGCGGGGAAAGTGCAGGCCATCCTCCTCTGTCATGTTTTCCTCGCTGCTGCTATCAGAATTCACAAGGTGAATACTGGCAGTATTTCCCAGGGAGGCCATCTTTTCCTTCCTCAGGCTCTCGTTCCTGAACTTTGTCCTTTCGAGGGACTAGTGGGCCTCACGAGGCTTCCTTCTCCTCCAGGTCTGGGTTCTCCCATCAGAGGCAATGATGGGTTGGGGGTTCCATTCTGGGGTGCCTCCAATAGGTGGTAGACTCCATCACTTCTAACAGAAATGAGTCCATGTGACTTCAGACAAGTGGGTGCTCGACATCATTCAATACGGCTATGTGCTGGATTGCAAAGATCTCCTCCCAGATGACTTTGTGATGTCTCCATGTGGGTCTGCAGTCAAGGGGGCCACCATTCAAGCTACCCTGGAGAGACTGCTCAGCCTCTAGGCTGTCATGCCATTGCCACCTGCTGAAAGGGGCAAGGGCCATATTCTATTTACTGTGTGGTGCCAAAAACAGGACTTGTCCTTCCACCTGATCTTGGATTTCAAGGGCTTTAATGTTCATCTAAGGACATTTCACTTTTGCATGAAGATATTGAGGTCAGTCATCCGAGCGGTTTGGTGAGGGGAGTTTCTTACATCTCTGGACTTGGCCAGAGCCTATTTCTACATCACTGCTGGTGAGGATCAGCACCACTTCCTGTGCTTCTCTGTTTTCAGCTCACACTTTGTCAGTTTGCCGCTCTACTCTTTCGTCTCTCCACCACACTGAGGATGTTCACCAAGATCATGGTGGTGACAGCTGCTATTCTGCGTTGCAAAAGGTTTTGTGTTCATCCTTATCTGAATGATGGGCTTATGTGGGCCAGGTCATGTTTGGAAGCACTTCAGGCATCGTCCCGAGTGGTACAGTCTCTGGACTGGGTAATAAACTATGACAAGAGCTACCTAGAGCCTACCCAGTCACTTGAGTGCCTTGGGACATGGTTTGACACCAGTTCAGGAAGGGTCCTCCCCTCCCCCCCCCCCCCCCTCAAGAGAGTGGAGAAGTTGCTGTCTCAGTTGATGTCTTTTTGAAAACAGTAGGCTGCCAAGGTGTTGGGACTACCTTTAGTCCCTAGGGTCGATAGTAGTGTGAGTGCACATGAGATCGCTGCAAAGGTCCTTACTATCCCTGCTAGTTTCCTTGTTTACAGGACTTTGAGGTCAGGCTTCCTGTTCTCCGATTGGTGATGTCCAGCTTGCGATGGTGGGAGCATGCTGTTCATATGATAGATGGCCTTCTCCTGGACAATCTTGAGTCGCTTCTCCTGCCAACAGATGCCAGCCTGTCTAGTTGGATACCCAATTGCGAGGGGCAGACAGCCCAGGGTCACTGGAACAAGTGAGAGGCAGTTTGGTCCATCAATCAGCTGGAGGCAAGAGCCATTTGCTTGGCTGTCTTGTGTCTCTGGAGCTTAGTCCAAGGAAAGGCAGTTAGAATCTTCTCAGACAACGTCACAGTGGTGGCCTGTGTCAACAGGAAAGGGAGCATGAAGAATTCTGCGGTTGCCCGTGAAATGACCCCCTTTTTCCCCTGGACTGAGCAGAATCTCCTGGCCCTCAGCACAGCCTATTGCGGGAGTGGACAACATGGAATTGGACTATCTCAGTTATCACTCTCTTGATTTGGAGAGTAGGAATTGAGCTGAATAGCATTCCAAAGGATCCAAAGAGGCAGGCTCAGAGGGCGTGGCCACCCTAGTTCAACCTTGGCCAAGGTAGATTCTGTTGTGTATTTTCTCTTCTGTAGTCCCTTGTAGGGTGAGCGCTTCGTTGTGTAGAGCACCATTAGTTTCCAGTAGTACTGGTGGTGCTGGATTAGCAAGCTGTGGTATGTGGAACTGATGTGCTTCCAGTAGGGCCCCCCTTGTATGCTTCCTATCGACTCAGGGGCTCTTGAGTCAGGGGTTGGTTCTGTTGGATGATCCTGCTCCCTTCTCTCTTATGGCTTAGCTCTTGAGAGGCAACACTTGGGGTGTAAGGGCTATTCTTCTGCTTTGGCTTCCACACTTCTGAAAGTGAAACTAGGCTCCACTTGTCTTGCCTTTGTGCTGGTTTGGTGCCTTTTTGAGCAGTGGTGTCGTGAGTATCAGGTCATCCCAATTGCTGCAGACCCGCTAGCTCTGCTTTCCTTCCTTCAGGATGAATTTGACAAGGGACTCTCCCTCTGTTTGCTGAGGGTTCAGGTGTTAGCCTTGTCTTGTTTCAGAGGGATGGTAGTGGGGTGCTCGGTGGCCTCGCACCCAGATGGGACCCATTTTACTGCTAGGAGTTAAACACTTGCATCCTCCCCTGCGATCATTTGTTCCTTCTTGGGATCTCAATTTGGTTGTTTGGGCCTTGATGGCTCAGCTGTTTGAACCCTTCAGGAGGGCTACGCTTAAAGATTTGTCCTTCAAGACTGTCATTTTGGTTGCGGCCTGCTCAGCGAGACATATCTCAGAATTGCAGGCCTTGTCGTTCCAACATCCCTAGCTGTCATTTTCGGAAGAGGCTGTGCATTTATGGCCTGTTCCTTCCTCCTTGCCCAAATTGATGCAGTCTTTCCACTTCAATCAGGTCATCTGTTTGCCTTTATTCCCAAAGGAACAGTGCCAGGGGAAGGTTAAGGACCTTTGCCTGGTGGGTATTAGTGACCTTCAGGTACCGAAGAAGCACCCTCCTAATGCATTCTGAAAGTCTGACAGACTTTTTGTCCTTTATGCAGGCCAATGTAAGGGTGAAGATTCCACAGTCTACCTTGGGCTGCTGGATAAAGGAGGTGATAACCTCTGTCCATCTGTTACAGAACCGGCTGGTCACGGAGGGCTAGTGTGTGGAGAGTAGCTCGGTCACCCCCATAGACATTTGTTGAGTGGCAATATGGGTATTGCTTTCTATTTTTATTTTATTTATAACAGGTTTTCTATGCCATTCATTCTTAAATCAAGGCAGTTTACATTTCAACGATTTACATGGAACAGTATAACTTAATAGTACAGGAACAATATGCTAACAATATACTAAACAGTAGCATAACAGGTGAATAGTAAGTTAACAAAAATAAAAGATGTTAATCCAAGGGAGTAACATTAGGTGCGGGTACCCTTAACTTGTACCCAACTTATGAACAGTTTGTATTTATAGTGGGTGATCTTATTTCAGTTGTCATAGTTATTTGAGCCTTGTTTATGTTGTTGTGCGTCATGGTGGGGATGCGTCATAGTGGAGTTGCACTATGTGTTATTACCAAAGTATTCTGTGTATAGATACTTTTTAAAAAAAAATTCGGAAGTCCTTAATGTCCTTGATCTTAAATTTTCCAGTAATGCATTACAAAGTGCTGATGCTGTCCAGGAAAATGCTCTATTGAATGTGATGTGCTTAGACTTTGCATAAATGTTAGATGTGAGAATGTGTAGTATATCGGCTGTGTTAAATGTTAGTATTTTGAATGTGATAAGAATGATCTTAAATTTTATGCGATAGTGTATTGGTAGCCAGTGCAGTTGGTTAAGAAGTGGTGTGTTTGTTTTGCTGAGCCTGTAATTATGCGGTCTGCCGTGTTCTGTGCCATCTGAAGCATGTGGATTGATTGTTTTGGAATGCCCTGATAAGATTGAATTACAGTAATGCAGAATTGGCATGATTATTGCTTGGACTACTGTGCAGAAGTTATTCTAGTTAAGAAATGATTTCAACCTCTGTAATACTTTAATTTTTTCATATGCAGTGTGTGTGGTCTGATTTATGTGTGATTGTAGGTTTAATGTCTGGTCCAGGATCACTCTTAGATATTGGACTTCTTGTTTTACATTTATACTGGAACTTGATAGTTTAAATGTGCTTGGCTGTGTGAATGCTTGGTTTCTAGCTATGAAAAGAGCCTCTATCGTCTTATAGTTTATGGTGAGGTTATGATTGCTGAGCCACGAGATCATGTCTGAGGCGATTAGTTTTGTGTTGTCTGGTTTATTGGTGTCAATTGGTGTGAAAATCATATCATCAGCATATAGCCTATATTGCACATAATGCATCTGTATGATATTGCAAATAGGCTGTATATATATGTTAAAAAGCAGCGATGACATTGCTGAGCCTTTTGTAATTTTTCTGTTTTATTCTAAATGGTGTGGATTTCTTCAAGTTGTTGTCTCCTTGTTGTCTTCCAGTTAGGTATGATTTGAACCATTTATATGTAATATAGTGAAGCCCAATTTCTTGTAGACGCAGCAGAAATAATTTGTGTGATATGGTATCGAAAACCCTTCTTAATATTGTTTATGGCCTGGTGAATGCTGTCTGGTAAAGAGTTTCCATGCTGTGGCTGGTTTGGAACCCATGCTGGTGAAGGTCTAATGGAGCATGTAAGTTGATATGGTCTTGCAGTTATAGCTGTACAACCCTTTTCTATAATTTTGGCTAGGAGTGGCAAGCTTGAAATTGGCTGGTATGAAATGGGATCTAGTTTGAATGGTTTTTTGTTTTGTTTTTTCTGATTGGTCTTTTGTCAAGGATGTCCACAGTCAGGCAGACATAGCCTTTGTTGCAGAGATCTTGAAGTCTGCTATGCCTTCTACCTGCCCAGTGGAGGTGTAGCTTTGTTATGTCACTCTTGTTTGGTCTGGCCTAGCAGGATGATATGGATGGTGATATTTTATTTGACAAATAATGTCCTTTCTTTGAGTCCTACTAGGCCAGTCCAGGACCTATCCCTATGATCGGCCATGAGCCATTCTGATTTGTTATAATCTGCTATCTTCTGTGGTTTGGCCCTGTGGACTATATTCCTCCTGGCAGATCTTCTTCCGATGGGTATCCTGTATATAGTTATGTTCCTCATTGAGGTTGTGTGCAGTCAGAGGTCTTGACTGTGGCTTGGGTACGAATACTGGGGTAGTATGCCACCAGCTGCCTCAGGTATGGTTAGAGGATGAGGTCATAAGAAACCACCTAGAATTTTTTTTCTCTCCACCTCTGCTGGTAGGGGGACACAACTCACTTGTCTAGACTGGTCTAGCAGGCCTCAAAGAAAGGACATTATCCTTTAATTAGTTAACTTTCTTGTTAATGCTACATCCTAAATGATCTTGTAATCCTGTTTTCATTTTCAAAATAATAAAAAAGTAGAAACAACTGCTGACCCAAGGATCAGACTACAGACCCTGGTTGAGTGTAAGGTAACTAGTGCAGAAAAATAAAATTGAAATTTGCTTTGTAAATCCAAACTATTAATATAGTAAAGAAGATGATAGTGATACTAATTCATGAGAGCCAATTTGAGCAGCAGTTATATGCCAGGATGGTTGTGATGGGGCAACTTTGATTGCTTGAAGTGTAACAGATGAGCCAGCCTTCCACATTACTTATCTCATTTTCTCAGACAAGGACAGTACATTTCCTTCAAGAAGAAAACTGTCTCTGAGCAACATAAAACCTCTAGATTGTGATGTATTGGCAGTGAAAACAAGCTGAAAAGTATGCACTTACAGCATGACAAAATGGCGCCTTTTCCCTTCCTCCTTTTAAAACGCATGTACTGTCTGTGTGGGGGACTCGATAGAAAGATACATGGTAAAGTGTGTCTCGTATGTGGGGAAGGGTATGCCTCTTGGCATTCTGGCTGCCTTTTCCTTCATGCACACATGTCCCAGACTTCCCACCCCCTTGCACTCTTCCCTACCTTTCATTCACTTACTCCTTGTAGTCTCACCCCAGACGCTGTCCCCCCCCCCCAATCCAACTCCCCGTCCTCAATTCATCTCCCCCTCCTTACATTCTATCCTTTCCCCTTTCACTCTTCCTCCCCCCCCCCCCCACAACCGAGTTCTGCTGCACCTTCCCACCTCTTTTTGTACATAGAAGTACAGTGTCTGCTAGCAGGGAACCCATCCTCCACCCGCAGGAGGAGGATGGAAGGGCCACAGCCATCAGAACTGAAGCTATTATATTAGTAGAGGCCTTGCTGGCAGAAACTACTCTTCTTTGCTATGACCACAGCCTGTCATTCCTCCTTCTGCTGGTAGGGGTTAGGGTTGCCGCCAACCCACACAGCTCCTCTTCTCCTCAGCCTATCCACGGTTCTGCTCATGGGGGAGGAGGTTGGAGTTCGGTTTACACATTAAAGATAGCATGGCTCTAGGAGCTGGAGTTTTTTTATTATACCTTTTGTGGTGGCAGAGCCTTACCTATCCACTACAGACTCTTCTATGCTAGTGGACAGATGGACCCTTCCCAACAGGCTCTGGAGTGGAAGAGTAGCTTAATGGTTAGAGCTACAGGCTGAAAACCAGGGAAGCTTAGTTTGAATCCCACTGCTACTCCTTATGATCTTGGACAAGTCACTTACCCTCTAATACCTCAGGTACACGTTTAGATTGTAAGCCCTCCTAGGGATAGGGAATACATTCATAGAAACATAGAAATATGATGGCAGAAAAATACTACATGGCCTATCTAGTCTGCCCTTCTATATCAACTACAATAGTCCCCTTTTTACCTTTAGAGATGCTCTGTGTTTGTCCCATGCTTTTTTGAATTTAGATACTGTCCTTGTGTCCACCACCTCCACTGGGAGACTATTCCATGCATCTACCACTCTTTCCATAAAGAAATATTTCCGCATATTACTTCTGGGTCTATCCCCTTTCACTCTCATCCTATGTCCCCTCATGGCAGAGCTTGCCTTAATTTAACTACAGTAGGTATTTTTGATAGGTAGCTTGCCTTGAGCTACTCCTAAAAAGACAAGAGCTAAATCCAAACTCTTATCCCATCCCCCATCTCTCTATCGCTTGAAGGAAATGCGCCTAAAATGTATAGAAACTTTTTGTTCCTAATTCTAAGGAGTCTTTTGCTGCAAAAACCTTATTCTACCCGGAATGCAGTTATCAACAATATTAAATGATGTTTTTAATTATTACAAACCATTTAGAGGGGACATTATAAAGAGCATGGAGTAAGAATTAATCTCCAGGAACAAGCAGGAATGAGTCTTCACATATGGGTACGTCGGTACCAATGGAGTCTGCGCGGGAACGCTTCCCAGCGTCCAATCAGAAAGCTTTTGGAAGCATCCCAACATGCCTGCATGCTGCCTTCCCGCCTTCCCAACTGCCTCTCCTCAAGTTTTTGTTTTTCTGCAGAGCCAGCAGGACGTCCTCCTGTCACCGCAGAAAATTCTTCTCTTATTTTTTTTGTTTTCTTGTGGTCGCGGCTGCCTTCCTCGACGTCACCGGTACCGCCGGTGTTTCTTTTTTCTTTCTTGTAAAGTTTTTTTCCTTTTTAAGGAATATATTTTTCTTCCTTAGTGTCTCACGGTTCTCAGGCCTTCTAGGTCTCTCCATTTTCATTCATGGAACCGCCAGCCACTTTCCCCAAGAAATGTACAAATTTATTTTTAGACACTCACAGTTGGTGTCTAACCTGCTTGGGTCCTGACCATTTTCCTCCGGAGCCCTCGGGCAATACTGTTGTGAGAAGAGGTTTTCAACATCGAGTTCCCCTCGACACGCGGTCCCCCTCCAACTTCAGGGCACTGACCATATCTTCTTCTACACAGGATCAGGAAACCCAAAAACAGTCTGTTAAGACTAGCCAGTCCTCGAGTGGCAGTTCTCATGCACAGCATAGAGATGCCTATGGCCTTGTCCTCGAGAATCCACTGGCTTCAAAACCCCGGTGGGAGTCTTCGGCTCCAAAGCCTGTGTGGGGTTTCAGGTTGTTCCTGAGGGTTCACCCCTCACAGAACATACCTGAGCCATGCCCGGTGGTGGCATCCGCTTCGAGCGGTACCGATACCCCGGCATCGGCACTGGTGTTGGATGAAACATTCCTCACCAAGGATCGTCATCTGGCGTCCTCGGTACCTGCGGGGCCGGTGGATATGTTCCAGATCGACCTTCCAGTATCGGTACTGACACTGATACTAGTACCGACATCGGTACCCTCCAGACGTGCATCGATAGCCTCGCTTCCTTCGATGCCGAGTCTGGAATCGATCTCCAGTCTGGAGGACTGGGTACCGACTCGCCTTGGTACCGACTCCCGTCGGTACCGAAGGCTCGGTTCCGATAATTCAGATCCGCAACTCTCGGTTCCTCTGATACCGTTAGAGTTGCCACCGGCTGGTCTTCATCCACCGATATCAGATACGGTACCGAGGTCGGTACCGATATCCATAGTACCATTGCTGTCAGTACCTTCCATGCTTCTCTCGTCAGGCTCGCTTCCCTCGATGCCGAGTTTGGAATCGATCCCTAGCATGGACGATCTGTTACCGACTGTCGCTGGTTCTGACCTGCAGTACCAGCGACCACCATCTAAGGATCCTATACTGCACCATTCAGGATCTTCTATTCCTATATATTTGAATAGATTCCTCGGTGCCAGCGCTAGTTCTTCATCAGATCTAGCCTAACCAAGGGAAGTTCCCTCTGGGGATCCTTCTTTCCAGACTTTCCTCCTGGATATGGCAAAATCACTTGCCATTCCTATTCCTGGACAAGATCTTACACAAAGGAATACAGAATACGTCTCTGCTCCTAGCAAAGCAAAGGAGAATATAATGCTTCCTTTGCATCATTCTTTGCAGGATCTTCTTCTACGAATGTGGGAAGGTCCTTTAAAGGTACCCCCACCTTCCAGAGCAACTGATCTCCTATATCAGGTGCCCCCCTCTCCAGGGTTTCAAAAGACTCAACTTCCTCATCATTCCATTGTGGTAGAATCAGCAATGAGGTGAGTGAAGAGTAATAAAAAGCACTCTTCTTCTCCCCCAGGTCGTGAGTCTAAGACACTAGATGCCTTTGGACGTCAAACCTTCCAGACATCCATGCTTTCAGCAAGAATTCTCTCATATATTTTTTATATGGGTTTATTTCTTGAGGAGGTCACAAAGAAATTACATCTTTTGACTCCTTTTCTTCAAGAGCCCAGGTGTAAAGACTATTCCTCACTGGTTAGTCATACTCAAAATATCTCTGTTTCTTACTCGTGCTACCCTAGACTCCTTTGAGTCTGTTAGCAGAACTTCTGCTTTAGCTATAGGGGCACGACGTAGAGCCTAGCTTCAAGCTTCAGACTTGGACAAATGGGCACAAGAAAGACTGGGAAATACTCCTTGCACTGGAGAAAATCTCATCAACAAGGAGTCTTTACTCCAGGTTACTTAGTTATCCACTGACTTTCCTTTTTCCAGAGGCTGTTCTACGCCTTCTTCTTTCCCAGTAGGTAGGAAATGTCCTACCAAACTTTTTTCCCCTAGGGGGAGAAGGTTTTACCCATCATCTGCCATTCATAAAGATGTTCCCAAACACGGGAAACATCGCCCTGGTCTGAAGAATCCACATCCTCAACAGGGTCAGCAAACCCAGCAGTAGCAGGGTTTCAAATAGATCATTGTCCCTCTTGGTTGGTGGTTAGGGTGGCAGTCTGCTTCTTTCACTGGCAGTATCTGCACTAAATTTATCTTAACCTACCTAAATATCTCTTCATGAGACATCTTTTTTTCTAAGAGTCTTTATGATGATCATGCCCATACTTAACAGTTTCCTCTTCCTCTTGAAGGAAAGAGAGGTAACAACTATCAATGGACAGTTGTTTCCCTGTACTGGCATGTCTCATCTCACATGTCAGAGACTTCCTCCATAGTCGGTCTCTTGCAACTCTGTCTTACCTCCCTCTTCCTACAACATTGGGTTGTAAGAGTGGTTCTTTTACACCGGTAAGGTCCCATAGTCCTCTACCTGTTCTACTGGGGGATTCTCCCTTCTGGAGTTATTTTCCCCCTTGTTACCTTAGGGCAGCTCATCACAAATTCTCTATGCTGCCCTGGTAGTTGCTGCACATACAGCAATTCCTAGTGGTTAAGCCACTGGTTGTGTTCTCTACGCAACCAGGGCTTCCCCTCCACTAGGAATCCTCCTAGCCTTAGTGCTAAGTCCCAAACAGGTTATTAACCTTCTTTTGCAAACCCTATTATCACAGTCTGGTTGGTTAACTTCTATTCTTTGCCTTGGCAGAATAGCTGGTCACCTGCTGGATTTCCAATGTCAGCTTTTTCTTCTAACCAACCTGCAGCATGCTCTCTGCATCTCTACAGAGTAGCTTTGCACTATGGGCCCTTGCTAGAGAGCATTAGTATCTTGCCTAGCAGATAACCCCAAATGGTTAGGGGGAGGGGGTTCCCCCAGTCATGTCTGGCGGGTATTCCCTGCCCTTTACATCTTATCGTAAATCTCTTTTGAGGCATAAGCCTCAGGCCTTTCATTACGTGAAAGCCTAAAGAAGGGCCACTTCCCTGGCTTGGCCCATATCTCCTTGAGTCTTCTCGTCAGAGATAAATTTCTTCAATGGCAGCTAGAGGACGCCTAATACCCATCTTGCCCTCATAGGCGGATCACTAGGGTATTTTCCTCCGGAGGCGTCCTCTATCCATTCTCCATACTGCAATTCTGGAGATATTTGGACTTCCTGTCTGCAGACTGAAATTATCCTCTGCAATTTACACGTAGGCCATCCTGGTTATTCAAGAGCTCAAATTCTGCAAAGAATTCAGCCTTCTTCTTCTCAGAGAGACCTTTCCTCTGACTCTGCCAGTCATAACCAGGAAAAAAGGATTCTCTATTTATCTATCAAACTTCTTGCTGTCAGATGAATCTTCCTCTCTCCCTATATCCATCCCTAGGGGGGATGGGGTTCTATGGACATCTCTCCATCCATATACCTGGAGACATCTGTCTATATGCCTGCCTATTCATCTAGGTATATATATATATCTGTGTGTCTTCTGCCCATACATATCTCTTTATACATATATGCATATATACCCTATATGCATATACCATAATATGCATATATACCCTATATGGGTATATATTTAAAAAAAAATATATATATATATTTATAGATATAATGAGATATATTTTTAGATAGATCTGTACCCATCTACTTATCTATCTGTCTGTTAGGTTCAAATATCCTTACATTCCTATATGATCCTGACAGCAGATGGGCACTACCCCTATCAATGCTGTTCCAGCATACTTAGGGGGCTACACCTATAACCACTTCCTGTGGTAATTATCAAACTTTTTCCTTACCATAACCTTTTCAGGTTAGGTATTCCTGAAGCTCTCCATGTACCTTTTTCTTTCCTAATTGACCCCATTTAGGAAAGACATTGCGGAGCTTCAGTTGCTCTAAAGCTTAGCGCTCTTGAGTCTGTCCTTACTTTCTTATCAGATACAAGGGTCTCCATACCCTTTCTCCCCTACATGGACTGGTTCCAACCCAAGTCCAGTTGGGTCAGACTCATTTTTTCTCTTGGTCCTTGATTTGTACTATTTTTGGACCAAAACAGCTTAAGCTTTCTTTACTAGTACCTTCTGCGTCTTAGCTGAAGCTCTACCTCTCTTACTACCTCACTTTTTCCCCTGGGGCTATTTTCTCATCCTGAAGGGTTCTGACCTCCACTTGTTTTTATTCTACTTTATTTCCTCTACTTCTCAGTGAGGTACCCCTTGAGCACATTCACTGGCTCTTCTATCAGATCCATATGTAGCTCAGTGCACTTGTGCAATGCCAACAAGGGAGGCCCAGATTACAATATTTCCCTACTAAATGCCCTTGATACAGGGTCTTCCCCTTTTGAAGCCCTGTTCTAGCCAGCTGTTCCACAGCTCCTTTTCTGTATTAAACTCCTACCCGCAATCCCCAGGATGCCTGAGGTCCTGAGGAATGGCATGGCTCGTTCTAGACTTGCAACATGCTAGGACTCCCTCCGGGCATCTGAGCTTGGGATTCCCCATATGTGAAGACTCATTCCTGCTTGTTCCTGGAGATAGCACAGTTACTTACCTGTAACAGGTGATCTCTGGGAACAGCAGGAATAATTCTTCACAACCCACCCACCTCCCCTAGGAGTTGCATTTCTCTATCTTTATCTTTCCCTTCCTTGCTCTCTCTCTCTTTCTTTGTCTCAGCTTTAAAACTTAACTGAGGAGAGGCAGTTGGGAAGGCGGGAAGGCAGCACGCAGGCGTGTTGGGATGCTTCCAAAAGCTTTCTGATTGGACGCTGGGAAGCGTTCCCGCGCAGACTCCGTCGGTACCGACGTACCCATATGTGAAGGCATATTGCTTTAGTGAATTTTTGATGATATGCATGGGAAGAAAGTGTTTTATCTGTAGTGATAAAGTAAAATGTTTTTTTCTCTGACTTCAGGCATATGTGGTTTTTGTTACAACACTTGGCGGGCAGTGGTTAGAGCGCAACTTTGCTACATTCTTGTCCCACGTACTAGATCTGGTATCCCATCCTCGGGCAATTCAAACTCATGTAGAAGCTGTCTACTCGCGCAGATGTGTGTCCTTTATCCTGAGGGCCACTGTTGGGAGCTTGTTGGGGGAGAAAGCACAGCTTGCAGCTGCTAAAGAGATCTGTCAAGCCATTGGGAAACAAATGCGATCAGTGGGTAAGAAATATTTTCTTGTGCATTCCTACATTTTATTTTTCCCAGACTTGATAGAGTCTTTGAAGTCATATTGATATAGTACACTTCCAGAAAAACAGGAGAAAATAGTGTAAATCTATCCTTAAAATTAGGATTGTGCATGTGCCTTTTCAGACTATGCATGCTCTTTAGTTATTAAAACATTTAGGACCATCTGTTCCCGCATTTGCATTAAGAGGTTGCACCAGGGCTGGTGCAAGGGTTTAGGTGACACTTCAACTTTGCGCTATCTTGCAATTAGACTTGAGACCCTTAGCACACCCTCTCCAAGATTTTCATTATTAAACTCAATTGTAATCATATCGATGCCATCCCTCCCAGAACAATCCTATAAAAAATGCATATTTGGACATCATACTTTAAGATTTGTAAAGATACTCATAATGAGGGAGATTTCAGAAAGCTGCATACTAGAGTGAATGGACTATTTGCATATTGCCTATTCTTCCTGTAGGTTGTGTATGTACAGCACTGCGTATGCCTTGTAGCGCTATACAAATGATCAGTAGTAGTAGTAAAAGTATGCACTGAGGACTTTGTGTGACTGCCAGGACCCATTGCTTTGGTATGACTATAACAGTTCTTTGTTTCTGCTCTAAGTGACCACCTAGTGATTGGGTTGCCCCCCCTCCTTTCCTGTAACTCCCATTTATTTCATCATTCCTACTAAGATCGAACAGCTTTGTATTTAAAGAGAGTCTACTTTTTGTTGTTGTGTTTTGACCCTCTAGAGCTAGGGCTTCTGTAGTGCAGCTTTCAACTGATGAATACTAATAAAACTTTTCCAGTGTTAAAAATTAAATAGTTGTTTAAATGCCACTGTCCCTAGTACTCTTTTTGTCTCTCTCCTTGCCTGCCTTGCATCCTTCACTCTATTTGTGTGTTTTCTGTGCTAATGACTCCTCAACCGCCTTTTTGTCTCCTGCTGGCTCTCTTGCACAGCTGTTACCAAAGATGAGCCTTGGAGCTAGTAATAAGACGTCACAATGGGCTATGGTGAGGGGTTTGAATGTGTTAGAGACAGGACAAAGAAAAAATTGAGACATAGACTGGGGTTGAGAGGGGGCGGGGACATGTGGAATGTGAGTGGTGATGCAGATACTGTACTGAATGTGAGTAATTTTTTTGCTACATCAGTCCATTTTTGTTATGGGGATGTATGTATTTGATTAAACTGGAAGAGATACCCAACCATCGTCACCCATATGTGAGGACTGATTCCTGCTGCTCCTGGAGAACACCTGTTACAGGCGAGTAACTACTCTTTTTTTTACTCCCCGGCTCTTCCTGTGACTTTTTCTTTCATTCTGTTGTGAAAATGCCTCCTTTCCTACAGTGCTGCTTGGGCTGTGAAAAGAAATGTAAGACTTTGACAGGTAGTTTGTATTCCTGCAGTGGTTCTGATCAAGGGGGGGTCCTTCTGCATCTGCAGGTCCTGGTTCCGGTAGCCCTTCTAGGTCTCTTGCTTTAGCTCCCTCTGGGTTACCTCCGGGTGATACTAGATCTGAAAATGCCCTTCCTCCTGTTTTGTTGCCTGATCAACCTGCTCACCCTCTACACAACTTATTCAGCCTACGCAGACTTCAGCTGACTGCTCTGATATCCAGTTTATGCAGCTATTCCATCAGGCCTGGAATATGTGGCGCTCGGGATCTTCAGCTATTCTGACTTCCGCTGCTACACCTTCTAGAAAGCGTGCCCACTGAAATTTGGCTGGAGCTTCTTAGATCTAGCCAAAGATACCTACTCTCCTCCAGGGGACTAGTGCCCTGCAAGGGAAGATGGTGACTATCCTTCAGATGAACATACTATCACTTATGAGTCTGGCCAGGAAAAAGGAGAGCTCTTGCCATTGGAAGACGACCAGGAGCCTTGAGAAGACTGTCAGACTATCCAGTTATTCCATAAGGAAGAGCTTCCTGCTCTCATTGCTCAGATTATGGAGGCTCTGCACCTCTCAGACTCAAGTTCAACAGCCTTCGGATTCCTGTAAACCTCAGGCAGACCCCATCATTGTGGGCATCAGGAAACCTTCTAAGGCTTTTTCCATTTCCCCTGGAATGACAACAGATGGGTCCCCTTAAAGTGGGATTCTCCTGATGTGTCTACGCTCCGCTCATTGCTTGTGGCGTGTTTACCTTTGGTCTTCGGATGATCTTTTACAAGTGTTTGTGTTTCCCTAAAGTATACTCCCTTGTCACTAAATCCACAGCCATTCCTGTGGAGGGCGACAGTGCCCTCCATGATCAGATGGATTGCAAGGTGGAGGGTCTCTTAAAAACCACTTTCTCATAATTGATCATGGCATTGCAGGCCTCTGTTTCTGGAGGTCTCACTGCACACACTCTACTCTAATGGCTTCGGTCACTTCCAGATGATGTGGCTTTGCTTCGTTTAGTCAGTCACTGCCTTTCTTGTAGATGCCTTTTATGATCTACTGCACTTATCTGCTCGGTCTGTGGCTGCTGCTACAGTGGCTTGGCGTTGGCTGTGGCTCCATCATTGAAATGAAGATGCTGCATCCAAATCCCATCTCGCCAAGCTTCCTTTCAAGGGTTGCCTTCTTTTTGGTGAGGATTTTGGAAACTTGTGAAGGATTTGGGGAAAGTCAAGCCTCAACGTTTTCCGGTTCTGCCAAATCTTCCCATTGACTGTTGCCGGGTCCACTCTAGGGTGCCTCCTATGGGCGGATGCTTATGCTATTTTTCCCACAAATGGACCCAGATAACATCAGACTAGTGGGTACTTGTAGTAACACAGGGTTATGCTCTCAGCTTCACTGATCCCGTGCCGAATGTCTTCCTTATCTCTCCATGAGGTTCCATGGCCAAGGTAGTGGCCGTACCCTTCACTCTCCACTGCTGCGTTCAGCTCAATGCGGTATGCCCAGTTCCTCCCTCAGAAAGAGGTTCTGGTCACTATTCCATTTACTTTGTCATTTTGAAGAAGGACGGCTCCTTCCGTTCTATCCTGGACCTCAAGGGAGTCAATCACTGTCTTCAGGTGCCACTGTTCTAGATAGAAGCCTTCAGGACAGTCATTCAGGCTGTTCGGCCAGACAAATTTCTTGCATCCCTGGACTTGGAGTAAGCATATTTTCACATTCCAATCCGCCAAGATCATCAGCAGTATTTGTTTCTCAGTCCTCGGTCAACACTATCAGTTTCATGCCCTGCCCTTTGGTCTTGCCAGAGCTCCTCACACTTTCTCCATGGCGATAGTGGTAGTAGCAGCTTCTCTGTGGCACCAAAGGTATTTGGGTTTATCCTTATCTAGACGATTGGCTGATCAGAGCAGCGAGTTTCAAGGAAGCTACTTCTGTGGTATCTCAGGTCCTCTCCTCTCTGACCGTCCTCAGCTGGTTGGTTAATTATGCCAAAACAATCTGTGCCCAGTTCAGTCTCTGGAATTCCTCGGCGCCTGCTTCTGACACGAGAGTGGGTTGCATCTTTCTCTCTTACGACAGATGCAAGGGGGAGGAGTAGCCTAGTGGTTGGGGCAAGGTACTTCAGGCCGGAAGGTCGGGGGTTCAAATCCCACTAGAGGACAGCAACCTTGGGCCGGAAGGACTGGGGTTTCTAGTCCCACAGATGCTCCTTGTGGTCTTGGGCAAGCCACTTAACCCTCCATTGCCCATGTTCCCTGTAAGTATTAGTGTATGTGTCTCATATCCCCGCGTGTTAAATGTATCCCCCAATTGTGTTGTGACCGCTTTGATTGAAGGATAAGGCGGTATACAAAAACTGTCTAAATAAAAAAATAAAATAAAATAAATGCAAGAAGTTCTGCATTCAGGTCCATGCCTTCCGGTGCCTGGCAGCTCTTACTGTCTGGGTTTACCTACAATTCCTCGGCACCATGGCTTCTGCTCTCAACGACGTCCCCTGGGCCTATGCTCACATTTTTCTACTTCAGTACTCTCTCCTGTCGCACTGGTCTCCATCCACCCAGGACTATTAGATTTGTCTACTTCTTTCTGCAGTGGTTTGCTGCAGTCTTTGCTGGTGGCTTTGTCCTCCATCACTTGTTAAAGGGCGTTTTCTTGGAATTTCCATGTTTGGGGGGTGGTCACCACAAATGGCAGCCTTGCAGGTTAGGGAGCGCGCTGCCAGGGATAGGTAGCGCAGGGATATTGGTCCATTCAAGAAGCCTCTTGGATCCTCAATCGTCTTGAAGCCGGGGCTGTTCATCTGGCTCTACTCTTCTTTCAATCTCACCTCTAGGGTCAAGCAGTCCGAGTACTTTCTGACAGTTCCACCACTGTGACTTATGTCAACAGACAGGATAGTACCAAATGTCCTGGAGTGGCCCTGGAAATGAGTCTTCTATTGCAGAATCCAACCTCCTGGTTCTGCGCAGCACATTGTGAGAATGGAGAACATTCAAGCAGATTTTCTGAGTCATCCTGGTGAGTGGGAGCTAGCTCCGTTGGCGTTATGTGAATATTGTGTGTCATTGGGTTCATCCAACTCTAGACCTAAGGGCCACCTCATCCAGTGCAGAGACGTCCATCTTTTTCAGTTGTCAAAAGGAGCCAAATTTTCAAGGCCCAGCTTCTCTGCATCTTTCCTCCTTGGTCACTAATCGGCCATGTACTCTGGAGGATAGTCACATTCTGGACAGGTAGTGCTGGTAGCCCTGGATTGGCCTCTGCATCCATGGTTTGCTGATCTCCGCCTCCTGCAAGAGGTGCCCCTACCCCTCGGCATCCAGAGAGGTCTTCTGTTTCAGGTGCTGGTTCTCATGAATGACCCCGCTCCTTACTCGCTTATGGCTTGGCTATTGAGTGGCGGTGCTTGCATCGCAAAGGTTACTCACCAAAGGTAGTGGCCACTCTCTACTACGGGCTCGACTGTCTTCTACCTCACATGCCTATGCTTGGATCTGGCATGTTTATTCTTTTTGGTGTTCTAAGAAACCCCTCTCCCCTTGGTGAGTTGATATTCCAGACAGACATTTTTTCCTTTCTTCAGGACAGATTTGATAAGGGTCGACAAGAAGTAATTCCTGTCACTGCGGAAAATTTGTTTTTTTTCTTACTTTTTGTGGTTGCGTTTGCCTTCCTGTTGATGCTGGTACTGACCCCTGTCGGTACTCTTCTTTTCTAATTTCTTTCTTTAAAAAAAAAAAAATCTGTGAGGGAAGGAATTTTTTTTCTTCCTTCAGGCGCATCAATGCCATCTTAGGCCTAGGCCTCCCCTGTTGTCATAGACAAATGGAAAAACCATCCAGTGGTTTTAAAAAGTGTTCCAAATGTGGTAGTACCATTTCGGCCACAGACACCCATGGCTGGTACCTAAAATGTTTAGGTCTGGATCATCTACCGTTAGAGTGTCTTCTTTGCAGGAAGATGACAGAGAGCCCTACAAAACCGAGCTGCAAAACTAGGCACCCTCTTTGCCTCTAATGCACTATCTTTAGCATCGACGTCATCGAGAGCTTCATCTTCCTTCCAAGGATCTCAGGTATCGAAACCTAGGTCTTCATCAATGACTGGCTGGCCCTCCAAGGGTAGATCTCCTTCTAAGTATCGAGATGCCTCAGGCATTGCCATGGAGGGGGATACACTGACCAAACAACCCTGGCGGGAAGACCTTGCCTCCAAAGCCAGGGATGCTCCTGAGGCCTCCATTTCTGGAGAGCTCCTAGTGCCATGCTCACGGATTGTGGCCTGCCATTCCGTTACCAAAACCCAAGCATTGGCAAGTTCCATGGATCAATGCATCCTGGCTATTGAGTGTAGCTTAGCGGCTTTACTGTCGGCCTCTGTACCGGTAAAGCCTTTACAGTCAATCCCTCAGGCACCGGTACCGACACAGCCTATATCAACTTTTTTGCCGCTTACCACGCTACCACCCATGCCAGCCCTCAAATCCGTTTCTGGTACTGAAGTTCCGGCACCATCAGCCTCAACTACCGATTTTGATTTTTATCGGGTAGGGGTACAGCATGAACATCCTGCCAGTTGGTATTTGAGTTTTTGATTCCTCGGACGATGAATCGGCCGATACCCGGGACATGAGAACTCTCCCGGAAGACCCATCTCCATCCCCACAACGTCGCATGTCCCCTCCGGAGGACATGTCTTTCCAAGACTTTATTCGTGATGTTATTCGGGGTCTGTCCATAACGGTGGCATTGGAGAAGGAGCCTAGAGCTGAAGAACTTGAAATTCTTCAGTATCCTGCAGCTCCGAAGGAAGCTGCAACTCTCCCTGTTCATCGCATTCTTCACGACCTTATGCTTCATTTGTGGGAAACGCCCCTTACCGTTTCCCCACATACCCAATTCTGAGTCCTGCCTTTCGGCCTCGCCTCTGCCCCAAGAGTTTTCACAAAGTACATGGCGGTAGTAGCCGCATTCTTAAGAATTCTCAGGATATTTGTCTTCCCTTACTTAGACGATTGGCTCATTTGAGCAAACACCTCTCTAGAGGCCAGTCTTTCCCTCTCGCGCACCATGCAGGTGCTGCAACACTTGGGATTTGTAATAAATCTTCCAAAGTCCCAACACATTCCCTCTCAAACTCTGGAGTTCATAGGGACTCTTTTAGACACTCAGCAATCAAAGGCATTTTTGCCTCAACTCCGCTGTGCACGACTCAGTCAATTAGCATCTCAAGAAAGCCTCAAGAGGTTTCTCACTGCTCGAGATCTACTACAACTGCTGGGTCATATGGCATCAACAGTGCATGTTGTCCCATATGCTCGTCTACATATGCGTGCAGCTCAATGGACACCGGATTCCCAGTGGTCTCAGGCATCCGGTTGCCTGGGAGATTAAATAATGGTTTCTACCCGCCTAATCTTGTCTCTCCAGTGGTGGCAATCCCCAGAAAACCTCCTGGTAGAGTCACCTTTTCAGATGCTAGCACATCAATGTACCCTGATGACAAATGCGTCTAAATTGGTCTGGGGAGCTCATCTGGACAATCTCTCCACTCAGGGGCTTTGGTCTCATTGGGAGTCACAGCTCCACATAAATCTGCTGGAGCTCAGACTCATTCACAATGCTCTCAAAGTCTTCCAGGACCATCTTCGATTCCGCTCAGTTCTTCCAGATAGACAATCAAGTAGCTATGTTCTACTTGAACAAGCAGGGCGGAACAGGCTCTTGGACCCTCTGCAGTGAAGCCCTGCATCTGTGGTCTTTTGCCATACAGCATCACATTCACCTACTCACTGTGTATCTTAGAAACATTGAAACATGATGACAGAAAAAGACCACATGGCCTATCTACTCTGTCCTTCCATAACAACAACTACAACAGTCCACTTTTTACCTTTAGAGATCCTCTGTGTTGGTCCCATGCTTTTTTGAATTCAGTTACTGTCCTCATCTCTACCACCTCCACTGGGAGACTATTCCATGGATCCACTACTCTTTCTGTAAAGAAATATTTCCGCATATCACTCCTGAATCTATCTCCCTTCACCCTCATCCCATGTCCCCTCGTAGCAGAACTTGCCTTCAATTGAAAGAGGCTCTCTCCCTGAACATTTATGCCACGGAGGTATTTAAACATCTCAATCATATCACCTCTATCCCGCCTTTCCTCTAAGGTGTACATATTAAGATCCTTAAGTCTTATACAGAGGCATTATCACCTCCTTTTTTCTGCTAGCCATTCCTCTCCGTATGCACCCAAGCATCCTTCTAGCTTTTGCTGTCGCCTTTTCTACCTGTTTAGCTACTTTAAGATCATCAGACACAACCACGCCTAGGTCCCGCTCTTCTTTAGTGGACAAAAGTACTTCATCTCCTATACTGTATTGCTCCCTTGGATTGCTGCAGCCCAAATGCATGATCTTACATTTTTTAACATTAAATCCCAGCTGCCAAATTCTAGACCATTCTTCAAGCTTAGCTAGATCCCTCCTCATGTTATCTCACGAACACAGTCTTCTGAAAATTGTTCAAGATGTCCCTCGCTTCTGTTCTTATTTGTGGGTGTTTTCTGAGGTCCTGCTCCTGGTTCTTCATCTGTGAACACAGAACAAAAATATTTGTTAAGCAATTCCGCTTTATCCTTATCAGCTTCGACATATTCCCCCCCTGCACCCTTGAATCTGACAATACCACTTTTGCCCTTCCTCTTCTCACTAATATCTGAAAAATGTCTTATCCCCCCCATTTTATTGCATTGGCTATTTCCTCCTCCTTTTGAATCTTTGCCTTCCTGACTACTTTGCTATCTTCTCTAAGTTTTTCCAAATACAGATGCCTGTCTTCCTCTCTCTGTGATCTCTTGTATTTCATGAAGGGCAAAACACAGTGTCTTGGTGGAAAAACTCAGTCGAGTTCTTCTCCCCCACGAATGGTCTCTCCATGCAGACAGGATCACTCACATCTTTCAGAGCTGGGGAACCCCAGAGACAGACCTGTTATCAAGTCCTCAGAGCGCCCAGCTTCCTCGCTTCTGCTCCAGGACTCCTGCACCAGACAGCCAGCAAGTGGATGCTTTTCACCTCCACTGGGGTCAAGGCTTCCTGTATGCCTTCCCTCCCATTCCCAAGACACTTTTCAAACACCAGAGAGTCAGGGACCTCATGATACTCATAGCCTCACGCTGGCCATGACAACCGTGGTATCCTCCTACATCTATCATGGGCTCAACCCATAGATCTGGGATCTTCTCCAGATCTTCTCTCTCAGGAGGAGGGGACACTGTTCCATCCCAATCCACAGTCCCTCCATCTTACGGCATGGCTGCTTAAGGCATAGCCTTTCAGGACATTAACCTCTCTCAGCAGGTTAAAGAGATCCTTTTAGCATCCAGAAAGCCTTCCACCAGGCGTTTTCTATGCCTTCAAATGGCATAGATTCTCTCTATGGTGTTCACAGAGGGCACTTAACCCTTCTCAACTCCGGTGGATGCATTACTTGAGTATCGTCTCCACCTGTCTTCCTCTGTACTTAAAACCAACTCGGTAAAAGTAAGTTTTGATACCAGACATCCTTGGAGGATACATGACCTACTTATGTGTGCCTGTAATCCACAGCTCACTGGAGATGATCTTTCTGGCATCTTAGAGCTGGGGAGTCCCATATGTGAAGACTACAATCTCCAGGAACAAGCAGGAATGTAATCTTCACATATGGGTATCGTCGGTACCGACGGAGCCTGCGCGGGAACGCTCCCCAGCGTCCAATTAGAAAGCTTTTGGGAGCATCCCACAGTGCCTGCGTGCTGCTTTCCCGCCTTTCCCAACTACCTCTCTCCAGTTCTTCGTTTTCCGCAGAGCCAGCAGGTTGTCATTCCTGTCACCGCAGAAAATGTTTCCTATTCTCCTTCTTTTTTGTGGTAAGCGTTTGCCTTTCCTCGACGTTATACCAGTACCACCGGTTCTTTCTTTCTTTCTTTTAAAAAAAAAAAATAATAATATTTTTTTCCAAAAATTTCTTCTTCAGGTGCACGTGCCATTTTGGGCCTTAGGCCCAAAATTTCCTTTACTATGGAAAACCCCGCTTCGGGTTTCAAGATGTGCACCAAGTGTGGCGGTACCATCTCCGTCACCGACACCCACGAGTGGTGTCTTAAATGTTTAGGTCCTGACCACTCCATTTCGGAGTGTATGGCCTGTGGAATGATGTCTAAGAGGGGTCGGCAAAACCGAGCTGCTAAGCTCAGCACCCTTTTTCCCTCCGATGCAGCCTCCGTGGCATTGACGTCTTCCAGGGCTTCGTCTTCCTCCCATGAATCTCTGGTAACTAAACATAAGTCTAGCCGGTCCTCAAAGGGTAGATCTCCTTCCAAGCATCGAGATGCCTCTGGCATTGCCCTTGAGCGTTCTGCACTGTCAAAATTGCCCCGGCAGGAGGCTTCGGCTTCCAAAGCATTATCGGGGCTCCAGGATGTTCTCGAGGCCTCAACCTTGGGAGAACTACTGGTGCCATGCTCTGGAGTACCGGCCGCTTTCTCCGGTACCGATACCCAGGCATCGGCAGCGTCGATAGACCAGAGATTCCTGGCTATTGAATGCAGTCTGGCGGCTCTCCTTGCGGCATCGGTACCCTCGGAACCGCTTCAGACCGTTCAGCCGGTACCGGCACCAGCATCAACATCGACATCGGTGTCTGCATTGCTGGCACCGAGTCATGCTATGCCTTCTGGGACCAATAGACCGGTACCGATTCCTCCCCCGACACCGACTTTGGTCGGTACGGGTACCGTGCTCTACAAAAGCATCCGGATAGAAGGTACTTTGAATCCTCAGAGGAATCTGAGGATTCTGAGAGCTCGGACGGTACCGGAGTACTTCTCCCGGAGGAGCCTTCCTCTCCTAAAAGTAGGATGTCTCCTCCAGAAGATATATCCTTTCAGGATTTCATCATAGAGGTGGCTCGAGGTCTTTCCATTACAGTGGCTCCTGAAGCAGAGCCCAGAGCAAAGGAGTTGGAGATTTTACAATATCCCAAGGCTCCTAAAGATGCAACTACTTTGCCTATTCATGAGATCGGGAGGAGTGGTCTAGTGGTTAGGACAAGGTACTTCAGGCCGGAGGGCCGTGGGTTCAAGTCCCACCAGGGGACAGCAATTTCAGGCCAGAGGGACTGGGATTTCTAGTCCTATAGGCACTCCTTGTGGTCTTGGGCAAGCCACTTAACCCTCCATTGCCCATGTTCCCTGTAAGTATTAGCGTATTTGTCTCATATCCCCTCGTGTTAAATGTATCCCCCAATTGACCGCTTAGACACGGTGAAAAGCGGGATATAAATACAGATAAATGAATAGATAAATAAAATAAATCTTACATGATCTCATGTTAAGAATGTGGGAAACACCTCTTACCACCTCTCCTCACTCTCGTAGACTGGATACCATGTATCGAGTCCCTCCTTGTCCTGGCTTCCAGAAGACTCGGCTTCCTCACCATTGTAGTGGAATCAGCTATGAGAAGGATCAGGAGTGCAAAGAGGCATGCCTCTAATCCTCCAGGACGTGAGTGTAGGACTTTGGATGCCTTTGGACATCGCACTTTCCATGCTTCCATGTTTTCTGCCAGGATCAGTTCCTATATTTTATATATGGGAATGTTCCTTAAAGATGTCACAGGAGGTTTGGAGATTTTAAGCCCTCTCCTTCCTGATGATAAGAGGCAGGATTTTCTCACACTGGTTAAACATGCCCAGTATGTTTCTAAGTTTGTCAATCGTGCAGCTTTTGACTGCTTTGAGTGCATAAGCAGAACCTCTGCCATTGCCATAGGTGCACGTAGAATTGCCTGGCTCCAGGCATCTGACTTGGAGCTCTGGGTACAAGACAAATTGGGCAATATCCCTTGTACAGGTGAGAATCTTTTTGGCAAAAATTGGCAGGAAAAAGCCAATGAACTGGATGCTGATAACTCCACCTTGGATAGATTATCCAAAGCTTCAGCTGATCCTGCAAGGAAGAAATCTTTCAAAAAACCATTCTTCTCCAAAAAGAAGAGGTTTTACCCCTCTTATACCCACCAGGGACGTTCTGCAGGTCAGTCTGCCCGAAAAGGTCAGCAACCACCTAAACAAAAAAAGCAAAGATTGCTAAGCCTCAACAGTCTCAGCCTCCACAAGGCCTTTGACTTCCATCTAGAGAACTTAGCCTTCCTGGCCCTCAGCCGACCAGAGCCTTCCACCATTCCAGGAAGGTTGTGTCATTTTGCCCCCAGATTGGGGCAGATAACAGCAGAAGATTGGACTCTTTCCATTGTAAAAGAGGGGTACAAGCTTCACTTTCTTCGCATGCCCCCTCCTACAATGGTAAGACAGTTCAGTTCTCAGACCTCTCTCAACAACCAGTTGCGTCAAGAGGTCACTATACTTCTTGCCCAAGGGGCAATAGAAGAGGTACCCATTCCCCAACAGGGTACAGGGTTTTACTCCTCCTATTTCCTTATCCCAAAGAAAACAGGAGGACACAGACCTATTTTAGACCTCAGAGAGTTGAACAAATTCCTATTCAAAGAGAAATTCAAGATGGTTTCTCTAGGAACTCTTTTGCCATACCTTCAGAGTCAGGATTGGCTTTGTTCTCTAGATCTCAAGGATGCTTACACCCATGTTCTTGTCCATCCAACCCACCGAAGATTCCTTCGGTTTCTATTTCAAGGGAAGCACTACCAGTACAGAGTTCTTCCTTTCGGCCTGGCCTCAGCACCAAGGGTGTTTACGAAATGCATGGCTGTGGTGGCAGCCTTTCTTTGCACTCTAGGAATATTTGTCTTCCCTTACTTAGATGACTGGCTCATTCGAGACCCATCAGAGCCAGAGGCCCGGATTTCTCTGTCTTGCACAATGCGTATCCTTCAATATTTGGGCCTTATCATAAACATCCCAAAAGCCAACCTAACTCCTACTCAGTCCCTGGAGTTTATAGGAGCTATGCTGGATACCACAAAGGCAAGGGCCTATCTTCCTCAGGCCCGGTGCCTTTGCATTGTGCAGTTAGCTTCTCAAGCAGTGCTAAAGCCTCATCTCACTGCTCGAGAAATGTTACGACTACTAGGCCACGTGGCATCTACCGTGCATGTGGTTCCTTATGCTCGCCTCCACATGAGAGCAGCCCAGTGGACTTTATCCACTCAATGGACCCTGGCATCAGGGTGCCTGTCAGACAAAATAGCAAACACAAATCGCCTTATTTTGTCCCTCCAATGGTGGCAGTCCACTCAAAACCTGTTGGTGGGGTCCCCATTTCAACAACCTTTACCCCAGGCAACTCTCACAACAGATGCTTCACCAATGGTTTGGGGAGCTCATCTGCAAGACCTCTCCACCCAAGGCACATGGACTCCACAGGAGACTCATCTACACATCAGTCTCTTAGAGCTCAGAGAAATCTTCCTTGCTCTTCGAGTGTTCCACACCCTGCTAAGCTACAAGACAGTCCTCATTCATACGGACAATCAGGTACCCATGTTCTACGTGAACAAGCAGGGAGGAACAGGCTCTCTGTTGCTTTGCAATGAAGCTTTGCGACTATGGGCCCTTGCCAGAGAGCATCAGATTCATCTCCTGGCAGTGTATTTTCCAGGCATCCAAAACTCTTGGGCAGACAGACTCGGTCGAGTTCTGCTTCCACACGAATGGTCTCTACATGCAGACCAGGTAGCCAAGATTTTTCAAATTTGGGGAACCCCGGACATAGACCTCTTTGCAAGTCTGTTGAATGCCAAACTTTCCCGGTTCTGTTCCAGAATTCCGGCTCAGGGCTCTCAGGCCAGGGATGCTTTCCTCCTTCATTGGGGTCAAGACTTCCTTTATGCCTTTCCACCCATTCCCCTAATTCCCAAAACCCTGTTCAAGCTTCAGAGAGATAGAGGCCGTATGATTCTCATAGCTCCACATTGGCCACGGCAAGTGTGGTACCCTCTGCTTCTACATCTCTCTCAAGCTCCCTCTCTGGAGTTAGGGTCTGCTCCAGATCTGTCTCAGGAGGACGGAATGTTATGGCATCCCAATCCCCAGTCTCTGCATCTCAGGGCTTGGTTGCTGAAGGCCTGGATCTTCATGATCTTAACCTTTCTCAGCAAGTAAAGGATACCCTTTATGCTTCCTGGAAACCTTCCACAAGACGCTCTTATGCTTTCAAGTGGAAAAGGTTTACCATATGGTGTTCGCAGAAGGGTCTTAGCCCCCTTGCGTTACCTCTGGAATCATTACTGGAGTATCTCCTTCATTTGTCCAATGCAGAACTTAAGACTAACTCAGTAAGAGTCCATTTGAGTGCTATTGCAGCTTCTTTCAAGCCTTTAAATGGACAACCTATTTCTTCCCATCTTCTTATAGCAAGATTTATGAGAGGCCTTCTTCTAACTAAGCCTCCCATTAGGCCACCACCGGTGGCATGGGACTTCAACCTGGTTCTTGGCCAGCTCATGAAGCCACCTTTCGAACCCTTAGCTACTACCTCGTTGAAATTCCTTTCCTGGAAAGTTATCTTTCTCATTGCAATCACATCAGCATGTTGCATCAGTGAGTTGCAGGCACTAGTGGCTGATCCTCCTTATTCAAGGTTCCATCATGACAAGGTAGTCCTTAGGACTCATCCATACTTTATGCCAAAGGTGGTTTCGCCTTTTCATCTAAACCAAGCGGTCTACCTGCCTGTGTTTTATCCAAGGTCTCATGCATCAAATGCAGAAAGGAATCTTCATACTTTGGACTGTAAAAGAGCTTTAGCCTTTTACTTACAAAGAACACAGCAACATAGAAAGTCCTCTCAACTCTTTGTTGCTTTTGATCCTTCTCATTTGGGACTTCCAGTCTCCAAGAGAACACTGTCCAACTGGATTGCACAGTGTATTTCCTTTGCCTATCAGAGTAAGAATCTTCCTCTGGAGGGCCATGTCACAGCTCACAATGTGAGAGCCATGGCAGCTTCAATGGCACATCTGCACTCTGTGTCTATCGACATCTGTCGAGCAGCTAATTGGGCCTCGGTTCATACCTTCACAGCCCATTACTGCTTGGACAAGGACTCCCGCCGGGATGCCTTGTTTGGTTAGGCTATTCTCCAACACCTGTTCCATACCTAATCAACTCCTACCCACCATCCCTGGTAGGATGTTAGAGATCCATGGGGGGAAGTGGAGCCCTTTCTCAGGGACACACAACTTCTGGGGTTCTCTCCCTGGAATCTAAAGCTAGGGAGTCCCCATATGTGAAGACTACATTCCTGCTTGCTCCTGGAGATAGCATAGTTACTCACCTGTAACAGGTGTTCTCCGGGAACAGCAGGAATTTAGTCTTCACAACCCACTCACCTCCCCTAGGAGTTGTATCTCTCTATCTATCTCTTTCTCTTTCCCTCTCTCTCTCTCTTTGTCTCAGCTTTAAACTCAACTGGAGAGAGGCAGTTGGGAAAAGCGGGAAGGCAGCACGCAGGCGCTGTGGGATGCTCCCAAAAGCTTTCTAATTGGATGCTGGGGAGCGTTCCCGCACAGGCTCCGTCGGTACCGATGATACCCATATGTGAAGACTAAATTCCTGCTGTTCCCGGAGATCACCTGTTACAGGTGAGTAACTATGCTTTCCTGCATGCTCCTGGAGATAGCGTAGTTACTCACCTGTAACAGGTGATCTCCAGGAACAAGCAGGAATAAGTCCTCACTTATGGGTACGTCGGTACCGACGGAGCCTGCGCGGGAAAGCTCCCCAGCTTCCCAGAAGGAAGCTTTTGGGGCCTCCCACTGCACATGCGCGCTGCCTTCCCGCCTTCCTGACCAGCTCTCCTCAGTTTCTCTTTTTCCGCGGAGCCAGCAGGTCGTGTTCCTGTCACCGCTGAAGAAATTATTGTTTTAGTTTGTTTCTTTAGACCGCGTACCTGCCTTCCCCATACCGAAACCGGTACCGCCGGTCTCTCTTTTCTTTTCTTTAAAAAAAAAAAAAAAAAAAAAATCTTTATCTTGCACAACTTGGTGACTTCGGTTAGGCCTCAGGCCTACACAAATTCTCCTCATGGAGAAACCAGCCCCTGGTTTTAAGAAGTGTACCAAGTGTAGTGCTGTTATTTCTGTCACAGACACTCATGAATGGTGTCTTAAATGTTTGGGACCTGACCACTCCATTCCGGACTGCCCATCCTGCTCCCAGATGTCTAAACGTGGTTTGCAGAACCGGGCCAACAAATTCCATGTGCTGTTTGCTTCAGATAATCCAGCATCACAGTCATCCAGGTCTTCCTCTCCGGATGGATCTCAGGTAACCAAACCTTCTTCGGGCAGGTCCTCAAAGAGCAAATCTCCTTCAAAGCATCGAGAGGCTCTCACTTTTGAATCTGAGGATCCTGCCCCAGCCAAACAACCCCGGCGGGAAGCTCTGGCTTCCAAAGCACCATCTATGGGGTTACAGGTTGACATCGATGGCACGGCCTGTTAGACTGCTCTGGGGTACCGGCCCATACCGGTACCGACATCCAGGCAGCAGTGGCGTCTATGAGCAATACTGTTCAGACCATGCAGCAGGCCTTGCTGGCTTTTATTAATGCTGCGACGCCCTCGGTACCGGGTCCGGTTTCGGTATCGTCCCCCATACCGGAACCGAGACCATCGACTTCCAAACGCAGATCGGTTCCGCATGCCGGATCCGGGTTTTCACCCGATACCGATCCCATACCCGGTACGCCCGATGTCGATACCGATCGGTATGCGTATCGTGCGTTGGAAGCAAATAGAGAATACTCTGATTCTTCTGAGGATTTTGACTCCTCTGAGGACTCTGATGAGCTGTCTCTAGTTCTTCATGAAGACCCCTCTTCCCCAAAGAGGAGAATGTCTCCACCAGAGGATTTGTCCTTTCAAGACTTCATTATTGAACTAGCTAAAGGACTTTCTATTACCACATCCTCTGAAAAAGAACCTAGGTCAAAGAAATTGGATATTTTAGGATACCCTAAGGTTCCTAAAGAGGCAGTCACCCTGCCTATCCATGAAATCCTTCAAGAACACTTGATGGACTTATGGGAGGCTCCTCTAACGTTGTCTCCTTACTCTCGTAGGTTGGACACCATGTACCGGGACCCTCCTTCTCCTGGGTTTCAAAAGACTCAGCTGCCTCACCATTCCATTGTGGTGGTCTGCGCTGAAAAAGATTAAGAGCACCAAAAGGCACTCTTCTACTCCTCCAGGGCGAGAATGTAAGACCCTAGACTCTTTTGGCAGAAAGCTTTTCCAGGCTAGTATGCTTATAGCCAGGATTAATTCTTACAGTCTGTATATGGGCATGTTTCTCAGGGAACTTGCCCTAAAGATACGGCATTTTGCCTCCTTTATCCCTGAGGATAGAAAGGAGGAGTTCCTTTCTCTGGTGAAACAGCTTTTAGATGTTTCTAAGTTCTCCAACAGAGCAGCTTTTGATTCCTTTGAGGGTGCCGATAGAGCTTCGGGCATTGCTATTGCAGCCTGACGACTTGCTTGGCTCCAGGCCTCTGACCTAGAACCCTGGGTCCTGGATGGCTTACGGAATCTGCCCTGTACAGGTGAGAACTTATTTGGTAAGGACTGGCAAATTAAAGCCACTCAAATGGACGCAGAAAATGCTACATTAGATAGACTTTCTAAGTCTACCTCTACTCCTGCCAAGAAAAAGTCTTTCAAGAGGCCTTACTACAAGAAGGCCAGATTTTCCACAAATACTGGCCAACAATCTTCTCAGCCTCACTTTGCTGCTAAACGTCAGCAACCTAAACAGGCAAGGTCAAAGCCTGCAGTGCCTGCCACTCCTCAGCAGGCTCAACCCCCTCAGGGGTTTTGACTTGCCCCTAGAGAACTTAACCTTTCTGGCTCTAGAACAACCAGAGCCCCTCACCATTCCCGGAAGGTTAGCTCACTTTGCTCCCAGATGGGAGCAAATTACATCAGAGCAATGGACCCTCTCTATCATCAGAGAGGGCTACAAACTTCATTTTTCCAACCTTCCTCCATATACCATGGTGAGGCATTTCAATTCTCCCCCATCTCTCCTGGGCCTGTTGGATCAGGAAGTCTCTTCTCTCCTTGCCCAAAGGGCAATAGAAGAGGTTCCTCTTCTTCAACAAGGGACAGTATTCTACTTCCCTTATTTTCTCATAACAAAGAAGACAGGGGGATTCAGACCTATCCTAGATCTGAGAGAATTGAACAAATTTCTTTACAAGGAGAAATTCAAAATGCTTTCTCTAGGCATTCTCCTTCCATACCTTCAGAGTCAGGATTGGCTTTGTTCTCTAGATCTCAAGGATGCGTATACACACATACTCATCCACCCATCCCACAGAAAATATCTAAGATTTCTGTTTCAGGGAAAACATTTCCAGTACAGAGTACTTCCCTTCGGTCTAGCCTCTGCTCCAAGAGTGTTCACCAAATGCATGGCAGTGGTGGCTGCATTTCTAAGAGGTCTGGGAATTTTTGTATTCCCATATCTGGACGACTGGCTCATCCGAGCTCCATCTCAGTCAGAGGCCCAGATTTCCCTGGACCGCACAAGGCACCTTCTGCAGTATCTGGGACTGGTGGTAAACCTTCCCAAGTCTCAACTTACCCCTACTCAGTCTCTAGAATTCATAGGGGCCCAGTTGGACACCACCACTGCAAGGGCCTACCTACCTCAAGTCCGGGGCCAACGTCTGCTGTGCTTGGCCTCCCAAGCTCAGTCCAGCAGTCACTTGACAGCCAGGGAAATGCTACGACTTCTGGGCCACATGGCCTCCATGGTACACGTGGTGCCCTACGCTCGTCTTCATATGAGAGCAGCTCAATGGACCTTGGCCACCCAGTGGACTCAAGCATCAGGAGTGCTCTCCGACCAAATACTCACCTCAAAGCGTCTGTTTTGGTCCCTCCAATGGTGGATATCCACCAAGAATCTGTTGTTGGGGACCCCCTTCCAACCTTTGTTACCCCAAGCAACCCTCGCAACAGATGCCTCCCAAACAGGGTGGGGAGCCCATCTTCAACACCTCTCCACTCAGGGTACTTGGTCTCCACAAGAGACCACCCTTCACATCAACCTCCTGGAACTGCGAGCAATCTTCTTTGCCCTCAAAGTCTTCCATACCCTCCTAGTCAACCTGACCGTCCTAGTCCAGACAGACAATCAGGTGGCCATGTTCTACATAAACAAACAAGGAGGGACAGGCTCTCTGTCGCTTTGCAACGAAGCTCTCAGATTATGGGCCTTCGCCAGAGAGCATCAAATTCATCTTCTGGCAGTCTATCTTCCAGGGTTTCAAAACTCTTGGACAGACAGACTCAGTCGAGTTCTGCTTCCACACGAATGGTCCCTACATATGGACCAGATAAACAGAATCTTTCAGGAATGGGGAACCCCGGACATAGACCTCTTTGCAAGTCCGTGGAATGCCAAACTTCCCCGGTTCTGTTCCAGGACTCCGTGTCAGGGAGCTCAGGCCAACGACGCCTTTCTCCTACATTGGGGTCAGGAATTCCTATATGCCTTTCCACCCATTCCACAGAGGGATCACGGATCGATGATCCTCATAGCTCCACGCTGGCCACGCCAAGTGTGGTTCCCTCTACTTCTGCATCTCTCCCAGGGACCCTCCCTGGACCTGGGAGCTGCGCCAGACCTTCTCTCTCAGGAGGAAGGGACTTTGTGGCACCCAAACCCCAAGTCCCTACACCTCAGAGCTTGGTTACTGAAGGCCTAAGCCTTCATGACTTCAATCTTTCTCAACCAGTGAACGATATCCTTCATGCCTCTAGGAAACCCTCCACGAGGCGTTCCTATGCTTTCAAATGGAAACACTTTTCCATTTGGTGTGCTCAACAGGGTCTTGACCCTCTAGCACTTCCTTTGAATTCTCTACTAGACTATCTCCTGCATCTTTCTAATGCAGGCCTTAAGACGAATTCAGTAAGAGTCCATTTGAGTGCTATTGCAGCATCCTTAAAACCTATAAATGGACAACCTGTCTCCTCTCATCCGCTTGTTGCAAGGTTCATGAGAGGCCTGACTCTAACTAAGCCTCCCATCCGACCTCCTCCGGTAGCATGGGACTTGAACCTAGTTCTGGGTCAGCTTATGAAGCCACCTTTTGAACCGTTGGTTTCTACCTCCTTGAAATTTCTTTCCTGGAAGGTCCTTTTCCTTATTGCAGTCACTTCGACTCGCCGTATCAGTGAACTACAGGCCTTAGTGGCTCATCCACCTTATACCAGGTTTCATCATGATAAGGTGGTCCTTAGGACGAATCCCCACTTTATGCCCAAAGTGGTCTCGCCTTTTCATCTTAATCAAGAGGTACATCTACCTGTCTTTTTTCCAGCTCCTCATGCATCCAGTGCAGAGAGGAACCTTCATACTTTAGATTGTAAAAGAGCTCTTGCCTTTTACCTCAACAGGACTCAGCCACATCGAAAGTCTTCCCAGCTTTTCGTGGCTTTTGATCCTTCTCATTTGGGACTTCCAGTCTCCAAACGTACACTTTCCAATTGGATTGCTCAGTGTATTTCCTTTGCTTACCAGAGTAAAAATATTTCTCTGGAAGGCCATGTCACAGCTCACAATGTGAGAGCCATGGCCACTTCTATGGCTCATCTTCACTCTGTATCCATAGATCAGATCTGTCGAGCCGCCACATGGGCCTCGGTTCATACCTTCACAGCCCATTACTGTTTGGACAAGGACTCCCGCCGGGATGCCTTGTTTGGTCAGGCTGTCCTCAAACACCTGTTCCATACTTGAACAACTCCTGCCCACCTTCCCAGGATGGATGCCTGAGATCCATACGAAGGTGGTGAACCCTTGGAAGGGGATCTCCCAGGCATCTTAGCTAGGGAGTCCCCATAAGTGAGGACTTATTCCTGCTTGTTCCTGGAGATAGCACAGTTACTTACCTGTAACAGGTGATCTCTGGGAACAGCAGGAATTAGTCCTCACAACCCACCCACCTCCCCTAGGAGTTGTATCTTCTATCTATCTTCCTTTCCTCTCTCTATTGTCTCAGCTATAAACTCGAACTGAGGAGAGCTGGTCAGGAAGGCGGGAAGGCAGCGCGCATGTGCAGTGGGAGGCCCCAAAAGCTTCCTTCTGGGAAGCTGGGGAGCTTTCCCGCGCAGGCTCCGTCGGTACCGACGTACCCATAAGTGAGGACTAATTCCTGCTGTTCCCAGAGATCACCTGTTACAGGTAAGTAACTGTGCTTTCTCCGGGAACATCAGGAATTTACTCTTCACAACCCGCCCTCCTCCCCTAGGAGTTGTACTTTTCCTCTTCTTCTCCTTCTCTCCTTTTATCTCAGCTACAAACTCAACTGAGGAGGGAGAGCTGGAAAGGCAGAAAGGCAGCTACGCAGGCACAGTGGGATGCTCCCAAAAGCTTTCCTATTGGATGCTGGGGAGCATTCCCGTGTGGGCTTCATCGGTACCAACGTTACCCATATGTAAGACTAAATTCCTGCTATTTCCGTAGATCACCTGTTACAGGTGAGTAACTACACTTTTCAGAGCTTCAGGCACTTTCTTGCCAGGATCCTTTTCTGTCTTTTTCCCCAGAGGGGTTACCATTCAAACAGTGCCCTCTTTTCTGCCTAAGGTCCTTTCGGATTTTCATGTCAACCAATCGGTTGTGCTTCCATCCTTTTTTAAGGAGCAGTCTTCAGGTGACAACCGATGCCTTCACTTGTTGGATGTTGGTAGGGCGTTACGCCGTTACATCAAACTTTCTAATACGTTTCATCTCTCTTATCTTTTTGTCCTGGCTTCTGGTCCATGAAAAGGAGCAGCCGCTTGCAAAGTGACCATTGTGCGCTGGATCAAGCAGACCATTCAGTCAGCTTATATTTTATTGGACAAATCTGTTCCCGTAGGTCTTCAGGCGCATTCTACATGGGTACAGGCTACCTTCTGGGCAGTATTCTCTGGATAGCTCTGCTAGATATTTTCAGGGCAGGCGTCTGGTCCTCCCTCTCTACTTTTGCATGTCACTATCACTTGGATGCCCAAGCTCGAGAAGAAGCTTCCTTTGGAGCCTCTGTCTTGGCTGCAGCTGTTTCTTCCCGCCCTGGAGTGGTTTAGCTATGGTACTCTCCACTAGTCTGGACTGGTCTAGCAGAACGTATTTGGAAGGAGAAATTTTACTTACTGGTAACTTTCTTTCCTGGAATTCTGCTAGATCAGCCCAGGACCCGCCCCTGTAAACTGTTTATTTTGTCACCTAGATAAGACTCTCTTTATGTATCGGTGACATTGCTGTACCTCGTGATGTACATACTTGCCTGGCCTATGGGTCCTGTTTCACATTGTTCAGTTTAGCTTATTATAAAGTATATGAACTTATTTTTAGTCTGGTTTTGTCCTTCCTTGGCTGTTTGAATTCCTGCTGCTTGTTATGGTTATACTGAAGCTCCCCTTGGGGGATGGTTTTTTATTCCAAGGTTGAAGTCACAAAGCTTTGAGAATTTTTCTATGTCTCATCTGCTGGCAGGGGACACAACCAGTCTGGTCTGGTCTAGCAGAATTCCAGGAAAGAAAATTATGAGTAAGAAAAACTTCTCCATCTTGTAGTGTTTTTGCGTTAGTTTAAGTTACTCATGCAAATATTTTTTGTGCACAATTCACTGTTAAGGTTTTAATTAAATTGGGACCTATGATGAATATCGAGCAGACAAGTTTTGGCCCTTGAGGCTAATATACTAGAGGGTCTAGATGAACCTATTTAAGCTCAATGATTGTTTGAAGTCCTTTTATTTTTAGGATTTACTTTATATATAGTAAATTTAAGAAATCATTTGTATTTTGGGTTTGATTACATTTAATTTTTTTGGCTTTATTTGATACAGTTTTAGCCAATTCTTACCAGAACATACATGCAGAAATTTACACCTGTCTTGGAGCAGTTCTAACTTTGTATTTTATTTAGCGTACATTTGTATACCGCTACTTCCAGCGATCAGTAGCGGGGTAGTTTACAAAACGGAACTGTCTGATCAGGACAGGGATATTTGAAATATATACAAGATGATTGAAAGGAAAAGCACAGCACACAGCAATTATGAAAGAGAGTTTCCTTCCACAAGGAGGGTGGAGTTATTACCTATGTACATTTTTACAAATATACATTTTCATTTTACATATGTACATTTTTTAAAATATAATTTACATAATTTACAGGTATACATCTTTGGTTTTCTGGGTAGCACGGCTGAAGTCACTTAGATTTAAATCATGTTGTAATGAATCTGAAATAGGTGGGTCTTGAGTTTTTTTCCTAAAGTCCATTAAGTCTTCGCACGCTCGTAGCTCAGGTGGCAGTTGGTTCCAGAGAGTTGGTGCTGTGAATGAGAATGCTCTGTTACTTGTACCGGTTTTGACAGATCTTATGTTTTTCGATACGCAGAGGGTATTTAAGTTGGTGGTTCTTCTGCTTCTGTTGGGAGGTTGGGTGCTGATAAGGTTGGAGAGAAAAGATGGCGCTATGTTATGCATGAGTTTGAATGTGGTTGTTAGGGTTTTGTATTTTATGCGAGCTGCAATGGGGAGCCAGTGTAGCTCGATCAGCACTGGTGTGATGTGCTTGGCAAAACCTTTTTTCATGATGATTCTGGCCGCAACGTTCTGTGCCATTTGGAGTATGTTCAGGGTTTTCTTTGGAAGGCCCTGTAGAATGGCGTTGCAGTAGTCGAGATGAGGCGTAATGAGAGCTGAGCTATTGTCCTAAAATCATGCGGTTCAATAATGCTTCGGAGTGGTTGTATGACTCTTAGTTTGTGGAAGATAGCCCTGTTTATTGTGCGGAGGTGTTTTTCCATCTTTAGGTCGCTATCAAACGTTACCCCCAGATACTTTATTTCCTTCTTCGTGTGGTAGGTATTGTTGCACAGGGTGATTGTTGCGGGCGGGTCGAAGTTTGGTTTTTTGGAGATGAACATCACCTCTGTTTTTTTATGGTTTATTGCCATGTTATTTTGCCATGTTATTTTGCTGTAGCCAGGTTTGCATCTCACTCAGGCATTCTTCTAGTTGGGTGTAGTTTGGATTGTTTACATCAAGTTGTGTGTACAGCATTATATTGTCTGCGTAGATGTGGTAGTCAATTTTGTGCTTTTGGAAGGTTTTACATAGTGGTTGCATGTAGACGTTGAAGAGGAGTGAGGAGAGCGCAGAGCCTTGTGGTATGCCTTGGGTTTGGGGGAACGCCTGTGCTTTCTCATCATTGAACTGTACCTGGGGGCTTCTGTTTGTTATATATGATGAGAACCATTTTAGGGGGGTTCCTGATATTCCGGTTGATTCAATCCTATTTATGAGGGTTCCATGGTGTACAGTATCGAAAGCCGCTGAGATGTCAAAGATGAGGATAAACATTTTCTTTTTGTCTTCTAGGCCTTTGAGGAGGTTGTCTAGTAGTGCAAGCAGAAGGGTTTCAACTCCATGATGTTGTCTGAAGCCGTATTGATGATCATCTAGGGTTTCGTTGTCATCCAGGTGGTCTTGCAGTTGTTGTAGGACTGCCTTCTCGATGATCTTTGCTAGGAAGGATATGCTGGATATCGGGCGGTAGGAAGCTGGGTCGTCCTTATTGAGCGCTTTGTTTTTTAGAATAGGTCTTATGATGGATTTCTTAAGTTGCGTGGGCATGATTCCTTGTTGAAGCGATAGGTTTACTATATGAGAAATGTGTAGGGCAGTTTCTTGCTTCGCTGCCTTGATCCATGCGGCTGGGCAGGGATCCAGTGGGAAGGTTGTGGTGTTGATGTTAGTGATTATGTTGATGATTTGCTGTTCTTCAATTTTATGGAAATGGCTCCAAGCTTGGTCTTGGTTTGCGCTTGTCACCATGTTGAGTTGAGGCGCAGGGGGGGGGGGGGCTGTGCCCAGGCATTGTGAGGGATTTGTAGCTGCATGAGGGTTGAGTTTGCTTGTGTAGTGATCCGCCAGGGTTTGGGCTTTGATTTTGCTGCCGTAGAGGTTATCCTGGGACACCTTGGTCAGGAATTTGACCAGTTCGAATAATTCTCTGGGCCTATTGATGGCCTTATTTAGTAGATTAGTGTGATGCGTTTTTTTTGCTAGGTTGACCTCGTTTTTGTACTTTGCTAGTAGAGTAAGGTAGTCCATTTTATGTTCAGTGGTTTTGGTTTGCCGCCATTTTCTCTCCAGTTTTCGTAGTTCCCTCTTTAATCTGGTCAGAGTTTCGGTGTACCAAGGTTCGGTTCCAGCTTTAGCTGCGTTGCTTGGGGCTTTCCATTCTGGTTTTGATGCAGCTTGTATTCCTGAGTTCCAACTGTTTATCAGGTCCTCGAGGTCCGTGCGTTCCGTGTCTATGTGGGAAGCAATAGCGTTTATGAGAGCTTCTTTGTTGAACTTAGAAACATAGAAACATGATGACAGAAAAAGACCACATGGCCTATCTAGTCTGTCCTTCCATAACAACTACAACAGTCCACTTTTTACCTTTAGAGATCCTCTGTGTTGGTCCCATGCTTTTTTGAATTCAGTTACTATCCTCATCTCTACCACCTCCACTGGGAGACTATTCCATGGATCCACTACTCTTTCTGTAAAGAAATATTTCCGCATATCACTCCTGAATCTATCTCCCTTCACCCTCATCCCATGTCCCCTCGTAGCAGAACTTGCCTTCAATTGAAAGAGTCTCTCTCCCTGAACATTTATGCCACAGAGGTATTTAAACATCTCAATCATATCACCTCTATCCCGCCTTTCCTCTAAGGTGTACATATTAAGATCCTTCAGTCTGTCCTCATATGCTTTATAATGAAGCCCATTAATCATTTTAGTAGCAACCCTCTGCACCAACTCCATCCTGTTCACATCCTTTTGAAGGTGCGGTCTCCAGAATTGCACACCATACTCCAAATGAGGTCGCACCAAAGACTTATACAGAGGCATTATCACCTCCTTTTTTCTGTTAGCCATTCCTCTCCGTATGCACCCAAGCATCCTTCTAGCTTTTGCTGTCGCCTTTTCTACCAGTTTAGCTACTTTAAGATCATCAGACACAACCACGCCTAGGTCCCGCTCTTCTTTAGTGGACAAAAGTACTTCAACTCCTATACTGTATTGCTCCCTTGGATTGCTGCAGCCCAAATGCATGACCTTACATTTTTTAACATTAAATCCCAGCTGCCAAATTCTAGACCATTCTTCAAGCTTAGCTAGATCCCTCCTCATGTTATCTACACCTTCCTGGGTGTCTACTCTATTGCAGATTTTGGTATCATCCGCAAAGAGGCAAACCTTACCCGACAGCCCTTCCGCTATATCACTAACAAAGATGTTAAAAAGAATCGGACCAAGGACAGATCCCTGGGGCACACCACTGGTAACATCCTTCTCCTCAGAGTGAGCTCCATTTACTTGTACACTTTGTCGCCTCCCACCCAACCAATTTCTAACCCAAGCAGTAACTTTAGGGTCCATCCCTAGGGCGCTCAGTTTGTTTATAAGTCGCCTGTGAGGAACAGTGTCAAAGGCTTTACTGAAATCTAAATACACCACATCTAGAGCTCTCCCTCGGTCCAACTCCCTGGTCACCCAGTCAAAGAAATCAATCAGATTTGTCTGACAAGACCTGCCTCTGGTGAATCCATGCTGCCTCGGATCCTGTAATCCGCTGGACTCCAGAAACCTCACTATTTTCTCTTTCAGCAGCGTTTCCAATAATTTACTCACCACTGAAGTTAAGCTAACCGGCCTGTAGTTTTCAACCACATCCTTACTTCCGCTTTTGTGTAAAGGCACCATATGAGTCTCTCTCCAGTCCTTTGGCACCACTCCCGACTCCAACGAGGCATTGAAAAGGTCAGTCAGTGGAGCTGCTAGAACGTCCCCAAGTTCCCTCAGTATTCTAGGGTGTATCCCATCCGGTCCCATCGCTTTGTCTACTTTAAGTTGAGCTAGTTTCTCATGAACACAGTCTTCTGAAAATTGTTCAAGATGTCCCTCGCTTCTGTTCTTATTTGTGGGTGTTTTCTGAGGTCCTGCTCCTGGTTCTTCATCTGTGAACACAGAACAAAAATATTTGTTAAGCAATTCCGCTTTATCCTTATCAGCTTCTACATATTCCCCCCCTGCACACTTGAGTCTGACAATACAACTTTTGCCCTTTCTCTTCTCACTAATATATCTGAAAAATGTCTTATCCCCCCATTTTATTGCATTGGCTATTTCCTCCTCCTTTTGAATCTTTGCCTTCTTGACTACTTTGCTAGCTTCTCTAAGTTTTTCCAAATACAGATGCCTGTCTTCCTCTCTCTGTGATCTCTTGTATTTCATGAAGGCCTCCCTCTTTTTCTTCACTTTTTCAGCTACTTCCTTCGAAAACCATAGCGGTTTCCTGTTCCTTTTGCCTTTATTTACCATTTTAACAAAAAGGTTGGTTGCCCTTAAAATACCCCCTTTCAGTTTTGCCCACTGTTTTTCTACATCACCCAGCTGTTCCCATCCCACTAACGACTCCCTGAGGTATTGGCCCATCTTCGCAAAGTTAGTCTTCCTAAAGTCTAAGATCCTCACCTTGGAATGGATTGTAACAGCCCTAGTCCTAATACTGAACCACACCATCTGGTGATCACTGGATGCAAAATGATCTCCCACTACAACATCAGAAACACTTTCACCATTGGTAAGCACCAAGTCCAGTATGGCCCCTTCAGGTCTGTTACCAATTGCCTGAATAGTTCTCCCTGTAGAGAATCCAGGATCTCCTTACTTCTAGATGATACTGCAGCAGGAATGTGCCAATCAACATCTGGCCTATTGAAATCTCCTATCAGTAGCACTTCCCCTTTCCTAGCAATGCTGCGTATGTCTTCAATTAACTCTCTGTCCACTTCTTCCTCTTGTGAGGGAGGTCTGTATATCACACCAATGCAAATAGATTTCTCTTTCCCTCTTTCTAGTTTAACCCACAATGCCTTCTCTCTCCCTTTTAAGCTCTGTAATTCCAAAGCTTTAATAGTAGTTTTTACATATAGTGCCACTCCTCCTCCCCTTCTTCCTACCCTGTCCTTTCTGAATAAAGTATAGCCAGGTATAGTTACATCCCAGTCATGGTTTGAATCTTGTTGAATCTCCTTTGAGGGTGTGTTGATCTCCCAGCTTTCGGGCTTTTGGGTATTGCTGGCAGAAGTATATTGAGCTCAATTTGGTGGTGATCTGACCATGGCACTGGCGTTATTCTTGTTACAGGTTCATTTCCTTCGTTTTGCTGCTGTTTGGTGGGTATGAAAACCATGTCCAGCGTGTTTCCTTTGTCATGGGTGGCCTCGCTAACTATTTGCTTGTAACCAAGTTGGTCCATGGCTTCAAGGAAAGTGTTAGCCTGGATATGTGGGATAGATGCTAGATTGAAGTCCCCCATGATGATTTGGTATTTTTTGACTGGGGTGGTTGAGATGTCTTCTAGTGCTGTAGCCAGAGATTCGTGGTGTGCTGAAGGGGGTCTGTAGATTAGACAGATGGATATTGCTGTGTTCTCTATTTTGAGTATGTCGATGTCCATAGTTGAGTTCTGTGAGGTAGTTGTCAGTTGTAGCGTGGATTTGGCAACTATCAGGACTTCTCCTCCCCTTTTGTTGGTGCGTGAGCAGTTGTAAATTTTGTATCCGGGTTTGTTGATTTGGGTTGTTATTGCAGAATCCGTGTCAGAGAGCCAAGTTTCCGTGATACAGAGGATGTCAGGCTGTTGGTCTGTGATGATGTTGTGGATGATGTGCGTCTTGTTCCTTATTGATCTGGCGTTGATCAGGATGATGATGTGTGCGTCTTGTGCAGGCTTGACTGACAGATGTTGCTTGCTTGGTCTCATCATGTGCTTGTTGTTATGCGTTCTTTGAGGTTTGGATTTACGATAGTTCCGTGTCTTTGCTTGGCTGCCAAGGACAGGACCTCAATCTGGTTGCGGTGCTGGTGTGTTGAGGGTATGGTGGAATGGAGCGTGTTGTGCCGGTGAAGGTAGTGTAAGGGGATAGTAAATGTAGATTGGACTGCAGATGTGGGGTAGAAAGTAGAGCAAGTTTGGGTTACATGTGTACTTTGGGGTGAATAAGCCCATGCATAATATAATTAGGAAAATGTTACAGAGCTCCATTTCAGGGTTGGTCGGCTGTGTCAATATGTTAGACAGAGGCCTAGTACAAGAAGAAAGTTTACAGAGTACCAAGGTATCAGACAGTGGCCTAGTAAATGTAGACAGCTTACAATGTAGCAATATGTCAGACAGTGGCCTAGTATATGCAGACAGCTCACAAAGTATCAAGATATCAGCCGGTGGCCTAGTAAATGCAGACGGTTACAATGTATCACAAAATATCAGGTGGTGGTTTGGTCCAGGCACTTGGTTTACATTATATCAATATATTGGGTAGAAATCAGTGGGTCACTTTGTAGTGAGCGTTACCTTTGACAGGTGCTTCTCGGTTATGGGTTGTGCTGGCAGTCTTGACTTCTCGTGCGTAGTTCGGCCAGTGTGGTTTAGTTGCAGTTCGTTGCCGGTAGTGAGTTTTTACTGGCTGGGCGATCCATGGTGTCTACGTCTCCTGGGGTGACGGTACCGCTTGTGTAGCCCACAAGGGGTCCTCGCCTAAGGGCCACGCCAAAGGGCCCTCTGGCGAGGCCCTCAGGCGCGGGCCCGCCCTGCAGGGACGCCGCTTTTAAGGCGGTCGGTGCTGGCTCCCACTGCCCCGATTGGGCAGGAGTGCCGGGGGGTTGGAGGGACCCGGCAGCGGCTCCCTGTGAGCAGGGACGCCGCTTTTAAGGCGGTCGGTGCTGGCTCTCACTGCCCCGATTGGGCAGGCGTGCCGGGGGGGTGGAGGGACCCGGCAGCGGCTCCCTGTGAGCAGGGACGCCGCTTTTAAGGTGGTCGGTGCTGGCTCTCACTGCCCCGATTGGGCAGGCGTGCCGGGGGGGGGGGGGGGGCGGGCCCCGGCAGCGGCTCCCTGTGAGCAGGGACGCCGCTTTTAAGGCGGTTGGTGCTGGCTCCCACTGCCCCGATTGGGCAGGAGCGCCGGGGGGGTGGAGGGACCCGGCAGTATGTGACTTTTAGGTAGCCTATTTTATAAACGGGGCCAGTGCTAGGGATTCTAGCGCCCCCTGCAACCTATAAATCAGCGCCCCTCCCTCATTATTAATGTTGGCTGCACCCTACCCTCCTTTTTTCTCATAACCGCTTTGTGAACTCTTTTCAAGCGATATTAGTATTTCTCCTTCAAATCCAGTGTTGTAAGAAAATTGCAGCAAAAGAGCAAATGCATAACCAAAATAAAAATTCTTAGCAGTAAATACTTATCACACAAACACTGTGATAGTTCAAAAAAAATAACATCTGATTCTGGTCATCTCACTAACACCACCTTAAATATTCTCCAGTGCCAGGCATATTGTGAACTAATATAAAATACTGCAAAAGTCACTGAAAATCTACAAAATCAAATCTACCATACCATACCGGCATATACTTCCAAAACTCATACAATAAGGGGCCTACCTAGAAAAAGCAGCACTACAGATACTGCAATGGGCCCCAAAACATCCATACACCTATCTGAAAAGCTGTACAAATCAAATTACTAAGTACAGATCCCTACGTACAAATTCCATGTTAACAGAACATCTGGCCTTGGATGCACACTCTGATCACAGACCCTCACCAAGTACAGAATAAATGACCACAACCTAAAATAAAAATATGTAGACAAAAATTAAAATGAAACCCTAAGAAGCCAGACTCTGCATGCCGTGCCACACCAGATAAGAGATGCAATTCCCCATACTGTTTGAAATATAATGCAAAGTCCAATCGCTAAATTGAAAATACAATTATGTTTTCTACCTTTTGTTGTCTGATGATTTTTGATCATGCTGGTCCTGATCTGAGGTTTCTGTTTTCCTCTGTCTTCTCTTAGCTCTTTTTCTATGGTCTATAGTCCATTTGCCATTTTTTGTCTCTCCTTTTGCTTTCTTCTTTTTTTTCCATCAGCCTTTTTCCAGTCCCAGTAACCCTCCCCAGTATCAGCCCCCTTTGCAGCCTTCCCTCCCAGTACTTTCCAGTGTTAACCCCCTTGCATTCACTGGTGTCTATTCCCTTTTAGTCTCCCTCCTCCTCCATCATCCAGCCCCTTCTAGTCCAAATACCATCCCAGATATCAGTGAACTTCCAGTCCCAGTGCCCCCTTCCATATCAGTTCCTTCCAGTCACCCTCTCCTCTGTCCATCTGCCTTCCAGTGCCATCCCTGGGTGTCGGCTCCCTCCAAGCCCCCACCTTCCCTCCAGCCTCCTCCTTTCCCTCTTTTCTGCTCCCTTCCAACCTCCCATGTGTGCTCCCTTATAGCCTCCACCTTCCCGCCTGTCAGTTCTCTTCCAACCCCCTTCCTATTACCCAGCCACCTTCCAGCCCCAACCCCACCCCGTGTCTTCTCTCTTCCAGCTCCCCACTCCGTGTCTTCTCCCTTCCTGCTCCCCCCGTGTCTGCTCCCTTCCTGCTCCCCCCCGTGTCGGCTCCCTTCCTGCTCCCTCCCGTGTCTGCTCCCTTCCAGCTTCCAAGTATCTGCTCCCTTGTAGCCCCCTCCCCGTGTCTGCTCCCTTGTAGCCCCCTCCCCGTGTCTGCTCCCTTGTAGCCCCCTCCCCGTGTCTGCTCCCTTGTAGCCCTCTCCCCGTGTCTGCTCCCTTGTAGCCCTCTCCCCTTGTCTGCTTCCTTCCAGCTCCCCATTTTCTACTTCCGTGTAGCCCCCCCATGTCTGCTCCCATGTAGCCCCCCATGTCTGCTCCTTTCCAGCTCCCTACTATTTGCTCCCTTGTAGCCCCTCATGTCTGCTTCCTTTCACCCCCTCATGCCTGCTCCCTTCCAGCTCTCCCTTCCTGTGTCTGCTCCCTTTCAGCTCTCCCCCCCCCCTTTTCTGCTCCCTTGTTGCCCCCCATGTCTGCTCTCTTCCACCCCCCCCTCCGTGTCTGCTCAGATTCGTCCTTCAAAAAAAAAAGCAGCCGCGGGAATATTTCTCTGCTCCCGCAGCTCTTCTAACTTTTTTAAACTGCTGGGCATCGGAGTTTCTAATGGCAAGAATAAGCATTTCCTATTTCAAACAGGAAATGCTTATTCTTGCCATTAGAAACTCCGATGCCCAGCAGTTTAAAAGTTAGCAGAGCCGCGGGAGCAGAGAAATGTTCCCACGACTGCTTTCTTTTTTGAAGTGGTGGGTGGTGGGCAGCTAGCAACGGCGCCCTCCTGCCGCACTTACCTGGCTTACCGGGTAACGCCGGCCCTGTCCAAGACAAGACAGTTCCTTTGGTTGAGTGCACATAAGTCTTAGCTTATAGTGCTTCAGCCTGCCTCCTGCACCTACACCACCATACGGATCACAAGATATGAAATAGAACAGAATAAGATATGCAAACCTCAGTTTAGGAGTCACCACTTGTTACTGTAGTGATCCTGCTTGTTCATGGAGAAAGCATAGCTGCAGATTTGTTTTGTATTATTTATTTTTCTTTTATTATGTTATCTTTTATCTTATCTTATAATTCTTATCTTTGTACTCTTATTTCATTTTGTGTTTTATTTTATTGTATTATCTTATTTAGATTGGTAAACTGCTGTGATGCATTTTCTGGACTCAAATGGTCATATAATAAATGCCTGTAATAGGTGTCCTCTGTGAACAGCAGAATCCTTCAGCTACACAATCCTTCCTTCCCACCCAAGGTTGAAGCATGCTACTTATAGGCTGAGGGTAGTTGTTACATATAATAGAAAAGGAACACACAAAGGCTCAAAGTACTTTTTCGGGGATCTCTAAGCTATGGGAGATTAGATCCAGCTCAGCTTGTTGTGGGAACATCACTTATGTGGCTGTAAGATCTTATTGTTCATTGAGAGCACCCATTACAGGTATGCAACTGCTTTATAAACAGGGCCGGTGCTAACCAGTAAGCTGGGTAAGCGCGGCAGGGGGGCACCATCGCTAGCCGTCCACCATCCATCGTTTCAAAAAAGAAAGCAGCCACGGGAACATTTCTTTGTTTCCGCGGCTCTGCTAACTTTTAAACTGCTGGATCGCGGAGTTTCTAATGGCAAGAATAAGCATTTCCTGTTTTTCCCCTGTCAGGCTCCCACCAAGAAAGTGGATGTCCAGGGCATATTGCATCGTGTAGCCATAGTTTGGGTGGTTCTTTTAACCATTTCCTGATCCACAATACTACACCGCCTCCAATCCCATGACTTTTTAATTTTGCCAAGAGCCTCTTATGAGGAATCTTATTTATTTATTTGCATTTCTTATATACCGCGCTATTAAGATCAGTGCGGTGCACAGTGAACAGAAACATACTGCAATGCATCAAGCCACATTGAGTTTACAATGAACAGGGTATGAACTTGGTGAAAACCGGGGAAACTATCTACAATCATTTTACAGTAAAACTACAAATCATTTACAGATATCATAGGTTCGTGGCACAGGGAGGTTTGTACCGGAGAGGGGCGAGTGGATTACCCATACTCTTTCTGGGTCTGAGTGTTGGGGCAATTTGGGGAGGTAGGTAGTGGGCTCGTTGCATATCTTCCAGAGTTATTTTCTGGGTAGTATTTTAGGAACAGATGGTATTTTAGCGCTTTCCTGAATAGGGTAAGGCTCCTGATGGCTCGAATATCCGTGGGGAGGGCGTTCCAGCTTCTGGGTGCATATACCGAGAAGGCCCTGCTGGCTGTTGCCTTTGTGCATTTTGTCATTATCTTGGGGACTTCTAATGTGTTCATCATTGTGGATCTTCGGTTCCTGTTGTCTGGCATGCTGTGGATCAGTTTACTGATGGGTGTGGGGGGCTGGTTCTTCAGTGCTTTGAATGTCAGGACTAGGACTTTGTAATGGATTCTGGCCTGTAAAGGTAGCCAGTGGAGTTTCTTCATTACTGGCGTTAATATGGTCTGACCTTGATAGGCCTACAAGTACTCTAGCGGCTGAGTTCATGGCGAGCCGGAGCGGGCTTAGCGTTGACTGTGGGAGTCCGTGGAGGATGACATTAGCGAAGTCCAGATGTGGGATCACTAGGGCTTGGAAGATCGTTCGGTAGTCGGTGAAATCAAGCAGTGGCTTTCTTGTCAAAGGCTTTCTGAAAATCCAGGTATGCTATATCAACCGACTTATCTTGGTCTATCTGTTTCTCCAGGAACAAGCAGGAAGTCAGTCCTCACATATGGGTAACGCTGATACCAACGTATCCTGTGAGGAGCATTTCCCCAGCTTTCAAAGAAAGCCTTTGGGAATGCCCCACGCATGCATGGTCCCCTTCCCACCCAAGGATACCATCTTACTCAGTCTCCCTTTTTCCGTGGAGCCCTTCGGACGTGCGTCTCGTTCCCAGAAAAAGTTTTTTCTCTGTTCCAACCGGTTTTTGCTATACCGGGCTTCGCCGGTCCTCTTCCTGCCTCCCGAGCGCCTCTGCTTCTGTCCTGGCCTCGTGGTTTTTCTTTTTTTATCTTTTTTTTGTTCTTTCTGCACTTTGCGCCTTTTTTTACCGCTGGCCGCATCGAGATCTTCAATCTTGTAAGGGTCCTCTTTGCTCCAATGTCCTCCGGTTTTAAGAAATGTGATAGATGCTCCAAAAACATGATCTCCAGGAACAAGCAGGAATAAGTCCTCACATATGGGTACGTCGGAACCGACGGAGCCTGCGCGGGAAAGCTCCCCAGCTTCCTAGAATGGAAGCTTTTGGGACCTCCCACTGCACATGCGCGCTGCCTTCCCGCCTTCCTGAACAGCTCTCCTCAGTTTCTCTTTTTCCGCGGAGCCAGCAGGTCGTGTATCCTTTCACCGCTGAAGAAATTGTAGTTTTTTGTTTTGTTTCTTTAGACCGCGTACCTGCCTTCCCATACCGATACCGGTATCGCCGGTCTTCCTTTTTCTTTCTTGAAAAATTATTTTCTTTTCTTTTATTATTTTTCAACACTTGGTCACTTCAGTTAGGCCTTCAGGCCTACTTGAATTCTCCACATGGAGAAGCCAGCCCCTGGATTTAAGAAGTGTACCAAGTGTACTGCTGTAATATCAGTCACAGACACCCATGAATGGTGTCTTAAATGTTTGGGGCCTGACCACTCCATTCCGGACTGCCCTTCCTGCTCCCAAATGTCTAAGCGTGGGCTGCAGAACCGGGCCAACAAATTCCATGTGCTGTTTGCTTCAGAGAATCCAACATCACAGTCATCCAGGTCATCATCTCCGGATGGATCTCAGGTAACCAAACCTTCTGTGGGCAAGTCCTCAAAGGGCAAATCTCCTTCAAAGCATCGAGAGGCTCTTAGTTTTGAGGACCCTGCCCCAGCCAAACAGCCCCGGCGGGAAGCTCTGCCTTCCAAAACGCCAATTCAGGGGCTACAGGTTGACATCGATGGCACGGCCTCGACAGATCACCTGTTGGACTGCTCTGGGGTACCGGCCCATACCGGTACCGACATCCAGGCAGCCGTGGCGTCTATGGGCAATACTGTCCAATCCATGCAGCAGGCCGTCATGGCTGTCATTAAAGCTGCAACGCCATCGGTACCGCTTCCCGCGGGTCCGGGCCCGGTTCCGGTATCGTCCGCCATGCCGGAACTCAGGCCTTCCTCTTCTAAACGCAAATCGGTACCGTATGGGCTTTCGCTCCATACCGCTTCCATACCCGGTACGCCCGATGTCGATACCGATCGGTATGCGTATCGTGCGTTGGAGGAAACTAGAGAATACACCGATTCCTCTGAGGATTTTGGCTCCTCTGATGAGTCTGCAGAGCTCTCCCTTGACCTTCCTGAGGAACCTTCTTCTCCAAAAAGGAGAATGTCTCCTCCAGAGGATTTGTCCTTTCAGGACTTTATTTTAGAAATGGCTAAAGGCCTTTCTATCACTACCTCCTCTGAAAGGGAACCAAGGTCAAAAAGATTGGATATTTTAGGATACTCTAAGTCTCCTAAAGAAGCAGTTACCCTGCCTATCCATGAAATCCTTCAGGAACAATTGATGGATTTCTGGGAGAACCCTTTAACTCTGTCTCCTTATTCCCGTAGGTTGGACACCATGTATCGGGTCCCTCCTTCTCCTGGTTTTCAGAAAACTCAATTGCCTCACCACTCCATTGTGGTAAAGTCTGCAATGAAAAAGATCAAGAGTACTAAAAGGCACTCTTCTACACCTCCAGGAAGGGAATGTAAGACACTGGACTCTTTTGGTAGGAAAATCTTCCAGGCTAGTATGCTTATAGCCAGGATTAATTCCTACAGCCTCTATATGGGCATGTTCCTAGGGGAACTTGCCAAGAAAGTGCGGCATTTTGCCCCCTTTATCCCTGAGGATAAACAGGAGGACTTCCTTTCTGTTGTGAAACAACTTTCAGATGTTTCTAAGTTCTCCAACAGAGCTGCCTTTGATTCCTTCGAGGGAGCCAGCAGAGCTTCTGGCATTGCTATTGCAGCCAGACGTCTGGCTTGGCTCCAGGCTTCTGATCTGGAACCCTGGGTTCTAGATGGCTTACGGAATCTGCCCTGTACAGGTGAGAACTTATTCGGTGCAGAGTGGCAAGTTAAAGCCACTCAAATGGACGCTGAAAATGCCACCTTAGAGAGACTTTCTAAGTCCACTTCTACTCCCATTAAGAAGAAGTCTTTCAAGAGGCCTTATTATAAGAAGGCCAGATATGCTTCCAATACTGGCCAGCAATCTTCTCAACCTCGTTTTGCGGCTAAACGTCAGCAAACGAAACAAGCAAGAGCAAAGCCTGCAGCAGCTACTGCAGCTCAACAGGCTCCACCCCCTCAGGGGTTTTGACTTGCCCCTAGAGAACTTGCCATTCCTGGTTCTGAACCAACCAGAACCTCTCACCATACCTGGAAGGTTAGCTCACTTTGCTCCCAGATGGGAACAAATCACAACAGAGCAATGGACCCTCTCTATCATCCGAGAGGGTTACAAACTTCATTTCTCCAACCTTCCTCCTCATCACATGGTGAGACCCTTCAATTCTCCATCTCCTCTCCTAGCCCTGTTGGATCGGGAGATCTCTTCTCTGCTTGCCCAAGGGGCCATAGAAGAGGTTCCTCTTCATCAACAAGGGTCAGGTTTCTACTCCCCCTATTTTCTCATTCCAAAGAAGACAGGGGGATTCAGACCAATCCTAGATCTGAGAGAATTGAACAAATTTCTGTACAAGGAGAAATTCAAAATGCTCTCTTTGGGCATTCTCCTTCCATACCTTCAGAGTCAGGACTAGCTTTGTTCTCTAGACCTGCAGGATGCGTATACACATCTACTCATCCATCCATCCCACAGAAAATATCTTCGCTTTCTGTTCAGGGGAAGTCATTACCAATACAGAGTACTTCCCTTCGGTCTCGCCTCTGCCCCAAGAGTCTTTACCAAATGCATGGCAGTCGTAGCCGCATTTCTCAGAAGCATGGGGATTTTCGTATTCCCATATCTGGACGACTGGCTCATTCGAGCTCCAACTCAGTCGCAGGCCCAGATTTCCCTAGACCGCACAAGGAGCCTTCTGCAGTATCTGGGACTGGTGGTAAACCTTCCCAAGTCTCAACTCAGCCCTACTCAGTCTCTAGAATTCATAGGGGCCCAGTTGGACACCACCACTGCAAGAGTCTACCTTCCACTGGTTCGGGGTCAGCGTCTGCTGAGCTTGGCCTCCCAAGCCCAGTCCAGTACTCACTTGACAGCCAGGGAAATGCTACGCCTCCTGGGCCATATGGCCTCCACAGTACATGTGGTGCCCTATGCTCGTCTTCATATGAGAGCAGCTCAATGGACCCTGGCCACCCAGTGGAATCAGGCGTCGGGAGCACTCTCAGACCAAATACAAACCTCAAACCGTCTGTCTTGGTCCCTCCATTGGTGGATATCCACCAAGAATCTGTTGTTGGGGGCTCCCTTTCAGCCCTTGCTACCCCAAGCAACCCTCACAACAGATGCCTCCCAATTGGGGTGGGGAGCCCATCTGCTAACTCTCTCCACTCAGGGCACTTGGTCTCCACAGGAGGCCACCCTTCATATCAACCTCCTGGAACTGCGAGCAATTTACCTTGCCCTCAAGGTCTTCTATACCCTCCTTGCCAACCTGACTGTCCTGGTTCAGACAGACAATCAGGTGGCCATGTTTTACATAAACAAACAAGGAGGGACGGGCTCTCTGTCGCTTTGCAACGAAGCTCTCAGATTATGGGCCTTCGCCAGAGAGCACCAAATTCATCTGCTAGCAGTGTATCTTCCAGGAGTTCAAAACTCTCGAGCAGACAGGCTCAGTCGAGTTCTGCTGCCACACGAGTGGTCCCTACACGTGGACCAGATAACCAGAATCTTTCAGGAATGGGGGACCCCGGACATAGACCTCTTTGCAAGTCCGTGGAATGCCAAACTTCCCCGGTTCTGTTCCAGGACTCCGTGTCAGGAAGCTCAGGCCACGGACGCCTTTCTCCTCCATTGGGGTCAGGCGTTCCTATATGCCTTTCCACCCATTCCGCTGATTCCCAAGACTCTGTTCAAACTCCAGAGAGATCACGGCTCTATGATCCTCATAGCTCCACGCTGGCCACGCCAAGTGTGGTTCCCTCTGCTTCTACAGCTCTCCCAGGGATCCTCCCTGGACTTAGGAGCTGCACCAGACCTTCTGTCTCAGGAGGAGGGGACTTTGTGGCACCCAAACCCCAAATCCCTACATCTCCGAGCTTGGTTACTGAAGGCTTAAGTCTTCAAGACTTTAATCTTTCTCAACCTGTGAAAGATATCCTTCATGCCTCTAGGAAACCTTCCACGAGGCGGTCTTATGCTTTCAAATGGAAACGTTTTTCCATTTGGTGTGCTCAGCAGGGCCTTGACCCTCTGGCACTTCCTTTGAATTCCCTCTTAGACTATCTCCTGCATCTTTCCAATGCAGGCCTTAAGACGAATTCTGTAAGAGTCCATTTAAGTGCTATTTCAGCATCCCTGAAACCTATAAATGGACAACCTATCTCCTCTCATCCTCTTGTTGCAAGATTCATGAGAGGCCTGACTCTCACTAAACCTCCCATCAGACCCCCCCCGGTCGCATGGGATTTGAATCTAGTGCTTGGTCAGCTTATGAAGCCACCTTTTGAGCCGTTATTCTCTACCTCCTTGAAATTTCTTTCCTGGAAGGTACTATTCCTAATTGCAGTCACTTCCGCTCGCCGCATCAGCGAACTGCAGGCTCTAGTGGCTAATCCACCTTATACAAGATTTCATCATGACAAGGTGGTCCTTAGGACGAATCCCCACTTTATGCCCAAAGTGGTCTCGCCTTTTCATCTTAATCAAGAGGTATATCTACCGGTTTTTTTTTTCCGGCTCCTCATGCCTCCAGTGCAGAGAGGAACCTTCATACTCTGGATTGTAAAAGAGCTCTAGCCTTTTACCTTAATAGGACTCAGCCACATCGAAAGTCTTCTCAACTTTTCGTGGCTTTTGATCCTTCACATTTGGGACTTCCAGTCTCCAAGCGTACACTTTCCAATTGGATTGCTCAGTGTATTTCCTTTGCTTACCAGAGTAAAAACATTTCTCTGGAAGGCCATGTCACAGCTCACAATGTGAGAGCCATGGCAACTTCTATGGCGCATCTGCACTCTGTTTCCATTGATCAGATCTGTCGAGCCGCTACCTGGGCCTCGGTTCATACCTTTACGGCCCATTACTGTTTGGACAAGGACTCCCGCCGGGATGCCTTGTTTGGCCAGGCTGTCCTCAAACACCTGTTCCATTCTTAGACAACTCCTGCCCACCTTCCCAGGATGGATGCCTGAGATCCATACGAAGATGGCGAACCCTTGGAGGGGGATCTCCCAGGCATCTCAGCTAGGGAGTCCCCATATGTGAGGACTTATTCCTGCTTGTTCCTGGAGATAGCACAGTTACTTACCTGTAACAGGTGATCTCTGGGAACAGCAGGAATTAGTCCTCACAACCCACCCACCTCCCCTAGGAGTTGTATCTTCTATCTATCTGTCTTCCTGTCCTCTCTCTATTGTCTCAGCTATAAACTCGAAACTGAGGAGAGCTGTTCAGGAAGGCGGGAAGGCAGCGCGCATGTGCAGTGGGAGGTCCCAAAAGCTTCCATTCTAGGAAGCTGGGGAGCTTTCCCGCGCAGGCTCCGTCGGTTCCGACGTACCCATATGTGAGGACTAATTCCTGCTGTTCCCAGAGATCACCTGTTACAGGTAAGTAACTGTGCTTTACTCACAGACACCTATGACTGTTGTCTCAGGTGTCTAGGAGCCGACCATGACCCGGAGCTATGTTCCCTCTATAAGAAGATGTCCTCCAAGGCCATCCAGAGTTGTAAGCTGAAGCTGGATGATCTTTTCTGTAAAGCAGCCCTGGTATCCCCGGTAGCCTCCCACTCTTCGGACCCACCAGCTCCGGAGTATCCCAAGGCTCCTCCCCGGGCCCAACGGCACTCTGACCAGGGGTTGCCTGAATGCGAGCGGAAGAAGGCCTCAAGGACTCTGTCCGGGGTGCCAGACAAGCGTGAAAGGTCACACGCCCGGTCTCTCACCCCCCTTGGCAGTCTCTAGAGTCGGAGAGGGAGCGTCCCAGTGAGGTGCCTCGAACCGATACAGAGGTCTCCGGTGAAGGCGCTCAGCCTCCCGAGGGTCATCCCGGTGAGGACCTCCTCTCCTAGACACCTGACCTGGTCAACCCAGTGTCAGTGTCGCAGGACCCCACTCCCGTGGGAGGCCGGAATACTGGCCTTGGATCGCAGAATTTCTGTATTCCTCGCTCCCCAGCAGGCACTGTTGTCCGGCCTGCTGGCACGTGCCTTGAGACCGCAGTGACCTCGACCTCGAGGACTCCCTGGGCTGCCATTGTGACACCCAAGACCCCGAATCCTCGTGAGGATCCTCGGTGAGGGTCTCTATCTCCGTCCCGTTCCTCAGGCGTGGTATCTCCGTGGGCGAACGCCTCCAACTCCAGGCAAGTTTTGGTCTCTGAGACCTGACACAGGTCACCCACCCATCTCGAGCTGCCTGACCTAGAGTCCTCCACGGACTACTCAGACTGGGAATCCGATGGGGAGACTCGGTCCCACGAGACCTCCCCTCCGACCCCTCCCCTCCAACCCAGAAGTAGAGGTCACCTCCCAAAGACACCTCCTTCTTGGAGTTTATCCGGGATATTGCGCGGGCCCTTGCACTCGCCACTGAGTTGGAAAAGGAGCCCTGCACTGAGGAGCTTGATATGCTGCAATATGAAGCTCCTCAGAGGGAGGCTCTCTTGGTGCCGGTTCCTCCCATTCCGAACTGCCTCCTGCTGAACATGTGGGAGTCCCCGGCCTCTGTCCTGATTGTAAGCAAGTGACTGGACGCTATATACAAGGTCCAGTGAGGTCCGGGGTTTCAGAAAGCCCAGCTTCCCCACACATCGATGGTGGTTGAATCGGCCATGCAGAAGCTAAAGAGCCCAAAGACTCATTCATCAGTCGTCCCCCCCCCCCTCCCTGGCCAGAGTCTCGTACCCTCGACACCCTCAGGTGCAAGGCTAATCAGGGCTCCATGTTGTCATGCCGCATGCAGGTTTACCAATTATACATTGGGATGTTTCTCCGTGACCTCACTAGAGAGCTCAGAGGCTTTGAGGTGGGCCTTGATGGAGATCATCTCTGGCATTTTCAAGCCCTCTCAAAGTCCATCAGAAAATGCTCAAAGTATCTCCCGCGACTTCCGCCCGGGTGGCGGTGGCTGGCATCAGAGCCGCCGGCAGGCTTGGCTCCAATCCTCAGATCTGGAACAGTGGGTCCAGAAGAAGCTGCTAGATGACCCCTGCCTTGGGGAACAGCTATTTGGCAAACCCATGGAGGACAAGGCCACAGAGATTGAGACTGAGTACGTGACTAGCACTCTCCTCCCGTAAAACTTCCTCCCTACTGTCACGCCCTTGCCCCTTACTTCCAGTATGGAGGGGCGTGGTTATCATAGAAAGTTTCACCGTTTAGCCTTTAACTGACTGGTTCCTTTGCCATGCCCCTTGGGAAAGGTAGTTCAGTCACAATCCACTTGGCTTCAGGTAGGAAAAACGCTTGTAGTTGGCTCGAATGATAAGGCAATGACAGAATTTATTGACTCAAACGCAAAAGTTCACAAATACTACCCTTGGATTCTTTCGCCAGGATTCTTCACAGTACACATCAGGACATAGATAAACTCAAAGCAAACTTTCAGCTTATAGTGTTCTTCAGCTCAAAGATAAAGCCTTCTAACAGTCAGTGCTACCAGCTTGGCTAGCATTGCTGATTAAAGCAAACAAAAACAGCATTTCTCAATGGCAGTTTTCTGTTCTCATAGTCCCAAACACTTCCAGGCTGTTTGTCTCCTTACAAACAAAGTAAAACTTTTAACAGGAACAAAAACTTCTCATAAGCAAATAATGCTCTATTCAAGGCTTTAGGAATATTCAAAAACAAAGCCAAAAACTTTACTTCCTTTCACCATTAGCTCGGCTTCTTGCCGGTGCACTGCTCTGGATAGCAGGTGTTTATCAAGCACAATCAGAGAGTTTCAGCTTGCTCTTGCTTTCTCAGCAAACGTATTTCTTCTTTAACACAGGACATGCACTAAACCATCTACAGGCTTTCAAGGTTACCTGACTCTGAAGGTTTTTTTTCTTAAGGGTGGTTTTCTTTCAATCCCTCTGCAGTAAAGGATTGGCACAAGGAGCAATCCATGTATGAGTCTTCGTCGTTCACAGCTAGGTCTGGTTCACCTAGTTGCATAGGCTCTACCTCTCCTTCTAGTTCACAGGGTTCAGCTGACTGCCTTCCGTTAGAGCTGAGAGTATCCCTTGCAACTCTGCACTGCTCTGTATTAGACAAGCTTTCAAGGCTCATACCTGGGCCTGGGCTTTTAGCAGCTTCTCCTCCCTCATGCTCTGGCCACCATTCTGTGCTTCCTCATCCTGTCCTCCAGCTTGTGTTTCTGCTTGGGTATCTCCCTGAGACTCTCTCTGGGACTCTCCTCCTCCTCCCTGCTTCTTTCTCTATCCTAGACTTAAATCTCCAAGGCTCCAGCCCCACCCCTTCTCCTCTCAGGTGACGGAGATCAGTTTGCCTCCTGGCAGCTGAGTAATTAGGGAACTCAGTGACGTAAGGGTCCTTTACCCCGGGTCTGTATTCCCTCTCCTTTTCTCCACTAGGGGAACTCTGAAAACTATCCCATCTGGGAATTTCCTGCTTTCTAGGTGTGATTGGGGTTCTGTTTCTCTGACCTTGTAGAATAGGTCCTTTTATAAGGGTGAATTCCTTTCCTTTCTCCTTTGTCATGATAAGCTTCCTTATCACACTACCCAGGAAGAAGCAACAGAGCAGGAAGCCCTTCTTACAGCGGAAGGGGCTACCCGGCCTATCCTCCGGTGTCAATCTCCATTCAGGGAGGCCAGGATAAGCACACAGGCCATGACCCTCGCAAGCCGAAGGGCCCCAAGACCCAACCCTGAGCTCCAGCTCAGCCAGCCTCAGGATTTTGATGCCATCAGCATAGATTCTCCCCCTCCGGCAGGGCGGCTGTCCGTCGGGGGGGGGGGGGCACCTAGTCTATTTCTCCCACATCTGGGAGTCCATCTTCACCTATGCCTAGGTTCTCCAGGTCATTCAGGAGGGCTTTCACCTCCATCTGGACCAGGCTCCTCCTCTGTACTTCCCCAGGGAGCCATGTCAGCCTCCCCAGCAGCAGGCCCTCCTCGAGGATGGCACGGTAGAACCGTCCCACCGCACCTCTGAGGATGGGGATTTTATTCCCGATACTTCCTCATCCCTAAGAGGACGTGGGGCTTTTGGCCCATTCTTGACCTGCGGAACCTCAAGTTCCTGGTGCGGGAGAAGTTCAAGATGCTCTCCCTTGGAACGTTATTGCCCTACCTCCAGCAGGGCGATTGGCTATGCTCTTTGGACTTAAAGGATGCCTACGCTGGCATCCTCATCCACCCCAAACACAGAAAGTACCTTCGCTTCATGGTTCAGGGAAACCATTACCAGTACAGGGTGCTTCCATTCGGCCTCGTGTTGACTCCGCGGGTGTTCCCCAAGTGCCTGGCCGTGGGTGCGGCCCACCTGTGGCTGCAGGGCACCTTCGTCTACCCGTATCTGGACGACTGGCTCACAACAGGAGGCACAGCCTCCGAAGCCAGACAGGCCATGGAGCGCACCATTGGTGGCCTGGAACAGCTAGGGTTTGTGATCAATTATATAGCAAGAATTCTCACCCGGGGTGGGTGGGAAGGGAGGGATTTAACACCTGATGAGGTCATTGACTTCAAAGAGCTTCATTATCCCTTAGAACTTGCAAGCTAGAAGAGGGGAAAAAACCCTCTAACAGCAAAAAAATAGCTTTACTCAAGAACACAAATTCCCCTTTTGCAGTACAGCAGAAAAAGAATACTATGTCCATCTGAGTAACTCTCTTGCTTCTGACCCTTGCTGTCTTTTTAATATACTCAATTCTCTCCTCAAAGTCCCTCCTCCCCCAATCCTTCCTTCACTGTCTGCCCAGACCTTGGCTGACTATTTCAGTGACTAAGTCCAGAAGCTTAGCCTTGAATTCTCTGCAAGATCACCTCCACCTCATCTTCCCCTCTTGAATCCCAAATCCTCTCACCTTCGGTCACCTTTTTCTTCCTTTTCTGAAATCACTGAGGAAGAAACGGCAAATTTTCTTTTCTCCTCCAAACTGACTGCCTGCTCCTCTAATCACATTCCCACCTGTCTACTAAGCTCTGTCCCTTCCGCTGTCATCCCTTCCATCTGTCAAATCCTTAACCTATTGCTTTTCATTGCAACTGTTCCTGTGACCTTCAAACATGCTGTGATTACACTTCTCCTCAAAAAGCCTTCACTAGATCCTACCTGTCATTCCAGTTATTGGCCTATCGCTCTCCTCATCTTTACTTCAAAACTACTTGAATGAGTGGGCGTGACTTTCTTTCTTCTCAAGCCTTTCTGGATCCACTGCAATCTTGCTTTCCACAGAAATAGCTCTTGCCAAAGTCTCCAGCGACTTGTTCATCGCCAAATCCAAAAGCCTCTACTTGATTCTCATCCTTCTTTACCTTTCTGCTGCCTTTGACACTGTTGATTACTCAATACTTTGTCCTCACTTGGATTTAGGGGCTCTGTTCTGTTCTGGTTTTCTTCTTACGTCTCCCTTTGCACTATTAGTGTTTGTTCTGGTGGATCTTCCTCTACCCCCATCCTGCTTTGTTGGTGTACCTCAGGGCTCTGTCTTGGTAATGCTCCTTTTCTCTCTCTACACTCTGTCCCTTGGTGCACTTATTTCCTCCCATTTTTCAGTACCATCTTAAGCTGACAACTTTCAGATCTACTTTTCTGCACCTGAAATCTCTCTAGGAATCCAGGCCCGGATCTCTGCCTGCTTATCTGACATTGCTGCCTGGATGTCTCACCATTCTCTGAAACTGAATATGGCCAAAACTGAGCTCCCTATCTTTCTCCCTAAACCCGCCTCCCCCTTCCTCCCTTCTCTATTTCTGTGGATAACACTACACTCATCCCTGTTTCTTCAGCTTGCAATCTTGGGGTCATCTTTGACTCTGCTCTCTCTTTCTCTGCACAAATCCAATAGCTAAAATCTATCGCTTCTTTCTCTATAACATTGACAAAATTCATCCCTTCCTTTCTACACACACTACTAAGATCCTCATCCACTCACTATCACGTCCCATCTTGACTATCGTAACCTGCTCCTCACTGGTCTCCATCTGAATTATCTTTCTCCCCTTCAATCGATTCAAAACTCAGCTGCACGGCTTATCTTCTGCCAGTGTCGCTGTGCTCATGTAACCCCTTTTCTCAAGTGACTTCACGGGCTCCCTATCCATTTCCGCATCCAGTTCAGACTTCTTTTGCTTACCTATACGTGCATTCATTCCGTGGCTCCTCACTACCTTTCCTCTCTTATCTCACTCTACACTCCTCCTCGGAAACTCTACTCCTCTGGCAGATCCTTTTATCTGTGCCCTTCTCTGCCATTACCAAATCCAGACTTCGTTCATTCTATCTTGCTGCTCCATATGCCTGGAACAAAGTACCTGAGTTGGTGTGTCGGGCTCCTTTTCTGGCCCTATTCAAGTCCAGGCTGAAAACTCGCCTCTTTGGGGCCACTTTTGGATCCTGATGCTCCTCATTCTCTTGTCCACTACTTATGTATATTTTGCCATTCTTTAGTCCCCAGTTTTGTGATGTACTTTCATCTTGATTAGATTGTAAACTCTGATTAGCAGGGGCTCTCTTACATCTGTATGTACAGTGCTGTGGACATTTTGTAACACTATACAAAATTAATTAAATAATAAATACAAATGATCAGTAGTAGTAGACTTATGTTAGAGTGTGAAGAATGTTTGAGGCTTGATGTGGGATGCAGAGGGTAGCCCTCTTGTAGGCCTCCATTCCCTACATTTTGTCCTTCCTGCAGGGAGGCCTGAAAAAAGATTGCTGTGAGTGCAGTAGTGGATGATGCATATTTGGTCCCCTATCCAATCAGTGATTTATGAGTAGGACCTTCTTTTGGTACTCTGTGCCTTGTCAACTCCTCTTTTTGAATTGCTGCACTGGGACTTACATAAGGACCTAACACTCAATGCAGTGGTTCTGGTTGCAAGCCCTCTTATAGAGAATCCTTCTTTTGGTTTCTAGAGGAAGGAGTCCACACATTTCCATCCTTTTTGTCCAAGGTGATGTTGCCTTTTAATTTAAATCAGGTGGAATCTCTCCCGCCCGTCTCAAGGAGATATGCCATTTTGGGTCAGACCAAGGATCCATCAAGCCAAATATTCTGTTTCCAGCAGCAGCCAATCCAGGTCACAAACAACCGATCTTCATTGACATTTCCCACTCCATTATCATATCTCCCCATAGCTGTCATTTTTCCAAGCTGAAGAGCCGTAACCTTTTAAGCCTTGGATAAAAGGTTAAGGGATGTTTCATTGATTAGACATTCACAGAGTCCTGCTTTGTTAGTTTTGGAGGTCTGATCATTTGTTTGTTCTACTTGTTTGTTCGGCTTCAAACGCCACTATTGCCTGATGGCTCAATGAGATGATTTTCTCAGCTTGTGTTGTGGGGTCATCTGGTTCTAAGATGATTTAAGGTCCATTCACCATGGCCCAGTTGGCTTCTTGGGCCGAGCTGTACTCCATATCTCCATTTGAGAATTGCAGAGCAGCCACTTGGGTTTCCTTGCACTCATTTATGAAGCATTAACATTTGGATGTTCGGGTCAGGGAAGATGCCACTTTTGGGTTTGGTGTGCTTTGAGCTAGTTTGGCTGGTTCTCTCCAAAATTAAAGGTTGTTTTTGTACATCCCATGCATCTGGACTGGTCTGATGGACTGATAAGAAAGGGAAAATTAGGTTTTAACCTCTGATTTTATTTGCTTGTTCTGTCAGATCAGTCCATCATCCAGCTTGTTTGAGGCTGGTATTTCTGTCTGGGCAGTTATTAGTTGGTTGATAATTTGGTTTTATTCTTTGTGGGTGATCCTTTGGATGTGTGTGGTGGGGGGGGGGGAGGGGGGATAGACCCAGTAGTGTCTGAGGTGTAACCCCTTCTTTGGAGGTCATTTGTTTGTGCTTGGGTACAGGAATACTGAGCAGCTCCAAGTTGCACGGTGCTGTGTAAGGGGCAGGTTCTTCATGCTGTCAGGCTTTGTACGTGTTCTTAGGGAGGCAAAGCCCATATGTTTGGACTGGTCTGGTTGGACTCAAGGAAATGAAACTAGAAGATAAGACCAAATTTTTCCATATGTTACCTTTTAAAAATAGGCAGAAAAGGCACATGTGTATATATTGTACCTAGGTATTTTCATAGAAAGTAAGAGTACACAAACAGTTTGAACAGTACTTGATACTAAAGATATTCAAAGAAGTAGTTTATGATGTGGTGGAGCAGCCTAGTGGCATTTCTTGTGACCTTGGGCAAGTCTCTTTACCCTCCATTGCCTTGGAAGAAAAGACCTACTTATGGTCATACTTTTCCAAGCAATCCTGTGGCTGCTGGGTCGCCAGGTCACATTGATTTGATGGCACTTAAAAAATAAATAAATAAATAAAATTAGGATAAATGCAAAACTACTTAACAGGTGGGATTTTATGTTTCTGCAGAAGCAGTAGTGAATGATGCGAACAATGAAAATAAATCGGGAACGGCAGATGTATCTGCGAGTCAGCATGTCATGGTGTGTGCCCTTCAAGAGCTGGGCAGTCTGGTCCAGAGTCTGAATGCCACTGCATCACCTATTATACAAGAGCCCTCTATAGGTATGAAACCTTCATACAGCATAGTCTGCTGCTTGCTCTGGGTATAAAGATGAACATCTAGAATGCATTTGTGTTATACTGCTAGCTTTTCTAGATGGAATTTCCTATGTGGAACCAAAACCAGTACACAACAGAATCTATACCAAGGACAGAGTTTTTCAGTGTTTATTAAATACTGATTTCTGTGTGTGTGTGTGTGTGTGCTCATGTGCATGCACCTCTGGTGTGTATTATCAGTGTTGGTTAAAGTAAAAAAAAACCCCAGCACTAATCATGTTAGCATTATGAAATGTGTGGACCTTAGTGGTGCTGATAGACAAGAGATCTGAACAAGCTATCCTGTGTCTTAAGACGTTTCACTGCTGCCAAGAGCTTGAGAGATCTCTGCTTAATTACGCTTCATAATATGTACTATAACACAGTTTTCATATTCTGTATGGTACCTGACACATTTAAAATCAATAATTAATCTTTATTATACCAAATATTACTGTTACAAAAAGCCAAGAAAGAGGAAAATATGATGCACAGACTATCAGCCATAGACTAAATTGTTCTACCTCTTTGTGTGTTCAGGGCTTCTGGAGACAGTAACTTCAGTTCTTCTTCATCCAAGCATGGCTGCTCGACTTGCTGGTGCATGGTGCTTGCGCTGTGTGGCTGTAGCTTTGCCTTATCAGCTGACTCCATTACTGGACAGGTGTGCAGAAAGACTAAACAACCTGAAGACTTCCCCAGAAGCTGTTAGTGGCTACAGTTTTGCTATGGCTGCTTTACTAGGCGGTGTTCACCAATGCCCCCTTGGTATTCCTCATGCCAAAGGAAAGGTGAGGTTCTGATGTATTGATCTGATGAAGCATATTCTAGCCCTTAATCTTATACAGTGCCTTGTGAAAATATTCATGCTCTCTGTTTGTCCTGTTTTGTCGCATTACAACCTGGAATTAAAATGGAATTTAGGGGGATAGCACCATGTGATAGACACAACATGCCTATGACTTTGAAGGTGCTAAATATTTTTTATTGTGACACAATTAAAAAAAAGAAAAAGAAAATCAGGAGTGTGCATATGTATTCACCCCCTCAAATGCCAATAGGTTGTAGAGCCACACTTTGCTGCAATTACAGCTGCAAGTCTCTTGGGGTATGTCTCTATTAGCTTAGCACATCTAGCCACTGGGATTTTCACCCATTCCTCAAGGTAAAACTGTTCCAACTCCTTCAAGTTAGATGGTTTACATTGGTGTACAGCAATCTTCAAGTCATGCCACAGATTCTCAATTGGATTGAGGTCTGGGCTTTGACTAGGCCATTCCAAGACATTTAAATGTTTCCCTGTAAACCAGCTTTAGCAGTAAGTTTAGGGCCATTGTCCTGGAGGGGGAGCCTCCGTCCCAGTCTCAAATCTCTGGCAGACTAAAACAAGTTTTCTCAAAGAATTGCCCTGTATTTATTGCCATCCATCGTTCCTTCAATCCAGACTATTTTTCTTGTCCTTGCCAATGAAAAACATCCCCAGAACATGATGCTGCCACCACCATGTCAGAATGTTGTTTACGGGGTGATTGCATGTGTTGGGTTTGTGCCACACATGGGCGTTTTCCATGATGGTCCAAAAGGTAAATTTTTGTCACATCTGACCAGAGAACCTTCTTCCATGTGTTTGGGAAGTCCGCCACATGGTGTTGTGCAAACTCCAAACATGTTTTCTTTTTTCTTTCGTTAAGCAATGACTTTTTTTCTGGCCCACTCTTCCATAAAGCTCAACTCTGTGGAGTGTATGGCTTAAAGTGATCCTATGAACAGATACTCCCATCTCCACTGTGGATCTTTTCAGCTCCTTCAGTGTTATCCTTGGCGTATTTATAGCTTCTCCAGGACCAAGCAGGAAGTCAGTCCTCACATATGGGTGACATCGACGCCGATAGAGCCCTTGCGGAGCATTTCCCCAGCTTTCCAAGAAAGCCTTTGGGAATGCAGGCACGCATGCGCGGTTCCCTTCCCGCCTAAAGGTGCCATCTTGCTCAGTCTCTCTTTTTCCGTGAAGCCCATCGGACGTGTGTCCTAGTCCTCCCGGAAAATAGTTAGATTTTTTGCGATTCCTTTGCTATTTTTTCTCCGGTTCGACGCCAGTTCCCCTCCCGCTGGGTTCGGTACACCGGTATCGAGCCCGATCTTATTTTTTTAGTTTTTTGCCCTTCGTGACTGGTGTTTGCACCCTTTTTTTCTTTTTCCCTGGAAGGCTGGTCCTTTGACCTCGTGGGGACTCTTTTTTCCCCGATGGCTTCCAGTTGTTTCAAAAAGTGTGATCGGTGCAAGAAACTAATGTCTCTCACCGACGCACACGACTGCTGCCTTCGGTGCCTCGGTCCTGACCACGATCCTAAGACCTGTGGACCATGTGGAAAAATGTCTTCCAAGACGCTTCGAAGTCGTCGGCACCAAAAGGAAAGGCTTTTCTCCGACTCGGCCTCCGGCCGGGCCCGAACCTCGTCTGAGGCCTCGACATCTTGGGAATCAGATCCCAAGCACCATTGGGGCTCCTCGGACAGGGGGTCCACCAACCGGGAACAAAAGAGGAAGAAGCGGCTCGCGAGGGCATCGTTGGAAGAGGTCCCTGGCTCCTCGAGAGCTAGGTCTCAGACCCCCGACCGTCGCCCCGGGCCCGTGGAACAGGAGAAGCCTCCAAAAGTACCTCGAGTGGAGCCGGAGTCTGCTGGACACGTAAGTCCTGTAGTCCTCATGGACTCTCCTCCCAGAGAGCCGACGTCGGGCCCGGCGCTGCCGGGGCCCGAGTCGGTGGCTGCTGAGTCTCCTGAGCTGGGTCGCAGGCTGACAGCCTTGGAGAGCAGACTGTCTGCCTTCATGGAACAGCAGCGGGCAGTGATGGCCAGCCTGTCTGGCGCATCTGCCCCGACCACCGGGACATCGACGTCGAAGTTGACCCCGGAGACCGAGCCGATACTCAAGACCATGAAGGCTCGAGGTCGACCTCGGTCGCGGTCTCCCTCGACCTCCCGTTCGGGACCGAGGGCATTGACGCCGGTGCCTTTGGCATCGGGGCGGGTGCTCACAGGCCCTGCGCGGTCGGACCCTGATTCCTCATCGGACGAGGAGTCCCCCGACACCTTCAGGACTCGGTGCATCCCATCAGATTCACCGCAGTCTGAGCCCCGGAGTAGATCCCCCCCCCCCCCCGGAGGATACCCGGTTCTCGGAGTTCGTCCGGGATACGGCCACTGCATTGGCTATCCCTGCGGACCCCGAGGAGGAGCCCTACAGTATGACTCTCCTCCGAAGGAGGCTTTTACTGTTCCGGTTCCTCCGATGCTGGAACGGCTCCTCTTCCGGATGTGGGAGGCACCGGCCTCTGCGCTGGTTCTAAGCAAGCGGGTCGATTCTATCTATCGACTCCGGAAGAGCCCCGGCTTTCAAAAGGCGCAGCTACCACACCATTCCATGGTGGTGGAATCGACCATGCATTGACTGAAAAGTCAGAAGATGCACTCCGTGGTGCCCCCTGGCAGGAAGGCCCGGAACCTCGATGGTTTTGGTAGAAAATGCTTCCAGGGCTCGATACTTGCTTGCCGTGTCCAGTTTTACCAGCTGTACATGGGCATGTACTTGTGAGAACCTGGCCAAGTTGCTGGCCGGGTTCTCTGCTGGCCTCTCCGGGGAACCCTTGCAGAGGTTCAAGTCCTTGTCCTCGGGGTTCCGGGAATGCTCCAAGTTTATGTCCCGCGCTGCCTACGATGGCTTCGAGGCTTCGGCCCATGTTGCGGCAGCCAGCATTGCGGTTTGACGCCAGGCATGGCTGCAGTCATCGGACCTCGAGCCATGGGTTCAGGACAAGTTGGTCGATGTCCCCTGCCAAGGTGAGAACCTTTTTGGCAAGCCCATGACCGAGAAGGCCGCACAGCTCGAAACGGAGCACCTCACGAGGACAAGGCTGTCTAGAAAGACTTCTGCCCCTTCTCACAAAAAGAAGGGCTCGGGTAAAAAGCCCTTTTACCCAAGGAAGGGCACTGCCTACAAGTAGTACCCTCAGTACCAGGCCGGCCAAGCTGCCCCTCAGGGTCAGCAGGCCAAGGGGCAGGGTAATGGGCCCCGTAGGCAGAGGACTCCCAAGCCTCTGGCCCCTGCTCCCACTCAGCAGGGTGGGGGTTTTTGACTCCTTAGGCATAGCCTCTCCGTCCCTGCTCTCCCAACCCTGCACATGAGGTCACCTTGCCCTGTTTGCCCACAAGTGGCCACTCATCACTGGAGACAGTTGGGTGTTAAGCATAGTCCACAAGGGCTATCTGCTACACTTCCAACAGCTGCCTCCTCCATACTTTCCAGGGGAACCTCCAAGACCTCCCCTGCACACAGATCTTCTCCTTCAGGAGCTCCAAGGTCTGTTAGTGGACAGGGCAGTGGAGCCTGTGCCTCCCCACTTACAGGGTCAAGGGTTCTACTCCAGGTATTTCCTGGTACCCAAAAGAACCGGTGGCCTTCGGCCTATTCTAGACCTCAGAAATCTCAACAAATTCCTAGAGAAGGAAAAGTTCAAGATGCTTACTCTTGGAACACTTCTGCCCTACCTCCAGCAGGGAGATTGGCTATGCTCCTTAGATCTAAAGGATGCGTACACTCACATCCTCATTCATCCAGACCACAGAAAGTACCTCAGATTCATTGTGGGAGGAAACCATTATCAGTACAGAGTACTGCTTTTGGCCTCACCTCCGCTCCCAGGGACTTTACCAAATGCCTGGCAGTGGTGGCGGCCTACCTGAGAAATCAGGGAATCTTTGTCTTTCCCTATCTGGACGACTGGCTCATCAGGGGTCAGATGTGCCAGGAGGACCGTCAAGCCACCCTCAGAACTATTGCTCTTCTTCAAAGCCTGGGGTTTGTAATAAACATCGCAAAGTCCACTTTGCTCCCCTCCCAGAACTTGGAGTTCATAGGGGCAAGGCTGGACTATCTGCTGGCAAAGGCGTTCTTGCCAGAAGACAGAGCCCAAAGACTGATCAACTTAGCAAACCAGTATCTCCAGGAACAAGCAGGAATGAGTCTTCACATATGGGTACGTCGGTACCGACGGAGTCTGCGTGGGAACGCTTCCCAGCGTCCAATCAGAACGCTTTTGGAAGCATCCCAACACGCCTGCGTGTGCTGCCTTCCTGTCTTTCCCAACTGCCTCTCCTCAGTTTTCGTTTTTCCGCGGAGCCGGCAGGACGTCCTCCTGTCACCGCAGAAAATTCTTCTTTTATTTTTTGGTTTTCTTGTGGTCGCGGCTGTCTTCTCCGACGCCACCGGTACCGCCTGTGTTTCTTTTCCTTTTTCTTGTAAAATGTTTTCCTTTTTAAGGAATACTTTTCCTTGTTAGTGCCTCACGGTTTTCTTAGGCCTGCTAGGCCTACTCATTTTTCCTTATGGAACCGCCAGCCACTATTACCAAGAAATGTACAAACTGTGGCGGTACAAAATTAATTTTAGACACTCACAATTGGTGTCTCACCTGTTTGGGTCCTGACCATTTTCCTCCGGAGTGTCCCTCCTGCAATAGTATTCTCGGAAGAAGTCTTCAGCATCGAGTTCCCCTCGATACGCGGTACCCATCCAACTTCAGGGCACCGACCACTTCTTCTACACGAGATCAGGCAACCCAAAAACAGTCTTTTAAGACTAGCTAGTCCTTGAGTGGTAAATCTCATGCACAGCATAGAGATGCCTCTGGCCTTGCCCTCGAGAATACACTGGTTTTAAAACCCCGGTGGGAGTCTTCGGCCTCCAAAGCCTGTGTGGGGTTTCAGGTTGTTCCTGCGGTTCACCCCTCACAGAACATACCTGAGCCATGCTCGGTGGTGGCATCCTCTTCGAGCGGTACCGATACCCCGGCATCAGCAATGGTGTTGGATGACATATTCCTCACCAAGGATCGTAGTCTGGCGTCTTCGGTACCTTCGGGGCCGTTGGATACGTTCCAGACCGATCTTCCAGTATCGGTATCGATCCCGGTACCGATACTAGTACCGACGTCGGTACCCTCCAGATGTGCATCGATAGACTCACTTCCTTCGATGCCGAGTCTAGAATCCATCTCCAGTCTAGAGGACTGGGTACCGACTCACCTGGGTACAGACACCAGACGGTACCGAAGGCACGGTTCCGATGATCCATGTCCGGCACTCTCGGTTTCTCCGATGCCGTTAGAGTTGCCACCGGCTGGCCTTTATCCACGGGTATCGGATACGGTGCCGGAGTCGGTACCGGTATCCACATTACCATTGCTGTCGGTGCCTTCCATGCTTCTCTCATCAGGCTCGCTTCCCTCGATACCGAGTTTGGAATCAATCCCTAGCATGGACGATGTGCTACCGACTGTTGCTGGTCCCGACCTCCTGTGGAACCGGCGACCATCCTCTAAAGACCACCATTCAGGATCTTATATTCCTATAAAGTTGGATAGATCCCTCGGTGCCAATGCTAGTTCTTCAACAGATCTAGCCTGTCCAAAAGAATTTCCCTCTGGGGATTTTTCTTTTCAAGCTTTTCTCCTGGATATGGCAAAATCACTTGCCATTTCTATACCTGGACAGGATCCTACACAAGGAAATACAGAATCCCTCTATGTTTCTGGAAGAGCAAAGGAGAACATCATGCTTCCTTTGCATCATTCCTTGCAGGATCTCCTTCTACGAATGTGAGAAGCTCCTTTAACGGCACCCCCACCTTCCAGGACAACTGATCTTCTATATCAGGTGCCCCCCTCTCCAGGTTTTCAGAAGACTCAACTTCCTCATCATTCCATTGTTGTAGAATCAGCAATGAGGCGGGTGAAGAATACTAAAAAGCATTCCTCTTATCCGCCAGGTCGTGAGTCTAAGACTTTAGATGCCTTTGGACGCCAGACCTTCCAGGCATCCATGCTTTCAGCAAGAATTCTCTCATATATTTTTTATATGGGTTTATCTCTTGAAGAGGTCACAAAAAAATTACTGTTTTTGACTCCTTTTCTTCAAGAGCCCAAAAGAGCAGACTATTCCTTACTGGTTAGTCATGCTCAGAATATCTCTAGGTTCCTTACTCGTGCTTCCCTAGGCTCCTTTGAATCTGTTAGCAGAACTTCTGCTATAGCTATAGGGGCACGACGTAAAGCCTGGCTCCAGGCTTCAGACTTGGACAAATGGGCACAAGAGAGGCTGGGAAATACTCCTTGCACTGGAGAAAATCTCTTTAACAAGGAGTCTTTACTCCAGGTTGCTCAGTTAACCACTGACATTCCTGTTTCCAGAGGCTGTTCTACGCCTTCCTCTTTCCCAGTTGGTAGGAAATGTCCTACCAAACTTTCTTCCCCTAGGGGGAAAAAGTTTTATCCATCTTCTGCCCATCATACAGATGTTCCCAAACAGGGGAAACATCGCCCTGGTCTGAAGAAACCACAACCTCAACAGGGTCAGCAAACCCAGCAGTCGCAGGGTTTCAAATAGATCATCATTACCCCTCTTGGTTGGTGGTTAGAGTGGCAATCTGCTTCTTTTCACTTGAAGTATCTGCACTAATTTTATCCTAACCTTTTCTAGATATCTCTTCATGAGACATCTTTGCTTTTACTCTAAGAGTCTTTATGATGATCATGCCCATACTTAACAGGTTTTCTTTTCCTCTTTGGGGAAAAGAGAAGTGACAACTATCAATAAGACAGTTGTTTCCCTGTACTGGCATGTATCATCTTACCTTTCAGAGACTTCCTGCATAGTCGGTCTCCAACTCTGTCTTACCTCCCTCTTACTACAACATTTGATTTGTAAGAGTGGCTCTCTTACACTGGTAAGCCCCTGTGATCCTCTACCTGTTCCACAGGGATTCTCCCTTCCAGAGTTATCTCCCCCTTTATTACCTTAGGGCAGCTCATCAGACAATAGCAAGTCCTACTTTGTCTGTTTCCTTTTCCCAATCTAAAAGAGGAGGGTAAAAGAAATTTCCTTCCGCTGCCCTGGTACTTGCTGCAGATACAGCAATTCCTAGTGGTTAAGCCACTGGTTCTGTTCACCACACAACCAGGGGGTCCCCCTCCACTAGTAACTCTTCTAGCCTCAGTGCTAAACCCCAAACAGGTTATCAACCTTGTTTGGAAAACCCTATTATCACAGACTGGTTGGTTAACTTCTATTCTTCGCCCCCTTGTCCTTGGCAGAATAGTTTGTTTCCCACTGGCTTTGCACAGCCAGTTTTTTCTTCTAACCAACCTGAAGCATGCTCTCTGCAACTCTACATAGTAGCTTTGCACTATGGGCCCTTGCTAGAGAGCATTGGTATTTTGACTAGCAGATAACCCCAGATGGTTAGGAGGGATTTCCCCAGTCAGGTTTCCATGACTGGTAGGTATTCCCTATCCTTACCATCTCATCTTAAATCTCTTTTGAGACATAAGACTCAGGCCTTTCATCACGTGAAAACCTAAAGAATGGCCAATTCCCTAGCTTGGCCCATATCTCCTTTGGTCTTCTCGTCAGAGATAATTTTCTTTCAGTGGCAGCTAAAGGACGCCTGATACCCATCTTGCCCTCCTAGGCAGGTCACTATGATATCTTTCTCCATTGGCATCCTCTATCCATTCTCCATACTGCAGTTCTGGAGAGATCTGGACTTGCTGCCTGCAGACTGAAGTTATCCTCTGCATTTTTCACATAGGCCATCCTGGTTATTCAAGAGCTCAAATTCTGAAAGGAATCTAGACTCCTTCATGTCAGGGAGACCATTCCTCTGACTCTGCCAGTCATAACCAGGGAAAGAGGAATCTCCAGAAACAAGCAGGAATGAGTCTTCACATATGGGTACGTCGGTACCGACTGAGTCTGCGTGGGAACGCTCCCCAGCGTCCAATTAGAACGCTTTTGGGAGCATCCCACCATGCCTGCGTACTGCTTCCCGCCTTTCCCAACTGCCTCTCCTCAATTTTCGTTTTTCCACGGAGCCGGAAGGACGTCCTCCTGTCACCGCAGAAAATTCTTCTTTTATTTTTTAGTTTTTTTGTGGTCGCGGCTGCCTTCCCCGACACCACCGGTACCGCCGGTGTTTCCTTTATCTCCAGGAACAAGCAGGAATGAGTCTTCACATATGGGTACGTCGGTACCAACGGAGCCTGCACGGGAATGCTGCCCAGCTTTCAATTAGAAAGCTTTTGGCAGCATCCCTCGCGCCTGCGCAGTGACTTCCCGCCTTCTCCACAGCCTCTCTTCAGTTTTCGTTTTTCCGCGGAGCCGGCAGAACGTCCTCCTGTCACCGCAGAAACTTTTCTCTTTAATTGCTTTAATTATTTAAATTTTTTTGTTTTCTTGTGGTCGCGGCTGTTTTTCCTGCTACCACCGGTACCGCCGGTGGTTTTTAGGCTAAAATCTGTAAAACTTTTCTTCAGGTTTTTTTTTGCCTTAACTCTTAGGCCTACTAGGCCTTTTTCATTATGGAGCCTTCTTTTCCTAAGAAGTGCATCCGCTGTGGAAACACCTGTTTCTTTTTAGACACCAATAGTTGGTGTCTCAACTGTGTGGGTCCTGACCCTTTTTCCCCTGACTTGTCAGGAGATAATTTTGTGAGACAACCTTCAGTATTTAGAGTTTCCCTCGATACCGTTTTTTCTTCGGCAGTGAGGGTACCCGGTTTCTCTACTTCACAGGATCAGGTAACCCAAAAACAGTCTGTTAAGAGTAGTCAATGCTTGAGTGGTATGTCCCATGCCCAGCATGGTGACGGCTCCGGCCTTATCCTCAATCCATTGGCATTAACCCTGCGGGAGTCTTCGGGCTCCAAAGCGTTAAAGGGGTTTCAGGATGTTCCTGGGGCTCACCCCTCACAGAACATACCTGAGCCATGCGTGGGGGTGGTATCCACTTCGAGCGGTACCGAGCCTCCGGCATCGGCACCGGTGTCGAGTACTCCACTCTTCACCAGGGATCGTCATCGGGCGTCCTCGGTACCTTCGGGACCGATCGATACGCACCGCATTGACTTCCCTCAATCTCAGCCATGCTCCGGGACGGTACCGACGTCGATCGGTTCCGATACCCTAGCATCGGCATCGACATGGACCTCGGTACCGTTGGTATCGATCGATGTCACCCAGGCTGCCTTAGTGGTATCGGCATCGCCGATACTACCACTGGCATCGGAACTGTCGAGACATGCATCGCTAGTCTCGCTCTCTTCGATGCCGAGTCTTGAGTCGATATCGAGTCTCGAGGACTGCGTCCCGACGCGTCCCGGAACCGACTCCGGTCGTTTCCCAATAGGTAGTTCCGAAGATCTTAGCCATAACTCCCTCATGATCTCGGTACCACGACAGCAGTTCCCGATGACTACTTCACCTGCTAGTCCTTTATCAGTAGCAAGGTTGATGCCTGTTCTTGCACCGCTGCCTAGTTTGGAACCGATACCTGGCATTGCTGCAGTACCTTGTACGTCCTCTGATACTCAGGCTCTTTCTTTAGCCTCACCAGGAATACTTTCCATAGGAGATCAGTCTTTTCAGACTTTTCTCCGGGATATGGCAACCTTTCTTAATATTTCTATCCCTGGTTGTGATCCTACACATGGCTCACCGGCACAAATGCAACATATACAATTTCCTTTACATCCTGCTCTGCAGGATCTCCTTCTTAGGGTATGGAAATCACCCTTACGACTTCCTCAAGTTTCTAATGATGTTGAGGTTAGGTACCGTGTGCCACCCTCTCCAGGGTTCCAAAAACCTCAACTTTCTCATCGTTCCCTTGTAGTGGAATCAGCACTGAGGAAGGTTAAGAGCAAGAAGAAGCATTCTTCTTTTCCACCAGGTCGTTCTTCAAGAACACTTGATGCTTTTGGCCGTCAGGCCTTCCAAAACTCTATGCTAGCTTCCAGAGTTCTCTCATATATTTTTCACATGAGTCTAACACTCCAGGAAGTCACAGAGAAATTGTCTCTTTTGATCCCTTTTTTACCAGAGCCCAAGGCTACTGATTATACCTTGCTCATCAATCACAGCCGGAATATATCCTGGTTTCTGTCTCGTGCTTCTATAGATTCTTTTGAGTCCATTAGCAGATCCTCTTCTATTGCCATTGCAGCACGTCACAGAGCCTGGCTTCAGACTTGAACAAATGGGCACAAACTATACTAGCTCATTCTCCTTGTACAGGGGAAGGTCTTTTTAATAAGGAGGCTTTACGTCAGGCTGCTCAATGCTCCCCTGACTCTTCTTCCACTAGAAACCATTCTAAGCCACCTCCTTCTTCAAATAGTAGGAAATGTCCTACCAAACCTTCTTTTCCTAAGAAAAGAAAGTTTCATTCCTCTCCTGCCCATCATTCGGCTGTACCTAAACAAGGGACGCCTCAGCCTAGTCTGAAGTCCTCCAGTTCTGGCCAGTCTCAACATTCCCAGCAACCATAGGGGCCGGGAGTTGTAACTACATATTAAAAGATTATTCACTGTGCTTTTCTTTTTCAGTGTACTAACCTGTCAAAAAATTATTTTGTTCAGGTACTACACACTTCTCCTCTTCTTACTCTCCAGAAGAGCAGTTGCAACTATCACCTGATAGTTTCTTTCCCAACTGAACATTTTTCCTTCAGTTGACTTACCCCATGAGTATGTCACCCTCCAACTACTTGAGGGCTACCATACTGAACTACTTCTCTGGTCGTTCCCCAGACAGTGAGAAGAGATATCCCCTCTCTTTTCTTGTCTGTTTTTCTTTATTCAGCACAGGACAATCTCTCTGCTGTTTCTGTCAGCAGCTCTGCCTGCAGGAGTTGTAATAATTGTATTACTGGGACTTTTCCAAGTTCCAGTCCCTTGTTAAAAATTTTTGTCTAGCCTCAGTAGTGATTCCAAACTATCTTGGATCTTCCTACTCGTTAGGCTTTCTCACATTATTCTAACCATCTCCTTTTCTAGGATATGGCAACATAACTGATTTTCATTCAGTTTCTCTCATAGCTCTCCTGCACAATGCTCTCTGCAGTCTTCAGAGAAGCTTTCTACTATGAGGGCTTTGCTATAGAGCATTGTCCTTGTCTCTGAAGTTCCTCTATTATTAGAGAGAAACTTCTCAACCCTTCCTATACCTGTGAGGGTTCTCCACACCCCCTCTAACCTGGGGTGTTAACACGAGATAGCAGTTCTTCTGCATGAAAATCCAAGGCATCTACCATGTCAGTGTTCTGTAGAACTCCCTGCCTTGTTCCCTACAGATTCATATCTTCATCTGTTCTCACGCGAACATCCCGGTTATCTCACTGGGTTGCTTTCCTGCATCCCTCAACCCACGGAAATAGATTCTCTATGCATATCCCAAGTGGGCTCACCCTCTTGCAGAACGCAGATTCTTTTTCATTTATATTCCCCATGTACAATTATGGGGCTGGGTGGTAGATATGTATCTCAATCTGTTGTCTTGTATGTAGCATCTCCATATATGTCTACATACTTTGGTGGTGCTAAACCATGCCCCACAAATTTCCATATATCTAGGTATATCATCTCTATATATATATATTTGATATATTTCACCACCCATATCCTAATATACAAATCTGGACATATGTATATTTATATATCTATATATATCTATGAATGTATACATATCTATTCCAGCCACATATATATATATATCTCCCCATATGTATGTGTTTGATGGGGGGCTTCTTAAGGGTTGGTCAATCTTATTCACTATCACCCTTACTGTCTATACTACATGATTTACCTCTTAGAGGTTTTAGACAGATTGTTGCCCTACGTCCCATACCAAATTATGATACCGGACCTGTTAAGCACCATCAACCACTTTGGTGCTAACATCTTCCATTTTTCTTTATGTCCTTGAAGCATCCAGCTTCAATATTTTTCCTATCTCTCGCCAGCTAGGAAAAACAGTGTACATCTTTATCTTCGAGTACACAACTGTTTTCCGTAGGAATAGGAGTTGTCCATTCCCCCTTTCCTGCCAGGACTGGGCTAGTTCTTCAACTCCGTCAGTCTTCTTCCTTTAGTCCTCAATGTTCATGATGCCTAAAGGACTTTTCAGCTTTTCCCATAAAGCTTTCCATTGAAGACCAGACGTCTACTCCTACCCAGTTAACACCTGGATCATCCACTACCTCCAGGTCTGAACCTTCATCCTCACTCTGAGAGGTCACCTTGAAGATTCCGCCACTGCTTATCCAGTAGACTCCATCATGCTTTCTACTTCCTACCATACAGTAGGTAAACTGCATATTTTAAGTGTACATTAAATATGTTTAATGCTACTTATCATATCTACCAAGGACTCCTGTACTCTGTAGAACCTCTAGTCCTTGGCTATGCTGTTTCTTTCCTTACAGCTCTTTTATTATCAACTCCTACCCTCCATCCCACATTGGATGCTGGGGATTCCTGGAAACAAAATGCAACCCTGTTCCAGGCACTTGCATTTTTATGGGATCTCCCCCTGGCATCTCCAGCTAGGGAGTCCCCATGGAGTGGAGGAGTGGCCTAGTGGTTGGGGCAAGGTACTTCAGGCCGGAAGGTCGGTGGTTCAAATCCCACTAGAGGACAGCAACCTTGGGCCGGAAGGACTGGGGTTTCTAGTCCCACAGGTGCTCCTTGTGGTCTTGGGCAAGCCACTTAACCCTCCATAGCCCATGTTCCCTGTAAAATAGTTATCTCCAAGTTATAATGCCCTGTTCAATGTAATTTCAGTTTGTTCAATGTAAACCACACTGATGCAGAATAGCGCGGTATATAAGAGAATGTAAAATAAATAAATAAATGTGAAGACTCATTCCTGCTTGTTCCTGGAGATAGCACAGTTACTTACCTGTAACAGGTGATCTCTGGGAACAGCAGGAATTAGTCTTCACAACCCTCCCACCTCCCCTAAGAGTTGCATCTTTTTAATTTTTTCCCTTTTCTCTCCTCGCCTTTGTCTCAGCTCTGAAACTCAACTGAAGAGAGGCTGTGGAGAAGGCGGGAAGTCACTGCGCAGGCGCGAGGGATGCTGCCAAAAGCTTTCTAATTGAAAGCTGGGCAGCATTCCCGTGCAGGCTCCGTCGGTACCGACGTACCCATATGTGAAGACTAATTCCTGCTGTTCCCAGAGATCACCTGTTACAGGTAAGTAACTGTGCTTTCTTTTCTTGTAAAATTTTTCCTTTTTAGGGATTATTTTTTCTTCCTTAGTGTCTCACGGTTCTCAGGCCTTCTAGGCCTCTCCATCTTCCTTCATGGAACCGCCAGCCACTTTCCCCAAGAAATGTACAAACTGTGGCGGTACAACTTTATTTTTAGACACTCACAATTGGTGTCTAACCTGCTTGGGTCCTGACCATTTTCCTCCGGAGCCCTCGGACAATAGTATTATGAGAAGAAGTTTTCAACATAGAGTTCCCATTGACACACGGTCCCCCTCCAACTTCAGGGCACCGACCATACCTTCTTCTACACAGCATCAGGTAACCCAAAAACAGTCTGTTAAGACTAGCCAGTCCTCGAGCGGCAGTTCTCATGCACAGCATAGAGATGCCTATGGCCTTGTCCTCGAGAGTCCACTGGCTTCAAAACCCCTGTGGAGTCTTCGACCTCCAAAGCCTGTATGGGGTTTCAGGTTGTTCCTGAGGTTCACCCCTCACAGAACATACCTGAGCCATGCCCGGTGGTGGCACCGCTTTGAGCGGTACCGATACCCCTGGCATCGGCACTGATGTTGGATGAAACATTCCTCACCAAGGATCGTCGTCTGGCATCCTCGGTACCTGCGGGGCCGGTGGATACGCTCCAGACCGACCTTCCAGTATCAGTACCAGCACCGATGCTAGTACCGACGTCGGTACCCTCCAGACATGCATCGATAGACTCGCTTCCTTTGATGCCGAATCTGGAATCGATCTCCATTCTGGAGGACGGGGTACCGACTCGCCTTGGTACCGACTCCCGTCGGTACCGAAGGCTCGGTTCCGATAATTCGGATCCGCAACTCTCGGTTCCTCCGATACCGTTAGAGTTGCCACCGGCTGGCCTTCATCCACCGGTATCAGATACGGTACCGAAGTCGGTACCGCTATCCACATTACCATTGCTGTTGGTACCTTCCATGCTTCTCTCGTCAGGCTCGCTTCCCATCGATGCTGAGTTTGGAATCGATCCCTAGCATGGACGATGTGTTACCGACTGTCGCTGGTCCTGACCTGCAGTACCAGCAACCACCCTTTAAGGATCCCATACTGCACCATTCAGGATCTTCTATTCCTATATATTTGGATAGATCCCTCGGTGCCATTGCTAGTTCTTCATCAGATATAGCCTATCCAAGGGAAGTTCCCTCTGGGTATCCTTCTTTCCAGACTTTCCTCCTGGATATGGCAAAATCACTTGCCATTCCTATTCCTGGACAGGATCCTACACAAGGGAATACAGAATCCCTCTCTGTTCCTAGCAAAACAAAGGAGAACATAATGCTGCCTTTGCATCATTCTTTGCAGGATCTCCTTCTACGAATGTGGGAAGCTCCTTTAAAGGTACCCCCACCTTCCAGAGCAACTGATCTCCTATATCCGGTGCCCCCCTCTCCAGGGTTTCAAAAGACTCAACTTCCTCATCATTCCATTGTGGTAGAATCAGCAATGAGGCGAGTGAAGAGTAATAAAAAGCACTCTTCTTGTCTGCCAGGTCGTGAGTCTAAGACACTAGATGCCTTTGGACGTCATACCTTCCAGACATCCATGCTTTCAACAAGAATTCTCTCATATATTTTTTATATGGGTCTATCTCTTGAGGAGGTCACAAAGAAATTACATCTTTTGACTCCTTTTCTTCAACAGCCCAGGAGTGCAGACTATTCCTCACTGGTAAGTCATACTCAAAATATCTCTAAGTTTCTTTCTCGTGCTTCCCTAGACTCATTTGAGTCTGTTAGCAGGACGTCTGCTATAGCTATAGGGGCACGACGTAGAGCCTGGCTCCAAGCTTCAGACTTGGACAAATGGGCACAAGAAAGACTGGGAAATACTCCTTGCACTGGAGAAAATCTCTTCAACAAGGAGTCTTTACTCCAGGTTACTCAGTTGTCTACTGACTTTACTGTTTCCAGAGGCTGTTCTACGCCGCCTTCTTTCCCAGTAGGTAGGAAATCTCCTGCCAAACTTTCTTCCCCTAGGGGGAGAAGGTTTTACCCATCATCTGCCCATCATACAGATGTTCCCAAACAGGGGAAACATCGCCCTGGTCTGAAGACTCCACAAACTCAACAGGGTCAACAAACCCAGCAGTCGCAGTGTTTCAAATAGATCATTGTCCCTCTTGGTTGGTGGTTAGGGTGGCTTCTTTTCACTGGCAGTATCTGCATTAAATTTATCCTAACCTACCTAGATATCTCTTCATGAGACATCTTTTCTCTAAGAGTCTTTATGATGATCATGTCCATACTTAGCAGTTTTTCCTCTTCCTCTGGGAGGAAAGAGAGGTAACAACTATCAATGGACAGTTGTTTCCCTGTACTGGCATGTATCATCTCACCTGTCAGAGACTTCCTCCATAGTCTGTCTCTGGCAACTCTGTCTTACCTCCCTCTTACTACAACATTTGGTTTGTAAGAGTGGCTCTTTTACACCGGTAAGCCCCTATAGTCCTCTACCTGTTCTACCGGGGGATTCTCCCTTCTGGAGTTGTTTTTCCCCCTTGTTACCTTAGGGCAGCTCATCAGACAATAGGAAATCCTACCATGTCTGTTTCTTTTTCCCAATCTAAAAAGGGAAGAGGGAAAAGAAATTCTCTATGCTGCCCTGGTAGTGGCTGCAGATGCAGCAATTCCTAGTGGTTAAGCCACTGGTTTTGTTCACTACACCACCGGGGCTTCCCCTCCACTAGCAATCCTCCTAGCCTCAGTGCTAAGTCCCAAACAGGTTATCAACCTTGTTTGGGAAACCCCATTATCACAGTCTGGTTGGTTAACTTCTATTCTTCGCCCCCTTGTCCTTGGCAGAATAGCTGGTCACCTGCTGGCTTTCCACTGCCAGTTTTTTCTTCTAACCAACCTGCAGCATGCTCTCTGCATCTCTACAGAGTAGCTTTGCACTATGGGCCCTTGCTAGAGAGCATTAGTATCTTGCCTAGCAGATAACCCCAGATGGTTAGGGGGGGGTTCCCCCAGTCATGTCTGGCAGGTATTCCCTGCCCTTTCCATCTTATCTTAAATCTCTTTTGAGGCATAAGCCTCAGGCCTTTCATTACGTGAAAGCCTAAAGGAGGGCCAATTCCCTGGCTTGGCCCATATCTCCTTGAGTCTTCTCGTCGGAGATAAATTTCTTCAATGGCAGCTAGAGGATGCCTAATACCCATCTTGTCCTCATAGGCGGATCACTAGGGTATCTTCCTCCAGAGGCGTCCTCTGTCCATTCTCCTCTGCAATTCTGGAGATATCTGGACTTCCTGTCTGCTGACTGACGTTATCCTCTGCATTTTTCATGTAGGCCATCCTGGTTATTCAAGAGCTCAAATTCTGCAAAGAATTCAGCTGCCTTCTTGTCAGGGAGACTTTTCCTCTGACTCTGCCAGTCATAACCAGCAAGGGAGGATTCTCTATTTATATATTCAAGCAGGTATCAACCTTCTTGCTGTCAGATGAATATTCCTCTCTCCCTATATCCCTAGGGGGGATGGGGTTCTATGGACATCTCTCCATCCATATACCTGGAGACGTGTCTATATGCCTGCCTATTCATATAGGTATATATAGATAAGTATATATATGTATTTATATATATCTATCGGTGTATCTTCTGCCCATAAATATCTCTTTATAGATATAGGCATATATACACTATAGGTGTACATATTTAAATATATATATATATATATATATAGATATATAGATATATATAGATATATATAGATATAATGAGATATATTTTTAGATAGATCTGTATCCATCTACTTATTTATCTGTCTGTTAGGTTCAGATATCCTTACATTCCTATATGATCCTGACAGATGGGCACTAACCCTATCAATGCTGTACCAGCATAACTAGGGGGCTACACCTATAACCACTTCCTGTGGTAATCAACAAACTTTTTCCTTGCCATAGCCTTTTCAGGTTAGGTACTCCTGAAGCTCTCCATGTACCTTTCTTTCCTAATTGACCCCATTTAGGAAAGACATTGCGGAGCTTCAGTTGCTCTAAAGCATAAGTGTCAAACTCTGGCCCGCGGGCCAAATTTGGCCCGTAGTGTAATTATATTTGGCCCGCGAGCTATACCAAATGACTACTAGAGCTAGCCCGCCGGTATTATACAGCGCATTCATTCATCGCTAATACTACAAATCCCATAATGCCTTGCTGTTGTTTTGGCGCGTCAATCAGGACAGGTCCCAGAAACGCCCTCTCCTGTGTGACAGAAGTCATAGCGATCTCAAGCTACAACTGTCACTGTGGAACCCCTTCCCAAAAATGGCAAAAAGAAAGGCAGACAACAGGAACTTTCTGGACAGGTGGGAGACAGAATATTTGTTTACATATGTAAAAGACAGACCTGTTTGTCTGATTTGTGGAGTCAACGTGGCTATAACTAAGGAGTATAACATTCGACGACACTATGAAACAAAACACCATGACAAGTACAAGGACCTGGACATGACTCAAAGGAGCCAGAAAGTGGAGGAGATGAAAAGAAGTTTGGTTTCACAACAGAATATGTTCAAAAAAGCCACATCACAAAGTGAGGCTGCTGTAAAGGCTAGTTATATTGTGGCAGCAGAGATCGCAAAATCAGCCCGGCCCTTTAATGAGGGAGAGTTTGTGAAAAAGTGCATGTTGAAAGTTTGTGACATCGTGTGCCCAGAGAAAAAGCAAGCCTTTTCAAACGTGAGCCTGAGCAGAAACACAGTAGCTGATCGCACATGTGATCTTGCCACCAATCTGTATGACCAGCTTTTGGAAAAGGGAAAAGATTTCGTTGCATTCTCCCTTGCTGTGGATGAGAGCAGCGACGCATCTGATACTGCTCAGCTGTCAGTCTTCATCCGTGGAGTGGACTCAAATATGTGTGTTACGGAGGAGCTATTGGGATTCAAATCAATGCATGGCACAACCACAGGAAAGGAAATTTTTGAGGAGGTTTCCAAATGCGTAACTGAAATAAAGCTGCCGTGGGATAAACTCGTGGGATTAACGACAGATGGTGCGCCAGCGATGTGCGGTAAAACAAGTGGACTGGTGGGCAGGGTCCGGGAGAAGATGCAGGAAGAGAACTGTGCAGGTGAACTAACTGTTTATCACTGCATCATACATCAGGAATCATTGTGTGGCAAAGCCCTAAAGATGGAACATGTTATGACCACAGTAACACAAGTAGTTAACTTTATAAGAGCCAAAGGTCTGAATCACCGCCAGTTTAAGTCTTTTCTGGAGGAGTGTGGTTCGGAATACGCAGACGTGCCGTATCACACAGAGGTGAGATGGTTAAGCCGAGGAAAAGTACTGAATAGATGTTTTGAGCTGCATGAGGAAATATGTCAGTTTCTGGAAAGCAAAGGGAAGGACACAGCAGAGCTTCGGGAGAAAACGTTTCTGTGTGAGCTGGCCTTTCTGTGTGACATCTCGAGCCATCTCGATGCGCTGAACCTGCAGCTTCAGGGGCGGGGGCGCATCATCACAGACATGTACGCTGCAGTGAGGGCTTTTAAAACTAAACTGTGCCTGTGGGAGAATCAGATGCTGCAAGGAAACCTTGGCCATTTTCCCTGCTGCCAAACCATGAAAACGCAGTTCTTTACCAACTTGTTCCCATGCGCACAGTTTGCTGAACAAACTCAGTGTACTCGGCGCTGAGTTTAGCCGGCGATTTGCCGACTTTGATGTCCAGAAATGTAGGTTTGAACTGCTCAGTAATCCCTTTGCAGTTAATGTGGAAAACGCACCAACCAACCTCCAAATGGAGCTAATTGAACTCCAGTGTAATGACACGCTGAAGTCAAAGTATGATGCTGTGGGCGCCGCCCAGTTTCCACAGTTCATCCCTGACACAATGCCTCAGCTCCGCACCCAAGCTGCTCAGATGCTCTCCATGTTCGGCAGCACTTATCTATGTGAGCAACTTTTCTCCTCGATGAAGATGACCAAAACATCTCACAGGAGACGTCTGACTGATGAACACCTTCGCTCGATACTGAGGATTTCCTCAGCTCAAAGCCTGAGCCCAGACATTGATGAACTATCATCCAAGAAGAGATGCCAGGTATCTGGCTTGGGCACATCAGATTAGATCAGTGTGCAGCAAACTGAGCAATAATTAACGTTTTCTTTATGCACTTTTTCTTGCTACTCCAAGACATGGGCTTGAATGGTTGATTAATTTTATTATTGTTATTTTATTTTAAAAATTATTATTTATTATTATTTAAATCTTATTTAATAAATGAATGTCATTGATGTTTTTTTTTATTTGAAATTGGTTTTTGCATATCTGAACTATTAAGTTATAAATTGTATAGTAATAAGTGTTGCTTCATATTCAATGTTAAAGCAAATCTTGTTTGGGTCCATATTAAAAGGTTCATTTGTTCAATGCTGGCCCGCGACTTTGTTCAAGTTTTACATTTTGGCCCACTGTGTATTTGAGTTTGACACCCCTGCTCTAAAGCTTAGCGCTCCTGAGTCTGTCCTTACTTTCTTATCAGATACAAGGGTCTCCATACCCTTTCTCCCCTACATGGACTGATTCCAACCCCAGTCCAGTTGGGTCAGACTCATTTTTTCTCTTGGTCCTAGATTTGTACTGTTTTTGGACCAAAACAGCTTAAGCTTTCTTTAATAGTACCTTCTGCGTCTCCGCTGAAGCTCTACCTCCTGTACTACCCCAGTTTTCCCCTGGGGCTATTTTCTCATCCTGAAGGGTTCTGACCTCCACTTGTTTTTGTTCTACTGTATTACCTCTACTTCTCAGTGAGGTACCCCTTGAGCACATTCACTGGCTCTTCTAGCAGATCCATATGTAGCTCAGTGCACTTGTGCAATGCCAACAAGGGAGGCCCAGATTACAATATTTTACTACTAAATACCCTCGATACAGGGTCTTCCCCTTTTGAAGCCCTGTTCTAGCCAGCTGTTCCACAGCTCCTTTTCTGTATTCAACTCCTACCCTCCATCCCCAGGATGCCTGAGGTCCTGAGGAATAGCATGGCTCGTTCTAGACTTGCAACATGCTAGGACTCCCTCCAGGCATCTGAGCTTGGGAGTCCCCATATGTGAAGACTCATTCCTGCTTGTTCCTGGAGATAGCACAGTTACTTACCTGTAACAGGTGATCTCTGGGAACAGCAGGAATAAGTCTTCACAACCCACCCACCTCCCCTAGGAGTTGCATTTCTCTCTCTTTATCTTTCCCTTCCTTGCTCTCTCTCTCTCTTTGTCTCAGCTTTAAAACTTAACTGAGGAGAGGCAGTTGGGAAAGGCAGGAAGGCAGCACGCAGGCATGGTGGGATGCTCCCAAAAGCGTTCTAATTGGACGCTGGGGAGCGTTCCCGCGCAGATTCCGTCGGTACCGACGTACCCATATGTGAAGACTTATTCCTGCTGTTCCCAGAGATCACCTGTTACAGGTAAGTAACTGTGCTTTCTCAGCAGGTCTCTGGTCTCCGCCAGACTCTGCCTGAGGCTTCTTGGCCACATGGCTTCGACAGTACATGTGACCCCCAATGCCAGGCTCCATATGAGGCCTGCACAGTGGTGCCTTCGGTCTCAGTGGTCACAGGCCACAGGCTGCCTCAGAGACAGGATAAAGGTGTCCAGACAATTTCTGAACTCCCTCCGCTGGTGGCTGCACCCACCCAATCTGCTGCAAGGGGTACCTTTTCAGGTTCCTAGGTTCACAGTGGTGTTGACCACGGATGCCTCCCTGCAGGGCTGGGGAGCTCATTGTCTGGGCAAGTGCACCCAGGGCTTGTGGTCTCCCTGGAAAGCCGCACAGCAAATCAATCTACTGGAACTCAGGGCTATTCGGTTAGCCCTCAAGACTTTCTCTCCAACCCTGGCTCATCAGTCTGTCCTAGTTCAAACAGACAACCAAGTAGCCATGTTTTAAGTGAACAAGCAGGGCGGAACTGGGTCCAGGCTCCTTTGTCAGGAAGCACAGGAACTTTGCTTGTTTGCTCTCAGGCACAACATGCTCCTCAAGGCTGTGTATCTACCTGGCCAGGAAAACTACCTAGCCGACAGGTTGAGCAGGATTCTGCAGCCCCATGAGTGGCAGCTCCATCATTTGGTGGTTCAGAAGATCTTCCTGAAATGGGGACTTCCATCCATAGATCTGTTTGCTATTCCACTGAACAAACAGCTGCCAAGGTTCTGCTCCAGGCAACCGCATCCCCTGCGGATAGCAGCAGATGCTTTACTGATTCCCTGGACTCCGGGCCTCCTGTATGCGTTTCCTCCCACGCCCTTGGTGGCCCGAACTCTCTTCAAAATTCTTCAGGACAAGGCCTCGGTCCTGCTGGTGGCTCCCAGGTGGCCGAGACAGCCTTGTTTTCCACTTCTGCTTCAGCTGATAGTGGATCCCCCACTGCCTCTGGGGTTGCAACCCGACCTTCTCTCTCAGGAGCAGGGTTCCCTTCTTCACCCCAATCTCAAAGCTCTCAATTTGATGGCCTGGAGGCTGCAAGGGTAGTTTTGGCTCCCTGGGGCCTATCTCAGGAAGTTGAGGAGGTTGTTCTAGCCTCTAGGAAACAGTCCACTAAGAAAACCTATGCTCTGAAGTGGAAAAGGTTTTCTGTGTGGTGTCAGCTACTATGTACAGAAGATCCTTTCTCCTGTACTGTACCAGTAGTGCTTCAGTACTTACTGCACTTACCCAATCAGGGACTTAAGTCCAATTCTGTTCGGGTCCACCTCTCAGCTCTAGCAGCTCACCACTCACTGGTGGAAGGACATTCTCTGTCGGTTCAGCCCTTGGTGTCCCACTTTCTCAGAGGTTTGCTCTTGCTCAAGCCTCCAATCCGTCCTCCTGTTCCTGAGTGGGAGTTGAATGTGGTCTTGCAGCAACTGACTCGCCCACCTTTTGAGCCGATGGCTACTTGTCCACTCCGCCTCCTCTCCTGGAAGACACTCTTCTTGATAGCCTTAACCTCGGCCAGGCAAGTGAGTGAGCTTCAGGCCCTGGTCTGTGATAGGCCTTACACCTGCTTCTATAGGAACAGGGTAGTCCTTAGGACTCATCCAAAGTTCCTCCCTAAAGTTGTCTCCTCTTTCCACCTCAACCAAGAGGTGGTTCTTCCAACATTCTTCCCTAGGCCTCATGCAAGCCAGGCTGAGGCAGTTCTGCATACCCTGGACTGTAGGAGGGCCTTATCCTTCTACCTTGACCGTACGCAAGGGCATAGAAGGGCTACTCAGCTCTTCGTATCTTTTGACCCTAATCATTTGGGCTTAGCTGTGTCCAAGCGTACCTTGTCCACCTGGGTAGCTGACTGTATCACCTGGGCTTACAGGGCGGCTGACCTTCCTTTGCAGGGTTGGGTCACAGCCCATTGTGTCAGGGCAAAGGCTGCCTCAGTGGTTCACCTCCGCTCTGTACCGTTGGTGGACATCTGCAGGGCTGCAACTTGGTCCTCAAGCCAGACTTTTGCGGCCCATTACTGTCTGGAGAGGGAGTCCCGTAGGGGCAGTGCTTTTGGCCAGGCAGTACTCCGGAATCTCTTTGAGGTTTAGGCAACTCCTGCCCTCCAGCCCTCCGTTGGGCTACCGGTGGAGGTTGTCAGTGAAAAGCCTTTCTTTGATGCTGGGACTAGAGGGAGTTCTCATGTTCAGCCTGGGTTCCTTGGTAGCCCAGAGCTAGGGAGTCACCCATATGTGAGGACTGACTTCCTGCTTGGTCCTGGAGAAAGAGTAGTTACTCACCTGTAACAAGTGTTCTCCAGGAGCAGCAGGAATCAGTCCTCACAACCCTCCCTCCTCCCCTGGGCGTTGCAGTTGTACATAGTTTATTTTTACATTTTTGTGTGCTGTTTTAGCTATGTCATTTGACTGAGCAAGATGGCACCTTTAGGCGGGAAGGGAACCGCGCATGCTTGCCTGCATTCCCAAAGGCTTTCTTGGAAAGCTGGGGAAATGCTCTGCAAGGGCTCCATCGGCGTCGATGTCACCCATATGTGAGGACTGATTCCTGCTGCTCCTGGAGAACACCTGTTACAGGTGAGTAACTACTCTATCTCTGATTAATGCCCTCCTTGCCTGGTCTGTAAGTTTTGGGGGGCGGTCTTCTCTTGTCAGGTTTGTAGTGGTGATATATTCTTTCCATTTTGTTATAATGGCTTTAGTGTTGCTCTGTGGGACATTCAGAATTTGGGATATGTTTTTTTTTATAACCCAACCCTGATCTACACTTCTTCACAACTTTGTCTCTGGCCTGTTTGGGGTACTCCTTGGTCTTCATGTTGCTTGCTTAGTGGTGTTACAGTCAGGGGTCTTTCAGAACAGGTATATTTATACATGCATCATGTGACTGATCATGTGACAGGTGGATCCTAATCAATGAATTATGTGAGTTTTCAGTTAATTGGTTGGACCAGATCTTATTCATCCCTTTTTCATAGCAAAAGGGATGAATACATATGCACTCACAACTTTTCAGTTTTGACTGTACCGACGGAGCCTGCGCGGGAACGCTCCCCAGCGTCCAATTAGGAAGCTTTTGGGAGCACCCCACAGCGCCTGCATGCTGCCTTCCCGCCTTTCCCAACTGTCTCTCTCCAGTTCTTTGTTTTCCGCGGAGCCAGCAGGTCGCACTTCCTGTCACCGCAGAAAATATCCCATTTATTCTTTTTTTTTGTGGTCGCGTCTGCCTTCCTTCGACGCTACACTGGTGCCGCCGGTTCTTTCTTTCTTTCTTTTCCTTAAAAAAACAAAAACAAAAAACCCTTTTCCTGGAGTCTTCCAGCTTTTTTTCTCTGGTGCCATGCACCATTTTGGGCACTAGGCCCAAATTTCCTCTACAATGGAAAAACCCGCTTCGGGTTTTAAAAAGTGATTCAAGTGTGGCAGTACCATCTCTGTCACCAACACCCATGAGTGGTGCCTCAAATGTTTAGGTCCTGGCACTCTATCTCTGAGTGTGTTGCCTGTGGGATGATGTCGAAGAGAGGTCGGCAAAACCGAGCTGCTAAACTTAGCACCCTTTTTCCTTCCGGTGCAGCATCTGTGGCATCAAAGTCTTCCAGGGCTTCGTCTTCCTCCCATGGATCTCAGGTAACTAAACATAAGTCTAGCCGGTCCTCAAAGGGTAGATCTCCTTTTAAGTATCGAGATGCCTCTGGCGTTGCCCTTGAGGGACTCACAACGGCAAAATTGCCCCGGCGGGAGGCTTTCAGCTTCCAAAACATCATCGGGGCTTCAGGATGTTCTCGAGGCCCCAACCTCGGCAGAACTACTGGTGCCATGCTCTGGGGTACCGGCCGCTTTGTCCGCTACCGATACCCAGGCATCGGTGGCGTCGATAGACCAGAGATTCTTAGCTATTGAATGCAGTCTGGAGGCTCTTCTCTCGGCATCGAGACCGAAACTGCTTCAGACAACTCAACCGGTACCGGCACCTACATCGGTACCGGGGCCAATTGCATCAACGTCGGCAGGTGTACTACCGGTACCGACGCATGCTGTGCCCTCCGGTACTGAGAAGTCGGTACCGGACCCTGTCGATACCGACTTAGATCGGTACCGGTATCGTGCGCTGCACGATTACCCGGACAGGAGATACTTTGAATCCTCCGAGTCTGAAGACTCTGACAGCTCTGTCGATACCAGAGTATTTCTTCCTGAGGATTCTTCCTCTCCTAAACGTAGGATGTCTCCTCCAGAGGATATATCCTTCCAGGATTTTATCCGGGATGTGGCTCGAGGTCTTTCCATCACAGTGGCTCCTGAAACAGAGCCTAGGGCGAAGGAATTGGAGATTTTACAGTATCCTAAAGCTCCCAAAGAGGCAGCTACTTTGCCTATTCATGAGATCTTGCATGATCTCATGATAAGAATGTGGGAAACACCTCTCACCACTTCTCCTCATTCTTGTAGGCTCGGTACCATGTATCGAGTTCCTCCCTGTCCTGGCTTTCAAAAAACCCAGCTGCCCCACCATTCCATGGTGGTGGAATCAGCTATGAGAAGGATCAAGATTGCGAAAAGACATGCATCTAATCCTCCAGGACGCGAATGTAGAACTCTTGATGCTTTTGGGCGTCGAACCTTCCAGGCCTCTATGCTTTCTGCCAGGATTAGTTCCTACATTTTATATATGGGAATGTTCCTTAAGGAAGTTAAAGGAGATCCAGAGCTTATGAGCCCTCTTCTTCCCGATGATAAGTGACAAGATTATCTTGCACTTATCAAACATGCTCAGGATGTTTTCAAATTCGTAAATCGTGCAGCTTTTGATTGTTTTGAGTGCATAAGCAGAACTTCTGCTATTGCCATAGGCGCACATAGGATTGCCTGGCTCCAGGCATCTGACTTGGAACTTTGGGTACAGGACAAATTGGGGAATATTCCTTGCACAGAAGAGAATCTCTTTGGCAAAAATTGGCAAGAGAAAGCTAATGAGCTAGATGCTGATAGTGTCACCTTGGATAGCTTATCAAAATCTACAGCTGATCCTGCAAGGAAAAGGTCCTACAAAAAAACATTCTTCACTAGAAAGAAGTTTTACCCCTCCTATACCCACCAAGGGCATCGTTCAGGTCAGTCTGCCCAAAAGGGTCTGCAGCAACCTAAACAAAGAAAAACAAAGGCTGCTAAGCCTCAACCGGCTCAGCAGACTCAGCCTCCACAGGGGCTTTGACTCCCATCTAGAGAACTTCTTTTTCCTGGCCCTGAACGGGCCAGAGCCTTCCACCATTCCAGGAAAGTTGTTATTTTGCCCCCAGATGGGGGCAGATAACAGCAGAAAGTTGGACTCTGTCCATTGTAAGAGAGGGATACAAGCTTCACTTCGTCAGCATGCCCCCTCCTACAATGGTGAGACAGTTCAATTCTCAGACCTCTCTCAACTCCCAGTTAGATCACAAAGTCAGTCAGCTTCTTGCCCAAAGGGCAATAGAAGAAGTACCTATTCATAAACAGGGTGCAGGGTTCTATTCCCCCTTTTTCCTTATTCCAAAGAAAACAGGAGGGCACAGACCCATTTTGGACCTCAGAAATGAACAAATTCCTGTTCAAAGAGAAATTCAAAATGATTTCTCTGGGAACTCTACTGCCATACCTTCAGAGTCAGGACTGCCTTTGTTCTCTAGATCTCAAGGATGCGTACATTCATGTTCTCATCCATCCAACTCACTGAAGGTTTCTTCGCTTTCTGTTTCAAGGGAAGCACTACCAATACAGAGTTCTTCCTTTTGGCCTGGCCTCGGCACCAAGGGTGTTCACAAAATGCATGGCTGTGGTGGCAGCATTTCTCCGCACCCTAAAAATATTTGTCTTCCCTTACTTGGACGATTGGCTCATTCGAGCCCCATCAGAGCTAGAGGCCAGGATTTCTCTATCTCGCACAATGCGTATCCTTCAATATTTGGGACTTGTCATAAACGTCCCAAAATCCAACCTAGCCCCTACTCAATCTCTAGAGTTCATATGAGCCCTGCTGGATACCAGACAGACAAGGGCCTATCTTCCACAGTCCTGCTGCCTTCGCATTGTGCAGTTAGCTTCCCAAGCAATGCTAAAGTCTCACCTCACTGCTCGGGAAATGTTGCAACTGCTAGGCCACATGGCATCCACCGTGCATGTGGTCCCTTATGCCCGTCTCCATATGAGGGCAGCCCAGTGGACTCTATCCACGCAGTGGACTCAGGCGTCAGGTTTTCTGTCAGACAAAATAGCAACCTCAGATCGTCTTATTTTGTCTCTCCAATGGTGGCAGTCACTCCAGAATCTGTTGGTGGGGTCCCCTTTTCAGCAACCCCCACCTCAAGTAACTCTAACAGATGCCTCACAGGTGGGTTGGGGAGCCCATTTGCAAGGCCTCTCTACCCAGGGTACCTGGACCCCACAGGAGACCGATCTACACATCAAACTCCTAGAGCTCAGAGCAATCTTTCTTGCTCTTCGAGTGTTTCACACCCAGCTCAGCTACAAAACTGTCCTAATTCAAACGGACAACCAGGTAGCCATGTTCTATTTGAACAAGCAGGGCGGAACAGGCTCTCTGTCACTCTACAACGAAGCTTTGCTACTTTGGACCCTTGCCAGAGAGCATCAGAGTCATCTCCTTGCAGTGTATCTTCCAGGCATTCCATACTCTTGGGCAGACAGACTCAGTCGAGTTCTGCTTCCACACGCATGGTCTCTCCATGCAGACCAGGTAACCAAATTTTCCAATTTTGGGGAACCCTGGACATAGACCTCTTTGCAAGTCCGCTGAATGCCAGACTTCCCAGGTTCTGTTCCAGAATTCCGGCTCAGGGTTGTCAGGCCAGGGATGCCTTCCTCCTCCATTGGGGTCGGGACTTCCTGTATGCCTTCTCACCCATTCCCCTAATTCCCAAAACCCTTTTCAAGCTTCAGAGAGACAAAGGCCGTATATTTCTCATAGCCCCACATTGGCCATGGCAAGTGTGGTACCCTCTGCTCTTACATCTCTCTCAAGCTCCATCTCTGGAGCTAGGATCTGCTCCAGATCTCCTAACCCAGGAGGACGGGATGCTGTGGCATCCCAATCCCCAGTCTCTACATCTCAGGGCCTGGTTGCTGAAAGCCTAGAACTTCATGGTCTTAACCTTTCTCAACAAATAAAGGATATCCTTTATGCTTCCAGGAAACCATCCCCAAGACGCTCTTATGCTTTCAAGTGGAAAATGTTTACCATATGGTGTTCGCAGAAGAGTCTTAACCCTCTTGCACTACCTCTCGGATCATTACTGGAATATCTCCTTCATTTGTCTAATGCAGGGCTTAAGACCAGTTCAGTGAGAGTTCATTTGAGTGCTATTGCAGCTTCTCTCAAACCTTTAAATGGGCAACCTATTTCCTCTCATCCTATCATAGCGAGATTTATGAGAGGCCTTCTTCTAACTAAGCCTCCTCTTAAGCAACCAACGGTGGCATGGGATTTAAATCTGGTTCTTGGCAGGCTCATGAAGCCGCTTTTTGAACCATTAGCTACTACCTCTTTAAAATTCCTTTCCTGGAAGGTTATTTTTCTTATTGCAATCACATCAGCACATCGCATTAGTGAGTTGCAAGGATTGGTGGCTGATCCTCCTTATACAAGGTTCCATCATGATAAGGTAGTCCTTAGGACTCTTCCTCACTTTATGCCAATGGTGGTTTCACCTTTTCATTTATTTTTTTTTAAATTTAAATTTTTATTAAATTTTAACATTCATGCATAACAAGAATGAAAAGGAAACAAAAGATGATATCCATGCAAAAACACTCAGAAATACCAACTATATCTAAATCAGATCGTATTATACATCATCCAAAATTTAGTCCACAAGTATTAAGGAAAATAAGGAGGGAGGCCCCAGGAAATAAAACAAGGGATAGTAATACTTATTCAGGAGCAGAGACTAAAGCGTCAGCCGAAATGGTCACAATTTCCACTCTATTTCCCTCCCTAGCTACCAGAAAATTCAATAACTGACTTGGCTCAAAAAACAGAAACACTTTACCATCATAGGAAATGATACACCGAGAAGGAAATATCCTAGGTCACCGATAATATCCCCCATTGAGATGGTTCGTAAATATCTCCAGGAAGTGCTTAAACTCCCTGGGGATAATTTACCTCCAGTTGTTAGAGCACAATATCTGAATGTGGGGGGTGGTGGTGCTGGGGCTGCCTCGGGGGGGGGGGGGGTGGTTAGCTACTGGAATGGGGGATCTTACCGCATTCTTGGAGGACTCTCTTGAGGTAGTAACTGCCCGTACCACCCTCTTGGTTACATTGGCCTTAGAGCATGTTAAATCATTAATTCTTCATACATATTTCCGGAATTTCAATTGTACTTTTCTTGGCTCTAAAGTTTTGATGTTTCCTGATCTCTCTCGTACCACCCAATTGAGGAGAAGGGAATTCTTGGGTTTACGCCATAGAGTCCTCGCCTTGGGTGGTAGTTTTCAGTTAAGATTTCTCACCTTTTCATTTAAACCAAGCAGTTTACCTTCCTGTTTTTTCCCAAGACCTCATGCCTCTAATGCAGAAAGGAATCCTTCATACTTTGGACTGTAAAAGAGCTTTGGCCTTTTACTTGCAAAGAACGCAGCAACATAGAAAGTCCTCTCAACTCTTTGTTGCTTTTGATCCTAGTCATTGAGGGCTTCCAGTCTCCAAAAGGACTCTGTCCAACTGGATTGCACAGTGTATATCTTTTGCCTATCGGAGTAAAAACCTTTCTCTTGAAGGCTATGTCACAGCGCACAATGTGAGAGCCATGGCAGCCTCTATGACTCATCTTCACTCTGTGTCTATCATAGAAACATAGAAACATGATGACAGAAAAAGACCACATGGCCTATCTAGTCTGTCCTTCCATATCAACAACTACAACAGTCCACTTTTTACATTTAGAGATCCTCTGTGTTGGTCCCATGCTTTTTTGAATTCAGTTACTGTCCTCATCTGTACCACCTCCACTGGGAGACTATTCCATGGATCCACTACTCTTTCCGTAAAGAAATATTTCCGCATATCACTCCTGAATCTATCTCCCTTCACCCTCATCCCATGTCCCCTCGTAGCAGAACTTGCCTTCAATTGAAAGAGGCTCTCTCCCTGAACATTTATGCTACGGAGGTATTTAAACATCTCAATCATATCACATCTATCCCGCCTTTCCTCTAAGGTGTACATATTAAGATCCTTAAGTCTGTCCTCATATGCTTTATAATAAAGCCCACTAATCATTTTAGTAGCCACTCTCTGCACCGACTCCATCCTGTTCACATCCTTTTGAAGGTGCGGTCTCCAGAATTGCACACTATACTCCAAATGTGGTCGCACCAAAGACTTTTATACAGAGGCATTATCACCTCCTTTTTTCTGCTAGCCATTCCTCTCCGTATGCACCAAGCATCCTTCTAGCTTTTGCCGTCGCCTTTTCTACCTGTTTAGCTACTTTAAGATCATCAGACACAACCACGCCTAGGTCCCGCTCTTCTTTAGTGGACAAAAGTACTTCACCTCCTATACTGTATTGCTCCCTTGGATTGCTGCAGCCCAAATGCATGACCTTATATTTTTTAACATTAAATCCCAGCTGCCAAATTCTAGACCATTCTTCAAGCTTAGCTAGATCCCTCCTCATGTTATCTACACCTTCCTGGGTGTCTACTCTATTGCAGATTTTGGTATCATCTGCAAAGAGGCAAACCTTACCCGACAGCCCTTCCGCTATATCACTAACAAAGATGTTAAAAAGAATCGGACCAAGGACAGATCCCTGGGGCACACCACTGGTAACATCCTTCTCCTCAGATTGAGCTCCATTTACATGTACTCTTTGTCGCCTCCCACCCAACTAATTTCTAACCCAAGCAGTAACTTTAGGGTCCATCCCTAGGGTGCTCAGTTTGTTTATAAGTCGCCTGTGAGGAACAGTGTCAAAGGCTTTACTGAAATCTAAATACACCACATCTAGAGCTCTCCTTCGGTCCAACTCCCTGGTCACCCAGTCAAAGAAATCAATCAGATTTGTCTTTCAAGACCTGCCTCTGGTGAATCCATGCTGCCTCGGATCCTGTAATCCGCTGGACTCCAGAAACCTCACTATTTTCTCTTTCAGCAGCATTTCCAATAATTTACTCACCACCGAAGTTAAACTAACCGGCCTGTAGTTTTCAACCACATCCTTACTTCCGCTTTTGTGTAAAGGCACCACATGAGCCTCCCTCCAGTCCTTTGGCACCACTCCCGACTCCAACGAGGCATTGAAAAGGTCAGTCAGTGGAGTTGCTAGAACGTCCCCAAGTTCCCTCAGTATTCTAGGGTGTATCCCATCCGGTCCCATCGCTTTGTCTACTTTAAGTTGAGCTAGTTTCTCACGAACACAGTCTTCTGAAAATTGTTCAATATGTCCTTCGCTTCTGTTCCTATTTGTGGGTGTTTTCCGAGGTCCTGCTCCTGGTTCTTCATCTGTGAACACAGAACACAAATATTTGTTAAGCAATTCCGCTTTATCCTTATCAGCTTCTATATATTCCCCCCCTGCACCCTTGAGTCTGACAATACCACTTTTGCCCTTCCTCTTCTCACTAATATATCTGAAAAATGTCTTATCCCCCCATTTTATTGCATTGGCTATTTCCTCCTCCTTTTGAATCTTTGCCTTCTTGACTACTTTGCTAGCTTCTCTAAGTTTTTCCAAATACAGATGCCTGTCTTCCTCTCTCTGTGATCTCTTGTATTTCATGAAAGCCTCCCTCTTTTTCTTCACTTTTTCAGCTACTTCCTTAGAAAACCATAGCGGTCTCCTTTTCCTTTTGCCTTTATTTACCATTTTAACAAAAAGGTTGGTTGCCCTTAAAATATCCCCTTTCAGTTTTGCCCACTGTTTTTCTACATCCCCCAGCTGTTCCCATCCCACTAACAACTTCCTGAGGTATTGGCCCATCTTCGCAAAGTTAGTCTTCCTAAAGTCTAAGATCCTCACCTTGGAATGGATTCTAACAGCCCTAGTCCTAATACTGAACCACACCATCTGGTGATCTCTGGATGCAAAATGATCTCCCACTACAACATCAGAAACACTTTCACCTTTGGTAAGCACCAAGTCCAGTATGGTCCCTTCACGTGTGGGGTCTGTTACCAATTGCCTGAATAGTTCTCCCTGTAGAGAATCCAGGATCTCCTTACTTCTAGATGATACTGCAGCAGGAATGTGCCAATCAACATCTGGCATATTGAAATCTCCTATCAGTAGCACTTCCCCTTTCCTAGCAATGCTGCGTATGTCTTCAATTAACTCTCTGTCCACCTCTTCCTCTTGTGAGGGAGGTCTGTATATCACACCAATGTAAATAGATTTCTCTTTCCCTCTTTCTAGTTTAACCCACAATGCCTCCTCTCTCCCTTTTAAGCTCTGTAATTCCAAAGCTTTAATAGTAGTTTTTACATATAGTGCCACTCCTCCTCCCCTTTTTCCTACCCTGTCCTTTATGAATGAAGTATAGGCAGGTATAGTTACATCCCAGTCATGATTTTCTGTGAATCTTGTTTCTGTAACTGCCACTAAATCCAAGTCAGCCACTCCCACCAAAGCTTCAACATCAGGGATCTTATTTCCCATGTTACGGGCATTTATACACACTGCTTTCCATATGTTACCCCTGTTCCATAAAGGTATTTAATGTATCACCTACCTGGGGGCTTTCTTCACCTATCCCCAACGAATCTAGTTTAAAGCCCTCTTCAGTAGATTAGCCAGTCTACTACCGAAGATGCGTTGACCTTTCTTGGACAGATGGATGCCATCTCTGCTCTGCTCTGCAACCATCTCTGCTTTGCAATGACATCTGTCGAGCAGCTACCTGGTGCTCGGTTCATACCTTCATAGCCCATTACTGCTTGGACAAGGACTCCCGCCGGGATGCCTTGTTTGGTCAGGCTGTTCTTCAACACCTGTTCCATACTTAATCAACTCCTACCCACCATCCCTGATAGGATGCCAGAGATCCATGGGGGGGAAATAGAGCCCTTTCAAAAGGGCACACAACTTCTGGGGTTTCTCCCTGGCATCCGTAGCTAGGGAATCCCCATATGTGAAGACTACATTCCTGCTTGTTCCTGGAGATAGCATAGTTACTCACCTGTAACAGGTGATCTCCGGGAACAGCAGGAATTTAGACTTCACAACCTACCCACCTCCCCTAGGAGTTGTATCTCTCTATCTCTCTTTTTCTCTTTCCCTCTCTCTCTCTCTTTGTCTCAGCTTTAAACTCAACTGGAGAGAGACAGTTGGGAAAGGCGGGAAGGCAGCACGCTGGCACTGTGGGGTGCTCCCAAAAGCTTCCTAATTGGACTTTGGGGAGCGTTCCCGCGTAGGCTCCGTCGGTACCGACGATACCCATATGTGAAGACTAAATTCCTGCTGTTCCCGGAGATACATAGAAACATGATGACAGAAAAGTGAGATCACCTATTACAGGTGAGTAGCTATGCTTTATTGTCATTCCACTTGACCAATTTGGTCTGTATTATTAGATCCATTGCCTAAAATCCAAATGAAGCTCCATTTCCATTCCAGGTTGTACGTAATGTGACAAAACAAGACAAAAACCGAGGAAATGAATACTTTTGCAAAGCATTGTCTAAATAAATTTGTTAATCTGTAAGTTGCAATCAGCATCTCCAGGAACAACCAGGAATGAGTCTTCACATATGGGTATCGTCGGTACCGATGGAGCCTGCGCGGGAACGCTCCCCAGCGTCCAAAAGGAAAGCTTTTGGGAGCATCCCACAGCACCTGCGTGCTGCCTTCCTGCCTTTTCCAACCGCCTCTCTCCATTTCTTCTTTTCCGCGGAGCCAGCAGGTCGTGTTCCTGTCACCGCTGAAGAATTTCTTATTTTCTTTTATTTCTTTGGTCGCGTGTCTGTCTTCTTCGACTCCGGACCGGTACCGCCGGTCTTTTCTTTCTTTATTCTCTAAAAAAAAAAAAAAAAATTATTTTTTTCTTCACTTCAGTGCATTTATTTTCCTTTATCGGCCTTAGGCCTAGGGAAAAATTTTCCTCATGGAAAAGCCCACCTCCGGGTTTAAAAAGAGCACAAAGTGCAGCGGCACCATTTCTGTCACCGACACCCATGAATGGTGTCTAAAATGTTTAGGTCCTGACCATTCCATTACGGATTGTGAGTCCTGTTCAATGATGTCTAAAAGAGGTCTCCAGAATCGAGCAGCCAAGCTCAGTACCCTGTTTCCCTCTGATGCAGCTTCGGTGGCATCGACGTCTTCCAGGGCTTCTTCTTCCTCTCATGGATCTCAGGTAACCAAACAAATCCAGCCGGTCCTCGAAGGGTAGATCTCCCTCTAAGTATTGAGATGCCTCCGGGCTTGCTCTCGAGGAATCCGCACCGGCAAAATTACTCCGGCGGGAGGCTCCGGCTTCCAAAGCTCTACCTATGGGGTCACAGGTTGACATCGAAGGCTCGGCCTCGACTGATCACCTATTACCATGTTCTGGGGTACCGATGGTTCCCACCGGTACCGACATCCAGACATTGGTGGCGTCGATGGATCAGAATATCCTGACCATGCAGCGTGCCATTACGGCCTTCATACAAGCTGCGATGCCGTCAGTACCGACCCCGGCGCCGGTACCGATATCGGGTCCGGTGCCGGTACCGATTGCATCGACATCGGCTTCGGTGTCGACTGCAGCGGTACACTGTTCTTTGATGCCTATCGGTACTGAATCGGTACCGATCACTCCCGATGTCGATACCTCCCGGTACGCATATCGGGCTCTACAGGAGCATCCAGACAGGCGATACTTTGATTACTCTGAAGACTCTGATGAATCAGAGGCCTCTGTCGAAGCATCGGTGATCCTTCCTCAGGAGCCCTCTTCTCCAAAAAGGAGAATGTCTCCTCCAGAAGACTTGTCTTTTCAAGACTTCATTAGGGAAGTGGCCAGGGGCCTTTCCATCTCAGTGGCCCCTGAGACAGAGCCTAGAGCCAAAAAATTAGATATTTTATAATATCCTAAGGCTCCTAAAGAGGCAGCCACTTTACCAATACAAGAGATTCTTCATGATCGCATGTTGGGCATATAGGAGACTCCTCTCAGCACCTCCCCTCATTCTCATAGGTTGGACACCATGTGTCGTGTTCCTACTTGTCCTGGCTTTCATAAGACTCAGCTTCCTCACCACTCCATTGTGGTGGAGTCTGCTATGAAGAAGATAAAGAGTACAAAAAGGCACTCTTCTGCTCCTCCAGGAAGAGAATGCAGAACCTTAGATGCCTTTGGCAGGAGAATTTTCCAGGCCAGTATGCTTGTTGCCAGAATCAACTCCTACAGTCTCTATATGGGGATGTTTCTAAAAGAAGTTACAGATCATCTGCAAACTTTATCCCCTTTATCTCAGAAGATAAAAGGGAAGAGTTTCTCACCTGGCTTAAACATGCCCAGGATGTTTCCAAATTTTCCAACCATGCAGCCTTTGCCTCTTTGAATGTGCCAGCAGAGCCTCGGCTATTGCCATAGGTGCACGCAGAGTTGCTTGGTTACAAGCTTCTGATTTGGAACCCTGGGTTCAAGATGGATTAAGAAACCTTCCTTGTACAGGTGAAAACCTTTTTGGCAAAGATTGGCAAGCAAAGGCCACCCAGATGGATGCTGAAAATTCTGCTTTGGATAGACTCTCAAAGTCTACTTCTGCTCCTTTTAAGAAAAGGTTGTTCAAAAAGGGATTTTTTCACCAAAAAAGGGAGATATTATTCTGCTTATGGTCAGCAGGCATCTTCTGCAGGTTGTTTTGCTAAAAAGAGACAGCAACAACCGAAACAGACCAAGCCTAAGGCTGCTAGGACTGCTACGGCCCAACAGCCTCAGCCTCCTCAGGGCCTTTGACTTGCAGCTAGAGAACTTAGCCTTTCTGGCTCTAGAACATCCAGAGCCTCTCACCATTCCAGGAAGGTTAGCTCACTTTGCTCCCAGATGGGAACAAATCACAGCAGAGCAATGGACCCTCTCCATCATAAAGGAGGGGTACAAGCTTCATTTATTTTCCCTTCCTCCTCACACCATGGTGAGACAGTTCAATTCTCCAACATCTCTCCTCGACCTCCTGGGTCAAGAGATTGCTACCCTTCTTGTCCAAGGGGCAATAGAAGAAGTACCCCTTCTTCAACAGGGCTCAGGGTTCTACTCCCCCTACTTTCTCATCCCAAAGAAAACAGGGGGCTACAGACCCATATTAGATCTCAGAGAATTGAACAAGTTTCTATGCAAGGAGAAATTCAAGATGATTTCTCTCGGTGCTCTCCTTCCATACCTCCAGAGTCAGGACTGACTTTGTTCTCTAGGTCTCAAGGATGCGTACACACATGTCCTCATCCATCCAACACACAGAAGGTTCCTTCGGGTTCCTTTTCCAAGGAAAGCACTACCAATACAGAGCGCTTCCCTTCGATCTGGCCTCTGCACCAAGGGTGTTCACAAAATGCATGGCAGTAGTAGCTGCATTTCTACACACTCTAGGAATATTTGTATTCCCATATCTGGACGACTGGCTCATCCGAGCTCCATCCCAGTCAGAGGCCTAGGCTTCCCTAGCCTGCACAAGGAGTATCCTTCAGTATCTGGGACTTGTAATAAACATCCCAAAATCCCATCTCACCCCTATTCAATCTCTAGAGTTCATAGGGGCCTTGCTGGATACCACCACTACAAGGGCCTATCTTCCTCAGGCCCGTTGCCTACGCTTGGTGCAGTTAGCCTCCCAGATTCAGTTAAAGTCCCATTTAACTGCTCGAGAGATGTTGCAACTGTTAGGCCACATGGCATCCACAGTGCATGTGGTCCCCTATGCTCGCCTTCACATGAGGGCAGCTCAATGGACTCTGTCCGCTCATTGGACTCTGTCCACCCAATGGACCCAGGCATCAGGATGCCTGTCAGACAAAATAGCAACCTCCAGTCGCCTTTTTTGATCTCTCCAGTGGTGGGAATCCACTCAAAATCTGTTGCTGGGGTCCCCCTTCCAACAGGTGTTACCCCAGGCAACCCTTACAACAGATGCCTCCCCAAAGGTTTGGGGAGCTCATTTACAAGATCTCTCCACCCAGGGCATCTGGTCTCCACAGGAGACATCTCTACATATCAACCTCTTAGAGCTCAGAGCAATCTTTCTGGCTCTGAGTCTTCTACACCCTGCTCAGCTACAAGACAGTCCTCATCCACACGGACAACCAAGTAGCCATGTTCTACGTGAACAAGCAGGGGGGCACTGGCTCTCTGTCGCTTTGCAACGAAGCTCTGAGATTGTGGGCCTTCGCCAGAGAGCATCAAATTCATCTCATGGCCGTGTATCTTCCAGGGGTTCAAAACTCTTGGGCAGACAGACTCAGTCAAGTTCTGCTTCCACACGAATGGTCCCTCCATGGGGACCAGATAGCCAGAATCTTCCGAATTTGGGGAACCCCGGACATAGACCTGTTTGCAAGTCTGTGGAATGCCAAACTTCCCCGATTCTGTTCCAGAATTCTGTGTCAAGGTGTTCAGGCCAGGGATGCCTTCCTCCTTCACTGGGGGCAAGACTTCCTCTATGCCTTCCCACCCATTCCCCTAATTCCCAAGACACTGTTCAAACTTCAGAGAGACAAGGGGTCTATGATCCTCGTAGCACCACATTGGCCACGCCAAGTGTGGTACCCTCTACTTCTGCATCTCTCTCAAGCTCCCTCCCTGGACTTGGGATCTGCTCCAGACCTCCTATCCCAGGAGAGAGGAACGTTGTGGGACCCAAATCCCCAGTCCCTTCATCTCAGGGCCTGGTTGCTGAAGGCCTAGACCTTCAAGATTTGCATCTTTCTGAGCAGGTGAAGGATATCCTTCATGCTTCCGGAAAGCCTTCCACTAGACGTTCCTATGCTTTCAAATTTATTTATTTTTATTTATTTAACTATTTTCTTTTATACCGCCCCTTCCAGAGATAAAGGGCGGTTTACATGTAACAGCTTAACAGTATTGTACACATCTGTATACATTTACATTGAACAGTAAAGGTTTACCATTTGGTGTGCAGAGAAGGGTCTTAACCCTTCTGCAATACCTCTGAATTCTTTACTAGAGTATCTGCTGCATTTATCGCATGCAGGCCTTAAAACGAATTCAGTAAGAGTCCATTTGAGTGCTATTGCAGCATCCCTTAAGCCTCTCAATGGACAGCCTATCTCCTCTCATCCTCTTATTGCAAGATTTATGAGAAGCCTCCTCTTAACTAAACCTCTCATTAGATCACCTCCAGTGGCATGGGACTTGAACTTGGTTCTTGGCCAGCTTATGAAGCCACCCTTTGAACCCTTAGCCACTACCTCCTTGAAATTCCTTTCCTGGAAGGTTATTTTTCTAATTGCAGTCACCTCAGCTCGCCGCATCAGTGAACTGCAAGCCTTGGTGGCTAATCCTCCTTATACAAGGTTCCATCATGACAAGGTAGTCCTCAGGACTAATCCACACTTTATGCCTAAAGTGGTTTCACCTTTTCATCTGAACCAGGAGGTTTATTTACCTGTCTTTTTTCCAGGACCTCATGCATCAAGTGCAGAGAGGAATCTTCATACCCTGGATTGTAAGAGAGCTCTTGCTTTTTACTTACAAAGGACACAACAACATAGAAAGTCTTCTCAACTCTTTGTTGCTTTTGATCCCTCTCATTTAGGACTTCCAGTCTCTAAGAGAACTCTGTCTAATTGGATTGCTCAGTGTATTTCTTTCGCCTACCATAGTAAGAACCTTTCTCTGGAGGGCCATGTCACAGCTCACAATGTGAGGGCCATGGCAGCCTCTATGGCTCATCTAAACTCTGTGTCCATCGACCAAATCTGTCGAGCGGCCACCTGGGCCTCGGTTCATACCTTCACAGCCCATTACTGCTTGGACAAGGACTCCCGCCGGGATGCCTTGTTTGGTCAGGCTGTTCTCAAGCACCTGTTCCATACCTAATCAACTCCTACCCTCCATCCCTGACTGGATGCCTGAGATCCATAGGGGGAGTTAGAGCCCTTCTCAGGGACTCACAACCTGAGGAATCTCCCAGGCATCTCTAGCTGGGGAGTCCCCATATGTGAAGACTCATTCCTGCTTGTTCCTGGAGATAGCACAGTTACTTACCTGTAACAGGTGATCTCTGGGAACAGCAGGAATAAGTCTTCACAACCCACCCACCTCCCCCTAGGAGTTGTATCTCTCTCTTTCTATCTTTCCCTTCCTCACTCTCTCTTTGTCTCAGCTTTAAAACTCGAACTGGAGAGAGGCGGTTGGGTAAGGCGGGAAGGTAGCGCGCAGGCGCTGTGGGATGCTCCCAAAAGCTTTCCTTTTGGACGCTGGGGAGCGTTCCCGCGCAGGCTTCGTCGGTACCGACGATACCCATATGTGAAGACTTATTCCTGCTGTTCCAAGAGATCACCTGTTACAGGTAACTGTGCTTTCTTTGTTTTTTGTAGGCTACCTGTGGTTAATGCTGAACTAAAAAGCTACAGAATGACAAATCCTTAAGCAGCAGGCACAAAATAGGAAGTAAATAATTGAACAACAAAACATATAAAATTAGAAAATGAATGCAGAGAAACACCATATGGCCTATCCAGTCTGCCTATCCATATTAACTTCCAAGTTATATAATTCCTTTTATTCCCTTAAAGATCTTCTTTGCCTGTCCCATGCTTTCTTGCATTCTTAATTCAAGAAACTGTTTGACAGAGGATCTCCAAGGGAGTGCAAGGGACTATAGACCTTAGTAGTTGGCATGTATGGGAAGACTGAATAGGCTGTAGGGTCTTTATCTGCTATCATTTTCTCTGTTTCTAAAACTTAATTAAAAAAGGAAAAGGTATGAATATAAACCAACAATATTACAACTGTCTTTAAGAAAAACAAGACCAAGGTTAGACCAAAAACATCCTTCATAAATCGGACATCAGTAGAACTTAGGAATGCACCTCGGTACTTTTTTCTTATTTTTTGTGACACGACTCTGTCATCTGTTTAATGTTCTGACAACAGCAATATTGGAGTATCAATTATATGATCATAGTGTTTTTGTTCATTTTTGAAAAGAGAAGCTTGTGAATCAGAAGCAGCAATGTTTCTAAACCACTGTGCAAAAATGAGATTACATTCAGGCAAAATTAACCAAAATAAGATACTTATTTAAACAAGTGGTAAAAGCATGTTGGAGCATGATTCATGGAATTCTTTCCAATCCCTTTGTGTGTTGTTGACCTTGGAGGAAAGGAGACGGGTGGGGCTGGATTGAATGGAGCAGTGGACAAACATTCTTTTTGTTTGAAAAAAAATGAAATCAAGTACCCCCTTTTACTATTGATTTGCATGTGCTATGTGCTATCTGCTGCCATGGCTCATTTTATTCCTTTGGGTACTGGGCAGATAGCACATGTTAATGCTCATTAGCACATACTAAATGCTAGCCAAAGGGACCCCAAATGTGATAAAGTACCAAATCATTAGATGTCTATCAGTAGATTTCAAGGGATTGTTTTTCAAGTTTAACTGTGGGGTGCCACTGTCCCATGATAACAGGTAATCCCCAGGAACAAGCAGGAATGAGTCTTCAAATATGGGTACGTCGTTACTGACGGAGTCTGCACGGGAACGCTCCCCAGCGTCCAATCAGAACGCTTTTGGAAGCATCCCAACACGCCTGTGTGCTGCCTTCTCGCCTTTCCCAACTGCCTCTCCTCAGTTTTCGTTTTTCCGCGGAGCCGGCAGGATGTTCTCCTGTCACCACAGAAAATTCTTCCTTTATTTTTGTTTTTTCTTATGGTCACGTCTACCTTCCCTTGATGCACCGGTATCGCCGGTGTTTTCTTCTTCTTTTCTTCTACAAATATTTCCTTTTGTAGTGAATTTTTTTTTCTTGTTTAGTGCCTCACAGGTTTCAGCCTGCTAGGCCTCTCCACTTTCCCTCATGGAAATGCCAGCCACTAGAACGTGTTTTAACTGTGGCGCTACCAAATTAGTTTTAGACACCCATAATTGGTACCTTCCATGTTTGAGACCTGAACACCATCCACTGGAGTGTCCCTCCTACACTACTATTTCTACAAGAAGTCTTCAGCATCGAGCTCAACTCGATACGCGGTTCCTCTCAGACCTGAGGGTGCCAGCTACATCTTCTTTTTCGCAGGATCAGGTAACCAAACAAAAGTCTGTAAAGACTAGCCAGTCCTCGGGTGGTAGATCTCATGTACGTCATAGAGATGCCTCTGGGCTTGCCCCCGAGGACATATTGGCTTTAAAACCCCGGCGGGAGGCTTCTGCCTCCAAAGCATTAACGGGGTTCCAGGTTGTTCCCGGGGTTTTTACCTCTGTGTACATACCTGAGCCATGCCCGGTGGTGGTATCCGCTTTGAGCGGTGCCGGTACCCCGGCATTGGCAGTGGTGCTGGATGAAACATTCCACACCGATGATTGCAGTCGAGCGCTCTCGGTATCTTCGGTGCCGCTAGAGCCGCTACCGACCGATCTTCCCGCATCAGTATCGATCCCGGTACCGATGCTGGTATCCACGTTGGTGCCCTCCAGATATGCATCAATAGACTCGTTTCTTTCGATGCCGAGTCTAGAATCGATCTCTAGTCTGGATGACTGGGTACCGACTCGTCTCGGTACAGACTTCAAACGGTACCGAAGACATTCTACCGATGATCAAGGTCTGCCACATTCGGTTACCTCGATACTGATAGTGCTATCACAGATTGATCTTCATATATCGGTGTCAACGAAGTACCAGTCCCGGTACCGGTATCGACATCAACATCGGTGTCGGTACCTCCCATGCTCCTTTCAGCCGGCTCGCTTCCTTCCATACCGAGTTTGGAATCGATCCCTAGCATGGACGATTTGCTACCGACGAGTTGCGGTACTGGTTTCCAGCGGTACCTACAACTATCTTTCAAAGATAATCCGATGCTCCACCCCTCCAGATCGTCTATTCTACAGAATCTGAATGAACCGGTGGGTGCTAGAGCTAGTTCTTCAACTGATCTAGTTCTTCCTCCTCTTCCTCGAGGACTCCCCTCTGGGGAGATTTCTTTTCAAGCTTTTCTGCTTGATATGGCAAAGTTACTTGCCATTTCTGTACTTGGTCAAGACCCTGCTCCAGGGGAGCCACAACCTCTACAGATCCCCTGCAATCCAAAGGAAGTCATTATGTTTCCTTTGCATCAGACCTTGCAGGATCTCCTATTTAGAACGTGGGAAACTCCTTTAACGGTATCCCACCTTCTAGGGCAACTGATCTTCTATACAAGGTGCCCCCTTCTCCAGGTTTTCAAAAGCCTCAGCTCCCTCATTCTCTTGTTGTAGAATCAGCAATGAGGCATGTTAACAGTACTAAGAAGCACTCTTCTTATCCGCCAGGTCGTGAGTCTAAGACGTTAGATGCCTTTGGACGTCAAACTTTCCAGGCATCCATGTTTTCAGCACGAATCCTTTCATATATTTTCTATATGGGATTATCTCTTGAGGAGGTCACAAAAGATTTACTACTTTTGACCCCTTTTCTCCAAGAGCCTAAAAGAGCCGATTTTTCTATACTAGTCAATCATGCTCAAAATATTTCTAGATTCCTTACTCGTGCTTCCCTGGACTCTTTTGAGTCTGTTAGCAGAACTTCTGCTATAGCCATAGGGGCACGACGTAGAGCCTGGCACCAAGCTTCAGACTTGGACAAATGCATACAAGATAGACTGGGAAATACTCCTTGCACTGGAGAGAATCTCTTTAATAAAGAGACTTTACTCCAGGCTGCTCAGTTAACCACTGACACTATTGCTTTCAGAGGCTTCTCTACGCCTTCCTCTATCCCAGTTTGTAGAAATTCTACTAATAAGCTTTGTTCCCTTAATGGGAGAAGGTTTTATTCATCTTCTACCCATCATACAGATGCTCCCAGACAGGGGAGACAACCATCCAGGCTCAGGAAACCACAACCTCAACGGGTTCAGCAAACCCAGCAGCCGCAGGGTTGCTGATAGACTCTTTACTGAATCCTTTTTTCTGTTTGAGGTTTAGATCCTGTAGTTTGCTTCTTCCCATTACAAGCATCTACATCGGTTCCATCCTAAAATTTACACATGTCTCTCTTAAAGAGACATCCTTACTATTAGCTCAAAGAGTTTCTTAAGATGATTATGCTTTACAGGTAGTAAGGTTACTCCTCGTCCTCTAAAGTACACAGAGGAGTAACAGCTGTCAATAAGGTTGCTAGGCCTTTACCTTTGACTTTTTCTCCTGTATCAGCATCTCTCATATTACTTTTTCAAAGATTTACTCCACTGTAAGTCTTTCTTTTCAACTCTGTCCCTCTTACTAAGACATTTGGTCTGTAAGAATGATATCACTTTACTGAGGGCTTTTCCTTAAGCACCTAAGTTTTCTTTCAGAGTTGTCTCCCCCTTGCATTCTTAGTTTTCCTGGCAGCTTCTCAGACAATAACGGAGTCTTACCACTCCTACTTATGTCTGGATGTCTTTCCCTATCTTGGGACCTAAGATGTCTTCTGCTGCCCTATCAATAGTTAGAACTGCAGGGGCTCTTACTGGTTAGACCACTGACTTGCTGACCAAGCAACTAGGGTTTGTTCCCCAATTTCAATTATTTCTGGCCTTACTACTAAGTCCCAGATGGGTTAAGAACCTTTTCTGGCTATTGTTGCAGACACATAACCTTACCTTCTATCCTTAGCCTTCCCCAATCCTTGGGCTTGGCGGTGTAGTTCCGGATACCTACTGGCTCTTAAACACCAGTATTTTCTTCTAAATAACCTGCAACATGCTCTCTGCATCTCTACGGAGCAGCTCTACACTGTGGGGCCTTGTTAGAGAGCACATAATTCCAGATGGTTAGGAAGGGCTTTACCTAGTCATGCCTACTGGGTTCTCCCTGCCCTTACCATTTCCATTAAAGTCTTCTTAAATAAAGGACACAGGCCTTTAATTAAGTGAAGACCTAAAGAATTATCCAATTCCCTGGATTGCTTCAGATCTCCAGGGGACCCCTTCACCAGGGATGGTTTTTCTTTCAGTATAGACAGTCCTTGTCTTGTATTTTCCTTCCATCCTCAATTCTTCAGGGCGTAATCCATATTGAGCACAAGAATGCACCTTACCCATTGTACCCTCATAAAGGGTAAATATGGTATTTTTATTTCATTGCATCTTTTTCTCCAGCTACCTGCTGGAGTTATGGAAGGATTCAGACTTACTGTCTGCAGATTAAAAACATCCTCTGCATTTTTCAGGTAGGTCTCCATTCCTGGTTATTAAGGGGCTGGAGTTCTTAGAGGAATCTAGACTTCTCCTTGCCAGTGAGAGAACTCCCTTGGCTTTCCTACTCATAGCCAGGGAGTAGGGATTCTCTAAATATCTTCTCAAGCATGTACCTCCCTTCTTGTTATTAGATGAATCTTTCTCTCTCCACATACCCTATGTGCAGACATGGGTATGTATGTATGTGTATATATATTGTGACGCCTTCCAACGCTCTCACCGCACTGCCCCTAGAGGTGGCACGGCAGATTGTCTCTGTTTGGACACTTATAGTGCTACTTGGTATAGACACCTGCCTGATGAGAGACGGTGGATCACCTCCTTAATTGTAGTTGTGGTTTGCTTTTGTTAGCAGTCCGAATAGAAGGAGCACAGGACAATTTATAACATAAATTGCTTTTATTTTAATTTTCTGTAAGGAAATCATTTGTGGCAAAATTCCAGAAAGGTAAAACACATTCAACCAAAGGTATAGGATTCTTCTCCAAAATGTGCAAGGTGAATTTCTTTCATAAACTTCTCAACCTTGATAGCAGTATTTTCTAGTATTTACAAATGCAGTAGAAATATCTTTGTGCATTACTCACAAACTTTGGCAATATGAAAAGCTTTACTTTCCTTGCTGACTTCAAGTTTGAAACATTACTCAGAGTGCTACCTCTTAGCTTTTAAACCACTGGCTTTTCCAGCTGACGTTACAGCAGCAATAAAACTAGCTAGGCTTTCACATGAGGTTTTTCTTATCCACTTGTCTGCTTTCCAAGCATACAATGATATCTGAACTCCTGACGTCTTCTTACTTGTTTCACACAGCATAAAGGAAAAGCTTTATACATTAGACACACAGAGACTGCAATCCATCGATTCAGCAGAGGACATTGATTTATCAGAGAGACAGTCTACGTCCATTTCTGTTGGGGAATTGTATGGCTCTGAGCTTGGGGTAATTTCTGGTTTAACCTGTTGTATGTTCTTCAGAAGCTTACAAAGGTTTCTCCACTTTAGCTCACGGTTCCCCTCTGTAACTGGGTTGGAACCTTTTGCTTTTCTCCCCCTTAATAGTTTCTCATCAGGAAATGCAAAAGCTTCTTGACTAGCAGTAACTCTCCTCCTAACAGGCTTTCTATAATATCTGTGTGGAGGTTCAAGACTAGAACTGCTATATTCTGATTCAGAGGTAAAATCCAGGCTTCTCTGCCGGTTCTTTCTATGCCCACACCCTTTGCACTTGCCTTGTAAGTAGTGGTCAGTCCTTCTGGGCTTAGCAGAATTAACAGCTTTGAAATCCTGCTTCCTTCCCTGGTTTACTGGCCTTTTCCTTTGGCTCCTAGCCTGCAACCGGTCCTGCCTTTGAACAGACCTTCTTTGCAGTCTTTCTGGTGTCTGAGCACATACCGTTTGATCAGTACCTGATTCCTCCTCCCACTCAGCTGATTCTTCAAAGAAACTTTGTCCTCGGGGTTTTGCTAGTTTCCCTTTAGCATTGCAATTTCCTTTGCACCATCCTGTGCCTAGTCCTCGTGTGTGTGAAGCTCTGGAATCAACTCTCAGCTGATTCTCCAGCTCCCATTCCTCTCTCTCCCCACTTCCTGTGTGACGCAGCTTATATGTTCTGTGAACTGTTTGCTTCTCTGACCCCACCCTCTCTCTGCTTGCAGCTGTCCTAGAGGTTGGGTGTGGCTTCAAGCTAACCCTGCTTCTATGTGCCTTGGTTTCATTCTCTCTGTGGGAAATGTGCTTCTGTGATCCCATCCCCCGCTTGTGGGAACAAATCTCAGAGTTTTTTCTACTTTTAAAGGGCTCTGCAGCCTTCACATCATCACAATATATATATATATATATATATATATATATATATGTATATATATATATATATATATATATATATATATATATATATTTACATGTATATGGACATCTGCATGTCTGTGCCTATATATATATATATATATATATATATATATATATCTGTATTTACCTATCTATATATATGTATTGCAATATATGATAGTGGGTAGATATGTCTATTTCCTTTCCATTTCTCCGGGCCAGTCCAGGGAAGGTTAGGTTGTCAATCCCCTTCAGCAGCTGAGGATATGAAGACATCAAGTTTTCTTGAGCCGTGAAGCCACTCCCCCTGAGGTCAACTGCCAGTCTTTCATTCCTCAGCAGCTGAAAAGGATCGTTATTAGCTCTCTCCTTCAGGTTTTTAAAGTTGGTTTTATTTATTTATGTTAATTTAATTGGCTCTAGCAGAGCTGATTTGTTTTATAGTCCTACTTTAAATTCGTTAAAGATTTTATTCAAATGTATTCTTCCTAGCAGGGAGACTTACATTGTTATTAATCAATGTTCTCTTCCTAGCAGGGAGACAGACATTGCTATTAATCAATGTTCTCTTCCTAGCAGGGAGATAGACATTGCTGTTAATTACGGACTATGGCAGAGCCTGCCTGAAGTGTTCCGTCTTTTTTAAGAAGAGTGCAGTTAATCTGGGAGCCCCAGCTCTTTCTCTGCATTTAAAATTCATTGCTTTCTAAGTGTCCCGCTAGCAGCGGATCAAACTGAGGAAAATTATGCAGGTTTGCAGTGTCCCCGATGGTCGCAGGTTTTCTGGATCATCGCGATTTTTATAGGGGGTACTTGTTTTGATTTGGGCTCTGCCGCGGCAGACAAAGGAGACAAAATCTGAGGTGTGCAGATCGGCGGTTTTCAAATCAGCGCGGTGCTGATCTTTGCTCTGCCACGGAAGATAAAGATTCAATTCTGCAGCATTTAAATCAGCGTTTTTCAGATCAGTGTGGTTTGCCTACTTTCTGATCTAGTGTGTTAAAATTTATAGTGTTAAGTTTAGTTTTGGCAATATAAGTTGTTGCAATGGCAGAGAAGGTTGCCATGGAAACGGATAAACACTTGTTTAACGCTGAGAAAGCTGGTATATCGGCCATTTTGAATTCTCCCGTTGTTTTGCAATCTGATAAACAACGGCCTACTAAGAAAAAGGGCAAGTCTTCTAAGAGTGTTTTAAGGCAGGAGAAGACTAAGGAACCTATGCCAGAGGCAAAGGAAAATATATTATCTTTCTTTTCTCCGGAATTTATTTTAGCTATGCATCAAGCTTTTTTGGCAAGATCTGATGGTTCTGTTTCTACAGAGATGTGTAAAGGCTCTTCTTCACTTCCTGTAGATCTTCCTATTTCTGAGGACCCTGGAGAAGGTACTTCTCAGATTAAAGAGATCATTAAGGATCCTTTGGATCTTTTTGCTTCTCAGCTCCCTGTGGCTTTAGCTCAAGGGGAAACAGAAGCTCTTTCTGTTTCAGGATTAGATGTGCCTTATGAAGAGCTGGAAGACGGTGAAATTGTTCCTGGTGAGGACCCCAATATGTTTCGGGTTTTTCGCAAAGAGGAGCTTTCAGCTCTCATTTCTCATTCTTTATCTGCATTAAATCTGTTGCTTCCAGCTGCATCTCAGGATACTTTAGAGGATCCTTTATTGCAAGGGTTTAAAGCGGAACAGCGCTCCTTCCCAATGCACCGGGTCATAAGGCAAATGATTGAGTCCGAATGGGAATGTCCAGAAGCTACGCTTCGTGGTAGCCGTGCTTTATCCCGCCTTTATCCTTTGCCGCAGGAAGAAAAGGATTTATTAAAAATGCCTAAGGTGGATGCGATAGTGGCGGCGGTAACAAAGAAAACTACTATTCCAATTGAGGGAACAGCTGCTCTTAAGGATTTGCAAGATAGAAAGTTAGAAGTCTTTCTTAAGCAATCATTTGATTCTTCTGCTTTAGCCCTACAAGCCGCTGTTTGTGGGGGGCATATGTGTCTAGAGCATCCATTCGGTGGCTTCAAGGAGATATATCTGGGAATCCAGAGTTGTTGCAGGGAGCAGAAATCGCTAAGTTAGAATCGGCTGCTGCTTATATGGCAGATGCCTTTTATGATCTGCGGCAGATTGCTGCTAAGTCAATGGCATCGCTGATTGCGGCTAGACGTTTCTTGTGGCTGCGTAACTGGGCAGCAGATGTGTCTTCTAAATCGCGTCTTAGCAAATTACCATACAAAGGGAGATTGCTTTTTGGAGAGGCACTTGACAAAATTCTAAAAGATTTAAGTGATTCTAAAGGAGGTCGTTTACCTGAGGATAGGCAAAGGCCCGCTCGTGGTGTAGGAGGTTCTCGAGGTGCCGGACGAGATTTTAGGAGATTTCGGGGAGCGCGATTTGTTCCTTATTCCAGAGGTCGTTCGGGATTTCGCAGTCAGTCCTTTCGTGGAGCAAGAGGCTACGGTAGATCTTACTTCCCGTCTTCTCAAAACGCATCCAAAAAGCCACAATGAAGGTCTCCTGGTCCAGGCATTTGTTCCTGTAGGAGGCCGTCTACAGAGATTTTTAAAAGCCTGGACCGAAATCACCACAGACAAATGGGTGTTGGAGATAGTTCAAAAAGGGTATGCACTAGATTTCGCTTTCCCCTTGTCTCCAGCTTTCGTCCTGTCTCCCTGTGCTCCAGGGTCAAAGGAAAAAGCGATAGTGGGGACGATTTTTTATCTATTACACCTACAGGCTATAGTTCCTGTGCCGCAAGACCAGTACGGTCAAGGTCGATACTCGATCTATTTCGTCGTTCCGAAGAAAGAGGATTCTTTTCATCCAGTACTCGATCTCAGGGGCGTCAACCGTGCTTTGCGGGTGCCTCATTTTCGCATGGAGACACTGCGCACGGTACTTCGAGCAGTGCGCCCAGGGGAATTCCTCTCGTCAATAGATCTTACGGAGGCTTATCTTCACATTCCAATAAGGCTTTCTCATCAAAAGTTTTTACGTTTTGCACTTCCAATGGGTCATTTCCAGTTTCAAGCACTACCCTTTGGCCTTGCCACGGCTCCGCGGATTTTCACAAAACTCATGGTAGTGGTAGCGGCTGCTCTAAGAAAAGAGGGCATCAGAGTCCATCCTTACCTCGACGATTGGTTGATCAGGGCAGATTCTCATTTGGCTTCGGAAGTAGCAACGGCTCGAGTTGTTCAACTTTTAGAACAACTAGGTTGGGTCATAAATCAGGCAAAGAGTCAATTGCAGCCAGTTCAGCAACTGACTTATCTAGGGGCCTTATTCGACACTGTTCGAGGAGCAGCTTTCTTGACGGAAGTCAGAATAAACAAAATATTACAGCAGGTGAAGGCGTTTTTAAAAGTCCAGGCTCCATCGGCCTGGATGTACTTGCAACTTTTAGGATCCATGGCGGCAGCTTTGGATCTGGTTCCATGGGCCAGAGCTCACATGAGACCGTTGCAACAGGCTCTGCTTTCCCGTTGGTCTCCGCAGCTTCACCCGCTGTCTCAATGTCTGTTTTGCCCAGAAGTAGTAAGAAAGAGTCTGGAGTGGTGGTCGGACCCTGTACATCTGTCAGCAGGCATTCCTTTGCAGGAGCCCACATGGGTTTTAGTCACCACGGATGCCAGTTTAACGGGCTGGGGAGCGCATTGTCAGACTTAAGTGGTTCAAGGTTTTTGGTCTCAGGAGGAGACCTTATGGTCGATCAACATGTTGGAGTTGCGTGCAGCTCGATTGGCTCTTCTGCACTTCGAACGTCTTCTCACGGGAAAGGCGGTCCGTTTGTTCTCGGACAATCTTGTCACGGTAGCATATATCAATCGGCAAGGAGAGACGAAGAGTTCTTCTCTTCTAAGCGAATGTCAGGAGTTAATGGCTTGGGCGGAGGGCCATCTTCTGGCGTTATCAGCGACTCACGTAGCTGGCAGAGAGAATGTTCAGGCAGATTATCTCAGTCGCAACATTTTAGACCCAGGGGAATGGGAATTAAATGTGGCGGTTTTTCACGAGTTGACCTTAAAATGGGGTCAACCGGTTATGGATCTAATGGCAACTTTCAGCAATGCCAAAGCAAGCCAATTTTTCAGCAGACGAAGGGAACGCATGTCAGAGGGTCTCGATGCTCTAGTTCAACTTTGGCCGGAGAACGTACTTTTGTATGTTTTTCCTCCGTGGCCAATGGTGAATCGTATTCTTCAACGCATAGCGGGACACCGAGGTTCCGTGATTCTGATTGCACCAGATTGGCCTCACCGTCCTTGGTATGCGGATCTAAAGCGGCTTCTAATAGCGCCTCCTTGGCGTCTGCCGGTCAGGATCAATCTATTATTTCAAGGACCCGTTCTCATGCCACAAGTGGATCGCTTCTTGCTTACGGCTTGGCTCTTGAGAGGGCTCGTTTAGCACGCAAAGGTTATGCAAGTTCTGTGGTAGCTACATTGCTTAATTCTAGGAGGCCGAGAACATCTCTTGCTTATGTCCGAGTATGGAGGTTATTCGAACATTGGTGTAAACAACAGAATGTTCTTCCACGGGTAGCTTCTTTACCACAATTGCTCGTTTCTTCAAGAAGGCTTAGATAAAGGTTTAGCGGTTAATACTCTTAAGGTTCAAGTAGCCGCATTATCATGTTTTAGGGGATTGGTTCAAAATCGTAGATTGTCGTTTCATCCAGATGTTCAAAGATTTTTTAAGGCGGCAAAAATTCTTCGGCCTCCATTACGTAAGATTGTGCCTCCGTGGGATTTGAATATTGTTCTAGAGGCTTTATCAAGTTCACCATTGGCTGCTATTTCTTCGCAATCTCCACGAGAATGTTCATGGAAGACAGCGTTTTTAGTAGCTTTGTGTTCAGCTAGGAGAATTTCGGATTTGCAGGCTTTGTCTTGTCAAGAGCCTTATTTGCAATTTCTGCCTGAACGGGTGGTGCTTCGCACAGTCCCAAGTTTTTTACCGAAAGTACTTTCTGTTTTTCATATTAATCAGTCGGTGGTGTTACCTACTTTTTCGAATTTATCAAGTTCTCCGATCGATCGAGCTCTCAAGAAATTAGATCTAGGTCGTGTGTTAAAGAATTACCTTAAAATTTCCAAACCCTTTCGTAAGACGGATAGACTATTTGTTCAGTATGCTGGGCCCAGGAAGGGGCATCCAGCTTCAAAGTCAACAATTGCTCGTTGGGTACGATGTGCTATTACAGCGGCTTACCAAGCTGGGGGACGGTCTCCACCGGTTGGCTTAAAAGCACATTCTACTAGGGCTCAAGCAACCTCCTGGGCGGAATTTGCTTTTGTGCCTCCGGTAGATATTTGTAGAGCAGCGACGTGGTCTTCGTTGCATACGTTTTCAAAACATTACCGCTTGGATGTTCATGCCAGGGAAGATGCAAGAGTGGGCGCGTCAGCTCTTATTGCAGGGTTGGCTGGTCCCTCCCGAGTTTAGGAACTGCTCTGGTATTGCCCTAACCTTCCCTGGACTGGCCCGGAGAAATGGAAAGGAAAATGAAATTAGATCTTACCTGCTAATTATCTTTCCTTGAATATTCTCCGGGCCAGTCCAGGGTCCCTCCCTTTTGGTTTGAAGAGGAAGAGGAAGTATCGGGGCTTCTATGCTTTTATCTTTGTATAGATAGCTAATCGTTTATTTAAAAAAAAAAAAAGGATATAAAAGAAGAGGAATATTTAATTATAAACTTTATGAAACGGAAGATTATACATTCCTCTGTTTCTGTAGGACTATAGAACATATTCAGTTTATAGGAGTTGATGTTATGTTTTATTTCAGTTCAATATTAGTATGCTGCTTTGTCATAAAGAAGACTGGCAGTTGACCTCAGGGGGAGTGGCTTCACGGCTCAAGAAAACTTGATGTCTTCATATCCTCAGCTGCTGAAGGGGATTGACAACCTAACCTTCCCTGGACTGGCCCGGAGAATATTCAAGGAAAGATAATTAGCAGGTAAGATCTAATTTCATTATACTATTTCTGTCTGTCTGCCTAGATATATATATATAATATATATATTCCCCTACGGACCCGACAGATAGTCTCTATCCCTTTACATGCTGTCCCAGCATACTTAGGGTTCTCCATAATCAACCACTTCTTGTGGTAGTTGAGGGGTTTTTGTACCATGACCTTCAGTTTAGGTACACCTGAAGCCCTCCATATACTTTCTTTTTCCTACGTGATTTCAATTAGGAAGGACTTTCTGAATCTTCAGAAAATGTGAGGCTACAATGCCTCATGCTCCTATCCTTCTTTGTTATCGGATATAGGGATCTTCGAAGCTCCCTTCTCCTATAAGAACCATGTCTCTTTAAAGTCAAAAGAGCTTCAGTCTTATCTAATAGGGACTTCCGCGTTTCCCGCAAAGTCCTGCCTCATTGAACTACCCCAGTTCCACTAGGATTGTTTCTTTTCACCCTAAGGGTTCTAACCTCAGCCTGTTTTTTGCACAGTTATTTACCTCTCCTTACATTGAGGTACTCCCTGGGGATATTCTGTTGGTTGATATTAACAAATCCACATGAACCTCCATATACCTTTTTACAATACCACCAGGTGAGGTCCATATTGGTTTATTGCTTTTCAATATTACCACTAAGTATCACCTGCACAGAGACTCCTATCTAGGCGTCCTGTTTGGTCCAGCTGTTCCACAGCACATCTTTTTAGTTCATCTCCTACCCTCCATCCCTAGGATGCCTGGGGTTCGGTACAATAGCATGGCTCTCAGATTCGCAACATGCTGGGACTCCTCCAGGCATCTTAGCTTGGGAGTCCCCATATGTGAAGACTCATTCCTGCTTGTTCCTGGAGATAGCACAGTTACTTACCTGTAACAGGTGATCTCTGGGAACAGCAGGAATAAGTCTTCACAACCCACCCACCTCCCCTAGGAGTTGCATTTCTCTATCTCTATCTTTCCCTTTCTTGCTCTCTCTCTCTTTGTCTCAGCTTTAAAACTTAACTGAGAGGCAGTTGGGAAAGACAGGAAGGCAGCACGCAGGCGTGTTGGGATGCTTCCAAAAGTGTTCTGATTGGACGCTGGGGAGCGTTCCCACGCAGACTCCGTCGGTACCGACGTACCCATATGTGAAGACTTATTCCTGCTGTTCCCAGAGATCACCTGTTACAGGTAAGTAACTGTGCTTTATATAGTTGTTGGTATACATAACAGCACTGAAAAAGCTATAAGATTTCACAGTAGAATTTAGAACAAAGAAAATTTAAATACACAGCTGAATCACTAAGAGGTAGCCCATCAGTTACAGTAATGCACTGGGGAGGAATTTGTGTGTAGTGGGTAAAGCATGCCCCATGGGATTATTTTCTGCCTCTTAGTGTATCTGTGTTGTGTGTGTTTCTGACTGGCAAAGTAGAGAAGAGAGGAGAGATACAACAAAGTATTATGTTTCAGTGTATCAAAGTTTTCTATGCTGCAGAAACTGGAACTGTTTCTCCCATAGAGATGCATTGAGCACTTATTTCTCTGGAACCCTCGGTCCAGTTTGACTTATTTTTTAACTTTGTGCCTTTTCACCAATTTTTTCTCCCATGAAAAATTTGGTCCAGTTCCCTTATTTTATTTTTTGAAAGGTGTTGTGCAGACAGACATTTTCAATCCCTTCTCTCTAATTTCTTTTTAACATGCATTGGGTTGGGAAGAATAAAACTTATACTAGCACACCAATTCAGAAATGATGAAAGTCAGAGGCAGAAAGTTCACTGTTCCCCTGGTAAACCGACCTTGTTCTATCAGTCGTTATTTCAAAGGGGCATGTTATTTATTTAAACATATTTATATACTGTATTACTTTACATTGTCCATGTAATATGGGGTACAATATTCATAAATCAATATTAAAACAAAACAATCATTATACCTCTCCTGTAAAACGTAAGCTACAGATTCATACCTTCCATTCCCCAGCATGCTGTTGGTGAAAAAGCATATTGCTGCAATACCGGGAAAACCATATTAAATAAAAAAAAATCCAAACCTCACAGCCTGTCTTTTTCCAAGAACAAGCAGGAAGTCAGCCCTCACATATGGGTGACACCGACGGAGCCCGCACGGAGCATTTCCTCAGCTTTCACAGAAAACCTTTGGGAATACTACCACACATGTGTGGTCCCCTTCCCACCCAAGGGTGCCATCTTGGTCAATCTTCTTTTTTCCTTGGAGCCCAACGGACACTTGTCCTGTTTTTCCCGGAAAAATCCTCAAAAAAATTATCTTTAAAAGTTGTGTTTTCCCACTAGTGTTTCCAGGGATCCATACTGGGCTGTTGGATACAGGCCTATGAATTGTATATAGGAATATACCTCAAGGGCCTCATCTAAGAACTGGCGGGCTTCTCTGCAGGCCTTGCCAGGGAACCCCTTCAGAGGTTCCAAGCCCTGACAGCCAGGATCTGGGACTGCTCAAAGTTCCTTTTCCACGTCGGCTTTGAATGTGCAGCTCAAGTAGCAGCAGCGGGCAAGGGAGCCCAGCGCCAGGCCTGGTTGCAGATCTCTGACCTTGAGCAATGGGTGCAAGAAAAATTGCTCGGTCCCCTGCACTAGGGAAACTTGTTTGGCAAGCCCATGGCCGACAAGGTGGCTGGGATAGAGGCAGAGGTCGTGATTAGGCAGAGGCTCTCGAGAAAAACCTTGACCCTTCCCCGGAAGAAACAGTCAGGAAAAAGGGTTTGTTTTTTTCATCGGAGCAAGTATCAACCCTAGTCAGGGTAACAGCAACAGGGTCCTCAGCCCAAGAGCCAGGACCATGGGCAGAAGAAGCCAAAGGCTCAGGAGCCTCAGCCACCAGCTCCCACCCAGCTTGGGAGGACTTTTTGACTCCCCGGGCAGGGTCTCCTCTCCTCCAGGAGACCCTCCCCAGTCCGCAGGGAGCCACCTGACGTTCTTCGTCCACAGGTGGGCCAGAATCACCATGGACCAGTGGGTCCTGCAAGTGATAAAGGAGGTCTATCTCCTCAGGTTCCAGCAGCCGTCCCCAGGGTTTCCCAGGAGAGCCGGTATGGCCTTCACAAGTCCTTGCTCCTCTAAGAGCTGTTCACAGGCTTGCTCAAGGACAGGGCAGTAGAACCTGTACCCAGGCATTTGTGGGGAAAGGATTTCTACTCCAGGTATTTCCTTGTCCCCAAAAGAACTGGGGATCTCAGGCCCATACTGGACCTGCGGAACCTGAACAAGTTTCTGGTGAGGGAGAAGTTCAAGATGCTCTCCCTTGGAACTCTGCTGCCCTACCTCCACCAGAGAGATTGGCTGTGCTCCTTAGATCTAAAGGATGCATATACCCACATCCTGATCCACCCATCCCACAGGCTTTACATAAGGTTTGTGGTGGGAGGAGAGCACTACCAGTACAGGGTGCTTCTATTCAGCCTGGCCTCCTCGCCAAGGGTTTTTACAAAGTGTCTGGCAGTCATGGCCGCCCACATGCACCTACAAGCAGCCTTCATCTTCCCCTATCTGGACGACTGTCTCATCATAGGCAGCATGGCCTCTGAGGCCAGCTAGGCCACAGGGTGAACAATCCACTTTCTGCAGGACCTAGGATTCGTCATCAACTAACCCAAATCCCACCTCTCCCCAGCTCAAATTCTGGAGTTCATATGTGCACAGCTGGACACAAGACCTTCCTCCCAAAAGAAAGGGCTCATTGTTTCGTGCAGCTGGCGGGAGAGCTGCAGACTCACAGGTTCGTACCGGCTCTCTGCCTCCTCCATCTACTGGGTCACATGGCCTCCACAGTCCACGTCACACCCCTAGCCCGCTTGCATATGCCGGCAGCTCAGTGGTGCCCCCGCTCCCAGTAGATTCAGGTCACCTGGGGTCACTAGCGTTGTAGTGGCTTCTGAAAGGGTAGCCTTAGTTCCTTTCAATCTCCCGGGGAAAGTTTGAGGAAATCCTCCTGGCCTCCCAAAAACCCTCCACCAGATGAGCGTACGTCTCAAATTGAAAAGAGTCTCCATCTGGTGTGCAGAGAGGAGAGAACCCTTTCTCCTGCTGTGTGCAACTAGTGCTACAGTACTTACTGCACCTCTCGCACGCTGGCCTGCAGTTTAATTCGGTGAGGGTGCACCTAAGTGCCATAGCGGCTCACCATCACCCTATAGAGGGGAAATCCCTCTCAACTAGCTCCAGTTTCTTCCTGGGCCTCTTGCTATCGAAACTCCCTCTCTGTCTTCTGATGGCGGAATGGGACCTTAATGTGGTGTTTTTCCAATTTATCAGGCCGCCGTTCGAGCTTCGAGCCACCTGCCATTTGAAATACTTCTCTTGGAAAGTGGTCTTTCTGGTGACCATCACATTCGCTCGGTGAGTGAGTGAACTCTGGGCCTTAGTGGCGGATCCACCATATACAAGGTTCTATAAGAATAGGGTAGTGCCCCGCACCCACTCCAAATTTCTCCCCAAAGTGGTAACTCCCTTCCACCTCAACAAGGACGTGGTCCTTCCCACCTTTTTTCGATGGCCCTATGCCAGCAGGGAGGAGATCATATTGCATACACTAGACTGTAAGTGGGCCCTGTCCTATCTGCAGAGGACCCAGGCCCATCACAAAGCTCCTTAGCTCTTTGTGTCATATGACCCCAGTAGACTCTAGGGGGTCAGTGGGGCTCTTGGTAACGAAGTGAACTCTGTCCACTTGGGTAGCAGACTGCATTGCCCTCACCTATGAGTGAGTGGGTCTCTCCCTTGAGTACCGGATCACTGCACATCATGTGCGGGCTATGGCCACATTATAGCCAACCTCCGCTCAGTGCCGGTGACAGAAATCTGCATGGCCGCCACATGGTCTTTGATTCATACGTTTGTAGCTCATTACTGCCTGGAAAGTCAGTCCCACAGGGACAGTGCTTTCGGGCAGGTAGTACTCCATAATATTTTTACGGTGGAGGTAAATCCTGCCTTCCAACCCTTCTGTGTTCAGGCTACTGGAGTGATAATGTCACTGGATGCTAGGGCCTTGCAGAGTCACAGCTACCCGATTGATCGCTGTTGGTGCTGTCCTGGTTTGGTCCTTGGCAGCCTGGAGCTAGGGAGTCCAATATATGAGGACTGATTTCCTGCTTGTTCCTGGAGAAAGCATAGTTACTCACCTGTAACAGGTGTTCTCGGAAACGGCAACAACGAGTCCTCACAACCCTCTCTCCTCCCCTTGAAGTTGCCTACCTACATTGTTTTATGTCCTCTGGCTGACCAAGATGGCACCCTTGGGTGGGAAGGAGACCACACATGTGCGTGGTAGCATTCCCAAAAGCTTTCTGTGTAAGCTGGAAAAATGCTCCGCGTGGCCTCCATTGACTTTGACATCACCCATATGTGAGGACATCACCCATATGTGAGGACCGATTCCTGCTGTTCCAAGAGAATACCTGTTACAGGTGAGTAGCTACACTTTCTGAAAAAAGGATGCAGTCACTGGGATTTGTGCTGGACCCGTTACTTTTTAGCATAAACATAAATGACCAGGAAGTGGAAATAACGAATGAGGTGATCAAATTTGCAGATGACACACAATTATTCAAAGTTCTTAAAACACAAGAGGATTGTGAAAATTGCAAGAGGACCTTGATAAATTGGAAAATTGAACATTCAAAGGGCAGATTAAATTTAATGTGGACAAGTGTAAAGTTATGCTCTTAGGGAAGAACAATCCAAACTATGGTTACACGATGCAAGGTTCAACAATAGGAATCACTACTCAGGAAAAATATTTAGGCATCATGGATAATATGCTGAAACCCTCTGCCCAGTGTGCAGTGGTGGCCAAGAAAACAAATAGAATGCTAATCATAAGGAAAGGAATGGAGAATCAAACCAAGGATATTATAATGCTTCTGTATCGTTCCATGGTGCGACTGCACTTTGAATATTGTGTGCAGTTCTGGTTGCCATATCTTAAAAAGGTACAGAGAAGAGCAACCAAAATGGTAAAGGGGATTCTCTGGGAATAAACAGGAAGTCAGTCCTCTCATATGGATGACGTTGGTGCTGACAGAGCCCGCATGGTAATCTGAAGGGATGGGCTTCACCTTAACCGGGATGGAACCAGGCGGCTGTCATTAGCCTTTAAAAAGGAGATAATAGGGGAAAGCCGACAGTCGCCCAAGAGCGGATGGTTCGGAAGAATGTATCCTTGAAGGATACTACCAAAAGCAGAGAGGTTCCAAAAAAGAGTAAAGTAGCCCAAATGCCCTCGAGTATGGAGCAGACAGAGCTTAAAGATCCCAAATTACCCATGTCTACCAATAGCCAAATTAATATGAATAAAATACAGTCTCTAAAATGCTTGTATGCAAATGCTAGAAGTCTAAAAACTATAAGATGGGAGAGTTAGAATATATAGCACTAAATGAGAGGTTAGATATGATTGGAATATCAGAGACATGGGGGAAGGAGGACTACCAGTGGGACACTGTGATACCTGGGTACAAACTATATCGTAATGATAGAGCTGATCAAATTGGTGGAGGGGATGCGCTCTATGTTAGAGAGGGCATTGAGTCAGAAAGGATTAAAGTTTTGCAGGAAACAAAATTTGCTGTAGAATCTCTATGGATTGAAATTCCATGTAAAAAGGGGAAGGCGATGGCAGTGGGGGTGTATTATCGACCGCCTGGCCAGAATGAACAAATGGATGATGAAATGCTCAAAGAAATCAAGGAAGCTAACAAAAGTTACAGCGTGATAATAATAATGGGTGATTTCAATTACCCCGGTATCGACTGGGTCAGTGTCACGGAAGGACATGCTAGGGAGATAAAGTTCCTAGATGAAATAAATGACTGCTTCTTGGAGCAGCTGGTTCATGAACCGACCAGAGGGGAAGCCATATTAGACCTAGTCCTTAGTGGAACACCAGATCTAGTGCAAGAGATAAGGATGTTGGGACCACTTGGCAATAGTGATCATAGCATGATCACCTTTGATTTAATTAGTGGAGGAGGGATAGTAAGGAAATCCACAGTACTACCTTTTAACTTTCGAAAGGGAGACTATGATAAAATGAGGAAAATAGTTAAGAAAAAACTAAAAGGAGCAGTTGCAAAGGTTAAAGACTTACATCAAGCTTGGGTGTTGTTGAAAAATACTATCTTGGAAGCCCAGACCAGCTGTATTCCACGCTTTAAGAAAAGTGGAAGGAAGTCCAAAAAACTGCCAGCATGGTTTAAAGTTGAGGTCAGAGAGGCTGTTGCCAAAAAAGCATCTTTCAGGAAATGGAAAAAAGAGCCAAACGACGAAACCTGGAAACAGCACAAGCACTGGCAAGTCAAATGCAAGGCATTGATAAAGCAGGCAAAGGGAGAATTTGAGAAAAAGCTTGCTGCGGAAGCAAAAACTCGAAATAAAGATTTTTTCAAGTACATTCATAGCAAAAAACCTGTGAGAGAGTCAGTTGGTCCATTAGATGATAGAGGAGTTAAAGGGGCACTAAGAGGTGACAAGGCGATAGCGGAGAGACTGAATGAATTCTTTGCTTCGGTCTTTACTGTGGAAGATGTAGGGATGTTACCCATGACTGAAGTGGTATTTAAAGGTGTGGAAGAATTGAAGGAAATATCGATACATCGGGAAGATGTATTACAACTATTAGATAAACTGAAGAGTGTAGCAAATCACCTGGGCCGGATGGTATACATCCAAGGATGTTGAAAGAACTGAAATATGAGATTGCAGACCTGCTATTAGTAATCTGTGAACTATCATTAAAATCATCTCTAATACCTGAAGATTGGAGGATCGCCAATGTAACACCAACTTTTAAAAAGGGTTCCAGGGGTGATCCGGGAAACTACAGACCGGTGAGCCTCACATCAGTACCGGGAAAAATGGAAGAAACCATCATAAAGAATAAAATTACTCAGCATGTAGATAGTCATGGCCTAATGGGAGACAGCCAACATGGCTTTAGACAAGGAAGATCTTGTCTTACTAATCTGTTATGTTTTTTTGAAGGTGTGAATAAACAGGTTGACATAGGTGAGTTGGTTGATATAGTGTATCTGGACTTTCAGAAAGCCTTTGACAAGGTCCCTCATCAGAGACATTTGGCAAAACTAAAGAGTCATGGGATAGGAGGCAGTGTACTACTGTGGATCAGGAACTGGTTAACAGATAGAAAGCAGAGGGTTGGGCTAAATGGCCAATTTTCCCAATGGAGAAAGGTGAATAGTGGTGTACCCCAGGGATCTTTGCTGGGTCCGCTGCTTTTTGACATATTCATAAATGACCTTGAAAGAGGAATAACGAGTGAGGTTATCAAATTTGCAGATGACACAAAACTATTTAAAGTTGTTAAAACCCAAGAGGATTGTGGAAAACTGCAAGAGGATCTTGATAAATTGGAAGACTGGGCATCAAAATGGCAGATGAAATTTAATGTGGACAAGTGCAAAGTTATGCACCTAGGGAAGAACAACCCAAACTATGGTTACACAATGCAAGGTTCCACATTAGGAATCACCATCCAGGAAAAAGATTTAGGCGTCATTGTGGATACCATGTTAAAACCCTCGGCCCAGTGTGCAGCGGCAGCCAAGAGAGCAAATAGAATGCTAGGTATCATAAGGAAAGGAATGGAAAATAAAACAAAAGATATTATAATGCCTCTATACCGTTCCATGGTGAGACCGCACCTTGAATATTGTGTGCAATTCTGGTCGCCTTATCTTAAAAAGGATATAGCATTATTAGAAAAGGTTCAGAGAAGAGCCACCAAAATGGTAAAGGGGATGGAAGGATGCTCCTATGAAGAAAGGCTAAAAAGGTTAGGGCTCTTTAACCTGGAAAAGAGACGGCTGAGGGGAGATATGATAGAAGTCTATAAATTAATGAACGCAGTGGAACGGGTAAACGTAGATCGATTGTTTACGTTATCAGAATATAGAAAGACTAGGGGACATACAATGAAGCTACAGGGTAAACTATTTAAGACTAATAAAAGAAAATATTTTTTCACTCAACGTGTAATCAAACTCTGGAATTTGTTACCGGAGGATGTAGTAAAGGCTGTTAGTGTAGCTGGGTTTAAAAAAGGTTTGGACAAGTTTCTGGAGGAAAGGTCCCTAAACCATTATTAAGAAGGGACCCAGGATATCAATGCTTGACCCAGTACAAGCATTGCGGAACCTGTGTCTTTTGGGGAAACTGCTAGGTACATATGACCTAGATTGGCCACTGTTGGAAACAGGATACTGGGCAGTATGGCATATCTTATGTTCTTATGTTCTCCCCAGCTTTCAAAGAAAGCCTTTGGGAGATCAGCCACACATGCATTATCATCTTCCCGCCCAAGTGAGCCATTTTCCCTCCGTCTTCGTTTTTCCATGGAGCCTACTAGTGTGGTGGCAAAACTGTATTAGAGCCCATGGAAATAGATAAAAGACAAACATTTACCTTCAAGCAAAGGGATAGCCCAGAGAGCACTGACTTTCAAAGTACAGCCAAAGTGAAAAAAAAAACTCACCCAGGGCTGCTGAGCTCAGACCACGCCCAAGCTCCAAGGCAACCAAGAGAGGTAATGAGAAGCACCTGGGGGAGGAGTTCAAGGCTGGAGGGCAGCCCACTCATTTAAGCCTCAGGGAACAGGAAGAAGGGAGACCACCAGGGAAACAGAAGGCGAGGAGATCACGAGGGAACCAGAAGGAAAGGAATCTTTCAGGGAAGCTGAGAGAGAGAGGTGCTCCAAAGACAGCCTCAGAAGGGATTCCCATTGCAGCCAAAACACAGGAAACTACAGCCCTGAAGGAAGCCCGTGTTGTAGAGGAATTACAGCTGGCTCTGGATACAGGAGCGTTTGGCCTGAGGAAGCTGCAGACTATAAGCAAGGTACTGGAACAGCCCAGCAGGAGCCTGTGGGGAGAGTTTCACTTCTGGAAAGGCCTGTGAAAAGAACTGTTGCTAGAAAGAAGGTGAGCCCATTAGAAGCCTTGAACAGTTGATTGAAAGATAAGGATCTCCATAGCCCATCAAAACCCCTGAACCTAGAGAGAGGTCTCGCTGGGAAAAGGTTTTAAAATTGTTAGAAGAAATTAAGCCTATGTTCCCACAAGCTGATTCCAGTCAGGAGACAACAGATCCTGATTATGAGGGCATGCAAATAGATAATTATGATTCTGATAATGCCTCTACAGAATCTCAAATGGATTGCTCTTTTTGTATAAAGACAAAATGAAGAAGCTATAGGGTTTAATGTGGAAAGACCCAGAAGCTATTATACCAGCATGTCTTGTGCCTAGAGTGCTGAAAATGTTTGAAATGAAGTTGCTGGTGTTTTAAAGCAGCTAGAAAATATTCAAAGGCTTGATTTGAATGTTTAAGAAATAACTATCTGAGTGGGCAGCAGCCAGAAGTAAAAGAAGCTTTAATTTGAATATTGCACAGTTTGGGAAAGCAGTTGTTTAAGCCAGAAGTAAAGGAACTATCAAGCTGCATTATGTAACAGCTGAAGAAGCAATTGCAACTTTTGTCACTGTGAAGTTCTTGATCTGAAAATTCTTTTTCTTTTGTGGGAGAAGTATCCTAATTTTGTTAATATGTGTTTTTGGTGCAAAGGAAGAGAAAAATAAATTTTCCTGTGTTTTTGCCTTCAAACCCTCGGCTCTGGGAACCCATACTAAAAGGGACATTAGGAGGTATGCCCCTGCCTATAGGCAACCGCCTAGACAAGTGGGGGCGTCACACTAGACGTACCGTCTGCACTCCAGAAAAAGTTGGTGTTCACTTCGGTGAATATTCTGTTTTCTCACTTTTTTTTTCTCGGTTGCATACTGTCACCTTCTTGTGGTCCCGGAATGGTCACTACCTTGATGTAACTTTTTTTGGGGGTACTTATCTATCTTCTGTTGGTGCACGTGCTTTTTCTCTCATACCCTACTAATCAGGATATTGGAGTTTGATCTCGCAGGGGCCGTCTTTCCCGCTGTGTCCTCGATTGGTGGTTTTAAGAAGTGCACCGATTATGGTTGGACTATGTCCATCACATACTGCCACAATTGCTGCCTTCAGTGCCTTGCAGCCGACCACAACACCTCCACTTACCGCTCTGTCTTCAGATGACAAGCAAGGAGCTTAAGAATCATGAAAGGCAGAAGGAGACTTTGGTTGCCTCACGTTCTCGGCCTCTGCTCCATCATTGGCTTTGGAATAGATGCCCTTAGGGGCAGCCATGAAGTAATCGGACCCGGACAGCCGCTGAGTTTGCTCAGAGTCCCAAGGTCATGGAGCGTCAGACCAGCGATCATCTGTGGCGGACCAGCACTGGAAGGAACGGACTTCAACCAAGTCCTTGGGGGGTGATGTCTGTACTGCGGGTAAGACTCATGAGCACCAGCACTGCAGCCCTCGACAGGACTCAGAGGGGAGGGCTGAGAGCGGCCCTTGAAACTGGGTCAGCGAGAAGCAGTTCTCACCCCCTTGGAGGATTGCCCTCAGACTGTTGAAGCGATCACCATCCGTGAGTCCCCACTGAAGGAACTAGTGTTGGGCCCAGTGCCCTCTGTGCCCCCACCAGTGGCTGTGGAGCCTTTTGGTCTTGAGGCTGGGATGGTGTCTTTGGAGTGTTGCCTTTCTGGCAAGCCAGCAGACCCAGACTCCAGTTACCTCTGGTTCCTCGGGACTCGTGCGGGACCCATCCACCATGAGGGCCTCGCCGGAGGAGATCCTACCTGTTCAGGAGCAGCATATTGGGGCCACTTGGCAATAGTGATCATAGCATGATCGTGTTTAATTTAATTAGTGGAGGAGGGTTAGTAAGAAAATCCACAGTACTACCTTTTAACTTTCGAAAGGGAGACTATGATAAAATGAGGAAAATAGTTAAGAAAAAACTAAAAGGAGCAGTTGCAAAGGTTAAAGACTTACATCAAGCTTGGGTGGTGTTGAAAAATACTATCTTGGAAGCCCAGACCAGCTGTATTCCATGCTTTAAGAAAAGTGGAAAGAAGTCCAAAAAAATGCCTGCATGGTTTAAAGGTGAGGTCAGAGAGGCTGCTGTTGCCAAAAAAGCATCTTTCAGGAAATGGATAAAAGAGCCAAACAACGAAACCTTGAAACAGCACAAGCACTGGCAAGTCAAATGCAAGGTATTGATAAGGCAGGCAGAGGGAGAATTTGAGAAGAAGCTTGCTGCGGAAGCAAAAACGCGAAATAAAGACTTTTTCAAGTACATTCGTAGCAAAAAACCTGTGAGAGAGTCAGTTGGTCCATTAGATGATAGAGGGGTTAAAGGGGCACTAAGAGGCTTCGGTCTTTACTGTGGAAGATGTAGGGATGTTACTCATAACTGAAGTGGTATTTAAAGGTGCAGAAGAATTGAAGGAAATATCGATACATCGGGAAGATGTATTACAACTATTAGATAAACTGAAGAGTAGCAAATCACCTGGGCTGGATGGTATACATCCAAGGGTGTTGAAAGAACTAAAATATGAGATTGCAGACCTGCTATTAGTAATCTGTGAATTTTCATTAAAATCATCTGTAATACCTGAAGATTGGAGGATCGCCAATGTAACGCCAATTTTTTAAAAGGGTTCCAGGGGTGATCCAGGAAACTACAGACCGGTGAGCCTGACGTCAGTACCGGGAAAAATGGTAGAAACCATCATAAAGAACAAAATTACTCAGCATGTAGATAGTCATGGCCTAATGGGAGACAGCCAACATGGCTTTAGACAAGGAAGATCTTGTCTTACTAATCTGTTATGTTTTTTTGAAGGTGTGAATAAACAGGTTGACAAAGGTGAGTCGGTTCATATAGTGTATCTGGACTTTCAGAAAGCCTTTGACAAGGTCCCTCATCAGAGACTTTTGGCAAAACTAAAGAGTCATGGAATAGGAGGCAGTGTACTATTGTGGATCAGGAGCTGGTTAAAAGATAGAAAGCAGAGGGTAGGGCTAAATGGCCAATTTTCCCAATGGAGAAAGTTGAATAGTGGTGTACCCCAGGGATCTGTGCTGGGTCTGCTGCTTTTTGACATATTCCTAAATGACCTGGAAAAGGGAATAACGAGTGAGGTTATCAAATTTGCAGATGACACAAAACTATTTAAAGTTGTTAAAACCCAAGAGGATTGTGGAAAATTGCAAGATGATCTTGATAAATTGGAAGACTGGGCATCAAAATGGCAGATGAAATTTAATGTGGACAAGTGCAAAGTTATGCACCTAGGGAAGAACAACCCGAACTATGGTTACACGATGCAAGGAACCACCATCCAGGAAAACACATTAGGAACCACCATCCAGGAAAAAGATTTAGGCGTCATTGTGGATAACATGTTAAAACCCTTGGCCCAGTGTGCATCGGCGGCCAAGAGAGGAAATAGAATGCTAGGTATCATAAGGAAAGGAATGGAAAATAAAACAAAGGATATTATAATGCCTCTATATCGTTCCATGGTGAGACCGCACCTTGAATATTGTGTGCAATTCTGGTCGCCGTTTCTTAAAAAGTATATACCGTTATTAGAAAAGGTTCAGAGAAGAGCCACCAAAATAGTAAAGGGGATGGAAGGATACTCCTATGAAGAAAGGCTAAAAAGGTTAGGGCTCTTTAACCTGGAAAAGAGACGGCTGAGGGGGAGATATGATAGAAGTCTATAAATTAATGAACGGAGTGGAATGGGTAAACGTAGATCGATTGTTTACGTTATGAGAATATAGAAAGACTAGGGGACATGCAATGAAGCTGCAGGGTAAACTATTTAAGACTAATAAAAGAAAATATTTTTTCATTCAACGTTTAATCAAACTCTGGAATTTGTTACCGGAGGATGTAGTAAAGGCTTTTAGCGTAGCTGGGTTTAAAAAAGGTTTGCACAAGTTCCTGGAGGAAAGGTCCATAAACCATTATTAAGAAGGGACCCAGGATATCAATGCTTGACCCAGTACAAGCATTGTGGAACCTGTGTCTTTTGGGGAAACTGCTAGGTACGTATGACCTAGATTGGCCACTGTTGGAAACAGGATACTGGGCTTGATGGACCTTGATCTGACCCTGTATGGCATGTCTTATGTTCTTATGCTCTGTGGGCTGATTCCAATGACAGATCCTGGTCTCGCTGTCTCAGGCTTTTCCACCAAATGCTTCGGGCTTGAAGCAACACCGGTGCGATACCTGCTGGCACTTTGAGCTCCCTTCTGATTCAGAATGGGAGACAGTCGACGATGTGTTTCTTCTCCACTGGTGCAAGGGCCTGCTGTATGTTTACCTGCTCATGCCCTTGTTGGCCAAGACCGTCTTCAAGGTCCAGACAGATGGGGTCAAAGTGATCCTTATCACCCCGCGCTGGCCTTGGCAGCTGTGGTATTCTCCTACTTTTTCAGACCCCACCCATTCCCTTGTGTTTCACCCCGGATCTGGTCTCCCAGAACGATGAGACCCTCCTGCATCCCAATCTCCAGTTGTTAATTCTGATGGCAAGGATACTGAGAAGATAGCCCTTGCTCAACATCATTTGCATAGGGACATTGAGGCGATTGTCCTCGTATCTCACAAGGATTCCAACAGGCAAGCGTACACCTTCAAATGGCGCAGGTTTTTGGTCTGGTGTGCAGATAGAGGTTTCAACCCATTCTCTTGTCTGGTGCAGGTGATCCTATAGTACCTTCTGCACCTCTCCCGGGCTGGGTTAAAGTCTAGTTCCATCAGGGTGCATCTGAGCACCCTAGCGGTGTACCATCATGTAGTTGATGGGCGTTTCCTGTCAGTTCATCCTCTCATTGGCTGCTTCATGTGGGGCCTCTTGCTCTCGTGGCCTCCCATTCACCCACCAGAAGTGGTGTGGGACTTGAACGTGGTTCTGGGTAAAATCATTCACCCTCCTTTCAAACCACTGGCCTCCTGACATCTCAAATGGCTGATCCTGAGAGCAACGAACAACGATCAAGCAAAACAAGACAAAACTGAACAAACGGCGCAGTGCAAAGACTTTAAATTGAAGGCGACATCAGTCACATATCTCTCTGCTCGGTCCCCGCTCCAGCTCCATTAGTGCTCTTGCTCTGCTCTCCCAAAGAGGGTTTGAGCCCGCCAGAGCCGGAGGACAACCAGACAACGTGCTCTAATCGGGGCAAAGTAAAGACTTTAAATTGAATGCGCAAACTAGACCACCTCTATCAAGAAACGTGAACAATCAACTCTAACCTAGATCTCAGCACATGAATGTTCCAGCACATGAATCTTTTCCCACTCTTCTACTCCGATTTGTTCCAGCACATGAACCCTTCAAGCTCCAACAACTAGAGTCGCTTAGCCCTACAGCAGCAACACGAGCTAAACCTATCTATGCCTCTTTCCAGCCTCAAACGTAAGCATCTCTGTTCACCTTGTTTCCGGTTGCACTCATTGCTGCTTATTGTTCTAAACTAAATTGCAATTCTTCTTCTCAAAATATATAAGCGCTTAATGTTATTCTGTTTCAACTTGTGCCATAAAAGTATCTAGTTCTCCTTAATCTCAAAATATACAACTGCTCAATGTTATACTCTCACAACCTGTACCACAAGAGTATCTAATTTTTTACAGGTGCAATTGTATTTATCTGTTACAAAAGTATCTACTCTTGCCCATTTACAAAGGTATTCAACCTTCTGTAACATCCACTGCTTCTTATAAAACCCCTCTCAACTGATTCTGGATCCAGCTTTTCCACTGTCTCCGCCTTTCACCCCCACTCTCACTTTATCTCTTACCCCATATTCTATATTGCCACCTTATTCCTATTCCTTCCCAAAATGGCTCCTCCTAAATCTTGCTCATTCACACTGGGGTCTGCCCTCAGTTTACTTTACCTCTTTTTGCTTACCTTCCCTTATGCGCTCACTTTTATCCATAGTGCCCCCATTCCAATAATCTACTCCCCCAGGTACCTATATACCCCACCACATCTCTCCCATGCGCATTATAACCCCCACTACCGTTCATGCAAACTCAAAACCATTACTATAAACCCTAACCTTAAACCCTACTCTCCCTCTGACCTCCCCCATCCCCCCCCTCAAATGCGCCCTACTCAATGCTCGTTCAGGCAGAAACAAAATCCCCTTACTCGCTGACCTTATTACTGATTACATCCTTGATATACTTTGCCTCACTGAAACCTGGTTCCAAGACTCTGACATGGTTCTAGTAAACCAACTATGCCCCAAAGCATATTCAGTCAATATATGTAACAGATTACATGGAAGAGGAGGAGGTGTAGCTATTATCTCTAGATCCAACTTACAACTCTCTACTGTTGAATCCACTTCCACCTCAGGCATGGACTCTATTACTGTCTCCAACTCCATGCTTTCTTTGCACCTTCTATACCGAGCTCCCCAGACTGACTCATCTGATCTCTCTCCACGATCCTAGATACAGCATGCTCACCCCAACCTACCTCACGCCCTCTAATTATCTTAGGAGATCTAAACTTACACTCTACATCTTCAATACAATCCTCCTCCTTCCTCCAAGCAATGAACACCCTTCACTTCACCCAAATACTACAACACCCTACACACTCTAAAGGAAACATCTTTGACTTAATATTTATCCCACAACACCCTCTTTTCAATGATCAGGTACAGCACACTATCCAACCCATACCCTGGTCTGATCATGCTCTCATCCTCTTTACCGTCCCCTACTCCACCCACAGAAGTCAACCACACATCCATCTCCAACACACCCGTAAATTCAAACAATTCAATGCAGCCAACTTCCTGGAGCAAACAATCCCATCACTTGACCTACTAAATAACAAAAACCTGAACCAAGAGTCCTTCATCTCTAAATGGAATGAAATCCTATCTGCAGCCTCCCTACTTCCACCCAAGCAACTTCCTCAAAAACACCGCAGAAGGAACCCCCTGGTTTTCTACAAACCTGAGAAATCTCAAAAGGGAGCTTAGACGCCTTGAACGTAAATGGAGACGCACTCAAGACCCCAATGTACATATTGCCTACACAACCAAACTTCAAACCTATTGCTCAGAAACCCTCACTCATAAAAGAGAATATAATGAAAATATTATCCAACGAGTGCTTAATAAACTAAGAGAGCTCTTCTCCATCACCAAATCCTTAATAAACAAACCCCTACAACAAGACCAGCCACCAAAAATAACTGCGCAGGCTATAGCTAACCATCTGACCTCTAAATTCCTCCCACCTTTGTCAACCAATAACCCTCAACCCACTACTGACTACAGCACCCAACCACATGATGCAACCTTCTCAAACTCATGGAATGAGTTTCATCCCATTACATTAGATAATGTATCTGATGTTGTTAAAGATTTGAATGCTTCAACCTCTGCCCTTGACCCTTGTCCTGTCCCCTGGATCAAATCTACCAGACGTTCCCTCAGCCCCTACATTCTGAATATTGTACAAACCTCTCTCCAAACTGGTTCTGTACCACCTCCACTTAAGTGTGCCTCTATCCGCCCAATCCTAAAAGGAGCAAAACTAGACCCCACCTCCTCTTCCTTCTATAGACCCATCTCTAGTATTCCTTTCCTTGCAAAGATAACCGAGAAACTTGTCCAAACCCAACTTCAGAACTATATTGATGACCACTCTCCCCTCGATTTATTCCAACATGGTTTCAAAAAGAATCACGGATTTTAAACCCTCCTCACCTCTCTACTAGATTCCTTGTACTTACACACCCAGAACTCCGCTCAAGGATGCCTACTTATTTTCCTTGACTTATCCGCTGCTTTTGACTCTCTCCCCCACCAACAACTCCTAATCAGACTTCATGAAATAGGACTGAGAGGCACAACTCTAAAATGGTTCCAATCCTACTTAGACACCAGAACCCAACAGGTCCGAATTGGAAGTGATACCTCCCTTCCATTTACACTAAAACAAGGTGCCCCCCAAGGATCTAGTCTATCCGCATTACTTTTCAGTATCTTCCTTCAACCTGTCCGCAAGATTTTCCAAAACTATGGCATTCAGTACCAATTATATGCAGATGACATGATGTGCTTCACCCCATTTAACCTCACTAATCCTAATTTTACTAAGCTAAATGAATGTCTAATCAGCCTCAAATCTTGGCTCTCCCAGCACAACCTACTAATTAACCAATCCAAAACTGAGGTCCTTCAAGTATTTTCCAATCCCTCATACACCCCTCCTCCAACCCTCACCTTTGGTGATCTCACACTCACTATAAAAAAACCAAGTGAAATATCTTGGAATCATCCTTGATCAGAACCTCTCCTTCTCCGATCAAATAAAGAGAACCACCAATACAGTATACGCAAAGCTACGTACTCTCCAGAACCTCAAACCTCTCTTAAGCCCTGACTCCTTTTGTACTGTCAGGCCCTCACAACCCCCTCGCTTGACTACTGTAATCTGATCTATCATGGCCTCCCCAAGAACACCATCCAACCACTCCAACTAGTCCAGAATACGTTAGCGCGACTCATAACCAACAACCCCAGACGATCTCATATTACACCAGTCCTCTATGATCTCCACTGGCTCCCAATTCAACACCGAGCTAAATTCAAGGTTCTTACTCTTATACACAAAATTATCTCAAAGGAGTCAGCTCCATGCCTCTCCCCACTCCTTGCCTTCTCCAACAACACAAGAACACACCGTTCCTTTACCAAAAACCTACTGACCATACCAACAACTAAAAGGCACTGTAAACAATCTACTAGCAACAGGGCCTTCTCTCTCTATGCTCCATCCCTATGGAATACCCTTCTTCATGAGCTGCGTAACTGTGTGAGCCACTCTGAGTTCTGTAAGAAGTTAAAAACCCACCTCTTCCTTGAACATTTTTCCCTACCACCCTAGTACCTAACCCTCTACATCTACCTCCCCGCCCATGCTCCCTCAAATCCTATAATACAACCATCTGTAGCTCTATATATACATATGTAAATAGTTGATCATTCATCATTGTAATTAGTTCATAAATTAGTTCATATTGTTTGCCTATGTACCCTTGTTACTTTGTTCTTTGTAAACAGTTGAAACACACTGCCTTGAAACGTTCTATGTAAACCGTCTTGATTTGTAGAAAGACGGTATATAAAAAATGTTAAATAAATAAATAAATGCCTTTCATGGAAGGTTGCCTTCTTAGTGGCTCTTACTTCAGCCCACAGGGTTAGCAAGCTGCAAGCACTAGTGGCTCATACTCCTTACACCTGATTTCATAGAAATAGGGTGTATATGGAGGACTACCCTACATTTCTTCCTAAGGTGGTTTCTCCCTTCCATCTCATTCAGGAAGTGGTTCTTCCCACCTTCTTTCTCAGGCTGCATGCAAGCAGGGCAGGAGCCTCTCTTCATACCTTGGACTGTAAACAGACTTGGCTTTCTAACTTGACCGGATGAAGGCTCATTGCTGCTCCTCTTAACTGTTGGTTTCTTATGACCCCAACAGATTTGGTGTGGCAGTCTCTTAAGTGTACCCTTTCTACCTGGGTGTTTGATTGCATTTCCTTTGCCTATGAACAGGCTGGTCTTTCTCTGGCACATCATGTGATAGCCCATAATGTTCATGCTGTGGCAGCCTCTGTGGTTAACTTATGCTCCTTCTCCCTACTGGAGATTTGTCAAGTGGCCACCTGTTTTTTGGTTGATACCTACTGCCACAAGGAGGCCTTCTGGTGTGACAACGCTTTCGGCAGGCTGTTCTTCGGCACCTTTTTGGGAACTAATTCATCTCCTTCCCTCTGACCTTTCTGTATGTCAAGGCTACCAAAGAGTCTATTCCTTCGCAGATGCTGGAGTTGTATCCTGATGCTTGAGACTTTTCAGTGTTTTTCAGCTGCCATTCACAGTTCATTTTTTTTTGGGTCGCCATGGTTTTTCGGTAGCTTGTAGCTGGGGAGTCTCATATCTGAAGACTGACTTCCCACTTGTTTCCAGAGAAAGCATTGTTGCTCACCCGTAGCAGGAATGTTCTCTAGGAGCAGCAGGAATCAGTCTTCACTACCCTCCCTTTTCCCCATGCAGTTATTTTTCTTTTTTGTTTGATTAAGCTATACCATTGTACTGAGGGAAAATGGCTCCCTTGGGCTGGAAGGTAAGCATGCATGTGTGGTTGATCTCCCAAAGGTTTTCTTTGAAAGCTGGGGAGAGATTATCGCACGGACTCTGTTGGTGCCAATGTCACCATATGTTAGGACTAATTCCTGCTGTTCCTGGAGAACACCTGCTACAGGTAAGTAACTATGCTTGATGGAAGGATACCCCTATGAGGAAAGGCTTAAAAGATTAGGTTTCTTCAACTTGGGGAAAAAAACAGCTGAGGGGAGATATGATAGAGGTCTATAAAATGAATGGAGTGGAGCAGGTAAACATAGATCGGTGGTTAACTCCTTCAAAAAGTAGAAAGACTAGGGGACACACAATGAAGATACTATGTAGCCCATTTAAGACTAATAAGACAAAATATTTTTTCATTCGATGTGTAATCAAACTCTGGAATTCATTACTGAAGAATGTAGTAAAAGCTATTAGTGTAGCTGGATTTAAAAAAGGTTTGGATAAGTTCCTGGAGGAAAAGTCCATAGACCATTATTAAAAAGGACCAAGGAAGTCCACTGCTTACCCAAGGACAAACTATGTGGAATCTGTGTACCTTTTTGGGAACGTAACAGTACTTGTGACCTGGATTGGCCACGGTTGGAAACAGGATCCTGGGCTTGATGGACTTTGGTCTGAACCAGGATGGCATATCTTATGTTCTTAAATTGATTCCTTTTATATTCTGTAATAAATATAATAATATATATAGCGTTGTTGGTATGTTTTTTGTTCTAGTTTGTCCTGTTTTATTAAAAATACTTGTAACATTTTTGGTTTCAGAGCACTGGACATTTTCTTTTTAAATATTTTTAGGTAATCTAGGGAGGGTAATTTCATAACAGGATGCCTAGGCTGTATATGTTATGTCTTTTTTTTATAAAGGTTAATCTAAAACTTACCAGAACTCCTCTCCCCCCCCCCCCCCGCCCCCTCCCCCCAAAAAAAATCCTTCGGCCCAAGCACAGTATTTCCTCTCAGTGCCCTGATGCTATCTTTATAGTTTCAGGGAGAGGATGTTGTTGGCACTGATCCAATTAATAGCGATTTTCAGTCTGCTTCCTGGATAAGAAGCTGCATAAAGTAAGGCAAAAAAAAAGCAAGCCTAACTTTGAGATTTGGCTGTCCAAATAGCAGCTAAATATTGCTGCTCTTTAGATGATCCATGGCAGTCGCTGCTAAAACTGGCTATTTAGTGAAAGCTGCTATCCAGGCACCTTACTGAATATCTGGTTTCACTTTTGTCTGGGGCAGGTGGTGTTCAAAAAACGCTGATCACTGCGAGCTGAATATTGGCCGCTTTTTATATATTTTGCTTATAAAGACTCCACTAGAAATGTCTGAAAGTTATGTATATATATTTTTTTATTTTGAAAATACTCCACTTAGGATGCCCAGAAATCATCTGGAGATGTCAAAGAGCTCGTTGCTATATATTGCAAGGTCTGATTTAAATCTGCTCATACTAACTCATCATTTGTTTCCAAAATAAAACTATTCTCGAATATATGCAAAATAAATGATGTTCTTCATTCAAAGTAACAATGGAAAACATGCTTAATGATAAATACTTAGCCTTTTTTTTGTTTCAGTAACTTTTATTAATGATACAAGATTTTTCATACCCAAATAAGCCATAAGCATCAATGGGCAGCCCAGCATACAAAACAGTGGTGTATGTGCAGTCTACAGTAATCAGCCAGCACAAAAACCTCTAATAGTTAACCCACTTTGCTATGACGTAGTGCTTCTTTAAATCTCCCAGTCATCACAGACTCATTTATAAATCATACAAATGCTATTCCACTAATAGTTCGCGCAAACAAAATTTTCCAATTAAAGTTGTAAACCTACAGATAACAAAATAGGCCATATGTTTTTTTTCTGTTGTATGTTTCTATCTAGTCTACTCTTCCATATCAATTACAATAGTCCCCTTTTTCCCTTTAGAGATCTTCTGTGTTTGTCCCATGTTTTATTGAATTCAGATAGTCTCTACTCCTCCATAAATGTTGATGGGTAAGAGTAGTCAAATCCAGAAACAGAGTGGACATAAAGATAATAATAAAGTAAGAAATCTCCTATCACAGCAAAATAATCTATACCAGCCATCAAATGGACAACCCAAATAGGTGCAAATGACTGGGAGCTTGGCACATGTGATTTTCTTTTGCAGTCTTTAATTTACAGGACCAGCACTTTCTATCCTGTTTGAGACCCACTCTGAAAAGCTTAAGAGGGGTCCAGATAGCTCGATGCACAACCAAAAAAATTTGACTGTAGACATGAGCAGATGCACAGGCTCTGATAGCACATGATTAAAGATGCAACCATTGCACCTCAGATTAATTGCATCCCAATTCTTCTGTCCATGTTTTAAAAAGACAGAGAGCAGTTCCATAGATTTGAGAAGATGACATGACATAAAATCTTGAAACAAAGTGCCCAGAAGCATACCCATTGCTGCACACATCAACAATGTGGTTATATAGATAGCTTAGACACTAACACTGCACTCTCAATAAGACCATGCCGTAATGGCAGGCAGCCATCCATCGGCTCTTCTAAAGTATACCTCTGTGTTGCCACTCTTCCAATAAATGGGAAACCTTTTTTTTTTATATCATGAACTCCTTATACCGTAGGGTAGAATAGCATGTATAAACCCAAGGAGCTCACAGCTGCCTATCAAGCTCCTTGAGCGCCTTACAGATATCCCCTTCAATTTTAAATATCTCCAGGAACAAGCAGGAATGAGTCTTCACATATGGGTATTGTTGGTACCGACGGAGCCTGCGCGGGAACGCTCCCCAGCGTCCAAAAGGAAAGCTTTTGGGAGCATCCCACAGCGCCTGCGCGCTGCCTTCCCGCCTTTCCCAACCGCCTCTCTCCAGTTCTTCTTTTCCGCGGAGCCAGCAGGTCGTGTTCCTGTCACCGCTGAAGAATTTCTTTATTTTATTTTATTTCTTTGGTCGCGCGTCTGCCTTCTCGACGCTGGACCGGTACCGCGGGTCTTTTCTTTCTTTATTCTAAAAAAAAAAACAAAACAAAAAAAACTACTGTTTTTCTCACTTCAGTGCATTTTCTTCTTTGGACTTAGGCCTAGGAAATTTTTCCTCATGGAAAAGCCCGCCTCTGGATTTAAAAAATGCACGAAGTGCAGCGGCACTATTTCAGTCACCGACACCCATGAATGGTATCTAAAATGTTTAGGTCCTGACCACTCCATTGCGAATTGTGAGTCCTGCTCCATGATGTCTAAAAGAGGTCTACAGAATCGAGCAGCTAAGCTCAGTACCCTGTTTCCCTCGGATGCAGCTTCGGTTGCATCGACGTCTTCCAGGGCTTCTTCTTCCTCACATGGATCTCAGGTAACCAAACTTAAATCCAGCCGGTTCTCGAAGGGTAAATCTCCCTCTAAGTATCGAGATGCCTCCGGGCTTGCCCTCGAGGAATCCGCACCGGCAAAATTACCCCGGCGGGAGGCTCCGGCTTCCAAAGCTTTATCTATGGGGTCACAGGTTGACATCGATGGCTCGGCCTCGACCGATCACCTGTTGCCATGTTCTGGGGTACCGGTGGTTCCCACTGGTACCGACATCCTGACATTGGTTGCGTCGATGGATCAGAATATCCTGACCATGCAGTGTGCCATCACGGCATTCATACAAGCTGCGACGCCTTCGGTACCGCAACAAACTCTGTTGCCGGTACCGACTCCGGCACCGGTACCGACATCGGTTCCGGTGCCGGTACCGATTGCATCGCCATCCGCTTCGGTGTCGACTGCAGTGGTACACTGTTCTGTGATTCCCATCGGTACCGAATCGGTACCGATCACTCCCGATGTCGATACCACCCGGTACGCGTATCGGGCTCTGCAGGAGCATCCAGACAGGCGATACTTCGATTCCTCTGAAGACTCTGATGAATCAGAGGTCTCTGTCGAAGCATCGGTGATCCATCCTCAGGAGCCCTCTTCTCCAAAAAGGAGAATGTCTCCTCCAGAAGACTTGTCTTTTCAAGACTTCATTAGGGAAGTGGCCAGGGGCCTTTCCATCTCAGTGGCCCCTGAGACAGAGCCTAGAGCCAAAAAATTAGATATTTTACAATATCCTAAGGCTCCTAAAGAGGCAGCCACTTTACCAATGCATGAGATTCTTTATGATCACATGTTGGGCATATGGGAGACTCCTCTCACCCCTTCCCCTCATTCTCGCAGGTTGGACACCATGTATCGTGTTCCTCCTTGTCCTGGCTTCCATAAGACTCAGCTTCCTCACCACTCCATTGTGGTGGAGTCTGCTATGAAGAAGATAAAGAGTACAAAAAGGCACTCGTCTGCTCCTCCAGGAAGAGAATGCAGAACCTTAGATGCCTTTGGCAGGAGAATTTTCCAGGCCAGTATGCTTGTTGCCAGAATCAAGTCCTATAGTCTTTATATGGGGATGTTTCTAAAAGAAGTTACAGATCACCTGCAAACTTTATCTCCTTTTATTTCAGAAGATAAAAGGGAAGAGTTCCTCACCTGGCTCAAACATGCCCAGGATATTTCCAAGTTTTCCAACCGTGCAGCCTTTGACTCTTTTGAAGGTGCCAGCAGAGCCTCAGCCATTGCCATAGGTGCACGCAGAGTTGCTTGGTTACAAGCTTCTGATTTGGAACCCTGGCTTCAAGATGGTTTAGGAAATCTTCCTTGTACAGGTGAAAACCTTTTTGGCAAAGATTGGCAAGCAAAGGCCACCCAGATGGATGCTGAAAATTCTGCTTTAGATAGACTTTCAAAGTCTACTTCTGCTCCTTTTAAGAAAAGGTTGTTCAAAAAGGGGTTTTTCCCAAAAAATGGAAATATTATTCTGCTTATGGTCAGCAGTCATCTTCTGCAGGTCGTTTTGCTACAAAGAGACAGAAACAATCGAAACAGGCCAAGCCTAAGGCTGCTAGGACTGCTACGGCCCAACAGCCTCAGCCTCCTCAGGGCCTTTGACTTACAACTAGAGAGCTTAGCCTTTCTGGCTCTAGAACATCCAGAGCCTCTCACCATTCCAGGAAGGTTGGCTTACTTTGCTCCCAGGTGGGAACAAATCACAGCAGAGCAATGGACCCTCTCCATCATAAGGGAGGGGTACAAGCTTCATTTCTTAAACCTTCCTCCTCACACAATGGTGAGACAGTTCAATTCTCAGACATCTCTCCTCGACCTTCTGGGTCAGGAGATTGCTACCCTTCTTGCCCAAGGGGCAATAGAAGAAGTACCCCTTCTTCAACAGGGCTCAGGGTTCTACTCCCCCTACTTTCTTATCCCAAAGAAAACAGGGGGCTACAGACCCATATTAAATCTCAGAGAATTGAACAAGTTTCTATGCAAGGAGAAATTCAAGATGATTTCTCTCGGTACTGTCCTTCCATACCTTCAGAGTCAGGATTGGCTTTGCTCTCTAGACCTCAAGGATGTGTACACCCATGTCCTCATCCATCCAACACACAGAAGGTTCCTTCGGTTCCTTTATCAAGGGAAGCACTACCAATACAGAGTGCTTCCTTTCGGTCTGGCCTCTGCACCAAGGGTGTTCACAAAATGCATGGCAGTAGTAGCTGCATTTCTACGCACTCTAGGGATATTCGTATTCCCATATCTGGATGACTGGCTCATCCGAGCTCCGTCCCAGTCAGAGGCCCAGACTTCTCTAACCTGCACAAGGCGTATCCTTCAGTATCTGGGACTTGTAATAAACATTCCAAAATCCCATCTCACCCCTACTCAGTCTCTAGAGTTCATAGGGGCCTTGCTGGATACCACAACTGCAAGGGCCTATCTTCCCCAGGCCCGTTGCCTACGCTTGGTGCAGTTAGCCTCACAAATTCAGTTAAAATCCCATTTAACTGCTCGAGAGATGTTAGAACTGTTAGGCCACATGGCATCCACTGTGCATGTGGTTCCTTACGCTCGCCTTCACATGAGGGCAGCTCAGTGGACTCTGTCCACTCAATGGACCCAGGCATCAGGTTGCCTGTCAGACAAAATAGCAACCTCCAGTCGCCTCTTTTGGTCCCTCCAGTAGTGGAAGTCCACTCAAAATCTGTTGCTGGGGTCCCCCTTTCAACAGGTGTTACCCCAAGCAACCCTTACAACAGATGCCTCTCCAAGAGGTTGGGGAGCTCATCTTCAAGATCTCTCCACTCAAGGCATCTGGTCTTCACAGGAGACATCTCTACATATCAACCTCTTAGAGCTCAGAGCAATTTTTCTAGCTCTCAGAGTCTTCCACACCCTGCTCAGCTACAAGACAGTTCTCATCCACACGGACAACCAAGTAGCCATGTTTATGTTTATTATTCGATAAAAACCGCCTTTCTACAGAAATCAAGGTGGTGTACAATTTAAAAAAAATTCAATAAAAGAAGGCTAACAGCCAACGGAAAAGGAGGAGAAATGTACAATATATTATAGGACAGAAGAATGAAGGGGAAAGTAGACAGACGGAACATGAAAAGGAAGAAGACCTAAGGGCAAACAAAAGGTAAGGGAAAAGTAGGAGTCATACAAAAGGAGAGGGAACATCAAAAGCTAAAGAGAACAGATGAGTTTTCAAGTCTTGTTTGAAGGTGGAGTGTTGGGGTTCTAAACGGAGGGAAGAGGGTTCTACGTGAACAAGCAGAGCGGGACTGGCTCTCTGTCGCTTTGCAACGAAGCTCTGAGATTGTGGGCCTTCGCCAGAGAGCATCAAATTCATCTCATGGCAGTGTATCTTCCAGGGGTTCAAAACTCTTGGGCAGACAGACTCAGTCGAGTTCTGCTTCCACACAAATGGTCCCTCCATGGGGACCAGATAGCCAGGATCTTCTGAATTTGGGGAACCCCGGACATAGACCTCTTTGCAAGTCCGTGGAATGCCAAACTTCCCCGGTTCTGTTCCAGGATTCCGTGTCAGGGAGTTCAGGCCAGGGATGCCTTCCTCCTTCATTGGGGGCAAGACTTCCTCTATGCCTTTCCACCCATTCCCCTAATTCCCAAGACACTCTTCAAACTTCAGAGAGACAAGGGGTCCATGATCCTCATAGCACCACATTGGCCACGGCAAGTGTGGTACCCTCTACTTCTGCATCTCTCTCAAGCTCCCTCCCTGGACTTGGGATCTGCTCCAGACCTCCTGTCCCAGGAGGAGGGAACATTGTGGCACCCAAATCCCCAGTCTCTTCACCTCAGAGCCTGGTTGCTGAAGGCCTAGACCTTCAAGATTTGCATCTTTCTCAGCAAGTGAAGGATATCCTTCATGCTTCCAGAAAGCCTTCCACTAGACATTCCTATGCTTTTAAATGGAAAAGATTTACCATTTGGTGTGCAGAGAAGGGTCTTAACCCTCTTGCAATACCTCTGAATTCTTTACTAGAGTATTTGCTGCATTTATACCATGCAGGCCTTAAAACGAATTCAGTAAGAGTCCATTTGAGTGCTATTGCAGCATCCCTTAATCCTCTCAATGGACAGCCTATTTCCTCTCATCCTCTTATTGCAAGATTCATGAGAGGCCTTTTTTTAACTAAACCCCCCATTAGCCCACCTCCAGTGGCATGAGATTTGAATTTGGTTCTTGGCCAGCTTATAAAGCCACCCTTTGAACCCTTAGCCACTACCTCCTTGAAATTCCTTTCCTGGAAGGTTATTTTTCTCATTGCAGTCACCTCAACTCGCCGTATTAGTGAGCTGCAAGCCTTGGTGGCTAATCCTCCTTATACAAGGTTCCATCATGACAAGGTAGTCCTCAGGACTAATCCACACTTTATGCCTAAAGTGGTCTCACCTTTTCATCTGAACCAGGAGGTGTATTTACCTGTCTTTTTTTCCAGGACCTCATGCATCAACTCCAGAGAGGAATCTTCATACCCTGGATTGTAAGAGAGCACTTGCTTTTTACTTACAAAGGACACAGCAACATAGAAAGTCCTCTCAACTATTTGTTGCTTTTGATCCCTCTCATTTAGTACTTCCAGTCTCTAAGAGAACTCTGTCCAATTGGATTGCTCAGTGTATTTCCTTCGCCTACCAGAGTAAGAGCCTTTCTCTGGAAGGCCATGTCACAGCTCAAAATGTGAGGGCCATGGCAGCCTCTATGGCTCATCTAAACTCTGTGTCCATCGACCAAATCTGTCGAGCGGCCACCTGGGCCTCAGTTCATACCTTTACAGCCCATTACTGCTTGGACAAGGACTCCCGCCGGGATGCCTTGTTTGGTCAGGCTGTTCACAAACACCTGTTCCATACCTAATCAACTCCTACCCCCCATCCCTGGTCGGATGCCCGAGATCCATGGGGGTGAGGTGGAGCCCTTATCAGGGACTCACAACCTTTGGGATCTCCCTGGCATCTCTACCTGGGGAGTCCCCATATGTGAAGACTCATTCCTGCTTGTTCCTGGAGATAGCACAGTTACTTACCTGTAACAGGTGATCTCTGGGAACAGCAGGAATAAGTCTTCACAACCCACCCACCTCCCCTAGGAGTTGTATCTCTCTATCTATCTTTCCTTTCATTTCTCTCTCTCTCTTTGTCTCAGCTTAAAACTCGAACTGGAGAGAGGCGGTTGGGAAAGGCGGGAAGGCAGCGCGCAGGCGCTGTGGGATGCTCCCAAAAGCTTTCCTTTTGGACGCTGGGGAGCATTCCTGCGCAGGCTTCGTCGGTACCAACGATACCCATATGTGAAGACTTATTCCTGCTGTTCCCAGAGATCACCTGTTACAGCTAAGTAACTGCTTTCTCTGAGAGCAAGGTAAAAGCCTCAGCATCCAGGATCATATCTCCTATGCTTCCATTCATAACTCACAATTCTTCCTCCGGGAGCATCCACTAATAGGTCTGCTCTATGATATAAACAAAAATCAAGAATTTTGGCACCAGCAGCATCCTTGGGATTCTGAGGGATTTATGTTTTTAAAGAAATTGAGACACAATAGTCTGCAGCTCCTTATAAAAACAAGCAGGAAAAACTTGGGGATCATAGTAAGCAAGTAGTTAACAAAAAGAGCTACCATCCTTTTAATAATCTCCATTCTCTAGGATCAAGCCAGGAAGTCAGTCCTCACATTTGGGTGACTTTGTCAACGACGGAGCCCGCGCGGAGCATTTCCCCAACTTTCAAAGAAAGCCTTTGGGAATGCCACCACGCATGCGTAGTCCCCTTCCTTCCCAAGGGTGCTGCCTTGATCAGTCTCCCTTTTTCCGCTGAGCCCTTCGGACGCATGTCCCTGTACCTCGGAAAAGGTTTCAGATTGTCTTTCTAATTCCAGTTTCCCGGTCCTCTTCCCGCTGTCCCCAGTGCCCCTGCCTCGGCAGTGGATCCCAGGACTTTGCTGTTTTCAGTTTTTCCCCTTTTTTTTTTTTTGTGAGCTCGTTTCTAGCGCATTTCACGCCTTTCAACCGTTGGCCAAACCGAAGGTCTTTGACCTTGCGGGGGTTCTTTTTGCCCGCTTGGCCTCCGGTTTCAAAAAGTGTGACAGATGCTCCAAAATCATGTCGCTCACAGACACCCATGACTGTTGTCTTAGGTGTCTAGGAGCAGACCATAACCCAGAGCTTTGCTCCCTTTGTAAAATGATGTCCTCCAAGGCCATCCAGAGCCGTAAGCAGAAACTGGATGATATTTTCCGCAAGGCGGTCCTGGTGTCCCCGGTAGCTTCCCACTCCACCGACCTTCAGCCTCCGTGACTGGGTGAGCAATTGTTCAGCAAACCGATAGAGGACAAAGCCGCGGAGATTGAGAGTACATCACTTGCACCCATCTCTCCCAGAAGACTAAATCTCTTCTGTGGAAGAAACTTGGCAAGAAACCTTTCTTCCAGAGGAATGGTTTCCCCTACTGGGGCTATCCACCTTGCCCCCTCCGGTGCCAGCACCACCCCAGAACGGACAAAGCAAGAGCGGCCCCCAGGGCCCTTGTAAGCCTAAGGGACCCAAGAGCCAGACCCCGGCTCCGGCACAGTCGGCCTCTGGTTTTTGATGCCAGATGCATAGCTGCTCACCCTCCGCCAAGCCAGCCACCGGTGGGAGGGTGCCTGTTCCACTTTGCTTCCCGTTGGGAGTCTGTAACCTCTGACGCCTGGGTCCTCCAGGTTATCCAGGAGGGTTACCTTCTTCATCTGGACTGGCTTCCTCCACCCTTCTGCCCCGTGGAGCCCCCTCGGCTCCCCGCTCACCAGATCTTCTTGGCATAGGAGCTTGCCAACCTCCTCGAGGAACGAGCAGTGGAAGCGGTCCCACCATGCCTCAGAGGTTGCCGGTTCTACTCCCGCTACTTCCTTGTACCAAAGCGGACGGGTGGTTTCCGACCTATCCTAGATTTAAGAAATCTCAACAAATATCTGATGCAGGAGAAATTCAAAATGCTCTCCCTTGGCGCCTTGCTGCCCTTCCTCCAGCAGGGCGACTGGCTATGCTCCTTGGACCTTCGGGATGCGTATGCTCACATCCTCATCCATCCGAAACACAGGAAATACTTGCACTTCTGGGTACAAGGGAACCACTACCAGTACAGGGTGCTTCCCTTCGGCCTCACGTCCTCTCCGCGAGTTTTCACCAAATGCCTCGCAGTGGCCGCAGCCCATCTTCGATTGCAGGGCACCTTTGTCTACCCTTATCTAGACAACTGACTTGTCACAGAAGAGATGGCTCATGAGGTGCAGCGGGCCATGGCCCACACCGTCCACCTCCTCGAGCACCTCTGCTTCATGGTCATTTACCCGAAGTCTCACTTCACTCCAGTCCAATCCCTGGAGTTCGTTGGCACGTGCCTCGACACACAGTGGGTGACAGCCTTCCTCCCCCAGGACAGGGCAGACCACCTCATCACTCTACCCTCTGCGGTTCAGCACTGTGGCACAATATCAGCCTTAGCAATGTTCTGTCTTATCGGCCATATGGCCTCGATGGTCCACATCGTCCCTGATGCCTGACTGCACATGCAAGCGGCTCAGTGGTGCCTTCGAACTCAGTGGGCTCAGGCGACAGGCCATCTCAGAGATGCCATCTCGGTCACTCCCCAGCTGTCTGAGTTCCTCGATTGGTGGCAGGATGCCCAGAATCTGCTTCAAGGCATGCCATTCCAGGCCCCGCAGTATGACATGGTTTTTACCATGTACGCCTCCCTCACGGGCTGGGAAGCACATTGCGGCGAGTTCCACATGCAGGGGACTTGGTGCCTCAAGGAGTCCCGACAGCTGATCAACCTCCTCAAGCTCTGGGTGGTCCTCCTCGCCCTCAGGGTGCTCAGGCACCTTATTCACCATCGAGCAGTGCTGATCCAGACGGACAACTGGGTGGCATAGTCCTGTTGTTGTTGTTGTTAAGTGCCGTCGAGTCGGAGTCGACTCATGGCGACCCTCTGGATAGCTATCCTAAATTGTGTTCAGTCTTCAGTCAGGTGGCTCATTGTTGACAGACTGGTACCTGTAGCTGCTGTTATTGTATCGATCCATCTCATTGCTGGCCTTCCTCTTTTGCGTTGACCTTCTATCTTGCCAAGCATAATGTCCTACGGGCCACCTATTTCCCAGGTCAGGACAACGTTCTGGCAGACAGGCTGAGCCAGATCCTCCAGCCACACGAGTGGCACCTCTGCCCACAGATGACACTGTGGCTGTTCCAGAGTTGGGGGACTCCGGTCCTGGACCTCTTCACCAGCCCAACAAATTCGCAGCTCCTGCAGTTCTGTGACCCAGTTCCCCACCTGAGCAGGGAAGCCTCTGATGCATTCCTGCTGTCATGGACGCACGGCCTCCTGTATGTATTTCCCCCCACCCCGCTCATAGCGCGAGTTCTCCTCAAGATACAGCAGGATGGAGCCTCGGTGATCTTCATGGCCCTGTGGTGGCCTCGGGCAGCCCTGATTCCCGCTGCTGCTCTGCCTCTCATCGGAGCCTCCGGTTCCCCTCGGCAGTACGCTGGGCTTGTTGACCCAGGAGGAGGGTCTACTACTACACTCGAACCTGAGGTCCCTATCCCTCACAGCTTGGCGGCTGAGCGGGTCACGCTAGCCCATCCCCCGGTGGAGATGAATAATTTTTGCTGGCCTCGCACAGGACTCGATTCAGAGGGCTTACGCCTTTATTGTGGCATCTGTTCTCGGTGTGGTGCTCAGGGGTACAGGCCGACCCGTTCTCTTGCCCCACCCACTTAGTCCTGCAGTACCTACTCCATCTCTTGCAGACAGGCCTGAAGTCCAAATCGGTCAGGATCCACCTGAGCGCGATCTTGGCCAACCACCACCCAGTCATAACCTCGCGTCATATAGACCAATTTTTAGCCTTCCCTTCCTTGCAAAAGTGATTGAAAAGGTAGTGTAAACCCAGTTGCGAGATTATGTTGATCTTAACCTCCATTAGATGAGCATCAATGTGGCTTTAGATCATATTCTAGGGTCAAGACCCTCCTAATAGCACTTGTGGATAAGCTGATCAGAGGTATTAAGAACTCACATAAGGCATTCATCCTTATTTTTCTAGACATTGCCTCGGCATTTGACTGACAGCCACTTAACCCTCCATAGCCCATGTTTCCTGTAAAATAGTTATCTCCAAGTTATAATGCCCTGTTCAATGTAATTTCAGTTTGTTCAATGTAAACCGCACTGATGCAGAATAGCGCGGTATATAAGAGAATGTAAATAAACAAATAAATAAATAATCTTCTCACACACCTCAATCAAATAAATCGCAGCTTCGGGGGCGCTCAGGAGATCAGCGAAGAGACCGGAGCTGTGAGCAGGAGCCCCTCCTCCCTCCCATTGCCTGCCTATGAGAAGCCAGCATCAACGGCTGAAATCGCAGCTTCGGGGGCGCGCCCGCGCCTTGCGGGTCCGCGCCTGAGGGCCCGCGCCTGAGGGCCCTTTGGCGTGGCCCTTAGGCGTTGGTCCGTGGCGTTCATCCTGAAGTGAGCATTGAAATTGTGGACTGTATTGTCATACGCTCATATTATGGTAACCTGCTGTTCCTCTTCTTTTCTCTACCTATTCTTTTGACTGTTTCTGTCCTCTACTCTGTCCTATCTTACAAATGGCGTTCCTTTCGTATTTCCGCAAATGATATATTATTGTAAACCGCTCTAATGCTTCGGCCTGAGCGGTATATCAAATTTAAAATAAACATAAACATAAACAAGTTAAGGAGATCCTGCTGGCCTCCTGAAAGCCCTCCACCAGACAGGCTTATGCCTTTAAGTGGAGAAGGCTGTCCACCTGGTGTGCAGAAAGGAGGGAGACCTCTTCTCCTGCCATGTGCACTTAGTACTCCAGTACCTACTGCACCTGTCATACACCAGGCTGAAGTCTAATTCCATGAGGATGCATCTGAGCGCCATAACTACACATCACCTACCCCTCTTGGGCCAGCCCTTGGTCTCCAGGTTCCTCAGGGGCTTTCTGCTATCCAAGACTCCTCTCCGCCCACTGACAGTGGAATAGGACCTCAACATGGTGCTCTCACAGCTCACCAGACCGCACTTGAGGTACCTTTCTTGGAAAGTGGCCTCCCTGGTGACCCACATGTCTGCTCTAAAAGTAAGCGAACTACAGGCCCTGGTGGTGGGCCCACCATATACAAGGTCCTTCAAGAACAGGATAATGCTCCGCACGCATCCCAAGCTCCTCCCGAAGGTGGTGTCTCCTTTCCACCTCAACCAGGAGATGGTCCTCCCCACCTTTTTCCCGTGGCCTCATGCCAGCCGGGAGGAACTAGTACTTCATACACTGGACTGCAAACTGGCCCTGTTCTTCTACTTACAGTGGACTGAGGCTCATCACAAATCTCCTCAGCTTTTCATATCTTATTACCCCAGCAGACTGGGGCTCCCTGTAGCTAAGCAAACTCTGTCCATTTGGGTGACAGACTGCATAGCCCTCGCCTATGAGCAAGCTGGCCTCTCCCTTGAGTTACCGGATCACAGTGCATCGCGTGAGGGTGATAGCCACGTTCGTGTCCAACCTACGCTCAGTACTGGTGACGGAGATCTGCAAGGCCATCATATGGTTTTCAATTCAAACGTTCGCAGCTCACTACTGCCTGGAGAGCGAGTCCCGCAGGGACAATGTGTTTGGCCAGGCAGTACTCCATAATATTTTCTGGGTGTAGGCAACTCCTTCCCTCCGACCCTTCTATGTCTGGGCTACCGGAGTGATGATGCCGCTGGACGCTAGGGTCCTGCAGAATCTCTCAGTGGGGACTCACTTTCTGCAACTCACGGCTACCCAACTTGGTCGCTATTAGAGCTGTTGTGGTTTGGTCCTCGGCAGCCTGGGGCTAGGGAGTCCCATATGTGAGGACTGACTTCCTGCTTGTTACTGGAGAAAGCATAGTTGCACACCTGTAGCAGGTGTCTTTCAGGGACAGCAGGAATCTGTCCTCAAAACCCTCCCTCATCCCCTGGGAGTTGCCTCCCTACTTTTTGTTTTACTACCATCCTAGCTATGTCATCTGACTGAGCAAGATGGCACCCTTGGGTGCGAAGGGGATGACACATGCGTGGTAGCATCTCCCAAAGGCTTTCTTTGAAAGCTGGGGAAATGCTCCACGCGGGCTCTGTCGGCATCATCGTCACCCATATGTGAGTCCCTGGACAACATCTTATCTCCAGGAACAAGCAGGAATGAGTCTTCACATATGGGTCTCGTCGGTACCGATGGAGCCCGCGCGGGAACGCTCCCCAGCATCCAATAGGAACGCTTTTGGGATCGTGCATCCACGCATGCATGCTGCCTTCCCGCCTATCTACCTCCCTCTCTTCAGTTCTTCGTTTTCCGCGGAGCTGACAGGACGTGAACCCTGTCACCGCAGAAAATTCTACTTTTATTTCTTATTTTTTGTGGTCGCGCCTGCCTTAGTTCAACGCCCACCGGTACCACCGGTGTTTTTTTCTTTCTTAAAAATAAAAACAAAACAAAACACAGAACTTGTGGTTTCTCAGTCAGGGGTTTTCCCCTGCTTGGTGCTTGGCGCCATTTTGGCCACTAGGCCTCTTCTTTTCAACATGGAGAAACCAGCTACTGGTTTCAAAAAATGTTCAGTGTGCCAGCACAATTTCTGTCACAGGCACCCATGACTGGTGTCTTAAATGTTTAGGTCCTGACCATTGCCCAGTGGAGTGTCTCTCCTGCAGGAAGCTGACTAAAAGAAGTCTTCAGAATCGAGCAAATCAACTCGGTGCCCTGTTTGCATCGGACACGTCGGTAGCATCAGTGTCCTCCAGGGCCTCTACTTCTTCCCAGGGATCTCAGGTAACTAAACATAAATCTAAATCAAGCCGGTCCTCGAGAGGTAGATCTCCCTCTAAGTATCGAGATGCCTCTGGCGTTGCCCTCGAGGATCCTGCACCGGCAGAACAGCCCCGGCGGGAGTCTTCGAGCTCCAAAGCATTATCAGGGCTCCAGGATGTTCTCGAGACTTCGGCCTCGATGGATGTTCCTGTTCCATGCTCGGGGGTTGTGGCCGCTTCCGTCGGTACTGACACCCCGACATCGGAAATAGTGATGGATAAAAGACTCCTTGCCATTGAACGTAGTCTAGCGAATCTTTTGGCTACTTCGGTACCGCTAAAGTCGCTGCAGACCGTTCCACAGGCACCGGTATCGCTGTCGGTACAGGTGCCGGTACCCTCGGTACCTGCTTCGGCAGGCTTACTTCCCCCGATGCTGAGTTTGGAATCACTCTCAAGCATGGGGGATCAGGTACCGACTGGCTTCGGTACCGACCTCGAGCGGTACCGAAGACAACTTTTGAAGGAGAACCCGGTGCTTCCTCCCTTTGAGTCTTCCAATTCCGATGACTCAGATGACTCCACCGGTACCAGAGCTGAACTTTTACAAGATTCAACTCTTTCTCCTCAACGTAGAATGTCTCCTCCTGAGGACATGTCTTTTCACGATTTTGTGCGTAATATGGCAAGGGCTCTTGCCATTACAGTGGTTCCTGAAAAGGAGCCTAGGGCAGAAGAATTAAGAATTCTACAATACCCCTTGGCTCCAAAGGAAGCAGCTATGCTCCCTATACATCAGATCTTGCATGATCTAATGTTACGGATGTGGGAAACTCCTTTAACAGTAACCCCACATTCTAAACGCCTTGACACTATGTTTAGAGTGCCACATTGTCCAAGTTTTCGAAAGACTCAACTACCACACCACTCTATGGTGGTGGAGTCTGCCATGAGACGGATTAAGAGTACAAAGAGACACTCTTCTAATCCACCAGGTCGTGAATCTAGAACCCTGGATGTTTTTGGGCGTATATGTTTTCAGGCCTCCATGCTTTCAGCAAGGATTAGTTCCTATATTTTATACATGGGAATGTTTCTTGAGGAGGTTACAAAAAAACCTAGAGCTTTTGAACCCCTTCCTTCAAGATGATAAAAGAGCAGACAATTTATCACTAGTCAAACATGCTCAGAATGTCTCTAAGTTCATGAATCGTGCTACCTTTGACTGTTTTGAATGCATTAGCAGGACTTCTGCTATAGCTATAGGAGCACGACGGATTGCCTGGCTCTAAGCTTCCGACTTGGAGGAATGGGTGCAGGAAAAGCTGGGGAATATTCTTTGCACTGGAGAAAATCTTTTTGGCAAGGATAGGCAATCTAAGGCTAATCAGCTTGACACTGATAATGCCACTTTGAATAGATTGTCAAAAATTTCTGCTAGCCCAGCTAAGAAAAAGTCCTTTAAGAAACCCTTTTTCTCTAAGAAGAAAAAGTTCTATCCATCTTCCACCCAACAGGCATATGTTCCTCAAAAAGGGCAACAACAGACGAGACAAAGAAAACCCAAACCTCAGCCGGCTCAGCAGACTCAGCCTCCTCAGGGTTTTTGACTTTTGTCTAGAGAACTTACTCATTCTTCCTGTGTTAGGCCCAGAACCTCTAAACATTCCGGGCCGTATCTGCCACTTTGCCAACAGATGGCAACAAATCACATCAGAGGCCTGGACTTTGTCCATAGTGAGTCTGGGGTACAAGCTTCGTTTCCTCAGCTTGCCACCACCCACACTAGTAAAACAGTTCAACTCTCAACCTCTAGGCATAGACCTCTTGCTACAAGAAGTCTCTATTCTTCTAGCTCAAGGAGCTATAGAAGAGGTTCCTCTGTGCCAACAAGGTACTGGGTTTTACTCCCCCTATTTTCTTATTCTAAAAAAAACAGGGGGTTTAAGGCCAATCCTAGATCTCAGAGAGCTGAACAAATATCTAGTCCGAGAGAAGTTCAAAATGCTTTCCCTCGGCTCTCTTCTGCCATACCTTCACAGGCAAGATTGGCTATGTTCTCTAGATTTAAAAGACGCCTACATGCATATCCTTATTCATGTAGATCACAGGAAATTCCTTTGGTTCCTAGTCCAGGGAAGACATTTCCAGTACAGAGTCCTTCCCTTTGGGCTGGCCTCTGCTCCAAGGGTCTTCACAAAATGCATGTCAGTAATAGCAGCATTCATGAGGACCCTGGGGATTTTTGTCTTCCCTTACTTGGACGATTGGCTCATCCGAGCACAGTCATCTCAAGAAGCTCATCAGAACCTATTGCGAGCAAAACAAATACTCCAGTATTTGGGATTGGTCATAAATCTTCCAAAGTCCCAGCTCGCCCCATCTCAGACCCTCGAGTTTATAGGTGCTCGCTTGGACACACAGCTTGCAAGGGCTTTCCTGCCCCAACCACGCTGTCTGCGAATCATCGAGCTAGCATCTCAAGCAGCGCTGCAGACCTTCCTCACTGCTCGACAGATGCTTCGCCTACTAGGTCACATGGCATCTACCGTCCATGTTATACCTTATGCTTGTTTTCACATGAGAGCGGCCCAGTGGACCTTAGCTTCCCAGTGGTCCCAGGCCTCAGGAAGCCTTTCAAACAAAATCACGCCTGATTCTGTCTCTCCGTCGGTGGCAATCTCTGGAAAACCTTTTAATAGGCTCTCCTTTCCAGCAGCCACAACCTCAGGCTATCCTCACAACAGATGCCTCCAAGATGGGTTGGGGAGCCCACTTGGACAATCTATCAACGCAGGGCCTTTGGTCTTCACAGGAGGCTCTTCTTCATATAAACCTCCTAGAACTCAGAGCCATCTCCAATGCTATTCGAGTCTTTTGCATCCAGCTCATAAACAAAACAGTTCTGGTGCAAACAGACAATCAAGTAGCCATGTTTTACCTCAACAAACAAGGCGGAACATCTATGCAACGAAGCTCTGCAACTATGGGCCTTTGCCAGAGAGCATCAGATTCATCTGCGGGCAGTCTATCTTCCAGGCGTTCAAAACGTTTGGGCAGACAGACTCACTCCACTCTTATCATCTTGCTCGAGTTTTTCATGTCTGGGGAACACCAGACATAGACCTCTTTGCAAGTCCACAGAATGCCAAACTTCCCCAGTTTTGTTCCAGACTTCCAGCACAGAACTGTCAAACCAGGGATGCATTCGTGCTTCACTGGGGTCAGGATTATCTATATGCATTTCCACCAATCCCTCTAATCCCCAAAACCTTATTCAAGCTCCAGAGGGACAAGGGACACATGATACTCATAGCGCCTTCCTGGCCGAGGCAAACATGGTATCCTCTTCTCTTGCAACTCTCTCAAGCCACTCCTCTGGAGTTAGGGAGTGCTCCAGATCTTCTGTCCCAGGACAACGGATCTATACTGCACCCCAGTCCCCAGTCCCTACATCTCAAGGCCTGGTTACTCAAGGCCTAGACTTTCAAGATCTAGACCTGTCTCAACAAGTGAAGGACATTCTTCTGGCCTCCAGGAAACCTTCCACAAGACGTTCTTATGCTTTTAAGTGGAAAAGGTTTTCTTCCTGGTGTTATCAGAGAGGACTTAATCCCTCTTTGGTACCAGTAGACTCTCTTCTATAGTATCTCCTTCATTTGTCGGCTTCTGATCATCAGACCAATTCTGTTAGAGTCCATCTTAGTGCTATTGCTGCATCTCATAAGCTCATAGATGGACAACCAATTTCCTCTCATCCACTTATTTCTAGATTTATGAGAGGACTTCTTCTAACAAAACCTCCCATTAAACCACCTCTGGTGGCATGGGTTCTTAACCTTGTTCTAGGTGTGCTCATGGAGCCACCTTTTGAGCCTTTGGCTACTTTGGATCTAAAGTTTCTTTCATGGAAAGTTGTTTTCCTGATTGCCATCACTTCTGCTAGACGCATTAGTGAACTTCAGGCTTTAATGGCTGATCCGCCTTATACAAGATTTCATCATGATAAGGTGGTTCTTAGGATCCATCCTCATTTTCTTCCAAAGGTGGTTTCACCTTTTCATCTAAACCAATCAGTTTATCTTCCCGTTTTCTTTCCTAGGCCTCATTCCTCCTCTGCGGAAAGGAAACTCCATACTTTGGACTGTAAAAGAGCTCTAGCTTTTTATCTCCAAAGGACCCAGCCTCACAGAAAGTCTTCTCAGCTTTTTGTGGCTTTGGCTCTAGCCATTTAGGTCTTCCTGTCACTAAAAGAACCCTCTCTAAATGGATTGCAGATTGTATTTCCTATACATATCAAAGTAAAGGAATACCTCTTGAAGGCCATGTCACAGCTCATAATGTCAGAGCCATGGCAGCCTCAACAGCTAACCTTCGTTCAGTAGCTATTGATGAAATCTGCAAAGCAGCAACTTGGGCCTCAGTACATACTTTCACTGCCCATTATTGTCTAGACAAGAACTCCCGCCGGGATGCCTTGTTTGGTCAAGCTGTTCTGCAACACCTTTTCCATTCATAGTTCAACTCCTACCCTCCATCCATTTGGATGCCTGAGGTCCCTGGGGGAAGCATGGCCCATCTACATAGATTTGCTACATGCTGGGTCTTCCCTAGGCATCTTTCAGCTCGGGAGTCCCCATATGTGAAGACTCATTCCTGCTTGTTCCTGGATATAGCGTAGTTACTCACCTGTAACAGGTGATCTCTGGGAACAGCAGGAATAAGTCTTCACAACCCACCCGCCTCCCCTAGGAGTTGTCTTTCTCTCTCTCTCTTTCTCTATTTTTATCTACTTCTCTCCTTCGGTCTCAGCTTTAAACTCAACTGAAGAAAGGGAGGTAGATAGGCGGGAATGCAGTGCGCATGCGTGGATGCACGCTCCCAAAAGCGTTCCTATTGGACGCTGGGGAGCGTTCCCGCACGGGCTCCGTTGGTACCGACGATACCCATATGTGAAGACTTATTCCTGCTGTTCCCGGAGATCACCTGTTACAGGTGAGTAACTACGCTTTACTGGTGAGTAACTGCACTTTATACCTGGAAAATGGCTTTTAAAAAATGTATGCAGGAGTACACGTTAAAAAATAGGTACACTGCTAGATTGCTCCTACATTAATATGAGTTGCATGTAGGCATTCCCAGGTGCATAGTTTGGGCATACCTAGATCATAGTTACGATGTTTGTACATATCTTATAAAATACATGAACAGTTGAACACACACATACATTTACAGCTTTGGAGCAGTGTAAGTTTGAGCAAGGGAAGCTATGTGCTACTTGGTAGCATTGTAGAAGCTTAGGGCCCGATTCCGTCCTGGACATAGATCCCCTTTGTACGTCCGGTCTGAATACAGAGGGGATCGCGATTCTGATCCTGCTGGGCATGTCTAGGCCCGTGGGATCAGAATCGTGAACAGTCATGCATGTGCAGGCTGGGACTGCGATTCAGTCCGGCCTGCACGTGCAAGACTGTCCTCGGCTAACTCAGTCAAGGCTCCTCAATGGAGCCGCAGCGTCATGTTACCATGGTACTGCAGCTCCATTGAAGAGCCCAAGATCTGGCCTCCTATCGCCAGGGTCGGGCTGCGGGGAATGTCCTCTGGTCCACCTGCCCTATATGCGCCCTGGCATTTTAAAAAAATGGCACGTCCAGGGAAGTTATTTCACCTCTGAGGTGGAATAACTTCCCCACACATTTTGCTGGCCCTGGACGTACAGGGCCGACATTTAGAATCTGCCCTGTATGTCCAGGGCTGGCGACCGCCCAGACTCCGCCCCTGAACTGCCCCTTCCCCGCCTCCCTCTAACTTCCCTGCACAACTGCGGGGAAGTTAGTCACGGCCAGGTGAAGGCAGAATAGCCCCCTCACATAGGTGCCCATATTGTCTTTAGGTGCTTTTTTTGGACATTTCACATAGTTGCCCTGTTATGAAATTGCGCCTGTATATTCAGTTGTGATCATTGTCATCTATTAAGTACATGTAAATTTAAAATTGCCAAACCTTACACATATTTCATAATGATTCATTGTTAACTGATATGTGCTGCTTTTTCCATTTGCAGATGGTGGTTAGCATAGCTGAAGATCTCTTACGCACTGCATCACAAAACAGCAGATTGTCTTTGCCACGAACTCAAGCTGGATGGCTGCTGTTTGGTGCATTGATGACTTTGGGTATATATTTGCTTTTTCTTTATAGTACTACATAGTTATTGTTATGGTTACGTTTATTTGATATACTGCAAACATTGTGCACAAGCTATGCAGTTTACAAAACAATAAAAATAAAAGTTTAGGAAAGGAACTTTGCTCATATGATAGGAAAGATCAAGAAGACAGAATTACAGCATAGAGCAGACAGTGGTGGGAGGAGGGGGTAGTAAGGTTGCAGAGAGGGAGAGGGATGGAGGGGTGAACGATTGGCACTACTTGTCCCTTATCAAAGTACAGCTCCTTAAAAGGTCAACGTACCGAGACTGAGTGCATTCTCAAAAAGGGATGTTTTAAGAGCTTTCTTGAAGAATTTGAAATTGCGCTCAGTTTGGATAGGGATGGGTAAACTATTCCAAAGTGTTGGGGCCGCAGCAAAGAAAGTGGCCTGCCTTGTACTTTCATACTTGACTATGGCTGGAGATGGGAAGTGCAACTGGAAACCATGCAAAGAGCAGAGTGCTCTGGCTGGAGCAGGTAGAGTGACTATCGATGACAGGTATTCTGGGGCCACATAATGTATATGAGGAGGGGGCTGATAAATCTCTGGCCTTGTAACAAAACAGAAAGCTACGGGCACTCTTCAGTTCCGGTTGTCCAAATGATCTCTGCAGTTTAGTTTTACATGGTATGAAATAAAACAAAACTGCACAGAGATCATTCGGACCATCGGAACTGAAGAGTGCCCGTAGCTTTCTGTTTTGTTACAAGGCCAGAGACTTACCAGCCCCTCCCTCGTGGCTTCATGGGTGAGGGTCAATGTGTTAAACAGAATCTGTGTACTAATGGGCAATCAGTGAGGTTGTATGAGTAGTGGGGTGGCATGGTTGAACTCCTGGGCCCAGTTGAGAGTGCATACAGCTTTGTTTTGAGTAGTCTGGAAGCGTTTGAGTTGATATTGAGGGAGGCTGAGGTAAGAAATGTTACAGTAGTCTAGTCTCAATAATACTGTATGCAGTAAAACAGTAGTTTATATAGGTTTGTATAAGAAGGGTTGAATGGATCGGAACCGATGTAAGGCCAGGAAAGATGATTTGAGGAGAGAAGGACAGTTCTGAGTCCAATATGACGCCTAAACATCGGATGGTTGGTTGTAATTGCCAAGGTGTCCCCTCCAGGACAAGGTGGGGCAGAGTTGGGACCCCGTGAACCATATAGCCAGGGATTTTGACTGATAATAAGTTTTAATTAATTCTCATGCAGCCAAGAGGAAATGTTGGCCAGGCACCTGTTAATAAGGGAAAGATCAGGAAAATCGTTAGCTGTAGAAACATAGCTGGAAATGCCATGGCTTTGAATCAATGTGATAAGGGGACTAAAGAAGATATTAAAAAGGAGAGATCAAAGAGTCAAGCCCTGTGGAACTCTATATAGAAGTCTACATGGAGCAGATGTTAACCTGGAAGGATCTGTCCTGAAGAAACAAAGTGAACCATCTAAGAACCGTTCTGCGGACACTGGTGTCATATAGACAGGCTAAGAGCAGATAGGTCTAATGAAACGGTGATTACGAGCTTGCCTGATTTAGGGCCCTATAGATTTCTTTGACAGCTACAATAATGGTCTCCATACTGTGCAGTGCCCTGAAGCCCGATTTATTGAGGATGTAGGGAGCGAGTGTGTTCTATATGGTCTAAAAGTTGTTTATAACACTTATGACGAGACATGTTTAGAATTCTAAGTAAAAATGTTATCCATATATTAGGTAACTGTTACCAGAATGCTATGTGTTTAATTCTGTTTTATACAGAACGTTTCTATTCTTGGGTGTTTATAAATTTGTAAATTTAGGTTGTAATTTCTAGGGGGGGATATTCAGCTGTAGCAGATAGCTAGCGGTTCTAATGCCACTAGACATTGCCGCTGAAGCTAAGGCCTGGATATTCAGTGCTGGGGTCATATTCCAGCACTGGCATTGAATATCCAGGTCAGCCGGATAGCAATGAAGCTAACTTAGCAGCAGTGATTATTCAGCTGTTGCCTGGTTAGTTTCGGCAGCAAATGTTAGGTCACCCTTTCAGGTGCCTAGCTTTTGCTGCTTTTTGATAACTGGGCAGTGGCTCAATATTGATATTTAAGGGTTCTTTTAGAATACAAAAGATCAGTGTTGGCGTTTTTCTGCCACAGGTACTTTTGCAGGGTGGATACTTTTTCCAGTTGAATCAAATATGTACATTTGAGACACTTTCATGTTGTCAGCACAGAAGAGGCTTAAAAACTTAGTGGAGGATAGAAGATACTCCATGGAAGGGGTGAGTGAGTGCTAGGGGAAATGGTTTATCTGGTGTTTATCCACTAAACACCTGTTAATAGTTTTTGGGGATGTGGAGTGGAGGAGTAGTCTAGTGGTTAGAGCAGCAAGCTGAGTATCAGGGAGGCCAGGCTTCAGATCCCACTTTTGCTTTTTGTGGTTTTTGGCAAGTTACTTAATCCTCCATTATCTTGGGTACAAGTTTAGATTGTGTCCTCCAGAAACAGGAAAATATCTACTGTATCTGAATGCAACTTGCCTTGAACGTCTGAGAAAGGCATGAGCTAAATCCAGTACCCTTTCCCTTTCTCTTTTCTGGTGTTTGATTTTATTTAAAGCATTTTAAATATTAATCACTGAAACCAGCAAAGAAATATTCCATAAGAGAAACAAAAAACATGAGAATAATAACAATATCCAAAAATAGGAAATAGGAATAATAGTCCACATCAAGGGATTCTCTTCTGTACTAACATTAAAGATAAAGCAGCCAAGAAATTAGGCAAAGCTATATAAGAGGTACAAATTGTTTCAACCTTTAACCACCCTAAGCCCCTCCCCTCTGTCAATTTTTCAAGATGGGAAACATCAGTAAAGGAAAAATAATCCCCATGCAAGGTGACCAAGCACCGGCAGGGGAAACAAAGGAATAAAGTAGCACCTGTCAGACGGCTGCCTGGGTGAGAATCTTCACAGTCTTGTCAAGTGCATATATCTATATGATTTGCAAGGTATTGTGGGCAATGTTGTTCATTCACACCAGACACAGCTGCTGACAATAATTTAGTTGTGCTCTTGGGTAAAGCCAATAAGATATTTATTTATGGGGTTATTTCTCCCAACACAGATATGCTTGGTAGCACATAAATTAGGTTACTTGCTTTCAGTGTTAACTTGGAAAAACAAAGTCAAAATCAGGAAAACAACAAATGAAAAGCTACAAAGCAAGAAACAAACTGTTCTTTGCAGGTTAACTTCTGATTACTTCCCACATAGATACTGAAGTGAATCTCTCCTAGCTCACAAGCAATTAGGTAAGGCTTAATTGCTAGCAGTTACCAGCTGAAACCCCTTAGCTGGCTTGCCTTCTTCCACTGTGTGGGTCAAATCCTGCTTCAGGAGCTTTTCTGAGTAGATTAAAGAACAAATTTGTATTTCTTTGTGATGGTTTATAACAGAAAGTTACCAACGGAGTTTAGATAGAGAGCAGTCCATATAAACAGGATCCTCATCTGCTATTATTCCCCCTTGTTCAACAAGCATGGGTTCAATATCATGGATTGGCACAGATGAATCTCTCAATGGAGCATTTTCAGGAGAATACTTGTTTCCCTGCTGTCTTTCAAGGTTATAGCTAGGGCATAGATCAGTGTTCATACCTGAGCTTCCATTGCTGCTAGAGTTCCTCTCTATATAGCCTGGCCAGTATGTAGTCCAGTTCTTATGTCCAGCCTTCCAATCCAGATCCCTGGACACTGGATCTCTCTTCACATACCTTCTGGCACGGGTCTTAGGGTCCCTTCCATGTGCAGCCGTCTCCCTCACAGGTAGCTCTGCAGCACCATTCCTCTGGCTTTCCCCAGTCCAATGGTGTATGCTGGCCCTTGGAATACCTCCTAGTATACGTACTGCTTTGGACTCTTCTAGACCTCTCAAAGGCTTTTCTCCTCTTTCTTCCAGAGGGTCTCTTTACCTCTCTGTCCGTCCGGTTTGGCTTCTGCTTCTGATGATCCTTCAGATGAAACTGATGATCATTCTCTGGATATCCAAGGTGATCATGAAGATGGTCATCTGTAGAATAAACTCTACTCTTATTCTGCTTAGATGAGTGCTCCCCCCTAATACAGCGGAGCTGTGCTGAATCAGGCCCTGCCCTTTGAGATGAGTGCTTAGGGATTACCTCATAGCCCTCCTGATTGAACACACGTTTCCCCACTTCAGCTCCTCTAATGGCTGTTGGAAACCTGGTGCATTCTGGGACTGGTAGTCTTTCATGGGAAAATTCTGTTTTCTTATTTCTACCAGAACTGACAGGTTGCTTGTTTAGAGTCACTTCACCTTTTCTATAGCTCCTTCCTGAGCTATGATAAGCTTCCTTATCACATACCCCCTTGCTTAAGTTATTACGGACTGGTTTAACTGGTGAAACCTCTTTCCTACAGTCCGTAATACCTACGAGAGTGTTATCATTTTGAAGCTCACTTACTTCCTGACTGGCTTCAGGGACATTATTATTTACAGGCCTCTCCTTCCAAGACTTAAGTACATTAATATAGTAGGTCTGCCTACGCCCTCTTGCATTTTCTACCACATAAGATACTGGGCTCACTTGTTTAACAACCTTCCATGGCCCTTTCCACTGTACTTCAAATTTTGGAGCTGTACCTGCTACTTGAACCAAAACCTTTTCACCAATACTTAATTGGCGGCTTTTGGCCTTCCTATCATACCACCCTTTCTGGCGCACTTGACTGTCCTGCAGGTTCCTCTCAGCAACCTGCGACGTCCTTTTCAAACGTGCTCTCAAGTCACGTAGAAACAGTGGCACCTCCTGACTTCCTGGTTCAGGATCAATCCATTGTTCCCTCAAAATGTCTAACAAACCCCGTGGAGCCCTACCATACATCAATTCATATGGGGTTACACCTAGGGACACCTGAATTCTTTCCCTGCAGGCATATAAGGCAAAGGGCAATAACATATCCCATTCTTTTACCTCTCCTGCTAACCCCCTTCTCAACATTTGTTTGAGAGTTTGGTTGAATCTCTCCACCAAACCGTTTGATTGTGGATGGTAGGCTGAGGTTTTCACGTGATGAATGCCAAAGGCATCCCAGACCTGGGCCAAATATTTGGATACAAAATTGGACCCTCGGTCAGTCAACACCTCTCTTGGGAATCCCACTTCACAAAACAATTTTACTAGCTCTAAAGCTATTGTTTTTGCAGAAACATTCCTCAATGGTATGGCCCAGGGAAACCTTGTTGCCTGATCTACCATAACTAGGATGTATTTGAAACCTCGGGGCGTTTTGACTAATGGGCCTACAATATCCATGGCAATGCGACCAATTGGGTCTGTGATAATTGGCATGGGAATCAATGGCACCACCGGTGGGTGAGCCGCTGTAACTCGCTGACACGCTGGACACGCAGCACAAAACTGGGCAGTTTCTTTGAAAATACCTGGCCAGTAAAAATGCTTAAGTATTTGATCCAGCGTTCCTTGCATCCCTTTATGACCTCCAACTGGATGATCATGTGCTAATCTAAGTACTAGCCCTTTGAAAGTTGTGGGTACCACCAATTGTTTACGTATGGTCCCATTTCTGGGGTCCTGACTCTCTCTATATAATATTTCATTATCTAGTCTGAATCTGGGCAACTCCTCCCTGACCTCCTGAGCATACTTAAAAGCTCGGTTGAGAGCTTGATCAGCTCGCTGCTCTTGTGGAAAGTTAGGAAACTTTGCCACTAACTCAGCTGGCACCCAGGGTAAACTTTGACCAGCTAACATCTCAGCCCTACCCTGTGCTCTGCAAAGTCTCTCACGCCGCTTTTGTGCTTTCAACTTTCTTACTTTACCAGATGATGGGGTTATTAAATCATCATGAGAGGGTAAGTCTCCTAATAACTCTGCCTGCTCCCCCTCCTCCTTCTGCTGGCTCTCTATCTTAGCCTGCGAGCGGGTGGATACAAGGCCCCTCTTATTACCCATAGTTTGGCCTTCTGGAAGCTGAACCATCTTTTTAGCTAGGGACTGAGGACTTCCAAAGAAAGGCCCGGAAGCTATTTCCATTATTAAACCTTCTCCCTCCTTCTTTCCTAGCCCTTCCACTAGACCCTGCTTAAATCTTGGCCAGTCCTTTCCTAGAACCAAATCAAAGGGTAGCCTAGGCACCACTGCTACCAGGACTTCCTCTTGTTCCCCCAGGCACTTAACCTTTAGCCTATAGGTGGGATGTGATGTTGCAGCACCATGAATGCATCCGATGTGAACTTGGCTTTCAGGGGTTCTAGGCACAAATCCTTCTTGGGCCTCTATTCTCTGCCAAAGCCTTTCTGACATCATACTCTGGTCTGCCCCAGAGTCTAACAAAGCATTTATGGTAATTCCTTGCACATCAACCATCAAAAGAAATCCTTCCTTGGGCTGTTTTAAATCCACACCCACTAAGCTAGTGTGTGTCTGGCATCTCTTTTCTAAATGTCCCCATTTTCCACATTTGAAACATTTCTTTCTATTCCACTGTGTCATCTGGTTTGATACAGTACATTCATTTTCAGAAACATTTTTAATTATTTTCTTTTCTGATACAGCACATCTAGCCTCAGCACCAATCTTCAGAGGGCCACCCATTCTATGGCAAGCCTGCGTGGCTTCCAAGAATCTCTCTGCTAGCATGGTTGCCTCTCCAAGATTTTGGCAATTTTGCTGTATAAGGAAAGTGTGCAAATCTTTAGGCACCCCAGACATAAATTGTTCCAGCATTATAATGTCTAATAACATTTCTACCGTCTTTTGCTCAGGCTCCAACCATTTTACAGCTAAACTTCTGATTCTCTCACTCAGAGCCCTGGGTGTCTCACCCACTCTCAATGTAGTAGCTCTAAACATTCGCCTATACTCTGAAATAGACAACCCTAGGCGATCTCTAATAGCAGCCTTTACATCCTTATAATTCAAAGCCTGGGCTGCTGGCATTGCTCTGTAAGCTGCAAGCGCCTCTCCAGTTAATGAGGCTGCCAGCCTTACTGCCCACTGGGTCTCTGGCCATGCTAATGCTTGTGCCACTCTTTCAAAAGACTCTAGAAAATCATCAACATTATCATCTGGAGTTAGCTTCCCAAAACTAAATGCCCCAATCCCTTGATTGAGTCCCACACTGTCCACATGTGGTGTACCAGTATTTACTGCTGGTCTTGCATCTGTTCCACTTTGGTTCTTCAGCTCAACTAGGGCTTGCACCAGATCAAGCACTGGCCTCTGCTGGTCCATTAAGGCTCTCATAGCAGTGTCCTGAGCCTGCTGTGCTAGCTCCTGCTGCCTGCTGAACTGGGCTGCCATCCACTGAGCTAGTTCCTTTGAATCCATCTTGAACCCTGTAAGAAAATACAAAAAAACCCCACACAGTGCACCACCTTCCAAACAGGTGTTTTTTCTACACTTTTTTTTTTTCAATTACCCTGTGCTTACTCCCATCCACCACTAGACATGCCCAGGTACTTATTACCTTGTCTCAGTGATGAATCCAGCTCTGCACAGGGTCTTTTCCTCCTGGGACAGCTTCCTGGAACAACCCCTTTTCCTCCAAAGTGTAGTTGAGGGAAAATCTTTTTTTCCAGCTTTAAACTTGAACTTTAGTTGTAATCCTCAGCAAGTAAATCCCCTTTTGTGCAAAAGCAATCCGAAAAACTACGCCATTTGTCAGACGGCTGCCTGGGTGAGAATCTTCACAGTCTTGTCAAGTGCATATATCTATATGATTTGCAAGGTATTGTGGGCAATGTAGTTCATTCACACCAGACACAGCTGCTGACAATAATTTAGTTGTGCTCTTGGGTAAAGCCAATAAGATATTTATTTATGGGGTTATTTCTCCCAACACAGATATGCTTGGTAGCACATAAATTAGGTTACTTGCTTTCAGTGTTAACTTGGAAAAACAAAGTTAAAATCAGGAAAACAACAAATGAAAAGCCACAAAGCAAGAAACAAACTGTTCTTTTCAGGTTAACTTCTGATTACTTCCCACATAGATACAGAAGTGATTCTCTCCTAGCTCACAAGCAATTAGGTAAGGCTTAATTGCTAGCAGTTACCAGCTGAAACCCCTTAGCTGGCTTGCCTTCCACTGTGTGGGTCAAATCCTGCTTCAGGAGCTTTTCTGAGTAGATTAAAGAACAAATTTGTATTTCTTTGTGATGGTTGCTGTACTTTATAACAGAAAGTTACCAACGGAGTTTAGATAGAGAGCAGTCCATATAAACAGGATCCTCATCTGCTATTATTCCCCTTGTTCAACAAGCATAGGTTCAATATCATGGATTGGCACAGATGAATCTCTCAATGGAGCATTTTCAGGAGAATACTTGTTTCCCTGCTGTCTTTCAAGGTTATAGCTAGGGCATAGATCAGTGTTCATACCTGAGCTTCCATTGCTGCTAGAGTTCCTCTCTATATAGCCTGGCCAGTATGTAGTCCAGTTCTTATGTCCAGCCTTCCAATCCAGATCCCTGGACACTGGATCTCTCTTCACATACCTTCTGGCACGGGTCTTAGGGTCCCTTCCACGTGCAGCCGTCTCCCTCACAGGTAGCTTCTGGTGATTCCTAGCTCTGCAGCACCATTCCTCTGGCTTTCCCCAGTTCAATGGTGTATGCTGGCCCTTGGAATACTTCCTAGTATACGTACTGCTTTGGACTCTTCTAGACCTCTCAAGGGCTTTTCTCCTCTTTCTTCCAGAGGGTCTCTTTACCTCTCTGTCCGTCCGGTTTGGCTTCTGCTTCTGATGATCCTTCAGATGAAACTGATGATCATTCTCTGGATATCCAAGGTGATCATGAAGATGGTCATCTGTAGAATAAACTCTACTCTTATTCTGCTTAGATGAGTGCTCCCCCCTAATACAGCGGAGCTGTGCTGAATCAGGCCTTGCCCTTTGAGATGAGTGCTTAGGGATTACCTCATAGCCCTCCTGATTGAACACACGTTTCCCCACTTCAGCTTCTCTAATGGCTGTTGGAAACCTGGTGCATTCTGGGACTGGTAGTCTTTTATGGGAAAATTCTGTTTTCTTATTTCTACCAGAACTGACAGGTTGCTTGTTCAGAGTCACTTCACCTTTTCTATAGCTCCTTCCTGAGCTATGATAAGCTTCCTTATCACACACCCAAAGCCAAAACTGACTGAAAAGGCTGCAGAAATTGAGACTGAGACTCTCACCAGGACAAGGTTGTCCAGGAAGACTTCTGCCCCTTCTCAGAAAAAGGAGGGCTCGAGAAAGAAGCCCTTTTTCCCGAGGAAGGGTGCTGCCTACAAATCCTACCTCAATATCAGGCCTCTCCAGCTCCCCCACAGGGCCAGCAGGCCAAGGGGCAGGGGCACGGGCTGCATAGGCAGAAGACCCCCAAGCCGCCTGCTCGGCTCCTGCACAGCAGGGAGCGGGGTTTTGACTCCCACAGCATAGCCTCTTCTCCACAGCTGGCTCCACTCAGCACAGGAGGTCGGCTGACCCTGTACGCCTACAGGTGGCCAGCCATCACAGGGGATACCTGGGTACTGAGCATAGTCCAGAAGGGCTACATGCTCCACTTCCACCAGCTACCCCCCTCCTACTTTCCAGGGGAGCCTCCAAGACTCCCTCTGCACAGAAACCTCCTCCTTCAGGAGTTAGCAAGTCTTCTAAAGGAACAGGCGGCGGAACCGGTGCCTCACCACCTGAAAGGGCAAGGCTTCTACTCCAGGTACTTCCTGGTACCAAAAAGGACAGGAGGCCCCCGGCCTATACTAGACTTGCGAAATTTAAACAAGTTTCTGGAGAGGGAAAAGTTCAAGATGCTTACCCTTGGGATACTGCTGCCCTACCTCCAGCAGGGAGATTGGCTATGCTCCTTATACCTAAAGGATGCTTATACTTACATCCTCATCCATCCAGACCACAGGCAATATCTCAGATTTGTGGTGGGAGTAAACCATTTCCAGTACAGAGTACTTCCCTTTGGCCTAACTTCCGCCCCCAGGGTCTTCACCAAATGCCTGGTGGTGGTGGCGGCCTATCTCAGGAATCAGGGAATTTTTGTCTTCCCATACCTGGATGACTGGCTCATCAGGGGCCAGTCTCTCCAGGAGGCCAGACAAGCCACTCTTCACACTGTCTCTCTTCTTCAGCATCTGTGCTTTGTCATAAACTACTCAAAGTCCACTTTGCTCCCCTCACAGAACCTAGAGTTTATAGGGGCAAGATTAGACACCCTGCAGGCAAGAGCTTACTTGCCGGAGGACAGGGCCCACAGACTGATGGACTTGACCAACCAATTCCAAAGCAATTCTCAGGTCTCTGCCAGGCACTTCCTGCAGCTCCTGGGCCATATGGCATCCACGGTACATGTGACTCCGAATGACCGTCTGCATATGCGGGCTGCTCAGTGGTGCCTCAGAGCTCAGTGGGCGCAGGCCACAGGCGACCTCTGAGACAGAGTAAAGGTGTCCAGACCACTTTTGGACTCCTTGCAGTGGTGGCTACATCTCCCAAACCTTCTCAGGGGGGTACCTTTTCAGGCCCCAGCACACACAAGGGTGCTAATGACCGATGCTTCCTTAAAGGGCTGGGGTGTACATTGCCAGAGCACGTGCACTCAAGGCCTCTGGTCTCTTCGGGAGGCCACACAGCAGATCAATCTTTTGGGGCTGCGAGCAATCTGCTTGGCTCTACAGACTTTTTCTCATGCCCTCTCTCACCAGTCTGTCTTAGTTCAGACAGACAATCAGGTAGCAATGTTCTATGTGAACAAGCAAGGGGGCACAGGGTCCAGACCACTGTTCCCTCTAAGCTGTGCGCGTGTGCGCGCGCACACACCTCGCCGAGCGAGCGCACATACTTTACAACAGAGCGCACAAAAATTATGGCTCTGATTCTGATAGAAAACAACACAGACGTCTTAAAATTTATAAGTTATGATTGTAATTACTAGAAATTTTCCACTTCATTTAGTAATCGTCTATTTTCATTTAATTTGATTAAAATCAATGTGGTGTACATACTGTATTCTGACGTGTAGTCAAATTTTAAAGTATATAACTCCGAGTGTCGTTATGTGGCGCACAAAAATTTAACCTTCCTTCAAAAGCTGCACACAGCTGATATTTTATGCGCACACAGCCTACAGAAAATTAGAGGGAACATTGGTCCAGACTCCTATGTCAGGAGGCACAGGCCCTTTGCTCTTTTGCAGTCAAACAAGGCATGTTTGTCAAAGAGGGAGGAGTAGCCTAGTGGTTGGGGCAAGGTACTTCAGGCCGGTAGGTCGGGGGTTCAAATCCCACTAGAGGACAGCTACCTTGGGCCGGAAGGACTGGGGTTTCTAGTCCCACAGATGCTCCTTGTGGTCTTGGGCAAGCCACTTAACCCTCCATTGCCCATGTTCCCTGTAAGTATTAGTGTATGTGTCTCATATCCCCGCGTGTTAAATGTATCCCCCAATTGTGTTGTGACCGCTTTGATTGAAGGATAAGGCGGTATACAAAACTGTCTAAATAAATAAATAAATAAAGCAGTTTATCTACCTCGTCAGGAAAACTTCTTGGCAGACAAACTAAGCAGGATTCTCCAGCTTCATGAATGGCAGTTGAATCCACTGGTGGTCCAGCAGATCTTTCTACGATGGGGACTTCCATCCATCGATCTCTTTGCAAGTCCACTGAACCGTCAGCTGCCCAGGTTTTTCTCCAGACAGCTGCATCCTCTGAGAATGGCAGCAGATGCTTTTCTGATCTCTTGGTCTACTGGCCTCCTGTATGCGTTTCCTCCCACGCCCCTGGTGGCCCGAACTCTGTTCAAGATTCTCCGGGACAAGGCCTCGGTGATTCTGGTAGCCCCCAGATGGCCGAGGCAACCGTGGTTTCCACTTCTGCTGCAGTTGGCGGTGGAAACTCCATTCCCTCCGGGGTTGCAACCCGATCTCCTGTCTCAGGATCAGGGTTCCCTTCTGCACCCCAATCTCAGGTTCCTCAATCTGATGGCCTGGCTGCTGAAAGGATAGTGCTAGCTCCCTTACTTCTACCCAGGGAAGTTGAGGAGGTGGTCTTGGCCTCTAGGAGGCAGTCCACCAGAAAGTCCTATTCCCTCAAGTGGCGTAGGTTCACAATATGGTGTGCTCAGCGCAATGAAGATCCTTTCTCCTGCCTTGTGCCAGTAGTACTGCAGTATCTACTTCACCTGTCAGACCTAGGCCTTAAGTCCAACTCTGTTCGGGTCCACCTCAGTGTTCTATCAGCACACCACTCACTGGTGGAGGGACAGTCTCTGTCGGTTCACCCCTTGGTGTCCCGCTTCCTCAGAGGTCTGCTTCTGCTCAAGCCTCCGGTTCGTCCACTGGCCACTGAATGGGATTTGAACGTGGTCTTGCAGCAACTTACTCGCCCACCGTTTGAGCTGATGGCTACTTGCCATTTACGCTTCCTTTCTTGGAAGGCGCTCTTCCTGGTAGCTCTTACCTCGGCCAGACGTGTGAGTGAACTACAAGCTCTGGTTTCTGATACACCGTACACACGGTTCTATAGGAACAGGGTGGTCCTACAGACCCATCCGAAGTTCCTGCCAAAAGTTGTCTCCTCTTTCCACCTCAACCAGGAGGTGGTTCTTCCGACATTCTTTCCCAGGCCGCATACCAGCCAGGCTGAAACAGTCTTGCATACCCTGGACTGTAAGAGGGCGTTTTCCTTTTACATAGAACATACGCGGGGGCATCGAAGGGCCACTCAGCTCTTCGTCTCCTTTGACCCTAATCTGTTCCCTGTAAAACAACTAGGACATGATTATCCATGTACCTTAAATTTTTTCTGTTCTCTGTAAACCGCACTTGATACTTGGGAAAGAGCGGTATATAAATGTGTGCTAAATAAATAAATAAAATAATAAGCTGGGGTCACCTGTCTCCAAGCGTACATTGTCCACTTGGGTAGTAGATTGTATCGCCTGGGCGTATAAGGCAGCCGACCTCCCCTTGCAGGGTCGTTTCACGTCCCACCATGTCAGGGCGAAAGCCGCGTCAGTAGCTCATCTCCGCTCTGTTCCATTGGCAGACATCTGCCGGGCCGCTACTTGGTCTTCAAGCCAGACCTTTGCAGCCCACTACTGCCTCGAGAGAGAGTTCCGAAGGGACAGTGCTTTCGGACAGGCGGTACTCCGTAATCTCTTTGAGGTTTAGGCAACTCCTACCCTCCGGCCCTTGTGTTGGGCTACCGTACGGGGGCATTCTCAGAGGATGCTGAGGCTCTTCAGAGGGAGCCATTTTTTCAGCTTTGGGTCCCCGGTAGCCTAGAGCTGGGGAGTCCCATATGTGAGGACTGACTTCCTGCTTGGTCCTGGAGAAAGTAGTTACTCACCTGTAACAGGTGTTCTCCAGGAGCAGCAAGAATTGGTCCTCACAGCCCTCCCTCCTCCCCTGGAGTTGCAGTCATATACTTTATTTTGTGTTTTTGCTGTCTTTTAGCTATGCCATCAGACTGAGCAAGATGGCACCCTTGGGCGGGAAGGGGACCGCGCAGGCGCGCTGCATTCCCAAAGGCTTTCTTTGAAGGCTGGGGAAATGCTCCGCATGGGGGCTCTGTCGGCTCCGACATCACCCATATGTGAGGACTGATTCCTGCTGCTCCTGGAGAACACCTGTTACAGGTGAGTAACTACTCTTTATCAGTGGAATCTTCCAGGAAAGCAGTGAGATTCTGAGTGATTGAAGGTGATAAAACATTAAGGCCCCCCTCAGGGGGATTTACGACCCTTGACCGAGTAGGTAAATAATATGCTATAAAATAATCAACAATCTCTGAGCAACATAAAACTTCCATTAAATATTTCCTCAGTAATATATTCAGGGAAAGTAAATGTCTGAGGAAAATTTTTAAAAACCTTAAATTGCGAGCCAGAGTGGCATTTTCCAGCGTTTCCAATTTAACATGTAATATTAAGGAATCAGATATACGTGCAGCATAAGACTTCTGTGTTAGAGGAAGCTGAGACTTCACTCGGGACACTGCCAGATTGGTTAAAGAAAATTTTTTATCCAACGCTTGCAAACAATCGGAAGTGTCCTGAGAGAAAACACACAATGAAGAAACAGTAGAACCCAATTTAAGGTCCAGTGCCCTAATAGCACGCCAAATATCTTCAAGAGTGATATCTCCCTACCAGGTTCAGGCCCATCTTGTGAGAAAGGTGTAGGAAAAGAAATCACAACAGAATCTAACAATTGCTTACCTGGGGATGCCAAATTAGCAAAGAGAGAAGACATCATAGGAGCCGGATAGGGTGGAGGGGTCCTGCCACTCGAACTGAGCGAGACCCCTTCAGATGGAGACTGCTATGGGATAGGAACTAGGTGATGCTCCATGGATCTGTCTGAGGGTGATAGAAGGTGTGTTTGATTACCCAACCATTGGTGTTGGACTGCCTAGCTCACGTTGGTGTGCTGAGTAGGGAGCCTTCTTGGAAGTCTCTTGCCCGGCAGGGAGGGAGCAGCCTTGGTGTGGAAGGACCCCCTCTGGGACTATTTAACACCACTTCTTCTGTTTCGCGACCGAGAAACACAATCCAAAGTGGCATGTCCAAAGGGGTGAATAGGCCCTTTTGGCTACACAGCTGCGACAATTAATATATTGGTTTGCTTCCTGCCTTTTTTCTTGATAAATCTTTAGTTTGTTACATTTTGTTAATGGGTAAGCACAAAAAGAAGGGTGGAGCTATGGTGGGCGGTTCTGTTGGTGGTGGTGCTGCAAAAGTAGCCGGTGTTTGATTTAAAATCTGAAATCAGAAGCTATATTTGTACTGCATCAATGGAACTTCTTCCAAGACCTAGAACCTCGACTCTGATTGATATAATTGTTTTTGCATCCAGTGCTTTTTATTGATACACTGGAAGAAACTTACATGCATTGTGACTGATAAAAAGCTGGCTGCAAGTAAATCAGGCATAGATGATTCTGTAGCTTGTGTGGTGAGAGGGAAAGATTCTCAAGTACCAAGAAATGCAGTCAGAGATCAAGAAAATGTGGCAGAAAGATATAGAAACAAAGGCTTGATTAAAAGTAATTTTCAAGCACACCTTCCAAAGAAGACCTGAGCACACCATTAACCCATATTGTCAATGAATCCTTCTCCCAAGGGCGCATGCCAGAAATCCTCAAAACCACAATCATTCGACCATCCCTAAAAAAGCAAAACCTGGATCCCCTAGACCCCGCATCCTACAGACCGATAGCAAGCCTACCATTCACCGCCAAGATAATCGAGAAGATAGTCCAGCAGCAGCTTCAAGAACACCTGGACATCAACAACATACTGGACCCACAACAACACGGCTTCCGCCCACTACATGGAGTCGAGACCCTCATGACCACATTGATGAACACCCTCATCATAGGAACCCAAGCAAAACACTCCGGATATGCTATGATCTTCCTTGATATATCAGCAGCCTTCGACACCATCTCCCACAACATCCTCATACGCAGATTGCAAGCAATTGGGATCAAAGACACCGTACTTCAATGGTTTCAATCCTACCTAACTAATAGACAACAACTGATCCGTACCAGCATCTCAACCTTGCCCCCCTTCCAGCAACACCAAGGAGTACCTCAAGGATCCACACTGTCAGCCATGCTCTTCAACGTCTACCTACGACCACTCTGCTCAGTCATACGTACCCACAACATCAACTTCCACATATATGCCGATGACATCATGCTCTACGCCCCAATTACAACCACAAACCCAACAAATGAACATCTATCAGCATGCTTCTCCGAAGTGTCCAACTGGCTACAAGAAAACAACCTATCCATAAACATAAAGAAAACCGAAGCTCTCATAGTGACAAAAGACCCAGACTTCACACCACCTACACACCTCAACATAGGAACCACACACATTCAAATACAGCCACAAATAAGATATCTAGGCATTATCACTGACCAAGCTCTAACCCTCAAGCAACAAATTACTAAACCTCCGGAAACATATTCCACAAAGCCAAAACAGTGCAACGTCTCAGACCCCTCCTCAAACCTCATGACTTCAGGATGGTAATGCAAGCTATGACACTCCCACATCTGGATTACTGCAACATAATCTCCCATGGACTACCAGCCACACAGACCAACCCCCTCCGAACTGCCTTGAACACCACAGCAAGAATCATTCAGAGAGCAAAGAAACGCGACCACATCACCCCAATTTTAAGAGACCTACACATACTACCCTTCGAAGCAAGAACTAAATACAAATCCATCCTACTCACCCACAAAGCCATCCACCAAACACAGAACACCCAGCTTCGCACCCTGCTGACTCGTCCAGCCCATGGCAAAACAACCAGACAAGCCTCCAGCAACTCCCTCACCATCCCTCACAAAAGAACCAAATGCTCTCAACGGACATGCAATCGAGCCTTTGAACTTTACGCTCCGTCCCTATGGAATTCTCTACCGAGCCACGTCAGGAACAATGGCGATCTCCTGTCATTCAGAAAACAGCTAAAAAACATCCTATTCCAAGAATATCTCAAAACAACTCCCACCAAAAAATGCACCAAACCCCGAACCCACCCATCATGAAACTATGATTGAAAACTGTACTATGTTGTCCATGTCTAAAATCCGTCTTATGCCGAAATCATCAATGTTGCCCACCTGGTGACGGCCCCCCCTCCCTTATGACCCGGTGAAAAGTGGGATATAAATACAGTCAAATAAATAAATAAATAAATACATAAAACACCTTGATAGGTTGCCTATATATGTTACATCTTTTGAACTCCAGAAGGAAGCTTTCTTTGGCACAATGCAAGTATGGTGAATGTTAAAAGTAAATTTGAGAGACTGAGATCATACGCCACATACCATATGAGGTTCATTACTATCATGGTACAAAGCCAAAAATTGAAACAAATTATTATGGGTAGCTCAAGGAATCCCACTGTGGCTCCTTGTGATCTTGGGCAAGTCACTTAACCCTCCATTGCCTCAGATACTAACTTAGATTGTATGCCCTCTGGGGACAGAAAAATGCCCACTGTATCTGAATGTACTGTAACTTGACTTGAACTTCTGAGAAAAGGTATGAGCTAAATACAATTCCCTTTCCCTTAATAATAAAACAAAAATATCCCTAAATATCTTTGAGAATCAATGACTTCTACAAAATGCACAAAGCCGACCTATTTGGAGCTGTTGTCCCCGCCTTCCCACCCTCCCCAAGTGAGCCTTCATATTTTCTGATCAGTTCATGCATGAACTTTATTATTTTGGTAATAAGTCACTTTGCTTTTTTTTCTTTCTCCATGGACAAGATTGATTAAGTTACATCACATACAAGAAAAGTATGCTAACTTGATTGCCCATCTACTTAGGATGGTAAAGAAATTAAATTGGAAGATAACAAATTTTATTTCTTTATCAAAATTTTGCATGCCATCTTCCTTAGAAAAGTATGCAAATAGGAATGTATTGGGAGTATTCCATTTTGCTTTGTTGGTCAGAAGATGAGAATTGCTCTTGTCCCAAGCACAACGTGTTTCCTATTGATAAAATACAGATCTCCCCATTCCCGATGTGAAATCCTCAATACCAGCAACTGGGAGCAAAGGTGACGTTTTACCTTTTCTTCCCTGCATTGCACCATCACTTCCAAGCAACTTGCAAGGGGCAGAGTTAGTAACCTTCCAATTTCAGTACATCTCTGAAGCTCCATCATCACCATACATAGCCACTAAAAGCAAAAAGAAAGACTGGTTGGCACCAAGCTTTCCAATAGCCTTCTGGGGCATATTTACAGCTATTCCTGTATTCCTTATAGATCCAGTGCATCAGTGCTATGTGTTTATATATATATATATATATATATATATAATCTTGGGGGTTACAGAGAACTGGGTTGAGAACCACTGGTCTGGATAGTGCCCCTGGATATCCTTACAGATACCTTGATAATATTCAGACAATGCTTGGACGGTACATGGGCAGAGCTTGATGTTATCCAAAGAATAGTGATATTCAAATTGCTCTCTGCATAGCTATCCAGACAACTTCAGGACAGTAAAAAAATCTGTCCTAAAATTGCCTGGCTATCTACCTAGATTGCAGTCTGAATATTGCTGCTTTCTAGATAGCGATGATGCTTGCTGCTGTACCTGGATATTTGGTGCTAGCCACAATTGAAATACCAGCTCTGCACATCTGAATTATTTTTAAACATTGTGGCCCATGTTTGTTTAAAAAAACCTCCAACCGCAGTGTTTAAATATTAGCCTGATATTTTTTTGATACAGAATAATTGATTTTGTGGAGAGCTTTTTTATGCACTGTTATATAGTGCTTTAACGTAATATAATTTTGACTTGACATTTTCTTGTTTAGGTCCTTCTGTTGTACGGTACCATCTACCTAAGATGCTGCTGTTATGGCGAAATGTTTTTCCACGTTCCTTGAAGGAGCTGGAAGCTGAGAAGGCACGAGGAGATTCTTTCACCTGGCAAGTAACACTGGAAGGTCGTGCAGGCGCTTTGTGTGGTAAGAAAGTAAAACTACATGCAACAAGATACAACTTTTTTCAAAAGAACACTTTTTTAAATTTAAAAAATATTTAGATTTTCCTTTTGACTTAATACATGGTTAGCTCAGTTTTCGTAATTGCTGTTATCTACCGACAAGTATTGTTAACCATAGGTACTTATTGACAGGGCTGTTTTAAGGGCTTTTGCTGCCCTAGGTAGGCCTACTGTGCGAACCTATGCTGCCGCAGCCCCCCCCCCCCCCCATCTTACTTGGGAGAGGGGGAAGTGTGGTGATCACTCAGTGGAGCAGAAGCGCCGATCAAGCTTTAAAAGCACCCATGGCGACAGCTTCCAGCAGGTGGCACTGGTGACCCCTCCCCCAAATTATTTTAAATCGGTGTCCGCTTCAGTAACGCCACAGCTTTAAAGTTCTGCATGCATGTGGCCTCACAGTCTGCCGCTCCTGACCCCTGTCCTTCCGACACAACTTCCTGCCTTCTCTGATAGGAAGTTGTGTCGGAAGGGGGAGTAGCGACAGGCCGCGAGGGCACATGCATGCAGCACTTTAAAGCCAGCCATGTTGCTGAAGTGGCGGTAGATTTTAAAAATTTGGGAAGGGAAGGGGGGGTCAGGGGTCACCATGCTGCCCACTGGGATCTGCTGCCCTAGGCAGCTGCCTAGTTTGCCTAGCAGGTGTGCCGGCCCTGCTAATTGATGTTAACATATACTTTAATCAAAAGATATCTTACATATTGATCATGTACAGGAAATATTACTATGCTAACCTGCAGGTCAGTATCTGATAGAGTTTTACTCCACAAACCTCTAGGGAGACACTATTGCCCCACAGCATCCGCAAGGAGTATTAGCAAGCAAACCTACCTTCCGAGATGAGAGCGATTCCTATTTTCACGATTCATTGTGTGTCCTGGAAAAAACACCTCTTAGTAAGAACAAGAGGACAAATAGGATCTAACAGAAGTTTTTAATTTTGGAAAAGCAATTCTCTTTTTTTTTTTTTTTTTTTTTTGTAATTTGTTCTTTCTCCAGGACCAAGCAGGAAGTCAGTCCTCACATATGGGTGACGTCGGCGCCGACGGAGCCCTCGCGGAGCAATTTTCCCCAGCTTTCAAAGAAAGCCTTTGGGAATTGCAGCGCGCATGCGCGGTCGCCTTCCCGCCCAAGGGTGCCATCTTAGCCAGTCTTCTTTTTTCCGCGGAGCCCTACAGACGTACCCGTCGTGTCCCCGCGAAAAAGTTGATTTTACTCATAATTTTCTCTTTTTTCCTTCGGTTCGACGCCGGTCTTTTTCCCGCCCGGACTCGCGACGCCGGTCACGAGTCCTCTTCTTCTTTTTCGGTTTTTCTGACTTAGTCAGTTTCGTTTTCGATTTTTCCCTGGCAGCCCGGTCCTTTGACCTCGCAGGGGCCCTTTTTCCCCGATGGCTGCCAGTGGTTTCAAGCGGTGTGGTCAGTGTGACCGAAATATGTCACTAACTGACACACACGACAATTGCCTCCGCTGCCTGGGCCCGGATCATGAAGAAATGATCTGTGGGGCCTGCGGCAAAATGTCCTCCAAAGCGTTGAGAAGTCGGCGGCATCAGCGGGATAGGATCTTCGCTGACCCCAGCCGTACCCGGACCTCGTCGGAGGCCTCCGCGTCCAGAGGTTCCAGCTCGGACCGTCGCCGGAGTTCCTCCGACAGGGGTTCTCCCTCCGGGGACCATCGACGGAAGGTGAAACCCGCGAGGGCGGCTTCGGTGGACGCTCCTGGCTCCGCGAGGGCCAGGTCGCATAGCCCCGATAGCCGTCCCGGGTCCTTGGAGAAGGAGCACCTCTCGAAGCGACCTTGCATGGAGTCGGAGCTGCCTGCTCGGGTAAGTCCTGTGGTCCTCCTGGACTCGCCTCCGAGACCGCCGACGTCGGGCCCGACGCCGTCGGGGCCCGAGTCGGGGGCTGCTGGGTCACCTGAGGTCGGACTCAGGTTGACGGCCTTGGAGAGCAGACTGTCTGCCTTCATGGACCAGCAGCGGGCACTGCTCGCTGGCCTCGCTGGCGCCGCTGCCCCGACCGCCGGGACGTCGACGTCTAAGTCGACCCCGGAGACCGAGCCGATCCTCGAGTCCATGCGAACTCCAGTCGATCCTCGGTCGAGGTCACCCTCGGCCTCCCGTTCGGGACCGAGGTCGCCAACGCCGACTCCCTCGGCGTCGGGGCGGCAGGCGCCGCGCCCTGCCCGGGCCGACCCCACCGATTCCTCGTCGGAGTCGGTCTGGGAGTCTGAAGAGGAAGAGTCACCTGATTCTTTTCGGACTCGGTGTGTCCCCTCGGACTCACCTGAGTCCGAACCTCGGAAGCAGTCCCCCCCGGAGGATGCCCGGTTCTCGGACTTCGTCAGGGATATGGCCAAGGCTTTGGCCTTCCCTGCGGATCCCGAGGAGGAGCCTCGAGCCGAAGAGCTCGACGCCCTCCAGTATGACTCTCCCGCCAGGGAACACTTTACTGTACCGGTTCCTCCCATGCTGGAACGACTACTCTTCCGCATGTGGGAGAGTCCGGCCTCCTCGCCGGTCCTGAGCAAGCGGGTCGATTCTATCTATCGAGTCCGCAAGAGCCCTGGCTTCCAAAAAGCACAGCTACCACACCATTCCATGGTAGTGGAATCGGCCATGCATCGTCTTAAGAGCCAGAAGATGCACTCCTCGGTGCCTCCTGGCAGGGAGGCCCGTAACCTGGATGGCCTTGGTAAGAAGTGTTTCCAGGGCTCTATGCTTGCGTGTCGTGTCCAGACCTACCAGCTATACATGGGCATGTATCTCCGGGACCTGGCTAAAAAGCTAGCCGGATTCTCCGCTGGTTTGTCCGAGGAACCCTTGCGGAGGTTCCTGGCCTTGTCCTCTGGCATTCGGGAATGCTCAAAATTCATATCCCGAGCAGCCTATGATGGCTTTGAAGCATCGGCTCGAGTGGACGCAGCCGGCATCGGTGCCCGCCGACAGGCTTGGCTTCAGTCGTCTGACCTTGAGCCCTGGGTGCAGGACAAGTTGGTCGATGTCCCCTGCCGAGGCGAAAACCTCTTTGGCAAGCCCATGGCTGAAAAGGCTGCACAAATCGAGACGGAGACTCTCACCAGGACTAGGCTTTCTAGGAAGACCTCCGCCCCTTCCCAGAAAAAGAAGGGCTCGGGAAAGAAGTCCTTTTACCCGAGAAAGGCGGCTGCCTACAAACAATACCCCCAATATCAGGCCCCTGCAGCTCCCCAACAGGGCCAGCAGGCCAAGGGACGGGGTAACGGGTCCCGTAGGCAGCAAGCCCCCAAGCCTGCACCACCAGCCCCTGCTCAGCAGGGTGGGGGCTTTTGACTCCTTAAGCATAGCCTCTCCCCCTCCGCTGGCTCCTCCCAGCACCGGAGGCCGGCTGGTTCACTTCGCCCACAGGTGGTCCAGCATCACTTCAGATGCCTGGGTGCTTCAAGTCGTAAGAGAAGGCTATCTTCTCCACTTCCACCAGGTCCCTCCCTCCTATTTTCCGGGAGAACCTCCACGACTCCCTCTGCACAGGGAATTACTCCTTCAGGAGTTAGCAGGTCTTCTACAGGAGCAGGCGGTGGAACCGGTGCCCCACCACCTGAGAGGTCAAGGCTTTTATTCCAGGTATTTTCTAGTACCAAAAAGGACGGGAGGCCTCTGACCCATCCTGGACTTGCGCAACCTCAACAGGTTCCTCGTGCGGGAAAAGTTCAAAATGCTTACCCTTGGAATCCTTCTGCCCTACCTCCAGCAGGGAGATTGGCTATGCTCCTTGGATCTAAAGGATGCCTACACGCACATCCTCATCCAGCCAAGCCACCGCCAATACCTAAGGTTTGTGGTGGCAGGAAATCATTACCAGTACAGAGTACTGCCCTTTGACCTGTCCTCCGCACCGCGAGTCTTCACAAAATGTCTCGCGGTGGTGGCGGCCCATCTCCGGCTTCACGGCCTCTGTCTTTCCGTACCTCGACGACTGGCTCATCAGAGCAGCGTCCGCTCCGGAGGTCACCAACGCCACACGCCGCACGGTGACTCTTCTGCAGTACTTGGGCTTTGTTATAAACTTCGCAAAGTCCACTTTGCTCCCCTCTTTGCCAGCCCTCTCAACCGGCAACTTCCTCGCTTCTGCTCTCGTCAGCCACATCCCCTTCGAGTTGCGGCAGACGCTTTTCTACTCTCATGGTCGGAGAGCCTTCTGTACGCTTTTCCTCCCATCCCGCTAGTCTCTCGGACTCTTTTCAAGGTCCTTCGAGACAAAGCCTTCATTATCCTGGTGGCCCCTCGCTGGCCCAGACAGCCGTGGTTTCCACTCCTGCTGCAATTAGCGGTGGAGGATCCATTCCCTCTAGGGTTACAACCGGATCTCCTCACTCAGGATCAGGGGTCTCTGCTGCACCCCAACCTCAGATCTCTCAATCTAATGGCCTGGCTGCTGAGAGGGTAGTCCTTGCTCCCCTTCTCCTGCCGGCAGAGGTGGAAGAGGTCGTCCTAGCTTCTCGGCGACCTTCTACCCGCAAATGCTACGCCCTTAAATGGCGTCGCTTTTCCGTTTGGTGTACCCAACAGTCTCAGGATCCCTTCTCCTGCCCGGTGTCGGTGATCCTGCAGTACTTGCTATACCTCTCTAATCTGGGACTTAAGTCCAACTCCGTCAAAGTTCACCTCAGTGCTCTTTCGGCACATCATGTGCCGGTGGACGGCAGACCTCTTTCCAGCGACCCTCTTGTAGCGAGGTTTCTCCGAGGTCTCCTTCTGCTTAAACCACCTCTGCGCCCGCCAGCGCCTGACTGGGATCTGAATGTGGTTTTACAGCGGATCACCTGTCCGCCTTTTGAACCTATGGCTACCTGTTCTCTCCGTTTTCTTTCTTGGAAAACATTGTTCTTGATAGCCCTCACTTCCGCTAGGCGCGTAAGTGAATTGCAGGCCCTCGTGTCTGATCCCCCTTACACTCGGTTCTACAAAAATAGGGTAGTCCTACGAACTCACCCAAAATTTCTTCCAAAAGTGGTCTCCCCTTTTCACATCAATCAGGAGGTGGTACTTCCGACCTTCTTTCCCAGACCACACTCCTGCCGAGCTGAAACGGTCCTCCATACCCTGGACTGTAGAAGGGCGTTAAACTTCTACCTTGACCGTACGCGGGAGCACCGTAAAGCTGCTCAGCTTTTTGTGTCTTTTGACCCCAATAAATTGGGGCTCCCGGTCTCCAAGCGTACTCTGTCCATCTGGGTTGCGGACTGTATCACTTGGGCTTATGGGGCAGCCAGACTCTCCTTGGAAGGTCGAGTCACGGCTCATTGCGTTCGGGCAAAGGCTACGTCAGTGGCTTACCTCCGCTCTGTTCTGCTGGCAGACATCTGCCGGGCCGCTACTTGGTCTTCGAGCCAGACTTTTGCGGTCCATTACTGTCTTGAGAGGGAGTCCCGCAGGGACAGTGCTTTCGGACAGGCAGTCCTCCGTAATCTCTTTGAGGTTTGAGCAACTCCTACCCTCCATCCCGGATGTGGGCTACCGGTGGGTAATAATTCAGCGAAGATTCCTTCCTTCTGTGCTGCTGAGCTAGAGGGAGCTCATTTTTGTGCTTAGGGTCTCCGGTAGCCTTAAGCTTGGGAGTCCCATATGTGAGGACTGACTTCCTGCTTGGTCCTGGAGAAAGCGTAGTTACTCACCTGTAACAGGTGTTCTCCAGGAGCAGCAGGAATCAGTCCTCACAACCCTCCCTCCTCCCCTTGGAGTTGCAATCATCTGCTTTAGTTTTTTTTGCAAATTTTTATGCTGTCTTTTTTAGCTATGTCATCTGACTGGCTAAGATGGCACCCTTGGGCGGGAAGGCGACCGCGCATGCGCGCTGCAATTCCCAAAGGCTTTCTTTGAAAGCTGGGGAAAATTGCTCCGCGAGGGCTCCGTCGGCGCCGACGTCACCCATATGTGAGGACTGATTCCTGCTGCTCCTGGAGAACACCTGTTACAGGTGAGTGGAGGAGTGGCCTAGTGGTTGGGGCAAGGTACTTCAGGCCGGAAGGTCGGGGGTTCAAATCCCACTAGAGGACAGCAACCTTGGGCCGGAAGGACTGGGGTTTCTAGTCCCACAGGTGCTCCTTGTGGTCTTGGGCAAGCCACTTAACCCTCCATAGCCCATGTTCCCTGTAAAATAGTTCTCTGTGTGCTGTGCTTTCCTGTCTAATCAATGTGTTTATACTTCAAAAATTTCCTGTCATGATTTGACAATTTCCAATCTGTAATCAAACCGCTGCTGATCGCTGGAAGTAGCGGTATACAAAAATGTATACTAAATAAATAAAATAAATAAATAACTACGCTTTATTCAAGCTTCCAGCATCAGTGTACATCTCACATCTTAAGACCACCACCGGTCTGTCAAATTCTTCCGTCCTATACATCAACCATCCAACTGCCACCAACTCTAGTAATACAAATAATCCAAATACTCATATGCAAAATATTAAACATTTTCTGTTTATCTCCAGGAACAAGCAGGAATGAGTCTTCACATATGGGTACGTCGGTACCGACGGAGCCTGCACGGGAATGCTACCCAGCTTCCAATCAGAAAGCTTTTGGCAGCATCCCTCGCACCTGCGCAGTGACTTCCCGCCTTCTCCACAGCCTCTCTTCAGTTTTCGTTTTTCCGCGGAGCCGGCAGGACGTCCTCCTGTCACCGCAGAAACTTTTCTTTTTAATTGCTTTAATTACTTTAGTTTTTTGTTTTCTTGTGGTCACGGCTGTATTTCCCGCTTCCACTGGTACCGCCGGTGGTTTTTTAACTAAATTCTGAGAAACGTTTTCTTCAGTTTTTTACCTTAACTTCTTGGGCCTACTAGGCCTTTTCATTATGGAGCCTTCTTTTCCTAAGAAGTGCATCCGATGTGGAAACACCTGTTTCTTTTTAGACACCAATAGTTGGTGTCTCAACTGTGTGGGTCCTGACCCTTTTTCCCCTGACTTGTCAGGAGATAATTTGTGAGGAAACCTTCAGTATTTAGAGTTTCCCTCGATACCGTTTTTTCCTCGGCAGTGAGGGTACCCGGTTTCTCTACTTCACAGGATCAGGTAACCCAAAAACAGTCTGTTAAGACTAGTCAATGCTTGAGTGGTATGTCCCATGCCCAGCATGGTGACGGCTCCGGCCTTACCCTCAAGAATCCATTGACATTACCCCTGCGGGAGTCTTCGGGCTCCAAAGCGTTAAAGGGGTTTCAGGATGTTCCTGGGGCTCACCCCTCACAGAACATGCCTGAGCCATGCGCAGGGGTGGTATCCGCTTCGAGCGGTACCGAGCCTCCGGCAGCGGCACCGGTGTCGAGTATTCCACTCTTCACCAGGGATCGTCATCGGGCATCCTCTGTACCTTCGGGACCGATCGATACGCACCGCATTGACTTCCCTCAATCTCAGCCATGCTCCGGGACGGTACCGGCATCGATTGGTTCCGATACCCTGGCATCGGCATCGAGGTGGACCACCTTACCCTTTGCAAGAGGTGCTCATCGGGTATCCTCGGTACCGTCGGTATCGATCGATGTAACCCAGGCTGCTTTAGTGGTATCGGCATTGCCGATACTGCCACCGGCATCGGAACCGTCGCGACATGCATCGATAGTCTCGCTTTCTTCGATGCCGAGTCTTGAGTCGATATCGAGTCTCGAGGACTGCGTACCGACGCGTCCCGGAACCGACTCCTGTCATTTCCAGATAGGCAGTTCCGAAGATCATAGCCATAACTCCCTCATGATCTCGGTACCACTACAGCAGTTCCCGATGGCTACTTCACCTGCTAGTCCTGTATCAGTATCGATGTCAATGCCTGTTCTTGCACCGATGCCTAGTTTGGAACCGATACCTGGCATTGGTGCAGTACCCTCTACGTCCTCTGGTGCTCAGGCTCTTTCTTTAGCCTTACCAGGGATGGTTCCCATAGGAGATCAGTCTTTCCAGGCTTTTCTCCGGGATATGGCAACCTTTCTTAATATTTCTATCCCTGGTTGTGATCCTACTCATGGCTCACCGGCGCAAATGGAAAATATAAAGTTTCCTTTACATCCTGCTCTGCAGGATCTCCTTCTCAGGGTCTGGAAATCGCCCTTACGACTTCCTCTAGTTTCTACAGACATTGAGGTTCGGTACCGGGTGCCACCCTCTCCAGGGTTCCAAAAGCCTCAACTTTCTCATCGTTCCCTTGTAGTGGAATCGGCACTGAGGAAAGTCAAGAGCAAGAAGAAGCATTCTTCTTATCCGCCGGGTCGTTCTTCAAGAACACTTGATGCTTTTGGTCGTCAGGCCTTCCAAAATTCTATGCTGGCCTCCAGAGTTCTTTCATATATTTTTCACATGAGTCTAACACTCCAGGAAGTCACAGAGAAATTGTCTCTTTTGACCCCTTTTTTACCAGAGCCCAAGGCTACTGATTATACCTTGCTCATCATTCACAGCCGGAATATATCCTGGTTCTTGTCTCATTCTTCTATAGACTCTTTTGAGTCCGTTAGCAGATCCTCTGCTATTGCCATTGCAGCACGTCGCAGAGCCTGGCTTGAAGCTTCAGACTTGAGCAGATGGGCACAAACTATACTGGCTCATTCTCCTTGTACAGGAGAAGGTCTCTTCAATAAGGAGGCTTTACGTCAGGTTGCTCAATGCTCCACTGATCCTCCTTCTTCAAAGAGTAGGAAATGTCCTACCAAACCTTCTTTCCCTAAGAAAAGAAAGTTTCATTCTTCTCCTGCCCATCATTCGGCTGTACCTAAACAAGGGATGCCTCAGCCTAGTCTGAAGTCCTCCACTTCTGGCCAGTCTCAGCATTCCCAGCAACCATAGGGGCCGGGAATTGTAACTTACACTTCACTTCTACATATTAGAAGTTTATTCACTGTGCTTTTCTTTTTCAGTGTACTAACCTGTCAAAAAATTTTTTTGTTCAGGGACTACACACTTCTCCTCTTCTTACTCTCTAGAAGAGCAGTTGCAACTATCCCCTGATAGTTTCTATCCCAACTGAACATTTTTTCCTTCAGTTGACTTACCCTATGGGTACGTCACCCTCCAATTACTTGAGGGCTACCATACTGAACAGCTTCTCTGGCAAGCTCGTTCCCCAGACAGGGAGAAGAGATATCTCCTCTTTTCTTGTCTGTTTTTCTTTATTCAGCACAGGACAATCTCTCTGCTGTTTCCGTCAGCAGCTCTGCCTGCAGGAGTTACAGTAATTGTATTACTGGGACTTTTTTCAAGTTCCAGTCCCTTGTTCAAAATTTTGTCTAGCCTCAGTAGTGATTCCAAACTATCTTGGATCCTCCTACTCGTTTAGGCTTTCTCACATTATTCTAACCATCTCCTTTCCTAGGATATGGCAACATACCTGACTTCAGTCAGTTTATCTCATAGCTCTCCTGCACAATGCTCTCTGCAGTCTTCAGAGAAGCTTTCTACTATGAGGGCCTTGCTATAGAGCATTGACCTTGTCTCTGAAGTTTCTCTATTATTAAGGAAAAACTTATAAACCCTTCCTATGCCTGTGAGGGTTCTCCACACCCCCTCTAGCCTGGGGTGTTAACACGAGATATCAGTTCTTCTAAGTGAAAATCCAAGGCTTCTGTTTACGCATGCTACCTCTGGGTCCTTCCATAGGTCCCTCTGGTATCTTCCCTGCGTTTCTCCACATCTACCATGTCAGTGTTCTGTGGAACTCCCGCCTTGTTCTTTACAGATTCATATGTTCATCTGTTCTCACGCGAACATCACGGTTATCTGGTTAGATTGCCTTTCTGCATCCCTCAATCCATGAAAATAGATTCTCTATTCATATCCCAAGTGGGTTCACCCTCTTGTAGAGCACAGAATCTTTTTCTTTTATATTCCCCATGTACAATTATGGGGCTGGGTGGTAGATATGTATCTTCAACCTGTTGTCTGGTATGTAGCATCTCCATATATCTCTACATACCTATATCATTGCTCTGGTGGTGCTAAATCATGCCCCACAAATTTACATATCTTCAGGTATCTCATATCTATATATCTATATATATTTGATATATTTCACCACCCATATCCTAATATACACATCTGAGCATATGTATATATATATATATATATATATATATATATATATATATATATATATATATATATATATATATACATATATTTTCCAGCCACATGTATATATCCCTATATATATATGTGTTTGATAGGGGGCCTCTTAAGGGTTGATCTGTCTTACACACTATCACCCTTACTGTCTATACTACAGGTTTTACCTCCTAGAGGTTTTAGACAGTCTGTCGCCCTACGTCCCATGCCATCTTACGATGCAGAAACTGTTAGGCACCAATAACCACTTTGGTGCTAACATCTCCATTTTTTCTTTGTCCATGAAGCATCAAGCTTCAATATTTTTCCTATCTCTCGCCAACTAGGAAAAACAGTGTACCTCTTTATCTTGAGTACACAACTGTTTTCCGTGGGAATAGGGGATTTTTTCCAGTTCCCCTCTTCCCGCCAGGACTGGGCTAGTTGTCCAACTCCGTCAGTCTTCTTCCTTTAGTCCTCAATGTTAATGACTTATGCCTAAAGGGGTTTTCAGCTTTTCCAATAAAGCTTTCCATTGAAGACCTGACGTCAAATCCTACCCAGTTGACACCTGGATCATCTACTACCTCCAGGTCTGGACCTTCATCCTCACTACTGAGAGGTCACCTTACAGATTCCGCCACTACTTATCCAGTAGACTCCATCATGCTTCTACTTCCTACAATACAGTAGGTAAGCTGCATATTTTAAGTGTACATTAAATGTGTTTTAATGCTACTCATCATATCTAACAAGGACTCCTGTATTTGTAAAACCCTCTAGTCCTTGGCTATGCTGTTTCTTTCCTCACAGCTCCTTTATTGTCAACTCCTACCCTCCATCCCACATTGGATGCCGGGGATTCCTGGAGTCAAAATGCACCCCTGATCCAGGCACTTGCATTTTTATGGGATCTCCCCCTGGCATCTCCAGCTAGGGAGTCCCCATATGTAAAGACTCATTCCTGCTTGTTCCTGGAGATAGCACAGTTACTTACCTGTAACAGGTGATCTCTGGGAACAGCAGGAATTAGTCTTCACAACCCTCCCACCTCCCCTAGGAGTTGCATCTTTTTTATCTTCTTCCTTTTCTCTCCTCGCCTTTGTCTCAGCTCTGAAACTCAACTGAAGAGAGGCTGTGGAGAAGGCGGGAAGTCACTGCGCAGGCGCGAGGGATGCTGCCAAAAGCTTTCTGATTGGAAGCTGGGCAGCATTCCCGTGCAGGCTCCGTCGGTACCGACGTACCCATTTGTGAAGACTAATTCCTGCTGTTCCCAGAGATCACCTGTTACAGGTAAGTAACTGTGCTTTCCTTTTTTTATTCCCATTCCCCTCCTTTTCCCCCCTTTGACCCCCCACCCCCTTCTCCTCTCCCTCCCTACCCACCCATCCCACTTCCCCCCCCCCACCCTCTCCCCCCCCCGTCTATTCTCAAACTCTATAACACTTTATCGCCCTTTTAACCATGTAAATTTAACATTAGACAACATACTTGTAAATGTTATAAACAGTGAGCATTATAAACTTCTTAAACAGTTCAGTAGCGATATCTTGATGCAGGAAAAGACCAAACCAAATACTACTTTCTTTACTTCGCTACTCCTCCTCCTTCTGATTTCCCACACTAATGTTCCACCCCCTCCACTGTGCATACAGCTCCCACACCTTATTGTACTTTGTAAGAGTGTGCTTTCTGTGTGCTTCTATCGCACAAAAGCACCATAGCTGCTCCATTCTCCCCACCCCCTCTTTTATTGGGGGTAGCTCCGTATTTTTCCACCACCTGAGAAGGCTCATCCTGGCAGCAATAACGCAGTACCCCTGTAACTTCCCCAAGTCTCCTCCTCCCCGTCCCTCCACCTCCTCATTCAATATTACCATAGCCAGTGTAAACTGTACCCGTACCCCAGTAATATCCGCTGTGAGACTTTCCACGGCTGCCCAATAGCCCCGTATACTGGGGCAGCTCCAGATCATATGTAGGAGGTCCCCCCTTGCCCCACATCCCTTCCAACAGTTCTCCGGACTTCCCGGGTACAGCGCATGGAGCCACACCGGAGTCCAGTATATTCTCAGCCTTAGCTTATAGCTATTTTCTAACATTGCTGTCCCCGGGGCTAGCCTGTGAGTTCTGACATAAATACTATCCCACCTCGTGGAATCCCATTGGCCTCCCAGCTCCTCCTCCCACTGCTTCTGACTCTGAATTAGCCCCAGCTTATGCTCCCCCAGAAGCTTATACAACCTTGATATTATCCGAGTATTCGTCCCCCTTTTCCCCATCATCTCCTCAAAGGGGGTGGGCAGGGCAGACCAATCCTTTTTCACCCCCGTCTGCTGCAACCAATGCCACATACCCATATACGCATACCTGTATCGCTCCTCCAGCTGATACTTCTCCTGTAAATCCTCAAATTTCCGGATCCTCCTCCCATCTTCTACCATTTGGCCAATTTTCCTCAACCCCTTCCGCCCCCACCTCTTAAGGACCCCCACCACTTCCCCCCTCTGCCATTGACTGGATGTAAGTCTCCCTGGAGTACGTCTCCCCCCCCCCCCCCATCAGGTACCTCTTCCATTTCCCCCAGACCTGTTTAGTGAGTTCCAAATATGGATTTTCCTCCCCCTTCCCCCACCTTCTAGCCCCAGGATCCCATATCCAGGCCTCTGTACCCGCCTCCTCCTCTCCTTCCATGCGTACCCACCCTGGCTGCTCCAGTCCCTCTTTCCACGCAAACAGTGCCCGGAGTTGCGCCACCTCATAGTACCGAAACAATGACGGGACTCCCAGCCCCCCCCTTCCCTTGTCTTATACATGGTAGCCCTAGCTACTTTCGGGCGCTTCCCAACCCAGATAAACTGCATTAGCAGGTTTTGCATCCTATCTATTTCCTTTTTTGCCACTCTACACGGTAAGGACATATACACAAACAGCAGTCTCGGCAGTATATTAATTTTTACCACTGCTATGTGGCCCATCCATGATAGATACAGTCCCCTCCACCTAGAAAGATCCTGCCAGATACTTTCCCCCAATCCTTGATAGTTCCATTGTTTAATCCTAGACAAGGGAGTCCCCAACTGGATCCCCAAATACCTGAAACTTCCCTCCTTCCACCGGAACCTAAAACTGTGCCGTATACTCTCCTCCACTCTAGGTGCCAGGTTGAACCCCAACATTTCGGTTTTACCTTGATTCATTTGATAGCCTGCCATTTGGCTATACCGCTGAATGCCCTTCATTAACACTGGCAACGTTGTAATTGGCTGTGTCAAGGTGAAGATAATATCATCTGCAAATAACCCAATCTTTTCCTCTCGCCCCCTAATCTCTACCCCCTTTATGTCTGCCTCCCGCCTAATGTATGCGGCCAGCGGTTCAATAGCTATCGCGAACAACGAAGGAGACAGCGGGCATCCCTCTCTAGTACCTCTATGAAGCTCAAAGCTATCTGAATACCCGCCATTCACTCTGACTCTAGCTCTCGGCCCCTGGTATAATGCTCTTATCCAACTAATATACTGCGTTCCAAACCCCATTTTCTCCAGTACTCGAAACATATATGGCCACTCCACTCAGTCAAATGCTTTTTCTGCATCAACCGTTACCATCACTGCCGATTCTTTAGATCTCTGAAGTTGCCAGGCTATATTCAAAATCTTTCACATGTTGTCACTATCCTGTCGCCCCTTGACAAACCCGGTCTGATCATGATGGATCGCTTGTGGCACTACATCCTGGATCCGGTTTGCAAACACTTTCGCCAAAATTTTGGCATCCAGATTTATTAGGGAAATTGGTCTATAGGAACCACATACTCCCCTATCTTTACCCGACTTCGGCAGTACCGTAATTCCGGCTTCCGCCATAGACTTTGGGAGACTGTCTCCTTGGAGAACCCTATTCACTACCTGAGTGAGGATGGGCGTAATCGATTCAGACATCACTTTATAGAACTTTGCAGTGTACCCATCCAAACCAGGTGCTTTCCCAATCTTTAGCGTGGCTATAGCCCTCCTTACCACCTCCTCCTGAATCTCCTGCCCCAAGTGTTCCCTCTCCTCCTCATTCACCTGGGGGAGGTGACACTCATTCAAGAACTCTTCAATCTCCTCCCCCCCGCCGTGGTTTCTCTTTTGTATAGGTTCTCCTAAAATTCCCTAAATATCTTCCTAATACTCTTAGTTCAGTATTCTATTTCTCCTTTATGATTTCTAATCCCATCTATAAACGCTGCTTGTCTCCTTGCCTTTAGGCGACAAGCTAACAGCTTCCCCGCCCTGTTCCCCCCTTCGAAGTGGGCCTGCTTCAACACCACCAGTTGATGCGCCACCTCCTGTGCTCGCAGTTTGCTCAGTTCTGCCCTTACCTTAATGAGTTCTGCTATAGTGTGTGGATCCTGCACCGCTTGGTGCGCTCTCTCACGCTTCTCCAAATTCTGCAGTAGTTCACGTTCCACCACCCCTTTCTCCCTCTTTACTTGTGCCCCCCTGCTCACCAGCTGCCCCTGAATTACCGCCTTTAGTCCATCCCACAGAGTCCCCATAGACACCTCCCCTGTGTCATTCAACCTAATATATTCATTTATACTGTCCTTAAGCTTCCCCATATACCACTCCTCTTCAAGCAGGGAATCATTTAACCTCCAGAATTTTAAACTATCTTCTTCTGTCCCCAGGGCAAACTTAATACTAACTGGTGCATGGTCCGACCAGGTGATTAAACCATGGTCCACTTCCTGTACCCTCTCCACCCATTGTCCCCCCCCCCCCCCCATATCATGTCTAACCTACTATACGATCCATGTACTGGGGAGTAGTAAGTATACTTCCGCTCTGCCGGGTACCTTCTTCTCCACAAATCCAACGAATCCTAATCTCTCCCTCATTTTGTGCAGTCGACGCCTATCCCCTCTCCCCCCTCCCCCCAGACCCCCACTAGTGTCTAGGCAGGGGTTGCACGTCAGGTTAAAATCCCCTCCCAATATTATGGAAGTGCTTCCAAATTCCTCTAGCTCCCTCAAGATTTGCTCATACGCCTCCCCCTGCCTCTCATTTGGTCCATATAGGCTAATCACCCAAACCTCTTCCCGCTCTATTTGTAGTTGCACCCCCACCCATCTACACCCTTTCCCCCTATGGGTACTTTTCACCATATGCTGATATTCACCTCCCACCAGACTCCCCCCCCCCCCCCTTCCGGGAGTTTTCTCTCTGTCCTGCCAAGACCACCTTAAGGTATTGTCTGGATTTCAATAGGTATTCCTGCCCCACCCGCAGATGGGTTTCCTGAATGCACAGAATTTCCGCCCCCATTCTTCTGCCCTCTTGTTCTACCATTTTCCGCTTCCTCCACGTACATAACCTCTTTACATTCAATGTTGCAATTTTTAACATTTTCCTTCTCTGATCTACCTTCCTTCCCCCACCTCCCTTCTCCTGTGCCCCTACCCCACTCCTGTGCCCCTACCCCACTCCCCCTTCTTCCGCACGTTCCTGCTCCCAGGTCCCTCCCCTGCTTCCCCCTCTCCTCTATCCTCACTCCCCCCTCACTCCCCCCTCCCTCCCTTCTCTAGAGGATTAACCAGGAGTAGTGCGCCCCTACCTCCCCCAGCCACTTACTTCTCGCTCCCCCCTCTCCCTCCCTATCCGTGCACCCCCTCCCTCCGCTTCCCATCCCTTCCTTAATCTTACCCTTCCCCTCCCCACCCCACTCTTCCTCCTCTCTCCCCCGGTGCACGCCCTCCCCCTCCTTCCTCCCACACTTTTCCCCTCCCTGTCCCCACCACCAGCACTCAACACCTTTACTCCCTCTTTACACCAGATCCCCCTCCCACCACCCTTCACCCTCCATTCCTACCCACTCCACCCATCCCAATCACACAGTACTCATTACATTCCTCCACCTCCTCCACCATGTATACACCTCATATTATTTATCAGTCCTCGGGTTCCTTTCGCGGTCCAGTCCTCACGCTGCTCTTGCCTTGTTCTCCCTTTGGTCCACCTCTCCTGGTCCTCTCCTTGCTGCTGCTGCCTCCTCCGCTCCTTTGAGGCTGCCACCTTAGGGGTGTCCTGGGACCCCAGCCCTGCTTCACGTAGTGCCCCCATTGCCTCCTCTGGCGACTGCGTCTGCCATGTCCACCCTTTTAGGGTGAAGAGTATTCCAAACGGATGTAGGCATCTGTACTTGACGTCTGCTTTCCACAATACTTGTGTCACAGGTTGCATTACCCTCCTTCGCTGTAGGATGCCCGCAGACAGGTCTTCATATATATGCACAGGGTATCCCTGCCACGTAAGGGCTCCAGCGCCCCTCATATTGTTGACAATTCTCTCCTTTGTTTTATAGCATGCCAAGCATATTACACTATCTCTGGGCTTGTTCCCTACTGGTGGTCCTAGCGCTCTGTGTGCTCTCTCAATTTGTATGTCCACGGCTGCCACCTCCGTTCCCCCTTTCCTTAACACCTCTAGGCACACCGATACCGCCAACTTTTCACTATCTTGAAATTCTTTCTCCTCTGGGATTCCTCGAATTCTCAGATTATTTTGTCGCGAGCGTTTCTCCAAATCTTCCAATTTGTAAAGTAAAGCCTCATGCTGATAAGTTAATTTTGCACTTCTTTGTATCCCCTCCTCCTGTAGCTGCTCAATTTCTTGCAGGCGGTTTTCATGTTCTCCCATCCTGCACACCAGCTCTCCAGTTTCCTCCTTCAGTGGTCCCAGGAGCTCCGTTAGCTCACTTTTTACTGACTGCATCTCTTTTTTTATTTCGAGGAACCAGTCCCTAAGCTCGGCTCTTGTGATATTTTGAGGCGGTTTGTTTCCCATTGCCTTCTCACTCTCCATTTCCACCTCCTCCTCCCGCTCTTCAGTGCCTTCTTGCTGTTGTTTATTCTCACTCGGCACTATATCATTTTTCCCTGCATGTGACCCCGAGTATGCATACTCTCTGAGGTCTGCTGCTTTCCTTCTTGTAGTCATCACGGCTGCCCTTGTCCCTTCCTCTCCCACAGCTTCTTTTTACTTGCAGTTTGCAGTTTCTCTTTCCCCGGGTCCTGGTTCAGCGCTGCTCCACAGCCTCTCTCAATCTCCTTTGGCTTCTGTAGGTGGCTTCAGTAGGGGACACTGCTTGCTGCCTCCGCCATACAGCTCTCCTCCAGCCCAGCTCTCCTTTCCGCTGGCTCCGCTACTGCACTCTCACCTCCTACTTCCTTCGCAGTCCTGCCAGCCCCTTCTCTCCAGCCTCTTCACTCCGACAAGCGTCTCTGGTTACCGCTGCCTCCTGTGCTCAGCCGCTGTCTCCATACCCCTCACGCCGTCCACTCCGAAGCTCCGGGCGCCATCTTGCCCCTTCACGTGGCTGGCCTCTGCTCCCGCTGTTGCAGTTCGCCGCCGGGTCCCCCAACGCTGCCACGTTTTAAAAACTTCTCTTCTGGCTCCCGGCTTCTTCCCCCTCTCTGGACTGCCTTTTCTCACCTCCGGAGGTTCAGTTTTTGACTTTTTTGGCTGCGTCGGTGCCGGAGCAGCTGCCTCACGCTGCCATCGGCTCCGGTGATGTTACTTCCTCCCAGAAAAGCAATTCTAAAATTGACTCGGTCCAATATTCCCCAATTTTGAAAATATTTTGATATAAACTAGATGTAACTAGAATCAGGATTGAAGAATAATGATATAGATATTGATGAGTCTCTCCCTCCCTCTTGGAGTGTGCTCTCTCAATCTCTGTCTTTGGTCTTCAGTCTTTTTAATGTTCCCTCTTGCTTCTGTTATGATGCCAAATACTATTCCACAACTGCAACTAGCAGGGCCGACCCAACCATTAGGCAAACAAAGCAGTCCTCTAGGGAAGCAACTTCTGGGGTGAGGGATGCAGCAAAGAGCATGGCATTCAAATCTAAACAATACGTTTTGACAAATGGGGATGTGTGTTTATATAAAATTTAAGGTCTTTTTAGGGCACCAGAACCTTGAACCAAGTCTGAGGCTGACCCCGGCAACTGGAATCTTCCAGTTTAGTTCTCATTGGGACACTTGTACTAGCACTGTTTGCCTGAATGCTCTTCTAACTTGAGGGCTACTCGTCCTACATCAGAGACTGCCACTGGTTATGCAAGATGCCCTTCAGATCTCGGATGGTCACGTCTCTTTCTTATAGAATTAATGAGACTTTAACCCAGAGAGGGAGAGGAAGAACTCTTCATATTATGTATGTAATTTATGAATTTAGCATACCAACCATCACTAGTCAGGAGTTTCTGTTGAGACTGTCTACTGTATTTCTAAACAGTGGAGGAGTAGCCTAATGGTTAGAGCACTGGCTTAGTAACCAAGAGATCAGAGATCAGAGTTCAATTCCCACTAGCACTCCCACTCAGAAGAAAGGCCTGGCAATCTACTTCCGGCAATCTGCTGGGTCGTCAGGAGTCAGCACTAACTTAGAAACATAGAAAATGATGACAGAAAAAGACCACATGGCCTATCTAGTCTGTCCTTCCATATCAACAACTACAACAGTCCCCTTTTTTCCTTTATAGATCCTCTATGTTTGTCCCATGCTTCTTTGAATTCAGATACCACCTCTACTGGGAGACTATTCCACGGATCCACCACTCTTTCCGTAAAGAAATATTTCCGCATATCACTCCTGAATCTATCCCCTTTCACACTCATCCCGTGTCCCCTCATAGCAGAGTTTGCTTTCAATCGAAAGGGGCTCTCCTCCTGTGCATTTATGTCACAGAGGTATTTAAACATCTCAGTCATATCTCCTCTATCCCGCCTTTCCTCTAAGGTGTACATATTAAGATCCTTAAGTCTGTCCTCATATGCTTTATAATGACGACCACTAACCATTTTAGTAGCCACCCTCTGTACTGACTCCAGCCTGTTTATATCTTTTTGAAGGTGCGGTCTCCAGAATTGCACACAATACTCCAAATGAGGTCACAACAAAGACCTATACAGAGGCACTAACACCACCTTTTTTTCTGCTGGCCATTCCTCTCCCTGTGTACCCAAGCATCCTTCTAACTTTTGCTGTCTCCTTTTCTACTTGTTTGGCTACTTTAAGATCATCAGACACAATCACGCTTATGTCTCGCTCGTCTTAAGTGGACAAAAGTACTTCACCCCCTATACTATATCGCTCCCTTGGATTGCTGCAGCCCAAATGCATGACCTTGCATTTTTTAACATTAAATCTCAGCTGCCAAATTCTAGATTATTCTTCAAACTTAGCTAGATCCCTCCTCCTGTTATCCACACCTTCCTGGGTGTCTACTCTGTTGCAGATTTTGGTATAATCCGCAAAGAGGCAAACCTTACCCAACAGCCCTTCCGCTATATCACTAACAAAGATGTTAAAAAGGCACACATTGCATTATATGGTTAATAGTCATTTGCGCTGTGTCTGTACATAGCTATCATAAAATAATAGAAAGAGATGAGGAAGTAAAAGTAAGAGCTCTTGGGCAACTTAGCTTTTCAAAATGCTTTATGCAAAACTATATTACAAATTACAGATAATGAAAATTGATCCCCTTGCTCAAACTAAATAAATGTTACAAATTTACTAATAATCGCAACATTCCAATTAATTCCCCTCCTCCCTGTGTTGATATTTTTTTAATGAGTATTAGGCTTTGGAAAGATTTCTAATTACAGAAATTTTTAAGGTTAAGATGAGTTTTCTCATAGTAACATAGTATCTCCAGGAACAAGCAGGAATGTAGTCTTCATATATGGGTATCATCGGTACCGACGGAGCCTGCGCCTGCTTTTGGGAGCATCCCTTAGCACATGCGTGCTGCCTTCCTGCCTTTCCAAGTGTCCCCTCTTCAGTTCTTCGTTTTCCGCGGAGCCGACAGGACATATCCCTGTCACCGCAGAAAATTTCTTCTTTAAGCTTGTTTTCTTGTGGTCGCGTCTGCCTCTGCACGACACCTACCGGTACCGTCGGTTCTTTTTTCTTCCTTTATAAAAAAAAAAATATATATATACTTCTGAACTGTTTCTCTTCAAAAAATTTTTCTTTTTGGCGCTAGGTGCCATTTTGGGCATTAGGCCCCATTTTTCCTAAAAGATGGAAAAACCAGCTAGTGGTTTCAAAAAATGTACTAAGTGTGGCGGTACCATCTCCGTCACCGACACCCATGACTGGTGTCTGAAATGTTTAGGCCCTGACCATTATCCATCTATCTTGTATGGGGATGACTAAAAGAGGAAGACATTTACCGAGCTGCAAAGCTCGGTACCCTCTTTTCTTCGGATGCCAGGTCCATTGCATCAACGTCTTCAAGAGCCTCTTCTTCCTCCCATGGATCTCAGGTAACTAAACATAAGAGCCGGTCCTCCAAGGGTAGCTGTCCTTCAAAGCATTGAGAGGCCATTGGCATTGCCCTTGAGGAAACTACACTGGCAAAACAGCCCCGGTGGGAAGCTTCGGCCTCCAAAGCATTAACCGGGATTCCAGGATGTTCTCGAGGCTTCGACCTCGGCAGAACTACTGGTGCCATGCTCAGGGGTTCCGGCCGCTTTTACCGGTGCCGATACACAGGCATCGGCAGCGTCGATAGACCAGAGATTCCTCGCTATCGAGCGTAGTTTTGCAGCTCTCCTTACAGCTGCGGTACCGTTGACACTGGTGGTTCAATGGGCACTGGTACCGATGCCGGTACCAGCACCGGCGGTACCGGCACTGGTGGGAATTTCTCCCATGCCGACTTTTGCTGGCATCAACAGATCGGTACCGGACCAACTTGGTGCCGACTTCAATCGATACCGAGACCGTGCTTTGCATGAACATCGGGATCAGAGATACTTCGAATCCTCTGATTCCGATGACTCTGATAATTCTGCCGGTACCAATGTTTCTCCCGGAAGACTCCTCTTCTCCCCAACACAGAATGTCTCCTCCGGAAGACACGTCTTTTCAGGATTTTATTTGTGATGTGGCCCAAGGCCTTTCAATCACGGTAGCTCCTGAAAAAGAACCTAGAGCAAAGAAAGCAATTGGAAATTCTCCAATACCCTAAAGCTCCTAAGGAGGAAGCCACTCTGCCCATTCATGAAATCCTTCATGATTTGATGCTCAGAATGTGGGAGACACCTCTGACCACATCTCCTCATTCTAGGAGACTCGATACCATGTATCGAGTTCCGCTATGTCCTGGTTTTCAAAGCTGCCACACCATTCAATGGTAGTGGAGTTAGCCATGCGTAGGATGAAAAGTGCAAAAAGACATGCATCCAATCCTCCAGGTCCTGAATGCAGGACTCTTGATGCTTTTGGGCGTCAAACATTTCAGGCTTCCATGCTTTCCGCTAGGATCAGCTCATATATTTTATATATGGGAATGTTCCTCAAAGAGGTCACAGGAGATTTGGAGCTTATGAGCCCCCTTCTCCCTGATGACAAACGACAAGACTTCCTTACTCTTGTCAAGCATGCTCAAGACGTCTCCAAGTTTGTAAATCGTGCAGCCTTTGACTGCTTTGAATGCATCAGCAGAACCTCTGCTATTGCTATTGGTGCACGTTGGCTTGCCTGGCTTCAGGCATCAGACTTGGAGATTTGGGTACAGGATAAATTGGGAAACATCCCTTGCACAGGAGGAAACCTCTGGCAAGAACTGGCAGGAAAAGGCTAATGAGATAGATGCTGACAATATCACTTTAGATAGCTTGTCAAAATCTACAGCCACTCCAGCCAAAAAGAAACCCTATAAAAACCCTTTTTCACCAAAAAGAGGAAGTTTTATCCATCCTATACCCAGCAAGGGCAAGCTCAGGGTCAAGTTGCTCAGAAAGGCCAACAACAACAATCCAGACAAAAGAAGCCAAAAGGCCTTAGAGCTCAACCAGCTCCACAGGCCCAGCCCCTCAAGGGCTTTGACTCCTTCATAGAGAACTTAGCCTTCCTGCCTCTGAAAGGTCCAGAACCCCTAAACATTCCAGGCAGGTTGTCTCATTTTGCCAACAGATGGCACCAAATAACAGCAGAAAATTGGACTCTGTCCATTGTGGGAGAGGGGTACAAGCTTCATTTTCACAGCATGCCCCCTTCTACAATCGTAAGACAGTTCAATTCCCAAACCTCCACAGACAATCTACTGGAGCGAGAGGTCTCAACACTCCTTGCTCAAGGAGCAATAGAGGAGGTGCCCATTCTTCAAAAGGGTACAGGGTGCTACTCCCCCTATTTTCTTATTCCAAAGAAAACAGGAGAACACAGACCCATTCTAGACCTCAGAGAATTGAACAAATATCTTTTCCGAGAAAAGTTCAAAATGATTTCTCTGGGAACTCTTCTGCCATACCTTCAAAGTCAGGATTGGCTTTGTTCTCTAGATCTAAAGGATGCATATACTCACATTCTGATCTATCCAGGTCACAGGAAATTCTTACGATTCCTTTTCAAGGGAAAACATTTCCAATACAGGATTCTTCCCATTGGTCTGGCTTCGGCACCAAGAGTATTCACGAAATGCATGGCAGTAGTAACTGCATTTCTGTGAACCCTAGAGATATTCGTCTTCCCTTACTTAGACGACTGGCTCATTCGTGCCCCCACGGTTCCAGAAGCCAGCTCTGCACTGTCTCGCACAATGTGAATCCTTCAATACTTGGGATTGGTCATAAACCTCCCAAAATCCCAACTTGCTCTGTCTCAGTCCCTGGAGTTCATAGGAGCTTGTTTAAATACCAGACAGTCAAGAGCTTTTCTCCCACAACCCCGCTGTCTTCGCATAGTGCAGCTCATTTAACAAGCAGCGGCGAAGTCCTCCCTAACTGCTCGAGAACTACTACAACTATTGGGGCATATGGCATCCACGGTTCATGTGGTTCCCTATGCTTGCCTTCATATGCGAGCAGCCCAGTGGACCCTATCCACACAGTGGACACAGGCCACAGGACATCTGTCGGACAAGATATCAAACTCACAACGACTGATTTTGTCCCTCCAATGGTGGCAAAAACTGGAAAATCTTCTAGTGGGGTCTCCTTTCCAGCAACCCCTATTCCAGGCCACCCTAACAACAGATGCATCACAGGTGGGATGGGGAGCACACTTGCATCATCTCTCTACCCATGGTACCTGGACTCCACAGGATGCTTGTCTTCACATAAACCTCCTGGAACTCAGGGCAATTTATCTAGCTCTTCGAGTATTCCATGCCCAGCTCAGCTACAAGACAGTCCTAGTCCAAATGGACAATCAAGTAGCTATGTTCTACTTGAACAAGCAGGGCGGAACAGGCTCTCTATCGTTAAGCAACAAAGCTTTACGACTATGGACCCTCGCCAGAGAGCATCAAATTCACATTCTCATGGTATATCTTCCAGGCATTCAAAACCTTTGGGCAGACAAACTCAGCCGAGTACTGCTGCCTCACTAATGGTCTCTCCACCTAGACCAGGTGGCCAAGATATTTCAGATCTGGGGAATCCCAGACATAGACCTATTTGCAAGTCCACTGAATGCCAGACTTCCCCGGTTCTGTTCTAGAATTCTGGCTCAAAATTGCCAGGCAAGGGGACGCCTTCCTTCTTCACTGGGGTCACGACTTCCTCTATGCCTTCCCACCCATTCCCCTCATCCCCAAAATACTCTTCAAGCTTCAGAGAGACAGAGGTCGTATGATCCTCATAGCACCACGGTGGCCAGGCCAAACGTGGTATCCCCTGCTTCTACATCTCTCTCAAGCTGCACCTCTGGAGTTAGGCTATGCTCCAGATCTCCTCTCCCAAGAGATCTGGATTCTATGGCACCCGAATCCCCAGTCCCTGCATCTCAGGGCCTGGTTGCTGAAAGCTTAGACCTTCAGGATATCAACATTTCCCAACAGGTAAAGGAGATCCTTCAGGCTTCTAGAAAACCTTCCACATGACACTCTTACGCCTTTAAGTGGAAACGTTTTACTATATGGTGTTCACAGAATGGGTTAAACCCCCCTATGATACCTTTGGAATTGATACTAGAGTATCTACTTCATTTATCAAATTCTGGTCTAAAGACGAATTCAGTAACAGCCCATCTTAGTGCAATTGCAGCTTCCTATAAGCCTTTAAATGGACAACCAATTTCCTCTCATCCACTCATATCAAGATTTATGAGAGGTCTTCTATTAACAAAGCCTCCCATCAGGCCACCACTGGTGGCATGGGATTTAAACCTAGTTCTCGGGCAGCTCATGAAACCGCCTTTTGAACCTTTAGCCACTACAACCCTAAAGCTTTTGTCCTGGAAGGTTATCTTCCTGATTGCAATCACCTCTGCACGTCGCATTAGTGAATTGCAAGCTTTAGTGGCTGATCCCCCTTATACTAGGTTTCACCATGATAAGGTTGTTCTCAGAACTCATCCACACTTTATGCCAAAGGTGGTTTCACCTTTTCATTTAAATCAATCAATTTATCTTCCTGTATTCTTTCTGAGGCCTCATGCCTCTAATGCAGAAAGGAACCTTCATACTTTGGATTGTAAAAGAGCCTTGGCTTTTTACCTACAAAGAACACAGCAACATAGAAAGTCTTCTCAACTTTTTATTGCTTTTGATTCTAGTCATTTAGGACTTCCATTCTCCAAGAGAACTCTATCCAAATGGATTGCACAATGCATATCCTTTGCTTATGAGAGTAAGAGTCTTCCTCTTCAAGGCCATTTCACAGCTCATAATGTGAGAGCCATGGCAGCCTCTGGCTAACCTTTACTCTGTGTCTGTTGATGGCATTTGTCGAGCAGCCACCTGGGCTTCAGTACACACCTTTACAGCCCACTACTGCCTAGATAAAGCCTCCTGTCGGGATGCCTTCTTTGGCCAAGCTGTTTTTCAAAATCTCTTTCAGACCTAATTCAACTCCTACCCACCAACCCTGGTAGGATGCCAGAGATCCATGGGAGGAAGTATGGCCCACCTCACTATAGGTGGCAGCTTCCTGGGGCTATCTCCCTGGCATCTTCAGCTAGGGAGTCCCCATATGTGAAGACTACATTCCTGCTTGTTCCTGGAGATAGCATAGTTACTCACCTGTAACAGGTGATCTCCGGGAACAGCAGGAATTTAGTCTTCACAACCCACCCACCTCCCCTAGGAGATGTCTGTCTGTCTATCTCTCTGTCTCTTTCCTCTCTTTCCTCTCTCCCTCTATCCTTTCACTCAGCTACAAACGTAACTGAAGAGGGACAGTTGGAAAGGCGGGAAGGCAGCGTGCATGTGCTGAGGGATGCTCCCAAAAGCATTCCTATTGGACGCTGGGGAGCGTTGCTGCGCAGGCTCCACCGGTAGCAACAATACCCATATGTGAAGACTAAATTCCTGCTGTTCCTGGAGATCACCTGTTACAGGTGAGTAACTACGCTATATGATGACAGATAGACCAGTATGGTCCATCTAATCTGTCCAACAAGGCGGCAAGAGTAGATGCACTTGCCACTCCGTGCAGGTCACCTCTCCCCATGCCTTTGTTTAAGGATGTACCCACCGTTCTGTGCAGGTCACCCCTAGGTTAGAAGATGAATGTGCAATGGTTGCACTGTGGTAGTACAGTGGTAGCTTTTATTCTCCAGGAACAAGCAGGAAGTCAGTCCTTACATACGGGGTGTCGTCGGCATTGATGGAGTCTGTGCGGAGCATTTCCACAGCTTTCAAGGAAAGCCTTTGGGAATGCTACCATGCATGCGTGATCCCCTTCCCGCCCAAAGGTGCCATCTTACTCAGTCTCTCTTTTTCCGCAGAGCCCTTCGGACGTGCGTCTCGTCCCCAGAAAACGTTTTCTCTGTTTCCAACCGGTGTTTGCTCTGCCAGCCTTTGCTGGTCCTCTTCCCACCTCCCGAGTGCCTCTGCTTTGGCCCTGGTCTCAGGGTTTTTCTTTTATGCCTTTTTTTGTTATTACTGTGCTTCGTGCCCTTTTTAACCACTGGCCGCATCAAGGATCTTTGACCTCACAGGGCTCCTTTTTGCCCCAATGGCCTCCGGTTTTAAGAATTGTGATAGATGCTCCAAAAACATGTCACTCACAGACACCCATGGCTGTTGTCTCAGGTATCTAGGAGCAGACCATGATCTGGAGCTATGCTCGCTTTGTAAGATGATGTCCTCCAAGGCCACCCAGAGTTGTAAGCAGAAGCTTGAATATCTCTTCCGTAAGGCAGCCCCGGTATCCCCGGTAGCCTACTGCTCTTTGGCCCCTCAAGGTCTGGAGTCTCCCAAGGCTCCTGCCCGGGCCCAGTGGCACTCTGACCAGGGGTTGCCTGAACGTGATCGGAAGAAGAAGAAGGCCTCCGACTTCGTTGATGCCAGACAAGCGTTAGATGTCACGTACCCAGTCTCTCAGCCCCCCTCGGCAATCTCTGTAGTTGGAGAGGGAGTGGCCCAGTAAGATACCTTGAACTGATATGGAGGCCTCCGGTGAAGGTACCCAGTCTTACGAGGGTCTTCCTGGCGAGGACCCCCTCTTCTCTTCGACACTCAGCCCGATCACCCCGGCATCAATGTCGCAGGGCCCCACTCCAAAGTTGGAGGCCCGGATGCTGGCTTTGGAACTCGGCGTTTCTGTGTTCCTTGTTGCCCAGCAGGCACTGATGCCTGGACCCGCCAGCATGTGCCTTGAGACTGCAGGGAAGTTTATTTATTTATTTATTTATTTATTTATGTGCTTTTCTATACCGCCCCTTCCAGAGATCAAGGGCGGTTTACAAGGAACTTAAAACAACAATACAGCAGAACAGTGCAATATTGCATTACATTAAACATTAAGTATTACATAAGAACTATGATACATGGAAAACAGTGTGTAAGCTATTAATAAAAGGAACATAACTATGTTACAAGGAGCCAAAAATGGCAAGTTATTTACATGGTTAGCAAGAGTTATTTGCAGTCATAAGTACAATATTGGGAGGATGCTGACTTGAGGGGATATTCAAATGAAGTCTGGATTTAGGTGGGGTAAACTTGTGTTTGGTTAGTTGTATGTTCTTGTGTAGTAATTTTGATTTCAGGTTGTAGGTTGCTATAGTGTTGAGTAAAGAGGTAGGTTTTTAGTTCCTTCCTGAAAGATGTGAGATCCTTAATCTCTCTTAGGTTTAGGGGCAGTTTATTCCATTGGCTGGGAGCATAAAATGAAAAGGCAGTGTTGGAGGTAATTTGTTTTGATTTTGTCACGGCAATGGGAATTAGTAGCATGTTGAGGTTAGTTTTTCTTCTAGTTCTATTTTCTTGTGGGGTTTGAAGTAGAGTTGCCAACTGTGATGGGGCTAGGTCATTAATGAGTTTAAAAGTTGTGACAAGTGTTTTATATTGAATCCTACTATAAATGGGTAGCCAGTGAAGAGCGTGTAGGATAGGAGAAATATGATAGAATATTTTAGCTTTAACAATGATTCGAGCAGTGACATTCTGAGCTCTTTGAAGGATGTGTAAATTCTTTTTGGATGTTCCTTGGAGGATGCCATTGCAGAAGTCTAAGTGTGGCATAATGAGAGCCTGGACAACTGTTCTGAAATCGTTGATGTCAATGAGGGGTCGGAGTTGCTGTATGGTTCTCAGTTTGAAAAATATAGTTTTGGCAGTCTGCTTTATGTGGTTAGTCATGCTTAGGGTTTTGTCTAGTGTCACTCCAAGGTATTTAATTTCAGATTTGACTGGTAGAGTAATGTTCAGAATGTTGATGGAAGTTGGGGGGGTGAAGGTGGTATTTCTAGTTACGAAGAGTGCTTCAGTCTTTTTGTAATTAATATCCATATGGATGGAGTGGAGCCATTTTTCAGCTTCAGAGAGGCAGGAGGCGATATGGAGGAAATTAAGGTTAGTTATGTCTAAAGGAGAGCGAACAGCATGATGTCGTCCGCATAGATAAAATATCTTAGATTGTGACGTTGGAAGATTGCACAAATAGGTTGTATATAGAGGTTAAAAAGTAATGCAGAGAGTGAGGATCCTTGTGGGATACCACGTTCTTGTGGGAATGGTAGTGAGGGGGAATGGTCTAAATGGACATATTGGAAGCGATTAGAAATGTAGGACTTAAACCAGTTCAAAGTGGTATCTTTCAAACCTAGTTGTGATAGCCTAGATAAGAGGGTATTATGGTCAACACTGTCAAAAGCTGAGGAAATGTCGAGGAATATGAGTAAGAAGGTCTGCTTTGTGTTATCAATACCTCGGATAAGTGAATCAAGAAGGGATATGAGTAAGGTTTCTACTCCGTGATAAGAGCGGAAACCATACTGGTACTCATCCAAAGGGAAGTTGGTATCAATATGATCTTGGAGTTGTATCTGGGCTACCTTTTCAATGATTTTGGCTAAAAAAGGTATGCTGGCAATGGGGCGGTATGAGGATGGGTCTGAACTGTTAAGGGTTTTATTTTTTAGTAAAGGGCGAATCGCCGAGTATTTCAGATCATCTGGCATGTAACCTTGAAGTAGGGATTGATTTACCAGTTTCAAGATGTATGGAGCTAGTTCGGATTTTGTTGCTTTAACCCAAGATACCGGGCATGGGTCCAGTAGTGAAGTGGTAGTATTGAGGTTTGATATAATCTCAAGCAGTTGTTTGTTGGAGATTGTATGGAATGAGCTCCACTCAGTGATGGAATTTGGTGTGAGAGAGGTTAGGATAATGCTTGGACGGGCGCTTAGTTTGAGCTTATTGGCAAAATGGTTTGCAAGGAGTTGTGGATCTATTGGTGTTTTATTAGGGGTGTTATCGGGAACCTTAGTTAGAGATTTAATAATCTCAAAAAGTTCCCTAGGTCTATTGATGGACTTAGATAATGTTTTGGTGTAGAATAGCCTTTTTGTGTTGTTAATGGCTTCCTTGTATGTTTTAAGGCTTGAGAAATATTGAACCCTGAGTTCAGATGTTTTTTTCTCTCTCCATTTAGTCTCTAATTTTCGAAGGTTTTTCTTTAGAGTAGCAAGTTCAGAGGTGTACCATTTCTCGGACAAGCTAGATCTAGATTTTCTTTTATTAGAGGTTGAATATTTAGCTTCTGATTCAATAATAGAGTTCCAGGTAGAAACAAATTCGTTAAGATTATTTGACGTACTGCCCTCGAGGGCTCCCTGAGCTGCCGTTGTGACCCTCGGGAGCCAGAAAGCTTTGGCCTCTGAGATCTGGCATGGTCACTGACCCTTCTCGAGCCGCCCGTCCTTGAGTCCTCCACAGACTACTCATACTGGGAGTCTGACAGCGAGACATCCCCAGAGACTCGGTCCCACTGAGTCCTCCCCTCTGACCCCCCACTGACCCAGAAGTTCGACCAGGACATGGCGCGGGCCCTAGCACTTGCCACTGAGTCGGAGGAGGAGCCCTGTGCTGAGGAGATTGATATTCTGCAATATGAAACTCTTCCGAGGGAGGCTCCCTCGTGTCTTTTTCTCCCATTCTGAACCGCCTCCTACTCCGCATCTGGGAGACCCTGGCCTCTGTCCCGATTGTGAGCAAGCACCTGGACGCTATGTATAAGTTCAGTGAGGTCTGGTGTTTCGGAAAGCCCAGCTTCCCCACATTTCAATGATGGTTGAATCGGCCATGCAGAAACAATTACCAAAGACTCATTCGTCAGTCCCCCTGGGCAGAGAATCTCGTACCCTCGATGCCCTCAGATACAAGGCTTATCAGGGCTCCATGTTGTCATGCCGCATCCAAGTTTACCTATTATACATTGGGATGTTCCTCCGTGATCTCTCTAGGGTGCTCGGAGGTTTCGCGGTGGGCCTTGACGGAGACCATCTCCGACGTTTTCAGGCCCTCTCAAAGTACGTTGGGGACTTCTCAAAGTACCTCTTTCAGGCAGGTTCTCCAGGTCGTTTGGGAGGGCTGTTGTCTCCATTTGGACCAGGCCCCTCCTCCATACTTTCCAATGGAGCCACATCGGCTTTCCCAGCACCAGGCCGTCCTGAGTCAGGAGCTCGCAGGCCTCCTTAAGGATGGTGCGGTAGAACCAGTCCCACCACACCTCCGAAGACAGGGTTTTACTCCCGATATTTCCACGTTCCGAAGCAGACATGGGGCCTTCAGCCCATCCTCGACGTGCGAAACCTCAGCAAGTTCCTGTGTGTGGGAGAAGTTCAAGATGCTCTCCCTTGGAACGTTACTGTCTTACCTCCAGCAGGGAGATTACCTATGCTCCTTGGACTTAAAGGATGCCTTTGCTCGCATCCTCATCCACCCCAAACACAGAACCTGTGTTTGGGGTGGATGAGGATGTGAGCAAAGGCATCCTTTACCATTTACCATCCTTTACCTGGGCAGGGAGGCCCCTGATGCCTTCCTCATCTCATGAGACATGGGGTTACTATATGCCTTTCCCCCAACGTCCCTCATTGCCCGGACCTTTCTCAAGGTCCAGCAGGACATGGCCTTGATGATTCTCATATCCCCGAGGTGGCCCAGGCAGCATTGGTTTCCCCTGCTGCTCCGTCTCTCACGTAGTCCACGGTCTTGCTCGGGTTCTCACCAGAGCTGCTGACACAGGAGGAAGGTCTGCTGCTTCACCCCAATCTGAGGTCCCTGTCCCTCACAGCTTGGCAGCTGAGCATATCACTCTAGGCTCCTACCATCTCCCCGTGGAGATAGAGGACATTCTTTTGGCTTCACGAAAGGACTCGACCAGACGGGTGTACACCTTCAAGTGGCGTCTGTTCTTAGTGTGGCGCTCAAAGCTCTGAGCGGACCCATTTTCATGCCCTACCAGTTTGGTCTTGCAGTACCTGCTCCACCTCTCGCAGTCTGGGCTGAAGTCTAACTCGGTCAGGATTCACCTGAGTGCCATCTCAGCGAACCACCACCCCATCGAGGGCAAACCTCTTTTGGGGCTACTGCTTGTCTCTCATTTCATGTGAGGCCTGCTTCTTTTTAAGCCCCCTACCCGTCCTCTTCCGTCGGAATGGGACCTCAAAGTGGCCCTCATGCAGCTGACAAAGCCACTCTTTGAGCTCATGGCTACCTGCCTGCTGCAGCACCTGTCATGGGAGGTAGCCTTCTTGATAGCTCTCACCTCCGCCCGCAGTCAGTGAACTCCAGGCGCTGATGGCCGAGGCACCATACATGAGGTTTTATAGGAACCGGGTGGTCCTGTGGACTCACCCCAAGTTCCTTCCGAAGGTTGTCTCAGATTTTCATCTCAATCAAGAGATAGTGCTGCCCACTTTCTTCCTGAAACCCCATGCCGACCGGGCATCGGTGATTCTCCACACCCTGGATTGTAAGAGGACTCTCTCTTTCTACCTGCAGCGGACTCGGGACCACCGCAGATCCGGGCAGTTCTTTGTTTCCTTCGACCCCATCAGTCATCAAGCGTACCTTGCCCATCTGGTTGGCGGACTGCATTGCCTTTGCCCAGACCCAGGCCGGGTTTCCACTGGAACGCCGAGTCACGTCTCACAGTGTCCAAGCAATGGTGATGTCTGTTGCTAGTCTGCACTCGGTGCCACTGGCAGACATCTGCCGGGCCGCCACCTGGTCTTCCACTCACATCTTCACTGTGCATTACTGCCTGGAGAGGGAGTCCCATCGGGATGCCGCCTTCAGCCAGGCTGTATTCCATAATCTGTTCGGGGGTTAAGCAACTCCGGCCCTCCGACTCTTCTTGTTCCAGCTACTGGGAGCATGGCCATCCATGAACCCGGGGTCCTCGTGCTGCCTTCGGCTTTCACTGGCAACTGCTCACGGCGAAGCTGTGCCTTTTTCTACAGGTTCTCGGTAGCCTGTAGCTAGGGAGTCCCATATGTGAGGACTGACTTCCTGCTTGTTCCTGGAGAAAGTGTAGTTACTACAGGAACAGCAGGAATCAGTCCTCACAACCCTTCCTTCTCCCCTTGGAATTGCTGTATATTTTTGCCATCTTCTTGAAGGGGCTATAGCTATGGCACCTGACTGAGTAAGATGGCACCTTTGGGCGGGAAGGGGACCACGCATGCATGATAGCATTCCTAAAGGCTTTCTTTGAAAGCTGGGGAAATGCTCCACACGGGCTCCGTCGGTGCTGACCTCATCCCATATGTGAGGACTGATTCCTGTTGTCCCTGGAGAACACCTGTTACAGGTGAGTAACTACACTGTACTGTGGTAGAAATTGGAAGATGCTGACTTCTTCCTTTTTACCCACCTTTTCCTTAGACTAAAAAGAAAAGCTACAGTAATGGGCATTAGGGGTGTGCATTTGGTTCGCTTGGGCACCTAAAAATTTAAGGTGTGCACACATTGCTTGTATGCACATCCACCTATGAATTAATGTGCGTACAATCAATTTGTGTGCTTAAAATTCTAGCATGCATACAATGTGAAACAAAACAGATGCCCAAAAAATCAGAAAAATGTATTTTTTTAAACAAGCCTGAACCAAACTTTGTGTTTGACTATTCACACCTCTAATGGCCCTGAAGATAGTCTGCATCAGTAAGAAATGCTGCATCTAGATTTTTTTTTTTCCTTTTTATCCTGGCATCTGTATTTGGTACTACAGAGTTGGAAGGGCAAAGGTAGGATGATGTCACAAAAACACAGGGTCTGCCAACTGGCATTAAAATTGCCATGATTACACAAGTTATCTACTTTTCTTTTTAATGCTAGTATTACATCTGGCCTTAATGTTTAGTGCGGTAGACCTTGATAAGGTTACCTAAATGTGAAGGCCAAGTAGGTGCCCTTTTCTAGTCTATTTTATAAAGGCAAATGGGGTTGACTGGCAGAAATCACAACTAGATTGAAGCCAGGATCATCTACGCCTTTATGCTGCTTGGGAACATACGTTTTATGTTGTGTATTCATTAAGATGTCCTTGTCAGAAAATATGCATTGGGAAAACTATGCATCAACTGAAAGTGAGACTGTCAGAACATAAATATTGTTTGGGAAAAGGTAAGGAGGATGCACCTCTAGTCACAGTCATTGTCAAGAGTTTTGTCACATTTTTTTTTTAATTTAGATGCATGGTTATTGATTCCATTCCAGCGAATATGCATGGAGGAGATAGAGGCAGGCAGTTGTTATAGTGTGAACAACAATGGATTTTTGAACTAAACACTGTTGAGTCCCATGGCTTGAATAATTCCATTGAGTGGAATGTTTTCCCTTAAAATCAATGTAATTCATATAGATACCTTTTCAGTTTGATTGGTTCTTAGATAGAGTTTAAGATAGCAGATGAGCTAAGAGTATATGATTGGTTCAGGGTTATTTAAATTGTCTGACGTCAGACACCACAGCCAGAGCTTTTTCCTTTTCAAGGTTTTGAAATCAGCCCCTGATGCAGCAGTTTTTCTGCGAAACAGAGATCTTCGTAAGGCATTATTTGTTGAAAGAAAATCCTTGGGAGATGCCATCCATTTGGTTGAAAGCTAAGTAGTGTGTTACTATCTCCAGGAACAAGCAGAAATGCAGTCTTCACATATGGGTAACATCTGCACCAACGGAACCTGCATGGGAACACTCCCCATTGTCCAGTTGGGAGGCCTTTGGGAGCATTCCACTGCGCCTGCGTGTCTGCCTTCCCGCCTTCCTAACTTCTCTCAGTTCTTCTCCACGGAGCCAGCAGGTTGTTCAATCCTGTCATTGCCGAAAAACTTCTCTTTTTGGTGAAATATTGTGCTTTGCCTTTCTGTCGACACTGGTCCCAATTACATTTTTCTTTTTAGTTTTAAAATTTTCTATTTCTTTTTCTTTTCCCGTGAGTTTCACCTCTAACTAGGCCTTCAGGCCTCCATATCCTCTTCAGTTCTGAAGAGCATTTTTAAAGATGGGAAAAACCAACTAGTGGTTTTAAGAAATGTACCAAATGTGCAGGTACCATATGAGTCACAGATAAACATGACTGGTGTCTAAAATGTTTGGGCCCTGACCATTTACCAAATTCTTGTCCTTTGTGTCAACAAATGACAGAGAGGCCTAAAGAACAGAGCCAGACAGTATGGATCGCTGTTCGCCCTGGACTAAATTTCAGTGACTTCCACATCATCGAGAACATGGACCTCCTCTCATGCATCTCAGGTCTCTTCCAAGTCCAAACATAAAAGTAAGTTTCAGATTTCTACTAAGACATCTGCATTGACGATACAGAGGAAAATCCCAGCATAGGCATCAAGACTCCCCTAGGGGTACTTCAGATGTAGACTGGCCAGCCATGCAACCCCAGCGGGAGGACCTCTCAAGAGCACAAGAGGACTCTTGGATGCTCCCGAGGAATCGACCTCTGGAGAGCTACTTATTCCATGCTCTGGGATGGTGGCTCAAAGCCCCATCTGTGTTTCCACCCAGACATCGGTCATCTCCCTGGACCAGCGCATGCTGGCTCTCGAGAGGTGCTTGGCCGCATTCCTTGCAGCCTCTGTACAGACCGTATCGACAGCTCCCAGCAGTGCAGTCTTAGGCATCCTGCCTACAGCCAGGTGTATTTGCACCGAAGCCAGCCCTCCAACCCACTTCGTTGGAGCTTCCGGGACCAATGCCTCTCTTGGAACTGACTGATAACACTGGTACCCAACAGGCGAAAACTACTAGGGCTCCCAATTCCAATACCTCTGAGCATTGGTATCTGCATCAACCCTCGACATCGACAAAGCATCGAGCTCATTCACAAGACTACTGATACTGTGACTTTCTGTCATACTCTGATTCCGGCTTTTCTGATTCTGACAAGGGATCACTGGATTCGCAGGAACTTCCAGACATCCCTTCAGACCTTCCCCTCCACAGGAGTGGCACAGGTTCCCACCAGAAGATATATCTTTCCAGGACTTCATACGGGACATGGCAACAGGACTGGCCATCTCGGTATCTTTGGAGAAGGAACCGAGGGCAGAGGAATTGGAGATATTCCAATATCCTACCACGCCCAAAGAAGCGGCTACTTTACCAGTGCATTGCATCTTACAAGATCTTAGCTTCTGCATGTGGGAAGCTCCTCTGTTTCCACCTGTCAGTAAGAGGCTCGATACCATGTACTGAGTTTGAGTGCCCAGGCTTCCAGAAACCTCAGCTCCCCCACCATTCAATGGTGGTAGAATCGGCAATGTGCTGAATAAAAAATTCAAAAAATCACTCATCCATGCCTCTGGGTAGGGACTCGAGGACACTTGATGCCTTTGGATTTCGATGCTTTCAGGCATGCAGGTTGGCCTCCAGGATAAACTCCTACATGCTATACATGGGCATGTTCTTAAAGGATATCACCAGGGATCTGTAGACATTGGCCTCCGTGCTTCCTGATGATAAACTGAGTGCATTCCAGACACTCATCAAGCAAGGCCAAAATACTTCAAAATGTATTACCAGGACCTCTTTTGATGCCATTGAGTCAACAAGCAGAGCTTCAGCAGTCTGCATTTGGGCTTGCAGGATGCCTGGTTGCAGGCACCAGATCTCGAACAGTGGGTCCAGGACAAGCTGGCTAATATCCCATGTACGGGAGAAAATCTTTTTGGAAAAGGTTGGAGAGAAAGCCGGGGAGATGGAGACAGATGATCTCACTCTCTTACACCTTGCCAGGAAAACAGCTGACCCTTCCAAAAGGAAGGCTCTTCCCAAGAAACCTTTCTATTCTATGCAGAAGAGATATTACCCTTCCTACCCACCTTCAGCTGCTTACCAGCCACAGCAGGGCCCTCGCCAGAACAAAAAGCCCAAGGCTCTCAAACCTCAACCACCAGCTCAGGCACAACCTGCGCCTGTTTTTTGACTCTTTCCTAGAGAACATTGCCACTCTGCTTCTGGGGGGTCCCCAATCCCTCCACGTTGCAGGCAGACTCTATTCCTTTGCTCACAGGTGGCATCTCATAACTTCTAACAGTGGACTCTCAACATCATCCGAAAGAGGTATTTCCTTCACTTTGAGACCTTACCCCTTACCAGCTTCACAGGGGTCTATCCCACCCATTCCCTTCAAAGCACTCTTAAGAAAAGGTGTCCACCCTGTTGTCCAAGGACACCATAGAAAGAGTTCCTCCTCCTCAAGAAAGGATGTGTTTCTACTCTCCATATTTTCTCATCCCAAAGAAAACAGGAGAATTCAGGCCTGTCTTGGATCTCGGGGACCTAAACAAGTTCCTGGTCCAAGAAAAATTTGAAATGATCTCCCATACTTCCAGAGGCACGATTGGTTATGTTTTCTAGACCTAAAGGAGGCCAACACACATGTACTGATCCATTCTCTGCACAGATAGTATCTGCTTGTCATGTTTCAGGGAAATCACTACCTATATTGGGTGCTGCCTTTCAGCCTAGCCTCTGCACCACAGGTATTCACAATATGTATTGTGTGGTGAAGAATGCCCTCCAGAGGAGATGGAGATTGAAGAAAATCCTGAAAAGCGAAAGGATTTACACAGGATTTTCAATCCTAGAAGGAAAAAAACATACTGCTCTGCTGAGCTGAGAACAGACACCAGCCCAGGGGAGGAGTTAGGCAACGCTGATTGGGCACACCCAGGGGTTGGACAAGGTGTGCCGGGAAAAGAAACCCTTTTTAAAGCTTTGAACAAAGCTGCTAAGCAGATTACGTGTGGGACTAGGTGGGAGAGTGGCTCCAAGACGAGGTCGTCGGAGAGTGGACCCGAGACCAGGAAGCAGTTTGGCTGTACGAGTGAGTCTGGAAGATTTGAGAGTGTTTGGAAAGGTTCTGTAAGAAGTTCTAAAGGTGCTGTTAAGAGGATTCCTGTGAGGAATGGACGGAGCCATGTTTTAGAATCCTGGGAGAAGATAGAACCTTGGAATAGAAAGCCTCAAAGGCAGGCACACGCTGAAGAAAACTCATTCTACAGGATAGAGCCTGGACCTGGAAAGCCCAGAAAAACCCACACCTGGAAAGCTCTTGAGCTACCAAAGAGAAGAGGAGCCTGGCAGAAAGAAGGCAGTTCTGATACAAGCCAAGATAGAGAAGGTAAAGCACAACTTCCTATTTTTAGGGCTTTCTTGAAGGAACCTGTTCATTGCCCTGAACTGTTTAAGCTGAGTGCTGCTGTGGGAACAGTTAGTGACAGGGAGAAGGGCATAATATTTGCCGACAACTGCCAATCTGATAATAAGCAGGCTGAATTGCTCTTCCAAGAATTTAAGCAGTTTCTAGAACTGAAAGCAGGAAAACAGCAAAAGCTTAATGAAGATAGTAGTTCTGTTAAGTCAGAGGATTTGATGCAGGTAGAAAATGATTTACCTACCGTAAGCACTGACCCTTGTAGCATGGACTGCTCTATATGTTGTAAAGAAGAGTAATATAAAACAAGCTTGGCAAGTCTTGTATGAAAGGAATACAAACGTTGCTGTTTCTGCTGCCTGTGCCGTGAAGAGTTAATTATTTGCACCTGTGTTCTGAACCCACGCTGTGAGAAGAACAGCTGGTATTATGAGGCTGCAATGTTCATAAGCTATCACTCGAGGCAGAGCTGAGTTAAGCTCCTCTATAGATGAAAAGCTGAAGTTAAAGCTAATTCTATTTCAGTTGTCCTAAGTTCCTGATTACTTCTGTTTGTGTCAAAAGGGCACCCTTTACGTTTATGTATTTGAATTTTGATGCGCTGGAGAAACATCCCCAATACAAATAAATATTTCTTGCAAGCCTTACCATCTTTGTCGCAGCTACACTTTATTCCTGAGAGAAAAGAGAGTGAACTACAATACCCAACATCCATAGGGAACAAGTTTGCCTCTACTCCCAAGGGACATTAAGGCCACTCCTGCCTGTTAGCTCCAGGGCGCAGGCAGGAGCGTCGCAATTGTCACAGCCCCTCCCGGTGGCAGTGTGCTGAAGGGTTAGGGCGGACATTTATTGTTTGTTGAAGCTGGGAACACTAACTTAGACCAGGTGCATTATGGTCCTTGTAGTTCCCTTCTTTATAAAGAATAGTTGTGTGAGCCTTGTGCAGGGTTAAATATAAGGTTTTATTCCCTTGATGCGCTAAGGTTCTCCAAGAAGACATCAGAATTCACCTTAATTCAGGGTTTCTACCAAAGTATTTACAAAGTCCAAAACTGTTATAAGAGCTTAACATAAAGAACATAAGATATGCCATACTGGGTCAGACCAAGGTCCATCAAGCCCAGTATTCTGTTTCCAACAGTGGCCAATCTAGGTCATATGTACCTAGCAGTTTCCCCAAGGGACACAGGTTCCACAATGCTTGTATTGGTTCAAGCATTGATATCCTGGGTCCCTTCTTAATAATGGTTTATGGACCTTTCCTCCAGGAACTTGTCGAAACCTTTTTTAAACCCAGCTACACTAACAGCCTTTACTACATCCTCCGGTAACAAATTCCAGAGTTTGATTACACGTTGAGTGAAAAAATATTTTCTTCTTAAATAGTTTACCCTGTAGCTTCATTGCATGTCCCATAGTCTTTCTATATTCTGATAAGGTAAACCATCGATCTACGTTTACCCGTTCCACTCCGTTCATTAATTTATAGACTTCTATCATATCTCCCCTCAGTCGTCTCTTTTCCAGGTTAAAGATCCCTAACCTTTTTAGCCTTTCTTCATAGGAGTATCCTTCCATCCCCTTTACCATTTTGGTGGCTCTTCTCTGAACCTTTTCTAAAATCGCTATATCCTTTTTAAAATACGGCGACCAGAATTGCACACAATATTCAAGGTGCGGTCTCACCATGGAACGATATAGAGGCATTACAATATCTTTTGTTTTATTTTCCATTCCTTTCCTTATCATACCTAGCATTCTATTTGCTCTCTTGGCCCCTGCTGCACACTGGGCCGAGGGTTTTAACATGGTATCCACAATGACACCTAAATCTTTTTCCTGGGTGGTAGTTCCTAATGTGGAACCTTGCATCGTGTAACCATAGTTTGGGTTGTTCTTCCCTAAGTGCATAACCTTGCACTTGTCCACATTAAATTTCATCTGCCATTTTGATGCCCAGTCTTCCAATTTATCAAGATCCTCTTGCAATTTTCCACAATCCTCTTGGGTTTTAACAACTTTAAATAGTTTTGTGTCATCTGCAAATTTGATAACCTCACTCGTTATTCCACTTTCCAGGTCATTTATGAATATGTCAAAAAGCAGCGGACCCAGCACAGATCCCTGGGGTACACCACTATTCACCTTTCTCCATTGGGAAAATTGGCCATTTAGCCCTACCCTCTGCTTTCTATCTTTTAACCAGTTCCTGATCCACAATAGTACACTGCCTCCTATCCCATGACTCTTTAGTTTTGCCAAACGTCTCTGATGAGGGACCTTGTCAAAGGCTTTCTGAAAGTCCAGATACACAATATCAACCGACTCACCTTTGTCCACCTGATTATTCACTCCTTCAAAAAAACATAACAGATTAGTAAGACAAGATCTTCCTTGTCTAAAAACATAACAGATTAGTAAGACAAGATCTTCCTTGTCTAAAGCCATGTTGGCTGTCTCCCATTAGGTCATGACTATCTACATGCTGAGTAATTTTATTCTTTATGATGGTTTCTACCATTTTTCCCGGTACTGACGTCAGGCTCACTGGTCTGTAGTTTCCCGATCACCCCTGGAACCCTTTTTAAAAATTGGTGTTACATTGGTGATCCTCCAATCTTCAGGTATTAGAGATGATTTTAATGATAGTTCACAGATTACTAATAGCAGGTCTGAAATCTCATATTTCAGTTCTTTCAACACCCTTGGATGTATACCATCCGGCCCAGGTGATTTGCTACTCTTCAGTTTATCTAATAGTTGTAATACATCTTCCCGATGTATCAATATTTCCTTCAGTTCTTCCGCACCTTTAAATACCACTTCAGTCATGGGTAACATCCCTACATCTTCCTCAGTAAAGACCGAAGCAAAGAATTCATTCAGTCTCTCCGCTATCGCCTTGTCGCCTCTTAGTGCTCCTTTAACCCCTTTATCATCTAATGGACCAACTGAGTCTCTCACAGGTTTTTTGCTACGAATGTACTTGAAAAGGTCTTTACTTCGCGTTTTTGCTTCCACACCAAGCTTCTTCTCAAATTCTCCCTTTGCCTGCGTTATCAATGCCTTGCATTTGACTTGCCAGTGCTTGTGCTGTTTCCAGGTTTCGTTGTTTGGTTCTTTTTTCCATTTCCTGAAAGATGCTTTTTTGGCAACAACAGCCTCTCTGACCTCACCTTTAAACCATGCTGGCAGTTTTTTGGACTTCCTTCCACTTTTCTTAAAGCGTGGAATACAGCTGGTCTGGGCTTCCAAGATAGTATTTTTCAACAACAGCCAAGCCTTATGTATGTCTTTAACCTTTGCAACTGCTCCTTTTAGTTTTTTCTTAACTGTTTTCCTCATTTTATCATAGTCTCCCTTTCGAAAGTTAAAAGGTAGTACTGTGGATTTCCTTACTATCCCTCCTCCACTAATTAAATCAAAGGCGATCATGCTATGATCACTATTGCCAAGTGGCACCAACAACCTTATCTCTTGCACTAGATCTGGTGTTCCACTAAGGACTAGGTCTAATATGGCTTCCCCTCTGGTCGGTTCATGAAGCAGTCATTTATTTCATCTAGGAACTTTATCTCCCTAGCATGTCCTGACGTGACACTGACCCAGTCGATACCGGGGTAGTTGAAATCACCCTTTATTATTACTGCGCTGTAACTTTTGTTAGCTTCCTTGATTTCTTTGAACATTTCATCATCCATTTGGTCATTCTGGCCAGGCGGTCGATAGTATACCCCCACTGCCATTGGCTTCCCCCTTTTACATGGAATTTCAATCCATATAGATTCTACAGCAGATTTTGTTTCCTGCAAAACTTTAATCCTTTCTGACTCAATGCCCTCTCTAACATAGAGAGCAACCCCTCCACCAATTTGATCAGCTCTATCATTACGATATAGTTTGTACCCAGGTATCAGTGTCCCACTGGTTGTCCTCCTTCCACCATGTCTCTCATATTCCAATCATATCTAACCTTTCATTTAGTGCTATATATTCTAACTCTCCCATCTTATTTTTTAGACTTCTAGCATTTGCATACAAGCATTTTAGAGAATGTATTTTATTCATATTAATTTGGCTATTGTTAGACATGGGTAATTTGGGATTTTTAAGCTCTGTCTGCTCCATACTTGAGGGCATTTGGGCTAGTTTACTCTTTTGTGGAACCTCTCTGCTTTTGGTAGTATCCTTCAAAGATACATTCTTCCGAACCATCCGCTCTTGGGAGACTGTCGGCTTTCCCCTAATATCTAGTTTAAAAGCTGCTCTATCTCCTTTTTAAAGGTTAATGCCAGCAGCCTGGTTCCATCCCGGTTAAGGTGAAGCTCATCCCTTCGGAAGAGCCCCTCCTTTCCCCAGAATATTCCCGAGTTCCTAACAAATCCAAAAGCTTCACAGTCTTCCATTCAAGCAGGATTTTTCAATATAAACAGATTAAATAAACACAAAAAGCTTCTTCTTTTCAGCTCAACAAAGCAATGACATTTTAGAACATGTCTTATGCTATGACTCTGTGAGAGATTCTATACTCTCAGCTACACAGAGAGTAGAGTCCATAGGGTATTCAGGTAGCAATGGTTCTGGTTCTACAAGGTCTGTTTGCATATCTTCTTTTTCAGATATGGTGTCTGCCAAGCCTGAGCTTTCCCTATGCAAAACTGGTTGTACTTCAGTAGTTCTCTCCAAGACTTTCCAGCCTGGCTGGACCTGGTCTGGCAAACAATTAATATAGCTTTTATTTTGGATCTTCTGCACAGGTTTCCAAAGCTTTCCCCAGCTTTGTTTCTCATAGCTATGGCTCTCTGGTTTACAAACCTTTCTAGGACCTGGCACACATTCAGGAAAGGAGGTGTGAATGTACCTTTGTTCTCTGAGACGTGCGTTGCTGGTATTCCCTCTACCAGGCACTCTCCTGCTTAATCTGTCTTCCCTGGAGACTTCTTTCTGGAGCTTTTCAGCATGGGCTTGTCCTTCCTGGAAGTTGTCCCTTCCTTGTAAGGACTGCAAGCTTAACTGCCTTTCCTTCCGTAGTTGGAGCTTTCCCCTTTCTCTCTCCTTAGTAGCAGGGGTTTCTGTTGCTCTCTGTATTTGTGGTCCTCTCTGCTCCTGTGGTCGTCTCTGTATATGTGGTCCTCTCTGCTCCTGTGGTCGTCTCTGTATTTGTGGTCCTCCCTCTATTCTCCTGACCGAGCACTGCTTATAAAGCCATTTCTCTAGTGAGCTTTCTGGCCCTCTACTCAGGCGTGTTTGATTAGCTATTGCATCATTACAATCTGGGTGTGTCAGCCTACCTTCTGCAAGCTCATGCCTACTCCCTCTAGCTGCACTTCTTGGTAACTGCATTCTCTGTAAATCAGTTTCTTTAAAAGAAACTGAGTTTTCCCCTAACTCCATAGCTTCAGTAGTGTCAGCTTCATCACATATCCCCCCTCTTAAGATATTACGGGCTGGCACTTCTTCGTCTGCACAGCACGTAATCCAGGACATGGCATCGGCATTGTGATGCAGTTTTCCCGCTCTGTGCTCCATCTTGTATTAGTACGGCTGTAATGCCATATACCAGCGGGTTAAGCGACTATTGTTATCCTTCATTTGATTTAGCCACTTTAGGGGTGCATGGTCTGTGACCAACAAAAATTTCCTCCCGGTCAGATAGAATTTGAGGGCTTCGACGGCCCACTTAATAGCCAGACATTCTCTTTCAATTGTTGAATATTTCTGCTTTGCCGGTGACAATTTTCTACTTAAGAACATAATCGGATGTTCTATACCCTCGTGCTTCTGGGAAAGAACGGCTCCCAACCCAGTTTCGGAGGCATCTGTTTGGACGATAAACTGTTGGCGAAAATCTACGCCGCGCAATACGGATGCTTTACATAGGTTCCCCTTCAAGGCTGTGAAAGCCTTCTCAGCCTACGAGGTCCATTGTATCCGGTTTGGGACATTTTTCTTTAACATGTCCGTAAACACGGCGCTCTCCTCAGCGAAATGAGGGATGAAACGCCTATAGTATCCTATAAACCCTAGGAAACTTCTTAACTGCTTTTTATTTTGTGGCATTGGGAAATCTCTAACGCTTTCTACTTTGTTCAACAGTGGCCTGACCATACCGCTTCCGACTAGGTGTCCCAAGTATTTAACGTTTTGCTCTGCGAAGATGCATTTTCCCGGATTTAATGTCAATCCTGCCTGTCTCATTGCTTGCAGCACAGCTTTTACTCGGGGCAAATGCTGGTCCCAGTTGGAGCTATGGATGACAATGTCATCCATGTACGCAACGGCATACTCTTGATGTGGACGTAAGATCAAATCCATCAACCGCTGACAGGTGGCCGCTGCTCCATGTAATCCAAAGGGCATCCTTCTGAATTGAAAAAGCCCCACTGGTGTGCTGAAAGCCGTCTTGGGACGTGACGCTCTTGTTAAGGGAATTTGCCAATACCCTTTTGTCATGTCAAGCGTAGTGAGGTATTTTGCCTGCCCCAACCGATCTAACAGTTCCTCAATGCGTGGCATGGGGTACGCATCAAACATAGATACAGCATTTACCTGGCGAAAATCAATGCAGAATTGCATCCTGCCATCTGGTTTTGGCACTAGGACAATAGGGCTGCACCAAGGACTTTGGGATTCTTCAATGATCCCCATTCTTAACATTTCGTGCACCTGAGCCACCACTTCCTGTTTCTTGGCCTCAGGTAGGCGATAGGGCCTTTGCCTGATCACTGTACCTGGTGGCGTTATTTCGTGAGCTACCAACTCTGTTTCGCCCGGCATGGGTGTCAGGACGTCATCAAACTTCCCCAATACTCTGGCCAAGTCTGTATCGGGGAGAGTTCTTCACTTATTCTTGGCTCAGGTGTGGTTCTGCATTCGGCCAGTTGTGGGCCCAAATCCTCGTCCACTGTTTCTTCACACGTAGCTGATAATCCTTTTACGGCAGTTCGACCGGTGGATCCAAATCCTCCAGTTCCGCGGCTTGTAGGTGTTACCATTGGTGGTACTTCTAAAAATGGAAATCCAACTCTCTCGCATATAAGTTGCGCAATACGATCTCCTACCTTGACCATGAAGTCTTCTTCGGCAAAATTGAAGAGCAGGACTTTAATTGCCCCCCTATAGTCGGGGTCGATTACCCCAGCCCCCACGTCTATAAAATGTTTTAAGGCTAGGCCAGATCGGGGCGCAATGCGGCCGTAACATCTCAGAGGCAATTCTATTTGCAGGCCTGTGTCTACTAAAGCCCTCCCATGCTTAGGAATAATTTGTTCAGTGGCACTGTGTAAGTCATATCCAGCTGCCTGGGATGAGGCTCTTCGTGGACTTTGGGCTCTATTAGACATTTTGCAAAACTTAAGTACAAATTTTGGTTTACCGGTAGTATCATTCCCTAAAGGCTGTTTCTTTACCTCTTGGCCAGCCTTTGGAGTTTCTCCAAAGAGTGGACTGGGAACTATGGCTGCTTTAGACTGGATTCGTGTGGACACCAGGGCTTCGTGGGGAGATAGGCCCTTCTCCAACCCCTTTCTAAATTGGGGCCAGTCCCTGCCTAGCACTAAATCGTGTGGCAACTTGGGAACTACGGCTACCAATATGTCCTTTTCTATCCCTAATCCTTTTACTAACAATTTATACACCGGATAGAAAGAAGAGGCTCCATGAATGCATTTAATTTTCACTTTTCCCTCTGCTCGGTTCGGTGCTGACTCAGCTTGATCCTCTATAACATGCCAGAGCTTCCTGGAGATCATGCTCTGATCTGCTCCCGAATCGAGTAGAGCGCTGGTGGTTATACCTTGTTCCTTAACCTCTAACAAAAATCCTTCTCTTAACATTTTTGCATTTTCACTTATTAGTGTTGTACGCGCCTTACATTCATTCTGTACATGCCCTAATTTCCCACAATGAAAACATCTCTTTTCCACAAAGTGCTTTCTGGGCTTAGGTATACCAGCTTTGAAACCTCCTGATTTATACTTTGACAACCTTTCTGATGACTGCATCATAGCCTCTGCTGCCATTTTTGAAGCCTCACCACCTTTGTGAGTAGCCAATTCCGCTTCAAAATACCTTTCTGTGAGGAGGATGGCTTCCTCCATGGTACGGCAATTTTGCAGTATCAGGAAGGTCTGCACCTCTTTGGGCACAGCAGCCATAAACTGCTCTAGTACAATAGTGTCGAGTATGGTGTCTATGGTTTTACTCTCGGGCCTCAACCATTTTATTGTTAGGCTTTTAAGCCTTTGACCTAGAGCTTTTGGTGTTTCTCCGGCTTTAAGTCGGGTAGCTCTTAACATTCGGTTGTACACCGTAGGAATTAACCCAAGGCGATCTCTTATAGCCTTCGTTACTTCCGTGTAATTGTTGGCAAGAGCTGCGGGCATAGCCCTATACGCAGACAACGCCTCTCCAGTGAGCGAGGTTGCCAGGCGTATGGCCCACTGCTCCTTTGGCCACCCTATCGTATGGGCTATCCTATCAAAGGATTCAAGAAAATCATCTATGTCATCACTAGGTGATAATTTTCCCAATGTCAATGTCTCATAAGACCACGGTCCTACCACACAGTTATTAGACATCGCATCTAGTCCTTGAGGAGACGGAACCGGTTCACTCGCCGTCTTCTGTTTAGCCAACTAAGCTTCCATTAACTCAAGCACAGGTTTTTGCTGCGCTTGCATGGCTGTCACCGCCTGTTCCTGCGCGTGATAAGCCATCTCCCGCTGCTTGTCGAATTGCGCCACCATCCATTGCAGGATCTCTTTCGGCTCCATGGTGGTTACTTCCTATAGAGAGAAAACAGAGAGAAAAAAAAAAACCCAAGTGCGGTACTGGCAACTCCTTTGTCAGTCCCCCTTTTACTGGATTCTCAGGACTTTTGCACCTGAATCCGCCACAGGTTATGTCCAATTACTTATTACCTGTATCAGACGTGGACTCATGCTTTTAGAAAAGATGTGTCGGCCTGTCGTCCAGCGCTCCACCAGTGCTGGCAGCAACACTTCACTGTTTCACTTGGTGCACTTTTTTCCTTCTTTGAACTTGTCAGTTTCTTCCTGAATTGGTATATTCTTCTTTGTTTCCGAGAAGGAATCCAAAAAACTACGCCATTATGTCACAGCCCCTCCCGGTGGCAGCATGCTGAAGGGTCAGGGCAGACATTTATTGTTTGTTGAAGCCGGAAACTCTAACTTAGACCAGGTGCATTATGATCCTTGTAGTTCCCTTCTTTATAAAGAATAGTTGTGTGAGCCTTGTGCAGGGTTAAATATAAGGTTTTATTCCCTTGATGCGCTAAGGTTCTCCAAGAAGACAACAGAATTCGCCTTAATTCAGGGTTTCTACCAAAGTATTTACAGAGTCCAAAACTGTTATAAGAGCTTCACAGTCTTTTCCATTCAAGCAGGATTTTTCAATATAAACAGGTTAAATAAACACAAAAAAGCTTCTTCTGTTCAGCTCAACAAAGCAATGACATTTTAGAGCATGTCTTATGCTATGACTCTGTGAGAGATTCTATACTCTCAGCTACACAGAGAGTACAGTCCATAGGGTATTCAGGTAGCAATGGTTCTGGTTCTACAAGGTCTGTTTGCATATCTTCTTGTTCAGATATGGTGTCTGCCAAGCCTGAGCTTTCCCTATGCAAAACTGGTTGTACTTCAGTAGTTCTCTCCAAGACTTTCCAGCCTAGCTGGACCTGGTCTGGCAAACAATTAATATAGCTTTTATTTAGGACCATCTGCACAGGTTTCCAAAGCTTTCCCCAGCTTTGTTTCTCATAGCTATGGCTCTCGAGTTTACAAGCCTTTCTAGGATCTGGCACACATTCAGGAAAGGAGGTGTGAATGTACCTTTGTTCTCTGAGACGTGCGTTGCTGGTATTCCCTCTACCAGGCACGCTCCTGCTTACTCTGTCTTCCCTGGAGACTTCTTTCTGGAACTTTTCAGCATGGGCTTGTCCTTCCTGGAAGTTGTCCCTTCCTTGTAAGGACTGCAAGCTTAATTGCCTTTCCTTCCGTAGTTGGAGCTTTCCCCTTTCTCTCTCCTTAGTAGCAGGGGTTTCTGTTGCTCTCTGTATTTGTGGTCCTCTCTGCTCCTGTGGTCGTCTCTGTATTTGTGGTCTTCCCTCTATTCTCCTGACCGAGCACTGCTTATAAAGCCGTTTCTCTAGTGAGCTTTCTGGCCCTCTGCTCAGGTGTGTTTGAGTAGCTATTGCATCATTACAATCTGGGTGTGTCAGCCTACCTTCTGCAAGCTCATGCCTACTCCCTCTAGCTGCACTTCTTGGTAACTGCATTCTCTGTAAATCAGTTTCTTTAAAAGAAACAGAGTTTTCCCCTAACTCCATAGCTTCAGTAGTGTCAGCTTCATCACAGTATGGCAATAGTTGTTGCTGCCTATCTCCGCACTTTGGGGGTCTTTGTCTTCCCTTCCTTAGACGACTGGCTAATCAGAGCAGACTCCCCTCAGGAGGTGAAACTCTCCCTTCATCGCACCATCATGGTGCTCCAACATCTGGGATTTGTCTTAAACTTCCCAAAGTTTCACCTCATTCCAACTCAACATCTGGAGTTCATTGGAGCATTCCTAGACACTCAACAGGCCCAAGCTTTTTTTCTGCCAGATCGCTATGCCCGCCTCAAGTTGGCAAAGGGAATGCAACAGCAAAGCAGCGTAATAGCTCAAGAAATGCTATGTTTGCTGGGACACATGGCCTCGACAGTCCGGGTCGTCCCCTATGCTCGCTTAAACATGTGACAAACCCAATGGACTTTGTCTTCTCGATGGACACAAGCAATGGGATGTTTCAGAGACGAGATCCATATCACCCCTCAGCTGACCAAATCTCTTCAGTGGTGGTGTTCCCCACAGAACCTACGCAGTGTCACCTTTTCAGATGCCTCCACCTCAGTGCACCATGACAACAGATGCCTCCAAGCTGGGTTGGGGAGCCCATCTGAACAACCTAACTGCACAGGGTCTTTGGACAGAACAGGGATCTGCTTGCAGATCAGCCTCCTAGAACTAAAGACACTAACAAATGCCCTCCGGGTTTTTCATCCCCATCTTTCGGGGCAACATGTTTTAGTCAGGGCGGACAACCAGGTTGCCATGTTCTCTGTGAACAACCAGTGGGGGACAGGATCTTATCCCCTATGTGAGGAAGCACTTTGCCTGTGGTTCTTTACTATTGCTCACCACATTCACCTCTGAGCAGTGTACCTTTTGGGTGAGCTCAATGTACTGGTAGACAGGCTAAGTAGTATCCTTTGTCCACAGGAGTGGACTCCACATTGAGAGATGGCCGCTTGGATCTTCTGAACATGGAGAAACCCATAGGTCTTTTCGTCACTCTGCAGAACATGCAGCTTCCACTCTTCTGCTCTAGGCTGCCATCCCTGCACTGACAGGCCCTGGATGCCTTCCTTCTCCATTGGGGACAGGGTCTGCTCTTTGCTTTTCCTTCCATTCCCTTTGATACCCAAAATGCTGGTCAAGCCAAAAGGGCTCATTGATCCTCCTAGCCCCATCGACCATGGTGTCCTCTGCTTCTTCGCCTTGAGCAGACACAACCCCTCAGATTCTGATGTGTGCCCAAACTCTTCTCTCAGGACCAAGGGACACTCCTCCATCCCAATCTTCACCCCCTTCACCTCACAGCATGGCTGCTGAAGAGATAGTGCTCACTGACCTCGACCTGCCTCAGGAGGTCAAAGATAACCTTCTTGCATCACGCAAGCTTTCCATCAGGCAATCTTATGCCTTCAAGTGGCGCAGGTTGCCCTCTGGTGCTCCTCAAAGGGCATTGACCTCTTTGCTTGCCTGGTGGAGTCCCTTCTACAATATTTCCTTCACTTGTCCTTGGCAGGTCTTAAGACTAACTCAGTGAGAGTTCATCTTAGTGCCATTGGGGCCTCTCACAAACCACTGGATGGACAGCCTATCTTCCCACACCCCTTAGTAGCATGCTTCATGCGAGGTGTTCTACTGTCCAAACCACCTATTAAGCCACCTCTGGTAGCCTAGGATCTGAATGTAGTTCTGGCTCAACTTCTAAAGCCTCCTTTTGAGCCTTTAGCCACCACTTCACTGAAGTTCATATCTTGGAAGGTACTCTTCCTCATTGCCATCATGTCAGCTCGCTGCATCAGTTTGCTGCAGGCTCTGGTGGTGGATACGCTATATACCTGGTTCCACAATGTCAAGATGGTTCTTTGTACCCATCCACGTTTCTTTCCGAAGGTAGTCTCCTCTTTCCATCTAAACCAGTCTATAATTCTACCGATTTTTCTTTCTGAGACCATACGCATCTCAGGCTGAAGCAGCACTACACACCTTAGAATGCAAGCGAGTGCTAGCTTATTACTTGGCTAGTACTAAGGTTCACAGAAAGTCCTCTTAATTATTCATCTCCTTAGATCCCAGTCACCTTGGTCTACCAGTGACAAAACTGACCGTATCCACATGAATAGCAGATTGCATTTAATTTGCTTATGCACAAGCAGGACTCTCCCTCAAGGGTTATCTTACTGCTGATAATGTGCGAGCTGTGGTAACCTCCATAGCCAATCTCCGCTCAGTATCTATTCAGGAAAGTCAGTTACCTGGTCCTCCATTCATACTTTTACTGCACATTATTGTCTGGACAGGGACTACTGTTGGGATGCTGTCTTTGGCCAAGCTGTACTCCAGCAGCTCTTTGAGACTTAAACTCACCTCCTACCTTCCACCCCAGACTTGTACAACAGACCAGATTATCATTAGAGGTGGTATAGCCTCTTGGAATTGAGTCCAGCTTGTCCACACTCTTTGATTCTGACCTTCAGCCTCGGGGATCACACTGCTCCCCCCCCATGCCAGTCTGGTACCTGGAGTTAGTGCTTGTTCTTGGAGACAGCGTAGTTACTGACCTGTAACAGGTGATCTCCAGGAATCAGTCTTCACAACCCGCCCTCCTCCCCTAAGAATTGTATGGTTGGTCTATTTTTTTTCTCTTCCTCTCAGCTCAAACTCAACTGAGGAGAGGAGTTGGGAAGGCAGGCTCAGTGAAGTGCTCCCAAAGGCTTTCCAATTGGATGCTGGGAGCGTTCCCGCGCAGACTCCATTGGTGCCGACGTCACCCATATGTGAAGACTGCATTCCTGCTGTTCTCGGAGATCACCTGTAACAGGTGAGTAACTATGCTTTATTGAATGAATTGTAATGTTTTGCTCTAGCCTTGCTGCTTTCTTTCTTGTTATAGGGATGTTGGAGTAAGTGCTGTGCTGTGCCGTTGAGAGCTCTTGCTGACAGTGTGAAGACATTGGATGAATTACCTATTGCTTATTGAATGAACTAACTTTATTAGAATTTTTTTTAAAAAAGTTATAAGTTACAAGTGAAAATTAATTATTCATTAAAGTTATCCTTAAATGAATTCATTTGTGGAAGGTTGAAGGATATATTAAATTGATGATAAAGATTATTTTGGTGGGATGGAGGAGTTTTTTTAGAAGTATGATGGATTGTCTATGGTGACTTCCCCTTTGGGCAAGTGATATATTGCCACGTAGTGGGATACCACATATTGTTGAGGTCTTTTCTCCTCTTTTTAAGTAGCTTTTGGCATCTTTTGGGTTATTTTTAAGTCTTAAAGTGGATAGATTGATACGATTGGTAAGCAATATTAATTAAGAGAGTTATATAAATTTGTATAATTTGAAGTAATTAGATATCTCCAGGAACAAGCAGGAATGTAGTCTTCACATATGGGTATCGTCGGTACCGATGGAGCCTGCGCGGGAACGCTCCCCACCTTCCAATTAGAAAGCTTTTGGGAGCATCCCACAGTGCCTGCATGCTGCCTTCCCACCTTTCCCAACTGTCTCTCTCCAGTTCTTCATTTTCCGTGGAGCCAGCAGGTCGCACTTCCTGTCACCGCAGAAAATATCCCATTTATTCTTCTTTTTTGTGGTCACGTCTGCCTTCCTTCGATGCTACACTGGTACCGCTGGTTCTTTTTCTTTTCCTTGTAAAAAAAAAAAAAATCTTTTTCTGGAGTCTTCCAGCTTTTTTTCTCCTCTGGTGCCCCGTGCCATTTTGGGCACTAGGCCCAACTTTCCTCTACAATGGAAAAACCCGCTTCGGGTTTTAAAAAGTGTTCCAAGTGTGGCGGTACCATCTCCGTCACCGACACCCATGAGTGGTGCCTCAAATGTTTAGGTCCTGACCACTCTATCTCCGAGTGTGTTGCCTGTGGGATGATGTCGAAGAGGAGTCGTCAAAACCAAGCTGCTAAACTTAGCACCCTTTTTCCCTCCGATGCAGCATCTGTGGCAGCAACATCTTCCAGGGCTTTGTCTTCCTCCCATGAATCTCAGGTAACTAAACATAAGTCTAGCCGGTCCTCAAAGGGTAGATCCTTCTAAGTATCGAGATGCCTCTGGCGTTGCCCTTGAGGGACTCACACCGGCAAAATTGCCCTGGCGGGAGGCTTCGGCTTCCAAAGCATCATCGAGGCTCCAGGATGTTCTCGAGGCCCCAACTTCAGCAGAACTACTGGTGGTGCCATGCTCTGGGGTACCGGACGCTTTGTCCGGTACCGATACCCAGGCATAGGCAGCATCGATAGACCAGAGATTCTTGGCTATTAAACGCAGTTTGGCAGCTCTTCTCTCGGCATCGATGCCCCCGAAACCTCTTCAGACAATTCAACCGGTACCAGCACCTGCATCTATACCGGGGGCAATTGCATCGACGTCGGCAGGTGGACTACCGGTACCAACGCATGCTGTGCCCTCCGGTACTGACAAGTCGGTACCGGACCCTGTCGATACCGACTTCGAGTGGTACCGGTATCGTGCGCCGCACGATTACCCGGACAGGAGATACTTTGAATCCTCTGAGTCTGAAGACTCTGACAACTCTGTCGATACCAGAGTACTTCTTCCTGAGGATTCTTCCTCTCCTAAACGTAGGATGTCTCCTCCAGAGGATATATCCTTCCAGGATTTTATCCGGGATGTGGCTCGAGGTCTTTCCATCACAGTGGCTCCTGAAACAGAGCCTAGGGCAAAGGAATTGGAAATTTTACAGTATCCTAAAGCTCCCAAAGAAGCAGCTACTTTGCCTCTTCATGAGATCTTGCATGATCTCATGCTAAGGATGTGGGAAACACCTCTCACCACTTCTCATTCTCGTAGGCTCGATACCATGTATCGAGTTCCTCCCTGTCCTGGATTTCAAAAAACTCAGCTGCCCCACCATTCCATGGTGGTGGAATCAGCTATGAGAAGGATCAAGAGTGCAAAAAGACATGCATCTAATCTTCCAGGACGTGAATGTAGAACTCTTGATGCCTTTGGGCGTCGAACCTTCCAGGCCTCTATGCTTTCTGCCAGGATTAGTTCCTACATTTTATATATGGGAATGCTCCTTAAGGAAGTTACAGGAGATCTAGAGCTTATGAGCCCTCTCCTTCCTGATAAGACACAAGATTATCTTGCACTTATCAAATATGCTCAGGATGTTTCCAAATTCGTAAATCGTGCAGCTTTTGATTGTTTTGAGTGCATAAGTAGAACTTCTGCTATTGCCATTGGCGCACGTAGGATTGCCTGGCTCCAGGCAGCTGACTTGGAACTTTGGGTACAGGACAAACTGGGGAATATTCTTTGCACAGGAGAGAATTTCTTTGGCAAAAATTGGCAAGAGAAAGCTAATGAACTAGATGCTGATAATCTCACCTTGGATAGATTATCAAAATCTACAGCTGATCCTGCAAGGAAAAAATCCTACAAAAAAACATTCTTCACTAGAAAGAAGAAGTTCTACCCCTCCTATACCCAGCAAGGGCATCGTTCAGGTCAGTCTGCCCAAAAGGGTCAGCAACAACCTAAACAAAGGAAAACAAAGGCTGCTAAGCCTCAACCGGCTCAGCAGAGTCGGCCTCCACAGGGGCTTTGACTCCCATCTAGAGAAATTAGTCTTCCTTTCCCTGAACAGGCCAGAGCCTTCCACCATTCCAGGAAGGTTATGTTATTTTGCCCCCAGATGGGGGCAGATAACAGCAGAAAATTGGACTCTGTCCATTGTAAGAGAGGGATACAAGCTTCACTTCCTCAGCATGCCCCCTCCTACAATTGTAAAACAGTTCAATTCTCAGACCTCTCTCAACTCCCAGTTAGATCACGAGGTCAGTCTGCTTCTTGCCCAAGGGGCAATAGAGGAAGTACCTATTCATCAACAAGGTGCAGGGTTCTATTCCCCCTTTTTCCTTATTCCAAAGAAGACAGGAGGGCACAGACCCATTTTGGACCTCAGAGAATTGAACAAATTACTGTTCAAAGAGAAATTCAAAATGATTTCTCTGGGAACTCTACTGCCATACCTTCAGAGTCAGGACTGGCTTTGTTCTCTAGATCTCAAGGATGCGTACACTCATGTTCTCATCCATCCAACTCACCAAAGGTTTCTTTGCTTTCTATTTCAAGGGAAGCACTACCAATACAGAGTTCTTCCTTTTGGCTTGGCCTTGGCACCAAGGGTGTTCACAAAATGCATGGCTGTGGTGGCAGCATTTCTCTGCACCCTAAAAATATTCATCTTCCCTTACTTGGACGTTTGGCTCATTCGAGCCCCATCAGAGCCAGAGGCCAGGTTATCTCGCATAATGCGTACCCTTCAATATTTGGGACTTGTCATAAACTTCCCAAAATCCAACCTAGCTCCCAATCAGTCTCTAGAGTTCATAGGAACCCTGCTGGATACCAGACAGACAAGGGCCTATCTTCCACAGTCCCGCTGCCTTCGCATTGTACAGTTAGCTTCCCAAGCAATGCTAAAGTCTCATCTCACTGCTCAGGAAATGTTACAATTGTTAGGCCACATGGCATCCACCGTGCATGTGGTCCCTTATGCCCGCCTGCATATGAGGGCAGCCCAGTGGACTGTATCCACTCAGTGGACTCAGGCGTCAGGTTGCCTGTCAGACAAAATAGCAACCTCAGATCATCTTATTTTGTCTCTCCAATGGTGGCAGTCACCCCAGAATCTGTTGGTGGGGTCCCCTTTTCAGCAACCCCCACCCCAAGTAACTCTAACAACAGATGCCTCACAGGTGGGTTGGGGAGCCCATTTGCAAGGCCTCTCTACCCAGGGTTCCTGGACTCCACAGGAGACCGATCTACACATCAATCTCCTAGAGCTCAGAGCAATCTTTCTTGCTCTTCGAATGTTTCACAACCGGCTCAGCTACAAAACTGTCCTAATTCAAACGGACAACCAGGTAGCCATGTTCTATGTGAACAAGCAGGGCGGAACAGGCTCTCTGTCGCTCTGCAACGAAGCTTTGCGACATTGGGCCCTCGCCAGAGAGCATCAGATTCATCTCCTTGCGGTGTATCTTCCAGGCATTCAAAACTCTTGGGCAGACAGACTCAGTCGAGTTCTGCTTCCACACGAGTGATCTCTCCATGCAAACCAGGTGGCCAAAATTTTCCAATTTTGGGGAACCCCGGACATAGACCTCTTTGCAAGTCCGCTGAATGCCAAGCTTCCCCGGTTCTGTTCCAGAATTCCAGCTCAGGGTTGTCAGGCCAGGGATGCCTTCCTCCTCCATTGGGGTCGGGACTTTCTGTATGCCTTCCCACCCATTCCCCTAATTCCCAGAACTTTATTAAAGCTTCAGAGAGACAGAGGCCATATGATCCTGTATGAAGTGATCCTGTATGAAGTGATCCTGTAACTAGGACCTGTCCTCCAGGTGATGTAAAACCCTCTCGCACCGAGGACGTTTCTCCAGGGCCATGTGCCCTTGAGGGAAGGGTTAGTACAGCCGTTATAGTTGGTGATTCGATCATTAGGCATGTAGATAGCTGGGTGGCTGGTGGACGTGAGGATTGCCTGGTACAATTCCTGCCTGGTGCGAAGGTAGTGGACCTCACACGCCACCTAGATAAGGTCTTAGGTAGTGCTGGGGAGGAGTCTGCTGTCTTGGTACATGTCGGTACTAATGACATAGGAAAATGTGGTAGGGAGGTTCTGGAGGCTAAATTTAGACTTTTAGGTAGGAAGTTGAAATCCAGAACTTCCAGGGTAGCATTCTCCGAAATGCTTCCTGTTCCACGCGCAGGACCCAAAAGGCAGGCAGAGCTCCGGAGTCTCAATGCGTGGAAGAGACAATGGTGCAGAGATGAGGGTTTTGGATTTGTTAGGAACTGGGGAACATTCTGGGGAAAGGAGGGGCTCTTCCGAAGGGATGGGCTTCACCTTAACTGGGATGGAACCAGGCTGCTGGCATTAATCTTTAAAAAGGAGATAGAGCAGCTTTTAAACTAGATATTAGGGGAAAGCCGACAGTCACCCAAGAGCGGATAGTTCGGAAGAATGTATCTTTGAAGGATACTACCAAAAGCAGAGAGGTTCCACAAAAGAGTAAAGTAGCCCAAATGCCCTCGAGTATGGAGCAGACAGAGCTTAAAGATCCCAACTTACCCATGTCTACCAACAGCCAAATTAATATGAATAAAATACAGTCTCTAAAATGCTTGTATGCAAATGCTAGAAGTCTAAAAAATAAGATGGGAGAGTTAGAATATATAGCACTAAATGAAAGGTTAGATATGATTGGAATATCACAGACATGGTGGAAGGAGGACAACCGGTGGGACACTGTGATACCTGGGTACAAACTATATCGTAATGATAGAGCTGATCAAATTGGTGGAGGGGTTGCTCTCTATGTTAGAGAGGGCATTGAGTCAGAAAGGATTAAAGTTTTGCAGGAAACAAAATCTGCTGTAGAATCTATATGGATTGAAATTCCATGTAAAAGGGGGAAGGCAATGGCAGTGGGGGTGTACTATCGAGCGCCTTGCCAGAATGACCAAATGGATGATGAAATGCTCAAAGAAATTAAGTAAGCTAACAAACGTTACAGCGCAGTAATAATAATGGGTGATTTCAACTACCCCGTTATCGACTGGGTCAGTGTCACGTCAGGACATGCTAGGGAGATAAAGTTCCTAGATGAAATAAATGACTGCTTCATGAACCGACCAGAGGGGAAGCCATATTAGACCTAGTCCTTAGTGGAACACCAGATCTAGTGCAAGAGATAAGGTTGTTGGGGCCACTTGGCAATAGTGATCATAGCATGATCGCTTTTGATTTAATTAGTGGAGGAGGGATAGTAAGGAAATCTACAGTACTACCTTTTAACTTTCGAAAGGGAGACTATGATAAAATGAGGAAAACAGTTAAGAAAAAACTAAAAGGAGCAGTTGCAAAGGTTAAAGACGTACATCAGGCTTGGCTGTTGTTGAAAAATACTATCTTGGAAGCCCAGACCAGCTGTATTTCACGCTTTAAGAAAAGTGGAAGGAAGTCCAAAAAACTGCCAGCATGGTTTAAAGGTGAGGTCAGAGAGGCTGTTGTTGCCAAAAAAGCATCTTTCAGGAAATGGAAAAAAGAGCCAAACGACGAAACCTGGAAACAGCACAAGCACTGGCAAGTCAAATGCAAGGCATTGATAAGGCAGGCAAAGGGAGAATTTGAGAAAAAGCTTGCTGCGGAAGCAAAAACGCGAAGTAAAGACCTTTTCAAGTACATTCGTAGCAAAAAACCTGTGAGAGAGTCAGTTGGTCCATTAGATGATAAAGGGGTTAAAGGAGCACTAAGAGGCGACAAGGCGATAGCGGAGAGACTGAATGAATTCTTTGCTTCAGTCTTTACTGAGGAAGATGTAGGGATGTTACCCATGACTGAAGTGGTATTTAAAGGTGCGGAAGCATTGAAGGAAATGTCTATACATCGGGAAGATGTATTACAACTATTAGATAAACTGAAGAGTAGCAAATCACCTGGGCCGGATGGTATACATCCAAGGGTGTTGAAAGAACTGAAATATGAGATTGCAGACCTGCTATTAGTAATCTGTGAACTATCATTAAAATCATCTCTAATACCTGAAGATTGGAGGATCGCCAATGTAACACCAATTTTTAAAAAGGGTTCCAGGGGTGATCCGGGAAACTACAGACCAGTGAGCCTCACGTCAGTACCGGGAAAAATGGTAGAAACCATCATAAAGAACAAAATTACTCAGCATGTAGATAGTCATGGCCTAATGGGAGACAGCCAACATGGCTTTAGACAAGGAAGATCTTGTCTTACTAATCTGTTATGTTTTTTTGAAGGAGTGAATAATCAGGTGGACAAAGGTGAGTCGGTTGATATTGTGTATCTGGACTTTCAGAAAGCCTTTGACAAGGTCCCTCATCAGAGACTTTTGGGAAAACTAAAGAATCATGGGATAGGACGCAGTGTACTATTGTGGATCAGGAACTGGTTAAAAGATAGAAAGCAGAGGGTAGGGCTAAATGGCCAATTTTCCCAATGGAGAAAGGTGAATAGTGGTGTACGCCAGGGATCTGTGCTGGGTCCGCTGCTTTTTGACATATTCATAAATGACCTGGAAAGTGGAATAACGAGTGAGGTTATCAAATTTGCAGATGATACAAAACTATTTAAAGTTGTTAAAACCCAAGAGGATTGTGGAAAATTGCAAGAGGATCTTGATAAATTGGAAGACTGGGCATCAAAATGGCAGATGAAGTTTAATGTGGACAAGTGCAAGGTTATGCATCTAGGGAAGAACAACCCAAACTATGGTTACACGATGCAAGGTTCCACATTAGGAACTACCACCCAGGAAAAAGATTTAGGCGTCATTGTGGATACCATGTTAAAACCCTCGGCCCAGTGTGCAGCAGCAGCCAAGGGAGCAAATAGAATGCTAGGTATGATAAGGAAAGGAATGGAAAATAAAACAAAAGATATTATAATGCCTCTGTATCGTTCCATGGTGAGTCCGCACCTTGAATATTGTGTGCAATTCTGGTCGCCGTATCTTAAAAAGGATATAGCAATTTTAGAAAAAGTTCAGAGAAGAGCCACCAAAATGGTAAAGGGGATGTAAGGATACTCCTATGAAGAAAGGCTAAAAAGGTTAGGGCTCTTTAACCTGGAAAGGAGACGGCTGAGGGGAGATATGATAGAAGTCTATAAATTAATGAACGGAGTGGAACGGGTAAACGTAGATCGATTGTTTACCTTATCAGAATATAGAAAGACTAGGGGACATGCAATGAAGCTACAGGGTAAGCTATCTAAGACTAATAAAAGAAAATATTTTTTCACTCAACGTGTAATCAAACTCTGTAATTTGTTACCGGAGGATGTAGTAAAGGCTGTTAGTGTAGCTGGGTTTAAAAAAGGTTTGGACAAGTTCCTGGAGGAAAGGTCCATAAACCATTATTAAGAAGGGACCCAGGATATCAATGCTTGAACCAATACAAGCATTGTGGAACCTGTGTCCCTTGGGGAAACTGCTAGGTACATATGACGTAGATTGGCCACTGTTGGAAACAGGATACTGGGCTTGATGGACCTTGGTCTGACCCAGTATGGCATATCTTATGTTCTTATGTTCTTATGATTCTCATAGGCCCACATTGGCCACAACAAGTGTGGTACCCTCTGCTCTTGCATCTCTATCAAGCTCCATCTCTGGAGTTAGGATCTGCTCCAGATCTCCTATCCCTGGAGGACGGGATGCTGTGGCATCCCAATCCCCAGTCTCTACATCTCAGGGCCTGGTTGCTGAAAACCTAGAACTTCATGGTCTTAACCTTTCTCAGCAAGTAAAGGATATCCTTTATGCTTCCAGGAAACCATCCAGAAGACACTCTTATGCTTTCAAGTGGAAAAGGTTTACCATATGGTGCTTTCCAGTGGAAAAGGTTTAACATATGGTGCTCACTTGGTTTGCAGCTTGTCGTGCTATGAGGGCTTGTGTGCATCAGTGATGCTGAGAGCTAAACTATAGGTAGTTTAACTACTGGCAGGGTCTCCCAAGATAGACAGGTCTCAGCTGAGGTGCCAGACCAAGACAAACCACCCATCTGGACAGTGGGATAGTGTTGACGGTGGAGGATCACATTTCTGTGACAACAGCAACAACACCAAACTTAAATTGCGCAGAAGAAAGGCCCGGCAATCTACTTCTGTATCTTGCCATGAAAACCTAATGGATAGTTACAACCAAAAAATTGTGCTGTAGTGCTGGAAGATGAGACCCCCAGGTCGGAAGGCACTCAACTAGCTACTGGGGAAGGGCTGAAAACCTTTCAGAGTAAAGCCAGCATTTATGATGTGGTTGGATCAAAGTTCTTGGGATTTCTGACTGCTGATGTAGCTGCGCATGAAATGAGAGTCAGAAGCTGTAAAGATGTCTTACGCATTGGAACATGGAACGTACGAAGCATGAACCATGGGAAGTTGGAGGTGGTCAAGAATGAAATGGAACGTGTACATCTTGATCTGTTGGGTGTCAGCGAACTGAAATGGACTGGCATCAGGCACTTTGTATCAGATGATCACATGATCTACTATGCTGGAAATGAAAGACAAAGAAGAAATGGTGTTTCATTTATAATAAAGAAGAAGCTTGCAAGAACTCTAATGAAATACAATGCAGTCAGCGAACGCTTAATCTCTATTCGTCTATGAGGAATGCCTATCAACACAGCTATAATTCAAGTATATGCCCGAACAACAGCTGCAGAAGAGAATGAAATTGAAGAGTTCTATGAAGAAGTACAAGCTGAAATTGACAGAACATGCAAACAGAATATCCTGATAGTCATGGGTGACTGGAACGCAAAGGTTGGCAACAAAGAAGAAGGCAAAGTAGTTGGAAAATATGGACTTGGCAACAGAAATGAAGCTGGAGAAAGACTGATAGAATTCTGAAAGACCAACGATTTATTCATCTCAAACACCTTCTTCCATCAACACAAGCGGCGACTGTACACATGGACTTCACCCAATGGATTGTATAAAAATCAAATTGACTGCATCTGTGGAAGTCAACAATGGAAAAGTTCTATAACATCAACAAAGACAAAACCTGGAGCTGACTGTGGTACAGATCATCAACTACTAGTATGCAAACTCAAGCTAACGTTGAAAAAGAGCAAACCACTCATGAATGCAGCAAAATATGATCTTGAGAATATGCCACTGGAATTTAAAGACTGCCTGCAAAATCGATTTGCTGCTTTAGATACAAATAACAGAGCTCCAGAAGAGTTATGGAATGACATCAAGAAGGTAGTGTTGGAAGAAAGCGAGAAGTCTCTACAAAAGGTGAAAAAGCAAAAACGGCCAAAATGGATGACAGAAGAAACTCTGAAAATTGCCCAGAAATGCAGAGAAGCTAAAGCCAGAGGAGAAATAAAGACAATAACAGAACTCAACAGAGATTTCCAACGTGCAGCAAGACAGGACAAGGAAAAGTACTACAATGACGCATGCAAGGAAATAGAAGCAGAAACTATTAGAGAAAGAACAAGATCGGCTTTCCTAAAGCTACGAGAGTTAAAGAAAAAGTTCCAGCCTCGAATTGGAATGTTACAAGATGCTCAAGGATCTATGTTGAATGATGCTGAGAAGATCAAGAAAAGGTGGAAGGAATAAACAGAGTTTTTATATGATAAAGATCAAGTGGACCAACAGCTGTTTGAACCTGTACCTTATGATCGGGAACCATTGGTGATGAAAGAAGAAGTTGAAGCAGCATTGAAAGCCTTATCAAAGAACAAAGCACCAGGCATTGATAGCATTCCTATAGAAGTATTACAACAATCTGATGCTGCTGTTACTGTACTTATAAGGCTCTGCCAAGAAATATGGAAGACAACATCATGGCCAACTTACTGGAAAAGATCTGTGTTTATACCAATACTAAAGAAAGGTGATCCAACTGGCTGTGGAAATTATCGCACAATCGCTGTGATCCCACATGCCAGCAAGATTCTACTGAAGATTATTCAAAAGAGACTACAACCATACCTGGAACAAGAACTACCTGAAGTGCAAGCAGGGTTCAGGAAAGGGCAAGGAACAAGAGACATCATTGCAGATGTGAGATGGATCCTTGAAAAGACTAAAGAATAGAAAAAGGATATCTTTTTGTGCTTTATTGACTATAGCAAGGCTTTTGACTGTGTAAACCATGAGAAACTCTGGGCCACTTTAAGAAGCATGGGTATACCAGAACACCTGATCGTACTCTTGCACAATCTGTACATTGATCAAGAAGCAACAGTTCGAACGGAACAAGGAAAAACAGAATGGTTTAAAATAAGCAAAGGTGTAAGACAAGGCTGCATACTTTCCCCATACCTGTTTAATTTATATGCAGAACAAATCATCAGAGAAGCAGGATTGTATGAGGACAACAGAGGTGTGAAGATTGGTGGAAGACTCATCAACAACCTTCGCTATGCTGATGATACCACATTACTGGCTGAAAGTGAAGATGATCTGAAACATTTGCTTCTCACTATCAAAGAAAATAGTCTCAAAATGGGCCTGCACCTTAATGTAAAGAAGACAAAGATCATGACAACTGGCATAATCAACAGGTTCATCGTTGAAGGAGAAAAAATTGAAATTGTGAACAACTTTAACCTACTTGGATCAACTATCAATAAAGAAGCAACAAGCAGTCAAGAAATCAGACGACGCATTGCTCTTGGCAGAATGGCTATGAAAGACCTAGATAAGATTCTCAAGAGCAGAGATGTCTCTCTCCATACAAAGATTCGACTTGTTCAAACCATGGTATTTTTAATAACATCATATGGATGTGAAAGCTGGACAGTGAGAAAGATAGACAGGAAGAAATGCCTTTGAATTATGGTGCTGGCGGCGAATACTGTGTATACCATGGACTGCCCGAAGAACAAACCAGTCGGTACTAGAGGTGATCAAACCTAAGCTTTCTTTAGAAGCTCAGATGACAAGACTTCAGCTTTCATACTTTGGACACATCATGCGAGGAGAGAGATCATTAGAGAAAGACATCATGCTTGGCAAGATAGAAGGTCAACGCAAAAGAGAAAGGCCAGCATTGAGATGGATCGAGACAATAGCAGCAGCTACGGGTAGCAGTCTGTCAACAATGAGCCGCCTGACTCAAGACCGAACACAGTTTGGAATAGCTATCCAGAGGGTCGCCATGAGTCGACTCCGACTCGACGGCACTTAACAACAACAACAACAACAACAACATGGTGTTCGCAGAAGGGTCTTAACCCTCTTGCAATACCTCTGGAATCATTACTGGAATATCTCCTTCATTTGTCTAATGCAGGGCTTAAGACCAGTTCAGTGAGAGTTCATTTGACTGCTATTTCAGCTTCTCTCAAGCCTTTAAATGGACACCTATTTCCTCTCATCCTATCATAGCACAATTTATGAGAGGCGTTCTTCTAACTAAGCCTCCTCCTGTTCAGCCATCACCGGTGGCATGGGATTTAAATCTGGTTCTTGGCCCGCTCATGAAGCTGTCTTTTGAACCATTAGCTACTACACCTTTGAAATTCCTTTCCTGGAAGTTTATTTTTCTTATTGCAATCACATCAGCACGTCGGATCAGTGAATTGCAAGCATTGGTGGCTGATCCTCCTTATACAAGGTTCCATCATGATAAGGTAGTCCCTAGGACTCATCCTCACTTTATGCTAAAGGTGATTTCACCTTTTCATTTAAACCAAGCAGTTTACCTTCTTGTTTTTTTCACAAAGCCTCATGCCTCTAATGCAGAAAGGACTCTTCATACTTTGGACTGTAAAAGAGCTTTGGCCTTTTACTTGCAAAGGACGGAGCAACATAGAAAGTCCTCTCAACTCTTTGTTGCTTTTGATGCTAGTCATTTAGGACTTCCAGTCTCCAAAAGGACACTGTCTAACTGGATTGCACAGTGTATATCTTTTGCCTGTCGGAGTAAGCACCTTCCTCTTGAAGGCCATGTCACAGTACACAATGTGAGAGCCACGGCAGCCTCTAAGGCTCATCTTCACTCTGTGTCTATCGACATTATCTGTCGAGCAGCTACCTGGGCCTTGATTCATACCTTCACAGCTCATTACTGCTTGGACAAGGACTTCCGCCGGGATGCCTTGTTTGGTCAGGCTGTTCAACACCTGTTCCATACCTAATCAACTCCTACCCACCATCCCTGGTAGGATGCCAGAGATCCATGGGGGGAAGTGGAGCCCTTTCAAAAGGGCACACAACTTCTGGGGTTTCTCCCTGGCATCTGTAGCTAGGGAGTCCCCATATGTGAAGACTACATTCCTGCTTGTTCCTGGAGATAGCGTAGTTACTCACCTGTAACAGGTGATCTCCGGGAACAGCAGGAATTTAGTCTTCACAACCCACCCACCTTCTCTAGGAGTTGTATCTCTCTGTCTCTCTCTTTTTCTCTCTCCCTCTCTCTCTCTCTCTCTGTTTGTCTCAGCTTTAACCTCAACTGGAGAGAGACAGTTGGGAAAGGTGGGAAGGCAGCATGCAGGCGCTGTGGGATGCTCCCAAAAGCTTTCTAATTGGACGCTGGGGAGCGTTCCCGCGCAGACTCCATCGGTACCGACGATACCCATATGTGAAGACTAAATTCGTGCTGTTCCCGGAGATCACCTGTTACAGGTGAGTAACTACGCTTTAACAGAACAAGGGTTTTTTTCTTCTTTCCATTTTGGATTTTAGACCCTTGGTGTGGTGGTTTTTTTGTGGGGTATTAAAAACAGCCTGCTACTGCATAAGCAGTTTGAACTTTTGGAGAGCTCTTTATGGAATAACAATTTAAGATTTCTTAATTTTCCTATCGCCCATTACTTATCTCCTGTTATATCGCTTAGGCAGTATTTTAAAGAAATTTTGAATTTGCCCAAAGCTGATATACTTACTGTAGACATTTATTATTTTCCTGAGAAATTGATTTCTGATGATGCAGCTGAAGTACCTCAAAAATCTATTGATTTTTTTCTCAGTTTTTGGAATCATCCTGTTGAAGAGATTCATGTTAGGGCTACTTTAGTGATATCATTTATTTCTGAGTCAGATGAAGTTCTTATTCAAAACATATTTTCAAAAGAAACAATCTTTTTGTGGCCAAAAAATAATTTTTTCTGATGTTGGGTAAACGTTTTCTTAAATTAAAATTACGGGTGGTGGCTTTGGGAGCAACTTTTTCTTTTTACGTTTTCCATGTAAATGCTTGGTTGGATTACAGAGAGCTTGACATGTTTTTTTATTTTTATTTATTTATTTATTTGAACAGTTTTTCTATACCGTCCCTTCCATTGATCAGGGGAGGTTTACATCAAGCAACAAAGAACAAAACGTTACGGAGAACGCATTGGAACTGTGATGCATTTAACCTATATATACATATCAGTTAACCACATATGCTATAATATAGAGGAAGCTGGTTATTTTAACTATATACATGGTAGCCAGACAGAGTAAGAGTTAGAGGGAGAGTGATGGATGCTGGGGAGGGGTTGTATTAGGTGGGGAGGGAGTAATGCCTGGTAGCGCTTTATAAATGCTTAGTAGTAGTAGTAGTAATGTGTGGTATCTGTGTAAGTGTTGTTGGCCATGAAAATATAGTAGTTTTCAGAGAATAGTAATGTTTTTAATTCTTTACGGACTATCTGAAGATCTTTAATTGATCTGATGGAGTCGGGGAGGGAGTTCCAAAGTGTGGGTGCTGTGTATCTGAAGGCTGTATTACTGGTAGCTTGTTTCGTCTTCCGTATAGTGGATGGTATTGATAGGAGATTTTGAGTACTTTTTCTCCTGCTCCTCGCCTTGTTTTGGGCAATTATCTTGGTTGATTGGTGGGAGGGGGAAATACCTTTGAGTAGTCTGAATGTAGTAACTATCGTTTTGAATTTTATCCTGCTTGCTATATAGGGAGCCAGTGGAGATTATAGAGTATGGGGGTAATGTGATCAGATAGACTAGCCCTAGATATAATCCTTGCTGTTACATTCTGTGCTAGTTGAAGGACATGAAGGTTCTTTTAAGACAGTCCCTGTAACAAGCTGTTACAGTAGTCCAGGTGAGGAGTGATTAAAGCTTGTACCACTGTTCTAAAACCATTCATTTCTAGGAGTGGTCTGAGATGCTGAATTGTTTTTAATTTATAGAGTATGGTTTTAGCAGCGTGTTTTATATAGAAACATAGAAATATGACGACAGAAAAAGACCACATGGCCTATCTAGTCTGTCCTGCCATAACAACTACAATAGTCCCCTTTTTACCTTTAGAGATCCTCTGTGTTTGTCCCATGCTTTTTTGAATTCAGTTACTGTCCTCATCTCTGCCACCTCCACTGGGAGACTATTCCACGGATCCACTACTCTTTCCGTAAAGAAATATTTCCGCATATCACTCCTGAATCTATCTCCCTTCACCCTCATCCCATGTCCCCTCGTAGCAGAACTTGCTTTCAATTGAAAGAGGCTCTCTCCCTGAACACTTATGCCACGGAGGTATTTAAACATCTCAATCATATCACCTCTATCCCGCCTTTCCTCTAAGGTGTACATATTAATATCCTTCAGTCTGTCCTCATATGCTTTATAATGAAGACCACTAATCATTTTAGTAGCCACCCTCTGCACCGACTCCATCCTGTTCACATCCTTTTGAAGGTGCGGTCTCCAGAATTGCACACTATACTCCAAATGAGGTCGCACCAAAGACTTATACAGAGGCATTATCACCTCCTTTTTTCTGCTAGCCATTCCTCTCCGTATGCACCCAAGCATCCTTCTAGCTTTTGCTGTCGCCTTTTCTACCTGTTTAGCTACTTTAAGATCATCAGACACTACCACGCCTAGGTCCCGCTCTTCTTTAGTGGACAAAAGTACTTCACCCCCTATACTATATTGCTCCCTTGGATTGCTGCAGCCCAAATGCACGACCTTACATTTTTTAACATTAAATCCCACCTGCCAAATTCTAGACCATTCTTCAAGCTTAGCTAGATCCCTCCTCATGTTATCTACCCCTTCCTGGGTGTCTACTCTATTGCAGATTTTGGTATCATCCGCAAAGAGGCGAACCTTACCTGAAAGCCCTTCCGCTATATCACTAACAAAGATGTTAAAAAGAATCGGACCAAGGACAGATCCCTGGGGCACACCACTGATAACATCCTTCTCCTCAGAGTGAGCTCCATTTACTTGTACTCTTTGTCGCCTCTCACCCAACCAATTTCTAACCTAAGCAGTAACTTTAGGGTCCATCCCTAGGGTGCTCAGTTTGTTTATAAGTCGCCTGTGAGGAACAGTGTCAAAGGCTTTACTGAAATCTAAATACACCACACCACATCTAGGGCTCTCCCTCGGTCCAACTCCCTGGTCACCCAGTCAAAGAAATCAATCAGATTTGTCTGACAAGACTTGCCTCTGGTGAATACATGCTGCCTCGGATCCTGTAATCCGCTGGACTCTAGAAACCTCACTATTTTCTCTTTCAGCAGCGTTTCCAATAATTTACTCACCACCGAAGTTAAACTAACCGGCCTGTAGTTTTCAACCACATCCTTACTTCCGCTTTTGTGTAAAGGCACCACATGAGCCTCTCTCCAGTCCTTTGGCACCACTCCCGACTCCAGTGAGGCATTGAGCTGACATATTGAGGGCTCTATCATTTATGATACCTAGATATTTTACCTCATGTTTAACTGGCAGAGTGGTGGTGTGTAGGTAGAATGTTGGAGGGGGGTGAAGATCTGTTTTTTTTGTCATAAAAAGTATTTCTGTTTTCTTGAAATTTATTTGCAGATTGTTTGCATTTAGCCATAATTCTACCTCGGTTATGCAGTCAATAAGGTTGTTGTATGTAGGGTTTTTTATATCCACTGGCACATATGCCATAATATCATCTGCGTCGATAAGGTAATTGATTTTATGTTTATTGAAGATTGCACATAATGGTTGAAGATATAAGTTAAACAGGAGGGCAGAAAGAGCAGAGCGTTGGGGAATTCCTTGTTCTTGAGGGAAAGTGGTGATGACTCTTGATTGATTTTTTTTACATACTGTGAGCGATTGGAGATCTATGAATTGAACCATTTTAACTCTGTTCTAGATATATACTATTTGAGCTGGTCTTGAAAGGAGGATGTTATGGTTGATGTTATCAAATGCAGAGGTGATATCCAGAAAGACCACGATAAAGGCTTGATTTGGATTATCTAATCCACAGATGAGTGTATCAAATAAGGCTAAGAACAGGGTTTCTACACCATGGTATGGGCAAAAACCGTATTGGTGTTCATCAAGAGGAGTATTGAGGTCAATGAAGTCCTGTTGCTGAATTTGGATGACAATTTCAATTATCTTTGCTAAAAGTGGAATACTTGCTATTGGTCTGTATGACCCAAGGTCATCTTTGTTGAGAGATCTATTTTTGAGTATAGGGTGAATGTCGACCCACCTCCAACTTAAAGAATTTCTGAAGAGTAAGGAGTGATCTTTGCCCCACTGCAATGAAGTAATCTATTTTCTAGTATTTCTTTATTTTTTTCTTTATTTCAGTATAGGATTTTAACTAGCATTTATAATATTGTTTTGTCTCTAGGTTAGCTATTTAATCCTCTCCTCTTGAAGTGGACTAAGTATTAAAAGTTGCATTCGCTTTATTTCTTTTGTGCCCTAAGTCAGTTTATTTTCGGTATGTGTTTTTTACTTCTTGCGAAAAGTATTTAAATCTAATAAATTTTAAAAAAGAAAAGCTTACTGTAAAGTTCTGAACATGTGCAGTCTTCCCACACACAGCGGTCTCCTCAGCTTCTCAGTTTTGCTTCTTCTGTTCTGCCAAATGGATGTGTGACAAAGCTTTCCCAGAATATTGTGATTTATTTATTTATTTAACTGTATTTATATCCTGCTTTTCACCGGGTCAAAGCGGTGATATTACCACAAAGTTTTTGTTATCTTCTTTTCTATTTCCGTATTTATTTTTAAATGTTACATTTATTTTGAATGCTTTCTTCTTCTTCTTCACTGTGTTGACAGTTCGATATTGCCCCTGTTGTGCTGGAAAATAACACAGCAGAGACATTCACCCACTCTGCCTAAGATGTATGGGACTGAGACACAATTGGGATTCCTATGGGTTTTGTATGGTTACAGTGATTGCTTATTGTAGTGATGATCAACCCTGAGTTCCTGTCCACTTCAGTAGTTTGGCTAACTTTGATGTTGTATTAGAATCCCCTGACTCTGCACATAGTTTTGCTCATAGAAGAGAGATTTCCTTTCTGCACAGTGCCCTGAGAGGTCTAGACACACAGGAGCAGACAATGGGGGCACTCCCTAGTTCTCTAACTTTTTGGAGGTTCCTAGGCAAAACATGTCTTTCCCTTTTCAAGGTATGCTTGGGCGTATGGATAGGTTGCCTTAATTGGAACACAAGCCCCTGAACGTTTTGTGCAGACTGTACACATCAAGACTATATTGACTTCTTTGCCTGCACACCTTTCCCTCCTCCCTTGAGACATCAGCGCAGTGCAGCCTTATCAACTACTTACTGTGCTTATCATGTTGGGCCATCTGCTCAATCTGGCAATGATTTTTCGAGGTTTCTAGTGCTTTTGTCATTGTGTTGATTTCCTAATCTGTAGCCTTTGCGGACTCTTGTGCTGACTCTGTGCAACGGTGTATGGTTTGAGCACATTCTTCCATAAATCCAAGTGTTTGTCGATTCTTAGAAATCATAATGGAATGATCTCTCGGTCAGTCTTGACTCTGCCTTCTTTTATGTTTAGAACACTGAGGGTCCATCAGTTTTCATGTTTTGTTGATCATTAAGCTGTCTTTATATTACAGCCCATCCAACCCATAGGGGTATATTTCTGCATAACTTTGTATCATTTTATAAGTATTTAAATGCATGCTGGTTAGTATTCTGTCGATGCTATGCCTATACTCCATGTCTGTGTTCCTCTTCAGGTTTACTTTTCCATTCAGAGGTATGGCTATTCTTTCTAATACCAAACTGTTAGGGTGACATGAATAAATGTTCTTACCACCTATGATTGTCCTGTCTCTTGCTCACTCATGCTGATTAATTAACTTATTAGGACATTTTGGTCGCATGTCTGATTTATTTTTGGTTATGCACCAACAGTGAGATCTCTGTGAATGTCCTTATTTAAAAAAATAAACTAAAATAATGCTGCTAAGTAGGTATGAAATGGAAAAAAGAGAATGCCTTCCTATGTTAGTGGTCTGTGCAATAGAGTAGCCCATAGTTCTCATATTGAATAAGTTTCACTTTTCCTTTATCAGAGTTAGCCCTAAGTTTCTCTGATTGATTGATTGAAAATCCTGCAGTTTTAGTGCATTGCTTTGAGATACATAGTGTGCCCTGTAACTACACTACTGCCGCTATGTATTTTTGGAGTGTTTCTATGTCAGACAGGATATTCAGTCAATTCTTAACAATCAGATTTTATTCAGCATGGATGGTTACTAAGTATAGATCGGAAAGGAGCAGGTATCACAGACCACCATGGAAGACTATAAAAAACCCTTTTTTTTTTGCAGTGTCCTTGGAGGCCTGTCCCTACACGTGTTTTGGACAGACCTCTCGGACACTGCAAGAAAAGCTTTTTATAGTCGTCCCCATGGTGGGCTGTGATACCTGCTCCTTTCTGGTCTTGGTACACTGCGGGTTTGTGTGCTTTTCTTGATTTCTTGGTTACTATCTCCCTTCCCCTTCTTGTCTCTGCAGTTATAGTCTCTCTCTCCCTGAAACCAGTTCCCACCAGTTATCATTCTTGCTTCCTACTCCCAGCCAGCTCCCTCCAGTCTCCACCATCCTTTTTCTTTTTTCTGTGTCCTATGGGCCCCCTATAAAACTCTCACTGACCACAGGAGTCCATGGATCACAGATTGGATACCACTGTTCTAAGCAATGCTTATGTTTATGACCTCAGTGTAAATGCATTCAGTTTTTTCTTGTTTGGGCAAGGCCCTTCAAGCTCCTAAAGCCTTATCTCTATTGAAGTCTGCCTTGCTGGTTGCCATCTTCAAGGCAGCAGAATGTCCTTTCTTAAAACCTTTTATATTTTATTTATCTGAACAAAGCATTCGGGGCTGGCCCAAGAGTTTCTGCTGTCCTCACGCCCAACTATTCCATTCTCTTATCTTGAGGGGGGTGGGGGGTGACTGTGGTGGCAGCATGACCCTTCCCCCGATTTAAAAGTGGCAACTTTGTGCCACCATTTTGGAGCCATGGCAGGCCATGCACTTTGGTGCCTGCGCACATACTTGTGTCTTGCTGCTCCTGCCCTCATCCAACAGTAAGTTGCATCAGAAGGGATCAGAAGTGGCAGGCCATGCTTTTTGTGCTGCAGGCACCAAAGTGACAGCACAAAGCCACTGTTTCAAAAATCATGCTGCAACACTCTGAGTCTGCCACCCTTGGCGGTTGCCTATCCGACGGGCCAGCCTTGAAAGGATTGCTAACTTCATCTGATCAACTTTATTGTGCAGTCCGGCAATTCTTGCATTCTTTGACTGAGGGCTTCTCCTAACAGTACAGCAATACAAAGAAATTAAGCAGCCCTAAGCTTGGGAGTCACCCCCTTGTGCTGTGAGAGTTAGAGGAAATTCCTGCCCTGTATTGGAATGCTAAAAGGCTCCAAGGATCCATGTTGAATGATGCTGAAAATATCAAGGAAAGGTGGAAAGAATATGGTGTTTTGTCATATCATAAATATCAAATGGATCAACAGCCGTTTCAACGTGTACCTTATGACCAGGAACAGTTGGTGGTGATAGAAGATGAATAATCACTGAAAGCATTATCAAAGAGCAAAGTACCATTGAAATATTACAGCAACCAGATGCAACTGTTACAGTACTTACAAGGCTTTGCCGAGAAATCTAGAGAACTGTGTCATGGTTGACTGACTGACTGGAAAAGATGTGTCTTAATATCATTACCAAAGAAAGGTGATTGACTGTGAAAATTACTGCACAATCGCTGTGATTGCACACACCAGCAAGATTCTACTCAAGATCATTTAGTGGAGACTACAACCATACAGTTGTGGTCAGCATTAATGGCACCCTTGTATTTCAACACCTTAATATTCAATATCTCAAAAAAGCAAAAAAAGTGGCCAGTGAAATGGCTTTGGACTATATATGTACACGTATTTGACACACAAAAGAATCAAATAAAATAAGACCAATTAAAAAAGGAAATATTTATTTATTTAGCAAGTTTTGTATTCCACCTTATCCTTCTATCAAAGTGGTTAGGGTTATAACAAGGGGTCTACATTAAACATAGGTGACAAGACATACATATATTTCTGGGGGTTGAGTCCCAGGTCTGAGATGTTGGTGTATGGTGGCTGTATCGGCAAGGCTGTGTGGATTGGGAGTTAAGGTACTTGTTCATATGAGGCCATGAACAGGTGGGTTTTGAGGGATTTGCGGAAGTCCTTGAGGTCCTTTTGTGCTCTTAGTTCCTCAGGGAGCAAGTTCCATAGGTCTGGCACCGAGAGTGAGAAGGCTCTTCTGGAAGTTGATTGCTTCGTTTTGTGGTATCCGGCCGGGGTGAGGAGTCTGTTGCTGCCTTGGGTTCGCCTGGGTCTGCTGCATGTGTCTTTGGTTATTGTGGTGTGTAGAATTTCTGCTGAGCAGTGGTGTATGGTCTTGAAGATGATTAGTGTTACCTTGAATTTTGCCTGTGCCATTATGGGTAGCCAGTGCAGCTGTCGGAGTACTGGTGTTATGTTTTCGTATTTGGACGTGCCTGTGATTATGCGTGCTGCAGTGTTTTGAACCAAATAGTATAAAAGCAGGGACATTGCCAGGACACGGTTATTGGCAATCTTATAAAAAATTCAAATCAGTTTGAACAGAAGAACCACATTCCCATTGCAGTAAAATTAGACACACCTTAGATAAACTATCAGTGCTCACATGACTTGAATCAACCAATGAATGATGGCTGCCTGAGACTGTCAGAAAAGCCATTATCAAACTTCAAAGAGGTACAAGGCCATCTCCAAAGACCTTGGGATTCCTGTGTCTGCAATTTCTAAAGTTAAGACGTTTTCTGCTCATGGAACTAACAAGAATGAACCAGGATGTGGTTGGAAGAGGAAAATGAATCCATAGAGTCTTCGAAGGTTAGTACAAACTTAGAAAAACACCATGTACAACATCTAAAGAGCTTAAGGCTGGCCTGGAGCAATCTTGAGTAGTGGTTTCAACTCGCACCATATGCCACACATTAAACAAAGAAGGACTTCATGGGCAAATGCCAAGGAGGACCCCACTGCTCAAAGACAGACATAAAAAAGCATGCCTGATCTTTGCCCAAACCCACCTTGAGAAACCACATTCCTCTGGGAAAATATTTTGTGAACATATGAGACCAAACTTGAGCACTTTGGCAGTGGAGACCAGTGATACATTTACAGGCGAAGAAATTAAACTTATAAGGAAAAAACATCCTTCCTAGAGTTAAATATAGTGAGGTTCCATAATGTTGTGGGTCTGTTTTGCTGCCTCAGGAACTGGAGGCCTGGAATGTATTAAAGGAATCATGGTATTTTGGAGCGAAATGTGCTACTTAGTGCTAGAAAACTAGGTCTGGGTTGAAGGTCATGGGTGCTCCAGCAGGACTATGACCCAAAGCATAAATAAAATAAATAAATAAATAAATAAATAAATCTAAAAGTACAAAAGAATGGTTAAAAAGGAACAATTGGACTGTTTAAACTGGGCAGCATTGAGTACTGATTTTAATCCAATCGAGAACCTTTGCAAAGAGCTGAAATCTGCCATTGGTAAAAGGAATCCTGGAAACATTCATGAGCTGGAACAAACCACAGTTGAAGAGTGAGAAACTAGCACCAGACAGATGTACGAAACTTATAGATGGCTACAAGAAACGTTTGGAGGCTGTCATCACTGCTAAGGGTTGTGCAACAAATATTAGTGAAGGGTGCCATTAATCCAGTCCAGGACATATTTCATTTTTTTCTCGGAGATTACTATGTCCGAGCTGCACAGACATCTTTTTTTTGCGTCTTGTTGTTGTATACCTTTGAACATAATATGAAAATATTATGAAATGTTAAGTGCCGTCGAGTCTGTGTCTACTCACGGCGACCCTCTGTATAGTTGACCTGTGGTCGTCCGTCAATTTTCTTAGAAGCTCAGATTACAAGACTTTGATTTTCATACTTTGGACTCATCATACGAAGAGAGAGATCGTTAGAGAAAGACAATACGCTTGTCAAGGCAGAAGTCAACTGTCTTATTCACTGTCCATCTTTCACATCCATATAATATTGAAAATATCATAACTTGGACAAGTTGAATCAAAGTACGGAGAAAGACATTTCTGCTTTTGAGAATCTTGTCAAGGTACTTCATAGCCATTCTACCAAGAGCAGTGCATCGTCAGATTTCTTGACTGCTTGTCCTTTCTTTATTGATAGTTGACAACTTTAACCTAGTTGGATCAACAATTTCAATTTCTTCCCCATCAATGATGAACTTATTGATTTTGCCAGTTGTCACTTTCACTCAGTTGGTGACGAGTCTTCACCATTCTTCACACCTTGATTGTCTTCATACAATCCTGCTTCTCTGATGATTTGTTTTGCACATAAATTAAAGAGGTAAGGGGAAAGAATGCAACCTTGTCATACACCTTTGCTGATTTTAAACCATTCTGTTTCTCCTAGTTTGTTCGAACTGTTGCTTCTTGATCAGTGTAAGGGTTTTGCAAGAGAACTATCAGGTGTTCTGGTATTCCCATACTTTTTAATGTGGCACAGAGTTTATCATGGTTTACAAGCCTTGCTGTAGGCAATAAAACACATATGGATATCCTTTTGGTAGTCTTTTGTCTTTTCAAGGATCCATCTCACATCCACAATGATGTCTCTCATTTCTTGCCCTTTCCTGAACCCCCCTTGCACTTCAGGCAGTTCTCGTTCCAGGTATGGTTGTAGTCTCTGCTGAATGATCTTGAGTAGAGTCTTGCTGGCATGTGGGATCAGAGCAATTGTGTGATAATTTCCTCTGTCAGTCTGATCACCTTTCTTCAGCATTGACATAAACACAGATCTTTTCCAGTCAGTTGGCCATTTATTCATTTATTTGGTTACATTTGTATACCGCTTCTTCCAGCGATCAGTAGCGGTTTTACATTAAACTTTATCACAGCAAACATTTTACATACAAGAGGAGTCTAATTTATTTACATATGCATAACACAGAATTGGAATTATACAGTTTGATATTTGTAAGGTTATATGTATATTTACGTGCGTTTCATAAATTTGTTGTCTAAATTTCCTGGCAGAGCCTTGTAAGTATAGTAACTGCTTCATCCGATTGATGTAATACTTCAATGAGAATGCCATTAATGCCCGGTGCTTTGTTCTTTGATAAGGCTTTCAATGCTTCTTTGACGTCTTTCATTACCAGTGGTTCCTGATCATAAGGTACAGGTTGAAGTGACTATTGGTCCACTTGATCTTTATGGTATAATGGCTCTGTATATTCTTTCCACCTTTTCTTGGTCTTCTCAGCATTATTCAACATGGATCCTTGAGAATCTTATAGCGTTCCATTTTGTGCTTGGAATTTTTTCTTTAACCCTCGTAACTTTAAGACAGCTGATCTTGTTCTTCCTCTTATAGTTTCTGCTTCTGTTTCCTTGCATGCGTTGTTGTAGTACGTCTCCTTGTCTTGTCTTACGTTGGAAGTCTGAGTTATGTGATTGCCTCTCTTTCTCTTCTAGCTTTAACTTCTCTGTGTTTCTGGGCAATTTTCTGTGTTTCTTCAGTTATCTATTTTGGCCATTTTTGCTTTTTCACCTTATTTAGAGACTTCTCGCTTTCTTCCAAAACAAGCTTCTTGATGTCATCCCAGAACTCTTCTGGAACTCTGTCATTTGTATCTAAAGCCGCAAATCAATTTTGCAGGCAGTCTTTTTAAATTCCAGTGGTATATTATCAAGGTCATATTTTGCTACATTAATGAGTGACTTGCTCTTTTTCAACTTTAACTTGAGTTTGCATACTACGTAGTAGTTGGTGATCTGTACCATAGTCAGCTCCAGGTTTTGTCTTTGTTGATGTTATTGAGCTTTTCCATCGTCTTCCACAGTTGTAGTCAATTTGATTTTTGTACAGTTCATTGAGTGAAGTCCACATCTACAGTCAGTGCTTGTGTTGCTGGAAGAAGGTGCTTGAGATGAATAGATTATTGGTCTTATAGAATTCTATCAGTCTTTCTCCATCTGCATTTCTGTTAAGTCCGTATTTTCCAGTCACTTTGCCGCCTTCTTTACTGCCAACTTTTGTATTCCAGTCACTCATGACTATCAGGATATCCTGTTTGCATGTTCTGTCAATTTCAGCTTGTATCTGTTCATAGAACTCATCAACGTTTTCCTCTTCTGCAGCTGTTGTTAGGGCATATATCTGAATTATAGTTGTGTTGATGGATATTCCTTGTAAATGAATAGAAATTAAGCGTTCACTGATTGCCCTGTATTTCATTACAGTTCTTGCAAGTTTCTTCTTAATTATAAATTCAACACCATTTCTTCTTTATCTTTCATTTCCAGCATAGTAGACCATGTGATCATCAGATTAAAGTGCCTGATGCCAGTCCATTTCAGTTCGCTGACACCCAGCAGATCGAGTTGTACATGTTCCATTTCATTCTTGACCACTTCCAACTTCCCTTGGTTCATGCTTTGTATGTTTCATGTCCCCAATATGTAAGTCAATTTTGCAACTTCTGACTCTAATTTCATGTGCAGCTACATCAGCAGTAAGACGTCTCGAGGGCTTTGAACCAACCATATCATAAATGCTGGCTTTACTCTGAGAAGTCTTCAGCTCATCTCCAGTAGCCAGTTTAGTGCCTTCCCACCTGGGGGTCTCATCTTCCAGCCATATAGTGCAAGTTGTTTTCTGAATATCCTTTAGGTTTTCGTGGCAAGATACAGAAGTAGATTTGTCAGGCCTTTCTTCCACACAGGTAAGTGTACTGCTACAGTTGTCATAGAAATGTGTTCCTCTGCTGCCAACACTGTCCTGTTCTGCTGCTGCCCAGATGGGTGGTTTGTCTTAGCCTGGCACCTCAGCTGAGACCTGTCTATCTTTGGAGATCTTGCCTGTAGTTAAGCTACTGATAGCTTAGCTCTCAGCATCACTGATGTACACAGTTGGACAATTTTCAATTATTTCTCAAGATATTACACATAACATATCTAAAATGCAAGAGTGCCAATAACGTTGACCACAGCTGTACCTAGGACAAGAACTGCCCTATATGCAAGCAGCTTCAGGAAAGGGCAAAGAACAAGAGACATCATGGCAGATGAGAGAGATCTTTGAAAATCCAAATATCGAAAGGATATCTACAAGACCTTTGATTGCATAATTCATGAAAAACTCTGGGCCACAGTAAGAAGCATGAGTATACTAGAACACATCAAAATTTTTATGCACAACCTTTACATTGATCAAGAAGCAATAGTTTGAATGGAACAAGAAGAAACAAAATGGTTTAAAATTGGCAAAGGTGTATGACAAGTATGCATAATTTCCCCATACTTGTTCAATTTTATACCAGAACAAATCATCAGAGAAGGCTGGAGGAAGACTTAGTGAAGGTTGTTGATGTGCCAACAATACCACATAACTGGCTGAAAGTGAAAATGATCTGAAATATCTGTTAATCATCATCAAGGAGCATAGTTTTAAAATGAACCTCCTACTTAATATAAAGAAGATGGAGATCATGACAACTGGCAGATCAATAATGCCATACTTTATGGAGAAGAAATAGAAATACTATGCAACCTCAACCTGCTTGGATCAATAATGAAACAAGCAGTCAAGAAATAAGATGCATTACTCGTGGCATAATGTCTATGAAGGATCTAGACAAGATTTTCAACTGCAGAGATGTATGTGTGTACAAAGATTCGACTTGTCCAAGCCATGGTGTTATCAATAGCCTCATGTGGATGCAAAAGTGGGAAATGAAGGAACAAGACAGAAAGAAAATTGATGCTTTCAAATTATGGTGTTGGTCAGGACTGGCCCAACAATTAGGCAAGCTAGGTGGTTGCTTCTGGGGGGAGGGGGTGGCAGAGAGCAAGGCATTCAAAGCTAAGCAATAGATTCTGACAACTTGGGGAGGGGGGCATAAAGCTTAAGGTTTGCCTAGGGTGCCAACACCTTGAACCAATTCTTGGGCCGTCCCTAATGCTGGAGAAGAATACTGCATCTACCAATTGGTACTAGATGAGACCAAACCTAAGCTTTCCTTGAAAGCTCAAATGGCAAGACTTAAGGAAATCATTTTTGCAATCTAACATGTATTGGTGCAAAGTGGTTGGATCAATTAATTCAGGGAACCCTATTCCCCCCCCCCCCCCAACACACGCACTGCAGTTGGGGCACAGGGTTCATGACACTCCCCCAACAACAATTGGACCAGTAATCCCATGCACATCAGACTCCCCTGTGGTGATTCATAGAATAAGGTGGGGGAGGGGCTAGGTGACAACCTGTGGTTGGGTTAGCAGAGCTGCTGGGGCAAAAATATAGGTTATGGGGAGTTATTCCTATGCCACTGCAAAGTGTCACAACTAGGCGAGGACTCGGGGGGGGGGGGGGGTGAGCCAAGTAGCCTTAAAATGGACCATGAGTCTTGACAGGGTGACATCTTAACATTAATACCTAATGAGGCAATTATCCTAAAATATACTGCCAATTAACTAATTTGCAAAACGTTGTTACTGTCTGGAAATAACATGTTTGATATGGATAGTAGGTAGTGCCCATATTAATGTGCATTGAACTTAAGTTGTTCGTACATAGATCCCATAGATGGACACCCAATTTATATTATATTTATAATATAATAGTTGTAAGAGAACTTTTTTTAGAATTGAGTCCTGTTGACTGATAAATTAAAGATAATCTATAGTTGTTAAAAAAATACTCAATTTTTAAATAAATTTGGAATAAATGTGAGAAATCTTGTTTAAGAATTGCTTGCCAATCAATTAGCATTTTGGTCTTCATTTGCCTGCAGAACAGTTTGTTTCATCGGCCCACTGGTATGTGTTCAGATCCTTTATCATTTTTGTTTTGTGTTTCTACTCAGCTCCTTCTTTCCACCCTTGAACCTTAATGCAAGCTTTTTCCCTTCCCCAAACGTTAGCTGCTCGTCTCTCCCTCTCCAGCTATCCAACACAACATTCACTATTATTGGCAACCAGTACAGTCAGCAGAAGAGTGTAAATAGCTACTGGTCCTGTCAACTCTGTGTACCCACTCATGACCCTACAATGGTGCTACCCCTCTTCCTGCATGAACTTCCTTCTGCCACAGAGACAGCTAAGCAATTATGTCCATTTCAGAGATTATTCACTGGCATGGATATTGTCAGGTTTATGTTTATTAAATTTGATATACCGCTCAGGCTGAAGCATCAGAACGGTTTACAATAATATATCATTTGAGGAAATATGAAAGGAACGCCATTTGTAAGATAGGACAGAGTAGAGGACAGAAACAGTCAAAAAGATAAGGCAAATATTTCATTTTGTCTGGGTTTTCTTCTTTTAGCCAAGCTTTGTTGTCATATAATCCTTAATGAAGATAATTTTATAACAAGGCTGTGAAGGTACATACATTGCGCATATTTTATATAGATAACATATGTGCTTATGTATCTGTTTATAAAATAGTAGCTTGGAAAGTGCAGACATCTACATTTGCTCTGAGACAGGCACAAATAGTCCACCTAAGTTTGCAAGGATACATGTGTATTTTATAATCTCCAGAAACAAGCAGGAATGAGTCTTCACATATGGGTACATCGGTACCGACGGAGTCTGCGCGGGAACGCTTCCCAGCGTCCAATCAAGAGCTTTTGGAAGCATCCCAGCACGCCTGCGTGCTGCCTTCCCGCCTTTCCCAACTGCCTCTTCTCAGTTTTCGTTTTTCCGCGGAGCCGGCAGGACGTCCTCCTGTCACCGCAGAAAATTCTTGTTTTTATTTTTTAGTTTTCTTGTGGTCGCGGCTGTCTTCCCGACGCCACCGGTACCGCCAGTGTTTTTCTTTTCTTTTCTTGAAAAAATTTTCCTTTTCCACGGGATATTTTTCTTCATAGTGTCCCACGGTCTCTTAGGCCTTTTAGGCCTTTTCTTTTTCCTAAGAAACCGCCAAGCACTTTCTCAAAGAAATGTTCACTCTGTGGCGGTACAACTTTATTTCTAGACCCTCAAAATCGGTGTCTAACCTGCTTGAGAAGAAGTTTTCAACATCGAGGTTCCCTTGATACACGGTTGCCCTCCAACTTCGGGGCACCGTCCCCTTATTCTTCCACACAGGAGCAGGTAACCCACAAACAGTCTGTTAAGACTAGCCAGTCCTCGAGTGGTAGGTCTCATGCACAGCATATAGACGGCTCCGGCCTTGCCCTCGAGGGCCCACTGGCTTCAAAACCCTGGCAGGAGTCTTCGGTCTCCAAAGCATATAAGGGGTTTCAGGTTGTTCCTGAGGTTTACCCCTCACAGAACATACCTCAGCCGTGTCCGGTGGTGGCATCCGCTTTGAGCGGTACCGATACCCCGGTACCGGCACTAGTGTTGGAGGAAACACTCCTCACCAGGGATCGTCATCTGGCGTCCTCGATACCTTCGGGACCGATGGATACAGTCCAGACTGACTTTCCGGTATCGGTACCAGCACCGATACTACCTCCGACGTCGGTACCCTCCAGACGTGCATCGATAGCCTCACTTCCTTCGATGCCGAGTCTGGAATCGATATCTAGTCTGGAGGACTGGGTACCGACTCGCCTTGGTACTGGCTCTCGGCGATACCACAGGCTCGGTTCCGATGATTCTGATCCACATCTCTCGGTTCCTTTCAGGCTGATTGAGTTGCCACTGCCTGACCTGTCAGACACGGTACCGACATCGGTACCGACGACCTCATTACCTTTACGGTCGATGCCTTCCATGCTTCGCTTATCAGGCTCTTTGCCCTCGATGCCGAGTTTGGAATCGATCTCTAGTCTAGAGGACTCGGTACCACTTTTCTTTGGTACTGACATCGATCGATACCGGTGCTTTGGTACCGAGGATAGTACCCGGTTGGGTTCGGTCACCTCGGTACCGATTAAGCTATCACCAATGACTACTCCGATGTCTTTGTCGAACTCGACTCCGACATCGGTACCGGTATTGACATTGGTACCGGTATCCACAGTAGCATCATGGCAAACTTCTACCATGCTCTTTTCAACAGGATCTATCCATTTTAGACCAGCCTTGGAGTCTAGACCTGGCATGGACACTGGGATAAGGACGGCTGCTGCTCAGGATACCCAGTACCAGCAACCATCCCTTCAACATTCCACACTGCACTGTGCAGGATCTTCTATTCCTATATATTTGGATACCTCTGTGGATGTTCAGGCTAGTTCTTTAAATCTACCCTGTCCAAGAGAGATTCCTGTTAGGGATCCCTCTTTTCAGAGTTTCCTCCTGGATATAGCAAGATTTCTTGCCATCCCTATCCCAGGACATGATCCTGCACAAGGCTCTCTTTCTAACAAAGAAAAGGGGAGCATAATGCTCCCTTTGCATCATTCCTTGCAGGATCTCCTCCTAGGAATGTGGGAAACACCTTTCAGAGTACCCCCACCTCCCAGGGCAACTGATCTCTTATATCAGGTGCCCCAAACTCCAGGGTTTCAAAAGACTCAACTTCCTCATCATTCCATAATAGTGGAATCAGCAACGAGGCAGGTGAAGAGTAAGAAAAGGCACTCTTCCTATCCGCCAGGTCATGAGTCTAAAACACTGGATGACTTTGGACGTCAGACCTTCCAGTCATCTATGCTTTCTGCAAGAATTCTCTCATATATATTCTATATGAGTCTTTCTCTTGAGGAGGTCACAAAGCAATTACATCTTTTGTCTCCTTTCCTTTCAGATTCCAGGAGTGCAGAATATTCCTCACTGCTTAAGCATATCCAGAATATCTCTTGGTTTCTTTCTCGTGCTTCCCTAGACTCTTTTGAGTCTGTTAGCAGAACTTCTGCTATAGCTATAGGGGCACGACGTAGAGCCTGGCTCCAAGCTTCAGACTTGGACAAATGGGCACAACAAAGGCTGGGACATACTCCTTGCACTGGAAAAAAATCTTTTCAACAAGGAGTCTTTACGTCAGGTTACTCAGTTGTCCACTGATTTACCTATTTCTAAGGGTTCTTCTACCCCTTCCTCTGTTTCAGCACGTAGGAAGTGTCCTACCACACTTTCTCCCCACAGGAGAAGACGATTTTATTCATCACTTGCCCATCATACAGATGTCCCCCAACAGGGAAAGCATCGTCCTGGTCTAAAGCATCCAACCTCTCACCAGGCTCAGCAAACCCAGCACCTGCAGGGTTTCTGATCATTATCAGATGCTTGTGACTCTTGAGGTTAGAATCTGTAACTGCTTCTTCTCAATAGAAGCAATCCACTACTTTTTTCTAACCCCTACACATGGATCACTTTCCAAAAGATATCCATTTTTTCTATATTTCTATGAGCTGTCAGGTTATCCATGCCTATACGTCACAGGTTTCTCCTCTTTTTCCTTGCTAGGGAAAGAGGTCTAACCACTATCCAATGATAGTTCCTGTGCCAGCATATATTTTTCCTTTCTATAGACTTGTTGTTGTTGTTGTTAAGTGCCGTCGAGTCGGAGTCGACTCATGGCGACCCTCTGGATAGCTGTGCTAAATTGTGTTCGTCCTTCATTCAGGTGGCTCATTGTTGACAGACTGGTACCCGTAGCTGCTGTTATAGTATCGATCCTTCTCATTGCTGGCCTTCCTCTTTTGCGTTGACCTTCTATCTTGCCGAGCATAATGTCTTTCTCTAATGATCTCTTTCTTCGCATGATGTGTCCAAAGTATGAAAGTCGAAGTCTTGTCATCTGAGACTTACTACTTCATAAGTCTTCTTCAGCTCCATTCTCTTCACCCTCTTACCAAGTTTTTTCTCTGTAAGAGCGGAATTACTTACTGGGAGGCTTTTCTCTTCAGCCTCTCTAGTTTCTCACTTTGCAGTGCGGAGTTTTCCTCTCTGAGTTACCTCCTCTGTTTCAATCTTGCTTGGGGCAGTCTTTCAGACATGTCCAGAGTTCCTACTCCTGTTCTGTCTCTTCTTTCTGTTTTTGAACAGTAAGAGTCTTCTGCTGTCTTGCTAGCAGCTTCCCATGCAGGAGCTTTAATGTTTGGACCACTGGTTCTTATCCACAAACAACCAGATTGTCCTTCACTAACATTCTGTCTAGTCTTAGTAGTGGCTCCAAGTCAGTACTTCACCTCTCTTGGAGATCATATCACTACAAGCTTTCTAGATTATCTTCTATTCTGCCATCTTCTTTTCCTGAGTTTGGCAGCATAGTTGACAGAGCTACTGGCTCTCTAACAGCCAGTTCTATCCCTTCATTCTCCTGCATCATGCTCTCTGCAGTCTACAGAGAAGCTTTCCACTATGGGCCCTTGCTAGAGAGCATGTTTTTTTTTTTTCTCTAACAGCTATCCTAGCTGGTTAGAAAAGCCTTTTCAGTCATGTCTCCCATGACTAGAAGGTTTCCCCTTCTTTTCTTTCTCCTTTTTTGATATAAAGGACATAGGCCTTCTCTTACGTGAAGACTCAAGGAGTTGCCAGTTCCCTGCTTTAGTCCATAGCATTCCCAATTGGGGATATGCTCGTCCTCATGGTAAGAATGCATGATACCTTTGCCCTTAAGCAGGTCAACATGGTATCTCCTCTCTAGGCGTATTCTGTCTACTTACCATGCCAGAGTCCTAGAAGACTCGGTACTTGCTGGCTGCACTTTGACATTGTCCTTGGTTTTTCACGTAACAGTCCTGGTTATTTTGCACTAACTAGCATTCTTGCAGATCATGACCAGGAGGAATAGATTCTCTATATGTCTTCTCAAGTAGGTTCCACCTTCTTGTTATTAGATGAATCGTTCCTCTCCACATAGCCTATATGATCACTGTACTGTAGGCATATCTCTGTCTGTTTAGCTGCGGACACCCATATGTAAGCCTACATATCCATATTTATTTTTGTGTGTATTTTATGCCCTGCCATATCTCGCTATAGATATATTTCTATATGTCTGTCTATTTATTGATATATATATCTATATGTATTTCTTGAGATATTTTCTTAGAGATAGATATGTATCCACATACTTATCTATCTCCTTGTCTATTCTCATATACCAATATGAGTCTGACTATTAAAAAGGGACCCAGGATATCAATGCTTGACCCAGTACAAGCATTGTGGAACCTGTGTCTTTTGGGGATATTGCTAGGTACGTATGACCTAGATTGGCCACTGTTGGAAACAGGATACTGGGCTTGATGGACCTCGGTCTGACCCAGTATGGCATGTCTTATGTTCTTATGTTCTTATTTTACCCATTCCTTTGCTATCTAGCAGGTTTGGGGTTCTACACACACAACCACTCCTGTGGTACTCAAAAATTTTTATACCATAACCTAACGGTTTAGGTACCTCTGAAGCTCTCCATGCCCAATATCTCTCCTAGCTTACTCCAGTTAGGAGAGACATTGTGGATCTTCAATTAATCACAGGCTTAACGCCTCAGGCATTTGTCCTCTCTTTTGGGATACAAGGAGTTTCCACACCTTTCTCCCCACAAGGACTGTGCCTGTTTGTCCAAATCAGTTAGCCTTTCTCTTTTTGCTCCTAAGAGTGTCTCACTCTGCCTCCAAAAGAGCTAGGTTTTTTGTCATAAAGCCTTCCGCTGAATGCACATTGTTTTTGGACTACCCCAGTTTTTCCCACTGGGGTTCCTTGTTACCTTTCAGGATTCTGACCTCCATTGATTTTCCTACAGGATTATCACCTCCACTTACAGTGAGGTCCTCTTCAAGGTTCCTCTACTAGGTTCCCCGTAGATTCATGAACCACCATACTTCTGTGAAATCCTGTCAAGGGAGGTCCATATTGCAATATCCTTTGCAATATTATTGAGGACCATCATCATCCAGGCATGGACTCCTTCTCTGCAGTCCTATGCTAGATTAGCTGTTCCACAGCATCCTTCTTTCTTCAACTCCTACCCTCCATCCTCAGGATGCCTGGTGTTCTGGGAAATAGCATGTTCCAGCCTATGACATGCTGGGACTCCAGGCATCTCAGCTTGGGAGTCCCCATATGTGAAGACTCATTCCTGCTTGTTCCTGGAGATAGCACAGTTACTTACCTGTAGCAGGTGATCACTGGGAACAGCAGGAATAAGTCTTCACAACCCACCCACCTCCCCGGGAGTTGTATCTCTCTCTATCTTTCCTTTCTCTCTCTCTCTTTGTCTCAGCTTTCTCTCTCTCTCTTTGTCTCAGCTTTAAAACTTAACTGAGGAGAGGCAGTTGGGAAAGGCGGGAAGGCAACACGCAGGCGTGCTGGGATGCTTCCAAAAGCTCTTGATTGGACGCTGGGAAGCGTTCCCGCACAGACTCCGTCGGTACCGACGTACCCATATGTGAAGACTTATTCCTGCTGTTCCCAGAGATCACCTGTTACAGGTAAGTAACTGTGCTAAATGTACCCCTATTTCATAACTCTACCCCAGCTCATCCAGTCTCCGCTCCTGGGAAGACCTATGCTTTTTTTTTGTGTAAAAGCACAAGCTACATATTGTTAAAGAGTACTTTTACACGCGTATACTCCCAAGCCATTTTATATGCACCTATTTCTGTGGGTAAACCCCCCAGAAAAGCTTTATAAAATTAGCTCCATCGTGTATACAAAAAGATACTCAATGGAGCCCTTTTGAAGCTTTCGTGTTAATTATTTTTCTGTAATTTTATTTTATTGTAGTTTTTACCACTTTCTCATGTTTCCAATAACAAGAATGTGGTGGAGGAAAGAGATGAGAATTTGATCTGATCACATTGATTTGCTTTATATATCTAGTTGATGACATAAACACACTTGAAAATTAATAATGTCTAAACTTTGTTGTTCAGTAACATATATATCTTATTTTCAGAATCTATTACTTTGCTAAAATGTATTTCCTAGGATTTTCAGGTATGTTTTAACTTGTATTTTTTTTTGTTAGCAATGAGGAGCTTTGTAGCTCATTGTCCTGAGCTTCTGACTGAAGATGTAATTAGGAAATTGATGACACCAATAGAATGTGCTATGACAATGATGTCACAGTAAGTATATCCTCTTTAACATGACAGCTGTCACTTTCTTCTTGGAATTCTAACCCATTCAGAGCCTTTCATCACCTCGCTTAACTGCCATTTTTGATGGAGAACCCAATCACCATGGGCTTTTATTCATGGCCACCTTGGATTTGAAGATTAAGATAACTCAGCACATTGCAAAGTTATGAAAGACCAAAATGTCATCCCTTTTAGATGTGGGAATAACAATATTAATGTTTCTTAACTGCCCCATGTACTGACTCATCTTTATCTTGAGAGATGCTAGGATATATTGAGAAGTTGTATCCTGGTGCTTCTGTACTCACAAGCATAAAGCTGAATGCCTGACATTTGATGCTTGAAACCCTTACTATCACCTCTGATCCATCTTTAGCACGCTCTGTTTCAAAGCAGGTCCCTGAAAATCTTAAGGAAAGGAATAGAGAATAAAACCAAGGATATTATAATGCCTCTGTATCACTCCATGGTGTGACCGCACCATGAATATTGTGTGTAGTTCTGGTCACCATATCTAAAAAAGGATATAGTGGAATGAGAAAAGGTACAGAGAAGAGCGGCCAAAATGATAAAGGAGATTGAAGGTTTTTCCTGCAAGGAAAGGTTTAAAAGGTTAGGGCTCTTCAGCTTGGAAAAAGGGGCTGAGGGGAGATATGATAGAGGTTTATAAAATAATTACTGGAGTGGAACAGGTAAATGTAGATCGGTTGTTTACTCTTCCAAAAAGTAGAAAGACTTGGACATGCAATGAAGCTACAATATAGCACAGTTGAGGGGTGGAGTTGTGTCATGTGATATCAATTTGATTCTAAACCATCTGGTAAGAATTTCCCTTGAGCTTCTAGACTCTTGAGGGCTGAGTTGCCTAATCTAGAATATTTGTTTTCTTGTGGAATTCACTTTAGTTTGCAGAGTCGGTGAACTTCTTCACCTTAAATAAAATTTATTCAGAGTAGGGATGGTATTTGTAGCCTTACTAAGCTCCTTCCAAAGTGGTATCACATTTACAGCTTAATTGGTGATCTGCCAGTATTCTTCCCTTGGCCACCTGTTTTATAATGGTAAATCAGCTCTCCACTTACTGTTTTATGAAAGAGTTGATACCTTTCTAGAGCACGTTAAAGCCCATAGAAAGTACTTTAAATTGTATTTCTTTTTATCTTAACATACGGGGCATTGTGATGACAATATGCACCATATTTGACTAAGTAGCAGATTTCATCTCCCATTGCATGTGACTGCCTTAGCAATATCATTAGCCAATTCAGGGTCTACTTCAAAGGAAGTAGACCCTGAATTGGCTAATGATATCACTAAGGTAGTTTGCTTGGGTAAATGCTAGTTACATGTACAAATCTTTGTTTTTGAAAATATCTCCCAGACATAATTTATCCATTTAAAGAAAGTTGATGCTTGGGGTGTTCAGTGGTCATAGTTTTGGATTTAGAATTGTATTTTAGATTTATTACTCAAGTTTTCTAAATCTAAGCTGCAGGCAAGTTACATATTCGGGTACATGAGTTATTTCCCTGTCCAAATCTGCTTACAGTTTATTAATATTTCATATACCATCTTTTTTATGCAGGCAAAGCAGTTTATAATAATATAAAATCAAGACCAGAATTTCAGCTTTAGATATTGCCACGAGGAGACTAGCATGACTATGGGCTTGTGAGAAGATGCAAAGCTTGCACTGGAGATAATCTCTCTTTTAATTAGAAGGCAATGGAGTGTAGATACCATTAAGCATCATTATGCTACATTGCAGCCCCTCTTTGTGTTAGCTCCAGAATCTATATGCTCTTCCAGATAAACAAGTACCATGCAGTATAGAAGAACTTGAGACAAGTTTAATGCCCTTCTCCAAGCAAATTAGACTGTTTGGCCAATGAAGCATTCTTTTTTTTTTTTTTCCTTTTGGACGGCAATGTCCAGACACAGCCAGCTCTTTTTACTAATACTCATCCTGTCCTTCTATAGGGGATCAAGCATAGTTCTTTTTAAAGGAATGGCGAGCTATTACAACGGATACCTGTCTACTCAGCATTGTAAAATTTGGATTCCGCTTGATTCCTCCTAATAGAGCAGTAACCTATTCATATCTACCTCAAGACTACATCCATACATAATTTATAAGATACACACATACTTGCTTCCGAGCAGATATAAATGTAGATAGATCCAGTTTAGCCATAGTTGTGTATGTTTTGTGAGGCTGTTTTATAGACACACAGGTACCTATGTGTTTTTATAAAATAGCCTCAAAATAGACACCTACTTGGACTTCTAAGTGAGGCAACTCGTTACAAAATTACTATTATAGACAGCAATATTCAAAAGTTTTACCCCGGTAATTATGGGAGTTCCCTGTACAAATTTTGATTTTAAGAATTATCTCCTATTAACAACATAAATTTTGTTCAGTTATCTGAAAGCGGTGCTTGGAGTGTTCCAGGAGCACAATTTTAAATTAACTGAACAATACTGATGATCAGATTTGTCCAGTTAAAGTTAACTGATGTTTGGTTGCACAGATAGCTGTCTAAAGCCAGCTTACCTGATAGAATTTATCTGATAAAGTTACCAAGCCGCTGGTTTGCTGACTAGCTGCCCAAAATTGTTATAGTGTTCCAGGATTAAAAGACCCAAACAATTTCCTTAATTTTCATCATAGTCTAAAATAAGAAACCATAGACCTCTTAAAAATCTTACATTTAAAATAATTCCCTTTCTTAATCTGTGTATCCATACTAATAATAGTTTCAAATTTACATTAATGACAACACTACTAAATTAATTAGCTAGAAATTTCTGGTCTTGTTAAACACCAGATATTTAACTTGTGACACAAATACTAGATGGGTGGAATCATTATGTCAACAGTTCTGACATGGTGGATCTCATTAGACAAAGCATGGATATTCTTGATAATGTCATAATCTTTGTAAAGTAAGAATTCTGCTTGTGTAATACTTATGACTCATATCAGAAAAATATGAAATGTCAGCCTTCAACTTACCCAACTGAATGCTTATATCAGGAATCTAGAACCTACCAAAGTGTTCTTCAGTGTAAGGCTCAAAGGCACTAGCAGTTCCCATTGACCCTTAGGGAGGTTTGCAACTAAGTACTACCTCTGGAACAGGTGTTCTGTTTTCTTCTGGCATTGCATCATTGAGTGCCAGGTGCATAGTGACCACACAAGAAAACGGAACAGCTGTTCTAGAGGTGGCACCAACAGTAAGCCTTTGGACAAAGTGAAGGGGAATTAACCAATTGGAAGGCGAGCCAACTTGGAAAGAATAGTGATGGAGATAGGATAGTGAAGGTGACTGATGGGACAGGTAGATGTGAGTTGAGACTGACTGGAATAGGATCGGGGAAGAGTATACAGGAACATTTGTGTTAGGGAAGAATGGCTGAGGGGGAGAGAGAAAACATGTGAAAGGGGCGTAGGACAGATAGGTAGGTAGGTAGAAAGAGGGAAAGAAAAAGTATGTAAAGAGGGAGAGGAGGAAAGCACAGGGGCATATGTGCTATTTTGTGTTAATGCATGCCAAATTTAATACATGCTACAAATTTTAGCAAACAGCACAAGATGAAAAATACATGTCTGATTATAACTGCATTTTGTCATTACTGATTTACAAGGGCATTCATTTTGAAATTAGTCTTTTAATCCATTCAGTGGTTGGAAAGCTTTTTTCAGAATTATTACTGGACCACTGGGTATTGCCAAGAAACAGTATAGAATATGCTCTGAATTTTTATTTCAATATAACAGTCTCCAGGAGAAGTGGTCAGCTACAGCTTGAAGGTATAGTACTTGGTACCTATAATGTCCCAACCGCATTGTGCTACCTGCCCTGGTGGGAAATGGAAAGCTGATATGATTCATGTTGACAGAATGTCACAGAGTATTTGCCTACTATTTTAAGCTCAAGCTGCGCAGCAATAATTCAGAAAAAACTTTCCAGCTTGAAATTCTTTTAAAATTGTATAAAAGCAGCAAACTATGATGTTAGTAGCACTAATATAATGGGCTACATACCTTGCAAGTGACTCACAGGCCAATATTTAAATCCAGAGTTGGCATTTTTTAAAGTGCTGGCTGCAGCACTTAAAGGAAACCAGATATTCAATGCTGGAGTCTGGATAGTGGCCAGCACTAAATATCTGGTTTCAGTGCTGGTTACTGGCACTATCTAGATAGTGGTGATATTCAGCTGCTCTCCGGATAGTAAAGCCGTAAAATGAGAACTGCTTTTTTCATGGCCTAACTTCATGTGGTTTGTTACCTGGTTAGTGGTCTGAAAATCACTGCTAACCAATGAAATTCTTGCCATACCCATTTACCATTCTGGCCACAGTAGAGATATTCAGCAGCACTGTCTGGATAGTGCCACTGAATATCACTTGCGTCGTTTATCCAGTTAGCAGGTCTTGGTAATTGGATAAGCCCTTCTGAATATCTGGCAATGATGTTTGAAATCCTATAGTAAACGTAGCAAAATTATTAAAGAGTATTTGCATATTCATAAAATTGCTATAATTCTAAATGTATTTTTCACTTTATAGCATTCCATCTGTGACCAAAGCCCATGGAGCTCACTTGAAAGCTAGTGCTGCAATGGTTCGCCTCAGACTGTATGATATTCTGGCATTGTTGCCGCCAAAAACTTATGAAGGTAAAGATGAAAAGCTCTTGTGATGGTTAATATCTTACTAAAAGAATATAATTTGATTCTTATTAAAATATCCTTTTTGTAGGATTTTGTTCCTTTTTAGTAAACTCTGTTAGGAAGAATTACAGTATATCAATTCACTTGTTTGCAAAACAAATAAGTCTGGTCATTGATGAGCCACAGTGGTCAGGGTTTTTTTTTCTTTTCTTTTAAATGCTGGCTGCCATAGGTAAAAAGTTCTACATATACAATGATGCTATCTAAATAGTGGCAGGCATGTAAAGTCCTGGTTTTTCTTTTTTTTTTTAGGTGGTATGTGGTGGTACAGGGTACAAGCACCTTTTTTATTACTTGCTAAAATTGCCGTATGGTTCTCATGTATTAATGAAAGACTCCTGCATATGATTACCGACACTTTTTTTTCTAGCAAAAATGCTTGGTCACCACTATACATTTTAGTAGGGTCGTCCAAGGGTATCTGATGCCCTAGATGATGATCCTACCCCCTTCATAGTCCAGCCTCTCCTCGTCCCTTGCATAGTACCCCATGTCCAGCATTTCATCTGCCCTTTCCTACCCCAGCCCCCGTTGCCTGCATCTCCACTTCCCTAGCTGCCCCAAGGTGTCCAGCATTTCTTCTACCCTTCTTTTCTCCCTCCCCCTCCCCCTCCCATATATTTCTGCAGCTCTGCTTCTCTTCCCCTAATGAGAAGCTTACTGGAGGAGGCAACGGGTTGCAGCAGGACTTGAGGATGGATCTGTGCTTTATTTATTTATTTGACCAGTTTTCTATACTGCCTTATCCTTCAATCAAAACGGTTTGCGTTATTTAGCTACTACAAACAGGTACTTAAGGTCCTGTGCCACATTGACTTTCATTCTGTAATAGCAACTGTGCAGGCAGAGGAAAAACGTAGGGCCACAGTGGGGACAGGGGGAAATGAAGGGAAAATGCTGAAAAATCGGTGGTGCTATACAGATAGTGCTGGGGTGGTCCATGGGGTGCAGTGGAAGAGGAGATGGAGACTGACTAGATAGTTTTGAGGTAGTCTGTAGAGATACTCAGTGGCACCATTAAAGACAGAAGTAACCCAAATGCTCTTAAGTACAGAGCAGATAGTTTCAAAGATTCCAAATTACCCCTATCTACTGATAACCAGATTAATATGAATAGAATGCAACCTCTAAAATGCTTGCATACAAATGCTAGAAGTCTAAAAAAATAAGACGGGAGAGTTAGAATATATAGCACTAGATGAGAGGTTAGATATCATTGGTATCTGAGACCTGGTGGAAGGAGGACAACCAGTGGGACACTGATACCTGGATACAAATTATATTGCAATGATAGAGCTGATCAAATTGGTGGGAAGGTTGCACTCTGTTGGAGAGGGCATTGAGTCACACAGGATTAAAGTTTTGCAGGAAACAAAATATACTGTAAAATCTCCATGGATTGAAATTCAATGTAAAAAGGGAAAGGCGATGGCAGTGGGATTCTACTATCGACCATCTGACCAGAATGAACAAAAGGATGTTGAAATGCTCAAAGAAATCAGGGAAGCTAACAAAAGTTGCAACACAGTAATAATGGTGATTTAAATTTCCCCGGTATCTACAGGGTCAGTGTCACAGCAGGACATGCTAGGGAGATAGTTTCTAGATGAAATAAATGACTGCTTCTTGGAGCAGCTGGTTCATGAACAGACAAGAAGGGAAGCAATTTTGAACCTACTCCTTAGTGGAACACAAGATCTGTTGTAAGAGATAAAAGGGTATTGGGACCACTTGGCAATAGTGATCATAGCATGATCGCTTTTGATTTAATAAATGGAGGAAGGACAGCAAGGAAATCCACAGTACTACCTTTTAGTTTTCAAAAGGGAGATTATGATAAAATGAGGAAAATAGATTAAAAAAAAAGAGCAGCTGCAAAGGTTAATGATTTACAAGCATGGGTGGTGTTTAAAACTACTATCTTGGAAGCCCACACCAGCTGTATTCCACGCTTTAAGAAAAGTGCAAGGAAGTCCAAAAAACTGACAGCATGGTTTAAAGGTGAGGTCAGAGAGGCTGTTGTAGCCAAAAAAGCATGTTTCAGGAAATGGAAAAAGTAGCCAAATGACACAAACTGGAAACAACATAAGAACATAAGATATGCCATTCTGGGCCAGACCAAGGTCCATCAAGCCCAGTATCCTGTTTCCAACCGTGGCCAATCTAGGTCATAAGTACCTAGCAGTTTCCCCAAAAGACACAGGTTCCACAATGCCTGTATTGGGTCAAGCAGTGATATCCTGGGTCCCTTTTAATAATGGTTTATGGACCTTTCCTTCAGGAACTTGTCCCAAACCGTTTTTAAACCCAGCTACACTAACAGCTTTTACTTCATCCTCTGGTAACAAATTCCAGAGTTTGATTACACATTGAGTGAAAAAATATGTTCTCTTATTAGTCTTAAATAGGTTACCCTGAAGCTTCATTGCATGTCCCCTAGTCTTTCTATATTCTGATGACGTAAACAATCGATCTACGTAAAAATTGCAAGAGGATCTTGATAAATTGGAAGACTGGACGTTCAAATGGCAGTTGAAATTTAATGTGGACAAGTGCAAAGTTATGCACCTAGGAAAGAATAACCCAAACTATGGTTACACAATGCAAGGTTCCATATTAGGAACCACCACCCAGGAAAAAGATTTAGGCTTCATCATGGATAACACATTGAAATCCTTTGCCCAGTGTGCAGCAATGGCCTGGAAGGCAAATAGAATGCTAGGAATCATAAGGAAAGGATTCGAGAATAAAACAAAGGATATTATAATGCTTCTGTATCGTTCCATGATGTGACTGCACCTTGAATATTGTGTTCAATTCTGTTCGCTGTATCTTAAAAAGGATATAGCAGAATTAGAAAAGGTACCGAGAAGAGCCACCAAAATGGTAAAAGGGGATGGAAGGATACCCCTATGATGAGAGGCTTAAAAGGTTAGGGCTCTTCAACTGGAAAAGAGACGGCTGAGGGAAGATATGATAGAGCAGGGGTGGCCACTCCAGTCCTGGTGCACCACAGGTTTTCAGAATGCCTCTAATGAATATTCATGAGTTATATTTGCATATAATGGGAGGCAGTGAATGCAAATATACTCCATGAATATTCCTTAAGGACATCCTGAAAACCAGGCATTATAACTCACATTCCCTAACAGGTAACCCCAGTACCTTGGTCTGATCATCATATAATCTCTTTCGAACTCCTAGTACAACTTCCTCCGCCAAAAAACAACACACAGTTAATCAGTGATGCTTCAGGTTTCAACAAAGACACTATACTTGACTTCATACTACCTAAGCTCAGCACTAACTCTACAGACCTTACATCAATAATAATGAATTGGAATGACACCATCACATCAATTGCTCTTGCCTCGCAGAAAAAGACATCACCAAGATCAAACAAGACACCATGGTACTCATCGGACATAAGATGAGCCAAATTCAAGTTAAGGCAGATGGAAAGGCACTGGCGAAGAACTAAAAGTCAAACAAACCTCCAGAAATACATGGTAAAACAGAAACACTCTTAACCTCCCTAACCAACAGAGTACTTAACACTAGAAGCCCCAAAAGGAATTTTACCTAGAAACCCCAAAGTGCGTCAATTGATGCATTATCATGACGACTGCGTTTAGCATAAAATGCAGATGTGAATTAATGTGAAGTTACTTATTTGTTAAATACGTGCAGTATGTGACGTCATTACATGACGTCATCGTGTGTATCTCCAGGAACAAGCAGGAATGAGTCTTCACATATGGGTATCGTCGGTACCAACGGAGCCTGCGCGGGAATGCTCCCCAGCGTCCAATAAGAAAGCTTTTGGGAGCATCCCACAGCGCCTGCGTGCTGCCTTCCCGCCCTTCCCAACCGCCTCTCTCCAGTTCTTCTTTTCCGCGGAGCCAGCAGGTCGTGTTCTTGTCACCGCAGAAGAAGTTCTTTATTTTTTCTTTATTCTTTTGTGTCGCATCTGCCTTCTTCGACATCGGACCGGTACCGCCGGTCTTTCTTTTCTTTCTTTAAAAAAAACAAAAACAAAACGCTTTATTTCTACTGTGCATTTTCAGTTTTTGGGCCCTAGGCCTAAAAATATTTTCCTCATGGAGAAGCCCGCTTCTGGGTTTAAAAAATGCACAAAATGTGGCGGTACTATTTCTGTCACCGACACCCATGACTGGTGTCTAAAGTGTTTGGGACCTGACCATTCCATCACGGATTGTGTGTCCTGTACCATGATGTCTGAGAGGTCGGCAGAACCGAGCAGCCAAGCTCAGTACCCTGTTTCCCTCTGATGCAGCTTCGGTAGCATCGACGTCTTCCAGGGCCTCCTCTTCCTCCCATGGATCTCAGGTAACCAAGCATAAATCTGGCCGGTCCTCGAAGGGTAGATCTCCCTCCAAGCATCGAGATGCCTCCGGGCTTGCCCTCGAGGATTCCGCACCGGCAAAATTACCCCGGCGGGAAGCTCTGGCTTCCAAAGCATTATCTATGGGGTCACAGGTTGACATCGATGGCTCGGCCTTGACAGATCACCTGTTGCCGTGTTCTGGTGCACCGGTGGCTCCCACTGGTACCGACATCCAGACTCTGGTGGCGTCGATGGATCAGAAAATTCTAACCATGCAGCGCACCTTAACGGCTTTCATACAGGCTGCGACGCCTCCGGTACCGCAACAATCCCCATTGCTGGTACCGGCTCCGGTACCGGCATCGCTCCCAGTACCGGTACCGATTGCATTGACATCGACATCGGCTTCGGTGTCGACTGCAACGGTACCCTGTCCTATGATGCCCATCGGTACCGAACAGGTACTGATTACTCCCGATGTCGATCCCACTCGATACGGTTATCGGGCTTTACAGGAGCATCCAGACAGTCGGTACTTCGATTCCTCTGAGGACTCTGATGAGTCTGAGGGTTCTGTAGAAGCATCGATACTTCTTCCACAGGAGTCTTCTTCACCTAAACAAAGAATGTCTCCTCCAGAAGACTTGTCTTTTCAAGACTTTGTTAGGGAAGTGGCTAGGGGCCTCTCTATCACAGTGGCCCCTGAGTCAGAACCCAGAGCCAAGGAGTTGGATATTTTACAATATCCTAAAGCTCCTAAAGAGGCAGCTACTTTACCTGTTCATGAGATTCTTTATGATGAGGATGTGGGAGACACCTCTCACCACCTCTCCTCATTCTCGCAGGTTAGACACCATGTATCGTGTCCCTCCTTGTCCTGGCTTCCACAAGATTCAGCTTCCTCACCACTCTATTGTGGTAGAGTCTGCCATGAAGAAGATAAAGAGTGCAAAAAGACACTCATCTAATTCTCCAGGGCGTGAATACAGGACCCTGGATGCTTTTGGTCGAAGGGTTTTCCAAGCTGCTATGCTAGCTGCTAGGATCAATTCCTATAGTCTCTATATAGGAATGTTTCTAAAAGAAGTCACAGATCATCTGCAGACTTTAACCCCTTTCATTTCAGAGGATAAAAGAGAGGAGTTTCTCACTTGGCTCAAACATGCCCAAGATGTTTCCAAATTTTCCAACCGTGAAGCCTTTGACTCTTTTGAGTGTGTAAGCAGAGCTTCGGCTATTGCCATAGGGGCACGCAGAATTGCTTGGCTACAAGCTTCTGATTTGGAGCTCTGGGTCCAAGATCAATTGGGAAATCTCCCTTGTACAGGTGAAAACCTTTTTGGTAAGGATTGGCAAGCAAAGGCCACTCAGATGGATGCTGAAAACTCTGCTTTGGATCGACTTTCAAAGTCTACCTCTGCTCCTGTTAAGAAAAGATTGTTTAAAAAGACATCTTTTTCCAAAAAGGGAAGATACTATCCTGCTTATGGTCAGCAGGCATCTTCTGCAGGTCGTTTTGCTGCAAAGCGTCAGCAGCCACCTAAACAGGCCAAGTCAAAGGCAGCTAGACCTTCCACGGCCCAGCAGCCTCAGCCTCCACAGGGCCTTTGACTCGCTACTAGAGAACTTAGCCTTTCTAGCTCTGGAAGGACCAGAGCCCCTTACCATCCCAGGAAGGTTGACTTACTTTACTCCCAGATGGGAGCAAATCACAGCAGAGCAATGGACACTCTCCATCATAAGGGAAGGGTACAAGCTTCATTTCTTAAGCCTTCCCCCCCACACCATGGTGAAACAGTTCAATTCTCCAACATCTCTCCTCAACCTTCTAGGTCAGGAGATTGCCATCCTTCTTGCTCAAGGGGCAATAGAAGAAGTACCTCTTCTTCAACAAGGCACAGGGTTCTACTCCCCTTATTTTCTTATTCCAAAGAAAACAGGGGGCTACAGACCCATCTTAGATCTCAGAGAATTGAACAAATTTCTATTCAAGGAGAAATTCAAGATGATTTCTCTCGGTGCTCTGCTTCCATACCTTCAGAGTCAGGACTGGCTTTGTTCTCTAGATCTCAAGGATGCGTACACCCATGTCCTCATCCATCCAACTCACAGAAGGTTCCTTCAGTTCCTTTTTCAAGGAAAGCACTACCAATACAGGGTGCTTCCTTTTGGTCTGGCCTCTGCACCAAGGGTGTTCACGAAATGCATGGCAGTAGTAGCTGCATTTCTACGCACTCTAGGAATATTCGTCTTCCCATATCTGGATGACTGGCTCATTCGAGCTCCATCTCAAGCAGAGGCCAAGACTTGTCTAACCTGCACAATGCGTGTTCTTCAGTATTTGGAACTAGTAATAAACATCCCAAAATCCAGTCTCACCCCTACTCAGTCCCTCGAGTTTATAGGGGCTTGGTTGGATACCATAACTGCAAGGGCCTATCTTCCTCAGGCCCGTTGCCTACGCTTGGTGCAGTTAGCCTCCCAAATACAGTTAAAGCCCCTTTTAACTGCTCGAGAAATGCTACAACTCTTAGGCCACATGGCATCCACTGTGCATGTGGTTCCATATGCTCACCTTCACATGAGGGCAGCTCAATGGACTTTGTCCACCCAATGGACTCAGGCATCAGGTTGCCTGTCAGACAAAATAGCAAACTCCAGTCGCCTTTTTTGGTCTCTCCAGTGGTGGAAGTCCTCTCAAAACCTATTGCTGGGGTCCCCTTTTCAACAGTCATTTCCCCAAGCAACCCTTACAACAGATGCCTCTCCAAGGGGTTGGGGAGCTCATCTGCAAGATCTCTCCACCCGGTGCATCTGGTCTCCACAGGAGACTTCACTACACATAAATCTCTTGGAACTCAGAGCAATTTTCTTAACTCTCAGAGTGTTCCACTTCCTGCTCAGCTACAGGACAGTCCTCATCCACATGGACAATCAAGTAGCTATGTTCTATGTAAACAAGCAGGGAGGGACTGGCTCTCTGTCGCTTTGCAACAAAGCTTTGCGACTGTGGGCCTTCGCCAGAGAGCATCAGATTCATCTTATGGCAGTATATCTTCCAGGCGTTCAAAACTCTTGGGCAGACAGACTCAGTCGAGTTCTGCTTCCACATGAATGGTCCCTCCACAGGGACCCAGGTAGCCAGGATTTTTCGAATTTGGGGAACCCCAGACATAGACCTATTTGCAAGTCCGTGGAATGCCAAACTTCCCCGATTCTGTTCCAGGATTCCGTGTCAGGGAGTTCAGGCCAAGGATGCCTTCCTCCTTCACTGGGGTCAAGACTTCCTTTATGCTTTTCCATCCATTCCCCTAATTCCCAAAACACTGTTCAAGCTTCAGAGAGACCGAGGTTCTATGATCCTCATAGCACCACATTGGCCATGCCAAGTGTGGTACCCTCTACTTCTGCATCTCTCTCAAGCTCCGTCCCTGGAGTTGGGCTCTGCTCCAGATCTTCTCTCCCAGGAAGACGGAACATTGTGGCACCCAAACCCCCAGTCTCTCCATCTGAGGGCCTGGTTGCTGAAGGCCTAGACCTTCAAGTTTTCCATCTCTCTCAGCAAGTCAGAGATATTATTCATGCTTCTAGAAAGCCTTCCACTAGACGTTCCTATGCTTTCAAATGGAAAAGATTTACCATTTGGTGTTCAGAGAAGGGTCTTAACCCTCTTGCAATACCTTTGAATTCTTTACTAGAGTATCTTCTGCATCTTTCCCATGCAGGCCTCAAAATGAATTCGGTAAGAGTCCATTTGAGTGCTATTGCAGCGTCCCTCAAGCCGCTCAATGGACAGCCTGTTTCCTCTCATTCTCTTATAGCAAGATTCATGAGAGGCCTTCTTTTAACTAAACCTCCCATTAGACCACCTCCAGTGGCATGGGACTTAAATCTGGTTCTTGGCCAGTTTATGAAGCCACCCTTTGAACCTTTAGCCACCACCTCCTTGAAATTTCTTTCTTGGAAGGTTATCTTTCTCATTGCAGTCACCTCAGCACGTCGCATCAGTGAGTTGCAAGCCTTGGTGTCTAATCCTCCTTATACAAGGTTCCATCATGATAAGGTAGTCCTCAGGACCAATCCACACTTTATGCCCAAAGTGGTCTCGCCTTTTCATCTGAACCAGGAGGTATACTTACCTGTCTTTATTCCAGGACCTCATGCATCAAGGGCAGAGAGGAAACTTCATACTTTGGGTTGTAAAAGAGCTCTCGCCTTTTACTTACAAAGAACACAGCAACATAGAAAGTCTTCTCAACTCTTTGTTGCTTTTGATCCTTCCCATTTAGGACTTCCAGTTTCTAAGAGAACACTGTCCAACTGGATTGCTCAGTGTATTTCTTTCGCCTACCAAAGTAGGAACCTTTCTCTGGAAGGCCATGTGACAGCTCACAATGTGAGGGCCATGACAGCCTCAATGGCTCACCTAAACTCTGTGTCCATCGACCAAATCTGTCGAGCGGCCACCTGGGCCTCGGTTCATACCTTCACAGCCCATTACTGTTTGGACAAGGACTCCCGCCGGGATGCCTCGTTTGGTCAGGCTGTTCTCAAACACCTGTTCCATTCCTAATCAACTCCAACCCACCTACCCTGGTTGGATGCCAGAGATCCATGGGGGGAGGTGGAGCCCTTTTCAAGGACACACAACTCTGGGGTCTCTCCCTGGCATCTGCAGCTAGGGAGTCCCCATATGTGAAGACTCATTCCTGCTTGTTCCTGGAGATAGCACAGCTACCTGTAACAGGTGATCTCTGGGAACAGCAGGAATAAGTCTTCACAACCCACCCACCTCCCCTAGGAGTTGTCTCTCTCTATCTATCTTTCCTTCCCTCTCTCTCTCTTTGTCTCAGCTTTAAAACTCGAACTGGAGAGAGGTGGTTGGGAAGGGCGGGAAGGCAGCACGCAGGCGCTGTGGAATGCTCCCAAAAGCTTTCTTATTGGACGCTGGGGAGCGTCCCGCGCAGGCTCCGTCGGTACCGACGATGCCCATATGTGAAGACTTATTCCTGCTGTTCCCAGAGATCACCTGTTACAGGTAAGTAACTGTGCTTTATTGTTTGTAATGTTGAAGTAAAACTGTAAACAGTGATTGAGATGCGCCACCTAGTGGGAACATGAATTTATACCTAGAAGCCCCAAAGTACATCAATTGACGCATCCAAGCAATTGAGAGAGTCAATTGACGTACTTTGGGGCTTCTAGGTATAAATTCATTTTCCCGCTAGGTGGTGCTTCTGTCATTTAATTTTCGATACACATATTTGAACATCTTGACCTTGCTAACAAAGTCATGGAACCATGACTGACATGGTTCTAGCAGTGGCACTGGTATACAACTTTGAAGATGCATTTGTGTCAATTGACGCACTTTGGGGCTTCTAGTGTTAAAGGAATTGAAAACCTCAAACAAGATTATGTACTCATCTTCATAGACATAACTGCCGGCTTTGATGCAATAAACCATACCATACACCTAGACAGACTGACGGAGATAGGAATTAATGGCACTCCACTGTCATTGTTTCGTTCTTATCTGACTTACAGTTTCAAGTCCAAGATCAAGAACAAAATTTCCAGATCTTTCACACTGCTCCATGGACTTCCACAGTGCTCTCCACTATCTGCCCTTCTATTCAACCATTAATGTACAACTGGTTTGCAAAATTATACACAAACAGAATATACACTACCACCTTTACGCGGATGACCTGATAATCTATGCCCCATTTGACACCAGAAAACTTGATTACTCTACCATAGTTTCATGCATGACATCAATTACAAATAGGCTGTAACATCACAATCTTACGATCAACTATAACAAATCAGAAGTCCTCACAATTGTGAGAGAGTCATCATATACCCCACCAGATAACCTAGATAGTCGATCAATCCCCATGAAGAAGGAAGTAAAATATCTAGGTGTAACCCTGGACCAAAGGCTCAACTTTCAAGCACACATTAAGAAGATGACATCCACACCTTACCACAAAATGAAGACCCTATAAAACCTATGACCTCTGCTGGACCATAACCACTTCTGCACAATGTGTCAAGTGATGATAATTCCTCATCTAGATTATTGCAACCTGATCCCAAAAGCACAACTCAAACCCTGCAACTAGTGTAAAATAATGCAGCACGACTCATTACAGGATCCAAAAGACAAGAGCACATCACTCTAGTTCTAAAAACTCTTTATTGGCTACCCATACAATCCTGAATAAAATACAAATCAATAATGCTGACATTCAATACCATGCACAATCAGTCCGTTGAATGCTTAAAACAGCTAATTCAGATGGTCCCATATACTCGATCAAGGAAGAAGAAACACCAAAACACCCTCTCGACTATCTATCAAGACAAATACATCTCAAACAGCACTCCAAAGAGCAGTCAAATACTACTCTAGAACTCACTCCCACACCAATTAAGATCAATAAAGGATACCACTGATTTCTGGAAAAAGCTAAAAACTCACCTGTTCACCGAATACTTAGGTACAACACTGGACACACAACCTTAACACTCAAATATTAATACTAATGATTTCTCCCACATCATATGCTACCCCAAACTGAGTACCCTATACTACAAATGTAAATACTTGTTAGAATGTTACATAGTTCAACGTTGTGATGTATACAGTTATAATGTCAGCTGTTCTATGTAGAAGGCGGTATATAAGAAATGCCAAATAAATAAATAAATAAATGCCAGTGTGTGCCGCTTCTTCAGTTGCTGCACGGAGACATGGTCCGAGGGCGTTGGAGCACTGACTCAACCTTAACCAAGTCAACACCTACTGTATGTGTTTCCTCCATGGCCCCTGGTGGGACTTGGGATTTGGTGGATGGAGCACTATCCAGGAAGGATTATTCTGGTGGCGCCAGGTTAGCGATGGAGGGTGTAATTCAGAGATATGATACAGCTCCTGCGAGCAGCACCTCTTTGTTTACCTCCATCTGAGGACCTATTGTGCCAGGAACCGCTTGACCTGGAGGACCTGGCTCCCTTCTCGCTTACGGCTTGGCTCCTGAAAGGAGACTGTTGGCATGTGTGGACTATTCTCTGGTGGCATTTTTCTACTCTGTTCAGAGGCCGAAGGAGTTCTATCAACCTGGCATACATGCAGTTCTGGTGCCTGGAGTGCTCGTGCGGCTCATGGTAGCTAGCTCCTGAGGCGGCCAAGTTGCTGTCTCTATTAGTCTCTTCTACAGGATGATCTGGAGAAAGTCCTTTCTCTAAGCTCCCTGAATGTTCACGTGGCAGCATTGGCCTGTTTTAGAGATCCATTGGCTGATGAGTCTATAGCCTTACACCTGGATGTTTCATGTTTTCTTCAGGGGGTTCGGCATCTGCATCCTCCCCTCTGGTCTGTGGTCCCTCCTTGGGATCTGTGTCTAGTGCTTGGGGGCCTTGGTATCAGAACCCTTTGAGCTGTTCAAGCACTCTACTCTAAAGGATTGACACTCAAGATGGTCGTCTTGGTTGCGATTTGTTCCACAAGGAGGATACTGAGCTGCTAGTTGCCTGGACAGAATAAACAGATTATGAAATGCTAACAAATTAGGGAAGCTAGCTAAGTTTACAACACAGTAATAATGGGAGATTTCAGTTACCCTGGTATTGACTGCGTCAGCGTCACATCAGGAGATGCTAGGGAGATAAAGTTTCTAGATGAAGTAAATAACTGCTTCATAGAGCAACAGGTTCAGGAACCAACACACAGGGGCACTATTTCAGACCTAGTCCTCAGTAGAACACAGGGTCTAGTTCGAGAGGTAATTATTTTGGGTCCACTTGGCAAAGAATTGTTAACTGTAAACCGCACTGATTTTAAATAGCGCGGTATAGAAAAGCTATAAATAAATAACATTTTCACATTTGATTTAAAAATGGAGGGAGGATAGCAGGGAAATTGACAGCGCTAGCATTTAACTTTCCAAAAGGAGATGATGATAAAATGAAGAAAATGGTTAAGTAAAAACTTAAAGGAGCAACTGCAAAGGTTAAGAGTTTACATTGGGCCTGGGCGTTATTTACTGATACTTTCTTGGAAGTCCAGACTAGATGAATTCCATGCTTAAAAAAAGGTGGAAGGAAGACCAGATGACAGCCAGCATAGCTTAAAGGTGAGGTCAGAGATGCTATTTAGCTAAGAGAATCTTTCAGAAAATGAAAAAAAGCCAAACGATGAAAACAGGAAATAACATAAATACTGGCAAGTTAAATGCAAGGCATTGATAAGGTAGGCAAAGAGAAAATTTGAAAAGAAGTTTGCCATGGAAGTAGAAGCATAATAAAAACTTTTCAAGTATATTCATAACAAAACATCTGTGAGGGAGTCAGTTGGACCATTACTGTAGATGATAGAGGAGTAAAAGGTGCACCGAGGACAAGGCCATAATGGAGAGACTAAATATTTTGCTCTAGTCTTTACTGAAGGAGATGTAGGAAACTTTCCCATGCCAGAAATTATATTTAAAGGTGATGTATCAGAGGGAACAAAATCTCGATAAATCGGGAAGATGTAATACAGCTATTGCTAAATTGAAGAGCAGCAAATCACCTGGATCAGATATACATACCAGGATGCTGAAAGAACTGAAATGTGAGATTGTAGAATTAATATTAGTAATCTGTGATCTGTCATTGAAATCATCTGTAGTATCCGAAGATTGGAGAGTGGCCAGTGTAACGCCAATTTTTTAAAAGGTTTCCAGGTGTGATCCAGGAAACTGCAGACCAATGAACCTGATATCAGTAACAGACAAAAGGTAGAAACCATTATAAAAAAACAAAATTACTGAACATGTAGTGTCACCAGCTCTCCTTAAAGCCCCGAGTAGAGGTTAAGGGAGTGGGTTTTTCCCTATTGAAAAAAAGCTATTTCACCGATCCTGGAGCAATGCCCCTTGGGAAATGTAGTCTTTTCACTCAATCAATAAGGAGCAGTTGTGGAAAAAGTGGTTAAGCAACCAAAGGATTTTATTTCCCCTCCCGGGGTGGATTTTACCATGAACAGAAAACACAATCCAGGTATTTACTGGTATTTGGACAAACAAAAGTTCCTTAACAGAAAAAGGCTTTCTTCAGCATTAACCAAGGTGAAAACAAACATTCAAACAAAACCACGCTGTTTCCTCACAGCTCTCTGTTTCCACGTGCTATCTGTGCTGTACTCTCTTTTCAAGCAGGCTTTCAATGCAATGAAATTATTCCATTGGCCAGAGATAATGTACAGTCCATTATATCTATATCTTCTCCAGTATCAATACACTCTGGTTCACAGTCCATCAATTCCTCCTGCTCATAAGGAAATGTTTGAGCCGGCACTGCTGGTGCCACGCCCTTTCTTACTGCTCCAGGCTTTACACGATATGCTTGGGTCAAATACTGGCTTTCACACAGACTATCAGGCTCAGTATTCTTTTCCCAGCACCACCCTTCTGGGTACAAACAGTCACTGTAATTAAGTATATTCAAGCCTCTTGGCTTACCTTTCAGCCTTACTGATGGAGGTTTTCTCTGGTGCTTTTGAATAGCTGTAGGTTCCCAACCTAAGCCCTGCTCATAGCATTTCACTTGCCTCCTAGGCTTTCTGTTTCTCCCGTGCTCCCCAGGATATTGCAGACAATCTCCTTTGCCCTTGTTGTATCCTGTCCTCGGGGTTTCTTTCTTTCTCCTCAAGAAGGAATCTGTCTCTCCTTTCCATAGAGACTCTGGCTTACTCTGGGCATAGCTGTCTTCAGTGTAGCTCTCAATGGCTTCTCTCTCCAGCTCATATGCCTCACTTCCTGCTTCTTCAGCCAACTCTTCATTACTTCCTTCTCTGCCTAACTTACTCCACCTACTCCACTTACTTAACTCACCTGAACCTTCTTTAATAGGGTGAATTCTGGGGCCGTGCTCAACTCCACCCCCTAGCAGGTGTCCTGCATTACCTTGTGATTCACCCCTTGACTGATAGCACTGGCGTTTCTCTTGCTTCCGTGCTTGGTTCCCACGGTAACCAGGAGCCATGTGCTTCTGTTTACAGCTCAGCTCTACTTTTGTTCCTGGCTTTTTAGCTTCATTAAACGGGCTAGAAGGACCCACTATGTCACAGATCCCCCCCCTTAAAATATTACGGGCTGCCAAAGCCTGCGACGGACAGCACGTAATCCCTTGTGTAGGGTTCCTGTGGCGCTCCTTCATAGCTATTTGTTCTGTGGCTACCCTTTCTTGCCAGGGTTTTAAGACATTAATGTGATATACCTGGCGCCGGCCCTTACTACGCCGGCCCGCGCCTGAGGGCCTCGCCAGAGGGCCCTTTGGCGTGGCCCTTACTACGGCCCTTACTACGCCGGCCCTTACTACGCCGGCCCTTACTACGCCGGCCCTTACTACGCCGGCCCGCGCCTGAGGGCCTCGCCAGAGGGCCCTTTGGCGTGGCCCTTAGGCGGAGCACGAGAGGCGGCACTTCAGATGCCTTACCAGCGACCTAACTGCCGGACACCTGACCAAGATTCCAGCATTCTACCAACATCTGAACTGTGAGAATGTGTGTTTGTTAAATATCTCTAGCTATTGTAAGCCACATTAACTTTCAAAGTAACCTGATAGCATCATAACGTATTAGATACTATCTTAGCAATACTATATTGCCAGTTGAAAGTCAATTTAAACTGCCAGCTTTGCACTTCTTACAGTGTTCACATTACTGCAATACTGCATTCTCTCTGTAAAGTTAGTCACTATCTTGCATGTAAACTGTACCTGCTCTATTGTGCGCTCTCATATAATCACTCCTCTACAGTGTCTCACACACAATCCAAACCCTCAGAATGGCCCTCCAGGTCGCTGTCATTCTTAGCCTCTACCTCCTCACCCACTGGCTTGGAACCTCCCAATCTCTCTACACACCACATGGCAGGATTCCAATCCTGAATAGCCATGGCAAAAGATGGAATAGTCCCCCTTACTTCAACACAGGAAGTAACACCTACCCACGCCACTCCCACCTGATACATGTAGCATTCCAGCTATCCAATACACCCAACCAGGAAAAACCTTGTAGATGCCGACCCCTAAAATGTGCCATCATTAACGCACGTTCCATCCGCAAAAAATGGCCTGTTGTCCTTGACACAATCTCCTTCTATGACCTTGAGATCCTCATGATCACAGAAACATGGCTATCACCAGAAGACAACGTCCTCCTCAATCAACTACTTCCCCCCAATTTTTCCATACACACGAAACATAGGGAAAACAAAAAAGGAGGAGGGGTGCTCATAATCTCCAAATCAGACCTCAACTTCCAGACTGTGGACTCTTCTAGCACAAACAGCCTGGACACTCTCTCTGTTGCTAACCAACAATTCTCCCTCACCCTCTTATATAGAACACCATCTACTTCTCCAATTGACCTCCCAACCATCATTGACCTTGCAGCTAACACCCGCACTCCCAACAAACCAAATTGGATAATGGGTGATTTCAATCTCCCATCGCTACACCAAAACCACGCAAATGCGTTCCTTGATGCAATGGAAAACCTGGGTCTCAAACAAATCATAAATGAACCCACACATACAAAAGGGAACATTTTGGACTTGGTTTTTGTGCCACATCCAGTCAAAGACAAAAGCCACAATCTGCCAACATCAGTCGTGGATGTACCCTGGTCCGACCACAAACTGATCATTATCCAGATTCCCAGCAACAATGACCAGCTGAACAGAAGCCAACCCACGAACATCACCTCTCGAACTTCCACTAGATGCTTCCGCCCCTTCGATAGGGAACTCATCCTTTCGGAAACCCCATCACTCATCAACAAAACAACACCTGACCTTGATGAACTAATCTCTCACTAGAATTCCAGCCTGCTTGCCATCTCACAACACCCAAATCCTAAAAATACAGCAAGAGCGAAAAGAAAATCCGCCCCATGGTTCTCTCCTGATCTACACGCTTCCCTCATGCAATTACGTAGACTCGAACGCCGATGGCGCCGATCACGCTCACCGGAAGATCAGACCGCATACCTAACCCACCTTGCAATACATCGAGGAACAATCTCTATCAGAATGAGACAATATCACACTGACACCCTAAAGAGGTCATTGAATAAACCTCGTGACCTCTTCAATTTGGTCAAATCCCTCTCAAAGGAACCATCACCCGAGCAACACATTAACATACATCCACAAGAATTCGCTGATTATCTGCAATCCAAGATTGTACAAACTAACAAGGTCACAGCAGTCCAATATCAAGAACCGGCGGACCTCTCTCCACTTAACTTTTTTTCCACACCATCCAATAAATGTATTGAGAACACCATAGCATCACTCAACACCTCCACTGCACAGACCGACCCATGTCCAGCTTTTGGATCAAGGAACTACGTGATGTGCTCAGTCCTGTCATCGCAAATATAATGAAACTCTCCTTTTCAACAGGTTATTTTCCCACTTCACTCAAGCAGACGTCCATTAGACCATTACTGAAAAACCCCAAACTGGACCCCCAAAAGGTAGACTCCTATCGACCAATAGCTAGCATCCCCATCTTAGCCAAAATAATCGAGAAGGAAGCATAACGGCAAATTCAAGATCACATAGACTCTGTTGCTCCCTTAGATAACTGCCAACATGGGTTCAGAGAACATCACGGGGTTGAGACACTACTCACTGGTCTAATCAACAATATCATCACAGGAATCGACAACATCCATCAAGGTTTTGTCCTCATTTTCCTAGACATCGCCGCGGCTTTTGACTCCGTGAGTCACGAAATCCTCCTGGAAAGACTAAAAGAAAAGGGTGTCTGCAACAAGGCACTAAAATGGTGCAAGTCTTATCTGGACGATAGATGGCAATATGTGAAGTCTGGATCAGAAGAGTCTAGTCACTTCCATCAAAAACAAGGGGTACCTCAAGGTTCCTCATTATCCTCCTTACTCTTCAATATCTACATGCAGCCCATATGCAATATCATAAGATCATTCAACGTAAACTGCATGATATATGCAGATGACATTCTTTTATACATGCCTTTCTCCACAACCCACATGGACCTGACCCCACTCACAGATTGTTTCAATGCAGTTTCAACATGGCTCCAGACACAGAACCTACGTATCCAGCATAAAAAAACAGAGGTCCTTTTCATCTCCAGAGACTCCAACTTTACGCCCCCATCCCACGTCAGTGTCAAGGAAGCTGATTTGCAAACTAAAGATGCAATAAAATATTTGGGAGTTACCCTGGACCAACATCTAGACATGAGACGCCACATAAGCAGCGTAGTCAAAGCCATCTACTTCAAAATCCGTTCCCTCAAACACCTACGCTCCCTGCTGGACCCAGACGATTTCCGTACCATATATCAAGCGCTGATCCTGCCGCATTTTGACTTTGCAAATGCCATCCTACAAGGTCTCCCCCAATCCACACTAACCCCCTTACAGTTGGCCATGAATGCCGCAGCTAGGGTCCTCTACGGTGCATCCAGAAGCGACCACGTGACTCCCATTCTCAAACAGCTGCACTGGCTACCAATTCACGGGAGAATCACCTTCAAATCCCTTGTATTAGCATTTAAGGCAATCAAAGGCACCTCATCCCTCTCACTCACGAATCTAATCCACATGGTCCCCCCCAATAGAGCAAGAAGAACATCAGCTGTAAACTTGCTAGCAATACCAAAGGCTTCAACAAAGTCCAACACGAACACCACAAACAGGGCATTCAGTTTTTATGTACCAAAATGCTGGAACACCCTACCCCCCGACATTAGAGCCATTACCAATCTATATCAGTTCAGAAAGGCTCTCAAAACATACCTTTTCCGCCAATATTTCCCAGACAGCAACTAAACCAGATATCCCCTCCAAGAAATAACCCAATCTAGAAATGCCCGCACACTGCAATGTAAATAGATTATGTATATAGTTAACCCAGTTATCCAAGTTTGTACTCCTGTTCAATGTAAAACCTGACAGTTTGTCGTAATGGTCGTTTTGTTATGATGTAAACCGCGCTGATTCTAAATAGCGCGGTATATAAGAAACTGTAATAAATAAAATAAAATAAATAAATAATACTATTCTCCACCCTGTATGAGACAGGACCTACCCTCTCCACTACTTTACAGGGCCCCTTCCATCTGGACTCGAATTTTGGACCTACCTCGGCCACCATAATCAACACTTTGTCGCCTATTGCCAATTGCCGGGGTTTTGTTACCCGGTCGTAGTACTTCTTCTGCCTCTTTTGGCTAGCCTGCAAGTTTCCCAAAGAGGCTTGCGCCTTTCTCTTCAAACGACTTCTTAAGTCTTTGAGGAACTGGGGTACTTCTGTCTCCCCCCTATCTGGTTCCACCCATTGTTCCCTGAGTATGTCGAGAACTCCTCTGGGGGCTCTACCAAATAACAGCTCGTATGGGGATGCCCCTAGGGACGCCTGTACACACTCCCTACATGCATATAAAACAAAAGGTAACAATGTATCCCACTCGGACGTCTGCCCATCTAGTCCCCTCCTAAGCATTTGCTTTATGGTCTGTTTTGTTCTTTCAACCATCCCATTGGACTGGGGGTGGTATGCTGCAGTCCGCACGTGGTGTATGCCAAAAGCATCCCACACACTGGCTAAATATTTCGATAAAAAGTTGCTCCCTTGGTCAGTGAGCATCTCCTGAGGGAAGCCAACCTCACAGAACAATTTTATCAGTTCTAAAGCTATTGTTCTGGCAGATGTGTTTCTCATGGGTATGGCCCATGGGAACCATGTAGCTTGGTCCACGATCACTAATACGTACTGAAAACCTCGGGGAGTCCTTACGAGTGGCCCTATGATGTCCATTGCCATTCGCCTAATGGGCGTGGATATGGCAGGTGTGGGTATCATAGGCACTGCTCTCGGTTTCGAGGCAGTAACCCGTTGGCAGGTTGGACACGCTTCACAATAGCGGGAAATTTCCTTGTAGACCCCTGGCCAGTAAAAACGGGCCAAGACCTGGTCCAATGTCCCCTGAATCCCCTTGTGGGCTCCTACTGGGTGGTCATGGGCTAGACGCATCACTATGGCCTTAAATGTGGTTGGTACCACCAACTGCTTTCTCACCTCACCGGTAAGTGGGTTATTACTCTCCCTGTACAGGATATCCCTTTCTAAAAGGAATCTGGGCAGAGTATCTCTTTCCTCCTGCGCAAACACAAAGGCTCTCTTCAAAGCGGGATCCGCTTTCTATTCCCCTGGGAAGGATGGGAATTTCTTTACCAACTCCGAGGGTACCCATGGTAAGCCCTCCCCGGCTCCCAAATCAGCCCTTCCTTGGGTCCTGTGCTGCCTTTCTTGTTTTTTCTTGGCCTTTCCTTTCCTTACCTCCTTGGGCATGGTATCAAAAAGGTCAGTCTGTATGGGCAATGGGTCTATTGCTTCCTCATCATATCCCCTTTCTAAGTCAGGGGAATCTTCCCTAACGTGAGATGGGCCTGCCACTTCTTCAGCAGGGTCCTCCTCCCTATGAGGGGTTCTTGCCTGGGAGCGGGTAGAGACATAGCCTGTCCTCTCTGCTATTCCCTTTTCAATTCCCCGGCAAAATGGGGGCCAATCATTTCCCAGAATTACATCATGTAACAGCTGTGGGATTATTGCCACCTTTACTCTCTTGGCTGCTCCTAAACCTTCTATCATGAGGTCATATACGGGGTAATAGGAGGCTGACCCGTGCAAACACTGTACTTTCACCTGCCCCACTGCTGGACTCGGCGCTACTTGAGTTTTTATGGCTTCCCAGAGCCGTCGGGACACCATACTCTGGTCTGCGCCCGTCGAGTAGTGCTTGGGCCTTTATGCCCTCCACCTGGACTGGTAGCAAAAAGCCTGCTTTAAGGTTTTCCCCACTACCAGATATTAAGGCAGTGCGTGTAATACAATCTTTTTGCCAGTGTCCAACATCTCCATATTTGAAACACTTTCCTTTTGTAGAGGAAAAACCACAATTTTTCCAAGGTACTTTACATTCAAATTTCTTACTCACTTTATCCGCCTGCGTCATGCCCAGAACGCCGGATTTTGAGGTCCTCGAGAATTCAGCCTCAAAATACCGTTCTGTCATGGCCGCTGCTTCAATTGTTGTCTTACAGTTCTGTAACATAAGAAACTTTTTAACCTCAGCAGGTACAGCTTCCATGTACTGTTCCAACATTATTTCATCAAGCATAGATTCTACATTTTGCTGCTCAGGTTTAAGCCACTTACAAGCTAATCCCTTTATTCTAAAATACAGGGCTTTAGGGGTTTCTCCAGGCTTTAACTTTGCCTCCCTAAACCTTCGTCTGTAGAATAGAGGGGTGAGCCTTAACCTGTCTCGTACCGCACTCTTTACAGCATCATAATTCATTGCTAAAGCAACTGGCATTGACTTGTATGCTGACAAAGCTTCACCAGATAAAGACATAGCAAATCTTATAGCCCACTGCTCCTTAGGCAGTTTGACGGCTTCTGCAATCCGTTCAAATGCATCTACATAATCATCTACATTGTCAGTAGGAGATAACTGTCCCAGCAAAAGTGATCCTGAACTATTCAGTCCTACCCCTTGGGTAAATCCTGGAAAAACTTCCACTGGCTCCTGCTGTTGCTTGGCTAAATGTTCTATGAGAGCATTTACTGGTCTCAGCTGTTCTTGTACGGCAGCCATTGCTTGGTTATGCACCCTTTGTGCCATCTCCAGCTGCTTATCCCATTGCAGGGACATCCACCTTAATATTTCTTGCGGGTCCATTCTGGATCGCCTGATACCTGCAACACAAACAAAAAAACAAAAAAAACAAGTGTAGCCCAAAAAAAAAAGAGAGAAAAAAAAATTCTCCTTTTCTTTTTTTTTTTTTCAACGCCGTGCACTATGCCTGTGCACCACCCTTTCTCCTTGTATCCTTCTCCGCCCGTGCCCAGCCACAATTATCTGGCACCAGTGCAGAGTCAGGCACTGAGAAAAGGGAACTCCCCAGTCTGACCGACCGTCAGCTGAGCTCTGGATCTTTCCTCTGGTTGTCAGCTCTTTGCTGCAGGAACCTCCGTCCTTGTGGTGTTCTCCAATCCAGGCAAAAATCCAAACTACTACGCCATTTGTCACCAACTCTCCTTAAACCCCCGAGTAGAGGTTAAGGGAGTGGGTTTTTCCCTATTGAAAAAAAGCTATTTCACCGATCCTGGAGCAATGCCCCTTGGGAAATGTAGTCTTTTCACTCAATCAATAAGGAGCAGTTGTGGAAAAAGTGGTTAAGCAACCAAAGGATTTTATTTCCCCTCCCGGGGTGGATTTTACCATGAACAGAAAACACAATCCAGGTATTTACTGGTATTTGGACAAACAAAAGTTCCTTAACAGAAAAAGGCTTTCTTCAGCATTAACCAAGGTGAAAACAAACATTCAAACAAAACCACGCTGTTTCCTCACAGCTCTCTGTTTCCACGTGCTATCTGTGCTGTACTCTCTTTTCAAGCAGGCTTTCAACGCAATGAAATTATTCCATTGGCCAGAGATAATGTACAGTCCATTATATCTATATCTTCTCCAGTATCAATACACTCTGGTTCACAGTCCATCAATTCCTCCTGCTCATAAGGAAATGTTTGAACCGGCACTGCTGGTGCCACGCCCTTTCTTACTGCTCCAGGCTTTACACGATATGCTTGGGTCAAATACTGGCTTTCACACAGGCTCAGTATTCTTTTCCCAGCACCACCCTTCTGGGTACAAACAGTCACTGTAATTAAGTATATTCAAGCCTCTTGGCTTACCTTTCAGCCTTACTGGTGGAGGTTTTCTCTGGTGCTTTTGAATAGCTGTAGGTTCCCAACCTAAGCCCTGCTCATAGCATTTCACTTGCCTCCTAGGCTTTCTGTCTCTCCCGTGCTCCCCAGGATATTGCAGACAATCTCCTTTGCCCTTGTTGTATCCTGTCCTCGGGGTTTCTTTCTTTCTCCTCAAGAAGGAATCTGTCTCTCCTTTCCATAGAGACTCTGGCTTACTCTGGGCATAGCTGTCTTCAGTATAGCTCTCAATGGCTTCTCTCTCCAGCTCATATGCCTCACTTCTTGCTTCTTCAGCCAACTCTTCATTACTTCCTTCTCTGTCTAACTTACTCCACCTACTCCACTTACTTAACTCACCTGAACCTTCTTTAATAGGGTGAATTCTGGGGCCGTGCTCAACTCCACCCCCTAGCAGGTGTCCTGCATTACCTTGTGATTCACCCCTTGACTGATAGCACTGGCGTTTCTCTTGCTTCCGTGCTTGGTTCCCACGGTAACCAGGAGCCATGTGCTTCTGTTTACAGCTCAGCTCTACTTTTGTTCCTGGCTTTTTACTTCATTAAACGGGCTAGAAGGACCCACTATGTCACTGTAGTCATGGTTTAATGGCCTAAAGCCAACATGGCTTTAGCCAAGGAAAGTCTTGCCTCTCACCAATCTCTTATATATTTTTTAAAGGTGTACGTAAACAGGTAGCTAAAGATGAGCCAGCTGATACACTATATCTTGATTTTCAGAAACCCTTTGAGAAAGTCCTTCATGAGAGATTCTTGGGGAAATTAAAATGTCATGAAATAGGAGGCAATGTGCTATTGCAGATTAGGAACTGGTTGAAAGATAGAAAATGGAGAGTAGGGCTAAATGGCAAGTTTTCTCAATGGAGAAAAGTGGATAGTGGAGGCTGGGATCTGTACTGGGCCTTCTGCTTTTTAACATATTTATAAATGACCTGGAAATGGGAATAACAAGTGAGGTGATTGAATAATTTGGTGTCCTCTGCAAATCTAAAGTTGTTAAAACCCAAGAGTATTGTAAAAAAATTCAAGAGGACTTTGATAAATTGGAAAACTGGGCATCCAAATGGCAGATGACATTTAATGTGGACAAATGCAAAGTTATGCCCTTACAGTAGAGAAGAACAACTCAGACTATGGTTACACGATGCAAGGTTCCACATTAGGAACCACTGCCCAGGAAAAAGATTTAGGTGTCATTGTGGATAATACTTTGAAACTCTCTGCCCAGTGTGCAGCGGCGGCCAAGAAAGCTAATAGAATGCTAGGAATCATAAAGAAAGGAATGGAGAATAAAACAAGGATAGTACAATGCCTCTGTATTGCTCCATGGTGTGACCACACTTTGAATAATGTGTGCAATTCTGGTCACCATATCTTAAAAAGGATTTCCATATCGTCCCTCCAGTCCAGTCCAGTCCAGACACTTTGGTTATGCCCCTTCACCAACAGATGGAGACCGAGATTGACCATCTTTGATAAGGTCATCACATAAGGGCTCTGTGCATCAGTAATCTGGCCAGTGTTCTCCAGCAGATGAGGAGGAGCTCTGTTCAGTCTGGCCTTTACTAATGCAATGAAAGGATATTTAAAAAAAAAAAGAATAGGTAGGAGAGAAGAGACCAATTTGAGGGGGGGGAGGCTTTCAGAAGGAACTTATGCTGTGACTGCACAGGAAAGCATTGCCTCTGTGGAGAACTGGGAACTATTGAGTCAGTGATGGTTCATCCTGTTTAGTGGGGTGCAAACCCAATGGTCCAGGTCTCTCTCTTCTTGCTGGCTGCTGCCCGTGAGTCATGGGGAAAGTTTGATTTCAAAAGGCTCACTCCTTCTCTTTACTGTGCTGAGCTGAGCATCCAGCTCTGCTCTTACTAAGGTAATGTAAAAAAAACCCAAAACCAACAGCAAAGAGCAGTCTGTACTGAGAAAAGGTAAAGGAGAGCAATTAGGGGCCCAGTCAGTGTCAGCAGTGTTATTCCTTTTGCTCCCTTAGTCAGCATTGGTAGTCTGAAGTGCCTGTTTCTCCTTTGGGGATTCTTTCAATTAGTGTAGTCAGTGATGCTGATGCTGAAGCAGATATGTACAGCATGTGGGAATCAGCAGGGAGCATTTATGTTATGTTTGTTTATTACATTTGATATACTGCCCTTCAACAAAAAAACAGAGCAGTGTACAATAAGCAAATTACAAGGATGGCCCATGGCCAGAAAAAGGAAAAGTTACAATGTAGGACAGGACAGGAAATAGAATAATCAATCATACCAAACTAAAAAAAAAAAACGTAGACAACAGGGAAAGCATAAAATCACACAATGGAGGCAGGGAAGTCAAAAGCTGAAGAAAACAAATGGGTTTTTAAACGGACTTTGAAGATGCGATGACTTTGCTACAGCCTGAGGGAGGTGGGTAGTGAGTTCCATAATGCAGGACCAATGTAAAAAAAGGCAGAAGTGTGAGTGGATTGCAGATGGGCATGTGAGGGGGAGGGAAGGTGCAGATGATTAATGTGAGCTGATCGGAGATCACGACTGGGGGTCTGAAACTGAAGAAGGTCCGCCAAGTACTGTGGAGTATGAGTGTAAATCACTTGATGAACAACGGTGAGTATCTTGAAGTGGAAGCGAAATTCAACTGGAAGCCAGTGAAGTTGAATAAGAAGGGGGGGTGACATGTTCGACGAGTGGAATGCATAATGAGGCGAGCTGCTGTGTTCTGAATGCGTCATAATCTGTGTAGCTGAACCTGAGGAATACCGGCTAGGACAGAATTACAAAAATCAAGACGAGACATAACCAGGGACAACACAAGAGTGGTGAGGGCCTGTGGGGTGAGAAAGGGATGAGTGGCATTGTTTTGATGGAGAGAGAGAGAAGAATTTCTAGTGACCTGGGAAATATGATCATGGAAGGAAAGATCAGAATCAAGAACACCACCAAGATAGCGAAAAGAGGACACCAGAGGGATAGGAGAGCCTGAAAGGGATGGGGCCATTGGGGGACAGGGACTACTGTGTGTGAACCAAATAGCTAAAGATTTTGCCAGGTTTAGATGCAGACAATTGGATGACAACCAGCTAGCCACAGTGAGAAGACAAGAGTTGAGGGGGGAAAGATTGGGCTGAAGGAGACATGTGTGATGGAGAAGAGCCAGATCGGCATAGTAGTAGGCGAAAATACCGGACTGCTGTACCAGGAGGGCAAGTGGTGCTAGAATGATATTAAACAGGAGAGGCGCCAGAACAGAGCCCTGGGGGACACCACAGTGGAGTGGGGTAGGATTAGAAGAGCCAGATAGTGGGGTACTGGAGAAGACTGCATAAGATCCAGAAAACAGATAAGAGTGAAACCACCGAAAAACAGTACTTTGGAGACCAGCATCATGCGAGCGAGCAAGAAGAAGGGAATGATTGACAAGATCAAAAGCCGCTGTGAGATCCAGAGAAACCGCCACCGAAATGTCACCATGATCGTGAGCAACATGCAACTCATTAAGAAAAGCCAGATGTACAGTTTCTATGCTGTGGCCAGGACGAAAACTGGATTGACGAGGGTGAAGAAAGTTAGTAGAGTGTAAGTGATGAGACAATTGAGCAAATACAGCTTTTCTGGTATTTTGGCAAGAAACGGAAGATTTGGAGACAGGGCGGTAGTGGGCAGGCACAAGAGGGTCCAGTGAGGGCTTTTTAAGAAGGGGGAGAATTAGAGCATGCTTCCAGAGCTGAGGGAAGATGCCAGTGGAAAGGCTGGTATTAATCATGGTGAGAATAGAAGGAAGGAGGGCAAGAGAGGGTGTGAGAAGCCATGAGGAGGGTATAGGGTTAAGGGAGCAAGTGGTCTTATGAGAGGAAGAGATAGATTTGATGAGTTCAGTGATAGTAGTGAGTGGGTGAAAGGAAGCCCAAATGTGTGACAGTGGAGAAACGGGGGGGGGGGGGAGGGGAGAAGGAGTGAGAGGAGATGATAGAGGAGGGGGACAGTATGGCAGAGATTTCCTAAGATCTAAGATTTTCGAGGCAAAGAAAGAGGCGAGTTGGGAGAGATCAGGAGTAGGAAGAGAGCGTGCAGGTTGGGAACCAGATTGACGTATGGTAAGAGACCTAAGAACGGAATATAAGTGACGACTAGGATTTGGAGCAGAGGAAATTGCAGTAGAAAAATACAGTTGTTTGGCTAGGTGAACCTGAGAGCGATAATGGGAATGATATTCCTTAAAAGCCTGTAATGAAGGAGTGGGATCTCCTTCATAGTCGCTCTGCCCGACCCAGCTGGGAACGGAGAAGACAAAGACCCGAAGGGAACCAGGGTTGGGAGGGACGGTGATGAGAAGGACAGGCCTGCAAAGGTGCCAACTGATCTAGAGCAGTTGAGAGACATGAAGTCCAGTGAGTAACCTGTGAGTCAGGGGAAAGAGAAGAAAAGTCAGCAGAAAGGAGTTCCTCAGCGGCCGGGAAGTGCTGGAGCGTGAGAGGGGCAATGTGATGAGAAAGTCGAGCGGGGACTGGGGGCGGATCAACAGATGGAGAAGTAGGGAAAACAAGGAGAAAGGGCTGGAAGGAACAATGGAAGGTCAGGCAGAAATCTGTCCAGGGTAGAGGCTGGTTTTTGCTGAGGAGGGTCGCATGCCCGAAAACATTCCTGTGTCTAGGCAGCAGCGAGGGCACAATTAGAAATAGAGCGCATGGTAGACATTCCGGAGGCTCATTCTGAGCCACACGATCACTCTATTTTTTCAGGAAAGGCGGCCATTTTAGATGTTCAGCTGGAATCCATTTGTGACAGGTCGGGGGAGCAGCAGCAGCAATCAGGCAAACTTGTGAAGGGCAAGAAACATCACAAGCAGCAGGGAACCTCAGCTGACTGCCTCAGTTATGCCTTTTTCCACAGATTTTGTCCTCTTCCACCAGGTGTACTGCATGAAGCAGTGTCTGGTAGACACCTCAGGGGGTAAATTGGCTTCAACGGACACTCTCCCTGATCTGGTGGATATATCTAGAAAGCCTACAGAGCCCTATGTGAAATGCCTCAGGAAAGTTCTACAGCTGTCAGAGGAACAAACATCTCTGGTGTCTGATACCTCTAAGGATCCCCTGGAGGGCCCCTCAGGGCTTTGGGGGGATCAGTGTGCCACAGAATTGGAGGAGCTCTGGAGAGAATCCTAATATCATGAGAGTTTTCCGCAGGGAGGTATCTTTGATAGCTCATTCTGTGGCGCCACTCAATATTCCATTTGGGGCACTGACAGAGGAGGTGATTCTCGAAGATCCCCCTACTTCAGGGCATCTGTACCCCTCAGAATTCCTTTCTAGTGCATAGGGCCATTAAACAGATGATAAACGCAGAATGGGAGCTCCAGAGACAGGCTTGTGTGGGAGTAGGTGGATGACCTGCTTATACCCCCTTCTGCCCGAAGAGAAGGACCTCCTTAAATTACCTATGGTGGATGCCTTCATTTTGGCAGTAACTAAAAAGACAACAATCCAGGTTGTAGAGGGAGCAGCTCTAAAAGATAAGCAGGATATAAAACTTGAGACCTTATTTAAGCAATCCTTTGAGATCAGTGCCCTCGCGTTGCAGGCTTCTATCTGTGGATCTTATGTGGCACAGACATGCCTACGTTGGGCTCAGAACGTGCCCATGCTGGAGCAGGGGTTCGGTGCTGGTCTCCTTGGAAGTGACTAAGTTGGAATTTGGAGCGGCTGATCTGGTGGATGCATTTTATGATCTGGTGCGAGCCTCATCAAAGAACATGGTATCTGTTGTCATGGCACGTCTCTTCCAGCTGATGTGTTGTCTAAGGTCTGGCTTATTAAGCTCCCTTTCCGAGATAAGCTGCTGTTCGGGGAGGCCTTGAAAAAGTTGGTGAAGGACTCAAGAGACAAAGGGAGCCAGACTTCCAGGGGTTAAACCTAGAGGGAGGAAGTTGGCTCCTCTGAAGCGGGGACAGTTTAGAGATTTCCGCAGGTTTCACCCATGCAATTTGCTCTTTTTCAGAGAGCCCAATACCCTTCCAGGGGCTACTTTTTTCAAAGTAAAGGAGCAGGTAGAAGTTATTATGTGCCAGCCTTAGGAACCTCTTAAGTCAGAATGGACCCAAGGGAGTCACCCACAGGTAGTCAGCTTCAACAATTTTACTCTGCTTGGGTCCAAATTATGTCTGACAAATGGGTGTTGGAAGTGATTTGGGAGGGATATGGTCTGGGATTGGCTCATCCCATTCCCAACACCTTTATGCTGTCTCCCTGCAAGCCCCTCACAAAGTGACGAGCAGTTAAAGAAACTTTAGAGAGGTTGGTTCAACTTCAAGCAGTGGTCACGGTTCTTGAAGGGCAATGCAAGTTGCTACTCCATCTACTTTGTGGTCCCCAAAAAGGAGTTTTTTCCATCTAGTTCTCAAACTCAAGCACATCAACAGGGCATTGAGTGTGCCTTGGTTCCACATGGAAACAGTAAGGTCAGCGATTGTAGCTTGTAAACGGGGGCGCTGGGTGAGAATGTCCACAGTCTTGGCAAAGGCAAATATTAGTATGACTTGCAAAGGATTGTGGGAAATGTAGTCCATTCATACCAGAATCAGCCGTTCACAAATAAATGAGTTGTGCTTGCTCGAGTGTTAAGCAAAGAAAATATATTTTATTTATGGGGTTATTTCTCCCACACAGATTTACTTGGTAGCACAAAAAGGATACTTGCTTTCAGTATTATACTTAGGAAAACAAATCAGGAACAACAACTGAATTTCTTAAGCAATCAAATCAAACAATAAAGACCTTGATGGGAACAGAAAGGTCTTTCAATGGGCTCCTGCTAATACCTTTTAGCAGTGCTCCAAAAACAAAACAAAACCCCAAAAAAAGGAATCAAAAACTGTTCTTTTTCAAGGATAACTTCTTGTATTTTCACACACACCTAGAAGTGTCCTTTTAGAGCCCACATGCAATTATGCAAGGCTTAATTGCTAACAATTAACCAGCTGCAAACCTCTTGACTGGTTTACTTTCTATACGTGGCTCAAATCCTACCCAAAGGCTTTCTTGTAAACCTTTCTGGGTAGATAAAAGAACAAGATATATTTCTTTTTGATGGTTGTTGCATTTGTGCAAGTATATTACCACAGCAGCCTAGACAGAGAGCAATCCATGTAATCACACTGTTCATTTATAATATCTCCTTCCTCTTCAGCTATCATAGAATCAATATCATGGACTGGCTCAGGGGAGTTTCTTAATGGAGCACTCTCAGGACAATACTGGTTTCCCTGCTGTCTTCCAAGTGAAGAGCTAGGGCATAGATCAGTGTTCATACCTGAGCTTCCTTTGCTGTTAGGTTTCCTCTCCAGATATCCTGACCAGTATGTAGTTCAGTTTTTATGTCCAGCCTTCCAATCAAGATCCCTGGACACTGGGTCTCTCTTCACATACCTTCTTGCACTGGTCTTAGGGCCCCTTCCAAATGCAGCCGTCTCCCTCACAGGTGCCGTCCGGGGATTCCTGGCTCTGTAAGCCCACTCCTCTGGCTTTCCCCAGTCCAATGGAGTATGCTTGCCTCTGGAATGACTCCCAGCACACGTACTGCTATGGACTCCTTTAGACCTCCAAGATGCTTTTCTCTTCTTTCTTCCACGCTGTTTCTTGCTCTCTCTGTCCTTCTCCAACTCTCTGGCTTGCAACTGCTGCTCCGTCTGTATCTGCTTCTACTGCTTCTGTGTAGAATAGGCTTTACTTTTAATCTGCTTAGAGGGATACTCCACCCTAGCACAGCTCAGCTGTGCTGAATCAAGCCCTGCCCTTGGAGATGAGTGCTTTGGGATTACCTCATAGTTCTCCTGATTGAACACACGTTTCCCCACTTCAGCTCTTCTATAGGGTGTTTGAAACCTGGTGCATTCTGGGACTGGTAGTCTTTTATGGAAACATTCTGTTTTATTATTTCTACCAGCAAAGACAGGTTGCTTGTTCAGAGCCAATTCACCTCTATTATAGCTCCTTCCTGAACTATGATAAGCTTCCTTATCACAAGCTGTAAGAGTGTGTTTCTGCCAGTGCTGGACTTCATGGAGGTCTATCTGCATATTCCCATTTGCTCAGAGCACCAGTGCTTCCTGTGTTTCGCAGTGTCTGACCATTTCCAGTTCTGAGTGCTTCCATTTGGGCTCACTGTGGCACCCAGGACCTTCATGAACGTGATGGTGGTAGGGGCAGGCGCACTGAGTCATGAAGATGTGATGGTGCCACCCCTACCTAGATGATTGGCTTATGAGGGCAGAGTTGTTAAAGGAGAATCAGGAGGCCACACAGCAAACCAGTGTTCTTTCAAAGTCTGGAATAGGTAGTCAACTTCAACAAGTCAGCTAGTCCCATCTCAGCAACTGACCTACCTTGGATCCTTGTTCAACATGGAGAAGGACTTAGTGTCTCTACTGCCAAAAAGAGCCATGAAGATGCAGGAGCAAGTCCGGCAGTTTTTATGGATGAGTCTCCATTGGCATGACATTACCTTCAGCTCCTGGGCTCTATGATGGCGACCTTGGGCCTGGTGCCTTGGACAAGGTCTCACATTTGCCCGCTATAACTGTCTTTGCTGACTCGATGGTCACCTCAGAAGCACTCACTTTCGAGATACTTGGCATGCCCAAAGGAGATGAGGTTGAGTTTCCAATGGTGGTAGGATTACGTGATGTTAACTATGGGGATGCCTTTGGAGACTCCCGAGTGGGTGATAGTCACCACCAATGTTCCCTCTAATTTTCTGTAGGCTGTGTGCGCATAAAATATTAGCTGTGCAGCTTTTGAAGGAAGGTTAAATTTTTGTGCGCCACATAACGACACTCGGAGTTATATACTTTAAAATTTGACTACACGTCAGAATACAGTATATACACCACATTGATTGCACTAGAAAATATTGTAGAAATTGTGAAAACCGTAAATACACAACAACTTTTAAATTTTAAGACGTCTGTGTTGTTTTCTATCAGAATCAGAACCGTAATTTTTGTGCGCTCTGTTATAAAGTATGTGCGCTCGCTCGGCGAGGTGTGTGCGCGCGCACACGCGCACAGCTTAGAGGGAACAGTGGTCACCACCAACGCCAGTCTGTCTAGATGGGAGGGCACATTGCCTGTCTCAGGTCATTCACAGTCGGTGGACACAGGAGGAGGCAACCTGGACTATAAATCGCTTCTAAATGAGATCAGTTTTCCTAACTCTTCAAGATTTTCACCTTCAAGGCAGTGAAGATATTCTTCGACAACACCAACATGGTGGCCTACATCAATCACCAGGGAGGTACAGCATGCACAACTTGGAAGAAGTGGTGTCTCCACTCCTGGAGTGGTCAGAGAAGAATCTCCTGGCTGTGTCTGCATCGCACGTGGCCAGAAAGGAGAACATGCAAGCCGATTTTCTCTGCAGGCATCAGTTGGATCCAAGAGAATGGACTGAATGATTCTGTTTTCCGCAGCATAGTGCGGCGCTGGGGCCTTCTGGTCATGGATCTAGTGGCATCTGCCTCCAATGCCAAAGTAGATTGCTTTTTCAGTCTGCAATACGAAAGGAGGTCTAAGGATCTTGATGCACTAGCTCAACCTCGGCTAAAGACTGGTATTCTCTGCATGTTTCCTCCATGGCCACTGATTGGCCGACTACTTCAGAGAATAGAATTGCATCAGGGTTAAGTTGTTCTGATAGCACCGGACTAGCCATGGAGGCCTTGGTATGCAGATCTGATTTGGCTGTTAGTGGGCATTCCATGGAGGCTGCCGGCAAGGACCGGTCTATTGTCACAGGGTCTGATTTGCATGTCTCAAGTGGATCGATTGTCATTTACAGCTTGGCTCTTGAGAGGGCTAGGTTGAGGAAGAGAGGCTACTCTCCGCAAGTGATAGCCACTTTACTTTGTGTGTGGAAATGGTCCATGTCATTGTCATATATTAGAGTGTAGAGAGTGTTTGAGAGCCGGTGTGTGGACAAAGAGATATGAGTACTCTCGGCCTTTGTCCAGGATGTACTGTCCTCCTTGCAAGTGGGTCTGGATAAGGTCTTTATTTATTTATTTAACATCTTTTATATACTGCGCTATTTGTTTTCAGTGCGGTTTACAAATAACAAAGGCTGCACATTCAGAGGACACTTGTGTGCTTACATTATAACAGGAAACTTAAACTTGGAACAACAGGGTAAACTATAACTATGTACAAAACATATTGGATTCTTTAGTATTCACAGGAGGGCTAAGGGCTAAGGTCTTGGCTTTGAATTCTCTGCGGGTCCAGGTAGAGTTCTGGCTTGTTATCATGATTGGGTGCAAGGCATTTCTTTAGCGTCTCACCTGGATGTGGTGTGTGTTTCTGAGCCATTAAGCAGGTCCATCCTCCTTGGTGGCCATTGGTACTACTTTGGAACCTTAATTTAGTTTTGTTGTCCTTAACAAAAAACCCCCTTCAAGCTGTTGGGCAGTTCTTCACTGAAGGATCTTACTTAACATGAAGCTGCAAGGGGGTAAACTGAAAGGCAACATCGGAAAATACTTTTTCACTGAAAGGGTGGTGGATGCTTGGAATGCCCTCCGATGGAAGTGGTGGGGACAAATACAGTGATGGAATTCAAAGTGGCTTGGGACAGACACAGTGGATCCCTTTATAGCAACAGGATAAAATCAAAATAAACATAAATCTCTTATCTCAATAAATAGGGGTGACCTGCACAGTGCACTGAGTACACCCCTAAACAAAGGCTTGGTGAGGGGTGACCTGCACTGAGCAGCAGGGGCACCTACTCTTACCGCCTTGCTGGGCAGACTAGATGGACCATACTGGTTTTATCTGCCGTCATATACTATGTTACTATGTTACCTTAAAGGCAGTGTTTCTAGTAGCAATCTGTTCAGCTTTGCCTATCTCGGCATGTCAAGCATTATCCTGTAAGGGAACTCTTCTGGTGATTTCAAAGGAGAAAGTAGTATTACAAACAGTACCTTCCTTTCTGCTGAAGGTCGTGTCTAGTTTCCATCTTAATCAGCCAGTCTCACACATGGTCCTCATGTGGTCAGAGGACAGACCATTGCAACTGCTTGATGACCATAAGGTGTTACACTGTTATCTCAAGTGAACAGAGTCTCTTCATAAATTGGATCATCTCTTTGCCCTGTTCGGGGGGGGGGGGCACAGAAAGGAGAAGAGGCCTCTAAAGCTTCCATATCTCATTGGCTGAAGGAGTCTATTGTCTCAGCCTATTTGCTCAGGTACCTCCTGGGCTTTGCATCCATTCCACCGGGGTACAAGCAGCATCGTGGGTGGAGACTAGTTTTGTGCCTCCCTTGGATATCTGTAAAGCAGCCACATGGTCATCTTTGCATTCCTTTGTGTGGCATTTATCCCCTTGATGTTCTTGCTAAGGAAGAGGCACGGTTTGGGGTCTGGGTTTTTGCAGCCTGGTCTCATAGGTCCCTCCCATTAGTAAGTACTGTTGTGATGTATCTAGATTGGACTGGAGGGATGATTTGAAATGTGAAATTAGGCCTTACCTGCTAATTTTTCTTTCCTTGATTCCCTCCAGTCCAGTCCAGAACACATTCATATGTTCTCAGCTTTCAGGGCAGCAAGCCTGGATATTTGTAAAGTTTTCCCAAAGTGAGTGTTGTGGGGAGGATTGACAGGCTTGCACCTACTACTACTACTGAACGTTGTAGAATGCTACAAGACATACGCAGTGCTGCACAGACAAATGTAAAAGACTGTCCCTGTTCATCAGAGCTTACAGTCTACTCAAGATAGACAACACAGAAGTTGTAGACATCGGATACAGCTAGGGAGAATGGTAAGGAAACACAAAGGAAATCAGGTGAGTCAAGATCTGAAAGCAGCAGTGAAGAGGTGAGTTTTTAGCCTGTATTTGAAAAGGGTCAGAGAGGACGCCTGATGTACAGACTTAGGTAGTTTGTTCCGGGAATAAGGAGCAGCAAGGCAAAAGGAGCGAAATCTGAAGTTAACAATAGAAGAGAAGAGCACAGATAGAAACAATTTGCCAGAAGAGCAAAGTTCCCGAGGAGGGGTGTAGGGAGAGATAAGAGAGGAAAGGTAGTGAGGCGCTGCAGAGTAAATGCACTTATAGGTCAGCAGAAGAAGTTTGAACTGGATGTGGAAACGGATAGGGAGCCAATAAAGTGACTTGAGAAGAGGGGCAATATGAGCATGACAAGGCTGGCAGAGGATGAGCTGCGCAGTAGGTGTTGAACAGATTGAAGGGGAGAGAGATGATTCAGAGGGAGACCAGCAAGAAGTAGGTTACAATAGTCCAGACGGGAGGTGACTAAGAAGAGGATAAGTTTCTTAGTAGTGTGTTCAGAAAAGAATGGGTGAATTTTCTTGATGTTGTAGAGAAAGAAACGTCTTGTTTTATCTATCAGTTGGATGTGTGTAGAGAAGGAGAAAGAGGAGTCAGACAACACCAAGGTTGCGAGCTGAGGAGACAGGGAGGAGTAGAGTTATCCACAGAGACTGAGAAAGGAGGAAGGGGAGAGGACAGTTTAGGGGTTAAAATAAGAAGCTCAGTCTTGGCCATGTTTAACGTCAAGCGCCGGTGAGACGTCCAAGCAGCAATGTCAGAAAGGCTGGCAAAGATCCTGTCCTGGATTGCCAGAGAGATTTCATGTGCAGAGGTAGATCTGGAAGTCATGAGTGTAAAGATGGTACTGAAAGTCATGGGAAGAGATGAGCGCACCAATGGACTGGGTATATAGAGAGAAAAGGAGTGGACCCAAGACAGATCCTTGGGGTACACCAATTGAGAGCAGGATAGCAGTAAAGGAGGAGCCACCAGAACACTGAAAGAACGATGGGAGAGATAAGAAGAGAACCAGGATAGCACAGAGCCATTAAAACCAAGTGAGGACAAGATATCAAAGAAAAGGCTGTAGTCAACAGTGTCAAAAGCAGAAGAAAGGTCAAGAAGGATGCGGATTGACTAAGGCCCTTGGATTTTGCCAGGAACAAGCATCTCTCATATTCTCAACCTATCGCTCTCCACTGCAACTGTTCCTGCAGCTTTTAAGCATGCTATGGTCACATGACCCTACTTGTCCTTCTATCAACTCATCTCCATCCTCCCCTTCATCTCTAAACTACTTGAACGTGTGGTTCACTGCCGTTGCCTTGACTTTCTCTCCTCCGAAGCCCTTCTGGATCCTCTAAAATCTGGCCTTTGTCCTTTACATTCTACCAAAATGGCTCTTGCTAAAGTCTCCAGTGAAGGGATTACAGTGGAGGAGATGGAGCTTAAGACATGGGTGGGAATAGGATTAGTGGAGCAGGTAGTGAGTTTGGAGGAGGAAAGGAGGTATGTGGTTCCTCCTCAGAAATCATAGAAAAAGAAGAAAGGGTAGCAGAGGTTGAGGGGAAAAGTTGGGAGCGAAAGGGGAGGAAGAGGTGATTGTGCTGACCTTGTGGAGAATTGGAGTGTGATCTTGTGGATTTTGTTATGGAAATATTTAGCCAAGGTTTGGGCAGAAAGGGTAGGAGGGGTCAGAGGCAGAAGTGCCTTGAGGAGAGAGTTGAGAGTAGTAAAGAGACGGCGAGGGTGTTGAACGTTCATGTCAGAATTCCTTCAGGGGATACAGGATCCCCTGGTTCTTTATGGGGTGGATGTCTACTGTTTCCACTTTGTATTTCATTTACATAGTAGCATAGTAACATAGTAAATGATGGCAGATAAAAATCAGTATGGCCCATCTAGGCTGGCCAGCAAGGTGGCAAGAGTAGATGCACCTGCCGCTTTGTGCAGGTCACCCCTCCCCATGTCTTTGTTTAGGGGTGAACCCACCGCTCTGTGTAGGGTACCCCTGTTTGTTGAGAAATTAGATAGTTAAGTTTATTTTGATTTTATCCTGTTGCTATAGAGCAGCGGTTCTCAACCTGTGGGTCACGACTCCCACGGGGGTCACCATGGGATTTAGCAGGGGTCGCCTCACTCCGCCGTTTAAAAAAAAAAAAAAAAACACAAGTTGCTGCCGCTGCCGAGTCCGCTTCTCGGCAGAGGCAAACTCACCGCCTCCCTTCTAATGCAGCCGCGGCTCCTTGCCTCTTAGGAAACCGTGGCTGTGCCTGCGAAACCATTGCGGAGCCCTTCCTGTCTCTTGGCGGGCTCCGTGCAGCATTGTCCCACCTCCAAAGGAAGTTGTTTACCACTTCCTTTGGAGGCGGGACAATGCTGCCTGGAGCCCGTCTAAGGCTCTGCAACTGTTTCACAGGCTCAGCCATGGTTCCCTAAGAGGCAGGGAGCCACAGTTGCATTAGAAGAACAGGGCAGTAGCAGGCAGACAGGGAGAGGGGAGGAGGGGGCAGGGAACCTGCAACGGGGCTGACATGGGGGAAGGAGGGGGCTGACATGGATGGATGGATGGAGGGAGGGAGGGAGGGAGGCTGACATGGAGGGAGGGGGGCTGACAGTGAGGGAGGGATGGATGGAGGGAGGGAGGGGGCTGACATGGACGGGGGCTGACATTGAGGGAGGAATGGAGGACTGACAGGGAGGGAGGGAGGGAGGGCTGCATGGACAGAGGGGGGCTGACATGGAGGGAGGGGAGGGCTGACATTGGATGGATGGAGGGAGGGAGGGGGGCTGACATGGACAAAGGGAAGAGACAGGGGGACATACTGGACAGACGGGGGATAAATGCTGGACAGAGGGGGGAGAGAGTGCGGGTTAGGATTATAATGGGCAGATGGGGGGGCTAGGACTGGTAATGGGTTGATTAGGGGGCTAGGACTGGTAATGGGTTGATTAGGGAAGGCTAGGGCTGGGAATGGACTGATCAAGGGGGAGTTGAGACTGGTAATGTGCTGATGGGGGGCTAGCACTGGAAATGAGCTGATCGGGGAGGTTAGGACTGGTAATGGGCTGATGGGGGGGGTAGGACTAATTAGTGTGGTTTAAATAAGTAAATTTTATAAATAAAAACATATTGCAAAGGCCTATAATATATTAATAATTCAACAAATGATTACAGTGACGATGCGTTAACGGTAAAGGAAGAGAGACTCATTTGATTTTATCATTGGGGGTCACCACAAGTTGACCAATGGTAAAAGGGGTCACGGTACAAAAAAGGTTGAGAACCACTGCAATAGAGGGATCCATTTATTCAAAGTTTTTAACTCTAGTAATTTCTATATAAGATTGATTTCACATCTGTTTGCTGTTGAAGTCTGCTTTGTTACTAGAATACTGGCCATACAAGTAATGCACAGAGCCCCTATGTGATGACGTCATCAAAGCCTGTCATTCTCAGTTTCCTTCTGCTGGTGAGGGTGCATAACTCATGCATCTGGACTGGACTGGAGGGACTCAAGGAAAGAAAATTAGCAGGTAAGGTCCAATTTCCCCATTAGAATCAGAAAAGATATAGAGAAGAGCGACAAACATGGTAAAGGGAATGGGAGGATATCCCTACCAGGAAAGGCTTAAGAGGTTAGGGTTCTTCAACTTGGAAAAGAGATGGCTGAGGGGAGATATGATAGAAGTATATAAAATAATGAATGGAGTGGAATGGGTAAATGTAGATCGGTTGTTTACCCCTTCAAAAAGTACAAAGACTAGGGGACACGCAATGAAGCTACAATGTAGCCCATTTAATTCTAATGAGGAGAAATATTTTTCCACTCAACACGTAATCAAACTCTGGAATTCGTTACCAGAGAATGTGGTAAAAATTGTTAGTGTAGCTGGATTTAAAAGGGTTTTGGACAGGTTCCTGGAGGAAAATTCCATAAACCATTATTAAAGAGAACTGGGGAAATCCACTGCTTACCCATTGGACAAGCAGCATGGAATCTGTGTATCTTTTGTGATACTGACAGGTACTTGTGGCCTGGATTGGCCAGTGTTGGAAACAGGATACTGGGTTTAATTGACCCAAAATCTGACCCAGTATGGCATATCTTATGTTCTTATGACCTAGAGCAGGGATGGCCAACTCCAATCCTGGTGCACCACAAATTTCAGGATGCCCCTAATGAATATTCATAAGATCTATTTGTATACAGTGGGAGGCAGTGGATGCAAATATACCTCGTGACATATTGAAAACCAGGCTGGATTGTGGTGCACCAAATCTGGAGTTGGCCACCCCTGACCTAGAGTTTAGAAAACTCTAGAGAAGTCATCTGAGCATGAGCATGAGCAGGAGTTCCCCATTCTGTGACAGCCAAGACACCTGCCAGTCATTGTTATAGCCAGCTTCATCAGAGTGGGAAGGTAGGAATGTATGGCTGTAGGATTCTACTGTCCATATAGAACACCGGTTATAGATTTGCAGTTTTTTCTCCGTGGGAAAGCAGGATGAAATTCCCACATGTGGGTGATGTCATTGATGGATTCCTCACACAGGAGCATTCCCCAGCACCTTTTAGAAGCTTTTGGAAAGTTTTGCAACACATATGCACTCCTTGCCTGCCAACGCTGCACCATTTCTCCTCAGTTCTTTATTAGCCACAGGATGTCTACCCTAGTTCACGTTGTATCTCTGCGTTGCGTGAGTTTTCCACTCTAATAGTCTCATTTTCAATTGTTGCATACCTCTTTTTTTTTTTTTTTTCCTTCAAGCTTCCCTAGTTAATTTAATTTAATTTAATTAACAGTTTCTTATATACCGCACCTTCCAGTGATCAAGTGCGGTTTACATAGAACAACATGGAACAGGCCAATGGCTGTTTTTACAGTGAACATCTTAAAACTTGTAAACGGGGGCTCTGGGTGTGAATGTCCACAGTCTTGGCAAAGGCAAAATACTATTATGACTTGCAAAGGATTGTGGGGAATGTAGTCCATTCATACCAGAATCAGCCGTTCACAAAATAATGAGTTGTGTTGCTCGAGTGTAAGCAAAGAAAAATATATTTTATTTATGGGGTTAATTCTCCCAGCACAGATTTACTTGGTAACACAAAAGGACATTTGCTTTCAGTATTGTACTTAGGAAAAACAAATCATGATATCAGCAACTGAACTTCTTAAACAATCAAACAATAAAGACCTTGATGGGAAACAGAAAAGGTCTTTTTGAGGGCTCCTGCTAATAACTTTTAGCAGTGCTCCAAAAGCAAAAACAAAACCCAAAAGTAACCAAAAACTGTTCTTTTTCAAGGATAACTTTCTTCTATTTTCACACACAAACAGTAGTTTCCTTTCAGAGCTCACGTGCAACTGTGCATGGCTTAATTACCAATAATTAGCCAGCTGCAAACCCCTTTGCTGGTTCACTTTCTCTACGTGGCTCAAATCCTACCCTAAAGCTTTCTTGCAGGCTTTTCTGGGTAGATAAAAGAACAAGTTATAGTTCCTTTTGATGGTTGTTGTATTTGTGAAAATATTTTACCACAGCAGCCTAGTCAGAGAGCAATCCATGTATTCATTCTGATCATTTAAAATATCTCCTTCTTCTTCAAATATCATAGAATCAATATCATGGTCTGACTCAGAGGAATTCCTTAATGGAACACTCTCAGGACAATATTTGTTTCCCTGCTGTCTTCCAGATGAAGAGCTAGGGCATAGATCAGTGTTCATACCTGAGCTTCCTTTGCTGTTAGGTTTCCTCTCCAGATATCCTGGCCAGTAAGTAGTCCAGCTTTTATGTCCAGCCTTCCAATCAAGATCCCTGGACACTGGGTCTCTCTTCACATACCTTCTTGCAATGGTCTTAGGGCCCCTTCCAGATGCAGCCGTCTCCTTCACAGGTGCCGTCCGGGAATTCCTGGCTCTGTAACCCCACTCCTCTGGCTTCCTCCAGTCCAATGGAGTATGCTTGCCTTTGGAATGACTCCCAACACACGTACTGCTGTGGGCTCCTTCTTTAGACCTCCAAGATGTTTTCCTCTTCTTCCTTCCACGTTGCTGCTGCTTCCTGATCTGTCTGATCTCCATCTGATTCTGTGTAGAATATGTTTTACTTTTAACTTGTTTAGAGGGATACTCCACCCTAGCACAGCTCAGCTGTGCTGAATCAAGCCCTGCCCTTGGAGATGAGTGATTGGGGATTACCTCATAGCTCTCCTGATTGAACACATGTTTCCCCACTTCAGCTCTTCTAGAGGCTGTTTGAAACCTGGTGCATTCTGGGACTGGTAGTCTTTTATGAAAACATTCTGTTTTAGTATTTCTACCAGCAAAGACAGGTTGCTTGTTCAGAGCCAATTCACCTCTTTTATAGCTCTTTCCTGAACTATGATAAGCTTCCTTATCACAAACTATAACAACTCATTACATGAAACAACTGGGAACTATGTACAGAGATCAACCTTAGAACTATTTACAGTTGTAAGTAAGTCGTACATGAATCATAATGTATATGTTTTAGTGTCTCACATACTTGTCATATCCAATTTAGAATAGGCAAACTGACATTGTGTTATCTTTTTTCTGTTTGGGAAGGTGAATTTGTTAATGGCCCGTAGTGTGCTGTGAACAGGTGTGTTTTAGTTTCTTGCGGAATTCCATGATTGTGTGTTTTTTCAAGTCCTTTTAAAATTTCCTTCCTTTTTTACTGCATCGCCACCAGTCCACTTTGGCTTCAGGCGAGTCGACTCTGTATATTTTTCATCATTAAGAAATTTGATTTCACAGCAGCTATTTTTTTGGCCAAGAGGTTCCAGAAACTCTCCAGTGGGTTTTAAAAATCCTTCAAGTACTCTAGGACCATATCCATAAGTCGCCGCCTTGTGAGTTCTAGCTGTTTATTAATTATTGATTGTTTGTCTAACTGTTTATTTAATTATTTATTGTTTGTCTTAGTGGTGTGCTAGTTCAGCCTTCTCAGTTATAACTTACCTTGCCTCTCTCAACTAACTGGGCTTTGTGTGGTAGCCAGGTTAACTGTCCTTTTTACATTAAATCTCTCTCCCCAGAGCCTGCTCTGTGTTAAACTTTTTTTCCTGTCCTAGCTTGCCTGAGTGAATCCTCCCCCTCCCCCCCCCCCTGCTGAGGTATTGTGTAGCCTTCTTCCTGTTTCCCCCACGTGTGCATAGTCTGTTTTAGTCTGCTTTTCTCTGATCAGAGAAGAGCAGTGCTTTTTACAGTGCTCTGCTAAAGAAGTGGATATTGCCTCCTGTGACACCTTGCTGTGAGTTCTAGCTGTTTATTAATTATTTATTGTTTGTCTTAGTGGTGTGCTAGTTCAGCCTTCTCAGTTATAACTTACCTTGCCTCTCTCAACTAACTGGGCTTTGTGTGGTACCCCCCTCCCCCCTGCTGAGGGTTCAGGACAGGGTACCTTGTAACTGCCCTCTTTAATAGGACTTATCTCCCTCCCTCCCCAGCACCCACCCACCCCTGGGGTAATTGTAGTTTTATAGGTACTTGCACATCATTGAGGAAAGGGGCTGCTCTCAGGTGCAGCTCGTTATCCAAATCAGTCATACACAGAGGACCTGAGATTAATTACTGAAGCTTCAGGTACACAAGGTGTATTAGGGGTATTAGATACACTTTTATTGGTATAAGCATCTACACCAATCCTTATTATATACAGAATTTAAAAGACCTAAACACAAGCTTTAAACTAAGATGCAGACAGAAGTCCAGCAACGAGATGGGGGTTCTCCGGTCTTTTGCATTGAGTGTCACATGTATGATTTTCTCCCAGTTGGTGAGAGGTCTTACGTATGCACTAAGTGCAAAGAACTCTTTGCTCTCAGGGAATGAGTCCGTTCTCTAGAGGCTAGAGTAGCAGACCTGGAAGACGTAAGAAAGACAGAGAAGTACATGGACGAGACCTACAGGGATACAGTCCTGAAGTCCCACCTCCAGTCTGGCAGCATCCCTGTTGCCATGGAGGAGAGGTCACGTGACAGGAGAGCATCACCCTGGTGTGGCAGGAAGTGATCCTGTAACTAGGACCTGTCCTCCAAGTGATGTAAAACCCTCTCGCACCGAGGACGTTTCTCCAGGGCCATGTCCCCACGAGGGGAGGGTCAGGACAGCTGTTATAGTTGGTGATTCAATCATTAGGAATGTAGATAGCTGGGTGGCTGGTGGACGTGAGGATCGCCTGGTAACATGCCTGCCTGGTGCGAAGGTAGCGGACCGCACGCACCGCCTAGATAGGATCATAGATAGTGCTGGGGAGGAGTCTGCTGTCTTGGTACATGTTGGTACCAATGACATAGGAAAATGTGGTAGGGAAGTTCTGGAGGCTAAATTTAAGCTTTTAGGTAGGAAGTTGAAATCCAGAACTTCCAGGATAGCATTCTCCGAAATGCTTCCTGTTCCACGTGCAGGACCCAAAAGACAGGCAGAGCTCCGGAGTCTCAATGCGTGGATGAGACAATGGTGCAAGGATGAGGGATTTGGATTTGTTAGGAACTGGGGAACATTCTGGGGAAAGGGGGGGCTCTTCCGAAGGGATGGGCTTCACCTTAATCAGGATGGGACCAGACTGCTGGCATTAACCTTTAAAAAAGAGATAGAGAAGCTTTTAAACTAGAAAATAGGGGAAAGCCGACAGTCACCCAGGAGTGCATGGTTCGGACGAAGGTATCCTTGAAGGATACTACCAAAAGCAGTGAGGTTCCAAAAGGGAGTATAGTAGCCCAAATGCCCTTGAGTAAGGAGCAGACAGAGCATAAAGATTCCAAATTACCCCTGCCTACCAATAGCCAGATTAATATGAATAAAATACAGTCTCTAAAATGCTTGTATGCCAATGCTAGAAGTCTAAACAATAAGATGGGAGAGTTAGAATATATAGCACTAAATAAGAGGTTAGATATGATTGCACTCTCAGAGACATGGTGGAAGGAGGATAACCAGTGGGATACTGTGATACCTGGATACAAACTATATCGTAATGATAGAGCTGATCAAATTGGTGGAGGGGTTGCGCTCTATGTTAGAGAGGGCATTGAGTCAGAAAGGATTAAAGTTTTGCAGGGAACAAAATTTGCTGTAGAATCTCTATGGATTGAAATTCCATTTATGAAGGGGAAGGTGATGGCAGTGGGAGTATACTATTGGCCGCCTGGCCAGAATGAACAAATGGATGATGAAATGCTCAAAGAAATCAAGGAAGCTAACAAAAGTCACAACAGAGTAGTAATAATGGGTGATTTCAATTACCCCGGTATTGACTGGGTCAGTGTCACAGCAGGACAAGCTAAAGAGATAAAGTTTCTAGATGGAATAAATGACTGCTTCTTGGAGCAGCTGGTTCATGAACCGACCAGAGGGGAAGCCATACTGGACCTAGTCCTTAGTGGAACGCCAGATCTGGTGCAAGAAATAAGGGTGTTGGGACCACTTGGCAATAGTGATCGTAGTATGATCATGTTTGATTTAGTTAGTGGAGGACAGATAGTAAAGGCATCCACAGTACTACCTTTTAACTTTCAAAAGGGAGACTATGATAGAATGAGGAATATAGTTAGGAAAAAGCTAAAAGGAGCGGTTCCAAAGGTTAAAGACTTACAGGAAGCTTGGGTGTTATTTAAAAATACTATCCTCGAAGCCCAGACCAGCTGTATTCCACGCATTAAGAAAAGTGGAAGAAAGTCCAAAAAACTGCCAGCATGGTTTAAAGGTGAGGTCAGAGAGGCTGTTGCTGCCAAAAAAGCAACCTTCAGGAAATGGAAAAAGAGCCAAATGATGAAAACTGGAAACAGCACAAGCACTGGCAAGTTAAATGCAAAGCATTGATAAGGCAGGCAAAACGGGAATTTGAGAAGAAACTTGCTACGGAAGCAAAAACACGAAATAAAGACTTTTTCAAGTACATTCGTAGCAAAAGGCCTGTGAGAGAGTCAATTGGACCATTAGATGATAGAGGGGTAAAAGGGGCAGTAAGAGGAAACAAGGCTATAGCAGAGAGACTGAATGAATTCTTTGCTTCGGTCTATACTGAGGAGGATGTAGGGATGTTACCCAAGACTGAAGTGGTATTTAAAGGTGATACTGCAGAGGAATTGAGAGAAATATCGCTACACCAGGAAGATATATTACAACTATTTGATAAACTGAATAGTAGCAAATCACCTGGACCGGATGGTATACATCCCAGAGTGTTGAAAGAACTGAAATATGAGATTGCAGACCTGCTATTGGTAATCTGTGAACTTTCATTAAAATCATCTGTAATACCTGAAGATTGGAGGGTCGCCAACGTAACACCAATTTTTAAAAAGGGTTCCAGGGGTGACCCGGGAAATTACAGACCGGTGAGCCTGACGTCAGTACCAGGGAAAATGGTAGAAACCATCATAAAGAACAAAATTACGCAGCATGTAGATAGTCATGGCCTAATGGGAGACAGCCAACATGGCTTTAGACAAGGAAGATCTTGTCTTACTAATCTGATATGTTTTTTTGAAGGTGTGCATAAACAGGTAGACAAAGGTGAGTCGGTTGATATAGTGTATCTGGACTTTCAGAAAGCTTTTGACAAAGTACCCCATCAGAGACTTTTGGCGAAGCTAAAAAGTCATGGGATAGGAGGCAGTGTACTATTGTGGATCGGGAACTGGTTAAAAGATAGAAAGCAGAGGGTAGGGCTAAATGGCCAATATTCCCAATAGAAAAAGGTGAATAGTGGAGTACCCCAGGGATCTGTACTGGGTCCGCTGCTTTTTGACATATTCATAAATGACCTGGAAAAGGGAATAACTAGTGAAGTTATCAAATTTGCAGATGACACAAAACTGTTTAAAGTTGTTAAAACCCAAGAGGATTGTGGAAAACTGCAGGAGGATCTGGATAAATTGGAAGACTGGGCATCCAAATGGCAGATGAAATTTAATGTGGACAAGTGCAAAGTTATGCACCTAGGAAAGAACAACCCACACTATAGTTACACAATGCAAGGCTCCACATTAGAAACCACCACCCAGGAAAAAGATTTAGGAGTCATTGTGGATAACATGTTAAAACCCTCCGCCCAGTGTGCAGCGGCGGCCAAGAAAGCAAATAGAATGCTAGGTATCATAAGGAAAGGGATGGAGAACAAAACAAAGGATATTATAATGCCTCTGTATCGCTCCATGGTACGACCGCACCTTGAATATTGTGTGCAATTCTGGTCACCGTATCTTAAAAAGGACATAGCGTTATTAGAAAAGGTACAGAGAAGAGCCACCAAATTGGTGAAGGGGATGGAAGGCTACTCCTATGAAGAGAGGCTAAGAAGGTTAGGGCTCTTTAGCCTGGAGAAGAGACGGCCGAGGGAAGATATGATAGAGGTCTATAAATTAATGAATGGAGTGGAACGGATAAACGTGGATCAATTGTTTACGCTATCAGAGTATAGAAAGACTAGGGGACATGTAATGAAGCTACAGGGTTAACTATTTAAGACAAATAAGAGAGAGTATTTTTTCACACAACGTGTAATCAAACTCTGGAATCTGTTACCGGAGGATGTAGTAAGGGCTGTTAGTATAGCTGGGTTTAAAAAAGGTTTGGACAAGTTCCTGGAGGAAAGGTCCATAAACCACTATTAAAAAGGGACCCAGGATATCAATGCTTGACCCAGTACAAGCATTGTGGAACCTGTCTTTTGGGGATATTGCTAGGTACGTATAACCTAGATTGGCCACTGTTGGAAACAGGATACTGGGCTTGATGGACCTCGGTCTGTCCCAGTATGGCATGTCTTATGTTCTTATGTGATTTGTGTTTGCAGATGACAAGAAAAGATTTTCAGGACCAAGAGACAGCTTGAAAGGACTTTTGGCACTCTGAAAATTGATGCATCATCTTCAATTTCGGCAGCATTGGTCTCTATGGCTTTTCAGGCTGTATTGGATGCTGACAGTCTATCGATATTGAGGGATCCTGAAGCACAATTGAAACCAAGCATTCATAGGTCGCTTAAACATCAGTCATTCCCCCATGCTTCCCTGAAGGCTACAGAGGATTCATCCTTATCTTCATCAGTATCGAGGACCAAGGATGCTGTGCATTGGTCAGAGTTTATAATGCATCAGCACATATATTTATCGAAGCACAATACAGAGAGTGCTGAGGACTCACAGGTTCGACCCACCAATCAACCCCAGCGTGAGGATGGCTTTTTCTTAACTCGATCTGAGGGACAGTGACAGCCTTCTCAGTCAGGACCAGCCTGCCAATAAAGCCTGACAGAGTCCAGGAAAATCAGCAGATACTGCTGAGCCCCCCTATACCTTTGGAGATGGCAGCTTTGGAGAAGTGACTTCTGAAGTGTATCGAGGAAAGAATCATGATGTTGTTCACTATGCATGAGCATGGCATTGAACATGATGCATCGAAATATTGAGAGCATTCTCTAAGCACATGGTCTGCCTGTGGTAGAGGCATTAATATTGGGCATAGAAGGGTGTCAACACTGATACTTGAGTGGTCGATATTGCTCTCTAGCGCATCAGGTACCAGTGCTCCTTTGAAGCCTGCAGAGTCATCGGTACTCCTGGAGGAGCTCCAGATTCCCAAGAGGACAGCCATCCAGACAGAGAAATCCTTTGATTTATTCTCCAAGTCAGATTCAGACTGCTGGGTTACTATGAAGAGTATGAATACCTGTCAGAGGCTAGGTCTCCAGAACTCCCATCAGGGCCTTCTCCTCCTCATCAGAGATGAATATACCTTCCTGAGGAACTCTTCATGATTTTGTCAGGGATATGTCTAACCCATACCGTTTTCTTTGGAACCCAGGACAAAAGAGTTGGAAATCCTCCAATATTCCATTGCCCCCAAGGAGGTGGTGACAGTATCCATGCACCACAACCTTCAGAGGTTACAATGAGAAATGTGGGAGCCCCCGCCACCTGCAGTTAGCAGGAAAGTTGACTCTGTATAGAATTCAAAAGGCACCTGTATTTAAAAGCTCCAGCTACTGCACCACTCTATGGTCATTAAATTCATCCTTAAAAGTGCCAGGATTTCCAAGTCACATTCCTCGGTGCCCCCTGGGAGGGGGAGACTAGGACCTTGGACTTTTTTGGGAGGAAAACGTTTCAGAATGCCATGCTTTCTTTCCACATGACGACCTAAATGCATAGGCATGCATTTACAGAACATCATACTCAGCCTTGAAAATATGTCTACCTTTCTCTCTCCAGAGAAACTCAAATGATATTATTCCCTAGTTAGTCAAGGGAAGAAGTGCTTGAAATACATTGTTGTATCTCCTGTATTGAGAGAGAGTCATAATGTGGAACTTTGCCAACTCTCATGGCATTGAGCTGAGTCACATCCTTCAACCTCATGAATCAGGGATGTGGCCCGCCACATTTTTTGGGGTATCCTTTTGATAGATCTCCTCAGCATGCCCAGGTGCCTTAGTTCTGCTCCAGAGTTGGATCATAAAGCAAACTAGCCTTGAATGCTTTCCTCCTTGATTGGAGAGAGCGCCTTCTATATGTGTATTCTCCAATACTTCTCATTGTGAAGACCCTCCTGAAACTCAAAAGCTGACAGAGGCATAGTGATTCTGATCACTTCTAACTGGCCCTAGCAACTTTGGTTCCCTCTCTTCCTGGAACTGTGCATCTGGGCACCACTATGCTTGGATTATACACAAACTCTAATTTTGCAGGAAGGCAACACAATATTGCATCCCAGCATTAGGTCCTCGCTGCCTGGATGTTGAGAGGCTAAGGTTGCCCTCACTTGACCTGTCTCTTGATGTTACTGATGACCTTTTGACATCCAGAAGGACCTCCATGAGAAGATCCTTTGCTTTCAGGTGGACGAGGTTTGTTTGGTGCCAGGTGCAGTCCATAGATCCTACCTTCTACATTTGTCAGTCTGGACTCTGGTCCAATTCTGTAAGGGTTCACCTCATCGTAATTTAAGCTCATCATTTTATAGAAGATAAACCCATCTCTTGACAGCCCTTAGTTGTTCGCTTCATGTGCAGCTTACTACTTCTAAAACCCCTCTCAAGTCACCCGCAATGTCTTGGGACTTCAATGTGATAATAATGCAGCTGATGAAAGCTCTTTTTGAGCCTTTCAATACCTGCCCTCTGAAGTACTTGACCTGGAAGTTCTTGTTTTTAGTGGCAGTCACTTCATCGTGCAGACTGAATGAGATTCAAGCACTAGTGGTTCATCCACTTTTCACAAAATCCTTTCATAACAGGATGGTACTTTGTACCCATCCCAAGTTCCTTCCAAAGGTGGTGCAGTCTTCCATCTTAATCAGTCAGTTGTTCTAACAACCTTTTTCCCAATACCTCATTCTCACAAAGACATGTTGGACTTTAAGAGAGCCTTGGCCTGCTACTGGGAATGGACAAAAGTCAATAGAAAGTCCATCCAACTTTTTCTTTTGACACCAGCAACCTAGGAGCTACTGTCTCCAACTGCACTCCCTCAATTTGGCTAGCAGATTGCATCTCTTTCACTTAAGACCCTCAAGGTTCAAGCCTGCTGTGCGTATCATGGCTCATAACATCAGAGCTATGACTACGTCAGTGGTTCACTTGCGCTCAGTCTCCATGGAAAAGATTTCCAAAGCCGTAGTGTGGACTTTGCTCTACACATTGACTTCTCACTAATGTCTGGAAGGAAATTTCAAATGTGACAGATTCAGCCAATCTGTACTGCTGAATCTTTTTGAGTATTAGTCCTACTCCATCCCTCCAGGCCCATTTCATTCTCTTCAAGCTGCCAAAAAAAATTGCAACAAGACCTGTTGCCATAAAAAAAGAGTTAGTTTTGCTGTGCCTCTGTTCTGGCACATTCTGGTTTTCTCCTTTCTTTTTTGGTAGAGGCAGCCTGTAGCTAGGGATTACTATATATGAGGACTTCTTCCTGCTTTTCCATGGAGAAAGTGAAATCTGTAGCAGGTGTTCTCCATGGACAGCAGGATAAGTCCTTCACAACCCTTCCTCCTCCCCTTGCAGTTGAATTCTACACAATTTTTCAACTGACCAAGGAGAAATGGTGCTGCAGCAGCAGGCAGAAGGCACATGCTTGCATGATGAGATTTCCATAAGCTTTGAGAAGGAGCTGAGAAATGATCCCATGCATGGGCTCAGTTGGTACAGAGAAGAGCCACCAAAATGGTAAAGGGGATGGAAAGATACTCCTATGAGGAAAGGCTTAAAAGGTTAGGGCCCTTCAACTTGGAAAAAAGACTGATGAGGGGAAGATATGATAGAGGTCTGTAAATTAATAAATGGAATGGAACAGATAAACGTAGATTGGTTGTTTATGCCATCAAAAAGTAGGAAGACCAGGGGACAGGCTATGAAGTTACAATGTAACCCATTTAAAGAGAAAATATTTTTTCACTCAACGCATAATCAAACTTACCAGATGATGTAGTAAAAGCTGTTAGTGTAGCTGGTTTTAAAAAAGGTTTGGACAAGGAGCATCGGGGAAATCTACTGCTTACACCAGGATAGGCATCATGGATTCTGTGTACCTTTTTTTGGAACCTGTCAGGTTCTTCTGACCTGGATTGGCCACTGTTGGAAACAGGATACTGGGCTTGATGGACCACATTTCTTATGTTATGTTCTTACTCATATGTAAGACTTATGCCTCTGTCCATGGAGAACACCTGCTAGCTTCGCTTTCTCCGTGGATCGCATGGATCGCTATAGCCACACTGTTGGTAACTCTTGAGCCGAGGGTTGCAGGGAATTCCACTACGTAATCAGAAACTGCAACCAGTGCTTAGCAGAGGAGAGAAGGTATATTGAAGTATTGATCAAGAATATCTTGAAAAACGTTAAATCTAAAAAGTCCTAAGGCAAGTTGGTTGATCTAAACCATAATGCTTTGAAAAAATATGCAGAGAGGACCATGTTGCAGCCGTACATAATATCCTCTGGATGATCTCTTAAGGTATACTTTTGTTGTTGCTGTCTACTGAAACAAACCTTATCACAGTGAAAAAATTAAATACTCAAAAAACTTTCACCAATATAGTCCCCAAAGAAATTTTTAAATTTTTGTCGGAGCATACCGAGGGAGGAATGAACAGTATATCATCCACACCAGATGGTGCACTTCTTTTATTCCTATAAGGTTCACCACCAAAACAAATATATTAAACATTCCACTTATCTGAAAGTATGATGTAGTTGAAAAATGCAGTTGAAAATTGTAGATTTTCTTGTTGCTGTGGCTCTGAAATGAAGAACAGTCACTTTATCTAAAAGTTGTTGACCAGACTACAGGTAACAAAAGGAAATGCAGCTAGATATTCAGAGTGACGGGGTTCTTACTGGACAAAGGGTTTTTTTTACTGGGATGTTATGAGAGGAATAAGTGAGATGGATGGTTTGGAGAAGCAGTTCTAAGTAAATTGGGAGCACTCTGCGCCAGTCTAAGGCAGTGCTTTTCAGCCTTTTTTAATCTGTGGCACACTTTTTGAGTTTGTTCAATTTTCATGGCACACCAAACCCAGTTTTGCATTATCCCCGTTCTCTGTGCCTTCCACTAGCAGCAGGAACAGAGCGCTTTTAGCCTGTGTCTTTCTTATTCTGCTGTCTTTAATCTGATGAAGGTTATAATGCACTCAGACATGAGATTGAAGAGGGCAAAAGGCACATACAGGTAAAAAGCACTGCTTTCTTCCTACCAGTGGGAGGGAAGGAAGAGGGTAAAGGCTACCTGATTTCTAGAAGCCAAATAGCTAGTAGGCATGTGCAGGTCCCCTCCCAAAATGTGGTTACTTTGATTAAAATGAACTTTTAGGCATTTTCATGGATTTTTTGTGGGTTTTTGTGCATGCGTTTAGTGTAATTGCATGCTCACTGTGTGCCCTATGGCTTTTTTTATGCACTTAAATCAATTGTACACGTTTTAATTCCTAGGTGTATATGCGCACCAGCAATTTGCATGCGTTTTTAGTTGCTCAAATGAGCCTGAAACACACATGCCTAACAGCTACTAGATCCTGCATTACATATTCTAATTACTAAATGGGAAATAAAATGCTTTTTCGGCCTCTATGATTAAAAAGAAAGAAGCTGGAGCAGGGAGCATTTGGGGTTCTTTTTTTGCTATGCTCTAGTCATACACTTTTACTCTGTGAATAATTAGAGGAGCTCCAGGCTTTTTTCCACCTTCTGTTCCCTAACATTGGCACTGAGAGACGAGACTGGAGTAGGAAGCAGAGGGCTATTCACTGGAGCACTGTCCAGTAGAAATGGGACATTGATGGAGAGCATACTTGAGATCCAAATGGTGCTTCTGGATACCCGCGGGTGAGATGCATCTGGTTGTTGCTCCTGCCATTTGCTTGCTCAGAGTCCTCCTCTCCCCTTGCCATGGGGAAAAAGAAAGGGGAAGGAAAGACCATCACTCTGAGAGCCCCCTTCCTGCTGCTTCATGGCAAATGACAGTGGAGGCTTTTGGTGTGCTGCCCGCGAAAGAGGTTTCAACCCCAACAGCTCCGCCCGGGGAGAGTTCACTGTGCAGTTGCGATGGGGTCTCACTGAGCCCTGTTCTGTGGATACCGCCCCAACCCTGGAAGCCTTTCCTTAGCTGGTGCATTAGAGCTCCCGCAGACCCAAGAGGTAAGCTCAGGAGCTTTACTGGGAGGTGCACTGATTGCTGCTCCATTCCCTTTGGGGGTGAGAGCAGTTGGAGGAGAGAATGCTGCACTGATGAGATCAGTGGAGTTCCTAGCGGCTGAACGGGGTGAGATGACTTTCCAAGGAGGTATGGGGGAAGTCCAAAGACCCAAGGCGGTGACGATGGAGTCTCTAGACTGTGATTCATGGTGTTAATTCTTCTCTACAAACTTTGGAAAGTCAAGTTGGGGATATTAAAGTGGTTTCCCGGCTGTTTTCCAGTCTAAGGCAATGGAAGTATTGGTTGGAAGAATGGACACTATAGAATCTATGGTGACTAATCCAGCATGGTATGGTGAAGGACTTCGCTATAGCGGCCCAACAGATGGAATACTTGGAAAATCAAGCAAGGTGTAACAATCTCTGCCTACTGAATTTTCCCTCCTTTGGTTCCGCCAGTTGAAATGGCCAAGAAATATCTTATTGAGGTCCTTGGGATGGATCCTGGAAACTTGTCTCCTTTGGTGAGAGCCCAGTACTTGCCTCCAGGTGGGGTGTTTCCCCACCTGGCTGTGCAAGAGAACTTGGTCGCTGTCAACTTGACTGAGTTCCTGGAACCATCTTTGGAGGTTATCACACAGAGGGCAACTCTTATTGTGACTTTTGCAAGGTCTTTTTTTAGATTCATGTATATGCATTTTTCCTGGTATGTCTCGGCACACTCAGAAGCGGCGACAGGGGTTTTTGGTCTTAGGCCTCTAGTTCAAATCCCTTCATAAACATTTGGACAAGAGGATGTCTAGAAATAGAAGTCTCAAAGATGGTAGTATGATAAGTGGCAATTGCATTCAAATGCACTTTGACCGAAGAAGTGCTGAGTCCTAAGTCAGATAAGTGAAGGAGATAGCTGAGCAGAAGATAAATGAAGCAGATGAATTGATCCACTAAAGTTACAGGATTTCCTTGTAGTAAATGTTTGGCATTGCAGAGGGTGGGTTGAGCAAGTGGCTTTCAACATCTAAGATGTTGAAAGAAAGTAGATTGTAATGTATCTAGCCATGTTGCTGTATGAGGAGATCTGCCTCATTTGGAAGAAAGACTGGCATCTCACTTGTGAAATGTTGCAGGCAGGAAAACCAGTAAGGCCTTCTTCAGGGGGAAACAAGGATAACAAACCTCGAAAAAGTACAATAAAAACAATGAAAATGCATAAAGATCATAAATATAATATAAAAACATATTATAAAATCAATGAAAAATATATAAAAATAATGATATGCAATAAAGTAAAAACATAAAAAAATCATACTAAAATATAAAACACAAATTATAAGAAAGGACAGATGAACAAAAAACACTTAGTTTAGAGCATATAATGTGGATATTGAACATGAGTCTATGTGCTACATAGTGAGCTATTTCAGAAAAACTATCTATAGTAAATCACCGATGGTATCAACAAAGTAATAACTACCCCCAAGGGAGGAAGGGAGGGAAAAGAGATGAGGACAAAATACATTACATAAGCTTAAAAACACTCCAGAGGGGTCACAAGTACCTTTCAAAATCCTGCTGCTGTTTAAAGACAATTGCCGCTGAAAGACAGAAGTGAAAACCCGATTATATTGGAACAATATCCAATCTTATTGAGGAAGGAATAGTTGTGAAGTTATAAAGAAACCTACCGAACAAATGTGCCATAGTGAATTCTCAGGTCAGATGACCAGAAAGGGAATGCCAGCCAGATCCTATTTAAGACTTTTTTGCTGTTATTGCATAAACTGTCTTATAGGGAGGAGTAGCCTAGTGGTTGGGGCAAGGTATTTCAGGCCGGAAGGTTGGGGGTTCAAATCCCACTAGAGGACAGCAACCTTGGGCTGGAAGGACTGGGGTTTCTAGTCCCACAGATGCTCCTTGTCGTCTTGGGCAAGCCACTTAACCCTCCATTGCCCATGTTCCCTGTAAGTATTAGTGTATGTGTCTCATATCCCTGCGTGTTAAATGTATCCCCCAATTGTGTTGTGACCACTTTGATTGAAGGATAAGGCGGTATACAAAACTGTCTAAATAAATAAAATAGAAGGACCTAACAGGTCGAGATCAAGAGCAACAAAATGGATAAACATCAGAAATGAAATATAAAAAATAATATAAGAAGGCATAAGAACGGTGGTAACAAATTATCAAGAGGTCCGATTCCACTAAATCATATATGTCAAGTGACACCATTACTAGTGATCTCAAGAAGGCAACGCTAATACGAGAGGCATCATAGAATGAATCTTATTGCATATGGTAAACAAATATGTCTCATAAAAGCAAGTTATAAGGGGTAATTATCTGCTCTTATTTAAACAGGATGCTGTTACATTTCCATACTGAGGGACAAATTAAAGGTGGGACTAAGGCAGGAGATAGCACAAATGCAAGTGTATCGAATAAGGTATCCTGAAGGATGATAACCAAAAATAAATAATTAAAACACCAAAGTGTGAATAAAAATCTAAAGCCAAAAATGGGGATGGGATGGGAGGGGTGGAGGGGGAAAAAGGGAGGGGGAAGGGGGGAAAGGGGCAGAAGGGGAGGAGGGGAAAGGGGCAGAAGGGGAGGAGGGGAAGAAGGAGGGGGAGGGAGATAAAAACATAAATATTTAAGAGGTGTTGAAATAAAAAAGAGAAGGGTACAAAATCAAAAACCAAAATTGAATCCAATCCAAAGGAATGGAAAAAACAGACAGCACGTACATGAGTAAAAATTCCTGCTTTTGCACAGATGACTTTTCTAGCGTTTTCTGAGCTGTAGGAAGCGAGGTCTGCTTGGCTGTGTTCCTGGTGATGTCACCAACAGTGTGGCTTTAGGGATCCAAGCTGTCCATGGAGAAAAGAGAGAATATTCAACCTAAATGACTAGCATAGTTAACCTGGATAAAACTAAAAAGCTGATTCAGATATCAAACAGATTAAATTTAAGAATGAGATATCTCCAGGAACAAGGAATGTAGTCTTCACATATGGGTATCGGAGCCCGCACGGGAACGCTTCCCATGTCCAATAGGAAAGCTTTTGGGAGCATCCCACTGCGCCTGCATTGCTGCCTTCTCGCCTTTCCAACTCTCCCTCTTCAATTTTTCGTTTTCCGCGGAGCCGATAGGCAGCAAACCCTGTCACCGCAGAAAATCTTCTTTTTGCGGTCGCATCTGCCTTCACCGTCGACGCCTATACCGGTACCACCGGTCCTTTCTTCCACATCCGGAGAACTCTTGGTGCCATGTTCTGGTGTCATAGCCTGCTCCTCTGGTACCGACATCCAGGCATCGGCAAGTGCCATGGATCAGTGAATCCTGACCATCAAGCGCAGCCTTGTGGCTCTCTTAGCAGCCTCGGTACTGCTAAGGCTGCTCCAGGCAGTTCCGCAGTCATCGATACCAGTACCAACCGCACCCGCTTCAACCGATGCGCCTTGTTCCTTGCTTCTCCCATGCTGGCCCTTGAATCACTGTCTAGTATCGAGGGTCTGGTATCGAGACAGTCCGATGTAGATTTTGATCGATACTGGCGTCAAGCAATACAGGAACACCCGGCATGGAGTTACTTCGAGTCCTCCGATTCTGATGACTCCGAGGACTCTGTCGGTACCAAAGTGATTCTGCCGGAGGATCCCTCTCCTTCTCCTCAGCACAGAATGTCTCCTCCAGAGGATATGTCCTTTCAGGATTTCATACGTGATGTAGCATGGGGACGCTTGATAACTGTGACTCCTGAGAAAGAACCGAAAGCAGAAGAATTAGAGATTCAGTACCCGGCAGCTCCTAAGGAGGCTGCTACCCTTCCCATTCACCGAATCTTGCATGACCTCATGCTAAGGATGTGGGAAACACCTTTAACGGCGTCTCCACACTCTCGGAGGCTCGATACCTTGTACCAAGTTCCACAATGCCCTGGTTTTCAGAAAATGCAATTACCACGCCATTCAATGGTAGTGGAATTGACAATGTGTAGGATTAAGAGTGCTAAGACACATTCTTCCAATCCTCCAGGCTGTGAAGTGAGGACACTCTATGCCTTTGGGCGTCGATGCTTTCAATCCTCGATGCTATCAGCCAGGATCCGCTCTTACATTCTTTATATGGGAATGTTCCTTAAGGAGGTTACAAGAGATCTGGAGCTGATGGCTCCACTTCTCCCCAATGATAAAAGGGCAGAGTTCCTCACTCTGGTCAAACATGCCCAGAATGTGTCTAAGTTTATGAACCGTGTAACCTTTGATTGCTTTGAGTGCCTTAGCAGAACCTCTGCTGTTTCCATCGGTGCACGTCACATTGCCTGGCTTCACACATCTGATTTAGAACAATGGGTGCAAGACAAGCTGGGGAACATTCCTTGCACAGGAGAAAATCTCTTTGGTAAGGATTGGCAGGACAAAGCTAATCAGCTTGAGTCCAAAAACACCACCTTGAACAGATTATCAAGGACCACAGCCAACCTAGCTAAGAAAAAGACAGTTAAGAAACTCTTTTTCAACAAGAAAAAGAAATTCTACCCATCTTACACCCAGGCTGTCCACTGCCCAGTTCATGCTCCCCAAAAGGGGCAACAGCAACCCAGACAGCAGAGGAAGGCCCAAGTCCCCAGAGTTCAACCAGCTCAGCAGGTACAGCCTCCTCAGGGGCTTTGCCTCCTTCCTAGAGAACTTAGTCATCCTGCCCCTGAAAGGTCCAGAGCCTCTCACCATCCCAGGCAGACTTTGTCATTTTGCCAAAAGATGGCAACAGATAACATCAGAGCACTGGACTCTCTCTATTGTAAGAGAGGGGTACAAACTCCATTTTCACAGTATGCCCCCTCCCACCATCACATGACAGTTCAATTCTCAGGGCCCTTTCACCACTCTCTTGTGTCAAGAGGTCACCTCACTACTTGCTCAAGGGGCAATAGAAGAGGTACCCATATCCCAACGGGGATTGGGTTTCTACTCCCCCTACTTCCTCATTCCAAAGAAAACAGGGGGATACAGACCCATACTGGACCTCAAAGAGTTGAACAAGTATCTGTTCCGTGAAAAATTCAAGATGATCTCCCTCAGAACACTTCTTCCTTACATTCAGAGTCAGGATTGGCTAAGTTCTCTAGATCTAAAGGATGCATATACACATATTCTCATCCATACAGATCACAGAAGGTTTCTTTGATTCCTCTTTCAAGGAAGACATTACCAGTACAGGGTTCTACCCTTCGGACTGGTTTCTGCCCCTTCACAAAATACATGGCAGTAGTAGCAGCATTCTTGAGAACTCTGAGGATATTCGTCTTCCCCTACTTAGACGACTGGCTCATCTGAGCATCAACAGCTCCAGAAGCCAGCTCCACTCTCGCACGCACAATGCAAATTCTGCAGTACCTGGTACTAGTCATAAACCTCCCAAAATCTCATCTCACCCCTTCTCAGTCCCTAGAGTTCATACGGGCTCTTTTAGACACAAGGCAGTCAAAGGTTTTCCTGCCACAACCACGTTGTCTTCAAATACTCCAGCTGGCCTCTCAAGCAGCTATGAAAACCTTACTAACTGCTCAAGAAATGCTTCAGCTGCTGGGGCATACGGCATCCACTGTCCATGTGGTTCCCTATGCTTGCCTTCACATGCGAGCAGCCCAGTGGACCCTAACCTCTCAGTGGACACAGGCCTCGGGTTGTCTGAGGGACAAAATCAGAAACTCGATACGTCTCATTTTCTCCCTACAGTGGTGGCAATAGCTGTAAAACCTTCTTGTAGGGTCTCCTTTCTAGCAGCCACTACACCCAACCACCTTGATGACAGATAAGTCCAAGTTAGGTTGGGGGGCTCACTTGGACAATCTCTTCAGTCAGGGTCTTTTGACCGAGCAAGAGGCTTGTCTCCATATAAACCTCGTGGAACTCAGAGCCATTTTCTATACTCTTCAAGTATTTCAGGCCCACCTGAGCTACAAGACAGTTCTGGTCCAGACCGCCAATCAAGTAGCCATGTTCTACGTGAACAAGCAGGGTGGGACGGGGTCTCAGGCATTGTGCAACAATGCTCTATTCCTCTTGGCCTTCGCCAGAGATCTTCAAATCCACCTACTAGCAGTGTATCTTCCAGGCACACAAAATCTCTTGGCAGACAAGCTCAGTCGAGTATTACTGCCACACGAATGGTCTCTTCATCTAGAGAAAATTGCTTGAATTTTTCAAATCTGGGGAACTCCAGATATAGACCTCTTTGCAAGTCCTCACAATTCCAAACTTCCCCGGTTCTGTTCCAGAATTCTGGCTCAGAACTGTCAGGCAAGGGATGCTTTCCACCTCCACTGGGGTCAGGACTTCCTCTGTCTTCCCACCCATTCCCCTCATTCCCAAAACTCTGTTCAAGCTTCAGAGAGACAGGGGCCATATGATCCTCATAGCCCCATGCTGGCCACAACAAACGTGGTATCCTCTGCTTCTACGTCTCTCTCAAGCCAGACCTCTGGAGTTGGGATGTGCTCCAGATCTTCTTTCCCAGGAGAATGGGATGCTATTGCACCCAAATCCTCAGTCTCTACAACTCAGGGCTTGGCTGCTGAAAGCCTAGAATTCCAGTATATCAACCTTTCTTAACAGGTAAAGGATATCCTTTTAGCTTCGAGAAAACCTTCCACAAGGCGGGCCTACGCCTTTAAGTGGAAAAGGTTCTCTATCTGGTGTTCCAAAAACGAACGTAATCCATTTTCAGTGCCAGTGGAGGCATTACTAGAGTATCTCGTCCATTTATCATCCTCTGGTCTTAAGACCAATTCAGTAAGAGTCCACCTTAGTGCCATTGCAGCTTTTCACAAACCCTTTAATGGACAACCTGTTTTTTCTCAACCACTTGTAGCAAGGTTTATGAGAGGTCTGCTCTTGACTAAACCTCCCATCAAGCCACTACCCGTGGCATGGAATTTGCATCTTGTCCTTGGGCAACTCATGAAACTGCCCTTCAAACCCTTAGCCACTACATCTTTGAAGTTTCTTTCTTGGAAGGTAATCGTCCTAATTGCTCTCACTTCTGCAAGACGCATCAGTGAGCTACAGGCTTTAGTGGCTGATCCTCCTTACGCAAGGTTCCACCATGATAAAGTACTTCTTAGGACTCACCCTCACTTTATGCCAAAGGTGGTTTCACCTTTTCATTTAAACCAATTGGTTTACCTTCCTCTAGGCCTCACGCCTCCAATGCAGAACGGAATCTACACACTCTAGATTGTAAAAGAGCCTTAGCTTTTTACTTTCAGAGAACTAAGCAACATAGAAAGGCTTCCCAGCTTTTTGTTGCTTTTGACTCTAGCAATCTTGGATTACCAGTTTCCAAGCGAACTTTGTCTAAATGGATTGCAAATTGCATATCCTTTGCATATGAGAGTAAGGGACTTTCCCTCAAAGGTCATGTCACAGCTCACAATGTGAGAGCAATGGCAGCCTCTATAGCTAACCTTCGCTCAGTATCCATTGACGACATTTGCAGAGCAGCCACTTGGGCTTCGGTACACACCTTTGCAGCCCACTACTGCTTAGACAAGGACTCCCGTTGGGATGCCTTGTTTGGCCATGTTGTTCTCCAGCATCTCTTTCAGACTTAGAACAACTCCTACCCACTGTCCCGGATTTCGATGCCAGAGATCCATGGGAGAAAGCATGACCCATCTCAACCTGGGTTTTGCAGCTTTCTGGGGTCATCTCTCTGGCATCTCTTAGCTGGGGAGTCCCTATATGTGAAGACTACATTCCTGCTTGTTCCTGGAGATAGCGTAGTTACTCACCTGTAACAGGTGATCTCCAGGAAAAGCAGGAATAGTGCCTTCACAACCTAACCACCTCCCCTAGGAGTTGTCTTTCCCTCTCTCTTTCTCTCCTTTGCCTCAGCTATAAACTCAACTGAAGAGGGAAAGTTGGAAAGGCGGGAAGGCAGCGATGCAGGCACAGTGGGATGCTCCCAAATGCTTTCCTATTGGACGCTGGGGAGCGTTCCCGGCGGGCTCCGTCGGTACCGAAGATACCCATATGTGAAAACTCTATTCCTGTTGTTCCTGGAGATCACCTGTTACAGGTAACTATGCTTTATCTGACTTTCAGCATAGTCTTCCAAAATTCAAATTTATTTTTTAAAAGCCAAACATTTTTTCCATTGCTCTTGAATAAGATGGGGTACCTACTTCCAGCTCCAAAAAGTGGAGCATCCAGTTTCTGAAAGGAGATTATTAAAACTCAATTTTGATGCAAATCCAGGGCAAAGGAAACAAAGATCATAGAGTTTTATGAATTATTTTTCACGGTATTATCTTATTCTTGTTACAAATCAGATTGTGAGCTTCCACTTTTTAATTAAGTTCGCTTATCTACGTCTTGCAAGGAAGAACTTAGCTAAAAGGGGAGACGTTTACAGATTCTTCAAATACTCACATGTGCTTTCTGAACAACTCAGTCCATATTGATCACTTTGTTTTTTACTTATTCTTCATAGATGTCTCATGTTCTTTTTAATGCCATTTTTTTCTTAACTAAAGTAAAGTTCACTGATTGAAAAGTAGATGTTTCACATCCTTCTTTGCAACTTTATATCCAAAATAGACTTTTCAAAAGTAGTTAAACCAGTAGAAAATTACTTATTTAATGTCCATAATGACTTCTTATAGGAGCTCTAGGATCTTTTTGGGTGATCTTCAAAAAGCTGGAAGGCAAGAAAACAATTTCTTCTCAAAAAGGCTCTTCTCTGAGAAATAGTGTTCTTGATCACACTTGTTAAAACTTAGATTTTGACTTGAAAGTTGAAACATATGATTCATCTGATCCAATAACTTCTACTGGCTGACTGGAGACTATAGCTTGTGTCAACATATCTGGATAGGAGGTCTGTGGCTCTGAATGTGGCATTTTTGAAGACTGAGAGGTTGCAGAGCCAGGCAGTTCCAGTGGCTGGCAAACTCCTGATACTCATCTTGCCATTTAAGCACTTCACGGACAAACCAACACAACACAGGCATGCATAGAACTCACCATTGCCATTTTCACAGCAATGAAATGTGAGATTTGCTTTTGTTTAAACATCTGCGGAGTGGAGTATGTGTTGCAGTAAAAAAAATAAAAAGTACAGAATAGGTATAAATAGGCAGACAGCTTACCACCCAGCAGCTGTATTGCCCATAAGTTAATCTTTCTCTAATAAAGAATAGTAATGCATAGATTTATTTCTTTTATTTTATTTAGCTATGCTTTTATACCACTTTTCACCAGGTCAAAGCAATTTACATTGGAACTGCAAACTTCAATTACATGAAACATCTTATAAGGAACTATATACAGGTAGTAATAATAACAATATTAGTAATGGTTAACTATGTACTGGTAACATTTCAGCCGTAGATAACATATTTACAGGGCAGTTTTTGGTATTTCAGGTGAGGGTTCTGGGGTGTTGTGTTGGGGGACTGTAGTGCTTAGTGAACAGGAATGTCTTCAGGTGTTTTCGGAAGGAGTGCAGGTCAGTGATATTTCTTATGTGGTTTGGGAGAGTGTTCCAGATGGTTGGTGCAAAGAATTCAAAGGCTCTATGACAGGCTTATTGGTTGGTCTTAGTCTTTGATTGGGGTATGGCGAGCTTGTTAGTTGTGGATGATCTTCGAGGTCTATTAGGATTGAGAGCTTGTAGGAGAGACTGGAGTTGAATGGAGGGCGGAAATATAGTGCTTTGTGTGTCAGGATTATGGTCTTGTATTTTACTCTACTGAGAAGTGGGAGCCAGTGTAGCTGTCTGAGGATGGGGGTGATGCTATCTTGTCTGGATGCTCCTTGGATTGTGCGAGCAACAGTGTGGAGAGCAGTTCATAATGGAAGGAGTGTGGAGTGGGAGACCTTGGGTTATTATGTTGCAGTAATCAATGTGTGTGGGGATGAGGGCTTGTAGTGCTGGTGGTTCCAGGAGGGGGCGAAGACGCTGTAGGGTTTTGGTTTTGAAATATATTGTTTTGGATGTAGTCATTATTTGAGTCTTGAAGGGAGAGGTACTGATGTAGCATGATGCCTAGGTATCTCAATTCAGGTTTCACATTGATTTGGATGTTGTTCAAGGTTATGGAGGTTGGGGGGGGGGGTGTGAATAAGCAGTCCTTTGTAACAAACTGGGCTTCAGTTTTTTTGTAGTTGATTGTTAAATTGTTTGCAGATAACAAGAGGAGATGTCTGTAAAGCAGTCAGATTTGTGTGTATCATGGCTGTTTGGTGTTGATTGAGGAATATATCATAATGTCATCGGCATAGATGTGAAAACTGACATTGTGTGCTTTTATTTATTTATTTATTTTACTTTTCTTATATACCGCGCTATTACATATCAGTGCAGTTTACAATAAACAGAACAATATACTGTGCGGACGGGCCACAGAGTATTTACATCGAACAGGGATTAAAACTTGGATTTAACTGGGGTAACTCATCTACACATTATTTACAGTAATGCCTATGTTTTCGGGTTGTGGCCTTAATCTATTCGGTATTGGCCAGTTTGGACCGGCTCTCCTTTGACTTGCTGGGTATGTTGTTGGGATGTTCTGAGGGTTTGGTTTGATTATTCGTTGATTGGTTTCTATAGCTAGGTTCAGGGTAGTGTCTTATGAACAAATAATGCTTGAGTGCCTTCCGGAATTGAGACAGGTTAGTAATGACTCGCATGTCTGCGGGGAGGGCATTCCAAGCTCTGGGTGCATAGATTGTGAAAGTCCTGTTGGAGGTTGCTTTTGTGCATGTAGTCATTTCTTTTGGGATCGTCAGTGTGTTCACTGTTGAGGATCTTCTTGTTTATGATTGTACAGAGGGGTTGGAGGTATAAGTTGAAGAGAAGGGCTGATAGGGTGAATCCTTGTGGGTCTCCCTGATTTTGTTGGTATGGATTGGTAATGTTTGATCCTAGTTTTATCTACTGTTGCTAGTTTCAGAGGTAGGATTGAAACCATTTGAGTACTGTGCCATGTATTCCAATCGATTGAAGGCAGAATAAGAGGGTGCTATGGTCGATGGTATCGAATGCTGCAGAGATGTCCAAGAATATCATTATGAAGGTTTTGGATTGGTCTTGAATGCCTTTGATTAAAGAGTTGGTAAGGGAGGTCATCAATGTTTCCATTCCATGGAGGAGGCGGAAACCGTGTTGGGGCTATTGTATATTCATACTCACATATCTCAGAAAGGTAAGTGTTCATATGATATAATTGCCTGCCCCAATGTTTTAAAAACAAAAATCACAGTAAGGGTATAGAGCAATCTTAGTAAGTCCCATTAATTTATGTTTAGCTATTATGGTTATGTCAAAAAGCGTTATATACAGATTTTTTATCTGAGATCTAGTTAGTTTAATAGGTATTTGAAGTTTGCTGATTTTGACAGTACTGGCGGCTCAACATAAAAAGATAACAAAAAATAGTAAGTAGCTTATAATGCTGTAATAGCTACTATTTTGCAAATAAAAGTATTTGTAGACTTTAGAAAATAGGTTTTGATAAATGCAAGTTACTTAGTGTCAGAGTTATTGGTGCGTATATTGGTCTTGTATGTTGTTCATACGCTGGGCTAATACGTTGTCGAAACTAATTGCTGTCAAGCATTCTGTTCTAGGTGTTTCAATGGTGCAATATCGACGCACTGCATCAGAAGTGTTTTCACGTGTATCATATTCCGCCATCAGAATGGACTATTGACAAACTATATTATATCATAATAAAGTGTTTTAAATGAAAAGTGCAGTTTCAATAGTATCATACAGTATGTTTGTCAATGAATATTGGAATTGGGTCCTATCTTTTCTGAAGACGGACAATATACTATATTGGACCAGTGTATGGAAAACATACACTATGTGAAACTTCTATTTTCTGCAAAGTTGTAATATTTTTTTATTATTGCCGGTATTTCATAGTTGTTTGAGGGTAACAAATCTAATAAATCATCCAGAACAGAGAAAGAATATGCGAGCTGTCCAAAACGGGTTAAAACAAACCTTTTAGAATACTTAATTGACTGTGCCACAACACAGGAAATGTTTCAGAAGAATCGCACCTGCCTCATGGGAGAAAAGTAACCAAAAATCTCCAGGAACAAGCAGGAATGAGTCTTCACATATGGGAGACGTCGCCGACGGAACCCGCACGGGAATGCTCCCCAGCATCCAATCAGAAAGCCTTTGGGAGCATCGCCTGCGCGGTGGCTTCCCGCCCTTCCTACTGCCTCTCCCCAGTTTTTCGTTTTCCGTGGAGCAGGCAGAACGTCCCTCCTGCCACCGCAGAACTTTTCACCTTCTTTTCTTGTTTCTGTAGTCGCGGTTTCCCGCCGACAGCGGCACCTCTGTGCCCCTTGTTCCTTATTTTTTCTTATTTTTTCTTCGTCACCTAGCGGGACCTTTTTTCCCCTCTGGGTGCCGAGGCCTACCGAGCTTACAGCATGGAGCCCCAGAAGTGCCCTCGCTGCGGGGACTTAGTTTTCCACATGGACTCCAACGCCTGGTGCCTCTCTTGTTTGGGGCCTGATCCTTCCCTCCCGAGTTCTCCGGGCTTCGGTGTCGGGAGAAGACCTTCCCTTTTTCGGGTATCCCTCGATGACGTTTTCACGCCCAAGGCGTGGCCATCGGGTTTTTCTTCTTCTTCTTCTCTACAGGATCAGGTAACCACACAACAGTCTGTTAAGACTAGCCAAGTCTTGAGGGGCGAGTCTCATGCGCGGCATGGCGATGGCTCCGGCCAACGCCTCAAGCCCCCCTTGGCTATTATACCCTGGCGGGAGTCCTCGGGCTCCAAAGCATTTACGGGGTATTGGAATGTTCCTGGGGTTCGCTCCTCACAGAACATTCCTGAGCCGTGCTCGAGGGAGGTACCCGCTTCGAGCGGTGCCGATTCCCCGGCATCGGCACCGGTGTTGAGTGTTCCACTCTTCACCAGGGACCGTCAGCTGGTGTCCTCGGCGCCTTCGGGGCCGATCGACTCGACCGAGTCTGACCTCCCTCTATCCCAGCCACGCTCGGGTGCGGTACCCGATCTGGGCGGCGCAGACCCCCCCAGCAGCGGCGTCTGTGTCGAGCGTTCTGCTCCTCGCCGAGGATCGTCAGGGACCGCTCGATTCGGTCCAGTCTGGCATTCCTTCACCCCTGCCATCCGCGGGGGTGGTATCCGCTAAAGGCGGTGCTGACCCCTCGATGTCGGCATCGGTGTCGAGCGTTCCGCTCCTCACCGGGGGTTGTCAGCCGCAGTCCTCGGCGCCTCCGGGGCCGACCGACTCCTGCCGGTATGGCGTTCCTACGAGGGTGCCGCTCCCCACAGGGGATCGCTGGTCGCTGCCCTCGGCACCTCTAGGGCCGACCGACTCGACGCGATCTGGCGGCTCTACGCTCACGCTATGCGCGGAGGTGGTACCCGCTTCGGGCGCGTCAGCGTCGATGGTTCCACTCTTCGCCGGGGATGGTCATCTGGCCTCGCTCCCTTCGGGGCTAGTCGCTTCGACCCGCGCTGGGTCGCCGGTATCCCAGCTCTGCGCGAGGGTGGTACCGGGTTTGAGCGGCACCGCTCCGCCGGTGATGGCAGGGGCGTCGAGAGCCAGGGACCGCCGTCAGCCTTCCCCGGGGCCCTTGGGGTGTGTTGATCAGCCCCAGACGGGCGACCCCCCCCCCCGGCATCGTCGCGGCCATCGAGGGCCCTGCTCTTTCCTAGAAAGGGGGCCTCGGGGCCTTCGATCGCTTCGATCCAGCCCGGATCCGCGCCGTCCTGCACTGGTACCCTGGCGACGGCGAGGGAGTTTTGCACTTCCCTCCCCACAGGGACTCGCCGTCGGGCAACCTGGGTACCCTCAGGGACGGGTCGCGTGCCCCGGAAGGATTTCCCTCCAGGCCGGACGGGCTCGAGAAGGGGCCCGGCATCTGGCAGTGCCCGCCGCCCGACATCGGCGCCGGCGTCGGATGACTCCCTCTCCACCGAGCTTGGTCCTCGGGGGCCCTTGATGCTCGTGATGCCGATCGGCACGGTTCCGGCCCCAGGATCAGCACTGCCGGCGCGGCCGCCCCCACCGGGGCCCTCTAGAAGGGAGTCGATCTCATCGCTCGGTTCGATGCCTAGCCTGGAATCTGTATCCAGCCTCGAAGGCTCGGCCACGACACATCTCGAAATCGGCCCCTGTCCCCTCTCGCGATGCGGAGCGGAAATCGTTGGCCACTGCCCTTCGGCTGCCGCAGAACCGCTTCAGTGGCCAGGGGCGGCGCCACCCCCGGGGCCAGGGCCGATTCCGGCGGCCCCGTCGGTGCCATCGACCTCCTCGATGCCTAGCTTGGAATCCATTCCAGGAGCCGACGACGCCATGTTGACCGCCCCGATCCGGGGCTCTTGGTCCCCTCCTCTGCCCAGCGGGCATCAGCCCGAGAGGCTTCTCGGTGCCCTGGCGGCCCCTCCCGTCACCGCCTCCCACGGCATAGCCCCTCCGGGGGAGCCGTCTTTTCAGAATTTCATACTTGACATGGCGGACTTGCTGGCCATCCCTATCCCGGACCTAACTCCGGGCCCTGCGGAACGGGCCGCCGTGATGCTTCCTTTGCACCCCTCCCTACAGGATCTCCTGCTGGGGCTTGGCGGTCGCCTTTGAGGGTTCCGGCACCGTCGACTGCGATGCATGCGCTGTATCTGGTGCACCCCTCCCCGGGTTTTCGGCAGCACCAGTTTCCACATCGTTCCATTGTGGTAGAATCGGCGCTGAGGAAGGCCGGAAGCAAGGAAAAGCATTCCTCCCGCCCTCCAGGCCGCGCCTCGAAGACGCTAGATACACTAGGACGTCAAACCTTCCAAACGTCTATGCTGGCGTCCAGAATTATTTCATATATTTTTTATATGAGTCTGTCGCTCCGGGAGGTCACCGAGAGATTATCTCGGTTGTCCCCCTTTTTATCTGCAACCAAGGCTGAGTATTCCCTGCTCCTTTATCACTGCAGGAATATCTCTGTGTTCCTTTCTCGTGCTTCTCTAGACTCCTTCCTGTCGGTCGGCAGATGTTCTGCTGTTGCCATTAGAGCACGCCGTACAGCATGGTTGCAGGCGTCTGAGTTGTGTAGACGAGCACAGCATAACCTGGGTAATTCTCCCTGTGACGGAGATCATCTCTTCAATGGCGAAGCCTTACGTCAGGTCGCGCAGTGCTTCGCTAACCTTCCCAGCGTTAGAAGCCACCCTACGGCCCGGCTTCCCCCCGGCGGTGGTGCACGCCTGTCCAGACCTTCCTTCCCTAGGAAGAGGAAATGTCACCCCTCAGCCCACCCGCCAGGTGCGCCCAAGCAAGGGACCTCTCACCCTGGGTTGAAGTTCCCGGGTCCGCGTCAGGACTCTCATACCAAGCAGGTTTAGGCTCCGGTGGGCGGCTGCCTGCTGTTTACCTTCTTACCAGAAGTTTACAATTGGGATGGGGCTCGCTCAGTAGGGGAAATGGCTCGGGGGCTTATCCAGGGGTTTAGGTATTCTCCTTCCGCTGGTAGAAGGAGACCACCTCTGCTCCTTGATAGCTCTGGCCCGCGGTCAGCTGGCTTACCCTTAGGTACGGCCCCTAACCCTTCTCGGCCAGTATTCCCCTGCTGATTGCTTCCGTACCGGAATTTTTCCTTCCAGCCTATAGTCCCCCAATGATTACCAAGGACTATGCCCTCGTGTTCCCCGATTAGTGCGGGGAGCGAGCTCTGCGTGCAGGTTCTGGGGACACCTATAGGGCCTCATGCCCCCTGATGTGCTCTTCCGGACGGACACTATTCTCTGTCATGCACGCTACCGTGCTATTAGTTCGCCGATCTGCCCTTGTTCCACCGGAGTAGATCCCTCTCCGGACGGATCTTGACGCCACCGCCACCTCACCATGTGGATGTTCTGTGGATCAATGGCAGGTTCCTCGGCGTACCTGCATTAGTGCCGGGGTGGGGCGTTCTATATGCCCAACGGCCTAGATAGGCCACATATCACCTGCTCTATCGGCACTTTTTGGGGGATGCCCACGGTGCCTGTGTTCTGCCGCCTATTTTTTCCAATGGCTGGTACTCACGCACCCCCCCCCCTCCGGGTTCCCACCAGTCCACCTGCCTATTCCTTAGTTCGGCGCTCGGACTGGTTGTACTCTACTGCTGTGAAGTCAACAGCTTCTTTTTCAGTTATACCCTCCTCCCAGAGGTTCAGACCCTTGTCTCCCTATCTTTTCGCTAGGGCAGACTGTGTACTCTTTCTGCTTCGGGGTACTCCCCTACTCTTCTCCAGAATAGGCTATCCAGATCGGCCAGTCTTCTGCTGTTAGTCCTCTGAGTTATGGACTCTGCTCCTAAAGGAGTGCTCAGCTTTGCATAAAGCTCCTTGAAGACCTGCCGTCCTTCTCCTGACCCAGCTGCCTCCTGGATCTCTTGGCCTTCCGGATTTGGAACTTCCTCCTCGCTGCAGTGAAGTTCCCTTGAAGACCTCGCTACTGCATCTACCGTACCTTCATCACCGTTCTACTTCCTACAACTCAGTAGGTAAGCTCTACATGGTACTAAGTTATTAATTCCTTAATTACTTGCTGATGCTTCCATGCATTCTACTGACTACTCTCCCTGTAGTCTTTGGGTTTGCTGTTCTCCCTCTCAACTCCTACCCTCCATCCCTTCTCAGGGGATGCCGGGGTTTCAGGTTGGGAAAATGCCATCCCGTCCTGGGCCGGGCTTGCGGGATCTCCCCCGGCAATCCTCAGCTAGGGAGTCCCCATATGTGAAGACTCATTCCTGCTTGTTCCTGGAGATAGCACAGTTACTTACCTGTAACAGGTGATTTCCGGAACAGCAGAAATTAGTCTTCACAACCCGCCCACCTCCCCTAGGAGTTGTATCTCTTTCTCTCTCTTCCTTCCTCTCCTCTCCTTCTGGCTCAGCTATGAAACTTAACTGGGGAGAGGCAGTAGGAAGGGCGGGAAGCCACCGCGCAGGCGCGGGGGATGCTCCCATAGGCTTTCTGATTGGATGCTGGGGAGCATTCTCGTGCGGGCTCCGTCGGCGACGTCTCCCATATGTGAAGACTAATTCCTGCTGTTCCGGAGATCACCTGTTACAGGTAAGTAACTGTGCTTTATCTTCAGATAGTCCCAGAGAGAGGCTTGCACTTGGTAAACAGACTCCTAACCTGGGCTAAACAATCTCCATTAATTCTTTCATCAGATGGTAATATATGATATTTCATAAACCCAATCTGTGGTCCATGGATCCCTGGGGGCCACAGGACATAGAAAAGAGAAAAAAAAGAGAAGGGGGCTGGTGTATTTGGCGGCGGCAGTGGGGGGGGGGGTGGTGTAGTGGTGAGAAAGACTGGAGGGAACTGGCAGGGGGCAGGTGGAGAGAAAGAGACTGAGAATAGTGGGGAGTGACTGGAGGGAGGAGGGAGGAGACTGCAGCCAGGAAGAGGAAGGAAGATATAGAGGGCTAGTGAGGAACAGGCTTGGTGTAAGGCTAGGGGTCCAGGAAGAGTGGTGTGGCTAAAATGGGAGTCCCTGAACATTTTGGGATTTAATAAGAGATCCATACAACATAAAAGGTTGGGAACCTCTGTCCTAGACACATCTGTGTATTACCACTGCTTATTATACAGTTTTGGATAGTAAACATTATTTTGCATTGTAAATCACTATTTTGGATTGATCTACAATATCCATTGCCAGGCTGAGGAGCAGGAAATTGAACCTGTGTCTTAACAGCATTGCCAGTGGGTCATGACGCTGTTCATTTTAAAAATTATCAATTTCAAACTAGGCCTTTTTCCCAAATGTAGTGATTTATGTACACAGACTGCGCTGCCACCATCTGAGACCAAATACATTAAAAGTAAGAATTTATTATCTTTTCTAGCATCTTTCAATGCACTTCTGCGGGAACTGGTTGCTGAATTTACTCTGACTGACAATTCGGCCAATACAACCACATCCCTCCTCAGATCTCTCTGTCATTATGATGACAGTGTTCTGCTTGGCTCCTGGCTCCAGGAAACAGACCATAAATCAATTGAAGATCAGGTATTAAAATTAACTGTTTTGGAACACAAATTAGTACTTCTTTAGATTTCATGGTAAGCTGTAACTATTCTCATCTTTCAGATTAAGTTGTATATATTTCCATATCTGTGCCAGTCTCCGGATCTCACAGAATTTAAGTGTGCAAAGCTGTTTAATTCACTAGTTCAAAACTTTTATTATAGCGATTATTAGTTTATAATTACTTTAAAATGTTTCTATGTGCCTTTGAGCTGTTGGATAAATATATAGATTTATTTTTTTTTACTGCCAGTACAGAACTCTAATAAATAGATGTGGATGGCATAGTTTATACTGAAAATTTTGTTTTTAAAAAGTCTTGTTTTATCAAGAAAAAGACTGCCAAAAAACAGAGGAGTAGGCTAGTGGTTAGAGCAGCAGCCTGGTAACCAAAGAGATCAGGGTTCAAATCCCACTGGTACTTCTTGTGGCCTTGTGCAAGTCACTTAACCCTCCCTCCATTGCCTCAGGTACAAATTTTACATTGTAAACCCTCCCACTGTAGCTGATTGTGAACTAAATAATAATTATAAATAATAAATGTTCTTTTTCATTTAACTGCAATTTGAATTATGGAGCAGCCAACCAGAAAGACGTTACAATTAGAGTGAGCAATCAGAAGACTACATGGTTGTAACTGCATTGGTTGGTTTCTGTTTTTGTTCACTGGATGGCTCTAAAGAGGCAAATTAGTATGCATTTTGAAGGGTTAGCCTTTAGGTTTATTGCATACTAAAATTTAATAAGCTGCTTAATGGCAATATACATATTCAGTAACGGAGTTTATTACTTGAAAACATAGAAACATCGAAAATGGTGACAGATAAAAACCATATGGCCTATATAGTCGGACAATTCATACAAACTACTAAGCTCTACAATCACTTCCTCTCCCTTATAGATCATCTATTCTTGTCCTATGCTTTCTTGAATTCAGATACAATTCTCATCTCTGCCACGTCTGCTGGGAGACTATTTCATGCAACTTTCATGCTTTACTCCTGAATCTTTCACCTTCATCCTATGCCCCTTCATTCCAGCATTTCCTTTCAATTAAGAGGCCGTCCACCTGTGCATTTATGCCAAAACAGTATTTAAATATCTTTATCATATCGCCCCTTTCTGCCTTTCTTCCAAATTATACATATTTGAGATCTTTAAATCTGTCCCCATATGCTTTATGACGAAGACCACAGACCATTTTAGTAGCAGCCCTCTGGACCAACTCCATCCTGTTCTCTTTTTGACAATGCAGTTTCCAGTATTGCATACAGTTCTCAAAATGAAGTCTCACCAGGGGGCATTATCACCTCCTCTCGCCTGCTGGCCATTATCACCTGCTGGCCATTCCTCTCCCTATGCATCCAAGCATCCATCTATCTCCAGGAACAAGCAGGAATGTAGTCTTCACATATGGGTGACCTCGGTACCGACGGAGCCCGTGCAGGAAAGCTCTCCAGCGTCCAATAGGAAAGCTTTTGGGAGCATCCCACTGCACCTGTGTAGCTGCTTTCCCAGCTCTCCCTCCTCAGTTCTTTGTTTTCCGCAGAGCCGACAAGAAGCAATTCCTGTTACCGCAGAAAATTTGATTTTCTTATTTTTTTGTGGTCGCGTCTGCCTTCCCGTCGACGCTGGTACCGACCCTGTCGGTGCTCACTTCCTTTCTTTCTTAAAAAAAACAAAACAAAACTTTTCTGCGGGGGGAATCTCTTCCCTCAGGGCTCATCAATGCTATCTTAGGCTTAGGCTTTTTTTTTTCCAAAATGGACAAACCAGCTAGTGGTTTTAAGAAGTGTTCCAAATGTGGCAGTATAATTTCAGCCACGGACAGCCATGATTAGTGTCTAAAATGTTTTGGACCGGATCACCAACCACCTGAATATCCTCTCTGTAGGAATATGACAAAGAGAGCCTTGCAGAACAGAGCTACGAAACTCGGCACCCTCTTTGCCACAGATGCAATGTCGGTAACATCGACGTCATCGAGAGCTTCATCTTCCTCCCGGGGATCTCAGGTATCGAAACCCAGGTCTTCGTCAAAGACTAGCTTGCCCTCCAAGGGTAGATCTCCTTCTAAGCATCGAGATGCCCTAGGCGTTGCCCTGGAGGAAGACACACTGGCCAAGAAGCACCAGCGGGAGGTCCTTGCCTCCAAAGCCTTAGTGGGATCCTCCAGAGAGCTCTTGGTACCATGTTCAGGGATCATGGCCCGCAACTTTGGTACTGATACCCAGACATTGACAAGCTCCATGGATCAACGTATCCTGGCTGTTGAGCGGAGCTTAATGGCCTTGCTAGTTGCTTCCGTACCGCTATAGCTTCTACAGTCGATTCCTCAGCCATTGGTACCAACATCGACATTTTTGCTGCTTACCACACTACCACCCATGCCGGCACTACCACCCATGCTTGGTCTCTGGTACCGAGCTTCCAGCACCGAGAGGTATCGAGTACGGGCATAGCACAAGCACCCTGCCTGTCGAGACTTCTGACTCAGATTTGTCGAATGATGAATCAGCTGGTACACGTAAAATGAGAATTCTCCCAGAGGATCCATCTCTGTCCCCACAAACGTCGCATGTCCCCTCCGGAAGACATGTCTTTCCAAGATTTTATCAACGATGTTGCTCGGGGCCTCTCCATTATGGTGACTTTGCAGAAGGAACCTAGGGCTGAGGAGCTCAAAATTCTTCAATACCCTGCAGCCCCAAAGGAAGTTGCTACTCTCCCTATTCATTGAATGCTTCACGACCATATGCTTTGAATGTGGGAGACACCCTTAACCAACTCTCCACATATTCAAAGGCTTGATACAGTGTACCAGGTACCGGAGTGCCCCAGTTTCCAGAAGATGCAGTTACCGCAACATTCCATGGTGGTGGAATCGTCAGTGCTTCGAATTAAAAGTGCTAAAATGCATTCCTCAAAACTCTCCGGGCAGGGAATCGAGAACCCTCGATGCTTTTGGTCATCAATGTTTTCAAGCCTCCATGTTATCGGCCATAATCAGTTCCTACAACCTCTACATGGGTATGTTCCTTAGGGAGGTGACTAGGGATTTGGAGTTGATGGCTCCTCTTCTCCCTGACGACATGAGAGCTGATTATCTCACCCTTGTGAAGCATGCCCAAAATTTTTCCACATTTGTTAACAGGGCAACTTTCGACTGGTTTGAATGCATCAGCAGAACTTCAGCTATATGCATTGGTGCACGCAGGATTCCTTTGCTCCAAGCCTCTGATCTTGAACAGTGGGTTTAAGATAAGCTGGGTAATATACCTTGCACAGGTGAGAACCTTTATGGCAAAGACTGGCAGGATAAGGCTTAGAATCTGAGAAAACCACTCTTAATAGATTCTCTAGATCTACTGCCACCCCAGCTAAGAAAAAGACATCAAAGAAACCTTTTTCAATAAGAAAAAGTAGTATTACCCTTTTTACACCCCTGCAGTGCACTGTCCCATCCATGCTCCCCAAAAAGGACAGCAGCAACCAAAACAGCAAAGAGAGGTTCACACTCCCAGGTCTCAGCCAACCCAGCAGACCCAACATCCTCAGGGTCTTTGACTCCTTTCTGGAGAACATAGCCGTCCTGCCTCTGGAGATTCCAGATTCCATCCGCATTCCAGGCAGACTGTTACTTTGTTCACAGGTGGCATCTTGTAACATCAGAACACACGACTCTCTCTCTATAGTAAGGGAAGAGTACAAACTTCACTTCTGAAGTCTCCCCCCCAATATCCTCCCCAGTCTCCTCCAAGAGAGTTTAGTTCTCAACCCCCTCTCACCACTCTGTTATTGCAGGAGATCACCTCCCTTCTCTCACAGGATGCAATAGATGAAGTGCCACTCTCCCAGCAAGGTCTGGGCTTCTATTCTCCTTACTTCCTCATTCCAAAGAAGACAGGGGGATACAGGCCCATCCTGGACCTAAGAAAACTGAGCAAGTATCTACTCCGGGAGAAATTCAAGATGATCTCCTTAGGTACTCTTCTCCCCTATCTCCAGTGTCAGGGTTGGCTCTGTTATCTAGATCTAAAGGACGCATATACTCATTCTTATCCACGCAGAACACAGAAGGTTCCTGCGTTTCCTGTTCCAGGGGAAACATTTATCAGTACAGAGTCCTGCCTTTTGGCCTCGCCTCTGCCCCAAGAATCTTTACAAAGTGCATGGCAGTTGTAGCTGCATTCCTAAGGACTCTAGGGATATTTGTCTTCCCCTACTTAGACGACTGGCTCATTCGAGCAAGCACATCTCTAGAGGCCAATGTTTCTATCACGCGCACCATGCAAGTGCTGCAACACTTGGGATTTGTAATAAATCTTCCAGTGTCCCAGCTTGTTCCCTCTCAAACTCTGGAGTTTATAGGAGCTCTCCTAGACACTCAGCAGTCAAGGGCTTTTCTGCCCCAAGTCCGCTATGCTCGACTCATCCAGCTTGCATCCCAAGCATGCCTCAAAACCTTTCTCACTGCTTGAGAAATGCTGCAACTCCTGGGTCATATAGCATCTAATGTACATGTGGTTCCATACGCTCGTCTACATATGCATGCAGCTCAATGGACCCTGGCTTCCCAGTGGTTTCAAGCATCCGGTTGTTTGGGAGACAGGATAATACTTTTCTACACGTCTCATCTAGTCTCTCTAGTGGTGGCAATCCCCAGAACACCTTCTCGTAGGATCACCTTTTTCATAAGTGGTTCTCAACCTTTTTTGTACCGTGACCCCTTTTACCATTGGTCAACTTGTGGTGACCCCCAATGATGAAATCAAATGTGTCTCTCTTTCTTTACCGTTAATGCATTGTCACTGTAATCATCTGTTGAATTATTAATATATTATAGGCCTTTGCAATATGTTTTTATTTATAAAATTTACTTAAACCACAATAATTAATCACAATAATAAGCAACAATATTTGATTTCAAAATTATTATGATTTTGTAGTCAAATCACTAATATGAAATAAAATAATTTTTTCTACCTTTGTTGTCTGACCAATTTATTCTCTGATCATGCTGGTCCCGATCTGAGGCTTCTGCTTTCCTGTCTTCTCTTAGCTCTCTTTCTGTGGTCTATGGTCCATCTGCCATTTCTTATCTCTTCTTTTATTTTCTTCACTTCTTTCCATCAGCCTATTTCCAGTCCCCTTCTAGTCCAAATACCATGGCAGCCCCTCTCAGCATCCACTCCCTTCCAGTCCCATTCTCCCATCCCCTTGCATCAGCCCATTTGTAGCCCTAGCCCCCAGTTTTCTTCCAAGGCCAGCAGCTCTATCCTCCCCTCCCCACCATCAGCCCATTTCCAGTTGAAGTCCCCCCAATCAGCTCACTTCCAGTGCTAGTCCCCCCTCAACTCCATTACCAGTGCTAGGTTCCCCTAATCAGCCCATTACCAGTCCTACCGCCCCCCCATCAGCCCATTTCCAGTTGAAGCCCCCCCCAATCAGCTCACTTCCCGTGCTAGTCCCCCCTCAACCCCATTACCAGTGCTAGGCTCCCCTATTCAGCCCATTACTAGTCCTACCCACCATCAGCCCATTTCCAGTCCTAACCTCCCTGATCAGCTCATTTCCAATGCTAGCCCCCCATCAGCTCATTACCAGTCCCAGCCCCCCCCATTGATCAGTCCATTCCCAGTCCTAGCCTTCCCTAATCAACCCATTACCAGTGCTAGCCCCCATCAGCCCATTATAATCCTAACCCGCACTCTCTCTCCCCTCTGTCCAGCACTTATCCCCTGTCTGTCCAGTATGTCCCCCTGTCTCTCCTCTTTGTCCATGTCAGCCCCCCTCCCTCCCTCCCATCCATGTCAGCCCCCCTCCATCCCTCCCTCCCTCCATGTCAGCCCCTCTCCATCCCCCCTCCCTTCTGTCAGCCCCCCTCTGTCCATGTCAGCCCCCTTCCCTCCCTCCTTCCCTCCATCCATCCATCCTTCCATGTCAGCCCCCGCTTCTCGGCAGCAGCAAACTCACCACCTCCCTTCTTCTGCACTGCGGCTCCCTGTCTCTTAGGGAACCGCTGCTATGCCTGTGAAGCTGTTGCGCAGAGCCTTCCTGTTTCTCAACAGGCTCCGTGCAGCATTGTCCTGCCTCCAAAGGAAGTTGTTTATCACTTCCTTTGGAGGCGGGACAATGTTTCACGGAGCCCGTCGAGAGACAGGAAGGCTCCACAACATTTTCACAGGCATAGCCGCGGTTCCCTAAGAGACAGGGAGCCACGGCTGCAGAAGAAGGGAGGCGGTGAGTTTGCCGCTGCAGAGAAGCGGACTCGGCAGCGGCAGCAACTTGTGCGATTATTATTTATTTTTTTTAACTGGAGTGAGGCGACCCCCGCTAAATCCTGTGGCGACCCCCGTGGGGGTCGTGACCCACAGATTGAGAACCTCTGCTCTACATCAATGTACCCTGATGACGGATGTGTCCATATTGGGCTGGGGGGCTCATTTGGACAACCTTTCCACTCAGGGTCTTTGGTCTCATCAGGAATCACAACTCCACATAAATCTGCTGGAACTCAGAGCCATCCACAATGCTCTCAAGGTGTTCCACGACCACTTTTGCTTCTGCACAGTTCTAGTCCAGATGGATAATCAGGTAGCCATGTTCTACTTAAGCAGGTCAGAACAGGCTCTTGGACACTGCAGCGAAGCCCTACACCTGTGGTCCTTCGCCATACAACATCAGATTCACCTATTTGCAGTATATCTCCTAGGCAAACAGAATCTTTTGGTGAACAAGTTCAGTCGGGTACTACTACCCCACCAGTGGTCTCTCCATACAAGGTTGCTCACCTTTTTCAGATCTGGGGAACCCCTGATATAGACCTGTTTGCAAGTCCTCAGAATGCTAAACTTCCCCGCTTCTGCTCCAGAACGCCTGCTCAGAACAACCAAGTGGTAGATGCTTTTCACCTTCACTGGGGTCAAGACTTCCTATACACCTTCCCTCCCATTTCCCTCATCCCCCAAACTCTTTTCAAACTCCAGAGAGTTAAGGACTGCATCATTCTTATAGCCCTGCGTTGGCCATGACAACCGTGGTATCCTCTGCTTCTACGTCTCTCAAGTTCAACCAGTAGATTTGGGGTCTGCTCCAGATATCCTCTCACTGCTGCATCCCAGTCCACAGTCCCTACATCTCACAGCATGGCTGTTGAAGGCATAGAATTCCAGGGCATCAGCCTCTCTCAACAGGTGAAAGCTATCCTTTTGTCTTCTAGGAAACCTTCCACAAGGCGCTCCTACTCCTTCAAGTGGTGTATATTCTCTCTCTGGTGTTCAAAAAGGGATCTTAACCCCTTTTCAGCTCCGGTAGAAGCATTACATGAAATCTTCTTCACCTCTCTTCCTCTGGACTCAAAACCAATTCGGTAGGAGTCCACCTAAGTGCCATAGCAGTTTCCCACATGCCCTTGGATGGTCAGCCCATCTCCTCTCAACCGCTTGTAGCAGGATGGAGTCGGTGCAGAGGGTGGCTACTAAAATGATTAGTGGGCTTCATTATAAAGCATATGAGGACAGACTTAAGGATCTTAATATGTACACCTTAGAGGAAAGGCGGGATAGAGGTGATATGATTGAGATGTTTAAATACCTCCATGGCATAAATGTTCAGGGAGAGAGCCTCTTTCAATTGAAAGCAAGTTCTGCTACGAGGGGACATGGGATGAGGGTGAAGGGAGATAGATTCAGGAGTGATATGCGGAAATATTTCTTTACGGAAAGAGTAGTGGATCCATGGAATAGTCTCCCAGTAGAGGTGGTAGAGATGAGGACAGTAACTGAATTCAAAAAAGCATGGGACCAACACAGAGGATCTCTAAAGGTAAAAAGTGGACTGTTGTAGTTGTTGATATGGAAGGACAGACTAGATAGGCCATGTGGTCTTTTTCTGTCATCATGTTTCTATGTTTCTATTAACTAAACCTCCCATTAAGCCACCCCCAGTGTCATGGGACCTTAATGTTGTTTTAGGACAGCTTATGAAGCAGCCCTTTGAACCCCCCTAGCCACTGCTTCTCTGAAGTTTCTTACCAGGAAGGTGACCTTCCTTATTGCCCTCACTTCAGCAAGACGCATTAGTGAGCTTCAGGCTTTGGTGGCTGATCCTCCTTATACACGTTATGATAAGGTAGTCCTTAGGACTCATCCTCACTTTATGCCAAAGGTGGTCTCGTGCTTTCACTTAAACCAGTCGGTATACCTCCTCTGGTTTTTTTTCCCTAAACCTCATTCTTCTAAGGCGGAGGTAGCCCTTCATACTCTGCATTGCAAACATGCTTTGGCCTTTTATCTCCAGAGAACTCGGGAGCACAGAAAAGCTTCCCAACCCTTCATCGCTTTTGACTCCAATCACCTAGGACTACCAGTATTCAAGCAAACTCTCTCCAGATGGATAGCAGATTGTATCTCCTTTGCCTATAACAGTGCAGGAATCTCTCTTGAGGGTCACGTCACTGCATATAATGTTCGGGCAATGGCTGCCTCCATGGCGAATCTGCGCTCTTTAGCGATTGATGAGATATGTAAAGCTGCAATCTGGTCCTCTTTCCATACTTTTGCTTCTCACTATTGCCTGGACAAGGACTCCCGCCAGGATGCCTCGTTTGGCCAAGCTGTTCTCCAGTATCTCTTTCAGACTTAGATCAACTCCTACCCCCTGTCCCTGGTTTCGATACCAGACATCCTTGGAGGATATATGAGCTACTACTTAGCTCTGTGTTCTACAGATTGATCTGAGGTCATCTCTCTGACATCTCCAAGCTAGGGAGTCCTATATGTGAAGACTACATTCCTGCTTATTCCTGGAGATAGTGTAGTTACTCACCTGTAACAGGTGATCTCCAGGAACAGCAGGAATTGAATCTTCACAACCCACCCTCCTCCCCTAGGAATTGTACTTTCTTCTCTTCTCTCCTTTTACCACAGCTACAAACTCAACTGAGGAGGGAGAGCTGGAAAGGCGGGAAGGCAGCTAAACAGACGCAGTGGGATGCTCCCAAAGGCTTTCCTATTGGACACTGGGGAGCGTTCCTGCACGGGCTTTGTCAATACCGACGTCACCCATATGTGAAGACTCAATTCCTGCTGTTACAGGTGAGAAACTACGTTGACTTTTCCGTCAACTTTTCTACTTGTAAAGCTACCTTAAGATCACCAGATACGAGCACCTCCAAGTCCAACTCTTCTTTCGTGTACAGAAATACTTCTCCCTCATACTATACTGCTCCTTAGGTTTTTGCAGCCCAATTTCATGACTGCATTTTTTAGCGTTAAATTTCAGCTTCCAAATTCTAGACTATGTTTCAAGCTTTGCTAGATCCCTCCTCATTTTATCCACCCCTTACAGGGTGTCTAGCCTGTTTCAGATTTTGGTATAATCTGCAAAGAGGCAAACTTTACTGTGACTGCCTTTCTCCAGTATTTACAAAAATGTTAAAAGGACCATGGATCGGAGGCGGAGCCAGCCGAAGACCAGCATGGCCGCATAAGAGTGATTCTCCCGGTTGAAGGCACCTAACTTAGCCCCCATCGGGGATAACACCCCCCTGAACCGCGTCTGCGAGATAGCACATTGAGAGGGCATGTCGAGCGGCAAGCAAACGCGGCTGGAATTTGCAGGACCGTCCTCTACGGGGTCTAAAAGATCTAAAACGGATCCCCTTTCCCCGATAAAAATGGCGCCTGGGCAAGAACGGCCTGAGGGCATCAAAGAATTGCTCCTTGAGATCAGAGCGGTCAGAGCCCGAGTGGAAGCGAACGGGGACACTCTTGCTGAATTGCAGTCCGATATGAAAACTCTGGGCATGCAACTGCAGACACTCACGGTTAGGGTGGAGACGGTGGAAGGCATGGCAGCGAAGCAAGCTGAACAGATCAAAACGCTTACCGCGGCGGCCCGGAAAATAGATTGGCTTGAACGCAATCTAGAAGATATGGGAAATAGGAGCCGCCGCAATAATGTACGCATACTGGGCCTTCGTGAAGGAGTTGAGGGAAATGACCCGATTCGTTTTCTTGCAGACTTTCTGCCCTCTTTGCTCAAACTTGAACTGAAGTTCCCGCTGGAAATCGAAAGAGCCCATCGCATCCCAACCACAACGGCTCAACATAATATGAGGCCGAGACCAATGATCCTGTGCATTTTGCGGCATCAACAAGTCCTGCAAATTCTCGAGGCTGCTAGGAAGCAGCAACCACTTCAACATGAGGGGCAGAAAGTAACCTTTTACGCGGATTATTGCAAGCATACGGTGGAGAAGAGAAGGCAATTCTTGGCCCTACGACCGCGGCTCCAGCGCCTACAAGCGCGCTATGGCCTTTTCAATCCTGCGAGGTTTAAAGTCACATTAAACAACTCTACTAAAACATTTGACGACCCTGCAGCCTTACAACGATACATTGTCGATCAGGAGGCACTGGCGATGCAACTTACTTGAATCCGCCTACAGTCCTGTTCCTTTTTTCTCCTGAGTGCTGCCGCCTGCTAAAGTCCGGGCCTGGCCTAGGGACTTTTCGTATCTGGAACCAGACCTGCATGGCAAAGAGTGTGCAGTAGGGGGTGAAGTAGCCGATGGGGGGTTTCATCATAATTACAATTATAGTTGTATTTCTCTTTTTTTTATTATGCTTCTCTTTCTTTTCTTACTTTAAGGGCCCTCAACCGGGCTGCGCTATGCTGTAATAGTGTTTTCGCTGTCTAGCCCTGTTTGTTTTTGTTGGGGGATTGAGGGAAATGGCTCTCCGGGGGGTTGCGTAGCATTGGCATCTTTTAATTTGGAGCTTACGGCTGTTATTATTGTCAAAATCTTTAGTTGTCATTACCATGGCTAATTCATTCAAGATACTGTCTTTAAATGTTAAAGGTATACACTCCCCGCTGAAACGTAAAAAGATTATGTCCTATTGTAAGCGTCAGAATCCAGACGCCATCTTTTTACAAGAAACTCACCTGTCTCAGAAAGAGACCTCTAAGCTAGAGAGCAATGGGTATCAATTAGTGGGTTCTTCACCTGCAGCTCACAAGAGAAATGGTGTAGCTACACTAGTTAAAATCTCGTTAAGCTGTAAGACAATATATGCTAACAATGACACAGAGGGCAGATATGCGCAATCCTTAGTAATGATTGGAGGTGTGCAGATTTTGCTTATCAATGTTTATGGGCCCAATAGGGAAGATCCCGGTTTTTTTGCAACTTGAATGAGAAGATACAGAGAGCGGGAGAGCCCTTTGTCATTCTGGGAGGAGACTTTAATCAAGTACGGGATCCTTTGATAGATAGGTGCCCTGGGAGAATAGAGCGCCCATCTCGGACGAGCTCGGCGCTCTCGGCCCTAATGGACACGTGTGAGCTAGTAGATATTTGGCGATTACTCCACCCAAGTGATAAAGATTACTCTTTCTTCTCTCCAGTACACAAGTCTTCGTCCCGCATTGACTTTTTTCTAATATCCAAGCTTCTGGTCTCAGATGGCTGCGCGGCGGAGATTCTTAGTGTAACAGTATCGGACCACGCAGCCATCACGGTTACTCTGGCGTTCCCAGGCATTGAGAAGATTCCTCCTAGTTGGTCCTTTAGTAGAGCTTGGCTGGCAGAACCCACATTTAAAGCGGAGGTAAAAGCGACTATTGCCTCTTATTTCAGTGAGAATGTTCTGGGAGAATCATCTAGTTGGGCATGGTGGGAAGCTTTCAAGGCCACGTTGAGGGCCTCAATCACTAGCTATAAAATTAGGGACTCCAAGCGACGTAGAGCCCAGCTAACGGCTCTGGAAAGCCAGATCAAGGCAGGCGAGCGGCTGTGGCTCAAACAACCAGTACCTGGCCTTCTTCAGCGCTTACAGCGACTAAGATTCCAATACAATGAAATTCTCAGCTCTGATGTAGAGCAGGTAATGCTGCAACAGTCAGCCAGATATCATGTTGAGCGGAATAGATCAGGGCGCTTACTCGCCCAAGCCGCTAGCGGTCAGCGCCAAAAGACTAGGATCACGGCTATCGAAGATAGTCAAGCAGCGCGGCATACCGCCAGCTCCGAAATAGTCGAGGAATTTTCCAAATTTTATAGGACCTTATATGCATCTGAGACAAAGGCTGAACTAGGGGACTTCCGGCAATTTGTGGAGAAGTTAGATCATCCTGTCTTGTCAGATCAGCAAGCCGCTAATCTTGGCAAACCCTTCTCGGGTGCTGAAATCAGTGAAGCAATTAAGTCTATGCCTCAAGGAAAGGCTGCAGGACCTGATGGTATACCCGCTGAATTTTATGCTATATTTAGAGTTGAACTGCAGCCTTTTCTATTGCAATATTACGAGGAGTTAGGAGAAAATCATGCGCAAACAGGCTTATTCTCAGATGCAATTATAGCGGTCATTGAGAAGCCCGGAAGAGACCCTAGCAAAGTGGGAAACTACCGCCCCATCTCTCTCCTAAATGCTGACTATAAAATTTATGCAAGCATTTTGGCAAGGCGATTGTCGACTCTCATGGGAACGATAATACATCCAGATCAGTGTGGTTTCATACCTGGGCGGTCTACGTCTGATAATGCCCGGTTGCTATGCAATCTTTTGGACAGAGCGGCGGTGGTAACTAGGCCATATGTAGCCCTCTCTCTTGATGCAGAGAAGGCCTTTGACCGTTTGGAGTGGCCTTTCCTATTTTTCATCTTAAATTGGTTTGGGCTTGGAGAGGGATTCATTAAAAAAGTGCAGGCCTTATATGCTAAAACCTCTGCACGTATTGTGGTAAATGGGTTCCTGTCTCGTTCATTCTCATTACATAGAGGTACCCGGCAGGGTTGTCCCCTTTCCCCCATGCTTTTCAATTTGGCGATGGAGCCGCTGCTCCTGGCGGTTCGGCAACATAGCGGTCTGGCTGGCATCGAAGGGGGAGTATCAGTTGCGAAATTATCGGCATATGCGGATGACTTGCTCCTTTTTGGACAGCCATCTGAAATTCCAATAATCCTGGACTTGATAGAGTCTTACTCTGCTGTGTCTGGCTACAAAATTAACTGGCACAAGTCGGTGGCTTTCCCGCTTAACAGGGTCTCTACGTCTGCTGAAATGGCTAGCTTTCCTTTTAGGTGGGAGGCTGATTGTATCAAATACTTAGGAGCTTGGTACTGTTCCTCAATGGAGCTCATGATCCAAAAGAATGTAGAGGAGTTAGTACAGGTGATAAGAGGGAAAACTTTATCGTGGTCCCTTCTTCACTTCTCATGGTGGGGCAGATTGGAGCTTATTAAAATGATTCTGGTGCCAAAAATTAATTATGTCATGAACATGCTTCCTCTCCCTCTGCCGCGCAGCATATTTATTAGGTTGGAAAAACATCTCACTAGCTTTTTGTGGAAAGATGCCCAACCGCGCATTGCCCTTCGGAAGCTTAAAGCGGCAAGGGAAGAGGGGGGCGTGCAGTTCCCGGACCTTTTCCTATATCATCAGGCTTTTTTGCTGAAGCAAGGAGCTCTATGGCTAGGCAGGGCAACATTAGAGTCATGCCCGACCTGGTTAGAGTTCGAAACAGGACTGGCAGCTCCTTACCCTTTGGAATCAATGCTAGGGGCTCTGCAGCCCGAATGGCTGAATGCGGGTAGTGTTATAAGAGCGACGCAAGATGCTTATTTAAATCTGGTTAGGCGGATGGGTGTAAGCAACTTACTTGTGGAAGCCTCACCGATTTGGTGGAATCCACAACTTCGAATACGAGGTAAAATGTTCGCATGGAAAGCCTGGCAAGCGTGCGGAATTTGGTCGATTAGCCAGCTAGTGGGCCTGCAAGGCTGGAAGGATTTCGCTGTCTTGCAGCTGGATTACTCTCTCCCGTCCGCTAATTATTTTAAATGGGTGCAGCTCAAGCATTGCCTTGTCAACTTTCAGGCTAAGTCACAGCAAATGCCAGTGGAAAGTGAGCTGCTAAGTCGGCTCTGGGGCACGATTGGACAGCATGGTGCGCTTTCTAAATTATATGCGTTCCTTAGGGACAGTGCCCCAAAGGGGTTGGTTGGGTTGAAAAGAGTGTGGGACTCCGACATGGCTGGCCCAGTCCCGGTAAACACATGGAAATTGCTATGGGGCCCTGTAACTAGGGTCTCCCGATCGGCAGCAATCACACAGTCACTCTACTTCTTTCTTCATAGGGCTTTTATAACCCCAGTGAGGCTGGCCAAATGGCACAAAGAGGCCTCAGATAAATGTTGGTCCTGCCAGACCGGAACAGGCACATACTCTCACATGTTCTTTGACTGTCCCTACATCAAAAACTACCTGGCTCAAATTTGGGAGAGAATCTGTCACATCTTGAAGCTATCCTGCGATTTCACGTGGAATATATTATTCCTGCGCTCCTTGGCGCCGAGTTTGGCCCTAAAGCGCGGGGAAGGCTTCCTACTGAACTTTTTGTTGGCTATTGCGATTAAGCAGATCCTGGCCAATTGGAAGTCTTTCCCTAAGCTTACTTTTACACACTGGTGGAACTCGGTCTGTCAGTATTCCAAATATGAGAAATTGTATTGTAAACTATATCGCCCGAATGATGTTAAATTAGCTATCACGCGTTGGGAGTTACTAGATCAATATATTGCATGCTCCAAAGTAACGTTGTAAACATTACCTTTAATGGAGGTACGCTTTGTCGAGGCCGCTGTTTTGGGTCGCTGTTGTGCTGACCCAGAACTGCGGCTGGTCAATGCCCAGAGAGCCGGGTGGAGGGAGGGTTGGGTGGAATTTTGGGGTTTTTGTATAGCAGCAGCTTCATTGTTATCATATTGATCATGAATGTTGATTTTGTGTTTCTTTTTTCTGTTTGTTTTCTTGAAATTATAAATAAAGAATTAAAAAAAAAAAAAAAAAGGACCATGGATCGATCCCTGCAGTACACTACTGGTAACATCATTATCCTTGGAGTGAACTCCATGTTCCACTCTTTCGCCTCCCATTCAACCAATTTCTAACCCAGTCAGTCATTTTTAGGCAGTACCAATGGCATCTATTTTATTTGTAAGGCTATCTATGCAGAGCTATGTCAGAGGCTTTGCTGAAATCAAACTACACTACATCCCGTGCTCTCGTTGATCAAACTCTCTGGTCACCCACTTAAAGGAATTAATCACATTTTATTTAACATTTCTTATATACCGCCTTTCGTGATATCAAGACGGTTTACATTGAAGAAACTGAAATTACATCGAACAGGGCAATCTCCAGGAACAAGCAGGAATGAGTCTTCACATATGGGTACGTCGGTACCGACGGAGTCTGCGCAGGAACGCTTCCCAGCTTCCAATCAGAAAGCTTTTGGAAGCATCCCACCATGCCTGCATGCTGCCTTCCCGCCCTTCCCAACTGTCTCTCCTCAGTTTTCGTTTTTCCGCGGAGCCGGCAGGACGTCCTCCTGTCACTGCAGAAAATTCTTCTTTAATTCTTTTGTTTTCTTGTCGCGGCTGTCTCCCCGACTCCACTGGTACCGCCGGTGTTTCTTTTTTCTTTTTCTGAAATTCAGGGAATATTTTCTCTCAGTTTTTTGTCTTAAATTTTTTAGGCCTTCTAGGCCTGTCCATGTCCCTCATGGAACCGCCAGTCTCTTTCTCTAAGAAATGTTTAAGCTGTGGCGGTACAGCTTTATTTTTAGACTCCAAAAACTGGTGTCTAACCTGTTTGGGTCCTGACCGTTTTCCTCCGGAGCCCTCGGGCTACAGTATTGTGAAAAGAGATTTTCAACATCGAGATTCCCTCGATACCACTGTCAGGGCACCGACTGTTTCTTCTTCTACACTGGATCAGGTAACCCACAAACAGTCTGTTAAGACTAGCCAACCCTCGAGTGGTAGGTCTCATGCACAGCATGAAGACGGCTCCGGCCTTGCCCTCGAGGGTCCATTGGCTTCAAAACCCCAGCGGGAGTCTTCGGCCTCTAAAGCCTATGAGGGGTTTCAGGTTGTTCCTGGGGCTCACCCCTCACAGAACATACCTGAGCCATGCTCGGTGGTGGCATCCGCTTCGAGCGGTACCAATACCCCGGCATCGGCACTGGTGTTGGACGTTACACTCCTCACCAGGGATCGTCATCTGGCGTTCTCGGTACCTTCGGGACCGGTAGATATGCTCCAGATTGACTTTCCAGTATCGGCATCAACGCCGATACTACCACCGACGTCGGTACCCTCTAGACATGCATCGATAGACTCGCTTCCTTCGATGCCGAGTCTGGAATCGATCTCTAGTCTGGAAGATTGGGTACTGACACGTCTCGGTACCGATACTTACCAGTACCGGACGCTCGGTACCGAGGGTGATTACCAAAGGTGTTCGGTTACCTCGGTACCGATTGAGCGGCCACCGATGACAGCTCCGATGTCTGTGTCGCCTTCGCTTCCGACAGTGCTATCGGTACCGGTATCCGCAGTAGCATCGGGGCCAGCTCCTTCCATGCTTCTTTCACCAGGGTCGCTCCTTTCTATACCAAGTCTGGATTCGATACCTGGCATGGATGATGCAGTACTGACCGTCACAGGTCCTGACCTCCAGTACCAGCATCCATCCCTCAAGGATCCTTTTTTGCACCGTGCAGAATCTTATATTCCTATATACTCAGGTAGATCCTCCGGTGCCCAGGCTAGTTCTTCAGGTCTAGCCTGTCCAGGGAAGGTTCTCTTTGGAGATCCTTCTTTTCAGACTTTCCTCCTGGATATGGCAAGATCTCTTGCCATTCCTATCCCTGGCCATGATCCTACACACGGCTCTGTTTCTACTGAAGCAAAGGAAAACATAATGCTTCCTTTGCATCATTCCTTGCAGGATCTTCTTCTAAGAATGTGGGAAGCACCTTTAAAGGTACCCTCACCTTCTAGAGCAACTGATCTTCTGTATCAGGTGCCCCCCTCTCCAGGGTTTCAAAAGACTCAACTTCCCCATCATTCCATTGTGGTGGAATCAGCAATGAGGAAGGTGAAAAGTAAGAAGAAGCACTCTTCTTACCCGCCAGGTCGTGAGTCTAGGACACTAGATGCCTTTGGACGTCAAACCTTCCAGACATCCATGCTGTCAGCAAGGAATTCTCTCTTATATTTTTTATATGAGTCTATCTCTTCAGGAGGTCACAAAGAAATTATATCTTTTGACTCCTTTTCTTTCAGAGCCCAGGACTGCAGACTATTCCTTACTACTTAGTCATATTCAAAATATCTCTTGGTTTCTTACTCGTGCTTCCCTAGACTCTTTTGAGTCTGTTAGCAGAACTTGTGATAAGGAAGCTTATCATAGCTCAGGTAGGAGCTATAGAAAAGAAGATGTGACTCTGAACAAGCAACCTGTCAGTTTTGGTAGAAGTAAGAAAACAGAGTTTTCACATAAAAGACTACCAGTCCCAGAATGCACCAGGTTTCCAGCAGCCATGAGGGGGGCTGAAGTGAGAAAACGTGTGTGCAATCAAGAGAGCTATGAGGTAATCCCTAAGCACTCATCTCAAAGGGCAGGGCCTGATTCAACACAGCTGCGCTGTGTTAGGGAGGAGCACACCTTAGGACAGAATAAGAATAGAGCTTATTCTTCAGATAATAGCTACAGAAAGAGCTTCAGGGGGAGCGACAGCAACGGCTACAAGCTCCAGCCCAGCTTCAGGAAAGGAGACAGCAACAGCTATAAGCTCAAGCACCAGCATCACTTGGAGAAACAGAAGCCAAGCCAAGCGGATAGAGAGAGAAGGAAACTCTCTCTGGAAGGAAAAGAAGGAAGGCTATTGGAAGGTCTGGGAGATTCCAAGGCAGTACCTATACTGGGAGGTATTCCAAGTGCCAGCAGAGTCCATTGAACTGGAGTCAGCCAGAGGAATGGAATGGCAGAGATAGGAATCACCAGTGGCTACCTGGAAGAGAGAAGACTGCACGTGAAAGGGACTTTCAGACCAAGGCCAGAAGGTATGTGAGAGGAGATCCAGTGTCCAGGGATCAAGATTGGAAGGCTGGACATCAGAACTGGATTACATACTGGCCAGGCCATACAGAGAGGAATTATGATAGCAGGAGAGGCTCAGGTATGAACACTGATCCAGACCCTATCTATAATAGTGAATGGCAGCAAGGGAATAAGCATTCTCATGATAGTGCCTTATTGAAAGACTCGTCTGTGCCAATGTATGATAGTGACCCTATGCTGATTGATGAAGGGGGAGATACAGCAGATGAAACTATTCATTACATGGACTGTTCTTTATCCAAGTGCTATTGCTAGCTTTCTGTGAGCAAACACCTCAGCCATCACAAAGAAACCTAACTTTGTTCTTTATTTCCACTGCAAACAGCTCTTAAAGCAGGATTTGGGTTCACACAGTAGCAGCCAGCCAGCTAAAGGGTTTCAGCTGGTCAATTGATAGTAATTAAAGCTGCACCTGATTGTGTGTGTGAGCAAGGGAGAATCATTGCTGGGATCTGCGTGGAAAATAAGCAGAAGTTAACCTAACAAGCAAAGTTCATTTATTTCTTTGTGTCTTTTTCCTTTGGTAATTATTTGCTAAGAAAACATTAGCTAATTGCCTGACAAGTTGAAGGTTGTTTTCTGATTTGCTTTGTGACTTTGTTATCCATTTAAACACTGCAAGCAAGTAACCTCATTTATATTGCTACCAAGCATATTTGTGCTGGGTGAATTAAACCCCATCAATAAAAGAAGTATTTTATTGGCCTTACCACCGGTATCACAACTCAATTATTGTCTTCAGCTGTGTTTGGGAGTGAAAGAACTACATTACCCACAATACCTTGCAAGAATCATATGAATATATGCATCGTCAAGATTGTGTAAGTTCTCACCCTAGGCAGCCGTCTGACAAACTTCTGCTATAACCATAGGGGCACGACGTAGAGCCTGGCTCCAAGCTTCAGACTTAGACAAATGGGCACAACAAAGACTGGATAATACTCCTTGCACTGGAGAAAATCTCTTCAATAAGGAGTCTTTACATCAGTTTGCTCAGTGGTCCACTGACTTCCCTGTTTCTGAAGGCTATCCTAAGCCTTCTCCTTCCCCAGTAGGTAGGAAAGGCCCTGTCAAACCTTCTTTCCCTAGGAGGAGAAGGTTTTACTCTTCTCCTGCCCATCATACAGATGTTCCCAAGCAGGGGAAGCATCGCCCTGGTCTGAAGACTCCAAACTCTCGCCAGGCTAAACAAACCCAGCAACCATAGGGTTCTGATTAATCTTTTTTCTGCCTTTTGGAGTTTAGAACCTACAGTTGACTTCTTCTCAGCAGAAGTTTCAATGTTTTCATTCTAAACTTTACACATGGCATCCAGTTCTCCTAGACATACTGAGCTGTCAGGATATTCATGTCTATGGGTCACAGCTTTCTCCTCTTCTTTCTGCTAAGAAGAGGGATTTAATAACTATCACATGATAGTTTTCTGTACCAACATGAATTCTTTCCTTCTACAGACTTACCACATGGTAAGTCACTTGTCAGCTCTTGTTTCTCTACCCTCTTATCCAGTTTTTCCCCTGTAAGAGTGGTACCTTTGCACTGGAGGGCTGCTTCTTCAGCCTTTCTAGTCTTTCCATTCCAGTGCTGAGTCTTTTCTCTCGAGTAAACTCCCTTCTTTTTGCTTGGGCAGCTCATCAGACAGGGACAGAGCTCTCTTACTCTTGTTCTGTCTGTTCTTTCTGTTTTACACAGAAAGATTCTCCCTGCTGTCTTATCAGCAGCTGCCCATGCAGGAGCTAGTGATTGGACCACTGGTGTTTTTCCACAAGTATACACAGTTGTCCTCCACCACTTTCTTTCTGGCCTTAGTAGTGATTCCAAGACAGTGCATACATCTTTCTTGGGCAATCCTTATCACTACAGGCTTATCACACTATCTTCTATCCTCGCCATCTCCAATTCCTTTGGGTTTGGCAGCATAGTTGACGTGGCTGCTAGTTTTTCCAACAGCCAGTTCTATCTCCCAATTCTCCTGCATAATGCTCTCTGCAATTTTACAGAGAAGCTTTCCACTATGGGCCCTTGCTAGAGAGCATGGTGTTTTTCCTCTAATGACTATCCTACATGGGTGAAAAAAGGCTTCCTCAGTCATGCCCCCCATGACTGTGAGGGTTCTTCATACCCTACCATTTCCTTTTAAAACAAAGGACATAAGCCTTCTCTACGTGAAAGCCTAAAGAATGGTTAATTCCTACAGGGAATAAGCTCTTTTTTCCTTGCAGCTTGTCCTCATGGTATCCTAATCCTTCAGGGACAGCACATATTTAACTAGAGAACGCAGGATACCCTTTTTGTCCCTCAAGTGGGTCAACCTGTTATCTCATTCTTATGCGTTCTCTGCCCCTTTACCATGCTAGAGTTCTACAAGACTCAGGACTTGCTGCTTACTGACTGCTTTTTCACGTAACCATCCTGCTTATTTCACTGGATAGCATTCCCATCATAACCAGGGGGAATAGATTCTCTATATATCTTCCTTCTGTTATCAGATGAATCTTTCCTCTTCACATCTCTCATGTGAATGTACTTATAGGCTTTCGTCCTATATATTCATATATATAGATAGATAGATAGATATAGATATATATGTCAGCTGTGTGTGCATATGTTATGCCCATCTAGATCTCACTATAGATATATATATTCTGTATATCTATCTATATATCTATATGTATATACATATATATACACACATATATCCATATATATATATATATATGTGTGTGTGTGTATCTCCCGAGATACTTTATTATAGGTAGATATGTATTTACGTACTTATCTATCTAACTGTCTATGCTCATATAGGTTTTACCTTCCTATATGTTCCAAACAGTGGGCTTTACCCACATCCATGCTGTTCCACAGCATGTTTGGGGTGCTGCACACACTACCACTCCTGTGGTACTGACAGTTTCTATCATAACCCTAAGGGTTAGGTATTCCTGAAGCTCCATGCTCCAATATCTTTCCTACCTCTCACCAGTTCGGAAAGACATGGCGGATCTTCAGTACATCTGAGGTTCCAAATCCTCAGACACCTATCTTTTCCCTGGGTATATGGGTTTTTTTCCGTACCCCTTCTTCCCTCAGGGACTAGGCTAGTTTGTCCAAATCTCAGAATGAGGGAATACCACACCCAGCTCCTTCAACGCTCAATCAACAAACCGAGAGACCTATTTAACCTAGCGAAATCCCTAATTAAGGAACCCTCCCCCATCCAACTGGCCCCAATTCCCCCCCAGTCATATGCCGACTTCCTCCAATCCAAATCACTAACAGCAAGTAATCAGCCAACATCAATAGCGCCCCCCCTTCACCAAACTCCCACCTCACAAACATCACTCACACATTTTACCCCTCCCGATGAGAAGAGTCTCCAAGACCTCATTGCCAGCATCAACACTTCAACAGCTCCAAACGACCCCTGTCCAGCACACTGGATCCGGACCCTCCGAGTTGAACTCAGCCCAATTCTACTAAACATCATCCTTCTCTCCTTTGCTACCGGCTCATTCTCCTCTTTACTCAAACGAACCTCAATAAGACCCCTCCTAAAGAACAGCAGACTCGACCCATCAAAGACAGAATCCTGCCGACCTATCGCGAGCATTCCTCTACTCGCTAAAATAATTGAGAAGGTCGTTTACAGATAAATCCAACAACATATAGACATAGCAGCCCCACTGGACCCCTGCCAACACGGCTTTAGAGAATCGCATGGAATAGAGACACTGCTCACCACCCTCACCAACACTCTCAATAGAGGAATTGACAACGCTGAAAGTGGTTTCGCCTTCATCTTCCTGGATATCTCAGCAGCCTTCGATTCCGTCAATCACAACCAGCTACTTACCCGCCTCCTGGAAAAAGGTATACACGGCCTTGCCTGGGAGTGGTGTAAATCCTACCTATCGGATCGCTGGCAACAAGTCCGTGTTGGTTCTGAAACTTCGACACCATTCCACCAACAACAAGGTGTCCCGCAAGGTTCCTCCTTATCGGCACTGATGTTCAATATTTATATGCAGCCGATATGCAACATCATCCGATCCTTCAATATTTCTGGCCTAATCTACGCGGATGATCTGCTATTCACCCCGTTCAAAGTCAAACAAACGGAATTCACCAACCTTGTTAACTGCTTCAACGCAATTACAGATTGGCTAACTACCCAAGACCTCCACATTAACTTCAAGAAAACGGAAGTACTTTTCATATCAAGGAACAAAAACTTCTCTCCCCCCTCCAGCCTAAGAGTAAGAGATGCGGAGCTTCCAAGCCGTAATGCCATACGCTACCTCGGCATTACTCTTGACCAGCACCTGGATTTCAAGGAGCATATAAAAAACATCACCAGGTCCATCTACAACAAAATCAGGACACTGAGACATCTCAAACCTATGCTACCTGCTGACGACTTCCGAACCATCTTCCAGGCCCTCATACTACCACATTTAGATTATGCAAACCTAATCTTGTACGGCCTACCAAAGAATACTCTCAATCCTCTCCAACAAGCCATGAATGCCGCTGCACGTGTCCTCTGGTCTAGCCAGATCAGACCACATCACACCAATACTCAAGGATCTCCATTGGTTACCGATATACTCCAGGCTAACATATAAGATTCTGCTAATAACATTCAAGATTATCAACATCGCCCCCAATTCTCTCAAGGAACTTATCACACCTACTCCAAAAACTAGAACCAGAAGGACAACAGACAACACTTTGACTATTCCCAAAGACTCCATAAAATGCTCCCAAACAACCAGGAGAAGAACCTTTGCCTACTATGCACCAAAATGTTGGAACGACCTCCCCCCAGAAATCAGAGCGATCCGAGACCTTCTACAATCCCAGAAAGCAATAAAACACCACCTCTTTCTGCTCCATTTTGCCCAAGCCGCCACCTCGACTCTAAGAAACCATCCCCCTTCCCCTACTAAAGACTCCTACACAACATAACGCTCAAGCCCCAAGCACTCACTTGTCAGTCCTGAAGCAACCTACGTACTTTCAGATCAAGTATCAACTATTATGCCATATCTTTATGTATATAGTTTCATGTATTCCTCAACCATCCTGATTCATGTCAATATGTAAATAGTTTCCCATGTTCTCCAAGTTTTATTCCTTGTTATAATGTAATTTCAATCAGTCTTCTCTGATCTGAAAACTCTTTGTTAAATGTAAACCGCCCTGATAACAAATAGTGCGTTATATAAGAATTGTTAAATAAATAAATAAATAAAATAAATAAAAATCGGTCAGTCTTCCTCTTTTGCTCCTAAGTGTGAATAACTCTGCAGCCAAAAGAGTTTGCAGCTTTTTCCATAAAGCTTCCCACTGAAGGCCTGCCGTTTTTTGTACTACCCCAGTTGAATCCTGGGGTCACCTTTCTCTTCCGGAATTTGACCTTCACCTTCACTTCAGTGAGGTCACCTTGAAGATTCCTCTACTGGATCCCCAGTAGATTCCATGAGCCTCTCTACTTCCTGCAATCCAGTAGGTGAGGTCCATATTGCAATTGTTCATTTCATATATATTCATGATAATTATCATACATACAAGGACTCCTTGCCTGTAGTCCTATCTTAGGTTAGCTGTTTTCTACAGCTCCTTTCTATTTCAACTCCTACCCTCCATCCTCAGGATGCCTGGCCATATGAGGTGTAGCATGTTTTCAAATCCCAACATGCTAGGGCTCCAGGCATCTTAGCTTGGGAGTCCCCATATGTGAAGACTCATTCCTGCTTGTTCCTGGAGATAGCACAGTTACTTACCTGTAACAGGTGATCTCTGGGAACAGCAGGAATAAGTCTTCACAACCCACCCACCTCCCCTAGGAGTTGTATCTCTCTTTCTGTCTTTCCTTTCCTCTCTCTCTCTCTCTCTTTGTCTCAGCTTAAAACTTAACTGAGGAGAGACAGTTGGGAAGGGCGGGAAGGCAGCACGCAGGCGTGGTGGGATGCTTCCAAAAGCTTTCTGATTGGAAGCTGGGAAGCGTTCCCGCGCAGACTCCGTCGGTACCGACGTACCCATATGTGAAGACTTATTCCTGCTGTTCCCAGAGATCATCTGATATAGGTAAGTAACTGTGCTTTATAACTTGGAGATAACTATTTTATTTATTTATTTATTTTATTTACATTCTCTTATATACCGCGCTATTCTGCATCAGTGCGGTTTACATTGAACAAACTGAAATTACATTGAACAGGGCATTATAACTATTTTACAGGGAATATGGGCAATGGAGGGTTAAGTGGCTTGCCCAAGACCACAAGGGAGCACCTGTGGGACTAGAAACTCCAGTCCTTCCGGCCCAAGGTTGCTTTCCTCTAGTGGGATTTGAACTTGCGGCCTGAGGTACCTTGCCCCAACCACTAGGCCACTCCTCCCTCATTCATCTGATAAAGCTTACCTCTAGTAAAACCTTGCTATCTCGAATGCTGAGCAGTATCATTGTGCCAAAATGGGTCAGCAGCATTCGATAATAGTCAGCTTGATGAGTTCTAACAAACTTTCTGTAATGTCTTGGATCTTGGCACCAAGCAAACAGCACAGGTGCCAGCACAGTCTAGTTAGGGTTGTCCTCTCAACCCCCACAGAATGCCATCACCCTTACGTTGTTCTCTCTTCTTCATGGACCTTTTCTCTCATGAAGTGAGGCTAGTCTTAGACCTGACTAGTAGCACCAGGAGCTTAAGATGTGTAAGCCAGGGTCTGCACACACACACGCACAGCCTCATGGGGGGCTTACCGCCTCTTGACTTCCATATGGAAGCAGGGCCTGAGTTGTATGTTAGCTTAATACCTGGCCTGTGCGTCTTCAAAGCCTGTTACCATAGTAGGCCCTGGAGTAGCCCTGCCTTTTGAAAAAGTAGGTCCTTGGGTGTGGGAGAGGTGAACAGGAAAAAATAAACCCACAGTGGGTGGTGCTCTTTAGGAGGGAAGGGAGATATAGATAGAGAGCGTTTATAAGAGAAGGGGGAAAGGATGGAGGAGGGGAAGAAATGATCTCTGAAGTTGAGGCAAGTGGTGTATGGAAGAAGGAATGTCTGTTGCTAGTCTTTCTGTTAAAACTAAGAGCCAGTTGGCAGTTCTATTCATAATGGGCCACTGTTTAAAATTACCATGTTTTATTAGGTGTTTAGGGCTAATGTTTCTTTCAGAAGTCAATCCTTTTACAGTCTGAGTCCTTTACACAAGGCAATCTGATGCTAATTTTTTTCAAATTACTGCTTGAAATCTCAAATAATGCTTTGTGATTACGTCGCATTTACATCTAAGACAAAGCTGTACCTTTTTAAAACCTATTTGTCATACACCTAGTAGAAAAAGTATTTTCTAGGTGGGTTCTGCTATAGTTGTGTTAACAGAAGTTATAGGGTGCTTTTGACAGAAATTTAGAAAGCTAAGTAGAGGAAATTTGATTAAAGAATCTGTATTATACCCATATGAAAAGGATAGCAATCCTATATATTAAAAATCATAGGTAGAAACTGGCCTTTAAAATCATTTTCCGGGAAAACAAGAAAGATCCAAGATAGTGGATGCCTAGCTGTGTCTGCAGGTCATTGATTAGTTTATATATTTCCTATTGATATATTCATAATGGGGAAGCGTTAGAATGTTAATACAGGGTGACCTTTCCATACCTGCTTATTCTTCTTATAGGGTTCTGCAACATAGGGAAATAACCATGGACTTCTTTGTCTTGTAAAAGTATGAGAGTTTATATTCACCAAGCAGGTTTTAAATACACATTATAAAGCGTCTATGATTGATATAAGAATGTAAGATAAGTCATGCTGACTCTGACCAAGGCCCATCAATCTTAGCATACCTTTTCTGATAATGGCCAATCCAGTTTACAAGTAACTGGAAGAACCCAAAAAGTAGATCTGTTTGTTATAGCACATTTCCACGGATAAACAATGGTTTCCCCAAGTCCACCTGACTAATAATGTTTTATGGACTTTTCCTGCAGGAACTTGTCCAAACCTATTTTAAATACCACTATTTTAGTCCATGTCCTCTGACAGCAAATTCCACAGCGTAATTATAGACTATGCAAAAATATAAGCTGCTTCACAATAACTTAATAATTGGCATGCATATGAATACTTTAGAGTAAGACACATTTTGTGGGTATAAGGCAGATGGTGGCCAGGAGGACATTTCAAACCATACACGATTTGGAGTACTTAATGCCTGTTAAGGCAATTGGTTGTTTTCTGATTGTTTTTTCTATGAGTTATTCCATTGAGAAACATGGGTATCTCATGAACACTACATAGGCCCACTTCCTGATCAAAGGCTGAAGGGAAAATCTAATTTGTGATTTCACAACGGCTGGAATAGTAGGTCATCTCCCTTTCTCCTTCACCTGAAGCACATTACTTGTGCCCGAGTCACGTCAACTTCATAGACAAGAGAGCAGCACCTTTTATGAAGGAAAAAGTTAAAGTTCTCGTTTACTTTTTGAAATGTACATAGCTGTGCTATTAGTCCCTAGACTTTCTGGAAAGGAAAAGTTTTTCAAATACCAATAGTATTTTGTTAGCATGCCTAAAAACAATGCAAGCAAACAAAAGATTGATAATGTCAGATACAAGTAGTTCTGTTAGAGCTATATAGTTGCTCAGTTGAAAGAAGATCAAAAGGAGGGTTCCGGTGACATGTCCAGGATGGCTTTCTTACCTGTATGATCTTGTTGGACTTTTGCACAACCTGCTATTTTGAGGAACTAAAGCCTCCCAACCCTGGCTTGGTTTGACGTCCCCCAATTGCTGTAGGAGCCGTGATGGCAGGAGCATTGGAAAAAATAGTCATCATCTTAAAGCATATGCCTTTAAAGGAAGTTATTTGGTGAGCAGCGATACACACAAAATGGCGGGGAAAGAGCGTGATGGTGCACCCACCTGAGAGAGCCTTGTGGCTGATCATAGAAGGGGGAGCTCGATGGTTCTGTCCTCCCTGTGCAAAGAAATGAGACAATGGTTTTCTGAACTAAAAGCGGACATCCAGAGCTAAAAAACGAGGTACAAATCTGGATGATGGACCTCTGCTCTGATCTCCATGAGCTGGGCCAGAGGGTAGAAGATCTGGAGACCTGGCTAGATGAGCATGAGGAGTCTCTGGCCGGCATGCACTGAAACGTCTCACTGATAATGGAGCTTCAGGAGGAGCAACTATTAAAAATAGACTATTGCTCACAACGATTCAACATTCACATCTGGGGGCTTCCTGAGTCAAAAGAAGTGGTGGACTTTGTGGACTTAGTGCAACGGATCTACAGAGCAGTGATTCAGGTGGTCCAAATGGACCCAGAGTCATTATACTTTAAAATAGAATGCTCTCACCACTCCCTGGGGCAGCCAAGCGAGGGAAAACCGTGTGACGTGCTTGCTTGCCTACACAAGTTTGTCTCTAAGGATATGATTATGCAGGTATCTGGCAAGCTCGTAAAAATCAAATGGGACAATGCTAATATAGAACTATATGCTGACTTATTGGCTATTACCATGTGCAAATGGCTGGCGTTTCAATCTTTTACCCAATGTCTGCGTGAGGACAATATCCACTATAAATGCGTCTTCCCCTTTTGCCTACAGTTTTCCCTCGAGGTCCGCACAACACAGGCCCTTACTGCAGAGGAGGCCCTCAAAGCCTTGAAGGATGCTGGTTGGACGAATCTACTATCTGAACAGGCATGGCCTGATGAGCCTAAGAAACGGGGGACTAGCAAGCCTCGATGGGAGTGGTTGCAATAGAAAGGAAAATGTCTCCGACGACAAGGCGATCGGCACAAGCATGGGCAGAACACTCTGCCTTCCGGTGGAAGGACTTTGCTGTTGGACTTTTAATTGCTTTTGAGGTGTTGTGTTTCCTTTTGATGTGGCGGTGTGTGTGTGGGTGATGGGGTGTAAGAGTGTGGTTTGGAGTCTCAGTAAGGTGATGGAGTGTGGTTGGATTGGGGGGCTATCTTGGATTTTGGGGGAACAAAGGTGGAGTGATTGAGTGTTTTCATGAGGGGATGAGGGACAGGGGGAGGGATGTGTGGGTAGTTGAGGAAAGATTTATTTATTTATTTATTTAACAATTTTTTTATATACCGCCCCTTCCAGAGATCAGGGGCGGTTCACATTGAACAAAAATCTATATACTTCTGTATATTTTACATGGAACTTGTGTTAACTGTATACACGTTTAGTTACATTGAACATGTTTTGAACATTAACTAGAATAACACTTTTTAAACTATGTACAGGTCATCATAACATAATTGAGTTACCGGGATTTATTTACAATAGTGATATAGCCGTTTGTTTGTGTAAATCTTTGTAGGGTAAGGTAGAGTAGAGTAAGTGTCTTTCTTATGTTTAATCATTTGTTCTGTCTTGAGAACTGTGGATGTGTTTCTGTGATTGTATTGGAGAGGTTTTTTGTTGGTAGGGGATCTCAAAGTGTTTTGTAAAAAGGTATGTTTTTAGTTCTTTTTGAAAGATGGGCTTGTTGGGCTGATGTTTTAGTGTCACTGTGTTCATGAGGCACTTGCGAGTAGGCACCTTTATTGTTCAGGGCTAAACTCCACAGGTAAGCGCCACTAGTGATTTAAGGAGCTCACATGCCTGCAGATCTAGGTGGCTTGCATACAAGATATCCACCTTCTGGGGCGTGATGAGTGCCACATCTTCCACAAAAAGTTTTAAAATGCTTGGTTTAGTCCAACCGCATTAAGAAGAAGGTTGGGGGGGCTGCGATATTTTTGGACACGGACCTCCAGTTTAGAGTGCACTGTTGGAGGATCCGGAGGCCTGTACCAAAATTCAGGAGGTGATTTAGGAATATTTGGAGTTTAATGACACTGGCACCTGTACATCTGGGTACTCTGGGACTTCCTTTAAGGCAGTGGTGAGGGGTCACCTGATCCATCCATAAGAAGAGGGAGAAGAAAACGTTGCAGAGGGAAAATTGAGAGGACGGAGATGCAAATTAAACAGAGCAAAAGAGCTGGAGGTGAGCATCTGGTGGCTTTGAAGAGGTGTCTACATGAGCTGCAATTGGCTGACATCCAACACACATTGGATCTTCTGGGGCAGGAGCATTTGGAATATGATAATAAGGCAGGGAAGGTATTGGTGTTCTGGCTTCAGAAGGCCCGAACCAGAAATGTGATATGGGAAATTAAGGATAAAGGGGCAGTGGTGGTTGACCAGGAGGGGATACAACGGTGTTTTATGGGGTGCTACCAAGAATTATATACCCTGGAGGGGAGAGAAGATGAGGAACATATCTGCGAGTATTTGGGAGGGTGTGATCCTACCACAACTGTCTGAGGACAAGCAGCATCTACTGGGATGGTCTATCTTGGCTACAGAGATTCTGCAGGTTATTAAGCAGCTGCCGCGTTTGAAGGCCCCAAGATTAGATGGTTATACCAATTTTTTTCTTTAAAACTTTCCCGACCCAACTGATCGAGTTGCTAGCAAAGGTCTACAATAGTTTTGTCCATGATAAGATCATGCCCCCTTCTATGAAGGAGGTGGGAGTCACAGTCCTACCAAAGGAAGGGAAAGACCAGACCTTATGTGGGTCATATTGCCCTATCTCCCTCATGGGAATTGATCAGAAAATCTTTGCTAAGGTTCTGGCTAACTGCCTGCAACTTCTTCTACCTAAATTAGTACATTGCAATCAATCTGGTTTCATGCCAGGCACACAGTGCTCAATGTTTGCAAGATTCTCATCTTAGTAGGTAATGTGAGGTGGGGGGGGGGGGGAGTTGGCATTGCTCTTAACATTAGATGCAGAGAAAGCTTTTGATAGGGTGTACTGGCCCACCTATTTCAAGTTCTCCCAGTGGGAGTGCAGACTTGGGGGTGGAGTGGGATGAGCAGGATTGGACCCCTTTGATATAGTACCCGCATAAGATCCTCCAAGTGGTGTATCCGATAGTGCAATTTATAATTATTTATTTTCAATCATTGGTATTATATACCCGAGAGGCTGCAGAGGCTGGGCAGTGGGAATGGGAAATGTTGGCATCTTTGTGGGGAGCTGAGGACTTTTCTGCACATTTGGTGGGCGTGCCCCCATATCATACTGTTTTGGGGGGGGGGGTTGACCTTCTCACCCAGGTGTTTGGGCAGGGAGTCGTACCTTTGGAAGCCTTAGCATTGTTGAACAAAGGGCTGGGGGATTTAAGCTGGCCACGCTACCTGCTCATCATTGCGAGGCTAGCCTTGACACAATATTGGAACCATGCAGAGGTTACCCCACTGAGTATAATGGTGGAGAAGGTTAAGTACATGCATGGGATGGCAAAACTCACAGCCATGCAACAGAAGAGATTGCCCAAATTTCAGGAATTGTGGGGCTCGTTAGAGAGGTAGTGTGATGATGGGTAGCGGCATGTGTGTAGCCTTGGTGTTGGGGAGGAGAGGATTTGAATTGAACTCCCCAAGGGTGAGTTCTCTGTGGGTGTTAGCAATGGTGCTAGGCTCTTCTTCTAATTTTTCTTTCCAATTGGCTGTACTCTTTCGTATTTCACTGTGACTTTCCCGAAAGGTGGAGGGATAGGGTGGGTGTTAATTGATACTTTTATATTTTTGTAACTTTACAGTGCTGCTTGTTTTTGGAAGGGTGTAGCAATGGTTTTGTATGGCTCAGTATGTTGATGCTATGGATTTCAATAATTACTAAATGGAAAAAAAAGATCAAAAGTTATTTTAGTGAATTATTTCAGCTTCTAAAAAATAGGTATGCTGTAACTTCATAATTTGCAGTTGTTGTTGTTGTTGTTAAGTGCTGTTGAGTCGGAGTCGACTCATGGCGACCCTCTGGATAGCTGTGCTAAATTGTGTTCGGCCTTCATTCAGGTGGCTCATTGTTGACAGACTGGTACCTGTAGCTGCTGTTATTGTATCGATCCATCTCATTGCTGGCCTTCCTCTTTTGCGTTGACCTTCTATCTTGCCAAGCATGATATCTTTCTCTAATGATCTCTCTCTTCACATGATGTGTCCAAAGTATGAAAGTCGAAGTCTTGTCATCTGAGCTTCTAAAGAAAGCTTAGGTTTGATCACCTCTAGTACCGACTGGTTTGTTCTTCGGGTAGTCCATGGTATACACAGTATTCGCTGCCAGCACCATAATTCAGAGGCATCAGTTTTCTTCCTGTCTATCTTTTTCACTGTCCAGCTTTCACATCCATATGATGTTATTGAAAATACCATGGCTTGAACAAGTCGAATCTTTGTATGGAGAGAGACATCTCTGCTCTTGAGAATCTTATCTAGGTCTTTCATTGCCATTCTGGCAAGAGCAATGTGTCGTCTGATTTCTTGACTGCTTGTTGCTTCTTTATTGATAGTTGATCCAAGTAGGTTAAAGTTGTTCACAATATCAATTTCTTCTCCTTCAACGATGAACCTGTTGATTATGCCAGTTGTCATGATCTTTGTCTTCTTTACATTAAGGTGCAGGCCTATTTTGAGACTATGCTCTTTGATCATGAGAAGCAAATGTTTCAGATCATCTTCACTTTCAGCCAGTAATGTGGTCTCATCAGCATAGCGAAGGTTGTTGATGAGCCTTCTACCAATCTTCACACCTCTGTTGTCTTCATACAATCCTGCTTCTCTGATGATTTGTTCTGCATATAAATTAAACAGGTAGGGGGAAAGTATGCAGCCTTGTCTTACACCTTTACTTATTTTAAACCATTCTGTTTCTCCTTGTTCCGTTCGACATGTTGCTTCTTGATCAATGTACAGATTGTGCAAGAGAACGATCAGGTGTTCTGGTATACCCATGCTTCTTAATATGGCCCAGAGATTCTCATGGTTTACACAGTCAAAAACCTTGCTAGAGTCGATAAAGCACAAATAGATATCCTTTTTCTATTCTTTAGTCTTTTCAAGGATCCATCTTTCATCCGCAATGATATCTCTTGTTCCTCGCCCTTTCCTGAACCCTGCTTGCACTTCAGGTAGTTCTTGTTCCAGGTATGGTTGTAGTCTCTTTTGAATAATCTTCAGTAGAATCTTGCTGGCATGTGGGATCAGAGCGATTGTGCGATAATTTCCAGAGTCAGTTGGATCACCTTTCTTTAGTATTGGTATAAACACAGATCTTTTCCAGCCATGATGTTGTTTTCCATATTTCTTGGCAGAGCCTTGTAAGTACGGTAACAGCTGCATCAGATTGCTGTAATACTTCTATGGGAATGCTATCAATGCCTGGTGCTTTGTTCTTTGATAAGGCTTTCAATGCTGCTTCAACTTCTTCTTTCATCACCAATGGTTCCAGATTATAAGGTACAGGTTGAAATGGCTGTTGGTCCTCTTGATCTTTATCATATAAAAACTCTGTATATTCCTTCCACCTTTTCTTGATCTTCTCAGCATCATTCAACATAGAACCTTGAGCATCTTGTAACATTCCAATCCGAGGCTGGAACTTTTTCTTTAACTCTCGTAGCTTTAGGAAAGCCGATCTTTTTCTTCCTCTAATAGTTTCTGCTTGCATGCGTCATTGCATGCGTCATTGTAGTACTTTTCCTTGTCCTGTCTTGCTGCACGTTGTAAATCTCTGTTGAGTTCTGCGATTGTCTTTCTTTCTCCTCTGGCTTTAGCTTCTCTGCATTTCTGGGCAATTTTCAGAGTTTCTTCCGTCATCCATTTTGGCCGTTTTTGCTTTTTCATCTTTTGTAGAGACTTCTCGCTTTTTTCCAGCACAACCTTCTTGATGTCATCTCATAACTCTTCTGGAGCTCTGTCATTTGTATCTAAAGCAGCAAATCGATTTTGCAGGCAGTCTTTAAATTCTAGTGGTATATTCTCAAGGTCATATTTTGCTGCATTCATGAGTGGTTTTCTCTTTTTCAACTTTAGCTTGAGTTTGCATACTAGTAGTTTATGATCTGTACCACAGTCAGCTCCAGGTTTTGTCTTTGTTGATGTTACAGAGCTTTTCCATCGTTGGCTTCCACAGATGTAGTCAGTTTGATTTTTATACAATCCATTGGGTGAAGTCCATTTGTACAGCCGCCGCTTGTGTTGCTGGAAGAAGGTGTTTGAGATGAATAGATCATTAGTCTTGAAGAATTCTATCAGTCTTTCTCCAGCTTCATTTCTGTTGTCAAGTCCATATTTTCCAACTACTTTGCCGCCTTCTTTGTTGCCAACTTTTGCGTTCCAGTCACCCATGACTATCAGGATATCCTGTTTGCATGTTCTGTCAATTTCAGCTTGTACTTCTTCATAGAACTTTTCAATTTCATTCTCTTCTGCAGCTGTTGGGGCATATACTTGAATTATAGTTGTGTTGATAGGCATTCCTCGTAGACGAATAGAGATTAAGCGTTCACTGACTGCATTGTATTTCATTACAGTTCTTGCAAGTTTCTTCTTTATTATAAATGCACCACCATTTCTTCTTTGTCTTTCATTTCCAGCATAGTAGACCATGTGATCATCTGATGCAAAGTGCCCGATGCCAGTCCATTTCAGTTCACTGACACCCAACAGATCAATTTGTACATGTTCCATTTCATTCTTGACCACCTCCAGCTTCCCTTGGTTCATGCTTCGTACATTCCATGTTCCAATGTGTAAGACATCTTTACAGCTTCTGACTCTCATTTCATGCACAGCTACATCATCAGTCAGACGTCCCGAGGGCTTTGATCCAACTACATCATAAATGCTGGCTTTACTCTGAAAAGTCTTCAGTTGAGTGCCTTCCGACCTGGGGGGTCTCATCTTCCAGCACTATAGCACAATTCGTTTTGTTGTAACTATCCTTTGGGTTTTCAGTACAGCTGGAGAATAAAATTAGAGATATGCATGAAGGATATAAAATATTGTAAGTTTATTTAAATGAAACTTTACTACTACTACTTATTTTTATAGTGTTGCAAGGCGTACACAGCGCTATACAGAGACATGTAAGGTACAGCCCTGCTCATCGGAGCTTACAATCTAATCAAGACAGACAATGCAACAACTGGGGATTAGGGTAAATCGAGGGGAAAGGTAAAGATACATATAGGAGGTGAACAGGAGACTAAGGAGGATCAGGATCCAAAAGCAGACTTGGTAAAGTGGATTTATAGTATGAATTTGAATAGGGCCAGAGATGGAGCCTGACGTACCTACTCAGGTAGTTTGTTCCAGGCATATGTAGTAGAAAGGTGGAATGAACAAAGTCTGGAATTGGCAGTGGAAGAAAAGGGTACAGTTAAAAGGTATCTGCCAGAGGAGCGGAGTTCCTAAAGAGGGGGTGTAAGGAGAGGAGAGAAGAGAGGAAAGGGGGAGGAGTGGCTCAGTGGTTGGGACAGGTTACCTCAGGCCGGAAGGCCGGGGGTTCAATTCCCACATGGGGACAAGCAACCTCAGGCTGGAGGGACTGGGGTCTCTAGTCCCATGGCCACTCCTTGTGGCCTTGGGCAAGCCACTTAACCCTCCATTGCCTCAGGTACACTTAGATTGTGAGCCCTTCGGGGATAAGGGAATATAAAGTACCTGTTAGTATACATGTAAACTGCACTGATTCTAAAGAGTGTGGTATAATAAATAAATAAATAAAAGGTACTGAGGAGAGCCACAGCACAGCACATTATCTGGCAGATAAAGTCTCAAAATTCCCAGCCTAATGGAGTTTAAACAATGAAGAGCTTATTTACAAGTGACATGGAGGGGCTTCAGTGTGAGAAGCTTTTGGAGAGGCATTCTCTCTGCTTGGCTGCAAAAGCCCATTTCCATATGCCTCTTGAAAAAGAAATGCCTTTAACTTACAAGGAAATAAAATATGACTCTGCAAGATTTTTTTCTAGGGGCATATTATTCCAGAGTTTAGGGCTACAAGAACAAATGCCATTCTAGAGCTAATCAATCTAACTTCTTCAAGAGGTAACTCCATAAATTGGTAACCCCGCATAAAGTATAAAGCTCTTCTTGGGGGTATCTGAATTCAAGAAAGCATGGGACAAAGAGAGAAGACCTCTAAAGGAAAAAAAGGAACTGTAGTAGTCGCTATGGATGAGCAGACTAGATAGGCCGTATGATCTGTCTCCAGGAACAAGCAGGAATGTAGTCTTCACATATGGGTATCGTCGGTACCGACGGAGCCTGCGTGGGAACGCTCCCCAGCATCCAATTATAAAGATTTTGGGAGCATCCCACAGCGCCTGCGTGCTGCCTTCCCACCTTTCCCAACTGCCTCTCTCCAGTTCTTCGTTTTCCGCGGAGCCAGCAGGTGGTAGTTCCTGTCACCGCAGAAAACTTTTTCTTTATTCTCCTTTTTTGTGGTCGCGTCTGCCTTCCTCGATACTATACCGCCGGTTCTTCTTTCTTTCTTTTAAAAAAAGAAATAAATAAATAGTATTTTTTCCAAATTTTTCCTTTCCAGGTGCACGCGCCATTTTTGGACCTTAGGCCCAAAATTTCCTCCACTATGGAAAAACCCGCTTCGGGTTTCAAAAAGTGCACCAAGTGTGGCGGTACCATCTCCTTCACCGACACCCATGAGTGGTGTCTTAAATGTTTAGGTCTTGACCACTCCATCACCGAGTGTATGGCTTGTGCCATGATGTCCAAGAGGGGTCGACAAAACCGAGCTGCCAAGCTCAGCACCCTTTTTCCCTCCGATGCAGCCTCTGTGGCATCGACGTCGTCCAGGGCTTCGTCTTCCTTCCATGGATCTCAGGTAACTAAACATAAGTCTGGCCGGTCCTCAAAGGGTAGATCTGCTTCCAAGCATCGAGATGCCTCTGGCGTTGCCCTTGAGGGTTCTATACCGGCAAAATTGCCCCGGCGGGAGGCTTCGGCTTCCAAAGCATTATCGGGGCTCCAGGATGTTCTCGAGGCCTCGACCTCGGCAGAACTACTGGTGCCATGCTCTGGGGTACCGGCTGCTTTCTCCGGTACCGATACCCAGGCATCGTCAGCATTGATAGACCAGAGGTTCCTGGCTATTGAACGCAGTCTGGCGGCTCTCCTTGCGGCATCGACACCCTTGGAACCGTGTCAAAGTTCAACCGGTACCGGTACTGACTCCGGTACCGGTACGACAGCATCGACATCGGTGTCTGCTTTGCCGGCACCCAGTCATGCGATGCCTTCCAGTACCGATACACCAGTACTGATTCCCCCCTGGTACCGACTTCGGTCGGTACGGGTATCGGGCTCTTCAAGAGCATCAGGACAGAAGGTATGTTGAATCCTCTGAGGATTCTGATAGCTCTGTTGGTACCGGAATTCTTCTACCGGAAGAGCCTTCCTCCCCTAAATGCAGGATGTCTCCTCCAGAAGATATCTCCTTTCAGGATTTTATCAGGGAGGTGGCTCGAGACCTTTCCATTACTGTGGCTCCCGAAACAGAGCCCAGGGCAAAGGAGTTGGAGATTCTGCAATATCCCAAAGCTCCTAAAGATTCAGCTACCTTGCCTATCCATGAGATCTTACATGACCTCATGCTAAGAATGTGGGAAACACCTCTTACCACCTCCCCTCACTCTCGTAGACTGGATACTATGTATCGAGTCCCCCCTTGTCCTGGTTTCCAAAAGACTCAGCTTCCTCACCACTCTATTGTAGTGGAATCAGCTATGAGAAGGATCAAGAGTGCAAAGAGACATGCCTCTTATTCTCCTGGACGTGAGTGTAGAACTTTGGATGCCTTTGGACGTCGTACTTTCCAGGCTTCCATGCTTTCTGCCAGGATCAGTTCATATATTTTATATATATGGAGTGGAGGAGTAGCCTAGTGGTTGGGTCAAGGTACTTCAGGCCGGAAGGTCGGGGGTTCAAATCCCACTAGAAGACAGCAACCTTGGGCCGGAAGGACTGGGGTTTCTAGTCCCACAGGTGCTCCTTGTGGTCTTGGGCAAGCCATTTAACCCTCCATAGCCCATGTTCCCTGTAAAATAGTTCTCTGTGTGCTGTGCTTTCCTGTCTAATCAATGTGTTTATACCTCAAACATTTCCTGTCATGATTTGACAATTTCCAATCTGTAATCAAAAAACGCTGCTGATCGCTGGAAGTAGCGGTATACAAATGTATACTAAATAAAAAATAAAAAAATAAATATGAGAATGTTCCTTAAGGAAGTCCCAGGAGATTTAGAGGTTTTGAGCCCTCTTCTTCCTGATGATAAAAAGGCAGGATTTTCTCACACTGGTCAAACATGCCCAGGATGTTTCTAAGTTTGTCAACCATGCAGCTTTTGACTGTTTTGAGTGCCTAAGCAGAACCTCTGCCATTGCCATAGGTGCACGTAGAATTGCCTGGCTCCAGGCATCTGATTTGGAGCTCTGGGTGCAGGACAAACTGGGCAGTATCCCTTGTACAGGTGAAAATTTGGTAAATTTGGTAAAATTTGGTAAAATTTGGTAAAAATTGGCAAGAAAAAGCCAATGAGTTGGATGCTGACAACTCCACTTTGGATAGATTATCCAAAGCCACAGCTGATCCTGCAAGGAAGAAATCTTTCAAGAAACCTTTCATCTCCAGGAACAAGCAGGAATGAGTCTTCACATATGGGTACGTCGGTACCGACGGAGCCTGCGCGGGAACGCTCCCCAGCGTCCCAAAAAAGAAAAGCTTTTGGGAGCATCCCACAGCGCCTGTGCACTGCCTTCCCGCCTTTCCTAACCGCCTCTCTCCAGTTCTTCTTTTCCGCGGAGCCAGCAGGTTGTGTTCCTGTCACCGCTGAAGAAGTTCTTTATTTTATTTTATTTCTTTGGTCGCGCGTCTGCCTTCTTCGACGTCGGACCGGTACCGCCGGTCTTTTCTTTCTTTTCTTAAAAAAAAAATAATAATAATAATACTTTCTGTTCCACTTTAGTGTATGTTTTTGTCTCTTTGGGCCTTAGGCCTAAGGGAAATTTCCTCATGGAAAAGCCCGCCTCCGGGTTTAAAAAATGCACTAAGTGCAGTGGTACCATTTCTGTTACCGACACCCATGACTGGTGTCTTAAATGTTTGGGTCCTGACTATTCCATCACGGATTGTGCGTCCTGCTCCATGATGTCTAAGAGGTTTACAGAACCGAGCAGCTAAGCTCAATACCCTGTTTCCCTCCAATGCAGCTTCGGTGGCATCGACGTCGTCCAGGGCTTCTTCTTCCTCCTATGGATCTCAGGTAACCAAACATAAATCCAGCCGGTCCTCGAAGGGTAGATCTCCCTCTAAGCATTGAGATGCCTCCGGGCTTGCTCTCGAGGATTCTGCACCGGCAAAATTACCCCAGCGGGAAGCTCCGGCTTCCAAAGCTCCTCCTATGGGGTCACAGGTTGACATCGATGGCACAGCCTCGACCGATCACCTGTTACAATGTTCTGGGGTACCGGTGGAATCTACCGGTACCGACTTCCAGACATTGATGGCGTCGATGGATCAGAATATTCTGACTATGCAGCAGGCCATCACGGCATTCATACAAGCTGCGACGCCGCTGGTACCGCAACAAGCTCTGTTGTCGGTACCGGCTCCGGCACTGGCACCGATTGCATCGACATCGGCTTCGGTGTCGACTGCAGCGGTACCCTGTCCGATGATGCCCATCGGTACCGAACCAGTACCGATCACTCCCGATGTCGATACCACTCGGTAGTGTATCGGGCTCTACAGGAGCATCCAGACAGGTGATACTTCGATTCCTCCGAAGACTCTGATGCATCGGAGGCTTCTGTCGAAGCATCGGTACTCCTTCCTCAAGAACCTTCTTCTCCAAAAAGAAGAATGTCTCCTCCAGAGGACTTGTCTTTTCAAGACTTCATAAGAGAAGTGGCCAAGGGGCTCTCTATCTCAGTGGCCCCTGAGTCAGAGTTTAGAGCCAAAAAGTTGGATATTTTGCAATATCCCAAGGCTCCTAAAGAGGCAGCCACTTTACCAATTCATGAGATCCTTTATGATCACATGTTGGGCATATGGGAGACCCCTCTCACTATCTCTTCCCATTCTCGTAGGCTCGACACCATGTACCGTGTCCCTCCTTGTCCTGGGTTTCATAAGACTCAGCTTCCTCACCACTGTATTGTGGTGGAGTCTGCTATGAAAAAGTTAAAGAGTGCAAAAAGGCACTCCTCTACTCCTCCAGGAAGAGAATGTAGAATCTTAGATGCTTTTGGCAGGAAAATCTTCCAAGCCAATATGCTTGTTGACAGAATCAAATCCTATAGTCTCTATATAGGGATGTTTCTGAAAGAAGTTACAGATCATCTGCAAACTTTCCTCCCTTTTCTTCCAGAAGATAAGAGGGAAGAGTTTCTCACTTGGCTTAAGCATGCCCAAGATGTTCACAAATTTTCCAACCGTGCAGCCTTTGACTCTTTTAAGGGTGCCAGCAGAGCTTCGGCTATTGCCATATGTGCACGCAGAATTGCTTGGTTACAAGCTTCTGATCTGGAACCTTGGGTCCAAGATGGATTAGGAAATCTTCCTTGTACAGGTGAAAACCTTTTTGGCAAGGATTGGCAGGCAAAGGCCACACAGATGGATGCAGAAAATTCTGCTTTGGATAGGCTTTCAAAGTCTACCTCTAATCCTGTCAAGAAGAGGTTGTTCAAAAAGGCATATTTTCCAAAGAAGAGAAGATATTATCCTGTTTATGGTCAACAGACATCTTCTGCACGTCGTTTTGCTGCAAAGCATCAACAACCTAAACAGGCCAAGCCTAAGGCTGCAAGGACTACTGTAGCCCAACAGCCTCAGCCTCCTCAGGGCCTTTGACTTGCATCTAGAGAACTTAGCCTTTCTGGCTCTAGAAGAACCAGAGCCTCTCACCATTCCAGGAAGGTTAGCTTACTTTGCTCCCAGATGGGAGTAAATCACAGCAGAGCAATGGACCCTCTCCATCATAAGGGAGGGGTACAAACTTCATTTATCAAATCTTCCTCCTCACACCATGGTGAGACACTTCAATTCTCCAGCATCTCTCCTGGACCTTCTGGGTCAGGAGATTTCTACCCTTCTTGCCCAAAACGCAATAGAAGAAGTACCCCTTCTTCAACAGGGCTCAGGGTTCTATTCCCCCTATTTTCTCATTCCAAAGAAAACAGGGGGCTACAGGCCCATATTAGATCTCAGAGAATTGAACAAATTCCTATGCAAGGAGAAATTCAAGATGATTTCTCTAGGTACTCTCCTTCCATACCTTCAGAGTCAGGATTGGCTTTGTTCTCTAGATCTCAAGGATGTGTACACCCATATACTCATCCATCCAACACACAGAAGGTTCCTTTGGTTCCTTTATCAAGGAAAGCACTACCAATACAGAGTACTTCCTTTTGGTCTGGCCTCTGCTCCAAGAGTGTTCACAAAATGCATGGCAGTAGTAGCTGCATTTCTACGCACTCTAGGAATATTCGTATTCCCATATCTGGACGACTGGCTCATCCGAGCTCCATCCCAGTCAGAGGCCCAGACTTCCCTAACCTGCACAATGCGTGTTCTGCAGTATCTGGGACTGGTGATAAACATTCCAAAGTCCCAACTAACCCCTACTCAGTCCCTAGAGTTCATAGGGGCCTTGCTGGATACCACCACTGCAAGGGCATATCTTCCCCAGGCCCGTTGCCTACGCTTAGTGCAGTTAGCCTCCCAGATTCAGTTAAAAACCCATTTAACTGCTCGAGAGATGTTACAACTGCTAGGCCACATGGCATCCACTGTGCATGTGGTCCCTTATGCTCGCCTTCACATGAGGGCAGCTCAATGGACTTTGTCCACCCAATGGACCCAGGCATCAGGGGGTCTGTCAGACAAAATAGCAACCTCCAGGCGCCTTTTTTGGTCTCTCCAGTGGTGGAAGTCCACTCAAAATATGTTGCAGGGGTCCCCCTTCCAACAGTTGTTACCCCAAGCAACCCTTACAACAGATGCCTCTCCAAAGGGTTGGGGAGCTCATCTTCACGACCTCTCCACCCAGGGCATTTGGTCCCTGCAGGAGACCTCTCTACATATCAACATCTTAGAGCTCAGAGCAATCTTCCTGGCTCTCAGAGTCTTCCATGCCCTGCTCAGCTACAAGACAGTCCTCATTCACACGGACAACCAAGTAGCCATGTTCTGTGTGAACAAGCAGGGCAGGACTGGCTCTCTGTCGCTTTGCAACAAAGCTCTGAGATTGTGGGCCTTCGCCAGAGAGCATCAAATTCATCTTCTGGCAGTATACCTTCCAGGAGTTCAAAACTCTTGGGCAGACAGACTCAGTCAAGTTCTGCTTCCACACAAATGGTCCCTCCATATGGACCAGATAGTCAGAATCTTTCAAATTTGGGGAACCCCGGACATAGACCTCTTTGCAAGTCCGTGGAATGCCAAACTTCCCCGATTCTGTTCCAGAATTCCGTGTCAGGGAGTTCAAGCCAGGGATGCCTTCCTCCTTCATTGGGGTCAAGACTTCCTATACGCCTTTCCACCCATTCCCCTAATTCCCAAGACCCTGTTCAAGCTTCAGAGAGATCAAGGGACTATGATCCTCATAGCTCCATGATGGCCACGCCAAGTGTGGTACCTTCTACTTATGCATCTCTCTCAAGCTCCCTCCCTGGACTTGGGATCTGCTCCAGATCTCCTGTCTCAGGAAGGGGGGAACGTTGTGGCACCCAAACCCCCAATCTCTCCATCTCAGGGCTTGGTTGCTGAAGGCTTAGACCTTCAAGATTGGCATCTTTCTCAGCAAGTGAGGGATATCCTTCATGCTTCCAGAAAGCCTTCTACTAGACGTTCCTATGCTTTTAAATGGAAAAGGTTTACCATTTGGTGTGCTGAGAAGGGTTTTAACCCTCTAGCAATACCTTTGAATTCTTTACTAGAGTATCTCCTGCATCTTTCCCCATGCAGGCCTCAAAACGAATTCAGTAAGGGTCCATTTGAGTGCTATGGCAGCATCTCTCAAGCCTCTCAATGGACAACCTATTTCCTGTCATCCTCTTATTGCAAGATTCATGAGAGGCCTTCTTTTAACTAAACCTCCCATTAGACCACCTCCATTGGCATGGGACTTGAATCTGGTTCTTGGTCAGCTCATGAAGCCACCCTTTGAACCCTTAGCTACTACCTCCTTGAAATTTCTTTCCTGGAAAGTTATTTTTCTTATTGCAGTCACCTCAGCTTGCCGCATCAGTGAGCTGCAGGCCTTAGTGGCTAATCCACCTTATACAAGGTTCCATCATGATAAGGTAGTCCTTAGGACCAATCCACACTTTATGCCTAAAGTGGTCTTACCTTTTCATCTTAACCAAGAGGTGTATTTACCTGTCTTTTTTCCAGGGCCTCATGCATCAAGTGCAGAGAGGAATCTTCATACCCTGGATTGTAAGAGGGCTCTTGCCTTTTACTTACAAAGGACACAGCAACATAGAAAGTCTTCTCAACTCTTTGTTGTTTTTGATCCCTCTCATTTGGGACTTCCAGTCTCTAAGAGAACACTGTCCAATTGGATTGCTCAGTGTATTTCTTTCGCCTACCAGAGTAAAAACCTTTCTCTGGAGGGCCATGTCACAGCTCACAATGTGAGGGCCATGGCAACCTCCATGGCTCATCTAAATTCTGTGTCCATCGACCAGATCTGTCGGGCGGCCACCTGGGCCTCGGTTCATACCTTCACAGCCCATTACTGCTTGGACAAGGACTCCTGCTGGGATGCCTTGTTTGGTCAGGCTGTTCTCAAACACCTGTTCCATGCTTAATCAACTCCTACCCTCCATCCCTGGTTGGATGCCTGAGATCCAGGGGAGAAGGTAGAGCCCTTCTCAGGGTCTTACAACCTTGGGGATCTCCCAGGCATCTCTAGCTGGGGAGTCCCCATATGTGAAGACTCATTCCTGCTTGTTCCTGGAGATAGCACAGTTACTTACCTGTAACAGGTGATCTCTGGGAACAGCAGGAATAAGTCTTCACAACCCACCCACCTCCCATAGGAGTTGTATCTCTCTATCTATCTTTCCTTTCCTCTCTCTCTCTTTGTCTCAGCTTAAAATTCGAACTGGAGAGAGGCGGTTAGGAAAGGCGGGAAGGCAGCACGCAGGCACTGTGGGATGCTCCCAAAAGCTTTCCTTTTTTGGGACGCTGGGGAGCGTTCCCGCGCAGGCTCCGTCGGTACCGACATACCCATATGTGAAGACTTATTTCTGCTGTTCCCAGAGATCACCTGTTACAGGTAAGTAACTGTGCTTTCTCAAAAAAGAAGAGGTTTTATCCCTCTTATTCCCAGCAGGGACGTTCTGCAGGTCAGCCTGCCCGAAAGAGTCAGCAACCACCTAAGCAAAGGAAAGCAAAGACTGCTAAGCCTCAGCCATCTCAGCAGTCTCAGCCTCCGCAAGGCCTTCAATGGACCAGAGCCTTCCACCATTCCAGGAAGCTTGTGTCACTTTGCCCCCAGATGGGGGCAGATAACAGCAGAACATTGGACTCTATCCATTATAAAAGAGGGGGTACAAGCTTCACTTTCTTTGCATGCCTCCTCCCAAAATGGTAAGACAGTTCAATTCTCAGGTCTCTCTCATCAACCTGTTAAATCAAGAGGTCACTATGCTTCTTGCCCAAGGGACAATAGAAGAGGTACCCATTCCTCAACAGGGTATAGGGTTTTACTCCCCCTATTTCCTTATCCCAAAGAAAACAGGGGGACACAGACCTATTTTGGACCTCAGAGAATTGAACAAATTCCTGGTCAAAGAGAAATTCAAAATGGTTTCTCTAGGAACTCTGCTGCCATACCTTCAGAGTCAGGATTGGCTTTGTTCTCTAGATCTCAAAGATGTGTACACTCATGATATCATCCATCCAACTCACAGAAAGTTCCTACGGTTCCTTTTTCAAGGAAGGCACTACCAATACAGGGTGCTTCCTTTTGGCCTGGCTTCAGCACCAAGGGTGTTTTCGAAATGCATGGCTGTGGTAGCGGCATTTCTTCGCACTCTGGGAATATTCGTCTTCCCCTACTTAGACGACTGGCTCATTCGAGCCCCATCAGAGTCAGAGGCCAGGATTTCCCTATCTTGCACAATGCGTATTCTTCAGTACTTGGGTCTGGTCATAAACATCCCAAAATCCAGTCTAACTCCCACTCAGTCTCTAGAGTTCATAGGAGCTTTGCTGGATACCAGAAAAGCAAGGGCCTATCTTCCCCAGACCCGTTGCCTTCACATGGTGCAGTTAGCTTCTCAAGCAGTGTCAAAGCCTCATCTCACTGCTCAAGAAATGTTACAACTACTAGGCCACATGACATCTACAGTGCATGTGGTTCATTATGCTCGCATCCATATGAGAGCAACCCAGTGGACTTTATCCACTCAATGGACCCAGGCATCAGGGTGCCTATCAGACAAAATAGCAAACAGAAATCGCCTCATTTTGTCCCTCCAATGGTGGCAGTCCACTCAAAACCTGTTGCTGGGGTCCCCATTTCAACAACCTTTACCCCAAGCAACTCTCACAACAGATGCTTCAACAGGTTGGGGAGCTCATTTGCAAGACCTCTCCACCCAAGGCACCTGGACTCCACAGGAGACTCATCTACATATCAATCTCTTAGAGCTCAGAGCAATCTTCCTTGCTCTTCGAGTGTTCCACACCCTACTCAGCTACAAGACAGTCCTCATTCATATGGACAATCAAGTAGCCATGTTCTACGTGAACAAACAGGGGGGAACAGGCTCTCTTTCGCTTTGCAACGAAGCTTTGCAACTACGGGCCCTTGCCAGAGAGCATCAGATTCATCTCCTGGCAGTATATCTTCCAGGCATACAAACCTCTTGGGCAGACAGACTCAGTCCAGTTCTGCTTCCACACGAATGGTCTCTACATGCAGACCAGGTAGCCAAGATTTTTCAAATTTGGGGAACCCCGGACACAGACCTCTCTGCAAGTCTGTTGAATGCCAAACTTCCCCGGTTCTGTTCCAGAAGTCTGGCTCAGGGCTCTCAGGCCAGGGATGCTTTCCTCCTCCATTGGGGTCAAGACTTCCTTTATGCCTTTCCACCCATTTCCCTAATTCCCAAAACCCTGTTCAAGCTTCAGAGAGACAGAGGCCGTATGATCCTCATAGCTCCACATTGGCCACAGCAAGTGTGGTAGCCTTGGCTTCTACATCTCTCTCAAGCTCTCTCTCGAGTTAGGGTCTGCTCCAGATCTCCTGTCTCAGGAGGACGGAATGTTATGGCATCCCAATCCCCAGTCTCTGCATCTCAGGACTTGTTTGCTGAAGGCCTAGATCTGCATGATCTTAACTTTTCTCAGCAAGTAAGGGATATCCTTAATGCTTCCAGAAAACCTTCCACAAGACGCTCTTATGCTTTCAAGTGGAAAAGGTTTACCATATGGTGCACGCAGAAGGGTCTTAGCCCCCTTGCGATACCTCTGGAATCATTACTGGAGTATCTCCTTCATTTATCCAATGCAGGACTTAAGACTAACTCAGTAAGAGTCCATTTAAGTGCTATTGCAGCTTCTTTCAAGCCTCTAAATGGACAGCCTATTTCCTCCCATCCTCTTATAGCAAGATTTATGAGAGGCCTTCTTCTAACTAAGCCTCCCGTTAGGCCACCACTGGTGGCATGGGACTTAAACCTGGTTCTTGGTCAGCTCATGAAGCCACCTTTCGAACCCTTAGCTACTACCTCATTGAAATTCCTTTCTTGGAAAGTTATCTTCCTCATTGCAATCACATCAGCACGTCGCATCAGTGAGTTGCAGGCTCTAGTGGCTGATCCACCTTATACAAAGTTCCATCATGACAAGGTAGTCCTTAGGACTCATCCACACTTTATGCCATAGGTGCTCTCGCCTTTTCCTCTAAACCAAGCAGTCTACCTGCCTGTGTTTTTACCAAGGCCTCATTCATCAAATGCAGAAAGGAATCTTCATACTTTGGACTGTAAAAGAGCTTTAGCCTTTTACTTGCAAAGAACACAGCAACATAGAAAGTCCTCTCAACTCTTCGTTGCTTTTGATCCTTCTCATTTGGGACTTCCAGTCTCCAAGAGAACACTTTCCAACTGGATTGCTCAGTGTATTTCCTTTGCCTATCAGAGTAAGAATCTTCCTCTGGAGGGCCATGTCACAGCTCACAATGTGAGAGCCATGGCAGCTTCAATGGCTCATCTGCACTCTGTGTCTATCGACGACATCTGTCGAGCAGCCACTTGGGCCTCTGTTCATACCTTCACAGCCCATTACTGCTTGGATAAAGACTCCCACCGGGATGCCTTGTTTGGTCAGGCTGTTCTTCAACACCTGTTCCATACCTAATCAACTCCTACCCAACATGCCTGATTGGATGCCAGAGATCCATGGGCGGAAGTGGAGCCCTTTTTTCAGGGACACACAACTTCTGGGGTCTCTCCCTGGCATCTAAAGCTAGGGAGTCCCCATATGTGAAGACTACATTCCTGCTTGTTCCTGGAGATAGCATAGTTACTCACTTGTAACAGGTGATCTCCGGGAACAGCAGGAATTTAGTCTTCACAACCCACCCACCTCCCCTAGGAGTTCTATCTCTCTATCTATCTCTTTCTCTTTCCCTCTCTCTCTCTTTGTCTCAGCTTTAAACTCAACTGGAGAGAGGCAGTTGGGAAAGGCGGGAAGGCAGCACGCAGGTGCTGTGGAATGCTCCCAAAAGCTTTCGAATTGGATGCTGGGGAGCGTTCCCGCGCAGGCTCCGTCGGTACCGACGATACCCATATGTGAAGACTAAATTCCTGCTGTTCTTGGAGATCACCTGTTACAGGTGAGTAACTATGCTTTATCTGCCATCATGTTATTATGTTTGTGTTTCAAGCATTGCTTTAATTTTCTGATTGGAGAGCTTTAAAGACCAGAGAAAAAGCTTTAAAACATTTTCTTTGTTCAACTGACAGCCAGTTATTGATGGATGTCAGCTTGTCATTGTTTTTGCCACAGAATGTTGAACTATTTGCAGACCCTCTAGGTAGATTTTTGCTACTCCTTTCAGTAATGCAGTACAATAATCTAACGCACTTGTAACTAGTGCTCACATAATACAAATTGGATTTTGGCGATCCAAAAATGGCCAAAATTGACAAATTCATTCCAAGTGGGTAAAATCAGTGTGCACAGTGGATCTAATCTGAGGAATCATTGAGCCTGATATTCAAAGGGATTAACATGGTTAGCATTGTTAGGTCCACTGAATATCTGTGGGTGCTGCCGTGCATGCTCTGATGCTAACCAGTTAGCATTGGGGTGGAGTGGGGGGGCCCTCAGTGATAACAGGGCAGTGAGGATATTGACCTGCTGCCTAGTTGTCGCAAAGCAGCGAAAGTCAGGCACAGTAGAGGCTGGACTAAATTGCCACTGAAACTAACTGGGCAGCGGTTCAATTGCACTGCTCCCTGATTAGCTTCATCATTATCTGGGCAACCTGGATATTCATTGCCTGGACCCGGATATGGCCCCAGCATTGAATATCCAGGTCTAAAGTTCAGCAGTAAGGCGGTGTCATCTAAGACTTACCAGCCTAAGCAGTGAATGGGATGATGCACCACACAGCTTTTTTTGTAGAAGGTTAGTACCATCATTTTAGTAACACCAAGCAGGCCATTTCTTTGTGGAGATGAAAACTTTAGCTTTCTTTGTGAATCCATGAATCCATACTGGTGTTTTATTTTTGATCAAAAATAATTGTATTGTACTTGTATAAGGCAGTTTTCAAAGGCATTTCCATGCATGAAATGGGGCTTAATAAAGTTACCCAACACTGACTTATGTAAATATATGCACATATCGTGGAAATGTTCACAATGGGTGAGAGTGCACACTTTTTTTTACTACTTAATATGCAAAAACATATTTTAAGGTTTTCACTTATTAATATAAATTCTGCAGCTCCAGCCAAACAGTGCCTCTGGGAGTGGTGCCTTGGAACATGACCCCTCTTCCATCTATCTACGAATCCCTGCTGGTGAAGCTGTACCTGGTCCTCTTCCTCTGGGAGTTTCTGTCATTGATGCTTCTGTAGCTCTCTTTGGTGTTGTGTTTCCTCATGTGTCTTATAAACACAGGTCAGTGATAATTAAGCCATAAATTTAATTTAATTTATTTGATTTCTGAATCACTTTAATATATTGTGAAATAGATTTATTTATTTAGACAGATTTGTATGCCACCTTATCCTTCAATCAAGGTGGTCACGTCACATCACAATTGGAGGGTTACATTTAACATTAGGGTACGTGTAAACATTTAGACAGTACAATTGAAGGTAACATTTAACATGAGGGTATTTAATAACGCAGTATGATAAACTTGTGTGTGTGGATAGGATGGGTGCGTGCTTAGTTGGCGGCGGAAGTAGTATTTCGGTATGGGTATGGGATGTTGCCTGGATGCTCATATATTTCTATAAATAAAAATGTTTTGAGGTCTTTGCAGAAGTCTGTGAGGTCATCTAATGCCTTCAGGCTCGTTGGGAGGGAGTTCCATAGTGTGGATGCCAGTAGTGATGGTGCTCTTTTTTAAATTGTTTGTTTGGTTTTGTGATAGCCTGCAGGTGTGCCGATCATGTTGTCATTATTGGTTCTTCTTGGTCTTTTGCTGATATCCCTTGTTGTAACGTTTTGGAGTACGTCTTCTGAGAGATGCTGAATGACTTTGAAGATGATCATGATTGTTTTGTATTTAGCTCTTGCCACCATTGGAAGCCAGTGCAGTTATTGTATGATGGGAGTGATGTGCTCGGTCCTTGGTGTGTCTGTAATGATGCGTGCTGTGGTGTTTTGTGCCATCTGTAGTGGGTGGAGTGTCTGCTGAGGAAGGCCTTGATATAGCGAGTTTCCATAATCAAGCAGTGGTGTAATAAGTGCTTGGCACACTGTGCGGAAGTGTTTGATTCGTCTGATTGTTTTTAATCATTGATAGACCTTGTTTGCGGTTTTGGTGACATGGGATTTCAGGTTCAGAGCTCTGTCTAGTGTGACGCCCAGATATTTAACTTCTTCTTTGACTACTATGTGTTTGTCTAGGATGCTGATAGTTTGTGGAGGTATGAAGGTGGGGTTCCTGGTGACGAACATTTATTTTTATTTTTTTATTTATTCACATTTATATACCGCATCTTCCAAGAGTTCAGTTGCGGTTTACAGTTAACAATAATTAACAAATCAAGTTTGTTTTACATGGAACATTGCAATAATGCAGAACTTATTTACAAGGAACATCATATAAAGTATAGAGCAAACAATGTGGTATAATACCGAACAGTGTGGAAACTATATACAAGTTATATATGAATATATATACATGGATTACATGGGGGAGGTCAGAAGATCATCATTGGAGAGTGCTATCTGTATAGGTTAAAGGTTTATTGCATAGAGCAACCGGATTGTCTATTTAACCTTTGTCTATTGTAGATATTGAGTTATTTATGTTATAATGTTTGGTGAACAGATAGGTTTTCAGTTTCTTGCGTAGTTCTGTGATCTCTGTTAGCTTTCGTAGCTCCTCTGGAAGGGAATTCCAGATAGTAGGGGCTATGTGCGAAAATGCTCTATTGTTTGTTGATTTGTGGGCTTTTGTGAAATCTTTCGGGATTTTTAATCTGCATAGTTGTCCTTTTCTGTGTGTAGGCTTAGCTGGTTCTTTGTGTATTAAGTTACATAACATGGGTGGGGCCAAAGCATATAAGGCTTTGAATGTTGTTATTATTGTTTTGTAGATTATTCTACTTTGAATTGGTAACCAATGAAGGGAGGCTAGTATTGGTGATATGTGTTGAAGGGAATTGATTTTCAATGTGATTCTAGCTGCAGCATTTTGTGCGAATTGCAATCGTTTTATACTTTGTTTTGTTAAGCCTATTAGGATTAGATTGGCAAAGTCAAAGTGTGGGGTTATTGTAGCTTGTATTATGTTGATAAAGTCCTGTGTGAAAACTAGTGGACGAAGTTGTTTAAGGGTTTTAAGTTTGAAATAGATTTTCTTTATGGTATTGCTGATGTGAGTTTCCATCGTAAGGTGTGTATCTAGCATGACACCTAGATATCTTATTTCCTTTTTTATTTTGATTTCTTGGTTTTGGAGTCTTATGTGTGATGGAGGGATATAGGTTCTGTTCTTGGTTACGATTAGAACTTCGGTTTTAGCGTGATTTATGTGGAGGTTTTGCCTCAGTTTTATCGTAGTTGACTGTTAAGTTGTTGGCTATGAGCCAGTCATTCATGTCTTCATGCAGTGATATGACATATCATCAATGCAGCATGAAAAAGTTGAGAAGTCTCAACTACTGTGGTGATAGAGGAGTTTTTTTTATGAGCACAGAAGTTCCTTTTTTCTGCCCTGGTATTTTATTTCTTTCTTTAGTGAGGACTTCATACCCCTTTGAAAAGTTTTTAGTTACTCTACAATGATTTCCTGACCTTTTTATATTCCACAGTTCCTGGCAGCTTAGGAGGCTTTCCATCTTGTCACCAGGACTGAAGGGGTTAAACTTGCCTCACAAAATGGAGGCATTTCCTGCCTTTCACCAGGAAGTTGTTTTCTGTGAGAGTTCTAAGATTATGCAGTGTTGTTGGTCAGGAATAGGGCTAGCAGTTTTCCAGGTTTCAGAAAGAGAGCACTTCCAGAAATTAAGCTCACAATCATTTCCATACATACTTATGCTTAGTATACATCAGGTGCAATAATCAATATTTATAAGTAGCTAGGACATAATTTAAGTTTAGATAAAGATTATGTGGTGCATAGTGGTGGCTGAGCTTTAAAGATCTGGTCCATGTACCCCAGGTGCTGCGTTCAAGGCTCCCCTGGGGGATTGTCCCATTCTGTCCCATCCATATGTGTGCCACAAAATTACACAGCATGTAGATAGTCATGTCCTAATGGGAGACAGCCAACATTGCTTTAGACAAGGAAGATCTTGTCTTACTAATCTGATGTGTTTCTTTGAAGGTGTGCATAAACAGGTAGACAAAGGTGAGTCGGTTGATATAGTATATCTGGACTTCCAGAAAGCTTTTGACAAGGTCCCCCATCAGAGACTTTTGGCGAAGCTGAAAAGTCATGGGATAGGAGGCAGTGTACTATTGTGGATCGGGAACGGGTTAAAAGATAGAAAGCAGAGGGTAGGGCTAAATGGCCAATATTCCCAATGGAAAAAAGTGAATAGTGGAGTACCCCAGGGATCTGTACTGGGTCCGCTACTTTTTGACATATTCATAAATGACCTGGAAAAGGGAATAACTAGTGAGGTTATCAAATTTGCAGATGACACAAAACTGTTTAAAGTTGTTAAAACCCAAGAGGATTGTGGAAAACTGCAGGAGGATCTGGATACATTGGAAGACTGGGCATCCAAATGGCAGATGAAATTTAATGTGGACAAATGCAAAGTTATGCACCTAGGAAAGAACAACCCACACTATTGTTACACGATGCAAGGCTCCACATTAGAAACCACCACCCAGGAAAAGGATTTAGGAGTCATCGTGGATAACATGTTAAAACCCTCCGCCCAGTGTGCAGCGGCGGCCAAGAAAGCAAATAGAATGCTAGGTATCATAAGGAAAGGGATGGAGAATAAAACAAAGGATATTATAATGCCTCTGTATCGTTCCATGGTACGACTGCACCTTGAATATTGTGTGAAATTCTGGTCACCGTATCTTAAAAAGGACATAGCGTTATTAGAAAAAGTACAGAGAAGAGCCACCAAATTGGTGAAGGGGATGGAAGGCTACTCCTATGAAGAGAGGCTAAAAAGGTTAGGGCTCTTTAGCCTGGAAAAGAGACGGCTGAGGGGAGATATGATAGAGGTCTATAAATTAATGAATGGAGTGGAACGGATAAACGTGGATCAATTGTTTACGCTATCAGAATATAGAAAGACTAGGGGACATGTAATGAAGCTACAGGGTAAACTATTTAAGACAAATAAGAGAAAATATTTTTCACTCAACGTGTAATCAAACTCTGGAATCTGTTACCGGAGGATGTAGTAAGGGCTGTTAGTATAGGTGGGTTTAAAAAAGGTTTGGACAAGTTCCTGGAGGAAAGGTCCATAAACCACTATTAAAAAGGGACCCAGGATATCAATGCTTGACCCAGTACAAGCATTGTGGAACCTGTGTCTTTTGGGGATATTGCTAGGTACGTATGACCTAGATTGGCCACTGTTGGAAACAGGATACTGGGCTTGATGGACCTCGGTCTGACCCAGTATGGCATGTCTTATGTTCTTATGTTCTTATCCTGTGCCTGTATCCCTGCAGATATATCCATTCTGGTACATACATATTTGTCTTGAGAGCACATCTTTTGCAGCAGTGCTTTGATTATTAAAGTACCCATACAGGTTTTTTCAGGAAGTATCTCTGAAATTGTACTATATTATCAAAATCATTTGTCATGAGCCCACACTTGGGGCTATTTCTTTATTTTGTCCACTGGCTTTGCATTAGTGAAAGTGTGCTCTCCATTTGCACTGCGAGAGGAGACAGCAAAGAACTACTGTGATATTCAATAGTTCTGAATAGCGTTCAATGGGAGTAATATTGAAACTATGGCAGATGGTGTATTTTTTTTTTAAATGCTGACCACTGCAGTTACCTAGTATCTGGATATACAGAGCCAGTATCTGGATAGTGGTTGGTGCTGAATGTCTGGATACTGTGATCAATGTTGACATTATCCAGAAAGCAGTAATACTTAGCCACTATCCAGATATGCAGTCTGCATAGCACTTAGGACAGAAAATCACTGCTATCCAAATAAGTGCTGGTTTCTTCGTGGACAAACAGGAATGAAGACCTCACTTATTTTCCATGGCACCTCTGCCTCCTTAGATGCCCATGCTCTAGCCATTGGTCTTTCCATTTTTCAAACGATTCTAAGTATATTGGTTGAGGTTGCTTAGGCTCCACAACCTTTGGAGTCAGCAGCCACGAAGAAACACCTTATGAAGGCTCTCAAAGAACAGATCATGACACTGTTGAACATTCAGCAGGCCAGTGCCTTGATGTCAGCTGCATAGACATCGGCACCAGTCCAACTGATCCTCGAGATGCACGACTTGCCTGCAGGAGAGGCATCATCGGCATCGAAGGGCCCTGACACCGGTGCCTGCTTGGCTGATATCACACACTAGTATTCATGGTCCGATGAGCCCTTGAAAATTAGACTAGCATCGATGCATTTTTGCTCTTGAAGGAGCTCCCAATCTCTGAGGATCAGGAGAGAGTTCCAGGCAAAGACTCATTAGTATGTTTATTTATTTATTTAGGTGGGGGTTTTTTTATACCACCCCTTGCAGCGATCAAGGGTGGTTTACAAAGAACAGAACAATTACATTAAACTTTTTAAGAACATAAGTGGATCCAATCATATAACATGTTTACAATCAACATATTTACAGTCAACATATTTAGATGGAACTATTTAACATTAATTACATACCTAAAGTAAATGTATTATTGGGTGGGAGAAGAGAAGGCTGTTCTTTATGCGTCTGAGAATAAATATGGGAAGCTATAGTTATAGGAGGAGTAAGGAGTTAGGGCTAGGAAGTGCAGATAAGAAACTATGTTGGGTAGAGCTGTTCATGGTTGTGATTAACTCCAAAATGTTAAATGAATAACAATGTCTTAATTTCTTTATGGAACAGTTGGGGATCATTAATAGCTCTCAGTTTATCCGGGAGAGCATTCCATAAGATTGGGGCGAAGTATGAAAATGCTCTGTTGTTCGTGATTTGGTTTGTGTATCTGTATTGGGTTGGGACTGCAATATTATTTTGAGTACATACTCTTCTTGTTTGCTCAAGAGGGGAGATATTTATGAAGGTGTTAAGATGTGTTGGTGAAATGTTCTTCAAAGTTTTAAAACTGGTCTTTAGTTACATTATATTTTATTTGGCTTATAATAGGAAGCCAATGTAGCTCATATAGTATAGGAGTGATATTTTCTGCTCTATTTGTCTTATTTATCAAGCGGGCAGCAACATTTTGGGCTAACTGCAAGGGTTTCAGTGTCTGTTTGGGGAGGCCTTGTAAGATGTAATTGGAGAAATCAAAATATGGGAGGATCATGGATTGTAAAACTGAACGAAAATCAAAGTTGGATAGTAGTGGTCTAAGGTGTTGTAAGAGTCTTAGTTTATAGTAGACTGATTTGGTGATGTTCTATCTCCAGGAACAAGCAGGAATGAGTCTTCACATATGGGTACGTCGGTACCGACGGAGCCTGCATGGGAATGCTCCCCAGCATCCAATCAGAAAGCTTTTGGGAGCATCACTCGCGCCTGCGCGGTGACTTCCCGCCTTTCCCACTGCCTCTCCTCAGTTTTAGTTTTTCCGCGGAGCCAACAGGACGTCCTCCTGTCACCGCAGAAACTTTTTACTTTAAAATCCTTATTTTCTTGTTTTCTTGTGATCGCGGCTGTCTTTCCCGCCGATACCGGTACCGCTGGTGCTTTATTCTTTTCTTTTTCAAACTTAGAGAATTTTTTTCTCCTCAGTTTTTTGTTTTAACTTTTTGGGGCCTACCAGGCCTTTTCCAACATGGAGCCTTCTTCCCCTAAGAAGTGCCTTCACTGTGGAAACTCAGTTTTCTTTTTAGACTCCAATGCTTGGTGTCTAACCTGTCTGGGTCCTGACCTTTTTCCCCTGATACTTCAGGCTATATGGTTGGGAGAAGACCTTCCCTTTTTCGAGTTTTCCTCAATACCGTTTTTCCTCCTAAGGTGAGGACACTGGTTTATTCTTCTCTCCAGGATCAGGTAACCCACAAACAGTCTGTTAAGACTAGCCAATTCTTGAAGGGTAAGTCTCATGCACAGCATGATGATGGCTCCGGCCTTGCCCTCAAGATCCCATTGGCAATAAAACCCCGGCGGGAGTCTTCGGGCTCCAAAGCATTCACGGGGTTTCAGGTTGTTCCTGGGGCTCACCCCTCACAGAACATACCTGAGCCGTGCCAGGGGGTGGTATCCGCTTCGAGCGGTACCGATAACCCGGCACCGGCATCGGTGTCGAGTGCCTCACTCTTCACCAGGGATCATCATCTGGTGTCCTCGGTACCTTCAGGGCCGATCGATATGACCCAGATTGGCTTTCCTGTATCCCAGCCATGCTCGGGTTTGGTACCGGCTCCGAGCGGTACCGATACCCTGGTATCGGCATCGGTATCGAGTGTCCCACTCTTTACCTGGGATCGTCATCTGGAATCCTCGGTACCTTCGGGGCCGATCGATACGACCCAGATTGACTTTCCTATATCTTCACCGTGCTCGGGGTTGGTACCGACTTCGAGCGGTACCGACACCCCGACATCGGTGCCAGTGTCCCTCTCGTCGCCGGGCATCGTCTTCGAACGTCCTCGGTACCTTCGGTGCCGTTCGATGAGATTCCAATTGACTTTCATATATCGGCATCGCTGATACCACCACCAACGTCGGTACCTTCTAGACATGCATCGATAGACTCGCTCGCTTCGATGCCGAGTCTAGAATCGATATCCAGTCTAGATGACTTGGTACCGACGCGTTTTGGAACAGATCCATATCGTTTCCGGTTACGCAGTACCGAGGATATTCACCAAAGCTCCCTGGTTACCTCGGTACCACTTCAGCAGCCCTCGATTACTGCTTCGATGACTTTATCTACGATACCGGTACCGGTGTCGGGATCGATTCCTGCAGTTCCATCGGTGCCATCGATCCTTTCTATGCCTAGTTTGGAATCGATACCAGGCACTGACGATGCAGTTCTAACTGCCTCAAATCAGAACTGTCAGTATCACAGTCCATCGAGCAGGATTCTTTTTCTGCACCAGTCCAGTATATCTTCTGGTGCTCAAGCTGCTCCTTCAACCTCAGCTTACCCAGGATTAGTTCCTATTGGAAATCCTTCTTTTCAGAAGTTTCTCCTTGACATGGCAGCTTTTCTTGCCATTCCTATTCCTGGTTTTTCTCTTAACCAAGATCCTGCAGAAAAGGAAAACATAATGCTTCCTTTACATCATTCTTTACAGGATCTTCTTCTGAGGATATGGGAATCACCCTTAAAGGTTCCTTTGCCTTCTACAGCCATTGATGTTCTGTATCAGGTACCTCCCTCTCCAGGGTTCCAGAAAAAACAACTTCCACATCATTCCATTGTAGTGGAATCAGCAATGAGGAAGGTAAGAAGCAAGAAGAAGCATTCTTCTTATCCGCCAGGTCGTGCATCTAAAGCACTTGATGCCTTTGGACGTCAAACCTTCCAAACCTCTATGCTGGCTTCAAGAATTATTTCATATATTTTTAATGAGTCTGACACTTCAGGAGGTCACAGAGAAATTATCTCTTTTGTCTCCTTTTTTGTCAGAACCTAAGGCCTCTGACTATTCCTTGCTTCTCAATCATAGCAGGAATATCTCTTGGTTCCTTTCTCGTGCTTCTCTAGACTCTTTTGAGTCTGTTAGCAGATCCTCTGCTATTGCCATTGGAGCACGTCGTACAGCCTGGCTTCAGGCTTGAGCAAATGGGCACAACATACACTGGGTAATTCTCCTTGTACTGGAGAAAATCTCTTCAATAAAGAGGCTTTACGTCAGGTTGCTCATTGCTCCACTGACTTTCCTAGTTCTGGAAACCGTCCTAAGCCTTCTTTTTCCCCAGGGCGTAGGAAATGTCCTACCAAACCTTCTTTCCCTAGGAAAAGAAAGTTTCATCCTCCTTCTGCCCATCCTCCAGATGTACCCAAGCAAGGGACATCTCATCCTCGTCTGAAGTCTCCAGACTCTAACCAGGCTCATCATAGCCAGCAACCATAGGTTTCTGTATGTTGCAATCTACAGTTAACTTCTTCTTACCAGAAGTTATTATTCAAACCCTACACTGGTTTTTCTTTTCAGTATGCTAAGCTGTTAGGATATTTTTGTCCATGGGTTACAGAATTCTCCCTTTCTTTTTATTATAAAGGGAGATTACAATTATCCCAGGATAGTTTCTGTCCCCACAGGGACATTTTTTCCTTCAGCTGACTTATCTTATGGTACATCACCTTCCAAGCCCCTCTCTTCCAGGGTTTCCCCTGCTCGAGTTGGTACCATACTGAAACACTTCTCTTTCTTTCCAGTGTAGACTTTTTGCTATCCTTCAATGCATGCTCTGAACAACTCATCAGACAGGGACGGGAATATCTCCGCTCCCTCTGTCTGTTTTTCTCCCTGTTTTTATACAGGGGGATCTCCTCTGCTCTTTTGTTCAGTTGCTGTACAAGCAGAACTTCCAGTGCTTACTTTAATGTTGCTTGCAAGTTATTTTCAACTATCTTGCATGATACTACTCACTGCAGGTTATCTTCTTCTTGCCATATCCTTACCTAGGATGTGGCACCACATCTGACTGCTGTCAGTTATCTCATAAATCTCCAGGAACAAGCAGGAATGAGTCTTCACATGTGGGTACGTCGGCGCCGATGGAGCCCGCATGGGAATGCTCCCCAGCATCCAATCAGAAAGCTTTTGGGAGCATCCCTCGTGCCTGCGTGGTGACTTCCCGCCTTTCCCACTGCCTCTCCCCAGTTTTCGTTTTTCCGCGGAGCCGGCAGGATGTACCTCCTGTCACCGCAGAAACCTTTTCTCTTAAATCCTTATTTTTTGTTTTCTTGTGGTCGCGGCCGTTTTTCCCGCCGATACCGGCACCGCCGGTGCTTTGTTTTTTTCTTTTAACCACTTCGAGGTCTTTTTCTCCTCAAGTCCCTTCTGAGGCCTTCCAGGCCTTTCCAGCATGGAGCCTTCTTCCCCTAAGAAGTGCCTCCACTGTGGAGACTTAGTCTTCCTTTTAGACTCCACCACTTGGTGTATATCCTGTTTGGGTCCTGACCCTTTTTCCCCTGGTCCATCTGGCTTTAGGGTTGGGAGAAGACCCTCTCTTTTTCGGGTATCCCTCGATGCTGTTTTTCCTTCTGAGGTGAGGACATTGATTTCTTCTTCTCCCCAGGATCAGGTAACCCGCAAACAGTCTGTTAAGACTAGCCAATTCTTGAGGGGTAAGTCTCATGCCCAGCATGACGACGGCTCCGGCCTTCCCCTCAAGACCCCTTTGGCAATAAAACCTCGGCGGGAGTCTTCAGGCTCCAAAGCATTCACGGGGTTTCAGGTTGTTCCTGGGGTTTGTTCCTCACAGAACATACCTGAGCCATACTCGGGGGAGGTATCCGCTTCGAGCAGTGCCGATTCCCCGGCATCGGCGCCGGCGTCGAGTGTTCCACTCTTCGCCAAGGATCGTCAACTGGTGTCCTCGGTGCCTTCGGGACCGATCGATTTGACCCAGACTGGCCTTCCTGCATCCCATCCGGCTTCGGATGGGGCCGATTCCCCGGCATCGATGCCGGTGTCGAGTGCTCCGTTTGTCACTAGGGATCGTCATCTGGGGTCCACGGTGCCTTCGATCGATACGACCCAGACTGACTTTCCTCTGTCCCAGCCAGCCGCGAGGTTGGTTCCGGCTTCGAGCGGTGCCGATGCCTCTGCGTCGGCGTCGGTGTCGAGTGTTCCACTCTCCACCCGGGCTCGGCGTCGGGTATCCTGGGCCTCGGGGCCGAGCGATACGCCCCAGATGGCTTTTCCTCTTGCTACGCCATGCTCGGAGGGGGCACCGACTTCGGACGGTACCTATACCCCGACATCGGCGCCGGTGTCGAGTGTTCCTCTCTTCGCTGAACGGCGCCTTTGGACGTCCTCGGCGCCTTTGGCGCCGATCGATGCGATTCCGATTAACTTTCCGGGATCGGCATCGCCGACACCACCACCGATGTCGGTGCCCTCTAGACGGGCGTCGATAACCTCGCTCGGTTCGATGCCCAGTCTAGAATCGATATCCAGTCTAGATGACTTGATTCCGACGGTTTTCGGAACCGATCCTTGCCCCTTCCAGCTACGCAGTACGGTACCGATGTCGACTCCTGTAGTTCCATCGGTGCCTTCGATCCTTTCGATGCCTAGCTTGGAATCGATACCGGGAACCGACGATGCAGTACTAACTGCCTCGAATCGGAACTGTCGGTATCAAAGCTCTCTGGTTGCCTCGGAATCACTTCGGCAGCCACCGCTGCCGGCTCCGAGGGCATTGCCGTCCCCGATGCCGGTGTCGGTATTGATGTCGACTCCTGCAGTTCCATCGGTGCCATCGATCCTTTCTATACATAGCTTGGAATCAATACCGGGAACCGACGATGCATTGCCGTCCCCGATGCCGGTGTCGGTATCGATGTTGACTCCTGCCGTTCCATCGGTGCCATCGATCCTTTCTATACCTAGCTTGGAATCGATACTGGGAACCGACGATGCAGTACTAACTGCCTCGAATCGGAACTGTCGGTATCATTCTCCATCTAGCAGGATTCCTTTGGTGCACCAGTCCGATAGGTCTTCTGGTGTTCAAGCTGATCATTCAACCTCAGCCTACCCAGGAATAGTTCCTCTGGGAGTTCCTTCTTTTCAGGAATTTCTCCTTGATATGACAGACTTTCTTGCCATTCCTATTCCTGGCCCTACTCTTAACCGAGGTCCTGCAGATAAAGCAACCATGATGCTTCCTTTACATCCTTCTTTGCAGGACCACCTTCTGGGGATTTGGCAGTCGCCTTTGAAGGTTCTTGCACCTTCTACGGCCATGCATGTTCTGTATCAGGTGCCCCCCTCTCCGGGGTTTCAGAAGAACCAACTTCCGCATCATTCCATTGTAGTGGAATCGGCAATGAGGAAGGTCAGAAGCAAGAAGAAGCATTCTTCTTCTCCTCCAGGTCGTGCATCTAAGGCACTTGATGCCTTTGGGCGTCATACCTTCCGAACTTCCATGTTGGCTTCCAGAATTATTTCATATATCTTTTATATGAGTCTGACACTTCGGGAGGTCACAGAGAAATTATCTCTTTTGTCTCCCTTTTTGTCAGAACCTAAGGCCTCGGACTATTCCTTGCTTCTTAACCATAGCAGGAATATCTCTTGGTTTCTTTCTCGTGCTTCTCTAGACTCTTTTGAGTCTGTTAGCAGGTCCTCTGCTATTGCCATTGGTGCACGTCGTGCAGCCTGGCTGCAGGCTTCAGACCTGAGCAGATGGGCACAACATACACTGGGTAATTCTCCGTGTACTGGAGAAAATCTTTTCAATATCGAGGCTTTACGTCTGGTTGCTCAGTGCTCCACTGACTTTCCTGGTTCTGGAAACCATCCTAAGCCTTCTTGTTCCCCAGGATGTAGGAAATGTCCTACCAAACCTTCTTTCCCTAAGAAAAGAAAAGAAAGTTTCATCCTCCTTCTGCCCATCCTCCAGATGTCCCCAAGCAAGGGACATATCATCCTGGTCTGAAGTTCCCAGGCTCTCACCAGGATAATTATAACCGGCAGCCATAGGCTCCTGTATGCTGCAGTCTACAATTAACTTCGTCTTACCAGAAGTTTTTCTTCCAACTCTACACTGGGTTATCTCCAGGAACAAGCAGGAATAAGTCCTCACATATGGGTACGTCGGTACTGACGGAGCCTGCGCGGGAAAGCTCCCCAGCTTCCCAGAAGGAAGCTTTTGGGGCCTCCCACTGCACATGTGCGTTGCCTTCCCGCCTTCCTGACCAGCTCTCCTCAGTTTCTCTTTTTCCGCGGAGCCAGCAGGTCATGTTCCTGTCACCGCTGAAGAAATTATTGTTTTAGTTTGTTTCTTTAGACCGCGTACCTGCCTTCCCCATACCGAAACCGGTACCGCCGGTCTCTCTTTTCTTTTCTTTACCAAAAAAAAAAAAAATCTTTATTCTGCACAACTTGGTGACTTCGGTTAGGCCTCAGGCCTACACAAATTCTCCTCATGGAGAAACCAGCCCCTGGTTTCAAGAAGTGTACCAAGTGTAGTGCTGTTATTTCTGTCACAGACACCCATGAATGGTGTCTTAAATGTTTGGGACCTGACCACTCCATTCCGGACTGCCCATCCTGCTCCCAGATGTCTAAACGTGGTTTGCAGAACCGGGCAACAAATTCCATGTGCTGTTTGCTTCAGATAATCCAGCATCACAGTCATCCAGGTCTTCCTCTCTGGATGGATCTCAGGTAACCAAACCTCCTTCGGGCAGGTCCTCAAAGAGCAAATCTCCTTCAAAGCATCGAGAGGCTCTCACTTTTGAATCTGAGGATCCTGCCCCAGCCAAACAACCCCGGCAGGAAGCTCTGGCTTCCAAAGCACCATCTATGGGGTTACAGGTTGACATCGATGGCACGGCCTCGACTGATCACCTGTTAGACTGCTCTGGGGTACCGGCCCATACCGGTACCGACATCCAGGCAGCAGTGGCGTCTATGAGCAATACTGTTCAGACCATGCAGCAGGCCATGCTGGCTTTTATTAATGCTGCGACGCCCTCGGTACCGCGTTCAGCGGTACCGGGTCCGGTTCCGGTATCGTCTCCCATACCGGAACCGAGACCATCGACTTCCAAACGCAGATCGGTTCCGCATGCCGGATCCGGGTTTTCACCCGATACCGATCCCATACCCGGTACGCCCGATGTCGATACCGATCGGTATGCTTATCGTGCGTTGGAAGCAAATAGAGAATACTCTGATTCTTCTGAGGATTTTGACTCCTCTGAGGACTCTGATGAGCTGTCTCTAGTTCTTCATGAGGACCCCTCTTCCCCAAAGAGGAGAATGTCTCCACCAGAGGATTTGTCCTTTCAAGACTTCATTATAGAACTTGCTAAAGGACTTTCTATTACCACATCCTCTGAAAAAGAACCTAGGTCAAAGAAATTGGATATTTTAGGATACCCTAAGGTTCCTAAAGAGGCAGTCACCCTGCCTATCCATGAAATCCTTCAAGAACACTTGATGGACTTATGGGAGGCTCCTCTTACGTTGTCTCCTTACTCTCGTAGGTTGGACACCATGTACCGGGTCCCTCCTTCTCCTGGGTTTCAAAAGACTCAGCTGCCTCACCATTCCATTGTGGTGAAGTCTGCGCTGAAAAAGATTAAGAGCACCAAAAGGCACTCTTCTACCCCTCTAGGGCGAGAATGTAAGACCCTAGACTCTTTTGGCAGAAAAATTTTCCAGGCTTGTATGCTTATAGCCAGGATTAATTCTTACAGTCTGTATATGGGCATGTTTCTCAGGGAACTTGCCCTAAAGATACGGCATTTTGCCTCCTTTATCCCTGAGGATAGAAAGGAAGACTTCCTTTCTCTGGTGAAACAACTTTTAGATGTTTCTAAGTTCTCCAACAGAGCAGCTTTTGATTCCTTTGAGGGTGCCGGTAGAGCTTCGGGCATTGCTATTGCAGCCCGACGACTTGCTTGGCTTCAGGCCTCTGACCTAGAACCCTGGGTCCTGGATGGCTTACGGAATCTGCCCTGTACAGGTGAGAACTTATTTGGTAAGGACTGGCAAATTAAAGCCACTCAAATGGACGCAGAAAATGCTACATTAGATAGACTTTCTAAGTCTACCTCTACTCCTGCCAAGAAAAAGTCTTTCAAGAGGCCTTACTACAAGAAGGCCAGATTTTCCACAAATACTGGCCAACAATCTTCTCAGCCTCGCTTTGCTGTTAAACGTCAGCAACCTAAACAGGCAAGGTCAAAGCCTGCAGCGTCTACCACTCCTCAGCAGGCTGAACCCCCTCAGGGGTTTTGACTTGCCCCTAGAGAACTTAACATTTCTGGCTCTAGAACAACCAGAGCCCCTCACCATTCCCGGAAGGTTAGCTCACTTTGCTCCCAGATGGGAGCAAATTACATCAGAGCACTGGACCCTCTCTATCATCAGAGAGGGCTACAAACTTCATTTTTCCAACCTTCCTCCATATACCATGGTGAGGCACTTCAATTCTCCCCCATTTCTCCTGGGCCTGTTGGATCAGGAAGTCTCTTCTCTCCTTGCCCAAGGGGCAATAGAAGAGGTTCCTCTTCTTCAACAAGGGACAGGATTCTACTCCCCTTATTTTCTCATAACAAAGAAGACAGGGGGATTCAGACCTATCCTAGATCTGAGAGAATTGAACAAATTTCTGTACAAGGAGAAATTCAAAATGCTTTCTCTAGGCATTCTCCTTCCATACCTTCAGAGTCAGGATTGGCTTTGTTCTCTAGATCTCAAGGATGCGTACACACATATACTCATCCACCCATCCCACAGAAAATATCTAAGATTTCTGTTTCAGGGAAAACATTTCCAGTACAGAGTACTTCCCTTCGGTCTAGCCTCTGCTCCAAGAGTGTTCACCAAATGCATGGCAGTTGTTGCCGCATTTCTAAGAGGTCTGAGAATTTTTGTATTCCCATATCTGGACGACTGGCTCATCCGAGCTCCATCTCAGTCAGAGGCCCAGATTTCCCTGGACCGCACAAGGCACATTCTGCAGTATCTGGGACTGGTAATAAACCTTCCCAAGTCTCAACTTATCCCTACCCAGTCTCTGGAATTCATAGGGGCCCAGTTGGACACCACCACTGCAAGGGCCTACCTACCTCAAGTCCGGGGCCAACGTCTGGTGTGCTTGGCCTCCCAAGCTCAGTCCAGCAGTCACTTGACAGCCAGAGAAATGCTGCGACTCCTGGGCCACATGGCCTCCACGGTACACGTGGTGCCCTACGCTCGTCTTCATATGAGAGCAGCTCAATGGACCTTGGCCACCCAGTGGACTCGGGCATCAGGAGCGCTCTCCGACCAAATACTCACCTCAAAGCGTCTGTTTTGGTCCCTCCAATGGTGGGTGTCCACCAAGAATCTGTTGTTGGGGGCCCCCTTCCAACCTTTGTTGCCCCAAGCAACCCTCACAACAGATGCCTCCCAAACAGGGTGGGGAGCCCATCTACAATCCCTCTCCACTCAGGGTACTTGGTCTCCACAGGAGACCACCCTTCACATCAACCTCCTGGAACTGCGAGCAATCTTCTTTGCCCTCAAAGTCTTCCATACCCTCCTTGTCAACCTGACCGTCCTAGTTCAGACAGACAATCAGGTGGCCATGTTCTACGTAAACAAACAAGGAGGGACAGGCTCTCTGTCGCTTTGCAACGAAGCTCTCAGATTATGGGCCTTCGCCAGAGAGCATCAAATTCATCTTCTGGCAGTATATCTTCCAGGAGTTCAAAACTCTCGGGCAGACAGACTCAGTCGAGTTCTGCTTCCACACGAATGGTCCCTACATTTGGACCAGATAGGCAGAATCTTTCAGGAATGGGGAACCCCGGACATAGACCTCTTTGCAAGTCCGTGGAATGCCAAACTTCCCCGGTTCTGTTCCAGGACTCCGTGTCAGGGAGCTCAGGCCAACGACGCCTTTCTCCTGCATTGGGGTCAGGAATTCCTATATGCCTTTCCACCCATTCCTTTGATTCCCAAGACTCTGTTCAAACTCCAGAGGGATCACAGATCGATGATCCTCATAGCTCCACGCTGGCCACGCCAAGTGTGGTTCCCTCTACTTCTGCATCTCTCCCAGGGACCCTCCCTGGACCTGGGAGCTGCGCCAGACCTTCTCTCTCAGGAGGAAGGGACTTTGTGGCACCCAAACCCCAAGTCCCTACACCTCAGAGCTTGGTTACTGAAGGCCTAAGCCTTCATGACTTCAATCTTTCTCAACCAGTGAAAGATATCCTTCATGCCTCTAGGAAACCCTCCACGAGGCGTTCCTATGCTTTCAAATGGAAACACTTTTCCATTTGGTGTGCTCAACAGGGTCTTGACCCTCTAGCACTTCCTTTGAATTCTCTACTAGACTATCTCCTGCATCTTTCTAATGCAGGCCTTAAGACAAATTCAGTAAGAGTCCATTTGAGTGCTATTGCAGCATCCTTAAAACCTATAAATGGACAACCTGTCTCCTCTCATCCGCTTGTTGCAAGGTTCATGAGAGGCCTGACTCTAACTAAGCCTCCCATCCGACCTCCTCCGGTAGCATGGGACTTGAACCTAGTTCTGGATCAGCTTATGAAGCCACCTTTTGAACCGTTGGTTTCTACCTCCTTCTTTCCTGGAAGGTCATTTTCCTTATTGCAGTCACTTCGGCTCGCCGCATCAGTGAACTACAGGCCTTAGTGGCTCATCCACCTTATACCAGATTTCATCATGATAAGGTGGTCCTTAGGACGAATCCCCACTTTATGCCCAAAGTGGTCTTGCCTTTTCATCTTAATCAGGAGGTATATCTACCTGTCTTTTTTCCGGCTCCTCATGAATCCAGTGCAGAGAGGAACCTTCATACTTTAGATTGTAAAAGAGCTCTCGCCTTTTACCTCAACAGGACTCAGCCACATCGAAAGTCTTCCCAACTTTTTGTGGCTTTTGATCCTTCTCATTTGGGACTACCAGTCTCCAAACGTACACTTTCCAATTGGATTGCTCAGTGTATTTCCTTTGCTTACCAGAGTAAAAATATTTCTCTGGAAGGCCATGTCACAGCTCACAATGTGAGAGCCATGGCCACTTCTATGGCTCATCTTCACTCTGTATCCATTGATCAGATCTGTCGAGCCGCCACATGGGCTTCGGTTCATACCTTCACAGCCCATTACTGTTTGGACATGGACTCCCGCCGGTATGCCTTGTTTGGTCAGGCTGTCCTCAAACACCTGTTCCATACTTGCCCACCTTCCCGGGATGGATGCCTGAGATCCATACGAAGATGGCGAACCCTTGGAACGGGATCTCCCAGGCATCTTAGCTAGGGAGTCCCCATATGTGAGGACTTATTCCTGCTTGTTCCTGGAGATAGCACAGTTACTTACCCGTAACAGGTGATCTCTGGGAACAGCAGGAATTAGTCCTCACAACCCACCCACCTCCCCTAGGAGTTGTATCTTCTATCTATCTTCCTTTCCTCTCTCTATTGTCTCAGCTATAAACTCGAACTGAGGAGAGCTGGTCAGGAAGGCGGGAAGGCAGCGCGCATGTGCCGTGGGAGGCCCCAAAAGCTTCCTTCTGGGAAGCTGGGGAGCTTTCCCGCGCAGGCTCCGTCGGTACCGACGTACCCATATGTGAGGACTAATTCCTGCTGTTCCCAGAGATCACCTGTTACAGGTAAGTAACTGTGCTTTCTTTTCAGTAGGCTTTTGTCCATGGGTCACAGTATTCTCTCTTTCTTATTGCTATGAAGGGAGATCACCGCTATCCCATGATAGCTTCTGTCCCCACATGGACATTCTTTCCTTCTGCTGACTTACCATATGGTACGTCACCTTCAACCCCTCTCTTCCAGGGTTTCCCCTGCTTGAGTCGGTACCATACTGGAACGTCTCTCTCTCTTTCTTTCCAGTGTAGACTTCCTGTTATCCTTCAACGCATGTTCTGGACAACTCCTCAGACAGGGCCGGAATACCCCCGCTCCCTTGGTCTGTCTTCTCCCTGTTTCATACGGGAGAAACTCCTCTGCTATTTTGTTCAGTTGCTGTGCATGCAGGAGTTCCAGTGCGTACTTTAATGCTTCGGCACGCTGCTCTCAACCATCTGCGTGCTGACACTCACTGCAGGTTGTCTTCTCCTGGCCATGTCCTTATCGAGGATGTGGCAACCTGTCGACTTCTGTCGGTCCCATCTCCTGCACGATGCTCTCTGCAATCGTCAGAGAGGCTTCCCACTATGGGCTCTTGCCATAGAGCAGTGGACTTTGTCTCTGAGGGTCTTCCATATAATAGAAGAGGCTTATATAGTCATTCCATGGCTATCTAGATAATTATACCCTCTTGTCTTCCGTTGTGAGGCAGAAGACAAGTTTGTTCTGCGTGAATGTCCAAGGAGCTCCCAATCTGGCAGGAATTCCCCCTTTTTTTCCTTGCAGCTTGGCATTATGTTTCTGCTCCTCTTGGACAACGCATACTCTTTTACTATACTTGATACCCGAGTCCCTTGGCTGGGTCATCCTTGTATCTTGGTATATGCGTTTTCTGTCTTTGGGGCGCATCAGCAGCCTAAAGTGCTCCTGACGTGCTCTCCCCAGACTGATATTGTCCTCTGTTCTTCACGCTACTATACTGCTAATTCCACTGATCTGCATCCCTGTACCACAGAAATAGATTCTCTATACTCTTGGGTGGTTTTCGCCCCCTACGATTAGATGAAGTTTCGCATCACATTCCCATGTGGATGTTTCTTCTGTGGCCCAGTTGCAGGCAGTATTGTTTTCATGTATGTATGTGTCCTATGCATACATGTTTTTTGTACCCTGGGTGGGCATGTACCATGCCCATCTATATCTATATATAGCTATATATGTCACACTTGTCTAGACATATATATTCATATATAGTTTCATATATATATATATATATATATATATATATATATATATATATATATATATATATATATATATATAGGTGTGCGCTTTTGGGAGATGGTCATAGCACCCTGTGTATTACCCACTATCTCCCTAACTGTCGGTACTAAAGTTTTTTTTTTTACTTTCTGAGGGGTCCAGACAGTCCGCTTGCCTATTATCATACGGCTCGGTAACTGGGTCCGGTTGTACTCACCGTTATTGCTGTGGCGTCAACAGCTTCTATTTTTGTTATACACCTCCTTATCTGTGAGGTATCAAATTTCAATGTCTTCCTATTTCTTATTGGCTAGGAAAGACAGTGTACATCTTCAGTGTTCCGGAGTACCCTCCTGTTTTCCCTGGGAAAAAGGGTTTTCTCCATACCCTCTCTTCCCTTCCGGACTGGGCTAATTCCAGATCGGTCAGTCTTCTCCTTTTAATCCTCAATGTTAATAACTCTGTGCCTAAAAGAGTTCTCAGCTTTTTCACATAAAGCTTTCCATTGAAGACCTGCCGTTCTTCTCCTGCTCCAGTTGACTCCTGGGTCACCTGCCCATTCCAGATTTGGAACTTCATCCTCACTGCTGTGGAGTTCCCTTGAAGATTCCGCTACTGCGTCTACAGTACCTTCCATCACAGTTCTACTTCCTACAATCCAGTAGGTAAGCTCTATATGGTACTAGTTCATTAAATGCTTTAATGATACCTGACATGCATTCTAAAGACTCATCTCCCCTGTGGTCTTTAGTTTTTTGTTGTTCCTCTGCAACTCTTCTCTCCTCAACTCCTACCCCCGTCCCTCAGGGGATGCCGGGGATCCAGGTTGGGAAAATGCCGTCCTGTCCAGGGATACGCTTTTTATGGGATCTCCCGTAGCACCCACAGCTAGGGAGTCCCCATATGTGAAGACTCATTCCTGCTTGTTCCTGGAGATAGCACAGTTACTTACCTGTAACAGGTGATCTCAGGGAACAGCAGGAATTAGTCTTCACAACCCTCCCACCTCCCCTAGGAGTTGTATCTATCTATTTCCTTTCCTCTTCCTCTCCTTCTGTCTCAGCTATGAAACTCAACTGGGGAGAGGCAGTGGGAAAGGCGGGAAGTCACCGCGCAGGCGCGAGGGATGCTCCCAAAAGCTTTCTGATTGGATGCTGGGGAGCATTCCCGTGCAGGCTCCCTCGGTACGACGTACCCATATGTGAAGACTAATTCCTGCTGTTCCCAGAGATCACCTGTTACAGGTAAGTAACTGCTTTATATGGGTGAGCATACGGAGTGTCTGATCAAGGGTCACCCCAAGGTATCTCACTTCCTGCTTTACTGTTAAGTCGATCTGTTTTAATATAATTTTGGGGGGAAGTATGAAAGTTTGGTTCCTTGAGATGAATAAAACCTCAGTTTTGTTATAATTTATCTTCAAGTTGTGTAATTTAAGCCATTTTGTTATTTCAGTCAGGCATGCATTTAATTGATGATAGTCTGGGTTGATAATGTCTATGGGCAGATAAATCATATTATCGTCCACGCAGATGTGATAGCGTAAATGAAGCTTATTGAGGATGGAGCAAATTGGGTGTAGATAAATATTAAAAAGTAAAGCAGAAAGGGAGGAACCCTGGGGTATACCCTGTTCTTGTTTGTAAGAATTAGACATTTGTTGTCCTATCCTAACTTGTTGAGTATGAGCCATAAGATATGACTCGAACCATTTTAGGACATTACCATGTAGACCAATTTGTTGGAGCCTTGATAGGAGGATCTTGTAGCTAATATTATCAAAAGCAGATGCTGTATCCAAAAACAGTAGTACAAAGGCTTGTTTTGTGGTGTTAATCCCTCGAATTAAATTATCAAAAAGGGCAAGCAATAATGTCTCAACACTGTGGAATGGTCTGAAACCATATTGTTGTTCGTCTAAAGGGGAATTAAAGTCAACAAAGTCTTGCAATTTAATCTAGACAATTTTTCAATTACTTTAGCAAGAAACGGAAGACTGGATATAGGTCTGTATGAATTGGGGTTATCTATCTCTAGGGATTTATGCTTTAGAATTGGTCTGATAAGAGCATGCTTGAGGGCATTGGGCATGATTCCTTGGGTGAGTGATTGGAGTGGAGGAGTGGCCTAGTGGTTCGCGGTCCCTCAGGGACATTTTCAGTTCCAGGCATTGCCATTCGGGCTGGCAACGGCTCCGCGTGCCTTCACCAAGGTGATAGTGGTGGTGGCAGCGGCATTGCGGAAGGAAGGAGTGTTGGTGCATCCTTATCTGGCGATTGGTTAATCAGGGCGAAGACGGAAGGAGAAAGCGAGGAGGCTACCCGCCGAGTGGTTCAGTTTCTGCAGGGGCTTGGCTGGGTAGTCAATGCAGAGAAGAGCAGGTTAGTGCCGTCTCAGGAGTTGGAGTACTTGGGAGCTCGTTTCGACACAAGGGTGGGGAAGGTTTTTCTTCCTCTCCACAGGGCGCAGGATCTAAGGGGGTTGATCCGGGCTTTTCTGATGTGAGGGGCTCCCATGGCGTGGCACTATCTGCAGCTGTTAGGGAAGATGGTGGCGACCCTGGAAGTGGTTCCCTGGGCACGGACTCACATGCGGCCTCTGCAGAGGGCCTTACTCAGAAGGTGGTCGCCTCAGTCCGGTCGGTTGTCGCAGAGGTTGCCTTGCCCATGGGAGAGGCGGGAGGCCCTGCAGTGGTGGCTCGAGCCGGCAAATCTTCAAAAGGGAATGCCTTTGAAGTCACCGGACTGGAGGCCTCTGACGACAGATGCCAGTCTGTTCGATTGGGGGGCACACTTCGAAGGACAGTTCGCACAGGGCCAGTGGACTGCGACGGAGAAGGAGTGGTCCATCAACAGGTTGGGGCTGCGAGCAGTGAAGTTGGTACTCTTGGCCTTGCAGCACAGGCTACAGGGCAGGGCCATCAGAGTGCTCTCAGACAATGCCACAGCGGTAGCATACATCAATCACCAAGGGGGCACCGGCAGTGTAGCTCTGGAGGAAGAAGCAGAGGAGCTCTTAGGCTGGACTGAGGAACATCTAGTGGCTTTATCGGCGGCACGTGTAGCGGGGCTAGACAACGTGACAGCCGATTGTTTGAGCCGTGTCCGAGTAGATCCCGGAGAGTGGGCTCTGCATCAAGAGGTGTTCGACTTGGTGGTGCGTCGATGGGGCACGCCGGTGATGGATCTAATGGCAACGTTCGTGTCGGCAAAGGCCGCTCGATTTTACAGCAGAAGGCGAGAAAGAATGTCGGAGGGCCTGGATGCCTTAATACAAGTGTGGCCACAGGAGCAGCTGCTGTATGTATTCCCGCCCTGGGTGTTAATAGGGCGGGTAATACAGTGGATAGAGAGGCACAGGGGGCAGGTCATCCTCATTGCTCCAGATTGGCCTCGCAGGCCGTGGTATGCGGACTTGATGCGGCTTCTGGTGGGGCACCCGTTGCGGCTGCCAGAGAGGAGAGATCTATTAATGCAGGGGCCGCTGAGCATGCCTCAGGTGGGTCAGTTCTTGCTTACGGCTTGGCTCTTGAGAGGGCGAGGTTAAGGCAGAAGGGTTACTCGCCTCAGGTTATTTCGACTTTGTTGAGGTCCCGGCGGCGCTCTAACTCCTTGGCTTATATTAGAGTATGGCGGCTTTTTGAGTCGTGGTGTGAAGGCAAGGGGGCGATTGCCTTAAAGGTTACGGTACCGCAAGTTCTGTCATTCTTGCAGGAGAGTTTGGATAAGGGCTTGGCGGCATCTTCCCTGAGGGTTCAGCTGGCAGCGCTGGCTTGTTTTCGTGGAAAGGTGTTAGGGAAGAGTCTTGGGACACATCCGGATGTGAAGCATTTTTTGAGAGCGGCATTGTTGCTGAGACCGCCGAACAGGGCGGCGGTGCCCACTTGGGATCTCAATTTGGTGTTGGAGGCTCTGGTGCGGGGGCCATTTAAGCCGTTGAACTCGGCAACCTTGAAGGATCTTACGCTGAAGGTGGTCTTTTTGGTGGCCATTTGTTCGTCGAGAAGGATTTCAGAGTTGCAGGCTTTGTCGTGCAGAGAGCCTTTCTTGTCATTTCAGAGTCAGAAGGTGGTCTTGAGAACAGTGCCATCCTTCTTGCCTAAGGTGGTGTCGGCGTTCCACCTAAATCAGGCGGTGGTACTGCCCAGTTTCGATTGCAAGAGCAAGCCGGAGTCCGGTGGTAGTTTGCATGGGCTGGATGTTGGCCGTGTGTTGCGTAAGTATTTGCAGAGGACGGCGTCCTTTCGGAAGTCGGACAGGTTGTTTGTCCTGTTTGGAGGTCTGAGGAGAGGAGAGGCAGCCTCGAAGTCGTCTGTTGCAAGATGGTTGAAGGAAGCGATTGCGTCGGCTTATATCTTGAAAGGGAAGCCGGTTCCAGTCGGGCTGAGAGCTCATTCGATGAGGGCGCAGGCAGCTTCCTGGGCGGAGATCAGTTTGGTACCAGCGGTAGAGATTTGTAAGGCGGCGACGTGGTCTTCGCTTCATTCCTTTGTGAAGCATTACCGGTTGGATGTTCAGGCGGAACGGGATGGTTGTTTCGGATCAGCAGTGCTTCAGGCGGGTCTAGCAGGGCCCTCCCGTTGATTAATTTGGTTTACTGCTCTGTTAAATCTCCAGAGTTCAGGACTAGACTGGAGGACTGAGAAGGAAATGGAAATTAGACTTACCTGCTAATTGTAGTTCCTGGAGGAACTCCAGTCTAGTCCTGGTGTATATAGATTTGATCTAAGGCCTGAAGCAGAGGCCGATGGCCTAGGTCGCCGACGGGCGTGTCGGTACAAGTGGCAAGCCATGAGGTGAGGTAAGTAGAGGTTGGCTTGGATGGTAGGACATTCCTGGGGTTTCTTGGAGGGGAGGTTAGCCCAAGCAAAATTGAAGTGTCAGCCTACTGCGGGTAGGCAGTGGAGAAAGAAGGTCTAGTTAGTGAGCCTTCTAAAGTATTAGTAATTTACTGTTACTTATAGTGTTAGTTATGACTGTTGTTAACTACTTGGTTATTGCTCTCATGAGTCTGCTTTGTCAATAGGTACTGGAACATGGAGGCGGATCCTGGCCTATTTATGGAAGTGTCACCAAAAGAGTGATGTGCTCAGTCTCCAAGGCTGCGGGAGGAGGTGCTTAACTCCAGAGTTCAGGACTAGACTGGAGTTCCTCCAGGAACTACAATTAGCAGGTAAGTCTAATTCCCATTTCACAGATTACTAATAGCAGGTCTGCAATCTCATATTTCAGTTCTTTCAACACCCTTGGATGTATATCATCCGGCCCAGGTGATTTACTACTCTTCAGTTTATCTAATAGTTGTAATATATCTTCCCGATGTATCGATATTTCCTTCAATTCTTTCGCACCTTTAAATACCACTTCAGTCATGGGTAACATCCCTACATCTTCCTCAGTAAAGACTGAAGCAAAGAATTCATTCAGTCTCTCTGCTATCGCCTTGTCACCTCTAAGTGCCCCTTTAACCCCTCTATCATCTAATGGACCAACTGACTTTCTCACAGGTTTTTTGCTACGAATGTACTTGAAAAAGTCTTTATTATGCGTTTTTGCTTCCGCAGCAAGCTTCTTCTCAAATTCTCCCTTTGCCTGCCTTATCAATGCCTTGCATTTAACTTGCCAGTGCTTGTGCTGTTTCCAGGTTTCATCGTTTGGCTCTTTTTTCCATTTCCTGAAAGATGCTTTTTTGGCAACAACAGCCTCTCTGACCTCACCGTTAAACCATGCTGGCAGTTTTTTGGACTTCCTTCCACTTTTGTTAAAGCGTGGAATACTGCTGATCTGGGCTTCCAAGATAGTATTTTTCAACAACAACCTAAGCTTGATGTACGTCTTTAACCTTTGCAAATGCTCCCTTTAGTTTTTTCTTAACTATTTTCCTCATTTTATCATAGTCTCCCTTTCGAAAGTTAAAAGGTAGTACTGTGGATTTCCTTACCATCCCTCCTCCACTAATTAAATCAAACACGATCATGCTATGATCACTATTGCCAAGAGGCCCCAACACCTTTATCTCTTGCACCTGATCTGGTGTTCCACTAACGACTAGGTCCAATATGGCTTCCCCTCTGGTTGGTTCATGAACCAGCTGCTCCAAGAAGCAGTCATTTATTTCATCTAGAAACTTTATCTCCCTAGCATGTCCTGCCGTGACACTGACCCATTCGATACCGGGGTAATTGAAATCACCCATTATTATTACTTTGCTGTAACTTTTGTTAGCTTCCTTGATTTCTTTGAGCATTTCATCATCCATTTGTTCATTCTGGCCAGGCGGTCGATAGTACACCCCCACGTTTCTTTCTTTTATCAATCATGTTTTATCAGTTTTAATAATATTTTTTTATCAATTTTATTGTTTTAATTTATATTCATAATGTTTTATGGCTCAGTCCTTTTTGTTTTTACATTTCTTATACATGGCTTTGTTATTGAATTTGAAACTTTCATGTTTTAGTGTACATGTTTGTGTGCAATCGGCACAACTATTTAGAGAAATATCATCAGATCATTATTGTTGTCTCATCGTTTGTCTCATTATTGTTGTCTCATCGTTTGTCTCATTTGTTCAGTTTTTAATGATATATATTTTTTAATATGAATGTATTTGTAATTTTTCATATGAATATAGAACAATATTAAAGTAAGTTCCTTCCCCTTTTTTAATATAATATTTTTAATATATTTATTATACATGTGTTTTATGGGTAACTATATGTATTTTAATTTTGTTTATTTAATAATTATAGTATGCCAATACCCCTGATGAAGTATTGACGAAACACGGCCTGTGTAGGGTTTTTGGCACGCAATTATGGTCAGAAATAAAATACCGTTTTAAGCTATTCCTTCTTGGTGCTACGTTTTGGACTTGTGCACCCCCACGCCATCGCCTTCCCCTTTTTACATGGAATTTCAATCCATAGAGATTCTACAGCAAATTTTGTTTCCTGCAAAACTTTAATCCTTTCTGACTCAATGCCCTCTCTAACATAGAGCGCAACCCCTCCACCATTTTGATCAGCTCTATCATTACGATATAGTTTGTACCAAGGTATCACAGTGTCCCAGTGGTTGTCCTCCTTCCACCATGTATCTGAGATTCCAATCATATCTAACCTCTCATTTAGTGCTATATATTCTAACTCTTCCATCTTATTTTTTAGACTTCTAGCATTTGCATACAAGCATTTTAGAGACTGTATTTTATTCATATTAATTTGGCTATTGGTAGGCATGGGTAATTTGGGATAGTTACCCCAGTTATCCAAGTTTTTATGCCCTGTTACATGTAAACTCATACGTGTTAAATGTACTGAGCATTTTGTTCCATGTGAACCGCGCTGATGGTGAATAGTGCGGTATATAAGAGACTGTAAATAAATAAATAAATAAAAAATCTTTAAGCTCTGTCTGCTCCATACTCGAGGGCATTTGGGCTACTTTACTCTTTTTTGGAACCTCTGTGCTTTTGGTAGTATCCTTCAAGGATACATTCTTCCGAACCATGCGCTCTTGTGCGACTGTCGCTTTCCCCTATTATCTAGTTTAAAAGCTGCTCTGTCTCCTTTTTGAGGGTTAATGCCAGCAGCCTGGTTCCATCCCAGTTAAGGAGAAGCCCATCCCATCGGAAGAGTCCCTCCTTTCCCCAGAATGTTCCCCAGTTCCTAACAAATCCAGACCCCTCATCCTTGCACCATTGTGTCATCCACGCATTGAGACTCCGGAGCTCTGCCTGCCTTTTGGTTCCTGCGCAAGGAACGGGATGTATTTCGGAGAATGCTACCCTGGAAGTTCTGGATTTCAACTTCTTACCTAAAAGCCTAAGTTTAGCCTCCAGAACCTCCCTACCAAATTTTCCTATGTCATTGGTACTGACATGTACCAAGACAGCAGACTCCTCCCCAGCACTATCTAAGACCTTATCTAGGTGGCTCATGAGGTCCACTACCTTCGCACCAGGCAGGCTTGTTTCCAGGCGATCCTCACGTTCGCCAGCCACCCAGCTATCTACATGCCTAATGATCGAATCACCAACTATAACGGCTGTCCTAACCCTTCCCTCATGGGCACATGGCCCTGGAGAAACTTCCTCGGTGCGAGAGGGTTTTACATCACTTGGAGGACAGGTCCTAGTTACAGGATCACTTCCTGCCACACCAGGGTGATGCTCTTCCTGTCACGTGACCCCTCTCCTCCATGGCAACAGGTATGCTGCCAGACTGGAGGTGGGACTTCAGGACTATATCCCCGTAGGTCTCGTCTAGGTACCTCTCTGTCTTTCTTAAGTCTTACAAGTCTGTTACTCTAGCCTCTAGAGAACGGACTCGTTCCTTGAGAGCAAAGAGCTCCTTGCACCTAGTGCACTCGTAAGACCTCTCACCAACTGGGAGAAAATCATATATGTGACACTCAATGCAAAAGACTAGAAAGCCCCCATCTTGCTGCTGGACTGCTGTCTGCATCTTTAAGTTCTTTACTTACTAAGGGTTGCTATGGATACTTATACTAATAAAATTGTACCTAATATGTTTTAATATAACTTGTTCACCTGAAGCTTAATTAATCTCAGGTCCTTAGTGTATGACTGATTTGGATAACGAGCTGCATCTGAGAGCACCTCCTTTCCTTTAAGATGTGTAAGTACCTATAAAGCTACGATTACCCCAGGGGTGAGTGGGTGTTGGGGAGGGAGGGATATAACACTTATTAAAAGAGGGATGCTACACAGTACCCTGTCCTGTGCTTCTGAGGTAAGCTGTGACCAACTTCCTGGGTGATTAACAGTCCTTGCTTTGATAGAAGGAGTCTTTCAAAATGGCCTTTTGACTTGCCACCTGGCGTTAACACCTATTGAACAAGTTTCCCAGGTCTCATGCCCCCTAGGTAGAAGGCCTCTTTGTAAAGGTCTCTAGAAGACTTTATTTGTGGCTCAAAGAATACTGACCCTGTTTTGCCTTTTATGCTAAGTTATATTCTGATTTGATTTAAATTAAAACTCTTTGCTGCTGCTAAGCTCTGACGACTTATGAAATTTAAACTAGAAGCTCTCTGCTGGGTTCTCAATTTTGAAGGACCTTGTTCTTTAAGTCAAGTGGTGGGAAGTGGCACTCCTGACATCCAGGTCTTCCAAATGGAAGATTGCAGATCTTGGAGAACCTGGAGAACCGGTAGGGCTATCACTTCTTTGGGACCTACAAGCTCAAAGGATGGACTGAAAATCTCATTTGTTGGTCGAGGTTTGGGAGTTGTTGAGGGCGAGCATTTGAGAGATTTTTTGCAGGAATTTGCCGTAAGACAGATCCTCTGCAGGGTCTTTGGAAGACACCTGATCCATAAGTGGGGGGGGGGGATCTTTGCCAGCTAGAGAGGAGGTGGCCTCCAAGTGGTGGCTGTAGGAGTCACTTGGGAGGGCACACAGGTTATCCTTATGGGGTAGGGTGGCACATCAGTCGACTAGAGGAGTTCTGGAGTGAAAAGAAATTAAAGGATCTATGGGCTTTTGTGCCCTGGGTACTGGGGAGGGTTTTTCCCTGCAGGATAGCAGCGCCATCCTGCACAAACCTCGAAGCAGGGAGAGAAGGGAAGTGTTGGGGGTTCCTGCACTTACTGGTTGGGGTGGGGCCCCTTGGGAGTCAGCACAGTTATGAGGCTCTCTGCTGGAGGGAGACATTTGGGAGAAAGCTCCTCCTGGCTGAGGCCCCTGGAGTTATGATGTTTGGCACTACTGCAGGGCTTACCTGAAGTCCTGACAGACATGGCAGCATCTCCTCCAGGGACAGCCTATGCTTGGGAAGGCTGTTTGGAGTGCTTGGACTTAGTTTTAACCTTCCCCCTGCTTTCACAGGTACCTATAGGGAGCTTTGATTGGAGGGCTCTGGAGGTGGGGAGTGGAGCCACTAGCCTGAGGAAACAAGCTCTGGGTGGGGTGGAGAGGGTAACTCCCTCCAGCTGCGCAGCTGTCTTCAGGTTTCCTGATCGTGTCCTGGGCCCAATGAGAGGAGGGGCAGGGGGGAGGAGCATGATTGTAGCTATGCCATTGCCATGAGGACAGGCCTCTCACATAGTCCAACTGAGGGTTTTTTCTCAGGCTTGTTTTGAGGCTTCTGATTGCTGAGATGCATTGCTGCCATGATAGTGGCAGATGACTGGATTCTGGCAGTTAGTGTGCTGAGGTGGTGGAGAGGGGAGAGCCGTGGCCAATCTTGGTGCGGTCAGAAGAAAAACTGACAGATTGGAGACAAGCAGGCGGGAAGGCACACACATGCTTAGAGAGGTGCAAATATTAATTTGGTTCCTTTTTCCATCTTTTGAAATATATATTTTTTGGCTCAAATAGCCTATACTTTTAACCATGCTGGCTATTGTTTGGCCTTCCTTTTGCCTCTCTTAGTGCATGGGATATTTCTGGTCTGAGCTTCCATGCCTGATTTAAATTCTTGACGTTTGCAGCTGCTCTTTTTTTGAATTTATTTTTCAACCATGGCCTTCATTTTATTGTCTCCCTTTTGAAAATTAAATGCTGACATAGTAGATTTCCTTTGCATACTCACTCCAGTTAAGTCAAAGTTGATATTACGATCATTAGTGCCAAGTAGTCCAACAATGTTAGCTCTTATACCAAATCCTGTGTTCCACAAAGGACTTTATCCTAAAATAACTCTTTCTCAGGTCTGTTGCTGAACCAGCTGCTCCAAGAAGCAGTCATTTATTTCATCTAGGAATGTTACCTCACTTGCATGTCCTGACTTGACATTTATCTAATCAGTGTTGGGATGTTTGAAAACACATATTATTGTGTTGCCAATTTTGTTAGCTTCTCTAGTTCCTGATAACATTTCCTCATTCTGTCCATACTGATTGTAATAAACCCCCCTACAACTATTTTCTTCACCTTCTCACATCAAATTTCTATCCATAAAAATTCAGTGGCGCAGAACCTTTATTCTAGTTGACTCTATGCTCTTTATAACATGTAGCGCCATCTCTCCACCAGTATAATTTGTATCCTGGTATCATAGACTCCTGCTGGTCTTGAAGGACTGGAAAGGGGGGCTGTTACTTCTGGAGAGAAATCTGAAATTGTGAGTATATACTTCTGGGAATTTTTCTGAAAGGAATTTATTTTCTTTTAAAGCTAATTAATCTGTGAACCCACTATTTGTTTTGTTAAATCAGTCAGGGCCTAGTAGCAACAGTTTAAGATTCAATTTAAAAACACAGAAGAGAACTTTCTGGTTACCTTTCATACCCAGTAGACAGCTGTAGTTTAAATTTCATAGTCACTCAGGGCCTAGCATCAGCAAAGTACTTTTAGTTTCAAATTAAAACACAGAAGAGAGCTTTCTGGTTAAATTTAGAATCCAGCAGAGAGCTTGTAGTTTAAATTTCATAATAGGTTAGAGCCTAGTAGCAGCAAAGAGCTATAATTTAAATCAAATCAGAATATAGCTTAGCACAAGAGGCAAAACAAGGTCAATTCTCCTTGAGCAGCATATAAAGTCTTCTAGAGACCTTTACAAAGAGGCCTTCTACCTAGTGGGCAAGCAACCTGTGAAGCTTTTTCAATAGGTGTTAACACCAGCTGGCAGTTCAAAAGGCCATTTTGAAAGACTCCTTCTATCCAAGCAAGGACTGTTAATTACCCAGGAAGTAGGTCACTGCTTACATCATCAGCACAAGCATAAATAGCTCAACCACAGCTCTGTGACCCTGTCTTGAAGGACTGGAAAGGGGGGCTGTTACTTCTGGAGAGAAATCTGAAATTGTGAGTATATACTTCTGGGAATTTTTCTGAAAGGAATTTATTTTCTTTTAAAGCTAATTAATCTGTGAACCCACTATTTGTTTTGTTAAATCAGTCAGGGCCTAGTAGCAACAGTTTAAGATTCAATTTAAAAACACAGAAGAGAACTTTCTGGTTACCTTTCATACCCAGTAGACAGCTGTAGTTTAAATTTCATAGTCACTCAGGGCCTAGCATCAGCAAAGTACTTTTAGTTTCAAATTAAAACACAGAAGAGAGCTTTCTGGTTAAATTTAGAATCCAGCAGAGAGCTTGTAGTTTAAATTTCATAATAGGTTAGAGCCTAGTAGCAGCAAAGAGCTATAATTTAAATCAAATCAGAATATAGCTTAGCACAAGAGGCAAAACAAGGTCAATTCTCCTTGAGCAGCATATAAAGTCTTCTAGAGACCTTTACAAAGAGGCCTTCTACCTAGTGGGCAAGCAACCTGTGAAGCTTTTTCAATAGGTGTTAACACCAGCTGGCAGTTCAAAAGGCCATTTTGAAAGACTCCTTCTATCCAAGCAAGGACTGTTAATTACCCAGGAAGTAGGTCACTGCTTACATCATCAGCACAAGCATAAATAGCTCAACCACAGCTCTGTGACCCTGTCTTGAAGGACTGGAAAGGGGGGCTGTTACTTCTGGAGAGAAATCTGAAATTGTGAGTATATACTTCTGGGAATTTTTCTGAAAGGAATTTATTTTCTTTTAAAGCTAATTAATCTGTGAACCCACTATTTGTTTTGTTAAATCAGTCAGGGCCTAGTAGCAACAGTTTAAGATTCAATTTAAAAACACAGAAGAGAACTTTCTGGTTACCTTTCATACCCAGTAGACAGCTGTAGTTTAAATTTCATAGTCACTCAGGGCCTAGCATCAGCAAAGTACTTTTAGTTTCAAATTAAAACACAGAAGAGAGCTTTCTGGTTAAATTTAGAATCCAGCAGAGAGCTTGTAGTTTAAATTTCATAATAGGTTAGAGCCTAGTAGCAGCAAAGAGCTATAATTTAAATCAAATCAGAATATAGTTTTCCTCAGCAGCACAGGACAAGGTACTGTGTAGCAGCCCTTTTTTAATAAGTGTTATATCCCTCCCTCCCTCCCCACACCCACCCTCCCCTGGGAAAATCACAGCTTTATAGGTACTTGCACAACTTAAAAGACAGGAGGTGCTCTCAGGTGAAGCTCATTACCCAAATCAGTCATACACCAAGGACCTGAGATTAATTAAGCTTCAGGTGAACAATGTATATTAAACTTCTTAGGTACAGTTTTAGTGGTATAAATATCCATTGCACCCTTTAGTACATATAGAACTTAAAGATCTAAACACAAACTTAAAACTAAGATGCAGACAGCAGTCCAGCAGCGGGATGTGGGCTTTCCAGTCTTTTGCATTGAGTGTCACATGTATGATTTTCTCCCAGCTGGTGAGAGGTCTTACGTGTGCACTAGGTGCAAGGAGCTCTCTGCTCTCAGGGAACGAGTCTGTTCTCTAGAGGCTAGAGTAGCAGACTTGGAAAACATAAGACAGACAGAGAGGTACATAGACGAGACCTACAGGGATATAGTCCTGAAGTCCCACCTCCAGTCTGGCAGCATCCCTGTTGCCATGGAGGAGAGAGGTCACGTGACAGGAGAGCATCACCCTGGTGTGGCAGGAAGTGATCCTGTAACTAGGACCTGTCCTCCAGGTGATGTAAACCCCTCTTGCACCGAGGAGGTTTCTCCAGGGCCAAGTGCCCATGCGGGAAGGGTTAGGACAGCAGTTATAGTTGGTGATTCGATCATTAGGCATGTAGATAGCTGGGTGGCTGGTGGACGTGAGGATCGCCTGGTAACATGCCTGCCTGGTGCGAAGGTAGCGGACCTCACACGCCACCTAGATAAGGTCTTAGATAGTGCTGGGGAGGAGTCTGCTGTCTTGGTACATGTTGGTACCAATGGCATAGGAAAATGTGGTAGGGAGGTTCTAGAAGCTAAATTTAGGCTTTTAGGTAGGAAGTTGAAATCCAGAACTTCCAGGGTAGCGTTCTCCGAAATGCTTCCCGTTCCACGCGCAGGACCCAATAGGCAGGCAGAGCTCCGGAGTCTCAATGCGTGGATGAGACAATGGTGCAGAGATGAGGGGTTCGGATTTGTTAGGAACTGGGGAACATTCTGGGGAAAGGAGGGGCTCTTCCGAAGGGATGGGCTTCACCTTAACCGGGATGGAACCAGGCTGCTGGCATTAACCTTTAAAAAGGAGATAGAGCAGCTTTTAAACTAGATAATAGGGGAAAGCCGACAGTCGCCCAAGAGCGCATGGTTCGGAAGAATGTATCCTTGAAGGATACTACAAAAAGCAGAGAGGTTCCAAAAAAGAGTAAAGTAGCCCAAATGCCCTCGAGTATGGAGCAGACAGAACTTAAAGATCCCAAATTACCCATGTCTACCAATAGCCAAATTAATATGAATAAAATACAGTCTCTAAAATGCTTGTATGCAAATGCTAGAAGTCTACAAAACAAGATGGGAGAGTTAGAATATATAGCACTAAACGAGAGGTTAGATATGATTGGAATATCAGAGACATGGTGGAAGGAGGACAACCAGTGGGACACTGTGATACTTGGGTACAAACTATATCGAAATGATAGAGCTGATCAAATTGGTGGAGGGGTTGCGCTCTATGTTAGAGAGGGCATTGAGTCAGAAAGGATTAAAGTTTTGCAAGAAACAAAATTTGCTGTAGAATCTCTATGGATTGAAATTCCATGTAAAAAGGGGAAGGCGATGGCAGTGGGGGTGTACTATCGTCCGCCTGGCCAGAATGAACAAATGGATGATGAAATGCTCAAAGAAATCAAGGAAGCTAGCAAAAGTTACAGTGCAGTAATAATAATGGGTGATTTCAATTACCCCGGCATCGACTGGGTCAGTGTCACAACAGGACATGCTAGGGAGATAAAGTTCCTAGATGAAATAAATGACTGCTTCTTGGAGCAGCTGGTTCATGAACAGACCAGAGGGGAAGCAATATTAGACCTAGTCCTTAGTGGAACACCAGATGTAGTGCAAGAGATAAGGGTGTTGGGGCCACTTGGCAATAGTGATCATAGCATGATCGCCTTTGATTTAATTAGTGGAGGAGGGATAGTAAGGAAATCCACAGTACTACCCTTTAACTTTCGAAAGGGAGACTATGATAGAATGAGGAAAACAGTTAAGAAAAAACTAAAAGGAGCAGTTGCAAAGGTTAAAGACGTACATCAAGCTTGGGTGTTGTTGAAAAATACTATCTTGGAAGCCCAGACCAGCTGTATTCCACGCTTTAAGAAAAGTGGAAGGAAGTCCAAAAAATTGCCAGCATGGTTTAAAGCTGAGGTCAGAGAGGCTGTTGTTGCCAAAAAAGCATCTTTCAAGTAATGGAAAATAGAGCCAAATGATGAAACCTGGAAACAGCACAAGCACTGGCAAGTCAAATGCAAGGCATTGATAAGGCAGGCAAAGAGAGAATTTGAGAAGAAGCTTGCTGCGGAAGCAAAAACGCGAAATAAAGACCTTTTCAAGTACATTCGTAGCAAAAAACCCGTGAGAGAGTCAGTTGGTCCATTAGATGATAAAGGGGTTAAAGGAGCACTAAGAGGCGACAAGGCGATAGCGGAGAGACTGAATGAATTCTTTGCTTCGGTCTTTACTGAGGAAGATGTAGGGATGTTACCCACGACTGAAGTGGTATTTAAAGGTGTGGAAGAATTGAAGGAAATATCGATACATCGGGAAGATGTCTTACAACTATTAGATAAACTGAAGAGTAGCAAATCACCTGGGCCGGATGGTATACATCCAAGGGTGTTGAAAGAACTGAAATTTGAGATTGCAGACCTGCTATCAGTAATCTGTGAACTATCATTAAAATCATCTCTAATACCTGAGGATTGGAGGATCGCCAATGTAACACCAATTTTTAAAAAGGGTTCGAGGGGTGATCCGGGAAACTACAGACCGGTGAGCCTGACATCAGTACCGGGAAAAATGGCAGAAACCATCATAAAGAATAAAATTACTCAGCATATAGATAGTCATGACCTAATGGGAGACAGCCAACATGGCTTTAGACAAGGAAGATCTTGTCTTACTAATCTGTTATGTTTTTTTGAAGGAGTGAATAAACAGGTGGACAAAGGTGAGTCGGTTGATATTGTGTATCTGGACTTTCAGAAAGCCTTTGACAAGGTCCCTCATGAGAGACTTTTGGCAAAACTAAAGAGTCATGGGATAGGAGGCAGTGTACTACTGTGGATCAGGAACTGGTTAAAAGATAGAAAGCAGAGGGTAGGGCTAAATGGCCAATTTTCCCAATGGAGAAAGGTGAATAGTGGTGTACCCCAGGGATCTGTGCTGGGTCCGCTGCTTTTTGACATATTCATAAATGACCTGGAAAGTGGAATAACGAGTGAGGTTATCAAATTTGCTGATGACACAAAACTATTTAAAGTTGTTAAAACCCAGGAGGATTGTGGAAAATTGCAAGAGGATCTTGATAAATTGGAAGACTGGGCATCAAAATGGCAGATGAAATTTAATGTGGAGAAGTGCAAGGTTATGCACCTAGGGAAGAACAACCCAAACTATGGTTACACGATGCAAGGTTCCACATTAGGAACCACCACCCAAGAAAAAGATTTAGGCGTCCTTGTGGATACCATGTTAAAACCCTCGGCCCAGTGTGCAGCGGCGGCCAAGAGAGCAAATAGAATGCTAGGTATGATAAGGAAAGGAATGGAAAATAAAACAAAAGATATTATAATGCCTCTATATCGTTCCATGGTGAGACCGCACCTTGAATATTGTGTGCAATTCTGGTCGCCATATCTTAAAAAGGATATAGCAATTTTAGAAAAGGTTCAGAGAAGAGCCACCAAAATGGTAAAGGGGATGGAAGGCTACTCCTATGAAGAAAGGCTAAAAAGGTTGGGGCTCTTTAACCTGGAAAAGAGACGGCTGAGGGGAGATATGATAGAAGTCTATAAATTAATGAACGGAGTGGAACGGGTAAACGTAGATCGATTGTTTACCTTATCAGAATATAGAAAGACTAGGGGACATGCAATGAAGCTACAGGGTAAACTATTTAAGACTAATAAAAGAAAATATTTTTTCACTCAACGTGTAATCAAACTCTGGAATTTGTTACCGGAGGATGTAGTAAAGGCTGTTAGTGTAGCTGGGTTTAAAAAAGGTTTGGACAAGTTCCTGGAGGAAAGGTCCATAAACCATTATTAAGAAGGGACCCAGGATATCAATGCTTGAACCAATACAAGCATTGTGGAACCTGTGTCCCTTGGGGAAACTGCTAGGTACGTATTACCTAGATTGGCCACTGTTGGAAACAGAATACTGGGCTTGATGGACCTTGGTCTGACCCAGTATGGCATATCTTATGTTCTTATGGTTTCCTCCTTCCACCAGATCTCCAAGATCCCTATTCTATCTCTCTTTTCATCTAGTGCCATATATTCTAACTCTCCCACCTTATTGTTTAAGTTTCTAGTATTAGCATAGAGACATTTCAAGGTACGTTTGTTTGCGTTTACAACCTTTATAGCAGTTGACAGCGATAATGTGCAATCTTTCATCTTTCTGCTCTTTATTTAAAAGCACTTGGGCTATTTTTTTTATTTTATATCTGTATTGAGTTTTCCAAGCTTATTTACATCATGTCCCCCATGATTGTGACCTGTCCCTTCCCCTCCCCCTCAGCACAGCGTCAAATAGTTTTGTATAAACTGTTCCCAAATTGCTTTAAACTGGGGTAGCTTGTCTCTCCGAATTGCTGTTAATTGTTCTATCACATAAATATTCTGCATGCAAGCTTTCCAGGTATCTACTGTTAGGGTTCGTGCACTCTTCCACCCATAGCAATCTCATATTTATTTATTTATTTAACAGTTATTTATATACCGCTCTTTCCCTTGTTTCAAGTGCGGTTTACATGTAACAGTAGGTTAATTGGTATGAGATATACCAGGACATTTTACATAGAACAGATAATTATAAATTATAAATTACAAGGAAAATTGTAACATTACAAGTATAACATATTAGAACATATATACATTGTTAGTTAAATTATTAATCATCATGTAAATGAGTGTGTAGTATGGTTAAATTAGTGTATTAGTGTATATCTCGCAGTCAGTACACACAACCATGTTAATTTGCCCCCCGCCCCCTCCCATCCTGTTCCCTTAACTCCCAGTAATACATTAGTAATGTCCCATTCCACTGGGTGTCCCACCATCCCTTCAACATCATGTTGTATTGTCATCCAAAAGTCGGCCACATATCGGAAGGCCTACCACATGTGACTAAAAGTGCCTTGCTCTGAGCATCCCCTCCAACAATTAATGTTGCCAATTCCTTTCATTTGATGCAAACGTACCAGAATGAGGTGCCACCTTGTATGTGTTTTCAAAATGGTTGGCTGATGTTAGGCCCCCCTTCCCCATTCCCTAAATCTAGGCTTCCAAGTCTGAGGGTCTAATTCCTCTCCTAGGTCCTTTTCCCATGGTAGCTGATAGTTTGATTTCTCCAGGAACAAGCAGGAAGTTGGTCCTCACATATGGGTGACATCAACACTGACAGAGCCCTCGCAAAAGCATCTTCCCAGCTTTCAAAGAAAACCTTTGGGAAATGCCACCACGCAGGCATGGTCCCCTTCCCGCCCAAGGGTGCCATCTTACTCAGTCTCCCTTTTTTTGTGGGGCCCTACAGATGTTCGTCTTTCTTTCCCAGAAAAAAGTTGATTTTCTCATGCACTTTTGTGTACCATCTGGTTAGCATCGGTCCCTTTCCCACCTCCAAGCCCCGTCACCTCGGCTTCAGGACTCTGAACCTGTTTTTTTCATTCAGCATGGTTTCACGCCTTTTCTAACTGCTGACTGCATTGAAGGTCTTCGATCTCCCTGGGGTCCTTTTTGCCCCAATGGCCATCGGATTTAAAAAGTGTGATCGGTGCTCCAGAAACATGTCCCTTACCAACCCACATAATTGTTGCCTCTGAATGTGGGAAATACCAGCATTGATGCCGATTGTTAGCTGACACCTGGCCACTATGTACCCAGCTTCAAGAAGGCACAACTCCCTCACACCTTCATGGAGGTCGAGTCGGCCATACATCAATAGAAAAGCCCAAAGACTCACTCTTCGGTGCCCCTGGGCAGGGAGTCCCGCATCTTCGATTCCCTCTGGCATAAATGTTACCAGGACTCAATGCTAGCGTGTTGTATACAAACATTCAAGCAATATATTGGCATGTGCCTTGGAGACTTAACCAAGGAATAACAGTTTTTTCGGTGGGCCTCAGCGGGGACCAGCTCCAGTGCTTCCAGACTTTCATGAAGTCTATCGACTTCGAGTCCAATGCGAAGGTGGCCACCACAGGCATCAGTGCTCGACACGAGGCTTGACTCCAGGCATTGGACCTCGAGCAGTGGGCCCAGGAAAAGCTCCTCAATGTCCCTTGGCTCAGTGAAAACCTCTTTGGCAAGCCGATGGGAGGACAAGGCGGCGAAGATCAAGACAGAGTATGTCACCAGGACGCGAGTCTTGAGGAAGACCTCTACCCTTCCCAGGAAGAAACCATCGGAGGAAAAGACCTCCCACCGGAAAGACCAGCCTTACTGAGGTTATCCCCCATACAAGGCCCCCCAGACCCCTCAGCAGGGTCATCAGGGCAAAGGAGAAGGCCAGGGCTCACATAAGCCTAAGGGCCCCAAGCCCCAGACACTATCTCCAGCCCAGACTGGGTCATGGTTTTGACTCCCAGAACATAGCCTTTCCACCCATGGGGGACCAGCTACCGACGGGGGTGCCTGATTCATTTTGCCCACTGGTGGGCTGCCATTACCACCAACTCCTGGGCACTTCAGGTGGTCAAGGAAGGTTACCACCTTCATCTGGACCAGATGCCTCCCCCTTTCTTTCCAGGAGAGTCCCCTGTCTCCAGGAATTGCAGGCCTTCTCAGGGACAGGGCTGTGGAGCCCATACCATACCACCTCAAAAGAAAAGGGTTTTGCTTCAGGTACTGTCTAGCCCCAAAAAGAACAGGAGGCCTAAAGCCCTTTCTGGACTTAAAAAACCTGAACAAATTCCTGATGTGGGAGACATTCAAAATGGTCTCCCTTGGAGTCTTGCTGCCCTACCTCCAGCTGGGAGATTGGCTATGCTCCTTAGACCTAAAGGATGCTTATATCCACATTCTTATTCATCCCAGTCACAGACAGTACTTCAGTTTCATGATCTGGGGTGACCACTACCAGTACAGGGTACTACTCTTTGGCCTAGCCTCCGCACCAAGAGTCTTCACCAAATGCCTGGCAGTGGTGGCTGCCTACCTCCATCTCCAAGGGGCCTTCGTCTTCCCATATCTGGATGAATGGCTTGTGAAAGGAGACACAGCCTAAGAGCTGCAGCAGGCTACGGCCTGCACCATCAAAATCCTACAGCATCTGGGATTTGTGATAAACCACCCCAAATCCCATCTCACTCCAACACAGGACCTGGAGTTCATAAGAGCTTGTCTGGACACTCTCGCAATGGCTTTCCTCCCCCTGGATAGGGTGGATCGCCTCAGGGGCCTGGAGACCAAGGTGCAGTGCCATCACATCGTGTCGGTGCGGTCCATGCTTCGCCTGCTCGGCCACATGGCTTCTACAGTCCATGTAGTCCCTAATGCCCGCCTCTGCATGCGGGCAGCTCAGTGGTGCCTCCACTCACAGTGGACTCAAGCCACAGGCAGGCTCCGGGAAAGGGTCTCTGTGTTCTGTCAACTGGCAGAGCCACTCAATTGGTGTCAGGACGCACAGCACCTGCAGAAGGGCATGCCCTTTCAATACCCAAACCCCCAGAAGGTCCTTACCACAAACACCTCCCTACTGGGATGGGGTGCCCACTGCGAGGAACTGCGCATGCAGGGCAACTGGTTTCTCGAGGAGAGTCGGCAGCAGATCAGAGCCATTTTTCTTGCGATCAGGGCCTTCCAACACGCCTGCAGCATCACTTGGTTCTGGTCCAAAAGGACAACCAGGTCACGATACTCTACCTGAACAAACAAGGGGGCACAGGGTCTTACCACCTCTGCCAGGAAGCAGTAGCCCTCTGTTCATACATGGTCAGTCAGGGAATGCTTCTCAGGGTAGTATACCTTTCGGGCCAGGACAGTGCCCTAGTGGACAGACTGAGCAGGGTCCTCCAGGTGCATGAGTGGCGATTAGACCCCAGGGTGGCACAGTGGCTATTCCGACTATGAGGAAACCCCAAGCCTGGACCTCTTTGCCAGCCCAGCCAGTGCTCAGCTGCCCCGCTTCTGTTGTTTTCAGCTGCAGCTGTCCCAGATAGCGGCAGACGCCTTCCTCATCTCGTGGTTGGAGGGCCTTATATATGCCTTCCCTCCCATGCCACTAATCGCCCAGACCCTCTTCATTGTACAGCAGGACAAGGCTTCCATTATCTTGGTGGCCCCACGGTGGCCAGAGACGGCCTTGGTTTCCTTTACTACTTCGCCTCTCGATGGAGCTCTTGGCCTCTCTGGGGAGTTCCCCAGGACTACTGACCCAGGAAGAGGGCTCTCTTCTCCACCCCAACGTGGGGCCTTTGTTGCAAACAGCAAGATTTGGTCCGCGAGACCTAGCGGAGGCTGAAGGAATTCCTCTTGCTTAAGCCTATGGTGGTCCAGCTGGTGGGTTTGTTTTTTCTAAAGTTCCTATGTAAATGCCTTGTGCGGCTGCAATCTCAGAATGATGTCTTTTGTGATGCCCCTCAGCAGGCAGCTTTTGTTAGTTCTCGTCTTTTTGTTTCCCATCTATGGAGGGAATTTATGTTGCAGTAGTAAATAAAGATGTGTGGATTAAATTGTCTACCTATGCTTTGCTTGCATGTTTGAAAAACTATTTTTCTTCTGTTTTCTTGGGTCCTCATGGTTGTTGGGCTAGTGGGCGTCTCATTGTATTGGGGGGTTTTCTGATTGTTATAATTTCTTAATATGCTGTAACTCAGATTGCCTTTTTCTGTAAAAGTTTGTTTAGAATTTTGTGAAAACTTATAAATATAAAATTTTTAAAAAAAGGCCCTGGAGGAGTACCTTCAACACAACATGACTGGGGATGTGGCCATAGGGGTCGTATGGGACAGGATGAACACAGTGATAAGAGGGCAGCTAATCTGCATAGTGGCCCAGGGCAAAAAGCAGAGGGGGGATGCGGAGAGGCAACTAATAGGTCAAATAGCAAAACTCGAGCAACACCACTAGAATGATAGCGATCTCAACCTGATAGCCAACCTAATAATACTAAGGGGAGAATTAAGCAAAATGAGAACGCTAGAGATTGCACATGAATTAAATATCCTACGGCAAAACCACTTTGAAGGAGGGAATAGAGCTGGGAAAATACTGGCTAGCAGATTAAAAACAAAGAGGCAAGCAGCCAATATTACTGGGATAAGGAATACTAAAGGGGAAATGGTGTATCAAACCCCCCGAAGTCCAACAGATATTTAGGGAATATTATAGAGACTTGTATAAGAGTGAGGTAAGGGGGGGCGTAGAACAGGGTGAGCTATTCTTGCAGAATGTAACCTACCAAGATTAACAAGAGAGGAAGAGCAGCGTTTAGGGGAAGAGATCAGCAAAGGGGATGTTAGGGTGGTTATTAAAACCCTTAAGCTGGGGAAAGCACCTGGTTTGGACAGATTTACAGCCAGGTTTTATCAGCTGATGGAAGACCAGGTAGCCCCAGTGCTCACACAAGTGCTGAATGGGGCTCTGCAGGGCTATGGGGTACCGGCATCTATGGAAGAGGCGGAAATTACAGTTCTACCCAAGCCTGGAAAAGACAGCAGTGTGTGCGGGTCCTATAGGCCCATTTCATTAATAAATCTAGATGCCAAATTGCTAGCCAAGATTATGGCGACTAGATTGCAGAGAGTAATTACAAAGTTGGTGCATAAAGACCAAACAGGCTTTATTCAAGGCAGGCAGGCAGGGCGGTGACAATATCGGAAAAATCTTAAATATATGGCATTTGAATAATACAGGTGCGGAGGCAGTACTTCTCACGGTCAACGCTAAAAAAGCATTCCACTGAGTAGAGTGGCCATTTATGCTCCAAACTTTGGAGCAGATGGGGCTAGGAGAGAACTTCTTCAGGGGCATTAAAACATTGTATGCTAAGCCGAGGGTATGGATAAGAATGAATGGGGGCTACTCAGAAAGCTTCGAGTTGGCTCGTAATGCATCAGGGGTGCCCTCTATCACTGTTTGTCCTTGCGATAGAGCCATTAGCAGCGTATATCAAACAAACAAAAAGACATAAAAAGGGATAGAGCTGGGAGGAAGAAGCTCTTTGCAGATGACTGAATCTTTACCCTGAGCCGACCATTCACTACCCTGCCAGTACTGATGAAAGCAGTAGGCCGCTATAGCGAAGTGGCAGGATATAAATTGAATCTTACTGAAACCAAAATCATAGGGATTAACCTCCCACAAGAACTGATAGAAAAGCCTAAGACTAGCTTTCTATTTAAATGGGTGACCACAGCCTTCAGGTGCTTTACAAAGTGTTACGGGGGGGAGGGAGGGTAAGGGGGACAGATATTGGAAGTCAGGCTCAGTAGGAGACACAACTACCAGGGGGAATGGCATGAAGAAAGATGGCGGAAGATATATAATGGTGCCTATAAGGTGGCACCAAAAATATCATTCTTAGAAAACACTATTAAGATACGCCTAAGAATGTAGTGGACACCAGTAAAGGTGCTGGCCTCAGTGACTGTTGGAAAGAACATGGGGCATCTACTTTGGAACTGCCCCAAGGTGAGATCATTTTGGATGGAGGTGGAGAGGCTATATAAAGAAATTACTAAAGTACCCCTGAGAATGACTCCAGAGAAAGTCATCATGAATGAAGTGTGGCAAGGAGGGTATAAGAGGATGGAACTATTTCTAGGGTACTATATAGGGGCCACCCGAATGATCTTACTAGTCTGGTGGAAAAGAGCCGAAGTCCCAACTATAATGGAGGTGGTGACCAAAATAGATTGGGTTTGGGGTTTGAGTGCTGTGGCAGCTTACAAACAACACAAAACTGGAGCCTATCAAGATACCTGGAAGTAGTATGAGGAATGGAGGGTGGAGGGATTGAGGACCCTCTTGGGGAGATCTACTAATAAGTGCCCTCAGGGATATAGGGGCCTATGACAGATTGGAGGAGCAGCATCCATAGATGAACAAGGTAACTAAGACAACCTTAGACTCGATTGAAGTTCAATCCCAACCCGCTACAGAACCAGCAAACCCATGTATATAACTGTAAAAAGCGCATGCTGTAAATAGCTCACACTAATCAGCACACCAACACCCATGCACCCTCACTGTACATAGACTTATCTAACATAAACACCATTACCATTGATTGTTTGATGTGTACACCGCCTTGATTGAAGGATAAGGCGGGATAGAAATAACCTTAAATAAATAAATAAATAATGGGGGTGGCAAGAAGAGAGAGGGGTGGGAGGGGGAGATCATCTGGTAGTATGTATTGTGTAACTGGCACTTACTGTAGTAGTTTGTATAGCATACATGGAAAATAACACACATAAACAATAGTTTAGGGGGGTAGGTAGTAGTTTAATGATATGACATGCTCAAAGAATTATATACAAGGAATGAGAAGCATAAGGGTTAGCACACAAAGAAAATGCAGTCTGCCTGAGAATAGAGATATGGTTATAGAATTGTATAAATTACCAGTTACCAACCATGTATATCTCATATTTTATGTCATTTCATTTCCATTCTACAAGTAGAGATACTGCCTCCTGCAGAAAAGGGAGTAAAACAGACAGAATAGAGAAAGAGGAGGACTGTATTTACAGACTAGATGTTAATGTTCCGCGATGTATATTCTGATGTGTGTGAATAAAAAATTTAAAATTACAAAAAGAAAATAAAAAAAGTTTGGACAAGTTCCTGGAGGAAAGGTCCCTAAACCATTATTAAAGAGGACCCAGGTAATCCACTGCTTGCCCCAATTCAAGCATTATGGAACCTGTGTGTCTTTTTGGGAAACTGCTAGGTACTTGTGACCTGGATTGGCCACTGTTGGAAGCACAATACTGGACTTGATGGACTTTGATCTGACCCAGTTTAGCAGTTCTTATGTTCTTATGTAAAAGGCAGCCCTGTCTGGTGCCTCTATGAAATGGAAAACATCCTGAGTACCCCCATTAATCTTTACCACACCCACTGGGCAAGCATATAGTGCATTAATCTATCTAGTGTAATTAGTCCCTATGCCCAACTTCGCCATGCTTGCCCATAGAAATTCCCACCTTACTTGGTCGAAAGCCAGAATTATAACCAGTTCCTGTGTTTGCTGGATCTTTTGTATTACGTTCACTACTCTCTTGATGTTATTACCCGCTTGGCAGCCTTGTAGAAATCTCATTTATTCTGGGTTAAACAACCCCGGTATATAGCTTCCCAATCGGGCTGCCAATATTTTTGCCAATACTTTAGCATCTAAGTTGATCAATGAGACTGGCCATCATGAGGAACACAATGTTGCATCCTTCCCCGGTTTAGGAAGGACACTCGTACCTGCCTGCCCCATTGTACTGGGCAAGCTGCCTACCTCTCTTACTCCATTCTAAAGATTTTGTACTCCCATGCGCTTAACCCATCTAGCCCTGGTGCTTTCTCATTTACTAGAGATCTGATTGTGGTATCCCAGCTGTTAAGTGCTGATCCAGCCTCACTTGGGCAGTTCAACTTGTACTAAGTAATCTTCTATCTCACTTTTGCTTCCCCCTGCTTCATTAAGATATAGTTCTCTATAAAAATGTTTTCCAAATTCTGACCTCATGTTTTCATCTCTCCAAACCCACTCTCCCTTGTTTGATCTAAGTTTTGAGACTGCATAGACAGCTTGTTGTGGTCTTAAGACTCCTTGCAAGCCATTTCCCTGGCCTATTCCCGTGTTCATAAAACCGCTGTTTCACTCGCTGGAGCTGAAAGGCCAGAGACCTTAATTGCATCTCCCACACACCTTTACCTTTGCTACTTCAAGAACCTGTTTAGACACTATATTTCCTTTACGTCCATGGGTCACTTCCAGTTCTTTTAAATGAGCATGAGCCCTCTCTAGTTCCTGTTTCCTCTGTTTCTTTTGAAACGACCCCCGGTCTATAAATCATCCTCCCCTACCACTGCGAGCTCTGTTTCCCCATTTGAATTCATGTCAAAAACTTTGTGATTATCCACACAAAGCGCTTCGATCTGTTTGTGGTCTTTCAGTAATGTATCATTAATTCTCCAGGAAAAAGCAGGAAGTCGGTCCTCACATATGGTTGACGTCAGCACCGACTGAGCCCTCGTGGAAGCATCCCCCCAGCTTTCAAAGAAAGCCTTTGAGAGATGCCACCACACATGCGCAGTCCCCTTCCCACCCAAGGGTGCCATCTTGCTCAGTCTCCTTTTTTCCGTGGAGCCCTTCAGACGTTGTCTGCTTTGTCCCCAGAAAAAGTTGATTTTTTTTCTCTCCGAGGTTCATGCTCACCTCCAGTATCATACCGGTACTCTTCCCGCCTGCCAACCTCGTTGTTTCGGCATCGAGTTCGGTTCATTTCTGTAGTTTTTTTCTTGCATCTTCGTGCCTTTTTTTCTTGTGTCTTCGTGCCTTCGTGCCTCTCCCGCTGGCAGTCTGGAGAGTCTTCGATCTCGCAGGGGTACCTTTTCCCCCCATGGCTACCAGTGGCTTTAAGAAGTGTGATCGGTGTCCAAAATTATGTCCTTGACCAACACACATAACTGCTGTCTCCGCTGCCTGGGACCTGATCAGTCTCTGCAAAAGGATGTCCAGTAAGGCCCTCAAGAGCCGCCAGCAGCAGCACAATAAGTTGTTGTTTCCCCCCCCCCCCCCTGAGTCCCTGGTGCCTCCGAAGGCCAGGGCCTTGTCTGAGGCCCCGACATCTCAGGCCGAACACTCCGAACCCAAGCCTCGTCAGGAGCCCTCAGAAAGAGGGTCTCCCTCGAGGGAACCCAGGAAGAAGAAGAAACCCTCGAAGGCAGCGTCCTTGATGGTTCTGACCGGCCGGGGGCTCCCCGGGCCCGGGCCTGCAGTCTGAGGCATTGGAGAAGGAGTGGCCTGCAAAGGTCCCCCTGAAGGATCCGACTGTGGACCGGCCTCGGTCCCCAGACACTGTCCTCGTCAAGGATTCCCCTTTGGGGGAGCTGGCGTTGGGCCCAAGTCCCTCGGTGCAGCGGAATCTTCTGGCCTGGAGTCCAGAATGGCGGCCCTGGAGCGCAGTTTGTCTGCCTTCATGGACCAGCAGCAGCCGCTGTTGTCCGGCACGACCGGTTCATCCGCCCCGACCACCGGGCCTTCGACATCCAAGATGTCCCCGGAGGCCAAGCCAATCCTCGAGGTCCTTTGGCCTTGCGTTGATCCTCAGCCGAGGTCGCGTTCTGAGTCCTTCTCAATGAGACTGTGGTCATCCCCCAACAAGTTTGCCAGGCACTGGCCGCGGGGCATTGGGAGCTTGGAAGCCTGCGAAGCCTTTCTATGAGTCCTCGATGGACTACTCTGAGTGGGAGACGGAGGATGAGTCATCCCCCGATACTCGTTGCCACCGCGACATCCCATCTGACTCTCCCATCTCTGAGCCGCAATGGAGGTCTTCTCTCGAGGATATGAGCTTCCTTGATTTTGTTAAGGACATATCCAAGGCCCTGGCATTCCCGACCGAGTTGGAGGAGGATCCTTGGGTGGATGAACTGGAAATCCTCCAGTATGAGGCCCCTCCGCGGGAGTAGCTTACGGTGCCCATTCCTCCCATCCTGGAACAGCTGATGCTTCAAATGTGGGAGACACCGGCTTCGGTGCCGGTGGTGAGCAAACAGCTCAACTCGATGTATCAAGTCCGCTGGAGCCCAGATTTCCAGAAGTCACACCTGCTGCATAACTCCATGGTGGTGGAGTCGGCCATGCATCAGCTGAAAAGCCAGAAGATGCACTCCTCTGTGCCCGCCAACAGGGAGGCCCGCACCCTGGACGCGCTCGGCAGGAAGTGCTACCAGGGCTCGATGCTCTTTGGCCGCATCCAGGCTTACCAGCTGTACATGGGCATGTACCTGAGAGACCTGCCAAAGGAACTTGCCGGGTTTTCGGCTGGTCTCTCAGAGGAACCCTTGCACTGGTTCAAGAACCTGGCCAAAGCAGTCCGTGAATGTTCCAAATTCATGTCTTGGGCGGCCTATGATGGGTTGGAGTTGGCAAGCTTGACTTCAGTTGTCCAACCTCGAGCAGTGGGTTCAGGAAAAATTGGTTGATGTCCCCTGCTAAGGAGAAGAACCTCTTTCTCAAACCCATGACCAACAAGGCTGCCGAGCTGGAGTCCGATTTCTTGACGAGGATCAGGCTCTCAAAAAAGATCGCTGCCACTCCACGATGGAAGGGCTCTGGTTAAAAGCCATCTACCCGAGGAAGGGTGCTGTTTACATTAACTACCTATCTTATCAGGCCTCCCCAGCTCCCCAACAGGGTCAGCAGACCAAGAGACATGGGCATGGTCCACATAAGCAGAAAACTCCAAAACCCCAAGCACCGGCTCTGGCCCAGCCAGGGGGGAGCTTTTGACTCCTTGAGCTAACCTCTCCTACCCCAAGGAGATCAACAGCCCACAGGGGGACATCAGGCCCTCTATGCCCAGAAGTGGGTGACCATCAACACCGACTCCTGGGCACTACGGATAATCAGGGAGAGGTATCTTCTCCACCTGAGTCAGACACCTCCCCCTTATTTCCTGGGAGAGCCCCTCAAGTCTCCCCTCCACTGGGAACACTTTCTGAAGGAGTTGGCAGTTCTTCTCGAGGACAAAGCAGTGGAGCCAGTGCCCTACCACCTCAAGGGTAGGGGGTTCTATTCCAGGTATTTCCTCATGCCAAAGATGACAGGAGGTCTAAGACCTATCCTCGACCTGCACAACCTCAACAAATTCCTGGAAAGGGAGAAGTTCAAGATGCTCTCCCTTGGAACATTGCTGCCATACCTCCAGCAGGGAGACTGGCTATGCTCCTTAGACCTCAAGGATGCTTATATCCACATCCTCATTCACCCCATCCACAGGAAATACCTGAGGTTCGTGGTATGGGGCAGGCACTTCCAATGCAGGGTGCTCCCTTTTGGCCTCGCTTCTGCCCCAAGAGTCTTCACAAAGTACTTGATAGCCATGGCTGCCTTCCTCCAAGGGGTCTTCGTCTTTGCCTACCTGGACAACTGGCTTATAAAGGGAGGCATGACCTCCGAGGTGCAACAGGCCACCACATGCACCGTCCAGGTTCTGCAACACTTGGACTTTGTCATAAACTACCCCAAGTCTCACCTCCTCCTGACACAATGTCTGGAGTTCATTGGGGCAAAGATCGACACACTTCAGTCAAAGGCTTTCTTGCCCAGGGACCGAGCTGATTGTCTCAGGTCTCTAGCTCGGGACATACAGTACTGTCCCTCAGTGCCCACCCAGCTTCTTCTGTGCCTCCTCGGGCACATGGCCTCCACGGTCCACGTCACCCCAGACCCTCGCTTCCACATGAGGGCAGCACAGTGGTGTCTCCGGAATCAGTGGTCTCAGGCCACAGGCCGCCTCCAAGACAAGAGTGTCTGTGACCCACCAGTTGGCAGACTCACTGGTCTGGTGGCAGTCGCCCCAGCATCTCGAGGCGGGCATGCCTTTTCAGACTCCAAGCCCCTCGAGTTTCCTTACCATGGACGCCTCCCTGCTTGGCTGGGGAGCCCACTGCGGAGATCTCTGCACCCAGGGCAACTGATCACCACATGAGAGCACCCAGCAGATCAGCCTCCTGGAGCTCCGAGCCATATACCTAGCCTTGAAGGTCTTCCGTCACCACCTGTGTCACCAGCTGGTCTTGGTCCAGATGGACAACCAGGTGTCAATGTTCTACATGAACAAACAGGGGAGCATGGGGTCCCGTACCCTTTGTCAGGAGGCTCTAACCCTCTGCTCGTATGCAATCCGACAGGATATCCTCCTGCGGGCAGTGTACCTGCCAGGCCAGAACAACCTGCTGGCCGACAGACTCAGCAGAGTTCTCCAGCTGCACGAGTGGCACTGGACCCCATGGTAGCCGGTTGGCTTTTCCAGCTCTGTGGGGAACCCATGATGGACCTGTTTGCCAGTCTGGGCAACTTTCAGTTGGCCCGGTTCTGCTCCCGGCAGGTCCACCTGCCAGGGTGGCAGCGGATGCATTCTTAGTCTCATGGTCGGAAGGCCTCATGTATGCCTTCCCTCCAACGCCGCTGATCATCAAGACCTTGTTAAGGATCCTCTCCGACAGGGCCTCACTCATTCTGATAGCTCATCGGTGGCCCAATCAGCCGTGGTTCCCTCTGCTTCTACAGTTAAAAGTGGAGCACCCATTCCCTTGGGGACCGCCCCGGGACTCCTATCTCAGGAGTGGTCTCTCTCCTACACCGCAACCTGGGGTCCCTGTCGCTGACAGCACGGCTGCTGAGAGGGTGACTCTGGCTCCTTTCAATCTTCTCATTGAGGTGGAAGACATTCTGATAGACTCTAGCAAAGCCTCTACTAGAAAGGCTTACGCCCTCAAATGGCGCAAGTTTTCTGCTTGGTGCACCGAACACGAAGCTGATCCTTTCTCCTGCCCGGTGGATCTGGTGTTACAGTACCTTCTCCAGCTCTCAAAGTCCGGGTTCAAGTCTAACTCTGTCTGAGTGCATCTCAGTACCCTGGGGGCGTACCACCATTCCGGTGGATGGTAAGCCTCTCTAGGTCCAGCTGTTGGTGACCCATTTCCTTCATGGCATGCTTTTATTGAAGCCCCCGGTTCGTCCGCCGACGACTGAATGAGACCTCAGCGTGGTGTTGGGGCAGCTCACTTGCCCGTCCTTCGAACCTCTGGCTACCTGCCACCTTCACTACCTTTCTTGGAAGGTGGCCTTCCTGGTTTCACTCATCTCCACTCGCAGAGTTAGCGAGCTCAAGGCCCTGGTGGTGCTTTGCATGCACCCCATATTCCTGCTGAAGGTAGTGTCGCCCTTCCATCTGAACCAGGAAGTGGTGCTTTCTACCTTCTTTCCAAGACCTCACTCCATTCGGGTGGAGACGGTCCTTCACACCTTGGACTGTAAGAGGGCCTTGTCCCCTTCTATATCCAATGCACTCAGGGCCACCACAAGGCTTCTCAGATTTTCATCTCCTACGACCCAATTAGGCTGGGGGAGGCGATGACCAAGTGTATGCTGTCCACATGGGTGCGGACTGTATCGACCTTATGAGCGGGTGAGGCTCCTGCTGGAAGGCCGCATCACAGTGCACCGTGTCAGGGCCATGGCAGCCTCATTGGCAAATGCGCTCTGTTCCGATTGTGGACATCTGCCGGACCGCCACCTGGTTTTCAGTCCATACCTTTTCAGCCCATTACTGCCTGGAAAGAGAGTCCCGATGGGACAGTGCCTTTGGCCAGGCTGTGCCCCGTAATGTTTTCGGGGTTTAGGCAATTCCTACCCTCCGACCCTTCTGTGTTCAGGGTACCGGAGTGCTGGTTCATCGGACATAGGGTTCTTACTGTGGTCTGTGCACACGGGCTAATTGCTGCTGCTTGCAGCTCCCCATGAGGGAGCCCCTATTTTCACTATGTGCTTTTGGTAGCCTGTAGCTGGGGAGTCCACTATGTGAGAACTGACTTCCTGCTTGTTCGCGGAGATAGCGTAGTTACTCACCTGTAACAGGTGTTCTCTGGGGACAGCAGGAATCAGTCCTCACAGTCTTCCTTCCTTCCCTTGGAGTTGTTCCCTTACCATCTTTTATTTTTGCCGTCTTTTAGCTATGTCATCTGACTGAGCAAGATGGCACCCTTGGGTGGGAAGGGGACCGCGCATGCATGGTGGCATCTCCCAAAGGCTTTCTTTGAAAGCTGCAGGGAAGCGTCGGTGCCGACGTCATCCATATGTGAGGACTGATTCCTGCTGTCCCCAGAGAACACCTGTTACAGGTGAGTAACTACGCTTTCTCCAGTATTTAATCCTTGGCTGAGAGCTCCCACCCTCATATCTCCACCCATGCAAACCCATGATCTATCCAAGTGATGGGTTCATATTCCCCTCCAGTCATAAGAACATAAGATATGCCATACTGGGTCAGACCAAGGTCCATCAAGCCCAGTATTCTGTTTCCAACAGTGGCCAATCTAGGTCCATATGTACCTAGCAGTTTCCCCAAGGGACACAGGTTCCACAATGCTTGTATTGGTTCAAGCATTGATATCCTGGGTCCCTTCTTAATAATGGTTTATGGACCTTTCCTCCAGGAACTTTTCCAAACCTTTTTTAAACCCAGCTACACTAACAGCCTTTACTACATCCTCCGGTAACAAATTCCAGAGTTTGATTACACGTTAAGTGAAAAAATATTTTCTTTTATTAGTCTTAAATAGTTTACCCTGTAGCTTCATTGCATGTCCCCTAGTCTTTCTATATTCTGATAAGGTAAACAATCGATCTACGTTTACCCGTTCCACTCCGTTCATCAATTTATAGACTTCTATCATATCTCCCCTCAGCCGTCTCTTTTCCAGGTTAAAGAGCCCTAACCTTTTTAGCCTTTCTTCATAGGAGTATCCTTCCTTCCATCATAGTCTTCACTAACTGAGAACTCATCAATATATCAGAGTATGTATATCATGCAGTGTTTAGTAAAAGGAGTACTCTTCGGATTTTTCTCTCTCCATCCATTAAGTAATTGCTATGATCTCATCAGCTCTATCAGGCATTTCTTATATGTCTTTCCTCCGCGTCCCCTTCCCTTCCCTTTCAGTGATCTAGTTCTGGGTTAATTATTGTATTAAAGTCTCCCGCAAGAATTACTGGGCTTTCTAGGAATCCCGACAGCTCTGTTTGCATATTTCGGATAGCTCACTGATAGCCCCCACTGACATCACTGCCCGGCTCCCCGCCTCTCCCCTTTTTCCTTTTTTTTTTTTTTTAAATTTCCCAATCCCTTTAGGAATTCATTTTACCCCCTCCCTCGATTATGTTGCCTCCCACGCCCCCCTGAATCTCACTCCTTCCCCTCAGTGTTTGCCATTACTCACTCATTCCACCCTCCACTCCTCCTCTCCTCCACATACTCTTATTACTACTTATTTTGACATCCCTCTACCTTCCATCCACCATTTTCCCCTCCATCTACTTATTCAAGTCATCCCTTCCTTTCACCCTTTACCTCTTTCATATTTTCACTTTCCCGTGTGCCTCTCAAATGCCCAAACCTCTCAGTCTCTTAGCATCTCTTATTCATTTCAGACAGCCATTATGTCCCAATAGCACCATTCAGCCCAGTCCATTTGCTCCCGGGGCTTCAGCAGGTTGCTCGTTCTGCCTCTTCAGTCTCCTGCCTCCTTCGACTCTGTGCCATGCTGTCTCCTTGCATGGCGGCGTGACAATTGCTCCCTGTATATCCTCTTCTCCTTCAGTCCCGAGTTCCTGTAGAACCACAAATGCTTCCACCCTTGTCTTAACCCTCATTTTGCATCCATCCTTAGTAATCGCCATCACAAATGGAAACAGCCATTTATATCTTATCCCTGTGTTTCTTAGTTTGTGTTTTTTCTCTGAGCTCCTGCCTTCTGCGGAGTGGGGTTGGTGAAAGATTTTCGTATATCTCCATAATGTGAGAGTTCCAATTGATATTACCTTGTTTGCGTGCTCCTTGTGTGTATAGTTATGGAAACACACTATGATATTTCTCGGGAGATTAGCCCCTATAGGATCCAGTGATGTGTGAACTCTGTCCAGAATAATTGTAGGCCGCTCCGCTTCCTGCCATATAGTAGAGATCACCTCTTGAACTACTTTATGGCAGTCTGTGTACACCTGCTTTTCTGGGATGCCTCTGAAACAGAGGTTGTCACCTACTCCTATTTTCTATATCTTCCATTTTGTCTGCCATCAATTCTTGTGCTTGTTCCAGAGCTTTCATTTGTTTTTTTAAGGTATCACAATTGCTGGCTTGGTTCTCCATCTACTGCTCAATGTCTTCTATGCACCGGCCAAATTCGGACATTTCCAATCTCAGGTCTGAAGCCTTTGTGAACACATCTCCCCTCAAAAGCTGCATCTCTGTTTTCATCTCTGTCATCCATTGTCACAGTTCGCCTGCCTATATGTTAATGGGGATTTGCTTCTCAGCTCCATTGCCTTTGGTTATTTCATCTCCCATTCAGTGCTGCTGTATGTCTGCTGATGTCATCTTAGGGGCATCTTTTTTGGTATCTCCTGGGCAGTCAAATGTATAATCCGTAAGATCTACCTTTTTCTTTTTGCTGGTCATTTCTTCTCCAAAGAGTGGGGTATTTATAGATTCAATTTGCTCAGTTTCTCTAGAGATGCTAATATTTAAGAATGCACAGAGAGAGTTAGTGGAGCCCGAATCTTATGCCTCCATATTTGTCTGTGATGTCACTGGAAGCCCGCACTTGGGCTATTTTAACCTTTATTGCAACCTTTCTATTGGGATGTCCTAACTTCCCTGTTATGATAATATCCTTCAAAGATACCTTACTCTTACCCATGTGTTCTTGAGTATCAACTTTCTCCCATATTTTAATTTAAAAGCTGTTCCGTCTCTTTTTGTTTTTTTATTTTATATTTATGAATTTTAAAATAAATTCAAGAATAAATATACACTCAAAGAAAAAGGAAGCAGTCTAGCAATACAAAAAGGAAAGGACATCAAACATCCTAGAGGAAATAAACACAAATAAAGACTGCAACCCACTAGCCCATAACCATGGGGAGAATGGATAGAAAGAGCCACAAACCAAAACTGAAGGAAAAAAGCCTCCAGTAAGGCTCAAACTAGCAATTATTAAATTATAGCAGCATTCCGTCTCTGCCTCAGTATCTCTCCAGGCGTTCAGGAATGCCGAGAGCTGGGAAGGGTCATAAAAAATATAAGAAACTGCGGGTAACCTAACAGAGCACTTGCATGGAAATTAAAAAAAAAACTGACACCTCCCCCCCCCCCCAATTGCTGTATTCCTGGACATAAAAGAAGAAACTCTCGCCTCCGTTTCTGGGTTTCCCTACATAGGTCTGGGTAAACCCAAACCTGAAACCCTCTAAACTTAAGGGTTTCCGGAAAAAAACATTTTCAGAAACCAATCCCTATCATGCAATAATGAAAAAGTCACCAAAAGGGTGAAAGAGCTACAGGTTTCCTCACCAGACGTCTCCAATATCACTGAGACATCAAGCAAGTCTGCCCTCTGCACCCCTGGAATGGCCCCCTTCCCCTGCAGATCTCCATCCAGTTGGAAGATAATACAATCTAGTAACAGAGGGATGTGACTCAATAGGGGCACCAAACAATTCAATCATATAACGCTTAAACATATCTCTTGCATTAACATATGTTGATTTAGGAAAATTAATAAATGGTCTGTCTCTTCTTTGAATGTTAATGTCAGCAGCCTGGTACCACCCTGTTAAGGTGAAGCTTATCTTTGCGGAATAGGCTCCCTCTTCCCAAGAATGTAGCCTAATTTCTAACAAATCTAAAACCTTCCTGCCTGCGCCATCATCAGCATCCTGGCATTGAGACACTGGAGTTCTGCCTGTCTCCTCAGTCCTGCATATGGTATAGGAAGCATTTGTGAGAATGCTACCCTGGAGATTCTGGATTTCAGCTTTCTGCCTAAATTTAGCTTCCAGAACCCCTCTCCACATTTTCCTGTATCATTGGTACCAACATGTACCAGGATAGCTGGCTCATCCCTAGCACTATCTAAAATCTTATCTAAGTTACGTGTGAGGTCCACAACCTTTGTAGCAGGCAGGCAGGCAGGCAATTGGCCAGGCAATCCACACTCCCACCAGCTGTCAACATGTCTAATGATCAAATCACCAACTAAGACTGCCATCCTAAGAGTGGAAGCGATGTCACCATGCAGACGGAGGCATAAGTCAGGAGCTCTGCTAATCCCCTGGAGTATTTGAACTTTTATCCACTCACCAGCCTCCATTTGTCAAAAGTAGTGCACAGCTACATCTATTGAAGCCTGCTAGATGTCCATGAAAAAAAGGATAGTGAACTTGCAAGAATATGCCTACTCAAAGGAAGGAAGGAGGGGTGGTAAGATGGCACTGGCCAAACTGATTTGTCACAAGGGTGATGGGGGAGCGAGAAAATTGGGACAGCAGCCCAGAGTTGAAGGCAGAGGAACAGATTGGTGAATTTCATAAATGGTTTGGCGAACAGAAGACTGAATGGTTTCTTTCTGGGCAGACGTAGCAGCACTGGTATCCAGTGTAAGAGAGGAAATAGCGGACATTGAATGGCAGATCAGGGAGGTTGAAGCAAACGTGGAGGAGCATGATGACCGATTGCAGGTCTTGAGAAACATGTGGCAGCAGTTGAGCAAACCGGTGTGCCTAGAAGGAGTAGCCTAATAGAGCAGTGGGCTAGAACTAGGAAAGCCAGGGTTTGAATCCCTTTTCAGCTGCTTCTTGTGATCCATTGCCTCGGGTGCAAACTTAGTTTGTAAACCCTGAGAGAATAGAAAAGTATCAACTGTACCTGAATGTAACTTGCCTTGAACTTCTGAGAAAAGGTGTGAGCTAAATCCAATTAGCTGAAAGACCTCGAGAATCACACCCACCAAAACAACTTATGATTACAAGGTATCCCAAAAGAGGCTGCTTATATGGACTGTGCAACAGTGATTGAGAGAATCGTTCCACAACTGATGTCAAATGTGGAGGATCAGGGGAGTCTCCTCCAGTAAAGCTTGAAAGAGCCATTGAGTCCTGGATCCTTCCAGACCGAATCTCCCGAGGGACATTGTGGTGTGTTTCCACAGTTTTGTGTTTAAACAGAGGGAGTAGAGGCCAGAGCACAGAGGATAGGGGAAGTGATATGGGAGATCCACAAAATCAATTTTTTTGTGGATGTCTCACAGACTACTTCGTGGAAGAGGAGTCACCTAAGAGACATAATGAGGAAACACCAGGAAGACTGGATTAAATATGTCAGTTCCCTTTAACTCTGGCTGTATCTAAGGAGAATGTGTGTGTCCATTCTATAGTGGAAGTGCTGACTATGCTGAAGGAGATAGAGTCAAAGGGATTGAGGAGCTTCTGCAACCACAGCGAGTGCAATGATGGACACTAGTCAAAAGGCAATGAATGGAGATTAGCAAAGGTTGACTGCAGCATTAGTTGGATTGCAAGCACCAGGATGAGTGGTTTAAGGTCAATGATTGAGATCTGAAGACTGTGTGAGCAGTAGTGACCAGAACTGGGTCAATCTGAGAGACTTATGCTTTATGGATATGATTTCTCCAGGGTCTTGGGTCATTGTTTAGTTGTTTAAAGTAGCTTATAGAGCTTGGATGAATAGAATATGATGCATGGAGTGTACTGGGTCTGTTTGACTGAGTGTGACTATAGATGAGGGTGGTATACTTAGTGGTGTGTTAGACAGGGTGGATGATGGTGGGTGAGTGCATTTAACAGCAGTAACCGGGTCTGCAACCTGAGAGGCTTATACTTATAGGGTATGATCCCTCTGGAGTATGGGTCCCTGAGAGAGCTTTGTCAATTTGCTTAAAGATGTTTTTAGGGTTTGTATGTACAGAAGGCAATGTGTGGCATCTATAGGGTCACTATAAATGAGTGTGATATGTGTGAAATTGGTATGTATAGTGGTGCACTAGCAGTCCTTGTGGCCTTGGACAAGTCACTTAGCCCTCTATTGCCTCAGAAGAATCCGTTATCAATGTCCCTATTTAATGTACATTACCACGTTTAAGTTACAATGTTAACCGCTTTCACTAAAAGATAAAGCTGTATTAAAAAAAAACTGTTATAAATAAATATAGGGGTGGTTGTTGCCGGTGCCGGGTGAGCATTGGTTGGAGAAGGGTAAGTGTGTGTAGTAGTTGGGGGGGGGTCTCTTCCTAAGATGGAATCTTTCTCCTGTGGATGTGTTGTAAAGGGGGAATTGGGCAGTGGAATTGGTGGAGGATGAAGGGTGCACAAGGGGGTTGTGGTCAGGAGAAGGGTGTATGGTTGTGGGCTTCTGTGAGGGTTAGAATGAGGGTGAGGAAGGGAATGGAGGGTTTGTTTATTGCTGATGTGATATCATAAAGAAATTCTTTTGAATGACTACTTGAATACTATTGTGTGAAGTGTTATCAGTCTGGTTGTTTTCAGCAGGGCAGAAGAATAGCTTGAAAAGCTTATTAAAGAATGTGAGTAATAACATAAAGGGAAATTCTGAATTTGTGTAGAACCAGGTACTGTTGCTCATATCTCCACTTTCTAGTCACCGGATTGTTCTTTTTTAGTTAAGTGGCAGCAGATAGAGAGATTTGAGAAATGACCTACAGAATTATAGCAGTATTTAATATCTGTATCTTCTATTGACACTTTTGGCTATAATATTGTAGGCTACAAATGCTGGATCACTTTGCTGAATGTATCAAGCAAGCTAAAGGAGTTCGCCAACAGGCAGTGCAGCTCAACATCTTCACTGCGGTTCTAAGTGCATTAAAGGTAAAAGCATTGTATTCATTGTAATGTTAACCAATAAATTGTGAAGCTTTGAATTTTACCATTTATAGCATAAATTTGTGACTAGCATGGCTCTTTTTTGAAAAATAACTTCATTATAATTTCAAACTGTGTGAATAGTATAATAAACAGGGATGTAATAATGTGTGAAATTTTGATTGCAGCATTGTTTATAATTGTTAAAGGCTTCATACTGTAAACATAAATGTGTAAAACCTCATTTTGCATAGGACATATTGGTAGAGATTGGGATGTCCAGATTGGGCTGTTAGCAATGGCCTTGATTATTTTACTAAAGGCTCTGCTGTGAACTCAGTCTCTTGTAAAATGTTGCATAAGAACGCTGGCAAATACATATGTATTTGTTGGCATGTACAGTGAGATCATCGATTTTCACAAAACTCTACATGTCCTAAAAAAGTGGTATCACATGGGTCTTTGCACATGTAATTGTCAGTAAATACAAGTTTAGGTGCCAGTTTTGCAACATACACCTATATTTGCTGGCACTTGGACATGTAAGTGTTGGATTTCACAAGACTGCATAAGAGGAGTTAAATAAGGAAATGAATGAAATAACTGAATTTCTGAGGCACTGTTAGACACCACTGAGGTGTAAACAGTTGCATATCATGTACACACTACACTGTATGAAAACATTTGCCCCCATAATTGTTTGCCGTGGAAACCGCTTTGATTGAATGATAAGGCGGTATATAAATACCATTAAATAAATAAATAAAATATCGTCCTGCTAGACCAGTCCAGACAACTCACTTGTCTGGAACACAACCCCTACCAGCAGATTGGTGGATACAAAAAAAAAAAAAGCCCAGGTTTCAGGGACATCACTTCTGTGCTTCTATTCCCCTCAGCCACCAGAGGTCCCTTCAGTATTTCTTTATCTCCATCAGATGGTGGATGGATTTTCTCCTCCCTATAGAAAATCTGAGGATTGCAAGGAAAGAGATTGATTAAACACTTGTGGACAACCACTTTAAGCATAGAAAGGTGCCTCTCTCACTTGAGTGCGATGTGGGAGGCTCCACTAGACTGTGGTCTTCTCGGTAGCAATAGGAGGAGGGAAAATTGGTTCAGCTCCATGCTCTTATCATAAGAGCCTGTTGAGCAGCCACAAATTGGAAGGATCTGGAAGAGTGCAGCAGCCTCACACAACCTCATCACGCCCTCCCTGCTCTGTCCTCCCCTGCTCTCTCCCGAAGATCGTAGAAGGCTCTCAGAGGGATCTGCCTGCTAGCTACCATAAAAGCCGTGCTGTAAAGCCAGCCAGTGAAACAGTTTCAAGGGAGTAGAGCTGAACCCGGCATGGATCTCTGCCTCAGGCTCTCAGGTGGTGAGTACCAAGGCTTGACATGTCATTGTCCTTATTGAGGGCTCCCGATTCCGTCTTCTTGGGATGCAATTTGGAGTGGACTGCTGGTGACTGTTGGTGCTGTGTGGGAGTTTTCTGTCATTTTCTGCATGCGATAGTAACGTTTTTACCTATTGTGCACCTGGTGGTCATACGGTCCTAACGTGTGCTCCATCCAAGTGGCTCTAATGTGTTCTTTTTCCCTAGCGCTTATAACACGTATAACATAACAGCGCAGTTAATGCACACTTGCGGACCAACACAGCCTTAGCATGCGTTGTTGTGATACTTGCCCTAACTCTGTCTTCTTCCAGGAAACTTTGACCTTTGGCAAGCGAGGCGCCTTCGTCCCCGGATTCTGGACTCTACTTTTCCTACATGACAGCTTCTGAGTTGTCCCTGGAGGGTCTGCTTTCCCCCTCTCAGCCGAGGCATACAGTTAGACTGACCTTGCCTGCCTCAGGGCCGGAGGTGACAGATGGCGCTATGGGTAAGAATATTCAGCCGGCCGGAGGATCCGGTGACCGTGCTGTGAGCTGCTTATCATCCTCTAGGGGGTCTGTGGCAGCTGTGCCCCCTGGTGTTGAGGAGTCATATCTGAGAGGAGAGCTTCCAGACTCCTGATTGCCCTCCGCAGAATTCTTTCCCTTTTTGCAACAGGCCTGGTCCTTCTGACATTGAACGTCAGACCTGCAACCCCTGCATGCCCCCAGGCGCAGTCTCATGTGGGGCAGGCTGAAAGTAGAAATTCTTTTCATTTACCGTGGCTAAGTATCCCCAGCAAGGGGCTCCCCCTGGAGATGGGGAACAGCTGGGAGCTATCTGAGTTGACTATGAGTGTGATTCAGATGACTCTGTACTGGGCTCTGATGTGGATGAGGAAGTGCTCTCGCCTTCAGAAAATTATGCAGAGATTGATGTGATCTGCCTTTTCCAGAAGGAGGAGCTTGTGGCATTGATTACCAGGGTCTTATCCGCCTTGAACTTGACAGATACTTCCAGCACGGAGCAGGAGCAGAAGGTACTCCCGCTTCCTCAAGGGGTGCTAAAATTTACTACTGTCTTACCATTCCCGGATGTGATCAAGGATATGATCTGGTCAGGGGACTCTCCTGGCTTCCTACCTAAAGGATTAAGTGTGTGTCCTAGAGGGAGAAGTGCATCGAGTGGTTCAGCATTCCCAAGGTAGATGCACAGGTCATGGCAGTTACCAGACGGACCATTATTCCTGTGGCAGACAGGTTGGCCATAAAGGATTTTCTGGACCCTAAGGTGGATTCCTTGCTGAGGAGCCAGTTCACTGTACTGATGGCTATTCTCTAGTTGGCAGTATATACCAGCCTGACGTCTCAAGCCCTGCTCCAGTGGATTCAGTATCTTCCACCGGATGATACTACCCCTCTTTTGGAGTCAGCTACAGCCTTCCTTTTTGATGCCATGTATAACCTGGTACATTTGGCAGCCGGAGATGGTGCTTTGATGACCGTGTGGATTTGGCTCCGGCACTGTGCTGCAGCGGACATATGCTCCAAAGTCCTGTTGCCTCAACTGGCTTTTAAGGGGAAGCTTCTGTCTGGAGTCAATTTGGAGAAGCTGGTGAAGGAGCTGGTCAAGACTAAATCTTACTGCCTTCCATAAGACATGTCCAAGGGGCCTGGGTCTGGTCCCCTTTCTCATCAGCCTCTGCCTGTACACTAAGGGCGTGCTGGCCGGATTCCCGGGGGTCTCTGGGCTCTTGTCATTACCGACCTAGAAAATCTTTCTTCCCCCTCTGCTTCTGGGCTTCGGGCTTGTTCTCGGTACTTTCATGGAGCATGTGGGCCCAGGGACAAGGTCCCCTCCAGTGGGGGCCCATTCCTTGATTCCTCCTTGGACAAATTGCTGTGCCTAAAGGCGGCGGTGTCCATTACCCCCCCCCCCCCCCGATGAGCAGGCCATCTATTTTGCAGTGCCAAAAAAGGACTGTTCCTTCCAGCCCATTCTGGGCCTCAAGGGGGTCAACAAGCACTAGTGTGTCCTGCATTTCTGGATGGAAACCTTGCACTCAATGATTCAAGTCGTGCGCTGAGGAGGGGGGGGAGTCCTTGGCTTCTCTGGATTTGACTGAAGCGTATTTTCATATCCCAATCTTGGCAAATCAGCAGACGTATCTGCGTTTTGCCATGCTTGGTTCTCATTATCAGTTCGCCGCCCCCCCCCCCCCTCCCTTTCGGGCGATCCATCATCCCAAGGACATTCTCCAGGGTCATGGTGTTGGTGGCTGTGTCCATCCCTATTTGGACAAATAGCTCATCTGAGCCAGTTCCCTTTCAGAAGCGTCTCAGTTGGCATCCCGAGTAGTGTCCTTTTTTGAAAGCTTGGCTAGGTGATCAAACAGGGAAAAAGTCAGCTGTCCCTTCCTGGTCCCTAGAGTTTCTGGGAGCATGTTTTGACACTTGAGAGGACAGGTTTTCCTGCCAGAGGAGAAAATCAAAAGACTGTTGGATTGCCTGGTGCTGTTCTTTCCACAGCAAGCTCCCAGAGTCTGGGATTATTTTTAGCTCTTCTGATTGATTGCAGTGACCATAGAGATGGTGCCATGGGCGCATGCTCACATGCGACTGCTTCAACTGTCCTTGTTGACTCAGTTGTCCTTCAGTTTTCAGGAGTTCAACTGCAGGATTCTGTTCCCATTGATGATGATGGCCAGCATGCAATGGTGGTGGCAGCCCTGTCATCTGAATCCTGAGTCCTGAATCTTGCAGATGACAGATGCCAAGATCATATGCCCAGGGCCATTGGAACTGCAGGGAAGCAGTGAGGCCTGTCAACCGCCTTGAAGGGCCATCGGGTTGGCTCCTCTGCATTTCCGGCCCCTGTTCGAGGGCCGGGTGGTTCAAGTGCTTTCAGACAATGTCACAGCAGTGGCTTATGTCAATCAGCAGGGCAACACAAGGAGCACCGGGTTAGATCTGAAGATGGCTCTCCTGTTTGCCTGGGTGGATAAGAATCTCCCAGCCTTGTTGGCCCAGCACATTGCTGGGATGGACCATATGGAAGCAAACTTCCTCAGCCTGCATTCTCTGGATCCTAGACAGTGGGACTTCAGTCAGGAAGCATTTCAGTTTATTCTGCATCACTGGGGTCGTCCCAAAATGGATCTGATTGTGACCCGCTGCTTTTTAAGTCAGCACACACAGACTGGGTCCGAGGGTATCAACACTCTGACTCTGCCTTGGCCAAGTCAGCGACTGCTGTACGTGTTTTCCTCTGTGGCCCCTGGTGGTGGTGATTCGGCATATAGAATGCCACCCAAGCAGGATTGTTCTGGTGCCACCGGATTGGCCGATGAGAGCATGGTTCAGAGATCTGATGCGGCTCCTGCAAGCACCTTCTCTTTGGTTGCCTCCATCTCTGGGTCTGTTGCGGCAGGGACCGACTGAGCAAGATGACCTGGCTGTCTTCTCGCAAAAGGCATGGCTCTTGAAAGGAGATGGCTAGCGTGTAAGGGCTACTCCAGCAGTGGACTCTACTCTGCTCTGTGCTTGGAGGTCGTCTACCAAGCTAGCATACATACAAGTTTGGTGCTGCTTTGAGTGTTGGTGCGGCGTTTGGCAGTTGACTCCTGAGGCAGCCAAGGTTGTCCTCCCTGTTGGCCTTTCCACAGGATGGCCTAGAGAAGGGTCCTTCCCTTAGCTCCCTGAAAGTTCAGATGGCAGCTCTGGCCTATTTCTGGGGTCTGATGGCAGACAAGTCTCTGGCCTTGCACCCAGATGTCTCCTGTTTTCCCCAGGGGCTTCGGCATCTGCATCCTTGCATCCTCCCTTCCGCTCTGTGATCCCTTCCTGGGATCTGTGTCTGGTGCTCAGGGCTCTAATGCCTGCATCCTTTAGCTATTGAAGCATGCTACTGTAAAGGATTTGATGCTCAAGACTGTCTTCTTGGTTGCTGTTTGTTCCACAAGGTGGATTTCCAAGCTGCAGGCTCTGTCTTGTAGAGATTCTTATCTATTCTTTTTGAAGAAGGCCATTTCCATTTGGCCTGTGCCTTCCTTATTGCCTAAGGTGCTTTCTCCCTTTCACATGAAGCAGGAGGTCTGCCTGCTCTCCTTCCTGAAGGAGCAGTGTCGGGAGAAGGATAAGAATCTTTGCCTGGTGGATGTCTGGAGGGTGCTGCTTTGGTACCTGGAGGTTATGAATTATTTTCATAGGTCCAACCATCTTTTTGTGCTGTTTGTTGACTGGTGCAAGGGTGAAGCGGTGGCAAGTCGACTTTGGGGTGCTAGGTTAAGGCGGGCATTGCCTTGGTGTATCTGTTGCAGAACCAGCCAGTTCCAGAGGGTTTACGTGCACATTCTATCTGGGCACAAGCATCCTTTTGGGCAGAACAGAGCTCAATAGTCCCTGCAGACATTTGTCGGGCAGCAACATGGCGAACACTTTCCACTTTTTTCAAGCATTACCACTTGGATGTCCACACGCGGGTGGATATGGCTTTTGGCTGAAGGGTTTTGCAAGTTGTGTGAGGCTTGCCATATTTCTCCCATATACTTGGAGACGAATACTGAAGGGCCACTGGTAGCTGAGGCAAATAGAGGCATAGGAGTGATGTCATTGAAACCTGGGCTTTTCATTGGTTCTTTGTCTCCACCAATCTGCTGTTAAGGGAACACAACCCACTTGTCTGGATTGGTCTTGCAGGACTCAAGGGAAGGACATTAACTGATAAGTGTAATGTCACCTTACTCCCTCAAGTAATGCTGGAGACCCCTGGTCCAAGGAGCGGGTAATTGACATTTTATCTGTTCTTCAGAGCAACTGTAAATATTGATTGGAAATTTTTAAGACATGTCTATTGTCATTGCAAAATGAAAAATCTATATATATTTTGACTTCCCAAATCACACACATCAGAAGCATCTTTAAAATCTATGTGTCCTGGAACATCTATATATGTAAATAGCAGCACTATAAAATTGGTATTTACATATGCGTGCAGTTTACATATGTAAATCCCACTATTTCTACAAGTAAATCTGCATAAGGCTTCTAAAATGATGCCCCTGATCTCCTTCCTGCAAGATTTACTTATAAGAGCTGAATTGTTCTAGAGTGTGGCAGCTCAGATTTAATACTAAAAATGTAAGGTCATGCATGTGGGCTACAAACCCCAGGGAAATGCACAATATAAGGGTGATGTTCTGTGCACAAAAAGTAGGATCTGGGGGGTGATTGTATCTGATGATCTAAATGTAGTCAGATGGGTAAAAAGGCAACAGTTAAAACCAGAAGAAGGCTTGGGCTTATTAGAAGAGACCAGCAGAAAAAAAGGTGGTGATGGTGCCTCTTTATAAGTCTTTGATGAGATCTCATTTGGAGAACTGTGTTGTAATTCTGGAGCTCAAACCTTCAAAAGGATATGAACTGACTAAGGCTGAAATTCAGCACCAGGTGGCTAAATTCTCTTTCATCGCTCCTTTCCCCATTAAATTCTTGCCTCACCACAGTAGCTTCTTGGTTGACACAAAACTGCCTTCATCTTAATCTCACCAAAACTATTGCAATTTGGTTTTCCTATGGCAACCCACCCACTTCACTAGCACCTTCTTTTTCCGGCACCCCTGTTCCCCTAGTCTCCACATTTCGGTATCTTGGAGTGCACTTTGATTCAGACCTTTCCTTTCAAGCCCACGTTTCTCACCTTACCAAGACTTCCTTCTTTTTCCTCCGTCAAATTCGAGCAATACGTCCCTTCCTTTCCCCAGCAGCCCTCACTACCTTGCTTCTGTCACTGGTCATGTCACGGGTGGACTTCTCCAATTCAGTTCTCATTGGCCTCTCTAAATCCCAGCTTGCCCGCCTCCAGAGGATCCAAAACACTGCTGCCCGCCTTCTTACTCATTCCTCTCCCCGGGATCACATAACACCTCTACTCCTCCATCTTCACTGGCTACCTGTTCCCTTCCGCACCCAGTACAAATTGCTTTCTCTAGTGCACAACATCCTCCATACCAATACTCCACAATACTTAGCCGATCTCATATCCTTCCACACCCCCAGGCACACACCCCGTTCTTTTCATCTTAATCGTCTCACCCTCCCTTCACCCTCCCTCGCCCATCTGCAATTTACACGATCCTCTGCTTTTTTTTTCATAGGGCCTGCCCTGTGGAACTCACTTCCCTCATCCCTCCGCCTCGAACCCAATCATAACACCTTCAAAAAAGACCTGAAAACTCACCTCTTCTCCATAGCATTCGGCCTTCCCTCCCCCTTGTGTGACCCGCCTTAGATTCTCTCCCCTTTATGTGTGTATCCACTTCTTGTCTTGTCCTGTCTCTCCTCTCTTTCTTTTCTCATAAGATTATTGTAATTTCCTTTCCACTTCTCTGGCTCCGAGCCTTTTCCTTAATTTGTATATTGTACACCGCTTTGCTTGTTCCAGAAAGGCGGTTTATCAAATAAAATTACCATAACCATAACCATAACCATCCTGTGCTAAATATATTGTAGTAGCTAATCCCGACCTCTTCCCTTTCCATCCACTCAATTACAGTACATGCTATAGACCACCAGCCCCTGCTTCTCTCCTTTCCACTTGTTTGTTTAAAGTATATGCCATGGAGCCCCTCCCTCCTTTCTCCCTCCTACCTGATTAAAAAATAAAGCTTCCCCTTATCAACTCTCTCTCCCACCCCAGTTCTGCTCCCACCCCTACTAATGCCAGTAATGTCTCCAGCTCAAGCCAGGACAGTGAAGGCTTATCTTCCTCTTCGTCTCTCCGGGCCAGTCCAGGTACAGTTGGGTGGTCAATCCCTTCCAGCAGCTGAGGACTGAAAGCTCCAAGTTTTACTGACAGCTCCCTTAGCTCCCCCCACTGATAGGAAGCCAGTCTTCAGTCCTCATCAGCTGGATAGGACGTGTCTCTGGCAGTCTCCCCGAAGAAACGAATTTGGACTCTAGGCAGCATTAGTAAGAAGTTTTTTCTTAATAGCAGCTGTTTGAATATTCGGGCAAGCCTTGCTCCCTGGCTCTAGCAGAGCACTACAGCAAGCGCGACACTGCTTTCTCCACATACCGGGCACATGTCAGCAGTTTATGCTCGGAGGACGGTACAGCGATCTTATACCTGTTTTTCTCTTTCGTGAATGCTGATTAGAAGGCAGAGCCTGCTTTCCTTAATCGGCCGCTGTACCGGGGGGTGCTTAGATCTGGGAGCCCCAGTATCCTCTCCCCGATGCTCTTCCTGGTCTCCGCGGCCCGCTAGCAGCGTGTGTCAGGAGCTGGAAGCATCTCTGTCAGTGCGGACGGTAAGTGTGAGCTTCTGCGTTCGGGGGTGCTAACTCGGGTCTCCTGCCGCGTGCTGCCGGTCCCGGGTGCCCTCCTTCGATTTTATTGTTGTTTAAGCCGGCGGGGATTTGCGGGGTTTTCTCCGGTAGCCGTTTGCTTCCTCGCGCGGGTTTCTTTTCCGGCTGTCCGGTTTGGTTGATATTTGCTTTTTTTTTTTTCTCGTAGTTCGGGGCTATGGAGGGCTCAAGCTCGGGGGATATCCCCAAGGAAAAGCAGCCTAAGGAGAAATCTCAGGGTCCGGCGATAAAGGCGGGAACATCCACCATTTTGTCCTCAGCGCCTTCTTCTCCCGCGCTTTTGCAGTGTTCGGGTAAGAGGAAGTCTAAGTCCCCGAAATCTTTAGTGGCTGAGGACGCCGGCCTTTCTCCTTCTCCTGCAGTGCAGGGCAGTTTGGCTAATTTTTTTTCCCCTGATTTTATACTAGCGTTGCACAAGGCCTATACCTTGCAGCTTGCTCAGCCTGTGGAGAGCCAGGCTTCGGTAGCTCCGGAGCCTGTTCCTTTGAAGGATTCTTTGTTTTCTGATCCTGGGGAAGGGCCTTCTGCTCCATGTCCACGTAGGGACTTGCCCTCAACTTCCTTAGAGGCTCCGTTTTCTTCTTCCATTCTTCCTGAGGAAGGGGAAATTTTATCTGACTCAGTGCCTGATTCTTGGGCCTTCGATGTGGAAGAAGGGGAGTTTTTTTTAATTTTATTTTATTACAGTTTCTTATATACCGCGCTATTCGGTATCAGCGCGGTTTACATCATAACATAACTACCATAACGACAAGTTGTCAGGTTTTACATCGAACAGGGATACAAACTTGGATAACAGGGTAAACTATATACATAAGCTATTTACACAGCAAGGATAGGTAAAAATCAGATAATGAATATGAGGGCATTTCTAGAGTGGGTCATTTCTTGAGAAGGGTATCTAGGTTCAATTGCTGGCTGGGAAGTATTGGAGGAAGAGGTAGGTTTTGAGTGCCTTCCTGAACTGATATAGATTGGTTATGGCCCTAATGTCAGGGGGTAGAGCATTCCAGCATTTGGGGATATAGAAACTGCATGCCCTGTTTGTGGTTGTCTTGTTGCACTTTGTCGATGCCTTTGGTGTGATTAGCAGGTTGACAGCTGTTGCTCTTCTGGATCTGTTGGGGGGTACAATGTAGATAAGATGTGTAAATGAGGAGGAGGAAATGCCTTTGATTGCCTTGAATGCTAATAGAAGTGTTTTGAAGGTGATCCTCCCATGAATAGGTAGCCAGTGTAGCTGTTTGAGAATGGGAGTCACGTGGTCGCTTCTGGCTGCTCCGTAGATGACCCTGGCTGCGGCGTTCATGGCCAACTGTAAGGGGGTTAGTGTGGATTGGGGGAGCCCTTGTAAGATGGCATTTGCAAAGTCAAAATGTGGCAGGATCAGTGCTTGATATATGGTTCGGAAATCATCTGGGCCTGCGGAGGATCCGCATGTGTTCCGGGTCTTTCGGAAAGAGGAGTTGGGGGCACTGATTGGGCAATTTCTCGCGGCCTTAAATATAGCGCTGCCAGTGGTCCCTCAGGAGCCTCTGGAGGATCCGTTGCTGCAGGGTTTTAAACCTGAGCAGTGTTGTTTTCCATTTCACAGAGTGATTAAACAGATGATTGAGTCGGAATGGGAGTGCCTGGAGGCAAGCCTGAGGGGGTGGCGGTCCATTGCGCGCCTCTACCATGTTCCTCAGGAGGAGAAAGACTTACTAAAGATGCCTAAGGTGGATGCTCTGGTGTCGGCGGTCACTAAGAAAACCACTATTCCTGTTGAAGGGGGTGCGGCTCTTAAGGATCTGCAGGATAGGCGGTTGGAGGCTCTTTTGAAGCAAGCGTTTGACGCTAGTGCTTTGGCACTGCAGGTCTCCATCTGTGGGGCCTATGTGTCTAGGGCCTCTATCCGCTGGATTCAGGAGGACGCAAGTCCAGTGAAACAGGAGGAAGAGTCCCCAGATGGGGCCAAGCTCGAGTCTGCGGCGGCGTATCTCGCCGACTCCTTCTATGACTTGATTAGGATTTCCGCAAAATCTATGGCTTCCGTCATTGCGGCTCGGTGGTTTCTTTGGCTTCGCAATTGGGCAGCAGATGCCTCCTCGAAAGCCCACCTCAGTAAGCTACCTTACAAGGGGAAACTCCTTTTTGGGGAAGCTTTGGAGAAGATTGTTAAGGACTTGGGCGATTCCAAAGGGGGGGTCGCCTGCCGGAAGATCGTCCTCAGGGGTCCAAGACAGGTTCCTTGCCGAGGGGGCAGAGCAGAGAGGTCCGTTGCTTCCGGGGGTCTCGCTTTGCTCCGTACCAGAGGGAGCGTTTTCCCTCTAGGGGTCATTCCTTTCGTGGAGCCCGCGGCTTTGGCAGAGGGTTCTTTAGTGCCCCGAACGCCTCCGCTAAAAAACCGCAATGAAGCGAGGCTGGTCCAGGTGGAGTTTCCCGTGGGAGGCCGTTTGCAGGGGTTTCTCCCCGCCTGGACCGCCATCACGTCCGATCTCTGGGTTCTCGAGATTATCCGCGACTGCTACGCGCTGGCGTTCGATACTCCACTATCGGACACCTTCGTCCGTTCCCCCTGTGTTTTGCAGTCCAAACGGGACGCTGTCTCAAGCACTCTTCAGCGCTTACTCCTCCTGAGGGCGGTGGTGCCAGTACCTCGCGACCAGTACGGGTTAGGTCGATACGCGATTTATTTTGTGGTACCCAAGAAAGAGGGCTCCTTTCGGCCTATTCTCGATCTCAAGCATGTGAACAAATGCTTACGGGTTCCGCATTTTCGGATGGAAACTTTACGGTCCGTGATTCGGTCGGTTCAGCCCGGGGAATGGCTTTCCCTCTATAGATCTCACAGAGGCGTATCTGCACATCCCCATTCGCTCAGAGCATCAGCACTTCCTTCGGTTTGCGGTACCCATGGGGCATTTTCAGTTTCAGGCCTTACCCTTCGGTCTGGCCACTGCGCCTCGTACCTTCACCAAGGTCATAGTGGTAGTGGCGGCGGCTCTGCGCAAAGAGGGAATTCAGGTACATCCCTACCTGGACGATTGGCTGATTCGGGCTGCGTCTCCGGAGGAGTCGACGGCGGCGACGGCGCGCGTGGTGCAGTTTCTGGAGCACCTCGGTTGGGTCATCAACCGTGCAAAGAGTCGTCTTCTGCCGGTGCAGAATCTCACTTATCTCGGTGCGTTGTTCGACACGAGGAATGGAGAGGTGAGGCTGCCGCCGGACAGAGTGCGCAAGATTGTGGCGCAAGTGACTGCTTTCAAACGACTGTCGGCTCCGACAGCTTGGAGGTACTTGCAGTTGTTGGGGTCCATGGCCGCGGCGTTGGATCTCGTGCCATGGGCGAGAGCCCACATGCGTCCTCTACAACAGGCTTTACTCTCCAGGTGGTCGCCTCAGGTTCATCCAATGTCGCAGCGTCTGGTGTGCCCCGAGGAGGTTTGCGTCGGTCTGCAATGGTGGCAGGTTCCGGCGCACCTTCAGGCAGGGGTGCCGCTTCGGGATCCGGAGTGGGTTTTGGTCACGACGGATGCGAGTCTTTCCGGCTGGGGTGCTCACTGTATGGCTCAGGTGGCACAGGGGACCTGGTCGGCGGAGAAGAGCGCCTGGTCCATCAATCGTTTGGAGCTCCGAGCGGTTCGGTTGGCTCTTCTTGCCTTTGCGTCTCTCGTTGAGTGGCGTGCGGTACGGGTGTTTTCCGACAACCTGGTGACCGTGGCCTACATCAACAAACAGGGAGGCACGGCCAGTCCTCAGTTGCTGCTGGAGAGTCAATGCTTGCTCCAGTGGGTGGAGCAGCATCTCGAGGCACTCTCGGCGGCTCATGTGGCCGGGAAGGACAATGTTCAGGCGGATTATCTCAGTCGCCATCGCCTGGATCCCGGCGAGTGGGAGCTCAACTGGGCGGTTTTTCACGAGCTCACGGTCCGCTGGGGCCAACCTGCCATGGATCTCATGGCTACCCAGGCCAATGCCAAGGCATCTCGGTTCTTCAGCAGGTGCCGGGAGCACATGTCGGAAGGTCTTGACGGGCTGGCCCAGCCCTGGCCGAGGGACAAGCTGCTGTATGTGTTTCCTCCATGGCCCTTGATCAGGAGAGTCATTCACAGAATCTCCAGGTACAGCGGAAGAGTGATTCTCATTGCGCCGGATTGGCCCAGGCGTCCCTGGTATGCAGACCTGATCAGGCTCTTGGCGGAGCCTCCTTGGCGATTACCCGAGAGGGTCAATCTTTTGAGTCAGCGGCCGGTGTTGATGCCTCAGGTGGATCGATTCTTGCTTACGGCCTGGCTCTTGAAAGGCGGAAGCTGCGTCGGAAAGGTTATTCCGGTGCTGTGATCGAAACGATGCTGAAATCTCAGAGACGGTCGACTTCTTTGGCGTATATTCGCGTTTGGCGCATTTTTGAGGCATGGGCGAACGACAGAGGTATTAGGCCGGTGGAGGCCGATTTACCGCACGTGCTGGCGTTTCTACAGGGCGGTCTGGAGAAGGGTCTGGCCCTGAATACCCTCTGACGTGTTTTCAAGGGAGGGTGCGAGGGCACGCTCTCTCTAGTCATCCGGATGTACGTAGGTTCCTTAAAGCGGTTCTGAAAATCCGTCCGCCCCTTCGGTGGGTGGTGCCGCCTTGGGATTTGAATTTGGTGCTGGATGCCTTGACTGAGCCACCGTTTGTCGCTGGGGCCTCCGTTGGTTTGCGCGAGTTATCTTGGAAGACAGCCTTTCTGGTAGCGTTGTGTTCGGCTCGGAGGGTGTCGGATTTGCAAGCTCTATCTTGTCGGGAACCGTACCTGCGTTTTTCTGATGAGAAGGTGGTTTTGCGGCCTGTTCCTTCGTTTTTGCCAAAAGTGGTTTCGGGGTTTCATATGAATCAGTCCGTCTCGCTCCCCACCTTTCGCTCTCGGAGGGGTGCTGCGTTGGATCCGGCTCTCCATCAGTTGGATATGGGTCGGGTGTTACGGGCGTATTTGCGGAGAACAAGCCCATTTCGGAAATCAGATCGCCTGTTCGTTCTGTTTGGGGGGCCGCGGAAGGGTTCTGCGGCGTCCAAGGCGTGCTGGGTGAAGCAGGCTATCGTGGGGGTTTATCGGGCTAAAGGCAGATCGCCTCAGCTGGAACTTCGGGCTCATTCCACGCGGGCTCAAGCGACGTTGTGGGCTGAGTTGGCCTTCACTCCGCCAGCGGATATCTGTCGGGCGGCGTCATGGTCTAACTTGCATACGTTCGCAAAGCACTACAGATTGGATGTGATGGCCCGGGAGGATGCCAGGGTTGGTGCTTCGGTAGTTGTAGCGGGGCTCGCAGGTTCCCTCCCAGTTTAGGTACTGCTTTGGTACTGCCCAACTGTACCTGGACTGGCCCGGAGAGACGAAGAGGAAGGAGAAATTAGACCTTACCTGCTAATTGTCTTTCCTTGAGTACTCTCCGGGCCAGTCCAGGTCCCGCCCGTCCGTTCTGCGAGCCGTGGTATTGTTCTGAGTGCTTCGGCGTGTGTTTCACAGTCCGTTATTCTGCGGTGTCATGCTGATCGCTTCTTCCTGGAAGAGGATATTGGGGGTCCTTCTGTTTTTGAGGGGCTCTAGGTGGTGTCCCAATGGGGCAGTAACCGCTTAGACATTACAAGAATACAAAAAAACCCCCCAAAAAAACGAAACAGGAAAAGTACTAATAATTTTCGTATCTGAGAAAACAGGCGTAAGGAGCTGTTTCTACGTATTAGTTGCCCTGGGTGGTGTTCTTCCGATCTCATACGGGGCTGTTTTTTGAGTATGGGATCCCTGTTCTTTTTTTGAGTTTTTCCATTAGCTGGTTTCGGGGTAGCTTGCTGCTTTGCAAAGATGTGACTGGCTTCCTATCAGTGGGGGGAGCTAAGGGAGCTGTCAGTAAAACTTGGAGCTTTCAGTCCTCAGCTGCTGGAAGGGATTGACCACCCAACTGTACCTGGACTGGCCCGGAGAGTACTCAAGGAAAGACAATTAGCAGGTAAGGTCTAATTTCTCCTTTGTCAACTTTAGTGTCCAATATTTCTCTGACATGTGCCATTATTAGATCACTGCTATACACTTAGTTAGAAATCAGTCAATGTCATCCTCCTAGCTTGGCTAAGGAAACTTTAGAGAAGCATCTAAGGAGGTAAGAGGGGGATGAAGATGATGAGTGGGGATGGAAGCACTGTTGCCCTGCAGCATATACCATCACTGGGCAGGTAGGAAGGAGAAGAATAGAGGGGCTTTCTGCTTGTGACATGTACTGTAATAAGGTGGGTGAGGGGGGAGGCACTGGCTGTCAGCCCCACCATAAATTTTGTGTTGAAACAAATAAGACTAGGGAGAGGCTTAGTTTGCGTTGGCTAGCCAGTTTTAGGCCTGATATTGCAGCACCTAGATTTTTTCAAACAAAGTTAGGTGGCTAGTGCTTAAAACTAATGCTAACTTCCCAACTTTCTCCCCCTCCCCTTCCAAACGGAACCTTGCTCCTGGTCCACCCAGAATTTGACTGCTAAATTTAGCCAACTAGTAAAAACCTAGACTACTAAATGTAGCTGTTCATCCCATTAAGAAGGTAATTGTATAAGGGTCATCACACCTATTTTATATATAAAAAGAGGGCATCTACTTTTCTTTATAAAATAGCGGCGTAAGTCATAAGATATGCATGCCAAACCTAGTCATGAGTATTCAAATGGCCCTGAACCTGCTGTAAATGCATGCGCTTAGATTTGTAAAGAATGCATTTAAGTTACATTATTTTATTACTAGATCCCTTTGAAATTTAACCCCATTGTCTTTGGGAGCCAAGTGATTTCGCTTGATAAATATATACATTTTGCTAAGTGTATGCAAGGGATATCAGTGAGTTACTATAATTGTGAGACATTGTATTGTACTGTCATTTACTGTGGTAGAACTGAAAATGAGAATTTAAGTCATACAGATTAAATGAATTGTGTGTTTTAGAGTGATAAGATTTAGATTCATGGCAGATAATTTTATAACAGGACATCTAAGATGTGAAGGTACACAGGCATATATGTTGTACTTATTTTATAAAGGCTTCTGTATCATAAATAATTCATGATTACATCCTCTTACATTATAATAATATTAATAAGAGTCTTCATACACTAGAACTGTATTTTTGCTCAGAAATTCTGGAGGAGTCCGCATAATGAAAACTATCCTCGTACCTTTCAATGATGAAAGCAATTACCAACCTGAAAGGTCAAGTAATGAACCTTCCTTTAGGATGGTCAGAATATACAAAGAAATGCAAGCTTATTTTCAAAGGAAAGTTCCTTGTGGAGTTTTTGTAAATCCTACTGATGTGCACACTGCATGTCTAAACTATCCCTACACTACAGAATAGGTGCCAGAAAGTACACCCGGGGATTTGATCTTTGCAATCTCCACATGCATTTTGCCTCCCACAAGCTGTCCGTGCACTGTGATCAACATACATATTCACACGCTTCTTAAGAAGGGAGGGGTGAATATCAAAATTCATTTTTACTCTAATAAACCTGGGTTTACATGCACAAAAAGCTTTTATTATTGGGTCCTAAACCTTCATAGTGAAAGTTATAAACTAACAAAGACATCCCATACAAAGACTGGGTTGTTTGGATTTATTTTGTTCCCAGTCTATCTTATTCCTTTGCAAGGGCGGCCCAAGGGGGGTGTGGGGCCATGTGCGGAGACTCGGTGCAGGGCCTCATTTGCATAAGGGACATCATTTGAATAAATATTTGCATAAGGGACCTCATTTGAATAAATATTTGCATAATTTTACCATACACTAACTTTTAGTAAACATGCCTCTTCATGAGTGTATGGATAAAGAAAGACTAAAAGATTTCTACATTACTTTAATCCAGTGCCAACCGCCAGGCACATTAGGAACTACTACAAACACTGCCCATTTAGAACCCATAGCAAACCCGCCGTATCTTAACAGCACTACCAGGACTCATAAAGCACCATACCATACCTATCAAAAGGCAACACTGCAAATATTAAACCAATACATTTCAGAGAATAACAATACATGACCTACTGGGGAAAGAGAACAAGTGGCAATGTCAAATAGGAATTACATAAACAGAATACCTCAGCTCAGTTACACATGCAGAACATAGACCATCACCAAACAAGGAATCACAATTTAAAACCAGGAAGACAATAATTAAATTGGGAACCCTAAAAGCCAAACTTGGAATGTACAACAACAATGTAGAAATAAAACTATGAATTAATTTCCTCTTGTACTAAACAAAGCACAGGCGTTAATGATGCACGTTTCCCAGAGCTGACATATTCCAGTTAATAAATTCAAAATAGAGATATCTTTGTACCTTTTGTGCATTTTTTTTCAGTTGCAGTTGTTCCAGACACTTTATTCTGGTTTATTTGGGTCTTCTGCTAACTCTCCATCGTCTGCTATCCATTTGTCCTTTCTTCTCTCTCCTAGTTTTTTTCCATTATCTCTCTACATCTGCTTTAACATACTAATCTTTTTTCTTTTGCTCTTTCCTCATTCCTATTTCATCCACTCAAATTTTACCCTTCCATCCTCAATCCCCACTTAGTCTCCCAATACCCGGCCAATTGTAGATTTTTCTTCCCTCCCACACAAAATATTTTTCCCCTCTCCATTTCACTCTCCCAGCCCCATCCCCATCCCATTCTAATCTCCCCCAACATCAGCTCCCTTCTAATTCCAGCCCCACCCAGTATCCGCTCCCTTCTAGTCTCCACATCAGCCCATTTCCAGTCCTGGCCCCCCATCAGCCCATTTCCAGTCCTATCCGAGTCCCTTTATCAGCTCATTTCCAATAACAGCCTCCCATCAGCCCATTTCTAGTCCTTTCCTAGCCCCACCATCAGCCCATGTCAAATCCTAGCTCCCCTCCACTCAGCCCATTTCCAATCCAAGCCCCCCATGAGCCTACTTCCAGTTTTAGCCCCTCCATGAGTCCATTTTAATCCAAGCCCCCACCACAGCCCATTTCTAATCTTAGCTCTCCCCAACACCCAATTCCCAGTCCTATCCTAGCCCCTCCATCAGCCCATTTCCTGTCCTAGCTCCCTCCCCTGAGCCCATTTCCATTCCAAGCCCCCCTTCCCATCAGCTATTTGCAGTTCAAGCCCCCTTCCACTCAGCCCATTTCCATTCCAAGCCCCCCTCCCCATCAGCTATCTGCAGTTTAAGCCCCCCCTTCCCCTCAGCCCATTTCCATTCCAAGCCCCCGTCCCCATCAGCTATTTGCAGTTCAAGCCCCCTTCCACTCAGCCCATTTCCATTCAGCCCATTTCCATTCCAAGCTCCCGTCCCCATCAGCTATTTGCAGTTCAAGCTTTCCCTTCCAATCAGCCCATTTCCAGTCCTAGCAACCTGCCCAACCCATTACCAGTCCAAGCCCCCCATAGCCTATTACCAGTCCTAACCTCCCCATCAGCCCACTCCCAGTCCTAATCCCATCAGCCCATTTCTAGTCCTAACCCCCATCACCCAATTTTCAGTTTAAGCCCCCCATAGCCCATTACCAGTCCTAACCCCCCATCAGCCCACTTCCAGTCCTAAGCCCATCAGCTCATATCCAGACTTAGCTCCCCCATAGCCCATCACCACTCCTAACCCCCCCCCCCCCCCCCACCCAGGGAAAATTTAAAATAAAAAAAAGCTGTCTGCTGCTGCGGCTGCGGCCACCGCGGCAGAATCGAGTGTGCTGCGGGGCCCCCCTGCCTGGCAGAGCCTGCCCTCCCCTGCATCAGCTCCCTCTCCGCAGTCACATGCACCGGCTTTCAGAGCGCGAAGGGACTAGTTTCCCTTTCGCGGCTCTGTTAAGCCCGCGGGGGCTGATGGGAACTTTCCCATCAGCGCCCGCGGGCTTAACAGAGCCGCGAAAGGGAAACTAGTCCCTTCGCGCTCTGAAAGCCGGTGCATGTGACTGCGGAGAGGGAGCTGATGCAGGGGAGGGCAGGCTCTGCCAGGTAGGGGGGCCCCGCAGCACACTCGATTCTGCGGCCATGGCCGCAGACCGCTTTTTTTTTAATTTTAAAATTTACTTTTAGATCAGAATGTTCTTTGCGCGGGGCCCCCTGAATCATGGGGCCCTGTGCAAAAAACATTCTCGCTCAGTGGACGGGCCGGCTCTGTTCCTTTGATAGTCATTTGTGTAAACTGAAAACTTTTTTGGTTTGTTGCTGCTACATGACTTTTATCCCCACATCTGCTTAGTTTGCATGATACAATTTCTCCTGTACACCCCCAGTCACTATACAAAGATAAAATAGACCAGTTCAAAGTGTGTGTTCTACAGCTCATACAGCCAGACAGTAAAGTAGTTCTTCCCCCACCCCTGTGGTTTCTGGACCCTAGCCTGGGCATCCTAAGTCAGGGAGGGCCTCAACCAGAGAACCTGTAGCTAGCCTGGAGCTTCCAAACTTAACCCCATAAACTTCCAAAAGTTTGGGAGACAGGAGCAATGGCATCTTGCAAAATAGCGGCATCTGATCTCTTGCGGTGCATTGGGAGGCACCGCTAGGGATCAGCCTATCATACAGGGCAATGTTTCCTTGCATTGCCTTATGTGGTATACTGACCCCTAGCAGTGCTTCACACTCCAGTTCTCACATTTTCCCAGGAATACTCACTCAAAGACACAACAAGAAAAAGGTTCTAAAGACCTTCTACGCAATAAAACCCTATCAGTTAAAGCCCACCCAGTAAAATTAACATTAAAAGTTATTCAGCAGCATCATTTGACAAAATCTTCTCTATAGGAATGAAATTTGTGGTTTGTACAGAATGGGACAGAACATTAATTTAAACCAAAGGTTCCCAACCCGATCCTTTATCATCAGTGCTAGAAAAACCCAGATGAGTGGGTTATGTCCCCCTACCAGCAGAAGGAGTCAGAGAAAAAAAAGATCAGAGCAGACTTCATTCCCCTTCTGGGAGGCTGGTGCAGCCTTAGGCTTCCCAGTATTTCTTTGGCTCTATCAGATGGTGCAGACGTGTGCAGAGGTTACAAGTAGGTTGCTCTTGGGAAAGCTATAGGCCCAGATTCTGAGTAGAGCATAGGCAGAGCCTGTGGGATGCTCTAGACAGAAGTCCTTTTTGGGTATGATTTTTCTCTCCCCTTGGAAACACAGTTGGGGGTCTGTGGTCCCTGCTGATCTTTTTCACCCTTGGTTGGTAGCGACAGCAGGAGCTACAGAACAATTTGTCCTCTATGCTTGGAGAGCTACAGGAAGACAGTAAAGTGGTGAAAAAGGCTTTCCATGCATCCTTTTCCCAGATTTCCTCCCTGTCTCCTATGGTGCTGTTCGAGTTGGACGCTGTCAGGTAGTCTGGAGTAATCATTCCCCCCCCCCCCCCTTCCACTTGCTTCTAGTATGTCTGGGGGGAAAAAAGGGAGGTGACATGCTGCAGGTAAATAATGGCAGAGAAACACAAACAGCAAGCAGAGTTGAGGTCACTTGCGCTTTATTGATAATACAAACCCCGACGCGTTTCGGCAGATGCCTTCATCAGGGGGACTAGAGGACTGCAAACAAATAAAATTAAAACATAAAACTCAATGAACAATAGTGAACAAACATGAATTTAAAAACACAAATATGAATAATCATAAGTAATGTAAAAAGACAACCATGTATGAATATGATATGAAAACAATCATATTGTACTCAAAAATTCTATTATATCAATACATCAGATGAAGCGCATAGAAGTATGTAAACGTGTGGCACAGAACCAATATTGCAGGTGATAGTGCTAAAAAACAACAATATCATTAAAATACACAAGAAGGTAAAATTACAAATAATAAAACAAATAATTAAACAATGAAATGGAAAACTATGGGAAACGCAGACCTAAGAACGCAAAAAATAATAATAATAAAAAAGAAGAAACAACTGTGCACATATAGAATACTAAAATGAGAGCTAATACCTAATCACAAACCTGTACATACAATCATACACAAATGTGAACATTGTACAAACCCTTGTTTGCTAAACAACATCATTGTTATTTAAAAAATGTTATTAAAAATGGACACCATAATGCCATAGTATTCAAAAAAAATTTAATAAAACTGTGATGCAACTATGAGAAGGTACCTATGTTGCAAACCATGTGTAAGTAATCAATGTTGAGCCAGCCCATAAATACAGGACAAGTACTTATTGAAACGATGTGAAAATATTGGTTTAAAAAAGGAGGCGGTTGTTAAAAAAAAAAAACAACTGCTTGCATTAATTAACATAATATACAGAAAACAAAACACAAATCTAGAGGTAATGTTAAAAAAGCAGACTGTTGCAACAATAGCAAAGTCAAAATAAGGTTAGAAGCGCTGAAACATAAGAACATAAGAACATAAGATATGCCATACTGGGTCAGACCAAGGTCCATCAAGCCCAGTATTCTGTTTCCAACAGTGGCCAATCTAGGTCATACGTACCTAGCAGTTTCCCCAAGGGACACAGGTTCCACAATGCTTGTATTGGTTCAAGCATTGATATCCTGGGTCCCTTCTTAATAATGGTTTATGGACCTTTCCTCCAGGAACTTGTCCAAACCTTTTTTAAACCCAGCTACATTAACAGCCTTTACTACATCCTCCGGTAACAAATTCCAGCGTTTGATTACACGTTGAGTGAAAAAATATTTTCTTTTATTAGTCTTAAATAGTTTACCCTGTAGCTTCATTGCATGTCCCCTAGTCTTTCTATATTCTGATAAGGTAAACAATCGATCTACGTTTACCCGTTCCACTCCGTTCATTAATTTATAGACTTCTATCATATCTCCCCTCAGCCGTCTCTTTTCCAGGTTAAAGAGCCCCAACCTTTTTAGCCTTTCTTCATAGGAGTATCCTTCCATCCCCTTTACCATTTTGGTGGCTCTTCTCTGAACCTTTTCTAAAATCGCTATATCCTTTTTAAGATACGGCGACCAGAATTGCACACAATATTCAAGGTGCGGTCTCACCATGGAACGATATAGAGGCATTATAATATCTTTTGTTTTATTTTCCATTCCTTTCCTTATCATACCTAGCATTCTATTTGCTCTCTTGGCCGCCGCTGCACACTGGGCCGAGGGTTTTAACATGGTATCCACAATGACGCCTAAATCTTTTTCCTGGGTGGTGGTTCCTAATGTGGAACCTTGCATCGTGTAACCATAGTTTGGGTTGTTCTTCCCTAGGTGCATAACCTTGCACTTGTCCACATTAAATTTCATCTGCCATTTTGATGCCCAGTCTTCCAATTTATCAAGATCCTCTTGCAATTTTCCACAATCCTCTTGGGTTTTAACAACTTTAAATAGTTTTGTGTCATCTGCAAATTTGATAACCTCACTCGTTATTCCACTTTCCAGGTAATTTATGAATATGTCGAAAAGCAGTGCACCCAGCACAGATCCCTGGGGTACACCACTATTCACCTTTCTCCATTGGGAAAATTGGCCATATTCATAAATGACCTGGAAATGGGAATGTTGAGTGACGTGATCAAATCAGCAGATAAAATTTTATTTGGACAATTTTACTATTATGTACTTAGGGAAGAACAACTCAGAGTAAAATTAGATGATGCAAGGTTCCATATTAGGAACTACCACCCAAGAAAATGATTTAGGCCACATTGTGGATGATACATTTAAACCTTCCACCCAGTGTGCAGCAGCAGCCAAGAAAGCAAATAGAATGTAGGAATCATAAGGAAAGGAATGGAGAATAAAACCAAGGATATTATAATGCCTCTGTATTGTTCCATGGTGCGACTGCACCATGAGTATTGTGTACAGTTCTGGTTGCCATATCTTAAAAAGGATATAGCAGAATTAGAAAAGATATGGAGAAGAGCCATCAAAATGCTAAAGGGGATGGAATGATATCGCTATGAGGAAAGGTAAGGTTCTTCATCTTGGAAAAAATACAGTTGAGGTGAGATATATTTGAGGTCTATAAATTGTATAAGTCACTGGTGAGGCCTCACTTGGAATACTGTGTTCAGTTTTGGAGACCGTATCTCTCAAAGGATGTAAAAAGACTGGAAACGGTTCAGAGGAAGGCAAACAAATAATTTGGAGCCTGCATCAGAAGCCTTATGAGAAGAGACTTGAAGACCTAAATATGTACAGTCTGGAGGAGCAGAGGGATAGGGAAGATATGATTCAGACCTTTAAATACTTAAAGAATTAATGAACAAACAAACCTCTTCCAAAGACAGGGAAGCTGTAAAACTAGAGGGTATAACATGAAACTGCAAGGGGGTAAATTGAAAGGCAATGTCAGGAAATACTTTTTCACTGAAAGGGTGGTGGATGCTTGGAATGTCTTCCCGATGGAAGTGGTGGGAGCAAAAATAGTGACAGAATTCAAAATGACATGGGACAGACACAGTGGATCCCTTTACAGCAACAGGACAAAATCAAAATAAACTTAGCTATCTAATTTCTCAACAAACGGGTATTTTACACTGAGCGGTGCATTCACCCCTAAACAAAGACATGGGGAGGGGTGACCTGCACGGAGCGTCAGGTGCATCTACTCTTGCCATCTTACTGGGCAGACTAGATGGACCATATTGGTCTTTATCTGCCGTCATATACTATGATACTATATAATGAATGGAGGGTAACAGGTAAACGTAGATTGGTGGTTTACTCCATCAAAAAGTAGAAAGACTATGGGACATGCAATGAAGCTACAATGTAGCCCATTTAAGACTAATGAGAGCAAATATTTTTTCACTCAATGCATAATGAAACTCTAGAATTCGTTACTGAAGAATGTGGTAAAAGCTGTTGGTGTAGCTAGGTTTAAAAAAAGGCTTGGACAAGTTCCTGGAAGAAAAACCCATAAACCATTATTAAAGGGCACCAGGAAAATCCACTGCTTATCCTGGGTTAAGCATTGTGGAATTTGTACTTTTTTTGGGAATCTGACACGTACTTGTGACCTGGATTGGACAGGAAGCAGGATACTGAGCTTGATGGACATTGGTCTGGCCCACTTCTTATGTTCTTATGAACCAATTAAGTGCAAGAAATGTTCAAAATGTCAAATAGGAAATTCTCAATGATTCCTAAACCGTTCATCAGATTTCCTTAAAGCTTCTGTCACAGACAGTGGCAAACCCAGTGAGTCCAGACTTAGTCTTCATGCATCCTTGATGCCCATGAATTCCCTTTTAGTTTCCTGTAGGGAAACAATCCAGTTCAATTCAATTATAATCTCAGAAGTTAGAGCACATTGTGATGTCCTTGACCATTTTTAAAGTAGCATTACCATTGACTAGTAGCGATAACCATATGCAAATTTCTGTACCAAGGAAGAAATATAGGCATCATGAAATGTTCACAGTCTTCTTATGGTTTTTTTTTTTTTATAATAGAATTATGCATTTTTCCCAGCAAGATTCATTGATCAAATGTTCTTTGGCTGCTTCTTGCAGGGTTTGGCTGAGAACAAAAGCACTTTAGGACCTGAGGAAGTCCGCAAGTCCGCTCTGACTCTGGTTATGGGTGCTCTGGATAATCCCAACCCCATCCTGAGATGTGCAGCAGGAGAGGCCTTGGGGCGAATGGCTCAGGTGGTTGGAGAAGCGACTTTCATTGCCAGAATGGCACAGTACAGCTTTGACAAGTAAGCCACTGTTGCATGCTTCTTTGAGAACATCACAAAAATATTGTATTTAGAATGATCTATAAGGTCTTTTAGTAAATATGTAATACTAGCATCTCTTTAGAGGTAATACTTCATCCATTTTACAAGTTTAGTTTTTTAGGAATAGCTTGGTCTAGAAACTCCATAGGATAAGATGGCTCAGTATAGCCGATTTTTACTTAACCTTGTAGCCTGGTGCAGTAGCCAGGTTGGTCTTCAAGTGCATCTTTTTTTTTTATAGACTTTGCAAGAATTTACATTCTCAAATAATTTCAAAAGGCATGCAATTTAAAAACAGAAAACACACAAAAAATCAGATACAATGCAAATCCTCAGCATTAGTCCACATCAAGGAAACAGATGAGCCCAAAATAATAATCATAAACAGTATCGGGGTCATTCCGAGGCACGAATAGCAGGGATGGACGTCCTGTTGAGACATCCATCCCCGCTAATTGAGTCCCCTTCCGACCCCGATTAAATTCCCCACTCATTGTATGGGGAAGTTAGACGGGACAGGAAAGGGGCGGATCGGGGGCAGCATTAGGATGGACAGTGGGCAGTCGTCGGCCCCGGACGTACAGGGCCTTATTCCAATGTCAGCCCTGTACATCCGGGATCGGCGGCCTGAACGGGAAACTTATTCCGCTTCTGAGGTGGAATTAATTCCCCTTGTCTGGAAGATCGGAAAGGTCCGGGGCTGAAAAGCGGCGGGAGGGGGCAGGGGAGATTCCCCGCAACCTGACCCTGGCCTTGGAAGGCCAGATTGGTGGTCGAGCTGCGGGGAATGCACTTTTTGATCCTGCGTCTGAGGATTGCGGCTTTTAAATGGAGGCAAGGTGCCATGGCAACTGGATGCCATGGCGCCGTGGCTCCATTCAAAAGTCATGACTGAGCTATCTGGGCAAGTCCTGTACATGCAGGCTGCCCTGAATCGGGGTCCCAGCCTCCATGTACAGGCCTGGACGTGATTCTGATCCTGCGGGGCTAGACGTGCTCCGCGGGATCACAAACCGCTAACTCTATGCGTCCGGTTCTGACCAGGCGCACAGAGGGCAGGGATGACCACTTCTGAATCAGCCCCTATAAAAATAGCAAAGTTGGGAGTCCAAGGGCCCAATCTCCAATGTGGGCAAATACTTATTATGGACCTTAATACACCCTAAACTTTCTTATCCAAAAGAAACTTTTCTGAGTTGACTCAAAAAAAATAACCATATTCCCTTGCAGAGTTACTATACACTTTCAAGGGTAACGTAAAAAGAAAGTTGCCCCTAACCTTAGATTTCAAGGCCAAGAAATTCTTTCGCCGAATGGAATTTCTGTGGCGTGAGAAGAAAAGTATTAGAAAACTTGGGTACTAGTCAAAATTTTTATGGAAATGTATCTTTTGCTCATTTATTTGTTTTTGCTTATTTTTATTTTTGCTTGGCTTTGTTCATTCCTGCCCTGCATTTTTCCTTTCATTGTCTTAAATTATATATGGAGTCAAAGACCAATTCACTTCTAAACAGATTTTCACTGTGCAATCAAACCAATATGTTTGTTTTTATAAAGGCATCATTGAGAGAGGAGGGTTGTTTAATCGTGTGCTGCTTAAGTCATGTGTCCTTTGTATAGTACAAATATTGGACCTTCAAGCCACTGGGAGGCTTAATATTGCTACTGTAATTTTCTGCTCCAGGGAAAATTACTACTGGAATTTATTTGTTTATACAAGTAATTTGAGTACAGGTTGCTATAAAGGTCTATATTTAGCAGATAATTGGCCGTTGCTGTATGATGCCATAAGGTATAAGACTTCGGATTTGTTGGAATACTCGTACGCTGCCAGTAAAACTGAAGTACATGATGAGTCCAACATGGCAGGTAAAAGAAAAAGAGTACAATGGGTCTTCATGGGGAGCCACTGAGGAACCTCAACAAAAACTTCTGATTACTTTGGAGGAATATAAGAGCTGTTTCCAGGACCTTAAGGATCACCTGGCTGAGGTGAAGGGAGAGACTGTAGACTTGGTAGTGGAATTCAGGTCAGATATTATTTATTTTATTTATTTATATTCTCTTATATACCGCGCTATTCTGCATCAGTGTGGTTTACATTGAACAAACTGAAATTACATTGAACAGGGCATTATAACTTGGAGATAACTATTTTACAGGGAACATGGGCTATGGAGGGTTAAGTGGCTTGCCCAAGACCACAAGGAGCACCTGTGGGACTAGAAACCCCAGTCCTTCCAGCCCAAGGTTGCTGTCCTCTAGTGGGATTTGAACCCTCGACCTTCCGGCCTGAAGTACCTTGCCCCAACCACTAGGCTACTCCTCCACAAATAACTGGATTTGGAGACCCCTGCTTTACACTGCTGTCATTTAAGATTCTGAGTGGGCAAGGTGCAGATGTCCTAGACATCAAAAAGGGTAGATAGAATTTGACACAATCCTCCTCGCTTCTCATCACCACCAAAATGTTGTCTATTAGACAGCCTTTTGGTGGTGGTGAGAATAGAGGAGGAATGTGACAAATTCTATCTACCCTTTTGATGTCTAGGACATCTGCACCTTGCCCACTCACAATTTTAAATGACAGAGGTGTAAGGCAAGGGTCTCCAAATCCAGTCCTGGAGGGCCACAAACCAGTCAGGTTGGCAGGATATCTCTAATGCATAGGTGTCAAACTCTGGCCCGCGGGCCAAATTTGGCCCGTAGTGTAATTATATTTGGCCCGCGAGGCTATACCAAATGACTACTAGAGCTAGCCCGCCGGTATTATACAGCGCATTCATTCATCGCTAATACTACAAATCCCATAATGCCTTGCTGTTGTTTTGGCGCGTCAATCAGGACAGGTCCCAGAAACGCCCTCTCCTGTGTGACAGAAGTCATAGCGATCTCAAGCTACAACTGTCACTGTGGAACCCCTTCCCAAAAATGGCAAAAAGAAAGGCAGACAACAGGAACTTTCTGGACAGGTGGGAGACAGAATATTTGTTTACATATGTAAAAGACAGACCTGTTTGTCTGATTTGTGGAGTCAACGTGGCTATAACTAAGGAGTATAACATTCGACGACACTATGAAACAAAACACCATGACAAGTACAAGGACCTGGACATGACTCAAAGGAGCCAGAAAGTGGAGGAGATGAAAAGAAGTTTGGTTTCACAACAGAATATGTTCAAAAAAGCCACATCACAAAGTGAGGCTGCTGTAAAGGCTAGTTATATTGTGGCAGCAGAGATCGCAAAATCAGCCCGGCCCTTTAATGAGGGGGAGTTTGTGAAAAAGTGCATGTTGAAAGTTTGTGACATCGTGTGCCCAGAGAAAAAGCAAGCCTTTTCAAACGTGAGCCTGAGCAGAAACACAGTAGCTGATCGCACATGTGATCTTGCCACCAATCTGTATGACCAGCTTTTGGAAAAGGGAAAAGATTTCGTTGCATTCTCCCTTGCTGTGGATGAGAGCAGCGACGCATCTGATACTGCTCAGCTGTCAGTCTTCATTCGTGGAGTGGACTCAAATATGTGTGTTACGGAGGAGCTATTGGGATTCAAATCAATGCATGGCACAACCACAGGAAAGGAAATTTTTGAGGAGGTTTCCAAATGCGTAACTGAAATAAAGCTGCCGTGGGATAAACTCGTGGGATTAACGACAGATGGTGCGCCAGCGATGTGCGGTAAAACAAGTGGACTGGTGGGCAGGGTCCGGGAGAAGATGCAGGAAGAGAACTGTGCAGGTGAACTAACTGTTTATCACTGCATCATACATCAGGAATCATTGTGTGGCAAAGCCCTAAATTGGAACATGTTATGACCACAGTAACACAAGTAGTTAACTTTATAAGAGCCAAAGGTCTGAATCACCGCCAGTTTAAGTCTTTTCTGGAGGAGTGTGGTTCGGAATACGCAGACGTGCCGTATCACACAGAGGTGAGATGGTTAAGCCGAGGAAAAGTACTGAATAGATGTTTTGAGCTGCATGAGGAAATATGTCAGTTTCTGGAAAGCAAAGGGAAGGACACAGCAGAGCTTCGGGAGAAAAAGGTTTCTGTGTGAGCTGGCCTTTCTGTGTGACATCTCGAGCCATCTCGATGCGCTGAACCTGCAGCTTCAGGGGCGGGGGCGCATCATCACAGACATGTACGCTGCAGTGAGGGCTTTTAAAACTAAACTGTGCCTGTGGGAGAATCAGATGCTGCAAGGAAACCTTGGCCATTTTCCCTGCTGCCAAACCATGAAAACGCAGTTCTTTACCAACTTGTTCCCATGCGCACAGTTTGCTGAAAAACTCAGTGTACTCGGCGCTGAGTTTAGCCGGCGATTTGCCGACTTTGATGTCCAGAAATGTAGGTTTGAACTGCTCAGTAATCCCTTTGCAGTTAATGTGGAAAACGCACCAACCAACCTCCAAATGGAGCTAATTGAACTCCAGTGTAATGACACGCTGAAGTCAAAGTATGATGCTGTGGGCGCCGCCCAGTTTCCACAGTTCATCCCTGACACAATGCCTCAGCTCCGCACCCAAGCTGCTCAGATGCTCTCCATGTTCGGCAGCACTTATCTATGTGAGCAACTTTTCTCCTCGATGAAGATGACCAAAACATCTCACAGGAGACGTCTGACTGATGAACACCTTCGCTCGATACTGAGGATTTCCTCAGCTCAAAGCCTGAGCCCAGACATTGATGAACTATCATCCAAGAAGAGATGCCAGGTATCTGGCTTGGGCACATCAGATTAGATCAGTGTGCAGCAAACTGAGCAATAATTAACGTTTTCTTTATGCACTTTTTCTTGCTACTCCAAGACATGGGCTTGAATGGTTGATTAATTTTATTATTGTTATTTTATTTTAAAAATTATTATTTATTATTATTTAAATCTTATTTAATAAATGAATGTCATTGATGTTTTTTTTTATTTGAAATTGGTTTTTGCATATCTGAACTATTAAGTTATAAATTGTATAGTAATAAGTGTTGCTTCATATTCAATGTTAAAGCAAATCTTGTTTGGGTCCATATTAAAAGGTTCATTTGTTCAATGCTGGCCCGCGACTTTGTTCAAGTTTTACATTTTGGCCCACTGTGTATTTGAGTTTGACACCCCTGCTCTAATGCATATATATCTCATGCATATTCATTAGGGCTATCCCAAAAACCTGCCAGGATTGTGACTCTCCAGGACAGGGTTAGACACCCCTGAGCTATAGGGAGTCAGTAATCCAGAGGATAGGCTTACTGGAGAGACTTAGTGTTAGTGGGGGAATTTGTCTTTATTTTGGAGATTTTTGTGCTCCTCTGCATTTATTTTTGATCCTGAGGTAAACAACCTGTGCTAAAACTTAGGACAGTCTTTATTCTTCTCTCAGTCTTGAATCTGTATGCCAGCTCAGGGATGGAGTAAAAATGCAACACAGGAGCAAAGGATTTATCTGAGACACTTCACCTTAGATGACCCAAGATACCTGGTGGCCCAAATGGGCTCCCTGATCCCACAAAATGCCCTGATGGTCCAAGCGATCTTGAACCGCCAAGCCACCTTCCCCCCCCCCCCCCACTACAGATCTCCCTAGCACTCTTGAGAATCTCCCTAATTGCCCAAGTAGTGCCCTTATACTGCCTATCCCCTCCCTCAACCCCACAAAAATACCCAGGGGGCTCAAGTAGAACCCCAAACCTATTTACAGAGTTGGGGAATTATCTGTATTCATAATTATACAGTAAAGGAGAAAACTGTGTCTTGTATGCAATGTATGCCTTCAAGTCAATGCTGACTCCTGGTGACCCAGAAGCTCCTGGGTTTTCTTGGCAGTGTGATAGGAAGTAGATTGCCAGGCCTTTCTTCTGAGGCAATGGAGGGTTAAGTGACTTATACAAGCATTGAATTCATTGGATTGGTAAAGTCAGCCGATGGTCCTTTCTGCGAATTTATTCTCAATGATTTTGTAAAGATGGCAAGAATTCAAAGCAGTTACAAGTAAACTAAATAAATAAATCATTTGTTACTGCTGGTTATTTCTGTTTGGGCTAGCAGTGGTTTGACCTACCGTGGAGGAGGCTGCAAATGCGTAAGGCAGGCCTTGAGTGCCAAACCCTACAGAAACGAGGCTATGGAAGAAGATGGGGAAGTGGCAAGTGGTTGCTAAAGCAGGACGGAAAGGTTAGAAGCAAAATGGGAAAACTGAATACCTCTCCAGAGGAGCCCTAGGTGATGGCAAGTGAACTGTATAGGCACTCTAAAGTCATGATACTTGCATATGATTTGACCACATGCCACGGATATTGCAAATGTTGACTTTCATATTGGGTGATGGGGGAGTTGCATGTACTATGAATGAACAGAAGGGTGCGCAGATTTTTGTGGGTGATTTAGCTGTTTGGGGTTATCAGCTTATGGGTTTGTTGGGCAATCAATAGGATTAATTTTCTAAATGGAGGGGTGTTGATGAGGTGGGATTTTTTTTAATATTGTGGGGTTTTTTGTAAGAGTAGGAGACAAAGGTTGGGTGATGTCAACCGTCACAGGTGGATGACTGCAAGGGGTACTCAGCTGGAGTGTATGTATGATGGGGATGGGGGTATTGTGGGTGGGGTGGGGCTGGTGGAATGAGGCAGAATGGAAAGTTTTTGTGGTTGCTGGTTGGCTTAGGTTTGCAGGCAAAGTGAGATTACAGATAAGGATAGGAGTTGATGTGTTATAACCATTAATATAAAGGGGTTCAACTCAGGGAATAAAAAGCAACTTTTATTTAAGGGAGCTGAAAGAAAAGGGGTTGACATTCTATTTAATGAAGATACCATTTAAGAAGATCAGAAGAATACCTGCTAAAAAATAGGTTGTTTCCACATATGTTTCTGGCTGCTAATCATGCTGAGTCCAGGAAGGGGGAGGGGTGGTGATTCTAATCTCCAAGCAATATAACACTGAAGTAAAGGATGTTGTTGGGGATGTACATGATCTCCAAGAGCAAGCAGGAAGTTGGTCCTCACATATGGGTGACATCAACGCCGACGGAGCCCACATGGAGCATTTCTCCAGCTTTAAAAAAAAAAAAAAAAAAAGCCTTTGGGACATGCTGCCGTGCATGCGTGGTCCCCTTCCCGCCAAAGGGTGCCATCTTGCTCAGTTTCCTTTTTTCCGTGGAGTGCAAAAGACATCTGTCCAATTTCCCTGGAAAAAATCCTTGCTATATCCTTAAAAATTCAGCTTTCCCAATTTGCGTCCTGGTTCCTCTTTCCGTCTTGAGCTGGTGCCGGACCCGGCACTGTTCTCTGTTCTTTCCCCATTTTTTTGATCAAGGCTTGCTTTGACCGGCGTTCGTGCCTTTTTTCGCCCAGGGGTAATTGACCCCGGCCAGGTGTCCCCCACCATGTTCCCCGGTGGGTTCAAAAAATGTGACCGCTGCAGTCAAACTATGTCCATTACTGACAGCCATGACTGCTGCCTACACTGCCTGGGACCAGACCATTACAGCATCTCCTGCGATCTGTGCCAGGCCATGATGCCCAAAACCAATTAGAAAAGGTCAGAGTTGCAGGGGAAGATGTTCCCCAAGTCCAACTTGGCATCGGCCTCCCCGATGCCGTGCTCCAAGCCCAGCACATCTTTAGAGGGCCAAGCATCCTCAGAGTTCCGCAATGGCTCTTCCGAGAAGACCTTTGACCCAAGGAGAAAAAGAAACAATCTTTGAGGTTCCATCGGAGAAACCTGGCAAGACTATCTGGAGGGACTTGGACGAGACTGAGAAACGGCTTACCAAAGTTCTCAAAAATGATGCCTCGGCTGGCGGAGACCATGCAAGGGTCCTCAAGGCCATAGTCCTTGTCAAGGATGCACTTGCAAGAGTTCTGGTGCCAGGCCCGAGATCCTCGGTGCCTGCATTGAAAGCTGTGGAGCCTTCTGGCTTTGAATCCAGAATGACAGCCATGGAGCAGAACATCACTCCTATCCTGGCCATGCAGCAGGCAATGATGGCAGGTTCATCTGCATCATCTGCCCCAATGACTGGACCCCTGACTGCAGGGGAGTCCCCAGTCATCGAGCCGAGCTCTGAGGGCCACTGGCTTGAGTAAGTCCTCTGCCACACTCGAGATCCCAGTCCCATTCCTCAGGCATCTGGTCATCCCCGGCTAGTTTCCAGGACTCAGACCCCAGGTTCTTGGGAGGGCCTTGGCACTTCAGTGTGGGCCTCGAGGCAAGGAGTTGCAGGGCCTCAGAATCATCACCCCCCCCCCACCCCCTCGAATAGGAGACAGATGACGAGGCCTCTCTGGAAACCAGTCAGCATCAAGACGTCCGCTCAGACCAGTCTCCCCTGGTGCCATTCTCCTCCAGAGGACATGGCCTTCCATGACTTTGTCAGGAATATGGCCAGAGCCCCCTCGGTGCAAACCGAGGTGGAGGAGGATCCGCGCACCGAGGAACTGGAGATCCTCCAGTTCAAGTCTTCTCCTAAGGAAACCCTTACGGTGCCGGTCCAGCTGATCCTCAAGTGGCTGCTACTGCAGATGTGGGAGACCCCGTCATTGGTGCAGGTGGTCAGTCGGTGCCTCGATGCCATGTACTGCGTCAGGAAGGGGCCAGGGTTCCACAAGCCCCAACTCCCGCATAACTGCATGGTTGTCAAGTCAACCATGCAAAATCTGAGCATAGTCTTTGCCCACATGAGTGGCGCTTGAACCCCAGGGTAACGAAGCAAGTCTTCCACTACTGGGGCAGACCCATGATAGACCTTTTTGCCTCACTGGACAATGTGCAGCTACCGCACTTCTGCTCATGCCAGCCACACCTGGGTTGAGTAGCAGCAGATGCCTTCCTGATCCCGTGGTCAGAGGGCCTGCTATATGCATTCCCACCGACCCTCCCCCCCCCCTCCTAGTCACCAAGACCCTCTTCAAGGTCCAGAGCGAAGGAGCATCAGCTATTCTGATTGCACCCAGGTGACCCAGGCAACCCTGGTTCCCTCTGCTGCTATCCCTGTCAGTGGCCCAGTCCCACTGGGCTGAGCCCTGGACCTCCTGTCCCAGGAGGAGGGCTCCCTTCTGCACCCCAACCTGGGGTCGCTAATGCTGACAGTGTGGCTGCTGAAAGGGGTAGCACTGGCTCCCTTAAACTTCCTGCGGATGTCAAGGAGATCTTACTGGTCTCTCGAAAACCCTCCACCAAGCGGGCCTATGCCTCTGTGGAGGCAGTTCTCTGTCTGTTGTGCGGAGAAGAAGGAGAATCCCTTCTCCTGCCATGTGCAAAGAGGTCCTTCGGTATCTACTGTACCTGTCACACACCAGATTGAAATCCAGCTTGGTCAGGGTGCATCTGAGCACCATAGCCACACATTTCCATCCTATCAAGGGAAAACCCCTGGTCTCTAGGTTCCTCCGGGGCTTCTTGTTGTCCAAGCCCCCTATCCGGCTGCCGATTGAGACCTCAATGTGGTGCTCTCTCAGCTCACTAAACCACCATTTGAGCCGCTAGCCACTTGCTACCTGAGATACCTGTCTTGGAAAGTGGCCTTCCTGGTGGCCCTCACGTCCACTCGAAGAGTGAGCGAACTCCAGGCCCTGATGGCGGACCCTCCATATATGAGGTTCTATAAGAACAGGGTGGTGCTTCACACACACTTCAAACTCCTCCCGAAGGTGGTATCTCCCTTCCATCTCAACCAAGAGGTGGTCCTCCCCACCTTTTTTCTGCGGCCTCAGGCCGGCAGGGAGGAGCTAATACTTTATGTACTAGATTGCAAATGGGCCCTGTCCTTCAACTTGCAGCAGACTCAGGCCCATAGAAAGGCTCCTCAGCTTTTCGTATCTTATGACTTAAGAAGATTGGGGCTCCCCGTGACCAAGCGAACTCTGTCCACTTGGATGGTGGACTGCATTGCTCTCGCTTATGAGCGAGCTGGCCTCTTCCTTGAGTACTGAATCACAGCGCATTGTTTGAGGGCAGCGGCCACATCAGTGGCCAACCTCTGCTCAGTGCTGGTGACAGAAATCAGCAAGGCCGCTACATGGTCTTCAATTCATACGTTCACAGCTCACTGCTGCCTGGAGAACAAATCCTGCAGGGACATGTCTTTGGCCAGGCAGTACTCCATAACATTCTCAGGGTGTAGGCAACTCCTACCTTCTGACCCTTCTGTGTTCAGGCTACCAGAGTGATAGTGTCGCTGGATGCTAGGGCCTTGCAGAGTCTCTCAGTGGGGACTCACCTTCTGCAACTCATGGCTACCCAATTGATTGCCGTTGGTGCTGTCTTGGTTTGGTCCTCAGCGGCCTGGAGCTCAGGAGTCTCATATGTGAGGACTGACTTCCTATTTGTTCCTAGAGAAAGCATAGTTATTCACCTGTAACATGTGTTCTCCAAGAACAGCTAGAATCGGTCCTCACAATTCTCCACCCCTGAGAGTTGCCTCCATACCTTGTTTTATTTTTTACTGCCATCCTAGCTATGTCATCTGAGCAAGATGAAACCCTTAGCAGAAAGGGGACCATGCATGCGTGGCAGCATGTCCCAAAGACTTTCTTTGAAAGCTGAGGAAATGCTCCACGCAGGCTGCGCCAGCTCAGACGTCACCTATATGTGAGGACTGATTTCTGCTATTCCCGGAGAACACCTGTTACAGGTGAAAAACTGTGCTATCAATATGTAATTCAGAGCTTGCTTACAGATGGCCTGCTGCTCACTTTGGTCTGTTGGTATGCCCCAAACGCTAATCAAGATCAGCTTTTTGATGACTCAGGAACTACTGGTGTACAAAGCCCAGGGGCCCAATGGTGGTGGGTGGGGATTTTAACCTTACTGTCAAGCCTGGATTGGACAATTCTGGAGGAAGGGAGATTGACCTGAAGAGACACAAAAAATGTTTAAAGCAGTTTATGAGAACCTTACATTTTATGGACACCTAGAGATTCAGGTATGGGGGGAAAGCAGGATTTTCCATATCATCCTGCTAGACCAGTCCAGACAAATGGATTGTGTTCCCCTACCAGCAGATTGGTGGAGACAAAGAACCAATGAAAAGCCCAGGTTTCAATGACATCACTCCCATGCCTATATTTGCCTCGGCCACCAGAGGTCTCTTTAGTATTCTTTTGTCTCCAGCAGATGGTGGATGGATTTTCTCTATTCTGAAGAAAATCTGAATGAATTGAGAGGAAAAGATTGATTTAAACGCTCATGAATGATCACCTTGAAAGTGACTCTCTCACTTGAGCACGACGTGGGAGGCTCCACTAGACTGTGGTCTTTTCGGTAGATATAGAAAGAGGGAAAATAGGTTCAGTTCCGCTCTCTTAACAGAGGAGACAGATGCCTTGGTGTTGGGCGGTATATCAAGTGTCACAGTAAAGATAAAGATGAGCCTGTTGAGCAGCCAGAAAATTAAAAGGACTGGAAGAGTTCAGTAGCCTCATATGACATCAATGCTCCTTCCCCCTTGCTCTCTCCCGAAGATTGCAGAAGGCTTTCAGAGGAATCTGCCTGGCTGCCACCTTAAAACACAGTGTCTGAAATGCAAGAGAAATGGTTACAGGGAGGAGAAGAACTGAGCCCGGCATTAGTTTTCTGCCTGGGGCTCTCAAGGGGTAAGTGCCAAGGCTTGACCACATCATTGTCCTTGTTGGGGGCTCCCGAGTCTGCCCATCTGAAATGCAATTCGGGATGAACAGCTGGTGACCATTGGCATGGTGTGGGGGTTTTCTGCCATTTTTTACACATATTACTAGCACTTTGCTTTGTGTGCCTAGCGATTGCACAGTCCTAGTACGTTTTCTGCCCGAGCAGCTCCAACGTGTATTCCTACCCAAGCACCCATTTCATGCATTTCTGTATAAGGGCTGTTAACGGGAGCCTTATGGCTGCTGCAGCCTTAGTGCACACTGCTATTGCTATTGCACTTGCCTTTAACTCCTTTATCTTCTTACAAGAAATGTTTGATCTGTAGCAAGCGAGGTACATCTACTGCTCTTCTTGCATGGCAGCTTCTGAATCGGCTCTGGTGAGCCCGTTCTCCCCCCCCCCCCCTCTCAGCAGGGGGATGCAGTTGGTCCAGCCTTTCCTGCCTCAAGTCAGCGGGTGTTGGGTGGCACTGTAAATAAGGATATCCAGCTAGATGGAGGTTCTGGCAACTGTGCTGTGGGCTGCACTGGTTATCTAAGGGATCAGTGGTTGCTATATCCCCTAGTTTTGGGGGGTCATTTCCACGAGGAGTGCTTCCAGACTCCGGATTGTCCTCCTGGAATTCTTTTCCTTTTTACAACAGGCCTGGTCATTCTGGCATGTAAATTCAGACCCTGCGGCCTCTGGGTTCCCCTGAACACAGTCTCGTGAGGGGCAGGCTGAGAGTCGAAGCCCTATTAAATTGCCTATGACTAAGCATCTCCGAAGGGTGCCACCTGGAGATGGGGATCAGCTGGGATTTCTCCGAGATTTGGACTGTGACTTGGCTTTAGATGTCTCAGTTATGGGTTCTAATGTGGACGAAGAAGTACTCTCACCTTTGGAGGATTTTGAAGAGGCCTGAGTTATCCACCTGTACTGGAAGGAGGAACTGGCGGCACTGATTGCCAGGGTCTTATCCACCTTGAGCTTGGGGGATGCTCGAGACAAGGAGCAGGAACTGAAGGTGCATCCACTCCTGCAAGGGGTGCAGAAATCCACTACTGTGTTTCCATTCCTGGAGGTGATCATGGACATGATGCGGTTGGAGACGGATTCCCCTGACTCCCTGCCTAAGGAGCTAAGGATGTATAAGAAAATGTATGCTCTCCCTGAGAAGGAACATGTTGTGTGGTTACCAGATGGACCACCATTCCTGTGGAAGGCGGATCGGCCTTAAAGGATGCTCTGGACTGAAAGGTGGATTAATGGTTGAAGAACCAGTTCACCTCGGCAGCTGCTATTCTTCATTTGGAGATATATGCGGGCCTGACCTCTCAAACCCAGCTCCAGTGGATTCAGTCTCTTCCACTGGATGATACTACCACTCTTTTGGAGTCTGCTACAGCCTTCCTTTCTGATGCCATGTACATCCAGAGGCCAAGGATAGTTACATGGCATTGGATTTGACTCACACACCGGGAGCTGGGCACTGGGTGGAGCCTTTTTTATATTTATAACATCACTCATTAGCTACATTCGTTTTTTTTCGATGTTTAATTGTATTTGGACCGTATTTTAAAAGCATTTGTTTGTTGAACTTTGCCCCCCTTTTTGGCGTGAAAAGATCCTTATTTAAATTGACACGCTGCAGGTGACCACTGTTTACAAACTTACACTGCATAGAGATATGCTGCAGTTTACTGGATAAAGCAAGTTTTACTTACATTTTCCCTCTCCAAGATGTTATAATAGTTTCATTAAATGCGTAGTTAGCACTTATTCTTATTTTACGTTGTGCCACTTAATCATTGTTTAATCTTACATTATAATGCTGCTATCACGGATTGATATACAGTTCCTCAAGGTTCATTATATAATTTTTGTTTTTCAGCACAGTCTTATAATACATATGTGCTCATGTTTCACTGATCATCTTACTACTAATGATCTCACCACTTCCTGTTTTGTGATATGCTTTTTATTTTACTAATGTTTCTATTTTATTTTCATCAGTACAGGCTTTCTAACAGTTGACTTTACATAAAAGCTTATGCTCTTAAACAATTCAATTCCACTCTAATTATTATCCAATGACAGCATAAAGTTGCAGTCAACAATTCATTTAATTTACTTAGGTATTCAAAAGTCATTGTATAATTTAGTAATAATCACTGCTTTGGTATCATTTAAATCCCCTTGAGTGCTCCAGTTTGAACCCGTTGTTTTTCACCAATATTAGAATCGCTATCTATCCTATGCTAATTCATTTTTAACATGGCAGTTCCTATGTTTATAGGTTTATTTTATGAAATCCAATCTAATGATCATATTCACAGCTGCCACAAGTAAGTTTTCCAGCCTATTGCAATGCAATGTGTGCCTTCGAGTCAGTCCTGACTCCTGGCGACCCAGAAGCTCCTGGGTTTTCTTGGCAGTGTCACCGGAAGTAGATTGCCAGGCCTTTCTTCTGAGGCAATGGAGGGTTAAGTGACTTGCCCAAGGCCACAAGGAGTGCTAGTGGGAATCAAACCCTGGTTGCTTGGTTACCAAGCCAGTGTTCTAGCCACTAGGCTACTCCTCCACTCTCCAGCCTATTATGGTCTCTTATTTAGTGTCCTCCTTATCCCTCAGTCTTTTCTTGCCTTCTCTCCACTTCTTACGTTGATTTATACATTCCAATTCAATTGTATTAACTTATTATTTATTTCATTACCCAGCCTTACTTTTGATTGTTCTTATCCTTTTTAATGTTTTAATTATTTATTACTCACGCTGTCTTTTAATTTCACCAATATGATAGTATTTATTATTTTTATTTTTACTATGTTTCATTTGTTACAAAATTATTTCATTAATGTTTTTGTTTATTTCATTTTTTTAAAGTTATGACCCCCTGAAGAAGGCATTTGCCAAAACGCGTAGGGGTTGTTCAGTAAAAGGATCTGTGACGACTTCTATTCTGATCACTGTTATCAAGGTTTGACATAAAGTCTCAAGTCATTGAATCTTGTTCTCCTGTGCTAGTAGGTCTTGCTGCAACTGCCAGTATTTGTTCATTGCTGAGCTTATATATTCTTCTCTTTTATATGCCTTATAGGCTTCCTATTCAGTTGTAAATGGCTTCTCCTTTGAGATATGGCACTGGAAAAAGTCTACTGATTTGCTTGTTGTAGGATGCTGAAAGTTGCCATCAGCCAACAGGGCTGTGCTAAGTCTCCCAAGACTAGCAACCAGTTCCACCTGAAAGCCCCTCTAGTGACAACACTGCTGTATGATTTGAGATCACAATATTATAAATTTTGGTCTCTTCAATCATTGGCAATAAATCTTTAGAAATTAAGAAATAATCAAATCTGGAGTATGTCATTTGCATGCAGAGTAAAACGTGAAGTCTTTTTCAGTGGCATGAACAACCCAGTTTCTCTGCCTTGATCAAGGTCTCAAGAGCCTCATAAGACTTCTATTTAGCCAACCTGCACAGCAATATACGATCCATAATTGGATCCAGTGGAAGATTGAAGACCCATCAATAATACTAGCATTAAGTGGGGGATCAGAAATATGAATTAATTTTAAAAAACTGCTGATCATCAGTATTTGCGACATTGATATTCAAAAGGGTAACCACAGTATTAAATAGTTTTATCACCAGCTTTAACAACATCACTCCAAAGCCCTGTTGTGTTACACCACCTGAGCTCTGAATACTTTCCTAAGGAAGGGTTATTACGCTATTTTGCTTGCCTGTAGCCAGTGAACAGTAGCAGTCTCCAACACACCTGCCACCTGATCAGCTTTTGTGCTTCACTCTGAGCAATGCATGTCTGTTGGAGAAAAAATGTCTGCAATTAAAAATTGCAGTTTTTTGCTTGATAAGTTGTGAGATACCCTTTACATTCAGGGTTACCACTTGAAGATTTGCAGCCATATTCTTGGTGACAATGGAAATTCTCCAGATAGAGTGCCCCTCCAGCAGCCTAATGAAAAGGCCCCAAATCCTCTTCCAATAAAGATAAGCCAAATGCACAAACAGCTAAAGTTCCGATTTGAGTCGTCTTCTTATCAATCCTTAGCCACGTACCTAGGAAAAAACTAGGAGGAGGAAAATGCAGACAATTGGGTTTGCATGGCTCAAGAGGAATGAGGCCAATGTATCTTCTCCCAAGTATACATTTAAGTAATCTCCAGGAACAAGCAGGAATGCAGTCTTCACATATGGGTTTCGCAGGTACCGACGGAGCCTGCGCGGGAACGCTCTCCATCGTCCAATAGGAAAGCTTCTGGGAGCATCCCACAGTGCCTGCGTGCTGCCTTCCCGTCTTTCCAACTCTCCCTCTTCAGTTCTTCGTTTTCCACGGAGCCGACAGGTCGCATACCCTGTCACCACAGAAAATTTATTCTTATTTTTTTGGGTTTTTTGTGGTCGTGTCTGCCTTCACTCAACGCCTACCAGTACTACCGGTTCTCTTTTCTTTAAAAAAAAAAAAACAACAACAACAACAAAAAACTAGCTTTCTAAAAGATTTTTTCTTTCAGGGACCTCTCCCCTCTCGGTGCTAGGCGCCATTTTGGGCACTAGGCCCACTTCTCTTCAAACATGGAGAAACCAGCTAGTGGTTTCAAAAAATGTTCTAACTGTGGCAGTACCATATCCGTCACCGACACCCATGAATGGTGTCTTAAGTGTTTAGGTCCTGACCATTCTCCATCGGAGTGTCTCTCCTGCAGAAAGATGACCAAGAGGGTCCTGCAGAACAGAGCTGCAAAATTTGGTACCTTTTTTGCCGCAGATACGATGTCAGTTGCATCAATGTCTTCAAGGGCTTCATCTTCCTCCCATGGATCTCAGGTAACTAAACCTAAGTCTTCTAAGACTGGCCGGTCCTCAAAGGGTAGAGATCTCCTTCCAAGTATTGAGATGCCACTGGCATTGCCCTTGAGGAAAGTTCACCGGCAAAACAGCCCTGGTGGGAGGCTTCGGTCTCCAAAGCATTAACGGGGCTCCAGAATGTTCCAGAGGCTTCCATCTCTGCAGAACTACTGGTGCCATGTTCTGGGATCGTGGCCGCTTCCACCTGTACCGACACCCAGGCATCGGCAGGAGCGATGGATCAAAGAAGTCTCACTATCGAACGCAGTCTAGCGGGCCTTTTAGCAGCTTCGGTATCGCTAAGACCGCTACAGACGGTTCCACAGGTATCGGTACCGACATCGGTGCTGGTACCGACTGCACCTGCCTAGGCCGATATTTTTCCTCCCATGCCGAGCCTTGAGTCTATCTCAGGTATTGAAAGGTCGGTACCAAGACACCTCGATACTGACTTCGAGCTATACCGGTGCCGTGCGTTGCAGGAACACCCGGCACAGAGATACTTTGAATCCTCCAATTCCAATGACTCTGATGACTCTGCCGGTACTAGAGCAATCCTTCCAGAGGATCCGTCTCCTTCTCCTCAATGCAGAATTTCTCCTCCAGAGGCTATGTCCTTCCAGGATTTCATACGTGATGTAGCTCGAGGTCTTGCAATTACGGTGACTCCAGAGAAGGAACCCAGAGCAGAAGAATTAGAAATTCTTCAGTATCCTAAAGCTCCTAAAGAGGCAGCAACTCTGCCCATTCTTAGGATCTTGCATGATCTTATGTTAAGAATGTGGGAAACTCCTTTAATGGTGTCTCCACACTCCCGATGTCTCAATACCATGTACCAAGTTCCAGGCTGTCCTGGTTTTCAAAAGACTCAGTTACCATACCATTCAGTGGTAGTGAAATCGGTGATGCGTAGGGTTAAGAGTGCTAAGACACATTCTTCCAATCCTCCAGGCCGTGAATCGAAAACACTCGATGCCTTTGCACGTCGATGCTTCCAATTCTCCTTGTTGTCAGCCAGGATCAGCTCTTATATTCTCTATATGGGAATGTTCCTCAAGGAGGTTACAGGAGACTTGGAGCTCATGAGCCCTCTTCTTCCTGAGGACAAAAGAGGGGAATTTCTTACTCTGGTCAAACGTGCCCAGGATGTCTCTAAGTTCGTGAACCTTGCCACCTTTGATTGCCTTGAATGTATTAGCAGGACTTCTGCTATTTCAATCGGTGCATGTCGTATTGCCTGGCTTCAGGCATCAGACTTAGAACAATGGGTGCAAGATAAACTGGGAAACATCCCTTGCACAGGAGAAAATCTCTTTGGCAAGGATTGGCAAGACAAGGCAAATCAGATTGAATCTGAAAATACTACCTTGAACAGACTATCAAAGTCTACAGCCAACCCAGCAAAGAAAGTCAGTCAAGAAGCCCTTTTTCAACAAGAAAAAGAGGTTTTACCCATCTTACACCCATCATGCTCACTGTCCAGTTCATGTTCCCCAAAAGGGGCAGCAGCAGAACAGACAGCAAAGGAAGCCACAAGTTCCAAGAATTCAACCAGCTCAGCAAGCTCAGCCTCCTCAGGGGCTTTGACTCTTTCCTAGAGAACTTAGGGGCTTGTTTACAAAGCCGCGGTAGCGGTTTGCGATCGTAATCGGAGCCGCGGCCCCATTGATTTCAATGGGGCCGCGGCTGCGATCGCGATCGCGAACCACTACCGCGGCTTTGTAAACAAGCCCCTTAGTCTTTCTCCAGGACAAAGCAGGAAATCAGTCCTCACATATGGGTGTCATCGGTGCCGATGAAGCCCCAGCGGAGCATTTCCCCAGCTTTCCATGAAAGCCTTTGGGAATGCTGGCATGCATGCGCGGTTCCCTTCCCGCCTAAAGGTGCCATCTTACCTCAGTCTCTTTTTTTCCGAGAAGCCCATCGGACGTGTGTCCTGTTCTCCCGGTTAAAAGTGATTTTTTTTCTTTGGCGATTTTCGCTATTTTTTCTCTGGTTCGACGTCGGTTCCCCTCCCGCCGGGTTCAGTACACCGGTATCGAGCCCGTTTTCTTCATTTTTCGGTTTTTGCCCTTCGTGGCTGGCGTTCGCGCCCTTTTTTCCTTTTTTCACTGGAAGGCCGGTCTTTTGACCTCGCTGGGGCTATTTTTTCCCCGATGGCTTCCAGTGGTTTCAAAAAGTGTGATCGGTGTAAGAAAATTATGTCTCTCACCGACGCACACGACTGCTGCCTTCGGTGCCTTGGCCCTGACCACGACCCAAAGTCGTGTGGGCCATGTGGGAAGATGTCTTCCAAGGCACTAAAGAGTCGACAGCATCAAAAGGAAAGGTTTTTCTCGGACTCTGCCTCCGGCCGGGCCCGGACCTCGTCTGAGGCCGCGACATCTCAGGATTCCGATCCCGAGCGCCATCGAAGCTCCTCGGACAGGGGGTCCCCCGACCAGGAACGTAAGAGGAAGAAGCGGCTCGCGAGGGCGGAGTTGGAAGAGGTCCCTGGTCCCTCGAGGGCCAGGTCTAAGACCCCCGACCGTCGCCCTGGGCCCATGGAATAAAGAGAAGCCTGCCAAAGTTCCTCGCGTGGAGCCGGAGTCTGCTGGACATGTAAGCCCCGTAGTCCTCGTGGACTCTCCTCCCAGAGAGCCGACGTCGGGCCCGGCGCCGCCAGTGCCCGAGTCGGTGGCTGCTGCGTCTCCCGAGCTGAGTCTCAGGATGACAGCCTTGGAGTGCAGACTGTCTGCCTTCATGGAGCAGCAGCGGGCACTGATGACCAGCCTGTCTGGTGCATCTACCTCGACCACCGTGACGTCGACTTCGAAGTCAACCCCGGAGACCGAGCCGATACTCGAGACCCTCGCGGCTCGAAGTCGTCCTCGGTCGAGGTCTCCCTCGACCTCCCGTTCGGGACCGAGGGTGTTGATGCAGGTGCCCCCGGCGTCGGGGCGGGTGCCACAGGGCCCCGCGGGGTCGGACCCTGACGACTCCTCGGACGAGTCCACCTGGGAGACGGAGGACGAGGAGTATCCCGGTACCTTTAAGACTCGGTGTGTCCCGTCGGACTCACCGCAGTCTGATCCCCGGAGTAGATCCCCTCCGGAGGACACTAGGTTCTCGGAGTTCGTCCGGGATATGGCTGCTGCCTTGGCTATCCCTGCCGATCCCAAGGAAGAGCCTCGAGCCGAGGAGCTCGATGCTCTACAGTATGATTCTCCTCCGAAGGTGGAGCGGCTCCTCTTCCATATGTGGGAGGCCCCGGCCTCGGCGCCGGTTCTAAGCAAGCGAGTCGATTCCATTTATTGACTCCGCAAAAGCCCTGGTTTCCAGAAAGCACAGCTACCACACCATTCCATGGTTGTGGAATCGGCCATGCATCGTCTGAAGAGCCAGAAGATGCACTCTGCGGTGCCCCCCGGCAGGGAGGCCCGCAACCTTGATGGCGTCAGGAAGTGCTTCCAGGGGTCTATGCTTGCTTGCCGTGTCCTGTCTTACCAGCTGTACATGGGCATGTACTTACGAGACCTGGCCAAGGAGTTGGCCGGAATCTCTGCTGGTCTCTCCGGGGAACCCTTGCAGAGATTTCAGACCTTGTCCTCGGGGATTCGGGAATGCTCCAAGTTCATTTCCCGTGCCGCCTACGATGGCTTCGAGGCTTCGGCCCGAGTTGCAGCTGCCAGCATCGCGGCTCGACGCCAGGCGTGGCTGCAATCATCGTACCTCGAGCCATGGGTTCAGGACAAGTTGGTCGATGTCCCCTGCCGAGGTGAGAACCTTTTTGGCAAACCCGTGACCGAGAAGGCCGCTCAGCTCGAGACCGAGCACCTTACCCGGACAAGGCTGTCGAGGGAGACCTCTGCCCCTTCACATAAGAAGAAGGGCTCGGGTAAAAAGTCCTTTTATCCGAGGAAGGGCACTGCCTACAAACAGTACCCTCAGTATCAGGCTGCCCAAGCTGCCCCCCAGGGTCAGCAAGCCAACGGCCAGGGTAATGGGCCCCGTAGGCAGAGAACCCCCAAGCCTCAGGCCCCTGCTACCACTCAGCAGGGTGGGGGGTTTTGACTCCTTGAGCGTAGCCACTCCGTCCCTGCTTTCCCAGCCCTGCACAGGCGGTCGCCTTGTACTCTTTGCCCACCAGTGGCCTCTCATTACCACCGACAGTTGGGTGCTGGACATAGTCCAAAAGGGCTATGCCCTGCATTTTCATCAACTGCCTCCTCCTTACTTCCCAGGGGAGCCCTTGAGGCCTCCCCTGCACACAGACCTTCTCCTTCGAGAGCTCCAAGGTCTGTTGGTGGACAGGGCGGTGGAGCCTGTGCCTCCCCACTTGCAAGGTCACGGTTTCTACTCCAGGTATTTCCTGGTACCCAAAAGGACCGGTGGCCTTCGACCCATTCTGGACCTCAGGAACCTCAAGTTCCTAGAGAAAGAAAAGTTCAAGATGCTTACTCTTGGAACACTTCTGCCCTACCTCCAGCAGGGAGATTGGCTATGCTCCTTAGATCTAAAGGATGCGTACACTCACATCCTCATTCATCCAGACCACAGAAAGTACCTCAGATTCATTGTGGGAGGAAACCATTATCAGTACAGAGTCCTGCCTTTTGGCCTCACCTCAGCTCCCAGGGTCTTTACCAAATGCCTGGCAGTGATGGCGGCCTACCTGAGAAATCAGGGAATCTTTGTCTTCCCCTATCTGGATGACTGGCTCATCAGGGGTCAAACGTGCCAGGAGGCCAAACAAGCCACCCTCAGAACCATTGATCTGCTTCAAAACGTGGGCTTTGTCATAAACTTCGCAAAGTCCACTTTGCTCCCCTCCCAGAACTTGGAGTTCATAGGGGCAAGATTGGATTCTCAACTGGCAAAGGCATTCTTGCCAGAAGACAGGGCTCAGCGACTGATGGACGTGGCCAAACAGTTCCTCAACAGATCCCTGGTCTCCGCCAGACTCTGCCTCCGACTTCTGGGCCACATGGCTTCGACAGTGCATGTGACTCCCAATGCACGGCTCCATATGAGGCCTGCACAGTGGTGCCTTCGGACTCAGTGGTCTCAAGCCACAGGCCGCCTAAGAGACAGGATAAAGGTGTCCAGACCCCTTTTGACCTCCCTCAGCTGGTGGCTACATCCACCCAATCTGCTGCAGGGGATGCCCTTCCAAATGCCAGAATACTCGGTGGTCCTCACCACCGATGCCTCTCTGAAGGGCTGGGGTGCTCATTGTCTAGACAAGTGCACTCAGGGCCTCTGGTCTCCCTGGGAGGCAGTCCAACAAATCAATCTCCTGGAACTTCGAGCTATCCGCTTAGCTCTCAAAGCTTTTTCTCCGGCCCTGGCTCACCGCTCAGTCTTGATTCAAACAGACAACCAGGTAGCCATGTTTTATGTGAACAAACAGGGCGGAACTGGGTCCAAGCTCCTTTGTCGAGAGACTCAGGACCTTTGTTCTTTTGCCCTGCAGCACAACATGCTTCTCAAGGTGGTGTACCTTCCAGGCCAGGAGAACTGCCTGGCCGACCGGTTGAGCAGAATTCTGCAGCCCCACGAGTGGCAGCTGCATCCCTTTGTCATTCAGAAGATCTTCCTGAAGTGGGGTCTCCCTTGGATAGATCTCTTTGCTAGTCCTCTGAACAAGCAACTGCCCAAGTTCTGCTCCAGGCAGCCGCATCCTTTGAGGATAGCACCAGATGCTTTTCTGATGTCCTGGTCTCAGGGCCTCCTGTATGCATTTCCTCCCATGCCCTTGGTGGCCCGAACTCTTTTCAGACTCTTCAGGACAAGGCCTCGGTCCTGCTGGTAGCTCCCAGATGGCCGAGGCAGCCTTGGTTTCCATTTCTGCTGCAGCTGGCAGTGGATTCCCCACTACCTCTGGGGTTACAACCTGACCTTCTCTCACAGGAGCAGGGTTCCCTTCTGCACTCCAATCTCAAAGCTCTCAATTTGATGGCCTGGAGGCTGCAAGGGTAGTTTTGGCTCCCTGGGGCCTACCTCAGGAAGTTGAAGAGGTTGTCCTAGCCTCTAGGAAACAGTCCACTAGGAAAACCTATGCCCTCAAATGGAAGAGGTTTTCTGTGTGGTGTCAGCTACGTACAGAGGATCCTTTCTCCTGTACTGTGCCAGTAGTGCTTCAGTACTTGCTGCACTTGTCCAATCAGGGACTTGTCCAATTCTGTTCAGGTCCACCTCTCAGCTCTAGCAGCTCACCACTCACTGGTGGAGGGACATTCTCTATCCGGTCACCCTTTGGTGTCCCACTTTCGCAGGGGCTTGCTTTTGCTCAAGCCCCCCATCCGTCCTGCTCCTGAGTGGGAGCTGAATGTGGTCTTGCAGCAACTGACTCGCCCACCCTTTGAGCCGATGGCTACTTGCCCTCTACGCTTCCTCTCCTGGAAGACTCTCTTCCTGATAGCCCTCACCTCGGCTAGGTGAGTGAGTGAGCTTCAGGCCCTGGTCTGTGATAGACCTTATACCAGGATTTATAGGAACAGGGTAGTCCTCAGGACTCATCCCAAGTTCCTTCCTAAGGTTGTCTCCTCTTTCCACCTCAATCAGGAGGTGATTCTTCCAACATTCTTCCCTAGGCCTCATGCAATCCAGGCTGAAGCAGTCCTGCATACCCTGGACTGTAGGAGGGCCTTATCCTTCTACCTTGACCGTACGCAGGGGCATAGAAGGGCTACTCAGCTCTTCGTCTCCTTTGACCCCAATAAGTTGGGGTTCGCTGTGTTCAAGCGTACCTTGTCCATCTGGGTGGCTGACTGTATCATCTGGGCTTACAAGGCGGCTGACCTTCCTTTGCAGGGTAGGTTAACGGCCCATCGTGTCAGGGCAATGGCTGCCTCAGTGGCTCATCTCCGCTCTGTGCCCTTGGTAGACATCTGCAGCTTGGTCTTCAAGCCAGACTTTTGCGGCCCATTACTGTCTGGAGAGGGAATCCCATAGGGACAGTGTTTTTGGCCAAGCAGTACTCCGTAATCTCTTTGAGGTTTAGGCAGCTCCTGCCCTCCTGCCCTCTGTTGGGCTACCGGTGGGGGTTGTGTCCTTGAAAAGCCTTTCTTTGCTGCTGGGACTAGAGGGAGTTCTCTTGTTCAGACTGGGTTCCTCGGTAGCCCAGAGCTAGGGAGTCACCCATATGTGAGGACTGACTTCCTGCTTGGTCCTGGAGAAAGAGTAGTTACTCACCTGTAACAGGTGTTCTCCAGAAGCAGCAGGAATCAGTCCTCACAACCCTCCCTCCTCCCCTTGGAGTTGCAGTTGTACATAGTTTGTTTTTACATTTTTGTGTGCTGTTCTTAGCTATGTCATTTGACTGAGGTAAGATGGCACCTTTAGGCGGGAAGGGAACCGCGCATGCGTGCCAGCATTCCCAAAGGCTTTCATGGAAAGCTGGGGAAATTCTCCGCTGGGGCTTCATCGGTGCCGATGACACCCATATGTGAGGACTGATTCCTGCTGTTCCTGGAGAACACCTGTTACAGGTGAGTAACTACTCTTTCTGCCCCTGAAAGGTCCGGAACCCCTTACCATTTCCGGCAGGCTATGCCAATTTGCCAAAAGATGGCAACAAATAACATCAGAAAATTGGACTCTGTCCATTGTTAGGCAGCGGGTACAGGCTTCATTTTCACAGCATGCCGCGACCTACAATTATAAAACAGTTCAATTCTCAGGTCCCTGCCACCGATCTCTTGGGTCAAGAGGTCACATCACTTCTTGCTCAGGGGGCAATAGAAGAGGTACCCATACCCCAACAGGGCATGGGGTTCTACTCCCCCCTATTTTCTGATCCCAAAGAAAACAGGGGGACACAGGCCCATTCTGGACCTCAGAGAATTAAACAAATATCTATTCCGAGAAAAATTCAGAATGATCTCCCTCTGAACACTCCTGCTATACCTTCAAAGTCAGGACTGCCTACTGTATGTTCTCTAGATCTAAGGGATGCATATACGCATATTCTCATCCATACAGATCACAGGAAATTCCTTCGGTTCCTTTTCCAGGGAAGACACTTCCAATACAGGGTTCTTCCCTTTGGTCTGGCATCTGCCCCAAGGGTCTTCATGAAATGCATGGCAGTAATAGCAGCATTTCTAAGAACTCTGGGAATATTCGTCTTCCCTTACTTAGACAACTGGCTCATTCAAGCATCAACAGCTCTAGAAGCCAGCTTCGCTCTTTCTTGCATGATGCGAATTCTGCGATATTTAGGATTGGTCATAAACCTCCCAAAATCTCAGCCCACCCCTTCTCAATCTCTAGAATTCATAGGGGTTCGTCTAGACACAAGGCAGTCGAAGGCTTTCCTGCCACAGCCACGCTGTCTGCATATAGTACAGCTGGCATCCCAAGTAGCCATGAAGGTCTTTATAACTGCTCGGGAGATGCTTCAGCTTCTGGGACATATGCCATCCACTGTCCATGTGGTTCCCTATGCTCGCCTTCATATGCGAGCAGCCCAGTGGACCCTCTCCTCTCAGTGGACACAGGCCTCGGGTCGCCTGTCGGACAAAATCAGAAAGTCTCCACGTCTCATTTCGTCCCTTCAGTGGTGGCGATCACTGGAAAACCTTCTGAAAGGATCTCCTTTCTAGCAGCCTCTATGCCAAGCCACCCCAACAACAGATGCGTCCAAGTTGGGTTGGGGGGGCTCAATTGCACGATCTCTCCACTCAGGGTCTCTGGACCCCACAGGAGGCTTGCCTTCACATAAACCTCCTAGAACTCAGAGCCATTTTCTATGCTCTTCGAGTATTCCAGGCCCAGCTCAGCTACAAGACAGTCCTGGTTCAAACCGACAATCAAGTAGCCATGTTCTACGTGAACAAGCAGGGCGGAACGGGCTCTCTGTCATTATGCAACAAAGTTTTGCAACTGTGGGTCCTCGCCAGAGATCTTCAAATCCATCTCCTAGTGGTATATCTTCCGGGCATTCAAAATCTTTGGACAGACAAACTCAGTCGAATAATGCTGCCACAGAAATGGTCTCTTCACTTAGACCAACTGGATTGAGTGTTTCGAATCTGAGGAACCCCAGATATAGACCTCTTTGCAAGTCCACAGAATGCCACACTTCCCCGATTCTGTTCCAGAATTCCGGCTCAAAACTGTCAGGCAAGAGATGCTTTCCTCCTCCACTGGGGTCAGGACTTCCTCTATGCCTTCCCACCCATTTCCCTCATTCCCAAAACGTTCAAGCATCAGAGAGACAGAGGTCATATGATACTCATAGCTCCATGTTGGCCACGACAAACGTGGTATACTCTGCTTCTACGTGTCTCTCAGGCCACACCTCTGGAGTTGGGATGTTTTCCAGATCTTCTTTCCCAAGAGAACGGGACTCTGTTGCACCTGAATCCCCAGTCCCTGCATCTCGGGGCCTGGTTGCTGAAAGCCTAGAATCCCTGGATATCAACCTTTCTCAGCAGGTAAAGGATATCCAGGTGGCTTCCAGAAAGCCCTCCATAAGGCGATCTTATGCCTTTAAGTGGAAAACATTCTCTCTATGGTTTTCTCAAAAGGGACTTAACCCCCTTTTGGTGCCTGTACAATCACTACTGGAGTATCTTCTCCATTTATCAAATTCTGGTCTTAAAACCAATTCAGTAAGAGTCCATCTGAGTGCCATTGCAGCTTCCTGCAAGACTCTGAAGAAACAAGCTATCTCCTCTCATCCACTTGTAGCAAGATTCATGAGAGGTCTACTATTAACAAAACCTCCCATTAAGCCGCCGTTGGTGGCATGGGATCTGAATCTTCTTCTCGGGCAGCTCATGAAGCCTCCCTTTGAGCCCTTAGCCACTACGGATCTGAAATTTCTTTCCTGGAAGGTCATCTTCCTAGTTACTCTCACTTCTGCAAGACGCATCAGTGAGTTACAGGCCTTGGTGGCGGATCCTCCTTATACAAGATTCCACTATGATAAGGTAGTTCTTAGGACTCATCCCCACTTCATGCCAAAGATGGTTTTGCCTTTTCATTTAAACCAAGCGGTATACCTTCCTGTATTTTTTCCTAGGCCTCATTCCTCTAATGCAGAAAGGAATCTTTATACTTTAGATTGTAAAAGGGCCTTAGCTTTTTACCTTCAAAGAACTAAGCAATATAGAAAATCATCTCCGTTTTTTATTGCTTTTGATTCTAGTAATTTGGGACTTCCAGTTTCCAAAAGAATTCTCTTTAGGTGGATTGCAAATTGCATATCCTTTGCATTCGAGAGTAAGGGACCTTCTCTCGAAGGCCATATTACAGCTCACATTACAGCTCACAATGTGAGAGCAATGGCAACCTCTATGGCCAATCTTCGTTCTGTGTCTATTGACGACATCTGTAGAGTAGCCACTTGGGCTTTGGTGCATACCTTTACAGCCCACTGTTGCTTAGACAAGGACCCCTGTCGGGATGCCTCATTTAGCCAGGCTGTACTCCAGCATCTCTTTCAGACTTAGTACAACTCCTACCCACCGTCCCGGGTTTTCAATGCCAGAGATCCATGGGAGGAAGCATGACCCATCTCACCTTGGGTTCGCAGCTTGCTGGGGTCATCCCCCTGGCATCTTTCAGCTGGGGAGTCCCCATATGTGAAGACTACATTCCTGCTTGTTCTTGGAGATAGCGTAGTTACTCACCTGTAACAAGTGAACTCTGGGAACAGCAGGAATAAGTCTTCACAACCCACCCACCTCCCTTAGGAGTTGTCTCTATCTCTCTCTCTTTGTCTATTCTCTCCTTTGGTCTCAGCTATAAACTCAACTGAAGAGGGAGAGTTGGAAAGGCGGGAAGGCAGCACGCAGGCGCTTTGGTATGCTCCCAAAAGCTTTCCTATTGGACGCTGGGGAGCGTTCCCGCGCAGGCTCTGTCTGTACCGACAATACCCATATGTGAAGACTTATCCCTGCTGTTCCCAGAGATCACCTGTTACAGGTGAGTAACTACGCTTTATGCCCTTCAATATGGGTATGGCAACCCTTTGTGCAAAGCAGTTCACCTTCTCTGCTCATCATGCTTTTCCAGAAAATACTGCAGTTCAGCAAGGTAAGAAAAATTCTTTGTGGGAGGTGGCCTGCATCTGTGTGGGATATAACAGGCCAAATTTAGATGTGGGTCCAAATTCAAAAACTGTAAGTGCTAGAGGTTAACAATGAGGGCATAGGAATCCACATTCTGGTGGAGCATATATCTTGTCATGCTTCGTTTGTAATGGACCCAGATTTTGGACTCGGTTATTTGATTTTCAAGTGACAGGGACTTGTCCATTCAGCTTTTTTACTTTCAAGTCTTATTCGATCAGTTAAGCTGTATTTTTCATTCCAGACATTCATACCCTTATTCACGCACTAGTGATGTCACACCTTGACCTCTGCAACATGATTTTTTGTGACCGTCAATCCTCTGATCTTAAAAAAAAAACAAAAACAAAAAAACCCTGCAGATAGTTCAAAACACAGCAATCTGACTTTTAACTAATTCCTTCAGATATGACCATGTTACCCCTTTATTTTTTTAAACATCACTGGCTCCCTCTCACCTACAGTGTTCATTTCAAGGTTCTCGTGCTTGTTTGTAAAGCTTTTTATTCTGGTCTTCCTATTAAACTGGCTACATTACTTGTCCCATACTCCCCAGCATGTTCTCTTCATTGTCAAATACAAATCTTTTAGTCATTTCCCCTGTATCATGCACAAAACTGGCAGCGATTTGTTACACAGCTTTTTATTTTTTGACTCCTACCCTTTGAAATGCCCTTCCAACCCACAATTGAATTGAAACATCTTTAAGAAATTTAAGGTCTTCTGAAAACCCATATCTCCAGGAACAAGCAGGAATGAGTCTTCACATATGGGTACGTCGGTACCGACGGAGTCTGCGCGGGAACGCTTCCCAGCGTCCAATCATAAAGCCTTTGGAAGCATCCCACCACACCTGCGTGCTGCCTTCCCAACTGTCTCTCCTCAGTTTTCGTTTTTCCACGGAGCCGGCAGGACGTCCTGTCACCACAGAAATTTCTTCTTTTATTTTTTAGTTTTCTTGTGGTCGCGGCTGCCTTACCCGACGCCACTGGTACCGCCTGTGTTTCTTTTTCCTTTCTTGTAAAATTTTTCCCTTCTAAGGAATATTTTTTCTCTGTAGTGTCTCATGGTTTCTCAGGCCTCTTAGGCCTCTCCATTTTCCTTCATGGAACCGCCAGTCACTCTCCTCAAGAAATGTAAAAACTGTGGCGGTACAACCTTATTTTTAGACACTCACAATTGGTGTCTAACCTGCTTGGGTCCTGACCATTTTCCTCCGGAGCACTCGGGCAATACTATTGTGGGAAAAAGTTCTCAACATCGAGTTCCCCTCGACACGCGGTCCCCGTCCAACTTCAGGGTACCGACCATATCTTCTTCTACACAGGATCAGGTAACCCAAAAACAGTCTGTTAAGACTAGCCAGTCCTCGAGCGGCAGTCCTCATGCAGGGCATGGAGCTGCCTATGGCCTTGTCCTCGGGAATCCACTGGCTTCAAAACCCCGGTGGGAGTCTTCGGTCTCCAAAACCTGTGTGGGGTTTCAGGTTGTTCCTGAGGTTCACCCCTCACAGAACATACCTGAGCCATGCCCGGTGGTGGCATCCGCTTCGAGCGTAACCGATACCCCGGCATCGGCAATGGTGTTGGATGAAACACTCCTCGCCAAGGATCGTCGTCTAGCGTTCTCGGTACCTACGGGGCCGGTGGATACGCTCCAGACCGACCTTCCAGTATCGGTACAGGCACCGATACTACTACCGATGTCGGTACCCTCCAGACGTGCATCGATAGACTCGCTTCCTTCGATGCCGAGTCTGGAATCGATCTCCAGTCTGGAGGACTGGGTACCGACTCGCCTTGGTACCGACACCTGTCGGTACCGAGGGCTCGGTTCCGATGATTCGGTGCCGCAACTTTCGGTTCCTATGATACCGTTAGAGTTGCCGCTGGCTGGCCTTCATCCACCGGTATCAGATACGGTACCGAAGCCTTTACCGAGGTCCACTTTACCATTGCAGTCGGTGCCTTCCATGCTTCTCTCGTCAGGATCGCATCCCTCGATACCGAGTCTGGAATCGATCCCTAGCATGGTCGATCTGCTACCGACTAGCGCTGGTCCCGTCATTCCACAGTACCAGCGATCATCCTATAAGGATTCCATACTGCACCATCCAGGATCTTCTATTCCTAAAAGCTGGGATAGATCCCTCGGTGCCAATGCTAGTTCTCCATCAGCTCTAGCCTATCCAAGGGAAGTTCCCTCTGTGGATCCTTCTTTTCAGGTTTTCATCCTGTAGATGGCAAAATCTCTTGCCATTTCTGTTCCTGGACAGGGTCCTACACAAGGCAATACAGGATCCCTTTATAGTCCTGAAAGAGCAAAGGAAAACATCATGCTACCTTTGCATCATTCCTTGCAGGACCACCTCCTACGAATGTGGGAAGCTCCTTTGAAGGTACCCCCACTTTCCAGAGCAACTGATCTTCTATATCAGGTGCCCCCTTCTCCAGGATTTCAAAAGACTCAACTTCCTCATCATTCCATTGTTGTAGAATCAGCAATGAGGCGGGTGAAGAGTACTAAAAAGCACTCTTCTTATCCACCAGGTCGTGAGTCTAAAACTTTAGATGCCTTTGGACGTCAAACCTTCCAGGCATCCATGTTTTCAGCAAGAATTCTCTCATATATTTTTTATATGGGTTTATCTTTTGAGGAGGTCACAAAGAAGTTACATCTTTTGATTCCTTTTCTTCAAGAGCCCAAGAGTGCAGACTATTCCTCACTGGTTAGTCATGCTCAGAATATCTCTAGGTTTCTTACTCGTGCTTCCCTAGATCCTTTGAGTCTGTTAGCAGGACTTCTGCTATAGCTATAGGAGCACGACATAAAGCCTGACTTCAAGCTTCAGACTTGGACAAATGGGCACAAGTTAGACTGGGAAATACTCCTTGCACTGGAGAAAATCTCTTTAACAAGGAGTCTTTATTCCAGGTTGCTCAGTTAACAACTGACTATCCTGTTTCCAGGGGCTGTTCAACGCCTTCTCCTTTCCCAGTTGGTAGGAAAGGTCCTGCCAAAATTTCTTCCCCTAGGAGAAGAAAATTGTATCCATCTTCTGCCCATCATACAGATGTTCCCAAACAGGGGAAACATCATCCTAGGTTGATGAATCCGTAACTTCAGCAGGGTCAGCAAACCCAGCAATTGCAGGGCTTCAAATAGTTCATCATTGCAATTCTTGATTGGGGGTTAGAGTAGCAGTCTGCTTCTTTTTATTTGCAGTGTCTGCACTAACTTTATTCTAACCTTCTTTCATATCTCTTATGTGAGATATTTTCTCTTCAACCTTTAAAGGTTTTTATGATGATCATGCCCATACTTAACAGGGTTTTCCTCTTCCTCTTGGAGGAAAGAGAACTAACAACTATTAATAGACAGTTGTTTTCCCTGTACTGGCATGTATCATCTCACCTGTCAGAGACTTCCTCCATAATTAGTCTTTTTCAACATTGGCTTACCCCCTCTTACTATACCAGTTGGTCTGTAAGAAGGGCCCCTTTAACGCTGGTAAGCTCCTATAGTCCTTACTTCTTCTACAGGGGGATCCTCCCTTCTGGAGTTGTCTCCCCCCCTTGTTACCTTAGGGCAGCCCATCAGACAATAGGAAATCCTACTAGGTCTGTTGTTTGTTTTTCCACATCCAAAAGAGGGAGAGGAAAGAGAGATGTTCTCCGCTGCCCCGGTACGTTGCTGCAGATACAGCAATTCCTAGTGTTAAGCCACTGGTTATGTCCACCACACAACCAGGGATTCTCCTCCACTAGCAATCCTTCTAGCCTCACTGCTAGGTCCCCAACAGGTTATCAACTTCGTTTGGGAAACCCTCTTATCAAGGCTTGGTTGGTTAACTTCTATTCTTCGCCCCTTGTCCTGGGCAGAATAGTTTGTTGCCTGCTGGTTTTCCACAGCCACTTTTTCTTCTAACCAACCTGCAGCATGCTCTCTGCAACTCTACAATGTAGCTTTGCACTATGGGCCCTTGCTAGAGAGCATTACTATCTTGCCTGACAGATAACCCCAGATGGTTAACAGGATTCCCCCAGTCATGTTCCATGACTGGTAGGTATTCCTACCCTTACCATCTCATCTTAAATCTCTTTTGAGACATCAGTCTCGGGTTTTTCATTACGTGAAAACCTAAAGAAGGGCCAGTTTCCTAGCCACATCCCCTTTGGTCTTCTCCTCAGAGATAATTTTCTTCACTGGCATTTAGGAAATGCCCAATACCCTTCTTGCCCTCAAGGGCAAGTCGCTAGGGTATCTTCCTCCAGTGGCGTCCTTTATCCATTCTCCATATGGCAATTCTGGAGAAATCTGGCCTTCCTGCCTACAGACTGAAATTATCCTCTGCCTTTTTCACGTAGACCATCCTGGTTATTCAAAGCTTCTTGTCAGGGAGACCTCTCCTCTGACTCTGCCAAACATAACCAGGAAAAGAGAATTCTCTGTATATCTATTCAAGCAGGTATTTACCTTCTTGCTGTTAGATGAATCTTCCTCCTAGGGGGGATCAGTTTCTATAAACCTCTCTCCTTCAACATACCTGGAGATATGTGTGATATCTATTATCTATCTGTGTGTTTTCTGCCCATACATATCTCCTGTAGATATATGCATATACATCCTATATGTGTATATATCCAATATTTATATCTATATATACATAGATATATTTTTACATCTGCTGAGATATATTTTCAGATAGATATGTATCCATATACTTATCTATCTGTACTGTCAGATTCAAATGTCCTTCATTCCTATATGATCCTGACAGATGGGCAATACCCCTATCAATGTTATGCCAGCATACTTAGGGGTCTACACCTATAACCACTTCCTGTGATAGTTAACACCTGCCATGTAGGTTAGGTACTCCTGAAGCTCTCCATATACCTTTCTTCTTTCCTAATTGACCCCATTTAGGAAAGACATTGTGGAGCTTCAGTCAGTCTAAAGCTTAGCGCTCCTGAGTCTGTCCTTACTTCTTGTCAGATACAGGGGTCTCCATACCCTTTCCTTCCTACATGGACTGATTCCATCCCAGTCCAGTTAGGTCAGATTCAGTTTTCCTGTTGGTCCTAAATTTGTACTTTTTTTGGACCTGATCAGCTTAAGCTTTCTGTCATGCTACCTTCTGCGTCTCCGCTGAAGTTCTACCTCTTATACTACCCCAGTTTTTGCCCTGGGGCTATTTCTCACCATAAATAGTTCTGACCTCCACTGTTTTTCTCTAATCTTACTACCTCCACTTCTCAGTGAGGTACCCCTTTAGCACATTCACTGGCTCTTTTAACAGATCCATATGTATCTCAGTGAACTTGTGCAAGATCAACAGGGGAGGCCCATATTACAAAATATTCTCTATACAGGGTATTTCTCTTTAGTAACCCTGTTCTAGCAGCTGTTCCACAGCTCCTTTTCTGTTTTCAACTCCTACCCTCCATCCCAGGATGCCTGAGGTTTTAAGCAATAGCATGGCTCGTTCTAGACTTGCAACATGCTAGGACTCCCCCTAGGCATCTGAGCTTGGGAGTCCCCATATGTGAAGACTCATTCCTGCTTGTTCCTGGAGATAGCACAGTTACTTACCTGTAACAGGTGATCTCTGGGAACAGCAGGAATAAGTCTTCACAACCCACCCACCTCCCCTAGGAGTTGCATTTTTCTATATCTCTATCTTTCCCTTCCTTGCTCTCTCTCTCTCTTTGTCTCAGCTTTCAAACTTAACTGAGGAGAGACAGTTGGGAAGGCGGGAAGCCAGCACGCAGGCGTGGTGGGATGCTTCCAAAGGCTTTCTGATTGGACGCTGGGAAGCGTTCCCACGCAGACTCCGTCGGTACCGACGTACCCATATGTGAAGACTTATTTCTGCTGTTCCCAGAGATCACCTGTTACAGGTAAGTAACTGTGCTTTCTCCGCAAACAAGTAGGAAGTCAGTCCTCGCATATGGATGACATCGGCACTGACGGAGCCCTCGCAGAAGCATCCCCCCAGCTTTCAAAGAAAGCCTTTGGGAGATGCTGCCATGCATGCGTGGTCCCCTTCCCGCCCAAGGGTGCCATCTTGCTCAGTCTCCTTTTTTCCACGGAGCCCTTCAAATGTCTGTTTCTTGTTCCTGGAAAAAGTTGATTTTTCTGCCTGGGTTTCATACTTGCCTTCGGTACTGCACTGGTATTCTTCTCGCCACCCGACCTCGCTGTCTTGGCATCGACTTCGGTCCCTTTTTGTAGTTTTTCATTTTTGGCATCTTTGCGCCTTTTTTCCAACTGGCAGCCTGGTGGGTCTTCGACCTCGCTGGGGTACTTTTTTCCCCCCATGGCTGCCAGTGGCTTCAGAAAGTATGATCGGTGTACCAAAATTATGTCCTTGACCGACAAACACGACTGCTGCCTTCACTGCCTTGGGTCGGACCATAACCCCACAACATGTGGTCTTTGCAAAAAGATGTCCAACAAGGCCCTCAAGAGCCACCAGCAGCAGCACGATAAGCCTTTTTCTTGGTACCTCCGAAGGCCAGGGCGTCATCTGAAACCACAACATCTCGGGGGGCCCTACCGAACCCGAGTGGCACCGTGGTTCTTCAGAGAGGGGGTCTCCCTCGAGGGAACCCAAGAAGAAGAAAAAAATCTCCAAGGCAGCACCCCTGGATGGATCCGACAGGCTGGGTACATCCTGAGCCAGGTCCCGCAGTTTGAGATGCTCATCCAAAGGATCAGAGAGTGAGCAGCCTGCAAAGGTCCCCTAGAAGGACTCGACCTCGGACCGGCCTCTGTCGCCAGACACCATCCTAGTCAAGGAGTCTCCTTCGGGAGAACCGACTTTGGGCCCGATTCCTTTGGTGCCCACACCGATGGCTGCGAAGCCCTTCTACCCGAGAAAAGAGGCTGCATACAGAAATTACCCACCTTTTCAGGCCTCCCCGGCTCCCCAGCAGGGTGAGCATAGCCCTCAAGCAGAAGGCTCCCAAAACCCAGGCGTCAGCTCTGGCCCAGCCAGGGGGAAGTTTTTGCCTCCTTGGGCATAGCCTCTCCATCCCAAGGAGGTCAGCAGCTCACAGGGGAATGTCTGATCAACTATGCCCGAAGGTGGCTAACCATCACCACCAATTCCTGGGCACTTCGGGGGGTCAAGGAGGGCTACCTCCGCCATCTGACTCAGAAACCTCCCCCTTATTTTCTGGGAGAGCCCCTCAAGTCTCCTCTTCACCAGGACTTTCTACTGAAGGAGCTTGCAGGTATTCTCGAGGACAAAGCAGTGGAACCAGTGCCCACCATCTCAAGGGCAAGGGGTTCTACTCCAGGTACTTCCTCGTACCAAAAAGGACAGGAGGCCTAAGGCCCATCCTTGACCTGTGCAACTTCAACAAGTTCCTGGTGAGGGAAAAGTTCAAGATGCTCGCCCTTGGAACATTGCTGCCTTATCTCCAGCAGGGAGATTGGCATTGCTCCTTGGATCTGAAGGATGCCTATACCCACATCCTCATTCACCCCAACCACAGGCAGTACCTGCAGTTCATAGTGGTGGGCGGACACTTCAAGTACAGGGTGCTGCCTTTTGGCTTGACCTCCACCGCAAGGGTCTTCACAAAATGCCTGGCGGTCGTAGCTACCTTCCTCCTCCTCCAGGGGGTCTTTGTCTTCCCCTTCCTGGACGACTGGCTCAAAAAGGGAGGCATGGCCTCAGAGGTGCAGCAGGTGACTGCGTGCACCATCCAGGTCCTGAGCAGGTGACTGCGCGCACCATCCAGGTCCTGCAACACTTGGGGTTTGTGATAAACTACCTCAAGTCCCACCTCCTTCCGATTCAGTGTCTGGAGTTCATGGGGCAAGACTGGACACCCTCCAGGCAAAGGCCTTCCTGCCCGGAGACCAAACAGACCGTCTCAGGGCCCTGGTACTGGACATACAGCACCGCCCCTCAGTGCCCACTGGGCTACTCCTGCGCCTACACGGGCACATGGCCTCCCCGGTCCATGTCACCACCTCCACATGAGGGCCATGCAGTGGTGCCTCCAGGACCAATGGACACAGGCCACAAGATACCTCCGGAACAAAGTCTCAGTGACCAACCAGTTGGCGGACTCTCTGACCTGGTGGCAGATTCCCCAAAACTTTGAGGTGGGGATGCCTTTTCAAGCCCCGAGCCCTTTAAGGATCCTCACCACGTACGTCTCCTTTCTCGGCTGGGGAGCCCACTCCGAGGAAATCTGCAACCAGGGCAGCTGGTCGCAGGACGAAAGCACCAGATTAACCTCCTGGAACTATGGGCAATATACTTAGCCCTCTGAGCCTTTTGCCACCACTTATGTCACTAGCTGGTGTTGGTCCAGATGGACAACCAGGTGGTGGTGATCTGTGTGAATAAACGGGGGGGGGGGGGGGCACAGGGTCTCGTACCCTTTGCTGAGAGGCAGTGGTCCTCTGCTTCTACACAGTCCGACAGGGTTGACAGATTGAGCAGGGTCCTCCAGCCACATGAGTGGCAGTTGTGACCCCAGTGTGGCTGACCTACTCTTTCAGCTCCTGGGCGAACTTGTGATGGAAATGTTCGTCAGCCCGCTTCTGCTTCCAGCATGCCCTTCCTTCCATGGTGGCGGCAGACGCATTCCTCGTCCCATGGTCGGAGGGCCTCATGTACGCCTTCCCTTCCTCGCCACTAATTGCCAAGATGTTGTTCAGGACCCTCTTTGACAAGACCTCACTCATCCTGATAGCCCCTTGATGGCCCAGGAAACCATGGTTCCCACTACTCCGGCTCTCAGTGGAGACTCCCATCCCATTGGGGAACTCTCCAGGGCTCCTGTCTCAGGCTCTCTTCTGCACCCCAGCTTGGGTCCCTGTCACTGACAGTGTGACTGCCCCTTTCAACCTCTCGGGTGAGGTAGAGGAGATCCTGCTGGCCTCTCGTAAGGCTTCCACTAGGAAAGCTTATGCTCTCAAATGGCGCAGATTTTCAATTTGGTGTGCAGCACATGGAACCAACCCATTCTCCTGCCCGGTGGGACTGGTGCTGCAGTACCTTCACCTCTCACAATCCAGGCTTAAATCAAACTCCATCAGGGTGCACCTCAGTGCCCTGGCGGCGCATCGCCGCCCGCTGGATGGCAAATCCCTCTCAGTCCAGCCGCTGGTGACCCACTTTCTAAGAGATCTGCTCTTATCGAAGCTCCCGGTTCGCTCGCTGGCAACCGAGTGGGACTCAGTGTGGTATTGGGGCAGCTCACTCGCCCACCCTTTGAGCCTCTGGCTACCTGCCACCTACGATACCTCTCGTGAAAGGTGGCGTTCCTGGTCACGCTCACCTCCGCTCGCAGAGTTAGCAAGCTTCAGGCCTTAGTGGCGGAGATGCCATATACCAGGTTATACAAGAACAGGGGTGGTGCTCCGTGCACACCGTAAATTTCTTGCGAAGGTGGTGGTATCCTTCCACCTCAACCAGGAGGTGGTACTTCCCACCTTCTTCCCAAGCCTTCACACCAGTAGGGGTGAGACGGTCCTTCACACTCTGGACTGTAAGAGGGCCTTGTCCTACATCCAACATACTCAGGGCCACTGCAAAGCTGCTCAGATTTTCGTCTCGTACGACCTCAATCGTCTGGGGGAAGCAGTGACCTAACTTACACTGTCTATCTGGGTGGTGGACTGTATCATCCTCGCCTATGAGCAGGTGGGGCTCCTGCTGGAAGGCTGTGTCATGGCGCACCATGTCAGGGCCATGGTGGCCTTGGTGAAAAACCTGCGCTCTGTCCCGATGATGGACATCTGCCGGGCTGCCACCTGGTCTTCAGTCCATACCTTCGCAGCCCATTACTGCCTGGAAATGGAGTCTCGACAGGACAGTGCCTTTGACCAGGCTGTGCTCCATAATTTCGAGGTTTAGGCAACTCCTACCCTCTGACCCTTCTGTGTTCAGGCTACTGGTTTTTCTTTGTCACAGGGGTCCTATTGTAGTCTGTAGCCATGGACTCAATTGCTGCTGCTCATAGCTCCCCTTGTTTTTTCGCTATGGGATTTCGGTAGCTTGTAGCTGGGGAGTCTCATATGTGAGGACTGACTTCCTGCTTGTTCCTGGAGAAAGTGTAGTTACTCGCCTGTAACAGGTGTTCTCTGGGGACAGCAGGATTAAGTCCTCACAACTTTCCCTCCTCCCCTTGGAGTTGCTTCTTTACCATCTGCTATTTTTTGCCATCTTTTAGCTGTGTCATCTGACTGAGCAAGATGGAACCTTGGTCAGGAAGGGGACCACACATGTGTGGTAGCATCTCCCAAAGGCTTTCTTTGAAAGCTAGGGGATGATTCCGCAAGGGCTCCGTCGGTGCCAACATCGCCCATCTGTGAGGATTGATTCCTGCTGTCCTCGGAGAACACCTGTTACAAGTGAGTAATTACGCTTTCTTTGCTATGGCTTTTTGGGATCACCCTGAGTCTCCGGGAACAAGCAGGAAGTCAGTCCTCACATATGGGTGACGTCGGTGCCGACGGAGCCCGCGCGGAAACATCTCACCTATGCGGCTCGCAGCGGGGTGCTCCTAAGGGCGGTTTACCTCCCAGGCCAGGACAATGTTCTGGCGGACAAACTGAGCAGAGTCCTCCAGCTGCATGAGTGGCACCTGGATACAGTAGTAGCCTCCCAGCTGTTTAAGCTGTATGCCGTCCCCTTGATGGACCTGTTCGCCAGCCCAGACAACACGCAATTGCCCCAATTCTTCTCTCACCAGTTGCACCCGGGTAACGGTGGATGCATTCCTCATCCTATGGACAGAAGGCCTCCTGTACGTCTTTCCACTGACACCAGAGCACTGGTTGCCAAAACTTTATTCACGGTCCAGTGCGACAGAGCATCACTAATGCTGATAGCTCCTCGGTGACCAAGGCAGCCCTGCTTCCTGCTGCTCCTCTCCCTTTAGCCCCAGGGCTATTCTCACAGGAGCAGGGCTCTCTTCTACACCCCAACCTGGGGTCCCTGTTACTCACAGCTTAGCTGCTGAAAGGGTAGCGTTAGCTCCCTTCAGTCTCCCATGGGTCGTGGAGGAGGTCTTTCTGGCCTCACATAAGGCCTCTACAGGAAGGGCATATGCCTTCAAGTGGCACCGTTTCTCGGTGTGGTGCACAGAAAGACAGAAAAACCTGTTTTCCTGCTTTGTACAAGCAGTGCTCCAGTACCTGCGCCACCTGTTGCAGGTGGGACTAAAGTCCAATTCGGTCAGAGTACACTTGAGCGCCATCGCAGCGTGCCACCATCCGGTTAAGGGATTGTTCTTCTCGGCGCAGCCCCTTGTATTCCAATTCCTGCAGGGCCTTATGTTAGCCAAACCCCCCCCCCCCCCATCTGCCCTCCAGTGGCAGAGTGGGATTTAAACATGGTTTTCTCACAGCTCACGAAGCTTCCGTTTGAGCCTCTGGTGGAAAGTCGTATTCCTTGTAACACTCACATCAGCTCACAGAGTCAGAAAACGTCAGGCTCTGATGGCAGAGCCTCTCTACACATACCCCAAGTTTCTGTCAAAGGTGGTGTCCCCGTTCCACCTCAATCAGGAGGTGGTGCTCCCCACCTTCTTTTCAAGGTCTCACACAGGCAGGGCAGAGACCATTCTCCATACTCTGGATTGTAAAAGAGCCCTGTCCTACCTGCAATGGACTCAGGGTCACCGAAAAGCACCACAACGTTTTGTATTCTATTACCCCAGCCATCTGGGACTCCCAGTGACTAAGTAAACTCTGTCCGCTTGAGTGGTGGACTGCATTACCCTTGCCTATGAGCAAGCGGGGATCTCTCTGGACTAGAGGGTCAAGGCGCACTATGTCAGTGGCCATGGCTACTCTGTGGCAAATCTGCGTTTCTCCTCCGTGATGGAAATCAGCAAGGCCGCCACCTGGCTTTCAGTCCATACCTTCGCAGCTCACTGCTGCCTGAAGAGGGGTCCCATTGGAATTGCGCCTTCAGCAGGCCATACTCCATATTTTCTTTGGGGTATCGGCAACTCCTGCCCTCTGCCTGTTCTGTGTTCAGACTAAAGGAGTGCTGGTTCTCTACTGGACACCTGGGTCTTGTGAGAGTCTTTCTATAGAGATTCAACTGCTGCTGATCACAGCTCACCCTTTTGCAGGTTGTCGTGATGTTTTTACAGGTTCTCAGTAGCCTGTAGCTGGGGAGTCCCATATGTGAGGACTGACTTCCTGCTTGTTTCCGGAGATAGCATAGTTACTCACCTGTAACAGATGTCCTCCAGGGACAGCAGGAATCAGTCGTCACAACCCTACCTCCTCCCCTTGGAGTTGCTTCCTTACTTTATTTTATTTTTGCCATCTTAGCTATGTCGTTAGACCGAGGCAAGATGGCATCCTTGGGTGGGAGGTGGGCCACACATGTGTGGTGCATCTCCCAAAGGCTTTCTTTGAAAGCTGGTGAGATGCATCAGTGCGGGCTCTGCTGGGGCCGACGTCACCCATATGTGAGGACTGATTCCTGCTGTCCCTGGAAAATATCTGTTGCAGGTGAGTAACTACGCTTTAGGGCCACGGAGCAGTCATGACCGTTTACTAGCCTTCAGATACTAATCTTGTAACTTTTTTCTTTTTCCCTTCACTATATTGCTATTCCTTTCCTATTATCTTTGTAGCTCCATTTCTTATTTTAGTTAGTTTATATTTTTTATCTTATTATAAACTGCTCTGATGCTAGTTGTAGTAGGGTTGTTTAGAAAGCTTTAATAAACATAAGCATTCATTGGACTAGTGGTTTCTGGATAGTACACTGTGTTCTCTTAAGCTTCCACAACTAGTATCATGATCTTTACAGTTTTCCGGGTCATGCCATGTCTTAGTAAGTGGAACTGATGTTTCAGCTGTCATACTGTGGCTTTCTTCAGAGTGAGATGGTTATGCAGTAAATGTCTGTTATACATAGTGGTTCTGAAACCAGATTGATGGTTTGAAGTGAGAAATTTGAATTTTGGCGTAAACATTTATTGAAGAAAAGGCAAGACATTTGACAAAATATGGATTGTAAGTGGGGCGCTTATGATATCCCCTAAGTGCACAGCAAACTAGGGAAGGGAACTTCCGTAGGCACCAAGAAGGAAAACAAAGAGAAGTGAAGATGGACTCTGGCTTCACAAAGATGAGCTTCAAAAAGCATCTTTATTAATGGACTTGAGTTGGCTGAGTTTCTAGCAAACACGCCTGCATCAGGGGTCTACAAAAACAGACATGAAGACACTTAAACAAATGATAAAAAAAAGAACAACTTAAAACCAATAGGTATGGAAAATACAATATGTAAATAACAAACATATAAAAAGTAACCAACTTAAAAACAATAGATATCAAATGGACATATATAAATACCAGAGAACATGCAAAATGTATTACAATTACCTCAAATCATAAAGGGACATATTTGGAAATGAAGTAATAACTGAAACAAAATATGTACAAGCATATGATTAATAAAGCATGTGAAACACATTTACCAGGACTCAAATGGGTTAAGTGTTCACAAATTTGATATGGTATCTAAAGATAAAAAAAAGACAGCAGTGAGATCACAAATATCGTTGAAATATTATCTCTTAAATATCCATGCCCAAATAGCTATATATCTGTGATACACCAATAAATGATGTAAAGAGTTGTTGAAAATGCTAAAGCCACATTACCAGAGTAATCAAAATGATAGTCTTCTAAAAAGTGTCAAAGAATAGCCAAATACACCTATAAAAAGCAAAAAAATCATAAGGAGGAAGCAATTGTATCTCAAGCAAAACATGGTGACAATCATCACATGCACAAATGAATGCTTTAGAACGTCCACAAAATGCCCACGGGGACAAAACTCTAACTGATCACAGTGCTGAATTAAAAGCCAACTGAAAGCTATAATCAGAGTGAAAATGTGATGAAACCACATATCCTTAAAAATGGGCTTATGCTGTCAAAATAATTTCACAAACCAATGTGTGATCAAGAAGAATGAATAGTTATATCTAAAAAAGCTGCCGTTTATATCTGGCCATTGGATATCTACTGTTTTGTTTTTTTTAAAACTCTGTTTATTAATCCACGCAAACAATACATACAGCAATATATACATAACGCTCCCAGGTGGGGTGTGTTTCTTATCCACCACCCGATAAACAATCTCCCGACCAGTCATGGATTATAACAATTTTCGCCCCTGCTCCTCCCCCCCCCCATCGCAGCTTCTTCCATCCAATACACCAAGGGATAACACTCCAACCCACCCCGATCAACGGAACTAATTACCTCATGGGGACCCTCCTCAATGCCATCTCCGCCCCTAAGATAGCCCTATCATACATTCAGTACTTCATTTCAGGTACGTGGCCTCAACCTTTGGATATATGGCTCCCATACCAGTAGGAAGGAAGACCAGTGAGAAGCATCACCCCTTGCCACCCAGTGTTCAAATAGCATCAACTGATGGAAACTGTTCCACCACTCCCAACAAGTAGGAGGTGATTCCTCTCTCCACTGCCGGAGTATCCAGCCCTTCCCCACCAGACAAGCCTTGCGCACCAATATGCGATCCCACTGCCCCTTAGGATGGAGTGGTTCAAGTTGATCCAAAACGATTAAGGCCCCAGTCCATTTAACCTGTTGTTGGAGTAAGCAACTCAAATAATTACTAATCCGTATCCAGTAGTGGCAAATTTTCTGACAGCCCCATCACATATGACTTAAGTGTGCGAGGGGACAAGCGCATTGCGGACAGCGCCTCTCCAGCATTAAATGACTACGCATCGCTCTTCTCAGGGAAAAATGTACCCATATAATACATTTGAACTGCACCTCTCTCCATCTCGCTGCCTCCACCAATACGTCAATACGGCCCAGGGCTTTCCTGACTGATTCTGGAGCCACTACATGTCCCAGATCCTTTGCCCAAGAAATCTCTATCCCCAAATAATCCTGTGGAGCAGTATATCGAGCCAACTTTCTCTTTAACACAGAACTTGTTGGGGGGTGATCCTCCCCTAATGCAAAAATTCCAGAAATTTTGCTGAACTTTCTGCCTTCAACTCCGCCTCCAAAAGGAAGGACACATAGTGGGAGACCTGGGCATAGGCCAAATAATGGGTATTTCCCAATTCATACTCCGCACACAAATCCGTGAAAGTTTCGCATTGACCTGATGGATCCACCACATACCCTAGATTCCGATTCCCACGTTCTCTCCATATCCGAAATATAGCCGTTTTTGATCCCGGTGTGAACCTGGCGTTCCCCTGTAAAAGTAACCAACTTGAAACCCTCAGTGATCTGTGCCAATATGCACATAGTTGTCACCAGGTTCATCGTACTGAAGCTATCAGCACACTCCAAGTGAGCCTCGCCGGCAGGACCGCCCCTTCCAGATGCAAAACTTCCAGCAACGAATGGGGGACCACAAAGGCCTCTCCTCCAAGGCCCTGGGGGTATAAACCTCCGTACCCCCTAACCAAGCCCCCTATATGGCGTGCTTGACAGGCTATAGCGTATTGCATTAAATCAGGAAACCCTATTCCTCCCTGGCTCCACCCCCCTCGTAAGCGGTTCATTGGAATACGTGCCCGAACCCCTTTCCATAAAAACCCATGAATCTCTCGCTCAAGATGGCTTACATCCTGTCGCAGCAACCACACCAGAAAGGTTTGCATCCAGTATAGCACCCGGGGCAGTACCACCATCCCCAATGCTGCCACCCTACCCAACAATGACAAGGGAAGAGGGTTCCACACCTGAAGTTGTGTCCTGAGTCGATGCAGCACCCTGTCATAATTCTGCCTATACAACTCCCGGGGGTCTCTGGTCAAAATAATACCCAGATATATAAAGGATTCATTGGCCCATTTAAATGGAAAGGCTGATCCCCTCCCCATTCTAAGTTGCCCAGACACATCCAAGGCCTCTGACTTATCCATATTAATACGAAGCCCCGCTATACTTCCAAAGTGAGAAAGTTCCTCCAATACCCTAGGTAGCGAAGTTTGCGGAGAAGTCAGGTGCCACCAGTATATCATCGGCAAAGACCGACATCTTAAACCCTTGCACTCCGAACCTCACCCCCAAAATACCCTTGGACTCCTCTACCTTCTGTGTAAGGGAGTCAAGTGACAACACAAACAGGGGGAAAGGGGACAACCCTGTCACGTTTCCCTCTCTAGGGAAAACTAATCCGACTACACTCCATTACAGATCACCCCCGTAGTGGGATTTGCATAAAGAACTTCCATCATCATACTGCAGAAAGGTCCTCCCAAACCATAATATGGCAACAAAAGTCTCAAGTATTGCCAATTCACCCAATCACCCAAGCTGACTGTACACAAAGAAATATTCAATAACTATCTATCAAAATATAAGGAAACAATTGACAACACAAAGAAAAACTATTATGCAGCAAACTTAACAAAATCATACAATAGACCAAGAGAGTTATTTTCTATAGTCAGAAAATTAACTAATAACGAGCAAACTTCCAGCAACGAAATCACGGAAATCTCAGTTCAAACCCTAGCTAATCATTACCAAAGCAAATCTAAGAAACCTTCCATGCACGCAGATAATATCAACATCACTTATCAACCTGTAGATGAATGGTCAGAATTTTACCCCATTTCAAAAGCATCATTAAAACAATCATCTCCAACCTAAATACTACAACTTCGTACTTGGATCCATGCCCAGTTTCATGGATAAAAAACACACTGCAAACTCTAATATCCTATATTCTCCCAATAGTAAACCTCTCACTCACCCAAGGATACCTTCCATCCCCGCTCAAACATGCACAAATACGCCCAATTTTAAAGAACTGCAAACTAGACAAAACATTGCCAACATCATATAGGCCCATATCTAGCATACCATTCTTGGCCAAAGTAATTGAAAAGGTAGTGCAACTTCAGACACAGGAATTCATAGACTTATCTTACCCACTTGATGAACAACAATATGGTTTCCGACCTCGCCACGGAGTAGAAACACTCCTAGCAGTATTAATAGACACACTCCTAAAAGGAATTGACAATCACAAACAGGCATTCATTCTCCTTTTCATTGACATATCAGCAGCTTTTGATAGCGTGCATCACTCAATACTGCTCAACAACTTAAAACAGTTAGGCATAAATTCCACCGTACATAAATGGTTCACCTCATATTTACATAACAGAACACAAAATGTAAGAATAGGTAATCAAACATCAAACATATACAAACAAGAAATAGGTTTACCACAAGGTTCAGCACTGTCAGCCCTACTCTTTAATATCTATATAAAACCGATTTGCAATATTTTTAAAAAAATTTGGAGTACAATATCACCTTTATGCGGATGATATCATGATGTACATACCTTTCACAATTCCTAACCTACCGATTCAACTTCTATCTGACTGCTACAATGAAATTACATACTGGCTAAAAACACAAAACCTACATATAAACCATGCTAAAACCGAAGTCTTAATCGTAACAAAAAACCAAACGTTCACCCCGCCAACTCACATAATACTACAGAACCAAGAAATTAAAATAAAAAATGAAATAAGATATCTAGGTGTCATTTTAGACACACACCTTACTATGGAAACGCACATCAGAAATACCTTGAAGAAAATCTACTTCAAACTTAAAATCCTCAAACAATTACGCCCCCTTGTATTTATACAAGATTTTATCAATATAACACAGGCTACCATAACTCCACACTTCGATTTCGCCAACTTAGTACTTATAGGCATTTCAAAACAAAACATCAAAAGGATCCAACTCGCGCAAAATGCTACAGCCAGAATCATATTAAAGATAAATTCACTCCAACACATTACACCGATACTAGCATCCCTTCACTGGTTACCAATACAAAGCAGGATAACATACAAAACAATTATAACTACATTCAAAGCCCTAAAAGACATGGCCCCGAAGACACTCTGTAATCTAATAAGCAAAGAACCACCTAAGCCTACTTATAGAAAAGGACAATCAAATAAACTTAAGATGCCAAAAGAATATATAAGAACTCACAAATTAACAAATAAAAGAGCCTTTTCCCACGTAGCCCCAACAGTCTGGAACTCTTTACCAGAGGACTTACGATCACTAACAGAGATAACAGAATTCAGAAAAAAATTGAAAACCTACCTATTCACTAAACACTATAATACCATAGAAAACCCTCCAATCAACTTAGATAAAGGCTAAACAAGAACCTGTCTAAAATCAAGATTATACTCCCTATTACAATAATACGTACAACTTAAATGAATAATCATTCCATTCCAATGCATCAATACCCCACTTGTATATAGTTAAAATTGAGTTAGAAACAGTACTTCAGTTTAAATTGTTACACAATCTGTGTTAGTTGATTTATTGAACTATTCCGCATAGTTTTTACATACACTTTGTTGTTCAAGTTAAGATGTTCATTGTAAAAAGTTATAACTGTTCTATGTAAAACAAGCTCTGCATTGTTAATTGTTGTTAAATGTACACCGCAACTGATCGCTGGAAGATGCGGTATATAAATAAGTGTTAAATAAATAAATAAATAAATAAATAAAATAAATCAAATGCCTTCTCGGCATCGAAACTAACTAACAGTGACTGCAATCCCCGTTCATGTACCCACTCCAATGAGGCAAGGATCTTTAACAGATTACGCACTGCATATCGCCCCTTTACAAACCCTACTTGTGACTCATGCACCAGATCATTTAGTACAGGTGTCAGTCAATCCGCTAGGATCTTGGAAAGCACCTTCAAGTCATCAAAGAGATTGGTCTATATGAGGAAGCCTAGGTGTGATCCTTTCCTGGCTTAGGTATTAAAATAATATGTGCATGATTATCCCCCCATACAAAGGCACCCTGTTCTGCTCTTCTATGATAAACTGCTACCAAGGACGGAGTCACCAGGTCCTGCAACAACTTATAGAACTCTGCCCCATAGCCATCTGGGTCAGGTGCCTTTTTACAACCAGCCTTCTGAATAGTTTTTTGCATTTCCTGGGCCGTTATAGGCCTATCCAATTGGGCTCGCTGTTCCGCCCCAAGGCAGGGTAGCGTAAGGCTTCTCAAATACTCTGCCACTCGAGTTGGGGGCCCCCTCTCCCCCGCATACAACGTTTGGTAAAAGGTCCGAAACATTTGAGCAATCGCCTTCGCCTCCTTGTGCAACTTACCCTGGCCATCCTGCATGGCCACAATTGATCTAATACCCCGACTGCCCTGAAGGCATCGTGCCAGAGGTTTCCCAGGCTTGTTCCAAAATAATATCGATAATATAGGAGAGATTTCTTTGCCTGTTTTATGGAGCAACGAATTCAAGGCTACCAGCGTCGCCCACAAGCCCCTTCTATTCACTGCACTGTGTGATGCAGCGGGCCCTCTGCTGGAGAGAAAAAAAGTTTTAAACTCTGAAAGAAAAAGAAATTGCCTGCAATTTCCAGAGAACTTACCTAGAGGGAGCAGGAGAGCTAAGACAGAGACCACAGAACCACGCCCTAGTGGGCAGGACTCTTATTCCAAAAGCTCACATTTAAGAGCAGGCAAGCCAGAGTTTGGAGGCAAGCCAGAGTTTGGAGACAAGCAAGAGCCTGGAGACCAGCAAGAGTCAAGAGGCAAGCAAGAGTCAAGGGACTTGCCTGCAAGGAGCTCAGCTGCCAGAGCCTCATCAGCTGAAAGGAAAAGGACAGGCTGGGAGAGGAGAGCCAGTCCTGGGAGAGAGAGGACAGGCCGAGAAGGCCGAAGCCAAGCCAGACCGGGCCCAGAAGCCCACAAGAGAACAGGCCTTAAAGGCCAGAGAAGGAAAGACTGGGAAAGCAGGAGGTATATTCCAGAAAGCACCGATACTGAAGGCAGCAGTCACGGTACACCTCCAGCCTCACCCCAGAGAATCAAACACAAAGCAAAAGGTAAAACTTTTAACCTTTATCATTGTATACCTGAACTTAAGCTAAGAGAAGAATCCTGGGAAGGAGATTCTCCATATAGAAGACAAAAGCAGAAGCAAAAGTTAAAGGATAGCTTATGCAACAAAAGGACTGTTAGAGGAAAACATAGAGATAATGTTTTTAAACCTCTTGAGCAAGCAATGCCTTTCTGGTATGCCACTAAGCTGAATCGTGGGCCTAGACAGACTGCTAAGCCGTGGGAAACAGTAAGACTAAATCCCATGAAGGACACTTGCCCTGATACCTCCGAGCAGTCAGAGGAGGCCATGCAAGTGGAATCTGTGTATGAAGAGAGTGATAGTCCCATGGAATGCACATACTGTGCGGGAAGCGAAATAGAGGCCTTCCAGAGTCATTGAGCGAAGGAAGCCTTTTTCCTGTTACATATTTGAATACTGTGAAGTTAACAGTGTTTGGTTATTTTATTTCTCACCTTTAAATATCTGCTGTAAAGACTGATTTTGCCATGTACCGGAGTGTATATCCTTTGTTTTTGAACCCTTAGTGCTTGAAGGGGAAAATAAAGCCTGTTTTTTTTCCCACCACTTTCGTGCAAGTCTGAATCTCTTCAGGAGTTGGTAACGAGGCTGACACAAGGCTCTGACCCACGACCCTCGCACCTGGCCAACCCTGATTACCATCATCTTAGTGACCCCCCGGCTCCAGCCCTCCGGTGGAACTACTACGCCGCCACCAGGGGGTGCTGTGCGGCCGGGTACGCGGCGTCACAACTGGGACAGACCGCACACATCCGCCGCTCTCTAGTCACTTGCATTTCAAGTCAAATTATCTGCTCTGTTAGTACTCTACATTTCCTAGCTGCATAACAAATAATATCCCCCCGTAACACCACCTTGGCGGTCGCTCAGAAAAGCTCTGGATCCTCTTGATGTTGCTTGTTATGCCAACGTTGGCGAATATGATGATGAAACTCAGTATCTCTATACAAATGTAGTGGGAACCGCCAAATTCTAGTCTGCATATCTGCATCATACCACTCCAGCTCAACCCAAATCAATGCATGGTCTGAAATCTCTGTTGGGCCAATCTGCGCATCCCCTACCTTGGCAAATAGACCCTCTGACGCCAAGACATAATCATTTCTAGCACTTGAACCATGTGCCCGTAACTGATGCGTATAATCCTGCTCCTGTGGATGTAGCAGATGCCAGGGATCCACTGCTCCTATCCCCTGTCAAAATCCCTGTAATGCACGAGCAGTTTGTATTCGTGCCCTAACACCCTCCCCCCCCCCCCCCAGGGTTGTATCAAGTTCTGCATCAAAAACACCATTAGAATCTCCTCCTAATACCAGAGGAACATCCGGCAGTTGTTCCACTCTTGAGGCTAGACGAGCGTACAACTCACGATCCAAGGTATTTGGACTGTATAGGTTGCCTAAGACGATGGACCTTCCCTCCAATACCCCCAGCAGTAGCAAAAATCGTCCAGAAGGATCAGTGTAGACCTGCTCTTGCACAAATCTCACACGTTTATGTATCACAATGATCACGCCTCCTTTTTTTCCCCTCGCTGGGGCCCCCCACACTTGCCCCACCCAGTGTACGTGATTTAAGGTGTTCATCGGCAGTCTGGTGGGTTTCTTGTAACATAGCAATATCACATTTCTGTCGGGCTGAAGCTCGCAATATTTTATACCTCTTTATAGGGCTCCCCAACCCACAAACATTCCATGAAATAATCTTCAGGTTGGTAAATCTAAATCGGGTGCAAACCATTCGCTCACTAATATTATATAGGGAGGGGGAGGGCCCTCCCCCCACCTGAAACCCTCCCTCTTTCTTCCTCCCCATCCCCAATTTTAAACCGACTCTTCCAAAATCTGCTGCTATCCAACCCCCCACCCCCTCCCCCCCTGCCACCCCCTCCCTATCCCCCCCTTCTTCATCCTCCCTATCCCCTCTCCTATCCTATGTAACCTGTGATAAGGAAGCTTATCATAGCTCAGAAAGGAGCTATAGAAAAGGTGAAGTGACTCTGAACAAGCAACCTGTCAGTTCTGGTAGAAATAAGAAAACAGAATTTTCCCATAAAAGACTACCAGTCCCAGAATGCACCAGGTTTCCAACAGCCATTAGAGGAGCTGAAGTGGGGAAACGTGTGTTCAATCAGGAGGGCTATGAGGTAATCCCTAAGCACTCATCTCAAAGGGCAGGGCCTGATTCAGCACAGCTGCGCTGTATTAGGGGGGAGCACTCATCTAGGGAGAATAAAGGTAGAGTTTATTCTACAGATAATTATCCTCAGTATCCTGAGAATCAGCTTGAGCTTGATCAGTTTCATCTGAAGGATCATCAGAAGCAGAAGCCAAACCGGATGGACAGAGAGGGAAAGAAACCCTCTGGAAGAAAGAGGAGAAAAGCCTTTGAGAGGTCTAGAAGAGTCCAGAGCAGTACGTATACTGGGAGGTATTCCAAGGGCCAGCATACACCATTGGACTGGGGAAAGCCAGAGGAATGGTGCTGCAGAGCTAGGAATCTCCAGACGCTACCTGTGAGGGAGACGGCTGCACGTGGAAGGGACCCTAAGACCTGTGCCAGAAGGTATGGGAAGAGAGATCCAGTGTCCAGGGATCTGGATTGGAAGGCTGGACATAAGAACTGGACTACATACTGACCAGGCTATATAGAGAGGAACTCTAACAGCAATGGAAGCTCAGGTATGAACACTGATCTATGCCCTAGCTATAACCTTGAAAGACAGCAGGGAAACAAGTATTCTCCTGAAAGTGCTCCATTGGGAGATTCATCTGTGCCAATCCATGATATTGAACCCATGCTTGTTGAAGAAGGGGGAATGATTGCAGATGAAGAATGTGTTTATATGGACTGCTCTCTGTCCAAACTCCTTTGGTGATTTTCTGTTATAAAGTACAGCAACCATCACAAAGAAATACAAACTTGTTCTTTAATCTACTTCAGGAAAGCTCCTGAAGCAGGATTTGACCCACGCAGTAGGAAGCAAGCCAGCTAAGGGGTTTCAGCTGGATAACTGCTAGCAATTGAGCCTTACCTAATTGCTTGTGAGCTAGGAGAGAATCACTTCTGAATCTATGTAGAAAGATATAAGAAGTTAACCAGAAAAGAACAGTTTTTCCCTTCTTTGTGGATCTTGTTGGTTGTTTGATATATGCTAAGAAAACATTAGCTAATGCCTGACAAGTTTGAATGTTGTTTTCCTGATTTTGATTTTGTTTTTCCAAGTTAAACACTGGAAGCAAGTAACCTGATTTATGTGCTACCAAGCATATCTGTGTTGGGAGAAATAACCCTATAAATAAATATCTTATTGGCTTTAACACTTGAGCACAACTAAATTATTGTCAGCAGCTGTGTCTGGTGTGAATGAACTGCATTGCCCACAGTCCCTTGCAAATCATATAGATATATGCACTTGCCAAGACTGTGAAGATTCTCACCCAGGCAGCCGTCTGACAAACCCTCATCTTCTCCCCTTAACGCTAAACCCTCTCTCTTCCTGAGTCACGCTAAATGTGTACGGGTACCCCTTCCTCCTCACCCCCTTCCTGAAATCCTCTCGATACACGCTCTTCTTCTTACTCTAATCTCCTATTGACCCAGCCCCCCACATAATAAACAATATCACAGTTTCACACCCATATCTCTAGCTTCCTCCCATAGCCCTTGACACCATACTTTAAACAAAACAGAGCTACCAACCCCACAGCGAGACCACAAAACAAACAAAAAATATATATATACTCCTGCAGTGGCCACCCTTCTGATGCCATTACAGTCCAGCCTCACCACGGCTCTCCACTGTGGGTTCAGCTTGCAGGCCTGCTACTCCCTCCAGCATCTCATTCACTCAAAGGGGCTAGGCAATATAAACTGTCCTGTAGGAGCATATGCCCAGGCCAATCTCAGTCCGCTCTCATGCCTTCCAACAGCTCACTTTCAGTCTCAATGTCCCAATGCATACACCTTGCTGGCCAAGAACTTAAGGCCTCACTGCACGGCTGACTGTGATGACCCAGCAAGCGACATTGTAGGGGATGGTTCACCTCGCAGTATCTCCTTCACGTATTTGGCTGCTGCAGATGCTATATCAAAGACTTGGTGTGCTCCTTCATATGTGATATACAGTCTCGCAGGGTACTGCACCATGAACTTAATATTGGCCTCCACCAACCTCAGCCGCATATTGTCCTTTAAGATTGTGCCCTTCCTCCGCACTGCACGCAGCACCGCTTCTTTTTGTGGAAACTGAAGAAATTTAGCCAGCACAACTCTTGGCCTATGGTTCTTTGCTTGTTTAGGCCCCACCCAATGCGCTCTCTCAGTTAGAAGCTTGCCACAATCATCTCCCAATTCCAGCAGATGCGGTAGCAAAGTTTCTACATGTCCCTTCAGTTCTTTGTCCAGGATATTATCCGGAATTCCCATAAATCAGAGATTATTGCGCTGAGATCTAGTCTCCAAATCATCCAATTTGGCCTCATGAGCTTCCAAAACTTCCCGCATCCGGCCTACCTCCTTCGTTAGCACTGCAACCCCCTCTTCATTCTGAGACAGTCGGGCTTCTGCTTCCTGGATCCGGCCTCCGAAAGCACCCAGTGAGCTTTGTAACATGTCCATTTTGCCATGCAGCACCTCAAATTATGCTGACAGCACACAGGCCACTGCTGCAGAAACCTCCTCAACAAATGCAGGCGTCGCCGGCGATAGAGGCACTGGGGGGTAGTCCGCCATTTTGCTTTGGCCTGCCACGCGGTCCCTCTCTCTTCTCCCCGCTTTCACCGCTGCTGGCATTGACCGTCTGCAGCCACCGCCACACAGCCTGCCCACTGGCCAAATCCGGTGCTCCTCTGATTATTAAATTGTGGTGTTTCAGCCTAAAACCGGCACTATTTCTCGGCTTGGAGGAGGGGGTACTCGGAGATCGAGCAACTCACGTTTGCCCGCTCTCACCACATCACATCTGGATATCTCCTGTTTTAAGTTGCTTACTTTTTATATGTTTCTCTGTTGTTTGTGCGTTGCTTTTTGGATATCTATTTTTTTCAGTTGTGCATTTTTTAAAAGTCATTTAAGTGTGTTTGTGGGATTTTGTAGACCCCTGCTGCTGGCCTGCATGTTTGCTGAAACTTGGCCAAGTTGGGCCTATCAATGAAGGGTGCTTTTTGAAGATCCTCTTTGTGAGGCTGGGTCCATCTCCACTTCTCTCTTATTCCCTAAGTGCAGACATATATGTGGGCAAACAATCAAGTTGGTATCAAGGTAATAGATTTATTTTATTTTATTTTATTTATTAACAATTCTTATATACCGCACTATTAGACATCAGCGCGGTTTACATTGAACAGAAAACATCCGACAGTTTACACATGTCTGGTCGTTACATTTAACAGGAAGTATAACTTGGCGAAATAGGGGAAACTAAATACAATGCAGGGTTATCTGATGAAGGATATCCTGGTTAACTATATACAACAGTGGTACATGGTTTACAGACCAGTAAACTGTATAAGCGCCTTAAATCTTACATGGTTAGTGCCATTGAATATCCCCTTCTAACTCCCCTACGTGCCCCGATGCTATCCAGTTAGCAATGGGGTATATCAGAGGCATTTCGGAGCGAAGGTGGCAACAAGCGATAACCAGGCAGCAGTGATACTGCATGCTACCCAGTTAACAATCTGCACCGAAAAGATAGGTGAGAAAAACCCTTGCCTATCTTTAAGGCGTAGGAGTTAACCAGGCAACATGTAATATTGCTGATACCAGGTTAGCTAAGGCAGCTTCCGGTGTGTGCAGCGATCCCTGGATATTCATTCAATGGCATCGCCATGGCAGTGACTATCCAATGTCTGTGCAGAGCCCTTCGAAAATGAGCCTAGCTCAATATCAGGCCCGTTATGTGTAAGTATATGTTGATGTTTTATATTTTCATGAATTGTATTAATTTGTGCATTTGAATTGTGTGGCTATTTTTATTGGAGTAGTAGAGCAGCAGGCTAAGGAGGCAGGTTTCAAATCACACTGATGCTCCTTAAGCACTTGGGCAAGTCACATAACCCTCCACAATTTTAGGAACAAACCTGGATTATAAGCACTCTGATTATAACTCCACTTGAAGTGCTTTGACATAAATTTAAAAAAAATTATACATTTATGATGTATTATTTATTACATTCTTATAGTTTGTGAGCCACTTTGGGTTGAACTATTTCTAAGGAAGGTGATATAGAAATACAACATAACTTGCACCTTTTGTACAGGAATGTTTGTTTATATATTTACTATGTAGCTCAAGCCTTTGGTCCCCCAAGCTGCTGCTCTAACCACTAGGCTACTCCTCCACTCCACAGGACCTATCTTATTATATATATGTTTTTTCCTTTGTCTTTTATAGGTTAAAATCTGCTCGAGATGTAGTGTCCAGAACCGGCCATTCATTGGCACTTGGCTGTCTCCATCGTTATGTCGGTGGAATAGGATCAGGCCAGCATTTGAAAACAAGTGTCAGTATCTTATTGGCACTAGCACAAGATGGAACCTCACCTGAAGTCCAGGTAAAGAATGGGGGGAAAAAAGGAAATGGGTGTCAAGTAAATTATGTGTGCATCAATTCAGGGCCAGCTCCAGGTTGGTTCAAGGTGTTGGCACTCCAGGCAAACCTCAAGCCTTATGCCGCCCCCCCCCCCCCCCCCCCGATTGTCAGAATTAATTATTTAGCTTTGAATGCCTTGCTCCTTGCTGCCCCACCATAAGCTGCCGCCCTAGATCTAGATGACCACTTAGTTTGCCTGATGGTTGGACCGATCCTATATCCTGCATCAGATATTCATGGGATTCTTGATATACTTTATAGGAGATATCTCTTAAAGAATTTGACCCCCAAAGCAGCTACATCTTACAGTTTACTGGATGCTTTTCTGTTTCTTGTTAAATGCCCATCTTGTTTATACAATAATTACAGCTGTTCTATGGTATTTACAGTTGTGGTCAACATTATTGGCACCCTTGCATTTTGGGTATGTTGTGTACAGTATCTTGAGAGATAATTGGAAATATTCATACTGTATGTCATCATAATATTTTAATAGTATGTTCAGAGGTATACAACAAAAAAAGATGTTTGTGCAACTTAGATATTGTAATTTCTGAGAAAAAAAAAGCAAAATACAACCTGGACAAGATTAATGGAACCCTTCACTAATACATTGCAGTAATGAGAGCCTCCAAATGTTTCTTGTAGCCATCTATAAGTTTCATTCATCTGTCTTCTGGTAGTTTCTCCCACTCTTCAACTGCAGTTTGTTCCAGCTCATGAATATTTCCACGATTCCTTTTACCAGTGGCAGATTTCAGCTCCTTCCAGAGGTTATCAATTAGATTGAGATCAGGACTCATTGCTGGCCATTTTAAAAATAGTCCGTTTGTTCTTTTTTTAACCATTCTTTTGTACTTTTGAATATATGTTTTGGGTCATTGGTCCTGCTGGACAGCCCATGACCTTTGACCCAGACCTAGCTTTCTGACACTAGGTAGCACATTACATAAGAACATAAGAAATGCAATACTGGGTCAGACCAAGGTTCATCGAGCCCAATATCCTGTTTTCAACAGTGGTCAAGCCAGGTCACAAGTACCCGGCAGGTTCCCAAAAAAGTACATAGGTTCCACAATACTTATCTCAGGGTAAGCAGTGGATTTCCCGGGTGCTCTTTAATGGTTTATGGACCTTTAGTCCAGGAACTTGTCCAAACCTTTTTTTAAACCCAATTACGCTAACAGCTTTTACTACATTCCCTGGTAACAAATTCCAGAGTTTGATGACGCATTGAGTGGAAAAATATTTTCTCTTATTACTCTTAAATGAGTTACGTTGTAGCTTCATTGCATGTCCTCTAGTCTTTCTACTTTTTGATGGAGTAAATAACCAATCTATGTTTACCTGTTATACTCCATTCATTAATTTATAGACCTCTATCATATCTCCCCTCAGCCGTCTCTTTTCCAAGTTGAAGAGCCCTAACCTTTTAAGCCTTTCCTCAAAGAGATATCCTTCCATCCCTTTTACCATTTTGGTGGCTGTACCTTTTCAAATTCTGCTATATCCTTTTTAAGATATGGCGACCAGAACTGTACACAATATTCAAAGTGCAGTCATATCAGGGAATGATACAGAGGCATTATAATATCCTTGGTTTTATTCTCCATTCCTTTCCTTATGATTCCTAGCATTATATTTGTTTTCTCTGGGAATGAGCAGGAAGTCAGTTCTCACATTTGGGTGACGTCTGTGCTGATGGAGCCCACGTGGAAGCATCTCCCCAGCTTTCAAAGAAAGCCTTTGGGAGATGCACCACGCATGCGTGGTCCCCTTCTGGCCCAAGGGTGCCACCTTGCCTCAGTCTCCTTTTTTCCACGGAGCCCTTCGAACGTTGTCCAGTTTCCCAGGAAAAAGTATGAAAAATTTTTTTTTTGTTACGTTTTGTCCGGTTTGCATACCGGTTCCTTCCCACCCCCGAGCCAGCTTGCCTCAGTGCCTCTCCTCAGGTTCATTCATTCATTTTCTCCTTTTTCATCGAGGTGTCCCTCAACCAGTGTTCACGCCCTTTTTCAGCCGAAGGCCTTGGACCCCTGCCGGATGGCAGAGACACCCTTTTTCTGATGATCTCCAGTGGCTTCAAGAAGTGCGGCCGGTGTGGCAAAATGATGTCGCTCACCGACCCACACGACTGCTGCCTCCAGTGCCTCGGCCTGGAGCACAACAACCCCGACTGCGTACTCTGCAGAACTATGACCTCAAAGGCTTTAAAGAGCCATCATCAGCAGCAGGAAAAAATCTTTTTAGAAGTCCAACTCCGCATCAGAGTCTGGCAACACCACGCTCCAGGGCCCCCTCCAATACCTCGATGCCCTGCGAAGCCAGAGCCTCTTCGAAGTCCCATAGCTGCGGTTCCTCTGAGCGGAAATTCCTGAAGGTGGAGCACAAGAAGAAGAAATCCTCCAAGACTGCCTCTGAGGATGTATCCAGGAAGAAGGAAAATGCCACCCCAGGCCCTGCAGTCCTAAGTGTGAGTTTGATTAGTCAGAGCAGAAGCAGCCTTCCAAGCTGCCTCGCAAGGAGTCGTCAGCACCACTGACCGGCCTCAGACCTCCGAGGCCATCCTCATCGAGGACGCTCCCTCGACAGTACCGATGCCAGGTCCCGAAGCCCTCGGTGCCCGTGTCGAAGGCTGTGAGCTAACTGGCATGGTGACCAGAATGGCGCCCTTAGAGAGCAGTATATCTGCCCTTGTGGCCATGCAGTGGGTGTTTGTCTGGCTCATCTGGTTCATCCACCCTGACAATGGGAGCCTCGACATTGAGGGCTTCCCTGGATGTCGAACCAGTCCTTGAGCGCCAACCATCCTGAGATAGCACACAGTACTAGACGAGGTTCCAGTCCCGCTTCTCAGGGCACCAGTCCTCCCTAGTGAGCACCCGCAGCTCAGACCGCAGATACTCCGGATGTCATAGACCTCGACCGAGGTGATTGCGTGGCATTGCACTCATACTCTGACTTTGAGTCTGAATGGGAGACTGAGGACGAAGCATCCCCAGACACAAGGCAACATAGAGACATGCCCTCGGACCCATCTTCCCCGATGCCCCGACGCCGTTCCACAGCCGAGGATGTCTCTTTCCTCGATCACTGTTGTTCCAGACCAACAATCAGGTCTCAGTGTTTGAAATTAACCAACAAGGGGGAATAGGGACGGATGCATTCTTCATTTTCTGAAGAGAAGGCCTTCTGTATGCCTTCCCACTGACACCGATGGTCGCCAAGACTCTATTCAAGGTCCAGCGCAACAGAGCATCACTAATGCTGATAGTTCCTCAGTGGCCCAGGCAGCCCTGGTTCCTACTGCTCCTCTCCCCATTGGCAGCATTGCTGAGTCCCCTGGGCCAAGCCCCAGCACTACTTTCACAGGAGCAGGACTCTCTCCTACCCCCCAACTTGGGATCCCTCTCATTCATGGCTTGGCTGCTGAAACGGTAGCGTCGCAGCCCATCACCATCTTGTTGAGGAAAAGTCCCTCTCGGTTCAATCCTTTGTGTCTTGATTCCTGCAGGGCCTCATGTTATCCAAACACCCCCGTCCGCCCTCCAGCAGCGGAGTGGGATCTCAATGTGGTGCTCTCACAGCTCACTAAGCTTCCGTTTTTGCCTCTGGCTACCTGCCACCTGCAGTACCTCTCCTGGAAGATCGCCTTCCTAATACCACTCACATCATCTTGCAGTCAGCAAGCTCCAGGCTCTGATGGCAGAGCCACCCTACACGAGGTTCTACAAGAACAGGGTGGTGCTCCGCACATACCCCAAGTTTCTGCCAAAGGTGGTGTCCCTTTTCCACCTCAACCAAGAGGTGGTGCTCCCCACCTTCTTTCCGAGGCCTCATGCTGGCAGGGTGGAGACCATTCTCCATACTCTGGATTATAAGAGAGCCTTGTCCTTCTACCTGCAACAGACTCGGAGCCACCGAAAAGTACCACAGCTTTTTGTATCCTGTTACCCCAGCAGTCTGGGGCTCTCAGTGACTAAGCACTGCATGGCAGACTGCATTACCCTTGCCTATGAGCAAGCAGGAATCTCACTGGACCAGAGGGTCAAGGCATACTGCAAAACTGGTCTGCTAAACTTAGCACCCTTTTTCCTTCCGATGCGGCATCCGTGGCATTGACGTCTTCCAGGGCTTCATCTTCCTCCCATGGATCTCAGTTAACTAAACATAAATCTAGCCAGTCCTCAAAGAGTAGATCATCTTCTAAGCATCGAGATGCCTCTGGCGTTGCCCTTGAGGGATCTTCACCGGCAAAATTGCCCCGGTGGGAGGCTTCAGCTTCCAAAGCACTAATGGGGCTCCAGGATGTTCTCGAAGCCTCAACCTTGACAGAACTACTGGTGCCATGCTCTGGGGTCCCGGCCGCTTCAACCGGCACCGATACCCAAGCATCGGCAGCGTCGATAGACCAGAGATTCTTGGCTATAGAACGCAGTCTGGTGGCTCTTCTCACGGCCTCGATGCCCCTGAAACCACTTCAGACACTTCAACCGGTACTGGCACCAACTGCATCGACATCGGCAGGTATACCACTGGGACCGAGTCATGCGTCTCTATCCGGCATCGACAAGTCGGTTCCGGACCACTTCGTTACCGACTTCGATCGGTACCGGTACAGTGCCTTGCATGATTACCGGGATCAGAGATACTTTGAATCCTCGGATGAGTCTGAAGACTCTGAAAACTCTGCCGATACCAGAGTACTTCTTCCCGAGGATTCCTCTTCTCCTCAGCGTAGGATGTCTCTGCCAGAGGATATGTCCTTTCAGGATTTTATCCGAGATGTGGCCCGAGGTCTTTCCATTACAGTGGCTCCTGAAAAAGAGCCTAGGGCAAAGGAATTAGAAATCCTTCAGTACCCTAAAGCTCCCAAGGAGGCAGCTACCTTACCTATTCATGAGTTCTTGCATGATCTTATGTTAAGGATGTGGGAAACACCTCTAACCACATCTCCTCATTCTCGAAGACTCAACACCATGTATCGTGTTCCTCCTTGTCCTGGGTTTCAAAAGACTCGATTACCACATCATTCCATGGTGGTGGAATCAGCCATGAGACGGATGAAGAGTGCAAAAAGGCATGCATCTAATCCTCCAGGACATGAGTGTAGAACTCTTGACGCTTTTGGACGTCGATCCTTCCAGGCTTCCATGCTTTCTGCTAGGATCAGTTCCTATATCTTGTATTTGGGGATGTTCCTTAAGGAAGTCACAGGAGACTTAGAGCTTATGAGCTCTCTTCTTCCTGATGATAAAAGGCAAGATTATCTTGCCCTTGTTAAACATGCTCAGGATGTTTCCAAGTTTGTGAATCATGCAGCCTTTGACTGCTTTGAATGCATAAGCAGAACCTCTGTTATTGCCATAGGTGCACGTAGGATTGTCTGGCTCCAGTCATCTGACTTGGAAATCTGGGTACAGGACAAATTGGGAAATATACCTTGCACAGGAGAGAATCTCTTTAGCAAGAATTGGCAGGAAAAAGCTAATGAGATAGATGCTGACAATATCACTTTGGATAGATTGTCCAAATCCACAGCTGATCCTGCAAGGAAAAGAGCCTCTAAGAAACCGTTCTTCAGCAAGAAGAAGCAGTTTTATCCCTCCTATACCCAGCAGGGACATCATCCAGGTCAGTCTGCCCAAAAGGGACAGCAACAGCAACCTAGACAACAAATAAATAAAAACAAATAGCAAACTCAGATCGTCTTATTTTGTCCCTCCAATGGTGGCAGTCACCTGGAAACCTTCTGGTGGGGTCTCCTTTCCAGCAACCCCTACCCCAAGCCATTCTAACAGATGCTTCACGGGTGGATTGGGGAGCCCACGTGCATGACCTCTCTACCCAGGGTACGTGGACTCCACAGGAGGCCTGTCTTCATATCAGCCTCCTGGAGCTCAGAGCAATTTTCCTTGCTCTTCGAGTGTTTCACACCCAGCTCAGCTACAAGACAGTCCTAGTTCAAACGGACAATCAGGTAGCCATGTTCTATGTGAACAAACAGGGAGGAACAGGCTCTCTGTCGTTATGTAACGAAGCTTTGCGACTATGGGCCCTCGCCAGAGAGCATCAGATTCATCTCCTTGCGGTGTATCTTCCAGGCATTCAAACCTCTTGAGCAGACAAACTCAGTCAAGTTCTGCTTCCATACGAATGGTCTCTCCATGCAGACCAGGTGGCCCAAAGTTTTCAAATTTGGGGAACCCCGGACATAGACCTCTTTGCAAGTCCACTGAATGCCATACTTCCCCAGTTCTGTTCAAGAATTCCAGCTCAAGGTTGTCAGGCCAGGGATGCTTTCCTCCTCCATTGGGGTCAGGACTTCCTGTATGCCTTCCCACCCATTCCCCTAATTCCCAAAACCCTATTCAAGCTTCAGAGAGACAAGAGGTCATATGATTCTCATAGCTCCACGTTGACCACGGCAACAGTGGTACCCTCTGCGCCTACATCTCTCTCAGACTCCGCCTCTGGAGTTAGGATCTGCTCCAGATCTTCTCTCACAAGAGGATGGGATGCTGTGGCATCCCAATCCCCAGTCTCTGCATCTCAGGGCCTGGTTGCTGAAAGCCTAGAACTTCAGTATCTTAACCTTTCCCACCAGGTAAGGGATATCCTTCATGCTTCCAGGAAACCCTCCACAAGACACTCTTATGCATTTAAGTGGAAGAGGTTTACCATATGGTGCTTGCAGAAGGGTCTTAACCCTCTTGCGATACCTCTGGAATCATTACTGGAGTATCTCTTTCATTTGTCAAATGCGGGGCTTAAGACCAATTCAGTGAGAGTCCAGTTGAGTGCTATTGCAGCTTCTTTCAAGTCTCTAAATGGACAGCCTATTTCCTCTCATCCTCTCATAGCGAGATTTATGAGAGGCCTTCTTTTAACTAAGCCTCCCATTAAGCCACCACCGGTGGCATGGGACTTGAATCTGGTACTTGGACAGCTCATGAAACCGCCCTTTGAACCATTAGCCACCTCTTTGAAATTCCTTTCTTGGAAGGTTATCTTCCACATTGCAATCACATCAGCACATCGCATCAGTAAATTGCAAGCGTTGGTGGCTGATCCTCCATATACAAGGTTCCACCATGATAAGGTAGTTCTTAGGACTCATCCACACTTTATGCCAAAGGTGGTTTCACCTTTTCATTTAAACCAAGCGGTTTACCTTCCTGTATTTTCCGAGGTCTCATGCCTCCAGTGCAGAAAGGAACCTTCATACTTTGGACTGTAAAAGAGCTTTGGCCTTTTACTTGCAAAGGACAAAGCAACAAAATCCTCTCAACTCTTTGTTGCTTTTGATCCTAGTCATTTGGAACTTCCAGTCTCCAAAAGGACACTGTCCAACTGGATTGCACAGTGTATATCTTTTGCTTATGAGAGTAAGAACCTTCCTCTTGAAGGCCATGTCACAGCTCACAATGTGAGAGCCATGGCAGCCTCAATGGCTCATCTTCACTCTGTGTCTATCGACGACATCTGTCGAGCAGCTACTTGGGCTTCGGTACATACCTTCACAGCCCATTACTGCTTAGACAAGGACTCCCGCCAAGATGTCTTGTTTGGTCAGGCTGTTCTTCAACACCTGTTCCAGACTTATTCAACTCCTACCCACCATCCCTGGTAGGATGCCAGAGATCCATGGGGGGAAGTGGAGCCCTTTCACAAGGGCACACAACTTTCTGGGGCCATCTCCCTGGCATCTGCAGCTAGGGAGTCCCCATATGTGAAGACTACATTCCTGCTTGTTCCTGGAGATAGCATAGTTACTCACCTGTAACAGGTGATCTCCAGGAACAGCAGGAATTTAGTCTTCACAACCTGCCCACCTCCCCTAGGAGTTGTATCTCTCTCTCTTTCTCTCTTTCCCTCTCTCTCTTGTCTTAGCTATAAACTCAACTGGACAGGGACAGTTGGGAAAGGCGGGAAGGCAGCATGCAGGTGCTGTGGGATGCTCCCAAAGCTTTCCTATTGGACCCTGGGGAGCGTTCCTGCGCAGCCTCCGTCGGTACCGACGATACCCGTATGTGAAGACTAAATTCCTGCTGTTCCCGGAGATCACCTATTACAGGTGAGTAACTATGCTATTTCTGCCATCTTAACTATGTCATTAGACCGAGGCAAGATGGCATCCTTGGGTGGGAAGAGGACCAAGCATGTGTGGTGTATCTCCCAAAAGCTTTCTTTGAAAGCTGGGGAGATGCTTCCATGTGGGCTCAGTTCAATATTTATGAAATTTGTTGTGGATTGCTTGAAGACATTTTGGCGTTCTCTATTTTGTGGGGACGAAGCTTTATGATTCTGAAGTCGGAGGAGCAGACTTGGAAAAGCTAAGTGATTCCCACCTTATATATAAGAGAAAACCATCGTACATTTGATTATATATAGTTAGATTTCATAGACACAAAATCGATTTGACCCTTTCTGATTTGAGTATCTTTAGGGTTGCTTCTGGGGTTACGTCCCCATTTTAAATAAGATTAAAAAGGAACGTATTTGCTACGAGAGGGTGTTACATCTTCACGGCAATAGTTCCGACAAAAATTAGCTTAGTAATACACATTCCTTAAATATTGGGGAGTAGATATGTGGGATATGTGATTTTGGGGTTTAATACATTAAATAATCATTTCCTGGCAATGTCCCAGTTTTTATTCTATTTCCTATGGTTTCCTTTTTTAATTGGTCTTGTTTTATTTGATTCTTTTGTTTGTCAAATATGTGTGCATATATAGTTCAAAGCCATCTCACTGGACACATTTTTGTAGGAGATACTGGACATTAAAGGATTGAACTGCAAGTGTGCCAATAATGTTTCCACAACTGTATGTTTAGGTATAAAGATTCTTATTTGTTTTATGGCTTTTAGCATTGCATACATGCAGCTTTTTGTCCACTAAAAACAAATACCATAAAATTTGTTTTGTAAGCCCAATTTTGTATCCTCTTATCTCTTTACTGACTGTAACCCAGGGCAACACTATCACTCTCAGAACCTGTCTTTAGATTTTTATTAAAAAAAACAATGCCTTAGTTTTATTGATGGTGTAATATTTTTAAAAACTGACTTGTAAATAAGACTTCCATATCCTGCTAGACCAGTCCAAACAAATGGGTTGTGTTCCTCTACCAGCAGATTGGTGGAGGAAAAGAGCCAATGAAAAACCCAGGATAAGTGACATCACTCCCATGCCTCTATTCGCCTCAGCCACCAGAGGTCCCTTCAGTATTTCTTTGTTGCCAGCAGATGGTGGATGGATTTTCTTCTCTCTGAAGAAAATTCTGAGGATTTGAGAAGAAAAGATTGATTTAAAATGCTTGTCAACGACAGCTTGCAGGTTGATCTCTTACTAGAACGCGATGTGGGGGGGCTCCATTAGACTGCAGGTTTTTTTGGTAGCCATAGAAGGAGGGAAAATTGGTATAGTTCCATGCTCTTACCCTGGATAAGGGGCCTATTAAGAAGAAAGAAATTGGAAGGATCTGGAAGAGTACGACTCCCTCTTTCAACTTCAGCGCCCCCTGCTCTCCTGAAGAAGGCTCTCAGAGGGATCTGCCGGCCAGCCACCTTACACACAGTGCTGTAATGCCAGCCAAACGGTTCCAGGAGTGTAGAGCTGAGCCCGGCATAGATTCTCTGCCTGGGGCTCTCAGGGGGTGAGTACCAAATCTTGACCTCATCTGTGTCTTTGTTGAGGGCTCCCAATTCTGTCTGTGGGGGACACAATTTCTGATAAGACCACTGGTGACCGTTGGCGCTGGTTGGGGATTCTCCCCACTGTTTTTTACACTTGTTAATAGCATTTTCTATAATCTCCAGGAGCAAGCAGGAATGTAGTCTTCATATATGGGTATCGTCAGTACCGACGGAGCCTGCGCGGGAACGCTCCCCAGCGTCCAATTAGAAAGCTTTTGGGAGCATCCCACAGTGCCTGCGTGCTGCCTTCCCGCCTTTCCCAACTGCCTCTCTTCAGTTCTTCGTTTTCCGCGGAGCCAGCAGGTCGTTTTTCCTGTCACCGCAAAAATTATCCCATCTTTTTCATTCTTTTTGTGGTAGCGTCTGCCTTGCTAGACGCCTTACCTGTACCGCCGGTTCTTTCTTTCTTTCTTAAAAAAAAAAAATTTGTAATCTTTTTTTTCTGGACTTTCCAGTCTTTTTTCTGTCGGGTGCCACGCGCCATTTTGGGCACTAGGCCCAACTTTTCCTTCAGAATGGAAAAACCCGCCTCGGGTTTTAAAAAGTGTTCTAAGTGTGGCGGTACCATCTCCGTCACCGACACCCATGAGTGGTGCCTTAAATGTTTAGGTCCTGACTACTCCATCTCGGAGTGTGTTGCCTGTGGGATGATGTCGAAGAGGGGTCGGCAAAACCGAGCTGCTAAGCTTAGCACCCTTTTTCCCTCCGATGCAGCATCCGTGGCATCAACGTCTTCCAGGGCTTCGTCTTCCTCCCATGGATCTCAGGTAACCAAACATAAATCTGGCCAGTCTTCAAAGGGTAGATCTCCTTCTAAGCATCGAGATGCCTCTGGCATTGCCCTTGAGGGACTTCTACCGGCAAAATTGCCCCGGCGGGAGGCTTCGGCTTCCAAAGCACTATCGGGGCTCCAGGATGTTCTCGAGGCCTCAACCTCGGCAGAACTACTGGTGCCATGCTCTGGGGTACTGGCCGTTTCGTCTGGTACCGATACCCAGGCATCGGCAGCGTCAATAGACCAGAGGTTCTTGGCTATTGAACGCAGTCTGGTGGCTCTCCTTGCGTCTTCGGTGCCTTCGGGACCTCTTCAGACGGTTCAACCGGTATCGACACCGGTTCCGGCACCGATATTGGTACCGGTACCGACAGCATAGACATCGGCAACTGCGTTACCGACACCGAGTCATGCTGTTTCCTCCGCTATCGACAGGCCGGTAATGGACCCTTCCAGTACCGACTTCGATCAGTACCGGTATCGTGCTTTCCAAGAGCACCCGGACAGGAGATATTTTGAATCCTCCGATGAGTCTGAGGATTCTGACAGCTCTGTCGGTACCGGAGCACTTCTCTCTGAAGAGCCTTCCTCTCCTAAATGTAGGATGTCTCTTCCAGAGGATATATCCTTTCAGGATTTCATCCAGGAGGTGGCTAGAGGTCTTTCCATCACAGTGGCTCCAGAAATAGAACCCAGAGCAAAGGTGTTGGAGATTTTACAATATCCTAAAGCTCCCAAGGAGGCAGCTACTTTGCCTATTCATGAGATCTTGCATGATCTCATGTTAAGAATGTGGGAAACACCTCTTACCACCTCTCCCCATTCTCGTAGGCTTGATGCCATGTATCGAGTACCTCCTTGTCCTGGATTTCAAAAAACTCAGTTACCACACCACTCCATGGTGTGGAATCAGCTATGAGAAGGATCAAGAGTGCAAAAAGACATGCATCTAATCCTCCAGGACATGAATGTAGGACTCTTGATGCCTAGTGGCAGTTACAGAAACATGGTTCACAGAAAACAATGACTGGGATGTAACTATACCTGGCTATACTTTATTCAGGAAGGACAGGGTAGGAAGAAGAGGAGGAGGAGTGGCACTATATGTAAAAACTACTATTAAAGCTTTGGAATTACAGAGCTTAAAAGGGAGAGAGGAGGCATTGTGGGTTAAACTAGAAAGAGGGAAAGAGAAATCTATTTGCATTGGAGTGATATACAGACCTCCCTCACAAGAGGAAGAGGTGGACAGAGAGTTAATTGAAGACATACGCAGCATTGCTAGGAAAGGGGAAGTGCTACTGATAGGAGATTTCAATATGCCAGATGTTGATTGGCACATTCCTGCTGCAGTATCATCTAGAAGTAAGGAGATCCTGGATTCTCTACAGGGAGAACTATTCAGGCAATTGGTAACAGACCCCACACGTGAAGGGGCCATACTGGACTTGGTGCTTACCAATGGTGAAAGTGTTTCTGATGTTGTAGTGGGAGATCATTTTGCATCCAGTGATCACCAGATGGTGTGGTTCAGTATTAGGACTAGGGCTGTTAGAATCCATTCCAAGGTGAGGATCTTAGACTTTAGGAAGACTAACTTTGCGAAGATGGGCCAATACCTCAGGGAGTCGTTAGTGGGATGGGAACAGCTGGGGGATGTAGAAAAACTGTGGGCAAAACTGAAAGGGGGTATTTTAAGGGCAACCAACCTTTTTGTTAAAATGGTAAATAAAGGCAAAAGGAACAGGAGACCGCTATGGTTTTCGAAGGAAGTAGCTGAAAAAGTGAAGAAAAAGAGGGAGGCCTTCATGAAATACAAGAGATCACAGAGAGCAGAAGACAGATAATAACTAGATAATAACTAGATAATAGGGGAAAGCCGACAGTCGCCCAAGAGCGCATGGTTCGGAAGAATGTATCCTTGAAGGATACTACAAAAAGCAGAGAGGTTCCAAAAAAGAGTAAAGTAGCCCAAATGCCCTCGAGTATGGAGCAGACAGAACTTAAAGATCCCAAATTACCCATGTCTACCAATAGCCAAATTAATATGAATAAAATACAGTCTCTAAAATGCTTGTATGCAAATGCTAGAAGTCTACAAAACAAGATGGGAGAGTTAGAATATATAGCACTAAACGAGAGGTTAGATATGATTGGAATATCAGAGACATGGTGGAAGGAGGACAACCAGTGGGACACTGTGATACCTGGGTACAAACTATATCGAAATGATAGAGCTGATCAAATTGGTGGAGGGGTTGCGCTCTATGTTAGAGAGGGCATTGAGTCAGAAAGGATTAAAGTTTTGCAAGAAACAAAATTTGCTGTAGAATCTCTATGGATTGAAATTCCATGTAAAAAGGGGAAGGCGATGGCAGTGGGGGTGTACTATCGTCCGCCTGGCCAGAATGAACAAATGGTTGATGAAATGCTCAAAGAAATCAAGGAAGCTAGCAAAAGTTACAGTGCAGTAATAATAATGGGTGATTTCAATTACCCCGGCATCGACTGGGTCAGTGTCACAACAGGACATGCTAGGGAGATAAAGTTCCTAGATGAAATAAATGACTGCTTCTTGGAGCAGATGGTTCATGAACCGACCAGAGGGGAAGCAATATTAGACCTAGTCCTTAGTGGAACACCAGATGTAGTGCAAGAGATAAGGGTGTTGGGGCCACTTGGCAATAGTGATCATAGCATGATCGCCTTTGATTTAATTAGTGGAGGAGGGATAGTAAGGAAATCCACAGTACTACCCTTTAACTTTCGAAAGGGAGACTATGATAGAATGAGGAAAACAGTTAAGAAAAAACTAAAAGGAGCAGTTGCAAAGGTTAAAGACGTACATCAAGCTTGGGTGTTGTTGAAAAATACTATCTTGGAAGCCCAGACCAGCTGTATTCCACGCTTTAAGAAAAGTGGAAGGAAGTCCAAAAAATTGCCAGCATGGTTTAAAGCTGAGGTCAGAGAGGCTGTTGTTGCCAAAAAAGCATCTTTCAAGAAATGGAAAAAAGAGCCAAATGATGAAACCTGGAAACAGCACAAGCACTGGCAAGTCAAATGCAAGGCTTTGATAAGGCAGGCAAAGAGAGAATTTGAGAAGAAGCTTGCTGCGGAAGCAAAAACGCGAAATAAAGACCTTTTCAAGTACATTCGTAGCAAAAAACCCGTGAGAGAGTCAGTTGGTCCATTAGATGATAAAGGGGTTAAAGGAGCACTAAGAGGCGACAAGGCGATAGCGGAGAGACTGAATGAATTCTTTGCTTCGGTCTTTACTGAGGAAGATGTAGGGATGTTACCCACGACTGAAGTGGTATTTAAAGGTGTGGAAGAATTGAAGGAAATATCGATACATCGGGAAGATGTCCTACAACTATTAGATAAACTGAAGAGTAGCAAATCACCTGGGCCGGATGGTATACATCCAAGGGTGTTGAAAGAACTGAAATTTGAGATTGCAGACCTGCTATCAGTAATCTGTGAACTATCATTAAAATCATCTCTAATACCTGAGGATTGGAGGATCGCCAATGTAACACCAATTTTTAAAAAGGGTTCGAGGGGTGATCTGGGAAACTACAGACCGGTGAGCCTGACATCAGTACCGGGAAAAATGGTAGAAACCATCATAAAGAATAAAATTACTCAGCATATAGATAGTCATGACCTAATGGGAGACAGCCAACATGGCTTTAGACAAGGAAGATCTTGTCTTACTAATCTGTTATGTTTTTTTGAAGGAGTGAATAAACAGGTGGACAAAGGTGAGTCGGTTGATATTGTGTATCTGGACTTTCAGAAAGCCTTTGACAAGGTCCCTCATGAGAGACTTTTGGCAAAACTAAAGAGTCATGGGATAGGAGGCAGTGTACTACTGTGGATCAGGAACTGGTTAAAAGATAGAAAGCAGAGGGTAGGGCTAAATGGCCAATTTTCCCAATGGAGAAAGGTGAATAGTGGTGTACCCCAGGGATCTGTGCTGGGTCCGCTGCTTTTTGACATATTCATAAATGACCTGGAAAGTGGAATAACGAGTGAGGTTATCAAATTTGCTGATGACACAAAAACTTTTTAAAGTTGTTAAAAACCCAGGAGGATTGTGGAAAATTGCAAGAGGATCTTGATAAATTGGAAGACTGGGCATCAAAATGGCAGATGAAATTTAATGTGGAGAAGTGCAAGGTTATGCACCTAGGGAAGAACAACCCAAACTATGGTTACACGATGCAAGGTTCCACATTAGGAACCACCACCCAAGAAAAAGATTTAGGCGTCCTTGTGGATACCATGTTAAAACCCTCGGCCCAGTGTGCAGCGGCGGCAAAGAGAGCAAATAGAATGCTAGGTATGATAAGGAAAGGAATGGAAAATAAAACAAAAGATATTATAATGCCTCTATATCGTTCCATGGTGAGACCGCACCTTGAATATTGTGTGCAATTCTGGTCGCCATATCTTAAAAAGGATATAGCAATTTTAGAAAATGTTCAGAGAAGAGCCACCAAAATGGTAAAGGGGATGGAAGGCTACTCCTATGAAGAAAGGCTAAAAAGGTTGGGGCTCTTTAACCTGGAAAAGAGACGGCTGAGGGGAGATATGATAGAAGTCTATAAATTAATGAACGGAGTGGAACGGGTAAACGTAGATCGATTGTTTACATTATCAGAATATAGAAAGACTAGGGACATGCAATGAAGCTACAGGGTAAACTATTTAAGACTAATAAAAGAAAATATTTTTTCACTCAACGTGTAATCAAACTCTGGAATTTGTTACCGGAGGATGTAGTAAAGGCTGTTAGTGTAGCTGGGTTTAAAAAAGGTTTGGACAAGTTCCTGGAGGAAAGGTCCATAAACCATTATTAAGAAGGGACCCAGGATATCAATGCTTGAACCAATACAAGCATTGTGGAACCTGTGTCCCTTGGGGAAACTGCTAGGTACGTATGACCTAGATTGGCCACTGTTGGAAACAGAATACTGGGCTTGATGGACCTTGGTCTGACCCAGTATGGCATATCTTATGTTCTTATGTTCTTATACAGGCATCTGTATTTGGAAAAACTTAGAGAAGCTAGCAAAGTAGTCAAGAAGGCAAAGATTCAAAAGGAGGAGGAAATAGCCAATGCAATAAAATGGGGGGATAAGACATTTTTCAGATATATTAGTGAGAAGAGGAAGAGCAAAAGTGGTATTGTCAGACTCAAGGGTGCAGGTGGGGAATATGTAGAAGCTGATAAGGATAAAGCGGAATTGCTTAACAAATATTTTTGTTCTGTGTTCACAGATGAAGAACCAGGAGCAGGACCTCAGAAAACACCCACAAATAAGAACAGAAGCGAGGGACATCTTGAACTATTTTCAGAAGACTGTGTTCGTGAGAAACTAGCTCAACTTAAAGTAGACAAAGCGATGGGACCGGATGGGATACACCCTAGAATACTGAGGGAACTTGGGGACGTTCTAGCAGCTCCACTGACTGACCTTTTCAATGCCTCGTTGGAGTCGGGAGTGGTGCCAAAGGACTGGAGAGAGGCTCATGTGGTGCCTTTACACAAAAGCGGAAGTAAGGATGTGGTTGAAAACTACAGGCCGGTTAGTTTAACTTCGGTGGTGAGTAAATTATTGGAAACGCTGCTGAAAGAGAAAATAGTGAGGTTTCTGGAGTCCAGCGGATTACAGGATCCGAGGCAGCATGGATTCACCAGAGGCAGGTCTTGTCAGACAAATCTGATTGATTTTTTTGACTGGGTGACCAGGGAGTTGGACCAAGGGAGAGCTCTAGATGTGGTGTATTTAGATTTCCGTAAAGCCTTTGACACTGTTCCTCACAGGCGACTTATAAACAAACTGAGCACCCTAGGGATGGACCCTAAAGTTACTGCTTGGGTTAGAAGTTGGTTGGGTGGGAGGCGACAAAGAGTACAGGTAAATGGAGCTCACTCTGAGGAGAAGGATGTTGCCAGTGGTGTGCCCCAGGGATCTGTCCTTGGTCCGATTCTTTTTAACATCTTTGTTAGTGATATAGCGGAAGGGCTGTCGGGTAAGGTTTGCCTCTTTGCGGATGATACCAAAATCTGCAATAGAGTAGACACCCAGGAAGGGGTAGATAACATGAGGAGGGATCTAGCTAAGCTTGAAGAATGGTCTAGAATTTGGCAGCTGGGATTTAATGTTAAAAAATGTAAGGTCATGCATTTGGGCTGCAGCAATCCAAGGGAGCAATACAGTATAGGAGGTGAAGTACTTTTGTCCACTAAAGAAGAGCGGGACCTAGGCGTGGTTGTGTCTGATGATCTTAAAGTAGCTAAACAGGTGGAAAAGGCGACAGCAAAAGCTAGAAGGATGCTTGGGTGCATACGGAGAGGAATGGCTAGCAGAAAAAAGGAGGTGATAATGCCTCTGTATAAGTCTTTGGTGCGACCTCATTTGGAGTATGGTGTGCAATTCTGGAGACCGCACCTTCAAAAGGATGTGAACAGGATGGAGTCGGTGCAGAGGGTTGCTACCAAAATGATTAATGGGCTTCATTATAAAGCATATGAGGACAGACTTAAGGATCTTAATATGTACACCTTAGAGGAAAGGCGGGATAGAGGTGATATGATTGAGATGTTTAAATACCTCCGTGGCATAAATGTTCAGGGAGAGAGCCTCTTTCAATTGAAAGCAAGTTCTGCTACGAGGGGACATGGAATGAGGGTGAAGGGAGATAGATTCAGGAGTGATATGCGGAAATATTTCTTTACGGAAAGAGTAGTGGATCCGTGGAATAGTCTCCCAGTGGAGGTGGTAGAGATGAGGACAGTAACTGAATTCAAGGAAGCATGGGACCAACACAGAGGATCTCTAAAGGCAAAAAGTGGACTGTTGTAGTTGTTATGGAAGGACAGACTAGATAGGCCATGTGGTCTTTTTCTGTCGTCATATTTCTATGTTTCTATGTTTGGGCGTCGAACCTTCCAGGCTTCTATGCTTTCTGCCAGGATTAGTTCCTACATCTTATACATGGATTTGTTCCTTAAGGAGATTACAGGAGATCTAGACTTTATGAGCCCTCTCCTTCCTGATGATAAGAGGCAAGATTATCTTACACTTGTCAAACATGCCCAAGATGTTTCCAAGGTCGTTAATCGTGCAGCATTTGACTGCTTTGAGTGCATAAGCAGAACCTCTGCCATTGCCATAGGTGCTCGTAGGATTGCCTGGCTCCAGGCATCTAACTTAGAATTCTGGGTACAGGACAAACTAGGGAATATCCCTTGCACAGGCGAAAATCTCTTTGGCAAAAATTGGCAAGAGAAAGCTAATGAGCTGGATGCTGATAACACCACTTTGGATAGACTATCCAAGGCTACAGCTGATCCTGCAAGGAGAAAATCCTACAAGAAACCATTCCTCTCTAAAAAGAAGAGCTTTTACCCCTCCTATACCCAGCAGGGACATTCTACAGGTCAGTCTGCCTGAAAGGGACAGCAGCCACCAAAACAAAGAAAAACAAAGTCTGCTAAGCCTCAACCGGCCCAACAGACTCAGCCTCCACAGGGGCTTTGACTGTCATCTAGAGAACCTGGCCTTCCTGGCCCTCAACGGGCCAGAGCCCTCCACCATTCCAGGAAGGATATGTCATTTTGTCCCCAGATGGGAGCAGATAACAGCAGAAGAATGGACTCTCTCCATTGTAAAGGAGGGGTACAAGCTTCATTTCCTCAGCATGCCCCCTCCAATTCTAAGAGGGTTCAATTCTCAGACTTCACTCGAAAATCAGTTAAGTCAAGAGGTCAATTTACTTCTTACCCATGGGGCAATAGAAGGCGTACCCATTTCCCAACAGGATACAGGGTTTTACTCCCCCTATTTCCTTATTCCAAAGAAAACAGGGGGGGGGGGGAGAGAGACCCATTTTAGACCTCAGAGAATTGAACAAATTCCTGTTCAAGGAGAAGTTCAAGATGATTTCTCTAGGAACTCTTCTGCCATACCTTCAGAGTCAGGATTGGCTTTGTTCTCTAGATCTCAAGGATGCGTACACCCATGTTCTCATCCATCCAACTCACCGAAGATTCCTTCGGTTTCTATTTCAAGGGAAGCACTACCAGTACAGGGTTCTTCCTTTTGGCCTGGCCTCAGCACCAAGGGTGTTTACGAAATGGATGGCTGTAGTGGCAGCATTTCTTCGCACTCTAGGAATATTCGTCTTCCTCTATTTAGCCCCAAAATCAGAGGCCAGAATTGCTCTATCTTGCACAATGCGTATACTTCAGTATTTGGGCCTAGTCATAAACAACCCAAAATCCAACTTAACTCCCAATCAGTCTCTAGAGTTTATAGGAGCTATGCTGGATACCAGGAAAGCAAGGGCCTATCTTCCGCAGCCCCGCTGCCTTCGCATTGTGCAGTTAGCTTCTCGAGCAGTGTTAAAAACTCATCTCACTGCTCGAGAAATGTTACAATTGCTAGGCCACATGGCATCTACCATACATGTGGTTCCCTATGCTCGCCTCCATATGAGAGCAGCCCAATGGACTCTATCCACTCAGTGGACTCAAGCATCAGGCTGCCTATCAGACAAAATAGCAAACTCAAGATGCCTTATTTTGTCACTACAATGGTGGCAATCAACCCAAAACCTGTTGGTGGGGTCCCCTTTCCAGCAGCCCCCACCCCAGGTCACTCTAACAACAGATGCCTCACAGGTGGGTTGGGGAGCTCACCTGCAAGATCTCTCTACCCAAGGTACCTGGACTCCACAGGAGACCCATCTACACATCAATCTCTTGGAACTCAGAGCAATCTTCCTTGCTCTTCGAGTGTTCCACACCCAGCTGAGCTACAAGACAGTCCTGATTCAGACGGACAATCAAGTAGCTATGTTCTATCTGAACAAGCAGGGAGAAACAGGCTCTCTGTCGCTTTGCAACGAAGCTTTGCGACTATGGGCCCTCGCCAGAGAGCATCAGATTCATCTCCTTGTGGTGTATCTGCCAGGCATTCAAAACTCCTGGACAGACAGACTCAGTTGAGTGCTGCTTCCAAACGAGTGGTCTCTTTGTGCAGACCGGGTAGCAAATATTTTTCAAATTTGGGGAACTCTGGACATAGACCTCTTTGCAAGTCCGTTGAATACCACACTTCCCCTATTCTGTTCCAGAATTCCGGCTCAGGGCTCTCAGGCCAGGGATGCTTTCCTCCTCCATTGTGGTCAGGACTTCCTATATGCCTTTCCACCCATTCCCCTAATTCCCAAAACCCTATTGAAGCTTCAGAGAGACAGAGGCTATATGATTCTCATAGCTCCAGATTGGCCATGGCAGGTGTGGTACCCTCTGCTCCTACATCTCTCTCAAGCTCCAACTCTGGAGTTAGGATCTGCTCCAGATCTCCTGTCTCAGGAGGACGGGATGTTGTGGCATCCCTATCCCCACTCTCTGCATCTCAGGGCCTGGTTGCTGAGAGCCTAGACCTTCGTGGTCTTAACCTGTCTCAACAAGTAAAAGATATCCTTTATGCTTCTAGGAAATCTTCCACTCGACGCTCTTATGCTTTCAAGTGGAAGAGGTTTTCCATATGGTGTTCGCTGAAGGGTCTTGACCCCCTGGCGATACCTCTAGAATCATTATTAGAGCATTTCCTTCATTTATCTAATGCAAGGCTTAAGACTAACTCAGTAAGAGTCCATTTAAGTGCTATTTCAGCTTCTTTCAAGCCTTTGAATGGACAACCTATTTCCTCTCTTAGCGAGATTTATGAGGGGCCTTCTCCTAACTAAGCCTCCCATTAGGCCACCACCGGTGGCATGGGACCTAAATCTGGTTCTTGGACAACTCATGAAGCCGCCTTTTGAACCTCTAGCTACTACCTCTTTGAAATTCCTTTCCTGTAAGGTTGTCTTTCTCATTGCAATCACATCAGGACGTCGCATTAGTGAGTTGTAAGCATTAGTGGCTGATGCTCCATATACGAGGTTCCATCATGATAAGGTAGTCCTTAGGACTCATCCACACTTTATGCCAAAGGTGGTCTCACCTTTCATTTAAACCAAGCAGTTTACCTGCCTGTCTTTTTCCCAAGGCCTCATGCTTCAAATGCAGAAAGGAATCTTCATACTTTAAGAACATAAGAACATAAGATATGCCATACTGGGTCAGACCAAGGTCCATCAAGCCCAGTATCCTGTTTCCAACAGTGGCCAATCTTGGTCGTACATACCTAGCAGTATCCCCAAAAGACACAGGTTCCACAATGCTTGTACTGTGTCAAGCAGTGATATCCTGGGTCCCTTTTTAATAATGGTTTATGGACCTTTCCTCCAGGAACTTGTCCAAACCTTTTTTAAACCCATTTACACTAACAGCCTTTACTACATCCTCCGGTAACAAGTTTGATTACACGTTGAGGGAAAAAATATTTTCTCTTATTTGTCTTAAATAGTTTACCCTGTAGCTTCATTGCATGTCCCCTAGTTTTTCTATATTCTGATAGCGTAAACAATTGATCTATGTTTACCCGTTCCACTCCATTCATTAATTTATAGACCTCTATCATATCTCCCCTCAGCCGTCTCTTTTCCAGGTTGAAGAGCCCTAACCTTTGTAGCCTCTCTTCATAGGAGTAGCCTTCCATCCCCTTTACCATTTTGGTGGCTCTTTTCTGTACCTTTTCTAATAACGCTATATCCTTTTTAAGATACGGCGACCAAAATTGCACACAATATTCAAGGTGCGGTCGTACCATGGAATAATACAGAGGCATTATAATATCCTTTGTTTTATTTTCCATTCCTTTCCTTATGATACCTAGCATTCTATTTGGACTGTAAAAGAGCACTTGCAACACAGCAACATAGAAAGTCCTCCCAACTTTGTTGCTTTTGATCCTTCTCATTTGGGACTTCCAGTCTCCAAGAGAACATTGTTCAATTGGATTGCACAGTGTATTTCTTTTACCTATCAGAGTAAGAACCTTTCTCTGGAAGGCCATGTCACAGCTCACAATGTGAGAGCCATGGCAGTCTCAGTGGCTCATTTACACTCTGTGTCTATCGACGTCGAGCAGCTACTTGGGCCTCGGTTCATACCTTCACAGCCCATTACTGCTTAGACATGGACTCCCGCCGGGATGCCTTGTTTGGTCAGGCTGTTCTACAACACCTGTTCCATACTTAATCAACTCCTACCCACCATTCCCGGTAGGATGCCAGATCCATGGGGGGAAGTGGAGTCCTTTCACAGGGACACACATCTTCTGGGGTCTCTCCCTGGCATCTGTAGCTAGGGAGTCCCCATATGTGAAGACTACATTCCTGCTTGTTCCTGGAGATAGCATAGTTACTCACCTGTAACAGGTGTTCTCCGGGAACAGCAGGAATTTAGTCTTCGCAACCCACCCACCTCCCCTAGGAGTTGTATGTCTCTTTTCTTTCCTTTTCTTTCCCTCTCTCTCTCTTTGTCTCGGCTTTAAAACTCAACTGGAGAGAGGCAATTGGGAAAGGCGGGAAGGCAGCACGCAGGCGCTGTGGGATGCTCCCAAAAACTTTCTAATTGGATGCTGGGGAGCGTTCCCGCACAGGCTCCATCGGTACCGACGATACCCATATGTGAAGACTAAATTCCTGCTGTTCCCGGAGATCACCTGTTACAGGTAAGTAACTATGCTTTGTGTGCCTTACAGTCGCGTGGTCTTTGCGCCCGTTCTACCCAAGTTGCTCCAACGCGTGCTCCTTCCCTAGTGCCTGCTATGTGTGCTGTAGTAATAGAGCATTTATCGCGCGGCCTTAGTACATGCTATTGTGACATTTCCTTAACTCAGGTTTTCTTCCAGGTGATGTTGTTTGGCCTGTCATAAGCATGGTGCCTCATCTCTGGCTTCTGGATTTGCCTTCTGAGTCGTCCCTGGAAGGCCTTCTATCCCTTTCTCATTCGGAGGAATCTGTTAGCCTGACTTTGCCTGCCTCAGTGCAGGAAGTGGCAGATGGCGCTGTAGGTAAGAATTTTCAGCCGGCCGTAGGATCTGGCATCCATGCTCTGGGCCTCTCCCTGTCCTCTAGAGGATCAATGGGCCACTATGTCTCTGAGTATAGGGGGGTTGTTTCCATGAGGAGAGCTTCTGGAGTCCAGATTGTCCTCACCAGAACTCTTTGCAGTCGGCCTGGTCATTCCGGTGTGTTCATGCAGACCCTATGGCCTTTTGTTTCCCCTGCGCGCAGTCTCGTGGGGGCAGGCTGAGAGTGGAAGTCTCCTTCGATTGATGGCAAAGCATCCCCAGCAGGGGTGCGCCCCCTCCCCGGGGATGGGGTCAACTGTGGTTTAGATTGAAATATCTGCTATGGATGAAGGAAGTACTCTCGCCTTCAGAGGATTGTGAGGAGGCCAAGTTTATTTGCCTGTTCCAGGAGTAGGAACTGGAAGTGTTGATCCTAGGGTCTTATCCACTTCAAGCTTGGCAGAGGCTCCAGTCCTGGAGCAGGAACCAAAGAGGCATCTGCTCCTGCAAGGGGTTCAGAAATAAATCCACTACTGTCTTCCCGGAGGTGCTCAAGGGCCTTTTCTGGTCGGAATGGGGTTCCCCCAACTTCCCGTCTAAGGAACTATGGGTGTATAAGAAGGTGCCTACTCTTCTTGAGAAGGGAGTGTATTGTGTGTTTGATATTACCAAGGTGGATATGCAGGTCACGTGTGTTACCAGATGGACCACCATTACTGTGGAACATGGATTGGCCTTAAAGGTTGCTCTGTACCGAAAGGTGAATTCACGTTGAAGAACCAGTTCACTGTGGGGCTGCTATAATTCAGTTTTGGTATGTCTCGAGCACTGCTTCAGTGGATTCACTCTCTTTTGTCCCCTACTTTTGGAGTCTGCCGTGGCCTTCCTTTCTGATGCCATGTATGACCTGGTACCTTTGGCAGCCGGGGATAGTGTCCTGATGACTTTGTTATGGCGTTGGATTTAGCTCCGGCACTGGGCAACAGATACATTTTCCAAAGTCCAGTTGATTGACCTGGCCTTTAAGGGGAAGCTTCTTTTGAAGCTGATTTAGAGAAGCTGGTGAAGGACTTGGGCGAGACAAAATATTACCGCCTTTTGGAAGACATATCCAAGAAGGGAATGTGAAGCAGGCTGGCACTCCTTTCTTGTCAGTCTCCGCCCTTCAACCAAAGACATGCTGGCCGGATCCTTAGGGGTCTCAGGACTTTGGTCGTTACTGAGCTGGGGAAAAAAATCCTTCTTCCCTTCTGCTTCTGGGCTTCAGGCTCATTCTCAATTCTTTTGTGGGGCACATGGGCCGAGGGACTCTGTCCCACCCAGAGGAGAACCCTCCTGGGCTGTGCAGTGAAGGTTTGGGGGTCCTTTCCTCAGTTCCTGTGGTTGGAGGCTGGCTTCGCCTTTTCTTTCAGGAGTGGGTCTGGATTCCTAAGGATCTAGGCACCATTTTGTTGGCTGTGTCCTGGGATGGAAAGAGCTGTTTCTGGATGCCTTCATCTCTCCTTCTGGGTCTGTGATCAAAAGTGCCACTGTGCAGACCTCCATGGACAAGTTGCTGCACCTAAAGACTATGGTGCCTATCCCATCGGATGAGGAGGCAAGGGCAGATACTCCATCCATTTTGTGGTGCCAAAGGAGGACTGTTCCTTCCAGCCCATTCTTGACATCGGGGGGGGGGGGGGGGGGTCAACAAGCACTTGTGCGTCTTGCATTTTTGGATGGAAACCTTGCACTTCATGATTCAAGCAGTGCATTAATGAGGGCTTTTCTGGATCTGGTCGAGGTGTATTTTCATATCCCAGTCCGTGCGGGTCAGCTAAGTATCTGAGTTTTGCCATGCTTTGGTCTCCCTATCAGTTCACCTCTCTCTATTGGGCTATCCACTGCCCAGAGGACATTCTCCAAGGTCATGGTGGTGGCAGCTGTGGCGCCAAGGGATGTGTCCATCGTTATCTGGATGACTAGCTCATCTATGCCCTTTCCCTTTTGGAGGTGCCTTGGGTGCAGTCCTGAGTGATGTTCTGTTTTGGAAAGCCTCACCTAGGTGAACAATTGGGGAAAGTCAAGGACTTTTGGATTGCCTGGTGCTGTTTGTTGCATAGTGGGATCCCAGAATCTTGGATTATCTTCAGCTCCTCAGATTGATGGTGGCGACTGTAGAGATGATGCAGTGGGCACATCATAGCATGCGACTGCTCCAGTGGTCCTTCCTGGCTTGGTGATCCATGAGTTCTCAGGAGTTTGAGTGCAGGCTTCCCCTCCCATTGATAGTGAAGTCCACTTGCGGTGGTGGCAGCAGCCCTATCATCTGAGGAAGGGCGTGCCGCTGGACAATTTCTCCTGGATCCTCCTGACAACGGATGTCAGATCTGGAGCAATGGGTGCAGGGCAAGCTCATCGATGTCCCATGCCAAGGAGAAAATCTCTTTGGCAAATCCATGGCAGAGAGACCGGCGGAGATAGTCCAAGTTCTTCACAAGGACTTGACTGTCCAAGAAGACTGCTACCCACCCCAGGAAAAAAACCCTATGGAAAAACCTTCCCTACCAGAGGAAGGGTCAGGCTTACCCGCAGTATCAGGCTCCTCCAACCCCTCAACAAGGCCCCATGCCAAAGGAGCAGGTCCAGGGCCCCCAGATGCACAAGAGCCCCAATGTCCCAGCACCAGCTCCTACACAGTCTGTGGGAAGCTTTTGACTCCCAGGGCATAGCCACCCTCAGGAGGTCAGCTGGCGGATGTCTGGTCCACTTTGCCCACCAGTGGCCTGCCATCACCACCTTCTCTGACTACCTGGAGTGCCCATCTTCTCCACCTGGACCAGATGCCTCCACCATTCTTCCCAGGAGAGCCGTCTCGGACTCCCCTGCACCGGGCCCTGCTCCTGCAGAAACTTGCAGGTTTTCTCATGGACAAAACAGTAGAACCAGTGCCCCATCACCTAAGGGGCAAGGGGTTCTACTCATGGTATTTCTGTCCCAAAACGAACCGGGGGCCTAAGGCTCATCCTAGACCTGTGAAAACTGAACAAGTTCCTGGTGCAGGAGAAGTTCAAGATGCTCTCCCTTGGAACATTGATGCCATACCTCCAGCAGGGAAACTGGCTATGCTCATTGGATCTAAAGGATGTGTATACCCGCATCCTCATTCATCCATCCACAGGCAGTACTCAGATTCATAGTCAGGGGTGACCACTACCAGTACAGGGTGCTATCCTTCTGTCTAGCCTCCGCATCCAGAGTCTTCACCAAATGCCTAGCAGTGATGGAGGCCTTCCTCTGTCTCCAGGATGTCTTTGTCTTCCCCTATCTGAATGATTGGCTCGTAAAGGGGGACATGGCCGCAGAGGTGCAGCAGGCCATGGCCCCACACCATCAGTCTCCTGCAACACTCGGGGTTCATGATAAGCCACTCCAAGTCCCACCTGACCCCTATACAAGATCTGGAGTTCATAGGGGCTTGACTGGACACTCTTCAGGCCATGGCCTTCCTCCCCCTAGAAAGCACAAGTTGCTTGGTAGCTTTGGCCGCAGAGGTACAGCACCACCACTCTGTGTCAGCTCACTCCCTGCTCCGTCTACTCGGCCACATGGCATTGACAGTCCATGTTGTCCCCCATGCCCACCTTATGAGGGCAACTCAGTGGGGTGTAGGCTCCCAGTGGACACAGACCACAAGCCGACTTCGGGACAGGGTCTGCATGACCTGCCTGCTAGCGCAGTCGCTCAGCTGGTGGAAAACCACACAGCACCTTCAGGCAGGCATACCTTTCCAGAACCCAGCTCCCCAGCAGGTCCTCACCACGGACACCACCTTGCTGGGGTGGGGAACCCATTGTGGGGGTCTCCGCACGCAGGGCAGCTGGTCCAGATTGGAGAGCCAGCAGCTGATCAACCTGCTGGAGCTCAGGGCCATATTCCTGGTGCTCAAAGCTTTCCACCACTGCCTACAGCACCAGTCAGTGCTGGTCCAGATGGACAGCCAGGTTGCGATGTTCTACCTCAACAAGCAGGGAGGCACCTCTGCCAGGAGGAAATAGCCCTCTGCTCGTAAGCGATCAGTCAAGGAATGCTCTTGAGTGGTGCACCTGCCGGGCCAGGACAATGCCTTGGCAAACAGACTGAGCAGGGTCCTACAGCTGCACGAATGGTGGCTAGACCCCAGGGCAGCTCAACGGCTTTTCTGCCTCTCGGGCACCCCACGAATGGACCTTTTTGCCAGCCCAGCCAATGCTCAGCTGCCCTGCTTTTGTTCTCGCCAGCCTCATCTGTCCCGGATGGCAGCGGATGTCTTCCTCATCCTGTGGTCAGAGGGCCTCCTGCCCACACCAATATTCACCAAGACCCTTCTTAATGTCCTCCGAGACAAGGCATCACTGATCCTGGTGGCCCAGGCAGCCTTGGTTCACATTGCTGCTCCGCCTGTTGATGGAGGCTCCAGTCCCTCTGGGGAATGCCCTGGGATTACTGACTCAGGAGGACGGCTCTCTCCTTCACCCCAACCTGGGGTCTCTGGCGCTAACAGCATAGCTGCTGAACGGGTAGTCTTGTCTCCCTTCAACCTCCTGAGGGAGGTGGAGGAGGTCCTCCTAGTTTCTCAAAAGACCTCCATAAGGCGGGCCTACACCTTCAAGTGGTGCAGGTTCTCGGTGTGGTACACAGAGCAATGGGTCAACCCATTCTCCTGCCCACTGCAGACAATGCTGCAGTACCTGCTTCATCTTTCGCAGGCTGGACTCAAGTCCAACTCTGTCAGGGTACACCTGAGTGCTCTTTCGGTGCACCACCACCTTATCGAGGAAAAAAAACCCTCTGCACAGCCCCTCGTTACCCATTTCTTACAGGGCCTCCTGCTCTCTAAATCCCCCATCTGCCCACTTCTGGCAGAATGAGACCTTAATGTGGTACTGTCACGGCTCACTGGGCCGATAGGAAGAAGAAGACCAATACACCCTCTCACTTTCAGAGCAGACTTCTTTATTAACCCTAAATTCCTTCCGAAGGTGGTGATCTCGTTCCACCTCAATCAGGAGGTGGTGCTCCCCACCTTTTTTTCCATGGCCTCATGCCAACAGGGCGGCGTCCTTCCTCCATACCTTGGTTGTAAGAGGGCCCTGTCCTTCTACTTGCACCATAGCCAGGACTAGCGCAAAGCCTCCCAGCTTTTTGTCTCCTGTGACCCCAGTTGGCTGGGGGAGATGGTAACCAAGTGTGGACACTGTTGACCTGGGTGGCAGACTGCATTGCCCTCGCCTACAAACAGGCAGGGCTCCCGCGGGAGTACCAGGTAATGGCACACAATGTCAAGGCTATGGCAGCCTCTGTTGCAAACTTGTGCTCTGTCTCCATGGCAGACATCTGGCAGGTCACCACCTGGTCCTCGGTCCACACCTTCGCAGCTCACTACTGCCTGGAGAGGGAGTCCTGACAGGACAGCACCTTCGACCAAGCCGTACTCCTTAATCTCTTCAGTATCCAGGCAACTCCTACCCTCCGACCCTTCTTGTTCAGGCTACCAGAAGTGATGGTTCTCCCTGGACACTGGGATCCCTTCAGAGTCTGCCCTTCGGACTCACATGCTGCTGCTCACGGCTTGACTGTGGTTTTCTACAGGTTTGCGGTAGCCTATAGCTAGGGAGTCCCATATGTGAGGACTGACTTCCTGCTTATTTCAGAAAAAAGTGTAGTTATTCACCTATAACAGGTATCCTCCCCTCCAGGGACAGCAGGAATCAGTCTTCACAACCCTCCCTCCTCCCCGTGGAGTTGCTGTATTTTTCCATCTTTTGTCAGCTCTGGCTATGTCATCTGACTGAGCAAGATGGCACCCTTGGGCAGGAAGGGGACCATACATGCATGTTGGCATCTCCCAAAGGCTTTCTTTGAAAGCTAGGAAGATGCTTCCGCAAGGGCTCAGTCTGTGCCATCGTCACCCACTTCAAATACCCCACCAGCCCCAGTACCATCCCCAGCAGGGGATCCTAACATGCCCTACACAAATATTCAAATGCAAAGAGCAACACTCTTGGCAAGGGCAGGAATGACTTCTCCTTGCAGCTCAGTCCTCAGGACAGGTCTGACACTCTCACACTCTCTGAAGTAATTAAAATTAAAGAAATAGGATGTCTCCCTCCCTCCCCCCAGTACTGAAAAAGAAAGGGCTGCAACTTCTACAGCACCCACAGCGACAGAATTAAAGAAAAAGCAAACTATTTCATATGGCTATTCAGAGCCTATTTAATCTCTTTTCTAAAACGGCTAAGGACAAAAACTCTGGTAAGCATTCCCACAAAAGAAAGCATATCCTGAGGGATAAAGAAGCTGAGAACAGATTCCAGTTCACTCACAGCAACTCATAAGCAGTCAGAAACAAGCTCTAACCCTTCACCCACAATGCCTATCTCTGCCATGCAGCCTCATGACCCCCAAGTCTGTTCAGACTGTCTCACCAAGACCAAACTGCACTTTTTAACTTACTCTCTAAGTGTGTGCAGGGCACAGCCAATCTCTTACAGGCTAATATGTTCCTCTCATCCTTGCAATCTCCACAGCTCAGTATACCTGAGGGTCCCGGTCCAAACATATATGCTTGCCACTTCACAAAAACCATCCCACTTGTCAGAGGCTGGATGCTGTCCTCACTCTTATCAAACACATCACAATTTCCATTCCCCTAGCCCTGCAAGATGCAAGGGATATTGGGATCTTCACCTTAAAACCATACAGGAAACATCACAGAATTTGTAACCACTACCTCAAGAGAACATTTCTATACAGGATACTGCTGAAGAGTACTCGTATTCAAATTTTTTACAGACAATCACTAAAGAACTTGCTCTCTCCTTTTGCCAAGAGCAGACCAGCAGAAAGAAATTTCAATCTATACTTCAATCTTGTGGCATTCTTAAAGAAATAGTTGCTTTGCCAGTACACCAAGTCTTCCAGGATCTTCAGCTTTCTATCTGGAAGACACTGGCCTCAATCCTTCTGACCTCTTGATGCTTAGATCTCAAATATAAAGTCCAATCTGCACTTGCGTCATGATCAGACCCATCTGCCTCATCAATCTATGGTATCAGAAGCAGCAGTGAAATATAATCGGTTTGCAAAGCCTCAAACACATATCCCTCCAGGCAAGGATTACAGACTGCTAGACGACATGGGCAAGAAGGGTTTATCAGAGTGCAATGCTAGTTTTGAAGATTGCAGTGCATCAGTTTCACTACCACCATCCCTTTTTAACTGCTTTACATGACAGTCAGATCCACTTTTATCTTCAATCCACCTGTCATCTCATTCAGTCCACATATGATGTATATGATCACTGATAGAGCAGCCACTATCACAGCTTGATGGACAGCATGGCTACAGGCATTTAGGCTGATGTAGAAACCCCATGTAGAGCCCAGTGCTTAAAGTGGTAGTGCAGAGTTTCATAGTCTTAAGTTTAATGCTGACTCTGCACAGCAGTTCTATATGCAAATTAACCAGTGTACAAAAAGTCTGTGTTAAACTGGGAGAGCAAGCCAAATGCATATGCACAAGAGTCTGCACAGGTTTGGTGTGCTGTCCCAAAGAAACAGGGTCATCCTGAAGTGAAGTTTCACACTTCACCTCAAATGAGCTTCACCTCAGATGACCAATGCATTGGGGAAAGCCCCCGATGACATTGGCACTACTTTGGAGGACTGGTGCCGTCCTCCTGGAACAGATCCATCCTACCGACAGGATTGGTGGTCTGGTGGGCCCTGATGTGCCTCCTTTCCTAAAACAATCATTGTTTGCCCTGTGGGCCCTGATTCCCCATCCCCCCAAAAAATCATTAGTGGCCTGTTGGCCCTGATGGAACCCCCTCTGTCTTGCTAAAATCATTGGTCGCCTGAGGGCCTCCATTAAACCTGCCCCCTCCCCCTCTGCAGTACCTTTAAGTAGAATGGGAGTTAGGAATGATGCCTATATGCTCCTGTCCCCCCACTGCCATTTTTTAAAATGGCGTTTGACCCTGTGCAGTTCATCCTGGTGTTCCACGGAAAACTATGCTCCCAGGTGTTGGAACAAACTCCCTCCCAGCATTAGAGCAATCAGCGACCTTAGGCTGTTCAGAAAAGCCCTCAAACACCACCTTTTTCTCATGCATTTTACACATCTAGATATCCCCCCCTTCACCCTCCCCCACCCTCACAATCTCAAACCACTGCTATATGACTGCAAAAACCCACAGCGAATTTAGCTCCAATATGTAATGTACTAGAAATGTAAATAGTTTCCCCAAGTTTTTACCTCCATGTTAAATCCCTGTTCTATGTAAACGATGGCCAAATTTAACTGACCAAGTGTTATATTGTTTCAATGTAAACCGCACTAATGACAAAGAGCGCGGTATATAAGAAATGTAAATAAATAAAATAAAATAAATAAATAAATGTTCCACTGGGGAGTGGGGAGCGGGTCCAGCCTTCCAAATAAGGAATTTTCTTCCTTATTTGGCAGCAATACAAGCCTACCGGAATCCTAAGTTCATCTCAGCGGACTTTTATGGAGCTTTCGGATGCTAGGCTAGTGGGTATCAGACCAAAGGCCTTCAGGTTTTTCGCATCAGCATTGCCCATTGAAGGTTAGCTGGGTTTAAAAAAGGTTTGGACAAGTTTCTGGAGGAAAGTTCCATAAACCATTATTAAAAAGGACCCAGGAAATCCACTGCTTGCCCCGGAGCAAGCATTGAGGAACCTGTGTGCCTCTTTGGGAAACTGCCTGCTACTTGTGTCCTGGATTGGCCACTGTTGGAAACAGGATACTGGGCTTGATGAACTTTGTTCTGACCCAGTAAGGCATTTCTTATGTTCTAGACTAAAATCAAAATTTCTCTCCCTTTTGAAGACAAACCAAAAACCTAGCTAGTTAGCCAAGTATTTCAGTAAAAGTCATGAAAGGGGGTACTGGTTTCCAGATGCCGTAGACTATAGATAGTGGTTTTTTTTTTTTGTAAATTGTGGGATATTGAATTTGTATTTTGGGAATCTAATTGTGTATTTTCAATTTGTATATTATATGCATTGCAATGTGTGCCGTTGAATCAGTGCTGACTCCTGGTGACCCAGCTCCTGGGTTTTCTTGGCAGCGTAACTAGACGTAGATTGCCAGGCCTATCTTCCGAGGCAATGGAGAGTTAAGTGACTTGCCCAAGGCCACAAGGAATGCTAGTGGGAATTGAACCTTGGTCTCTGGTTACTAAGCCAATATTCTAACCATTAGGCGGCTACTCCTCACTATATTATATATCATTATGTTTTAATTACCCTGCCTTATGCTGTTAATTGAAAAGACAGTTAATCAAATCTAATCAATAACTAAATATTATCTCCAGGAACAATCAGGAATGTAGTCTTCACATATGGGTATCATCGGTACCGACGGAGCCTGCGCGGGAAGGCGCCCCAGCGTCCAATAGGAAAGCTTTTGGGAGCATCCCACAGCGCCTGCGTGCTGCCTTTCTGCCTTTCCAACTGTCCCTCTCCAGTTCTTCGTTTTCCATGGAACTGACAGGTCACATACCCTGTCACCGCAGAAAAATTTTGTCTTTAATTTTTGTTTTTGTGGTCGCGCCTGCCTTCCTTCGACACCATACTGGTACCGCCAGTTCTTTCTTCTTTCTTTTAAAAAACAAAATTATAGTTTCTGAGGTGTTTTACTTTAGAAACTTTTTTTCCTTGGTGCTAGGCGCCATTTTGGGCACTAGGCCCAATTTCTTTCCTTAAAAATGGAAAAGCCTACTTCAGGTTTTAAGAAATGTTCTAAATGTGGCGGTACTATTTCTGTCACCGACACCCATGATTGGTGTCTCAAATGTTTAGGTCCTGACCACTCTATTTCAGAGTGCCACTCCTGTGGAATGATGTCAAAAAGGGGCCGGCAGAACCGAGCTGCTAAACTTAGCACCCTTTTTCCCTCAGACATGGCTCTGTTGCATCGACATCCTCTAGGGCCTCATCTTCCTCCCATGGATCTCAGGTAACTAAACATAAATCTAGCCGGTCCTCAAAGGGTAGATCTCCTCCTAAGTATCGAGATGCCCCTGGCGTTGCCCGTGAGGATTTTTCACCGGCAAAACTGCCCCGGCAGGAGACTTCGGCTTCCAAAGCACTAACGGGGCTCCAGGATGATCTCGAGGCCTCAACCTCGGCAGAACTACTGGCACCATGCTCTGTGGTTCCGGCCACTTCTACTGGTACAGACACCCAAGCATCGGCAGTGTCGATAGACCAGAGATTCCTTGCTATCGAACTCAGTCTAGCGGCTCTTCTCACGGCTTCGGTACCGTTGAAATCGCTTCAGACACCTCAACCGATACCGGTACCAGAACCGGTACTGACTGTATTAGCATCGGCGGGTATGCCACCCATACCGAGTCATGCGTATGTCTCCGGTATCGACAGATCGGTACCGGAACAACTCGATACCGACTTTGATCGATACTGGTACCGTGCTTTGCACGATCACCGGGATCGGAGGTATTTTGAATCCTCTAAGTCTGAAGACTCCAAAGAATCTGCCGATACAAGAGTACTTCTCCCCAAGGATTCATCTTCTCCTCAGCGTAGAATGTCTCCGCCAGAGGATATGTCCTTTCAGGACTTTATCCATGATGTGGCCCGAAGCCTTTCCATCACAGTAGCTCCTGACAAAGAGCCTAGGGCAAAGGAATTGGAAATTCTCCAATACCCTAAGGCTTCCAAAGAGGTAGCTACTCTGCCTATTCATGAGATTTTACGTGATCTTATGCTAAGGATGTGGGAAACACCTTTAACCACATCTGCTCATTCTCGAAGACTCGATACCATGTATCAAGTTCCACCTTATCCTGGCTTTCAAAAAACTCAATTACCACACCATTCAATGGTGGTGGAATCAGCCATGAGAAGGATGAAAAGTGCAAAGAGACATGCATCCAATCCTCCAGGTCGTGAATGTAGGACTCTCGATGCCTTTGGGCGTCGATGCTTCCAAGCTTCCATGCTCTCAGCTAGGATCAGTTCCTATATCATGTATTTGGGAATGTTCCTTAAAGAGGTCACAGGAGACTTGGAGCTTATAAACCCCCTCCTTCATGATGACAAAAGGCAAGATTATCTTATTCTAATCAGACATGCTCAGGATGTTTCCAAGTTTGTAAATTGTGCAGCCTTTCACTGTTTTGAGTGCATAAGCAGAACCTCTGCTATTGCCATTGGTGCACGTCGGATAGCCTGGCTTCAGGCATCTGACTTGGAATTTGGGTACAGGATAAGTTAGGAAACATTCCTTGCACAGGAGAAAATCTCTTTGGCAGGAATTGGCAGGAGAAGGCTAACGAAATAGATGCCGACAATATCACCTCGGATAGATGGTCCAAATCTACAGCCGATCCTGCAAGGAAAAAATCCTCTAAGAAGTCACAATGCTCCTTGCTCAAGGAGCAATAGAGGAAGTACCCATTCCTCATCAGGGTACAGGGTTCTACTCCCCCTATTTCCTTATTCCAAAGAAAACAGGGGGACACAGACCCATTTTAGGCCTCAGAGAATTGAACAAATATTTGTTCCAAGAGAAGTTCAAAATGGTCTCTCTAGGAACTCTGCTGCCATACCTTCAAAGTCAGGATTGGCTTTGTTCTCTAGATCTCAAGGATGTGTATACTCATATTCTCATCCATCCATATCACAGGAGATTCCTCCGATTCCTGTTTCAAGGAAAGCTCTACCAATACAAGGTTCTTTCCTTTGACCTGTCTTCTGCGCCAAGAGTCTTCACAAAATTTGACTGGCTCATTCGAGCCCCTACAGTGCCAGAAGCCAGCTCTGCTCTGTTTCACACAATGCGAATCCGTCAGTATTTGGGACTGGTCATAAACCTCCCAAAATCCAATCTTGCTCCCACTCAGTCCCTAGAGTTCATAGGAGTTTATCTGGATACCAGACAGACAAGGGCTTTCCTTCTGCAGCCCCGCTGTCTTCGCATAGTACAACTAGCTTCCCAAGCAGTGCTCAAACCTTGTCTCACTGCTCGGGAAATGCTGCAATTGTTAGGCCACATGGCATCCACCGTGCATGTGGTTCCTTATGCTCGCCTCCATATGAGAGCAGCCCAGTGGATTTTATCCACTCAGTGGACACAGGCCTCAGTCTGCCTGTCAGACAAAATAACAAACTCAAATCATCTTATTTCGTCCCTCCAATGGTGGCAATCACCCAGAAACCTTCTGCTGGGGTCTCCTTTCCAGCAACCCCTATCCCAAGCCACTCTAACAACAGATGCATCACAGGTGGGATGAGGAGCCCACCTGCATGATCTCTCTACCCAGGGTACCTGGACTCCACAGGAGGCCTGTCTTCATATCAGCCTCCTGGAGCTCAGAGCAATCTTCTTTGCTCTTTGAGTATTTCACGCCCAACTCAGCTACAAGATAGTCCTAGTTCAAATGGACAATCAGTTAGCTATGTTCTATGTGAATAAGCAGGGCGGAACAGGCTCTCTGTCACTATGCAACGAAGCTTTGCGACTGTGGGCCCTCGCCAGAGAGCATCAGATTAATTTCCTTGCAGTGTATTTTCCAGGCATCCAAAACTCTTGGGCAGACAAACTCAGTCGAGTTTGGCTTCCACATGAATGGTCTCTCCATGCAGACCAGGTTGCCCAAATATTTCAGATTTGGGGAACCCCGGACATAGACCTCTTTGCAAGTCCGCTGAATGCCAAACTTCCCCAGTTCTGTTCCAGAATTCCGGCTCAATGTTATCAGACAAGGGACGCCTTCCTCCTCCACTGGGGTCAGGACTTCCTATATGCCTTCCCACCCATTCCCCTCATCCCGAAAAACCTATTCAAGCTTCAGATAGACAGAGGTAATATGATCCTCATAGCTCCATGTTGGCCACGGCAACCGTGGTACCCTCTGCTCCTACATCTCTCTCAAGCTCCGCCTCTGGAGTTGGGATCCACTCCAGATCTTCTCTCCCAAGAGGACGGGATGCTCTGGCATCCGAATCCCCAGTCTCTGCATCTCAGGGCTTGGTTGCTGAAAGCCTAGAACTTCAGGATCTTAACCTTTCCCAACAGGTAAAGGATATCCATCATGCTTCCAGGAAACCCTCCACAAGACGCTTGTATGCCTTTAAGTGGAAAAGGTTTACCATATGGTGCTCGCAGAAGGGTCTTAAACCTCTTGCGATACCTCTGGAATCGATACTGGAGTATCTCCTTCATTTGTCAAATGCAGGTCTCAAGACAAGTTCAGTAAGAGTCCATCTTAGTGCTATTGCAGCTTCTTACAAGCCTTTAAGTGGACAACCTATTTCCTCTCATCCTCTCATAGCGAGATTTATGAGAGGCCTTCTTTTAACAAAGCCTCCCATTAAGCCACCACTGGTGGCATGGGACTTAAATCTGGTGCTCGGGCAACTCATGAAACCGCCCTTTGAACCATTAGCCACTACATCTTTGAAATTCCTTTCTTGGAAAGTCATCTTCCTCATTGCAATCACATCAGCACGTCGCATCAGTGAATTGCAAGTGTTAGTGGCTGATCCTCCTTATACAAGGTTCCACCATGATAAGGTAGTTCTTAGGACTCATCCACACTTTATGCCAAAGGTGGTTTCGCCTTTCCATTTAAACCAAGCGGTTTACCTTCCTGTATTCTTTCCGAGGTCTCATGCCTCCAGTGCAGAAAGGAACCTTCATACCTTGGACTGTAAAAGAGCTTTGGCCTTTTACTTGCAAAGAACACAGCAACATAGAAAATCTTCCCAACTCTTTGTTGCTTTTGATCCTAGTCATTTGGAACGTCCAGTTTCCAAAAGAATCTATCTAACTGGATTGCTCATTGCATATCCTTTGCCTATGAGATTAAGAACCTTCCTCTTGAAGGCCATGTCACAGCTCACAATGTGAGAGCCATGACAGCCTCAATGGCTCATCTTCACTCTGTGTCTATCGATGACATCTGTGAAGCAGTTACTTGGGCTTTGGTACATACCTTCACAGCCCACTACTGCTTAGACAAGGACTCCCGCCGGCTTGTTTGGCCAGGCTGTTCTTCAACAACTTTTTCAGACTTAATGAACTTCTACCCCCACCATCCTTCATAGGATGCCAGAGATCCATGGAGGGAAGTATGGCCCTTTCACAAGGCCTAACAACTTCCTGGGGCCATCTCCCTGGCATCTGCAGCTAGGGAGACCCATATGTGGACTACATTCCTGCTTGTTCCTGGAGATAGCGTAGTTACTCACCTGTATTTAATCTACACAACCAACCCACCTCCCCTGGGAGTTGTATCTCTCTCTCTCTCTCTCTCTCTCCCTCTCTTTTGTCTCGGCTGTAAATTCAACTGGAGAGGGACAGGCAGGAAGGCAGCACGCAGGCGCTGTGGGATGCTTCCAAAAGCTTTCCTATTGGACGCTGGGGAGCGTTCTCGCGCAGGCTCCGTCGGTACCGACGATACCCATTTGTGAAGACTAAATTCCTGCTGTTCCCGGAGATCACCTGTTACAGGTGAGTAACTGTGCTTTCTTGCAGAGCAACCAAGAATCATTGGGCAAGCTAGTTGTGCTATCAGTTACTTCAGATCGAATCAGCTTATACCTCATCTCACCACACCAATAACAGTTCAAGGCTATATTATGTTAAATATACCATGGTGAAAGTGAAATTGATTTGATTTGTTTTGCAGACCTGGTCTCTCCATTCCCTTGCCCTGATAGTAGATTCTAGTGGACCAATGTATCGTGGTTATGTGGAGCCAACTCTCTCTCTGGTTCTTACCCTACTGCTCACAGTTCCACCCTCTCACACAGAAGTGCATCAGTGTCTGGGCAGATGTCTAGGGGCCATAATCACAACTGTTGGGCCCGAATTGCAAGGTAAGTTTTCATAAGCTCAAAAGGCAGGGGAAGAATTGAGATCTGTAAGTTACAGGATCAGTTGCTTGAAAAATGAAAACTGTTTGAAGTTTATGTGAAATACTTTAAATCAAGGCACCTTATAAATAGAAAGTTGTTGAAGCATACCATAAAAAATACTGCTAGTGCTTTTATTAATAATAATTTGTAAAACTACCAGAAAGAATTACTTTTATTTGGTCAACATAAATTATTCCTGTACTTTTGAGCTATTGTAGCAAAGTATGTCTTTTTAAACATATGGTAGCATGACAAGTATTCTCATTAGAGAATGTTCTGTTTTGTTTTGGTTTCATGTTAGGTAATGGTGCTACCATTTCCACAATCCGTTCCTCGTGTTTGGTGGGTTGTGCAATCATGCAGGATCATTCAGACTCCCTTGTTCAGGCAGCTGCAATATCCTGTCTTCAGCAGCTTCATATGTTTGCACCCCGCCATGTCAACTTGTCTAGTCTGGTTCCCAGCCTTTGTGTAAGTATAAAGTTTTTTTTTGGGGCCTATGTCAGCCATAGAAACCTAACATGAGTTAGCAGATGAAAGCCATAAGGTCTTTCCAGCCTGTTTATCTCCATCTTCTGCCATACTTACTGTAAACCTTTTGGCTTTAAGTTTTTTCCCAGCCCCCACAGATTCCCTGTGCTTGTCCAATGCTTTTTTAAAATCTGGCACTTTTTTGCCTTTACTGCCTCCAGTGATGCTGCCTCCAGTTCAAAGAATCTACAGTCTTTTTCCATGAAAAATTTCTTCCGATTTCCTGAGTGTCTCTCTTTCATACTTGCTTCCTGTGTATTTATTCTTTGGAAGTATTTGAAAGCCCCACTTGTATCCCATCTTTCCTTCCTTTCATCTAAGGTATGCATGTTTAGTATCTTAAGCAGATAATTTTATATGGAGCCACCTAGATTTATGCGCAATGTGCATACATTCTGTTTTTTTTTTATATATACGCATTTGGTGCCCTCTTATACAATGCTGACTAGTGTGTAAGTATACATCCAGTCTGCATTATGTGTACTTTCAGTATGGGTGTGCACATGGGTGTAGATTGGGCAGAACTTGGATAGTACAATTGCAAACAGATTATAAACTTCTTTGATTTTTATGTATATTTGCAACAAGTAGGTGTACGAATGGTGCTAGATTCGACTTCAGATATGCAAGAACAGGTTTGAACACTTACGAGGAAAGAATTTTTTAAGTTACAATATATGAAATAAAGCCATTGTTTCTCTACTGAGCATCTTAGAATATTGGTGCAAGCATTAACCATGACTCACATTGGCTATTGCAATGTCTTGTATTCAGATAGTTCAAGTAAGCTATTATTTTGTCTTCAGATTTTATAGAATACTGCAGTGAAGATTATTTTAAAGGGTCATAAATGGAAAATAGCTATACCATTTTTATTCCAGCTATATTGGCTTCCCTGTTTCAGCAAGGATGATTTTTAAATTACTGTGTTTTGTTTTTAAAATCTTTTGTAGTTTTATTTCAACATGTCATTCATCGTATAGTTTACTGTATCTTCCAGAGAATTGCATTCAGTAACTAGAAATATGCTCGCTATGTGTAGGAACTTCTTATATAGCGCTCTGTGAATAGATTGCTTATAGGGCTTCAATAGAATTGAATGCGTTACAGTCTGTAATTGAATATGCAGCCAAATTATATAGAAGCATAGAGACATGATGGCAGAAAAAAAACATGTGGCCTATTCAGTCTGCCCTTCCATACCAACTACTATAGTTCCTTTTTTTCCTTCAGAGATTTTCTGTGTTGGTCCTGTGCTCTCTATTACCTCCACTGTGAAACTATTTCATGTATCTACCATTCTTTCCATAAAGAAATATTTCTGCATATTACTCCTGAGTCTATCCCCTTTCCCCTTCATCCTATGTCACCTCATTGCAGAGCTTTGTTTCAATTGAATGAGGCTCTCCTGTGCATTTATGCTGTGGACGTATTTAAACATTTCTATCATATCTCCTCTCGCCCGCCTTTCCTCCAGAGTATATATCTTGAAATCTCTAAGTCTGACCCCATATGACTTATGATGAAGCCCACTGACCATTTTGGTAGCCACTTTCTGCACCAACTCCATCCAGTTTATATCCTTTTGAAGGTGTGTCTCCAGAATTGCACAGTATTCCAAATGAGGTTTCACCAAAGACTTATACAGAGGCATTATCACCACCTCCTTCCTGCTGGCCATTCCTCTCCCTATGCACCCAAGCATCCTTCTGGTGTTTGCCATCACCTTTCTACCTGTTTTGCCACTTTAAGATCTTCAGAAACCATCATGCCTAGGGTTCCGCTCTTCTTTCATGCATGTAAGTACTTCACCCCCTATACTGTACTGCTCCCTTGGATTTTTGCAGCCCAAATACCTGGTCTTGAATTTTTTGCATTAAATATAAGCTGCCAAATTCTCAACCATTCTTCAAACTTTGCTAGATCCCTCTTCATGTTATCTACACCTTCCTGGATGTCTAGTCTATTGCAGATTTTGGTCTCATCTGCAAAGAGACAAGCCTTATCAAACAGCCCTTCGGCAATATCACTAAGAAAAGTGTTAAAAAGAATTGGTCAAAGGACAGATCCCTGCAGCACACCACTGATAACATCTTCTCCTCATAGTGAGCCCCATTTATCTGTACCCTTTGTTGCCTCCCACTCAACCAATTTCTAACCCAGCCAGTGACTGTAGAGTCCATTCGTAGGGTGCTCAATTTATTTATAAGTTGCCCGTGCAGGATGGTGTCAAAAACTTTACTGAAATCTAAGTACTCTAAATAAGTGTCAATCTCTCTGATCGCCCAGTCAAAGAAATTAATCAGATTTGTCTAATACGACCTGCCTCTAGTAAACCCCTGCTGTCTTGAATTCTACAAACCAAATATACAGTACCTGAATGTACACCGCTGGTAGACTGGTAGAAAAGCGGCATATAAGCCTAGTTAAATAAATAAATAGTCGTGTACTAAAATTACTAAATTTCCTCTCTGTAGGAATGCTTTTAACTTTTGAATCAAATGAAGTTGGTAAAAAACATTTAACCACTTGCCCCAGATGCTTAAGCATCCTTAAGTGAAGATAAAGAATATGCCCTTAAGCTAATTAAATGATCCTTTAACATAAACTGATGGTAGTGTTTGCATCCTGTGGTCACTGAATGATGTGGTTCAGTATTAGAATAAGAGCGGAGATGGCTCATTCAAAAGTGAGAATTCTCGACTTTACTGCTCTTGCCCTTGATGACATATTGAGTATCGATTATTTCATGATGTCTGATATGTATTCTTTGGGTTTCTTCTAGTTTTGTTTGTGCATATATATATTTGTTCTTTATATTTGTCATTTTTTAGACTCTTGATGAAAGCTTCCGAGCCAAAACTTGGCCAAGTCGAGTGTTATCAATAAATGGAATTTTGCACCTTAGCAGAATCTGGTCTTCGTTCTATGGTCTATCTCCACTCTGTGTTCGTGATTGATTTTGTGCAGTCTGTGCCTTTTCTTTGCTGTCCATTTGTGAACCAATGATGAACATCTTCTTTCAAGATTAACAATTTTATATTCTTAACCAAAGATTTAATGTTTAGTTTGAAGCTCACTGCCTGTGGAAACAAATTCCCTCTTGGGGGGTGGGGGGTAATAAGAACTGTGTTTTAATCAGCTGAGAAAGAGGCTGTTTCTTGAAAACAACTACTATGCATATCTGGGATAACAGGGACACCATTTTTCATGATTATTCCCAATGGTTTTTATTACAGGTTCACTTATGTAGCTCCCATTTGTTGCTTCGTCGGGCAGCAGTTGCATGTCTACGTCAGCTTGCACAAAGAGAAGCAGCAGAGGTGTGCGAATATGCTATGAGTATGGCAAAGAATGCAGGTGATAAAGAAAGCAGTGACATAAGTACGTTTTGGCACGTTGATATGTATCTAGCTTTTAAATGCCTTTCCATGGTTGTGGTGTTGAGCAGGTTCATCATTTTTATAAACCAGATGTAAGCTTCTTTTTGGAGTATCAGTAGCAGTTTACAAACAATGCTGAGAACACCTTGAAAATGTAATGACTAGTGTCTATTTTGAAAGACATACACACTAGTAGAAATATACACATATAATGATTTTGTAGATGACTGTCCTGTCGGAACTCAAATATATTCATATGCCAAAAGCAGAGAGCCATAGGTAGACTGGCCACTTAGAAGGCATTGTACATTCTAACCAACATATTTTTAGATTAACTAGCCAAATTAAGAAAAAGCCAGAAACTATTTACGGGCATTACCGATGGGTTAAAAGAAAATAATTTTTGTTGGAGGGATTTTATCTTAAATAAAACGAGGTTGGCATCTTAGCCCTTACTTGTGAATAGAGTTTAAACTTAGTGTCAAGTACATTGTTATCTGCTGTGGTTAAAGAGATCAAATTCAAGTGTTTAAGGATTTAATGGCCAGGTTATTTCAGGAGAGTTGCACTAGTATTGTACTCTCTCAGTGCAACTTATGCAGATGGAACCTCTGTTTCTAGTGCTACTTTTGCCCTGGTTTCCAGGCACAAATCTTGATATACTCTTCATTACTCTCTTACTCTGGATTGCATTTCAGATATAAATATAACAGAGACCGGCCTCGAGGGGGTTCTGTTTGGAATGCTGGATCGAGAGACTGATCGGAAGCTCTGCTCAGATATTCATGATACCTTGGGGCATATGCTTTCCTCCCTGGCGGTAGACAAACTATCTCACTGGCTGCGGCTCTGCAAGGATGTTTTAGCAGCCTCAAATGGTATCTGAGATTTTGGGTTTTTAAGTTTTTTTTTTTTGTATTTTTTTTAAATTATAAATTTTAGGGAGTTGTTGATTATTAAGTCTTCCTTTGGTGATTACACATGACTTTCGCCAACTCCCAATAACTAAATTTTAGTCCATTGATATGATATAAGACCAGTCCTAAACCTACAACTGAGAACTCACAGGTAACGCAGATGAAAACATTGACCGAATTAGCCTGTTTTCTTTCTTTCTTTCTTTTTTCCCTTTTGTACTTCTGTTCAGTTGGTTTCCTGGCTTTGGGCATCCAATTGACAAAGCTACCCCATTTTGACCCTCTCAAAGGCTCTGTCCTCTCAAGGTTGTATTTGAGTGTCCTTAAATTTGAGGTATTGGCTTTCCTATGATCTGTGCCCATTTTTCAGTTGGCCGTAGAGTACAAATCTGTGAATTCTGGTTTCCCGTCTTTGCCATGGTCTGCCCACCAAAGCTATACTTTTATCACCTTCCCCCCCCCCCCCCACACTGGCATCTTTCAAGGGCTTCTAGTTGAAGATCATGTCTTGCTTCCTTTATTATAGATGCTTTCAGGCAGTGCTGGTGGACAAGTTGCCTGAGCTGTCTGCAGTAAAGCGTCCAAGGAGCTATTACAAAACAGTGGAGAAAACATAAAGGAGATGACAGGTTTTATGGAAGTCATACTAGTGCAGTGCTTACAGACACCTTAAAACTATCATTTGTGTAAAATGGGAGGAACTTTAGTAGAATGGAGAAAATCTTTCAAATCATACCTGTCTAGATTGTAAGGCCATATACTTGTATATTCCACTACTCCCTCAACTGAGGAGGGAGAGCTGGAAAGGCGGGAAGGCAGCTTTGCAGGCACAGTGGGATGCTCCCAAAAGCTTTCCTATTGGACGCTGGGGAGCGTTCCTGTGTGGGTTCCCTCGGTACCGACGTCACCCATATGTGAAGACTAAATTCCTGCTTTTCCCGGAGATCACCTGTTACAGGTGAGTAACTACACTTTCTCCAGGACCAAGCAGGAAGTCAGTCCTCACATATGGGTGACGTCGGCGCCGACGGAGCCCTCGCGGAGCAATTTTCCCCAGCTTTCAAAGAAAGCCTTTGGGAATTGCAGCGCGCATGCGCGGTCCCCTTCCCGCCCAAAGGTGCCATCTTGGCCAGTCTTCTTTTTTCCGCGGAGCCCTACAGACGCTGTCTACAAGTCACCGCTGAAAAGTTGATTTTCTTTCTTTATTTTAGTATTTTCTTCAGTTCGACGCCGGTCCTTTTTCCGTCCGGCCTCGCGAAGCCGGTTGTGAGGCCTCCCCTTCTTTTCGTTTTTTTCTGTCCTTCATGACAAATTCACGCTTTTTTCACTTTTCCCTGGCGGCACGAACGTTCGACCTCGCAGGGGCCCTTTTTCCCCTGATGGCCGCCAGTGGTTTTAAAAAGTGTGTTCAGTGTAAGAAACTGATGTCTCTTACTTGCACACATGATTGCTGCCTCCGTTGCCTGGGCCCAGATCATGAAGAAATGATCTGTGGGGCCTGTAGCAAGATGTCCGCGAAATCTTTGCGGAGTCGGCAGCATCAGCGGGAGAGAATCTTCTCTGACCCCAGCCGTACCCGGACCTCGTCAGAAGCTTCGGTGTCCAGGGAATCTGGCTCTGAACACCATCGGAGCTCCTCTGAGAGGGGGTCTCCTACCCGGGAACATCATCGGAGGAAGAAACCCGCGAGGACGGCATCGGTGGACGCTCCTGGCTCCGCGAGGGCCAGGTCGCATAGCTCCGATAGCCGTCCCGGGTCTTTGGAGCTGGAGCGGCCGTCCAAACAGCCTCATCTGGAGATGGACTCGTCTGCTCACGTAAGTCCTGTTGTCCTCGTGGACTCGCCTCCGAGGGGTCCGACGTCGGGCCCGACGCCGTCGGGGCCCGAGTCGGGGGCTGCTGGGTCTCCTGAGTTCGGACTCAGGTTGACGGCCTTGGAGAGCAGCCTGGCTGCCTTCATGGACCAGCAGCGGGCATTGATCGCTGGCCTCGCTGGCGCTTCTGCCCTGACCGCCGGGACGTCGACGTCTAAGTCGACCCCGGAGACCGAGCCGATCCTCGAGTCCCGGCGGGCTCGAGTCGATCCTCGGTCGAGGTCCCCTTCGGCCTCCCGTTCGGGGCCGAGGTCGTCGATGCCGACTCCCTCGGCGTCGGGGCGGATGGCGTCTGTGCCCGCCCGGCCGGAGCCGCTCGACTCCTCCTCCGAGGAGTCCGCCTGGGAATCCGAGGTGGAAGAGTCACCTGATTCTTTTCGGACTCGGTGTATCCCTTCGGACTCCCCCGAGTCCGAACCTCGGAGACAGTCCCCTCCGGAGGATGCCCGGTTCTCGGACTTCGTGAGGGATATGGCCAAGGCCTTGGCCTTCCCTGCGGATCCCGAGGAGGAGCCTCGAGCCGAAGAGCTCGATGCCCTCCAGTATGACTCTCCTGCAAAGGAGCATTTTACTGTACCGGTTCCTCCGATGCTGGAACGACTTCTCTTCCGCATGTGGGAGAGCCCGGCGTCGTCGCCGGTATTAAGCAAGCGGGTCGATGCCATATATCGAGTCCGCAAGAGCCCTGGCTTCCAAAAAGCACAGCTGCCGTACCATTCCATGGTGGTGGAATCGGCCATGCATAGGCTCAAGAGCCAGAAGATGCACTCCTCGGTGCCTCCCGGGAGGGAAGCCCGCAGCCTGGATGGCCTCGGTAAGAAGTGTTTCCAGGGCTCCATGTTTGCTTGTCGGGTCCAGACTTACCAGCTCTACATGGGCATGTATCTCAGGGACCTGGCTAAGGAAATAGCCGGATTCTCTGCTGGTCTCTCCGAGGACCCTTTGCGGAGGTTCCAGGCCTTGTCCACTGGTATTCGAGAGTGCTCAAAGTTTATCTCTCGAGCAGCCTATGATGGCTTTGAGGCATCGGCTCGAGTAGCCGCAGCCGGCATCGGTGCCCGCCGACAGGCTTGGCTTCAGTCATCCGACCTCGAGCCCTGGGTGCAGGACAAGTTGGTCGATGTCCCCTGCAGAGGTGAAAACCTCTTTGGCAAACCTATGGATGAGAAGGCTGCACAACTCGAGACAGAGACTCTCACCAGGACTCGGCTCTCCAGGAAAACCTCTGCCCCTTCCCAGAAGAAGAAGGGCTCGGGGAAAAAGCCCTTTTACCCGAGGAAGGCGGCTGCCTATAAACACTACCCTCATTATCAGGCCTCCGCAGCTCCCCAACAGGGTCAGCAGGCCAAGGGACGGGGTAACGGGTCCCGTAGGCAGCAAGCCCCCAAGCCTGCACCACCGGCCCCTGCTCCGCAGGGTGGGGGTTTTTGACTCTTTCAGCATAGCCTCTCCCCCTCCGCTGGTTTCTCTCAGCACGGGAGGCCGGCTGGTCCACTTTGCCCACAGGTGGTCCAACATCACGTCCGATACCTGGGTGCTCCACATAGTCCGAGAGGGCTATCTTCTACACTTCCACCAGGTACCTCCCCCCTACTTTCCAGGGGAGCCTCTGCGACCCCCTCTTCACCGGGACTTACTCCTTCAAGAGTTGGCAAGTCTTCTTCAGGAACAGGCGGTGGAACCGGTGCCCCACCACCTGAGAGGTCAAGGCTTTTATTCCAGGTACTTCCTGGTACCAAAGCGAACTGGAGGCCTCAGACCCATCCTGGACTTGCGGAACCTCAACAAGTTCCTGGAAAGGGAAAAGTTCAAGATGCTTACCCTTGGAATCCTGCTGCCCTACCTCCGGCAGGGAGATTGGCTATGCTCCTTGGATCTAAAGGATGCCTACACTCACATCCTCATCCACCCAAGCCACCGACAATACCTAAGGTTTGTGGTGGCAGGCAATCATTACCAGTACAGAGTACTGCCCTTTGGCCTATCCTCCGCACCACGAGTCTTCACGAAATGTCTCGCAGTGGTAGCGGCTTATCTCCGGCTTCAAGGCCTCTTTGTCTTCCCTTACTTAGACGACTGGCTCATCAGAGCTCCGTCCTCCACGGAGGCCACTCACGCCACGCAACGTACTGTGACTCTGCTCCAGTACTTGGGCTTTGTCATAAACTTCGAAAAGTCCACTTTGCTCCCCTCTCAGGATCTCGAGTTCATCGGCGCCAGATTAAACACACTTCAGGCGCGAGCCTTTCTGCCGCTCGACAGGGCACAACGGCTCATGGCTCTCGCCAGCCGCTTTCGCAGCCATTCCCGGGTCTCGGCCAGGCACTTCCTGAGACTGCTCGGCCATATGGCTTCCACGGTCCATGTGACCCCCAATGCCCGCCTGAATATGCGGCCTGCTCAGTGGTGCCTTCGCTCACAATGGCGTCAGGCCTCGGGGAGACTAGCGGACTCAGTACGAATCTCCAGCCCGCTGGTCTCTTCTCTACGGTGGTGGCTTCATCTGCCCAACCTAGTGCTCGGAATGCCTTTTCAGTCTCCTCCGCCTGTTCCGGTACTGACGACCGACGCTTCTCTCCTGGGTTGGGGAGCACATTGCCAAGGGACATGTACTCAGGGTTTCTGGACCACGTGGGAATCTGCCCAGCAGATCAACTTCCTGGAGCTCAGAGCAGCAGGAATCAGTCCTCACAACCCTCCCTCCTCCCCTTGGAGTTGCAGTCATATGATTTAGTTTTTGCAAATTTTTTGCTGTCTTTTCGCTATGTCATCAGACTGGCCAAGATGGCACCTTTGGGCGGGAAGGGGACCGCGCATGCGCGCTGCAATTCCCAAAGGCTTTCTTTGAAAGCTGGGGAAAATTGCTCCGCGAGGGCTCCGTCGGCGCCGACGTCACCCATATGTGAGGACTGATTCCTGCTGCTCCTGGAGAACACCTGTTACAGGTGAGTAACTACGCTTTCAGATGAGTAGAGTCAATTGGAGTGAGAGCCTTCCAAGGAATACTGGATGCTGCAGAAAACTGTTTTTGGTTCAGTGGAGGAAGACTTCCCTCTGAAGCAGTATTGTACCTATGTCCCTTCAAAGTGAATTATTGAACCTATGTTTTGTTCACTTTATGGGCTATAAAGCTCTCGTCCAAACAGGAGAGAGGTGATTAACAAGCAAAACAGTTTGACTTACAGAAATTCATCCAGAAAATAAATCTCAACTGGGATTTGCTGCTTTTTGTATTCCTTATTAACCATTGTGAAGTCAGTTTTCAAACTGTGCAATGGTATAGAGTCTGAGAGTACATAAACAATGGGTTTGCCATGTTTTCAAAAAGAAAGTATGCACCTACTTTTACTTTGAATCTTGAACTCTTGGACATTTAAACTTGCTTTTCATGTAGATATTCCTTAGAAAATAATGCATGTCAACTTGAAAATACAGTCTATTCTCCAGGACCAAGCAGGAAGTCAGTCCTCACATATGGGTGACGTCGGCGCCGACGGAGCCCCCGTGTGGAGCATTTCCCCAGCTTTCAAAGAAAGCCTTTGGGAATGCAGCGCGCATGCGCGGTCCCCTTCCCGCCCAAGGGTGCCATCTTGCTCAGTCTTCTTTTTTCCGCGGAGCCCGACAGACGTGTTTTGTTTTCACCCAAGGAAAAAGTTGATATTGTTCTGCCTGGACCCGTTTTCTTTGGTTCGACGCCGGTTTCCCTTTCCCGCCTGGGCCCGATATATCGGTATCGAGCCCGGACTTCTTTTTTCGGTTTTTGTTCTTAGTGACTAGTGTACACACCATTTTTCTATTTTTCACTGGCAGCCCTGTCTTTTGACCTCGCAGAGACCCTTTTTCCCCCGATGGCTGCCAGCGGGTTTAAAAAGTGTGATTGGTGTAAGAAACTTATGTCTCTCACCGATACACATGACTGCTGCCTCCGGTGCCTCCGACCCGATCATGACCCGATGATCTGTGGCCCGTGTGGGAAAATGTCCTCGAAGGCGTTGAGGAGTCGGCAGCACCAAAAGGAAAGAATCTTCTCTGACTCCGCGTCAGGACAGGCCTGGACTTCGTCAGAGGCCTCGACGTCTCGGGACTCCGGCCCCGAGCAGCGTCGAGGCTCCTCTGAGAGGGGGTCTCCCTCGTGGGAGCATCGCAAGAAGAAAAAACCTGCGAGGGTGGCGTCAGTGGACGTGGCTCCTCGAGGGCCAAGTCACATAGCCCCGAGCGCCGTCCCGGGTCTTCGGAGTCGGAGAGGCCTGCTAAACAGCCTCGTGTGGAGATGGAGTCCCCGGGTCACGTGAGTACTGTAGTCCTCGTGGCTGCTGAGTCTCCTGAGCTCGGACTTGGAGTGCAGCTTGGCTGCCTTCATGGAACAGCAGCAGGCACTGATCGCCGGTCTCACCGGTGCATCTGCCCCGACTACCGGGACATCGACGTCCAAGTCGACCCTGGAGGCCAAGCCGATCCTTGAGTCCATGCGCTCTCGAGTCGATCCTCGGCCAAGGTCTCCCTCGGCCTCCCGTTCGGGACCAAGTTCGTCGACGCCGGTACCCTCGGCATCGGGGCGGATGGCATCGGGGCCTGCCCGACTGGAGCCGCTTGATTCCTCCTCCGAGGGGTCCGGCTGGGAAACGGAGGATGAGGAGTCACTTGACACCTTTTGGACTCGGTGTGTCCCATCGGACTCGCCGGAGTCCGAGCCTCGGAGAAGGTCCCCCTCGGAGGATACCTGGTTCTCGGACTTCGTGCGGGATATGGCCAGGGCCTTGGCATTCCCCGCGGATCCCGAGGAGGAGCCTCGAGCCGAGGAGCTCGAGGCCCTACAGTATGACTCTCCCCCAAAGGAGGCCTTTAGTGTACCGGTTCCTCCGATGCTGGAACGGTTGCTCTTCCACATGTGAGAGGCGCCGGCCTCGACGCCGGTTTTGAGCATCGGTGCAAGCCGTCAGGCCTGGCTACAGTCATCAGACCTCGAGCCATGGGTTCAGGACAAGTTTGTCGATGTCCCCTGCCGAGGTGAAAACCTCTTTGGCAAGCCCATGGCTGAAAAGGCTGCAGAACTCGAGACCAAGACTCTTACCCGGACAAGGCTGTCCAGGAAAACCTCTGCCCCTTCTCAGAAGAAGAAGGGCTCGGGGAAAAAGACCTTTTACCCGAGGAAGTCATCTGCCTATAAAACATACCCTCATTTTCAGGCCTCTGTGGCTCCCCAACAGGGTCAGCATGCCAAGGGGCAGGAACATGGGACCCGTAGGCAGAAAACCCCCAAGCCACCAGCTCCGGCTCCTGCACAGCAGGGAGCGGGGTTTTGACTCCAGTGACATAGCCTCTCCTCCTCAGCTGGCCCCTATCAGCACAGGAGCCCGGCTGGCCCTGTACGCCCACAGGTGGCCAGCCGTAACAAGGGATACCTGGGTACTAAGTATAGTCCAGAAGGGCTATCTCCTCCACTTCCACCAGGTACCACCCTCCTATTTTCCAGGGGAGCCTCCAAGACTTCCTCTGTACAGGGACTTACTCCTGCAGGAGTTAGCAAGTCTTGTAAAGGAACAGGCAGTGGAACCGGTGCCCCATCACCTGAGGGGTCAAGGCTTCTATTCCAGGTACTTTCTGGTACCAAAAAGAACTGGAGGCCTCAGACCTATCCTAGATTTGCGGAATCTAAACAAGTTCCTGGAGAGGGAAAAGTTCAAGATGCTTACCCTTGGAATCCTGCTGCCCTACCTCCGGCAGGGAGATTGGCTATGCTCCTTAGATTTAAAGGATGCTTATACTCACATCCTCATTCATCCAGACCACAGACAATATCTCAGATTTGTAGTGGGAGGAAACCATTACCAGTGCAGGGTACTGCCTTTTGGCCTAACCTCCGCCCCCAGGGTATTCACCAAGTGCCTGGTGGTGGTAGCGGCCTACCTCAGGGTTCAAGGCCTTTTTCGTCTTTCCATACCTGGACGACTGGCTCATCAGGGGTCAATCCCCACAGGAGGCCAATCAAGCCACCCTCCACACTGTCGCTCTGCTTCAGCATCTGGGGTTTGTTATAAACTTTGCAAAGTCCACTTTGCACCCCTCACAAAACATGGAGTTCATAGGAGCAAGACTGGACACCCTTCAGGCAAAGGCCTTTTTACCCATGGACAGGGCCCACAGGTTGATGGATCTGGCCAGTCAGTTCCGCAGCAATTCTCTGGTCTCCGCCAGACAATTCCTGAGGCTCTTAGGCCACATGGCTTCCACGGTCCATGTGACTCCAAATGCCCGTCTACACATGAGGCCGGCTCAATGGGGCATCAGAACTCAGTGGCACCAAGCCACGGGTATCCCACGGACAGAGTGAGGGTGTCCAAACTACTAGAGTCTTCTCTACAGTGGTGGCTTCATCTTCTGAATCTGGGGCAAGGGGTGTTTTTTCAGACACCTCCACACTCTCAGGTGCTGACAACAGATGCTTCTCTTCAAGGTTGGGGTGCACATTGCCAGGGAGCATGTACTCAAGGCCTGTGGTCTCCTTGGGAGGCCGCGCAGCAGATCAATCTCTTAGAACTGAGAGCTATCCGCTTAGCCCTGAGAACTTTCTCTCACCAGTCCGTCTTAGTTCAGACGGACAATCAAGTTGCTCTGTTCTATGTGAACAAACAAGGGGGCACAGGTTCCCGCCTTCTATGTCAGGAAGCGCAGAGCCTGTGCTCCTGGGCAGTCAATCACGGCATTCTTCTCAAAGCAGTATATCTCCCAGGTCAGGAGAATTACCTGGCAGACAGATTGAGCAGGATCCTGCAGCCGCATGAATGGCAGTTGAATCCTTTAGTGGTTCAACAGATCTTCCTTAGATGGAGCCTTCCAACTATAGATCTCTTTGCCAGTCCTCTGAACCGTCAACTGCCCAGGTTCTGCTCCAGACAACCGCATCCTCTCAGATTAGCAGCGGATGCGTTTCTCATTCTGTGGTCTACAGGCCTCCTATATGCCTTTCCTCCCACGCCTCTCGTGCCCCAGACTCTGTTCAAAGTGCTCTGGGACAGGGCCTCGGTAATTCTTGTGGCCCCCAGATGGCCCCGACAGCCATGGTTCCCACTCCTTTTGCAACTGGCGGTGGACACTCCTCTTCCTCTGGGTCTGCAACCAGATCTCCTGTCTCAAGAGCAGGGATCTCTTTTACACCCCAATCTCCAGTCCCTCAATCTGATGGCCTGGCTGCTGAAAGGGTAGTTCTAGCACCCTTATTACTGCCTAGGGAAGTGGAGGACGTGGTCTTGGCCTCTAGGAGGCAGTCCACCCGAACGTCTTATGCCCTTAAGTGGCGTAGATTCTCTACCTGGTGTACCCAACACAACAAGAATCCTTTCTCATGCCTGGTACCCGTGGTGCTGCAGTATTTGCTTCACCTGTCCAACCTGGGCCTTAAGTCCAATTCTGTTAGAGTTCACCTTAGTGCTCTTTCAGCACACCACTCACCGGTGGAGGGTCAGTCTCTCTCCAGCCACCCTTTGGTGGCTCGCTTCCTCAGAGGCCTGCTTTTGCTTAAGCCTCCAGTGCGTCCACCTGCCCCTGAATGGGATTTGAATGTGGTCTTGCAACGGCTTACTTGCCCACCATTTGAGCCTATGGCTACTTGTCCTTTGCGCTTTCTCTCCTGGAAAGCGTTGTTTCTGGTAGCTCTTACCTCGGCAAGGCGAGTGAGTGAGCTTCAGGCCCTAGTATCGGATGCTCCATATACTAGGTTCTATAGCAGGGGTGTCAAACTCAAATACACAGTGGGCCAAAATGTAAAACTTGAACAAAGTCGCGGGCCAGCATTGAACAAATGAACCTTTTAATATGGACCCAAACAAGATTTGCTTTAACATTGAATATGAAGCAACACTTATTACTATACAATTTATAACTTAATAGTTCAGATATGCAAAAACCAATTTCAAATAAAAAAAAATCAATGACATTCATTTATTAAATAAGATTTAAATAATAATAAATAATAATTTTTAAAATAAAATAACAATAATAAAATTAATCAACCATTCAAGCCCATGTCTTGGAGTAGCAAGAAAAAGTGCATAAAGAAAACGTTAATTATTGCTTAGTTTGCTGCACACTGATCTAATCTGATGTGCCCAAGCCAGATACCTGGCATCTCTTCTTGGATGATAGTTCATCAATGTCTGGGCTCGGGCTTTGAGCTGAGGAAATCCTCAGTATCGAGCGAAGGTGTTCATCAGTCAGACGTCTCCTGTGAGATGTTTTGGTCATCTTCATCGAGGAGAAAAGTTGCTCACATAGATAAGTGCTGCCGAACATGGAGAGCATCTGAGCAGCTTGGGTGCAGAGCTGAGGCATTGTGTCAGGGATGAACTGTGGAAACTGGGCGGCACCCACAGCATCATACTTTGACTTCAGTGTGTCATTACACTGGAGTTCAATTAGCTCCATTTGGAGGTTGGTTGGTGCGTTTTCCACATTAACTGCAAAGGGATTACTGAGCAGTTCAAACCTACATTTCTGGACATCAAAGTCGGCAAATCGCCGGCTAAACTCAGCGCCGAGTACACTGAGTTTTTCAGCAAACTGTGCGCATGGGAACAAGTTGGTAAAGAACTGCGTTTTCATGGTTTGGCAGCAGGGAAAATGGCCAAGGTTTCCTTGCAGCATCTGATTCTCCCACAGGCACAGTTTAGTTTTAAAAGCCCTTACTGCAGCGTACATGTCTGTGATGATGCGCCCCCGCCCCTGAAGCTGCAGGTTCAGCGCATCGAGATGGCTCGAGATGTCACACAGAAAGGCCAGCTCACACAGAAACTTTTTCTCCCGAAGCTCTGCTGTGTCCTTCCCTTTGCTTTCCAGAAACTGACATATTTCCTCATGCAGCTCAAAACATCTATTCAGTACTTTTCCTCGGCTTAACCATCTCACCTCTGTGTGATACGGCACGTCTGCGTATTCCGAACCACACTCCTCCAGAAAAGACTTAAACTGGCGGTGATTCAGACCTTTGGCTCTTATAAAGTTAACTACTTGTGTTACTGTGGTCATAACATGTTCCATCTTTAGGGCATTGCCACACAATGATTCCTGATGTATGATGCAGTGATAAACAGTTAGTTCACCTGCACAGTTCTCTTCCTGCATCTTCTCCCGGACCCTGCCCACCAGTCCACTTGTTTTACCGCACATCGCTGGCGCACCATCTGTCGTTAATCCCACGAGTTTATCCCACGGTAGCTTTATTTCAGTTACGCATTTGGAAACCTCCTCAAAAATTTCCTTTCCTGTGGTTGTGCCATGCATTGATTTGAATCCAAATAGCTCCTCCGTAACACACATATTTGAGTCCACTCCACGGATGAAGACTGACAGCTGAGCAGTATCAGATGCGTCGCTGCTCTCATCCACAGCAAGGGAGAATGCAACGAAATCTTTTCCCTTTTCCAAAAGCTGGTCATACAGATTGGTGGCAAGATCACATGTGCGATCAGCTACTGTGTTTCTGCTCAGGCTCACGTTTGAAAAGGCTTGCTTTTTCTCTGGGCACACGATGTCACAAACTTTCAACATGCACTTTTTCACAAACTCTCCCTCATTAAAGGGCCAGGCTGATTTTGCGATCTCTGCTGCCACAATATAACTAGCCTTTACAGCAGCCTCACTTTGTGATGTGGCTTTTTTGAACATATTCTGTTGTGAAACCAAACTTCTTTTCATCTCCTCCACTTTCTGGCTCCTTTGAGTCATGTCCAGGTCCTTGTACTTGTCATGGTGTTTTGTTTCATAGTGTCGTCGAATGTTATACTCCTTAGTTATAGCCACGTTGACTCCACAAATCAGACAAACAGGTCTGTCTTTTACATATGTAAACAAATATTCTGTCTCCCACCTGTCCAGAAAGTTCCTGTTGTCTGCCTTTCTTTTTGCCATTTTTGGGAAGGGGTTCCACAGTGACAGTTGTAGCTTGAGATCGCTATGACTTCTGTCACACAGGAGAGGGCGTTTCTGGGACCTGTCCTGATTGACGCGCCAAAACAACAGCAAGGCATTATGGGATTTGTAGTATTAGCGATGAATGAATGCGCTGTATAATACCGGCGGGCTAGCTCTAGTAGTCATTTGGTATAGCCTCGCGGGCCAAATATAATTACACTACGGGCCAAATTTGGCCCGCGGGCCAGAGTTTGACACCTATATTCTATAGGAACAGAGTAGTCTTATGGACTCGCCCTAAGTTCCTTCCAAAGGTTGTCTCCTCCTTCCACCTCAATCAGGAGGTGGTTCTTCCAACTTTCTTTCCCAGACCGCATGCCAGCCGGGCTGAGATGGTCTTGCATACCCTGGACTGTAGGAGGGCATTGTCCTTCTACCTTGACCGTATGCGGGAGCACTGGAGGGCTGTTCAGCTCTTCGTCTCTTTTGACCCCAATAAGTTGGGGTTACCTGTCTCCAAGCGTACTTTGTCCATTTGGGTAGCCGACTGTATCGCCTGGGCTTACAGGGCAGCCGGCCTCTCCTTGCAGGGTCGAGTTACGGCTCACCGTGTCAGGGTGAAGGCTGCGTCAGTGGCTCATCTTCGCTCTGTTCCGTTGGCAGACATCTGCTGGGCCACTACTTGGTCTTCAAGCCAGACCTTTGCGGCCCACTACTGCCTTGAGAGGGAGTCCCGCAGGGACAGTGCTTTCAGGCAGGCGGTACTCCATAATCTCTTTGGGGTTTAGGCAACTCCTACCCTCCGACCCTGGTGTTGGGCTACCGTTCGGGGGCATTATCAGGGAAGATTTTTTTCTTGCATGCTGAGGCTCTAGACTAGAGGGAGCTCATTTTTTCAGCTTGGGTCTCTGGTAGCCTTAAGCTGGGGAGTCCCATATGTGAGGACTGACTTCCTGCTTGGTCCTGGAGAAAGAGTAGTTACTCACCTGTAACAGGTGTTCTCCAGGAGCAGCAGGAATCAGTCCTCACAACCCTCCCTCATCCCCTTGGAGTTGCGGTCATATGATTTATTTTGTTTTTTTGCTGTCTCTTAGCTATGTCATCAGACTGAGCAAGATGGCACCCTTGGGCGGGAAGGGGACCGCGCATGCGCGCTGCATTCCCAAAGGCTTTCTTTGAAAGCTGGGGAAATGCTCCGCATGGGGGCTCCGTCGGCGCCGACGTCACCCATTTGTGAGGACTGATTCCTGCTGCTCCTGGAGAACACCTGTTACAGGTGAGTAACTACTCTTTCAGCACATTGAGGGAGGAAATTTTTGAGGTGGCCAGTTTATGCACATGACAAACAGGATAATCAGCCATACAAGGAGTGATGTCTTCTAATAATATTGACAAGGAAGTGTGCTGGTCCAGATTTTCAGCCTACATTGTGATAATCCTCAGTTAAGTTGTGGCGCTTAACTTAGTACATATGTACAGCCACCATTGAATACATGGATAGTGTAGTCACCATGCTGACACTACTGTTTGTTTTGGCATGCTATTTGGTAGGCTTAAACTAAACACATAAATATCTGAATACATTCAGCAGCCTTTGTTGGCAGGGTTCATTCTTATAGCATGAATCATCAGGCACCACTAGAGACAGTCCAGATTGCAGAAGAAGCTAAAGTATGCTGTCTGGCCAGTGAGAGAGGTGTGAGGGATAGTCGTGAAAGATGTCTGGGGATCAATAGAAAGGACAGAAAAAACAGTCTGCCCATCTGATCTGTTAGCTAGTTGTTTGAGAGAGCTGGCTGTTTAGGGCCTGATTTCACAGGTTGTAATGGTTTATTATGCTCGTTATAAAATCACATCTGAATATCATCATAAGCAATAGGTTTTGTTAACAATATTCTTATGTTATTATAATTGTAGACATGAGCACAGCAGGCCCTGTGGGAGGCAGCAAGGATGAAGAGTCTGAGAAAAAGGATGAGATGGATGATGATACCATCTTTACGACGCAGGGAGATGATGACAAATCAAAGCCTTCTGTGGCTCCTCGCTGGGCAACACGTGTGTTTGCTGCTGACTGCTTGTGTCGAGTTATCATGCTATGTGAGAATACGCACAAGGCCCATTTTGATTTAGCACTGGCTCGTTCAGCAAAGCTGAAAAATCCTAAAAGTAATTACCAATTATGCTGTTTTTTGTATTTCATTTATTTTATAAAGTTTAATAAGGAAAACGCAGGAAAGGTTTTATGGTAAGTCTGTATAAATGAAAATTGCTAAACTTAAAGTTCCTGTAATTTGCACTGACCTTTTGTAGATGATACTGGTAAAGTATGTAGTAATTGCAAAGCACTTTCATCTTAATATGTTCCCTAAAATTTCTCCAAAAGTGCTACTGACAAAATACTTATCTTATATATTGATATCCAGATTCAGTGTGCCTGTTGCTATAGAGTACTTTTATATTGTGTTGTTAACACACTTAGATGTCTAAGCTTTTGGTTGGACATTTTCCTTACTATAAAAATTTAAAAATGTAGCTTCCTCGGGTTAGGACTTCATGTTTTTATTCACTTAGTTTTAGGCTTCTAACTTAGTTTCTTAATACTGAAAATCAGTACTAGAAGCTGAACTATTTCTCCCTCTTCTTAACTCTGCACCATAGATGTCTACTTTTTAGGTGCCCAAATTTAGGACTGTTTAGGTAGGTAAATACATAACTTCAAAAATTATTTGAAAATGAATCCTGTAGTAGTTACAGAATTTTATGAAAAGTTCATGAACATATAAGGTTTCTATGATGGCATCCTCACAATAAACATTAGCTTGATTTCTCTTCAGTATTTTAGTTTTCTCTTTTTAGTAGCAAAGTCCTAATTTGTGTGCTGTCTGAGGAGAGATGAGCTAGAAACAGTATTTATTTATTCTGCCAATCTTAGGAAAACCGAATTCTTAGCAGATTACAATTTTTAAACATCAGACATAAAAATTTACACATGAACCAAAAACATGCAGATAGAAGCATAGAATTCATTTCAAGCATGTGCTTGTGAAAATATGTTTTTAATTTTTTCCTTTAATCCAGCAAGTTGAACTCATCTCTAAGGACCTGCATTCCAAAGAATAGGCCCAATAATAGAAAACACTCTGTTCCTTTTTATAGACAATGTGGCTGCAGCACACGAATGAATGTTTATCCTGAGAACAAAGCTGACTAATAGGTGCTAAGGAGTAATCAATGACTTCAAATAATCAAGAGCCTCACTATGAAAAATCTTAGACTAGCAATAGGTTTTTAAACTTAATCTAGCTTTCAGTATTTTATTTATTTATTTATTTAGACAGTTTTGTATACCGCCTTATCCTTCAATCAAAGCGGTCACAACACAATTGGGGGATACATTTAACACATGGGGATATGAGACACATACACTATTACTTACAGTAGGTAGCCAATGCAATTTTTTCATATACAAGTAATAAGATGCAGATAGAAGCATCCATTCACCAGTCTGGCCACTAAATTTTGAATCATTTGCAAGGCTTTGATGGAAGAAGTTGGCAAACCAACATAAGCAGCATTACTATAGTCTAGTCCTGCAATACTAATGACTGCAAGATCTTCAACACATATATAATAGCATAAACTCAGAAGCATATGAAGTTTAAAATAAGCTGTTCTAATTACTTTTTTATTTAAGTCTTCATTGAGCGGGTAGTATCCAAAACCACACCATGTTTTTTCACTCATTTCCGATACCCTGACTATTTTAATCTCATATTGTAGGGGAGGGAAAAGATAGTCTTCCCCTATAGCTAAATCATATGATTTCTGTTTTCTAACAATTTAATGAAAGACTATTTTCCTTGTAACATATTTTAACCAAACATGCAATGCATGAAAATAACCCCATTGTCTCGGCTCAAGCATCTTTTACAGGAATTGCAATCTGTATATCATCAGGATGTAGTTGAAAAAAAGACTTCCAGTCCTGATATAAGCACTGCAAATAAACATTAAAAATAATTGGGGTGAGGATGGATCCCTGTGGAACTCCTGAACAGACCATCCTCCATTCAGATACTTGTTTGCTTAACTGAGCTTGTTGCTGTCTAGCGTCCAAAAAAGACATAAACCAGAGAACGTCATTATCTCCCATTCCAAACTGATAAAGTGGTAAATTAGTGTCTCATGAAACTGATTCTATCAAATGCTGAGGATCTAGTCAAAGCTATTGATAAAAATGCTCTTTCCTTAAACATCCCTCAATAACATCTAATAGAGAAACAAAAGCTGTCTCTCTACTAAAACCCTCTTTGAAAACCTGACTGAAAGGAATATAATATATCATGCTGATTCAAAGAGTAATTTTAAAACAGGGCCCCTAGGTTAAGATAGACAAACATGCCTTTTGTAAGTCTATTTTATAAAGGCTTTTCTTTATAAAATGCTGTTGTACTGTAAGTGTCAGAGATGGGGCCTTAAATTCAGGAGCAGAACTTTTCTCCGGGAACAAGCAGAAAGTCAATCTTCGCATAAGGGGTGACATCGGCGATGACTGAGCCTGCGCGGAAGCATCTCCCCAGCTTTCAAAGAAAGCCTTTGGGAGATGCACCACGCTTTCCACCCAAGGGTGCCATCTTGCCTCAGTCTCCTTTTTTCTGTAGAGCCCCTCAAATGATGTCCTTTTTTCCCTGGAAAAAGACTGTTCTCCAGGAACAAGCAGGAAGTCAGTCCTCACTTATGGGTGATGTCAGCACCGACAGAGCCCAAGCGGAGCAATTACCCAGCTTTCAAAGAAGGCCTTTGGGATTGCTGCCACGTATGCGCAGTCCTCTTCCCTCCCAAGAGTGCCATCTTGCTCAGTCTCCCTTTTTCCGCGGAGCCCTTCAGACGCACGTCCTCGTCCCTTGGAAAAAGTCTTTTGTTTTTTGCCTACTGGCTTTCTATTTTTGCGGTTCTACCGGTCCTCTACCCGTCCTTCGCCTGCTCTACCTTTTTAGGGCTGTTAGGGGATGATTTTTCTTTGCCTTTTTTGCCAATGGGCTTCGCTCCCTTTTCTTTTCCTAACCGCTGACCGCATGGGTCTTCGACCTCATGGGGGCCGTTTTTTGCCCCTATGGCCACCGGATTCAAAAAATGCGATAGGTGCTCTACGATCAAGTCACTTACGGACATTCATGACTGTTGTCTGTGGTGTCTCAGAGATGATCATGATACGGAGCTCTGTTCGCTCTGTAAGAAAATGTCCTCTAAAGCCCTGCTCAATCATAAGCAGAAGTCCGAAGACATTTTCTGAAATGTCGCTTCAGAATCCCCGGTGGCGCCCTTGGTCATCTCTCCTCCGGTGGGGTCCCCCACTTCGGCCCCGTGCTCTCGGATCCCCTGAGGTGGAGCGGTGCAAGAAGAAGGCGGCCTCAAAGTTGCTGTCAGGGGCTCCCAACAAGCGTGAGCGCTCCCACACTCGGTCGCTTAGCCCCCTTTGGCGTTCCCGAGAGTCGGACAAGGAGTGGCCCCACAAGGTACCCTGCACGGATACAGAGGCCTCCGGCGAAGGCGCCCAGTCTCCTGAGGGCCATCTCAAGGAGGACCCCCTCTCCTCCTCGACGTCCGACCCGGTGACCCCGGGGTCGGCGTCACAGGGCTCCAAGCCGGTGTGGGAGTCCCTTATGCTGTTGCTGGAATGCAGCGTTTCTGCATTCATCGCTTTCCAGCAGGCACTCACAGCCAGCTTTGATGAATCGCGCCCAGAGACCATGGGTCCCTCGCGTGGGACACCAAAATCCATCCAGGAAACCCACGAGAGCTGCAGGCCTCATGAGGGTCCTTGATGTTGGTCTCGCTCACCCTCCTCAGGGGCAAGATCTTCCAGGGCCTTCGGCTCCAAACGGGTCCTGGCTGCTGGACAGGGTGACCTACCTGACTTGGACTACCTTGATCGAGTTCTCAGATTGGGAGTCCAATGGGGACACCTCCCCGGAAACCCATACTCATTGGGACATTCCATCGGACCCCTCCCCACCCATGTTCCAGCGGCGCTTGCAACCTGAGGACACCTCTTTCCTGGTGTTCGTCCGGGATATGGCATGGGCTCTTAACCTGTCCACCCAGGCCAAGGAGGACCCTCGAGATGAAGAACTCGACATTCTTCAGTACGAATCCCCGCCTATGGAGCCTCTCACTGTTCCGGTCTCTCTCATTCTGTCCCGACTGCTGCTCCACATATGGGAGGCACCCGCCTCGTTCCCTATCGTGAGTAAGCGCCTTGACACTATGTACAATGTACAATGTGGCCCTGGGTTCAGAAAGACCCAATTTCCCCATACTCCATGGTGGTGGAGTTGGCCATGAGGAAACAAAAGAGCCTGAAATTGCACTTGTTGGTCCCTCCGGGCCAAGAGTCGGGAGCCCTTGATGCCCTGGGCCGCAAGGCCTGCCAAGGCTCAATGCTATCTTGTCGCATTCAAGCATGCCAACTATACATGGGCATGTTCTTACATGACTTCGCCAAGGAGCACGGTGGTTTCTCTGTGGGCCTTGAGGGCGAGCCCCTCAATAGGTTCAATGCTCTGTTGAAGTCCATCATAGACTGCTCAAAATACCTCTCCCGAGCCGCCTACAATGGATTCAAGTCATCTGCTCGAGTGACGGCTGTGGGCATTGGGGCTCACCGCCAGGCATGGCTCCAATCGTCAGATTTGGAGCAGTGGGTTCAGGAAAAGCTCCTGGAAGTCCTCTGCCTCGGCGAGCAGCTCTTTGGCAAGCCGATGGAGGATAAGGCCGCGGAGATAGAGATGGAGTTCATCACCAGAACCTGTCTCTCGCGCAAGACCTCCAATCTTCCCTGGAAAAAGCAACAGGCCAAAAAGCCTTTCTTTCCAAGGAAGAGCCTTCAGTACCGTGGCTACCCACCATACCCGACCACCCCGACTCTGGCCACTCCGGTGCAGGGTAAGTCCGGCCAGGGGCATTGCAAGCCAAAAGCCCAAACCCCGGCTCCACCACAACCCGCACAGGGGTTTTGACACCATTGGCATAGCCCCTCGCCCTGCGGCAACGCAGCAGCCAGTGGGAGGATGCCTGTCTTCTTTCACCCCTCTGCAGGCTTCCCATCACCTTGGACACCTGGGTTCTCCAGGTTGTCCGAAATGGCTATTGCCTTCGCTTTGACAGGCTTACACCTACCTTCTCCCCAGCGGAGCCTCCTCGACTCCCCGCGCACCAAGTTTTGTTGCAGTGGGAAGTACTGTCTCTCCTCACCCAATGGGCAGTCGAGAAAGGTCCCTCCGCATCTTGGAGGTCGGGGCTTCTATTCCCGGTACTTCCTCGTCCCGAAGAAGATGGGTCTGCGGCCCATCCTTGTCCTCCTAAAGTTAAACAAGTTCTTAGTGCGGGAGAAGTTCAAGATGTTATCCCTTGGCGTTCTGCTGCCCTTCCTCCGGCAGGGCGACTGGCTATGCTCTTTGGCTCTAAAAGGTGCTTATGCCCACATCTTAATCCACCCCCAGCACAGGCAGTACCTGCGCTTCAGGGTGCGGGGAGAGCACTTCCAGTACAGGGTGCTCCCTTTCGGCCTCACATCCGCCCCATGGGTCTTCACAAAATGCCTCTCTGTGGTCGCCGCCTGTCTCAGGCGTCATGGCATGCCGGTCTTTCCCTACCTCGATGACTGGCTTGTTATGGGATCCTCGGTCGAAGAAACCAAGCGAGCGACGTCGCACACAATCCTTCTGTTGGAAGGCTTTGGGGTTTTTGGTCAACTACCCAAAGTCTCACCTCGAGGGGTGCAGGCCCTAGAGTTCATCGGGGCACACCTCGATGCTCTGCGGGCAACCGCATTCTTGCCAGCGGATCGCGCCGACCACCTCAAAGCCCTGGCAGCTCGGGTCAAAAGCACCCCCCGAGTCACAGCCTCCTGGGCCACATGGCCTCTACTGTCCATGTGGTCCCCGATGCCCGCCTGCACATGCGGACAGCTCAGTGGTGCCTCAGCGCCCAATGGATCCCGCCAATTGGTCACCTCAGGGACCCGATCAGGGTCTTTCCTGACCTTCACTTGTCCCTGAATTGGTGGCAAAACACCTGCAGCCTCCTCTGTGGGGTTGCCCTTCCAGGCCCCACAGCATGACAAGGTGCTGACAACGGATGCTTCCCTGTTAGGGTGGGGAGCCCACTGCGAATCGTTGTGCACACAGGGGCAGTGGTCACCCGAGGAGTCTCAGCAGCAGATAAACTTGCTCGAACTCCGGGGAAATCGGTGGGCCCTGAGGGCCTTTGAGGACCACCTCAAGGGGCAGTCGGTACTCATGCAGACCAAGAACCACGTGGCGATGTTCTACGTCAACAAGGAAGGGGGTACCGGATCGCGCTCCCTCTGCCAGGAAACAGTCTGCCTCTGCTCCTTTGCCGTCTGAGGGAAGATGTCCTTCAGGGTGGCCTACCTTCCTGGTCAGGAGAATGTCCTGGCAGGATCCTTCGCCCTCACATGTGGCGGCTGGATCCTGGAGTGGCAGGCTGGCTGTTTCTTCACTGGGGGACACCGGCAATAGAATTATTCGCCAGTCCCCAGAACGCGCAGCTCCCCCTCTTTTGCGGGCGGGTACCACACCCGAGCAGGGAGAGTCTGGATGCATTCCTTCTGAGCTGGTCATTCAGCCTACTCTGTGCATTCCCTCCCGTCCCTCTCATTGCGAGAACCCTCTTCAAGGCTCAGCGGGTTTGGGCATCGATGATCCTTGTAGCCCCCTCGTGGCCTCGGCAGCCCTGGTTCCTGCTTCTGCTCCGGCTTTCGACGGAGCCCCCTGTTCCCCTGTAAAATAGGTATCTCCAACTTATAATGTCCTGTTCAATGTAATTTCAGTTTGTTCAATGTAAACCGCCTTGATATCATGAAAGGCGGTATATAAGAAATGTTAAATAAATAAATAAATAAATCCTCTGAGTATCGGACCCTGAAGCCTTACAGTAGGAAGTACAAAAAAACAGTATCTAATGTTATAGAACTCTGTCCTCAGCAGCCATAATATTTCACCCTATTTCTTTCTCCCTATTATTTTCCTGTATTTTCAGGTGACTTTCTAGTGCTCCATCTCTCTGATCTGATCCGTATGGCATTCATGGCTGCAACTGATCACAGCAACCAGCTGCGCATGGCAGGTCTCCAAGCACTTGAAGATATCATCAAGAAATTTGCATTGGTTGCCGAGCCAGAATTTCCAGGTCATGTGATATTGGAGCAGTACCAGGCAAATGTAAGACTATGCTTTTTGGAAATGTTTACTTCTAGCAGCATCAGAATGTAGAATTTTTCTGTGAAATTCTTTGAGAATAACATCTTGATATCAGAAGTGAACACTTGCTTTTATGACAACACTAGAAAATAATGCCAATAAAAGCAAATCGATTCCCATTGAAATTTTAAATAATTTCTTATCGTATATGCCAGATTAGTCCAGATGCAAGAACATAAGATATGCCATACTGGGTCAGACCAAGGTCCATCAAGCCCAGTATCCTGTTTCCAGCAGTGGCCAATCTAGGTCATACGTACCTAGCAGTTTCCCCAAAAGACACAGGTTCCACAATGCTTGTACTGGGTCAAGCATTGATATCCTGGGTCCCTACTTAATAATGGTTTATGGACCTTTCCTCCAGGAAGTTGTCCAAACCTTTTTTAAACCCAGCTACATTAACAGCCTTTACAACATCCTCTGGTAACAAATTCCAGAGTTTGATTGCACGTTGAGTGAAAAAATATTTTCTTTTATTAGTCTTAAATAGTTTACCCTGTAGCTTCATTGCATGTCCCCTAGTCTTTCTATATTCTGATAACGTAAACAATCGATCTACGTTTACCCGTTCCACTCCGTTCATTAATTTATAGACTTCTATCATATTTCCCCTCAGCCGTCTCTTTTCCAGGTTAAAGAGCCCTAACCTTTTTAGCCTTTCTTCATAGGGGTATTCTTCCATCCCCTTTACCATTTTGGTGGCTCTTCTCTGAACCTTTTCTAATAACGCTATATCCTTTTTAAGATACGGTGACCAGAACTGTACACAATATTCAAGATGCGGTCTCCCCATGGAACGATATAGAGGCATTATAATATCTTTTGTTTTATTTTCCATTCCTTTCCTTATGATACCTAGCATTCTATTTGCTCTCTTGGCCACTGCTGCACACTGGGCCGAGGGTTTTAACGTGTTATCCACAATGACGCCTAAATCTTTTTCCTGGGTGGTGGTTCCTAATGCGGAACCTTGCATCGTGTAACCATAGTTTGGGTTGTTCTTCCCTAGGTGCATAACCTTGCACTTGTCCACATTAAATTTCATCTGCCATTTTGATGCCCAGTTTTCCAATTTATCAAGATCCTCTTGCAATTTTCCACAATCCACTTGGGTTTTAACAACTTTAAATAGTTTTGTGTCATCTGCAAATTTGATAACCTCACTCATTATTCCACTTTCCAGGTCATTTATGAATATGTCAAAAAGCAGCGGACCCAGCACAGATCCCTGGGGTACACCACTATTCGCCTTTCTCCATTGGACAAATTGGCCATTTAGCCCTACCCTCTGCTTTCTATCTTTTAACCAGTTCCTGATCCACAATAGTACGCTGCCTCCTATCCCATGACTCTTTAGTTTTGCCAAAAGTCTCTGATGAGGGACCTTGTCAAAGGCTTTCTGAAAGTCCAGATACACTATATCAACCGACTCCCCTTTGTCCACCTGTTTATTCACACCTTCAAAAAAACATAACAGATTAGTAAGACAAGATCTTCCTTGTCTAAAGCCATGTTGGCTGTCTCCCATTAGGCCATGACTATCTACATGCTGAGTAATTTTATTCTTTATGATGGTTTCTACCATTTTTCCTGGTACTGACGTCAGGTTCACCGGTCTGTAGTTTCCCAGATCACCCCTTGAACCCTTTTTAAAAATTGGTGTTACATTGGCGATCCTCCAATCTTCAGGTATTAGAGATGATTTTAATGATAGTTCACAGATTACTAATAGCAGGTCTGCAATCTCATATTTCAGTTCTTTCAACACCCTTGGATGTATACCATCCGGCCCAGGTGATTTGCTACTCTTCAGTTTATCTAATAGTTGTAATACATCTTCCCGATGTATCGATATTTCCTTCAATTCTTCTGCACCTTTAAGTACCACTTCAGTCATGGGTAACATCCCTACATCTTCCTCAGTAAAGACCGAAGCAAAGAATTCATTCAGTCTCTCCACTATTGCCTTGTCGCCTCTTAGTGCCCCTTTAACCCCTCTATCATCTAATGGACCAACTGACTCTCTCACAGGTTTTTTGCTACGAATGTACTTGAAGACAGAAAAGAAGTCAGAGCTGCCTTCCCTTCCTCAGTATTTCACTTTCTCCAGCAGATAGTGCAGAAGTGTCCATAACAACTATGAGTTGGCTGTTCCCTGCTCAGAATCCTAGGGGAGAATTAGACCAAGTCTTGGGGATGCTCTGGGTATCTATCCTTTTGGGGCTTATTTCCTTCCCTTATTGGGAACCAAATCAATTGGGGTCTGTTTTGCCACACCAGTGGATCCAGTACTGGGTGGTCCCTGGTGACTTTTCATCCTTGATGGGTTCGACAGCAAGAGGTATTGACAACATTCTCCAGGAACAAGCAGGAAGTCAGTCCTCACTTATGAGTGACGTTGGCACCGACGGAGCCCGCATGGAGCAATTCCCCAGCTTTCAAAGAAAGCCTTTGGGATTGCTGCCACGCATGCGTAGTCCGCTTCCTGCCCAAGGATGCCATCTTGCTCAGTCTCCCTTTTTCTGCGGAGCCCTTCAGATGCACGTCCTCGTCCCTCGGAAAAAGTGTTTCGTTTCCCAGCCTCTGGCCTACTATTTTTTCTGATTGCACCGATCCTCTACCCACCTTTCCCCTGCTCCCATTTCCTTTGAGCTTAGGGGACATTTTTTCCTAACTTTTTTGTTAGTGGGCTTCGCGCCCTTTTTTCTCCCAACCGCTGACCGCGTGGGTCTTCGACCTCGTGGGGGCCCTTTTTGCCTCGATGGCCACCGGCTTAAAAAATGCGTTAGATGCTCCAAGAACATTTCGCTTACGGACACCCATGACTGCTGCCTGCGGTGTCTAGAGCCAATCATGATCCAGAGCTCTGTTCTATTTGTAAGAAAATGTCCTCAAAAGCCCTGCTCAGCTGTAAGCAGGATATTTTTCGTACCCCGGTGGCGTCCTTGGTCGTCTCTCCGCCGGTGGGATCCCCCACCCCGGCTCTGCGTTCAAGACGGCACTCCGACCAGGGGTCCCCTGAAGTAGAGTGGCGTAAGAAGAAAAAGGCTTTGAAGTCGCTGTTGGGGGCTCCCGATGAGCGTGAGCGCTCCCATGCTCGGTTGATTAGCCCCCCCTCAGCATTCCCAAGAGTTGGACAAGGAGCGGTCTCATAAGGTACCTCATACAGACTCGGAGACCTCGGGCTATGGCACCAGGTCTCGTGAGGGCCGTCCCGGTGAGGACTCCCTCTCTTCCTCAACGCCCGACCCGGTGACTCTGGTGCCTGCGTTGCGGGGCCCCACACCCATGTGGGAGTCCCATATGCTGGTGCTAGAACGTAGCGTTTCTGCATTCATAGCTTCCCAGCAGGCGCTCGTATCCAGCTTTGCTGACTCGCGCCTAGATACCAAAGTTCACTCGAGGGCGACAGCAAAATCCACCATGGAAACTCTCGAGAGCCATGGGCCTCGTGAGGGTCCTTGGCATCAGTCTCGCTCGCCTTCCTGTTCCTCGGGTGCAAGATCCTCCAGGGCCTCCGGCTCCAAGCGAGCCTCGGCTTCCGGATGAGGCGACCAGCCTGAATCGGGTTCCTCCTCTGATTTCTCGGACTGGGAGTCAGACGGGGATACCTACCCAGAGATCCGCACCCATCGGGACCTCCTGTCGGACCCGTCCCAGCCTGCCTTTCAGAGGCATTCGTCACCTGAGGATACCTCCTTCTTGGTGTTTGTACAGGATATGGCGTGGGCTCTCAACCTGGCTACTCAGGCTGAGGAGGAAATTCGAGCTGAAGAGCTCCATTATCCTGCAGTACAAGTCCCCGCCTTTGGAATCTCTTACTGTTCCATTTCCTCCCATTCTGTTCAGGCTGCTACTCCGTATGTGGGAGACCCCTGCTTCGGTCCCCATTGTGAGCAAACGCCTCGACACAATGTACAGGGTCCAGCGTGGCCCCGGGTTCAGGAAAACCCAACTCCCCCACACCTCCATGGTGGTGGAATCGGCTATGAGAAAGCAAAAGAACCCGAAGTCACACTCTTCGGTTCCGCTGGGCAGGGAGTCAAGAGCCCTCCACGCCCTAGGCCTCAAGGCTTACCAAGAGTCCATGCTCTCCTGCCGTATTCAGGCATACCAATTATACATGTGCATGTTTTTGCAAGACCTCGCTAAGGAACTCGGGGGTTTCTCAGTGGGTCTAGCGGGTGAACCACACAGTAGCTTCCGTATCCTTCTAAAGTCCGTCGTGGAGTGCTCATAATACCTCTTCCCCGTCACCTACGATGGATTCGAGTCCTCTGCTCAAGTGGCGGCCGCTGGCTTTGGGGCCCGATGCCAGGCATGGCTCCAGTCTTCGGACTTGGAGCAATGGGTCCAGGAAAAACTCCTGGACGTACCCTGCCTTGGTGAGCAGCTCTTTGGTAAACTGATGGAGGATAAGGCCGCCGAGATAGAAACAGAGTTAGTCACCCAAACCTGCCTCTTGCGCAAGACCTCCTCCCTCCCCCAAAAGAAACAGCAGGCCAAGAAGCTGTTCTTTCCACAGAAGGGTCTGACCTACCGAAGCTACCCACCCACTCTTGCGCCAACCACCGTGACGCAAGGAAAGTCTGGGCCCCACAGTCATCCAAGCCGAAAGGGCCCAAGGCCCCCACCCCGGCCCTTCCTCAGCCTGCCCAGGGGTTTTGATGCCAGCAGCTTAGCCTTTTACCCTCCAGCGGCACTGCAGCTGGTGGGTGGATGCCTGTCCTCCTTCGCCCCTCAGTGGGAGTCCATCACGTCGGACACTTGGGTTCTCCGAGTAGTCCGGGACGGCTACTGTCTCCGCCTGGACATGCTTCCCCCTCCCTTCTCTCCAGCGGAGCCTTCTTGACTCCCTGCACACTAGACCTTCCTACAGCAGGAGTTAGCGAGCGGTCAAGAGGGTACCGTCACACCTCCGAGGTCAGGGCTTCTCTTCCCAAAATTTCCTAATTCCGAAGAAGTCGGGGGGACTATGGCCCATCCTCGACCTCCAAAAACTAAACAAGTTTCTGGTGCACAAGAAGTTCAAGATGTTTTCACTTGGCGTCCTGCTGCCCTTCCTCCAGCAGGGCGAATGGCTATGCTCCTTGGATCTCAGGGATGCTTACGCCTACATTTTGATCCACCACCAGCACAGGCAGTTCCTGCGCTTCAGGGTGCAAGGGGAGCATTACCAATACAGGGTGCTCCCCTTCGGACTCGCATCTGCTCCGTGGGTCTTCATGAAGTGCCTCGCTGCGGCTGCTGCCTTCCTCAGAAGGCAGGAAGTACAAGTCTTCCCTTACCTCGATGACTGGCTCGTCACGGGGTCCTCGGCCGGAGAAGCCCACCTGGCAGCATCATGCACAATCCTCGAGCGCCTGTGGTTCTTTGTCAACTGCCCCAAGTCCCACCTTGAACCGGTGCAAACCTTGGAGTATATTGGCACATGCTTCGATACCCAGCGGGCAATCGCCTTTCTGCTGGAAGACCGCGCAGCTTGCCTCTGAGCCTTAGCGGCCCAGGTCCAGAGAACCACTCAGGTCACGGCACGGACTATGCAGTGCATCCTAGGGCACATGGCCTCCACCATTCATGTGTTTCCACATGCCCGGGGGCTGCCATTCCAGACCCCGCAGCACAAAATAGTGCTGACAATGGATGCCCTCAAGTATGGAGCAAGTGCAAAGGAGGAGCGTGACTCTTGCAGGTGTAGAGGGGAACAAACGAAGCAAGAGGATAGAGCAGGTTTGGAACAGACTGCTTTATTGAAGAAGGTCCCTACGCGTTTCGGCTTGCGCCTTCTTCGGGGGACATACAGCTACCATAGGGTTAAATAAATAATGTTAAAATCAAAAAAATCAAAAGATGGGTATACAACGTGTAAAATAAATAATTGTGCTACATTTAAAAACAAATAAAGGAATCTGATAATATATAAATTATGACGAATATAAGTAAAAAACATGTATCTAAACTGATAATATATGTATATAAATTTACATATAAATCAAAAAAGACTATCCAGAGCAGACAGAGCTTAAAGATCCCAAATTACCCATGTCTACCAATAGCCAAATTAATATGAATAAAATACAGTCTCTAAAATGCTTGTATGCAAATGCTAGAAGTCTACAAAACAAGATGGGAGAGTTAGAATATATAGCACTAAACGAGAGGTTAGATATGATTGGAATATCAGAGACATGGTGGAAGGAGGACAACCAGTGGGACACTGTGATACCTGGGTACAAACTATATCGTAATGATAGAGCTGATCAAATTGGTGGAGGGGTTGCGCTCTATGTTAGAGAGGGCATTGAGTCAGAAAGGATTAAAGTTTTGCAAGAAACAAAATTTGCTGTAGAATCTCTATGGATTGAAATTCCATGTAAAAAGGGGAAGGCGATGGCAGTGCGGGTGTACTATCGTCCGCCTGGCCAGAATGAACAAATGGATGATGAAATGCTCAAAGAAATCAAGGAAGCTAGCAAACGTTACAGTGCAGTAATAATAATGGGTGATTTCAATTACCCCGGTATCGACTGGGTCAGTGTCACAGCAGGACATGCTAGGGAGATAAAGTTCCTAGATGAAATAAACGACTGCTTCTTGGAGCAGCTGGTTCATGAACCAACCAGAGGGGAAGCAATATTAGACCTAGTCCTTAGTGGAACACCAGATGTAGTGCAAGAGATAAGGGTGTTGGGGCCACTTGGCAATAGTGATCATAGCATGATCACCTTTGATTTAATTAGTGGAGGAGGGATAGTAAGGAAATCCACAGTACTACCTTTTAACTTTCGAAAGGGAGACTATGATAAAATGAGGAAAACAGTTAAAAAAAAACTAAAAGGAGCAGTTGCAAAGGTTAAAGACTTACATCAAGCTTGGGTGTTGTTCAAAAATACTATCTTGGAAGCCCAAGCCAGCTTTATTCCACGCTTTAAGAAAAGTGGAAGGAAGTCAAAAAAACTGCCAGCATGGTTTAAAGGTGAGGTCAGAGAGGCTGTTGCCAAAAAAGCATCTTTCAGGAAATGGAAAAAAGAGCCAAACGACGAAACCTGGAAACAGCACAAGCACTGGCAAGTCAAATGCAAGGCATTAATAAAGCAGGCAAAGGTAGAATTTGAGAAGAAGCTTGATGCGGAAGCAAAAACGCGAAATAAAGATTTTTTCAAGTACATTCGCAGCAAAAAACCTGTGAGAGAGTCAGTTGGTCCATTAGATGATAGAGGCGTTAAAGGGGCACTAAGAGGTGACAAGGCGATAGCAGAGAGACTGAATGAATTCTTTGCTTCGGTCTTTACTGAGGAAGATATAGGGATGTTACCCATGACTGAAGTGGTATTTAAAGGTGCAGAAGAGTTGAAGGAAATATCGATACATCGGGAAGATGTATTACAACTATTAGATAAACTGAAGAGTAGCAAATCACCTGGGCCGGATGGTATACATCCAAGGGTGTTGAAAGAACTGAAATATGAGATTGCAGACCTGCTATTAGTAATCTCTGAACTATCATTAACATCATCTCTAATTCCTGAAGATTGGAGGATAGCCAATGTAACACCAATTTTTAAAAAGGGTTCCAGGGGTGATCCGGGAAACTACAAACCGGTGAGCTTGACGTCAGTACCGGGAAAAATGGTAGAAACCATCATAAAGAATAAAATTATTCAGCATTTAGATAGTCATGGCCTAATGGGAGACAGCCAACATGGCTTTCGACAAGGAAGATCTTGCCGTACTAATCTGTTATGTTTTTTTGAAGGTGTGAATAAACAGGTGGACAAAGGTGAGTCGGTGGATATAGTGTATCTGGACTTTCAGAAAGCCTTTGACAAGGTCCCTCATCAGAGACTTTTGGCAAAACTAAAGAGTCATGGGATAGGAGGCAGTGTACTACTGTGGATCAGGAACTGGTTAAAAGATAGAAAGCAGAGGGTAGGGCTAAATGGCCAATTTTCCCAATGGAGAAAGGTGAATAGTGGTGTACCCCAGGGATCTGTGCTGGGTCCTCTGCTTTTTGACATATTCATAAATGACCTGGAAAGTGGAATAACGAGTGAGATTATCAAATTTGCAGATGACACAAAACTATTTAAAGTTGTTAAAACCCAAGAGGATTGTGGAAAATTGCAAGAGGATCTTGATAAATTGGAAGACTGGGCATTAAAATGGCAGATGAAATTTAATGTGGACAAGTGCAAAGTTATGCACCTAGGGAAGAACAACCCAAACTATGGTTACACGATGCAAGGTTCCACTTTAGGAACCACCACACAGGAAAAGATTTAGGCGTCATTGTGGATAACATGTTAAAACCCTCGGCCCAGTGTGCAGCGGCAGCCAAGAGAGCAAATAGAATGCTAGGTACAATAAGGAAAGGAATGGAAAATAAAACAAAAGATATTATAATGCCTCTATATCGTTCCATGGTGAGACCGCACCTTGAATATTGTGTGCAATTCTGGTCGCCGTATCTTAAAAAGGATATAGCTTTATTAGAAAAGGTTCAGAGAAGAGCCACCAAAATGGTAAAGGGGATGGAAGGATACTCCTATGAAGAAAGGCTAAAAAGGTTAGGGCTCTTTAACCTGGAAAAGAGACGGCTGAGGGGAGATATGATAGAAGTCTATAAATTAATGAACGGAGTGGAAAGGGTAAACGTAGATCGATTGTTTACGTTATCAGAATATAGACAGACTAGGGGACATGCAATGAAGCTACAGGGTAAACTATTTAAGACTAATAAAAGAAAATATTTTTTCACTCAACGTGTAATCAAACTCTGGAATTTGTTACCGGAGGATGTAGTAAAGGCTGTTAGTGTAGCTGGGTTTAAAAAAGGTTTGGACAAGTTCCTGGAGGAAAAGTCCATAAACCATTATTAAGAAGGGACCCAGGATATCAATGCTTGACCCAGTACAAGCATTGTGGAACTTGTGTCTTTTGGGGAAACTGCTAGGTACGTATGACCTAGATTGGCCACTGTTGGAAACAGGATACTGGGCTTGATGGACCTTGGTCTGACCCAGTATGGCATATCTTATGTTCTTATGTTCCCTGCTGGGGTGGGCAACCCACTGCGATGCACTGTGTATGCAGGGGCGATGGTCACCCAAAGAGGCGCAACAACAGATAAATTTGCTTGTGCTTCGGGTAGTTCGGTGGGCCCTGAGGGCCTTCGAGGACCATTTCCAAGGGAAGTCTGTGCTCGTGCAGACCAACAGTCGGGTGGTGATGTTCTACATCAACAAAGAGAGGGCACAGGATCACACCTCCTCTGCCGTGAGGTGATCCTGCTCTGTTCCTTCGCCTTCCGCCAGAGGATGACCCTATGAGCTGTCTACCTCCCGGGCCACGAGAACGTCCTTGTCGACAAACTCAGCAGGATCCTCCGCACTCACAAATGACGGCTGGACCCAGAGGTGACCGGCTTGCGGTTCCATCGGTGGGGGACCCTAACCGTAGACCTGTTCGCCAGCCTGTCAAACACGCAGCTCCCCCGCTTCTGCGGCCCGGTCCCGCACCTGAACAGGGAAGCATGGCTGTGTTCCTCTTGAGCTGGACCTCCGGGCTTCTCTATGCATTCCCTCCCACTCCTCTCATTGCGAGGACCCACTATAAAGCTGAGTGGGAATGAGCGTCGATGATACTCATCGCTCCCACGTGGCCTTGGCAGCCGAGGTTCCCACTCCTGCTCTGGCTCGCATCCGAACCTCCAGTTCCACTGGGCTGTGCCCCGGGCCTACTAACGCAGGAGGGGGGACAGGTGCTACACCTGAACCTGGCCGCATTGTCCCTCACAGCCTGGTGGCTGAACGGGTCTCCTTAGCTCCGCTTTACCTCCCAGAGGAAGTCGAGGAGGTCCTCCTTGCGTTGAGGAAGGACTCGACGAGACAAGCTTATGCCTTCAAGTGGTGGCACTTCTCGGTCTGGTGCTCCGAGCTCCAGATCGACCCTTTCTCGTGTCCCACTCGGTGGGTCCTCCAGTACTTCTCCATCTTTCGAAGGAGGAGCTGAAGTCAAACTCTGTCAGGGTACACCTGAGTTCCATCTTGGCGAATCACCTCCCCGTAGAGGGCAAACCCCTCTTGGAGCAGCCCTTTGTCTCCCGCTTTATGCGGGGCTTCGTGCTGTCCAAGCCACCCATCTGGCCTCCTCCTGCAGAGTAGGACCTGAACGTAGTGCTCATGCAGCTTATGCGTTCACCCTTCAAGCCAATGGTGACATGCTCGCTTCGGCACCTGTCCTGGAAGGTGGTCTTCCTGGTGGCTTTGACCTCAGCCCTCCGAGTCAGTGAGCTCCAGGCTCTCATGGCTGATGCCCCTTACACCAGGTTCTATAGAAACAGGATGGTCCTCCGTACACACCGCAAGTTCCTGCCGAAGGTTGTCTCGGATTTTCATCTCAATCAGGAGATAGTCTTGCTGACCACCTTCCCGAGACCCCACGCCAACCAGGTGTCAGCGGTTTTGCATATACTCGACTGCAAGAGGGCTCTCACCTTCTATCTGCAGCACACCCAGCCTCATCGCAAGTCTGGACGGCTCTTTGTAACCTATGATCCCAATCGCTTGGGGCAGGCGGTCACAAAACGCACCCTCTCCATCTGTGTGGCAGACTGCATCGCCTTTGTCTGCCCCGCTGGACTGGCGAGTCACTGCACACGGCATCCGAGCCAAGGTGGCTTTGGTAGCTTTGCTGCACTCTGTGCCTCTGGCGGACATCGGCCAGGCCGCAACCTGGGCTTCGGTGAATGCTTTCACCTCACACTACTGCCTGGAGAGGGAGTCCCACTGGGAGATCACCTTCAGCCAGGCTGTACTCTGTAATCTTTTCGGGGTATAAGCAACTCTAACCCTTCTCGATGGCTTTTGAGGGTTTCGCCTCGGAGACCCGAGGATTCGGGCTCCTTTGGGCATTGGCTTCTGCTCACAGCCTCACTTAGGCGTTTTTTGTTTACAGGTTCAGTATCCTAAAGCTGGGGAGTCCCATAAGTGAGGACTGACTTCCTGCTTGTTCCTGGAGAAAGCGTAGTTACTCACCTGTAACAAGTGTTCTCCAGGGACAGCAGGAATGAGTCCTCACTACCCTCCCACCTCCCTTGACGAGTTGCTGGATTTTTATCCTTCCCTTGCCATCTGCTTGGTAGGGCTTGAGCTAAGGGACCTGACTGAGCAAGATGGCACCCTTGGGTGGGAAGAGGACCACGCATGCGTGGCAGCAATCCCAAAGGCTTTCTTTGAAACCTGAGGAATTGCTCCGTGCGGGCTCCATTGGTGCCGGTGCCCATAAGTGAGGACTGATTCCTGCTGTCCCTGAAGAACACCTGTTAAGGTGAGTAACTACGCTTACTCTCCCTCCATTCTTGAAAGGCAACAGGGAGGCAGTGAAATTTAGCAAAAAAAAAAAAATTCAGTGCAACATCTTCCTTAGACTGTCTACCAGTTTCCTGTGGTGTGGTGTTGTGTTGTATTGGATTGGATTTGGACTCAGTCAGGGGGATTGAAGTGATCACACTCCCCTCCCTCTTCCTCCACATGCTTTTACAGTATGTTGGGACAAAGGAAGGTGATATGTTATAGGTAAGTTATGGAAGTTTAGCTTGTGGGCTAAGCTTGTGAGCAGGCAGGCAAGCAAGTAAGCAGGTACCAGGCAGATGGGTGCAATCTGCGGAGATTTAACACCCAGCCAGAAGCAGAGCTGAATGGGGTTCCCCAGATTAAGCTATGGCCCCTGCCATGAATATGGAATAAGGCTTGTTTCCATATCATCCTGCTAGACCAGTCCAGACAAGTGGTTTGTGTTCCCCTACCAGCAGATTGGTGGAGACAAAAAAAACAATGAAATACCCATGTTTCAAGGACATCGCTCCCATGCCTCTTATTTGCCTCATTCACCAGAGGTCTCTTCAGTATTTTTGTCTCCAGATGATGATGATGGATGGATTTTCTACACTCTGAAGAAAATCTGAATAATTAAGAGAAAAGGATTGATTTAACACTAGAAAAGGCATTTTACCTAGAAACCCCACAGTGCGTCAATTGACGCATTATCACGACGACTGCATTTAGCATGACATGCAGATGTGAATTAATGTAAAGTTTCTTATTTGTTAAATACGTGCAGTATGTAACGTCATTACATGACATCATCGTGTGTTTGTAATGTCGGAGTAAAACTGTAAACAGTGTTTGAGATGCGCCACCTAGCAGGAACATGAATTTATACCTAGAAGCCCCAAAGTACATCAATTGACACATCCAAGACAATTGAGTGCGTCAATTGACGTACTTTGGGGCTTCTAGTTATAAATTCATTTTCCCGCTAGGTGGTGCATCTGTCATTAATTTTCGATGCACATATTTGAACATCTTGACCTTGCTAACAAAGTCATGGAACATGGCTGACATGGTTCTAGCAGTGGCGCTGGTATACAACTTCGAAGATGCATTTGCGTCAATTGACGCACTTTGGGGCTTCTAGTGTTAAACGCTCATGAATGACCACCTTGAAATTGATTCTCCCACTTGAGCGTGACATGGGAGGCTCCACCAGACTGTCTTTTTTTCGGTAGCCTTAGGAGGAAGGAAAATTGGTTCAGCTCCATGCTCTTATTCTGTTAAAGGCCTGTTGAACAGCCAGAAATTTGGAAGGATCTGAAGAGTTTTGTATTCTCACACAGCCTCAAAGCCTCCTCCCTTCTCCTCTGCCCCCCTTGCTCTCATCCGAAGATTGCAAAAGGCTCTCAGAAGAACCTGCCTGCCAGCCACCTTAAATGCAGTGTCCACAAAGCAGAGAAACCGTTTCAGGGGGGTAGAGCTGAGCCTGGCATGGATTTCCGTCTAGAGCTCTCAGGGGCGAGTACCAAAGCTTGACCTTGTTATTGTCCTTGTGGAGGCTCCCAATTCCTTCCATCTGGGGTGTAATTCGGAGTGGACTGCTGGTGACCGTTGGCACAGTATGATGGTTTCCCATTGTTTTCTGCACATGTTAGAAGCATATTTTACTATTGTGTGCTTGGTGGTCACACGGTTCTTGCACGTGTTACACCCGAGTGGCTTCAATCCGCATTCCTACCCCAGTGCCCATAACATGCATTGCTGTGTACACATTAAAGTGTGCTTTTCAGGCCACCGCGGCCTTAGCGTACACTGTTGTGATATTTGCCTTAACTTTCTAGGTCTTTTTCTAGGAAACGTTTGGTCCGTGGCAAGTGAGGCATTTAATCTCCAGTTTCTGGCCTCTGCTCTGCTTGCTTGGCAGCTTCTGAGTCATCCCTGTAGAGCTTGCGCCCCCCTCTCCCAGCTGGTGGGTGCAGTTACATAGAAACATAGGCCATGTGGTCTTTTACTGTCATTTTTCTATCTAGTCTGTCATTCCATATCGACAACTACAATAGTCCCCTTTTTTCCTTTAGAGATCCTCTGTGTTTGTCCCATGCTTTTTTGAATTTAGAAACTGTCCTCATTTCTCCCACCTCCACTGGGAGACTATTCCACAGATCCACCACTCTTTCTGTAAAGAAATATTTCCTCATATCACTCCTTAATCTATCCCCTTTCACACTCATCCCATGTCGTCTCATAGCAGAGCTTGCTTTCAATCAAAAGAGGGCTCTCCTCCTGTGCATTTATGCCACGTAGGTATTTAAACATCTCAATCATATCACCTCTATCCCGCCTTTCCTCTAAGGTGTACATATTAAGATCCTTAAGTCTGTCCTCATATGCTTTATAATGAAGACCACTAACCATTTTAGTAGCCACCTTCTGTACTGACTCCAGCCTGTTTATATCCTTTTGAAAGTGCGGTCTCCAGAATTGCACACAATACTCCAAATGAGTTCGCACCAAAGACTTATACAGAGGCACTATCACCTCCTTTTTTCTGCTAGCCATTCTTCTCCGTATGCACCCAAGCATCCTTCTAGCTTTTCCTGTCACCTTTTCTACCTGTTTAGCTACTTTAAGATCATCAGACACAACCACGCCTAGGTCCCGCTCTTCTTTAGTAGACAAAAGTACTTCATCCCCAATACTATATTGCTCCCTTGGATAGCTGCAGCTCAAATGCATGACCTTACATTTTTTAACATTAAATCCCATCTGCCAAATTCTAGACCATTCTTCTCCATCCTCTTAGGCGTTCTTCTCCTCAGCCCTGGCTCTCCCCTATTGCCCGCTTTCTGCGCTCTTGTGCCCGCTCTGCTGAGCATGCCTGGCTCAAATCCCGCTCTTATCCTGACTTTCTTCACTTTAAATTCATGCTCTCCTCCTTCCAATCAGCCATTGCGCTATTCAAGCAAATTTACTTCCTCAATCTGACTAACTCTCTTTCCTCTAATCTTCGTCGTCTCTTTAGCACACTCAATTCTCTCTTCAGTGTGCCTCTACCCCTGATTCCTCCCTCCCTTTCTGCCCAAACCTTGGCTAACTACTTCCATGACAAAATCCGCACAGTCACCCTCCAGTTCCCCTCCTCCCCCTCTTCCTCCCCCCTATTTCCCATTTCTCCCCTCCCCAAACTTCTGCCACCCTTTCTTCCTTCCCTATGGTCTCTGACGAGGAAACATCGCTCCTTCTCTCTTCTTCCAAACCTACTACCTGCTCTTCTGACCCCTTCCCCACCCACCTCCTTAGCTCCATCTTTTCATCTTTCATCCCTTCTATTTCTCATATTCTTAACCCCTCTCTCTCCACTGCAACCTTCCCTTCTGTTTTCAAGCATGCTGTGGTTACACACCTCAAAAAATCCTTCACTTGATCCCACTTGTCCTTCGAACTATCGTCCCATCTCTCTCCTTCCTTTCGTCTCTAAACTACTTGAGCGTGCAGTCTATCACCGTTGTCTTGATTTCCTCTCCTCTCATACTCTCTTGGATCCTTTACAATCCGGCTTCCGTCCCCTACACTCCACTGAAACTGCTCTTACTAAGGTCTCAAATGATTTGTTCTTGGCAAAGTCCAAAGGCTTTTACTCTGTCCTCATTCTTCTTGATCTCTCTGCTGCCTTCGACACTGTTGACCATAACCACCTTCTTATCACCCTATCCTCACTTGGATTCAAAGACTCTGTACTATCTTGGTTCTCTTCCCATCTATCCCATCGCTCTTTCAGTGTGTGCTTCAATGGCTCCTCCTCCTCTTCAACCCCACTACCTGTAGGAGTTCCTCAGGGTTCCGTCTTAGGTCCACTCCTCTTCTCTCTCTATACCCATTCCCTTGGCACCCTTATCTCTTCCCATGGGTTTCACTATCATCTCTATGCCGACGACTCTCAAATCTATCTTTCTGCACCTGTTATCTCTCCTGATATCCAGTCTAAGATCTCATTCTGCCTCTCTGACATTGCTGCTGCCTGGATGTCCCACCGCCGCTTAAAACTGAGTATGGCCAAAACTGAGCTTCTTATCTTTCCCCCGAATGCTTCCCCTCCCCTTTCCCCTTTCTCTCTCTCTGTTGATAACTCTGTACTCCTCCCTGTTTCTTCAGCACGTAACCTTGGTGTTATCTTAGATTCCTCTCTTTCTCTTCACATATTTTTTATTTTTATTTATTTATTTATAGCTTTTATATACCGCGCTATTTAAAATCAGTGCAGTTTACATACAACAGAATTGTGCATAGCAGAAGCCTGCTGTGCACTTACAGTAAAACGGGAAGGTACAACTTGGGTTTCAACTGGGGAAACTATCTACATCTATATACATTTATCTACAGTAATAACTTGGGATGATTGTGCTGTGGTTTATTAATTCATGGCCGAGTGTATGGAGGGTGTGGTTGTATCCATCTCATTGCTAAAACTTGTCGTTTCTTTCTGTACAGTATTTCCAAATTCACCCCTTCCTCTCTGTTGACACCACTAAATTGATTGTCCACTCCTTAATCACCTCCCGTCTTGATTATTGTAATGTTCTCCTTGCCGGCCTCCCTGCAAGCCACCTCTTTCCTCTTCAGTCAATTCAACACTCCACTGCTCGACTCATTTTCCGCCAGTCTCATTTTTCCCACATCACTCCTTTCCTCATGTCGCTTCATTGGCTTCCCATCCATCTCCATATCCAATTTAAACTTCTCCTCCTGACCTATAAATGTATTCACTCTTCTGCCCCCCAGTACCTTTCATCTCTCATCTCTCCTTATACACCCTCTCGGTTGCTTCGCTCTTCTAACAGTCTTAGTTTATATGTGCCCTTTACTCGTACTGCCAATTCCAGACCGCTCCTTCCATCTGGCAGCACCCTTTGCTTGGAATAGTCTTCCTATCTCTGTGCGCCAGGCGTCCTCCCTGGCCATTTTCAAGTCTAGACTAAAATCCCACCTCTTCACTATTGCTTTCCGTTCCTGTCTTACCCTATCTTGATCTCTCTATCAACATTTGCTTACTTTGTCCTGTAAATTTTTATTATGTGTATTACGTAACTTATTTTGTTTTCTGTCTTATTAGATTGTGAGCTCTGATGAGCAGGGACTGTCTCTCTTCTATGTTTGTACAGCGCTTCGTATGTTGCGGCGCTTTATAAGTCTTTAATAATAAAAATAATAATAATAATGATACTGCAGCAGGAATGTGCCAATCAACATCTGGCATATTGAAATCCCCTATCAGTAGGACTTCCCCTTTCCTAGCAATGCTGCGTATGTCTTTAATTAACTCTGTCCACCTCTTCCTCTTGTGAGGGAGGTCCGTATATCACACCAATGCAAACAGATTTTGCTTTCCCTCTTTCTAGTTTAACCCACAATGCCTCCTCTCTCCCTTTTAAGCTCTGTAATTCCAAAGCTTTAATAATATTTTTTACATATAGTGCCACTCCTACTCCCCTTCTTCCTATCCTGTCCTTTCTGAATAAAGTATAGCCTGGCATAGTTACATCCCAGTCATGGTTTTCTGTGAACCATGTTTCTGTAACTGCCACTAAATCCAAGTCGGCCACCCCCACCAAAGCTTCAACATCAGGGATCTTATTTCCCATGCTACGGGCATTTATACACACTGCTTTCTATATGTTACCCCTTTTGCCCATTTCCATAAAGGTATTTAATGTATCACTTACCTGGGGGCTTTCACTTATCTGGGGGCTTTCTTCATCTATCCCCAATGAATCTAGTTTAAAGCCTTCTTCAGTAGATTAGCCAGTCGGCTACTGAAGACACGTCAACCTTTCTTGGACAAATGGATGCTATGTCTGCTCTGCAACCCTTGGAACAGCATCCCATGGTCCAGGAAACCAAAACGCTCTCGATGACACCATCCACGCAGCCATGCATTCATCTCAAGGATGTGAGCCTCTCTGCCTTGGCCTTTACCCTCAACAGGGTGGACTGAAGAGAACACCACCTGTGCACCTATCTTCACCCTCTGTCCCAGAGCCATGAAGTCACTTTTGATACGCTCAGAGGGATACCTAGCAGTATCATTTGTTCCAACATGGATTAGCAACAGTGGGCTTGATGAATCTCGGCAAACTCTCTGTAACATCTTGGATTTTGGCACCAGGCAGACAGCATACCTCTCTGGACATCAAGTCTGGTCGGCAGATGGACGCCTCAGTACCCCTCAGAAGAGCGTCACCAACCACCACTACCCTTCGCTTCCTTGTTGTCACTGATTCTGCAACTTTGGGGAACTTGAGCTCTGGTTCTTCCCTTTCCAGGAATGCTTTCACCTCCTCCACTTCCAGGGCTGCATAATGGTTCTTCAGTTCAAGGGCTGGAGAAGTTGGATTGGTGATTCTGCAGGCCCTGGTGACTTGCCTGCCTTTGGGCAGGAGATGGCAGATAGCACTCTGGGTAAGAATGTCCAGCTGGTTGGGGCTTCTGGCAACCATGCTGTGAGCCACCCCCATCCTCTAGGGGCTCGGCAGCAGCTATGTCCCCTGGTGTAGGGGAGTCATTTCTGCAAGGAGAGCTTCCGGAGTCTAGATTGTCTTCCCTGGTCTTTCTGTCATGGAATTTCAGACCCTGCGGCTTCTGGGTTTCTCCAGACTGTTTGCAGAACAGGATCAGGGTTAGCATCCCTGCTTGGCCAAGGTCTGTGAGGTGCACAGTTGCCTGGGTGATAGAAAAGCTAATTGGAAAAAAACAATGATCAGCAAAGAAGCAAATAAACAGAGCTACTGACACAGGCACTTTTAGCAGGGCAGCAATCTAACACTGTTAGCCATGGTTAGGATCAGTGTTCCTCTCCTTTTGATCTTGACCCCCTCCAGGTGGTGTGTGCTGACTGTAGAACATGTCTGGTAGCAGTGCAGGTTTTGAGTTATAAAGAGTGCACCAGGAAGCTTCGGAGTACTTTGAGCGGGGATCCATGATGAGTAGGGCCTCCTAGATGCACACAGGATTCTGCATGTAGTAGTGCTTCCCCAACCAACAGTCCTGATTCCCCATGATTGTGGCAGTTTGTGGCCTAAGAGCAGTGAAACAGGAGCTATTTTGGAGTGCATCGGGCATGTGGTAGACCAAGCGTTAAAGACCCTTTTCGGGACAACTCCAAGACTGCACAGCCTAAGAGAATCTTCAGGGTGGAGACAAGCAGACAGCCCTTCTTTGTTCTGGGGTTTATTTTAATATTGCTTAGGGCTTTGTATTCCTGGCAATAGTCCTCGGACCCAGGGATGAAAGCTCAGAGAGGGTTGATCCTGGGTCTGGTGGGCTCAAGGGGCCAATCAGGAGGATGCCCCACAATGGGAGGATATGGGAAGGTTAGCTCTGGAGTGCAGCAGAGCCAGGAGAGGTGTCTCCTTAGTCAGTTTGATCTGAGAAGTCCTTCAGGGAGATTGATGATCACCTGGGGAGTGAGCAGTACTTTGAGGAGATTGAAGAAGCAGAACTATTGCCAGAGAAGTCCACAGTGGTCCATATTTTCCATAAGGAGGAGCTGGGTCCTCTCAGGGAGGGTCAGCTGCCTAAGCTTAAAGGAGGAAGCCTCTCGTGTGGCTGTGAAGCTTAACCCTATATTGATGGGGATTAGGAAGCAAGTGCCCTTCTTTCCCTTTCCCTCACTCATCTGGGACAGAGTGGTGGTGGAATGGGATACTCTCGAAGCTAACTTGAAGGTGGCACAAATTATGGGCAAGCTTTATCCACTTCCGCAGCAGGAAACAGGACAGTCATTTGAAAGTGCCCAAGGTGTTTGCCTTAATGACTGTGGTTACATGCAAGACAACTATTCCTGTGGAATGAGGGGCGGTGCTCAAAGAGCCCCAGGATTAGAATGTGGAAGCACTGTTGAAGTAGGGTTTAGAGATGGGAAGCCTAGCACTGAGGGTGGCAATCTGCAGGAGTTTAGTGGCCTGAACTGCACCTGGTACCAACAGAACATTGGAGAGATGCTCCTCTGACACGTCCTCCCCTACATTCTCAAAGTGGCTGTTCTGGATCCAGGGCTAGCTTTCCTGGCTGATTCCTTGTAAGACTTGGTGAGGACCTCTGTTAGTGTATGGTTTCAGCAGTGTTTGTCCAGACGTCTTTGTGGCTCAGACACTGGGCAGCAGATGTGGCTTCTAAGGCACAGCTGTGCAAGTTGCCTTTCAAGGGCATACTCCTGTTCAGGGTCGGGCTGGATAAGCTGGTCAGTGCATTGTGAGTCTAAGGCTCCTTGGCATCTGAAGGATCATTTTCACTCTGGGTCTACGTTCACCTCCAGCAGGGGGAGATATAGGGATTTCAAGAGGTTTAGGTTACTACTACTACTGATCATTTGCATAGCACTACAAGGCATGCACAGGCACATGTAATTCAAGAATATGTACCAGCTTGCGCTCTGCACTTCTCTCAGAAAAATTTAGTAAACATTCCAGCAAGTGTTAGACAAAATGCTGAAACTTGTTCTCAAGCATTATCACTAGTAGGTCCACTGATATGGAATGCATTTTATTACTAGAAAATGTCTCTTAGCTTCCGTATGAAGCTAAACTCAAATTTTTTTGCTGAAATTTTTAATTAATATTTTATATTTCCTATATATCAACTGTCAGTTCATGTTAATTATTAATTGCTTGTATTATTATAGTTCACCCAGAAGCTGTAGATGGGCGAGCCTTAAATAGATTTGGTTGACTTGGAGTCAACATATCATGTTTAGTGATATTTATATCCCTCTTGGGAATATTTCTTCAACAAAATCTTTGTAGATAGCAAGTGGATAATACAAAGATTGAGGAACCGAAGATTCCTCATCTTTAAAGAACTTTTCATAGTCTCTAATTTGTAATGCAAACTAAGACTATCTTTGATTGTGCATTTGCTAACTGGAGAGAAGGTTCCACTATGTGAACTCACTTCTCTAAAGAGCCAAATTTAGTGTTCATGCCTTATAGCTTTGATGCAATTTTACACATAAAATTACACAACTGGGTCATGGTTTCTTAGTTCCTGTGATCTAGACACCACCTTGCCAATATCTGACAGGGAAATGTCTTGAGATCTAGGCGTAGTCCCTCAAGCAATTCCTGTGCCTATTGGAGCTAAAACAATCAGTCGCTCCTCCAATCTCAGATACTTAGCTCTAAAGGATTCTGCAAATTAGTCAAGGAGGCTACCCGAAGAAAGGTCAGGGACCTCACGACAGAGCCCATAGAAGCTCCTTCCTGAAGAAATAAAGACTGCACATTGTTCCCTTGAAACAGTTCAGTCACTGCAGTAGATGTTTATCCATAGGGCCTTTAACACTCGGGGTCAATGCTAATTCATACTTAATTTTGTTTTTCCTTTTACCCATTGTTAAAGCCAGTCCAGCTGGTCAAAGATCCTATAAGCAGATTCAGTATTCAGAACTACTCTTCTGGTATTCTGAAGTGGCTCCAAGGGGTGTTTGCCTTTGGGCATGTTTCTTGGGATTCATGCTTTGGCCACATGCAGCTGGCATTTTATAGACCCTCCTTGGTGCCAACAGATAACATCGCTCAGCATGTCCACAACCTGCTGGCTTCTCTTGCAAGAGCAATTTCCAGCAAGCACAGCAATAAGAGCTGGTCTCCTCATGCCATTGATGCTGTCTTAACAATTTCACTATGGGGAGAGGTGGAGTTAACTGCATCAGGTTTGGATTTGATGGTGAATTGGAAAACAAAACACAATTGCCTTCAGTTGCCTTAGCTCTGATATAGGACACAGAGAAGCTGAAGACAGCACCAGCCTCCTAAGGGAATGAAGTCAGTTTTGAACCTTTTTTTTTTTGTCTTCATCTGCTGGCAGGGGGGACACAACTCACTCGTATGGTCTTGCAGGACTAAAGGAAAAGAAATTAAGAGGTAAGTTTAAATGTCCTCTTTGCAGGATGTAAACTACAAAGTTGACAAAAATAATCAAGCACCAAAACTACTTGGAAAATAAATATGAATTCCAATTAAGGTTCATTAAGGGGGCTAAATACTAAGGTGTGCTTACATAAACATGCATTTGCTTCACTAATACAACTATTAGTAACTAGGTCCCATTGAGTAACATGGGACTTGCACTGAAATAACATTAACATTAGCGCACCTTAGTAAGTAGCCCACTAAATCTATTAGTTTTTATTTTCTCATGACTTGACAAATATGTGAACCCTATACAATACTATACATGCATTGAGGGAGGTCAGGAGGCCAGTTCCAATGTGTGTAAATCATTATTTCTCCGGGAACAAGCAGGAAGTCATTCCTCACATATGGGTGACATCGGCGCCAACGGAGCCCACATGGAAGCATCTCCCCAGCTTTCAAAAAAAGCCTTTGGGAGATGCACCACACATACGTGGTCCACTTCCTGCCCAAGAGTGCCATTTTGCTCAGTCTCCTTTTTTTCTGTGGAGCCCTTTGGACGCTGCCCAATTTTCCCTGGAAAAAGTCTGATTTTATTCTCAAGTTTTGTCTGGTTTGCATACCAATTCCTTCCCGCCTCCAAGTCAGCTCGCCTCAGCATTGCTCCTTTGGTCTGTTTGTTTATTTTCTTAGTTTTTCATTGAGGTTTCACTCGACCGGCCTTTGCACCCTTCTGCAGCTGAAGGCCTCAGACCCCTGCTTCTACTCCAGGTATTTCCTCGTCACCAAGAGGACTGAGGGACCTCAGGCCCATCCTGGACCTGCGAGAGCTCAAGTTTCTGGTCAGGGAGATGTTCAAAATGCTCTCTCTTGGAATACTGCTGCCATTCCTCCAGCAGGGAGATTGGCTGGCTATATCCCTTAGACCTAAAGGATGCCTACACTCACATCCTAATTCACTCCAGCCACAGAAAATACCTTCAGTTTGTGGTGAGAGGACAGCACTACCAATACAGGGTGCTGCCCTTTGGTCTGACCTAGTCTGTAAAGGTCTTCACAAAGTGCCTTGCGGTGGTCGCAGCCCACCTCAGGCTTCAAGAGGCCTTCGTCTTCCCTTACTTGGATGATTGGCTTATCAAAGGGGGACACAGCTATAGAGGCACAATGCACCACCAGACGCACCATAAACACCCTGCAGTACCTGGGGTTTATCATAAACTACCCCAAGTCCCACCTCATTCCGGCCCAGCGCCTAGAGTTAATAGAGGCGCAGCTGGACACTCTTCAGGCAAAAGCCTACCTCCCTCAGGAGAGATCAGAACGCCTTGGAGAATTAGCCACAGAGGTGCAATGGCACAGGACGCTACTTACCCGGATGCAAGGTTCCACATTGGGAACCACCACCCACCACCCAGGAAAAAGATTTAGGCATCATCATGGATAACATGTTAAAACCCTCCACCCAGTGTGCAGCGGCAGCCAAGAGAGCAAATAAAATGCTAGGTATCATAAGGAAAGGAATGGAAAATAAAACAAAGGATATTATAATGCCTCTGTATCATTCCATGGTGCGATCGTACCTTGAATATTGTGTACAGTTCTGGTTGCCGTATCTTAAAAAGGATGTAGCATTATTAGAAAAGGTACAGAGAAGAGCCACCAAAATGGTAAAGGGGATGGAAGGATACTCCTATGAAGAGAGGCTAAAAAGATTAGGGCTCTTCAACCTGGAAAATAGACGGCTGAGGGGAGATATGATAGAGGTCTATAAATCAATGAATGGAATGGAACGGGTAAAACTAGATTGATTGTTTACATCATCAGAATATCAAAAAGACTAAGGGACATGCAATGAAGCTACAGGGTGACCTATTTAAGATTAATAAGAGAAAATATTTTCTCACTCAATGTGTAATCAAACTCTGGAATTTTTTACCGGAGGATGTAGTAAAAGCTGTTAGTGTAGCTGGGTTTAAAAAAGGTTTGGACAAGTTTCTGGAGGAGAGGTCCATAAACCATTATTAAGAAGGGACCCAGGATATCACTGCTTGACCCAATACAAGCATTGAGGAATCTGTCTTTTGGGGAGACTGCTAGGTACTTATGACCTAGATTGGCCACTGTTGGAAATAGTATACTGGGCTTGATGGACCTTGGTCTGACCTAGTATGGCATATCTTATGTTCTTATGTTCTTCTCCGCCTGCTGGGACACATGGCCTCCACGGTCCACATGACACCAAATGCCCACCTTTACAGTACATGAGAGCAGCACAGTGGTGCCTTTGCTCTTAGTGAGCCCAAGCCATAGGCAGGCTGAAGGACAGAGAGAAGGTGACCCGCCATTTAACAGGTTCGCTCGGATGGTGGCAGATCCGATGTCTCCTTCAGGCCGAGGTGCCCTTCCAGGCACTTACCCCCCAGGTGGTCCTCACCATGGACTCCTTTCTAATGGTCTAGGGAGCGCATTGCGAGAGCCTTCAGACACAAGACTGCTGGTCCCAAAGGGAATCCGAAATGCAGATCAACCTACTGGAAGTCAGGGAGATATTCCTGGTCCTCAGAGCCTTCCATCACCAACTTCAGCACCATGCAGTGCTGTTCCAGACTGAAAATCAGGTCGCAATGTTCTACATGAACAAACAAGGGGGGAAAGGGTGTACCCCCTCTACCAGGAGGTGGTAGCTCTCTGCTCCCATGCTACACCCAGAGGGATGCTCCTAAGGGTGGTCTACCTTCCAGGCCAGGACACTGTCCTAGCGGACAAACTGAGCAGAATACTCCAGCCGCACAAGTGGTGCTTGGACCCAGTAGTAGCCTTGAGATTGTTCCAGCTCTGAGGCATCCCAGTGATGAACCTGTTCACCAGCCCAGACAACATGCAGTTGCCCTGTTTCTGCTCCCACTGACCGCACCCGTCTCGGGTAGCAGCAGATGCATTCCTCATCCCATGGACAGAAGGTCTCTTGTATGCCGTCCCTCCAACGCCACTGATAGCTAAGACCCTGTTCAGGGCTCAGCGCAACAGAGCATCGCTAATGCTGATAGCCCCTTGGTGGCCCAGACAGCCCTGGTTCCCACTGCTCCTCTCCCTATCGACAGTAAGCCGAATCCCCTGGACTGAGCCCCATGACAGCTCTCGCAAGGGCAGGGCTCTCTCCTACACCCCAACTTGGTGTCCCTCTCGCTTACAGCTTGGCTGCTGAAACGGTAGTGGTAGCCCCCTTCAATCTCCCACGTGGAAGAGAGTCTCCTGGCCTCTCGTAAGGCCTCCATGAGACGGGCGTATACCTTCAAGTGATGCCGTTTCTCATTGTGGCACACAGAAAAGCGGACAGACCCATTCTCCTGCTGAGTGCATGTGGTACTGCAGTACCTGCTCCAAATCAGAGTACAGCTGAGCGTCATCGCAGCGCATCACCACTCTGTCGAAGGGAAATCCCTCTCGGCTCAGCCCCTTGTGTCTCAGTTCCTACAGGGCCTCATGTTGCCCAGACTCCCGTCTGTCCTCCATCAGCTGAGTTGGACCTTAATGTGGTGCTCTCGCAGCTCATCAAGCCTCCGTTTGAGCCTCTGGCCACCTGCCACCTGTGGTACCTCTCCTGGAAGATCACCTTCTTGTAGTATCATATCAGCATGCAGGGTCAGCGCGCTCCAGACTCTGATGGCAGAGCCTCCTTACATGAGGTTCTACAAGAACAGGGTAGTGCTCAGCGCACATCCCAATTTTCTACCGAATGTGGTGTCCCCATTCCACCTCAACCAGGAGGTGGGACTCCCCACCTCCCTTCCCAGGCCTCAAGCCGGTAGGGCGGAAACCGTTTTCCATACTCGGGATTACAAGAGAGCCCTGTCCTTCAACCTGCAAGGGACTCAGGGCCACCGCAAAGCTCAACAGCTTTTTGTATCCATACGCATATGTGGTGCATCTCCCAAAGGCTTTCTTTGAAAGCTGGGGAGATGCTTCTGCGCGGGCTCCGTCAGCACTAACGTCACCCATATGTGAGGACCGATTCCTGCTGTCTTCGGAGAATACCTGTTACAGGTCAGTAACTACGCTTTACTTACTAGAAGGATATTTATTTGTTTTATATACCATCTCACCTAAGAAAACTACAGGATAGTTTACAAAATAAAATTACCATATAAAATACAGTTCCTTTTATTTTATTTTAAACTTTTTTCTATATCGCCCCTTCCAGAGATCAGGAGCAGTTTACAATGTAACAAACATAATACATTGAACAATATCGAAACTGATAACTATTTACAGTAAACAGATTGAAATAATAACTATTTACAATGAGCTCTACAACATTTGCACTTCATTCTGGATGGGAATGGAAGTGCAGGAGGATTGTAACTGATATACAATGGATAATGTTTATGGGGTGTGGAATGACCAACCATACCCTTGAAAATGCAATTCTGTTACCCTTCATAGGCAGCGACAAATAGCCATGCTTACACTGTTTTCATACTTGCAATATATCATCATTGCATCTCAGCTTATCTAGGAGCCTGTTCCAAAGTGAAGACCCCATTCAAGGAGCATGAGTTGCATTCAGAATTATGCCCCCAGGAACATAAGAACATAAGATATGCCATACTGGGTCGGACCAAAGTCCATCAAGCCAAGTGTCCTGTTTCCAACAATGGCCAGTCTAGGTCACAAATACCTAGCAGTTTTAGAATTTCCAAAAGTCCTCCATCTCATAAATGCAAGGCCCTAATTGGTCTATGCTGCCTAATACATGCTACTAAAGCATTAGGTGCCAGGCCCTATAAACCAGAATGTTAAATCTACCCTTCCTTCTACTGGTAACCAGTGGAGCCCTCTCAAAACTGACTATTTCCCATAGTTTAGTGTCTGTTACCACCCTCACAGCCATGTTCTGTGTAACTGTAATTGGCGCATCTGATATTTAGGCAGCCCAGCATATAGCAAATTAAATTAGTCCGAGTGGCAAGCATACACTACCGTTAATAACTCCGCTTGGCTAAAATATGGATGCAAATAATACCTCAGTCATTTTTTTTTCTGCAGAGCCCTTGGACACTGTCTGTGTCCCAGAAAAAAGTAGATACCCTTGCGATAGTGTTTCTTTGCTTTTTTCATCACTTGCTTAATCACCCTCTTCTTGCCTATCTGGCAATGTTGCTGCCTTAGCGCCACATTTTTACTCTGGATCTTCTTTTCTTTTTCTTGTTGAGGTGCGTGGGTGTTTTCTCTCACACTCCCTGGTCGGCTGGGACGTTGGAGTCCTTTGAATTGGCGGAAGCCATCTTCCCCATTATTTCAAAGCCAGCCAGTGGCTTTAAAAAATTGTTCCCAGTGTGGCTGGACCATCTCAGTGACAGACCGCTATAGCTGGTGCCTTCAGTGCCTCTGGCCTTACCATGAGCCCGCCACCTGTACTTTCTACCTTCAGATGATGCGCGAGGAGTTCCAGAATTGGGGAAAACAGCAAGAATAGTTGTTTGGTTCTTTGGAGTCACTGGCTACAGCTCATACATCGGCATTGACGCCCTCGAAGGCTGCTGACGGGGCTTTGGCTCCATGCAGAGGTCAAGCTTGCCCAGAGTCGAGGGGGGCGGAACATCAAATCCGCAGCTTTCCTTCACAGAGGAGCATTGCTGAGTCCCAGGTAAAAACCCATGGGCACTAGCATCATAGCTCTCGACGTGACTGAGGTTGAGTGCCAGGAGCGGTTTCTCAAGCTGTCCCAGTGGGAAGAGGCTCCTCCCAAGGCCCTGGAGGGCCGGAGGGAGTCTCACAATGCCGAGGGAACTGGCATCGGCACTGGTGGTTGCTGCACTGGCTCCAGTGGCATCAGAGACTACGCTCCTCATGCAGTGCATAGAAGTCCTCGAGCACAGCCTGTCTGGGTTCCTGATCCAGCAGACTGCCTGAGACCCAATGTCCTCAGGTTCCTTACCATAATTTATGGCAGTGGCCTCACCGAATGAGGTTCAGCCCATTCTGGAATCTCATGCTCTCTTCCAAAAGGACATCTGTTCTGGTGCACTCTTGAGGTCCCCCTCTGTGCACAGGCTTTCTTCCCTGAGTGTCTTGGGGTCGGACTGCTTGGAGCCTCTGTCTCCCTCCAGCCCTTCGGAGTGTGCTGATGCCATGAGGAATCGCATCAGTACTTTGATTTCCTCTTGGAATCGGATTCAGGTGATTGGAAATCATCTGAAATTACCTGAGACAGTGCATCTTCAGGACTTTCCCTCCAACCCCCTCGCCTCCATATGAATGAAAGAAGTCCCCTCTAGAGGACTTATCCTTCCATGATTTTGTGCAGGACATGGGGAAGAAAATGCCATTCACCATTGAGGTCGAGGAGAAACCAAGGGCAGAGGAATTGGATATTCTCCACTACCCTTCTCCCCTGAAGAAGGCCATCACAGTGCCTCTGCATCGAATCCTCGAATGCCTCCTCTTTCACATGTGGGAGAGACTACTCATGGTGCCCCTGATGAGCCATCGCCTCAGTTCCCAGTTTTGGGTGAGAAAGAGCCCAGGCTTCGAGAATCTGCAACTTCCACATGCCTCCACAATTGTGGAGTTGGTCATGCGCTGCATTAAAAGTTTAAAGAGACATACCTCGGTGCCCCCAGGTCGGGAGACAAGGACCATTGATGGCTTTGGAAGAAAGTTTTATCAAGGCTCAATGCTCGTGGCCCGTATCCAGGCCTACCAGCTTTATATGGGGATGTTTCACTGAGATTTCGCAGGGGATCTCACTATGTTCTCCACTGGCCTGTCAGGGGAGCAGCCTGCAGCGTTACAGAGTCCTCGTCTCCAAAACACAGGAGTGCTCAAAATAAATCATTAGATTTACAATGGCTGCCATGAGCATCAGGGCCTGCTGCCTCACCTGGCTGCAGTCCTCGGATTTAGAACATTGGGTCTAGGACAAATTGGTTGATGTCCCCTGTAAAGGTGAAAAGAACTTTGGAAAACCAATGGAGGAGAAAGCTGGAGAGTTAGAGAGGGAACAACTCACTATGAATAGACTCTCCAGAAAGACATCTGACCTTTCCAGATAGAAGTCTTCAAGGAAAAACTCTTTCTACCCCAAAAAGAAGAAATACTATGGTACTTACATTCCGTGCCATTCCTACCAGGTGCCCCGGCAAGGACAGCAGTAGTAAAAGGGCCAGAGCCAATGCCAGCCCGAAGCCTCAGAAGCCCCAACCAGCACCACAACTGCAGCCTGGTGAGAACGTTGACTTCTCCTTCCAGAGCATTTGCCCTTCTTCTCATTCCAGACACAGTTTTGCCACGAGAGGGAGACTGATTCATTTTGCTGACTGATGTCCAAGCATAGCGGAACCCTGGGCCGTCAAGATAGTCCAGGAAGAATACCTCTTATGCTTTGATCATCTTCCTCCCACATTCTTCCTCTTGCTCCAACAAGAGGTCCAACCCCTCTTTGTCTGACCGGGTTGTGGAGTTGGTTCCTCCGTCTCAGATGGGACGGGGATTCTACTCCCAATACTTCCTAGTTCCAAAAAAGGCGGGGTTTTTGGACCTCTGGACCCTCAGCCGGTTCCTGGTTTGAGAAGTTCAAGATGATTTCCCTTGGAACGTTGTTGCTCTGTCTTGCCAGGAAGATTGGCTATGCTCCATGGATCTCAAAGATGTCTATATGCACATCCTCATTCACCCCCTTCATCGGCAATATTTCTGCTTCATGCTCAGCAGACAGCACTATCAATACTGGGTACTGCCCTTCGGCCTTGCCTTCGCCCCCGCCTTCGCCCCCAGGGTCATCACAAAGTGTCTAGCGGTCAGGGCCACTTTTCGTTGCACCTAGGGGATCTTTGTCATCCCTTACCTAGACAACTGTTTGATCAAGGGAGGGTTATCAGAGGATATCCGGCATTTGGCGAAGCTGACCATACAAGTCCTGGAACACCTGGGCTTCGTAATCCACTATCCCAAGTCTCATCTTCAGCCCTCTCAAAGGCTAGTTCATTGAGGCTCTACTTGATACTGCTCTAGCTTGAACCTATCTGTCAAAGGATTGGATGTAGCACTTGGTTGCCTTGGCTCAAGACGTTCAGTGCTGTCACTTTGTAAATAACTTGATAGATGCTACGTCTCCTCTGCCACATGGCCTCCACAGTTCATGTCACACCAGCAGCGCGACTCCACGTGCATCAGGCACAGTGGACTCTCTGCACACAGTAGCCGACCGACTCGGGGGCAGGATCATGGTGACTTGCCCATTCAAAGAGTCCCTCTCCTAGTGGCTGCAGCCTTCCAACCTTCTCACAGTGCTTCCTTTCCAGATCCCACTGCATCAGTGTGTCCTTGCAACGAATGCCTCCAAGGCAGGCTGAGGAGCTCACATGGATAGTATATTCACACGGGGCCTCTGGACGGCTTGGGAGAGTCTCTTGCAAATCAACTTCCTAGAACTCCAAGCCATTGCCAATGTCCTATGGGTTTTTCGGCAACAGCTCTCCAACCAGGTGGTCCTGTTTTATATGAAGAAACAGGGCAGCACAGGGTTGTACCTCTTCTGTTGGGAGGCAGTTTGCCTTTGGAAGTTTGCCATCTTGCAGGGCATGCTCCTCAGAGCAGTCTATCTACCAGGGGAGCTCAGTGTTCTGGCGGATCGCCTCAGAAGAATCCTTCAACTGCACGAGTGGACTCTCAACAGGCAGATAGCCATATCTTCCAGATGTGAGGCACTCTGTCAATAGACCTCTTTGCCTCTCCTCACAAAGCCTAGCTCCCTTGGTTTTGTTCCAGAATACCATGCAAACATTGGAAAGCACCCAATGTTTTCTCCTGGACTGGAGCAACGGCCTTCTGTATGCATACCCACCAAATCCTCTGGTGGCCAAGATCCTCTTCAAGCTAGAGGTGGACAGTGCCACCATGATCCTCATAGTGCCACATTAGACCCTGGTTTCCACTGTTGCTCTGACTGTCTCGATCTATTGTTGGTCTTTCCGGAGTATTATAACTTATGTGAAAGTCCAAAACGATTACTCCATTCTTAACTACTGGCTATACATTAAAGAACTGTTGGTGTATTGTTAGCTTAAACTTTTAATCTCACCCGTATGTAGTCTCAGATCAAAGCTGCGCTCTCGTGCACCTTATGGCAAACACCTTAACCGCGCTTGATGACATCAATGACTACCGGGTTTCCCCTGTTTGTATGTCTGATATTCAGTACTTTTTTTGTAGTATTTTGTTGCTTTTACACCTGTGTTCACTCCTTTATAATTTAATTAAATAACTGTGGTTTAAAATTTCCATAGAGAACAGTAAATACTGAAATTCTTTAGTGAACAAACTTATCTTCGCTTCTGTAAATGTTTGTTCCTCTGAGTTCTTAAACAATTCTCCTCACGCCTCACACTTTTGACGTCCTCGCATTGCACTCCTCACCAGGAGTCTTCTCATGGAGAATCTAAAAACAAATATCACTAACTAAATTAAACTGTTTTGCCCACCATGAAACTTTAAAATATTCAATTAAAAAACCGCTCTCTCTAATATATATTATTACTCACTAGTAGATGCTGCCCACGTCTTTCTAAAGTGTTCTCTGATTTCTGTCAATCCAAAAAACGCCGCGCATGCGAACTGTTAGCTCATGTGCTCTTTTATACTTATTGACAATTGATTGATCCATCCTGCTACTTATCTGCATGATTGCCACTCAACGGAGGCATTTAGACCTGCTGGTTGCACTGTATTAACCAAGAAGATCCACCGTTGTTCATAGAACACTAACGTTTCTTCTAGGGTCTTGCCCCTTCTCGGTTTTGTTATTCGATCAATGCAAAAACACCGCAATTGAGAATAGTCATGCCCCATATCTGTGCAATGTTGGACTATCGGTGCTGTCATTACCTTGTTTTGTAATCGACTCTTGTGTTCCTGAATCCTGCGTTTAAAAGGTCGGCTGGTCTTGCCTATGTATAATTTAGCACACGGGCATCTAATTGCGTATATAACTGAAATAGTATCACATGAAGTCACTTTGTTTAACCGGTAAGTTCTTCCTGAATATTCAAATTCTGTAATATTTTCTGTGACTGGGCAGATTGTACAATGACCGCATGCTGTATGTCCCCTTTCCTGTGAACCCATACTCTCTATCGAGGAGGGATTAGTATTAGTTGAACTTAATTGTTCTTTAATATTGTTGTGTCTTTTCCAGACACATCTCACTGGTTTATCTGCCATGCCTGGAATGGTGTAAATTAGATATTGATGCTTTTTCAAAATCTTCTGAATTTGATAACTAAGAGGGGAAAACTTAGTAATCAGATTTACACTCTCTTTCTCTTGTTGTCCCTTTTTATTTCTTGTTTCTAACAACCAGGCACGATCATTGTTCAGTGCTCTCGTATATGCCCTCTTTGAAATCTGTTCTGGGTAACCTCTGGCCGTGAAGTCTTTAAGTAGCTGCTGAGACTTTTTTTTAAAATCAGATTTATCTGAACAATTACGCCGGAACCGCAAGAATTGAGAAAACGGTAAACTTTCCTTCAGACGAACTGGATGGGCGCTTGTATAGTGCAGGAAAGTATTCCGAGTCACTGGTTTTCTGTATATAGTAGTTGTCCATCCTTCTTCTTTTTTTATTATTTTTAGATCCAAAAAAACGATATTCTCTGGGTCTATTGTGGACGTGAACTGTATGACCGTATTACACTTGTTAAGCCAGCTTATGAACTCGTTGGCTGTTTGTACTGATCCTTTCCATAGTATAAAGATATCGTCTATAAAACGAGTCCACATTTTGACTTGATGACTCCATGGCGATGACAGTCTCTCAGATTCGGCTGCGCTCTGGACCTGATCTCTCAGGACAAGGGGACTCTACTGCATCCTAACATACATTCCCTGGTACTCACAGCATGGATGCTGAATGGGTAGTACTCTCATCCCTCCATCCACTGGAAGAAGAATGTGCTCCTAGCCTCCTGTAAGGGCTCTACGCTTCACGCCTATGCGTTCAAGTGGTTTCGGTTCTCCATATGGTGTGAGGGCAAGGCCGTGGATCCTTTCAGCTGCTCAGTTGAGTCAGTACTGTCTTACCTGCTACATGTCTCCAACTCTGACCTAAAGTCCAACTCAGTACTGTGGCTGCTTACCACCACTCTATGGCTGATAAGCCAATCTCTGCTCACCCGTTGATTGCTCACTTCATGAGGGGCTTCCTGCTATCTCATCACCCCATTAGGCCCTCTCCGGAGGCCTGAGACCTCAATGCATTACCTGGGGCAGCTTCTCTTTCCCCCATTTGAGCCGCTAAGCTCCTGCCTGCTTAGATACCTCACCTGGAAAGTCATTTTTCTGGTGACACTCACTTCTGTGTGCCAGGTCAGTGAATTGCAGACATGGTGGCGCACCCATTCTACACCAGATTTCATAAGAACAGAGTGGTTCTCCAAACTCACCTTTAGTTCCTGCCTAATGTAGTTCTGCTTTTCACATCAAATCAGTCAGTGGTATTGCCCACTTTTTTCCCGAAGCCTCATGCCAGCATGCCACCCTTGTATTGTAGGAAAGCACTAGCTTTCTACCTGGAGAGGACAAACGTCCGCTGCCGTTACTCCCAGCTATTTGTCTCATTTGACCCCAACAAGCTGGGCGTGGCAGTATCAAAACGCACCCTCTCAATTTGGGTAGCAGACTGCATCTCCTTTGCTTATGCTCATGCTGGGCTAACTTTGGAATGCCATGTCACGATGCACAGCTTTCGAGCTATGGCTGCTTTGGTGACCAACCTGCACTCTGTCTCCATGGTGGAGATCTGTAGGGCTGCTATATGGTCATCTCCAGGAACAAGCAGGAATGAGACTTCACATATGTGTACGTCGGTACCGATGGAATCTGCGCGGGAACGCTCCCCAGCGTCCAATCAGAACGCTTTTGGGAGCATCCCAACACGCCTGCGTGCTGCCTTCCCGCCTTTCCCAACTGCCTCTCCTCAGTTTTCGTTTTTCTGCGGCGGGTGGTTTTATGATTTTCATGACGATCGTACACCGCGGAAGGCATGTGTAGACTACGTGATCCCCCATGATAGATCTTTGTTTGGTAGTATTGTTTAAAATAGAGTATATGTAGAGTCTGTATATTTATAAATTAGTACCTTGTTGGCAACCCTAGTGTATGAAGATTCATGTACCCTTATATATGGTGTATCTTCCTTTTGTGTCATTATTAGAATCGGCATTTGATGAAGTTACAATTTGAAGACAGTGACTCACAATTAGCAGGTAGATGGATTACTTCAGAAGCGTCTGCTTGTAAAGTTTTTTTAGAGAAAGTAGTTTCCCCTGATTCCACTGAATGTTGCTCATGTATTTTTGAGCATTTTTAGTTTGATTTAGGCACATGAACACAAACTATACAATCCTTTAAGTTCCCTTTTTTAAGTATATTATATATGGATGTATTATTTATTAATTTTTATTTTTTATCTATGCTTTTATAAGTTTAGCCATCAGATTCTTATTTACATGTTTTATACTTACCTAATATATGTGATTGAGAGATGATGTATTTATTCATTTATCAATTTTATATGTTATTTCTTATTCATTATTTATTATTAGTTTTATTAGCTGTGCTAGTTTATGTAGTGTATGTGGTTTTAGACACAAGTATCGATTACGATATTTTGTCTTTGTATTAATATGGTAATGTTTAGTAATTTATCTCTATGTTGAATACTTTGGGTTTTATTCTTGGTTTTTATGGTTATTTATTTATTTATGTTTTTAACTATGATGTCATTTATCATTATTTATGTTTTTAGTCTAGCCTGCCCTTCGCTACTAAGGTAGCGAAACACGGCCTGTGTCGGGCCATAGGCTAAAGGTGACTGAATAAAGAATTTCCTTCCATACTGCTGTCCACGTTGTGTTACTGGGTTCTGCATAGCACGTGGATTCGTGCTTGTTTGTTGGACTGCTATATGGTCATCTCCAGGAACAAGCAGGAATGAGACTTCACATATGGGTACGTCGGTACCGATGGAATCTGCGCGGGAACGCTCCCCAGCGTCCAATCAGAACACTTTTGATAGCATCCCAACACGCCTGCGTGCTGCCTTCCCGCCTTTCCCAACTGCCTCTCCTCAGTTTTTGTTTTTCCGCGGAGCCGGCAGGACGTCGTCCTGTCACCGCAGAAAATTATTTTATTTTTTGGTTTTCTTGTGGTCGCGTCTGCCTTCCCCAACGCCACCGGTACCGCCGGTGTTTCTTTTCTTTTTTCTTGTAAATTTTTTAAGGAATACTTTTTTTTTTTTTTCCTTCTTAGTGCCTGACGGTTTTTTCGGACTGCTAGGCCTAATCACTTTCCTTCATGGAAGTGCCAGCCACTATCCCTAAGAACACTATAGTCGGAAGAAGTCTTCAGCATCGAGTTCACCTCGATACGCGGTTCCCATTTAACTTCAGGGCACTGACCACCATTTCTTCTTCGCACCATCAGGTAACCCAAAAACAGTCTGTTAAGACTAGCCAGTCCTCGAGTGGTAGATCTCATGCACAGCATAGAGATGCCTCTGGCCTTGCCCTCGAGGAGACACTGGCTTTAAAACCCCGGTGGGAGTCTTCGGCCTCCAAATCCTTAATGGGGTTTCAGGTTGTTCCTGAGGTTCACCCCTCACAGAACATACCTGAGCCATGCTCGGTGGTGGCATTCGCTTCGAGCGGTACCCATACCCTGGCATCGGCAATGGTGTTGGATGAAATGCTGAGAGAGCATGCCTCAGGGCATCTTAGCTTGGGGAGTCCCCATATGTGAAGACTCATTCCTGCTTGTTCCTGGAGATAGCACAGTTACTTACTTGTAACAGGTGATCTCTGGGAACAGCAGGAATAAGTCTTCACAACCCACACACCTCCCCTAGGAGTTGCATTTCTCTATCTTTCTCTTTCTCTCTCTCTCTTAGTCTCAGCTTTAAAACTTAACTGAGGAGAGGCAGTTGGGAAAGGCGGGAAGGCAGCACGCAGGCGTGTTGGGATGCTCCCAAAAGCGTTCTGATTGGACGCTGGGGAGCGTTCCCGCGCAGACTCCGTCGGTACCGTATGTGAAGACTTATTCCTGCTGTTCCCAGAGATCACCTGTTACAGATAAGTAACTGTGCTTTCTATCCACACCATTGCAGCCCACTACTGTCTGGATGGAGATTCCAGCAGCTCTTTGGGAACTACTGCAATACTTCTGTCCACCAGCCCTTCTGTCCATCCAAACTACTGTAGAGTCGACCTGATGTTGATGTCCATGCTGGACGCTGATTCTCGGAACCCTTCAGCGATTTATCATGCTGTTTTTCTCAGTTCATTTTTTTTTGGGTTGCGCCATTGTGCTTTTTACAGGGTTTTTTTCAGTAGCCTGCAGCTTGGGATTCCCATATGTGAGGACTTCCTGTTTGGTTCTGGTGAAAGTGTAATTACTCACCTGCAGCAAGCGTTCTCCAGGATCAGCAGGAATAAGTCCTCACTACCCTTCCTCCTCCCAATGAAGTTGTCTTTTTTCGCTTGATTAAGCTGTGTTGTCATACTGAGGTAAGATGGCTCCTTTCGGGCAGGAAGACGAGCACACATGCACAATGGTCTTTCCAAAAGCTTCCTTCCCATATGTGAGGACTTATTCCTGCTGTTCGCAGAGAACATCTACTATGGGTGAGTAACTACACTTTTTCTGGCACAGCTGTAATCTGTATCCCCATATTCAATGAATAATCCAAAATAAAACCAGCAGGGGAGATCAAATTGCTGGTTATTAAGGCAAGATCTGATAGTATAACTTGTGGTCAGAATGTTGTAGCCTTTGGCTTATATAACCACAATAATGACAATAATGTTTTTGACTGATTTAAGTTTCAGCTTATTAGCCTGTAACCATTTCTTTATCTCTATCGATCCCTTGTATTTGGGGGTCCTTTTACTAAATGCCACTAACCAGTTAACACACATTTTAGCAAGCAACAGCTGGCTGCTGTGAATCCTAACACATGGGCATGCCAGCTAACGACCGCTGACATGCACATTAACTGGTACTCGCACACTAATGTGGACAGTGGGCAGGTAAAGGCAGAGCATGGTCATAGCAAACAGTGTACGGGTGCAATAATTGTGGTATTTAGCATAGATGCACCTATTGGCACCTCTGTGGGTGCCATTAGAGGCATCCTCGTTACTTTGCCACTTGTACTGGTACCCAGTCATTTATTATTAGCTACCAGGAACATACCGGTCATGCCCCTGACAGCTAACGCTAAAACTTTGCACTTAACATGCATTGGTAATGCTCCTTCTCACGAGATGACACATTATGATGCAATTCCAGGCTGCAATTAGTGACTCAATTAGCTCTCGCTTAATCCGCAGCTTCTGTTTGGTGATCTCAACTGATACCTTGTACCAAAGATTCTCAATCGGGTTGAGATCAGGTGATTCAGCTGGCCAGTCTATGGTTTGAACTCCGTTTATTCTCCAGGACCAAGCAGGAAGTCAGTCCTCACATATGGGTGTCATCGGCGCCGATGAAGCCCCAGCGGAGCATTTCCCCAGCTTTCTATGAAAGCCTTTGGGAATGCAGGCACGCATGCGCGGTTCCCTTCCCGCCTAAAGGTGCCATCTTACCTCAGTCTCTTTTTTTCCGTGAAGCCCACCGGACGTGTGTCCAGTTTTCCCGGTTAAAAGTAGATTTTTCAGCGATTTTTGCTCTTTTTTCTTCCGTTTCGACGCCGGTTCCCCTCCCGCCGGGTTCGGTACACCGGTATCGAGCCCGATTCCTTTTTTTTGGTTTTTGCCCTTCGTGGCTGGCGTTCGCGCCCTTTTTTCTCTTTTTCCCTGGAAGGCCGGTCTTTTGACCTAGCGGGGACTCTTTTTTTTCCCCGATGGCGTCCAGTGGTTTTAAGAAGTGTGATCGGTGTAAGAAACTAATGTCTCTCACCGACACACAGGACTGCTGCCTTCGGTGCCTCGGCCCCGACCACGATCCTAAGTCGTGCGGGGCCTGTGGAAAAATGTCTTCCAAGGCACTACGAAGTCGCCAGCAGCAAAAGGAAAGGCTTTTCTCGGACTCAGCCTCCGGCCGGGCCCGGACCTCGTCTGAGGCCTCGACATCTCAGGGTTCCGATCCCGAGCGCCGTCGAAGCTCCTCGGACAGGGGGTCCCCCGACCGGGAACGCAAGAGGAAGAAACGGCTCGCGAGAGCGTCGTCGGAAGAGGTCACTGGCTCCTCGAGGGCCAGGTCTAAGACCCCCGACCGTCGCCCCGGGCCTGTGGAACTGGAGAAGCCTGCCAAAGTTCCTCGTGTGGAGCCGGAGTCTGCTGGACACGTAAGCCCCGTAGTCCTCGTGGACTCTCCTCCCAGGGAGCCGACGTCGGGCCCGGCGCTGCCGGGGCCCAAGTCGGTGGCTGCTGCGTCTCCCGAGCTGAGTCTCAGGATGACAGCCTTGGAGAGCAGAATGTCTGCCTTCATGGAGCAGCAGCGGGCACTGATGGCCAGCCTGTCTGGCGCATCTGCCCCAACCACCGGGACATCGACGTCAAAGTCGACCCCGGAGACCGAGCCAATACTCGAGTCCATCGTGGCTCGGAGTCGACCTCGGTCACGGTCCCCCTCGACCTCCCATTCGGGACCGAGGGCATCGACGCCGGTGCTTCCGGCGTCGGGGCAGGTGCTCCAGGGCCCCCCGCGGGGTCGGACCCCGACTCTTCTTCGGATGAGTCGGCTTGGGAGACGGAGGACGAGGAGTCTCCTGACACCTTTAAGACTCGGTGCGTCCCTTCGGACTCACTGCAGTCTGAGCCCCGGAGTAGGTCCCCCCCGGAGGACACCCGGTTCTCGGAGTTCGTCCGGGATATGGCCACTGCCTTGGCTATTCCGGCGGATCCCGAGGAAGAGCCTCGAGCTGAAGAACTCGAGGCGCTGCAGTATGACTCTCCTCCGAAGAGGCCTTTACTGTCCCGGTTCCTCCGATGCTGGAACGGCTCCTCTTCCGTATGTGGGAGGCACCAGCCTCGGCGTCGTTTCTTAGCAAGCGGGTCGATTCGATCTATCGGCTCTGAAAACCAGGGCTCTTACGGAAAGCACAGCTACCACACCATTCCATGGTTGTGGAATTGGCCATGCATCGTCTGAAGAGTCAGAAGATGCACTCCGCGGTGCCTCCTGGCAGGGAGGCCCGAAACCTAGATGGCGTCGGTAGAAAGTGTTTTCAGGGCTCGATGCTTGCTTGCCCTGTCCAGTCTTACCAGCTGTACATGGGCATGTACTTGCTGGATCTGGCCAAGGAGTTGGCCGGATTCTCTGCTGGTCTCTCCAGGGAACCCTTGCAGAGATTTAAGTCCTTGTCCTCGGGGATTCGGGACTGCTCGAAGTTCATGTCCCGCGCCGCCTACAATGGCTTCGAGGCTTCGGCCCGAGTTGCGGCAGCCGGCATCGCGGCTCAACGCCAGGCATGGCTGCAGTCATCGGACCTCGAGCCATGGGTTCAGGACAAGTTGGTCGATGTCCTTTGCCGAGGTGAAAACCTTTTTGGCAAGCCCATGACCGAGAAGGCCGCTCAGCTCGAAACCGAGCACCTCACCCAGACAAGGCTGTCGAGGAAGACCTCTGCCCCTTCTCATAAAAAGAAGGGCTCAGGTAAAAAGCCCTTTTACCCGAGGAAGGGCACTGCCTACAAACAGTACCCACAATATCAGGCTGCCCAAGCTGCCCTCCAGGGTCAGCAAGCCAAGGGCCAGGGTAATGAGCCCCGTAGGCAGAGGACCCCTAAGCCTCAGGCCCCTGCTACCTCTCAGCAGGGTGGGGTTTTTGACTCCTTGAGCATAGCCTCTCCTCCACTGCTCTCCCAACCCTGCACAGGAGGTCATCTCGCCCTCTTTGCCCACCAGTGGCCCCTTATCACCGGGGACAGTTGGGTGCTGGACATCATCCACAGGGGATATGCCCTCCATTTCCACCAACTGCCACCCCCATATTTTCCAGGGGAGCCTCCAAGGCCTCCTCTACACACAGACCACCTCCGTCAGGAGCTTCAGGGTCTGTTGTTGGACAGGGCGGTGGAGCCTGTGCCTCCCCACTTGCAAGGTCACGGATTCTACTCCAGGTATTTTCTGGTGCCCAAAAGAACCGGTGGCCTTCGTCCCATTTTGGACCTCAGGAAGCTCAAGTTCCTGGTGAAGGAAAAGTTCAAGATGCTTACTCTTGGAATCCTTCTGCCCTACCTCCAGCAGGGAGATTGGCTGTGCTCCTTAGATCTAAAGGATGCGTACACTCACATCCTCATTCATCCAGACCACAGAAAGTACCTCAGGTTCATTGTGGGAGGAAACCATTATCAGTACAGAGTGCTGCCTTTCAGCCTCACCTCCGCCCCCAGAGTCTTTACAAAGTGCTTAGCAGTGGTGGCGGCCTACCTGAGAAATCAGGGCATATTTGTCTTCCCCTATCTGGACGACTGGCTCATCAGGGGTCAGACAGGTCAGGAGGCCAATCAAGCCACCCTCAGGACCATTGCCCTTCTACAATGCCTGGGGTTTGTCATATTCTCCAGGACCAAGCAGGAAGTCAGTCCTCACTTATGGGGTGACGTCTTCACCGACGAAGCCCACGCGGAGCAATTTCCCCAGCTTTCGAAGAAAGCCTTTGGGATTGCAGCGCGCATGCGCGGTCCTCTTCCCGCCCAAGGATGCCATCTTGCTCAGTCTTCTTTTTTCCACGGAGCCCTACAGACGTAGTTTGTTACCACCGCTGAAAAAGTTGATTAATTCTTTGTTGTTTTCTCGGTTCGCGTGTCCTTTTCCTGCCCGGCCTCGATTTTCCCTTATCGAGTCCGTTCACATTCTTTTTTGTTTTCGATTCTTCTACCTGGCGTTCCCGCCACTTAATTTTCCACCCCTGGCGGCACGGTCTTTCGACCTCGCGGGGACCCTTTTTCCCCCGATGGCTGCCAGCGGGTTTAAAAAATGTGATCATTGTTCTAAATTAATGTCTCTTACAGACACGCATAACTTCTGCCTCTGTTGCCTCGGACCCAACCACGACTCCGTGAGTTGTGGTCCGTGCGGCAAGATGTCCTCCAAGTCGCTGAGGCATCGGCAATCGCAAAAGGACCGAATCTTCTCTGACCCCGAGTCCGGTCCGGCCCGGACCTCGTCAGAGGCGTCGACGTCTCGTGACTCCGGCCACGAGCACCGTCGGAGTTCCTCTGAACGGGGGTCCCCTGGCCGGGAGCGTCGTCGGCAGAGGAAACTCGTGCGGGCGGCGTCGGAGGTCGCACCTGGTCCCTCGAGGGCCGGGTCGCATAGCCCCGCCAGCCGCCCCGAGTCCTCCCTGGACACATGAGTACTATTGTCCTCCTGGACTCCCCTACGGGGGCCCGAGTCGGTGGCTGCCGGGTCTTCTGGGTTTGACCTCAGATTGACGACCTTGGAGCGCAGTATATCTGCCTTCTTGGACCAGCAGCGGGCTTGGATGACCGGCATCGCCAGTGCATCTGCCCAGACCACCGGGACGTCGACCCCGGCGGCCGAGTCGATCCTTGAGTCGATGCAGGCTCGAGTCGATCCTCGGTCGAGGTCTCCCTCGGCCTCCCATTCGGGACCGAGGTCGTCGGCGTCGGGACGAACCCTCGCCCGCACGGAGCCTCTCGATTCCTCCACGGAGGCGTCGGGCTGGGACACGGAAGGGGACGAGTCGCCCGGCTCTTTTCGGACCCGGTGCGTCCCCTCCGACTCGCCTGAGTCGGAGCCTCGAAGGCGATCCCCTCCGGAGGATACGCGCTTCTCTGATTTTGTGCGGGATATGGCCAAGGCTTTGGCTTTCCCCGCGGATCCCGAGGAGGAGCCTCGCGCAGAAGAGCTCGAGGCACTCTAGTACGACTCTCCCCCGAAGGAGGCCTTTACTGTGCCGGTCCCTCCGATGCTGGAGCGGCTGCTCTTCCGCATGTGGGAAAATCTGGCCTCGACGCCGGTGTTGAGCAGACGGATCGATTCGATGTATCGAGTCCGCAAGAGCCCCGGGTTCCAGAAGGCACAATTGCCGCACCACTCCATGGTTGTGGAATCGGCAATGCATCGGCTTAAGAGTCAAAAGATGCACTCCTCGGTGCCCCCGGGTAAGGAGGCCCGAAACCTGGATGCCCTCGGGAGGAAGTGCTTCCAGGGTTCCATGCTGGCCTGCCGAGTACAGACATACCAGCTGTATATGGGCATGTTCCTCCGAGACCTGCCGAAAGAGCTCGCCGGGTTCTCGGCTGGTCTCTCCGACGAACCTTTGCAGAGGTTCCAGGCCTTGTCCGATAGCATTCGTGAGTGTTCGAAGTTCATTTCTCGGGCGGCCTACGATGGCTTTGAGGCATCGGCCCGAGTGGCCGGAGCCGGCATTGGTGCCTGCTGGCAGGCCTGGCTTCAGTCATCCGACCTCGAGCTATGGGTACAGGACAAGCTAGTCGATGTCCCCTGCAGAGGTGAAAACCTCTTCGGTAAGCCCATGTCTGACAAGGCGGCAGAACTCGAGTCCGAGACTCTCACTCGGACTCGCCTGTCCCGAAAGACCTCCGCTTCTCCGCAGAAGCGGAAGGGGCCGGGGAAGAAGCCTTTTTACCCGAGGAAGGTGCTTGCCTATAAGCAACCCCACCTTCAATACTAGGCATCGGCGGCTCCCACTCAGGGCCCGCAGGCTGAGGGTCAGGGAAATGGCCCCCGTAGGCCGAGGGCCCCCAAGCCCGCTACACAGCCCCCTGCCCAGCAGGGTGGGGGCTTTTGACTATGCCAGCATAGCCTCTCCCCCCCCCCCCCCCGCGTCCTTCGCTCAGCACGGGGGGCAGGCTGATTCACTTTGCCCACAGGTGGTCGGCCATAACATCCAATTCCTGGGTGCTGCAGGTGGTTCAGAGGGGCTACCTCTTGCATTTTCACCAGGTGCCTCCCCCCTACTTCCCAGGGGAGCCTCCAAGGCCCCCTCTGCACAGAGACTTGCTCCTTCAGGAGCTGCAGGGTCTGCTGGGGGAGCAGGCTGTGGAGCCAGTGCCCTAACATCTGTGGGGTCAAGAGTTCTACTCGAGGTACTTCCTGGTCCCAAAGAGAACAGGAGGCCTCAGACCCATTCTGGACTTACGCAACCTCAACAAGTTCCTGCAGCGGGAAAAGTTCAAGATGCTTACCCTTGGAATCCTGCTGCCCTACCTCCAGCAGGGAGATTGACTATGCTCCTTGGATCTAAAGGATGCCTATACTCACATCCTTATTCATCCGGACCACCGACAATATCTCAGATTTGTGGTGGCAGGGAAACATTATCAGTACCGCGTGCTGCCCTTCGGCTTGTGCTCCGCCCCCAAGGTGTTCACAAAATGCCTGGCAGTGGTGGCGGCCTTCCTGAGACTTCAAGGCCTGTTTGTTTTTCCATACCTGGACGACTGGCTCGTCCGGGCGCAGTCGGCCATAGAGGTCGCTCAGGCCGCGCAGCGCACGGTGGCTCTGCTTCAGCACTTGGGCTTCTTCATAAACTTCGGGAAGTCCACGTTGCGTCCCTCTCAGGATCTCGAGTTCATAAGGGCACGGCTAGACACTCTGCGAGCTCGTGCCTTCTTGCCTCGGGAGCGAGCCGACAGGCTCATGGCTCTGGCCGGCAGGTTCCACAGCGCGTCCCTGGTCCCGGCCAGACGGTTCCTGCAACTGCTCGGTCATATGGCCTCCACGGTCCATGTCACACCGAACGCCTGGCTGCATATGAGGCCTGTCCAGTGGTGTCTTCGCACTCAATGGCATCAGGCCACAGGGAGTCTGGTGGACCTTCTACAGATCTCCGACCGCCTGGTCTCCTCTCTGCAATGGTGGCTTCACCTGCCCAACCTGGTACTGGGCATGCCCTTTCAGTCTCCCGCACCTTCCCAGGTGCTGACGACAGATGCCTCTCTCCTGGGGTGGGGAGCGCATTGCCAGGGAGCACGCACTCAGGGCCTTTGGACTCCTTGGGAGGCGGCTCAGCAGATCAACTTCCTGGAGCTGCGGGCGATCCGCCTAGCTCTGCGGACCTTCTTTCACCTCACCTCGCGTCAGTCTGTATTGGTGCAGACGGACAATCAGGTGGCCATGTTCTACGTGAACAAACAGGGGGGCACGGGCTCCCTCCTGCTCTGTCAGGAGGCCCGGAGACTGTGCTCCTGGGCAGTCGACCACAACGTCCTCCTCAAGGCTGTTTACCTGCCCGGGCAGGAAAACTGCCTGGCCGACAGGCTGAGCCGGGTCTTGCAGCCCCACGAGTGGAGGTTGAACCCCGGCGTTGCCCAGCAAATCTTCCGCCGGTGGGACTCCCCCACCGTGGACCTCTTTGCCAGTCCCCTGAACCGGCAACTCCCCCGGTTCTGCTCTCGGCATCCGCATCCCCTCAGAGTAGCTCCGGATGCTTTCCTCATTTCGTGGTCCACAGGCCTACCGTATGCCTTTCCTCCCACACCGCTGGTATCCCGGATGCTTTTCAAGGTTGTCCGGGACGGGGCCTACGTGATCCTGATAGCGCCCCAATGGCCGAGGCAACCCTGGTTTCCTCTGCTCCTGCTGTTAGCGGTGGACACCCCTCTTCCTCTGGGGTTTCAGCCTGATCTTCTGACCCAAGATCAGGGTACTCTCCTGCACCCCAACCTCCGGGCCCTTCACCTGATGGCCTGGCTGCTGAGAGGGTAGTCCTAGCTCCGCTCTCGCTCCCTCCGGAGGTGGAAGCTGTCGTCCTGGCGTCTCGGCGACCTTCTACCCGGAAATATTACGCCCTCAAATGGCGTCGCTTCTCGGTCTGGTGTTCTCAGCGTTCTGAGGACCCATTCGCCTGCCTAGTATCGGTGGTATTGCAATACTTGCTTCACCTCTCCGATCTCGGCCTCAAGTCCAACTCTGTCAGAGTCCACCTCAGTGCTCTCTCGGCACACCATTCGCCGGTGGAGGGCCAGCCTCTTTCCTCGCACCCCTTGGTGGCGCATTTCCTCAGGGGCCTGCTTCTGCTTAAGCCCCCGTTGCGCCCTCCGGCTCCTGACTGGGATCTCAATGTGGTTTTACAAAGGCTTACTTGCCCGCCTTTTGAACCCATGGCTACCTGCCCCCTCCGTTTCCTCTCCTGGAAAACTCTCTTCTTGGTAGCCCTTACCTCCGCTAGGCGCGTTAGTGAACTACAGGCCCTAGTGTCGGAGCCCCCTTACACCAGGTTCTACAAGAATAGGGTTGTCTTACGGACGCACCCTAAGTTTCTCCCGAAGGTGGTTTCCTCTTTCCACATCAATCAAGAGGTGGTTCTTCCGACCTTCTTTCCCAGGCCGCATACCAGCAGAGCTGAGACTGTTCTGCATACCCTGGACTGTCGAAGAGCCTTGTCCTTCTACCTTGACCGTACGCGTGAGCATAGGAAAGCTGTCCAGCTTTTCGTTTCCTTTGACCCCAATTGGTTGGGGGTCCCTGCCTCTAAGCGTACTCTGTCCATCTGGGTAGCTGACTGTATCGCCTGGGCGTATGAGGCAGTCGGCCTCTCCTTGGACAGTCGAGTCACGGCGCACCGTGTCAGGGCGAAGGCGGCGTCTGTAGCCCACCTCCGCTCTGTTCCGTTGGCAGACATCTGCCGGGCCGCTACTTGGTCTTCCAGCCAGACTTTTGCGGCTCATTACTGCCTGGAGAGGGAGTCCCGCAGGGATAGTGCTTTCGGACAGGCAGTCCTCCACAATCTCTTTGAGGTTTAGGCAACTCCTACCCTCCGGCCCCGGTGTTGGCTACCAGCCGGATTCATATTCAGAGAAGATTCCTTCCTTCTGTGCTGTTGAGCTGGAGGGAGCTCATTTCCAGCTTGAGGTCTCCGGTAGCCTTAAGCTAGGGAGTCCCATAAGTGAGGACTGACTTCCTGCTTGGTCCTGGAGAAAGAGTAGTTACTCACCTGTAACAGGTGTTCTCCAGGAGCAGCAGGAATCAGTCCTCACTACCCTCCCTCCTCCCCTTGGAGTTGCAGTCATTCTTATGGTTGCTGTCTTCCGCTATGTCATTCGACTGAGCAAGATGGCATCCTTGGGCGGGAAGAGGACCGCGCATGCGCGCTGCAATCCCAAAGGCTTTCTTCAAAAGCTGGGGAAATTGCTCCGCGTGGGCTCCGTCGGCGCCGACGTCACCCCATAAGTGAGGACTGATTCCTGCTGCTCCTGGAGAACACCTGTTACATGTGAGTAACTACTCTAACTTCGCAAAGTCCACTTTGCTCCCTTCCCAGAACTTGGAGTTCATAGGGGCCCGGTTGGACTCTCTCCTGGCAAAGGCATTCTTGCCAGAAAACAGAGCCCGAAGGTTGATGGCCTTGGCAAGTCAGTTTCTCAGCAGGTCCCTGGTCTCCGCCAGACTCTGCCTGCGGCTTCTAGGCCACATGGCTTCCACAGTACATGTGACCCCCAATGCCAGGCTCCATATGAGGCCTGCACAGTAGTGCCTTCGGACTCAGTGGTCACAGGCCACTGGCAGCCTCAGAGACAGGATAAGGGTGTCCAGACCTTTTCTGCACTCCCTCAACTGGTGGCTACACCCACCCAATCTGCTGAAAGGGGTGCCCTTTCAGATTCCAGGTTACACAGTGATTCTAACAACAGATGCCTCCCTGCAAGGCTGGGGAGCGCATTGTCTGGGCAAGTGCACCCAGGGTCTGTGGTCTCCCTGGGAGGCTGCACAGCAGATCAATCTCCTAGAACTCAGAGCTATTCGATTATTTATTTATTTATTTAACAGTATTTCTATACCGCCTTATCATATAATCAAGGCGGTGAAATAACAATACAAACAAAAGTAGTGAGAGTGTGATTCATGCAGTGAAGGAGATTTTAAAATATACATGTGAGTGGAAAGTGTATTAGATTATAATGAACTATAAACATTAAGCGCTATAGTACAGCATGATCTAAACTACAAGGTTATATACAATTAGGATTAGATAATATCATGGGTCACTGTACAAAGATTAAATGGCAGGACCATAATGTTCGATGAAAAGCATTATTTTCAACTGTTTACGGAAGTCTTTGAGGTCCGTTGTTGATCTTAAATCGTCTGGGAGTGAGTTCCAAATTATTGGAGCAGCCAGGGAGAGTGCTCTCTCAGTTGTGTCCTTTCGTAAATTTCTGAAGTCGCTTAAGTGTTGACTCTATTTGAAGTTCCCCTTCTTCTTGGTCGAGTGCTAATGTCTGGATGAATGAGGGAGTGCAGGCTGTTGGCTAAAATATGATGTTTAATTTTAAAAATGTTAATTATTGTTTTGTATTTAATACGTGAGCGGATTGGGAGCCAGTGTAGGTCTTTCAAAACTGGAGTAATGTGGTCATGACTAGTTGATCCAGTTATAATGCGGTCTGCAGTGTTTTGAGCTAATTGAAGAGGTTTGAGTGATTGCTTTGCTAGCCCAAGGAAGATGGGATTGCAGAAGTCCAGTAAAGGAGTGATCAGCGCTTGACATACAGTACGGAAGTGATCAGTTGCAAGGAGAGGTTTGAGTCTTCTGATAATTCTCATCCTGTAATATGCATTCTTGATTGTTTTGTTTATGTGTGCTTTAAGATTCAATTCGCTGTCCAGTGTTACTCCAAGGTATTTAACTTCCGTTTTCATTGGTATGGTTTTGTCTGCCACTCTGATGTCCAGTGGAAGTAAAAATTCTGGGTTGCGAGTGATTATTAGAGCTTCCGTCTTGCTGTAGTTAATTGAGAAGTTATTGTCATTACACCATCTTGTCATTTGTGTTAAGCAGTCTGATATTTTGGAGTAGACTGGGTTGTCAATAGAAATAGATATGTAAATCAAAATATCATCCGCATAAATTGTGTACTGAATGCTATTTGCATTCATAATGTTGAATATTGGTTGTATGTATATGTTAAATAGAAGTGCTGAAAGGGCGGACCCTTGAGGCACTCCTTGGAGTACTTTTATGGGTTGGGAAGTGTTGTAACCTACCTTGACCCGAATCTGCCTGTCGAAGAGGTAAGATTGAAACCATTTTAAAGTAGTACCATGAAGCCCAATCTTCTTTAGTCTTTCCAGGAGAGTTAGGTGGTCAACTGTGTCGAAAGCTGAGATGTCTACGAAGATCATTAGAATACCTTTCTTAGTGTTGTCTATTACTCGGAGGATGTTATCAAAGAGGTAGATCAGAAGTGTTTCGACTCCATGGTTCGGGCGAAATCCATGCTGGTTATCATCTAGAGGGGCATGATTGTCGATGTGATCCTGTAATTGCTGTTGTACAGAAAGCTTTCACTCCTATCCTGGCTCAACAGTCTGTCCTGATTCAGACAGACAACCAAGTTCCCATGTTTTATGTGAACAAACAGGGCGGAACTGGGTCCCGGATTCTTTGTCGGGAAGCTCAGGACCTTTGTTCTTTTGCCCTCAAGCACAACATGCTCCTCAGGGTTGTGTACCTTCCGGGCCAGGACAACTACCTGGCAGACAGATTGAGCAGGATACTGCAGCCCCACGAGTGGCAGCTGCATCCTTCAGTAGTTCAGAAGATCTTCCTGAAATGGGGTCTCCCTTTGATGGATCTCTTTGCCAGCCCCATCAACAAGCAACTGCCAAAGTTCTGCTCCAGGCAACCACATCCTCTGCGGATAGCAGCGGATGCTTTTCTGATATCTTGGTCTCAGGGCCTCCTCTATGCGTTTCCTCCCACGCCCTTGGTGGCCTGAACCCTATTCAAGATTCTTCAGGACAAGGCCTCGGTCCTGCTGGTAGCTCCCAGGTGGCCGAGACAGCCTTGGTTTCCTCTTCTGCTTCAACTGGCGGTGGATCCTCCATTGCCTCTGGGGTTGCAACCCGACCTTCTCACACAGGACCAGGGTTCCCTTCTGCACCCCAATCTCAAGTCTCTCAATTTGATGGCCTGGAGGCTGCAAGGGTAGTTTTGGCTCCCTGGGGCCTACCTCAGGAAGTTGAGGAGGTTGTCCTAGCCTCTAGGAAACAGTCCACTAGGAAAACCTATGCTCTCAAGTGGAAGAGGTTTTCTGTGTGGTGTCACCTACGTACAGAGGATCCTTTCTCCTGTACTGTGCCAGTAGTTCTTCAGTACTTACTGCACTTATCCACTCAGGGACTTAAGTTCAATTCTGTTTGGGTCCACCTCTCAGCTGTAGCAGCTCACCACTCATTGGTAGAGGAGCAATCTCTATCTGGTCACACCTTGGTGTCCCGCTTTCTCCGTGGCTTGCTTTTGCTCAAGTCTCCCATCCGTCGTCCTGCCCCTGAGTGGGAGCTGAATGTGGTCTTGCAGCAACTGACTCGCCCTCCTTTTGAGCCGATGGCTACTTGTCCACTACGCTTCCTCTCCTGGAAGACACTCTTCCTGATAGCCCTTACCTCGGCTAGGCGAGTAAGTGAGCTTCAGGCCCTGGTCTGTGACAGGCCTTACACCAGGATTTATAGGAACAGGGTAGTCCTCAGGACTCACCCAAAGTTCCTTCCAAAAGTTGTCTCCTCTTTCCACTTCAATCAGGAGGTGGTTCTTCCAACATTCTTCCCTAGGCCTCATGCAAGCCAGGCTGAAGCAGTTCTGCATACCCTGGACTGTAGGAGGGCCTTATCCTTCTACCTTGACCGTACGCAGGGGCATAGGAGGGCTACTCAGCTCTTCGTATCCTTTGACCCTAATAAGTTGGGGTTGACTGTGTCCAAGCGTACCTTGTCCATCTGGGTGGCTGACTGTATCACCTGGGCTTCCAAGGCGGCTGACCTTCCTTTGCAGGGTAGGTCACGGCCCATCGTGTCAGGGCGATGGCTGCCTCAGTGGCTCATCTCCGCTCTGTGCTCTTGGTAGACATCTGCAGGGCTGCAACATGGTCTTCAAGCCAGACTTTTGCAGCCCATTACTGCCTAGAGAGGGAGTCCCGTAGGGGCAGTGCTTTTGGCCAGGCAGTATTCCGGAATCTCTTTGAGGTTTAGGCAACTCCTGCCCTCCTGCCCTCTGTTGGGCTACCGGTGGAGGTTGTGTCCTTGAAAAGCCTTTCTTTGCTGCTGAGACTAGAGGGAGTTCTCTTGTTCAGCCTGGGTTCCTCAGTAGCCCAGAGCTAGGGAGTCACCCATATGTGAGGACTGACTTCCTGCTTGGTCCTGGAGAAAGAGTAGTTACTCACCTGTAACAGGTGTTCTCCAGGAGCAGCAGGAATCAGTCCTCACAACCCTCCCTCCTCCCCTTGGAGTTGCAGTTGTACATAGTTTATTTTTTCATTTTTGTGTGCTGTTCTTAGCTATGTCATTTGACTGAGGTAAGATGGCACCTTTAGGCGGGAAGGGAACCGCGCATGCGTGCCTGCATTCCCAAAGGCTTTCATAGAAAGCTGGGGAAATGCTCCGCTGGGGCTTCATTGGTGCCGATGACACCCATATGTGAGGACTGATTCCTGCTGCTCCTGGAGAACACCTGTTACAGGTGAGTAACTACTCTTTTTCTTCCAGTTGTTGCTAGTTGACAGGGTGCATTGTCATCCTGGAAGAAATATCTGCCAGGAAACTATCTGCTCAGCTGATGGCAACATGCACTTCTGCAGAATTCCTATGTTTTGTTGCTGCATTCACCATCCCGTCAATGATATGGAGTCTTTCAACACCACTGGCTGCCATGCATCCCCTTGCCATGCATCCCCTTGCCATGCATCCCCTTGCCATGCATCCCCTTGCCATGCATGACCTTGGATGCTTCACAGAGATATTCAAGCACTCTCGTTTGTACTCTTCATGAGGAAACCTCCTCACATTGGTTTTGCCCTGGTAACCCAGAATGCAGAATGTGCTTTTGTCGCTGAACAAAACTTTCTCCCAGTCAGCCTTGCTCCATTTTGAGTACTTGGATGTCAACTTGCATCTCTTTCTCTTTTCCACCATTAGTAGCGGCTTCCTTCATGCTTTACAGCCCCTCAACCTGTACTCCAAGCATAGTCTCCTCACAATGGAAGTGCAAACTGTAACAGAACACTTCTTCCATTCCCACAGAAGCTCAGGGGAGGTTATCTTGAATTTGCCAAGAGATGTCCTTATCAAGGCCCTGTTGTCCCTCTTGGTTGACTTTCTAGGCCGACCGCTACGATGTTGGTCCTGCGTATTTCCCGTCTCCTTATGCTTCTCCAGAATGTGAACAATCGTTCTGTGATTACAGCCAACCTTTGTTCCAGTCTGTGAGCTGGCATACCCCTCCTTGTGCAAAACCACTAATTGGACTCTGTCCTCCATTGATAGAAAATGCGACCTCTTCACCATGCCAGGACATTGAGCATCCGATGCGATACACCCCAGTTGATCCACATTAAATTCAAATCCTGTGTGCTGCCAAAATACCATGCAATGATTGGCTATCAAATATGACTTCCTATTGGCTGAGGAAGCACAGTATTCTATTGGTTCATTTTGATCCTGCTTTGACACAGAATCCAGTTGATCGTACTAGGACATCGTTTCCTCATGACAGCCATACAAAGTTCACAGACAAGTGATTTTGCATGCAGAAATGGCTGCCAAATTAAATTTGCAACATAACAGTATATAATAAGCCAGGATTCTGCCATAGAATTTGGAAAGATTGTCTAAATAAAGCTGAGAATAGCTTGATCATGCAGCCTATGCAAGACTTTTGCACACCACTGTAGCTGTCACGACATTGTTGTAAGAGCCTGAATATATTTTAGATCTTTGCATGTGAATCTTTTTTGCTACAACAGCAGCAGAGCCCCGGGATTCCTCTTTCTAGGAGTTCTCATAGGGCCTTTTATGGGATTCATTTGCTCGCTGAGGCAGATTTGTTGCTCCTTCAGGTGCAGACCAGATATTTTAAATAATCTTTCAGTATATTGCTGTGGATCTTTAAGGACCTGGGCGACGTGGGCATATTTAATACAGTGGTACATCATGAAAAGGGCTCCAAGACCAGACAAATAAGTTGTGTGTGTCTGTAATTGGTATCTTTGATTTGTAATCGACTTTGGGCACTTTTTAAAACCTATCTTTTTCCTGGCAAATTGAGGCTAGTTGAGCTAGATCAAACTCAATTTTCAGTTTCTCTGTCTTCTCTCATATGTTATTGAAGGAAGGGAAGCAAGACCCATTCAACTGTGAACACTGCAAAACAAAAACTGAAGGCTATACTCAAGGGGAATAAAGGAACAACTATGCAAGCTCAGAAAACCCTTCCAGAGGTTTCTGAGCTGTGGGAGAGTAGACTTATTCAACTCCATCTAATGACGTCACCAACTTTATGCTTGTCCATATAGAATTGTCCTTCCAATTTTGCAATCATAAGGCTGAGTCTGTACGTCAGTCACCTTCTCTGACCCTTTTCATATCCAGGCTGAAAACTCACCTCTTTGCTGCCGCTTTTGGATCTTGATTCACCTGATCTCCTTTGTGTTTCTTAACCATTCCTCCTAGATGTATCCCATGTCTATAGCTACTGTGTTCTCTGTCTTGACTAGATTGTAAGCTCTGATGAGCAGGGACAGTCTTTTACATGTGTCTTTGCAGTGCTGCTGCATAGATTTTGTAGCACTATACAAATGTTCAGGAGGAGTAGTAGTAGCATTCTAAGAGTATACATTGTGGGGTCGATTTGGAAATTATTGCAGCCTGTTGTGCCTCCACTGTCTGAAAACTTGTATTTGTTTCTTATAATGCAAATTTGTACTTCACATCCTTTATTGTTTTAATTGAATAGCATTTTTATTTAGTGAAACTTTTTTGACATAAAAATGTTCTCTGTAATTTATTTCAGCGTAAATAAAATTGTCATTTTGTACAGGTTGGAGCTGCATTGAGACCAGCATTTTCACAAGATACTCCTTCTGACATCACAGCAAAAGCCTGCCAGGTACAGGGAATGAAAATACCTTCATTGTATATTAAATTTTATGGTGTTTTAAGGAAGGCTTCATTTAACCTTACTTTAGAGAACCAAAGATATTTACAATTTCACAAAATAATAATGTAACACTAATTCTTCAGGGCCAAGCAGAAAGCAAGTCCTCACTTACGGGTGACGTCACTGATGGAGCCCGCATGGGAAAGCTCCCCAGCTTCCATAGGAAATTTTGGGAGGACCATCATGTATGTGTATCCGTCTTCCCGCCTGAAAGGAGCCATCTTACCTCAGTCTTCTTTTTCCGCGAGCCTCTTAGACATCCATCTGTATCTGGAAATCAGTTGATACCCCTGGGTTTGTTTTTCCATTTTTGGTATGTTTTTTTTCTGGTCATGTGCTTGTCACCGTCTTCCTGCTGGTCCTCCGGAGCATTGGTGCCTCGGCACCATGTTTTTCTCAGTTATTTTTCTTTTTCTTTTCTTTTTGGTGCGTGTGTTTTTTCTTTCGCGCCTCCCTGGTCAACTAGAACATTGGCATCTTTTGACTTGGCGGAAGCCATCTTCCCCAACATGTCAAAGCTGGCCAATGTCTTCAAGACGTGCTCCCAGTGTGGCCAGACCATCTCCTCGATGGACCACCATATCTGGTGCCTTCAATGCCTTGGACCCACCCATGAGCCCTCCACCTGTGCTCTCTGCTTGCAGATTACGCTCAAGGGGCTCAGGAGCAGAGAGAATTGCTGTACGAGTTCTCCAGTCATCAGCATTGCCACTGCCATTGATATCAATATCGATGTCTTCGAAGGCCTCCACTGAGGCTTCAGCTTTGCATGGGGACCATGCTCACTAGAAGCCGTAGGACCACGGTACATCAGAATGGAGGCCATCCTTCAATGAAATTCTGCCCCAGAAGGACCAGACATCTGCCTTTCGAAGTCGATGGGTGATGCCGAGAGCCTGGATAAGTCCCATGGACACTGGCATTGAACCCCTTCTCGGCACGACTCCAAGGGCAATGGCAGGGAGCAGCCTCCTAAGCTGCCCCATTGGGAGGAGTTGCCTCCCAAGGCCCAGGAGGGCCATCAGGTGACTCGCAATACAGTCACCATCGTTGAGTCCCTTGACAAGGGAACCGGCCATGGGTGACCATGATTGCTGCCCCAGTTCCCACCACTTCAGACACCATCCATGCAGGTTCTCAAGCACAGCCTGGCTGCGTTCTTGGCTTCGCAGGCTGCCCGCAACCCAATACCTTCTGGTTTCTCAGTGCCGAGGGTGGCCCTGTCCACAGCGGTGTCCTCATTGTCCATAGGTGCAGCCCATCCTGGAAGCTCACGCTCTCCCCGGTCAGGGAAACAACTCAGGCAGATGGTCGAATTTCCTGTCGGTGCCCCATGGTTCCCCCCGAGTACCTCCGGGTCTGACTGTTTGGAGCCTCTGACTCCATTCCCACCTCCTGACTGCTGAAGGCACTATGAGGAATTGCGTCAGTACTCTGATTTCCTCACTGATTCAGATTCCAGTGGCTAGGAGACCAAGGAAGAATCCCTGATGCCTGAGCGCTATCAAGACATCTCCTCGGATCCCTCTCCACTTTATGAATGCCAGAAGTCCCCACCGGAGGGTATATCCTTCCATGAATTTGTGAGGAACATGGCCAAAGCCTTGCCCTTTTACTATCAAGGCTGAAGAGGAGCCCAGGGCAGAGGAGTTGGAGATTCTCTAATATCCCTCCCTCCCAAGGAGACTATTACGGTTCCCGTTCAACAGATCCTTGTTCTACATCAACAAACTGGGGCACGGGCTTGTACCTCCTCTTCCGGGATACAATGTGTCTCTGGAAGTTCGCCATTTCACACAGCATGCTTTTCCGAGTGGTGTACCTGGTGGGGAGCTCAGTTTCCTGGTAGTTCACCTCAGTTGAGTCCTTCAACTGCACGAGTGGACTCTCAACAGACAAGCTGCCAGCCGCATCTTCTTGATGTGGGGCACCCCAAGCATAGACCTTTTTGTGTCACCGGACAATGCCCAGGTGCTGCAGTTCTGTTGTAGGATTCCATGCGGCATTTGGATAGCTCCTGAAGCCTTTCTGTTGGATTGGCGCGAGGGCCTGCTTTATGCTTGTCCAACAGCTCCTCTGGTAGCCAGGACTGTCTTCAAGCTCCAGGAGGACAAAATTGCCATGATCCTCATTGCCCCACAGTGGTCCAGACAGCCATAGTTCCCTCTTCTCCTCCGTCTGTCTCTGAGGCAGCCGCTCTGGCTCTGTTTTGACCCAAATCTGATCTCCCAAGATGAGAATCTCTTCTTCACCCTAGAATCTGCTCCCTAGCTCTCACGGCATGGATGCTGAGTGCGTAGTTCTCGCAGAGCTCCACCTACCATCTGATGTGAAGGATGCCTTAGCTTTGCAAAGGAATCCCACGGTATTCCTACACAATTAAATGGTGTAGATTCCCTTTGTGGTGTGCAGACAAGGCGCTGAACCCCTTCTCTTGCTCGGTGGAGACTTTGTTGACTTACCTGCTCCATCGGTAAGAGTGCATCTCAGCGCAGTTGCAGTCTGCCATCGTGGGGTGGATAGTAAACCCATCTCTGCGCATCCCCTTGTAACTCATTTCATGAGAGGCCTCTTGCTGTCTCTGCCTCCGTTTAAGCGCCTGCCTGTGGCGTGGGACCTTAACATAGTGCTCGGGCAACTTCTTTCTGCCCTTTTAAGCCACTCATCTCCTGCCTGCTCGAATTTGTTTCTGAAAGGTCATTTTTGCTAGTGCCAATTACCTCTGCATGTAGAGTTGGTGAACTCCAAGCGCTAGTAGTGCATCCTCCATACACAAAATTTCATCAAAGTAGCATGGTTCTCTAGACTTTCCCTAAGTTTCTCCCTAAGGTAGTCTCTACCTTTCACCTCAACCAGTCAGTGGTATTGCCCACCTACTTTCCTAGATCTCACGTCAACAGGACTAAGGCTTCCTTGCATACCTTAAATTGCAGGAGAACACTGGCTTTCTAGCTAAATGAATGAAAGCCCACCGCCGCTCTTTTCAGCTTTTTGTCATCTTTGAATCCAATAGGCTTAGGAATAGAGGTTTCCAAGCATACTCTTTCACTCTGGGTTGTAGACGGCATCTCCTTTGCATATGCACAAGCTGGCCTGAGCCTGGAACGACATGTCACGGCTCATAATGTCTGAGCAATGGCTGCTTCTGTAGCGAACTTGCACTCTGTCTCCACAGTGGAGATCTGTAGGGCTGCAATGTGGTCCTTTGTCCACATTTTCATGGCCCACTACTGTCTAGATGGAGATTCCTGGCATGACAGCAACTTTGGCCAAGTCGTACTCTGGCACCTCTTTGGGATTTAGCTCAACTCCTCCCTTCGGCCCTTCTTGTACGCCCAGGCTACCATAAAGTCGTATTGACGTTGATTACTGTTGAGGTTATTCTGGGCTTCCCCTATGATTATTTGGGGTGTTTCCTATTTTTATTTGGCTGTTTGTGTTTAACCCCAACATACATACAGGACCTACCTTAAACAAATTGCTCGTGCCATCGTAAGAGCATGGAACATTTTTTTATTTTATCTTGTCAGGTCTGTAACATCACAAGCTTTGCTTTTAACTTATAAGGTACAAATTTCAATATCAATCCATAGCATCAATACATCTATAACAAGCAAAGCACCTGACTTAAGTGTAAAAGGTCCTGGAGACAGAGAGCGAGCCTCACTCTCTAGTGAGATCAGCCCATGTCTGTCTAGCTATCCGAATTTCTCTGCTATATTTATATCCACTTTTAAGCTTGAGACAAATCTACTATTGATATGCAGATTCCCTTCCTTTCATGTTCCCTATCAAGCAAATCTGCTCCTCAATCTCTACCCTCCCTTCCCTTCTTTTCTCCTGTGGCATCCTGTCTAAAATCATTTTCATGGTAATCTTCATAGCTGTGTGCTGACTCTGGTTCCTGTAGATAAAGTTGGCTCCTGTAGAAAAAGTTCTTCATTTTCTCCTTTGGTCATTCAAGGGGCCCAGGTAACAGTTTTGTCACTAGCTGTGTAGTTCTCATTGTCTCAGCTCTGGGTCAGGATAATAGCTTATTCCGTAGCTCCACACTGCTATTTCTGCAGTTTTAGTGTGAAAAGATGAAAGGGTCAGCAAGCTTTGTTCTTTCTTTCTTAGGCCTGGAGCTATAGACGTTAGCACAAAGATGGAAGACAGTATTACCTGAAGAGGGATTCATTTTCCTTCATTACTGAGGTTGATGTTCAAGCTGGACACTGACTCTCGAAAACTTACAGTGATTTCTTATGTTGTCTTTCTCGGTTTGTTTTTCTGGTTGCTCTGTTGGGCTTTTTACAGGTTTTTTCGGTAGCTTATAGCTTGGAAATCTCATATGTGAGGTCTTACTTCCTGCTAGGTCCCTGAGAAAGTGTAGCAGGTGTTCTCTGGGAACAACAGGAACAAGTCCTCACTACCCTCCTTCCTTCCCATGGAGTTGATTCTTTGCTTGATTAAGCTATGTCATCAAACTGAGGTAAGATGGCTGTTTTCAGGCAAGGAGACAGTCACACATGTGTGACTGTTCTCCCAAAAGCTTCCTATGGAAGCTGAAGAGCGTTCTCACATAGGCTCCATCAGTGATGTCGCCCATATGTGAGGACTTATTCCTGCTTTTCCTAGAGAACATCTGCTACAGGTGAGTAACTACACTTTTTGTTTACTTGCTTGCAAAAGTTTCATCTTATTATTTAGACTTTAAAAAAGCTTTCAGATTATAGGCCCAGCTGTGATTGGTAATAGCTATAATTCAGTAGTGGTTCTCAACCTAGTCCTTAGGACATAGCCAGTGAGTCTGGTTTTCATGGTATCCTCAATGAATCTGCTTTGAGAGAGATTTGAATGCACTGCCTCCATTGTATGCAGATCTGTTTTATGCATATTTGTTGTGGATATCCTGAAAACCAGACTGGCCAGGCTATATCTTGAGGACTAATTGAGAACCATTGTTCTATGGTATGCTAGAGATAACAGCTTGCAGACCTCTTTCATTCCATTTATGAAACCCCCGGATTATAGAGTATTTTACACCAGATATTTTATGTAGCACTCATTGCTACACAAGAAAACTTTTGTGTAACAATGAATCAAAATTATATAGCACTTTTTTCAATAAGAATAATGGTGGTGGTGCTACTTGTGAGCCATCTCTCAAAATGGGTGCTTCAATTTTTCTTTTGCTTCTGGATGTTTGAAAATGAGCATCTCTTCATTTTCATGCGCATTCCGACTTCAAGATAAACATAGATGTGAATTCTGAATAAAATGATCGTGATCGTGCAAGACACGAACACATTACTCCTGTTCTGAAAGACCTCCACTGGCTCCCAATTAGGTCACGCATCAAATACAAAACAATCATAAACATATTTAAGATCAAACAACACACCTCAGCCAACAGCCTGCACACCCTCATACAGACAGACACCAGCACACGCCCAAGAAGAAAAGGAACCTCCAACCGAGTCAACACCCCCAGAGACGTCAGAAAAACTCGCAAAGACACCACAGAAAGAGCACTCTCCCTGGCTGCCCCAACAATCTGGAACTCCCTCCCAGACAAACTGAGATCAACGACGGACCTAAAAGACTTCTGCAAACAGCTGAAGACAACACTGTTCATAGAACACTATGGACACGTAACTTGACCTAGCCACCAAGGACTTCTCACATCCCCCCTCCCACACCCTGATAAGAAAATATATAACGGCACACGATGTATCTTAAATGTATTATAGGACACACTGTATTATAGCGCACAATGTATATAGTTCAACTAATCTAACACACTATAACCTCACACATACAACCCATGATATAGCTTTCACTGCATGAAATACACAACGTTTGTGATTGTTTTGCTGTGATACCGCCTTGTTTGTAGGATAAGGCGGTATAGAAATACTGTTAAATAAATAAATAAAATAAATAAAGAGATGGGATATGATATAAGAGCTGTCACTATTTGTGGGAGGACACATCTTGTGCTGTGTTATGCTGAACAGGCCTGTAACTACTGAATGCAGGCAAGACGGCAAGCTAAACTGAGGTTGGGGAAATTGTATTTGAGACTTCTGAGTGAGAGAGTTTGTGAACTTCCCTTCCCCTGCAGTTGGTCTGTCTTTTAGTACAATTTATATTTAAACATAAGGACATAAGAAATGCCATACTGAGTTGACCAAGGTCCACCAAGCTCAATATCCTGTTTCTAAAAGTGGCCAATCCAGATCACACGTACCTGGCAGGTTCCCAAAATGGTACATAGGTTCCACAATGCTTGTCCCAGGGTAAGCAGTGAATGTCCGGGTCCTCTTTAATGATGGTATATGGACCTTTCCTCCAGGAACTTGTCCAAACCTTTTTTTTTTTTTTTTAAATCCAGCTACATGAACAGCTTTTACTACATTCTCCGGTAATGAATTCCAAAGTTTGATTACACATTGAGTGAAATTTTTTTTCTCTAATTAGTCTCAAATGAGTTACATTGTACTTAGTTGCATATCCCCCTAGTCTTTCTACTTTTTGATGGAGTAAACAGCCAATTTAGGTTTACCCATTCTACTCCATTCATTAATTTATAGACCTCTAACATATCTCCCCTCAGCCGTCTCTTTTCTAAGTTAAAGAGCCCTAACCTTTTAAGCCTTTCCTTAGAGGGGTATCCTTCCATCCCCTTTACCATTTTGGTGGCTCTTCTCTGTACGTTTTCAAATTCTGCTATATCCTTTTTAAAAAATGGCAACAGGAATTGCACGCAATATTCAAGCTGTGTTTGCACCATGGAATGATAACAGAGGCATTATAATATCCTTGGTTTTATTCTCCATTCCTTTCCTTACGATTCCTAGAATTCTATTTGCTTTCTTGGCCGCAGCTGCAGGAGGGTTTCAACGTATTATCCACTATGAAAATTCTTTTCCTGGGTGATAATTCCTAATGTGAAACCTTGCATCATGTAACCATAATTTGGGTTCTTTCTGAGGTGCATAACTTTGTACTTCTCCACATTAAATTTCATCTGCCATTTGAACGTGCAGTCTTCCAGTTTATCAAGATCCTCTTGCAATTTTTCACAATTCTCTTGTGTTTTAACAAAATCAAATAGTTTTGTTTCATCTACAAATTTGATTACCTCACTTGTTGTTCCCATCTCCAGGTCATTTATGAATATGTTAAAAAGCAGCGGTCCCAGCACAGATCCCTGGGGTACTCCACTATTCAACTTTCTCCATTGAGAAACTTGGCCTTCTCCAGGACCAAGCAGGAAGTCAGTCCTCACATATGGGTGACGTCGGCGCCGACGGAGCCCTCGCGAAGCAATTTTCCCCAGCTTTCAAAGAAAGCCTTTGGGAATTGCAGCGCGCATGCGCGGTCTCCTTCCCGCCCAAGGGTGCCATCTTAGCCAGTCTTCTTTTTTCCGCGGAGCCCTACAGACGTACCCGCCGTGTCCCCGCTGAAAAACTTGATTTTAGTGATTTATTTCTATTTCTTTCTTCGGTTCGACGCCGGTCTTTTTCCTGCCCGGACTCGCGACGCCGTTGCGAGTCCTTCTGTTATTTTTCGGTTTTTCTGAATTTTAGTCAGTTTCGTTTTTCGGTTTTTCGCTGGCAGCCCGGTCCTTTGACCTTGCAGGGGCCCTTTTTCCCCCGATGGCTGCCAGTGGTTTCAAGCGGTGTGTTCAGTGTGACAGAAATATGTCACTCACTGACACACATGATAATTGCCTCCGCTGCCTCGGCCCGGATCACGAAGAACTGATCTGTGGGGCCTGCAGCAAAATGTCCTCCAAAGCGTTAAGGAGTCGGCGGCACCAGCGGGAACGAATCTTCGCTGATCCCGGCCGTACCCGGACCTCGTCGGAGGCCTCGGCGTCCAGAGGTTCCAGCTCTGACCATCGCCGGAGTTCCTCCGACAGGGGTTCTCCCTCCGGGGACCATCGACGGAAGGTAAAACCCGCGAGGGCGGCGTCGGTGGACGCTCCTGGCTCCGCGAGGGCCAGGTCGCATAGCCCCGATAGCCGTCCCGGGTCTTTGGAGAAGGAGCACCTCCCGAAGCGACCTCGTCTGGAGTCGGAGTTGCCTGCTCGGGTAAGTCCTGTAGTCCTCCTGGACTCACCTCAGAGGGGTCCGACGTCGGGCCCGACGCTGTCGGGGCCCGAGTCGGGGGCTGCTGGGTCACCTGAGGTCGGACTCAGGTTGACGGCCTTGGAGAGCAGACTATCTGCCTTCATGGACCAGCAGCGGGCACTGATCGCTAGCCTCGCTGGCGCCTCTGCCCCGACCGCCGGGACGTCGACGTCTAAGTCGACCCCGGAGACCGAGCCGATCCTCGAGTCCATGCGAGCTCGAGTCGATCTTCGGTCGAGGTCACCCTCGGCCTCCCGTTCGGGACCGAGGTCGTCGACGCCGACTCCCTCGGTGTCGGGGCAGCCGACGCCTCCGCCTGCCCGAGCCGACCCCACCGATTCCTCCTCGGAGTCGGCCTGGGAGTCTGAAGAGGAAGAGTCACCTGATTCGTTTCGAACTCGGTGTGTCCCCTCGGACTCACCTGAGTCCGAACCTCGGAAGCAGTCCCCTCCGGAGGATGCCCGGTTCTCAGACTTCGTCAGGGATATGGCCAAGGCTTTGGCCTTCCCTGCGGATCCCGAGGAGGAGCCTCGAGCCGAAGAGCTCGACGCCCTTCAGTATGACTCTCCCGCCAGGGAACACTTTACTGTACCGGTTCCTCCCATGCTGGAACGACTACTCTTCCGCATGTGGGAGAGTCCGGCATCGTCGCTGGTATTAAGCAAGCGGGTCGATTCCATCTATCGAGTCCCGGCTTCCAAAAAGCACAGCTACCGCACCATTCCATGGTAGTGGAATCGGCCATGCATAGGCTTAAGAGCCAGAAGATGCACTCCTCGGTACCTCCTGGCAGGGAGGCCCGTAACCTGGATGGCCTCGGTAAGAAGTGTTTCCAGGGCTCTATGCTTGCTTGTCGGGTCCAGACCTACCAGCTCTACATGGGCATGTATCTCAGAGACCTGGCTAAAGAGATAGCCGGATTCTCCGCTGGGCTGTCCGAGGAACCTTTGCGGAGGTTCCTGGCCTTGACAACTGGTATTCGGGAATGCTCCAAATTCATGTCCCGAGCAGCCTATGATGGCTTTGAAGCATCGGCTCGAGTGGCCGCAGCCGGCATCGGTGCCCGCCGACAGGCTTCGCTTCAGTCGTCTGACCTTGAACCCTGGGTGCAGGACAAGTTGGTCGATGTCCCCTGCCGAGGTGAGAACCTCTTTGGCAAGCCCATGGCTGAAAAGGCTGCACAAATCGAGACGGAGACTCTCACCAGAACTAGGCTTTCTAGGAAGACCTCCGCCCCTTCCCAGAAAAAGAAGGGCTCGGGAAAGAAGTCCTTTTACCCGAGAAAGGCGGCTGCCTATAAACACTACCCTCAATATCAGGCCTCCGCAGCTCCCCAACAGGGTCAGCAGGCCAAGGGACGGGGTAACGGGTCCCGTAGGCAGCAAGCCCCCAAGCCTGCACCACCGGCCCCTGCTCAGCAGGGTGGGGGTTTTTGACTTCATCAGCATAGCCTCTCCCCCTCAGCTGCTTCCTCCCAGTACCGGAGGCCGGCTGGTTCACTTCGCCCACAGGTGGTCCAACATCACTTCAGATGCCTGGGTGCTTCAAGTCGTAAGAGAAGGCTATCTTCTCCACTTCCACCAGGTCCCTCCCTCCTATTTCCCGGGAGAACCTCCACGACTCCCTCTGCACAGGGACTTACTCCTTCAGGAGTTAGCAAGTCTTCTTCAGGAACAGGCTGTGGAACCGGTGCCCCACCACCTGAGAGGTCAAGGCTTTTATTCCAGGTATTTCCTGATACCAAAAAGAACAGGAGGCCTCAGACCCCTCCTGGACTTGCGCAACCTCAACAAGTTCCTCGTGAGGGAGAAGTTCAAGATGCTTACCCTTGGAATCCTTCTGCCCTACCTCCAGCAGGGAGATTGGCTATGCTCCTTGGATCTAAAGGATGCCTACACGCACATCCTCATCCACCCAAGCCACCGCCAATACCTAAGGTTTGTGGTGGCAGGAAATCATTACCAGTACAGAGTACTGCCCTTTGGCCTATCCTCCGCACCGCGAGTCTTCACAAAATGTCTCGCGGTGGTGGCGGCTTATCTCCGGCTTCACGGCCTCTATGTCTTTCCGTACCTCGACGACTGGCTCATCAGAGCATCGTCCTCTCCGGAAGTCACCAATTCCACACACCGCACTGTGACTCTTCTGCAGTACTTGGGCTTTGTCATAAACTTCGCAAAGTCCACTTTGCTCCCCTCACAGGATCTCGAGTTCATCGGCGCAAGACTGCACACTCCTCAGGCACGAGCTTTCCTGCCTCTCGACAGGGCTCAACGGCTCATGGACCTAGCCGGCCGTTTTCGCAGCCAGTCCCTGGTCTCAGCCAGGCGCTTCCTGAGACTACTCGGCCATATGGCTTCCACCGTCCACGTGACCCCCAATGCCCGCCTGAATATGCGGCCTGCTCAATGGTGCCTTCGCAAGCAGTGGCAACAAGCCACGGGCGGCCTAGCCGACTTAGTGCGCGTCTCCGGGCCGCTGGCCTCTTCTCTACAGTGGTGGCTTCATCGGCCGAACCTGGTGCTCGCAATGCCTTTTCAGTCACCTCAGCCGGCTCAAGTGCTGACGACCGATGCTTCTCTCCTAGGATGGGGAGCGCATTGCCAAGGGGCATGTACTCAAGGTCTCTGGACCACGTGGGAGTCTGCTCAGCAGATCAACTTCCTGGAGCTCAGAGCAATCCGTCTGGCTCTCAAGGCTTTCTCCCACCTGACTTCTCACCAGTCCGTCCTTGTCCAGACAGACAATCAGGTTGCCATGTTCTACGTGAACAAACAGGGAGGCACGGGCTCCTTCCTTCTCTGTCGAGAAGCACAGAAGCTCTGCTCTTGGGCCGTCAGCCACGGCATTCTTCTCAAGGCAGTTTATCTCCCAGGCCAAGAAAATTGCCTGGCCGACAAACTCAGCAGGATCCTCCAGCCGCACGAGTGGCGCCTGGATCCCTTGGTAGTTCAGAAGCTTTTTCTGAAGTGGGGCCTCCCCACGATGGATCTCTTTGCCAGTCCTCTCAACCGGCAACTTCCTCGCTTCTGCTCTCGTCAGCCGCATCCCCTTCGAGTAGCGGCGGATGCTTTTCTGCTCTCATGGTCGAAGAGCCTTCTGTATGCCTTTCCTCCCATACCGCTAGTCTCTCGAACTCTTTTCAAGGTTCTCCGAGACAAAGCTTCCATGATCCTGATAGCTCCTCGCTGGCCCAGACAGCCGTGGTTTCCACTCCTGCTGCAATTAGCGGTAGAGGATCCGTTCCCTCTGGGGTTTCAACCGGATCTCCTAACACAGGATCAGGGATCCCTGCTACACCCCAACCTCAGATCTCTACATCTGATGGCCTGGCTGCTGAAAGAGTAGTCCTTGCTCCCCTTCTACTGCCGGCAGAGGTGGAGGAGGTCGTCCTAGCTTCTCGGCGACCTTCTACCCGCAAATGCTACGCCCTTAAATGGCGTCGCTTTTCCGCTTGGTGTGCCCAGCAGTCTCAGGATCCCTTCTCCTGCTCGGTGTCGGTGATCTTGCAGTACTTGCTCTACCTCTCTAATCTGGGACTTAAGTTCAACTCCGTCAAAGTTCACCTCAGTGCTCTTTAAGCACATCATGTGCCGGTGGACGGCAGACCTCTTTCCAGCGACCCTCTCGTAGCGAGGTTTCTCCGAGGTCTCCTTCTGCTTAAACCACCTCTGCGCCCGCCAGCACCTGACTGGGATCTGAATGTGGTTTTACAGCGGATCACCTGTCCGCCTTTTGAACCTATGGCTACCTGTTCTCTCCATTTTCTTTCTTGGAAAACTTTATTCCTGATAGCCCTCACTTCCGCTAGACGCGTAAGTGAATTGCAGGCCCTCGTGTCTGATCCCCCTTACACTCGGTTCTACAAAAATAGGGTAGTCCTACGGACTCACCCAAAATTTCTTCCAAAAGTGGTCTCCCCTTTTCACATCAATCAGGAGGTGGTACTTCCAACCTTCTTTCCCAGGCCACACTCCAGCCGAGCTGAAATGGTCCTGCATACCCTGGACTTTAGAAGGGCATTGAACTTCTACCTTGACCGTACGCGGGAGCACCGTAAAGCTGCTCAGCTTTTTGTGTCTTTTGACCCCAATAAATTGGGGCTCCCGGTCTCCAAGCGTACTCTGTCCATCTGGGTTGCTGACTGTATCGCTTGGGCTTATGGGGCAGCCGGACTCTCGTTAGAAAGTCGAGTCACGGCTCATTGTGTTCGGGCGAAGGCTACGTCAGTGGCTTACCTCCGCTCTGTTCCGTTGGCAGACATCTGCCGGGCCGCTACTTGGTCTTCGAGCCAGACTTTTGCGGTCCATTACTGCCTCGAGAGGGAGTCCCGCAGGGACAGTGCTTTCGGACAGGCAGTTCTCCGAAATCTCTTCGAGGTTTGAGCAACTCCTACCCTCCATCCCGGATGGGTGCTACCGGTGGGTAATAATTCAGTGAAGATTCCTTCCTTCTGTGCCGCTGAGCTTGAGGGAGCTCATTTTTGTGCTTAGGGTCTCCGGTAGCCTTAAGCTTGGGAGTCCCATATGTGAGGACTGACTTCCTGCTTGGTCCTGGAGAAAGCGTAGTTACTCACCTGTAACAGGTGTTCTCCAGGAGCAGCAGGAATCAGTCCTCACAACCCTCCCTCCTCCCCTTGGAGTTGCAATCATCTGCTTAAGTTTTTTTTTGCAAATTTTTATGCTGTCTTTTAGCTATGTCATCAGACTGGCTAAGATGGCACCCTTGGGTGGGAAGGAGACTGCGCATGCGCGCTGCAATTCCCAAAGGCTTTCTTTGAAAGCTGGGGAAAATTGCTCCGCGAGGGCTCCGTTGGCGCCGACGTCACCCATATGTGAGGACTGATTCCTGCTGCTCCTGGAGAACACCTGTTACAGGTGAGTAACTACGCTATTTAGCCCTACTCTCTTCTGTCTTTTAACCAGTTCCTGATCCATAATAGTACACAGCCTCCTATCCAATGACTTTTTAATTTCACCAAGAGCCTCTCATGAGGGTCCTCGTCAAAGGCTTTCTGAAAATCCAGATACACTATATCAACCAGCTCACCTTTATCTACCTGGCTATTCACACCTTCAAAAAATATAAGCTATTAGTAAGACAAGTTCTTCTTTGGCTAAATCCATGTTGACTTTCTCCCATTAAAACATGTTCAGTAATTTTATTCTTTATAATGGTTTCTACCATTTTACCTGGTACTGACGTCAGGCTCATTGGTCTGTAGTTTCCCGGATCACCCCTGGAACCCTTTTTAAAAATTGGCGTTACAGTGGCTATTCTCCAGTCTTCAGATGCTACAGTTGATTTTAATGATAGTTCACAGATTACTAATAGTAGGTCTGCAAGTTCATATTTCAGTTCTTTCAGCACCCTTGGATGTATGCCACCTGGTCCAGATGATTTGCTACTCTTTATCAAATAGTTGTATTACATCTTCCTGGTTTATCAAAATTTGTTTTGTCTTCTGCTATATCACCTTTAAATACCATTTCAGGCATGGGTAACTTTCCTACATTTTCTTCAGTAAAGACCGAAGCATAGAATTCATTTAGTTTCTCAACTATGACCTTGTCCTCTCTTAGCGCCACTCTATCATCTAATAGTTCAACTGACTCTCTCATAGGAGTTTTGCTATGAATATACTTGAAAAAGTTTCTATTGTATGTTTTTGCTTCCACGGCAAGCTTGTTTTCAAAATTTCTCTTTGCCTGTCTTATCAATGCCTTGAAGTCTAACTTACTAGTGTGTATGTTTCCTGTTTTTATCATTTGGCTCCTTTTTCCATTTCCTGAAAGATGCTCTTTTTTTTTTGGCTACAACAGCCTCTGTTACCCCATCTTTAAACCATGCCAGCAATCATTTGACCTTCCCGCCACATTTCTTAAAGTGTGGAATGCAAGTTTATGGGCTTCCAAGATAGCTTTTTTTTTTTTTTTTGTAATGTATTTATTGAAAAAACATCAGAGACAAACATACTCAAGGTGCTGTGGGTACACATTTAGCGCCCTGGAGTATCTTAGGTAATACAACAAACAAAGTAATAGTTTTTCGATTTTTGTAAACAAATGAACAAACCCCTGATCCAAGCAACTCCTCCCCCTCATGGGCAACGGACCCCTCACACATCAGACCCATCCTAGCAGTCTATTAATCCATTAATTGACACATCAAGGACACCACTCATCCTCTCCCTCACCTAAACACAGCAACATGTCAGGCTCTCCTGTCCCAGGCATGGCTCCTCCGATCAAGCGCCCACACTCCCAACCTAAAGTGTCAACAGCTCGTTTTGCACTCGTGAGCAAGAATTGCAATTATTTCCCCCTTAGAATGCCAAAAAGGTCTCTCTCCACATCTCGGACTCGCGTGCTGTCATCCATTACATGAACATCACTCCATGAAAGTAGCTATGCCACTCCCAGTAGGAAGAGACAGTACCATCTCTCCAGTGTTTGAGAATCAGCTGCTTTCCCACCAGACAAGCCACCTGCGCCAGTAGTCTCGCTGATTGGCCCTTAGGTAGACGAGGACTCAGTATGTCAAAGATAACCAGCTCTATGGCCACCCCCTCCTGTTGTCTGAGTACCGTGTTCAAGTAACCCTGAATCCATTGCCAGTACTACTGCCAAATTAGCTAGTCACCCCCCCCCCCAATCTGTGAGTCCACTCTGCAGGGCCCACAATGGGGAAAACTGAGCCTGGCACATCGCCCTAAATTGGACCTCACATAAGGGGGCTGACATTACTAGGCCTGGAATACGAGAATTAGCACCAAGCACAGTGCCCAAACTCACCATAACTCCCAGTTCAAATGCCTAACGAGCTTCCAGGTCAGAGTAGTTTCGGATAATGACCCATGCTGCCACCTTGCAGCAATATCGCAGAATACACAGGGCACCCTGTCTTCAAACTCAAAACATTCTTACAAATGCTCCAAAACACCGGACGATGAAAACCCCCACGATAACGAACACACAAAATGTCAGAGCTGAAAATAGGCCCTGGTTAAGGTGGAGCCCATTCTTTCAGAAAAAAACCTCCTTTCTCCAGTTGCCTAGTTCCAAATAAATTCAAAACCCTGTTCCTTGCACCATTGCGTCATCCATGCATTGAGTCTCCAGAGCTCTGCCTGTCTTTTGGGTCCTGTGCATGGAGCAGGAAGCATTTCTGAGAATGCTAACCCTGGAAGTTCTGGATTTCAGCTTCCTACCTAAAAGCCTAAATTTGGCCTCCAGAACCTCCCTCCTACATTTTATGATGTCATTGATACCAATATTTCATTTATTTATTTTATTTTATTTATTTATTTATTTATGTATGTATGTGCGCTTATATACCGCCTTTCTGGAATCAAAACGGTTTACAGTGAACTTAAAATAGAACACATCAAACCAAAACATGTACCAAGGCAGCAGGCTTCTTCCCAGCACTATCTAAAACCTTGTCTAGGTGGCACGTGAGATCTGCTACCTTTATAGAATGCAGGCATATGTTACAAGGCAAGCCTCATGTCCTCCAGCCACCCAGTTATCTACATGCCTAATGATTGAATCGACAACTTTAAAGCCATCCAAACCCTTCCCTCATGTGAACATGGTAATGGAGAAACCATTTTGGTGTGAAAGGATTTTACATCACCTGGAGGACATGTCCTAGCTTCAAGATCAATTCCTGCCACACTGTGTTGATGCTCTCCTTTCACATGACTTCTCCTCCATGGTAACATAGAGGCTGCCAGACTGGAAGTACTATGTCTCTGTAGGTCTAGTCTATATACCTCTCTGTCTTCCCTAGCTCCTCCAAGTATTCTGCTCTAACTTTCAGAGATCAGACTCATTCCCTGAGAGCAAAGAACTTCTTGCACCTAGTGCACATGTGAGACCCCTCACCAACTGGGAGAAAATCATACATGACACTCAATGCAAAAGACTGGATAGCCCCATCTAGGGATATGTACCAATACGACTATACCTAATATGTTCAAGGGACTTGTTCACCTCAAGATTATTTAATTTCAGGGCCTTAATTAATCTATTCCTGACAAGGATAACCAGCTGAACCTGAAAGTAATTTGACCATTTCTTTCCATTTAATAGGTTTAAGATCTATAAATCTAAGATTATGCCTGGGGTAGGTGGGGAGTCTTAGCAGGTGGGAGCAAAAGAAACACTTAGTAAAAACTGGCTTGCTACACAGTACCCTGATCTGTGCTTCTAAGGTAATCTCTTAACAATTTCCTGGGTGATTTACAGAGCCCTTGGTTTGATAGAGGGAGCTTTTCAAATAACCCCTTTGATCTGTCATTTGGCTTTAACACCTATTTAAAACAATTTCACAGGTTTCTTCTCCTCCTAACTGGACAGCTTCTTTGTAAAGGTCTCCAGAAAGAATTTCTCTTTTTACTCAAAGAATATTTACCCTATTCTACCTTCTAAGCTATATTCTTATTTGATTTAAATGAAAAGTTCTCTGTTGGTACTAAGCCCTGAGAGACTTAACAAAAATACTGAATTCTAAAATACACAGATTTATTAGCTTTAACTCAAATAATTCACTTTTCCCAAAGATTTAGAGAATTACCCAGCAGTAATATATATTTAACAAATGCAGAGTTCTTTCTAGCAGTAGCAGTCCCTTTTAGTAGTCTTTCAAGATTCTTTGGTAATCTTTCATGATTAGATTCTTATCTTGATCCTGATAAGAAAGAGCCCAACTGAATAAATAACTCAGACAAAAAAGATATAGTTTGATTACTTATTCAGCAAAAAGATTCAACAATAACCATCTTCGTGTGGAAAAGGTACCCTTCATTCTTAATTGGTAGCTTTTCCTTGAGCAGAAGAAACAAAACAGAGGAAATCCTCTGCACACTATAACCGTCCAGCAAAAGAGCGGAGAGAAACCACAGCCACACCAGAAGTATCTTCAGAAACAAACTGTGTATTAAAAGGACCCGACTTGGCCAAGTACTCTTTTTTAAGTGCACCTTTTACTTTTACTGTTGTTCCTGTCTGTCAACATCCACCTTAGGTCTTATACGATTGTTCTTTTAATTGTGTTTACTTTTTATGTTTATTTTTATTGTTAGATTCCTTTGAGATCTATGCAATTTATTTGGAATGTTTATAATTATTATTTCATTATAATAATTTTTGTGATACATATACATTTTTTTATTTCACAGACCCCTGATGTAGGTCGCAGTTCTAAAATTTGGCCAAGTCTGATTCTTTCAATAAACATTTTGGGTTTTGAAGATAATTCTGGTGTGGCCTTGGTTTCTCTCCGCTCTTGTGCTGGACTGGACCAGCATTTCCTTGAGCAGCAATAACATCAAGTAAATGTTTCCTGTAACTGTTGATCAATCTTTCACATCACCCTTAATTTTGGCCCATTCTTTCATAGAGAACTGTTCCAGTTCTGTGACATTTGAGGACTTCCTTGAATGAACAGCTCACTTCAGGTCTTACCACATTTTTATAGGATTTCGTTTTGTGTTTGATTTGGCCAATCCAAAACACAAAATCAGTTTTACAGCAATTCTGTTATAAATGTATTTAAATGTTTAAGGTGCATTGGCTTCAGCACATAGATGGATGACCTTACATTCTCCTCTAGTATTTTTTTTTAAATAAAACAGAATTTATAGTTACATCATAAGAATATAAAATATGTCATAATGGGTCAGACCAATTTCCATCAAGCTCACTATCCTGTTCCTAACAGTGGCCAATCCAGGTCACAAGTATCTCTCAGGTTCCCAAAAAAATACAGTTCTCTCCCTCCCCACCCCCCCCATCCCCACTGAGAGAGCCCGACAAGTCCAGTGTCCTTGGGACCGGGCATCCCTGGCCCTAGTGACCACCAGCCCTGTCACTGCTGCTCTGCTGTCACTCTCCCAGATCCAAATCTACCTGGATGTCTTTTCTTTCCTGGGACAGCCGCTTTAGTCTCTGCCCCTTTGTAGCCACTCGCTGCCACTGCGACAGACTCTGCATCCAGCCCACTGTGTCTTTATTCCTTTGTGAGTGTTCCTTCTCTGCTGGCTTTGGAAGGTTTTTGCGTCCCAGTTCTTGCAAAGCTGCCCACGCTTCCTCTGCCAGTTTTACTTTTCTGGATATCCCATTTACTGTTATCAGGAGACCAAAGGGAAAACATCCATTTGTATCACAGCCCCTTCTGTCTCAGATAGCTCGTCACCTCCTTCAGTTCCCTGCATCTCTCCAGGGTGCCTCGAGATATGTGAGGTGGAGATCTATAACGACCTATCTCCCATGCAATGCTGCCATACATCCTGGCCACATTTAGTATTTTTTTCCTTCACAGGATACGAGTTTAGGCATACTATTAAATCTCTCTGCTGCTTATCTTTCCGTGGCCCCAAGCTCCGATGGCCCTCTCGACCACCACCGGGTCTATTATTTCCTCTTCGCCACTCTCCAACCGCAGAATACGCATAAACAGTCTCTGCACTACTTGAGTACAATCTTTAAAGTTGTCTTGTCTCCTGCACCCCTCGAATATGCAAATTAAACTGCCGCGCTCGGTCTTCTACCCCCTCGAGCTTTTCTTTTACCTCCTCCTGCTGGGCCTTAAGCATGCTCTGCTCTGCCTCGATCTCCTGCAGCGCGTGACTCTGCACACTCTCTTCCATTTCTTCCACGTGCTGTCCCAGGGCCCCCAGCTCTTGTTGTATATTTAATAAGGTATCTTTAAGATCCTGCCATATTGCTTTCAGGTGGACTTTAATTTCTTTCTTAAGTTTGCAACCAGTTCTTTATGTCAGAGCCTTCTTGCTCCCCCTCACTCTCCGACCTTTCATCCGTCGAACTCTCTGGGCCTCTGCTCACTTCGCTATGCTCAACGCTGCCTCTTTCTCCCTTCAAGCATATGTTGACTGGAACCCTGCCAGGTTTTTTTTGCACTGACATCGGGGGTGTCCGGGGCCCGCTCCTGTCCACTTTGCTGGTGGGAAATTGCTTTTAAAAAATTGTGTGGATTCAGATGGAGCCCGTATAGTGTGCTGCCATGAAGCTCTGTGATGTCACCGGAAGTCTGTCCAATCCTTTTTTAAACCGAGCTACACTAACTGCTTATACTACATCCTCTGGTAATGAATTCCAGAGTCTGATTACGCATCGAGTGAAAAAATATTTTCTTCTATTAGTCTTAGATAGGGCACATGCAATTAAGATACAATGTAGCCTAGTCTTTCTACTTTCTGATGGAGTAAACAGCTGATCTACGTTTACCCATTCCACTCCATTCTTTATTTTATAGACCTCTATCATATCTCCCCTCAGCTGTCTGTTTTTGATGTTGAAGAGCCCTAATCTTTTAAGCCTTTCCTCATAAGGGGTATCCTTCCATCTTCTTTTCCATTTTGGTGGGTCTTCTCTGTACCTTTTCTAAGTATTCCATATCCTTTTTAAGATATAGCGACCACCACACAATTCTGGTCGTCATATCAATTGCAGTCCATTCTTTTCCTTATGATCTGAAGCATTCCATTGATAGCAGCAAAGCAGCCCCATACTTTGTTACCGCCACCACTATGCTTGATCACTACATCAACCTGCTCAAACATATGGCAATTTTCTATGCCCTACGGGCATTCAAGACTTGACTGTGGGGAAAAATTGGCTTTATCTGAATGGACAGTCAAGTTCAGTCTTCAACATCAACAAGCAGGACAGATCCGGAGTTTGACTGTGTCATTTTCCAGGAACAAGCAGGAAGTCAGTCCTCACTTATGGGTGACATCAGCACTGATGGAGCCCGCGCGGAGCAATTCCCCAGCTTTCAATAAAAGCCTTTGGGATTGCTACCAACCTCTTCCCGCCCAAGGGTGCCATCTTGTTCAGTCTCCCTTTTTCCGCAGAGCCCTTTGGACGCATGTCCTCGTCCCTCGGAAAATTTTTTTTGGTTCCTCGCCTTAACAGGCTGTATCCCTTTTTTCCAGTTGCACCGGTCCTCTACCCGTCCTCCCCTTGCTCTCTTTTGGAGCTTGCAGGGATACCTTTCCTAACTTTTTTCTTCCCGGGCTTCGTGCCTTTTTTTCTTTCCAACCGCTGGCCGCCAGGGTCTTCGACCTCGCAGGGGCCCTTTTAGGCCCAAGGCCACTGGGTTGAAAAAATGTGACAGATGCTCTAGGAGCATGTTGCTTACGGACACTCATGACTGCTGTCTAAGGTGTCTGGGAGCTGACCATGACCCAGAGCTCCGTTCGCTCTGAAAGAAAATGTCCTCTAAGACCCTGCTCAGCCATAAGCAGAAGTCTGAAGACATTTTTTGAAAGGCTGCCTCAGAGTCCCCCGTGTCACCCTCGGTCATCTCCCCTCCGGTGGGCTCTCCCCCTGCGGCACCGCGTACCAGGCAGCATTTGGACCAGGGTTCCCCCAAAGTGGAATGGCGCAAAAAGAAGACGGCCTCGAAGTCGCTGTCTGGGGCCCCTGACAAGTGCAAGCTCTCCTGCGCCCGGTCGCTTAGCCCCATTCAGCGTTCCTAAGAGTCGGACAAGGAGCGGCCCTGCAAGGTACCTCGCAGAGAAATGGAGGCCTCTGGCAAAGGCGCCCAGTCTCCTGAGGGTCGTCCCGGTGAGGACCCCTTCTCCTCCTCGATGTCCGATTCAGTGACCCCAATATCGGTGTCCCAGGGCCCCACGCCTACGTGGGAGTCCCGTATGCTGGTGCTGGAACGCAGTGTTTCTGTGTTCATTGTTTTCCAGCAGGCGCTCAAGGCCAGCTTCGCTGACTTGCACCCGGAGACCGTGGGTCCCTCGCTTGGGACACCAAAATCCATCCAGGAAACCCCCGAGAGCCACGGGCCTTGTGAGGGTCCATGACGTCTGTCTCGCTCACTCTCCCGTTCCTCGGGGCGAGATCGTCCAGGGCTTCCGGCTCCAGGCCGCCAGCCATTGGACAGGGTGAACCGCCCGACTTGGATCCCTCGACCGATTTCTCAGACTGGGAGTCCGATGGGGACACATCCCCGGAGGCCCATACCCACCGGGATCTTCCATCAGACCTCTCGCCGCCTGGTCTCCAGCAGCGTTCGCCACCCAAGGACACCTCCTTTTTGGTGTTTATTCGAGATATGGCTCGGACACTCAACCTGGTCACCCAGGCTGAGGAAGACCCTCGTGCTGAGGAACTTGATATTCTTCAGTACGAGTCCCCGCCAAGGGAATCTCTCACCGTGCCAGTGCTGCCAATTCTATCTCGGCTATTGCTCCGCATGTGGGAGACCCCAGTCTCAGTCCCCATTGTGAGCAAGCGCCTTGACACAATGTACAAGGTGCAGTGAGGGCCAGGCTTCCGTAAGACTCAACTTCCACACACCTCGATGGTGGTGGAATCAGCCACAAGGAAGCAGAGAAGCCCAAAAGTCCCACTCCTCAGTCCCGCCGGTCCAAGAGTCCAGAGTCTTTGATGCCCTGGGCCACAAGGCCTATCAAGGTTCCATGCTCTCCTGTCGCATCCAGGCATACCAATTATATATGACTATGGGGAAAAATTGGCTTTATCTGAATGGACAGTCGAGTTCAGTCTTCAGCATCAACAAGCAGGACAGATCCGGAGTTCTATGACTGTGTCATTAAGCAATATGAATCTAGCAGGCCATTTGTTCTGTCCAGATAATACTTCAAGCAGCCTACATGCCCAGAGATCACAACCAGATTGTTTATCACCAGCTGGACCACACAAGAGGTCCCTCAACTCTGTCACCACACATTATTTCCAGTAAATGGTACCAGCCCAATGGTAGACCTGTTTGCCTTCCCAGGGAATGTGAAATGTCATGCCTTCTGCACCATACGATTAAATCTCATGATGCTTTGGCATCTTGTGGAGCTGCAGACTTCTCTATGCATTCCGTCCATTTCCCTTGATATCCAAGGTTCTTTTTTAGATAACTCATGCTAAAAGCAATGTCATCTTAATTGCACCACATTGGCTAAGACAAGTTTTGTTTTCTTGTCTCCTCTCCCTGATAGTGGATCAGCCACTTCCTCTCGGGCACCATCCCTCCCTGTTGACATAGTAGCACAGTTGCCTATTACTCTCCCCAACTTCAAAGCTCTATCCCTCATGTCATGGAAATTGAGAAGCAGATAGTGAGCCCCCTCTCAGTCTCCCAAGAAGTGAAGATTGTCAACCTGGCATCCAGAAGACCTTCCACCAGGAAATCGTATCAACTTAAGTGGTTCCAATTCCTATGCTGTAATGCCACCAACTGCTATGAGACTCTCATCTGTTTGCTTTTGCAGATTCCTTCTTACCTCCTGTGTCTCACCTAGCTGCATCTGTCTGCCATTGAGGGCAGATCAATTTCCACCCATCCACTTGTGCTTCACAAGAAGCCTCAAACTTAAAACCGTTCTGAGATCCATCATCTTCCTGGAGCCTGCATTTTTTCTTTGCTCAACTCATGGAGGTCCCCTTTTGAAGTACTGGTTCAAGTGCCCCTCAAGTATCTCACGTGGAAAATCATTGTTGTCACCATAAACACTTTAGAGGAGTCAGCAAGCTCTTTTCACCAGTCCATTATTTTCTGTACACTTAGTTCTTTCTTAGACATAATTTTCCTCCACACTCATCCAAGTTCCTTTCCAGTCATGTCTGTTTCATCTTACCCAGTCCATAGTTTTACCAACTTTTTATTCCTGATTTGCACTTGGTAAAGTAGAGAGGAGATCCTCTGTACCTTGGATTGTAGACATGCCTTTTGTATCACTTCCCAGGGCATGAAGAATGTGAGCAAAACCTCACAATTCTTTGTTACATGGGCATGCCTTCCGCCAAGTGCACACTCTCCACCAGGGTTTTGGATTGCACCACTTTCTGCTATAATAAATCCAATTGTCAACCTCCGAGTAGGATCAGTACCCACCAACTCCTTGCACAGGCAGCTTCTTTTGCCAATCTCAGGGCAACTTCTCTTGCAGACATCTGTAAAGTAGCAATTTATTTTATTTATTTGACTATTCTTCTATACCACTGTTCTTCAATTCAGATCAAAATGTGGGAAGATTATTGCCTGAAATGTTGTGCGGAAGTCAGGTGTTTCGAGTAGTGCTTGAAGGTGGTGGAGAATTCTTGTTATACTGTAGATTGTTTTGACAATTTTGTTAATATGAGAGTTTAGGTTTAGTCGTTGTTCAAGGGTTATTCCTAGATATTGAACCTCTTATTTTACTTCTAGGTCTGCTTATTAACCTTTAAGGTAGTTGGTGGGGTGAACGTTTCATTTTTAGTCATGTATAGTACCTCAGTTTTTTTGTAATTTATTGCTAGACATTGATCTGATAGCCAGTGAGCCACTGCATTAAATGAAAAAAATATACTATCCTAAAAAGCTAATCCATAATCTTAAAAAAAATCACAAAAAATGTCATCAGTATTTCAATGAGATAATGTTTATTATTAATATTGAAAATAGTCAACTGGTTTTAGCATTATAATTACTAAACCAATGACACACACATCAAATGCCACTACAACACAAAAAAGATTTATGTGTATGTAGATGTCTGTTCATTTGAAAAAAGCAAATTTATCTTTTCAAGAATGCCTCATTCCAAATGAGAAAAGATGCCTCAAATGCCTCGACACCAATGGCGTGTCGCCTCTGAAGTTGCATCAGGAGGCTACAGTCAAAGCTGTGCAAACCAAAGAAAAGGATCAGCTAGATGACCATTAAAATACAAAGACATTGATCCACCCATCTACATAATAAAAAACATTACAATCTATTTTTAACCACAAACGCACACTGTCGGCAGAAACACTAAAGATCCATTTACCTTGCAAATCGGGCAGAATGTGTGACATTTTAAATGACAGGCCAGTATAACAAACAGATACCGCCCTTGGGAAAGGATAACATCTCACATTCTTCTAACTCATTTAGTGGCTCAGCTGCCAAAATACGCCGGTATTTAAAAGGACGACAACCAATCATTAAAACCAAACTACATAAGGAACCGCCCCCAAACTTAAAGCGCTCTCTTATTCAGGCACGATCTAATAAACAGTTAATTGCGCTTGTCTGAGCCCACCTCAACTTTGATCGACCCTCATTCAAAAGCACTTAATAATCCTATAAAGCATTCTTATTTAGAAAACATTTTTATTTAAAAAAGTCTGCCTATCTCCACACCCCGACAGCGATCACACTCCTCCCCATTCAAACAACCGATACAGCCAATCCACTACAAGATTCCTCTTAAAGTCAAAACTCCCATCATAACCCCATAATAATGCACCAAATAATGCACCAAAAAATCTTAACCAGAATTACATATTAAAGCTAAAACTGAAACCAAAACTATAGCTGTAGATCTCTAGAGGTAACAAGTTTGTATGAAAATTACCTATCAAAGCATTTTTTGATAATGAAATAGATTCTAATAAGGGCCATGATGACAGGAACAAAGATAGGATGGAGGGTGATGTGTCAAATGATGATGTAGGGAGAGGGAAGTTACCTTTGCAGTCCACCTGAGTTCCACCAGGTATTCTCCATCCAGCTTTTGTTACCTCTAGAGATCTAGTTCTAAAGGAGATTACCTTCTTGGAACAGATTTACTCTAAAAAGAAAGTCTCAAGGTTGTCTTTTGAAGAACGAGAGGCAATGTTACAGTTGCAATCTAATACTGACATTATAATTAAAAGAGCCGATAAGGGGGGAGCTATAGTAGTGATGGATGTAGGGAGGCTTAATGTCAATTGAGTGATTTACTTATATAGAGCTTTCAGTGGATCCAATTACCTCTCTGTATAAAATCCCTTACACAGCTGAGTTAACCGAGAAGTATTTGACTAGAAAAGAATATTGATTTTTAACTCCAACATGTTCTATACTCCTTCGCTTTATCTATTAACCATGATCCATAAAACACTGAGCAATCATCCTGGCTGACCCATTGTGTTATTGAGAGGTTATGTGCTCGAGTCCTTATCTACTTTCATAAATTCTGCTGTTGAAGGGGATTCCATCTTATCTTAAAGGTTCTAGGCATTTCCTGAATGCTTTGAAAGATTTTGTGAGCAATCATCGAAAAGATGATTTGCTTATGGTTATAATGGACGTGACCTTGCTATACTAGCACTATAGACTAGTATACCTTAGGATGCAGCTCTCAGTGTTATTAAAGAGGTGCTTAGTAGTAGAGGTGATGTGGCATCTGGCCATGTGGATTTTCTAGTACAGATGGCATCCATTGCCATGGTTGAAAATTATTTCATTTTTGATGCAGTTTTATCAACAAGTGAGGGGAGTGGTGATGGGTGCCACAATGACACCTTCTGTGGCGTATTTCTACATGGCTAGTTATGAGAGGGACTTGGCTAACGCAATCTCCATATAAAGCTAACACTTTGCTGTGGAAGTGATACATAGGTGACTTTTTATCTTTTGGAGTGATAGCATCAATGCTTTAGAAGAATTTTGAAAATGGCTTGATTCAATGGATCCAAATATAAAGTTTACCTTGACATATGATTACAATCAGATTTTGTATCTTGATATCTTGGTTAGCAAGCCAAATAGATCCATTTAAACAAGTGTCTTTAAGAAACAGACAGACTGGAACACCTTACTGGAACACTATGATCGTGCAAATCCACCAAGCTTTTAAAACAGTTTGCCATTTTTGCAGTTTTTGAGGTATCGCAAAATTGTAGTAACAGAAAAGATTATCTCCAGGAACAAGCAGGAATGTAGTCTTCACATATGGGTATCGTCGGTACCGACGGAGCCCGCGTGGGAACGGTCCCCAGCGTCCAATAGGAAAGCTTTTGGGAGCATCCCACAACGCATGCATGCTGCCTTCCCGCCTCTGTACCTCTCTCACTTCAGCTCTTTGTTTTCCACGGAACCAACAGGACGTGGTACCCTGTCACCGCAGAAAATTTACCTTTATTTCTTATTTTTTGTGGTCACGTCTGCCTTCATTCGATGCCTACCGGTACTGACGGTTCTCTTCTTCTTCTTTCCTTAAAAAAAAAACCAAACAAACTTTCTTCAGGGATCTTTCCCTGCTTCTGGTGCTAGGTGCCATTTTGGGCACTAGGCCCATTTTTCTTCAAGCATGGAGAAACCAGCTAGTGGTTTCAAAAAATGCTCAAAATGTGGCAGTACCATTTCCGTCACCGACACCCATGATTGCTGTCTGAAATGTTTGGGTCCTGAACATTGTCCAACGGAGTGTCTCTCTTGCACCAGCATGACCAAAAGGGGCCTGCAGAATAGAGCTGCAAAACTCGGTACCCTTTTTGCCGCCGACACGATGTCAGTTGCATCGACGTCTTCCAGGGCTTCATCTTCCTCCCATGGATCTCGGGTAACCAAATTGAAGTCTTTTAAGACTAGCTCGTCCTCGAAAGGTAAATCTTCAAAGTATCGAGATGCCACTGGCATTTTCCTCGAGGATACTTCATCGGCAAAACAGCCTCGACGGTAGTCTTCGGGCTCCAAAGCACTAACGGGGCTCCAGGATGTTCCAGAGGCCTCTACCTCTGCGTAACTACTGGTGCCATGTTCTGGGGTTGTAGCCGCTTCCACCGGTACCGGCACCCAGGCATCGTCAGAAGCGATGGATCACAGAATCCTCGCTATCGAATGCAGTCTAGCAGCCCTCTTAGCGGCTTTGGTACCGCTAAGACCGCAACAGACGGTTCAACATGTATTGGTACCGACAGTAGCTGCTTCGACAGGACTGCTTTCCCCCATGCCGATCTCTGGTATCAGGGATCAGGAACCGAGACATTTCGGTACCGACTTCGAGCGGTACTGATACCTTGCGTTACAGGAGCACCCGGTGCTTGAGTCTTCCGATTCCGATGACTCTGACGATTCTACCGGTACCAGAGCAAATCTTAGAAGATTAGTACCGGTAGAGTTGCTACTAGAGTATCTTCTACAATTATCAACTTCTGGTCTGAAGACCAATTCAGTTAGGGTCCATCTTAGTGCTATTGCTGCTTTTCATAAGCCTTTCGATGGACAACCTATTTCCTCTCATCCACTTATATCAAGATTTATGAGAGGCTTACTTTTAACAAAACCTCCCATTAAACCACCACCGGTGGCATGGGATCTAAATCTTGTTCTTGGTCAGCTTATAAAACCACCCTTTGAACCTTTAGCTACTTCAGACCTAAAGTTTCTTTCATGGAAAGTTATTTTCCTAATTGCCATCACTTATGCAAGACGCATTAGTGAACTACAGGCATTAGTAGTTGACCCTCCTTATGCAAGGTTTCACCATGATAAAGTAGTCCTCAGGACTCATCCTCACTTTCTGCCAAAGGTGGTTTTGCCTTTTCATTTAAACCAGTCGGTTTATCTGCCTATATTCTTCCCTAGGCCTCATGCCTCCAGTGCGGAAAGATCTTCACACATTGGATTGTAAAACAGCCTTGGCTTTTTATCTCCAAAGAATTAAGCCACATAGAAAATCATCTTAGCTTTTTGTGGCTTTTGACTCTAGTCATTTGGGACTTCCAGTTTCTAAAAGAACTCTGTCAAATTGGATTGCAGATTGCATATCCTATACATATCAGAGTAAGGGACTTTCTCTCGAAGGCCATGTCACGGCTCACAATGTGAGAGCAATGGCAGCCTCAACGGTTAACCTTCATTCTGTCTCTATTTATGACATCTGCAAAGCAGCCACTTGGACTTCGGTACATACCTTCACAGCCCACTATTGCTTAGACAAGGACTCCCATCGGGATGCCTCATTTTTCCGGGCTATTCTACAACATCTCTTCCATACTTAATAGAACTCCTACCCACCATCCACATTCGCATGCCTAAGGTCCATGGGAGGAAGCATGGCCCATCTCACCTGGGTTCGCAGCTAGCTGGGGTCACGCCTTGGCATCTTTCAGCTGGGGAGTCCCCATATGTGAAGACTACATTCCTGCTTGTTCCTGGAGATAGCATAGTTACTCAACTGTAACAGGTGATCTCCGGAAACAGCAGGAATTTAGTCTTCACAACCCACCCACCTCCCCTAGGAGTTTGTCTCTATCTCTCTCTTTCTCTACTTCTCTCCTTTGGTCTCAGCTATAAACTCAACTGACGTGAGAGAGGTACAGAGGCGGAAGGCAGCACGCATGCGCTGTGGGATGCTCCCAAACGTTTTCCTATTGGACGCTGGGGAGCGTTCCTGCACCGGCTCCGTCGGTACCAACGATACCCATATGTGAAGACTAAATTCCTGCTGTTCCCGGAGATCACCTGTTACAGGTGAGTAACTACACTTTCTGGTCCTGTCCACTAATATAATGAAGGCCTTTATCCATCGGGGTTACCCAGATCAGATAGTTCGGAGAGCGAGGGTTCGTGCCCTTTACAATGATAGAGACCTTCTATTATGAGGGTTGTCCAGAAAGTAATGCCCCACATTATTTTTCTCGGAGGCTTTTCATTCAAAATGTATAAAAATCACTCACAGTATAAATTAATGTGTCCTTAACGCATATTATTTTTCTACATAATCGCCATCAACATCTACAGCTTTACGCCAGCGAGAAACGAGGGCATTAATTCCTCCTCTGTACCAGCTCGTGTCCTGTTCATGCAGCCATTTTTTTACAGCACGAATCATGCTCGCATCATCTTCAAACCTTGTTCCATGCAGGCCATCCTTTAGTGGTTCAAACAGATGAAAATCTGATGGTGCCAAATCAGGACTGTAGGGTGAGTGGGGGAGCACTGTCCAACCAAATTTGGCTATTGCCTCTTGGGTTTAAAGGCTTGTGTGAGGGCGAGCATTATCGTGTTGAAGCAACATGTTTCCTGGATTATTAAGCCGCACTCGCAAGTAACGTCGTCTCAGTTTTTGAAGGATTTTGATGTACCTGTCTGAATTGATTGTTTCACCTCTCTCAAGCACATCCACCATAATTTCGCCATCAATCTCCCAAAAGACGGTGATCATCACTTTTCCAGCGGAAGGAGTAGAAACATAGAAACATGATGACAGAAAAAGACCACATGGCCTATCTAGTCTGTCCTTCCATAACAACAACTACAACAGTCCACTTTTTACCTTTAGAGATCCTCTGTGTTGGTCCCATGCTTTTTTGAATTCAGTTACTGTCCTCATCTCTACCACCTCCACTGGGAGACTATTCCATGGATCCACTACTCTTTCTGTAAAGAAATATTTCCGCATATCACTCCTGAATCTATCTCCCTTCACCCTCATCCCATGTCCCCTCGTAGCAGAACTTGCTTTCAATTGAAAGAGGCTCTCTCCCTGAACATTTATGCCACGGAGGTATTTAAACATCTCAATCATATCACCTCTATCCCGCCTTTCCTCTAAGGTGTACATATTAAGATCCTTAAGTCTGTCCTCATATGCTTTATAATGAAGCCCACTAATCATTTTAGTAGCCACCCTCTGCACCGACTGTTCACATCCTTTTGAAGGTGCGGTCTCCAGAATTGCACACTATACTCCAAATGAGGTCGCACCAAAGACTTACACAGAGGCATTATCACCTCCTTTTTTTTGCTAGCCATTCCTCTCCGTATGCACCCAAGCATCCTTCTAGCTTTTGCCATCGCCTTTTCTACCTGTTTAGCTACTTTAAGATCATCAGACACAACCACGCCTAGGTCCCGCTCTTCTTTAGTGGACAAAAGTACTTCACCTCCTATACTGTATTGCTCCCTTGGATTGCTGCAGCCCAAATGCATGACCTTACATTTTTTAACATTAAATCCCAGCTGCCAAATTCTAGACCATTCTTCAAGCTTAGCTAGATCCCTCCTCATGTTATCTACACCTTCCTGGGTGTCTACTCTATTGCAGATTTTGGTATCATCTGCAAAGAGGCAAACCTTACCCGACAGCCCTTCTGCTATATCACTAACAAAGATGTTAAAAAGAATCGGACGAAGGACAGATCCCTGGGGCACACCACTGGTAACATCCTTCTCCTCAGAGTGAGCTCCATTTACTTGTACTCTTTGTCGCCTCCCAGCCCCACCCAACCAATTTCTAACCCCAGCAGTAACTTTAGGGTCCATCCCTAGGGTGCTCAGTTTGTTTATAAGTCGCCTGTGAGGAACAGTGTCAAAGGCTTTACTGAAATCTAAATACACCACATCTAGAGCTCTCCCTCGGTCCAACTCCCTGGTCACCCAGTCAAAGAAATCAATCAGATTTGTCTGACAAGACCTGCCTCTGATGAATCCATGCTGCCTCGGATCCTGTAATCCGCTGGACTCCAGAAACCTCACTATTTTCTCTTTCAGCAGCGTTTCCAATAATTTACTCACCACCGAAGTTAAACTATCCGGCCTGTAGTTTTCAACCACATCCTTACTTCCACTTTTGTGTAAAGGCACCACATGAGCCTCTCTCCAGTCCTTTGGCACCACTCCCGACTCCAACGAGGCATTGAAAAGCTCAGTCAGTGGAGTTGCTAGAACGTCCCCAAGTTCCCTCAGTATTCTAGAGTGTATCCCATCCGGTCCCATCGCTTTGTCTACTTTAAGTGAAGCTAGTTTCTCATGAACACAGTCTTCTGAAAATTGTTCAAGATGTCCCTCGCTTCTGTTTTTATTTGTGGGTGTTTTCTGAGGTCCTGCTCCTGGTTTTTCATCTGTGAACACAGAACAAAAATATTTGTTAAGCAATTCCGCTTTATCCTTATCAGCTTCTACATATTACTCCCCCCCCCTGCACCCTTGAGTCTGACAATACCACTTTTGCCCTTCCTCTTCTCACTAATATATCTGAAAAATGTCTTATCCCCCCATTTTATTGCATTGGCTATTTCCTCCTCCTTTTGAATCTTTGCCTTCTTGACTACTTTGCTAGCTTCTCTAAGTTTTTCCAAATACAGATGCCTTTCTTCCTCTCTCTGTGATCTCTTGTATTTCATGAAGGCCTCCCTCTTTTTCTTCACTTTTTCAGCTACTTCCTTCGAAAACCATAGCGGTCTCCTTTTCCTTTTGCCTTTATTTACCATTTTAACAAAAAGGTTGGTTGCCCGTAAAATACCCCCTTTCAGTTTTGCCCACTGTTTTTCTACATCCCCCAGCTGTTCCCATCCCACTAACCACTCCCTGAGGTATTGGCCCATCTTCGCAAAGTTAGTCTTCCTAAAGTCTAAGATCCTCACCTTGGAATGGATTCTAACAGCCCTAGTCCTAATACTGAACCACACCATCTGGTGATCACTGGATGCAAAATGATCTCCCACTACAACATCAGAAACACTTTCACCATTGGTAAGCACCAAGTCCAGTATGGCCCCTTCACGTGTGGGGTCTGTTATCAGTTGCCTGAATAGTTCTCCCTGTAGAGAATCCAGGATCTCCTTACTTCTAGATGATACTGCAGCAGGAATGTGCCAATCAACATCTGGCATATTGAAATCTCCTATCAGTAGCACTTCCCCTTTCGTAGCAATGCTGCGTATGTCTTCAATTAACTCCCTGTCCACCTCTTCCTCTTGTGTGGGAGGTCTGTATATCACACCAATGCAAATAGATTTCTCTTTCCCTCTTTCTAGTTTAACCCACAATGCCTCCTCTCTCCCTTTTAAGCTCTGTAATTCCAAAGCTTTAATAGTAGTTTTTACATATAGTGCCACTCCTCCTCCCCTTCTTCCTACCCTGTCCTTTCTGAATAAAGTATAGCCAGGTATAGTTACATCCCAGTCATGGTTTTCTGTGAACCATGTTTCTGTAACTGCGACTAAATCCAAGTCAGCCACTCCCACCATAGCTTCAACTTCAGGGATCTTATTTCCCATGCTACGGGCATTAATACACACTGCTTTCCATATGTTACCCCTGTTACCCATTTCCATAAAGGTATTTAATGTATCACCTACCTGGGGGCTTTCACTTACCTGGGGGCTTTCTTCACCCATCCCCAACGAATCTAGTTTAAAGCCTTCTTCAGTAGATTAGCCAGTCTACTACCGAAGATGTGTTGACCTTTCTTGGACAGATGGATGCCATCTCTGCTCTGCAACCCTTGGAACAGCATCCCATGGTCTAGGAAACCAAAACGCTCTCGATGACACCATCCACGCAGCCATGCATTCATCTCCAGGATGCGAGCCTCTCTGCCTTGGCCTTTACCCTCAACAGGGAGGATTGAAGAGAACACCACCTGTGCACCTAACTGCTTCACCCTCTGTCCCAGAGCCATGAAGTCACTTTTGATATGTTCCGAGGTATACCTGGCAGTATCATTTGTTCCAACATGGATTAGCAACATTGGGTAATAGTCAATGGGCTTGATGAGTCTCGGCACACTCTCCGTAGCATCTTGGATTTTGGCACCAGGCAGACAGCATACCTCTCTGGACATCAAGTCTGGTCGGCAGATGGACGCCTCAGTACCCCTCAGAAGAGAGTCTCCAACCACCACTACCCTTCGTTTCCTTCTGGTCACTGATTCTGCAACTTTGGGGTACTTGAACTCTGGTTCTTCCCTTTCCAGGGATGCTTTCACCTCCTCCACTTCCAGGGCTTGAACTTCTATTTTTTTGGTGAGTGAGCATGATGCCTTTCCAGGACTGCCTTTTAGTCTCTGGTTCATAGTGGTGAGCCCAGGTTTCGTCACCTGTGACGATCCAGGACAAAAAGGCCTCCCCCTCAACTTCAAAACGCTCCAACAAATCAAAGCAGATGTCTTTCCTTTGGCATTTGTGTTCGGTTGTGAGACTTCGTGGAGCCCATCTTGCACACACCTTTGAATATCCCAAAGAGTCAATAATTGCCATTGCACTACCTCTACTGACGGAAAGCTGTACGGACAATTCCCGAGTCGTGATGCGCAAAATCCGCATGAATAGTATCATTAGCGCGCTGCAACTTGTCTGGACTGGTGGCTGATGCAGGATGCCCAGACTGCGCCCGATCTTCACCCATCGTCCAACGGTGCCTTTACTCTCTTCACCCATCGTCCAACAGTGCTCAGATCTACCGCAGAACTCCCATACACAGCACACAACCGTTTGTGAATGTTTCTCACACTTTCTTTCTCCTCCACCAAGAATTCAATTACAGCTTATTGTTTTTACCGTGTGTCACTCAGATGCCATTTGAAGGATCACTACCGCCTTGCTATTTGTTGGATGACTGTAAAATTACACACATGTGTCCTTTGAAGATCCAAGTTACTACCCTTTCAATTTCACACCTCTCTCTTCATTCTGGACTGAGAAAAAACATGTGGGGCATTACTTTCTGAGCAACCCTCATAGATGAGCGTGGCAGAAATAACTTGACAGGAACTTCTTATGTTCATTTGATTACACAGTTTTCACCACTTGGAAGGAAGATTCAAAACATTATTTGTAAATATGAGAATGTTTTGAATTTTTTTTATTTATTTTTATTTTATTTAACAACTTTTATATACCGCGCTATTTGTTATCAGTGCGGTTCACATATAACAAGGGTGCACAGTCGGAAGACTGTTCTGTGCTTACATTGTAGCAGGAGTTTAAACTTGGAGCTTACGTTGTAACAGGAGTTTAAACTTGGAGCAACAGGGTAACTATAAACATATGTACAAAATACAATTAGATTAGGTTTGTATATACAAGGAGGGCTAAGGCAAGCTGAATGTTGTCCCGGGTTTACAAGGTATCCAATCTTGAGTGTTTTTCTAGGAGTAGTAACATTAAAGAGCTTTTCTGGCCAGCTGTTTTTCCTCCTGTGGACAGAATAGATGCCCGGATCGGTTGGCATTCTCCTTGTGGCCATTATCCAATATGTACTGTTTCGCTTACTTTGACCCATTTTGAATACAAGGGCTGGTAGTATAAATTGTACTGGCAGGCGACTTGCAGATCTATGTATGTTATATATGCTGTGCAATGCCCTTATAATTTATTATACATTGGTCAGATCACAAGGGAACTTAGAGAAAGAATTTTAGCCACCTAAGTGTAAATCTATGGTGGCGCCAATTGTGCGGCATTGTGTCACTTTGTTGTTGTTGTTGTTAAGTGCCGTCGAGTCGGAGTCGACTCATGGCGACCCTCTGGATAGCTATCCTAAATTGTGTTCAGTCTTCAGTCAGGCGGCTCATTGTTGACAGACTGGTACCCGCAGCTGCTGCTATTGTATCGATCCATCTCATTGCTGGCCTTCTTCTTTTGCGTTGACCTTCTATTTTGCCAAGCATGATGTCTTTCTCTAACGATCTCTCTCTTCGCATGATGTGTCCAAAGTATGAAAGTCGAAGTCTTGTCATCTGAGCTTCTAAAGAAAGCTTAGGTTTGATCTCCTCTAGTACTGACTAGTTTGTTCTTCGGGCAGTCCATGGTATACACAGTATTCGCCGCCAACGCCATAATTCAAAGGCATCAATTTTCTTCCTGTCTATCTTTTTCACTGTCCAGCTTTCACATCCATATGATGTTACTGAAAATACCATGGCTTGAACAAGTCGAATCTTTGTATGGAGAGAGACATCTCTACTCTTGAGAATCTTATCTAGGTCTTTCATAGCCATTCTGCCAAGAGCAATGCGTCGTCTGATTTCTTGACTGCTTGTTGCTTCTTTATTGATAGTTGATCCAAGTAGGGTAAAGTTGTTCACAATTTCAATTTCTTCTCCTTCATCGATGAACCTGTTGATTATGCCAGTTGTCATGATCTTTGTCTTCTTTACATTAAGGTGCAGGCCCATTTTGAGACTATGTTCTTTGATTGTGAGAAGCAAATGTTTCAGATCATCTTCACTTTCAGCCAGTAATTTATTTATTTTTTATTTATTTACATTCTCTTATATACCGCACTATTCTGCATCAGTGCGGTTTACATTGAACAAGCTGAAATTACATTGAACAGGGCATTATAACTTGGAGATAACTATTTTACAGGGAACATGGGCTATGGAGGGTTAAGTGGCTTGCCCAAGACCACAAGGAGCACCTGTGGGAATAGAAACCCCAGTCCTTCCGGCCCAAGGTTGCTGTCCTCTAGTGGGATTTGAACCCCCGACCTTCCGGCCTGAAGTACCTTGCCCCAACCACTAGGCCACTCCTCCACTCATAGCGAAGGTTGTTGATGAGTCTTCCACCAATCTTCAAGCCTCTGTTGTCTTCATACAGTCCTGCTTCTCTGATGATTTGTTCTGCATATAAATTAAACAGGTAAGGGGAAAGTATGCAGCCTTCTCTTACACCTTTGCTTATTTTAAACCATTCTGTTTCTCCTTGTTCCGTTCGAACTGTTGCTTCTTGATCAATGTACAGATTGTGCAAGAGAACGATCAGGTGTTCTGGTATACCCATGCTTCTTAATGCAGCCCAGAGTTTCTCATGGTTTACACAGTCAAAACCCTTGCTATAGTCGATAAAGCACAAATAGATATCCTTTTGGTATTCTTTAGTCTTTTCAAGGATCCATCTCACATCTGCAATGATGTCTCTCGTTCCTCTCCCTTTCCTGAACCCTGCTTGCACTTCAGGTAATTCTTGTTCCAGGTATGGTTGTAGTCTCTTTTGAATAATCTTCAGTAGAATCTTGCTGGCATATGGGATCAGAGTGTGCGATAATTTCCACAGTCAGTTGGATCACCTTTCTTTAGTATTGGTATAAACACAGATCTTTTCCAGTCAGTTGGCCATGATGTTGTCTTCCATATTTCTTGGCAGAGCCTTGTAAGTACGGTAACAGCTGCATCAAATTGCTGTAATACTTCTATGGGAATGCTATCAATGCCTAGTGCTTTGTTCTTTGATAAGGCTTTCAATGCTGCTTCAACTTCTTCTTTCATCACCAATGGTTCCCGATCATAAGGTACCGGTTGAAACGGCTGTTGGTCCACTTGATCTTTATCATATAAAATCTCTGTTTATTCCTTCTACCTTTTCTTGATCTTCTCAGCATCATTCAACATAGAACCTTGAGCATCTTGTAACATTCCAATTCAAGGCTGGAACTTTTTCTTTAACTCTCGTAGCTTTAGGAAAGCCGATCTTGTTCTTCCTCTAATAGTTTCTGCTTCTATTTCCTTGCATGTGTCATTGTAGTACTTTTCCTCGTCCTGTCTTGCTGAAATCTCTGTTGAGTTCTGCGATTGTTTTTCTTTCTCCTCTGGCTTTAGCTTCTCTGCGTTTCTGGGCAATTTTCAGAGTTTCTTCTGTCATCCATTTTGGCCGTTTATGCTTTTTCACCTTTTGTAGAGACTTCTCGCTTTCTTCCAACACAACCTTTGATGTCATTCCATAACTCTTCTGGAGTTCTGTCATTTGTATCTAAAGCAGCAAATCGATTTTGCAGGCAGTCTTTAAATTCCAGTGGTATATTCTCAAGGTCATATTTTGTTGCATTTATGAGTGGTTTGCTCTTTTTCAACTTTAAGTTGAGTTTGCATAGTAGTAGTTGATGATCTGTACCACAGTCAGCTCCAGGTTTTGTCTTTGTTGATGTTACAGAGCTTTTCCATCGTTGACTTCCATAGATGTAGTCAATTTGATTTTTATACAATCCATTGGGTGGTCCATGTGTACAGTCACCGTTTGTGTTGCTGGAAGAAGGTGTTTGAGATGAATAGATCATTGGTCTTGCAGAATTCTATCAGTCTTTCTCCAGCTTCATTTCTGTTGCCAAGTCCATATTTTCCAACTACTTTGCCTTCTTCTTTGTTGCCAACTTTTGTGTTCCAGTCACCCATGACTATCAGGATATCCTGTTTGCATGTTCTGTCAATTTCAGCTTGTACTTGTTCATAGAACTCTTCAATTTCTCTTCTGCAGCTGTTGTTGGGGCATATACTTGAATTATACTTGTGTTGATAGGCATTCCTCATAGACGAACAGAGAGTAAACGTTCACTGACTGCACTGTATTTTATTACAGTTCTTGCAAGTTTCTTCTTTATTACAAATGCAACACCATTTCTTCTTTGTCTTTCATTTCCAGCATAGTAGACTATGTGATCATCTGATGCAAAGTGCCCGATGCCAGTCCATTTCAGTTCGCTGACACCCAACAGATCTGGGCAGCAGCAGAATGGGATAGTGTTGATGGCGGAGAATCACATTTTTGTGACGACGGCAACAACACCAAACTTAAACTGCGCGGAAGAAAGGCCCGGCAATCTACTTCTGTATCTTGCCATGAAAACCCAATGGATAGTTACAACAAAACAAATTGTGTCACTTTAGGGCACAAATTTGATGATTGCTTGTAATAAGTCAGATTCTTATGCATTCAAGAGGAGTGCGATCTAAAAGTTTCTTGAGGAATAAGCAGTGATGGATTTTCAACTTGGGAACAATGAAACCGGAGGGTTTGAGCACCAGAATAGACTAATACTTATGTTGAATTTATTAGTAGATAGATGAAGGTAGTAAGACCAACTTTAGAGCTATAGTTTTGGTTTTGGTTTTGGCTTTAATATTTGATTCTGTTGAATATTTTTAGGTATTGGTGCATTATTATGTATGGGGTTATGATGGGAGTTTTGACTTTAAAAGGAATTTTGTGGTGGATTGGCTGTATCAATTGTATTACTTCGGTGGTGAATAAATTATTGCAAGCACTGCTGAAAGAGAAAATAGTGAGGTTTCTGGAGTGCAGCGGATTACAGGATCTGAGGCAGCATGGATTCACCAGAAATCTGATTGATTTCTTTGACCGAGTGACCAGGGAGTTGGACCGAGGGAGAGCCCTTGATGTGGTGTATTTAGATTTCAGTAAAGCCTTTAACTCTGTTCCTCACAGGCGACTTATAAACAAACTGAGCACTCTAGGGATGGACCTTAAATTTACTGCTTGGGTTAAAAATTGGTCAAGTGGGAGGTAAATAGAGCTCACTCTGAGGAGAAGGTTGCCAGTGGTGTGCCCCAGGGATCTGTCCTTGGTCCGATTCTTTTTAACATCTTTGTTAGTGATATAGCGGAAGGGCTGTCGGGTAAGGTTTGCCTCTTTGCAGATGATACCAAAATCTGCAATAGAGCAGACACCCAGGAAAGTGTAGATAACATGAGGAGGGATCTAGCTAAGCTTGAAGAATGGTCTATGATTTGGCAGCTGGGATTTAATGTTAAAAAATGCAAGGTCATGCATTTGGGCTGCAGCAATCCAAGGGAGCAATATAGTATAGGGGTGAAGTCCACTAAAGAAGAGCGGGACCTAGGCGTGATTGTCTGATGAGCTTAAAGTAGCTAAACAGGTAGAAAAGGCGACAGCAAAAGCTAGGGTTCATAGGGAGAGGAATGGCCAGCAGAAGAAAGGAGGTGATATTGCCTCTGTATATGTTTTTGGTGTGATCTCATTTGGAGTATTGTGTGCAATTCTAGAGACCGCACCTTCAAAAGTATATAAACAGGCTGGAGTCAGTTCAGAGAGTGCCTACTAAAATGGTTAGTGGTCTTCATTATAAAGCATATGAGGACAGACTGAAGGATCTTAATATGTACACCTTAGAGGAAAAGCGGGATAGAGGTGATATTATTGAGATGTTTAAATACCTCCGTTGGATAAATGCACAGGAGCTGAGCCTCTTTAGATTGAAAGCAAGCTCTGCTACGAGGGGACATGGGATGAGGGTGAAAGGGGATAGATTCAGGAGTGATATGCGAAAATATTTCTTTATGGAAAGAGTGGTGGATCCGTGGAATAGTCTCCTAATGGAGGTGGTAGAGATGAGGACAGTATCTGAATTCAAAGAAGCATGGGACAAACACAGAGGATCTCTAAAGGAAAAAAGGGGACTGTTGTACTGGTTGATATGGAAGGGCAGACTATATAGGCCATGTGGTCTTTTTGTCATTTTTCTATGTTTCTATGAATGGGGAGGAATGTGTTTGAGTGTGATCGCTATCGGAGTGTGAGGATAGGCAGCCGGTTTTTAAATAAAAATATTTTCTAAAGAATAACATTTTTTAGGATCAATAAGTACATTCGAATGGGGGACGATCACCAGAGTCGAGTCGATTGGTGGGCTCACACAAGCACAATTGACTGTTTATTAAATCATGTCAGAATAAGAGATCGCTTTAAGTTTTGGAGCAGTTCCTTGTGTAGTTTGGTTTTAATGATTGGTTGTCATTCTTTTAAATACTGGTGTTTTTTGGCAGCTGATTCACTAAACGAGTTAGAAGAATGTGAAATATAATCCTTTCCCGAAGACGGTATCTGTTTTTTGAACCGGCCCATTATTTAAAATATCACACATTCTTCTTGATTTGCAAGGTAAATGGTTCTTTAGTGTTTCTGCTGACAGCATTTTTTTGTGGTTAAAAATGTGTTGGAAGGTTTGCTGTTATATAGATATATAGTGTTGATTATTTTAATGGTTATCTATCTGATCCTTTTCTTTGGCTTGCACAGCTTTGATCGTAGCCTCCTGATGGTGCTTCAGTGGCAAAACGCTGTCTGTGTCGAGGCATTTGAGCCACCATATACCATAGCTATCATACAGACTTTGCCTGCTGCTGGCCCTAGCTCTGACCACCCTAACTGTTTATGGACCACATACCAGATTGTAACTTAGTTCTCCCTGTTACTACTCAAGTTTACGCCCTGTTCAGTGTAATATGCTTATTGTTTATTACAATTTTAGACATTTATTGTATTGTTCTATGATACCTGTTGTCATGAAGAAGACCCTTCTGAGCCTATGGAGTTGGTGAGAGAAGAGGATTCTGTTGCAGAAACTGACAGGCAGTCTGAGCACATGGCTCAGTGTTTTCAGAGAGAATGTAAACAAAGAGAGTCACGAGCTGGAAAGACACTCCCACGCTGTGACGTAGTCCCTAGTTCAGGAGATAATGAGATACACCTGTTTAAGGGAGGGGCACAGTTTAGCCTGGAGAAACAGGATGATAAAAAGAGGTCATTAGCCTGGTCTAGAGGAGGGGAGCAGAAAGAAGGAAGACGTCAAGAGGTGAGAACCAAGGGAGCCATAGTCCTAACGCCAGAAAAAAGTAGCACAGGACAGGTGACGTCTGGTAAAGGCAAGAAGGATAAGATATTTCCTGGAAGGGCAGGCTTGGGAAAACTCACCTGCTCCAGAGAGAGAAACCTGCTGGCATGACAATACTTGTACCTCTAAGGCTGAAGCTACGAGGCTGAGAGACAAACAAACACAAGCTGTGTTTGGGAATCAGTCTGACTTTGCAGAGCTGAGAATTCCTTTCCCTCCAAAGCCGAAAGGTAGGCTTACAACTTACATAGATTTGAACCTAGTTATAAAGTATTTCCCTGCAGTTGCCAGAATGTAGCAGACTCTCTAAAAAGAAACCTCAGTATATACGGTAATTCAAAGTCCTATCCTTTAGAGTGCTACCGAAAGAAGCCATGTGAGGATAGTGAAGGCGTCTGTTTTAAAGTTCAGGATAGCAGCTCACTGACACACCCTGCTATTGCTGACGCTGAAGAAATGCAGATTGACTCTGATAGCAGTGAAATAGTGGATAACCAGATGGACTGCACGTTATGTTTTGCTGACCACGTTGAGTCTCTGTGCTGAACACTAGTTTGAGAAAGCTGGTAAAGCAACAGAAAGAATGGGGAACATTCTCTTTTGCTGAAGGAAGCTGTTATTGTTTGTTTGTACAGAGCACTGCACATTGTGAGCCTGAAGCTGATAAGGCTAATTTACCTGAGTTCTTGTACATATCCCTCAAGACAATTGTATGGCAGTTTGTCCTAAAGTTATATCTCCAGGAACAAGCCGGAATGAGTCTTCACATATGGGTACGTCGGTACCGACGGAGCCTGCGCGGGAACGCTCCCCAGCGTCCAATCAGAAAGCTTTTGGGAGCATCCCTCAGCGCCTGCGTGCTGCCTTCCCGCCTTTCCAACTGTCTCTCCTCAGTTTTTGTTTTTCCGTGGAGCCGGCAGGACGTCCTCCTGTCACCGCAGAAAATTTTTTTCTTTAATTCTTGTTTTCTTGTGGTCGCGGCTGTTTCCCCACCTCCACCGGTACCGCCGGTGGTTTTTTTTTTCTTTTTCTCAAACTCAGGGAGAGTTTTCCCTCAGTTTCTGTCTTAAATTTTTTGGGCCTGTAAGGCCTCTCCATCATGGAGCCTTCTTCTCCTAAGAAGTGCCTTAACTGTGCAAACACAGTTTTCTTTTTAGACTCCAATAACTGGTGTCTAACCTGTTTGGGTCCTGACCCTTTTCCTCCGGAGCCATTAGGCTACAATTTTATGAGAAGAGATTTTCCATTTCGAGTTTCCCTCGATACCGAGTTCCCTTCCAGTGTCAGGGCACCGACCATTTCTTCTCTACAGGATCAGGTAACCCATAAACAGTCTGTTAAGACTAGCCAATCCTTGAGTGGTAGGTCTCATGCCAAGCATGATGACGGCTCCGGCCTTGCCCTCAAGACCCTATTGGCTTTAAAACCCCGGCGGGAGTCTTTGGTCTCCAAAGCCTTTCAGGGGTTTCAGGTTGTTCCTGGGGCTCACCCCTCACAGAACATACCTGAGCCATGCTCGGTGGTGGCATCCGCTTCGAGTGGTACCGATACCCCGGCATCGGCACTGGTGTTGAGTGATCCACTCCTCACCAGGGATCATCATCTGGCATTCTCGGTACCTTTGGGACCGATCGATACGTCCCAGTTTGACTTTCCAGTATCGGCAGCATCGCTGATACGACCACCGACGCCGGTACCCTCTAGACATGCATCGATAGACTCGCTTCCTTGGATGCCGAGTCTGGAATCGATATCTAGTCTGGAAGACTGGGTACCGACGCTTACCGATTCCGGATGCGGATACTCACCAAGAGTTTTTGGTTGCCTCGGTACCGCTTGAGCAGCCTCCGATGACTGCTTCGATGTTGGTATCGCCTCCGATTCCGGCACAGCTACCGGTATCGGTATCGATGCTGGTTCCTGCAGTAACATTGGGACCAACTACTTCCATGCCTTTTTCACCAGGATCGCTCCTTTCTATACCTAGTTTTGAGTCGATACCCGGCATGGACGATGCAGTACTGACTGTCTCAAGTCATAACCGCCAGTACCAGTATCCATCCATTAGGGCTCCTTTTCTGCACCAGACCAGTACATCCTCCGGTGCCCAGGCTAGTTCTTCAACTTTAGCCTGTCCAGGGATGGTTCCCATTGGAGATCCTTCTTTTCAGAAATTTCTCCTTGACATGGCTACATTCCTTGCTATTCCTATCCCTGGCTATGATCCTACACAAGGCTCTTCTGGGGAGAAGGAAAATATAATGATTCCTTTACATCATTCTTTGCAGGATCTTCTTCTGAGAATATGGGAAACACCTTTAAGGGTTTCCTCATCTTCTACAGCAACTGATCTTCTGTATCAGGTGCCCCCCTCTCCAGGGTTTCAAAAGGCTCAACTTCCCCATCATTCCATTGTAGAGGAATCAACAATGAGGAAGATAAAAAGCAAAAAGAAGCATTCTTCTTATCCGCCAGGTCGTGCTTCTAGAACACTGGATGCTTTTGGAGGTCAAACCTTCCAAACATCTATGCTGGCAACAAGGATTCTCTCATATATTTTTTATATGAGTCTATCCCTTCAGGAGGTCACAAAGAAATTATCTCTTTTGACTACTTTTCTATCAGAGCCCAAGGCTGTAGACTATTCCTTACTTCTTAGTCATAGCCAAAATATATCTTCGTTTCTTTCTCGTGCTTCCCTTCACTCTTTTGAGTCTGTTAGCAGAACCTCTGCTATAGCCATAGGAGCACGACGTAGAGCCTGGCTCCAAGCTTCAGACTTGAACAGATGGGCACAACAAAGACTGGGTAATACTCCTTGTACTGGAGAGAATCTCTTCAATAGGGAGTCTTTACGTCAGGTTGCTCATTGCTCCACTGATTTTCCTGTTTCTGAGGGCTCTCCTAAGCCTTCTCCTTCCCCAGTAGGTAGGAAATGCCCTACCATACCTTCTTTCCCTAAAAGAAGAAGGTTTTATTCTTCTCCTGCCCATCATGCAGATGTTCCCAAACAAGGGAAACCTCGCCCTGGTCTGAAGAATCCAAACTCAAGCCAGGAAAATTAACCCTCAATGGGGTTCTAATTGATCTCTTATAACATACAGTTCACTTCTTCTCAGCAGAAGTTTTTTCACTGTTTTTTTGTTGGTTTTTTTTCATTTGAAACTCTACGCATGGATTCCTGTTTCCAGGACATCCACTTGCTCTCACGTAGGCTGAGCTGTCAGGAGATTCATGTCTGTGGGTCACAGGGTTTTCCTCCTCTTTCTACCATGAAGAGAGGTTTGCCAACTATCTCATGATAGTTTCCCTGTGCCACCATGAATTTTTTCCTTCTACAGACTTACCATATAGCAAGTCTCCCTTCAGCTCCTATTTTTCTTTACCCTCGTTCCCAGGGCTTCCCCTATACGAGTGGTACCATACGACTGGAAGGCTTTCTTAGCCTTTCTAGTCTTCCTTTCCTTTCCAGTGTAGAGTTTTCTCTGGAGTAACCTCCCTGCTTCATTGGGCAGCTCATCAGACATAATCAGGATTTTCTCCTCTTGTTCTGTCTGTTCTCTCCGTTACAAGCAGAAGGATTCTCTCTGCTGTTCTCTTCAGCAGCTGCCCATGCAGGAGTTCCAGTGATTGGACTACTGGTACTTCCTACGAGTTCCAGTCTTGTCTTCCACTACTTTTTTCTGGTCTTAGTAGTGCTTCCAAGATAGTGCTCATCTATCTTGAAAAATCCTTATCGCTTCTTTTCTGTCGTCTCCAAATCCCTGGAGTTGGCAGCATAACTGAGGTGGCAGCTGGTTTTCTCCAACAGCCACTTTTATTTCCCAATTCTCCTGCATAGTGCTCTCTGCAATCCTACTGAGAAGCTTTCCACTATGGGCCCTTGCTAGAGAGCATGGGGATTTTTTCTCTAATTACAATCCTATATGGTTGAAAAAGGCTTCCTCAGTCATTCCTCATGACTGTAGGGGTTCTTTACATCCTTCTATTTCCTTTTAATAAAGGACATAAGCTTTCTCTATGTGACAGTCTAAAGAGTTACCCAGTTTCTACAGGAAATATGCTCTTTTTCCTTGCAGATTGTACTCATGGTATCCTAATCCTTCATGGACAGCACATATTTAATTAAACAACGCATGATACCCCCCCTTGTTCCTCAAGTGGGTCAACCTGGTATCTCATCCTATGCGTTTTCTGTCCATTTACCATGTGAGAGTTCTATAGGACTCAGGACTTGCTGTTTACAGACTGATATTATCCTCTGTTTTTCACGCAACCATCCTGGTTATTTCACTGGATAGCATTCCTGCACCATCTTAACCAGGGGGAATAGATTCTCTATATATCTTCTCAAGTAGGTTCCACCTTCTTGTTATTAGATGAATCGTTCTCCTTCACATCTCCCATGTGAATGTTCTTATGGGCATATCTCTATCTGCTTAGTTGCAGACATTTATCTTTAGACATCTAGATACATGTATCTATATGTTTCTATATACTTCTCTATAGATACATATGTCTGTAAGCTGCGTGTGCATATCTTATGCCCCTCCAGATCTCACTATAGACATTGTGATAAGGAAGCTTATCATAGCTCAGGAAGGGGCTATAGAAAAGGTGAAGTGTCTCTGAACAAGCAACCTGTCAGTGCTGGTAGAAATGAGAAAACAGAATTTTGCCATAAAAGACTACCAGTCCCAGAATGCACCAGGTTTCCAACAGCCATTAGAGGAGCTGAAGTGGGGAAACGTGTGTTCAATCAGGAGGGCTATGAGGTAATCCCTAAGCACTCATCTCAAAGGGCAGGGCCTGATTCAGCACAGCTGCGCTGTGTTAGGGAGGAACACTCATCTAAGCAGAATAAGAGTAGAGTTTATTCTACAGATGATCTTCTTCATGATCACCTTGGATATCCAGAGAATTATCCTCAGTTTCATCTGAAGGATTATCAGAAGCAGAAGCCAAACCGGACAGACAGAGAGGCAAGGAAACCCTCTGGAAGAAGGAAGAGAAAAGCCTTTGAGAGGTCTAGAAGAGTCCAAAGCAGTACGTATACTGGGAGGTATTCCAAGGGCCAGCATAGACCATTGGACTGGGGAAAGCCAGAGGAATGGTGCTGCAGAGCTAGGAATCACCAGAGGCTACCTGTGTGGGAGATGGCTGCACATGGAAGGGACCCTAAGACCTGTGCCAGAAGGTATGTGAAGAGAGATCCAGTGTCCAGGGATCTGGATTGGAAGGCTGGACATAAGAACTGGACTACATACTGGCCAGGCTATATAGAGAGGAACTCTAGCAGCAATGGAAGCTCAGGTATGAACACTGATCTATGCCCTAGCTATAACCTTGAAAGACAGCAGGGAAACAAGTATTCTCCTGAAAATGCTCCATTGAGAGATTCATCTGTGCCAATCCATGATATTGAACCCATGCTTGTTGGACAAGGGGGAATAATAGCAGATGAGGATCCTGTTTATATGGACTGCTCTCTATCTAAACTCCGTTGGTAACTTTCTGTTATAAAGTACAGCAACCATCACAAAGAAATACAAATTTGTTCTTTAATCTACCCAGAAAAGCTCCTGAAGCAGGATTTGACCCACACAGTAGAAAGCAAGCCAGCTAAGGGGTTTCAGCTGGATAACTGCTAGCAATTAAGCCTTACCTAATTGCTTGTGAGCTAGGAGAGAATCACTTCTGTATCTATGTGGGAAGTAATCAGAAGTTAACCTGAAAAGAACAGTTTGTTTCTTGCTTTGTGACTTTTCATTTGTTGTTTTCCTGATTTTGACTTTGTTTTTCCAAGTTAACACTGAAAGCAAGTAACCTAATTTATGTGCTACCAAGCATATCTGTGTTGGGAGAAATAACCCCATAAATAAATATCTTATTGGCTTTACCCAAGAGCACAACTAAATTATTGTCAGCAGCTGTGTCTGGTGTGAATGAACTACATTGCCCACAATACCTTGCAAATCATATAGAAATATGCACTTGCCAAGAGTGTGAAGATTCTCACCCAGGCAGCCGTCTGACAACATATATATATATATATATACCCCTTTATATATATATATATATATATATATATACACATATATATATATATATATATATATATATATATATATATATATATATATATATATATATATACACATATATATATACACATATATATATATATATATCCTTATATATATGTGTATCTGTCGAGATGCTTCCTTATAGGTAGATATGTATTTACATACTTATCTCTCTAACTGTCTTTGCTTATAAAAGGTTTTTACCTTCCTATAGGTTCCAGACAGTGGGCTTGCATATCTTCATACTGTCCCTCAGTATGTCTGGGGTATTATGCACAAAACCACTACTGTGGTACTGACAGCTCCTACTTTAACCCTAGGTCTAGGTATCCCTGAAGCTCCATGCTTCACTATCTTTCCTATCTCTCAACAGATAGGAAAGACAGGGTGGATCTTCAGTAGATCTGAAGTTTCAGCCCTTCAGACATCTCCTTGGGAATATGGGCTTTTTTCCATACCCCTTCTTCCCTCCAGGACTGGGCTAGTTGTCCAAATCAGTCAGTCTTCCTCTTTTGCTCCTAAATGTTACTAACTCTGTATCCAAAAGAGTTCCCAGCTTTTTCCATAAAGCTTCCACTAAAGACCTGACGTTTTGGTACTACAGTTGACACCTGGTTCACCTGTCAATTCCAGATTTGGACCTTCGCCTTCACTTCAGTGAGATCACCTTGAACATTCCTCTGCTGGATCCCAGTAGACTCCATCAGCCTCTCTACTTCCTGCAATCCAGTAGGTGAGGTCCATATTGTGTGTGTTCATGTTAATACATACAAGGACTCCTTACCTGTAGTCCTTAGGTTAGCTGTTTTTCCTACAGCTCCTCTCTTTTCAACTCCTACCCTCCATCCTCAGGATGCCTGGCCCTATGAGGTGTAGCATGTTCCAATCCTCACCATGCTGGGGCTCCAGGCATCTTAGCTTGGGAGTCCCCATATGTGAAGACTCATTCCTGCTTGTTCCTGGAGATAGCACAGTTACTTACCTGTAACAGATGATCTCTGGGAACAGCACAAATAAGTCTTCACAACCCACCCACCTCCCCTAGGAGTTGTATCTCTCTATCTATTTTCCTTTCCTCTTTCTCTCTTTTGTCTCAGCTATAAAACTCAACTGAGGAGAGACAATTGGAAAGGCGGGAAGGCAGCACGCAGGCGCTGAGGGATGCTCCCGAAAGCTTTCTGATTGGACGCTGGGGAGTGTTCCCGCGCAGGCTCCGTCGGTACCGACGTACCCATATGTGAAGACTTATTCCTGCTGTTCCCAGAGATCACCTGTTACAGGTAAGTAACTGCTTTACCTGCACAGAAATCCGTTGGGAAGGGGAAAAATAAATTCTTGTCATTGCCTGAAACACTCAACTACAACTCTTCTGTTCTCAAAGGGTAAAAGGGACTACCATTCCCAGAGGGCCTTGCAGGACCAATGCAGGGTCATACTCTCTGAGTCAGGAATACAAAGGCAGACCAACTCTCAGCGCCCTTGGCGCTGGGCTGACCACCGAGAGGGTGACACTGTTCAATGTAAAACGTTTATTCCTATTCGTCTCTCCGGGCCAGTCCAGAACAGATGGGTAGTCAAATCTCCCTCCTCTAGCAGCTGAGGACAGAATTCCAATTCTTTTATTGCTAGGTTACACATCGCTCCCTTGGCAACAGCAGCCAGTCTTTTTTGTCCTCAGCAGCTGAGATGGATGTGTGAAGATTTCTCTCCCCACCTGTTCTCTGTTATTATTCTTTATTTTTCTTATTTTATGGAAGAGTTCTCATTGAAGAGGTAGTGCTGTGCCCTAGCAGGGTGTTTAAGCACTTGGCTCTGATTTATGTTGTTTTTATACGGTAACATCAGTACTAGTAGCTGGTTAAACTATTCAGAGTATGGGACAGAGCCTGTCTCCTCTACTCTGCTAAAGGAAATTGGTAAGAGCAGGTCTGGGGGCCCCAGTTACTATTTTCTTACCTAGTAGGCTCTTCATTTACAGGATCGCTGGCAGCGGTTTCTAAGGAGCTAGAGAGCCTGTCTGTTTACCGGCGTTAGTATCAGTTATTTTTTATTTAGAGATGTGCCGCGGATGTTTGCTCACCTCTCTCTGTCACTCGGTTTCTCCGGTACGGTTTCTTTTTTGAAGTTTTCCTGTGCCTTTCGGTTATGCAAAGTGCCTTTGGTGCCTGTACACTTGCTCTGCGTTATGCAGGACAATAAAGGAGATTCGCAACTCCATTCTTCTTCGCTGCAGCCGTTGGCTGAGAACGCGGGAGCGGCGGCCATCTTTGCAGCGCCTTCTGTTCCTTCTGCTCCATTGCCCAAAGCAAGTAAAAGGAAAGCGAAATCTCGTCATGTGGCAGAAGCTCATGCTCAGCCTGTGTTGCCTGTAATTTCAGAGGCGCAGGATCCTTTGCTTTCAGCTGATTTCATCCTCGCGTTTCATAGAGCTTATTTGTTAAAAAAATCTCAGGCTTCTCTTCTTGTTTTATTGGACCCTCCACAATTGGCACAGATGGGGGTTTCTAATCAGTCTGCACAGATGGGGGTTTCTAATCAATCTGCATCTTGTGAAGAAGTTCCTTTAACAGATGTAAAAGAGTCTAAATTGGATTCAGTTTCTTTAGAGGCTGAGACTTTAGAGCCTGAACAAGGGGAACTTATGTCTGAGCAGGGTTTGGATTTTTGGCCCGCGGATTTAGAGGAAGGAGAGTTGGGTCCGGGTGAGGATCCAAATATCTTTAGGGTGTTTAGAAAAGAGGAGTTACCAGCTTTGATTGCACAGTCCCTTACAGCATTAAGTATCATTCCGCAGGTGGTTCAACAAGAACCTTTGGAAGACCCCTTGCTGCAGGGTTTCAAAACGGAGCAAAGATGTTTTCCTCTGCATCGGGTGATCAAACAGATGATAGAGTCTGAGTGGGAATGCCCTGAGGCTTCATTAAGAGGAGCTAGAGCTTTGACTCGGTTGTATCCTATGCCTCAAGAGGAAAAGGAGCTTCTACGTATGCCAAAGGTGGATGCACTGGTGTCTGCTGTCACCAAAAAAACTACCATACCTGTAGAGGGGGCCGCGGCTCTTAAAGACATGCAGGATCATAGATTAGAGGGTCTGTTGAAACAGGCTTTTGATGCCAGTGCTCTGGCGCTTCAAGCGTCTGTCTGTGGAGCATATGTATCCAGAGCTGCGATTAGGTGGGGCCAGCAGACCTCTGCTCCGACTGATGCAGTGACTCCTTCTAGTGAGGGGCGAAATTGGAGTCGGCAGCGGCATATTTAGCAGATGCCTTTTACGATTTGATTCACATTTCTGCGAAGTCTATGGCTTCCATGGTTGCTGCTCGTCGTTTTCTTTGGTTACGGAATTGGGCAGCAGATGCCTCCTCCAAGGCACGTCTCGGTAAACTCCCTTATAAAGGAAAGCTTCTTTTTGGAGAAGCGTTAGAGAAAATTGTTAAAGATTTAGGAGACTCCAAGGGAGGGCGTTTGTCCGAGGACCGTCCTAAATCAGTTAAGCAGGGCTCCTTTACTAGGGGTCAAGGGCGAGAATTTCGCCGTTTTAGGGGAGCTCGCTTTACTCCATATCAGCGAGGTCGATTTCCTTTTCGGGGGCAGTCCTTTCGAGGCGCTAGAGGTTCCGGTAGAGGCTTCTTTGGAGCTCCTTCCGCTACCATTAAAAAACCGCAATGAAGCGAGGCCGGCCCAAGCGGAGTTTCCGGTGGGCAGTCGGTTACAGGAGTTTCTCTCCGCTTGGGTCGCCATTACTTCCGACAAGTGGGTACTGCAGATTATTCGCGAGGGCTATGCTCTCGAGTTCAATTGTCATCTGACCGACGCCTTCGTTTTTTCTCCGTGCGGGTCGGACACCAAAAGGAGAACAGTCCACGACACGTTGCAGCGGTTGTTGCAGCTCCGGGCAGTGGTTCCAGTTCCATTAGACCAGTACGGCTTTGGTCGATACTCGATTTATTTTGTGGTTCCAAAAAAGGAGGGCTCTTTTCGTCCCGTGTTGGATTTAAAGCACGTGAACAGTTGCTTGCGAGTCTCTCATTTTCAAATGGAGACATTAAGGTCTGTAATCCGCTCGGTAAGGCCGAGGGAGTTCCTCTCTTCCATAGATTTGACGGAAGCTTATCTGCATATTCCTATCAAGCCAGATCATCAGCGCTTTCTTCGGTTTGCAGTACCCATGGGTCATTTTCAGTTTCGGGCCTTACCGTTCGGCCTAGCGACGGCGCCGTGCACTTTCACCAAGGTACTGGTGGTGGTGGCGGTGGCACTACGCAGGGATGGCATTCAGGTTCATCCTTATCTGGACGACTGGTTGATTTGAGCGTCCTCGCAAGAGGAGTCGCTAAAGGCGACAGCGCGAGTAGTGTCCTGTTTGGAGAATCTAGGTTGGGTTGTGAATCAGGCCAAAAGTTGGCTGGAGCCGGTGCAGCAGCTGACTTATCTCGGAGCATTCTTCGACACGGGCCGAGGTATGGTTCTGTTGCCTCCAGAACGAATTTGAAAGCTTCTCGCGCGCATGTGTCGGGGTTTTTGCTCGCAAGAGCGCCGACAGCTTGGAAGTACTTACAGTTGCTGGGGCTAATGGCAGCGGCCTTGGATTTGGTTCCATGGGCCAGGGCACACATGCGACCGCTCCAGCAAGCTCTTCTTTCGCGTTGGTCTCCACAACGGCATCCCCTTTCTCGTCGCTTAAGCTGTCCCGATCATGTCAGGGTCAGTCTTCAGTGGTGGTTGGTTCCAGACCATCTTCAGGCGGGAGTTCCCTTAGCGCTGCCGGAATGGGTTTTGGTGACTACCGATGCCAGTCTGTCCGGTTGGGGAGCACACTGTTTGAATCACATAGCGCAAGGCTCTTGGACGGCGGAAGAGAGCCTGTGGTCCATCAATCGCCTGGAGCTGAGAACGGTGCGTCTAGCGCTGTTAGCGTTCGCAAGTCTTCTGGAGGGGAAGTCGGTGCGCATCTTCTCCGACAATTTAGTGGCGGTCTCATACATAAATCGCCAAGGCGGGACAGGAAGTCTTATTCTTCTGGAGGAGAGTCAACGCTTGTTTCACTGGGCGGAGTTGCACCTTTCGGCGCGCTCGGCAGCTCATGTGGCAGGAAAGGACAATGTGCAAGCGGACTATCTCAGCTGATATGTGCTATATCCGGGAGAGTGGCAACTCAATGCCGAAGTTTTTCACGAGCTCACAATACGTTGGGGTCAACCGGTAATGGATCTGATGGCAACTTTGGACAATGCAAAGGCGACTCGCTTTTTCAGCAGACGCAGGGAACATATGTCGGAAGGTCTCGACGGTCTGGTACAGCCCTGGCCGTTGGGGCAACTTCTGTATGTGTTTCCTCCATGGCCGTTGGTGGGTCTCGTTGTGCAGCGAGCTGTCATGCACCAGGGTCTGTTGATTCTTGTTGTTCCAGATTGGCCTCGACGGCCTTGGTATGCCGATCTAATGCGTCTTCTAGCGGCTCCACCGTGGAGGTTGCCCACTCGGGCAGATTTGCTACATCAAGGGCCAGTTTGGATGCCTCAGGCGGATCGATTCTTGCTTACGGAATGGCTCTTGAAAGGCGGCGCTTGCGCCGAAAAGGTTATTCAGTTTCGGTAATCAACACCTTGTTGCAGTCTCGTAGAAAGTCCACATCATTGGCATACATTCGGGTGTGGCGAGTTTTTGAAGCTTGGTGTTCTGATCACCGTTTGAAAGCTCGTCTATTTCTATTCCGGATGTTCTGGATTTTCTTCAATGCGGTCTTGAGAAAGGTCTTGCTCTGAGTACCTTAAAGGTGCAGTTAGCGGCCCTGGCAGTTTTTCGTGGGCCGGTTCGCGGACTATGTCTTTCCTTTCATCCCGATGTTCTCCGTTTTCTTAGAGCGGCTAAGCAAATTCGTCCTCCGTTTCGTCAAATTGTTCCTCCTTGGGATTTGAACTTAGTATTAGAGGCTTTAAGACAGTCTCCCTTTGAGCTTCATTCTTCACGTTCACTAAGAGAATTGTCCTGGAAGACAGCTTTTTAGTGGCATTGTGTTCAGCTAGACGCATTTCGGATCTGCAGGCTCTTTCATGCCGCCCGCCTTTCCTTCAGTTTTCTGAGGAAAAAGTGGTCTTGCGTCCGGTACCGTCCTTTCTCCCAAAAGTACTCTCTGCTTTTCATGTGAATCAGTCGGTTTCGCTTCCCACTTTCGCTAGCTCGGGAGCAGATTCTGTCGATCGAGCTCTGCGGAAATTGGATATGGGTCGTGTACTTCGTAGATATCTACGGGAGACCGAGTCTTTTCGTAAGACTGATCGGTTATTTGTGGTGTTTGCAGGGCCATCTAAGGGTCAACCTGCATCCAAGGCTACCATTGCACGATGGGTAAAGCATGCAATACGGGTTGCGTATGAAGCCAGAGGTAAACCGGTTCCGGTAGGTCTTCGGGCTCATTCTACAAGGGGTCAAGCTACTTCGTGGGCAGAATCGGCCTTGGTTCCCCCGGTGGATATTTGTCGTGCGGCGTCATGGTCTTCTCTTCATGCCTTTTCACGTCATTATAGGTTGGATGTTCTCGCTAGGCAAGATGTGTTGGTGGGGGCTTCAGCAGTGATAGCGGGGCTCTCGGGTCCCTCCCAGGGTTAGGTACTGCTTTGATACTACCCATCTGTTCTGGACTGGCCCGGAGAGACGAATAGGAAGGAGAAATTAGACCTTACCTGCTAATTGTCTTTCCTTGAGTTCTCTCCGGGCCAGTCCAGAACCCTCCCTATAATTTTCATTCTTTATTATTAGTATTTTCTTGCGTTTCTTTTATGTCGGTTTTTTTCGGTGTTACATGAATGGAAACTTGTTTTTTGTGGTTATTGTTCATTTAAAAAAAAAAAAAATTAAAAGCCATTACTTTGGCTATTTTCCCTCTCAAGTGCTTTCGTGGTCAAGCATGAGACACAGAGCAAATTTATATACCTTCAATGGGACTCTTCCGCTGTTTTCTTCTTATTGATTTGTTATTGGCTGCTTGCTACGTAAAGACTGGCTGCTGTTGCCAAGGGAGCGATGTGTAACCTAGCAATAAAAGAATTGGAATTCTGTCCTCAGCTGCTAGAGGAGGGAGATTTGACTACCCATCTGTTCTGGACTGGCCCGGAGAGAACTCAAGGAAAGACAATTAGCAGGTAAGGTCTAATTTCTCCTTCTTGTTCTGTGTAAACCGCACTGATTTTGAAATAGTGCGGTATATAAAATAAAATAAATAAATAAATCTTTTCTCATTTGGAATGAGGCATTCTTGAAAAGATAAGTTTGTTTTTTTCAGATGAACAGACATATACATACACACATCTTTTTTGTGGTGGTGTGGCATTTGATGTGGGTGTCACTGATTTTGTATTTACAATGCTGTAATCAGTTGACTATTTTCAGTACTAATAATAAACATTATCTCATTGAAATACTGATGCCATTTTTGTGATTTTTTTTTTTAATTTATGGATTAACTTTTTAGGATAGTATATTTTTCCTTTTGTAGTTGATTACTATCCTATGAGGAGTTCTTTTGTTTAGCCACTGCATTAAATAGGTTTATTAGTGTTCTGTATTGCAGTCTTTCTGTGTCATATTGAGTATATAGCATTATGTTATCAGCATAAATGTGATCACTTTATGAGACTGTATAATTGCACACACAGTGGTTGTATGTATAAATTAAAAAGGAATGCGGATAGTGCTGATCTTTGTAGAACTCGTCTCTGTTGTGGGTATGGTGCAGACATGTTTGTTCCTATTTTCACTTGCTGTTTATGGTCAGTTATGAGAGAAACCATTTGAGTGTGGTGTTCTGGATTCTAATTGCTTGTAGGCATGACAAGAGTGTGTTGTGGCAGACCAAGTCAATGCAGTCATTATATTGAGGAATAATATTATGAATCCTTGTTTTTATTTTTTGATATCTTTTATTAGTCTGTCCATGACTGAGATTAGTAATGTTTTGAATCCATGGCTTAGTTTGAATCCATGCTGTTGGTGGGTCAAGCGTGCTCTATTCTTGTAGTAGCGGTTGTACAACCTTATGTATTATTTTTGCTATGAAGGATAAGCTGTATCTCCAGGAACAAGCAGGAATGAGTCTTCACATTTGGGTACGTCGGTACTGACGGAGTCTGCGTGGGAACGCTTCCCAGCGTCCAATCAAAGAGCTTTTGGAAGCATCCCACCACGCCTGCGTGCTGCCTTCCCGCCTTTCCCAACTGCCTCTCCTCAGTTTTCGTTTTTCCGCGGAGCCGGCAGGACGTCGTCCTGTCACCGCAGAAAATTCTTCTTTTATTTCTTTAGTTTTCTTGTGGTCGCGGTTGTCTTCCCGACGCCACCGGTACCGCCGGTGTTTTCTTTTCTTTTTCTGTAAAATGTTCCTTTTCCACGGGATATTTTTCTTCATAGTGTCCCACGGGTTCTTAGGCCTTACAGGCCTCTTCTTTTTCCTTCATGGAACCGCCGGTCACTTTCTTCAAGAAATGTTTAGACTGTGGCGGTACAACTTTATTTTTAGACCCTCGAAGTCGGTGTCTAACCTGCTTGGGTCCTGACAACAGTTTGTTGAGAAGAGGTCTTCAACATCTAGGTTCCCTCGATACACGGTTGCCCTCCAACTTCGGGGCACCATCCCCTTCTTCTTCTACACAGGATCAGGTAACCCACAAACAGTCTGTTAAGACTAGCCAGCCCTCGAGTGGTAGGTCTCATGCACAGCATGTAGACGGCTCCGGCCTTGCCCTCGAGGGCCCTCTGGCTTCAAAACCCCGGCGGGAGTCTTCGGTCTCCAATGCATATAAGGGGTTTCAGGATGTTCCTGGGGTTCACCCCTCACAGAACATACCTCAGCCGTGTCCGGTGGTGGCATCCACTTCGAGCGGTACCGATACCCCTGCATCGACACTGGTGTTGGATGAAACACTGCTCACCAGGGATCATCATCTGGTGTCTTCGGTGCCTTCGGGACCGGTTATCGGTACCAGCACCGATACTACAACCGACGTCGGTACCCTCCAGACGTGCATCGATAGCCTCGCTTCCTTCGATGCCGAGTCTGGAATCGATCTCCAGTCTGGAGGACTGGGTACCGACTCACCTTGGTACCGGCTCTCGGCAGTACCGAAGGCTCAGTTCCGATGATTCGGATCCGCAACTCTCGGTTCCCCCGAGACCGATTGAGTTGCCACTGGTTGACCTTCCTTCACCGGTATCAGACACGGTACCGACATCGGTACTGATGTCCTCATTACCTTTACGGTCAGTGCCTTCCATGCTTCGCTTATCAGGCTGTCTGCCCTCGATGCCGAGTTTGGAATCGATCTCTAGTCTGGAAGACTGGGTACCAATACGTTTTGGTATCGATACCGATCAATACCAGTGGCTCGGTACCGAGGATAGCAACCAGAGGTTTTCGGTTATCTCGGTACTGATTGAACTGTCACCGATGACTGCTCCGATGTCTCTGTCGGGCTCGACTCCGACATCGGTATCGGTACCGGTATCCACACTACCATCGTGGCCAACTCCTGCCATGCTTTTTTCAACAGGATCGCTCCCATCTATACCAAGCTTGGAGTCGATACCTGGCATGGACAATGTGGTAATGACGGTCGCTGCTCCTGACAGCCAGTACCAGCGACCATCCCTTAAGCATTCCACACTGCACTGTGCAAGATCTTCTATTCCTATGTATTTGGATGCCTCTGTCGGTGCTCAGGCTAGTTCTTCAGATCTAACCTGTCCAAGGGAGATTCCTGTTGTGGATCCCTCTTTTCAGAGTTTCCTCCTGGATATAGCAAGATCTCTTGCCATTCCTATCCCAGGACATGATCTTGCACAAGGCTCTCTTTCTACCAAAGCAAAGGAGAACATAATGCTTCCTTTGCATCATTCCTTGCAGGATCTCCTTCTAGGAATGTGGGAAACACCTTTAAGGGTACCCCCACCTCCCAGGGCAACTGATCTCTTATATCAAGTGCCCCCCTCTTCAGGGTTTCAAAAGACTCAACTTCCTCATCATTCCATAGTAGTGGAATCAGCACTGAGGCGGGTAAAGAGTAAGAATAAGCAATCTTCTTATCCGCCAGGTCATGAGTCTAAGACACTAGATGCTTTTGGACGTCAAACCTTCCAGACATCTATGCTTTCTGCAAGAATTCTCTCATATATTTTTTATATGAGTCTATCTCTTGAGGAGGTCACAAAGCAATTACATCTTTTGACTCCTTTCCTTCCAGATTCCAAGAGTACAGACTATTCCTCATTGCTTAAGCATATCCAGAATATCTCTTGGTTTCTCTCTCATGCTTCCCTAGACTCTTTTGAGTTTGTTAGCAGGATTTCTGCTATAGCTATAGGGGCATGACGTAGAGCCTGGCTCCAAGCTTCAGACTTGGACAAATGGGCACAACAAAGACTGGGACATACTCCTTGCACTGGAGAAAATCTTTTCAACAAGGAGTCTTTACGTCAGGTTACTCAGTTGTCCACTGATTTACCTGTTCCTAGGGGTTGTTCTACACATTCTTCTGTCCCAGTAGGTAGGAAATGTCCTACCAAACCTTCTTCCCACAGGAGAAGAAGGTTTTCTTCATCACTTGCCCATCATACAGATGTTCCCAAACAGGGGAGGCATCGTCCTGGTCTGAAGAATCCAACCCCTCACCAGACTCAGCAAACCTAGCAACCGCAGGGTTTCTGATCAATCATCATCAGATGTTGGTGACTCTTGGGGTTAGAATCTACAGTTACTTCTTCTCAATAGAAGCAATCCACTGCTGTCATTCTAAATCCTAAACATGGATCTCTTCCCAAAGACATCCATTCTTTCTATGTTCTATGAGCTGTCAGGATGTTCATGCTTCTAGATCACAGGGTTCGCCTCTTCTTCCTGCTAGGGAAAGAGGTCTAAACACTATCAAACTATAGTTTCCTGTGCCAGCATGTCTTTTTCCTTTCTATAGACTTACTATTTGTAAGTCTTCTTCAGCTCCATTCTTTTTACCCTCTTACCAGGTTTTTCCTCTGTAAGAGCGGTATTCCTTCACTGGAGGGCTTTTTTCTTCAGCCTCTCTAGTTTTGCTACTTTTCCAGTGCGGAGTTCTCTTCTCTGAGTTGACTCCTCTTCTTCACTCTTGCCTTGCAGCAGTTCATCAGACATGTCCAGAGTTTTCTACTCTTGTTCTGTCTGTTCTTTCTGTTTTAAACAGTACCATTCTTTCTGCTGTCTGGCAAGCAGCTGCCAATGCAAGAGCCTTAATGTTTGGACTACTGGTTCTTGTCCATCAGCAACCATTTTTGTCCTCCACTAACATTCTGTCTGGTCTTAGTAGTGGCTCCAAGTCAGTGCTGTCATCTGTCTTGGAAATATTTTCACTACAAGCTTGTTGGATTGTCTTCTCTTTCTGCCATCTCCATTCCCCTGGGTTTGGCAGCATAGTTGACATAGGTACTGGCTCTCCTGCAGCCAGTTCTATCTCCTCTTTCTCCTGCATCATCCTCTCTGCAATTCTACAAAGAAGCTCTCCACTATGGGCCCTTGCTAGAGAGTATGGGGGGCTTTTTCTCCAACAGCTATACTAGATGGTTGAAAAAGGCTTTTTCAGTCATGTCTCCCATGACTAGAAAAGTTCTCATTTTAATATAAAGGACATAGGCCTCCTCTTACGTGAAAACGTAAGGAGTTGCTAATTCCCTGCTTTGGTCCATAGTATTTCCAATTGGGAATATGTTTTCTCCTTCCAGCTTGTCCTCATGGTAAGAACACATGATAACCTTTTTGCCCTTAAGCAGGTCAGCATGGTATCTCATTTTTATGCGTTTTCTGTTCACTTACCATACTAGAGTTCTAGAATACTCGGGACTTGCTGGCTGCAGACTGATATCATCCTCTGCTTTTCTCGTAACCATCCTGGTTATTCCACTACCTAGCATCCCTGTAGCTCATAACCAGTGGAAATTGATTCTCTATATATCTTCTCAAGTAGGTTCCACCTTCTTGTTATTAGATGAATCTTTCCTTTCCACTTTTTTCCTATGTGAATACCATTTGTGTAGACTTATCTCTGCTTCATTGCAGACTCCCATACAGAGGCATATATATATATATTCATACCTATAGCATACATCTTACAAACGTCTATCATTTGTGTGTATTTTATGCCCTTCATATCTCACTATAGATATATTTCTCTATATCTATATGATATATATATATGTATCTCTCGAGATTTTTTACTATGGGTAGATATGTATTTTGTATTTATCTACCTGACTGTCCAGGCTCATATAGCTATATGATTCTGACAGATGGGCTTTACCCATTCTATGCTATCCAGCATGTTTTTGGGGTTCCACAACCACTTCGGTGGTAGTTAACAACTTCCACCATAACCTTACGGTTTGATACCTCTGAAGCTCTCCATGTCCCAATATCTCTCCTAGCTGACTCCTGTTAGGAAAGACATTGCGGATCTTCAGTTAATCACAGGCTCTAACGCCTCCAACATTTGTCCTTTCTTTTGGGATGCAAGGGGTTCCCATACCCTTTCTCCCCACAAGGACTGTGCCTGTTTCTCCAAATCAGTTAGCCTTTCTCTTTTGTTTCTAAGAGTGAGCCACTCTGCTGCCAAAAGAGTTTGGTTTTTGTCATAAAGCCTTCCGCTGAAGGCCCACCGTTTTTGTACTACCCCAGTTTTTTCCTGCTGGGGTTACCTGTTACCTTTAAGGATTCTGACGTCCACTATTTTTTCCTACAGGTTTATTACCTCCACTTACAGTGAGGTCCTCTTTGAGGTTCCTCTACTGGGTCTCCCAGTAGATTCCATGAACCTCTATATTTCTATGAAATCCTGTCAGGGGAGGTCCATATTGCAATATTCTTTGCAATATCATTGATGACAATTATCATCCACACATGGACTCCTTGTCTGCAGTCCTATGCTGGGTTAGCTGTTCCACAGCACCTTTCTTTCTTCAACTCCTACCCTCCATCCTCTGGATGCCTGGTGGTGTGAGGTATAGCATGTTCCAACCTATGCCATGCTAGGACTCCAGGCATCTCAGCTTGGGAGTCCCCATATGTGAAGACTCATTCCTGCTTGTTCCTGGAGATAGCACAGTTACTTACCTGTAACAGGTGATCTCTGGGAACAGCAGGAATAAGTCTTCACAACCCACCCACCTCCCCAGGAGTTGTATCTCTATCTATCTTTCCTTTCCTCTCTCTCTCTTTGTCTCAGCTTAAAACTTAACTGAGGAGAGGCAGTTGGGAAAGGCGGGAAGGCAGCACGCAGGCGTGGTGGGATGCTTCCAAAAGCTCTTTGATTGGACGCTGGGAAGCGTTCCCGCGCAGACTCCGTCGGTACCTACGTACCCATATGTGAAGACTTATTCCTGCTGTTCCCAGAGATCACCTGTTACAGGTAAGTAACTGTGCTATATAGGTCTGTAAGAGGTGGGCAATGTGCTGCTCTTCACAAACCTTTGCCAGGTTATTTCTTGTCCGGCCACCCGTTTTTGTTCTCAGGTCATTCATTCCTATTAGACTATTTGACATTATGACTCTCGGCTTTGAATTCACCATGTGTAGTGTACCTGCATCTCCTCTGCTTGTTTGCAGAGAAAGCAAAGTTGCTTACCTGTAACGAGGATTTGTTGTAAACAGCAGGGGAATGCAGTCACGGTTTCTCTCCCTCCTAAGACATGAATTGAGGAGGAGTGGTGTTGCATAGCATGGGAATGCCTGTGCATGCTTATTGGTATGTTGCTTGAGTCTGTGCAGATTATTCTCTGTAATGCTGGTATAAATATGTAAACCTCTCTTCAACCATAAAATTAAGATTTCTATTTTTGTTCTTTCATCCTTTTATTTCCCAATCAATTCCTATGGATTCATAGTATATGATGGCAGATAAAGGCCGGTATGGTCCATCTAGTCTGCCCAGCAAGGTGGCAAGAGTAGGTGCACCTGCCGCTTCGTGCAGGTCACCCCTCACCATGCCTTTCTTTAGGGGTGTACCCACCTCTCCTTGTAGGGCACCCCTATTTGTTGAGATATAAAAGATAGTTACATTTATTTTGATTTTATCCTGTTTCTATAAAGGGATCCAATTTGTCTGTCCCATGCCATTTTGAATTCTGTCACTGCATTTGCTCCCACCACTTCCATCGGGAGAGCATTCCAAGCATTCACCACCCTTTCAGTGAAAGTCTGTCCTGATATTGCCTTTCAACTTACCCCCTTGCAGCTTCCTGTTATGCCTTCTAGTTTTACAGCTTTCCCGTCTTTGGAAGAGGTTTATTTGTTCATTAATACTCTTAATTATTTAAATGCCTGAATCATATCTCCCCTATCCCTCCTCTCCTCCAGAGTGTACATATATAGGTCTCCAAGTCTCTTCTCATAAGTCTTCTGCCACAGGCTCCAAATCATTTTGGTTGCTTTCCTCTGAACCGTTTCTAGTCTTTTTATATCCTTTGCGGGACATGGTCTCCAAAATGGAACATAGTATTCCAAGTGAGGCCTCACCAGTGACTTGTACAGTGGTATTAGTACCTCTTCCTTTCTGCTGGTAATTCCTTTGTATACAACCCATCATCCCATCATGCTACCATCTTGTCACACTGTTTTGCCAACTTGAGATCCTCAGAAATAATCACTCCAAGGTCCTTCTCCTGGTCCGTGCACACCAACCTCTCGCCACCCTATTGCGTGCATTTCTCTTGGATTTCTGCTTCCTAAGTGCATGACATGGCACTTCTTCACATTAAATCTTAACTGCCTAGCATTAGACCATTCTTCCAACTTTTGTAGATCTTTCCTCATGTTCTCCACTCCCTCAGGGGAGTCCACTTTTCATGCCATCTGCAAAAAGATAGACTTTTCCATACAGTCATTCAGCAATATCACTCACAAATACATTGAACAGTACCAGTCCTGGGACTGAACCCTGGGGCACACCGCTAATCACCTTCCTTTCATCTGAGTGAGTTCCGTTTGCCATCACCTTCTGTCATCTGTCAATCGACCAATTTCTGATCCAATTCACCATCTTGGGACGCATCCCCAAGCTATTGAGTTTATTGATAAGCCTCCTATGAGGAACAGTATCAAAGGGTTTGCTGAAATCCAGGTAGATGACATCCATCGCATGCCCCTGATCTAGTTCTCTGTTCACACAGTCAAAGAACTCAATCAGATTTGTTTGACAAGATCCTCCTTTGGTAAAACCATGTTGCCTCGGATCATGCAACCTGTTGAATTTGAGAAAGTCCACTATTTTCTCTTTCAGGAGCACCTCCATTACTTTTCCTGCCACCGAGGTAAGGCTTACCGGCCTGTAGTTTGTCACTTCTTCCCTGTTATCACTTTTGCAAAGAGGTACCACATCAGCCCTTCTCCAGTCCTAAGGAACTTTTCCTGTCTCCAAGGATCTGTTAAAAACATCCTTTAGGAAGCTGAAGAAGGATTGGGTGGCTGCTGTGTATGGGGCATCGTCTGGGGGAAAGAAGGCGGGAGTGGTGGTGCTAGTGAAGCGAGGAATTCCCTTTGAAGTAACTAAGATACAAGCGGGTCCTAATGGAAGATATGTATTGTTATCCGCCAAGCTTTTCAATGAAGTGGTTTGGATAGCGAATATCTATGCACCCAATGTATATAATCATGAGTTCTTTAAGAAATTGTTAGGTTTTGTCCGGGAAGCGGGGACTAATAAGGTGATTCTGGCTGGTGACTTTAATTGCCCGCATGACCCCTCTCTTGATAAATCTACAGGGAGTGCGCTGGTTTCCTGGGCGTGCAGGGGAGTGGCCTATCTCTGTAAAATGGGTGATCTCGTGGATGTCTGGCGTCTGCTCCACCCGGGGGCGAGGGAGTATACGCATCAATCTAGAGCCCACCGTACTTGGTCTCGTATTGATAATATACTGGTGAGTGAAGGGGGGCTCTCGAGGATACTGCAGGCCGAAATTGATCCGATAGTAGTGTCAGATCATGGTATGGTGTGGGTGCTGTGGGATTGTAAAGGAATGTTGCAGAAGGGGTGGCGATTCCCGGCTTATTTGTGTCAGGATAAGGACTTTCGGATTTTTTTGGAAAAACAGTGGGACGAATATGTCGCTTTTAATGATCAGCCACAGTGCTCTCCTCTGTTGTTTTGGGAGGCTAGCAAGGCGGTGATGCGTGGAGCCATCATATCATATACCATCCAGAGGCGTCGGCATATGGATCGTAGTATTCTTGTTCTATAACGGGGGCTTCGAGAGTTGCAGCGGAAGCTTGGTAACACGGGTGATGAAGCCCTCCAGAGAGAGTATACACGGTCTCAGTTGGCGCTTAATGAGTTGCTTCAGAGGCGAGCAGGTCTATCGATATCCTATTACAAGCATCAGCTGCATAGTTATGGTAACCGGACGGAGCGGCTACTTGCGAAGTTAGTCCGAGACCCTGGAGGGACGTGTTTCATACCTGTTCTTCGGGACGAACAGGGGAGCTTGCAGCACCAGTCGCGGAAGATCGCAAGCATTTTTCGGAGCTTTTATGCTAGCTTATATAGTGAGGAGGAGAGAGACTATGGGAAGGGTAGTGCCTTTTTGAAGGGCTTGTCACTGCCGCAGGTGTCTGAGGAGCACTTGGAGAAGTTGAATGCGCCATTGATGGCGCGAGAGATACATACGGGGATCATGAAGGGGAAGTCCCATAAGGCACCTGGGCCAGATGGTTTTAGTATCGAGTATTACAAAATGATTGTGTCCAGGTTGGCTCCTTCAATGGTGGTGATGTTTGATGCTGTTCGTCAGGAAGGGGAACTCCCGCGAGATATGCGCTGTGCTGATATCACTGTGATCCCGAAACCGGGGAAGGATGTCATGGACCCGGCCTCTTATAGGCCTATATCCCTCATAAATTGTGATATGAAGATTCTAGCGTCAATATTGGCAGGGCGGCTCAATTGCATTTTGCCTTCACTCATAGCTCCTCAGCAGGTGGGTTTTGTGCAAGGTCGAGAGGCGACTAGGAATATCACTAGGTTACTTCTTGGTATGGAGCATTGTTTGCGGAGAGAGGAAGCCCTACTTTTAGTTAGTTTGGACGCTGAGAAAGCGTTCGATAGGGTAGCCTGGAGATACTTATGGGAGGTCTTGGCACATTTTGGCCTACAGGGGAATTTTGTGCATTGGGTTTGGGCCCTCTATCAGCGCCCCATGGCGCGAGTAGTGCTGTGTGGGGCTAGTTCTGACACTTCCGAATTGGGGCGTGGGACGCGTCAGGGTTGCCCACTGTCTCCCCTGCTATTTGTGCTCTCGTTGGAGCCTTTGTTGCATGCTATCCAGAGTCATTCGGATATTCGGGGAATTTTGTTAGGGGATGAAGAAATGAAAATCAGCGCATTCGTGGACGATATGCTCCTATGCTTAACGAGACCGCAGCCCTCCTTGGAGTGCGTAATGCAGTTGATACAAGAGTTCGGTGAATTCTCTGGTCTCAAAATAAATGTCTCAAAATCAGTGGTATTAGATGTAGGGGGAAAGGGTAGGCCTTCATGGAGGGGCCAGTTCCCGCTTGTATGGGCACAGGGGGAGATTAAATATTTAGGGATTCAATTACCGGATAATCCGGCAAATTTGTACAAAGTTAATGTCCCCGGTATGTTGAGTAGAGCTCGGCAGACCTTTGCGAAATGGAAGGGCCTGCCTTTATCGCTAAAGGGGAGGATGGCTCTCTTCACCATGGTAGAGATGCCTCGCTGGTTGTATGTATTGCGCTTGCTGCCTCTATGGATCCAGGAGAAAGACTGGAAATGTTTTGAGAAATATTTGAGAGGTTTTTTGTGGAGAGGGAAACGAGCGTGAATCCCCTTGCGGGCTTTTGATGAGGAGGAAGGATGAAGGTGGTATGGAACTTCCGGATTTGCAGAATTACAATCTTCGATATCTGCTTAGGCATGTGTGGTCCTTAGCTAGTGGACATGAAGGGTGTGCCCCGTATCAGCAGGTTAATGCTAGTTGTGTGCCTTACCACAGTTTATCAGTTCTACACTTGGCTAACAGTCTGATGGGCAATAGTGAGGGGGGCTGGAGCTACATGGCTGCCTTGAGGGCGGCTTGGCGGGTGGTGTGCTCTCGTTTTGGATGGGACTGGAAGAGATCGGCACTGTTGCCCTTGGTGGGTAATCCGGATTTTTTTTTTTTTTAAACTTTATTTAAGTCCACCATTGAATCAAACAACATATCAACAGGCGGCACCACGGGGGAGGTTTGCTCTTCTCCCCCCCGGGAGCCAACAGCAAAATAATACAATAGGTGGTCATTTTATACTATAGCCCTACCCCCCTTCTCCCACCCCACTCCCCTCCCCCACCCTCCCACCCTCACTCCCTTGCCAACTTCTTACTTCATAAATCACCTCAAACAAGCCCTCAACTGCCCCCTATCCGCTCCTCAAGTCCACCTTCAGTCAGCTCCCCCCCTGGAGGGCTGCATTACGGCTGTGGGGTCCCAACTGCTGAATATAAGGTTCCCAAATTGACAGAAAGACTGTCCAACGCTTGGCACTGCCCCTCGCCATCCACCGCTCCGTTAGCATTAATTGATGAAAGTTATTCCGCCATTCACTAAAAGTGGGCGGTTGGCGTTCTCTCCATAATCGAAGAATTGGCCCTTTACCCACCAGACAGGCCTTACGCATAAGCAAACTCTCACCAACCTTAACGGGGCCAGGAGTCGGCAAATGATCCAGCGTTACAAATAAACCCGTCCAACGGAGCCTTCGCCGAAGGAGTGTGCATAGAAAGTGGCATATCCGTGCCCAGTATGCCCGTATTCCCCGACAGCCCCACCACATATGTAGAAGAGTAGCCAAAGGCTCCGAACAGCGTGGGCAGGCGCCGTCAGTGTCCAGACGACTGCGCAGTGCTCGTCGCGGCGAGAAATGAGCCCTAGTCACGCATTTAAATTGGCTCTCACGCCAACGCATTCCTTGTACCAGTCGTCCGATCCGTTTCAATGCCGCCAGTACTAATCCCGGCTGTACATCTTCCACCAGTTCGGTCGCCCAAGCGCGTTCGACCCCACTGTAATCAGGGAGGGGACGGTATCGCTCCAAACTACGTTTCAAACTGGAAATTGACGGCGTACATTCCTCTCCCAGCTGAAAAAATTCCAAAATACGGGCTGAGCGCTCAGCCTGCAGCGCCTCGCGTGGCAGTGCTGCCACATAGTGGGAAGTTTGGATATAGGCAAAACAATGCGTATCGGGGAGGTCATATTCTCGACTAAGCATTCGAAAGGATTTACAGCTGCCTGTTTGGTCTACTAAATGCCCCACCATCCGGATGCCACGTGTCACCCAGTCCCGGAACACCGCCGTCTCGGACCCTGGAGTAAATTGGGCGTTGCCCTGCAATGGCAACCAACAAGACACCTTCCACGATTCCTGCCAATATTTATTAAGTTGTTGCCATGTGCGTCGGGCCGAGTCCACTAATGGACTCCGTCGGTTGGAGTCTATGTAGACCTTATGTGTGCCGTGCAAAGCCCCCAGGAGAGACGCCGGAGCCACCAAGCACTCCTCTAAAGACCTAGGTGTATACACTTCCGTCCCCCCCAGCCAATCTCCCAGGTGTCTAGCCTGGCAGGCCAATGCGTAGGTCTTCAAATCGGGTAAGCCCATACCTCCCTCTCGCCATTTTCCAAGGAGTCGGTCCCACGGGATCCGCGCCCGCTGCCCCCGCCAAATAAACCGCTTAAGCAAAGCCTCCATTCTACTCAGGTCTCGTCGAAGCAACCAGACTGGAAGAGTCTGCAGCCAATACAATATTCTAGGTAAAACTATCATCTGTACTGCCGCTATCCTCCCTGCCAGAGACAACGGGAGAGGCCCCCATGCACCCAGCTGTGTTGCCAGATGTCTCAGTATCCGGTCTAGGTTACGCCGGTATAAATCCTTGGGATTTCCAGTCAGTATTATGCCCAAATAGAGGAATTCTTTATCTGCCCACCGTAAAGGAAAGGGTCCCCTCCAGGAACTGCGGATGTGCCCCAACACATCTACCACTTCAGACTTATCTTTGTTGATTCGTAAGCCGGCAATTGCTCCAAACCGTTGAAACTCGTCTAACAGCATTGGTAAAGAGGTGGTCGGAGTCGTCAGATGGACTAGCAGGTCATCGGCAAGGGCCGAGATCAGGAAAGTTTGCGACCGTAGCCGCACTCCCTGTATCCTCCCCGAGTCCACGATGGAGCGAATCAACGGGTCCAAAGAAAGAACAAAAAGTAAAGGCGACAAAGGACAGCCCTGCCTCGTACCCCTTCCCAACGGGAAGTCGTCTGAGATGAGGCCATTGCACAATATGCCGGCTGTTGGCGAAACATACAAACCTTGCACCATCTTACAAAATTCTTCCCCTATGCCATAGCGCGGTAGCAGACTCCAAAGATAGTGCCAGTCCACTCTATCAAAGGCCTTCTCTGCATCGAAGCTGATCAATAACGACGGGATATGGTGAGCATGCACCCACTCCAAGGAGGCCAGAATCTTCCTAAGATTGCTTACGGCGTGGCGGCCTTTCACAAAGCCCACTTGTGCATCATGGATTAAGTAGTCTAACACCCCTGCCAGGCGGTCAGCAAGAACTTTCGCCAAGAGTTTAAGATCGAAGTTTAGTAGGGAGATAGGTCTGTATGAAGCTGCCTGGAGCGGGTCTTTACCCGGCTTCGGGATCAGGGTGATATATGCGTGATTACGCCCCCAGCGGAACGCCTTTTGCTCTGTTCTAGTGATAAAGACCTCTCGTAGTAAAGGACTCACCCCATCCCCTAAGATCTTGTAAACTTCGGCTCCGAATCCGTCTGGCCCTGGTGTTCTGTAACACTGGGCCGAAGTTATTGCGGATTGTATTTCCTGTATGGAAATAGGTAAATCCAAAACCTCCCGCTGGGCTGAAGTGAGCTGAGGCAACTCCAAGTCCCTGAAGTAGTCCTGCAGCTCCTCAGGGGAGCCAGCTGTGGCTCTATATAAGTTTTGGAAGAAGGTACGAAATATCTCTGCGATTTCTTTGCTTTCCTGATGCACACGTCCCTGGCCCTCTGTCAGTGCCGCTACGTGAGCAGGACTCCGTCGGGCCCGCAGACATCGTGCCAGCAACTTGCCCGGTTTGTCCCCATAGCAGTGCAATCGAAACCGATAAAACAGAACCGATTTCTTTGCGCGTTGATGTAAAAGCTCGTTAAGCTCAGTCTGGGTTTCCCATAACAATTTCTTATTAGGCAGCGTTGGCGTGTGAGCACATCTCCGCCGTAGGGTAGTAACTCGACGCTCAAGTAGTACAATACGTTCCGTCATCAGCCGGCGTCTCCTTGCGGCGTATCCTATGATGTCCCCGCGAAGAACCACCTTTGCCGTTTCCCAGACTAATTCGGGGTCGTCTGAATGGTCTTGGTGATTGCCAAGAAATTCCCCCCATCGCTGACGTAAAAAATGGCGAAATTGCTCATCCGAATAAAGCTCTAGGGGAAATCTCCACAGGCGAGTCTGATTCGTGTCTCGCCCCCAATGTAGGTCAAGCCACACCATCGCATGGTCAGAAATTTCGGAGGGACCAATCTGTGCATCCTCAGTGTGCGTAAACAACGTCCCCGAGATCATTACGTAATCAATACGGGCACTAGTATCGTGTGCTCAAGATTGATGGGTATAGTCCTTTTCGGAGGGGTGTAGTACCCGCCAAGGGTCAATTATACCTAGTCGTCGACAGAACCGCAACAATATCTGGGAGGGCACTACCCTCTCCCGTCCACCACCTCTCCGAGAGGTATCTAGGTCTACATCCAGGACTTCATTGAAGTCCCCTCCCAAAATCACCGGGCACTCCGGAAGTTGTTCCACCCTCGACGCCAAACCATTGTAAAAACCCGGGTCGGCCACGTTGGGGCCATAGAGATTTCCCAGAATCACCGGTTTTCCATCTAATTGGCCATATAACAACAGGGATCTACCAACATCATCAGTAAGAACCGTCTCCTCCACAAATCGTATGCGTTTATGAATTAGAATCGCTACACCTCCCTTATGCCCCTGGGCGGGGGATCCCCACACCTGACCCACCCAGTTTCGACAGAGTTTGCTATGTTCAACAGCCGTCTGGTGGGTTTCTTGAAGAAGAGCAATGTCACACTTATGCCGAGCCAATGCTTGCAATACTTTATGCCGCTTGATAGGGTTACCCAGCCCACAGACATTCCAAGTGATTATTTTTAAAGCGCCAGGGCAGTGCCAAGGTGCCACCACAGAGTCACATCTAAGTATTTCAGAGGGACACCCCCAGCCTGACACCCCTCCTCGTCTATTGGTAGGCAATTATCCCATCCACTAACAGTCAATGGAGTAAACCCCCTCCCCTCCCCCTGCCCCACCCTCCCCCTCCCCCCTCCTATCCCTCTCCTCCCCTCCCCCCCCTTCCCTCTCTTCTCCAAACTCTCCCATCCCGCCATAGCCGGGACTACTTCCTATGGCAGACGGGCTCGCCCCTCCGATGTTCCCCCTCCCTAGCTACGAATTTAAAGGAAGGAATAGTAAACACAGAGTCTCTCTTGCGAACCGCTGTGATGTGTCCCCCACGTTGGCTCTAGCGCCCTCCACCCGTCCCCTCATACCTTGTCTCCACCCACAACCACCCGAAGTATCTCTCATCTCCTCCGCCCTCCCCTCTCATCCAGTGCATGTACAGCTGTCTTGTCGAGGCCAGCCCTCTCTCCCCCCAGCATCAGTTCCAGATCGCTCTCATACCCCAGCTACTCCTGAGGGAGAGTGGCCCAAAACCTGCACTGTACACGGTCACTCAGCCACACACGCTTTTGAGCTCACCAGCCATTGGCGTGGTCATTCCTCAGTCCTACCCCCTTCCAGGCCGCGGTGGCAAAAGGAGGGGAGGCTAGGCGTCAAGCCTGGGATATAAATTGTTAAGATGGTAGTAACAAAGCTGGTCCTGAAGCCCGTGCCTCCTTGACCCCAGTGACCCCCCAACTTAATCACCGCCTACCCCTTTAGCATCACATCAAAGTCCCACCTGTCAGGGGATAAAAAGAGGGAGGAGAGGGAGAGGGACAAACACAAATTCAGGGGGAGAGACAAGGCAGGGAGAAGATAGTCAGGGAGCCAGCAGAACAGCAGCTATTATAACACAATAGCAATTGTAACAAAATAACAATGATACACTGTCTCCCTTTGGCAGAATAACTGTTACCAATTCAATGAGGCCCTTTAGGTCAGCTTAGCACACCACATGAAAAGCAAAAGCCGAAAGTTCTTCCATGTCAGTGTAGACTGTTAGAAGTCCATCAGTAATTGTTCAACCCTCGGGGCCCCAGGTCACCACACCACACCTGGGGCGATATACCCCACACCTAGTCAGTTGTCCAGCAGTTAGGAGGCCGATTGAGCAGGCAGGGAGTCCAGGAAGGTAGTTGCCTCTTCCAGGGACGCTAATATGCGCGTGTGGCCTTGATGATCGATCCGCAGCCGGGCCGGGTAGAGGAGTGAGAGAAACGAATGCCACGGTTAAACAGCTGGGTGCAAATCCCTGAAAAAGCCCTTCGCTGTTGGCTGACGATCACCGAATAGTCCTGGAATACTAAGATCGGTTCTGCGTCCTGCTGATGTCTCCGCCGGCCCCTCGCTGCTTTCAACACCTCCTCTTTCTGTCTGTAGTCGAGGAAGCGTGCTATTACGGCACGTGGTTTCCTGGCCTGTTCTCTTCTCTGGCCTAGTCGATGTATCCGCTCTATTTTGAGAGATCCTTCTCTCAGGTGTGGCAGGAGGTTCTCAATCCAAGATTGTAAATACAGTCAAACCTCGGTTTTCGTATGCCCTGGTTTTCGTACGATTCGGTTTTCGTTGACTTTTTTCATCAAGATTTTGTTTCGGTTTTCGTACGTTGTCTCGGTTTTCGTACAGTTGAAAATGGAGCACCATCTTGTGGCCAGAAGTGGGATGCATTTATACACTAACTACAGCATTTTACCCCCCCCCCCCCCCCCGTACCTGCCATGGATTAGCGTGAGCCAGCGATCTCCCACGGAGCTTGAGCCAGCGATTCTGCGGGACCTCTGGGGAGCCGAGGAGTTCAACGCTCCAGCGTGGCCTGCCCGAAACTGCTTCCTGCCCCGGACTCTCCCCCGATTGACGCTGCTGCCAGCCGCGGTATCCGGCACAGAAGAAAGCTGCCTGATAGGCTCCTGCGGGGCCTGCGGGCTGAGCCCTCACTATTGCCTGCGGTCTGAGCAGCGGTCTGATAAACGGGAGGAGGAACCTATTACAAACGTCTGGAGCTTGGCTGTCGCGCTGCAGAACTGAAGGGGAGATTTATCGGGACCAAGCGACATCCATGTGGCAGCCGCCGGCGCTTGTCACCATCCCTCACCAATACGATCTATCCTGAGAGGGGTACGTCTGCCTGCTGCCTCTTCCCCTGCACATCCCTTGAACCGGGACAGGAGCTGGTGACCGAATCTGCTTCTCCTTGGCGGCCCAGTCTCCCGCCGGGGCCCCTGCCCTCCCGATTGGATTCTGGGTGTCCTGCAGGCCTGCACACGCGGCCTCTCCTTGAAACCTTGCAGTCTGCAGCTGCAGGCTCCTGCTGGCACAGCCCCACGCTGTTCTCTGACTCTCACCTGTGTCAGGCTACTACCTTAGGGGGGCCGGAGGCAGCCTAAGACTCTCTGTCCCACTGTTTCTCAACTGCCTGCTGCTTGGCTGACACTGCCTCTCCACCTCTCCCGACACTGTGTAGGAGTGGCTGCCCTACAGGCTGGTGTGACTTCGGGCACTGTCCTCTTTCTGGTGCCCTTACTTTTGCTGACATTGGCACTACCTCTCCTGACACTGTGAGCTTGGTAACTGGGTGTGATGGCTGATAAGTTAAAAGGCAGGCTGGAGCCCCGATTGTGCAGACGGCCAAGATGGCTGTTCCCACCTCCGCTGCTGGTGGTGATTGCTCGATCCCCAGAGGGGAGAGCAGCTGGAGCTGGCTGGAGTGCGTCCCATATGCCAACAAAAGTCTTCAATAAAGGTAAAAGTGATGTTACATGCTCATTTATCCATTTCATTAGTCATTTATATGTATTTCTCATTGTTTTCTGTATGTAAAAAGATAGTTATTCTCTATAAAATGTATTTTTTGTCAATATTTTTGGGTGTCTGGAACGGATTAATTGAATTTACATTATTTCTTATGGGAAATCTTGCTTCGGTTTTAGTCCGTTTCGGTTTTAGTCAGACTTTTTTGAACGGATTAATCATGAAAACCGAGGTTTGACTGTATGCAGATAGGGCACTGTCCGCGACACTCTCAGGGATGCCGACGAATCGCAGGTTTTTTCGCCGACCTCGGTTCTCCAGTTCATCCAGTTTGTCTCCTTGTTGTTTCACCAAAGTCTCTAGGGCAGCTACTTTGGCCTCTACTGATTGTTGCGTGTCCTCCACATCGGACACCTTTGTCTCAACTTGCTCTAGGCGCTCCTCCACCGCCGTGAAGCGCTGTCCCAGCGTTTGAATCTGCTCCCCCAGGTCCTGGAAGCGGGTGCTAAGCGCCTTCACCACTGCGGCGCTGACCTCGGCCACTAAGTCTGGCGGACTGCCCGGCTTCGGGCTAGAGGGGGAGCCTTCCGCCGCTTTTCCCTCCGTCATTCGAGGCCTCTCTTTACGCGGAGCTTTAGATGCCATTCAGAGAGCAGTGTTAAGCCTCCACACCCCAGGAGCAGAGTGATATATGGGCCAGTAGAAGAGAGAGCCAAGCTCAATGCAGTTGCTGTCTTTTGTTCACTGGTGCTCTCTGGAGTCAGGCAAAAAGGCCGCAGATCTCCGCCGCCCCTCAGGCCCCTCAGCAACCGTGGAGAGCGCTGTTGTCTCGTTGGATAGGGTCCCCAAGCTCTCCTATCTCCGTCAGCAGCCCCTCACCCCCAAACAGGCAGGAGGATTCACAAACCCCTGCTGCGTTGGGGAATCAATGCCCCGCGGGGGGAGCCAACCGTGGCAGCAGGAAGGAGGATGGGGGTGCACGGGCGTGATACACAGTTCCTCCACCGGATTCTCTGCTCTCAGGTGTTCGACCCCGCATGGATGCCGCGCCGCTGTTGATAGCAGGGGAAATGTCCAGGCACGTTGCGGCCTGCTTCCTGACAATAATGATTGACTGCCGGGGTCTTGGTAGAGGGCCGCTGGTCTTTCCCCGCCGGGACTACACCTCCACGTGCAGGCGGAGCACAGCCGACAGTGGCAGCAGCGCCCGATCCCGTCCTCACTTACTTGGGTAAGGGCCGTCACACTTCTCCATTTTATTAGGGACGGTCACTGATCCGAGGCCTCCCACTCCGTGTCCCGCAAAGAGCAAGCTGATTCCAGCGGTGGAGGAGATGCCCGCTCGGCCCCTGCACTCTCTTTGGTTCGCAGGATAAACCGCTCCTAGTTCTGCGGGGGTGGCTGCGAAGTGCTTCAGCGGCAGAGGATCGGGTCCCCGTCAGGGGAGTTTCACTGCAGGTAGGGTCCAGAGGATTTTTATGCCGATTTGTAGCCGGAATGTGAGGGCGGTTGCCCGGAGCTGATCGCGAGTCGTCCGATCAGCTCATTGCCCAGACCGGAAGACCCGGTAATCCGGATTTTATTCCGGGGTTTAAGGGGCATAGTGTATTCCATGAGTGGGTTAAGAAGGGAATTGTTTGTCTTGGCGATCTATTCACATTAGATGGCTCGCATATGGAGAGCTTTCAAAATTTGCAGGTCAGGTTTCAGCTTTCAGGGAGTGATTTTTATGGATACCTGCAGGCTCGGCACTACGTGGAGGGTTTGAGTGCTGTCGGACTAGGTGTGTTGAAGCCGGGTGTTTCGGCGAGAGTTTGGTTGGAAAAACTAGATGTGGGTCTCTCAGGAGGGCTGGAGCGATGGGAGCTCCTGCACCCTGTGGGTGACACAGTTTACCTCTCGGATTTGGTGCGCAGGTGGGGTAAAGATGGCTTGGAAGGAGTGGCGGTGACATACCTCCGAGAGGCTTTTGAGGGAATACCAAGAGGTGTCTTATGGATATATTTGCAGGAGTTGCAGTTTAAATTCCTCTGGAGAGCATATACGACAGATGAGTGGGCCTTCCGGGCGGGGTTGCGTGTTTCACCTACATGTGGTTGGTGTACTTTGGAAAGCGGTATGCTACTCCATAAATTTTGGGACTGTTCCAAGGTGCAGGGATTGTGGGGCCAAGCTTGTGGAAAGCTTGAACGCTGGCTTGGTGTGGATGTTAGTTGGACTAAGGAGGTTTTCCTATTTCATCGGTGGGGCCCCTGCTAATCAGGCGCTTACGCCACCTCAGCGGATGTTGTTAAGGGGCCTGCTGTTAGTGAAGAAAGTATTGCTGGGTTGTTGGGCTGCCTTGTCTCCCACGGGGGTGCAGATGTGGGAGAGTGCTTTGGGGGAATTGCTATATATGGAAAAGTTGACAGCCAAGCAGCAAGGTGGTACAGGTTGGGATTCTTTTCTGGAACTCTGGGCGCCTCTTCTGACCCAACTGCCCACACGGGAGTGTAGCATGGTGGTGAATGTTTGACTCTTGAATCTGTCTTTTCTTATTTGTCTCTCCACTTATTCCTCTGTATCTTATTTCTACTTGAACTGCTGGATTTTGTTAGCTTTTCTACACTCCTGAGGGGATGGAGGATAACTGTAATGCTGCCAGGTGGTGGTTTACACCTTATAGGTGTTCCTGTGCTATCTGGGGCTACATGGAGTTGGGCTGGGGTGATAATGGTAATGGTCAAGGTAAGGAGTGGGTCTTCTTCAACTTGGGGGAGTAGAAACGGGTTAGGGGGGATGGGGGGGAAGGATGGGGAGGGGGGGGAGATATCAGGGCTGTGAAATGTATATTCTAATGTGTTAATCAGGCTACGCTTACTGGCCATGCTGGAATGCACATATGCATTTGGGGTATAGACTGGCACGTTGTACTGTGGTGAGCACACTCCAGGTGGGGAGGGGGGTTATTCGCTTCTGTGGGGCCTTTCTTGGGGAGACGTTTTATACAGTTGCACAGTTTTGTTAGCTATATCGTCTTCATGCTATTTGCTGTACCTCTGTTTGGTAAATCTGGTCTGTTTATGACTTACTATTCCCATAATAGATTGTGTTATTGTTGCCTGTTGTGATGGTGTGTTAAAGTGACAAAAACCTTGAATAAAAATGATTTGAACTAAAAACATCCTTTAATGACCCTGCAAGAACCTCTCTGAGCTCTTTCAGTATCCTGGGTTGTATCCCATCCCATCCCATGGCCTTGTCCACTTTCAGTTTTTCAAGTTGTTCTAACATCATCTTCTGTGAATGGCGTGGTATCTACTCCATTCCCATATGTATATTTGTCTATCACAGGTGGTCCTTCTCCAGGATTTTCTGTAGAGAAAACAGAGCAGAAGTATTTGTTTAGCATTTTTGATTTTTCAATGTCACTTTCCACGAATCCGTTCCCAGTACGTTTGAGTCCTGTAATTCCACCTCTGATTTTTCTCCTCTCCTGAATATACCCGAAAAAAGTTTTGTCTCCACACTTCACATCTTTAGCCATCTTTTCTTCTGCCTTTGATTTTGCTATCCTTCTTTCTCTTTTTGTCTATTTTAGTTTGATCCTGTATTATTTTCTGTGTTCCTGTTTGCGAGCTTTTGAATTTTGTGAAAGCTGTGGTTTTTGCCTTTATTTGAGCAGCCACTTCTTTGGAGAACCAAATAGATTTCTTTTTCCTCTTATTATTTACTTTCCTTACATGTGTATCTGTTGCCCCTTTTATTGCCATCTTTAGTTTAGCCCATTGCAATTCCACTTCCCTTAACCCCTCCCACCCTGCCATCTCCTCCTTCAGGTACTTGGCCATTTTACTGAAGTCAGTGTTTTTGAAGTCTTGGACTTTGAGCTTACTGTGATTGAATTCCACCTTGGCTTTTATCTCAAACCACACCGTGTGATGATCGCTGCTGCTCACAGAGGCACCACCCAAACATTTGACATGCTATCTCCGATTCGGGGTGCTTATTAAGAAATTTAGATAATACTGTGTAGTGATTTGAAATATGGGCTTTTTTCTTTCATGCTCTTTGTGTTGATATCACAGTCTGAGTATCTGCATTTTTTTTCTGTTCCCGAAGCTACATTTTGCAAATATCTTGAAAGATATTGAAGTTTTATAGAAAATATTGAAAGCAATTCTAAGATATATTTTGTCAAAATTCAAATACCAAAGAGTAGAATGCCATGAATCATGTAATTTAACAATTCTCATGAAGTTATTAAATACATTTCTTTTAAAATGGTTAATAGCTTTCTGGCAGTTGTAAGATTGATATTCTTTGTTATTTAGATAACAAGGTTTTACATATTGAAATGAAGCTGACAATTTATTAACCTGGTCCTTAAGAGGTAAATTTATAAGGGTCTTGAATGAGTAGAACAGTGTTTTATGCACTCGGGTGGGCTTTTCTAAAATTGACCAAGGCGGTAGTATATTGTGATAAGGAAGCTTATCATAGCTCAGGAAGGAGCTATAGTAAAGGTGAAGTGACTCTGAACAAGCAACCTGTCAGTTCTGGTAGAAATAAGAAAACATAATTTTTCCATAAAAGACTACCAGTCCCAGAATGCACCAGGTTTCCAACAGCCATTAGAGGAGCTGAAGTGGGGAAACGTGTGTTCAATCAGGAGGGCTATGAGGTAATCCCCAAGCACTCATCTCAAAGGGCAGGGCCTGATTCAGCACAGCTGCGCTGTGCTAGGGTGGAGCACTCATCTAAGCAGAATAAAGGCAGAGTTTATTCTACAGAGAATCATCTTCATGATCTTGGACAGCTTCATCATCTGGAGGATCATCAGAAGCAGAAGCCAGAGCGGACGGACAGAGAGGGCAAGAAACCCTTTGGAAGAAAGAAGAGAAAAGCTTTTGGGAGGTCTAAAGGAGTCCAGAGCAGTACGTATACTGCAAGGCATTCCAAAGTCAAGCTTACACCATTGGACTGGGGAAAGCCAGAGGAATGGTGCTGCAGAGCTAGGAATCTCCAGACGGTACCTGTGAGGGAGACGGCTGCACGTGGAAGGGACCCTAAGACCCGTGCCAGAAGGTATGTGAAGAGAGATCCAGTGTCCAGGGATCTGGATTGGAAGGCTGGACATAAGAACTGGACTACATACTGGCCAGGCTATTTAGAGAGGAACTCTAACAGCAATGGAAGCTCAGGTATGAACACTGATCTATGCCCTAGCTATACCCTTGAAAGACAGCAAGGAAACGAGTATTCTCCTGAAAGTGCTCCATTGAGAAATTCCTCTGTGCCAATCCATGATTTTGAACCCATGATTGTTGAAGAAGGGGGAGAGGTGGTAGATACAGTCTGTGAATACATGGATTGCTCTCTGTCTAAACTCCTTTGGTAATTTACTGTTACAAAGTACAACAACCATCACAAAGAAATACAAACTTGTTCTTTAAATCTACTCAGAAAAGCTCCTGAGTAGGATTTGAGCCACGCAGTAAGAAAGCAAGCCAGCTAAGGGGTTTCAGCTGGGTAACTGCTAGCAAGTGAGCCTTACCTAATTGCTTGTGAGCTCTGAGGAAATCACTTCTGAGTCTATGTGTGAAGATATAAGAAGTTAACCTGAAAAGAACAGTTTTTCCCTACTTTGTGGGTTGTGTTTGTTGATTGAGGCACTGCTAAGAAAATATTAGCTAAAGCCTACAGAAAAGACCATTCTGTTACCCTCATGGTCTTTATTCTTTTGCTTTGATTGCCTGACAAGTTCAGCTGTTGATTTCCTGATTTTGTTTTTCTAAGTTTAACACTGAAAGCAAGTATCCTGTTTTATGTGCTATCAAGCATATCTGTGTTGGGAGAAATAACCCCATAAATAAATATCTTATTGGCTTTACACTCAAGCACAACTAATTATTGTGAGCGGCTGTGTCTGGTGTGAATGGACTGCATTTCCCACAATCCCTTGCAAATCATATTGATATATGCCTTTGCCAAGACTGTGAACATTCTCACCCAGGCATCCGTCTGACAATATATGTGTAAAAAGTAGCACCTACCTTTAATTTATACACATGTACATGTTCCCATGGTGGAGAATAGGCGGAGCGGGGCTTGGATTGGCACTTCATTTGTATATTTTTAAAAATATAAGCACCATCTTTTTGGAAGAGACAGAGAAAATGGAAAAGGAGGAGGAGTAGCCTTGTATGTCAAAAGCAATATTAAAGCTATTGAAATGCAGGGGACATGGGGAAAAGAAGCACTCTGGATTGCGTTGGAAAGAGGAGATGGCACTGTCAACCATACTGCTATAGTCTACAGACCTCTGACTCAAATTGAAGAAATAGATAACGAATTGATTATAGATATTGCCAAGATAGCCACAAAGGGGAAGCAATCATTTTGGGTGACTTTAATCTACCTGATGTGGATTGGATTACTCCTTCTGCACATCTGGAAAGAAGTAAAAAAATTGTAGATGCTCTCCAAGATGCATTACTTAGACAAATGGTCATGGAACCAACCAGGGAAAACTCTATGCTGGATTTAGTGCTCATCAACGGTGATAGCGTGTCGAATGTCTGCGTGAGTGCCCCTGTGAGCAACAGCGATTATCACACGGTGTGGTTTGAGATAAAAGACAAGGTACAGGGCAAACATAGCAAGCTCAAAGTCCTAAACTTCAAAAACACTGACTTCAATAAAATGGTTGACTACCTAAAGGAGGAGATGACAGGGTGGAAGTAGATAAGGGAAGTGGAATTGCAATGGGCTAAACTAAAGGTGGCAATAAAAGGGGCAACAGATAAATATGTAAGAAAAGTAAATAAAAACAAGAGGAGAAGGAAACCTATTTGGTTTTCCAAAGAAGTGGCTGCTCAAATAAAGGCAAAAAACACAGCTTTCACAAAATTCATAAGCTTGCAAACAGAAGAACACAGAAATGAATACAGGATCAAATTCAGAGTCAAAAAGAGAACTAAGGATAGCAAAATCAAAGGCAGAGGAAAAGATGGCTAAAGATCTTAAGAGTGGCGACAAAACTTTCTTCAGGTATATTCGGGAAAGGAAGAAGATCAGAGTTGGAATTGCAGGACTCAGAAGTGCTTGGAAAGGATTTGTGGAAAGTGACATAGAAAAAGCGAAATTGCTAAACAAATACTTCTGCTATGTTTTTACTAAAGAAAATCCTGGAGATGGACCAGCTGTGACTCCCAAATATAAAAATGGGAATGAAGTAGATACCACACCATTCACAGAAGATGAGGTGTTGGAACAACTTGCTAAACTGAAAGTGGACAAAGAAGCCATGGGACCGGATGGGATACATACATCCCAGGATACTGAAAGAGCTCAGAGGTTCTTGCAGGGCCGTTAAAGGATGTTTTCAACAGATCCTTGGAAGCAGGAGAGGTTCTTCAGGACTGGAGAATGGCTGATGTCGTACCTCTACACAAAAGTGGTGACAGGGAAGAAGTGTCAAACTACAGACCCGTGAGCTTTACCTCGGTGGCGGGAGAAGTAATGGAGGCGCTCCTGAAAGAGTGAATAGTGAACTTTCTCAAAACCAACAGGTTGCAAGATCCGAGGCAACATGGTTTTACTGAAGGACGGTCTTGCCAAACAAATCTGATTGAGTTCTTTGACTGGGTGACCAAGGACCTAGATCAGGGGCATGCGATGGATGTCATCTACCTGGATTTCAGCAAAGCCTTTGATACTGTTCCTCATAGGAGGCTTGTCAATAAACTCAGTAGCTTGGGGATGGGTCCCAAGATGGTGAATTTGATTATAAATTGGTTGACTGACAGACGACAGAAGGTGATGGTACATGGAGCTCACTTGGATGAAAGGAAGGTGATTAGCGGGGTGCCCCAGGGTTCGATCCTGGGCCCGGCACTGTTCAATGTATTTGTGAGTGATATTGCTGAAGGACTGACTGGAAACGTCTGATTTTTTGCAGATGACACAAAAATTTGCAACAGAGTGGACTCCCCCAAGGGAGTGGATAACATGAGGAAAGATCTACAAAAGCTGGAAGAATGGTCTAATGCTTGGCAATCATAATTTAATGCGAAAAAGTGCAGTGTCATGCACTTAGGTAGCAGAAATCCAAGGGAAATGTACGCAATAGGGGGCGAGAGGTTGGTGTGCATGGTTCAGGAGAAAGACCTTGGTGTGATTATCTCTGATGATGTCAAGGTGGCAAAACAGCGCGACAAGACGGTGGCAAAAGCCAGGAGGATGTTGGGCTGCATACAGAGAGGAATTACCGGCAGAAAGGAAGAGGTACTTATGCCACTGTACAGGTTGCTGGTGAGGCCTCACTTGGAATACTGTGTTCAGTTTTGGAGACCATATCTTGCAAAAGATGTAAAAAGACTGGAAACTGTTCAGAGGAAGGCGACCAAAATAATTTCGAGCCTGTGTAAGAAACCTTTTGAGAAGAGACTTGAAGACCTAAATATGTACACTTTGGAGGAGAGGAGGGACAGGGGAGATGATTCAGACCTTTAAATACTTAAAGAGGAACGATGAACAAACAAACCTCTTCCAAAGACAGGGAAGCTGCAAAACTAGAGGGCATAACATGAAGCTGCAAGGTGGAAAATTGAAAGGCAATGTCAGGAAATATTTTTTCACTGAAAGGGTGGTGGATGCTTGGAATGCTATCCCGATGGAAGTGGTGGGGGCAAACACGGTGACGGAATTCAAAACAGCATGGGACAAGCACAGCGGATCCCTTTACAGCAACAGGATAAAAACAAAATAAACTGAACCATCTAACCTCTCAACAAATAGGAGTGTCCTACATGGAGTGGTGGGTCCACCCCTAAACAAAGACATGGGGAGGGGTGGCCTGCACAGAGCGACAGGTGCACCTACTCTTGCCATATTGCTGGGCAGACTGGATGGACCATGCTGGTCTTTATCTACCATCATTTTCTATGTTACTATGGTACATACATGCATACAATTGCACCTGTCTCAAGTATAGTTATAATTGTGTGCCTTCTTTCCTTTTGATAATCTCATAAAGCCACATACGCATACTATATGTTGCTTTCATAAATTAAATACCGCATATGCATGTACATGCCTTTTCTTCTTAAGTTCCCTGTGTAAAATTATCCCCTATCTGTTAAGTACTAAGGAATGGGTCTGTTTGTCTGGTGACTGGGAACTGCATAGGGCACCCCATTGTGGAACATCCTTGCTTGGCCACTCAGCTAATCCGCTGACTGAGTTTGCTATGTGGGCTGAAACAAGTCTCTGTAGGTTAGCGAGCAATGATTTGTTTAGCTTCAAGAATGTGGCTGCCTGAACTGGATGGTGTCCTGGTGCAGACAGATGGGACTCTTTTTATTTGGGTAACAGCTGGTAAACTCATGTAAATGAGTTTGCAAAATATACAGACACTCTGTTGAATTTTTAAATATATGATGTGATTATTAAGCAAAGTTAACAAGTAATTTCTCTATCAGAAGTTATTCAAATTCATAAATTTGGATGAATTCAGCCTTTAGTATTTAGAGATGGATAACCTGCTATGCAGGATGGCACACACGTGTAGATATAGAGCTAGCAAATTCTTTAACTGGGTTTTTGTAGTAAGACATGCAGATGGCAGGCAAAAGTGCTCTCTCAGTAGTTAATGTGCAGTAGATATGCTTATCCAATCATCGAAATCAATTGAATATTCAGTTTTTCAACTTTGGTCATAGTGTACATTTCTCCTTTTGTTTGCTTAATTTATTTTACATATGATTACAGATGAGTTTAATCATTTTAGCATCTGCTGTTTTTGTTAGGTGTGTAGCACATGGATTGGAAGTGGAGTTGTTAGTGATCTGAATGATCTCCGTCGAGTTCACAACTTGCTTGTTTCATCTTTGGACAAAGTCCAAGCAGGAAAAGGATCTTCCAGTCAGCTTTATAGAGAGAGTGCCACTACTATGGAAAAACTTGCTGTATTAAAAGCCTGGGCAGAGGTAAGCATGCAGTTACTGTTTTACAATATTCAGAAAGTCCTTCTTATGACTGTACTTCCTTCCTCTGAATATCCCATAAACACTGACCTTTACAGTGTGTATAGTCGACCTGTAAATAAGTTTGTCCCAACTTTTACTATAGATATAATGATCACTTTGAAGTGTGTGCCATGTTAACGTCCAATATGTTTATTGTAAACATTCTTTGAGTTCCTTGTAAACCACCTTGATTTCATGGATAAAGCAGTATAGAAAACCCATAAATAAATAAAAATAAAAAAACTAATGTTGCATTGATTTGATGACAGGCATTAGCTTCCAAAAGTTAGTTACAGATATATTGGTTCAGTAAAGTGGTATTTGACCAGTTTGAAAAGCTTAGTATATCAGCATACATTAATTGAGGTGAAACTCTGCTGTTAAGTGGCACAAAGACTTTTTGCCAGCCCTCCTTTTTTTTCTCTCTTGTTTCAATCCTTATAAATTGAGGACAGCCAGCTCCAGACCTTGACTACTGCAAGCTGGTTGGGTTTTCACCATATCTTCATTGAATATGCACGTGATGCACTTTTATGCACTACCTCCATTGTTTTCAAATGCATCTCATTCATAGACTTTATGGATACCCTGAAAACCCAGCTGACTTGTTGCAATTGAGGACTAGAGTTGCCTATCTTGTTGGAAATAAGTCATACCAAGCATCTGATCTATAAAAGGTTTTACTCCATTTTGTGTGTTTGTAACAAACCTTTTATAATTCAAGCTCTAAATTGGTATGCAAGTGCAGCTTCTTGAATCTGAGGTCTACTGCTGGTCATATTGTTGGGTTATCAACCTCTTCATAGTGTTTTATTCTATGGCATTAATCATTAGCCTTTTATTTAGTAAATGGTGCTGAATCCATGATAAAATATATCCAAATGTCAGGTAGGTGAATGAATGTTTTTCAGTACTGATATAAGCTAAATTTACACATCCATACACAAACCAAATCTGAGTGCATTCTTTTGTTGACATAAACCATGGATATTTTATTTTTGGAGATTTGTTTCTGTTTTTCTAAGGACACTTTATTTTTGTAGCCTAACTTTTTTAAAATTTGCTTATAGGAATGCAGTAGTTTGTCGTCCCATAAAACTGCTTGAGGTTTTAAAAGTACAAATTTTTATCTATTTATTTAAAAATGTATTTCTCCTTGGACAAGCAGAATAATATCTTCACGTATGGGTGACAACATCAATGGAGCTCATTCTGGAAAGTCTTCTTTTTGGTGTCAATAACTTCAGCACGCAGAGTTAGTGAGCTCCAGGCTCTGGTAACTGATCCACCCTATACTTTCCAACAATATGGTGATCAACTCCCCCTGCATCGGGGTAGAGCATCACCACAGCTGACCTGCCTAATTGCTCCAGCTCAATCGGAGCTGTGGGAGGAGGAGCAGCAGCTCACAAAGAGCAGCCCGCGATCGGCGGGAAAATCGCCATTTCAACTCCCCCTGCATCGGAGTAGAGCATCACCACAGCTGACCTGCCTAATTGCTCCTGCTCAATCGGAGCTGTGGGAGGAGGAGCAGCAGCTCACAAAGAGCAGCCCGCGATCGGCGGGAAAATCGCCATTTCAACTCCCCCTGCATCGGGGTAGAGCATCACCACAGCTGACCTGCCTAATTGCTCCAGCTCAATCGGAGCTGTGGGAGGAGGAGCAGCAGCTCACAAAGAGCAGCCCGCGATCGGCGGGAAAATCGCCATTTCAACTCCCCCTGCATCGGGGTAGAGCATCACCACAGCTGACCTGCCTAATTGCTCCAGCTCAATCGGAGCTGTGGGAGGAGGAGCAGCAGCTCACAAAGAGCAGCCCGCGATCGGCGGGAAAATCGCCATTTCAACTCCCCCTGCATCGGGGTAGAGCATCACCACAGCTGACCTGCCTAATTGCTCCAGCTCAATCGGAGCTGTGGGAGGAGGAGCAGCAGCTCACAAAGAGCAACCCGCTCTCAGGCAGGCCCGCGCCTGTCGGGCCCGCGCCGGAGGGCCTCGCCAGAGGGCCCTTTGGCGTGGCCCTTAGGTTGTGGCCATCCACATAGGCATCATTCTATCTTAAACAACCTTGGAAAGAGTAATCACCCTGCACGCACCAGTTTGAAAAAGCTACAAAACGCTTCTAGATCATCGATTCTGCCAAAAATCGCAAAAGAATTACCACAAATAGAAAAAGAGACTCCACAAGGTATTGCTGAGCTCCTTTAGAGTTGAGCTTGCAGGGAACCACCGTTGAGACACCCCAGCAACTTACCATAAGTATTTTCAGCCAATATTGTTGCTTATAAACGAATTAACTTGAATAACCAAATCTTGCCGGACTATCCTAAACATTATATATTATTGTGCCACCTTACTAATTTTGGTAACAGTTCAAATCCTTTATACATAGATGCACTAATATTATACTGCTTAAATCGATCACAGTACTCAGCATTACTTATAGAAGAATACCTCACTATTAGCAATACCAACACAATTTAAGCTTTAACATTATCCTGTACGAACTTAGCCTTGTGTTTTAGCTACTGTTGCCAGTAGCTCTATTTAGATATACTCCTGAGTTTGTGTTTTAATTACTGTATTTTAATTACTGTTGTCAGTAGCTCTCTTTAGATATACTGTTTAGATATACTTTTAGATATACTGTTGTCAGTAGCTCTCTTTAGATATACTCCTGCCACCTGTGATTCATCGCAGATATATTACTGTTGTCAGTATTAGGTCTCAGATATATTACAGCTATCTATAACTCACTTTAGATATATTCCTGCCACTTTTGACTCACTCTAGATTTATTACTGTTGTCAGTAACTTAATTTGAAATATCACTGCTATCTGTGTATCATACCAGATTTATTACTGTTGTCAGTAACTCACATCTACTTCTGACGTGGCCTCTATATCAACCTACCACTACCTTCTAATATGTAACAACTGATTGTTCTACTGAGCAAGCCAATTTACATCTCTACACTAGTCATTAACTGTCCTTCCTACTGTTGTCAGTAATTATTTATATTATCCCATCAGAGAATACCACACCTCCTCTACACAACTCAACACCCCACCGAATCAGACACATTGGCTAACATACCTCTGATCCAGATTCAGAAAATGGCACACTCCAACATCATGTTTCCAAGAATATTATACACATTTATACTATTGACAATAATAACTAACCTATCACTAAGTCTAAACAGCAAAAATTACAGGACCATCCCTATAATACACAATCATACTCAATATGACAACCATATTGGACACACTCACCCAAACAACTACCCAAAGATAAACTACCATAGACTAATACACATAAAACAAACAAGTTCACCTCAAATTTGCAAGGAAACGTCCTCAAACTTATCCTCCCTATCATGCATTCTTATTAATGCACGATCAATGAAAAATAAACTCCCCATATTTAATGATCTAATAACAGATTCCAAACCAGACATTTTATGTGTCACAGAGACTTGGCTTTCTGAAACGGACACAATCTACCTAAATCAACTTGATAATGAAAACTATGACCTTTTTTACAAACATAGGTCTAACAAAAAAGGCGGAGGAGTCCTAATGATGACGAAAAAGATATTAAATGCTAAATCAATTCAAACAAACATATCTAATAACATAGACACATTATTAATAAAAATCGGCCTCATGAAAATCTGCTTAATTTATAGGCCTCCAGACCAAAGTGCAGATTGCCTAGACTCCTTTATTGATCTCCTTAGCTCATCCACTGCACAAAACCCTGTAATCATGCTAGGTGATTTCAATCTCCCATTACTATCAACACATAACTCCAAATTATTTCTGGATGCTATATCAGATATAGATTACCATCAAATAATAAATACCGCAACACATATAAAAGGAGGAACACTAGACATGATTTTTCTTCCCGATGTACTCTTCAAACTAATCAACCCAAATTCCATAGCACTCACAGAGACACCCTGGTCTGATCATTATACTATCAAAATAGACCTCAAATATCATACTACTAATGTCAAAAACTATACATTAAGTGGCCCCACGTCAAAATTTAAAAAGTTTAATGAAACGGAATTCCTTGACTCTACAATCCCCCACCTCTTGCCATCCACATCAGATCTAGATGACGCTGTCAACAACTGGTACGAAACCATCAATAATGCAGCCAAAAGCAACCATACAAATAAACAAAGAAAACACCTCAAAACAAACAGTACACCATGGTTCAATAATACACTAAAACAAATGAAAAAAGAACTAAGAAAACACGAAACTAAATGGCGAAAATCTAAGTTGACTATACATAAGGAAATATATAATAACCATCTCATAAAATATAAAGAAGCACTAGATAGTACAAAGAAAAACTACTACGCAGCAACATTATCAAAATCATTTAACAGACCTCGAGAGCTATTTTCTATTGTCAGAAATCTTACCAATAACGCTCAAACTTCTAGCAATGAAATCACTGACATCTCAGTACAAACACTAGCCAATCACTACCAAAACAAATAAAAAAACCCTCAAATGTCACTAGATACAATTAACACCTTTCAGCAGCCTATTGACGAATGGTCAGACTTTTACCCCATTTCAAGAACGTCATTAAAAACTATCATATCTGGTCTCAATACCACAACTTCATACTTAGACCCATGCCCAGTATCATGGATAAAAAACACACTACCAACTCTTCTATCATTCATTCTTCCAATAGTCAACCTCTCATTAACCCAAGGTTACCTTCCACAATCACTCAAGCACGCACAAATACGCCCAATTCTAAAGAATAGCAAATTAGATAAAACATCCCCAATATCATACAGACCCATCTCTAGCATACCATTTTTGGCCAAAATAATAGAAAAAGTTGTGCAATTACAGACACAGGAATACATAGACACATCTTATCCACTTGATGAGCAACAATATGGATTTCGACCCCGCCACGGAGTTGAAACACTACTTACTGTATTAATTGATACTCTCCTAAGAGGAATCCACAACCATAAACAAGCATTCATCCTCCTCTTCATTGACATATCAGCGGCCTTTGATAGTGTACATCACTCAATAATGCTCAGAAACGTAAAACAGATAGGCATAAACTCTACAGTATATAAATGGTTCACTTCCTATTTAAACAACAGAACTCAAAATGTACGAATAGGCAATCAAACATCAACTACATATAACCAAGAAATAGGTTTACCACAAGGATCTGCTCTATCAGCCCTACTTTTTAACATTTACATAAAACCGGTCTGCAATATCTTTAAAAAATTTGGAGTACAATATCACCTCTATGCAGACGATATTATGATGTACATTCCATTTACTATCCCTAACCTACCATTACAACTCCTCTCAGACTGTTATAACGAAATCACAATTTGGCTAAAAACTCAAAACCTCCATATAAACCATGCTAAAACCGAAGTCCTAATTGTAACAAAAAATCAATCATTTATTCCCCCAACCCATATAACTCTACAAGATCAAGAAATTAAAATAAAAAATGAAATAAGATATCTAGGTGTTATAATAGATACACACCTTACAATGGAAACACACATTAGAAACACCACAAAGAAAATCTATTTCAAACTTAAAATTCTCAAACAACTACGCCCGCTAGTATTTGTACAAGATTTCATTAATATAACACAAGCTATTATAACCCCTCACTTTGATTTTGCCAACCTAATACTTATGGGCATTTCAAAACAGAACATTAAAAGAATTCAACTAGCCCAAAATGCAACGGCAAGGATTATATTAAAAATAAACTCACTCCAACACATAACACCAATACTAGCATCCCTTCATTGGTTACCAATACAGAGTAGGATAACATACAAAACAATAATTACCTCATTCAAAGCATTAAATGATATGGCTCCAACTACACTATGTAATTTAATATGCAAAGAAACACCTAAGACTACCCACAGAAAAGAACAATTAAATAAACTAAAGATTCCGAAGGACTTCATAAAAGCACATAAATTAACCAACAATAGAGCCTTCTCTCACATAGCTCCCACTATCTGGAACTCCCTACCAGAGGATCTACGATCTCTAACAGAGATCATGGAATTCCGCAAAAAATTAAAAACTTATCTATTCACCAAACACTATAACACCATGGAAAACCTTACACTCAACTTAGATAAAGGCTAAACAAGTAACCGACAACATAAAGCACAACCCTTCCACATAAATAGACCTCACACATAGCGCAAATGAAAAGACCTTCCAATCTCTTATGCCCTAATACCTTCATCTTGTATATAGTTGTATCTGTTATGTACTATATTATGTACGTTAACACCATTTTCTGTTAGTTAATTGTTTTAACTCAGTTCCAGTTAAATTTGTTTAATTTATGATACTTTAAGATGTTCTATGTATATCTAAGATGTTCTATGTAAAACAAATTTTGATTTGTTAATAGTTGTTATTTGTACACCGCAACTGATCTCTGGAAGATGCGGTATAAAAATGAATGTTAAATAAATAAATAAATAAATCTTGGCACTCATCTAAGTTCTTCCTAAGATGGTATTGGAATTCTGTTTTAATCAGTCAGTTGTTCTGCCAATATTTTTTCCAAGACCTCATGCTCACAAAGGGGAAAATGCATTGCGCATGTTGGACTGCAAGAGAGCCTCAGCCTTCTACCTTGTGCAGACTACAGTCCTTAGAAACTCCACCCAACTTTTTGTTTGTTTTGACTCGAGCAGATGGGGGGCTGCTGTCAACAAAATTGGAATTAGCTCAGTTTTAGGTGCGTTACATTCAGGTACAGTTGGTATTTTTCTGTTCCAGAGAGCTTACAATCTAAGTTTCTACCTGAGGCAGTGGAAGGTTAAGTGAGTTATCCAAGGTCACAAGGGAGCGGTATTGGGATTCAAACCAGATTTAGCCCACTGCTCTAACCTTTAGGGCTACTCTGTTTAATTGGCTAGTGGATTGCATCTCCTTCACTTATACCAGGTGGGTTTGAGTCTTCAGAGTTATGTCACAGCTCACAATGTCAGAGCTGTCACTGTGTTGGTAACCCACTTGAGATCAGGAGATCAGACTGCTGCCCACGCATTCATATCTCACTATTGTTTGGATTCAATCAATGGGTTCTCCGGAATCTGTTCATGTAATAGAATCCAATTCCATCCTGCCCTAGCCACGATTTCTTTCTGTTCAGGCTGCCTCTTATAAAAAAAAAAAAAAAAAGGCCTGAAGCCGCCAAAAACAATATTTAGGTATTCGTTAGTTGCAACAGTTATTCCCACCCCTTTTTTTTTGAGGCAGTTTGTTGCTAGGGGTTCCTATACATAAAAACATTTTTTCTGCTTGTCCAGAGAACAATTTTTTATACCTGTAACAGGTGTTCTCTGTGGATAGCAGGATGATTCCTCACTGTCCTATGACATCCCCTTGAAGTTGAATTCTACATCAGCTAGTAGGTAGACTTGAGAAATCTTGCATGGTGGTGGTAGAGAGGGGACTGGTGCACAGGCATAGTGTAGCCATTCCAAAAGTTTTGAGAAGATGCTGGGAACTGCTTCCTGCACCGGGCTCCATCCATGAGGATGCACATATTGCCTTCCACGGAGAATACCTGCTACAGGTAATTAACTTTTTGTTAAACTGCCCATCTTTCAAACAACATAGGAAATTATTTTTAGTCATATAGACAATTAAAAAAACAAAAAATAAACAATACATAATATACGATATAAGATATCAGAATGAAAGTAGAACAAATATACTTGGTTTTAAACTAGAAAATTGACAACTACATAAACATCTAAAATAGAAACATAAAAAATACTTTTACTGTTGTTTTTATATGAGCAAATAAAACCAAATCAAACACAGTGATCAATAAGTGAAATAACAAGAGCAGCATTTGTTAAGAACTCTATTTGCTTAAAAATACAAATAACAATCTGCAAAGTGAATTGCTGCCGCTTTTCCACACTTCCAGATGTCTTGCCACTATTTCTACCACAACTATTACTATTATACAGGGCTGGCCCATCCATTGTGCAGGAATGTTGCCCATACTTGACCCCGCACCATGGGGGGTTCCGCGCCTGATCAGTTTAAGAGGGAGCCGGGGAGCTCCGAAGCCCCAGCTCACTTCTGAACAGCTGCGGGAGTAAAGAGCTGGGGATGGGGAACTGGGACTAGAAGAGATCTGATGCTGGGGGAGGGACTGAAAGAGGTTTGATACTGTTGGGTTAAGACTGGAAATGGCCCGGGAATGGGGGACTAGGACTGGAAGGGAACTGATACTGAGAGCTTAGGACTGAAAATGGGCTGATGCTTGGGAACTGGAAGGGAGCTGATGCTAGGAAGGACTGGAGGAGGACTGCTACTGTGGGTTAGGACTGGAAATGTCCTGGGGATGGTGGATGGGGGACTTGGACTGGAAGGGAGCAGATGCTGGGAGAGACTACTGGGGGGCTAGGACTTGAAATGGGCTGAAGTGGAAGGATGGGTGAATGGGACTGGAAGGGAATGGATGCTGGGAGGGGCTGGAACTAGAAGGGAGCTGGCAGGAGAAAAAAAGAAGCTGGGGGAGAGAGGATGGTGAGGGGAACAGATATTTTGTGTGGGAGGGAAGAAAAATCTATGATTGGCCAAGTATTGGGAGAGTAAGTGGGGATTGAGGATAGTGGGGTGAAATTTCAGTGGATTAAAAAGGAATAAGGAAAAAGCAAAAGGGGAAAGATCAGTATATTATAGCAGATGTAAAGAGAGAACTGAAAAAATTAGAAGAGATGACAAATGGACAGCAGACAATGGAGAGTTCGCAGGACACGAAGAAAGCAACTGGGACAATTGCAACTGAAAAATAAAATGCCCAACAACAAAAGATAGAAAATATTTTATTTTAAATTTATTAACTGGAATATGTCGGCTCTGGAAAATGTGTATCGCTAACATTTTGTATTTTGTTTTATACAAGAGGAAATTAATTTATAGTTTTATTTCTGCAATGTTGTTGTACATTGCAAGTATGGCTTTTGGGGTTCCCAGTTTAATTATTGTCTTAATGTTTCTAAATTGTGATCCCTTGTTCTGTGTTTGGGGATGGACTATGTTTTGCATGTGTAACCGAGCTGCAGTATTCTGTTCATGTAGTTTTTATGTGACAGTCCCACTTGTTCTCTTTCCCCAGTAGGAGATGTATTGGTATTCTCTGAGATGTATTGGTTTACTATTTGCAATGTTGCCTTTTGATTGGTAGGGTTTGGGGCTTTGTGAGTCCTGGTAGTGCTGTTATGCTACTGCTGGTTTGCTATGGGTTCTAAATGAGCAAGTTGTATAGTACTTCTTAATGTGCCTGGTAGTTGACACTGGATTATAGTAATATAGAAATCTGGTAGTCTCTTTATCCTCTGCCCATGCAAATAGTATTGAGACACTCATTAAGAGGCATTTCGACTAAAATTTAATGCATATTCACAAATGTTAATGTGCGCTAAGTGCAGCAACACCCATTTATTTCTATTGGCACAGTGGCATTTAATGCACAATAATATTTAGTAAACATGCCCCTAAGTCATTACCAGCACATGCCTCTAAGTCATTACCAGCACATAAAAGAGCTTGAGAAGGGCTCCTTTGAAAGCCGCCTAAACTTTTAGATGGGCAACATATACATTTAAAAATTAAATTAAATTAATGCAAATGAGGTCCAGTGACTATTCAAATGAGGACCCGCGATGAGTCTCCGCACATGGCTCTGCATCACCCTTGGGCCGCCCCTGCTATTATAGTGTTAGTAATGTATGCAACACTGTACAAATATTTGTGAGTCTCTCCTCAGTAGAGTTTACAATCTAATCAGGGCAGCATAGAGAACAAAAAGACCTTGGGAATTTATTTATTTATTTACATTCTCTTATATACCGTGCTATTCTGCATCAGCGCGGTTTACATTGAACAAACTGAAGTTACATTGAACAGGGTATTATAACTTGGAGAAAACTATTTTACAGGGAACATGGGCTATGGAGGGTTAAGTGGCTTGCCCAAGACCACAAGGAGCACCTGTGGGACTAGAAACCCCAGTCCTTCCAGCATTTATCGAGAAAATCAACGAGGATATAATAAAAGAAATAGGGTGTAAGATTTTAAAGAAGCCTCTAGAGTGGGTTTTTAGAGTGTATTTGAATGAGATAAAGGCAGCATAAAGCCACTAGCATAGTAAGTCTATTCCAAGTATACAGTGTAGCAAGGTGTTAAGTGCAGAGTTGAGAGTTGGCAGTGGAGAAGAAGGGTCCAGATAAAAATTACTTTTTCAATGATCAGAATTTATTGGTGGGGGGATGGTAAAGAGAGAAGTTGTTAGAAGCTGCAGATTGAACACTCTTGTAAGTGAGTAAGAAACTTAAACTATATGTGGAAGCTGCTAGAGAGCCAGTGTAGTAAATTGAGAAGAGAGGTGTCCTACAAGTTCAGCAGTTCCATATGTGGCAAAATCCATTTACGGTGCATCCGGTCTCCAAAAAAATAGGCATGAAATATAAGGGTCAACAAGGTCCAGCTCTCAAAATCCTCCATTGTTGATGAAGCAACTAAATGGAAAGCCAAAATGTACAGTGTGTTCTCCACTAACCCTTTCCTGGAGAAGATCCATGGCTTTTAGACCATTTGGACAAGAAAGTATTTCAAGGTGCCATGCTTTCTGCCCATATTTATTTATTTAAGCAGTTTTGTATACCACCTTATCCGTCAATCAAAGTGGTCAACAAGACAACAAAAGGGTTTACATTGGGGCATGGAGGACAGAGAGACAAAACATTGTACCAGATTACAGTACATTATATTGAGTTACATATAGCAGCTTATCGGCTTTACATGGTTAAGTACATGCATATAGTCCTTCAGGGCTGGGGCAAGATATTAAACACCCTAGGTGAACCTTTAGCCTTTTGCACCCACCAATTAATTTTTAGACCACTAGCACCCCCCCCCCCAAAGAGTTTTGATGATAAAACTGAAACATCATCATCTCCAACACCTTCCCTCTCACAGAACAACCCTATGAAATCACATATTTGGACATCATACTTTTAAATATTAAACTTTGGTTTATATATATATGTATATAATGGAGATTTCCAAAATAAGGATAAATGGACTATTTGCACATTGCCTATTCTTTCTCTGGATAAAAGTAGGCATTAATGAGTCTCTGCGTTTGTGCGGCTCTTAGGACCCATTGTTTTGCTTTGACTATAGCTGCTTTTTGCACCCGAAAAGCTACTGTGCCTAGTCTGTCTAGTGGTTGAGCTGGATCTGTAGTCTTCCAGAGAGTATGGGCATGCTTGCCCAGTCTTTTTCTACACAATCAGACTCAGCTCGCTGCAATCCTAGCACAAATGGATGAGCATGGTACTCATATGCATCATCCAGAGTTTCTGCTTCTGCCACTGCTGTGAGGCATCTAGTTTGGTTGCGCGTATCTTGGTTACATGAGGGTGTCCACGCCAAACTGAAAGCTGCTTCTTACACAGGGGACTCATTATTGGGAGATAAGATGAGATTGTGGAGCAGTGATCTTTTATGATGTCCACTCTTTTATCTTTACCAAAAACAAATTCAGCAGAAGCAACATCCTCTCTTTGTCAAACCTAAACAATGAGAAAGGGCTTAACCAAAGCAGGCTCTGCCCTCTGAGCCAAAGCAGTAGCCGCCTTTTTGACTTCAACCAGTCAATATCTCCACAAATTATTCAGTCTGCACTTACAGGGTTGAGTTCACTTCCTTCCTTTCTGGGAAACTATCGCTGCAGATTCCTGGTTCCTGAATATAATCAAAACAGGTTACTAGCTAATGTTAATCACCCATCCTCCAGATTGACCTTTTACATTGGGAAGTCCTGCCCCACACCCATACCATTCTCTTGGTAGAAGATGTCCAACACCATAGAGCCATTTCCACCACAGGCAAGAAATTGGAACTTCTATTCCAGATATTTCCTCATTCCAAAGAAAACTGGAGGTTTAAAACCTATCCTGGATCTCAGAGATTTAAACCTCTTCCTTCAGCAGGAGAAATTAAAAATGAATACTTTTCCTGCCATTTTACTATTCTTGAAGAAAGGTGACTGTCTGTGTACACCGGGTCTCAAGCATGCTTACACACATGATACAGTCCATCCTTTTTACAGGAAATACCTGTGATTTATCTTCTAGACAGACCATTATTAAAATAAGGTCCTTCCTTTTTGCTCTATCTTCATCTTCTGCCTTATAGTTTTAACTACTCACCACCTCCACAAGCAAGGGCACCTAATCTTCCATGCCTTCATGACTGGTTTCTAGTAGCTGTTTCAGAAAACTTTGATCTAGCCCTCGGGAACAAGGCAATAGACCTGCTTCAGAGTCTGGACGTTGTCATGAATTTTTAGAAGTCCACCTTGTACCCTACCATTGTTTTCTCATAGGCCAAGCCAGTGCTTTTTACCTTTCTTCCAAACCCTTCTCCCTACTTCCTCCCTTCTCTATTTCTGTGGATAAGACTTTATTTTATTTATTTATTTTTATTTTTATTTTATTTAACATTTCTTATATACCGCCTTTCATGATATCAAGGCGGTTTTACATTGAACAAACTGAAATTACATTGAACAGGGCATTATAACTTGGAGATAACTATTTTACAGGGAACATGGGCTATGGAGGGTTAAGTGGCTTGCCCAAGACCACAAGGAGCACCTGTGGGACTAGAAACCCCAGTCCTTCCGGCCCAAGGTTGCTGTCCTCTAGTGGGATTTGAACCCCCGACCTTCCGGCCTGAAGTACCTTGCCCCAACCACTAGGCCACTCCTCCCTGTCTCCTCAGCTTGCAACCTTGGGGTCATCTTTGACTCTTCACTCCCTTTCTCTGTAGATATCCAACAGATAGCAAAAATATCCTTTCTTTCTTTATAACAGCGACAAAATTCCTCCCTTCCCCTCAGACCACACTACCAATACTTAATCCACTCCATCGCTTTCCACCTAAACTATGGCAACTTGCTCCCAGGGCCAGCTCAACCATTAGGCAATCTAGATTGTTGCCTTGGGCAGCAAAAAGCAGTGCATTCAAAGCTAAACAATAGATTCTGAGCTGGGGCGGGGGGGGGGAGGCTTAAGGCTTGCCTAGGGCCCAACACCTTGAACCAGTTGTTGAGCCAGCCCTGCTAGCTCCTCACTGGTCTTCCATTGAATTAACTATCTCCTCTCCAATCTGTTCAAAGCTCAGCTGCATGGCTAATGTTCTACCAGTGATGCGATACTCAGATAACTCCTTTTCTCAAATCACTTCATTGGCTGCTTATGTCTTTCTGCATACAGTTTAAACTTCTCCTTCTGGTCTACAAATACATTAATTCTGCTGCTTTTCACTACCTCTCCTTTCTTCTCCATCCATACAGCCCTCTCCAGCAACTCTGCTCATCAAGCAAATCACTTATCTCCAGGAATGAGTCTTCACATATGGGTACATCGGTACCGACGGAGCCTGCGCGGGAACGCTCCCCAGCGTCCAATCAGAAAGCTTTTGGGAGCATCCCACAGCACCTGTGTGCTGCCTTCCCGCCTTTCCAACTGTCTCTCCTCAGTTGTTCTTTTTCCGCGGAGCCAGCAGGTCGTGTTCCTGTCACCGCAGAAGAATTTCCTTATTTTTTCTTTATTTCTTTTCTGTACGCGTCTGCCTTCCTCGACGCTATATCGGTACTGCCGGTTCTTATTCTTTTCTTTAAAAAAAAAAAAAAAAAAACTTCTATTTTTTCTTCAGGTGTACTTCAGTTTTGGGCCTTAGGCCCAAAACCTTTTTCCTTAAATATGGAAAAACCTGCCTCAGGTTTTAAGAAGTGCACAAAATGTGGCGGTACTATATCCGTCACCAACACCCATGACTGGTGTCTCAAATGTTTAGGCCCTGATCATTCCATTAAAGACTGTGTGTCCTGTTCCATGATGTCTAAGAGAGGTCGACAGAACCGAGCTGCCAAGCTCAGTACCCTGTTTCTCTCTGATGCGGCTTCGGTGGCATCGACGTCTTCCAGGGCTTCTTCTTCCTCACATAGATCTCAGGTAACTAAACATAAATCCAGCCGGTCCTCAAAGGGCAAATCTCCTTCTAAGCACCGAGATGCCTCTGGCCTTGCCCTCGAGGATTCTGCACCGGCAAAATTACCCCGGCAGGAGGCTTCGGCTTCTAAAGCATCATCATCGGGGTTCCAGGACGATCTAGATGGCGTGGCCTCAACAGATCTCCTAGTGCCATGCTCTGGGGTACCGACTTCCAGGCATTGGCAGCGTCGATGGATTCTGTCCATGGAACGCAGTCTGGCGGCTTTCCTTGTGGCATCGACGCCCGTGGTACTGCAACAGACTACTCCACAGGTACCGGCTTCGGTATCGCCATCGGTACTGATTCCAGTACCGGTGGCATCGACATCGGCATTGGTGTCAGCCATGCCGGTACCCTGCCCTCTGCAGCCTTCCGGTACCGATACCCCGGTACCGATGATTCCTGATACCGACCCCGGTCAGTACGGGTATCGGGCTTTGCAAGAGCATCCCGACAGACGGTACTTCGATTCCTCTGATGACTCTGAGGATTCTGAAGAGTCTGTCGATGCAGCGATGCTTCTTCCACAGGAGGAGTCCTCTCCTAAACGAAGGATGTCTCCTCCAGAGGACTTGTCTTTTCAGGATTTCATCAGAGAGGTGGCTCGGGGTCTCTCTATTACAGTAGCCCCAAAGTCAGAGCCTAGAGCTAAGGAGTTAGATATTCTACAATATCCTAAAATTCCTAAAGAGGCAGCTACCTTGCCTATTCATGAGATTCTGTATGATCTCATGTTAAGGATGTGGGAAGCACCTCTAACCACCTCTCCTCATTCTCGCAGGTTGGACACCATGTATCGTGTCCCTCCTTGTCCTGGTTTTCATAAAGCTCAGCTTCCTCACCACTCCATTGTGGTTGAGTCTGCAATGAGAAAGATTAGAAGTGCCAAGAGACATGCCTCTAATCCTCCAGGACGTGAATGTAGAACCCTGGATGCTTTTGGTAGAAGAGTCTTCCAAGCTTTCATGCTTGCTACGAGAATTAATTCTTATAGTCTCTATATGGGAATGTTCTTAAAAGAAGTCACTCACCATTTGCAGACTTTAAGTCCTTTTATGTCTGACAATAAAAGGCAAGAATTTCTCTCTGGGCTCAAACATGCCCAGGATATCTCCAAATTCTCCAACCGTGCAGCTTTCGATTCCTTTGAATGCATAAGCAGAGCCTCAGCTATAGCTATAGGTGCACGTAGGATTCCTTGGCTTCAAGCATCTGATTTGGAGACCTGGGTCCAAGATGAATTGGGAAATATCCCTTGTACAGGTGAAAATCTGTTTGGTAAGGATTGGCAAGCAAAAGCCAATCAGATGGATGCTGAAAATTCTGCTTTAGATAGACTATCCAAATCTACAGCTGCTCCTGCTAAGAAAAGGTTGTTCAAGAAAACACCTTTTTCTAAAAAGGGAAGGTCCTATCCTGCTTATAGTCAGAGAGCATCTTCTGCAGCTCAGTTCTCTTCCAAACGTCAGCAATCCTCCAAACAGACCAAGACAAAGGCTGCGAGGCCTGCTCCAGCCCAGCAGTCTCAGCCCCCTCAGGGCCTTTGACTTTCTGCTAGAGAACTTAGCCTTCCTGCCTCTAGAAGGACCAGAGCCCTCCACCATTCCAGGAAGGCTATGTCACTTTGCTCCCAGATGGGGGCAAATCACAGCAGAGCATTGGACACTCTCCATCATAAGAGAGGGGTACAAACTTCATTTTTCCAGCTTGCCCCCTCTCACAAGAGTGCACCAGTTCAATTCTCCAACCTCCCTCCTCAGCCTATTAGAGCAGGAGGTTGCCACTCTTCTAGCCCAAGGGGCAATAGAGGAAGTACCTTCTCAACAACAAGGCACAGGGTTCTACTCCCCCTATTTTCTTATCCCAAAGAAAACAGGGGGCTTCAGACCCATTTTAGATCTCAGAGAATTGAACAGATTCCTAGTCAACGCTACTAACGCCACTCAACGCTACTAACAAGACTTGAAGAAGCGGGCCTACATGACACCACCCTGAGATGGTTTACATCCTACCTGGAGAACAGACAGCTCCAGGTCAGATGTGGATCAAAGACCTCTCAACCCATCAACGTCACACAGGGAGTCCCACAAGGCTCATCCCTCTCTGCCCTGCTTTTCAACCTTTACATTCAGCCCATCAGCACAATCATCAGAAGCTTCAATATTCAATACACCATATATGCTGACGATATAATGATATTCACACCAATCAACCTAACTAAACCAGACTACAACAACATAGCCAACTGCTTCAAAGAAATGTCAACCTGACTGCAAAAAAACAACCTAGCAATAAACTATAACAAAACCGAAGCACTGATCATAACAGGAGACCAAGCTTTCACACCCACGCCCTCCATCAACCTGAACAATGCCATCATACCAATAAGACAAGAGATAAAATACCTGGGAATAACACTTGACAGGGAGCTCAACCTACAATCCCACATTGCGAAGACCACCAGAAGCGCCTACGTCAAGATGAGGACAATCAGACGACTCAAACCCATCCTTGCTCCCGAGCATTTTCGAACAGTGTGCCAAGCCATCATCACACCCACACTAGACTATTGCAACCACATCTACCTAGGACTACCAAAGAAATCAACCCAACCACTTCAACTAGCACAAAACACAGCCGCACGACTCATAACAGACAGCTCAACCCACGAACACATCACCCCCATACTATACCACCTTCACTGGCTCCCAATCAGCTCACGAGTCCGCTACAAAGTTCTCCTAACCACTTTCAAAATAATAAACAACCTATCTGCAGACAGCCTACAACAATTCATAACAACTGACAACAGCAAAAGACCAAGAAGAAAGGGAACATCGAACAACATCAGAACCCCAAAGGACTTCACCAGAACAAACCAATCCACATCAAAACGAGCGTTCACCCTAGCAGCCCCCGCCATGTGGAACTCTCTCCCCGACCACCTCAGAGCAACAAACAACACCAAAGAATTCAGAAAGCTGCTTAAAACTGAACTATTCACAGGCTACTTCAAGGACCTCACAGAATGACTCCTAAGATAGCAAAGCCATCCATGTAAATATGTATCTGTAAATATGTATCTTAAGCGCACGCTGTATATAGCTCACATCAAAATCATCCACACGCACTCACGCAGCACACTGTATCATTTCTCACACTGCATGCAAATGACAACCTCACCCTTCATTGATTGTTTGCTGTGCCAACCACTTTGATTTCATGATAAAGCGGTATACCAAGTCCGTTTAAATAAATAAATAAAAAATAGTCAAAGAAAAATTCAAGATGGTTTCTCTAGGAACTCTGCTGCCATACCTTCAGAGTCAGGATTGGCTTTGTTCTCTAGATCTCAAGGATGCGTACACTCATGTTCTCATCCATCCAACTCACAGAAGGTTCCTTCGGTTCCTTTTCCAGGAGAAGCACTACCAATACAGAGTGCTCCCCTTTGGCCTGGCCTCTGCACCAAGGGTGTTCACGAAATGCATGGCAGTGGTTGCTGCTTTTCTGCGCACCCTGGGAATATTTGTCTTCCCCTATCTGGATGACTGGCTCATTCAAGCTCCCACTCAATCAGAGGCCAAGACTTCTCTAACCTGCACAGTGCGTATCCTTCAATACTTAGGGCTGGTAATAAACATCCCAAAATCCAATTTGATCCCTACTCAGTCCCTGGAGTTTATAGGGGCATTGCTGGATACCACAAAGGCAAGGGCCTTTCTTCCCCAGGCCCGTTGCCTTCGCTTGATGCAGTTAGCTTCTCAAGCAGAGTTGAAACCCCTACTAACTGTTCGAGAGATGTTACAGTTGCTAGGCCACATGACTTCCACCGTTCATGTGGTACCATATGCTCGCCTTCACATGAGAGCAGCTCAGTGGACTTTATCCAACCAATGGACCCAGGCATTAGGCTGCATGTCAGGCAAAATAGCAAACACAAGTCGCCTCATTTTGTCCCTCCAATGGTGGAAGTCCCCTCAAAACCTCTTGCTGGGGTGTCCTTTTCAACAGCCTCTACCCCAGGCAACTCTTACAACAGATGCTTCTCCAATGGGCTGGGGAGCTCATCTTCACAACTTCTCCACCCAGGGCATCTGGTCCCCACAGGAGACTTGTCTCCACATCAATCTCTTGGAACTCAGAGCAATCTTCCTTGCTCTATGAGTTTTCCACACCCTGCTCAGCCACAAGACAGTCCTTGTCCACACGGACAATCAGGTAGCCATGTTCTACCTAAACAAGCAGGGGGGAACTGGCTCTCTGTCGCTTTGCAACGAAGCTCTGCGACTGTGGGCCCTCGCCAGAGAGCATTACATTCATCTTCTGGCAGTTTATCTTCCAGGGGTTCAAAACTCTTGGGCAGACAGACTCAGTCGAGTTCTGCTTCCACATGAGTGGTCCCTACATATCGACCAGGTGTCAAAACTTTTTCATATTTGGGGAACCCCGGACATAGACCTCTTTGCAAGTCCGTGGAATGCCAAACTTCCCCGGTTCTGTTCCAGAACTCCGGCTCAGGGGGCTCAGGCAAGGGATGCTTTCCTCCTTCACTGGGGTCAAGACTTCCTGTATGCCTTTCCACCCATTCCCCTAATTCCCAAAACCCTATTCAAGCTTCAGAGAGACAGAGGCCACATGATTCTCATAGCTCCACATTGGCCACGGCAAGTGTGGTACCCTCTACTTCTACATCTCTCTCAAGCTCCCTCCCTAGAGTTAGGGTCTGCTCCAGACCTCCTCTCTCAGGAGGACGGAAAATTGTGGCATCCCAATCCCCAGTCTCTGCATCTCAGGGCTTGGTTGCTGAAGCCCTAGATCTCCAGGATCTTCCTCTTTCTCAACAAGTGAAAGATGTTCTTCATGCTTCCAGAAAACCTTCCACTAGACGTTCTTATGCCTTCAAGTGGAAAAGGTTTACCATCTGGTGTTCTGGAAGGGGTCTTAACCCCCGGTGAATACCTCTGGAATCGTTGCTGGAGTATCTCCTGCATCTGTCTAATGCACGCCTTAAGACAAATTCAGTAAGAGTCCATCTGAGTGCTATTGCAGCTTCACTCAAGCCTCTAAATGGACAACCTGTTTCCTCTCATCCCCTTGTAGCAAGGTTCATGAGAGGCCTCCTTTTAACAAAGCCTCCCATTAGACCACCACCGGTGGCATGGGACTTAAATTTGGTTCTTGGTCAGCTTATGAAGCCGCCTTTTGAACCTTTAGCTACTACCTTCTTGAAAGCGGTTCTACAACAATTACAAGACCACCTGGACAACAACAAAACACTAGACGAGCACCAATACGGCTTCAGGCCACACCATGGGGTCGAGACCCTGCTTATTGCACTACTGGACAACCTACTCAAAGGGATTGAAAACAAAAAGAAAATGTTCATTCTCATATTCATTGACATCTCAGCAGCTTTTGATACAGTTCACCATCAAACACTACTAAACAGAATAGAAGCTATAGGAATAACGGGAACCCCACTAAAATGGTTCTAGTCGTATATCTCCAACAGAATGCAACAAGTACAGTTTAACAACGAAAAAGCAGAAGCTTTCCCACAAACACAGGGCATACCGCAAGGCTCAGCACTATCTGCGCTTCTATTCAACGTGTACATGAAACCAATCTGTGAAATATTCAAAAAGCACAGTATCCACTATCACATATACGCTGATGATATTATGCTCTACACTCAACTCGACGCAGACAATCCAAACTACTCCCAGCTAGAAGAATGCATAAAAGAGATGCAAACATGGCTCCAACGAAACAACAAAACCGAAGTCATGTACATCTCAAGAAAACCAGAATTCAAACCACCAGCTACAATCTCCCTATGTGAAAATATTTACCACACAAAGAATGAAATAAAATACCTCGGAGTAACACTTGATAGCGAGCTAAGGATGGCAAAACACCTCCGCTTAGTAAACAGGGCCATTTTTCACAAGCTCAGGGTTATTCAACCACTAAGGAACATCATTGAAGCTACCGATTTTAGGACAGTAGCACAAGCCCTCATCATACCTCATTTCGATTACTGTAATGCAATTCTACAGGGCCTTCCAAAAAAAACCCTAAGCATACTCCAGTTGGCACAGAACGTCGCAGCCAGAATCATCACTAAAACAGGTGTGGCAGAGCACATCACACCAGGGCTAGTTGAACTACACTGGCTCCCCATCATAGCTCGTATAAAATACAAAACCCTAGTGACCACATTTAAAATCATCCACAACCTGGCACCAACTTTCCTCACTAACCTAATCAACTTACAACCTGCTAACAGAAATAGGAGAACCACCACCATAAACAACCCCTCCCCCCCTGCTGAGTTACTGTTGTGGACCTCCATTTTTCTGAGCTGCACGTGGGTTTGCTTACATTGCCTTCTGTTCCTCAAGACTCCTCAAGACTAGAGCTTTTTAGAGCTCTCCCAAGAGGTGATTTTTGCTGTGTTTGCTGCATAACTGAGTCTTTGTCTCCAAATAACTGTGAGTCTGTCTCCACATATTTTTCTTTCTTTGTAATTGTACTTAGTGTGGGTTCCCTTACCTACTCCATTGCTGTTAAAGTTTTAAGGTTTTAAACTTTCTGTTAACCTACCTGCAGGGGCGACCCCTCCCCCCCCCCCCCCTGCTGAGTTACTGTTGTGGACCTCCATTTTTCTGAGCTGCACATGGGTTTGCTTACATTGCCTTCTGTTCCTCAAGAGGAGGAGTGCTTTTTAGAGCTCTCCCAAGAGGTGATTTTTGCTGTGTTTGCTGCATAACTGAGTCTTTGTCTCCACATATTTTTCTTTCTTTCTAATTGTCCTTAGTGGTGGGTTCCCTTACCTACTCCATTGTGTGTGCCAACAGTTCAGGAACAGCCTACTAGCCAGTGACACTTAGGTTCCCGCCCCCCCTACCCCTCGCCCCACCCACCCCAGGGGCTACATTGCCTATATAGTGGTCACAGACGTGCCATCTATCATTCCAACTTGGGTTAAAAGCCACATCGTATTCATCTGTTCTTCTTCTTCCTCTTCTGGGACTGCATAAACATGTCGTGTATTCAGTGCAATAACTGCGGTACTTTCATTCAAAGACGAATCATTTGGAGACTAAGAGCTTGTCCTATATGTCTAAAGTCAGCTGCCATGCATGAAGAACTGACTTTACTAAGGAAAGACCTAGCTGCCATGCATATAGAAGTATCTCTACTTAGGGAAGAACTGGCTGCAATGAAGCGCACCTCTTCTAGGATACAAACTGAACAAAGTCCACCACCACTCCCACAAAGAATCAAACGCCCCAGGAACAAATGGATCACAGTGGGTTCTGGTAGATTGCGACCTGTAACACAAAGACATCCTATACATCAAGAGATATCCCTGCACAATGCCTTCTCTGCATTGGATAATGAGGATGCCCAATTCAAAGAAACTGAAGGGCCTTTAAATGAGTCAGACAATGCCCAATCCACTGCTAAAGCACTAAATATGAAGAAATCCTCACCAAACAGAAAACTACTTCTACTTGGAGATTCCATCATCAGAGGCACCAACTTGGGAACACAGTTCAAAGGAGAGAAGATAGTCATGTGCCTACCAGGCTCTTCAGCCAGCAGGAATACAAACCAAGTTGTTGAATTACTTAGTGCAAAAAGTGAACATTCCAAACTTGATGTCATTATCCACCTAGGCACAAACGACCTGGCTAGGAACAGTGCCTCTACAGCCCAAAAGGACTTCCAATCTCTGGGGGAGAAACTCAAGCACGTTGTTAACACTGTTGCATTCTCAGAGGTTCTACCTGTTCTTGGTAAGGGGACAAAAAGACTGCATTACATTAACAGCTTTAATACATGGCTCCAGACCTGGTGCAGAAAAGAAGGATTCGGATTTATTGGCAACTGGGACAACAGATGGACCAACAAGAGACTATACTTTGCTGATGGACTACATCTCTCTTCCGCAGGGAAAAGAATCCTAAGTGAAAAATTCAGGCAGTATGTGGACATGCATTTAATCTAGGAAAAGGGGGTGACGGATGTGGAAGGTCAACATCTGCATGCCACCCCCAACAAAAGCAGAACAACATCAGAAACAGCCACACTTTTAAACCACACATCAAAAACATGTGGGAGGAAGTGGGCAGAACAAAATCAATGCAAAATACACACAAGCCAGGAAAGTGCTGGAAAGCAATGAGCACAAATGCTCGAAGCTTAGCCAACAAAATTCCAGACCTGGAAGCCCTAATGGTGGAAACAGAGTTGGACATTGTGGCCATTACAGAAACATGGTTTAATGATTCACATGATTTGGATATAGCCATAGCTGGCTATAATCTATTCAGAAGGGACCGAGAAAATGGAAAAGGAGGAGGAATAGCCTTGTATGTCAAAAGCAATATTAAAGCTACTGAAATGCAGGGGACATGGGGAAAAGAAGAAGCGCTCTGGATTGCGTTGGAGAGAGGTAATGGCACCGTCATCCATATTGCTGTAGTCTATAGACCTCCGACTCAAATTGAAGAGAGAGACAATGAATTGATTATAGATATTGCCAAGATAGCATCAAAGGGGGAATCAATCATATTGGGTGACTTTAATCTACCTGATGTGGATTGGATTACTCCTTCTGCACATCTGGAAAGAAGCAAAAAGATTGTGGATGCTCTCCAAGATGCATTATTTAGACAAATGGTGATGGAACCAACCAGGGAAAGCTCAACGCTGGATGTAGTGCTCACCAACGGTGATAGTGTGTCGAATGTCTGCGTGAGTGCCCCTGTGAGCAACAGCGACCATCACACGGTGTGGTTTGAAATAAAAGCCATGGTACAGGCCAATCATAGCAAGCTCAGAGTCCTAAACTTCAAATACACTGACTTCAATAAAATGGCAGAGTACGTAAAGGAGGAGATGACGGGGTGGGAAGAGATAAAGGAAGTGGAATTGCAATGGGCTAAACTAAAGGAGGCAATAAAAGGAGCAACAGATAAATATGTAAGAAAAGTAAATAAAAGCAAGAGGAGAAGGAAACCTATTTGGTTTTCCAAAGAGGTGGCTGCTCATATAAAGGCAAAAAACACAACTTTTGCAAAATTCAAAAGCTTGCAGACAGAAGAACATAGAACTGAATACAGGATCCAACTCAGAGTCTAAAAGAGTAATAAGGATAGCAAAATCAAAAGCAGAGGAAAAGATGGCTAAAGATGTTAAGGGTGGCAACAAAAATTTCTTCAGGTATATTCAGGAAAGGAAAAAGATCAGAGTTGGAATTGCAGGACTCAGAAGTGCTGGGAAAGGACTCGTGGAAAGTGACACTGACAAAGCAAAATTGCTAAACAATTACTTCTGCTCTGTGTTTACTAAAGAAGATCCTGGGGATGGACCAGCTGTGACTCCCAAATATAAAAATGGGAATGAAGTAGATACCACACCATTCACAGAAGAAGAGGTGTTAGAACAACTTGCTAAACTGAAAGTGGACAAAGCCATGGGACCGGATGGGATACATCCCAGGATACTGAAAGAGCTCAGAGAAGTTCTTGCAGGACCATTAAAGGATGTCTTCAACAGATCCTTGGAAACAGGAGAGGTTCCTCAGGACTGGAGAAAGGCTGATGTCGTACCTCTACACAAAAGTGGTGACAGGGAAGAAGTGTCAAACTACAGGCCCGTGAGCCTTACCTCGGTGGCAGGAAAAGTAATGGAGGCACTCCTGAAAGAGCGAATAGTGAACTTTCTGAAAACCAACAGCTTGCAAGACCCGAGGCAACATGGTTTTACCGAAGGACGATCTTGCCAAACAAATCTGATCGAGTTCTTTGACTGCGTGACCAGGGAACTAGATCAGGGGCATGCGATGGATGTCATCTACCTGGATTTCAGCAAAGCCTTTGATATTGTTCCTCATAGGAGGCTTGTCAACAAACTCAGTAGCTTGGGGATGGGTCCCAAGATGGTATACTGGATTAGAAATTGGTTGACTGACAGACGACAGAAGGTGATTGTACATGGAGCTCACTCGGATGAGAGGAAGGTGATTAGCGGGGTGCCCCAGGGTTCGGTCCTGGGCCCGGCACTGTTCAATGTATTTGTGAGTGATATTGCTGAAGGACTGAATGGAAAAGTCTGTCTTTTTGCAGACGACACAAAAATTTGCAACAGAGTGGACTCCCCCGAGGGAGTGCTTAACATGAAGAAAGATCTACAAAAGCTGGAAGACTGGTCTAAAGCTTGGCAACTACGATTTAATGCAAAAAAGTGCAGTGTTATGCACTTGGGTAGCAGAAATCCAAGAGAAATGTACGCGATAGGGGGAGAAAGGTTGGTATGCACAGTTCAGGAAAAAGACCTTGGTGTGATTATCTCTGCTGATCTCAAGGTGGCAAAACAGTGCGACAAGGCGGTGGCAAAAGCCAGGAGGATGTTGGGCTGCATACCAAGAGGGATTACCAGCAGAAAAGAAGAGGTACTTATACCACTGTATAGGTCACTGGTGAGGCCTCACTTGGAATACTGTGTTCAGTTTTGGAGACCATATCTTGCAAAGGATGTAAAAAGACTGGAGACTGTTCAGAGGAAGGCGACCAAAATGATTTGGAGCCTGCGTCAGAAGCCTTATGAGAAGAGACTTGAAGACCTAAATATGTACACTTTGGAGGAAAGGAGGGACAGGGGAGATATGATTCAGACCTTTAAATATTTAAAGAGAAATGATGAACAAACAAACCTCTTCCAAAGACGGGGAACCTGTAAAACTAGAGGGCATAACATGAAACTGCAAGGGGGTAAATTGAAAGGCAATATCAGGAAATATTTTTTCACTGAAAGGGTGGTGGATGCTTGGAATGCCCTCCCGATGGAAGTGGTAGGGGCGAACACGGTGACGGAATTCAAAAAGGCATGGGACAAACACAGAGGATCCCTTTACAGAAATAGGATAAAAACAAAATAAACGGTACCATCTAACTTCTGAACCATATAACGTCTCAACAAATAGGGGTGTCCTACATGGAGTGGTGGGTTTACCCCTGAACAAGGATATGGGGAGGGGTGGCCTGTGCGGAGCGACAGGTGCACCTACTCTTGCCATCTTGCTGGGCAGACTGGATGGACCATGCTGGTCTTTATCTGCCGTCAACTACTATGTTACTATGTTACCAATAAGTATAAGATCAGTTAAAATAGCCACAAGCAACAGGGCATACTCCTACACTGCCCCCTCACTTTGGAACCAACTCCCACCTGAGTTGCGCTCAATCAACGACATTATGGTCTTCAGAAAAAAACTGAAGACATACTTATTTCAACAAGCCTACAACGTGTCCTGAACATCAATACATTCTAACATCAGCTGCATCACCAAAATGTAGTCAATTGTAAAATGTACTTATGTTCCAAAATGAAACAAGTCTAAAAATGTACATATGTAAATCTCCCTCTCTCCCCCCCCCCCCCCTCTAACTGTGTGTTGTGCTTATCCCATGAATCAAACTGTATACTTTATTGAAAATGACTGGCTTTGTTCTGTTAACCATCATATAACCTTGTAAATCGCGCTGTAATTTCTTGAAATTTGTCATTGATCCGACACTCCTTGTTTACCTAATCAAACCGCTCCTGATCGCTGGAAGTAGCGGTATACAAATGTATGCTAAATAAATAAAATAAAAAATAAATACCTTTCTTGGAAGGTTATCTTTCTCATTGCCATCACATCAGCACGCCGCATCAGTGAATTGCAAGCACTAGTAGCTAATCCACCTTATACAAGGTTCCATCATGACAAGGTGGTCCTTAGGACTAATCCACACTTTATGCCTAAGGTGGTCTCGCCTTTTCACCTCAACCAAGAGGTCTACCTACCTGTCTTTTTTCCAGGACCTCATGCATCAAGTGCAGAGAGGAATCTTCATACCCTGGACTGTAAAAGAGCTCTAGCTTTTTACTTACAGAGGACACAGCAACATAGAAAGTCTTCCCAACTCTTTGTTGCTTTTGATCCTTCTCATTTGGGACAACCAGTCTCCAAGAGAACTCTTTCCAACTGGATTGCCCAATGTATTTCTTTCGCCTATCAGAGCAAGAACATTTCTCTGGAGGGCCATGTCACAGCTTACAATGTGAGAGCCATGGTAGCCTCAATGGCTCATCTGAACTCTGTGTCTATCGACGACATCTGTCGAGCAGCCACTTGGGCCTCGGTTCATACCTTCACAGCCCATTACTGCTTGGACAAGGACTCCCGCCGGGATGCCTTGTTTGGTCAGGCTGTTTTCAAACACCTGTTTCATGCTTAATCAACTCCTACCCACCATCCCTCATGGGATGCCAGAGATCCAGGTGGTGAAGTGCAGCCCTGTCCCAGGGACACACAACGTCTGGGCTCTCTCCCTGGCATCAAAAGCTAGGGAGTCCCAATATGTGAAGACTCATTCCTGCTTGTTCCTGCTTGTTCTCTGGGAACAGCAGGAATAAGTCTTCACAACCCACCCACCTCCCCTAGGAGTTGTCTCTCTCTTTCTATCTCTCTTCCTTTCCCTCTCTCTCCCCTTTGTCTCAGCTATAAAACTCAACTGAGGAGAGACAGTTGGAAAGGCGGGAAGGCAGCACGCAGGCGCTGTGGGATGCTCCCAAAAGCTTTCTGATTGGACGCTGGGGAGCGTTCCCGCGCAGGCTCCGTCGGTACCGACATACCCATATGTGAAGACATATTCCTGCTGTTCCCAGAGATCACCTGTTACAGGTAAGTAACTGTGCTTTATCTATGCCCTTCTTTTCCACTGCCAACTCTTTTACATGTATTTGTACAGTGCTGCGTATGTTTAGTAGTGCTATATAAATAAGTAGCAGTGGTAGATGCTATTATAGACACAGTTCAAGCAAAGGTTTTTCTGATAGCTAGCTGAGTGATTACAGTTTTTAACTTTGCATGCATGTTGTATACAGATCTCTTCAGTTATAGCCAAGGCTTGCTTGCAAATGCTGACTCACATGGCTGCAGCCATCCATTCACTTTCGTTTGTTCGATTGAAAATGAGACAGTCTTAACAGGATCTTAAGTTCCAGTGGAATCAGTGTTCTCAACCTCTTTCCACGGTCCTTCTTCTCTGTTTGTCTTCAAACTGTGCTGCAGTGCTGGACAACCAAGAACAGTCTTACAGCAGGTGTCTCCTTTGTTTCATTGGAATATTGACCTGTCCTAACCATAGATGCATCCAGTGGTGAGAGGGGAGCTCATCTACAGTCTTGCCACACACAATGAACTTAGTCAAAGTCAGAGAAGCTTCTTTGCATCAATCACTTTAAAGTCCGAGCCATCTACTGTGCCTTACAAGTCTTCCTTCATCTGCTCTGGGGTACATCAATGTTAATTCAAACAGTCAACCAAGTGACTATGTTCTATGTCAACAAACAAGGGGCAATGAGATTCTTCTGTTTCTGTAGTGAAGCAGCAAAGATCTGTGACTTTGCCATGGCTAATTGCATCCAAATGCATGCTGCTTATTGTCTCAGAGTTCAGAAACACACAGCCAGAAGCTCAGTAGAGTTATACAACCACATAAGTGATCCATAGATGCAACAGCCCTGCAATGCATCTTTCAGATTTGGAGGACTCCTCAGATCAGCCTCTAAGCCAACAACAAAAATTCAAAGCTACCTCTCTACTGTTTGATCCTCCCATTCTCAAACTGCCTAACCCCAAATGCATTAGCAATTCCCTGAATTTGGCCTCTTCTTTATTCTTATGCACCTATTGAATTCATTCAAAAACCCTGCACAAATTTCAACAGTGCCCAATAACCATGATTATCATAGCTCTATAGTGGACTCAACAAAATACCGTAGGTTTTTCTCTTATAAAAGTACTAGGGCATTCACCTACATTGTCCCAATACTATGGAATGCTCTCCCGGATAGACTAAAATCCATAAAAGATCTCCAGCTGTTTTGTAAGGATCTCAAAACATTCCTGTTTATAGAACATTATGGCGAACTGTCAGTCAGTCCACAAACACAACCAATTTAAATACTGCCTTTCTCATTGGACTCTCTAGTCACATTGTATATTGCTACATTGTATATAAGTTATGACTATGTTAGTTAGTTGTATTGTAATGTATGTATTGTCATTCCCTGTGCTATGTAGTCTCACTTCCAACCACTTTGATGTAATGATAAGGTGGTGCATGTCCTCTCTGTCTTTGTATGACCTTTGTAGTATGTTGTGAACCGCTTTGATTGAAGGAAAAGGCGGTATACAAAACATGTCAAATAAATAAGTTGATTGTAATATGAGTTCTCTAACTGTTAACCAGTTTGAAGATGTTAACCACTGTTTTTCCAGTGTTATATTGTAATTTTTGTTTTATGTTCAATGTACACCGCCCCTGATCACTGCAAGGGGCAGTATAGAAAAGCTAATAAATAAATAGTAGTTCTGCCTTCTCTTAGGCTCCATATAGTTCCAGCGTTAATCATGCATGATGAGGACTGTTTCCTTTATTCCATTCTGAAGTTGCTAGCCCTCATAGCTTGTTCTTGTGTGATTGTATACGGAAGGGAGGAATTATGTTCTTTTGAACCTATATAGCTTTTGGAGTTTATTGTGGCTAGAGAGGAGGCGAGGGTCCATGTCATTGTTCCAGAGGCAATACTGTAAGAGTCATTGGAAGAACTCTAAAGAGGGGGGGCATTCTGTGATTTAATTTTTTATTTTTCCTATTTTTTTCCTTTTCTTGTTTCTGTTGCCTAATTTTGTGGACAAATGTACTGAGTTAATTTTCTGATATTGTTAGTCTTTCTCTTTCCAGTTGGATTGTCTATTTCTGTTTCCATTGTATTTTACTTTTTTTGTGAGTGTTTTTGATAAGGGAAAAAAAGTGCATGCTATGACAAGAAAGAGCATGCTTTCACATGACCTGTTTATAAGCATGTTCTAGAACAGAGTTTGGGCAGTATACAGACAGAGTTACAATTTATTTTTATTTTATATTGCTCAATTTTTACAATATCAGAACCCCATAAATCATTTTACAGAACAAGAGAAATATTATCATAGAAAAAAAAAGAAATCACAGCTAGTAATATATCCTGACACTTTCTAAAAGTTCACAGATGTTTTGTGAGAGTTTCAGTTCACGATACAAAGGAAATACTCCAAATGAAATTTATAGTGATGGAAATACAATTAACATGAATTAGTTTATAACTTAAGTAAAATAAGGCATACTAGGTGTGCATTAAGAGCATTCAGAGAGGGAGTAACGGTCAAAGTCCCTACCATCTTATTAAGAAGAAGTGACAACTGTAGTGGTTCAAAGAAAATGCACATAACTTGATGCTTGACTAAACATTTATAAGGAAAACACAGGAAAAGCAGCCCTCCTCTCTGCAGTATCCCTGACTGGAGGAAGAGGAGCTGCTTCCTCCTCTGCTGTATGGATTTAACTACATCCAGGAAGATCTGGACACAACAAATCAAAAATAGGGAATTTTTCACTATAAAGAATAATTTCAATAGCCAGTCCCAAAGCATATGTTATCAGAATAGGAACATAAACTTGCTCCAAAATGGAACTGTTCAAAAACTCTGTTAGTTGTAAACTGTCCACTGTAAGTTGAACCGGTTGTCCAGAGTCTTCTCCTCCTTGACTGAGGCAAGTAAAGGACTCTAGCCAGCAGAGGTACTGATTATGGCGGAACTTTGGAACAGCAGTCACATATATTTTAAACATTTCAGCTGGTGTTATAGTGGGGATTCATGGAAAGTTTAATAAACATAGATTCTGCTGTCTCACAATGTTCTCTAAAGCCTCTGCTTTCCTATATAGAGCTGAGTCCCATAGAAAACCTCTTCTCTATCCTGAGATACTTACTTTTTCTTTTTTTATGGAGACTCTTTGACATCTGATATAATTCAGACCCCTGATACAAAGAAGCCTCAGTTTTCTCAGTTATGCTTTTTATTTGTCCTGAGAGAGAATGTTATAACCTAAATAAACCATACCACAGTGTTTGAAAGTCAAAATGATTCAATCTCACTAGAGCTGTTCCACATTGGGAAGAAGCTGCAGTTTCCTCAACTCTTGCTAGGGTACCAGCCGCATCAGCAACCTTCAATATGGCTGCTTTATCACCTCAGCATTCAAACTTCCTTGTGGCCTCTTTGGGGCTATTTCCTGCTCCAGACTAACGGTAACATCAAGCTCATGAAGATAGTGGTGAGTTTCCTTCCTCCCTCGCTGATCCAAGCAAGCCTAGTGGAGAAGACGCGATTGCTGTAGACTGACCAAAATAAGTATCCATTGGCCTTCTCAACACTTGAATTGCTCATGAGCTGGTTTTCTGCCCCTTAGTCCATAGGGCAATCATCTCTATAAACGGAAAAATGTTATCTGGTAATACAATATAAATATAAAACGATAAGAAATAAAAATGACAATTTAGAAAAAATCTCTAAATTTTTAAAAAAACAAATCCAATATTCTGCATAGAAAAATGGCAGGAGGGGGTGGGGGAGAAGTTCCAATATTGAGCAACATGATTTGTTCTATTCAAATATGCCATAAACAATATAAACAAAAAATAAAGACAAAAATAAATTATATGCTAAAATCTCTAAAAAAAAAAAAAAAAAAGTCCAAGTTACTAAGGTTTAGTAGTGCCATAAAAGCAACATTGTATAGCAAAAGGGTGACCATAAGTATAGCATATATAAAACCAGTGCAGTGATGTCTTTAAAACCAAGAAAAACAAAAAAACCCTCATAAACACCATAAACCTGATAGAGAAGGTGAAACTAAAATGGGGATGCAACATGACTTCGGAACATGGCTCAACCCAGTGTCAGCATGCTGCGATCTTGGATCTCTTTCCCAGAACTTCATAGTCAGAATTTACAAACATTTTATAAAATACTAGCATACGTTTGTGCTTTTTAGTGCTTATAGTTATATACCTGTTCCCAAGCAAGCATAAATGTCTGCAACTTAAATCTAGCTGCAATTTCTGAAAATTTACTCCTAATATTTTATAGAGAAACACAGGTACCTATGTGTCTTTATAAAATAGACTAAAAATGATCAATTAATTTTCCTTTACACATAGGCAGCATGTTTTAAAATTACTTTGTGTTCACTTACCATCATATTGCTGTATCTTTACCATTCTCCAGGAACAAGCGGGAAGTCAGTCCTCACATATGGTTGATGTCAGCTCTGATGGAGCCCTCGTGCAGAGCAATTTCCCTAGCTTTCAAAGAAAGCCTTTGGGAATGCCTCGCGCATGTGCGGTCCCCTTCCCGCCCAAGGGTGCCATCTTGCTCAGTCTTCTTTTTTCCGCGGAGCCCGACAGCTGTCGTCCCATTTTCCTCGGAAAACGTTGATTTTTTTAAAAAAATTATTTCTACCATTTTTTTGTACCGGTTTGACGCTGGTTCCCCTTCCCGCCTCGGCTCGGTACACCGGTATCGAGTCCGACTAACATTTTCATTTTTGTCCTTAGTGACTAGCGTTCGCACTCTTTTTCTTTTAACTGACAGCCTGGTCTTTCGACCTCGCAGGGGCCCTTTTTCCCCCGATGGCTGCCAGCGGGTTCAAGAAGTGTGATTGGTGTAAAAAATGTATGTCCCTCACCGACACCCATGACTGCTTCCTCCGCTGCCTCGGACCAGACCATGACCCGGTGGTCTGCGGTCCGTGTGGCAAGATGTCCTCCAAAGCGCTGAGGAGCAGGCAGCACCAGCGCGAGACTATTTTCTCAGAGTCTGGATCCGTCCGGGCCAGGACCTCGTCAGAAGCCTCGAAGACTCAGGACTCTGAACCTGAGCACCGTCGGGGGTCTTCTGAAAGGGGGTCTCCCACCGGGAGCACCGTAAGAAGAAGAACCCGCAAGGGCTGCGTCTCTGGAGGACTCTGATTGGCCGGGGCCCTCGGATTCCAGGTCGCGGAGTGCCGAACGCCGCCCCAGGTTCGCCGAGTTGGAGAGACCTGCTAAAATACCTCGTACGGAGCCGGAGGTGTCAGACAAGGTAATGCCTGTTGTCCTTGTGGACTCTCCTCCGGGAGAACTGGCATTGGTCCCAGCGTCGGGAACCGAGCCGGGGGCTGCGGAGCCTTCGGAGCTGGGTCTCAGGTTTGCGGCCTTGGAGAGCAGCGTGTCTGCCTTCATGGACCAGCAGCGGACGCTGATAGCCGGTCTCACCCATGCATCCGCCCCGACCACTAGGACCTCAATGTCTAAGTCGACCCCGGAGGCAGAGCCGATCCTCGAGTCCATGCGGGCTCGAGTCGATCCTCGGTGAAGGTCTCCCTCGACCTCCCGTTCGGGACCGAGGTTGTCGTCGCCACCGGGGCCATCGGCATCGGGACGGACACGCTCGAAGCCCTCGAGGCCGGAGCCCATCGAGTCGTCCTCGGAGGGCTCAGCTTGGGAGATGGAGGAGGAAGATTCACCCGATACTCACCAGACCCAGTACGTCCCATCGGACTCCCTGGGTTCGGAACCTCGGAGACGGTCGCCCCCGGAGGACACCAGGTTCTCGGACTTTGAGAGGGATATGGCCAAGGCTTTGGCTTTCCCTGCAGATGCCCAGGAGGAGCCTTGAGCTGAAGAGCTCGATGCCCTCCAGTATGACTCTCCTCCAAAGGAGGCCCTTACTGTACCAGTGCCTCCAATGCTGGAACGGTTGATGCTCCGCATGTGGGAGTCCCCGGCCTCGGCGCTGGTCCTCAGCAAACGGGTCGATTCCATTTATCAAGTCTGTAAGAGCCCTGGGTTCCAAAAGGCACAGCGGCCGCACAACTCCATGGTTGTGGAATCGGCCTTGCAAAGGCTCAAGAGCCAAAAGATGCACTCCTCGGTGCCTCCTGGCTGAGAGGCCCGGAATCTGGACGTCCTCGGCAGAAAGTGCTTCCAGAGCTCAACGCTGTCATGCTGTGTCCAGACCTACCAGCTGTACATGGGCATGTACTTAAGAGACCTGGCAAAGGAGATTGCTGGGTTCTCTGCTGGCCTCTCCGAGGAACCCTTGCAGCGCTTCAAGGCCCTGTTCACCGGGATCAGAGTGTGCTCGAAGTTTGTCTCCAGCAGCCTACGACGGCTTCGAGGCTTCGTCCCGGGTAGCCGCAGCCGGCATCAGTGCAAGACGCCAGGCTTGTCTCATGTCGCCTGACCTCAAGCCATGGGTACAGGACAAGTTGGTTGATGTCCCCTGCCGAGGAGATAACCTCTTCAGTAAACCCATGACTGAGAAGGCTGCCGAACTCGAGTCTGAGTACTTGACCCGGACAAGGCTATCGAAGAAGACATCTGCTCCTTCTCACAGGAAGAAGATCTCGGGGGGAAAAAGCCCTTTTACCTGAGGAAGGGACAGGCTTACAGAAACTACCCCACTTACCAGGCCTCCCCAGCTCCCCAGCAGGGGCAGCAGGCCAGGGGATGGGGGAATGGCCCTCGTAAGCCTCAAACCCCCAAGCCTCCTGCTCCTGCCCCTGCCCCTGCCCAGCAGGGAGGGGAGTTTTGACTCCCTCTGCATAGCTCCTCTCCCACCAGCGGTTTGGCCCTACACAGGAGGTCAGCTGTCCCTGTACGCCCACAGGTGGCCAGCCATTACATCCGATACTTGGGTTCTAAGGATAGTCCAATACGGCTATCCGCTCCATTTCAGCCAAGTACCTACCTCCTATTTCCCAGGAGAGCATCTCGGATCCCTCTTGCACAGGAACCTCCTCTTGCAGGAGTTGGTTGGTCTTCTCAAGGATCAGGCGGTGGAACCAGTACCCCATCACCTGCAGGGGAATTTATTTATTTTATTTAGCTGTATTTATATCCCGCTTTTCACCAGGTCAAAGCGGTCAATTGGGGGATACATTTAACACGAGGGGATATGAGACACATACGCTAATACTTACAGGGAACATGGGCAATGGAGGGTTAAGTGGCTTGCCCAAGACCACAAGGAGTGCCTATAGGACTAGAAATCCCAGTCCTTCCGGCCTGAGATTGCTGTCCCCAGGTGGGACTTGAACTCCCGGCCCTCTGGCCTGAAGTACCTTGTCCTAACCACTAGACCACTCCTCCCTGGCTTTTACTCCAGGTATTTCCTGATACCGAAAAGACAAGGAGGCTTTCGCCCCATCCTAGACCTGCGAAATCTCAACAAGTTCTTGGTAAAGGAAAAGTTCAGGATGCTTTCACTTGGGATACTTCTGCCTTACCTCCAGCAGGGAGACTGGCTATGCTCCTTGGACCTAAAGGATGCTTACACACACATCCTCATACATCCAGACCACAGACAATACCTCAGGTTTGTGGTCGGAGGAAACCACTTCCAATACAAAGTGCTTCCTTTTGGTTTAGCTTCCGCTCCAAGGGTTTTCACCAAGTGCCTAGCTGTGGTAGTGGCCTTCCACAGGAGCCAGGGGATCTTTGTGTTCCCTTGCCTAGACGACTGGCTCATAAGGGGCCAGTCAGCTCAGGAGGCGCACCATGCTACAGCTCGCACAGTAGCTCTGCTTCAGCATCTGGGGTTCATCATCAATCATGCAAAGTCCTCTTTGCTTCCCACCCAGAACTTAGAATTCATAGGGGCAAGGCTCGACACCGTACAGGCGAGGGCCTACTTGCCACTGGACAGGGCAGACTGCCTGCTGTCTCAGGTGGGCATGGTGAGTCAAGTACCCCAGGTGTCAACACGGAGGTTCTTACGCCTGCTTGACCACATGGCCTCCACGGTTCATGTTACTCCTTTCTCACGCATGCACATGCGGACAGCTCAGTGGACCCTGTGGGACCAGTGGTCACAGGCCACGGGACACCTGTCCGACAGAGTGGCAGTATCCAAACCCCTAGTGCAGTCCCTGCAGTGGTGGTCACAATCAGGGAACCTCCTGCGGGGGGTACAGTTCCAGCTTCCCATGCTGACCACGGATGCCTCCTTGATGGGTTGGGGAGCCCATTGTCAGGGCTCTTGCATTCAAGGTCAGTGGACTCCTCAGGAGGCCATACTCCAGATCAACCTGTTGGAACTCAGGGCCATTCGCTTAGCTCTAAAAGCCTTTGCTCCTGTCCTCTCCAACCAGTCTGTCTGAGTACAGACGGACAACCAGGTGGCTATGTTCTATGTGAACAAACAGGGCGGCACAGGTTCGTGGGTCCTTTGCCAGGAGTCTCTGGATCTCTGTTCCTTCGCAGTTCGACACAACATGTCTCTCCATGCAGTTTACCTGCCGAGCCAGGAGAACTGCCAGGCAGACAGACTGAGCAGGGTTCTTCAACCCCATGAATGGCAACTGAACAGGGAGATTGACCAGCAGATTTTCAACCACTGGGGCCTCCCGTCCATGGATCTCTTTGCCAGTCCACAGAATCGTCAGTTGCCCCACTTTTGCTCCAGACAGCCACATCCCCTCAGGGTAGCAGCAGATGCATTTCTTCTCCCTTGGTCGGGAAGCCTCCTTTATGCTTTTCCGCCTACGCCGCTGGTAGCACGAACTCTCTTCAAGATTCGCAGGGACAAGGCCTGGGTGATCCTGGTGGCGCCCAGGTGGCCCAGACAGCCTTGGGTTCCCACTTCTTCTTCAACTGGCGGTGGAAACCCCTCTCCCCTTGGGGGTACAGCCCGACCTCATCACCCAGGAGCAGGGTTCCCTAGTGCACCCCAATCCCATATCCCTCAATTTGATGGCCTGGCTGCTGAGAGGGTAGGCCTTGCACCTTTTCTCTTACCCGAAGGGGTAGAAGAAGTGTTGTTAGCCTCCAGGAAGCCATCCACCAGGAAATCCTACGCATGTAAATGGCGCAGGTTCCAAGTGTGGTGTCACCAACATACTGTAGAACCCTTCTCATCTCAGGTTCCCAAGGTGTTACAGTACCTACTTCATCTCTCGGAGCTAGGCCTCAAGTCTAACTCCGTCAGGCTCCACCTGAGTGCCTTGTCGGCTAACCATGCACCGATAGACGGTCAGCCTCTCTCAGCCCACCCCTTGGTAGCTAGGTTTCTCAGGGGCCTGGTCCTGCTGAAATCTCCAAACCGCCCTCCGGCGACGTAGTGGGATCTCAACATGGTCTTGCAGCAACTTACTCGCCCCCCTTTCGAGCCAATGACAACTTGCCATCTGCGCTTCCTCTCCTGGAAGGTGCTCTTCCTGGTAGCACTCACGTTGGCTAGGCGTGTGGGTGAGCTGCAGGCTCTAGTGTCAGATAGGCCGTACACACGGTTTTACAAGAACAGGGTAGTGCTCCACACACACCCCAAATTCCTCCCAAAAGTGGTTTCCTCATTTCACCTTAACCAAGAGGTGTTTCTTCCCACCTTCTTTCCCAGGCCACATACCAACAGAGCAGAGGCAGTTCTGCATACCCTGGATTATAAGAGGGCGCTCGCCTTCTACCTGGAGCTTACGCGGGGACATCGGAGGGCTTCTCAGCTCTTCGTCTCTTATGACCCTAGTAAACTGGGTCTACCAGTCTCCAAGCGCACATTATCCACCTGGGTGGCAGACTGCATTGCCTGGGCGTACAGGGCAGCTGATCTTCAGCTGCAGGGTCGTATTACGGCCCGCTGTGTCAGGGCTAAGGCCGCATCAGTAGCTAATCACTGCTTTGTTCCGTTGACAGACATCTGCCGGGCTGCAACTTGGTCTTCAAGCCAGACTTTTGCAGCCCATTACTGCCTGGACAGGGAGTCCCGACAAGACAGCGTTTTCGGTCAGGCAGTACTCCGGAATCTATTCGAGCTTTAGGCAACTCCGACCCTCCAGCCCTCTGGTGTGAGGCTATCGTGGGGATGCATTCTTGGAGAAAGTTCTCTCGCTGCTGTTGCAGCTCGTCTAGAGGGAGCCCTTTTTTCAGCTATAGGTTCTCGGTAGCCTGTAGCTAGGGAGTCCCATATGTGAGGACTGACTTCCTGCTTTTCCTGGAGAAAGCGTAGTTACTCAGCTGTAACAGGTGTTCTCCAGGGACAGCAGGAATCAGTCCTCACGACCCTCCCTCCTCCCCTGGAGTTGCAGTCCTATTATTGCTTTTTATTATTTTTTTGCCGTCTTTTTAGCTATGTCATCTGACTGAGCAAGATGGAACCCTTGGGCGGGAAGGGGACCGCGCATGCGAGAGGCATTCCCAAAAGCTTTCTTTAAAAGCTGGGGAAATTGCTCCACATGAGGGCTCCGTCGGCGCCGACGTCACCCATATGTGAGGACTGATTCCTGCTGTCCCTGGAGAACACCTGTTACAGGTGAGTAATTATGCTTAATAGCAGGTTATTTTATTTATTTATTTAGACAGATTTGTATGCCATCTCTTCCTTCAATCAAGGTGGTCACGTCACATCACAATTTGAAGGTTGCATTTAACATTAGGGTACGTGTAAATGTTTAGACAGTACAGTTACTTAACAGTATTTAGACAGTACAATTGAGGTAACATTTAACATAAAGGTATTTATTAATGTGGTATGATAGATTTGTGTGTGTGGATGGGATGGCTGTGTGGTTAGTTGATGGAGGTAGTAGTGTTACTGGATAGGGGATGTTGCCTTAATGTTCATAGGTTTCTATAAATAAAAATGTTTTGAGGTCTTTGCGGAAGTCTATGAGGTCATCTAATGCCCTCAGGCTCGTTGGGAGGGGAGTTCCATAGTGTGGATGCCAGCAGTGATGGTGCTGTTTTTGAAGTTGTTTGTTTGGTTTTGAGGTAGCCTGCAGGTGTGCCGATCATGTTGTTGTTATTGGTTCTTCTTGGTCTATTGCTGATGTCCCTTATTATAACGTTTTGGAGTATGTCTGCTGAGAGATTGTGATAGGCTATGGCCTAGAATAGCCTGCATAGCCTGTAGGAGTAAGAAAGGCCTGTAGGTTAGGCCTGAGTCCCCAACCCCCACTTTAGAATATTATAGCTGAGCAGAGCTGAAAGCCAGGAGAAGTAGAAAACTGCTTTAAACTGCTTTGATAAGAATGCAAGAATTTTCTATTGAGCTTGTTATGTTATTCACAGATGTATTTCAGTATCTTGCTTTCACACAGTTTCTGTGCTGCAGAGTGACCTTGTAAGCAGAAAGTAAGGCAGAATGTATTATGTCTAGAAACTGAGCCATGGCTAGGAAGGCCTGAGCGGGAGGGAACAGGTGTTATGCCTGGTCGGCGGTCCCCATTGGAGGGAAGTGGAGGGGGCACCGAGACCAATGAGGAGTTTGTCTGTGTAGAACTAATGAAGAAAGGTATAAAAGCTGTTGTTTTGCTGGACTCCATGCTCAGACCATTTTGAATGTGACAAGTGCCTGAGACGGTGCACAAATAAATTGGTTTGAATCTTAGTAAATAGACTCCTGGTTTTATTGGTTGCGGACACTTCGCTACAACATATTCCTGGTTCCCTGACCGGGAAGGTGGGGTACGTGAATGGTGCGCAAGTGAATACTACCACGTATTACCGCCTCCAGGTTTGGTCCGGCTGGAACCGCGGCCGACCGACAGCAGAGAGGATCCCAGGCGCCGCCGGTCCCCTTGCATCGGAGGGATCCGCCCTGCCTCGGCGGCTTGCTGGGTCCAGCCGGCCAACACCTCGAACCCTGAGGGGAGTCCAAGATTCAACCCAAGGAGGGTTTGGTTGCGCAGCGCATTAGCTACCGGATACGGTGAGTAATGATTTTTCTGCTTCTTAGTTAGCTCTGGGAATGTGTCGAGACTAATATGGTATGGTAAAGGTAAAGGGAGTCTGATCAACTCCCAGGGCGGTCCTAGTAACCCTGCATGAGTATGCGCGGGACGAAGCCACTGACCCTTTTGGTTTGGTTAATTTTGGTTTAGTCAGCCCGGGAATTTGGTATTTGGGAAATGTTAGCATGTTTGGTTGTGTGATGTGTGCTTGAGAGGTCTTGCAATACAGGCCAAGCGAGAGCGGACTCCTAAGTAGCGCAGTTCCTGGCCGGGCGACCACGCCCAGGTTGCGAAAAGGAGGAAGCGTTCGGTGTTTGTCCCCCTTATTGTTCTGTGGGCTGTGCGGACCCCTTACCCGCAGCCATCCTATCCACCCTTTCTATTTGCTGTCTTGTACGTCATACGTCATAATGGGAGGGGCGGAGTCCATACAAACTCCGCTGAACTGTATCACGAATTTTAAGAAGGGATTTAGTGGTGATTATGGGGTAAAAATGACACCGACCTGCTTAGAAATTTTGTGTAGTAGGGTGTGGCCACCAGAAGGTACTTTTGATATTCAAATTGTGTCCCGAGTGCACCAGGTGGTGCGCAGATATAGTTCTGAACAGTTTTCCTATATAGACTCCTGGCTAGATATCTGTGAGAAACAACCCCCTTGGATGAAGCGTTGCCATGAGGGGCAGAGTAGAATTATGTTAGCAACTGCAACGGGAGTCCCTGCTAAGAAAGAAAAAAACCCTATTTATGCAGCCCCAGAGCCTCCAGAGGTCCCGAGTTATCCACCCACTTTTCTGTACACTCCAGTCCTGTCAGCTCCACGAGTACCCCGAGTAGACCAAGAAGTGGACAGACGACCCCCAGCTGAGGTACTCCCACCCGATCACCCGCCACCTCCACCACCCGAGGACCACCCCCTTCCCCAAAGTCGGAGCCCTAGCCCTGAGCAGAGCTCTACAACGGAACCATCATCCCCTGAAGGATCTGCCAGCGGAGGGTCAGATGCCAGTCCAGGGTCACTCACTAGTCCAAACACCAGCAGCAGAATTACCCCTGGGTCCGCAAATCTGCGTTATGCCCTCAGAAGCAGGACAGCGGGCCAGAGAGAAGTTCGCCAAATGCCACTGCGGCAGGTCCCAGGATTACCTATTGTAGATGATGGGGGTCAGGTTGTGGTCGGACCGACCAGTCTAGTTTATGTGCCCTTCTCCACAACCGATTTATTAAACTGGAAAGCGCATTATGCCTCCTATACTGAGAAACCCTAAGAGTTGACAGAATTGATATCTAGTATTATGCAGACCCACCAGCAGACCTGGTCTGACTGCAGCCAGCTTTTGTCTACCCTTTTAACTACTGAAGAGCGGGCACGGATAGTGCGAGCAACCACTCGATGGTTGGAAGAGAACCCTGAAGACGGGAGAGACCTAAACCCCCAACAGGCAGCAGTTGTAGATTTCCCAAACGAAGATCCAAAGTGGGATCCAAATAGTGCAGATAGAGAGAAGGCTCTCACCCGATTCCGTCAGGCCTTACTGCAGGGCCTGAAGAAGGGAGGCCAGAGAGCTATGAATGTTTGGAAAGTAGCAGACGTTCTTCAGCGCCCAGATGAAAGTCCAGCTGCTTTCTATGAACGATTAACTGAAGCCTATAGACTTTACACCCCATATGACGCAGCAGCCCAGGAGAATTTACGTATGGTGAACGCCGCTTTTGTGAGTCAGTCCCAGGGAGACATAAAATGAAAACTGCAGAAATTAGAAGGATTTGCGGGCATGAACTCAGCACAGTTAATGGAAGTCTGTAAACGGGGGCGCTGGGCGTGAATGTCCACAGTCTTGGCAAAGGCAAAATACTATTATGACTTGCAAAGGATTGTGGGGGATGTAGTCCATTCATACCAGAATCAGCCGTTCACAAAATAATGAGTTGTGTTGCTCGAGTGTAAGCAAAGAAAAATATATTTTATTGATGGGGTTAATTCTCCCACACAGATTTACTTGGTAACACAAAAGGACACTTGCTTTCAGTATTGTACTTTAGGAAAAACAAATCATGATATAAGCAACTGAACTTCTTAAGCAATCAAACATTAAAGACCTTGATGGGACACACAAAAGGTCTTTTTGAGGGCTCCTGCTAATAACTTTTAGCAGTGCTCCAAAAGCAAAAACAAAACCCAGAAAGTAACCAAAAACTGCTCTTTTTCAAGGATAACTTTCTTCTATTTTCACACACAAACAGTAGTTTCCTTTCAGAGCTCACGTGCAACTGTGCATGGCTTAATTACCAATAATTAGCCAGCTGCAAACCCCTTTGCTGGTTCACTTTCTCTACATGGCTCAAATCTTACCCTAAAGCTTTCTTGCAGGCTTTTCTGGGTAGATAAAAGAACAAGTTATAGTTCCTTTTGATGGTTGTTGTATTTGTGAAAGTATTTTACCACAGCAGCCTAGTCAGAGAGCAATCCATGTATTCATTCTGATCATTTACAATATCTCCTTCTTCTTCAAATATCATAGAATCAATATCATGGTCTGGCTCAGAGGAATTCCTTAATGAAGCACTCTCAGGATCATAGTTGTTTCCCTGCTGTCTTCCAGATGAAGAGCTAGGGCATAGATCAGAGTTCATACCTGGCTCTGTAACCCCACTCCTCTGGCTTCCTCCAGTCCAATGGAGTATGCTTGCCTCTGGAATGACTCCCAACACACGTACTGCTGTGGGCTCCTTCTTTAGACCTCCAAGATGTCTGTCTCTTCTTTCTTCCACATTGCTGCTGCTTCCTGATCTTGAACTCTGAGTTCCTCCTCTCCATCTGATTCTGTGTAGAATATGTTTTACTTTTAACTTGTTTAGAGGGATACTCCACCCTAGCACAGCTCAGCTGTGCTGAATCAAGCCCTGCCCTTGGAGATGAGTGATTGGGGATTACCTCATAGCTCTCCTGATTGAACACACGTTTCCCCACTTCAGCTCTTCTAGAGGCTGTTTGAAACCTGGTGCATTCTGGGACTGGTAGTCTTTTATGAAAACATTCTGTTTTAGTATTTCTACCAGCTAAGACAGGTTGCTTGTTTCAGAGCCAATTCACCTCTATTATAGCTCCTTCCTGAACTATGATAAGCTTCCTTATCACAAGTCGCACAAAAGGTGTTCGTGAATCGTGATCAAGAATGCAAAAGAGAAAGTGAGAGAAAGATGAAGAAGAAGGCAGATCTGCTGGCTGCAGCACTAGTTGAAGGACGAGGAGGAGGATATCCTAATAGAAGAGCCAGAGGATGGGGAAGGGGCCGAGGGAGTGCTCGGCCCCCCTTAGGTGCAAATCAGTGCACCTATTGTAAGGAAGAAGGACATTGGAAGAATGAGTGCCCGAACATTAGCTCCACCCCCTGGAGGGGAGGCGGGAGCACGAGGAGAGGGGGGGGCGATTCCAGCAGTGAGGGGGGATGCAGCGCACGCAGTTTCAACAGCAAGGAGAGGCTGCCATAGAGGGAGTAGCAACCGCCGAGGACTATTTTATGGATGAAGACTAGGCCAGACCGGGCTCCAAGTTCTTCCTGGGTCCCCAGGAGCCTATGGTCAATCTAAAGATTGGGGACCAGCATATGGACGTCATGGTAGACACAGGGGCCGAGCATTCAGTAGTAGCCAAGCCTGTGGCCCCTGTGTCCTCTCGATCTGTCACAATCGTGGGAGCTACTGGAACTAGAACCACAAGACCTTTTCTGCAGAACCGCGCCTGTGAACTAGGGGGACAGAAGATAACACACCAGTTCCTGTATATGCCTGAATGCCCAGTTCCCCTGTTGGGCCGAGATATGCTCGCGAAACTCCAAGCACAGATATCTTTTGTTGAAGGGGGAAAAATGGAAATGACTATAAACTCAAAATCTGCTGGCCTGATGGTGTTAACTGTCCCCCGATAAGAAGAATGGCGGTTCTATTTACCTGCATCCAAAGCAGCAAGCTCCTGTATACCTACCAGCATTGCAGCCCTACCTGGAGTATGGGCGGAGAATAATCCACCTGGCCTAGCGAAGAATATAGCTCCTGTGCTTGTCACCCTTAAACCAGGAGCAGAACCAGTGCAGGTGCGTCAGTATCCCCTCCCACGACCAGCAGTTGAAGGTATTCATCGCCACCTGAAGAAATTACTGCAGTATGGACTCCTCAGAGAATGCCAATCACCCTGGAACACCCCCCTCCTCCCAATCAAGAAGCCTGAGACGGGTGACTACCGCCCAGTGCAAGACCTACGTCGAGTGAACAGTGCAGTTGAAACCATAAATCCAGTAGTACCAAATCCTTACACCCTCCTGGGACTGATTCCAGCAGAAGCCACTCATTTCACTGTTTTGGACTTAAAAGATGCCTTTTTCTGTATACGCCTGGCATCTGCCAGTCAGCTTCTGTTTGCATTCGAATGGGAAAACCCTACCACAGGAAGACGAGGACAACTCACTTGGACTCGATTACCACAAGGATTCAAGAATTCACCCACTATCTTCAGTGCAGCCCTCAACCAAGATCTGTCAAGTTACTCTGTGACTCCGGGAAAAAGAATCCTACTCCAATATGTAGATGATTTGCTTATAGCCACCAACAACAAAACTGATTGTGTGCAAGCTACCAGTGATCTCTTGCACCTCTTGAATGAAGCCGGATACAAGGTCTCCAGAGCCAAGGCGCAATTGTGTCAGACGGAAGTGAAATACCTAGGGTTCCATCTGTCCAAAGGAACCCGGAAATTAGGACTGGCGTGAAAGGAAGCAGTATGCCGTATCCCAACCCTCACCACCAGAAAACAGGTGTGGGCGTTCCTGGGAGCTGCAGGCTATTGCCGCATATGGATACTAAATTTTGCGCTCATGGCAAAACCCTTGTACCAAGTCACGAAGGGAGTGGAACGATCTCCCCTGGAATGGGGCCCAGAACAAGAAAAAGTGTTTAAATCCTTGAAAACAGCATTGATGTCGTCCCCAGCCTTAGGACTACCGGATGTGCAGAAACCATTTTGTCTATATGTCCATGAGTCAGGTGGAAACGCATTGGGAGTCCTGACCCAGCCCCTTGGGTCTTGGCAACGACCTGTAGCCTACCTGTCAAAACAGTTGGATCCTGTTGCCAAAGGATGGTCACCTTGCCTGAGAGCTGTAGCAGCTACAGCCCTCTTAGTGAGCGAAGCTGACAAGCTCACCTTAAGACAAAATCTTCAAGTCACTGTACCACATTCTGTTTTAACCCTGATGTAACACAAAGGAAACCATTGGCTCACTAACGCTCGAATGTTGAAGTATCAAAGTATGCTATGTGAAAATCCTCGACTGCAATTGAGTGTCAGCCAAACTCTGAACCCAGCTACCCTATTGCCAGCCGGTCCAGGCCCTCCTGACCATGATTGCTTGGAAGTAATGGACACCGTATATTCCAGTCGCCCAGATTTAACTGATGTCCCCTTGTGCCACCCAGACAAGACTTTCTTCGTGGATGGAAGTAGTCTCATAATTGACGGACAGCGATGTGCTGGTTATGCAGTGGTGACCCTGGACATGGTAGTAGAATCGTCAGCCCTGGCCCCAGGAACCTCAGCACAGAAGGCTGAATTGATAGCCCTCACACGCGCCCTCAAAATTGGAACAGGAATTAGCTTGAACGTATACACAGACTCCAAATATGCTTTCACAACACTACATGCTCATGGAGCCCTGTACAAGGAGTGTGGATTGATCACCTCGGGAGACAAGTCTATCAAGTATGGCCCAGAAATATTGACTCTATTGGAAGCAGTATGGGCCCCCAAACACGTTGCTGTAATGCATTGTCGAGGCCATCAGACTAGAGATGGGGAAGTGTCCCGGGGAAACAGATTTGCTGATGCCTCAGCCCGAGAAGCAGCCATTGCTGGACAAATTACCACCCCTAGTGTAGCAATTCAGGCAGCCATATTCCCAGTGCCTCTTAGTGCGTGGACGCTCTGATACACCCAGAATGAGATGGACTATTACTGTCGACGTGAGGGGGGGCAACTATCAGAGACTGGATGGATAGTGTTGCCACCGCCCGAAGGGAGCTCAACCCCTCGAATGACCGTGATTCCTGAGGCACTAGGCCCTGCTTTTGTCCAGGCCTTCCATCAAGCCACACACTATGGAAAGACTAAAATGGAGAATGCTCTGAGACCATACTTCTATATCTCATTGCTGGGACCTTTGACCACCTCAGTAGCCCAAAGATGTGTGACTTGTGCCAAGAACAACGCCTGACAAGGCCCTGTCCCACCCCCGAGAGTTCAGTCAGCAGGAGTTACCCCCATGGGAAATATTCAAATAGACGTTGCAGAAATGCCACAAGAAAATGGATATCACTACTTGTTAGTCCTAGTCTGTACCTTTTCCGGATGGGTGGAAGCTATTCCCACCAGGACTGAGAAGGCCAGGGAAGTTACTAAAGCCTTGCTCCACGAGATCATCCCCCGGTTTGGAATACCTTTGACCATGGGGTCAGACAATGGGCCCTCTTTTGTGTCACAAGTAACCCAGCAGCTAGCCCATGCTCTGAAGATATGATGGAAGCTACACACAGCTTACAGACTCCAGAGTTCAGGGAAAGTAGAGAGAATGAACCGGACCCTGAAGTCTCAGTTATCCAAGCTTTGTCAGGAAGTCCACTTAAAGTGGCCCCAAGCCCTTCCCATAGCCCTTCTCCGAATACGTTCAGCTCCCACCACGCCATTAGGAGTATGCCCATTTGAGATTTTGTACGGGAGGCCCCCCGCCCATAATTCAGGGGATAAGGGGGGATATGAATCAGATTGGATCAGAAATCACTAGGCAAGAATTGTTGGCTCTAAGTTCTGTTTTGCAGGGCCTTCATACCTGGGTGCAGGACCAGTTGCCTATCAATCTAACAGAGCCATTGCATCCTTTCAAGCCTTGAGCCTCGGTGTGGGTAAAAGAGTGGAAGAAGACACCGTTGGCGCCTCATTGAAAAGGGCCATATATCGTTTTGCTATCAACCCCAACAGCAGCTAAAGTAACAGAAATCGACTCCTGGATCCACCACAGTCGACTGAAGCCAGCAGCAGTTTCTGAGAGTCGCCCCTGGACCTCGATCGCTAATCCTGCATCACCGTTGCGACTCACACTGCGAAGAAAAGATCCATCATCGTAAAGACTTTGCCAACCTGCTCCTGGATATCAAAGAAAGAGCCGTCCTCCAGTTTTGCATTATTTACATTTCAGACTTTATCAATCCTTATCTACCTACCTCAGTCAACCATTACCTACCTCTATCAATCATTAGAGACTATGATCAGGATGCTTACTAATTGTTGTTTCATTCTTACGATAGCCCTGGGACTCTTGAGAACCACTCTTGCCTTGCCCCCTTGTGCAGCCTGCATAACCACCACCCGAACTGGTCTGCAAGTCACTCAGACTCTACTTTATCACTCTTACTATACTTGTACTGGCATAGTCAGCCAGTGTATCTATAATGGTACAGAACTGAACGTCTGTACCAAGGGAAAGACTCGTACTTGTTTTAGACCCCGACAGAATCCATCTTACTATGTCTTGGAACTGAGATGGAATGATGAAGATGGAGCCCTCGTCAACGCTACAAGTCAACTCTCTGATCCCACCCAACCTGCGTACCTGTATTTTGATGCTTGTGATTTAATTAACAGAAATAATTACTACAGGTGCGGATCATGGGAACAAGCTTACTATTATGACAATAAGTATATGTGTCCTGAAGGTGAACATAAGATATGCCATACTGGGTCAGACCAAGGTCCATCAAGCCCAGCATTCTGTTTCCAACAGTGGCCAATCTAGGTCATACGTACCTAGCAGTTTCCCCAAGGAACACAGGTTCCACAATGCTTGTACTGGTTCAAGCATTGATATCCTGGGTCCCTTCTTAATAATGGTTTATGGACCTTTCCTCCAGGAACTTGTCCAAACCTTTTTTAAACCCAGCTACACTAACAGCCTTTACTACATCCTCCAGCAACAAATTCCAGAGTTTGATTACACGTTGAGTGAAAAAATATTTTCTTTTATTAGTCTTAAATAGTTTACCCTGTAGCTTCATTGCATGTCCCCTAGTCTTTCCATATTCTGATAAGGTAAACAATCAATCTACGTTTACCCGTTCCACTCCGTTCATTAATTTATAGACTTCTATCATATCTCCCCTCAGCCGTCTCTTCTCCAGGCTAAAGAGCCCCAACCTTTTTAGCCTTTCTTCATAGGAGTAGCCTTCTATCCCCTTTACCATTTTGGTGGCTCTTCTCTGAACCTTTTCTAAAATCGCTATATCCTTTTTAAGATACGGCGACCAGAATTGCACACAATATTCAAGGAGCGGTCTCACCATGGAACGATATAGAGGCATTATAATATCTTTTGTTTTATTTTCCATTCCTTTCCTTATCATACCTAGCATTCTATTTGCTCTCTTGGCCGCCGCTGCACACTGGGCCGAGGGTTTTAACAAGGTATCCACAATGACGCCTAAATCTTTTTCCTGGGTGGTGGTTCCTAATGTGGAACCTTGCATCGTGTAACCATAGTTTGGGTTGTTCTTCCCTAGGTGCATAACCTTGCACTTCTCCACATTAAATTTCATCTGCCATTTTGATGCCCAGTCTTCCAATTTATCAAGATCCTCTTGCAATTTTCCACAATCCTCCTAGGTTTTAACAACTTTAAATAGTTTTGTGTCATCTGCAAATTTGATAACCTCACTTGTTGTTCCACTTTCCAGGTCATTTATGAATATGTCAAAAAGCAGCGGACCCAGCACAGATCCCTGGGGTACACCACTATTCACCTTTCTCCATTGGGAAAATTGGCCATTTAGCCCTACCTTCTGCTTTCTATCTTTTAACCAGTTCCTGATCCACAGTAGTACACTGCCTCCTATCCCATGACTCTTTAGTTTTGCCAAAAGTCTCTCATGAGGGACCTTGTCAAAGGCTTTCTGAAAGTCCAGATACACAATATCAACCGACTCACCTTTGTCCACCTGTTTATTCACTCCTTCAAAAAAACATAACAGATTAGTAAGACAAGATCTTCCTTGTCTAAAGCCATGTTGGCTGTCTCCCATTAGGTCGTGACTATCTACATGCTGAGTAATTTTATTCTTTATGATGGTTTCTACCATTTTTCCCCGGTACTGATGTCAGGCTCACCGGTCTGTAGTTTTCCCGATCACCCCTCGAACCCTTTTTAAAAATTGGTGTTACATTGGCGATCCTCCAATCCTCAGGTATTAGAGATGATTTTAATGATAGTTCACAGATTACTGATAGTAGGTCTGCAATCTCAAATTTCAGTTCTTTCAACACCCTTGGATGTATACCATCCGGCCCAGGTGATTTGCTACTCTTCAGTTTATCTAATAGTTGTAAGACATCTTCCCGATGTATCGATATTTCCTTCAATTCTTCCACACCTTTAAATACCACTTCAGTCATGGGTAACATCCCTACATCTTCCTCAGTAAAGACCGAAGCAAAGAATTCATTCAGTCTCTCTCCGCTATCGCCTTGTCGCCTCTTAGTGCTCCTTTAACCCCTTTATCATCTAATGGACCAACTGACTCTCTCACAGGTTTTTTGCTACGAATGTACTTGAAAAGGTTTTTATTTCGCATTTTTGCTTCCGCAGCAAGCTTCTTCTCAAATTCTCTCTTTGCCTGCCTTATCAATGCCTTGCATTTGACTTGCCAGTGCTTGTGCTGTCTCCAGGTTTCATCGTTTGGCTCTTTTTTCCAGTTCCTGAAAGATGCTTTTTTGGCAACAACAGCCTCTCTGACCTCACCTTTAAACCATGCTGGCAGTTTTTTGGACTTCCTTCCATTTTTCTTAAAGCGTGGAATACAGCTGGTCTGGGCTTCCAAGATAGTATTTTTCAACAACACCCAAGCTTGATGTACGTCTTTAACCTTTGCAACTGCTCCTTTTAGTTTTTTCTTAACTGTTTTCCTCATTTTATCATAGTCTCCCTTTCGAAAGTTAAAGGGTAGTACTGTGGATTTCCTTACTATCCCTCCTCCACTAATTAAATCAAAGGCGATCATGCTATGATCACTATTGCCAAGTGGCCCCAACACCCTTATCTCTTGCACTACATCTGGTGTTCCACTAAGGACTAGGTCTAATATTGCTTCCCCTCTGGTTGGTTCATGAACCAGCTGCTCCAAGAAGCAGTCATTTATTTCATCTAGGAACTTTATCTCCCTAGCATGTCCTGTTGTGACACTGACCCAGTCGATGCCGGGGTAATTGAAATCACCCATTATTATTACTGCACTGTAACTTTTGCTAGCTTCCTTGATTTCTTTGAGCATTTCATCATCCATTTGTTCATTCTGGCCAGGCGGACGATAGTACACCCCCACTGCCATCGCCTTCCCCTTTTTACATGGAATTTCAATCCATAGAGATTCTACAGCAAATTTTGTTTCTTGCAAAACTTTAATCCTTTCTGACTCAATGCCCTCTCTAACATAGAGCGCAACCCCTCCACCAATTTGGTCAGCTCTATCATTATGATATAGTTTGTACCCAGGTATCACAGTGTCCCACTGGTTGTCCTCCTTCCACCATGTCTCTGATATTCCAATCATATCTAACCTCTCGTTTAGTGCTATATATTCTAACTCTCCCATCTTGTTTTGTAGACTTCTAGCATTTGCATACAAGCATTTTAGAGACTGTATTTTATTCATATTAATTTGGCTATTGGTAGACATGGGTAATTTGGGATCTTTAAGTTCTGTCTGCTCCATACTCGAGGGCATTTGGGCTACTTTACTCTTTTTTGGAACCTCTCTGCTTTTTGTAGTATCCTTCAAGGATACATTCTTCCGAACCATCCGCTCTTGGGCGACTGTCGGCTTTCCCCTATTATCTAGTTTAAAAGCTGCTCTATCTCCTTTTTAAAGGTTAATGCCAGCAGCCTGGTTCCATCCCGGTTAAGGTGAAGCCCATCCCTTCGGAAGAGCCCCTCCTTTCCCCAGAACGTTCCCCAGTTCCTAACAAATCCGAACCCCTCATCTCTGTACCATTGTCTCATCCACGCATTGAGACTCCGGAGATCTGCCTGCCTTTTGGGTCCTGCGCGTGGAACGGGAAGCATTTCGGAGAACGCTACCTTGGAAGTTCTGGATTTCAACTTCCTACCTAAAAGCCTAAATTTAGCCTCCAGAACCTCCCTACCACATTTTCCTATGTCATTGGTACCGACATGTACCAAGACAGCAGACTCCTCCCCAGCACTATCTAAGACCTTATCTAGGTGGCGTGTGAGGTCCGCTACCTTCGCACCAGGCAGGCATGTTACCAGGCGATCCTCACGTCCACCAGCCACCCAGCTATCTACATGCCTAATGATCGAATCACCAACTATAACTGCTGTCCTAACCCTTCCCTCATGGGCACTTGGCCCTGGAGAAACCTCCTCGGTGCAAGAGGGGGTTTACATCACCTGGAGGACAGGTCCTAGTTACAGGATCACTTCCTGCCACACCAGGGTGATGCTCTCCTGTCACGTGACCTCTCTCCTCCATGGCAACAGGGATGCTGCCAGACTGGAGGTGGGACTTCAGGACTATATCCCTGTAGGTCTCGTCTATGTACCTCTCTGTCTGTCTTATGTTTTCCAAGTCTGCTACTCTAGCCTCTAGAGAACGGACTCGTTCCCTTAGAGCAGAGAGCTCCTTGCACCTAGTGCACACGTAAGACCTCTCACCAGCTGGGAGAAAATCATACATGTGACACTCAATGCAAAAGACTGGAAAGCCCACATCCCGCTGCTGGACTGCTGTCTGCATCTTAGTTTTAAGTTTGTGTTTAGATCTTTAAGTTCTTTATGTACTAAAGGGTGCTATGGATATTTATACCACTAAAACTGTACCTAAGAAGTTTAATATACCTTGTTCACCTGAAGCTTAATTAATCTCAGGTCCTTAGTGTATGACTGATTTGGGTAATGAGCTTCACCTGAGAGCACCTCCTGTCTTTTAAGTTGTGCAAGTACCTATAAAGCTGTGATTATCCCAGGGGAGGGTGGGTGTGGGGAGGGAGGGAGGGAGGGATATAACACTTATTAAAAAAAAGGGCTGCTACACAGTACCCTGTCCTGTGCTGCTGAGGTAAGCTATATTCTGATTTGATTTAAATTATAGCTCTTTGCTGCTACTAGGCTCTAACCTATTAAGAAATTTAAACTACAAGCTCTCTGCTGGATTCTAAATTTAACCAGAAAGCTTTCTTCTGTGTTTTAATTTGAAACTAAAAGTACTTTGCTGATGCTAGGCCCTGAGTGACTATGAAATTTAAACTACTGCTGTCTACTGGGTATGAAAGGTAACCAGAAAGTTCTCTTCTGTGTTTTAAATTGAATCTTAAACTGTTGCTACTAGGCCCTGACTGATTTAACAAAAAAATAGTGGGTTCACAGATTAATTAGCTTTAAAAGAAAAGAAAAAAATTCCTTTCAGAAAAATTCCCAGAAGTATATACTCACAATTTCAGATTTCTCTCCAGAAGTAACAGCCCCCCTTTCTAGTCCTTCAAGGTGCATACAGATGGGGGATCTGCACACTCCCCAACAACGTATAGCAAACCATCGGAAGCAGACTACTACTGTCCCAAGTGGGACCGTGTGTACTATGCCACCTGGACTGGTGGTCCTACAGGACAGACTGGAGATAATCGCAAGGCTAAGCTTGAGAGATTACCCTTACTGGAGCCTGAAAAGTGCAAGAAAAGTGCATGCAATCCCCTACGACTTCAGATCTTTGACCCCAGCCAATGGAAGCAAGGATTTCGATTTGGCCTGCGCATAGCAGGAGGTGGAACTGATCCTGGAACCATCGTATACATCCAGCTAAATGTGAAGACTCATGTTTCTTCTCCTTATTGCATACATCATACCTTCCATGAGGCCATGAAGGCAGAATTTGTAGTTCCCCACGCTTCGCAGAATTTGTTCATCGAACTAGCTGGAGCTGTGGCCTCCAGCCTCCATGTCTCGGACTGTCTCTTCTGTGGAGGAACTCAGATGGGAGACCAGTGGCCTTGGGAAGCCCAAGAACTGAACTACTCCATACCCTATAACCAGACTGATTTGCATAAGACTACCAATGAATGGGTCCTAGCTCACTCCATAGTAGGTAAACTATTTTTTGCACGAGCGGGACCACAACTGACTGCACTAGTGGGACAGTTAGTCTGTCTGTACGAAATATATTACAATGCCACTACTGGGAAGACATCTTGGTGGTCAGGTGCCAATACTCCAGAACCTTCTAATCCTTTGATCATTTTTCCTCACTTGGCCAGGATATGGACAAATCTGGCTACGCATAGCACCTGGCATGCTCCACCTGGACTATATTGTATTTGCGGAACTCAAGCATATGCTAAACCCTCTGCCAAATGGGGAGGGGCGTGCGTATTGGGAACCATCAGGCCTTCTTTCTTCCTCTTGCCCCTTTCCCACAGAGAACAATTGGGATTCCCTGTGTATAGAAGTCGACAGAAATGAGAGGCTCTGAAGATCGGCCAGTGGGACAAATTGGATGTAACCTCTGAAGAATGGCCACCGGAGAGAATTGTTTCCTACTATGGACCTGCTACTTGGGCACAAGATGGTTCTTGGGGCTACCGCACTCCTGTGTATATGTTAGACCGTATTATACGTTTGCAAGCTGTTGTTGAAATTATAACCAATGAAACTAGTAGAGCATTAACCTTGTTAGCTAAACAAGCCACACAGATGCGTACAGCCATATACCAGAATCGCTTAGCATTAGATTACTTGCTTGCAGCTGAAGGAGGAGTATGTGGCAAACTTAATTTGACTAACTGCTGCTTACAAATTGATAATGAAGGGCAAGTTGTAGAAGACATAGCCAATCACATGAGAAAGCAAACTTATGTCCCAGTCCAAACCTGGCATGGCTTGCAACTCGATGGCTGGTTTGGTTCTTGGTTTTCAGGTATGGGCGGCCTGAAGACGCTTGTATTGATTGTATTCTTGATTGTGGCTGTTTGCTTATGTATCCCATGTTTCCTCTCCTTATGCTTGCGTATGCTAAACTCAACCATTGATAGAATTGTTGAACGTAAGGCCGATTCACAGATACTAGCAATGTGGCACTACTACCCTAACCCTATACCACAAAGTGATCCCTCCACCCTAGTGTGAAGTACCATATGTGATTTCATTCTAACCCTTTCTCACTTGCGGGTGAGAATAATCAAAGGGGGGAATGTGATAGGCTATGGCCTAGAATAGCCTGCATAGCCTGTAGGAGTAAGAAAGGCCTGTAGGTTAGGCCTGAGTCCCCAACCCCCACTTTAGAATATTATAGCTGAGCAGAGCTGAAAGCCAGGAGAAGTAGAAAACTGCTTTAAACTGCTTTGATAAGAATGCAAGAATTTTCTATTGAGCTTATGTTATTCACAGATGTATTTCAGTATCTTGCTTTCACACAGTTTCTGTGCTGCAGAGTGACCTTGTAAGCAGAAAGTAAGGCAGAATGTATTATGTCTAGAAACTGAGCCATGGCTAGGAAGGCCTGAGCGGGAGGGAACAGGTGTTATGCCCGGTCAGCGGTCCCCATTGGAGGGAAGTGGAGGGGGCCACCGGGACCAATGAAGAGTTTGTCTGTGTAGAACTAATGAAGAAAGGTATAAATGCTGTTGTTTTGCTGGACTCCATGCTCAGACCATTTTGAATGTGACAAGTGCCTGAGACTGTGCACAAATAAATTGGTTTGAATCTTAGTAAATAGACTCCTGGTTTTATTGGTTGCGGACACTTCGCTACAACAAGATGGTGAATGATTTTGACGATGATCATGATTGTTTTGTATTTAGCTCTTGCCACCATTGGGAGCCAGTGTAGTTGTTGTAGGACAGGAGTGATGTGTTCGGTCCTTGGAGTGTCTGTAATGATGCGCGCTGTGGTGTTTTGTACCATCTGTAGTGGGTGGAGTGTCTGTTGAGGAAGGCCTTAATATAGTGAGTTTCCATAATCAAGCAGTGGTGTAATGAGCTTGACACACTGTGCGGAAGTGGTCTTGATGGAGCATTGGTTTGATTTGTCTGATTGTTTTCAATTGATGATATGCCTTGTTTGCGGTTTTGGTGATGTGGGATTTTAGGTTCAGAGCTCTATAACAGAGCACCTAGATTAAGTCAGCAGGAAACCACCTATTTTGGTGCTATTTTATAAAGATATATAGGCAACTATGGGACCCTTTTGCTCAAGGTTTTAATGCATGTTAAGTACCCACTGCCCTTTTATTTCTGTGGGTGCAATAACACTTAATGCATGTTAACTTTATTAATGCGTGTTAACCTTTAGTTAAAGGGCAGTGAAGTGAAGTAAATTCAGCCACAATAGTGCCTACATTCAAGGCATGGACTTACATCTGTCTGAGAGCAGCGTAAAATTTGGCATGTACTTTACATGCATACATCATAACTTTGACCATGCTCCGTCTTAACTCCACCTTTGTGCATGTCTGCTGTTCCAGTGTCCTGGCTTGCATCACATATAGGTTTAGGCATGACCTAATTTTATAAGAGAAAGTAGAGAGGATATCACAATTATACAATAAATAATAAGTAATGCATAAATATCAGTAAAACAAGAAATATGGATAAAAGTAAGATACTGTCTAGAAACCAACTAAACTCTGTTTTTAATTGTTTGGATTATTAATAAATAATGTGCCACAGACATTTAAGCTAAGCCAACATCAACAAAGAAATTAAGAATTATAATCATCTGACAAGAACAATCAGTTGCCCGACATGTTTTGGTGCAAAGTCTGCCCCAGGGGACTTAGTTTCTGATACAGTTGATGTACGTGCAGAATAGCCACTTAATGGTAACCAGGCTGGGATCTAAAGAGATTAAGGGAGGTAAAAGAGAAAAATATGACTGATTTATGCAGCCATCAAAAGATTATGGTTATCTAACATCCAAAATATATAAAATACATTATTAAAGAAAAAAAAAGGTACTATATGGTTTAATTATAATTATTATTTCACTGTAAAAAAATAAGTTTCATGAAGGCAAGGTACTGTGTGGTACTGCTTATATAAGCAAATTACAAAGCAAAAAAATATATAAAAAAGTGCTAAAAATAGAATAAAAATATTTAAAAAAATAGCAATGGTAAAAGGCGAAAAATAAATAATAAAATATAAAATCATAAAAAAGATAAAACATGAAAAATATATAAGATTATTAAAAAATATATTAAAAAATATAAGAAGAAATAATACAAATTTAGAAAAAAATCTCTAACTTTATTTAAAACAAGCCCACTACTCTGCATAGAAAAAATGGGGGGGGGGGAGGGGGAGGGAGAGAAGAACCTCCAATATTAACCAATGTGATTTCTTCTATTTAAGTATGCCAATAAACAATAGAAACAGACTATAGAGACAAAAGTAAATTATATGCTAAAATCACTAAAGTAGCATCCAAGTTACTAATGCTTAGTAATGCCATAGAAGCAATAATTTATAGAGAAAGGGTGGCCATAAGTATAGCCGGGTCACCTTAAAAAGCTTAAAAATAACATAATAATAAGCCCTTTTTCAAAAGGGTTTGTAGCGTTATTTTTTTAAGCTTTTTTAGCATGTTTGAAGAAATTTTGCATTTCAGATCACCAGTACAGAAGCCTTATGTACTGTGGAGCCTTAATGTTCTAACTTCTCTAATGAAATTGATATTTGAACCAATGCAAAAAAGCCCTTCACATTCTTGACTGTAAGCAAGTGAATAATCAAATAGAACGTGGGAGGGAGAAGAAAGCAAACCCGGAAAAATTTAAGAAACCCCTTTTATGAGACTTGCAAAGCACCGTTATGAAGTGAAATGCTGTACTTGACCTCTCTTGGACAAAGAATGCCTATCATACTAAAAAATAAAAAGTACATAAGTGAACTGTAACAAATTATCTTAAGACTTTTCCAAATAGTGATGGTAAACATCATAAGCAGAATAAGAATTGCCCTTTGAGAGTGCCATTGATCATTATTACCTAATCATTTTTCTATTATGTCCTTATCTCTTTGCTTTCATTGTAGGTTTTGTACAAATTTCTGATGATAGAACTCGATGAAAAGAAGAGAGATAGGAAAACCTTTATTTTTTTTAATCCCATCTCCTGTTAGCCTCAACAAAAGTCCCAGTTGATGAGCAAATGAAGGGGCGTCATTTCTTATGTATTCCTGTGCTCTACTGATTTTATTGAAATACATTAGATATGAAGTGAAGGGTAGAGATTATGGCAACTGAGCATTTGTTTTACTTCTTTTCTCGCAGGTGTATGTTGTGGCTATGAAGATTAAAAAAGAAGGAGATTCCAAACCAGAGAAAGTTATTAAGTGCACAGAGGACGATGAAGATGATTATAGCACCACTGATGAGCTGCCACCAGATAGCTTAATTACACTTGTACAACCTGAACTTCCCATACTTAGCCGACTCTGGCTAGCTGCACTGAAAGACTATGCGCTTTTAACGTTACCACCCGAATTTGCAAGTCAACTTCCACCAGATGGTAATCTGAGCAACTCCATTCTGTTTTTATATCTTAAATTGTGGACAAAATAACTGCCCTCAGTTTGAAAAGCTTCAAGTAGATGACCTTTGACCATAAACATAGGTTTGTTTTTTTGGGTTTTTTTTTTAGAGGATTAGAAATTACAGGTGGGCACTTCATGAAACCGAGCAGCAGAATTGAAAACAAATTGTAGATAGTTCTTTTTATGCAGCGCATAATTAAGCTGTGGAATCGGTTGCCAGAGGATGTGGTCAAGATGATCAACATAGCAGGCTTCAAAAGAAGATTAAACAAGTGTTCTTTGAGGAAAAGTCCATAAAATATTCTTATGGGACTTGGGAGAACATTTCTTATCCCTAGAAATGAGCTATGGGAAATAGATATACATTCTCAGATCTGCTGGGCCTGAGACACAGACTGACCACTGTTAGAGACAGGATACTATGCTTGATGGACCTTGGTATGACTCAGCATGGCTTTTAGGGCTTTTACAAGCCAGAATAGTGAAACCTGCCCACTACAGGAAAGAAGATGGTAAGTTTATACCAGCCACTTCCTGGTTCCCAGAAAGATCAGAGGAGTTGAATCCATGATGGACCTAACTGCCTCGAACAAATCTCTAATGAGAGAAATGTTCAAGATGATTACCCTAGTCACCATTAGCAGCTCCTAGTGTGTTGTGGAGATCTGGGATGGAGTACCTGTGGATTTTTTCTCTGAGATGTGCCTTGCTGTTTGTCTGTGTGGACTCTGAGAGTAACCTCTGTCTGTGCTTGCAATATCCATTACATCTGGTGCCTGGTACAGTGTGATTCTTCCTCGGCTTTCTGCTTGCTTGCTTGTGTAGCATTTGCTTGTGGGGTCAGACTGATGGTACTTCCTGGTGAGAGCAGGGAGTGGTCATGGATGAGTGACATCACCGCAGGCCTGCATAAAGTAGCTGCGGCAACTGAAGAGAAGAGCATCACAGTTAGCAGCTTCTAGTGTATTGTGGAGATCTGGGACCGAGTACCTGTGAGCTGTTGCTCTGATTTGTGCCTTGCTGTTTGTCTGTGTGGACTTTGTTGGGACTAACCTCTGCCTGTGCCCGCGATGATATCTGCTGGCGTCCATTATATCTGGTGCCTGGTACAGTGTGATTCTGCTTCAAGTTTCTGCTTGCTTGCCTGAGTAGCATTTGCGTGTCAGGTCAGACCCCGCGGCACTTCCCAGTGAGTGCAGGGAGAGGTTGCAGGTGAATGACCTCACTGCGGGCCTACATAAAGTAGCTGTGGTGACTGAGGCATTGTGCCGAAGGGGTGTGTCTAAGGGACGGGATGTACCCCTTAGTGTGGACCATGGTAGGTTTTATGATCGGCTTTAAACTAGACAATAGGGGAAAGCCGACAGTCGCCCTAGAGCGGATGGTTCGGAAGAATGTATCCTTGAAGGATACTACCAAAAGCAGAGAGGTTCCAAAAAAGAGTAAAGTAGCCCAAATGCCCTCGAGTATGGAGCAGACAGAGCTTAAAGATCCCAAATTACCCATGTCTACCAACAGCCAAACTAATATGAATAAAATACAGTCTCTAAAATGCTTGTATGCAAATGCTAGAAGTCTAAAAAATTAGATGGGAGAGTTAGAATATATAGCACTAAATGAGAGGTTAAATATGATTGGAATGTCAGAGACATGGTGGAAGGAGGACAACCAGTGGGACACTGTGATACCTGGATACAAACTATATCGTAATGATAGAGCTGATAAAATTGGCGGAGGGGTTGCGCTCTATGTTAGAGAGGGCATTGAGTCAGAAAGGATTAAAGTTTTGCAGGAAACAAAATTTGCTGTAGAATCTCCATGGATTGAAATTCCATGTAAAAAGGGGAAGGCAATGGCAGTGGGGGGTGTACTATCGACCGCCTGGCCAGAATGAACAAATGGATGATGAAATGCTCAAAGAAATCAAGGAAGCCAACAAAAGTTATAGCGCAGTAATAATAATGGATGATTTCAATTACCCCGGTATCGACTGGGTCAGTGTCACGGCAGGACATGCTAGGGAGATAAAGTTCCTAGATGACATAAATGACTGCTTCTTGGAGCAGCTGATTCATGAACCGACCAGAGGGGAAGCCATATTAGACCTAATCCTTAGTGGAACACCAGATCTAGTGCAAGAGATAAGGGTGTTGGGGCCACTTGGCAATAGTGATCATAGCATGATCACCTTTGATTTAATTAGTGGAGGAGAGATAGTAAGGAAATCCACAGTACTACCTTTTAACTTTCGAAAGGTAGACTTTGATAAAATGAGGAAAATGGTTAAGAAAAGACTAAAAGGAGCAGTTGCAAAGGTTAAAGACTTACATCAAGCTTGGGTGTTGTTGAAAAATACTATCTTGGAAGCCCAGACTAGCTGTATTCCATGCTTTAAGAAAAGTGGAAGGAAGTCCAAAAAACTGCCAGCATGGTTTAAAGGGGAGGTCAGAGAGGCTGTTGTTGCCAAAAAAGCATCTTTCAGGAAATGGAAAAAAAGAGTCAAACGACGAAACCTGGAAACAACACAAGCACTGGCAAGTCAAATGCAAGGCATTGATAAAGCAGGCAAAGGGAGAATTTGAGAAGAAGCTTGCTGCGGAAGCAAAAACGCGAAATACAGATTTTTTCAAGTACATTCATAGCAAAAAACCTGTGAGAGAGTCAGTTGGTCCATTAGATGATAGAGGAGTTAAAGGGGCACTAAGAGGCGATAAGGCGATAGCGGAGAGACTGAATGAATTCTTTGCTTCAGTCTTTACTGAGGAAGATGTAGGGATGTTACCCATGACTGAAGTGGTATTTAAAGGTGCGGAAGAATTGAAGGAAATATCAATACATCGGGAAGATGTATTACAACTATTAGATAAACCGAAGAGTAGCAAATCACCTGGGCCAGATGGTATACATCCAAGGGTGTTGAAAGAACTGAAATATGAGATTGCAGACCTGCTATTAGTAATCTGTGAATTTTCATTAAAATCATCTGTAATACCTGAAGATTGGAGGATCGCCAATGTAACGCCAATTTTTAACAAGGGTTCCAGGGGTGATCCGGGAAACTACAGACCGGTGAGCCTGACGTCAGTACCTGGAAAAATGGTAGAAACCATCATAAAGAATAAAATTACTCAGCATTTAGATAGTCATGGCCTAATGGGAGACAGCCAACATGGTTTTAGACAAGGAAGATCTTGTCTTACTAATCTATTATGTTTTTTTGAAAGTGGGAATAAACAGGTGGACAAAGGTGAGTCGGTTGATATAGTGTATCTGGACTTTCAGAAAGCCTTTGACAAGGTCCCTCATCAGAGACTTTTGGCAAAACTAAAGAGTCATGGGATAGGAGGCAGTGTACTACTGTGGATCAAGAACTGGTTAAAAGATAGAAAACAGAGGGTTGGGCTAAATGGCCAATTTTCCCAATGGAGAAAAGTGAATAGTGGTGTACCCCAGGGATCTGTGCTGGGTCCGCTGCTTTTTGGCATATTCATAAATGACCTGGAAAGTGGAATAACGAGTGAGGTTATCAAATTTGCTGATGACACAAAACTATTTAAAGTTGTTAAAACCCAAGAGGATTGTGGAAAATTGCAAAAGGATCTTGATAAATTGGAAGACTGGGCATCAAAATGGCAGATGAAATTTAATGTGGACAAGTGCAAAGTTATGCACCTAGGGAAGAACAACCCAAACTATGGTTACACGATGCAAGGTTCCACATTAGGAACCACCACCCAGGAAAAAGATTTAGGCATCATTGTGGATAGCATGTTAAAACCCTCCGCCCAGTGTGCAGCAGCAGCCAAGAGAGCAAATAGAATGCTATGTATCATAAGGAAAGGAATGGAAAATAAAACAAAAGATATTATAATGCCTCTATATTGTTCCATGGTGAGACCGCACCTTGAATATTGTGTGCAATTCTGGTCGCCGTATCTTAAAAAGGATATAGCGTTATTAGAAAAGGTTCAGAGAAGAGCCACCAAAATGGTAAAGAGGATGGAAGGATACTCCTATGAAGAAAGGCTGAAAAGGTTAGGGCTCTTTAACCTGGAAAAGAGACGGCTGAGGGGAGATATGATAGAAGTCTATAAATTAATGAATGGAGTGGAACGGGTAAACATAGATCGATTGTTTACATTAGCAGAATATAGAAAGACTAGGGGACATGCAATGAAGTTACAGGGTAAACTATTTAAAACTAATAAAAGAAAATATTTTTTCACTCAACGTGTAATCAAACTCTGGAATTTGTTACCGGAGGATGTAGTAAAGGCTGTTAGTGTAGCTGGGTTTAAAAAAGATTTGGACAAGTTCCTGGAGGAAAGGTCCATAAACCATTATTAAGAAGGGACCCAGGATATCAATGCTTGACCCAGTACAAGCATTGCAGAACCTGTGTCTTTTGGGGAAACTGCTAGGTACGTATGACCTAGATTGGCCACTGTTGGAAACAGGATACTGGGCTTGATGGACCTTGGTCTGACCCAGTATGGCATATCTTATGTTCTTATGTTTTGTACATGGTATTGAGCAGGTGTGTAGTATTGTCTGCATTGTAATGGGGTAGTCTAGAATATGGATTTGGTGAGTGGGGTTTGTAGGTGTTGAGTCTCTTGTTTGGGGGATTTGGTGAGGGAAAGTGGTTGGTAGGGTAGAGGAGGAGGGTTGGCTAATGGAGAGTTATGGTGTTCATGGGGGTGGTGGTGGTGAAGTGAGGTTCATTCCTTGTGTTTGGGGGAGAAGGCGATATGTTATGAATGGGGGGATCGGTTGTAGTAATAAGATGTGGAGAGGATTATAGAAATCTTCATATGCTAGAGTTTGATAGGGATAGCGAAGTGAATGAGGTTTGGTGGAATTGCATGTTGAATGTGCAGTCCTTGCTGCCTAAATTGCTGTTGGTCCAGGATTTGTTGGAAGAGGAGAGACTGGACTGCCTGTTTTTAAGAGTCCTAGATAGGGGAAGGGCAGAGTTTGGTGGGTGGTCTGTTGTCCTAATTAGGGTATGTTGGGTTTCAGATGGGAAACAATATCGTAGAGATGGGAGTATGATAGTGATGGTGAGGCAACAGCTGTGGGTGCAGTGGGAAGCCATTTGCCTTCTGGAGGGTGTGGAGGGGGTGATCGTCAGAGTAGGAAGGGGGTGTGGCAAGGAGGGATTTTAGAAACATGATTGCAGAAAAAGACCCCATGGCCTATCTAGTCTGCCCTTCCATATCAACCACTACAATAGTGCCCTTTTTTCCTTTAGAGATCCTCTGTGTTTGTCCCATGCTGTTTTGAATTCAGATACTGTACTCATTTCTAACACCTCCACTGGGAGACTATTCCACGCATCTACCACTCTTTCCGTAAAGAAATATTACCGCATATTACTCCTGAGTCTATCCCCTTTCACTTTTATCCTGTGTCCCCTCATAGCAGAGCTTGCTTTCAATCGAAAGAGGCTTTCCTCCTATGCATTTATGCCAGGGAGGTATTTAAATGTCTTAATCATATCGCCTCTATCCTGCTTTTCCTCTAAAGTATACATATTAAGATCCTTTAGTCTGACTTCATATGCTTTATAACAAAGACCACTAACCATTTTAGTAGCCACCCTCTGCACTGACTCCAATCCGTTTATATCTTTTTGAAGACGCGGTCGCCAGAATTGCACACAGTACTCCAAATGAAGTCGCAGCAAAGACTTATACAGAAGAACTATCACCTCCTTTCTTCTGCTGGCCATTCCTCTCCCTATACACCTAAGCATCCTTCTAACTTTCGCCGTCGCATTTTCAACCTGTTTAATTACTTTAAGATTATCAGACTCAATCATATCTAGGTCCCGCTCAACCAATTTGTAACCCAAGTAGTAACTTTAGGGTCCATCCCTAGGGTGCTCAGTTTGTTTATAAGTCATCTGTGTGGAACGGTGTCAAAGGCTTTACTGAAATCTTAATACACCACATCTAGGGCTCTATCCAACTCCCTGGTCACCCAGTCAAAGAAATTAATCAGATTTGTCTGACAGGACCTGCCTCTGGTAAATCTATACTAACTCAGATCTGGTAATCTGTTGGACTCCAGAAACCTCACTATTTTCTCTTTCAGCAGCACTTCCAACAATTTACTCACCACCACCAAGATTAAACTAACCGGCCTGTAGTTTTCAACCACATTCTTACTTTCGCTTTTGTGTAAAGGGACCACATGTGCCTCTCTCCACTTCTCTGGCACCACTCCCAACTTCAGAGAGGCATTGAAAAGGTCAGTCAGTAGAGCTGCTTGAATGTCCCCACGTTCCCTCAGTATTCTCGGGTATATCCCATCCAGTCCCATCACTTTGTCTACTTTAAGATTAGCTAGTTCCTCACGAACTCAGTCTTCTGAAAATCATTCATATACTGTCCACCAGGTGTGAGCTGGGGAATGTGGGACTTTCTAGTGGAAGGGATTCTGGAGAAGGCCTTGGGAGATCGGGAGCTGCTGGTGATTGGTGATTTTAATGGACATAGATGGAGATGGGAAAGCTTCTTTTTTATCATCTTCCTTGGCATTGGGGGAATTGACGCAGTTGATAGCGCAGGCATCTCATTCTGGGGGGGGTCATATCTTGGATTTGGTGGTTGGGAATGACCAGCTTCTGATAGAGAAGGGGGTGCGAGGTTTGCTAATTTGGTCGCTTCTTTGGACAGACCATTGTTTGGCCAAGATTCAGTACCATTGGTCAGAGGTGGTGTGTAGACGTGCATGGGAAGAGGGAGTGGAGAGAAGTGTGGGGTGCGGTTGATATGCATCGCTGGGAGGCTAAGGCCTTGGCTCATTGATGGAGTGGATCTGTGGCTATTGTAGAGGAGTTAGTGGAGGATTGGCACTGTGTGGTGTCTGAGGCTTTGGATGAGATGGCACCAGTTAGGTGTGTGCTTGGGCATACTACCAAGCAGCAGCTTTGGTATTCTGGTGACATGCAAGAGGAGAAACAGAAGATGCAACGCTTTGAGCGTCAATGGTGACATGCACGGTCAGAGACTGATTGGGAGGTTTGGTGGCAGGCGGCCAGTATGTGTAGACAGCATGCACTACCTGCAGTCTTTGAGTAGTTTTTTTCTCTATTCAGATTGAATGGACTGATAATCTGACCAAGGCGATTTTCCAGTTGGTCTCTAACAGTGGGGGTTTGGGCTCACAGTGGGTGGAAGGAGTCATGCAGAGGCGGACTTGGAGGATTTGGCACAGTATTTTTTGGATAAGGTGCAGAAATTGAAAGCAGGAATCGGCCCCCCCCTTGCCTTGGACCTGGGGGCTCCAGGCCTGCCATCAGGGGTTGGGAGGCTAGATACCTTTTACTCAGTAACCAGCGAGCGCATGTGTCCTCTTTTGTCTGGGGTGTGCGATACTTTCTTGGGGTTGGATCCTGTGCCGATTGGGTGTTTTAAGGGGGCATTCCAGCTTATGTTGGAGTGGCTATGGGAGTTGGTGAATGCGTTTTTAACACAGGGCCAGGTCCCGCGGTGGTTGAAGGAGGCTATAGTGACTCCAGTATTGAAGAAGTTGGAGGAAATTTGCAGGATTGCGGTAATTTCCATCCCATCTCAAACATGCTCTTGGTGGCTAAGTTGGTGGAGAAGGAAGTGGTTGCATAGGTGGGCAGCTATCTTGTGGATTTTGCTCTTTTGGATGTGGAGCAAGGTGGCTTTCACCCAGGGAATAGCGTGGAGACTTTGCTGGTGGCAGTACTAGATCAAGTTTACAGTATGTATGGATGGATAAGGGGGTATCGGTGTTTTTAGTGTCTTTGGATTTGGACGCAGTATTCAATTTAGTAGAACACCATCTGCTTCTGGAGTGTTAGCTATTGGGGATGGGGGGTAAAGTTCTTGAATGGTTGGGCTCTTTCATGAGTGATATATATTTTTGTATGCATGGACCTGTGGGCTGCTCTTGAGTGTACTATTGGGAATGGGATGTGCCACAGAGTTCCTCTCATTCTCTTTTATTGTTTAATGTTTATCTGCAGCCCTTGGGCATCATAGTGCATTCTTTTGTTTTTCACTTTTATGCATATGTGGATGATTTGCAAATTTTGGCCCCGTTACAGGGTGATCTGGAGATAACCATAGAGCACTTTAGAGCATGTACTTGCATGGCTGGCTAGCAGTGGGTTGGTGCTGAATGTGGATAAGACAGTATGTCTGTGTTTTGGGGCAGTAGAGCGTGCCGATCTGCGGGGATTACCAAAGGTATCCGGTTTTACTATCCCTTAGATGGAGGAGTTGAGGTTGCTAGGTGTGATCTTGGAGCTAGAAGGGGTGGGGGATAAACAGATCAACTGGGTGGTTTGGGCTGCTTGGCTGAAATTACAGCTGGTGTGTCAGCTATCTCTGTATCTGGAGGATAAATCTTTGCAGGTGGTTGTGCAGGCTCTGGTGCAGGGGGCTTTGGATCATTGTAATGTCCTTTATGTTGGGATGTCGCATAAAGCTACTCAGAGACTGCAGATAGTGCAAAACGTGGTGGCGCGATTGCTGATGGGAGCAAGACACAGTGTGCAAGCCCTTTGATGCGCCTGCACTGGTGACCGGTACAGTCGTGTATGATCCTCTCTGGCTGCTACACTCCTTGCAAGGGCAATTCTTGGTGGTTCCTGATTTAGAGGTAGTTTACCAGATGCATTGGCGGGGACTGGTGTTTCGGGTGGTGGCCAGTGAACAATGGATTGCTCTACCTTTGGAGCTCAGAGTTCAGTCTTCTCTGTGGGTTTTCGTAAACTCATGAAGACTTTTTTGTTTGTGGGGGAGTGAGGAGGGTGATGTTAGGAGGGTGACACTGTTTTTATTTGGTTGTCTGTATCTGTAATTTTATTTGTACACCCTTTTGATTGACCATGGTCAGAAAAGTGGTATAAGTTTTTATAAATAAATAACTAATTCTAAACAAAGAAAACTGGTTATGCTCTTTGGACCCGGAGACAAATTTGTACAGACCATTGTCCAAGGGTTACAGCCATTAGATTGTATCCCCTCATGTCTTGTTGGAGCCCTTCACTTCAGCTGGTGTTTAGAAGGACTTGGCTAAACCCAACTCTGACTGTGTTCTTGCTGCTAATAGCAGAACCAGTGGAATGGTGGCTAAGGTGTAAGAGAGATTTTAAAATCAGCAGTCATCAAACTAGTCTTTGTTGAGAATACTGGATAAAATGGATATCATATTGTTAATAACTCCCATTGCATATCTCCACATGAGAAGCTCAATAGGCCCTAAAATCTAATGGAACCCATCCACTTAGGAACTCATTATAGGTATGTGATGGAGGACCTCAGAAACACACTTTCTTGGTTGGTGTCTCGTTCTAGTTTGACCAAGGGATGACTTTCAAATTTTTGTTACAGATGCCTCCAGTCTTGACTGGAGAACCCACCTTGTGAGACATTACACCTATGGTCTTTAGTCTTGAATTTTTCCTGGCAATGTTATTAAATATTGATCCTCTGGAAGTAAATGTATTTCTGTGACCTCTAAGGTCATTAAGAATTTACATGGCAAACCAATTTGTTTTCGTCCAGAAAACAGTTAATGTTCTGTATGAATGAATAGGAAGCATTAGGTTTTTTTACCTCTTGTGTCAGGAAACTATAAAATTATAAAAGTAGGCCATCTGTCAAGGCATTGAACATGTCAAGGCAGGAATGGACAGTTTCTGATAGACAGGCTTCGTTGTCATCTGCTGGGTTCCAATAAGTAATCCTTGAATCATATGACATGACATTAAAGATTAGCAGATAGCTTTTAGTTTGAAGTTAAAACTCAGTCAAGGCCTAGTATCAGCAGATAGCTTTTAATTTAAATCAGATCAGAGTATAGCTTAGCAGAAAAGGAGGAATAAGAATAAATTGTTTCTAGAGATCCTTAGAAAGAGACCTTCCAGATAGGGAGTAAGAGACCTGTGAAATTGTTTCAAATAGATGTTAAAGCCAAGTGACAGATCAAAGGGGCAGTTTGAAAGGCTCCCTCCAGCAAAGCAAGGGCTGTGTAAATCACCCAGGAAATTAACAGATTACCTTAGAAGCACAGGCATAAATAGTTCAACCAGAGCTTTGTGATTCTCAGTCTTGAAGAACTACCCAAAGGCACTGCTACTGGGAAATTCTCTAAATATTAGGGAAAAGGGAAATCTTTGGATTAAAAGTTGAGTAATCTGTGTAACTTAGAATCCACTGTATCTGTTAACTCAGTTAGATCCTAGTATCAGCAGATAGCTTTTAATTTAAATCAAATAAGAGTATATCTTAGCATAAAATGAGGAATAGGAATAAATTGTTTCTAGAGACCCTTACAAAGAGGCCTTCCAGATAGGGAATAAGAGACCTGTGAAAGTGTTTCAAATAGGTGTTAAAGCCAAGTGACAAATCAAAGGGACAATTTGAAAGGCTCCCTCCTTCAAAGCAAGGGCTGTGTGAATCACGCAGGAAATTGTTAACCAATTACTTGAGAAACACAGGTCTGGGCCTGTGTAGCAAGCCAGCCTTTACTGAGTGCTAATTCCCTCCCTCCCTCCCACCCACCCTGGCATAATCTTATCTTTATAGGCTCTTAGACCTATTAAAAAGGGAGGGGTATTCAAATTCGCTTTCAGGTGCAGCTGGTTATTCTCACCAGAATAGATTAATTAAGGCCCTGAAATTAATTAATCTTGAAGTGAACAAGTCCCTTAAACTTATTTGCTATAGTTGTATTAGTACAAGTATCCCTAGTAGTTTTAAACAACTTAAATAGCTAAATAAAACTTTAAAACTAAGATGCAGACAGCAGTCCAGCAGCAAGATGGGGGTTATCCAGTCTTTTTCACTGAGTATCCCATGTACGATTTTCTCCCAGTTGGTGAGGGGTCTTATGTGTGCACTATGTGCAAGGAGCTCTTTGTCCTCAGAGAACGAGTCCAATCTCTGGAGACTAGAGTAGCAGACTTGGAGGACGTAAGAAAGACAGAGAAGTATACAGACATGGAAACATGAAGGCAGAAGATGACCACATGGTCGGTCTAGTCTGTATTTCCATGTCAACAAAAATAGTCGCCCTTTTACCTTTAGAGATCCTCTGTGTATGTCCCATGCTTTTTTGAATTCAGATACTATCCTTGTGTCCACCACATCCAATGGGAGACTATTCCATGCATCTACCATTCTTTCCATAAAGAGATATTTCTGCATATTACTTCTGTCTATCCCCTATCACTCTCATCCTATGTCCCCTCATAGCAGAGCTTGCCTTCAATTGAAAGAGACCCTCCTGTGCATCTATGCCACAGAGGTATTTAAAAGTCTCTATCATATCGCCCCTATCCCGCCTTTCCTCTAAAGTATACACATTAAGATCTTTAAGTCTGTCCTCATATGCTTCGTAATGAAGACCTCTAATCATTTTAGTAGCCACCCTCTGCACCGACTCCAACCTGCTTATATCCTTTTGAAGGTGCGGTCTCCAGAATTGCACACAATATTCCAAATGAGGTCGCACCAGAGACTTAAACAGAAGCATTATCGCCTCCTTTTTTCTGCTGGCCATTCCTTTCCCTATACACCCAAGCATCCTTCTAGCTTTCACAGTCGCCTTTTCTACCTTTTTAGCTACTTTAAGATAGTCGGACACAATTACACCAAGGTCCTGCTCTTCTTTCGTGGATAGTAGTACCTCACCCCCTACACTGTACAGCTCCTTTGGATTTTCACAGCTTACATGCATTACCCTGCATTTTTTGGCATTAAATTTCAGTTGACAAAATCTAGACCATTTTTTTTGTTTATAGTCTTTATTGAGTTTTCCATAACACAAACACACCCTTGAAGTCCTTGACCATTACATTCTGTATAACATACATAGTACTATAATAAACAATTTTCTTTTTAGAACAAATTTATATCCCTTGTGTAGTCTTGACATTGTATTCAATTACTACTTGGACCCTCCCCCCCTTCCCTGCTCCCCCCCCACCCCTTAACCCCCCCCCCCACCCCTTAACCCCCCCCCCCTTGCTGTCTTTCTACTTTCTTAGGGTATTGCGCTTGGAAACAGTGCCATAATTGTTGGTAGCACTTCCAGCGTGAGGACTTTTTATTGACCCCTATCAAGCATTCTACAGCCGCCATCATGTGCATAGTTGTTGTCCAGTGCCTTATGGAGGGGGTGTCCTCTCCCACCCAGTATTGTAGGATAAGTTTCTTTGCCACCCCTATCCCTATCATAATAAAGTGGTCTTCCATCTTTCTTATGTTACTGTCTCCTAATGGGCCCTCATCCCCCAACAAAAGCATATTGTATGTCCATTTTACTTGTTTCCCAGTTATCTTGGTCAAACACTCCAGCCCTGGGTGCACAGCTCAGTCAGATTGGGGCATTCTAAAAAAAAACATGTTTAAAGGTCTCTGCCAGGCCTTTGCATTTGTCACACTGATTATACGTCCACATCCCTAGTCATGCCCCTCATTCTTTTGTAAGGTACTCTCTGTTCAATATCTGGTATTGCATTTCTTGGTAGCGTGCTGAGGTGAATATTTCCGGTATTCGGACAAATCACCGCCCTAGGTGTTCCTCTCTTACTTCTTCCCCTAATTCCTCAGTCCATCGATCAGCAAGTTCATTAAGTGATGTCGTAGGTAGCATATCTCTTAATATATGGTATCAATTCCGTAGTATATTCCATTGAGGGGCTCTGCTAACAAATTACTTCTATCAATGCCTTTCACATGCACTGCGAACTCCCGACTGCGCTCCTTTCACCTTGCTGCACCTTACGCCTGGAACAGCCTACCTGCATCTGTGCGCCTGGCATCCTCCTTGGCCCTCTTCAAATCCAGATTGAAGACCCACCTCTTCACTGTTGCATTCAGATCCTGACTCCTTCCTCATCTAACCCTAACCGCCGTCATCATATATGACCAAACTACTGACCAAACCGTGCCTTGCGCATAACTGACTAATGCTCTACCTTGCGCAGAACTGACTAATGCTCTATACTGTTCTAACTTATGTTTTGTTCTAACTAGATTGTAAGCTCCGATGAGCTTGACTCTGACAGGCAGGGACTATCTCTGTATGTTGGCTACCTCTTGTTAGGTCAGCTGTGCAGCGCTGCGTGCGTGGCGCTTTATAAGTGCTGAATAGTAGTAGTAGTAAGTTATGGAAGTCCCTATCACTTTCTGTGATGTCTAATTACCCAGGGTGCATTTTCTTTATTGTTTGCCAATAGTGCCTCATCTGCATGTAGGGGTATAGATGTGTTCCGGGCAACTGCATTCTTAGTTGGAGAGTTTCGAATGATGACATGTCGCCCTGTCCCCATTTTCCTATGCAACTCAGGTCTAGTATTCTTCTGGTGTTCCATTGCTTAAACTGGCTTTAACTCTGTTCTGGGGGGGATTCCGGGATGCCCCACTATTTGTAGGAATGGTGTTATTTGCCAGCTGCAGCCTTGCTTCCCCGCCTACCATTTCCATGCCCTCCTGAGTACTCCCACCCAAACCCCATATTCTGGGTGGGTTAGGTCAACTTTTTTACAGTGGAGAACGCTAATGATTCTGTAGGGATGATTCCATGTGACTATTAGTCCCTCTGGTCCATATTGCCCCGTCTCTGTATAGCTATCATGTATCCAGCGGATTAACGCTTCAAAGATCTGGAAGACCTGCTTCCCCCTTCTCTCGGGCCTGTATCATCTTAGCATAACTAATATGGACTCTTTTGCCCCGCCATAAGAAGGCTTTGACCACCCCTTTACAAATGATCTCGTCCGCTTTACTCACCCAGAATGGTAACATCTGTAAATTACATACATAGTAACATAGTATATGACAGCAGATAAAGACCAGTATGGTCCATCTAATCTGTCCAGCAAGGCAGCAAGAGTAGGTGCACCTGCCTCTCTGTGCAGGTCACCTCTCCCCATGCCTTTGTTTAGGGGTGTACCCACCGCTCTGTGTAGGTCACCCCTATTTGTTGAGATATAAGAGATAGTTATGCTTATTTTGACTTCATCCTGTTGCTAAAAAAGAACATGTGGGAATCGAACCGACCCTCTGGGGTGTCTAAACACAGTGCACGAACAACTATGCTAACGCTGCAAGCCATAATATTTTGGATAGTATGACCATTTTTACCACAGACATCAGCCTATAAAGGGATAGTGGCAAGTCTCTCCATTGCTTACATAATCATTTGAGGAGTTTCACTTTGTTTGATATGTTAAGCCTGGTATACCAGTGACTGATCTGGGTGAATGAAGATGCCTAAGTATTTCATGGGGCCTTTGGTCCATTTGAATTCTTCGCTTCCCCCTTCAAACGGTTTCCCTAATCCCACTAATTTTGCCTCTAATTTTCCCATATTAATTTTTAAGCCTGAGAACAGACAAAACTATCTCAGTGTTGCTATCAGTTTATCCCACCCTTCCTTTGTATGGTGCATGCTTATTAGCATATTGTCCGCAAATAGATTTATTTTATTGATTTTCTTACCCACCGTAACCCCCCCCCCCCCCCCCCGAATCTCAACTGATTCCCCAATTTTTATTGTTAGGGGTTCTAACATTAATGGGGACAACAGACACCCTTATTGTGTGCCTCATTGGAGCTCAAAGGGTGTCTGCCAGCTTTCGTTCACCAGCACCTGTGCACTTGGTTGATTATATAGGTTTTGGATCCATCTGTGAAAGTACCCTGTTACACCATATTGTTTTAGCACCCAATATAGATACTCCCAGCAGACCGTATTGAATACTTTTTCCACATCCAGTCCCTCTAGAATTATTGTGGAATCCCGTGATCTCCATTGTCGGAGCATTGTAAGGGTTCTTAGAATGGCTCCCTCTGCTCCCCAATCCTTTACAAATCCCACTTGATCTCTTTGTATGAGATCCGGTAGAATATCACTTAGTCTCTGTGTTAACACCGTTATAATAATTTAAGGTCTTGATTAAGGAGCAACATTGGTCTGTAAGATTATTCTATTTCTAAATCTCATTCTGGTTTTGGTAGCAGCAGTATTGCTGCTCTAGTTGTATAGGGTCCCATCTTCCCCTTTTCTACTGGCTCCTCTCCCTAATTGACCAGGGGCGAGCCACAAGGTCTCCCAGAATTTTATAAAATTCTGGCCCAAGTCCATCAGGTCCCGGGGCCTTGGCTGGTCATAGGTGTTGAATAATCCCCCTTACTTCCCCTTCTGTGAGGGGCCTATTGAGCTACTGTCTCTGTTCATCCGTGATCTGGGGTAGATTCATCTGCTTCAAAAAGTCTTCCCTACTCTTCTCACCCCTGTTTTCTGCTCCATACAGTTTCTCAAAGAATTTTGTGACGCGTTTAGCAATCTCTACCTCTTGCACTGTCACTGACCCATCTATATTCCGTAGCTTAGTCACTGTATTCCTTGTTTTAGCTGGTCTCAGTAAATTGGCCAATAATTTTCCTGTCTTATCCCCCCATTGATATAACTGGTATTTATAGAATCTAATACTCTGCATAGCACGTTGTTGCAAAATGGCATGGATTTTATTCCTGCCCTCCTGCAACTTCAACTGTGCCTGTTCAGTCCCTTCTTGGGTCCATAAATCCTGTAGGTTACTCAGACCCTATTGTAATGCCTCCCTTTGTTTGCGTTGCTAGGCCACTGTGTACCCTATGATACGGCTCCTCAAGACTGCCTCTCAGTATGTTCCAGGACTGACATCCATTGTTTTGTTTTCTGCTTCATAGTCTAGCCACGCTTTCCTAATAAAAGTTTGAAAATTTACATTTTGCATCCAGGCTGGGTTCAGGCGCCATGTTTTTCTCTGCTTCTTCCCGCTCCCTCTGAATTTCAACTGTACCATTGCATGGTCGGAGACCACGGTCAGATTTATGGTAGCACTAGACACTGTGTTATATAATTCTTCCTCCAATAGTAAGTAATCTATGCATCTGTGTACCTTGTGGGGCCCTGAATAATCTGTGAATTTTTTTTCTAATGTCCTCCATCCGTCTAGAAATTCCAGTTCTGGCATAGTAAGTTAGTCCCTTTATGCTCTGCTCCCTTCAGCCCTACCCTTGGGGGTTGGCAGTCTAGGGTGCTGTCTGCTACCATATTAAAGTCCCCTCCCAATATTACTTGGTATTCCGCCGGATCTGCTAAGTGACTTATCAATTCAAGATATAATTTGTGTTGATAATTGTTGGGGGGATATATTCTGCCTAGGATCACTTTTTTTTGTTGTTGTTGAGAACTTCCCAAGCCAGTATGTATCTTCCCTTGGGGCCCTCACTACATGGTGGGTTTCCCATACTGCTCTCTCTCCCACCAGGATGGCCACCCCTTGTTGCTGAGTATTGTATTGTGCTTCTATGAATTTGCCTACCCACCTTCTTCTCAGCTTGAGGTGTTCCACGGCTGTCAGATGTATTAGGGCAATTGTTGCTCCCAAGGCCCGTAAATAAGTGAGCATCCTCTCCCTTTTTATCGGGGAGTGTAGGCCCCCAATATTCAGGGTGACAATAGTACTTTCAGCCAATCTTGATTAAGGTCCTTTCCTTAGTCTGCTTATTGTTCCTATAACACACGCTCCAGAGGTTTCCCAGCTGGAACCCCTAGTCAGCCTATTTTCTTCTTAAGCCTCCCCCAACTCTGTCTGATGTTCTTTTCTCCCCCACCCTCAATGTTTGCCCTTCCTTTGTTCCCCTTGTAGCTGTTTTTTCCTCCTCCCAAATCCCACCCCATCTTATCCTTTTCTCTCCCCTCCCTCCTTTTGTATCCATTCATCCCCTTACCCCACCATTCACTCTCTTGCATTCTCCTGTCTCCCCATGTGGGCTAATCCCACAAGCCCCAAGCTGTTTCTCATTTCATTGGATTGCACAGAAACTTAATTTCACACTTGCATTTGGGAGGATCAATAGTGTTTCCTTCGTTTCACCATGTTTGGCACATACTGTCATTTCTGTGCTTTCTCTGTGGGCTCATAATGTCTCCAAGCACCTTCTCCATGATAGGCATCCAAGTCCATCCTTTTCTCAGTGACTAGCTCATTCAGGCCAAGTCACAGTCCGAGGCAGTCAGCATGACTGCCCAGATCATTCTGTTCCTGGAAAGGCTCAGCTGGGTGGTCAACCACAACAAGTTATCTCATACTCTCTGTCACTGGAATATCTCAGGGCATGTTTTGACACCTGCATATGCAGTGTCCTTTTGGCTTCCTAATGGTACACCCAGTTGCTGACTCAGTTGGCAACCTTTGGGTCACGTTTGCCCAGAGTCTGGGACTATTGCCAGTTGCTGGGCATGATGTTGGCCACAATAGAGCTTTTTCCTTGGGCCTCCAGCAGGAATAGAGACTTACACTTGGTGCATGTTAGGAGGGTGCTGCACCGATACATGAGAATTGCCAATCCTTTCCATAGGACTGGCTGTTCACCCTTTATGCTGCTGTGCGCAAGGGAGAAGAGGCCTCTAAAGCTACTTTGGGGCACTGAATAAAGGATGAGATCTAAAGAAGGATGAGAGCTCTGGGCACAGGCTTCTCCCTGGGCAAAAAGGAGTTTTGTATCTCCTGTTGAGATTTGTCGGGCAGCAATATGGTCTTCCCTCTCTACTTTTGTTAAGCATTACTGGTTGGATATCCATGCCAGGACGGATGTGGTTTTTGGTGCAGCCGTTCTTGAAGCAACTGTGTCTTCTTCCTACCCAATTGAGTCATAGCTTTAGCACGTCTCACTGGACTAGACAGGTCCATCAGGATGATCAGAAGGTGAAGTTTTAGATCTCCAGGAACAAGCAGGAATGAGTCTTCACATATGGGTACGTCGGTACAGACGGAGCCTGCGCGGGAACGCTCCCCAGCGTCCAATCAGAAAGCTTTTGGGAGCATCCCTCAGCGCCTGCGTGCTGCCTTCCTGCCTTTCCAACTGTCTCTCCTCAGTTTTCGTTTTTCCGCGGAGCCGGCAGGACGTCCTCCTGTCACTGCAGAAAATTCTTCTTTAATTCTTTTGTTTTCTTGTGGTCGCGGCTGTCTCCCCGACTCCACCGGTACCGCTGGTGTTTCTTTTTTCTTTTTCTGAAATTCAGGGAATATTTTCCCTCAGTTTTTTGTCTTAAATCTTTTTAGGCCTTCTAGGCCTGTCCATGTCCCTCATGGAACCGCCAGCTTCTTTCTCAAATGTTTAAGCTGTGGCGGTACAGCTTTATTTTTAGACTCCAAAAACTGGTGTCTAACCTGTTTGGGTCCTGACCATTTTCCTCCGGAGCTCTCGGGCCACAGTATTGTGAGAAGAGATTTTCAACATTGAGTTTCCCTCGATACCAGGTTCCCTTCCAGTGTCAGGGCACCGACCCTTTCTTCTTCTACATGGGATCAGGTAACCCTCAAACAGTCTGTTAAGACTAGCCAACCCTCGAGTGGTAGGTCTCATGCACAGCATGAAGACGGCTCTGGCCTTGCCCTCGAGGGTCCATTGGCTTCAAAACCCCGGCGGGAGTCTTCGGCCTCTAAAGCCTATGAGGGGTTTCAGGTTGTTCCTGGGGCTCACCCCTCACAGAACATACCTGAGCCATGCTCGGTGGTGGCATCCGCTTCGAGCGGTACCGATACCCCGGCATCGGCACTGGTGCTGGACGTTACACTCCTCACCAGGGATCGTCATCTGGCTTTCTCGGTACCTTCGGGACCGGTGGATATGCTCCAGATTGACTTTCCAGTATCGGCATCAACGCCGATACTACCACCAACGTCAATACCCTCTAGACATGCATCGATAGACTCGCTTCCTTCGATGCCGAGTCTGGAATCGATCTCTAGTCTGGAAGACTGGGTACCGACACGTCTCGGTACCGATACTTACCGGTACCGGATGCTCGGTACCGAGGGTGATTACCAAAGGCGTTCGGTTACCTCGGTACCGATTGAGCTGCCACCGATGACTGCTCCGATGTCGGTGTTGCCTTCGATTCCGACAGTGCTACCGGTATCGGTACCGGTATCCGCAGTAGCATCGGGGCCAGCTCCTTCCATGCTTCTTTCACCAGGGTCGCTCCTTTCTCTACCAAGTTTGGAGTCGATACCTGGCATGGACGATGCAGTACTGACTGTCACAGGTCCTGACCTCCAGTACCAGCATCCATCCCTTAAGGATCCTTTTTTGCACCGTGCAGGATCTTATATTCCTATATACTCAAGTAGATCCTCCGGTGCCCAGGCTAGTTCTTCAGGTCTAGCCTGTCCAGGGACGGTTCTCTTTGGAGATCCTTCTTTTCAGAATTTCTTCCTGGATATGGCAAGATCTCTTGCTATTCCTATCCCTGGCCATGATCCTACACAAGGCTCTGTTTCTACTGAAGAAAAGGAAAACATAATGCTTCCTTTACATCATTCCTTGCAGGATCTTCTTCTAAGAATGTGGGAAGCACCTTTAAAGGTACCCTCACTTTCTAGAGCAACTGATCTTCTGTATCAGGTGCCCCCCTCTCCAGGGTTTCAAAAGACTCAACTTCCCCATCATTCCATTGTGGTGGAATCAGCAATGAGGAAGGTGAAAAGTAAGAAGAAGCACTCTTCTTACCCACCAGGTCGTGAGTCTAGGACACTAGATGCCTTTGGACGTCAAACCTTCCAGACATCCATGCTGTCAGCAAGGATTCTCTCATATATTTTTTATATGAGTCTATCTCTTCAGGAGGTCACAAAGAAATTATATCTTTTGACTCCTTTTCTTTCAGAGCCCAGGACTGCAGACTATTCCTTACTACTTAGTCATATTCAAAGTATCTCTTGGTTTCTTACTCGTGCTTCCCTAGACTCTTTTGAGTCTGTTAGTAGAACTTCTGCTATAGCCATAGGGGCACGACGTAGAGCCTGGCGTCAAGCTTCAGACTTAAACAAATGGGCACAACAAAGACTGGGTAATACTCCTTGCACTGGAGAAAATCTCTTCAATAAGGAGTCTTTACATCAGGTTGCTCAGTGGTCCACTGACTTCCCTGTTTCTGAAGGCTATCCTAAGCCTTCTCCTTCCCCAATAGGTAGGAAATGCCCTACCAAACCTTCTTTCCCTAGGAGGAGAAGGTTTTACTCTTCTCCTGCCCATCATACAGATGTTCCCAAGCAGGGGAAACATCGCCCTGGTCTGAAGAATCCAAACTCTCGCCAGGCTAAACAAACCCAGCAACCATAGGGTTCTGATTAATCTGTTTTCTACCTCTTGGAGTTTACAACCTACAGTTGACTTCTTCTCAGCAGACGTTTTTCACTGTTTTTCATTCAAAACTCTATACATGGATTCCTTTTCTCAGGACATCCAGTTGCTCCTAGGTATGCTGAGCTGTCAGGATATTCATGTCTATGGGTCACAGATTTCTCCTCTTCTTCCTGCCAAGAAGAGAGATTTAACAACTATCCCATGATAGTTTTCTGTACCAACATGAATTTTTTCCTTCCACAGACCTACCATATGGTAAGTCACCCTTCAGCTCCTGTTTCTCTACCCTCTTATCCAGGGTTTCCTCTGTACGAGTGGTACCATACCACTGGAGGGCTTCTTTAGCCTTTCTAGTCTTTCTTTCCATTCCAGTGTGGAGTTTTTTCTCTTGAGTAAACTCCCTCCTTTTGCCTGGGCAGCTCATCAGACAGGGACAGGAATTTCTTCTCTTGTTCTGTCTGTTTTTTCTGTTTTACACAGAAAGATTCTCTCTGCTGTCTTATTCAGCAGCTGCCCATGCAGGAGTTCCAGTGATTGAACTACTGGTACTTTTCCACAAGTTTCCAGTCTTGTCCTCCACTACTTTCTGTCTGGCCTTAGTAGTGATTCCAAGACAGTGCATACATCTTTCTTGGATAATCCTTATCACTTCAGGCTTATCACACAATCTTCTATTCTTGCCATCTCCAATTCCTTTGGGTTTAGCAGCATAGTTGACGTGGCTGCTGGGTTTTTCCAACAGCCAGTTCTATCTCCCAATTCTCCTGCATAATGCTCTCTGCAATCCTACAGAGAAGCTTTCCACTATGGGCCCTTGCTAGAGAGCATGGTTTTTTTTTCTCTAATGACTATCCTATATGGTTGAAAAAGGCTTCCTCGGTCATTCCCCATGACTGTGAGGGTTCTTCACACCCTACTAACTCCTTTTAAAATAAAGGACATAAGCCTTCTCTACGTGAAAGTCTAAAGAGTTGTCCAATTCCTACAGGGAATATGCTCTTTTTTCCTTGCAGCTTGTCCTCGTGGTATCCTAATCCTTCATGGACAGCACATATTTAACTAAAAAATGCATGATACCCCTTTTGTCCCTCAAGTGGGTCAACCTGGTATCTCATCCTATGCATTTTCTGTCCATTTACCATGCTAGAGTTCTCCAGGACTCAGGACTTGCTGTTTACAGACTGATATTATCCTCTGGTTTTTCACGCAACCATCCTGGTTATTTCACTGAATAGCATTCCTGCACCATCATAACCAGGGGGAATAGATTCTCTATATATCTTCTCAAGTAGGTTCCACCTTCTTGTTATTGGATGAATCTTTCCTCTTCACATCTCCCATGTGAATGTTCTTATAGGCATATCTCTGTCTGCTTAATTGCAGACATTTATCTTTAGACCTATATATTCATATATGTATATATATCTATATACATCTCTATAGATACATATGTCTGTCAGCTGCGTGTGCATATGTTATGCCCCTCTAGATCTCACTACAGACATAAATATATACATATATATATATATATATATATATATATATATATATATATGAGCATCTCGACAGATACGCACACATATATGTGTATATATATATATATATATATGTATATGTGTGTATCTGTCGAGATGCTTCATTATAGGTAGATATGTATTTACATACTTATCTCTCTAACTGTCTATGCTCATAAAAGTTATCTCCAGGAACAAGCAGGAATGAGTCTTCACATATGGTTACGTCGGTACCGACGGAGCCTGCACGGGAATGCTCCCCAGCATCCAATCAGAAAGCTTTTGGGAGCATCCCTCGCGCCTGCGCGGTGACTTCCCGCCTTTCCCACTGCCTCTCCTCAGTTTTCGTTTTTCCGCGGAGCCAACAGGATGTCCTCCTGTCACCGTAGAAACTTCTTACTTTAAAATCCTTATTTCTTGTTTTCTTGTGGTCGCGGCTGTCTTTCCCGCCGATACCGGTACCGCCGGTGCTTTATTCTTTTCCTTTTCAAACTTACAGAAATATTTCTCCTCAGTTTTTTGTTTTAACTTTTTGGGCCTACCAGGCCTTTCCAAGATGGAGCCTTCTTCCCCTAAGAAGTGCCTTCACTGTGAAAACTTAGTTTTCTTTTTAGACTCCAATGCTTGGTGTCTAACCTGTTTGGGTCCTGACCCTTTTTCCCCTGATACTTCAGGCTATATGGTTGGGAGACGACCTTCCCTTTTTCGAGTTTCCCCCGATATCGTTTTTCCTCCTAAGGTGAGGACACCGGTTTATTATTCTCTCCAGGATCAGGTAACCCACAAACAGTCTGTTAAGACTAGACAATTCTTGAAGGGTAAGTCTCATGCACAGCATGATGACGGCTCCGTCCTTGCCCTCAAGATCCCATTGGCAATAAAACCCCGGCGGGAGTCTTCGGGCTCCAAAGCATTCACGGGGTTTCAGGTTGTTCCTGGGGCTCACCCCTCACAGAACATACCTGAGCCGTGCCAGGGGGTGGTATCCGCTTCGAGTGGTACCGATAACCCGGCACCGGCATCGGTGTCGAGTGCTGCACTCTTCACTAGGGATCGTCATCTGGTGTCCTCGGTACCTTCGGGGCCGATCGATATGACCCAGATTGGCTTTCCTGTATCCCAGCCATGCTCAGGGTTGGTACCGGCTTCGAGCGGTACCGATACCCCGGTATTGGCATCGGTATCGAGTGTTCCACTCTTTACCTGGGATCGTCATCTGGAATCCTCGGTACCTTCGGGACCGATCGATACGACCCAGATTGACTTTCCTATATCTTCACCGTGCTCGGGGTTGGTACCGACTTCGAGCGGTACCGATACCCCGACATCGGTGCCGGTGTCGAGTGTTCCTCTCTTCGCCGGGCATCATCTTCGAACGTCCTCGGTACCCTCGGTGCCGTTCGATGAGATTCCAATTGACTTTCATGTATCGGCATTGCTGATACCACCACCAACGTCGGTACCTTCTAGACATGCATCGATAGACTCGCTCGCTTCGATGCCGAGTCTAGAATCGATATCCAGTCTAGATGACTTGGTACCGACGTGTTTCGGAACCGATCCATATCGTTTCCGGCTACGCAGTACCGAGGATATTCACCAAGGCTCTCTGGTTACCTCGGTACCGCTTCAGCAGCCCTCGATTACTGCTTCGATGACATTATCTCCGATACCGGTACCGGTGTCGGGGTCGATTCCTGCAGTTCCATCGGTGCCATCGATCCTTTCTATGCCTAGTTTGGAATCGATACCAGGCACTGACGATGCAGTACTAACTGCCTCAAATCAGAACTGTCAGTATCACAGTCCATCGAGCAGGATTCTTTTTCTGCACCAGTCCAGTATATCTTCTGGTGCTCAAGCTGCTCCTTCAACCTCAGCTTGCCCAGGATTAGTTCCTATTGGAAATCCTTCTTTTCAGAAGTTTCTCCTTGACATGGCAGCCTTTCTTGCCATTCCTATTCCTGGTTTTTCTCTTGACCAAGATCCTGCAGAAAAGGAAAATATAATGCTTCCTTTACATCATTCTTTACAGGATCTTCTTCTGAGGATATGGGAATCAACCTTAAAGGTTCCTTTGCCTTCTACAGCCATTAACGTTCTGTATCAGGTACCTCCCTCTCCAGGGTTCCAGAAAAACCAACTTCCACATCATTCCATTGTAGTGGAATCAGCAATGAGGAAGGTAAGAAGCAAGAAGAAGCATTCTTCTTATCCGCCAGGTCGTGCATCTAAAGCACTTGATGCCTTTGGACATCAAACCTTCCAAACTTCTATGCTGGCTTCAAGAATTATTTTATATATTTTTTATATGAGTCTGACACTTCAGGAGGTCACAGAGAAATTATCTCTCTTGTCTCCTTTTTTGTCAGAACCTAAGGCCTCTGACTATTCCTTGCTTCTCAATCATAGCCGGAATATCTCTTGGTTTCTTTCTCGTGCTTCTCTAGACTCTTTTGAGTCTGTTAGCAGATCCTCTGCTATTGCCATTGGAGCACGTCGTACAGCCTGGCTGCAGGCTTCAGACTTGAGCAGATGGGCACAACATACACTGGGTAATTCTCCTTGTACTGGAGAAAATCTCTTCAATAAAGAGGCTTTACGTCAGGTTGCTCATTGCTCCACTGACTTTCCTAGTTCTGGAAACCGTCCTAAGCCTTCTTTTTCCCCAGGGCATAGGAAATGTCCTACCAAACCTTCTTTCCCTAGGAAAAGAAAGTTTCATCCTTCTTCTGCCCATCCTCCAGATGTACCCAAGCAAGGGACATCTCATCCTCGTCTGAAGTCTCCAGACTCTAACCAGGCTAATCATAGCCAGCAACCATAGGTTCCTGTATGTTGCAATCTACAGTTAACTTCTTCTTACCAGAAGTTATTCTTCAAACCCTACACTGGTTTTTCTTTTCAGTATGCTAAGCTGTTAGGATATTTTTGTCCATGGGTTACAGAATTCTCCCTTTCCTTTTATTATAAAGGGAGATTACAATTATCCCATGATAGTTTCTGTCCCCACAGGGACATTTTTTCCTTCAGCTGACTTACCATATGGTATGTCACCTTCCAAGCCCCTCTTTTCCAGGGTTTCCCCTGCTCGAGTTGGTATCATACTGAAACACTTCTCTTTCCTTCCAGTGTAGACTTTTTGCTATCCTTCAGTGCATGCTCTGAACAACTCATCAGACAGGGACGGGAATATCTCCGCTCCCTCTGTCTGTTTTTCTCCCTGTTTTTATACAGGGGGATCCCCTCTGCTCTTTTGTTCAGTTGCTGTACAAGAAGGTGGGATGTCCTCCATCTTGTACTTTTTGAATCTCCTCCCCCACCAAGAGATGTTCTATTACTGTGCCATCATTACTATCACTGTGCCATCACTGTCTTTCTTCTTCATTTTCTCTTTCACTTCCTTTTATTCCTCTCTTTTCACTCTGATACCTTTCAGCTCTATCTCACCTACCATCTTCCATTTTTCTTTTCCCTACACTTCAAATGTTTTTCCAACCCCTATTCTTATTACTTCCTTCTCACATAGGTGCCATTGTGTCTATAAAATACTAGATTAAATGCATGGACATACACTTGCTCTCGAGCAGGTGTAAATGTTGGCGTATATTTTACACATCTGTTTTATAAAAGACAGTGATGGCACAGTGATAGTAATGATGGCACAGTAATAGAACATCTCTTGGTGGGGGAGGAGATTCAAAAAGTACAAGATGGAGGACATCCCACCTTCTTGCTTACTTGCAAAGGTTATTGATGCATATGCCCGAAAAAACTATAGAGAAGATTATCAGCCATATTCACTAGAGAAATAAGATATCTGTGGGAAGCAATTCGTAACAGGGTGCCTGTATGAAATGGTGAAGAAAGCATTTATTTAATGCCTCTTTTATGAAGGCCAAAGACCCAAATTGAATCTCAGGAATGAGGAAAATCAAAAAATGAATGACAAAATCAACCCTTTCCACCTAGATATTTTGAATAGTATCCCTTAAATTTTTGTCTGACAAGCTTATATTCAAGCTCAATGACTAGAATCTATTAGCTCATAACAACTGTCCTATTTGCTTTAAAGCTTCACATACCGTATTTTATATCCATTAAGCAATCTGTGTGTATTGCAATTCTTTTAACACTTGTGTTGTTAAAAAGGCAAATCGCCAGCACTTCACTTTCCATTGATAAAGCCCAATGTTATGTTGCAAATGCCATTCATTGCCTTTACTATGACTCCCAATGCTGTCGCTATTGCTCCCCCAATGCTGTCACTATTGCTCCTGACATAGTCTCAGCATACTTCTACGTTTTGATGACCCCATCTGCATCAGGGAATCCTTCAATTTAAAACTTGTCCCGACACCTTCAACACACTTAAATCTTGTATTAAGACACTTGTGCTACATTTCTTAATCACACTTCTCTGACTCTTATTTATAACTTTTGAGCCACTTGCTTACATCATCAACATACTACTACTACTACTAATCATTTGTACAGTGCTACATCTTATCATATCAGTTGGTTCTGAAAAGTTGCTTTGCTTCATAATGGTTCCAGCCAGTAAGCTGATATCAGAGGGGTTTGTAAAATATAATTCTTATCCAAGCGTATAAAGCTTAAATTCTGAAATTCCAGGGTATTTTCACCAATTTCCTATTCAGACCTAGGTCAACTAGTCCACATTCATATTTAGCCCACTTGCAGCTCTCATTCTTAAATGGTGTATTCATGCCTATTCCTTGTAGTTCAAGATACTGTCAAGATCTCCTCCCCAGCAGTTTGTTTAATTTTGTCAATAACTCTCCTTTGTAAATCAGTAATTATATAGCCAGCAGTAGATCAGTGTTCTGCCAAAGGAGAAGAAAGACTGTGTCAAAATCCTGCTTTTTATGTTCATTAAGGTGCAGTATCATTTTACGTTTTGTTATTCCAATGTATATAAGGGGGCATAGGCATACTTTTAAATAAATTACATAAATTGATTCACAATTGGAGTACGTTTTGACTTGAAATATATGCTTGTTCAACAAAAATTTAAATTTAAGGGATGATATTCAAAATATCTAGGTGGAAGGGATTCATTTTGATCAAGCTTTATAAAGGCAACATAGGTTCCTATGTGCCTTCATGAAATGCGTTTGTACAATGAAGCCTTGTAGCATACAAATTTACACCTGATCCAAAGAATGTGTAAATGTGCATGTACTCTGTGTCTATACACACATTTTATAAAATAAGTGCATACATTGCAATGCTATTTATTTATTTATTTATTTATTTATTTAACTATTTCTTTTATACCGCCCCTTCCAGAGATCAAGGGCGGTTTACATATAACAAGTTAACAGTCATGTACACAGTTTGTATACAGTTTACATAGAACATAGAACAATAGAAATCAACTATTTACATTAAACAGTAAATATAACATTTATAGGTAATAAAGCAAACATATTAAACTTTATACAAATGAATATTTACAGTGTGTGGTGTGTGTGGTGTGTGGGGCAGGAATTGGTGTAGGTGCTGGAATTTAGTTCCTTTTTTTCGTTTTCGTCTTCAGGTGTGAGGGGGGGGGGAAAGTCTTGAGGTTACATTGTTGGGTTAGGGGATTAAGGGAGTTTGTGTATGTGTGACCATGTTTGTTGTGGAGCTGGCTTTGGGGGAATAGGGGATTTCGAAGTGTTCAGTGAACAGGTAGGTCTTTAATTCTTTTCTGAATTGGGTGAGGTCTCTTATGGTGCGAAGTTCAATAGGGAGGTCGTTCCAGAGTGTGGGGGCAGTGAATGAGAATGCTCTGGAGCTAGTGGAATTCTTAGTTTTACGAATGGCTTTTGGTGTGATGAGGGAGTGGGCTGCGTTCTGTCTGAGGGTCCTTGTCGATGTTGGAGATTGTAGTAATGTGGATAGGTGTGAAGGGGTTATGTCATTTATGAGTTTATAGGTTGTTAGGATAGTCTTATATTTGATTCGGCTGTTTATAGGGAGCCAGTGGAGTTCCAGTAGTATTGGGGTTACGTGGTCAGTTAGGCGAGCTTTAGAGATTACCTTTGCACAGATGTTTTGTGCTCTTTGGAGAAGGTATATGCTTTTTTGGGGGAGGCCTATTAGGAGACTATTGCAATAGTCGAAGTGCGGGGTGATCAGTGTACTTACTACGGATCTAAAGTCTTGTGTTTCAAGAAGTGGCCTTAGGTGCTGAATAGTTTTGAGTTTATAGAAAATGGTTTTTACTATTTGTTTTATGTGTGGTAGCATGGTGAGGGTGTGGTCTATTATTACTCCTAAGTATTTTACCTGTTTTCTGACGGGTATGGAGGTTTTGTTGATTGTGATTGTTTCTGGGTATGTGTTCTCAGTCGTGGGTGGTCTTGTCACAAACATTGCCTCAGTTTTTTTGAGGTTTATGCTAAGGTGGTTAGTTTCCATCCAGGAGGAGGTCTCAGCCATGCATTTGGATAGCGAGTCATATGTAGGGTTTTTAGCATTTATGGGGATAGCTAACATGATGTCATCGGCATATATAAAATGGTTAATTCTGTGTTTTTTAAATATGTCTGTTATCGGTTGCAGGTACAAGTTAAATAAGAGGGCTGAAAGGGCTGATCCTTGGGGTATTCCCTGTCCTTGAGGGAATGTTTCTGATGCTTGTTGGTCAATTTGGACTCGTATTAATCTGTGTGAAATATAGGATTTGAACCAGTTAAGGACAATCCCGCCTATTCCTAGGTTTTCTAATCTGTTGATCAGTGTCATGTGATTAATGTTATCGAAGGCGGCAGAGATATCTATAAAAAGGAGTAAGAAGCCTTGATGTTTGTCATCTGTGCCCTTGATGAGGAAGTCCATAAGGGTGATTAGGAGGGTTTCTACTCCATGGAATGGGCGGAAACCAAATTGGTGTGAGTCAAGAGGTTTGTGTTCATCAATGTGTTCTTGTAACTGAATTTGAATTGTTTTCTCTATTATTTTGGCTATGAATGGAATGCTGGCTATGGGTCTGTATGAATTCGGGTCTTTTGAGTCGAGCTTATTATTCTTTATTATTGGTCGGAGTGTTGTGAGTTTTAGGGCATCAGGCATGATGCCCTGTGAAAGGGATTGGTTAACGATGTATTGTATATTTACCACCAATTCAGCTTTTGCACACTTAATCCATGACACCGGGCATGGATCGAGTGGGGAAGTGGTGGTGTTTATCATAGTTATGATTTTAAGGAGTTGTTTTTGTTCTACCAACTGGAAACTTGTCCATTCATGTGAGATTTTTGTGTTTGATAATACAGGAGTTGAGGTAGTGGTTTTGTTTTTTAGTTTTTCTGCAAAATGTTTTGCTAGTGTTTGTATATTTATTGCTTGTTGTTTAGGTTCGGTGTTATTAGTTTTGGTTAAAGTTTTTACTATCGCGAATAGCTCCCTTGGGCGGTTGATGGAAGAATTTATTACTTTGGAGTGGTAGTCTCTTTTTGATTTGTTAATTGCGTTTTTGTATTCCATAAGTAAGAGCATGTATTGGGATTTGTTTTCATCAGATTTTAGTTTTCTCCATCTCTTTTCTTGTTTCCTCAGTAGTTTTTTTAGTTTTGTCAGCTCTTTTGTGAACCATTTTTCTGTCTTTTTTGTTCGTTTGTGTAAGACTTGTGTGTGGGCAGCTGCTTTTTGAATGGTTAGATTCCAATGCGTTATGGTTGAGTTGATGTCTGGTGAGCTTGTGTCTAGTTCAGGTAGTACTTTATCGAGGAATGTGTCTTTGTCAAAGCGTGCGAAGCGTGATGTATGTGGAGTTGTGCTCTCATTGTTTTTTGGGATTTGTGCTGGTAGCTGGATTGTGATTAGATGGTGGTCTGACCAGGGTACTTCAGTTATACTCGGAGTGGTATGTAGTAAGTGATTGTAGAGTGTGGCTGGGAGGAAAATTACATCAAGTATGTTACCTTTTTTGTGCGTAGGGGCATGTATTATCTGTGTGAACCCCATTTGTGACATAGTGTCTATGAAGTTATCTGATTGTGAATGGTTCAGTGATGGAAGGTTCAAGTCCCCAAGGAGTAAAAGTGGTTTGCTTTGTGATGCTGTACATGCAAGTTCTAGGATAGGGGTGAGGTTTTTCTGATCGGATGATGGGGGTCTGTAGATGAGGGTGAGAGCCATAGTTTTATTTTCTATGTTAACGATGTCTATTCCATCTATATTATTTAGGTTTGTTAGGGTGAATTTTAGGTAATTTTTGGTGAGAATCATTACACCCCCTCCTCTTTTTATATTCCTTTGGCAATTGAAAATGTCATATTGATATGTGGTTAGCTGGTTAAGTAGTATAGTGTCTGTAGGTGAGAGCCATGTTTCAGTAATACAGATAATGTCAGGGGATGTGTCGTTAATTATGTCATTAATTATAGGTATTTTGTTTCTTATGGATCGTATGTTTATTAGGATGAGTTGTAGTTTGATGTTTGTATTGTCATTTTGGTCAATTTTATCACTTATGGGTTGTTGCTTTATTTGGATGAGGCGGTGATGGCGTTTGTGTGAAGTGTGGCGCGAGTGGTGATTATGAGAGTTTGTGTATGTAGAGCTATATATTGGGTTCTGGTATTGATTGTACGTGATTGGGAAATTATTATAAGGGTTCCGGTTATGATTGTAGATGATTGGGATGTTATTGTATGGACTTTGGTTGGTTTTGTAAGTGTATATGTGTTGAGTTAGGAGGGTTATTAAGAAGAGAATGCTACTCCAGTTCCATTCAGACTACACACCTACACTTGCTCCTATGTGCAGATAGTAAAAAGGTAGGGTTAATCTTGCTGTGTACCTACCTTATATATGTATATAGACATGCACAATTTATAACAGCAGTTTTTTCAGTATGTAAAACATGTTTTATGTGCAGAAAAGTCTATATAAAATTACTCCCAAATACCCACATGTACTCTACACAATTATTATTTATTGACTTTTAAGTGTTGTACATATTTGTTTTTTTAACACATGAAAAGGATTCAATATTCCTATGTATTTTGGTTACAAATGTTGCATCAAATCTCTTTTTAATAATGAAAAAAGCTTTACTGCCTGCCCTTTCGGCTGTATATATTTTACTTTCTACGTAAAACATGGAGACCTGGTGACTGGCAGCCCAGTATTCAAAAGGCCTTATTCTTATAGTGGATGCCAATAATGCAATGTGTGCCTTTGAGTCAGTCCTGACTCCTGGCGACCCAGAAGCTCCTGGGTTTTCTTGGCAGTGTCACCGGAAGTAGATTGCCAGACCTTTCTTCCGAGGCAATGGAGGGTTAAGTGACTTGCCCAAGGCCACAAGGAGTGCTAGTGGGAATCGAACCCTGGTTGCTTGGTTACCAAGCCAGTGTTCTAACCACTAGGCTGGATGCCACTGTAGTTAAATCTCCTGTCCATGAATATTCTGTGGTACTATTTGTATAATACCGTTAAAAGATCATTACAGACTTTCCTGTGACTATTCGATGGTGCCAGGGCGGAGCATGAAGTTCTGTCTAACAATAGTTAGTAGTCAGCAATATTCAACCGCTATCTATTTTAGCTATGTGGTTTAATTTAGGATAGAAAAAAAGGCTGTCCTAAATTAAACAGCTTAGCTAAAATGAATAGTGGCTGAATATCGCCACTATCCACAGAGCCATGGTACTTGTTGCTCTCTGTATATGTTGAGCACTGCTCGCTAACAGGATATCATTGGCTGGCATTTAAAAAAGAATGCTGACCTCATCTGAATATTGACTTGTGTGTGTCCTGAATACTAATTCATTAAGCTAGTTAGCTTGTCTGTTCAAAGTCTCCCAGTCCCAGATGGATGTTTTGTATGTTCTTGCTAAGAATATTGGATCTCATTACTGACTTTGTACAAAAATATTTATTACTTTTAAATAACAGGTGGAGCATTTTATACCCCTGAGACCATCGATACAGCCAGACTACATTATCGTAACTCTTGGGCTCCAATTCTGCATGCTGTGGCGCTTTGGCTGAATAGTACAGGATTTAGTAATACAGAACCAACAGAGGAAGCAACACAGTCGGGTTCTCAAAAGCGTACTCCATCTACTGCATTAAACCAGGCATCTAATACAGTGTCTGTCTCTAAATCCATGCCTGAGATTAACAAAGACCGAATGCATTTGATTTTGGGTAAGGTTTATGTAACTAGGCATTCATCTCTAGTTAAAAGGGAAGTTTGGGTCATGCCTTTGTATCACTCTATGGGGTGACTGTACCTTGAGTCCTGTGTGCAATTCTGATTGCCTCATCTCAAAAAAGATATAACGGAATTAGAAAAAGTAACAGGGAAGGGCAACAAAAATAAGAGATGGAAAGACTAAAGAGATTAGGGCTCTTGAGATTGGAGAAGAAATGGCTGAGGGAGGAGATATATGTCTATGAGTAAAATCGTGAGCGGAATGTGTAAATGTGAATTGGTTGTGCATTTTTCAAAAAGTACAAAATCTAGGAGGCACAGCATGAAGTTATTAAGTAGCGTGTTTAAAACAAATTGGAGAAAGTATTTTTTCACTTAATGCACAATTAAGCCCTGGAATGTGTTGCAGGGCATGTGGTTGGCGTAGCTTGGTTCAAAAATGGTTGGGGCAGGTTCCAGGAGAGATCCATAAAGCATTAGTAACCATGTAGCTTTAGAGAAAGTCACTGCTTATCCCTGAGGGAGGGGGGGAGTGGTAAGCAGCAAGCAAGCTATCTACTCTGTGGGCACCTGCCAGGTACTTGTGACCTGGACTGACCACTGTTGTGAGCAGATTACTGGTTTTTTGGACTTTTGGCCTAACCCAGTGTGGCAGTTCTTGTGTTCTTACCATAAAAAGTTAAATATAAGTTATGTGAACAATTTTCAAACTGCAAAACCTGTAGATACTTTATAGCCACAAACGTTTGTTTTCAAAGTGAAAGTATTTCCTTTTGCTGCAAGTACTTTTTCCAACCAAAACAACGTGCATACTTTTGAAAATACAAAACTGCACATTTTCAGTCTCTGCTATAGCCATGCCTTTGGACATGCTTCTGCTAAATTCAGGTGGGCAAATACCTGGTAGCACTATACCAATGAAAATGGTGATGATAATTTTAAAAAAGACCATTATTGCAACCAAAACTCACGTTTACCCACAGAAATGGTTTTGAAAATTGCCTTCTCTGTTGCCTTCTCTATAGATTGTAAATATAGATGTTTATTTTCCAGTGATTTAGAAGTTCTTTGAGATGAGAATCACTGTATTCTCTGTGGAAAAGCGGGATAAGTCCTCGAATTTGGGTGACGTCACCGACAGAGCCTGCATGGGAACTCTCTCAGCTACTATTCTAGACGTTTTCAGAAAGCTCTCCGCATATGCACGTCTCTTCCTGCCTGCTGTCATTGCATCTGAGGAGCTCAATTTTGTTTTTTTCCATGGAAACAGAAGGACCTCCATTCGCCCTGCGGAGTTTCCTGACACTATCATGATTTTTTGCATTTTTTGTACATATTTTTCCTTGAATTTTAATTTCTTTAGTCCTGCCACTGTTGCTAGACTTCACTTTAGAGTACCCTTAGACTTTTTCAGTTGTTTTGAGTTTCCTTTATTTTCCTTTGGCGTCACTTAGGCCCCCTCAGAGATATCTGGCAATGAACATATTTTCTTTATTTTTTTACAGTTGAGCCTTTTGATTTTCCTGTGGCTATTTTTTTCATCTGCAGTATCACAGAAACAGGCCATCAAATTCAAAAAGAGTTCTTAATGCTGGACACCCACAAATTTGTCTAAAATGTCTGAGGCCCAACTAATAATACCTCTGTTCAAATTTTTGCCACTAAAGGCTGGCCCATCATCATTGGTGGTATCTGTACTTGTGGACTTGGAGATGCATCAGACATTGATGGTGCATTGGCATCAGGGAGTGCTTGAGCTCATTTGAAACCAAATTAGTCACCTACAGGTTCCATCCCAAAGAAGAAGTATTCGTCCTCAACTTTGTTGGCATAGAGGGCTACTGATAGCGAGCATCGGGTGGAGGCTGAGGAACATAGCCATTGGAATTCATTGGAACATGATGCCAAGAGCACAGGGGACTCACGGGATACCTGAGCCCTGAAGCTGCCTGAAAGAGAGATGGTAGCTCAACGTCCATTACATAAGAGGGGGTCGCACCAGACTCCAAGGGTCCATGACCAGCCAACCGATTCACCTTCAAAGGTATCGAGAACATAAACTGATTCTGCTGAGCCCTCCATGGCTTTGTTGGTGACGGGCTTTCAAGAGCACTTGATGAGGAAGATACAGACACTCTGCATACAGGAGCTCTACACTCCGACTTCTTTGAAGCAGTATATCGAGCCATTGAGCCAATTCACAAAATTGTGAAGCTGCCTGGGGGAAATGGGTTATTATCGAGACCCAAAAAGACATTGACACTGGCCGATACTGGGAGAGGCGTTGTTCCCAAAGCATTGGAGCCAATCGGTGCACTGTGACTCCTGGAGGAGATCCAATCCCTCAGTGACTCGGAGACCAGTCCAGGCAGAGAGGCAGATGTCTCTAGAGTACCTCTGAGTCTGATTCTGAGCACTCCTGGGAAACTGTCTATGATTCTAAGTATCTCTCAGAAGAGAGGTCCCAAGAGTTACGGTTGGACCCCTCTCTACATAATGAGTGTTGTAAGTCAGCTCCTCTGGATGTGTCCTTCCATAATTTTATTAAGGATATTGTCGAGGCTATACCACTTAAGCTGGATATGGAGGAAGAACCCATGTCAGAAGAGTTGGAAATCCTTTAAAATCCTGTTACCCCTAAGTAAGCAGTGACTGTGCCCATGCACTGCATCAATCAGAGGCTGGAGATGAGAATGTGGGAGACTCCTCCCCCCTTTTCTGTGCCTTCTGGTAGCAAGAAGGTTGACTCTATGTATAGAGTACAGAAGACTCCCTGATTTTAGAAGCTCCAGCTTCCCCATCAATCTATGATGTCCATTCCACGCTCAAAAGGACTAGAAGTTCCAAGTCACACTTCTTGATGCCCCCAGGGAGAGCGACTCAAACCCTAGACTCTTTTGGGGTGAAGTTTTATCAGAACGCCATGTTCACATGGTGTCATACCAACTCTACATGGCATGCACATGCAGAAGACCATGCATGGCCTAGAGGAATATGTGAACTTTCTCCCTCCAGTGAAGGTTGCGTGGTTCTTCCCCCTAGTGGGACAAGAGAAGGTGTGCAGAAAGTACATTCTAAACGACTTGTGATACTTTTGATAGGGCATTGAGAGCTTGTGCCATGAGTATTGGTGCTCAGAGACTCTCATGACTCTGCGCCTCAGACCTACATAGCGGTATGCAGGAACAGCTTGCCTCTGTGCCATGCCATGGAGAGAATCTCTTCAGAGACGAGGTGCAAGAGGCTGATACCTTGAGAACTCCAGGTCCCTCCTGACCCAGTCTCCACTTCCAGGAGGTTCCAGGGCATAGGAAAATCTACTACTTTCACAGACACAGATACCTTCCTCTGCCTCACTCCTCCCAAAGTAAGCAGGCCTCTTGTGCCCATCCAAGGCAACAGAGGTCTCCTAAGGCCCCTGGGGTTTGGTTTCAACTCTTCTGCTGAACATAACTAATCTACCTGTGTCCCAGGTGGACACCCTTCCATTAGGAGGGAGGCTGATGCACTTTGCAAATAGGTGGCCCCTAATCACTTCTGAAAGTTGGGTACTCAGAATAATCCATTACAGGTATCAACCACACCTATTTGAAATCCCTCCAAATTGCCCATCAAGACACTTTCCAGGTCTTTCAGCAGGAGGAGCTTTCTCTAAAGGGAATTTTTGTCTTTTGCATGGTCAAGGGCAATAGAACCCTTGCAATGCAGAGAGGATGGATGGGGATTTTATTCTAGGTATTTCCTGCTACCAAAGTAAACAGGAGGATTCCATCCCATTCTAAATCTGAGACCTGAACACCTTCCTATGCCCTATCACTGTAGACATGGGTAAAAGGGAAAACATCTGGAAAGTGGTGTGCATAAATGCCTGCAATTTGGGAAATAAGAGCCCAGATATTGAGGCTTTAATGGAAGTGGCTGACTTGGATTTAGTGGCAGTTATGGAGACATGGTTCATGGACAACCATAACTGGGACGTAATTATACTGGGCTATACTTCATTCAGTAAGGGCAGGGTAGGAAAAAGGGGAGGAGGAGTGGCACTATATATAAAAAGCAATATTAAAGCTATAGAATTACAGGGCTTAAAAGGGAGTGAGGAGGCACAGTTGGATAAACTAGAAAGAGGGAACCAGAAATCCATTTGCATTAGTGTGATATACAGATTTCCTTCACAGGGAGAAGAAATGGACAGAGATTTAATAGAAGACACACACACAGTATTGCAATGAAAGGAGAAGTACTATTGATAGATGATTTCAATATTCCGGGTGTTGATTGGCATGTCCCTGCTGTGGTGTCTTCTAAAAATAAGAAGATCCTGGATTCTCTACAGGGAGAACTATTCCGGGAACTGGTAATAGAACCCACACATGAGGGGGTCATACTGGACCTGGTGCTTACCAATGGGGAAAGTGTTTCTTATGATATACTGGTAGATCATCTCACATCCAGTGATCACCAGATGGTGTGGTTCAGTATGAGGACTAGGACTAATAAAGTCCATTCAAAAATAAAAGACTTTAGGAAAACTAACTTTGTCAAGATGGGACAATACCTCAAGGAGTCATTAGCAGGATGGGAACAGCTAGGGAATGTAGAAAAGCAATGGACAAAACTGAAAGGGAATATTTTAAGGGCAGCAAACCTTTTTGTTAGAAAAGTAAATAAATGTAAAAGGAAAAGGAGGTCACTATGGTTCTCAAAAGAAGTAGCTGAGAAGGTGAAGAAAATGAGGGTGGCCTTCATAAAATATAAGAGCTCACAGAAAGAGGAAGACGAGCATCAATATTTGGAAAAACCTAGAGAAGCTAGGAAAGTAGTCAGGAAAGCAGAGATACAAAAAGAACAAGAAATGATTAATGCAATAAAATGAAGGGACAAGATATTTTTCAGATATGTTAGCGAGAGAAGGAAGTACAAAAGTGGTATTGTTACACTCAAGCTTGAAGGGGAGGAATATGTAGAAGCTGACGATAAAGTGGAATTGCTTAACAAATATTTTTGTTCTGTGTTCACAGACGAAGGGCTAGGAGCAGAACCTCAGAAAATACCCACAAATAGGAAAAGAAATGAAGGGGATCTTGAACAATTTTCAGAAGACTGTGTTTGTGAGGAATTAGCTAAGCTAAAAGTAGACAAAATGAGGGGCCAGATGGGATATATTTGAAAGTATCGAAGGAAGTTGGGGAGGTTCTAGCGACTCTACTGTCTGACCTTTTCAAAGCTGCTTTAGAATCCGGAGTTGTCCCAGAGGACTGCAGAAAGGCATATATGGTCCCTTTACACAAAGGTGGAAGTAAGAATGAGAACTACAGGCCAGCTAGTCTGACCTCTGTGGTGAGTAAATTAATGGAAACACTGCTAAACCAGCGGATAGTGACGTTTCTGGATTGCAGGATCCGAGGCAGTATGGGTTTACCAGAGGTAGATCTTGTTTGACAAATCTAATTGACTTCTTTGACTGGGTGATCAGAGAGTTGGACAGAGGGAGAGCCCTAAATGTGGTGTACTTAAGATTTCAATAAAACCTTTGGCACCGTTCTGCACAGGCTAAATAAATTGAGCACCCTAGGGATGGACCCTAAAATGACTGACTAGGTTAGAAATTGGTTGAATGGGAGGCGACAGAGGGCACAGGGAAATGGAGTTCACCCTTAGGAAAAGAATGTTCCCTGTGGTACACCACTGGTATCCTTGGTCCGATTCTTTTTAACATTTTTGTTAGTGATTTTGCGGCAGGGCTGTTGGGTAAGGTTTGCATTTTTGCAGGTGATACCAAATTCTGCAATAGAGTAGACGCCCAGGAAAGAGTAGATAACATGAGGAGGGATCTAGCTAAGCTTGAATGGTCAAAAATTTGGCTGCTGAGATGGAATGTTAAAAAATGCAGGGTCATACATTTGGGCTACAAAAATTCAAGGGAGTGGTACAGTATAAGGAGGAATTACTTCTGTCCACGAAAGAAGAATGGGACCTGGGTGTGATTCTTTCTAATGATCTTAAAGTGGCTAAACAGGTAGAAAAGATGATGACGGAAGCCAGAAGGGTGATTGGGTGCATAGGCAGAGGAATGGCCAGCAGAAAAAAAGAGGTGATAGTACCTCTGTATAAGTCTTTGGTAAGACCTCATTTGGAGTATTGTGTACAATTCTGGAGACCACACCTTCAAAAGGATATAAATAGGATGGAGTCGGTGCAGAGGGTGGCTACTAAAATGGTCAGTGGTCTTTGTTATAAACCATATGGGGACAGACTTAAAGATCTCAATATGTATACTTTAGAGGAAAGGCGGAATAGAGGAGATATAATGCAGTGCAATGTGTTCCTTCGAGTCAATGCTGACTCCTGATGACCCAGCACCTCTTGAGTTTTCTTGGCAGTATGATCGGAAGTAGATTGCCAGATCTTTCTTCCGAGGCATTGAAGGGTTAAGTGATACGATAGAGACATTTAAATACCTTTGTGGCATAGATGCACATGAGGAGAGCCTCTTTCAGATGAAAATAAACTTTGCAATGAGGAGACATAGGATGAGGATGTAAGAGGATAGACTCAAGAGTAATATGCAGAAATATTTCTTTACAGAAAGAGTGGTAGATGTGTGGCATAGTCTCCCAGTGGAGGTAATAGAGACAAGAACAATATCTGAATTTGAGAAAGCATTAGACAAACACACAAGATCTCTAAAGAAAAAAAGGCTATAGTAGTTAAGGAAGGGCAGACTAGATAGGCCATATAGTCTTTTTCATGTTTCTGTGTTTCCTTTTAAGAGAAAAGTTTAGGATGCTTTCTATTTGCCGCCTCCTCCCCTACCTCCAAAAAGGAGATTGGTAATGTTCCCTGGATGCCTACACAAGTAGCATCTAGATAAATCCAAATCACAGGAAGTATCTCAGATTCATTGTAGAGAAACACCACTTCCAGTATTGCATAGGGCCCTTTTGGCATAGCTTCTGCTTCTCGTGTATTCACCGAAAGCCATGCCATTGTAGCATTTCTACACAGACTGGGAGTGCACTTGTTTCCCTACTTGAACGACTGACTGCTCAAGAGCTCCATGCAGTAAGAAGTTCAAAAATCCATATGCACCACAGTCCATGTTGTGGAACTACTAGGGTTCATCATAAATTATCCAAAGTCCCAGCTGAACACTTCCCATCAATTGTTATTCATTGGAGCCCTGCTAGACATGACTCAGGCAGGAGCCTTTCTTTCTGCAGTCCAACAGGTGAAGGAGGTGCATATGAGCCAGCAGGTTTCAGCATGTTGAAAATGTTAGGCCATACGGCCTCTGCAGTTTGTCACTTCCAAGGCTCATCTTCATGTCAGACAATCTCAGTGCACCCTGAGTATGCATTGGACTTGGTCTATTCACAGCCTCAGAGACATCACCGTCAGAAAGCCTCTATGGGATTCCCTCTGCTGATGAATGCTCCCTGAAAATTTGACAAAAGACTTCCCATTTCAGGATCTCCCTTATATAAAAAAGCCCTACTCATATCAGATGCATCGAGGCTGGATTGAATCTTGATGGGCTTCATGCTAAAGACTTCTGGTCCGCCCAGGAAAACCTTCATTAAATCAGTTTCCTGGAACTGAGAGCAGTGGCTAATGCTCTAATGGCTTTCAGGGATCAATTAGCCAACCAAATCATTGTGATTCAAATGGACAACCAAGTGGCAATGTTTTGCATCAACAGCCAGTTATCTGGCAAGAGGCATCAATGTTCTGATAGACTGAGCCGAGTCCTTTATCTGCATAAATGGACTCTGCACAGGGAGCTGACACGGTCTATTTTTTGAGTGTGGGACACTCACTCATTAGATCTTTTCACAACTCCCAAGAACAGGCAAGGCCCTTAGTTCTGCTCCAAGACAGAGATATATGGCAATCTAGCCTCGGACATCTTCCTCCTTTATTGGGGAGAGGGATTTCTGTATGCGTATCTGCCCATTCTTCTGATACTGAAAAACTTTGAAAACTTCAACAAAACGGAAGCGCAATAATACTCATTGCACGTTTTTGGCACAGACAACCCTGGTTCCCACTACTACTAGATCTATCCATCCAGAACTCGGTCCATCTGGGCGAATCCCCAGCTTTGATCTTGATCAGGGTAGACTCCTGCATTCCAATATAAAGCCCCTATCCCTCAGAGCTTGGATGTTGAGAGGCTAGAACTCGATTCCCTGAGCTCGTCAGTTGGGGTGGCCGTTGTCATCTTAGCTTCCAGAAGAGTTTCTATCAGAACCTCATATGCTTTCAAATGACAGACGTTTGCTGTCTGGTGTGAGCATCAGGCTGTAGATCCATTCTCCTCTTCCACACCAAAACTGTGAATACCTTCTACACCTCTTGCAGTCTGGTCTCAGTGAGGGTTCATCTTGGTGCAAATGGTGCTTCTTATTATATAGAGGGTAAACCTATCTCTTCCCTATGTTTAGTCGTCCACTTCATCTGTGGCTTGCTTCTGTTGAAGTCTCACCCCTAAAAGCCACCAGTGGTGTCATGGGATCTCAACATTGTCTTAACTCAGCTGATGAAAGCTCCCTTTGAGCCACTGAGCACTTGTGAACTGAAGTTTTTAACCTGGAAGGTTTTGTTTTTGGTGGTGGTTTCTTCAGTGCATAAATTTAGTAAAGCTCCATGCTCTAGTGGTGGATCTACCCTATACTAAATTTTTCCACAATAGGGTGGTGTTGCCTTTCCAGAATTCCTTCCTAATGTGGTGTTGGACTTCCACCTTAACCAGTCACTAGTCCTTCTAACATTTTTCCCCTAACCTCATTCTGACAAAGAGAAAAGCGTGCTGCATACATTAGACTGCAAGAAAGCCTTGGCCTTCTATCTGGAGCAGACTAAAACCCTTAGAAAATCCACCCAGCTTTTTGTTTCTTTTGACCATGACAGAGTGGGGGCTGCCATAACTAAGTATACTCTCAATTTGGCTAGCAGTTTGCATCTCCTTCACTTATGCCCAGGCATGTCTTATGCTTGAGCTCCATGTCATGGCTCATAATGTCTGAGCATGGCTGTGTTGGTGGTCCACTTAAAGTCTGTGTCTATGAAGGAGATTTGCAAGGCTGCAACCTGGACTTCAGTCCATACATTCACATCTCAGTTCTGCTTGGGAAGAAACTCCCGACATGATAGCAGTTTTGGTCAATCAGTGCTGTGGAATCTCTTTGAGGGTTAGAATACAACTCCACTTCCTCCTAGGCCCTTTTTCTTTATGTTCTGAGTGCCTCATAAAATAAGAGGATAAACAAATAAAAGCAAAAGCCCTGTTGGCAACAAAAATAATTGTTTATGCCAGTAATTGTGGTATATTGTTGTTCTTTGAAAAAACTTGTAGCTAGGGATTCCCAAATGAGAGGACGTTTCCTGCTTGTCCAAGGAGAAAATGAGGTTACTTGCCTGTTGTAATGGGTGTTCTCCTTGGACAACAGGCTAAGTCCTCACTACTCTCCCACCTCCTTTTGGAGTTGGCTGCCAAGCTCCTCAGGCACCGTGGCAGCAGATGGGAAGAGTCATGCATGCACAGTGAACTTTCTAAAAGCTTCTAGAATAGTAGCTGAGAGTTTCCGAGCAAGCTTCATTGTTGAAGTCACCCAAAAGTGAGGACTTATCCTGCTGTCCACGGAGAACATCTGCTATGGATGAGAAACCTTTTTACACAATAAAAATTGTATCTAACCTGTTTTCCTTGCTCTTTACATGGCAAATCCTAAAATCAAAGAACAGTCAACAACAGGAAAAATCTGATTGGTCACTAATACGTTGGAGAATAAAAAATTAAATCCTATTTGAAATGACTGTCATTGACTGCTTGGCTTATTTTATGGAAAACTACAGATTTGTCTTTTTTGTTTGTTTTAAAGGTGTTAGCATACAGTTCTTCTGTTCTCCTAGACCTGAGGAGCCCATTGAGTATGTTACTGCCTGTCTCCAGGCCCTGCATACGTTACTGGATTCCCCTTATGCCAGAGCTCATATTGCAGAAGATCAGGTAGATACAGTATTTATTTATTTAGTATTTCTTATATACCGCCTTTCATTGGTATCAAGGCGGATTACATGGTACAGCTAACTAAGTACAAGCAACTATAATCGCAATGCGATTAACTATTTACATTTTAACTGATAGGCAGTAAAGTATTTTCTGTCTGATCGGTGGGCTGCCAACTATTTACATTTGAATGTGTAGCGTTCATACGTTTGTGTTTCAGGAATTTTGGTTGTGAGTGTGGTTAGCAGTCTGTCCCATAATATTTCTGGAATATGTGTGTTTTTAGCATCTTGCTGAAGGCCTTTAAATCAGTAGTTACTCTGAGATTAGCTGGAAGGGAGTTCCATAGAGTAAACCTACTGAAAATTGAGATTACTGTTTTATAAGCATTTCTGTGCGAGTATATCTGATATATGAAGCCCCATCTTGCATGGTCCCTCTACGTGGGAAATAGGATGTCCAGTTCGGGATGTTCCCTGAGTACTTTAAAAAAGTCTGTGCTGTATATAAGAACTACAAATCATCTAACCACTAGAGTGTGTATATAGTAACTAAATCCTATGTATCTTATTTTGTCGGAGGTTTTTGCCATGAGTGGTCTCCCCCTCCTGAAGCATAACTTCCCTTTTAATCAAAACCGCGGTTAATATTCCGCTAATATTTAATCGTGAAATTATGCACACTATTCAGTGCTACACCACAATATAAAAGTCTCAATATAGCTCAATAAATATAGCTTAAATACTCATCTGATTAATGTGTTATCTGGTTCGCTCAAGGGGATCTATGTAAAATCTCCCTCACAATCTTCGCAGTCAATATCGCCGAACACAGTACTGCGTTTAGGGTCAAGTCATTCCATTCTGGTCCTGCTGCAACGCTTAATGCCACTGCAGAAGTTCCAAATTTTTCTGTTAAGAATGCCAAAAAGAGTTTCTTGCTCCTTTGAAAACGCCTTCAGTGATCATTGTATAAGTGAATCACTGAAGGCGTTTGTGTAGCACTGAATAGTGTGCATAATTTCACATTTAAGTATTAGCGGAATATTAGTTACCATATACACACACTAGTGGTTAGATGATTTATGAGTTAAGAGTGGGGGTTATTAGATTAGACTTTGTATATAAGAACTACAGCAAATACACATACATTTGCCAGCACATATAATGGGAGCATTGATTTTACAAAGAAACATGACAGAGTCACCAATTGGAGCTTTACATGTTTAAATACTAATGTTGCAGTATCAGCTTTCACAAAAATATATGTACACTAGAAGCAAGTTAAGAAGCTGAATTAAATAGCTTTTTATTATTTTTCATTTTTGAGGTGGTTTTAGACACCACGGAGGTAAGAAGGATTGCGCCCCTCCCCCCAAGTCACTGCTGGAGAGACAGTGTCCAAACAGCTATCTGGCACTTATACATGCCATTGAGCAGGTGTAAATGCCAACAGACCTGCAAGCTGCATAAATCCTGCTGACTAGGATATTCAGCATCACTAGCCCAGTTAGTGCCGCTGAATAGCTGCCCCTAAGTGATTTAAACACCCCAGCACTACCCAAATAGCACTGGGGCCTTCCAGGGGCGGAACAGGGGTGGCACCATTAGCTAGCCGGTTAGAAGTGATATTCAGCTACCTACCGGTTAGTTAAACTGCGTAAAGTTAGGACAGGTGAAAGGCTGTCCTAACTTTATTCAGTTTTGCAATCTAGTTAGCAGCTGAATATTGCTGCTAACTGGATTGCAAAACAGCAATCTGACAAAATCAGATATTCAGTGCCGGTCGCTGGATATGCACCAGCACTGAATATCCGGATTTAATTTAAAGTAGCAACGGCTGACTGTTTTAGTAGCACTGGCCACCACTGTTGAAAATCAACCCCTATAATTTTTTGACCCTTTAAAACCGTGCTGAGAACATGCCCCTTTGAATCTCCACATCCCGCAGCAATTCTGCATATAAATTACTGCATTATAAATCATCTATGCATATAAATGTCAACATTTGCAGTAGGATTGCTGCACAAGGCTTATACAATGATCTCCATAATTTATTCTAGGCATATAATGCATATATTTTTTTCCACAATTATTTCACAAAACTGTTCCAGTCTTATGTAAATATATAGGGATTGTATTTGTCAGATAAGCATGAATTGGCTTTTAAAGTTGTCCTTTCCATCAAGTTAAGCCTTATTTGATCATTTTATTTATTTAACCTCAGCTGAGACCTGTCCATCTTGGGAGACCCTGCCAATAGTTAAACTACCGATAGTTTAGCTCTCAGCATCACTGATGCACACAAGATCTCACAGCACGACAAGCTGCAAACCAAGTGAGGTGCCAGACCAAGACAAACCACCCATCTGGGCAGCAGCAGAATGGGATAGTGTTGACAGCGGAGGATCACATTTCTGTGACAATGGCAACACCACCAAACTTAAACTGCGCGGAAGAAAGGCCCGGCAATCTACTTCTGTATCTTGCCATGAAAACCCAATGGATAGATACAACAAAACAAATTGTGCTATAGTGCTGGAAGATGAGACCCCCAGGTCGGAAGGCATTCAACTAGCTACTGGGGAAGACCTGAAGACTTCTCAGAGTAAAGCCAGCATTTATGATGTGGTGGGATCAAAGCCCTCGGGACATCTGACTGCTGATGTAGCTGCGCATGAAATGGGAGTCAGAAGCTGTAAAGGTGTCTTACGCATTGGAACATGGAACATACAAAGCATGAACCAAGGGAAGTTGGAGGTGGTCAAGAATGAAATGGAATGTGTACATCTTGATCTGTTGGGTGTCAACAAACTGAAATGGACTGGCATCGGGCACTTTGCATCAGATGATCACATGGTCTACTATGCTGGAAATGAAAGACAAAGAAGAAATGGTTTTGCATTTATAATAAAGAAGAAACTTGCAAGAACTGTAATGAAATACAATGCAGTCAGTGAATGCTTAATCTCTATTCGTCTACGAGGAATGCCTATCAACACAACTATAATTCAAGTATATGCCCCAACAGCTGCAGAAGAGAATGAAATTGAAGAGTTCTATGAACAAATACAAGCTGAAATTGACAGAACATGCAAACAGGATATCCTGATAGTCATGGGTGACTGGAACGCAAACGTTGGCAACAAAGAAGAAGACAGAGTAGTTGGAAAATATGGACTTGGCAACAGAAATGAAGCTGGAGAAAGACTGATAGAATTCTGCAAGACCAACGATCTATTCATCTCAAACACCTTCTTCCATCAACACAAGCGGCGACTACACATGGACTTCACCCAATGGATTGTATAAAAATCAAATTGACTACATCTGTGGAAGTCAACGATGGAAAAGTTTTATAGCATCAACAAAGACAAAACCAGGAGCTGACTGTGGTACAGATCATCAACTACTAGTATGCAAACTCAAGCTAAAGTTGAAAAAGAGCAAACCACTCATGAATGCAGCAAAATATGACCTTGAGAATATACCACTGGAATTTAAAGACTGCCTGCAAAATCGATTGGCTGCTTTAGATACAAATGACAGAGCTCCAGAAGAGTTATGGAATGACATCAAGAAGGTTGTGTTGGAAGAAAGCGAGAAGTCTCTACAAAAGGTGAAAAAGCAAAAACGGCCAAAATGGATGACGGAAGAAACTTTGAAAATTGCCCAGAAACGCAGAGAAGCTAAAGCCAGAGGAGAAAGAAATACAATAACAGAACTCAACAGAGATTTCCAACGTGCAGCAAGACAGGACAAGGAAAAGTACTACAGCGACGCATGCAAGGAAATAGAAACAAACTATTAGAGGAAGAACAAGATCAGCTTTCCTAAAGCTACGAGAGTTAATGAAAAAGTTCCAGCTTTGAATTGGAATGCTACAAGATGCTCAAGGTTCTATGTTGAATGATGCTGAGAAGATCAAGAAAAGGTGGAAGGAATATACAGAGTTTTTATATGATAAAGATCAAGTGGACCAACAGCCGTTTCAACCTGTACCTTATGATCGGGAACTATTGGTGATGAAAGAAGAAGTTAAAGCAGCATTTTAATTTAATTTAATTAACAGATTATTTATATACCGCTCCTTCCATTGATCAGGTGCGGTTTCCATATAACAACAATAAACAGTGTGGTCTGTTTTTACATATAACATTTGTAGCTAGGTAAATACAGTTAACAATTAATAATTAACAATTAACAATTAGTAAACTATGTACAGTTGAACATAATTAAACTATATACATTGTTTTGTTTTTCATTTACTTATTCGCTTTGTTTTAGGGTGTATCACTTCATTCTTTTGATGAGTTGTGTATTACTCGGGGTGGGATTATCCTTTATCCAGTTGGGGGGTGTGTGGTGTGCTGGTCAGAGATCCATAATGCTTTGTGAATAAGTGTGTTTTGAGTTTTTTTCTGAACTCCATTATGTCGGGTAATTGTCTTAGTTCTATTGGGATTGTGTTCCACAAGATAGGTGCTGCATGGGAGAAGGCTTTTTTGTTAGTGGATTTATTGGCCCTAATGAATTCTTTTGGAGTGGTTAGTTTATTAAGCTGGTCTCTCCTTTGTAGATTGTGTGTAGGTTCTATTTTGATAAGGTTATTTATGGGCAGGGGTGCAGTTTTTGTTATGGCTTTGTAGGTGGTTAATATAGTTTTATATTCTATGCGGCTTTGAATCGGGAGCCAGTGTAGATATTCTAAGATTGGGGTTATATGTTGGAAAGGTGGGGCTTTCGTTATGGTCCTTGCTGCTGCGTTTTGTGCTAATTGAAGTTTTTTTATGGCTTCCTTGCTTACGCCAAGTAAGGTTAGGTTTGCGAAGTCGAAATGTGGGGTTATGATTGCTTGTATGACGCGTTGGAAGTCCTGTAAGTGCATTAGTGGGCGGAGTTGCTTTAATATTTTTAGTTTAAAGTAAACTTTTTTTGCTATGTTTCTTACATGTGTGTCCATGCTGAGATGTTTATCCAGTATCACACCTAAGTAGCGTATTTCAGTTTTCAGTATGATATTATTATTTTGCAATGTTATATGCGAGGGGGGAATAAATGTTGTGCATTTAGTTACTATTAGGGCTTCTGTTTTTGAGTGATTGATGTGCAGATTGTTTTCATTTAGCCAGGTGTTGATTTCAGTGAGGCAGTCGTTAATGAGTTGTGTAGGGATATTTGGGATTTTGAATGGGACATACATCATTATGTCGTCCGCATATAGGTGATAGAGGACATTGAATTTTTTAAATATTGTACAGATGTGTTTTAGGTATATGTTAAAAAGCAACGCTGATAGAGCTGAGCCTTGTGGGAGGCCTAGTTCTTGTTTGTATGTTTTTGATGAGAGATTACCGATTTGTACCGTTTGTGATCGTTCTGTTAGATAAGAAGTAAACCACTTTAGGACAGTGGATTTAATACCTATTTGTTTAAGTTTATTGATCATTATTGAGTGGTGAACACTGTCGAAGGCTGCAGACACGTCTATGAATATGAGTAAGAATGCTTGTTTAGGTTTGTCTATTCCTCTCACAAGTGTATTGATTAGCACTGTTAGTAGTGATTCTACTCCGTGTCTGGGGCGAAACCCATATTGCTGGTCGTCAAGTGGGGCTGAGCTATCAATGAATTCTTGTGTTTGAATTTGTACAGTTTTTTCGATTAATTTGGCCATGAATGGAATACTCGATATGGGTCTGTAAGAATTAGGTGATGATTTGTCAAGGGTAGTATTTTTTAGAATTGGGCGGATCTGTGCATGTTTTAGAGTAGCGGGTAGGTATCCACTTTTTAGGGAGAGGTTTATTATTGGGAGGATGAACTGAGAGAGTACAGGTAGGGAGTTCTTTATCCAGGTTACTGGACAGGGGTCAAGTAGAGATGTAGTAGTATTAATGTTTGTGATGATGGATTTGAGTTCAACTTTGGTTAAGGGTTGAAATACAGACCATTCATCTGTGTTAAGTATTTGTGAAGTGTCTACTGGCTTAGGTGGTATGGGATGGTACTTTGTCTTGTTCATGTAGTAATTTGCCAGTGTTTGTGGGGTAATGTCTGTGATTTCATTACTGGAGTTGTGATTATTATTAGTCAGCTTTTGGACAATTGAGAAAAGTTCTCTAGGTCTATTTATTGCGTTGTTTAAGATAGAGGCGTGGTAGTTTTTCTTGGCATTGTTTATTGCGTCTTTATATTTGTTGAGTTGCGTGAGGTATGAGTCTTTTGTAATTGTGTTTTTATTTTTCCGCCATTTATATTCGGCTTTTCTTAAGTTCTTTTTCATTAGCTTTAAATCTTTATTGTACCAGTGGGTTTGATCTTTTTTAGGGTGTGTGTTTTTCTTAGTTATTTGTTTATTAGCTGCAGCATTTTTGATGGTTTTGTGCCAGTTCGTTACTGCTGCATCTAGGTTTATTGGTGATGTAGATAAATTAGGGATTATTATGTCGAGGAATTCTTCTTCATAAGCATAAGCATTGAATTCTTCTTCATAAGCATTGAAAGCCTTATCAAAGAACAAAGCACCAGGCATTGATAGCATTCCCATAGAAGTATTACAGCAATCTGATGCAGCTGTTACCGTACTTAGAAGGCTCTGCCAAGAAATATGGAAGACAGCATCATGGCCAACTGACTGTAAAAGATCTGTGTTTATACCAATACTAAAGAAAGGTGATCCAACTGACTGTGGAAATTATCGCACAGTCGCTCTGATCCCACATGCCAGCAAGATTCTACTGAAGATTATTCAAAAGAGACTACAACCATACCTGGAACAAGAACTACCTGAAGTGCAAGCAGGGTTCAGGAAAGGGCGAGGAACGAGAGACATCATTGCGGATGTGAGATGGATCCTTGAAAAGACTAAAGAATACCAAAAGGATATCTATTTGTGCTTTATCAACTATAGCAAGGCATTTGACTGTTTAAGCCATGAGAAACTCTGGGCCACATTAAGAAGCATGAGTATACCAGAACACCTGATCGTACTCTTGCATAATCTGTACATTGATCAAGAAGCAGCAGTTCGAACGGAACAAGGAGAAACAGAATGGTTTAAAATAAGCAAAGGTGTAAGACAAGGCTGCATACTTTCCCCCTACCTGTTTAATTTATATGCAGAACAAATCATCAGAGAAGCAGGATTGTATGAAGACAACAGAGGTGTGAAGATTGGTGGAAGACTCATCAACAACCTTCGCTATGCTGATGATACCACATTACTGGCTGAAATTGAAGATGATCTGAAACATTTGCTTCTCACAATCAAAGAACATAGTCTCAAAATGGGCCTGCACCTTAATGTAAAGAAGACAAAGATCATGACAACTGGCATAATCAACAGGTTCATCGTTGAAGGAGAAGAAATTGAAATCGTGAACAACTTTAACCTACTTGGATCAACTATCAATAAAGAAGCAACAAACAGTCAAGAAATCAGATGACGCATTGCTCTTGGCAGAATGGCTATGAAAGACCTAGATAAGATTCTCAAGAGCAGAGATGTGTCTCTCCTTACAAAGATTTGACTTGTTCAAGCCATGGTATTTTCAATAACATCATATGGATGTGAAAGCTGGACAGTGAAAAAGATAGACAGGAAGAAAATTGATGCCTTTGAATTATGGTGCTGGCGGCGAATACTGTGTATACCATGGACTGCCCGAAGAACAAACCAGTCGGTATTAGAGGAGATCAAACCTAAGCTTTCTTTAGAAGCTCAGATGACAAGACTTCGACTTTCATACTTTGGACACACCATGCAAAGAGAGAGATCATTAGAGAAAGACATCATGCTTGGCAAGATAGAAGGTCAGCGCAAAAGAGGAAGGCTAGCAATGAGATGGATCGATACAATAACAGCAGCTACGGGTACTAGTCTGTCAACAATGAGCCACCTGACTCAAATCCGAACACAATTTAGGATAGCTATCCAGAGGGTCGCCATGAGTCGACTCCGACTCGACGGCACTTAACAATAACATTTATTTAACATCTTTTTTTTATACAATCTTTCTACAAGTCAAGATGGTTTACAGGGAACTTAGTGCAAGAATAATAACTTTAAAAGTGAGGTGCGCATTACAGAGAATAATACGTAAAAAGAATTTAACGCTAACAATTTAAATGTAACTTTTTACATGGTGGTGGTCAATTGCATGTAAATTAGGATGTGCTTTTATTGTATATGTTTGGTCCATAGTGTTCAAGGAACAACAGAGTCTTTAAACTTTCGTGGATCATATATAAGCTTAATCCGGACCTATCACTTATCTTATGACATACATTTCATGTGTATCTCTAATATTTGGGATAGCCAGCAGCATAAGTTCCAGTGATGATTTAATTTAAAGTACTTTTTTACCTAAAAATTCTATTTATTGTTGCATATATGTTTTAGGAAATTCTAGGTGAAGCAGAAAGAAGGGAAGGGAAGAGGGGATGCTGGATAACTTGGGGATAGTAGGGACGGAAAGAAGAAATGATGTGCACTTGAGAGTAAGGAGGAGGAGAAGAGAAGCTGGGTATCTCAGGTGGAATAGGGAGGAGAAGGGGAGATGCTGGACACCTTAGGTGGGGTTGGGAAGGATAGGGGAGGTGCTATACACAGAAAAGGCAAAGGAAAAAGGAGATGCTGGGCTATAGTAGGGTAGAGAAGAGAAGATGCTGGATTATGGGGGAGATGAGGAGAAATGCTGAGCATACAGAGTTGTAGATGCTGGACACAAGATATGAGAGGGAGGTGGATAGAATAAGACTGGGTAAGGAGAGAGAGATGTGGAATGAGAGGATTTGGATGAGGGAGATGATGAAAGCTATAGGTAGATACAGTAAATAAAGGGAGATTGAGGACTGAATGGTGAGAAGGGCTGAGATCTGAATGGATAGAGAAATAGAAAAATAAAAAGGAAAAAAGCAGAAAGTGAAAGATGACTGTCAGAAATGGATGTAGGAGAGAAAATGAGGACAGGAAGAGAGAAAAGGGATGGCAAATGGATAAGAAACCTTGGGAACAAAGTTAAGAGAAGACAGAGGAAAGCAGAAACTTGAGTCTGGGAATGAGGTGATTAAAAAAAAATGGCCAGACAAGAAAGGTAGAAAAAAAATATTTTCAATTTGAAATATGTCAGGTTTTAGTGAAGCTAAAATAACTCCTTGTGGAAAATTTCAGAAGAAAAGTTCACGAATAGTCCACCTTTTCTGTGTCACCAGTAATAGACAAATATGCTAACTTAAGAAGACATAATTATGACCCCAGGACAAAGGAACTATGGAGACATTTTGGGCAAGGACCTATCCCCCTGCTTTGTCTTGCGATAATCTTCACAGAACTTGGAGGGAGAGAACTAGATTCTAAGGGGTATGTTTACTAAACCGCTGTAATGTTACCGTTGTTAATTTCCCCGGTAATGTTACGGATGCCCATATAAAGGAGTGGGCGGTGCATCGTTAAAGCAAGCCATGTCAGGTAACGCGTGTTACAAGGCGCCTAACACGTGGTACAGTGTGCCATGGACCCACTGTGCATGAACATCACAGCCGACGGGAAGCAGCAGCGCATCCGAAGGGGTTGCAATCTAAGGCACGCAGACAGTAGAAGACACGCTGAGGGATGTGCAGACATGGTGCCTCATGAGAAACGGAGCCGTAGGTGTAAGGCCATAGACCACAGGCAGCTGATATCGCAGTCTGCAGTGGGGAGGTGAGCCACAGTTAACACATGCACACACACCATATAATGGTGCACAGTGAACACAGCATGCAGAGGAGTAAACAACGGTAATGGAAAGGGCACCAGGGGTCGATCTGAAGGGCCAGCTGTGTGAATGGTATGTGTATAAGGGCAAAATGGGCAAGAAATCCAAAAAGGAGTAAGAGGGAATCGAACCAGTACACTGAAGAGCCCAAACACAGCTCACCGACATCAGTACCAAACCACTGAGCCACCTGCCCACCCAGACAACCAAAAGACAGGGAGCATATGTAACAGCTAGCATGTGATGGATAGGCTGCATGGAGTGGACACTGCAGTGTACAGTGAAGAGAAGGAAGAGCATGTGGAGAGGGGAAGAAGCTGGAGCCATTGTATGGTAAGAAGAGCAGAAAAAATGAAAAGAAAGGAAAAGGAACCTGTGGAACCCAAACCCAAAACCTATGTTGGCTTCACACACGTCTGCAACCACTATCCCAAACAACCACAGCAAGCACAATGCAAATATGTTCCACCAAGTGGCCATCGTGTCTGCTAGATTATCATGCAGTAGTGCGGCGTACACGTGTTGTGTCTTACGCGCGTTGCAGGGCATCTGACGCACAATAACGTGCATGATGTTACAGACCTTTCTACGTGCCTTATGAGATACATCTAAGCGTGGTCAGATTATGGCGTGTAACAACGCACATCCCAAACAAACGTCACACGCAGTATTATGAGCACTGTGCGTCTTCAGCGCTGCAACGCATGTTCCAGTGTACTGGCGTATGCGCATTCACCGCAACGCACGTACACCGCAATACTGTACACTACATTAGACTACCTGTCCATTGCCCTTCCTCTGTGCTCCCACCAGTTCTAGGACTACAGCTGTTCCCCAGACCCCAACCATGGTCTGACATCCACCAGCAGAAGGCACAGTCAGACTGTACCTGCTGCACCATGCCAGGTGTTCCAACCATGCACAAACTAACCGCGGACACTCCGCTAGCCAGTCTATCCTGCATATTCACAGTGGAACTATGCGCACCCAGACCTGAGTTGTATGGCACAGGCACCCAGCAGGTGCCTCAGTGAGTGGCCCTCCAGAACAGGGGGCACACATATATCACCTGAGACAGAGACTATGTAGCACTATGTGGGAACATAGCCGTGCCATGGTCACTGTTTGGTCAGTGTGAGAGTGCCCCAACAGCAAGTCATGCTGTGACAACTTTGTCCATGCAGGAGGTGGTTGGGCACTACAATGTTCCAGCCATTGCCCTACCTCCTCTGCAGATGCATCCTGCCTGTGCCATACCCACAATACCTTGCTCCTCATTATGCACATTTGTAAGCTAACGCTAATAGTGGGACATTGTGGGCCCAGTGAGGTGTGGGCAGCCACAAAACAATGGATAGGCATACACACACACACTCCTATTGCAGCATTGTGCAAAGATAGAGGTGGTTGGCAACCCTGCCCGCCACACTGGTCCTGATCACAGTGCCGACATTGCCAGACTGTGCAGGAGGTAGTAGTAGTGCTCTGGTGGTGACTGCGGCTAGGTGCTGGGGCTAACAGCCTGACTCTGCATGGAGCTTTGGATAGTGGAGCCTGTGTGAGTGGGTGTTTGCACCCCTGTTGACCGCTGCTTTGGGGACTGCTCATGTTGATGATGTATCTGCATTGTAGGGTAAAATATAGGGACATGCTCTGCAGGATCCACAGCTGGGACCTGAACCTGTGACCCTCTGCTCCTGGACACACTGGCTGTGTGTACTGCACCCTACTGTTGCCACAGAAGCCCAGCAGTCCCTGGGGATACCTTTACATCTCCAGGAACAAGCAGGAATGAGTCTTCACATATGGGTACGTCGGTACCGACGGAGCCTGCGCGGGAACGCTCCTCAGCTTCCCAAAAAGGAAAGCTTTTGGGAGCATCCCACAGCGCCTGCGCGCTGCCTTCCCGCCTTTCCTAACCGCCTCTCCCCAGTTCTTCTTTTCCGCAGAGCCAGCAGGTCGTGTTCCTGTCACCGCTGAAGAAGTTCTTTGTTTTATTTTATTTTTTTGGTTGCGCATCTGCCTTCCCCGACGTCGGACCGGTACCGCCGGTCTTTCTTTCTTTTCTTATTAAAAAAAACAAAAAAAACCCCATATTTTTCCCTCACTTAGTGTGTTTTTCCTCTTTGGGCCTTAGGCCTCACGAGAAATTTTCCTCATGGAAAAACCAGCCTCCGGGTTTAAAAAATGCACTAAGTGCAGCGGTACTATTTCTGTCACCGACACCCATGAATGGTGTCTTAAATGTTTGGGTCCTGACCACTCCATTTTGGATTGTCCGTCCTGCTCCTTGATGTCTAAACGAGGTTTACAGAAACGAGCAGCTAAGCTCCATATGCTGTTTCCCTCTGATGCAGCTTCAGTTGCATCGACGTCTTCCAGGACCTCTACTTCCTCCCATGGATCTCAGGTAACCAAACATAAATCCAGCCGGTCCTCGAAGGGTAGATCTCCTTCCAAGCATCGAGATGCCTCCGGGCTTGCCCTCGAGGATTCCGCACCGGCAAAACAACCCCGGCGGGAAGCTCCGGCTTCCAAAGCTCCTCCTATGGGGTTACAGGTTGACATCGATGGCACGGCCTCGACCGATCACCTGTTAGAATGCTCTGGGGTACCGGCGCAACCTTCCGGTACCGAATTCCAGGCATTCATGGCGTCGATGGATCAGAATGTTCTATCCATGCAGCAGGCTATCACGGCCTTCATTCAAGCTGCGACGCTGCTGATACCACAACAAACTCCAATACAGGGTGCTTCCTTTCGGTCTGGCCTCTGCTCCAAGAGTGTTCACCAAATACATGGCAGTAGTAGCTGCATTTCTACGCACTCTGGTAATATTTGTATTCCCATACCTGGACGACTGGCTCATCCGAGCTCCATCTCAGTCAGAGGCCCAGACTTCCCTGGACTGCACAAGGCACATTCTGCAGTATCTGGGACTTGTGGTAAACCTCCCAAAGTCCCAGCTCACCCCTACTCAGTCCCTAGAGTTCATAGGGGCCTGGTTGGATACTACCACTGCAAGGGCCTGTCTTCCTCAGGCCCGTTGCCTATGCCTAGTGCAGTTAGCCTCCCAAATTCAGTCAAAGAGCCATTTAACTGCCCGGGAGATGCTACAACTGCTAGGCCACATGGCATCCACAGTGCATGTGGTACCCTATGCTCGCCTTCACATGAGAGCAGCTCAATGGACTTTGTCCACCCAGTGGACTCAAGCATCAGGAGCTCTCTCAGACCAAATAGCAACCTCCAAACGCCTCTTTTGGTCTCTCCAGTGGTGGATGTTCACCCAAAATCTGTTGCTGGGGTCCCCCTTCCAACAGTTGTTGCCCCAGGCAACCCTCACAACAGATGCCTCCCAAACAGGTTGGGGAGCTCATCTATAAGACCTCTCCACTCAGGGCACTTGGTCTCCACAGGAGACCTCTCTACATATCAACCACTTGGAGCTCCGAGCAGTTTTTCTAGCTCTCAAGGTCTTTCATACCCTGCTCAGCTACAAGACAGTCCTCATTCATATGGACAATCAGGTAGCCATGTTTTACATAAACAAGCAAGGAGGAACTGGCTCTCTGTCGCTTTGCAACGAAGCTTTAAGATTGTGGGCCTTCGCCAGAGAGCATCAAATCCATCTCCTGGCCGTATACCTCCCAGGAATCCAAAACTCTTGGGCAGACAGACTCAGTCGAGTTCTGCTTCCACACGAATGGTCCCTGCACATGGACCAAGTACTCAGAATCTTTCAAGAGTGGGGGAACCCCAGACATAGACCTCTTTGCAAGTCCATGGAATGCCAAACTTCCCCGGTTCTGTACCAGAATTCCGTGTCAGGGAGTTCAGGCCAAGGATGCCTTCCTCCTTCACTGGGGTCAAGACTTCCTGTATGCCTTTCCACCCATTCCTTTAATTTCCAAGACTCTGTTCAAGCTCCAGAGGGATCAAGGATCCATGATCCTCATAGCTCCACGCTGGCCACGCCAAGTGTGGTACCCTCTACTTCTGCATCTCTCTCAAGCTACCTCCCTAGACTTGGGAGCTGCTCCAGACCTTCTGTCCCAGGAGGAGGGGACTTTGTGGCACCCAAACCCCAAGTCCCTTCACCTCAGAGCTTGGTTGCTGAAAGCCTAGACCTTCAAGGTTGGAATCTTTCTCAGCAGGTGAAGGATATCCTCCATGCTTCCAGAAAACCTTCTACTAGATGTTCCTATGCTTTTAAATGGAAAAGGTTTTCCATTTGGTGTGCTGAGAAGGGTCTTGACCCTCTAGCACTACCTTTGAATTCTCTATTGGAATATCTCCTGCATCTCTCCAATGCAGGCCTTAAGACGAATTCAGTAAGGGTCCATTTGAGTGCAATTGCAGCATCCCTTAAGCCTATTAATGGACAGCCTATTTCCTCTCATCCTCTTATTGCAAGATTCATGAGAGGCCTAACTTTAACTAAACCTCCCATTAGGCCTCCTCCGGTGGCATGGGACTTAAATCTGGTTCTTGGTCAGCTTATGAAGCCACCTTTTGAACCCTTAGCCACCACCTCCTTGAAATTTCTTTCCTGGAAGGTTATTTTCCTCATTGCAGTCACCTCAGCTCGCCGCATCAGTGAACTGCAGGCCTTAGTGGCTAATCCACCTTATACCAGGTTTCATCATGATAAGGTAGTCCTTAGGACCAATCCACATTTTATGCCTAAAGTGGTTTCACCTTTTCATCTTAATCAAGAGGTGTATTTACCTGTCTTTTTTCCAGGTCCTCATGCATCAAGTGCAGAGAGGAATCTTCATACCCTGGATTGTAAGAGAGCTCTTGCCTTTTACTTACAAAGAACATAGCAACATAGAAAGTCTTTTCAACTCTTTGTTGCCTTTGATCCCTCTCATTTGGGACTTCCAGTCTCCAAGAGAACACTGTCCAATTGGATTGCTCAGTGTATTTCTTTCGCCTACCAGAGTAAGAACCTTTCTCTGGAAGGCCATGTCACAGCTCATAATGTGAGGGCCATGGCCACCTCTATGGCTCATCTAAATTCTGTGTCCATCGACCATATCTGTCGAGCAGCCACCTGGGCCTCGGTTCATACCTTCACAGCCCATTACTGTTTGGACAAGGACTCCCGCCGGGATGCCTTGTTTGGTCAGGCTGTTCTCAAACACCTGTTCCATGCTTAATCAACTCCTGCCCTCCTTCCCTGAATGGATGCCTGAGATCCATAGGAGGAGATAGAGCCCTTCACAGGGTCTCATAACCTTGGGGATCTCCCAGGCATCTCTAGCTAGGGAGTCCCCATATGTGAAGACTCATTCCTGCTTGTTCCTGGAGATAGCACAGTTACTTATCTGTAACAGGTGATCTCTGGGAACAGCAGGAATAAGTCTTCACAACCCACCCACCTCCCCTAGGAGTTGTATCTCTCTATCTATTTTTCCTTTCCTCTCTCTCTTTGTCTCAGCTTTAAAACTCGAACTGGGGAGAGGTGGTTAGGAAAGGTGGGAAGGCAGCGCGCAGGCGCTGTGGGATGCTCCCAAAAGCTTTCCTTTTTGGGAAGCTGGGGAGCGTTCCCGCGCAGGCTCCGTCGGTACCGACGTACCCATATGTGAAGACTTATTCCTGCTGTTCCCAGAGATCACCTGTTACAGGTAAGTAACTGTGCTATCTCCTCAGCCAGACCTTTTCTATTGCACTGCACATCACGTACTGGTACAGGGCATAACCTAGGTCCACTGCAGGCAGGTGCCACTGCCCCCTCCAACACCACCACATAAACCCCTGCCATGCTGCCTGGCCATATGCTGTTAGTGCTGGTAGTGCGCAGTCCCAGGCCATCCACTGTGCAGGTAGGCGGTCGCCTAGGGAGTGGTGTCTGGTTGGGGTGGCATACATGGACATCCACACATCCTCCCATCACCACCTACCAATATTATGTACCTTCCACATGGGGGGCAGATGGCTGGGGGGATGTCAGGTCAGTGCCCTAGCAACTGTTGGCTAGGGTGGACCAGGTAGATGTAGGTAGATTGTGTTGTGACAGCCGACTGTGGACGGGCTAGGGCATGCACCTCAGTTATGGTGTACCCAGCTTGGCCTACTGGGTGTATATATGTTTCAGACAACGTGTGGTCACACCCTGCACTGCCTTACTAGGGGTTGCAGTAAAGGGTCTTCAGTTAGCTGGGTTTACGAACTGTTTGGGACACATCCTGGGGAAGGTCTGTGGACCTTTGTTAGAGTGGTCCCCAGATGTACACTGATTGCCCTATTACAGGCATAGTGGTACCTGTGTGACCTTTGGGGTACTTGCTGGGTTATGTCCCCTGGATGAGACACTGCGGAACACAGACTACTGGGCATATTTGGCCTTGGTCAGCTGCTGTTTTGCTGATTTCCAGTTTCTATGTTCCTAGGTGACAGCCTAGTCCACCCTGTCCCCCAGCTGCCCCCACTACATGTCCCGCCTGCAGCCCCCTATGCCCCATTTGCACCATCGCCATAGTGGCCTTTCATACTTGGGCACTATGCTGTTGCTGCAAATGGAGAACTACTATCACTTTTTTTGGGCTCCTTGCCTATGTTGTACATTGCTGACGCTGAAATGGTTTCACCCTCCTGCAAATGTGCATCTAACGACTGGTTTTCAGTCTCGGTAATGTTCAGCCCTTCAGTTCCCCACGTTAGTGTTGCAGGAGCCTCTCCCCGCCCACTCCCCGCCCATTGACCCCCTTCTCTCCGCCCTCTCCGGGACTTACCATGGACGGTAACGTTAACGCGTGTTAGGTAACTTTAACGCGCGTTAACGTAGCCACTGCTACGTTACCGCGGTTTAGTAAACATACGAGGGGGTACCCAAAAAAAACAGGAATAACATTGCCATGGGCGGAGCTTGTGTAGTACGCACTTCTGCCGCTAGGCGTGTATAGTGCAACTCATTGTCAGTTCAGTGCCGCCTGTGTTGTCGACCTGGCTTGTTCTGTTCATCTGCAGTGATTGTTTTTGCTAGCGCTGTTTTGTTCTTGTTTCTTTTTTTATGATGACAAGTTTAAGTGAACAATGTGCAGCTGTGAAATTTTGTTTTCTACTCGGTAAAAATGCTGCTGAAACTGTTTTAATGTTGAAAACAGCTTATCAAGATGATGCTATGGGAAGAAGTCAAGTGTACCAGTGGTTTGCTCGGTTTAAAAATGGCGACATGTCGATTGATGACAAACCTCGTTCTGGGCATCCATCAACTGCCCGAATCGACGAAAATATTGAAAAAATTGGAGAGCTTGTGCTCACAGACCGTCGACAGACAATTGATCAACTGTCAGAGATTAGTGGGTTATCTTGGAGCTCGGTTCAGCGAATTTTAACGGAAGATTTGGGAATGAAAAGGGTTGCTGCCAAGTTTGTTCCTCGGGTTCTGACTGACAATCAAAAGGAACATCGAGTTGAAACATGTCGTTTTGAAACAGCTTGAAACTGATCCAGATTTTCTGTCAAAGGTCATTACAGGTGATGAGTCATGGTGCAGATGTCCAAGACATCAAAAAGGTTAGAATTTGTCACATTCCTCCTTGCTTCTCACCACCACCAAAATATTGTCTATTAGACAACTTTTTGGTGGTGTTGAGAATCTAGGAGGAATGTGACACATTCTATCTACCCTTTTGATGTCTAGAACATCTGTACCTTGCCCACTCACAATCTTAAATGACAGAGGTGTAAGGCAGGAGTCTCCAAATCCAGCCCTGGAGGGCCACAAACCAGTCAGGTTGGCAGGCTATCTCTAATGCATATATATCTCATGCATATCATTAGGGATATCCCAAAAACCTGCAGGGTTGCGGGCCACCAGGACTGGAATTGAGTAGCTCTGCACTAGAGGTTGGTGGAGATGAGAACAGTCTCCAAATTTAAGAAAACATAGGACAAGCACAGAGAATTTCTGAGGAAGAAAAAAAGGATTGTAAATTTCATCAGGAGATGTAGATAATATGACTGGATGTGCAATATGGATATCATCTTAATCAGACATCCTTTTCTGGATTTCTTAATCAATGTACAGTATTGACGACTCCTTCACCCTACTTAAATCTTCTCCTAGTAGGTCCCTCTTCCTCTTTGATCTTCCCTGGCAGGTGACCCCCCCCCTTCCTGATTAGTACATCAGTCCCTTTGTTAATTACAAGCTGTTATCTCTTAATTGTTCTCATCTTAATGCTAGATATGTTCATATTTCAACTAAGATTGACAGAGGTTTCATATATTTTAGCTCATTGGTGTGGAACTTCTAAATGTGCTGCACCGGCTTCTGCTTACCTGGGATCCTCCTTCAGTACAGCTCCTTGTGACTAGTGTTGTACAGCAGATTGTGAGAGCAGCTCAGGATCACTTGCAAGAAAAAAGGAACACTCAAAGTAAGGCAAGGCATGATGCTAACTTAGAAATATATTGCAGGAAAAAAGATCAAAGATGGAGTAGATATAAAATTCTTTTGTGTTGTTAAGTAAGTGAAACAAAAGACTTGGATGAAGTTCACGCAAGTTTCCCTTTGAAAAATTAGTCTACTGTGTCCTGGCAAATATGAAAACTTGATTAAACTTGAAAGCAAGAAGTATTATGTTGCTGTTCCATTTTGTGAGGATGGATTTTTGTGTCATACTTTGCTCCTGTCCTCTGTTTATCCCAGGCATTGAAGCAGTGGAACTGAGAGGACAGACCAGAACCTTCATCAGGGTGCAAATAATGACATGCTGTAGTACTCACTAGGTGTTCCTGCCAATGCATTGATTAGTATGTCCGTTTTGAGGGCTGTGAGCACAGCCTCTGGAGACCATCTGGCCTCCTCCAGCTTGAGGAATAGCCTGAGAAGTATCAATCATTAACTTCCTGCATGCAAGTAGAATGTTGTGGTATACGTTTTCAGCTTTTTCAATAACCATCAATGAAGCCACAACCTTTTCCCTCAGACACCATTAGTTTTGACTCTAAAACAAGCATGGGCAACATTTTTTTAACAGGGAGTTATATTAGCAGAACATGTTTTTGAATCATGGGCAGAACATGCATAGAGAGGAGTGGTCTAGTGGTTGTGGCAATTTACCTCAGGCCAGGGGGCCAAATCCCGCTAGAGCAGGGGTACTCAAATCCAGTCCTGGAGAACCACAAACCAGTCAGGTTTTCGGGATATCCCTAATGAATATGCATGAGATACATTCAAATACAGTGGAGGCAGTGCATGCAAATGTATCTCATGCATATTCATTAGGGATATCCCGAAAACCTGACTGGTTTGCTGCCCTCCAGGACTGGATTTGAGTACCTTTGCGCTAGAGCAGTGTTTTTCAACCTTTTTTGTGCAAAGGCACACTTTTTTCATGAAAAAAATCACGAGGCACACCACCATTAGAAAATGTTAAAAAAATTTACCTCTGTGCCTATATTGACTATATATAAAGTAATTCTCTTGAATAGGAATCAAACACTCACACCAACCCCCCTCCCCTGCTGGTTCACACCAACCCCCCTCCCCTGCTGGTTCACTCACACACCACCCCCCCCCCCCCTCCACTGCTGGTTCACTCTACCACCCCCCTGTCACTTACTCAACCCTCCTGCTGGGTCACTCACTCACTTACCCCCCCTCCCCTGCTGGTTCACCCCCACCATCGCCACCCCCCCCTGGCTGGTTCACTCACACCCCCCCCCCCCCCCACTGCTGGTTCACTCACACTCCCCCCCCCCCCCTGCTGGTTCACTCACACCACCCCCCCCCCTCCCCTGCTGGTTCACTCACACTCCCCCCCCCTTGCTGGTTAACTCACACCACCCCCCCCTCCACTGCTGGTTCACTCACACTCCCCCCCCCCCTTGCTGGTTCACTCACACACAAACCCCCCCCCCCCTGCCCAAGCCGCTGCTTCTGCTTTGTACAGAGCAGCGGCTGCACTACACTTACATTGAAAAGTAAAGAGAAACTGTGTCAGGAGCCCTCCGGTCATCGCAGAGCCCGAGGAAGTGATGTCATGGGGGCGGGCTCCTCACAGGCTGTCTTTCCTTTTCAAATTAACTTTATTGCAGCTAAAGTTAATTTGAAAAGGAAAGACAGCCTCTGAGGAGCCCGCCCCCATGACATCACGTCCTCGGGCTCTGCATGATCAGAGGGCTCCTGACACAGTTTCTCTTTACTTTTCAATGTAAGTGTAGTGCAGCCGCTGCTCTGTACAAAGCAGAACCAGCGGCTGCACTGCTATAGGGAATCGCGATCGCGTTCGCGCCGCGGACTTCGGCACAAAAGCCGGTTTTTTGCTCTGACCGCTCCCGATCTTGCGGCCAGAGCAAAAAACCGGCTTTTCAATGGCCGGTTTTACAACTGTGCTGGCAGCCGGCCTGGCCATGGAAAAACCGGCCAGGCCGGCTGAAAACCGGCCGGTTGGCAACCCTAATTTGTGAGCCGAGGCCACATGTTACGGATGAAATTGGAATTTTTCCCACGGCACACCAGACAATATCTCACGGCACACTAGTGTGCCGCGGCACAGTGGTTGAAAAACGCTGCGCTAGAGGACAGCAAACTTGGGCCAGAAGGACTGACGTTTCTAGTTCTACAGGTGCTCCTTGTGGCCTTGGGCAAGTCACTTAACCCTCCATTACCTCGGGTACATAAAACGTAGATTGTGAGCCCTTTAGGGACAAGGCTTATATACCGCTTTGACTTGTAGAAAAAGCAGTATATAAGCCTTGCTAAATTAAATAAATAGTTACTTTAGTGCTTCAGTTGTTGTGTGGGAGAAAAGTCCCACGCTCTGTGGCTTTATATTTAGAGAACCGGTGGAGGGGGGTGTCCTCTGGAGAAGGAGAGAAAGAAGTATTCTCTGGTGGTCTAAAAAATGTAACAAGCATATACATTAATATATTTAAAAAAAAACAAGCTTTGCTAGTTAAATTAAAAATAAAGCCAGACAACAAAGAAAAAAAACTCCTTTTGATAGAAGGGATTCTGTTCAAGTATGGATTTCTCTTAATACAAAAAAAGGTTTTGTAGTGGTTTAAAAAATATGCAAGGGAACAGAGAAATATGTAGGTTTATATTTTTATTTGTATGTTGCCTAGATTTGTTTTTGTTTTTTAACCTTGGAAAGTCTCAGTTTTTATACTGCCAGCTACAAACAAAAAGAAATTAGGCTTAATATCGCTACACAATTTCTCCTTTCCCTTCAATAAAACCATGTTTTTTTTAACTAGCCTGGGGATACGAGTATAATATTAATAATTGAGATTTCTCAATGTTAAAAAATAGGCAATAAAAATACCACATATTTTTCCTTTCTCTTCTATAATTTTTTTTTCTGTTTTTTGGCAAGCCTTGCGAAGCAGGCATACTTCCAAAATGTCCCTGCTTCTGGTTTCTCAGTACAAAATTTCATAAGTTATCATTAAAGTGGGCAGGAACCTGGGAAGGGAGACATGCAAGAGCAGTGTTAGCAGACGCAGCAGTGAGGGTCTTAGGCTGACTATTTATTTTATTTATTTATTTATTTACATTCTCTTATATACTGCACTATTCGGCATCAGCGCGGTTCACATAGAACAAAAAGTCTCAGTACAATAACATGCATGAGTTTACAGATAACAAGGGAAGGAACTTGGATAACAGGGGAAACTATTTACAGTCTATTTACAGATATAATACTACAGCATGGCTACAAGTTATTAGGAACAGGTGCTAATAATATGTTCAATAAACAAAGCTAGATTGATAGCGGTGAAGAAACTACCAAATTAGCACCAGTATTCAAGGAAATGAGTCCCCTAACTTCTGCAGCTGCCCTAGCAATTTATGAAGGGCTGAAATATCCACCTTTGATGTGCAAGTCTCAGCATGTCATCAAAAGTGGATATTTTGGACCCAATATTCAACCTGTGGCAGTCAATGTTTTTATAAAGTACCTGGCTGTCGTGGGCAAAACTCAAACTGGATATTCAGCACCGGAATCCGGATATCCTCTAGCGCTGAATATCTGCTGTTGGTACTCACTGGCACAGCTATCTCCACCTTCTGCAGATAGCCAAACCACATAAAGTTAGGACATCTTGTTTTCTGATCTAATCTTATGTGGCCATTTATCCTGTTAATAGACTGAAAATCGACACTAACTGGATAAATGTTGGGACAGCCGTTACCCTACCCATGAACTACCCTGGCACTCTCCAGACAGTGCTAGGGCAGTTAGAGGGGTTTGTCATGTTAGCACGTCCTGCTAACTGGATAAACCCTTTTTAATTTTTACCTCTTGCAGCCTTTGATAGTTTGATATCTCCAGGGCTGCTCTGGAATTACTGTGTTGATGTGCTAGAGGTAATGCAAATATCTCCAGGAACAAGCAGGAATGTAGTCTTCACATATGGGGTATCATCGGTACCGACGGAGCCTGCGCGGGAACGCTCCCCATCATCCAATTAGAACGCTTTTGGGAGCATCCCACAGTGCCTGCATGCTGCCTTCCCGCCTTTCCCAACGGCCTCTCTCCAGTTCTTTGTTTTCCGCGGAGCTAGCAGGTCATTTTTCCTGTCACCGCAGAAATTATCCTATCTTTTTCATTCTTTTTTGTGGTAGTGTCTGCCTTCCTTGACGCTATACCGGTACCGCCGGTTCTTTCTTAAAAAAAAAAAAAATTAGTAATCTTTTTTCTGGACTTTCCAGTCTTTTTTCTGTCGGGTGCCACACACCATTTTGGGCACTAGGCCCAACTTTTCCTTCAGAATGGAAAAACCCGCCTTGGGTTTTAAAAAGTGATCTCCAGGAACAAGCAGGAATGTAGTCTTCACATATGGGTATCGTCTGTACCGACGGAGCCTGCACGGGAACGCTCCCCAGCGTCCAATTAGAAAGCTTTTGGGAGCATCCCACAGCGCCTGAGTGCTGCCTTCCCGCCTTTCCCAACTGCCTCTCTCCAGTTCTTCGTTTTCCGTGGAGCCTGCAGGTCATTGTTCCTGTCACCGCAGAAAATTTGTCTTTATTCTTTTACTTTTTTGTGGTCACGTCTGCCTTCCTCGACGCTTACCGGTACCACTGGTTCTTCTTTCTTTTCTTTTCTTTAAAAAAAATAAATAAATAATACTTAGTACTTTTCTTTTCCCTTTTTTCCAGGTGCACGCGTCATTTTGGGCCTTAGGCCCAAAATTTTTTCCATCATGGAAAAACCCGCTTCGGGTTTTAAAAGGTGCACCAGGTGTGGCGGTACCATCTCCGACACCGACACCCATGAATGGTGTCTGAAATGTTTAGGTCCTGACCACTCCATCACGGAATGTATGGCCTGTGCCATGATGTCCAAGAGAGGTCGACAGAACCGAGCTGCCAAGCTCAGTATCCTGTTTCTCTCTGATGCAGCCTCGCTGGCATCGACGTCTTCCAGGGCTTCGTCTTCCTCCCGTGGATCTCAGGTAACTAAACATAAGTCTAGCCGGTTCTCAAAGGGTAGATCTCCTTCTAAGCATCGAGATGCCTCTGGCGTTGCCCTTGAGGATTCTGCACCGGCAAAATTTCCCCGGTGGGAGGCTTCGGCTTCCAAAGCATTATCGGGGCTCCAGGATGTTCTCAAGGCCTCGACCTCTGCAGAACTACTGGTGCTGTGCTCTGGGGTACCGGCTCTTTTCTCCGGTACCAACATCCTGGCATCGGCAGCATCGATAGACCAGAGGTTCCTGGCTATTGAACGCAGTCTGGCAGCTCTCCTTGCGGCATCGACACCCTCGGAACCGCGTCAGACAGTTCAACCGGTACTGGCACCGACTCCCGCACCGGTGTCTGCATTGCCGGCACCCAGTCATCCGATGCCTTCCGGTACTGATACATCTGTACCGATTCCCCCGGTACCGACTTCGGTTGGTACGGGTATCGGGCTCTTCAAGAGCATCCAGATAGAAGGTACTTCGAGTCCTCAGAGGAATCTGAGGATTCTGACAGTTCTGTCGATGCGGGAATACTTCTCCCAGAGGAGCCTTCCTCCCCTAAACGCAGGATGTCTCCTCCAGAGGACATTTCCTTTCAGGATTTCATCAGGGAGGTGGCTCGAGGTCTGTCTATTACTGTAGCTCCTGAGACAGAGCCCAGAGCAAAGGAGCTGGAAATTTTACAATATCCCAAAGCTTCTAAAGAGGCAGCTACTTTGCCCATCCATGAGATCTTGCACGATCTCATGCTACGAATGTGGGAGACGCCTCTTACCACCTCTCCTCACTCTCCCTCCTTGTCCTGGTTTCCAGAAAACTCAGCTTCCTCACCACTCTATTGTAGTGGAATCAGCTATGAGAAGGATCAGGAGTGCAAAGAGACATGCCTCTAATTCTCCAGGACGTGAGTGCAGAACTTTGGATGCTTTTGGACGTCGTACCTTCCAAGCTTCCATGCTTTCTGCCAGGATCAGTTCCTATATTTGGTATATGGGAATGTTCCTGAAGGAAGTCACAGGAGATTTAGAGGTTTTGAGCCCACTTCTTCCTGAAGACAGAAGGCAGGATTTTCTCACATTGGTCAAACATGCCCAGGATGTTTCTAAATTTGTCAACCGTGCAGCTTTTGACTGTTTTGAGTGCATAAGCAGAACCTCTGCCATTGCCATAGGTGCACATAGAATTGCCTGGCTCCAGGTATCTGATTTGGAGCTCTGGGTACAAGACAAACTGGGCAATATTCCTTGTACTGGTGAGAACCTCTTTGGCAAAGATTGGCAAGAAAAGGCCAATGAGCTGGATGCTGACAACTCCACTTTGGATAGATTATCCAATGCCACAGCTGATCCTGCAAGAAAGAAATCTTTCAAAAAACCATTCTTTTCTAAAAAGAAAAGGTTTTATCCTGCTTATTCCCAGCAGGGACGTTCTGCAGGTGAGCCTGTCCGGAAAGGTCAGCAACCACCCAAACAAAGAAAAGCAAAGACTGCTAAGCCTCAACCGTCCCAGCAGTCTCAGCCTCCACAAGACCTTTGACTTTCAGCTAGAGAACTTAGCCTTCCTGGCTCTCGACGGACCAGAGCCTTCCACCATTCCAGGAAGGTTGTGTCACTTTGCCCCCAGATGGGGGCAGATAACAGCAAAGCATTGGACACTCTCCATCATAAAAGAAGGGTACAAGCTTCATTTTTTGAGCATGCCCCCTCCCACAGTGATAAGGCAGTTCAATTCTCAGACCTCTCTCATCAACCTGTTAGATCAGGAGGTCACTATGCTTCTTGCCCAAGGGGCAATAGAAGAAGTACCCATCCATCAACAGGGTACAGGGTTTTACTCCCCATATTTCCTTATCCCAAAGAAAACAGGGGGATACAGACCTATTTTGGACCTCAGAGAATTGAACAAATTCCTGTTCAAAGAGAAATTCAAAATGATTTCTCTGGGAACTCTGCTGCCATACCTTCAGAGTCACGATTGGCTTTGTTCTCTAGATCTCAAGGATGCGTACACCCATGTTCTCATCCATCCAACCCACAGAAAGTTCCTTCGGTTCGTCTTTCAAGGAAAGCACTACTAATACAGGGTGCTTCCTTTTGGCCTGGCCTCAGCACCAAGAGTGTTCACAAAGTGCATGGCTGTGATAGCAGCATATCTCCAGGAACAAGCAGGAATGTAGTCATCACATATGGGTATCGTCGGTACCGATGGAGCCTGTGCGGGAACGCTCCCCAGCGTCCAATCAGAAAGCTTTTGGGAGCATCCCACAGCGCCTGCATGCTGCCTTCCTGCCTTTCCCAACTGCCTCTCTCCAGTTCTTCTTTTTCCGCGGAGCCAGCAGGTCATGTTCCTGTCACCGCAGAAGAATTTCCTTATTTCTTTATTTCTTTTTGTGGTCGCGTCTGCCTTCCCCGACGCTCTACCGGTACCGCCGGTATTTCTTTTCTTTTAAAAATTTTTTTATTTTTTCCATTCTTTTACTTTCTTCAGGTGCACCTGTCTCTTTGGGCCTTAGGGCCCAGAAATTCCTTTAATATGGAAAAACCTGCTTCAGATTTTAAAAAGTGCACAAAATGTGGCGGTACCATTTCTGTCACTGACACCCATGAATGGTGTTTAAAATGTTTAGGTCCTGACCACTCCATCACAGATTGTGTGTCCTGTGCTATGATGTCTGAAAGGGGTCGACAGAACCGAGCTGCTAAGCTCAGTACCCTGTTTCCCTCTGATGCAGCTTCGGTGGCATCGACGTCTTCCAGGGCTGCTGCTTCTTCCCGTGGATCTCAGGTAACTAAACATAAGTCTAGCCGGTCCTCAAAGGGTAGATCTCCTTCTAAGCATCGAGATGCCTCTGGTGTTGCCTTCGAGGATTCTGCACCAGCAAAATTACCCTGGCGGGAGGCTTCGGCTTCCAAAGCACCATCATCGGGGTTCCAGGATGTTCGATGACTCGGCCTCGACAGATCTCCTGGTGCCATGCTCTGGGGTACCGGCAGTTTCCACAGGTACCGATTTCCAGGCATTGGCAGCGTCTATGGACCAGAGAATTCTATCCATAGAACACAGTCTAGCGGCTTTCCTTGTGGCATCGACACCCTTGGTACCGCGACAGACAACTCCACCGGTACCAGCATCGGTATCGCAACCGGTACCGATAGCATCGACATCGGCGTCTATGCCTGCTATGCCGGTACCCTGTCCTTCGATGCCCGCCGGTACCGATTCCCCGGTACTGGTTATTCCCAATACCGATTTTGCTTGGTACAGGTATCGGGCTCTGCAAGAGCATCCAGACAGGCGATACTTTGATTCCTCAGAAGAATCTGAGGATTCTGAAAGTTCTGTCGATGCAGCGATGATGCTTCCACAGGAGTCCTCCTCCCCTAAACGCAGGATGTCTCCTCCAGAGGACATGTCTTTTCAAGACTTCATTCGAGAGGTGGCTTGGGGCCTGTCCATCACTGTGGCCCCTGAAAAAGAGCCAAGGGCCAAGGAGTTGGATATTTTACAATATCCCAAAACCCCTAAGGAGGCAGCTACCCTACCCATTCATGAGATTCTATATGATCTCATGTTGAGGATGTGGGAAACACCACTTACCACCTCTCCTCATTCTCGTAGGTTAGATACCATGTATCATGTCCCTCCTTGTCCTGGTTTCCATAAAACTCAGCTTCCCCACCACTCCATTGTGGTGGAATCTGCTATGAGAAGGATTAGAAGTGCAAAAAGACATGCCTCTAATCCACCAGGACGTGAATGCAGAACTCTGGATGCTTTTGGACGTAGAGTCTTTCAAGCTTCCATGCTTGCTGCAAGAATCAGTTCCTATAGTCTCTACATGGGAATGTTCCTAAAGGAAGTTACTGATCATCTACAGACTTTAAGTTCTTTCATCTCTGAGGATAAAAGGCAGAAGTTTCTCGCTTGGCTCAAACATGCCCAAGATGTCTCTAAATTCTCCAACCGTGCAGCCTTCGACTGCTTTGAATGTATAAGCAGAACCTCGACTATTGCCATAGGTGCACGTAGAATTGCTTGGCTCCAAGCATCTGATTTAGAGCTCTGGGTACAAGATAAATTGGGAAATATCTCTTGTACTGGTGAGAACCTGTTTGATAAAGATTGGCAAGAAAAAGCCAATGAGATGGAAGCTGAAAATTCCACTTTGGATAGACTATCCAAGTCTACTGCTGATCCTGTTAGGAAAATGTTGTTCAAGAAAACACCTTTTTCTAAGAAGAAGAGATTTTATCCTGCTTATGGTCAGCAAGCATCTTCTGCAGGTCAGTTTTCAACCAAACGTAAGCAACCACCCAAACAGAAGAAAGCAAAGGCTGCTAGGCCTCAACCGGCTCAGCAGCCTCAGCCTCCTCAGGGCCTTTGACTTTCTGCTAGAGAACTTAGCCTTTCTGGCTCTGGAAGGACCAGAACCGTCCACCATTCCAGGAAGGTTATGCTATTTTGCTCCCAGATGGGGGCAAATAACAGCAGAGCGTTGGACACTCTCCTTCATAAGAGAGGGGTACAAACTAAATTTTTCAAGCATGCCCCCTTCCACAATAGTGAAGCAGTTCAATTCTCCGACCTCTCTCATCGACCTGTTAGGTCAGGAGGTTACCATCCTTCTTGCCCAAGGGGCAATAGAAGAAGTGCCTCTCCTTCAACAGGGCACAGGGTTCTATTCCCCTTATTTTCTTATTCCTAAGAAAACAGGGGATACAGACCTATCTTAGATCTGAGAGAATTGAACAAATTCCTGGTCAAGGAGAAATTCAAAATGATTTCTCTCAGAGCTCTGCTTCCATACCTTCAGAGTCAGGATTGGCTTTGTTCTCTAGATCTCAAGGATGCGTACACCCATGTTCTCATCCATCCAACCCACAGAACGTTCCTTCAGTTCCTGTTTAAAGGAAAGCACTACCAATACAGGGTGCTTCCTTTTGGTCTGGCCTCTGCAACAAGGGTGTTCACGAAATGCATGGCTGTGGTAACAGCTTGTCTACGCACTCTGGGAATATTCGTCTTTCCTTACTTGGACGACTGGCTCATTCGAGCTCCAACACAGTCAGAGGCCAGGACTTCTCTATCCTGCACATTGCGTATCCTTCAGTATTTAGGGCTGGTCATAAACATCCCAAAATCCAGTCTAACTCCTACTCAATCTCTAGAGTTCATAGGAGCCCTGCTGGATACCACAAAGACAAAAGCCTACTTCCCCAAGCCCGTTGCCTTTGCTTGGTGCAGTTAGCTTCTCAAGCAGCCCTAAAGCCCTTTTTAACTGCTCGAGAAATGTTGCAGTTGCTAGGCCACATGGCATCCACCGTGCATGTGGTACCATATGCTCGCCTTCACATGAGGGCAGCTCAGTGGACTTTATCCACCCAATGGACCCAGGCATCAGGTTGCCTGTCAAACAGAATAGCAAACACAAGTCGTCTCATTTTGTCTCTCCAATGGTGGAAGTCCACTCAAAATCTCTTGCTGGGGTCCCCCTTTCAGCAGCCTCTGCCACAAGCAACTCTTACAACAGATGCTTCTCCAATGGGTTGGGGAGCTCATCTGCACGACCTCTCCACCCAGGGCACTTGGACTCCACAAGAGAGTTGTCTACATATCAATCTCTTGGAGCTCAGAGCAATCTTCCTTGCTCTGCAAGTGTTCCACACCCTGCTCAGCTACAAGACAGTCCTTATCCATACGGACAATCAAGTAGCCATGTTCTATGTGAACAAGCAGGAGGAACAGGCTCTCTGTCGCTTTGCAATGAAGCTCTGCGACTGTGGGCCCTCGCCAGAGAGCATCACATCCATCTTCTGGCAGTGTATCTTCCAGGCGTTCAAAACTCTTGGGCAGACAGACTCAGTCGAGTTCTCCTTCCACACGAGTGGTCTCTCCATGCAGACCAGGTGGCCAGGATTTTTCAACTTTGGGGAACCCCAGACATAGACCTCTTTGCAAGTCCGTGGAATGCCAAACTTCCACGGTTCTGTTCCAGAACTCCGGCTCAGGGAGCTCAGGCCAAGGATGCTTTCCTCCTTCACTGGGGTCAAGACTTACTGTATGCCTTTCCACCCATTCCCCTAATTCCCAAAACCCTCTTCAAGCTTCAGAGAGACAGAGGCCACATGAATCTCATAGCACCATATTGGCCAAGGCAAGTGTGGTACCCTCTGCTTCTACATCTCTCTCAAGCTCCCTCCCTAGAGTTAGGGTCTGCTCCAGATCTCCTATCTCAGGAGAACGGAATGTTCTCCAGGACCAAGCAGGAAGTCAGTCCTCACATATGGGTGTCATCGGCGCCGATGAAGCCCCAGCAGAGCATTTCCCCAGCTTTCCATGAAAGCCTTTAGGAATGCAGGCACGCATGCGCGGTTCCCTTCTCGCCTAAAGGTGCCATCTTACCTCAGTCTTTTTTTTCCGTGAAGCCCACCGGACGTGTGTCCTGTCCTCCCGGTTAAAAGTAGATTTTTTTTTTCGGCGATTATCGCTATTTTTTCTTCCGGTTCGACGCCGGTTCCCCTCCCGCCGGGTTCGGTACACCGGTATCGAGCCCGATTCTCCTTTTTCGGTTTTTGCCCTTGCCCTTCGTGGCTGGTGTTCGTACCCGTTTTTCACTTTTTCCCTGGAAGGCTGGTCTTTTGACCTCGCGGGGACTCTTTTTTTTTTTCCCCAATGGCTTCCAGTGGTTTTAAAAAGTGTGATCGGTGTAAGAAATTAATGTCTCTCACCGACACACACGACTGCTGCCTTCGGTGCCTCGGCCCGGATCATGACCCTAAGTCGTGTGGGCCCTGTGGGAAGATGTCTTCCAAGGCACTCAGAAGTCGACAGCAACAAAAAGAAAGGCTTTTCTCGGACTCAGCCTCCGGCCGGGCCCGGACCTCATCTGAGGCCTCGACATCTCGGGATTCCGATCCCGAGCACCGTCGAAGCTCCTCGGACAGGGGGTCCCCCGACCGGGAACGCAAGAGGAAGAAGCGGCTTGCGAGGGCTTCGGAGGAGGAGGTCCCTAGCTCCTCAAGGGCCAGGTCTAAGACCCCCGACCGTCGCCCCAGACCCGTGGAACACGAGAAGCCTGCAAAAGTTCCTCGCGTGGAACCAGAGTCTGCTGGACAAGTAAGCCCCGTAGTCCTCGAGGACTCTCCTCCCAGGGAGCCGACATCTGGCCCGGTGCCGCTGGGGCCCGAGTCGGTGGCTGCTGCATCTCCCGAGCTGAGTCTCAGGATGACAGCCTTGGAGAGCAGACTGTCTGCCTTCATGGAGCAGCAGCGGGCACTGATGGCCTGCCTGTCTGACGCATCTGCCCTGACCACCGGGACATCGACTTTGAAGTCGACCCCGGAGACCGAGCCGATACTCGAGTCCATCGTGGCTCGGAGTCGACCTCGGTCGCGGTCTCCCTCGACCTCCCGTTCGGGACCGAGGGCGTCTATGCCGGTGCCACCGGTGTCGGGGCGGGTGCTCCAGGGCTCCGCGGGGACGGGCCCTGACTCCTCCTCGGACGAGTCAGCTTGGGAGACGGAGAACGAGGAGTCTCCTGATACCTTCAAGACTCAGTGCGTCCCGTCGGACTCACCACAGTATGAGCCCCGGAGTAGATCCCCCCCCTCCCCCCGGAGGATACTCGGTTCTCGGAGTTCGTCCGGGATATGGCCACCGCCTTGGCTATTCCGGCGGATCCCGAGAAGGAGCCTCGAGCTGAAGAGCTTGAGGCTCTACACTATGACTCTCCTCCGAAGGAGCCACAAAAAGCAAGAAGCCAAAAGTCAGGACGATTCAAATCCAATTTATTGAAACAGACCCCGACGCGTTTCGGCAATAAATGCCTTCATCAGGGGGTAGCAGCTACAATATAAAAATAAATAATACAAATCATAAAAAATAAAAACATAAAAAAGGGGGACTCAAAATGATAAGCCATAACATTTAAAATATATTATATATTATAATATAATATTATATAAACCAAAAAGGGGGACTGGTGAACCTATTATCAATGTAGTTAAACAAAAACAAGTGTATATAAACGCAGGACACAGAAATGTAAATAGTAATAATAAATAAATATTATTAAAAATTATAAAATAACAGCATAAACACTTTTGGACAAATATAATAAAAGGTATAAGGAAAAAATTATAAGAAAAAATTATTATAATAAAAAAGTAATAAACAATTCTTAAGACAATAACTTAAGTCTTATAAAGAAATTATAAAAGAATGTGGACATAAAGAGAATTGTTCAAAACTCTTGTACTTACATGTGACCCTGTTCATGGACCGATAATGTAATCTTAAGTCCAGGGTTGGGCGTGTTCTGTCTCGCTATATTAAAGAGACTTGATATCGCCTAAATTAAACTATAAATATAACAGCTAGAGGTAGTTACAAGTGGTAACGTAAAACGGAGTTAAAATCAAACATGTTAAAAATGTCACAATAGGTAAGAACATACATATAAATAAATAAACAATAATGGACTATATAATCTATGTATATGAATGTATACAGCTATAAATTATACATATAAATCTTGTGGAAACTTTTGATTAAAAATTATGGAGACTAAATACATAAAAAATGAATAATAAAATAAAATACGATCAAATAAATATATATGTATAATACCTTATTATATTATTTTATAGGTGTATGCTAATTAGCAAACCAATTATCAAAACATATAGGTATGTAAGAACATTTTAAATTGATAATGGTAAACAGTGAATCACAAATTGAGAATCTATATAGCACCATGGAGTCAAGCCAGGGAAACTATAGTTACTATTCCAATAATTAAAAATGCACAAATAAAATGATACTATAAATTAGAATAAATTAAATTGTATACTGAACATAACATGAGTATGAAGATAACATCGAATAGTCTGAATAGTGAACTAGTGAATGTATTTATTTGTTCATGAATATTCGTATTAAGAGGGGAAACCGATAACTGTGAAAAGATGCTTCCTATTAAATTTAATATAAAGGACAGGATAACAGTTGTGTATAAACTGATAATATGTTTGATATAGCGAACTTTAATTCAAATATCAAAAAATGAGTTATGTATTAATGATTAAATAAATAAATGAATATGGTTTACCTTAACATACAAAAATGACTTAAAATCAATTATCTTAAATGGTCCTATATCCAGAACAAAAACAAAAATCTTATATTAAAACAGTACTGTTGAGTGAAAAACTGTGTGAATGGTTTAAATAAACGTAAACAAATTACTCGATAAAATTATATTACTACCTAGATGTAGTGAACTGATAATGTAAAACTGTGCAGTGTATAAGTTTCTGTACCCTGATGTAATGCCACGCAATGTTATTGATGAAATAGAAAAAATCACATGGATTCAGTAAGTAGCAAACTTAAAAAGGAATGGGCCAGTTCTTGTTCAAAAACGGACGACATGATGGTTAGACTCGAAAGAGGGAGATGTAATGCCCCAAATGCAAACATAGTAACCTAAGAGTGTAAAGGATAATGGTAAATAAAGGTAAAATACCTTAGAAAGGTCTCGGTACTTCCAAGATCGTTGCCTAAGTCATAAGAACATATAAGTAATGTTAAAATGTCGTGTAAACCAGGCTGTTACTTGGAAAGGATTTTTTAGGAGAAGATACTATGTTGTAAAGTTGACATGTATCAACAAATAAACGTGTGCATTATAGATAAAACAGATGTTGAATAGACATGAAACTACGTTTTAAAAAACTCTTTTCATTACTATTTTAAAACTTCAATAGAAGGTAACGTATAGGTCTAGAGAAGTAAATAGATGTGTGAACCAAAGTGGACACTAAAAATAATGACGTAAACCACGGAGCAGAATAAAAGTGTCGGTAAAGAACGGAACGAACTATTACCATGGTAAAACAATATATAATTGCCCTCATGCTTAAATAACACCCCTGCTATCGTATAATATGCAAGTATTTACTCACGCTAATACTCCGATCGAGTACAGAAATTGCCTACAGACATCTCAGTAATGAAATGAAAAACAGAGAAACATCAATGGTAATGTTGTTAGTCGAAAGGAAAAGCAGAACCAATAAACATTTAGGATGCAAATAGGAAAATGTATGGGTCAATAGATTTACAGGAAAACAGAGAGGTCTATTTCTTGATTAAGACCGTCTGGAGATAGACTTTTAAACTCATAAATATATCTCTGTTCCAACTTCAACAGTTTTTTATCTATAGGCACACATACAACACATTGGCTTTCAGCGATTTCATTCACTAGTATTATAATGAGCCTCTACGAGTTTTACCTCATCATCTGCTTTCCAATCAGCTTCTTTGATTTTTTGGCGCCAAATTTAAAAGGTTACATTATACTCCCCGCAGCTAGTGCACTTTCACTTTCGATTCCATGTGAGTAGTACCAGCATTTGTATCCTTTTAAGGCAGACAATTTCTGTACTCGATCGGAGTATTAGCGTGAGTAAATACTTGCATATTATACGATAGCAGGGGTGTTATTTAAGCATGATGGCAATTATATATTGTTTTACCATGGTAATAGTTCGTTCCGTTCTTTACCGACACTTTTATTCTGCTCCGTGGTTTACGTCATTATTTTTAGTGTCCACTTTGGTTCACACATCTATTTACTTCTCTAGACCTATACGTTACCTTCTATTGAAGTTTTAAAATAGTAATGAAAAGAGTTTTTTAAAACGTAGTTTCATGTCTATTCAACATCTGTTTTATCTATAATGCACACGTTTATTTGTTGATACATGTCAACTTTACAACATAGTATCTTCTCCTAAAAAATCCTTTCCAAGTAACAGCCTGGTTTACACGACATTTTAACATTACTTATATGTTCTTATGACTTAGGCAACGATCTTGGAAGTACCGAGACCTTTCTAAGGTATTTTACCTTTATTTACCATTATCCTTTACACTCTTAGGTTACTATGTTTGCATTTGGGGCATTACATCTCCCTCTTTCGAGTCTAACCATCATGTCGTCCGTTTTTGAACAAGAACTGGCCCATTCCTTTTTAAGTTTGCTACTTACTGAATCCATGTGATTTTTTTCTATTTCATCAATAACATTGCGTGGCATTACATCAGGGTACAGAAACTTATACACTGCACAGTTTTACATTATCAGTTCACTACATCTAGGTAGTAATATAATTTTATCGAGTAATTTGTTTACGTTTATTTAAACCATTCACACAGTTTTTCACTCAACAGTACTGTTTTAATATAAGATTTTTGTTTTTGTTCTGGATATAGGACCATTTAAGATAATTGATTTTAAGTCATTTTTGTATGTTAAGGTAAACCATATTCATTTATTTATTTAATCATTAATACATAACTCATTTTTGATATTTGAATTAAAGTTCGCTATATCAAACATATTATCAGTTTATACACAACTGTTATCCTGTCCTTTATATTAAATTTAATAGGAAGCATCTTTTCACAGTTATCGGTTTCCCCTCTTAATACGAATATTCATGAACAAATAAATACATTCACTAGTTCACTATTCAGACTATTCGATGTTATCTTCATACTCATGTTATGTTCAGTATACAATTTAATTTATTCTAATTTATAGTATCATTTTATTTGTGCATTTTTAATTATTGGAATAGTAACTATAGTTTCCCTGGCTTGACTCCATGGTGCTATATAGATTCTCAATTTGTGATTCACTGTTTACCATTATCAATTTAAAATGTTCTTACATACCTATATGTTTTGATAATTGGTTTGCTAATTAGCATACACCTATAAAATAATATAATAAGGTATTATACATATATTTATTTGATCGTATTTTATTTTATTATTCATTTTTTATGTATTTAGTCTCCATAATTTTTAATCAAAAGTTTCCACAAGATTTATATGTATAATTTATAGCTGTATACATTCATATACATAGATTATATAGTCCATTATTGTTTATTTATTTATATGTATGTTCTTACCTATTGTGACATTTTTAACATGTTTGATTTTAACTCCGTTTTACGTTACCACTTGTAACTACCTCTAGCTGTTATATTTATAGTTTAATTTAGGCGATATCAAGTCTCTTTAATATAGCGAGACAGAACACGCCCAACCCTGGACTTAAGATTACATTATCGGTCCATGAACAGGGTCACATGTAAGTACAAGAGTTTTGAACAATTCTCTTTATGTCCACATTCTTTTATAATTTCTTTATAAGACTTAAGTTATTGTCTTAAGAATTGTTTATTACTTTTTTATTATAATAATTTTTTCTTATAATTTTTTCCTTATACCTTTTATTATATTTGTCCAAAAGTGTTTATGCTGTTATTTTATAATTTTTAATAATATTATTTATTATTACTATTTACATTTCTGTGTCCTGCGTTTATATACACTTGTTTTTGTTTAACTACATTGATAATAGGTTCACCAGTCCCCCTTTTTGGTTTATATAATATTATATTATAATATATAATATATTTTAAATGTTATGGCTTATCATTTTGAGTCCCCCTTTTTTATGTTTTTATTTTTTATGATTTGTATTATTTATTTTTATATTGTAGCTGCTACCCCCTGATGAAGGCATTTATTGCCGAAACGCGTCGGGGTCTGTTTCAATAAATTGGATTTGAATCGTCCTGACTTTTGGCTTCTTGCTTTTTGTGGCTCCCTTGGACTATTGCAAGAACAGCGCTCCTTGTTTCCCTTTTGCCTGTCTCCTCCGAAGGAGGCCTTTACTGTCCCGGTTCCTCCAATGCTGGAACGGCTCCTCTTCCGTATGAGGGAGGCACCGGCCTCAGCGCCGGTTCTCAGCAAGCGAGTCGACTTGATCTATCGACTCAGAAAGAGCCCTGGCTTTCAAAAGGCACAGCTACCACACCATTCCATGGTTGTGGAATCGGCCATGCATCGTCTGAAGAGCCAGAAGATGCACTCCGCGGTGCCCCCTGGCAGGCAGGCCCGAAACCTCGATGGCGTCGGTAGAAAGTGCTTCCAGGGCTCGATGCTTGCTTGCCGTGTCCAGTCGTACCGGCTGTACATGGGCATGTACTTGCGGGACCTGGCCAAGGAGTTGGCCGGGTTCTCTGCTGGACTCTCCGGGGAACCCTTGCAGAGATTTAAGTCCTTGTCCTCGGGGATTCGGGACTGCTCGACGTTCATGTCCCGCGCCGCCTACGATGGCTTTGAGGCTTCGGCTCGAGTTGTGGCAGCCGGCATCGCGGCTCGACGCCAGGCATGGCTGCAGTCATTGTACCTCGAGCCATGGGTTCAGGACAAGTTGGTCGATGTCCCTTGCTGAGGTAAAAACCTTTTTGGCAAGCCCATGACCAAGAAGGCCGCTCAGCTCGAAACAGAGCACCTCACACGGACAAGGCTGTCTAGGAAGACCTCTGCCCCTTCTCATAAAAAGAAGGGCTCGGGTAAAAAGCCCTTTTACCCGAGGAAGGGCACTGCCTACAAACAGTACCCGCAATATCAGGCTGCCCAAGCTGCCCCCCAGGGTCAGCAAGCCAAGAGGCAGGGTAATGGGCCCCATAGGCAGAGGACCCCCAAGCCTCTGGCCCTTGCTTCCACTCAGCAGGGTGGGGGTTTTTGACTCCTTGAGTGTAGCCTCTCCTCCACTGCTCCCAACCCTGCACAGGAGGTCGCCTCGCCGTCTTTGCCCACCAGAGGCCCCTTATCACCGGGGACAGTTGGGTGTTGGACATAGTCCGCAGGGGCTATGCACTGCATTTTCACCAACTGCCTCTGCCTTACTTTACAGGGGAGCCTCCAAGGCCTCCCCTGCACACAGACCTTCTCCTTCAAGAGCTTCAAGGTCTGCTGGTGGACAGGGCGGTGGAGCTTGTGCCTCCCCACTTGCAAGGTCACGGATTCTACTCCAGGTATTTTCTGGTACGCAAAAGAACCGGTGGCCTTCGACCCATTCTGGACCTCAGGAACCTCAACAAGTTCCTAGAGAAAGAAAAGTTCAAGATGCTTACTCTTGGAACACTTCTGCCCTACCTCCAGCAGGGAGATTGGCTATGCTCCTTAGATCTAAAAGATGCGTACACTCACATCCTCATTCATCCAGACCACAGAAAGTACCTCAGGTTCATGGTGGGAGGAAACCATTATCAGTACAGAGTGCTGCCTTTCGGCCTCACCTCAGCTCCCAGGGTCTTTACCAAATGCCTGGCAGAGGTAGCGGCCTACCTGAGAAATCAGGGAATCTTTGTCTTCCCCTATCTGGACGACTGGCTCATCAGGGGTCAGACATTCCAGGAGGCAAATCAAGCCACCCTCAGGACTATTGCTCTTCTTCAAGGGCTGGGATTTGTCATAAACTTCGCAAAGTCCACTTTGCTCCCCTCCCAAAACTTGGAGTTCATAGGGGCCAGGCTGGACTCTGTACTGGCAAAGGCATTCTTGCCAGCAGACAGGGCCCAAAGACTGATGGACTTAGCAAATCAGTTTCTCAGGGGGTCAGTGGTCTCCTCCAGACTCTGCCTGAGGCTGCTTGGCCACATGGCTTCGACAGTACATGTGACCCCCAATGCCAGGCTCCATATGAGGCCTGCTCAGTGGTGCCTTCGGACTCAGTGGTCACAAGCCACAGGCAGCCTCAGAGACAGGATAAGGGTGTCCAGACCATTTCTGAACTCCCTCAACTGGTGGCTGCACCCACCCAATCTTCTAAAGGGGGTACCTTTTCAGATTCCTGGTCATACAGTGATACTGACCACAGACGCCTCCCTGCAGGGCTGGGGAGCTCATTGTCTAGGCAAGTGCACCCAGGGCCTGTGGTCTCCTTGGGAAGCTGCACAGCAGATCAATCTCCTCGAGCTCAGAGCTATTCGATTAGCACTCAAAGCTTTCTCTCCTACCCTGGCTCATCAATCTGTCCTGGTTCAGACAGACAGCCAGGTAACCATGTTTTATGTGAACAAACAGGGTGGGACTGGGTCCAGAATCCTTTGTCGGGAGGCTCAGGACCTTTGTTCATTTGCCCTCAAGCACAACATGCTTCTCAAGGCTGTGTACCTCCCTGGCCAGGACAACTACCTGGCCGACAGGTTAAGCAGAATTCTGCAGCCCCACGAATGGCAGCTGCATCCTTCAGTAGTTCAGAGGATCTTCCTGAAATGGGGTCTCCCTTTGGTGGATCTCTTTGCCAGCCCAATGAACAATCAACTGCCAAAGTTCTGCACCAATATTCAAATTATTTACTCTGAATCTGTTGCTGAAAGTGACATGTTTTAAATAACTTTATGAATCTCATCTTATCTTATTTTGAAATGAAATTGCCCGTGGCGATTTTTAGCGGGTCTCAGACTGTGGGCTCCCAAAGCAATAAGCTTGTAACTTTGGGATAAAAGCCCTTTTTGCATCAATGACCCTTATGGCTTTACGCCTCCCACGGGATAATATTCAAATTGTTAAAGGTATGCTTAGCTTATCAGTGCAGTTCTGCTCCAGGCAACCGCATCCTCTGAGAGTAGCAGCAGATGCTTTTCTAATTCCATGGTCTCAGGGCCTCCTGTATGCGTTTCCTCCCACGCCCTTGGTGGCCCGAACTCTTTTCAAAATTCTTCAGGACAAGGCCTCGGTTCTGCTGGTAGCTCACAAGTGGCCGAGGCAGCCTTGGTTTCCTCTTCTGCTTCAAATGGCGGTGGATCCCCCACTGCCTCTGGGGTTGCAACCCGACCTCCTCTCTCAGGAGCAGGGTTCCCTTCTGCACCCCAATCTCAAAGCTCTCAATTTGATGGCCTGGAGGCTGCAAGGGTAGTCTTGGCTCCCTGGGGCCTGCCTCAGGAAGTTGAGGAGGTTGTCCTAGCCTCTAGGAAACAGTCCACTAGGAAAACTTATGCTCTCAAATGGAAAAGGTTTTCTGTGTGGTGTCAACTACGTCCAGAGGATCCTTTCTCCTGTACTGTGCCAGTGGTGCTTCAGTACTTACTGCACTTATCAAATCAGGGACTTAAATCCAATTCTGTTTGGGTCCACCTCTCAGCTCTAGCAGCTCACCACTCACTGGTGGAGGGACATTCTCTGTTGGGTCACCCCTTGGTGTCCCACTTTCTCAGGGGCTTGCTTTTGCTCAAGCCTCCTCTCCGTCCTCCTGCCCCTGAGTGGGAGCTGAATGTGGTCTAGCAGCAGCTGACTCGCCCTCCTTTTGAGCCGATGGCTACTTGTCCACTGCGCTTCCTCTCCTGGAAGACACTCTTCCTGATAGCCCTTACCTAGGCTAGGTGAGTGAGTGAGCTTCAGGCACTGGTCTGTGATAGGCCTTACACCAGGTTTTATAGGAACAGGGTAGTCCTTAGGAATCATCCAAAGTTCCTCCCAAAGGTTGTCTCCTCTTTCCACCTCAATCAGGAGGTGGTTCTTCCAACATTCTTCCCTAGGCCTCATGCAAGCCAGGCTGAAGCAGTCCTGCATACCCTGGACTGTAGGAGGGCCTTATCCTTCTACCTTGACCGTACGCAGGGGCATAGAAGGGCTACTCAGCTCTTCATATCCTTTGACCCCAATAAGTTGGGTTTGGCTGTGTCCAAGCGTACCTTGTCCATCTGGGTGGCTGATTGCATCACCTGGGCTTACAAGGCGGCTGACCTTCCTTTGCAGGGTAGGGTCACGGCCCATCGTGTCAGGGCAATGGCTGCCTCAGTGGCTCATCTCCACTCTGTGCCCTTGGTAGACATCTGCAGGGCTGCAACTTGGTCTTCAAGCCAGACTTGTGCGGCCCATTACTGTCTGGAGAGGGAGTCCCGTAGGGACAGTGCTTTTGGCCAGGCAGTACTCCGGAATCTCTTTGAGGTTTAGGCAACTCCTGCCCTCTGTTGGGCTACCGGTGGAGGTTGTGTCCTTGAAAAGCCTTTCTTTGCTGCTGAGACTAGAGGGAGTACTCTTGTTCAGCCTGGGTTCCTCGGTAGCCCAGAGCTAGGGAGTCACCCATATGTGAGGACTGACTTCCTGCTTGGTCCTGGAGAAAGAGTAGTTACTCACCTGTAACAGGTGTTCTCCAGGAGCAGCAGGAATCAGTCCTCACAACCCTCCCTCCTCCCCTTGGAGTTGCAGTTGTACATAGTTTATTTTTTCATTTTTATGTGCTGTTCTTAGCTATGGCATTTGACTGAGGTAAGATGGCACCTTTAGGCGGGAAGGGAACCGCGCATGTGTGCCTGCATTCCCAAAGGCTTTCATGGAAAGCTGGGGAAATGCTCCGCTGGGGCTTCATCAGCACCAATGACACCCATATGTGAGGACTGATTCCTGCTGCTCCTGGAGAACACCTGTTACAGGTGAGTAACTACTCTTTATGGCATCCCAATCCCCCAGTCCCTGCATCTCAGGGCTTGGTTGCTGAAGGCCTAGATCTCCAAAATCTTCATCTTTCTCAGCAAGTGAAAGATGTTCTTTATGCTTCTAGAAAACCTTCCACTAGACGTTCTTATGCTTTCAAGTGGAAAAGGTTCACAGTTTGGTGTTCAGAAAAGGGTCTTAACCCCCTTGCTATACCTCTAGAATGTTTACTGGAGTATCTCCTCCATTTGTCTAATGCAGGCCTTAAGGCAAATTCAGTAAGAGTCCATTTGAGTGCTATTGCAGCTTCTCTTAAACCTCTAAATGGACAACCTATTTCCTCTCATCCTCTTATAGCAAGATTCATGATTGGCCTCCTTCTAACTAAGCCTCCCATTAGACCACCTCCGGTGGCATGGGACTTGAATCTGGTTCTTGGGCAGCTCATGAAGCCACCTTTCGAACCCTTAGCTACCACCTCCTTGAAATTTCTTTCTTGGAAGGATATCTTTCTCATTGCAATCACATCAGCACGCCACATTAGTGAATTGCAAGCACTAGTAGCTAATCCACCTTATACAAGATTTCTTCATGACAAGGTAGTCCTTAGGACTCATCCACACTTTATACCTAAGGTGGTCTCGCCTTTTCACCAAAACCAGGAGGTCTACCTACCTGTCTTTTTTCCAGGACCTTCATGCATCAAGTGCAGAGAGGAATCTTCATACCCTTGACTGTAAAAGAGCTCTAGCTTTTTATTTACAGAGGACACAGCAACATAGAAAGTTTTCTCAGCTCTTTGTTGCTTTTGACCCTTCTCATTTGGGACTGCCAGTCTCCAAGAGAACACTATCCAACTGGATTGCTCAGTGTATTTCTTTCGCCTATCAGAGTAAGAACCTTTCTCTGGAGGGCCATGTCACGGCTCACAATGTGAGAGTCATAAGAACATAAGATATGCCATACTGGGTCAGACCAAGGTCCATCAAGCCCAGTATTCTGTTTCCAACAGTGGCCAAACTAGGTCATATGTACCTAGCAGTTTCCCCAAGAGACACAAGTTCCACAATGCTTGTACTGGGTCAAGCATTGATATCTTCGGTCACTTCTTAATAATGGTTTATGGACCTTTCCTCCAGGAACTTGTCCAAACCTTTTTTAAACCCAGCTACACTAACAGCCTTTACTACATCCTCCGGTAACAAATTCCAGAGTTTGATTACACGTTGAGTGAAAAAATATTTTCTTTTGTTGGTCTTAAATAGTTTACCCTGTAGCTTCATTGCATGTCCCCTAGTCTTTCTATATTCTCATAACGTAAACAATCGATCTACGTTTACCCGTTCCATTCCGTTCATTAATTTATAGACTTCTATCATATCTCCCCTCAGCCGTCTCTTTTCCAGTTTAAAGAGCCCTAACCTTTTTAGCCTTTCTTCATTGGAGTATCCTTCCATCCCCTTTACCATTTTGGTGGCTCTTCTCTGAACCTTTTCTAAAATCGCTATATCCTTTTTAAGATACGGCGACCAGAATTGCACACAATATTCAAGGTGCGGTCTCACCATGGAACGATATAGAGGCATTATAATATCTTTTGTTTTATTTTCCATTCCTTTCCTTATCATACCTAGCATTCTATTTGCTCTCTTGGCCGCCGCTGCACACTGGGCCGAGGGTTTTAACATGGTATCCACAATGACGCCTAAATCTTTTTCCTGGGTGGTGGTTCCTAATGTGGAACCTTGTATCGTGTAACCATAGTTTGGGTTGTTCTTCCCTAGGTGCATAACCTTGCACTTGTCCACATTAAATTTCATCTGCCATTTTGATGCCCAGTCTTCCAATTTATCAAGATCCTCTTGCAATTTTTCACAATCCTCTTCGGTTTTAACAACTTTAAATAGTTTTGTGTCATCTGCAAATTTGATAACCTCACTCGTTATTCCACTTTCCAGGTCATTTATGAATATGTCAAAAAGCAGCGGACCCAGCACAGATCCCTGGGGTACACCACTATTCACCTTTCTCCATTGGGAAAATTGGCCATTTAGCCCTACCCTCTGCTTTCTATCTTTTAACCAGTTCCTGATCCACAATAGAACACTGCCTCCTATCCCATGACTCTTTAGTTTTGCCAAAAGTCTCTGATGAGGGACCTTGTCAAAGGCTTTCTGAAAGTCCAGATACACAATATCAACCGACTCACCTTTGTCCACCTGTTTATTCACTCCTTCAAAAAACATAACAGATTAGTAAGACAAGATCTTCCTTGTCTAAAGCCATGTTGGCTGTCTCCCATTAGGTTGTGACTATCTACATGCTGAGTAATTTTATTCTTTATGATGGTTTCTACCATTTTTCCCGGTACTGACGTCAGGCTCACTGGTCTGTAGTTTCCCGGATCACCCCTGGAACCCTTTTTAAAAATTGGTGTTACATTGGCGATCCTCCAATCTTCAGGTATTAGAGATGATTTTAATGATAGTTCACAGATTACTGATAGCAGGTCTGCAATCTCATATTTCAGTTCTTTCAACACCCTTGGATGTATACCATCCGGCCCAGGTGATTGCTACTCTTCAGTTTATCTAATAGTTGTAAGACATCTTCCCGATGTATCGATATTTCCTTCAATTCTTCCACACCTTTAAATACCACTTCCGTCATGGGTAACATCCCTACATCTTCCTCAGTAAAGACCAAAGCAAAGAATTCATTCAGTCTCTCCGCTATCGCCTTGTCGCCTCTTAGTGCTCCTTTAACCCCTTTATCATCTAATGGACCAACTGACTCTCTCACAGGTTTTTTGCTACGAATGTACTTGAAAAGGTCTTTATTTCGCGTTTTTGCTTCCACAGCAAGCTTCTTCTCAAATTCTCTCTTTGCCTGCTTTATCAATGCCTTGCATTTGACTTGCCAGTGCTTGTGCTGTTTCCAGGTTTCGTCGTTTGGCTCTTTTTTCCATTTCCTGAAAGTTGCTTTTTTGGCAACAACAGCCTCTCTGACCTCACCTTTAAACCATGCTGGCAGTTTTTTGGACTCCTTCCACTTTTCTTAAAGCGTGGAATACAGCTGGTCTGGGCTTCCAAGATAGTATTTTTCAACAACACCCAAGCTTGATGTACGTCTTTAACCTTTGCAACTGCTCCTTTTAGTTTTTTCTTAACTGTTTTCCTCATTTTATCATAGTCTCCTTTTCGAAAGTTAAAAGGTAGTACTGTGGATTTCCTTACTATCCCTCCTCCACTAATTAAATCAAAGGCGATCATGCTATGATCACTATTGCCAAGTGGCCCCAACACCCTTATCTCTTGCACTAGATCTGGTGTTCCACTAAGGACTAGGTCTAATATGGCTTCCCCTCTGGTCGGTTCATGAACCAGCTGCTCCAAGAAGCAGTCATTTATTTCATCCAGGAACTTTATCTCCCTAGCATGTCCTGACGTGACACTGACCCAGTCGATACAGGGGTAATTGAAATCACCCATTATTATTACTGCACTGTAACGTTTGTTAGCTTCCTTGATTTCTTTGAGCATTTCATCATCCCTTTGGTCATTCTGGCCAGGCGCTCGATAGTACACCCCCACTGCCATTGCCTTCCCCCTTTTTTATGGAATTTCAATCCATACAGATTCTACAGCAGATTTTGTTTCCTGCAAAACTTCATGGCAACCTCAATGGCTCATCTGAACTCTGTGTCTATTGACGAAATCTGTCGAGCTGCCACTTGGGCCTCGGTTCATACCTTCACAGCCCATTACTGCTTGGACAAGGACTCCCGCCAGGATGCCTTGTTTGGTCAGGCTGTTCTCAAACACCTGTTCCAGACTTAATCAACTCCTACCCACCATCCCTGATAGGATGCCAGAGATCCATGGGGGGAAGTGGAGCCCTTCTCAGAGACACACAACTTCTGGGGTTTCTCCCTTGCACCCAAAGCTAGGGAGTCCCCTTATGTGATGACTACATTCCTGCTTGTTCCTGGAGATAGCATAGTTACTCACCTGTAACAGGAGATCTCCGGGAACAGCAGGAATTTAGTCCTCACAACCCACCCACCTCCCCTAGGAGTTGTATCTCTCTATCTCTCTCTTTTTCCTTTCCCTCTCTCTCTCCTTGTCTCAGCTTTAAAACTCAACTGGAGAGAGGCAGTTGGGAAAGGTGGGAAGGCAGCACGCAGGCGCTGTGGGATGCTCCCAAAAGCTTTCTGATTGGACGCTGGGGAGCGTTCCCGTGCAGGCTCCGTCGGTACCGATGATACCCATATGTGAGGACTAAATTCCTGCTATTCCCGGAGATCACCTGTTACAGGTGAGTAACTATGCTTTCTCCGCACTCTAGGAATATTCTTCTTCCCCTACTTAGACGACTGGCTCATTCGAGCCCCAACAGAGTCAGAGGCCAGGACTTCTCTATCCTGTACAATGCGTATCCTTCAGTATTTGGGTCTGGTCATAAACATCCCAAAATCCAGTCTAACTCCCACTCAGTCTCTAGAGTTCATAGGAGCTTTGCTGGATACCAGAAAAGCAAGAGCCTATCTCCCCCAGGCCCATTGCCTTCGCATGGTGCAGTTAGCTTCTTAAGCAGTGCTAAAGCCTCATCTCACTGCCCGAGAAATTCTACAGCTACTAAGCTACATGGCATCTACCGTGCATGTGGTTCCCTATGCTCGCCTCCATATGAGAGCAGCCCAGTGGACTTTATCCACTCAATGGACCCAGGCATCAGGATGCCTGTCAGACAAAATAGCAAACACAAATTGCCTTGTTTTATCCCTCCAATGGTGGCAGTCCACTCAAAACCTGTTGCTGGGGTCCCCATTTCAACAACCCTTACCCCAGGCAACTCTCACAACAGATGCTTCTCCGATGGGTTGGGGAGCTCATCTGCAAGACCTCTCCACCCAAGGCAACTGGACTTCACAGGAGACTCATCTACATATCAATCTCTTGGAGCTCAAAGCAATCTTCCTTGCTCTTCGAGTGTTCCACACCCTGCTCAGCTACAAGACAGTCCTCATTTATACGGACAATCAAGTAGCCATGTTCTACGTGAACAAGCAGGGGGGAACAGGCTCTCTGTCGCTTTGCAACGAAGCTTTGCGACTATGGGCCCTCGCCAGAGAGCATCAGATTCATCTCCTGGCAGTGTATCTTCCAGGCATACAAAACTCTTGGGCAGACAGACTCAGTCGAGTTCTGCTTCCACACGAGTGGTCTCTGCATGCAGACCAGGTGGCCAAGATTTTTCAAATTTGGGGAACCCCGGACATAGACCTCTTTGCAAGTCTGTGGAATGCCAAACTTCCCCGGTTCTGTTCCAGAATTCTGTCTCAGGGAGCTCAGGCCAGGGATGCTTTCCTCCTTCACTGGGGTCAAGACTTCCTGTATGCCTTTCCACCCATTCCCCTAATTCCCAAATCCCTGTTCAAGCTTCAGAGAGACAGAGGCCGTATGATCCTCATAGCTCCACATTGGCCACGGCAAGTGTGGTACCCTCTGCTTCTACATCTCTCTCAAGTTCCCTCCCTGGAGTTAGGGTCTGCTCCAGATCTCCTATCTCAGGAGGACGGAATGTTATGGCATCCAAATCCCCAGTCTCTGCATCTCAGGGTTTGGTTGCTGAAGGCCTAGATCTCCATGATCTTAACCTCCCTCAGCAGGTAAAGGATATCCTTTTTGCTTCCAGGAAGCCTTCCAGAAGACGCTCTTATGCTTTCAAGTGGAAAAGGTTTACCATATGGTGTTTGCAGAAGGGTCTTAACCCCATTGCTGTACCTCTGGAATCATTACTGGAGTATCTCCTTCATTTATCCAATGCAGCACTTAAGACTAACTCAGTGAGGGTCCATTTGAGTGCTATTGTAGCTTCCTTTCAGCCCCTAAATGGACAACCTATTTACTCCCATCCTCTTATAGCAAGATTTGTGAGAGGCCTTCTGCTAACTAAGCCTCCCATTAAGCCACCACCTGTGGCATGGGACTTAAATTTGGTTCTTGGTTATCTCATGAAGCCACCATTCAAACCCTTAGCTACTACCTCCTTGAAATTTCTTTCTTGGAAGGTTATTTTTCTCATTGCAATCACATCAGCACGTCACATCAGTGAGTTGCAGGCACTAGTGGCTGATCCACCTTATAGAAGGTTCCATCATGACAAGGTAGTCCTTAGGACTCATCCACGCTTTATGCCAAAGGTGGTCTCGCCTTTTCATCTAAACCAAGCGGTCTACCTGCCTGTGTTCTTTCCAAGGCCTCATGCATCAAATGCAGAAAGGATTCTTCATACTTTGGACTGTAAAAGAGCTTTAGCCTTTTACTTACAAAAAACACAGCAACATAGAAAGTCCTCTCAACTCTTTGTTGCTTTTGATCCTTCTCATTTGGGACTTCCAGTCTCCAAGGGAACACTATCTAACTGGATTGCTCAGTGTATTGCCTTTGCCTATCAGAGTAAGAACCTTCCTCTGAAGGGCCATGTCACAGCTCACAATGTGAGAGCCATGGCAGCTTCAACTGCTCATCTACACTCTGTGTCTATTGACGACATCTGTCAAGCAGGCACCTGGGCCTCTGTTCATACCTTCACAGTCCATTACTGCTTGGACAAGGACTCCCGCCGGGATGCCTTGTTTGGTCAGGCTGTTCAACACCTGTTCCATACTTAGTCAACTCCTACCTGCCATCCCTGGTTGGGTGCCAGAGATCCATGGGAGGACGTGGAGCCCTGTCCAGGGGCACACAACTTATGGGGTCTCTCCTTGGCATCTGTAGCTAGGGAGTCCCCATATGTGAAGACTACATTCCTGCTTGTTCCTGGAGATAGCATAGTTTCTCCAGGACCAAGCAGGAAGTCAGTCCTCACATATGGGTTACATCGACATTGATGGAGCCCCCATGCGGAGCATTTCCCCAGCTTTCTAAGAAAGCCTTTGGGAATACACCCACGCATGCGCGGTCCCCTTCCCGCCCAAAGGTGCCATCTTGCTCAGTCTTTCTTTTTCCGTGGAGCCCAACGGACGTCTGTCCTTGTCACCCGGAAAAGTTGGATTTCTTTCTGCGATTCTCGCGCCTCTTTTTGTCCGGTTCGACTCCGGTTCCCCTTCCCGCCCGGGTTCGGTACGCCGGTATTGACCCGATCTCTATTTTTCGTTTTTTTGCCCTTCGTGGCACGCGTTCGCTCTCTTTTTTTCTTTTCCCTGGTGGGCCGGTCCTTTGACCTCGCGGGGGCCCTTTTTTCCCCGATGGCCTCCAGTGGTTTTAAGAAGTGTGATCGTTGTAAGAAACACACGACTGCTGCCTGCGTTACTTCGGGCCTGACCATGATCCCAAGGTCTGTGTCCCATGTGGCAAAATGTCCACCAAGGCACTCAGGAGCCGGCAGCATCAGAAGGTGAGGATTTTCTCGGACTCGGCCTCCGGACGGGCCCGGACCTCGTCAGAGGCCTCGACGTCTCGGGAGTCGGACCCCAAGCTTCGTCGGGGCTCCTCTGAAAGGGGGTCCCCCAGTCGGGAGCATAAGAGGAAGAGAAAGCTCATGAGGGCGTCATCGGTGGAAGCTTCTGGTTCCTCGAAGGCCAGATCTCGGACCCCTGACCACCGCCCCGGGCCCTTGGAGCTGGAGAAGCCAACTAAGGTATCCCGTGTAGAGCCGGAGTCTGTCGAGCACGTAAGTCCTGTTGTCCTCGAGGACTCTCCTCCTAGGGAGCCGATGTCGGGCCCGGCGCCACTGGGGCCCGAGTCGGTGGCTGCTGAGTCTCCTGAGCTTGGACTCAGACTGACAGCCTTGGAGTGCAGATTGTCTGCCTTCATGGATCAGCAGCGGGTGCTGATGGCCAGCCTGACTGGTGCATCTGCCCCGACCACCGGGACGTCGACGTCTAAGTCGACCCCGGAGACAGAGCCGGTTCTCGAAGCCATGAAGGCCCGAGTCCGGTCTCGGTCACGGTCTCCCTCAACCTCCCGTTTGGGACCGAGGGCGTCGACGCCGATGGCCCCGTCGTTGGGGCAGGTGTTGCCGGAACCCATGCGGTCGGAGCTCCTCGACTCTTCTTCGGATGAGTCTGCATGGGAGACGGAGGACGAGGAGTCCCCCGATACTTTTTGGACTCGGTGTGTCCCTTCGGACTCGCCGCAGTCCGAACCCCAGAGTAGGTCCCCTCCGGAGGATACACGGTTCTCGGAGTTCATTAAGGACTTGGCCAAGACCTTGAATGTTCCTGCGGACCCCGAGGAGGAGCCTCGAGCCAAAGAGCTCGATGCCCTCCAGTATGACTCTCCCCCGAGGGAGGCCTTTACTGTGCCGGTTCCTCTGATGCTGGAACGGCTCCTCTTCCGAATGTGGGAGGCACCGGCCTCGGCACCGGTTTTGAGCAAGCAGATCGATTCCATGTATCGAATCCGGAAGAGCCCTGGTTTTCAGAAGGCACAGCTGCCGCACCATTCTATGGTTGTGGAATAGGCCATGCATCGTCTGAAGAGCCAGAAGATGCACTCCGCGGTGCCCCCCCGGCAGGGAGGCCCGAAGCCTAGATGCCATCGGCAGAAAGTGCTTCCAGGGCTCGATGCTTGCTTGCCGTGTCCAAGCCTTCCAGCTGTACATGGGCATGTACTTGCGAGACCTGGCTAAAGAGATAGCCGGGTTCTCGGCTGGTCTCTCCAGGGAACCTTTGCAGAGGTTCCAATCCTTGTTCTCAGGGTGTCCGGGAATGTTCTAAATTCATCTCCCGGGCGGCCTACGATGGCTTCGAGGCTTCGGCCCGTGTAGCGGTGGCCGGCATTGCTGCTCGACGCCAGACATGGCTACAGTCATCGGACCTCGAGCCATGGGTGCAGGAATGGTTGGTCGATGTCCCATGCCTGGGTGAAAACCTCTTCAGCAAGCCCATGGCCGAAAAGGCCGCTGAGCTCGAGACTGAGACTCTGACGAGGACAAGATTGTCCAGGAAAACTTCTGCCCCTTCACATAAGAAGGGCTCGGGGAAAAAGGCCTTTTACCCGAGGAAGGCGCCTGCCTACAAACCTTTTCCTCATTATCAGGTCTCCCCAACTCCCCAGCAGGGTCAGCAGGCCAAGGGGCAGGGACATGGGCCCCTTAGGCAGAAAGCCCCCAAGCCTCCAGTTCCTGCTCCTACTCAGCAGGGAGGGGTCTTTTGACTCCCTCTGCATAGCCTCTCCACCCCTGCTGGCCCACCTCAGCACGGGGGGGGGGGGGGTCGCTTGGTCCTGTTTGGCCACCAGTGGCCACCCATTACAAGGGATGCTTGGGTACTGAGCATAGTCCAAAAGGGCTATCTGCTCCATTTCAGTCAGGTACCCCCTACCTACTTCCCAGGGGAGCCTCCAAGGCCTCCTCTGCATCAGGAACTCCTTCTCCAGGAACTGCTAGGTCTGCTTCAAGACAGGGCGGTAGAGCCTGTACCTCCACATTTGTGGGGACGGGGCTTCTACTCCCGGTACTTTCTTGTGCCAAAGGGGACTGGAGGTCTCAGGCCCATTCTGGACCTGAGAAATCTCAACAAGTTCTTGGAAAAAGAGAAGTTCAAGATGCTAACTCTTGGAACACTGCTGCCCTACCTCCAGCAGGGAGATTGGCTATGCTCCTTAGATCTAAAGGATGCGTACACTCACATCCTCATTCATCCAGACCACAGAAAGTACCTCAGGTTTGTGGTGGCAGGAAGCCATTTTCAGTACAGGGTACTGCCCTTTGGCCTAACCTCCACCCCACGAGTTTTCACAAAGTGCCTAGCTGTGGTAGCGGCCTACTTGAGAAACCAAGGTATATTTGTCTTCCCCTACCTGGACGACTAGCTCATCAGGGGTCAGACTCTCCAGGAGGCCAGGCAAGCCACCCTCCGTACTGTCTCTCTCCTTCAGCAACTAGGCTTTGTCATAAACTTCGCAAAATCCACTTTGCTCCCCTCCCAGAACCTAGAGTTCATAGGAGCTAAGTTGGACTCCCTGCAAGCGAAGGCTTACTTGCCAGAGGAAGGACGGAAAGGCTGATGAGCTTGGCCAGCCGGTTTATAAGCAACCCACTGGTTTCCGCCAGGCTTTGCCTACGGTTCCTAGGCCATATGGCATCGACAGTGCATGTGACCCCCAATGCTCACCTGAATATGCGGCCTGCACAATGGTGTCTCAGAACTCAGTGGAGGCAGGCCACAGGAAACCTCAGAGACAAAGTAAGGGTGTCCAAACCCTTCCTGAACTCCCTGCAGTGGTGGCTACACTCCCCCAACCTGCTACAGGGGATTCCTTTTCAGGTACCTGTTCCCACAGTGGTACTCACAACCGATGCCTCCTTGCAGGGCTGAGGTGCACATTGCCTGGACAAGTGCACACAGGGCCTGTGGTCCCCATGGGAGGCCACTCAGCAGATCAACCTGCTTAGAACTCAGGGCGATACGTTTAGCCCTCAAGGCCTTCACCCATACCCTGGCCCACCAGGCTGTCTTGGTGCAGACAGACAACCAAGTGGCAATGTTTTATATCAACAAGCAGGGGGGCACAGGGTCAAGGCTCCTGTGTCGAGAGACACAGGCCCTCTGCTCCTTTGCACTTCAACACAATATGCTGCTCAGGGCTGTCTATCTTCCTGGCCAGGAAAACTTTCTAGTAGACAGATTGAGCAGGGTCCTACAACCTCACGAGTGGCAACTGCACCCTTTAGTGGTCCAGACCATTTTTGTGAGATAGGGACTTCCATCTATCGACCTCTTTGCCAGTCCCCTGAACCGGCAGCTGCCTCAGTTCTGCTCCAGGCAACCGCATCCCAAAAGATTGGCGGCGGATGCCTTCCTGATCTCAAGGTCCCAGGGCCTACTGTATGCGTTCCCTCCCACGCCCCTGGTGGCTCGAGCCTTGTTAAAGATTCTAAGGGACAGGGCCTCGGTCATCCTGGTGGCCCCCAGATGGCCAGGGCAGCCCTGGTTCCCCCTCCTGTTACAGCTGGCGGTGGACACCCCTCTTCCTCTGGGGTTTCAACCCGATCTTCTTTCTCAGGATCAGGGATCGCTTCTGCACCCCAATCTCAAAGCTCTCAATTTGATGGCCTGGAGGCTGCAAGGGTAGTGCTGGCTCCCTGGGGCTTGCCTCAGGAAGTCGAGGAGGTTGTCTTAGCTTCAAGGAAGCAATCCACCCGAAAGACCTGTGCCCTGAAATGGAGGCGGTTCTCCCTGTGGTGTGATCAGCGCCAGGAAAACCCCTTCTCCTGTCCTGTGCCAGTGGTGCTTCAGTACCTGCTGCACTTGTCTAATCAGGGTCTTTAGTTCAACTCGGTTAGGGTACACCTCTCTGCTCTGGCAGCCCACCACTCAATGGTGGAGGGGCACTCTTTGTCGGTTCACCTCCTGGTGGCCTGGTTCCTCAGAGGCTTGCTCTTGCTAAAGCCTCCTCTCCGTCCACCTGCCCCAGAGTGGGAGTTGAATGTGGTTTTGCAACAGCTTACTCGCCCACCCTTTGAGCCGATGGCTACGTGCCCTTTTCACTTCCTTTCTTGGAAGACTCTCTTCCTAGTGGTACTGACTTCGGCCAGGCAAGTGAGTGAACTTCAGGCCCTGGTCTGTGACAGGCCATACACCCGTTTCTATAAGAACAGAGTGGTCCTTAGGACTCATCCTAAGTTCCTACCGAAGGTGGTCTCCTCCTTCCACCTCAACCAGGAGGTGGTTCTTCCAACATTCTTCCCTAGGCCCCATGCAAGCAGGGCTGAAGAAGTCCTCCACACCCTGGACTGTAGAAGGACCTTGTCTTTCTACCTAGAGCGTACTAAGGGTCATAGAAGGGCTACTCAGCTCTTCGTCTCCTTTGACCCAAACAACTTGAGGGTTCCTGTCTCCAAGTGTACCTTGTCCATATGGGTGGCGGACTGTATCACCTGGGCTTACAGGGCGGCAGACCTTCCCTTGCGGGGTCGAGTTACAGCCCACCGTGTCCAGGCCATGGCTGCATCAGTAGCTCATCTCCGCTCTGTACTGTTGGCAGACATCTGTAGGGCTGTAACTTGGTCCTCAAGCCAGACTTTTGCAGCCCATTACTGCCTGGAGAGGGAGTCCCGTAGGGACAGTGCTTTTGGTCAGGCAGTACTCCGGAATCTCTTTGAGGTTTAGGCAACTCCTACCCTCCTGCCCTCTTGTTGGGCTACCGAGGGGTTCTGGTCTCGGTGAAATTCTTTCCTTCATGCTACGGCTTCACAGAGGGAGTTTCTTTTTCAGCCTGGGTTCCTGGTAGCCCAGAGCTAGGGAGTCACCCATATGTGAGGACTGACTTCCTGCTTGGTCCTGGAGAAAGAGTAGTTACTCACCTGTAACAGGTGTTCTCCAGGAGCAGCAGGAATCAGCCCTCACAACGCTCCCTCCTCCCCTGGGAGTTGCAGTTGTACATAGTTCATTTTGTTTTTGTGCTGTCTTTTAGCTATGTCATCTGACTGAGCAAGACGGCACCTTTGGGTGGGAAGAGGACCGCGCATGCGTGGGTGTATTCCCAAAGACTTTCTTAGAAAGCTGGCGAAATGCTCCGCATGGGGGCTCCATCGACGTCAATGTCACCCATATGTGAGGACTGATTCCTGCTGCTCTTACTCACCTGTAACAGGTGATCTCCGGGAACAGCAGGAATTTAGTCTTCACAACCCACCCACCTCCCCTAGGAGTTGTATCTCTTTTCTTTTCTTTCCCTCTCTCTCTCTTTGTCTCAGCTTTAAAACTCAACTGGAGAGAGACAGTTGGGAAAGGCGGGAAGGCAGCACGCAGGTGCTGTGGGATGCTCCCAAAAGCTTTCTAATTGGACGCTGGGGAGCGTTCCTGCGCAGACTCCGTCGGTACCGACGATACTCATATGTGAGGACTAAATTCCTGCTGTTCCCGGAGATCACCTGTTACAGGTGAGTAACTATGCTTTCCAAGTGTGGCGGTACCATCTCCGTCACCGACACTCACGAGTGGTGTCTTAAATGTTTAGGTCCTGACCACTCCATCTCGGAGTGTGTTGCCTGTGGGATGATGTCGAAGAGGGGTCGGCAAAACCGAGCTGCTAAGCTTAGCACCCTTTTTCCCTCTGATGCAGCATCAGTGGCATCGACGTCTTCCAGGGCTTCGTCTTCCTCCCATGGATCTCATGTAACCAAACATAAATCTGGCTGGTCCTCAAAGGGTAGATCTCCTTCCAAGCATCGAGATGCCTCTGGCGTTGCCCTTGAGGAACTTGTACTGGCAAAATTACCCCGGCGGGAGGCTTCGGCTTCCAAAGCACTATCGGGGCTCCAGGATGTTCTCGAGGCCTCAACCTCAGCAGAACTACTGGTGCCATGCTCTGGGGTACCAGCCGCTTCGTCCGATACTGATACCCAGGCATCGGCGGTGTCAATAGACCAGAGGTTCTTGGCTATTGAACGCAGTCTGGCGGCTCTCCTTGCGGCTTCAGTGCCTTTTGGACCACTTCAGACGGTTCAACCGGTATCGACACCGGTTCCGGCACCGATATCGATACCGGTACTGACAGCATCGACATCGGCGACTGTATTACCAACACCGAGTCATGCTGTTTCCTCCGGTATCGACAGGCCGGTACCGGACCCCTCCGGTACCAACTTCGATCGGTACCGGATCGTGCTTTGCAAGAGCACCTGAACAGGAAATATTTTGAATCCTCCGATGACTCCGAGGATTTTGACAACTCTGTCAGTACCGGAGTACTTCTCTCTGAGGAGCCTTCCTCTCCTAAACGTAGGATGTCTTCTCCAGAGGATATATCCTTTCAGGATTTCATCCGGGAGGTGGCTAGAGGTCTTTCCATCACAGTGGCTCCTGAAATAGAGCCCAGAGCAAAGGAATTGGAGATTTTACAATATCCTAAAGCTCCCAAGGAGGCAGCTACTTTGCCTATTCATGAGATCTTGCATGATCTCATGCTAAGAATGTGGGAAACACCTCTTACCACCTCTCCTCATTCTCGTAGGCTTGATACCATGTATCAAGTACCTCCTTGTCGTGGATTTCAAAAAACTCAGTTACCACACCACTCTATGGTAGTGGAAGCAGCTATGAGAAGGATTAAGAGTGCAAAAAGACATGCATCTAATCCCCCAGGACGTGAATGTAGGACTCTTTGTGCCTTTGGGCGTCGAACCTTCCAGGCTTCTATGTTTTCTGCCAGTTCCTACATTTTATACATGGGAATGTTCCTTAAGGAGCTTACAGTGATCTAGAGCTTATGAGCCCTCTCCTTCCTGATGATAAGAGGCAAGATTATCTAACACTTGTCAAACATGCCCAAGATGTTTCCAAGTTTGTTAATCGTGCAGCTTTTGACTGCTTTGAGTGCATAAGCAGAACCTCTGCCATTGCCATAGGTGCTTGTAGGATTGCCTGGCTCTGGGTACAGGACAAACTGGGGAATATCCCTTGCACAGGCGAAAATCTCTTTGGCAAAAATTGGCAAGAGAAAGCTAATGAGCTGGATGCTGATAACACCACTTTGGATAGACTATCCAAGGCTACAGTTGATCCTGCAAGGAGAAAATCCTACAAGAAACCATTCTTCTCTAAAAAGAAGAGGTTTTACCCCTCTTATACCCAGCAGAGGCATTCTGCAGGTCAGTCTGTCCGAAAGGGACAGCAGCCACCAAAACAAAGGAAAACAAAGTCTGCTAAGCCTCAATTGGCCCAGCAGACTCAGCCTCCACAGGGGCTTTGACTCCCATCTAGAGAACTTGGCCTTCCTGGCTCTTAACGGGCCAGAGCCCTCCACCATTCCAGAAAGGTTGTGTCATTTTGCCCCCAGATGGGAGCAAATAACAGCAAAAGAATGGACTCTCTCCATTGTGGAAGAGGGGTAGAAGCTTCATTTCCTCAACATGCCCCCTCCTACAGTTCTAAGACGGTTCAATTCTCAGACTTCACTCGAGAATCAGTTGTGTCAAGAGGTCAGATTACTGCTTTCTCAACAGGGTACAGGGTTTTACTCCCCCTATTTCCTTATTCCAAAGAAAACAGGGGGACACAGACCCATTTTAGACCTCAGAGAATTGAACAAATTCCTGTTCAAGAAGAAGTTCAAGATGATTTCTCTAGGAACTGTTCTGCCATACCTTCAGAGTCAGGATTGACTTTATTCTCTAGATCTCAAGGATGCATACACCAAGTTCTCATCCATCCAACTCACCGAAGATTCCTTCGGTTTCTATTTCAGAGGAATCACTACCAGTACAGGGTTCTTCCTTTTGGCCTGGCCTCAGCACTGAGGGTGTTTACGAAATGCATGGCTGTAGTGGCAGCATTTCTTCGCACTCTAGGAATATTCATCTTCCCCTACTTAGACGACTGGTTCATTCGAGCCCCATCAGAGTCAGAGGCCAGAATGTCACTATCTTGCACAATGCGTATCCTTCAGTATTTTTTCCTGGTCATAAACATCCCAAAATCCAACCTAACTCCCACTCAATCTCTAGAGTTTATAGGAGCTATGCTGGATACCAGGAAAGCAAGGACCTATCTTCCACAGTCCCGCTGCCTTCGCATTGTGCAGTTAGCTTCCCAAGCAGTATTAAAAACTCATCTCACTGCCTGGGAAATGTTACAATTGCTAGGCCACATGGCATCTACTGTGCATGTGGTTCCCTATGCTCGCCTCCATATGAGAGCAGCCTAATGGACTCTATCCACTCAGTGGACTTGGACATCAGGCTGCCTATCAGACAAAATAGCAAGCTCAAGTCGCCTTATTTTGTCCCTACAGTGGTGGCAGTCAACCCAAACCTGTTGGTGGGGTCCCCTTTCCAACAGCCCCCACCCCAGGTCACTTTAACAACGGACGCCTCACAGGTGGGTTGGGGAGCTCACCTGCAAGATCTCTCTACCCAAGGCACCTGGACTCCACGGGAGATCCATCTACACATCAATCTCTTGGAACTCAGAGCAATCTTCCTTGCTCTTCGAGTGTTCCACAAGACAGTCCTAATTCAGATGGACAATCAAGTAGCTATGTTCTATCTGAACAAGCAGGGAAGAACAGGCTCTCTGTCGCTTTGCGACTATGGGCCCTCTCCAGAGAGCATCAGATTCATCTCCTTGCGGTGTATCTGCCAGGCATTCAAAACTCCTGGGCAGACAGACTCAGTCGAGTTCTGCTTCCATACGAGTGGTATCTTCGTGCAGACCAGTTAGCAAAAATTTTTCAAATTTGGGGAACTCCGGACATAGACCTCTTTGCAAGTCCGCTGAATGCCAAACTTCCCCGGTTCTGTTCCGGAATTCTGGCTCAGGGTTCTCAGGCCAGGGATGCTTTCCTCCTCCATTGGGGTCAGGACTTCCTATATGCCTTTCCACCCATTCCCCTAATTCCCATAACCCTATTCAAGCTTCAGAGAGACAGAGGCTATATGATTCTCATAGCTCCACATTTGCCACAGCAGGTGTGGTACCCTCTGCTCCTACATCTCTCTCAGGCTCCATCTCTGGAGTTAGGATCTGCTCCAGATCTCCTGTCCCAGGAGGATGGGATGTTGTGGCATCCCGATCCCCACTCTCTGCATCTCAGGGCCTGGTTGCTGAGAGCCTAGACCTTCATGATCTTAATCTGTCTCAACAAGTAAAAGATATCCTTTTGCTTCTAGGAAGCCTTCCACAAGACGCTCTTATGCTTTCAAGTGGAAAAGGTTTTCCATATGGTGTTCGCAGAAGGGTCTTGACCCCCTGGCGATGCCTCTAGAATCTTTATTGGAGTATCTCCTTTATTTATCTAATGCAGGGCTTAAGATTAACTCAGTAAGAGTCCATTTAAGTGCTATTTCAGCTTCTTTCAAGCCTTTAAATGGACAACCTATTTCCTCTCATCCTCTCATAGCGAGATTTATGAGGGGCCTTCTTCTAACTAAGCCTCCCATTAGGCCACCACCGGTGGCATGGGACCTAAATCTGATTCTTGGACAGCTCATGAAGCCGCCTTTTGAACCTCTAGCTACTACCTCCTTGAAATTCCTTTCCTGAAAGGTTGTCTTTCTCATTGCGATCACATCAGCACGTCGCATTAGTGAGTTGCAAGCATTAGTAGCTGATCCTCCTTATACGAGGTTCCATCATAAGGTAGTCCTTAGGACTCATCCACACTTTATGCCAAAGGTGGTGTCACCTTTTCATTTAAACCAAGCAGTTTATCTGCCTCTATTTTTTCCAAGGCCTCATGCTGCAAATGCAGAAAGGAATCTTCATACTTTGGACTGTAAAAGAGCACTTGCTTTTTACTTACAAAGGACACAGCAACATAGAAAATCCTCTCAACTCTTGCTTTTGATCCTTCTCATTTGGGACTTCCAGTCTTCAAGAGAACATTGTCCAATTGGATTGCACAGTGTATTTCTTTTACCTATCAGAGTAAAAACCTCTCTCTGGAAGGCCATGTCACAGCTCACAATGTGAGAGCCAAGGCAGCCTCAATGGCTCATCTACACTTTGTGTCTATTGATCACATCTGTCGAGCAGCTACTTGGGCCTCGGTTCATACCTTCACAGCCCATTACTGCTTAGACAAGGACTCCCGCTGGGATGCCTTGTTTGTTCAGGCTGTTCTACGACACCTGTTCCATACTTAATCAACTCCTACCCACCATTCCCGGTAGGATGCCAGAGATCCATGGGGGGAAGTGGAGCCCTTTCACAGGGGCACACAACTTCTGCGGTCTCTCCCTGGCATCTGTAGCTAGGGAGTCCCCATATGTGAAGACTACATTCCTACTTGTTCCTGGAGATAGCATAGTTACTCACTTGTAACAGGTGATCTCCAGGAACAGCAGGAATTTAGTCTTCACAACCCACCCACCTCCCCTAGGAGTTGTATCTCTCTTTTCTTTTCTTTCCCTCTCTCTCTTTTTATCTCAGCTTTAAAACTCAACTGGAGAGAGGCATTTGGGAAAGGCGGGAAGGCAGCACGCAGGCGCTGTGGGATGCTCCCAAAAGCTTTCTAATTGGACGCTGGGGAGCGTTCCCGCGCAGGCTCCATCGGTACTGATGATACCCCATATGTGAAGACTAAATTCCTGCTGTTCCCGGAGATCACCTGTTACAGGTGAGTAACTATGCTTTACCCAGTACTGGTAGGCTAGTTTTGGAATCAGATTGTAATTTGCCCACCTCTGCTCTACTTCCTCTGTATCTTTCTGGCATTGGAGCTTCTAGAATCTGTGTCTTAACTTTCTCCATGCCATCTTTAATTACTTTCTCTTTTTTAACCATTTGTTACAGATGAAGATGACAGAAAAGAAAAAGAAACTGGTGTAGTACTAGGAGAAGGGAATGACAGTGGTGGTCTTGTGCCTGGAAAATCCCTGGTCTTTGCAGCTATGGAGCTGCTAATGTTCATCTTAGTGCGGCACTTGCCACAGCTCAGCACTAAGGTAACCGACTCTCCCAGTCATGTACCCAACAAATTACAGCATCTGTCAGAAGAGAGTGCCCGACTTGTGGCAGCAACAATTTCCATCCTGTCTGACCTGCCATCTCTTTGCTCCCCAGAAGGTAATACTTAACTGGATAAATGCTGTGGGTTTGTTTTATGATAAAGCATATTTAAAAAAAAAAAAAGGTTTTTAGGTTAAATGATAGCAGCTGTAAATTTCAGCAGCAAGTACAAATGTTCAGTAAGTCAGCGGTTCTCAATCCAGGCTTCAAGAGTATATCAAAGCTATCTATAAGATTGGTTATAGAAGCAAAATAATGTTAGTAAACCTATGGAGCCCTTTTAATAAAGTATGGTAAGCGATGACTGCGGTTTCAGCATGTTCAAAACTCCTGCAATTACCGCCACCGCGGAGCAAGTGCAGACAACGAAGTGAAAGAACTGCATTGTCTGCATTTGAAGAGGGAGGATGGAATTGGAGTTTCAAATGGGTGTGTTGGACAGTACAAGCTAGTGCACATGACATTGCTGCGTGCTAGCTGTCATGATTGCTGATAGCGTGACTGCAATTATGTCACCTTAGAAGTGGAGATAATTGTAGCCGCACCACAGGCAACCAGGTAGTATGACCACAGCCGATGACCCAGTGGTGATCTACCTCACCCCCCTCCAATAAATAACCTCCCCCTCGCAAGCGGTACCCCTTTTCAGGACCACTGTGGCTGGAAGGTCTTCTGGCCATGGAGGCCCTGCAAAGGGGCCCACCAATGCCATAGTAAGAATGCCCTCCCATTCCTTCCCACCTGTATCTTCCCCAACACCTACCTGGTGGTCTAGAAGTGAATGGAGCAGGAGTAGTCCCCTTATGCTCCTGCCCCAGCTCCTGCATTCTTCAAAATGGCGCCTGGACACCTTGTGCTAGTCTTATGATACTAATAAAAGGGGTCACAAGACTAGCACAAGGTGATTCCAGCGCCATTTTAAAGACTGCAAGAGATGAGGCAGGAGCAGAGGGGGGAGTGCTCCTGCCTAATCACCCCTAGACCACCAAGGAGGACCTGGTAGGTGTCAGGGAGAGGGGGAGCTTGTGGATGAGAAGGGGAGGGGGGCTTGGGGCTTTCCTACTATGGCGTTGGTAACCCCTTTGCAGGGCCTGTATGGCCAGAAGACATTCCAGCCATAGTGGTCCTGAAAAGGGGTACTGCTTGGGGGGCAGATCTTCAGAGGGCGGTTATTGATTGATTGAGCAGGGACTGGATTGCAGGTGGGGGGGATGCCTGATCACCCCTGGCCTGCATTCCCTGTCTTGGCAGAGAATACGCATGCTCCTGTGCTATTGAGTCGTGAGGTATTTGTCTGCCCCATGTGGTAAATGCAGGGCACGTGCTGGGCACACTCCTTGCATTTATCACACAGGCTTTACACGTACCATGCTTTCTTTCTGGTGGAAAACTGACAGGAAGGTGCAAAGCCCTACTGCGGTTTAGTAAAAGGGCCGCTATACTTACAAATAATTCACTATTGATAAGCCTAAAAAAGCAGATCAACTGTGGTGCTTCGGGGCTGAGTTGTGAATTACTTTTACAGTAAGTCTGTTTGAAATCTTGCTTTTTATTGATTCTGATGTCCATTGCATCTTCTAACCATATCTCTGTTAAATAATTCAGCACATCAAAAGGCTTAGTAAGATTATTTCATGCTAATCCCAATAAAGATAACATTTCTAAGCAGTATCACAACATTTTATCTTACTAATACTCAGAAGAATAGAGCATTGCTGCTGCTGTTACTAGTACTATTACTATTGTTTATCACTGGACAGCGCTACAAGGCATTCACAGCACTGTACATTTAAATGTAAGAGACAGTCCCTTCTCAATAGAACTTACAATCTATTCAATACAAGACAGTGTACAACAAAGTGGGGATTAGAGGAAATCTAGGTGACAAACAGTAGAATTAGGAGTCAGGATCCAAAAGCAGCCTTGAAAAGATGGGTTTTAGCCTGATTTGAATAGGAGATCCACAACAAGAACAACCCAGCCCTAAAGGGGTCCCAACCAAACAATACTAAGATATGAAAAGAAGCAGACCCCAGACAGAGTAAGGTTTTGGTTTTTTTTTTTGGTCGGACTCATCAAAGTGAGGAACAAACCTCGATGCTTGAAACGTCCATTTTGCTCAGTGTATTGCAGTAAAAGCAGCAAAGAAATAACCCAATCTAGAAATGCCCGCACACTGCAGTGTAGATAGATTATGTATATAGTTAACCCAGTTATCCAAGTTTGTACTCCTGTTCAATGTAAAACCTGACAGTTTGTCGTAATGGTCGTTTTGTTATGATGTAAACCGCGCTGATTCTAAATAGCGTGGTATATAAGAAACTGTAATAAATAAATAAATAAGAACAAAAGGCTTAGCTGATATTTAAATGGACGATCTCCAAACATTCATTCAAAAGTGCAGTAACCGCAATGCAGTACCACATTTTGGGTCTGTGTGTGTGTATATATATATGTATATTGTGGCCGCGCCCCGTGCGCCTAGGCGGTTGCCTAGTGGGGAGCGCTGGACATCACTCTTCTTTTTGTGTAGTTGTGGGTTTGCTTTGTCAGCAATTCGAGTGGAAGAGGATCACAGGACAATTTGTTAACTTAAATTGCTTTTTATTTATTTCTTTCTGGAACCAATTTTGGCAAATGACCTTGCTGAGGCAAATGACCTTGATAAGGCAAACAATATTGCAAACTGAAAATACAGGATATTTTCTCCCTTAAACTTCTCAGCAATATTTCTTCAAGTAGTTACTTCACTCTTGATACTCTTTTTAGCTTCTTCCATTTACAAAGCAGTGTAACACTTTTTAAATGCACAGTTTTCCAAAAACTTCTGTAAGACAGTTTTTGACCTTTAACTCTCAGCTGCTGCAGATTAGGATATCTCTCCTGTGCTGCCTCCTGGTTTAAAACCGCTAGCCCTGTTAACCTGGCTTCTTCAGAGATACAATTGGCTGCTTTTAAACAATGAGGTTCTTGTGACTTCTTGTCTGCTTTTCACCTTGGCACACAATCACACCAGCACAGATTATCTTCTTAACCTGTTACCCACAGCTTCTTATAAAAGCATTAAACACGGCTTATACAAATCCCACACTCCATGGATTCTGCAGAGGATATTGGAGAGTCTGAGTACAGCTCTATTTCCATTTCTTCTGGGGTGCTATAACACTCAGGGCTTGGGGCACGTTCTGGAACGCTATGCTTCACTTCTTTTAAAAGCTTAAGAAGTTTCCCCCATTTTAACTTCTGGCTTTCCCTTTTTACCGGGTCAAAAGCTCTTGCCCTTCTTCCTCTTAGCCACTCCTGTTCAGGACACACACAAGTTGCTTTACTGGCAGAAACCCTCTTTTCAACTGGTTTTCTGTACTGCCTAATCACAGACTCAGGACTTGAGCTATTACTTTCAGAATCAGTCATATACTCCTGACGTCTTCCCCAGCTCCACTCATGCCCACAATCTTTGCACTTGCCTTGGGAGTTATGGCTGGTCCCCTTTGAACCTCCAGGCCCTACAGCCTTATACTGCTGTTTCTTCCCTTGGTTCCTCTGGACTCTTGGCCTCTCCTCCTGGCTTTTAGCATGCAGTTTTCCTTGAGCACGTCCTCTCTCTGTTTTTGCTTCAGCTGCTGTATCTGTATCCTCTCTCTCTGTATCTGTTGCCTCTCTCCTCTCACTTCCTGAGTGATGCAGCTTAAATATCCTGCAGCTTGTTTCCTTCTCTGGCCCCACCCCCTCTCTGCCTGCACGAGCTCTAGAGGCTGGGTGTGGCTTCAAGCTATCCCTATTAGTGTGTGTTCTAGCTTCTTTCTCTGCCTGGGAGCTATGCTGTAGTGAGCCCTTCCCCCGCTCATGAGAAAAAACCTCTTTTTTTCCAGTTTTAAAAGGCTCAGCTACCTGCGCATCACCACAATATATGTGTGTATATATATATATATATATATATATATATATATATATATACAGTGCCGCATAACTCATTATATTGTTGCATAAAGTAGACTGTATTTATTCATCGTGTCTCCTTGTTAAGGGACTGGTTATTTATACCCCATTTTACCTGTTATACCTGCTTAATGCATACCCAAGTTTAATTTTCCTGTTTAATGTATACCCAAGTTATTATACCTGTTTCACTGTAAGCACAAATCACGAAATTGAGATGTGCAACTCTTATGTTCATTGTAAACCGCACTGATGTCGAATAGCGCGGTATAAAAGAGACTGCAAATAAATAAATAAATAAAATGTATGTATGTAAAATTTGAAAGACACTGCGTCAGGTGTTTAAACCCTCCACGAGCAGTGTGAAATAACAGAACTATATTCGTCCACAGGTAGCTGCTTCTGCGACCAAGCAAATTAAGGGAGTTATGGGAAACTGCTCAGGTTTACAGGCCCATGACTGTCTTCCTAAAGGGAGCAGACTTTGTTATTATTATGGTATAATTTTGTGTGTGTTGTGTTTTAATTTTTCCATGGACAAGAAGTAAGTACTTATGTATGGGTGACATCACTGATGGAGCCCACGCAGAACGCTCCCCAGCTTCCATTGGAAGCTCTTGGGAGCTGTACCGCGCATGCGCACTTGCCTTTCTGCCTGCCGTGATGCCATCTTCTCCGCTCTCCTTTTTTCCGCGGAGCCCTTTGGACATGTCCTGCACCAGCGGAAAAACCTTTTCTCTGTTATCCCCTGCAGGTATTTTTTTCTTAAGTAATTTTCACTGCCTGTCGCTGGTTAGTTGGCTCCCAGCTGATATTTTTGTTTTTCATTTTCCTTTCTGTTCTTTTTTGCTATCTTTTGTGCTTTTCCCTTTCCAGGCCCTTTTTTCCCAGCATCTCATTCAAGGTCATTGACGTCACCGATGCGGTCTTCCCGGACATGTCTAAGCCGGTGAGAGGCTTTAAGAAATGCACAAAATGTGGCCGTACTATTTCGGTCACGGACAGGCACACTTGATGCCTGCAGTGCCTTGGGCCTGATCACCTGCCTGTATCATGCAACCTTTGTCTTCAGATGATAATGAGGGGCCTGAAAGGCCAAGAAAAGCAGAAGTCCCTCTTCGGAATGTTGGATTCTGCATCCTCTGCTCCAGCATCTGCAGTGCCATCGCAGAGTTCCACCGAGGCATCAACTGGATGGGATACCCGGATGCATTTGGAACCGAGGGGCCGAGGCACTGAACAGAGACCCTCCATCGATATCTGACTGGAATCAAGGAAGGACTTGACACCGATCCCGTCAGCATCAAAAGGGCACCTGAGCACCAGGACAAGCCCCAGGGTGCATCGGCACCACAGCCCTTCCCAGCACGATGTGGACAGCGAGGGTCGGGAGCTGCCCACCAACCTTCCCAGGCAGGAGGAATCGATCCCCACAGCCCTGGAGGGCAGCCGGATATCTCCGTCCTGTCGACTGAAGTTGCAGTCCAAGTCCTGGTCCCTTCCGAGGCAGTAGTACTGGAGGAATGCCCCTTCAGACTCACATGGCGATGGTTTTGGCCTTGCAGCATGCAGGCTCTGTGATGGCTTCAGCGTCATAACCATACTGTCCAGCCCATTCTGGAGAACAATGTGCTGCCAGCAGAGGCAGGCGTATCAGGCAGAAGATTGGAATCGATGCCGGTTCCCATGATGATCTCCCTGTTGAGTGTATTGGGTTCTGATGTCTTGAGACACCCCCATTCTTGCTCAGAGTGTCATAAGTTCCACCGCCATCCACCTTCTCCGCATTATCGGAGTAGGCAGTGGGAGAAACCCTTTAGTTCAATTTCCTCTCGGTCAGAGTGTGAGGACTGGGAAACCAAGGAGGCCTCTGCCATCTTGGACAGGAAATCTCCTGACCTTCTCTGTGATCTGTTCCCTCCATATGAGTGGTGTAAATCACCCCCGGAGGATATGTTCTTCCAGGACTTTGTGCCTTCTCCCTTGAGACAGAGGACAAGCTGAGGGTGGAGGAACGAGCTCCTATAGTATCCATCAATGCCCAAGGAGGCAGAGACTGCTGCTGTGACTGTGGGAGAATCCCCTCACGGTTCCCACCTTTGGCTAGTGGCTGAACTTGATTTACCGGGTCCAGAAGGCACCGGGCTTTGAAAAGCCCCAGCTACTGCACAACTCCATCGTGGTTGAACTAGCCTTGAAGCATGTGAAGAGCACCAAGATTCGCTCCTTGGTACCCCTGGGGTGGGAAGTCATGACCCTGGACTCCTTTGGGAGGAGATGCTACCAGGGCTCCATGCTGGTGGCCTGGATCCTTTCCTACCAGTTGCATATGGGTATGTTCCTGAAGGACATCATGTTGTGCCTGGCAGAGTTTGTTGTCTCTCTTGACTGCCTCGACTCCTTCCATGATCTGGTAGGCCACGGCAAAGATTGCTAAGTATGCCATGCGAGCCACGTATGATGCCTTCGAGTTCTCCTGCAGAGTGGCGGCAGTGGGCATCAGTACCTGGTGGCAGGCCTGGTTTCAGTCCTCCAACCTGGAGCAATGGGTTCAGCATAAGCTGGCCAATATTCCCTGCAGCGGGGAGAAACTCTTCAGGAGCCAGTCGAGGAGAAAGCAGGCAAGCTCAAGAAGGAGCACATGACGCTCTCCAGACTCTCGAGGAAAACTGTGGATCCTTCACATAAGAAATACCAGGGTGCCCCAGAGTGCCCAGTCAAAGGTGCAGGAACCCCGCAAGCAGTGATGGAAGAAGCCTCAGAAGGCCCAACCAGCCCTGCAGCCCAAGCTGGGGGTGGGCTTTTGACTGGTTCCTGAGGAGCATAACCAACCATCCCTTACCTGTCAGAGTTCCCCCTCAGGAAGGGGGGCAGTTCATCCATTTCGCCCTTATTACCTCGGATGCCTGGGTGCTGCAGCTTAACCAGCATGGTTACCGGCTGCACTTCACCCAGCTGCTGCTATCCTTCATCCAGGAGGAGTACCCCATGGACCCACTGCACCAGAGCCTGTTGTAGGAGGAGGTCTTCACTCTGCTGACCGACCTCGCCATTGAGCTGGTTCCGCCGACTCAGGTCAGAAAGGGGTTCTACTCCAGGTACTTCCTGGTCCCCAAAAAAACACGGGGATTTCAACCCATTCTGGACCTCTGAAGCTCAACCAGTTTCTCATGTGCAAGCAGTTCAAGATGGTTTTGCTGTGGATGCTACTCCCTTACCTTCTAAAGGATGACCGGCTATGCTCCTTGGATCTCAAGGATGTGTACACACACATCCCAATCCACCCAAGTCACAAAATATTTCTCAGATTTTTGCTGGGAGACCAGCATTATCCATGCCGGGGGCTCCCCTTCAGGCTTGCATCAGAACCTCAAGTCAAATGCCTCGCGGTAGTGGTAGCCTACCTTCAACCATGGGAGTCTTCATCTTCCCCCTATCTGGATGATTGGCTCATCAAAAGTCCCACTCCGGATGCTGTCTGGCAGTCTGCTTAACTCACCATACAGGTCCTCAAGCATCTGGGGTTCATCATTAACTATCTCAAGTCCCACCTCCAGCCCACACAGCAGCTGGATTTCATCAAGGCCCTCCTTGATACCACTCGAGCCCAGGCATTTCTGCCACTGGATCACATGCAGTGACTGACAGACGCAGTCAAAAGCATGTGGTGTTGGCACCACACCACACCCTGGGGGATGCTGAAAGTGCTTAGCCGCATGACTTCCACTGTACATATTATCCCCTTGGCCCACCTCTCCAAGTGGCAAGCACAGTAGACCCTCTGCATACAATGGAAGCAGACCACAGGCTGCCTTTGAGACAGGGTGGTGGTCACCACTCCCCTGGTGCAGTCCCTCGGCTGGTGGTTTGAGCCGCTTAACCTGCTTCGGGGCCTTCCATTCCAAGCGGAGCCCCCCGCAAGGCGCTGACCACCGATGAGTCTAAACTCAGGTGGGGGGGCTCATCCTGATGGCCTGCAGATGCAGATCCTATGGTCTGCGCAGGAGAGCCTGCACCAGATAAACTTCCTTGAGTTGTGGGCCATAGTGAATGCCCTCAGAGCCTTCCAGGCACACCTGGCGAATGAGGTGGTATTGATCCAGATGGACAACCAGGTGGTGATGTTCTATGTGAACAAACAGGAAGCCACAGGCTTGTACCTTCTCTGCTGGGAAGTGGTTCGGCTGTGATGGTTCGCTCTTGACCACAGGATGGCGCTCAGGGAAACCTACCTGCCCAATGAGCTCAATGTCTTGGCGGATGAGCTGAGCAGTGTCCTCCAGCCACATGAGTGGACCCTCCACAGAGGCATGGTGGAACAGATCTTCCGAGAGTGGGGTGCACCATGATCCTCATTGCCCCATACTGGTCCCGGCAGCCGTGGTTCCTCCTGCTGCTTCAGCTCTCCCGGAGAGAGCCTCTCTGTCTGGGCTGTGCCTCGGACCTCATCACACAGGACATGGGGGACCTTGCACCCCAGCATCTGATCCTTGGCCCTCACAGCCTGAATGCTGAGCGAGTAGGCCTTTAGGAGCTCAATTTACTCAACAATGTCTGGACTTATGCGTTCAAGTGGTGGAGGTTTGCCGCTTAGTACACGGATAGGGCACTAGATCCCTTCTCCTATGCATCTCTTGGACTCGAGCCTGAAATCCAATTCTGTCCAGGTTCATCTCGACATGATTGGTGCCTACCATTGAGGCTCGGGGGGGTCCCGTCTCGGCTCACCTGCTGGTGGCTCATTTCATGCAGGGCTTGCTTCTCTTGAAGATCCTGAAGGTCTTGTTCTTGGTGGTGGTCACATCGGCCCGCCATGTCAATGACCTTCAGGCTCTGGTGGCCCATCCACCTTACACCAGATTCTACCAGAATCGGGTGGTCTTGCGAATGCATCCGCGATTTCTGGCAAAGGTAGTCTCTGAATTCCACCTCAGCCAGCCAGTTGTCCTGCCGACTTTCTTACCGAGGCTGTATGCCAACCGGGGGAAGCAGCATTGCACACGCTGGACTGTAAGCATGCCTTGGCCTTCTACATCGAGCGTAGCAAGGCCCATCAGCAGTCCACCCAGCTGTTCATCTCTTTTAACCCCAATAAGCTGGGGAAGGCTGTTTCTAAGTGTACGCTGTCCTTGTGGCTGGTGGACTGCATTGCCTTGGCGTATTCCCAAGCCATACTGAACCTGGAGGGTCATGTCACGGCTCATAACACTCAGGCCATGACCACCTCCGTCGCTAACTTGCACTCAGGGTCCACAGAGGAAAACTGCAAAGCTGCAACGTGGTCTCCGGTCCACATATTCACAGCCCACTACTATCTGGATGGGGATTCCCAATGGGATGGCAAATTTATCCAGGCCAGCACCTTTTTGGGTATTAGGTGTAACTCCTGCCCATTGGCTCTTCTGTCCGTCCAGTCTACCTGCAAATCTTGACTAACCTCAATGCTGCTGTACGTTGAGGATGCTGAATCGGTGGACTACCTTGCTGTTCTTCCTGTTCTCCAGTTTTGCTGCTCCTGTTGGACTTTTGGTATCCTCTGTCTTTCGGTTGTAGCTTGGGAGTCCCATACATGAGGTTCATACTTCCTGCTTATACATGGAGAAAGCAAAGTTACTCACCTATAGCAGGTGTTCTCCATGGACTGCAGGAATAAGTCCTCACAACCCTCCCACCTCCCTGAGGAGTCGCTTCTTTTGGCTGCTGCTTTGATATTTGACTGGAGAAGATGGCGATGCGGTGGGCGGAAGGGCAGGTGCGCATGCTTGGTGCAGCTCCCAAAGCTTGCAAAGGAAGCTGTGGATTGTTCCGTGTGGGCTTCGGTGGTGACGTCAGCCAGACACGAGGACTTATTTCTGCTGTCTACGGCAAACACCTACTACAGATGAGTAACACTCTTCTCACTCTTCTCTGGAACCAGAGATTGAAAACCAAGGGTCGAGAAAAGTTTCCTGCATTTATTGCCCCCAGCCAGGTAGTCAGGAGCAGAAGACAGAAACACACAGTATCCTAATTAGGGAAGTCCTTTAATGAGATTGTATTGTTACTTTTTCAGTAATTCACTTTCTTTTGAATATGACTTCAATTAAGTGTATTCACTTCAAAGTAAGAATATTTTCCTTGTAAAAGAGTACCACTGTTACCCTAGTGTGACTTCATTGTCTATAGTAAATAGTTATTTGCAATTAACCCTTGAAAGGTTGTTTGTTCTTTTGTTCCAGGGTGTATGACAATATTGCCCACAATTCTGTACTTAATTACAAGGGTATTGAAAGAGACTGCAATAAAATCAGCGGATAATCAGATCCCTCCACCAGTCAGTGCTAGCCTGCAGGGGATAAAAACTATTGTGACATCTGCACTGGCCAAAACTGATAAAACACACAAGCAGTGGACAACTCTTATTCGTAGTACTTTGGCATCTATCTTGGAATATTCTGAGCCAGGTAAGATTAGCCATGCACACAAAGAACACATTTTGAAGACCAAAGTTTTGAAAACAATTGTAATAGAGATTAATAACATTCTGAGACCTTGACTACAGAACTTGCCTTCATACCAATGGTGTTACAGTGAAAGCACATCAGGATACTGAGGATCTATACCTAACATCTCTCGGTGTTGTACTATCACTATTTTTATATCATAATGTTGATGATATATCAGACATTTGTTCCATGGAGCGGAGGGTTAGCTGAATGGTTAGAGCAGTGGGCTGAGAAGCAGGAAAGCCAGGGTTTGGATCCCACTGACAACCCTTGGATCTTGGGCAAGTCACTTAATCCTCCGTTGCCTCAGTTGTAAGCCTAACCTAGGTTGTAAGCCCCTTTGGGATAAGGAAATGCCTACTGTGCCTAAATATAACTCACCTTGCGCTACTACTTGGTTAGAACACTGGCTTGTTAACCAAGCAACCAGGGTTCAATTCCCACTAGCACTCCTTGTGGCCTTGGGCAAGTCACTTAACCCTCCATTACCTTGGAAGAAAGGCCTGGCAATCTACTTCTGGTCACACTGCCAAGAAAACCCAGGAGCTTCCGGGTTGCCAGGAACCAGCATTGATTCAAAGACACACATTGCATTGCATTGAGCTACTACTAAAAAGACACAAGCTAAATACCGAATCTCTTCCTCCCCTCTCATGGAAACAGAATGGAAGGAACTTACTGATAAAGCAGCTTCTGAGTGTTTTTATTCTTTCCAACCCAATGGATGTTGAAATGAAATTATACATAAGTAGCCAAGAATATCTATTTGTTTGTCTATATGGGAGTAAAATAGCACTTGGAAAACTTAATGGAAAGAAAACAGCTTTAGCGTTGCTGGAAAAACCCATGGAAGGCACACATCGAGTTCCAAAATAGGGATTTCAGAAAAACAAGCTCCCTCCCTTAAAAATGATGCAGTGCATTTCTATGGGAGAAGCAGTTCCAGCTTCTGCAGTATAGAAATTTTGATACACTGAATCATGATAGTTAAAGAATTGCCCATTCCAAAGTGCCCCTCCCCTCTTCTCCAATCTTTTGGTCACAGAAACACACCAAACCAACACCCTTCGCATACAAGACATAAACAGACACAAGGCAGGCAAAGCGAGAATTTGAGAAGGAACTTGCTACGGAAGCAAAAACACGAAATGAAGACTTTTTCAAGTACATTCGTAGCAAAAGGCCTGTGAGAGAGCCATTTGGACCATTAGATGATAGAGGGGTAAAAGGGGCAGTAAGAGGAGACAAGGCTATAGCGGAGAGACTGAATGAATTCTTTGCTTCGGTCTTTACTGAGGAAGATGTAGGGATGTTACCCAAGACTGAAGTGGTATTTAAAGGTGATACTGCAGAGGAATTGAGAGAAATATCGCTACACCGGGAAGATATATTACAACTATTTGATAAACTGAATAGTACCAAATCACCTGGACCGGATGGTATACATCCAGTAGTGTTGAAAGAACTGAAATATGAGATTGCAGACCTGCTATTAATCTGTGAACTTTAATTAAAATCATCTGAAATACCTGAAGACTGGAGGGTCGCCAATGTAACGCCAATTTTTAAAAAGGATTCCAGGTGTGATCCGGGAAATTACAGACCGGTGAGCCTGACGTCAGTACTGGGGAAAATGGTAGAAACCATCATAAAGAACACAATTACACAGCATGTAGATAGTCATGGCCTAATGGGAGACAGCCAACATGGCTTTAGACAAGGAAGATCTTGTCTTACTAATCTGATATGTTTTTTTGAAGGTGTGAATAAACAGGTAGACAAAGGTGAGTCTGTTGATATAGTGTATCTGGACTTTCAGAAAGCCTTTGACAAGGTCCCTCATCAGAGACTTTTGGCAAAACTAAAAAGTCATAGGATAGGAGGCAGTGTACTATTGTGGATCGGGAACTGGTTAAAAGATAGAAAGCAGAGGGTAGGGCTAAATGGCCAATTTTCCCAATGGAAAAAAGTGAATAGTGGAATACCCAAGGGATCTGTACTGGGTCCGCTACTTTTTGACATATTCATAAATGGCCTGGAAAAGGGAATAACTAGTGAGGTTATCAAATTTGCAGACGACACAAAACTGTTTAAAGTTGTTAAAACCCAAGAGGACTGTGGAAAACTGCAGGAGGATCTGGATAAATTGGAAGACTGGGCATCCAAATGGCAGATGAAATTTAATGTGGACAACTGCAAAGTTATGCACCTAGGAAAGAACAACCCACAATATGGTTACACGATGCAAGGTTCCACATTGGGAACCACCACCCAGGAAAATGATTTAGGAGTCATCGTGGATAACATGTTAAAACCCTCCACCCAGTGTGCTTCGGCGGCCAAGAAAGCAAATAGAATGCTAGGTATCATAAGGAAAGGAATGGAAAATAAAACAAAGGATATTATAATGCCTCTGTATTGTTCCATGGTACGAACGCACCTTGAGTATTGTGTGCAATTCTGGTCGCCGTATCTTAAAAAGGATATAGCGTTATTCGTAAAGGTACAGAGAAGAGCCACCAGAATGGTAAAGGGGATGGAAGGCTACTCCTATGAAGAGAGGCTACAAAGGTTAGGGCTCTTCAACCTGGAAAAGAGACGGCTGAGGGGAGATATGATAGAGGTCTATAAATTAATGAATGGAGTAGAACGGGTAAACGTAGATAGATTGTTTACGCTATCAGAATATAGAAAGACTAGGGGACATGTAATGAAGCTACAGGGTAAACTATTTAAGACAAATAAGAGAAAATATTTTTTCACTCAACGTGTAATCAAACTCTGGAATTTGTTACCGGAGAATGTAGTAAGAGCTGTTAGTGTAGCTGGGTTTAAAAAAGGTTTGGACAAGTTCCTGGAGGAAAGGTCCATAAACCATTATTAAAAAGGGACCCAGGATATCAATGCTTGACCCAATACTAGCATTGTGGAACCTGTGTCTTTTGGGGATACTGCTAGGTACGTATGACCTAGATTGGCCACTGTTGGAAACAGGATACTGGGCTTGATGGACCTTGGTCTGACCCAGTATGGCATATCTTATGTTCTTATGTTCTTACAAAACAGAGGAATTGTGTACAAAAGGGAGTTTCAGTAGTCCAAATGCATTAGGACTTTTGCTGTTGCTATGTTTTTAACTTGTTATAGATTAAAATATTTTTTTATTTATCAGAGTTTTGAAATATACATTCAAGGAAATAGAGGAAAACCATCCATATAATAATAATAACAGCACAAGAAAAAGAATAAGATGGTAAAGTCCACATAACTGAGGACCAGCATCCAGTATTGCGTCAAACTCCCATCATGCCAAAACATTGAAGACAACACAACAACCTCTACTCTGGACCTTTGCCCTGTGTCCTGGGTAAAGCTGACTAGATCCCACCTCAGGTCATATATAATGACCATAGTCCACATATTCTTGTCTTGAATAAATTATGGAAGTGCTGCTGAAAGAGAAAATAGTGAGATTTCTGGAGTCCAGTGGATTATAGGATCCGAGGCAGCATGGATTCACCAGAGGCAGGTCTTGTCAGACAAATCTGATTGATTTCTTTGACTGGGTGAACAGGGAGTTGGACCAAGGGAGAGCTCTAGATGTGGTGTATTTAGATTTCAGTAAAGCCTTTGACACCGTTCCTCACAGGTGACTTATAAACAAATTGAGCACGCTAGGGATGGACCTTTAAAGTTACTACTTGGGTTAGAAATTGGTTGAGTGGGAGGCGACAAAGGGTACAGGTAAATGGCACTCACTCTGAGGAGGAGGTTACCAGTGATGTGCCCCACGGATCTGTTCTTGGTCTGATTCTTTTTAACATCTTTATTAGTGATATAGTAGAAGAGCTGTCAGGTAAGGTTTGTCTCTTTGCGGATGATACCAAAATCTGCAATAGAGTAGACATCCAGAAAGGTGTAGATAACATGAGGAGGGATCTAGCTAAGCTTGAAGAATGGTCTAGAATTTGGCAGCTGAGATTTAATGTTAAAAAATGCAAGGTCGTGCATTTGGGCTGCAGCAATCCAATATAGTATAGGGGTGAAGAACGGGACCTAGGCATGATTGTGTCTGATAATCTTAAAGTTAGCTAATCAGGTAGAAAAGGTGACAACAAAAGCTAGAAGAATGCTTGGGTGCATAGGGAGAGGAATGGCCAGCAGAAGAAAGGAGGTGATAGTGCTTCTGTATAAGTCTTCGTTGCAACCTCATTTGGAGTATTGTGTACAATTCTGGAGACCGTACCTTCAAAAGGATATAAACACGCTGGAGTCAGTACAGAGAGTGTCTAATAAAATGATTAGTGGTCTTCATTATAAAGCATATGAGGAAAGACTTAAGGATCTTAATATGTACACCTTAGAGGAAAGGCGGGATAGAGGTGATATAAATGCACAGGAGGAGAGCCTCTTTCGAATGAAAGCAAGCTCTGCTACGAAGGGACATTGGATAAGGGTGAAAGGGGATAGATCCATAAGTGATATGCGAAAATATTTCTTTACGGAAAGAGTGGTGGATCTGTGGAATAGTCTCCCAGTGGAGGTGGTAGAGATGAGAACAGTATCTGAATTCAAAACAGCATGGAACAAACACAAAGGAAAAAGGGGACTGTTGTAGTGGTTGATATGGAAGGGCAGACTAAATAGGCCATGTGGTCTTTTCTGTCATCATGTTTCTATTTCTATTATTTACGAAGGCCTTCCCAAGAATACCTTTCATCCACTACCGGTAGCCCAGAACACCGCAGCACGAATAGTCTCTGGAGCCCCACGTCGAGCCCCCAACACCCCCCATACTAAAGTAATTACTTTGACTTCCTATCATTGCAAGAATCAGAGACAAAGCCGTCACCACAATATTCAAAATCTTGCACCTTTCTTCAGACTCTGATCTCCACCCCCCAAACCGAAAGACTATGAAGAAACAGCAGCATCAACCTCCTCAGGATCCCACCTCAGAAGATTAGGAGCAGGCAGGCAACTTGTAACAGAGCATTCACATTATTTGCCCCAATACTATCGAACTCCTTACCCCCCCCCCCCCCTTGAGAATACTCGGACTTAACCGAATTCCAGAAGAAACTAAAAAGTACCTTTTCCTAGAAGAAAACAACATTACCTTAGCACAAGAATCTCAACCGCCCTAGTCTTATACAGTTAGATCAACCTCATATACACATTACACAGGTCTGCGACTAAAAAGCTGTTTAATTATTTTCATCTAATTTCCATGTATTTTGGTGTGCTGAAAACAAAATATTGAAAAAACTCCTAGACGTCATGATTTGCCACAACATGCAAAATTGTCTTCAAATTTATCAATTTTTTTCAAATTACTATTAATTAATTCACATAAATGCATTTAAGATATAAAATGCCAAAAAACCTTAAAGGGGTTGTCCGAGTTATGTAAAAAAAAATATAGCACTGTAAATCTGATGATCAGCAATATATACATAAGCTAAGCAAGTTTTAAGTCCGTGCTTCTAATGGTAGAAGGGGTTAATCTTTCCTGAAGAATTCAGTGGGAGGGAGACACAGGGCAGATAGTAGCAGCTCTGGTCAGTGCAGGGGGGCGTGGCCAGCACTGTGACATCTCGTGTACAGACACACAGCTGCTCTCTCCTGCATGCCACACTTGTGCACAAATCATCATCAGGTTTTTGGTTCTAGGCTGTTCACACCTTTTCATTGCAATTCGTGTTAGCTCGTCATTCTTCAACCGTTATGTTATGGCTCCGCGAAAGTGTATTAATTCGCCAGACAGTTTCTGTTTCATCTGTGGTGAATATACAGTGTTGAAGCAACAGCAGAATATTACAGACTTTGTGAAAAAAGTATACTTTGCATACTTTGGACTAAAAATTGGAGATCAAGATAAAGTCTGGGCGCCTCATAAAGTGTGCAAACGGTGTGTTGAGGACCTCCGAAACTGGTTCAAGGGTAAGAAAAAATCTTTCCGTTATGGGATTCCTATGGTATGGCGAGAGCAAAAGAACCATAGTGACAACTGTTACTTTTGTTCATGCGATGTGAAAGGGTTTAATTCCAAATGAAAGCATTCCATTTCATACCCCAATCTTCACTCGGCAATTCATCCCATCCCCCATGGCACAGATATACCAGTACCCAAGCCCCCTGCTACCTTGGAAGAGATACCTAGCTCCAATGAAGGTGAAGTCATACCTGAACCAGATGACGAATCAAGTTCTGACTTTGAAGATGATACAAGACCAAAATTGTTTTCTCAGGAGGAGATGAATGATTTGGTAAGAGACTTGAATCTTCCCAAAGATGCCGCTGAGTTACTCAGATCAAGGCTGAAAAGCAGGAATTTATTGTTGCCAGGAGTGTCATCTTCATGGTTCAGACATCGTGAAAAGGAGTTCGTTCCTTACTTTGCCCAGGAAGACAAGTTGGTTTATTGCATCGATGTCGAAGGTCTGATGGGTCAATTTAAAATCCAGTATGATTCAGAGCAATGGCGTCTTTTTATAGATTCTTCAAAAAGAAGTCTCAAAGCAGTTATCTCCAGGAACAAGCAGGAATGAGTCTTCACATATGGGTACGTCGGCACCGACGGAGCCCGCACGGGAATGCTCCCCAGCATCCAATCAGAAAGCTTTTGGGAGCATCCCTCGCGCCTGCGCGCTGACTTCCCGCCCTTTCCACTTCTTCTCCTCAGTTTTCGTTTTTCCGCGGAGTCGGCAGGACGTCCTCCTGTCACCGCAGAAACTTTTTTCTTTAAATACTTTATTTCTTGTTTTCTTGTGGTCGCGGCTGTTTTTCCTGCCGATACCGGTACCGCCGGTGGTTTTTTTCTTTCTTTTTTCTTAAACTTAGAGAGATTTTTCCCTCTGTTTCTGTCTTAATATTTTGGGCCTACAAGGCCTTTCCATCATGGAGCCTTCTTGTCCTAAGAAGTGCCTTCACTGTGGCAACACAGTTTTCTTTTTAGACTCCAATCTTTGGTGTCTAACCTGTTTGGGTCCTGACCCTTTTTCCCCTGAACCATCAGGCTGTAATACTGAGAGAAGACCTTCCCTCTTTTGAGTTTCTCTCGATACCGTTTTCCCTCCTGCAGTGAGGGCACCGGGTTTTCTTCTCTACAGGATCAGGTAACCCACAAACAGTCTGTTAAGACTTGCCAATCCTTGAGTGGTAGGTCTCATGCCACGCATGATGATGGCTCCGGCCTTGCCCTCAAGACCCCATTGGCATTAAAACCCCGGCGGGAGTCTAAGGGGCTCCAAAGCATTTCAGGGGTTTCAGGTTGTTCCTGGGGCTCACCCCTCACAGAACATACCTGAGCCGTGCTCGGGGGTGGTATCCACTTCGAGCGGTACCGATAACCCGGCACCGGTGTCGAGTGTCCCACTCTTCACCAGGGATCGTCATCTGGCGTCCTCGGTACCTTCGGGACCGATCGATACGTTCCAGATTGACTTTCCTGTATCTAAGCCATGCTCGGGGATGGTATCCGCTTCGTGCAGTACCAATATCCCGGCATTGGCACTGGTGTCGAGTGTTCCACTCTTCACCAGAGATCGTCATCTGGCGTCCTCGGTACCTTCGGGACTGATTGATACGACCCAGAGTGACTTCCCTTTATCAGCATCGCCGGTACCACCACCGACACCGGTGCACTCTAGACATGCATCGATAGACTCGCTCCCTTCGATGCCGAGTCTGGAATCGAAATCTAGTCTAGAGGACTGGGTACCGACGCGCCTTGGAACCGACCCTTTTCGGTTCCGGATACGCAGTACCGAGGATACTCACCAAGACTCTCTGGTTACCTCGGTACCGCTTGAGCAGCCTCCGATGACGGTCTCGATGCCATTACCGGTATCGGTATCGATGTCGATTCCTGCAGTAACATCGGTGCCATCGATCCTTTCCATGCCTAGTTTGGAATCGATACCTGGCATAGACGATCGTGACTGCCAGTATCATTGTCCATCTAATCGTGACTGCCAGTATCATTGTCCATCTAATAAGGATTTTTCTCTGCACTCTGGTGCTCAGGCTGCATCTTCAACCTTAGCCTTCCCAGGGATGGTTCCCATTGGAGATCCTTCTTTTCAGAAGTTTCTCCTTGACATGGCAACCTTTCTTGCTATTCCTATCCCTGGTTGTAATCTTAACCAAGGCTCTCCTGCAGAAAAAGGAAATATAATGCTTCCTTTACATAATTCTTTACAGGATCTTCTTCTGAGAATATGGGAATCTCCTTTAAGGGTTCCCTCACCTTCTACAGCAACTAATGTTCTGTATCAGGTGCCCCCCTCTACAGGGTTTCAAAAGAATCAACTTCCCCATCATTCCATTGTAGTGGAATCAGCAATGCGGAAGGTAAAAAGCAAGAAGCAGCATTCTTCTTATCCGCCAGGTCGTGCTTCTAGAGCACTTGATGCCTTTGGACGTCAAACCTTCCAAACATCTATGCTGGCATCAAGAATTATTTCTTATATATTTTATATGAGTCTAACACTCCAGGAGGTCACAAAGAAATTATCTCTTTTGACTCCTTTTTTGTCAGGGCCTAAGGCTGCTGACTATTCCTTACTTCTTAATCATAGCCGGAATATCTCTTGGCTTCTTTCTCGTGCTTCTCTAGACTCTTTTGAGTCTGTTAGCAGATCCTCTGCTATTGCCATTGGAGCACGTCGTAGAGCCTGGCTCCAAGCTTCTGACTTGAGCAGATGGGCACAACATACACTGGGTAATTCTCCTTGTACTGGAGAAAATCTCTTCAATAAGGATGCTTTACGTCAGGTTGCTCATTGCTCCACTGACTTCCCTGGTTCTGGAGACCATTCTAAGCCGCCTTCTTCCCCAGGAGGTAGGAAATGTCCTACCAAGCCTTCTTTCCCTAAGAAAAGAAGGTTTCACTCTTCTCCTGCCCATCATCCGGAGGTGCCCAAACAAGGGACACCACCTCCTAGTCTGAAGTTTCCAAATTCTAGCCAATCTCAACATACCCAGCAACCATAGGTTCTGAGGGTTGCAATTACAGTTAACCTCTTCTTAACAGAAGTTTGTTCACTGTTTTTTCTTAAGGCTCTACACTGGGGTGTTCCTTTTTCAGTATGCTAAGCTGTCAGGATATTCTTGTCCATGGGTTACAGAATTCTCCTCTTCTTACTACCAAGAAGGGAGGTTACCACTATCTCATGATAGTTTCTGTCCCAACATGAACATTTTTTCCTTCAGCTGACTCGCCGTATGGGTAAGTCACCCTCCCCCTCTCATCCAGGGTTTCCCCTGACTGTGTGGTACCATACTGAAAAGCTTCTCTAGCTTTCATCCCAGTGTAGACTTTTTGTTTCCTTGAATACATTCTCAAGATAACTTATCAGACAGGGACGGGAACATCTCCTCTCCCTTTGTCTGTTTCTCTTTGTTTTGCACAGTAAGATTCTCTCTGCTGTTCTTTCAGCTGCTGTGCATGCAGGAGTTCCAGTGATTGAACTACTGGTACTTTTCCTCAAGTTCCAGTCTATCTTCCAAAAATTTTTCTCTAGACTCAGTAGTGATTCCAAGCTAGTCCTCATCTATCTTGGATAATCCTACTCACTTTAGACTTCTCACATTATCTTCTTTCTAGCCATCTCCTTTCCTAGGATGTGGCAAGACACCTGACTTCAATCAGTTTTATCTCATATTTCTCCTGCACAATGCTCTCTGCAATCTTCAGAGAAGCTTTCTACTATGGGCCCTTGCTGCAGAGCATTGATCTTTGTCTCTGAGGGCTATTCTATATAGTAGGAAAAAGCTTATAAATCATTATCATGACTGGGAGGGTTCTCCACACCCTCTTGTCTCCTGTTATAAGCTTTTTCTGCGTGAATATCCAAGGCTATTAGTAACGCATGATACCCCTATGTCCCTCCAGTTGGTCCTCCTGGTATCTTCTTTATGCGTTTCTACCCATCTATCATGTCAGAGTTCTAAAGGACTCCCGACTTGCTCTTTATCCTCTGTTTTTCACACATCCATCCTGGTTATTTTACTGGATTGCATTCCTGCATCCTCTTAGCCCACGGAAATAGATTCTCTATATATCTGTCAAGTGGTTTTCACCCTCTTGTTATTGGATGGATCTTTCCCCTTCTCATTCCCCATGTGAATGTTCTTAGGGGGCTTAGTGTATCTTCAGACTTATTGTCTACATACATATGTCTGTAAGCTGTGTGTGCATAATTTATGCCCCTATATGTATATATATATATATATATATATATATATATATCCTCTTATATATATATGTTGATACATATTTCTGCATATCTAGATATGCATATATATATAGGTATATATATCCTCCTATATATATATTTATATGTATCTGTTGGGAGATGTTTTATAAATCGATATGTATTACATACTATCTCCTCACTGTCTATGCTATAGCAATTTGTACCTGTCTTAAAGGTTACAGTCAGTGAGCTCCTTTTTTCATACTGTTCCTTAGTATGAAGGGACTGTTATGTTCACAACCACTACTGTGGTGATAACAGCTTCCATTTTACTCTAGGTCTCCCTATCCTTGAAGATTCAAACTTCAATATCTTTCCTATCTCTCAACAGCTAGGAAAGATAGTGTACATCTTCATTGTTTTGAGTACACATTGTTCTCCTTGGGAATTTGGGCTTTTTTCCATACCCCTTCTTCCCTCCAAGACTGGGCTAGTTGTCCAAATCGGTCAGTCTTCTTCTTTTAGTCTCTGTACCTAAAAGAGTTTTCAGCTTTTTCTCATAAAGCTTTCCATTGAAGACCTGCCATTCTAATCCTACCCCAGTTGACACCTGGATCACCTACTTTCCAGGTCTAGACCTTCACCCTCACTGCTGTGAGGTCACCTTGAGGATTCCGCTACTGCATATCCAGTAGACTCCATCACGCTTTCTACTTCCTACAATCCAGTAGGTAAGCTCCATATTATAACTGTTCATTAAATCATTTTAATGGTACTTATCATACATGCCATGGACTTCTCTTCTGTAGTCCTTGGGTTTGCTGTTTTCCTTACAGCTCTTCTATTCTCAACTCCTACCCTCCATTCCCTCATGGGATGCCGGGGATTCCTGTGTGGGAAATGCACTCCTGTTCCAGGAACATGCATTTTATGAGATTCTCCCCCTGGCATCTCTAGCTAGGGAGTCCCCATATGTGAAGACTCATTCCTGCTTGTTCCTGGAGATAGCACAGTTACTTACCTGTAACAGATGATCTCTGGGAACAGCAGGAATAAGTCTTCACAACCCTCCCACCTCCCCTAGGAGTTGTATCTATCTATCTATCTTCCTTTCCTCTTTCTCTCCTTTGTCTCAGCTATGATACTCAACTGAGGAGAAGAAGTGGAAAGGGCGGGAAGTCAGCGCGCAGGCGCGAGGGATGCTCCCAAAAGCTTTCTGATTAGATGCTGGGGAGCATTCCCGTGCGGGCTCCGTCGGTGCCGACGTACCCATATGTGAAGACTTATTCCTGCTGTTCCCAGAGATCACCTGTTACAGGTAAGTAACTGTGCTTTACTCCACAACTGTTTTTACGCTTCCATACCTGTAGGTCATTCCGTACACTTGAAGGAAACCTACGAGAACTTGGAATTGGTTCTTCGTAAACTTAAATATGAAGACCATGGTTGGCAAGTGTGTGGGGACTTTGAAGGTCTTGTGCATGCTGCTCGGGCAACAAGCTGGGTATACCAAATATCCTTGTTTTCTGTGTCTATGGGACAGTCGAGACCGACAAAATCACTGGACCAAGAAGAGTTGGCAGCCGAGGGTGCTAACAGTCGTTGAAAAAAATGTCCTCCGAGATACTTTGGTACCGTCCCATAAAGTTCTTCTACCACCTCTCCACATAAAATTGGGATTGATGAAGCAATTCGTAAAATCACTTCCAAGAGATGGAGAATGCTTCAAATACTTGGTCACCAAGTTTCCAGGCCTGTCAGAGGCAAAATTGAAGGAAGGTGTGTTCGTCGGACCAGACATTAGAAGGCTTATAGTTGATCAAGAGTTTGTCAATACCATGACGGATCCTCAAAAAGAAGGGTGGATTGCATTTAAAGAAGTCATACAGTAATTTTTAGGCAATAACAAAGATCCTCACTACATAAAGATCGTCGGACGAATGCTGAAAGAATTTCAAGCTTTAGGTTGCCTGATGAGTTTGAAAGTGCATTTCCTCCAGTCCCACTTTGACTACTTTCCTGAAAATGTGGGAGCTGTGAGTGAGGAACAAGGTGAACGATTCCACCAAGACATTAAAGAGATGGAAAGGAGATACCAGGGAAAATGGAGCATTACAATGATGGCAGACTACTGTTCGTTGCTTCAGAGAGACATTCCAGATGCTACTCACAAGCATAAATGCACCAAGAGGAGACTCACAAGGAAGAAGAATTGAGTTTAGTGTGTGTAGGTGAGCTCATTTCTTTATTCTTTATTCTTTATTTAGCAGATTTGATATACCGCCTATTACAACAGTTTTAAGGCGGTGTACAATGAAAACTATCTTGGCTGTGGAAAAGAAGGATAGAAAGGAACGCCATTTGATGGATAGGAAAGTGGACAGAGAGAAAGGGACAGCAACAGGTAGTGAAAAGCGAGCTACAGAAAACATGATAGACGAGACGAGACGTAGCAGATGGACCAACATAATGAACAATAGACAGGGTGACAAAGACAGGTAACGAAGCAGATTACAACTAACATAGCAAGCGGACAAGCTACGCAACAGGTACATAACAGGCAACATAGGGGAACATCAAAGCGGGGAGACAACAGGGGAGGCAGACTCAGGGGGCCATGGGAGCGACCCGAGTGGGTGCAGAGATGTTATAGCCCTTTAATGAGTTGCGAGTGGGTAAGTGTGCTTGACTGGGTGGTGGTGAATGGGGGGAGAGGGAGGTCAAAGGCCTGGCAAAAAAGATAAGTTTTAAGCATAGCCTTGAAATGAGGGAAGGATAGCTCGGTACGGATGACATGTGGGAGGGAGTTCCATAAGGTGGGGCTAGCGAAGAAGAAAGCGGCGTGATGGGTGGATTCGAGGTGAGCCTGAGTTGGGGAAGGGAGGAAAAGGCGATTGCCGTGGGCGGAACATAACAGGCGGGGGGTAGGTTGAAGAAAAATAAGGTTGGCTAGGTACTGGGGGGTATTAGTATAAAGAACTTTGTGAGTGATAATAAGAAGCTTGTAGACATAGCGGGCTTTGACGGGAAGCCAGTGAAGGGAGAGCAGGCAGGGGGTGACATGATCGTGAGGGGAGGAAAAGGTGAGAAGACGGGCAGCTGTATTTTGAATTAACTGCAATCTACGAAGTTGGTACTGAGGGATGCCGGCGAGTAGGGAGTTACAATAATCAAGGCGGCTGATCACCAAGGAAAGAACCAAGGTGGTAAGAGATGCAGAGGGAAGAAGAGAGCGGACGACCCAAATTTTCCGAAGTTGAAAAAGGGAGCTACGTACCACCCCAGAGATGTGTTGGTGGAAAGACAGCGAGGAGTCCAGGGTCACACCAAGATAGCAGAGGGTAGGTGCCAAGGGAATGGGTGAGTTTGACATCAGTGGCGCCAGGGTGGGAGAAGAAGCACCGAAAGTGAACCAGATGGCCGCTGACTTAGAGGGGTTGACAATGAGGTAGTTGTCGTGGAACCACTTGGCAACGGAAGCTAGGCAATTGTTTAAAGGGGAAAGATCGGGAGCAAGTGATGACGTATGATGAACCAAGAGGATGTCGTCGGCAAAAAAGTAGGCGGATAGACCAGTTTGTTGTATAAGTAAGGCAAGTGGTGCGAGGAAAACATTGAAGAGGAGCGGGGCAAGGATAGACCCCTGCGGGACTCCACAGTGGAGAGGAAGGGGGGTAGAAGAAGAGGAACCCGAGTGTACTGTGAAAGAACGGGAGGAGAGAAAAGAATGAAACCATTGATAAACCATACCCTGGACCCCGAGTTCCGACAACTGTGAAAGAAGGGTGCGATGATCAATGATATCGAAGGCTGCGGTGAGATCAAGTGAGACAGCAATTGAAAGATTTCCTTTGTTGTGAGACCGATGTAATTCATTGAGGAGTGCCACAAGGATGGTTTCTGTGCTGTGACCGGCTCTAAAACCGGATTGTCGGGGGTGCAGGGAGATAGTCGATTCAAGATGTGCAGTGAGTTGATGGAAAACAAACTTCTCAAGGATTTTGGACAGGAAAGGAAGGTTGGAGACAGGGCACCAGTTTGAGGGGACAGCTGGGTCAAGAGTAGTCTTCTTAAGCAGGGGGCGAACCAATGCATGCTTCCATGCGGAGGGGAAATTCCCAGATGAGAGACTAGAATTGATAATGTGGAGGGCAAAGGGAAGGAGCATGAGAGAAGGATCAAGAAGCCAAGGGGATGGTAAAGGGTCGAGAGGACAGGTGGTCTTATGAGAAAGTGAGATGGCTTTGGTCAATTCAACTGAAGTGACAGGATGGAATTCAGACCAGATGTGAGGAAATATAGGGGCAGAGGATGGGGGGTGACAGGCGACTAGAGTAGGAGAGGAGGGGGGAGGTGAGGGAGGAAGAGGACAAGGATCAAAGCTAGAACAAAGGGTCGAGATCTTGGTTGAAAAGAAAGTATCGAGAGCCATAGGACTAGGGGCACTGGGTGGAGGGGACGAAGAAGACAAGGTAGAAGCCGAGGAGAGAGAGTTCAAAACGCGATACAGCTGTCGGGATGAGTTGGAAGAAGTAGTAATAAAGTTGGAGTAGTAGGATTTCTTAGCAGATGTTAGCAGAGAATAGTATGATTTACGAACGCGGCGAAAAGTGGCGAGAGTAGCATCAGAAGGGCGCTTACGCCAGAACCGGGCTGCGCGATGGAGATGGGAACGGTGTAAGTAGAGACCTGAATGGAACCAGGTATGGTGCGAGGGGGAGCGAGAAGGAACAGACCGTAAGGGGGCAATGGTGTCAAGGGTAGACGATAAGGTAGATGTCCAGAGGTCAACCTGTGTGTCCAAGGGGAGAGAAGAGAAATCAGACGGAAAAAGTGACTCAGCAGAGGGGAAAAGTTGCAATGTTGCAGAAGTAAGATGCCGGGATAGGCGAAGAGGAGGGGGGGGGGTTCGAGGGGGACCCTAGGGGGGAGGGAAGGGAGAGGGAGAAGAGGAGGCAGTAATGGTCAGACCAAGGAAGGGGTAGTGGGGTGATATGGGCTGGTGAGGATGGAAAGGAGTCCGAGGTGAGGATTAAATCAAGAGTGTGCCCAGAGGTGTGCGTCGGGCAGGTCACATGCTGGGTGAGAGAAAGATCGCTAAATAGAGAGGCAAGGGCTTTGTCGCGAAGCCGCGTTTGGGAGTGCAGATGGACGTTAAAGTCTCCCAAAACAACCAAGTGAGAAGACAGGAGAGTGGTCTCTGATAGGGCAAGCAAAAGAGAATCCCAAAGCTCTGCTCGCAAGGAGGGAGGTGCGTAGACCAGAAGAAAATAGGTAGGTGTTGGAGAGGTGGTATGGAAGAGAAGGGACTCAGGGTAGTGGGGAGAGGGGGAGGGATGTGCGATGGATGACTGCCACTCCTCCCCCCGCACGGTGAAGGCGTGGGGCATGAAAAGCCGTGTACCCAGTGGGGAGACACTGATGGAGAAGGCCATCCTCCCCTTGCCGAAGCCAAGATTCCGTAAGGAAAAGAGCGTCAAGCGAATGCTGGACTAGGAGGTCATGTATCAGGTGCATTTTTGAACGCAAAGACCGACAGTTTAAAAGAGCCAAAGAAACCGTCAGCAATGGTAAGCACGGGGTAGCAGATGCAGAGAAATGAGGAGATGAACGGTTAGTCGGACAATAAAGGAGATTCTGTGGGACTCGGGAGAACGCTCCGCTCGGCGGAGACAGGAAAGCAGAAGGGCGATGACCCCACCACACGGGGATGGCAGACATTGAGCTAGGCTTGAGGGGAAGAGGCAGGGACAGAACGAATGCTGGCGGAGAGTAGGACGTGGTCTGGAAAGTGTCGACAGAGCTGTAGAGTGGCGCAGATAGAGAAAGCCGGGTGTACAGCAACAGAATGGTCAATACGCGAAGGAACGTAAAACCGGCAAAGGAGCCAGAGCCAGGGTTGTACGATATGCACGCCAAGCCCCCGTCGTCGCCCCAAGGAGCACGACCTGCTCCTTGTGCGCGCGCCCGCGGGACGCCGCTGGATCAACTTTTAAAGGGAGCGGAGTACCTGGACGCTGACGTGGACGCGTTGCACGCGTCCACGTCACCACCGGGAGGCGGAGCTGACACAGAGAGGCGGGCTGAGACACACAGCAGCAGCACAGGATCTGGACGCTGACGTGGACGCATTGCACGCGGCCACGTCACCACTGGGAGGCGGAGCTGACACAGAGAGGCGGGCTGAGACACACAGCAGCAGCACAGGATCTGCAAGAAGAGCAGGCAAAAAGCAGGTAGCATACAGGCAATGGCAGAAAACACAGCAAAACACAGTAGCAAAGCAGTTCAAAAAAGGATTTTTATGAAAATATTGTAATAAAACTTTAATTTTATAAGTCTATTTCCATTTATTTTGAGGTATTGCCTTATTTAACATAGTTACCTAAATTGTCAAGAAACGTGATGTCCTATGACAAAATGGAGGTCATTTTCGCATTCAGCGCACCAAAAAACAAGGATTACGTAGAATAACCAAAACAGCTCTTGAAAAAAAATTTTTTGCAGACCTGTCGGACTCAGTACTACACCATGTTGAACCTTTGATTACCTCTGATTGTAAATAGTTCTAAGCATTATATACTGTTACTGTTTACTGTTGGTTTATTTTCAATGTACAAAAGAGTGCTTCACGGCCCTGTTACCTTTGTTGGTTATTTATAAACCACTTTGAATGGTAGAAAGGCACGGTATAAAAATAAGTTTAAATAAATAAATAAACATTGGGTAATAAAAATAAGGAAACAAGGCTAAATTAAGCCACATAGAGAGTACTAATATTAAATATAAGTACAACCAAAACAAAACCCACTATTTCTGCTGGTCCGAAAGAAAACGTTCCTACTGGGAGATATTAAAAAATACAAGTGTGTTCCCCTGCAGGGTCAAAATCCCTGCTGCAGGGGAACCTAAGAAAGTGGCCCCCCAATGCCAGAACCCGAATCTGGTCAGAGCATGTCGTGTCTGGAAAGAAGTTTGGTTTCTGACCACAGAAAGGAACATCTTTATTTTTGAAGAGTGGCCTAGTGGTTAGGACATGGTACCTCAGGCCAGAGGGCCGGGGGTTCGTCCCACCTGGGGACAGCAATCTCAGGCTGGAGGGACTGGGGTTTTTAGTCCTGTAGGCATTGCTTGTGATCTTGGGCAAGCCACTTAACCCTCCATTGCCTCAGGTACACATAGATTGTGAGCCCTTTGGGGACGAGGGAATATATCCAGTACCTGTTTGTAGTAATTACATAATGTAAACCACTTTGATTGAAGGATAAGGCGGTATAGAAAACAGGTTAAATAAATAAATATTACCCTCACCTTAATTGCCTCCATGGAAAATGTCACCAAAATCGTGTTACAGTTAGAAATTATTTCTTCAGAATCCTCCATAAAAGCAGTTCTGGCTCATTGAGGGACGAAGCTCATCGAAATTCTCTCCAGCGGAGGAGGCCACTCGCTATTTAATGGCTATATAAAAAAACTTATACAATTTCAATTGGCTCAGTAATTTTCAATGCTTCACTGAAATATTTACCTAAAAGAATTTCTGCAGAAAGTAAATGAGTTACTGGAAAATTCAAAAAGGTTCCTGGACCTAGAGGAATTCTCCAGAGCTTCCAATTTAGTATGCACTATAAGGGAATCCTTAATATGTGCTACATTCGAAGAACAAAATAGATTGAACCTGAGAATCAACCCTAGCCGGGGTCTGATCCAGAGAGAATAATCTAGTATCTAAATCTTGCAGTTTACCTGCAATCTCCTGCATAAACTGACATAAAGAGGTAACTTTTGAACTTAATTTAAAATTGATACCTTTAATTAGATTCTTAAGGTGACCTCTCCCAAGGAAGACGCATCTGGGAATTCAGAGGCTTCAGAAGGTTCCCAAGGATGTACTGGCTTAGGAACCTCCCCTCTCAAAACAGGTGAATCACTGTCAAGAACTGTAGAAGAAAAGGGAAGGAGCGGGTACGGTGGTGGTGTACAACCTCCAGTTCTAAGTGTTGCTCCTTCTGGTGACGACTGTTCAGCTAGAGAGTGGGCAAGATGTTTATCCATAGGGCCAATCACTTTCCCCCCGAAACAGCGGAAACCGGCACCTTCAGCCCCCCTTATTCTTTCATTTACCCATATTTATTTATTTATTTAGACAGTTTTGTATACCGCCTTATCCTTCAATCAAAGCAGTCACAACACAATTGGGGGATACATTTAACACGAGGGGATATGAGACACATACACTAATACTTACAGGGAACATGGGCAATGGAGGGTTAAGTGGCTTGCCCAAGACCACAAGGAGCATCTGTGGGACTAGAAACCCCAGTTCTTCTGGCCCAAGGTTGCTGTCCTCTAGTGGGATTTGAACCCCTGACCTTCCGGCCTGAAGTACCTTGCTCCAACCACTAGGCTACTCCTCCTCCCATATCAAACAGTAAACCACTCAGAATAAGATTAAAATAGACAGCAGAGTACACACGCCGGTGCTGGTGCATCAAAGGGGCGTGTGTAGCAGTGGCAGCTCTTGTAGTAGAGAGGAGGATCCTGCCAAGCAGTGGGTTGTCCCTCTCAGTGCCTGCTCAACAGCTGATCCCGGAAGGCAAGCACACGGCAGTAAGCAGCAGCAAACCAGTCTAGGAGGCTGATGGAAACCTCTCTATCCTCCCCACTCCAAAGCGCAGTCCCAATGCGCTTTGCAGCAGCTTTTGTAGTAGAGAGGAGGATCCTTCTGCTGAGCAGTGGGTTGTCCCTCTCAGTGTCTGCCCGAGTCAAGAGGGGTGGGGAAACACGCAGTGGTAAGTAGCAGCAGACTAGTCTAAGGGGCTGATGTAAACGCCTCTATCCTCCACACTCCAAAACGCAGTCCCATTGTAGATCAAAATAGTCTCTAATTTGTTGTAACATCCTAGGAATCACAAAACGTTTCTTCGCTAGCGATGCAATTTGACATTCCATGGATAAACTAGAATCCAAATAAACATCCAGTGCTATCACTGTGCAAAGCTCCACCCTTGTACCTGCCAGAGCCATACTTTCAGGTGGGGGCCTTCCCGCTCTTGATCCTATCCATAACAATTTTGTTTTATCCCATGTTAATTTTCTATCAAACATTGATTCACTATAACATAACAATTAGAGAATTGCACCTTTATACTGCCTCTCCCTTCCTTGCTAATCTTCTTTCGTGGTCACAGACACAGAGAACCACTGCATAGAAATAATTCCACGAGGCATTCTCTGCGTGTATATCCCCTGTTACCTTTCCTGTGCTACCACACCTCTATCCCTGTCACATTGACTCTTAGTGATTTAGATGTGTCTCCATTTTCTATGTTAATTCTATTGTGAAACCTAGTAAGGGAACTATATAGGTTTCTTATGGTTGCTAATGGCTGAATTGTGTAAATTGCTACTCATTGCCAGGGCCGGATTTACCTTGAGTGAGGCCCTACGCCAACAAAAATTGTGGGCCCCCAGCAGGAGCGGCCCAAGGGGGGTGCGGGGCCTCATTTGCATAAGGGGCCTCATTTGCATAAATATTTGGATAATGTTACCATATACTAACTTTTAGTAAACGTGCCTCTTAGAGTGTATGGATAAAGAAAAACTAAAAGATTTCTACATTACTATAATCCAGTGCCAACCCATAGCAAACCCGCCGTATCCTAACAGCACTACCAGGACTCACAAAGCACCATACTCTACCAATCAAAAGGCAACACTGCAAATATTAAACCAATACATTTCAGAGAACAACAATACATGACCTACTGGGGAAAGAGAACAAGTGGCAATGTCAAATAGGAATTATATAAACAGAACACCTCAGCTCAGTTACACATGCAGAACATAGACCATCACCAAACAAGTAATCACAATTTAGAAACAGGAAGACAATAATTAAACTGGGAATCCCAAAAGCCAAACTTGGAATGTACAACACTGTAGAAATAAAACTATACATTAATTTGCTCTTGTACTAAACAAAGCGCAGACGTTAATGATGCACATTTACCAGAGCTGACATATTCCAATTAATAAATTCAAAATAAAGAGATATTTTTCTACCTTTTGTGCATTTTTTTCAGCTGCAATTGCTCCAGCCACTTTCTTCTGGTTTCTTCGTGTCTTCTGCTAACTCTCCATCGTCTGCTGTCCATTTGTCCTTTCTTCTCTCTTCTAGTTTTTTTCAATTCTCTCTCTACATCTGCTTTAACATACTAATCTTTCTCCTTTTGCTCTTTCCTCATTCCTATTTCATCCACTCAAATTTTACCCCTCCGTCCTCAATCCCCACTTACTCTCCCAATACCCGGCCAATTGTAGATTTTTTATCCCTCCCACACAAAATATTTTTCCCTTCTCCATTTTACTCTTCCAGCCCCATCCCATTCTAATCCTCCCCCAACATCAGCTCCCTTCTAGTTCCAGCCTCACCCAGCATCCATTCCCTTCTAGTCCCTGCATCAGCCCATTTCCAGTCCTAGCCACCCATCAGCCCATTTCCAGTCCTAGCAACCCACCAACCCAATACCAGTCCTAGCCCCCCCATCAACCCACTTCCAGTCCTAACCCCCCATCACCCCATTTTCAGTTTAAGCCCCCCCTATAACCCATTACCAGTCCTAACCCCCCATCAGCCCACTTCCAGTCCTAACCCCATTAGCCCACCTCCAGTCTTAACCCCCCCAGCCCATTTCCAGTCCTAGCCCCCCCAGCCCATTTCCAGTCCTAGCCCCCCCATAGCCCATTACCAGACAGCCCCCATCAGCCCACAGCCCATTATCAGTCTTAACCCCCCCTCATAGCCCATTACCAGTTCTAACCCCCCCCAACAGCCCACAGCCCATTATCAGTCTTAACCCCCCATAGCCCATTACCAGTTCTAACCCCCCCCCCAACAGCCCACAGCCCATTACCAGTCCTAACCCCATCAGCCCACCTCCAGTCTTAAACCCCCCCCAGCCCAGTTCCTGTCCGAGCCCGCCCCTCGCCCCTTATCAGACAGCCCCCATCCGCCCACTGCCCATTATCAGTCTTAACCCCCCTCATAGCCCATTACCAGTTCTAACCCCCCCAACAGCCCACAGCCCATTATCAGTCTTAACCCCCCATAGCCCATTACCAGTTCTAACCCCCCCAACAGCCCACAGCCCATTACCAGTCCTAACCCCATCAGCCCACCTCCAGTCTTAACCCCCCCAGCCCATTTCCAGTCCTAGCCCCCCCCCATAGCCCATTACCAGACAGCCCCCATCAGCCCACAGCCCATTATCAGTCTTAACCCCCCCATAGCCCATTTCCAGTCCTACCCCCCCTCCCCCCATTGGCTCAAGTAAAATGAAATTTTAAAAAAGCAAAACCGCTGGCTGCTACCAAGGCCGCGGCAGCATGGACGGTCCCGTGGGGCCCCCTCTGCCCTGCCGAATCCCTCCCTCTGCGACGGCTTTGAGAGTCGGGAAGGGAGAGTGTCTCCCTCGCGTCTCTGTTAAGCCCGCAGGGGCTGATGGGAAATTTCCCATCAGCCCCTGCGGGCTTAACAGAGACGCGAGGGAGACACTCTCCCTTCGCACCTCTCAAAGCCGGCACCCCTGCGGGCTTAACAGAGACGCGAGGGAGACACTCTCCCTTCGCGCCTCTCAAAGCCGGCACGGAGGGGCTCAGCCGGGGATTCGGCAGGGCAGAGGGGGCCCCGCGGGACCGTCCATGCTGCCGCGGGAACGTCCATGCTGCCGCAGCAGCTTTTTGTGGGCCCTTGCCAGCTGTGGGCCCTACGCCATGGCATACATGGCGTATAGGTAAATCCGGCCCTGCTCATTGCTATATGTACTGCCATCTAATGGTGGAGAAGCATGACAATACCAATTGCTTTGATAATGGTATCCTGTGGTTAAACTGCAAAATCCATCCTTTGAAATCTGTTGGCAATGACTTCTGATAATTTGTTCTATTATTATATGTTGCTTCATTTTATTATTCGTTCCAAACTAAGAGAATATTTGGGTACCATTTCATTCTAACTACCTCACCCTTCTCCCCTCCAGGTCAGAGAGAAAGGCAACACAGATATGCATGCACACACACACATGCAGAGGAAGAGTTATGCTCCACATACTTTCACCACTTGTTTTGTGTTGGTCTTATCTGTCTATATTGACTAGAATGTACATTCTATGTTGCAGGGGCTGTGTCTCATGTGCCTCTATATAGTGCTGCATATGCCTGGTATGTGCTGTACAAAACAAATTATGATGATAATAACATGCCCTCCTGCTTTGGTACCAGTTGTTAAATATTTTTTTCCTTTTTCTGTTTTTATTAAGGAATCATGCACAAGTATATACAGCAAACACAGTAGAACCACAATCCTTACATTCCTCACACTTTACCCGCCCCTCTCCCCATATTAACTTTTACACATTCCCAAATGGTGTGACGTGACCACTCTCTAGGCCCTTCTCCGCCATCATGCCATCGTTATCTCTGCCCATTACAGTGTTCATTACCTGTCTTCTTGGCCTCATCCCCAACTACCCTCCCACAGACAGAAATATTACAAATTTTTGAGTACAGTTAGAAGAGTCCCCTACCAACCTCCAGGCCCTCACCCCCCCCCCCCCCCCCCGAATACCAACATCTCAGGTACCCACCAGCCGGGGGCACCCCTGCCTCCCCCTTTGCACCGGGATCTCCCTCACTCACCCTCCAACCCTTCCGCTTCTCTCCATTTAAGATAGATACCCTAAGTGCCCTGATATCTCTGCCCACTATTTTAGTGCAATGTTGTGAAGCGATATATTGTACAAAGTCGCTCCACTCTCCCCTGCACCTCCCCCAGGGTGGGTATACTTGCTGAGCGCCACCTACGCACTATCAATTGCCGGGTCGCCGTGCAGACCACTCCACACCAACCTCTTCCCTCTTTTTTTCATCCCCACATTCGCAACATTTAGCATTGCTAGACAAGGCCCCAACTGAACTCTTTCTCCACATAACCAGTTGCATCCACTGCGTGATTCCTTGCCAAAGGGGGCCCAATAGGAGACACCCACACCAAATATGTAGAAAGGTCCCCACCTCCCCGCACCCCCTCCAACACTCTGCCCCCCCCCTTGCCATTTTTGTAATCTCTGTGAAGTCAGGTACCATCGGTACAGCATTTTGTAATTATGTTCCAAAATATTGCTGGAAATCACCCCTTTAAACAGCCCCTTACAAACTCGCTCCCACTGTTCCCCCTCCCAATTTTTGAGAAGATCCTCCTCCCAAGCCTTGCGATGGGCCCACTCATCACCCTTCTCCATATCCATAGCCTTATAGAATCTGGATATAAGACCTTTTATCTCTCTCCTCTCAAACAGCTCATCTATCTCTGCTCCATGGGGCCCATTGCCCCTCTGTGCTACCTCCTTACTATAATGCAGGGCTTGAGTGTATCTATACCGATCCATGTCTGGTAACTGGTACTCCTCCTGTAGCTCTGCAAAAGTCACCCACTCCCCACTCACTTTAAATTGCCCTACTTCCCGCAAACCCAGCTCCTTCCATCACTTAAAGCTGGGATCCGTCATTCCAGGCAGAAATTCTAAGTTCCCCACTAGCGGGATGAACCTCGATCCCCCAAAAACCCCATACCATTTCCTTTGCCATTTCCGCCAGTACTGCAGAGTGAGCGTTACATGGGGGTTCCCCCGCTCTCCTCTGAGGGCCCCCCTAATCCAAACCCGCCCTCTCAAATCTCTTTCCTCATTCCTCCTCTCTCTTTCTATAAGCACCCAATCAGTCGAGCCCCTCACATCCCACTCAAAAACTGCCCGAACTCTCGCCGCCTCAAAGTACCTAGACAACAAAGGTACTCCCATTCCCCCCATACTCTTACTTGCACACAAAATATTTTTCCCCACCCATGGCCTCCGACCCTTCCATATATACTTCATCACCCTATCCTGAAGCTTCTTCAAGAAGATCTTAGGTACTTCCACTGGTAGATTCATAAACAAATATAATAACCGGGGCACCAGTATCATCTTGACCAAATCACGTCTACCAAGCCAGGACACTTCATATCTGCCCCAATCATCCAGCTCCCGAAACATTTTATTCTTAGCTTGAATATGATTCGCCCGAAACAGCCCATCCCTAGTGGGTGTAACTTGTACTCCCAGATATCGAATACCATTCTCTGCCCATCTAAAGGGGAAATCTCGCCGCAATTGCTTCTCTTCCTCTTTATTTAGGGTTACATTCAATATTTCCAACTTAGTGGCATTCATACGGAACTCCGACACTTCACCATATTCGATAAGCTCTTCTTGAATTGCCCCCAGAGACCTCTTCCAATCTGAGATAAAAAATAACACATTGTCTGCAAACAGTAAAATCTTATGTTCACTGCGGCCTCCCCTAACCCCCGCTTTATCCCCCCGGTCCCGTATCCTCTGCGCCATCGGCTCCAAAGAACAAGGGGGTCAGAGGGCAGCCCTGTCTCGTGCCTCAAAATAATTCAACCCCCCTTGTTACATTACCATTTATTTTTAAACACGCCATTGGCCTCCGATATATGCTGTTAACCCAGCTCAAGAAATTCCCCTGAATACCCAGTTTCCACAGCACTCCAAGTAAGAACCCCCAATTCACCCTATCAAAAGCTTTTTCAGCGTCTACCGCCAGTAAAGCTATCTTTTCCCCCCTCTCTTCTCCCCCTCACATAACATTTAAAGCCCTCCGAATATTATCCGATGTGTATCGACCCAGCACATACCCCGACTGATTCGGTTGTACTAATTTCCCCAAAAGCGGTCCCAACCTATTAACCATAATTCTGGTAAAGATTTTGAAATCTCCCCCCAGCAGTGATATAGGCCTGTAAGCGCCGCACTCTGCGGGGTCCTTGCCCTCTTTGTGCAAAATACTAATACCTGCCATGTGCAGTGAGGGCGGCATCTCTTCTCCATTACTAAAAGAATTATACATTCACACCAGCGGCCTCACCAAACCTCCAGCAAAGATCTTATAAAATTGGTTCGTAAAGCCATCCAACCCCGGGGCCTTATGTTTCTTCAGCCCTTTAATCACAGCCAACACTTCTTGCTCTCTAATAGGCTCCGACAGCTCCTCCGTCTCCTCCTTTGACAATCTGGGGATCTTAACCTTATCCAGGTAAGCCTGTATCTTCTCCTCCTCAACCTGTTGCTCCGGGGTATACAATTGCTGATAAAATTGAATAAATCTTTCCTCTATATCCTTCTCTACCCATAACGCTACCCCCTTTCTGTCCTTAATGCTAGTTATTGTATTCCTCATGCTCAATTTATGGACTTTCCGGGCTAACATCCGTCTTGCCTTATTACTGAACTCAAAGCTCTTCTGATTCAGCAGGTTGAGTTTGCGCCTAATCTCTTGCATCTGCAATTCAATTAAGTCCCCTTTTAACTTTCCTAATTCCTGTTTTAACTGAGCATCCCTGGGGTCCTTTTTAAAGCGGGCCTCCAACACTCCAATCTGACTTACCAGAGACTCCTGCTGTCACAGCTTTACTCGCTTCCGGTGGGCCCCCACAGCAGTAAGTCTACCCCTTACAACCGCCTTAAGACAGTCCCAGCTATTCCTGCAGAGCACTCCCTGGCCTCGTTTATCATAAGATATTCTTTTTTTGTCCTCTGTTATCTGTCGAACCACTTCCGTATCTTCCAGGAGGGTTTCGTTTAATTTCCACCACCCCTCATTAGTACTAAGACCCCCTAATTGAAGTGCACATGTCACTGGGGCATGATCAGACCACGTGCGTTCCCTAATTTCACACTTTCGCACCGCTGATACCAGATTCCTCTCCACACAGTTGTTAAATATTATCTCTTACAGAATGTGGTGGCATTGCAGAATTGAACGTTGAAGTTCATGCTTTTTGTAGTAGCAACATTACTGAAAGTCATTCTTCATGCCGTGCTAGGCAATAATGACCTTGCAAAAGTAAAAATGAAAAAACATAGTTTTTCTAAGGGCTTTTGTTCTGATCTTCTACGTGTGTGATTATGGTAGCATATCTGGAAGTTTAACTGCAGTATTTTGAATGCTTTTAGATATTTTTAGTAAGATGCCCCTAATGCCTACCAGAAGGTAAATGCAGTAATCCAGCCAATTAAAGATGAGAGCATGAATGCAGCATTGCATTCTAATAGCATTGAAAACTGTACTCCGCTAATAAAATATGATGATAGAACATCACTGTAAAGGGTTTGTTCTTGCTCAGTAATAGAAGAATTTTCATAGTTAATGCAACACTTAATATTTTATGAGACTAAGGCAGCCACACTATGTGGAGATTAATCAGTCGGTGCAACAAAGAAAATTGTTTATTCCATATAAGTCATAAAACTAAGATTTTGTAAGTGCATCTTATTCTATATGATTGCATCTGTATTGCTGTCATCATTTTGCTGAGGAAATTCTGTATTTTTTTTAAATCAGAAGACACCAAACCTGCACAGGATGAAGTCAGCATGCTTACTGCCATTGTCCTCTTCCTCTGGTCTGCAAGTGCAGAAGTGATTGGTGTCCAGTCATTACAGGATGGATGTGTGAAGAGATTTAAAAACGCACTAAACTCAAGTGATCCTTGGGTAAGCAATGTCTTCACACTAGAACAGAGAATCTTTGTTAGTGAGCTTAGGATGTCTTTTCCACATTTATCTTAAGCACCCTTCTGGTTCCCCTACACCTGGGGTCACCAACCTCCAGAGGGCCGCGGGCCGCACAGCCGACTACCGGGAGCCTCGCGGGCCGCACCCCCCTTCTCCCCACCCCCGCGAAAAAAAACAACAAACGCAAAATTATGAAAACAATGGCTGATCACCTTTATTGAATTTAATGAGATGGCTGATGATTCATACTAGCAGACAAACGATTAAAGTCCGGCTTCACAGATGACACTGACAGGAGAAGGGACGCTTGCAGGTGGTCATTGGTGAGCTGCGAGCGCGTGGATACAATGGCGGGAATCCTTGGCGGGCCGCACATAATGTTAACCGGGGTAGAGCCTCGCGGGCCGCACGAAGGGACCTCGTGGGCCGCAGGTTGGTGACCCCTGCCCTACACCCATGTTAGATAAGCATTTCTCTAAGACGTTTAGATGAAATTTACAGTTATGATGAGTGCTTATTTTACAGCAAAGCCTCAAATCCTGGACATAATTTTGACATTTACAGGTTGATCACTGCAGCTCTTGTGCTTTAATGGTTTTGAATTGGTGCTGGCTTCATTGACAGTTTTTGTATTGGTATGGATTCATCTGGGTGCACTGCGTTTTTCTTTTTGGTGAATATAAATGGGGCATAGATTAGTAACCTTTTAATGAACAGCAGTTTGGAAATGAAATTATTTAATTATTTATGATATCAGAATTTTAGTAATGATATTTTTAACTAAGGAAAACTTGCAATGTTGAACTGTTTTATTTCTGAAGGTCTTTGTTCTGAGAAGTACTGTAGCATGAATTGTTGACTATATTAAAGTTTCCGTATCTCACTACTTACTTGCTTCCCTACAACCTTTTAACCTCTGGTCATATTCAATAGGAGTCTGTACTTGGCAGGTGCTTTTCATTCACTAGATCCTCAAAAAGTGAAAATCAAAATAGTTTGGGAGTCAAATGTGAGTGCTTGGTGGTTTTTGTACCCTTGGGAAATAGTCCTGGGGAGTCCATCTCTCAGCCAAGATAGCTTCCCAGACCACTGTGAACTGGAGGAGCTTGTCCCCTTCTGAAAGGTGATCAACATTTCGGTATACTCTAGAGGTTTGCAACTTCTGAGCTGTGCAAGACTGTTTCTCCCCGCGTGGTTTCTGATATCGCAAGTATGCCTGGGTTGCCTAGCACTGCTGGTTAATTTGAGGGTACAAGTTCCACAGGTAGAATTATTGGAAACATTGTGTCTTCTGTAAAAATTTGAGAGGGAATGAAGAAGGAGGCAGGTTTAGCTCATGTAATCAGGCACCTCTGAATGGGGAATCTGTTCTTATATACCTCAAGTCTCCTCTTCATTTATGCACATGTCATGAAATTATAAAACTCTTTGAAGTTGCCATGAAATTGTTTTTTCTACATAAAATATGAAATGCATAACAAATAAGAAAAACCATAACCAATATAAATCCAAATCAAGCAAGAAATACATTTCTAAGATTAGTTCACAATAAGTGTTCAAAGGAAAAGAGAAAAAAGCACCAATAAAACATCCAGAGCTTAGCTGATATTTTCATGGCAACCGGCATGAGATGCTACTCTTACTTCTCAAGAAGATTTTCCCGAACTAACAGAAAATCACTCAGCAGCTTGGGTTCAAAGAAAATAAATTGTCTAGCTTCATACAATATAATATATTTACACAGATATTTTAGCCTAAAAGTGCCCCCCAAAGCAATGACACTCTGGTGATATGCCAAAAAGTCCCTCCTCCACTTTTGTGTCTCTCTGGAAAAATCAGGAAAAACAAATTCTTGAACCCACAAACTGAGTAGACATATTCTTGAAATAGCAACATATTGAGTCATAACAATAGGAGGTGAAGCTTCTTGAGGCATTTTCAAAACATCCACAAAGTACTTACAATCCAAAGGAGAAAGTAAAGGAGATCAAGGAAAATTCAAAAAAAATGAAGATTGTTCCTTCTAAACTGGTTGTCCATAAGTTTATTTATTTATTTATTTACATTCTCTTATAGACCGCGCTATTCTGCATCAGTGCGGTTTACATTGAACAAACTGAAATTACATTGAACAGGGCATTATAACTTGGAGATAACTATTTTACAGGGAACATGGTTCAATCTTTCGTGCCTGGATGTTCCATTCCTTAATCTGAGCGCTACCCAGTGCTTGTAAGCCCCCTTTATGGGACTCCAGCAGGGTCACTCATGCGGTCTGCTGATCCAAGACAGCAGCCTGGAGATTGCTTTTAAGAAAAGATGGTACCTGATTCAAGGAACCCACCACAGAAACAAGAGAGTTAAGAGAGGTAATCATGTCCCACAAGCTCTCTAGTGTTAGCAGTGCCTTTTTTTTTCAGTCCACCATCTCCAAGAAGCAACTATCCAGAAATCTGTCCGGTAGTAGCATGGGATAACTGGCTTGCACCAGCAAGCAGCAATTTCTCCCCTGCAATATCTCCAGTAGACAGCTGTAATCCAGACTGAGGACCCTCCAGAGCAGCGAAAACCATCAGGGAAGCACTGTTCCGAATCGGCCTGGCAAACACTTCCAGGTTGCAGCAGGCACACCCTGTAGTTGGGGCTAAATTCCACCCCTTTGCTGCTCAGGTCCACTGTAGAATTAAGTGGACCCGCCATAGTCATGACAGATGTTGGGGGAAGACAAAATCTGTCAATCTTCTGCTAGATCAATGCTGGCATCGGCACTGTGCTGGAGGACTGGCCTTTCTGCTTCCTCTTTCTCTGCCTCCTCTTTCTTTGCCTCATCAAATCTTCAAGGGCAGACAACCGTGCAGAACCTCCAGCAGCCAGACAGGTAAGAGCTCCTCGCCACACGACTTTCTCGACCACCATCTTGGGCCCCCGCCATGAAATTCTAAACTTATTTTTTAATGCAGTGGTTAAACTGATCATCCAGCTCTAAACCCTGAAGTAAATAGCATCATGTTTTAAATATTCTGCACTTTGCATATGATCCTACTATAATATAATAAATCCCCAAAAAATATTTATCAGATGCCTATTCAATAGTAACTCAAGTAGAGTTATATTCGGGCACAGTAGGTAATATCCTATCCCCAGAGAACTAACAATGTAATTTTTTTGCCTAATGTAATGGAGGATGAGGTGACTTGCCCAGGTTCACAAGACATCTGGGATGATGTGAACCGTGGCTTCTCTGGTTCTCAGCCCGCTGCTCTAATTTAGCACACTAAGTTAAAAATCTGTGGTAAAAATATTTGTTCACACCAGTTTTATTACATCAATGCATTTCTTTCTAAATTCTCTGAAAGGCAGCAGCTCCAGTCAAAGTCATTCTGAGCCACGTCCATCCCCACTATTCGTGCCCTTTCCCACCCCGTTCTCCTTCCCCGCTCATTGTACATAGAAGTTAGGCAGGGTGGAGAAGGGGCGAATCGGGGGCGGTGTTAGGGTGAGAAGTGGGCAGTTGTCGGCCCCAGACGTACAAAGCCGATTCGAATGTCGGCCCTGTACGTCCGGGGCCGATGGCTTAGACGGGGAACTTATTCCACCTCTGAAGTGGAATAAGTTCCCTGATCGGGCAGAGGATGGTGGCCTGGATCATGGCAGCAATGGGAGGGGGCGGAGAGCATTCCCCTCAGCCCGATCCTGGCCTTGGGAGGTCGGGCTGCGGGGAAAGCATTGTAGGAGCCGGCAGCTGGGGATCGTGGCTTTACAATGGAGCCACGGTACTACGGCAACCGGACACCATGGTGCCGCGTCTCCGTTGTAAAGCCCAGACTGAGTCGGGCACGGCCTGCAGGATCGGAATCGCGACTCTGTACATCTTGATCCGGTCGGGTGCACAGAGGGCTGTTACGTTCCGATTGGAATCAGGCCCAGTGTGTTTATCAAAAATGCCCTTCTGTGTTTCTTGGCACATGGTGGTTTACCAGAGTAATGATGCAAGCTCTCAAATGTAGGCAGCAATAAGTACATTTTCAGTCCCTGTGTTGGATCCTATCTGGAGGCAGAAGAAATGACACAGGAAAGAACACCAGAGGATTTTTGAGCATATGTATTGGGGCACATGATTGCATGGACCCAAAGGAGTAGAATTACAGTAGCTTGCATTTAAAGCTTGTAAATTGTAATACCAATAGTCAAGGTTGTAGACCTGTGCTCATTTTACCCATTTCTGTAAATATTGAAAATGAAATAGTTTGTTTTTCAAAATTTATGCATGACTATAAAATTTAAATATGAAAAGATTCTTTCTTGCTTGTATAAATATAATGCAACAGTACTAGCAAATTTTCATAAACGCCACCCTGTCTATTTCTGGACTGATTCCTTCCTCTTCGTGTCTTGCTCCTAAGTCTGATTTCTGTTTTTGTATCCTATTTATATATTTTTTTAATATTTTTATAATTCTTTACACTAAAGCATGCACCTTTTTCATTATGACCAGGCTTCAACAAATTTTCTTTGAATCTATGAGGCAACTGAAAAACATAGGAGCCAGGGGCTGAGACCTCTGTTGCTTCCAGCATTGTCCCCACTTAAGTTCAAGAATCGGGGAGAGAGAATCCCATCTTAGATTTGCAACAGCTTTTACAGTGTCCATGGGAAATGAAACTTTAGCATATCACTGGCAGCAGCCTCCCTTCCTCAAACTGGCTGCCATCACTGTGACAGCATCCTTTTGATTGGTGAAGCCAAGAGGCAAATGCCTCTGCTTTCCATATCACCATGGCCTAATTCTCCATTGGTCTCTCTCTCGTTGTCACAGACACACACACACGCACACCCCTACACCTCACTGACCCTCTCCTGCTTCACAGTTCAACAATATGCACCATGTTGGTTCACTGAGACCTGAATTACATGGTGTGGATTATAGGAGCAATCCTGTTTCTTCAGCAGTGGCTAATTTTATAAAATAGAAAAAGCACAACATTGAGGGCAGGACATGAAATTATGGGCACTATGGCACAACTTTTTTGTGCTGTGGTGACCTGGCACCCAGGATTTGTTGAGCCATGATTTTGACCAATCCTTTTATTAATAAGACATCTGATTCCTGGCATCAACTCTCCAGCTGCTTGTGCATTGCTCAACTTTAGACATATAAGATGTATGAATGGAGTTCTGATACTGAACTGCAGCATTCCAGATTGCTTAGGAAGGGAAACAAAAAGAATGCAAAAGAAGAATAAAAATGGAGAAATTATTTTTGTTTTATCTCTCAGCCTGCTCCCTGCTTTTCAGAAGCTCCCTACAGTTTGGTGATATTTGTTGTTAATTCTGTGGAAAAGTCAAGAGAGTGGAAGTAGGCATGTATCAACATTTTGTTAGTGTTCTAATAAAAGAGCATTAAAGACCTATCAGTTTTTGAATCAAAAAATTCTAATTGATCACAGATGATACAGTAGGGGACATGGGAAAAAGAATCCAGAATGATGACGGCCTTCTGTTTATCTTGATTAGGTCCAAGCAAAATGTTACCAGCTGCTGCTTTCTGTGTTCCAACACTCAAATCGTGCCCTCTCCACTCCATATATCCATAACTTGGCACCAATACTGGTTGAGAATCTCAAAGCTGTAGAGAAGAAGAGACCTGCTAGCGCCGCTGAACTTTCAGCAGTTCAAGAGGGACTCAAAGTTCTTGAAACATTAGTTGCTCTGGGAGAAGAACAAAATAGTAAGTTTATTCTCAATAGCAATTGTTTGTTTGTTTTTTATATTGTGCTTTTCCTTGGGTGATGAGTTGATAAGAATAAAGCCCGTACAGAAAATTTGTTTTCTAGGCACACAACTAATGTGTATCTATAATTTCTCCATGGACAAGCAGAGGAGATTCAAACACATTTTTGGGTGAAGTCCTGAGGACAGATCCAAGGTGCATAACTCTCCTAGATTTTTTGAACTTTTTTTTTTTTAAGACCCCAAGCATGTAAGGGTGTTCCCATGCCTTCTGACACTCAATCACTAAGTAGGTCTTTTCTTCTCCATGGCTTTACCAGATATGGTTTCTGCTTGTTCTCCGAGAACAAGCAGGAAGTCAGTCCTCACAAATGGGTAATGGCGCCGAAGGAGCCCGTGTGGAAACATCTCCCCAGCTTATTTATTTATTTTATTAATTTATTTATTTACATTCTCTTATATACCGCGCTATTCTGCATCAGTGCGGTTTACATTGAACAAACTGAAATTACATTGAACAGGGCATTATAACTTGGAGATAACTATTTTACAGGGAACATGGGCTATGGAAGGTTAAATGGCTTGCCCAAGACCACAAGGAGCACCTGTGGGACTAGAAACCCCAGTCCTTCTGGCCCAAGGTTGCTGTCCTCTAGTGGGATTTGAACCCCCCGACCTTCTGGCCTAAAGAAAGCCTTTGGGAGATGCACCACGCATGCATGGTCCACTTCCTGCCCAAGGGTGCCATCTTGCCTCAGTCTCCCTTTTCTGCAGAGCCCATAGGATGTTGTCCAGTTTTCCCCGAAAAAAGTCTGATTTTTATTGAGTTTTGTCCGGTTTGCATACCGGTTCCTTCCCGCCCCTGAACCAGCTCGCCTCAGTGTTGCTCCTTGGATTCATCTATTAGTTTTTTCAATTTATTTATTTATTTATTTAACAGCTTTTATATACCGCACTTTTGACATCAGCGCGGTTTACATTTCAACAAATTTTGTACTTAAACATAAAACAAATGTTAAGTTTACAGAGAACAGGGAATAAAAACATGGATAACAGGGATAAACAACTAACAGATATATTCAATTATTTACAATAGATTCAATCATTCATCGAGGTGCTCCTCGACCGGAGTTTGCGCTCTTTTTCAGCCGAAGGCCTCAGACCAATGCCAGGAGGCAGGAACCCACTTTTTCTGATGGTCTCCAGTGACTTCAAAAAGTGTGACTGGTGTGGCAAAATGATGTCACTCACCGACTGACACGACTGCGGCCTCCAATGTATCAACCTGGAGCATGACTCTGACTGTGAGCTCTGAAGAACCATGGCCTCAAAGGCCTTGAAGAGCTGCCATCAGCAGCAGATACGTTTCTTTTAGAAGTCCAACTTCGCACTGGAGTCTCCAGTGACACCACACTCCAGGGCCCCCTCCGATACCTTGGTGCCCCGCGAGTGAGAGACTCCTCGGAGTCCCGTGGCTGTGGTTCCTCCTAGTAGAAATCCTCAGAGGTGGAGCACAAGAAGAAGAAATCCTCAAAGACTGCCTAGGAGGATGGATACGGGAAAAAGGCAAAATCACTCCCCAGGACCCGCAGTCCCAGACGTGTGTCGGTGCAGGAGCAGCCTGCCAAGCTGCCCTGTAAGAAGTCGTCTGCACCCGCCAACTGGCCTCGGGTCCCCAAGTCCATCCTCATCGAGGACTCCCCCTCGACCGTACCGACACCGGACCCGAAACCCTCTGTGTCCGTGTCATATACTATAGAGCAAACTTGTATGGAGATCAGAATGGCAGCTCTAGAGAGCAGTATATCTGCCCTAGTGGTCATGCAGCAGGGTTTATGTCCCCAAGAGGATAGAGGGCCTCAGGCCCATCCTGGACTTGCAAGAGCGCAGCAGGTTTCTGGTCAGGAAGAAGTTAAAGATTCTGTCCCTTGGGACACTACTGTCATTCCTCCAGCAGGGAGATTGGCTATGCTCCTTAGACCTAAAGGATGCCCACACTCCCATCCTAATTCATTGGCCACAGAAAATACCTCCGGTTCATGGTGGGAGGACAGCACTACCAATACAGGGTGCTGCCCTTCGTTCTAGCTTCATCGCCAAGGGTCTTCACAAAGTGCCTCGCGGTGGTCACAGCCTAGCTCTGCTCCAAGGGGCCTTCGTCTTCCCTTATCTGGATGACTGACTCATAAAGGGGGGACACAGCTTCAGAGGCACAATGCGCCACTGGGCGCACCATCAACACCCTGTAGCACCTGGGGTTCATCATAAACTACCCCAAGTCCCACCTCACTCCAGACAAAAGCCTTCCTCCCCCAGGAGAGGTCCGAACATCTCAAGGAGTTGGCCGCAGAGGTACACTGATGCCAGAACCTACCTGCCCGACTCCTACTCTGCCTGGGCCTCGTGACCCATATGCCTGCATGCACATAAGAAACGAAATGTCGTCACTTTCTTGGGCTTTAAGCTATTCAGCTACCAATAATTACAGATATAAGCTCCAATATTTAACCACTGACTAACTTCATAAAGAATCCATATGCTGATAGCGACCAGGTCTCAGAGTCAATTACGGCTGAACACTGAACCTACTTGTATGGTGCAGTGAGATGCCCTTAACACATCAATGACCTGTGAATGTCTCTATTACTAAATGGCTTTCTTTTATTGCTCAAATTATTTTTTATTGTTGTATTTTTCTTATCTATTTTTTCTTAAAAATATTTCCTAAAAATGCCGGTTTTTGCTACCCTATAGTATGCTGGAATGACAGTTAATCTGACTCCAATGGTATGATAACATCGGCATCCAGCCGTCTAAATCATTGAGTGTTCATCTTCATGGAACGCGACCTTAACTCGCAATTCATTCCACCGGATACCACCGGTAGTTATTGAATTAAATACTGAGCTTCAATTTCCAGCAGTAGGGTTACGATACATTGGCGGCATTAACCAGTATGAGTGTTTGATATCTTCAACGCATTTCTTTCACGGCTGTGATTTTTTTTGTGTATTCCCAACGCATATAACAGGCGCTGTAGCGTTTCACATAGTGCGTTTCCTCAGGGGACACAATTCTCCTCTGCTGTCAGTTCTATGCGCGGCGTTCTTTCGAGCATAGAACTGACAGCAGAGGAGAATTGTGTCCCCTGAGGAAACACACTATGTGAAACGCTACGGCGCCTGTTATATGCGTTGGGAATACACAAAAAAAAATCACAGCCGTGAAAGAAATGCGTTGAAGATATCAAACACTCATACTGGTTAATGCCGCCAATGTATCGTAACCCTACTGCTGGAAATTGAAGCTCAGTATTTAATTCAATAACTACCGGTGGTATCCGGTGGAATGAATTGCGAGTTAAGGTCGCGTTCCATGAAGATGAACACTCAATGATTTAGACGGCTGGATGCCGATGTTATCATACCATTGGAGTCAGATTAACTGTCATTCCAGCATACTATAGGGTAGCAAAAACCGGCATTTTTAAGAAAAAATAGATAAGAAAAATACAACGATAAAAAATAATTTGAGCAATAAAAGAAAGCCATTTAGTAATAGCGACATTCACAGGTCATTGATGTGTTAAGGGCATCTCACTGCACCATACAAGTAGGTTCAGTGTTCAGCCGTAATTGACTCTGAGACCTGGTCGCTATCAGCATATGGATTCTTTATGAAGTTAGTCAGTGGTTAAATATTGGAGCTTATATCTGTAATTATTGGTGCATGCACATAAGGGCAGCCCACTCTCAGTGGACTCAAGCCACAGGCAGACTCATTGACAGAGTGAAAGTGACCCATCAGCTGGAGAACTCCCTCAGATGGTGGCAGATTCCATGCCACCTTCAGGCCGGGATGCCCTTCCAGGCACCCCACTCCCAGAAGGTCCTCACCACGGACGCCTCGCTAATGGGCTGGGGAGTACATTGCGGGAGCCTCCAGATGCAAGACTGCTGGTCCCAGGAGGAATCCCGGTTGCAAGTCAACCTGCTAGCGCTCCAGGTAATATACCTAGCCCTCCGAGCCTTCCGCCACCAACTCGAACAGCAATCTGTGCTAATCCAGATGACAATCAGGTCTCAATGTTCTACTTGAACAAACAAGGGGGAACAGGGTCATACCCCCTTTTCGAGGAGGCAGTAGCCCTCTGCACCTATGCGGCATACAGGGGGATGCTACTAAGAACGGTTTACCTCTCAGGCCAGGACAATGCCTTGGTGGACAAACTGAGCAGGTTCTCCAGCCGCACAAGTGGCGCCTGGATCCAGTGGTAACCTCACAGCTGTTTCGTCTCTGGGGCGCCCCCTCAATGGACCTGTTCACTAGCCCAGACAACATGCAGTTGCCCTGATTCTGCTTGTGCCAGCCGCACCCATCCCAGGTGGCAGCGGATGCGTTCCTCATCCCATAGACAGAAGGCCTCATGTATGCCTTCCCACCGACACCTCTGGTAGCCAAGACACTATTCAAGGTCCAGCGTGACAGAGCTTCACTAATGCTCCTCAGTAGCCCAGGCAACCCTGGTTCCCACTGCTCCTCTCCCTATCAGCGGCATTGGCGATTCTCCTGGGCCGAGCTCCAGGTTTACTCTCACAGGAGCAGGGCTCTCGTCTACACCCCAATCTGCAGTCCCTCTCACTCACAACTAGGCTGCTGAAAGGGTAGTGTTAGCCCCCTTCAATCTTCCATGGAACTTAGAAGAAATTCTTGTAGCCTCTCATAAGGCCTCCACTAGAAGGGCATATGCCTTCAAGTGGCACTGATTCATGGTATGGTGTGCGGAGAGGCGGGTGAACCCTTTTTCCTGCTCATAAACAGTGGTGCTCCAGTACCTGCTTCACCTATCACAGGTGGGACTGAAGCCCAGTTCGGTCAGAGTGCACCTGAGTGCCATCACAGCTCATCACCATTCCATTGAGGGAAAACCCCTCTTGGCTCAGCCCCTTATGTCCCGATTCTTGAAGGGTTTCATGTTATCCAAACCCCACCACCCCTGTCTGTCCTTCAGTGGTGGAATGGGATCTAAACATAGTGCTCTCGCAGCTCACTAAGCCTCTGTTTGAACCACTGGTTACCTGCCACCTCTGGTACCTATCCTGGATGGTTGCCTTCCTGGTAGCTTACATCAGTTCACAGAGTCGTCAAGCTCCAGGCTGCGATGGCAGAGCCCCCCTACAAAGAGTTTCTACAAGGTCAGGATGGTGCTCCGCACACACCCCAAGTTTCTGCCGAAGGTCCCCATTCTATCTCAACCAGGAGGTGGAACTCTCCACCTTCTCCCCGAGGCCTCATGCCGGTAGGGCAGAGACCGTTGTCCACAATCTGAATTGTAAGAGAGCCCTGTCCTTTTACCTGCAGCGGACTCGGGGCCACTGCAAAGCGCCACAGCTTTTCATATCCTATGACCCCCCCCAGTCGACTGGGGCTTACAGTGATTAAGTGAACTCTGTCCACTTGGGTGGCGGACTGCATTACCCTTGCCTATGAGCAAGTAAGGATCTCACTGGACCAGATGTTCATGGCGCACCGCATCGGGGCCATGGCTACTTCTGTGGCAAATCTGTGTTCTGTCCCTGTGATGGAGATCTGCCGGGCTGCCACTTGTTCTTCGGTCCATACCTTCGCAACTCACTACTGCCTGGAGAGGGAGTCCCAACGGGACAGGTCAGGCCATACTCCGTAATCTCTTTGAGGTATAGGCAACTCTTGTCGTCCGACCCATCTGTGTTCAGGCTATTGGAGTGCTGGTTCTCTGCCAGACACTTGGGTCTTGCGAGAATCTCTCAGTAGGGACTCAACTGTTGCTGATCATGGCTCGCCCTTTGCAGGTCGCATAGCATCTTTTGTTTTACAGGTTCTCGGTAGCTTGCAGCTGGGGAGTCCCATATGTGAGGACTGACTTCCTGCTTGTTCCCGGAGAAAGCGTAGTTACTCACCTGTAGTAGGTGTTCTCCAGGGACAGCAGGAATCTGTCCTCACAACCCTCCCTCCTCCCCGGAGGAGTTGCTTCTTTAGCATATTTTGCTTTTCCTTGGCTGTCTTAGCTATGTCATTAGATTGAGGCAAGATGGCACCCTTGGGCAGGAAGTGGACCACGCATGTGTGGTGCATCTCCCAAAGGCTTTCTTTGAAAACTGGGGAGATGCTTCTGTACGGACTTCGTCGGCGCTGCCGTCACCCATATGTGAGGACTGATTCCTGCTGTCCCCAGAGAATACCTGTTACAGTTGAGTAACTACACTTTCCTCTCCCGACACACACACTTTTTTTTAACAAGCTCGAAAGTCAGCAGTTTCACTTCTCCAGAGCTTACTGCTCTCAGCTTCAACTCGTCTTTTTTTTTTTTCACTCAGACTGGAAAAAAAAAAGTAAATGATCTGCAAAATACCACAGGAGCTTCTGTCATGCTGGAATCCATTCAGCAAATGGTTACCACATTTGACTTTAACCTTGCTGGAAACCTCCCCCTATGTGACCGTTAAGTTCACCGGCAGGGGAGAGTGTGCTGAAAAAAAGATGAGCAGCACGGTGAGGACCAATAGCTGACATGGCTTTAGTAGCCTGCCACCCTTGCACACAGGGACTGCATTTCTATTCCAACCCTCCCGCAGAATGCAGCACCATTGGAGGCCAACCATCAAAAAAGCACGACAAGACAAAATATACGACCGCTTCAGACTTGCTGTATATAGTCATTGATAACGTTGCAAAACATACTAGCCAGCATTAAGTGCCAGAGTGAATCCCTCCAGCAATCCAGACCTGGATCTCTGCCTGCCTTTCTGACATTGCTACTTGGATGTCTCACCACCGCTTGAAATTGAACATGGCCAAGACTGAGCTGCTTATTTTTCCCCTAAAACCTCCTCTCCTCTTCCTCCTTTCTCAGTCTCTGTGGATAACTCTCTACTCCTTCCTGTTTCCTCGGCTCGCAGCCTTCAGGTTGTCTTTGACTTCTCTCTCTGCTTCTCCACACACATCCATCTGATAGTTAAAACCTGCCATTTCTTCCTCTATAACATCAACAAAATCTTCCCATTCCTTTCTGAACACACTACTAAGACGCTTATCCACTCCTTAATCACCTCCCATTTTGACAACTGTAACCTACTCCTTGCTGGTCTCCCTTTGAATCATCTCTCTCCTCTGTCATTCTGCTGCACGGCTAATCTTCTGCCAGCCTAGTCATGCCCATATTACCCCTCTTCTCAAGTCACTTCATTTGCTACCTATCCATTTCCACATCCAGTTCAAACTTCTCCTGCTGACTTATAAATGCATTCACTCTTCAGCTCCTCACTACCTTTCTTCTGTTATCTCTCCTTACACCCCTCCTCGGGAACTCAGCTCTTCTGTCAAATTGCTTTTATCTGTGCTCTTCTCTTCTGTTGCTAACTCCAGACTTCGCTCCTTTCACCTTGCTGCTGCACCTTACTCTTGGAACAAGCTATCTGTGTTGTACGCCAGGCACCTTTTCTGACCCTTTTCAAATCCAGGCTGAAAACTCACCTCTTCACTGCTGCTTTTGGATCTTGACTCACCTGATCTCCTTTTTCTTTACCTTTCCCCCTTGTTTTATTCCTGTCTACACCTTCTGTGTTGTCTGTCTTGGCTAGATTGTAAGCTTTGATGAGCAGTGACTGTCTCTTACATGTCTGTGCAATGCTGTGTATGACTTCTAGTGCTATACAAATGCTCAGTAGTAGTAGTAGTGAACCAGTTTATTTCCCCTGCAATTCCCTTTGCTTCCTCTTTTCTGTCACCTCAATTTTCATTTCCTCATCTTGGCCCCATGCCGGTTCCTCCCTCTCAAGTTCTCTCACAGCAGGAGTCTCTGCTTCTCTTAATGCAAAGGTTCCTCATAGAAACCACCTATATGCTACAACAATCCATAGCTCCCCCTGCTTCAGTGCCTTTCCAGCCTACACAAGCAAGTGTAGCCCAACCATCAGGCAAATCAGACAGTCGCGTAGGGGAGCAGCTTCTTTTGGGGGGGAGGGAGGGAACAGCAAGAACATGACATTCAAAGTTGAACAATAGATTCTGACAGTTGGGGGGGAGGGGGCATGAGGCTTAAGGTTTGCCTAGGGTGCCAACACCTTGAACCAAATCTGGTGCCAGTCCTGTCCACAAGAATCTCCACTTTCATGGGTCACAAGCACTGTACATCCCCTCCCATGTCTCCACATTTTAGAAGACTGTCCCCTCAGGTTGGTGTCCTCTGAAGTCTTGTCACAGCCTTATTGGCTGCTCATTACCCCCCTGGGACAATCCAGATGATCTAAGTTCTGTTGGTGATCCATCTCTCCTTCATGCATTGAATGGGGAGATAGAAGAACTTGGAATGCCATCTCCTATCCCTAAAACTTACCATTCTTCTCAGCCAGAACTTCAAGATGATCATTACTACTCTGAGTTCCTACTTAAGCTTGCCAAAGCTCTAGCCTTGGGGCCTGATGAAATTTATTTAATTGTGAAATTTTTTATATTGTTAGGGGCATAGCATCTAAGTGGTTTACAATCCGTATAAGAAGGGGTCATACAAGTGATTGATTATAGACAAACCTTGAACTAGAAAAGACACGTGGGGGGTGGGGGGCGGTGGTGTAGAATAACGATATCAGCCAGGACAAGTATTGAAAAAACAAACCAAAAACATTAGGGAACACAAAAGGGTGATTATGAAGAGTTGGGGATCAGGGCATCATTGGAACGCTCGTTTGAAGAACCAGATTTTTAAACCAGTCTTAAATTTTTTATTTTCTACAGAAAGGATTTTCAGTCCATCCTTAAGTCCATGTCTGTTCCCAATGAGGTCCTTGACCTACCTCTTCATGAGGGCCTCTGTAATCTACAACTTACTAATTGACATACGCCTCTCAGTTAAAACGACTTCATGTTGTCTAGAAGCTAAATACAGACTGATGCTGAAACCCAGAGCACTTGCACACCTCATTCATCTGTTATATTGGAAGTTGCCCTTAAATGCCCAAAAGCATCTTCTCATACCCCTCCAGCTAAAGACCAATGCATTTTAAACACAATCAGCCATAAAATGTATCAAAGCTCTATGCTAGCCTTTAAAAATTTTAGCTTACCACTTGCAAATGCTGCACTATCAGGGGAGGGGAGGAGTAGCCTAGTGGTTGGGGCAAGGTACTTCAGGCTGGAAGGTCGGGGGTTCAAATCCCACTAGAGGACAGCAACCTTGGGCCGGAAGGACTAGGGTTTCTAGTCCCACAGATGCTCCTTGTGGTCTTGGGCAAGCCACTTATCTCCAGGAACAAGCAGGAATGAGTCTTCACACGTGGGAGACGTCTCCGACAGAGCCCGCACGGGAATGCTCCCCAGCATCCAATCAGAAAGCCTTTGGGAGCATCCCCCGCGCCTGCGCGGTGGCTTCCCGCCCTTCCAACTGCCTCTCCCCAGTTTTTCGTTTTCCGCGAAGCAGGCAGGACGTCCCTCCTGCCACTGCAGAAATTTTTTCCTTTGTTCTTGTTTCTGTAGTCGCGGCTTTTTCCCGCTGACGGTGGCACCTCCGTGCCCCTTTCTTTCTTTCTTTTCAATTAATTTTCATTTAAATTTCATTTATTTTTGGTCGCCCGGAGGGACCCTCCCCTCTGGGCGCCGAGGCCTACCGGGCTTACAGCATGGAGCCTTCTTCTCCCCAGCAGTGCCCTCACTGCGGGGAACTAATTTTCCAATTGGACTCCAATGCCTGGTGCCTCTCCTGTTTTGGGCCTGACCCTTCTTTCCCGGATCCCCCGGGCTACAGTGTCGGGAGAAGACCCTCCCTTTTTCGGATATCCCTCGACGACGTCTTCGCGCCCAACGCGCGGTCGTCGGGTTGTGCTTCTCTCCAGGATCAGGTATCCACACAACAGTCTGTTAAGACTAGCCGAGTCTTGAGGGGCGAGTCTCATGCGCGGCATGGCGACAGCTCCAGCCGACTCCTCAAGTCCCCCTTGGCTAATATACCCCGGCGGGAGTCCTCGGGCTCCAAAGCATTTACGGGGTTTCGGGATGTTCCTGAGGTTCGCTCCTCACAGAACATTCCCGAGCCATGCCCGAGGGAGGTACCTGCTTCGAGTGGTGCCGATTCCCCGGCATCGGCGTCGGCGTCGAGTGTTCCACTCTTTGCCAGGGATCGTCAGCTGGTGTCATCGGCGCCTCCGGGGCCGATCGACTCGACCGGGTCTGACCTCCCTACATCCCAGCCATGCTCGGGTGTGGTACCCGCTCCGGGCGGTACTGAGACCCCGGCATCGGCGTCGGTGTCGAGCGTTCCGCTCCTCACCAAGGATCGTCGGCTGCTGTCCTCGGCGCCTCGGGGGCCGATCGACTCGGTCCAGCCGGGCGTTCCTCCATCACTGCCATGCGCAGGGGTGGTACCCGCTACGAGCGGAACCGACCCCCCTTGACGTCGGCGCCGGTGTCGAGCGTCCCGCTCCTCACCGGGGATTGGCGGCTGCGGTCCTCGGCGACTCCGGGGCCGACCGACTCGCGCCGGTGTGGCGTCCCTACGGGGGTAGTATCCGCTTCAGGCGGTGCCAACCCGTGGGCGTCGAGTGGCCCGCCCCCCACCGGGGATCACCAGCCGCTGCCCTCGGCACCTCTGGGGCCGATCGGCTCGACACAGCCTGGCCCTGCATTCCGGCCATGCGCGGAGGAGGTACCCGCTTCGAGCGCGCCGGCGTCTATGGTTCCACCCCTCGCCGGGGATGATCTCCTGGCCTCGCTCCCCTCGGAGCCTCTCGTTTCGACCTGAGCTGGGTCACCGGTACCCCAGCCCTGCGCAAGGGTGGTACCAGTTTTGAGCGGCGCCACTCCGCTGGAGACGGCAGGGGCGTCGAGCTCAAGGAACCGCCATCAACCTTCCCCGGGGACCTCGGGATGTGTCGACCAGCACACGGGCGACCCCCCGGCATCGACGCGGCCGTCGAGGGCCCCACCCTTTCCTAGAAAAGGGGCCTCGGGGTCTTCGATCGCCTCGATCCCACCGCAGGCTTCCCCCCCCCCCCCGCGGGGACTCGTCGTCGGGTGACCTGGCTCCCCTCGGGGACGGGCCGTATGCCCCGGCAGTTTTTCCCTCCGGGTAGGACGGGTTCAAGAGGGGGCCCGGCATCAGGCAGCGCCCGCCGATCGACATCGGCGCTGGCGTCAGATGACCCCCCTCTCCTCCGAGCACCGTCCTCGGGGGCCCTTGATGCTCGCGGCACCAGTCGGCGCGGTTCTGATCTGCGCTCCGGGATCTCCACCACCGGCGCGGTCACTCCCGCCGGGGTCCTCGAGGAAGGAGTCGATCTCCTCGCTCGGTTCGATGCCCAGCCTGGAGTCGTTGTCCAGCCTTGAAGGCCTGGCCACGGCACGTCTTGGGATCGGCCCCTGTCCTCTCCCGCAGCGCAGAGCAGAGACCGCTGGCCCCTGCCCTCTGGCGGATTCGCTCCAGTCATGGGGGGGAAGCGCCGCCCACGGGTTCGGGGCCAAGGCCGGTTCCTGCGGCGCCGTCGGTGCCATTGACCTCTTCGATGCCTAGCTTGGAATCAATTCCAGGAGCCGACGATGCCATGTTGACTGCCCCGATCCGGGTCGGTTGGTCCCCTCCTCTGCCCAGCTGGCATCGGCCCGAGCGGCCTCTTAGTGCCCTGGCGGCCTCTCCCGCCATAACTGCTCCGGCAGAGCCGCCTTTTCAGGATTTCCTCCTTGACATGGCGGACTTGCTGGCCATCCCTATCCCGGACCCGAGCCCAGGCCCTGCGGAACAGGCAGCCGCGATGCTTCCTCTGCATCCCGCCCTGCAGGATCTCCTGCTGGGGGCTTGGCGGTCGCCTTTGAGGGTTCCGGCGCCGCTGACTGCGATGCAGGCTCTGTACCGGGTGCCTCCGTCCCCGGGGTTTCGGCAGCACCAGCTTCCACATCGGTCCATTGTGGTGGAATCGGCGCTGAGGAAGGCCGGAAGCAAGGAGAAGCATGCTTCTCGCCCTCCAGGCCGCGCCTCGAAGACGCTAGATACTCTAGGACGTCAAGCCTTCCAAACGTCTATGCTGGCGGCCAGAATTATTTCATATATATTTTATATGGGTCTGTCGCTTCGGGAGGTCACCGAGAGGTTATCTCGGTTATCCACCTTCGTATCTGCAACCAAGGCCTTTGAATATTCCCTGCTTCTTTATCACTGCAGGAATATCTCTGGGTTCCTTTCTCGTGCTTCACTGGACTCCTTCTGGTCGGTCAGCAGAGCCTCTGCTGTTGCCATTAGAGCACGCCGTACAGCATGGTTGCAGGCGTCCGAGTTGTGTAGACAGGCACAGCACAACCTGGGTAATTCTCCCTGCGACGGAGATCACCTCTTCAATAGCGAAGCCTTACGTCAGGTCGCACAGTGCTTCACTAACCTTCCCAGAGTTAGCAGCCAGCCTAGGGCCCGGCTTCCCCCCGACGGTGGTAAACGCCTCTCCAGACCCCCCTTCCCTAGGAAGAGGAAATGTCAGCCCTCCGCCCACCCTCCAGGCGCGCCCAAGCAAGGGACCTCTCACCCCGGGTTGATGTCCCCGGGCCCGCGCCAGGACTCTCATACTAAGCATTTTTAGGCTCAGGTGGGCGGCTGCCTGCACTTAACCTCCTTACCAGAGGTTTAGACTAGAGCTCTACTCTGGGGCTCGTTCAGTTGGAAAATGCTTCGGGGACTTATCTAGGGGTTCAGGTCTTCTCCTCCGTGGGAAAGGGAGACCACCTTATGCCGTGATAGCTATGGCCCACGGTCACCCTACTTACTCTTCGGTACGTCCCCGAACCCCTCTCAGACAGTATTCTCTTGCTGATTGCTTCCGTACCGGAATTCCCCTCCAGCCGCTATAGTGCCCCTATACTCACCAGGGACTATACCCTCATGTCCCCCGATTGTGCGGGGGACAAGTTCTACGTGCAGGTCCTGGGGACACATTTAGGGCCTCCAACCCCTGTGGCCTTCTACCGGACTGATGCTATCCTCCGTCCCCCACGCTACCGCGCTCTTAGCTCGCCGATCTGCCCTTGCCCTCCGGGAAAGATCCCTCCCCTGACGGATCTTGCGGCCACCTCTCCAGGTGGACGTTCTGGGGATCGATGGCAGATCCGCCTTACCTGAGTGCTGCTCATGGAGGCAGGCCCCCCCGGCGTGCCTGCGTTAGTACCGGAGGGGGCGTCCCCATGTCCACCAGCTTAGATATACTAGATATCACCTGCTTGGCAGGCGCCTTTGGGGGATCCCCACAGTACCTGTGTTTTACCGCCTTTTTCCCCCTATGGCCGGTACTCCCCCCCCCCCCCCCCCGGGGGTCCGGCCAGTCCGCCTGCCTATTCCCCGATTGGCCCGCGGACTGGTGGTACCCTACTGCTGTGAAGTCAACAGCTCCTTTTTTCAGTTAGGTCCTCCTCCCAGAGGTCCAGACCCTTGTCTCCCTATCTCTCGCTAGGGCAGACTGTGTACCCCTTCTGCTCCGGGGTACACCTCTACTCTTCTCCGGGATAGGCTCTCTAGTTCGGCCTGTCTTCCACTGTTAGTCCTTTGAGTTATGGACTCTACTCCTAAGGGAGTACTCAGCTTGCCGTGAGCCCCCTGGAAGACCTGCCGTCCTTCTCCTGACCCAGCTGACGCCTGGATCTCATGGCCTTCCGGATTTGGAACTTACTCCTCGCTGCGGTGAAGTTTCCTTGATGACCTCGCTACTGCGTCTACAGTGCCTTCATCACAGGACTACTTCCGACAACCCGGTGGGTAAGCAGTACAGGGTTCTAAACCATTAATTCATTAAAACTTAATGGCCGGTAAGCTCTATATGGTACTATGTCATTTACTCATTAAATGCTTAATGATTCTCTTCATGCACCCCTCTGACTATTCCCGTAGCCTGGGGTTTTTTTTTTTGCTGTATCCTAATGGTACCTGTTCTGCACTCTAAAGACTTGCCTCCGTAGTATTTGGATTCGCTGTTCCTCTATTCAACTCCTGCCCTCCATCACTCAGGGGATGCTGGAGATTCAGGCTGGGCAAATGCCATCCCGTCCTGGGCTGCGCTTATGGGATCTCCCCGGGCATCCTAAGCTAGGGAGTCCCCACGTGTGAAGACTCATTCCTGCTTGTTCCTGGAGATAGCACAGTTACTTACCTGTAACAGGTGATCTCTGGAACAGCAGGAATTAGTCTTCACAACCCGCCCACCTCCCCTAGGAGTTGTATCTCTCTTTTTCTCTATTCCTTCCTCTCCTCTCCTTCCGGCTCAGCTATGAAACTCAACTGGGGAGAGGCAGTTGGAAGGGCGGGAAGCCACCGCGCAGGCGCGGGGGATGCTCCCAAAGGCTTTCTGATTGGATGCTGGGGAGCATTCCCGGGCGGGCTCCGTCGGAGACGTCTCCCACGTGTGAAGACTAATTCCTGCTGTTCCGGAGATCACCTGTTACAGGTAAGTAACTGTGCTAACCCTCCACTGCCCATGTTCCCTGTAAGTATTAGTGTATGTGTCTCATATCCCCACGTGTTAAATGTATCCCCCAATTGTGTTGTGACCGCTTTGATTGAAGGATAAGGCGGTATACAAAACTGTCTAAATAAATAAAATAAATAAAAATAAATCCTTTAATGGAAAAGATTGCTAACACAGATATTTCCAAAGATGACTTGGCTCAGACCAATCTTGCTATTCAGGAGTGTGTCTGTCATTTCTTAAGTGCTATTTATGATATCTGACATTCCTTCATGCTCAGCAGCCATAGCCATTGCAGTGAGGAGAACAGCATGACTTGGTTTGTCTGGATTTCCCCGAAGATTTTCATGACTGTCTAGCAGACACCCCTTACACAGGCAGCACCCTATTCAGAGAGAAATTTCAGGATTCCATCATTCAAATGAACAAGGCCGGTCCATTCACTAGGCAAGCTTGGCGACAGCACTGCCCCCCCCCCCCCCCTCCATGCTGCTGCCGATTTTGTTTGGGGGGCGGAGGCGGGCAACGGCAGTATTTTCAAAAGCGGTACTTCCAGTACTTCTACCCCAGATGTTGCTACCAACCATATGTGAGATGACCTACCCCTCAATGTCAAGTTTCTCCAGCATATCTTCCCTGCCAGAGACCTTGGAATGCAAATAGCAATCTGCACCAGATACAGCTGCCGTCAAACTGAAACCTTCCTTTTAACTACTTTACCAGTAGGAGGCAGATTAACATTCTTCAAGAGCACCTGGCCAAGTATCACATCCAATCAGTGGGTCCTAAACATTTTGAATCAGGGATATTGTCTGCAGTTCTCATATCTCCCTCTATTGATGCTACCTCTGCAACAGTGTCTTTCAACTCGGCAGCATTCAAAAAACCTTCAGAAGGAACTCCAACTTATTGGTGGAACCTGTTCCTCCTTATCAATGTGGAAAAGGTTTCTATTCACCTTTCTTCCTCATTCTAAAAATGATGGGAGGACTACACCCTATCCTAGAGGTGCAGCAGCTAAATCTATGTCTCAAAAAACAGAAATTCAACTTGAATACTCTGGCAACCATTTTGCCCCTCATTTGCAAAGGGGATTGGTTAGTGTCTCTAGACCTCAAGGATGCTTATGCTTATATCCCAATTTGTCCTTTACATTGGAAATATCTCTGTTTCGCATTTCTTGTGTCCTTCCCTTTGGTCTGGCCTTAGCCCCCTGAGTCCTCACAAAGTAGCAGCCATTGTAGCAGCCCATTTTCGCAAAGCGGGACATTTTGTAATTCCCTACCTGGATCATTGGTTGTTCACCAGCAGGTACTCTCCAGCAGTTGCCACCATCCATCTTCTCTAGAGTCTTGGCTTTCTCATCAATGAGAACAATTCAACCTGTGTTTCATTGGCGCCAACCTGTATACCCATACTGCCACAGCATACCTACCTCAAGCCAGGATGCAATTCGTAATAATGTTGGCCCAAACACTATCATAGTGCACAGACTTACAGCACAAACAATCCTGTGTCTTCTAGGCCACATAGCAGGAGCAATCTAAGTAGTCCCGAATGCTAAATTGAGAATGAGATCATTCCAGTGACATCTTAAAGAGATTTTGGAACTCAAGACTTCACTCCCTCTCCAAGAGGATTCCATCTCAGACAGTCTCAGGAACAATATTGTTTGGGGGACCCTCCCTGCAAGCCTTTCAGCAAGTTGCCCCTTTTGACCCCCTCAAATGCAACTTGTTCTTACTACTGATACCTCTCCATGGGGCTAAGGAGCTCATCTCAGTTTTATCCGTAACCAAGGGTTTTGGTCTCTGGCCAAGCATCGTTTACATATTGAGCAGTTCTGTACAGCCTCAAGGCATTTGTTTCCTGGCTATAGTGCTTCAACTTTGCAGATGATCAGGTGGCCATGTTTAATATAAAAAGGACGGCTCAGAATTCCTGCGTCTCTGTGACGAAACTATAAATACATAGATCTTTACAGCGAATATCAATTACATAATCCAGGTAACTTATCTTCCCGGGGACTGCAAATAGCTAGCAGGCTTGCTAAGTAGAAAATTACAACCCCACAAGTGGTCATTTGACCCGTTGGTGGCGGAGCACATCTTCAAGAAAATGGGGTATTCCAATAATCAATCTTTTTGCCTCTGCAGAGAATACGAAATAATCTGTCCTACCCTCTCAAACCAGAATCACACCATTTTTATCAAGCTGTATTTGCATTTTTCTGGAACAGGCACTTGATGTACACTTTCCCTTCCTTCTCACTCATATCGAGGATACTCCAAAAGATACTTCAAGATTGAGCATCAGTAATGCTCATTGCTTCCAGATGTCCCTGGCAGATATGGTTGCCGCTCCTTCTGTCCTTGCAGGATGACACTCTGCTACTGCTTGGTTCTCATCCTTCTCTGCTGGCTCAACAGAGCAGTTGCCTGCCCCACTCCAACCTTCAGAGTCTTTCCCTAACAGTTTGGATGTTGAAAGCCAACTAGTGTTGAACCTTCCAGTTTCTGAAAGTGCCTGCTAGGTCATTTTGGCACTCAGAAAAGACTCAGTCAAGAAGTCCTGTGCTTTCAAATGGTCTCATTACTCTCGCAGGTGTTTGGATCATCAACGTGAACCTTTCTCCTGCCATCCAGCCAATGTCCTCTTACCTCATGTCTTTATGATGGTGGATTGAAAATGTTATCTTTACATATGCACTATGATGCAATTGCAACCTATCATGACAATGCTGAAGGCAAACCTCTATCTCATCACCCCTGGATAGCAAAGGTTGATGTGCAGTCTAGCAAATCTAAGGGGTATGTTTACTAAACTGCGGTAATGTTACCCGCATTAGGTTCTGCGGTAATGGTACAGATGCCCATATAAAGGCGTGGGCGGTACATCATTACGGCAAGCCGTTTCAGCTAACGCGTGTTACAAGGCCTAGTAAGGTGCCTTATAAGGTACCTTGTAAGTAAGGTGCCTTGTAGGGTGCCTTGTAAGTAAGGTGCCTTATAAGGTGCCTTGTTAGGCACCTTGTAAGGTGCCTTGTTAGGCGCCTTGTAAGGTGCCCTGTAAGGTGCCTTGTAAGTAAGGTGCCCTGTAAGGTGCCTTGTAATTAAGGTGCCCTATAAGGTGCCTTATAAACTGCCTTGTAGGGTGCCTTGTAAGTAAGGTGCCTTATAAGCTGCCTTGTTTAGGTGCCTTGTAAGTAAGGTGCCCTATAAAGTGCCTTGTTAGGTGCCTTGTAAGTAAGGTGCCTTATAAAGTGCCTTGTTATGCGCCTTGTTAGGCGCCTTGTTAGGTGCCCTCTAAGGTGCCTTGTTAGGTGCCCTCTAAGGTGCCTTGTTAGGTGCCCTCTAAGGTGCCTTGTTAGGTGCCCTCTAAGGTGCCTTGTTAGGTGCCCTCTAAGGTGCCTTGTTAGGTGCCTTATAAGCAGCCTTGTAAGGTGTCCCATAAGGCACTTGTAAGGCGCCCTATAGGGCTCCTTAGGCTAAGTGCCGTATTAGGCACCCCTGGACAAGGCACCTTAGAAGGCACCCTGGGTTACGGAACCATAGGTTAAGATGGCCTAACAAGGTTACAGTGCCCTAGGTCAGTGTGCCCTAAGGGCTGCAAGGTGCTTCAGGATGACATGCATGACCTGTGAGGCATAGAGACAGATGTAGCCCTAACACTAGATAGAGCACCGAGGAAAGGCAATGAACAGGTGAGTGAAGGAGGGAGAGCTGGGAGCTGCTGGACCTGCCATATCTGCGGGCATCCCATGTGTCTGCCAGTACTGTTGACATGGTGGGGGCAACTGTTCCACAGCACGGGGTGTTGGCAATGTAAAGTACTGGAAAGACAGTGGGTGGCAGACGATGGGAATACGTGTCCCCCAGTGGAGGCAGAGGTGGCAGGATAGTTACAATGCTGGGTGGACAGAGGAGTGGTGGTGCCATGCAGATCAGGTACAGGCGAGGCAAGCACGAAGAGGCACAATGCAGGAAAGCGTAGCAGTGCAGGACATGGGGTGGCAGCCTGCACAGGCAGACAGGACTCTACACAGCTGACAGACACAGATAGATGGACCGAAGGAATGTTGACAACTGTGGCGAGGGTATTATGGGCTGGCAGCACAGCTCTGCAAAACTATGACTGTTACAGGTATGCAAACTATTTGAGTAGGACAGGCATGAAAGGAGGGAACAATGAGGAATCGAACCCATGAACACTTCCAAGAATGGCATTGTACTAACCAGTAGGCTATACCTCCATGGTGTATCTCACAGCAATGGCTGGGTACAGAAGGACTGCAGGTCACAGCACAAACTGTCTGCTCTTAGTGCCAGAATAGGGTAACCCCACCAGTACCCATGATGCAATGCACATGCTGAATAGCTGTCTACAGCTGATCACCAAATGGAGTCTGCACCTCTCCGGTACCTCAGCTTGGAAAGACGAACTGACAGTGCGTGATACTGGCACAGAGTAGCTACAGACCATGCCATTGTGCAGGCTCTGTGTTTACCCTGAGGGATAGGATGGGTGCCCAGCACTAGGTCTGCAGTACATGTGGTGCTAGAGATTGGTCCTGCTGTAGATCCCCATCACTACCAATGTGTGACAGGTGTTCCTTGCAGTGCATCCGAAGGTAATTTGGTGTCCATCTGTATTCCGCAGTCATGTGGCCGTCTGGGACCAGACACCACCCAGATTAGTGTGTACCCAGTGTTAGGATCTGGCTGACATGGGCACCTGTTATCAGGGCAGAGGGGTTTCTAGACTTGCATGAAGTTTGTGTAGCAGTGCCTCTACAGGTCAAAGTGGTATACACTATATACCCCAAAGGGCCCACAATCACCCTTTTTGTAGGTAAGGGACAGGTGCCTGAGCCCGGGTGAAGCAACCTCCATCCTGCTGGTATAAGACAGCCCTCCAGGTTTGGTGGGCCAGAGTCATACCTGTGACTGGGGCAGTGGCAGACCAGCAGTAATGCTGGGTTTAGGTCTGGAAAACCTCAACTGCTGCACACCACGGTCTCCCATTCACCAGCAGACAGTACAGTCAGACTGCACCTGCAGCACCCTACAAGGTGTTCCAACCATGCACAGACTAACTGCAGACAGTCCACTAGCCAGTCGATAGTGCATGCTTACAGAGAAACTATGTGCACCAGGCAGGTATCTCAGTGATTGGGCACTGGGAACACACAAGTATCACTGGAAGCAGATAGTGTAGAGCACTATGTGGGAACCTAGACATGCCATGGTCACTGCTTGGTCAGAGTGAGACTGTCCCCCCAGTATGACATTCTATGGCCACCCTGTCCATGCAGGTGGTGGTCGGGCACTACAGTGTCCCAGCCATCGTCCCACACACTGTGAAGATGCATCCTGGCCATTCCGTCCTGTCTGGGCCATACCCACAATACCTTGCTCCTCCTCATGCACATATTCAGGCTAACGCTGGTAACAGTGGGACATTGTGGTCCCAGTGAGGTGTGGGCAGCCATAAAACAATGGATAGACATATACACACACACACTCCTATTGCAGCATTGTGCAAAGATAGGGGTGGTTGGCAACTCTGCCCGCCACACTGGTCCTGATCACAGTGCCAACACTGCTAAATTGTGCAGGAGGTAGTAGTAGTGCTCTGGTGATAACTGCAGCTCTGTGCTGGGGCCAACAGCCTGACTCTCCATGCAGCTTTGTATTGTGGAGCCTGTGTGAGTGGGTGTTTGTACCCCTGTTCACTGCTGCTTTGGGCTTTGCACATGTTGCTGTTGTATCTGCATTGTAGGGTAAAATATAGGGACATGCTCTGCAGGATCCACAGCTGGGACTTGAACCTGTGATCCTCTGCTTCTGGATGCACTGGCTGTGTGTACTGCACCACACTGTTACCACAGATGCACAGTAGTCTTTGGAGCTACCTGTACTTTTCCTCAGCCAGAACTTTTATGTTGCACTGCACACCACGTACTGGTACAGGGCATGGCCTAGGGCCACTGCCCCCTCCAGCACGGGCAACCCCCCCCCCCCCCCCTGCCATGCTGACATGACCATATGCTGTCAGTGCTCGTAGTGCGCAGTCCCAGGCCATCCACTGTGTGGGTAAGCAGTTACCTAGGGAGCGGGGTCTGGGGTGGGGAGGCATACATGGGCATCCTCACATCCCTCCCATCACCGCCTACCAATATTATGTCCCTTCCGCTTGGGGGCGTGTTGGCTGGGGGGGGGTGATGTCAGGGCAGTGCCCTGGCAACTGTTAGCTAGGGTGGACCAGGTCGATGTAGGTAGATTGTGTTTGGCCTTTGTCAGCTGCTGTCTTGCTGATGTCCGGTTTCTGTGTTCCTATGTGCCACCTAAGCGACTGCCTAGTCCACCCTGTACCCCAGCTGCCCCCATTGCATGTCCCGCCTGCAGCCCCCTTTGCCCCATCGCCATAGTGGCCTTTCATACTTGGGCACTATACTGTTGCTGCAAATGGGACACTACTATCATGTTTCTTGGGCTCCTTGCCTGTGCTGTACATTGCTGACACTAAAATGGTTTCTCTCTCCTGCAAATGTGCATCTAACGTCAGGTTTTCATTCGCAGTACTTTTCAGCCCTTCATTTCCCCGCGTTAGTGTAATAGGAGCCTCTCCCCGGCCATTGACCCCCTTCTCTCCACCCTATCTCCACCCTCTGCGGGACTTACCATAGCCGGGAACACTGATGCGCATTAGGTAACGTTAACCACGTAAGGTAGCATCTGCTTTGTTAACGTGGTTTAGTAAACATATCCCTAAGACTACCATTTCAAAAACAGACACCAGCTTGGTATTTCAACATTGTCCTCTCAGCATTGGTTAAACTGCCTTTTGTGCCCTTGGCCCCAAGCATCCCTCAAACATCTCTCATGGAAAACTATTTTTCTTTTTACCATCACATCAGCATGTTGCATCAGTGAGCTCCAAGCACTAGTGCACTACCCACCGTATACACAGTTTTTGGCAACCAAAGTTGTTGTTTATACTAATCTCAAGTTTATGCTCAAGTGGTTTCTGCCTTTCATTTGAATGAATTAGTTGTTCTGCCTGATACTTTTCCTCAAGCCTCATAGTTCAGAAGCAAAATTACTTTGCATTCCCTGGACTGTGGAAGGACTCTTCATGCTCCACAAGACTCTCGAAAAAACTCCCAGCTTTTCGTTATCTTTAATCTGAACAATCCAGGCCTTCCAGCGTCGAAATGAACTCTCCACCTGGATGCCTGACTGTATTAATTTTGTGTATCATGCTGAGGGTCACTCTAACTCTGAGAGAGTCATCTCCCACCATTTCAGATCAAAGGCTTCTACCATAGCTAACCTGTGCTCTATCTTGATACGTGAGATATGTAACTCTGCCACATGGTCAACAATTTCACCAAGAATTACTGTCTTGGTTCTACTTTCTCTTCAGATATTGCCTTTTGACAGTCTGTCCTTCACAATCTTTTTGCATTTTAATCATCCATTCCACCTCCCAGAAGTTTTCTGTCGGGTCGCCTGTGTACCAGCATTTATATCCTTTTCAGTGATCCTCTGCTCTGGACTCACCAGCAAGTGTTTGTGCATCTCCCCTGCTTGTCTATGGAGAAAGCTTGTCCATGGAGTTGCTTACCTGTATCAGGGGTTCTCCTTAGACAACAGGGGAATGAAGCCACATTTTTCCCACTTTCCATTCACCCATTTTTCTTATTGCACCTTCTTAAAGCTTTGAAATTACTTACTTGGTGTCAGGAGTTGTGGGAACACCTATGTATACTCGGTGTAAGAAAATAAATATGTTAGACAAAGCTAGGAGAGAGCTCCACACGCTGGATCCATCCGCAGAACTTCACCAGCAAGCGTGGCTGCATTCTCCTGCTGTCTCCCGAGAACCCCTGTTACAGGTAAGCAACTATGCTAAGCAATAAGTATACTTCCTAAAAATGAATGTGAAGTGTGGCAAAACAAAATATGGTTGGTTTCTCTGTTCAGATTCCAGCTTCTTGCACTGGCTAGAACTAAGCAGACTCATTTCTGAAAACCGTAACGGCATGGAAATGGGCTTTTATAATATTTACATCCTTAACTATACTTTGCAGAGAATTTTTCACACGTTGCCAAAGCCAGGGACTTTGCATGATGCATAAAAAATGTAAAAAAGAATAAAAATTCCCCTTTGTGCATCAGCACAACAAATTTAAAGGACCCTCCTAATCAAAACAGATTCTCCATGGGGGCAGAGGATCTTAACTCCTTGTGGGCCAATAGACCCAGCGTCTCACCCCAGTGCAAGGCTGAAATGTTGTAATGCCCTCTTCCAATATATAGTTACTCCCTCCCCATCTGGTATCCCTTCAGGACCCCAGTCCCTTCCAAAGAATCTGGGGAGGAGGGAGCAAGAGCGTTTCCCACATGCTTCTGCCCTTGTTACTGCCTATTTCAAAATTGTGCTGGCTAATAGTACATCGAGACTGTTGCTAGGTGTCATCTGGCACTGTTTTAAAATAGTCACTAGGGCAGCAGCAAGCAGGATTTATCCTTGACCTTATTGCCCCTGAAGCCCATGGTCAAGGTGCTGTGGTGCACCAGGAAGGGTGGGAAGAATCTGTACATTAGGAAGGGGTGAGGTTTTTCAAAAGGGGCAGGTCTTTGGGAAGGGGGAATTTACAGTATTTGTTTTAGCTCCATGTTAGGGCTGGGGTGGGACCATTGAGCCCACTGGGTAACCAGGAAGTTGATATCCTCCCAGGGGATGAGGTCTGGGGGATCCCTTTTTGGGCTGGAGGACTCTGCAAATTTGGGCTGCCATCGCTATGCGAAAAGGTGTTTTTATTTTTTGCCCAGCTTTTAAAAAAATAACTACAGCTTTTGAATTGTAATTATTGTGCAAAAATGGGGCTGTGAAGTGTCTTTTGCATGCTTAATTTTGCCCTTTTTTAGCATTAATGAGCTGCTTTGCATGATTTTGCATCGCAGCAGCTCATTAAAGGGAAATTTACATAAACTTTAGTGCAAAGTGTAATTTGTCTGAAAGTTTACTACTGTAAAGTGCACTTTTGCAAAGTCTGTACTTTGGTGTTTTTGAGCATTTCTGGGCTTGTTGCCCAAATCCTACCCACATAAGGACTCTGCTTGTGAAGGCATAAGTATGTGCATTTTTTACTAATATTTTGGGCAACCATTTTGTAAAAGCCTGTTTCCACATGCAAAGAATCATCTCTACGCTGATGACTCCCAGATTTATCTCTCTGCACCTTTGTGTATCATGGACCAGATCTCTGCCTGCTTATTTGACATTAGTGCCTGGATGTCTCACCGTCATCTGAAATTGAACATGGCCAAAACCGAGCTCCTTATCTTTCCCACTAAGCATACTTCCCTCCCCCCCCCCTTCTTTCTCTTCCCCCCCCCCATTCTTTCTCTTTCTGTGGATAACGCTCTACTCCTCTCTGTTTCCTTAGCTCACTAACTTAGGGTCATCTTTAACGCCTCCCTCTCCTTCTCCACACACATTCAACAGATAGCTAAAACCTGTCACATCTTTCTCCATAACATTAGCAAAATTTGTCCCTTCCTTTCTTAACACACTACTAAGACCCTGTGATAAGGAAGCTTATCAAAGCTCAGGGAGTAATGACAATAGAGGAGAATTTACTCTGATCAAGGGACTTGTGCTGGCAGGTTATAGAAATAAGTCAGCTTGTTTCCCTAAAAGGCTACATGTTCCAGAATGCACTAGTATGCAGAAAATCCCTAGGGGAGCTAGAGTGGAAAAGCATGAGTCTAATCAGAGAAAGCATTATGTCATCCCTAATCAAACAGCCTCCAGGAGAAAGCTTAATCCAAAACACCTGAAGAATGCAAGGGAGGAGTTGCAATCTAAGCCCTTTTAAAACTAGAGGGGAATCTTCAGGAAGACAGACAGAGGAGGAGACGGAGAACAGAGGTGGCAAGAACCAGAACAGAAGGAAGAACAACCAGAACCTGAAGGAACAAGGACAAGGAAGCAAACGGTCCAAGAGAGGAGCTCAGAGAAGTACCTATGCCTGGAGAGATACCTGGGGGAAAGGATCAGAGGACTGGAGAAAGCCAGAGGTCTGTAGATCCACAGCCAGGGACCCTCAAGCAACCCCTAGGAAGAGGTCTGTTGCAGCTAAGGAGGAAAGGAGCCCAAATACCTCAAGGAGGACGTCTGGAGAAAAGATCCTGAGGTCCAGAGATACCAACTGGAGGACAGGACACAGAAGCTCTATTGCATACTGGCCAGAATAGCAGAAGAAGCAGCCTGATGCTTGCCTGGATTCAGGTAGGAACTGTGAACGTTTCTCTAGCTTTGAGCAGTGCATACAGCAGGGAAACAGTTTCTCTCCATATTGAGGTCAGTTCCTAAAGCCCTCTGAGTCAGATGGAGAAACGGAATCTATGCAATTTCAAGAGCAAGGTTTAATATCTGATACAGAGGATGATTATATGGACTGTTCTTTGAGTAGGTTGTTATTTTAGGAAAATCCTGAATATAAGAGCAGACATCAAAAGGAAACATTCTAAGTATTGGCTTCCTATAAAGTTTTGTTGAAAAGAAAAAAGCTTTTTGGGAAAGTTTTGCACGTGTGCTGAAATCAAGCTACTGATTGCAGTTAATTGTCACCTGCTGGTGGAGGAGAGCCCAGCACAAGCTGTGCACATGTGGGTTTTAAAAGTTATTTTCTGTATGGAGAAAGTGAGCTATGTTTTTGTACAAAGAAATTTTCCTCTTTGATTTATTTCTACCTCAGCACTGCTAAGGAGTTTATTAGCAGTGGCTGTAAGGAAGCCTTTCTGTTCCATAAAGGACTTTGAAACTTATTTGCATAAGTTTTTTTTCAGTTGCCTTATTTTGTGTTGAATAAACCCTGGAGAAGTTATCTGAATGGTGTTACCAAGCATATCTGTGTGTGGGATATTCACCCCATAAATAAACTCTAATTTTGCCTTACACTCGACCAACTACAAGAGTCTTTACTTATTTTTAAAAGGCAAGCTTTCTGTGAATGGACTTCAATAACCACAATCCTTTGCAAGACAGTTAATTTGCATACTTGCCAAGATGGTGGTACCTTCATAACAAGCACCCCCTTTTACAACCCTCATCCATTCTCTTGTCACCTCCCATCTAGACCATTGCAGCCACCTCTTTGCTGGTCTTCCTCTGAATCATCTCTCCCCACTTTAATTTGTTCAGAACTCATCTACACAGTTAATCTTACACCAGTTTCACTATACTCATGTTACCCCTCAAGTCACTTCAGTGGCTCCCTATCCGTTTCTGCATCCAGTTCAGACTTCTACTGCTGACGTTTAAGTGCACTCATTCTGCTGTTCCTCACTACCTTTACATAAGAACATAAGATATGCCATACTGGGTCAGACCAAGGTCCATCAAGCCCAGTATTCTGTTTCCAACAGTGGCCAATCTAGGTCATACGTACCTAGCAGTTTCCCCAAGAGACACAGGTTCCACAATGCTTGTATTGGTTCAAGCATTGATATCCTGGGTCCCTTCTTAATAATGGTTTATGGACCTTTCCTCCAGGAACTTGTCCAAACCTTTTTTAAACCCAGCTACACTAACAGCCTTTCCTTTCTTATCTCCAGAAACAAGCAGGAAAGTAGTATTCATATATGGGTATCGTCGGTACCAACGGAGCCTGCGCGGGAACGCTCCCCAGTGTCCAATAGGAAAGCTTTTGGGAGCATCCCACAGCACCTGCGTGCTGCCTTCCCGCCTTTCCCAACTGTCCCTCTCCAGTTCTTCATTTTCCGCGGAGCCGACAGGTCGCACATCCTGTCACTGCAGAAAATTCCTTTCTTATACTCCTTTTTTTGTGGTCGCGTCTGCCTCCCCTTGACGCTATACAGGTACCGCCAGTTCTTCTTTTCTTTTTTTCTAAAAAAACCAAACAAACTTTGTTTCTGGAGTCTTTCTCCAGTAATTTTCTTCTCGGGTGCCACACGCCATTTTGGGCACTAGGCCCAACTTTTTCCCTCAAAATGGAAAAACTCACTTTGGGTTTTAAAACGTGTTGTAAGTATGGTGGTACCATCTTCATCACCGACACCCATGAGTGGTGCCTCAAATGTTTAGGTCCTGACCACTCTATTTCAGAGTGTGTTGCCTGTGGAATGATGTCAAAAAGGGGCCGGCAAAACTGAGCTGCTAAGCTCAGCACCCTTTTTCCCTCCGATGCAGCCTCCGTGGCATTGATGTCCTCCATGGCTTCATCCTCCTCCCATGAATCTCAGGTAACTAAACATAAATCTAGCCGGTCCTCAAAGGGTAGATCTCCTTCTAAACATCGAGATGCCTCTGGTGTTGCACTTCAGGGACTTTCATTGGCAAAATTGCCCCGGCGGAAGGCTTCAGCTTCCAAAGCACTAACGGGACTCCAGGATGTTCTCGAGGCTTCAACCTCGGCAGAACTACTGATGCCATGCTCTGGGGTTCCGGCCGCTTTAACCGGCACCGATACTGAAGCATCGGCAGCGTCGATAGACCAGAAATTCTTGGCTATTGAACGCAGTCTGGCTGCTCTTCTCATGGCCTCGATGCCCCTGAAACCGCTTCAGACAATTCAACCGTTACCGGCACCGAATCCGGTACCGCCACCGACTGCATCGACATCGGCAGGTATTCTACCGGGACCGAGTCATGCGTCTCTATCCGGCATCGACAAGTTGGTACCGGACCACTCCGATGCCGACTTCGATCGGTATCGGTACCGTGCCTTGCACGATCACCCGGATTGGAGATACTTCGAATCCTCGGATGAGTCTGAAGACTCCGAAGGCTCTGCCAATACCAGAGTACTTCTTCCCGAGGATTCCTCTTCTCCTCAGCGTAGGATGTCTCCACCAGAGAATATGTCCTTTCAGGATTTTATCCGAGATGTGGCCCGAGGTCTTTCCATCACAGTGGCTCCTGAAAAAGAGCCTAGGGCAAAGGAATTAGAAATCCTACAATACCCTAAAGCTCCCAAGGAGGCAGCTACCTTACCTATTCATGAGATCTTGCATGATCTTATGTTAAGAATGTGGGAAACACCTCTAACCACATCTCCTCATTCTCGAAGACTCAAGACCAGGTATCGAGTTCCTCCTTGTCCAGGGTTTCGGAAGACTCAATTACCACACCATTCCATGGTTTTGGAATCAGCCATGAGATGGATGAAGAGTGCAAAAAGGCATGCATCTAATCCTCCAGGACGTGAGTGTAGGACTCTTGATGCCTTTGGACGTCGATCCTTCCAGGCTTCCATGCTTTCTGCTAGGATCATTTCCTATATCTTATATATGGGAATGTTCCTTAAGTATGTCACAGGAGACTTAGAGCTTATGAGCCCTCTCCTTCCTGATGATAAAAGGCAAGATTATCTTACTCTTGTTAAACATGCTCAGGATGTTTCCAAGTTTGTGAATCGTGCAGCCTTTGACTGCTTTGAATGCATAAGTAGAACCTCTGCTATTGCCATAGGTGCACATAGAATTGCCTGGCTCCAGGCATCTGACTTAGAAATCTGGGTACAGGACAAACTGGGGAATATACCTTGCACAGGAGAGAATCTCTTTGGCAAGAATTGGCAGGAAAAAGCTAATGAGATAGATGCTGCCAATATCACTTTGGATAGATTGTCCAAATCTACAGCTGATCCTGCGAGGAAAAGATCCTCTAAGAAACCATTCTTCAGTAAGAAGAAGAGGTTTTATCCCTCCTATACCCAGCAGGGACATCGTTCAGGTCAGTCTGCCCAAAAGGGACAGCAACAACAACCTAGGCAACAAAGGAAGCCAAAAGCAGCTAAGCCTCAACTGGCTCAGCAGACTCAGCCTCCACAGGGGCTTTGAATCATACGTATCTAGAGAACTTTGCCTTCCTGGCCCTGAACGGCCCAGAACCTTCCACCATCCCAGGAAGGTTATGTCATTTTGCCCCAGATGATGTCAGATAACAGCAGAAAATTGAACTCTGTCTATTGTACGAGAGGGGTACAAGCTTCATTTCCTCAGCATGCCCCCTCCTACAATAGTAAGACAGTTCAATTCTCAGACCTCTCCCAATGACAGATTAGGTCAAGAAGTCACAATGCTCCTTGCTCAAGGAGCAATAGAAGAGGTGCCCATTCCCCATTGGGGTACAGGGTTATCTCCAGGAACAAGCAGGAATTAGTCTTCACATATGGGTATCGTCGGTCCCGACGGAGCCTGCGCGGGAACACTCCCCAGCATCCAATAAGAACACTTTTGGGAGCATCCCTCAGCACATGCGTGCTGCCTTCCTGCCTTTCCAACTGTCCCTCTTCAGTTCTTCGTTTTCCACGGAGCCAACAAGTCACCGCAGAAAATTCTGTCTTTAAAATTGTTTTCTTGTGGTCACGTTTGCCTGCCGCACAACGCTTACCAGTACCGCCGGTTCTTTTCTTTTCTTCCCCCCCCCCAAAAAAAACTTATTCTTTGAGCTGTTTCTCTTCAGAAACTTTTCTTTTTGGTGCTAGGCGCCATTTTGGTTACGAGGCCCCATATTCCTAAAACATGGAAAAGCCAACTAGTGGTTTTAAAAAAAAATGTACTAAGTGTGGTGGTACTATTTCTGTCACTGACACCCATGATTGGTGTCTTAAATGTTTAGGGCCTGAACATTCTCTATCTGAACGTCTCTCCTGTATGGGGATGACTAAAAGAGGAAGACAGAACCGGGCTGCAAAGCTCGGTACCCTCTTTTCTTCGGATGCCAGATACATTGCATCGACATCTTCAAGGGCCTCCTCTTCCTCCCATGGATCTCAGGTAACTAAACATAAAAGCCGGTCCTTAAAGGGTAGCTCTCCTGCTAAGCATCGAGAGGCCATTGGCATTGCCCTTGAGGGAACCACACCAGCAAAACAGCCCCGGCGGGAGGCTTCTGCTTCCAAAGCATCAATAGGGCTCCAGGATGTTCTCGAGGCCCCGACCTCTCAAGAACTACCTGTGCCATGCTCAGGGTTTCCGGCCATCTTCTCCGGTACCGATACCCAGGCATCGGCAGCGTTGATAGACCAGAGGTTCCTCGCTATTGAATGCAGCATCGCAGCTCTTCTCTCAGCTGCGGTACCGTTGGTGTAATGGGCACCGGCACCGACATCGGCACTGATGCCGGTACCTACACTGGCACCGGTACCAACGGTACCGGCCCCGGTGGGAATTCTTCCCATGCCATCTTTGGCTGGAATCGACAGATCAGTACCGGATCAACTTGGTACCGACTTCGATTGATACCGGGACCGTGCTTTGCATGAGCATCGTGGTCAGGAATACTTCGAATCCTCCGATTCCGAAGACTCTGACAATTCAGCTGGTACTAGAGGGTTTCTCTCAGAGGATCCCTCTTCTCCCCAACGCAAAATGTCACCTCCAGAGGACATGTCTTTTCAGGATTTTATTCGTGATATTGCCAAGGGCCTTTCAATCACGGTAGCTCCTAAAGAGGAACTCGGAGCAAAGGAATTGGAAATTCTCCAATATCCTAAAGCTCCAAAGGAGGCAGCCACTCTGCCAATCCATGAAATTCTGCATAACTTGATGCTCAGAATGTGGGAGACACCTCTGACTACATCTCCTCACTCTAGGAGACTTGATACATGTTCCCCCATGTCCTGGATTTCAAAAGACTCAGCTGCCACATCATTCAATGGTGGTGGAGTCAGCCATGCGTAGGATGAAAAGTGCAAAGAGGCATGCATCCAATCCTCCAGGTCATGAATGCAGGACTCTGGATGCTTTTGGGCGCCAAACGTTTCAGGCTTCCATGCTTTCAGCTAGGATCAGTTCATATATACTGTATATGGGAATATTCCTCAAGGAAGTTACAGGAGATTTGGAGCTTATGAGCCCATTTCTCCCAGATGACAAGAGAAAAGACTTTCTTGCTCTAGTTAAGCATGCTCAAGATGTCTCCAAGTTTGTAAATCGTGCAGCCTTTGACTGCTTTGATTGCATCAGCAGAACCTCTGCTGTTGCCATTGGCGCACGACGTATTGCCTGGCTTTAGGCATCAGACTTGGAGACTTGGGTACAGGACAAGTTAGGCAACATTCCTTGCACGGGAGAGAATCTCTTCAGCAAGAATTGGCAGGAAAAGGCTAACATGTTGGATGCTGACAATACTACTCTAGATAGATTGTCGAAATCTACAACCAAAAGTCTTATAAAAAACCCTCTTTCAGCAAAAAGAAGACATTTTATCCTTCCTATACCCAGCGGAGTCAAACTCCAGGTCAGGTTGCCCAAAATGGACATACTAGACAGCAAAAGAAGCCAAAAGGCCCCAGAGCCCAACCAGCTCTGCAGGTTCAGCCCCCTCAAGGGCTTTGACTCCTTCCTAGGGAGCTTAGCCTTCCTGCCTCTGAGGGGCCCCCAACCCCCCAATATCCCAGGCAGGTTATGCCACTTTGCCAACAGATGGCATCAGATAACAGCAGAAGATTGGACTTTGTCCATTGTAGGAGAGGGGTACAAGCTTCATTTTCACAGCATGCCCCCTCCTACGATTCTAAAGCAATTCAATTCTCAAACCTCCGCAAACAATCTGCTAGATCACGAAGTCTCAACACTTCTTGCCCAAGGGGCAATAGAGGAGGTACCCATTCTTCAACGGGGGGCAGGGTTCTACTCCCCCTATTTTCTTATTCCAAAGAAAACAGGAGGACACAGACCCATTTTAGACCTCAGAGAATTGAACAAATACCTGTTTTGAGAGAACTTAAAAATGATTTCTCTAGGAACTCTTCTGCCATACCTTCAAAGCCAGGATTGGCTTTGCTCTTCAGACTTAAAGGATGCATACACTCACATTCTGATCCATCCAGATCACAGGAAATTCTTATGATTCCTTTTCAGGGGATAACATTTCCAGTACAGGGTTCTTCCCTTTGGTCTAGCTTCAGCACCAAGGGTATTCACGAAATGCATGGCAGTAGTAGCTGCATTTCTATGAACCCTGGGGATATTCGTCTTCCCTTACTTAGACGACTGGCTCATTCGAGCCCCTACAGTTGCAGAGGCCAGCACTGCACTGTCCCGTACAATGCGAATCCTCTAATATTTGGGGTTGGTAATAAACTTCCCAAAATCCCAACTTGTTCCTTCCCAATGCCTGAAATTCATAGGGGCCTGTCTAGATACCAGACAGGCAAAGGCTTTCCTTCCACAGGCCCGGTGTCTTCGCATAATGCAACTAGCTTCTCAAGCAGCAGGGAAATCCTCCTTAACTGCTCGAGAGCTACTACAGTTGCTGGGACATATGGCATCCACAGTTCATGTAGTCCCATATGCTCGCCTCCACATGCGAGCAGCTCAGTGGACCCTATCCACACAGTGGACATAGGCCACAGCTCATATATCGGACAAAATAATAAACTCTCACCGACTAATTTTGCCCCTCCAATGGTGGCAATCCCTAGAAAATCTGTCACTGGGGTCTCCTTTTCATCAACCCCTTTTTCAGGCCACCCTAACAACAGATGCATCGCAGGTGGGTTGGGGAGCACACCTGAATCATCTCTCTACCCAGGAAACCTGGACTCCACAGGAGGCTGGTCTACACACAAACCTCCTGGAATTAAGAGCAATCTATTTAGCTCTTCAAGTATTCCACGCTCAGCTCAGCTACAAGACAGTCCTAGTCCAGACAGACAATCAAGTAGCAATGTTCTATGTGAACAAGCAGGGTGGGACAAGCTCTCTGTCGTTATGCAATGAAGCTTTACGACTGTGGGCCCTCGCCAGAGAGCATCAAATTCACCTTCTAGTGGTATATCTTCCAGGCATTCAAAACCTTTGGGCAGACAAACTCAGTTGAGTACTGCTGCCTCACGAGTGGTCCCTCCACCTGGACCAGGTAGCAAAGATATTTCATCTCTGGGGCACTCCAGACATAGACCTCTTCGCAAGTCCACTGAATGTCAAACTTCCCCGGTTCTGTTCCAGGATTCCGGCTCACAATTGTCAGACAAGGGATGCCTTCCTCCTTCACTGGGGTCAGAGCTTCCTTTATGCCTTCCCACCCATCCCCCTCATCCCCAAAACACTCTTCAAGCTTCAGAGAGACAGGGGTCGCATGATTCTCATAGCGCCACGATGGCCACACCAACCGTGGTATCCCCTGCTTCTACATCTCTCTCAAGCTGCACCTCTGGAGTTAGGGCATGCTCCAGATCTCCTTTCCCAAGAGAACGGGATGCTATGGCACCCGAATCCCCAGTTCCTGCATCTCACGGCCTGGTTGCTGAAGGCTTAGACCTCCAGGGTTTCAACCTGTCCCAACAGGTAAAAGATATCCTTCAGGCTTCTAGGAAACTTTCTACAAGAAGATCTTATGCCTTCAAGTGGAAACGTTTTATCATATGGTGCTCCAAGAAGGGATTAAACCCTTGGCATACCTTTAGAATCGATATTAGAGTATCTCCTTCACTTATCGAATTCTGGTCTAAAGACCAATTCGGTAAGAGTCCATCTTAGTGCAATTGCAGCTTCTTATAAGCCTCTGAATGGACAACCAATTTCCTCTCATCCACTCACATCCAGATTTATGAGAGGTCTTCTATTAACCAAACCTCCCATTAAGCCACCACTGGTGGCGTGGGATCTAAATCTAGTTCTCGGGCAGCCCATGAACCCAGCTATTGAGCCTTTAGCCACTACAACCCTTAAGTTTTTGACCTGGAAGGTCATCTTCCTAATTGCAATCACCTTTGCACGTCACATTCGTGAACTGCAAGCTTTAGTGGCTAATCCTCCTTATACTAGGTTTCACCTTGATAAGGTTGTTCTTAGAACTCATCCACACTTTATGCCAAAGGTGGTTTCGCCTTTTCATTTAAATCAATCCATTAATCTTCCTGTATTTTTTCTGAGGCCTCACGCCTATAATGCAGAAAGAAACCGTCATACTTTGGATTGTAAAAGGGCCTTAGCCTTTTACCTACAGAGAACACAGCAGCATAGAAAGTCCTCGCAACTTTTTATAGCTTTTGACCCTAGTCATTTGGGACAACCAGTCTCCAAAAGAACTTTATCTAAATGGATTGCCCAATGCATATCCTTTGCTTATGAGAGTAAGGATCTTACTCTTCAGGACCATGTCACAGCTCATAACGTGAGAGCCATGGCAACTTCCATGGCTAATCTCCACTCTTTGTCTATCGATGACATTTGTCGAGCAGCCACCTGGGCTTCGGTACACACCTTCACAGCCCATTACTGCCTGGATAAAGCCTCCCGTCGGGATGCCTTCTTTGGCCAAGCTGTTGTTCAAAATCTCTTTCAGACCTAAGTCAACTCCTACCCAACAACCCTGGTGTAATGCCAGAGATCCATGGGAGGAAGGATTCCCACCTTTCCAGGGTGGCACCTTCCTTGGGCTATCTCCCTGGCATCTTCAGCTAGGGAGTCTCCATATGTGAAGACTACATTCCTGCTTGTTCCTGGAGATAGCGTAGTTACTCACCTGTAACAGGTGATCTCCGGGAACAAGAGGAATTTAGTCTTCACAACCCACCCACCTCCCCTAGGAGTTGTCTCTCTATCTCTTTGTCTCTTTCCTTTCTCCCTCTATCCTTTTCACTCAGCTACAAACTTAACTGAAGAGGGACAGTTGGAAAGGCGGGAAGGCAGCGCGCATGTGCTGAGGGATGCTCCCAAAAGCGTTCTAATTGGACCCTTGGGAGCATTCCCGCGCAGGCTCCGTCAGTACTGATGATACCCATATGTGAAGACTAAATTCCTGCTGTTCCCGGAGATCACTTGTTACAGGTGAGGAACTACGCTTTACTCCCCCTATTTCCTTATTCCAAAGAAAACAGGAGGACACAGACCCATTCTAGACATCAGAGAATTGAACAAATTCCTGTTCAGCGAGAAATTCAAAATGATTTCTCTAGGAACTCTGCTGCCATACTTCGGAGTCAAGAGTGACTTTTTTCTCTAGATCTCAAGGATGCGTACACTCGTGTTCTCATCCATCCAACTCACCGAAAGTTCCTTCGATTCCTGTTTCAAGGGAAGCACTACCAATACAGGGTTTTTCCTTTTGGCCTGGCTTCTGCACAAAGGGTGTTCACAAAATGCATGGCTGTGGTAGCAGCATTTCTCCGCACCCTGGGAATATTCGTCTTCCCTTACTTAGACGACTGGCTCATTCAAGCCCCTTCAGAGCCAGAGGCCAGGGTTGCTCTGTCTCGCACAATGCGCATCCTTCAGTATTTGGGACTTGTCAAAACTTCCCAAGTCCAACCTTGCTCCCACTCAATCCCTAGAGTTTATGGGAGCTCTTCTGGATACCAGACAGACAAAGGCCTTCCTTCCACAGCCCTGCTGCCTTCGCATTGTGCAGTTAGCTTCCCAAGCAGTGCTAAAACCTCGCCTCACTGCTCGGGAAATGTTAAAAGTTGCTAGGCCACATGGCATCCACCGTGCATGTGGTTCCTTAATGTCGCATCCATATGAGGGCAGCCCAGTGGACCTTATCCACTCAGTGGACTCAGGCGTCAGGTTGCCTGTCAGACAAAATAGCAAACTCAGATCGCCTTATTTTGTCCCTCCAATGGTGGCAGTCACCCAAAAACCTTCTGGTGGGGTCTCCTTTTCAGCAACCACCACCTGAAGCCACTCTAACAACAGATGCTTCACAGGTGGATTGGGGAGCCCACCTGCACGGCCTCTCTACCCAGGGTACCTGGACTCCGCAGGAGGCCTATCTCCATATCAACCTCTTGGAGCTCAGAGCAATCTTCCTTGCTCTTCGAGTAGTTCACACCCAGCTCAGCTACAAGACAGTCCTATTTCAAACGGACAGTCAGGTAGCCATGTTCTATGTGAACAAGCAGGGCGGAACAGGCTCTCTGTCGCTGTGCAACGAAGCTTTGCGACTATGGGCCCTCGCCAGAGAGCATCAGATTCATCTCCTTGTGGTGTATCTTCCAGGCATTCAAAACTCTTGGGCAGACAGACTCAGTCGAGTTCTGCTTCCACACGAATGGTCTCTCCATGCAGACCAGTTGGCCAAACGTTTTCAAATTTGGGGAACCCCGGACATAGACCTCTTTGCAAGTCCTCTGAATGCCAAACTTCACCGGTTCTGTTCCAGAATTCTGGCTCGAGGTTGTCAGGCCAGGGATGCTTTCCTCCTTCATTGGGGTCAAGACTTCCTGTATGCCTTTCCACCCATTCCCCTAATTCCCAAAACCCTGTTCAGGCTTCAGAGAGACAGAGGTCGTATGATCCTCATAGCTCCACGTTGGCCACGGCAACTGTGGTACCCTCTGCTCCTACATCTCTCTCAAGCTCCGCCTCTGGAGTTAGGATGTGCTCCAGATCTTCTTTCTCAAGAGGACGGGATGCTGTGGCATCCCAATCCCCAGTCTCTGCATCTCAGGGCCCGGTTGCTGAAAGCCTAGAACTTCACGGTCTTAACCTTTCCCAAAAGGTAAAGGATATCCTTCATGTTTCCAGGAAACCTTCACAAGATGCTCTTATAAATTTAAGTGGAAAAGGTTTACCATATGGTGCTCGTAGAAGGGTCTTAACCCTCTTGTGATACATCTGGAATCATTACTGGAGTACCTCCTTCATTTATCAAATGCAGGGCTTAAGATCAATTCAGTGAGAGTCCATTTGAATGCTATTGTAGCTTCTTTCAAGCCTCTAAATGGACAACCTATTTCCTCTCATCCTCTCATAACGCGATTTATGAGAGGCCTTCTTTTAACGAAGCCTCCCATTAAGCCACCACCGGTGGCATGGGACTTGAATCTGGTACTTGGGCAGCTCATGAAACCGCCCTTTGAACCCTTAGCCACTACCTCTTTGAAATTCCTTTCCTGGAAGGTTATCTTTCTCATTGCAATCACATCAGCACATTGCATCAGTGAATTGCAAGCGTTGATGGCTGATCCTCCTTATACAAGGTTCCATCATGAGAAGGTAGTCCTTAGGACTCATCCACACTTTATGCCAAAGGTGGTTTCGCCCTTTCATTTAAACCAAGCGGTTTACCTTCCTGTATTCTTTCCAAGGCCTCACGCTTGAAATGCAGAAAGGAACCTTCATACTTTGGACTGTAAAAGAGCTTTGGCCTTTTACTTGCAAAGGACACAGCTACATAGAAAATCCTCTCAACTCTTTATTGCTTTTGATCCTAGTCATTTGGGACTTCCAGTCTCCAAAAGGACACTGTCCAGCTGGATTGCACAGTGTATATCTTTTGCTTATGAGAGTAAGAACCTTCCTCTTTAAGGCCATGTCACAGCTCACAATGTGAGAGCCATGGCAACCTCAATGGCTCATTTTCACTCTGTGTCTATCGACGACATCTGTCGAGCAGCTACTTGGGCTTTGGTACATACCTTCACAGCCCATTACTGCTTAGACAAGGACTCCCGCCGGGATGCCTTGTTTGGTCAGGCTGTTCTTCAACACCTGTTCCATACTTAATCAACTCCTACCCACCATCTGTGGTAGGATGCCAGAGATCCATGGGGGGAAGTGGAACCCTTTCACAAGGGCATACAACTTTCTGGGGCCATCTCCCTGGCATCTGCAGCTAGGGAGTCCCCATATGTGAAGACTACATTTCTGCTTGTTCCTGGAGATAGCATAGTTACTCACCTGTAACAGGTGATCTCCGGGAACAGCAGGAATTTAGTCTTCACAACCCACCCACCTCCCCTAGGAGTTGTATCTTTCTATCTCTCTCTTTCCTTCTCTCTTTTGTCTCAGCTTTAAACCCAACTGGAGAGGGACAGTTGGTAAAGGTGGGAAGGCAGCATGCAGGCGCTGTGGGATGCTCCCAAAAGCTTTCCTATTGGACGCTGGAGAGCGTTCCCGTGCAGGCTCCGTCAGTACCGACGATTCCCATATGTGAAGACTACTAAATTCCTGCTGTTCCCGGAGATCACCTGTTACAGGTGAGTAACTATGCTATCTCTCCCTACACTCCTTGGCTGCTCCGCTCTTCTGGCAGATCCATTTTATCTCTGGACTTCTTTTCTACTGCCAACTCTAGACTTCGATCCTTCCACCTTCTTGCTCCTTAGTTGTGGAACAAACTACCTGAGTCTACGTCAGTCTCCATCTGTGGCCCTGTTCAGTTCTAGGCTAAAAACTCACTTATTTGAAACTACTTTTGGATCCTGATCCCTGTAGTCTCCATACCATTCCTCTAGATATATCCTTATCCCCACTTGTTGTGCTGTCTGTCTTGACTAGACTGTAAGCTCTTATGAGCAGGGACTGTCTCTTACTTGTCTCGGTATAGCGCTCCGTAAGCCTTGTAGTACTATACAAATAATTATTAGTAGTAGGCTTCACCCACAGAAATGTTTTTGTAAATTACCCTGCCTTTGTAGATGAGGATAAAGCATTCCAGCAGCTGTATATGATGACTGTCTAAAGCAGTGCTTCAGAAAGTGGTCTTTATGGACCCCCAAGGGTTGATTTCGACTTGCAGGGGGTCCATGTCAGCGAGAAATAAAATTGGGGGTGAACGAGATGTAAATGGGGGGTCCATGTGAGCGCCCCCCCCCCCATTTAGGCAGATCATCATCAACATTTAGGCGTTCCGTAAATGTCTTATTACACCTAACACAGATTGTGTGTACATAATACTTATAATAGACATAGAAATTACTTATATATATATTTATTTATTATATTTCATAAAATTGTTTAAGTACCTGTCGTATAAAGACCATATGACCAATTGGTAAAATTTAATATACCTCCTTATGACAGGAGACAAAACTAGCAGAGGAAAGGAGGCTTCATATACAAAGGAAACATGCGAGAAACATATCATTCCAAAGTTCTCCAGAGATATTCAGATGGCTGAAAATCGCCAAATTAAAAACAAGGAGGTTAAAAAGGGTCAACTCTTTTTTAAAAGCATAAAAATTGATAGAATAAATAATGTATTGGTTCAACAATTCTTTTAAACCTTTTTCCAATTCAAAGGGATGGAGCAGTGAAGTGACTCCCGAGTACGTCAGTATCTCTCTGCTTTGTGGTGTGCTACGTTCATGTGCAAGTTTTTACAAGTTTTCATACCAGCAGCAACGCATCACGTGCGTGCGTGCAGTGAATAACATTTGTCCAGACTTGTACCAGAGCTTTGCACATACTTGTTTGATTCATCAATTATAAATAAGAGTGTTAGAGACAAACACTGTTCATTTGTTTTCTGAGTTTTGAGAAGAAAAGTGGTTTGAAAATACATTCAAAAATATAAATCGGTACAAGTCAAAGTTAATCAAAATCATCTTCTTTAGGAGTGCCTAAGAAAAGTAAGTACAAATTTTTATACATATTTTTGTAGTCGCTCCGGTTGCGTAGAGCTGTAGATGCTGATCACGACGTTAGGTAAAGTTGATTTTTCCTAAATTCCTAAAAAATATTTTTTAAATATTTGTGTGCTGTCTGGGCAGGAATCAATTTTGAATTGCTCTGTCTTTAAATAGCTTCATTTTTGTTGACAGATAACTTCTACCAAGCATGGCCCAGGCTAAAAAGAAATGTAGGCAGTATAGCATTGATTATTTGAAGTTCGGCTTCATTCCATCCCTGTCGGACAGACATCTGCCCATGTGCCTTTTGTGCAACAGAATTTTAAGCAATGACGCTATGAAACCATCCAAGCTGGAGGATCATCTGAGAAGGTGTCACTCTGATAAAACAAGTAAAGATTTGACATACTTTAAAACACTGAAAGAAAAACTTCAGAAGAGAACCACGGTGGACAGAATGTTCGCTTCAACTTCAAAAAGAGACGATGATGATTTGCGGGTGTCTTACAATATCTCACTACTCATAGCAAAATCAGGAAAGTCTCATACTATCGGGGAACAGCTGATTTTGCCAGCCGTTGAAGAGGTTTTAAAAACTGTTCTACACAAGCCTGCATATGATATACTCAAAAGAATTCCTTTGAGCAACAAGACAGTTCAAAGATGTATTGATGAAATGTTGAAAGCTTCTTGTGTAATTATCTGCAAACGAACCATTTCTCTATTCAGCTGGACGAGTCAACGTTACCTGGTAATGAAGCACTATTATTGGCATATGTTCGTTTTGTTATGGACCAAGAAATCCATGAAGAACTGTTCTTTGCGAGAGCTTTGACAACAGACACTAAAGGTGAATCAATATTCAATGTTTTGAAAGATTATTTCATGGAAAAAGCGATCCCTTTATCAAATATAATATTGGCAGCAGCAGATGGAGCACCAGCTATGTTTGGGTGCTATCGCGGTTTTATAAGCCATTTTAAACAAAATGTACCCGGGGTGTTTGCAATTCACTGTGCCATTCATCGACAACATTTAGTAGCTAAAAATCGGAGTGCCAGATTGCATCAATCTCTTCATTTCATCATAAATGTAGTAAACAAGATTTGTAGCAACTAGGTTATTTGCGCAGTTGTGTGAAGAAAATGATGAGGACTTTCATCGATTACTCCTTCACACTGAAGTACTCTGGCTCTCAAAAGGCTTATGTTTGACAAGATTTTTTTCACTTTTGAGACCGTTTTAGAGTTTTTGGATGCTGAACATCCCATTTTGAAAGAAAATTTAATCAAATGGAAACCAGACATTGCTTATTTAACTGATTTGTTTACCAAATTTAATGAGGTTAACTTGCAGTTACAAGGTAACAGTCTGAATTTAATAAAAACAGAGTCCATCATTGCAGCTTTTCTTGCCAGAATGAATCTAATGAAGCAAAACATTGGACGGAGAGAATTTTCCCAGTTACCCAACTTGTCATTGACAAACGTCCAGGATGATAATGTTTTGGTCTACGTTCAACATTTAAATGTCCTTCACACAGACTTTAAAACCAGATATGAAGATGTTTTGACTATGAAAATCCCACAGTGGATTATCAATCCATACGGTGACATTGAAGAATCGGATGTCATATTACAAGAAGAACTGATCAGAATAAGCACTAACGAAGAACTTAAGGTGCAGTTCTGAAAGGGGTATCAGCAGTTCTGGCTTCAGAAAGATATACCTGTTGGTTATCCTGCATTATGGACTATCGCAAGAAAGTTTTTGATAGCTTTTCCATCTTCATACCTCGTGGAAAGGGGTTTTCCAGTTCATACTGCTAGACCAGTCCAGACAAACGGGTTATGCACCCCTGCCAGCAGATCTTGGAGACAGAGAATTCTACCAGAGCTCTGATAGGCTGGAGCCTGGTGATATAATCCTACCCCTAGGGGTCTCCCTTAGTTTTTCTCTGTCTCCAGCAGATCTGGATGCTTTGTTTTTTGCTCCTTCAAAAAAAATTTAAAATGCTTTATTTCTTTGTGATTTCCTTTGGAGAGATTATCCCCTGTAGTTGCCAGTATACTTATCTGAGCACCAGGGTGTTTCCGGCTGAGCTCCTGTGTCCTGTCACAGTAGAGATCGCTGATGTGAAGACTCCCCAGCACTAGTCAAGAGGACTATTTAGCTGGATGATAAGCCTCCTAAAATCCAGTCCCTGGGGCTGATTTTAGTGGTGAGGCAGCTGGCAGTGGTCTGAGCAGCGGTCCGTGGCTTCTCTGCACTTTCAGTACTGTGAGTACAGCACCTGTCTTTCTCACACTGATGTCTGCAGCTCTGTGGTGACTCGATTTATTTTTATTGATTTTTCAGCGATTTTAGGCATTTTTCTCATGCCTGCAACCCTCCCACCTTGTCCTTAGACTTTTTAAGTTAATTCCTTAACTTTTGGGGGTTTTATTTCACTCTTTTTGAGGTTTATTTTTGCCGGCGGCCATTTTGAATAGCTAATGAGCCCCGGGTTTTGGCGGGAAGCCAGATTCCTTCTCTACTTGCTGTTTGTTTTTCCACAGCACTTGATAGCTGTGAGTTGTGGAGGGGTTCTTTTCTCTCTGCCTATGTATTAACATAATAAATAAAAAGTAGGGAAGGCATGAATAGAGTACAGGATGCAATTCAGGGACAGAGTCTCTGGCTGTTCCTGCGGGGCAAAGGTTTTTTTTTTTTTTTTTAGTTCTCACTATGCCCTTTTCAGGTCTACGCTGAATAGGCTGTCAGAAGAAACACAAGGACCTCAAGGATCAGCTGTGCTCTTCCCCCAGCGACTTTATTCCCCAGATAAACTTGGGAACTCCTGAGCCTGGCTTCCGTGGAGCTCCTGATTGGCTTTACGCAGCGCTGAGTCTTTGCCATGGGGGCTTGGACATCCCCAGGAAGTTCAGGTATCATTTTCTGACAGAAGCCTGTAAGTAGACTGTTTTTTTCTTACTTGCCTCAGCTGCCCTGGGTTGATTTCAACTGCATCCGGACCGGCTGCCTCTGAGTTTTGAAGTTCCTACTTTAAATTTTTAATCCACAAGGAACAGAACCACAGCACAATGGTTAAGACACTGACCAATGGTGCAGGGATCAAGGGTTCAATCCCCCAAAGTGCCCAATGAACAGGACTGGCTGAGGTATTACGTATTATATCTGCAGCCGGGTTACTTTGTATGTCTTACTGGAATATTGTACCTGTCTTATTCAATATACCATTTGATTGGAATTTTATGTCAGTGTTTTGGATCCTGACTCTTTTGGGCTCGGCCTAACAAAAAAAAAAAAAAAAGCTTAATCACTGTAATCTTCAGTACAGCTGGGTTTGGGCTTCTCCATCCCTCCCCAGAAACACCTTTCAGCCCCTGCCATGAAGGTCTGAGTGGCTGCGGAGGGATCAAACTCTAATTTCCCTACTTTCAGTCACTGTAATTGCCTTACCCTGACTTGAAAGTTTCTCTGTACCAGCACAGTGAATGACTGACAGTTTCCTTCTCAGCTCAGTGAATACCTGACAGTTTTTCTGTGCCAGCGGCCGTTTTGTTTTTCTCTTCAGTGTTTCTTTTTGGAGGGAACAGCTCTGGACAGCCGTTTCCACACATTTAAACATGCTGTGAAGGCACAGGGAGTTTCAAAATCCTTTTCTTTGAAGAGTCTTCTGTTTCCCTGAGCCTACCTTGATTTTTGTTTTAAACACTAAGAACAAAAAAAACAAAAAAAAGGAGAAAAGGTGGTTTAAGTCTCTGCAATGCTTGTTTCTCTGGCTGTATTATATGTGATATGTAATAAGCAGAAGGGGGAATTAATAGATTGCTTGTGTTCCACCTGCACGCTGCGTCCGGGGGACTCTTCCCCCATTCCCACTGTGCTGCTAGATGGGATCGTCAGCACCTTATCTCCTCCCTCCTCAGAGCCCCTGCTGCAGGATCTTCCTGCAGGAAAGGACTCAGTCAGCTCCCATTTCGCTTCCACAGCTGCTGGAAGCCACAGCAGCCTTGACTGACAGTGCGTTCCTCACACTCTTCCATCTGGCATGACACGTGTGGCGTTTGGAGTCTTTTGGTATATCTCCTACACCCACCCAGTAGCAGGCAAGGATATGGCGTGGTCTCGCAAGCGGTCACATAATTCCTCAGACCTTGGAGCGGTACGTCCTCCTAGGAGCGTTGCATGTGCCTTGCGGGGTACTATGGATATTCAAGAAGACTTTAAATCTTCGGAGGTCAGCCCTGACTCGTTGGAGTAAGGAGATGGGGAATATTGCCAATCTTCTTATGAAAAAAAGAAATTGATTGCAAATCACTGGACGTGGAACTTTAAGACTATACCTCACTAATTTGAAGCCAAATATTGAACTGTTGCTATCAGAGCATCAGGTTCATCCCTCTCATTAACAGCATTATTTGTGTATTAATTTTATGTAAGAATTTTACTAGGTTCTGATTTGTTTTGTTTCAAATCCAAATATTTTCTTGCATTTTGTGTCTTTTCAGTAAAGGTATGAATAAAAATTGTACATGTTTTTCTTTTTTTTTACAATTGTCCACTCTACAAAAAAAACCCTGTCAAAGTGAGCAGTACTGTGTCAGCTGTCAAAAACACATTTGAAGTTAATAAGTTTAGGAAAATTCAATATTAGGCAGGCAGTGGAGTCTACGGAAAACAAAAAAATCGGCAAGTGGTCTAGGGGGCAAAACAATTTGCGAACCTATGATCTAAAGAAAAGGCTTTGGAAAATGATACAGAGAAAGGGAAACTGAAACAAAATCAGCCTGGAAAGGCTTTTTGCTGTTTGTTTTTAGGTTGTTAATTGCTGTTTTAGAATATGAATACAATGTTGCAACAGACTATCTCTATTGACTGTTATTATATGTTACTAAGTGAACAGAGTCCACTAGCTAACAATATTATGGAGGCACACTAAAAGAATCTTGCACTAGATAATAGATTGGATTTTTTTAAATACAGCATAAGCAGTTATATCTAAAACGTATGCCAAAAATGCTCAGAAAATTAAGATTTGTTGAAAATAAACAGGTTTTATTTTTAAATAAATGTTAATTATTTGATCAATAGTTGATACAGAAGTACCTCTTTCAAATAGATTGCTATTAATTAACTTTGAAATGTTGTGGTTTCTGCCCTTTTCTTTTCAGGAGTCCAGCTGCTGGCTCTTCTTGTCCCAACTCTGATCTCTTACTTGCTGGATGAAAATGCTTTTGCATCAGCTTCTATGGCATCAAAAGATCTTCATGAGTTTGCATTGCAAGACCTGATGCGCATTGGTCCCCTTTACCCACATGCTTTCAAGACTGTAATGGGAGCTGCACCAGAGCTAAAGGTACAGCTAGAGACTGCTGTACGAGCAAGCCAGGCCAACAAGGCTAAAGCAGTAGCCAGGCAGCCGGCACCCACGGTTCACACTGCACCAACCATTAAACTTAAAACCAGCTTCTTTTGACTGACTTTGTTTTATTCTTTGTGGTGGATAACTCGAAGAAAGGAGTTTGCTGCTGAAAGGAGTGCATTTACTCTCTTCCAGGAGGCATGCTGGAGGGATTGCATTTCTTGAAAGATCATTAAAATATTTCAAAGTTGTCTCTAAAAATATTGTTGCCTTCAATTTACCACCTTTCCTGTGTTTGTCTCGAACTGTACCAACATAGCAACAGCAAAAGAAATGGTGATAATTAAGGGGCTGGGTCACAAAGGAGTCTGCATTGTCTTGATGGCAAACAACTGTATAATACCTCACTCACTAATCCATATTGTATAGCTAGTCTACATATTTTGTTTATTTGTTAAGGTATTCTAGGGATGTATAACTTAAGTAAAATCTCTGCACTTTAAGTGAAGTGGTGTGTGTGTATATCTTGAAGAAATTAATTTGTTTGATCGTGTATTGTAAAAGGATGTTCTAAATTGCTCTGTAAAACAAAAATAGCCTGGTTTACTAAACTGTTTTTTATTTACCAAATATGAAACCACTTGGATATCTGTTTGTTTTGTTACTGATTTAGAAAAGCACTTAAACTTGTCTAACTTAAGTCAACCAAAAGAAAATATTTGTATTCCTATTTTACGTGTATATTTAGAGCTAAATTGTATCACTATGCCATTACAGATAGAGAAAACGTATGGATACATGCTGGGAAATTGTGATTATGCACAGGATTAATGAGCACATGCATTATCACATAATTTTGCTTAAATTTGTTTAAGCCAGTGAGAGGTGGAGCAGGTGCCGTATCCTTCCTGCTATCTTGGGCTCTTTCAGAGTGCTGTCAACATGGTGCCAAAGTTCATGAGACTGAACAGTGAAGGATACTGAGTACCATGCTGGAAGACTACAGTACCAGTTGCGTTTGAACCATATTACTATAGTGCCGGGAGGTAGACTGTAGAGATGGAGTTTGGAGAGAGAAGCTGGGGAAGGGATTTGGAGGAGAATAAAGGCTTAGGGGACATGGAGGGGAGGACACTATGGATTATGGGAATATGTGTGGAAGGGGAGATGATCTAGAAATGATGGGAAGGGATATGTGGGGGAGAGGGAAGAACTGGGGGCAATAGGGAGAGAGGACATATGGAAGGGGAGATGAACTGGAGGAGACAGGTCATAGGTGGGGGGGGGGAGGAGAACTGGGGCAACAAAGGATGAGGGGACTTGTGTTTGAAAGGGAGATCTGAAGGAGAAGGAGATGAGGATAGGGGATGTGTGTGAGGGAGGAGAGCTGAGGATAACAGGATGAAGGGGACGTAAAAGGGGAGATGAACTGGAAGAGATGGGATATGTGTGGGGGGAACTGAGGATAATCAGGAGAAGGGGAGATGAACTGGAGGAGATGAGGGTAGGAGATGTGTGTGGGGGAAAGGGACATGTTTGGAAGGGAGATGAGAGTAGGTGGTTGTTGCATACATGCATCCACGCATACAGCCAGGTTAGTACACTGTTACAAGAGCACACCCACCCACATCTCATTTACAAACTTTCAACCATGTATACTGTGGCAGTGTAGTAGGCATTTGGGCTCTGGGAACTCTAGTAGGCCTCCAAACAAGCCGATCACAATTAAGGATGCCAGCAAAATAACTTTGATAAATTTCCAACATACATACAGAAGACACTTGGCTTGCTTTCAGAATCTTTACACACCAAAGTCTCCCATCATAAATTAAACACAAAAGGAGCCTGGCTTTCCACACAGGCTATGAATATCAAACCCTCTGGCTTCAGAGGCTATAATTCTGAGCCTCTCTAAACTGTGCCAGACTTTCCCCAGTAGTCCAGTTCAAAACTCCTTGGAACTCCTTATAAGCTGGCAATCTTGGCTTCGCTTTCTGAAGCACAGCAACATTGCTTCATCAAACATTCACTTTAATAGTAGTGCCATTCAGAATACTACCAAGAGGGCTGCTACTGCTAGGAAGAAATCTGCATTTGTAAGTACTTACCTCCTGAGAAATTCTCTAGATCTTGGGGAAAAGGGAATTATTTGGGTTAAAACTGATAAAATCTGTGTATTTTAAAATTCAGTGTTTTTTGTCAGGGCATAATGTATTACAAGTCAGATTTCAACTAAATTAAAACTGGTTGGGGCTTAGTATAACAAGCTAATCTTCAGTTAAATTAAAGCCAGTTAGGGTATATATTAACAGAGAGAGTAGAATGGGGTAAATATTCTTTGAGTATATATAAATTGTTTTCTAGAAATCTTTTACTAAGAAGCCTTCCAGTTAGAAGGCAAGAAAATTATAAAATTGTTTTAAATAGGTGTTAAAGCCAAATGACCAATCAAAGGGGAAACTTGAAAGGTTCTCTCTATCAAACCAAGGGCAGTGTGAATCACAAGGAAATTAAGAGATTGCCTTAGAAGCACAGATATAAATAGATCATCCCACCCACCCACCCCAAGCATAATCCTTGATTTATAGCATCCTAAACCAGTTAAGGGAAAGGGGGTGATCTTAGTCACTTTCAAGTTTAATTGAATATCTTCAGCAAGTTATTAGGACTTAGGAGATGACTAATTAAGTCCTTACAATTCACCTTGAAGTGAACACTAAACACCCTTTATATTTATTATGTATAATTGTATTGATTCAAGTATCCCTGTTCCCCTAACAACTTCAAACAACTGAACAACTTTAAAAAGCTAAAAGGAATCTTTAAATCTAAGATACAGGCAGCAGTCCAGTAGTGAGATGGGAGTTAATCCAGTCTTTTGCACTGAGTGTTACATGTATGATTTTCTCCTAGTTGGTGAGAGATCTTAAGTGTGCACTAAGTAAAAAGAGCTTTTTGCTCTCAGGCAATGAGTTTGATCTCTGGAGACTAGAGTAATAGACTTGGAGGAGTTGAGGCAGATAGAGAGCTATATAGACAAACAGGGATATAGTAAAGAAGTCTCACCTCTAGTCTGGCAGCCTTCCTGCTGCCATGGAGGAGAGAGGTCACGTGAAAGGAGAGCATCACCTTGGTGTGGCAGGAAGAAATCCTGTAGCCTAAGACCTATCCTCTAGATGATGTAATACCCTCTTACACCGAAGATGTTTCTCAAGGGCTATCTGCCCTTGAGGGAAGGGTTAGGAGAGCCATTACAGTTGGCGATATGAGCATTGCCTGGTAACATGTCTGTCAGGTGTGGAGGTAATGGACCTCACACACCACTTAGACAAGGTTTTAGATAGTGCTGAGGAGGAGTCTGGTACATGTTGGTACCAATGACATAGGAAAGTGTGTGGGAGAGTATTTCTGGATGCTAAATTTAGACTTTTAGGTAGAAAGTTGAAATCTAGAACTTCCAGGGTAGCATTCTCAGAAATGCTTCCTGTTCCATGCACAAAAGGCAGGCAGAGCTCTGGAATGTCAATGCGTGGATGAGATGGTCCAAGGAAGAGGGCTTTGGATTTGTTAGGAACTGGGCAACATTCTGGGGAAGGGGTGGGCTTTTCTGAAAGGACAGGTTCCACCTAAACCAGGGTGGAACCAGGCTGCTTTCATTAACCTTTAAAAAGGAGATAGAGCAGCTTTTAAACTAGATAGTGGGGGAAAGCCGACAGTCGCTCAAGAGCACATGGTTCAGAATAATGTATCATAGAAGGATACTAGCAAAACAGGGAAGTCAGGGCATCCATAAGAACATAAGATATGCCATAGTGGGTCAGACCAAGGTCCATTAAGCCCAGTATCCTATTTCCAATAATAGCCAATCCAGTACCTAGCAGTTTCCCAAAAAGTCACACAGGTTCCACAATGGGGCAAGCAGTGGATTTCCCATGTCTGCTTTAATATTGGGCTATGGACCTTTCTTCCAGGAATTTGTCCAAACCTTTTTTTAAACTCAACTATACTAACAGCTTTTACTACATCCTCCTGTTAGGAATTCCAGAGTTTGACTACGCATTGAGTGAAATAATATTTTCCCTTATTAGACTTAAATGGGTTACACTGTAGCTTCATTGCATAACCCTAGTCTTTCTACTTTTTGATGGCGTAAACAATCAGTTTCTATTTACCCATTCCACTACATTCATTAATTTATAGACCTCTATCATCTCTCCCCAGCTGTCTCTTTTCCAGGTTGAAGAGCTCTAACCTTTTAAGCCTCTCCTCATAAAGGGTATCCTTCCATCCATTTTGGTGGCTCTTCTCTATACCTTTTCTGATTCTGCTATATCCTTTTTAAGATACGGCAACCAGAATTGCACATAATATTCAAGATGCAGTCACACCATGGAACAATACAGAGGCATTGTAATTTCCTTTGTTTTATTCTCCATTCCTTTCCTTATGATTCATAGCATTCTATTTGCCTTCTTGGCTGCCACCACACACTGGGCAGAGGATTTCATCGTGTTATCCACTATGACGCTTAAATCTTTTTCCTGGGTGGTGGTTCCTAATATGTAACCATAGTTTGGATTGTTCTTTCCTAGGTGCATAACTTTGCACGTGTCCACATTCAATATCATCTGCCATTTGAATGTCCAGTCTTCCTATTTATTAAGGTCCTCTTGCAATTTTTCACAATCCTCTTGCGTTTTAACAACGTTGAATAATTTTGTGTCATCTGCAGATTTGATCATCTCATTCATTATTCCCATTTCCAGGTCATTTACAAATATGTTAACAAGCAGTGGTCCCAGCACAGATCCCTGGGGTTCTCCACTGGCAGCTTTCTCCATTGGGAAAATTGGCCATTTAGCCCTACTCTCTTCTTTCTATCTTTTAACCAGTTCCTGATCCACAGTAATACACTGCCTCCTATCCCATGACTTTTTTCGCCAAGAGTCTCTTATGAGGGACCTTGTCAAAGGCTTTCTGAAAATCCAGATATGCTATATCAACCAACTCACCTTTGTCCACCTGTTTATTCACACCTTCAAAAAAACATAACAGATTAGTAAGACAAGACCTTCCTTGGCTAAAGCCATGTTGGCTTTCCTCATTAAACCATGACTATCTACATGTTCAGTAATTTTGTTATTTATAATGGTTTCTAGCATTTTGCCAGTACTGATGTCACACTCACTGGTCTGTAGTTTCCTGGATCACTCTTGGGACCCTTTTTAAAAATCAGCGTTAAATTGGCCATTTGCCAGTCTTCAGGTATTACAGATAATTTAATGATAGTTCACAGATTACTAATAGTAGGTCTACAATCTGATATTTCAGTTCTTTCAACACCCTCAGATGTACACCGTCCAGTCTAGGTGATTTGCTACTCTTTAGTTTATCAAATAATTGTAATACATCTTCCCAGTTTATCGATATTTCTTTGAATTCTTCCGATGCCTCATCTTTAAATACTATTTCAGTCATGGATAACTTCCCTACATCTTCTTCAGTAAAAACTGAAGCAAAGAATTCATTCAGTCTCTCCGCTATGGCCTTGTCCCCTCTTAGTGCCCCTTTTACCCCTCTATCATCTAATGATCCAGCTGACTGACTCGCAGGTTTTTTGCTACAAATATACTTGAAAAAGTTTTTATGATGTGTTTTTGTTTCCATGGCAAGTTTTTTTTTCAAATTCTCTCTGCCTGCCTTATCAATGCCTTGCATCTAACTTGCCAATGCTTATGTTTCCAGTTTTCGTCATTTGGCTCCTTTTTCCATTTCTTGAAAGATGCTTTTTTGGCAACAACAACCTCTCTGAACTCACCTTTAAACCACGCTGGCAGTTTTTTGGACCTACTTTTCTTAAAATGTGGAATACAGCTGGTCTGGGCTTCCAAGATAGTATTTTTAAACAACACCCATGCTTGATGTACATCTTTAACCTTTGCAGCTGCTCCTTTTAGTTTTTTCTTAACTGTTTGCCTCATTTTATCATAGCCTCCTTTTTGAAAGTTAAAAGGTAGTATTGTGGATTTCCTTGCTGTCCTCCTTCCATTTATTAAATCAAACGTGATCATGCTATGATCACTATTGCCAAGTGGTCCCAATATCCTTCTCTCATGCACCAGATTTTGTGTTCCACTAAGGACTAGGTCCAAACTGGCTTCCCCTCTTGTCTGTTCATGAACCAGCTACTCCAAGAAGCAGTCATTTATTTCATCAAAAACTTTATCTCCCTATCATGTCCTGTCATGACATTGACCCAGTCGATACTGGGGTAATTAATACGGTTCTCCTTCAAGCAGCTTCTAATGTAAATGCAAGTGGCAATGAGTCTAGAGTGAATATGCATTTACTACTGTATTGATATGTACTGAAAGCAGTATATTTGTAGCTCAGGAGTGCCAAACTCCAGTCCTGGAGGGCCATAAACCAGTCAGGTATTCAGGATACCCCTAATGAATATTCATGATACATATTTGCATACAGTAGGGGCAGTGCATGTAAATATATCTCATGAATATTCATTAGGAATATGCATAACACGTGATTGGTTTGCAGCTCTCCAGGACTGGAATGCGACACTCTAGAGCTAACAGCATAAGAAGGAAACCTCCACAAAATATGACAGAAGTGAAAAATCTGTGAAAATGAGGGTGAACCACAGCTACAAACAGTTGTTGCAGCTGTGAGGAACCATTATGATACCTCCCCTATATAATAATTGTATCATTTGAATAACGTTTTGGAGATTATCCACTTTGACTCCTGATGTAGGCAAAAATGCTGAAACTCATCTGAGTTGCATCTCTTAATAAAGCTTTGGTTATGGACTATTTGTGGCTATGATTTACCTCCATTTTTTTTTATTTTTGATTACAGTTTTGAGCTATGCATACACTGTTTTCATGTACATATCAGTACGCTAGCAAATGCATATTCTTGAGTGTGAGTTGGTCAGCTCACAAGACTGTTCCATTGGTTTTCTTTCCTCCAATGGTTCAGGTCCTATTTAACCAACAGACAGCAACGGATCCGCACCTTCACCGCAACCTCACCCCCCTACCAGCAACATCAAGGAGTACCCCAAGGATCCACCCTGTCAGCCATGCTGTTCAATATATATCTCCGCCCACTCTGCTCAGTCATACGCACCCACAACATCAACTTCCACATATACGCTGACGACATAATGCTCTACGCACCGATTACAACCACCAACCCAACAAATGATCAGCTATCAGCCTGCTTCACCGATGTGGCCAACTGGCTACAGGAAAACAACCTATCCATCAACATAAAGAAAACTGAAGCCCTTATAGTGACAAAAGAACCAGACTTCAAACCACCTACCCATCTCAACATGGGGACCACGAAAATTCAAATCCAGCCTCAAATAAGATACCTAGGCGTAATCATTGATCAAGCTCTCACCTTTAAACCTCAAATCAACAAGACCGCCGGGACGATATTCCACAAAGCTAAAACTGTACAACGCCTCCGACCCCTCCTAGAACCTCACGACTTCAGGACAGCTGTGACACTCCCTCATCTGGACTTTTGCAACATAATCTACCATGGACTTCCCGCCTCACAAACCAACCCCCTCCGAACTGCCTTAAATACTACAGCAAGGATTATTCAGAATGCGAAAAAATGGGATCACATCACCCCAATACTAAGAGACCTCCACATCCTCCCACTTGAAGCAAGAATCAAGTACAAAGCTATACTACTCACCCACAAGACTATCCACCAAACACGGAACACCTCACTCCACCCCCTACTGCCTCGCCCATCCCACAACAGACCAACCAGACAATCCTTCAATAACTCCATCGTTGTCCCCCACAAAAGAACCAAATCCACACAACGGACCTGCAACAGAGCTTTCGAACTTTATGCTCCATCCCTCTGGAACTCTCTGCCAAACCACATCAGAAACAAAGCTGACATCACATCATTCAAGAAACAGCTCAAAACAATCCTGTTCCGCGAACATCTCTGAACAGAAAAACCACCCTATCCGCATGAACTAATACTTAGATACAGCAGAAGCGTACATGTCTATGTCCACCCCAAATCTATAAATGTGGCCCCCTGGTGACGGCCCTACCCTATAAAAGATTGACACCCCCTCCCCCTCCTTTTTGTTATATGTTACACCGCTTTGACCCGGTGAAAAGCGGTATATAAATGCAGTTAAATAAAAATAAATAAAATTTCCCTCCCCTCCCTATTTTTTTTATTTTGTTCCTTGCCCATCTTTTCTGGTTTTTTTTTTTTCTTTTTGTTTCTGGCTTATCTCCAGGAACAAGCAGGAATGCAGTCTTAACATATGTGTATTGTTGGTAGGAACGGAACCGGCATGGGAACGCTCCCCAGCATCCATTAGAAAAGCTCTTGGGAGCACTCCACTGCACATGTGTATCTGCCTTCCTGCTTTGCAACTCCTTAATTCTTCATTTTCTATGCAGCCAGCAGGAAGCACCTTTCCTGTCACTGCCGAAAAACCTTTATTTTTTTGATTCAATCTATGCTCTGCCTTTCTGTCGATGCTGGTACCTTTCCTGATAACAGCTCTGATATTAATTTTTCCTTTTCTTTATTTTTCTTTCAGTTTTTTCTTTTTTTCCTTTCTCTTCAGGCGTTTCACCACCACCTTAGGCCTCGGCATAAATTTTTTCCGTTTGTCACCATGGACAGATATATCAGTGACTTTAAAATATGTTCCAAGTGCTCCAGCACTATGTCAGTCACTGATTCTCATGACTGGTGGCTAAAATGCTTGGACCCAAACCATATATCAGACCAAAAAATGACCAATCAAGGCCTAAATTACAGGGCCAAATAGTATGCTTCACTGTTTGCCCTGGGCTCTGTTTCATTGGCTTTGACATCGTCGAGGACATTGGCATCTTCAGCAGTTTTCCAAAAAATCCAAACATAAACTAAAGACTAAGTCCACGGGCATTGAAATTCAATACTGAGCATTGAAGTAAATCCCTTCATTCATGAGATACATCAAAAGTAAATACCTTCATTCATGAGATACAGCCCCAGCAGGAGGAGCAACCCTCCAAAGCCAAACAGTGGCTCCAGGATGCTCTCAAAGCATCAACTTCCGGAGAGCTACTGATACCATGCTGTGGGACATTGGCACACAGCCCCATGCTCAAATTCGCCCAGGCATCATTGTCCTCTATCTTAGCTATCTAGAGGACTTTGGCAGCACTCCTGGCTGCTGCAGTAACAAAGGTATCAACAGCCACAGCCAGTCAGGCACCGGCTTCCAACCTGGCGCCAGTGCCTCTGCCTCAGATACCAACCCTGGAACAGGTATTAGCGGGTCCGCTCCCTCTGATTTCTCTGCTGGAATCGGTATCGGTGGGGCCCCTACCTCCGGTTCCTCCATAGGAACTGGTAACTGCCGTCAGTACTCAGCCGATTCCCTGTTCAAGTGCCACACAACCTGAACATCGAGCATTGGCATTGGCTCAAGATTGTCGATACTTTCCTTTATGAATCAGAGTTGTCTTCTTCTTCAGACTCTGAAGAGATGTCAGAGGATTCCAGGATACTCCCTCCGATAACTCTCCTCCTTATCAGAGGCGTCAATCTCCACCAGAGGACGTGTCCTTTCAGGACTTCATTAGGGACATGGCAGCGGGTTTCCAGATCACCGTAGCATCAGAAACAGAACCGAGGGCTGAGGAGTTAGAAATCTTCCAATATCTCTTGATGCCCAAAGAGGCGGCATCTGATCCTACAGGAATTAATGCTACATATATGGGAGGCCCCGTTAATGATTCCACCTATTAGTAAACACCTCGCTACTATGTACCAAGTCCCATCATGCCTGAGGTTTCAAAAGTCTCAATTACCGCACCACTTAATGATAGTGGAATCGGCAATAGAACGCATCAAGAGTTCTAAAACTCATTCATCGGTGCCACCTGACAAAGATGCCAGAGCTCTTGATGCTTTTGGATGTCGCTGCTTCTAGTCATATATGCTTGTTTCTAGGATTACATCCTACAACCCTCTACCTGGGCATATACCTCCAAGATGTCTCGAGGGATCTAAGAAACTTTGCTCCTATTCTCTCAGATGATAAACACAATGCTTACATGACTAGTCAAGCAAGCTTAAATTACTTCAAAGTTCCTGACCAGGGCAGCCTTCGATACCTTTGAATAGCAGTCTGCATAGGAGCTCGCAAGATGGCTTGACTCCAGGCATTGGACCTTGAGCAGTGGGTTCAAGATAAATTAGCCGATATTCCTTGTTCTGGAGAAAACCTGTTTGATAAGGGTTGGAGAGAAAAGGCAGGAGAGCTTGAGGCAGATGATCTCATCCTCAACATCTCTCAAGAAAGATTTCAGACTCCTCTAGGAGAAAGGCTACTTCCAAGAAGTCTTTCTATATCAAGAAGAAAAGAGATAATACCAACCCTCTTCTACTTATCGACCTCAGCAGCCAGCAGCAAAGGTCTCAAGGTCCAGGGCCCCAAACCCCAACCAGCTGCTCAGCCCGTCAGCACCTGTTTTTTAATTCCTTCCTAGAGAGCATAGCTACTGTGCCTCTGTGAGTTCCCCAACCCCTGCACATGCTTACGCCTACAGGTGGCATCTCATTACTTCAGAGAAGTGGACTCTCAATATTGTCCATGGGGGATATCTGCTTCACTTTCAGAGCTTACCCACGACCACTTCCATAAGAGATGATCCTGCAAATCCTTTGCAGGCCAATCTCCTGCCCTCAGAGGTGGCTACCCTGTTAGCTCAAGGGGCAATTGAGAGAGTTCCCCCTGCCCAAGAAGACAACAGCTTCTACTCTCCTTACTTTCTCAACAAATTCCTCCTTTGGGAAAAGTTCAAGATGATTTCCCTCGGCACTCTTCTGCCATACATTCAGAGGTATAACTGGCTATGCTCTCTAGACCTCAAGGAGGTTTACACCCATTTGCTGATCCACCCTCACCACAGGACAGTATCTGCACTTTCGAGTTCAGCAAATCCACTACCAGTATCGGGTGCTCCCTTTTGGGCTAGTTTCCGCACCCAGAGTATTCACAAAATGCATGGCAGTGGTCGTAACATACCTATGTACTTTGGGGGTCGTTGTCTTCCCCTATTTTGATGATTGGCTGATGATGAGAGAATCCTCCAGAAGTTGTAAAATGGTGCATTCCCGCACCATCATGGTACTCCAAAGTTTAGGCTTTGTGCTAAACTTTCCAAAGTCTCACCTGGTTCCATCCCAGCAATTCAAGTTCATCGGAGCATTTTTAGATACTCATCAGGGTCGAGCTTTCCTTCCTCAGGATCTCTCTGCTCACCTCATCAAGCTGGCCCTCACCATACAAGGTCAAAGTGCTGTGACAGCTCGAGACATGCTGCGTCTTCTGGAACACATGGTCTCCATGGTCCACATCATTCTATATGCTCGCCTGCACATGAGACAAGCACATGGACCCTTTCGTGCCAATGAACTCAGGCGATGGGCATCTCCTCTTGTCATCTCCCTTCACTGGTGGTGCTCTCCCCCAAATCTTCTCAGAGGGTCACCTTTTTGGTTGCATCCACCTCAGTGCACTCTAATGGATGCTTCCAAGCTAGGATGGGGAGCAGATCTGCACAGTCTCACTACACAGGGGCAGTGGACAGAGCAGGAATCTGAAATGCAAATTAATCTAGAAATTCGTGATCTCACCAATGCCCTTCAGGTTTTTCAACCCCAACTGTCGGGCAAACATGTCTTAGTTTAGACAGACCACCAAGTGGCCATGTTCTATGTGAACAAGCAGGGAAGAACGGGTTCTTATCACCTCTTCCAAGAAGCCCTTTGCCTCTGGTCCTTTGCCATTGCACACCGCATCTACCTCTGAGCAGTGTATCTCCCAGGCAAACTTAATGTCCTGGTGGACAGGTTCAGCTATATCCTATGTCCAGACAAGTGGACTCTGCATCTGAATATGGCATCTTGGATCTTCAACATGTGGGGGGACCCCCAGGATAGATCTGTTTGCCACTGCAGAGAATGCACGTCTTCTGCGTTTTTGCTCAAGGATTCTCTCCTGACACAGTCTGGCAGAGGATGCCTTTCTCCTTCATTGGGGCACGGGCCTGCTTTATGCATTCCCGCCAACCCCCCTGATACCCAAAACTCTGTTCAAACTGCAGGTCAACAGGCTCCATGATTCTAATAGCCCCTTATTGGCCCCGTCAGCTGTGGTTTCCTCTGCTGCCTCGTCTAGCACAGACTCCACCCCTCAATTTGGGTCATGCTCCTGACCTCCTCTCTCGGGATCAGGGGCAACTCCCACCCCAATCCACAAGCCCTACGTCTCATGGCGTGACTGCTGAAGGCATGATCTTTGATGACCTCGGCCTCCCTCTACTGGTCAGAGACATCTTGCTTGCTTCCTGCAAGCAGTCTACCAGATGTTCTTATGCCTTCAATGGCACTGGTTCACCCTTTGGTGCACCCCATAGCAGATTAAGCCTTCTAATTGCTCAGTGGAGCATCTTCTACAATATCTTCTCCACTTGTGTTCCACAGGATTTAAGACAAACTCTGTTAGGCTGCAGTGGCACTAATATGAACTCTATCACAGGCCACTGGATAGGCATCCACATTTCCTTGCACCATTTGGTGCAACAATTCAGGTGGGATCTTCTGCTTTCTAAGCCACCGATTAAACCACTTCCAGTGGCTTGGAACCTCAACGTGCTCCTAGCACAGTTTCTAAAATCCCCGTTTGAGCCTCTGGCTGCCACTTCTCTAAAACTCTTATCTTGGAAGGTCATCTTTCTAATTTTATTTATTTATTTATTTAGCTGTATTTATATCCCGCTTTTCACCGGGTCAAAGCGGTCAATTGGGAGATACATTTAACACGAGGGGATATGACACACATACGCTAATACTTACAGGGAACATGGGCAATGGAGGGTTAAGTGGCTTGCCCAAGACCACAAGGAGTACCTATAGGACTAGAAATCCCAGTCCCTCTGGCCTGAGATTGTTGTCCCCAGGTGGGACTTGAACCCCCGGCCCTCCGGCCTGAAGTACCTTGTCCTAACCACTAGGCCACTCCTCCCTATTGCCCTCACCTCAGCTGGTCACATCAGCGAACTACAAGTTTTGATGACAGATCCCCCCTACACTCGATTCCACCATGATAAGGTGGTTCTCCGTACCCATTTGCATTTCTTTGCAAAAGTATTCTCCACTTTTCATCTCAACCTATCTGTGATGCTGAGTGAACTTCTTTCCCCAACCGCATGCCTCAAAAGCTGAGGCAGCATTACATACTTTGGATTGCAAGTGCACTCTTGCTTACTACTTGGACAGGACCAAGGTTTTAGGAAATAATCTCAGTTATTTATTTCCTTTGACCCAAGCCACTTAGGTCTTCCGGTGTCAAAACACACCCTATACAATTGGATTGTGGACTGCATTTCTTTTGCCTATGCTCAAGCGGGACCCTCTCTTGAGGGACACGTTACCACTCACAACATGAGGGCCATGGCAACCTCAGTCGCCAACTTCTGTTCTGTCTCCATAGTGGAGATCTGTCGGGCAGCTACCTGGACCTCTTTTCACCCCTTCACTGCCCACTAGTGCCTTGACAGGTACGCTGTCTTTGGACAGACTGTTCTTCAGTATCTTTTTGGGACTTAATCAAAACTCCTACCCCCCCCCCCCAACACACACACACACACACACTTCTTTGGCACCTGACTCTTTGCTCCATGCTCTTGCTTGCTGCACTTTAATCTGCTGCAGTGACTTTGTGCCCATACCTTCTTGGCTCCATTCCTTAGCCACAAAGTTGTCTTTTCCATCTGGTGCCTGGGAGCTAGTGAGTCCCATATATGAAGACAGCATTCCTGCTTGTTCCTGGAGATAGTGTAGTTATTCACTTGTAACAGGTGATCTCCAGGAACAGCAGTGATCATACATCACAACCCGCCCTCTTCTGTAGGAGGAGTTGGGTATTTTTTTTTCTTCTGTTCTCAGCTGCAAACTCAACTGAGGAAAGGAGTTGGGAAGGCAGATGTACAGGCACAGTGGAGTACTCCCAAAAGCTTTCCTAATGGATGCTGGGGAGCATTCCTGTGCAGGCTTCGTCTACCGATGATATCCATCTGAAGACTGATTCCTGCTGTTCCCGGAGATCACCTGTTACAGGTGAGTAACTGCACTTTATTGTTTTTTTATTAATTATTTTTTATTTTTAAATATTTTGTAAAATGCTCTGATGCCTCTGGCTAAGGGCAATATGTCAAATCTGAATCAACCATATTCACTATCCCTATTTTCTGAGAAGATCATCGTAATAAATCACTGAAAAGAGCAAGACTTTGGTGGAAAGAGTAATATAGTAAAGCTTTTTATTTTATTTTTTTAAATTATTTTACACTGAAAAAAAGCTGATCCACATGTTTTGAAAGCATATCACTATGGAACTAGTATTTGAAAGATATACATGTGTGACGTGTACTTATGTATTGCAGACATAAATCTGGAAGCATGAGTGTAATGTGAATGCAAAAAAAGGATTTCCAGTAACAAATTCCTGAGGTGAAATCAGGCCTGGTATAAGCAGTGGCAGTAATAATGTTGGCACATTTAGGCCTTGCAATGAACGTCGTATTTCAGCTTTGCTCCCAGTTTGGTTCCTCCTAAGCATGCTTTAAATTTTGCATCCATTTCTTGACTCTGAGCTGGAGAGAAGAGATTCTTCCAGTCTCCGATGTCACCTTTGAAGGGGAAAGTAAAGCAAAATAACACATATATGCTGTTCTGTGTTTAAACCATCCTTATACATTTTTGTATACTGTGATTTAAAGTGCCCTCTAATCTTTGATAGGCTTTATACACAAAAAAATTCCTTTGTGCAAGTTTGAGTTCAAATTTGTGTACTATGAAACATGTGCACCCAAGTGAGTATAATGCAAATAATACAAAGACGTTCTAAATAATTTTCTTAATTCATGATGAAACTAATTTTATGAAAGGTTGTTTTAGGCATACCATTTATATTAAATAAACAGAAAATGTACAATAATGTAAATTTTTCTTCATGAGAAGTGGTTAAATAAAAATTAAGGTTTGTGTTGTAATCTTATTTGGACAAACACAAGCATATCTCGATTATTATAATAAAGGTCAGGGGTTTTTCAGGGGGTAACCAGTAGTACTGAGTACCTGTACCTTTTCCACTGCCTGTTAAAATTGATTCATGGTCCACAAATATAATTGAAAGAGCTCAGGCTCTGCATACCCTGAAAGTACATACAGTAATGAATGTGCCCACCTCCCTAGTAGAAGCAGTATCTTCAATCAGTTCCCAAGGGTCTGCCTCTGAGAAAATATGGAAGATCATGCAGGGGCTAGCCCTTTAAAGCTCAGCCTTTGCAAAATGCAGGAGATAAAGGCTATAATGGCTAAGCTGCACAGAAAATAAAGGGATAATTCTAGAAAGTATTCATACACAGGCTTTATGTGGTCATTATTCTGTCCCATCATTTGTCCTTGCAGTTTGAGCATGCATAAAACATAGGTGGGGGCCTAAATTTACACATGTAAGTTAGAAAAATCCCTCACTTGGTTTGCAGCTTGTCGTGCTGTGAAGGTTTGTGTTCATCAGTAATGCTGAGAGCTAAGCTATTGCAGCTTAACTACTGGCAGGGTCTCCCGATGGACAGGCATCGGGTGAGGTGCCAAGACAAATCACCCATCTGGCCAGTAACAGAATGGGATGGTGTTGGTGGTGGAGGACCATATTTCTGTAACCATGGCAACAGCACTAGAATTACCTGCGCGGAAGAAAGGCCTGGCAATCTAGTTCCGTATCTTGCAATGAAAACCTAATGGATAGTCACAACAAAACAAATTGCACTATAGTGCTGGAAGATGAGACCCCCAGGTTGGAAGTCACTCAACTGGCTACTGAGGAGCTGCTAAAGCCTTTGAGCAAAGTCAGCATTTATAATGTGGTTGGATCAAAGTCCTTGGGATGTCTGACTGCTGATGTACAGTGGTGTGCAAAAGTCTTGCATAAGCTGCATGAACAAGCTATTCTCAGCTTTATTTTGACAAATCTTTCCAAATTCTGTGTCTGAATCCTGACTTATATAGTATTTTGTTGAAAATTTAATTCGGCAGCCATTTCTGCATGCAGAATTACTTGTCTATGAACTTTTGTATGGCTGTCATGAGGAAATGATGACCAGTACAATCAAACAGATTCTGTGTTAAAGCAGAATCGAAATGAACCAATAGAATACTGTGCTTCCTTAGCCAGTAGGAAGTCATGTTTGATAACCCATCAGTGTATGGTATTTTGGCGGCACAAAGGGTTTGAATTTAATGTAGATCAACTGGTGTGTATCACATCTGATGCTCAATGACCTGACATGGTGAAGAGGTTGCATTTTCTATCAATGGAGGACCAGATCTGGGTGGTGGTTTTGCACAAAGAGAGGGTATTCCAGCCTGCAGATTGCAGCAAAGGTCAGCTGTAATCAGAGCATGGTTGTCCGCATTCTGCAGAGGCATAATGAGATGAGAAATATGCAGGACTGATGTCATAGCAGTCGGCCTAGAAAGTCAACCAAGAGGGATGCAAGGCCTTGATATGGACATCTCTTGGCCAACTGCAAGATAACCTTCCCTGAGCTTCTGTGGAAATGGAAGGAGAAGTGTTCTTTTGTGGTTTGCACCTCCACTGTGAGAAGATTATGCTTGGAGTATGGATTGAGGAGCTACTACTAATGGTGGAATAGAAGAAGACTCATCGAGTGGGCATCCAAGGACTCAAAATGGAGCAAGGTTGACTGGGAAAAAGTTCTATTCAGTGATGAAAGCACGTTCTGCATTCTGGGTGACCAGGGCAAAACCTATGTGAGGAGGTTTCCTCATGAAGAGTACAAACCAGAGTGCTTGAATATATCCGTGAAGCATCCAACCAAGGTCATGATCTGGGGATGCATGGCAGCCAGTGGTGTCGGAAGACTCCATATCGTTGATGGAATGGTGAATGCAGTGAAATACATAAGAATTCTGCAGAAGAGCATGCAGCCATCAGCTGAGCAACTGTTTCCTGGCAGATATTTCTTTGGAGTGGAGAAGTAGGCTAGTGGTTAGAGAAACTGCCTACTACGCAGAAGATCAAGGGTTCAATTCCCACTGGCATGCCTTGTGACCTTGGGCAAGTCACTTTACCCTCCATTGCCTTGGAAGAAAAGGCCTGGCAATCTACTTCTGGTGATACATTGCCAAGAAATCCCAGAGGCAACTGGGTCGCCAGAAGTCAGCACTAAAAAAACAAAAGAAACCATAAATAAATTTATTTCTTCCAGGACGACAATGCACCTTGCCACTGAGCAAATCTGTCACTGATTGGAAGAAAATAAACAGAGTTGACAATTGACTGGACAGCTCAGTCACCTGACCTCAACTCGATAGAGCATCTTTGGTACAAGGTTTCAGTTGAGATCGCCAAGAAGCAGCCATGGACCAAGTGAGAGCTGATTGAATCACTGATTGCAGCTTGGAATCACATCATAATGCAAGAATACCTCATCAGACTGGTCCACTCCATGCCAGATTGCTGTTGTCTGGTGAGAAAGATCAAGGTCTGGCCCATCAAGTACCAATGGCCACTAACAACAAAAAAACAGCCATTTTCAGGGCTACCTAATGAAATTAAGAAGAAAACACGCACACTGCCAACATACATGGAACTGAAAACACACAAATGTTTGGGCACACATTGCATCTTTCTATACAGGTTCACAACCAAATGAACACTCAAGTCATGGCAAATTTGTCAGATTTGTACAAAATACAAAAGGGAAGAAAATGGCATGTAGAAGGGGTTGTAAACTGTAATGCATTTTGTCCCTGTGATCCAAACAACTAAAAACTGCTAATTTGGCACTACCTATGCAAGATTTTTCACACAACTGTAGCTGCACATGAAATGAGAATCAGAAGCTGCAAAGATGTCTTATGTATTGAGATATGGAATGTATGAAGCATGAACCAAGGGAAGCTGGAGGTGGTCAAGAATGAAATGGAAAGTGTACAGCTTGATGAACTGTTGGGTATCAGTGAACTGAAATGGACTGGCATCGCACACTTTGCATTTGATGATCACATTGTCTTTCATTTCCAGCATAGTAGACCAAGAAGAAATGATGTTGCATTTATAGTTAAGAAGAAACTTGCAAGAACTGTAATGGAATACAATGCAGTCAGTGAACGCTTAATTTCTATTCATCTGAGGAATGCCCATCAACACATCTGTAATTCAGGTATATGCCCCAATAGCAGCTGCAGAAGAGGATAAAGTCGATGAGTTCTATGAGCAAGTGCAAGCTGAAATTGGCAGAACATGAAAACAGGATATCCTGATAGTCATGGGTGACTAGAACACAAAAGTTGGCAAATATGGACTTTGCAACAAAAATGAAGCTGGAGAAAAGCTGATAGAATTCTGCAAGACCAACGATCTATTCCTCTCAAACACCTTCCAGCAACACAAGCGGCGACTGTACACATGGACTTCACCCAATGGATTATACAAAACTCAGATTGACTACATCTGTGGCAGTCAACAATGGAAAAGCTCTATAACATCAACAAAGACAAAATCTGGAGCTGACTGTGGTACAAATCACCAGCTATTAGTATGCAAATTCAAGCTAAAGTTGGAAATGAGCAAGTCGCTCATGAATGTAGCAAAACATGACCTTGAGAATATAGCACTGGAATTTAAAGACTGCCTGCAAAATTGATTTGCTGCTTTAGATACAAATGGCAGAGCTCCAGAAGAGTTATGGGATGACATCAAGAAGGTTTTGCTGGAAGAAAGTGAGAAGTCTCTACAAAAGATGAAAAAGCAAAAACAGCCAAAATGGATGATCGCAGAAACTCTGAAAATTGCCCAGAAATGCAGAGAAGCTAAAACCAGAGGAGAGAGGCAATCACAAAACTCAACAGAGCTTTCTAATATGCAGCAATACAAGACAAGACAAGGAGAAGCACTACAATGATGCATCTAAGGAAATAGAATCAGAAACTATTAGAGACAGAAGAGGATCGGCTTTCTCAAAGCTACAAGTTAAAGAAAAAATTCCAGCCTTGAAATGGAATGCTACAAGATACTCAAGGATCCATGTTGAATGATGCTGAGAAGATCAAGGAAAGATAGAATATACAGAGTCATTATACCATAAAGATCAAGTGGACCAACAGCTGTTTCAACCTGTATCTTATGATCAGGAACCAATGGTGATGAAAGAAGAAGTTGAAGCAGCATTAAAAGCCTTATCAAAAAACAAAGCACCGGGCATTGATGGCATTCGCATTGAAGTATTACAGCAATTGGATGCAGCTGTTGCCATACTTAAAAGGCTCTGCCAGGAAATTTTGGAAGACAGCATCATGGACAACTGACTGGAAAAGATCTGTTTATATAACTATATTAAAGAAAGGTGGTCCAACTGACTGTGGAAATTATCACACAATTACTCTGACCTACATGCCAGCAAGATTCTACTCAAGATTATTCAGCAGAGACTACAACCATACCTGGAACAAGAACTGCCTGAAGTGCAAGCAGGGTTCAGGAAAGGGTGACGAACAAGAGACATCATCGCAGATGTGAGATGGATCTTTGAATGTAGAATAAACTATAAATTAATAATAACCACCTTTAAAGCACTAAATAATACTGCCCCAGAAACCCTAAATAAACTAATCATTAAAGACACACCCCATAGTGCACATAGAAGAGGCAACGCCAATAAACTAAGAATTCCAAAAGAATTCACAAAGTCCAAAAAAACAACAAATAAAAAGGCTTTCTCCCATGCAGCCCCTACGCTCTGGAACTCGCTACCTGATGAAATCAGAGCCCTAACCGACATTAAGGATCTACGTAAAAACTTAAAAACTCACCTTTTTACCTCCTACTACGGCACATTAGCAAACTCTCAACTACAATATGAAAAGGGATAAACTATACAACACAAGTAGATCAACACCGCAAGGCCTAAATATATTTTGACCTCAATACTGTCTATTATGCTTATACTGTTGAACTTCTCCTTCTATAACTGTACATAGTTAATTGTACATAGTTCCAAAAAGTTTAAAAGTTAAAAGTTCAAATGTTAATTGCACATAGTTCATGTTATCGTTCAATGTAAAAAACAGAAATGCCTATCTGTTTCCTTAACTGTTTGATGTAAACCGCACCTGATCCTCGGAAGGTTGCGGTATATAAAAATTTGTTAAATAAATAAATAAAAGAATACCAAAAGGATATCTGTTTTATCAACTACAGCAAGGCATTTGATTGTGTAAATGATGAGAAACTCTGGGTCACATTAAGAAGCATGAGTATACTAGAACACCTGCTAGTTCTCTTGCACAATCTTTACATCGATCAAGAAGCAACCGTTCGAATGGAACAAGGATAAACAGAATGGTTTAAAATCACCAAAGGTATACGACAAGGTTGCATACTTTCCCTCTACCTGTTTATGTATATGCAGAACAAATCATCAGAGAAGCAGGACTGTATGAAGAGAACCGAGGTGTGAAGATCAGTGGAAGACTCATCAACAACCTTCTCTATGCTGATGATACCACATTACTGTCTGAAAGTGAAGACGATCTGAAACATTTGCTTCTCAAGATCAAGGAACATAGTCTTAAAATGGGCCTGCACCTTAATGTAAAGAAGACAAAGATCCTGACAACTGGCAATATCAATAAGTTCATCATTGATGGAGAAGAAATGTAAGTAGTTGACAACTTTAACCTACTTAGTTCAACTATCTATAAAGAAACGCCAAGCAATCAAGAAATCCAATGATGTATTGCTCTTGGCAGAATGGCTATGAAGGACCTAGACAAGATTCTCAAGAGCAAAGATGTCTCTCTCCATACAAAGATTTGACTTGTTCAAGCCATAGTATTTTCAGTAAGATCAAATGGATGTGAAAGCTGGACAGTGAAAAAGATGGAAAAAAAATCAATGCCTTTGAATTATGGTGCTGGGGGTGAATACTGTGTATACGATGGACTGTCTGAAGAACAAACCAGTCCATAATAGAGGAGATCAAACCTAAACTTTCTTTAGAAGCTCAGGTGACAAAAGGTCACGTGATGTGCTGAGCTAACCCAGACATCTTTGGGCTGGCTCCGGTGCTCCCCTCCACCTAATGAATCCTAAAACATCCTAAACGCAGAAAATTCAAGTGAGAAAGGTGACTGAAGACCTTGGGAAGGTGGCAGCAATCATAAACTTTTTAAGGGGCTGGGTAAAATGAAACAAGCTCGAAAAGAACGGGAGAAAGTATCTGCGGGAGCTGCAAAAATGGTGGACAGGCCTCCTTCCTCAAGCCAGCCAACAGTGTCTTCGGAAGAGGTGACAAATGCAGTGGTAGACGTGTTGTTGTAGATTCGATGCCATTACAGGACAACTGGATGAGATCAGTAAACAGCTAGATGATGATGGCACGAGAATGCAAGCGGCAGAAGGCCGCATATCACAGTTAGAGGATGATCTGCAAAACACGGGAAGAGAGATAGCAGCATTGCAGGCTGCAGTAAATAAACATGGAGAGAAGCTCGATGATTTGGAAAATCAGGGGCGCAGGAAGACTCTCAGGATTATCGTCATACCAGAAACAGTTAAAGATGTGGAACTACGCAAATACTTTATGGACATGATTTCAACTTTATGCCTTAGCGAGGAGGATGTCCAGCTAGATATTGAGCGGATACACCGATTGAGGCCAGTTCGAGCAGGGGATTCATGGCCCAGGACAGTGCTTGCTAGATTCTTGAACTTCTTGCACAAGGATAATGTTCTACGGGTGGCTAGAAAGAAAGGACCTTTGCAATATGAAGTAGCTCACATTCAATTATTTCAGGACTACTCGGCTCAACTGGGACTGTGGTGCAAGGCATATGCCACAGTTTGCCAACAATTGATAGCAGCTCACATGAAATTTGTAGTACAATACCCGGCTAGATTATGGGTTTTTCACATCAGCTCTTCGGTGATATTTGAAATGCCCGACGCTGCCCAGAAATGGCTCCAGGGACAATTAAACAATCAATAGAGAGGATCCTGAAGGCCCGGATGGGAGTTATGGCTGATAACTGGAATGGATAGTAAAAGTCATTCGTCCTGAAATGCCTGAGCATCATGGTGAAGTGAGGACTGTATAGGAAGCCTGTAATGTACTGAGAAAGAGGCGTTGTCTCTATTGAATTACTCCTTTTCCCTCTTTTTTTTCTTGGACTTATATTGCAACATGGCGGGGGGGGGAGGCTTTATAGGTGCCGTTTTTGTATTGCTGATGTCTATGAAACCCTTTTGTTTGGTTTTTGAGTCATGCTCTGACCCATAAGTAGGAGAAAGGTGTGTGTGTGTGTGTGTGGGGGGGGGGGGGGGTAATGATAAGGGATAAAATGTTCCTGGTTTGATAGTCTTGAAGGACTAGAAAAAGGGACTGTTACTTCTGGAGAGAGATCTGCAACTGTGAGTATATACTTCTGGTAATTTTCTAAAAGGAATTCTTTGTATTAAAGCTAATTAATCTGTGAACCCACTATTTTTTGTTAAATCAGTCAGGGCCTAGTAGCAGCAGTTTAAGTTTAAATTTAAAACACAGAGGAGAACTTTCTGGTTACATTTCATACCCAGCAGAGAGCTTGTAGTTTAAATTTAATAGTCACTCAGGGCCTAGTAACAGCAAAGTACTTTTAGTTTAAATTTAAAACACAGAAGAGAGCTTTCTTGTTACATTTGGAACACAGCAGAGAGCTTGTAGTTTACATTTAATTGTCACTCCGGGCCTAGCATCAGCAAAGTACTTTTAGTTTTAAAACACAGAGGAGAACTTTCTGGTTAATTTCATACCCAGCAGAGAGCTTGTAGTTTAAATTTAATAGTCACTCAGAGCCTAGTAACAGCAAAGTACTTTTAGTTTAAATTTAAAACACAGAAGAGAGCTTTCTGGTTACATTTGGAACCCAGCAGAGAGCTTGTAGTCTAAATTGAATAGTCACTCAGGGCCTAGCATCAGCAAAGTACTTTTAGCTTAAATTTAAAACATAGAAGAGAGCTTTCTGGTTAAATTTAGAACCCAGCAGAGAGCTTGTAGTTTAAATTTCATAAGAAGTTAGAGCCAAGCAGCAGCTAAGAGCTATAATTTAAATCAAATCAGAATATAGCTTACCTCAGCAGCACAAGACAGGGTACTGTGTAGCAGCCCTCTTTTAATAAGTGTTATTTCCCTCCCTCCCTCCCCACACCCACCCACCCACCCCTGGGATAATCGTAGCTTTATAGGTACTTAGACACCTTAAAAGACAGGAGGTGCTCTCAGGTGAAGCTCATTACCCAAATCAGTCATACACTAAGGACCTGAGATTAGTTAAGCTTCAGGTGAACAAGATATATTACATGTATTAGGTACAGTTTTATAAGTATAAATATCCATAGCAACCCTTAGTAAGTAAAGAGCTTAGATCTAAACACAAACTTAAAACTAAGATGCAGACAGCAGTCCAGCAGCGGGATGGGGGCTTTCCAGTCTTTTGCATTGAGTGTCACATGTATGATTTTCTCCCAGTTGGTGAGAGGTCTTACGTGTGCACTAGGTGCAAAGAGCTCTTTGCTCTCAGGGAATGAGTCCGTTCTCTAGAGGCTAAAGTAGCAGTCTTGGAAAGCATAAGACAGACAGAGAGGTACATAGACGAGATCTACAGGGATATAGTCCTGAAGTCCCACCTCCAGTCTGGCAGCATCCCTGTTGCCATGGAGGAGAGAGGTCACGTGACAGGAGAGCATCACCCTGGTGTGGCAGGAAGTGCTCCTGTAACTAGGACCTGTCCTCCAGGTGATGTAAAACCCTCTCGCACCGAGGACGTTTCTCCAGGGCCATGTGCCCATGAGGGAAGGGTTAGGACAGCCGTTATAGTTGGTGATTCGATCATTAGGCATGTAGATAGCTGGGTGGCTGGTGGACGTGAGGATCGCCTGGTAACATGCCTGCCTGGTGCGAAGGTAACGGATCTCACGCGCCACCTAGATAAGGTCTTAGATAGTGCTGGGGAGGAGTCTGCTGTCTTGGTACATGTCGGTACCAATGACATAGGAAAATGTGGTAGGGAGGTTCTGGAGGCTAAATTTAGGCTTTTAGGTAGGAAGTTGAAATCCAGAACTTCCAGGGTATCATTCTCCGAAATGCTTCCTGTTCCACGCGCAGGACACAAAAGGCAGGCAGAGCTCCGGAGTCTCAATGCGTGGATGAGACAGTGGTGCAGAGATGAGGGTTTTGTATTTGTTAGGAACTGGGGAACATTCTGGGGAAAGGAGGGGCTCTTCCGAAGGGATGGGCTTCACCTTAACGGGGATGGAACCAGGCTGCTGGCATTAACCTTTAAAAAGGAGATAGAGCAGCTTTTAAACTAGATATTAGGGGAAAGCCGACAGTCGTCCAAGAGTGGATGGTTCGGAAGAATGTATCTTTGAAGGATACTACCAAAAGCAGAGAGGTTCCACAAAAGAGTAAAGTAGCCCAAATGCCCTCAAGTATGGAGCAGACAGAGCTTAAAGATCCCAAATTACCCATGTCTAACAATAGCCAAATTAATATGAATAAAATACATTCTCTAAAATGCTTGTATGCAAATGCTAGAAGTCTAAAAAATAAGATGGGAGAGTTACATAGAAACATAGAAACATGATGACAGAAAAAGACCACAAGGCCCATCTAGTCTGTCCTTCCATAACAACAACTACAACAGTCCACTTGTTACCTTTAGAGATCCTCTGTGTTGGTCCCATGCTTTTTTGAATTCAGTTACTGTCCTCATCTCTACCACCTCCACTGGGAGACTATTCCACGGATCCACTACTCTTTCCGTAAAGAAATATTTCCGCATATCACTCCTGAATCTATCTCCCTTCACCCTCATCCCATGTCCCCTCGTCGCAGAACTTGCTTTCAATTGAAAGAGGCTCTCTCCCTGAACATTTATGCCACGGAGGTATTTAAACATCTCAATCATATCACCTCTATCCCGCCTTTCCTCTAAGGTGTACATATTAAGATCCTTAAGTCTGTCCTCATATGCTTTATAATGAAGACCACTAATCATCTTAGTAGCAACCCTCTGCACCGACTCCATCCTGTTCACATCCTTTTGAAGGTGCGGTCTCCAGAATTGCACACCATACTCCAAATGAGGTCGCACCAAAGACTTATACAGAGGCATTATCACCTCCTTTTTTCTGCTAGCCATTCCTCTCCGTATGCACCCAAGCATCCTTCTAGCTTTTGCCGTCGCCTTTTCTACCTTTTTAGCTACTTTAAGATCATCGGACACAACTACGCCTAGGTCCCGCTCTTCTTTAGTGGACAAAAGTACTTCACCTCCTATACTGTATTGCTCCCTTGGATTGCTGCAGCCCAAATGCATGACCTTACATTTTTTAACATTAAATCCCAGTTGCCAAATTCTAGACCATTCTTCAAGCTTAGCTAGATCCCTCCTCATGTTATCTACACCTTCCTGGGTGTCTACTCTATTGCAGATTTTGGTATCATCCGCAAAGAGGCAAACCTTACCCGACAGCCCTTCCGCTATATCACTAACAAAGATGTTAAAAAGAATCGGACCAAGGACAGATCCCTGGGGCACACCACTGGTAACATCCTTCTCCTCAGAGTGAGCTCCATTTACTTGTACTCTTTGTCGCCTCCCACCCAACCAATTTCTAACCCAAGCAGTAACTTTAGGGTCCATCCCTAGGGTGCTCAGTTTGTTTATAAGTCGCCTGTGAGGAACAGTGTCAAAGGCTTTACTGAAATCTAAATACACCACATCTAGAGCTCTCCCGCGGTCCAACTCCCGGGTCACCCAGTCAAAGAAATCAATCAGATTTGTCTGACAAGACCTGCCTCTGGTGAATCCATGCTGCCTCGGATCCTGTAATCCACTGGACTCCAGAAACATCACTATTTTCTCTTTCAACAGCGTTTCCATTAATTTACTCACCACTGAAGTTAAACTAACCGGCCTGTAGTTTTCAACCACATCCTTACTACCGCTTTTGTGTAAAGGCACCACATGAGCCTCTCTCCAGTCCTTTGGCACCACTCCCGACTCCAACGAGGCATTGAAAAGGTCAGTCAGTGGAGTTGCTAGAACGTCCCCAAGTTCCCTCAGTATTCTAGGGTGTATCCCATCCAGTCCCATCGCTTTGTCTATTTTAAGTTGAGCTAGTTTCTCACGAACACAGTCTTCTGAAAATTGTTCAAGATGTCCCTCGCTTCTGTTCTTATTTGTGGGTGTTTTCTGAGGTCCTGCTCCTGGTTCTTCATCTGTGAACACAGAACAAAAATATTTGTTAAGCAATTCCGCTTTATCCTTATCAGCTTCTACATATTCCCCCCCTGCACCCTTGAGTCTGACAATACCACTCTTGCCCTTCCTCTTCTCACTAATATATCTGAAAAATGTCTTATCCCCCCATTTTATTGCATTGGCTATTTCCTCCTCCTTTTGAATCTTTGCCTTCTTGACTACTTTGCTAGCTTCTCTAAGTTTTTCCAAATACAGATGCCTGTCTTCCTCTCTCTGTGATCTCTTGTATTTCATGAAGGCCTCCCTCTTTTTCTTCACTTTTTCAGCTACTTCCTTTGAAAACCATAGCGGTCTCCTGTTCCTTTTGCCTTTATTTACCTTTTTAACAAAAAGGTTGGTTGCCTTTAAAATACCCCCTTTCAGTTTTGCCCACTGTTTTTCTACATCCCCCAGCTGTTCCCATCCCACTAACGACTCCCTGAGGTATTGGCCCATCTTTGCAAAGTTAGTCTTCCTAAAGTCTAAGATCTTCACCTTGGAATGGATTCTAACAGCCCTAGTCCTAATACTGAACCACACCATCTGGTGATCACTGGATGCAAAATGATCTCCCACTACAACATCAGAAACACTTTCTCCATTGGTAAGCACCAAGTCCAGTATGGCCCCTTCACGTGTGGGGTCTGTTACCAATTGCCTGAATAGTTCTCCCTGTAGAGAATCCAGGATCTCCTTACTCCTAGATGATACTGCAGCAGGAATGTGCCAATCAACATCTGGCATATTGAAATCTCCTAGAAGTAGCACTTCCCCTTTCCTAGCAATGCTGCGTATGTCTTCAATTAACTCTCTGTCCACCTCTTCCTCTTGTGAGGGAGGTCTGTATAGCACACCAATGCAAATAGATTTCTCTTTCCCTCTCTCTAGTTTAACCCACAATGCCTCCTTTCTCCCTTTTAAGCTCTGTAATTCCAAAGCTTTAATAGTAGTTTTTACATATAGTGCCACTCCTCCTCCCCTTCTTCCTACCCTGTCCTTTCTGAATAAAGTATAGCCAGGTATAGTTACATCCCAGTCATGGTTTTCTGTGAACCATGTTTCTGTAACTGCCACTAAATCCAAGTCAGCCACTCCCACCAAAGCTTCAACTTCAGAGATCTTATTTCCCAGAATGACCAAATGGATGATGAAATGCTCAAAGAAATCAAGGAAGCTAATAAAAGTCACAGCACAGTAATAATAATGGGTGATTTCAACTACTCCGGTATCGACTGGGTCAGTGTCACGGCAGGACATGCTAGGGAGATAAAGTTCCTAGATGAAATAAATGACTGCTTCTTGGAGCAGCTGGTTCATGAACCGACCAGAGGGAAAGCCATATTAGACCTAGTCCTTAGTGGAACACCAGATCTAGTGCAAGAGATAAGGTTGTTGGGGCCACTTGGCAATAGTGATCATAGCATGATCGCCTTTGATTTAATTAGTGGAGGAGGGATAGTAAGGAAATCCACAGTACTACCTTTAACTTTCGAAAGGGAGACTATGATAAAATGAGGAAAACAGTTAAGAAAAAACTAAAAGGAGCAGTTGCAAAGGTTAAAGACGTACATCAGGCTTGGCTGTTGTTGAAAAATACTATCTTGGAAGCCCAGACGAGCTGTATTCCACGCTTTAAGAAAAGTGGAAGGAAGTCCAAAAAACTGCCAGCATGGTTTAAAGGTGAGGTCAGAGAGGCTGTTGTTGCCAAAAAAGCATCTTTCAGGAAATGGAAAAAAGAGCCAAATACGAAACCTGGAAACAACACAAGCACTGGCAAGTCAAATGCAAGGCATTGATAAGGCAGGCAAAGGGAGAATTTGAGAAGAAGCTTGCTGCAGAAGCAAAAACGCGAAGTAAAGACCTTTTCAAGTACATTCGTAGCAAAAAACCTGTGAGAGAGTCAGTTGGTCCATTAGATGATAAAGGGGTTAAAGGAGCACTAAGAGGCGACAAGGCGATAGTGGAGAGACTGAATGATTTCTTTGCTTCAGTCTTTACTGAGGAAGATGTAGGGATGTTACCCATGACCGAAGTGGTATTTAAAGGTGCGGAAGAATTGAAGGAAATATCGATACATCGGGAAGATGTATTACAACTATTAGATAAACTGAAGAGTAGCAAAGCACCTGGGCCGGATGGTATACATCCAAGGGTGTTGAAAGAAATGAAATATGAGATTGCAGACCTGCTATTAGTAATCTGTGAAATATCATTAAAATCATCTTTAATACCTGAAGATTGGAGGATTGCCAATGTAACACCAATTTTTAAAAAGGGTTCCAGGGGTGATCCGGGAAACTACAGACCGGTGAGCCTGACATCAGTACCGGGAAAAATGGTAGAAACCATCATAAAGAATAAAATTACTCAGCATGTAGATAGTCATGACCTAATGGGAGACAGCCAACATGACTTTAGACAAGGAAGATCTTGTCTTACTAATCTGTTATGTTTTTTTGAAGGAGTGAATAATCAGGTGGACAAAGGTGAGTCAGTTGATATTGTGTATCTGGACTTTCAGAAAGCCTTTGACAAGGTCCCTTATGAGAGACTTTTGGCAAAACTAAAGAGTCATGGGATAGGAGGAAGTGTACTATTGTGGATCAGGAACTGGTTAAAAGATAGAAAGCAGAGGGTAGGGCTAAATGGCCAATTTTCCCAATGGAGAAAGGTGAATAGTGGTGTACCCCAGGGATCTCTGCTGGGTCCGCTGCTTTTTGACATATTCATAAATGACCTGGAAAGTGGAATAACGAGTGAGGTTATCAAATTTGCAGATGACACAAAACTATTTAAAGTTGTTAAAACCCAAGAGGATTGTGGAAAACTGCAAGAGGATCTTGATAAATTGGAAGACTGGGCATCAAAATGGCAGATGAAATTTAATGTGGACAAGTGCAAGGTTATGCACCTAGGGAAGAACAACCCAAACTATGGTTACACGATGCAAGGTTCCACATTAGGAACCACCACCCAGGAAAAAGATTTAGGCGTCATTGTGGATACCATGTTAAAACCCTCGGCCCAGTGTGCAGCGGTGGCCAAGAGAGCAAATAGAATGCTAGGTATGATAAGGAAAGGAATGGAAAATAAAACAATAGGTATTATAATGCCTCTATATCGTTCCATGGTGAGACCGCACCTTGAATATTGTGTGCAATTCTGGTCGCCTTATCTTAAAAAGGATATAGCGATTATAAAAAGGTTCAGAGAAGAGCCACCAAAATGGTAAAGGGGATGAAAGGATACTCCTATGAAGAAAGGCTTAAAAGGTTAGGGCTCTTTAACCTGGAAAAGAGATGGCTGAGGGGAGATATGATAGAAGTCTATAAATTAATGAACGGAGTGGAACGGGTAAACGTAGATCGATTGTTTACCTTATCGGAATATAGAAAGACTAGGGGACAAGCAATGAAGCTACAGGGTAAACTATTTAAGACTAATAAAAGAAAATATTTTTTTCACTCAACGTGTAATCAAACTCTGGAATTTGTTACCGGAGGATGTAGTAAAGGCTGTTAGTGTAGCTGGGTTTAAAAAAGGTTTGGACAAGTTCCTGGAGGAAAGGTCCATAAACCATTATTAAGAAGGGACCCAGGATATCAGTGCTTGAACCAATATAAGCATTGTGGAACCTGTGTCCCTTGGGGAAACTGCTAGGTACATATGACCTAGATTGGCCACTGTTGGAAACAGAATACTGGGTTTGATGGACCTTGGTCTGACCCAGTATGGCATATCTTATGATCTTAGGGGTGACCTAGGTTGCTGGGAGGTTGGTGCAGATAGTAAGAACAGAAAGAGAGGTGGGGGGAGCACTAACATTAAGAGTGACTAATGGAACTGGAGGAGGAGATGAGTGGGTTCTGGGATAAGGGGGGGGAGAGGGGTGTAATTAGGGGTAGGAGGGGCATAGGATATTCTGGGGCAGTAGATAAGCTAAGCTACTTAAAGGTCAAAAGAAGAGGCCTGATTTGTCTGTGTTGGAGCGGGGGGATTCTAGGCTGGGAGGACCCCTCCAACAAATACAAACAAAAGACTAAAATACCCTTAGTATGCAACAGATATATATGATGGGCTGAGAGTACTTTCTTGGAATGTTTGTGGGTTAGACAACATGTTGAAGTGGCGAAAAATTCTATGAGCTTTGGAAAGGCATAGAGGAGATGTTATACTGCTACAAGAAACACACCAGGCCACTGGGGACCTAAATAGGCAGAAGGTGGGGGGAGATAGAGTCTCTTTATGGGGCTTCTGAATGAGGTAAGAAGGGCGGGCTTGCAATCCTAATTCGGAGAGGAGTGGGGTTTCAGGCTGGATACATGGTGGTTGACCCAGAGGGCCATTTTCTTTTGGTACGTAGTGTCCTGCATGGGCAAAAGGTTATATTGGGAAGTGTGTATGTGCCAGATCCAAAATTCTTCGTAACAGTAGCTACAGAGATTGATAAAATGCCTGAGTCTCCAATTATTTTAGGGGGTGACTGGAATGGGGTATTTGATTTGACTTTGGATGTCTCAGGGGGGCAGCGAGGGAATCGCGTTTTCACGACTAGATACCTGAGGCTCTTTTGCCAGAGGTGCCAAGTAATTGATGTATGGCATACCCTCCACCCAATGAAGAGGGACTACACGCATTTGTCCAGAGCACATGGGACGAGCGCACGTCTAGATGCAGTACTGGTCTCAAAGGAACTTTTTCAAACAATAACGGAGGCGACAATTGGGCCATACGAAATATCGGATCATGCGCCGGTCTGGATAGATTGGATGCGCGGACACCCAGACTGTAACAGAATAAATTGGCGTCGGCCATTAGATTTATGTCAGGATGAAAACTTTAGGGCTTTCTTAATAGACAAATGGAATGACTATGCTATGAATAACCAGGTACATCGAGGGGAGGCGGAACTCTTTTGGGAAGTTTCTAAAGTAGTAATGTGAGGAGATATTATAGCTTACGGAACTCATAGGAAAAGAGAAATGGCGGCGAGGATTCAAAGATTGGTTTGTAGGGAGCGCCGGGTATTGGCACGCCACCCAACAATGGCTAATAGGGAACAGGTGTTGGCAACGCAGGCAACACTCAATACTTTGTTACATCAGAGAGCCAAAAAATCCTTAGTCTATTATAAATACCAATTATTTAAATTTGGTGATAAAACTGGGAAGCTCCTGGTGTGTTGTCTGGCTTGTGATCAGGGATCCAGATTTGTGCCACTAATAAGGGATGGGACTGGGAAATCCCAGACAGAGGCTGCAGCAATTGAGCAGGTTTTTGTAGATTATTATTGTAAACTGTATTCGAGAGACGATGCCTCACGTTCCCAGATTCGACAGTTTCTGGCTAAAGTGGCTCCACCACAATTGTCACAAGAGCAACAGGGCCACCTAGTGCCCCAGTGACAAAGGAAGAGGTTCAGCAAGGTATTGACAAGGCAGCTGCCTACCGAGGCCCTGGATTGGACGGGTTTCGAGACGAGTACTATAAACTCATGTCAGCGCAGGTGGCTCCAGTGTTGGTGATGGTGTTCAATTCCTGGCTGGATAGTGGAGTTCTTAAGTATAATAGAAATACAGCCCATATAGTGACACTACCCAAACCAGGGAAAGACCCAATAGAGGTAGGATCATACCGTCCAATCTCGCTAATCAATTATGACCTTAAATTGTTTGCTAAGATCTTAGCTGATCATTTGGCGCTGTATCTTCCTAATTTGTTACATACCTGTCAGACTGGGTTTGTAAAGGGAAGATACCCAGCAAAAAATGTGCGGTGTATCATGGGGGCACTGGGTGGGTGCATAGTCAGGATATCTACCCCTCTCTGCTAGTTAGTTTCGATGCAGAGAAAGCCTTTGATAGGGTTGGTTGGACATATATGTTTGAGGCTCTTGAAACATATGGGTTGTGAGATCAGTTTATCCAGGGTGTTTAGGGACTCTGTCAGAGACTGATGGCAGTAGTGGGGGTCAACAGAACAGTTACAGCCAGTTTCGAGATAGAGCGGGGACGTGGCAAGGGTGCCTGCTTTCCCTGCTATTGTTTGTACTCTCACTGGATTCATTGCTGAGAATAATCTATCTGAGGGAAGACATAGTGGGGGTAACACTGGGGCCCTATACATTTAAGATCTCGGCCTTTGCTGATGACCTGTTGGTCATGATGACAGACCCACAGAACTCCCTGCAAAAATAGTTAGAAGTTATAGCACAGTATGGTACCTTAGCGAGTTTAAAATTGAATATGGTGAAATCTGAACCTTTGGACATTTTAGGGGGTCTACAAACGTCTTGGAATGGGATGTTTCCCCTTAGATGGGCAGGTCACAAATTTAAATATTTGGGAATTTGGTTGCCGTGAGAACCTACAAGGCTGTACCAGTTAAACGTTCAGCCTTTGATGCAGAATACTTTGGACAAGTTAAAGGACTGGATGCCGCTCCCGCTTTCTTCATTGGGTCGGGTGGCGGCATATAAAATGATACTCTTCCCCAAAATTCTATACGTCATGCAGCTGCTTCCCTTACAGTTGCTAAGATGAGATATCCAAAGGTTAGAACGAGCAATACAGTCTTTCATCTGGAGAGGGAAAAAGCCAAGACTTAGAGTTAGTCGACTACAGGGTCGGTGGCAACAGGGAGGGGTGGCACTCCCACAAGTAGAACAATATAATTTGGGGTGTATGTTGAGACATGTGCGGGATTGGTTGGGGGGACGTCAGTGTTCACCCCATATGATTTTGAATCAGCATTGGTGGCTCCCTATTCCCTTTTATCTGTGTTGCATGCTCCTCATTCAAAGATGCCGGATTGTTTTCGGAATAATATATTATTTGAAGGTGTTTGCTGGGGATAGCGTAAATTGTGTGATCGATTAGATATTTCATATGAGATATCCAGATACCTGCCATTACAAGGGAATGTATCCTTTTTGCCAAGTGTAGATTCTAGTTTTTTTGGTAAGTGGGCTGCGCGGGGCCTAACCCAGCTGAGGCAAGTAGTTAATGAGGTTGGAGTATTAAGGTCCTTCCCAGAATTGAGGGAGCAATATGATTTACCAAATGGGCATTATTATGCCTACGTACAATTAAAACATTATTTGGCTACTTTTAAAGATAGACAGTGAGACCTAGGACAGGAGAATTTTGACAAATTAACAAGTTGGTTTCAACTGGAGGACAAAGAACGAATTACAATAGCTAGCTATTGCAGAGCAATCAGTGGACTTGCTCCAGACAAGAGCTATGTACAACTCACTATACAACGGGGATTGGAGTTGGGAATAGATTTAGGCACATTTGCATGGAGGACAGAGATGGGAAGAATCCCTGGGTTGACATTAGGGGCTAGGCTCTGAGATATGCAGTTTAGGATCTTAGAATGAGTGTATGTTTTGCCCCACAGAGCGTGGAGAGCAGGATTTGCGGGACATGATACATTTATTTATTTAACCAGTTTTGTATACCACCTTATCCTTCAATCAAAGTGGTTGACAAGACAACAAAGGACTTACATGTTAAGGGCATGGGAAGATCAAATACAATACATTACAATATAAATGCCCAAAGGGGGGGGGGCAGGGGTGGGGACACACCTGGGACATATGTTTTGGGGATGTGTGAAGGTAGGTAAATTTTGAAATAGAATCCAACAATACTTGGGGAGCTAAATGGGGCAGAACCTGACTCCAGGGTTGGCTATCTTATATGCCCCTGACTCCCTGGGACTCACTAAGGCCGGGAATAGGCTAATGATTAGGAAATGCTGCCTGGTTGCCAAACAGTGTATTCTTTGCAGATGGCGGGATCTGGCTGGCCCTGGTTATTGGGAGTGGAGGAATATGTTGCATCAGTTGGTTTTGGGGAGGGAGAGGCCTCTAAACAACATGTGAAAAAGAGAGCATTATTTTTGCTTGTTTGGTCTCCATATATGGATGGTATCTGCTAAGGCGAGAAATGACATATTAACCATTTAGAAAGGAGAAGGGGAGGATATATATTGCCCCAGAGGGTGGGAGGGAGGGGGAAGATAGGAAGAGATTACTATTATTGTTCATAATACTGTTAAATAAATTGAGATGTGTTTTGATGGTTCATGCTTGGTAGGGAGTCAATAATAGAATTATTCTTAAATTATGACTAGATATATCTGTATGTTCAGTTGACCTCTATACTTGGGGTGTTTATAATGTTTATGGTGTTAATACTAGTAATAATAATAATAATAATAATAATAAAGTTTCAAACATAGAAGCTCAGGTGACAAGATTTTGACTTTCATACTTTGGACACATCATGTGAAGAGACAGATTGCTAGAGAAAGACATCATGCTTGGCAAGGTAGCACGTCAACGCAAAAGAGGAAGGCTAATATTAAGATGGCTCAATACAATAACAGCGTCTATGGGTGCCACTCTATCAACAATGAGCTGCCTGACTGAAAACTGAACACAATTTAGGACAACTATCCAGAGGGTTGCCATGAGTCAACACCAACTTGACAGCACTTAACAACAAGAAGTTATAAAATATCTGGATAGTGGCGATATATGGCCTTTTTTGCTGTCCTAAATTATCTGGATAGAGCTGGCAGCCAGTACTGAATTCAGATATTTAGTGCTAGCCGCTATCCGGATACCAGCGCGGAATATGTTTTTTCTTCAACCATTGCAGCTGGTGTTTAAAGAAAAAGAGTTGACTCCTGTGGTTAAATATTGAGGCAGACATTTTTAGTTTTGGTTTAATGATTTGAATGTGCCAGTTTTGAAAATCTCTGCTAGCTTTGTATTCTGCATAATAAACGAGAAAATGCATTTCCATTTCTTTCTCTGGTGTTGTACTGCAAAGGAGGGTCTATCTTCCTGGGTTTCCAGTTCAGTGTTTGTTGGCACATTTCTCTTCTCTTTCTAAGAGGTGGCTATTTATACTGTAGTTGGTAAGGCTCTATCCATATTTTGCATATGTGGCCAAGTATGTATGTAACTTTTATGTTGGGATTTATAGCAGTTGCCTTTATTCTCTTTTCCTACCAAGAAATGTGTTCTAAGGACTGGTGTATTATTTGCAAAGCTGCCTTTTTATAGATTCTGTGGGTGGTTGCAGGGGATGTGGCTAGTGGGGGATGGGGCTTTCAGTAGTCACCCCACCTCTTTAGGCCCCCTATCTTAGGTCTGGCACCTGCTTTACTAGAATAGAAGTTCTGTTAAAGACAATTTATATTCAAAGAGAAACATAAGAAGTAAAACATGTCAAACATTGTCAGTGTTTTAATTTTAAAATTCCAAGCACCCTAATAAATGCACATGGAGCTATAGATGCACTCTAATAGGCCAATCTGCTATAGAGCTGCTTTAGTGTGCTTATTGACTTACAGATCAGTGGTCCAAATATCAAAGACTGCAGAAAGAAACTTATAGATTTCTTCCTGCGATCTTTTAGACTTTGCCCATTCAGAATAAATTCTATCCTGATCTATTATTTATTTATTTATTTAATCAGATTTGTATCCCGCCTTTTCCTTCAATCAAAGCGGTCACAGAACAATACAGTACAAGGTTAAACAGAGGAAAATGCAACATATACCACTTTTCATAAAATCAAAGCGGTAATAAAAGGGATTACATAACACAGGGAGTACATTACATTACAAACATAGAATAACTAAACAGAATAAATTACAACATGAGTTACAATCCATTACGTACGATCTGGAAAGGGTGGAAACAGTCCCAGCTACCGCACCTCGCCCAAAGGCCATAACAGTTGGAAACCACTTCAAGGACAGACGCCATAGACCAACGCCTAAGGGCCACGCCAAAGGGCCCTCTGGCGAGGCCCTCAGGCGCGGGCCCGCCCTGGAAATGGCGGTTTTTATGCCGTTGAGCATTCTGTGAGACGGGCGGTTTAAGGAGGAAGGGGGAGCTCCTGCTCTCACCCCTGGTGAATGGCGTCTCTCCCGCAGCCCTGGAAACGGCGGTTTTTATGCCGTTGAGCATTCTGTGAGACGGGCGGTTTAAGGAGGAAGGGGGAGCTCCTGCTCTCACCCCTGGTGAATGGCGTCTCTCCCGCAGCCCTAATTCTTTAGCATGCCAGATCATCAGTGTAAATTACTAAGTAATTTGGATTTTAGGATGTTCCTTAAGCTGATGCCATGCTCACGGTCTGCAGTGGATGCTAAGCATACTACTTCAATATCCATGAACTTTACCAGATCCTGAAACTGTTTATTCTGATGTGAAAATGTCAACCTATATGGATAACTGGAAATTGTTTTGTAATATATTTTTTAAAGCAAGGTTACTTTCTTTTTGGTGCTTTAGGGAAACTTTCTTTGAGCACAGTAGGTTCCTGAACTCCAGTAACCTCCTCAGGTTTAGAAACTGCTAACACCTAATCAGGAGTTAGTGGGCCTGTTTCCTGAGTGCAGTTGAAGCCTGCATAAAAGGCTCCAGTGCCCTGCCCTGTTGAGGCTTTCCTAACCAGGGCTCCACAGATCAACAAACAGTAAGGATTTGAGGGTTTGTTTGTTTGTTTGTTTTATTATATTACATTACATTGCTAGCTCTCTGACTGGGAGCTCTTAAAAGGGTTTTTTTGTATATTTTTAAAGCAAGGTTACTTTCTTTTTGGTGCTTTAGGGGAACTTTCCTTGAGCACAGTAGGTTCCTGAACTCCAGTAACCTCCTCAGGTTTAGAAACTGCTAACACCTAATCAGGAGTTAGTGGGCCTGTTTCCTGAGTGCAGTTGAAGCCTGCATAAAAGGCTCCAGTGCCCTGCCTTGTTGAGGCTTTCCTAACCAGGGCTCCACAGATCAACAAACAGTAAGGATTTGAGGGTTTGTTTTATTATATTACATTGCTAGCTCTCTGACTGGGAGCTCTTAAAAGGGTTTTTTGTATATTTTTAAAGCAAGGTTACTTTCTTTTTGGTGCTTTAGGGGAACTTTCCTTGAGCACAGTAGGTTGCTGAACTCCAGTAATCTCCTCAGGTTTAGAAACTGCTAAACACCTAATCAGGTGTTAGTTCCCTCCCTACCCACCCCAACTCCCACCCACCCCTAGTGAGCAGCCTTGCTTTATAGGGCACCTCCCCCTTTAACAAATCACAGAGAATTGGACCAGCACATTTTGAATATAATTAAAGAGATTTAACTGCTTTTTCTCTGAAAGGACAGCTGCGAAACCGGCTGGTACTTGGTAGATCTCTCTCTTTTGCTTTAACAGATACCTAAGCTCAACGAACAGAACAATGGCTGGGAAAAATCGTATTGCTAAAGCTGTTGCCCCCGTTACAGCTTCTGCCTCGGTCCAGACAGAGGTCCTAATGCCAGTTGAAGGACCGGTTCCATGTGCAGGGTGCCTGCATGCTGAAGCTCTGAGGAAACAAGTGGAGGAACTCAGAGAGGAGGTGGTGAGGCTGAGGAGCATTCAAGACAGTGAGAAGTACATTGATGAGATGCTTCTTGCAGCAACCAAGCTCTCCAGCACAGGAGAAGATGGGTGCCAACAGAATGTCGATGGTTGGACACAAGTCACCAGGGCCTGCAAAATCACCAATCCAACTTCTCCAGCCCTTGAATTGAAGAACCATTATGCAGCCCTGGAAGTGGAGGAGGTGAAAGCATCCCTGGAAAGGGAAGAACCAGAGTTCAAGTACCCCAAAGTTGCAGAATCAGTGACCAGAAGGAAACGAAGGGTAGTGGTGGTTGGAGACTCTCTTCTGAGGCGTCCATCTGCCGACCAGACTTGATGTCCAGAGAGGTATGCTGACTGCCTGGTACCAAAATCCAAGATGTTACGGAGAGTTTGCCGAGACTCATCAAGCCCACTGACTATTACCCAATGTTGCTAATCCATGTTGGAACAAATGATACTGCCAGGTATACCTCGGAACGTATCAAAAGTGACTTCATGGCTCTGGGACAGAGGGTGAAGCAGTTAGGTGCACAGGTAGTGTTCTCTTCAATCCTCCCTGTTGAGGGTAAAGGCCAAGGCAGAGAGGCTCGCATCCTGGAGATGAATGCATGGCTGCGTGGATGGTGTCATTGAGAGTGTTTTGGTTTCCTAGACCATGGGATGCTCTTCCAAGGGCTGCAGAGCAGAGATGGCATCCATCTGTCCAAGAAAGCTCAACGCATCTTCGGTAGTAGACTGGCTAATCTACTGAAGAGAGCTTTAAACTAGATTCGTTGGGGATGGGTGAAGAAAGCCCCCAGGTAAGTGAAAGCCTTCAGGTAGGTGATACATTAAATACCTTTATGGAAATGGGTAACAGGGGTAACATATGGAAAGCAGTGTGTATTAATGCTTGTAGCATGGGAAATAAGATCCCTGAAGTTAAACTAGATATTAGGGGAATGCCGACAGTCGCCCAAGAGCGGATGATTCGGAAGAATGTATCTTTGAAGGATACTACCAAAAGTAGAGAGGTTCCACAAAAGAGTAAAGTAGCCCAAATGCCCTCAAGTATGGAGCAGACAGAGCTTAAAGATCCCAAATTACCCATGCCTAACAATAGCCAAATTAATATGAATAAAATACATTCTCTAAATTGCTTGTATACAAATGCTAGAAGTCTAAAAAATAAGATGGGAGAGTTAGAATATATAGCACTAAATGAAAGGTTAGATATGATTGGAATATCAGAGACATGGTGGAAGGAGGACTACCAGTGGGACACTGTGATACCTGGGTACAAACTATATCGAAATGATAGAGCTGATCAAATTGGTGGAGGGTTTGCTCTCTATGTTAGAGAGGGCATTGAGTCAGAAAGGATTAAAGTTTTGCAGGAAGTAAAATCTGCTGTAGAATCTATATGGATTGAAATTCCATGTAAAAGGGGGAAGGCAATGGTAGTGGGGGTGTACTATCGAGCGCCTGGCCAGAATGACCAAATGGATGATGAAATGCTCAAAGAAATCAAGGAAGCTAATAAAAGTCACAGCACAGTAATAATAATGGGTGATTTCAACTACCCCGGTATCGACTGGGTCAGTGTCACGTCAGGACATGCTAGGGAGATAAAGTTCCTAGATGAAATAAATGACTGCTTCTTGGAGCAGCTGGTTCATGAACCGACCAGAGGGGAAAGCCATATTAGACCTAGTCCTTACTGGAACACCAGATCTAGTGCAAGAGATAAGGTTGTTGGGGCCACTTGGCAATCGTGATCATAGCATGATCGCCTTTGATTTAATTAGTGGAGGAGGGATAGTAAGGAAATCCACAGTACTACCTTTTAACTTTCGAAAGGGAGACTATGATAAAATGAGGAAAACAGTTAAGAAAAAACTAAAAGGAGCAGTTGCAAAGGTTAAAGACGTACATCAGGCTTGGCTGTTGTTGAAAAATACTATCTTGGAAGCCCAGACCAGCTGTATTCCACGCTTTAAGAAAAGTGGAAGGAAGTCCAAAAAACTGCCAGCATGGTTTAAAGGTGAGGTCAGAGAGGCTATTGTTGCCAAAAAAGCATCTTTCAGGAAATGGAAAAAAGAGCCAAACAACGAAACCTGGAAACAGCACAAGCACTGGCAAGTCAAATGCAAGGCATTGATAAGGCAGGCAAAGGGAGAATTTGAGAAGAAGCTTGCGGAAGCAAAAACGCGAAGTAAAGACCTTTTCAAGTACATTCGTAGCAAAAAACCTGTGAGAGAGTCAGTTGGTCCATTAACCCCCCATAAAGGGGTCAAAGGAGCACTAAGAGGTGACAAGGCAATAGCGGAGAAACTGAATGAATTCTTTGCTTCAATCTTTACTGAGGAAGATGTAGGGATGTTACCCATGACTGAAGTGGTATTTAAAGGTGCGGAAGAATTGAAGGAAATATCGATACATCGGGAAGATGTATTACAACTATTAGATAAACTGAAGAGTAACAAAGCACCTGGGCCGGATGGTATACATCCAAGGGTGTTGAAAGAACTGAAATATGAGATTGCAGACCTGCTATTAGTAATCTGTGAACTATCATTAAAATCATCTCTAATACCTGAAGATTGGAGGATCGCCAATGTAACACCAATTTTTAAAAAGGGTTCCAGGGGTGATCCGGGAAACTACAGACCGGTGAGCCTGACGTCAGTACTGGGAAAAATGGTAGAAACCATCATAAAGAATAAAATTACTCAGCATGTAGATAGTCATGACCTAATGGGAGACAGCCAACATGGCTTTAGACAAGGAAGATCTTGTCTTACTAATCTGTTATGTTTTTTTGAAGGAGTGAATAATCAGGTGGACAAAGGTGAGTCAGTTGATATTGTGTATCTGGACTTTCAGAAAGCCTTTGACAAGGTCCCTCATCAGAGACTTTTGGCAAAACTAAAGAGTCATGGGCTAGGAGGCAGTGTACTATTGTGGATCAGGAACTGGTTAAAAGATAGAAAGCAGAGGGTAGGGCTAAATGGCCAATTTTCCCAATGGAGAAAGGTGAATAGTGGTGTACCCCAGGGATCTGTGCTGGGTCCGCTCCTTTTTGAGATATTCATAAATGACCTGGAAAGTGGAATAACGAGTGAGGTTATCAAATTTGCAGATGACACAAAACTATTTAAAGTTGTTAAAACCCAAGAGGACTGTGGAAAACTGCAAGAGGATCTTGATAAATTGGAAGACTGGGCATCAAAATGGCAGATGAAATTTAATGTGGACAAGTGCAAGGTTATGCACCTAGGGAAGAACAACCCAAACTATGGTTACACGATGCAAGGTTCCACATTAGGAACCACCACCCAGGAAAAAGATTTAGGCGTCATTGTGGATACCATGTTAAGACCCTCGGCCCAGTGTGCAGCGGCGGCCAAGAGAGCAAATAGAATGCTAGGTATGATAAGGAAAGGAATGGAAAATAAAACAAAAGATATTATAATGCCTCTGTATCGTTCCATGGTGAGACCGCACCTTGAATATTGTGTGCAATTCTGGTCACCGTATCTTAAAAAGGATATAGCGATTTTAGAAAAGGTTCAGAGAAGAGCCACCAAAATGGTAAAGGGGATGGAAGGATACTCCTATGAAGAAAGGCTTAAAAGGTTAGGGCTCTTTAACCTGGGAAAGAAACGGCTGAGGGGAGATATGATAGAAGTCTATAAATTAATGAACAGAGTGGAACGGGTAAACGTAGATCGATTGTTTACCTTATCAGAATATAGAAAGACTAGGGGACATGCAATGAAGCTGCAGGGTAAACTATTTAAGACTAATAAAAGAAAATATTTTTTCACTCAACGTGTAATCAAACTCTGGAATTTGTTACCGGAGGATGTAGTAAAGGTTGTTAGTGTAGCTGGGTTTAAAAAAGGTTGGACAAGTTCTTGGAGGAAAGGTCCATAAACCATTATTAAGAAGGGACCCAGGATATCAGTGCTTGAACCAATATAAGCATTGTGGAACCTGTGTCCCTTGGGGAAACTGCTAGGTACATATGACCTAGATTGGCCACTGTTGGAAACAGAATACTGGGCTTGATGGACCTTGGTCTGACCCAGTATGGCATATCTTATGATCTTATAAGTTGAAGCTTTGGTGGGAGTGGCTGACTTGGATTTAGTGGCAGTTACAGAAACATGGTTCACAGAAAACCATGACTGGGATGTAACTATACCTGGCTATACTTTATTCAGAAAGGACAGGGTAGGAAGAAGGGGAGGAGAAGTGGCACTATATGTAAAAACTACTATTAAAGCTTTGGAATTACAGAGCTTAAAAGGGAGAGAGGAGGCATTGTGGGTTAAACTAGAAAGAGGGAAAGAGAAATCTATTTGCATTGGTGTGATATACAGACCTCCCTCACAAGAGGAAGAGGTGGACAGAGAGTTAATTGAAGACATACGCAGCATTGCTAGGAAAGGGGAAGTGCTACTGATAGGAGATTTCAATATGCCAGATGTTGATTGGCACATTCCTGCTGCAGTATCATCTAGAAGTAAGGAGATCCTGGATTCTCTACAGGGAGAACTATTCAGTCAATTGGTAACAGACCCCACACGTGAAGGGGCCATACTGGACTTGGTGCTTACCAATGGTGAAAGTGTTTCTGATGTTGTAGTGGGAGATCATTTTGCATCCAGTGATCACCAGATGGTGTGGTTCAGTATTAGGACTAGGGCTGTTAGAATCCATTCCAAGGTGAGGATCTTAGACTTTAGGAAGACTAACTTTGCGAACATGGGCCAATACCTCAGGGAGTCGTTAGTGGGATGGGAACAGCTGGGGGATGTAGAAAAACAGTGGGCAAAACTGAAAGGGGGTATTTTACGGGCAACCAACCTTTTTGTTAAAATGGTAAATAAAGGCAAAAGGAAAAGGAGACCGCTATGGTTTTCGAAGGAAGTAGCTGAAAAAGTGAAAAAAAAGAGGGAGGCCTTCATGAAATACAAGAGATCACAGAGAGAGGAAGACAGGCATCTGTATTTGGAAAAACTTAGAGAAGCTAGCAAAGTAGTCAAGAAGACAAAGATTCAAACGGAGGAGGAAATAGCCAATGCAATAAATGGGGGGATAAGACATTTTTCAGATATATTAGTGAGAAGAGGAAGGGCAAAAGTGGTATTGTCAGACTCAAGGGTGCAGGGGGGGAATATGTAGAAGCTGATAAGGATAAAGCGGAATTGCTTAACAAATATTTTTGTTCTGTGTTCACAGATGAAGAACCAGGAGCAGGACCTCAGAAAACACCCACAAATAAGAACAGAAGTGAGGGACATCTTGAACAATTTTCAGAAGACTGTGTTCGTGAGAAACTAGCTCAACTTAAAGTAGACAAAGCGATGGGACCGGATGGGATACACTCTAGAATACTGAGGGAACTTGGGGACGTTCTAGCAACTCCACTGACTGACCTTTTCAATGCCTCGTTGGAGTCGGGAGTGGTGCCAAACGACTGGAGAGAGACTCATGTGGTGCCTTTACACAAAAGCGGAAGTAAGGATGTGGTTGAAAACTACAGGCCAGTTAGTTTAACTTCGGTGGTGAGTAAATTATTGGAAATGCTGCTGAAAGAGAAAATAGTGAGGTTTCTGGAGTCCAGCGGATTACAGGATCCGAGGCAGCATGGATTCACCAGAGGCAGGTCTTGTGAAGGAGACAAAAGATAACAAGCATTAAAAATCTTATGGTAGAATGCAGAAAGGTATTAGCAAAACAGATACCAAGCGTAGCTGAAAGAATATCCAAGACAAAAAAAACGAAGAGACCATACCTCGAAACAGCACTGACTCCACATCCTGGAATGCAAACTGAGTTTCGCGCGTTTAAAAGGTCAGGCTGTTTGCTCATGCATATACATGAGTTGAAAAAATCAAAACCTTCCAACATTCACATAAATGTGTGAGACTAAACGATATCTCAAACAGTAAAGGAAGAAGAGGCACCATGTATGCCAAAAAACGAAAAAAAGGGTGGGAAAATATGCACGGAAGCTTGCAAGCTGAGTTACGTGCGTTTGAAAGGTCAAACCACCTACCCATGCATATGCATAAGCATACGAAAATCGATGACAGTATTAAGAGGAAAAAAACTTATCAACTCAAAAGAGTATAAATGAAAAATCCATGGATACAAATAAAAATATATAGTTACACAGACATGTGGAAAAAAGGGATGATCCCTAATGAAATCAAGAGCAGGTGACACGTGCACCGGCTCGCATACTCATATTGAAAAAATAAAACCAAATAAGGTGACTGAAAAATGTAAATATTAAAACACACAAGAAAAAGGGGGGGGGGGGGGGAAACGCGTGTAACTCAGCTTGCAAGCTTCCATGCATATTTTCCCCCCTTTTTTTCGTTTTTTGGCATAAACGCGCGAACTCGGTTTGCATTCCAGGATGTTGAGTCAGTGCTGTTTCAAGGTATGGTCTCTTTGTTTTTTTGTCTTGGATATTCTTTCAGCTACGCTTGGTATTTGTTTTACTAATACCTTTCTGCATCTACCATAAGATGTTTAATGCTTGTTATCTTTTGTCTCCTTAAACGCTAGAATCTTTTTATTTTCAGTTATGAGTGTGGCCGGCACCTTGCTATTTTAGCGTTTACATTTTTATCTTCATGGCAGTACTATCAAAGACAGTTTTCTTTCATTTTTGCACATATTTTGATGGGTATGTGATATATTTTTTTCTGCACATGTTACCAATGTGTTAGAGCTTCTATACAAGCTGGCTAGGTTTTTACTGAAATCATGGATTATACATATTCATGACCTATCCCCTTAGACGCGCCATATTTCAGCATGGTTTTCTTGTCTCTCTGCTTTGAGAGGTGTCCACACATTTGATCTTGTTTTAGTGCTTTCTCCATCTACAAAGGCTGCACATGCTTGATGGCTATTCTTCTGTTCTGTTTTTTAACATTTGGTTTACACTATTTTTCAATGGTCATAACACGATTTTTGCACCATATGTTTTTTTGTTTCATACATTATATATAGCGCTTTTTTTGACGTCCCTTTTTAATTGGTCTGTTATACCATGTTCTTAATGTTTTGGTTTTTGCACATTTTTTTGAATCCTGTTCTCAATGTTTGGGGGTTTGCACATTTTTTTGGATCCTGGCGTATCTTTTATACCACTTTACTGTTGTTCAAGAATTAGGCACGCGATGGTGTCTCACAACATTTTAACCTTTTTTTTAATAGAGGATACAAATGTTTTACATGCAATGTTCTGGATTTTATTTATTATATTTACTGTTTTACAATGTGTTCTCTGTAATGGGGTTTTTAACGTGGTCTTATTTTATATTATTCTGTTTTATATATTTTTTACAATTATAGTATACTTTATTGTCCAATTTCTATCTCCATCATTCCGGTAGTACGGTTTGCCTTGGGTCTGGGTTTCCCATATGTTCTTGTGTTGTTTTGGGATCTTTTGCTTATTGATTTTGCTTTAATTGTCATCTCATTATTCCTCTAGCATTCTCAATCTTAAGTTGGTTATGTGCCAAGTGTTCACATTGTTATGTGCGCTTCACCTGGTGTATAATTCACTTTGTAAGTATAATCTAGTTCTTTTATTGTTTATTTTGTATGGTCATGGTAACATTGTTTTCTACATTGTTGTCTTCAATCTTTATTTATCAACATTGTTTTTAATGATTGTTCTTAATGTATATTTATTATTTATTTTTTAATATGTTCATTCTTATTATATTGTTTTTATGATTGTATTCTCTGTTTTGCAGTCCTCTGAGCCCCCTGATGAAGGCTTTGGCCGAAAAGCGTCGGGGTTTGTTTGTTTAATAAAGCGCAAGTGACCCTCACTCTGCTCGCCCTTTTGATTTGGTGGTAGAGATGAGGACAGTAACTGAATTCAAAAAAGCATGGGACCAACACAGAGGATCTCTAAAGGTAAAAAGTGGACTGTTGTAGTTGTTGTTATGGAAGGACAGACTAGATAGGCCATGTGGTCTTTTTCTGTCATTATGTTTCTATGTAAAAGTGAAGTCATTGTACCGAGTGATTGTACCAGTAGTTTCAGTAAGAAAGTCCTTTGTATTTTCAACACAGAAAACTGACCTGCTCTGTTTCAAAACTGAAGTCACAATGTGTTAATGCTGTACAGTCAAAAGCAGACAACCATCAAATGGGCAAATGGGATGTTTATGAAACTTAAAGGACTACAAAATGGGATTGCTACTTCTGGAGAGAGATCTGCAATTATTTACTTCTGGGAATTTTCTAAATCTTGAGGAAAAAGGAATTCTTTAGATTAAAGCTGATTAATCTGTGAATCCAGTGTATTTGTTAAATCAGTCAGGGCCTAGTAGCAGCAAAGAGTTTCAGTTTAAATTTAAAACAGAGAAAAGAGCTTTCTGGTTACATTTAGAACCCAAGACTCCTCTATCAAAGCAAGGGCTGTAGGACTTCCCCTGGAAATTGGTCACAGATTACCTTAGAAGCACAGGACAGGGTACTGTGTAGCAGCCAGCTTTTAATAAGTCTTTTACTCTCTCTTTCTCCCCAACATCCACCCACCCACCCACCCCTTGGATAATTGTAGCTTTCTAGATGCATAAACCTCTCAAAGGAAAGGAGGTGCCATATTCACTCTCAAGTGCAGCTATTTGTCCTCATCAGGCATACATTAAGGACCTAAGATTAATTAAGCTTCAGGTGAACAAAGTACATTAAAAGTATTAGGTGTAGTTTTATTAGTATAAGTATCCCTACCAACCCTTAGTAGGTAAAGAACTTAAATACCTAAACACAACCTTAAAACTGAGATACAGACAGCAGTCCAGCAGCAAGATGGGGTTTTTCCAGTCTTTTGCATTGAGTGTCACATGTATGATTTTCTCCCAGTTGGTGAGGGGTCTTCCGTGTGCACTAGCTGCAAGGAGATCTTTGCTCTCAGGGAACAAGTCCAATCTCTGGAGGCTAGAGTAGCAGACTTGGAGGACATAAGGAAGATAGAGAGGTACATAGATGAGACCTACAGGGATATAGTACTTAAGTCCCACCTCCAGTCTGGCAGCATCCCTGCTGCCATGGAGGAGAGAGATCACGTGACAGGAGAGCAGCACCCTGGTGTGGCTGGAAGTGATCCTGTAGCTAGGACCTGTCCTCCAGGTGATGTAAAATCCTCCCGCACCGAGGACGTTTCTCCAGGACCATGTGCCCATAAGGGAAGGGTTAGGACAGTCATTGTAGTTTGTGATGCGATCATTAGGCATGTAGATAGCTGAGTAGCTGGTGGACGTGAGGATCGCCTGGTAACATGCCTGCCAGGTGTGAAGGTAGCGGACCTCACGTGCCACCAAGACAAGGTCTTAGATAGTGCTGGGGAGGAGTCTGCTGTCTTGGTACATGTCAGTACCAATGACATAGGAAAATGTGGTAGGAGGTTCTGGAGGCTAAATTTAGGCTTTTAGGTAAGAAGTTGAAATCCAGAACTTCCAGGGTAGCATTATCCGAAATTCTTCCCATTCCACATGCAAGACCCAAAAGGCAGGCAGAGCTCCAGAGTCTCAATGCGTGGATGAGACTGGTGCAAGGATGAGGGTTTTGGATTTGTTAGGAACTGGGGAACATTCTGGGGAAAGGAGGGGCTATTCTGAAGGGATGGGTTTCACCTTAACTGGGATGGAACCAGGCTGCTGGCATTAACCTTTAAAAAGGAGATAGAGCAGCTTTTAAACTAGATAATAGGGGAGATACGACAGTTGCCCAAGAGCACATGGTTCGGAACAATCCTTGAAGGATACTACCAAAAAAATGAACTTAGGGCATATCAGCAGAGAGGTTCCAATAAAGACAAAAGTAACCCAAATGTCCTTGAGTACAGAGCAGGAAGAGCTTAAAGTTTCCAAATTACCCCTGCCTACAGATAGCCAGATTAATATGAATAAAATTCAGTCTCTAAAATGCTTGTATGCAAATGCTAGAAGACTAAAAAATAAGATGGGAGAATTGAAATATCTAGCACTAAATGAGAGGTTAGATATGATTGGTATCTCAGAGACATGGTGGAAGGAGGGCAAACTAATGATAGAGCTGATCAAATTGGTGGAGGGGTTGAGTTAGTGAGGGCATTGAGTCACAAAGGATTAAAGATTTGCAGGAAACAAAATTTGCTTTAGAATCTCTATGGATTGACATTCCATTTTAAACGGGGAAGGGAAAGACGATGGCAGTGGGGGTGTACTATCGACTGCCTGGCCAGAATGAACAAATGGATGATGAAATGATCAAAGAAATCAGGGAATCTTTCAAAAGTTACAGCACAGTAATAATAAAGGGTATTGACTGGGTCAGTGTCACAACAGGACATGCTAGGGAGATAAAGTTCCTAGACGAAATAAATGACTGCTTCTTAGAGCAACTGGTTCATGAACCGACCAGAAGGGAAGCCATTTTAGATCTAGTCCTTAGTGGAACACCAGATATGGTGCAAGAGATAAGGGTGTTGGGGCTACTTGGCAATAGTGATCATAGCGTGATCGTGTTTGATTTAGTTAATGGAGGAGGAATGGTAAGGAAATCCACAGTACTACCTTTTAACTTTCGAAAGGGAGGCTATGATAAAATGAGGAAAATAGTTAAGAAAAAACTAAAAGGCGCAGTTGCAAAGGTTAAAGACTTACATCAAGTTTGGGTGTTGTTTAAAAATACTATTTTGGAAGCCCAGACCAATTGTATTCCATGCTTTAAGAAAAGTGGAAGGAAGTCCAAAGAACTGCCAGCATGGTTTAAAGGTGAGGTCAGAGAGGCTGTTGTTGCCAAAAAAGCATCTTTCAGGAAATGGAAAAAAGAGCCAAATGATGAAAACTGGAAACAGTACAAGCACTGGTAAGTTAGATGCAAGGCACTGATAAGGCAGGCAAAGAGAGAATTTGAGAAGAAGCATCCTGTGGAAGCAAAAACACATAATAAAGACTTTTTGAAGTACATTCATAGCAAAAAGGTCTGTGAGTCAGTTGGACCATTAGATGATAGAGGGGTAAAAGGGGCACTAGGAGGGGAAGTGGTATTTAAAGGTGATACTTTTGAAGAATTGAAAGAAATATCGCTACACCGGGAAGATGTATTACAACTATTTGATAAACTGAAGAGCAGCAAATCACCTGGACCAGATGGTATACATCCAAGGGTGTTGAAAAAACTGAAATATAAGATTGCAGACCTGCTATTAGTAATCTGTGAGCTATCATTAAAATCACCTATAATACCTGAAGATTGGAGGATGGCCAATGTAACACCAATTTTTAAAAAGGGTTGCAGGGGTGATCTGGGAAACTACAGACCAGTGAGCCTGACGTCAGTACCAGGAAAATTGGTAGAAACCATCATAAAGAACACAATTACTCATCATGTAGATAGTCATGGCTTAATGGGAGACAGCCAACATGGCTTTAAACAAAATCTTGTCTTGTTTAAAGCCATGTTGGTTACTGTTACTGTTACTGTTATGGTTTTTTGAAGGTGTGAATAAACAGGTAGACAAAGGTGAGTCGGTTTATATAGTGTATCTGGACTTTCAGAAAGCCTCTGACAAGTCCCTCATCAGACCCTCAGCAGAGATTTTTGGCAAAACTAAATCATAGGATAGGAGGCAGTGTACTATTGTGCATCAGGAACTGGTTAAAAGATAGAAAGCAGAGGATAGGGCTAAATGGCCAATTTTTCCAATGGAGAAAGGTGAATAGTGGAGTACCCCAGAGATCTGTGCTGGGTTCGCTGCTTTTTAACATTTTCATAAATGACCTGTAAATGGGAATAATGAGTGAGGTTATCAAATTTGCAGATGACACAAAACTATTTCAAATTGTTAAAACCCATGAGGATTGTGGAAAAATCCAGCAAGAGGATCTTGATAAATTGGAAGACTGGACATCCAAATGGCAGATGAAATTTAATGTGGACAAGTGCAAAGTTATGCACCTAGGAAAAAACAATCCAAACTATGGTTACATGATGCAAGGTTCCACGTTAGGAAAAAGATTTAGGCGTCATCGTGGATAACATGTTAAAATTCTCCACCCAGTGTGCAGCGGTGGCCAAGAGAGCAAAGAGAATGCTAGGTATCATAAGGAAAGGAATGGAAAATAAAACAAAGGATATTATAATGCCTCTGTATCGTTCCATGGTGCGACCGCATCTTGAATATTGTGTGCAGTTCTGGTCACCGTATGTTAAAAAAGATATAGCTTTATTAGAAAAGGTACAGAGAAGAGCCACCAAAATGGTAAAGGGGATGGTAGGATATCCTTATGAAGAGAGGCTAAAAAGGTTAGGGCTCTTCAACCTGAAAAAGAGACGGCTGAGGTGCAGAGTCCGAGGAGGACCTGAGGAGCTGGAAATTTTGCAGTACGAATCTCCACCCAAGGAGAAACTCACAGTCCCAATCCTGCCCATCCTTGAGAGGCTCCTGCTTTGGACTTGGGAGACTCTGGCCTCGATGCGGGTGGTCAGTTGGCATGTCGATGCCATTTACCGAGTCTGGAAGGGTGCGGGGTTCCATATGCCTCAACTTCCCCACAACTCAGTGGTGGTAGAGTCATCGATGCAAAGGCTCGAGTCAAAAGACCTATTTGTCCTTGCCCCTGACCCGGCCCTCGATGCCCTGAGCTGTAAGTGCCACCATAGCACCATGCTTGGGTGCTGTATACAAGCCTATGAGCTGTATATGGGGATGTATTTGAAGAGCCTGGTCCAGGAGCTCTCGGGGTTCTTGGCAGGCCTTGCCGGGGAACCCCTCCAGTGCTTCTTGTCCCTGATCTGGGCTGTCTGGGACTGATGTAATTTCTCTCTAGAGCTGCTTATGATGGGTTCGAGGCCTCAGCCCGGGTGATGGCCACAGGCATCGGTGCCCAGCACCAGGCATGGCTGCAGACTTCGGACCTGGAGCAGTGGGTACAGGAGAAGATCCTGGACATGCCCTGCAATGGGGAGAATCTTTTTGGGAAGCCAATGTCAGAGAAGGCCACCAAGATTGAGGCCGAGGTAGTTACCCAGCAGAGACTTTCCAAAAAGACCTTGGCTCTTCCCTGGAAGAAGCCCTCAGGAAAGAAGATCTTTTTCCAGAGGAAAAAGGGTTATCCCCCGACCAGCCATTACCAGGGTGAACCTCACCAACCCACACAGTCAAAAGGCCAGGGGCATGGGTCCAGGAAGCCCAAGGTCCCAAAGCCCCAGGCACCAGCCCCTCCTCAGTCAGGGGATTGCTTTTGACTCTGTGGGCGGGGTCTCCCCTCCCCCAGGAGACCCACCTCAGCCCATAGGGGGTCAACTGACCTCTGCCGACAGCTGGGCCATTATCACTACAGACCAGTGCATCCTGCAGGTGGTGAGAGAGGGTTATTCCCTCCACTTGCAGAAAAACCCTCCAGATTACTTTCCAGGCAGTCACCCCGTCCCCTCCTTCATCAAGCCTTGCTCGTCGCAGAGCTCGCAAATCTGCTCAGGGACAGGGAGGTGGGACCTGTGCCCCACCACCTCTGGGACAGGGGCTTCTACTCAAGGTATTTCCTTGTCTCCAAAAGAACAGGAGGCCTCTGGCCTATCCTGGATCTGCGCAAACAACAGGTTCCTGGTGAGGGAGTGGTTCAAGATGCTCTCCCTTGGAACACTGCTGCCCTACCTCTACCAGGGAGACTGGCTTTGCTCCTTGGATCTCAAGGATGCTTATGCCCACATCCTGATTCATCCCTCTCACAGGCGGTTTGTGGTGGGAGGTCTGCACTTCCAGTACAGAGTGCTCCCATTCTGTCTCGCCTCCTCCTCAAGGGTCTTCACAAGGTGCCTGGCCACAGTAGCTGCACATGTGTGCCTTCAGGAGGCTCACATTTTCCCCTATCTGGATGACTGGCTCATCAGGGGCAGCACCACTGGGGAGGCGTACTGGGCCACAAGGCTGACCATTCATGCCCTCCATCAGCTGGGCTTCGTCATCAACTACCTCAAGTCCAGGCTCTCCCCGACTCAGATCCTAGAATTCATAGGGGCCCAGCTGAACACTCTGTTGGCCAAGGCTTTCCTTCCAGAAGACAGAACTCACCGCCTGATGCGGTTGGCCGGGGCAGTGCAAGCCTACAGGTCGGTGCCGGCCCGTTGGCTCCTCCGCTTGTTAGGCCACATGGCCTCAACAGTGTCTGTTATACCCCTAGCCCACCTACACATGTGAGTGACCCAGTGGTGCCTCTGGTCTCAGACCACAGGCAGACTGGAGGACAGGATGGGGGTCACCCGGCAGCTGGTGGCCTCCCTTACCTGGTGGAAGTCCCCGCACCACTTCAGGGCGGGGATGCCTTTCCAGGCACCAGCACCTCAGAGAATTCTGACTACGGAAGCCTCCCAGGCAGTCTGGGGTGCACATTGCGAGGGCAAGCACACTCAGGGCCACTGGTCTACTGAGGGGTCTGTTCTGCAGATCAACCTCCTTGAGCTTCGGGCCATCTTTCTGGCCCTACAGACCTTCTGCCACCTGCTCTGGGGTCTTCCGATCCTCATACAGACGGACAACCAGGTGGTCATGTTCTTTGTGAACAACCAGGGCAGCATGGACTCCTATTCCCTCTGTCAGGAGGCCGTAGCACTTCATTCCTTTGTGGTTCATAACCGCATGACCCTCAGGACTGTGTACCTACTGGGTTGGGACAACTTCCTGGTGGACAGGCTCAGTAGGCCTGGACCTGTTAGCCTCTCCGGACAACGCTCAGATTCCGCGGTTCTGCACCCGTCAAACACACCGTGAGAAGGTGGTGTCAGATGCATTTCTGATCTCCTGGTTGCAGAGCCTGGTTTACACATACCCGCCGACCCTCCTGTTACCCAAGTGTCTATTCAAAATCCAGAGCGAGCACACCTCAGTGATCCTGGTGGCCCCCAGGGTGGCCCAGGCAACCCTGGTTCCCCCTTCTGCTCTCTCTGTTGGTAACAGACCCAGTATCCCTGGGCCAAGCCCCGGGCCTCCTCTCACAGGAGGAGGGCTCCCTCTTGCACCCCAACCTGAGGGCCCTAATGCTGACAGCGTGGATGCTGAAAGGGTAGTGTTGTCCCCTTTCCACCTCACGAGGGAGGAGGTCCTCCTGGCCTCCAGGAAGCTCTCAACTAAGAGGGCTTATGCCTTCAAGTGGAGGAGGTTCTCCTTCTGGTGCGCAGACAGGAACGTGAGCCCGTTCTCCTGCCGGGTACAGCTCATGTTGCAGTACCTTTTGCATCTCTCGCACTCTGGCCTGAAATCTAATTCAGTCAGGGTGCATCTCAGTGCCATAGTTGCAGAACATCACCCTGTAGAGAGGAAGCCCCTCTCGACCCTGCCCCTGGTCTCCAGATTCCTCAGGGGCCTTCTGTTGTCAAGGCCCCCTCTCCGCCCTCCGACACTGGAATGGGACCTCAATGTTGTGCTGTCCCAGTTCATCAGACTGCCATTTGAGCCTATGGCTACCTGTTACCTGAGATACCTCTCCTGGAAGGTGGCTTTCCTGGTGGCCGTGACCTCCAGTCACAGGGTGACTGAGCTGTAGGCTCTGGTGACGAATCCTCCCTATACCCGGTTCTATATGAACAAAGTGGTGCTGCGGACACATCTCAAGTTCCTTCCTAAGGTGGTGTCTACTTTCCACCTCAACCAGGAGGTGGTTATCCCTACTTTCTTTCCACGGCCTCACTCCAGCAAGGTAGAGTCGGTCTTGCATACTTTGGATTGCAAGAGGGCCTGTCCTATGTTCATAGGACCAGGGACCAGCGCAAAGCGCCCAACTCTTTGTCTCGTTTGACCCCCAGTAAACTGGGGCTGCCGGTGACCAAAAGGACTCTGTCCTCTTAGGTGGCAGACTGTGTCGCCTTCGCTTATGAGCAGGTGGGCCTTTCCTTAGAGCACCGGATCACTGCTCATTGCATCAGAGCCATGGCTGCTTTGGTGGCCAACCTGCGCTCGATACCGGTGATGAAAATATGCAAGGCCGCCATATGTTCTTCAGTGCATACCTTTGCAGCGCATTACTGCCTAGAGAGTGAGTCCTGCAGGGACAGTGCCCTTGGCCAGGCGGTAATCCATAGCACATTCGGTGTTTAGGCAACTCCTGCCCTCCAGCCCTTTAATGGTCAGGCTCCCGGACTATTAGGGACAGGGATAACTGTGCTTTGCAGAGTCTCTGGGTAAGGACTCATCTTCTGCAATTGGTGGCCTCCCCTGGTGGCCGCCATTGGTGCTGTCGTGGTTTGGGTCCTGGCAGCCTGGAGTTAGGGAGTCCCATATGTGAGGACTGATTCCTGCTGTTCCCGGAGAACACCTGCTACAGGTTAGTAACTACACTTTCTCCAGGAACAAGCAGGAAGTCAGTCCTCACATATGGGACTCACAACCCTCCCTCCTCCCCTGGGAGTTGCCTCCTCTATCTGTTTTTGTCTTTTCGCCTAAGCTATGTCATCTGACTGAACAAGATGGCACCCTTGGGTGGGAAGGGGACCACGTATGCATGGTACCATTCCCAAAGGCTTTCTTTGAAAGCTGGGGAAATGCTTTGTGTGGATTCCATCTGCGCTGACGTCACCCATATGTGAAGACTGATTCCTGCTGTTCCCGGAGAACATCTGTTACAGGAGAGTAGCTACACTTTCTCAGTAAAATGTTCTTTTTTTGTGTGTGCTATGTGTGTTGGGTGGGGGACCTTTGCTGCCATGTTTATTAGTTTATCATGCTCTGATATGTTGCTCAGACACTTAGAATAGTGATGGGGAACACATCTTGGCTTAGCAGCAGCATGCTGGAGACCTGTGTTTGTCTGCTGCCCTTTGGATCTCTCAAATACAGGTATATTACAGAGAAAGGGCTCTAGGAGGAGCAATGTCTACCAGAGCAAAAGCAGACTTCAATAAGAGCTATTTCTCCGTCAGTATGAGAGACTAGTATCATCCAGGCAATCATTGGGAGGAGAAAGGGGGAGGCAAAATCTAACTGTACAGTAGATACTGGTGGAAGAGGAGCTGGAGCTAGGGAGGAAGCCATCCAGAGGATCTCTGTCCCTTGGGCTGACCTAAGTGAGGGAAATACAAGAAGGCAACCAGTATACTGAGAAATAGGTGCAGGTCCCTTTAAAGAGTGGGGGCAGGGTAACCCTGTAGATTCAGCCAGGAAAGATGAGGCCAGGGAAAGTCAACACCTCAGCAAAGAGGAGGTGGCAGAGTTTCCATGGCACCCTATAAAGTATTCACTAGAGCCCAGAGAGAGAGAGTTAAGTCCTTCCACTTCCCAGGAAGTGAAACTGAGGGAGGAGCAGGAGCCCTACTGTCATCCCTACCAGCAGGAGGAAATTGCCATAGACATGGAATAGCTGGAGTCTGACCCCTGAAGGTCCACTTCTTTGTTTGTGAGAAACTGGAGTGTGTATCAGCTATTGTGAGCTCAGTGGAGGAAGGACACTGTTTGGGGAGGGCCAATGAATAACAGAGCCCTCCACCCTTGTGATTGTTTTGAAACTTGAGCTGCAGGACAATGGTCAATATTTGAAGCTATTAAACTGTTTTGTGCTACAGCCTGAAAACCCGAACTGTATTAGCTGTTTTTTTTTTTAACCCAAGGCCACATAGGAGCTGCGCTGGGACTTGAGCTGCATGGTACCTCTGAGCTGTTAAAGGATTCCTATATACTGTGGCTGGGGAGCTGTATGGTAATATAAAGGCAGGACCTGCTGGAGGGAAGTGGGCCTGTGTGCCATTCGGGCCTTGGCAATAAGGGAGAGGACTCCTAAAAATTTTTTTTCTGTTTTAAGGCATGCACCTTTTTGAGAGTGTTCACAAAGACTGGATTGTAATAAATCTGAGAAGAGATATCCAATCTATTTGGTTTTGTAGAATGCAAGACCCAGAGGTAGTAGACTCACCATGCCCAGGGCGCCCCCTGCTCATCAAAATACTTAAAAAATGTATTTTTTTGTCATTATATTAGGGTTTCAGTTTGCTAGTGAATGTCCTCTTCAGACAAACAGAAACTCTAGGAAATATTCCTCTAAACATGAATACTGACAATTTGTTGATTGGCACATTCCTGCTGCTGTATCATCTAGAAGTAAGGAGATCCTGGACTCTCTACAGGAAGAACTATTCAGGCAATTGGTAACAGAACCCACACGTGAAGGGGCCATACTGGACTTGGTTCTTAAATGGTGAAAGTGTTTCTGATGTTATAGTGGGTGATCATTTTGCACCCATTGATCACCAGATGATGTAGTTCAGTATTAGGACTAGGGATGTTAAAATCCATTCAAAAGCAAGGGTCTTAGACTTTAGGAAAACTAACTTTCACAAGATGGGCCAATAATTCAGGGAGTTGGAAACTTTGGAATTGCTAGATTGTAGGTGCCAAGTTTATTGGGATTTTTTTCCAGTATTTTTGAATTGATGGGGAGGGTGGAAAGGGTGAAAGAGAAGTTTAAGATCATGACGACATTCTGAAATTTTACCTTTTCGGAAGAGGACCTGTCCAAACTGACCATGCGTCTCCTGAGATTTTGCTTTCATATTTTGGAAAGTCGCTCTGTTTGCAATCGCCTGGATCTGATCTTGAGTGAGAGAAAACGCAAGGAACTCGGCTATCTGTTTCACACCTGCCACCAGGTTCTGAAAACAAAAATGCCACAGATAAAAATAAATTGATTGAAATGGAGGCACGCATTAAGGAAGGCGCAGGCGGGATGGGAATATCATTGTGAAGAAGTAAGCTAAAAGAAGCCATAATAGCTGCAAAGTTTTATGCTAGGAAAGTACATAAATGAGGAAAAGGAGACTGGTTTGGTTTTCAGAGGGTTTGACTGAAAAGGTATGGACTAAAGATTAGCATTTAGAAGGTTACAGGAATTACTGAAAAAAAGTGGACAGCAAAGAATATCTGTGTGGAAAAACTGACAGAAACCGGAAAGGTAATCAGGATGGCGAAGATGTGAGGAGAAAAAAGGACAGCCAAAGTGATGAGACTTTTTTTTCATATATCAGAGAAAGGAGGAAGCACAGAGCTGGGACTGAAGGGAGAAAAGTGGGAATGTATGGAAGAGGACGAGGAAAAAGGAAAATTATACCTAGCCAGTACTTTTGGTCAGTGTTCACTGAAAAGCAATCATGAAAGGAATGCCAATACTAGGAAAGCATTGCTTAAGTTAATGTGGATATCACACCTTTCATGCAGCAGAATATTTGCATGGCTCTAGCAAAACTTAATGAGAAGCAAAACTATGGGCCCAAATGGGATACACATTAGTATACTTGGGAAGCTTGGAGAGGTTCTGGTGGGTACACTGAAGGATCTGAGGCAGCATGGTTTTATTGGAGAGCCTGTGACAGAGAAATCTGATCCATTTTATTGGGAGAGCTGATGGAGGCAGAATTCAGGAGATTATGGGTTCAAATTGGCGGCTATAACCCTTGCTAGGGGTCTACCTGTCATAGAGGGACAATTGCACCTTATTTGAGCCATAGCAGTAGTACCACTAGACTGCCACTAGAGATCATGGCTGCCATTTTGAATCCCAGTGGCTATTGAGGTGGGAGCAGAGACAGACTGCTCCCATCTCACTCCACTAGACTACCATGGAGACTCCTATGAGTCCTTGAGAGGTCAAGGGAATAGGTTGTGGTATGCTGTTTGGAGGCTTGTGTCTGAGGGGTTCCTGCTAGGGGGAGATTTGGGGGGGGGAAAGCTTGATTGTGGTGGGTACTGTGCATGAGGAAGTGCTGATTGGGTGGTAAGTACTAACTGAAAGGGGCTTAGATTGGGAGGGCTCTTGATCATGGGGAGATTGGATAGGGATGTGTGATTCTGGGGAATAATTATGAAGAGACTTGCAACTCTGTGAGACACTATAGCATTTATGTTGTACTGGGACCCATGTGCACCTGTGTTATCTGTTGAGGCATGGATTGCTGGGCTGTGCAGTATGTGTCTGCCCTATGTGGTAAGTTCAGGGCAGATGCTGGCCACGTCCCCCGTATTTAACACAAAGGCTTTGCACAGTTACTGCACCTTAAATTTTGCATATAAGGTACAGTAAGTGAAAATATGTGTTGCATTTTAGTAAACATGCCAGTTAGTTTTTTATTTAGCTGCATTTATATCCTGCTTTTCACTGGGTCAAAGTGGTTGGGGGATACATTTAACACGAGGGGATATGAGACACACACACTAATACTTACAGGGAACATGAGCAATGGAGGGTTAAGTGGCTTGCCCAAGACCACAAGGAGCACCTGTGGGACTAGAAACCCCACTACTTCCAGCCCAGAGTTGCTGTCCTCTAGTGGGATTTGAACCACTGACCTTCTGGCCTGTGGTACCTTGCCCCAACCACTAGGCCACTCCTCCCTCCTGTTTTTTGCTTCAAAGTTAGAAAATAAATATAAACTAATTTATATATCTGAACTCAAACCCTACCTTACCATCTACAACTTACACCCAGCTTGGTAGTTATGCAAGGCTTTTCCTACCATCCCTCCATCCAGCCACCCTAGGGTTGCCAACTGGCCGTTTTTCAGCTGGCCTGGCCGGTTTTTCCATGGCCAGGCCGGCTGCCGGCGCAGAGGCAAAACCGGCCCTTGAAAAGCTGGTTTTTTTGCTCTGGCCGCAAGATCGGGAGCGGCCAGAGCAAAAAAACCGGCTTTTCTCCCCTGGAGGGCTTCAGAGGGAGCCGGGGAAGCCCGCGCGAGGCCCCGGCTCCCTCTGAACAGCCGCCAGCGTGAAGAGCCTTTACCTTCACGCTGACGGCTGTTCCAGTGAAGCCGCGATTGGTGGGAAAGGTTAAAGGCAATGCCCTTTAACCTTTCCCAGCATTCGCGGCTTCACAGGAACAGCCGCCAGCGTGAAGGAAAAGGCTCTTCACGCTGGCAGCTGTTCAGAGGGAGCCGGGGCCTCGCGCGGGCTTCCCCGGCTCCCTCTAAAGCCTCAGACAGCCGCGGTTTTGGGGGGGGAGGCCAAGGACTGCATGGGCTGTGATGGGGGGAGGGGGCCTGGACTGGAAAAGGGCTAGGAGGGTGGAATTTGACTGGAAATGGGTTGTGATGGGGGGGGGGGGGACCAGGACCGGAAAAGGACTATGGGGGGGGGGGGACTTGGAAAGGAAAGAAACGGGCTGTGATGGGAGGGGACCTGGACTGTAAAAGGGCTATGGGGGGGGACATGGACTGGAAATGGGTTTTGATGGGGAGGGGGACCTGGACTGGAAAAGGGCTGGGGGGGGGGCAAGGACTGGAAAATGTATGGGGGGGGCATGGACTGGAAATGGGTTGTGATGGGGAGGGGGACCTGGACCGGAAAAGGGCTATGGGGGGGGTGAACTAGGAATTGAAAAGGGCTCTGGGGGGGGGGTAACTTGGACTGGAAAAGGGCTATGGGGGGGGGGGAACTTGGACTGGAAATGGCCTATGGTGGAGGGAGGGGGAACGGACTGGAAATAGGCTGTGATTAGGGGGACTTGGACTGGAAATGGGTTGTGAAGGGGGGGGGGGGGACCTGGACTGGAAAAGGGCTATGGGGGGGCCTTGGACTGGAAATGGGGTGTGATGGGGAGGGGGACCTGGACGGTAAAAGGGCTATGTGGGGGGATGGGACATGGACTGGAAATGGGTTTTGATGGGGAGCGGGACCTGGACTGGAAAAGGGCTATGGGGGGGGGGGGACATGGACTGGAAATGGGTTGTGATGGGGAGGGGGACCTGGACTGGAAAAGGGCTATGGGGGGGGGGGGAACTTGGACTGGAAATGGGCTATGGTGGAGGGAGGGGGAACTTGGACTGGAAATAGGCTGTGATTAGGGGGGCTAGGACTGCAAATGGACTGTGATGGTGGGGGGGGGGGGGTAGGACTGCAAATGGGCTGTGATGGTGCGGGGGGACTCGGACTGCAAATGGGATGTGATGGGGGGGGCCTAGGACTGGAAATAGGCTGTGATGGGGGACTTGGACTGGAAATGGGCTGTGATGGGGGGGCTAGGACTGGAAATGGTCTGTGATGGGAGGGGGGCTATCACTGGAAATGGGCTGATGAAGAGCTGGAATAGGACTGGAAATGGGCTGATGTGGGGCATGGGAGAATGGGATTAGAAGGGAGTGGATGCTGGGTGGGTCTAGAACTATAAGGGAACTGATTTTGGGGGAGGACTAGAATAGATGGGGAATGAGAATGGAGAGGGGAAAAATATTTTGTGTGGAAGAAAAGTCTATGATGGGCTGGGTATTGGGAGAGTGAGGGGCTTGAGAATGGAAGGGTGAAATTTAAATGGATGATAAAGGAATAAGGAAAGAATTGGGGGAAAGAGCAAAAGGGAAACAATCAGTATGTTAAAGCAGAAATAGAGAGAGAATGGAAAACATCTAAAAGAGAAGAAAGGACAAATGGATAGCTCGCAGAAGACACGAAGAAACCAGAAGAAAGTGACTGGAGCAATTGCAACTGAAAAATAAAACGCCCAAACAGAAGGTAGAAAAATACTTTTTATTTTGAATTTATTAGCTGGAATATGTTTGGTCTGGAAAGTGTGTATTGATAACATCTTTGCGTTTTTGTTTAGTGCAAGAGGAAATTACTTTATAGTTTTATTTCTCCAGTGTTGTACATTTCATGTTTGGATTTTGGGGTTCCCAGTTTAATTATTATCTGACCAAGGAAGTTAGCCTACACGTATCCTCGGTAATTTTTGTGGGTGGGGCTGGGGGCGTGGCAGGGGTGGGACTAGGGGCAGAGAATGGGTGGAGCATGGCGAGCCACAGGTGTCGGGTTTTTCTTGGTGAAAAAGTTGGTAACCCTAAGCCACCCATACTTATTTAAGGGGACCCATATTTTTCTCATATAAGTGCCTGTGTTTTTTGCTGAAAAGCATATGGAATGTACCATATAGCGAGAGCAGGAGGGAATAAACCATTTTGTAAGGCGTGCCCCCATAAGAGTGACCATAATTAGTGTAATAAAACAAGTGGCCAATGTGTTTACTTGAAATTGCAAGGAGTTGGTAGCAGGATACTGGAGGAACAGGAAGTAACTTGCAATCAGTCTCCTGGAGAGGAAGCTTCAAAGAGTTAAGGAAATGAGCAGGGCCAGCCCGAGGCATGTGCGGGAATGTTGCCTGCACATGGCCTCGCATCTCGGGGAGCCCTGCGCTGGTCTGCTGGCTTGAGGAGGAGCAGGTGAGGACTGAAGCCTGGTTCCCCGACTCACTTCTGTGCAGCTACAGGAGTACAGAACTGCCGGAGCCGTTTCTTTTTACTCCCATGGCTGTTTTGTTTGCTGCTGGCATGGGTCACTACATAGAGGTTAAACAGGCATTTCCTGTGCAGAAATGAGTTGGAGAGCTGGGCTTCAATCCTCACTGGCTCCCCCTTAATCCAGCCAGGCCAGTGCGGGGCCCCCCGAGGCGTGGGGTCGTGTGAGTGTGTATGTGTGTGAGTGAGGGGGAAGGGGGGAGCAGGAATATCTGGCACTGGGACTACTACTGGGTTAGAATGGGAAATGAGCTAATGTTGAGGGGGTGGAGGGACTGGAATTGGAGGAATGCTGAAACAGGGGGGCTAGGCCTGGAAATGGGCTGATACTGGGGGATGAGGAGGCTGAGATTGCAAGGGAGATGATGCTGGGAGGGATTGGGACTGGAGGCAGGGCCGTCCCGTCCATTGAGCAAGAATGTTTTTTGCACAGGGCCCCGCGTTTCAGGGGGCCCCGCGCAAAAAACATTCTTCATCCCAAGTTTTAAAAAAACCCAAAAAAACAGCTGCTTCTGCCGCGGCAGCATCAAGAGTGCCGCCACCGCGGGGCCCCCCCCCTGCCCGGCAGAGCCTCCCTGCATCGTAGGCTAGCGTCGAATCCCCGAACGCGGGCTTCTTTCAGAGCCGCGAGAGTTTCCTTTCTCGCGGCTCTGTTAATCCCGCCGGGGCTCCCCGGCGGGATTAACAGAGCCGCGAGAAAGGAAACTCTCGCGGCTCTGAAAGAAGCCCGCGTTCGGGGATTCAACGCTAGCCTACAATGCAGGGAATGGGAGGCTCAGCCGGGGAGGGGGGGGGGCCCCGCGGCGGCGGCACTCTTGATGCTGCCGCGGCAGAAGCAGCGGGTTTTTTTTATTTTTTAATTTGGGATGATAGGGGGGAAGGGGGTTTAGGACTGGGAATGGGCTATGGGGGGGGGAGGCTAAGACTGGAAGTGGGCTGATAGGGGAGGGTTAGGACTAGTAATGGGCCATGGGGGGGGGGGCTAAGACTGGAAGTGGGCTGATGGGGGGGTTAGGACTGGTAATGTGCTATGGGGTGGGCTAAGACTGGAAATGGTCTGATGGGGGGGGTTAGGAATGGTAATTGGCTAATTGGTGTTGCTAATACTGGAAATAGGCTGATGGGGATGTTTAGGACTGGTAATGGGTTATTGGGGGGTGTGCTAAGACTGAAAGGGGGCTGATGGGGAGGTTAGGACTGGTAATGGGCTATGGGGGGGTGGGGGTGCTAATACTGAAAATGGGCTGATGGGGGGTTTAGGACTGGTAATTGGCTATGGGGGAGGGGGCTAAGACTGGAAATGGGCTGATGGGGAGGTTTAGGACTGGTAATGGGTTATGGGGGGGGCTAAGACTGGAAGTGGGCTGATGGGGTAGGGTTAGGACTGGTAATGGGCCATGGGGGGTGCTAAGACTGGAGGTGGGCTGATGGGGAGGTTTAGGACTGGTAATGGGTTATGGGGGGGCTAAGACTGGAAATGGGCTGATGGGGGTTAGGACTGGTAATGGGCTATGGTAGGGGTTAGGACTGGTAATGGGCTGATGGGGGATTAGTACTGGTAATGGGCTATGGGGGGGCTAGGACTGGAAATAGGGTGATGGGGGGGTTAGGACTGGAAATAGGGTGATGGGGGGGTTAGGATGTAATGGGCTGATGGGGAGTTTTAGGATTGGTAATGGGTTATGGGGGGGGGCTAAGACTGGAAGTGGGCTGATGGGGGAGGGTTAGGACTAGTAATGGGCCATGGGGGGATGCTAAGACTGGAAGTGGGCTGATGGGGAGGTTTAGGACTGGTAATGGGCTATGGGGGGAGCTAAGACTGGAAATGGGCTGATGGGGGTTAGGACTGTTAATGGGCTATGGGAGGGGTTAGGACTGGTAATGGGCTGATGGGGGATTAGGACTGGTAATGGGCTATGGGGAGCTAAGACTGGAAATAGGCTGATGGGGGGGGGGGGCTAGGCCTGGAAATAGGGTGATGGGGGGTTAGGACGTAATGGGCTGATGGGGGGGTTAGGACTAGTAATGAGCTATGGGGGGGCTAGGACTGGAAATGGGCTGATGGGGGGTTAGGACTGGTAATGGGCTTGTGGGGGCTAAGACTGTTAATGGGCTGGGGGGGTTGCTAGGACTGGAAATGGGCTGAGTGGAAGGAGGGCTTGAACTGCAAATAGCTGATGGGGACGGGGGCTTGGAATGGAAATGGGTTGTGAGGGGGAGGGAGCTAGGACTGGAAATGGGTGAGTGGGGGGGCTAGGACAGGAAATGGGCTGATGGAGGGGCTAGAATAGGACTGGAAATTGGCTGTTGGGGGGTGCTAAGATTGGAAATGGGCTGTGGTGGGGGTTTGGATTGAAATGGACTCATGAAGGGGCTAGAACTGGAAGTAGGCTCATGGGTGGCTTGGATTGGAAATGGGCTGAGTGGAGGGGAGCTAGGATTTGACATGGGCTGATGGGCTCATGGGGGCTGGGATTGGAAATGAGCTGATGGAGGGACTCGGATGGGACTGGAAATAGATGGGGGAGCTAGGACTGGAAATAGGCTGATGGTGGGTCTAGGATAGGACTGGAAATGGGCTTATGGGGGGCTAGGACTGGAAATGGGCTGATGCGGGGACTAGAAGGGAGCGGATGCTGGGTGGGACTAGAACTAGAATGGATCTGATATTGGGGGAGGATTAGAATGGGATGGAGCTGGGAGAGTGAAATGGAGAGGGAAAAAATATTTTGTGTGGGAGGGAAGACAAATCTACAATTGGCCAGATATTGGGAGAGTAAGTGGGGATTGAGAATGGAGGGGTAAAATTTGAGTAGATGAAATAGGAATGAGGAAAGAGCAAAAGGAGAAAGATTAGTATGTTAAAGCAGATGTAGAGAGAGAATGGAAAAAAACTAGAAGAGAGAAGAAAAGACAAATGGACAGCAGACGATGGAGAGTTAGCGGAAGACACAAAGAAACCAGAAGAAAGTGACTGGAGCAAATGCAGTTGAAAAAAAATACACAAAAGGTAGAAAAATATCTCTTTATTTTGAATTTATTAATTGGAATATGTCAGCTCTGGGAAATGTGCATCATTAACGTCTGTGCTTTGTTTAGTACAAGAGAAAATTAATGTATAGTTTTATTTCTACAGTGTTGTACATTCCAAGTTTGGCTTTTGGGATTCCCAGTTTAATTATTGTCTTCCTGTTTCTAAATTGTGATTCCTTGTTTGGTGATGGTCTATGTTCTGCATATGTAACTGAGCTGAGGTATTCTGTTTATGTAATTCCTATTTGACATTGCCACTTGTTCTCTTTCCCCAGTAGGTCATGTATTGTTGTTCTCTGAAATGTATTGGTTTAATATTTGCAGCGTTTCCTTTTGATAGTTAGGGTATGGTGCTTTATGAGTCCTGGTAGTGCTGTTAGGATATGGCGGGTTTGCTATGGGTTCTAAATGGGCAGTGTTTGTAGTAGTTCCTAATGTGTCTGGCGGTTGGCACTGGATTATAGTAATGTAGAAGTCTTTTAGTCTTTCTTTATTCATACACTCATTAAGAGGCATGTTTACTAAAAGTTAGTGTATGGTAACATTATGCAAATATTTATGCAAATGAGGCCCCGCACCGAGTCTCCGCACATGGCCCCGCACCCCCCGTGGGCCGCCCCTGACTGGAGGAGGACTGATAATGGTGGGGGGGGGGGGTGTCTAGGAATGGAAATGGGCTGATACTAGACGATGAGGGGACTGGAAGGAAGCTGATGCTGGGAAGGACTGGGAGTGGAGGAGGACTGATACTGGGGGGCTAGGACTGAAAATGGGCTGATGCTGGGGGATGGGGAGAATGGGACTGGAATGAAGCAGATACTGGGAAGGCTGGAACTGGAAGGGGATGAGGCTGGGGGTGGGAGAAAAAAAGAAACTGGTGGAGTGAGGATTGAGAGGGGAACATATATTTTGTGTAGGAGGGAAGAAAAAAGGTCATATGGAGGGAAGAGTTGGAAGAGGGGCATAAGAGTGAATTCTGGGGTAAGAAGGAAGAAAGGCAGCGTTAATGAATATCTAAGAAGGAAGTAACTGGGTGGTGAAAGGGATCTAGGAGGCACAGAGGGGAATAAGAGGCTAGCGAAGAGGGAGCTGGACTGGAGGTTAGATGAGTAGATGAAAAGTTGCTAGGTGAAAAGTCAAAAGGGGATTGAGGACGGCAGTTTGAAACTGAGTGGATGAATGAGTAAAGAAAGAAATGGAAAAAAGAATAAAAAGCAAACGATCAGTATGTTAGAGGCGGATATAGACAAAAAATTGGAAATAAATAGAAGAAAGGACATAGGCAGCAGACAATGGAAAATTAGCAGAAGACATGAATGCAGAAGAGAGAGACTGGGGCAATTGCAACTGAAAAATAAAATGCTCAAACAAAAAAAGGTAGAAAAAAAAAAGTATTTTATTTCAAATTTATTAACTGAAATATATCAGCTCTGGGAAATGTGCTCTGATGTCTTTGCACTTTGTTCAGTATAAGAGGAAATTAATTTCATAGTTTAATTTATCCAGTGTTGTGGTGTATTCAAAGTTTGGCTTTTGGGGTTCCCAGTTCAATTATTGTCTTAATATTTTTAAACCGTAATCCCTTGTTCTGTATTTGGTGACGATCTGTTTGTTTTGCATGTATGACAGAACTGTGCTATTCTGTTCATCTAGTTTCTGTGTAGTAGATCCACTTGTTCTCTTTTCCCAGTAAGAGATGTATTGGTTTAATATTTGTAGTGCTACCTTTAGATAAATAGGGTTAGGTGCTGCATGAGTCCTGGCAGTGCTGTTATGATATGGCAGGTTTGCTATGGGCTCTAAATGAACAGGGTTTTGTAGTAATGCACCTGGCAGTTGGCACTGGAGGACAGTAATGCAGAAATATAGTAGCCTATCTCCAGGACCAAGCAGGAAGTCAGTCCTCACATATGGCTGACATCGGCGCCGACGGAGCCCCCATGCCAATGGCTACTTGTCCGCTATGCTTCCTGTCCTCGAAGACACTCTTCCTGATAGCCCTCACCTCGGCTAGGTGAGTGAGTGAGCTTCAGGCACTGGTCTGTGATAGGCCTTACACCAGGTTTTATAGGAACAGGGTAGTCCTTAGGAATCATCCAAAGTTCCTCCCAAAGGTTGTCTCCTCTTTCCACCTCAATCAGGAGGTGTTTCTTCCAACATTCTTCCCTAGGCCTCATGCAAGCCAGGCTGAAGCAGTTCTGCATACCCTGGACTGTAGGAGGGCCTTATCCTTCTACCTTGACCGTACGCAGGGGCACAGAAGGGCTACTCAGCTCTTCATCTCTTTTGACCCTAATAATCTAGGGTTGGCTGTGACCAAGCGTACCTTGTCCATCTGGGTGGCTGACTGTATCACCTGGGCTTACAGGGCGGCTGACCTTCCTTTGCAGGGTCGGGTCACGGCCCATCGTGTCAGGGCAATGGCTGCCTCAGTGGCTCATCTCCGCTCTGTAACGTTTGTAGACATCTGCAGGGCTGCTACTTGGTTTTCAAGCCAGACTTTTGCAGCCCATTACTGTCTGGAAAGGGAGTCCCGTAGGGACAGTGCTTTTGACCAGGCAGTACTCCGGAATCTCTTTGAGCTTTAGGCAGCTCCTGCCCTCCTGCCCTCTGTTGGGCTACCGGTGGAGGTCCTTTCAGTGAAAAGCCTTTCTTTGATGCTGGGACTAGAGGGAGTTCTCTTGTTCAGCCTGGATTCATGGTAGCCCAGAGCTAGGGAGTCACCCATATGTGAGGACTGACTTCCTGCTTGGTCCTGGAGAAAGAGTAGTTACTTACCTGTAACAGGTGTTCTCCAGGAGCAGCAGGAATCAGTCCTCACAACCCTCCCTTCTCCCCTGGGAGTTGCAGTTGTACATAGTTTAATTTTTTTTTTTTCATTTTTGTGTGCTGTTCTTAGCTATGTCATTTGACTGAGGTAAGATGGCACCTTTAGGCGGGAAGGGAACCGTGCATGCGTGCCTGCATTCCCAAAGGCTTTCATGGAAAGCTGGGGAAATGCTCCACAAGGGCTTCATCGACGTCGATGTCACCCATATGTGAGGACTGATTCCTGCTGCTCCTGGAGAACACCTGTTACACCTGTAAACTACTCTTTTTCCTGCGTTGAGTCGAGTTTTTTCTTCGGTTCGACGTCGGTTCCCTTTCCCGCCTGGACTCGGTACACCGATGCTGAGCCTGGATTTCTTTTTTCGTTTTTTGTCCTTAGAGACTGTGTTCGTGCAATTTTTCTTTTCCCTGGCAGCCCGAGTTTTTGATCTTGCAGGGGCCCTTTTCCCCCCGATGGCTGCCAGTGGCTTTAAGAAGTGTGATCGGTGCAAGAAACTAATGTCTCTCACCGACACACATGACTGCTGCCTCCGGTGCCTAGGGCCTGACCATGATCCTAAGGTCTGTAGTCCCTGTGGCAAGATGTCTTTGAAGGCATTGAGGAGCCATCAGCACCAGTGTGAGAGGATCTTCTCTGATTCTGTGTCTGGACAGGTCCGGACTTCGTCAGAGGCCTCGACGTCTCTGGAGTCTGACCCCGAGCATCGTTGGGGCTCCTCTGAGAGGGCATCCCCCTCGAGGGAGCACCGAAGGAAGAAGAAATCCGCGAGGGCGGCATCGGTGGACGCTCTTGGCTCCTCGAGGGCCAGGTCGCATAGCCCCGATCGCCGTCCCGGGTCTTCGGAGTCGGAGAGGCCTGCAAAGCATCCTCGTGTAGAGTCGAAGGCCCCGAGTCAAGTGAGTACTGTAGTCCTCATGGACTCTCCTCCGGGGGAGCTGACGTCAGCCCGACACCATCGGGGCCCGAGTCGGAGGCTGCTGGGTTTCCTGAGCTTGGACTCGGGTTGACGGCCTTGGAGAGCAGATCGTCTGCCTTCATGGAGCAGCAGCGGGTGCTGATCGCTGGTCTCACCGGCGCATCTGCCCTGACCACCGGGACCTCGACGTCCAAGTCGACCCCGGAGGCCGAGCCGATCCTTGAGACCATGCAAACTTGAGTCGATCCTCGGCCGAGGTCACCCTCGGCCTCCCGTTCGGGACCGAGGTCGTCGACGCCGGTACCCTCGGTGTTGGGGCGGATGGCGTCGGTGCCCGCCCACTCGGAGCCGCTCGATTCCTCCTCGGAGGAATCGGTGTGGGAAACTGAGGAAGAGGAGTCCCCGGACACCTTCCGGACCTGGTGCGTCCCTTCGGACTCACTGGGATCCGAGCCTCAGACAAGGTCCCCCCGGAGGATACCTGGTTCTTAGATTTCGTATGGGACATGGCCAAAGCATTGGCCTTCCCTGAAGACCCCGAGGAGGAGCCTCGAGCCGAGGAGCTCGAGGCCCTGCAGTATGACTCTCCTCCCAAGGAGGCCTTTACTGTACCGGTTCCTTCAATGCTGGAGCGGTTTCTCTTCCGCATGTGGGAGACGCCGCCCTTGATGCCAGTTTTAAGCAAGTGGGTCGATTCCATCTATTGAGTCTGCAAGAGCCCCGGGTTCCAAAAGGCACAGCTACCGCACCACTCCATGGTTGTGGAATCAGCCATGCATCGCCTGAAGAGTCAGAAGATGCACTCCTCGGTGCCTCCCGGAAGGGAAGCCCGGAACCTGGATGCCGTCAGTAGAAAGTGCTTCCAGGGCTCTATGCTTGCTTGCCGCGTCCAGACCTACCAGCTGTACATGGGCATGTACCTTCGAGAGCTGGCAAAGGAGATTGCCGGGTTCTCTGCTGGTCTGTCCGAGGAACCTTTGCAGAGGTTCAAGGCTTTGTCTTCTGGTATTCAAGAGTGCTCGAAGTTTATCTCTCGAGCAGCTTATGATGGATTCGAGGCTTCGGCCCGAGTAGCAGGGGCCGGCATCGGTGCACGCCGCCAGGCCTGGCTACAATCCTCAGACCTCGAGCCTTGGGTACAGGACAAGTTGGTCAATGTCCCTTGTCGAGGTGAAAACCTCTTTGGCAAGCCCATGGCTGAAAAGGCTGCAGAACTCGAGACCGAGACTTACCCGGACAAGGCTGTCCAGGAAAATCTCTGCCCCTTTGAAGAAGAAGAAGGGCTCGGGGAAAAAGACCTTTTACCCGAGGAAGACCACTGCCTACAAAACCTACCCTCACTACCAGGCCTCTGCAGCTCCCCAACAGGGCCAGCAGGCCAAGGGGCAGGGTCATGGGCCCCATAGGCAGAAGGCTCCCAAGCCTCCTACTCCGGCTCCTGCTCCTGCTCAGCAGGGAGAGGGTTTTTGACTATGCCAGCATAGCCTCTCCTCCTCTCCAGGGCACAGGAGGTCGGCTGACCCTGTACGCAGACAGGTGGCCAGCCATCACAGGGGATACTTGGGTGTTAAACATCATCGAGAGGGGCTGTCTGCTCCACTTCACCCAGATACCCCCCTCCTACTTTCCAGGGGAGTCTCCAAGACCTCCTCTGCACAGAAACTTACTCCTCCAGGAGTTGAAAGGTCTGCTACAGGACCAGGCGGTGGAACCGGTGCCTCACCACCTGGAAGGGCAAGGCTTCTACTCAAGGTACTTCCTGGTACCAAAGAGAACAGGAGGCCTCAGACCCATCCTAGACCTGCGAAATCTCAACAAGTTTCTGGAGAGGGAAAAGTTCAAGATGCTTACCCTTGGAATCTTACTGCCCTACCTCCAGCAGGGAGATTGGCTATGCTCCTTAGACCTGAAGGATGCTTATACTCACATCCTCATCCATCCAAGTCACAGGCAATACTTCAGATTTGTGGTGGGAGGGAACCACTTCCAGTACAGAGTGCTTCCCTTTGGCCTCACCTCCGCCCCCAGGGTTTTTACCAAATGCCTGGCTGTGGTTGCGGCCTACCTCAGGAACCAAGGAATCTTTGTGTTCCCTTACCTGCACGACTGGCTTATCAGGGGCCAGTCTCCACAAGAGGCCAGGCAGGCCACCTTCCGAATCATATCCCTGCTTCAGCACCTGGGGTTCGTTATAAACTTCCCAAAGTCCACTTTAGTCCCCTCACAGGACGTGGAGTTCATAGGGGCAAGGTTGGATACCATCCATGCAAAGGCCTATTTGCCTGTGGACAAAGCTCACAGGCTGATGAAGTTGGCCGGCCAGTTTCAGATGAACTCTCTGGTCTCTGCCAGACACTTCCTCCGGCTCTTAGGTCACATGGCTTCCACAGTGCATGTCACCCCAAATGCCCGTCTGCACATGAGGCCGGCTCAGTGGTGCCTCAGGGCACAATGGGTACAGGCCACAGGGAAGTTGTCAGACAGGATAAAGGTGTCCAAACTCTTGGTGGACTCCTTACGCTGGTGGAGGCATCTCCCAAACCTGGTCGGGGGAGTTCCTTTTCGGGCCTCCCCACACACTCAGGTACTGACAACCGATGCTTCCCTGCAAGGCTGGGGGGCACATTGCCAGGGGACCTGCACCCAAGGCCTGTGGTCTCCGTGGGAGGCTGCCCAGCAGATCAACCTGTTGGAACTGAGAGCCATTCGACTAGCCTTACGGACTTTCTCTCCGGTCCTCTCTCACCAGTCTGTCCTAATTCAGACGGACAACCAGGTGGCTATGTTCTATGTGAACAAGCAAGAAGGCACAGGATCCCGTGCCTGGAAGCACAAGCTCTCTGCTCCTGGGCTATCAATCAGGGCATGACCCTCAAGGCGGTCTACCTCCCTGGCCAGGAAAACTACCTGGTGGACAGGCTAAGCAGACTTCTGCAGCCTTACGAGTGGCCGTTGGATCCTCGGGGTAGTCCAACAGATCTTTCTGAAGTGGGGACTTCCAACCATGGATCTTTTTGCCAGTCCGCTGAACCGGCAACTATCCAAGTTCTGTTCCAGACAACTGCATCCTCTGAAGGCAGCGGCAGATGCATTCCTGATCCCTTGGTCAGAGGGCCTGCTGTATGCGTTTCCTCCCACACTTCTGGTGGCCCGGACTCTATTCAAAACCCAGCAGGACTGAGCCACGGTGATCCTGATAGCCCCTAGGTGGCCCAGGCAACCGTGGTTCCCTCTTCTTCTGCAGTTGGCAGTGGAGGCTCCACTTCCTCTGGGGCTGCAACCCGACCTTCTGACTCAGGATCAGGGATCCCTCTTGCATCCCAACCTCCAATCCCTCAATTTGATGGCCTGGCTGCTGAAAGGGTAGTCCTTGCTCCCTTGCTCCTACCAAAGGAGGTTGAAGAGGTGGTATTGGCCTCCAGGAAGGCCTATGCTCTGAAGTGGCGTAGGTTTTCCACTTGGTGTTCTCAGCAGCAGGAGGATCCCCTTCTCCTGCTCGGTCCCAGTGGTGCTGAAGTACCTGCTCCACCTGTATGACCTGGGACTTCAGTCCAACTCTGTCCGGGTCCACCTCAGTGCCCTCTCTGCTCACCACTCGTCAGTGGATGGACAATCCCTCTTGGGCCACCCTCGGGTGTCCCGCTTCCTCAGAGGCCTGCTTCTGCTCAAGCCTCCTATTCGTCCACCGGCCACTGAGTGGGATCTCAATGTGGTCTTGCAGCAACTGACTCGCCCACCTTTTGAGACGATGGCTACCTGCCACTTACGTTTCCTATCCTGGAAAGTGTTGTTTCTCGTGGCACTCACCTCGGCGAGGCGTGTGAGTGAGCTTCAGGCTCTGGTCTCGGATAGACCGTATATCAGGTTTTATAAGAACAGGGTAGTCTTGCGGATTCATCCTAAGTTCCTTCCGAAGGTAGTGTCCTCCTTCCACCTCAACCAGGAGGTGGTGCTTCCGACGTTCTTTCCCAGGCTGCACGCCAGTAGGGCCGAAACTGTCTTGCATACTCTGGATTGTAGAAGAGCGTTGTCCTTTTACCTAGAACGTACACAGGGGCACAGAAGGGCTTCTCAGCTCTTCGTTTCCTTTGACCCTAATAAATTGGGGTTATCTGTCACTAAGCGTACGTTGTCCATCTGGGTGGCGGACTGTATCGCCTGGGCGTACAGGGCAGCCGGCCTCTCCCTGGAGGGTCGAGTCATGGCCCACCGAGTTAGGGCGAAGGCCGCATCAGTAGCTCACTTCCGCTCTGTTCCGTTGGCAGACATCTGCCGGGCCGCTATTTGGTCTTCAAGCCAGACTTTTGCGGACCACTACTGCCTCGAGAGGGAGTCCCGTAGGGACAGTTCTTTCGGGCAAGCGGTACTCCGTAATCTCTTTGAGGTTTAGGCAACTCCTACCCTCCGGCCCTGGGGTTGGGCTACCATTCAGGTGTGGTCTCAGTGAAGATTCTCTCACTGTTGACGAGGCTCTAGAGAGAGCTCTATTTTTCAGCCTGGGTTCCTGGTAGCCCAGAGCTAGGGAGTCACCCATATGTGAGGACTGACTTCCTGCTTGGTCCTGGAGAAAGAGTAGTTACTCACCTGTAACAGGTGTTCTCCAGGAGCAGCAGGAATCAGTCTTCACGACCCTTCCTCCTCCCCTTGGAGTTGCAGTTGTATATAGTTCATTTTCTTTTTCGTGCTGCCTTTTGGGGAAACTGCTAGGTACGTATGACCTAGATTGGCCACTGTTGGAAACGGGATACTGGGCTTGATGGACCTTGGTCTGACCCAGTATGGCATATCTTATGTTCTTAGCTATGTCATCAGACTGAGCAAGATGGCACCTTTGGGCGGGAAGGGGACCGCGCATGCGTACCTGCATTCCCAAAGGCTTTCTTTGAAAGCTGGGGAAATGCTCCGCATGGGGGCTCCATCGGCGCCGACGTCACCCATATGTGAGGACTGATTCCTGCTGCTCCTGGAGAACACCTGTTACAGGTGAGTAACTACTCTTTCTTTATCTTCACTGTACAGGCAAAAGGTTTTCAGACATTCATTAAGAGGCATGTTTAATAAAGGTTAATGTGCTTTCACAATTTGAATGTGTGCTAAGTGCAGCAACACCCATTTATGTCTATGGCACTTAACACACATTAATGTTTAGTAACATGCCTCTAAGTCATCGTTAGGACAAAAAAAAGGCTTTTGAAGGAGTCCTTTGAAAGCCACTTAAATTTTTAAATGGGCAGCATATACATATGTATAAATCTAATTTATTTTATTTTAATATGAGGCCCAGTGGATATGCAAATATTTATGCAAATGAAGCCCTGAAATTAGTCACCACATATGGCCCTGCAACACCCTCGGCCACCCCTGGAAGTGAGGGAGTAAAAGTGGCGTCTCTCAGCTCTTGCAATTGGAGCCTGTGGGCAGGCGGCATTCACAATCCGCTTACGTCCTGTGGTGCCATTTGCTGGAAGGGGTCTGAAGAGAACTCATAATGGAGTCCGTGTCTAAGGAAAATTGGAATCTTAGGAGGAAAATTGCCTTCTAGAGGAGACTGTGAAAGATGCCTGCTTCCAGTTCTGAAACCTGAAGTGTTTTGGAAGTAGGAGTTCATGAAGAACTCCTCATTCAGTGCTGACCTAGGAATCAAGCTAATTCTGAGGTGGAGGAGAGAACCAACCTGTGGCATCCAGGTATGAAAAAGGCTCCTTAAGTTCCAGGGAGCCCATTTACCCACAAGAGGGTAAGAGGGTAGGTTAGTCCAGAGAAAAAGAAGAGGCAGAAGAGAAAGGGGTCTACCTCTCTGTACCCTGGCACTGCACAACTTCTAATTGTTCTGTATTAACAGTGAATAAGATGGGTAGCAGAACACCTTTTTGTTTCAAAATGGCAAACAAATCAGCTTCTGCCCCGATGCTCTGTGAGACAAAAATTTTATTGGGCCATGTCCCGAGTAGCCCACCCTAGTCCACTGCCTATACAGAAGGCTGTGTTTTTGGTTTTAAAGAATTTTTCAGTTGAGACTTTGAGGCTCAAGGTTTTTTCCCATTTTGGAGGTAGTTTTATAAGGAGCTTCCTAAAGTAATTTATTTATTTATTTATTTATTTAACAGTTCTTCTATACCGCTCTATTTTAGATCAGAGCGGTTTACATTTAACATCAACTATACAACACAGGGAACTTTGAGTTGTATTTACAATAAACAGGGAGATCAACTTGGAAGTTAAGTCACATCGAAGTTAAGTCACATCGAAGTTAAGTCACATTGAAGTCACATCGAAGTTAAGTCACATCGTAACTCCTTTATCCATAAAGCAGGGCATGGGTCATTGGGTGCGGTAGTGGGGTTGATTGCAGCGATAGTGTCTTCAATCTCTCTGCGTGATATTTTTTCAAATTTGTATAGTGGTGATGGTTGGGGCAAGTTATGCTGATTAATGCATCAGCAATGTGCATAAAATAACGGCATTTTAGTGTGTAAATGACATAGTTGCTCCTTAAGTACAAGCTTTCACTGTGGGTGTGCACATGGACCGAGTTTGAGTAGAGTGTACAAGTGCATGCATAAATTATAAAATCTTAGAATTTATGCTTGTATTTTAAAAATCTAGGCATGAGTATTTACATCAGCTCTACGGAGGGTGGGATTGCACCTTAAAGTAATACACATACTCTCACAATTGTGCCTTTTATAAAGTCAAGTGCAAACGTGCTTTATCTAGATGCAACTTTAAAAGATTTCTCTCATTGTGTCTATAGAAGAACTGTTTAATTTTTAATTTTTTGGAATACCACACCGACGTCTGAACTATGTCTAGGGTGCTGGAGTCCAGAAATCCTCTTCCCCGTTTCCCCAAGAGAGAAGTCATATATCCGGTTTCCCCAAGGTAGCCTATGGGAGTAGAGCCCTGGGACTAAACCAGCTCTCTGAGTCATGTGTATCGAGAAGAGGCAACACTTCCTACTTATTTAATGGTTTATGAATGAGGGCATTGAGGTCTTTATTCGCAAATTGTTGTTTTCCATAGTAAATTTTATTTTTGCTAGTGAATTTATTGATTTTGAGAGGTGGTAAACTGACAGTGCTAGGAAGTCCTTCATTTTCCCACAGACAACAGCACAGCAGCTGTGATTGAAGGGTGTCCACTCTTCTCTGTCAATTTCCTTCAACAATGTTGTGAAAGGATCACCTCGTGGAGAGTGAAGCTAAATCACTTTCCAGATCTGTGCAGTTCTCGGACTCTCTGCTGATAGTTGCTTTGGTAGCCTGTTCTGTTTGGTATAAAATTTAAGATGTTGTGGGTTTTCAAAGTTTTGCATTTGGAGAGATGGACTGATTTGCTTTCAGTATTATGTTGGCATACCTCTCAGTGCAGTATTTGATCTCAGCAGTTTGCTCATCGGTGCCTCAGGTGCGATGGACCTGAGCTAGAATTTTTTCCATGACAGGTGTTGATTTGTGGAATTCTTTGTCCCTGATCTTAGTCAAGTGGGTGATATTTTAGCATTTCACAATCAATTGAAGACTCAGGTTTTTTAGTTAAGCATTTCCTGTTCCTTAGGATTGTATTTTAGATCATCATTACTTTGTAATTGCTTATTTTGTTTTTGCTGTCTGTAATGTTCTCTATATATTTTATGTGATAATTAGTGTCTACTGTAAACTGTTTTAAAGTGTAACGAGTTAGCAGTCTACAAATGTATTAAATAAATAAATATTTTCAGGGGAGGTTGATGTGAACATCTATCCACTGGAAAAAAGGACTAGAATGCATCCAATGTATTTCTTTTGCCTTGTATTTGATTGCTGTTATACACTTTGGGTTATTCTATCTTCCATGAAAGGCAGTCTATAAGTGGAAAAAAGCATGACATAAAAGCACCAGCTCATTTTGCATAGGCTGCCAAATGACTTGGAGGCTTCACAGACTTGTTGCTTACATTGGACTTGAGGTGGATTTCAACCAGCCGCTTCATGAAAGCAGATGGGCTCTATAACCCTACATGAGCACTGAGTCTCTCTGTTTCTGAGCATCTTCTAGTTCGTAATATTTTCTTTTCATTTTCAACTTGAAATTGATGAGAAAAAAATCAGATATATTAAACAGCAGAATGTAATATTCATAGCTCTCACCTCTTTTAAGTCTTCATAGGTTGTGATCAGAACGTCCTCATCATCCAGGTGTTTGTTCCAGGCGAGTAAAGAGTCAAAATAGGAGCCCCAGCAAACTGCAGCAAAAAAAATCATTAAGAAACCAGAGCAACTGGAGTAGATCCAAAAACAATGTGGCAAAAATAACTTCTGGGCCAATATTCAGCCACCGTGGTCAGCATATTTTTAAATGCCAGCTGTTGCAGTCCCAAAACTCCAGATAATCAGCGCTGATATTGGGTAGTGGGCTTTTCTGCTGTTCTATCATTATGCGGATATTTATCTAGATAGTTGAATGAATATCCCCCCCCCCCCTCTCTATGGATAACTTGTCATTCCACCCTAGCTACACCTGTGGACTGCCCCAGCACTATTTGGCAAGGCAGTGTGTAAGATAGTAATGCTGAATATTGCTGGATAGCCCCAGCCAGGGCTCCTTTTCCTAAACCCCGCTAACCAGTTAATGCGCAATTTAGTGTGTGTTAGCTAGCTGCAATGATCGCTAATGCACGCCATGCTAGCTACCATCTGCCAAAATGCAGGTTAACTTACAATCATGCACTATTGTGCAGCGTGGGCAGTTTAAGGGCACAGCATGGGCATGGAGAGCACAGTAGTGTGCAAGTTCACCTAATTACTTTTCTATGAAGTTATTAGATGAAGCTGCGTTAATTGCCCCATGCATTAGCTGCCGGGTATATGTGGATCACGCCCCTGACAGCAAACACTGACACTTTGCACAACGTGCATTGACAGCGCACTTTAAGTGCAAAATATTAATGGGATTTAGTAAAAGGGGGGTCTTAATCTGTAGGGAAGAATAACCCAAACTATAGGTATACAATGCTAGATTCCTCTTTAGGAGTTACCACCCAAGAAAAGGATCTGGGTAATCCTCTGTTCAGTGCAGGGTGGCTAAAAAAACAAACAGAATATTAGAAATCATTAGGAAAGGAACAGAAAATAAAGCAAAGGATATCATATTGCCTCTGTATTGCTCCATGGTGCAACCACATCTTGAGTACTGTGTGCAATTCTGGTCTCCGAATCTCAAAAAAGATATAGTGGCATTTGAAAAGGTACAGAGAAGGACAACCCAAATGATAAAGGGCATGGAACAACTCTTCTATGAGGAAAGGCTGAGGAGGTTAGGGTTCTTCAGCCTAGAGAAAAGATGGCTGAGAGGAGACATGCGCAAGGTTCCACATTGGGAATCGCCACTCAGGAAAAGGATCTGGGCGTCATCGTGCATAGTATGTTGAAACCCTCTGCCCAGTGTGCGGTTGTGGCCAAGAAAGCAATTAGAATTCTAGGAATCATAAGGAAAGGAATAGAAAATAAAACCAAGGCTATGCCTCTCTATCACTCCATGGTGTGACTGTACCTTGAATATTATGTGCAGTTCTAGTCACCATTTCTTAAAAAAGATATAGAAGAATTGGAAAAGGTACAAAGAAGAGCGACCAAAATGGAAAAGAAATGGAAGGATATCCCTATTTATTTATTTAACATTTTTTATATACCGCACTATTCATCATCAGTGCGGTTTACATTGAACATCAACATACCTGTCAATCCATGACTGATCTAGGTTTACAGATAACAGGGAAGATAAACTGGGTGTTAACTGGGGAATAACTATCTACATAATTATACATAATTATATATACATTGAATAGGTTACATCAAGTTTTGATATTTGATAAGAATATAGTGTTTTCACATTTTGATCCTTTGTTCTGGATTGTTGTTATGTGTAGTAGTTATCTGAGTGATGCGGGAGACGGATTCTATTGTGTGTATGGTAGCTTGAAGTGTAAAGTGAATAGATAGTGCTTGATGGACTTTCTAAATTGGGTGATATCCCTGATTGATCTGATGTTTGGAGGTAGTTTGTTCCAGCACTTGGGAGCATAGGACACAAAAGCTCTGTTAATAGTTTGTTGTGTCCATTTTGTGGAGATACTGGGAGTAACTAGTGTGTTTTCTGCTACTAGTCTCCTATGAGGAAAGACTTAAAAGGTTAGGGCTCTTCAACCTGGAAAAGAGACGGCTGAGGGGAGATATGATAGAGGTCTATAAATTAAGGAACAGAGAGGAATAGGTAAACATAGATCGGTCGTTTACTCCTTCAAAAAGTAGAAAGACTAGGGGACATGCAATGAAGCTACAATATGGCACATTTAAGGCTAATCGGAGAAAATATTTTTTCTCTCAGCGTGTCATCAAACTCTGGAATTTTTTACTGGAGGATGTAGTAAAAGCTTTTAGTATAACTGAGTTCAAAATAGGTTTGGACGAGTTCCTGGAGGAAAAGTCCATATGCCATTATTAAAGACGACTAGGGAAATCTACTGCTTATCCCTGGGACAAGCAGCATGGAATCTGTCTACCTTTGGGAACCTGACAGGTACTTGAGACCTGGAATGGCCACTGTTGGAAACAGGATATTGGGCTTGATGGACTCTTGGGGGTATGTTTACTAAACCGTCTTGATGTGCACCTGGCGATAGTGTGCAGGCTGCCATAAAAGGAGTGGGCGTTTCAGTCTTAAAGCAGCAAAACGGGAGTATCGCGCGATAACGCGCGCTGCTGCGCACATGATCGTGCGAAGCGCCGCTAAGCGCGTTACCGCGCGGTAATCTTAAGTAGGCGCACAGACAGCCAAACATAGAAACAGAAGTGTAGCACAATGGTTAATACACTGACTGATGATACAGGGGTCATGAGTTCGATCCCCCAGTGTGCCTAATGCATAAGGCTGGCTGAGGCATCAGCTGTGACATGTAAGTATTGTTTCCTGAGGCATTTTATTTGTATTTTATTTATTGCTGCCAGCAAACACACCCTCACGTGCCGTAACCTAAGGTGCCGCATAAGGCACCCTATAAGGCACCCCATAGGGCGCATTATAAAGTGCACTGTCCGCCACGGCACCCTATAATGTCCCCTATAGGGCACCCTATAAGGCGCTCCATAGGACACCTTATAAGGCACCTTATATGGACTGTAACCATAAGGTGCCTCAGAAGGCGCTTTATAGGGTGCCCTATAAGGCGCCTTATAGGGCGCCTTCTGAGGCACCTTATGGTTACAGTACCCTGAGGGTGTTTTTCTGGCAGCACTAATGTACATTAAAAAAAGACAATGCTTTGGACAGTCCTATCAAAGAACCCCTACTGTGGGTTTGAACCCATGACCTCTGGCTCCACAAGTAGTGAAATAACCAGTGGCCTACAGCTCCATAGCTGCTAGCAAACTCCTGGCTGGCTGCAGAAGGACTGCACGTCACCACACAAACAGTCTGCTGTGGTCACCAGGATAGGGTTAACCCACTCATACCCATGATGCTCTGCACATGCAAATCAGCAGTCTACAGATGATCACAAGATGGGGTATGCACCCTCACAGCACCTCGGCCTGGTAGGGGGAACTAACCGTGTGTGGTACTGGCACAGAGTAGCAACACACCGTCACATTGTGCAGGTACTGCACTCACCCTGAGGGTGAGGTGGGGCGCCCAGCACCAGGTCCACAGCAGAGATAGGCCATGCTGCAGGTCCCCAGCAGTGCTAATGTGTGAGATAGGTAGTTTTTGCAGACACACCTTGGATATATCTGTATGTCTCAGTCAGGTTTAGCCCCTATGGACCCCTAGGAGGCTTATGTACCACCACCCTCTTCCTCCTCCAGGGCTGCGGGGGGTAAACAGGTCTCCCACCAACAGATCCACATTCTACCTCCCTGCAATGGTGGCAGTAGAGGGGACCATCAACCCCAGTCCTGCTGGGGAACAGACACCCTACAGGGCAGTCAATGCAGCTCTGTACACATCCATAACGCAATAGCAGACAGACATTAGGCCTGGATATGCTAAGCTGCCCCCCACCACTATCTGATATTCTCCTGCAGCAAGCCTTCAGCCGCTGCACCCTGCAAGGCGTTCCATCAAGACACATACCAGCTGCAGACAGTCTGCTAGCTAGTCCATAGTGCATGTTCCTGGTGGAAATTCGCATGAGGGGCAACTCCCCCACAGCTCCCCAGAAAACCTGTAATGTATAAATGTACATATGTAAATTATTACCCCCTTCGCTTAGAAGTAGATAATTTTCTGCGTGACGTGCTAACCTCTCGAATCTTTATGTACAAACCAAAATTATTCTGTCTTGATTCGACAGCTTTATCCATGTAATCTTCCCCGCTTCTGATCGCTGGAAGGAGCGGTATACAAATGCTTGCTAAATAAATAAAATAAAATAAAAATAAATGCGTGCACCCAGAACTGGGATGTCAGCATACACACCAAGCAGATAAGTCAGTGACTGGGCCCCAAAAGGGAACCCATACATATCACATGAGAGAAATACTATATAGCACAATGGGGGAGCCTAGCCATGCCGTGGTCACTGCTCAGTCAGGGTGAGAGTGATCTCCCAGCGGAACATGCTGTGGCCACCCTGTCTATGCAGGTGGTGGCCGGGCATTACAATGTCCCAGCCAGTGCCCTATGCCCTGTGCAGATGCATCCTGGCCAGGCCACCCTGTCCGGGCTATACCCATGTTACCTTGCTCCTCATTATGCACATTGGCAGGCCAATACTGGCAACAGTGCTGGCAGTGTGGGCTGTGGAGGGTGTTTGCAGCCACCACACACTGGATAGACAGACACACACTCCCACAACTATGCCAGCATTGTGCTACTATAGAGGTGTTTAGCAGCCCTGGCCACCACACCAGTCCTGGGCACAGTGCAGGCATGGATATGGTACGCAATACTGTTGGGGGTCACTCCCCAGGGTGGTAAACACTGTCAGAGACCAGACCTGAAGCACACTCCACAGACATCAGAAAGGTTGCTATGATGGAGCTCAATCAGCAAACTGTGCTTAACGTAGGAATTGCTATCTGTCAGTAATCATAGCAAACGTTTGATAGCTGTGTACCGTATTCCCAGGCAGGGCCGGCCCGTCCATTGAGCGAGAATGTTTTTTGCACAGGGCCCCGCGTAAAAAACATTCTGATCCAAAAGTAAAATTTAAAAATTTTTTTAAAAAGCTGTCTGCTGCCGCTTCCGGGGCCGCCGCGGCAGAATCAAGTGTGCCGCGGGGCCCCCCTGTGCCCGGCAGAGCCTGCCCTCCCCTGTATCAGCTCTCTCTTTCCAGCGGCAGTCACACGCGCCGGCTTTCAGAGCGTGAGGGGAGAGTTTCTCCCTCGCTGCTCTGTTAAGCCCACGGGGGCTGATGCCCTGCGGCTTAACAGAGCCGCGAAAGGGAAACTAGTCCCTTCGCGCTCTGAAAGCCGGCGCATGTGACTGCCGCTGGAAAGAGAGAGCTGATACAGGGGAGGGCAGGCTCTGCCGGGCACAGGGGGGGGGCCCCGCGGCACACTCGATTCTGCTGCGGCGGCCCCGGAAGCGGCAGCAGACAGCTTTTTTTATGTTAAATTTTCCCTGGGCTGGGCTGGGCTGGGCTGGGGGGGGGGGGGGTGTAGGGGTGGTGCGGGGGGATGGGCGCGGGGGGGGGGGTAGGAGTGGTGATGGGCGCTGGGGGGGCTTAAACTAAAAATTGGGTGATGGGGGATTAGGACTGGAAATGGGCTGGTGGGATTAGGACTGGAAGTGGATTGATGGGGGGTTAGGACTGGTAATGGGCTATGGGGGGCTTAAACTAAAAATTGGGTGATGGGGGATTAGGACTGGAAATGGGCTGGTGGGATTAGGACTGGAAGTGGGTTGATGGGGGGTTAGGACTGGTAATGGGCTATGGGGGGCTTAAACTAAAAATTGGGTGATGGGGGATTAGGACTGGAAATGGGCTGGTGGGATTATGACTGGGATTGGGCTATGGGGGGCTAGGACTGGTAATGGGTTGGGGGGTTGCTAGGACTGGAAATGGACTGAGTGGAAGGGGGCTTGAACTGCAAATAGCTGATGGGGACGGGGCTTGGAATGGAAATGGGCTGTGGGGAAGAGGGGGGCTTGAAAGGCAAATAGCTGATGGGGAGGGGGACTTGGAATGGAAATGGGCTGAGTGGAAGGGGGCTTGAACTGCAAATAGCTGATGGGAAGGGGGGCTTGGAATGGGCTCTTAGGGGAGGGAGCTAGGACAGGAAATGGGCTGATGGAGGGGCTAGGATAGGACCGGGAATTGGGTGTTGGGGGGGAGCTAAGATTGGAAATGGGCTGTGTTGGGGGCTTGGATTGAAATGGACTCATGGAGGGGCTAGAACTGGAAGTAGGCTCATGGGGGGCTTGGATTAGAAATGGGCTGAGTGGAGGGGAGCTAGGATTTAACATGGGCTGATGGCGGGGCTAGGAAAGGACTAGAAATGGGCTGATGGGAGGCTGGTATTGGAAATGAGCTGATGAAGGGACTTGGATAGGACTGGAAATGGATGGGGGGCCAGGACTGGAAATGGGCTGATGTGGGGACTAGAAGGGAGCGGATACTGGGTGGGGCTGGAACTAAAAGGGAGCTGATGTTGGGGGAGATTAGAAGGGGATGGGGCTGGGATGGTGAAATGGAGAGGGGAAAAATATTTTGTGTGGGAGGGAAGACTAAGACAATTGGCCGGGTATTGGGAGACTAAGTGGGGATTAAGGATGGAGGGGTAAAATTTGAGTGGATGAAATAGGAATGAGGAAAGAGCAAAAGGAGAAAGATTATTATGTTAAAGCAGATGTAGAGAGAGAATGGAAAAAAACTAGAAGAGAAGAAAGGACAAATGGACAGCAGACGATGGAGAGATAGCAGAAGACACAAATAAGCCAGAAGAAAGTGGCTGGAACAATTGCAACTGAAAAAAAATGCACAAAAGCTACAAAGATATCTCTTTATTTTGAATTTATTAACTGGAATATGTCAGCTCTGGGAAATGTGCATCATTAATGTCTGTGCTTTGTTTAGTACAAGAGGAAATTAATTTATAGTTTTATTTCTACATTGTTGTTGTACATTCCAAGTTTGGCTTTTAGGGTTCCCAGTTTAATTATTGTCTTTCTGTTTTTAAATTATGATTCCTTGTTTGGTGATGGTCTATGTTCTGCATGTGTAACTGAGCTGAGGTATTCTGTTTATGTAATTCCTATTTGACATTGTCACTTGTTCTCTTTCCCCAGTAGGTCATGTATTGTTATTCTCTGAAATGTATTGGTTTAATATTTGCAGTGTTGCCTTTTGATAGGTAGGGTATGGTGCTTTATGAGTCCTGGTAGTGCTGTTAGGATACGGTGGGTTTGCTATGGGTTCTAAATGGGCAGTGTTTGTAGTAGTTCCTAATGTGCCTGGCGGTTGGCACTGGATTATAGTAATGTAGAAATCTTTGTCTTTCTTTATCCATACACTCATGAAGAGGCATGTTTACTAAAAGTTAGTGTATGGTAACATTATGCAAATATTTATGCAAATATTTATGCAAATGAGGCCCCGCACCGAGTCTCCGCACATGGCCCCGCACCCCCCTTGGGCCGCCCCTGTTCCCAGGTGTAGGGTGGCATTGCTAAGGTATGCAAGTGCTAGTATTGGGAGATGCACGCAGGGCCCAATGTCCTGCCTCTCCAGGAGGCATTGGCTAATGGAGCCTGTGGGTGTGGGTGTGTCTGCCCCTGTTGGCTGCTGCTTTACGGCAGAGGTTCCCAACTCCAGTCCTGGTGTGCCAAACACTGTTCGGGTTTTCATGCTGTCCCTCATGAATATGCATGAGATACATCTGCATACCATGGGGGTGGTGCATGGATATGCAGCACAGGCATCTTTATTAGAGGCAGCATGGAACCTGAATGGTGTTTGACCCTCCAGGACTGCATTTGGGAGACTCTGCTCTAGGTAATACGCCTGTTTATGGTGTCTTTGCTCTGTAGGGTAAAATGTAGGTGTTTTGGGCATGTTTATGTCATCTGCAATAAAGGTTCTGTCTGTATTAGCACGTTGTAGTAGTGGGTAAAATATGGGGGACTGGGTTGGCAGGCACCATAGCTGGGACTTGAACCTGTGACCTTCTGCCTCCAAACACACTGGTTGTGTGCACTGCACCACCGTGTTGCCACAGAGACAGTGCATTCCCTGGTGATACCATGACTGTTTGTCCGGCAGGGCCTGTCTTTTGCAGTGCATGGCACCCACCTACACAGGGCTAGGCCATGGTCTGCTCTGGGCAGCTGCCACTGCCCCCCTCCACCACCAGTACTCCTCTGCCACCATGCTGACATGCCCTTCTGCTGGTGGTGCTGGTGGTGTGCAGTCTCAAGCCATCCAGTGTGCAGGTAGGCAGCTGCCTATGGTGCGTGTTCTGGGGTAGGAGTGCTTGCATAGATGTCCACGCTTCCCCCCAACACCGCCTGCCAATGTTCTGTGCCCTTGGAGGTACCTGCTGGTACTATCCCCTGTGACACTGTGATAAACACTCTCGTGCCCATGTTGGGCCCTCATCAGTTGCTGTCTGGCTGCTGTACAGTTTCAGCATTCCTAAGTGCCACCTAGGCATCTGCCTAGTCCGCACTGTGCCCCAGCTGCACCACAGCATGTGCCGCCTGCAGCCCTCTGTATCCCCTTTCCCAGCATCTGTCCAGTTGCCCATTCCGACATGCCCGCCCTGCTGTTGTGGAACATGTGCATGCCATAGGAAACCTGTCCAATGGAGAGGAAAACCCTGATCAGTGCTATTTCACTGTGGGATCATTCACCTTGTATGGGGACCACTGTTCCCTCTAAGCTGTGCACGTGTGCGCGCGCACACACCTCACCGTGTGAGCGCACAACAGAGCGCACAAAAATTACGGTTCTGATTCTGATAGAAAACAACACAGACGTTCTTAAAATTGAAAAGTTGTGTATTTATGTTTTTCACAAGTTATACAATATTTTCTAGTGCAATCAATGTGGTGTACATACTGTATTCTGATGTGTAGTCAAATTTTAATGTATATAACTCGGAGTGTCGTTATGTGGCACACAAAAATTTAACCTTCCTTCAAAAGCTGCACAGCTGATATTTTATGCGCACACAGCCTACAGAAAATTAGAGGGAACATTGATGGGGACAGAGCGTAGACCCTTCCAAAATGCATATCTTTTTTTTGGGGCTTTCTTGGGAGTGTTTTTTGATGTTTCCCATTACTGTCACTATTGCCCAGCTTGGTTATGTTTATTTTACATTTACTTCTGTTCATTTTCAATGTTTATTTGCCCTTTTGTTCCGTGCACATGTATCACACTTATCACTTTTTGTAGGTTTCCCTGGTTTTGCTGTACATTGCTGACGGAGATGGTTTCTTTTCCCTTTAAATCAGCTCTAACGCCAGGGTTTCACTGGCGTTAGTTTTGAGCCTCGGATTTCACAGCGTTGGTGTGCATGGAGCCTCTGCCCTCCCACTCTCCACCCATTGACCCCTTCTCTCCGGCCCTGGGGAGCCTTCCTCCGTCCTCCGGGAGCCTTTCCCCGCCTTCAGCGCTCGTTTGCGCCGCAGCACGCGTTATCGCGCGATATGGTACCTGTGCACCTTAAAAAATGCCATCATCGCGCGATAAGGTACCTTATCGGGCGATAAGGTACCTTATCGCGCGATAACATCGCAGAGCGCACGTTAAGACAGTTTAGTAAACATACCCCTAGGTCTGATCTAGTATGGCATATCTTATGTTCTCATGAGACATAATTGAGGTCTATAAAATCCTGAGTGGAGTGGAACGAGTAGACATGAATCAATTATTTACTCTTTCAAAAAAATACAAGGACTAGGGGACATGCCATGAAGCTGCAAAGTAGTATATTTAAAACAGGAGAAAATATTTTTTCTCAAATTTATAATTAGTCTTTCAAACTCATTGCTGAAGGATGTGGTAAAAGCAGGTAGTGTAGCTGGGTATAGAAACAGGACGGCATAAAAAAAACATATGGCCTATCTAGTCTGCCCTTCCATATCAACTACTATAGTCCCTTTTTTTCTGTGTTTGTCCCATGTTTTCTGGAATTCAAATACTATCCTCATGTCCACCACCTCCATTGAGAGACTATTCCATGCATCTACCACTCTTTCCATAAAGAAATATTTATGCATATTACTCCTGAGTCTATTCCCTTTCACCCTCATCCTATGTCCCCCCGTTACAGAGCTTACTTTCAATTGAAAGAGGCTCTCTTGTGCATTTATGCCGCAGAGGTATTTAAACGTCTCTATCATATCTGTTCTATCCCACCTTTCATCTACATATGGAGATCTTGGTCCCTATATGGTTTATAACGAAGACCACTGATCATTTTGGTAGCCACGTTCTTCACTGACTCCACCCTGTTTATGTCCTTTTGAAGGTGCAGTCTCCAGAATTGCACACAGTACACTCCAAATGAAGTCTCACCAAACACTTGTACAGAGGCACCATCACCTCTTTTTTTCTGTTGGCCATTCCTCTCTCTATGCACCCAAGCATTCTTCTAGCTTTTGCCATCACCTTTTCTACCTGTTTAGCCACTTTAAGATCATCAGAAACAATCATGCCCGGGTTCTGTTCTTCTTTCATGTACAGAAGTAGTTCACCCTCTATACTGTACCGCTCCTTTGGATTTTTGCAGCCCAAATGCATGACCCTGCATTTTTTAGCATTAAATTTCAGCTGCTAAATTCTTGACTATTTTTCAAGCTTAGCTAGGTCCCTCCTCATGTTATCTACTCCTTCCTGGGTGCCTACTCTATTGCAGATTTTGGTATCATCCACAAATAAGTAAACCTTACCTGATAGCCCTTCCACAATATCAGTAACAAAGATGTTAAAAAGAATTGGACCAAGGACAGATCCCTGTTGCACACCACTGGTAACATCCTTCTCCTCAGCGTTTAAAACACTTTGGACAAATTCTTGGAGGAAAAATCCAAAACCAGTTATTAATGTAGTCCAACAGAAAACCTCTCCTTATCCCTGGGGATAAGTAGCATGGAACGGGTTACTTTCAAGATTTATCAGGTATTTGTGACCTGGATTGGCCACTATTGGAAACAGGATACTGGGCTTGAGGGACCTTTGGTCTGACATAGTATGGCAGTTCTTATGCTCTTTTATTATGATAGCGGATGTTTATGTTTATTGAGTATTTGATATACCACCTTCCACAGGGTAGGCATCAAAATGGTTTACAATTAAAAATAAACGAGAAACAGGAAAGGAACTCCATTCTAGGAGGTACAGTAGAAAAGGCAGATGAGAGAGACTAAAAATAGAAATAAAATGCAAAAGTCTTAGAACAGGGGCAGGACGTATGTCACTTCTCCGGGCTAACCCTCATCCCTGAAATCTGAGAACTCTGACTCAAAGAAATGGGTTTTAAGGGTCTTTTTGAATTTTCAGTAGCAAGATTCTATTCGTATATAATCAGGTGAAGTAGTCCAGAGGTGTGATGCAAGGAAAAAGACAACCAAGAAGCCAGATCAGTGCTTTTGAATGTTCACCACTTATTTTTTTCTTGTTCTTGAAGGTTTTCTTGACAGACATTTTATTTTTCATTCGATTGGTATGACCACCCTCACTATCTTTAATTGTTAGAGAAAGGGAATGTAAAGAAAAGATGTAATACACTTCTTAGTAAGGTTCAAAGTTAAATGTATTTGACTAACTACTTATCAATAATACCTAAGCAGTTTACAGTACTAACATTTCAACAGACAAAATTAAAAGGAAATAAGTAAAGGGTAAATGAGATCAAATAAAGTAAAAGCAATAAATAAAATAAATCTATAAAAAAGAACACCAAATAATGCTGAGGCTCAAATCTGCAGGTTTCTATACAGTGCATGCAGCCTTTCATACGGTACATGATTCACATTTTTTATGCAGTCAGTGCAACACCATGCATCAGTGTTTATTCACACCAAAAACAGCGTCAACTACAAAACCGATGATCCAGTGACTGCACAGAACCACACCAGTCCAAGGACTCCAGCTGATGGCCATTTCTTTTTTGGGGGGCGGGGGGAGTATAAGGAGGTGCGTTTGCTTAAAATAACATGGATTAAGAGTTAGGCAATTAGGAGAAGAGTGTACCTGATGGACATCTGGACATAACTGTATAGTTGACATACATGTTGAAAATACATGCATACGTTTTGCCTGTGTGGCTACATAACATAACTTAACCAGCCACCAATCAACTACTCAACCCCCCTCCCCGCCCCTACACCCTCCCTCATACCTCACCCACTCTGAGCATCTTATGTCATTAATGATCCCCTAGACTTACAAACCTAAGCTAAGGTTGACTATTACCTCCAAGTTAATCTCCCTGTTCACTGTAAACCGCTTTGACCGTAGGATAAAGCGGTATAGAAAAACTGTTAAATAAAATAAAAATGTTTAAAAAAGAAAGTATGCGCACACTTCCTGTTTGAAAATTACATTTATACCTGCTCTCAACCATACATGAATTTCCTGAATTAGTTGGCATGTATGTGTGTGTCTAGCAGGACCCCAGCAAACCCCTCTTTGAAGGCTGTAGACTGTTCTTCCTGGGGCTACAGAGAAAAGGGGGAGGGGTGCATAAGAAGAAACTCTTCATAGCTTCATGTGGATCTCCGTCACTTTATTGCCTCCCAGGGTAGCAATACCATCCCTACCCAGGGCAAATGATTGCGGCAGACTCTTTCATAGTGCTTCACTTTTTCTTGCACTCTCATTATAACCACACCTTAGAGCAGGGTTTCTAAACCTTTTTATAACTTACAGATCCCCAGTGGATCGCCCAGCATGTCCCTATACCCCGTTCGCTAGACTGTCAAAATCATATACAGAGTGGCACAAAAAAGTGAGAACATCTGGTAAATTAAAAGCTTAAATATTTACTTATTTACCTTTTTTAGCTATATAACATCTTTATTTCGACAATTTCCAGTCGCCATCTTTTTTTTTAAAATTTGTCAATCGTTTACATCTGTCTTTTTGAATTTTTAAATAACTTATATGCTATGAGATGTTCTCACTTTTTTTGGGCCACCCTGTCTATATATATATATAGCTATAAACAGAATAGTTTAAAGAAAATCTTAAGGATTTTATCAGATTTATACCCAAATCACAAATACATAAGATAACTGAAGCACCTCCACTGGCTTCCGATACATAGCAGACTCAAGTACAAAACCCTACTGCTAACTTTCAAAGCCATCAATGGGCTTTCATCCTCATCATTATCTGAATTAATCCAGACCACTCCCTCCAACAGGTCCAGAAGATCAGTGGAACTCAATACACTTACAGTCCCAAAATCAATAACCCAATGCACCCAGTCAACAGCAAGTAGGGCCTTCAAACTCTGCACGCCCAGATGCTGGAATACACTACCCTCCAACATCCGTGCAATTCCTGACCTACTCCAGTTTAGGAAAGCCTTGAAGCACCACCTCTTCCTCCTGTACTACCCGATAGACATTGCCGTAGCAGCCCCATCCACAGATAAAACACAAAACGCCTACGGCTAGACCAATGAGGTGAACCACACTGTGCTGCAAGATTGTATATAGTTACCCCATGTTATCCAAGTTTTAATTCCCTGTTCAATGTAAACACAGAGTACCCAAGGAAATGTGTAGTTCTATGTTTTATTGTAAACCGCGCTGATGTTGAATAGCGCGGTATAAAAGAGACTGGAAATAAATAAAATAAATAAATAAATAAATAAAATAACTACAGTGGAGTGGAGGAGTGGCCTAGTGGTTGGGGCAAGGTACTTCAGGCCGGAAGGTCGGGGGTTCAAATCCCACTAGAGGACAGCAACCTTGGGCCGGAAGGACTGGGGTTTCTAGTCCCACAGGTGCTCCTTGTGGTCTTGGGCAAGCCACTTAACCCTCCATAGTCCATGTTCCCTGTAAAATAGTTATCTCCAAGTTATAATGCCCTGTTCAATGTAATTTCAGTTTGTTCAATGTAAACCGCACTGATGCAGAATAGCGCGGTATATAAGAGAATGTAAATAAATAAATAATAAATAAATAACTAGTGAGATTTTTGCTGTTTTTGTGCAATCAAAACAGGGAATCTTGGTACAGTTACTGACAATGTTATTTGTATGTCCTTAGACACACAAAGTCGATTTCTCCACTTTCATTTTAGGTTTAATAATGCAGAGAATCCTATTTCACCGAGATAAGTAGTTGTAAAGGGAACCAAAACATCCATTGCCCTCATCACTAAGCTAGGGTAAGCTGTGATTTGCCCACGCCAAAACTGCGTGATATCCAACCCAGCCTTTTCAAAATCAGCTTTCTTTCTTGGGTCTTCTTGGAATTCAATGAAATCGTCCTTTGATAAATCTTGTCACTCATCATAGATATATATAGGATTGCCAATTTTTTGAAAAAGAACAACCCGCCACCTGGGGCTATCCATGAGTGATGACAGCATACTTGAATGCTGTAGAGAAGATTGAAGAGGAGCGGGACAAGTTTAGAATATAAGTGATGGAAGGAATAATGGAGGAGGAGATAGTATAAGCGGTGAGAGGGAATAGGATCAGAAGACGAAGTGGTGAATTTAGAAGAAGAAAGGAGTAATGTAGTTGTTTCTTCAGAGATAATAGGAAAGGAAGAGAAAGTAGGGAAAGAGGAGGGGAAACGTTGATATAGGGGAGAGGGAATAGGAGATGAAGAAGGATTGGTGAGGAATTGAAGAGAGATCTTAAGAATTTTATCACCGGAAAAAGTCAGCCAAGGCTTGGCTGGAGAGAGAAGCAGGGATAGGAGGAGGGAGGTGCCTTAAGAAGGGAATTTAGAGTAAAAAAGAGGTAATGCAGGTTAGAGGCTAGGCCAGGGGTCAGTTCTATAAAATAGTTTTGCTTGGCTAGAGCCTCTAATTCCAGCCCCCCCCCCCCTCGGCATCAGTCCTCCTCCAATATCACCTTCCAGCCCCCACCCCCCCATCCTCCAGCATCAACCCATTTCCAGTCCTATTTCAGTGCTAATGTCACCCAAGGTGTAAAAAAATTAAAGTATTTACCATGATTCTGTAGCATTTATTTATTCATTTAGCAATTCTTCTGTACCACTTTTCCATGTTATCAAGGCGGTTTACATTGAACAAAGCAGTTTTACATAGAACAGTTGATGTTATAACTTTATACATCACAAAGTTGAACAAGCAGGTGATAAAGGAGGTGATAATGCCTCTGTATAAGTCTTTGGTGCGACCTCATTTGGAGTATGGTGTGCAATTCTGGAGACCGCACCTTCAAAAGGATGTGAACAGGATGGAGTCGGTGCAGAGGGTGGCTACTAAAATGATTAGTGGGCTTCATTATAAAGCATATGAGGACAGACTTAAGGATCTTAATATGTACACCTTAGAGGAAAGGCGGGATAGAGGTGATATGATTGAGATGTTTAAATACCTCCGTGGCATAATTGTTCAGGGAGAGAGCCTCTTTCAATTGAAAGCAAGTTCTGCTACGAGGGGATATGGGATGAGGGTGAAGGGAGATAGATTCAGGAGTGATATGCGGAAATATTTCTTTACGGAAAGAGTAGTGGATCTGTGGAATAGTCTCCCAGTGGAGGTGGTAGAGATGAGGACAGTAACTGAATTCAAAAAAGCCTGGGACCAACACAGAGGATCTCTAAAGGTAAAAAGTGGACTGTTGTAGTTGTTGTTATGGAAGGACAGACTAGATAGGCCATGTGGTCTTTTTCTGTCATCATGTTTCTATGTTTCTAAGCAGAAGAGGGAGAACAGGCAGCATCTGGACCACGCTAGAGAGCCGCGGCAGAGAAGTTGTTTTTTAAAAATGTTTTAAAGAAAATGCAGCCACAGATGTTGAGGCAGGACAGCTTGGGGCTGAGATCGGGGCTGTCAGCCTTGGGCAGTGGCAGCAGAATTTAAAAAGAAAAGTGAAGCCGCAGGGCTGGGCTCAGGCAGCATATGGGGTCATGCAAGTGTCAGAGAGAGCCATGCTCACCGTGGCTGCTCCTATTTAAGGCTTGTGGTGCTTCTGGCTATTCTAGAGTGCTGGACTGCTGTGAGGATTGTGGTGGCAGCACCCAGGAGTAGCCACAAACACCGCGGGCCTGAAACGAGAGCAGCCATGTGATCGCAACTCTCCCTGACACCTGCATGACCCCATATGCTGCCTGAGCCCAGCCCCGTGGTTTCATTTTTTTCTTTTTAAATTCTGCTGCCGCTGCCCAGGGCTGACTCGGGCCTACCATGGCTGCTGACAGCCCCAGTCGCAGCCCGAAGCTGTCCTGCTGCATGTGTATGACTGGTCCTGGCAGGGTTGTGCTAGGGTTTCTGGCGCTTCCCTGCAACCTATAAATTGTCGCCCCTCCCTCATGATTATTAATGTTGGCTACACCCCACCCTCATTTTTTCCAAAACTCCTTTCTGAACTCTTGTCACGTGATGCTAGTTTTTCTCCTTCAAATCCAATGTTGTAAGAAAATAGCAGTGAAATGGCAAATACATAGCCAGAATAAAAATAACTATTTAGCAGTAAATACTTAGCATCATTTAAACAGGCTGTGATAGTCCAAAAAATCGGATTCTGGTCATCTTACTAACAACAACATAACATTCTCCAGTACCAGGTATATAGGTTAACTAATATAAAACCCTACAAAAGTCTCCAAAGATATTCAAGGCCAAATCTACCATACCACACCTTACCATACCAGTATAAACTTACAAAACTCATACGACAAGGGGCCTACCCAGAAAAAAGCAGCACTATAAATACTGCAGGGGGCCCTAGAACATTCATACATCTATTTGAAAAACTGAACAAATCAAATTACTACAGTACAGTATAGATCCGTACGTACCAACTCCATGTTAACAGAATAACTGGCCTCAGTCACACACTCAGAACACAGACCCTCACTAAGTACAGAATAAGTGACTTCAACTATAAAATATGTAGACAAAAATGAAACTGAAATCCAAAGAAGCCAGATGCCGCATGCAGTGCAACATCAGATAAATAAGAGATGCAGTTCTCCATACTGTACTGTGTAAAATATAAAGATAGCGCAAAGTCCAATCACTAAATTGAAAATAAAATTAGTTTTCTACCTTTGTTGTCTGACCATTTTATTCTCTGATCATGCTGGTCCTAATCTGAGGCTTCTGCTTTCTTAGCTCTCTTTCTATGGTCTGTAGTCCATCTGCCATTTCTTGTCTCCTCTTTCATTTTCTTTACTTCCTTCCACCAGCCTTTTTCCAGTCCCAGTAACTCTCCGCAGAAGGTCCTCTTTCCAGTCCTCCTCCCTCCTTCCAATAGGAGGGAGGAGTAGCCTAGTGGTTGGGACAAGGTACTTTAGGCCGGAAGGTCGGGGGTTCAAATCCCACTAGAGGACAGCAACCTTGGGCCAAAAGGACTGGGGTTTCTAATCCCACAGATGCTCCTTGTGGTCTTGGGCAAGCCACTTAACCCTCCATTGCCCATGTTCCCTGTAAGTATTAGTGTATGTGTCTCATATCCCTGTGTGTTAAATGTATCCCCCAATTGTGTTGTGACCGCTTTGATTGAAGGATAAGGCGGTATATAAAACTGTCTAAATAAATAAATAAATAAATGTCAACCCCCTAGCATTCCCAGGACTGACACTGGTGTCCATTCCATTCCAGTCCCCCTCCTTCCCCATGGTCCAGTCCCTTCTAGTCCAAATACCATCCCAGGTATCAGCTCATTTCCAGTAACAGTGCTACTTCCCCGTGTCAGCTCCCTTACAATCTCAGTGCCCCCTCCTTTCCAGACCCCCATCACCCAACCACCTACCAGTCCCACCTCCAGGTGTCAGCTCCCTCCAGTCCCACCCCCAGGTGTCGGCTCCCTTCAATCCCCCTCCAGTACTATCCCCAGGTGTCAGCTCCCTTCCATCCTCCTCCTCCCTTCCCTAGTGTCATCACCCTTCCAGTCTTCCTCCAGTACCATCCCCAGGTATCAGCTCCCTTCCAGCCCCCTCCTTCCCCCCTCCCATATCAGCTTGCTTCCTGCCACCTCCTTCCTCCTCTGTCAGCCCCCTTCTTCCTCCCTCTGTCAGCTCCCTTCCAGCCATCTCCTTCCCCTCCCCATGTCAGCTCCCTTCCCGCCACCTTCTTCCCCCTCTGTCAGCCCTCTTCTTCCCCCCTCTGTCAGCTCCCTTCTAGCCATCTCCTTCCCATGTCAGCCATGGCTGCAATAGCAATAATAATTTAAAATAAAACCAAAACTGGTGTGGAGCCTTCCAGCCTCTGTTATGGAACCCTTACTGATGCATCATGCTCCCTCTAGCATAATTTCCTTTTGGGGTGGGACACAGCAATAGGGATTGCATAACAGAGGCTGGAAGGCTTCACACCAGTTTTGGTTTTATTTTAAATTATTATCATTATCGCAGCCGTAGCTCTGTAAGATGCAGGAGCTGCGGCTGAATCAGAGGAGAAGGTGAGGCTGCAGGTGGAACAAGAAGAGAGATGAAAAGTCAGTTTTCTGCCCTGGCCGCTCCCAGTACCATGGCCAGAGCAAAAAAATGGCTTTTCAACAGCTGGTTTTAGCTCTCTGCCAGCAGCCGGCCTGGTCATATAAAAACTGGCCAGGTCGGTTGAATACCAGCTGGTTGGCAATCCTAGATATATGACATGAGAATGGGGTTCATGATCCAAACAAATTCTACGCTAAAATTATTCATATCTGAGAAGTAACCCTCAAAATTTGTACTTAGGACTTCCAAATGGTTCTTGACTTCTTGAAGTATTTCCGCAGGCAATGTCTTACCATTTCATTCTGCATTGAGAACTGTGATAATTTAATAATCTCAATTTTAAACTAACAACATGTCTCTTAATTATTCAGAGATCCAGTCCCATACCCCCCATCGTTTGGTTCCCATACCCCTGGTTCATAACCCCTGCCTTAGAGGATCCTGGTAACACTATTTACTGGATGTAACAAAACATATAGAGTTCATCTCTTACTTCACAGTTCTCTAAGTATTCTAACTCAAAAGAGAAAAGTTTCTTTGTGCTTGTAGATTTGATATGCTGGATGGAAGCCTTTCTGAGGATTTTCCTCTTTCACTGGCTTCTCACTGCAACCTATAAATCTGGGCCCAGCTTTTTCCTTTGGGACCTTTTTTTTACCTATTGTTAGTCGCATGGATGATCTATATTCCCTCCTCCAGCTCTCTGAAGTGCTAGAGGTCCTCTTCTCTTTATCTTTTTGTGTTCTGTATAATGAATGCCGGGGTGCTTGTTCCCTTCACACTCCATGAGGCACTCTCAGCATACACCTCAAAAATTCTTGCAACTTTTCTTTGATCACCTAAGTTGCATTTTACTCACAACTCCTTTCATGAGCTGTGGCCTCCTGGATGGATCTCCTGACAATCCAGGAGGCCCTTGGTCTTTGGTCCCAATTCTCAAGGGTCACCAACAGATCAGGTTTTCTGGATAATCCTAATGAATATGTATGAGAGAGATTTGCATACAATGGAGTTAGTGGGCATGCAAATATCTCTCATGCATATTCATTAGGAATATCCTAAAACTCTGACGAGTTGGCAGCCCTTAAGGACTGGGAATGAAGATCAAGGGGCTAGGGTATCATCGGTTTCCTCACTGCTCAATTCTCTCTTCTCTCCTCCTGAGGTCCCTTAGCTTTCTCCATTGCCTCAACCTGCCTACTTCCACCAAGAAGGGTACCTCTCTTACAGTCTTCCACCTTTTCTTGCCAGTTGACACCAAGAGCAACACCCCTTTAACAGGTTACTATTTCCCTTGGTTGTTTGGGGCTAGGGCAGCACCCAAAACTCTTCTTCTTTCTTTTGGTATGGGCCTTGTTCAGCACCTAACCTCCACTGACAGTGAATCTTGGTCTACGAGGTGTGACAAAAAAGAAACAAGACTGTGGCAGCCACGCCTATGACTCAATGCCAATTGGCTAACCGCTTATGTCACTGTGTTGTGCAACATCTCGCCACTATTCTGCTATAATATTTTTCATCTCTCTCACTCTATTTTTCTTTTTCAGGTTTTTTTTTGTAGCACACTGCTCCATCGCTTTGTCACGCAACTGGAGGTGGCAGAAATATGGAGCAAAGAATCAACTTGAAATTTCTGGTTAAGTTGAAGAAGGGCCCAACTGAGTGTCTCCAACTTCTCCAAAAGGCTTATGGAGAAGATGCAATGTCAAGGCCTCGAGTCTTTGAGTGGTACAAACACTTCAAGACTGTCCGCGAGGTGGAGGATGACCCCGAGTCAGAACGGCCTTCCATGATAAAGACGACTGAGAACATTGACAGAGTGAACTAGCTGGTGCATAGTGATTGCAGATTGACGGTGTGGATGATAGTCGAGGAGCTCAGCCTGAACAGCGAGTCAGTGCGGACCATCTTGGTGCAGGAGCTGGGGATGTGGAAGGTGTTCAGCAAGATGGTGCCCAAGCTTTTATCGGAGCACCAGGTCAATGTTTGTCGAGACTTGCTAGAGAAGATCGGAGAAGATCTAGAATTCGTTGGCTGAGTCATCACAGGAGACGAGATTTGGGTCTTCCAGTATGATCCTGAAAGCAAGAGAAAGAGCCTGCAGTGGAAGACTCGACTGTCACCCAGACCCAAGAAGGCGTGCATGTCCAGATCAAGGTCATGCTGATCACATTCTTCAACCAGAAGGGAGTGGTCCATCATGAGTTTGTGTTTGAGGGTCAGACAGTCAACCAGCACTTCTACCAGCAGGTCCTCAATCACCATCATGACCAGGTTTGGCGCAGCAGGCAGGCTCTGTGGAGAAACAAGTCGTGGCTGCTCCACCACAACAACACGCCCACACACACCACACTCAGTGTGAGGCAGTTCTTGGCCAACAAAAGGATCACAGCTCTCGACCACCCTCCTTATTCCCCAGATCTCGCACAGTGCGACTTCTGCCTCTTCCCCAGGCTGAAGACTGTGCTCAAAGGAACTCATTTCGCCTTTGTAGAAGAGATCAAGGCTACTGTGACGAGGTAGCTGAGGGACCTCAAGGAGGAGGACTTTACCGAGTACTTCCATATGTGGCAGAAGCAAATGTAGAAGTGCAATAACTCTGGGGAGGATTACTTTGAAGGGGACAATGTGTAATTTCTCTTTAGATTTTGTAATAAAACATTCATGGGACAGTCTCGTTTCTTTTTTGTCACACTTCGTAAGACACTTTTCCCTCCAAAACATTCTCCTATATACCCTCTGGAATTCCCCTGGTTTCTCCTTACAGGAAATCGAGCTACAAAGTTCCTAGACTTCATGATGAGGCTAAAGCAAGAAGTACCCCTGCATGATCAGTATTCAAAAAATATCCTCTGTCTGTCAGGGCACTTAGTGACCCCAGAGTCACACACACATTTTATGAAGTATAGACATAAATGCAAACTCCTCCCAAACCCTGCACCAGTAATACTTGATTCAGCCCAGACAAAGTGACATATACAGGCTGTAACATAGCTGCCAACCTATCCCATTATAACAGGCTCAGTCCTAGGTTTCAGCTTCAAGCTCCAATGCAGTGCATTGTTTGTAGTCTCTGATTCTATGCACTGAAATCAGTGCTACTGATTCCATGAAGAGTAATTCTATGAAGAGCTGTCAAAATTTATGTGCCGTTTATGCATGTAAATCATGGTATTCTAGTCATATTTGCATGTAACTGTGCACTTACTTGCATAAATGATGCTGATGCAATTCTGTAAACAGGCCATTGTGTATCCTTTCAGTGTGGGCATGCAGACAGGCGGAGCCTGCATTTACATGTGTATTTTATAGAATACAGTCGAACATGTGTAAAATATGTGCTGTCCTTTATACCAGCTCTAGTGTAAGTGACCATGGTTTAAATTTACGCACATATGCACTATTTATGTTATAATTCTATAAAGTCAAATCCATACAAATTTGACTTATGGGTATGATTAGCATGTGCAAAAATTTGCATTAACTACACGGGGATGGGGGCTTACAGAATTATCCTTTTAATATGGCAGGATAAGGTTGTCAGAAATCCAGGAGATGGGTGTGCAGGCAAAAATTTTTTATTTATTTATTTAACAATTTTTATATACCGCACTATTTGTTATCAGTGCGGTTTACATTTAACAAAGTTTTCAGATCAGAGAAGACTGATTGAAATTACATTATAACAAGGAATAAAACTTGGAGAACATGGGAAACTATTTACATATTGACATGTATCATGATGGTTGAGGAATACATGAAACTATATACATAAAGATAAGGCATAATAGTTGATACTTCAATTTATACTTATTTTTAAAATATTGATGGATCAATTTTTAAACTCTGAGTTTGGGGTTCCCTTTAAAATGCTGGCTGCAGTGTTTAAACATACCTCAATATTCAATGCTGGCCACTATCTGAATATTAGAGCTATTTATTTATTTAACAGGTTTTTTACCATGTTATCATTTAGTCAAAGTGGTTTACATTGTAACTTAAACTGGGCTATGTACATTAAACAGTGACATTGATAACTCGGATTCTTCTGAAGCAATGGAGGGTTAAGGTGACTTGCCCATGGCCACATATATCCGGGTATGCCGCTAACCACTGCTGTTATCCGGAGAGCTAGCCACATAAGACGACTGTTTTGCTGTCCTACGTTATGCAGGTAGTTATCCAGATAGTAGTGCTGGAAGTTGCTGCTCTGTCTTCATTCTGCACCCCCCCCCCCCACCTTCCCTGGGCCACCCAGGCACTATCCAGATATGCCAGGGTGGTTTGTAATGCTTTTTAGTGGCTTTATCTGGATAATGTGTTTGTTTGTTAAATTTCATTTACTGCCTTTTTTCATGTAAATTAAAAAAACAATTGAAAAGAACTCCATATCATTGGAGAGGATAGGAAAGACAAAATCAATGATATGTACAAGGGTTGAACAAAAGAGCAGGGAGCTGGAGAGGAGGAGGCTGCCTAGAGTGCTGCACAGCCTAGCCCCCAAAAGCCTGTTGGAAGAAGTGCATTTTGAGTTGAGATTTAAAAGAGCAATATAGGGATTCTAGGAGAATATGGAGAAGTAAGAAATGCCAGAAAATGGGGACTCAAAAAAGAAAGCTGAGTAGATTCAAGGCTTGCTTTTGAAGGGGGAGAATATAAAGCTGCTTATTATGAAGAGACCATAGAGCCCAAGGAGGAATGTGAATAGTGAGAAAAGAGGACGATAAGAAGGTATGACATTGAACATCAATGGCTAGCTCTGTTTAGCAGTATTTATCTGATTAGCAGGTATTGTTAACCACATAAATGCTTTGAAATAGTGGGCCCTTCATTTTTTGGTTGTTTTTTTTGTTCGTGTATGATTAAACCTGTACACTTAACTAAACAAAAGCCCTCTTCCACCAGCTTACCCTTCATCTCCTACCTCCTCAGACCTCCCCTGCAGCATATCTGAGCCTCAGGATCCAAAGAGTAGGAGCAATCCACAGTCATTTCTGCCCTGTCAATGCCATATTATAGAATGATGCCTGCTGACCTGAAGCCTATGCTTCTTTCTTTTTTGGGCTTTGGAAAAGTTGCATTCGACAGGAGTGTATTTGGATGAGGGTAGGAGGATGGAGAGCAATCTGAGGGGAGCTTTGTTTGAAAGTTTGTTAAATTGATTGAATCAGTGGAGGGGAAGAGGATGGATGCCATCATAAAACATAAGAGGAACCATGCAGAGTCTGACCAAGGTCCATTGAGCCCAGCATCCTGTCTATGAGAGTGGTCAGTCTGGATCAAAAGCACCCAGAAGTTCCCAAAACGTAGATCCAATTTCTCATTGCTCATTTCAAGGGATAAGCGATAGCTTTCCCAAGTCTACCTGGCCAGTAATTTGTTTTATGGATTTTTCCTCTAGGAACTTGTCCAAACCTCTCTTGATATGTTAGTTACCTTGACCACATCTTCCATCAACAAATTCCATAGCAACAATCTGGACATCATATGGATAGTGAAATGCACTGAAACCAAGACTTTGAATGAGAGTTGCCAGTAGGGCAAGAAAGAAATTGAATAAGAGGAGTATGAGAGTAGAGCCTTGTGGAATCCCAAAGGTCTGGAAGTGACTAGAGGAAGACCCATGAGATGAGATAAAAATTAATCCAATTCTACCAAGGCCAAGTTCAGTAAGTCGAGCAATAAGAAAAAAGTGATTGACAAGATCAAATGCAGAACTTAAATCTAACAAGACGATAATAGTGATTTTTTTTCACCAGCCAGACAAGAGTGAATTTCAGTAACCATATCTACTAGGAAGAACTTTATGTTGTGGTCAGCCTGGAACCAGGGCTAGTGTTAGAGGGTGCAACCAGGTTAAGTGTCCTGGGTCCATATTACAGGAGATCCCAAACCTGCCTGAAGCTGAAGGAGGCACAGTGCAAAGCCTGCTGGCAGACTTTGGGGCTCTTGCCCCAATTCTGCCCTAGCCCTGGTATGTCTAATACAAGCTCTGCCTGGATCCCTAACTATTGAAGATGAATGATGTGGAGAGAGGAACAATGAGTGAGGTGATTTTATTTGCAGATGACACCAAATTCTTCAAAGATGTTAAAACAACAGAGGATTATGTGGAATTAAGGAAAGAGTCTTGTAAGACTACAAGGTTAAATTTAATATAGACAAAGGGATGCACATTTGGGAAAAATAATCCCAGCTACAGATAGAAAATGCTGGCTTCTAAGTCAGGAGTTACCATCCAAGAAAAAAGCCCTTGGTGTTACTGTGGATCAGCCTAGTGTGCTGTAGCTGTGAAAAAAGCAATTGGAAAGTTAGGAATAAAACAAAACTTTGAATATCATTATGCCTCTGTGGAGGAGGAGCCTAGTGGTGAGGCAACAGCCTGAGACCAGAAATCCCAGTAGTTCGTCTTCTGGCCTTGTTGAGTCACTTAGCCCTCCATTGCCTCAAGTACAAACTTAGATTGTAAGCCTTCTGGGGCCAGGGAAGTGCCTACTGTTCCTCCGGGTATGCCGCTAACCACTGCCGTTATCCGGAGAGCTAGCCACATAAGACGACTGTTTTGCTGTCCTACGTTATGCAGGTAGTTATCCAGATAGTAGTGCTGGACGTTGCTGCTCTGTCTTCATTCTGCACCCCCCCCCCCACACACACATCTTCCCCGGGCCACCCAGGTGCTATCCAGATATGCCAGGGTGGTTTGTAATGCTTTTTAGTGGCTTTATCTGGATAATGTGTTTATGTTTGTTAAATTTCATTTACTGCCTTTTTTCATATAAATTAAAAAAACAATTGAAAAGAACTCCATATCATTGGAGAGGATAGGAAAGATAAAATCAATGGTATGTACAAGGGTTGAACAAAAGAACAGGGAGCTGGAGAGGAGGCTGCCTGGAGTGCTGCACAGCCTAGCCCCCAAAAGCCTGTTGGAAGAAGTGCATTTTGAGTTGAGATTTAAAAGAGCAATATAGGGATTCTAGGAGAATATGGAGAAGTAAGAAATGCCAGAAAATGGGGACTCAAAAAAAGAAAGCTGAGTAGATTCAAGGCTTGCTTTTGAAGGGGGAGAATATAAAGCTTATTATTATGAAGAGACCATAGAGCCCAAGGAGGAATGTGAATAGTGAGAAAAGAGGACGATAAGAAGGTATGACATTGAACATCAATGGCTAGCTCTGTTTAGCAGTATTTATCTGATTAGCAGGTATTGTTAACCATATAAATGCTTTGAAATAGTGGGCCCTTCATTTTTTGGTTGTTTTTTTTGTTCGTGTATGATTAAACCTGTACACTTAACTAAACAAAAGCCCTCTTCCACCAGCTTACCCTTCATCTCCTACCTCCTCAGACCTCCCCTGCAGCATATCTGAGCCTCAGGATCCAAAGAGTAGGAGCAATCCACAGTCATTTCTGCCCTGTCAATGCCATATTATAGAATGATGCCTGCTGACCTGAAGCCTATGCTTCTTTCTTTTTTGGGCTTTGGAAAAGTTGCATTCGACAGGAGTGTATTTGGATGAGGGTAGGAGGATGGAGGGCAATCTGAGGGGAGCTTTGTTTGAAAGTTTGTTAAATTGATTGAATCAGTGGAGGGGAAGAGGATGGATGCCATCATAAAACATAAGAGGAACCATGCAGAGTCTGACCAAGGTCCATTGAGCCCAGCATCCTGTCTATGAGAGTGGTCAGTCTGGATCAAAAGTACCCAGAAGTTCCCAAAACGTAGATCCAATTTCTCATTGCTCATTTCAAGGGATAAGCGATAGCTTTCCCAAGTCTACATGGCCAGTAATTTTTTTATAGATTTTTCCTCTAGGAACTTGTCCAAACCTCTCTTGATATGTTAGTTACCTTGACCACATCTTCCATCAACAAATTCCATAGCAACAATCTGGACATCATATGGATAGTGAAATGCACTGAAACCAAGACTTTGAATGAGAGTTGCCAGTAGAGCAAGAAAGAAATTGAATAAGAGGAGTATGAGAGTAGAGCCCCGTGGAATCCCAAAAGTCTGGAGGTGACTAGAGGAAGACCCATGAGATGAGATAAAAATTAATCCAATTCTACCAAGGCCAAGTTTAGTAAGTCGAGCAATAAGAAAAAAGTGATTGACAAGATCAAATGCAGAACTTAAATCTAACAAGACGATAATAGTGATTTTGTTTCACCAGCCAGACAAGAGTGAATTTCAGTAACCATATCTACTAGGAAGAACTTCATGTTGTGGTCAGCCTGGAACCAGGGCTAGTGTTAGAGGGTGCAACCAGGGTAAGTGTCCTGGGTCCATATTACAGGAGATCCCAAACCTGCCTGAAGCTGAAGGAGGCACAGTGCAAAGCCTGCTGGCAGACTTTGGGGCTCTTGCCCCAATTCTGCTCTAGCCCTGGTATGTCTAATACCAGCTCTGCCTGGATCCCTAACTATTGAGGATGAATGATCTGGAGAGAGGAACAATGAGTGAGGTGATTTCATTTGCAGATGACACCAAATTCTTCAAAGATGTTAAAACAACAGAGGATTATGTGGAATTAAGGAAAGAGTCTTGTAAGACTACAAGGTTAAATTTAATATAGAAATGTGATGCACATTTAGGAAAAATAATCCCAGCTACAGATACAAAATGCTGGCTTCTAAGTCAGGAGTTACCATCCAAGAAAAAAGCCCTTGGCGTTACTGTGGATCAGCCTAGTGTGCTGTAGCTGTGAAAAAAGCAATTGGAAAGTTAGGAATTAAACAAAACTTTGAATATCATTATGCCTCTGTGGAGGAGGAGCCTAGTGGTGAGGCAACAGCCTGAGACCAGAAATCCCAGTAGTACTTCTTGTCACAAGCACAACGCCAAAACCACTAGTCTTCTAGTTGTTGAGGGCGTGGTGGTTGAGAACCTTCTTCTATCAGCTGTAACATTTATGCTTTAAGTAGAAGGATTGTAGTCGTGTTAAACCAAGGGTAAGGCTTATGACAGAAAAAGAATTTATTTTGAACACAATAGAACAGATCAGGTTCCTGGTGCCATTTACATAATTTTGAAATTATAGGATTTTTGCTTAAGGTTCAGCAAGTTGGTGGCAAAACAAACACAACTCTACATTGGCTTTTCAAGTCCTCTTCACTGCAGAAGCTCAGCCTTTTCACATATAACAAGATGCCACTTTTCTTATTGTCCTTTGTCAATCAGAGCAATAGAAAAACAAACTTTACTTCTTCTATGGCAAATTTATCTTCACTCAGCCATAATTTTCTCTAGGCTGCACTTCCAGGTGAAGAACCAACTTAGGTTATGAAATAAGCATTCACAGTGTCCTCAAGACTCTTATAGCAGCCAATTAACTTTCTCTCCATTGTAGAGTTTCAACACAGCTGACACAGAAGCATGAATCACAGCCTTACTTCACTAGCTTATGCTGCAGTAAATTCCTCCTTTCAAAACACACAGGAATTTACTTTCTCACTGCTTAGTTCTGCGGTTACTTCAGCAAGAGGAAAAGTTCTTTCCAGGCTAGCCTTTCTTCAGACACTTCATGGCTAGAGCTTGGCATAAAGAACAATCCATCAACATATCTTCTTCTTCCCCTAGCTCTGACACTGGTTCTCCCAATTGCATAGGTTCTGACTCACCCACTTGATCAGAGTGCCCTGCTGACAACCCCTCTGGTGGTCTGAAAGCTTCTCTCCTTCCTGGCTCCCACCTTTGTTGCAAACTTGATTCAGGGAAATCACCTTTCTCAGCAATGGGTAGCTCAGCCTGTCTCCAGAAGTTAGCACCTGCTCTGGCTTCTCCAGCATTCCATCGTCCTTGCTGCTCTGAAGTCCGTCCTCTGCTGCTTCCTTTGCTCCTTCTCCAACCACTCCTCCTTCCACTTCTCCTACTACTCTCTCCAAAATTTAACCAAGGTTTATACTTACTGGGATCCGACCCCACCTCTTTCTGTCCCAGGTGTTTGTAATCCCCCAGCCTTCTGACATCAGTGCAGTTGTTAGAATGAGGGTTTTTGTCCTCGTGCTTGCAATCTATCCCTCTTACACTGTCAAGCATTTCCTGGAACTTGTTCCAGGTGGGTTTTTTCTGCCTTTGAACTGTGGCTCTGGCCTTTTGACCCTGCACACCTAACAGAGGCCCCTTGATTAAGGTGAATTCCTTATGCTGTTCACCTCCCCCATGCTCAAAATGGTTGACTTTGCCACAGTCTTCTGGCCTTGTTGAGTCACTTTAGCCCTCCATTGCCTCAAGTACAAACTTAGATTGTAAGCCTTCTGGGGCCAGGGAAGTGCCTACTGTACCTGAATGTAACTTGCCTTGATCTACTACTGGAAAGGCCTGAGCTAAATACTACTAAATAAATGAATCTACATTAAAATAAATGTTGGAACCCACCATCTAGGGGCTAGCTAGTACTTTTTTAAATATAGATAGGGGGTTGTGACAATGCAGAGGCTCAGAAAGAGAAGAAAAAGGGTTTAAAACACCTTCTGTCACCTCATATGTTTACGGATACAGGACAGGAAGGGGTTAAGATTTCAGCACATGAACCTTCTCTGCAAAGAAGAGCAGGGAAAGAACCACACCCTAGCTCTAGGCTAACCCAGAGACCTAGCCAATCAGGGAGGTGGGCGGAGTCAGACCGGATTGGGCCCCCCTGCACTCATAACCAGGAAGCAGCAGTTAGTAGGAGGAGAGAAAGGGGAACGAAGGACAGAACCGGAGAAAGGAGGAGGAAAGGAGTTACAAGGACCGGAGGTGGAGTTGAAAGTAGAGTTCCTGTGGGTGGTCCAGGAAGAGACCCAGGCAGAGCTCAGCTCCAAGGGAGAGTGGACCCTGGAAGAGACCCCGAGCCAGACTCAGGATCCTTGGACATAGACTTGGAGTCAGTGGAGTTCCCCAGAGTTAAAAGCTGCCAGAACCAGGTCAGAGCAAAACCTTTTGAACCTTGTAAAGTAGATAGCTCTGAAGTAAGCCAGTCTCGAGAGAGTGGTAATAGCGTGCTTTCTAGGAGGAACAGGCCTGAACCAAGTTTTGAAAGAAAACCTGGAATTACCAGAGATAAGTTGGGCTGTAGGAGAGTCCCCATTGGGAAACTGCAAGCATTTCCCTTATACAGACAGCGTGACCAGAGCACTAGCTCAGAAGGTAGCACACCTGCCTATCAGCAAAAGACTAATTGGCAGCTACCGGGCAGAGAACTAGGAACAGATCCTGAGGACCAGGCTGTGCTGAGGGATCTCATAAGGCAGTACCAGAAGAGACATATCCCTCCCAACCAGAGGCAACTACCTAGGCAAGGCAAGGAGGAAATAAACCCCTTTTATGAGGTGTTAAGAGGTGCTGATAAACCCAAAGCCTTGCAAGTGCCCAGAAGACAGAGAGAGAGAGTAAATGGAAACAGCTTCAGGCTATAATTAAGGAATTAAAGTCTGAAGGCTTATATGTTCCCCAGGATAAAGGGATTTCAGAGAGGCTGGAAGAACCAATGGAGTTAGGGGCTCCCTTATCCAGTAACAGTGATTCTGAGATGGAATGTGGAATGTGTATGAAAGAGTAAGGATCTATAATTTATTCAGGTTCTATGACTGAGTGCTGTGAAGCCCAAATCGAGATTCTTAGAGTTTGCACAAGAGACAGCAGCGTTCTGCTGGGTGCAATGACTCAAAGCTTCATACCTTGCAGCTGTGTATGAAAGGCAACGTAAGGAAGTGTTCCTGCACAAGAAGCCTGTTATCAAGAGGCCAAGAGAGTGTGGAGATTGCCATTTTATTTAAAGCTGTTAAAGCAAGATATGAATATTAGAAAGAAAATACAACAGCTAGAAGTTTCCTTTATTGAGAGCTGATACTTGGAAAGCATTGCTAGCGTTCTGGAAATGTTGTTGTATTGATGAAGCTGGAAGAAGCCTAAAAGCATTTAAGTTTGTTACCTGTCCCTGAGAAGAATCAGGAGAACTGACTTTATACTTGGACTTTCATTTGGTACAAAAAGTTACCACTTTACTTTCTGTGTTGGGGGAGTAAATCCTGTGCGGTCCTTTATGCAATACTTTGTGCTATACTTTGTGCAACAATAAAAGTATTCTTTAACTCGAAACCCAACCTTGGCTGTCGTCACTTCGGTCCACAACTACACTAGGACACAGGGCTACAGCACTACCAAGGACTTTAAAATCCCATGTCTCACTTACCAACTACCTAATATGCCCAGAGCTAGGCGGTGAGGTGTCACAGGGGTACACAAATTCCTCTAGACAGTTCCCATGGCACTCCAAACAGGGGCTCCACAGGTCAAACAACGGTAAAGATGTGAGGTTTTATTCTTATTAAATTGCTAGCTCTCTGACTGGGAGCTCTTAAAAGGCTTCTGGTATATTTTTAAAGCAAAGTTACATTCGTTTTTTTGGTGGTTTAGTGGCAATATTTTCTTTAGCAGAGTAGGTTTTAAACTCTAGTAACCATCTCAGCTTTTGGAAACTGCTGACACCTAATCAGGTGTTAGTTCCCTCCCTACCCACCCCTAGTGAGCAGTCTTGCTTTATAGGGCACCTCCCCATTTAACAAAGCACAGGGACTTGGAAGAGCACATTTTGAATATAATTAAAGTGATTTAACTGCTTTTTCTCTGAAAGGACAGCTGGGAAAACCAGCTGGTACTTTGGTAGATCTCTCTCTTTTGCTTTAACAGATACCTAAGCACCACGAACAGAACAATGGCTGGGAAAAATAGTATCGCTAAAGCTGTTGCCCCCATTAAAGCTTCTGCCTCTGTCCAGACAGAGGTCCCAATGACAGTTGAAGGACCGGTTCCATGTGCAGGGTGCCTGCATGCTGAAGCTCTGAGGAAACAAGTGGAGGAACTCAGAGAGGAGGTGGCGAGGCTGAGGAGCATTCAAGACAGTGAGAGGTACATTGATGAGATGCTTCTTGAAACATCCAAGCTCTCTAGCAGAGGAGAAGATGGGTGCCAACAGAATGACGAAGGTTGGACACAAGTCACCAGGCCTGCAGAATCACCCATCCAATTTCTCCAGCCCTTGAATTGGAGAACCATTATGCAGCCCTGGAAGTGGAGGAGGTGAAAGTATCCCTGGAAAGGGAAGAACCAGAGCTCAAGTACCCCAAAGTTGCAGAATCAGTGACCACAAGGAAGCGAAGGGTAGTGGTGGTTGGTGACTCTCTTCTGAGGGGTACTGAGGGATCCATCTGCCGACCAGACTTGATGTCCAGAGAGGTATGTTGTCTGCCTGGTGCCAAAATCCAAGATGTTACGGAGAGTTTGCCGAGACTCATCAAGCCCACTGACTATTATCCACTGTTGCTAATCCATGTCGGAACAAATGATACTGCCAGATATCCCTCTGAGCATATCAAAAGTGACTTCATGGCTCTGGGACAGAGGGTGAAGCAGTTAGGTGCACAGGTGGTGTTCTCTTCAATCCTCCCTGTTGAGGGTAAAGGCCAAGGCAGAGAAGCTCGTATCCTGGAGGTGAATGCATGGCTGCATGGATGGTGTCATCGAAAGCGTTGTGGTTTCCTAGACCATGGGATGCTGTTTCAAGGGTTGCATGGCAGAGATGGCATCCATCTGTCCAAGAAAGGTCAACGCGTCTTCGGTAGTAGACTGGCTAATCTACTGAAGAGGGCTTTAAACTAGATTTGTTGGGGATGGGTGAAAAAAGCCCCCAGGTAAGTGATGCATTAAATACCTTTATGGAAATGGGTAACAGGGGTAACATATGGAAAGCAGTGTGTATAAATGCCCGTAGCATGGGGAATAAGATCCCTGATGTTGAAGCTTTGGTGGGAGGAAGAGGTGGACAGAGAGTTAATTGAAGACATATGCAGCATTGCTAGGAAAGGGGAAGTGCTACTGATAGGGGATTTCAATACGCCAGATGTTGATTGGCACATTCCTGCTGCAGTATTCTGGATTATCTACAGGGGGAACTATTGAAGCAATTGGTAACAGATCCCACACGTGAAGGGGCCATACTGGACTTGGTGCTTACCAATGGTGAAAGTGTTTCTGATGTTATAGTGGGAGATCATTTTGCATCCAGTGATCACCAGATGGTGTGATTCAGTATTAGGACTAGGGCTGTTAGAATCCATTGAAAGGTGAGGATCTTAGACTTTAGGAAGACTAACTTTGCCTAGATGGGCCAATACCTCAGGGAGTCGTTAGCGGGATGCGAACAGATGGGGGATGTAGAAAAACAGTGGGCAAAATTGAAAGGAGATATTTTAAGGGCAACCAACCTTTTTGTTAAAATGGTAAATAAAGGTAAAAGGAAAAGGAGACCGCTATGGCTTTCGAAAGAGGTAGCTGAAAAAGTGATGAAAACGAGGGAGGCCTTCATGAAATACAAGAGATCACAGAGAGAGGAAGACAGGCATCTATATTTGGAAAAACTTAGAGAAGCTAGCAAAATAGTCAGGAAAGCAAAGATTCAAAAAGAGGAGGAAATAGCCAATGCAATAAAATGGGGGGATAAGACATTTTTAAGATATGTTAGTGAGAAGAGGAAGGGCAAAAGTGGTATTGTCAGACTCAAGGGTGAAGGGGAGGAATATGTAGAAGCTGATGAGGATAAAGTGGAATTGCTTAACAAATATTTCTGTTCTGTGTTCACAGATGAAGAACCAGGAGCAGGACCTCAGAAAACACCCACAAAAAGGAACAGAAGTGAGGGACATCTTGAACAGTTTTCAGAAGACTGTGTTCATGAGAAACTTGTTCAACTTAAAGTAGACAAAACGATGGGAGCGGATGGGATACACCCTAGAATACTGAGGGAACTTGGGGATGTTCTAGCAGCTCCACTGACTGACCTTTTCAATGCCTTGTTGGAGTCGGGAGTGGTGCCAAAGGACTGGAGAGAGGCTCATGTGGTGCCATTACACAAAAGCGGAAGTAAGGATGTGATTGAAAACTACAGGCTGGTTAGTTTAACTTTGGTGGTGAGTAAATTATTGGAAACGCTGCTGAAAGAAAAAATAGGTTTCTGGAGCCCAGCGGATTACAGGATCCGAGGCAGCATGGATTCACCAGAGGCAGGTCTTGTCCAACAAATTTGATTGATTTCTTTGACTGGGTGACCAGGGAGTTGGACCGAGGGAGAGCCCTAGATGTGGTGTATTTAGATTTCAGTAAAGCCTTTGACACTGTTCCTCACAGATGACTTATAAACAAACTGAGCACCCTAGGGATGGACCCTAAAGTTACTGCTTGGGTTAGAAATTGGTTGGGTGGGAGGCAACAAAGAGTACAGGTAAATGGGGCTCACTCTGAGCAGAAGGATTTTACCAGTGGTGTGCCCCAGGGATCTGTCCTTGGTCCGATTCTTTTTAACATCTTTGTTAATGATATAGCGGAAGGGCTGTCGGATAAGGTTTGCCTTTTTGCGGATGATACCAAAGGTGTAGATAATATGAGAAGGGATCTAGCTAAGCTTGAAGAATGGTCTGGAATCTGGCAGCTGGGATTTAATGTTAAAAAATGTAAGGTCATGCATTCGGGCTGCAGCAATCCAAGGGAGCAATATAGTATAGGGGGTGAAGTACTTTTGTCCACTAAAGAAGAGCGGGCTCTGGGCGTGGTTGTGTCTGATGATCGTAAAGTAGCTAAACAGGAAGAAAAGGCAACGGCAAAAGCTAGAAGGATGCTTGGGTGCATACGGAGAGGAATGGCTAGCAGAAAAAAGAGGTGATAGTGCCTCTGTATAAGTCTTTGGTGCGACCTCATTTGGAGTATAGTGTGCAGTTCTGGAGACCACACCTTCCAACGGATGTGAATAGGATGGAGTTGGTGCAGAGGGTGGCTACTAAAATGTATTTATTTAGCTGTATTTATATCCCGCTTTTCACCGGGTAAAATGGTTAGTGGTCTTCATTATAAAGCATATGGTACACATTAGAGGTAAGGCGGGATAGAGGTGATATGATTGAGATGTTTAAATACCTCCGTGGCATAAATGTTCAGGGGGAGAGCCTCTTTCAAGTGAAAGCAAGTTCTGCTACGAGGGGATGAGGGTGAAGGGGGATAGATTCAGCAGTGATTTGTGCAAATATTTCTTTATGGAAAGAGTGGTGGATCCGTGGAATAGTCTCCCAGTGGAGGTGGTAGAGATGAGGGCAGTAACTGAATTCAAAAAAGCATGGGACAAACACAGAGGATCTCTAAAGGAAAAAAGGGGACTGTTGTAGTTGTTTTTATGGAAGGACAGACTAGATAGGCCATGTGGTCTTTTTCTGTCGTCATATTTCTATGTTTTTATGTCTGGCGGGGTGGATACTGAAGGGCAATAGCTGCAAAAGAACACCACGGTTTAGTAGCCAGGTTCCTTAAACCTATACACTGAAATGTTGAAGCTAGCGTCAATAAGAAGGAGAAACTCTGAGCTGTAATCCACCATACACACTCTTTCATTGCTTCAGTAATGCTTAAGTCTTACATTTTGAACAAGAATTTAACTTTGAAAGTGTGAATACATACAAGGTGATATTATAAGGTGCCATAATTCTACTGTACCTTTTCCACTCATGAAGTGCTGGAAGAACTCATCCCAGGTACTGAAGCTGGGAAACATTGGACTATTATTATAGAAATGGAAAAGGGACACCGCTGTGTCCTTTGGATTCCGAAAGATCACCAGTTTCTGTCAAAAAGCAACGACATACATGTGATCAGGACGGTATTTTACAGATCTCCTATAGGCCCAGCAATGGGCCATATGCCCATATTATTAATTATATTGTAACCAGAGTATGAAATCAGTTTTAAAAATATAACAAATGCTTTTTCGTAGCATAGGAGGCATATGGTCTTCTATATGTAATCCGATTACAAGCATTCACAGTTCCTAAAATGAAATTAGGTGTCCAACTTGTGTTGTGATATAATTTTCAATTTAAAAGTTACGAACATGAGTTCAGCTTAGCCCTGTAGAAAGCAAACACAATGATCAGAATAGTTACCCATTTCCAAATCATATGGGCTTATGAAGCAGGTAGTTAGGAAACTTACCTGACAAGTAGCTAGACACATGCACACACACACTCTCTCTGTCAGGTTTAGAGTAAGAAGGAACATCTGCAGAAACGCATTTTTATTTCATTTAGTTTTTGTGGTTTCTATTTCATTTCTGCATGCACTAAATAACATGTAGTAAAATGATATAAGATGCCATTTCATATTATTGTGTGTTTTATATTAATATATGCTAAAATGAAACTAAACACAATGAAAAAAAACCATGCAAGAGAAAGCAATGAAATGCTCTTCCCCTGCACACCCCTAAAACGTCTGAGAAGTGCATGAGTGTCTCTACACATTGCACTGCTCAATATGAAGAATTCCTCAAAGGGGTGTGTCTACTAAAGGTCATTAGCTGCTGCTATCGCCCGGCAGTAGCAGCAAACGCAGGACAAATGCGGATATCGCAGGCATTTTTCTGCGATATCTGCATTTAGCGCGGTGGACTCGGGGGTGGGCAGGATCGGGGTGGGGCGTAGGTGTTCCTATTTTTGACAGCCACCATGTGAAAATACTTCACGTGATGGCTGCCAAAAATGGCCCTATCGTGGCTGCAGCTAGTGCACCTCAAGAGGCGGCACTCTCTCTTCAGGCGATCCTGTTTGTGTGGCATCACGGCCGGTGCTAATCAGCAGCAGCAGCAGCTTTCTGGCCTGGAGGCAGGCATCCCCTCAGTACCCAATATTGTCGGTGCTGCAGATATACAGATCCACGGCACCAACTACATAGAAAATGTGGCCTCCCCTACTATTCAGCACTGATCCCCCCCCCCCCCCCCCGCACAGCTCCCAATCCTCATCAAGAACTGTCTGGGGAGAAATTAGTGCACCCCACACACACACAAGGCAACCTCCTGATTAGTCAGTTGAACCACCTAAAGAGCCCCCCCCCCCAAAAAAAAATCCTGGCTAGCCAGTCTGCCTAATGGTGGCTCCCGATCCCTCCCCCCCCCCCCATTCCCCCTTGTCATACCTTAAAGTCCCTGGTGGTCTAGTGCTCACTGGGGACAGGCAGGGCTGGCCATCAACCACTAGGCCAACTAGGCAGTTGGCCTAGGCAGGGCTGGCCCAACCACTAGGTCAACTAGGCAGTTGCCTAGGGCAGTAACTTCAGGAAAACAGCAAAAGTAGGACATTCAAAGCTAAATAATAGATTTTGACAGCCAGAGGGGGTGTAAAGCTTGAGGTTTGGCGAGGGCTCCAACACTTTGGACCAACTCTAGGGTCGGCCTGAGCAGTCTTCCCCATTCCTGCCCCTTAGTCAACACTGCACAAAATGGCCACGATCACGCAGTGCTGCTCCCTAGCATCCTGATGCTGTCTACCCAATCGCTACCTGTCTTCCCCTTGCACCTACTGCAGGGATCACAGGTCTCCACTGTAAGTCCAAAAACTCCATGGTATCTTTGGGAGGAAAACTGGGAATGCCCCCTGCACATACTGCAGAGGTTTTGGACTTATCAGCAAGAAGTCTGCGGTATCGCAAAAGGCTACTGTAGTTTAGTTGACATGCCGCTAAATCTCACCTCTGCCTCGCCCTCCTTCACCTTTTCATGCCTGTTTGTGTCCTCTGCTTCCTCCTACACATTTCTGTCAATTTTTCATTCTGTCCATCTTCCTTGGCTGAAAGTGAGCCCGAGGTTTGTTTGTGATTGCTTTCCGATGTCTGACTCCAAAAAAGTGCTTTCCTGCCAAGCATTTTAATGGAGGATTTGGACATTCACCTTTTCTCTCACTTACTAAAGCTCCCTCTTGAGAGTTTCCTTTTATATATATATATATATTTCCAGAGTTTACAACACATCATAGAAAGTGCAGTTGATATAACAATTAAAATATACATTTTAAACACGAGTAGTAGCAAACGATGAAAACAAATGGGACCCAGGTATCACTAAATGGTCTAGTAATAGGAGATATTTTTTCTTGTGCTGCAGGTGTGGAAATTCAGTGTAGAAAGAGGAGAATTTAACAGTTCATTAGAAGTCTAAGGAGCATGTTTACAAAGCTCCATGCTAGTGACGCAGGTTTGGGCTGCGTTACTAATGCAGGGCACCCTGCTAGATGCAGGAAGGAGGGGACAGTCGTTCTGGATTTAGCATGACTTGCTGTGTTAAAACCACCAATGAGAGCAACTACCATCTCCACTTGTGCTGGTGGTAGTTGCTCCCCAGTAAGCATCAGCAGCGCGGGCTTTCAAGGCCTGTGCTAGTGTCTCTGTGGTTGGAAAGGCCACACAATGCACAGTTGCTGCCTAGGTAGCGTGGTTTTTTTAGCATGGGGCCCCACATTACCTGTTAACGTGGTGCCAAAAACGCATGCTAACCCCATGCTACCCGCATACCAAGCAGAGAGGTGGAAGAGAGGGTGCCTTTAGATTTTATTTTAAGTTTGTTCTTGTAAAGCAATGGATGTTCTTGTAGATGAATGTTAAAAGCTTTGATCAGCTCACCTAGTAAATTAGTTCCAGTCCATCTCATAGCATGCCGTGACTTTATTAGAGGAGAGGGATGAAAAGAATCTTGCTGAATTGTCTCAGCAGAGAAGGCTTGAAACAGGACAGAACTAGAGCCTAGCCCAAGAAGGTCAAGCAGCCTTTACAGAAGTGACACACAAGGATGATAGCCAAATTGCAGAGGCTGGGAGGTTATTCCAGTGTTCCAAGCAAGGGCCTTGGAGTCTTCTCCCTTTCCTCTTAGGATCCAAAAATAAAAAAATTGTTTATGCAATCCTGGATTTCACCATGTCAAAAAAGGGATCAACTGTAGGCCCCCTTACTCAAAAATGTTTTCAAACTCTTTTTGAATTCACCAGGACGTAACTCCTTGCACCAAATGGTGGCATGTGAGCCGATGTTATTATCTGACCTCCTTTTTGAGTGGAACTGGCTGGAAAAGCAAGGGTCCACCTTCAGAGGCTGTAATGCATAAAAACAATTAGCCACAGTTCCTGGAACACAGATTCTGGGATGAGGAATAATACAGTATATGTTGTGAGGGCTTAGGGGATCAGTCGCACAATCCTTTCACAAAGCTACTCCACACACTTAGTTTTGTTTCAACCAGAAAAGTCTAGTACTAGTGTTAGAGGTCAATTCCACGAGAATACCACTGGCAGATTGCAGGCATCATGTTGAACCGGTGCCAGCCCAGATGAGAAGGAGTGGGGGACATTCCTGTCTGGGCCCCAATAGGCCATTAGGATTGTGTTGAGGTTGGACCTGGGGGAGGGGGGCCTGTAGGGGCAAGGAGGGGTTTGGATTGAGTTGGGGGGTTTTGAAGGGAAGAATTGGGACTTTGATGGTGTCTTTTGGGGGTGGGTGTAAGTTAAAAGCTTTGTGTGGGGAGGGGATTATTTGCAGGGATGCTTTCGCTTCTTGGTGGTGCCAGGTGTCAGGACCCCTGAACGATTACAATTTATATACATGGCCCCTTTAAGATCTTGGCATGAAGCATTGGGCTACACAATATTGTCCCGATGTTCCATGAGGAGAAATAACACCAGCTTTGAAATGCCATTATTTTTCTCTGAATAGTGCGGCTTGGGGTTCATTATTGCAAAGGTGTACTAATGAGGTGTTTTGCATTCTTTGCATCTTTAGTATTCAACAGATATCATGATGGAAATGTGTGCATTACAGTAAATAATGTATGTTATTGCCCTACGTGCATTAAGAGTGAAATAACATGTGTTATTGCCGTAATGCTCTTTAGTAATTACCCCTTATTTGACAGACTGACCTGATTTCCCCCCGGTACATCCTGCTTACCCCATGCTGTATGTCCCAGGATGCATCACATGGGGTCAGGAGCTGCCATTTTACAAAATGATGACATTATTCCTGCCTCCCAACATTAGAGATACCATAGATGGGAGTGGAGGGGTCGAGGGTATACTGATGATTCCTTTGGGGGTTTGAGAGGTGGGGGTTCAGGGTTCATTGGCCACTGATGATTCTTTGGGGGTTCAGAGGATCATGGTTCATGGGCCAACAGGGCCACTTCACAATTTTTCAAGGGGTGAGGGGTTCAGGGACAGTGGGCCACCAATGATTTTCTGGCAGTGTTGTGGTGGGAAGGGTCGGAACTTCACGATCGGGGGGGTCTGGTCCCCTTTGAGTCATCTGAGGTGACATGTTAAACCTCACTTCAGATGATCCTTTTGCTCCCTACTGCATACTTATGCTTGAAGTTGGTGTAAAGATCGAGCATTAAGAGAAGAGTAAAAAACTGTGCTAAGTTTCAGCATAGCTTTTTACATCGGGAGCAATGAAATATCTACTTCTTTGCATGTGATTAGCATCCGCACTGTGCTATGCGTTAGCAAGGGCTTTTGCTCAAGATTATCCTGCGCTAGCTTGCTTTCTGTATCAGGAGTAAGACTAGAAAGGGAAAATCTCGAGCAAAATGCTGCGCTAGCATAGCATAGTTTGCTGCATTGAGGCATGTGTTGATAAGGAGCTAGCTAAGCTAAAAGCAGACAAGGCTATGGATGGGGATGGGTGGAATACATCTGAGAGTATTGAAGGAGGTTAGGGAAGTTCTGGTGGCTGTGCTTTCTGATCTTTTCAATGCTTCTTTGGAGTTGGGCGTGGTCCCAGAGGACTGGAGAAGGACAGATATGGTCCTTCTCCACAAAAGCGGAAGTAAGGAGGAGGGTGGGTACTACTGGCCAGTTAGTCTGATCTTTTTGGTGAGTAAGTTTAATGGAAATGCTGCTAAAACAGAGGATAGTGAGGTTTCTGGAGTCCAGTGGATTGATGGATTTGAGACAGCATGGTTTTACTAGAAATAGGTCTTGACAGACGAATCTGATCAATTTCTTTGACTGGGTGATCAGAGAGTTGCACTGAAAGAAAGTGCTAGATGTAGTATACTTAGATTTCACCAAAGCCTTTGACATGGTACTACATTAGATGACATAAATAAACTGAGCGCCCTTGGGATGGGCACTAAAGTAACTGACTGGCTTAGAAACACATTGAGTGGGAGGAGACAAAGGGTATAGGTAAATGTAGTCCACTCTGAGGATAAGGAAGTTATCAGTGATGTGCCGCAGGAATTTGTAGTTGGTCTGATTCTTTTTAACTTTTTTGTAAGCAATATATAGAGTGGAGGAGTAGCCTAGTAGTTAGAGTACTGGCTTGGTAGCCAAGAGACCAGGGTTCAATTACCACTAGCACTCTTTATGGCCTTAGGCAAGTCACTTAACCCTCCACTGCCTCAGAAGAAAGGCCTGGCAATCTACTTCTGGTCACACTGCCAAGAAAACCCAGGAGCTGCTGGATCACCAGGAGTCAGCACTGACTCAAAGGCACACATTCTATTGTAAGCAATATTGCAGGAGAGCTGTCAGGTAAGGTTTGTCTCTCTGCAATGATACCAGGGGCTGCAGAATGCCTCTCCAATTGAGGGGGCCAAGCTCTGCCTTGACTTCATTTGTAGTTTTGTGCGACCTTCCCCTCCTGTTCTGTCTGCAGGGATCCCATCTCCCACAGGCAGAAGAGAAGGGAATGGCTGCCATCATGGCGGACTCCTGTCTGTCCACGGGAAATGGGATCCCCATGGGCAGGAGGGGAAGGCCTCCGTGGTTGCAGGATGTTGGCAGCCTTCCATCCTGCCCATGGGGATCCCATTTCTCACAGGCAGACAGGATTTTGCTGCATTTGTGAATGGCGGGCAAAATTTTGCTGTGGCCAGGGCAATGTTCCCTCTAATTTTCTGTAGGTTGTGTGCGCATAAAATATCAGCTGTGCAGCTTTTGAAGGAAGGTTAAATTTTTGTGCGCCACATAACGACACTCGGAGTTATATACTTTAAAATTTGACTACACTTCAGAATACAGTATGTACACCACATTGATTTTAATCAAATTAAATGAAAATAGACGATTACTAAATGAAGCAGAAAATTTCTAGTAATTACAATCACAACTTTTAAATTTTAAGACGTCTGTGTTGTTTTCTATCAGAATCAGAACCGTAATTTTTGTGCGCTCTGTTGTAAAGTATGTGCGCTCCCTCGGCGAGGTGTGTGCGCGCGCACACGCGCACAGCTTAGAGGGAACAGTGGGCCAGGGCCCATGTGGCCCACCCCATTCCAATGCCTATGAATGATACCAAAATCTACAATAGGGTAGACACCCTGGAAAATGGGGATAACATGAAGAGGGTTCTAATGAAGCTTGAGAAATGGTCTAGGATTTGGCAGCTAGTATTTAATGCTAAACAAATGCAGGGTCATGTATTTAGACTGCAAAACCCCCAGGAAGCAGTATAGTATAGGGGATAAAGTACTTCTGTGCATGAAAGGTGTGGGACCTGGGGGGTGGGGGTGATCATTTGTGATGATCTTAAGGTGGGCAAATTGGTAAAAAGGCAATGGCAAAAGCCAGAAGGATGCTTGGGCGCAGAGGGAGAGCTATAGCAAGCAGGAAAAAGTAAGTGATTGTGCCTCTGTATATGGTGAGATCTCATTTTGAGCACTGTATGCAATTCTGGAGGCTGCCATTTCAAAAAGACATAAACAGGATGGAGTCGGTGCAGAGGGTGGCTACTAAAATGATCAATAGTCTTCATCATAAAGCATAGAGGGACAGAATTAAAGATCTCAGTATTTATACTTTGGAAGAAAGGGAGGAGGGGGATATATGATAAAAACATCTAAATACTATGTTTGTATAAATGCGCGGGAAGGGAGCCTCTTTCAATTGAAATGAAGCTCTGGAATGAGGGGGCATATGATAATGAAGAAAGGGGATATACCCAGAAGTAAACTGAGGAAATATTTCTTTAAGGAAAGGCTGTAGATGCACGGAAATGCATTCCAGCAGCCGTAATACACACAAGCACTGTAACATTTATTTATTTATGAGTTTTCCTATATCGCCTTTTCCAGAGATCAAGGGCAGTTTACAATGAACAAAACCAGATACATAAAACATGTATATAACATTAGCATCAATATCAGTGCTAAAAGATTGAATACTTTGGACGTTGATGTTACATATGAACTGGGACCATGAAATATTTACAGTAAACATATTGGGTCCGATTCTGTCTCGGACATAGATCCCCTCTGTGTGTCTGATATGAACCAGACGCACAGAGGGCTTCACGATTCTGATCTTGCAGGGCATGTATGTTAGTAGCCCAACTAACTCAGTCAGGGCTTTTAAATAGAGTCGTGGAGCCATGGCATCATGTTGCCATGTCTCCACGACTCCATGTTGTCACTACCCAACACCTGCCGATATCCATAACTCCAGTACCTTGGTCTGACCACAACCTGCTCAAATTCCACATACCTACTAGCCGTTGCACCAAGAACAGCAACAACAGAGCTGATGCCCCTTCCTCTAGAGCCCCTATAACACGTTCTTAATGACACTGCCCTCGACCCAGACGAGATGGTAGCTAACTGGAACAACAGCCTTAGAGCTGCAGCCTGCCTCCCTCCTGCCAGCAAGGAGCCAAGAAAACGTGAACATGCTCTGTGGTACTCTAAAGACCTTCGAACATCTCTAGTACACTTACGCAAGCTCGAGAGGCAGTGGCGAAGAAACCAATCCATTGAGACACATCGCGCATACGACTCATACCTGGTAATACACAGGGAAAAAATAACAGTGAAAAGGAAGCAGCATCACACGGACATACTAAAGCGCTCATTAAATAAACCACACGACTTATTCAATATTGTAAAATCCTTAACAGGTGATCCAGCACTAGCACAACCACCCATGTCTCAACCCCAGGACTACTCAGTCTACCTTCAATCGAAGATGATCCAGACCGGGCTGTTCTCGACCAACCTAACCTACACCAGCATCCACACTGAACCACAGCCAACACCACTGCTCAAATTCTATGAAACATCCAGCAAAGAAATCGAAGACACTATCGCCTCTATCAACCTCACCACTGCACCTAATGATCCCTGTCCTGCCAGTTGGATAAAAGAGCTATGCTGCAACTTAAGTCACACTCTTAGCAAGATACTGAACCAATCCTTATCAACTGGATACTTCCCACAGAGCCTTAAACACACCGCAATCAGGCCACTACTAAAAAACAGTAGACTCGACCCGTCCAAAGTCGAATCATACAGACCAATTTCGAGCATCCCTTTGATGGCTAAAATCATCGAGAAGGTAGTCCAGCGTCAGATCCAACAACACGTTGACGCTGAGGCACCTCTGGACCCGTCTCAACATGGCTTCAGGGAAGCACATGGTGTCGATACCATCCTAACGACTCTATTCAACGAGTTAGTCACAGGCCTCGATAACATACACCAAGGATTCGTTCTCATCTTTATGGACATTGCAGCCGCTTTTGACTCAGTGAACCATGAGATACTGTTACAAAGCCTCCAAGAAAAAGGTATACAAGGCACTGCCCTACAATGGTGCAAATCATACTTGCTCAACAGGTGGCAACAAGTCAGGAGAGGCACTGCGACTTCTGAACCATTCTTACAGAAGCAGGGAGTACCTCAAGGATCCTCCTTATCTGCATTGATGTTCAACATCTATATGTAGCCCATCTGCACCTTGATCCGTTCTCTAAACGTTCAATGCCTCGCCTATGCAGATGACATCCTGTTATACATTCCATTCACGATTGACCAACCTGATTTCTCCCCTATTATAAGATGTTTTGATGCAGTGGCAGACTGGCTCCTCACACAAAACCTGCGAATTAACCATAGCAAAACGGATGTCCTCTTCATCACGAGGAACCAGAAGTTTACTCCGCCTCCCTCCCTACAAGTCAAAAATGCCGAGCTCAAAAACAAAGCCACAATCCGCTACCTTGGCATCACACTGGACCAGCGGCTCGATATGACAACTCATGTGAAAAATGTCACAAAAGCAGTTTACTACAAAATACACACTTTACGCTATCTTCGACCATTGCTGGACTTCTCTGACTTCCGGACAATCTTCCAAGCCTTAGTGATACCGCACCTGGACTTTGCTAACATCATCCTCCATGGCCTCCCACAGTCCACCCTAAGTCCGCTCCGGCTTGCCATGAACTCGGCGGCTAGAGTACTTGTAGGTATATCAAGGTCAGACCACATAATGCCAGTGATGATGAAACTCCACTGGCTACCATTACCGGCCCGAATCCACTACAAGGCCCTAGTTCTTACATTCAAGGCTCTGAAGAACCAGCCCTCCACACCCATTAGTAAGTTGATCCACAAATTGCCTGACAACAGACACCGCAGATCTGCAATGTTGAATGCAGTAGAGATCCCCAAGATATTGACAAAATGCACGAAGGCAACAGCCAATAGAGCCTTTTCGATTTATGCACCCATAGCCTGGAATGCCCTCCCATCCGAAATTAGAGCCTTCACGAGCCTCACCCCATTCAGAAAAGCCCTCAAACATTACCTGTTTTTAAAATACTATCCAGAAACTAAAACTGGAAAAATCACGACGGACCCCCTGTCTTCCCTCCCTAGTAGCTCCGTCACCCTGACTCGAAAAGAGAACGGATAGTCAGCTCACACCATTTGGTACACCTCTCCTGTACCACCAACCTCTGCCCAACTGTAAATACCCTGTTGTATCCAACTGTAAATACACTGTTGTTATTTCAATATAACCTGTAATTAGTTTCCCCGGTTCTCCCAAGTTCAAAACCTGTTCTCTCTAAACTCAATGTGTGTTACGCATTGTAGTAGGTTTCTGTTCATTGTGAACCGCACTGATTTTAATAGCACGGTATATAAGAAATGTAAATAAAATAAATAAATAAAAATAAATAAATAAAATGGCACCACGGCTTCATTTAAAAGCTGTAACGCCGGCCACCCAGTTAGTGTTTATTCCCCACAGCCTGACCCCCGATCCAGCCTCCTAAGCCCAGGGTCGGGCTGTGGGGAATAAAGCCTTGTCCCCTCTGCCCCATTCACGCCCCAGCAACTTTTAAAAAAAGTCCAGGGAAATTATTCCACCTCGGAGGTGGAATAACTTCCCCAGACATTTCGCCGGCCCCGGACGTACAGGGCCGACATTAGAATTGGCCCTGTACATCAAGGGTTGGTGACCGCTCACTGCCCGCCCATTCTCTGCCCCCAGGCGGCCCATTCTACGCCCCTGTCTAAATTCCCCACACAACTGGCGGGGAAGATATTCGGGGGTAGGCGAAGCCCCGGATAGTAGGGATGGACATCCCGTTGGGCCATCCATCCCCACTATTCGTGGCTCAGAATAACCCCCATTACAATCAAATCAAGAAAGCATGGCACAGACATAGAGAATATCTGCGAGCGAGAAAGAGGTTGTAGAGCTTAGCAGTTGGTATGGATAGACAGACAGGATAGGTCATTTGATCTTTGCCAACATTTTCTATTTTTCTCTGTTTCTAACTTCATACAGATATTTATCGGGTTAGCGGATTGAATATTGTCACTAACTGGAAAACCCAGAACTCCATCGAAACTTCTCGGGTGGACTGCTCTATCACTGTCTGGAGAGTGCCAAAGTAGTCAGACGAAATATTCAGCAGCACTATCCGGCTAGTGTTGCTGGATATCTTGCTGGCCGGCATTTAAGCGGTTAGCAGCGGCTGCTAATCAGATAAGTGGCTTAGCATATCAGCCCCATAGTAAATACTTTGGCTAATACCCTTCATCTCTAGACAAACCTATGTGTCCCAGAACCTTACAATAAATGTCTTCCAAACCACATAGAAGAGATGAGTCCCTCCTGGAACACGAAAGCTGCCACCACTACATTTTGCTGCCTCCAGTGTCTCCCGGGCTGCTGTGATGCTAAAGAGGGTAATGTATGAGGCATATGTCCATAAGAACTGCATAGGACATCGACCTAGTCTGAGTCAGCTGAAATTAAACATAGATTTTTCCCTACTGTAAATGACCCAGAGATAGCATATCACTGTGTGACCAGACGCAGTTAGAAACTGTTCCAAGACTGCATGTTGCAGAAGTGTTTCTGACCATGGTTGGCACCTAGTTCCTATTGCTTCCATGCCACAGGGGAAGTGCTGGCCATGACTGGCAGAGATCACTGTGTCTGCTCCAGCAAATTGTGCCCAGTCCTAGATGATGTCAATGCTTCTCCATCGTCTGCCTCCTGAGTTGCTGGAGTGGTTTATTGTTGAGCTGCAAAGCCCATCTTCCCTTCTCCAGCAGAAGAACATAAGAACATAAGATATGCCATACTGGGTCAGACCAAGGTCCATCAAGCCCAGTATCCTGTTTCCAACAGTGGCCAATCTAGGTCATACGTACCTAGCAGTTTCCCCAAAAGACACAGGTTCCGCAATGCTTGTACTGGGTCAAGCATTGATATCCTGGGTCCCTTAATGGTTTATGGACCTTTCTTCCAGGAACTTGTCCAAACCTTTTTTAAACCCAGCTACACTAACAGCCTTTACTACATCCTCCGGTAACAAATTCCAGAGTTTGATTACACGTTGAGTGAAAAAATATTTTCTTTAATTAGTCTTAAATAGTTTACCCTGTAGCTTCATTGTATGTCCCCTAGTCTTTCTATATTTTGATAACGTAAACAATCGATCTACGTTTACCCGTTCCACTCCGTTCATTAATTTATAGACTTCTATCATATCTCCCCTCAGCCGTCTCTTTTCCAGGTTAAAGATACCTAACCTTTTTAGCCTTTCTTTATAGGAGTATCCTTCATACCCTTTACCATTTTGGTGGCTCTTCTCTGAACCTTTTCTAATAACGCTATATCCTTTTTAAGATACGGCGACCAGAATTGCACACAATATTCAAGGTGCGGTCTCACCATGGAACGGTATAGAGGCATTATAATATCTTTTGTTTTATTTTCCATTCCTTTCCTTATGATACCTAGCATTCTATTTGCTCTCTTGGCCGCCACTGCACACTGGGCGGAGGGTTTTAACATGTTATCCACAATGACGCCTAAATCTTTTTCCTGGGTGGTGGTTTCCAATGTGGAACCTTGCATTGTGGAACCATAGTTTGGGTTGTTCTTCCCTAGGTGCATAACTTTGCACTTGTCCACATTAAATTTCATCTGCCATTTTGATGCCCAGTCTTGCAATTTATCAAGATCCTCTTGCAATTTTCCACAATCCTCTTGGGTTTTAACAACTTTAAATAGTTTTGTGTCATCTGCAAATTTGATAACCTCACTCATTATTCCACTTTCCAGGTCATTTATGAATATTTCAAAAAGCAGCGGACCCAGCACAGATCCCTGGGGTACACCACTATTCACCTTTCTCCATTGGGAAAAGTGGCCATTTAGCCCAACCCTCTGCTTTCTGTCTTTAACCAGTTCCTGATCCACAGTAGTACACTGCCTCCTATCCCATGACTCTCTAGTTTTGCCAAAAGTCTCTGATGAGGGACCTTGTCAAAGGCTTTCTGAAAGTCTAGATACACTATATCAACCGACTCACCTTTGTCCACCTGTTTATTCACACTTTCAAAAAAACATAACAGATTAGTAAGACAAGATCTTCCTTGTCTAAAGCCATGTTGGTATGAAGGTGTTACATGATAAGGAACTGCTACAGGGATGACATGGTCTGAAAAAATGAGAGATAGACCATCTCTCAGGTGGTTGTCTATCGATGACTTCTCTTTAGCCTAAGCCCTTAGGACACATACTATGGCCATCTTGACCCATGGCTTTCACAACTAATCTCTGCAGTCCAGAAATCCTGCAGTTTTCACAAAACACAAAATAACAGTTCCTCAAAGTTTTCCTGCAATCCCTGATGGTTCACTTATGCTCTGGACATCATTCTGTCTGCTCCTCTTATGCTTGATGGTGATTTTGCTCAAGGGTTTTCACCAAGCTAAAGAAATCACAAAAATTTCCTCTGAAACAATCTTCGGTCCTCTCCTTCCATCGCCGTATGGGCCATTGTTTGTATAATACCTTTCAGCCTGGGCAGTATATCAAGAAATTAAAATAAAGATAAAGATAACACCTTTTTCATTGTGATTAATCCTTGTAGAGGTTAAGGGGTTTATCTTCAGAGGCTGCTGCAAAATAATTTCCCGATTATAGTGTCTACCAGAATTAGAAAAATGATCAAATGCTTGGCAATTGAGATTTAATACAAAGAAGTGCAGACTGATACACTTGGGTTGCAGAAACCCAAAGGAGCTGTACAGGGTAGGGAACAAGAAGCTGGTGTGTACTGACTAAGAGAGGGACTTCGAAGTGATAGTGTCTGAGGATCTTGATGTGGTGAAAGCAGTGTGACGCGGCAATGGCCAAAACCAGAAGGATGTTAGGCTGCATACAGAGAGGAATAACCCGCAGGAAGAAGGAGGTATTAATGCCCTTGTTCAAGTCATTAGTGAGACCTCACTTGGAGTTTTGTGTTCAGTTTTAGAGACCGTACCTTACGATACAAAAAAGACTTGAAATGGTTTGAAGGAAAGCAACCAAAATGATTTGGGACCTATGTCAGAAGGCATATAAGAAAAGACTTGAAGGCCTCAATATGTATACCCTAGAGGAGAAGAGAGACAAAGGGGATATAATATAGACTTAAATGGTGTTAATGAACAGACAAATCTTTTTCAAAGACGGGGAAGCTGTAGAACTAGAGGACATGAAATGAAGCTGCAAGAAAATAAGCTTAAAAGCAACATCTTTACCCATTGCTGGGAGAGGAAGACTTCTCTGGATACAGAATATATATTTATATTTAACACCATGATGGTCCAGTGTGCAGGGTCAAGAGTCAGTAATTTTTTAAATAGAGTCCCAGAATACATAATTTAACTGCTACAATTTTTGCTGAGTATAACCAGCAATTGACATTCTTTTTAAATTATATAGCCTGAGAATATAAGTTGTATTCTTTTTCCTTGGGACGACCAGGGATGGTCAGCACCTCCATCTTACATCACTATCTCTGAACCCTCCCATCCCTGGGACTCTCACCTTCATTTAGGACACAGAAATACTGTATACTGGAGTGAGACCAAGAGGCCTCTACACTTATAATATAGCATGTTTTTGGGGAACTGATCCTGAATTCAGAAGATTATTTCCAATTGGTGCTCAATATGATTTCATTCCTGATTGCTCACCCCACTGTGCTCCTCTACTTTTTCTCAGGCCTGAAAATTATGTAGCCAATCAGTGCCACAAGGATGGGGTAAGGTGGAGAAGTGGTTATTTTCTTCCTTTTTCCATCTCTGGGAGAAATGTTATATAGTGAAATGTGCTGGAAAGTATGACGAGGAGGATCTGCTGCTTCTATGCTGCTGATGCTGCCATTCAATATATTGAGGGGAAGGGGTCCTTCGGTCCTCCTTTGCTTCCCAAGTACCGTAACTGTCCGTTACAACTGACAAGGAGAGAAAATAATCCTTCCCCATGACTCTGAGAGCATTGATACCCTGCCTTCTAATGACAAAGGGTATTCTGATTCTCCACATCTTCAAGAGCATCTGTAGTCTTTACCAACACCACCACCACCACTACCAACGGGGCAGAGAATACAACTTCTATTCATCACCATGGAGAAGTAACACAAATCAGTAGAAATCATATCAATCCTCATTTTGAGAAACTATTTTTCCTGATGAACACTCTACAGTAACTCCCAAATCTCTGTCAGAATTCTAGATTTCTCACAATCAAACAGATCAATAACCCATTATTGAAATGTTTTGTCTGACGGATCCAGGGATTGTTATTACGGAGTGTCGAAGTCAGCAGGTGGGTTTACTCCTGTTACTAAAAACTTAGCATTTGTATAGTACTACAAGGCGTACACAGCACTGTACAAATAAATGTAAGATACAGTCCCTACTCATCAGAACTTCCAGTCTAATCAAGATGAACAATGTCTCAAAACTGAGGACTAGGGTATGGTAAGATACACATAAGTGGTGAAGAGGAGAGTGAGGGGCATCAGGATTCAAAAGTGGCTTCGAAGAGATGGGCTTTAAGCCTGGATTTGAACAAGACTAGAGAAGGAGCCTGACGCATTGACTCAGGTAGTTTGCTCTAGGCTTATGGAGCAGCGAGATGGAATGAGCAAAGTCTGAAGTTGGCATTGGCAGAGAAGGGTACAAGTAAAAGGGATCTGCCAGAGGAGCAGAGTTCACGAGGAGGGGTGTAGGGTGAGATAAGAGAAGAAAGGTGTTGAAGAGCTGCAGAATGAAGGCACTTCTAAGTCAGTAGAAGTTTGAGCTGGATGTGGAAACGAATAGGGAGCCAATGAAGTGGCTTCACAAGAGAGGCTATATAAGCATAGCGACACTGGTGGAAGATAAGCCATGCACAGGGCCGGCCCGAGGGTTTCTGTCACCCTAGGCAGACTATGCCGCCCCCCCCTGGAGACTGCAGTGCCGCCTAGCCCACCATAGCGCCACCCCCTCCCAAAAAAAATCACCCTGTAATCTTGAAGACCAAATTGATTCCATCATATAAAACAAGATCCCAAGTGAAACAAGACAAATCCGAATTATAATTTTTGTTGGGTGTACTGCCTCAGGAACAGGAGATGGCCCCTCCCTCCCACCACAGCAAATCCTTTTAATCAGTGGAACTGTGAAGAGTCTTGTATACACGTTGTGGCACATTTCGGGTAGTCACCCCCTCCCGGTATCCATCTTCTTGCTTGGGGGAGGGGTGCAGCATGGCAATGCCTCTGCTGCATCGGGCTTTAAAGTGCCCACGCTAGCGCCTGACACTCTTACCCTCTCTGACACAACTTCCTGTTGGAGGGGGCAGAGGTGGCAGGCCATGAGTGCTAGCTCAGGTACTTTAAAGGGTCTTAGTAGTGTGTCCAGAGGGGAAGGGATGAATTTTGCTGATGTTATAGAAAAAAAATAACATGATTGAATATCACTGCTGCCCAATCAGGCATTAAAAATGTGTATGCAAATGGGGATATATAGTCATTTACATATGTGGCTGCTTATGTGTATAAATGAGTGCCTTGCGCCGCAGCCCATTCATAACATGGATAGAGCATGGGCAGGGCACAACGTTCCACGCATAAATTATAAAATACTATAATTCACCGGGGGGGGGGGGGGAGGATATTGAGTGGCAAAAGCTAGCCATCACTATTGCACTTAACACCCGGATATTCAATGCCGGGGCGATATCCAGCCACCAGCATTGACTATCTGGGTCAGCCAGATAGCATAGAATCTAACCGAGCAGCGATGATATTCAATGGCCAGATACGGCTTCAGCATTGAAAATTCGACTTTAAAGTTCAGCGGCGGCAGCTAGCCACTTTCTCACCACTAGCCACGAACACTGAGTATTCCCCCCATACTCTTCGCTTCTTTCTTCCTTTTTTATATGCGTTTTTTTTTTAGCAGCTGCAGTCACTATCTAAATCAAAATTAATGACAGTACCCCTAAAATTCAGGAGCATTAAAGTGATTCAAAGCAGAAGCTGGGAAACCATAATTTTGGAAGGTTTAATATCCTGGAAAGAACACAGCTAAAATGAAAATAGAAATGCGTAGATGCCTGCAAAGGGAACTTATAAAAGAGAAAACTGCTATAAGGGTTCTGTTAGATATTGAGATTTGCCATCGGATTGTAAATTTGAATTTGAGACTGTATCAGATTTTATCTGGAGGGAGATTCCATACTTTGAGACATCTGGAAAAACAATCAAAGAAGGCACTCACCTTTGTTTTATTCTTGAAGGCAGATTTGGGGATGTAATCATAATGCAGATGAGTTACTAACACCCTTGGTGAAGGCTGTTGTTTTAGGCGCTTGTAAAGAGAAGATATTACAATAATTAATCATAAATGACCTAGTTAAACATCCAGAAAACCGCCTGGTAATGTAATAATGGGTGGTTTATAAATTCTACCTCTTTCCTCGCGCAGGCATTTATTTCCTGCTGCACGGGCCCACCAAGTTCTGTTCACATACAAACCCTATCAATCATTTTTGAAAGGTCATATCAAAATATCAGCACTACAAGCCCAGTCCAGTCTGAATGTTTACATATGTAGGAAAATGATTAATAGCATTTGTAAGTGAACAGAACTTGGTGGGCTCCTTGCGGCCATGTTTATCCCACATAGAAAGTGGAGAAGGCCTAGAGAAGACATAATCAGTCAATAAAATTGTCCAAGTTGGTCTTTCCCAGTGCTTATGGCTCCTGTACATAGGGCATGCAGTAGACATCTTCAATCAGGTCCATGACACTTATCATTCAACACCTGCTAAGTCACAGAAGTAGTTGAACTGGAGCAAAAATTTGCCAGTTGTAAAAACCATTCTTCAACCTTAATATTTTACATACAATGCAATTTATATGGGGCTAAATCCATGCAAGGGACTCTCAGCCTTGCCCACTTAGAATATTCAGGAGCTTAAAATATCCATGTAGCCAATGATTTCTGTGTGGATTAAGCTTTTAGACGGTGATTAGTAAATGTTCAGTATTTGTTGGGATTAATGTAAATAAAACAAAGGGTTCCGCGAGTAGATGGGCTGAATCAGCAGGAATGGATTTTTATCTCCCTGAAAGTGGATGCGCACCTCACTATGCATACTTTTGGTTGCATTAAAAAGAGGACCTGAGGGGATATGGGAAACTAGAGAGGGATCAGGGAAAAAAGAATTTCAAACATATGTTTATAAACTACCCATGTATCTTTAAGTTTCGTAACTGTACACGTGAAATTGGCATGCCACTAATGTGCATGTTATGGGCTCGATTCCAAATTTTGTTCCCGCCGTACAGAATCGTGTCCTAACGGGCCTGTCTTGCACAGAGCCATTCAGATGGCCCAGACGTGCCCTTTTTGGAATCGGGCTCCACATCTTCATTTAAGAAAATATAAGATAAATGCGTGCTTTTTATTCACCCTGCAACCTGGGATTCAAACAGAAATTATTTGGGTAGTTTGTGGCTGAATACCAGATTGCTTTGTATAGGCTTAAAAGTATATGTGCATCTTTTAATTACTGGAAGTTTCCCTTTGAAAATTAACAAAAGCCCACATAGGCTGAATACATTTTGCAAATTTTGCCAACAACGTTCTTTTTAATTTATTTCTGTGCTGATAGTAAATTTATAGATATTCCCTATGGGCAAACTGGTAACATTTTGCCTCTCAAAATATTTGTGATTTCATTTTGAGGTTGCCGAAAGACAATTTGATAAGTTTGGTTTGGCATTCTTGGGGTTACACAACTTTGAAAAACCGTTAAAATATGATTTTCTTGCACACAGAAAGAAAATTTGGTGCAATTAGTAGCCCTTATATAGCTGACCATACAATTATGGATTAATCAATTTTCATGCTGCTGCCCCCAGAATCCTTAAAGTACTCTAATGAACCTCTAATGGTTAGAAATTGAAAAAAAACAAACCCAGAGCTGAGGGAGATTAACCAAGTTTCCGCTACTTGGTCAGGTGAAGAATCATCTGTTTCAGAATTACTGATTTAACCCTTGACTGACACACTTCCTTACAACACCCTGCTGCCCATCCCAAAGCTATTTTAGAGGTATTGTACACGCCTTTCCCAGATTCTTTCAGGCTTTTCCTGTGGAGATTCCTCTTTGTGTGCCAGCTCTTCCACTGATGTCGCAATCATATGGGGTCTCTCTCTGCGCCCATCAGTATATGTGACCTGCCATTTGCTGCCACTTCCACCCGCCTGCTCATGAGGCTTCTTTCTCCCTACTGTTTCCTTCTCTCCCCATGACCCCCTCTCTTTCCCTTCTTCTCCCCTCAAGTTCCCTCTTCTTGTTCTTCTTCAAAATAATTTCTCTTTTTTGCTCCCTTTTGACTTCTCCCAACTCACTAATCAGTTCTTTGGTGATGTCAAGATGGAGTTTACCAGCTCTGTCTCCTACAGCTGCCTTGTGGTCTACCTCCCATCACTAATCTTAAGCACTAACAACGGCTTGCTGTGTGTATGTTTCGGAGTGAGCTTACAAGGTTTGTTTATCATTTAAACTACAGAAGATTTTTCAAGTTAGCCTGTACAAACCTCGAGTTTATCTGGAGTACCAAATTCAATCATCGGAATGTCTGGTGGAGGTGATTTATTTGCAAGTGCATATACCATCTCATGTAGAATCTGGAGAGCCCAATTAGTTCCTAGAACACAATAATAAAATGGCAAATATCCACTTGGTATAGAACTGTTACCATTTAGGTTCTGGTATAAAATTGTAATTATGGAATATATCATTTCTGTTCCACAATAATGTGTTTTCCTGTAAAATTCGCTGGTTTTCATGATAGATATTGTAAATGAAATAAATGTTCATTTTCAACATAACTGGAAAAAGTTAAATAAATTCCAAAATTCTAAAAGTAACGTACAGATTTATTCTAACATGGACACCTCAATCAGATCTGCATTGATGAAATTACTGTGCTCTCCCATAAAGGTCGGTATCAAATTGTCTATTGGGTCTGAGAAGGCTTGCTTCTGGGTATCAATACTATACTCAATTGAAAGCAAGTTCTGCTACGAGGGGACATGGGATGAGGGTGAAGGGAGATAGATTCAGGAGTGATATGCGGAAATATTTCTTTATGGAAAGAGTAGTGGATCCATGGAATAGTCTCCCAGTGGAGGTGGTAGAGATGAGGACAGTAACTGAATTCAAAAAAGCATGGGACAAACACAGAGGATCTCTAAAGGTAAAAAGGGGACTGTTGTAGTTGTTGATATGGAAGGACAGACTAGATAGGCCATGTGGTCTTTTTCTGTCATCATATTTCTATGTTTCTATGTTATAACAATGATTTACAATAAAATTCCATGTAAAAAGGGGAAGGCGATGGCAGTGGGGTTGTACTATCGATCGGCAGGCCAGAATGAACAAATGGATGATGAAATGCTCAAAGAAATCAGGGAAGCTAGCAAAAGTTACAGAACGGTAATAATAATGGGTGATTTCAATTACCCCGGTATTGACTGGGTCAGTGTCACGGCAGGACATGCTAGGGAGATAAAGTTTCTAGATGAAATAATGACTGCTTTTTGGAGCAGCTGGTTCATGAACCAGCCAGAGGGGAAGCCATTATGGACTTAGTCCTTAGTGGAACACCAGACCTGGTACAAGAGATAAGGGTGTTGGGGCCACTTGGCAATAGTGATCATAGTATGATCGCATTTGATTTAATTAATGGAGGAGGAATGGTAAGGAAATCCACATTACTCCTTTTAACTTTCGAAAGGGAGGCTATGATAAAATGAGGAAAATAGTTAAGAAAAAACTAAAAGGAGAAGTTGCAAAGGTTAAAGACTTACTTCAATCTTGGATGTTGTTTAAAAGTACTATCTTGGAAGCCCAGACCAGCTGTATTCCACGCTTTAAGAAAAGTGGAAGGAAGTCCAAAAACTGCCAGCATGGTTTAAAGGTGAGGTCAGAGAGGCTGTTGTTGCCAAGAAAGCATCTTTCAGGAAATGGAAAAAAGAGCTAAATGACGAAAACTGGAAACAGCACAAGCACTGGCAAGTTAAATGCAAGGCATCGATAAAGCAGGCAAAGAGAGAATTTGAGAAGAAACTCGCTGTGGAAGCAAAAACATATAATAAAAACTTTTTCAAGTACATTTGTAGCAAAAAACCTGTGAGAGAGTCAGTTGGGCCATTAGATGATAGAGGGGTAAAAGGGGCAGTAAGAGGGGACAAGGCAATGACTGAATGAATTCTTTGCTTCTGTCTTTACTGAGGAAGATGTAGGGATGTTACCCATGACTGAAGTGGTATTTAAAGGTGATGCTGCAGAAGAATTGACAGAAATATCGCTACACCAGGGAGATGTATTACAACTATTTGATAAACTGAAGAGTAGCAAATTACCTGGACTGGATGATATTTTATTTATTTATTTACATTCTCTTATATACCGCGCTATTCTCCATCAGTACGGTTTACATTCAACAAACTGAAATTACATTGAACAGAGCATTATAACTTGGAGATAACTATTTTTACAGGGAACATGGGCTATGGAGGGTTAAGTGGCTTGCCCAAGGTATACATCCAAGGGTGTTGAAAGAACTGAAATATGAGATTGCAGACCTGCTATTAGTAATCTGTGAGCTATCATTAAAATCATCTGTAATACCTGAAGATTGGAGGATCGTCAATGAAACGCCAATTTTTAAAAAGAGTTCCTGGGGTGATCCGGGAAACTACAGACCTACAGACCGGTGAGCCTGACGTCAGTACTGGGAAAAATGGTAGAAACCATCATAAAGAACAAAACTATTCAGCATGTAGATAGTGTCACAAGGTAGACCTATTGGAGCCTGAGAAAATGGAAATCAGCAGCAGTGATCAGAGAAGAGATGACAATATAAACAAAAAACTGTCAGATGGTAAAGTTGTTTTGCGAGGTGGGGTTTCCCCAAGAAATATTGACTGATCAGGGCAGTAATTTTGTTTCAAGATACCTCGCTAGGGTTTGGGAGGCGTTTGGCATACGCCACATAAAAACGTCGGCATACCATCCCCAGACCAATGGGTTGGTGGAGCGCACCAACCAGTCAATTAAGCATTTGTTACGAAGGGGATTAAGGAGTGGGGAGATGGCGGAATGGGACACACTGCTCCCATTTGTTATGTATGCTTGCCGGGAGCGTGTTCAAACCTCCTTAGGGGTATCCCCGTTCAAACTTTTATATGGTAGGACCCCAAGGGGAATACTTGATATTCTACGGGATGAATGGGTGGAACCTAAGGTACCAGAGATAGGGATTCCACAGTTTTTAAAAGAGCTGAGGACGCGCCTGAGGAAAACATCCCAAGCCTCAGTAGAAAATTTAAGTCGTAGCAAACAACGACAAAAACAATACTATGATAGGGGCACACAGGCCAGAGAGCTGGCAGTAGGAGACAAGGTCCTTATACAAGTAGCGGACCCAGGTCCAAAATTTGAAGCTCGCTGGAAAGGACCAGGCATAATAATAAAGAAAGTGGGATTCGTGTCATACCTCGTTGAGAACGAGAAAGGACGTAGGCAGGTATACCACGTCAATGTGTTGAAGCCATGGAAGGAAAGGGTGGCCACAGCTAATTTGGCCTACCATGAGCAGCATTATAGAACCCCGCAAGGGATTACATGCTGTCCGCTAAAAATTGCGGCAGCAAGTAATATTTTAAGGGGGGGAATGTGTCACAAGGTAGACCTATTGGAGCCTGAGAAAATGGAAATCAGCAGCAGTGATCAGAGAAGAGATGACAATATAAACAAAAAACTGTCAGATGGTTGCTACAGACAACCTAGGCACACGTGGGTAAGGGCTGAGAGGACACACCCAGATAACAAGCATAGGGAGTTTGCTTTGCCTGATAGGAATCAGCTGGGTAGAGGTGGAGCCCAGAAACACAGAGATATAATACGCTCCCAAATAGTTAGAGGGGGAGAGGAGGTGAACCAGCAAGTCTCACAGCAGGGGAGACAACGGTCAGCGCAGCAGAAGCTGGGAAAAGTATGGAAATGGAATGAAAGAGAGTCTGAATTACTGGGACAGCATGCAAGCCCACACGAAGGTCTGAGTGAGTCTCAAACCCAGAGTGAAACATTTGGAAGGCAGAAGCCAGATATTGAATGCATGTGTGAAGAGCACGAGAGACGTGGGAGAGTTGCAGTACAAGGTAACAAAGCCAGAAGTGTTGATAGTGGCTGTTTTCTACCCGAGTGGGTAAAACCCTGCAGCAATAGAAAAAGCCACCCAGAAATAAGCTTTGGAAATAATCCCTTCCCTTGTGCTAGAAAACCCAGGAGAAGAGAAGCTCACTTACTTGGAAAAGCTGGAGATTCCTGTATCAACTTTAAACTCCCAGAGTTTGAGCAACCTCCGTATAGAGCAGTGCAATCCAGGGCAGCTGTGAGGAAAAGGCTAGACCCAAGCACGCTCAGAGTCTACCGTAATCACTCTAACAGCAGAGCCAGGGAAGTTCCTGAATGTCCTTATGCTTACCAGCAGGGGCTGAGCTCCCATAAGCCTCATACAAAACTATATGGTAGTTCCCAGGGAGGCTTTGAGAGAGAAGGACAGAACAACTTCCTGCTTGACGAGGAAAACCTACATTATCCTTGTGAAACAGCTGACCTTGAAAACGTGAGTGTTAATGAACCAGAATCTATGGAATATGAGAATGCAGAGTTAGCAACAGTTCCTGAGCCCATGGAATGCTCAGTCTCGGTAATTGACCCAGAGTTTTCCTTAAGGTGAAAAGGGTTGAAGATAACCTGAGTAAGAGTCACAAGTTGTGGGCTGGAAAACGTGTCTCACAGAAAACCATGTGAATGAGCTGTGCTGTAGCAGCAAAAAGGAAAGCCTGTGAAAAACATTGAGAATGTTTAAATCTTTTCTTTTTGCATTTAAGCTGAAGTAAGCTATTTTTGTTTAACCTTTTGATTTCTGTTATATGCCCGAAGTGGGCTGTTTGCTTTGTTTTGCCAAGGAGAAAATACCTCACGGACGGGGAATAAAACCCTGAGTTTGGAACACAAGTGTCTTTTGTGGTTTATAGAGAAGGTACAACTACCACCCTCAGGGGAGTCCTCAGGCAGTACCAAGGCCTCACCGGTAGGGCACCTGGGGGTGCGACAATAGTCATGGCTTAATGGAAGACAGCCAACATGGGTTTAGACAAGGAAGATCTTGTCTTACTAATCTGTTATGTTTTTTTGAAGGTGTGAATAGACAGGTAGACAAAGGTGAGTCGGTTGATATAGTGTATCTGGATGAAAGTCTTTGACAAGGTCCCTCATCAGAGACTTTTGGCAAAACTAAAAGGTTTTGGGATAGGAGGTGATATACTATTGTGGATCAGGAACTGGTTACAAGATAGAAAGCAGAGGGTAGGGCTAAATAGCCAATTTTCCCAATGGAAAAAGGTGAATAGTGGAGTACTGCAGGGATCTGTGCTGGATCCGCTGCTTTTTAACATATTCATAAATGGCCTGGAAAGGGAATTTTTTTGTAAACCGACCAGATACTTCTGTTATGGGCAGTATATTAAGTTTTTAATAAACATAAACATAATAACGAGTGAGGTTACCAAATTTGCAGATAACACAAAACTATTTAAAGTTGTTAAAACCCAAGAGGATTGTGGAAAATTGCAAGAGAATCTTGATAAATTGGAAGACTGGGCATCCAAATGGCAGATGAAATTTAATGTGGACAAGTGCAAAGTTATGCACCTAGGAAAGAACAACCCAAACTATGGTTACACGATGCAAGGTTCCACATTTGGAACCACCACCCTGGAAAAAGATTTAGGTGTCATCGTGGATAACATGTTAAAACCCTCTGCCCAGTGTGCAGCGGTGGCCAAGAGAGCAGATAGAATTCTAGGTATCATAAGGAAAGGAATGGAAAATAAAACAAAGGATATTATAATGCCTCTGTATCGTTCCATGGTGTGACCGCACCTTGAATATTGTGTGCAATTCTGGTCGCCGTATCTTAAAAAAGATATAGCGTTATTAGAAAAGGTACAGAGAAGAGCCAGCAAAATGGTAAAGGGGATGGAAGGATACCCCTATGAAGGAAGGCTAAAAAGGTTAGGGCTCTTCAACCTGGTAAAGAGACGACTGAGGGGAGATATGATAGAGGTCTATAAATTAATGAACGGAGTGGGATGGGTAAACATAGATCGATTGTTTACGTCATCAGAATATAGAAAGTCTAGGGGACATGCAATGAAGCTACATGGTAACCTATATAAGACTAATAAAAGAAAATATTTTTTCACTCAACGTATAATCAAACTCTGGAATTTGTTACCGGAGGATGTAGTAAAAGCTGTTAGTGTAACTGGGTTTAAAAAAGGTTTGGACAAGTTCCTGGAGGAAAGGTCCATAAACCATTATTAAAAGGGACCCTGAATATCACTGCTTGACCCAATACAAGCATTGAGGAACCTGTGTCTTTTAGGGAAACTGCTAGGTAGTTATGACCTAGATTGGCCACTGTTGGAAACAGGATACTGGGCTTGATGGACCTTGGTCTGACCCAGTATGGCATATCTTATGTTCTTATGTTCTTAACTGTTATATTGGCATTCCATATAATCAGTGGTCTGCATGCATGGTTGTTTGTATAATATAACTTATAATAATAATTTATATAATTTATTCATCTGTTAAATGTAAGTGCACATACAACATGTTACTGTTTTATGCACATTGTTTCCTATAAACCGCTTGACTTGTAGAAAGACGATATAAAAATGCCGATAAATAAATATATAAATAGTGCCACCTGCTGGTTGCAAATAATACCTGCATCCACATCCACTTTGATTCCCTAGCATTGAGGTTACTGATTGGCAGATGGGTCTTAGGCAGGAGCCGGAGTATTATGTGTATTTTGTGACAGGACTCGCTGCCTGCCTCTTCAGAGCCTTCAGAAGGTAGTGCCTTTTATCCCGACAAACACACAAAATTATGAATTCTGATTCATATCCAAGCAGTCTCTCATGTACACAGCTACACTAAAGCAGACGTTTTTTCTCAGAGACCCACATCCACATGTTTCTCTTTCTCTTACTCTCACACAGGTTCATCTCTGTTTATTTACTTTCCTCAACCTTCCAAACCTCTCATTCACAGACAGGTCAATAGGATTACAGACTTCAGTGCAAAAGAACTGGGGAAAGTAGGAGAGAAACAAAAGTTATGTGCACCCCCTCCCCAACAGGGCCGGCCCGTCCATTGAGTGAGAATGTTGTTCGCACAGGGCCCCGCGCGAACCACATTCTCGCTCAATGGACTGCTGCAGAGGGAGCTAGGGAAGCCCGTGCGAAGCCCCGGCTCCCTCTGCACAGCCCGCCAGCGTGAAGAGCCTTTACCTTCATGCTGGCGGCTGTTTCAATGAAGCCGCGAATACCGGGAGAGGTTAAAGGGCATTAAAAGGGGGGGGCATTAAAGGGGGGGGGGGAACCTGGACTGGAGGGCTGATGAAGAGCTGGATTAGGACTGCAAATGGTCTGTGATGGTGGGGGGGGGGGATAGGACTGGAAATGTGCTGTGATGGTGGGGATGGACGGACTGAAAATGGGCTGGGATGGGGGAAACAGACTGGAAATGGGCTGTGATGTGGGGGGGGGGGGACAGACTGGAAATGGGCTGGGAGGGGGGGGGGAACGGACAAATTGGGCTGGGATGGGGGAAACAGACTGGAAATGGGCTGTGGTGGGGGGAGAACAGACTGGAAATGGGCTGTGATGGGGAAATGGGCTGTGATGGGGGGAGGACTGCAAATGGGCTGTGATGGTGAGGGGATAGGACTGCAAATGGGCTGTGATGGTGGGGGGAATGGACGAAATGGGCTGTGATGGGGGGAACTTGGACTGGAAATGGGCTGATGAAGAGCTGGATTAGGACTGGAAATGGGCTTACGGGGGCTGGAATAGGGCGAAGTGGGCTGACGAGGGGGCTAGGATTGGAAATTAGCTGATGGGGGAGCGTGGAGGAAATGGGCTGATGAGGGACTGGAATGGAACTGGAAAAGAGCATATGGGGACTAGAACTGGAAATGGGCTAATGAGGAGCTAGGATAGGACTAGAAATGGGCTGATGGGGGGAACGTAGACTGCAAATGGGTGATGGTCTGGAATAGGACACTGGAAATGGGCTGATGGCTGGAATAGGTCTGGAAGTGGGCTGATGGGAGTTGGCTGGAAATGGGCTGATGGGGAGCTTGGAGTGGAAATGGGCTGATGGGGGGGGGGCTGGAATGGAACTGGAAAACAGCATATGGGAGGCTAGGACTGGAAATGGGCTGATGTGGAAGCTTGGGAGACTGGGACTAGAAGGGGGCAGATGCTGGGTGGGTCTAGAACTATAAAGGGGCTGATTTTGGGGGAGGACTAGAAAGGGATGGGAAATGAGAATGGAGAGGGGAAAAGATATTTTGTATGGGAGGGAAGAAAAGTCTACGAAGGGCCGGGTATTGGAAGAGTAAGTGTAGATTGAGAATGGAAGGGTGAAATTTGAGTGGATGATAAAGCAATAAGGAAAGAAATGGAGGAAAGAGCAAAAGGGGAAAGATCAGTATGTTAAAGCAGATATAGAGAAAACATTTGGAAAAAAATCTAAAAGAGAAGAAAGGAAAATGGATAGCTCACAGAAGACACAAAGAAACCAGAAGAAAGTGACTGGAGCAATTGCAACTGAAAAGAAAATGCACAAGCAACAAAAGGTAGAAAAATACTTTTTTATTTTGAATTTATTAACTGGAATATATCAGCTCTGGGAAATGTGCATTGTTAACATCTTTTGTGTTTTGTTTAGTACAAGAGGAAATTAATTTATAGTTTTATTTCTCCAGTGTTGTACATCCCAAGTTTGGCTTTTGGGGTTCCCAGTTTAATTATTGTCTTCCTATTTCTAAATTGTGATCCCTTGTTCTTTGGTGACGGTCTATAGTCTGCATTTTAACCAAGCTGAGGTATTCTGTTCATGTAGTTTCTATTTGACCATGTCACTTGTTCTCTTTCCCCAGTAGGAGATGCATTGGTATTCTCTGAGATGTATTGGTTTAATATTTGCAGTGTTGCCTTTTGATAGGTAGGGTTTGGTGCTTTGTGAGTCCTGGCAGAGCTGTTATTATAGGGTGGATTTGCTATGAGTTCTAAAAGGTCAGTGTTTATAGTACTTCCTAATGGGCCTGGCGGTTGGCACTGGAATATAGTAACGTAGAAATCTATTAGTCTTTCTTTATCCAGACACTCATTAAGAAGCATGTTTACTAAAAATGCATGTTAACATTATGCAAATATGTATGCAAATGAGGCTCCATATGCAAATGAGGCCCCGCAATTAATCTCCGCACATGGCCCCGCACCCCCCTTGGGCCGCCCCTGCTCCCCAACATAAATAATAGGACTTATGGCTTAAAAAGGGGACTGTACTGCCACAGCCCAGATATCAAAGGCACACTTTAGAAAGTATGTGGAGACTGGAAATGAAACGTTGAGGTTGTGACGCACACAGTTCCAGTAGTGTTTTAGAAAAGGCTCTAGCAAACATGAATCCTTTTAAGAACGTGCAAGAGTACATGTGTACATGCCAATATGTGGAGTCAGTGGAGCCATTTTACAAATTAATATGTGGAAAACTCCAATGGGACAAAAGCAGCAATGTCCACATATAGGTGCTGACACTTACACGTCTATGTCAGCCATTTTGTAACCTACACGTGTAAATGCTGCCAGTTTACTACATAGTAGCACTATATAACAAATTCACCTCCAAGGAGTCAAAAAACAAAAAACTTAAACTCCAAACTAAGCACAAAAAATAATGAAAAAAGCAAAAAAATAATAAATATAAACCACATGTGCGAGAAAACAAAAAGCCAAACCAGTTTGGGTTAGAATAAATTCAATTATAGAGGAAAAAAGACCTCAGCCAACCTTCCAACCAATATAAACAGGGAGGAAGAGCCAATCGATGGACAATCATGCCACAGTAATCGAAAAGACTCTATAAACATCAGTGGTCAAAAAAACGCTCTTATAAAGAACCAAAACAGGTGAGTTCAAAAAAGCTTAAGCAACCACAGCATGACAATGTAGTAGCTTCGCAGCTTAGCAGCATGGGACATCAACTCTGCAACACAGAAGAATGTTCAAATGACTTATCTGAAGAACAGCAGACCATCAAGGTAATGCACCACAGCAGTCAAGTTCACCATCCGGAGCCCCGACACCAGATGTTTTGCCTAATGGCTTCCTCAGGGAGCTCAAAAATGTAGCATGCTGATCACAATTATATGGTTAACAAAAACGTGCTGGTCATGAGTTCGGCATTTTTTTGACTTTGCAGTTGCTTCTGCATGCAACACTTCTCCTACACTTTGGAATATAGACTCACCCAAGGGGCGGCACAAAACCTCCATGCTACCTGCCATGGTCTGCCGCCTAGTGGAAAGGCCAGTCCCGACTACATAGTAACATAGTAAATGACGGCAGATAAAGACCAGTATGGTCCATCTAGTCTGTCCAGTAAGATGGCAAGAGTAGGTGTACCTGCTGCTCCGTGCAGGCCACCCCTCCCCATGTCTTTGTTTTAGGGGTGAACCCACCGCTCCGTGTAGGACACCCCTGTATGTTGAGAATTTAGTTAGTTAAGTTAATTTTGATTTTATCCTGTTGCTGGAAAGGGATCCACTGTGTCTGTCCCATGCCATTTTGAATTCTGTCACTGTATTTGCCCCCAACACTTCCATCGGGAGGGCATTCCAAGCATCTACCACCCTTTCAGTGAAAAAGTATTTCCTGGCATTACCGTTCCATTTACCGCCTTGCAGCTTCATGTTATGCCCTCTAGTTTTACAGCTTCCCTGGCTTTGGAAGAAGTTTGTTTGTTCATTATTTCTCTTTAAGTATTTAAAGGTCTGAATCATATTTATTTATTTAGTAGCAAGACTTGATATACCGCCCAAACCGAAGTGTCAGAGCGGTGTACAGTAATAAACAAGGGGGAGGCTACTAGAGAAGTACAGGAAGAAAGGAACGCCATTTAATTGACAGGAAAGCACTATTGAGACAAAGGAAGAAAAATAGGAAAGAAACAAAGTTGCACGACTAGACAGGCTGATCGCTGAGGGGGGAGGGCAGAGGGAAGGAAGAGGGGTAGTGTATGGCATATCTCCCCTGTCCCTCCTCTCCTCCAGAGTGTACATATTTAGGTCTTCAAGACTCTTCAAGGCTTCTGACGCAGACTCCAAATCATTTTGGTTGCCTTCCTCTGAACAGTTTCCAGTCTTTTTATATCCTTTGCAAGATATGGTCTCCAAAACTGAACACAGTATTCCAAGTGAGGCCTCACCAGTGACGTATACAGAGGCATTAGTACCTCTTCCTTTCTGCTGGTAATTCCTCTTTGTATGCAACCCAACATCCTCCTGGCTTTTTCCACTGCCTTGTCGCACTGTTTTGCCACCTTGAGATCCGCAGAAATAATCCACCAAGGTCCTTCTGGTCCATGCACACCAATCTCTCGCCCCCTATTGCATACATTTCCCCTGGATTTCTGATTCCCAAGTGCATGACACTGCACTTCTTCACATTAAATCTTAACTGCCAAGCATTAGACCATTCTTCCAGCTTTTGTAGATCTTTCCTCATGTTATCCACTCCCTCAGGGGAGTCCACTCTGTTGAAAATTTTCATGTCATCTGCAAAAAGACAGACTTTTCCATGCAGTCCTTCAGCAATATCACTCACAAATACATTTAACAGTGCCGGGCCCAGGACCGAACCCTGGGGCACCCCGCTAATCACCCTCCTTTCATCCGGGTGAGCGCCATTTACCGTCACCTTCTGTCGTCTGTCAGTCAACCAATTTCTTTTTTTTTTTTTTTTTTGAAATCTTTATTTTCGTTTTTAGAAAACAAAAACAGTACACACAAAACATACATCTACATCCTAAATACAAAGACAGATAGACCTATCACTAAACAACCATTCAAACCCCCCCCCCCTCCCCATATCCCTCCCCAGCACTCCCCTCCAGGGTTCAAAGTAGCGAGATTCCTTAAGGAGGAGTCTGCCAAACCAAGTCCAAGTTATCTGCTTAATTTGGCTGATGCAATATAATCATTTAAGAGTTGCCATTTGAGAGCATGCTTCCCAAGCATCTGCTTAGACTTACAAGAAGGCTGCTCAAATTGACTATAAAGGCTGACGCGATTCCACCATTCATGGGCAGTAATATGGGCGGTATCTTTCCAGCGGCCGATAATCAGACAGATCGCTATGCCGATCATGAAATCCAGCAGAAAAGTACCGTCCTTAGGTAATGAAGGTAAATCGGCTGCGGACCGTAGGCCTATTACCTGCCAGGAGAGGGGCTCCCTAAATCGCAAAATAAATTGGACTTGCTCCCAAACGGATTCCCAGAAGGTCTTCACCCCCCTACACTCATATACAATATGCCTTAGAGTGCCAACCTCGGCTCCACAAGTCCAACAGAGTGGGCTGCAAGTGCCACCCCAGCGTGCCAGCTTAGCTGGTGTATAAAAGCACTGATGAGCAAAGTAAAACAGTGTCTGGGTCATGGAGGCGGATCTGGTCACTCTGACTTGCTTGCGCCAGAACTTCCTCCATTGGAGATCAGAGAGCCCCCTCCCAGTCTCTCGTTCCCATCTCTTTTGAACTTTCTCCATCAATTGGGACGGGGATCGCGTCAACCTCTTATAAATCTGAGATACTACTCCCTGCGCTTGGCTAAATGCACAGAGGATATCAAGGGCACCCTCGGTGCCAGAGTTTTGCCCCGGCTTTAGCCCCGCTCCTACTAGACAGTGTCGCAGCTGGATCCACTGAAATTGGCAAGTTAGGGGGAGACTAAATTCCTGACTAATCTCCTCAAAGGTCTTCCACCTGCTAACAGCTTGTAATTGACACACTCTCCACACTCCCCGGGAATACCAAGTGTGCCAAGCAAAGCTCTTTTTCTGAATTTTAAACAAAGGATTATTCCATATGGGGAGTTGGGCGTGAGAGCAGCCTACGAGATCACTCAGTTTGATAAAGGATTGAAAAGCCTTGAGGGTATCTAGGATAACTACAGGAATCGGGGAAGTACTGGGAAATTGCATCCCCGGGGCATACTCCAGCGGGATAGGGGCCAATAGCTTTTCTTCCAGGGCAACCCAAACCGGCCTCTCAAAAGTGGAAGAGTACAGCCAGCGAGATCCTTGCTTGAGCAGGAAAGCGTGATGATAATTTTTGAAACTGGGGAAATTTACACCACCCTGCTCACGGGAGAGTTTTAGTTTTTCCTTCGCGATCCTCGACGTCTTATTTTTCCACAAAAACTGCAAAAGCATCCGTTCCAGACACTGATAAATATGCGCGGGGAAATAGCAGGGAAGCATCTCCAGAAAGTAATTGATTTTGGGAACAATCATCATTTTAATAGTTTCTAGTCGACCCCACCAAGAGAGCGTGAGGGGAGACCACCGCGTAGTTAACTCTCGAGTCAAGGCAAGGATCGTGTCAGCGTTACACTTCATCGTTTCTTCGAAAGGGTAACGGTAACGGACACCTAGATATTTCACCGCGCCCGATTCCCACAGAAAAGGATAATCACAGAGATCGCCTTTGAAGACCCATTTATTTAGCGGGAACATGACCGATTTGGACCAGTTAATTTTATAACCTGAATATTGCGAATAATTCTCAATTTGCTCCAAGATCTTGGGAATTGAATCAGGCGTGGCGAAGAGGAGAAGATCATCCGCGTAAGCAGAGAGTTTGACTTCCTGCCCCGCGACCAAAGCACCTCGGATAGCCGGAGTTTGGCGAATAAGAAGGGCTAAGGGCTCCATTGCAAGATTAAAAAGCATGGGGGATAGCGGGCAACCTTGACGGGTACCCCGCTTCAAAACGAGAGGGGCTGAAGCAACCCCGTTGACACAAATCCGCGCGGTAGGAGAAGTATAGAGCACCTCCAAGGCTCTCAAAAAACCATCACCGAAGCCGAACCAACGAAGGGACGCAAAAAGAAAAGGCCATTCTAAACGGTCGAAGGCCTTCTCTGCATCCAATGAGAGGCCAATTAACGGTTTCGCCATCTCGTCGGCTCCCAACAATACATGACATAAGAGACGTGCATTATCAGCAGTCGAACGGCCTTCAGTAAAGCCGCATTGATCAGGGTGGATTAGGGTCGGTAGTATCCCAGAGAGCCGAGCAGATAAAACAGTGGCATAAATCTTATAATCAGCGTTAAGCAGCGAGATGGGGCGATAATTGGTGACCAATTGAGGGTCACGACCCGGTTTCTCAAACACCACTAAATTAGCCGTCGCAAAAGTACCAGTTTGCTGTCCCGCGGCAGATAGGAGTCGGAAATACTGCTCCAGGGGGGAAGCAAGGACTGCGTCAAAGCTCTTAAAGAATTCAACAGGTAGCCCATCCGGCCCAGCAGCCTTGCCCGAAGCCATAGATGCTATTGCCCGCTTTATCTCCTCCGCTGATATGGGAGCATCTAGTGCCTTTCGATGTTCCTCAGAGAGAGTAGGTCGCTGAAGAGTGGCAACCAATTGCTCAAAGCCCTCCTGCGAGAACTCCCGCTCCGAGCGATATAAGTGTGAATAATAATCCCGGAATGCCTCGGCTATCAGGGAGTCTTGGACAACCAGGTCTGATCCCAGCAAGTTCTTAATGGCACAGACACGTTTGGTCTCCCTCTTACCCTTTAATGTGGTCGCTAAGTGCTTACCGGCTTTATTACTCTCACGGTAATAACTTCCTTGCAGCCGCCGCACACTCTGAGAGGCCGCCGTAGTCACAAGAGTATTGTATTGAAATCTTAAGCGCCGAAGCCTCACTAAAATACAGGGGTCAGTGCGCCGTGTCAGGACCCTTTCCCCCGCTTTAATCTGCTGCTCAAGGTCTTGCAGCCGCTGTTTACTTTGCTTTTTCATTCGTATATTAAAGCTAGTAATGATCGCCCTGACCGTGGCCTTAAAACCTTCCCACCAAGCCCAGGTGGAGGTGGCCTGTGAGGAGTTGAACTGAAAATATTCAGAGATAGCAGCTTTTAGCTCTATGTGAAATTCGGGAATATCTAAGAGAGATCTGTCCAAAGTCCAATCCAGAGTCGGGCGTCGTAGGGAGTCATCTTGCATGATCAGCGAAATTGGAGCATGGTCCGAGATGTGAATTGAGTGAAGGGTAGCAGGGCCCAGATTGGGGACTAAAGTTTTGGAAACTAGGAAAAAATCAATGCGAGATTGCGACGCATGCGGCGCTGAAAAATAAGTAAATTCCAACTCCTGTGGATGCTGTAAGCACCAGATGTCCACTAAAGCTAGTTCTTGGATCATGGAGGCAAGAAAAAGTTGCCCCTTAGACCGCCTAATCGATCGGGGAGGTTGGCGATCAATGAGAGGGTCTAGTGTTTGGTTAAAATCTCCACCTACTATAATCGCCTTCCCGTAATCCCCCTGTAGCTCTTTCGCAACTGCGAGAAAAAAATCTATATTGTCCGTGGAGGGGGCATATAGACACATAAGGACCAGCTCCATCCCGCCTAATGTCATTTCAGCTTTTGTCCAGCGACCATCTGCATCTGAACAGTGGCTTAGCACTGTGAGCTTAAGGGACTTTTTGGCGAGAATGGCAACACCATTATGTTTCCTAATGGCCGGAGAAAACGCTATAACCTGATAGGGTCGCTGACCAAGTTTCAAGGACTCCAGCGAGTTTAAATGCGTCTCTTGAAGTAGCAGTATATCAGCCCGTTCTCGGCGTGCATAGTCGAGAATTTTTCGCCTCTTGATCGGGCTGTTGATACCTTGTACATTGAGAGATACAATTTTACACGGAGCCATTAAAACTGGGTACGAAAGAGACCCCATTGGGCCTGAGTGGAAGGCATGACATTGCATAGGGGACAATCGGTATAACGAGACAACCTGTCTTGGCAATGCTACAATAACGGAGTACTGTTAACCTGACAAACATTGTGAGATAATAGGACCCTGGAGGAGAGGCTAAACCCTGAAAAATCACTGGTGAGCTCAGGCCGGCAGGGCTGGCTCGGGAGACCCAGATAAGCCTCGGTGGGCCCGCACCGCAGACAAGTGGACTCCGCAGGCAATCTTAATCTCTCTGAAAAGATAGAATATAGAGGTGTGAAAAGAGAGACATATGATAATCTACACCAGGTTATGTTGAACAAACAATATTATAATATATCATGAGAAGATGGAGAAACAGCGATACATATATGGCCCCATCCCCCCATCCATACCAACAGCTATTCTTGCGACAAAAGCGCCATAACTTAGAAAAGCACACAGCCTGGAAAAGCATATGGACACGCTGTTAAGCTCACAGCGTTGTTCAGGAGGCAAAGCCTACTATACAGTGACAGGACAATAGCTATCCGCAGCTCAACGCATCTGCATAGCTTCCTTCTCCTCCAGGAACCGACCAAGCGCTTCTGGATCTTCAAAGGTGCGAGTGTGATTATGCAAGGTGACCCTCATTCTCGCGGGGTAGAGGAGGCCGAACCGGGCCTGGAGCTGTTGGAGCCGAGGACGGTATTCCAGGAGTCTTTTGCGCCTATTCACAGTATGTTTGGCTAAGTCCGGAAAGAAGGAAAGTCGGCGCCCCTCGAATTCCACCGGTGCCCTTGCACGCGCCAGCTCCAGAATCTGCGCTGCCTGCTGATAGCGTAGGGTGCGGAAAATGATGGGTCGTGGTTTAGAGTTGTGCGGCATCGTGTTGGAGGGGATGCGATGAGCGCGATCTATTTCAAAGTCCTTGTCAAAGGTGCAGTGCAGGATCTCGGGGATCGCCTTGTATAGGAAGGCCCGCATATCTTTACCCTCCGCTCCCTCCGGAAGGCCTATCACCCGCACATTATTACGACGTGCGCGATTATTACTGTCCTCCACCTCCCGCTGCAGCACTGTGAGTTGCCTTTCCAGCTTAGTGACCATTTCCAGACGGGCCTCATGGTTAGCAAGTGCTGCCTCCGCCTTGTCCTGCCTCACTGAGAGGCCCTCAAACTTAGTATTGAGCCCAGCGAGTTCTTCGTGCACTGAGCTCAGCGTCGCACCGTTAGCTTTAACAAGCTCTCTTACCCCCCGGATCTCCGTAAGTAGTTCGAGGTGGGCATCCGGCCCTTCACGTGTGGCCGCCATTGCTTTTCCTGGAGAGATGGGCTCAGTTTTAGTCCTTTTAGCGCTGCTATTTACAGCGCCGGCAAAATCCAAGCGCTGCGGCTTGGGGCCCGCCATCAGGAAGGTACCAGGGAGAATTTCAGGGGACGTAATAAAATTTCAGCGGCACTTTTGTTCGGGTTTTGGCAAGGTCTCCTCAGAGCCACCGCACTAGACGTCCGCTCTGCTCGGCATCAGGCTCCGCCCCCCCCAGTCAACCAATTTCTGATCCAGTTCACCACCTTGGGACCCATCCCCAAACTACTGAGTTTATTGATAAGCTTCCTATGAGGAACAGTATCAAAAGCTTTGCTGAAATCCATGCCCCTGATCTAGTTCTCTGATCACCCAGTCAAAGAACTCAATCAGATTTGTTTGGCAAGATATTCCTTTGGTAAAACCATGTTGCCTCAGATCATGCAACCTGTTGGTTTTGAGGAAGTCCACTATTCGCTCTTTCAGAAGCGCCTCCATTACTTTTCCCGCCACCAAGGTAAGGCTCACGGGCCTGTAGTTTGTCATTTCTTCCCTGTCACCACTTTTGTGAAGAGGTACCACATCCGCAGTTCTCCAGATTTATTTATTTAACATTTTTATACCACGTTTTTCCAGATGATCAAAAGCAGTTTACATATAACAACAGTGGAAAGTACAAAACCTGTGCATTTTCCATTACATAGAACGATCTGAACTATATACATTAACATCTGTCAACAAGGTATTATTCAAATACGCCAAACCTCCTTAATTCAATGACACCACATTAAATCCAATATCTATAGTCATTGAAGAAATGTGACCAGTAGCTACCCTGGTAACTATGTTGTGGACATACAACATAGTTACCAGGGTAGCTACTGGTCACATTTCTTCAATGACTATAGATATTGGAACAAGGTATTATTAACATGGAACTATATACATTATCATGAATGAGAGGAGTTAAATTAAGTTTTTTAGGTAGGAAGGGTGGGGATTGTGTTGTTTTGATCAGGTTGGGTGCCAAAATAAAGATGTTGCTATCTTTAAATCATTTCAATTTGGAGGGGGAAATTATCAATGGGGATTAAGGAGGATACGCCCCTCTATCGCTCCTGTAAAAAGCTGGCCAAAATGAGCACTTTTTAAAACCTAAACGTGCAGTGAGCAGCTATGAATGCCGACATGGATAATTGCAGTCATATATGTGTATTGCCGATATGAGATGGGGAAATCATGTATAGATCTTGAATCTACCCAGGCCACTCCCGAACCATGATCCAGCCAACACACTGCCTTGCAATGTCTATGGTAGTAAGGACATCCACTTGTAAATTATACAAGGTTATACTTCTCTTTTTGTATGTTGTTTTTTATTGTAACTCGCCTTGCATGTTATGAGAAGGCATCATAGCAAGTTTAAATAAATAACACAGGTACACTAAAAAAAATTTTTTTTAAACTGCCTCTAATGTTTCGATTGATTTTTACGTTTTTTGTTGCGCTGACTCCAAATCTGGTAAGCAATTTGCTCCATCACGTACAGATTTTTTGCTACATTGGGTTAGCAGTTTGAGGTGAATGTTTCAGATTGAGTGCGATCGAGATAAAAGTTTCTTGGATGAATTCTTTATACTAATTGTTTAGTAGTTATTCAAATAAGAATAAAGAAAATTGTAACAAGGCAGCACATAAGAATAGAGTAATGTCAACAAAACACACTGTGATGGTAGCAAAATTGTCTGCACTTAAAACAGCCACATACATGTGCACAAACATTGAGCATATAAGAGCGAGGTTAGACACAAAGCAAAGCAAAGAAATGTGCAAAAAATGTTGTACAGGTATGTATGTAAGAATAGAAAACGCAAACCGCACCATTGCAATACATGAAGACAAACACCCGATGGTGTGAAAATAAAATTCTAATAAATGAGATCCGACACTGTGGTAATAACTAGCAAATTTTTATTTCAAAGTTTAGTAAAAACACGATATTTGTCAACACAGTTTAGATTTTAAAGTCATTCTTGGGTCAATCAATCTCCTGGTGGGCCCGTTTCTTCTTCCCCCGAATGCTTCTCTTGGTGCGCTGCTTGGCGTATTTTTCATCTGGGGTTTCCTGCAGCAGCAACCAGCAGAAATCAGCCATCATAGTGGTGTTCCATCTTCTTTGGTACCTTCTCTCTGCGTCCTTGATGTCCTGGTGAAACCTTTCACCTTGTTCTTCACTGTACGCCCCCAAGTTTTCGTGAAAGTAGTTCACATGGGAGTGCAAGAAATGGACTTTCAGGCTCATGTTACAGCCTTGTTCTTTGAAGGCATTGAGCATCCTGGCAACAATATCCTTATAGTTCTCATCCTGCCTGTTCCCCAAGAATTTGAGAACAACATCCTTGAAGGAATCCCAGGCTTCTTTTTCCTTCTCAGACATCGTTTCAGCGAATGCTCCATCTGAAATGAGTTTCCTTATATCAGGGCCAACAAACACTCCTTCCTTTAGCTTTGCTTCAGAAAGTCGGGGGAACTTTGAGCAAAGGTACCGAAAGCACTCACCATCTTTTGGAAGGGACTTGATGAATTGCTTAATGAGACCCAACTTAATGTGGAGAGGTGGTAATAGAATTTTATCACGAGGTACCAAGCTCTCATGAAGAACATTTTTCTCACCGGGTCTCAAATACTCCCGAATTGGCCAGTCTTTTTTCCCCCAGTGTAGGTCGCGGGCCCGGCTATCCCACAAGCAAAGGAAGCAGGGATATTTGGTGAAACCGGATTGCTGCCCTAATAGCATGGATAGAATTTTAAAGTCTCCACAAATCATCCACTTATGCTCATCATAACGAATCTTCTGAAGAATCAGGGCCAAATTCTCGTATTTTTCTTGGAGAATAACAGAGTGAGCAATAGGAACTGAAGCAAATGTGTTTCCATTATGAAGAAGAACACCTTTTATGCTGTCTTTTGACGAATCAATGAACAGCCGCCATTCAGCAGGATCATACTTGAGTTTAAACTTTTCCATCACTCCGTATATATCGTTGCAAAATACCAAATCTTCCTCTTTGCTGAAATACTTCAAAAATTGTGTCTCGCGGGTTGCGGTACCAATAAAAAGTTGTTCCTGGTGACAATAGATTTTTCTGTTTAAGCCGAGAACCTAGCAGTTGGGCAGCATCTTTTGGGAGTCCTAAATCCCGGACTAAATCATTCAATTCAGCTTGAGAGAAAAGTTCAGGTTTCGGATCTGGTTCAGTTTCAAACTCGGAAGTACTGGACTCATCGGGAAAAGCCATCTGATGAGTCTCATCATGATCAGAACCGTCCACACAAATATGATCCAAAGATTTTGGTGGTTCAGGCACAGGTACTTCGTTGCTATGAGGCATAGGCCTAATTGCTGAGGGAAGGTTGGGGTAACTTATTACGTTCTTATTTTTTAAGTTGTATCCCTTCACAATGCAAGAGCAAAAATAGCAGTCACTGCTGTGGTCTCTTTGTTCACGCCGCCACATCATAGGTATTCCAAAATGAAATGCTTGTTTTTTACCTTTCATCCATAAGCGTAGATCTTCCTCACATGTCTTGCACACTTTGTGAGGAGCCCACGGTTTGTCTTGATCGCCTAACTTCAAACCGAAATAGGCGAAATATACTTTTTTAATAAATGCAGAAATGTTCCTCTGCCGCTTTTTCACGGTATATTCCCCACAAATAAAACAAAAACTGTCCGGAGAGTTGACGCAACCTCTGGCTCTGTGAGCCATCACAAATACACAGCACTGCAAACTACAACTGTAGTGAACCACTTCGGAATAAAGCTGGATTACGACTGAGCAAACAAAAGGTAATAATGAACTTGCAAGAAACTGAAATTTGACAGGAACGTTCATGTCGCAACCACCGTGTTTGAGCGAGGCGAACGAGGCGAGGCGAACAGGAAAGAACATGCGCCAGCGTGAGTACTGGATTTAGCCCCCGCCTCCCAATTGTCCTGTTAATGTATAAAATGAATACAAAACACTCTAAAATATCATGAGGGAGTGTTTCTAGTTAGTTAACCATTACAACCTCTATTTTGGGCCAAGAAAATAAACTGCAGTCAGCTAAAAAGAAATTATGTGAACATTCCTTATATGGGTAAGAAATCTAATTTTGCAAGAAAACGTGACGTGATGGAACATTTTGGCTATTTTTCCTGGATTCAGCACCCCAAAATCTATAGGAATCAGTTGCAAAACTGGAGGCAGTTTTTTGGTAGTGTACCTGTGTAATTAAATGAATTCGGCCCTCTCTAAAATGGCCATTTACACATGGATGCCTTCTTACAGATAAAGGAAAGCAGCCCCTAATGAAGTAAACAGCACTGGCAAGTTAGATGTTAAAAAGGAATAAGACAGGCCAAGAAAGACTTAGGGCCGCGGCTCCGATAACGATCGGAAACCGCTACCACGGCTTTGTAAACAAGCCCCTTTTAGACTTAGAAAAGACTATTACTGTAGAGCCAAGAACTAATAGTAACATTTTTTTCAAGTACATCTGAAGCAAAAAGCCTGTGAGGAAGTTGGTTAGGCTATTGGACAACCAAAGGATAAAAGAAGTGCCAGAGTAGATAAGTTAATAGCAGAAAACATAAGTGATTTCTTTTTCCGCAGTATTTACTGAGGAGAATGTTGGGATCACACCAGAAACCTTCTTTGATGGTGATGATTAGGGGCAACTAAAACATGGCTATAAGTCTAGAAGATGTAATAGGTCGAACTGACAAACCCACAGGCAAGATATTGCCATGAGTGGATTGTATTCGCCCAAGAGTCTTGAAGGAGCTCAAATATGATATTGCTAACTCGTTACTAGTAGTCTGAAACTGATCATTCAAAATGGCTGCAATATCTGAGGAATGGAGGGTGGTCAATGTGATCCAGGAAACTATAGACCAGCGAGCCTGACATTGGCGCTGGACAAAATGGTTGAAATTATACCAATAAAAAAAAGCACTGACCATATAGATAAACATATCTTAATGGGAATGAGTTGGAAAAGCCTTTGATACAGTTCTTCATAGAAGACTTATAAATAAGCAGTCGGGGGGAGGGGTGTGTCCTAGGCTAGTGAACTGGATTAAAATTGGTTGACTTACAGATGATAGAAGGCATTGTTTTGATTCAAAATTATTTTTTCAATGTCATGATGTAGCCAGGATTGCTTTCTTGGACGTATTCTTACAGTATCAATTAATACTTTTAAGATAACGTTACACGGTAAAGATGTGGAGAGAAATAACTATCCCATAGCTGCCACCCATTTAAGTGAGCCAATTTTAGTATTTCAGTGAGCCAATTTTTGCGTGTCCGAAGCATTTGCTCTTCTCTGGAAGCTTTTAAGAGGGAGGCTAAAGTATTGAGCAGTCATTTTGAAGAGGCTATCATAAGCACATGATTAAGCAGGCGGCTACAAGAGCCCGGTTGCCCATAGAGAACGTCTTTTGAAGTATAAGGCATGTACAGATGAAAATAAATTAGTATGCGTTCTTCCTTTTGCTTTTCTGACACCTAGATTAGCAGTGGTGATCCATATGTTCTGATACATTTTGCAGTTACATGCAGTATTTGTTGAGCATCCAGTTATCACATATAGTAGAGGCAGAAATATCATCAAATTACTGTCTAGAAGAAAGTATTTGCTGCCTTGAAATACTAATAGGAACTGTGGCCTATATTATATATGGCTGATGCTCTTGGTGCATTTCTTCAATGACTGGACCTGAATGGATTTACCCTGGTAATGGCAGGAAGTTGTGAGCCTATTTTCATACTGACAGATGCTCATTGTATGTTATTTATGCCATATTTTGTCCTTGCTGATTAATCTTCTGAGTTCTGCCAATATAAACTGCTTTAAAACTAAATGAACATAAGAGCAGGATTATGACAAGCCAAGAATCAGCTCCTTTAGTGATCCACTGGCTCCAGAAAAGACATTCAGTTCAGGATTTATCTTGGTGAATAATTGACCATGCTCCTGTGGATTACAGTGGTGGTGATCGTGATGTTTGCCTGAATTATAGTGGGCAGTTTTGGATCTTTGCTTTGAACACTATTGCTCCATATGGCCTTTATTTGGAGGTTGAATGGAAATCACCCTTTTTTAAATTTTATCAGTCATGTGATCATCAACCAGGTCCCTTTAAAACAGTGATTCTCAACCCAGTCCTCTGAGACCCCTAGTCCAGTCAGGTTTTCAGAATATCCACAATTAATATTCATGAAGTAGATATGCATGCACTGCTTCCATTGTATGCAGATCTATCTCATGCATATTCATTGTGGATATTCTGAAAACCTGACTGGACTAGGGGTCCTCGAGGACTCGATTGAGAACCACTGCTTTAAAAGAACATTGATTTTTTATAGTGATTGGAATGGCTGATTGCTCAGGAAAGAAGACAGGCTAAAGAGGACCAGAACAAGTTGGATGCACTGATGCAGAAAGAACAAGATAAGTGCATCTTCTTTTGAAACATTGTGCCAGGTTGGCGATTGTTTGGCATGAAAGTATTTTATTTTATTTATTTTTTTAACAGGTTTTCTATACCGCTTTATCCTACTGTACCTTGTAACAGGGCAAAAAACTTGGAGAGGAGTTAGTATAAGGGGCGAAGAATGGTTATGGAGGGGGGGGGGGGGAGAAAGGCGGAGTGGGGAAGGGGATGGGAGGGGGGACAGAAGTGGTTGCATGAAGGCATTATATCTTGTCCTTACTGAAGTAGGCTTTAAATAGGTGAGTCTTGAGGGCCTTTCTGAATGTTAGTAGATCCTTTGTGGCTCGGAGTTTGTATGGGATTGAGTTCCAGAGAGAGTGCATAAAGGGAGAAGGCTCTACTAGATGTGGGGGTGCTGGATCTGGTGAAGGATGCTGGAGTTGCTAGGGTATTCTGAGCACCAGTTCTTCTTGTGCAGTTGTCTTTGGTCTCGTGTATTATTGTTTGAAGATGAGTAGCTGATAGGTCATTGAGGATCTTGAAAACTGTAAGGATGGCTTTAAATTTTCTGCGTTTGATGACAGGTAACCAGTGACGCTATTTGAGCAATGGAGTTATGTGCTCAGTTATGCTGGTGTTGCAAAGGTTACGTGCTGCTGTGTTGAGGGGTAGTTGAAGCAGATGGACTGTTTTTTTAGTTAGGCCTTGGAGGATGAGGTTGCGGTAGTTGAAATGTGGGAAGATGAGTGCTTGAATGACTGTGTGGAAGTTTCGTTGGGTTAGGAGAGGCTTGAGATATTGTACATTTTTGAGTTTATAGTATATGCACCTGGTGATGTTTCTTATGTGGGAAGAGTGTTAGGTATTGATCAAGGGTGATACCTAGATAACATATCTCTCGTTGTACATGAACTTGGGTGCCATTTGGATTTATGGTGTCCGGCGGGATGAAACTGCTATCTCTGGTGATATATAGAGCTTCAGTTTTATTGATATTCATGATCATGTTGTAGGTGATGAGCCATGATTTGACTGCAGTGAAGCATTCTTTTAAGGTTGTGATGTCAGGGTTCTTTGTATTGATGGGTGCATAGATCATGACATCATCAGCATATATGTAGTAGAGGACATTGAAGGTTTGTATGATAGTGCAGATCAGCTGTATGAAAATGTTGAATAATAGTGCAGAGAGGGTGGTTCCTTGGGGGACTCCTTGGGTTTGAGTATTTGGTCTTGACTTTGTAGAGCCTAATTTTATCTGAAGTCGTTGGTTTGATAGATAGGATTTGAGCCAGTTCAGAGGGATCCCTGTTAGTCCTATTGTTTGCAGTCTTTTGATGATTAGGGCATGAGGTATGGAATGCTGCCTTGGTGTCAAGCAATACAAGTAAGTAGCCACTGTATGGTCTGTCTGTGCCTGTTATTAAGTTGTTTAAGAGTACTGTTGTGAGGGTGGGGTCAAAAGCCTTATTGTTGGGGGTCGAGAGGGGAGTGTGTATTAATGTGGTCTTGTAGCCAGTGGAGTACGATCTTTTCCAGTATCTTGGTCATAAATGGAAGACTACCTATGAGACTGTAGGATGTTGGATGTTTGATGTCATTGGTAGTACCTTTTCTTATTGGTTGGATGGAGGCTATTTTGAGTTCGGGTGGTACTTATCCTTGCTGTAGTGAGAGCTGTATGATCTTGAGGATTGTTGGTAAGAGTTCTTGTCTGGCCATCTTGATCCAGTTGACTGGACAAGGGTCAAGAGGGGATGTGGTTGTGTTGATGCCAGAGATAACATCTTTTAGGTACTTGGTGTGACTGTTGAAAACTTCATCCAATTGTGCTGGGATTCCGATCAGTCTGGAGTTGGAGTGTCCAGAAAGGTGTTTGTAGTGTTACAATTGGGGGAGGTTAGAGTTTCAAAGTAGTCTGCCATCTGCGGTGAGGTCAGATTTGTACCTTCTGTGTTGTGTATGCTCTTTTTTGAGGGACTTGACTACATCAAAGAGTTCTTGAGGGTGGTTGACAGATTTTTCGATTAGTTTTGAGTAGTAATCTTTTTTTGCTTTGAGGGTGGCCATTTGATATTTTTTGAGTTCGGTATTATAGGTGGTGAGATTGTCAGGTGTTCTGGAACTTCTCCATCTCCTCTCAGTGGCTCTTAGAGTGCATTTTGTGTTTTTCACTTGTATCGTGTACCATACTGCAGAGTTATGTCTTTTTTGAAGTAGAGGCTTGTGTGGCATTGTTGCTGTGCTAACTATGGTTTTGTTCCATGTTTGCATGAGGTGATTCAGGGCTTTATGAGTAGATTGGAGGTCAGGTAGGATTTTCTCCAGATATTCTTTCCTGTCTAGGATTAAGAATCTCCTGGTAGTAGATTCAGAGTTGCGTGGCGTCCGGTTCATTGCATGGTGTGGCATGAGAAAGGAGATTATCTTGTGATCCGACCAGGAGACGTCATGGGTATTTGGAGGTGGGATGGAATCGAGAATTATGAACTGAGACACAGGGCCGGCCCGTCCATTATGCAAGAATGTTGTTTGCACAGGGCCCTGCGTTTCAGGGGGCCCCGTGCAAACAACATTCTGCATCTGCTGGTAAATTTAAAAAAACAACAAAAAAACTTGCTGCTGCTGCCACTGCCATGGCAGCGGCAGAATCGAGCATCCCGCGGGACCCCCCTGCCCGGCAGAGTCCTCCATGCGGCCTCAGCTCCCTAAGTGCCGGCTTTCAGAGCCGATAAGGGAGAGCTTCTCCCTCGCGGCTCTGTTAAGCCACTGGCGCTGATGGGAAACAGGATTTCCTGTTTCCCATCAGCCCCGCAGGCTTAAACAGAGCCACGAGAAAGGGAAACTCTCCCTTCGCGGCTCTGAAAAGCCCACGCTGAGGGAGCTGAGGCCGCATGGAGGATTCTGCCGGGCAGGGGTCCCTGCGGGATGCTCAATTCTGCCGCTGCAATGGCAGCAGTGACAGCAGTGGCGGCAGCAGCAAGTTTTTTTTTTTTTAAATCTACCTGGGCTGGGGGGGGGGAGGCTAAGACTGGAAGTGGGCTGATGGGGGGGTAGGACTGGAAATGGGCTGAGGGGGGGGGCTAGGACTGGTAATGGGCTGGGGGGGTTAGGACTGGAAATGGGCTGATGGGGGGGCTAGGACTGGTAATGGGCTATGGGGGGGCTAGGACTGGAAATGGGCTGATGGGGGGGGGCTAGGACTGGAAATGGGCTGATGGGGGGGGGCTAGGACTGGAAATGGGCTAATGGGGAGGCTAGTACTGGTAATGGGCTATGGGGGGCTAGGACTGGAAATGGGCTGATGGGGGGCTAGGACTGGTAATGGGCTAGGGGGGTGTAAGACTGGAGATGGGCTGATGTGGGGACTAGGACTAGTAATGGGCTATGGAGGGGCTAGGACTGGTAATGGGCTATGGGGGGGCTAGGATGGGAAATGGGATGATGGGGCTAGGACTGGTAATGGGCTATGGGGGGACTAGAACTGGAAGAGGGCTGATGGGGGGTTTAGGACTGGAAATGGGCTGATGGGGGGGCTAAGACTGGAAATGGGCTATGGGGGGGTGTAAGACTGGAGATGGGCTGATGGGGGGACTAGGACTGGTAATGGGCTATGGGGGGGGCTAGGATTGGAAATGGGATGATGGGGGGCTAGGACTGGCAATGGACTATGGGGGGACTAGAACTGGAAGTGGGCTGATGGGGGGGTTTAGGACTGGTAATGGGCTATGGGGGGACTAAGACTGAAAATGGGGTGATGGGGGTTAGGACTGGTAATGGGCTATGGGGGTGGGGTTAGGACTGGTAATGGGCCGGGAGGTTGCTAGGACTGGAAATGGGCTGAGTGGAAGGGGGGGGGCTTGAACTGCAAATAGCTGATGGGGAGGGGGGCTTTGAATGAAAATGGGCTGTGAGGGGAGAGAGCTAGCACTGGAAATGGGCTGAGTGGGGGGGAGCTAGGACAGGAAATGGGCTGAGGAGGGGCTAGGATAGGACTGGAAATGGGCTGTTGGGTGGTGCTAAGATTGGAAATGGGCTGTGGTGGGGGCTTGGATTGAAATTGACTCATGGAGGGGCTAGAACTGGAAGTAGGCTCATGGGGGGCTTGGATTGGAAATGGGCTGAGTGGAGGGGAGCTAGGATTTGACATTGGCTGATGGTGGGGCTAGGAAAGGACTAGAAATGAGCTGATGGGGGGCTGGGATTAGAAATGAGCTGATGGAGGGACTTGGATCGGACTGGAAAGGGATGGGGGAGTTAGGACTGGAAATGGGTTGATGGTGTGGCTAGGATAGGACTGGAAATGGGCTGATGCAGGGACTAGAAGGGAGCGGATGCTGGGTGGGGCTGGAACTAGAAGGGAGCTGATGTGGGGGAGGATTAGAATGGGATGGAGCTGGGAGAGTGAAATGGAGAGGGGAACATTTTTTTTGTGTGGGAGGGAAGACAAATCTACAATTGGTCGGGTATTGGGAGAGTAAGTGGGGATTGAGGATGGAGGGGTAAAATTTGAGTGGATGAAATAGGAATGAGGAAAGAGCAAAAGGAGAAAGATTACTATGTTAAAGCAGATGTAGAGAGAGAATGGAAAAAAACTAGAAGATTAACGTCTGTGCTTTGTTTAGTACAAGAGAAAATTAATTTATAGTTTATTTCTACAGTGTTGTTGTACATTCCAAGTTTGGCTTTTGGAGCTCCCAGTTTAATTATTGTCTTCCTGTTTCTGATTCCTTGTTTGGTGATGGTCTATGTTTTGCATGTGTAACTGAGCTGAAGTATTCTGTTTATGTAATTCCTATTTGACATTGCCACTTGTTCTCTTTCCCCAGTAGGTCATGTATTGTTATCCTCTCAAATGTATTGGTTTAATATTTGCAGTGTTGCCTGTTGATAGGTAATGGTGCTTTGTGAGTCCTGGTAGTGCTGTTATGATATGGCGGGTTTGCTATGGGTTCTAAATGGGCAGTGTTTGTAGTAGTTCCTAGTGTGCCTGGCGGTTGGCACTGGATTATAGTAATGTAGAAATCTTTTAGTCTTTCTTTATCCATACACTCATTAAGAGGCATGTTTACTAAAAGTTAGCGTATGGTAACATTATGCAAATATTTATGCAAATGAGGTCTCATGCAAATGAGGCTCCGCACATGGACCCGCACCCCACTTGGGCTGCCCGTGCTGAGATGTATGAACTGAGAATTTAGAATTTTGTACATTGTATTAAGATTTTTGCTGAATTGTTTGAGGGTTTTGACATTTTTGGACACTCCAGGTCTGCAAACTGTAAATGCCTTTGAATATCCTTCCCTCCATGTGTTTGTGTAAATGCTGCTCAATGGGATATTCACTGACACTAACACAGTGCAGTGTCGCTGAATATTCGCAGGTGCTTCCACTGCATGCCCGTATGCTAATTGGTTGTTCCAGGGTGCCATTCATTAATAACCAGGCAGCGGAGATATTGAGCTGCTGCCTGGTTACTAACACATGGCAAAAGCCAGGCGCAGTAAAGGCAAGTCTAACATTTGCTGCAGAAGCTAAATGGGCAAAGACTGAATTTTGCTGCTGCGCGGTTAGCTTTCCGGCAATCCAGCCAACCAGGGTATTCAGTGCTGGCTCCGGCATTGAATATCAGGGTTTAGAGTTCAGTGGTGGTGGCTAGCTGCTTTAGATCAGCTTGCCGCTGCTACTGATACCCCCCCCCCCTTGAGTATGGAATCCGAATTACCTCATATGCCTTTCGACTGTATTGTATGGCCAATAATTATTATACCTTTAGATGGTCCTTTTAAAAATGTTTACTAACATTGTTTGAGGTGGGAGCTTTTTTTGTATGTTTTTTTAAATTTCTATACGTACTCCCTTTTGTACTGAGTGTTTTTTGTAATTAATTGAAAATACCATATTTCTAGAATTTTTCAAAAAGCTCATGATGTGTTGCAAAACGTTTTGAGGGCCACTTTCAAATTCCATGTTGGGCTTGCTAGCTCATTTTCAAAGGGAAACTTTACAGAGCTTTATTTTGAAAGTGCAGCGGCTGGCCTGCATGTGGGGTTTTCTACTAAAGTCCTTTGTACCTCTATGGCACAAATGAGCATGTGAAAATATGCACAGACGTACAAATGAAATCTCCATGGATCCTTCCCTTCCCTTGCCTAATTCAGCCCATTTTGTTATGCAGGTACAGCACATCTATTTTTATCTGCGTGGGGGAAGGGAAATTTTTAAAGCATGTTTTCAAGTGGATTTACAGGGGTATATCCATGTTAAAATCTATAGACCCGATATTCAAACCCACTTATTCAGATGGAAGCAGCTACGATCTAGATCAGTGGTTCCCAACCCAGTCCTCGGGTACCCCCAGGCCAGTCAGGTTTCAGGATATCCACAATAAATATGCATGAGAGAGATCTGCATGCGCTGCTTCCACTGTATGCAGATCTATCTCATGCATATTCATTGTGGATATCCTGAAAACCTGACTGGCCTGGGGGTCCCAGAAGACTGGGTTGGCAACCACTGATCTAAATAAATGGTGCTGGCCGGTGCTACCCAGTGATATTCAAAGTTGCAGTATCCAAATAGTGTTGCGGAATATCTGACAGTCTGCTTCAGCACTATTCAGTGAATGCTGGGGCAGTCGGTGGGTGGAGCGAGAGTGAACCAGCAAATTATCTGGATAGTGGCAATATTCAGCCCACTATCTGGATAAAGTTAGAAGAGCCCTTTTGCTGTCCTAACTTTATCCAGATGGTCTATCCAGTTAGGAGGCTGAATATTACCACTGTCTGGGTAACATTGGCATTGATCGCTATCTCCAGGAACAAGCAGGAATGAGTCTTCACATATGGGTATCGTCGGTACCGACGGAGCCTGCGCAGGAACGCTCCCCAGCTTCCCAAAAAGGAAAGCTTTTGGGAGCATCCCACAGCGCCTGCACGCTGCCTTCCCGCCTTTCCCAACTGCCTCTCTCCAGTTCTTCTTTTCTGCGGAGCCAGCAGGTCGTGTTTCCTGTCACCGCTGAAGAATTTCTTATTTCTTATGTTTTATTCCTTTTTAATTTTTATTTAATGCTTTTACAACTCCACACCACCAACCTTCATCATGACGTTAATAACAAAACAGCCCAACTGAACCCACAACTCACCCACCCCATCTACCCTCCCCCCGTTCATCCTTCCCTGCCATCCCCCCCCCCCCCCGTCTCCTTGTGATACCCTGTCTAAACAAAATCTCCGATACTGGAGATACAAGTATTACTAGTACACTCTTACAGGATATCAGTGGTAATAAAATAAAATTACTTAGACAAAGCTGCAAACTCGTCCAAATACCACCATTTATCTCTGACAGGTGGTGCATCATCGCTGGAACCTTCTTGTACCCCCTGCAAGGGTTGTCGACCTCTGAATGACATCAGCTTATCGTACATTTTTTCATGTCTCACATATAGACATAACAGGTTCCACCACAATATGACGTCCAGCTTTTGTCGAGTCCTTCCAACATGACATAACCACTTTGATGGCAACAGCTAACATAAAGTTAAACAAAAACACTTTATCCTTTGATAGCTTCAGGGTAATATCATTGGAACGCAAAACAATGGTTCTCCAATACAGCTGTCCATCGAGATATAATACTTTTTGAACCCTGTCCCATACCTGAACCCAAAATCTCTGAACGTGTGGGCAGCTAAACATCATGTGCTTTAGGGTACCCGGAGCCTCCCCGCATGACCAACAGTTGTTACCCACCTTCGAGTCCCACTTAGCCAGCCTCACTGGAGTAATGTACGCTCTATGAGTCAAGAAAAACAAAGACTGGGTTATCGCCGCTCCTCTGGATACCCTGGAGACCTGCTCCCAAGTCCTCTCCCACAGGAATTGTGACACAGGCATCTCAATATCCGATTCCCATACTTTCCCCAAACCCGATAGCCATGAGGAAGCCCCATCCCTAAGTGTGGCATAAAAATTCGAGCTGACCCCTTTCCCAGCAGTGCAAGCCTCAATTGTACCTAAGAGCTTCCACTCTGGGGATAAGGAGTCCGCAGTAAGCCCTGCCTTCGATAAACAATGTACCAACTGCAACCATTGGAAGTAGCAAGTGCCGGGGAGTTTAAACTCCTGCTGTACCCTCGCAAACGATTTCCACTTGCGCACATCCAGGAGTTGACTTAACGTCCATATGCCACTACCATACCAAGCTTTCCAAGCTACCACCTTATGCCCAATCTTAATGCGGGTATTAAACCAAATCGGCATCTGCAGCGACGGGGGGGAGCCGAGACCCAGCCTTTGCTCCAAGAGCCGGAAGGCTTCCTGCGTGCTCCGAACCACCTGGCCAGCCCGAAGCGTGTCCGGCAGTGACATTCCAACCAACAGGGGTACAGGAATTGGTGCAACAATTCGTTCTTCAACCTTCAACCACGTTGGCCGCCCTATTGTAGCATCTGAGGAAAGCCATTGCGCTCCTTGTTTAAGCTTAAAGGCTTGGTGATAAGTTTGAAAATCAGGAAGTTGAACTCCTCCGAAACTTTTCTTAGCAATTAATTTCTTGTATGCAATCCTCGGAGGTTTGCCCTGCCACAGAAAAAGACTGAGTGCTCTCTCAAGTTTCTTATAAAATTTAACAGGTATAGCGACAGGCAACATCTCCAGTATGTAGTTAATTTTTGGGGCCAGTACCATCTTTATAGATTCTACCCTGCCCCACCACGACAGATGTAGGGGTGACCATTGTAAGGTAAATTGCTGCACCATTTCCTGTAGGAGATTGATATTCACCTCCACTGTCTCCTCCAGATCATGACAGTACCGCACCCCTAGGTACTTAATCGCGTCCGACGCCCACACGAAGGGAAAAGGCGCAACCATCGCTTTAAACGTCAAGTTGTTCAAAGGAAACGCGGTAGATTTCGACCAGTTTATCCGATACCCGGATAGTTGAGAGTAATTACCGATCACCCTTAATATAGCTGCTAACGAGGAGGGGTGGGTAAATAACAGCAGGTCATCCACATATGGAGAGATTTTCACTCGCATATCCCGGATCTCCACTCCTGAAATCTCCTGAGAATGCCGAATCAAAAGGGCCAGAGGTTCTAAGGCAATATTAAACAATAGCGGGGATAAGGGACAACCTTGCCTCGTGCCCCTCTGAAGGGCAAACGAGGCAGACAAGGTATTATTGACAAAAATGCGGGCCGTAGGGTTGGTATATAACACTTCAACGAGCCGCATAAATTTATGCCCGAATCCGAACCAATGCATGGACTGGTACAAAAATGCCCACTCCAACCGATCAAAAGCCTTCTCGGCGTCTAACGAGAGGCCCACCAAGGGAGACTCAGAACCCTCTGCCATGGCAAAAATATTCAGCAAAAGCCGAGCATTATCAGACGTCGACCGGCCAGGAACAAATCCACATTGATCCGGGTGGATTAGATTCGGAATGACTTTCACCAATCGCCGCGCCAAAACCGAAGCATACAGTTTGTAATCGGAATTTAATAACGAGATAGGCCGATAATTTTCTACTTTAACAGGGTCCCTACCCGCTTTTTCCAAAACAATAATAGTGGCATCATTAAAGGAGCCAATAGTAGGCAACTGCTCATCGAGCCGAAAAAAGTATTCCACCAAATGTGGAATTAACTCCATTTCAAAGACTTGGTAAAATTCAGACGGAATCCCATCTGACCCAGTCGACTTCCCCTTAGCCATTGCTTTTAAGGCCTCTTGAATTTCACAAGCAGAGAATCCCTTGTCCAACTCAGAGACTTGGCAAGTGGAGAGGACTGGGTGCGGCACTTCAGCCAGCAAGGTCTGAAAACTCTCTACCGCACATTCTGTTTCAGATTCATACAGGCTTGCATAGAAGGAGCGAAAAGCTTCTGCTATCTCCGAGCTCTTCGTCACCTCTGCCTGAGAGTTCCCCCTAAGAACCGCGATTCTATTTCGTAGGGATCGTGGTTTCAGCATGCTCGCTAACCTGCTGCCTGCCCTATTGCTTTCCACATAATATTTAGCTTGTTGAGACCCTATATCCTGCTCAGCTTCCTCGCTTAAGATAAGATTATACTGGTACCTCAGCCTCTGAAGGCGTAGCAAAATCTCGGGATCCGACCGGGAAATCAACAACCTCTCACCAGCCTTAATTTGGGTATCCAAGGCAGCCAACTTGACCTTCTTTGCTCGCTCTAAGCCAATCGTAAAGCTCGTAACCTTCGCCCGGGTGAAAGCTTTAAAAGCCTCCCACCAGGCCCAGCCCAAGGTGTCTCCCGGTTGATTAGCATCAAAATATTCCCTTATTCCCTCCCGCATAAAAACCTGGAAAGCTTTATCCCCTAACAGGGATCGATGAAAAAAAGAATCTAGTACTCCCCGCCCTGTCTTCCCCCTGCCTCAAGGTAAAGGTAATAGCCGCATGATCCGAGATATGTGTTGCACACATATCCGCTTTAAAGACCATAGGCAGTAAAGTCTTGGAGAGGAGAAAATAATCAATGCGGGAATGGGAGCCATGCGGGAGGGAGAAGAAGGAATATTCCCGACTTGTGGGATGCTTGACCCGCCAAACATCTGCGAGGCCTGCCCTTTGCATGATAGATAAGACTACCGAAGTAGCTTGATTCCGCCTATGTGCCCGAAATGGAGTACAGTCCAGCAGAGGGTCCAGTACTAAATTTAAATCCCCTCCCACAATAATCTCATAAGGGGCAAGTGAATGTACTTCCTCTGCAATCCTTTGAAAGAAGCTAACATCAACCGAATTGGGGGCGTAAATATTCAATAGAGCCAGTTGTTTTTCTTGGATCTGTAAAACTACTGAAGCCCACCTCCCATCTACGGCAGCGCGAGCCTGTACCACCGTCGGGGTCAAGCTTCTCTTAATCAAAATTGCTACCCCATTTTTCTTATGCACGGCAGCCGAGTGGGACACAAGGAGATATGGGCCAAGCCCTATCTTTCGAGATTCTGAGGAGCTGAGACGAGTTTCCTGCAGTAGGACTACATCGGCATTCTCTTTTTTACAATAGAGCAGGATCTTTTTCCTTTTAATAGGGTTGTTTATGCCCTTCACGTTCAGAGAGAGAAACTTACAGGAAGACATGGGACAGGGTTCGTACAATAAGCACATTCCACTCAAACAGTTTGCAACCCCTTACATTTCCCTTTAATATCATACTGTCACTTCCCAAGAAGCTATACCACAAGGAGACAAAAACTTCCCCTAAAGGGAAAACAAAACTTGGACGACCCAACGCTTACCCAGATACCACCCAACCCGACCCATCACCACCAAACATCAACAAGCCCACAAAACACTCCCTCAGAAACTTAAGTAAAAGACCCTCAGACCTTCCACCCACAGTGATCAGGCACAGGCCCGTAGCACAGAGTCCCACAAGCCACCAAATCAGACTACAGCAAGGGCCTCCCCGGATTAAGTCTTACACCACCCTACCACTCCCTACTGCCCAAACATCAGCAGCAGCAGTCCGGGCAACGGGGCAGCTCACACAGCTCCAGTACTCCTCCTCAGCGCATAACAGCTGCTTCTTGCTCTTCCACATAGGTCCGCAGCAAATTTGGATCTTCAAAAGTCCGCGTTTGGTTATGTAAAGTAACCCGCAATTTTGCCGGAGAAAAGAGCCCATATCTGGCCTGCAGTAGTCGTAATCTCGGTCGAAATGCCAGCAACAGTTTCCTTCTTTCCACAGTTGCTTTATGAAAATCCTGATAGAACGCAATATTCTGCCCCTCGAATTTAGTAGAGCCTGCCGCTTTGGCTGCCGCCAGGATTTGTAGGACTTGCGAATGCCTTAAGACACACATAATAACTGGGCGCGGCTGTTTAACATTGGGGCCTGCAAAAGTAGGAATGCGGTGCGCCTGCTCTATCTCAAAGGGCAGATCGAATTTTAGCTTCAACAACTTTGGGATAGTTACAGCCAGGAACTCTGTGATATTCGTGCCTTCAGCACCCTCTGGCAGCCCAATTATGCGCACATTATTCCGTCTAGTACGGTTATTTAAATCTTCCAGCGTGCGATCCAGAATCTCAATTCTTTTGCGATTGGCCCCCACCTGCTTCAGCCTCTCATCATGCGCTCCCAGCGTGCTCTCCATCTCCCGAAACTTATTCGCCAGTTCCATGACTTGTTCCTTGATCTCCTTCAATTCTGCGACATCCGCTTGCACTCCGTGTAAGGTTTGCCCGTTGACAGCCACCATCTCCCGGACTGCTCTTATTTCATCCAGCAGTTCCTGCATAATGGCAGGGCCTTCTCGCCCGGTCCCCGCTTTTTGAGGAGAGGGGGGATCCGGTTTAGCCCTCTTAGCTCCTGCGTTTAGAGCCGCATGGAAATCCAATTTTGTGGGTTTGCTGGCAGCCATCTCCTACAGCCCTCACCTCGAATTCCAGCCAAACCGAGCAGATTAGCCGAGGGAGTTCAGGATTCTTGGTAGAAAAGGTGGCGAGGAGGAAAGTTAGGCAGCCATCTTAGCCCCTGTTGGCTCCGCCTCCCTTTATTCCTTATTTTTCTTTAGTCGCGTGTCTGCCTTCTCGATGAACGGTTCCACCGGTCTTTTTTCTCTTCTTTAAAAAAACAAAACAAAACCTTTCTTTCTACTTCAGTGCATTTTCTTCTGTGGCCCTAGGTCTACAGTCTTTTTCCTCATGGAAAAGCCCGCCTCTGGGTTCAAAAAGTGCACGAAGTGCAGTGGCACTATTTCTGTCACAGACACCCATGACTGGTGTCTAAAATGTTTAGGTTCTGATCATTCCATCGCGGATTGTGAGTCCTGCTCCATGATGTCTAAAAGAGGGTTACAGAATCGGGCAGCCAAGCTCAGTACCCTGTTTCCCTCCGATGCAGCTTCTGTAGCATCGACATCTTCCAGGGCTTCCTCTTCATCCCATGGATCTCAGGTAACAAAACGTAAGTCCGGTCGATCCTCAAAAGGCACATCTCCCTCTAAGTATCGAGATGTACCTGTACTTACTATTGAGGAATCCACACCGGCAAAATTACCCCGGCGGGAGGCTCCGGCTTCCAAAGCATTACCTATGGGGTCACAGGTTGACATCGACGGCACGGCCTCGACCGATCACCTGTTACAATGTTCTGGGGTACCGGCGGTTCCCGGTACCGATATCCAGACATTGGTGGCGTCTATGGATCAGAATATCCTGACCATGCAGCGTGCCATTACGGCCTTCATACAAGCTGCGACGCCCACGGTACAACAACAAACACCGTTGTCGATATCGATTCCGATACCGGATCCAGCTCCGGTTCCGATACCAGTACCGCTTGCATCGGCATCAGCATCGACAGCAGCGATACGGTATCCAGTGATGCCTGTTAGTACCGATCCGGTACAAATGACTCCCGATGTCGATACCCCTCGGTACTCGTATCGGGCTCTACGAGACCATCCAGACAGTCGATACTTCGATTCGATTCCTCTGAAGAATCTGATTCATCAGAGGTTTCCATCGAAGCATCGGAGATTCGTCCTCAGGAACCCTCTTCTCCAAAAAAGAGAATGTCTCCTCCTGAGGACTTGTCTTTCCAGGACTTCATCAGAGAGGTGGCCAGAGGCCTGTCCATTACAGTAGCCTCTGAAGCTGAGCCCAGAGCCAAAAAATTGGATATTCTTCAATATCCTAAGGCTCCTAAAGAGGCAGCCATTTTACCAATACATGAGATTCTTTATGACCACATGTTGGATATATGGGAAACTCCTCTTACCATCTCTCCTTTTTCTCGTAGGTTGGACACCATGTATCGTGTTCCTCCTTGTCCTGGATTTCATAAGACTCAGCTTCCTCACCACTCTATTGTGGTAGAGTCTGCTATGAAAAAAATCAAGAGTTCAAAAAGACACTCCTCTGCTCCTCCTGGAAGAGAATGCAGAACCTTAGATGCTTTTGGCCAGTATGCTTATAGCCAGAATCAACTCCTATAGTCTCTATATGGGGATGTTTCTGAAAGAAGTTACAGATCATCTACACACCTTTATTTATTTATTTGGTAAACACCTTATCTCCTTTCATGTCAGAAGATAAGAGAGAAGAATATATTACCTGGCTTAAACATGCACAGGATGTATCCAAGTTTTCCAACCGTGCAGCCTTTGACTCCTTTGAGGGTGCCAGTAGAGCTTCGGCTATTGCCATAGGTGCACGCAGAGTAGCTTGGTTACAAGCCTCTGATTTGGAATCCTGGGTACAGGATGGTCTGGGCAATCTTCCCTGTACAGGAGAAAACCTGTTTGGTAAAGATTGGCAAGCAAAGGCCACCCAGATGGATGCTGAAAATTCTGCTTTAGATAGACTTTCAAAGTCTACTACTGCTCCTTTCAAGAAGAGGTTATTCAAGAAAAGATCTTTCCCAAAAAAAGGGAAATTTTCTTCTGGTTATGGTCAAACCTCTTCTCAAGGTCGTTTTGCTACAAAAAGACAGCAACAACCAAAACAGGCTAAGCCTCAGGCTGCAAGGACTGCTTCGGCCCAACAGCCTCAGCCTTCTCAGGGCCTTTGACTTTCCACTAGAGAACTTAGCATTTCTGGCTCTAGAACATCCAGAGCCTCTCACCATACCAGGAAGGTTAGCTCACTTTGCTCCCAGATGGGAACAAATCACATCAGAGCAATGGACCCTCTCCATCATAAGAGAGGGATACAAGCTACATTTCTTAAACCTTCCTCCTCACACCATGGTGAAACATTTCAACTCTCCAACATCTCTTCTTGACCTTCTAGGTCAAGAGATTGCTACCCTTCTTGCCCAAGGGGTAATAGAAGAAGTACCCCTTCTGCAACAGGGCTCAGGGTTCTACTCCCCCTATTTTCTCATCCCAAAGAAAACAGGGGGCTACAGACCCATCTTAGATCTCAGAGAGTTGAACAAGTTTCTATACAAGGAGAAATTCAAGATGATTTCTCTTGGTACTCTCCTTCCATACCTCCAGAGTCAGGACTGGCTTTGTTCTCTAGACCTCAAGGATGCGTACACCCATGTTCTCATCCATCCAACTCACAGAAGATTCCTTCGGTTTCTTTACCAAGGAAAGCACTACCAATATAAAGTGCTTCCTTTCGGTCTGGCCTCTGCCCCAAGAGTGTTCACAAAATGCATGGCAGTAGTTGCTGCATTCCTGCGCACTCTAGGGATATTCGTATTCCCATATCTGGACGACTGGCTCATCCGAGCTCCATCTCAGTCAGAGGCCCAGATTTCCCTGGCCTGCACAATGTGTGTTCTTCAGTATCTGGGACTAGTAATCAATTTTCCAAAATCCCATCTCACCCCTACTCAGTCTCTAGAGTTCATAGGGGCCTTACTGGATACCACAACTGCAAGGGCCTATCTTCCCCAGGCCCGTTGCCTACGCTTAGTGCAGTTAGCCTCCCAGATTCAGTTAAAATCCCATTTAACTGCTCGAGAAATGTTGCAACTCCTAGGACACATGGCCTCCACGGTACATGTGGTTCCTTATGCTCGCCTTCACATGAGGGCAGCTCAGTGGACTCTATCCACCCAATGGACCCAGGCATCAGGTTGCCTGTCAGACAAAATAGCAACCTCCATTCGCCTATTTTGGTCCCTCCACTGGTGGAAGTCCACTCAGAATCTGTTGCTGGGGTCCCCCTTTCAACAGGTGCTACCCCAAGCCACCCTTACAACAGATGCCTCTCAAAAGGGTTGGGGAGCTCATTTACAAGATCTGTCAACCCAGGGCATCTGGTCTCCACAGGAGACCTCTCTCCACATCAACCTCTTAGAGCTCAGAGCAATCTTTCTGGCTCTCAGAGTCTTCCACACCCTGCTCAGCTACAAGACAGTCCTCATCCACAAGGACAACCAAGTAGCCATGTTCTCCGTGAACAAGCAGGGAGGGACTGGCTCTCTGTCGCTTTGCAACGAAGCTCTGAGATTGTGGGCCTTCGCCAGAGAGCATCAAATCCATCTCATGGCAGTGTATCTTCCAGGGGTTCAAAACTCTTGGGCAGACAGACTCAGTCGAGTTCTGCTTCCACACGAATGGTCCCTCCATGGGGACCAGATAGCCAGGATTTTTTCGGATTTGGGGTACCCCAGACATAGACCTGTTTGCAAGTCCGTGGAATGCCAAACTTCCCCGGTTCTGTTCCAGGATTCCATGTCAGGGAGTTCAGGCCAGGGATGCCTTCCTCCTCCATTGGGGGCAAGACTTCCTCTATGCCTTTCCACCTATTCCCCTCATCCCCAAGACTCTGTTCAAGCTTCAGAGAGACAAAGGGACTATGATCCTCATAGCACCCCTTTGGCCACATCAAGTGTGGTACCCTCTACTTCTGCATCTCTCTCAAGCTCCCTCCCTAGACCTGGGGTCTGCTCCAGATCTCCTCTCCCAAGAGGAGGGATCCTTGTGGCACCCAAATCCTCAGTCTCTTCATCTCAGGGCCTGGTTGCTGAAGGCCTAGATCTTCAAGATTTACAACTTTCTCAGCAAGCAAAAGATATCCTTCATGCTTCCAGAAAGCCTTCCACTAGACCTTCATATGCTTTTAAATGGAAGAGATTTTCCATTTGGTGTGCACAGAAGGGTCTCAACCCTCTTGCAATACCTTTGAATTCTTTACTAGACTATTTGCTGCATTTATCCCATGCAGGCCTTAAGACAAATTCAATCAGAGTCCATTTGAGTGCTATTGCAGCATCCCTTAAGCCTCTCAATGGACAACCTATTTCCTCTCATCCTCTTATAGCGAGATTCATGAGAGGCCTTCTTTTGACTAAACCTCCCATTAGACCACCTCCAGTGGCATGGGACCTGAATCTGGTTCTTGGCCAGCTTATGAAGCCACCCTTTGAACCTTTAGCCACTACCTCCTTGAAATTCCTTTCCTGGAAGGTTATTTTTCTCATTGCTCTCACCTCAGCTCGCCGTATCAGTGAGTTGCAAGCTCCAGTGGCTAATCCTCCGTATACAAGGTTCCACCATGACAAGGTAGTTCTCAGAACTAATCCACACTTCATGCCTAAAGTGGTCTCCCCCTTTCATCTGAACCAGGAGGTATATTTACCTGTTTTTTTTCCAGGACCTCATGCATCAAGTGCAGAGAGGAGTCTTCATACCCTGGATTGTAAAAGAGCACTTGTTTTCTATTTACAAAGGACAGAGCAACATAGAAAGTCCTCTCAACTTTTTGTTGCTTTTGATCCTTCCCATTTAGGACTTCCAGTCTCTAAAAGGACTCTGTCCAATTGGATTGCCTCAGTGTATTTCCTTCGCCTACCAGAGTAAGAATCTTTCTCTGGAAGGCCATGTCACAGCTCACAATGTGAGGGCCATGGCAGCCTCTATGGCTCATCTAAACTCTGTGTCCATCGACCAAATCTGTCGAGCAGCCACCTGGGCCTCGGTTCATACCTTCACAGCCCATTACTGCTTGGACAAGGATTCCCGCCGGGATGCCTTGTTTGGTCAGGCTGTTCTCAAACACCTGTTCCATTCCTAATCAACTCCTGCCCTCCATCCCTGACTGGATGCCTGGGATTCATGGGTGAAGAGGGAGTCCTTACAAGGACTCACAATCTGGGTGATCTCCCAGGCATCTCTAGCTGGGGAGTCCCCATATGTGAAGACTCATTCCTTCTTGTTCCTTGAGATAGCACAGTTACTTACCTGTAACAGGTGATCTCTGGGAACAGCAGGAATTAGTCTTCACAACCCTCCCACCTCCCCTAGGAGTTGTATCTCTCTATCTATCTTTCCTTTCCTTTCTCTCTCTCTTTGTCTCAGCTTTAAAACTCGAACTGGAGAGAGGCAGTTGGGAAAGGCGGGAAGGCAGCACGCAGGCGCTGAGGGATGCTCCCAAAATCTTTCCTTTTTGGGAAGTTGGGGAGCGTTCCCACGCAGGCTCCGTTGGTACCGACGATACCCATATGTGAAGACTAATTCCTGCTGTTCCCAGAGATCACCTGTTACAGGTAAGTAACTGTGCTATATCTGGATAGTCAGTGTCGGCCACTATTGGAATACAGGAGTTGAATGTCCAGATTAGTTTTGGCAACCATAGCTGGCATTTCAAAAAAAGGATGGCTGCAGTGGCTGAATATTGGCCTTTATCATTATTACCTCCTCTGACATTTGTAAAAAAATTTTTCCGTTTTTCAGAAATATCTTTTAGGAAACTCATACTAACCCAATGGAAACAGCATATGTAAAATATGTGGACCTGCCAAGCTAACCCTCATCCTGTCTCTCCCTTCATTCTTTTGGCCATGTCCTTTATGGTTGCAGGAAACTCTCCTGCCTCCCAGCACCTGCAGGTGACATTGAAAGTATTAGGGATTTACATTTGGATTGTTAGTGTGCCTGAAATTTATTTAGCCTGCACTAAATTTTTTAACGTGTTTAAACCTTCAAAATAAAATGTGATAAGTTGATTAATGCACATTAAATGTTGAGCACGCATTAAACATTTTTTTAGTAAAACTGAGATGTGAAATGAACTGGAAAAATTTCCAAAATAAGGGGGAAAGTCAAAATATGATCCAAAAATGGTTGTTGTTGTTGTTGTTAAGTGCTATCAAGTCGGTGTCGACTCATGGCGACCCTCTGGATAGTTGTCCTAAACTGTGTTCGGTCTTCAGTCAGGCGGCTCATTGTTGACAGACTGGCACCCATAGCTGCTGTTATTGTATCGATCCATCTCATCTCATCCAAAAATGGACTGAAGGGTTTTTTTTTAAGTTCATATTCCTAGAAAGTGTTAGGCTATCTGCAGTCAGTCACTGATCATGGAAAGGAACATTTTAGAAAAGCTGGTCTGCTTGAACGTGTTTCTACTATTGTAAACATCCACGATATTCAGAACTTAAGGGTCCTTTTTACTAAAGTGCACTAGGCAGTTAATGTATGTTTTTGCGTGCCATAACTGCCTACTCAGGCCCATGGTAACTGTTGGTTACCGGATGTTGATTTACGCTCTGTCACTTGCATGTTGGGATATTGAATGGGTAGGGTAGGTACGGAGAGTAGGCATGGAGAGAACATTTCAGTTACAGGAGGACACTGTCAATGCTGCCATTGGTGTGGACGTACCCAATGCTGTCTCACTAAGTGGAGCTAAGTGTGTGGTAATAGCGCCGTGTGTTAGGAAACTCATCCTTGCGTTAACTGTCGGGAACATGCTGATCATGCCCCCGGCATTACTAACGTTTGCATTGACTTTTGCACTGAATTCATGTTTAGTGCAAAACACACTTTAGTAAAGGACCTCTAAATGTAATGAAATTGAAACAGCAACTTGTTTTGTTTAATTTGTTAAACTCAAAATTCTTCTCTTATCCATATTTTGGAATCACAAATTCTTACCTTGTCCAACTCTCTAATACTGCCTTCTATTAACCCGTCTTTCTAAGGCAGGCTCCATCTGGTGTCGCTTCATGTTATCTCATGTATCAGGCAGTAAGTATACCGCTCTGCTTGCCAGTCTCCCTGTCTCACCAAAGCCACTTGCTCTCATTCTTTGTTCTCTGCTCATACATTACTCCCAATTTCCTTCCCTAACAGTATTACAATTCCTAGCCCAATTCCAGTATATGGGAGGGACTTTATGGTGGCTTTTGGAAGTGCGCTGTACCATCGAAGGATTTTCTCCCTGATGGATATGCTCGTTATGTTTATTATTATTTATTGACTCAATGCTAATAAAGAGATTGAACTAAGATCGCACTTTCATCTTCTCTCTGCTTCCCAGGATTCTTTCCTTTCTCCTAATTTCTCTCATTTCAGAGGAATGCATTTCCATTTCTTGTCCGTTTAAAGTGGCAATTTAGAAAGGACATCCAGGTCAAGATGTCTCACAAAATGCCAGGGACGTTTAACTTGCACCCTGATTTTAGAAACATGAACATCCCCAAAATGGATGGCCACATAGATGTCCCTGCTGTAAAAATTTGGTGCGGGGACATCTATCCTGCGCTGAATGCACGTGAATGCAAGTTATTTTGCATGTGGGGACATGCATCAGTATGTCCTCATTTCCTTGTTGTTCTCATTATCATCATGAAAAGTATAGTATCAGAGTGTCTGCGGCTCTGTGCCCTCCAGATGTCTGGATGACAGAACGAGTGCTTTTCTGTTGCCTATTCATTCCCTGGAGCAGGAATAGATATGGATGGTCTCGCTAGTGGGTGAGGACGTGCTCCTCATTTCTGATATTGGGCTTGCATGTTCTACTTGCCCAAAATACCACCAGTCATGCCTCCATGATGCCACTTTGTGACTTGGACGTTGTCACACTGGGTGCGTTTACAGAACCGGCTTTTAAAATAGTTCTGGGGGACATCCCTGTAATTTGGATGGCTGCATGTCTGATTTCAGACATCCAAAGTATGAATAAGGCTTCTAAAATATCCCCCATAGCTTCCCACTTGCTGCTTTTCAAGCTCTTATAAAAAAACATCTCTTTGCAGTTCACATACCCTAAATTTGATTTCCAAAGATGAGCATGGCCAAAAAAAAATGTGGTTGATGCTTGTTTTACACACCTTTCCTGATTTTTAGGTACTTTTTCATGTTTATTTCACCTCTTCATTTTTTGAACACACATTGTTTGCATGCTAGAACTTTTTTCAATTTTAGATTTAAAAAGTTTACAACTTATATAACAAGATTAATATCTTGACAAAAACAGGTGGTAGTAAAGCCATCAAATAATCATAGAAGCAATTGCAAAATAAGAAAACACACACAGATCCTATCCCCTAACAGTCCCCAAAATGGAGGAAGAGGAGGGATACATCATACAAATGAAGAAAAAGGAAAAATCTGAAAACCAACAAGGCAGGCAGAACCCCCCTTCCCCCAACTTCTACAATGGAGTACAATGAAAACAAAGCCTGCTACCTCGATACCCACCACATTACTCCCATTGTCTCCTGTTGGGGAATAAGCTTGTCACACAAAAATTCAGTTAGTTGGATTGGCTCAAAGAAAACATATTTTGCATTCTTATGTCTAATAGTACATTTACTTGGCTACTTAAGAAGAAATCTTGCATCTACTTAATACACCCTAGAATGGGCGAGAAGAAACTGCCTCTATCTTTTCTGTGCTGCCCTAGCCATGGATCTGGAAAAATATTGATCTTCAGCCCAAAAGCTCTTCAAGTTTATGGCACGTGTTAATTTGAAGGTGCACATGCATACAAACAATTTGCATGCATGTTAAATGTGTAGGCACCCAAACAATGCGTGCTCATGAATTCACACCCTACAGATTTCAAACTCTCTTCCCAGTGACTATTGCACCAAGCATTATGGAGGCAAAAAAGTACATTATACAAATGAAAGATACAGTCTCGAAAAATTTAATGCCCTATCCAATTCATTTTTCTAAACATGATGTTGTTTAAACGGCTGCAGTAAATGGCACCATATTCTTCTGTCTGAATAATTTACACACTCACCGCATTTTGGGTAAGACACCAACATGACATCATCTTTGTTGGCTTCAAACCCGTCTAGTGCTTGCAGATTCTCAGGAGTGCACACAGAGGTGGGGTACTGCACGCCCTTATAGGTGAACAGCAGCTCCCCTGGGGATTTCTCTTTAGCCAAATTAAAGACTTTGTCAACTTCTTCAAGAAATTTTTTCCTGTTCTCATCCATGCTTGCTTCCAAGCTTTAGACTGCTGTGCAACAGCCAGAATTACAGATTGCTCTTAAATAGCACACTACTTTTACTCTTCACTTTTTTTCAAGAAGTAGGTGGAGATGAATGAAATGTTAACTTTGGATGTCTTCCATTTTATTTGAGCAGTGTAGTACATGTTAGTCCACTTGAATGCATGGAAATAAAGATGAACAAACAATACTATAAGGTGATACTTTTTTTTATTGAACTAGCTTAATACATTACTTCACCAGCTTTCAGGATCCAAAATGAAATGAGCTAAAGATGGCATTGCCAAAAAATACGAGTGAGTCGTAAAATACATTATAGTGATGGGGGAGGGGGTGGGAGAGTGCTTAGAAGGTAACGGAGAGGTAGTAGAATTGTACGCCTGATTGTTAAAAACGCAAATCACTTTTGAGTCCTTTTTTGGGGAAATTTTCAAACTGATTTTCACAAGTAAATGGGTGTTCAGACATAGAAAAAGCTCCTTTCAAATTCCCTCTGTAGAATGAAATGTGTACATAACTGACACGCTTTCCCTGAGAGAAGAAAGGGAAGACAACGATCAAGTGGGCTGATATTATGATTTGTTCTACACTGTGGAATGGTTTAGTTTTAGATCTAAGATGCTACAGGTGGTTAAACTGTTACTTTAAGAGCCTAAGGTCAGAATTTTTGTCAACAAATTGTTGTCTAACACGGTAACACTGCCGAGAGGTACTGGAACGGGACTGCCCCCTTTCCTCTCTTCTTTAGAACCTTTGGTGCTTGTTGTCAGGCAGAGTGAAATGCCCAGGCTGTAGGAACCAAAGATGTTTAAATGCAGATGATAGTATGGCTTTTGTATCAGTGGATTTCAGGCCTCATCTGTTAAATATGATTGAAACATTTTCTCTGATATCTGATTTGAGTTAGAATGTAATTACCTAAAATACTGCCAGGAGTCAGCATTGACTTGAAGGCACACATCGCATTGCATTGAAATATACTGCCTGTAGTAAAAGCTACAATGTTGTTTATAAGTAAAATCACTAAAAAATACTAGACAAAATTACAAAAAAGTGAAATATATAAGGAAATAAAACTAACATTGAAAATAACTAGGTGGAAAATGGCAAAATGTACAAAAGAGATATAATGATGTGGATAGAACTATTAGCTTCAACCAAAAGCTTGGCTAAATAGCCAAGTCTTTAATTTCTTAGAAACATGACAGCAGAAAAATATCATATGGCCTATCTAGTCTGCCCTTCCATATCAACTACTATAGTCCCATGCTTTCTTGAATTCAGATAATGTCCTCATCTCTACTATATCCACTGGGAGACTATTCCATGAATCTACCACTCTTTCCATAAAGAAATATTTCTGACAAATGACAGAAAGTGATAGTAAATGGAACTCACTTGGATGAAAGTAAGGTGATTAGCGGTGTGCCCCAGAGTTCAGTCCTGGGACCAGTACTGTTTAATGTATTTGTGAGTGATATTGCTGAAGGACTGAATGGAAAGGTCTGTCTTTTTGCAGATGACGCGAAAATTTGCAACAGAGTGGACTCCCTTGAGGGAGTGGATAACATGAGGAAAGATCCACAAAAGCTGGAAGAATGGTCTAATGCTTGGCAGTTAAGATTTAATGTGAAGAAGTGCAATGCCATGCACTTCGAAAGCAGAAATCCAAGGGAACTGTATGCGATAGGGGGCGAGAGATTGGTGAAGGACCTCGGAGTGATTGTTTCTGAGGATCTCAAGGTGGTGAAACAGTGTGACAAGGCAATGGCAAAAGCCAGAAAGATGCTGGGTTGCATGCAGAGAGGAATTACCAGCAGAAAGGAAGAGGTACTGATGCCACTGTACAAGTCGTTGGTGGGGCCTCACTTGGAATATTGTATTCAGTTTTGGAGACCATATCTCGGAAAGGACATAAAAAGACTGGAAACGGTTCAGAGGAAGGCGACCAAAATGATTTGGAGCCTGCGTCAGAAGACGTATGAGAAGGGACTTGAAAACCTAAATATGTATGTCCTGGAGGAGAGGAGGGACAGGGGAGATATGATTCAGACCTTCAAGTACTTAGACTATTAATGAACAAACAAACCTCTTCCAAAGATGGGGAAGCTGTAAAACTAGAGGGCATAACATGAAGCTGCAAGGGGGTAAACTGAAAGGCAATGACAGGAAATACTTTTTCACTGAAAGGGTGGTGGATGCTTGGAATGCCCTCACGATGGAAGTGGTGGGGGCCGATACAGTGACAGAATTCAAAATAGCATGGGGCAGACACAGTGGGTCCCTTTATAGCAACAGGATAAAATCAAAATAAACATAAATATCTCTTATATTTCAACAAATAGGAGTGACTTACATGAAACGGTGAGTACACCCCTAAACAAAGGCATGGGGAGGGGCAACCTGCATGGAGCGGCAGGTCCACCTACTCTTGTTGCTTTGCTGGGCAGACTAGATGGACCATACTGGTCTTTATCTGCTGTCATTTATTATGTTACTAGGTTACTATATTACTCCTTAGTCTATCCCCTTTCACCCTCATCCTATGTCCCCCAGTTGCACAGATTGCTTTCAGTCAAAAGAGGCTCTCCTCTTGTGCCATTATGCCATGGAGGTATTAAACGTCTCTATCAAATCTCTATCCTGCCTTTCCTCAAATGTATACATATTAAGATCTTTAAGTCTGTCCCTATATGCTTTATAACGAAGACCACTAACCATTTTAGTAGCCACCCTTTGCACTGACTCCATCCTGTTTATATCCTGTTTCAAGGTGCGGTCTCCAGAATTGCACATAATACTCCAAATAAGGTTGCACCAGAGATTTATACAGAGGCACTATCACCTTTTTTCTGCTTGTCATTCCTCTCCCTATGCACCCAAGCATCCTTCTGGCTTTTGCCGTCACCTTTTCTACCTGCTTAGCCACTTTAGTCTTTAGCCACTTTAAGATCATCTGAAACAATCAAGCCCAGGTCCTGCTGTTCTTTTGGGGACTGAAGTTTTTTGCCGTCTACACTGTACCGCTCCCTTGGATTTTTACAGCCCAACTTCATGACCCTGCATTTTTTAGTGTTAAATCTCAGCTGCCAAATTCTTGACCATTTTTCAAGCTTAGCTAGGTCCCTCCTCATGTTATCTAGTCCTTCCTGGGTGTCTACTATACTGCAGATTTTGGTATCATCCGCAAAGTGGCAAACCTTACCCGACAGCCCTTCTGCAATTACTTGCAAAAATATTTAAAATAGCTGGTGAGCGGGAGCGGATGTATGCCGCTTGAGCTCTGGGCCCCTTTGCTCTTTAGTGCCGAAGAAATGAGCTCTAACTGCTGATTTAAAACTCCAGACCTCCCACAAGATAAGTTAGATAACTGCTTGATGTATTACGGAGTTCTGCCTCCCCCTCTGCACTCCTGAACTGGCAGGAGAATAAAAACCGCCGGCGCTGCTCCTGACAATACCAGCTGATTGTTACTGGAAACCTGGGCTCCGGATTCCCCACCCCTTGGTTATGCTGGGCCAGCTTCTAATTACTGCCTAAAAGATACAGTTTCCTTTCATGTTCCAGAGTTGTACAAAAAGTAATGGATCGCCGAAGCTCTAACAGCTGATCCGGGCTTTGATAAGACGCCGGGAGAACAAAAAAAAATTTAAAAACCGCTGGCGTTACCCCTGACAATTGGAGTTAGGCGGTTTTGCTGATCAGGCTTCGGTTACCGGCTGTCAGAAAAGTAACAGATCGCCGGCGCTGCCCCTGACAAGTTGTACAAAAAGTAACGGATTGCCGAAGAAATGAGCTCTAACAGTGAGCTCTAACAGCTGATCCAGGGCTCAGGACCTCCCATCTCGCTTTGACAAGACGGTGTGAGAACAAAAAAGTAACCCCTGACAATTGGAGTTAGGCGGTTTTGCTGATCAGACTTCGGTTAACAGCTGACTGATTGGAAGCGCTGCCCCTGACAGGATTATTTGAGCTGTTTGGTTCTGCTGGATCAGCTCTGACTCACTGCCTAAAAGATTCAGTTGCTTGAAAGTAACGGCTCCCCTTTCATGTTCCAGAGCTGTCAGAAAAGTAACGGATCGCCGGCGCTGCCCCTGACAAGCTTTAATTTACGGCTGGCTATTCTGGTCTCTGAATTTAACTCCTTATGAGGCGTACAAGCTTAAGCTGAGGTGGTGAGAGGTGGTGCGGCCCTCCTCCCCCTTTTTTTTTTAAAGGAGGACTGACTAGTGGAGACGAGGAGTGGTAGAGCCAAAGGAGAAGAAGACAATGACGTCGGCGCAGAAAGGGGGACGCCGTGAAAAGGAGAAGTTAGCCAAACAGCATAAAATAACAGAATATCACACACCTCCGAAAGCCGCAACCACGCCGGAATTGGCAGAAGAGATCTCCTCAGCAGTGGTGGGGGCCCTTTCCATACAATTTGAAGATCTGAAGGGCCGGATGAACCTTTTGCAGACCTCGGTGGAAGCCCTGGGTAGTCGAATGCATGAGGCGGAACATCGGATCGAACAAGCGGAGGAGCATGTGCTGGAGCTCCAACAAGAGGTTGGCTGTATGAGAAAGATGCTACAGAGACAAGAGGAGAAGCTGGATGATCTGGAAAACAGGTCTCGCAGAAGCAACCTGCGCTTTTTGGGGGTCCCGGATAATATAGAGGGTAAGGACTTAAAATCCTATTTGAAGGCACTGGTGATGCAATTATTGGAAGGGGAAACTGAAGGCGTTTCAGTGCAAATTGAAAGTGCCCATCGTATAGGGCCTAGGAGAGCGAATGATGGCTGTCCTACAGTGGTCCTGGCGAAGTTCCTTAGGTTCCCGCAGAAAGAAGCAGTTTTGAGAGCAGTGCGAAGGCTGGGAGTAATCTCCAAAGACAATATCAAATTATGGATAGTGCAGGACTACTCTGCATCCTTAGGACAACGCCGAAGGGAATATGGCCCTCTGTGTCAAACGCTGATAGACAACAATATCAAATTTTTAGTGCAGTACCCCGCCCGTCTGATCTTCACTCATGAGGGGGTGCACAGGTCATTTGATTCAGCCAAGGCAGCAACACCATATGTGGAAGAGATTGGGAGAAGAGCAGCGGCTGCACTAGGCTCACAAAGTGGAGATCAGGAGAGCGTAGCCTGTGATGGGAGAGACTAAGGATTGGAACCTCAAAGCAGAAGAAAAAGGAGGCCATGCTGCCTTGGCGGGAGTGGAGAGTCAGTTTGGAAGCTGGCATAGATGGTCGAAATGTTCAAAGTTATTGCATTAATGTTATATGTTTTGATGCCTTTTAGGTTAATGCTTACAAGATAAGGTTTGAGGGGCTGAATGGAATGGAGAGGGGGACATGCATGTGGTGGATGGGCTGGGAGGCGGAGGGGGGCAGAGGGGAGCTGGGGGGGATCCTCTAGGGGAAAGGTGTGGAGCAGTTACAAAGTAAAGAGTATAGGGGCACCGAACGCATTTGGGTGAAGTTAAAGGGTAAGGGAGGTAAGAATGGGAGGAAAGATGGGGAGTTGGGCGAGAGAGTGGGGAGAGGGGGGGAATGGGGAGAGGAGAGGGAAAGAAATTGGGGATAGAAGTTGGGAGGGAGGGAGTGGGGAGGAAGGGGGAGAGGGGGCAGCCTAATCGGGATTAAAGGGTTTGATTGGGGGTGCATACATGATGGCGAGGATGGGCCCCAGGCTGGGGGGTTCCTTCCTCACGACAATGCAATTACTGATTGGCTTGAGTTTTACATTTACCCACTAACCTGAAGAGGAAACCCACCAGACTGCTGAGGAACACATTAAACAGTGGAGAGACTGGGTGGGGCAAGTCTGGGGGGCTCCGGCGGTGGGAAGGAAAGGTGGCGTGGTCATTCTGATACATAGCCGAGTTAGGTTCATTCAGGAGAGCATTCATGTGGGTGAGGGGGGCAGATTTGTTCTCTTGTATGGGATGCTGGAGGGGAGGCCCATGGTGCTGGGGAACCTATATAGTCCAAATGTGTTAGATCGGGCTCTCTATGCCAGTTTGGGTTCACGAGTGGAGCAGCTGCCAGAGGCTCCTCTGATCCTGGCAGGTGATTTTAATGGAGTTATGGATGCTGAACTAGATACATCTAGTGGGGGTGGAGATAGGGCGCGTGTGCAGAGTGCTAGAGTGCTGCAGGGTCTGAGATGGAGATTAGGGGTGGTAGACCCCTGGCGTTTGTTTCACCCAGTGGAAAGGGATTTTACGCATCAATCAAGAGCGCATGGATCGAGTGCTCACATTGATTATGTGCTGGTTTCGGAACGGCTGTTCGCCCAAATAGAAGATGCGCAACTGGGGCCTATAGAGATTTCTGATCATGCATTGATTTGGGTGGAAATGGAATGGTATGAGGCAAACACGCGGGATAGAATCTGGCGATTCCCAATGGATCTGCACAGAGACTCTGAGTTTCATAGTTTCCTTAGACTGCGGTGACAGGAATTCTCAACCCACAATGCACAGCATAAAGAAGATCCGGAGCTTTTCTGGGAAGCTGTTAAAGAAGTCCTGCGGGGGGACATTATAGGGTATGTAGGGAGGAAATGGAAAATGTTGATGCAACAGATTGTTCGTTTGGAACAGCAGGTAGGTAGAGAGAGGAGGAGGCAAGCATCATGTCCGTCGGCAGCGAATAGGAGAAGATTGTGGGAGACACAAACAGCCCTAAATGAGCTGCTGCATCAAAGGGCCAAGAAATCTTTTCTGTACTACCATTTTCAGCTCTATAGATATGGAGATAGGCCGGGAAAGTTACTGGCAAGATGCCTTAAAGGCAGTAGAGGGACCGGTACTGTGGCGGCGCTGCGAGATGACCAGGGCCAACTGCATAAAGAAAGACGGGTGATTGCTCAAGTGTATCGGACGTTTTACCAGAAGCTCTATGCAAGGAGAGTAGGATCTAAGACCGATATGGTAGAGTACTTGAAACAAGTGAGATTGCCAAGATTAACGATGGCTCAACAAACACAGCTGGATAACCCAGTGACCGAGGAGGAGGTTCAAAAGGTCATTCTAAGAGCGGGTTGTCACAAAGCGCCTGGCCTGGATGGGTTTGGGGCGGAATTTTATAAGTTATTGAGAGAGGAGTTGGCCCCCTCCCTGGTGGTGACGTATCATAGACGGGTGGATCAGGGGAGATTCACGTGGGGGGAGAATCGGGCGCACATTATACTGATACATAAACCAGGGAAAAATCCTTTACAAGCTGCCTCTTATCGGCCTATCTCCTTGCTGAATTTTGACATGAAAATACTGGCTAAGGTGCTGGCGAACCGTTTGGCCCAGGTATTAGGGGAGCTGGTGCATGACTCTCAAGTAGGTTTGGTAAAAGGGCGATATGCGGTGCGGAATTTACGTAAAATTGTGGCATCGCTGGAGTGGGTAAGAAGAAGGAAGCAACAGTCGCTTTTGATTAGCTTTGATGCGGAAAAGGCATTTGATCAAGTGAATTGTGATTACCTCAGATTTCTCTTGCCACAGTATGGACTTGGGGCCTCTTTTTGCAATATGGTAGAGCTTCTATATACGAAGCCCACAGCAGGAGTGTTATGTAACGGAGTGCTGTCAGATGAATTTACCCTGGAGAGGGGTACGAGACAGGGATGCCCGCTCTCACCATTGCTTTTTGTGCTGTCTCTTGACCCCCTGATACGACGAATAGAGGCGTCTAATGAAATACAAGGTAATGGCATAGGGAGTCTTATGTTTAAGCTGGCAGCATTTGCAGACGATATATTGGTTCATTTGCTATCTCCTCGGACATCGTTGCCCAACTTATTAAAGGAATTCTTTTGTTATGGTAGCTTTGCTGGGCTTCATATTAATATGGATAAGTCGGAGGCCATGGATGTGGCAGGGACAATAAGGGGACATTGGGGAGGAAGTTTTCCGCTTAAGTGGGCAGGCGATTCATTTGTGTACTTGGGGATACTCTTGACAAGAGAGCCGCGGGAGTTGTATAGGAAAAACATGGAACAAATCCTTGTAAGAGTTCGATCACAACTCCAGGTGTGGACTCCACTGCCCCTGTCCCTATTAGGCAGGGTGGCGGCATTGAGGATGGTGATTCTGCCTCAGGTGCTTTACTGGCTGCAAACTCTCCCAATGTGGTTATTGAAGCGAGACTTAAATGCTATGGACCACGAGATTGGGAATTTCCTTTGGAGAGGGGTTCGAGCTTGCATCCCGCTACATAGATTGAGAAGGAGATGGAAGTCTGGAGGGATTGGAATCCCAGACCTACGGACTTATGCCCTGGCATGCCAGGCGCGGAATATTGGAGACTGGCTAGGGAATACGGAGGTGTATACCCTGAGAGCGCTGGAAGAGGCCCTTGTGGCTCCGCAGACCTTGTTGGCAGTGTTGCACCAGGAAAGTAGGCTCCTGCCTGGTAGAGTGATTAGTAGTGGACTGGTTTGCCTGGCACGGAGGGTGTGGCAACATTTGAATAGGCTCTGGGGTGAACCATCAGGGGTTTGAAGCTGGCTACCCATACAGGGGAATGATCGGTTTACACCAGGATCAGAAACGCCGGCGTTTGCATATTGGAGGAGACGTAATATTGGACATGTGGTAGATCAAATGGGGCAGTGTAAGCCTTGGGAGGCTTTGCGCAAGGCATATGGACTAAGGAGTGGCCTAGTGGTTGGGGCAAGGTACTTCAGGCCGGAAGATCAGGGGTTCAAATCCCACTAGAGGACAGCAACCTTGGGCTGGAAGGACTGGGGTTTCTAGTCAAACAGGTGCTCCTTGTGGTCTTGGGCAAGTCACTTAACCCTCCATAGCCCATGTTCCCTGTAAAATAGTTATCTCCAAGTTATAATGCCCTGTTCAATGTAATTTCAGTTTGTTCAATGTAAATTGCACTGATGCAGAATAGCACAGTATATAAGAGAATGTAAATAAAAGTAGTCCACATTATTTCACTTACGTGCAGTTCTCTCACTATGTGGCTTCCCTCCCACAGGATGCGCTGCGGGTGGAAAGATCGGCACAGGTATTAGAGTTTTTTGCACTGGGAGAGGAGCCACCACCCACAATTGCACAGCTGAAAAGACGATTAGATGGCTATAGTAGATTGCCTGATTATAGGGTGGAGGAGGCTTTGTGAGCCCAAGAGTTGAATGTGTTGGTAACTCCTGGTTCACTCCTCCGTGCCTTGAGTGGGATTGCGGGGCTGGTGGGGGGAGCTCGATGGTGGGAGGTACAGTTTAAATGCATCCTGCGGGCACACTTCTCTCCAAGATGGGCGTTACGATCCCATCTCACTGAGATGGGCAGATGCCCGAAATGTCCCTGCCCCTTGGCGGACTTAGGGCATATGTGGTGGGGTGTCCGATGGTTCACATGTACTGGAAGAGGATAGCTGATTTTATGAGTAGGATTGTACTACAGTGAATCCTTTGAACAGCAGCACTTGTGGTGTTAGATCAGCTTGGACCACTCCACCCGAAAGGGAAATGGGAACGCCTCTTGGTCAGGAAGGCATGTCTGGTGGGTAAAGGCCCGATACTTCATAGGTGGAGGGAAGCGATGGGTCACACCTATTGGGAATGACGTAACAACTTTCACCAGCTGATGCTTATGGAGAGGAGAGAGGCTAGAGAAAGTGCTTGACGTTGGGCCTTATTCCTGCTAATTTGGGAGCCATATATTCAGATATTGAGGCCTCGTGTCCGGAATGAAGTGCTTCAATTGGGTTGAGAAGGCCTAGAGGATGGATGAGGAAAGAGATAGGAAGAATGGGATACTAATGGTATAAAAAAGGTGTTGTAATTACTGTGTATGTTCACTGTGGGGGGTTGGTTGCCAAAGGGAGAGGCTGCGGGGGTGGGAGGGAGTTGGTGGGGGATGGTGGGGGGGAGGAAGGGGGGAAGAGGGGAATATTGTGAATTCTTTTTGCTGTATTTGTATGACTGATTTGCTGAGGAATCCTGGATTGGGGGACCACCAGGAATGCCATTTTTGTATATTGTTTTGCATGATCTCTACTATTTGGTTCTCAATAAACAGAGTTTTCAAAAAAAAAATGGACCAAAGATAGATGCCTGCGACACACCACTGGAAATTTCCTTAGAACATAAGAACATAAGATATGCCATACTGCGTCAGCCAAGGTCCATCAAGCCCAGTATCCTGTTTCCAACAGTGGCCAATCTAGGTCATAAGTACCTAGCAGTTTCCCCAAGGGACACAGGTTCCACAATGCTTGTATTGGTTCAAGCATTGATATCCTGGGTCCCTTCTTAATAATGGTTTATGGACCTTTCCTCCAGGAACTTGTCCAAACCTTTTTTAAACCCAGCTACACTAACAGCCTTTACTACATCCTCCGGTAACAAATTCCAGAGTTTGATTATACGTTGAGTGAAAAAATATTTTCTTTTATTAGTCTTAAATAGTTTACCCTGTAGCTTCATTGCATGTCCCCTAGTCTTTCTATATTCTGATAAGGTAAACAATCGATCTACGTTTACCTGTTCCACTCCGTTCATTAATTTATAGACTTCTATCATATCTCCCCTCAGCCGTCTCTTTTCCAGGTTAAAGAGCCCTAACCTTTTTAGCCTTTCTTCATAGGAGTATCCTTCCATCCCCTTTACCATTTTGGTGGTTCTTCTCTGAACCTTTTCTAAAATCGCTATATCCTTTTTAAGATACGGCGACCAGAATTGCACACAATATTCCAGGTGCGGTCTCACCATGGAACGATATAGAGGCATTATAATATCTTTTGTTTTATTTTCCATTCCTTTCCTTATCATACCTAGCATTCTATTTGCTCTCTTGGCCGCTGCTGCACACTGGGACGAGGGTTTTAACATGGTATCCACAATGACGCCTAAATCTTTTTCCTGGGTGGTGGTTCCTAATGTGGAACCTTGCATCGTGTAACCATAGTTTGGGTTGTTCTTCCCTAAGTGCATAACCTTGCACTTGTCCACATTAAATTTCATCTGCCATTTTGATGCCCAGTCTTCCAATTTATCAAGATCCTCTTGCAATTTTCCACAATCCTCATGGGTTTTAACAACTTTAAATAGTTTTGTGTCATCTGCAAATTTGATAACCTCACTCGTTATTCCATTTTCCAGGTCATTTATGAATATGTCAAAAAGCAGCGCACCCAGCACAGATCCCTGGGGTACACCACTATTCACCTTTCTCCATTGGGAAGATTGGCCATTTAGCCCTACCCTCTGCTTTCTATCTTTTAACCAGTTCCTGATCCACAATAGTACACTGCTTCCTATCCCATGACTCTTCAGTTTTGCCAAAAGCCTCTCATGAGGGACCTTGTCAAAGGCTTTCTGAAAGTCCAGATACACAATATCAACCGACTCACCTTTGTCCACCTGATTATTCACTCCTTCAAAAAAACATAACAGATTAGTAAGACAAGATCTTCCTTGTCTAAAGCCATGTTGGCTGTCTCCCATTAGGTCATGACTATCTACATGCTGAGTAATTTTATTCTTTATGATGGTTTCTACCATTTTTCCTGGTACTGACGTCAGGCTCACCGGTCTGTAGTTTCCCGGATCACCCCTGGAACCCTTTTTAAAAATTGGTGTTACATTGGCGATCGTCCAATCTTCAGGTATTTTAATGATGATTTTAATGATTTTAATGATAGTTCACAGATTACTAATAGCAGGTCTGCTATCTCATATTTCAGTTCTTTCAACACCTTTGGATGTATACCATCTGGCCCAGGTGATTTGCTACTCTTCAGTTTATCTAATAGTTGTAATACATCTTCCCGATGTATCGATATTTCCTTCAATTCTTCCGCACCTTTAAATACCACTTCAGTCATGGGTAACATCCCTACATCTTCCTCAGTAAAGACTGAAGCAAAGAATTCATTCAGTCTCTCCGCTATCGCCTTGTCGCCTCTTAGTGCTCCTTTATCCCCTTTATCATCTAATGGACCAACTGAGTCTCGCACAGGTTTTTTGCTACGAATGTACTTGAAAAGGTCTTTACTTCCGCAGCAAGCTTCTTCTCAAATTCTCCCTTTGCCTGCCTTATTAATGCCTTGCATTTGACTTGCCAGTGCTTGTGCTGTTTCCAGGTTTCGTCGTTTGGCTCTTTTTTCCATTTCCTGAAAGATGCTTTTTTGGCAACAACACCCTCTCTGACCTCACCTTTAAACCATGATGGCAGTTTTTTGGACTTCCTTCCACTTTTCTTAAAGCGTGGAATACAGCTGGTCTGGGCTTCCAAGATAGTATTTTTCAACAACAGCCAAGCCTGATGTACGTCTTTAACCTTTGCAACTGCTCCTTTTAGTTTTTTCTTAATTGTTTTCCTCATTTTATCATAGTCTCCCTTTCGAAAGTGAAAAGGTAGTACTGTGGATTTCCTTACTATCCCTCCTCCACTAATTAAATCAAAGGCGATCATGCTATGATCACTATTGCCAAGTGGCCCCAACAGCCTTATCTCTTGCACTAGATCTGGTGTTCCAGTAAGGACTAGGTCTAATATGGCTTCCCCTCTGGTCGGTTCATGAACCAGCTGCTCCAAGAAGCAGTCATTTATTTCATCTAGGAACTTTATCTCCCTAGCATGTCCTGACGTGACACTGACCCATTCGATACCGGGGTAGTTGAAATCACCCATTATTATTACTGCGCTGTAACTTTTGTTAGCTTCCTTGATTTCTTTGAGCATTTCATCATCCATTTGGTCATTCTGGCCAGGCGCTCGATAGTACACCCCCACTGCCATTGCCTTCCCCCTTTTACATGGAATTTCAATCCATATAGATTCTACAGCAGATTTTGTTTCCTGCAAAACTTTAATCCTTTCTGACTCAATGCCCTTTCTAACATAGAGAGCAACCCCTCCACCAATTTGATCAGCTCTATCATTACGATATAGTTTGTACCCAGGTATGACAGTGTCCCACTGGTTGACCTCCTTCCACCATGTCTCTGATATTCCAATCATATCTAACCTTTCATTTAGTGCTATATATTCTAACTCTCCCATCTTATTTTTTAGACTTCTAGCATTTGCATACAAGCATTTTAGAGAATGTATTTTATTCATATTAATTTGGCTATTGTTAGACATGGGTAATTTGGGATCTTTAAGCTCTGTCTGCTCCATACTTGAGGGCATTTGGGCTACTTTACTTTTTTGTGGAACCTCTCTGCTTTTGGTAGTATCCTTCAAAGATACATTCTTCCGAACCATCCGCTCTTGGGCGACTGTCGGCTTTCCCCTAATATCTAGTTTAAAAGCTGCTCTATCTCCTTCTCCTCAGAGTGAGCTCCATTTACCTGTGCCCTTTGTCACTCCCACTCAACCAGTTTCTAACACAGTCAGTCACTTTAGGGTCCATCCCTAAGGTGCTCAGTTTGTTTATAAGTCGCCAGTACTGAAATTTAAATACACTACATCTAGGGCTCTCCCTCGGTCCAACTCCCTTGTCAACCAGCCAAAGAAACCAATCAGATTTGTCTGACAAAACCTGCCTCTGGTAAACTCATGCTGCTTCAGATCCTGCAATCCATTGGACTCCAGAAACTTTGCAATTCTCTTTTTTTAGCAGCATTTCCAATAATGTACTCACCACAGAGGTTAAACTGACAGGCCTTTAGTTCTTAACATCGTCCTTACTTCCACTTTTCTGTGTCTTTCTCCAGTCCTCTGGGACCACTCTTAACTCTAAAGAAGCATTGAAAAGGTCAGACAGTGGAGTGAATGTCCCCAAGTTCTTTCAATATCCTCACATCCAGTCCCATCACTTTGTCTACTTTTAGTTTAGCTAGTTCTTCACAAACACAGTCTTCTGAAAATCATTCATGATCCCTTTCACTTCTATTCCTATTTGTGGGTGTTTTCTGAGGTCCTGCTCCTGATCCTTTATCTGTGAACACAGAGCAAAATATTTGCTAAGCGATTATACTTTATCCTCACTAGCTTCTACATATTCTTCCCCATCACCCTTGGGTCTGACAGTACCACTTTTGCACTTCCTCTGCTCACTAACATATCTGAAAAATGTCTTGTCCCCTCATTTTATTGCATTGGCTATTTCTTCTTCTTTTTGTATCTCTACTTTCCTGACTACTTTCCTTGCTTCTCTAGGTTTTTCCAAATATTGATGCTTGTCTTTCTCTTTGTGATCTCTTGTAGTTTATGAAGGCCACCCTCTTTTTCTTCACCTCTCCATCTACTTCTTTTGAAAATCATAGGGGCCTCTTTTTCCTTTTAGATTTATTTACTTTTCTAATAAAAAAGGTTTGTTGCCCTTAAAATATCCCCTTTCAGTTTTGCCCATTGCCTTTCTATATCCCCCAGCTGTTCCTGTCCCGCTAACAACTCCTTGAGGTATTGTCCCATCTTGGCAAAGTTAGTTTTCCTAAAGTCTAGGACTGGGATAGGTAATTATTTGATTTAAGATCCTCTGGAGGAGAGATGCAAAGCATAGGTGCAACTGATAACTAAATGCAGTATACCAAGTAAATTCTAGACCAGAGATTCCCAACTTTTTTGATTATGTGGACCTCTTATTAACTTCCAAAAAATTCAAGGACCCCTATTTCATGCCCATTACTCTTCCCAGGCCCCTCCCCTCAAAGCCAAGCCTGTCCTTACTAACTTTCTTTATCTCCATTCCTCTTCATATCTCCAGAAGTCTCTCTCTGCCTCCAACAACTCCCCAGCAGTCTCAATCTCTTTCACTGTTTTTCCCCACCAGCCACTTCTCTGCAGTTTCTCTCTTTTTCCCCAGCCAATCCCCACAAGTGTCTCTCTCTCTCTTTTTTTCAATTTTCTCTGTCCTGCAGACCTCCTGTAATGGTGTCACAGACCCCCCCAAGGATCCACAAAACACAGGTTTGGAACCAGTGTTCTTGATTAATTTTACTAGGTGGAGGAATTAGTAAACAATTAGTTTGAGGAGCACCACCCGAGTCCTGAAGAGTTGGGGGTAAGGCAAATTGTCAAATAGGATGACCCTAGAGATGCCATTGTCTTAAAAACCAAGATCATGGCTTAATGGGAGACAGCCAACATATTAATCCTCTTCATAAAACCCTGAGCTATAAAGATCACAATAACTAAGAACCAGCTCCCGAATAACCCACAGAGTACTTACATATGACCTTAATACTCTGGTGAATTGCTGCATGGAATGTGGTTAATTTGCTGCAGGGTGGATTTGGGTATTAAACGTATCTGTAAGTGCTTTGTGGGTTATTCGGGGGCTGGTCCTTAGTTACTCTGATCTTTATAGCTCAGGTTTTATGAGGAGGGTTAATATGTTTTATTCGTTATTTTTTTCCCCACAGCATTTGTGTTTATATCTATTCCCCCCGGCGAAGTAATCAGCGAACCGCTTTGGGGACGTCCTGTGTTACGTTGGGGCAGGAGTGCTCTGCTACAGGAGGAGTGGCCTTATGTGAAGCAATGCGGGCTGATTATTTTTTGTGAATGAGAATGTGCCATGGCAGCTAAGTGACGCTTCCTTTACTACCTCCTGCTAGTAGTCCTCTTTTGTGATAATAATAATATGTATTGATTTTTGTGTAGAAATAGTGAAATCTTGTGGGGAAAAGGAGTTTTTTACGGGTCATTGATGTTATTGGGAGGTATAGTGTCATGGGTAATGCTAGAGCCACTTACTCCTTGTTTGTTCTGAGATCTGTTTTCTCCTTCCTTCTTCTTCTTTTTTAAGAGGATAAAATCCTTCAAGCAGATATTTTGTGCTATGAAGTTTGGTGAGAGCATTGGAGTGGAACACCTAAATCAGACATCATGAAGAGAATGTTTTTATACTTCAAGCTGTGCTGCGTATTAACATGAATATTAAAATTGCCTAAAATCATAAGATTAGAATATTGATTAGCTTCTTCTGCCATAAATTCTTTAAGAACCGATAGAGACAGACTCAAATCAAGTGGAGAGTATACTAGAAAAAGATGGAGTGGATGAGAGGGGAAGCAAACCATTAAAGTTTCCAACCACTTAGGTAAAGTAAGACTAATTTCAGTCAAATCAAGGGAGTCTGAGTAAATAACAGGCCACTCTCGCTCCTAACCTGTGAACATTAGAAAGGTAAGATGACATTTTTGAAATACTGTCAAGTCAATGCTGACTCCTGGCATCCCAGCAGCCCCTGGGTTTTCTTGGCAAGGTATGAACAGAAGTAGATTGCCAGGCCTTTTCTTCTGAGGCAGTGGAGGGTAAAGTGACTTGCCCAAGGTCACAAGGAGAACCAGAGGGAATCAATCTCTGATCTCTTGGGCATTAGGCTGCTGCTCTAACCACTAGGCTACTCCACTCCAAGATGGCTTTAAGACTCCAGATTCTCCATCCCTCAACCAGCTCTTGGTGATACAGAGAAGCTGAAGATCATTGTTTGACACTAAATCATGAATGAAATGAGATTTGGATTTGAGAAAGCACACAATAATAATACAAGTAGCAAATGGAAATTGCCCTATAAGATAAAAAGGGTGATGCAGAGTGGTAGAAAAAAGATTAAAATCTACAAAATGCCTAGGCCTTTGAGATCTATTACATATCTTAACTGGAAGTGCATAGAAAGAAAGTGACATACCTACACTGATCTCCTGCCCCAAACCACCAGAATCTGTTGAGTCATAGATTGAGAGCAGAATAAGGAAACATACGGTCGTAGCAAAGGAAAAACTAATCATATGGCAAATGCTCCACTATAACTACTACATTGTGGCTTAAAGAAATAGCGTGAAGTGATACCAGATTATGGAGAAATCCATGAATATAAAAAATCTGTATAAACGAGTTTTTTAGAACTCCAGAAGAGGTCTCAGACTCAATAGCGCAATAGTCACTTCAGTATATAAATACTGTCAAGCGCGCTGGCAGCATCAATGACCAATCTGGAGTACAACTAATTTTTTTCTATATAAATACCCTTCACCTAAAAAATTCCACACTATTATATCGACCATGATTGCTTATCTTTCATATATCATGATGTTGTTCCCCTACGCCTCCTCTGGCGCCTTTCTGAACGTTTCACTCTCTCAACAGAGTTTCTTCAGGGGGTCTGCAGATAAAAACGGCAATGTATAGTACATATACTTTTGGTTTCACAACGTTGCATATCCACTATTAATATCAAACACAACTGCAAGACACATACCATTTAAACACATATTACATGTGCACAGATGCTGCCCACGTTCTTCATTCACTTCTCTTCTTGCTCAATGGATGCTATAAAAAAAACGCCGCGCATGCAGCCTGTGTATCAATGTACAACATTTAAACCCCATAGCATGGTGACGCCAGAAAAAGCTGATTGAAGTTGCTCCTAACTTTTAACTATTCGTCCACTTTGTCCTTACAAGCACACTCCCCAATCAATGCTGGTATTTAAACCTGTTGGTATCAACGTCTGCAATTTAAATATCCAGCGCTGCTCATGTAACAACAAAGTCTGTTCCAATGTTTTGCCATGTGTCGCGAAACTAACCTGTTCTACAACGAAACAACGCAAATCCCCCAAAACATGAGAAAAGTCTTTGCAGTGTTGTACTATGGGTGCTGTTTCGACATTACATTTCAGATGACTTCTATGTTCCCTTATTCGCACTTTGAAGGAACGGGATGTTTTTCCTATATATAAGAGATCACAAGGACAACGAATTGCATAAACCACTGAGCTTGAGTCACACGATGTATTATATTCCAAATGGTATGATTTAGCATGGTATGTGAATCCAGTTGTTTCCTCCATTATCACACAGACGTCACAATCACCGCACTTACGATGGCCTTTCACTGCAAAGCTACTCGTATTCATATCATCAGATTTAAGAGCCGCCGGACTTAATTGTTCTTTCAAGTTCTTATCCCTTTTCCATATGCACCGAATTTGTTTATCTTCCAAACCTACCACATTTCCCAGAACATTCATATGTTCATATGTTACTGAATTTTCCCCTTTGAGCTATAAAATTCAGAAAATCCTTAAAAGACATATGAATGTTCTGGGAAATGTGGTAGGTTTGGAAGATAAACAAATTAATCAACATGTCAATAGACTGAAAGATCAACTTAAGGGTGAGAATGATTCTGAACAAACAGTGTGATACTGAGGATATTAAAAATCAAATGACTCAATTTACAGACGAGGGCAAGGCAGAGGCAGACATATACATTGCAGGGCGGGCCTGTATATTTTGAAGGGGCTCAGTGACAGATCTCAAACCAAATAGCTGTCATCAATCTAACCTCTAGTTCTCTCTCCTCTTTATGTGAAAGGGTACTCAATTTTGAACTCTTGTTTGTCTCTATAGTAGCTTATGACCCATTTCAAACCAGGCTCAGCCTTTTTAGGAAGTTGCAGTGATCCATTACTGTTCTAATCAGATTCAGAATGATAGTTCAGTTGTAAAAAATCATTCAAGATGGTTCCTTCCTGATATGGTAGGCCCAGCTTTACTGACTTACCAAAATTTAGTATTGCGAGATTTAAAACAGATGGAATGTATGACATTTAAACAATATTTTAATATCTCTCATCAAGAAAAAATGACTCTCAAAGACCTAAGCATGTCTAATCAACTGGTTGTTAGTAATGCAAACAAAGGTGGTACTATTGTTGTACAAGCTAAATCCCAATATCATCAGGAACTTAGTAATCAGTTGATAGATGTGAGCAGTGAATTCCAAGCCCCCCCTTTAAGGCTGGCATCCCCTACGTGGCACAGGGTGGTGTGGTGCACACCCCTTCCCCCTGCTGGGCCCACATAATGGAGCCAGCATGGCAAACTTAACATTCAGGTGAGACCTGCCAGCTCTATGGCAAACCTGAAAGTGGTTGGGTTGGAGACTCAAAAACCACCGCATAATACAGACGTTGGACTCTTGATGTTGAGCAAGCCACTTGATGGGTTGGTAGTCTCTTACCAACATAAATGGATGGCTGAGCAGATAGTACTTGAAGGTTTCAAGTGCCTATTTGACAACCAGGGCTTCCTTTTCGACCACCGCATAATGCTTCTCCCAAGAAAGCAGCTTCCTGCTGATAAATGCTATGGGATATTCTTCACCCCTGACTTCTGGGGCCAGAATGGCTCCTAGGTCCATCTCTGAAGCATCAGTTTGCACAGTAAATGGTAGAGAGAAGTCAGAGCAAATCAGGATGGGATCAGACCACATGACTTCTTGAGATGCTGGAAGGCCAGGTCCAGGTCCGGTGTCCACTGAATCTGTTCAGGAGCTCTCTCATGGAAGAAACTGTTTAATGGCTCCACCACCTCTGCAAAACTAGGGATGAACTGGTGGTAATAGCCAATCAATCCAAGGAAAGCATGAACCTCTTTCTTTGACTTTGAGGTGGGGACCTGGGCAATGGCATCCACCTCCCATAGTTGAAGTTCTATCTGCCTTTTCCCGATTTAAATATTCCAGGTATTGAATGATCTGACCTCCCAGAAAATATTTCTTGTATTTGGGTTGTATTGGGTTATATGGGTGGTCCAATCTCTGCTGTAGATGAAGATGCCATCAAGTTATGCAGCTGCATACTTCTTGTGCGGTCTCAGTAGGCGCTGAACTAGGTGTTGAAATGTGGCAGGAGCCCTGTGTAATCCAAAAGGCAGCACTGTAAATTGGAACATACCTTGCGGTTTCGAAAAAACAGTCTTCTGCTTGGCAGCCATAATAAAGGGCACTTGCCAGTATTCCTTGGTCAAATCCAAGGTTGATATAAAGCGTGCTCCACCGAGTCACTCGATCAGCTCATGTACTCTGGACATGGGATATACTTCCAGTATGGAAACTGCATTGACCCTCCAGGCAGAATCTGATGTTTCCATTGGGTTTAGGAACCAGGATGATGGGGGATGAGCAGTCACTCATAGACTCTTCTATAGCTTCCAGCTTAAGCATCTCTTCCAGATTCTTGGTGATGGCCTGTTGCCTGACCTCTGGAATCCAATAGAGTTGTTCTTGGATAACTACCCTAGGGTCAGTAACAATATCATGAAAAATGAGGTGGGTTTGTTCTGGGCGAGTGGAAAACACCTTTAGGTTCCGGTGGATCAAACCTTCTAGATCTCTTCTCTGGGCAAAAGAGAGCTGCTCTCCAATCAGGACTTGAGTTGGATCCAATAGGACTGAAATTTCCGGCACAAAATTATCTCTACTACTACAGCCATCACTGGAGCCCACTTTTTCAGTAGGTTAATATAGTAAATTTAGGCTTTCTTACATTTATCTGGCTGGGCAATCTTGTAGTTAAGAGGCCCCACTTTCTCTTCCACCTCATAGGGTCCCTGCCATTTACAGAGTAGCTTGCTCTCAGATGAGGGCAGCAAGACTAAAACTCGATCTCCTGATTGGAAGGTGTGGTGCACAACTGCCCAATTGTAGCCATGCCTCCTCGGCTTGGGCTTTTTCCAGACTGAGTTTGGCCACCTCTCCAGCTTTCCTGAGCTGGTGTTGCATTTTTTATGATGTACTCCACTAAATTATGTCCAGCACAGGATTCCTCTTCCCAGGTTTCCCTTACCATGTTTAATATGCCTCTTGGACGTCTTCCGAAGAGCAGCTCAAAAGATGAAAACCACATAGACCTCTGAGGTACCTCATGGATGGCAAACATCAAGTAGGTAAGAGAATGCCCTAATTCTTCCTGTCGTTCTGCACAAACTTCTTCAAAATCTCTTTTGAGTTTTATTGAATCACTCGATGAGGCAATCCGTCAATGGGTGATATACTGATGTTTGCAGCATCTTGGCCTTTGCCAAGGTACACACTCGCTTCATCACCTTGAATACAGGGTATGTTTCTTGATCTGTGAGGATCTCATTGGGTATTCTCACCCACGAGAATACTTCCCAGAGGGCATTCACAATTGTAGTAGTCTTCATATTCCTTAGAGCACTGGCCTCTGGGTATCAGGTAGCATAGTCCAGAATTACTAAAATGTACTTATTGCCTCACGTGGTTCGCTCCAAGAGTCCTACCAGGTCCATGGCTACTCTTTTAAATGGGGTTTCAATGATGGCATAGGCACTAGAGGGGCAGGTTGGGCTCAGGTGGGGTTATGAAGTTGGCAGGTGGGGCATAACTGGCAATATAACTGCACCTGTTTATGTACCCCGGGCCAGAAAAATCAGGCTAAACACGCTCTCGTTTTTTCTCCACCAACAGGTGTCTACCTAATAAATGGCTATTGGCCAATAATAACATCTGCTAATGATAGGGCCGGGGAACTGTCAGTTGTTCTACCTCTTCCCCTCTGGAGCACCCTTGGCCACTCTGTATAACAAATCTCCCTTTAGCACAATATAGGAAAAGGTTCTTACAGGGGACTCTTAGTTACCCACTGGAACCCCACCCACCTCCAAAACTCACTCTCGGGCATGTTTAAGGGACTTATCCTCTTGCTGAGCCCTCCTAAAGCTTCCTGGTCTTCCCACAGCCCCCACTCTGGGAAGGGGAAAATTGTACTTGTGTCAGTACCGTTGAGCCCTGAGCTATCCCCAGGAATTTCTTCCATAAGCTCTCCCTCCCTGGATCCCTCCCCCATAGCTGCTCCCAGATTCTGTTGGTAGCATGGCTTTTCCCAGCGGCATCGACTCTGAGACTTAACAGGCTTGGAATTTGTGACCTATAGTTCTGAGTCTTCTAGGGGAAAAATCTCTGGGAAATCTTCCTGGTCTGCCTTAGAGCAGCTGCCAGTTAACTGGGCCCATATCACTCTGATGTTTGGGTAGTCTTGGCTGATCACCACTGGATACAGGAACCAGGGCAGCACCATGACCTTGAATGTGGTTTTATTTACATTCTCTTATATACTGTGCTATTCTGCATCAGTGTGGTTTACATTGAACAAGGCATTATAACTTGGAGATAACTATTTTACAGGGAACATGGGCTATGGAGGGTTAAGTGGCTTGCCCAAGACCACAAGGAGCACCTGTGGGACTAGAAACCCAAGTCCTTCCAGCCCAAGGTTGCTGTCCTCTAGTGGGATTTGAACCCCCAACCTTCCGGCCTGAAGTACCTTTCCCCAACAACTAGGCCACTCCTCTGCTCCCTCTGTTTGCCCTGCTGGAGTCTTGAGTGAAACCTGTGCTGTTGGATACTGCCTTTATGCACACAAGCTGGTGTTAGCGTCTTTGCATAGTAGGGTTGCCAACTTTTTCACCGAGAAAAACCCGACACCTGTGGCTCGCCATGCTCCACCCATTCTCCGCCCCTAGTCCCCTAGTCCCACCCCTGCCCCGCCCCCAGCCCCACCCACAAAAATTACCGAGGATACGTGTAGGCTAACTTCCTTGGTCAGATAATAATTAAACTGGGAACCCCAAAATCCAAACATGAAATGTACAACACTGGAGAAATAAAACTATAAAGTAATTTCCTCTTGCACTAAACAAAAACGCAAAGATGTTAGCAATACACACTTCCCAGACCAGACATATTCCAGTTAATAAATTCAAAATAAAAAGTATTTTTCTACCTTCTGTTTGGGCGTTTTATTTTTCAGTTGCAATTGCTCCAGTCACGTTCTTCTGGTTTCTTCGTGTCTTCTGCGAGCTATCCATTTGTCCTTTCTTCTCTTTCAGATGTTTTCCATTCTTTCTCTATTTCTGCTTTAACATACTGATTGTTTCCCTTTTGCTCTTTCCCCCAATTCTTTCCTTATTCCTTTATCATCCGTTTAAATTTCACCCTTCCATTCTCAAGCCCCTCTTACTCTCCCAATACCGGCCCATCATAGACTTTTCTTCCACACAAAATATTTTTTCCCCTCTCTATTCTCATTCCCCATCTATTCTAGTCCTCCCCCCAAATCAGTTCCCTTATAGTTCTAGACCCACCCAGCATCCACTCCCTTCTAGTCCCATTTCCAGTCCTATTCCAGCTCTTCATCAGCCCATTTCCAGTGCTAGCCCTCACATCACAGGCCATTTCCAGTCCTAGCTCCCCCCCCCCAATCACAGCCCATTTCCAGTCCAAGTCCCCCATCACAGCCTATTTCCAGTCCTAGGCCCCCCCACCATCACATCCCATTTGCAGTCCGAGTCCCCCCGCACCATCACAGCCCATTTGCAGTCCGAGTCCCCCCGCACCATCACAGCCCATTTGCAGTCCTAGCCCCCCTAATCCCAGCCTATTTCCAGTCCAAGATCCCCCTTCCTCCACCATAGCCCATTTCCAGTCCAAGTTCCCCCCCCCCATAGCCCTTTTCCAGTCCAGGTCCCCTCCACCCCCATCACAACCCATTTCCAGTCCAAGTCCCCCCCCCCATAACCCTTTTACAGTCCAGTTCCCCCCCCCCCACTATCCCTTTTACTTTCCAGGTCCCCCCCCATCATAGACTTTTTAGTGTACAAGTTCCCCCCACCCATAGCCCTTTTCTGGTCCAGGTCCCCTCCACCCCCATCACAACCCATTTCCAGTCCATGTCCCCCCATATCCCTTTTACAGTCCAGGTCCCCCCATTTATCCCTTTTCCAGTCCAAGTCCCCCCCCCCTTAGCCCTTTTCCAGTCCAAGTCCCCCCCTTTAGCCCTTTTCCAGTCCAAGTCCCCCCCTTTAGCCCTTTTCCAGTCCAAGTCCACCTCTTTAGCCCTTTTCCAGTCCAAGTCCCCCCCTTTAGCCCTTTTCCAGTCCATGTCCCCCCCTTTAGCCCTTTTCCAGTCCAAGTCCCCCCCCCCTTAGCCTTTTTCCAGTCCAAGTCCCCCCCCCCCTTAGCCCTTTTCCAGTCCCAGTCCCCCCCCCCCTTAGCCCTTTTCCAGTCCCGGTCCCCCCATCACCGCCCATGCCGTCCTTGCCCCCCCCCCCCCGGACCAGCATCGCGGCTGTCTGAGGCTTCAGAGGGAGCCGGGGAAGCCCCGGCTCCCTCTGAACAGCCACCAGCGTGAAGAGCCTTTACCTTCACGCTGGCGGCTGTTCCTGTGAAGCCGCGAATGCTGGGAAAGGTTAAAGGTTGCCCTTTAACCTTTCCCAGCATTCGCGGCTTCACAGGGCTGTTCAGAGGGAGCCGGGGCCTCGCGTGCGCTTCCCCGGCTCCCTCTGAAGCGGAGAAAAGCCGGTTTTTTTGCTCAGGCCGCTCCCGATCTTGCGGCCAGAGCAAAAAAACCGGCTTTTAAAGGGCCGGTTTTGCCTCTGCGACGGCAGCCGGCCTGGCCGTGGAAAAACCGGCCAGGCCGGCTGAAAACCGGCCAGTTGGCAACCCTATTGCATAGTCAATTTGAAACTGGGTTACTATTTCCTGGCAAATGAGGGTCCACACACTCCTGAAGTCTATCATGGCCTGGAGGTGTGTGCCCTCTAACTCCACTGGAATCACAAAGTTTTGTGCCTCTGTGGCAGGCTATGGCCTAGAATAGCCTGTAAATGTATGAAAGGCCTGTAAGCTAGGCCTGAGTCCCAGCCCCCACCTGAGAATAAGAATGCTGAGAAAAACCAAAGTCAGTAAAAGTTAGAGAAACTGCTTTAAACTGCTTTTTGATAAGGTTGTATAAATCTTTTGTTGAATTCTTCTATGCTGATGACAGACATGTTCCAGTGCTCTGTATTCACACATTTTCTAAGCTAGCAGTGACCTTGTAGGAGAAATGTATCAAAGTCTTAGAACTGTGCCTTTGTTAGAGAATTCTTGTAGCAGCAAAGCGCAGACAAACCAATGATACCAGGAGTCTGTTCAGAAGGTCCAAATCATTTATTTGTGCACAAGTCTCGAACCAGTCAATTTCAAAATGGCTGAGCAAAGTTTTCAAGCATTACAACAACTTTTATAGACTTCTGTTCCATTCTAGGTATAGAAAAACATTTCATTGGTCCCGGTAACCTCCCGTACCTCCCGTAGCCCTTCCATTGGTCCCGGTACTGATAAGTTTATCCAATTATGTCCCTTCAGTGGGCATGACACCTGCACACCCCCCTTCTAGTCCCAATTACAATGGTCAGTTCATCAACTTGTTACTTTCACACTCTCAAGGCCATAGAACCAATTTGTGCATGCAGAGGAGCAGGGCTCTGCAACTCATCTGTCAGCACTCCCAATTATTTCTTTGCAGATGTACTTTTTCTTATCAGTAACTTTTAAACATGTCTTTCTGTATTTTTCCATCTCTCAGCTCTGCAGTTCTGCCTACCTAAGCTAATTCAATACTTCTACTGAGTTCTATCTTACAATAGCAGCATATTGGGGGATGTGCAATCCTATATGCCTCTCCACAGGCCTCATTTACAGGTCAAGCTAGCCATGCTGGCCTGCTTATGTCAGACACCGTGGATCACAGGCCTTCACCTGCCACATTCTGAGCAGGGGGAACAGAGTGCTAGGCCCAGAGAGAGATCCCAATTGGATGGGTGCAAGGGTCAGTAGGACCAATAGAAAGTTTGCCTGTATTAAACTAAAGAAGAAAGGTATAAAAGGTGTTGTTTACTGGACTCCATTGCTCAGACCATTTTGAATGTGACATTTGCCTGAAACTTGTGCACAATAAATTGGCTTGGATCTTCGAACTGACTCCTGGTTTTATTAATTGCGTGCACTTCGCTGCAACATATTCCTTATGCGTTGGCCGGGAAGGTGGAGTACGTGAATGGTGCACAAGTGAATATACCACCTATTACCGCCTCCAGGTTTGGTCCGGTCGGAACCGCGGATGACCGACAGTGGAGAGGATCCCAGGCGCCGCCGGTCCCATTGTATCGGAGAGGGTTCTGCCCTGCCTCGGCGGCCTGCTGGGTCCGACCGGCCAACACCTCCGAACCCGAGGGGAGTCCAGGATTCAACCCAATGAGGGACTGGTTGCGCAGCGCATTAGTGGCCGGATCCGGTGAGTAGCAATTTGTCTGGTTCTTAGTCAGTTAGCTATGGGAAAGTCCCGCATGCACGGGACTAATACGGTTTAAGGTAACGAGAGCCTGATCACCTCTCAGGGTGTGGCCGAGTACTCCTTGCATGAGTATGCGTGAGGACGAAACCCCACCCCTCATGGATAAGTAAGGTAGGCCTTTATGGAATTTTGGGAACTCGGTGGCAGGCCTGTCTGTTTGAGTGAATGAGAGGTCTTGAAACACAGACCACGCGAGAGCAGACTCCTGAGTAGTGCAGTTTATGGCCGGGCGACTGCGCCCAGGTTGCGAAAAGGAGGAAGCGTTTGGTGTTTGTCTCCCTTGTTGTTCTGTGGGCTGTACAGACCCCTTACCTGCAGCCATACTACCCGTTCTCTTTGTCTGTTGTCTTGTATGTCATAATGGGAGGGGCGGAGTCTGTGCAAACTCCGCTGAACTGTATGATCACGAATTTTAAGAAGGGATTTAGCGGTGACTACGGGACGAAAATGTCGCCGTCACGATTAGAAAAATTATGTGGTAGGGAGTGGCCAGTGCTGGACACCGTGTGGCCACCAGATGGTACTTTTGATGTTAGAATTGTGTCCTGAGTGCATGGGATAGTGCGTAGGAATTACCCCGACCAGTTTCCTTATATAGACTCCTGGTTAGATATTTGTGAAAGGCAACCCTCTTGGATGAAGCGTTGCCGTGAAGAGCAGTGCAGGATAATGTTAGCAACTACGAAGGGAGTCCCTGGGGTTAAGGAAGAAAATATCCACCCCTATTCCTGTATAAACCAGTCCCGTCAGCTCCACCGTTACCCCGAGTAGAGCCAGGGGAAGAGAGAGTCCCCCCCAGCTGAAGTTCCTCCACCCCATCAGCCACCTCCGTTGCCCGAAGGAGAGCAACCCCCTCCCCGGAGTAGGAGTCCCAGTCCCGAACAAAGTTCCCTGGCAGGACTACCATCTCCTGAAGGAACTGCCAGCGGGGGATCAACTGCCAGTCCAGGGTCACCCATTAGTCCAGGCCCCAGCAGAAGAGCCATCGCTGGGCGTGCAAATTTGCGCTACGCCCTCCGAAGCAGGGAGACGAGCCAGAAAGAAGTTCGCCAGATGCCATTACGCCAAGTCCCCGGATTACCCATTCTCAATGACGGTGGTCAGGTTGTGGCCGGGCCAAATAGTCTTGTTTATGTGCCCTTTTCTACCACAGATTTATTAAACTGGAAAACGCACTATACCTCTTATACTGAAAAACCCCAAGATCTGACAGAATTAATGTCTAGTGTCATGCAGACCCACCAGCCTACCTGGTTGATTGCCGCCAGCTCTTGTCTACCCTTTTTACTACTGAAGAGCGGGCACGAATAGTGCAAGCAACTACCCGATGGCTGGAAGAGAACCCTGTAGACAGAAGAGACCTAGATCCCCGACAAGCAGCGGCCGTAGATTTCCCGAATGAAGATCCAAAATGGAATCCAAATAGTGCAGAGGGAGAGAGGGCTCTCACCCGTTTCCGCCAGGCCCTGAGGAGGGGAGGCCAGAAAGCCATGAATGTTGGAAAGGTAGCAGACATTCTTCAGCGCCCAGATGAAAGTCGAGCTGCCTTCTATGAACGATTAACTGAAGCTTATAGACTTTATAGAGAGCACAGCTAATGGAAGTTGCCCAGAAGGTGTTTGTGAATCGTGATCAAGAATGTAAAAGGGAAAGTGAAAGAAAGATGAAGAAGAAAGCCGATCTGCTTGCTGCAGCTCTAGTTGAAGGACGTGGAGAATACCCAAACAGAAGGACTCGAGGATGGGGAAGGGGACCGAGGGAGCGCTCGGCCCCCCTTAGGTGCAAATCAGTGTGCCTATTGTAAGGAAGAAGGACATTGGAAGAATGAATGCCCGAATAGTAGCTCCACCCCCTGGAGGGGAGGAGGGAGCACCAGGAGAGCGGGGGGGCAATTCCAGCAGCGAGGGGAATGCAGCGCGCACAGTTTCAGCAGGAAGAAGCCGCCGCCGTGGAAGGAATGGCGACCACCGAAGATGACTATGTGGATGAGGACTAGGCCAGACCGGGCTCCAAGTTTTCCCTGGGTCCCCAGGAGCCTATGGTCAACTTAAAGATTGGGGACCAGTACATGGACTTTATGGTGGATACGGGGGCCGAACATTCAGTAGTGGCTAAGCCAGTGGCTCCTTTGTCCTCACGATCTGTCACCATTGTTGGCGCCACTGGAACTAGAACCACAAGACCTTTCCTGCAGAACCGTGCCTGCGAATTAGGGGGACGGAAGATAACACATCAGTTCCTGTACATACCCGAATGCCCAGTTCCCCTTTTGGGCCGAGACATGCTTGCTAAGCTCCAGGCACAGATATCTTTGTCGAAGGAGGAAAAATTGAGATGACTGTAAACTCGGAATCTGCTGGCCTGATGGTGCTGACTGTCCTCCGAGAAGAAGAATGGCGGTTCTATAGTCCACCTTCATCCAAGGCAGCTAGCCCCCGTATACTGTCAGACGGCTGCCTGGGTGAGAATCTTCACAGTCTTGGCAAGTGCATATATCTATATGATTTGCAAGGGATTGTGGGCAATGTAGTTCATTCACACCAGACACAGCTGCTGACAATAATTTAGTTGTGCTCAAGTGTTAAAGCCAATAAGATATTTATTTATGGGGTTATTTCTCCCAACACAGATATGCTTGGTAGCACATAAATCAGGTTACTTGCTTCCAGTGTTTAACTTGGAAAAACAAAATCAAAATCAGGAAAACAACATTCAAACTTGTCAGGCATTAGCTAATGTTTTGTTAGCATATATCAAACAACAAACGAAAAGCCACAAAGAAAGAAAAAAAACTGTTCTTTTCACGTTAACTTCTGATAACTTCCCACATAGATTCAGAAGTGATTCTCTCCTAGCTCACAAGCAATTAGGTAAGGCTCAATTGCTAGCAGTTATCCAGCTGAAACCCCTTAGCTGGCTTGCTTTCTACTGTGTGGGTCAAATCCTGCTTCAGGAGCTTTTCTGAGTAGATTAAAGAACAAGTTTGTATTTCTTTGTGATGGTTGCTGTACTTTATAACAGAAAATCACCAAAGGAGTTTGGACAGAGAGCAGTCCATATAAACACATTCTTCATCTGCAATCATTCCCCCTTCTTCAACAAGCATGGGTTCAATATCATGGATTGGCACAGATGAATCTCTCAATGGAGCACTTTCAGGAGAATACTTGTTTCCCTGCTGTCTTTCAAGGTTATAGCTAGGGCATAGATCAGTGTTCATACCTGAGCTTCCATTGCTGTTAGAGTTCCTCTCTATATAGCCTGGCCAGTATGTAGTCCAGTTCTTATGTCCAGCCTTCCAATCCAGATCCCTGGACACTGGATCTCTCTTCACATACCTTCTGGCACAGGTCTTAGGGTCCCTTCCACGTGCAGCCGTCTCCCTCACAGGTAGCGTCTGGAGATTCCTAGCTCTGCAGCACCATTCCTCTGGCTTTCCCCAGTCCAATGGTGTATGCTTGCCCTTGAAATGCCTCCCAGTATACGTACTGCTCTGGACTCTTCTAGACCTCTCAAAGGCTTTTCTCTTCCTTCTTCCAAAGGGTTTCTTTCCCTCTCTGTCCGTCCGGTTTGGCTTCTGCTTCCGATGATCCTTCAGATGAAACTGATCAAGCTCAAGCTGATTCTCAGGATACTGAGGATCATTCTCTGTAGAATAAACTCTACCTTTATTCTGCCTAGATGAGTGCTCCCCCCTAATACAGCGCAGCTGTGCTGAATCAGGCCCTGCCCTTTGAGATGAGTGCTTAGGGATTACCTCATAGCCCTCCTGATTGAACACACGTTTCCCCACTTCAGCTCCTCTAATGGCTGCTGGAAACCTGGTGCATTCTGGGACTGGTAGTCTTTTATGGGAAAATTCTGTCGTCTTATTACTACCAGAACTGATAGGTTGCTTGTTCAGAGTCACTTCACCTTTTCTATAGCTCCTTCCTGAGCTATGATAAGCTTCCTTATCACATACCCCCCTGCTTAAGTTATTACAGACTGGTTTCACTGGTGAAACTTCTTCTCTACAGTCCGTAATACCTACGAGAGTGTTCTCTTTTTGAAGCTCACTTCCTTCCTGACTGGCTTCAGGGTCATTATTATTTACAGGCCTCTCCTTCCAAGACTTAAGTACATTAATATGGTAGGTCTGCCTACGCCCTCTTGCATTTTCTACCATATAAGACACTGGGCTCACTTGTTTTACAACCTTCCATGGCCCTTTCCACTGTACTTCAAATTTTGGGGCTGTACCTGCTACTTGAACCAAAACCTTTTCACCAGTGCTTAATTGGCGGCTTTTGGCCTTCCTATCATACCACCCTTTCTGGCGAACTTGACTGTCCTGCAGGTTCCTCTCAGCAACCTGCGAGGTCCTTTTCAAACGTGCTCTCAGGTCACGTAGAAACTGTGGCACCTCCTGACTTCCTGGTTCAGGATCAATCCATTGTTCCCTCAAAATATCTAACAAACCCCGTGGAGCCCTACCATACATCAATTCATATGGAGTTACACCTAGGGACACTTGAATTCCTTCCCTGCAGGCATATAAGGCAAAGGGCAATAACATATCCCATTCTTTTACCTCTCCTGCTAACCCCCTTCTCAATATTTGTTTGAGAGTTTGGTTGAATCTCTCCACCAAACCGTTTGATTGTGGATGGTAGGCTGAGGTTTTCACGTGATGAATGCCAAAGGCATCCCAGACCTGGGCCAAATATTTGGATACAAAATTGGACCCTCGGTCAGTCAACACCTCTCTTGGGAATCCCACTTCACAAAACAATTTTACTAGCTCTGAAGCTATTGTTTTTGCAGAAACATTCCTCAATGGTATGGCCCAGGGAAACCTTGTTGCCTGATTTACCATAACTAGGATGTATTGGAAACCTCGGGGCGTTTTGACTAATGGGCCTACAATATCCATGGCAATGCAACCAATTGGGTCTGTGATAATTGGCATGGGGATCAATGGCACCACCGGTGGGTGAGCCGCTGTAACTCGCTGACACGCTGGACATGCTGCACAAAACTGGGCAGTTTCTTTGAAAATACCTGGCCAGTAAAAACGCTTAAGTATTTGATCCAGTGTTCCTTGCATCCCTTTATGACCTCCAACTGGATGATCATGTGCTAATCTAAGTACTAGCCCTTTAAAAGTTGTGGGTACCACCAATTGTTTACGTATGGTCCCATTCCTGGGGTCCTGACTCTCTCTATATAATATGTCATTATCTAGTCTGAATCTGGGCAACTCCTCCCTGACCTCCTGAGCATACTTAAAAGCTCGGGTGAGAGCTTGATCAGCTTGCTGCTCTTGTGGAAAGTTAGGAAGCTTTGCCACTAACTCAGCTGGCACCCAGGGTAAACTTTGACCAGCTAACATCTCAGCCCTACCCTGTGCTCTGCAAAGTCTCTCACGCCGCTTTTGTGCTTTCAACTTTCTTACTTTACCAGATGATGGGGTTATTAAATCATCATGAGAGGGTAAGTCTCCTAATAACTCTGCCTGCTCCCCCTCCTCCTGTTGCTGGCTCTCTACCTTAGCCTGCGAGCGGGTGGATACAAGGCCCCTCTTATTACCTATAGTTTGGCCTTCTGGAAGCTTAACCATCTTTTTAGCTAGGGACTGAGGACTTCCAAAGAAAGGCCCAGGAGCTATTTCCATTATTCCTTCTCCCTCCTTCTTTCCTAGCCCTTCCACTAGTCCCTGCTTAAATCTTGGCCAGTCCTTTCCTAGAACCAAATCAAAGGGTAGCCTAGGCACCACTGCTAACAGGACTTCCTCTTGTTCCCCCAGGAACTTAACCTTTAGCTTATAGGTGGGATATGATGTTGCAGCACCATGAATGCATCTGATGTGAACTTGGCTTTCAGGGGTTCTAGGCACAAATCCTTCTTGGGCCTCTATCCTCTTCCAAAGCCTTTTTGACATCATACTCTGGTCTGCCCCAGAGTCTAACAAAGCATTTGTGGTAATTCCTTGCACATCAACCATCAAAAGAAATCCTTCTTTGGGCTGTTTTAAATCCACACCCACTAAGCTAGTGTGTGTCTGGCATCTCTTTTCTAAATGTCCCCATTTTCCACACTTTAAACATTTCTTTCTATTCCACTGTGTCATCTGGTTTGATACAGTACATTCATTTTCAGAAACATTTTTAATTATTTTCTTTTCTGATACAGCACATCTTGCCTCAGCACCAATCTTCAGAGGGCCACCCATTCTATGGCAAGCCTGCGTGGCTTCCAAGAATCTCTCTGCTAGCATGGTTGCCTCTCCAAGATTTTGGCAATTTTGCTGTATAAGGAAAGTGTGCAAATCTTTAGGGACCGCAGACATAAATTGTTCAAGCATTATAATGTCTAATAACATTTCTACCGTCTTTTGCTCAGGCTCCAACCATTTTACAGCTAAACCTCTGATTCTCTGACTCAGAGCCCTGGGTGTTTCACCCACTCTCAATGTAACAGCTCTAAACATTCGCCTATACTCTGAAATAGACAACCCTAGGCGATCTCTAATAGCAGCCTTTACATCCTTATAATTCAAAGCCTGGGCTGCTGGCATTGCTCTGTAAGCTGCAAGCACCTCTCCAGTTAATGAGGCTGCCAGCCTTACTGCCCACTGGGTCTCTGGCCATGCTAATGTTTGTGCCACTCTTTCAAAAGACTCTAGAAAATCATCAACATTATCATCTGGAGTTAGCTTCCCAAAACTAAATGCCCCAATCCCTTGATTGAGTCCCACACTGTCCACATGTGGTGTACCAGTATTTACTGCTGGTCTTGCATCTGTTCCACTTTGGTTCTGCAGCTGAACTAGGGCTTGCACCAGATCAAGCACTGGCCTCTGCTGTTCCATTAAGGCTTTCATAGCAGTGTCCTGAGCCTGCTGTGCTAGCTGCTGTTGCCTGCTAAACTGGGCTGCCATCCAGCTAGCCATCTCCCTCGGATCCATCTTGATCCCTGCAAGAAACACAAAAAAAACAAAACAAAGTGCACCACCTTCCAAACAGGTGTGTTTTTTTCTACTTTTTTTTTTTTTCAATTACCCCTGTGCCTTACTCCCATCCACCACTAGACATGCCCAGGTACTTATTACCTTGTGTCAGTGATGAATCCAGCTCTGCACAGGGTCTTTTCCTCCTGGGACAGCTTCCTGGAACCACCACTTCTCCTCCAAAGTGCAGTTGAGGGAAAATCTTTTTTTCCAGCTTTAAACTTGAACTTTAGTTGTAATCCTCAGCAAGTAAATCCCCTTTGTGCAAAAGCAATCCGAAAAACTACGCCATTTGTCAGACGGCTGCCTGGTGAGAATCTTCACAGTCTTGGCAAGTGCATATATCTATATGATTTGCAAGGGATTGTGGGCAATGTAGTTCATTCACACCAGACACAGCTGCTGACAATAATTTAGTTGTGCTCAAGTGTTAAAGCCAATAAGATATTTATTTATGGGGTTATTTCCCCCAACACAGATATGCTTGGTAGCACATAAATCAGGTTACTTTCTTTCAGTGTTTAACTTGGAAAAACAAAATCAAAATCAGGAAAACAACATTCAAACTTGTCAGGCATTAGCTAATGTTTTGTTAGCATATATCAAACAACAAACGAAAAGCCACAAAGAAAGAAAAAAAACTGTTCTTTTCACGTTAACTTCTGATAACTTCCCACATAGATTCAGAAGTGATTCTCTCCTAGCTCACAAGCAATTAGGTAAGGCTCAATTGCTAGCAGTTATCCAGCTGAAACCCCTTAGCTGGCTTGCTTTCTACTGTGTGGGTCAAATCCTGCTTCAGGAGCTTTTCTGAGTAGATTAAAGAACAAGTTTGTATTTCTTTGTGATGGTTGCTGTACTTTATAACAGAAAATCACCAAAGGAGTTTGGACAGAGAGCAGTCCATATAAACACATTCTTCATCTGCAATCATTCCCCCTTCTTCAACAAGCATGGGTTCAATATCATGGATTGGCACAGATGAATCTCTCAATGGAGCACTTTCAGGAGAATACTTGTTTCCCTGCTGTCTTTCAAGGTTATAGCTAGGGCATAGATCAGTGTTCATACCTGAGCTTCCATTGCTGTTAGAGTTCCTCTCTATATAGCCTGGCCAGTATGTTGTCCAGTTCTTATGTCCAGCCTTCCAATCCAGATCCCTGGACACTGGATCTCTCTTCACATACCTTCTGGCGCAGGTCTTAGGGTCCCTTCCTTGTGCAGCCGTCTCCCTCACAGGTAGCGTCTGGAGATTTCTAGCTCTGCAGCACCATTCCTCTGGCTTTCCCCAGTCCAATGGTGTATGCTGGCCCTTGAAATGCCTCCCAGTATACGTACTGCTCTGGACTCTTCTAGACCTCTCAAAGGCTTTTCTCTTCCTTCTTCCAAAGGGTTTCTTTCCCTCTCTGTCCGTCCGGTTTGACTTCTGCTTCCGATGATCCTTCAGATGAAACTGATCAAGCTCAAGCTGATTCTCAGGATACGGAGGATCATTCTCTGTAGAATAAACTCTACCTTTATTCTGCCTAGATGAGTGCTCCCCCCTAATACAGTGCAGCTGTGCTGAATCAGGCCCTGCCCTTTGAGATGAGTGCTTAGGGATTACCTCATAGCCCTCCTGATTGAACACACGTTTCCCCACTTCAGCTCCTCTAATGGCTGCTGGAAACCTGGTGCATTCTGGGACTGGTAGTCTTTTATGGGAAAATTCTGTCGTCTTATTTCTACCAGAACTGACAGGTTGCTTGTTCAGAGTCACTTCACCTTTTCTATAGCTCCTTCCTGAACTATGATAAGCTTCCTTATCACAATACCCACCAACATCTTAGCTCCGCCCGGAGTGTGGGCGGAGGATAATCCTCCTGGCCTAGCAAAGAATATAGCTCCTGTGCTTGTCACCCTTAAACCAGGAGCAGAACCAGTGCATGTGCGACAATATCCTCTCCCACGACCAGCAATCGAAGGCATCCATGGTCACCTAAAGAAATTACTACAGTATGGACTCCTCAAAGAATGCCAATTGCCCTGGAACACCCCCTCCTCCCAGTCAAGAAGCCTGGGACAGGTGACTACCGCCCAGTGCAGGATTTGCGACGAGTGAACAATGCAGTTGAAACCATACATCCAGTAGTACCAAGTCCCTATACCCTCCTGGGACTGATTCCATCAGAAGCTACTCATTTCACCGTTCTGGATTTAAAAGATGCCTTTTTCTGTATCCGCCTGGCATCTGCCAGCCAACTCTTGTTTGAGTTTGAATGGGAGAACCCTACTACAGGAAGACGGGGCCAACTCACTTGGACTCGCTTGCCTCAAGGATTCAAGAATTCACCCACCATCTTCAGTGCAGCTCTCAACCAAGATCTTTCAAACTACTCTGTGACTCCAGGAAGAAGAATCTTACTTCAGTATGTAGTGCGACGCTCCTGCCCCCGCCCTAGGGCTAACGGACAGGAGTGGCCTATTGTCCTGTGACTGTTCCCTTGGAATGATGGGTAATGTAGTTTGTTCTCCCTTCTCTCAGGAATAAATGTAGTTGTGCCAGAGACGGTAAGGCTTTTGTAAGAATGTTTATTCGTGTTGGGGAAATTCCTCCAGCGCATCAAAATTCAGATACATGAACATAAATGGTGCTTTTAAATAGGAACAGAAGAAACTCAGGAATATAAGACAACCAAAAATAGGATTAGCTTTCCTTCTTATGGAGCTTAACTCAGCTCTGCCTCAAGAGGTGACTCACATAGATTGCAGCCTCATAACAGTCACTGTTCCTTTCACAGTGTGAGCTGAAACTCAGGTGCAAACAATCAAGTTTCCAAGCACGGCAGCAGCAACTACCACGTTGTATTCTTTCCATACAAGGTATAGCAAGCTTCTTTATACTGTTATTTCCTTACAGCATATTGAACAGTCCATGCTACAATTGTCAGAATTTGTAGAAGGTAAGGCATAATCTATCTGCATTAAATCTTCTGACTGCACAGAACTAGTGTCCTCATTCAGCTTTGGATGTCTGCCTGCTTTCAACTCTAAGAACTGTTTAAACTCCTGGAGGAGCAATTCAGCCTGTTCATTTCCTGACAAACAGTTGTCAGCAAATACTGGGTTTCTCTCCCGGTCAGTAATGCTTCCCCCTTCAGCTCTTGGCTTAAATAAATCAGGGTAACAATTGGGATCCTTTAACAAAGCTCCAAACATAGGAGATTGAATTTTACCTTCTCTATCATGACTCCTATTGGAACTGCTTTCTCTCTGCCAGGCTCCTCTCCTCTTAGGTAGCTCAAAAGCTTTCCAGCTGTGAGTGCTTCTGGGTCTCTCCGGTCCAAACTGTATCCCATAGAATGAGTTACCTTTTGCAGGTGTCTGCCTTGGAGGCTTTCTATTTGAGGGTTCTGCCTTTTCACAGGACTCTAAACCAGGGCTCCGTCCACTTCTCACAGGACTTCCTTTCACAGCACCTGTAAAAATCCTTGCAGGTCCTCTATTGCTACCAAGCTCAGACGTACATCCAAACTGCTTCCTGGACTTGCATTCACTGCTTGACTCGGTCTCATCTGACGTTCCAAACGTCCTCTCACAGCTCGTCTGTTCACAGGCCCTCTGCTCACAGGTCATCTGCTCATGGCTTTTCTGTCTCTGTTTCTCTTTCTCTTTAGCAGCATCATTCATCACTTCAAAAAGGGATTCTTTTCCAGCCACACCACGTCCAACCCCTGGGTGTGCCCAATCAGCACTGCTCAACTCCTCCCTTGGGCTGGTCTCCATTCTCAGCTCAACAGAAAAGGGTTTTTTCCTTCTAGGATTGAAAATCCTGTGTAAATCCTGCTGCTTTTCAGGATTTCCTTCAGTCTCCATTTCCTCAGGAGGGCGCTCTTCACCACAGTAGATGATCTGCTTATAGCCACCAACTCCAAGACTGAATGTGTGCAAGCTACTAGTGACCTCTTGCACCTCCTGAATGACGCTGGATATAAGGTCTCAAGAATCAAAGCGCAGTTGTGCCAAACAGAAGTGAAATACCTAGGGTTCCATCTGTCAAGAGGAATCCAGAAATTGGGACTTGAGCGAAAGGAAGCAGTATGCCGCATCCCAACCCCCACCACCAGAAAGCAGGTGCGGGCTTTCTTGGGAGCTGCGGGCTATTGCCGGATATGGATACCCAATTTTGCACTCTTGGCAAAACCCTTGTACCAAGCCACGAAGGGAGTGGAACGATCCCCCATGGAATGGGGGCCCAGAACAGGATAAAGCGTTCAAATTGCTGAAAGCAGCATTAATGTCATCACCAGCCTTGGGCCTACCAGATATGCAGAAACCATTTCGTCTTTATGTCCATGAGTCATGTGGAAACGCGCTGGGAGTCCTGACTCAGCCCCTCGGATCCTGGCAACGACCTGTAGCCTATCTATCAAAACAATTGGACCCTATTGCAAAAGGATGGCCACCTTGCCTAAGAGCCGTAGCAGCCACAGCCCTCTTAGTGAGTGAAGCTGACAAGCTCACTTTGGGACAGAATCTTCAAGTCACTGTACCGCATTCTGTTTTAACCCTAATGGAACATAAAGGGAACTACTGGTTCACCAACGCATGAATGTTGAAATATCAAAGTATGCTGTGTGAAAATCCCCGACTAAAATTGAGTGTCAGTCAAACCTTGAACTCTGCTACTCTACTGCCGGCCAGTCCAGGCCCTCCTGACCATGATTGCCTAGAAGTAATGGACACTGTATACTCAAGCCGCCCAGACCTAACGGATATCCCCTTGAACAACCCAGAAAGAACTTTCTTCGTGGATGGAAGCAGTCTTGTAATTAATGGACAACGATGTGCTGGTTATGCAGTGGTGACCCTGGACATGGTAATAGAATCATCAGCTCTGGCCCCAGGAACTTCTGCGCAGAAGGCCGAATTAATAGCCCTCACTCGAGCACTGAGAATAGGGACTAGGATCCGTCTGAATGTCTACACAGATTCCAAGTACGCCTTTACAACATTACATGCCCATGGAGCTTTGTACAAAGAACGTGAATTGATAACCTCGGGAGGCAAGTCCATCAAGTATGGCCCAGAAATATTGACTTTATTGGAAGCAGTGTGGGCCCCCAAACAAGTTGCTGTAATGCACTGCCGAGGTCACCAGACTGGAGATGGAGAAGTATCCCGAGGGAACAGACTTGCCGATGCCTCAGCCCGAGAAGCAGCAATCAATGGAAAAATCTCTACCCCCAGTATTACAGTTCAAGCAGCCATATTTCCAGTACCTCTCAGTGCTTGGACACCACAATATACCCCGAATGAGCCGGACTACTATTGTCAGAATGAGGGGGGGGGGGGGGGCAGCTATCAGAGACCGGATGGATAGTGTTACCACTACCTGAGGGAGGCTCACCCCCTGGTATGACTGTGATCCCTGAGGCCCTGTGTCCAGCCTTTGTCCACGCCTTTCATCAAGCTACACACTATGGAAAAACTGCAATGGAAAAAGCTCTGAAACCGTATTTCTGTATCTCATTATTGGGACCCTTAACTGCCTCAATAGCCTGAAAATGTGTAATCTGTGCAAAGAATAATGCCCGACAGGGTCCTGTCCCACCTCCAAGAATTCAATCAGCGGGAGTTACCCCCATGGGAAATTTATTTATTTATTTTAGTTTCTTATATACCGCACTATTTAGTATCAGCGCGGTTTACATGGAACAGTGAAACATAATGAACAAACGTTAGTTTTACAGAGAACAAGGAAATACAACTTGGATAACTTAGGGAAACATGCACATCAACTATTTACATATGTAGCAGTAAGCTTTGCATAGTGGGTTATGCACCTACAGAAAGATATTAAGTATAGGGACTAATATGTAGAGGTTTCTGGAAGGAAAGGTGTGGCTATGGTGGAGTATGGTTGATCTGGTAATGTTGAATAAATAAGTAATGTTTTAGTGCTTTCCTGAATTGTGTGAGATCGGTGATGGCTCGGATTGCTGGTGGTAATATGTTCCAACATTTGGGAGCATAAAAACTGAAAGCCCTGTTTGACGTTGTTAGTGTGCATTTTGTTGATGCACTTGGGATAATTAGAGTGTTTGCTGATGTGGATCTTCTGGATCTGTTAGGTGGGGTGGGCTGAATTAGGTCCACTAGTTGTGAAGCGGTTATGCCGTTGATGGCTTTAAAGGTAAGCGTCAGAGTCTTGAATAGTATTCTTCCGTGTGTTGGGAGCCAGTGGAGTTGAATTAAGATGGGTGTGATGTGGTCAAATCTCGATGCTCCAGAAAGAACTCTAGCAGCGGCGTTCATGGCTAACTGAAGGGGGTTCAAAGTAGATTGTGGGAGGTCTTGGAGAATGGCGTTGGCGAAATCAAAGTGGGGTAGGATAAGAGCTTGGTATACAGTCCCGAAGTCACTTGGGTCCAATAAAGATCTGAGGTGTTTGAGTGTCCGGATCTTGAAATATACGGCTCTGACAATGTAGGATATGTGAAGCTTCATGTCCAAGTGTTGATCTAGAGTAACTCCTAAGTATCGAATTGTAGACTTTGTTTGGAGTTCAGCTTCTCTCACTTTTATATGAGGTGGTGGGGTAAAATTCGGATTTCTTGTGATGAAGAGTACCTCCGTTTTCTTATGTTGAATACGGAGGTTTTGAGATAGAAACCATTCTGATACTGCATCAAAACATTCAATGAGAGGTGAGAGGTCCATTTGCTTTGTGAAGAATGGCATGTAAAGAAGGATATCATCGGCGTATATCTGACATTGGACATTGAAAGATCTGATGATGTTGCAGACAGGTTGTACGTAAATGTTAAATAATGATGAGCCTTGAGGAACACCCTGATCTTGGTGGAAGGGCTCTGATTTTGTTGATCTTGATCTTACTTGTTGCCATCTTCCTTCAAGGTATGATTTGCACCAATCAAGGGCGAGGCCATTAATGCCTTTTTCTTTTAGGCGTTCTATGAGTAGGCCGTGGTGTACCGAATCGAAGGCTGCAGCTATGTCTATGAATATAAGTACACAACCTTGGTGGATGTTGTCAATACATGTGATGATATTATTGAGAAGGGAGATAAGAAGGGTTTCCACGCCATGGAACTCCCTGAAGCCATGTTGATGGGGGTCTAGTGGGGATGCAGTGTCGATATGGTCTTGTATTTGTCGTTGTGCTTCCTTTTCAAATATTTTAGCTAGAAATGGTATGCTAGCTATGGGTCTGTACGATTCCACTTTACTAGGGTCAAGCTTGGGGTTTTTTAGAAGTGGTCTAATTGATGTTTGTTTGAGTGCTGAGGGGAAGGATCCAGTTGTGAACGATAGTCTTATCATTCTTGTGATTAATGGACTGATATCACTGCGTATATTTTTTATCCAGTAAGCTGGACAAGGGTCAGTATGAGCAGTGGTAGTGTTGATGGCGGCAATGGTATCTTCCACATGTTTCTTGGGTGGTGTGGAAATATCCAAATAGACTTTGCAGAAATGCCACGAGCAAATGGATATCACTACCTACTGGTTCTAGTTTGTATCTTCTCTGGGTGAGTGGAGGCTTTCCCCACCAGAACTGAAAAGGCCAGAGAAGTCACTAAGGCTCTGCTCCATGAAATCATTCCTCGGTTTGGAATACCCTTGACCATAGGGTCAGACAATGGGCCCTCCTTTGTGTCACAAGTAACTCAGCAGCTAGCCCGTGCTTTACAAATACAGTGGAAGTTACATACAGCTTATAGACCCCAGAGTTCAGGGAAAGTAGAGAGAATGAACCGAACCCTGAAGTCTCAGTTGTCCAAGCTCTGTCAGGAAGCTCACCTGAAGTGGCCCCAAGCTCTCCCCATAGCCCTTCTCAGAGTATGTTCAGCCCCCACTAAGTCATTAGGAGTTTCCCCATTTGAGGTTTTGTATGGGAGACCTCCGCCCATAGTTCAGGGAATAAGGGGGGATATGAATCAGATTGGATCGGAAATCACTAGGCAAGAATTGTTGGCTCTAAGTTCTGTCTTGCAGGATCTCCATACCTGGGTGCAAGACCAGTTGCCTATCAATCTGACAGAGCCACTGCATCCTTTCAAGCCTGGAGCCTCAGTGTGGGTCAAAGAGTGGAAGAAGACACCATTGGCACCTCATTGGAAGGAACCATATGTTGTTCTACTGTCAACACCCACAGCAGTTAAAGTGGCAGAAATCGACTCCTGGGTCCACCACAGTCGAGTGAAGCCAGCAGCAGTTCCTGAAGGTCGTCCTTGGACTTCGACCGCAGATCCTGCATCACCATTGCGACTTACACTGCGAAGAAAACAATCATCCTCGTGAAGATTTGAAAACCTGCTCCTGGAAGTTGGAAGAAGTTTTCAAGCTCTGAATTATCAACATTTCAGTTTATCCATCATCAGAGACTATGATCATGATGATTACCTACTACTGTTTCATTTTTGCGGTAACCCTGGGACCCCTTGGGACAACTTTTGCCCTGCCCCCTTGTACAGCTTGTATAACCACTACCTGAACTGGGATGAAAATCACCCAGACTTTACTTTATCACTCTTACTACACTTGCACCGGTAAAGTCAGTCAGTGCATGTATAATGGTACAGAACTGAATGTCTGCACGAATGGAAAGACTCATACTTGTTTTAGACCCCGACAGAATCCTTCTTACTATGTCCTGGAACTACGATGGAATGATGAAGATGGAGCCCTCATAAATGCTACTACTCAACTCTCTGATCCCACCCGGCCTGCACCCCTGTATTTTGATGCTTGTGATCTGATAAACAGAAATGACTATTATAGGTGTGGGTCGTGGGAACAAGCTTACTACTATGATGACAAGTATATGTGTCCCGAAGGTGCATACAGATGGGGAATATGTGCCGGGATACATTCCCCATCCACTTATGGTAAGCCATCAAAAGATGACTATTTCTGTCCAAAATGGGGTTGTGTGTGCTATGCTACTTGGTCTGGTAGTCCTACTGGACAAACTGGAGATAATCGCAAGGCTACTTTAGAAAGATTACTCCTACTAGAACCTAAGAAGTGCAAGAAAGGTGCCTGTAATCCTCTACGGCTTCTCATCCTCGACCCGAGCCAGTGGAAGCAGGGATTCCGATTCGGCCTACGTATTGCAGGAAGTGGAACTGATCCTGGAACTATTGTATATATCCAGCTTAACACAAAAACTCATGTCTCTTCACCTTACCGAATACATCATACCTTTTATGAGGCCACGAAGGCAGAATTTGTAATTCCCCACGCTTCCCGGAATTTGTTCATTGAACTAGCTGTAGCTGTAGCATCCAGTCTCCATGTCTCTGACTGTCTTTTCTGTGGGGGAACTCAGATGGGAGACCAGTGGCCTTGGGAGGCGCAAGAATTGAACTATTCTGTACCCTATAACCAAACTGATCTACATAAAGCTACCAGCGAATGGGTCCTAGCTAGCCCCATTGTTGGAAACCTATGTTTTGCTCGAGCTGGACCACAATTGACTATGTTAGTGGGGCAATTGGTCTGTTTGAACCAGAAGTACTATAATGCTACTACCAAAAAGACATCCTGGTGTTCAGGAGCCAATGCCCCGGAACCCTCCAATCCTCTGATTATCTTTCCTAACCTTGCCAGGTTATGGACAAATCTGGCTTCTCACAATTACTGGCAAGCTCCACCTGGACTATATTGGATCTGCGGAACTCGAGCATATGCTAGACTCCCTGCCAACTGGGGAGGTGCGTGTGTTTTGGGAACCATAAGACCTTCTTTCTTCCTCTTGCCCTTTTCCCACGGGGAACAGCTGGGATTTCCTGTATATAAGAGTCGACAGAAGCGAGAGGTCCTAAAGATAGGCCAATGGGACAAATGGGATGCGACATCTGAAGAATGGCCACCGGAGAGAATTGTTTTCTACTATGGACATGCTACCTGGGCACAAGATGGCTCTTGGGGTTACCGAACCCCTGTGTATATGTTAAATCGTATTATACGTTTGCAAGCTGTTGTAGAAATAATAACTAATGAAACTAGTAGAGCACTCACCCTGTTAGCTAAACAAGCCACGCAGATGCGTACAGCCATTTATCAGAATCGCTTAGCATTAGATTATTTACTTGCTGCTGAAGGAGGAGTATGTGGAAAGCTGAATTTAACTAACTGTTGTTTGCAAATCGATAATGAAGGACAAGTTGTAGAAGATATAGCCAATCACATGAGAAAACAAACCTATGTACCAGTCCAGACCTGGTATGGCTTGCAACTCGATGGATGGTTTGGTTCTCTGTTTTTCAGGAATGGGCGGCCTGAAAACACTTGTGTTCATTGTCCTATTCATATTGGCTATCTGCTTGTTTCTCCCATGTTTCCTACCCTTATGCTTGCGTATGCTGAACTCAACCATTGATAGTATTGTTGAACGAAAAGCAGCTACAAAAGTATTAGCTATGTGGCAATATTCCCTTGTACCCAAACATGATGCTGATGACCATGTGTAATGTGTGATTTGATTCTCACCCTTTCTCACTTGCGGGTGAGAATAATCAAAGGGGGGAATGTGGCAGGCTATGGCCTAGAATAGCCTGTAAATGTATGAGAGGCCTGTAAGCTAGGCCTGAGTCCCAGCCCCCACCTGAGAATAAGAATGCTGAGAAAAACCAAAGTCAGTAAAAGTTAGAGAAACTGTTTTAAACTGCTTTTTGATAAGGTTGTATAAATCTTTTGTTGAATTCTTCTATGCTGATGACAGACATGTTCCAGTGCTCTGTATTCACACATTTTCTAAGCTAGCAGTGACCTTGTAGGAGAAATATATCAAAGTCTTAGAACTGTGCCTTTGTTAGAGAATTCTGAGCAGGGGGAACAGAGTGCTAGGCCCAGAGAGAGATCCCAATTGGATGGGTGCAAAGGTCAGTAGGACCAATAGAAAGTTTGCCTGTATTAAACTGAAGAAGAAAGGTATGAAAGGTGTTGTTTACTGGACTCCATTGCTCAGACCATTTTGAATGTGACATTTGCCTGAGACTTGTGCACAATAAATTGGCTTGGATCTTCAAACTGACTCCTGGTTTTATTCATTGCGTGCACTTCGCTGCAACACCTCTATGTGGAGAGTGTCCACAAAAGTGCAGGTCTGAGGGATGATTGAGCTGATATCCATGGGTTCCTCTGGCCACCTGGCCATGCAGGCGGTTCATTCAAAGTTCACCAAAAAGTGGTCTGGTTCATCTTCTGCCGATATTTATATTTGCGCTAGAGGGTGGAGTTGTGATCTCTGTGGGGCCTGGGTCAACTGAGCTAGGGAACTCTTCTGTAGCTCCCCCTGTGCTTGATCCTGTATCTGCTGCTGCTCTTCCAGCAGGGCATGTTGAAACTGCTGCTGGCGTTTTTACTGTTGCTACGGATACTGTTGCTATTGCTGCTGACCTTCTGCCAGAATCTGGAGGAGCCGCTCCATCCTAGCTTGTCACTGTTCTCCTGCAACATCACAACAGCTTCCTCTTCTGCAGCTGAATTAACCCTGCAGTATTCCAGCTCCAACAAAATTTTAACAAACTCTAGTGACCAAGGCAAAACCTGCCTGTCTGGCACTGATGAAACCTTCTTCAGGCTCCCTAACTAGAGGGAGGCTAACACTCTTAGCCCATACAAACAAACAAAAAATCCTGACAGAGCTTCTCCCTCGCGGCTCTGTTAAGCCGCTGGCGCTGATGGGAAACAGGATTTCCTGTTTCCCATCAGCCCCATAGGCTTAAACAGAGCCGCGAGAAAGGGAAACTTTCCCTTCGCGGCTCTGAAAAGCCTGTGCTGAGGGAGCTGAGGCTGCATGGAGGACTCTGCCGGGCAGGGGCGGCCCCGCGGGACACTCGATTCTGCCACTGCCACAGCGGCAGCGGCAGCGTTTGTTTTTTTTAATCTCCCTAGGCTATGGGGGGGGGGCTAAGACTGAAAATGGGCAATGAGGGGGGGCTAGGACTGGAAATGGGCTGATGGGGGGGCTAGGACTGGTAATGGGCTATGGGGGGCTAGGATTGGAAATGGGTTGTTGGGGGGGCTAGGACTGGTAATGGGCTATGGGGGAGGCTAGGACTGGAAATGGGCTGATGGGGGGCTAGGACTGATAATGGGCTATGGGTGGCTAGAACTGGAAATGGGCTGATGGGGGCTAGGACTGGAAATGGGCTATGGGAGGGCTAGGACTGGAAATGGGCTATTGGGGGACTAGGGCTGGAAATGGGCTGATGGGGGGGTTAGGACTGATAATGTGCTAAGGGGGGGGCTAAGACTGGAAATGGGCTGATGGGGGGCTAGGACTGGTAATGGGCTATGGGGGGCTAGGACTGGAAATGGGCTGATGGGGGGGCTAGGACTGGTAGTGGGCTATGGGGGGGCTAGGACTGGTAATGGGTTATGGGGGGCTAGGACTGGAAATGGGCTGTTGGGGGGGCTAGGACTGGTAATTGTCTGATGGGGGGGCTAGGACTGGTAGTGGGCTATGGGGGGGCTAGGACTGGATATGGGGTGATGGGATGGTTAGGACTGGTAATGGGCTATGGGGGTGGGGCTAGCACTGGAAATAGGCTGAGTGGAAGGGGGCTTGAACTGCAAATAGCTGATGGGGAGGGGGGCTTGGAATGGAAATGGGCTGTGAGGGCAGGGAGCTAGCACTGGAAATGTGCTGAGTGGGGGGGGGGAGCTAGGAAAGGAAATGGACTGATGGAGTAGCTAGGATAGGACTGGAAATGGGCTGTTTGGGGGGGTGCTAAGATTGGAAATGGGCTGTGGTGGGGGCTTGGATTGAAATGGACTCATGGAGGGGCTAGAGTTGGAAGTAGGCTCATGGGGGGCTTAGACTGGAAATGGGCTGAGTGGAGGGGAGCTAGGATTTGACCGGCTGATGGTGGGGCTAGGAATGGGCTAGAAATGGGCTGATGGGGGGCTGGGATTAGAAATGAGCTGATGGAGGGACTTGGATAGGATTGGAAATGGATGGGGGGAGCTAGGACTGGAAATGGGCTGATGGTATGGCTAGGATATGATTGGAAATGGGCTGACGGGGGGACTAGAAGGGAGCGGATGCTGGGTGGGGCTGGAACTAGAAGGGAGCTGATGCTGGGGGAGGATTAGAATGGGATGGAGCTGGGAGAGTGAAATGGAGAGGGAAAAATTTTTTTTGTGTGGGTGGGAAGACAAATCTACAATTGGCCGGGCATTGGGAGAGTAAGTGGGGATTGAGGATGGAGGGGTAAAATTTGAGTGGATGAAATAGGAATGAGGAAAGAGAAAAAGGAGAAAGATTAGTATGTGAAAGCAGATGTAGAGAGAATGGAAAAAAAAACTAGAAGAGAGAAGAAAGGACAAATGGACAGCAGATGATGGAGAGTTAGCAGAAGACACGAAGAAAACAGAAGAAAGTGGCTGGAGCAATTGCAACTGAAAAAATATGCACAAAAGGTAGAAAAATATCTCTTTATTTTGAATTTATTAACTGGAATATATCAGCTCTGGGAAATGTGCATCATTAATGTCTGTGCTTTGTTTAGTACAAGAGGAAATTAATTTATAGTTTTATTTCTACAGTGTTGTTGTCCATTCCAAGTTTGGCTTTTGGGGTTCCCAGTTTAATTATTGTCTTCCTGTTTCTAAATTGTGATTCTTTGTTTGGTGATGGTCTATGTTCTGCATGTGTAACTGAGCTGATGTATTCTGTTTATGTAATTCCTAATTGACATTGCCACTTGTTTTCTTTCCCCTGTAGGTCATGTATTGTTATTCTCTGAAATGTATTGGTTTAATATTTGCCGTGTTGCCTTTTGATAGGTAGGGTCTGGTGCTTTGTGAGTCCTGGTAGTGCTGTTACGATACGGCGAGTTTGCTATGGGTTCTAAATGCAATACTCTACACCCACAGAAATCAACCCCCAAAACATCAAAATAAATCTTGATTTCACTCTGTCTATCACTGGAACTGAACACTAACTCCTCATATACCAATTGTGAAACAGTGCTCCTGAAACCATCCGACTACCTCCAGACTCTAAACCCCAATTTTTTGTCGGATCACTCACCGTGAAAAGGAACTTTCCTGTTCTCGAAGTGAGCCCTCCATTTTAATCATTATATAACAGCCTCCCATCGGCAGTTAAAACCTGACAAAGCAACACCCGTCGCTGTCAAAACCAAACTCTTAGTTAGTCAAAGGTCTCATTGATGAAACAAGAACTTATGTGCACTAAAATTATTTAGAATACTCAGTCCAACTCTCTGTAATGAATGAAGCAACAGAGAGATTAAGTACTTAGCTCCACTGATGTAATGAAGAAAGAGGATTTAATTCGGCCGGAACAAGGCATCTTCATAGCTTCTGGCCATTAAATGATTATGGCTCAAAACTCCACCGCCGAAAACAGCATTCCCCCAAAATCGCCGAAAATGTAGGGTTCACGCAACACTAATAGTGTTTCAAGCCACGCCACTCTTCAGCTCTTCCTCAGGCTAGTGAACCCCTCCCCACACAGTTCCGGTTAAATCACCAATTCCAGAGTGACGTCAGGGGAAACCCACACCGCAACCTGTTCAAATAACTTTATTAAAAATCACAACTGCAAACCCCACCAGTCTATCTCCACATTCATACCATGCGGAACCACAGAACCCAGACGAAAAATCCAATATTGTTCCCTTAAATGTAGACGAGCCTGGCGATCTCCTCCCCGAAGTGATTGAAAAACCACTTCCAAAACCCGCCATCGTAAATCTTCAAAGCGATACCCTTTCTGCTGGCAATGAAGTACTCCAGGGGCATCCTCCTGTTGCCTATTAATCCGAGAACGGTGCTCCAATAACCTTTTGCGTATAGATTGTATAGTACTGCCAACATATATGAAATTACATGGGCATACCAAAATGTATATCACAAACGCTGTATAACAATCGGAAAAACACTTAGAACTATATTGCAAGCCCGTAAGTGGGTCCACCCAATCCAAACCCTGCAAAGCAGTGGAACAAAAATCACAATGTCCACAAGCATAGTGCCCTCGACTTAAACCCCCATACTCCTGATCATCCTGAGTAGAAGTCTGCACAATCCAGTTACCTATTGTGCGAGACCGTCGATATGCCACCATTAAGGGTTTTTGAAAACATGGATGTAAAGATAGCATGGACCAATGTTTCTTCAAAATGTGGATTATCCCTGGGGCATTCGGCACAAAGGAAACCACCCCAATAACGACATTCTTCTTCTTATCCACATCAGCTATGGGGATTGGACTCGGAGTATCTTCCCACCAAGTTGGATGATTATACAATGCGCGTTTATAGGCAGTTCGTATGAGAGAAGCTGGGTAGCCCCTAGCTTGTAAGCGCACACACAAAGCTTGCGCATGATGACAATATTGGTCAGTTGAAGAACACAATCTCCTAATCCGAAGAAACTGTCCAAAGGGTAGATTTTTCTTCAGAGATGATGGATGGAAATTAGAATAGTGGAGCAACACATACTTTTGTATCGGCTTCCTATAAAGAGTACTCAGCAAAGTAGTATCTTGAATATACAGCAAAAGATCCAGGAACTCAATCTGTTGACAATGGTACTTTCAGAAAGCCTATGACAATGTCCCTCATCAGAGACTTTTGGCAAAACTAAAGAGTCATGGGATAGGAGGCAGTGTACTATTGTGGATCAGGAACTGGTTAAAAGATAGAAAGCAGAGGATAGGGCTAAATGGCCAATTTTCCCAATGGAGAAAGATGAATAGTGGTGTACCCCAGGGATCTGTGCTGGGTCCGCTGCTTTTTGACATATTCATAAATGACCTGGAAAGTGGAATAACGAGTGAGGTTATCAAATTTGCAGATGACACAAAACTATTTAAAGTTGTTAAAACCCAAGAGGATTGTGAAAAATTGCAAGAGGATCTTGATAAATTGGAAGACTGGGCATCAAAATGGAAGATGAAATTTAATGTGGACAAGTGCAAGGTTATGCACCTAGGGAAGAACAACCCAAACTATGGTTACACGATGCAAGGTTCCACATTAGGAACCACCACCCAGGAAAAAGATTTAGGCGTCATTGTGGATACCATGTTAAAACCCTCGGCCCAGTGTGCAGCGGCAGCCAAGAGAGCAAATAGAATGCTAGGTATGATAAAGAAAGGAATGGAAAATAAAACAAAAGATATTATAATGCCTCTATATCGTTCCATGGTGAGACCGCACCTTGAATATTGTGTGCAATTCTGGTCGCCGTATCTTAAAAAGGATATAGCGATTTTAGAAAAGGTACAGAGAAGAGCCACCAAAATGGTAAAGGGGATGGAAGGATACTCCTATGAAGAAAGGCTAAAAAGGTTAGGGCTCTTTAACCTGGAAAAGAGACGGCTGAGGGGAGATATGATAGAAGTCTATAAATTAATGAACGGAGTGGAAAGGGTAAACGTAGATCGATTGTTTACCTTATCAGAATATAGAAAGACTAGGGGACATGCAATGAAGCTACAGGGTAAACTATTTAAGACTAATTAAAGAAAATATTTTTTCACTCAACGTGTAATCAAACTCTGGAATTTGTTACCGGAGGATGTAGTAAAGGCTGTTAGTGTAGCTGGGTTTAAAAAAGGTTTGGACAAGTTCCTGGAGGAAAGGTCCATAAACCATTATTAAGTAGTGACCGAAGATATCAATGCTTGACCCAGTACAAGCATTGTGGAACTAGTGTCTCTTGGGGAAACTGCTAGGTACATATGACCTAGATTGGCCACTGTTGGAAACAGAATACTGGGCTTGATGGACCTTGGTCTGACCCAGTATGGCATATCTTATGTTCTTATGTTCTTATGTACTTAGGAGTGAACTGCAAATTAACATCTAGCGTATTAAGCCAAGATAAAAATTGCTGCAAAGAAATCTCAGAACCTCTCCATATAAAAAAGATATCGTACAAAATTTGTTTCCATAATATAACATGATGAAAACCCCCCGAGCTATACACAAACCTCTCCTCAATATTGGCCACATAAAGAGATGCAACCGACGGTGCTACTGTTGCACCCATCACGACCCCATAGTTCTTATGATATAAATGTCCTTCATACATAAAGTAGTTCGATTCCAACACCAACTTTAATAAACGCAAAACAAAATGTTTAGGTAGTCTTGGAGGAAGTTGCCACTCCAAACCTGCTATTACTTCATAAGCTTCTCTTTGGGGAATATTTGTGTAGAGAGAAACCACATCTAATGTCACCAAAAATGAAGCTGCAGGTATGGATAACCGAGAGGTCAAAGACAGCAGGTGAAAGGAATCTCTAATGAACGATCTTGTGGACCTCATTAAAGGTTGGAAAAAATGGTCACAAAACTGTGACAGAGGTTCCAACACTGAATTCCTGCACGAAACTATAGGTCTTCCTGGTGGATCGTCTACCGATTTGTGCTCCTTGGGAACCATGTACATTATCAGAAGAACTGGAAAAGTGACATTCAGAAATGCATATTCTTTTTGAGTTATCCAATTGCGTTCCAAAGCCTCCAATGTAAGGTGTTTAATTTCTTGTTGCAATTGTCTAGTAGGATCTTCTGATAAACTATAATAATATTTAGCATCAGACAAATGTCGCAACATTTTTTGATGATAATCTTCACGATTCAGTATCACCGTGGCTCCCCCCTTGTGAGCTCTTCGAAATACTATCTCTCTCTCCCCTCGAAGAGCTTTCAAAGCCTGGAACTGATTGGAAGAAAGGTTAGAACAAAATTTCTTATTTAAAGATTCCAATCCCTGTAAGTCCCGTAACACCAGGTTTGAAAAGTAAGAAGAGTAGCATCCACACTGACAGGTGGTCTCCAGGAGGACTTATTTTTACAGATGGAAATATCCACCGAGGAAACTTCTGCAGAAGAAAAATACAAGAAAGTATGTAGCTTCCGAAAAAATTGGTGAAGTGCAATCCGCATCTGAAAGGGATCATAACGAGGGGCCGGCACAAATCCCAACCCCATGTTATATTATGGAAACGATTTTTGGACGATATCTTTTTTATATGGAGTGGTTCTGAGATTTCTTTGCAGCCATTTTTATCTTGGCTTAATACGCTAGATGTTAATTTGCAGTTCACTCCTAAGTACCATCGTCAACAGATTGAGTTCCTGGATCTTTTGCTGTATATTCAAGATACTACTTTGCTGAGTACTCTTTATAGGAAGCCGATACAAAAGAATGGGTTGCTCCACTATTCTAGTTTCCATCCATCGTCTCTGAAGAAAAATCTACCCTTTGGACAGTTTCTTCGGATTAGGAGATTGTGTTCTTCAACTGACCAATATCGTCATCATGCGCAAGCTTTGTGTGTGCGCTTACAAGCTAGGGGCTACCCAGCTTCTCTCATACGAACTGCCTATAAACGCGCATTGTATAATCATCCAACTTGGTGGGAAGATACTCCGAGTCCAATCCCCATAGCTGATGTGGATAAGAAGAAGAATGTCGTTATTGGGGTGGTTCCCTTTGTGCCGAATGCCCCAGGGACAATCCACATTTTGAAGAAACATTGGTCCATGCTATCTTTACATCCATGTTTTCAAAAACCCTTAATGGTGGCATATCGATGGTCTCACACAATAGGTAACTGGATTGTGCAGACTTCTACTCAGGATGATCAGGAGTATGGGAGTTTAAGTCGAGGGCACTATGCTTGTGGACATTGTGATTTTTGTTCCACTGCTTTGCAGGGTTTGGATTGGGTGGACCCACTTACGGGCTTGCAATATAGTTCTAAGTGTTTTTCCGATTGTTATACAGCATTTGTGATATACATTTTGGTATGCCCATGTAATTTCATATATGTTGGCAGTACGATACGATCTATACGCAAAAGGTTATTGGAGCACCGTTCTCGGATTAATAGGCGACAGGAGGGTGCCCCTTGAGTACTTCATTGCCAGCAGAAAGTGCATCGCTTTGAAGATTTACGATGGCGGGTTTTGGAAGTGGTTTTTCAACCACTTCGGGGAGGAGATCGCCAGGCTCGTCTACATTTAAGGGAACAATATTGGATTTTTCGTCTGGGTTCTGTGGTTCCGCATGGTATGAATGTGGAGATAGACTGGTGGGGTTTGCAGTTGTGATTTTTAATAAAGTTATTTGAACAGGTTGCGGTGTGGGTTTCCCCTGACGTCACTCTGGAATTGGTGATTTAACCGGAACTGTGTGGGGAGGGGTTCACTAGCCTGAGGAAGAGCTGAAGAGTGGCGCGGCTTGAAACACTATTAGTGTCGCGTGAACCCTATATTTTTCGGCGATTTTGGGGGAATGCTGTTTTCGGCGGTGGAGTTTTGAGCCATAATCATTTAATGGCCAGAAGCTATGAAGATGCTTTGTTCCGGCTGAATTAAATCCTCCTCCTTCTTCATTACATCAGTGGAGCTAAGTACTTAATCTCTCTGTTGCTTCATTCATTACAGAGAGTTGGACTGAGTATTCTAAATAATTTTAGTGCACATATGTTCTTGTTTCATTAATGAGACCTTTGACTAACTAACAGTTTGGTTCTGACGGCGATGGGTGTTGCTTTGTCAGGTTTTAACTGCCAATGGGAGGCTGTTATATAATGATTAAAAAGGAGGGCTCACTTCGAGAACAGGAAAGTTCCTTGTCACGGTGAGCGATCCGACAAAAAATTGGGGTTTAGAGTCTGGAGGTAGTCGGATGGTTTCAGGAGCACTGTTTCACAATTGGTATATGAGGAGTTAGTGTTCAGTTCCAGTGATAGACAGAGTGAAATCAAGATTTATTTTGATGGGTTCTAAATGGGCAGTGTTTGTAGTAGTTCCTAATGTGCCTGGCGGTTGGCACTGGATTATAGTAATGTAGAAATATTTTAGTCTTTCTTTATCCATACATTCATTAAGAGGCATGTTTACTAAAAGTTAGCATATGGTAACATTCTGCAAATATTTATGCAAATGAGGCCCTTTATGCAAATGAGGCCCTGCACCCTGTCTCCGCACATGGCCCCGCACCCCCCTTGGGCCGCCCCTGCTCCCACTCCCCTGCGTGCAGCCTGCTATATTCTTAACCCGTCCTTGTGAGCCACTCCCTCCCAGCTCTGAACGCTGGGTTGCAGATTCTTAAAGGGGACTGCTGCTAATCCCTTTGGAGAGGGATGGGTAACATTCTATATACCCCATCACAACTATGCTTCCAATGTTACTTTCTCCTTGGGATCGAGTTATACCAGGATGGTGCCCTTAACACTTATTACTTGGTTGAAAACAATCTTCTGATGTCACTAATTCCACAATATTAACCATACTCAAAGGACAAAATGCCAGCAGTAGTCATGTATTTTCAGCCTGCTCGAAGAGGTGACATGGCTTAAATGTGGAGAAAAATAGGACAATGGCCAAATAGTGCAACAAAACAATGTAAAGGGCCCTGGTGGACCTAAAGAGGCATAGCCCAAAGCTTAAGCTGGAGGGAAATTAAAAGCCAAAAGCCAAAAACTGGCATTTGGACACCAGTGATCAGGGCTGGCCCATCCACTAGGCAAACTAGGCGGTCAATTAGGGCAGCAGGCCATGATGGGTGGCATCGCTAACCCAACGCCCCCAGGAAGCAGTAGCTGACGTGCTGCTTTAGCGCCATGGCAGCCTTTAAAGCACCCGCACATGTACGTTCAGTTCCAGCCTGCTGCTGCAGCCTGCCCTCCAAAATGCATCAGCGGAGAGGCAGGAACAGTAGGCCATGAGTACGCAAGCGCACGGACACTTTAAGGCTGAATGCAGCGCAGAAGCAGCAGTTCAGTCATCCCCATTTCAGTCCGAGGTGGGGGTGGCATGGAAGGCTGGACGGAGGTGCAGTTTTTGGGAGGGGGCTTCGGCATGGAGGGTCTGCCTAGGGCAGCAGAAACCCTTCTGCTGCCACTGCCAATGAAATGTTCAAATAAAGCATCCCCATTGGTGGTCCCCACAAATAAAACAGGCACAGTTGACAAAAGTTAAAATCAAAAGTGCAATAGCCATCCAAAAGTGGTTAGAAAGTGGGTTACAGTGTTCCAAGTTCTTGGATTTGCAGTACATCTCTTCTTTCTTCCTCTGGGTTATCCAGCTTTGTAGTCCCTAGTTAGGAACCTCTTTCTTCTCCAGGCTGGTCAGAGCCAGTCCTCTAGATGATAGACAAGAGTGGAGAACAACTAAGCCAAGACATCTAAGTAGCTTAGTTACAAACTTTATTATCGACCTGACACAGCCATGTTTCAGCTAATTGCCTGCATCAGGGGTCTTTGATACATTCAAATTAAATATGCAAATTTTCTGTAACATCTTCATGCATAGAACTATGTATGGGTGTATCAAAAACAACAAAGTTAGCAGCCTGGCGACTACAATTCACTAGTGTCCAACATTCCATATAGAAAGTTCTCTTCACTTTTAATTTAAGCATGTAGCATGGTCAAGTCTAGTTGGCTTGTGGGATGATAGAATTCTTACACAGGTGACTTAGCTGGTGATCTAAGATGAAGCAACCCCATGTGGACCTTTCCAATGTCTCCTACTTCCCCAGGTTCCTGATTAGAACCCTTTACAGTTCCCTTCAAAACAATAAGTGGGGACTCTTCCTGCGCATGATTGATAGGCAAGTCCATCCTCCATTACCTCATACTTCAAGGGGTCAGATTAGGAGCAGGGACAGAAGGTTCCTCATTGTGGACAGAGAAGGCACATTTTGATGATCCTGCTACATGTGTAACAGCTCAACCTTAGACATGCACAGACAGCCACAGCATGTGAAATCTGATATGTAAAGCTGTTGTTGGAATTAACACACTTTTGAACAGATGACACAAAACTATTTAAAGTTGTTAAAACCCAAGAGGATTGTGGAAAATTGCAAGAGGATCTTGATAAATTAGAAGACTGGGCATCAAAATGGCAGATGAAATTTAATGTGGACAAGTGCAAAGTTATGCACCTAGTGAAGAACAACCCAAACTATGGTTACACAATGCAAGGTTCCACATTAGGAACCACCACCCAGGAAAAAGATTTAGGCGCCATTGTGGATAACATGTTAAAACCCTCGGCCCAGTGTGCAGTGGCAGCCAAGAGAGCAAATAGAATGCTAGGTATCATAAGGAAAGGAATGGAAAATAAAATATATATCGTTCCATGGTGAGACCGCACCTTGAAGATTGTGTGAGATTCTGGTCACCGTATCTTAAAAAGGATATAGAGTTATTAGAAAAGGTTCAGAGAAGAGCCACCAAAATGGTAAAGGGGATGGAAGGATACTCCTATGAAGAAAGGCTAAAAAGGTTAGGGCTCTTTAACCTGGAAAAGAGACGGCTGAGGGGAGATATGATAGAAGTCTATAAATTAATGAACGGAGTGGAACGGGTAAACATAGATCTATTGTTTACGTTATCAGAATATAGAAAGACTAGGGGACATGCAATGAAGCTACAGCTACAGCTATTTAAGACTAATAAAAGAAAATATTTTTTCACTCAACGTGTAATCAAAGTCTGGAATTTGTTACCGGAGGAGGTAGTAAAGGCTGTTAGTGTAGCTGGGTTTGGACAAGTTCCTGGAGGAAAGGTCCATAAACCATTATTAAGAAGGGACCCAGGATATCAATGCTTGACCCAGTACAAGCATTGCGGAACCTGTGTCTTTTGGGGAAACTGCTAGGTACGTATGACCTAGATTGGCCACTGTTGGAAACAGGATACTGGGCTTGATGGACCTTGGTCTGACCCAGTATGAAATATCTTGTGTTCTTATGTTCTTATGAACATGTTTGGTGTAGGTCACACTATTACATGGTGTTTTTTACCTACATTTGCAAGCTCCGGCGGAGCTCATCAAAATTGAGTAAAACTGAAGTGTTGCCACGAGAGGTAGCTTTGTTTCCTCACGGCTAAACTTCCAACATTAATGCATTCACATAATATAATTATAAGTTAGAGCTCATGATCTTTTTGGTTTTGTTCTATTTTTGTTTTTTGAAATCTGATACATCAGCATGCAAGAATGGTATAAACACTATAGGGGTCATTCCAAGGCACAAATAGCGGAGATGGATGTCTCGTTGGGATGTCGATTCCTGTTATTCAGGACCTTTCCCGACCCTGATTGACTTCTCCGCTCGTTGTACGGGGAAGTTAGACAGGGGCAGGAAAGGGGCAGATCGGGGCAGCATTAGTGTGGGCAGTGTGTGGTCTTCGGCCCCGGACGTACAGGGCCGATTCCAATGTTGGCCCTGTACTTCCGTGGCCGGCAGCTTGAACGGGGAACTTATTCCACCTCCAAGGTGGAATAAGTTCCCCTAGTTGGCAGGGGACGGTGGGCCCGGGGCTCAGAAGGGTCAAGAGAGGGCAGAGGACATTCCCCACAGCCCGACCCTGGCCTTGGGAGGCCAGATTGGGGGTTAGACTGTGGGGAATGCACTTTCTAAGCTGGCGGCCAGTGATCACGGCTTTTCAATAGATCCAAGGTGCCATGGCAACCAGACGCCATGGCACTGTAGCTCCATTAAAAAGCTCTGACTGGGCTATCAGTATAAGGCCTGTACGTGCAGGCTGAACTGAATTGGGGTCCCAGCTTGCACATACAGGCCTGGTTGCAATTCTGATCCTGTGGGTCTAGACGTGCCCCATGGGATCAGAATCCCAGCTCTGTGCATCCGGTTCCAACTGGATGAACAGAGGTCCAGGATGTCGATTTTGGAATTGCGCCCTATGTGAAGTATACCTTCAGTCATATACAGTTGGAAGCATGTAAAGAAAAATACAGAAGATTTTGCACACCTCCCAAATGACAGAGAAATTTTGTCCAGTTAACCTTTTGGTCAAACAAATCTTATCCAGTTAAGGATTGGAAATGGGCTGATGTGGGGGCATGGGAGAATGGGACTAGAAGGGAATGGATGCTGGGTGGGTCTAGAACTAGAAGGGAGCTGATTTTGCGGGAGGACTAAAACAGGGGTGTCCTACATGGAGCGGTGGGTTCACCCCTAAACAAAGCAAGGGGAGGGGTGTCCTGCATGGTGTGGCTGGTGCAACTACTCTTGCCATCTTACTGGGCAGACTAGATAGACCATACTGGTCTTTATCTGCCATCATTTACTATGTTACTATGAGTAGAAGGGGATGGGGATGGGGAATGAGGATGGAGAGGGGAAAAGATATTTTGTGTGGGAGGGAAGAAAAATCTACGATTGGCCGGGTATTGTGAGAGTAAATGGCGACTGAGAATGGAAGGGTGAAATTTGAGTGGATGATAAAGGAATAAAGAAAGAAATGGGGGAAAGAGCAAAAGGGGAAAGATCAGTATGTTAAAGCAGATATAGAGAATATAGAGAGAATGGAAAAATGTAGAAGAGAGAAGAAAGGACAAATGGATAGCTCGTAGAAGACACGAAGAAACCAGAAGAAAGTGATGAGCAATTGCAGCTGAAAAATAAAATGGGCAAACAAAAGGTAGAAAAATACTTTTTATTTTGAATTTATTAACTGGAATATGTCAGGTCTGGGAAATGTGTATCGCTAACATCTTTGCAATTTTGTTTAGTGCAAGAGGAAATTAATTTATAGTTTTATTTCTCCAGTGTTGTACACTTCATGTTTGGCTTTTGGGGTTCCCAATTTAATTATTATCTTCCTATTTCTAAATTGTGATCTCTTTTTCTTTGTGTGGTGACGGTCTATGTTCTGCATGTGTAACCGAGCTTTGTTTATGTAGTTTCTATTTGACAGTTCCACTTGTTCTCTTTCCCACAGTAGGAGATGTACTGGTATTCTCTGAAATGTATTGGTTTAATATCTGCAGGGTTGTCTTTTGATAGGTAGGGTATGGTGCTTTGTGAGTCCTGGTAGTATTGTTATGATATGATGGGTTTGCTATGGGTTCTAAATGGTCAGTGTTTATAGTACTTCCTAATGAGCCTGGTGGTTGGCACTGGAATATATTAATTTAGAAATCTGGTAGTCTTTCTTTATCCAGACACTCATTAAGAGGCATGTTTACTAAAAGCGCATGGCAGCATTATGCAAATATGTATGCAAATGAGGTGCATTATGCAAATGAGGCCCCACAATGAATCTTCGCACATGGCCCCGCACCCCCCCTTGAGTAGCCCATGCTTATGATTATATTGAAAAGGAAGACAATGCCATGTGAAACTCTACCAACCAACGTTGTTGCTGATGTGAATGAGAAAGAATGGATGTTTGAGAGCATGATGTTGAAATGGATGCAGCGCCACTTTAGTAAGTGGCTGGACGGATTTTTCAAGTGACAGAAAGCACTATTTGTCATGGATAGCATGGGAGCCCATTTCACTGAAGACTTAAAGAAGAAAATAAAATCTTTGAGCACTGTCCCGGATATTATACCTGGTAGTATGACAAAAATGCTTCTACCGCTTGACATGTCCATCAACAGAAAATTCAAAGCTATGTTGCATCACCTATGGGAAAACTGGATGTGCCACAGAGAGCAGTTTCATGGCTACTGGCCGTATGTAGAAGTCTCTGGGTGGGTTGCGACAGCATGGTGGGGGAGTGTGAGTGATAAAATAATAAAATCAGGTTTAATGAAGACTGAGATACTAAAGAGCCCCAAAAACTGTGAAGATGAGGACGATGAAGGTGAAAAAGAAGACAATAATGAACACGAACTGGCACCTGAAATTTCAGAACTATTTCACAGTGACACCGAAGATGAGGACTTTGATGGCTTTCCCGAAAGTGATAGAGAACAATTCTGATGTGGAATGAGCTGCTATGTTGTTATGTACTTTATTCAAGAGTGTTATTGTAAAGTGAAAGTGAAACAGAATAAATCGGGTTTTAAAAAATAGCAGTGTTTTGCACTTTATTTTTAGTACCAGCGACTTATATAGCAGGGTGACTTATGCTCTTTTACCAGAAAATTCCCCAATTTTGGCCTCTGCAACTTAAACACAAGAGCGACTTATAATCCAGGAAATATGGTACACAGGGGACCTAAAAGGTCAAATCTTCAGGCAACTGTTTTGTGATTTGACCTGGAAAGGAAGGGGTGCCGGGAGTAAATTAAATAGAGGATCTTATATGCTGATTTTACCAAGATGGTGCAGTACTTAAAATATAATAAAAAATGTCCTGGATAGATAGTAGTGATATTTTGCATGTGTTGTACTCTAAGGGTGACAGCCAGGAGATATCCTCAACAGTGTGGACAGTGCTAATTGGGCAGAGCAAATGGATCAGTTGGCATTTCCCTGCTATAATCTCCTATAACTGTGGTTACTCTCTTAATTTTTTTTATAACTTTATTTTTATTTTCCTTTTAATTAATTACATGGTAACCGTTCTTATAACAATAGTTCAACAGACAATACAGTATAAAGTATTCCCGCCCCTTTCACCTGTGATCCAAAATAACTAAACATTTTTTGTACCATTCTTCTTTCCCTCCCCCCTCTTCCCTCCCCCTAGCTCTTTTGAAACCTTTATTGTGATTGTAAGTAATCCAACAATGGTCTCCATTGTCGGTCAAAAGTATCCCCCCTTATTGTGATGTAGCACTGTTAAATGCTCCATAAGCATCATTTTCCGTAATCTATGAATCCATTGTTCTAACTCCTGGGAACTGCTCTGCTTCCACTTCCATGCTAATTCGCATCGAGCTGCAATAATGCATGCCCGCATTGGTCTGGACCACCTATTCTGTAAATTATCTGGCCACACCCCCAACAAAAACAAGGAAGGGCATAAATCCGGTTCCACCCCAAAAATAACCCCCATTTGCTCCTTAACCTTCATCCAATAAGACTTAGCCATCGGGCATTCCCACCACATATGCAGGTAAGTTCCCTTAGCTCCACATCCCCGCCAACAGCGATCTGAGACTATAATACCATCTCATCAAGATTTTATATGCAAGATTTTAATTGTAGCAGATATAGATGATTTTGCCGCTCCCATATAGATAGCTCTCCATTCTTCTTCATCCCAATTTACTCCTAAGTCCCTTTCCCAATCCCTCATCATCATCCAAATTTCTCACCCTCCCCTCTCGAGGTGTGCAGGCTGGCATATAGCAGGCGAATCAGTCCTCTAGATTGGTGATGGCCCAACCACAAGGCCTCAAGATCATTAAACCCCTCCTCAATACTTTCCTTAATATTCCTCTGTTGCATAAAATGAGCCACCTGCATGTAGGCAAAAAAATCCCACGTTCCTAGCCCATATTCTGCTTTCAATTTTTCAAATGATTTTATCTATAATATTATATATTAATATGATATATTAATATGATATATTAATTTTTCAAAAGTATCTAAACCCAACTCAGCCCATGCTTTAAAAATCCCCTCCCTCCCAGGTCCGAAGGTCTGGGTCGCGCCAATGGGGCCAGAAACGAAATCCTGGGGTGGGAATTCATTCTATGCCAACCCCTCTGCCATTCACCCCATAAATGGTGAATATATGGATTCTCCATCTATGTCCCTCGTAATGTTCCTTGCATCACCCATGGAATATAATTCAATCTATATCCCCCCAATGCTGTTCAATCGACCAAAATCGTTTATCTTTCCCTGATTCCCGCCACTCCATAGCCTGTCTCATTTGAGCTGCCAGATAATAATCCGCTATTTTCGGCATCCCCAAGCCCCCTTTATATCGGGGAGCGTACAATACCCTTCATGCTATCTGTGGCGGATGGTGCCGCCACACAAACAGGAACAATTTCCTTTGTAATCTCTGTAGCACCAATTGAGGTACTTGAAGTGGCAGGACCTGAAAAAAATAAAGTAGACGAGGCAGGACCATCATTTTAAGAGCCGCTATCCGGCCAAACCAGGATATTTCTTCCCTGCCCCATTTTTCTAAAGCTCTTTCTATCTGCGCTATCAAAGATGGATAATTTGCCCCATATAATCCTTCGGGAAGTTTTGTAATCTGTACTCCTAAGTATCTAACCAACCGTGCGGCCCAGCGGAAGGTATAGCTCCCCTGCAGCTGCTTGCCTAAGACCTCTGGCATGTTAATACTCAACGCCTCTGTCTTGGTCTAATTGATTTTGAACCCTGACATCCTCCCAAACTGCTTTAACTCAGCTAAAAATATTGGCAATGCTAGTAAGGGCCACGTCACAAACAACAAAATATCGTCCGCAAACAACGCCAGTTTATGTTCCTCCCATCCTATCTGAAGCCCCGTGGCATCTCCATTACTCCTTAGCCTTCCTGCCAGAGATTCCATTATTAACACAAGTAGCAGAGGTGACAATGGGCACCTCTGCCTTGTACCCCTCTCCAGATGGAAAAATTCTGAATAGCGCCCATTAATTTTTACTGTGGCTTCCGGGCTCTCATACAGTGCCTTGATCCATAGCATCAATCCTGGTCCAATTCCTACCTTCCGCAACACTGTGAACAAAAAGCTCCACTCCACTCTATCAAATGCTTTCTCAGCATCAATTGCTAATAATAGCATATCTTGCCGTTGTTTTTGCCCTCCCCAGATCACTTGAATGGCCCTTCTAATATTATCGCCGGTGTTTCGGCCCTGGATGAAGCCTGTTTGATCTGCTTGTATCAACCCTGGGAGAACTCTTCCTAGCCTATTTGTCAAATTTTTGCTAATATTCAGTATTCAGCAAAGATATAGGCCTATAAGATCTGCAAACTGGCTTTAATAAAACCGATATCCCTGCCTGTTGCATAGAGGGAGCCAAATGACCCCCCTCCAGTACTCCATTGAAAAGCCTCTGCATTACCGGCGCCAGCAGTTCTCTGAATTTTTGATAACATATCATGGGCAAACCATCTAATCCTGGAGATTTATTAGGAGCCATCCCTCTAATTACTTGATGTATCTCCTCTAAACTGATGTTCTGATCCAGCGTCTCTCTGTCTTTCTCATTAATCTGTTGTAATTCCCCTCCTCCCCGCAGAAACTCCTCCACCCCCGCTGAAGGGCCGGAGCCCTCGCTTTTGTATAAATTTTTATAGTATTGCATGAATTGTTCCCAAATATCTTTAGGCTTAAACAACAATTGATCCCCATCACCCTTAATTTTTACTATTGTAGATCGCCTTTTTCTTGCTTTCTCAACTTTCTTGCTAATAAAGTGCTCGCTTTATTATTAAATTCATAATAATATTGATTAACTCGCTGTAGCTGATAATGCACTGTCTCCATCTGTATGGCAGCTAATTCTGCTCAATTTTGTTCCCATTGGGCTCGGAGCTTTACTCCTCCCTCTATCTTATGGTGCTGTTCTAATTCTTTAAGTATTCTCAATAAACCTTCAACCTTCCCCTGTCTATCTCTTTTTTTCCGGGCTGCCCACTGTAATAATTTCCCCCTGAGAACCGCTTTTAGCCCATCCCACATATTCCCTTCTGACACCTCTCCTGTATCGTTCACTGCGAGATACTCCTTGATTTCCTCCTCTAAACTTTGCAGCACCCCTTTATCCCACAGTAAGCTGTCATTAAGGTGCCAAAAGATTCGCCCTTCCTTATCCATTCCCCCTTCAAATTCCATCCATATCGGGCTGTGATCCGTCCATGTTATGGGTTCGATCTCCGCCCTGGTAGCCCATTGGATCCAGCTCATATAAGAACATAAGAACATAAGATATGCCATACTGGGTCAGACCAAGGTCCATCAAGCCCAGTATTCTGTTTCCAACAGTGGCCAATCTAGGTCATACGTACCTAGCAGTATCCCCAAAAGACACAGGTTCCACAATGCTTGTATTGGGTCAAGCATTGATATCCTGGGTCCCTTTTTAATAATGGTTTATGGACCTTTCCTCCAGGAACGTGTCCAAACCTTTTTTAAACCCAGCTACACTAACAGCTCTTACTACATCCTCCGGTAACAAATTCCAGAGTTTGATTACACGTTGAGTGAAAAAATATTTTCTCTTATTTGTCTTAAATAGTTTACCCTGTAGCTTCATTACATGTCCCCTAGTCTCTTTTCCAGGTTAAAGAGCCCAAACCTTTGCAGCCTCTCTTCATAGGAGTAGCCTTCCATACCCTTTACCATTTTGGTGGCTCTTCTCTGTACCTTTTCTAATAATGCATGTCCCTAATGAATATGCATGAGATATATTTGCATGTACTGCCCCCATTGTATGGTTTGCAGCCCTCTAGGACTGGAGTTGGAGATCCCCATTATAGAATGATAATGCTCATTATCCATGCATTTGCAAATAGTGAGCACTATCACTTGATAATGCATGCTGTCACTCAATAGTGCACGCTATTTGCCCATAGCATTATTAAGTGATATTGAGTGCTATTCAAAACGTTTCCCTTGAAACAAAATATAAAAAATATGAAAGATAACTGCAAATGGCAAGGGAAACTGAAACAAAAGATTTTGGCCTGCCCACCACTAGTCATAAGAACATAAGATATGCCATACTGGGTCAGACCAAGGTCCATCAAGCCCAGTATTCTGTTTCCAACAGTGGCCAATCTAGGTCATACGTACCTAGCAGTTTCCCAAAGAGACACAAGTTCCACAATGCTTGTACTGGGTCAAGCATTGATATCTTCGGTCACTTCTTAATGGTTTATGGACCTTTCCTCCAGGAACTTGTCCAAACCTTTTTTAAACCCAGCTACACTAACAGCCTTTACTACATCCTCCGGTAACAAATTCCAGAGTTTGATTACACGTTGAGTGAAAAAATATTTTCTTTTATTAGTCTTAAATAGTTTACCCTGTAGCTTCATTGCATGTCCCCTAGTCTTTCTATATTCTGATAACGTAAACAATCGATCTACGTTTACCCGTTCCACTCCGTTCATTAATTTATAGACTTCTATCATATCTTCCCTCAGCCGTCTCTTTTCCAGGTTAAAGAGCCCTAACCTTTTTAGCCTTTCCTCATAGGAGTATCCTTCCATCCCCTTTACCATTTTGGTGGCTCTTCTCTGAACCTTTTCTAAAATCGCTATATCCTTTTTAAGATACGGTGACCAGAATTGCACACAATATTCAAGGTGCGGTCTCACCATGGAACGATATAGAGGCATTATAATATCTTTTGTTTTATTTTCCATTCCTTTCCTTATCATACCTAGCATTCTATTTGCTCTCTTGGCTGCCGCTGCACACTGGGCCGAGGGTTTTAACATGGTATCCACAATGACGCCTAAATCTTTTTCCTGGGTGGTGGTTCCTAATGTGGAACCTTGCAACGTGTAACCATAGTTTGGGTTGTTCTTCCCTAGGTGCATAACCTTGCACTTGTCCACATTAAATTTCATCTGCCATTTTGATGCCCAGTCTTCCAATTTATCAAGATCCTCTTGCAATTTTTCACAATCCTCTTGGGTTTTAACAACTTTAAATAGTTTTGTGTCATCTGCAAATTTGATAACCTCACTCGTTATTCCACTTTCCAGGTCATTTATGAATATGTCAAAAAGCAGCGGACCCAGCACAGATCCCTGTGGTACACCACTATTCACCTTTCTCCATTGGGAAAATTGGCCATTTAGCCCTACCCTCTGCTTTCTATCTTTTAACCAGTTCCTGATCCACAATAGTACACTGCCTCCTATCCCATGACTCTTTAGTTTTGCCAAAAGTCTCTGATGAGGGACCTTGTCAAAGGCTTTCTGAAAGTCCAGATACACAATATCAACCGACGCACCTTTGTCCACCTGTTTATTCACTCCTTCAAAAAAACATAACAGATTAGTAAGACAAGATCTTCCTTGTCTAAAGCCATGTTGGCTGTCTCCCATTAGGTCGTGACTATCTACATGCTGAGTAATTTTATTCTTTATGATGGTTTCTACCATTTTTCCCGGTACTGACGTCAGGCTCACCGGTCTGTAGTTTCCCGGATCACCCCTGGAACCCTTTTTAAAAATTGGTGTTACATTGGCGATCCTCCAATCTTCAGGTATTAGAGATGATTTTAATGATAGTTCACAGATTACTAATAGCAGGTCTGCAATCTCATATTTCAGTTCTTTCAACACCCTTGGATGTATACCATCCGGCCCAGGTGATTTGCTACTCTTCAGTTTATCTAATAGTTTAAGACATCTTCCCGATGTATCGCTATTTCCTTCAATTCTTCCGCACCTTTAAATACCACTTCAGTCATGGGTAACATCCCTACATCTTCCTCAGTAAAGACTGAAGCAAAGAATTCATTCAGTCTCTCCGCTATTGCCTTGTCGCCTCTTAGTGCTCCTTTAACCCCTTTATCATCTAATGGACCAACTGACTCTCTCACAGGTTTTTTTGCTACGAATGTACTTGAAAAGGTCTTTATTTCGTGTTTTTGCTTCCGCAGCAAGCTTCTTCTCAAATTCTCTCTTTGCCTGCCTTATCAATGCCTTGCATTTGACTTGCCAGTGCTTGTGCTGTTTCCAGGTTTCGTCATTTGGCTCTTTTTTTCCATTTCCTGAAAGATGCTTTTTTGGCAACAGCCTCTCTGACCTCACCTTTAAACCATGATGGCAGTTTTTTGGACTTCCTTCCACTTTTCTTAAAGCGTGGAATACAGCTGGTCTGGGCTTCCAAGATAGTATTTTTCAACAACATCCAAGCTTGATGTACATCTTTAACCTTTGCAACTGCTCCTTTTAGTTTTTTCTTAACTGTTTTCCTCATTTTATCATAGTCTCCCTTTCGAAAGTTAAAGGGTAGTACTGTGGATTTCCTTACTATCCCTCCTCCACTAATTAAATCAAAGGCGATCATGCTATGATCACTATTGGCAAGTGGCCCCAACACCCTTATCTCTTGCACTAGATCTGGTGTTCCACTAAGGACTAGGTCTAATATGGCTTCCCCTCTGGTCGGTTCATGAACCAGCTGCTCCAAGAAGCAGTCATTTATTTCATCTAGGAACTTTATCTCCCTAGCATGTCCTGCTGTGACACTGACCCAGTCGATGCCGGGGTAATTGAAATCACCCATTATTATTACTGCACTGTAACTTTTGCTAGCTTCCTTGATTTCTTTGAGCATTTCATCATCCATTTGTTCATTCTGGCCAGGCGGACGATAGTACACCCCCACTGCCATCGCCTTCCCCTTTTTACATGGAATTTCAATCCATAGAGATTCTACAGCAAATTTTGTTTCTTGCAAAACTTTAATCCTTTCTGACTCAATGCCCTCTCTAACATAGAGCGCAACCCCTCCACCAATTTGATCAGCTCTATCATTATGATATAGTTTGTACCCAGGTATCACAGTGTCCCACTGGTTGTCCTCCTTCCACCATGTCTCTGATATTCCAATCATATCTAACCTCTTGTTTAGTGCTATATATTCTAACTCTCCCATCTTGTTTTTTAGACTTCTAGCATTTGCATACAAGCATTTTAGAGACTGTATTCTATTTATATTAATTTGGCTATTGGTAGACATGGGTAATTTGGGATCTTTAAGCTCTGTCTGCTCCATACTCGAGGGCATTTGGGCTACTTTACTCTTTTTTGGAACCTCTCTGCTTTTTGTAGTATCCTTCAAGGATACATTCTTCCGAACCATGCACTCTTGGGCGACTGTCGGCTTTCCCCTATTATCTAGTTTAAAAGCTGCTCTATCTCCTTTTTAAAGGTTAATGCCAGCAGCCTGGTTCCATCCCGGTTAAGGTGAAGCCCATCCCTTCGGAAGAGCCCCTCCTTTCCCCAGAATGTTCCCCAGTTCCTAACAAATCCAAACCCCTCATCTCTGCACCATTGTCTCATCCACGCATTGAGACTCCGGAGCTCTGCCTGCCTTTTGGGTCCTGCGCGTGGAACGGGAAGCATTTCGGAGAATGCTAACCTGGAAGTTCTGGATTTCAACTTCCTACCTAAAAGCCTAAATTTAGCTTCCAGAACCTACCTACCACATTTTCCTATGTCATTGGTACCGACATGTACCAAGACAGCAGACTCCTCCCCAGCACTGTCTAAGACCTTATCTAGGTGGCACGTGAGGTCCGCTACCTTCGCACCAGGCAGGCATGTTACCAGGCAATCCTCACGTCCACCAGCCACCCAGCTATCTACATGCCTAATGATCGAATCACCAACTATAACTGCTGTCCTAACCCTTCCCTCATGGGCACTTGGCCCTGGAGAAACCTCCTCGGTGCGAGAGGGGTTTACATCACCTGGAGGACAGGTCCTAGTTACAGAATCACTTCCTGCCACACCAGGGTGATGCTCTCCTGTCACGTGACCTCTCTCCTCCATGGCAACAGGGATGCTGCCAGACTGGAGGTGGGACTTCAGGACTATATCCCTGTAGGTCTCGTCTATGTACCTCTCTGTCTGTCTTATGCTTTCCAAGTCTGCTACTTTAGCCTCTAGAGAACGGACTTGTTCCCTGAGAGCAAAGAGCTCCTTGCACCTAGTGCACACGTAAGACCTCTCACCAGCTGGGAGAAAATCATACATGTGACACTCAATGCAAAAGACAGGAAAGCCCACATTCCGCTGCTGGACTGCTGTCTGCATCTTAAAAATCTCCAAAAAAAATGTCTATCCTACTGTAAGTTCTGTGTACCAATGAATAATATGTATAACACAGGTACACTAAAATTTTTTTTTTTAAACTGCCTCTAATGTTTCGATTGATTTTTACGTTTTTTGGTGCGCTGAATCCAAATCTGGTAACCAATTTGCTCCATCACGTACAGATTTTTTGCTATATTGGGTTAGCAGTTTGAGGTGAACGTTTCAGATTGAGTGCGATCGAGATAAAAGTTTCTTGGATGAATTCTTTATACTAATTGTTTAGTAGTTATTCAAATAAGAATAAAGAAAATTGTAACAAGGCAGCACATAAGAATAGAGTAATGTCAACAAAACACACTGTGATGGTAGCAAAATTGTCTGCACTTAAAACAGCCACATACATGTGCATAAACATTGAGCATATAAGAGCGAGGTTAGACACAAAGCAAAGCAAAGAAATGTGCAAAAATGTTGTACAGGTATGTATGTAAGAATAGAAAACGCAAACCGCACCATTGCAATACATGAAGACAAACACCCGATGGTGTGAAAATAAAATTCTAATAAATGAGATCCGACACTGTGGTAATAACTAGCAAATTTTTATTTCAAAGTTTAGTTAAAAACACGATATTTGTCAACACAGTTTAGATTTTAAAGTCATTCTTGGGTCAATCAATCTCCTGGTGGGCCCGTTTCTTCTTCCCCCGAATGCTTCTCTTGGTGCGCTGCTTGGCGTATTTTTCATCTGGGGTTTCCCGCAGCAGCAACCAGCAGAAATCAGCCATCATAGTGGTGTTCCATCTTCCTTGGTACCTTCTCTCTGCGTCCTTGATGTCCTGGTGAAACCTTTTCACCTTGTTCTTCACTGTACGCCCCAAGTTTTCGGGAAAGTAGTTCACATGGGAGTGCAAGAAATGGACTTTCAGGCTCATGTTACAGCCTTGTTCTTTGAAGGCATTGAGCATCCTGGCAACAATATCCTTATAGTTCTCATCCCGCCTGTTCCCCAAGAATTTGAGAACAACATCCTTGAAGGAATCCCAGGCTTCTTTTTCCTTCTCAGACATCGTTTCAGTGAATGCTCCATCTGAAATGAGTTTCCTTATATCAGGGCCAACAAACACTCCTTCCTTTAGCTTTGCTTCAGAAAGTCGGGGGAACTTTGAGCAAAGGTACCGAAAGCACTCACCATCTTTTGGAAGGGACTTGATGAATTGCTTAATGAGACCCAACTTAATGTGGAGAGGTGGTAATAGAATTTTATCACGAGGTACCAAGCTCTCATGAAGAACATTTTTCTCACCAGGTCTCAAATACTCCCGAATTGGCCAGTCTTTTTTCCCCCAGTGTAGGTCGCGGGCCCGGCTATCCCACAAGCAAAGGAAGCAGGGATATTTGGTGAAACCGGATTGCTGCCCTAATAGCATGGATAGAATTTTAAAGTCTCCACAAATCATCCACTTATGCTCATCATAACGAATCTTCCGAAGAATCAGGGCCAAATTCTCGTATTTTTCTTGGAGAATAACAGAGTGAGCAATAGGAACTGAAACGAATGTGTTGCCATTATGAAGAAGAACACCTTTTATGCTGTCTTTTGACGAATCAATGAACAGCCGCCATTCAGCAGGATCATACTTGAGTTTAAACTTTTCCATCACTCCGTATATATCGTTGCAAAATACCAAATCTTCCTCTTTGCTGAAATACTTCAAAAATTGTGTCTCGCGGTTGCGGTACCAATAAAAAGTTGTTGCTGGTGACAATAGATTTTTCTGTTTAAGCTGAGAACCCAGCAGTTGGGCAGCATCTTTTGGGAGTCCTAAATCCCGGACTAAATCATTCAATTCAGCTTGAGAGAAAAGTTCAGGTTTCGGATCTGATTCAGTTTCAAACTCGGAAGTACTGGACTCATCGGGAAAAGCCATCTGATGAGTCTCATCATGATCAGAACCGTCCACACAAATATTATCCAAAGATTTTGGTGGTTCAGGCACAGGTACTTCGTTGCTATGAGGCATAGGCCTAATTGCTGAGGGAAGGTTGGGGTAACTTATTACGTTCTTATTTTTTAAGTTGTATCCCTTCACAATGCAAGAGCAAAAATAACAGTCACTGCTGTGGTCTCTTTGTTCACGCCACATCATAGGTATTCCGAAACGAAATGCTTGTTTTTTACCTTTCATCCATAAGCGTAGATCTTCCTCACATGTCTTGCACACTTTGTGAGGAGCCCACGGTTTGTCTTGATCGCCTAACTTCAAACCGAAATAGGCGAAATATACTTTTTTAATAAATGCAGAAATGTTCCTCTGCCGCTTTTTCACGGTATATTCCCCACAAATAAAACAAAAGCTGTCCGGAGAGTTGACGCAAACCTCTGGCTCTGTGAGCCATCACAAATACACAGCACTGCAAACTACAACTGTAGTGAACCACTTTGGAATAAAGCTGGATTACGACTGAGCAAACAAAAGGTAATAATGAAATTGCAAGAAACTGAAATTTGACAGGAACGTTCATGTCGCAACCACCGTGTTTGAGCGAGCGAACGAGGCGAGGCGAACAGGAAAGAACATGCGCCAGCGCGAGTACTGGATTTAGCCCCCGCCTCCCAATTGTCCTGTTAATGTATAAAATGAATACAAAACACTCTAAAATATCATGAGGGAGTGTTTCTAGTTAGTTAACCATTACAACCTCTATTTTGGGCCAAGAAAATAAACTGCAGTCGGCTAAAAAGAAATTATGTGAACATTCCTTATATGGGTAAGAAATCTAATTTTGCAAGAAAACGTGACGTGATGGAACATTTTGGCTATTTTTCCTGGATTCAGCACCCCAAAATCTATAGGAATCAGTTGCAAAACTGGAGGCAGTTTTTTGGTAGTGTACCTGTGTAATCTTTCTCCTGAGGATGTATCTGACGCCAAATATCACATAACCCATATTGCTTCATTAAAGCCTGTATCCACTGCCACGCTCCACTCCCCCCACTTGCTACCTCCCGTGACCTATCTTTCTGTCGATCCAAAACTTCATTAATTTCCCCCCCCCCCATGATAATGCCCCATGTACCTTACCGTCTAACCACCCTATTAGTTGTTCCCAAAACCCCGAGCTTGAATCATTCGGACCATATATATTTAAAAAAGTAACCTGTTGTCCCTGGAGCTCCCCCCATACTAATAAAACCCGACCCATAACTCCTTTTATCACCCCCCCTAATTGAAAAGGAACATCCCCCCAAATTATGATCGTCACTCCCGCCTTCTTATATGACCCCTCCGCGTTGAAAAACATATGATTATATGCCCCATGCCGCAACAAATGTTCATCTCGTGGCAACAAATGAGTCTCCTGCAAAAAAATTACCTGCCATTGCCAGCGCTGCACCTCCCAAAACAAAGCTTTGCATTTTTGTGGTGTATTCAGACCCCGGACATTTAAGGATCCTAACTTAAGGCATGCCATCACAACTTCCCACCAATGCTCCTTGTCCCCTGTTTACTATTCCTCCCCCTATCTTCTCCTTCCCTCTTCCCTCTTGCTGTTCTACCTTCCCCCCTTGTCCCCCTACCCCCTTCCGCTTTTCCCCCTCCCTCTCTCCCCTCCCTCTCTCCCCTCCCTCTGTATCCCTGCAGGTCTCCTACCTGCGTCTCCTATATTGGAGGACTAGACTCACCTCCCGGGACCACCCCCTCAATCTGAATCCTCTGGTCCCCTCTAGCTCTCACTTCCTCCCTCCAGCTACCTCATTCTCTTGCCCCCCTCCTCTCTCCTTTTTTTTACACCATTAACCACCCACCTTCTCCCCTTCCCCTTCAAATTCCCAAACACGATTATTCACATTGTTTTGCAACCTTCGACATTAACTTATTAACCATAACACACTCATATTTTGCTTTTTTTTTTTTAAAAAAAACAACTATTTATCAAATACCCTTTTATTTCCAAGTCTCTTATGGAGGGAGAGGGGAATCGTTAAGCAATAAAGCCTCAATTCCGCCGCTTCCCGCCCTCTCTGTCTTACTGCGAAACTGCTAACTCTTAAAGAATGTTCCCACTCCTTATTGCCTTCTCCAGTTCAAGTGATGTTTGTTGATTTGCCACCTTCCTCCTCCTCGCCGTGCGTAATCCCCCTTGATAGGCAGCGAAGGTGCTGTCCCTTCTCCGGGATCCGTTGCCATTTCAGTTTTTCTATGATCCCTTTCTTCCTCCTGAGAAGTACGCTGTATCTGGGGAAAATGTGGTGCTTGCGCTTTTTCCAACATGTCCCAGGCCTCTGTGACTGACCTGGCTCGCTTCACCATCCCCCTTACTTCAAACTGTATGCCAAATGGAAACAGCCATTTATATCTGATCTTTTCTTGTCTGAAGTACATAGTCACTGGCCGCATGGCCCGTCTGCGCTGCAATGTTGATGGAGCCAGATCCTGAAAGATCTCAATCACGAGATTTTTCCATGTCAGCTTGCCTTTCATTGCCGCTGCTCTCATTATCTCCTCTTTAAGCTGGCATGCTACTATATATCTGGGCTTGTTACCAAACGAAGGCCCCCAAGGCTCTATGCGCCCTTTCCAATGCTGTGTCCTGTGTAACTGCCTCTGCTTCTTGGTTGCTATCCATCACATATCTCCTGTACCACTCTGCTGGCTTGTTTAAATTGTTTCTCCTCCGGGACCCCACGGACCCATATGTTACAGCGCCGGGATCGATTCTCTAGATCCTCGATCTTATCTCGCAGGTCTTCATGCTCTTTCTGCCATATATTAATGTCTCCTGGGCGTTCTGCGCCGCCATCACTATCTCCTCCACGTGCTCTACCAAGTAACACTGGTCAACAAATTTTTACAAAAGTCAGGTTACTGAAATAAAAATAGTCATTTCTTATCAATTTTTTTTCCAAATCTGTTTATTAATATCAGATAAACAATAACGACAAACATCCAAACAGTGTCCATTAATACACAATAACATTCATTGTTATACACTAGCACCTCCCGGACAGGGCTGTGTCTTGTCCACCGCCCGAGGAGTATAACGACAGCGAATTGGAACAGCACATATCTACAGCAAGGTACCCAAATCCCCCCTGCCCCCTCCCCCCCCCAGGACCCAGAACTCCACAAGAGTACCATACCAAGAAGCAACAACTCACCGCCCCCACCCACTACAACCCTACTTTGAGCACATCACTACGGGATCTAGGCCCCAGCCCCTGAATATAAGGCATCCAAACTAGCAAAAAGGTAGCCCATCTCCGGGGGTGCCGCTGCACACTCCTCCTTTCCATGAGCATAAACTGATGCAGGCTATTACGCCATTCGCAAAACGTGGGGGCCGTAGGTTCCCTCCACCGATGGAGAATCGGGCCCTTACCCACCAGACAGGCCTTCCGCACCAATATTCTCTCCCAGCATCCCTTAGGGTGAAGTGGTCCCAGCTGATCCAAGACCACCAGCGGTCCTGTCCAGCAGACCCGCTGTTGCAACAGACCACTAAGATACTCCCCAATGCGCAAACAGTATCGCCGAACAAGGGGGCAACCCCACCACATATGACCCAGGTCCGCTAAAGAACAGGAGCACTTGGGACACCCCCCACAAGTTGCGATACAGCTTCTCAACGCTCGCCGCGGAGAGAAGTGGGCTCGAATAATGCATTTAAACTGAATCTCACGCCACCGGGCCCCCTCGACCAATAGCGCAATCCACCCCAACACGTCCCGGACAGAGCCTGGGGGTATCTCCCGACCCAAGTCTCTCGCCCAGGAGTGCTCCACCACCGAATAATCAAGAGGCGGGTCGAGGGGATCCAACCGCCTCTTTAACAGAGCGATGGTCGGGGGAGACTCCGCCCCCAGGGCAAAAAATTCAAGAATCTTTGCAGAACGCTCCACGCGCAGGTCGCGCCCCAACAGCGATCCCACATAGTGAGACAGTTGCACATATGCGAAAACCGACTTCCCCGGGTCCAAGCCATACTCCCTACATAGCACCCCCAATGCCTTACATCTTCCGTCCGGATCCACCACATGTCCAATGCGCTTTATCCCCGACTGTTCCCAACGCCGAAAAGAAACGGAATCAGAGCCCGGGGTAAAGGAAGCGTTGCCCCGTAGAGGCAGCCAGCTAGAAACCTCGGGGTTACTACCCCAATATTTATTGATCTGCTGCCACGATCGCCGTGTCGCCCGTATCAAGACACTGCCGGTCAGACGAGCCGGCAAAGCAAGGCGATTCAAATGCAATACCGCATCCAGAGTGTGCGGGGCCACAAAAGCCTCCTCAAAAGCTCGGGGTGTATAAACCTCAGTATCCCCCAGCCAGTCGGCGAGGTGGCAGGCCTGACAGGCCAGCGCATACTTCCAAATATCCGGAACCCCAACACCCCCCGAATGCCACCCCCCTCTCATTCTAACCAACGGTATACGTGCTCTGGCACCCTTCCAAAGAAACCCGCGGATTTCCCGCTCCAAACGCTACAAGTCACGTCTCAATAACCACACCGGTAAGGTTTGCATCCAATAAAGCACTCTGGGGAGAACTACCATCCCCAGAGCAGCAACTCTGCCCAATAGAGACAACGGAAGGGGTGCCCATGCCTGTAATTGCGCTCGGAGGCTAAGCAGAACTCGCTCAAAATTAACTTTATAAAGCAGAGAAGGCGTCCTAGTCAGCAAGATGCCTAAGTAAACAAAGGACTCTGCAGCCCAACGAAGCGGGAAACTCCCTTGCCAGCTCTCTTGCAACCTCCCACCCACATCCAAAGCCTCTGACTTGTCCAAGTTAAGACGTAGACCTGCAAATCTGCCATAAAGGGAAAACTCCTCCAGTAACGAGGGCAACGATAGTTGGGGCCGCGTCAGGTTGACCAACAGGTCATCGACAAAAGCAGCCACTTTAAACTCATGTAACCCAATACGTACTCCATAAATACCCGAGGACTCCTCTATTCTCCGTATAAGCAGATCTAAAGTCAATACAAAGAGCAAGGGGGAGAGCGGGCATCCCTGGCATGTGCCCCGTTCCAGTCGAAAGCTTTCCGAGATCACCCCATTGCAGAGAATTCCCGCTGTAGGGTCCGCATGAAGCAAATCCACCATCCTACAAAATGAGTCCCCCAGTCCGTAGCACGGTAATAGATACTTCAAATAATCCGACTACGATTGATCCTAGCCCTCATGTTAGTCTTTCCCACCTGTCCCCGGTGGAAAAGGGCTAATCATGATAACTCATACCTGTCCTCACCATCCATACTGTAATTATACTGTATTTTTAATTGTAGCTATTTACCACTACCATGTTAATCAACCAAAATGCCATGTACATAGTTTACTCTATTTTATGCATCTTGTCTGTATATAGTTAACCCTGTTTTTCCGCCAAGTTTGTGTTCCCTGTTCATTGTAAAAAAACCAATGCCTCCTGTGTCATTGTGTTTACATTTTGTTCATTTGTAAACCGCACTGATTAAAAGAGCGCGGTATATAAGAAATAAAAATAAAATAAATAAATAAAATCCCAATGCACCTGGTCAAACGCTTTCTCAGCGTCAAAGCTAACCAACAACGATGATAACTCCTTTTCACGCACCCACTCCAGGGAAGCCAAGATTTTCCGCAGGTTCCGCACAGTGTATCTCCCCTTAACAAAGCCAACTTGTGAATCGTGTACCAAGTCCCCTAAAACAGAGGCAAATCTATTCGCCAAGACCTTAGCCAGTATTTTCAAGTCAAAATTCAACAGAGAGATGGGCCTATAAGACGACGCCTGAGTGGGATCCTTGCCTGGCTTGGGTATTAAAGTGACATGCGCATGATTGGTGCCACTCTGCGATGATACATCGCCACCAACGTGGGGGGCACAGGATCCCCCAACAGCTTATAAAACTCTGCCCCAAATCCATCAGGGCCGGGCGTCTTATAGCAGGCAGCTCTTTGAATGATGCCACCAACTTCCTCCACCGTGACCGGGGCGTCCAAATACGCCCATTGGTCAGCCGACACTGTGGGCAACTGTACTCCCCGTAAATAATTCTGCATTTCGGTAAGGGAGACCTCCCTCCTCGCATATAACTGCTGAAAGAAAGAGCGAAGTGTACGTGCTATAGCCGTGTTCTCCTTCTGCAAGCAGCCCTGCTCATCCCGGAGCGCTGCAATCAACCAAGCCCCCCGGCTGCCCTGCAGGCATCACGCCAAATGTTTCCCAGGTCTATCTCCAAAGCAGTATAATTGATAACGGTAATACATGTGAGATTTCTTCGCTCTCTGGTGTAGCAGTTCATTAAGAGAGGTTTGCAGCTCCCAGAGGCTGCGCTTATGAGTCCTGCTAGGGTCCCCAGCACAGCGCCGCCGGGCTCGTACGACCTTTCTTTCCAATTGAACAATTTGCGCTGCCAGCAATTTACGCTTTCTTGCGGTATATTCGATGACATTTCCCCGTAACACTGCTTTTACCGTTTCCCAGAGCAACTCCGGTTCATCCTTATGCTGCTCATGATGAGCCATAAAGTCCTTCCAACACTTTACAAGATGATCACGGAAATTAGCGTCGTGATACAGCCCCATTGGGAATCGCCAGACCCGCGGTGAAGTAACCAGACCCCCCCAGGAAAGATCCACCCAAACCGGAGCATGATCGGACACTGCCGTGGGGCCGATTTGTGCGTCCCCTACCCGCGCAAAAAGCCTTTCGGAGACCAAAACATAGTCGATACGAGCACTAGAGCCATGGGCTCTCGACTGGTGTGTAAAATCTTTTTCTAGCGGATGCAACAGCCGCCAAGGATCTACCATCCCCAGGCGATGGCATAGCCCCCGCAGCACCTTAGTGGTCGGGGCTCGCACTCTTTCACTCCCACCTCCACAGGTTTCAAGCTCTATATCCAGAACCCCATTCAAATCTCCAGCCAAAATCAATGGAACATCCGGCAACTGCTCCACCCGGGAGGCTAATCGGGCATATAACTCCCGATCCGACACATTGGGTCCCTACAGGTTGCCCAGCACAATGGGCCGGCCCTCAAGGCAGCCATATAGCAAAATATACCTACCCTCTGGATACACGTACTGCTTTTCCAACTCAAAACGAACCCGAGTACTAATCAAGATGACCACTCCACCCTTTTTCCCTTTGGCCGGGGCACCCCAACACTGCCCCACCCATGTCTTCCGCAACTTAGCATGCTCTTCAGCCGTCTGGTGGGTCTCCTGTAGCATGGCAACATCACATTTCAAATGGGCTAAAGCCTGCAACACTTTATATCTCTTGATGGGGTTGCCTACACCGCACACATTCCAAGAAACAACCCTCAAGGTGGATTATATAAAAACAGGTTGTAGTTATCCGACATGTAGGGAAAATAGGGCAGGACCTCCCCAGCCTGAAGTCCCCCCCCCCCAGTCAATGAAGCGCTCCCAACTGCCATTCCGAAGAATAAACAAGAGTTCCTCTGTGTGTTCTGAATCCCCCACCCCACACCCCCTCCCTCCCCCTCCCCCACCCAACCCCCCCGCCCCTCCCTCCCCCCCAACCACCCCTCCCCCTCCCCCCACCAACTCCCCCCTCCTGACCCCCCCTCCTTCTCTGCCGGTCCCCCACCTTCCCTTTTACAAGGATCACGCTTGATGTGCTCCAAACCCCCCTCCCCCTCTCTCTATTACAGGCATACGTTGTTCTCCTATCCCACAGCCACACTCATATCCAACCCCACTTCCCCCCCCATTCTGCCCCCCTGCCTTGCATAGCCCAAGCTCCCTCCCCCCGTATTCATCCATCACAACTTACCTACCCTACTCTCCCCCCCACCCCTTCCTTCCCCCACAACCAGACAGTTACAAGAACCACATATCCTCCACAAAACATAATACAAATTAATGCCACCCCGAGAACAATTAACCACCCTCCCAAAGTCCTGTATAGCCGCAGGTATTGTCAGCCGGGGGAAGACGTCCTCTTCATTCCTCGCCTCACGCCCACTAAACATGGTTCTTATCAATTTTTATATGCTGAACACGAATATGACAGTGAAATTGCAAAGTTGGCCCTAGTTTTTTTGTAATCTACAAGAATTAATGTTTACATCACAAAATACATGTCATTAGTAACTATAATAGGCCTTCGGTTAATAGCTGTAAAAAACCAAGTCATAGACTACTTCTTAGATTTTTTTCGCCTGTCTCTTGTACAGCTGTTCGGGAGCTTCTTTTGGGAGTGTCCAGCAGTAGTCAGCCAGCATTATAGTGGACCATTTTCCCTGGTATCTTTGCTCCATCGTTGCGATATCCTGGTGAAAACGTTCGCCCTGTTCATCATAAGAACATAAGATATGCCATACTGGGTCAGACCAAGGTCCATCAAGCCCAGTATCCTGTTTCCAACAGTGGCCAATCTAGGTCATACGTACCTAGCAGTTTCCCCAAAAGACACAGGTTCCGCAATGTTTGTACTGGGTCAAGCATTGATATCCTGGGTACCTTCTTACGCCGCAAGCAGAAGCAGCAAAAAACAGCCACCAACAAGCCATGGGTACCTGCGTACAGAACACAAATCTGACAGGCAACAAGCGTACAGCCACGCACCGCGGGCCTGATAGCGTAGTCATCTGTGAGGTATGTATCTCCAACACCAAGCCCAACTGCACAACTTTGCCTGCCGGAAAACCCCCCAACAAATGAGCTATTCCTGGGAAGGTGTTGGACAGCTAACCATCCACCGATCCCTTCTGCTGCACTGAAATACCAAATACCCAGGTAGTTTACCTTTCCTTTCCTTGTTTTCTTTCCCTTTTTTTTGTTGACAGCAACACAGCACCCTCCGGGGGGGTGGGGGGGGGGGGTTCTAATGACCCTGGTGGTTGGGGGGAGGGACCTGGGGCTCCGAGATATTACCACCCCTCCAGACTTAAGGCTGGTAGGCCCTGCCGCCCTGAAAGCTCTCACTCACCACATAGCTTGCTCACAGAAAATCACACTCTTTTTCTATTCCCCCCCCCTTTTTTTGTGCCTATACTACTGAAAGCACAGTTACTTACCTGTAACAGGTGATCTCTGGGAACAGCAGGAATTAGTCCTCACACATGGGCACGTCGGCACCGACGGAGCCCGCGCGGGAATGCTCCCCAGTCTCCCAGAAGGAAAGCCCTTGGGAGCATCGCACAGCGCCCGCGCGCCGCCTTCCCGCCCCTCCCAACCAACTTTCCTCAGTTCAAGTTTAAAGCTGAGACAATAGAGAGAGAGAGGAAAGGAAAGACAGAGAGAGATACAACTCCTAGGGGAGGTGGGAGGGTTGTGAGGACTAATTCCTGCTGTTCCCAGAGATCACCTGTTACAGGTAAGTAACTGTGCTATCTCCAGGAACAAGCAGGAATGAGTCCTCACATATGGGGACTCCCTAGCTAACCATCACTAACCATACCACAGTTGTCAGGAAAGAAATCGAGATGGGAATCAAGGAAATGGATCTTTAGAGACATATTGCAGCCAAGTTTCTGATATTGCATCAGCATGTCTTCTACTAGTTCCTTGTAGTTTTCTGCCCTAACATTCCCGAGAAAGTTTGTTGACACTAGGCAAAAAGCATTCCATGCTTGTTTCGCATCACCCTGCAGCAAGTTGTTGAACCGGTCATCTTTGAAGAGCTCTCGAATCTGAGGACCCACAAAAACTCCCTCTTTAATCTTTGCTTCGCTGAGTTGAGGGAATTTTTCATGCAGGTATCGGAAAGCTGGCGAAGTGCGGTCCATGGCTTTCACGAAGTTTTTCATCAAGCCTAGTTTGATGTGAAGGGGTGGTAGCAGGATTTTGTGAGCCTCAACCAGAGCTGGGTGCTGGATATTCTTCTCTCCAACTGTTACATTTTGTCTGCGATTCCATTCCTTCCACAAGTAGTGCCAATCCCTTGCTCGGCTATCCCACTCACATAAGAAACACATGTATTTTATATATCCCTGCTGCAGTCCCATTAAAAGGGCAACTACCTTCAAGTCACCACAGAGGTGCCAGCTGTACTTGTTATAGTTAATGGAAGTCAGTAGATGCTTTAAGTTATCATATGTCTCTTTTATATGGACGGCATGCGCTACTGGAATAGATGGAAGACGGTTTCCATTGTTCAAAAGCACAGCCTTCAGACTCAGTTTCGAAGAGTCTATAAATAGTCTCCAGTCTTGTGGGTCATGAGTGATTTTTAAGACATTCATGAGGCTTTCAATATCGGAACAGAATACCAGATTACTTTCCTTTCTGAAGAAAGGCTCCAACTGCTGGTAGCGCTTTTGATATGAAGTAATGTTGACATCTTCTTCTAGAAGATTCCATTGTTGGAGTCTTGATCCTAGCAATTCTGCTTTCTTCTTGGATAAGTCCAAATCACGAACCAGGTCATTTAGTTTTTCCTGTGTTATTCTGTGTGGAGTTACATAAGAACATAAGATATGCCATACTGGGTCAGACCAAGGTCCATCAAGCCCAGTATTCTGTTTCCAACAGTGGCCAATCTAGGTCATATGTACCTAGCAGTTTCCCCAAGGGACACAGGTTCCACAATGCTTGTATTGGTTCAAGCATTGATATCCTGGGTCCCTTCTTAATAATGGCTTATGGACCTTTCCTCCAGGAACTTGTCCAAACCTTTTTTAAACCCAGCTACACTAACAGCCTTTACTACATCCTCCGGTAACAAATTCCAGAGTTTGATTACACGTTGAGTGAAAAAATATTTTCTTTTATTAGTCTTAAATAGTTTACCCTGTAGCTTCATTGCATGTCCCCTAGTCTTTCTATATTCTGATAAGGTAAACAATCGATCTACGTTTACCCGTTCCACTCCGCTCATTAATTTATAGACTTCTATCATATCTCCCCTCAGCCGTCTCTTTTCCAGGTTAAAGAGCCCTAACCTTTTTAGCCTTTCTTCATAGGAGTATCCTTTCATCCCCTTTGCCATTTCTTCTCTGAACCTTTTCTAATAACTCTATATCCTTTTTAAGATACGGCGACCAGAATTGCACACAATATTCAAGGTGCGGTCTCACCATGGAACGATATAGAGGCATTATAATATCCTTTGTTTTATTTTCCATTCCTTTCCTTATCATACCTAGCATTCTATTTGCTCTCTTGGCCGCCGCTGCACACTGGGCCGAGGGTTTTAACATGGTATCCACAATGACGCCTAAATCTTGATATGTTGATATGTTGATATGCATCCCAGTGAAAGTCTGGGTCACTGCATGCTGACGGACCAGGAGAAGAACAGGTCAGCTCACCCTTGTCCTCATCAGATGAATCAAGAGAATATTCTGATGGAGGTTCTGGAATAGGAAGTCCCTCACCATGTGGAACTGGTCTCCATGCAAACTGAATGCTTGGGTAGACTATGCTCGACTTCTTTTGCTTCGTTATTCCGCTGGAAAGAGGAGGAACCAAGTAGAAGTAACAGTCATTTATGTGGTTGCTTGGCTCTCTCTACACCATGGGGACTGCAAACGGCATTGATGGTCTTCTGCAATTCAACCACTGTGAAGGCTGTGTTGTACATGTAGCGCAGCATATATGCGGGGCTCAAGGCTTGTCTTGGTCACCAATTTTGCAACCGAAGTAAAGATGATATGCCTTCTTCAGTTGAGAAGTGATACTTTTCTTCTGGTTGGCAAATGTCACTTCCCCACAAATGTAGCAGAAATTGTCAATGGTATTAATGCACTTTCGCGGCATTCTGTATTGTACCTAAATGGCTAAAATTATATGATTAATAAAAGTTACATGTAACAGTAGCTTAAACTATCTCGCACACAGTCTGAAATATTTTAAATGCTCAACCTTTCCGACTGCGTATAGTACACTGCTGACGTCAGATGGCTTCAGCAGCCGTCTGGCAGTAGTATTGCATTGCTTCAGAAAATGATGCAATCAACTCTGGATGATGTGTGCATGCTGGTATTATGCAATGTGATGCAATATTACATCATTCAAAGCTTATTTGGGATGTTGTTGATGTCCTACTGGATAAATTTACACGTTGAAATGTCAAAAATGAACTACATGCAATATCTTGAAAACGAGAGCCAATAACATTTTTTTAATGTTATATTCATGTTCAGCTTACCAAGATACTATGGATTAGGGCCTTTAAAAGTCAGTAACGATTTCAATGTTGACCAGTGTAATCAACTCTTTGTCCCATGGCCTGTAAGTCAATCCGCAGCTCTGCCAGCACCTCTTTCATATCCTTTTAACTGCGATTACTTTTTTCTTAATTTCTCTGCACCAGTGCCAGAGATCTCCCCTCATGCACTGCTCCTCGGCGTGCTCCGGCTCTTCATCCAGTTCTGTCTCGGCTCTCTCTCCCCATTCTGTCTGCTGCGGCAACTTGGCATATGGGGATCGATATCTTTTTAATTTCTTCCTAGCTGACATTGCTGGCATTCCACCTGCTTCTTCCTCCTTTTTTTCCGCTGCTAGGGGACCCAATGCGCTTACCTTTTGCTATGATTTCTTCGTCCCGAAGCGAGCTCTGCTCTCAGGCAGTCAACGCGGTTGGGAGAGAATGGCTATCAAATATTCTGGCAGAAGGTCTTGGACGATATGATTGACAAATGCTTGGAAGACAGGCGGAGCTTTACAAAAGCCAAATGGCATCATGGTGTACTCAGAATGGCCATTTCTTGTGCTGAAAGCATTCTTCCACTCATCATCCTGTCAAATCAAATATGAGTATATTTTCCACGAAGATCTACTGTAATGTGGAGTCCAATTTAACCTGATTCCGCAACCGTGGGTATAGATGCACCCGCGATTACAGAATCAGGGACATGGATGTCTCCGGTACGGCATGTACAAACCACTATAGAGAAACACAGGCCCCCGCTGTTCTAATGGGACATGTATACACAGAAAACAGCCTGGACATCCCCGCGCTCAGCATATTCTGAAAAGATGCATGTTTCCAATCCTGCGCATCTCCGCGTGGCAACGCCTCCTTTGTTAAAATGTGCATCTCCTAAGCTGCCCCTCTCACTGACAGTGTTGTGCTCATGCAAACTACACATGAATACTGATGATAAATCCTGTAAATGGTGATGCAAACAAGACTATATATGCTAGTCTATTGTATGCCCACAACACTACAAAGTACTCTGTGCCCTCAAAGATATTATAAAAGCAAGTAGAAAGTAATATAATTGTCCTGACATACTTTGCATCAAAATTTACATGCCAATAGGAGAACTCCTTAGTTATTCATGCATTGGTCATCTCTGAAAACAGTCTTTCCAATGCTAAATATGGACCAGAAAAAAACAGAAAAGTTCTCAACAGCTAAATTTCAAAACATATCCCTGTCAATAATAAGGGATCCTCAGAATGAGAGCATTGAACAGCACATTTGTAGAGACAAATGATAACGCTTTTGGGCATGTATTAGTGCTGTTTGCACTGTTGAATGCTCTCATTTTGAGGGTCCCTTATTATTGACAAGGATATGTTTTGACATTTATAGTAGCTGTTGAGAACCTTTTCTGATTCTGTCAGCTTGATCACACTGGCACCTTTGACGCTGCGGTCATCCCTAGAGTCCAGGTACTGGCCAGGCATCCATGTCACCCCAGAATTGCGAATGAGCATACCAGATCCTCTTGTGCAACTCTCAAACCACACTCTCACTTGCAGTCACAAACAACATACTTCTGCCAAAATGATGCCCTACACCTATAAACAACAGCTGGTACAACATAATAGCATGGTGTCCCAGTACTAGAAATCTGATCTGCGTTTCTCACCCAAACAAGATTCTTTTCCATACTCACTCACATACTATTCCTACATAAACAGTCACATTTTTCAGAACATAGGAATTGTTAGGGAACCCTAGAATTGTCCCACAAATAGCAAATGACAGCATAGCCAGAATAAACACTATTGCTCTTCTTAATATTTCTGTAGGGGTGCTTATTAATATTTCTTTACCTTACAGCCTTCCCTCACGTCTGCTTCCTGTCCTTTAAAATGGCATCTTTTGTTCTTCCAGACTGCAGACACACCAGTATAAACCATCATTGTCACAATCATTCTTCAATATGGGACGCATTGAAGAGCAAGGCAGAACATTTTCTAAGTCCTGCCCTTATTCCATGTTTCTGCAGGAATAACAGGGACTTCTGCGAGATACTGAACACATACACAGGCCTTTCCTGAATACACTTTATATGTCTCCGTGGCTGACCATGTCCCCGATCCACCCATTCCCGCCCACGTTCAAAGATCCCCGTGCTAGTGCCATGGATGTACACGATTGCGGCAATTTCAGATTACAGTAATAGAAGTTTTCCCTAGAAAAAACATCTACCGCACTCATCTAAACGGCTTATTTGTGTTACAGAATAACCTCCTTAGTGAATATCTTGGCACCTTGGAGCCTGTAGAAGATTTTGGAAATCAATGGCGGGGGATACCCGTCCATAGCAGTAATTTATTAAGGCCTTGCTAATTGATGCAGGGCCTCAGAGATTCATCCTTCTTTTTCCCAAAACATAAAAAATAGAGTATTATTCAGTTCCCACACTGCAAGTCTGTTATCTCTGCTATGTCTTTCTATGAAAATGCATGGCGCATTATAAACTGCAGAATACAAATATTATTATTGGTCACCATCTGTGAACAGCATAAATTAAAGAGAAATGGAATCAGGAGCCTTTCAGCTACTTGATAAACAAGGATCAAGACATTTATATAAACAAGACAAGCTAATGACTAGCATAACCATTGTTTATGGCTTGAGTGAAACAGGATAAGTTGGTGCTGAAACAATCTAGTACGCAGATCATTATTCTTCCGAGAAAGATATGCATTAGCCATTTGGTGGGGGAAAGGTAACACAATATGCTTAATGCAACCTAATAATTCTAGGTTAAGGCTATTTTCTCTTGTTTCTGGAGAGTAAGATGAAAACTACTTTGTGGGAACTGTCAATGGTAATATATAGTGAATCAACTGCAATTAATATGGCCATACGGAGATAAACAAGGATGCTAACAGGTGGAAGAGAATTTTCAGGGCTTTTCAGATTAACAAAATGAGGAATTACGTAACTGTTATATAACCAAAAGGCATGTTTGCCTGATTTCCCCTTTCTGAGTTCAGTTCAGTTCATGAACTCTGATGGGGGATGGGGGGGGGGGCGTATTGAAAGGCATTTAAATGGTTGGCAGACCTGCAAACTGTGTAAATGCCGGTTGGTGGGATATTCAGGATATCCGTAAGTGCTGCTGCTACATGCCCCAGCGCTACATGGTTAGCATCGAGGTGTTCTGGGCCGGAGTGGTGGCGGTGGCTCCCTTTGCTAACTGGCAGTGACAATATTGAGCCACTGTGCAGCTAGCGTCCAGCTTCTGCTGTGACTAGAATATTCGATGCTGGTGGCTAGATATGGCCTAGCATTGAATATCCAAGGTTAGTTTTCAGCAGCGACGGCTAGCCGCATTAGTAGCACTAGCCACTGCAGCTGAAAATCCCCCCTCTGGCTTTTAATTACAGTACCTAGGTACTACTCTGGATTCAGAATTATCCTTTTCCTCTCAAATGGCTAAAATTGCTAAATACACTTTCTTGGCCTTGTGTCGTTTCTGTGCAATCCAGCCCATTTTTAGACACTCCTGCACAGATTACCTTTTTCGTGTACACAGTCTTGGCCAAGCTGGACTATTGCAACATTGCTTACCTTGGCATTTCAGTTAAAAAGGCTTCAGACTCTCCAAGATATGGTAATACATACTATCACTCGTGTCCACAGATATGATCGTACAATGCCACTGCTAATTCAATACCACTGGTTGCCTGTCAATTTATGTATTCACTTCAAAGTGCTGACCCTGACTCATAAAGCCATCTATGAAGCAGCATCAGTCTACATTTCCTCGCTGGTGACTTTGTATGCCCCAGCTAGAGCGCTCCATTCTCTGCATGGTTTTAGGCTATGCTTTCCATCTCTAGCAGCCATTAAATATGAAAGTACCCGTAGGTCCATCTTTTTCATAGCAGCTTCCGCGCTTTGGAATTCTTTATGTGTACCAATTTTGACTGAGCAAAACTTTTAAAATTTCAAGAAAATGTTCAAAACGTAACTTCTTGAGGCCTCATGTCTTCATTCCAGTAGATTTCGTTACTTGCATGGAGAAGAAACTGGCAGACCCAGCTCTCCTTCCCTCCCCCCCTCTCTGTTCTATCTCCCTTCCCCCTCTTTCCTTTTTATGTTTCTTTGATAGTTTATGTTAATTTTATTTTTTTCTTTTGCTTTTAAATTGGAGTTCTTTTCAATTTTTGTTGTTTTTAGAATTCTTGTATACCACATAGATTGTTTATATCTTGCGATATATCAAATAAAACCAACTAAAAGCATAACCATATACTGCTGAAATATAATGCTATCACTGTGAGCCCTGATGACAGAGCTGCAAAAATGATATAGGGGATGAGCATAAAGGATAGCATTTTATGAACTCAAGTGGGCTGTTATAAAATACCCCAGGGGAATATGCATGTAAGTAGAAGCATAGAAAAAGCGCCCACTTTTATATTCTGTATGCACCGGACATTCCCTGGGGGTGGAAAACAGACAGAGCAAAGATGAGATTGTCACTTATGCACGTATTTGATAAAATATGCAGATAAGTGCATATTGTTTCTGGCATACACATGCATTATTCCATCTGTCATAGAGCTGGTATAGATGTATATGCAGCTATCTACCTAGAAAGCCTATGTGCCATGTTATAAAATTAGCCTCCATGTGATTACAAATTAGATGGTAAGAGAGCCAGAAGTAACTTTGTAGGCAGTCCCACTTGTCTCCCATTATTTTCTTTGAGTGGAAATAGGGCAAATGCTTAATACAGCGGCCTCCGAAGTTGCTAAAAATTAAACATGTTTACTGGTTGCTAAGGCCTAAAATGCAATGCCCGCCTTGGAGAAGGTTTTATATTTTTAGTTCTCATGATTTCAAGGGTGTAGTTACCTGGAATAATTGTAGGTTTAAAATGGAGAAAATATGAATGCTATAGCAGGAGATGATGTTTTGTGGAGAAAAGGGCCGAAGAGAGGAACAGGAGATGGTGAGAGAAGACAAGAAAGAGTGAGAGACATATAGATAGAAGAGGCAGAATGGAAAGAAAACAAAATATCAGTGAGGAGAAGACAGAGGGACAGAGATAGACGAGGACACCAGGGAGACCCTGGAGAAGAAGGATGATAGGAATAGGAGATATTTATGGCCACCAATCATGGCCAATGTTTTCCCAGATGCCCTTAATATGTCCTAGCCATCTCTATGTAATGTATTTTGTTCTGCTGAAGGTGACACCAAAGCTGCTGACATCAGATACTGTTTGCTTCCAAATGTACTCCTTTGTTGCTAAGAATTGTCATATGGTGTCTATACCAAACACACTATTCTATCAGTACCATTTCCATAAAGATGATTGATTGTTTTTTTCCTACAATGAAGTTTCCAAGAACTTTTGTGTTCCATTTCAAAGTTGCCTACTTCCTAGATAGATATACGAGTGGAGGCATAAGCTTTTGGCAGTTCTTGCCTCCTTGATGTCTCCTCCCTTCCCATTATCCCATCTCTTCCTCTTTCTGCTGAATTACCCTACATTCCTCCACCTGGTATCTAATGGGCTTGAAGTGGGCTATATAGAAACATAGAAATATGATGACAGAAAAAGACCACATGGCCTATCTAGTCTGTCCTTCCATAACAACTACAACAGTCCCCTTTTTACCTTTAGAGATCCTCTGTGTTTGTCCCATGCTTTTTTGAATTCAGTTACTGTCCTCATCTCTACCACCTCCACTGGGAGACTATTCCACAGATCCACTACTCTTTCCGTAAAGAAATATTTCCGCATATCACTCCTGAATCTATCTCCCTTCACCCTCATCCCATGTCCCCTCATAGCAGAACTTGCTTTCAGTTGAAAGAGGCTCTCTCCCTGAACATTTATGCCACAGAGGTATTTAAACATCTCAATCATATCACCTCTATCCCACCTTTCCTCTAAGGTGTACATATTAAGATCCTTCAGTCTGTCCTCATATGCTTTATAATGAAGACCACTAATCATTTTAGTAGCCATCCTCTGCACCGACTCCATCCTGTTCACATCCTTTTGAAGTTGCGGTCTCCAGAATTGCACACTATACTCCAAATGAGGTCGCACCAAAGACTTATACAGAAGCATTATCATCTCCTTTTTTCTGCTAGCCATTCCTCTCCGTATGCACCCAAGCATCCTTCTAGCTTTTGCTGTTGCCTTTTCTATCTGTTTTGCTACTTTAAGATCATCAGACACAACCACGCCTAGGTCCCGCTCTTCTTTAGTGGACAAAAGGACTTCACCCCCTATACTATATTGCTCCCTTGGATTGCTGCAGCCCAAATGTATGATCTTACATTTTTTAACATTAAATCCCAGCTGCCAAATTCTAGACCATTCTTCAAGCTTAGCTAGATCCTTCCTCATGTTATCTACCCCTTCCTGGTTGTCTACTCTAATGCAGATTTTGGTATCATCTGCAAAGAGGCAAACCTTACCTGAAAGCCCTTCCGCTATATCACTAACAAAGATGTTAAAAAGAATCGGACTAAGGACAGATCCCTGGGGCACACCACTGATAACATCCTTCTCCTCAGAGTGAGCTCCATTTACATGTACTCTTTGTCGCCTCCCACCCAACCAATTTCTAACCCAAGCAGTAACTTTAGGGTCCATCCCTAGGGTGCTCAGTTTGTTTATAAGTCGCCTGTGAGGAACAGTGTCAAAGGCTTTACTGAAATCTAAATACACCACATCTAGGGCTCTCTCTCGGTCCAATTCCCTGGTCACCCAGTCAAAGAAATCAATCAGATTTGTCTGACAAGACCTGCCTCTGGTGAATCCATGCTGCCTTGGATCCTGTAATCCACTGGACTCCAGAAACCTCACTATTTTCTCTTTCAGCAGCATTTCCAATAATTTACTCACCACCGAAGTTAAACTAACTGGCCTGTAGTTTTCAACCACATCCTTACTTCCGCTTTTGTGTAAAGGCACCACATGAGCCTCTCTCCAGTCCTTTGGCACCACTCCCAACTCCAACGAAGCATTGAAAAGGTCAGTCAGTGGAGCTGCTAGAACGTCCCCAAGTTCCCTCAGTATTCTAGGGTGTATCCCATCCAAGGTCTGCTCATATAACGCCTATCATGAAAGACCTACACTGGCTACCACTACAAGCCAGACTCTCATACAAGTCACTAGTTTTGACCTTCAAAGCCATGAATATCTACCCACCAACACCAATCAGAAAACTAATCCATAACACCCCTGAAAATAGAAACAGGAGGACTACAACTATGAACACCTTAATAGTTCCCAAGATGATGACATCATGTACTAAAGCCACATCAAACAGAGCTTTTTCATTGTTCGCACCCAGGAATTGGAATAAACTTCCCCACGAAATCCGCGGCATCAAAAGTCTATTACAATTCCGCAAAGCCGTAAAGCATCACTTATTCACAAAATACTACCCAGAAGTGTCCATGGACACTCACACAGCCAACAGGCCTCCCACTCACACCAAACACCCTAGCACTTTAATCCAACCAGAAAATGGTTAGTCCCCACGAAAATCTACCTTACTACTATAGACTCATGCTACCCATGAATACATGTTCAATATTCACTCGAGTTTAAATATGGTACATAATTAAAGCATATAAATAGTATAATGTTTATTGTACATAGTTATCCCTGTTATTCCATGTTTTATATTCCCTTGTTCTCTGTAAACTCGATGTTACCTGTACACATTGCAGTATATTTTGTTCGATGTACACCGCGCTGATTTTAATAGCGCGGTATATAAGAGATGTTAAATAAATAAATAAATAAATAAATAAATCCGGTCCCATCGCTCTGTCTACTTTAATTTGAGATAGTTTCTCACAAACACAGTCTTTTAAAATTGTTCAAGAAGTCCTTTGCTTCTGTTCCTATTTGTGGGTGTTTTCTGAGGTTCATTCTCTCAGCAACCATACCCCCTCACGTCACCCTTTTGAGTCCCTTACTGACAAAGAAGAATGACAAATAGAAACACACAAACACTCTCTCATCCACTCCCCCATGGACCTGAAGCATGAACTAAGGAAAGCTAAAACACATAGGGGTCTATACTGAACCACCCAACGGGACGTCCATCCCCGCTATTCATGCAGGCTGCAGCCCCCGACTAACTTTCCTGCCGATTGTGTGGGGAAGTTAGTTGGGGGCGGGGAAGAGGCGGCCCGGGGGCAGAGAGTGGGTGGGCAGTGAGCGGTCACTGGCCCTGGACGTACAGGGCCGATTCTAATGTCGGCCCTGAATGTCCAGGGCCAACAAAATGAAGGCAGAATAACTTCCCTGGATATGTTTTTTCTCATGGTCCGGGGCATGGCAGGGGCAGGGGGGGGGGGCCAGGGTTTATTCCCTGCAGCCCAACCCTGGCCTTAGGAGTCCAGATTGGGAGTTGGGCTGCGGGGAATAAGCCTTTCTCTGCGGCGGCCGGCATCGCGGCTTTTAAATGGAGCCGTGGTGCCATGGCAGCATGGCGCCATGGCTTTGTGGCTCTATTTAAATGCCCTAGTTAGTCGGGCAGGGCATGTACATACAGGCTGGGACTGAATCGCAGTCCCGGCCTGCACGTTCATACCTGTTCGCGATTCTGATCCCGCAGGGCTAGACGTGCCCCGCGGGATCAGAATCGCGATCTCCTTTGTCTGTCCGGCTCAGCCCAGACATACAAAGGTGATCTACATCTGGGACAGAATTGGGCACATAAGGAGTATAAAACATAACAAAATCTGTTATTGCCTGTTTTTTCCAGTTATCCTTCCAGTTTTAAGATAAAAAGGAGGAGCCATGAAGAAAAGAAGACTGAACATGTTCCATTTGGGGTGTGCGTACTTTTTTGAGTAGTGTTCAGATGCTATTGAGCTCTTAAGTGGTATTTCAGTGGTACATTTTTTATGATATTGTTCATACAGAGCAGTCACAAGGGCGTACACCAAGAGCCAAGCCAGGGGAGTACCTGGCTACCATTTTGAACCAGTCTATGAGCATACAAGCCTAAAAGGGAAGGTGGGTATGCTAAAGGGAAATATTGCTTGAAGTGCCTTTTTGGTTTGGTTGCCTTGCATGCATATGTAGTGTAATCAGTGGATTATAATAAGAATAAAAATTAAAGATTTTTACCTGAGGTTTCCAGTACCTTTGATTTGTTGGTGGTGCTGTCATTTGGCAGGGGAGGACTGGAACAGTGTCAAAAATGGAATAAAAGTAGGACTGACATGGCCCCATGTAAAGAAACTAAAGTCTGGGCTTGCTGCAGTTCAGCGCAGGAAGGGTTAAAACCTTAATAATGCTCTACAGTTTTAAATGAGAATGTATGGCAGCTGTTTTTAAATTAAAATAAAGAAAAAAATAGAGCTGCAATGCTGAGCAGGTTTTAAAAAGCATGACTGCATACAAAATTAAATAAAGATTGGGGCTGCTGGCTGCCTTAAAGTAATTAAACAGTTAAATGAAAGGGCAGGAGGCTGCCAGTGATCAGGCAGAGTAGGGATCTTCCTGGAGAGCTCAGCTGAAGCTTATTGCAGGCAGGAAGATAGTGTTTCAGTGAGGGTACTAAAAATCCTTTGAAAGAGTAATTAAGGGTGTTGTGGGGGAGATTATCTTTAATTTGTTGGAAAGAGTGAGTTTTGAAGGGTGCTTCTGACTTGTTTGGAATGCTATTGTGTGTTTGAGTTGAGGGTCAGTTCGGGTTTGTCTGTGAAGAGAGAGGTTAGTATACTGGCTGTGGTAGAGAGGGAAGGTTTTATTTTAGAGATTTTTGGGCTATAAAAGAGAGAATCCTTGGGTAATAAAAAATAAATTGGATGCTTCTCTGTAGTTTTATGGAGAAAAAAGAGGTAAAGGTGATATTTTTGGAAAAGGATTGCCTAGTGAGATTTCCTTGAGTATCCTTTGAACAAGTGGTTTAAATATTGTTTTGAAATTTACTGAGCTGTTTAATACTTAATTGTTGAAAGCTGACAACTAATTTAAGAAAGATTTGGTTGGTCATGAAGCCAGATAGTTGTCAAAGCAACTCCATTTAAAAGCCCTGACTGAGATAGCTGGGGACAATCCTGCATGTGCAGGCTGGACTGAATCGAAGTCCAGGCCTGCACGTGCAGAACTGTTACGATTCAGAATCGCAATCCTCTCTGGGCATCCAGTACAGTCCGGACGCACAGAGGGAATCTATGTCTGGGACGGAATCAGTTCCTAAGTGTACATTTTTGTTTGTTTAGAGTGCACACATCATATTTATTTGAGCTCAAATACTTTTAATTTTCTTTCTAAATATTTGAGTCCAGTTATACTTATTGGGGAATATGCCTGAAGAAACTGCAAAAGAAAAAAGAGGACACAGTAAGTTTGACTTGCTGCAAAGGAATTTATATAACAATCCAAGATTCTAAACGAAATACTTACCTGACTATAAGAAAATCATTTATCCTGAGAAGAAAAGAAGCACAGTTTTAAAGAAAGAATCTTGTTCCAAAAGCTAGAATATATTGCATTGATAGTTGAACAATACTTATCTGACATACTGTTGTCTTGATGGGAAGTATGCTGTAAAACAAGAAAGAAAGAGTAGTTAAGTTATTTTAGTTCAATTGTTGCTGCTTAGACATTTTAATTCCTATACTAGGTATTTTAGGCATGTTTGTTAATAATTTAATATTTAAACAACTCTGGATCCTTATTTAAAGGTACAGTACATATTGTAAAAGATTTGTGTCATCTTAACTAAACAAACAATAGTCATACCATTGTAGGTATTAAGATCCTGAATTATAGTTTTTTTATTGCTCCAGTGAATTTGTTGTCAGTTCTCTGATAACAAAGTTGCTGGACAGTAGTGTTTTTCCATTGTGCTCCCTCCAGAGGTGTTCTATCCCGCGTTTTGGCTATACAACTACAGTAACATCTAGCGGGGTATAAGTAGAGGCTAGTATGACCAGAAGCCAGGTTACAGTAGAGATCCTTTCAGAACCTCACCATTACAGCAAGCTTTGTTTGCAGGATCATACCATTCTAGCCCAGTCAGTAGTTGGCATAACATTCTCCTTGCTGCCTTGATTCATTATGCTTCTATATCTTCCCTAGGGTCCATGTTCTATATGAGGTGTGATGTGGCGATTCTTTGGTTCTCGTGTGCATGGTGCTATATGTGGTCATAGTTTATTTTCTGTCTCGTATGAAAACTCCCTTGATTCATGACTTGTCTACAGCCATATGAAGACTGTATGCAAGACAGAGGTTTTAACCATCCCTCTGCCTAAGTGTGGAAGGAGGAATGAGAGCAGGTTTAGGTCACTAGCATAAAAAAGAGCAGAGGTCTAGATTGGAATCTGCCTACTAGAAAAAGGTAGGCTGGAAGAAAGAGAGAGCGAGAGAACTGATCCCAGTGAGGACGGAAGAGACCCTGGTTCTGCTGATTAATATAGGAGCCCAGTACTTGCAGGACAGACAAGTAACGATATTGGGATCACAAACACAAATATGTAGATGATATCATCCATGTTCCCAAGAACTGTGTATTTTTATTGCCAAAGGACTATAATAGGACTGTTTTGCATTGCTTTTCATGACCAATAAAATAGTTCGGAGCACCACAGTTAGTGTCGAGTCTTTATGGACTGTGTGCACATGATGGGAGTTTCCTTCCCACTGTGGAGAGCCTGCTCTCTTTGGATAAGAGTATATGCTAGATGAGTAAAAGAGTGGGATAGGACTGGGAAGTAACTTGCTTTTTTGAAGTGCAGTCCTAGGGTAGGCCAATGGTTCACTGAGCCCAGCAGCCTCTCTGCAACAGTGGCCAATATCAGATGTAAAGGGGTGGTGATAGTCACGCTTGCCTGTTTAATCACTGTTAATGTCCTCTAGAAACTTGTTTAAAACCTTTTTGAAAATTCAGCCATGCTATGGTGAAATTAGACTTACCTGCTAATTGTGGTTCCTGGAGTGTAGCCAGTCTAGTCCCGGACCTCTGGGTTCCCTATCTCATTCAGCAGCTTTGGAGACTGAGAAACTCCTCCTTTTTATGATGTCACAGGTATATCCCTCCGGGATCCACCTCCTGCCATCAGTAACCTATTGACAAAGCAGACTCACCGGAGACAAAAGTAAGAATTCAACTAAAAGTCAACTAAAAGTCAACCCCCGCACTTATGCAAGAAGTACATCCCCCTTAAACCAAAATTTATCATAACAAACTGTGACTTTAACTTACACAGGCTTCTCCCTCCTCCAACGGAAAGGACAACCTGCCATCGAAAAACTTGAACAGACACTCTTACCTGTAAATGACCTGAGTACTTCAGGCTCCTTAAGAAGCGCAAACCTAGGGGAGGGATACGGGACTAGACTGGCTACACTCCAGGAACCACAATTAGCAGGTAAGTCTAATTTCACCTTCCTGATCGTGTAACCAGTCTAGTCCCGGACCTCTGGGTAAATACCAGAGCAGTGAGAAAATCAAATCTGGGAGGGCCCCGGGAGACCAGCCTGAAGTACTGCTGATCCAAAAGCGGTCTCCTCCGCCCTATGCACATCCAGGCGGTAATGCTTTGCAAATGAGTTCAGTGACGACCAAGTCGCCGCTTTGCAAATCTCCACCGGAGGCACCAGACGCACTTCGGCCCAAGACGAGGCTTGCGCTCTAGTGGAATGAGCCCGCAGCCCTTCCGGCACCGGCTGATCTCTCAATACGTAGGCCGAGGCAATAGCCTCCTTAATCCACCTTGCGATGGACGCTTTCGACGCCGCCTCACCTTTCCTGGGCCCTGCGAAGAGGACAAAAAGTCTGTCGGATTTGCGAAAACTGGCTGTACGCCAAAGATACTTTTTAAGCGACCTATGGACATCCAACAAGTGCAACCTTCGCGGCCCCGATGTATCTGCAGACCGCGAAAATACCGGTAAGGAAATTTCCTGATTCACATGGAAAGACGAAACCACCTTAGGAAGGAAGGCCGGCACCATTCTCAAAACCACCTTCGAGGGAAAGAATAACAGATAAGGCTCCTTGCAGGAAAGCGCCTGCAGTTCCGAGACTCTCTGAGCCGAGCAAATGTCCACCAGAAACACTACCTTTAAGGTGATGTCCTTGAGCGACGCTCGGGACAGTGGCTCAAAGGGTTTGCGCTACAGCGCGGCTAAAATGGACGGCAGATGCCTCTTCGGGACGAACGGCTGAGCCGGCGGGTGCAGAAACGAATCCGCCTGCAAGAAACGTTTGACATCCACATGACAACCGAGCGTCTGACCCCCTATCTTACCTCTGTAGCAGGTTAAGGCCGCTACCTGAACACGCAACAACGCCACTGCTAGACCTTTGGAAAAGCCATCCTGCAGAAAATCTAAGATTTGCGGAACGGAGGATTTCAAAGCCTCCAACTTTCTGTCCCTGCACCAGGATTCGAAAACCCTCCAGATACGGACATATGCTAGCAAGGTGGACCTTTTTCTGGCCTTTAAAAGGGTAGAAATAACCGCTGACGAATAGCCCCTCGCCTTCATCCGTGCCCTCTCAAGAGCCAGGCCATAAGCGAGAATTGATCCACATGCGGCATGAACAGAGCTCACTGCGCCAGAAGATCCGGGCAAGGCGGAAGCCGCCAAAGTTTTGCCACTACTAACCTCATCAGATCCCCGTACCAAGGTCTCCGAGGCCAGTCTGGAGCGATCAGAATCACTTGACCTCTGAACAGCTCGATCTGCTGCAGTACACTTCCAATCAGGACCCACGGCGGAAACACATACAGCAGCTTCCCTACGGGCCATTCCTGAACGAGCGCATCCAAGCCCTCTGACATCCTTTCTCTTCACCTGCTGAAAAAACGGCTGACCTTCGCCGAGGTAAATGTCGCCATGAGATCCATGATCGGCGCTCCCCATTTGCGCACTATCATCTCGAAGACTTCGGAATGCAGGACCCATTCCCCTGGATCCACCCGTACTCGACTGAGAAAATCCGCCTGCACGTTGTCCACTCCGGTGACATGCACTGCTGACAGATCCAGGAAGATGCGCTTCGGCCCACTCACACAGGACTCCGGCCTCGACTTCCGGCACTGTACTGCTGGTGCCTCCCTGTTTGTTGACATAGGACACTGCTGTGGCATTGTCAGAAAACACTCGGACTGCCTTGCCTTTGACCAGCTGCTGAAAAGCCTGCAGCGCTAGCGTTACCGCCCTCAACTCCAGCCTGTTGATGGACCACTTTTTCTCCTGAACCGTCCATTGACCCTGCGTAAACATACCTTGGCAATGAGCGCCCCAGCCCAAGAGACTGGCGTCTGTCATTACGGGCACCCAGGCCGGCGCGGTCAGCGCCCTCCCTCCTGCCAAGGACTTGGGACGCAACCACCATTGCAGGGACTGACGAGCCTCCTCCGGACATGGCAATTTCCTGGACAGTGGATCCTGTTGATGCGACCATCGGCGAAGCAACGCTCTCTGCAGAGGTCTCATGTGAGCTCTCGCCCATGGAACCGTCTCTATCGCCGCAGCCATCGTGCCCAGCAATTGAAGATAATGCCACGCCGAAGGCGCCCTGCAGTGAAGAAAACGGGCCACCAATTTCCGAAGGCCCATCGCCCTTTTGTCCGTCAGAGACACCTTTCCTACCTTGGTGTCGAAACCAGCTCCCAGATATTCTAAATTCTGAGAGGGAACCAAGTGACACTTTGCTAGATTGACAACCCAACCTAGCTCCTCCAAAAAGGCCACTATTCGAGCCGTGACTGAGAGGTTCTCGGACCTTGACTTTGCCCGAATCAGCCAGTCATCTAGGTACAGATGCACCAAGATCCCCTCCTTTCTGAGATCCGCCGCCATCACCACCATGACCTTGGTGAAGGTACGCGGTGCCGTCGCCAAGCCGAAGGGCAATGCTCGGAACTGAAAGCGACCGAAGGGGACTGCGAACCTGAGAAACTTGTGATGCTCTTGTCTTATCGGAATGTGAAAATAAGCCTCCGATAAGTCCAGCGAGGTGAGGAATTCTCCCCTCTGCACTGCTACAATGACTGACCGCAGCATCTCCATATGGAAATGAGAGATGCGAAGGCAGTGATTCATGCCCTTGAGATCCAAGATTGGACAAGCTCCTCCTCCCTTCTTCGGGATGACGAAGTAAATAGAGTAACGACATTGGTCTGGCAGAACAGACACTATCGCCCTGAGCTCTAGTAGCCTCCGGACCATCTCCTGCAATGCCTCGCGCTTGGCGGGAGACTTTCCGGGGGACTGTACGAAGGACTCTCGCACCGGCCTCAGGAATTCCAGAGCGTACCCTTCTCACACTACCTCTAGCGCCCACTGATCTGAAGTTACTCGGGCCCAGGCAGCATAAAACTCTTGCAACTGCCCCCCTACCGGAGGTAAGGGTGCCCGGGCCCCCCATATTTCATTGTTGCTTTTTGGCCATGAAGGCGGAAGAGGAGGTTGACGGACCAAACCCCCGGCCTGCGCCTCGAAACCCTTGGAAGGGCTGACCTCTATTAGAGTAACGCCCTCTCTGTCCTGAATTGAATCTCTGGGTCCGAAAACAGCGAAAATCTCGCTGCTGCCCCCTGCCAGCCGAGAACTGCCGGAGAGGCTTAGGCTTGTCTTCTGGTAATTTGCCTCCTTTAGATTCTCCTAAGAACCAGCTTCTCTGTCTTCCCCGAATAATAGGCACCCTTTAAACGGGAGCTTGCTTAATCTAGCCTTGGAGGCACTATCTGCCGCCCAGTTGCGGAGCCACAGGTACCTACGAGCTGCCACTGCTGACGCCATGCTCTTGGACAAACCACGCATAAGATCATATTGAATATCCGCTAAGTAGGCCGCACCAGACTCCAACTTGGCCGCCTCTCCAGATTCTGCACCGTTCTGGCCACCCTGCACCCGCTGCGACCAGCGAAGACAGGCTCTAGCGACCCATGCACCGCAAATAGCCGCTTGAAGCGACAGGGCATTCACATCAAACACCTGTCTTAACAAAACATCTAACTTCCTATCCTGGGCATCCTTGAGGGCCGCACTGCCTTCCACCGGGATGGTAGTCTTCTTGGTGACTGCCGAGACAGCCGCATCAACCTTGGGTGACTTAAAAACCCTTTATCCTGATCCGTCAAAGGATATAGGCGGCCCATGACCCTGGATCCCTTCAAAGGTGATTCTGGCACGTTCCACTCCTCCTGGATCATCTCTCGAAACACCCTATGTACAGGGATCGCCTTCTGAGACTTCCTGAAGACCTGAAGCAAGGGATCCTCCAAGTTGTCATCCTCTGCTGCTCCGGGAACTGGCATATTTAGAACCTTGAGGGCTTCTATTATCAACGCAGGCAGCTCCTCCCTGCGGAAGACGCGTACCACCCACGCTTGGTCCTCCCGCTCTGACAGCTCCCCTTCTTCCAGCTCCTCTTCAACATCTAAACCGTGGACCTCGTCATCAGACAGCGGCCCCTCCGACATTACAGAACACTCTGCAGGCAGCCCCTCCAAACGCGGTCTCTTGGCGCCACTGGAAGGGGCATCAGCCTGGCCCGGAGACGCGGCCCTCTTAGCTCCGGCCGACGCCTCAGGACCCTTTCCCTGCTGAGCGTTAGCAAAGAAAGCCTGCTGAAGGAGCGCAACAAAATCCTTTGAAAAAATTGCAGACAAATCTCTGGGCAAAGGAGTCTGAGAAGGCGGTGTGACCGGAGACGAAGAGGGGCCAGCCACTGGGTCCCCCAGGGCCACCTCTTGTAGCTAGGAGCTAGAGCTCTCCGACGCCATGCCCTGACCGTCCCCTGAGTCATCTCTGGGAAGGTCCGTGGAGGCAGTGTCCCTTACACAGGACTTGCACACTCCTGAAGAAGACCCCTTCTTCATGGCACAGACTAAACACAGTGGCTTAGAAGGCATGGCAAAGTAAAGGCAAAATAACTGGAAGGTAAACTGTTCCTTCAAGCTGTTTCCCACACAGTCTCTGCACCAGCTCTCAGGACTAAAGCATAACGTCCCGTTCTTTTTTTTTTTTTTTTTTTTTTACAAAACCCCAACTAAACTACAAACTCTAAAAGGAAAATTAACTATTCTAAGTGAGCAGAGAATGAGCGATCTTCTCCGAGGTGCCACAGACAGCCGCGGCAGAACAAATGTCTACCGTATGCAGCAACGGCATTCCTATGCTGTGCCGCCACGTGTCTAGGCCCGCTGGACTCACTTTGGCGCCAAAAATGCTTTCAACCACCCCCGCGTTAAGAAAAAGTGCGCCCTTACCTTTGGGCGGCTAAGGAAAGCAGCCTGCAGCAAACTTACCGGGACCACTTCTCTCTGATCCCCGAGAGCATCTGAAATCGCCGGAGACTGCACACACTCGCCCCTCTGGATTCTGCGTGCGAACGGGAGGAGCCTGCCAGCGCACTAACAGGCAAACCTCTGTGCGGCGCTGGCTAGGCTGTCCTCTGGGCCTCTCCCCTTAAGGCAGCTGACTGTACCAGGGGGGATCCCAAAGAGTGAGCTGCTGCTTAGGCCCTCTGAGTTAGCAGTTGTAGAGGGACCGGAAAGCCCACGAAGAGAGGGGGGGGGGGGATGATAGACGAGAAAGAGAGAGAGCAGCCTGCCGTCAAACTTAAAGGCACAGTCCTTTAAGTTACAAGCTCTTTCCAAAATAACTAACCCCCAACTAAAGTAAGTAGACCTAATTGTTTCTCCAGTGAGCCCGGCTCTCCTGGCTCCTATCTATCCAGCTGCTTGGAGACTGAGGTAACTGATGGCAGGAGGTGGATCCCAGAGGGATATACCTGTGACATCATAAAAAGGAGGAGTTTCTCAGTCTCCAAAGCTGCTGGATGAGATAGGGAACACAAAGGTCCGGGACTAGACTGGTTACACGATCAGGAATAACTTTATTACATCCACCAGTAACAAATTCCACAGCTAATTGAACATTGTCTGAAAAATACTTTCTCAAATTAGTCTTATATATTCTACCAGTTACCTTTGTGATGTGTCCTTGTGCAAATACTATTTCTAAAGTAAATAACCATTCCCTATTAGAGATCAACAGCATAATAGGACATCATCATACTCCAACTAACACTCCAACAGCCCAAACGTACAGAGTAAACAGACACACAAGAACATATTCAACTACAAGACCATATTGACCTTCACTCATAAGAACATAAGATATGCCATACTGGGTCAGACCAAGGTCCATCAAGCCCAGTATCCTGTTTCCAACAGTGGCCAATCTAGGTCATACGTACCTAGCAGTTTCCCCAAAAGACACAGGTTCCACAATGCTTTTACTGGGTCAAGCATTGATATCCTGGGTCCCTTCTTAATAATGGTTTATGGACCTTTCTCAAGGAACTTGTCCAAACCTTTTTTAAACCCAGCTACACTAACAGCCTTTACTACATCCTCCAGTAACAAATTCCAAAGTTTGATTACATGTTGAGTGAAAAAAGTATCTGGGAATCACTCTTGATAACCACCTCATGCTGAAGACTCAAATAGCAAATACAGCAAGAGCAATCTACTACAAAACACATACACTACAACACCTTTGCCCTCTCCTCGCTTTGACCCGATGAAAAGAGGTATATAAATATGGCTAAATAAATAAATAAAATAAATCAGACCTGCTCAGCCCTACAAGCCCTCACAATACCCCACACTGACTACTGCAACTCAAGGACTCCCAAATCAATGCTCCAACCTCTCAAACAGCTTTCCATTTGACAGCAAGGACCATCATACAAACATCCAAGTATGAATACATCACCCCCATAATCAGACACCTCCACTGGCTCCCACTGTAAAGTAGGATATTCTACAAAATCCTGCTAATGACTCACAAAGCCTTAAACCACCAGTCATCCGCCCACCTTTGCTCTCTCATCACACTGCAGCAATCAAACAGACCACGGAGAGCGTACAGCATGAACACTCTGACTACCACCCAAGCTACGACAAAAAGCTCCCAACAGGCCCATGCCAGAACTTTTGAATTCTATGCCCCATAAGAACATGAGATATGCCATACTGGGTCAGACCAAGGTCCATCAAGGCCAGTATCCTGCTTCCAACAGTGGCCAATCTAGGTCATATGTACCTAGCAGTTTCCCCAAAAGACACAGGTTCCACAATGCTTGTATTGGGTCAAGCAGTGATATCCCGGTCCCTTTTAATAATGGTTTATGGATCTTTCCTCTAGGAACTTGTCCAAACCTTTTTTAAACCAAGCTACACCAAGAGCTATTTTCCCCATGTATCTGGAACTCCCTCCCTGCCAACTTAAGAAACATCACAGACTTCCTACCTTCTGCAAACTCCTCAAGACCCACCTCTTTGCCCTCCACTTTGCATCCTCCACAAATGAACACTAAATGCTACAAAAATATGAAGATGACTCAGCAACCTGTACATAGTTAACCATCCCAAACTTCCCACACCTTGGGGTATGTTTACTAAGCCATCTTAATGTTCCTGACGCTAGTTGCAGCGATGTGAAGGATGCCATATAATGTTTGGGTGTTCCGGTCTTAAGGTAGCAATCACGGGTTATCACGTGATAAAGTGCGCCGTGTCCGTTATCACGCGATAGAGGGAGCCGTGCATGTTACCGCGCATTAACCTTAACTTCACGTGCTGACCTGCACGCACAGCAACAGAGGTGTAGCACACTGATTAATACAATGACTGCTGAAACAGGGGTCATGGGTTTGATTCCACAGTGGTGTTATGTAATAAGGCTGTCTGAGGCATTACCCTTTAATTTAAATCAGTGCTGTCTGAGGCATTTCCTTTTTTAATTTAAATTAGTGCTGCCAGCAAAAACACCCACAGTGCCGTAACCTAAGGTACTGCATAAGGCGCCCTATAAGGCACTCCATAGGGCACATTATAAAGTGCACTGTTCGCCAAGGCACCTTATAATGTGCCCTATAGAGCGCTTTATAGGGCACATTATATAACACCTCCCTGGCTGGCTACAGAAAGACTGCAGGTCGCCACACAAACTGTCTGCTGTGGTTACCAGGTGGGTAAACCTACCCGTACCCATGATGCACTGCACATGCAGATCAGCAGTCTACATCTGATCACAAGATGGGGTATGCACCCCCACAGCATCTCGGCCTGGTAGGGGGAACTGACCATGTGTGTTACTGGCACAGAGTAGCTACAGACCGTGACATTGTGCGGGACCTGTGCTCACCCTGAGGGTGAGGTGGGGCGCCCAGCACCAGGTCCGCAGCACCTGGCTTGGCTGAGATAGGCTATGCTGCAGATCCCCATTAGTGCCAGTGTGTGATAGGTAGTCCTTGCAGACACACTTAGGATACACCTTATGTCCATCTCTATTTCCCAGTCATGTCTAGCCCTTGTGGACTATGATGCACCCAGAATAGTGCCTATCCTGTGTGGGTGCCATGGTCACATGTTATAAGTGAAGGGGGGGTGTTTGGACCCAAAAGTGGATTATGTAGCGCCCGCCAACCAGCCCTCTGTGGCTCAGGGTGGGGGAACAGGATCTCCCACCAACAGATCTACATTCTACATCTCTGCAGTGGTGGCAGTAGAGGGGACCATCAACCCCAGTCCTGCTGGGGAACAGGCACTCTACAGGGCAGTCAGTGCATATCTGTACGCATCAATAAGGCAATGGCAGGCAGAACACTGGAGAAGCTCAGCTGCCCCCCACCACTATCTGACGTTCAGCAGAGGGCACAGTCAGTCTCCATCCACTGCACCCTGCAAGTTGTTCCAGCCATACAGATGCTAATGGCAGACAGTATGCTAGCTAGTAAATAGTGCATGTTCCTGGTTGAACTGTTGGCACCCAAAAATGGGATGAGCGCGCACACACACACCAAGCAGGTATGTCAGTGATTGGGCCTCAGAAAAGAGAACCCATAAATATCACCTGGGAGAAATACTGTATAGCACTATGGGGGAACCTAGCCATGCTGTGGTCACTGCTCAGTCAGGGTGAGAGTGACATCCCAGCATGACATGCTGTGGCCACCCTGTCCGTGCAGGTGGTGGTTGGGCACCCTGCCCAGGCCACCCTGTCCGGCCCACACCCACAGTACCGTGCTCCTCATTATGCACATTGGCAGACTAACACTGGAAACAGTGCAAGCAGTGTGAGCTCAGTAAGGTGTAGGCAGCCACAACACACTGGATAGACAGACACGCATTCACACACCTATGACAGCATTGTGCAAATATAGAGGTTTTTGGCAGCCCAGGCCACCACACCAGTCCTGGGCACAGTGCAGGCATGGCTATGGTACGCAATACTGTTGGGGTCACTCCCTGGGATGGTAAACACTGTCAGAAACCAAAACTGAAACACACTCCACAGATATCAGAAAGGTTGCTATGATGCAGCTCTGTCAACAAATTGTGTTTAACTTAGGATTTGTTATCTGCCATTAATCATAGCAACCTTTGGATATATGTGTAATGTGTTCCCAACTTAAGGGCGGCATTGCTAAGGTATGCAAGTGGGAATGTATTGGGAGATGCTGCTCCGCGCAGGGCCCAACAGCCTGACTCTCCATGAGGCTTTGGATAGTGGAACCTGTGGGTGTGGGTGTTTATGCCCCTGTTGGTTGCTGCTCTAGGGCTGAGCTTCCCAATTCCGGTCCTGGTGGGCCAAACACGGTTCAGGTTTTCATGCTGTCCCTAATGAATATGCATGAGATACATTTGCATACAATGGGGGCGTTGCATACTATTGCAGCACAGGCATATTTATTAGGGACAGCATGACACCTGAATGGTGTTTGGCCCTCCAGGACTGCAGTTGGGAAACTCTGCTCTAGGGATTGCACAGGTTTATGGTGTCTGTGCCCCGTAGGGTAAAATATAGGCATTTATGGATTGTTTATTTAATCTGCAATAACAGTTCCGTCTTTATTACCACGGTTTAGTACTGGGTAAATTATGGGGACATGGTTTGCAGGCGCCACAGCTGGGGCTTGAACCTGTGACCCTCAACACACTGGCTGTGTGTACTGCACCAAACTGTTGTCACAGAGGCAGATAATTCCCTGGGGCTACCATTAGTGTTCATTAGACAGACCTTGTCTGTTGTACCACACGGCACCCACCTAAACAGGGCTTGGCCTTGGTCTGCTGTGGGCAGATGCCACTGCCCCCTCCACCACCAGCAACCCTCCGCCACCATGCTGACATGTCCTTATACCAGTGGTGCTGGTGGTGCGCAGTCCCAGGCCATCCAGTGTGCCGGTAGGCAGCTGCCTATGGTGTGGGTTCTCATGTAGGGGTGCCTACATGGACATGCGTGCTTCCCCCCGGCACTGCCTGCCAATGTTCTGTGCCCTTGGGGGTACCTGCTGGGTAATATCCCCTGTGACACTGTGGGACACACACTCGTGCCCATGTTGGACCCTCGTCAGTTGCTGTCTTGCTGCTTTACAGTTTCGGCATTCCTATGTGCCACCTAGGCATCTGCCTAGTCCGCACTGTGCCCCATCTGAACCACAGCATAACAAACCTGCCCAATATAAAAGAGAAAACCCTGCTATTTCACCGCTATTTCACTGTGGGATCATTCACTTTGTAGGGGGACAGAGCATAGCCCCTTCCAAACATGATATCTTCCTTTTTACGCTTTGTCAGTAGTGCTGTCAGCATTAGTGCTACTAATGCTTTATGTTTAGCATTAGTAGCACTATTGGCCAGCTTGTTATGGGGATTTGAAATGTGGTTCTGGTCATTTAATATTTTTATTTGCCTTTTTGGTTCCTGCACATGTATCACTACTATCACTTCTCTGGGTTTCCCTGGCTTTGCTGTACATTGCTGACGTAAATGGTTTCTCTCTCCTGCAAATGTGCCTCTAGCGCGAGGTTTTCACTGGCGCTAATTTTCAGAGCTTCATTTCACGGCGTTAGTGTGCATGGGGCCTCTCCCTGCCCACTCTCCGCCCATTGACCCCTCATCTCCGCCCCTGGGGAGCCTTACTCCGCCCTCTGGGGAGCCTTCCTCCACCCTCTGTGCACCTTAATGCCGCCGCAGACATTATCGCGCAATACGTGATGTACTCGCATGGTAAAGCGCCATTATCACGCAATAACATCAAGTATCGTGTGATAACGTCAATGCTGCTACGTTAAGACGGTTTAGTAAACATATTCCCTTGTTGAATGTACAAAGTTACCTGTTTCAATGTAAACGTTTGCTTGTATAATTTCAGTTCTCTGTAAACCGTTTTGACCTTTGCGAAAAGTGGTATATAAATACAGCCAAATAAATAAAAACATAAGTAACTTGCTATACATCCCCCATGATTCTAGAAACCTCTGCCATATCCTTTCTCATTCTAACTGCACACATGCTACAGACACTACAGTTTTGTGGGCATGCAAAGAAATGTAGTGCATTGCAATAAATGTTGCAACTTACTAAAAGTTTAATGCACATGCTTAAATGGCAATCAGGGGTGGCTCAAGGCAATCTACTGCCTGAGGCGAGGGATGAGGTGGTGCCCCCCGGAGAGGGGGAGGGGCATTCTCAAAACTCCAGTCAGGGACTGAACCAAACCAAAAGCCACTTTGATAATGTGGTGGAAATGCAAGATGTTTGCACATCAAGGAACTAAAGAAAGAGCGAGAATGACAGCACAGTTTATAACACCAAATTATAATTCTTTTTTACTTTGTTGTTATAAACTTGCTTTTTCTTTCAGAACCCCCTCCTTCAACAATGGGTGCAGAGCAGAACTAGAAAATTCACCCACAATATAAACATATGCAAAAATTATACTGCAACTTCAAGAAGCCAGATTCTGCATACAATGCAACACCTCAGAAATAAAAAGATGTATTTCCCTGTTCGGTATAAAATATAAAGATAGCAGCAAATCCAATCATTAAATTGAAAATAAAATTCTCTTTTACCTTTGTTGTCTGACCATTTTATTCTCTGATCATGCTGGTCCCAATCTGAGGTTTCTTCTTTCCTCCATCTCCCAGTGATGCAGGGCCATGTGCAGAGATTCACTGCAGCAGCATTTGCATAAATTTAGTATACTTTATTTTAAAATGTATATGCCACTCATCTGAAATCCTAGGTGGCTTCCAAACATACACATGCAATTTAGTAAACAGATCATACAATAAAACAAGCATAATAATGAAATATTACATTTGATTAATGAAAAGCCACTTTCACAACCCTCCTCCAAAATCAAACCATTATAGGTATCTGCACATCAAATTTATTTTGCTATGACCAGATTATTGTTGAGGAGGGAAGATATAAAATGAGAAAAGCTGATGATTAACCCCCCCCTTTCCAGATCCCACAGACTATCAACCCCCTCCCATACACATTACCTAAAGAAGAAAATAACTACCAGGATATACACAAGATTGTCTGTAGATATGTTTATTGTTCATTGTAAATAATTATTTGACACAGTTTTCATACGTTACCTGTAAATAGTTATAATTTGCTGTTCCATGTAAAACTGTAAAAAATTGTTAAACTGTTCCCTGTAAACCGCCCATGATCTCTGGAAGAAAAGAATAAATAAATAAATAAATAAATAAATCCTGGTAGCCATGAATTCAAAGGCTGGTTTGGATTGTGCTAGAGCTGGAAAAGTCCAAAACTCAGCAGAGGTGACGTTATCAAACTACTAAACAAAATTAAACTTAGACATTCCCTTAAAATTTGAAATTTCCTTGAATCTAAACTGACAAAATATTTAAAAATTTCAGTCTGGCAACATAAAGAATGCAAAACTGCAAATATCAAAGACAATACATATTTCAGTACCCTCCAACCAATACCCTACAGCTGATTAGACTAAGAACCCAGAGTACAGGACCCATAGAGCAAATCTACTATTCATAACAGCACTAACTTCCAAAACTCACACAAAATGGAGGGTTACCTGAAAAGACAGCACCATAAATATTGCAGAGGGCCCTAGAACATCCATATTCCTATTCAGAAAAATGAACAAGCTGGATTACTACAGATCCCTACTTAGGGGTATGTTTACTAAACCGTCTTAATGTGCACCCGGTGACGTTATCAGGTGATAAGGTACCTTATCGCACGATAATGGCGCTTTATCGGGCGCAAATTACCTTAGCGCGCGATAACGCGTGCAGCGGCGCAAATGAGCGCTGCGGGTGGAGATAGGCTCCCGGAGGGTGGAGGAAGGCTCCCCAAGGGCAGAGAGAGAGGGTCAATGGGCAGAGAGTGGGAGGGGAGAGGCTCCCTGCACACTAACGCCGTGGAATCCGGGGCTGAAAACTAACGCCAGTGAAACCCTGGCGTTAGAGCAGATTTAAAGGGAAAAGAAACCATTTCCGTCAGCAATGTACAGCAAAACCAGGGAAACCTACAAAAAGTGATAAGTGTGATACATGTGCACGGAACAAAAGGGCAAGTAAACAGTGAAAATGACCAGAAGAAAATGTCGGAATGGGCAACTGGACAGATGCTGGAAAATGGGACATAGAGGGCTGCAGGCGGCACATGCCGTGGTGCAGCTGGGCCACAGTGTGGACTAGGGTGATGCCTAGGTGGCCCATAGGAATGCTGAAACAGTAGTGCAGCCAGACAGCAACTGATGAGGGCCCAACATGGGCACGAGTGTGCTTCCCACAGTGTCACAGGGGATAGTACCCAGCAGGTACACCCAAGGGCACAGAACATTGGCAGGCGGTGCTGGGGGGAAGCGTGGACAGCTATGCAGGCACCCCTACCCCAGAACCCGCACCATAGGCAACCGCCTACCTACACACTGGATGGCCTGAGACTGTGCACCACCAGCACCACCAGCAGAAGGGCATGTCAGCATGGTGGCAGAGGGATACTGGTGGTGGAGGGGGCAGTGGCAGCTGCCCAGAGCAGACCATGGCCTAGCCCTGTGTAGGTGGGTGCCATGCACTGCAACAGACAAGCCCTGTCTGACGAACAGTAATGGTATCCCCAGGGAATGCCCTCTCTCTGTGGCAACATGGTGGTGTAGTGCACACAGTCAGTGTGTTCAGGAACAGAAGGTCACAGGTTCAAGTCCCAGCTGTGGTTCCTGCCAACCCAGTCCCCATATTTTACCCACTACTAAAACATGTTAATACAGACAGAACCTTTATTGCAGATGATGTAAACATGCCCAAAACAACTACATTTTACCCTACAGAGCACAAACACCATAAACATGCAAATTACCTAGAGCAGAGTCTCCCAAATGCAGTCCTGGAGGGCCAAACACCATTCAGGTTCCATGTTGCCTCAAATAAATATGGCTGTGCTGCATTTCTATGCGCCGCCCCCATGGTATGCAGATGTATCTCATGCATATTCATTAGGGACAGCATGAAAACCCGAACAGTGTTTGGCCCACCAGGACTGGAGTTGGGCACCTCTGCCCTAAAGCAGCGGCCAACAGGGGCAGACACACCCGCACCCACAGGCTCCATTATCCAATGCCTCCTGGAGAGGCAGGATATTGGACCCTGCGTGCATCTCCCAATACTAGCACTTGCATATCTTAGCAATGCCACCCTAAACCTGGGAATACGGTACACAGCTATCAAAAGGTTGCTATGATTACTGACAGATAGCAATTCCTAAGTTAAGCACGATTTGCTGATTGAGCTGCATCATAGCAACCTTTCTGATGTCTGTGGAGTGTGCTTCAGGTCTGGTGTCTGACAGTGTTTACCACCCTGGGGAGTGACCCCCAACAGTATTGCGTGCCATAGCCATGCCTGCACAGTACCCAGGACTGGTGCGGTGGCCAGGGCTGCCAGACACCTTTATAGTTGCACAATGCTGGCATAGGTGTGGGGAGTGTGTGTCTGTCTATCCAGTGTGTGGTGGCTGCTAACACCTTCCTCAGCCCACACTGCTAGCACTGTTGCCAGTATTGGCCAGCTAATGTGCATAATGAGGATCAAGGTACTGTGGGTATAGCCTGGACAGGGTGGCCTGGCCTGGATGCATCAGCACAGGGCATAGGGCAATGGCTTGGACATTGTAGTGCCTGGCCATGACCTGCACCGACAGGGTGGCCACGGCATGTGCTGCTGAGAGGTCAGTCTCACCCTGACTGATCAGTGACTACGGCATAGCTAGGCTCCCCCATAGCGCTATATTGTATTTCTTTTCAGTGAAATTTGTTGGTTCTCTTCTCTGGGGCCTAATCACTGACTTATCTGCTTGGTGGGTGTGCTCACATCTCAGCTTTTGGGTGCACACATCTCCTCCAGGATCATGCACTTTGGACTAGCTAGCAGACTGTCTGCAGTTATATGTGTATGGCTGGAACACCTTGCAGGGTGCAATGGCTGGTGACTCACTGTGCTTGCTGCTGGAGAATGTCACATGGTGGTGGGGGGCAGCTGAGCATTTCCAGGCCTACTGTCTTCCTGCCATTGCCTTAGGGATGTGTACAGCTCTGCATTGGCTGCCCTGTAGGGTGTCTGTTCCCCAGCATGACTGGGGTTGATGGCCCCACTCTACTGCCACTGGTACAGGGGGGTAGAATGTGGATCTGTTGGTGGGGGAATCCTGTCTCCCACCCTGAGCCATAGAGGGTGGGTTGGGTGGTGGTACATAATCTGCCTATGGGTCCAAACACCCCCTGTCACTTACATCATGTTCCCATGGCACTAAGACAGAATATGCACTATTCTGGGTGCATCATAGCCCATAAGGGCCAGACCTGATTGACAACTTCAGATAGACACTAATGTATCCTAGGTGTGTTTGCAGGAACTACCTATAACACACACTGGCACTGATGGGTACCTGAGACATGGCCTATTTCAGCCATTTAAGGTGTTGCGGACCTGGTGCTGGCCGCCCCACCTCACCCTCAGGGTGAGCACAATACCCACACAATGTGACAGTCTGTAGCTACTCTGTGCCACTAACACACACCGTCGGCACCCCCTTCCAGGCTGAGGTGCTGTGGGGTGCATACCCCATCTTGTGATCATCTGTAGACTGCTGATATGCATGTGCTGTGCAGCATAGGTACAGGTGGGTTGCCCCTATCCTGGTAGCCACAGCAGACTGTTTGTGTGGTGACATGCAGTCCTTCTGTAGCCAGACAGGGGTTTGTTAGCAGCTGTAGCCCACTGGTTATTTCACTGCCTGTGGAGCCAGAAGTCATGGGTTCTAGCCCACAGTGGGGTTATTTGATAGGGCTGTCCAAGGCATTGTCTTTTTTTAATGTACATTAGTGCTGCCAGCAAAAACACCCTCAGAGTACTGTAACCTTAAGGTGCCCTATAAGGCACCTCATAGGGCGCCCTATAAGGAGCCTTATTGGGCGCCCTATAAAGCGCCTTATAAGGTGTCCTATAGGGGACATTGTAGGGTGCCTTGGCGGACAGTGCACTTTATAATGTGCCCTCTGGAGTGCCTTATAGGGTGCCTTATGCGGCACCTTAGGTTACGCCACTGTGAGGGTGTGTTTGCTGGCAGCACTAATTAAAATAAAACTACAATGCCTCAAAAAGCACTACATAAACATAAAGGGAGATGCCTCAGCCAGCCTTATTCATTAGGCACACTGGGGATCAAACTCATGTCCCCTGTACTATCAGTCAGTGTATTAACCATTGTGCTACACCTCTGTTTCTGTGTTTAGATGTCAGCGTGCCTACTTAAGATTACCGCGCGTTAAGATGCTTAGCAGCATCTCGCACGATAATGTGCACAGCGCACATTATTGCGCGATAATCCCGTTTTGCTATGTTAAGACCGAAACACCCACTCCTTTTATAGCAGCCTGCACACTATTGCCAGGCGCACGTTAAGACTGCTTAGTAAACATACCCCTTAGAAACTCCATGCTAACAGAACACACAGTCTCAGTCACACATGCAGAAGAGATAGATCTTCACACAAGTAGGGAATATATTAATACAAGCTAAAAGCAGACATATGTAGACAAAAAAAATGCTTTTACCCATTACTTTTAGGTTTACAGGATTTCTTTTCCAAAATTAAACTTTACTTCAGAGTGAGGCGAGAGAAAGAACTCACACACAGGCATCTGCATTGTTGGCAGAAACTAACATAATGGCTCAGTGCAAGTAGCGTGGGTACAACTAATGCCATCTCAGCCTTTTTGCCATGTTGAAATGCAGTAACTGCAGGGGACCTTACGTAATCCAACTCTGGAATTAGTTACCAGAGGATGTAGTAAAAGCTGTTAGTGTAGCTGGGTTTTAAAAAAAAAAGGTTTGGACAAGTTCCTAGAGGAAAGGTACAGAAACTATTATTAAAGAGGTCTTGGGAACTCTACTGCTTGCCCCCACTCTGAGATTCATGGTGCCAGGGGCATATATGACTTGCAGAGTAATGGCACTGAATAAACTTCTCACAGGTTCTTATTCTAGCATACACTTCTTGCATAACAAAGGTGCACAATCAGTTTCTACTTCCAAAGCTAAAACCTTGGTGGGCCTAACTGTCTATGCAAACAAGTGAGCAGAAAAAGCATTTCCTTTTCTTTGGAGACCATAGTATAAAAAGACAAACCAAGGGATAAGGGATAGTTAACACACACTCCTTCATTAAGAAAAGTACAAAAATAAAGCTACCACAGAACAACAATTCCAAAGAAAACAACTTCAAAATCAGACATAATCCCCCACAAATTTAAAACACAAGGAAAGGAAGAGGAAACAAAGAAGATAGGGTGCTGTGCTGCTGTCAGTCTTCTAATCCCAAGGACCTCTCGACTAAATTAAGCAGAAGAGGTTTACCTTGGGGTACAAATGTCCTTAGGTGTGGTGGTACCACAACACTCCTGCAAAATGGCAAGAACAAGGATGGCAGCAACTGTAACTTCCTAAATGGCATATGAAAAATTATAAACTTCCCTTCCGGAAGCAGAAAACAGAAGGAAAGAAAAAAAGAGAGGGGGGGGGAGAACTGAACTCAAAAATGACAACATTCCGCGACCCGCGGGCACGCACCTGTGGTCGCGTGCCTGAAGGGGTGTGACCAAAGGGGCCTGTCACACCCCTTTGGAGCCCCTTCGGAGCAATGAGGAATATCTTGTGGACTCCATGGGAAAGCAGAGGAAGAAGGTATTCCCAACCTTGGGCACCAAGACCATCAAGCTTGTGGGTCCTATGGATCGCCATGTACAGAGTGTCCAAGTTGAGCAGGAGGAGCAGGACTTGACCCTGGGGTCCATGAGTACTATCTCTGTTGCTTCTCCTAGTGTGCTGGGGTCTGCCCTACCCGGTCAGGAAGTCATGTCTCAGAGGGTTTCACCTCCCGGAGTGGATAAACCGGTTGGTGAGCCCTTGTTGGGTGACTCGGAACTTCCTTCTTTGTTTCCTGATGTGGGTAAATGTGAATGGTCTTCTCTTCCGTTAGTGCTGGACTTCTCTGCTCCAGCTTCGACTGTTACTTCCCCTGTTGAAGTTTCTTTGAGGGACGTGTGGGAAGTGGCCGCACGCATGGAATTATCACTATGTGCTTCTCTTTCCCAGGTCTCACAATTTTCTAAAGAAGTGGTTCAGAAGTTAGGTACTCATGATGATTCTATTGTTAAATGCAATACTACTTTGAATAAATTGGAGGGTCAGGTTTCTGTGGTTCAAGCTGTGGTATTGTCTTCTATTCGGGATAATGTTACAATACATCATCTAATAGAATCCCTGGAAAATGCGACTCGTGCAAGAAATTTAAGGTTTTTGAATTTTCCACGTACTCATTATCTATCTCCAACTATATTGTTATATTTTAAGGAGGTTCTATTAATTGAGGATGTGAATGCTATAAAATTTTCATCTGTTTATTATGTTCCCATATTGTCTGCCATGGAAGCTGCTTCTCCTATTTCCAGGGATGCAGATAATGTTTCTTTGGGTGTTTCTGCCTTTTTGGAGTCTTCTACTAATGAGATTAATCAATGTGCTACCTGAATTGTTTCCTTTGTATCTTTAATGGATAAACATTTAATTTTGCGGTTATATTTCTCTAAGAAGAATCAGGTGTTTTGTGGTAACACGATTCAGATTTTCCCAGATGTTTGTAGACTTACTCAAAGGCGGAGGAAAGCTTTTCTTTTGTTAAAGTCTCGTGCCCTGGCAATAGGTGCTTCTTTCTTTTTAAAGTATCCGTGTAAGTGTATCTTGATTTATGAGCAGACCAAATATGTATTTATGGAATCTGACCAGTTGAAAGTGTTCTTGTCTAGTAAAGAATGATTGTGATGTTTCTTCTTCCTTTCCATGTAAAATAGGGCTATATTGTATATTTTCCATGGGCCTAGCATGTATTCGTACTGGTATTATTATGTGTGTAAAGACTATTACTTGTTATATATCCTTTTTTGTTTCTCCTTGATGTTGACTTCATTGTAATTCCTGTTCATATCTTAATAAAGATCTTTAATACTTAACCCCCCTCCCAAAAAAAAACCCAACAAAAAAAATAACATTCAAAAAAAGAAGTAAGGAAATTAGCTGCAGAAGTTAGAAAACAAAAACGAAATCAGTGGTGCTTGACAGCCGAACTCCAGCTGCTGTTAGAGGAAGGGAACTCAGCTCTGAAAGCTAGTAACAGATGTATTCATTTTGTCCAATAAAAACAAGTATCATTTTTTTGTTGACCTTTATTTTCTCGCAGAGTTTAGAGTGAAAGGCTGCATCCTCTCCTGCTATTAAAATAAACTAATTTTCTGCTCACATACTTTCACCCAAATATAAGACTCGTCTGTAACTTTGGTTGTCCATAGCGAAATCTTACCATCTAGAGCAGGGGTCTCAAACACGCGGCCCGCGAGAGCATTTTGTGCGGCCCGCGACGCCATTGGTTTCACTTTTCACCTGATTGCCGGCGCGGCCGCGTGGGGTTAAAAAATACTCTCTGTCTAAAGTCGTCTTCTCCCGAGTCACGAGCCTGCCCTCAACCAATGAGAGACAGGAAGGAGGGGGGGGGCAGCCAGCCGAACGCCACGAGGCACCACGCGCCCTCGAGGATCCATTTTGTGCACAGCGCGGGCAGGTATGGAGGCAGCCCCCGGAATTCCCCGATGTTAGCAGCCCTGCCTCCCTCAGTCCCTCTCCTCTTCGGCTTTCAGAGCCGCGAAGGGAGAGCTTCTCCCTCGCGACTCTGTTAAGCTCGCCGGGGCAGATGGGAAATTTCCCATAAGCCTCAGCGGGCTTAGCAGAGTCGCGAGGGAGGAACTCTCCCTTCGCGGTTCTAAGCCGAAGCAGAGAAGGACTGAGGGAGGGAGGGCTGGCTCTGCCGGGCAGGGGGGGGGGGGAGTCCCGCGGGACATTTGATTTTGCCGCGGCTGAAGGGGGGGGGTAGGACTGGTAATGCCACTGGGGGGGTTAGGACTGGTAATGTGCTGTGGGTTGATGGGGGGGGGTTAGGACTGGTAATGTCACGGGGGGGGTTTAGGACTGGTAATGTGCTGTGGGTTGATGGGGGGGTTAGGACTGGTAATGTGCTGTGGGTTGATGGGGGGGGGGTTAGGACTGGTAATGCCACTGGGGGGGGGGTTAGGACTGGTAATGTGCTGTGGGTTGATGGGGGGGGGTTAGGACTGGTAATGTGCTGTGGGCTGATGGGGGGGGGTTAGGACTAGTAATGTGCTGTGGGCTGATTATGTTGACTTTTATTGAGGGGGGCTCAGGGATGCTTGATACTGCGGTGGCGGCGGAAGCAGCAGCAAGTTTGGATTTTTTAAAATGTACCTGGACTGATGGGGGGAGGGGGGGTTAGGACTGGTAATGGGCTGGGGGGGTTGCTAGGACTGGAAATGGGCTGAGTGGAAGGGGGGCTTGAACTGCAAATGGCTGATGGGGAGGGGGGCTTGGAATGGAAATGGGCTGTGAGGGGAGGGAGCTAGCACTGGAAATGGGCTGAGTGGGGGGGGGGAGCTAGGGTTGGAATTGGGCTGATGCAGGGACTAGAAAGGAGCGGATGCTGGGTGGGGCTTGAACTAGAAGGGAGCTGATGTTGGGGGAGGATTAGAATGGGATGGAGCTGGGAAAGTGAAATGGAGAGGGAAAAATATTTTGTGCGGGAGGGAAGACAAATCTACAATTGGCCAGGTTTTGGGAGAGTAAGTGGAGATTGAGGATGGAGGGGTAATATTTGAGTGGATAAAATAGGAATGAGGAAAGAGCAAAAGGAGAAAGATTAGTATGTTAAAGCAGATGTAGAGAGAGAATGAAAAAAAAAAACTAGAAGAGAGAAGAAAGGACAAATGGACAGCAGACGATGGAGAGTTAGCAGAAGACACGAAGAAACCATAAGAAAGTGGCTGGAACAATTACAACTGAAAAAAAATGCACAAAAGGTAGGAAAATATCTCTTTATTTTGAATTTATTAACTGGAATATGTCAGCTCTGGGAAATGTGCATCATTAATGTCTGTGCTTTGTTTAGTACAAGAAATTAATTTATAGTTTTATTTCTACAGTGTTGTTGTACATTCCAAGTTTGGCTTTTGGGGTTCCCGATTTAATTATTGTCTTCCTGTTTCTAAATTGTGATTCCTTGTTTGGTGGTGGTGTATGTTCTGCATGTGTAACTGAGCGGAGGTATTCTGTTTATGTAATTCCTATTTGACATTGCTACTTGTTCTCTTTTCCCAGTAGGTCATGTATTGTTGTTCTCTGAAATGTATTGATTTAATATTTGCAGTGTTGCCTTTTGATAGGTAGGGTCTGGTGCTTTGTGAGTCCTGGTAGTGCTGTTATGATACGGGGGGGTTTGCTATGGATTCTAAATGGGCAGTGTTTGTAGTAGTTCCTAATGTGCCTGGCGGTTGGCACTGGATTATAGTAATATAGAAATTGTTTAGTCTTTCTTTATCCATATACTTATTATGCAACATTATGCAAATCATTATGCAAATGAGGCCCCATGTCTTATGCGGCCCCCGGGTTACTTTACAAGTCCTCATTTGGCCCTCAAAGCAATTTGAGTTTGAGACCCCTGATCTAGAGCCACTCTGAGACTGGCTCAAAATCATTCATACAGATTAGCTGAAAAAAATAATCCCACTTTTACCAGTCATAGTCCAAAGTGTTGCCTTAAAAACTTGTGCTAGCTTTGCACATTGTAAATAAGAAGCATTTAAACTAGCTTGAACTCAATGACCTCTTTCTGTGCTGCTGCAGTGCCGGGGGAGGCCTGAACCTTTGCTCCCAGCAGCAAAGAGGGGACCCTGCAATGTGCGAGAGCAGAGTGGGCGTGACAGACATGCACGCACCTCACCAAGGATGCTTTCCTCTGGGGATCACAGCAGACTGTTTGTGTGGTGACGTGCAGTCCTTCTGCAGCCAGTTAGGGGTTTGTTAGCAGCTGTAGCCCACTGGTTATTTTGCTGCCTGTGGAGCCAGAGGTCATGGGTTCAAACCCACGGTGGGGTTATTTGATAGGGCTGTCTGAAGCATTGGCTATTTTTAATGTACATTATTGCTGCCAGCAAAAACACCCTCAGAGTACTGTAACCATAAGGTGCCTCAGAAGGCGCTTTATAGGGCGCCCTATAAAGCGCCTTCTGAGGCACCTTATGGTTACAGTCCATATAAGGTGCCTAATAAGGTGTCCTATGGAGCGCCTTATAGGATGCCCTATAGGGGACATTATAGGGTGCCGTGGCGGACAGTGCACTTTATAATGTGCCCTATGGAGTGCCTTATAGGGTGCCTTATGCAGCACCTTAGGTTACGGCACGTGAGGGTGTGTTTGCTGGCAGCAATAATTCAAATACAAATAAAATGCCTTAAGAAACAATACTTACATGTCAAAGCTGATGCCTCAGCCAGCCTTATGCATTAGGCACACTGGGGGATCAAACTCATGACCCCTGTATCATCAGTCAGTGTATTAACCATTGTGCTACACCTCTGTTTCTATGTTTGCATCTCTGGGCGCCTACTTAAGATTACCGCGCGTTAACGCGCTTAGCAGCGCTTCGCCCGATAATGTGCACAGCAGCGCGCGTTATCGCGCGATAATCCCGTTTTGCTACTTTAAGACTGAAATACCCACTCCTTTTATGGCAGCCTGCACACTATCGCCAGGCGCACGTTAAGACGGTTTAGTAAACATACCCCATAGAGTACAAAATGACTTATGGGGACCATTTTGGCAAACTCAAGAAATTCTAGGAACAGCTTCGCGCAAACTGACTGAATCTCACCACTGGTCCCGACAAATAAAAAGGTTGAGAACCACTGTTCTAACAGCATCATATGTACTGAAACTTTAAGGCTTCTTTTCTTGGAGTTTTTTTCCCTCAGGTAGAGTGTGTAATTTCTTTCATGTCAGGAAGAAATATGCGGATTTAAAAATTTATTTGAAAGTGTGATTTTATGTCTTAGTCGATGGATAAAAGCTATGACCTCCAACTGCAAAATTCATGACATTCAGTGCTAAACACTAATGAAAAATGTGTCTATATCAACAAAACTATACATCTGCTAAATGTAGCTGTGACTCTGGTATGTTGTGTTGGGGAAAGGAGTAAGTTGGTACTCGTTATGCTTGAGTGATTTCTTAAAGTGGGGGGTAACCTGTTTCTTTCAAGGATTTTATTAATTAGCTCAGCCAGCCACTGAAGTTAGTGGCCTTGCTTTACTTGCCTATTTCCCTGCCACTGGCCGCTGCTTGAATTTTTGAGAGTCCTTGGAGGGAGACAGCCAGCTGTCTCTTTCAGTCATAGGAGCCCTGAATTCCCAACATTTTACTGTGGGGAGAAAAAGTTCATTAAATGCTCCCATTCAGTCTCTTCTCTCAAATGGATGAGTTGTGTACCTTATATTATAGGTACAAAGTCTGATAATTATGCAAATATTTTTGCAAATGAGGCCCCACTATGTGTCTCCACATAAGACCCTGCACAGGGCTGGCCCAAGGGTTTCTGCCACTCTAGGCAGAAACCCCAGCTGTCCTGCCCCCCCCCCCCCCCCCGCTAAGCTGCAATGAACTTCCTGCTGAGTCCCCGTGCACTGCCCTCCCAACTGAGCCGAGCCGAGCCGCCACCCTCCGCTGCTGCTGATTCAGTCTTGGGGGGAGGCAGCAGCAGTTTTTCAAAAGCGGTGGCTTTGTGTCACCGCTTTGTTACCCGCGACAGGCTATGTGTTGCAGCACACAAGGCTGGCCGCTTCTGACCCCCCTCTGACTTGCGTCGGAGGGGGATCAGAAGCAGCAGGTCATGTGTATCAAAGCACACGGCCTGCCATGGGCAATAAAATGGCGGCATAAAGCTTTCCACCCTGGCCAACTGCCTTAGGCAGCTGCCTAGCTCACCTAGTGGATGGGTTGGGTTGCCCCTGCACAGCCCTACTCCTATCCCTCACCCAATCACCTTGCCCCCACTGTCCTCCTAATCTCTGGTCAATTTCGTAGTCCCCACTTCCCCCCTCCCCCCAAGCAACTCCAAGACCTCACTCACAATCCTACCCAAGTCCTGAGTCATTACCTAAACTCCCAATACTCAGCATATCTTAGAGCCTTTCTTTTGTTTTCTCAACCAGCCTTAGAATCTCCACCTGTCAGAGTCCCAGCTTTCCCACATGCTATGTCCCTAGTACTGTCTCCCCTTCCCCAGCACCCACCCATTTACCCCCTTCTACAATATTCATTAACCTTGCCTTTCCTACTTCTTACCCTGCTTGTGTCTTTGTACTCTTCCCTTTCAACCTTCCCCTTGTTGCCTTTGCTTCATCCCCTCTCCCCATAATAGCTATTTGTCCCTTCCTTTCTACACACATTTCTAAGACCCTCATCCACTCACTTACATAGTAACATAGTATATGACAGCAAATAAAGACCATCATGGTCCATCTAATCTGCACAGAAAGGTGACAAGTGTAGGTCCACCTGCCACTCCATGCAGATCACCCCTCCCCATGCCTTGGTTTAGGGGTGTCGCAGCACTCCGTGCAGGACACCCCTATTTGTTGAGATAACAGGGACAATTAAGGTAATTTAGATTTTATCCTGTTGCGATAATGGGATCCACTGTGTCTGTCCCATGCCATTTTGAATTCTGTCACTGTGTTTGCCCCCATTACTTCTATCAGGAGGGCATTCCAAGCACCTCTCATCTTAATTATTGTAACCTGGTCCTCCTCTGAATCATCTTTCATCCCTTCAATCTGTTCAAAACTCAGCTGCATGGCTTATCTTCCACCAGTGTTGCTATGCTCATGTGACCCTATAATCTATTTAGAAGAGATAGAGAGGGTCGAAAAGGAGGAAGAGTAGTGCTATATGTCAAAAGCAATATTAAAGCTGCTGAAATGCAGGGGACATGGGGAAAAGAAGAGGTACTCCTGATTGTGTTGGAAAGAGGAGATGGCACTGTCATCCATATTGGTGTGGTCTACAGGCCTCCAACTCAAACTGAAGAAATGGATAGTGAATTGATTGTTGAAATTGCAGAAGATAGCCATGAAGGGGGAAGTGATCATATTGGGTGACTTTAATCTACCCGATGTGGATTGGAGTGTTCCTTCTGCAAATCTGGAAAGAAGTAAAAAAATTGTGGATACCTTCCAAGATGCGTTACCTAAACAAATAGTGATGGAACCAACCAGGGAGAGCTCCGTGTTGCATTTAGTGCTCACCAATGGACATAGCGTGTCGAATATCCAGGGGGATGCACATGTGAGCAGCAGCGATCATCACATGGTGTGGTCTGAGATATAAGCCAAGGTGGAATCCAGTCACAGCATGCTCAAAGTCCTAGACTTCAAAAACGATGACTTCAGTAAAATAGCCAAGTACCTGAAGGAGGAGTTGGTGATGGAAGGGGATAAGGGAAGTGGAATTGCAATGGGCTAAACTAAAGGAGGCAATAAAAGGTGCAACAGATACATATGTGAGGGAGGTAAATAAAAATAAGAGAAAAAAGAAATCTTTTTGGTTTTCCAAAGAAGTGGCTGCACAAATAAAGGCAAAAAACCTTACAGCTTTCACAAAATTCAGAAGCTCACAAACAGAGGAACACAGAAAAGAATACAAGATCAAACTAAAAGAGACAAAAAGAGAAATAAGGATAGCAAAATCAAAGGCAGAAGAAAAGATGGCTAAAGATGTGAAGTTTGGCGACAAAACCTTTTTCAGGTATATTCCGGAGAGGAGGAAAATCAGAGGTGGAATTGCAGGACTCAAAAGTGCTGGGAACAGATTTGTGGAAAGTGACATTGAAAAAGCGAAAATGATAAACAAATGCTTCTGCTCTGTTTTCACTAGAGAAAATCCTGAAGAAGGACCACCTGTGTATGACAAATATACAACTGGGAATGGAGTAAACACCAAACCATTCACAAAAGATGATGTGTTAAAACAGCTTGCAAAACTGAAAGTGGACAATTTTATGGGACCTGACGGGATACATCCCAGGCTACTGAAAGAGCTCAGAAAGGTTCTTGCAGGGCCTTTAAATGATGTTTTTAATAGATCCTTGGAGACAGGAGAAGTCCCACAGGACTGGAGAAGGGCTGATGTGGTACTTCTCTACAAAAGTGGTAATAGGGAAGAAGTAACAAACTACAGGCCAGTAAGCCTTACCTCGGTGGCAGGAAAAGTAATGGAGGCGCTCCTGAAAGAGCAAATAGTGGACTTCCTTGAAACCAAGAGGTTGCATGATCTGAGGCAACATGGTTTTACCAAAGGATGATCTTGCCAAACAAATCTGATTGAGTTTTTGACAGGGTGACCAGAGAACTAGATCAAGGGCATGCGATGGATGTGATCTACCTAGATTTCAGCTAAGTCTTTGATACTGTTCTTCATAAGAGGTTTATCAATAAACTCAAGAGCTTGGGGCTGGGTCCCAAGATGGTGAACTGGATCAGAAATTAACTCACTTGGATGAAAGGAAGGTGATTAGCGGTGTGCCCCAGGATTCAGTCCTGGGACAAGTACTGCTCAATACATTCATGAGTGATATTGCTGAAGGGATGAATATAAAATTCTGTCTTTTTGCAGATGACACCAAAATTTGCAACAGAGTGGACTCCCCTGAGGGAGTGGAGAACATGAGGAAAGATCTACAAAAGATGGAACAATGGACTAATGCTTGACAGTTAAGATTTAATGTGAAGAAGTGCAGTGTCATGCACTTGGGAAGCAGAAATCCAATGGAATTGTATGCAATAGGGGCAAGAGATTGGTGTGCACAGACCAGGAGAAGCATCTCGGAGTGATTTTTTCTGACGATCTCAAGGTAGTGAAACAGTGTGACAAGGTGGTGACAAAAGCCGGAAGGATGCCGGGTTGCATACAGAGAGGAATTATCAGCAGAAAGGAAGAGATACTAATGCCACTGTTCAAGTCATTGGTGAGGCCTCACTTGGAATATTGTATTCAGTTTTGGAGAGCGTATCTCGCAAAGCATATAAAAATGCCGGAAGCGTTTCAGAGGAAGGCGACCAAAATGATTTGGAGCTTGCATCAGAAGATTTATGAGAAGAGACTTGAAGACCTAAGTATGTACACTCTGGAGGAGAGGAGGGACAGTGGAAATATGATTCAGATCTTTAAATACTTAAAGAGTGTTAATGGACAAATAAACCTCTTCCAAAGACGGGGGACATTGTAAAACTAGAAGGCATAACATGAAGCTGCAAGGGGGTAAACTGAAAGGCAATGTCAGGAAATACTTTTTCACTGAAAGGATGGTGGATGCTTGGAATGTCCTCCCGATGGAAGTGGTGAGGGCAAATAGAAACATAGAAACATGATGACAGAAAAAGACCACATGGCCTATCTAGTCTGTCCTTCCATATCAACAACTACAACAGTCCACTTTTTACCTTTAGAGATCCTCTGTGTTGGTCCCATGCTTTTTTGAATTCAGTTACTGTCCTCATCTCTACCACCTCCACTGGGAGACTATTCCATGGATCCACTACTCTTTCCGTAAAGAAATATTTCCGCATATCACTCCTGAATCTATCTCCCTTCACCCTCATCCCATGTCCCCTCGTAGCAGAACTTGCTTTCAATTGAAAGAGGCTCTCTCCCTGAACATTTATGCCACGGAGGTATTTAAACATCTCAATCATATCACCTCTATCCCGCCTTTCCTCTAAGGTGTACATATTAAGATCCTTAAGTCTGTCCTCATATGCTTTATAATGAAGCCCACTAATCATTTTAGTAGCCACCCTCTGCACCGACTCCATCCTGTTCACATCCTTTTGAAGGTGCGGTCTCCAGAATTGCACACTATACTCCAAATGAGGTCACACCAAAGACTTATACAGAGGCATTATCACCTCCTTTTTTCTGCTAGCCATTCCTCTCCGTATGCACCCAAGCATCCTTCTAGCTTTTGCCGTCGCCTTTTCTACCTGTTTAGCTACTTTAAGATCATCAGACACAACCACGCCTAGGTCCCGCTCTTCTTTAGTGGACAAAAGTACTTCACCTCCTATACTGTATTGCTCCCTTGGATTGCTGCAGCCCAAATGCATGACCTTACATTTTTTAACATTAAATTCCAGCTGCCAAATTCTAGACCATTCTTCAAGCTTAGCTAGATCCCTCCTCATGTTATCTACACCTTCCTGGGTGTCTACTCTATTGCAGATTTTGGTATCATCCGCAAAGAGGCAAACCTTACCCGACAGCCCTTCCGCTATATCACTAACAAATATGTTAAAAAGAATCAGACCAAGGACAGATCCCTGGGGCACACCACTGGTAACATCCTTCTCCTCAGAGTGAGCTCCATTTACTTGTACTCTTTGTCGCCTCCCACCCAACCAATTTCTAACCCAAGCAGTAACTTTAGGGTCCATCCCTAGGGTGCTCAGTTTGTTTATAAGTCGCCTGTGAGGAACAGTGTCAAAGGCTTTACTGAAATCTAAATACACCACATCTAGAGCTCTCCCTTGGTCCAACTCCCTGGTCACCCAGTCAAAGAAATCAGTCAGATTTGTCTGACAAGACCTGCCTCTGGTGAATCCATGCTGCCTCAGATCCTGTAATCTGCTGGACTCCAGAAACCTCACTATTTTCTTTTTCAGCAGCGTTTCCAATAATTTACTCACCACCGAAGTTAAACTAACCAGCCTGTAGTTTCCAACCACATCCTTACTTCCGCTTTTGTGTAAAGGCACCACATGAGCCTCTCTCCAGTCCTTTGGCACCACTCCCGACTCCAACGAGGCATTGAAAAGGTCAGTCAGTGGAGTTGCTAGAATGCCCCCAAGTTCCCTCAGTATTCTAGGGTGTATCCCATCCGGTCCCATGGCTTTGTCTACTTTAAGTTGAGCTAGTTTTTCACGAACACAGTCTTCTGAAAATTGTTCAAGATGTCCCTCGCTTCTGTTCCTATTTGTGGGTGTTTTCTGAGGTCCTGCTCCTGGTTAGGTGTTAGCAGTTTCTAAACCTGAGGAGGTTACTAGAGTTCGGCAACCTACTGTGCTCAAGGAAAGTTCCACTAAAGCACCAAAAAGAAAGTAACCTTGCTTTAAAAAATATACAAAAACCCCTTTAAGAGCTCCCAGTCAGAGAGCTAGCAAAGTAATATAATAAAAACAAACAAACAAACCCTCAAATCCTTACTGTTTGTTGATCTGTAGAGCCCTGGTTAAGAAAGCCTCAACAGGGCAGGGCACTAGAGCCTTTTATGCAGGCCTTAGCTGCACTCAGGAAATCAGGCCCACTAACTCCTGATTAGGTGTTAGCAGTTTCTAAACCTGAGGAGGTTGCTAGAGTTCAGCAACCTACTGTGCTCAAGGAAAGTTCCACTAAAGCACCAAAAAGAAAGTAACCTTGCTTTAAAAACTATACAAAAACCCCTTTAAGAGCTCCCAGTCAGAGAGCTAGCAATGTAATATAATAAAAACAAACAAACCAACCCTCAAATCCTTACTGTTTGTTGATCTGTAGAGCCCTGGTTAGGAAAGCCTCAACAGGGCAGGGCATTGGAGCCTTTTATGCAGGCCTCAGCTGCACTCAGGAAATCAGGCCCACTAACTCCTGATTAGGTGTTAGCAGTTTCTAAACCTGAGGAGGTTACTAGAGTTCAGCAACCTACTGTGCTCAAGGAAAGTTCCTCTAAAGCACCAAAAAGAAAGTAACTTTGCTTTAAAAAATATACAAAAACCCCTTTAAGAGCTCCCAGTCAGAGAGCTAGCAATGTAATATAATAAAAACAAATAAACAAACCCTCTGTTACTGTTTGTTGATCTCTAGAGCCCTGGTTAGGAAAGCCTTATAATGAAGCTCATTATAAGTAAATTTCATTAGTTTAAATATGATAAACATGAAATGAGAAACAGTCAAGAAATGTGACCGATGCATTGCTTTTAGCAGGACAGATATGAAGGATCTAGACAAGATTCTCAAGTGCAGAGATGTATCTCTGCATGCATAGATTCAACTTGCTCAAGCCATGGTGTTTTCAATAACGTCTCAACAAAGGGCGGCACATCAAGAATTAATGATAAACGTCATATGGATACAAAATTTATTTATTTAGCTGTATTTATATCCCGCTTTTCACCGGGTCAAAGCAGTCAATTGGGGGATACATTTAACACGAGGGGATATGAGACACATACGCTAATACTTACAGGGAACATGGGCAATGGAGAGTTAAGTGGCTTGCCCAAGACCACAAGGAGTGCCTATAGGACTAGAAATCCCAGACCCTCCGGCCTGAGATTGCTGTCCCCAGGTGGGACTTGAACCCCCGGCCCTCCGGCCTGAAGTACCTTGTCCTAACCACTAGACCACCCCTCCCAACAAAAGTTGGACAGCGGAGAAAAAAGCGTGAAAATTAATGCCTTCAAATTAAGATGCTGGCTAAGAATACTGTACATATCATGAACTGACTGAAAAACAAATCAGAAGAAATCAAAACTAAGTTGAAATGACAGGACTTAGACTTTCATACTTTGGACACATCATGCAAAGGAAAAGATCATTAGGGAAACTTGGCAAGGTAGAATCTGAATGCAAAAGAGGAAAGCCAGCAATACAATGGATCAATATAATATCAGCAGCTAAGGATGCAACTCTATCAATAATTAGCTGCTTGACTGAAGAGCGAACGCAGTTTAGGACAACCATCCATAGCATCGCCATGAGTCAACATTGACTCAACGGCACTTAACCACAACAAGTAGGATAGCATTAGGGCAAAGGTGTGATTTTTAAGTTCCGTTAATCAAAGAGCGGCTTAACTATACAAATCAGTTGCAGTGCAAAAAAGGAGGATTTAATGACAGAAACTATTTGTGGCTCTAATGTCAATAGGATGTCTATTTTGAATCCCAATATGTTAATATGTTTGCTTAATGGAAATGGAAAATTAACAATAATTGGAAATAAGATGAAGAGGGGCAGGCAATGAGTAATCCATATTGCTTTGCTTTCAGAAGGATTAAGTTTCATGCCATGATTGGTGAGACACTGTGAGATTGTGAGAATGGAAGAATTAGTTTGGATTGTTGTAGCCGGTAAAGAAAATCATCTGGACATCATTAGCAAGATCTAGATTCTGTGTAAGAGTGGCCGGTTGCAACAGGAAAATGTTAAAATAGTATTGGGGCAAGAATAGTTCTTTGGGGCAGTCTAGTAGGGAGAGTATGCATTTGAGAGATTGCTATGTTTGATTTACTGAATAAGTGCATCATGGAGATAACATGTGAACCAAATATAGACACTATTTTTTATACCTATATCAGAGTCGATATTAGAGTCAACTAAATCAAAAGCCACACTAAGGTCAAGTGATACTATGATGCTGATTGATTTGTTTCAAGCCTGCAACTTACTTCATTCAGTAAAGAAAGAAGAAGTAATTCTAGAAACATATAAGAACATGATGGCAGTCTGTCTTTCCATACTAACTACTAAGCTCTACTGTAGCTTTTTTTCCTTTAGAGATCTTCAGGGTTTGTCCCATGCTTTCTTGAATTCAGATACAGTCTTTGTCTCTATTACCTCCATTGGGAGACTATTCCACGCATCTACCACTCTTTCCATAAAATATTTATGCAAATTACTCCTGAGTCTATCCCCTTTCACCTTCATCCTATGCTATTTCGTTTGCAGAGCTTTCTTTCAATTGAAAGATGCTCTCCTATACATTAATGCCTTGGAGATATTTAAACATCTCTTTCATATATCCCATCTTCTGTCTTTTTTCCAAAATATACATATTAAGATCTTTAAATCTATCCCCATATGGGTTTTTTTTAATTTTTATTTTTTATTTATGCAATTCATCATATATTACAAGAAACACTTGTATACAGAACACAATCCATCCTCCAAATTATAATTATAATAGGAAAAACCACTTAATATAAATAAACATACAGAAGGATTTATCAAATAGACCTCAACACAGGCAAGATGGACCACAAACACAAGATAAATTATAAACCTATAGCAGTTAAGGAAAAAGAGCAAACACAAGGGCGGTGAATATATCTATTCGCACTAACTCTCTATCACAAGAGAGCTACTCATAGGAGGTAATGGAGATGACTCCTGTACTAAGGCTAGCCTAGAAGACACAAAACTAGCCAGCTGGGAGGGTTCAAAGAAAATGAAACTATGCCCGCCTAATTTGACTAGGCACGTACAAGGAAACCTTAGGTTTCCCCATATGGTTTTTAATGAAGCCCACTGACTATTATGGCAGCCACCCTCTACACCGATTCCATCCTGTTTATACCCTTTTGAAGGTGTGGTCTCCAGAATTGCACATAATACTCTAAATTAGGTTTCACCAAAGAGTTATACAGAGGCACTATCACCTCCTTTTTCCTGATGGTCATTCTTCTCCTTATGCACCTAAGCATTCTTCTGGGCTTTTGCTGTTGCCTTTTCTACCTTTTTGGCCATCTTAAGATCATTAAAAACAATCACCTTTTAGTCACACCCTTCTTCCATGGACAGAAGTACTTCACTCCTTATACTGTACAACTTCCTTGGAATTTTGCAGTCTAATTGCATGACCATGCATTTTTTTGCCTTAAATCTTGGATGCCAAATTCTTGACCATTCTTCAAGCTTCACTAGATCCCTCCTCATTTTATCTACACCTTCCTGAATATCTCTATTGCAGATCATGGTATCATCTAAAAAAGGCAAACCTTAACCTACAGCCCTTCCACAATATTCCTTGAAAAAACTTTAAAAAGAATCGGACAAAGGACAAATCCCTGCTGTCCAGTCTGTCACTTTAGAGTTCATCCCAAGGGCACTCAATATACTTATAAGTCACCCGTGCGGAACAGTGTCAAAGGTTTTACTGAAATGTAAGTATACCACATCTATAGCTCTCCCTTGGGTCAGCTAGTCAAAGAAATTGATGAGATTTGTCTAACAAGACCTGCCTCTAGTAAAACCATGCTGCCTCAGATCCTGTAATCCATTATGTTCCAGAAATCTCACTATCCTCTGTTTAAGCAGCATTTCCATTAGTTTGCTTACCACAGTTGTCAGACTAATCAGTCCTGAAACCTTCCTATCTGAATGAGGAAGTTATATAGTTTAAAGGAGAAGTTTTGCCAAAACCTTAGCTGTGTGTGTGTATGCATGCATGTGAGCATACATGTGTTTGTGCTGGAGGTGTGGGCATGTAGGCTTCTCTCACTTACCCTTTCCACTGTCATCCTATACAAACTCTCACTGTCTTGCCCTATCCCTTCCCCCCATTCACCACATTCCCTCCTCCCCTGCTGCCATCCACTCCTGCACTTTCTTTTCTCTCCTTCTCATGCAACTCAATGTTGCACTCTGTCTCCCTTTCCCTGCCACCACCTCTCACTCCCCCCTCCCTTTCCCTCTCACTTCTTGCACTGTTGCCCTACTTTCCCTGCCCCCCTTGCGCTCTCCCAATTCCCCTTCAATCGCTTCACTCTTCCCTCTCCCTGCTTCCCCTTTCTTCCCTCCTCTAACCTCACTCTTTCCCTTATGCTCCTCCCCCTCACTCCTCCCCTCTCCACCACTTCCTTTGTGCTCTGCCCCCTTCCTTCTTTTGTCATCTCTAAACATGCCCCTTCATTTAGATTCTGCCCCTTCCATTCCACACTACTCCCTCCCTTTCCCTTATGCCCAGCCCATCTTCACCAGTGGGATTTGGGGACTCCCACCAGCTCTTCCTCTGCCTCCTCTGCTGGCGGGACCTGGGGACTCCTGCTAGATCTTCAGTGTTTGCTGTTACTCTGCCCTGCTGTTCCCGAAGTCCTATGCATCTTTATTGGCAGACAGACAGGCATGCAGATGGATGGACCCTATCCCACCTCAAAAGACACAGATTGGAAGACCAAAGAGGTAAAAAGTATCCTGAGTTGTTTCTCTTCTGTACAATGCAGTTATCTGCTTGTTCTATCCTTTGGCTGTTATTAGGAGGTCGTTCATGAATCAGGTACCTTACATTTTTCTACTTCTTGGAGAGTTCTTGTGTTTCATGGAGGGCCGCCTGCTAGATATACAGTCATTGAAAAAGATGAAGAAGGTAGCCTTTCGTGACAGGGCTTTTTCAAGGTTAGTTCCTAGACTTTGGATCTTGCTACTTGATGAGGTATGTTTGGAGCAAGGGTTATTACTATTCAGAAAAGTTAAAGGGAGAGTATTGGAGTAGCAGTAGAATGCAGTCAGACTCTTAGCACTGTAAAGCGATGCAGGCCTGTTTCAAACCAGATATTCGGAACGCAATATAATGAAATTAGATCTTACCTGCTAATTATCTTTCCTTGAATATTCTCCGGGCCAGTCCAGGGAAGGTTAGGTTGTCAATCCCCTTCAGCAGCTGAGGATATGAAGACATCAAGTTTTCTTGAGCCGTGAAGCCACTCCCCCTGAGGTCAACTGCCAGTCTTCTTTATGACAAAGCAGCATACTAATATTAAACTGAAATAAAACATAACATCAACTCCTATAAACTGAATATATTCTATAGTCCTACAGAAACAGAGGAATGTATAAACTTCCGTTTCATAAAATTTATAATTAATTTTTTTTTTTTTTTTTTTTTTTTTTTTAAATAAACGATTAGCTATCTATATAAAGATAAAAGCATAGAAGCCCCGATACTTTCTCTTCCTCTTCCTCTTCACACTAAAAGGGTGGGGCCCTGGACTGGCCCGGAGAATATTCAAGGAAAGATAATTAGCAGGTAAGATCTAATTTCATTTTCCTTTCCATTTCTCCGGGCCAGTCCAGGGAAGGTTAGGGCAATACCAGAGCAGTTCCTAAACTCGGGAGGGACCGGCCAACCCTGCAATAAGAGCTGACGCGCCCACTCTTGCATCTTCCCTGGCATGAACATCCAAGCGGTAATGTTTTGAAAACGTATGCAGCGAAGACCACGTCGCTGCTCTACAAATATCTACCGGAGGCACAAAAGCAAATTCCGCCCAGGAGGTTGCTTGAGCCCTAGTAGAATGTGCTTTTAAGCCAACCGGTGGAGACTTTCCCACAGCTTGGTAAGCTGCTGTAATAGCACATCGTACCCAACGAGCAATTGTTGACTTTGAAGCTGGATGTCCCTTCCTGGGCCCAGCATACTGAACAAATAGTCTATCCGTCTTACGAAAGGGTTTGGAAATTTTAAGGTAATTCTTTAATACACGACCGAGATCTAATTTCTTGAGAGCTCGATCGATCGGAGAATTTGATAAATTCGAAAAAGTAGGTAACACCACCGACTGATTAATATGAAAAACAGAAAGTACTTTCGGTAAAAAACTTGGGACTGTGCGAAGCACCACCCGTTCAGGCAGAAATTGCAAATAAGGCTCTTGACAAGACAAAGCCTGTAAATCCGAAATTCTCCTAGCCGAACATAAAGCTACTAAAAACGCTGTCTTCCATGAACATTCTCGTGGAGATTGCGAAGAAATAGCAGCCAGTGATGAACTTGATAAAGCCTCTAGAACAATATTCAAATCCCACGGAGGCACAATCTTACGTAATGGAGGCCGAAGAATTTTTGCCGCCTTAAAAAATCTTTGAACATCTGGATGAAACGATAATCTACGATTTTGAACCAATCCCCTAAAACATGATAATGCGGCTACTTGAACCTTAAGAGTATTAACCGCTAAACCTTTATCTAAGCCTTCTTGAAGAAACAAGAGCAATTGTGGTAAAGAAGCTACCCGTGGAAGAACATTCTGTTGTTTACACCAATGTTCGAATAACCTCCATACTCGGACATAAGCAAGAGATGTTCTCGGCCTCCTAGAATTAAGCAATGTAGCTACCACAGAACTTGCATAACCTTTACGTGTTAAACGAGCCCTCTCAAGAGCCAAGCCGTAAGCAAGAAGCGATCCACTTGTGGCATGAGAACGGGTCCTTGAAATAATAGATTGATCCTGACCGGCAGACGCCAAGGAGGCGCTATTAGAAGCCGCTTTAGATCCGCATACCAAGGACGGCGAGGCCAATCTGGTGCAATCAGAATCACGGAACCTCGGTGTCCCGCTATGCGTTGAAGAATACGATTCACCATTGGCCACGGAGGAAAAACATACAAAAGTACGTTCTCCGGCCAAGGTTGAACTAGAGCATCGAGACCCTCTGACATGCGTTCCCTTCGTCTGCTGAAAAATCGGCTTGCTTTGGCATTGCTGAAAGTTGCCATTAGATCCATAACCGGTTGACCCCATTTTAAGGTCAACTCGTGAAAAACCGCCACATTTAATTCCCATTCTCCTGGGTCTAAAATGTTGCGACTGAGATAATCTGCCTGAATATTCTCTCTGCCCGCTACGTGAGTCGCTGATAACGCCAGAAGATGGCCCTCCGCCCAAGCCATTAACTTCTGACATTCGCTTAGAAGAGAAGAACTTTTCGTCCCTCCTTGCCGATTGATATATGCTACCGTGACAAGATTGTCCGAGAACAAACGGACCGCCTTTCCCGTGAGAAGACGTTCGAAGTGCAGAAGAGCCAATCGAGCTGCACGCAACTCCAACATGTTGATCGACCATAAGGTCTCCTCCTGAGACCAAAAACCTTGAACCACTTGAGTTTGACAATGCGCTCCCCAGCCTGTTAAACTGGCATCGGTGGTGACTAAAATCCATGTGGGCTCCTGCAAAGGAATGCCTGCTGACAGATGTACAGGGTCCGACCACCATTCCAGACTCTTTCTTACTACTTCTGGGCAACACAGACATTGAGACAGCGGGTGAAGCTGCGGAGACCAACGGGAAAGCAGAGCCTGTTGCAACGGTCTCATGTGCGCTCTGGCCCATGGAACCAGATCCAAAGCTGCCGCCATGGATCCTAAAAGTTGCAAGTACATCCAGGCCGATGGAGCCTGGACTTTTAAAAACATCTTCACCTGCTGTAATATTTTGTTTATTCTGACTTCCGTCAAGAAAGCTGCTCCTCGAACAGTGTCGAATAAGGCCCCTAGATAAGTCAGTTGCTGAACCGGCCGCAATTGACTCTTTGCCTGATTTATGACCCAACCCAGTTGTTCCAAAAGTTGAACAACTCGAGCCGTTGCTACTTCCGAAGCCAAATGAGAATCTGCTCTGATCAACCAATCGTCGAGGTAAGGATGGACTCTGATGCCCTCTTTTCTCAGAGCAGCCGCTACCACTACCATGAGTTTTGTGAAAATCCGCGGAGCCGTGGCAAGGCCAAAGGGTAGTGCTTGAAACTGGAAATGACCCATTGGAAGTGCAAAACGTAAAAACTTTTGATGAGAAAGCCTTATTGGAATGTGAAGATAAGCCTCCGTAAGATCTATTGACGAGAGGAATTCCCCTGGGCGCACTGCTCGAAGTACCGTGCGCAGAGTCTCCATGCGAAAATGAGGCACCCGCAAAGCACGGTTGACGCCCCTGAGATCGAGTACTGGGCGAAAAGAATCCTCTTTCTTCGGAACGACGAAATAGATCGAGTATCGACCTTGACCGTACTGGTCTTGCGGCACAGGTATTATAGCCTGTAGGCGTAATAGATGAAAAATCGTCCCCATTATCGCTTTTTCCTTTGACCCTGGAGCACAGGGAGACAGGACGAAAGCTGGAGACAAGGGGAAAGCGAAATCTAGTGCATACCCTTTTTGAACTATCTCCAACACCCATTTGTCTGTGGTGATTTCGGTCCAGGCTTTTAAAAACCTCTGTAGACGGCCTCCTACAGGAACAAATGCCTGGACCAGGAGACCTTCATTGTGGCTTTTTGGATGTGTTTTGAGAAGACGGGAAGTAAGATCTACCGTAGCCTCTTGCTCCACGAAAGGACTGACCACGAAATCCCGCACGACCTCTGGAATAAGGAACAACTCGTGCCCCTCGAAATCTCCTAAAATCTCGTCCGGCACCTCGAGAACCTCCTACACCACGAGCGGGCCTTTGCCTATCTTCAGGTAAACGACCCCCTTTAGAATCATTTAAATCTTTTACAATTTTGTCAAGTGCTTCTCCAAAAAGCAATCTCCCTTTGTATGGTAATTTGCTAAGACGCGATTTAGAAGACACATCTGCTGCCCAGTTACGCAGCCACAAGAAACGTCTAGCCGCAATCAGCGCTGCCATTGACTTAGCAGCAATCCGGAGCAGATCATAAAAGGCATCTGCCATATAAGCAGCAGCCGATTCTAACTTAGCGATTTCTGCTCCCCGCAACAACTCTGGATTCCCAGATATATCTCCTTGAAGCCACCGAATGGATGCTCTAGACACATATGCCCCACAAACAGCGGCTTGTAGGGCTAAAGCAGAAGAATCAAATGATTGCTTAAGAAAGACTTCTAACTTTCTATCTTGCAAATCCTTAAGAGCAGCTGTTCCCTCAACTGGAATAGTAGTTTTCTTTGTTACCGCTGCCACTATTGCATCCACCTTAGGCATTTTTAATAAATCCTTTTCTTCCTGCGGTAAAGGATACAGGCGGGATAAAGCACGGCTACCACGAAGCGTAGCTTCCGGACATTCCCATTCGGACTCAATCATTTGCCTTATGACCCGGTGCATTGGGAAGGAGCGCTGTTTCGCTTTGAACCCTTGCAATAAAGGATCCTCTAAAGTATCCTGAGATTCAGCTGGAAGCAATAGGTTTAATGCAGATAAAGAATGGGAAATGAGAGCTGAAAGTTCCTCTTTCCGAAAAACCCGAAACATATTGGGGTCCTCACCAGGAGCAATTTCACCGTCTTCCAGCTCTTCACAAGGCACATCTAAACCTGAAACAGAAAGAGCTTCTGTTTCCTCTTGAGCTAAAGCTACAGGGAGCTGAGAAGCAAAAAGATCCAAAGGATCCTTAATGATCTCTTTAATCTGAGAAGTACCTTCCCCAGGGTCCTCAGAAATAGGAAGATCTACAGGAAGTGAAGAAGAGCCTTTAACCATCTCTGTAGAAACAGAACCATCAGATCTTGCCAAAAAAGCTTTGTGCATAGCTAAAATAAAATCCGGAGAAAAGAAAGATAATATATCTTCTTTTACCTCTGGCATAGGATCCTTAGTCTTCTCCTGCCTTAAAACACTCTTAGAAGACTTGCCTTTTTTCTTAGTAGGTCGTTGCTTATCAGATTGTAAAACAACGGGAGAATTCAAAATGGCCGATACACCGGCTTTCTCAGCGTTAAACAAGTGTTTATCCGTTTCCATGGCAACCTTTTCTGCCATTGCAACAACTTATATTGCCAAAAACTAAACTTAACACTATAAATCTTAACACACTAGATCAGAAAGTAGGCAAAGCACACTGATCTGAAAAACGCTGATTTAAATGCTGCAGAATTGAATCTTTATCTTCCGTGTCAGAGCAAAGATCAGCACCGCGCTGATTTGAAAACCGCCGATCTGCACACCTCAGATTCTGTTTCTTTTGTGTGCCGCGGCAGAGTCCAAAACAAAAACAAGAACCCCCTACAAAAATCGCGATGATCCAGAAAATCTGTGACCATCGGGGACACTGCAAACCTGCATGATTTTTCAAAGTTTGAACCGCTGCTAGCGGAACACTTAGAAAGCAATGAATTTTAAATGCAGAGGAAAAGCTGGGGCTCCCAGATTAACTGCACTCTTCTTAAAAAGGACGGAACACTTCAGGCAGGCTCTGCCATAGTCCGTAATTAACAGCAATGTCTATCTCCCTGTTAGGAAAAGAACATTGATCAATAGCAATGTTTGTCTCCCTGCTAGGAAGAGAACATTGATTAAAAACAATGTAAGACTCCCTGCTAGGAAGAATACAATTGAATAAAATCTTTAAGAAATTTAAAGTAGGACTATAAAACAAATCAGCTCTGCCAGAGCCAATTAAATTAACATAAATAAATAAAACCAACTTCAAAAACCTAAAGGAGAGAGCTAATAACGATCCTTTTCAGCTGCTGAGGAATGAAAGACTGGCAGTTGACCTCAGGGGGAGTGGCTTCACGGCTCAAGAAAACTTGATGTCTTCATATCCTCAGCTGCTGAAGGGGATTGACAACCTAACCTTCCCTGGACTGGCCCGGAGAAATGGAAAGGAATATCATATTTTTCATCTTTGCTTTAGGTGGCAGATAAACGCCCTAAGCAGTTTTTTGGTATTCTTTCTAAATTGTCAGCTTTGAGTTCTCTGTTATCTACTTCTCATTCTGATACCCTAAGTGTTGCGGACTTTCTCCCCCATGTTTATACAAAGATTGTTAATATTAGGGAGTTTTTGGTGTCGTTGTCTTCTGAGAAGTCCATTTATAGTTCAACTGTTCATGACACTGTGGCTAGTGTGACAGATTCACCATCCTTATCTTCTATGTCATGTGCTGGGAGTCAGCCTGAGTGGCAGTCTTTTGTTATTCTGTCTAGGTGGCTGTGTCCAAGGCTGTTTTGGCTTTGCAGCCAACAGCCTCATGTCTGGATCTGGAGCAAAGAAATCAGTGAAGGTAGAGAAGATGGCTTGGCTTGCTGATTGCACATGTACTTCATAAAAGGGAACAGAAGAGAGGGTGTCATCCGCAGACAGCAAGCAGCACACCAGAGGGTGCAGTTGCTGTGGGCACGTGAGTAGAGGTGCAGAGGACTCGCAGCAGGATGTCTCACACCGATGAGCTCTCACTGCTGTTCGTGTAGCCTGTGGAGGTCCGAGGTGAGCAGACACCTGACTCCAGCACCCGGCTCCATACTAGGTGAGCACTAGCTTGGTGCCGCTAATCCTGCCCTGTGTGATGCCAGATCTTTGTGTGTCAGACTAAACAAAGAGGAAAGGCTGTTTCTGAAGTCACCCATGTGAAAAGCTGAAAGTGATGGAGTGAAGCTGAGTCCTCTGCACCTCCACTCACATACACACAGTTACTGCACCGAGCAATGCTCTTAACTGGCACCAGGACCCCTGATGCAGGCATTTGTGCTGAAACTTGGCCAAGTTGGGTTTTGAACAAAGATTTTTGCATTTGTGAAGGCATTCTTGGTGTAGCCATGGTCATTCTCTGCTGCTCTGGTGTACTTCATAAAAGAGAGACAATTGGGAGTCTGATTTCATATCTGCGACTGGTGCATAAAATCCACAAATGTCGCTCTCTGTAATTACTACTGGGGGAAGGCCATCCTTAGCCTAAGGTAGACCGTAGCAGAAATCCAAATTGGCTCCTTATTTTTCTTTTTTCCTTCTTATCAAAATTTCCTGTTCAACAATTTTCCGGGCATACTTTCATTGAACTGACACGTGGCATTGTCTGGAGAACAGAGTTATTTCTGTAGGTGTTAGAAAGTTGATTATGTGGGTGCCAGCCAGTGCAGTTAGGACAGGTGTCCATATCCAGCTTGTAAGGTCTTCATATCTCTGTGATTGGCTTAATCTTGAAGTGTCAGTTTGTCATATTGAACTGACAACAGCAGTAGGTCCAAACAACACCAACCATCACTATTATAATAACTAGGAAGAAGAAGGAGAAAGAGGGAAGTCAGCCTCTGTTTAACAAGGGAAGAGAAACTTCTTATTGAGATGCTAAAGACAAATAGAGGGAAATGGTGACTGAAGCAGCACAAAGATACTGCCTGTGTTTATTTCATTTTCCTGCATCCAGAGACAGTAATGAAACTATGGGGTATGTTTACTAAACAGTGCTAACGTCGCAGCGGCGACATTATCGCGCGATACGTGAGGTTATTGCGCGATACCGTCCGATAACGTCACGTATCGCGCAATAATGTCTCTGGCGGTGTTAAGGTGCACAGAGGGTGGAGTAAGGCTCCCCAGAGGACGGAGATAAGGGGTCAATGGGCAGAGAGTGGGCGGGGAGAGGCTCCAGGCACACTAACGCTGTGAAATCAGGGTCTGAAAAATAACGCCAGTGAAAATCTTGTGTTAGAGGCACATTTTCAGGAGAGAGAAACCAGTTCAGTCAGCAATGTACAGCAAAAGGCAGGGAGACCCAGAAAAGTGATAATAGTGATACATGTGCAATAACAAAATATGCAAAAACCAGAGAGATAATGACCAGAACCAAAATAGAAATACAAAACACCGAGCTGGCCAATAGAAAAAACAATGATAAACGGTAATCAACACTACCCATAAAGAATAAAAAGGAAGATGTCACTTTTGGAAGGGTCCAATTCTGATTCCCCCTACAAAGTGAATGTTCCAACATTGATAGTGTTGATGAGGGTTTGCTGTGGTGTATATTGGGCAGCTTGCTTATGTGGCTTTCACATGTGCAGCAACAGCAGAGTGGCCACGTAGGAAAGGGCACCATGGTGATGGTGTCAATGGGGTACAAGGGGATGCAGGCGGCACATGCAGTGGGCCAGCTGGGGCACAGTGTGGACTAGGCGGATGCCTACCTGGCACATACGAATGCAGAAACTGAAAAGCAGCAAGACAGCAACTGACCATGTCCACGAGTGTGTGTCCCACAGTGCCCCAATGGACATTACCCAGCAGGTACCCCAAAGGGCACATAACATTGGCAGGCGGTGCCGGGGGAAAGCATGGATGGATATGTAGGCACCCCTACCCTGGATCCCACACCATAGGCAGCCACCTACCGGTACACTGGATGGCCTGGGACTGCGCACCACCAGCACCACTGGCATAAGGGCATGTCAGCATGGTGGTGGAGGGGTGCTGGTGGTGGAGGAGTCAGTGGCATCTGCCCACAGCAGACCAAGGCCAAGCCCTGTTTAGGTGGGTGCCGTGCACTGCAAAAGACAAGGTCTGTCTGACGAACAGTAATGGTATCCCCAGGGAATGACCTGCCTCTGTGGCAACAGTTTGGTGCCATACAGACAGCCAGTGTGTTCAGGGGCAGAAGATCACAGGTTCAAGTCCCAGCTGTGACACCTGAAGACCATGTCCTTATATTTTACCCAGTACTAAACCATGGTAATATAGAAGGAACCTTTATTGCAGATAAAATAAGCACGCCATAAACGCCTATATTTTACCCTACATACACCATAGACATGTGCAGTCCGTAGAGCAGAATTTCCCAACTGCAGTCCTGGAGGGCCAAACACCATTCAGATTTCATGCTGTCCCTAAGAAATATGCTTGAGATGCATTTGTATGCACCGCCCCCATTGTATGCAAATGTATCTCATGCATATTCATTAGGGACAGCATGAAAACCTGAACTGTGTTTGGCCCACCAGGGCCGGAGTTGGGAACCTCTGCCCTAGAGGAGCGGCCAACAGGGGCACAAACACCCACACCCACAGGCTCCACTATCCACCGGCTCATGGAGAGTCAGGCTGTTGGGTCCTGCGCGGAGCAACATCTACCAATACTAGCACCTGCATACCTTAGCAATGCCGTCTTAAACTTGGAAACACGTTCCACATATATCAAAAGGTTGCTATGATTAATGTCAGATAACAAATCCTACGTTAAACACAATTTGTTGACAGAGATTCATCATAGCAACCTTTCTGATATCTATGGAGTGTGCTTCAGTTCTTGTTTCTGACAGTGTTTACCACCCCATGGAGTGACCCTAATAGTATTGAGTACCATAGCAATGCCTGCACTGTGCCCAGGGCTGGTGTGGCGGCCAGGACTGCCAACCACCTCTATATTTGCACAATGCTGAAATAGGTGTTGGAGTATGTGTATGTCTATCCAGTGTTTTGTTGCTGCCTACACCTTACTGAGCCCCTAATGCTTGCACTGTTTCCAGTGTTAGCCTGCCAATGTGCATAATGAGGAGCAAGGTACTGTGGGTATGGCCAAGACAGGGCGGCCTGGGCAGGATGCATCTGCACAGGGCATAGGGCAATGGCTGGGACATTGTAGTGCCCGACCACCACCTGCACAGACAGGGTGGCCACAGCATGTCATGCTGGGGGGGGGGGGTCACTCTCACCCTGACTGAGCAGTGACCATGGCATGGCTAGGTTCCCCCATAGTGATATGCAGCGTTTTTCTCAAGTGATATCTATGAGTTCCTGTTTCTGGGGCCCAATCACTGACATACCTGCTTGGTGTGTGTGCTCACATTCCATTTTTGGGTGCACAGTTTCTCCAGGAACATGTACTAGCTAGCAGACTGTCTTCAGTTAGCATGTGCATGGGTGGAACACCTTGCAGGGTGCAGCAGGTGGAGACTGACTGTGCCCTCTGCTGGTGAATATCAGATAGTGGTGGGGGGCAGCTGAGCTTTTCCAGGCCTACTGCCTGTCTGCCAGTGCCCTATGTGATGCGTACAGATCTGCATTGACTGCTCTGTAGGGGTGCCTATTCCCCAGCAGGACTGGGGTTGATGGTCCCTTCTACTGCCAACATTGCAGAGATGTAGAATGTGGATCTGTTGGTGGGAGATCCTGTCCCCCACGCTGACCCACAGAGGGCAGGTTGGGTGGTGCTACATAATCTGATTTTGGGTCCAAATGCCACCCTTCTCTTTTAACATGTGACCATGGCAACCACACAGGATATGCACTATTCTGGGTGCATCATAGTCCACAAGGGCTAGATGTGACTGGGAGATAGAGATGGACACAGGTGTATCCTAGGTGTGTCTACAAGGACTAGCTATCACACACTGGCACTGATTGGGACCTGCAGCACAGCCTATCTCAGCCAAGCCAGGTGCTGCGGACCTGGTGCTGGGCGCCCCACCTCAGCCTCAGGGTGAGCACAGGAACTGTACAATGTCACGGTCTGTAGCTGCTCTGTGCCAGTAACACACATGGTCTGTTCCCCCTACCAGGCCGGGGTGCTATAGAGGCGCATACCCCAACTGGTGATCAGATGTAGGCTGCTGATCTGCATGTGCAGTGCATCATGGGTATGGGTAGGTTTACCCTATCCTGGTAACCACAGCAGACAGTTTGTGTGGTGACCTGCAGTCCTTCTGTAGCCAGCCAGCAGCATGTTAGACACTATAGAGATGTAGCCCCCTGGTTACTTCAATGACTGTGGAGGCAGAGGTCATGGGTTTGATCCCACAGTGGTGTTATTTAATAAGGCTGTCTGAGACTTTTCCTTTTAATTTAGATCAGTGTTGCCAGCAAAAATACCCTCACAGTGCCATAACCTTAGGTGCCTCAAAAGGCGCCCTATAAAGCACCCTATAGGGCACATTATAAGGTGCCTTGGTGGACAGGGCACTTTATAATGTGCACTATGGAGTGCCTTATAGGGTGCCTTATGCGGCACCTTAGGTTACGGCACTGTGAAGGTGTTTTTGCTGGCAGCACTGATTTAAATTAAAAGGAAATGCCTCAGACAGTATTCTGACATAGCACCCCTGCAGGATCAAACCCATGACTTCTGCCTCCACAGTCATTGCAGTAACCAGTGGGCTACACCTTTACAGCGTCTAACACTGCACTGGCATGAACTTAGGGTTAAAGCGTGTTAACGTACCATGGTGCCCATTATCGCGCGATACGGATTCTTGCTATCTTGCCGCCAGAATGTCCATTACCTTATATGGCATTCTTCACATTAACGCTGCAACTAGCACCGGTAACATTAAGACGGTTTAGTAAACATACCCCTATTCTTTTGTGATTTCTGTCACCTCTGGTATTCAAGGAATCCAAAATGAAAAAACTAGGACATAATTTTTAAACTGTCTACATTGGGAAAAGTCCACCGGTGATTTAAACCTGGGGACACTACAGTAAGTTTCAGAGAGTTCATGTGGTCTTTCACCTTGAAAATGCCTCCAAAGATTCTGTACTTGTGACATCGACTTTTTGTGCAATTAGATTTTCTTTGGAAAATAATGCATGTAGACTGGAAAATACTATCTACAAATTTATTTTCCAATCCTGCCCAAAACACTTCCTTCCCTGACTACCCTAAATGTGACTTAAAAGTCATGTGTTGCAGACTAATGCATGTACATTTAGCGGTATCTGTGGGATGTTGGTACTCTACAGTGAAGCAGAGCATCTTTCTCTTGTATTGTGACATTCCCACTGCACTTTGAAATGAAGGCTCTGCAGTGACCATTTTATTTTGGGTCTTCCATTCACTTTTCTTTTTATTACCACCTGCTGGTAGCCAGTGCTACATTCACTTTGAAATATATGAGTAGCTGTGGTTTTTTGCCCTCATTCTAGTAAATACCAATTGTATTTTGTGGTGATCGACTTGACCAGAAGTGGACAGGGAGATACTAAAAGCTCCCAGAGCCTAAATTTGGAATTTTCATATATCTGTTTACCTGTAGTATATACACAGTGAGTGCAAAAAGAAAAGCAGTTCATCTAGTACAGAGCCTCATAAAAATCTCCCCACTCTTATACATTTTCATATTCAGCTGTTTAAAATATACCTTAATGTAGTTTAATTTGTATGAATTGGTTTCTATGATCTACACAATATACTCTATGCTTGCAAAGACTAAATTAGACTTACCTGCTAATTGTTGTTCCTTAAGGAACTCTAGTCCAGTCCCGGAACCTTAGAGTATAGAATGTCCTCCTGCAACCTTGGAGACTGAATGATGTCATTTTCTTCAGATGCCACCAGTACAAGTAGGCTAACTCCGCCCCTAAATACCAGTATCTATTGACAAAGCAGACTCAGCAGAGCAACAAATAAGTAAATAATATAAGTATTAAACTTCAAAATATATAATATTCCCAATAATTAAAATTATAACTATAATTTTTCTTTTTTTTTTCTTTTTTTTTTGCATTCTAAATATGCACTGCTGCAAACAAAGTTTCCTTATCGAATAAAAATTGAACTTAAATTTAAATATTCTATAAAGTATTCTATAAAAACATTTAAATTCCTTCAAACATGGCTTTAACAATCTATAAATCAATTGGGTGGGGTCCGGGACTGGACTAGAGTTCCTTAAGGAACAACAATTAGCAGGTAAGTCTAATTTAGTCTTCCTTTGCGTCTCTCTAGTCCAGTTCCGGAACCTTAGAGGATGTAACAGAGCAGTGAATCTTAATGGGAGGGACCTGCAAGCCCAGCCTGAAGAATAGCTGAACCAAAACGCCCATCTCCCGCTTCTTGCACATCCAAACGATAATGTTTAGCAAAAGTATGCAAAGACGACCAGGTGGCAGCTCTACAAATATCACCAACAGGAACTAAACTAGCTTCCGCCCATGATGCTGCATGTGCCCTAGTAGAATGAGCCCTGAGACCCATTGGAACCACCTTTCCTTTTAGAATATAAGCAGACGAAATCGCTTCTTTCACCCATCTTGAAATAGAAGATTTTGCCGCCGCTTTTCCCTTATGCGGACCTCCAAAAGTCACAAATAATCTATCCGAATTTCTGAAAGGAGCTGTTCTACGAAGATACCCTTTCAAAACACGATGCACATCTAAAAGATGCAATTTACCAGCTGATTTATCCTTCTGTATCTTTGAAAACACTGGAAGAGAAACTACCTGGTTGATATGAAAAAGCGAAATCACCTTTGGTAAAAAGGCAGGAACTGTACGTAAAACAACTTTGTGTTTAAAAAATAACAAATACGGCTCTTTACAAGATAAAGCCTGTAGCTCAGAAATTCTTCTAGCTGAACAAATAGCTACAAGAAAAACCGTCTTTAAAGTTAAATCTTTTAAAGACGAATCTTTCAAAGGCTCAAACGGAGGTTTCACAAGAGCTTCTAAAACTAAATTTAAATCCCACTGAGGAAATAAATAACGCCTTGGAGGCCGTTAATACAGCCCTTAAAAACCTCCTAACATCAGCGTGCGAACCCAAAGACTGACCTTTAATTTTACCCCGATAACAAGAGATAGCAGCCAACTGAACCCTTAAAGAACTAGCCGCCAGACCTTTTTCTACACCATCCTGTAAGAAGGAAAGAATTTGCGATACTGTAGTTCTTAATGGATCTAATTTCTGGTCTGCACACCAAGCCTCAAAAATTTGCCTAACTCTAATATAGGCCAAAGAAGTCTACTTTGTTAAAGTCTTCGCGACTTTAACAAAGTAGATATAACTGCCGGTGAATAACCCTTAGCAGTCATCCTAGCCCTTTCAAGAGCCATGCCGTAAGCGAGAATCGAGCTACCTGGGGCATGTTTAATGGACCTTGTTGTAGAAGATTCACCTGTAGGGGAATCCTCCATGGAATGTCCACCAGTAGACGCACTAGATCTGCATACCAAGGCCTTCGAGGCCAATCAGGTGCTATTAACTAGACAAGACCCTGATGATTCTCCACTCGCTGCAATACACGACCTATCAGCGCCCATGGGGGAAATACATAAAGAAGACCGTTTTCTGGCTACTTCTGTGTTAAGGCATCGAGTCCCTCTGACATCCTTTCTCTCCTTCTGCTGAAAAATCTTGAGACCTGCGCCGATTTGTAAATTGCCATTAGATCCATTATTGGCAAGCTCCATCGATGAACTAATTTTGCAAATACCTCCGGGTGAAGCTGCCATTCTCCTGGATCTTTCCTGCGACGACTTAGAAAATCCGCTTCCACATTGTCCACACCCGCGATATGCTGAGCGGAAAGAAACGACAGGTTGCATTCTGCCCATTTCAAAAGTTGACTTGATTTACTAACCACCAAAGAAGATCTTGATGAACTTCTTGTGGACATATTAGACGTTGAGACAAAGCATTTTTCTGATGATACCATCGCAGAAGAAGCACCCTTTGTAACATACGCATATGAGTTCTCGCCCATGGAACCACCTCTATCGTGGAAGCCATCATGCCTAGCACTTGTAGATAATGCCACGCCGTTGGCTCTTTCCTGGCAAGAAATCGACTGACTAATTCCCTCATTCTTTGAACTCTCTTGCTTGGAAGGAAAACAGCTGCTTTTACTGTTTCAAAATGCGCTCCCAAATATTCTAGGGACTGTGTGGGTTCTAATTTGCTCTTTGCAAAATTGACTACCCAGCCGAGACTCTCCATCACCTGCACCACTCGTGCGGTTGCTCGCACGCTTTCTTGTTTTGACTTTGCTCGAATTAGCCAATCGTCTAAGTATGGATGCACCCGCACTCCTTCTTTGCGAAGTGCAGCCGCTACAACTGCCATTACCTTGGTGAATGTTCTCGGAGCCGTTGCTAGCCCGAAAGGCATTGCTTGAAATTGAAAGTGTCCCATGGGCAGAGCGAATCTCAGAAATCTTTGATGATCCTTTCGAATTGGAATATGAAGATAAGCTTCTGTCAGATCCAATGATGTTAAAAATTCACCTGCCCTTACCGACGCGATGACAGAACGCAGCGTTTCCATCCTGAAATGCGTAATATGAAGGCAGCGATTTACTCTTTTTAGATCCAAAATTGGGCGAAAGATGCCCTCTTTCTTTGGAACTACAAAATAGATTGAATAACGGCCGAGGCCGTACTGTTCCTTTGGAATGGGTATTACCGCATGAAGTTGAAGCAAACGCTGTAACATCGCCGTAACCGCCTGCACTTTTCGTGGAGAACGGCAAGGAGACTGAACAAAAGAATCTGACACGGGACGAAGAAATTCCAGGGCATAACCTTCTCGAATAATCTCTAAAACCCACTGATCCGTCGTAATTTCGACCCAGGCAGGGTAAAAATCCCTTAGCCTTCCTCCTACAGGAATAAACTCTGCCTGAGCCTGTTTCATCTCATTGGGTTTTCTTAGGGTTTTGGTTTTGAAACTGAACAAAACCTCTTCCGGCTCCCCTAAAATTTCGAAACCCTTGTCCCCTCATTGAGAACCTCCCTCTCATAGGTTGACCAAAACGAGGATTTCAAAACCTACGAAATTCCCGAGAATTTCCCCGGGAACCTCCAGCACCTCGAACCTGCCTAGGCCTATCTTCAGGCAGACGACTGCCTTTGGACTCCCAGAGTTCCTTAACTAACTTCTCTAAATCCTCACCAAACAAAAGTTTTCCTCTAAAAGGCAATTTACTCAGACGTGCCTTAGAAGAAGCATCAGCTGACCAGTTGCGCAACCAGAGGTATCTACGTGCCGCTACCACAGAAGCCATGCTTTTAGCTAGGGCTCTGATAAGATCATAATGTATATCAGATAAATAAGCAGCACCCGACTCCAACCGAGTCACCTCATCTAACTGTTCACTTGCTTGATCTATCTGCAATTTTTGAGACCACCGTAAACAGCCTCTCGCAACCCAAGCCCCTGCTATCGAAGCATGTAAAGAGAGTGCGCTAATATCAAACACCTGCTTAAGCAATGTGTCCAACTTTCGATCTTGAACATCCTTCAAAGCTGCAGCCCCTTCCACCGGAATAGTAGTCTTTTTGGTTACCGCAGAGACTGCAGCATCCACCTTAGGAGAGCGAAATAACTCCTTATCTTGGTCAGAAAGGGGATAAAGATGAGTCAAAGATCTAGAACCCCGAAAATTTGCCTCAGGAGAATCCCACTCTTCCTGAATCATAGATCTAAAAACTCTATGCACAGGAAAAACACGCTGAGATTTCCAGCAAAAGAGGATCTTCCAATGACTCTTCCAATAAGGAATCACCAACAGGCATATTAAGAGACTTAAGAGTTTCGGAAATCAACGCAGGCAATTCTTCTTTACGAAAGATTCGAACAATTCTACTTAATTGTTCTTCTTCTGGTAATTCACCTTCCTCCAATTCAATGTCTGAAGTTTGATCAACATCATCTAGACCATCCAAATCATCTTCCAGGAGACTCTCAGGTAAACCATGCTTACCAACTTTCGGTAACCTTACTTCTTCCTCGGGTAGACATACAGAACCTGAACGCTTCCTACCCTTAGAAGCTTTAGAAGAGACTCCTAACATAGGCTGCAGAAGCTCTAAAGCCTGTGTCATTAGAGAATAAAAATTTGGAAGAATTGAATGAGAAAGATCTCCCGAGGACATAGAAGGATTATTCAGGGAATCAACTTCTGTAGATGGTCCACGATCAATACGCACTGGACTCAAAGCAGGAGGAAGAGAATCACCTTTTTCTGGTGCAATCGAAATCTGAACACCAGAAGAAGTGTCTTGAGATTTATTCAAAGTGTCCGGATCCAAAGTGCACAACCTACATACCCCAGACTCCAATAACTCACCACGTCTTGAACCACAAACAAAACAACGTGGTTTTGCTGGCATTTTAAAAACTATTTCTAAAAATTTATAACAAACGCTTGCAAAGTTAATCCGATGTACACACTGAAAAAGAGCTCAACTCCTTAGAAAAGCATACACCGAAAATAAGCTGCATCGTAGAAACCATTCAAATTCTGAAAAAAAAAAAATTCAATGTCAAGAGGAAATGCCCTTTGAAAAACATTGCCAAGATAAACAGCTCTTCTCAAAAATAAACTCTATTAGAGGCAGATTCAACATCTGCAGCTGTTCAATTATCTCGCGCACAACTCCTGCTCGTGAACATCGCGCGTTTCTGCATGTCAAAAATAAACATTCCAGACAGAAGACTTCTGACGCGAGCACCGCTTCGCGAGCACAGCAAAGAGATTCTATTACTGCATGTTTAACTCTGTGCCGTTACAGCACGAGCCGCGCTAAGAACAAACAACAGAAAATAAAATAAAATAAATGAAAGCGCTAAGGTTTACCTTACCAGCCAGACTTTGAAGGAATAAAAATAGAAGAAAAAATAGAAGAAATTCCTTTCTTTGAAGCTTAGCCGATTCGCAGCTTCAGCTTCAGCTCCTGATTCACAAAGTAGCCCTGCTATATCCAAGGGCACTGTGAAATAATAATTTCTTTTTATCCTCCTCAACCTGCTCCTCACCCTTCTTTATGGGTTCGGGAGCAGGAACACAATACTCTCTTAAAGACTTCCTTGGTAAAATCTACCCAACAAACCCCTGCTCGTTTAGGGGGTGGGGAAGAGAGAGGAGCTAAAAAAACAAAAAAGTCTTCAACAGAAATCTTGATAAGCAGCAGCACCTCTAGAAATAAAAAACAAAGAGAAATAAAACTAATCAAAAATAAATTTAAATTAGCTCTACTGTAGCAGCAGATAAGCATGCAATAAATAAATCCAGGAGTCTTTTCAAGGATCCAAGCCAGTTTAATGTGCACATGGCTCAAGCAATAAGCAATTTCAAAATGGCTGAGCAATGGTTTCTAGCAAAACAACAGCTTTTATAGCGTTCTTCTCCATTCTAGGTATAGAGAAACTTTTCATTGGTCCCAGTACCCCTCTCACCCATCTATTGGTCCCCGGTACTGATATGGCTACCCATTAGGGACTCTGGTCTGGGCCCAGCACCTGGTTGCCCCCCTTCTAGTCCCAATTACAATGGTCAGTGTCTCCAACTTGTTACTTCTCTCCTCCAAGGTCGCTGAGCTTGTTAAAACATATGGGAAGCAGAGGCACTGTGACCTTGCTCTCTGCAGAGTTAATTAATTCCATAGAAGCATAGCACACCTTATCAGTACCAATTAAACTTGTTTTTCTTCTATTTTCCAAGTTTCGTTTCTGCTTAGCTATGTTCAGTTAAACTGAGTTAAGTTTCGATTCTTATAGCTACAGTATTCACAAGTGGGGGTTGGGACTCAGGCCTCACTTATAGGCCTTTCACAATAGTAAACCATACTAGGCCATAGCCTACCACATTCCCCCCTTTGATTATTCTCACCCGCAAGTGAGAAAGGGTGAGAATCAAATCACATAATACTAGGTAAAGGTATCACTCTGTGGTATAGGGTAGTAAGTTCACATAGCTAGCATCTTTGTAGCTGTCTTACGCTCTACAGTGTTATTAATAACTGAAGTGATCATTTGCAAGCAAAATGGCAAGAAACAAGGGAGCAACAAGCAGATAGTCAAAGTCCATAGTTTGGCAAGAGTGGGAAAAAGAACTAAAGGATTAGAAGGTTCAGTTGCATCTTTTGTTGTGCTGTCGTAAAGCTTCTGATTTAGACAGACCAGCTGTCCATCCTTCGTAGTAGATTGTGGTCCAGTCCGAACAAAACACAAACTGTCAACAATGGGGTGGGCCAATACCCACTCACTAGTAGTATTATGTAAATCAGTCTGATTGTATAGGATAGAATAGTTCAGTTCTTGCGTCTCCCAGGGCCACTGATCTCCCATCTTAGTTCCTCCACAATAGAAACAGTCAGAAGTGTGGAGACTAGATGCTATTGCTCCAGCAAGTTCAAGAAACAAGTTCTGGTGGTGGTATGAGGAATTGCAACGGTGGCTTGCATAGCCTTGTAGAAAGTCAAGATCTAGAACAACTTTTGGATTGGAGAGTATACCAATGCAAGTATAGGGAGAATGATAAATCAAGGTCTGAGTGACCTTCGGTCCAGTTCATGTTGTACTTATACAGGCTGCCCAGGGAGATAAGGCAAAAGTCATTTCAAAGCACTCCAAGGCTGCTGCCAAAATAAAGCAATAATAATAATTCATAATGGGCATAGTCTCTGGAAAATTGGTGGAACTGTCGACTTCCACAACAGATAACAGATGCAGGGTTGATTGTAGATCCTCAAGCTTCTGCCGTACGTAGACCTACCAGCTTTTTGGCAGGAGTAGGGCTGTAGATTCCAAAGTATCACTGTCCTCTGGGATGTCTCAATTTCTTAAAATATCATAGCATAGTCTCTTAGGCTATTATTGCTTCCTTAGAGCAGTTCACTCTTTAGGAGATCAAAACAGTCTTTTCAGAGTATTTAAACACAGTCTCTTAGAAGATTCAATTTCTTAACACAACACAGTCTCTTTCTGATGATTGCAGGTTTTTTCAGATGCGAGGCTTACCTTCAGATAAACAAACAGTCTTGAAATAGTGCAGTTTCTGAGGGACCAATAAGTCTTAGGTCCGTGGTTGTTGTTGTAGGGTGAGGTGCAATGGAGTCTCAGGATGCTATACAGTAGTCCAGTGATCAGGTTCAAGAGCAGCTGCTGGCTTCCCTTGATTATGATGGATCCAAGGTTCAAATTCTGCGACTTTTACTGCAGTTGGAGTTGTTGACAGGATGACGACATAGGGTCCCCTCCAATGCAGGGCTAACAGTATCTTTCTCCACTCTTTGATCCACACCGAGACTCCAGGCTTGAAAGGATGCAGGGGGTGCAGGCAAATTGATGAGTAATCGATTTTGTACCCAGGTATGAAGACTCTGCAAAACAGAACTTAAAACCAATAGTTTATGTCTAATAATTTCAGATCCTATCTGTCTCATATCTCCTTTTATTTCCTATACAATAGGCAGGGGTTGCGCATACAGAATTTCAAAAGGGAAAACTCCTAAAGACTTAGCAGGGGCTAAGTATATCCTAAGAAGGGCTATAGGAAGAACCTAGGGCCACTTCAGGTAAACCTCTTGGCAAAGTTTAGACAACTGAGATTTCAGGGTTCTATTCATACATTCTACTTTTCCTAAATTCTGAGATCTATAGGCAGTATGTATCTGTTAATATCAATATCTTGGGGCTATACTTAATGGACTTGCTTCCTAAGGTTATCCATCCTCATTCTTTGTACAGGGGCCCATATGCATGCAAGGTTGTAAGGGCATACTTGAAATCTGGGTACACATTTAGACAGGGCTCTTTTCCTATTGTTAGTGCTCTAGTGAGGACTATCAGTTCAGCTTTCTGTGGTGAAGTTTCTGGGGCCAGGGCTGAGGACTCAACTACCAAATCAGGGGTCATCACTGCATATCTAGCACTACAATGTCCATTGATGATGAAACTGCCTTCAGCCACAAAGAAAGTCTGTTCAGGGTTCTCCAGAGGGACATCAGTCAAATCCAGGTGGCTTGAGAATACAGTGTCCATAATTTCTAAACAGTCATGATCAGGGGATCAAGACTAACTGATAACATAGCAGGATTGAAAGCTTGACTGACCCTTCAGTTGTATCTGGGGTTTTCACACAACATACTCTAATACTTCAACATTCATAGATTTGTTAGCTAGTAGTTTCCTTTGTATTTCATATTGGTTAGAACAGAGTGTGGTACAGTAACTTGAAGATTCTGTCTCAAAGTGAGCTTGTCAGCTTTGCTCACTAGGAGGGCTGTAGCTTGCAACAGCTCTCAAATAAGGGGCCAGCCTTTTGCAACTACATCCAATTGTTTGACAAATAGGCTACTGGTTGTTGCCAAGGTCCAAGAGATTGAGTCAACACTCCTAGAACATTTCCTTGCGACTCATGAACATAGAGACTGTAAGGTTTTCTGGACATCTGGTAGACCCAGAATTGGTGACAACATCAGAGTGTTTTTTTCAAAGATCAAAAGACTGCATTCCTATTCAAGTCCCCATTCCAATGGAGACTTTTTCATTCCTTTGGTAGCTTGATACAATGTGATACAATGGTTTTGCTAGCAGCGCAAAATTGGGGATCCATATACAACAGTACCCTGTGGCACCCAAGAAGGCTCTCACTTGCCTCCTGGTGGTTGGAGTAGGAATACTGCATACAGCTGCTTTGCGTTCTGGTAAGGGTTCCAGGCGTCGAATTCCGCTGGACAACTGGAATCCTAGGTATTTAACTTGTTTGACATAATTATGCTTTGGCTCTTGAGACTTTGTATCCAGCCTCATTAAAAAGGTGCAAGAGTTCACTGGTGGCTGGTGGACATTCACTTTCTGAGTTGGTGGTTATGAGCAAGTTGTCCACATATTGAAGTAGAATTTTTTCTTTTTCTTTTTTTTTTCTGGAGTTTCTGGATAACTTGTCAAATCTTTTGCTGAGTGAGGCGAGTTCTTGAATTCTTGAGGTAATCTTGTCCAGATGAGTTGGCCCCGCCTCCTTGTAGTGGGGTCTTGGGCTAAGCGTATGCAGAAAAAAACATCTTTTTAAGTCCAGAATGATGAAATGTATAGCTTCAGCAGAGATCAGTTCCAAGAGAATATAAGGATTTTGGTACCACTGGTTGTATAGTTTCAGCTGCATCATTCATTCTTCTTAGATCCTGCACTGGGCGGTAATCACCTGTCCCAGGCTTCTTGACTGGCTTGAGGGTGACAATGGCAGGGGCTATGTTCTTCGCTAGGCCAGGTGGATTATCTTCTGCCCATCCTCCAGGTGGGGCTATGAGGTTGGTAAGTGTACAGCTTGTTGCTTTGGATGCAGGTGAATAGAACCGCCATTCTTCTTCTTGGGGACAGTTAACACCATCAGGCCAGCAGATTTTGAGTTTCATTTTTCCCCCTTCAACAAAGGATATCTGTGCTTGAAGCTTTGCAAGCAGGTCTCGGCCCAAAAGTGGAATAGGGCATTCAGGCATATACAGGAACTGGTACATTATTATTATTTTTTTTCTAGTTCACACATGTGGTTCTGCAGAAAAGGCTTTGCGAGAAAAACACAGGGGCTACTGGCTTTAGTATTCTGCTCCTGTATCCCCCATAAAAGTCCATATATTGGTCCCCTATTTTTCAGACTGACTCCTGGGGACCCAGGGAAACTGGAGAGTCCGGTCTGGCCTAGTCTTCATCCATGCTGTAGCCCTCTTCGGCTGCCACTCACGCTATAGCTGCTTCACTCTCGTGCTGAAACACTGTGCTTGGTTTTATTCTGTCTATGATTCTACAATCAAGTACTCCCTCCTGGGGTGGAGTCAAGATACGGGCATTCACTTCTCTAATGTCCTTCTTTTTCTATAATGGGCGTACTCACACCCAGTTTTTCACTTCCTCTGTTCCTTCGATTAAGATAACCTCCTCACATCATTCAACTAAAATATCATTCACTTTCTCTGTTACATTTATTTTCACAATTCACACACCCTCTGATTAACTTTCATTTAACCATTATGCCCGCAAATTCATCCAGTTCTTTGCAATTTCCGTTCATTAGTTCAATCAAGTCCTAAAACTTCTCAGTGTATAATGCAGTTTTTTTCAGTTCTAAACAAGTCTGGTCAGCTGACTTTCACTTCTAGTCCGGAGGGGGTGGACATTCCCCTGTTGCAGAGGTGGCTAGCAAACTACTTGGGAATCTGTAGTCCCCCCCCTCTCCTGGATTCTGTTTCTCCTAGCAATGCTCTATCCAGGAGGTTGATTTTTTTTTTTTTTTTAAGGATCCACTTCTCTGCTGTGGGCACATTAGTTCACGCCCACCGGGGGGGGGGGGGGGGGGTTGACATCATCGGTGGACTGGGCTCCATCCCCCCCTTAAGCACTCTGAACTGAACTACTTACAGAGAGAGAGAGAGAGAGACGAGACAGGATATCTAGAAATTCTGGGGCAAAATCCTGATTGGGACAGAGACATTTCATAATCTTCAGTAAATCCCTTACTGAAATTCTTGATCATACTTGAAAAGACACTTATTATTTCTGTAAACATAGGGCAGGCAGGAAACACTTAGATTGAGCACATACATCCATTATGCTTCTTATAGAGAGAACTATAGCTATCTGTCAGCATGTCTCTGCAAAAGAAATTATTTTTTTAGTTCAGGAAGCAAATATTTAAAAGACATTCCGGATATTTTTCATAAAATACAGTACACCTTTCCTTTTTTTTTTTTTTTTTTTTTAATACAGAAAAACAAATTAATTTATCTTAAAAGCCAATATTGTAAAGGTCAGTGTAGCTAACTGATTTGTTCATTAGTAACCAGCACAGAGGGGAAGCATGCATTCAAATGACTTATACTCATTCATAAAAAGATAAACTTTGTTTTTAAAACTTTTGGTTAAACAGAGCTAGTGAAACCAGAGAAAAAAACTAATTATAAATTCATCACGCTTCGATTAAATGAAGAGACTTTTCAAATCGGGAGTCCCTTTTCATTCCTAGGAGAAATCTCCTGCAGTCTCCAGCTGTCTCTCCAGAACCTTTTTTTTTTTTTTTTTCTCTGCAGGCTATGTGGAAGCCACACCCCTCTGCTCGCGGGGAAACAATTGAACTGTGCTCATAAAAAGAGACTTCTCATTCACATGGACAGAGATGCCAGAAAAAAAACAATTTAAATCAATGTTAAGTCGTGATCTAATTACTTTGTAGATCAAAGGAAAAAACAAAAACAGTTCTTTATCATTTCCTATTTAAACTGTTTCAGTGCTTACTGAAAATTTGAACATACAGCCGACAGAAATTCCTCTCACTTGGTCCGCAACCCATAAGGGATTAATACAAACTTAATCCTTTTCAGGCTAAACACCAAAAAAATCGGGACCCACAATCCTGACTAAACATTCTTATTAAATGATAAATAAATGATATATATTACATAACCACAGCAGAAGGAACAAAAACATATTAAATAAAACAGGTACAATTTGCCTGAAATAAGCACAAACTACCAGCATTGAGGTTTAAGCCTGCACAAGATTAGAAAGACGACACTAGACATTCTTTCCTTCAGACACGCCCCCTGTCAGTTTTTCACACTGCAGTAGAAAAACTAACTGGGTCAGACCAGCTTTTTGATTTCTAAAAATGACTGTAGGTGTTTTGGGTCTTCATTCTGCTCTATTAATACAATTTCTTAATCAGTGAACTGTCACAAATTACTCAACAGAATAATCTCACATTTATAACAAAAGGGAAACTCGCAGTTTCAACAGATAGCAAAAATCAAATACACAGGACGGACAATACACCAAACGCTTCATCCGTTTCGCGACCTAGACGCAGTCACCCGACTAGGAACTGCGCTAGTCCAGAGTCCACTCTGCTTGGTCCGTGCTGCCAGACCTCTCATTCACACTTCATTCACACAATCATGCTAGCAACGTATCTTAGAATGCATTCCTTTCTATCTATTCTGACTAGTCTTTTTCCCAATTACAAAAAGGATGAGGGTTTCACCCGGCGAATTCCCATGCGGGGTTACTCGGCCCTTCCTTGAGAGCTCTCTTACCAATTCCCAATATCTCGAGATTACAAATTCCAAGTTCCACTGGCAGTACTGCTCTTTCTATTTCTGTCTAGACATACCAAAAACCCAGTCCTGTCTGCTCTGACCAGGCTGAATCATGATCCTCTATAACAGCTGTACCTAGCGAATACTCATGCAAGGATTTTCAAACATAGTTTCATGTACATGTACATAGTTTCATGTACATAGTTTCATGTACATAGTTTGACATGTTCTCCAAGTTCAAATTCCTGTTTATTGTAAGTCCAATGTAGTTTCCCCACACTGGACATTTGTGTTACATGTGAACCGCGCTGATGTAAATAGTGTGGTATATAAAAAATGTTAAATAAATAAATTTAAATAAATAAATAAACAAAGACTTAAGTCTTACCAAAGTTTTCAAACTGCAGTTCTAACTCATCTGTCTAGACAGGTTTTCAAAACTATACTTACCAGATCTGGTTCCCAAGCTTCTGAGTTGGATCCTGGACTCCCCCGGGTCGGAAGTGTTGGCCAGCTGGACTCAGTGCCTGCCGAGGCCAGGCAGAACTCCCTCCGATACAAGAGGATCGGTGGGCCCAGGGAAATTCCCCTGCGTCGGATTGGCATGGTTCCAACTGGACCAAACCTCAAGGCGAATTACGTGGATTTATTCACTTGAACACTATCCACCACTCGCACTTCCCGGCCAACGCACCAAGAATGTAGCAGCAGATAAGCATGCAATAAATAAATCCAGGAGTCTTTTCAAGGATCCAAGCCAGTTTAATGTGCACATGGCTCAAGCAATAAGCAATTTCAAAATGGCTGAGCAATGGTTTCTAGCAAAACAACAGCTTTTATAGCGTTCTTCTCCATTCTAGGTATAGAGAAACTTTTCATTGGTCCCAGTACCCCTCTCACCCATCTATTGGTCCCGGTACTGATATGGCTACCCATTAGGGACTCTGGTCTGGGCCCAGCACCTGGTTGCCCCCCTTCTAGTCCCAATTACAATGGTCAGTGTCTCCAACTTGTTACTTCTCTCCTCCAAGGTCGCTGAGCTTGTTAAAACATATGGGAAGCAGAGGCACTGTGACCTTGCTCTCTGCAGAGTTAATTAATTCCATAGAAGCATAGCACACCTTATCAGTACCAATTAAACTTGTTTTTCTTCTATTTTCCAAGTTTCGTTTCTGCTTAGCTATGTTCAGTTAAACTGAGTTAAGTTTCGATTCTTATAGCTACAGTATTCACAAGTGGGGGTTGGGACTCAGGCCTCACTTATAGGCCTTTCACAATAGTAAACCATACTAGGCCATAGCCTACCATATTCCTAGGCCATAGCCTACCACACTACTACTTTAGTCTAAACTGAACCTAGCCCTAGGCTCAGACTTCCCAGGTTGCTTGGAGATTGAAATACTGGTATTTAAGGGCGGAGTTAGCCTACTTGTACTGGTGGCATCTGAAGAAAATGACATCATTCAGTCTCCAAGGTTGCGGGAGGACATTCTATACTCTAAGGTTCCGGGACTGGACTAGAGAGACGCAAAGGAAATGTATTTTTTAAAATTTATTTAAACTTATTTCTATACCGCCTTTCTACAATTCATAGTGGTTTACAATCAACAATTGTGTAACAGGGCCTGGTAAGCACACTGTTTTACATGAAACTGAACAGTAAACACAGTAGAATAGTAGTTTAACAAATTAACATCAACTATTTACAGCTATGCATCTACTGGTTGGATTGGGCTACTCTGTCCATATACCGGAGGATTTGTCTGTTGTGTACTAGAGAGTATTTTATGGTAGTTGAGTCGTTGAGCCCATGTCCATGCTGAATTCATTCTGAAAGAGGTATGTTTTTAGCCTTTTTCTGAATTACGACAAGTCTGAGCTTTCTCTTTGTGTTGGTAAGCTTAGGCCTCACAAATACCATCCTCAGTCGTTTCCTTAACCTGTGATTCCTGACTTTGTAATAAGAATAAGCAAACTGAGACAATGACTTGGTGGTGTCAGGTAATTTCCACTTTATAGTAATGACTTGCCCCATATGATATTTTTTTCTCAGACTTTCTCTAGTCTGTATCTTTGAATAACTTTACCCTGGAGTTTGGCATGTTTAGACCTTTGTTTCAAATTCACTTTGCTGAACACAAATAGCTTGATTCTTCAGTCAGGAGCATTCAGAACAGTTTATCACTTACTGTGATTAGACAGCTGAATTCTGTTTAACCTAACATGAACCTTGCAAAGACAATTTTTTAATTAATTTGGGTTCATGACAACGGGTGTGAAGGCTTTTTCGGTTTCTTGGTTTGAATATTTCTGTAATTGTCCTGTCATGTTGAAAGTGTAGAATATGTTGTAAAGATCAGTGAAATAATCCTATTTTAATGCATTGTGAAGTGCAGTTTTTAGACAGTAGCATGTGAAAAATATACAGGATTATGAAGATTTTTACAAGACAGTAAATACAGATGCTGTGCATTAAAACCTTTGTAGATACATAATTTCACAAGAGATACTCATCTGTGCAGATACAATGCCATATAATATCAAAAGCCAAAATAGCAACCAAACTGAGTTGAAAAAACATAATTTTTTGAATTGTTTTTAGAGTACTGGGTGCATTAATGCCTCTTCCTTGCCCTGCAGATAACATGTATGTAAGAGAGAGAATCTGTCGATTCAGACTTTTTTCCTTAGCACTACTTACACTACTTACCAATGAGCAGAAGGATAATAATAAATATAATAATTTCATCATCTGCCTGAAGTCATTTGTATATTGTATAGCTAAAAAAGAAAAAGGTAGTGATTTGTATTACATATTAAATTGCTGCTTTAATGCTTGCATGAAGAATATTTAGCTAGCATAAATAATTGCTCAACTAGAGATGTTCTTTTCTAGTGATATGTGACACATGTTCAAGCACATGCTGTTTGTGTGTCTACAATCTTCTTTTTTTAATATAATCAGCCTTTGTAGTAAACTTCTCTTTTTGTTGCTATATCATTTTTTGACTATAAGATCCTAAACAACAACACCTGCGCAAATATAATTTTTGTCGGAGCCGCTAAATTAGGGAGGGTAGGGAAACCATCCCCATGCTATAGCCACTCCTTTTAATCAAATATAAAGTGAGCACAGGTATGTTGAACTTCCTAAGCTTTTCAAGCTTAAAAGTGCAGTGTAACTTAAAAGCTTAAAGAGCAGTTTAACTTAACTTACCATTTTGATCACACGCTAAAGTGGATGATAATCGGCAAAGCTGCTAATCAGTTTCTGCTTTGTGAAATCACAGTTGCATCTCGTGTTTTGGTTTTCAGATGTTAAACGCCTGGTTGTCTGTAGCTCACCAAGAAACCAGTGTGCGGCTCTAAGCTTATGCTTGAAATTCTGATTGGTAACCAAGGAGTCAAATATTCCAAATTCCATTTGCTACATAACAAAGCAATGCTAGTAAAATTCCATACCACGAGACTGGCCTTGAGTCTTCTTCACAGATCATCTGTTTTTATTAATAAAATTGGTATAAGTTGGTGTGTTTTCTGGTTTCCAAGCCAGAAACCCAAGAATCCAGAATTGATTTCCTTCCCAGATCTTAACCATAAGTTATAAGATGACTTGAGCCACTTACCGGTTTTGCAGATGGAATTTTAGTGTAGGTTTGGTTATGCAGTACTTTACCTTATGAAAATTGGCTCTGTTTTTATTGGTTGATGGCTTGAATAAAGCAATGGAAGCTGACTCCTTCCTTTTTTCCTTGATTGACTCAACTTAGTTGACAACCTTCTAGTTCTCATTAATCACTTATTTGAGTCTCTGTTGTGGTAGGCTATGGCCTAGCATGGCCTGCTACTATGAAAGGCCTGTAAGTTAGGCCTGGATCCTAACTCCCATTATAGCTAGAAAAGAACCAAAAATCTGTGGAAAATAAGAAAACTGTTTTAAAATGCTTAATAAGAAGTTTTCATGAATCCATAAGTCTTCTATTATTCTCTTGTGTATGAAAGAATAGAAATGTTTCAGTATATGCATTCCTGAAGCCAAGGTTAACCTTGCAGTAGAAAAGTAACGAAATTAAGAACTATACCATTGTTCAAGCAATCCTAAAGGAGGGGGCCGGTTGCTAGGCTCCGGAGGGATTTCTAATTGGACAAATGAGGGAAATGTAAAACCAATGAGAAGTTTGCATGTATCGAGATGGAACCAATAGAAAGTTCTCATGTATCAAACTGGAAAAGAGGTATAAATGGTTATGTCTCTGTATAAACATTTGCTCAGTTCCTTTTGAAGCTTTGACTGACTGGGCCTGTGCGCATTAAACTGGCTTGGACCCTGTCAATTGACTCCTGGACTTATTCGTTGATTGCACTTTGCCACAGCACTGTGACTTTACCATTTACATAGTGCAACAAATTCACTAAGACTTTCCCATCAGCCCCTGCAGGCTTAACAGAGCCACGAAAGGAAAACTAGTCTCCCTTCGCGGTCTGAAAGCCGGTGCGACTGTGGAGACGGAGCTGATGCAGGGAGGGCAGACTCTGTCGGGCAGTGGGGGGCCCCGCGGGATATTCGATTCTGCCATTGCCGTTGTGGCGGCAGTGGCAGCGGCAGCAGCAGCAGACAGCTTTTTTTTTTATTTTAAATTTTCCCTGGGCTATTGGGGTGGGAGTTGGGACTGGAAATGGGCTAATGGGGTTAGGACTGGAAGAGGGCTGATAGTGTAGCAGCGAAGTGCAGACAAAGAATAAATCCAGGAGTCAATTTACAGGGTCCAAGCCAATTTATTGTGCACAAGGCCCAGTTAGTCAAAGTTTCAAAAAGGACTGAGCAAAGTTCTTACAGAGACATATTCATTTATACATTTCTTTTCAGTTTGATACATGCAAACTTTCTATTGGTCCCAACGCCCCCTGCACCTGTCCAATCAGAGATCCCTCCTGGGCCTAGCACCCAGCTCCCTCCTCTAGGACTGTTCTAACAATGGTGCAGTTTCTAGGTTTGGATACTTCTCTACTGTAAGGTCGTTTCTGGCTCTAGGAATGCAAGTATTGAAACATTTCTATTTTCACAGCATAAGAGAATAATGAAAGATTTATGCATTCATGAAAACCTCTTATTAAGCCGTTTAAAACAGTTTTTCTCAAACTTTTACAGACTTTGGTTCTTTACTGAAATGGGGGTTGGAATCAGGGCCTAACTTACAGGCCTTTCACATTTGCAGACTATTATAGGCCATAGCCGGCCACATTAGGGGGTTAGGACTGATAATGGGCTATGGGGAGCTAAGTCTGGAAATGGGGTGATGGGGGGTTAGGACTGGTAATGGGCTATGAGGGGGGGCTAAAACTGGAAATGGGCTGATGAGGTTAGGACTGGAAGTGAGCTGATGGGGGGTTAGGACTGGTAATGGGCTATGGGGGGGCTTAAACTGAAAATTGGGTGATGGGGGTTAGGACTGGAAATGGGCTGATGGGGTTAGGACTGGGAGTGGGCTGATGGGGGGTTAGGACTGGGAGTGGGCTATGGGGGGGCTTAAACTGAAAATTGGGTGATGGGGAGTTAGGACAGGAAATGGGCTGATGGGATTAGGACTGAGAGTGGGCTGATGGGGACTTAGGACTGGTAATAGGCTAGGGGGGGGGGGGGGCTAGGACTGGTAATGGGTTGGGAGGGTTCCTAGGACTGGAAATGGGCTAAGTGGAAGGGACGGCTTGAACTGCAAATAGCTGATGGGGACGGGGGCTTGGAATGAAAATGGGCTGAGGGGAAGGGGGGGCTTGAACTGCAAATAGCTGATGGGGAGGGGGGCTTGGAATGGAAATGGGCTGAATGGAAGGGGGGCTTGAACTGCAAATAGCTGATGGGGAGGGGGGCTTGGACTGGAAATGGATTGTGAGGGGAGAGAGCTAGGACAGGAAATGGGCTGATGGAGGGGGGCTAGGATAGGACTGGGAATTGGGTGTTGGGGGAGCTAAGATTGGAAATGGGCTGTGGTGGGGGCTTGGATTAAAATGGACTCATGGAGGAGCTAGAACTGGAAGTAGGCTCATGGGGGGCTTGGATTGGAAATGGGCTGAGTAGAGGGGAGCTAGGATTTGACATGGGCTGATGGTGGGGCTAGGAAAGGACTAGAAATGGGCTGATGGGTGGCTGATATTGGAAATGAGCTGATGGAGGGACTTGGATAGGACTGGAAATGGATGGGGGAGCTAGGACTGGAAATGGGCTGATGGGGGGGCTAGGACTGGAAATGGGCTGATGCGGGGACTAGAAGGGAGCGGATACTGGGCGGGGCTGGAACTAGAAGGGAGCTGATATTGGGGGAGATTAGAATGGGATGGAGCTGGGAGAGTGAAATGAAGAGGTGAAAAATATTTTGTGTGGGACGGAAGAAAAATCTACAATTGGCTGGGTATTGGGAGAGTAAGTGGGGATTGAGGATGGAGGGGTAAAATCTGAGTGGATGAAATAGGAATGAGGAAAGAGCAAAAGGAGAAAGATTAGTATGTTAAAGCAGATGTAGAGAGAGAATGGAAAAAAAATAGAAGAGAGAAGAAAGGACAAATGGACAGCAGACGATGGAGAGTTAGCAGAAGACACAAAGAAACCAGAAGAAAGTGGCTGGAGCAATTGCAACTGAAAAAAAATGCACAAAAGGTAGAAAGATATCTCTTTATTTTGAATTTATTAACTGGAATATGTCAGCTCTAGGAAATGTGCATCATTAATGTCTGCGCTTTGTTTAGTACAAGAGGAAATTAATTTATAGTTTTATTTCTACAGTGTTGTTGTACATTCCAAGTTTGGCTTTTGGGGTTCCCAGTTTAATTGTCTTCCTGTTTCTAAATTGTGATTCCTTGTTTGGTGCTAGTCTGTGTTCTGCATGTGTAACTGAGCTGAGGTATTCATTATGTAATTCCTATTTGACATTGCCACTTGTTCCCTTTCCCCAGTAGGTCATGTATTGTTATTCTCTGAAATGTATTGGTTTAATATTTGCAGTGTTGCCTTTTGATAGGTAGGGTATGGTGCTTTGTGAGTCCTGGTAGTGCTGTTAGGATACGGCGGGTTTGCTATGGGTTCTAAATAGGCAGTGTTTGTAGTAGTTCCTAATGTGCCTGGCAGTTGGCACTGGATTATATTAATGTAGAAATCTTTTAGTCTTTCTTTATCCATACACTCATTAAGAGGCATGTTTACTAAACGTTAGTGTATGGTAACATTGTGCAAATATTTATGCAAATGAGGCCACTTATGCAAATTAGGCCCCGCACCGAGTCTCCGCACATGGCCCCGCACCCCCCTTGGGCCGCCCCTGTACAGCCTATAAAAAGAGTTAGAACATCCATGACAGGCAGAGAGCTGATGTCCGCATGGTAAGCGTGTGCCAGCATGTGAGAAATCCCAGACATTTCTCCAGCATTCGCTGTGGCTCTCCCAGCTGATGATAAAAATGGGCTGTGATGATGTCAGAGGTTTGGTGATGCATTGGTCTATGTGTTGTCCTTGTAATATTGTTATATTGTCTAGCTAATTGTCATATTAAATAGCTTGTTAAATACCATGCATGTGTGGCTGTTTGATCTTGAATTTAATATCATAGCGGGGCAATACATGTACTTATCCTACTGAGCTTCCCTCTGTCCTCAGTAACTCTATGCTCCTCCATGCACCACCTCCAACCATGCCCACATATATTACAATGGAGAAATGGCCAATAACTACTCATCTACCCCTTCCCTAACCTATACTCCCATGTTCCCAGTGTACTCCCCATATTCTATGGACACCAATACTCAATCCCGACCAACCCTCCACCCTTACCCCTCCCCCACCCCCTGCAGAGTTACTGTTGTAAACCTCCATTTTTCTGAGCTGCACGTGGGTTTGCTTACATTGCCTTCTGTTCTATAAGAGGAGGAGTGCTGTTTTAGAGCTCTTCCAAAAGGAGATTTTTGCTGTGTTGCTGCATAACTGAGTCTGTCTCCAAATAATTGTGAGTCTGTCTCCCCATATTTTGTCTTTTTTTCTAATTGTCCTCAGTGGTGGGTTCCTTACCTTACTCCATTGCTGTTAAAGTTTTAAGGTTTTAAACTTTCTCTTAACCTATCTGCAGGGGCTACCCCTCCCCCACCCCCAGCAGAGTTACTGTTGTAAACCTCCATTTTTCTGAGCTGCACGTGGGTTTGCTTACATTGCCTTCTGTTCTATAAGAGGAGGAGTGCTGTTTTAGAGCTCTTCCAAAAGGAGATTTTTGCTGTGTTGCTGCATAACTGAGTCTGTCTCCAAATAATTGTGAGTCTGTCTCCCCATATTTTGTCTTTTTTTCTAATTGTCCTCAGTGGTGGGTTCCTTACCTTACTCCATTGCTGTTAAAGTTTTAAGGTTTTAAACTTTCTCTTAACCTATCTGCAGGGGCTACCCCTCCCCCACCCCCAGCAGAGTTACTGTTGTAAACCTCCATTTTTCTGAGCTGCACGTGGGTTTGCTTACATTGCCTTCTGTTCTATAAGAGGAGGAGTGCTGTTTTAGAGCTCTTCCAAAAGGAGATTTTTGCTGTGTTGCTGCATAACTGAGTCTGTCTCCAAATAATTGTGAGTCTGTCTCCCCATATTTTGTCTTTTTTTCTAATTGTCCTCAGTGGTGGGTTCCTTACCTTACTCCATTGCTGTTAAAGTTTTAAGGTTTTAAACTTTCTCTTAACCTATCTGCAGGGGCTACCCCTCCCCCACCCCCAGCAGAGTTACTGTTGTAAACCACCATTTTTCTGAGCTGCACGTGGGTTTGCTTACATTGCCTTCTGTTCTATAAGAGGAGGAGTGCTGTTTTAGAGCTCTTCCAAAAGGAGATTTTTGCTGTGTTGCTGCATAACTGAGTCTGTCTCCAAATAATTGTGAGTCTGTCTCCCCATATTTTGTCTTTTTTTCTAATTGTCCTCAGTGGTGGGTTCCTTACTTTACTCCATTGTGTGTGCCAATAGTTCAGGAACAGCCTACTAGCTAGTGACACTTAGGTTCCCACCCACCCTACCCCTCACCCCACCCACCCCAGGGGCTACATTGCCTATATAGTGGTCACAGACGTGCCATCTATCATTCCAAACTTGGGTTAAAAGCCACATCGTATTCTTCTTTTCTTCTTCTTCCTCTTCTGGGACTGCATAAACATGTCGTGTATTCAGTGCAATAACTGCGGTACGTTCATTCAAAGACAAATCATCTGGAAACTAAGAGCTTGTCCTATATGTCTAAAGTCAGCTGCCATGCATGAAGAACTAACTCTACTAAGGAAAGACCTAGCTGCCATGCATATAGAAGTATCTCTACTGAGGGAGGAACTGGCTGCAATGAAGCGCACCTCTCCTAGGATACAAACTGAACAAACTCCACCACCGCTCCCACAAAGAACCAAACGCCCCAGGAACAAATGGATCACAGTGGGTTCTGGTAGATTGCGACCTGTAACACAAAGACATCCTATACATCAAGAGATATCCCTGCACAATGCCTTCTCTGCCTTGGCTAATGAGGATGCCCAATTCAAAGAACTTGAAGGGCCTTTAAATGAGTCAGACAATGCCCAATCCCCTGCTAAAGCACTAAATATGAAGAAAACCTCACCAAACAGAAAACTACTACTAATTGGAGATTCCATCATCAGAGGCACCAACTTGGGAACACAGTTCAAAGGAGAGCAGATAGTCATGTGCCTACCAGGCTCTTCAGCCAGCAGGAATACAAACCAAGTTGTTGAATTACTTAGTGCAAAAAGTGAACATTCCAAACTTGATGTTATTATCCACCTAGGCACAAACGACTTGGCTAGGAACAGTGCCTCTACAGCCCAAAAGGACTTCCAATCTCTGGGGGAGAAACTCAAGCACGTTGTTAACACAGTTGCATTCTCAGAGGTTCTACCTGTTCTTGGTAAGGGGACAAAAAGACTGCATCGCATTAACAGCTTTAATACATGGCTCCAGACCTGGTGCAGAGAAGAAGGATTCGGATTTATTGGCAACTGGGACAACAGATGGATCAACAAGAGACTATACTGTGCTGATGGACTACATCTCTCTTCCACAGGGAAAAGAATCCTAAGTGAAAAATTCAGGCAGTATGTGGACATGCATTTAAACTAGGAAAAGGGGGTGACGGATGTGGAAGGTCAACATCTGCATGCCACCCCCAACAAAAGCAGAACAACATCAGAAACAGCCACACTTTTAAACCACACATCAAAAACATGTGGGAGGAAGTGGGCAGAACAAAATCAATGCAAAATACACACAAGCCAGGAAAGTGCTGGAAAGCAATGAGCACAAATGCTCGAAACTTAGCCAACAAAATTCCAGACCTGGAAGCCCTAACGGCAGAAACAGACTTGGACATTGTGGCCATTACAGAAACATGGTTTAATGAATCACATGATTGGGATATAGCCATAGCTGGCTATAATCTATTCAGGAGGGACCGAGAAAATGGAAAAGGAGGAGGAGTAGCCTTGTATGTCAAAAGCAATATTAAAGCTACTGAAATGCAGGGGACATGGGGAAAAGAAGAAGCGCTCTGGATTGCGTTGGAGAGAGGAGATGGCACTGTCATCCATATTGCTGTAGTCTATAGACCTCCGACTCAAATTGAAGAGAGAGACAATGAATTGATTAGAGATATTGCCAAGATAGCATCAAAGGGGGAAGCAATCATATTGGGTGACTTTAATCTACCTGATGTGGATTGGATTACTCCATCTGCACATCTGGAAAGAAGCAAAAGAATTGTGGATGCTCTCCAAGATGCATTATTTAGACAAATGGTGATGGAACCAACCAGGGAAAGCTCAACGCTGGATGTAGTGCTCACCAACGGTGATAGTGTGTCAAATGTCTGCGTGAGTGCCCCTGTGAGCAACAGCGACCATCACACGGTGTGGTTTGAAATAAAAGCCATGGCACAGGCCAATCATAGCAAGCTCAGAGTCCTAAACTTCAAATACACTAACTTCAATCAAATGGCAGAGTATGTAAAGGAGGAGATGACGGGGTGGGAAGAGATAAAGGAAGTGGAATTGCAATGGGCTAAACTAAAGGAGGCATTGAAAGGAGCAACAGATAAATATGTAAGAAAAGTAAATAAAAGCAAGAGGAGAAGGAAACCTATTTGGTTTTCCAAAGAGGTGGCTGCTCATATAAAGGCAAAAAACACAACTTTTGCAAAATTCAAAAGCTTGCAGACCGAAGAACACAGAAATGAATACAGGATCAAACTCAAAGAGACAAAACGAGAAATAAGGATAGCAAAATCAAAGGCAGAGGAAAAAATGGCTAAAGATGTTAAGGGTGGCAACAAAAATTTCTTCAGGTATATTCGGGAAAGGAAAAAGATCAGAGTTGGAATTGCAGGACTCAGAAGTGCTGGGAAAGGACTCGTGGAAAGTGACACTGAAAAAGCAAAATTGCTAAACAATTACTTCTGCTCTGTGTTTACTAAAGAGGATCCTGGGGATGGACCAGCTGTGACTCCCAAGTATAGGAATGGGAATGAAGTGGATACCACACCATTCACAGCAGAGGAGGTGTTAGAACAACTTGCTAAACTGAAAGTGGACAAAGCCATGGGACCGGATGGGATACATCCCAGGATACTGAAAGAGCTCAGAGAGGTTCTTGCAGGACCGTTAAAGGATGTCTTCAACAGATCCTTGGAAACAGGAGAGGTTCCTCAGGACTGGAGAATGGCTGATGTCGTACCTCTACACAAAAGTGGTGACAGGGAAGAAGTGTCAAACTACAGACCCGTGAGCCTTACCTCGGTGGCAGGAAAAGTAATGGAGGCGCTCCTGAAAGAGCGAATAGTGAACTTTCTGAAAACCAACAGCTTGCAAGACCCGAGGCAACATGGTTTTACCGAAGGACGATCTTGCCAGACAAATCTGATCGAGTTCTTTGACTGCGTGACGAGGGAACTAGATCAGGGGCATGCAATGGATGTCATCTACCTGGATTTCAGCAAAGCCTTTGATACTGTTCCTCATAGGAGGCTTATCAACAAACTCAGTAGCTTGGGGATGGGTCCCAAGATGGTAAACTGGATTAGAAATTGGCTGACTGACAGACGACAGAAGGTGATTGTACATGGAGCTCACTCGGATGAGAGGAAGGTGATTAGCGGGGTGCCCCAGGGTTCGGTCCTGGGCCCGGCACTGTTCAATGTATTTGTGAGTGATATTGCTGAAGGACTGAATGGAAAAGTCTGTCTTTTTGCAGACGACACAAAAATTTGCAACAGAGTGGACTTCCCTGAGGGAGTGGTTAACATGAAGAAAGATCTACAAAAGCTGGAAGACTGGTCTAAAGCTTGGCAACTACGATTTAATGCAAAAAAGTGCAGTGTCATGCACTTGGGTAGCAGAAATCCAAGAGAAATGTACAAGATAGGGGGAGAAAGGTTGGTATGCAAAGTTCAGGAAAAAGACCTTGGTGTGATTATCTCTGCTGATCTCAAGGTGGCAAAACAGTGCGACAAGGCGGTGGCAAAAGCCAGGAGGATGTTGGGCTGCATACAAAGAGGGATTACCAGCAGAAAAGAAGAGGTACTTATGCCACTGTATAGGTCACTGGTGAGGCCTCACTTGGAATACTGCGTTCAGTTTTGGAGACCATATCTTGCAAAGGATGTAAAAAGACTGGAGACTGTTCAGAGGAAGGCGACCAAAATGATTTGGAGCCTGCGTCAGAAGCCTTATGAGAAGAGACTTGAAGACCTAAATATGTATACCTTGGAGGAAAGGAGGCACAGGGGAGATATGATTCAGACCTTTAAATACTTAAAGAGAAATGATGAACAAACAAACCTCTTCCAGAGACGGGGAACCTGTAAAACTAGAGGGCATAACATGAAACTGCAAGGGGGTAAATTGAAAGGCAATGTCAGGAAATATTTTTTCACTTAAAGGGTGGTGGATGCTTGGAATGCCCTCCCGATGGAAGTGGTAGGGGCGAACACGGTGACGGAATTCAAAAAGGCATGGGACAAACACAGAGGATCCCTTTACAGAAATAGGAAAAAAAAACAAAATAAACGGTACCATCTAACTTCCGAACCATATAACGTCTCAACAAATAGGGGTGTCCTATATGGAGTGGTGGGTTTACCCCTGAACAAGGATATGGAGAGGGGTGGCCTGCGCGGAGCGACAGGTGCACCTACTCTTGCCATCTCGCTGGGCAGACTGGATGGACCATGCTGGTCTTTATCTGCCGTCAACTACTATGTTACTATGTTACTATGTTACCCATTACTCCAATGATCGTATGCAATAGTACACAGGTTGTGTGGGCAAACGAATAACAGAGCTCTGCACAGGACACCAACCTATGCTCCGGTTCCCTCTATGGCTACTAAGATTGCACTTTCCAATCTGGCTCTTTGGATCTCCTGAACTTCAAATGATCTACCTTGCAGGACCCCCTCCGGGGGGGGGGGGGGGGTGGATGGAGGAAAGAAAATAAGGAGGGGGGAAGAAAAATAAAAGGGAGAAAATGGAGTAGAAGAAAGAGAAATAACCGTCGGAACCAGCTAGGAGCAGCCATTAGCTAACAGGGCCCCCAAACAGCCCTCCCCTAGGGCGCTCCATTAGGAATTCCATCTCTCCCAGATGAGACATGGTAGAGCGGGTATAGTATATTATACAACCCCATACTGGTTCCCTTTAGAGCCCTCACATGATGAACCAACCCCTTGTTAACACCAGGGCCTACAAAATCACAACTCCTGTCACTCTTAAACATTATATAGAAACATTCTCATTAAATTGGGATTAACATTGCCAAAATATTAGTATACTCTTATGAAATCCAGGCTAAAACATCCCATCTCAGTCAGGTGTGTTGCATCTCAAAATGTTACTGCCATGCCTCAATTCCCAGCACCTAGCACCCCTTCTCTGAGCTTGCCATGACATCCAGATCTACTGGCATTGCAGTCCATTCTCAATTCAGTTTCAAATCGTAGAAGCATGGGACATACATATTCTCTCCAGGAGATGACTCCAACATAGACAAAAGGCCTTTTAAATTTCCTATCTCCGTGGAGAGGTGCTTGTCGCAAGGCTGTCCAAGTAAATTATATCCTCCTCCGGCGTGGTGAAATACTCATGGCACCCCTCTCTCTCCACTCTCAGTTTGGTAGGGTATTGCAGGCTGAATCTGATCCCCGCAGCTGACAATCTCCCACAGGCTGCTGCAAACACCCTCCGCTTCTGACTAACCTGTGTGGAGTAGTCCTGAAACACCAGTAAGTCATTCTGGAGTGCTCCTGCCTCACCCTTGCCGCACAGAGCACCGCTTCCTTTTGGAGGTAATTATGGAAGCGCGCAATGACCACACATGGGCGAGTAGTTCATTCATAGTGTTGTCCCAGGCAATGCACCTGCTCTAGCAGTATCTTGCCATGATTGCCTCCTAGTTTTAAAGTTGTCACCATCCAAGTCCCTAATAAGCCGCGAAGCTCGTTATCTACTACCAATTCAGCCACCCCAATGAACCACAGGTTCTTTTGGCGGCCCCTATTCTCCAGGTCGTCAAGCTTCTCACTTTGTTGTGCCACCAATGTTTCTAGCTTTTGGAGAATTTTAGAGTGGTGTTGTTGCAAGTCTTCAGCTGCGGATATACGGTGCTCTGCCTCTGTCAATCGTCCACCCACCTCCAAAACTGCCTGCACCACCTCTGTCAGCTGGCCCGAGAGGCCCCTCAGTTTGCTTTCCAATGCTGTTACCACCACCCGAGATACCTCTTCCTCTGTATCCTCCAGTGTTCTGGACGAAGCGGGGCCCGTCATCTTTGTGTCTGTGCTGTGGGATTTTTCTTTCCGTGATGTTAGGGAAGCCATTCAATTTATAAAGCAGTTTAACCCCGATAGCACCAGCGACTCCCCTACTTTCACCACAGAGAGGTTTCCAGATGGTTTGCACTGTTTAGAGTGGAATTTTTTCTTAGTTTTCCGGTGGCCAGTACGGGAGCAAAGTTGAACACATCCTCCCGGCTCATCACGTCACGTGATCCATGGTCAGGCTTTTTTTAATTGCTGGCTCAGCTCCACTTGTCACCACGGTCTATTCCCATGCTCCTGGCTTTTCTGGTCTCCCTTTGTTCTGCAGTTCAAATGTTTGACTCCTGGTTAAATGAGCATAGTTGTGCCTTATCTAGGGTTGCCAACCAGCCGGTTTTCAGCCGGCCTGGCCGGTTTTCCTGTGGTCGGGCTGGCTGCCGGCAGAGAACCGAAACCGGCCATTGAAAAGCCGGTTTTTTGCTCTGGCTGCGAGATCGGGAGCGGCCAGAGCAGAAAACCGGCTTTGAGCTTGTGATCGCGATTGCGATCACAGTCCTGGCCCCCCTTGCAGCCGCTGCTGCTGCTTCTTACAGAGCAGCAGCTGCAATAAAGTTAATTTAAAAGTAAGGAATCCTGTGAGGGGCCTTCCGGCCCTATGAAACTCCTTCTGCAGTGCCCGCCCCTCTGATGTCACTTCCTTTTCAGCCAGGGACCCTGCAGAAGGAGTTTCATAGGAGCTGAGGGTTTTCTCACAGGTTTCCTTACTTTTAAATTAACTTTATTGCAGCTGCTGCTCAGTAAGAAGCAGGAGCAGCAGCTGCACGGGAGGGGGGACTACAAATGGGCTGTGATGGGGGGGGGGGGGGACCTGTACTGGAAAAGGGCTATAGGGGGGGGACTTGGACTGGAAATGAGTTGTGATGGGGGGGGCCTTGACTGGAAAAGGGCTGGGGGGGGGGAACTTGGACTGGAAATGGGCTATGGTGGAAGGAGGGGGAACTTGGACTGGAAATAGGCTGTGATTAGGGGGGCTAGGACTGCAAATGGGCTGTGATGGGGGGGGGGGCTAGGACTGCAAATGGGCTGTGATGGTGCGGGGCCTAGGACTGGAAATAGGCTGTGATGGGGGACTTGGACTGTAAATGGGCTGTGATTGGGGGGCAGGGCTAGGACTGGAAATGGCCTGTGATGTGAGGGCTAGCACTGGAAATGGGCTTATGAAGAGCTGGAATAGGACTGGAAATGGGCTGATATTGGGTATGGGAGAATGGGACTAGAAGGGAGTGGATGCTGGGTGGGTCTAGAACTATAAGGGAACTGATTTTGGGGGAGGACTAGAATGGATGGGGAATGAGAATGGAGATGGGAAAAAATATTTTGTGTGGAAGAAAAGTCTATGATGGGTCGGGTATTGGGAGAGTAAGAGGGGCTTGAGAATGGAAGGGTGAAATTTAAATGGATGATAAAGGATAAGGAAAGAATTGGGGGAAAGAGCAAAAGGGAAACAATCAGTATGTTAAAGCAGATATAGAGAGAGAATGGAAAACATCTAAAAGAGAAGAAAGGACAAATGGATAGCTCGCAGAAGACACGAAGAAACCAGAAGAAAGTGACTGGAGCAATTGCAACTGAAAAATGAAATGCCCAAACAGAAGGTAGAAAAATACTTTTTATTTTGAATTTATTAACTGGAATATGCCTGGTCTGGGAAGTGTGTATTGCTAACATCTTTGCGTTTTTGTTTAGTGCAAGAGGAAATTACTTTATAGTTTTATTTCTCCAGTGTTGTACATTTCATGTTTGGATTTTGGGGTTCCCAGTTTAATTATTATCTGACCAAGGAAGTTAGCCTACACGTATCCTCGGTAATTTTTGTGGGTGGGGGCGTGGCAGGGCAGAGCCTAGGGGAGGAGAATGGGTGGAGCATGGCGAGCCAAAGGTGTCGGGTTTTTCTTGGTGAAAAAGTTGGCAACCCTAGCCTTATCTGATTGCCATAACAACTGCCAGTAATGAGGACTGCTGCTCTTCTTCTCAGTTCACTAACTCCAGTTGCTCCTTGCCCAAATTCTTACTGGAATTTTTTTAAAATTAAGTTAAGATTCCATCATAGGCAGCTGAATGGAGCGGATCACTAGGGCCATGATCCTACCAATGTTTTATCCAACATAGTATCAGCAATTAGTGGGCTAGAGATTGATTTGCTTGGGCCCCCAACCAAAAAAGGTGTTCCAGTGCTCCTGGATTCCATTGCCGGCTTCCAAACCAAGCTGTAGGATCCTGTACTAGTCTATTAAAGGAGGAGGGGAAAGAACTTACACTTTATTTATTTAAAATTTTTATATACTGCCTTTCTGCAAAATCTGACTATAAGGTAGTTGAACAGCATTTAAATTGCATTAAAAAAATCACATAAAATAAATTGTAATCAGGAAAAGTGCAGAAAATAGCCATGCTTTGGATAATAAATGGAACCGGACTGAGTCCGTTTCTGTCTTTAAATGCAATGGAAACATATTCTAGTAAGATGGAACCACACAAGAAAATGCTTTTTTTCATGGTCTATACCAGTTTTTGTTAAGAGCTCAATGAGTACACTGCTACATATGGGTAATTGGAAGCTAAGATCTTCACTACTGATACTGTATAATGTAGACATATTTTCCTGCTCCTGTAACTAACAGGCAACCATGTTTTGAATCAACTGGAGTCTTAGGAAATGATTTTAGGAAGACCTATTAAAAGTGAGTTACAGTAGACAAGTCTAGATGTTCTAAGTCCATGAACATCCATAACTAAGCCATCTTTAGAATGGTGGAAGATTATGTAAAGTCCACAAATGAAAAAAAATGAGTTGTATGTTACTCATATGAGCAGACGATGTCAGATGCACATCAATAAGCACAGTACCATAGCCATCCTGCATATGTTAACTGCTATAACTCACTTTTAATTGGCTTCCACTTGCCCAGACAAACGAGTTCTAAATTTTGTTTTAAATTCTGCACATCAGTTAAAACACTCATAATTCTTAAATATTCTCTCAGTACTAAAACCAGCTTCTGCAAATGCACTTCAGGATCAGATGATGACAGAGAAGGGCAATGCAACTGTAACAATTCAGGTTTAGAACTATTCAAACCATACTCTATACTGTAGGCCTGCAATCAGCATAGTGTATCCAAATTTACCTTTCCCCATCTCACAATAAACTTGTATGTCAGCTGCATAGATCATATAATTCATATTGACTTTGACCATAACTTGGCTGAGCGGCTGTAGATACAGAGTTAGCAGTGTGAGGGACAGGATCACACCCCAAGTTACCCCACACAGTAGCAACCAAGGCTAAGAAGCTTCATTTTGCCACTATACCCACTACTTTCTCTGTTGTATATACAGTATGAAACAACCCAGTTATACACCACAGGCCCAGAGTCTGTCTAAAAGGCAAACATAATCAATCGTGTCCAAAGGCTGCTATAAGGTCCAATGATACTAAACAAATATCCAAAGCCGCATCCATCTCCCTCTTTTTTTTTCTTATAATACAATCTTTATTCGCCAAACAACATCCCAGTTCACAATGGGTACTCTTACACTGCCATCCGCATCGTACAAAAATTCAATCAACAACACAGCGCTATTTATTTATCTTGTTAATTTTGTAAACAATATTACTGTTACCAGTTATCTTGTTAATTATGTCAACTATGTTATATGTAACCATAAGCAGTTTTGAGTTCCCTGTAAACCGCTTTGATTCACGAAAGGCGGTAAATAAGCACTAATAAACAAATAAATAAAATAAATTTAAATGTATAAATGATAAACATATCATGCTCCCTCCCCTCCCTTGCCCTCCCTTTCCCCCCGTCAGGTGGTTCAACTCCAACTGCTCTATATAGAATAGCTCGTTATATAGGCTCCTCCACAACAGACATAGTCCCGCTACTTAGGCTCCCAGAGTCACTCCCCTCGAGTGCTCCCTCCCCAGGGACCAGCCTATATCATTAACGTGCTCTGGGGGCTAACGTGATGATGTATCGCTCACAGATCTGCATAAACTCCCCCCACTTCTCTGCTGTGTCTCTTGCCTCCAATCTCTCCATTAACATTAACTGATAAAAGCTATTCTGCCACTCCCAGAAAGTGGGATTATTGTCTGTCCTCCAGCGCTTTAAGATGGGCAGTTTGCCTGTTATACGTGCCTTTCGTACTAAGAGCCTAACTCATCTTCCCTTGGGATAGGGAGACATTCTGATGAAAATCACAAGAGCCGCCATCCACTCTACCCGTTGGCCAATCAGATGACTAATATACTGGTGGATTTGTCACCAAAACCTCTCTATTGCCTCGCAGGACCACCACATGTGACAGTCCTGCCATCCTTACCGAGCATTTCAGACAACTGGGGTCCTGCGTCAATCCGCATTGTAATGCCCTCCAGGGTGAAAAGTGTGCCCAACACACCATTCAGTATTGTACTTCCCGAAGCTTAGCTGACAGTGTCAGCTTCGGGATATGTCTAATTGCAGCTAGTACTTCCCCTGCTTGGACATCTGATCCAAGTCCCGTTGCCCATTTATGTTCAAAAAGTGAAAAGTCTGGCAAACTCATTCCTTCCCTCAACCTGGTATAGTATTCCGAAAAGGACTGGCTTTTCTGGGTGCCTAGTTGAAAAAACTGTAGGATCACTAGGGCCCTCTCCACCGTCAGTTGTTCCTATGGTAATGATAACACATAGTGACGCAATTGGAAATATGCAAAAAATTGTCCCCGTTCTATGCCATACTCTTTCTGTAGGTTAGCAAAAGACTTGCATACCGCAGCCTCATCCACTACATGCCCCAAATTATGTATCCCCTTTGCCCCCAATTTCCAGAACTTCCTGGTCTCTGTACCTGGTAGAAATTGCACATTGCCCTGTATGGGCAATCAGCTAGACACCGTAGGTGATGATTGCCATTAGTGACACAAGTACCTCCAAAGTTTTCTGATTGGCTCAACTAACAAGCTAGCTCCCAAACACTGCAGCAACAAAGCCCGATCCATATGGAGAACTGCCAATAGTAAGTGAGGGGCTACAAAAGCCTCCTCCAGTCCCCTGGGGATATATCTATTTGTATATCCCAGCCAGTCTCCCAAGTGCCAGGTGTAGCTAGCTATGTCTGGGAGGCACAAACCATCACACCTCTCATCCGTGCCAGAGATCCGTGCTGTGGGCTTCGTCCCCTCCATAGGAAGGTACGCAGTATCTGCTCCACCGACAAAACCTCTCTGTGAAGTAGGCGAAGTGGGAGCGTCTGTAACATGTACAGCAGTTTTGGGAAAAGCACCATACAATAAGCTGCCACCCGCCCTAATAGGGATAGCGGGAGAGAGTTCTAGTCTTTTAATTTAGTTCGCATATGTAGAATCACCTTACTATAATTGCACTTATAAAGCTGGGCAGGATCTTGAGTTAGTTGTATGCCTAAATAGGTGAAAGCAGTATCAGTCCACTTCAGAGAAAAACCCTGTCCCCATGCTACCGCTAGCTCTTCCTTTACGTCCAAAGCCTCAGATTTTTCTTTATTGGTCTTTAAACCTGCGACTTCTTCAAACTTAGTAAACTCTTCCATTACCCTGGGAAGTGCTGTTCTGGGTGAATCTAGATGAACCAACAGGTCATCTGCGAAGGCAGAAACCTTAAATTCCACCCCTCCAATTTTGATGCCGAGCGCTTCTCGACATGCCACCAGTTTACGTATCAGAGGATCTAAAGAGAGGACAAATAGCAATGGGGATAGGGGGCAGCTCTGCCTGGTCCCCCATCCTACGTGAACCTCTGCTGATACCACCCTATTAACTACCTCCGCCGCCTTCAGCTGTGTGTATAATAACCGGATCATGCGAAGAAACTGGTCCCCTACTCTATGTCGTGGCAAGAGATGGAACAAATAACTCCACTCTACTCAATCAAACGCCTTATCAGCATCAAAACTCACCAAAAGCGGTGTCAAGCTCTGCTAGTGGGGCCATTCAAGAGAGGCTATGATTTTACGCAAGTTTCTAGAAGCATATCTTCCCCGTACAACCCCACCTGGGATTCCTGCACCAAGTCTGTCAATAAAGGGGCCAATCTCTCTGCCAATACCTTGGCCAGTAATTTTAAATCAAAATTAATCAGAGAGATAGGTCGATAAGATGCTGCGTGCAGTGGATTTTTGCCTGGCTTAGGTATTAAAATAATAGGAGCTTTGTTGTTCCCCCACTTCATCTTGCCCCGTTCAATCTGTTCCTTATACACTTCCTTCAAAATGGGTGCTACCCACTCCTGCAAAAGTTTAAAAAACTTTACGGTGTACCCATCCGGGCCTGGCGTCCTCCATATTGAGCCATCTGAATGTTCCTCAGTATCTCTTTGAGCGAGATAGGCTTTTCAAGCAGCTCTGTTTGTTGCGTAGTTAAGCGAGGTATCGAAAGCCCTTGCAAGTACACTGTCACACGAGCTACAGGGGTTCCCTCTCCTGTATATATATACATATATATATACATATATATATATACATATATGACCCTGACTACCGGTAAACAAGGTAGAATACTCTGATTGACACTACGATACAGAAATTTATAATTATATACAAAATGTAAATAGTTACAACAATTAATGCACAGTTATCTGTATAAAGTTAGAAAGTTATAAAGTTACTAAATATTATCTGTATAAAGTTACTAAATATTATCTGTATAAAGTTAAAAAACTATGTTCCATGTAATGTATACATTAGTGTACAAATTTGTTTACTTTGTTCCATGTAAACCGCCCCTGATCTCTGGAAGGGGCGGTATAGAAGAATTAGATAAATAAATAAATAAATAAATAAAATAAAAATATATAGCGCCTGGAAGAACTTTTGAAAAAGTTGCGCTATCGCTCTGGAATCTTTGTGGAACATCCCCTTCTCATCCTGTAGGGTGGCAATCGTGTTAGGACCCCTACGCCCGCGAAAGCATCTGGCTAGCAATCTCCCTGACTTATCACCATACCGATATAATTGGAACCAGTAGTATAGTTGTGATTTCTTTGCACGTTGATGTAACACTTCGTTAAGGGCCGCCTATGTTTCCAGGAGCCTAGCTTTAGTTTCATTCGTGGGAGTCCTAGCGTAACACCTGCGTTCAGTTCGAACTTGCTTCTCTAACCTAAGAATTGTGGCATTTATTTATCTGCATCTAATAGCAACATACGCTATTATATCTCCCCGGAGAACTACCTTGGCCACCTCCCAGAAAAGCTCTGGAGTATCTTTATGCTGCGTGTTATGTGATTCATAATTTCGCCAGCATTCTTGAATATAAATCCGAAACTGAGCATCTCTATAAAGATATGCGGGGAACCGCCAATGCCACTGTTGGGGCGGGGGCTTCGACCAGGAGATGTCCATCCAAACCAGGGAGTGATCTGACACTTCTTCAGGGCCTATGTCAGCATCCAGCACTTGTGCAAATAAAGGTTCCGATATCAGTATGAAATCAATGCGAGCACTTGAATCATGTGCTCGGGATCTATGTGAATAGTCCCGTTCAGATGGATGCAACAGGCGGCGGGGGTCCACCACACTCAAGCGACACACAAAGCATCCTAGCACCCGTTATATAGCTCTATGCAGTTCTACACGTCCCCGGTTGGAAATGTCCATACCCGGATCAAGAACACCATTAAAATCCCCTCCTAAAAGTAAGGGGTCCTCCGGTAGCCCCTCTAACTCGAAAGCCAACCTAGCATAGAAGGGGCATCCGTACTGTTAGGGTCATAAATATTTCCCAAGATGACAGGTCTCCCCTTCAGTTCCACCTGCAAAATAAGCCAGTGGCCTGAGTCATCTGAGCTCATATTTATAAACGTGAAGCAGAGGCTTTTGTGAAACAGAACAACTACTTCCCCCTTCTTCCCCTTCGCAGGGGAACCAAAGGTCTACCCCACCCAGTCATGACTAAGTTTGGCATGTTCAGCCTCTGACTGGTGGGTTTCCTGCAGAAACGCTATATCGCAGAGGTGCCTAGCCATTGCCCACAAAACTTTGAAGCGTTTGATGGGAGAGTTGAGCCCACCTACATTCCAGGATATTACTCTTAAAGGACTGCCCACTTTATAAATCTGCAATATTTCTCCGCATTATTCCATCTATTTTGGGGAGCCTCCCAGCCTAGAACCCCCATTTTCCTTTACCATCGAGCGTATAAACACCTACCCAATTGCCCAAGTTTACAAAGTGAACCACCTTCTTCTTCTTCCTTCCCCTCCCCCTAATCCTTCCTCCCCGTCCCCGTCCCCTTCCATGAACCACCCCACTCATCTGAACAGGCCACGCTATGCCGCTAGGCTTTCTCCCCTCTCTTTACCCCGACCCCGACCCCGACCCTCCTTCTGATAAGCTCTCTTTCCTAATGACACTATCCCTTTACACTTTACCCCTAATAACCACCCAGAATAACACATTAACACGCTTAACTCAACCATAACCCCTTGACACGCTTAACCCAGAAATCTGCAATCCCATCTAGGGGTTCCCTCCCGGAATGGACTCCCCCCCCATTTTTAAATATATAAGGGGATCCTAGCATGGCCCTCCCACCTATGAGTCTATGAGTCTCCATCCCCTTCCACCCCACAGGATACCATTTCCATTTCCATCAGAAAAACAAAACAAAACTTAACATACAGATTTATAATCGTATGAGCATTAGTAGTCCTGCTCCAAACAACTTCTGGAGCAATCTTCAGGATTGCTGATCTTCTGGACCTTGCATACTCAAAAAAACCTCCACTCTCTCCACCACCACAGGTCCCAAGTTCAATGTCACTCGCCCACTCTCCCACACCAGTTCAATATGCTCAACTCCTCCAGGCTTGGGAAAGAAATTAAGATAATATCTTCAGCAAACCAAGGCGTTCAGACATACATGTATGTCATCCTCCTCTCCCAGTTCCAGGGTGGGTTACCATGAAGCTGTGGATCTCACTTTTCTTTTGTCCAGTATCTCAGACTGGCCGGACTCTATACTGTACGCTTACCTCTGAGTGTTTGGATTAAATTGTCCACATATGGGGCGGCAGCCTCCGCTGTATCAAATACTTGCACTGTCCCATTTACAAAGAAGTGAAGCCGAGAGGGATACAACACTGTGAACTTTATTTTAGCATCCACGAGCTTCTGACACACACCTGCATAAGCTTGCCTCTTCTGGTTTAATGCTGGTGAGTAATCCTGCTTTGGTGGCTAACATTTTTCCGCCACCCCCTGTTTTCAAAGTCTTCGAGCTTATCCACTTGTAACTTCACTAGCTCTGCCAATCGCTGAAGTTCTTTCTCCACGGAGGAAAGGGCCTCATCCTGCTGACCCAGCCTCTTCTCCTCTTGCTGCAACCGACTCCTGAACCCACTAAAAGAATGGGCCATAGAATCCAGCTTACCACTAAGCTCCTCGCGCGAGATAGGAAATGCCCAGATTGTGACTCAGTGCCGGCGGGCTCAACTTTAACAGAGCCGCGGGAAAGAAAAGAAGCACTTTTCCTTCCCGCGGCTCTGCAAAGATGAGCCGGGGAGCCGGCAAGGGGCCGCTGATTCCACTGCTACTGTCAAGAAGCAGCGGCAGCAGCTTGTCCTGCAGTTTTTTTAAAATTTTGAAGGCCAAGTGAGGTGGTCTTTTTGGGGGCATTTTTTGCCGCCTCCAAAAGGTTGCTGCCTGAGGCCACCGCCTCACTTGACCTCATTATAGAGCTGCCCCTGATGGCAATTAATATAGTATACAATTAATTACCTTTGATGGTATTTAAAGGTGATGTATCAGAAGAATTGAGAGAAATATTGATACACTGTGAAGATGTTTTACAACTAAAGGTATTTGATAAACTGAAGAGTGGCAAATTACCTGAACTGGATAGTATACATCCAAGGATGTTGAAAGAACTGAAATATGAGATTGCAGACCTACTATTAGTAATGCGTGAACTGTCATTAAAATCATCTGTAATACCTGAAGATTGGAGAATGGCCAATGTAACACCAATTTTTAAAAAGTGTCCTAAGGGGTGATCCAGGAAATTATAGACTGTTAAGCCTGATGTCAGTACCAGACAAAATGGTAGAAACCATCATAAAGAAGAAAATGACTGAACATGTAGGTAGTCATGGTTTAATGGGAGAAAACCAACATGGATTTAGCCAAGGAAAGTGTTGTCTTACTAGTCTGTTATATTTTTTTGAAGGTATGAATAAACAAGTAGACAAAGGTGAGCTGATCGATATAGTGCATCTGGATTTTCAGAAAGCCTTTGACAAGGTCCTTCATGAGAGACTCTTGGCAAAATTAAAAGGTCATTGAATAAGAGGCAGTGTACTTTTGTGGTTCAGGAACTAGTTAAGATAGAAAGCAGAGAGTAGGGCTAAATGGACAATTTTTTCAATGGAGAAATTTATTTATTTAACAAGCTTTATATACCACCTTTTCCTTAAATCAAGGTGGTTTACATTACAACTCCAACAGGTTTACATTATAACAAGGTGGTTAGCACTTAACTCAACAGTTTACATTTAACCTTACATTTAACATTATATACAGGATGGGTTTGCCCAGCATGCCGGAAACTTAATAAGATCAAAACTTAACAGTATAATCAGCATAACTTATTTAGAAACTGGGGTTTTGCGTAGTGTTTGTTTGGTGGTGTTCATTTCTCAGGGTCCGTTAATGTGTGGAGGGACAGTTGGTGATGCTCTACAATGTGTGATGCATCAAAGTGTTCTATGTACAGGAGTGTCTTCGACTGTTTTCTGAAGTCCTTGGTGTCCCTCGTGTTTCTAATATCCTCCGGGAGGGAGTTCCATAAGTTAGATACGCATAATGATAGTGCCCTGTTGGAGGTGGTCTGTTTGGTTTTGGAGTAATTCTTAGGCGTAACTAATGTGTTCTTACAGTTTGTTCTCACCGGTTGGTTTTTAGGATATTTTGTTATCAGATCCTGGAGAGATTCAGCTGAAGTATTATGTATTATTTTAAATATATTAAGTGTGGCCTTGAACCCGACGCGACTCCTCATCATTAGCCTGTGTAATTGGGCCAATGTTGGTGTTTTGCGTTCGTTTTTTGCTGTTCCAGTGATGATGCAGGCAGCCATGTTCTGGATCATCTGCAGTGGGTGCATAGTATGTACTGGCAGGCCTTGGTAGAGTGAGTTGCAGTAGTCTAAAACTGGTGTGACTATGACTTGTAGCACCATACGGAAATCTTTCTGCTTAAGAGAGGCTTCAATTTCCAGATGATTTTTAGTTTGTGGTATGCATGCTGTGTTGTTCTGTTTATTTGGGATTGTAGGTCTAAGTGCTGATCCAGGATGACCCCTTGGTATCTGATTTCTTTTTTGACAGCTATGTTTTTGTTCTTTAGGGTTATCGTGCTAGGAGGATTGAAGGCCTTGTTTCTTGTTACTATTAGAACTTTGGTTTTGTCATAATTTATGCTGAGGTTATTTGTGCTGAGCCATATGGAATTTTCTGTGAAACATCCTATTATGCTTGTGTAGTCCAGAGATTCGACATTGAATTCGACATGATGTCGTCAGTGTATATTTTATAGTGAATCTGGTTTTTCTTGATGATGTCACAGATTGACTGAATGTAGAGGTTGAAGAGTAGAGATGATATTGCTGACCCCATGGGACTCCCTGCTTTATTGTGAAAGGAGCAGATGTGTCTCCCCTGCATCTGATGTACTTTCGTTTGTTCTCTAAATATGATTGGAACCATTTCAAAGTGTTATCATAGGCCTATCTCCTATAGGCGTCTCAGAAGTATTTATTTTATTTATTTATTTAAAAGGATTTATATACCTCTTTATCCTGAAATCAAAGCGGTTTACACATCAAACAAATCACGTGGCAATGTGAGTGGTATGGTGTATGATACAGAGTCGACGACAACTGATATGTCGATGAAGATTAATATAAAGTCTTTCTTTATACTGCCTATTCCTCTGATGATGTGGTCGAAGAGTGCTGTTAGTAATGTCTCCATACCATGGTTTGGTTTGAATCCATGTTGATGTGACTAGGGGCAAATGTGTATTGATGTGATCCTGCAGTTGTATCTGTACTGTCTTTTTGATGACTTTGGTCATGAAAGGTAAGCTTGAAACCGGTCTGTACGCTTTGGGCTCTGATTTGTCCATTTTGGGTTTTTTTAGCATGGGCCTGATTGATGCCATTTTAAGGGTTGCAGGTATTTGTCTCTGTGTGAGGGATGTGTGTATGATTTTGTGTATGAATGGTGTGAGCTCTTCCCTGGCTGCCTTTATCCATGCAACTGAAAAGGGATTGCTTGGTGATGTTGTTTTCAGAGTAGTTATTATGTGAGCTACTTGTCTGGTTGTTAGTATCATGAATTTACTCCATGTCCTTGTGGGTTTTAGTTAGGGTCCAAGGTTTGTTGTTAATGGGTTTGTGTCTGGCTGTGTGCTGTCCTGCTTCTTCATTAGCTAGTCTGCAACCTGTTGCGGATGTATGTCTGAGCAGTCATCCTATGAGGGTTCCTTTGTTAGTGTGCGGACTATTCCAAAGAGTTCTCTCGGTTTGTTTGCAGCCTTCATGATCAGGTTTGTGTTATATTCTTGTTTACATCTGTTGATTATGTTGTTGTATTCATAGTAACATAGTAAATGATGGCAGATAAAGACCAGTATGGTCCATCTAGTCTGCCCAGTAAGATGGCAAGAGTAGTGCACTTGCTGCTCCGTGCAAGCCACCCCTCCCCATGTTTTGTTTTAGGGATGAACCCACCGCTCTGTGTAGGGCACCCCTGTTTGTTGAGAAATTAGATAGTTCAATTTATTTTGTTTTTATCCTGTTGCTGTAAAGGGATCCACTGTGTCTGTCCCATGCCATTTTGAATTCTGTCACTGTATTTGCCCCCACCACTTCCATCGGGAGGGCATTCCAAACATCCACCACCCTTTCAGTGAAAAAGTATTTCCTGATATTGCCTTTCAATTTACTCCCTTACAGCTTCCCCATCTTTGGAAGAGGTTTATTTGTTCATTATTTCTCTTTAAGTATTTAAAGGTCTGAATCATATCTCCCCTGTCCCTCCTCTCCTCCAGAGTGTGCATATTTAGGTCTTCAAGTCTCTTCTCATAAGGCTTCTGACACAGACTTCAAATCATTTTGGTCGCCTTCTTCTGAACTGTTTCCAGTCTTTTTATATCCTTTGCAAGATATGGCCTCCAAAATTGAACACAGTATTCCAAGTGAGGCCTCACCAGTGTCTTATACAGTGGCATTAGTACTTCTTCCTTTCTGCTGGTAATTCCTCTTTATATGCAACCCAACATCCTCCTGGCTTTTGCCACTGCCTTGTCGCACTGTTTTGCCACCTTGAGATCCTCAGAAATAATCACACCAAGATCCTTCTCCTGGTCCGTGCACACCAACCTCTCGCCCCCTATCGCGTACATTTCCCCTGGATTTCTGCTTCCCAAGTGCATGACCCTGCACTTCTTCGCATTAAATCTTAACTGCCAAGCATTAGACCATTCTTCCAGCTTTTATAGTTCTGTATTCCTGTAGTATACCTTGGTTCTTTGTATGTTTCTATTTCCTCTCCATTCTTCTGTGGTTCCTTTTGGCTTTTCTGATTTCCTTAGAGTCCCAGGGAGTTTGTTGTCTCTTTTGTGCTGCGGTTGCTCTGTTTCGGGGTGTTTCAGTGGGCTTTGTTATGAATTGGTTCCAGTCCTCTATTATATTTTCGAGGTCAGTGTGAGAATGGTTCAACTTGGGTAAGACTTCCTGTAGGACTTGTTCTTTATTAAAGCTCTTGAATCTTCTTCCACTGTGTTGTACTTGGGGGTGTGTATCCAAGGTGGGCAGTGTTACATGGAATGTTATTATACTGTATAGTGATCTGTCCAGGGGGTTGGCGTTATAACTGGAGTGGTGATGTGTTTGTGCTCTAATAGCATTAATGGGGCAAAGACGAGGTCTGGGGTGGATCCCTGTCTATGTGTGGGTGCCTGTATTATTTGCATATAGGTCATAGTCTCTATGGCTCTCAAGAATGATGTTGCTTATTTTTGTGGTACTGAATTGAGATTGAAGTCTCAAGGGTCAGCATGGGCTTATGTGTTAAGATAAACGTGCATACCGATTCCAGATTTGATGAGAGCTCTTTGATTGTGGTGTTCGAAGTTCTGTAGGTGAGGCACAGCATGATGTATTTATTAGCAATTATTATGGTGTTATGCTCCTTTGTGCTGGTCTTTGAGATCAGTTTGAATTTAAAATGACTCCTGGCCAGAATAAGCACCCTACTTCCTTGCTTGTGCATTCGTGGACAGTTAAATGTGGTGTGAATGTGAGATGTGAGTTGATTTAGTAATATGTGATCTGTTTCTGAGAGCCACGTTTCATGCTATGCACATTATGTTAGTGTTTTGGTCCTGAATATAGTCTGCTAGGATGTTTATTTTGTTTCTGATAGATCTAGCATTGATTAATGTGCATCTGACCGGTGTGTCTAGGATTGGGTTTCTGTTGTTGTAGGTTAGTGCATCTGATGGGTATGAGTCTTTGCATGTGCGTGGTTGGATTTTTAGTCAAATGCTACCATAGCACGATCCATTGTATGTCAGCTGGAAGTGAAAGAGTTGCTGCATTGCAGTGTGTTGGAATGGCTCCTGGTTGACATAGGAGGTGTGCAGACAGTATGCTTAGTAAAATAATGGAAGTGTATTGAGGGTCCCACAGTATCATATTGTTGTTGCTTAGGTGTGCTGCCTGAATGTGCTGTTGGTGTCACTGATCAATGGGGCTGTGGTGCAAAGCCCAGCAGCGTCCCTGCTTAGACTCTAATTGAGCTGGCCATGGGGAGTATATGCAGGTGATATGGGGAACCTAATTCATCACTCTGTGGTAGCTCTATGGGTGAAAAGGTACAACGAACAATATATTAATTGGTTAGCCAACTAGTCAGCCAATTTAAATGTTAGTTAGTTAGGTGGTGGAATCAGCCCATGGTGAAGTCAATCGATCGGCATGCTACTTATACAGGTTTTTGTATATGCTTCTGTCCATTAGTAATGTATTTATTGAGGTCATTTTGTGGTAAAGGGCATCCGTAGCTGTGATAGTGTAACTATAGTCTATTAAATTCATTCCTTTACAGGACCACAAAACTGGATATAATTTAGCAAGCACATGTTGGCATGCATACTTTCAGGCACAGGTAGTAGGCTGTCTGGGCAATGGGGAGTTTATGTTATTTGGTCACTGTAGTCCTGCCTCAGGCATGGGCCTGGCAGGCGTGGGCACACCCAATGGTGCTTGCTTTTAAAAGTTCTTGTTGGGGAGACCCGATTGACCTTGCGATAGGGAGCGGGGAGGGGTCTAGCTTCCCACTCCCTACTCCGATGCTGATCAGAGCTCTGCTGAGGGGCTCCGGCATTCTTCCCATACTCGATGGCACCTGCTTTTAAGAATTAATGTTGGGGAGGCCCACTTAGTTTTGCGGTGGGGAGCGGTGATGGGTCTGGCTTCCCACTCCCTGCCCAGATACAGATCAGGGCTCTGCTGGGGGGCTCTGGCGTTCTTCCTGTGCCCAATGGCGCTTGCTTTTAAAAGTTGGAGAAACCCAAAAGGTGAATACTGGAGTACCCCAGGGATTTGTGCTGGGTCTACTGCTTTTTATCATATTCATAAATGACATGGAAAAGGGAATAACGAGTGAGTGATCAAATTTGCAGATGACACAAAATTATTCAAAGTTGTTAAAATGCAAGAAGATTGTGAAAAACTGCAAGAGGATCTTGATAAATTGGAAGACTGGACGTCCAAATGGTAGATTAAATTTAATGTGGACAAGTGTAAAGATATGCACCTAGGAAAGAACAACCCAAACTAGGGCTACATGATGAAAGATTTCAAATTAGGAAACCACCACCCAGGAAAAAGATTTAGGCATCATCATGGATAATATGTTGAAACTCTCCATCCAGTGTGCAGCGGCGGCCAAGAAAGCAAATAGAATGCTAGAAATTATAAGGAAAGGAATGGAGAATAAAATCAAGGATATTATTATGCCTCTATCATTCTATGGTGCTACCACATCTTGAACATTGTGTGCAATTCTGTTCGCCATATTTTAGAAAGGATATAGCAGTATTAGAAAAGGTACAGAGAAGAGCCTCCAAAATCGTAAAGGGGATGGAAGGATACCTTTATTAAAAAAGGCTTAAAAGGTTAAGGCTCTTCAACTTGGAAAAGAGATGGCTGAGGGGAGATATGATAGAAGTCTATAAATTAATGAATGGAGTGGAACGGGTAAACACAGATAGGTTGTTTACTCAATCAGAAAGTGGAAAGACTAGGGAACACGCAAAGAAGCTAAAATGTAACCTATTTAAGTCTAATAAGAGAAAATAGTTTTTCACCCAGCGCGTAATTAAACTCTGGAATTTGTTACCGGAGGATGCAATACGTTAGTGTAGCTGGGCTTAAAAAAGGTTTGGACAAGTTCCTGGAGGAAAGGTCCATAAACCATTATTTAAGGAAGACCCAGCAATCTACTGCTCACCCCAGGACAAGCAATGTCGAACCTTGCTTGTACCTTTTTTGGGAACCTGCCAGGTACTTGTGACCTGGATTGGTAACTGTTGGAAACAGGATACTGGGCTTGATGGACCTTGTTCTGACCCAGTATGGCATTTCTTATGTTCTTAATTTTAGTGAGTTTGACCAGAAAAATAAAGACACGCCCTTCACACTCATATATTCCTAATGCTATCTACTTTGAAAATCCTTTGCCAATACTCCTGGGGGCTCTAGGTGCCGAGCCTCCACCTGGACTCTGCCTTCTCACCGTCTGAGAAGGACCTACTATACATTTCCGTGTATAAACCCCTATGAGCAGCTGCCCCTCCACCCTTCCCAGCTCTTCAAAAAGTCTTATTATTAGTCATACACTCATAGGCAGCAGAAAGGGGTGGGCTATAGGAACCACAGCCCCACCAATAGTTTTCCTAACACAGCATTAGCAATAGAGAGCCTAGAAGCAGGGCTGGAGATTGGTTTATTTGGCCTCTCCAACCAAAAAGGTGTTCCACTGCCCCTCCATACAGTAAGTCAGACAACACATAGCCACCGCATTTGTCCAACCCCATCCCCCATCTAGCAGTATTATCAGTCATCCCCTCTCTGCCCTCTGTGCAATTACCTAAGCATTCCCATCTCATAAGGGAACATAAATACACATAGGTCTATACAAAAAAGCAACAATCTCCATTGTATCCATAACTCAACTTAAACACATTATGAACTGTTAGTCAAGTCTCCCTCATAAATCTTTGCTTTCTTCCCCTCCCCACCCCAGGGGACTATAATATTTTAAGCTTCTTCAATCAATATCTTCAGCCTCATAGGAGCTTCCAACTTATTTGAACAAGATTATAACTCAGTAACAGGACATAACAGAAGAGTATGTCCACTGGCTGAAAAAGGAGTCCAAATGATATTTATTTATTTACTTAATGTTTTTTTTATATTGCTTTATCATTTTAATCAAAGTGGTTTACATTGTAACTTAAACTTAGTAATGTACATTAAACAGGGATGTTGATAACTTGGATTCTTCTGAGGCAATGGAGGGTTAGAGTGACTTGTCCAAGGCCACAAGGAGTGCTAGTGGGAATTGAAGCCTGGTCTCTTTGCTCCTAAGCCAGTGCTTTAACAACTAGGCTACTCTTCTACTCCTTATATACCTATGCTCACTGATATCCCAGACCTTGACTCACAGAAACAAGCCTCTGGTGACTCAAGCAGAATCTAGGGTCCTTGGTGGGCACTCCTCGTACAGTGAATGGACTGGAACTGGTAAATGTAGATTGATTGTTTACTCCTTCAAAAGGTAGATAGACTAAGGGGACACACAATGAAGCTACAATATAGCATATTTAAGACTAATTAGAAAAAAATATCTTTTCTTTCAACACATAATCAAACTCTGGACTTTGTTGCCGAAAGATGTAGTAAAAGCTGTTAGTGTAGCTGGTTTCAAAACAGATTTGGATGAGTTCCTGAAGGAAAAGCCCATAAAACATTACTAAAGAGAACCGGAGAAATCCACTACTTACCCTGGGAAAAGTAGCATAGAATCTGTGTACCTTTTGGGAATCTGACAGTTATCTCTGACCTGGATTGGCCACTGTTAGAAACAGGATACTGGGCTTGATGGACCCTTGGTCTGAACCAGTATGGTATATCTTATGTTCTTATGTACTCGAGCACCCTGAAATGCAGATTTTCCTCTAATTCATCAATGCAAAACGACTAATACCTTCCAATTAAAGCCACATGCTTAACATTGACATGTGCACGCTGTGACACACTGACTGTTGCACTTGTCCACTTCCCAAAAATTAATGTCAATAGCAAAAAGAAAGCATCTTCCACAAAATACAGCCCATTGAGTTTCTCCACTGTTCCAGAACTCAGAGCATATCCTAAAGTAACAATACAATAGGCCAGTGATCCAAAAAATCACAAGCATCAAATAGACCCATGCAGATTTCATCAGTGCAAACCCTTCAGTCTTGGTGGGGCCACTTGCCTCTGATAAATTTAATCTTTCCAGCTACTGTGTAGCCTGTCCATAAATATCCAGTTTCTGCATACACAATCCTTTCACACCTGAAACTAGGCAGGATATTGAGCATAAATCAGACCTTCCATTCTGCCAATTTGCCACATATCTCTTATTTGGCCTAGTGCACTGCCAACACTCAGGTAGAATAATCCTGAATGGCCATCATCACAGGTCACCTTTCCCACAGTAGGTCTATAACTGTGCAACCTTATGGGCATTTTTAAGAATCTTTGTGGTTATTGCCTATGGTCTAGCATCTTCCTCCTTCCTGGGTCCCAGCCTGAGTATGCACTCTCTCTGAACCGTTCCTAGCTTGTTATCATGGGTAATTCTTCAAGCAGTGATTGCTCCAAAAAAGCAGTGGGTTTGGACTCTTTTAAGGATTCCAGTCAGCCTACAGAGCAGAGTTTGTTCCTCCAGGACAGGTACAATTTGAGTTTATTTGATATGCAACCTATAGCCAAGGCAACTGGATGGTTAATAGAGTAGTTGTTGTTGTTAAGTGCCGTCGAGTCAGAGTCGACTCATGGCGACCCTCTGGATAGCTATCCTAAATTGTGTGCGGTCTTCAGTCAGGCGGCTCATTGTTGACAGACTGGTACCTGTAGCTGCTGTTATTGTATTGATCCATCTCATTGCTGGCCTTCCTCTTTTGCGTTGACCTTCTATCTTGCCAAGCATGATGTCTTTCTCTAATGATCTCTCTCTCCGCATGATGTGTCCAAAGTATGAAAGTCGAAGTCTTGTCATCTGAGCTTCTAAAGAAAGCTTAGGTTTGATCTCCTCTAGTACAGACTGGTTTGTTCTTCGGGCAGTCCATGGTATACACAGTATTCGCCGCCAGCACTATAATTCAAAGGCATCAATTTTCTTCCTGTCTATCTTTTTCACTGTCCAGCTTTCACATCCATATGATGTTATTGAAAATACCATGGCTTGAACAAGTTGAATCTTTGTATGGAGAGAGACATCTCTGCTCTTGAGAATCTTATCTAGGTCTTTCATAGCCATTCTGCCAAGAGCAATGCGTCGTCTGATTTCTTGACTGCTTGTTGCTTCTTTATTGATAGTTGATCCAAGTAGGTTAAAGTTATTCACGATTTCAATTTCTTCTCCTTCGACGATGAACCTGTTGATTATGCAAGTTGTCATGATCTTTGTCGTCTTTACAGTAAGGTGCAGGCCCATTTTGAGACTATGTTCTTTGATTGTGAGAAGCAAATGTTTCAGATCATCTTCACTTTCCGCCAGTAATGTGGTATCATCAGCATAGCGAAGGTTGTTGATGAGTCTTCCACCAATCTTCACACCTCTGTTGTCTTCATACAATCCTGCTTCTCTGATGATTTGTTCTGCATATAAATTAAACAGGTAGGGGGAAAGTATGCAGCCTTGTCTTACACCTTTGCTTATTTTAAACCATTCTGTTTCTCCTTGTTCCGTTCGAACTGTTGCTTCTTGATCAATGTACAGATTGTGCAAGAGAACGATCAGGTGTTCTGGTATACCCATGCTTCTTAATGTGGCCCAGAGTTTCTCATGGTTTACACAGTCAAAAGCTTTGCTGTAGTCGATAAAGCACAAATAGATATCCTTTTGGTATTCTTTAGTCTTTTCAAGGATCCATCTCACATCCGCAATGATGTCTCTCGTTCCTCGCCCTTTTCTGCTTGCACTTCAGGTAGTTCTTGTTCCAGGTATGATTGTAGTCTCTTTTGAATAATCTTCAGTAGAATCTTGCTGGCATGTGGGATCAGAGCGATTGTGCGATAATAGAGTAAAAACTATAATAAAATTAAAATATAATATTAAAATATAATAAAAACAACAAATAGAGGGATGAAGACAAGGGAAGACAGAGAGACAATGGATGAAAAAGAAGGGGGGTTAGGTTACCAATTAGGAATGAATATCATGAAAAAAAGGACACAAAAGGGAGGAAGGGAAGTGGAGGGAGGATGAAGACATATCAGAGACTGAAACGTGCTGCTCCTGGGTTGGCCAAGTGAAAAGGAAACAAAACCACATCAGGGAACAACAGGATTCAGGAAGATGCTGCCGAAGGGAAAGCAAGAATGAAGAAATGGGCCTTTAATTGGGACTTAAAACAGGTAAAGGAAAGTTGACAATGAAGGGCTGAGGGAAGGGAATTCCAGAGGGTGGGGGCGACCACCTGGAAGAAGAGTGGAGAAGACAAAAGCCAGGGACCTGGAAGGTGCTGCAAAGCAGAATGGAGAGTACACTGAGAGGTATATAGAATCGGGAAATGTGACAGGAAAGCAGGGTTACCAGAGTGAAAGACATGGTATGTCAGAATGAGAAGTTTGAACCTTATGCGGAAAATTATTGGGATCCAATGTTTTGTGATGAAGATGATCGAACTTATGGGCACCATGCAAGAGTTTTATGACAGTGTTCTAGATTAACTGGAGGCAATGAATCTGGCACTGAGGGAGACAGAAGAAAAGAGAGTTGGTGTAGTCTAGGCAGGTGATAACTAATGAGAGGATGAGCAAACGGATGGAAGGTAAGTCAAGGATTTTCCAGATGGAATGGATCTGGCGCAGAATGAAAAAGCAACATTGGACAATTAAGGAAATATTATGGGAGAAAGAGACAGTCAAAGGATACCCCAAGGGTCTTAATCTAGTCCTGGAATGGAAGGAAGGTGCAGTGAACATATTGGGGAACTGGAGGGGAGGGAAAAATAGTGTTAGAAAAGAGCACAGACACAGTTTTTGAGGTATTGAACTTAAGCCCATGTCCGGAAAGCCAGTTTACAATACTATCGAGCATGAGAGAGATCTGAGAAGCAATAGAGGGAGAATAAGTAGGAAAATGCAAAAGGAGCTGGATGTCACCTGCATAAATAAAGAAGGTGATATCTAGAGAGGCAATCAGAAAAGCCAGGGCGGCCGAAAAGATATTGAAGAGAATGGGGCCCAAGACAGAGCCCTGAGGAACACCACAGTGGAGGGATCGAGGGGCTAAAAGTAGGGATGACCAAGAGTCCCGGAATTTGTGATTGTGCAAGTAAGAGTGGAACCAAACTAGAGCTGAGCCTGTAATTCCAATAGAAGAGAGTCAAGAAAGCGAAAGACAAGTAAGACTTGCTCGTGAGAATTCAACACAGTGCAGAGAAAGTCAGTGATAGCCAAGAGAGAGTGTTCAGTGGATAGTTGGGGACAGAAACCTGTTTGAGCTGAGTGGAGGGCACCAGAACAAAAAGAGAAAGTCCTAAAGTTGCTGGGAAACTAGTTGTTCAGCAACTTTTAGAAAGGAAAGGTAGAAGAGAGATGGGCCTGTGATTGAGAGGAACAAGGGGGTCAATAGCTGCTGGTTTAAGGATGGGGAGGACAATGGCTTCTTTCTAACAGGAGGGTACCAGAAGCAAAGGATGTATTGATAATAGAAAACATTTAAGAAAGGAATGAGGCACTGAATAATTTAAACAACTTTGATGGCATAGGCTCAGAAGGGGCAGTGGTGGAACGGGATGAGGCGATGGCAGTGGCCATTCTCTCAAGGTCATCAGTCTTAGCTTCACTGCACCACAGTCTGCAGGCCCTCCACAGTATCCTCTGTGCCTGACACTCACTTTTCCACTTCAGTGATCCAATATATATAGTATTGAAAGGATTCGGACACTGTAGCAATCTGTGAAGAAAGTTTTTCAAATTTCTCATCTAGTGCCTGCACAAGAGCCGCAATAAGAAGAGTTATTTGGTCATCCCCTAGACCCTCCGCACCATTAGGAGCATTTGCAATCTTGGCCTCGTTTGACTTGTCATGATCTTTATCTTTAATTAATGCTTTAGAGGTCAAAGCAGGTGCATTTTTCATAAACAAACTTGTCCTTGTCTATATGCCACTCTCCTGTCTCAGTTAACATCAGTATTGGCAGGCTTAGCTGGGAGATGGAGTTAGATTACTGCGGTGGCTTCATGAGACCCAGGCCAAGATGCCTGTTCAGGCTGAGCACATCACGTGACCTCCCATGTTGAAGTTCAAAGCTATGGAGCCCAATCCCAGTAGGGGCATGTCTAGGCTATCTGGATGGCCCGGAGCAGGATGAGCTGTTGGGACCCGATTTTGCACTGCATGCAGGATCGGGTCCTTAGGTGGACTAGCATCCCCTGCATATCGGCAGGGATGTCCACCCTGCATGCCAGTGTGACCGCTGCAGTGCCCTCCCTGTCAGCCCGCTTCCTGACCACCGATGGTGGCAGTCAGGGCCCAGATTGGACAACAGGGACTCACCGTGGTTGTCCTGTTGCTCCAGGTGGGGGCTGCTGGGTTCCAGGAGTCTGCCAGGCAGGATCGGAGGGGTACCCCACGCTTATTCCACCTCAGAGATGGAATAAGCAGGACATCTCCCAGCAATCCCCAGAAGTACAGGGCTGTCACGGAATTGGCCCTGTACGTCCAGGGGTTAGGCCCGCCCATTCTCCACCTACTCTCTGCCCCCATCCCCCACAGCACACACAGCGGAGCAAGGAGGTGCAGTGGAGTGCAGTGGAGAAAGGAGGTGCAATAGCTTGAGGGCGGATAATGGGGCTGTGTGGCAGGTGCAGGCCTGTGATCCACAGTGTCTGACATAAGCAGGCAGGCCTAACTAGCTTGACCTGTAAATGAAGCCTGTGAAGAGGCTCATAGGAATTGCACATCCCCCAACATGCTGCTATTGTAGGATAGAACTCCGTAAAAGTATTGAATTAGCTTAGATAAGCAGAACAGATGGAAAAATACAGAAATTCATGTTTAAAAATGCTGACAGAAAAGTTCTAGAGCACTGCTTTACTGCACGTAGCAACTAGCCCAATAGCCATGAAAGTAACAAGTTGATGAACTGACCATTGTAATTGGGACTAGAAGGGGGGTAAGCAGGTGCTGAGCCCACTGAAGGAACATAATTGGATAATCATATCAGTACCGGCACCAATAGAAGGGGTACGGGAGGTACGGGAGAGTACCGGGACCAATGAAATGTTTTTCTATACCTAGAATGGAGCAAAAGTCTATAAAAGTTGTTGTATTGCCAGAGAACTTCGCTCAGCCATTTTGAAATTGACTTTGCTTGAGACTTGTGCACAAATAAATGATTTGGACCTTCTGAACAGACTCCTGGTATCATTGGTTTGTCTGCGCTCTGCTGCTACATATTCTTGGTGCGTTGGCCGGGAAGTTGTGGAATCAGAGTGTATATAGGGCAATATACCACGACTTTCCGCCTCTATAGGCTTGGTCCTGCCGGGATCGCGCCCTTCCGACGAGGGCTGCTCCCTGGCGCCACTGGTCCCTTGTATCGGAGGGAGCTGGTCGGACCTCGGCGGGTGCCGGGCCCGGCTGGAACCAACGCCTCGAACCCGAGTGAGGGGAGTCCGAGGTCCAACTCATGCGCCTGCTTGGGAAGTTTGAGGACCGGATCCGGTGAGTATAGATTTGATTTGTTGTCTAGACAGATATAGAAAGAGCAGTACTGCCATTGGAACTTGGAACTTGGAATTTGTAATCTCGAGAAATTGGTAATTGGTAAGAGAGCCTGATCACCTCTCAAAGACGGGCCGAGTAACCCCGCATGAGTATTCGCAGGGCGAAACCCCCATCTTTTTGTATTTTGGGAATTGAATAAGACTAGTCAGAATAGATAGAAACGAATGCATTCTGGGATACGTTGCTAGCATGATTGTGTGAATGAAGTGTGGATGAGAGGTCTGGCAGCACGGACCAAGTGAAGGCGGACCCCTGAGTAGCGCATTTCCTGACCGGGCGACCGCGTTCAGGTCGCGAAAAAGGGGGGGAAGCGATTGTCGTCTTGTCTTGTTATTTGTTCTCCTTATACGTTTCCAGGGCTGTGAGGACCCCTTACCCACGGTCCGCCCTCCTTTTCCCTTTTGTCTGTTGTTGCGCGCACACATCGAAATGGGAGGGGCGGGGTCTACTAGAAACACTCCATTAGAATGTATGATCGCACATTTTAAAGAGGGATATTCTGGAGATTATGGTATTAAAATGACAGCAGCACGTTTACAGATTTTGTGCACTAGGGAGTGGCCCGATCTAGACCCCACCTGGCCCCGAGAGGGAACTTTTAATGTAGAAATTGCCCAGTTAGTACACCGTAGAGTGCGGATAGCGCACCCCGATCAGTACCCCTATATAGATTCCTGGTTAAGTATTTGTGAAGATCCGCCCCTCTGGGCGCAGCGCTGTTATGAAGAACAGTGCAGAATAATGTTAGCTAAGACAGATTATAGTCAGAAAACAGAACAGTCTAGAATGAAAGGGCAGGATAAGAAGTCCAGGAAGAAGCCCATCCTGGTAGATCCTGATTCCCCAGAAATAATTCCCCGACAGCCTCGAACCCCAGGTCCAGTAAGGGTTGCCCGGCGTCCCGCCCCAGAGACCCCGAGACAGCCGAGACGGGACCCAACCCCAGAGCCATCACCCGAAGAGCAGGAAGATGAATCCTCTATTCAGGAAGGTGAATCGTCCGAGACAGAAAAAGGAGAGTCAGATACAGAAACAGAGCAATTAGAAACTGAAAATTCCCTAAGCGATGTTGACAGTGTAAAAGTGGTTGCTAGCACTAGCCTGCCAGCAAAATGCACATCTAAAGTGAAACATGTAGAGAAGAAGAAAGTGACCCCTGATAGGACAGTTACAAAAATATCCCTTAGATCCAAAAGGTATCTACCGCCAAGATGATGCCCTTACGGCAAGTCCCGGGAATGGCCATAAAGAATGAAAATGATGAGGTGGTAGCGGGACCCCTGAGTTATGTGTATATCCCTTTCTCTACAACTGATTTGTTAAATTGGAGGTCGCATTATGCCTCCTATACCAATAAACCCTTAGAGCTTACAGAATTAGTGAATACCATTATGGAAACCCACCAACCCACTTGGGCAGATTGCCGCCAGCTCCTGACTACCCTATTCACGACAGAGGAGCGAGCACGAATTAGAAAAGCAGCTATAGATTGGCTGGCGGATAACCCTGTAGCTCCGGGACAGGGGGTGAATAGAATAGACCCTCGAGAAGCGGCCCTGAGAGAATTCCCGAATGAAGACCCCCATTGGGATCCAAATACAGAGCAAGGATCCACAGCCCTAGCCCGTTTTTGCCAAGGCTTTTTACAAGGTCTGAGAAGGGGGGGCCAGAAGGCTATGAACCTTTCCAAAGTTGCAGGAGTCATTCAAGGTATAGCAGAGAGCCCTGCAGAATTTCATGAAAGATTAATTGAAGCATACAGAATGTATACTCCCTATGATCCCGAGGCACCAGGAAGTTTATGTATGGTGAATTCTGCTTTTGTAAACCAGTCTCAACCAGACATTAGACGTAAATTGCAGAAGTTAGAAGGGTTTGCGGGCATGAATACAACACAGTTATTGGAAGTCGCTCATAAAGTGTATGTGAATCGTGATAATGAAAGGCAGAGAGAATGTGATAAAAAGATGAAGAAGAAAGCTGATTTTTTGGCTGCGGCCATAGTGGAACAGAAAAGGGGAGGTGTCCCTAATCGACGGAGCAGAGGAAGGGGGCGGGGCCGAGGTGGAGGCCGGTCCCAGCAGCTAGGCGTGAACCAATGCGCCTATTGCAGAGAAGAAGGACATTGGAGAGATGCGTGCCCGCAACTCGAAGACGCCCAGCAAGATGACGAAAACAATCATCAGTGGCGAGAAGAAAGTCGAGGCCGTCCCCGAAACCGCGGAGGAGCCAATCGAGAACATTTCCAGCGAGAAAGAGGAGGAGCCATCCAAGCAGTGGCTACGACAATCCATGATGAAAATGACGTGGACTAGGACAGACCGGGCTCCGAGTTTGCTTTAGGTCTCCAGGAGCCTATGGTCGGAATACAAATAGGAGACCAAATTATAAACTTTATGGTTGATACTGGCGCAGAACATTCAGTAATCGACAGAAAAATAGCCCCATTTTCTACAAAAGCAGTCACCATCATAGGAGCAACTGGTGCCAAAGCTACAAAATCTTTTCTTCAGAATCGTATATACAGTCTAGGAGGACAGCAAATAACTCATCAATTCCTTTACATGCCCGAATGTCCAGTGCCACTACTAGGACGAGATATGTTAGCCAAGCTTCAAGCACAAATATCTTTCTCTGAAAAAGGAGAAATGCAAATGACAGTAAATCCCCAAGCCAAACCAGCAGGAATAATGTTGCTGACAGTTCCCCGAGAAGAAGAATGGAGGTATTACATTGATGACTCTATCCAAGACACCTATTTCGAACAAACTTTAAAGAACATTCATGCACCACCTGGAGTATGGGCAGAAGGCAGTCCTCCAGGCCTAGCCAAGCATATAGCTCCAGTAATTGTAACCCTTAAGCCTAGTGCTACACCAGTACACGTCAAACAGTACCCTCTCCCAAGAGCTGCAATTGAAGGCATTCATCGCCACTTGCAAAGATTGCTTGAACATGGCCTACTAAAAGTATGTCAATCCCCATGGAACACTCCACTTTTGCCAGTAAAGAAACCTGGGACAGATGATTATCGCCCAGTGCAAGACCTAAGGAGAGTGAATGATGCAGTTGAAACTATACATCCAGTTGTACCCAATCCTTATACTCTTCTAGGACTGATACCTGCTGAAGCTACCCATTTCACTGTACTAGATCTAAAAGATGCGTTCTTCTGCATAAGATTAGCCCCTGTAAGTCAAATATTGTTTGCATTTGAATGGCAGGACCCCATCTCTGGAAGAGGGGGCCAACTCACCTGGACACGATTACCCCAAGGATTCAAAAATTTGCCTACCATCTTTAGTGCTGCACTGAATCAAGACCTATCAAGCTATCCAGTGGCCCCGGGGAAGAGAGTGCTTCTCCAATACGTGGACGATCTGCTGATAGCTGCCATATCAGAAAGTGAATGTATACAAGCTACCAAAGACCTCTTGCAGTTACTAAATGAAGCTGGATATAAAGTTTCCAGAGCAAAAGCACAACTATGCCAAAAAGAAGTGAAATACTTGGGTTTTCGTATAACCCAAGGAAGCCGAAGATTAGGCAGAGAAAGAAAAGAAGCAGTATGCAGAATTCCAACCCCAACAACCAGAAAGCAAGTCAGAGCCTTTCTGGGAGCGGCAGGATATTGCCGAATCTGGATACCCAACTTTGCCCAAATTGCCAAGCCACTATATGAAGCCACAAAAGGAGAAGAGAAGTCGCCACTGGAGTGGGGACTTGAGCAGGATACAGCCTTCAAGAAGTTAAAGGAAGAATTGATGTCATCACCAGCACTTGGACTACCAGATGTTCACAAGCCTTTCCACTTGTTTGTACATGAAGCACAGGGAAATGCCTTAGGCATGTTGACTCAGAAATTGGGAAATTGGGAGCGACCTGTAGCATATCTATCGAAACAGTTGGACACTGTGGCCAAAGGATGGCCACCATGCCTGAGAGCAGTTGCAGCTACAGCATTATTAGTGAGTGAAGCAGACAAGCTCACATTAGGACAGAACATACGAGTCACTGTGCCACATGCAGTCCTTGCCCTCATGGAACAAAAAGCAAATTATTGGCTCACCAATTCCCGAATGTTGAAATACCAGAGCATGTTATGTGAAAACCTACAGATACAACTAGAAGTGAGTCATGCCTTGAATCCAGCCACCTTGATACCCATTAGTGAAGAACTCCCAGAACATGACTGTATCGAAGTCATGGAAACTGTGTTCTCCAGTCGACCTGACCTGACAGATGTGCCCATAGACAATCCTGACCAAATCTATTATGTTGATGGGAGCAGTCTCATCCTCGATGGACGACGCTGTGCCGGATATGCAGTCGTCACTCAGCACGAAGTAGTTGAATCATCAGCTCTAGCCTCAGGCACATCAGCCCAGAAAGCCGAATTGATAGCACTCACCAGAGCATTAGTATTAGGAGCAAAACTTGTGCTAAATGTATATACAGATTCCAAATATGCCTTCACTACTCTACATGCCCATGGAGCTCTCTATAAAGAACGAGGGCTCATCACGTCCGGAGGAAAGTCAGTCAAGTATGGTCCCGAGATACTGATGTTACTTGATGCAGTTTGGGCCCCAACACGTGTAGCTGTCATGCATTGCAGAGGACATCAAGCAGGAAAAGGAGAAGTTGCCCGAGGAAATAGATTTGCGGATGCTTCAGCACGACAAGCAGCTATGACAGGACAGATCACACCACAAGCTATGCCAATGCAAGCAGCATTGTTTCCAGTACCTCTGAATTTATGGACACCACGATATACCACCAAAGAATTAGACTACTATTGTAACAAAGAAGATGGAGTACTGAAAGATGGATGGATTGAGCTGCCACTAGCAGAGGACAGTCAACCCCCTGGACGAATAGTAATTCCTGAACTGTTAGGACCATCCTTTGTCAAAGCCTTTCACGAAGCCACCCACTATGGGAAGAGTGCTATGGAGAAAGCACTCAGACCACATTTTTACATCCCTCTATTGACAACCATATCCGCTTCAGTAGCACGTCAATGTCTAACTTGTGCCAAAAATAATGCCAAGCAAGGCCTTATAACGGCACCCCGAGTTCAGTCAGGAGGTGTGACCCCCATGCATAACCTCCAAATTGATTTTACCGAAATGCCAAAAGCCAATGGATACCATTACCTATTAGTATTAGTCTGTACTTTCTCTGGGTGGGTAGAAGCCTTCCCAACCAGAACTGAGAAAGCCCGAGAAGTTACCAAAGTTTTAATGAGAGAGATTGTCCCTAGGTTTGGAATCCCAGCAGTAATAGGGTCAGACAATGGACCCTCATTTGTCTCCCAAGTTACTCAACAGTTAGCTAAAGCTTTACAGATACAATGGAAACTCCACACTGCATACAGACCCCAGAGTTCAGGGAAAGTTGAGCGAATGAATCGTACTCTAAAAGCCCAGATGTCCAAGCTTTGTCAGGAGACACACTTGAAGTGGCCCCAAGTGCTCCTGATAGCTTTACTCAGAATACGCTCAGCTCCTGTAAAGTCAACAGGTTTTTCCCCTTTTGAAGTCCTGTATGGTAAACCCCCACCAATAGTGCAGGGAATCAAAGGAAGTTTAGCCCAAATTGGTTCAGAAGTAACCAGACAAGAACTCCTAGCTCTTAGTTTTGTTCTGCAGACTCTCCATGCGTGGATCCGAGACCAGTTGCCTATCAACTTGGCGGAACCTCTGCATCCCTATCAGCCTGGCACCTCGGTGTGGATCAAAGATTGGAAGAAGACACCGTTGGAACCCTATTGGAAGGGACCGTACACCGTCATCCTGTCTACCCCAACTGCAGTAAAGGTGGCAGAGATCGATGCCTGGATCCACCACAGCAGAGTCAAGCCCGCCGCTGATCCTGAACCTGAGCAGTGGACAGCAGAACAGCATCTTGATGCACCCTTGCGAGTTACTTTGAGACGGCAACCAGCAACTTAGACACTTCATCACAGTGCCTTGCAGTAGCCAAGTCTTTCGAAGAGGATTGCTGTTTTCCATGCAGCAACAGTTTTGTTTCAACGAACCCAATTTGCGTGCAATTTTGCACATTACTTTGATACTATATTGAACCATACTTCAAAACCAACTGAATTGCTAAGTTGGTTGAGGTGTGATGGACAACTTGAGGATCTTCAATCAACACTCAGCTCCCGTTGAATTGCTTCATTAGCGCACGGGACGAAGAAAAAGAACATCGTGGTCAAGATCTGCAAGCTGAGGATTCAGAAGAACTCCAATCAACATGTATCTTTATCTTTGCTTTGCCCTGGTTGCCTTCTTTGGAGGATTTGAACTGACTTATGCTTTACCTCCATGCACAGCTTGCATTACTTCTACTCGAACTGGACTGAAAGTAACTCAGACTTTGATTTACCATTCTTACTATACCTGCAAGGGAAAAGTGACTCGGTGTATTTATAACACCACTGAACTAAATGTTTGCACTAATGGCAAATCTAGAGTATGCTATAATCCGCATCAGAATCCATCCTATTATACATTGGAAATACGATGGAAGGATGCAGATGGACCTATAATAGCTGCTACTCCACCACTTAAGGACATTACTAAACCTGCTGTTTTGGATTTTGATGCATGTAATGTCATAAACAGAGATAGTTATTCTACCTGTGGTACTTGGGAGAAAGCGTATCGAAATGACCATAAGTATATGTGTCCGGAAGGTGCCACAGGATGGAAAAAGTGTACAGGTAAAAAGGAACCAGGTTATAGTACTGCCCCTGCAGCAGATTACTATTGCCCGGATTGGGAATGTGTGTTTTATGCTACATGGAATAATGGTATAGTTGACGAAAAGATAGATAAACGCATGGCCACCTTAACCAAGTCAACAACAAATGATAAATGTCAGAAAGATGCTTGTAACCCCTTACACTTACGCATACACAATCCCAGTGCATGGAAACAGGGATACAAGTTTGGTTTACGTATTGCTGGTGGAGCAATAGATCCTGGGACCATTGTGTATATCAGATTGAATACCCAAGCCCACAAGTCATCTAAATATCATATCCATAACACCTTTTATGAGGCCATGCATGTAAATAAGTTTGAAATCCCTCATCCCTCTCAGAATTTATTTCTAGAATTAGCCGGAGCAGTAGTATCTAGTCTTAAAATTTCAGATTGTTATTTCTGTGGTGGAACCCAGATGGGAGACCAGTGGCCATGGGAAGCTCAAGAATTGAATTATTCTTTGGTCTACAATCAGACTGAATTACACAAGACTACTAGCGAATGGGTGTTAGCGCACTCAATCGTTGGACGTCTTTGCTATGCCAGAACTGGACCCCAGTTCACCCAACAGGTAGGACAGCTGGTCTGTCTTAGCCAGAAATTTTATAATGCCACGACCAAAAAGACGTCATGGTGGTCAGGAATCAAACACCCTGAACCTCCTAACCCATTAGCTAGATTTCCTGAACTTGCTGATGTATGGACTAATCTTGCCAAAGCCCATGCCTGGCAAGCCCCACCTGGCCTATATTGGATCTGCGGAAACCGGGCATATGCACAACTTCCACCACTATGGGGAGGAGCATGTGTCTTAGGAACCATCAGACCTTCTTTCTTTCTTTTAAATACTGAACATGGAGAACAATTAGGATACCCAGTATACACTACCCACCGACACAAACGAGCCTTGAGACAGAAGAGATCACCCCTCCAGGTAGGCAAGTGGGAGAAGTGGAAGGGGGATGATTGGCCACCAGAAAGAATCATTGAGTATTATGGACCTGCCACTTGGAATGATGATGGTATGTATGGTTATCGAACTCCAATTTATATGATTAATCGTATTATTCGCTTACAAGCAGTAGTTGAAATAATAACTAATGAAACTAGTCAAGCTCTTACACTTTTAGCTAGACAGAGTACTCAGATGCGCACTGCCATATATCAGAATCGCTTAGCACTTGATTATTTGTTAGCAGCTGAAGGAGGAGTATGTGGTAAACTGAATTTAACCAATTGTTGTTTGAAAATAGATGATAAGGGTCAAGTAGTTGAAGAAATTGCCAAAGATATGCAAAGACATGCTTTATGTGCCAGTACAAACTTGGCACTCATTGAAATTCCCTAACTGGTTTGCTAACCTTTTCTCCTGGCTGGGAGGATTCAAGACTTTCATTATCTTAGTACTAATCCTTGTTGCTGTTATTTTCTTATTACCATGTTTAATCCCATGTTGTATGCGTTCTATTCATACTGCTATTGATAGTACAGTAGAGCGGAAGACCGCAACTAAAATAATGGCTTTATATAAAGCCAGTCCTAGTCGAAATCCTTCGATCATGATGTGATTCTTTTAAAGGTGATTTAATTCTCACACCTTATTAAGTAATAGGGTGAGATTAATCAAAGGGGGGAATGTGGCAGGTGCAGGCCTGTGATCCACAGTGTCTGACATAAGCAGGCAGGCCTAGCTAGCTTGACCTGTAAATGAAGCCTGTGAAGAGGCTCATAGGAATTGCACATCCCCAATATGCTGCTATTGTAGGATAGAACTCAGTAAAAGTATTGAATTAGCTTAGATAAGCAGAACAGATGGAAAAATACAGAAATTCATGTTTAAAAATGCTGACAGAAAAGTTCTAGAGCATTGCTTTACTGCACGTAGCAACTAGCCCAATAGCCTTGAAAGTATGAAAGTAACAAGTTGATGAACTGACCATTGTAATTGGGACTAGAAGGGGGGTAAGCAGGTGCTGAGCCCACTGAAGGAACATAATTGGATAATCATATCAATACCGGCACCAATAGAAGGGGTACGGGAGGTACGGGAGAGTACCGGGACCAATGAAATGTTTTTCTATACCTAGAATGGAGCAAAAGTCTATAAAAGTTGTTGTATTGCCAGAGAACTTCGCTCAGCCATTTTGAAATTGACTTTGCTTGAGACTTGTGCACAAATAAATGATTTGGACCTTCTGAACAGACTCCTGGTATCATTGGTTTGTCTGCGCTCTGCTGCTACAGCTGGACATCCCATTGGGATGTACAGCTCCACTATTCGCCTTCCTGGATCAGGCCCACAGTGTTTTACATTAAGAGAAACAATGCTTGTCTCAACTGGGAATAGCAGCAGAGCTTAAATGCAGGCACATTTGGGTCCTGTTCAAGGGAGATTGAGGAATCTGGATACAGAATTACTGCGTCAGTGAGAGAAATGGATTTTTCTATAGTGTCCATATGTCTTTGCAGCCCACAAAGCAAAGGTCATCTACCCCATTACATACCTAGATAGTAGACGATTGTTCCCTATTTGTCTCTTAGGAACTATGAATAGAGTTTAGAAACTATTGGCCACAGTACACATATGGAGGGCAATTTTATAAAGTTTTTATACAAGAACATGGGCTCTTATCAGAATCATGAACAGGCCTGTATGTGCAGGCCAGGACCCCAATTCCATCCAGCCTGCACGTACAGGCCTTCCCCGGCTAACTCAGTCAGGGCTCTTCAATGGAGCCATGGTGCCATGGGTCCAGTTGCCATGGCACCACGGCTGTATTGAAGAGTCGTGATCCCCGGCTGCCAGCTCCAGCAGTGATTTCCCTGCAACCCAACCCCCCAATCTGGCCTCCTGCCAGGGTTGGGCTGCGGGGAATGTCCTCATCCCCCCCCCCCCTGCCCTATCCGTGCCCCGGGCCCACCGATCCCTGGCTACTAGGGGAGCTTATTCCACCTCAGAGGTGGAATAAGTTTCCCATGCAAGTCGCTGGCCCCGGACGTACTGGGCCAGCATTAGAATCGCCCCTGTACGTCAGGGGCCGACGACTACCCACTGCCCGCCCTAACTCTGCCCTCGCAATGCCCCTTTCCTGCCCCATCTAACTTCCCCATACAAGACGTGGGGAAGGTAGGTGGGACCGGGTAAAGATACGAATAGCGGGGATGGCTGTCCCGTTGGAATGTCCATCCCTGATATTCATGCCTTGGAATAACCCCTTTAGTGTTTTCGGTTTGGAAGGTTTGAATGTATATTTGAGTGAATAACACCTGCACTGAACAGTGGTGAAATGGTTAATATTATGCTCTGCTTTCATTCTCTCAAGGAAAGCCATGTAATCTGCTTTTTGTTCCACTTGCATTAAATTCTAAGATAAAATTACCTTTTATTTGCATTACTCAGACTTTTGACTCCAATAGAAGGTATTGTTAATAGGGTGTCTTATGACTTGATCAAATCTATATTGTTTCAGTAAACTCTACACCTGCTCCTTGACACCCTAAACACTAGATATGTAACCTGGATTTGTGTTTTTGAGCCATGGGAGCAAAATTCAGTAGAGCTTTAGATAACAGGAGAAATCCCAAATACCAAGAAGTCACAAATGTAAACAACAGTTGACAAAGCGTCTTTGTTTGGAGAGAGGCAATGTTTCAGGCAAGCCCTCTTCTCAGCATTTTTGGGGAGTATCTTGAACATTTGAGTTGCTTGGGTTTGTGCAGCACACCACGGAAGTCATTTACTAACAGTTAATGCACGCTAATGCCATTAATTGCATTATTTGCTGCAAAGACCATGCTTATGCCATGGGCTGTGCAACAAATTACATGCATTAAAGGCCTTAGCTTGTACTGTTGGTAAATAATCCCTTGTATGATTTAACTGGCTGCCAGAAGAAATAGTCAAATAGCTATGAGTTTCTTTTGGCTTCTATTATCAGCATCAATAATAAAATGCAACCCACCTTAAAAATATTGAAAAATGTCTAGTTTTTAAAGCTACATTAATCAAACTATATGCACAGTCAAAACAATGCAGGAAAGAAAGAGTTTTGAAGTTAACTAACAAGGAAGGACTCAGCAGAGACCCGGATTTCTTAACATACTATGTGCCTTTAATTTGAGGGGCATGTTTACTAAAGGTTAATGCGCATTAATGAAGTTAATGCTTGTTAAGCGCCTCTGCAGCCATAGAAATAAAAAGGCCGTGGGCACTTAACACATGTTCATTTTGTTAGTGGATGATTGTTCTCTACCTGCCTCTTAGCTTCTAAACTCTATTCATATTTCCTACCTAACTTCATTAGCACTCATTAAATCCTTTAGTAAACATGCCCCATATAGTTTCTGCCAACATCATTTTTTGCTCATTTTGTTCTGGCCTTAGCAATAGTGTCAGGTCCTGAAAGGTAGCCAAGAAATGTATGATTAGTGCAATAAAAGCTTATTTATTTTTTTAACTGGTTTTATATACCGCCTTTCAAAGTGTCAAGGTGGTTTACATAGAACAATTGAACATAAAGTTCATTGAAGAAGTAATTAGGAGTTAGCAATGAGTCAAACAATTGAACATAAGGTGCATGGAATAAGAAGTAGTGATTTGAACAATAGCATCTCTAGTGGAACTATACACATGAATCATTATAAGTTAGCACATAGTTGTACTGGGCACTAACATAGGAGTGAGAGGGGAGGTGGGACTCCATGCGAGACAGGGAGGAGGAGGAGAGGGAGAAGGGAAGAAACTATACAATAATAATGATGTTGGATTGTTCTCCGAGCTTGATAGTTTGATTGCAGACATTTCGTCACCGTTCATGGGGACATCATCAGTGCAGCGTTCCAGATGGTAATGTGCCTGAAAGCTTATGTTTGTACTTATATTGAGGTTGGTGGTGACTCAGCACTTTGGTTCATGGGGATTGATTGGTTGGTTTCCATGAGAGTTGCTGGGGATTGATTGGTTGGTTTCCCTGAGGGTTGGTGATGACTCAGCTCTTTGGTCCACAGGGATAGTTTGGTTGGGTTTCCTGAGCATTGCCGGGGTGTGGTTGCTGTTTCTGTGCCTTGTTGGTGATAACTCAGCTCTTTGGTCCACAGGGATAGTTTGGTTGGGCTCCCTGAGGGTTGCCAGGGTGTGGTTGCTGTTTTCGGGCGTTGTTGATGGTGCCTCAGCTCTTTGGTCCACAGGGATTGGTAGATCATGTCTATGTTGATATGCCTGTTTATCGAGTTTGTGGTGGAAAACCAGGCTTCCAGAAATTCTTGTTTTGTTTTTGTTTGTGCTCGTGCTATGATTTCAGTTTTGTTTCAGTTGAATTTGTGTCTTTCTGCGTCTTCATGCATTTCTATTCAGAAGAGCATTTTTATTCAGCTTTGTTTGTGGCAGTTCGGGTGGTTGTTGTAGAAGTTCAGAATTTGATCCGTGTGTGTTGCTTTCATGTAGACTGACGTCTGGAATTCGCTGTTTTTGATTCTCAAGACAAGAACATCCAGGAATGTGAGTTTGTTGTCCTTGGCCATTTCCATTGTGAACCGGATGTCCTCAAAGACGCTGTTGAGTAGTTGGAATGTTTCTTCAATTTGTTTGCATTTTATGTGTTGTCGACTTACCATACCCAGTTTTGGGTTTACTTGTGGGAGAACGATACTTTCAAGTTTTTGCATTATAATCTCAGCAACTAGGCCTGATATGGGGGATCCTGTTGGTGACTTGCCGTGCTGCCTCTGCTCCAGGCCTAGCCACTGTTCCTCCTGGCTGAAGTCTTGCAAACTGTGAGACTTCAGCCCAGGAGGGAACAGCCGCCAGGCCTGGAGAGAAGACAACACGGCAAGCCACCCAAGATGTTTATGCTTGCCGTGTACTCTTCCATCATGTGAGCCCAGTAGGGGGCCACACACCATGAGGGGGGCACCCACACCAGATGCCTACAAGGCTTGCAACACCACTGGATTTCATCAATGACTTATGCGAAGGCATTAATACAGCTTTCCTTCTGCTGGTTAGGCTTCTCTGTATGGAGTCTAATATCATTCTGTCTTTGCACACTGCCTTGTCACATTTTTTCACCACCTTGAGATCCCCTGACTCTGTCACTCTGAGGTCCTTCTCCTGGTATGGGCCTCTTGCCCTCTATCACATACAGCTCTTTTGGATTGCTGCTTCTCAAGTGCATCACATTAAATCTAAACCGTCACTTAATTATTAGACAATTCTAATTTTTGCAGATCTGTTCTCATGCTACCTATTCAGTTAATTTTATTTGATATACTGCCTATTGTGAGTTACATCTAAGCGGTTAACAATAAAAAAATAAGTAGGATAAAATAATTGTTGTCTTGTTTTGTCTTATTTGTGATATTTCCCCTACTCCCTCTAGGATGCCCACTCTGTTGCAAATCTTCATTGTCATCCACAGAAAAGGCAAACTTTTCCTTTTAACCCTTCAGTAATATTGTTTACAAAAACATTGAACAGAGTCAGTCCCTGGACCAGTCTCCCACTACTCACCTTCCTTTCTTTTGAGTGAATTGCATTTACCACCACCCTCTGTTGTTTGTCAATCAACCAATTTCGGATCCAGTTCACCACCTTGGGACCCATGCCGAGACTGCTCAGTTATTCAGAAGCCTCCAATGAGGAACAGTATGATAGGCTTTGCATGCCCCAATCTAATTCTCTGAGCACCCAGTCAAAGAAATCAGTCAGGTTTGTTTGGCATGATCTTCCTTTGGTAAAACCATGTTACCTCAGATTTTGCAACCCATCGGATTCTAGAAAGTTCACTATCCATTATTTTAGCAGCATCTTCGTTACTTTCCCCATGACTAAGGTAAAGTTTACTGGCCTTTAGTTTGCCATTTCTATGTTACAAGTTTTATGAAGAAGAACCACATCAGTCCTTCTCCATTCCTGTGAAACCTTCTACATCTCCAGGGATCTATTAAACATCTCCTTTAAAGGTCCCACCAGAATCTCTCTCTGAGCTCTCTCAGTATCCTACGATATATCTCTGCTTTGACTAAAATGATAAAGCAGTATTAAAATACCTGTTAAATTAATAAATGAAATGTTCAAGTGGGTATGTCCTTTCTTTCACCACTTCCTGACTAAAACTATATCTGCTTTGGTAGAATCAGGGCTGCCTATATACCAGGTGATATTCTGTGTTCATTTATCTTTTTAATGGGGGGAGAATTGGGAGGACCTCTAGCTAGTCGGTCACTTTCCCATTGAAGGAATTCCCCCTACAGTGGAGGCTCTCTGCTTGATGAGTAGGGATGTGCCCCCCTTCCCCCCCAAAACCAGCTGTTGAGCTTCAAGCCTCAGAATACCTGTAGTGCTTTTTCCAGACCAACAACAGCAAGGATAGCAATGATCATGACAATTATACCAGCATCTCAGGACTTTCCCTTTGTACAGCATTATTAGAGTCCTCTGCCTTGTAAATTTTTAAATTTCCCAATGCTTGAATACCCCCAGTAATGTTTTAAATTTGTTTGAAAATACTTTTTTGAAGTATGAATATATCTGTATTTGTCTATGAATTCTTTGTTTATTTAAAACATCTTATAACCTACTTTCCCAGCTAAGCACACAAGGTGACAGACACACAAATTAAAAAAATTGTCCCACTAAAAATATGAATTTAAATCAATACAAATTATAAACCTGAACTCAGCCATTAGTCAAATTAAACAAAGCAGCTTACTTCGCATAACTATACAACAGAAATACTGTATACAACACATTGCAACTCGTCAGGAAGAATAAGCTCCTTGAAAAGGCAGTTTTCTCCCAGCTCTCACACCATCTAGATTCTACGCAATTTCTTCACCCTCGGCAGTCAGGCTTTAGGACTGGACATAGTGTCGAAACCATTATTACAGCAGTTCTGAACGAAATTCACTCATCTCACGATCGCGGTGACATCACGGTGGCGGTCTCTTTAGATCTTTCTGCTGCCTTTGATCTGGTGGATCACTCTCTTCTTCTTGCTCGATTACGGGATGCAGGTCTCCGGGGTACTGTTTACCACTGGTTCTATTCTTATTTACACACTCGGTCATTTGCAGTCACTTCCTCCTCTGTCACTACTGATGCCTTTCCTCTTTCTTGCGGTGTCCCCCAGGGCTCTATATTGGCTCCTCTTTTATTTAATCTTTTTCTGACCCCCCTTGCCCTTTTGATACAGCAATCGGGTATTTCGGGTTACTACTATGCAGATGATATTTTTCTTCTACACCACACATCCTCTTCCCAACCTGATATTGCTCCCCTTAATGCCTGTTGTCACACCCCCGTAGCCCTATCGGTAGGAACCGGTATTGCCTGGCTCTCTGAGGGTGATAGTTGTGCCTTCTTTTGTATAAATCACATAACAAGTTTCATTCCAAGTTTAGGGCTTTATTCCCCGTCCCCGAGGTTTCTTTCCTTTTTGGCAACACAAATAAGAGCCAACTTTGGCATATAACAAAAGTCAAATGGATAACACAAATAGCTTACTTCAGTTTCAAAACATCAAACAAAAGAAAATAATAAACAGCCTTACTGTCATATACAGGCTTCTCCTTTTGTTGCTGATAGCACAGCTCACGTCTGCTGTTTGTTGGAGAGTAAGTGTAATTAGCACACAGGTTACAGCACTGGAACTCTGGTCACAATCAAGCATTTATCTTAGAGAGAACTCCGGTTCAATCATAGTTAAAGAACAATCCATCGGTTCAGGAACTATAGATATCTCTGAATTCTCACATTCCATTAATTCAGGCTCACATGCATTTATATTCTTAGTATCAGCTGTTGGATAAGAGTACGGCTGGCTTGCTCCGTCACACAGGAAGTTTCTTTCTCCCTCTGAACTAATGCCTTTCTGGGAAATACCGTATGGCTTTGAGTTGAGCTTGCCAAAGCTCTGCCCCTGCTGGTATCCCAGTAGGTAACTCAAATCCTTACTTGCTTTGTTAGTAGGGTAATTATGGTAGGCTCTGAGCCTGCTCAGGTCTAGCTCTCGTAACTCAGCTGACCTAGATTGCAAAGGTTTAGATGGAACTTTACCAAAAGCTGGGAGCTCACAATTACTAGGAAAATCTTCAGCTTCTTCAGGTAAGGAAACCTCTCTTCTCCTAGGGTTTCTGTGACAAGGGGAAAAGTTATTCTCAGCTTCTCTGCAGCTTGTCTTTGTGTGGCTATTTCTATTACTCTGGGGTTTTACCCACTTAGGTAGCAAATAGCCTCTACTTTCATTCCTTGCACTGGTACCTGCTATGGCAGTCTTCCCACGTTTCTCGTGTCTTCCCTGCACATACACGCTATCAGGCTGCTGACTTTCCAATGTTTCATATGGTTTATGGTTTATGGATTCTTTCAGACCTTTATGTTGGCTCCCTTGCTGTTCCAATAGCTCATTCTCACTCTCTCTCTCTCTCTCGTTCCAAATCCATTCTCTCCACGGCTTCAGCTGTGTTCGCCGCGGTCTCCCTGGTTGTGACCCTTGTTGCTTCAACACCTCTCCCTTTCTATCTGTTTGGGAGCATATTTTATCCTCGTGTCTTTGGGCCCCACCTCTACCCAGCTGATCCCTATCAGGCAAAGCAAATTCCCTTTCTTCGCTACCTGGGTGTGTCTTCCTGGCCCTTGTGCACGTGTGCCTGGGTTGTCTGTAGCAACCATCTGACATTATTTTGTTTACCCTATCATTTTTCCTCTGATCATTCGTGCTGATCTCCATTTTCTCGGGCTGTCCTAGGTCTACCTTGTGACACTGTCTATCTATGGTCTCTTCCTGGCTTTCTACAAATTGTCTTGTGTTGAATATCTCTAAAACCGCGGCTATATGGTTTCCTCACAGCTCTACTGCTCCATCTTTTTCGGGTACCTCAATATCTCTAGTCACTAAGCTTCGGTATTTAGGTGTCTTTTTTGATAGTAATCTCTCGTTTCATGATCACATTTCCCAGGTGTCCCGTCGCTCTTTCCATTGTCTTAGACAAATCCGTGCCAACAGACAATTTATCCCCTCAGGCTCTTTCCACCCTCTTGCTTTCTTTAGTTATCACTAGGTTAGATTTTTGCAATCCTGTTTATGCTGGCATTCCCCAATACCAGCGCCACCGATTACAACTTATACAGAATACTGCAGCTCGGATGATCCTCCATGCCTCTCCCCGTGACCATATCACTCCCATTCTTCAGCATCTTCACTGGTTGCCAATAAACTTTCGAATTCAGTTCAAGATCCTCACTCTTGTCCATCGGGCTATTTATCTGCACACACCTCAGTATTTATCCGATCTATTAACCTTTCACACTCCCACCCGCAGTCTCCGTTCAGTTCATATTAATCGCTTGCACCTCCCTTCTCCCTCTCAAGCTCACCTTCACTCTACCCGGCAATCAGCCTTTTTTTACATTGGTCCTGCTCTCTGGAACTCCCTCCCCACTGACCTCCGTTTAGAACAGTCCATGCCTACTTTCCGCTCCCGTCTTAAAACACATTTTTTCTCTACTGCTTTTAATCTTCTCCAGTGATTTCTGCTTCCCCTATGATTTGCTCCTATTTGTAATCTATCTTCTCTATCCTGGCCTTCTTTTTCCCCTATCCTTTTTAAGAAAATGAGTATTTTTTTTGAGTATTGTTATTTTCCTTTTCTTGTTAATCATTTTATATATTTTATAGTTTTATTGTAAACCTCCTCGATTTAATGGGAGGCGGTATATCAAGTAATTATAAACAATAAACAATAATGCCTTCAGTTGTTTGAGTGACAGGAAAGTCATTTTACAAATGATGTTTACAGTGCAGCTTGTTTCCGCAAAATAAAAGCACAGCAATAAAAAGCTCTGCTCTTAGCTAAAGGCCATCAAACTTTGCTCACTGAAGTAACCTCCAATAGATCTTCTGGGAATGCAACATTAGCGAAGGCATATATCATTTTAAGTGTTCATTGAGATACGATGGCCCAATACCTTGCACAACCTTAAAAGTCATATACAAAGAGTCACTTATACTGAAGCCCATTAGCTGGTTAACTGGCATTTTAATGCATAGCAATAGGGCGTCCGTGACATTAATATGTAAGCTGGTCCAGAACTGCATGCCAATACGTTTGTTAATTAGCCAATGCAGGATGGGGCAGGAAATGGGCGGAGCGTGGGTGTGGAATGCACATTGGTGTAAGAGCCTGGGCTATTGTCACGTGCTGGACAGCAAAATGTCACCTAATGTGGGCACACCTAACAACGATGACTCTATAGAGTTGCTAAGTGAATCTACCATAGCAGAGCACACACTTTAGTTGGCTGGTGTGCATTAGCTGCTGGGACATATTAGACATGCCCCCAACAGCTAACGTGGGGGTTTTGCAATTAACACACATGAGATAGCGAGTTTTAGTAAAAGGGGCCCAAAATATTACATTTTAAGCAATTCACAATCAGTAACCAATGTAATTCTCACTACTACTTATCATTTGAATAGCGCTACACAGTGTATGCAGCACTATACATAAACACATAGGAGACAGTTGCTGCTCAATAGAGCTCATAAACTAAACAAACTACTTAAATGAGGGGTAATATGCTCCATTCTGGCACAACCCACCAATACCTGCACAGCTGCGTTCTGGACCAATTGCAAACAATGGATCAGCTTCCCTTGCACAGCTGCATACAGAGTACTAGACAATAATCCAGATAGGATCCACTCCTTTTCTCTCTATATACCCAGTCCCTTGGTGCACTCATCTCTTCCCATAGCTTTCAGTACCATCTTTATGCTGATGACTCCCATATCTACCTCTCTACACCTGAAATCTCTCCAGCAATTCAGATCAGGATCTCTGCTGCCTGACATTGCTGCTTGGATGTCTCACCGTCTCTTGAAATTGAACATGGCCAATACTGAGCTTCTTATTTTTCCCCTTAAACCCTCCTCTCCCCTTCCTCCTTTCTCAGTCTCTGTGGATAACTCTCTACTTCTCCTTGTGCTCTCAGCTCGCAACCTTGTGGTTGTCTTAGACTCCTCTCTCTCTCTTTCTCCACACACATCCAACTGATAGCTAAAACCTGCCATTTTTTTTTCTACAACATCAACAAAATTTGCCCATTCCTTTCTGAACACACTACTAAGACACTTATCCACTCCTTAGTCACCTCTTGTCTAGACTATTGTAACCTATTCCTTGCTGGTCTCCCTCTGAATCATCTCTCTCCCCTTTAATCTGTTCAACACTCTGCTGCACGGCTAATTTTCCACCAGCCTCATCATGCTCATATTATCCCTCTTCTCAAGTCACTTCATTGGCTCCCTGTCTGTTTCCGCATCCAGTTCAAACTTCGCCTGCTGACCTATAAGTGCAATCACTCTGCAGCTCCTCAATACCTTTCCTCTCTTCTCTCTCCCTACACCCTTCCTTGGGAACTCCGCTCTTCTGGCAAATCGCTTCTATCTGTGCCCTTCTCTTCTATTGCAGACTCCAGACTTCACTCCTTTCAACTTGCTGCTCCTTATGCCTGGAACAAACCACCTGAGTCTGTGTGTCAGATGCCTTCTCTGACCCTTTTGAAATCCAGGCTGAAAACTCACCTCTTCACTGCCGCTTTTGGATCCTAACTCACCTGATCTCCTTCTTGTTTCCTTACTATTCCCCTTAGATGTATCCTATGTCTACAGCTATTGTGTTGTCTGTCTTGACTAGATTGTAAGCACTGATGAGCAGGGACCGTCTTTTACATGTGTCTGTACAGCACTGCGTACGTCTTAGTTCTATACAAATGTTCAGTAGTCATACTAGTAGTAGTAGTAGCATGGATATGGGCAGCCAAATCTGTATGCTTGTAAAAGGAGTCTACCTTTTGTACAACGAAGTTGACAAAATGCATTTCTAGTTACATTAGCAACATGAGACAATATATCGAAAGTCAAATCCAAATAAACCCCCCCAATTAGAGACCTTAGACTTTATTAATAACAGGTTCCTAGTCATAATGGGCCCGTTATTCAGCAGTGGTGGCTAGCACTGTTACAGCATCTAGCTGTCATTGCTGAACACTAAACCTGGATATTCAATGCTGGGGCCATATCCGGCAACCAGCATTAAATATCTTGGTCAGCTGCTGAAGCAAGAAACTAACAGGTCAATAGGGATATTCTGGTGGCAAAAGTTAGGACGGTCATTTTTGTACCTAACTTTCGCTGCTGAGGGATGATTGAGCAGTGGCTGAATATCACTGGGTATCACCCCCAAATATTCACTGCGAAACTGGGAGACTGGGCATCCTAATGGTAGATGAAATTTAATGTAGACAAGTGCAAAGTTATGCACTGTCAGACGGCTGCCTGGGTGAGAATGTTCACAGTCTTGGCAAGTGCATATGTCAATATGATTTGCAAGGGATTGTGGGCAATGCAGTCCATTCACACCTGACACAGCTGCTCACAATAATTTAGTTGTGCTCAAGTGTAAAGCCAATAAGATATTTATTTATGGGGTTATTTCTCCCAACACAGATATGCTTGGTAGCACATAAATCAGGTTACTTGCTTTCAGTGTTAAACTTGAAAAAACAAAATCAGGAAAACAACATTTGAACTTGTCAGGCAATCAAAGCAAAAGAAATAAGACCTGGTTGGTACAAACTGGTCTTTTCTGTAGGCTTTAGCTAATACTTTCTTAGCAGTGTATCAAACAACAAACAATATCCACAAAGAAGAGAAAAACTGTTCTTTTCAGGTTAACTTCTTATATCTTCACAGATAGATTCAGAAGTGATTCCCTCAGAGCTCACAAGCAATTAGGTAAGGCTCAATTGCTAGCAGTTACCCAGCTGAAACCCCTTAGCTGGCTTGCTTTCTACTGCGTGGCTAAAAATCCTACTCAGGAGCTTTTCTGAGCAGATTAAAGAACAAGTTTGTATTTCTTTGTGATGGTTGCTGTACTTTGTAACAGAAAATTACCAAAGGAGTTTAGACAGAGAGCAGTCCATGTAAACACAGCCTTCATCTGCAATCCCTCCCCCTTCTTCAACAATCATGGGTTCAATATCATGGATTGGCACAGATGAATCTCCCAATGGAGCACTTTCAGGAGAATACTTGTTTCCCTGCTGTCTTTCAAGGTTATAGCTAGGGCATAGATCAGTGTTCATACCTGAGTTTCCATTGCTGTTAGAGTTCCTCTTTATATAGCCTAGCCAGTATGTAGTCCAGTTCCTATGTCCAGCCTTCCAATCCAGATCACTGGACACTGGATCTCTCTTCACATACCTTCTGGCATGGGTCTTAGGGTCCCTTCCACGTGCAGCCGTCTCCCTCACAGGTACCGTCTGGAGATTCCTAGCTCTGCAGCACCATTCCTCTGGCTTTCCCCAGTCCAATGGTGTATGCTGGCCCTTGGAATGCCTCCCAGTATACGTACTGCTCCAGACTCCTCTAGACCTCCCAAAGGCTTTTCTCTTCTTTCTTCCAAAGGGTTTCTTGCCCTCTCTGTCCGTCCGGTTTGGCTTCTGCTTCTGATGATCCTCCTGATGAAACTGAGAATATCCAAGCTGATCATGAAGATGATGATGAGGATGATTCTCTGTAGAATAAACTCTACCTTTATTCTGCTTAGATGAATGCTCCTCCCTAACACAGCACAGCTGTGCTGAATCAGGCCCTGCCCTTTGAGATGAGTGCTTAGGGATTACCTCATAGCCCTCCTGATTGAACACACGTTTCCCCACTTCAGCTCCTCTAATGGCTGTTGGAAACCTGGTGCATTCTGGGACTGGTAGTCTTTTATGGGAAAATTATGTTTTCTTATTTCTACCAGAACTGACAGGTTGCTTGTTCAGAGTCACTTCACCTTTTCTATAGCTCCTTCCTGAGCTATGATAAGCTTCCTTATCACAGCACTTAGGGAAGAACAACCCAAAATATAGTTATATGATGCAAGGTTCCACATTAGGAATCATCACCAAGGAAAAGGATCTAGTAGTCATCGTTGATAATACTTTGAAATCTTTTTATTGTTGCTAAGTGCCGTCGAGTCGGTGTCTACTCATGGCGACCCTCTGGATAGTAGTCCTAAACTGTGTTTGGTCTTCAGCTGTGGCTCACTGTTGACAGACTGCCACCCATAGCTGCTGTTATTGTATCGATCCATCTCATTGCTGGCCTTCCTCTTTTGCATTGACCTTCTACGGTGCCAAGCATGTTGTCTTTCTCTAATGATCTCTCTCAATGTATGATGTGTCCAAAGTATGTAAGTCGAAGTGTTGTCATCTGAGCTTCAAAAGAAAGCTTGATTTGATCTCCTCAAGTAATGACTGGTTTGTTCTTCAGGCAGTCCATGGTATATACAGTATTCATCGTCAGCACCATAATTCAAAGGCATCAATTTTCTTCTTCTCTATCTTTTTCACTGTCCAACTTTTGCATCCATATGATGTTATTGAAAATACCATGGCCTGAACAAGTCGAATCTTTGTATGGAGATAGACATCTCTGCTCTTGAGAATTTTGTCTAGGTCCTTCATAGCCATTCTGCCAAGAGCAATGCATCGTCTGATTTCTTGACTGCTTGTTGCTTCTTTATTAATAGTTCATCCAAGTAGGTTAAAGTTGTCCACTATTTCAATTTCTTCTCCATTAAGGATGAACTTATTGATTTTGCAAGTTGTCAGGATCTTTGTCTTCTTTACATTAAGGTGCATTTTAAGACTATGTTCCTTGATCTTGAGAAGCAAATTTTTAGATCATCTTCACTTTCAGCCAGTATTGTGGTATCATCAGCACAGCGAAGGTTGTTGAATCTCCCACCAATCTTCACACCTCTGTTGTCTTCATATAGTCCTGCTTCTCTGATTATTTGTTCTGCTTATAAGCAGATAAAGACCAGTATGGTCCATCTAGTCTGCCCAGTACGATGCCAAGAGTAGGTACACCTGCCGCTCCGTGCAGGCCCCCCTCCCCATGTCTTTGTCCAGGGGCGATCCCGCCACTCCATGTAGGATACCCCTATTTGTTAAGGAATTAGATGGTTCAGATTATTTTGATATTTTCTTGTTGCTGTAAAGGGATCCACTGTGTCTGTCCCATGCCCTTTTGAACTCCGTCACCGTGTTTGCCCCCACCACTTCCATCGGGAGCGCATTCCAAGCATCCACCACCCTTTCAGTGAAAAAGTATTTCCTGACATTGCCTTTCAATTTACCACCTTGTAGCTTGATGTTATGCCCATTATTTCTCTTTAAGGATTTAAAGGTCTGAATCATATCTCCCCTGTCCCTCCTCTCCTCCAAATTAAGAGGAAAGTATGCAGCCTTGTCGTACGTTTTTGTTGATTTTAAACCACTCTGTTTCTCCTTGTTCCATTTGAACTGTTGTTTCTTGATCAATGTAAAGGTTGTGCAAGAGAACGATCAGGTGTTAGAGCTGATTTAAAGGGAAAAGAAACCATTTCCGTCAGCAATGTACAGAAAAACCAGGGAAACCGACAAAAAGTGATAAGTGTGATACATGTGCACGTAACAAAAGGGCAAATAAACAGTGAAAATGAACATAAGAAAATGTAAGACAAAATAACCAAGCTGGGCAATAGTGATATCAATGGGAAACATCAAAAAACACTCCCAAGAAAGCTCCTAAAAAATAGATATGAATTTTGGAAGGGCCTATGCTCTGTCTCCATGCAAGGTGAATGAGCCCACAGTGAAATTGCGCTGAGCAGGGTTTTTCTCTCCATTGGACAGGTTTCCTATGGCATGCACATGTTCCGCAACAGCAGGGCGGGCATGTCGGAATGGGCAACTGGACAGATTCTGGAAAAGGGGACACAGAGGGCTGCAGGCGGCACATGCTGTGGTGCAGTTGGGCCACAGTGCGGACTAGGGTGATGCCTAGCTGGCCCATAGGAATGCTGAAACAGTAGAGCGGCCAGACAGCAACTGCTGAGGGCCCAACATGGGCACGAGTGTAGGTGGGTGCCATGCACTGTGTAGGTGGTTGCCATGCACTGCAACAGACAGGCCCTGTCTGACAAACAGTCATGGTATCACCAGGGAATGCCCTGTCTCTGTGGCAACATGGTGGTACAGTGCACACAGCCAGTGTGTTCAGATGCAGAAGGTCAAAGGTTCAAGTCCCAGCTGTGGTTCCTGCCAACCCAGTCCCCATATTTTACCCACTACTAAAACGTGCTAATACAGACAGAACCTTTATTGCAGAATTCGTAAACATGCCCAAAACACCTACATTTTACCCTACAGAGCACAGACACCATAGACATGTGCAATACCTAGAGCAGAGTTTCCATAATGCAGTCCTGGAGGGCCAAAAATCATTCAGGTTTCATGCTGTCTCTAATATAAGGACATGTTAGCATGGTCACGGAGGGGTACTGGTGGTGGAGGGGCAAGTGGCAGCTGCCCACAGCAGACCATGGCTTAGCCCTGTGTAGGAGGGTGCCATGCACTGCAACAGACAGGCCTTGTCTGATGAACAGTCATGGTATCACCAGGGAAGGCACTGTCTCTGTGGCAACATGGTGGTGCAGTGCACACAGCTAGTGTGTCCAGAAGCAGAAGGTCACAGGTTCAAGTCCCAGCTGTGGTTCCTGCCAACCCAGTCCCCATATTTTACCCACTACTAAAATGTGCTAATACAGACAGAACCATTATTGCAGATGACGTAAACATGCCCAAAAAACCTACATTTTACCCTACAGAGCACAGACACCATAGACATGTGCAATACCTAGAGCAGAGTTTCCCAAATGCAGTCCTGGAGGGCCAAACACCATTCAGGTTCCATGCTGTCTCTAATAAAGATGCCTGTGCTGCATATCTATGCACCACTCCCATGGTATGCAGATGTATCTCATGCATATTCATGAGGGACAGCATGAAAACCCGAACAGAGTTTGGCCCACCAGGACTGGAGTTGGGAACCTCTGCCGTAAAGCAGCAGCCAACCGGGGGAGACACACCCACACCCACACCCACAGGCTTCATTATCCAATGCCTCCTAGAGAGACAGGATGTTGGGCCCTGCGTGCATCTCCCAATACTAGCACTTGCATACCTTAGCAATGCCACCCTAAACCTGGGAATACGGTACACATCTATCAAAAGGCTGCTATGATTACTGGCAGATAGCAATTCTGAAGTTAAGTACAATTTCCTGATTGAGCTGCATCATAGCAACCCTTCTGATGTCTGTGCAGTGTGCTACAGGTCTTGTGTCCGACAGTGTTTACCACCCTGGGGAGTGACCCCAACAGTATTGCGTACCATAGCCATTCTTGCACTGTGCCCAGGACTGGTGCAGTGGCCAGGGCTGGCAAACACCTCTATAGTTGCACAATGTTGGCATAGGTGTGGGGAGTGTTTGTCTGTCTATCCAGTGTGTGGTGACTGCCAACACCCTCCACAGCCAACACACTGCTAGCACTGTTGCCAGTTTTGGCCTGCCAAAGTGCATAATGAGGAGCAAGGTACTGTGGGAATAGCCTGGATAGGGTGGCCTGGCCTGGATGCATCTGGACAGGGCATAGGGCAATGGCTCGGACATTGTAGTGCCCGGCCACCACCTGCACGGACAGGGTGGCCGCAGCATGTCCTGCTGGGAGGTCACTCTCACCCTGACTGAGCTGTGACCACGGCATGGCTAGGTTCCCCCATAGTGCTATATAGCATTTCTCTCATGTGATATGTATGGGTTCTCTTTTGGGGCCCAATCACTGATTTATCTGCTTGGTGTGTACGCTGACATCCCAGTTCTGGGTACATGCATCTCCTCCAGGAACATGCACTATGGACTAGCTAGCAGGCTGTCTGCAGCTAGTATGTGTCTTGCTGGAACACCTTGCAGGGTGCAGTGGCTGGAGGCTTGCTGCTGGAGAATGTCAGATAGTGGTGGGGAGCAGCTGAGCATTTCCAGGCCTAATGTCTGTCTGCTATTGCTTTATGGATGTGTACAGATCTGCATTGACTGCCCTGTAGGGTGTCTGTTCCCCAGCAAGACTAGGGTTGATGGTCCTCTCTACTGCCACCATTGCAGGGAGGTAGAATGTGGATCTGTTGGTGGGAGATCCTGTTTCTCATCCTGAGCCACAGAGGGTGGGTTGGTTGGTGGTACATAATCCACCTATGGGTCCAAACACCCCCCCCTTTCACCTTCATCATTTAACCATGGCTCCAACACAGGATATGCACTATTCTGGGTGCATCATAGCCCGTAAGGGCTAGGCATGACTGAGAAATATAGATGGACACAGATGTATCCTAGGTGTGTCTGCAGGAACTACCTATCACACACAGTAGCACTGATGGGGACCTGCAGCATAGCGTATGTCAGCCATGAAAGGTGCTGTGGACCTGGTGCTGGACGCCCCACCTCACCCTCAGGGTGAGCACAGTACCCGCACAATATGACGGTAACACACACGGTCAGTACCCCCTACCAGGCTGAGGTGCTGTGGGGGTGCACACGGTCAGTTCCCCCTACCTGGCCGAGGTACTGTGGGGGTGCATACCCCATCCTGTGATCATCTGTAGACTGCTGATATTCATGTGCAGTGCATCATGGGTACGGTTGTGTTAACCCTATCCTGGTAACCACAGCAGACAGTTTGTGTGGTGACCTGCAGTCCCTCTGTAGCCAGCCAGGGGTTTGGCTGTAGCTGTAGCCCACTGGTTACATCACTGCCTGTAGAGTAAGAGGTCATGGGTTTGATCCCACAGTGGGGTTATTTGATAGGGCTATCTCAGGCATTGTCTATTTTTAATGTACATTAGTGCTGCCAGCAAAAACACCCTCAGAGTATTGTAGCCATAAGGTGCTTCATAGGGCATGCCTTATAGGGCGCACTATAAAGCGCCTTCTAAGGTGCCTTATAAGGTGTCCTATAAAGCGCCTTCTAAGGTGCCTTATAAGGTGTCCTATACAGCGCCTTATAAGGTGCCTTATAAGCGTCCTATGAAGCGCCTTATAGGGTGCCCCATAGGGGACATTATAGGGTGCCTTGGCGGACAGTGCACTTTATAATGTGCCCTATAGAGTGCCTTATGCGGCTCCTTAGGTTTTATTTATTTTATTTATTTATTTACATTCTCTTATATACCGCGCTATTCTGCATCAGTGCGGTTTACATTGAACAAACTGAAATTACATTGAAGGGCATTATAACTTGGAGATAACTATTTTACAGGGAACATGGGCTATGGAGGGTTAAGTGGCTTGCCCAAGACCACAAGGAGCACCTGTGGGACTAGAAACCACAGTCCTTCCGGCCCAAGGTTGCTGTCCTCTAGTGGGATTTGAACCCCCGACCTTCCGGCCTGAAGTACCTTGCCCCAACCACTAGGCCACTCCTCCACTCCATGTTACGGCATGTGAGGGTGTGTTTGCTGGCAGCACTAATTGAAATATAAATAACATGCCTCAAAAAACAATGCTTACACATAACAGCTAATGCCTTAGCCAGCCATATGCATTAGGCACACTGGGGGATCAAACTCATGACTCCTGTACCATCAGTCAGTGTATTAACCATTGTGCTACAGCTCTGCTTCTGTGTTTGTATGTCTGCGCGCCTACTTAAGATTACCGCGCGTTAACATACTTAGCGGCATTTCACCTGATAATGTGCGCAGTGCACGTTATCGCGCGATAATCCCGTTTTGCTACGTTAAGACTGAAACGCCCACTCCTTTTATGGCAGCCAGCACACTATCGCCGGGCGCACATTAAGACTGCTTAGTAAACATACCCCTAAGTATTACATTTAGGATAAATCACAGAAAATATGTTTTAACACATAATTAAGCTTTGGAATTCATTGCCAGAATATGTAGTAAAATTGTTAGTGTAGCTGGGTTTAAAAGAGGTTAGGACAAGTTCCTGGAGGAAAGGTCCATAAACCATTATTAAAGTGGACTGGGAGAAATCCCAATTATTACCCCTGGAACAAGTGTCTTTTGGGAACCTGACAGGTGCTTGTGACCTGGATTGACCACTGTTCAGAAACAGGATACTGGGCTTGATGAACCTTTGGTCTGACTCAGCATGGGAAATCTTATGGTCTTATGTTGTTATGTTCTTAAGATATAAGGTTATGCTCTTATTTTCCATTTAGAAGATGTTTCCTAGTTTTCTCCCTTATGTAATTACTCATTATCTCTCAGATGGGGATCTGGTAAGATCACTAGCAATATTTAATTTTTTGTTTACTTTGTTGTATATTTCCTTATCTGTAATCTAATAAAAATAAAAAGGACAATTTATTTTAAAACATTTATATATCACCATTTGCCATATGATTCAAGGCAGTGTATAACAATCCAAAACAAAATAAAATCACCAAATAATCCACTCACCACAATCCAACCCACCCACAAACCACCCCTAGCTGCTGCTCACAGTTAATAAAGAGACCTTAACAGCTGCTACTAGCTTACCAACCCTTCCACTCAAGAAACTCTTGGAAAAAGAAACTCTTGAATAACAACTCCTAAAATTTAAAGGATTTAATAAAACAGTTAAATATTGCAGTTTATGATGTGAATTTGAATTATTAGAAAACAAATAAAAGATGTAATTTTACAAAGGCTTGTACACATATAAAAGCCTTTTTGCATGTGTAAATGGGCTTTTATAAAATTATCCCAGGGTTACCAAGGCATTTTTACCCACCTTCTCAACTCCACCCCCCCCCCCCCCCCGAACAATTCAACAGCCACTGGATGAAAGAAAATATGGCTGCAGCCTTTATTTACTGAACAATTCAACTAAACAAACCTCAAAGAAACCCACCAGGTCAGCTTCCCCCCGTACCACCCAGCTAGCCAGTGTTGATCTAGCCAGGAGTCCTCAGCACCCAGTGTCACTAGACTATGCCTGTGACTTGTGGTGTTGTTGCATGGTGGCCACCCTCTCTCATTCCCCCATCAAACCCCAGCTCACATTTCCCATATTGGTTGACCTGGGTGAAAAACTACTGCATTCCCACAAACCTCCACTCTCCTACTCACAGCTGTGACAGCAAACCCTGCCCACCCCCTTCGCTAACCCTTACTTCTGAAAAACCTTCCATAGCCCCTCACGCTACCGATAAACCATGCTGGGCAGATGGAAAAAGCCCTCACCTTCCCATGTTTGCCATTAGACCTCTGTCCCAGGAACTGGTCAGTGCCCTAACAGATCCCCCTCTGCCAACCTATCTCTCCCTCCCATTAACCAATCAGGTTCTCTTCCACCTTTCCCCTACCTTGCCTTTGCCACTTCTTTACTAGGGAGAGGAGGGGCCTCAATCATGTTATTATGCCCTCCATTTAACCTGATGGCATCTCTTATGTGCGTAAATGCGTGATGCCAAAAAGGTGTGTACTTTTATGTGACCCACATCAGGGAGTGTTCTGGAACAGAGTCTGTCTGAATGCAGGTGCAGTCACAATTCTCTGCTTGGAATTTTGTTCTCCGGATTAATTGTTGTGTTAGAAAAGACCCCCCAGTAACAGAACCACATGAAAACAGCAATAAACACTGAATTTTTGTACCCTCAAAAAACACCTAACTAGCTGGAAACTAGCTAGAAATGAGACACCTAAATTTATAATCTATAGATATCTAACAATAGAAGCCCTAGTTATAATATGGAGGAGTGGCCTAGTGGTTGGGGCAAGGTACTTCAGGCCAGAAGGTTAGGGGTTCAAATCCCACTAGAGGACAGCAACCTTGGGCTGGAAGGACTGGGGTTTCTAGTGCCACAGGTGCTCCTTGTGGTCTTGGGCAAGCCACTTAACCCTCCATAGCCCATGTTCCCTGCAAAATAGTTATCTCCAAGTTATAATGCCCTGTTCAATGTAATTTCAGTTTGTTCAATGTAAACCACACTGATGCAGAATAGCACAGTATATAAGAGAATGTAAATAAATAAATAATATAGAACTAGACTGCAAGATAGTAAGTTTACAAGGGTCACCGAGATTTACACATGCCTTTATGTGCAGAAAGCATAGCATTTTAGTAGTTTCCACACGTAATATAGCTATTCACTGTTCTGCAGATATGTTAACCTCTGATTGTCTGATGATGCAATTTAAAATCAGCAAAAAAGGGAGAGAGGATTCCCCATACATGAAGCAACAAGGAGTCCTGGCATTGCCCTGCAGTGCTGTTTTGTGCAATTTGAAATCATAGAGGAGTTTTGTGCGATTTTTCAGATTATTTTGTTAGTTGGTGCTGCTGTTTTCTGAAAACCACTATGCATTCAGAGGCTAATTTTTAAACTAACCACCCATATGTGAAGGGCAAATAAGTGCTCTTATAAAATAATAAAAGTAAACTGGCTTACTCTGTAAATCTTAGCGTGTAAAGTACATGCATACACAAAAGTATTTTATAAAACACCCAACCTGCACTCCACCTAAATTCTGCCCCAGAACATGCCTACATGCGGGTCACATAACATTGTCACCATGTGTGCTTTTACACTGATAACATCTAGGATAATTTTATAAAAGCTCTTGTATTATGTGCATAAAAAGACCTTTATGCATGAATAATCCTTTCTAAAATTACTGCCTCACTGTGTATTCCTTGCTCAACCAGCACGAATTTTCATTGCCTTAAGGAGATCCCACATCACTTAAAGCAGTGCAGCAGATGGGAGATTAAGGAGTATGTTTACTAAAGGGCGTTAACTGCTACTGCGGGGCTAATGGGGAATTATCTTGTGCTGGTAACGAAAACGAAGAACTGAGGTGGGAGAGTTGGGAAGGCGGGAAAGCAGAAACGCAGGCCCAGTGGGATGCTCCCAAAAGCTTTCTTATTGGATGCTGGGGAGTGTTCCTGCACGGGCTCTATTGGTACTGACGTCATTCCATATGTGAAGACTACATTCCTGCTTGTTCCTGGAGATAACTCACTAAACTACCATGATTCATAAATTTTGATAGCTTTAGATAGCTCCAAATGAAATTACGCCTTGTGTGTCAACAAGAACTTACATTTGTGCTAGTAATTTAATTTCATAAGAATATATGAAAGAACAGTACTGTTCAATTTGTAAGTAGCATGTAATTGTTATTTTATCATTATTTATTATATGTGGAACTATATTAAAACTGATTGAAAGTATTCATAAGCATGGGAGCCATATAATCTTAGACCAGGGGTTCCCAAACCTGCCTTCCAGCCATTTGGGTTTTCAAGATATCCACAATGAATATGCATGAGAGAGATTTGCATGCACTGCCTTCTTTGTATGCAAATCTCTCTCATGCATATTCATTGTGGATATCCAGAAAACCTGACTGGCTGGTGAGGCCCCAGGACAAGTTTAGGAACCTCTGTCTTAGACGAAATTGATACATGTATAAAGTAAACCCATTCTACAGACACAAGCTGGAAGTCTGTGTTTATGATAAATGTACAAAAAATAGATAATCAGTAACACATTTAGACAGATAAGTTGGGCTCGTTGTGTCACATGGAAGATGCTTCAGAAATGATGCAGTCACGTTTACGCCTTGCAGTAAACATCATACTTCAGTTTTGCTTCCAGTTTGGTTCCTCTTAAGTATTTATTAAAGCTGGAATCCATTTCCTGACTCTGAGCTGGAGAGAGGACGTTCTTCCAGTCTCCAATATCACCTTTGAGAAGAGAGTAAAGAAGTGTAAGAAAGGCAAGATACTCAGTGTTTACATATATATCATGTTTTTTGAAGGTCCGTGTGTTCATTAGTTTATTATGCCATGTGATATTATTCACGCCTTTGGAATTGTACTGGGCTTCTTGACTCAGCTGCGTTTAGAATTCTGTATTGAGTCTTTTCTCTGTTGGGTTCAGGTAGCCATACTTGAAATGAAATATTACACACCAATTGCTGTACCAATCTTTCCCCTCACCCCATCTCTTTTTCTGACTATTTAAGCACATAATTAGCTTTTACCTCAATATGAACAATCTACTGTTATCACAAGGCCTGTTGGAATAACACACTGAGCAGTGGAGGAGAGTTGCATGTTTAAGCAGCAGCTATAACAGTTGACTTTTTGGGAGTTGGGAATGGGTAGAAGGTACTGGATAAGTCAGGCAAAGAGAAATGGAAGAGGAAGAAGAGGAAGAGGAAAGGAGGAAGGACAAGGAAAGAGATTTGAAGGGAGAGATAATATGAAGGAAGATGGAGAAGAGGCATAAAAGAAAAGGCATAAGGAGAGAGCATGAAAAAAATAGCAGTTGAATTCTAAGGTTTAGGCCTCTGTGAAACTTGTTTAAAGACACATTTTACAAGCAGAAAGATTCCCCGCCCAAGCTGTAGTTTTGTCTGAAAATCGGAGCAGCTAGATTTCAGTGGGAGGAGATAATCCAGATAGAAAAAGAGCAAGAGGGATAGAGTGCTTGAAAAGGGGAGCAGTGGGGAGGGGAGAGGGTATGCCAAGAAGGGTTGGAGGTGAGAGAGAGAGAATGGTGAAAAGGATGAAGAAGAGTGCACCAGGAGGATGAAGGGAAAAGAGATAAACAGAGGGGGAAAGAGAGAGAGTGAGAGAGCTGGGGAAGGTGAGAGATGTAAGAGAGATAAGAGAGGAGGGTGTGACGAGGGGGAGATAAGAAGGAGAGAAGGTGGAGGGAAGTGATGGAAAAAGCAAGAGGAGAGAGAAGATAAGGAAAGGGGAAATTTTACTTACTGTTTTTTTAAATTTATGAATTACTATATACATATCAAGAATACATCTTGAAACGGAAACTGAGAAGGGTATAGAACAATATAACAGACCAAACCAGTCCCAGAAAAAAAAACAATGGGAAAATACATCAACATACCCAACCCACTCTAGCCCTCAAATAGAGGGAATACCAAAAAGAAATATTATACAACCAACATTTCGATAGGAAATTAGAGGTGTAAAACAGCTAGTATCCATATGCTTAAACAGAGGCAGATGGGGGAACACCTAATCAGCCTATGATGACGGGCATTAATGAAGTTCAGCAATTGTGAAGGCTCATAGAAAATAAAGGACTCAGACTGATACTTGATCAGACATTTACAAGGAAATTTTAGGAAAAAGAGCCCTCCCAATTGCTGAACCCCAGGGCGGAGAAGCAGAAAGTCCCGCTGCCGCTGCTGAGTTTCCCCGGAGATGTCCGGAAACATACGGACCAGCAACCCCTTAAAAGCAACATTGTGCTTTTTAAATAATAACTTCATAAGCCATTCTTTATCAGAAAGCAGAGCTAATGTAGAGGGCACTACCTGCTCCTCCTGCGATGATTCCAACATTGTAGTTACATTCAAAACAGCTACATTAGATAAACCCTTAACCAACCCCAAACCCTCAACTTTTTTCCCAGAGGGCAAATAATACATCTTAGCTATAGGGGGGTGAGATTCAGGAGGGATACCCAAAATCTCTACCTAAACATATCCCTTGCAGATACCATAGATAACCTAGGGAAATTAATCAAACGTAAATTAACAGCTCTGGACATATTTTCCAACACCTCTAATTTAATACTCATAGGCAATATGTTCTTCTTCAAGGTTTCCACCTCCTTCTCAAGGAACACAGAACTTTCCTGGACTTCTGCAACAACCTTCTGTAGATTAGTTATTTTCACCGCGTTTTCTTGAATAGCTAAATCATTGTTTGTAACCTGAGACCCCAAACCCGACATCCGTGGCAACATCTCTTCATGGAGTTGCATGATAGCAGCCCATATTGTTTCCAGCGTTACCACCTCCGGAGCCTCCATAGACGCCGCTGGGGGAATCTCTCCTACTCCAACATTTGATAATCCGCCCGACAGCGGGGTTGATGTAGTTGGACCCAACACCGGGCCCACACCTCCATCTGCCATCACTCCTGTGACCTCTGCCCTCTGACGCTGCACTGGGGAAGGAACAGCGTCCACCCTACACTCCACAGGCAGGCGCTGCACAATGGGGGAGTCCGCCGACTCAACCCCCTCCACCAACTTCCCCACTGTGCCGATGTCCTGACGAGGAACTTTCGAGGCCCGTACAGAGCCAGGGGAAGACAGATCACCGCCCGAAGCAAAAGCAGAGGACTCCACCTCTGGCTGCTGTGAAGGCAGGCAACACTCCCCTACTTCAGATAGCTGTTTCGGTGCGGGTAGAAAATAAGAGTCCAAAGGACCAACATTTACTGGTGGTAACGGGGAAGAAACCTGGAGGGCTATAGAAGGCTGTTTAGCCCCTTTGGACTTCCGTTTTTTACCATAGGAAAACGCCGCACCGACGGCACACCTCATCAAATCGAAATTTTACTTACTGTTAATTTCCTTTCCTGGAGCACTGTTATACCAGTCCAGACCATAGGGTTGTCTCCCTCAACCAGCAGATGTGAGACAGAGAAATGACCAGAAGAATGTGATGACATCATCCCTGGTACAATATCCAGTACAGCTAGGGGCACTCTTCAGTTACGTAGCAAGCAGATGAGTTTACCAAGAGGGCCCTTTACCCGAAATAACAATTAAACCGGGAAACTATATACAATTGTACCCCGTTCTTATGCAGTTTACAGATACAGGCTTCAGAGTAGTGGAGATTCAGGCATATCAAGTAATTGCCCCATGGCAGGTCTCAACCAGAAGGCATATCATGGACTGGTTTAGCAGAGCTCCAGGAAAGGAAATTAATGGTAAGTAAAATTTCCCCTTCCAGAGCGCCTACTATTAGACCAGTGCAGACCATAGGGGAGTGCCAAAGCTACCCCTCGCCATGACAGTGGGATGTCAGCATAGCAGCCAACACTTGCGAATCAAAATGGGAAGCGGTAATGACGTGCAAATATGGACAGGGAAGAAACATAGAAATATGATGACAGAAAAAGACCATATGGCCTATCTAGTCTGCCCTCCCATATCAACTACTACAACAGTCCCTTTTTTCCTTTAGAGATCCTCTTTATTTGTCCCATGCTTCTTTGAATTCAGATACTGTCCTTATCTCTACCACCTCCACTGGGATACTATTCCACGGATCCACAATTCTTTATGTAAAGAAGTAATTTTGCATATCACTCCTGATTCTTTCCCCTTTCACCCTCATCCTATGTCCCCTTGTATCAGAGCTTGCTTTCAATTGAAAGAGGCTCTCCTCCTGTGCATTTATGCTATGGAGGTATTTAAATGTCTCAATCATATCACCTCTATCCTGCCTTTCTTATATTTTTTATTTACTTAACATTTCTTATATACTGCCTTTCATGATATCAAGGTGGTTTACATTGAACAAACTTAAATTATATTGAACAGGGCATTGTAACTTGGAGATAACTATTTACAAGGAACATGAGCAATGGAGGGTTAAATGGCTTGCCCAAGACCACAAGGAGCACCTGTGGGAGTAGAAACCTCAGTCCTTTTGGCCCAAGGTTGCTGTCCTCTAGTGGAATTTGAACACCTGACCTTCTGGCCTGAGGGAACTTGCCCCAACCACTAGGCCACTCCTCCCTCCAATGAGGTGTACATATTAAGATCCTTAAGTCTGTCCTCTTATGCTTTATAATGAAGACCACTAACCATTTTAGTAGCCATCCTCTGTACTGACTCCAGCCTGCTTATAAGCTTTTGAAGGTACGGTCTCCAGATTTGCACACAATACTCCAAATGAGGTTGCACCAAAGACTTATACAGAGGCACTATCACCTCCTTTCTTTTGCTGGCCATTCCTCTCCCTATGCACCCGATCATACTTCTAGCTTTTGCCTTCACCTTTTCTATTTGTTTAGCTACTTTAAGATCATCAGACACAATCACGCCTAAGTCCCGCTCTTCTTTAGTGGACAAAAGTACTTCACCTCCTATACTATATCGCTCCCTTGGATTGTTGCAGCCCAAATGCATGACTTTGCATTTTTTAACATTAAATCTCAGCTGCCAAATTCTAGACCATTCTTCAAGCTTAGCTAGATCCCTCCTTGTGTTATCTACACCTTCCTGGGTGTCTACTCTATTGAAGATTTTGGTATCATTCGCAAAGAGGCAAACCTTACCCGACAGCCCTTCCGCTATATCACTAACAAAGATGTTAAAAAGAATCGGCCAAGGACAGATCCCTGGGGCACACCACTGGTAACCTCCTTCTCCTAAGAGTAAAATTCATTTACCTGTACTCTTTGTCGCCTCCCACTCAACCAATTTCTAACTCAAGCAGTAACTTTAGGGTCTATCCCTATGGTGCTCAGTTTGTTTATAAGTTGCCTGTGAGGAATGGTTTCAAAGGCTCTACTGAAATCTAAATACACTACATCTAGGGCTCTCCTCGGTCCAACTCCCTGGTCACCCAGTCAAAGAAATCAGTCAGATTTGTCTGACAAGTCCTGGCTCAACCAATTTCTAACTCAAGCAGTAACTTTAGGGTCTATCCCTATGATGCTCAGTTTGTTTATAAGTTGCCTGTGAGGAATGGTTTCAAAGGCTCTACTGAAATCTAAATACACTACATCTAGGGCTCTCCTCGGTCCAACTCCCTGGTCACCCAGTCAAAGAAATCAGTCAGATTTGTCTGACAAGTCCTGGCTCTGGTAAATCTGTGCTGCCTCGGATCCTATAATCCGCTGGTAAAGGGACCACATATGCCTCTCTCCAGTACTTTGGCACAACTCCTGACTCCATAGAGGCATTGAAAAGGTCAGTCAATGGAGCTGCTAGAACATCCCCAAGTTTCCTCAGTATTCTAGAGTGTATCCTATCTGGTCCCATCACTTTGTCTACTTTAAGTTTAGCTAGTTTCTCACGAACACAACTTCTGAAAATTGTTCAAGATGCCCCTCGCTTCTGTTCCTCTTTGTGGGTGGTGTTTTCTGAGGTCCTGCTCCTAGTTCTTCATCTGTGAACACAGAACTGAAATATTTGTTAAGCAATTCTGCTTTATCCTCATCAGCTTCTACATATTCCTCCCCTTCACTCTTGAGTCTGACAATACCACTTTTGTCCTTTCTCTTCTAACATATCTGAAAAATGTCTTATCCCCTCATTTTATTGCATTGTCTATTTCCTCTTCTTTTTGAATCTTTGCTTTCCTGACTACTTTGCTAGCTTCTCTAAGTTTTTCCAAATATAAATGCCTGTCTTCCTCTCTCTGTGTTCTCTTGTATTTCATGAAGGCCTCCCTCTTTTTCTTCACCTTTTTAACTACTTCTTTCGAAAATCATAGTGGTCTCCTTTTCCTTTTACCTTTATTTACCATTTTAACAAAAAGGTTGGTTGCCCTTAAAATATCTCCTTTCTGTTTTGCCCACTGTTTTTCTACATCCCCCAGCTGCTCCCATCCCGCTAACGACTCCCTGAGATATTGGCCCATTTTGGCAAAGTTCATTTTCCTAAAGTCTAAGACCCTTGCTTTTGAATGGATTTTAATAGCCCTAGTACTAATAGTGAACCACACCATCTGGTGATCACTGGATGCAAAATGATCTCCCACTTTAACATCAGAAACACTTTCACCATTGGTAAGCACCATGTCCAGTATGGCCCCCACATGTGTGGATTTTCTTACCAGTTGCCTGAATAGTTCTCCCTGTAGAGAATCCAGGATCTCCTTACTTCTAGATGATACTGCAGCAGGAATGTGCTAATCAACATCTGGCATATTGAAATCCCCTATCAGTAGCACTTCCCCTTTTCTGGCAATGCTGCGTATGTCTTCAATTCTCTCCTTCCACCTCTTCCTCCTGTGAGGGAGGTCTGTATATCAAGTCAATGCAAATAGATTTCCCTTTCACTCTTTCTAGTTTAACCCACAGTGCATCCTCTCTCCCCTTTAAACTCTGTAGTCCCAAGCTTTAATATTATTTTTTACATATAGTGCTACTCCTCCTCCCCTTCTTCCTCCCCCGTCCTTTCTGAACAAAGTATAGTCTGGTATAGTTACATCCGTCATGGTTTTCTGTGAACTACGTTTCTGTAACTGCCACTAAATCCAAGTCAGCTTCTCCCATTAAAGCTTCAACATCTGGGATCTTATTTCCCATGCTACCGGCATTTATACACACCGCTTTCCATATGTTGCCCCTTTTACTCATTTCCATAAAGGTATTTAATGTTTCACTTACCTGGGGGCTTTCGCTTAACCTGGGGGCTTTCTTCACCCATCCCCAACAAATCTAGTTTAAAGCCCTCTTCAGTAGATTAGCCAGTCTGCTACTAAAGACACGTCGACCTTTCTTGGACAGATGGACGTCATCTCTGTTCTGCAACCCTTGTAACAGCTTCCCATGGTCCAGGAAACAAAAACGCTCTCGATGACACCATCCACGCAGCCATGCATTCATCTCCAGGATGCAAGTTTCTCTGCTTTGGCCTTTATTCTCAACAGGAAGGATTGAAGAGAACACCACCTAGAGCCATGAAGTCACTTTTGATACACTCAGTGGGATACCTGGTAGTATCATTTGTGCCGACATGGATTAGCAACATTGGGTAATAGTCAGTGGGCTTGATGAATTTCAGAAAACTCTCCATAACATCTCGGATTTTGCCACCTGGCAGACAGCATAGTCTGGTCGGCAGATGTCTCTCAGAAGTGAGTCACCAACCACCACTACCCTTTGCTTCCTTGTGGTCACTAATTCTGCAACTTTGGGGCGCTCAAGCTCTGGCTCTTCCCTTTCCAGTGATGCTTTCATCTCCTCCACTTCCAGGGCTGCATAATGGTTCTAGAATTCAAGGGCTGGAGAAATGGATTGATGATTCTGCAGGCCCTGGTGATTTGTATCCAACCTTTGTCATTCTCCTCTGCTAGAGAGCTTGGATGTTGGAAGAAGCATTGCATCAATGTACTTCTCACTGTCTTGAATATTCCTCAGCCTCACCACCTCCTCTCTGAGTTCCTCCACTTGCTGCCTTACAAATATCCACGGGTGCTACCACAGCAACCGCCGCCCAGGATGCCGCCTTCGCCCGTATAGAGTGCCCATGCAACCCTGCTGGCACCTGCCTGGAAGGAGCGGTGATATGATTAGCCAGGTTACGTAAGTCTTGAATAGAGCGTTCGATGGAGACGCTCTCGTCAGTGAGATTAAAACAACACATCCCCTCAAATTTCTCACAGCCATGATTCAGACGTAGGAGCAAGAAATCAAATTGCTGTACGTAGGCCGGACATCTCATGATTCATAGTGGCTAAAATTGTTGAGGTAAGATTAATGGATTTAGCTAAGGAACAAGCAATACGACTTATTTCCATAGCATTGTGCAAGGCTAACCCAGGAGCCCCTACAATGGATATTGCCAACTCCAGGACCGTTTCATCACTATAAGGTTCAACATTAGAATTACAGGTAGGGGGCATAGGCTTTGACTGGGTATAGCGTGAGCGGGAACTCACATTTCTAGGAGTATGAGAGAAAGCAGCAGTAGTAAGTCTACCAAAAGTGCAAGGACCTCCCATGGCATTTATGGGAACATAAGTGTAAGCATTCTGACCACATAACAAAAACCATTCTAAGGGAAGGTACATTACTGAATGGGCATAAGAAACCTTTGTAATAAACTTGCAAGATAATACAGTATTAGACAAATTAAAAACACCAATAGTTGCATTCACAAAAATAAAGCAATCTGTAGCTCTAAGCGTGGAGACAATCTGTAAGGAAAAAGGGATCTTATTAAAATAAACTGAAGTAGGACGTGTAACACCAATAAAGTAGAAGAAGGTAGAAAACGTTAGCTTAGGCTGTCTGCAATTCAAATTATTCAGTATTGTAAACTTCTGCATTTCACACAGATTAGAAGGCAGAGCAATAAGGCATGTTGATAAAAGGGCTCCAGCCTGTGCTGTACTACATACACAAAAGTCTGAGACATTCAAAGCAGTCCGGGCAAGTAATATTGCCATGTTTATAGTTCCAGAGACCAGCTGAGGAGGACCCCACACAACTGTCAAAACAAGAGCCTGCACAACTAGGCGCATGTTGATCATAGAACTTGTGGGGATTCCTTTGTACATCTCTGTCCTCGTGAAATCTCTCCAGCTATATCCAAAAGTGACTCCTCAAGCTTCAGCCATGCGTAGACTAGCCGGCTTCTGGTATGCGGCTAGAGCAGGGCGCTGTTGTCTGTAGTTCCTTTGGTCCTTCTCAGGGTGAGGCGTAAAGGATCCTGTGAATGTTCATGGACCGTCTACTTGTCATCCAGGTCAGGAGCAGCTTTCTTAAGACGAGTGTGGTGGATCCACGGAGTAACTTCCGCAACCTTGATTGCAGTAGGTGTGGCCAGGAGAACAGTATAGGGACCTCTCCAGGTAGGGCACAATGGTTCATGCTTCCATTCCTTAATCCACACATGATCTCCTGGCTGGTGGGGGTGCAGTGGCTCTGACAGGGAAATTGGCAGTCGCTCTTGTATCCACCTGCTCAAAGACTGAAAAACAGATCCCAAAGCCAGTAGTGAGTTCATTACCTATTTGCTCTAAGTCCCCCTTAAGACCCTGGACAATAGGTGGCGGTCGACCATACAGGACTTCATAAGGGGAGATTCCCAGGGTCTGAGTAGGGGAAGACCGGATACGGAAAAGGGCAATGGGTAAAGCTTGATCCCACTTAAGGTGAGCTTCTTAGCAGAGTTTGGACAATTGGAGCTTCAAAGTTTGATTCATTCTCTCCACTTTAACTGAACTCTGTGGACAGTAGACAGTGTGGAGTTTCCAGGTTATCCCATTGCCAGGAGCCTAGACTGAGTAAGAACACCAACTGCCATTCCCTTTTCCTCATGAACGTACAGATTGAATGGTTTTTCTACATCTGGCAGTCCTAGACTGGGGGCCGATAGCAAGGCCTTCTTCATATCCTGAAAGGCCTTCCTCAAATCCAGACCCCAGTTGAAAGGTTCACGATGTCCTCCTGTCGTGGCCACATATAAGGGCTTTGCTAGCACTGCAAAACTGAGGATCCAGATTTGATAAAATCCAGCAGTTCCAAGGAATTGCTGTTGATTCTGTGGCTCAGGAATGGAACAGACAGCCTCCCTCTGCTCAGATCCCAGCCTTTGGAGGCCTTAGGCAATATGGAATCCTAGATACCTGACTTCAGACTGGCACAATTGGGCCTTGCTTCTAGACACCTGATATCCCGACATCCAAAGCAGCCACAGAAGTTCTGAAGTAGCAGCTAAACATTCTTCTTGGGAGACAGCAGCGATGAGTAGTCATCTACATATTGCAGTAAAATACCCTGGGTAGGGCATGACTGGAACTGACGCAGATCTTGACTGAGGGCGTCCCCGAACAGTGTGGGGGAGTTCTTGAACCCTTGAGGTAGCCATGTCCATGTCAGCTGTCCCTTATTGCCGGTTACAGGGTCCTCCCATTCAAAGGCAAACAATGGTTGGCTTGGAGGGGCCAGCCTCAAACAGAAAAAGGCATCTTTCAAGTCCAGGATGATGAAGTAGGTAGCTTGGGCTGAAATTAAACTCAGTAGATTGTAAGGGTTTGGCACAACAGGATGGATTGTAACAACAGCCTCATTAACCCCCCGCAGGTCCTGCACGGGTCGATAATCATTAGTGCCTGGTTTTTGAACTGGTAATAGAGGGGTATTCCAAGGTGATTGACATGGTTTCAAAAGTCCAAATTCAAGCAGTCGTCGTAGATGTTTATGAATGCCCTCAACAGCCCTTCGTAGCAGGGAGTATTGTCTGATGCGGATAGGGTGGGCATCTGGCTTCAGCTCTACTAGAACAGGGGGAATGTTCCATGCCAGGCCTGGGGGGTTACCTTCCTCCCATACTCCCGTAAGGTTTGGTAATCCAGGTGGTAGGGATTGTCTCGGGCTGGCCTGACAGTACAATCTCCACTCTTCTCGCGGAATCGTAAGGGAGAACAGTCCTGATGCTGGCGGCTCCAGAACCATCTGGGCTTCTGCGGTGGGGGTGAAGGAGATCTGGGTACATAGTTTAGACAGAAGATCCCGGCCCAAAAGCAGAGCGGGGCTTTCAGGCATATACAAAAACTGGTGGGCAATCCTCTGTCCTCCCACCTCACAGACACGTGTGCTGAGAAAAGGGCGAACCACCTGGTTTCCAGTTGCACCCACCACCGTAACAGTTCTGCCGGATGTATTTGCCAGAGGTTAGGACACAACAGAATGCTCCTGTGTCTACCATAAATGGTATTTGCTGGCCCCCGATTTTAACTGTGACCATAGGCTCATGGGGACCTAGAAGAATCTTTGAGCCCGGTCTGTCCTATTCATCATCACTCTGATATTGGTCAGTGGCGGCCAATCCAACGAACTCCATAGTGTCCTGATATTTCTCAGGTTTCCCAGCGTTCTTTCTTTTTCCTTCAATACATTTGTGCTATCAGGCCCTTCCTCTCCCCACAGGCCTTGCTCACTCTTCTCCTTTCGTTGGTTATTACTAGACTAGACTGTGGCAACTCTATACTCGCTGGTATCCCTCAATATCAACGTCGCAGGTTACAATTATTACAGAATACTGCAGCTAGGATGGCATCTCATGCTTCTTCTCGAAATCACATTACTCCAATTCTTCAACGCCTTCACTGGCTGCCATTAGATTTCCGGATACAATTCAAGATCCTTACTTGGGTGCATCATGCTATCTATTCTCACAGACCCCAGTACCTGGCCGATCTATTAACATTTCATACATTATCTCGCAGTCTCCGCTCTATCCACATAAATCGCCTATACCTACCCTCCCCCTCACAGGCGCATCTCCAATCAACCAGACATTCGGCCTTCTTCTACCTCGGTCTCTCCCTATGGAACTCTCTGCCCACCGCCCTTCAACTGGAGGAGTCCTACCCTAAGTTCCGCTCCCTACTGAAAACCCACCTCTTTCCTCTGCCTTTAACCTCCCCCCCTGACTTCCTATTTCCTATTCTCTGCCGAATTTAATGTTTAAAGTTTTCTTTTCTCTTTTCTTTTCTGAACAAAGATTGTAACTTCATTTCCTTTTCCTATACATTTTATTGTATTGTAAACCGCCCCGATGTAACAGGAGGCGGTATATCAAATGCTGAAATAAGCATAAACATAAACAGCAAAGTCATCAAGCTTCTGAAATTTCCTTGAAATGTCCCCTTGCGATTGTCCTACAAATGCAGCATTTATCATTTGTTGATTCTCAGGTGCTTCAGGGTCAAAGGGAGTATAGACACGGAAAACTTCACAGAGTCTTTCATAAAACTGGCCAGGACTTTCTTCAGGGGTTTGAAGAACCTCCGATATTTTCCGCACATTCCTTGCTTTCTGCCTCTCCTTTTTAAGACCTTCAATGAGGGCTTGGTAATATGCGACCGGCCTAATTATTTGCATTCCAATTAGGCTCCAGATCAGGAAAATCTCTCAAAGCCGTTTGTTGGGGTCTTGGCCCACCACAGGGTGCTCTTCCAACCACCTCATTGCTGATCTTGTCATGCAGTACCTTTCTTCTGTTCTAAGTAAATTTAAAAGGAGCTGGCGACAGTCTGCCCAAGTCGGGCGGTGGGTTTGAATGATAGATTAAAACAAGTCTATAATAGCCTGTGGTTTATCTGTGTATGAGGGATAATGGGTCTTCCAATTTAGTAAGTCTGTGGTCGAGAAGGGCACATACACAAATGTCCGGGGCCCCTCGACAAACTGTCCCTGGGCATCAAATGCCACTGGTCCTTGAGCCTCTCGGAGAGGTAGATGATAACTGATATCCGGGGTTTGATTCTTAGTCCGCTGCATGCTGTGGCTTTTTCTGAAGTCATACATGTTTGAAACTCGGAAGGCAGGGGTGTGTGTCTGAGGCTGGCCCTTCTCTGCCCTGGGAAGCCTCTGGGGGTCATCTAAGGTGTCCAAATAGTCTGCATCTGAGAATCGTGCCCCCCCCCTCACTACTCTCCTGGCTATCAGGGGAAGTTTCAACCGTGGTTGAAGGGGAACTACTACTACTGGCCTGTGGAGTAGCGGGCTGAACTGGGGCCGTTGGTACTGGCTCGGGAAACATAAGGGGGAGGGTGTTCCACCTCCTCTGACTCTTGGGCTAGAACAGGCAGTTTCGGTTTCACTTTAGGTTTCATTTCCTGCTGACTACGGGATAAAAGTATGTGGCACTCTTCCTCATAACATTTCTGGCTCCGGCGGCATATATCCAGCCAGGAGTCAATGTAGGGGAATTGATCAGGATGCTTAGTCACCACTATTTGATGAACCTGATTAACCATATCACAGTCAAAAGTTCCTTCAGAAGGCCAGTCAGTATTAAAACCCGGCCATTCATTCTGACAATATTTCTTTAAAAGGGCAGGGGTCATGCGGACCCCATAGTCAGCTGAGAACCCTTTACGGAAGTGTTTTATCATACACTCCTGACTCAGATCCACGCATGGCACATCAAATGAATCCCCGTTAAGATTATCCCAGTCCCCGATAATACAAAACAAGTGGACAATAAGGGAAAGGGGATTTTAGGTAACAGGTAAGGGGTCCTGCTACCCGACACAAGAGGGGTAACTGACAGCCAATCACTTCCTCCTTTTCGCAACCTGGGCGTGGTCGCCCGGCCAGGAACTGCGCTACTCAGGAGTCCACTCTCACTCTGCAATCCTCTGCTTGCTCCAAACACACAGTCCAGTTGCTTACCAGCACACAGACACCCTCCCGAAAACCGTCTAAGAGGAACATGGTTTCACCCAAGTACATCGGGCTACTAGAGCGTCTCTCAGGAGGTGGTCAGGCTCCCCTTCTTCCCTTAGGAAGGACAGATTTCTCCTGAAATACAGATACAGAAACAGACCCTCCATTTTCCAAAATCCACTTACCCCGATCAGGCGTCTTCCGGAGACTAGTGGATTGGTTCCTGAACTCCTCAAGAGTTCATGGGTGCAGGCGGAGCAGGCCACATCCCCGATGGATGTCCCCGGAGGGCCTCCCAGAGACTGTCTGGTAGCGCCGAGGCTTCTCTGGGGACCACCACGAGGGGAGTCCTGAGCTGCTTGGACCCGGAGGTGGCAAACACCGTCACCAATCCTGGACAAGCCCCCAGATATATTGTGGGATTTTGGGGGTTTAGCGGACTCAGAAAAAGATCAGGACACCTGGAGTCTCTTAGCAAAACAAGCCTTTATTATGCCAGCATAGAATAAGCAGAATCACTTCAAAAGACTGAGCCCCGGTCACGGGGCTCGTACATACTATATAGACATTTATATCAGTTCATCATAGCGTCTCTTTCTGATAGGTTACCTGCTGCCGCAGTACACTCATGATTTATTTTATTTATTTATTTAAAAAGGATTTATATCCCACTTTATCCTTGAATCCTTGACTGGAGAATATTTGCCGCAGTATTGACACAGCAGAACAGGGCAAGGCAAGGGGTGTGTCAGTAGGACAGGGGTTGTGACCGTTGTAGCTTCTGGTCCCACCCTGAATCTACCTCACTGTTATCTCCAGCAGAGCCAGGTACCCTCTTCGCACCCTTGCACAACTGATCCGCTGCCGAGCTGCTACACCGTCAGACAGTCCCACCAGAGGGTGTCTCCTACACGCCCGGGGACCGGAGGACAGAACCACTCAGGCTCTGATGGCCTAGGACAGTCCAAACAAGAGCTGTATGAAGTCAACCACCATCTGCTGAACCAGAAAAAACTGAAGTGTCCCTAGCTGTACTGGTTTTAGTACCAGGGATGATGGCATCACATTCTTTTGATCTTTTCTCTGTCTCACATCTGCTGGTTTTGGGGAGACAAAACCTATAGTCTGGACTGGTCTAGCAGAGGCGCTCTGGAATGGGGAAAGGAGAAAGAAGAGAGGAAGAATTATTGAGGAAAAGGTGAGGAGGAAAGATGAGTGGAAGGAAAGAAGTAGCGAGAATGAAGGAGGGAGGGGTGGAGGACGAAATGAGGGAAAGAGGTGAAGGATGAAGGAATTATAGAAAGGTGGGGAAAGGTGAGTGTGTGAGGAATCGAGGAGCAAAGGGTTGTGTGAGAATAGGAGAGGGAGAGAAGAATAGAAGACTATACTGTACCTGGGATAAAGTAAAACACAAAGAAAAAGTGAAAACAAAAGAAATGGAATCTATAACATCCGCAAAAACAGGATGACAACAGGATGGAAAAATCTACAGGAAATGCCAAGAGAATAAAATAGATAACAGAAGAAAAAATGTAGAACCCGATATTTAAAAGCTCTTATTCAGAAACCATAGAGATTATCCGGATAAGAGCGGTGAGTGAGATATTCAGCAGCACTGTCTTGATAGTGCGGGGCTGAATGTCTCCACAGACTACCTATATAAAATCAGGACAGTCTGGATGGCAGAGCGAAGGTGGTGACAGCTACTGTTCAGCTAAGCAGGCCCATACCTAGCCCTGTGCGAGCGGTGCGGCCGCACAGGGCGCAAAGGCTTAATGGGTGCATTTTAGCTGTCTTCCGTTGCCTGCCGCCGCCACTTTTTCTTCTCTCAGCGGTGGCAGGTAATGGCAGGACAGCTAAAATGCACCCCTTAAGCCTTCCGCCGGCATGCACATCGGGCACGCGCCTCTTCTCTCCCGCTGCGGGGAGGTGGGGGGGCGCACACCCGATGTGCAAGTCGCACAGGGCGCAATCTTCCCTAAGGTACGACCCTGCAGCTAAGTGCTCACCTTATCCAGATAACGGCAATTTTCAGCCACTATCCGAATAAGCCAGCTGGATAATTAGGCTAGCCGAAAAGTTAGCTTATATAGATAGCAGCTGAAAATCGCAAGGTTGGTGTTTATCTGGATAGTGGCTGCTTAATACAGATACTGCTCCTGAATAGCTAGTGGATACTTAAATGCCATTGCTGAGTGCTGCAGTGTTTAAATATCAGCTGCTTTGAATATTGGGCAGTTAGAAATCAAAGAGGAAACAAGAAAAAAAAAGGAAAGATAAATTAATAAGGAAAGGCTTGAGAAATGAAAGTAAATTTAAATAAAAGAATTAAGGGAGCTAACTACGACGTGAGAGGAGGTGTGGAGCCCTTACCATCTGGGCTGTGAGATTGCTGGGACTGACTGCCTTGCTGCCGCTGCCGCTTCCCTGCTCGGATCGGGCAGGCACGCCCGGGGCAGCCTGCAGTACTTGGGGCTTGATGCCCTTTAAAGAACTGGTCCGAGTTTCCCCCCGTTGGAGCTGACTACGACGTGAGAGGAGGTGTGGAGCCCTTACCATCTGGGCTGTGAGATTGCTGGGACTGACTGCCTTGCTGCCGCTGCCGCTTCCCTGCTCGGATCGGGCAGGCACGCCCGGGGCAGCCTGCAGTACTTGGGGCTTGACGCCCTTTAAAGAACTGGTCCGAGTTTCCCCCCGTTGGAGCTGACTACGACGTGAGAGGAGGTGTGGAGCCCTTACCATCTGGGCTGTGAGATTGCTGGGACTGACTGCCTTGCTGTCGCTGACGCTTCCCTGCTCGGATCGGGCAGGCACGCCCGGGGCAGCCTGCAGTACTTGGGGCTTGACGCCCTTTAAAGAACTGGTCCGAGTTTCCCCCCGTTGGAGCTGACTACGACGTGAGAGGAGGTGTGGAGCCCTTACCATCTGGGCTGTGAGATTGCTGGGACTGACTGCCTTGCTGCCGCTGCCGCTTCCCTGCTCGGATCGGGCAGGCACGCCCAGGGCAGCCTGCAGTACTTGGGGCTTGACGCCCTTTAAAGAACTGTTCCGAGTTTCCCCCCGTTGGAGCTGACTACGACGTGAGAGGAGGTGTGGAGCCCTTACCATCTGGGCTGTGAGATTGCTGGGACTGACTGCCTTGCTGCCGCTGACGCTTCCCTGCTTGGATCGGGCAGGCACGCCCGGGGCAGCCTGCAGTACTTGGGGCTTGACGCCCTTTAAAGAACTGGTCCGAGTTTCCCCCCGTTGGAGCTGACTACGACGTGAGAGGAGGTGTGGCGCCCTTACCATCTGGGCTGTGAGATTGCTGGGACTGACTGCCTTGCTGCCGCTGCCGCTTCCCTGCTCGGATCGGGCAGGCATGCCCGGGGCAGCCTGCAGTACTTGGGGCTTGACGCCCTTTAAAGAACTGGTCCGAGTTTCCCCCCGTTGGAGCTGACTACGACGTGAGAGGAGGTGTGGAGCCCTTACCATCTGGGCTGTGAGATTGCTGGGACTGACTGCCTTGCTGCCGCTGACGCTTCCCTGCTCGGATCGGGCAGGCACGCCCGGGGCAGCCTGCAGTACTTGGGGCTTGACGCCCTTTAAAGAACTGGTCTGAGTTTCCCCCCATTGGAGCTGACTACGACGTGAGAGGAGGTGTGGAGCCCTTACCATCTGGGCTGTGAGATTGCTGGGACTGACTGCCTTGCTGCCGCTGACGCTTCCCTGCTCGGATCGGGCAGGCACGCCTGGGGCAGCCTGCAGTACTTGGGGCTTGACGCCCTTTAAAGAACTGGTCCGAGTTTCCCCCCGTTGGAGCTGACTACGATGTGAGAGGAGGTGTGGAGCCCTTACCATCTGGGCTGTGAGATTGCTGGGACTGACTGCCTTGCTGCCGCTGCCGCTTCCCTGCTCGGATCGGGCAGGCACGCCCGGGGCAGCCTGCAGTACTTGGGACTTTCCTCTATAAGAGTGTTTACGCTCCCTCCGTGATCGCGGAGCGTGGTCGCGGGGCGTGTGTCGAAGGGGCGTGTTTAAAGGGGCAGGTTCTGCCCCTTCGACGCCACTGCGACGTCACTTTTATTCAGGTATAATGTTCGGGGGTGGCTTGGTCTCTGTCCAGAGGTAGGTTTAAGCTGTTTCTTTTTACCTTGTTTCTTTGTCTGTTTCCTACTTTCGTTTTCGGTTGCAGTGGGACTGTGTATTCTTTGTTCCTGCTGCGATGGGTAAACGGAAGTCCAAGGATAAACAACAACCGGCTGCTGTAGAAGGCAAACCGGTTGGCCCACTGGACAGACACTTCGCCCCCCTCCCCTTGGCGCAATCCTCTCCCGAAGGGGTCTCGTTGAGCTCCGGAGGGAGGACTCCCCCCCTGTGTCCGAGTCTGGAGAGAGTTGCTAGTTCTGGGGATCCCTCAGGTCAGTGTCGGGGTAATGTGTTTCCTGTTATATTACCTAAGCCTGTTCAGTTAACAATTTTGGAAGGAGTTTCAGAATTTCCTGTTCGGTCCTCTGACGCAGAGATAACCTTGGGAGATCTATGGGGAGCTTTGAAAGCTATTGATTCCAAAGTTTCTCTTGTAGTGAATTCTCTTTCTACTTTTTCTCACGAAACTGCTGATTCGATTCAGCAGTTGGATGTGAAAATTACTGTGATGGATCAGAGAGTTAGCAAATTAGAATCACAGGTGCTTCCACTACAATCTATTAATGTGGTTGGGATTAAAGATTCCCTAGTGTTACATTCAAAGTTGGAAGCACTTGAGAATTCTTCTCGGATGTATAATTTGCGTTTCCTTAATTTTCCTTTTTCATCTCTTCTCTCTGGTAAAATTCTTCTAGATAAATACTTTAAAGAGGTGTTAACTATCTCTGATCCTGTGGATGTAACTCAGATTTACTATGTACCCTCTAGATCTAGGAAAGTTATCTCTGAAGAAGGGGCTTTTGATGAAATTGTTCCATCTATATCTAACCTAACCGCTTTCCTGGAGGATTCTCTGGATACAATTACTCAACGGGCCACATTACTGGTGACCTTCTCGTCTATGCTTGTAAAACAACGTATTCTTAAAGCCTTTTTCAAAGTTAAGGCCACTAAGTTCTGTGGTCAATTGATTAATGTTTTCCCCGATGTTACACGTAGCACCCAACTTCGCCGGCGGCAGTTTTTGACCTTTAAGCCCCGGGTTTTGGCATTGGGTGCTACATTTTTCTTGCGCTTTCCGTGTAAGTGTGTGGTTGTCTATGAGGGTAATTCTTATATCTTCATGGACGTCTCCCACTTGGAAAAATTTCTCTCAGACCGGCAGAACAGGGTGAGGGAAGTGCAATCTACAATGTGAGATAACCTCCAATTCGTAGGCCTTGCGGCCTTGTTTTCTTAATAGTTTTCTCATTTGTTTTCTTATTCAATTGACATAGTTTGCTTCCGTAATGTGGGCTTTATAGTGTCCCTTGCTGATTGATTTATGTTATCCATTTATTGGTTGTATAATATGTTACCTTTACTTTGTCTGTCAAGTGTACACTGATTTCCTTTTTCATTTTGGTTGTTGTAATGACTACAAAAGCACAATAAAAAAAATAAATAAAATAAAATAAAAAATAAATAAATAAAAGAATTAGAAAGAAACAAAGAAATTCCAAGTTTGAAAATACGTTATTGTGTTACCCTGGTGCAGCTACAACTGAATAGGTGGAAAGGTTGAGACTGGTGGTGGCAGGTCTGGGAGAATGGGTGGGGGGCTGAGAGAGTGATAAAGAATATAAATGTGTATATGTGTGGAAAAGAGCATGTGTGTCAGGAGTGGAGGAGGGAGAGAGAAAGCTAATCAATGCCCCTCTGAGGGGAGGGGGAGACAGTTCAGCCCCACTCTAACCAATATGAGATCCCTATCTCTTGCCCCCGCAATATAAAACAGGCAAGCCACGCCTGTGCTAAATCCTCAGCAGGGCAATAACTTCAAAACAGTATTAATTGCCTTCTCCCCTCTTTCATCTTCTAAGACTAAAAGCAAAAAATAGCAGAAAAATCTCCTAATGTAAAAAGCTACAAAAATAACCCTGTATCTTAACCAGCTAAAAATTCAACATCGGGTCACTAGCAGTGGAATTTTGGGTACTTTAAGATAAATGTTTGGATGAAAGCTATCATATATTTTTCATATATTTTCAGTCTGGAAGCACTGTTTCCTTTTTTATTATAAGATATGAGGCATATGATGATATTCAGCCAATCTCGAAAGTCAGTGGCAGATGGCTGTGCTGTGGTGAAAGTTGGTGCCTCTTTTATCTAAAAAAGGGGTGGGGGGGGGGTGGGGATATTCAAAGGTATTTATACGGTTTGCAGAATGGTAGTGCTGCTGAATATTCATGGGTGCCACAGCTACATTGGGGCATGCTGGGGCATTCTAGGGTGGCACACATTGCTAACTGGGCAGCAGCGATATGTAGTGAAAGTCAGGCACAGGAAACCTTGGCCTAACCTTCACCGCAGAAGCCAACCGGACAGCCGCTTTTCGACAATCCAGGCAGCCCAAATATTCAATGCCAGGGAATGGATATGGCCCTGGTAATGAATATCTGGGTTTTAAGTTCAGTGCTGGCAGCTAGCTGCTTTAGGAGTGCTAGCCACCAGTGTTGAATATTGGACCCATATTTTTTAGAAGGGTTGTGGTAATGAGTGCAGGTGTAGCCTAGTGGTTAGAGCACTGCCTTACTAACCAAGCAACAGGGTTCAATTCCCATTTGCACTCCTTGAGACCTTGGGCAAGTCACTTAACCCTGCATTTCCTTGGAAGAAAAGCCCAGCAATCTACTTCCACTTACACTGCCAAGAAAACCCAGGAGCTGCTGGGTTGCCAGGAATCAGCATTGACTCAAAGGCACACATTGCAATTTTGTGTTCTGGTAACATAGATATACTTTTGTCTTTATAAAACAGGCACTTTTTTAGGCTTTTAACATAGGCTCGTTATTATAAAATTACCCCCAAAATGTGCAGGTGCCTTGTGTTTTAATATTGGTTAGGTTTGTGCAAGCTTAAAAGTACATACATACTTTTTCAGTTAAGTGCACTTCTGAGAATTTACCTCTGTGTTCACTATTAAGCCGGTAGTCATATGTCCAGTTACTTTGTAATGAGAATATAACTTTGGTATTGAAGGGTTAATATTAACATTCTGATCTGATGCCTAGACACTCTCTTGTGGAGTAATATTGTGGCAGGCTATGGCCTATAGTCTGCAAATATGAAAGGCCTGTAAGTTAGGCCTGGATCCCAACCCCCATTATAGCTAGAAAAGAACCAAAAATCTGTGAAAAATGAGAAAACTGTTTTAAACTGCTTAATAAGAAGTTTTACATGAATTCATAAGTCTTTCATTATTCTCTTGTGTGCAAAAGAAAGAAATGTTTCAATACATGCATTCCTGGAGCTAGGGATAACCTTGCAGTAGAGAAGTATCAAACCTAGAAACTGCACCATTGTTAGAACAGTCCTAAAGGAGGGGGCTGGTTGCTAGGCCCCGGAGGGATTTCTAATTGGACAGGTGCAGGGTGCGTTGGAGCCAATAGGAAGTTTGCATGTATCAAGCTGGAACCAATAGAAAGTTCTTATGTATCAAACAGAAGAAAAGGGTATAAATGAGTATGTCTCTGTAAAAACTTTGCTCAGTTCCTTTTGAAGCTTTGACTGACTGGGCCTGTGCACAATAAATTGGCTTGGATCTTTGAACAGACTCCTGGTTTTATTTATTGCATGCTTATCAGCTGCTACAATATCAATACGGTAAGCTCTGATGAGCAGCGATGGTCTTTTACATGTGTCTATGCAGCGCTATGCACAAATGTTCAGTATTAGTAATAGTAGTATTTTACCTTTTCGGAAGATGGACTGACCAAATTGCCCATGGGTCTCTTCGGATTTTGCTTTCATATTTTGAAATGTGCTGTTGTCTGCAATTTGCTGGATCTGCTCCTGAGTCAGAGGAAACCCAAAGAATTCAGCTATTTGTTTCAGGATCACCACTGGGTTCTGAAAAAAAACAAAAGCCACAGTTTAAACTGTGGACGGACGGCATCTGTATTCATATCCAGCAATGTTGCCTCTCTCTTTCTTGGTGAGATGGCAACTCAGGCAGTTCTGGCATTATGATGTCATGTGACTGCACCTACAGACATTCTCATTTATAAAGAGACTTAGACGTGCAGTTTGGATAGATTATCTGTGTAACTTAAAGCTGCCCCACATGCTCTGCAGCTATTTGTGTACTGCAGTAGACACTCTCACAGTTCTTGGTACGGCCCTGGGCAAGGTGTTCTGTGTGCAGATTCTTCTGGGTCTATTTAGTTTGCTGTTTTTAATAGTGATTACAAGTCAGAGAATGTTTGTTACTTTAAAAATTGTTAATAAGACCTTGTATGCTTGTGTGCCTGAATTTGTTTTGCATCCTGCACTCTGCCGTACTATGGCAGGCTATGGCCTAGAATAGCCTGTAAATGTATGAGAGGCCTGTAAGCTAGGCCTGAGTCCCAGCCCCCACCTGAGAATAAGAATGCTGAGACAAACCAAAGTCAGTGAGAATTAGAGAAACTGCTCTAAACTGCTTTTAACTGCTTTTTGATAAGGTTAAGAACATAAGAACATAAGATATGCCATACTGGCTCAGACCAAGGTGCATCAAGCCCAGTATTCTGTTTCCAACAGTGGCCAATCTAGGTCATATGTACCTAGCAGTTTCCCCAAGGGACACAGGTTCTGCAATGCTTGTACTGGGTCAAGCATTGATATCCTGGGTCCCTTCTTAATAATGGTTTATGGACCTTTCCTCCAGGAACTTGTCCAAACCTTTTTTAAACCCAGCTACACTAACAGCCTTTACTACATCCTCCGGTAACAAATTCCAGAGTTTGATTACATGTTGAGTGAAAAAATATTTTCTTTTATTAGTCTTAAATAGTTTACCCTGTAGCTTCATTGCATGTCCCCTAGTCTTTCTATATTCTGATAAGGTAAACAATCGATCTACGTTTACCCGTTCCACTACGTTCATTAATTTATAGACTTCTATCATATCTCCCCTCAGCCGTCTCTTTTCCAGGTTAAAGAGCCCTAACCTTTTTAGCCTTTCTTCATAGGAGTATCCTTCCATCTTTTTTACCATTTTGGTGGCTCTTCTCTGAACCTTTTCTAAAATCGCTATATCCTTTTTAAGATACGGCGACTAGAATTGCACACAATATTTAAGGTGCGGTCTCACCATGGAACGATATAGAGGCATTATAATATCTTTTGTTTTATTTTCCATTCCTTTCCTTATCATACCTAGCATTCTATTTGCTCTCTTGGCCGCTGCTGCACACTGAGCCAAGGGTTTTAACATGGTATCCACAATGACGCCTACATCTTTTTCCTGGGTGGTGGTTCCTAATGTGGAACCCTGCATCGTGTAACTATAGTTTGGGTTGTTCTTCCCTAGGTGCATAACCTTGCACTTGTCCACATTAAATTTCATCTGCCATTTTGATGCCCAGTCTTCCAATTTATCAAGATCCTCTTGAAATTTTCCACAATCCTCTTGGGTTTTAACAACTTTAAATAGTTTTGTGTCATCTGCAAATTTGATAACCTCACTCGTTATTCCACTTTCCAGGTCATTTATGAATATGTCAAAAAGCAGCGGACCCAGCACAGATCCCTGGGGTACACCACTATTCACCTTTCTCCATTGGGAAAATTGGCCATTTAGCCCTACCCTCTGCTTTCTATCTTTTAACCAGTTCCTGATCCACAGTAGTACACTGCCTCCTATCCCATGACTCTTTAGTTTTGCCAAAAGTCTCTGATGAGGGACCTTGTCAAAGGCTTTCTGAAAGTCCAGATACACAATATCAACCGACTCACCTTTGTCTACCTGATTATTCACTCCTTCAAAAAAACATAACAGATTAGTAAGACAAGATCTTCCTTGTCTAAAGCCATGTTGGCTGTCTCCCATTAGGTCATGACTATCTACATGCTGAGTAATTTTATTCTTTATGATGGTTTCTACCATTTTTCCCGGTACTGACGTCAGGCTCACTGGTCTGTAGTTTCCCAGATCACCCCTGGAACCCTTTTTAAAAATTGGTGTTACATTGGCGATCCTCCAATCTTCACGTATTAGAGATGATTTTAATGATAGTTCACAGATTGCTAATAGCAGGTCTGCAATCTCATATTTCAGTTCTTTCAACACCCTTGGATGTATACCATCCGGCCCAGGTGATTTGCTACTCTTCAGTTTATCTAATAGTTGTAATACATCTTCCCAATGTATCGATATTTCCTTCAATTCTTCCGCACCTTTAAATACCACTTCAGTCATGGGTAACATCCCTACATCTTCCTCAATAAAGACTGAAGCAAAGAATTCATTCAGTCTCTCTGCTATTGCCTTGTTGCCTCTTAGTGCTCCTTTAACCCCTTTATCATCTAATGGACCAACTGACTCTCTCACAGGTTTTTTGCTACGAATGTACTTGAAAAGGTCTTAACTTCGCGTTTTTGCTTCCGCAGCAAGCTTCTTCTCAAATTCTCCCTTTGCTGCCTTATCAATGCCTTGCATTTGACTTGCCAGTGCTTGTGGTGTTTCCAGGTTTCATCGTTTGGCTCTTTTTTCCATTTCCTGAAAGATGCTTTTTTGGCAACAACAGCCTCTCTGACCTCACCTTTAAACCATGCTGGCAGTCTTTTGGACTTCCTTCCACTTTTCTTAAAGCGTGGAATACAGCTGGTCTGGGCTTCCAAGATAGTATTTTTCAACAACAGCCAAGCCTGATGTACGTCTTTAACCTTTGCAACTGCTCCTTTTAGTTTTTTCTTAACTGTTTTCCTCATTTTATCATAGTCTCCCTTTCGAAAGTTAAAAGGTAGTACTGTGGATTTCCTTACTATCCCTCCTCCACTAATTAAATCAAAGGCGATCATGTTATGACCACTATTGCCAAGTGGCCCCAACAACCTTATCTCTTGCACTAGATCTGGTGTTCCACTAAGGACTAGGTCTAATATGGCTTCCCCTCTGGTCGGTTCATGAACCAGCTGCTCCAAGAAGCAGTCATTTATTTCATCTAGAAACTTTATCTCCCTAGCATGTCCTGACGTGACACTGACCCAGTCGATACCGGGGTAGTTGAAATCACCCATTATTATTACTGTGCTGTAAATTTTGTTAGCTTCCTTGATTTCTTTGAGCATTTCATCATCCATTTGGTCATTCTGGCCAGGCGCTCGATAGTACACCCCCACTGCCATTGCCTTCCCCCTTTTACATGGAATTTCAATCCATATCTGATCTGAAAATTCAGGTACACTGTATCAATCAGCTCACCTTGGTCTACCTGTTTATTCACACCTTCAAAAACATATAACAGATTAGTAAGACAAGCCTTTCCTTGACTAAATCCATGTTGGCTTTTTCCCATTAAACCATGACTATCTACATGTTCAGTCATTTTATTCTTTATAATTTTTAATTTAATTTAATTTAATTTAGTGATTATTTATATACCGCTCCTTCCATTGATCAGGTGCGGTTTCCATATAACAACAATAAACAGGGTGAACTGTTTTTACATATAACAATTTGTAGTTAGGTAATTACAGTGGTTTCTACCATTTTGCTCGGTACTTATGTCTGTAGTATCCCGGATCCCCCCAGAGCCCTTTTTAAAAATTGGAGTTACATTGTCCACTCTCCAGTCCTGAGGTACTACAGATGATTTTAATGATAGTTCACAGATTACTAATATTAGGTCTGAAATCTAATCTTTCAGTTCTTTCAACACCCTTGGATGTATATCATATGATTGAGGTGATTTTCTACTCTTCAGTTTATCAAATACTTGTAATTCATCTTCCCGGTTTATTACAAGTATTTGATAAACTAAAGAATAGTAAATCACCTGGATCAGATGATATACATCCAAGGATGTTGAAAGAACTGAAAGGTGAGATTGCAGACCTACTATTAGTAATCTGTGAACTATCATTAAATTCATCTGTAGTACCTCAGACAAAACGATGTGAACCAGACAAAACGATATGAACCCCACCTTGTTTCAAGATTGTAAATAGTTACCCCCTGTTATCCAAGTTTTAAACTCCTGTTCATTGTAAACACAGAGTACCCAAGGAAATGTGTAATTTTATGTTCATTGTAAACCACACTGATGTCGAATAGCGTGGTATAGAAGAGACTGTAAATAAATAAATAAATAAAATCTATAATACCTGAAGATTGGAGAATGGTCAATGTAACGCCAGTTTTTAGCAAGGGTTCCAGAGGGGATCCAGATAACTACAGACTGGTGAGACTGACATCGGAACCTGGCAAAATGGTAGAAGCCATTATAAAGAATAAAATTACCAAACACGTTTAATGGGAGAAAGGGAGTGGGGAGGAGTGGCCTAGTGGTTGGGGCAAAGTACCACAGGCTGGAAGGTCAGTGGTTCAAATCTCACTAGAGGACAGCAACCTTGAACCAGAAGGACTGGGGCTTCTGGTCCCACAGATGCTCCTTGTGGTCTTGGGCAAGCTGCTTAACCCTCCATTGCCCATGTTCCCTGTAAGTATTAATGTATGTGTCTCATATCCCCTCATGTTAAATATATCCCCTAACCACTTTGACCTGGTGGAAAGCAGGATATAAATGCAGCTAAATAAATAAAGAAAGCAAACATGGATTTAGTCAAGGAAAGTCTTGTCTTACTAATCTGTTATATTTTTTTGAAAGTGCGAATAAACAGGTAGACCAAAGTGAACTGGTTGATGTGGAGCCCAATTCCCATAGGGACACGTCCAGGCCTTCTGGATGGCCCCAGGCAAGATGGGCCCATTTGGACCCAATTCTGGACCTGCGGGAACAAAATGCCTTCCCCGCAGGCTCCCTTGGCCACCGCAGCTTGGCCCGCCCTCTTCCTTGCTGCCTGACCCATGGCTTGCTAGCCGGGGCCTGGATTGGGTGGCAGGGACCCTCCAAACCCGGCCCTGGCCCCAGAGGGTGTTCCCCGGCCCCGATTGCCCTGAAAGTGTTTATACCACCTTTGTGGTGGTATAAGCAGCACATCCCCATGGGCCCAGCAGTACGTGCTACCAGGTTGGCCTGCCCCCACTCCGCCGAGACCCTGCCCCATCCTGCCCCACCCACCGGCTCTTCCCGTCTTAAAGCACAGGACGTGTGGGGAGGGCAGGAGGGGGAATAGGGTCCAGGTGGCTTACGGGGCTGCACACCCCTCCACCCACATATTGGAATAAAGCCTTTGAGAAGCTCCCTCATGGGAGACTCTTGGCCAAATTAAAAAAGTAATGGGATTGGAGGTAGTGTAGTACTGTGGATCAAGAACTGGTTAAAAGATAGAACGCAGAGAGTAGGGCTAACTGGCCTATTTTCTCAATGGAGAAAGCTGAATAGTGGAGTACCCCAGGGATCTGTGTTGGGCCCACTGCTTTTTAACATCTTTATAAATGACCTGGAAATGAGAATTAGGTCTTATTTCACTTCCTGAAAGCCCAGTGATGATATCGGCATGCCTTATTTTTATTTATTTATTTAACAGTTTTTCTTTTCCGCTTTATCCTACAGTCAGTGGATAAAACGTGTTTGTGCCCTGTGCAGCCACACCACTCTCACAGCCCTTGGTACAGTCCTGAATATCACTAAGGGGTATGTTTACTAAAACCCCATTAGGGTGCGCGCCGCGCTAGTGTGTGGATGCCATATAAGGAGTGGGCGTTTCAGTCAGAAAAAAGCAAAACCGGGAATAATCATGCGTTAATGTGCGCTGCGCTCATGTGCGCCCCGCAGATTAGCGCATGAGAAAGTTGCGCAGGAAGCATAAGTGGCGCGCTGATGTGCAAGCAGAGGAGCAGAGCCACAGTACAATGGTTAAGACACTGACCAATGGTGCAGGGATCATGGGTTCAATCCTCCACTGTGCCCAATGAAGAAGGCTGGCTGAGGCATTACCTATTATGGGGAAGATTGCTTTAGGAGGCATTTTATCTTTATTTTAATTATCTCTACTAGCAAACGCACTCTCAAAGCGTGTTAACATAAGGCGCCCCATAAGGCACATTTTAAAGTGCACTGTCCGCCAAGGCACCCTAGAATGTTGCTGATAGGGCGCTTTATAGGGTGCCGTATGAGGTACCGCAAGGTCACAGCACTGTTTTTGATGGCAGCACTGTGCAGTTTAAGGAATGAAAATCATAAGTAGGTGCGCTGACATGCAAAGAGGAGCAGCAGTGTAGCACAATGGTTAAGACACTGACCAATGATGCAGGAGTCATGGGTTCAATCCCCCACTGTGCCTAATGAAGAAGGCTGGCTGAGGCATTACTTGTTATAGGTAATATTGCTGTTCTAGGCCCCGTTTTTACCCTTCAGTCTGAGACCTCATGTGGTATACTGAGTGTGTAGTTTATAATACATAATACCTGCGAGAGAGAAATAGCTGTTATCTGCCTATTTGGAAAGTTGATATATTTGGAGTGTACTGACATTTTAGTGGTAACTGAAGGTGCCGCATAAGGCACCCTATAAGGCACTCCATAGGGCACATTATAAAGTGCACTGTCCGCCATGGCACCCTAAAATGTCCCCTATAGGGCACCCTATAAGTCGCTCCACAGGATAACGTATAGTGCACCTTATATGGACGGTAACCATAAGGTGCCCTATAAAGCGCTCTCTGAGGCACTTTATGGGTACAGTACGCAGAGAGTGTTTTTGCTGGCAGCAATAATGTACATTAAAAAGAGATAATGCTTTGGGCAGCCCTATCAAATAACCCCACTGTGAGTTTGAACCCATGACCTCTGGCTCCACAGGCAGTGAAATAACCAGTGGGCTACAGCTCTATAGCTGCTAGCAAGCCCCTGGATGGCTGTAGAGGGACTGCACGTCACCACACAGACAGTCTGCTGTGGTCACCAGGATAGGGTTAGGCCACCCATACCCATGATGCACTGCACATGCAAATCAGCTGTCCACAGATGAACACAAGATGGGGTATACACCCCCACAGCACCTCGGCCTGGTAGTGGGAACTGACTATGTCCACCCCCCACAGCACCTTGGCCTGGTAGGGGGTACTGACCGTGTGTGTTACTGGCACAGAGTAGCTACACACCGTCACATTGTGCAGGTACTGTGCTCACCCTGAGTGTGCGGTGGGGCGCACCGCACCAGGTCCACAGCACCTTCCATGGCAGAAATAGGCCATGCTGCAGGTCCCCAGCAGTGCTAATGCGTGAGATAGGTAGTTTCTGCAGAAACACCTTGGATATATCTGTCTGTCTCAGTCAGGTGTAGCCCCCATGGACCCCTAGGAGGATTATGTACCACCACCACCCTCCTCCTCCAGGGCTGAGGGTGGTAAACAGGGTCCCCCATCAACAGATGCACATTCTACCTCCCTGCAATGGTGGCAGTAGAGGGGACCATCAACCCCAGTCCTGCTGGGGAACAGACACCCTACAGCACAGTCAATGCAGCTCTGTACACATCCATAACATAATAGCAGACAGACATTAGGCCTGGATATGCTAAGCTGCACCCCACCACTATCTGATATTCTCCTGCAGCAAGCCTTCAGCCGCTGCACCCTGCAAGGCGATCCATCAAGACACATACCAGCTGCAAACAGTCTGCTAGCTAGTCCATAGTGCATGTTCCTGGTGGAAATGCGTGCACCCAGAACTGGGATGTCAGCATACACAACAAGCAGATAAGTCAGTGACTGGGCTCCAAAAGGAAAACCATAAATATCACATGAAAGAAATACCATATAGCACTATGGGGGTGCCTAGCCATGCTGTGGTCACTGCACAGTCAGGGTGAGAGTGATCTCCCAGCAGGACATGCTGAGGCCACCCTGTCTGTGTAGGTGGTGGCCAGGCACTAAAATGTCCCAGCCAGTGCCCTATGCCCTGTGCAGATGCATCCTGGCCAGGCCACCCTGTCCGGGCTATACTGCCACATGACATGCATACAATCAACAACCTAACAGACTTTAGGAAAAAGCTCAAAACCCACCTGTTTATAACTCACTATAATCTAACAGAGTAAATAATAACCGGAACACAAAGGGTCAACCGTATCCATGACACTAGAGGGTCTTTACAATATGACTTTAAGGGATTTAACACCATGTAATGCATCTAGGTTAGTGCATCTCCCCCCAGTTTAGTTGTAATTAGTGTAACAGATTGTATACATTCAACTGCAAGTTGTAAATATTGTAACAATATGTATATATGTAATTGCACCTGTAAATATTCTATCGGATTTTTATTCAGTGTGAACCCAGTGTGAATCTTGACATGCAATCATTCTGTATTAACTGTTGATTACCCCTCCTGACATGTATAGTCAACCGCTGCTGATCGCTGGAAGCAGCGGTATACAAATGTTCCCTAAATAAATAAATAAATACCCATGGTACCTTGCTCCTCATTATGCACATTGGCAGGCCAATACTGGCAACAGTGCTGACAGTGTGGGCTGTGGAGGGTGTTTGCAGCCAGCACACACTGGATAGACAGACCGACACCCCCACACCTATGCCAGCATTGTGCTACTATAGAGGAGTTTAGCAGCCCTGGCCACCACACCAGTCCTGGGCACAGTACAGGCATGGATATGGTACGCAATACTGTTGGGGGTCACTCCCCAGGGTGGTAAACACTGTCAGAGACCAGACCTGAAGCACACACCACAGACATCAGAAAGGTTGTTATGATGGAGCTCAATCAGCAAACTGTGCTTAACGTAGGAATTGCTATCTGCCAGTAATCATAGCAAACGTTTGATAGCTGTGTACCGTATACCCAGGTGTAGGGTGGCATTGCTAAGGTATGCAAGTGCTAGTATTGAGAAATGCACGCAGGGCCCAATGTCCTGCCTCTCCAGGAGGCATTGGCCAATGGGGCCTGTGGGTGTGGGTGTGTCTGCCCCTGTTGGCTGCTGCTTTACGGCAGAGGTTCCCAACTCCAGTCCTGGTGTGCAAAACACTGTTCGGGTTTTCATGCTGTCCCTCATGAATATGCATGAGATACATCTGCATACCATGGGGGTGGTGCATAGATATGCAGCACAGGCATCTTTATTAGAGGCAGCATGGAACCTGAATGGTGTTTGGCCCTCCAGGACTGCATTTGGGAGACTCTGCTCTAGGTAATGCGCCTGTTTATGGTGTCTGTGCTCGGTGGGGTAAAATATAGGCGTATTAACCATGCGTATGTTCTCTGCAATAAAGGTTTGTCCTTACTATCACGGTTTAGTTGTGGGAAAAATATGTGGACTGGATTGGCAGTAGCCCCAGCTGGGCTTTGAACCTGTGACCTTCTGTTCTTGCACACACTGTCTGTGTGCACTGCACCACCATGTTGCCACAGATATGCTGCATTCCCTGGGGAGTCCATGACTGTACATCCGACAGGGCCTGTTTGTTGCAGTGCACGACACCCACCTGGACAGGGCTAGGCCATGGTCTGCTGTTGCCACCAGCTGCTGCCACCTCCACCACCAGTACCGCTCCATCCTTAGATTGGAGACAGCATAAACCCTGAAGGATTTGTGGCCGTCCAGGACTGCATTTTGGGGAATCTGCTCTAGGTAATGTGCATGTTTCTGGTGTCTGTGCTCTGTAGGGTAAAATAGAGGTGTTTGAGCCATGCTTATGTTCTCTGCAATAAAGGTTCGTCTTTACTATCACAATATAGTTGTGGGTAAAATATGGGGACTGGATTGGCAGGCGCCCCAGCTGGGGCTTGAACCTGCGACCTTCTTTCTCCAAACACACTGGTTGTGTGCACTGTACCGCCATGTTGCCACAGAAAAAGTGCATTCCCTGATGATACCATGACTGTTTGTCCGGCAGGGCCTGTCTGTTGCAGTGCATTGCACCCACCTACACAGCGCTAGGCCATGGTCTGCTCTGGGCAGCTGCCACTGCCCCCCTTCACCTCCAGTACCCCTGTGCCACCATGCTGACATGCCTTTCTGCTGGTGGTGCTGGTGGTACGCAGTCTCAGGCCATCCTGTGTGCGGGTAGGCGGCTGCCTATGGTGTGGGTTCTGGGGTAGGGGTGCCTGCATATCTGTCCGCACGTCCCCCAATCACTGCCTGCCAATTTCTGTGCCCTTGGGGGAACCTGCTGGGTACTGTCCCCTGTGACACTGTGCTAAACACTCTCGTGCCCATGTTGGGCCCTCATCAGTTGCTGTCTGGCTGCTGTTCAGTTTCAGCATTCCTAAGTACCATCTAGGCATCTGCCTAGTCCGCACTGTGCCCCAGGTGCACTACAGCATGTGCCGCCTGCAGCCCTCTGAATCCCCTTTCCCAGCATCTGTCCAGTTTCCCATTCCGACCTGCCCGCCCTGCTGTTGTGGAACATGTGCATGCCATAGGTAACCTGTCCAATGGAGAGGGAAACCCTGATCAGTGTTATTTCACTGCGGGATCATTCACCTTGTATGGGGACGGAGCGTAGACCCTTCTAAAATTCATATTTATTTTTTGGGGCTTTGTTGGGAGTGATTTTTGATGTTTCCCATTACTCTCAGTATTGCCCATCTTGCTTATGATTTTTTATATTTTGTTGGGGTCATTTTTAATGTTTATTTGCCCTTTTGTTCCGTGCACATGTATCACACTGCTCACTTTTGGTAGGTTTCCCTGGTTTTGCTGTACATTGCTGACAGAAATGGTTTCTCTTCCCTTTAAATCGGCTCTACCGCGAGGTTTTCACTCGCGGTATTTTTTTGCTTGAATTTCAGCCCCGCTCGTGTGCGGGGAGCCTCTCCCCTCCCACTCTCCACCCATTGACCCCGTCTCTCCGCCCCTGGGGAGCCTTCCTCCGCCCTCCGAGAGCCTTTCCACGCCTTTATCGCACATCAGCGCGCCGCGCACATGAGCGGGCACTTTAGTGCGGCGCGCACGTGTGTGGGGCACAAAAACGCATCATTAGCGTGCGCTAAGGTACCTTAGCGCACGCTATTGTGCGCCGCACACTTGAGCGCAGTTTAGTAAACATACCCCTAAGCCTCCAGGACCTGGAATCAGGATTTTGGGACTTGTACCAGTTGAAGTATGGATGACCTATATCAAAGGAGACAGTTGCTCCTAAGGCCTATGATAAGCCCCCTTGCACTCTCAGAATTCACCAGAGAAAATACAGTATTCAACAGTAAGCAAATTTACTAGCATCTGCTTGTTGACTGTACACTATAAGCTACCATGTAATAGTATTTATAGGAAAATAAAATATCAGGTGAAATATTAAGCAGAGATTAACATAAAACATTCAATGCAGGTTCAAACAAAATGAAATCCTGGCCAGGAAGAGAGCATGGAACTGCAGTTGCAGTCTCAGGCCCAGTTACAGGAAAAAAAAAACCCAGGAGCTGGTAACCAAGTTGGTTGAAACAACTCAGAAAGCAAAACTACTCTGCAAGGTGTGCACACAGTCAGATTGACAGCCAGTAAATTTTAGATCTCTGCTATGCAGTTCTCTGAGGGAAAATAAATGGATTTTCAGAGCTACTATCCAGATAAATTAGCACAGTTGAAAAGCTGTCCTAAGGCCTATCTGGATAGCTATCTCGATAGTGGCTAAAAATTGCTGCAATCCGGATAATGTTGGTACTTATACAGATAATGTTCACAAAATCCAGATATCCAGTGGCATACATTACATGGATAATGCCGCTGTATATCTGGATTTTTTTGTGCCATAGCAACCGGTGTTTAAAAATATGCTGAATATTGCCCAGTTCTATCATATCTCTCTCCTCAACGGAGAATTCTCCAAACTGAAGAGTCTAACCTGCTGGCGTTTATTTTCAAAGGAGCCCTTCCATCCCCTTTATCATTCCGGTTGCCCTTCTCTGTACCTTTTCTAGTTCTGCTTTATGCTTTTAGAGATAGGATAACCAGAAGTGTAGAATATTCAAGGTGCGGTCACATCATGGATCTATAGTAATACAATACTTTCTGTTATATTTTCCATCCCTTCCGTATAATCCCTAGCATTCCATTTGCTTTTTAGACCACTGCTGTGGTCCCTGCTCAGTAATATTTTTCTTTTCAACTTGATGTTATCAGAAAAGAAGTCAGATAAGTAAAACAGCAAAATATTGTTTTCTTGGCCCTCACCTCTTTCAGTTCTTCATAAGTAATGATCAGAACATCCTCATCGTCAACATGTTCATTCCAAGCAAGCATATATTCAAAATAAGAGCCGTAGCAGACTGCAATCAAAAAGGCAATTAATAAAAAATACACTAGTGCAGAGTAGATTAAAAGCTCTCTACTGTGGAATAAGGACGTCATTGTATTTAATGCAGCAGAGCCCTTTCAACCACTTTAAGGGGGATGTTCACTAAAGCCCGTGCTGCTAACTCACGTGAGGGCCACTTTATTAACACAGGGGAGGGCACCGCTAACTTCAGGAGTCATGTGCATCCGTCCCCCTGCAGTTAGCAGTGCAAAGGTGCCATTGAGGTGGCATTAAGTGCACCCATGCCAAGGGCAGCAAGGGCGGTTAGCATGGGCTACTAGCGTCCACACCAACTGCAATTTGCTGTCCATGACTATGTCCTGCCGCTGACCCAGCCAGTCCCCACCCCATCACGTGCTACAAGGTTAGCGTGACAGTTTTAGCAAGGATGCCCGTGCTACCTTTTTACCGCATGCTAAACATGCCCTTAAGTTGTTTTTGATTTTCATCATTGTTTCCTTAATCATCTTTACATTGTTAGAGATTTATATTGTTAGAGGAAACATCTTTACATGGCTTTTGGAGACAATGTATATCCTAGTATATTATGGATTATAATTAGGGCCTCTGATTTTAGGTTTGAACAGATAAATACTGATAAAACATCCCTGACGCAAAAAAAATTAACATAGGTTTTTAATGGATACGTACTGGAAAAATACCACTTCTCTTTGGTTCTCTCTCACCCTTTCCCTGTCTTGTATTTTATCCTCTATTTAGTTTTGTGCCTTTTCTGCACTGACAGCTCCTAAGTGACACAAGTGTACATATTTGATTCCACCAGAAAAGGTATCCCTCAAAATCAGAGGCCATCTGGATCATCAAGAAACCACCAACACCCACGCTATGCCCCACTGTTGGGGGTCATTCTATTTTACTTGAAGACTGTATTCTGTCTTCAGGAGTCCACTCAGACTCTCAGTTTCCCTTTGATTCACAGATACCATCTATGATCAGAACTTCTTTTATCACTTTGCAACACGTACGTTCAATTAAACCATGAGTGATCATGAACGATTGCCTTTTTCTGACATGTGCACTCATACTTATTGACGGCATTATTGCATCTCCATATATACTGCCAATGAGTCAGTCAATGCCCAATCTCCTGCTAAAGCACCAAATATGAAGAAAACCTCACCAACAGAAAACTGCTACTATTTGGAGATTCCATCATCAGAGACACCAACTTGGAAACACAGTTCAAAGGAGAGAAGATAGTCAAATGCCTCCCAGGTTCTTCAGCCAGCAGGAATACAAACCAAATTGTTGATGTACTTAGCGCAGAAAGTGAACACGCCAAACTTGATGTTATCATCCACCTGGGTACAAATGACCTGGCTAGAAACAGTGCCTCTGCAGTTTAAAGGGACTTCCAAACTCTGGGAGAGAAATTCAAGCCCATTGTTAACACTGCTGCATTCTCAGAGGTTCTACCTGTTCTGGGTAAGGGGCAGAAAGGCTGCATCGCATTAACAGCTTTAATACATGGCTCCAGACCTGGTGCAAATGAGAAGGATTCAGATGTATTGGTGACTGGGGAAACAGATGGACCAACAAGAGACTGTACTGTGCTGTCGGACAGGAAACACACAGAGCAAGAGTAGTGATGACACAGGCGCTTTTATTGGGATCCCCAACGCGTTTCGGCAGGTTGCCTTCCTCAGGGGGTTAAAATGACTTACAAACATAAAATAAACACAGTATATTAAAAACAATTTTACAAAATTTGTCAATGGAAAATAAAAATGATAATAATAATAATAATAATAGTGATAAAAATGATGATAATAATAATAACAATATTGATAAAACAATAAAACAACAACCAAAATGGAGCTAACCGGGCATGATGATAACAGAGATGATAATAATGATAATGACGTATCTTAATCTTATAATGCTCAAGATAAAAAAATAGATGAATAAATACTTAAAAAATAATAAAATAATAAATAGTTAAAAGATATATAATAAAATGATAAATAATTAAAAACATATATACAAATTTGTTAATAAGCAACTATAATTGCATTATAATATAATCACTAGCAAACAAGTATAAACATAGGATAATTAAAACATACTGATAAAAACATGTGTGACATGTATATGGAATATAACGAATGTTGTACAAAAACATCTTGAAACAGTATTGTAAACATCGCAGGGCAAAAGCAAAAAATAAAACCTATAATCGATTGGGAAAACATTGAATCTAATCCATATAAAAACATTTAAAAGAAAGCTAGGTTAAGTGAATCGGGAATTGTAATCATACTCACTCAACGCGCACAAACAGCAAGTCTTCAACTGATGGATTTGAGAGGGGGGCAGATGGCCAAAACCTCAACTGTGAAATTTCCAGATGAAAATGCAATAAATGAAATGATAGATGAGGAGAAAACTAATCTCAATGCAGACTTGAGAAACCTTGGAGACTACACTGGGTTGCAGGGTCACACTAGGCGGGAAAGTAATTGAAAATAACTACTACCATGATATTGAAATCCCGATGGGATTAAAACCAATGTGTGTGCTGTGATATGCACAAATATATATAACAAAATATATATAAAAACAAATCAAAACAGAAATTTCATATGAATAATAGTTATATTCATGCTGGACTAACAAAACATATGAAAAGGTGGTATTATCTAAAATTGATCAGTTATACCAAAAGAAGAGCAGAGTCTATTACAATTTTTTAAAGGAGGAGAAATCCGCTATTCAGGACCTTCATGGTAACAATTCCATCATAATCAAGCCAGCAGATAAGGGTGGAGCGTTAGTCATACAGAACCGCACATCATATGTTTTTATCAGTATGTTTTAATTATCCTATGTTTATACTTGTTTGCTAGTGATTATATTATAATGCAATTATAGTTGCTTATTAACAAATTTGTATATATGTTTTTAATTATTTATCATTTTATTATATATCTTTTAACTATTTATTATTTTATTATTTTTTAAGTATTTATTCATTTATTTTTTTATCTTGAGCATTATAAGATTAAGATACGTCATTATCATTATTATCATCTCTGTTATCATCATGCCCGGTTAGCTCCATTTTGGTTGTTGTTTTATTGTTTTATCAATATTGTTATTATTATCATCATTTTTATCATTATTATTATTATTATTATCATTTTTATTTTCCATTGACAAATTTTGTAAAATTGTTTTTAATATACTGTGTTTATTTTATGTTTGTAAGTCATTTTAACCCCCTGAGGAAGGCAACCTGCCGAAACGCGTTGGGGATCCCAATAAAAGCGCCTGTGTCATCACTACTCTTGCTCCGTGTGTTTCCTGCTTGGCCCTGCAAGAGCTGCCGCTCTCTCTGTGCCTGTGCTGTCGGACTACATCTCTCTGTCACAGGGAAAAGAATCCTAAGTGTAAAATTCAGGCAGTATGTGGATATGCATTTAAACTAGATAAAAGGGGTGAAGGATTTGGAAGGACAAGTTCAGGATATCACTCCCGTCAAAAGCAGAACAACATCAGAAACAGCCACACTTATAAACCACACACCAAGGACAAGTGGAAAGAAGTGGGCAGAACAAAATCAATGCAAAATAACATGCAAGCCAGTTAAAGGCTGGAAAGCAATGAGCACAAATGCTCGAAGCTTAGCCAACAAAGTTCTGAACCTGGAAGCCCTAATGGTGGAAATGAACTTGGACATTGTGGCCATTACAAAAACATAGTTTAATGAATCGCATGATTAGAATATAGCCATAGCTGGCTATAATCTATTCAGAAGAGACAGAGAAAATGGAAAAAGAGGAGGAGTAACCTTGTATGTCAAAAGCAATATTAAAGCTACTGAAATACAGGGGGCATGGGGAAAAGAAGAAGTGCTCTGGATTGTGTTGGAAAGAGGAGATGGCACTGTCATCCACACTGCTGTAATTTACAGACCTCCGACTCAAATCAAAGAGATAGATAACGAATTGATTATAGATATTGCCAAGATAGCCACAAAGGGGGAAGTGATCATATTGGGTGACTTTAGTCTACCCGATGTGGATTGGATTACTCCTTCTGCAAATCTGGAAAGAAGCAAAAAAATTGTGGATGCTTTCCAAGATGCGTTACTTAGACAAATGGTGATGGAACCAACCAGAGAAAGCTCAATGCTGGATTTAGTGCTCACCAATGGTGATAGCGTGTCGAATATTTGGGTGGGTGCCCCTGTGAGTAGCAGCAATCATCACACGGTGTGGTTTGAGATAAAAGCCAAGGTGCAGTCCAATCATAGCAAGCTCAAAGTCCTAAACTTCAAAAACACTGAATTCAGTAAAATGGCCAAGTACCTAAAGGAGGAGTTGGCAGGGTGGAAGGGGATAAGGGAAGTGGAATTGCAATGGGCTAAACTAAAGGTGGCAATAAAAGGGGCAACAGATAAATATGTTAAGAAAAGTAAATAAAAACAAGAGGAGAAAGAAACCTATTTGGTTTTCCAAAGAAGTGGCTGCTCAAATAAAGGCAAAAAACACAGCTTTCGCAAAACTCAAAAGCTTGCAAACAGAGGAACAAAGAAATGAATACAAGATCAAACTCAAAGAGACAGAGAAATAAGGATAGCAAAATCAAAGACAGAGGAAAAGATGTCTAAAGATGTGAAGTGTGGCGACAAAAATTTCTTTAGGTATATTCGGGAAAGGAAGAAGATCAGAGATGGAATTGAAGAACTCAGACGTTCTGGGAACGGACGCGTGAAAAATGACATTGAAAAAGCAAAATTGCTAAACAAATACTTCTGCTCTGTTTTTACTAAAGAAAATCCGGGAGAAGAACCACCTGTGACTCCCAAATATAAAAGTGGGAATGAAGTAGATACCACACCATTCACAGAAGATGATGTGTTAGAATAACTTGCAAAACTGAAAGTGGACAAGGCCATGGGACCAGATGGGATACATCCCAGGATACTGAAAGAGCTCAGAGAGGTTCTTGCAGGGCCGTTAAAGAATGTTTTCAACAGATCCTTGGAAACAGGAGAAGTTCCTCAGGGCTGGAGAATGGCTGATGTGGTACCTCTAAACAAAAGTGGTGACAGGGAAGAAGTCAAACTACAGGCCTGTGAGCCTTACCTCAGTGGTGGGAAAAGTAATGGAGGTGCTCCTGAAAGAGCGAATAGTGGACTTTCTCAAAACCAACAGGTTGCAAGATCCGAGGCAACATGGTTTTACCGAAGGACGATCTTGCCAAACAAATCTGATTGAGTTCTTTGATTGGGTGACAAGAGAACTAGATCAGGGGCATGCGATGAATGCCATCTACCTGGATTTCAGCAAAGCCTTTGATACTGTCCCTCATAGGAGGCTTATCAATAAACTCAGCAGTTTGGGATTGGGTCCCAAGTTGGTAAACTGGATCAGAAATTGGTTGACTGACAGACAACAGAAGGTGATAGTAAATGGAGCTCACTCGGATGAGGGGAAGGTGATTAGTGGGGTGCCCCAGGGTTTTGTTCCTGGGCCCGGCACTGTTCAATGTATTTGTGAATGGAAAGGTATGACTTTTTGCAGATGACATGAAAATTTGCAACAGAGTGGACTCCCCCAAGGGAGTGGTTAACATGAGGAAAGATCTACAAAAGCTGGAAGAATGGTCTAATGCTTGGCAATTAAGATTTAATGTGAAGAAGTGCAGTGTCATGCACTTGGGTAGCATAAATCCAAGGGAAATGTATGAGATTGGGGGGGAGAGGTTGGTGTGCACGGATCAGGAGAAAGACCTTGGCGTGATTATTTCTGTAGATCTCAAGGTGACAAAACAGTGCGACAAGGCGGTGGCAAAAGCCAGCAGGATGTTGGGCTGCATACAAAGAGGAATTACCAGCAGAAAGGAAGAGGTACTAATGCCACTGTATAAGTCACTGGTGAGGCCTCACTTGGAATACTGTGTTCAGTTTTGGAGACCATATCTTGCAAAGGATGTAAAAAGACTGGAAACTGTTCAGAGGAAGGCGACCAAAATGATTTGGAGCCTGCATCAGAAGCCTTATGAGAAGAGACTTGAAGACCTAAATATGTACACTTTGGAGGAGAGGAGGGATAGGGGAGATATGATTCAGACCTTTAAATACTTAAAGAGAAATAATGAACAAACAAACCTCTTCCAAAGACAGGGAAGTTGTAAAACTAGAGGGCATAACATGAAGCTGCAAGGGGGTAAATTGAAAGGCAATGTCAGGAAATACGTTTTCACTGAAAGGGTGGTGGATGCTTAGAATGCCCTCCCGATGGAAGTGGTGGGGGCAAACATAGTGACGGAGTTCAAAGTGGCATGGGAGACACAGTGGGTCCCTTTACAGCAACAGGATAAAATCAAAATAAACTGAACCATCAATTTCTCAATAAATAGGGGTGTCCTACACGGATCGGCGGGTTCACCCCTAAAACAAAGACATGGGGAGGGGTGGCCTGCACAGAGTGGCAGGTGCACCTACTCCTGCCATCTTACTGGGCAGACTAGATGGACCATACTGGTCTTTATCTGCCGTCATTTACTATGTTACTATGTTACTGTCTTCCTTATAATGTTTCAACTCATTCAGAATATGGCTATCAAGCTATCAAACTCACTTATGGCATGCATAGGTCTGACCATGTTACTCTACTGTTAGATTACCAAAGTTGGCTCCCAGTATTTCTAGAACCAAATTTAGAATTTTTACTTTGACAAATAGGGGCACAGTATGTTTACTAAAGGGCGTTAAGGGAGCCAGTGAGCCGTTTTAGCAGCACTCTTGCACCCTTAACATAGCAAAAAATCTGCTTTAACAGGAGTTAAAGGCTCCAGTGGCATTAAGGGCACAGTAGGCAGAGAGTGGTCGTTAATAAGCCTCTGCTCCCTTAATGCTTGTTGCGTAACGTGTTTAAAAGCCCTTTAACCCTGGCAACCTAACACTAAGTAAAACTTTGCAGAAAGGGTGTATTTAGAGGGGAGAAAACCTATTTAGACATCTGAAATGTGATGCACTGACAGGGGAGCCCCAAACAGTGATAGTAGTGCTCCATTAGCAGCAACAGCATGGTACCCAAGTATGAAAGGGCACTATGTTGATGGTGCAAATGGGACAAAGGAGGTGGCACGTGGTTCATGCAGTGGGGGTTGCTGGTGCACAGGGTGGACCAGGCAGCTTCCCAGGTGGCACATAAGAACATAAGATCATAAGATATGCCATACTGGGTCAGTATCATATGCCCAACAGTGGCCAATCTAGGTCATAAGTATCTAGCAGTTTCTCCACACAGCTTCCAAAATGCCTGTATTGGGGAAAGCAGTGGATTTTCTGGGTCCCCTTGAATAATGGTTCAATAATGGAGTCAGAACACCCTACTCATTCTCAACTCTTTTAGAAAACTCACTAAAGCAACAACTAACAGAGCATTCAGCTTCTCAGCCCTTTCATCATGGAATGCCCTGCCAGACAGACTTAGAGCTACCACTGACCTAGCAACCTTCAGAAAAGGCCTCAAAACCCATCTTTTTACAGATCACTTTGGTACTTGAGAGCCAATTAAAGAATTATTTCCCATTTAGACCCAGACACATACCCTGGCACCAAAATACAACAGATCCCTAAACATTAGCCATCCATAAGATAATGAGACATTCCACATAGAATTATACTTCCTGCCATGGTCTAACTTATGTTACTATAGCTAAATCCAATATAGCCACTAGTAAATATCACAATGCTTTTGAATATATAAATGTATTTGATACTCGTAGAATAAATTGCCTACATCTACAATGCAATATGTCACATTGAAGAATGGTAAAGCGTAGTTACTCACCTGTAACAGGTGATCTCCGGGAACAGCATAGAAACATGATGACAGAAAAAGGCCACATGGCTTATCTAGTTTTTCCTTCCATATCAACAACTACAAGAGTCCCCTTTTTTCCTTTATAGATCCTCTGTGTTTGTCCCATGCTTCTTTGAATTCAGATACTGTCCTCATCTCTACCACCTCCACTGGGAGACTATTCCACAGATCCACCACTCTTTCCATAAAGAAATATTTCCGCATATCACTCCTGAATCTAACCCCTTTCAATCTCATCCCATGTCCCCTCATAGCAGAACTTGCTTTCAATCGAAAGAGGCTCTCCCCCTGTGCATTTATGCCATGAAAGTATTTAAACGTCTCACTCATATCACCTCTATTCCGCCTTTTCTCTAAGTTGTACATATTAACATCCTTAAGTCTGTCCTTATATGTTTTATAATGAAGACCACTAACCATTTTAGTAGCCACCCCTTGTACTAACTCCATCCTGTTTATATCCTTTTGAAGGTGCGGTCTCCAGAATTGCACACAATACTCCAAATGAGGTCACACCAAAGACTTATACAGAGGCACTATCACCTCCTTTTTTCTACTAGCCATTCCTCTCCCTATGCACCCAAGCATTCTTCTAGCTTTTGCTGTCACCTTTTCTACCTGTTAGGTATTTTAAGATCATCAGACACAACCACACCGAGGTCCCGCTCTTCTTTAGTGGACAAAGGTACTTCACCCCCTATACTATATTGCTCCCTTGGATTGCTGCAGCCCAAATGCATGACCTTACATTTTTTAACATTAAATCCCAGTTGCCAAATTCTAGATCATTCTTCAAGCTTAGCTAGATCCCTCCCCATGTTATCTACACCTTCCTGGGTGTCTATTCTATTGCAGATTTTGGTATCATCCGCAAAGAGGCAAACCTTACCCGACAGCCTTTCCGCTATATCACTAACAAAGATGTTAAAAGAATCGGACCAAGGGCAGATCCCTGGGGCACATCACTGGTAACGTCCTTCTCAGAGTGAGCTCCATTTACCTGTACCCTTTGTCGCCTCCCACTCAACCAATTTCTAACTCAAGCAGTAACTTTAGGGTCCATCCCTAGGGTGCTTAGTTTGTTTATAAGTCACCTGTGAGGAACGGTGTCAAAGGCTTTATTGAAATCTAAATACACCACATCAAGGGCTCTCCTTTGGTCCAACTCCCTGGTCACCCAGTCAAAGAAATCAATCAGATTTGTCTGAGAAGACCTGACTATGGTGAATCCATGCTGCCTTTGATCCTGTAATCCGCTGGACTTCAGAAACCTCACTATTTTCTATTTCAGCAGTGTTTCCAATAATTTACTCACCACCTAAGTTAAACTAACCGGCCTGTAGCTTTCAACCACATCCTTACTTCCGCTTTTGTGTAAAGGGACCACATAAACCTCTCTCCAGTCCTTTGGCACCACTCTCGACTCAACAAGGAATTGAAAAAGTCAGTTAGTGGAGTTGCTAGAATGTCCCCTCAGTATTCTAGGGTGTATCCCATCCAGTCCCATTGCTTTGTCTACTTTAGGTTGAGCTAGTTTCTCAGGAACACAGTCTTCTGAAATTTCTTCAAGATGCCCTTCGCTTCTGTTCCTGGTTGTGGGTGTTCTCTGAGGTCCTGCTCCTGGTTCTTCATCTGTGAACACAGAACAGAAATATTTGTTAAGTAATGCCGCTTTATCCTCATCAGCTTCTACATATTCTTCCCCTTCATCCTTGAGTCTGACAATACCACTTTTGCCCTTCCTCTTTTCACTAACATATCTGAAAAATGTCTTATCCCCCCATTTATTGCATTGGCTATTTCCTCCTCTTTTTGAATCTTTGATTTCCTGACTACGTTGCTAGCTTCTCTAAATATAGATGCCTGTCTTCCTCTCTGTGTGATCTCTTGTATTTCATGAAGGCCTCCCTCTTTTTCATCACCTTTTCAGCTACTTCTTTCAAAAACCATAGCGGTCTCCTTTTCCTTTTACCTTTATTTATCATTTTAACAAAAAGGTTCGTTGCCCTTAAAATATCCTCTTTCAGTTTTGCCCACTGTTTTTCTACATCCCCCAGCTGTTCCCATCCCGCTAAGAACTCCCTGAGGTATTGGCCCATCTTGGCAAACTTAGTTTTCCTAAAGTCTAAGACCCTCGCTTTTGAATGGATTCTATCAGCCCTAGTCCTAATACTAAACCACACCATCTGGTGATCACTGGATGCAAAATGATCTCCCACTATAACATCAGAAATGCTTTCACAATTGGTAAGCACTAAGTCCAGTAGGGCCCACCTGCACGTGTGGGGTCTGTTACCAATTACCTGAACAGTTCTCCCTGTAGAGAATCCAGGATCTCCTTACTTCTAGATGATACTGCAGCAGGAATGTGCCAATCAACATCTGGCATATTGAAATCTCCTATCAGTAGCACTTCTCCATTCCTAGTAATGCTGCGTATGTCTTCAATTAACTCTCCGTTCATCTCTTCTTCTTGTGAGGGAAGTCTATATATCATGCCAGAAGGAATTGAGTCTTCACATATGGGTGACGTCGGCACTGACGGAGCCCGCGTGGGAACGCTCCCCAGCGTCCAATAGGAAAGCTTTTAGGAGCATCCCACTGTGTCTGTGTAGCTGCCTTCCTCCCTTTCCAACTCTCCCTCCTCAGTTGAGTTTGTAGCTGAGATAAAAGGAGAGAAGGAGAGATAGAAAGAGAGAGAAATAGAACTCTTAGGAGAGGAGGGTGGGTTGTGAAGACTCAATTCCTGATGTTCTCGGAGATTACCTGTTACAGGTGAGTAACTACACTATCTCCAGGAACAAGCAGGAATGTAGTCTTCACACATCGGACTCCCTAGCTTGGAGAGGCCAGAGAGATGACCACAGAGTGAGCTGTGAGACACAGGCCTGAGTAAGTCACGTATCCTCCAAGGATATCTGATATCGAAACCTGGGACGGGGGGTAGGAGTTGATCTAAGTCTGAAAGAGATGTGGGAGAACAGCTTGGCCAAACGAGACATCCCGGCAGGAGTCCTTCTCCAGGCAATAGTGAGCTGTAAAGGTGTGGACAGAGGACCAAGTTACTGCTTTGCATATCTCATAAATCGCCACTGAGCGTAAATTTGCAATGGAAGCAGCCATTGCTTGCACATTGTGCGCTGTGACATGACCTTCAAGGGAAAGTCCTGTACTCTCATATGCAAAAGATATACAGTCTGCAACCCGTTTGGAGAGTGTTCTCTTAGAAACTGGTAGACCTAGGTGACTAGTCAAAAGCAACAAAAAGTTGGGAAACTTTCCTGTGCTGCCTAGTTCTCTGGAGATAAAAGGCCAAGACACACTTACAATCCAGAGTATGAATGCTTTTTTCTGCACTAGTGGAATGAGGTCTAGGGAAAAAAACAGGGAAGTAAACCGACTGGTTTACATTTAAAGGTGAAATCACCTTTGGCATAAAGTGAGGATGAGTCCTAAGGACTAACTTATCATGGTGAAATTGTGTATAAGGAGGATCAGCCACTAAAGCCTGGAGCTCACTGATGCAGAAGTGAGGGCAATGAGGAAGGTGACCTTCTAAGAAAGAAACTTCAGAGAAGTAGTGGCTAGAGGTTTGAAGGGTGGCTTTATAAGCTGTCCGAGGATAACACTGAGGTCTCATGCCACTAGGGGTGGCTTAATGGGAGGCTTAGTTAAGAGTAGGCCCCTCATGGAGCACGCTACAAGCGACTGAGAGGAGACAGGTTGACCATCTAAGGGCAAGTGAGATGTTGCAAGGCACTTAGGTGGACCCTTACCGAATTGGTTTTGAGTCCAGAGGATGAGAGGTGGAGAAGATATTCAAGTAACACTTCCACCGGAACTAAAAAAGGATTGAGATCCCTTTTTGAGCACCTGATTGAAAACCTTCACCATTTGAAAGTCTTATGGAAGGTTTTCTAGAAGCCAATAGGATATCTCTAACCTGTTGAGAGAGGTTGATGTTTTGGAGTGCTATGATCTCAGCAGCTATGCTGTCAGATGTAGAGACTGTGGGTTTGGATGCAGTAGTGTCCCGTTCTCCTGTGATAGGAGATCTGGAGCACACCCCAACTCTAGAGGTTTGGTTTGAGAGAGACACAGAAGCAAAGGATACCATGGTTGTCGTGGCCAACACGGGGCTATGAGAACCATGTAGCCCCTGTCTCTCTGGAGTTTGAAAAGAGTCTTGGGAATAAGGGGAATGGGAAGGTAGGCATATAGGAAGTCTTGACTCCAATTGAGGTGGAAAGCATCCACAGCTTGGCTGTTCTTGGCAGGCGTTCTGGAACAGAAACAAGAAAGTTTGGCATTCTGAGGACTTGCAAACAGGTCTATATCTGGGGTTCCCCAGATTTGGAAAAATGCAAGTGATCTGGTCCGCATGGAGAAACCACTCATGAGGCAGAAGTGCTAGACTGAGTTTGTCTGCTAGGATATTCTGTTTGCCAGGGAGATACACCGCTAGTAGTTGAATCTGATGCTGTAAGGAGAAAGACCATAGATGTAGGGCTTCATTGCACAACACCAGAGAACCTGTTCCACCTTGCTTGTTCATGTAGAACATGGCTACCTGATTGTCCTTCTGGACCAGAACTGTGTGGGAGTGAAGGTAGTCCTGGAACACCCTGAGAGCATTGTGGATGGTTCTGAGTTCCAATAGATTTATGTGAAGTTGTGCCTCCTGTTGAGTCCAGACACCCTGAGTGGAAAGATGGTCTCCCCAACCCAGTTTGGATGCATCCATTGTCAGAGTAGATTGGTGTGGTGGCATCTGAAAAGGTGACCCTACGAGAAGGTTTTCTGGTGATTTCCACCATTGGAGAGATGAAATGAGATGTGCAGAGATCATGATCTTGTCCCCCAGATGAACGGATGCTTGAGTCCACTGCGAAGCTAGGCTCCATTGAGCTGCACGCATATGTAGACGAACATAGGGAACCACATGTACAGTGGATGCCATATGACTCAACAGTTGAAGCATTTCTCGAGCAGTGAGGAAAGATTTCAGACCTGCTTGAGAAGCTAGCTGAATGAGTCGACACAGCGGGCCTGTGGTAGAAAAGCCCTTGACTGCCAAGTGTCTAGGAGAGCCCCTATGAACTCTAAGGTCTGAGAGGGGATGAGTTGGGATTTTGGAAGATTTATTACAAATCCTAAGTGTTGCAGCACCTGCATGGTGCAGGCGAGAGAAGAGCTGGCTTCTAGAGCTGTTGTTGCTCGGATGAGCCAGTCGTCTAAGTAAGGGAAGACAAATATCCCCAGAGTCCTTAGGAATGCAGCCACTACTGCCATGCATTTTGTAAAGACTCTTGGGGCAAAGGCCAGTCCAAAGGGTAGGACCCTGTATTGGTAATGTCTCCCCTGAAAGAGGAATTGCAGAAACCTCCTGTGTTCTGCATGAATAAGAATATGGGTATATGCATCTTTTAAATCTAGAGAACAGAGCCAGTCCTGACTCTGGAGATAAGGGAGAAGAGTGCCGAGAGAGATCATCTTGAATTTCTCTCGGAGCAGATAGTTGTTCAATTCTCTGAGATCAAGGATGGGCCTGTATCCTCCTGTCTTCTTTGGGATAAGGAAGAAGGGGAGTAGAAGCCCAGACCCTATTGAGAGAGTGGCACCTTCTCTATCGCACCCTATGCAAGAAGGGTGGTGGTCTTTTGTAACAAGAGAGTGGTGAGAGGAGGTCGAGAACTGAACTCTCTTGGAGTAGATTGAGGGGGCATACTTTGGAAGTGAAGTTTGTACCCCTTTCTTACTATGGAGAGAGTCCAATCTTCTGATGTTATGAGGTGCCACCTGTGGACAAAGTGACATAGTCCTGCCTGAAATGCTGAGGGGATCTGGGATCTCCAGAGGTAGGACAGCTAAATTCTCTAGAAAGAAGTCAAAGACCCTGAGGAGGCTGAGTCTGTTGAGTTGGCTGAGCCCTGGGGGTCTTAGCCTTCTTTTGTTGCTTTGGTTGCTGCTGTCCCTTCTGGGAAGCAGGGACTGGACAGTGCACAGTGTGGGTATAAGAAGGGTAATACTTCTTTTTCTTGTTGTAAAAATACTTCTTTGTAGTCTTTTTCTTTGCTGGGTTGGCAATGGTTCTAGAAAGCCTATTGAGAGTGGTATTCTTGGATTCTAGATGAGAAGCCTTGTCCTGCTAATTCTTGCCAAAAAGGTTTTCTCCTGTGCAAGGAATATTCCCCAGCTTGTCTTGAACTCACTGTTCAAGATCGGATGCTTGTAACCAAGCAATCTGATGTGCACGCAGATAGCAGACGTTCTGCTAATACATTCAAAGCAGTCAAAGGTTGCCCTGTTCACTAATTTGGAAACATTCTGAGCATGCTTTACAAGTGTAAGGTAATCAGCCTTCTTGTCATCGGGGAGAAGAGGAGCCATTAATTTTAAATCCTTAGCAATTTCTCGAAGGAACATACCCATGTAGAGTATGTAAGAACTTATTCTGGCCAGTAATATGGAGGCCTGAAAACATCGATGACCAAAGACATCGAGAGTTCTCGCTTCCCGGCCCAGAGGGTTCGATGAGTGTGCTTTAGCACTCTTGATTCGATGCACTGTGGATTCCACTACCATGGAATGGTGTAGTAACTGCGTCTTCTGAAAACCGGGGCATTCCAGTACCCGATACATAGTATCGAGCTTCTGAGAGTGAGGAGAGATAGTTAAGGGTGTCTCCCACATTCTGAGCATAAGGTCATGCAATATTTGATGAATAAGGAGGGTAGTGGCCTCCTTTGTTGCTGCTGGATACTGAAGAATTTCAAGTTCTTCAGCTCTCGGTTCCTTCTCCGAGGTAACCGTAATTGAGAGGCCTCTAGCAACATCCTGTATAAAGTCTTGAAAAGACATGTCCTCCGGAGGAGACATATGGCGTTGCGGGGGAGGAGAAGGATCCTTCGGGAGAGTTCTCATATCCCAGGTACTGGCCGATTCATCATTGGAGGAGTCTGAATCAGAGGATTCAAAGTATCGGCGGGCGGGGTGCTCACACTCAGCCCTTCTGCGATACCAGTAAAAGTCGGCATCGGAATGCCTCAGTACCGGACCCTCGATACCGGACACTGATTCTAGGGCCAGCATGGGTGGTAGCGTGGAGAGCGGCACAAAGGTTGATGCAGACACATTCGGTACCGGTGCCGGTACCAATGGCTGCGGAACCAACTGCAGAGGTTTTAGCGTTACCAACGTTGCTAGCAAGGCTGCTAAGCTCCGCTTAATGGCTAGGATATGTTGATCCACAGAGCCAACCGATGCTTGCGTATCGGTACTCGAACTGTGGGCCACAATCCCAGAGCATGGCACCAAGAGCTCTCCGGAAGTGGAGGCCTCGGGAGCATCTTGGGACCCTGTTAAAGCTTTGGAGGCAAAGACCTCCTGCTGGGGTTGTTTGGCCGGTGCAGTCCCCTCCAGAGCAATGCCTAAGGCATCTCGATGCTTAGAAGGAGCCTTGAGGAGGACCTGGGTTTTGATACCAGAGATCCATGTGAGGAAGATGAAGCTCTCAACAACGTTGATGCAACCAACATGGCATTGGTGGCAAAGAGGGTGCCGAGTTTCGCAGTTCTATTCTGCAGGCCCCTCTTTGTCATCTTCCTGTAGAGATGGCATTCCGATGGCTGATAGTCTGGTCCCAAACATTTAAGACACCAGTCATGGATATCGGTAGCAGATATGGTACTGCTACGTTTGGAACACTTTTTGAAACCACTAGCTGGTTTATCCATCAAAAGGAAAAAGGGGGCCTAGGCCCAAAATGGTGCCAAAGCACCTCGAGGGTAGAAGAAAACAGAATTTTTTTTTTTTTAAATTTATTTGAAAGAAATTGAATAGAAGAAAAAACACCAACGATGCCGGTGCTAGCGTCGACAGGAAGGCAGATGAACCACAAAAAAAGAACTACATTTTCTGCGGTGACAGGAATTGCTCCCTGTCGGCTCCGCGGAAAATGAAGAATTGAGGAGGGGGAGTTGGAAAGGCGGGAAGGCAGCTATGCAGGTGCAGTGGGATGCTCCCAAAAGCTTTCCTATAGGATGCTGGGGAGCGTTCCCGCACGGGCTCTGTTGGTGCCGACGTCACCCATATGTGAAGACTACATTCCTGCTTGTTCCTGGAGATAATGTAACCACTCACTTGTGACTATGTGCCGCAAACCATGTCAGTATTTTTACTTAACAGTAAATGTTAAATATATCATCACCCAGATGTAAATATGTTAAGTGTTTCACTTTGTTGTCACCTCATGTAAATATGTCTCCTATCTTTCCTTCGTATGTTATTAATAAGTTGCCTGCTCGAATAAGTTATAATGTAATGTTTTTGTTTTGTTCGATGTAAACTGCTTTGATTTTGCTGAAAGACGGTATATAAAACTGCTCAATAAATAAATAAATAAATGGACCTTTTCTCCAGGAACCTATCCAAACCTTTTTTAACATAGAAGCCCCAAAAGGCATTTTACCTAGAAACCCCAAAGTACGTCAATTGACGCATTATCGCGACGACTGCATTAAGCATGAAATGCAGATGTGAATTAATTTGAAGTTACATATTTGTTAAATACGTGCAGTATGTGACGTCATTACATGACATCATTGTGTGTTTATTGTTTTGTAATGTGTCATGAGGTAGACAGCACAGACCCTGAAATATTAAGAGATAATAAGAAAGAAGACCTTACCTTGCAGCCACATGGGCAGTTGCAGCATTCACAATGCAGAGAGGCAGGGAAAAGGAAAACAAACTTTCCACATGGTTTTAGTGACGCAGTAAGAATTGAGGGTTCCAATCAGGCTCACCTGGACCCAGACTCACGTTCTACGTTAGATGAGCAGAGAGATAAAAACAGGTGGGAAATCCCACAGAGAAGAGGCGAGCTGGAACTAGGAAGGAGGGAAGGAAGGAAGCTGGAGCCTGGACTAGGGCTGGAGCAGGAGTTTGAGTTTGAGGAGGAAAGCAGAGACCAAAGGAAGTCTGACTGCAGTTCCAGGCAGGCTTGGAGAGAAGGTGAGACCAGAACTCCAAAGCAGTTACAGAAAGACACGTTACCTTGGAGAACCAGGGCTGAAGAAAGGCAGGCTGATAAACCCGGGAGAGCTAAGAAAGACAGTAGCAAAGTCTTCCGAGCCAGAGGGGTCCTCGTACCGAGGCAAACAGCCAAGCCAACAGAGGGCAGAGGTCACGTCCAGAGAAGCTCACTGAAGGCAGGAAGTGAGTTTCCTGTAGCTAAGCAGAGTAACTGGTGTTCCCAAAGAAGAGCAGGCTGCAGGGCAGAGAGAAAGCCTTGGCTAGAAGCAGAAGAGTTTGAAACCATCTTCTCCACAGGAAGAGATAAGTACCCTATCTTTGGTAAAGGGAGAGAAGGGGGTCTCCGTGGGAAAAGCCAGGCTTACAACAGGCTAGTGAACTCTTATTGGCCTAAGCCGTGGGAAGAAATCCCCAGCACAGCTCCTGCTATCTGGGATACCCAAAAGCAGCTCCCACTCACAGCAACTGAGGTTTCCCCAGGGCAAGGCTCGGAGAGCAGCTTCACAGGGGCTCAGTGTCCATACACAGGACCCGGTCCTGGCCCTATGCAGTGGGAGAGCTATAGCCCAGAAAACATCCCTGAGCCCATGGAATGTGCTTTATGTGTGGCTGATAACATAGAGTCTCTCTGTTAAGAAAAGGAGCAAGAAAGAAACTGTATTTTTGCACATTGGAAATGTGATGGACTTTATTTGCTGGAAAGAAGCATAATTATTATTTGTTAAGAATCCTCTGCACCGGTGAAGCAACCGTTCATTTTTGTTGTCCTTATTCTATGACATCCTCAAGGGAAAGGGAATAAAACCCAACCTTAATTTTCACTCCGGACACGACTGCAGTGTCATTATTTCCAGAACTTCAGGCTATGCCCAGGTCTAGGCAACCGCCTAAGACCGGCACGGTCTCACAAATGTCGGAGTAAAACTGTAAACAGTGATTGATTTAAAACCGAAATTTACTCTGTTACACAGGTATGTACAATGTCTTGATTTTCGAACATGCCCTAGAACAGGCCAACACTCCAGAACTTTTAGCATATCGCTTCCTCCCTGACGTTTTATTCATTTTTTTTCTACGATTCTATTTACAGAATGCTGAGACCTTGTAAGAAGACAGCAGTGCCTAGATATGCTGGTGCAAAATCAGTTGATCTGTTGCCAGCTGCGGCTACCACTTCGATGCAGAAAACGAGAGAACCGCATCCGCAGCGCATGACAGCAGCACAAGCACTTGCCAAGCTGCAAGATATTTTGGAAATTGACACTGGCTCTGATTTGACTGAATCAGATTCAAACGTTGACCTACATGTTACAGGTTGTGCAGGCGTACATGCTTATCCTGTTCGTTCGTTAATTGACATGGACTTTGCAGTTACTTTTGAATTTGCAATTACTTTTAAATTTAGTTTATACTGTTCTTATGTTAGGAAACCACTCTATTTTCTTGGTTTGTTTAATTAAAAACGTATTATACCGCCCATAACATATGCTTCTGAGCGGTTTACAATCATAAAAATGCAAAAGCTGCAGGAAAACAGGAAAGGAACACCATTAAAATCGAAAAAGGATAGGATGCAGAAAAGAAAAGGGGCATTAAGAACAAGTGATCTGTGCATCAACGAGGGAGGGGGAGAGGGGTGAGGATGGGGGGGGGGGGAAGGTCAATTGACGTATTTTGGGGCTTCTAGGTATAAATTCATTTTCCCGCTAGGTGGCGCATCTATCATTAATTTTTGATGCACACTGAACATCTTGATCTCGCTAACAAAGTCATGGAACATAACTGACATGGTTCTAGCAGTGGCGCTGGTATACAACTTCGAAGATGCATTTGCGTCAATAGACGTACTTTGGGGCTTCTAGTGTTAAACCCAGCTACACAAACAACTTTTATTACATCCTCCAATAATGAATTCCAGAGTTTGATTATGCGTTGACTGAAAAAATATTTTTCTTAGTCTTAAATGGGTTACACTGTAGTTTCATTGCATGTCCTCTAGTCTCTGTGCATTTTGATCTACGTTTATCCGTCCCACTCAATTTATTAATTTATAGAATTCTATCATATCTCCCTTCAGCTATCTCTTCTCCATGTTGAAGAGCCCTAACCTTTTTAGCCGCTCCTCATAGGGGTATCCTTCCATCCGTATTACTATCAGGGATGTCTGTCATGCTCCAGCAGTGACAGTGGCAGCACACAGACATACTGCCACTGCGGAAAGGTGATGTGCCACATGTGGTGATCCAAGGGTCCAGAGACCCTAGGCAGAAATCCCGGCTGCCCCCTCCCTGCTGTTGCCGAATCCAGCTGTGGAGGAAGAGGCAGATAGCACCAGCAGCTGTAGCTCTTCAGATAGCTGCAAAATGCAGGCACCTGGGGAACTACCACAGCGGTGGCTGTCATCCTCCCCCCAAGATGTATCGGTGGCAGGTGTTGATGGCGTCCCTGCAGAGGCAGATAGTTGGGGGGGGGGCTGTGTGGCTGTCTACGTGTGTCTCTTCCCCCCATTCAGACCTTGCACCCTAGGCACCCGCTAAACCCTCATGTTGGACAGACTTGGACTGCATACCACCACCACTGACAGCATGCGGGCATTTCAACTTGGTGTGAGAGTGTTTGCAATGGGGACAGCAGCACCTGCCTGCAGCAGAACAAAGCCATGTTCTCGTCCTGTGTGCCATATGCATTGCAACGTGTGCTGTACTCATTGCAACATGTGCCAAGGTTTGTCTGATGGAGAGCATGTCAGCCCCAGGAACTGCTGCATTCATATGGCAGCTCTGTGGCTCAACACATACAGCCAAGGTATAGATATGAGTGGAGGGTCACAGGTTCATGTCCCAGCTGTGGATCATATATTTCATGTGCCTGTGGCTAAACTTTAGCCTACAGTGCAGGTACAGGCACCAGCATGTACAACCTCCAATGACTCGGCCAACAAGGGTACAAACATCCATCAGCCACATAGACGGCACCACTATTCAGAGCTGGATGCAGACTGATAGCTCTAGCACACTAAGTGGGCACTAACAATGGGTGTTAATGTCAGAGCGCAGGGCACAGGGCCCAGCTAGGATTGGCACCTACAGCATGCTGCAATTGTGTAGGAAACAAGGTGACTAGCATAACACACTGTCAATGATGTGGATCTGCCACATGGCCAGCAGAGACCATCTTTACCAGTGCAAGTTCTGGGGACCAGGTGCTAGGCACCCATCCTCACCATCAGGGTGACTGCTGTTCAGTAGCATGGTTTGCAACTGTTATGTGCTTGTAGCACACACTGTGAGTGCGTCTTACTGAGCTGATGTGATGGATCAGTGTATTCTCCATTTGGTGATCAGCTGCAGACTGCTATTCTGTGTGTGCAGTGTCTCATGGGTACTGAAGGTCTAACCTATACTGGCACACACAGCAGAGTTTAGGCAGAGACCTGCAGGCTATTTGAATCCTGTTACCTGTAAACACAGTTCATTATATGCAACGTGTATGTTTTATGTTCTATGTAAACTGCACTGATGTTGAATAGCGCGGTATAAAAGAAATGTAAATAAATAAATAAAATCCAGACATTGCTGTGTAGAGAGGTGTGGAGGTGTAGCCTACTGGGCAGTGCAATGCCTTTGTAAGCAGAAGACAAGGGTTTGATTCCCACTTGTTCATTTTGCACCTGTGGGCTACTCAGGTCATTTCCCTGCCTGTAACATTCCTGGCTTTACTGTGACTTGCAGACACTCATCCTTCTACCTTTTTATGCATTCTAGCCACACTTTGGGTCAGCAAACATGCTATTCCCCATCATGGCCTTCTAAGTGCATGGCTTTATTGGCTCTGCTGTAGTCCATTGCAGGGGGTCAGACATTTTCACCCTACAGATGTCAGGCCCTTGCTTGGAGGTGTGGCATGATGCTCATGGCACTGGCGGTGGCGGGGGGGGGGGGGCAAGATGCCATAGCTTGAGGCCCACTACCACTCCTATGTAACATTTCAGAATGTGTTATTGTTGCATTTTATGTTTTCCACAACTTTCATGGATTGACAATACTTCCTTGTGACCTTGAGCAGATCACTTAACCCATCAATGGCTCAGCTGACTGCAGATCCATATAGCCCCTGTTTATCATCAGACATTACCAATTGACGGCAAGATGTACCCCAATGTGAGGGCACTGCTACAGAGTTATACTAACAGGCAGTTACATGCAAGCAGCTGTAGCCTACTTGGGCAACATGAGACACGTATGACATCATGACTGTGACTGTACAGCTTTGGCTCCATTACATCTCTGCAGTACATGTGGACAGATCCTACAACTTGGATAGCCACCTGTTCATACATGCCCCATTTGCCCAGTTTGGATGACACCTTTGCAGCTGTTATCTACACATATGTCTGAGGTGTTGTATGGTGGCTGTGTGGCTTGGACAGGTGTGAGTCCCACATGTCTGGTATTAGGCCTTCCAAGTGGCACTGGCACACATTTTCACACACAGTACAAATATGTTGGGGATGGCACCTACGGCACATCGGTGCTACTAGTCCAGACCACCCTCTCCTCAGCTGCAATCCTTCCTTCAGCTCATCCATCCACCTCTGTCAGCTGTGTGCAGTCATGTCGTCTTGTGCAAGCTGCTACACCATGACCAATACTGGTACTCTTTTCCGCATTTCAGCTCTTCATGCATGCCTCTTCTGTGCCTGATCTGCATGTCACCACTCCTACTCTGTCCTCCTGTCGCTGCACAAATCCTGCCATTTCTGACTCCGTTGGGGGACATGTCTTCCCCATCCTATGCCACACACTGACAGTGTGCCATTTTACACTGGCGCCCCCCCTGTGCATCGGTACAGCTGCCTCCCACATGCACGTCTACTTTACTGGCTGTCATGTAGGATGCCCACGGATCTGGCAGGTCCATCAGCTCCCACCTGTCCTTCCATCCATCACCTTCAGATTGAATTTCCTTACTGCTCCTTTATCCAGCGTTAGGGTTACAGCCATTTTTGGATGTTAAGGTGCATGCTTAACACCTTAATGTCCGATGTCTTGTTTAACCCAGGTTAAATGGCCCATAGCACCCTTAACGCAGAACGCCTCCTACCCACTCAGAACCCTATTCGCATATACAACCCATTATTGCTGCCATTAAGGCTCGCTAATGCCTGCTCCCTTAACACCCTTTAGTAAACATACCCCATAGAGTACACTATACAGATCTATTATATTTATCTAACTGCCTGATTCCCCATTCTTCAGTGCATAGATTGAGTTCCCACTATGTAAACTTATTCTCTATTCCACTTTCTATGGTTATTTACTTCAGAACTATACATCAGAAGGCTTTTTCATATTTAGGGTCATCCCTTTGTATTTTTTGCCTGTGTGCCTCTGTTCTCAGAGCTCTTTTCAGAAATTCAAGGCTGGCCTGAAAAGTTTACTCTTAACACATACTTTTCCAGGTACCGACTTTTGATGCTTGAGGTATTAGCTCTGGAGGAACGGTCAGTGGTGATGTCATTCTCATTCCCTATTTGTAAGTCTTTTTGTCTCTCTTGTTTGCTGTATTTTAGCTGTATTACAAATTACCTTGTTGTACTATGGTGAAAGGTGGTATATCACACAATATTACCTGTGGCAGAAAAACACTAGAAGCACTGATGCTTGTACCCTCAATAACACCTAATTAGCTGGAAAATAAGCACATAAACTAATAAGTTATAAAACCTAAGAACAGAAGCCCTAAATATGATACAGTATTTCAGCATGGGCGTATAGATAGAAGACTGCCTATGCTGAAATGCTGAGTCTCAAGTCTTTAGGTCTGAGAGCAGTTTTATAAGGAGGCGCCTACTTTGACACTCTTTTATAAGGAAAAGTATGTGCCTACTTCTGTTTATAAGATACTAGCAGAAGTGATCGAAAATGCATGTTAATTTAAAGTGCAATCACTTACACTCGCCCTAGAATTAGTGTAAATGTCTGCACCTAGATTTCTAAAGAATACATGCGGAGCCCGATATTCAAAGTGATTAACGTGGTTCGTGTTAATTATGGCAACTGTGCATATATTCTTCATGCCTAACTGGGCAGCAAAGAAATTCAATCACCTGTTGTTTATTTCTCTAGAACATCAGCAAAATTTGTCCCTTCCTCTGTGGACACACTACTAAGACCCTTTAAAGTGCCCGCGCTAGCACTCATGGTCTGCCGCTTCTGCCCCTCTTCGATGCAACTTCCTTCTGCCCCCTCCAACAGGAAGTTGTGTCGGAGGAGGGTAGGAGTGCCAGGCTTTGAGAGCACTAGCACAGGCACTTTAAAACCCAATGCAGTGAAGGCATCGCCATGCCGTCCCCTTTCTCTAGGCGGGAAGATGGATGCCGGAAGGGGGGTGGCATAGCAGGCCAGGCAACACCACAATCTTTGAAGGATGGCATGGAGAGTCTGCCTAGGGTGGCAGAAACCCTTGAGCTGGCCCTGTGCATGGCTTATCTTCCACCAGTGTCGCATTGGCTGCCTATCCGTTTCTGCATCCAACTCAAACGTCTACTGACCTACAAGTGCATTCATTCTATGGCTCCTCACTACCTTTCCTCTCTTATCTCATTCTATACCCCTACTCGGGAACTCCGCTCCTCTGGCAGATCCCTTTTATCTGTGCCCTTCTCTGCCACTACCAACTCCAGACTTCGTTCATTCCATCTTGCTGCTCCATATGTCTGGAACAACTATCTGAGTATGTGTCGGGCTCCTTTTCTAGCCCTATTCAAATCCAGACTAAAAACCCAGAGTTCTGGGCTTTACTAGTGGCATACCGCAGGATATCATTCAGCTTGATAGAATGTAGTCTCAAGAACTTTCTTCACTTTCCAAAATTAAAGAATTACAAATCTTAAGAAAGCTATAGTCTCTTCACCCAAAATTAATAGGCATGAATTCTTCAATATCAGTCACTTCTTGCAGATGCTTACAAGTAAAACATCTGTACAAGTCTTTGGTGAGACCTCATTTGGAGAATTGGGTGCAATTCTGGAGACCACACCTTCAAAAGGATATAAACAGGATGGAGTCAGTGCAGAGGGTGGCTATCAAAATGGTCAGTGGTCTTCGCTATAAACCATATGGGGACAGATTTAAATATCTCAATATGTATACATTGGAAGAGAGAGGAGAAATCAAAATACCTCCATGGCAAAAACGCACAGGAGGAGAGTATCTTTCAATTGAAAGTTCTGCAATGAGAGGGCATAGGTTGAAGATGAAAGGGGATAGATTCAGGAGTAAGATGCAGAAATATTTCTTCCGCAGAGTGGTATATGCATGGAATAGTCTCCCAGTGGATATAGTTGAGACCAGGACAGCATCTGAATTCAAGAAAGCATGGGACAAACACAGAAGATCTCAAAAGGAAAAAAGGGATTATAGTAGTTGGTATGGAATAGAGACTGGACATGCCAAATGGTCTTTTTGTGCTGTCATGTTTCTGTGTTTGGCCCACAGACATACTGATAATATTCGCCCAGTTAGTGATGTAAATGGCCCAATATTATCCATAATTTTTTTGAAACTTCATATGGCCCATCTCTCTGTGGAAGCCGGGGTGTTACGGCAAACTCAGACTCCTTCAAATGTTACCGTTGTAGTCGATGGGCCAAGGGATACCTTGGAGTCTGATGTCTTCACAGGAAGAGGCTCACAGAGATTCACTACCCTCGCCCTGTCTTTCCTCCCAATTAACAGAAGGATTAACAGAATGAAAATTTTAAATTTTAAATTGAAAACGATGATACACCCAGACCAAGGTGATGTTACGATTTTAGCTTGGGAAACATACAATAAATATACCTCAATATCCTTGGAATAACATTTATTTTTAGATACAGAAAAAAACATCAATGTCAGTATGTGAGGATAACAATACAAAATTCTCAAATTGGGTGTTACTTCACACTCCTTATTTTCCTTTACCAAATCTTAACAATAAACTTCACCCAAGAATCTTTTGAGTTACAACTTCACCAGTTACAACTTAAAGTTCAGGTACCTCACCTTTCTTTGATTTCTACATATTTCAGTGAAGGGTTTTTTTTTTTCTAAGCTTATTTCTTGTTTGAGAAAAATTCCTTTTTACCAGGAAAATTTCTTTACACCCAGATTAAATTCAAAGAAATCTAAACCTGAGAAACTTCTGTTCAGTGAAAGTGTACATATAACTCAAGAATGTCTCTTATTTAGCGCTCATATGATGGGGCCCATAGTAGTTTCTTCTGGATCTTCAGCATTGTTGATGTTAGTGTGCAGTTGAAATTCTTCTGTCTGGATCACCGATGAACCTACTACCTAACTTTAAAAAAAATCAATAAGGCAAACCCCTAAATCCTGTAGGGGCCACAGTGTCACTGAATAAGATTTTCTGGACTGTGGTACTGTCCCTTTCTAACAAAAAAATGATAATTAAAGAACCCTATCTAAACCCTATTAGTTAAAACCTCCTTCCCTACCTATTATCCTTTAAAACATTACCAAATTTTCTTAGGAATGCCTCTCTCTTTTCTTGGAAAAATGCAAAAAGCAGAATTTGCAAAGAACTTTCAGTTTGTTGGTTCAAGGCTTCAGTGACAACTAACACAGCATGTCAGTTTCAACATTCCATTCTATTCAAGCTCAGACCTCTTCCAGGATTTTTCATCCTACTTATATTGTACTGAAACAGTGAACCTGTCTTCCCTGCATATTATTCAACCTTCATGTAGATTCTGTTTCCCAAAATATTTTCTCAGAAGTTACAGAGATATTCTTTAGTTTCCTTTAGAAAACCACCTCAGAAACATAGCCCAGCCAGTTTCCTATTGCAGACACCCTTTAAAGGTTTCCAGGAGTATGATATCAAGACATCACTCCTGCTTGTCTTAATTAGGAGTCAGAATCTCTTAAATCCCACCAGAATCTCTATCCCAGACTATAGATCCCTTCTAATAGAAATCAGGGATCTCAGATTCTCAAACCCTGAATTCAAAATATTGTCTAACCTTTGCCACAAAAGAACACCAGGCATTGTTCTTCTCTCTATTAAATCAGAGAGAATTAAAGTTCTTTTTAGCCAGAACTTCAGTGTAAACCAATTTTACCCTGGCTATTCTTCACCAACATTTCCCTTATTAATCCCAGTCTCTTACAATTTATCTTCTCCTAAACAACACAACAATAAAACCATAAATTCAGTTTCTTTAGTTCCTCTCAAACATACAGCTCCTATTCTTACCAATACCAATCAGAGCCCTCAACTAGAAAAGTCATCTTCAGTGTCCTTCCCCTTTACAACTTCAGAAAGGTTCCCCAATATGCATCTTCCTTTATCTTAAACACTTAAAATTTCAGCTCAATAATAGGCTTTCCATAAAAGCTGGACCACCTCAATATTTTCTAAATCATTCCCTAAAGGTTTTATTGACATTTTTATTTTTGAGTACCTCACAGGCATCATCTTTACTTACAGCTGTGGGTTTAAAAATAGATCCCTACACTTCTCCGCCACCTTATAATGTAGTCTACGTGATGCGTGAGTGAGTGCGGACGCTTTCCGCTCGCTCCGGGCAGCCACGGTAATTAATCTGCAATAAACTCGGCTAAATTTTACAAAACTCTCCCCTAACCTCTCCGAGTGCCTCTGTGCCCGAGGTGAGAGTCAGCATAGCTTTGCAATGCCGCTAGCACCGAAGAGAGACCGAAGAGAGCAACTGCCTAAAGTTGGGCCTTCAACATCGGCACTGACGCATCCGTCCTCGCCGGGGGGAGAGAGCACTGATTCCGCCCTGGCGGAGCTGGCCAAAGAGGTGGTCAAGCTCTTGGACGCGAAGTTTGATCTGCTCATGAAAAACCTAGATGGAGTGGAGGAATCACTTGCAGACTTTGGCAAGCGTGTCGACGAATTGGAGCATCGGGTTGCAAGCATCGAGGAGGAAGAGGGAAGGCACGACAGGGAAGTGACCAAGCATAAACACCTCCTGCAGGAGATTCAGCAGAAGCTGGATGATTTAGAAAACCGCTCGCAGCGAAATAATCTGTGGATTATAGATATTGGAGAGGAGAAGGCCGAGCGAGAGCTACTTTCCTTCTTGGAGACCTGGCTGCCAGAGGCCTTGGGACTTGATGACTTGCGGGGTCGATTTAAAATCGAGCGAGCGCATCGGCTGGGGGCCCGACGAGAGGAGGGAGATCGGCCCCGTGTGGTGATTTTGAGAGTTCTTAACTTTCAGCATAAGGCCCAGATATTGCAAGCTTACAGGAAAGTACCTGAACTGCTGCTGGATAACACAGGTACACTAAAAAATTTTTTTTTTAAACTGCCTCTAATGTTTCGATTGATTTTTACGTTTTTTGGTGCGCTGAATCCAAATCTGGTAACCAATTTGCTCCATCACGTACAGATTTTTTGCTACATTGGGTTAGCAGTTTGAGGTGAACGTTTCAGATTGAGTGCGATCGAGATAAAAGTTTCTTGGATGAATTCTTTATACTAATTGTTTAGTAGTTATTCAAATAAGAATAAAGAAAATTGTAACAAGGCAGCACATAAGAATAGAGTAATGTCAACAAAACACACTGTGATGGTAGCAAAATTGTCTGCACTTAAAACAGCCACATACATGTGCACAAACATTGAGCATATAAGAGCGAGGTTAGACACAAAGCAAAGCAAAGAAATGTGCAAAAACTGTTGTACAGGTATGTATGTAAGAATAGAAACACAAACCGCACCATTGCAATACATGAAGACAAACACCCGATGGTGTGAAAATAAAATTCTAATAAATGAGATCCGACACTGTGGTAATAACTAGCAAATTTTTATTTCAAAGTTTAGTAAAAACACGATATTTGTCAACACAGTTTAGATTTTAAAGTCATTCTTGGGTAAATCAATCTCCTGGTGGCCCGTTTCTTCTTCCCCCGAATCCTTCTCTTGGTGCGCTGCTTGGCGTATTTTTCATCTGGGGTTTCCCGCAGCAGCAACCAGCAGAAATCAGCCATCATAGTGGTGTTCCATCTTCCTTGGTACCTTCTCTCTGCGTCCTTGATGTCCTGGTGAAACCTTTCACCTTGTTCTTCACTGTACGCCCCCAAGTTTTCGGGAAAGTAGTTCACATGGGAGTGCAAGAAATGGACTTTCAGGCTCATGTTACAGCCTTGTTCTTTGAAGGCATTGAGCATCCTGGCAACAATATCCTTATAGTTCTCATCCCGCCTGTTCCCCAAGAATTTGAGAACAACATCCTTGAAGGAATCCCAGGCTTCTTTTTCCTTCTCAGACATCGTTTCAGCGAATGCTCCATCTGAAATGAGTTTCCTTATATCAGGGCCAACAAACACTCCTTCCTTTAGCTTTGCTTCAGAAAGTCGGGGGAACTTTGAGCAAAGGTACCGAAAGCACTCACCATCTTTTGGAAGGGACTTGATGAATTGCTTAATGAGACCCAACTTAATGTGGAGAGGTGGTAATAGAATTTTATCACGAGGTACCAAGCTCTCATGAAGAACATTTTTCTCACCGGGTCTCAAATACTCCCGAATTGGCCAGTCTTTTTTCCCCCAGTGTAGGTCGCGGGCCCGGCTATCCCACAAGCAAAGGAAGCAGGGATATTTGGTTAAACCGGATTGCTGCCCTAATAGCATGGATAGAATTTTAAAGTCTCCACAAATCATCCACTTATGCTCATCATAACGAATCTTCTGAAGAATCAGGGCCAAATTCTCGTATTTTTCTTGGAGAATAACAGAGTGAGCAATAGGAACTGAAGCGAATGTGTTGCCATTATGAAGAAGAACACCTTTTATGCTGTCTTTTGACGAATCAATGAACAGCCGCCATTCAGCAGGATCATACTTGAGTTTAAACTTTTCCATCACTCCGTATATATCGTTGCAAAATACCAAATCTTCCTCTTTGCTGAAATACTTCAAAAATTGTGTCTCGCGGTTGCGGTACCAATAAAAGTTGTTCCTGGTGACAATAGATTTTTCTGTTTAAGCCGAGAACCTAGCAGTTGGGCAGCATCTTTTGGGAGTCCTAAATCCCGGACTAAATCATTCAATTCAGCTTGAGAGAAAAGTTCAGGTTTCGGATCTGGTTCAGTTTCAAACTCGGAAGTACTGGACTCATCGGGAAAAGCCATCTGATGAGTCTCATCATGATCAGAACCGTCCACACAAATATGATCCAAAGATTTTGGTGGTTCAGGCACAGGTACTTCGTTGCTATGAGGCATAGGCCTAATTGCTGAGGGAAGGTTGGGGTAACTTATTACGTTCTTATTTTTTAAGTTGTATCCCTTCACAATGCAAGAGCAAAAATAGCAGTCACTGCTGTGGTCTCTTTGTTCACGCCACATCATAGGTATTCCGAAACGAAATGCTTGTTTTTTACCTTTCATCCATAAGCGTAGATCTTCCTCACATGTCTTGCACACTTTGTGAGGAGCCCACGGTTTGTCTTGATCGCCTAACTTCAAACCGAAATAGGCGAAATATACTTTTTTAATAAATGCAGAAATGTTCCTCTGCCGCTTTTTCACGGTATATTCCCCACAAATAAAACAAAAACTGTCCGGAGAGTTGACGCAACCTCTGGCTCTGTGAGCCATCACAAATACACAGCACTGCAAACTACAACTGTAGTGAACCACTTCGGAATAAAGCTGGATTACGACTGAGCAAACAAAAGGTAATAATGAACTTGCAAGAAACTGAAATTTGACAGGAACGTTCATGTCGCAAACACCGTGTTTGAGCGAGCGAACGAGGCGAGGCGAACAGGAAAGAACATGCGCCAGCGCGAGTACTGGATTTAGCCCCCCGCCTCCCAATTGTCCTGTTAATGTATAAAATGAATACAAAACACTCTAAAATATCATGAGGGAGTGTTTCTAGTTAGCTAACCATTACAGCCTCTATTTTGGGCCAAGAAAATAAACTGCAGTCGGCTAAAAAGAAATTATATGAACATTCCTTATATGGATAAGAAATCTAATTTTGCAAGAAAACGTGATGTGATGGAACATTTTGGCTATTTTTCCTGGATTCAGCACCCCAAAATCTATAGGAATCAGTTGCAAAACTGGAGGCAGTTTTTTGGTAGTGTACCTGTGGTCTGTTGTCTTTTGTCTCTTTCTTCTTTCCATAACTGTTAAGCGCTTTACTCGGTTATGCTATTTGAAATATGTAGTAGTCTGCTGAGCACGGAACAAAGCGGTGGGCATGTGAGGAGAGGGGGGGATTGCTGGGGCTGCCCTGTAGCATTGCTTCGACCCAGGCCTCAGTGAAGGCTGGGGATGTTTTAAGAGGGTTCTGGGGAAAAGAACGGGTAGGGGGAGAGGGGGTGGAGGGGTAACGGGGGGGAAGGGCGGGGATAGGGAATTCCAGGGATGGGGGACAGTACATTGGAATCTACCTCCCGACAAGATGAGGCTGCTCACGGAGTGGAGAGCCCCCGGCTATAGGGATGACTCGAGTGGGTGTGGGATGGAGGCTGGGCTGCCCTGCGCTCGGACCAAGATGTTTTATCTCAAGGCTTTGTGCGCTGAGAGACTACAATACCCCCCCTGATTTGAAAATTGTGACCTGGAATGTCGGGGGGATTACTACTCCTGTGAAACGCACCAAAATCCTTCAAGCTCTTAAGAGAAGAAAGGCCCAGGTGGCTCTGTTGCAGGAAACGCATTTAACTGCTAAAGAGCATGCCAAGCTGCAACGTGATTGGGTGGGGACGGTCTTGTCTGCCCCCTCAGATATGAGACGGAAAAGGGTTGCAATATTGATCCATAAGAACCTCCCCTGTGAAGTTTTAACGGTAGAGGAGGACCCCATGGGTAGATATATATTCGTCCATGTTAAGATCCAGGGCGAAGAACTGTTTCTTGGGAATGTGTATGCCCCAAATAATTATGATCATGAGTTCTTTAAACGTATTCTACATAAGGTTTTGGGCGCCCCTAAAATACCGGTCATTCTTGCAGGGGACTACAACTGTCCACATGACCCCTCCTTAGACTGGTCTCACCCTCCTACTGGGAGGGGCTGGAACAATAGGGGTGTGGGTTACTTATGTGAATTGGGAGAGCTGGTTGATGCATGGAGAGTACTCCATCAAGAGAGCAGAGACTACACATATCTGTCGCGTGCCCATCAAACATGGTCGAGAATTGATTATATTCTAGTGTCAAAGCAATGGTTCGGGAAAGTGCTTAAGGCGGAGATAGGACCTATTCTTGTGTCAGATCATGCCATGGTTAGCTTGGACTGGCGGTGTGAGCGGACGGGGGCCAGCAAATGGACTTTTCCCAGCTACCTATGGAAATGGCCGGACTTCCGTGACTATGTGGCTTGGCACTGGGCTGAATATGTGCAGTTTAATGAGGGGACGGCCAGTTCGGTGGCATCCTTCTGGGAGGCTGGAAAAGCAGTTCTCCGTGGGCATATCATTGCTTATGTGGGTGCGGAGCGGAAGAGAGTTAATGAGGATGTGCTCTGACTGACCCTGGAACTCCGCAGAGCTAAGGCCATGGCGTTGCAACAATCGGGTGGGCTCTCGGATTATATCGACGCCCCTAGCGCACATCAGCGCGCCCCGCACTTGTGCGGGCCCGTTAGTGTGACGCACACATGTGCGGGGCACAAAAACGCACTATTAGCGTGCGCTAAGGTACCTTAGTGCGCGCCCCGCACATAGTATTCCAAGTGAGGCCTCACCAGAGACTTGTACAGTGACATTAGTACCTCTTCCTTTCTGCTGGTAATTCCTCTTTGTATGCAACCCAGCATCCTTTTGGCTTTTGCCACTGTCTTGTCACACTGTTTCGCCACCTTGAGACCCTCAGAAACAATCACTCCAAGGTCTTTCTCCTGGTCTGTGCACATCAACTTCTTGCCTCTTCCCAAGTGCATGACACTGCACTGCCTTATCATTCCTCCAGTTCAGTCCTCCACCTCTGGGTAGTGTACCTCCTCCTGCAGCATGGAGACTGGGCATGTCAAAACTGTGACATCACTGGATGTATCCTTCTGGTCTCTCCCATCAGCCCCAGTGTGTCCAGTCTCCATGCAGCAGGAGGACATAGTGAGCCTAGGTGCTGGGCTCACTAGAGGACAAGATAAGGAGCACATGTTAGGATAGATAGTTTTAGGGGGTTATTTTTAGGATTTATTTTATTCCCTATCACTTCTTTTATTTTACTGCTGTCCCTTTAAAAAAAAAAGATTTTTCAGGAATTGAACCAACTCTCTCTGTGCTGTCCTCTTTGACCTGTTCCAGTGCCCTGTTCTGCTCTCCCCTCCTGGTCTGAACGGAGGGGAGTTAGCATTGGCCTGTCAGTCCCTCCTTGCCTCGCGGTGTTCGGGGCACACCAGTTGAGGCCGAAAAGCCCTCTCCGTGATCGCTGCTCACATTTCTTGGTGAGCAGCGTCATGGATTGCAGGGCGCTCATGCGGGCCGGTGAGATGCAGAGAAAATCGCCTGAAGGTATTTTTGGAGTCGGCTGAGCAGGTGAGTGCTCCGGCAAGCCGCGAACAAACAGGAAGGCCTGAAGCTCTAATCTAGCAGTAGCAGGGATAAGCAGACCCGCTGTATGCGCGGGCCGTTTCTTCCCGCACTTTTTTGGGGACGTGCTTTTAGGCCTCGAGCCAGCTGCAGCGAGGCAAATCGCTCGGGCTCTGTAAGGAAGGCACTCTCTTCAGGGGATGAATGCATGTTATTTAATTTAATTTCGTTTACTTAGATTTGATTTAATTTGATTTAATTTAGTTAATTTTTGGACCTTTTGGTTTTCTTTCTTTTGTCTCTCGGGCCTTGGAGGAGATTAAAAAAAAAGAGCAGGATAGAAGACAGAACAATTTAAGAAGAGAGAGTTATTTTATTTTACACTTGGATCTTTCCTTACTGGCAAATAATTATATCTTATAGCTAATGCCTTCTCGGCCACAGTGTTTGGTGTGTGGCACTTACAGAGGCACAGTTTCAGACGCCGGAGTCTGCAGGGGCTGCACAGCAGCCTCAACCACTATGGAGCAGGAGATTCAAGAGAAGGTGGTGAAGGAGCTCAGGGTCCGTTGTCAGTGGGCAAAGGTGAGTCTCTGCTGGAACCTCCTTCTGGGTCTCTTCTGGAAAGCCAAGCGGGGGTAGCTACTTCCGTGGCCCCGACAGGAGCCGGGACTGCTCTTGGGGGGTTCTCTCCAGACTTTGTGCTGCTAATGCATCAGGCGTATTACTTGCAACAGCAGGGGTCGGTGACAGATCCTTTACTGCTCGTGCTGGGGGGCAGCAATTAGGTTCAGGAAAGCTTGGTTAGCAGTCTAGGGAGACCTCTCAAGAGAGCCCGACCTCTCGAGGATCAGTCCTTAGATTCCGAGTGGCTCAAGGAGGAAGATATGGAGTTGGAACCTGAATCAGGAATGGAAGAATTGGAGGAAGGAAAGATTCTGGAGCTGGAGGATCAGGCGAGAATCATAAAAGTGTTCCGAAAGGAAGAGCTTACAGCGCTCATCATGGAGCCTCTTCAGGTACTGTCAGACGGCTGCCTGGGTGAGAATGTTCACAGTCTTGGCAAGTGCATATATCAATATGATTTGCAAGGGATTGTGGGAAATGCAGTCCATTCACACCAGACACAGCTGCTCACAATAATTAGTTGTGCTTGAGGGTAAAGCCAATAAGATATTTATTTATGGGGTTATTTCTCCCAACACAGATATGCTTGGTAGCACATAAAACAGGATACTTGCTTTCAGTGTTAAACTTGGAAAAACAAAATCAGGAAAACAACAGTTGAACTTGTCAGGCAATCAAAGCAAAAGAATAAAGACCTGGTTGGTAACAAACTGGTCTTTTTTTGTAGGCTTTAGCTAATATTTCTTAGCAGTGCTCTAAACAACAAGCAAAACCCACAAAGAAAGGAAAAACTGTTCTTTTCAGGTTAACTTCTTATATCTTGACACATAGACTCAGAAGTGATTTCCTCAGAGCTCACAAGTAATTAGGTAAGGCTCAATTGCTAGCAGTTACCCAGCTGAAACCCCTTAGCTGGCTTGCTTTCTACTGCGTGGCTCAAATCCTACTTCAGGAGCTTTTCTGAGTAGATTAAAGAACAAGTTTGTATTTCTTTGTGATGGTTGTTGCACTTTGTAACAGAAAATTACCAAAGGAGTTTAGACAGAGAGCAATCCATGTATTCACAGCCTGTATCTAAGACTCCTCCCCTTTCTTCAACAATCATGGGTTCAATATCATGGATTGGCACAGAGGAATTTCTCAATGGAGCACTTTCAGGAGAATACTTGTTTCCCTGCTGCCTTTCAAGGTTATAGCTAGGGCATAGATCAGTGTTCATACCTGAGCTTCCATTGCTGTTAGAGTTCCTCTCTAAATAGCCTGGCCAGTATGTAGTCCAGTTCTTATGTCCAGCCTTCCAATCCAGATCCCTGGACACTGGATCTCTCTTCACATACCTTCTGGCACGGGTCTTAGGGTCCCTTCCACGTGCAGCCGTCTCCCTCACAGGTACCGTCTGGAGATTCCTAGCCCTGCAGCACCATTCCTCTGGCTTTCCCCAGTCCAATGGTGTAAGCTTGCCTTTTGAATGTCTCCCAGTATACGTACTGCTCTGGACTCCTTTAGACCTCCCAAATGCTTTTCTCTTCTTTCTTCCAAAGGGTTTCTTGCCCTTTCTGTCCGTCCGCTCTGGCTTCTGCTTCTGATGATCCTCCAGATGATGAAGATGTCCAAGATGAGGATATCCAAGCTGATCCTGAGGATGAGGATAATTCTCTGTAGAATAAACTCTACCTTTATTCTGCTTTGATGAGTGCTCCACCCTAGCACAGCGCAGCTGTGTTGAATCAGGCCCTGCCCTTTGAGATGAGTGCTTGGGGATTACCTCATAGCCCTCCTGATTGAACACACGTTTCCCCACTTCAGCTCCTCTAATGGCTGCTGGAAACCTGGTGCATTCTGGGACTGGTAGTCTTTTATGGAAAAATTCTGTTTTCTTATTTCTATCAGAACTGACAGGTTGCTTGTTCAGAGTCACTTCACCTTTTCTATAGTTCCTTCCTGAGCTATGATAAGCTTTCTTATCACAGTACTCAACCTTACTTCGGTCCAGCCAGCGGAGGAAGAGGGTCTAGAAGACCCTCTCATTCAGGCAGTGTGATAAATGCAGGCGGTGTTTCCGGTTCACCGAGTAGTTGACCGGATGATCCAAGATGAATGGGTTTTGCCAGAAGCTGGTCTGCTAGTTGTTAGAGCTATGAATAGGTTCTACTCCTTGGCAGACAAGGAGAAGGAGAGGCTTCGCTCTCCACGTATTAATGCGGCGGTATCAGCAGTCACGAAAAAGATGACTATTCCGGTGGAAGGCAGTGTGGCCTTGAAGGATGCGCGAGACAGAAAATTGGACGGCTTGTTGAAGCAAGCCTTTGAGGTTAATGCGCTCTCGTTGCAAGCCTCCATCTGCGGGCCTTGGGTGGCGAGAGCATGCCTCAGGTGGTTACAATGCTTGCAGCAGCCGTCTCAGCAAACACAGGAGCACTTAATGGATGTGACACGGCTGGAATCAGGTTCGGCGTATTTAGCGGATGTCCACTATGATTTGATCCGGGCATTAGCGAATAGTATGGCCTCCCTGGTAGCTGCGCGCCATTATCTCTGATTAAGAAATTGGGTGGCGGATGGTTCTTTTAAGTCACATCTTAGCAAGCTTCCCTTTAAGGGGAAGTTGTTGTTTGGTGAAGATCTTGATAAGCTGGTTAAGGATTTGGGTGAGTCCAAGGGCGGAAGACTGCTGGAGGATAAACCTAAGCAAGGGAGACCCCTGCCTTCTTTGCGCAGTCAGTTTAGAGACTTCAAGCGGTTTCATACCTCTTGGTTTGGAGGTTTTCAAAGAGGAAGATTTGCCTCCAGAGCGCAAGGATTTTGTGGTTTTCGAGGAGCCAGTAGAGGGTTTGCAGCTACCTCCTCCACGGCGGTCAGAAAAACACAATGAAGTGAGGCGGGCCCGGGCAGGGGTTCAACCGATAGGAGGACGACTTCAGGAGTTTCTTCCTGCCTGGGTCCAGATAACATCCGATCAATGGGTGTTGGAGGTAATACGCGAAGGTTATGCGCTCGAATTTGCCCGACCGGTACTAGATTCATTTGTCCTTTCTCGTTACAGAGGGCAGCAGCGAACGGTAGCAGTTCAGCAGACCTTGGATCGTCTCTTACAGTTAGGAGCAGTTGTGCCGGTTCCGCAGGAGCTCTATGGCATCGGTCATTACTCTATTTATTTTGTGGTACCAAAAAAGGACGGGTCCCTCTGCCCTATTCTGGACCTCAAGGGAGTAAATCGCTGTCTACAAATGCCTCATTTTCGCATGGAAACCTTACGGTCGGTAATAGTGGTGGTGCGACAGGGGGAATTTTTGACTTCCCTCGACCTCACCGAGGCATATTTGCATATCCCTATCAGATCAGTTCATCAGAAATTTCTAAGGTTCGCTCTTCCGTGGGGGCATTATCAATTTCGAGCCTTGCCTTTCAGTTTAGCAATGGCACCGTGTGCCTTCACCAAGGTTATGGTGGTAGCTCTGCGAAAAGAGGGAATCTTAGTTCACCAATGTCTTGATGACTGGTTGATTCAGGCGAAGTCCAAGGATGAGAGCGTTCAAGTTACAAACCGAGTCGTGAAGTTCCTTCAGAGTCGCAGCTGGGTAGTCAATGCATCCAAGAGGCAGTTGGTTCCGTCTCAGGTCCTAGAATACTTAAGAGTGCGGTTCAACACGTGATTGGGAGCAGTGTTTCTACCGGTTTGATGAGCTCAGGCTCTTTGACAGCTAGTGCGCAAGTTTGTATTGACTCCAGCTCCATCAGCTTGGAGCTATCTTCGCGTGCTAGGGACTATGGTGGCAACCCTGGAGGTAGTGCCATGGGCCAGAGCTCAGATGTGTCCGTTACAGAGGTCGTTGCTCTGACGCTGGTCGCACCAGAACGATTCTCTAAACAAATGTCTTCCCTTTCCGTTGCGGGTCAGGCGGCCCCTTCAGTGGTGGATTTGTATGGGAAATCTGGCGGCAGGCATGACACTGGAACAACTGCAGTGGCTTCCGGTGTTGACAGATGCAAGTCTAGCAGGTTGGGGGGGGGCGCATTGCGGGGATCTAATCGCACAGGGAACTTGGAACGACCAGGAGATCCAGTGGTCGATCAACCGTCTGGAACTGCGAGCAGTGGTTTTAGCTCTGCAAGCGTTCGAACCCTCGGTGAAAGGTCGAGCAGTGTGGGTGCTTTTGGTCAATTCCGCAATGATGGCTTATCTCATTCAGCAGGGCGGCACAGGAAGCGCTGCCATGGAAGAGGAATCAGAAGCTCTGTTTGCATGGGTGGAGCAGTGACTACAGGCAATCTCGGCGGTTCACATTTTGGGATCGGACAATGTGATGGCAGATTATCTAAGCAGAGTCTGGGTGGATGCCGGAGAATGGGAGCTTCATCCGAAAGTGTTTGCTCAGATAGTCCACAAGTGCGGTCCTCCGATTATGGATCTCATGGCAACCTTTCAGTTGGCCAAGGTGAGTCGTTTTTACAGCAGAAGACGAGAGAGAATGTCGGAGGGGATCGATGCTCTGATGCATATTGGCCATAGCCCGGTCTTCTCTATGTCTTCCCTCCTTGGGTGCTAATAGGATGAGTGGTTCAGCACATCGAGACACATCGGGGAAGAGTGGTGTTGGTGGCACCAGATTGGCCGAGACATCCATGGTATAACCTATCTAGTCTGACTTCTTGACGGGGATCCTTGGCGACTGCCGGCAACGGAGAATCTTTTGCTTCAGGATCCACTTCGAATGCCTCAGGTGGATCAGTTCTCGCTTATGGCTTGACCCTTGAAAGGGCAAGGCTAAGGAAAAAAGGCTACTCAGGAGCGGTAATTGCGACACTGCTTCAGGCCAGGAAGAGGTCCACATCCTTAGCATATGTGCGAATATGGCATATATTTGAGGATTGGTGCTCCCAGTAATAGGTCCACTCTTCCACGGTTTCCTTTCTACAGGACGGTTTTTTCTACAGGACAGTTTTTTCTACAGGATGGTTTTGATAAAGGTCTGGCTGCCAACTCCTTAAGGGTCCAGATGGCGACTCTTTCTTGCTATAGAGGTAAAGTCCAGGGGGTATCTTTGGGCTCTCACGTCGATGTGGTTCATTTTCTAAAAGTGGTATCTAGGCTACGGCCCTCTTGCAGACTGGTGGTGCCTCTGTGGGATCTCAACTTGGTCTTGGGGCATTAACTAGGGAACCTTTTGAGCCTTTGCATCAAGCTTCTGTCAAGGATTTAACCTTAAAGACAGTGTTTTTAGTGGTTATTTGTTTGGTGCGACAGGTTTCAGAATTGCAGACATTGTCCTGTCGAGAGCTGTTTTTGTCTTTTTCTAGGGAAAAGGTGGTATTATGGCCAGTACCGTCCTTTTTGCCCTTTCTCATGAATCAAGCGGTCTCGGTGCCTCTATTACGGCATACGGAGGAAAATGCCTCGGACTGTAGTCTTCGTTGCTTGGACATTAAGAGAATTCTGCGTCAATACTTAAAGGTTTCAGAAACGTTTCGTAAGTCGGAACGCCTATTCGTTCTGTTTGGCAGTCCCTGTAAAGGAGAAGCGGCAGTTAAAGCTTCAATTTCCAGATGGGTCTGAGAGGCAATAGCGTCCGCATATATTTCGCAATACCGTCAAGTGCCCGTGGGGTTACGGGCTCACTCTACTAGAGCGCAAGCAACTTTGTGGGCGGAACATAGTTTGGTTCCGTCAGTGGAGATTTGCGGAGTGGCTACTTGGTCGTCTCTCCATACCTTCAGTAAACATTATCGCCTGGATGTTCAGGCGGTGAACGACGCCTGTTTCGGGTCGGCGGTGTTGCGATCCAGGTGGACAGGTCCCTCCCAATGATTACTGCTCTGTTACATCCCAGAGGTGGAGGACTGAATTGGAGGAACGATAAGGAAAAAGAAATTAGACTTACCTGCTAATTGTAGTTCCTTGAGGAACTCCAGTTCAGTCCTGATTCCCGCCCGGGGAGGAGTAGGTTAAACGTCAGTTCATTCTTGGGGGGTTCCAGTCACAAAGTGTGTGAAAACCGTTAATAGTTTCTGGATCGCTGTAGGTCTTTTACTCTAGTCTTTCTTTCTTCCTTTCTTCCTTATGTGGTTCGTGGTTGAATGAGTAAGCGACAGAAGAAGTTTCCTTCTTAATTAAGGGGAATTTAGTTTAGGAGTTAAAAGTAGAATTGAAAAGTTGATTTTAATGTTTTAGCTACTTATTTGTTGCTCCTTTGAGTCTGCTTTGTCAATAGTTCACTGAGGCTGATGGGAGAGACCAGTAGGGTACATCCAGTGATGTCATAGTTTTGAGCTGCCCAGTCTCCATGCTGCAAGAGGAGGTACACTACCCAGAGGTGGAGGACTGAACTGGAGTTCCTCAAGGACTACAATTAGCAGGTAAGTCTAATTTCTCTTTCTTCACATTAAATTTTAACTGCCAAGCATTAGACCATTTTTCCAGCTTTTGTAGATCTTTCCTCATGTGATCTACTCCCTCAGGGGAGTCCACACTGTTGTAAATTTTCATGTCATCTGCAAAATGACAGACCATTCCATTCAGTCCTTCAGCAATATCACTCACAAATACATTGAACAGTACTGGGGCACACCGCTAATAACCTGCCTTTCATCCAAATGAGTTCCGTTTACCATCACCTTCTGTTGGCTGTCAGTCAACCAATATGTAACCCAGTTCACCACTTGGGACCCATCCCCAAGCTGTTAAGTTTATTGATAAGCCTCCTATGTGGAACAGTATCAAAGGCTTTGCTGAATTCTAGGTAGATCCTAGCCATCACATGCCCTTGATTAATTCTCTGGTCACCCAGTCAAAAACTCAATCAGATTTGTTTGACAAGATTGTCCTTTGGTAAAACCATGTTGCATCGAATCATGCAACCTGTTAGTTTTTTAGAAAGTCCACTATTTCCTCTTTCAGGAGCGCCTCCATTACTTTTCTCGCCACCGAGGTAAGGCTTACTGGCATGTAGTTTGTCACTTCTTCTCTATTACCACTTTTGTGAAGAGGTACCACATCAGCCCTTTTCCAGTCCTGTGGAACTTCTCCTGTCTCCAAAAATCTATTAAAAGCATCCTTTAAAAGCCCTGCAAGAAGCTCTCTGAGCTCTCATTATCCTGGGATGTATCCCATCCGGTCCCATGGCCTTGTCCACTTTCAGTTTTGCAAGCTGTTCTAACACATCATCTTCTGTGAATGGTGTGGTATCTACTCCATTCCCATATTTATATTTGTCAATCACAGGTCGTCTTTCTCCAGGATTTTCTTTAATAAAAACAGAAAAGAAATATTTGTTCAGCATTTTCGCTTTTTCAATGACACTTTCCACAAATCCGTTCCCCACACTTTTGAGTCCTTAAATTCCACCTCTGATTTTCCTCCTCTCCTACCTGAAAAACTTTTTGTCGCCACACTTCACATCTTCAGTCATCTTTTCTTCTGCCTTTGATTTTACTATCCTTATTTCTCTTTTTATCTCGTTTAGTTTTATCTTGGATTCTTTTCTGTGTTCCTCTGTTTGCAAACTTCTGAATTTTGTGAAAGCTGTGGTTTTTGCATTAATTTGTGCAGCCACTTCTTTGGAGAACCAAAGAGGTTTCCTTTTTTTTTCTTTTTATTTACTTTCCTTACATATGTATCTGTTGCCCCTTTTATTGCCTCCTTTAGTTTAGCCCATTGCAATTCCACTTCCCTTATCCCTCCCATCTTGCCATCTTCAGGTACTTGGCCATTTTACTGAAGTCAGTGTTTTTGAAGACTAGAACTTTGAGCTTGCTGTGATTGGACTTGCGTTGGCTTTTATCTCAAACCACACCTTGTGATGATCGTTGCTGCTCACATGGGCACCCACCTGGATATTCAACACGCTATCTCCATTGGTGAGTACTAAATCCAGCATTGAGTTTTCCCTGGTTGATTCCATCACTATTTGTCTAAGTAATGCATCTTGGAAGGCATCCACAATTTTTTTACTTCTTTCCAGATTTGCAAAAGGAATACCCTAATCCACATTAAAGTCACCCAATATGATCACTTCCCCCTTCATAGCTAGCTTTGCAATATCAGTAATCAATTCGCTATCCATTTCTTCGGTTTGCGTTGGAGACCTGTAGACTGCACCAGTGTGGATGATAGTGCCATCTCCTTTTTCCAACACAATCCACAGCGCTTCTTCTTTTCCCCATGTCTCCTGCATTTCAGCAGCTTTAATATTGCTTTTGACATATAGGGCTGCTACTCCTCCTCCTTTTCTACCCTTTCCATTTCTTCTAATTATACTGTAGCACCTTTTCTAAAATCGCTACTTATAAATGCGCGCCTGCCTGTTTATACATGTTAATCTGCTATTTACACGTTGCTTAACTTAATTTCTTTGCTGCCTTTTGTTTTTGTTTTATACATAGAAACATGGTGGCAGATAAAGACTATATGGCCTATCTAGTCTGCCCTTCTTTAGTTTTCCATTTCAATATGGTGGACCAAATTTTCAGACCCACTTCCTAACTAAATATGATAGCAAATTAAAAATAAAGTCCCCCAGGCATTCTTCCATCAGCTGAGATGTATTTCCAGCTTACACACCTCCCCTGGGCTCTTCATGGGGAAGGAGCAATCCCCAGTCGCTCCTGTTCCATTAGTGCCAGATTTCAAAATGGAGCCTGTTGACCCAAAGCCATTTTGGATTATGGACCTACTTCAAATTATGCGGATCTGAGGATATAACATTAGTGTGGTAGGGGTTCCTTTTGGATTCTAGTCATAGCTGGTAAGGTGAAAGGCTCTGGTTGGTCACGGGGGGGGGGGGGGGAAGAAACTAGTTCAGAGGAGGGCTTCTTTTTTTGGACAGTGTGTTTAGCGAGTGAGGTGGGGGGACTTTGAGAAAGAAGGCAAACAAACTTTCATTCATTTTATTTTCATTTCATTTCCAAAAATGAAATGAAATGAAATAGGGCATTTTATTGATATTTCCTGTTTTGTTTCAAACAAAAGCAAACCCCCTAAAAGTTATAAGGTTCATTTTCATAAGCCATTTACCTATGTAAGTAGCTATTTACATGGGTAAAAGACAAGCTCACATGTAGGCATAGATAACATAGGAAGCTGCCTAGGGTGCCAAATTTTGGATGTACAACTGCCTGGCTGAAACAGGAGCTTGATTCTGCTTGGTTTAGGATTATGCTCTATAATAGCTCCCACTCCCACTGCTCTTTTGTCCCATCTAGGAGTGCCAGCAACTTAAATCTGGTCCTAGTAAAAGGACTGTTGGAAAACTGCCCACCCCATATTCTGCAAAGGCATCCTTGGGGGCAGCATTAGAATAGAAATTGCTAAAAGATATATAGTTTTGTAATTTCAGAATTACATGAGCTGGTTTTAGTTGGAAAAAGAAAAATAGGTGCAGATGTCTGTGCACACTTTTTCTTTAAGCAGTTTTGACAGTGAACGTACCCTCGTCCTTTCAGTTTGGATGTGGATTTTGTACTTATTTGCCACAAGGTGAGTTGCAGTCGGTATTTTTCTGAGTGGGAGAAGCAAGACCTGAACCCTGGCTTCCCTAGTTCAGAAACAAAAATGGAAAAAACAAAAGGACACCATCCCAAAAATCACAAGCAAAAAAAGAGTTGGGGTATTACAATTAAGAAAAATCCTTTATTATGCCTGACACGGCCGTGTTCTGGTGAGAAAAGCTTGCGTTGGGGGCAGCTAAATATAATCATACGGTCAAAAATCATTTTATGTATGCAAATTTTGACCATATGATTGTATTTAGCTGCCTCTGATGCAGGCATTTCTTGTGGAAACATAGCCGTGTTGGGCATAATAAAGGATTTTTTCATAATTGTAATACCCTGGCTCTTTTTTTGCTTCTCTAGTTCAGGGCCTGCTTCCCTAATCACTAAGATACTCCTTTGTAAGCTGGCACAGAGAGCTCCGATAAAGAAAATACCAGCTGACTCTGCAGCAATGCAGGTAGTAGGAGAATTGCCCTGTAAGGAGTAGATATAATGCGGCAAACCCCGTTGGTAGCTTTTACCTATGAGCTTTGGTACAATAATCTGAGAAAAGGTAAACGTGCTTTTTCTTTGATTCTTGCTGAAGAGTATCCAAATAGAGCTGTGTCTGCTTTTTGTACAAGTACTTTGTTTTTTTAAGGAAAATGTACATGTATATATATATTTTTTTATTTTTCTAAACTACATTTGTGCTTTCCTCCCCTGATCTAACCCCACCCTGGAAACTCCTGAACTCTGCCTCCTCGGCCCCACAGATAAAAGTATGTGTATTGTGGAGTAACGCATATATCTGTGCCTATTCAGAGTGGATAATAGTCAAAACCCCCATTTCAACAGATATAACTGTTTTACACACAGGAAAAGCTTTGATTACACTGGTCAACATTGAAATCGTTTCTGACTTTAAAAGGCCCTAATCTGTAGTATCTTGGTGAGCTGAACACGAATATAACATTAAAAAGATTTTATTGGCTCTCGTTTTGAAGATATTGCATGTAGTTCATTTTTGACGTTTCACTGTGTAAATGTATCCAGTAGGACATCAACAACATCCCCAATAAGCCTTAAATCATGTAATATTGCATCATATTGCATAATACCAGTATACACACATCATCCAGAGTTGATTACATCATTTTCTGATGCAATGCAATACTACTGCCAGACAGCTGCTGAAGCCATCTGACGTCAGCAGTGTACTATACTCAGTCGGAAAGGTTGAGCATTTAAAATATTTCAGACTGTGTGCGAGACAGTTTAAGCTACTGTTACATGTAACTTTTATTAATCATATAATTTTAGCCATTTAGGTACAATAGTGGAGGAGTAGCCTAGTGGTTAGAACACTGGCTTGGTAACCAAGCAACCAGGGTTTGATTCCCACTAGCACTCCTTGTGGCCTTGGGCAAGTCACTTAACCCTTCATTGCCTCAGAAGAAAGGCCTGGCAATCTACTTCCAGTGACACTGCCAAGAAAACCCAGGAGCTTCTGGGTCACCAGGAGTCAGGACTGACTCGAAGGCACACACTGCATTTGCAGGTACAATACAGAACAGTAATGCCATGAAAGTGTGTTAATACTGTTGACAATTTCTGCTACATTTGTGGGGAAGTGACATTTGCCAACCAGAAGAAAAGTATCACGTCTCAACTGAAGAAGGCATATCATCTTAACTTCGGATGCAAGATTGGTGACCAAGACAAGTACATGTACAACACAGCTTTCACAGTGGTTGAATTGCAAAAGGCCATCAATGCCGTTTGCAGTCCCCATGGTGTGGAGAGAGCCAAGCAACCATATAAATGGCTGTTACTTCTGCTTGGTTCCTCCTCTTTCCAGTGGAATAACGAAGCAAAAGAAGTCAGGCATAGTCTACCCAAACATTCCGTCTGCATTGAGACCAGTTCCACATGATGAGGGACTTCCTATTCCAGAACCTCCATCAGAATATTCTCTTGATTCATCTGATGAGGACAAGGGTGAGCTGACCTGTTCTTCTCCTGGTCCGTCAGCATGCAGTGACCCAGATTTTCCCTGGGATGCATATCAACTCCACACAGAATAACACAGGAAGAATTAAATGACCTGGTTCGTGATTTGGACTTATCCAAAAAACAAGGCAGAATTGCTAGGATCAAGACTTCAACAATGGAATCTTCTAGAAGAAGATGTCAACATTACTTCATATCGAAAGCGCCACCAGCAGTTGGAGCCTTTCTTCAGAAAGGAAAGTAATCTGGTATTCTGTTCCGATATTGAAAGCCTCATGAATGCCTTAAAAATCACTTATGACCCACAAGACTGGAGACTATTTATAGACTCTTCAAAACTGAGTCTGAAGGCTGTGCTTTTGAACAATAGAAACCGTCTTCCATCTATTCCAGTAGCGCATGCCATCCACATGAAAGAGACATACGATAACGTAAAGCATCTACTGACTTCCATTAACTATAACAAGTACAGCTGGCACCTCTGTGGTGACTTGAAGGTAGCTGCCCTTTTAATGGGACTGCAACAAGGATATATAAAATACATATGTTTCTTATGTGAGTGGGATAGCCGAGCAAGGGATTGGCACTACTTGCGGAAGGAATGGAATCGCAGACAAAATGTAACAGTTGGAGAGAAGAATATCCAGCACCCAGCTCTGGTTGAGGCTCACAAAATCCTGCTACCACCCCTTCACACCAAACTAGGTTTGATGAAAAACTTTGTGAATGCCATGGACCGCACTTCACCAGCTTTCCGATACCTGCATGAAAACTTCTCTCGACTCAGCAAAGCAAAGACTAAAGAGGGAGTTTTTGTGGGTCCACAGATTCGAGAGCTCTTCAAAGATGACTGGTTCAACAACCTGCTGCAGGGTGATGCGAAACAAGAATGGAATGCTTTTCGCCTAATGTCAACAAACTTTCTCGGGAATGTTAGGGTAGAAAACTACAAGGAACTAGTAGAAGACATGCTGATGCAGTATCATAAACTTGGCTGCAATATGTCTCTAAAGATCCATTTCCTTGATTCCCATCTTGATTTCTTTCCTCACAACTGTTGTATGGTTAGTGATGAACAGGGCAAACGTTTTCACCAGGATATCGCAACGATGGAGCAAAGATACCAGGAAAAATGGTCCACTACAATGCTGGCTGACTACTGCTGGACACTCCCCAAAGAAGCTCCTGAACAGTTGTACAAGAGACAGGCGAAAAAATCTAAGAAGTAGTCTATGACTTGGTTTTTTACAGGTATTAACCGAAGGCCTATTATATTTACTATTGACATGCATTTCGTGATGTAAACATTAATTCTTGTAGATTACAAAAAAACTAGAGCCAACTTTGCAATTTCACTGTCATATTCGTGTTCAGCATATAAAAATTGATAAGAAATGACTATTTTTATTTCAGTAACATGACCTTTGTAAAAATTTGTTGACCAATGTTATTGCCCATTTATGGCTGAAACCACTCTAGTATCTTATCAACTGAGCTGTTCTTGGAAACATTTACTATATAATCACAGAAATCAAATCCAAGACATATACAATATTCAAAATATATGAATCTGGTTATAGAAACAATTCTGTGTACAACAAAAGTATTGTAAATGTTTATTGCTCCAGATTTCTACTTCTTATCAGTGCTGACCAATCAGCTTTTGAAATGGTTGGCAAGCAATAGGCAATCACACTGCTAGCCAGAGGTTCGAAGTCCCCGCATTGTTTTCCTTACAGATTCTGAAAGAAATTTCACTCGCACATGCACGCACACACACACACGCACACACACACAAAACACAATTGTGAGAGCGAGGGAGAAATTAAGACTGGGTGTGCTATTGAGAATAAGGGAGGACATTTACAACTATTACTGACCATTTGTACAGCACTACCAGACGTATGCAGCGCCACACAGACACATGTAAGAAATGGTCCCTGCTCATCAGAGCTTACAATCTAGTCAAGACAGATAACACAGTACCTGTAGACACAAGTTAGATCTTCTAGGGGAAAGGTAAGGAAACACAAAGGAGATCAGGTGGGTCAAGATCCAAAAGTGGCAGTGAAGAAGTGAGTTTTCAGCCTGGATTTGATAAGGGCCAGAGAAGGTGCCCGACGTATAGATTCAGGTAGTTTGTTCCAGGCGTAAGGTGCAGCAAAGTGAAAGGAGTGAAGTCTGAAGTTAGCAGTAGAAGAGAAGGGCACAGATAGAAGTGATTTGCCTGAAGGGCGGAGTTGCTGAGGAGGGGTGTAGGGAGAGATAAGAGAGGAAAGGTACTGAGGAGCTACAGAGTGAATGCCCTTATAGGTCAGCAGAAGTTTGAACTAGATGTGGAAATGGATAAGGAGCCAATGAAGTGACTTGAGAAGAGGGGTAATATGAGCATAACGAGGGTGGTGGAAGATTAGCTGTGCAGCAGAGTGTTGAACAGATTGAAGGGGAGAGAGATCATTCAGAGGGAGACCAGCAAGGAGTAGGTTACAATAGTCAAGACGGGAGGTGACTAAAGAGTGGATAAGTGTCTTAGTAGTCTGTTCAGAAAGGAAGGGTGGATTTTGTTGATGTTATAGAGAAAGAAATAGCAGATCTTAGCTATCAAATGGATGTGTGTGGAGGAGAGAGAGGAGTCAAAAGATGACCCCAAGATTGTGATCTGAGGAAACAGAGAGGAATAGAGTTAACCACAAGGAAGGGGAGAGGAGGTTTTAAGGGGGAAAATAAGAAGCTTGGTTCCTTATCGTCCCTCCAGTCCAGTCCCGCACTTCTAGGTAGTGTACCTCTTCCAGCAGCTTGGAACTGAGCATATCATCTTTTGATGATACCAGTACTAATACTGCAGGGACCTCCCACTGTCTCCAGTACACCCATTCTCCAAGTAGCTGGAGGAGGTGGTGAGCCAGGGTGCTGGTCTCACTGAAGGGACAACTAAGGAGCTCTAGTTTAGGTTTAAGATAGGGTACCTTACTTTTACTTTACTTTTGTCAATTGCCTTTGCTGTTCAGCAGCAGCAGCAGCAGTTTTGCTTGGTTCTTAAAAAAAATATCAGGAATAAGAGAAGGATCCCTCCCTTGGTGAGTGGGGGTGTTGTGGAGGCTATAAGAACAAATGGGGAACTAGCGGCTCCCGAACCCGTAAGCGGGTGAGGAGCTGCCTGATGGCAACAGGACTACAGAGCAGACAATCCTCAGAGGCCCTCCCTGAAGCCAAAGCCGCGGTTAACGGCTGAGCTCAGGAGGTGCAGGAGAGGAGGAGCAGCGCACAAGCAGTGAGATTTCTCCAGAGGGGTCATTTGAGTACTTGCTGTGTCCAGGGCTGTTCAGGAAACCAGGCAGGGAGAGAGCGTTTCGCCGGAGGCCCGGTTTTGCCTTCGAAAGTCTGCATTCCTCTGGGGCCTGCGACCGCGTGGTGAGCAGTTCAGCACTGTATGGGAAGGAAAGGGGCAGTTTTTTTTCTCTCCCTTTCTTCCTTTCTTTCCCATTCTCTCTTTTGCGCAAGCATGGGTACTTCCGAGTGAATTTTGAGGTTTTTGCAGTGGAGAGAACTAGGCTAGCAACCCTACCTAAAAATAAAATTCCAAAAATGGTGGTTTTGTGTTTCAGACTTGCTGCTGTTTCAGCTGGTTGGGATTTCTCTCCAGCTAGCAGGCAGAATAGGTCTTTTCCTTGGCTTCGGAGGGGTCAGGTGCAAGTTAGGGACTGGGTCCCTGGTATATTGCCGTTATGCCTGCCAGACTGCAGTGCCTGGTCTGTGGATCACGGCGGGGTGTGGTCTCAGAGGAGGGCATCTGTCAGGGGTGTGCACAGGAGGCCACTTCAATGGAACAAACTCTGCAAGACAAGGCAGGTCAGGAGAGGGCTCTCTCTCCATCTCAAATGGTGCAGGAGTCAGTGGTGGCCAGACAAACATGGCAGGAGACAACTCCCTGCCCTCTGGCCATTCCCAGACCCTCTACAGCTCCATGCCTTGATGATGTGGAGGTCCCGGGTATTTTCTCCCCAGAATTTGTGCTCCTTCTCCATAAGGCATTCTACTTGCACCAGCAGGGATCTGTGGGCGGTCCCTCCGCATCGGTAAGGGGAAGAGGGAGATGGGTTGATAGTTAGGACAGATATGATCTAGTGAGTGTTTCTTGAGGAGAGGTATGACCACAGCATGCTTGAAGGCTGCAGGCACAGTTGAGATGGAGAGCGATAGGTTGAGAATATGAGAGACTGAAGGGACAACAGTGGAAGAGATGGGGCTTAGGGGATGGATTGGAATAGGATCAGAGGAGCAGGTAGTGAGTTTGGAGGAGGAAAGAAGGTGTGTAGTTTCCTCCTCAAAGATCACAGAAAAGGAAGAAAGGGCAGCAGAGGTAGAGGGGAAAAGTTGGGAATGAAGAGGGGAAGGAGGGAAAGAAGCTGAAGGCAGTTTCTCCAAATGAATTAGTTTTGTGCATACCATGATAGTTGTGAACCTCTCTTCTAAGCCGGAGAAGGGGGAGTAGGTTTTCAGTCTCTCATATTTACTGCTAATGCTTGTAGCATAAAAGTAGCAGTACATTATCTCCTCCTTATTTGCAGAAGTCCACTTAATAGTAGTTAACCTTCTTCATTAATTTCTGTGGTTTATCTCCTGCCACAGTGGGTCCATGAACATGTTCACCAGTTGATCTGTGGCAGGGTTGCTTCCACATCTGCAGTGCTTGCACTATGGCAACCATCATTAGCCCTAGTGCATAAGCTACAGGTGGGCACCTTTTGATCCTGAGAGACGTTCGGCCAGTATGTATTTTTCTGTTTTGTTTCAACCATACTTCAATTGTAGTGTCGCCTTGCTGGGATTCAGTATAGAGTTTGTACAATGGGGTCACCTCATGAAAGTACCCAGCAAGACTTACTACTACTACTACTACTGAGCATTTGTATAGTGCTACAAGATGTATGCAGCGCTGCACAAACATGTAAGAGACATTCCCTGCTCATCAGAGTTTCCAATCTAGTCAAGACAGACAACATAGTAGGTGTAGACATGGTATACATCTAGGCAGAATGATAAGGAAACACAAAGGAGATTAGGTGAGTCAAAATCCGAAAGCAGCAGCCAAGAGGTGAGTTTTTAGCTTAGATTTGAAAAGGGCCAGAGAAGGCACCTCACGTAGACTCAGGTAGTTTGTTCCAGGCATAAGGAGCAGCAAGGTGAAAGGAGCGAAGTCTGGAGTAGATGTAGAAGAGAAGGGCACAGATAGAAGCAATATGCCAGAAGAATGGAGTTCCCGAGGAGGGTGTAGGGAGAGATAAGAGGAAAGGTAGTGAGGAGCTGCAGAGTGAATGCACTTACAGGTTAGGAGGAGAAGTTTGAACTAGATGCAGAAATGATTAGGAAGTCAATGAAGAGACTTGAGAAAAGGGGTAATATGAGCATGATGAGGCTGGCGGAAGATTAGCCCCGCAGCAGTGTGTTGAACAGACTGAAGGTGAGAGTGATGATTCAGCGGGAGACCATAGTCAAGACGGGAGGTGATTAAGGAGTGGATTAGTGTCTTAGTAGTGTGTTCAGAAAGGAATGGGTGGATTTTGTTGATGTTATACAGAAAGAAACGGCAGGTTTTAGCTATCAGATGAATATGTGTGGAGAAGGAGAGAGAGGAGTCAAAGACGACCCCAAGGTTGCAAGCCGAGGAAACAGGGAGGAGTAGAGAGTTATCCATAGAGACTGAGAGAGAGGAGGTTTTAGGGGGGAAAATAAGCAGCTCAGTTTTGGCCATGTTCAATTTCAAGAGGCGGTGAGACATCCAAGCAGCAATGTCAGAAAGGCAGGCAGAGATCCGGGTCTGGATTGTCGGAGAGATTTCAGATGTAGAGAGGCAGATCTGGGAATCATCAGCATAAAGATGGTATTGAAAGCCATGGGAAAAGATGAGCGCACCAAGGGAGTGGATATATATAGAGAAAGGCAGTGGCCCTAAAACAGATCCTTGGGGTACACCAACTGAGAGTGGGATACCAGCAGAGGAGGATCCACCAGAACAAACACTGAAAGAGCGATGGTAGAGATAAGAGGAGATCCAAGATAATACAGATCCCTTAAAATCAAGTGAGGACAGGGTATCAAGGAGAAGATTGTGGTCAACAGTGTCAAAAGCAGCAGAGGGGTCAAGAAGGATGAGGACTGAGTAAAGACCCTTGGAATTTGCCATGAACAAATCACTGGAGACTTTAGCAAGAGCCGTTTCAGTAGAATGTAAAGGACAAAAGCCAGATAATAAAGGATCCAGGAGGGATTGAGAGGAGAGAAAATCAAGGCAATGGTAGTGAACCGCACGTTCAAGTAGTTTAGAAACAAAGTGGAGGAAGGAGATGGCTCAATAGTTAGAAGGACAGGTAGGATCAAGTGAGGGCTTCTTGAGGAGAAGTGTAACTACAGCAGGCTTGAAGGCTGCAGGGACAGTTGCAGTGGAGAGCGATAGGTTGAGAATATGAGAGATGGAAGGGACAACAGTGGAGGAGATGGAGCTTAGGAGACAGTGGAAATAGGATGAGAGGAGAAGGTAGCGAGTTTGGAGGAGGAAAGAAGGTGTGTGATTTTCTCCTCAGAAATCATAGAAAAGGAAGAAAGGGTAGCAGAGGTAGAGGGAGAATGTTGGGAGTGAAGAGGGGGAGGAGGGGAAATAGTTGACTTTGTGGTAAATTGGAGGGTGATAATGAGGATTTTATCATGGAAATAGTCAACCAGGGTTTGGGCAGAAAGGGAGGGAGGGGTCGGAAGTGGAGGCACCTTGAGGAGAGAGTTGAGAATAGTAAACAGACTGTGAGGGTAAGAACTATAATCCCACACCCTAAGAGAAGGACAGCAATTCACCAACCACAGCTAGTGAATTTGATGCTGCACGTCCCCTTGACCTTGCTGACTTTGTGTGGAATGGCTATGGCTGAATGGAAAGAGACAAGCATGAATTTGAAGTGTAGAAAGTCTGCAAGGGAGCGGGATTTGAGCCAAGCATGCTCAGGTGAATGGGCACAGGAACGTAGATAGCGGGTAGTGGAAGACAGTCAGGGCTGGGGTATAGTACGCCTCACAGGAAGTGGTATGGCAGAGCAAGAGTATCCAGAGAAGAGGAGAGTGCCACGTTTTAGGAAACTACTGCCTCATCAACAAACTTAGATGACATAGTAGAGGAAAGAGGTGATAAGACAGTGGAGAGAGAGTCAAAGGGTCAATAGCATGAAGATTTCTAAAGAGGTTGAAGGAGACAGAGCAAGGTTGAGGCATCGGGTGATGGTTAAGATGGTTGGATTATTCACTCATTCTGCTATATGAAAGGAATAACTTGTTGGGGAGGGGAGATGTAGGCAACATTAAGTCTAGGAAAGAAGGAATTGAAGCTGAGTAGGAATGACTGAGGGGGATTGCTGGGGGATACTCAGGAAATAATTGAGGCTTGATAGGAGGAGGCATTGAGGGAAGGGTAGATTGAGTGGTGGAGGTACAAAAACTGCAGATTGAGTAGGTGGGAAGGGAAGAGAAAAAGGAACGAGCAAACACATTCACACCTCATATAGAAGCCTATTAGAAATGTGCACTCTGTGAAACATCCTTTCAATCTTGAAAGAGAATAAACTATATTTATACTGCACTATAAAACTGTCAAACTCTTATGAAATGCATTCAAGTAGCAAAATAAAGAAACAATTTATGGGTCAGTTAATGCCAAATTTCAGCCATACCTATCCTACGACTGACATTCTCTTTCTAAGTCTAACCAGACAAAATGTGACCAGCTACTGTATATTTAGACCTGCTATTTATGTAATTGGAGTTCTCCCAATTAATTTATCCAAGAGATGTCTGACCGCTTGTGCTGCCTCCCATGTCTCTTCTTCTATCTGTCAGACTCACCACAACTGAGAGGAGTAATGAAACAGGTCTATGTGCTGAAGATATAACCGCATCAAGCACAGATAGCTGCCTTCCTTCTGCTGCTGCAGGAACAGGATGGGGAGGTGCAGAACAACTTCCCATCCCCCAAATGTTGGCAGAAGAGGGGAGGAAGAAGCCATAGTGTGACCTGCTAGATTATGAATGTTTGAAAAGAGGGAGAGGATCCATTGGGGAGGTAACTCACGGAGAAGTAAGACAAGGAAGAGGAGATGGTAATAGAAAAAGGAAAAAAAGGGAGATGGATCCTTTGAAGGCCAAGGAACAAAGACATATTGCTGGAGAAGAGATGTATGGAGGACAACTGGAAGGGTGAGATGAGGAGGTGATAACTGGAGCCAAAAGGCAATACATCACTTCAGAACTGGAGAGAAGATGTGACCAATGGAGAACAGAGATAAGGGAGAGAAAACCCACTGGAGGGGAGCAGACATTGCACCAAATTTTAACAGAAATGCTTTTAATATGAACAAGGTCTTGCTGGAAAATAATGCACATGCAACCCATTTAAATATGTCCCTGGGATAAAACCTACTTCTGAACTGGCTAAAATTCTGTGTTCTATGGAACTCCATGTGTACCTTTAGCCGGATTGAGAGAAGGTAATTTTCACACAGCCAGTTTACTTGGGTAAATCACTGTTGTGCATGATTATCCAGGATTCAGTCATTACTGGATGGTGTGGTTCAGTATTAGGGCACAGGCAAGCTGTGATGGTTCATTCAAAAGCAAGGCTTCAAGAAAATTAACTTTGCCAAGATAGGGGATGTTTAGCTGGATGGGAGTATCTTCGGGAAGTGGAAAAACAATTGGCAAAACTGAAAGGAGACATTGTACGAGCAATGGACCTATTTGTGAGGAAAGTAAAGAGAGGATGAAAAAGAGGTCGGAATAGTTTTCAACTATTGCATCCAAAAGATAAGGGAATTAAAGGTCAGCATTCATAAACTGCAAGAGATCACAGAAAGAGGGAGACAGGCAAAAAGATCTGTGGAAAGTAAAAGAAATGCACAAAGTAGTTCAGAAAGCGAAGATGCAATTGGAAGAGTAAATAGCTAATACAGTAAAATGGAGGGGACAAGACTATTTTTAGATTGAAGGAAGTGTAAATGTGATATTATGAGACTCAAAGGTGAAGGGGGGAAATATATTGAGGCTGATTAGAAAAAAGTGGAGCTGCTTAACAAATATCTCTCTTCTGTGTTCATTGAAGAAGGGCTGGAGAAGACACACTGGAATGAACCTTGAGTAAAACCCCTTAACAACACTGTCCTTTACCAGACTGTGCCCAGATGCACCTGGATCGGCTTCTGTGTTACACAGAACTTATTTTATTATTATCCTGTCTTCTTGTGATGACATTGATTTATCAGTATAGTTTCCTGCACAGTTGTAACTTCCACCCTAATAGTTCATTCCTGTTGCTAGAAAGCTTTGACCTAAAGGAGAACTGCCTTACTAGGCTAGATTTACTTAAGTGTGTTAGCATGTTAATGCTTGCTATTAATAAATATGTTCCACTGCATTAAATGGGACCTGCAATAAAATAACACACAGTCACAGCCAGGGCCATACCCATGGCGAAATGCGCCCTGTGCGACTTGCACATCGGGCACGTGCCCCCCACACCCCCATCTAGCCACTTTATGGGGGCAGGAGAGAAGAGGCGCGCATCCGATGTGCAAGCCGCCTGCCGCCGGCATGCTAAGCAGGTCTGGTCCCTCCAGAAGAGACCAGACCTGCTTAGTGTGCCAGCGGGAAGACTTCAGGGGCGCATTTCGGCAGCGGCAGGCAACGGCAGAGAGCTGAAATGCGCCCCTGAAGTCTTTGCGGCCGCACCGCTCGCACAGAGCTCGGTACAGTCCTGGTCACAGCATCGGAATGCACTAACGCAGTAGTGCACTTAGTAAATCTAGCCTTTCATGCTTTTCATGTTTTAACTCAATGTAATCTTTGCCCTGATTGTATTTATTAAAGGTACAAATAATTGCATCATAAGAGCGTTTTGCTTCTCAGGAGCAATGCTGTGTGACTATTATTATCTTTGGGCTTGAAATTGAGATGGGCAGGCTATGCGCTGTGGCGGCGCATAGCCTGCCCGCCGACCCCCTCCCCAACCCGAATATTCACTTCCACGCCGGCAGAAGTGAATATTCGGGTTAGCCCGGATGCCCCATCAGCCACAGAGGCTACATGGGTAGCAGCGATTTTCACTGCTACTCGCATAGCCTCTGCATCTTAAAGATAGGCAAAGTTTTTTTCTCTCCTATCTTTAAGGTGCAGAGGGCCAAGCGGGTAGTAACGAAAATTGCTGCTACCTGTGTAGCCCCTTCCTCCACCCCTGCTCCGTCTCAGAATGCCCCTGTGTGGATAGCATCTGGGCGCGTTAGGGACTTAGCCGGGATATTCGAAGGGCACTACCCATGTAGGTGCCCTTCGAATATCCCGGATAAGGCCCTTACACCAGTAACTAAGGAAGCTACCTGTGTAAGGGCCTTCGAATATCGGGCCCTTTAAATTTTGTCATGTGTTCCCCATTCTCCTCAAAACCAAAAGCCACAAATCTGCACTATGCTAGAATGCACAGACTGAAGCTCTTCTACTCCTTGATATCTGAGCAGTGAGAAATCTTTCGAGTGGGCAGTTTCCACTGAAATTTCAGGACCCATTTATGGCCTGGTCTATCTCCATTCTCTTTTTAGTTTTGGTTTGCCTTTTGGAGATCCCTTCTCTCTTGATCTACTCTTATGGACGTCTCCAGGAACTCGTCCAAACCTCTTTTAAATCGAGCTACACTAACATCTTTTACTACATCCTCTGGTAACGAATTCCAGAGTTTGATTATGTGTTGAGTGAAAAAGTATTTTCTCCAATTAGTCTTAAATGTTCAACACTATAGCTTTTCTGCGTACCCCCTAGTCTTTCTATTTTTTTGAAGGAGTAAATAATCAATCTACATTTAACTGTTCCACTTCATTCATTATTTTATAGACCTCCCCCAGCCATCTCTTTTCCATGTTGAAAGAATACCCATATGACCTTTTAATCCTTTCCTCATATGGGTATTCTTCCAGCCTCTTTACCATTTTGGTGACTCTTCTCTGTGCCTTTTCTAATTTTGCTATATCCTTTTTAAGATATGGTGAACAGAATTGCACACAATATTCAAGGTATGGTCACACCACGGAATGATACAGAGGCGTTATAATATCCATGGTTTTATTCTCCATTCCTTTCTTTATTCCTAGCATTCTATTTGCTTTCTTGGCTGCCACTGTACACTGGGGGGGAGGGTTTGTTTATGTTTATTAAAAATTTCTTAACCACCCTTCACAAAAGCAGCAGAGCAGTGTACAGTAAAAACAACAACAACAAAAAAGAAAACCCAGAAAGGAACACCATAAATCACAGGACAGAGATAGAAGCATTCATACTAGAGAGGGAGTCTAATTCTAAAGTAAAGAAAGGGGGTTCAGGAGGGTAAGGAATTAAAAGCCAGGTTGAAAAGGTGAGTCTTAAGGGGGACATGAAGGTAGTGTAAGATGCTTCAAATCAAAGGTGAGGGGGCAGGGAAGTCCAGAGAGCGAGAGTAAGTACATAAAAGGCAGAGGAACGAGTGGATGATAGGTGAGCCTGTGAGATGGATGGGATATGCAAGTGGTTGGCATGAATTTCTCTGAGGGCGTAGTGAGGGGCATGGGGAGTAAGGAGGTCAGAAAGGTAAAAGAGGAAGCCAGAGTGAAAGGCATGGTGAAGCAAAATAAGTAGCTTAAACTGGAGTCTGAATCATGGTGATGTATGAGAAGTGGTATGACATTGTCAAATCTAGATGAAAAGGACAAAATGTGAACAGCGATATTTTGAATTAGTTGAAGGCGCTGAAGCTGATATTGAGATAAATCCAGGTAAATGATATTGCAATAGCCAATTTTGGATATGACAAGGGCAAGGAGCAGAGTTTCAACATATTATCCATGATGACGCCTAAATCCTTTTCCTAGGTGCAGGTTCCTAATGTGGAACTTTGCATTGTGTAACCATAGTTTGAGTTGTTCTTTCTTAGGTACACAACTTTGCACTTGTCCACATTAAATTTCATCTATCATTTAGACACCCAGTTCTCCCAATTTATCAAGATCCTCTTGGAAGTTTTTACAATCCTCTTATGTTTTAACAACTTTGAATAGTTTTATATCATCTGCAAATTTGATCACCTCGCTCATTATTCCCATTTCCATGTCATTTATAAATATGTTAAAAAGCAGCAGACCCAGCACAAATTCCTGGGGTACTCCACTATTCACCTTTCTCCATTGAGAAAATTAGCCATTTAGCCCTACTTTCTGTTTTCTATCTTTTAATGAGTTCCTGATCCAAAATGGTATATTGCCTCCTATCCCATGACTTTTTAATTTCCCCAAGAGTCTCTCATGAGAGTCTTTGTGAAAGGCTTTCTTAAAATTGAGATATACAATGTCAAATGGCTCACCTTTATCTACCTGTTTATTCATACCTTCAAGAAAATATAGGAGAATAGTAAGAGAAGACTTTGTTTTCCTAAATCCATGTTGGCTTTCTAACATTAAACTATGACTATCTACATGTTCAGTAATTTTGTTTTTTATAATGGTTTCTACCATTATGCTCGGTACTGATGTCAGGCTCACTGATCTGTAGTTTCCTGGATGACCCCTGAAACTCTTTCTAAAAATTGCCTTTACATTGTCCACTCTCCAATCTTTGGGTCCTGTAGATGATTTAAATGATAAGTAATAGATTAGTAGTTCTGCAATCTCATATTTCAGTTCTTTTAGCACCCTAGGATGTATGCCATCCAGTCCAAGTGATTTGCTGCTCTTCAGTTTATCAATTAGATAAGAACATAAGATATGCCAAGGTCCATCAAGCCCAGTATCCTGTTTCCAACAGTGGCCAATATAGGTCATATGTACCTAGCAGTTTCCCCAAAAGACACAGGTTCCACAATGTTTGTACTGGGTCAAGCATTGATATTCTGGGTCACTTCTTAATAATGGTTTATGGACCTTTCCTCCAGGAACTTGTCCAAACCTTTTTTAAACCCAGCTACACTAACAGCCTTTACTACATCCTCCGGTAACAAATTCCAGAGTTTGATTAAACGTTGAATGAAAAATATTTTCTTTTATTAGTCTTAAATAGTTTACCTTGTAGCTTCATTGCATGTTCCCTAGTCTTTCTATATTCTGATAACGTAAACAGTCGATCTACGTTTACCCTTTCCACTTCGTTCATTAATTTATAGACTTCTGTCATATCTCCCCTCAGCCGTCTCTTTTCCAGGTTAAAGAGCTCTAACCTTTTTAGCCTTTCTTCATAGGAGTATCCTTCCATCCCCTTTACCATTTTGGTGGCTCTTCTCTGAACCTTTTCTAATATCGCTATATCCTTTTTAAGATAAGGCGACCAGAATTGCACACAATATTCAAGGTGCGGTCTCACCATTGAACGATATAGAGGCATTATAATATCTTTTGTTTTATTTTCCATTCCTTTCCTTATCATACCTAGCATTCTATTTGCTCTCTTGGCCGCCGCTGCACACTGGGCGGAGGGTTTTAACATGTTATCCACAATGATGCCTAAATCTTTTTCCTGGGTGGTGGTTCCTAATGTGGAGCCTTGCATCGTGTAACCATAGTTTAGGTTGTTCTTCCCTAGGTGCATAACTTTGAACTTGTCCACATTAAATTTCATCTGCCATTTTGATGCCCAGTCTTCCAATTTATCAAGATCCTCTTGCAATTTTTCACAATCCTCTTGGGTTTTAACAACTTTAAATAGTTTTGTGTCATCTGCAAATTTGATAACCTCACTCGTTATTCCCATTTCCAGGTCATTTATGAATATGTTAAAAAGCAGCAGACCCGGCACAGATCCCTGGGGTACACCACTATTCACCTTTCTCCATTGGGAAAATTGGCCATTTAGCCCTACCCTCTGCTTTCTATCTTTTAACCAGTTCCTGATCCACAGTAGTACACTGCCTCCTATCCCATGACTCTTTAGTTTTGCCAAAAGTCTCTGATGAGGGACCTTGTCAAAGGCTTTCTGAAAGTCCAGATACACTATATCAACCGACGCACCTTTGCCCACCTGTTTATTCACACCTTCAAAAAAACATAACAGATTAGTAAGACAAGATCTTACCTGTGTAAAGCCATGTTGGCTGTCTCCCATTAGGCCATGACTATCTACATGCTGAGTAATTTTATTCTTTATGATGGTTTCTACCATTTTTCCCGGTACTGACGTCAGGCTCACCGGTCTGTAGTTTCCCGGATCACCCCTGGAACCCTTTTTAAAAATTGGTGTTACATTGGTGATCCTCCAATCTTCAGGTATTAGAGATGATTTTAATGATAGTTCACAGGTCTGCAATCTCATATTTCAGTTCTTTCGACACCCTTGGATGTATACCATCCAGCCCAGGTGATTTGCTACTCTTCAGTTTATCTAATAGTTGTAATACATCTTCCCGATGTATCAATATTTCCTTCAATTCTTCTGCACCTTTAAATACCGCTTCAGTCATGGGTAACATCCCTACATCTTCCTCCAGTAAAGACCGAAGCAAAGAATTCATTCAGTCTCTCCGCTATCTCCTTGTCGCCTCTTGGTGCCCCTTTAACCCCTCTATCATCTAATGGACCAACTGACAGGTTTTTTGCTATGAATGTACTTGAAAAAGTCTTTATTTCGCGTTTTTGCTTCTGCAGAAAGCTTCTTCTCAAATTCTCCCTTTGCCTGCCTTATCAACGCCTTGCATTTGAGTTGCCAGTGCTTGTGCTGTTTCCAGGTTTTGTCAATTGGCTCTTTTTTCCATTTCCTGAAAGATGCTTTTTTGGCAACAACAGCCTCTCTGACCTCCCCTTTAAACCATACTGGCAGTTTTTTGGACTTCCTTCCACTTTTCTTAAAGCGTGGAATACAGCTGGTCTGGGCTTCCAAGATAGTATTTTTCAACAACACCCAAGCTTGATGTAAGTCTTTAACCTTTGCAACTGCTCCTTTTAGTTTTTTCTTAACTATTTTCCTCATTTTATCATAGTCTCCCTTTCAAAAGCTGTATTACGTCTTCCTGATTTATCAAAATTTGTTTCAATTCCTCTGACACATCACTGTTAATTATGTCTGGCATGGGTAAGTTTGCTACATCTTCTTCAGTAAAGACTGCAGCAAAAAATTCATTCAGTCTCTCCGCTATGAACCTGTTCTCTCTTAGTGTGCCTTTTACCCCTCCATCATCTAATGGTTCAGTGGACTCCCTCACAAGTGTTTTTACGAATGTACTTGAAAAGGTTTTTATTATGCACTTTTGCTTCCTTGGCAAGCTTCTTTTCAATGTTTTTCTTTGCCTGTCTTACCAATGCCTTGCATTTAACTTGCTTGTACTTATGCTGTTTCCTGTTTTCATCATTTGGCTCTTTTTTTCCATTTTCTGAAAGATCTTTCTTAGCTGTAACAGCCTCTGTGGCCTCACCTTTAAGCCATGCTGGTTGTCATTAGGCCTTCTTTTCACCTTTTTTTAAAGCATGGAATACATCTGGTCTGGGCTGCCAAGTTATTATTTTCACATAATGCCCAAATTTGATGTAAACTCTTAACCTTTGCAGTTGCTCCCTTTAGTTTTTTCTTAACATTTTATCACAGCCTCCTGTTTGAAGGCTAAATGCTAGCTCAGTGAATTTCCTTGTTATTCTGTCTCCAAGAATTTGTGTCTGGGAAGTTTGGATAGACCTTCAGAGTATATGTTGTTTTCATATTTAAAATTACGGTTTACGTATATCTGGGGAAATGTCTCTGTGGGCATTTCTACCTGCTTGAATCTCGTGTATCGGCAATCTTCTCATTTGGGCCTAGGTTTTGGAGGAGAGCTTGAGGGATGAATTGTGCTTACCTCTCGCATAGTCAAAACAAACTTGAAATGTCAACGGCTAGCATTTCAGAGCCTTGGTCATGAATTCCCTACAAATGTGCAGGTTTAGAAAATCTGCCATTTTCAGCTAGAAGATACAAAAATTGCTGCTTAAGCAGGTAAGTAGCACTATTTACGTGTGCAAAGCCCTGGTTGATGCTGTTCTTTTTTTTGTGAACAATTTGTTTTGTAACATGGTTTCTTCTGAGGCGCTTTTCATGAAGTACTTTATGCACGTACATTTACACCTACTCCCGAGCAGATATATGAAGGTTAATTTAATTCACGATTTCTGCAGGTTTTGCACTGGTGTTATAGGTGGCTATGTGTCTTTATGAAAAAGCCCCAGAAATGGCACCAACTTGACCTCCCCACCAAGGTGGCCTTTTATATAATTACCCTCCTTAAGTTGTACACCTAAAATAAATGTTTTTATTTTTTCTTGATAGACCACATATTGGCTTCCTGGATGATGGAATAGCTTTCTAAGGGCTGCTGAGCTGAGATGATGTCCATTTATCAAAGAAGAGGTAACGTGTCTTCTGCAGCAGAGTGGCTAAACTACGGAAGAGGGCTTTAAACTAAGATCATCAGGGAAGGATGACCAAAGCCCCCAGGTAAGTAAAAGTTCTCATATAAGCAAAACATTAAATACCTGTATAGAAATGGGAAAAAGGACAGTATCTAGAAAGCCATGTGCACTAATTCCCGTAATGTGGGAAATAAAGTTCCAGATTTAGAAGCTGTAATGGAAGGGGTCAACTTGGATATAGAAGCAGCCATGGAAACATAGTACACAGAAAACAATGACTAGGATGTAGTAAAACCAGGATATAAACTATTCAGGAAAGACGGGGTAGGAAGAAAGGAAGGAGTAGTGGTGCTATATGTAAAAAATAATGTTAAAGCTACAGAATTGCAGGGCTTATGAGGGAAGGAGGAGGCACTGTGAATTAGCCTGGAAAGAGGGAATGGAAAATCTATTTACATTGGTGTGACAGATAGACCTTCCTAGCAAGCAGAAGAGAGAGCTAGGAATTTAATTGATGACATTCATAATATTGCTATGAAAGGGGAAGTACTATTGGTAGGAAATTTCAATTTGCCAGATGTTGATTGGGATATCCCTGATACAGTGTCATCTAGAAGTGGGAAGGCCTGGATTCTCTACCAGGAGAACTGTTCCTGCAACTTGTAACAGTAACTCATGCGGGAAGGGGAGATACTAGACTTGGTATTTACAAATGAGGAGAATGTTTTTGATGTTATGGTGGGTGATCATCTGGTATCCAGTGATCACCGGATGGTGTGATTCAGAATTTGGACAGAGGGAGATGGTTTTTCAAAAGTGAGGGTCCAAGACTTCAGGAAAACTAACTCTGTCAATATTTGGGAATATCTCAAGCAGTCGTTACCTGGATAGGAACATCTGGAGGATATAGAAAAACAGTGAGCAAAACTGAAAGTAGATATTTTAAGGGCAACAAAACATTTTGTTAGGAAAGTAAATAAAAGTTAGAGGCCTCTATGGTTCTCATACGAAGTATCTGAGAAGGAAAGGAAAAAGAGCTTAGTCTTCTTCATAAACTAAAAGAGATTGCAGAAAGAGAAAGGCAAGCAACAATATTCTGAAAAGCTGATGGACAGTAGTCAGAAAAGAAAAGATGCAGATGGAAGCAAAATGGGGGGATAAGACTTTTTTAAAATATGCTAGTGACAGGAGGAAATGCAAAAGTGATAATGACCGACTCAAGAGTGAAGTGAAGGAACATGTAAACACTGATGAGAATAAAGTAGAATTGCTTAACAAATCCTTCTGTTTTGTGTTAACAATTGTCACGAGGTCAGCCCTCCACCTAGGGCTAAGAGGGCTGGTCTGCCATGATGTCCTTTAATCAGAAAGTGAGACCACACCTTTCTGCTTTCACAATGCCTCTTGGGAGTTGTAGTCCCTTTTTAGACCTCTGATAAAGGAATAGTTATGAGTCGAGTGTTTAAGGCAAAATGACAAGAAATTTATTCCCCTCACATTAGGACTTAGTGTAGAACAAAATAGGAGAGTGTCCAGGTGTTTGCTTGAGGATTATTTACAACAAAATAAGGTAGCTGCTTTTCACACTCTGGCTCCAAAAACGTGCTGTGCCTTTTCTAAGAAACAAAAATGGGAAAACCAAACAGCTTCTTCTGGCAAAGTAAAATAACTTCTTTTCCTTTGCTGTTTCACAGCTCTGTAACTCAAAGACTTAACATAGTGACTCGATATCATTGACTAAGCAAAGCGTGCAATCCATTGGAACTTCAGCTATGTCATTAACATTACAGTCTGTTTGCATATCTTCCAGCTCAGGATTTACTGAGCTTGGCTGCCAGCTGTTACTACTGTGTTTAAGGTAACCTCCCTCTGCAAACTTGGGTGTTTCCCTTGTATACAATTCTAGACAGCAAGGGTTTGAAATACCTGTGGCTTTGGAGCTTCTTCTCTGGCTCTCATCTAGTTCCTTCCAGTTATAAGGAAATGCTCTGTGACTCTCCATTTGTAATTCCTGACTAGAGCCACCCCCTGGCTCTCTGTTCCAGGTAGAGCTTCTTAACCTCCCTGCTTTGGTGCTGGGTCTCCACTTGTGCAAACTCTGAAGCCTTTCCTCAGGCAGTAAGGACTGAAGGGCTCCCTGTTCTCTCCGCCCAGGCTGGCTCCTGGCAACAGGCTGTGCCTTCCCACCTTCTAGTCTGCCGGCTTCTCTCCCAGAACTGCAGGTAGGTTCTTTGCCTAGTCTCCAATTCTCTAGGGTTCCTGAGCCTCTCCAACCACTTCTCTCAGGAGCTCTTTCCTCTTGCTCCCTCTCTGGCTTCCTTCATTGCTTCTCTTGTTGTCCTCGCTGCCCCTCCTTTGCTCCCAACCAGCGTTTGCTCCCAACCAGCGTTTATATTTCTGTTCCTTGAGGCTTGGCTCTGCCTTTCTGAACAGGTGTGAGTGATCAAGCTCCAGGCTTGCTGCTACGTCAGAGCTTGGGCGTGTCAGCTCAGCTCCTATCTCCCTCCGTTTGTCTTTCTCTTGTAAACAGTGAGCTATGTGTGCTGTCAGTTTTAAAGGTAACCTTTTCCTTTCTTTCTATTTCCTTGGGCTCTATAGGGGCTTCTACATCACATATCCCCCCCTTTAAGAAATTGCGGGCTGGCGAACCCTCATTCGCACAGCTCGCAATCCGTGACAATGCTTCAGCATTAAGATGTAACCTTCCTGCCCTGTGTTGTACTGCAAAATTGAAGGCTTGTAATGCTAAGTGCCAACGAGTTAGGCGAGCGTTATGATTTTTCATGTGGCTCAACCACTTTAGGGGTGCGTGGTCCGTGATAAATAAAAACCTACGCCCAGTAAGGTAAAACCTAAGGGCCTCTACTGCCCATTTAATGGCCAAACACTCTCTCTATTGTAGAGTAATTACGTTCCGCTTTGGACAACTTCCTGCTAAGATAGAGAATGGGGTGCTCCGTGCCTTCAAATTCTTGTGACAGGACCGCTCCCAATCCGATCTTCGATGCGTCCGTTTGGACCACGAAGGGCAGGCCAAAGTCCACGCAGCGCAGCACCGGGGCCTTACAAAGCATCCCCTTTAACAGTATAAACATCTTCTCAGCCTCCATTGTCCATGTTAAGTTATTTGGAGCATTTTTCCTCCGCATGTCTGTAAACATGGCGCTCTCCTCCGCGAAGCGAGGGATGAATCGTCGATAATAGCCTATGAGGCCTAAGAAACTCCTTAGCTGTTTCTTATTCGTTGGTCTGGGAAAATTCTTTACGCTATCTATTTTGCTCAGCAAGGGCCTGACCATACCTTTCCCCACCATATGCCCGAGGTACTTCACTTCTTCACCTGCAAACAGGCATTTTCCCGGATTCAGCGTTAGCCCTGCCCGTCACAGGGCTCTTAAAACGGCTTCTACCCTGGGCAAATGTTGGGCCCAGTTGGTACTATGAATAATGGATGTCGTCCATGTACGCTACCGCGTACTCCTGGTGGGACCGGAAAACATGGTCTACCAGCCTCTGGTATGTTGCAGCAGCTCCGTGTAAACCGAATGGCATCCTACGAAACTGGAATAAACCTATAGGCGTACTAAAGGCGGTCTTTGGTCTTGACTCACGGGTTAGCGGTATCTGCCAGTAGCCTTTAGTCAGATCTAGTGTGGTTAGGTACCGTGCCTGCCCCAGTCGGTCCAACAACTCCTCAATACAAGGCATGGGGTAGGCGTCGAATAGTGAAAAGGCATTCACTTGCCTGAAGTCAATACAAAAGCGTAGGGTCCCATTTGGTTTCGGTACGAGGACGATGGGGCTACACCAGGGACTTTTTGACTCCTCTATAATGCCCATGTTAAGCATCTCCCGTAACTGGGCCACCACCTCCTTCTTCCGGGCCTCCGGCAGACGGTACGGCCGTTGCCTAACCACCTTTCCCGGTGGGGTGATAATCTCATGCGCTACCAAATTGGTTTCTCCCGGTAATGATGTCAGGACGTCTGCATATTTTGCCAGCACCCTGGCTAAGTCCTGCCTCTGCTGTAGGGATAGTTATGCGCCTACTCTAGGCTCCGGGTTTTCTTTACTATCAGCAAGTTGCGGACCTAAATCTTCTTCCACTTTCTCTGCGGATGTGGCAGTCAGGCCTTTGACTTCATTTCGCCCGGTGGACTCGAATCCCCCGGCTCCATGACTCGTGGGGGTCAGCAATGGTACTTCCTCCAAAGAGGGGAACCCGACTCTTTCACAGATAAGCTGGGCCACTCTATCACCCACCTTTACTTTAAAATCTTTGTTTCCAAAATTAAAAAGTAATACTTTGACTACCCCCCTGTAGTCAGGATCTATAACACCTGCGCCAACGTCTATGAAATATTTGGAAGCTAAACCTGAACGGGGTGCTATTCGGCCATAACAGCCAATAGGCATTTGCATTTGCAGGCCTGTGTCTATTAAGGCCTTCCCTTGTTTCGGAATCACGTCCTCTATGGCACTAAATAAATCATACCCCGCAGCTGCGGCTGAGGCTCTTTGTGGGCTCTGTACCTTAGCAGATACTTTACAAAATTTTAGGACAAATTTTTGTTTACCTGGCGGTATAACTTCCAAGTGCTCCTTTGCATTCAGACCCTTCTTTCTGGGCTTCTCATATAGGGGACTGGGAAACACTGTTACCATGGCCTCTACCCTCGTACCCTTCTGCTGTTCCATCCCTTTCCTGGTGTGATCGTAAGGGGCACTAATTAGGTTTTCATGTGTGGGAAGCTCCTCCCCTGCAGGTTCACCCTCATCCTCTGGGGATTCCTCCCTCTCTTCAGGGGATTCATCTTTCACTTCCGAGGCTCCTGCCTGGGACCTAGTGGAGACCATGCCTGCCTTGGTATGTAGGCCCTTCTCCATCCCTCTACGAAACTGGGGCCAATCCCTACCCAGCACAATGTCATGGGGGAGCTTGGGGACTACGGCCACTAGAACCTCCTTTCGTGTTCCTAACCCCTTCACTGAGAGTTTGTGTAGCGGGTAGAAGGAGGATGCCCCATGTATACACCGGATCTTAACCCTACCTTCTGGTCGGCTCGGTACTGACCCGACGCGGGCTACTATGGCCTGCCAGAGTTTCTTCGAAACCATGCTCTGGTCAGCACCTGAGTCAAGCAACGCACTGGCCAGAACACCCTGAACCTCCACCTCTAAAAGAAAACCTTCTTGTACCTGTTTTTCCTTAGCAGATATCAGTGCTGTCCGCATAATACAATTTCTTTGCATATGACCTGGTTTACCACATTTAAAACATTTTCCTTTTTCCCATTTACATTCTTGTTTTGGCAAACAACTGGTTACACATTTTACATTGGTTCTTGGTTCCTTTTCTGACTTTCCAAAGCTTGCCGCCCCAGACGTGCTCAGAGTGCCTCCTTTTGGCTTACTAGCCAACTCTGCCTCCAAATATCGTTCAGTAAGGAGGGCTGCCTCTGCTGTGGTCTGGCAACTTTGCAAGATCAAAAAGGATCGCATTTCATGGGGAACTGCTTCCATGAATTGCTCTAATACAATGGTGTCTATTACAGACTCGGGAGTCTTACCCTCAGGAGCGAGCCATTTCCAAGCTATGCTACGTATCCTTTGGCACAAAGCCTTGGGTGTCTCATTAAGCTTTAGCTTAGTATCCCTTAGCATTCTCCTATAAACCAAGGGTGTCAAACCTAATCTTTCCCTTATAGCCTTTTTAAGCTCCTCGTAGTTCATCGCAAGAGCAGCGGGCATGGCTTTATAGGCGGCTAAGGCCTCTCCCGTTAGGGACGTAGCGAGCCTTACTGCCCATTGCTCTAGTGGCCACTTCACAGTAAGAGCCACTCTTTCGAATGCTTCAATAAAGTCATCTATATTATCATCAGCTGTAAGCTGTCCAAAAGCTAAGGATCCACAGTCTTGTGGCGCTACCACACAAGTGGTTGTTGGTCTTGCTTGTTCCGCCACCTTTTGACTGGCAAGCAAAGCCTCTATTAGCTCCACAATGGGTTTTTGCTTGGCCTGCATGGCTGCAGCAGCCTGTTCCTGGGTGCGCTGGGCCATCTCCCGCTGTTTCTCGAATTGAGAAGCCATCCAACGTAGGACCTCCTGCAAATCCATCTCCATGGTTTTTCTTCTGCAGAGAAACCAAAAGAAAGACAGGCCCACCAAGTGCGGCACACCAACTTTTTCTCCCAACTGTCTAGCTTATATGCAGGTCAATAGCTCTCTTCCTCACCTGAATCCTAAACATCCATGCCCACATACCCTTTAACTGAGCATGGTGTAGATTCAGGTTTTGAAAAAGGAGTCTCTCGGCTGGTCTTCGGTCCCTCTGGCCGATATTGCCAGTGATATCCCACACGGCTCTCCAGTGCACAGCTTGACAGATTTTTTTGGTGTTCTTGTTGAAAAACCTCTGGCGTATCTCCTGGATTTTTCCCACTCGAATATCTTTATGTTCCACACCAAAAATCCTGCCAACTATGCCACTTGTCACGAGGTCAGCCCTCCGCCTAGGGCTAAGAGGGCTGGTCTGCCATGATGTCCTTTAATCAGAAAGTGAGACCACACCTTTCTGCTTTCTCAATGCCTCTTGGGAGTTGTAGTCCCTTTTTAGACCTCTGATAAAGGAATAGTTATGAGTCGAGTGTTTAAGGCAAAATGACAAGAAATTTATTCCCCTCACATTAGGACTTAGTATAGAACAAAATAGGAGAATGTCCAGGTGTTTGCTTGAGGATTATTTACAACAAAATAAGGTAGCTGCTTTTCACACTCTGGCTCCAAAAACATGCTGTGCCTTTTCTAAGTAACAAAAATGGGAAAACCAAACAGCTTCTTCTGGCAAAGTAAAATAACTTCTTTTCCTTTGCTGTTTTCACAGCTCTTTAACCCAAAGACTTAACATAGTGACTCAATATCATCGGCTAAGCAAAGCGTGCAATCCATTGGAACTTCAGCTATGTCATTAACATTACAGTTCATTTGCATATCTTCCAGCTCAGGATTTACTGAGCTTGGCTGCCAGCTGTTACTACTGTGTTTAAGGTAACCTCCCTCTGCAAACTTGGGTGTTTCCCTGGTATACAATTCTAGACAGCAAGGGTTTGAAATACCTGTGGCTTTGGAGCTTCTTCTCTGGCTCTCATCTAGTTCCTTCCAGTTATAAGGAAATGCTCTGTGACTCTCCGTTTGTAATTCCTGACTAGAGCCACCCCCTGGCTCTCTGTTCCAGGTAGAGCTTCTTAACCTCCCTGCTTTGGTGCTGGGTCTCCACTTGTGCAAACTCTGAAGCCTTTCCTCAGGCAGTAAGGACTGAAGGGCTCCCTGTTCTCTCCGCCCAGGCTGGCTCCTGGCAACAGGCTGTGCCTTCCCACCTTCTAGTCTGCCGGCTTCTCTCCCAGAACTGCAGGTAGGTTCTTTGCCTAGTCTCCAATTCTCTAGGGTTCTTGAGCCTCTCCAACCACGTCTCTCAGGAGCTCTTTCCTCTTGTTCCCTCTCTGGCTTCCTTCCTTGCTTCTCTTGTTGTCCTCGCTGCCCCTCCTTTGCTCCCAACCAGCGTTTATATTTCTGTTCCCTGAGGCTTGGTTCTGCCTTTCTGAACAGGTGTGAGTGATCAAGCTCCAGGCCTGCTGCTACATCAGAGCTTGGGCGTGTCAGCTCAGCTCCTATCTCCCTCCGTTTGTCTTTCTCTTGTAAACAGTGAGCTATGTATGCTGGCTGACTGTCAGTTTTAAAGGAGACCTTTTCCTTTCTTTCTATTTCCATGGGTTCTATAGGGGCTTCTACATCACACAATGAAGAGCTGGGAATGGGACCTCAGAAAATGCACAGATAGGAATGGAAGTGATTCAGATCTTGAATGATTTTAGCGATGGGGGTCCAATGGGATACATTCAAGGGAAATTTTGATGACTCTGACCTTTCCAATGCTTCTTTAGAGTCAGGAATGGTCTGGGAGAACTGAATTTATTTATTTAGCTGCACTTATATACCGCTTTTCACCAGGTCAAAGCGGTTTACAATATCAAGGGGGGTACATTAATCAGCTCACAATTAAGGGGGGGACCATTACCGGCGGGCCAACATTGACGATCCTGACAAGGAAGGCATCAGTACTTGACGTTGATTATCTTCAGGTCTGTTTTTTCATCCAGATTTAGTCTATTCTGTGACCACCAAGGATAGGACATTAGTGAGTGGTGTCCAGTTCTGCTCCTAGGTGTTCCTGAAATAGATGGGTTTTAACTGTTTTCTGAATGAGGAGAGATCTTTGTTGTTTCTAATCTGGTTAGGAAGGGAATTCCAAAGTGATGGGGCGTATAGTTCAAATGCACGGTTACAGGCTTGTTGAATGAACTTTGTTCTTTCATGTGGTATGGTGAGTACATTGCTTGTGGCCTGGCGTGTTGGTCTTCCAGAATTTGGCGAGGGGAGTAGTGTTCGGAGCTGAGAAGCTTGTAGTTGGTGGAGCGCTTTATGGATAAGTACCAGTGTCTTATATTTGATCCATGCTTCTAGTGGTAGGATGTGAAGCTCTCTCAAGACTGGGGTGACGTGATCATGTTTCTTGACTCTTTGGATGATTCTTGCTGTTGTGTTGAGGGCTGTCCGTAGGGGGTTGGTGTGGGTGACCAGTAGTTCTAGGTATATTGCATTACAATAATCCAGGTGAGGGAGCATCATTTCTTGCATGACCATTCTGAAATCCTGAGGGTCAACGAGTGGTCTGAGACTTTGTACCATCTTTGCTTTGAGGAATATTGTTTTTGCTGTATTTGCAATCTGTTGTTTAATAGAAAGTGTTTGATCAAGGATGATCCCTAGGTATTTTATGTAAGATTGAACTTGTATTTGGGTTGCTCCCAGGGTGAGGTGAGATTGGGGGGGGGGGGGGGACAAAGGTTTGATCCTTAGTCTTGAAGTACTAGAAAAGGGGACTGTTTCTTCTGGAGAGAGATTTTCAATTGTGAGTATATATTTCTGGGAATTTTCTGAAAGGACTTCTTTGTATTAAAGCTAATTAATCTGTGAACCCACTGTTTTTGTTAAATCAGTCAGGGCCTAGTAGCAGCAGTTTAAGTTTAACTTTAAAACACAGAAGAGAGCTTTCTGGTTAAATTTAGATCCCAGCAGAGAGCTTGTAGTTTAAATTTCATAATAAGTCATAGCCTAGCAGCAGCAAAGAGCTATAATTTAAATCAAATCAGAATATAGCTTAGCATAAATGGCAAAACAGGGTTAATACTCTTTGGGCAACAAATAAAGTCTTCTAGAGACCTTTACAAAGAGGCCTTCTACCTAGGGGGCAAGAGATCTGTGAAACTTTTTCAATAGGTGTTAACACCAGGTGGCAGGTCAAAAGGCCATTTTGAAAGACTCTTTCTATCCAAGCAAGGACTGTTAAAAACCCAGGAAGTTGGTCACAGCTTACCTCAGCAGCACAGGCATAAATAGCTCAACCAGAGCTCTGTGATCCTCAGTCTTGAAGGACTAGAAAAGGGGACTGTTACTTCTGGAGAGAGATCTGCAATTGTGAGTATTTACTTCTGGGAATTTTCTGAAAGGACTTCTTTGTATTAAAGCTAATTAATCTGTGAACCCACTGTTTTTGTTAAATCAGTCAGGGCCTAGTAGCAGCAGTTTAAGTTTAAATTTAAAACACAGAAGAGAACTTTCTGGTTACATTTCATACCCAGTAGTTTAAATTCACTCAGGGCCTAGTATCAGCAAAGTACTTTTAGTTTAAATTTAAAACACAGAGGAGAGCTTTCTGGTTAAATGTGGAACACAGCAGAGAGTGTCACATGTATGATTTTCTCCCAGTTGTGAGAGGTCTTACGTGTGCACTAGGTGCAAGGAGCTCTTTGCTCTCAGGGAACGAGTCCGTTCTCTAGAGGCTAGAGTAGCAGACTTGGAAAACATAAGAAAGACAGAGAGGTACATAGACGACACCTACAGGGATATAGTCCTGAAGTCCCACCTCGAGTCTGGCAGCATCCTGTTGCCATGGAGGAGAGAGGTCACGTGACAGGAGAGCATCACCCTGGTGTGGCAGGAAGTGATCCTGTAACTAGGACCTATCCTCCAGGTGATGTAAAACCTTCTCGCACCGAGGAAGTTTCTCCAGGGCCATGTGCCCATCAGGGAAGGGTTAGGACAGCCGTTATAGTTGGTGATTCGATCATTAGGCATGTAGATAGCTGGGTGGCTGGTGGACGTGAGGATCGCCTGGTAACATGCCTGCCTGGTGCGAAGGTAGCGGACCTCACGCGCCACCTAGATAAGGTCTTAGATAGTGCTGGGGAGGAGTCTGCTGTCTTGGTACATGTCGGTACTAATGACATAGGAAAACGTTGTAGGGAAGTTCTGGAGGCCAAATTTAGGCTTTTAGGTAGGAAGTTGAAATCCAGAACTTCCAGGGCGGCGTTCTCCGAAATGCTTCCCGTTCCACCCGCAGGACCCAAAAGGCAGGCAGAGCTCCGGAGTCTTAATGCGTGGATGAGACAATGGTGCAGAGATGAGGGGTTTGGATTTGTTAGGAACTGGGGAACATTCTGGGGAAAGGAGGGGCTCTTCCGAAGGGATGGGCTTCACCTTAACCGGGATGGAACCAGGCTGCTGGCATTAACCTTTAAAAAGGAGATAGAGCAGCTTTTAAACTAGATAATAGGGGCAAGCCGACAGTCACCCAAGAGCGGATGGTTTGGAAGAATGTATCCTTGAAGGATACTACCAAAAGCAGAGAGGTTCCAATAAAGAGTAAAGTAGCCCAAATGCCCTCGAGTATGGAGCAGACAGAGCTTAAAGATCCCAAATTACCCATGTCTACCAATAGCCAAATTAATATGAATAAAATACAGTCTCTAAAATGCTTGTATGCAAATGCTAGAAGTCTAAAAATAAGATGGGAGAGTTAGAATATATAGCACTAAATGAGAGGTTAGATATGATTGGAATCTCAGAGACATGGTGGAAGGAGGACAACCAGTGGGACACTGTCATACCTGGGTACAAACTATATCGTAATGATAGAGCTGGTCAAATTGGTAGAGGGGTGGCGCTCTATGATAGAGAGGGCATTGAGTCAGAAAGGATTAAGGTTTTGCAGGAAACAAAATTTGCTGTAGAATGTCTATGGATTGAAATTCCATGTAAAAAGGGGAAGGCGATGCCAGTGGGGGTGTACTATCGACCGCCTGCCAAGATTGAACAAATGGATGATGAAATGCTCAAAGAAATCAAGGAAGCTAACAAAAGTTACAGCACAGTAATAATAATGGGTGATTTCATTTACCCCCATATCAACTGGGTAAGTGTCACGGCAGGACATGCTAGGGAGATAAAGTTCCTATATGAAATAAATGACTGCTTCTTGGAGCAGCTAGTTCACGAAGCGACCAGAGGAGAAGCCATATTAGACCTAGTCCTTAGTGGAACACCAGATCTAGTGGAAGAGATAAGGGTGTTGGGGCCATTTGGCAATAGTGATCATAGCATGATCGCATTTGATTTAATTAGTGGAGGAGGGATAGTAAGGAAATCCACAATACTACCTTTTAACTTTCAAAAGGGAGACTATGATAAAATGAGGAAAATAGTTAAGAAAAAACTAAAAAGAGCAGTTGCAAAGGTTAAAAACTTACATCGAGCTTGGCTGTTGTTGAAAAATGCTATCTTGGAAGCCAAGACCAGCTGTATTCCACGCTTTAAGAAAAGTGGAAGGAAGTCCAAAAAACTGCCAGCATGGTTTAAGGGTGAGGTCAGAGAGGTTGTTGTTGCCAAAAAAACATCTTTCAGGAAATGGAAAAAAGAGCCAAACGACGAAAACTGGAAATAGCACAAGCACTGGCAAGTCAAATGCAAGGCATTGATAAGGCAGGCAAATGGAGAATTTGAGAAGAAGCTTGCTGCGGAAGCAAAAACGCGAAATAAAGATTTTTTCAAGTACATTTGTAGCAAAAAACCTGTGAGAGAGTCAGTTGGTCCATTAGATGATAGAGGGATTAAAGGGGCACTAAGAGGCGACAGTGGAGAGACTGAATGAATTCTTTGCTTCGGTCTTTACTGAGGAAGATGTAGGGATGTTACCCATGACTGAAGTGGTATTTAAAGGTGCAGAAGAATTGAAGAAAATATCGATACATCGGTAAGATGTATTACAACAATTAGATAAACTGAAGAGTAGCAAATCACCTGGGCCAGATGGTATACATCCAAGGGTGTTGAAAGAACTGAAATATGAGATTGCAGACCTGCTATTAGTAATCTGTGAATTTTCATTAAAATCATCTGTAATACCTGAAGATTGGAGAATCGCCAATGTAACGCCAATTTTTAAAAAGGGTTCCAGGGGTGATCCGGGAAACTACAGACCGGTGAGCCTGACGTCAGTACCGGGAAAAATGGTAGAAACCATCATAAAGAATAAAATTACTCAGCATGTAGATAGCCATGGCCTAATGGGAGACAGCCAACATGGCTTTAGACAAGGAAGATCTTGTCTTACTAATCTGTTATGTTTTTTTGAAGGTGTGAATAAACAGGTGGGCAAAGGTGAATCGGTTGATATAGTGTATCTGGACTTTCAGAAAGCCTTTAACAAGGTCCCTCATCAGGGACCTTGGACTTTCGCTACGACTGGAATCCTCCTTCTCTGCTTTCAAAGCCTGTCTCAAGACCTACCTTTTCTGCACAGCTTTTGACCTTCCTTTCCCCCCTCCCTCTGCGACTGTATGACTGTTTGTTTGTGTTTTTTATCTCTCCTTTACTTTTTCTATATTTTATCTCAGCACTGTCCTTTACTCTACTTGAATGGCGTTCCTTTCTGTTTCCTTCCCAGTAGCTCCGTTTTGTTTTTATTGTACACCGCTGTATGCCAATTTGGTTTAAGCGGTATATTAAATTTTAAATAAAGATAAAGATAAAGAGACTTTTGGCAAAACTAAAGTGTCATGGGATAGGAGGCAGCGTACTATTGTGGATCAGGAACTGGTTAAAAGATAGAAAGCAGAGGGTAGGGCTAAATGGCCAATTTTCCCAATGGAGAAACATGAATAGTGGTGTACCCCAGGGATCTGTGCTGGGTCCGCTGCTTTTTGACATATTCATAAATGACCTGGAAATGGGAATAATGAGTGAGGTTATCAAATTTGCAGATGACACAAAACTAGTTAAAGTTGTTAATACCCAAGAGGATTGTGGAAAATTGCAAGAGGATTTTGATAAATTGGAAGACTGGGCATCAAAATGGCAGATGAAATTTAATGTGGACAAGTGCAAAGTTATGCATCTAGGGAAGAACAACCCAAACTATGTTTACACGATGCAGGGTTCCACATTAGGAACCACCACCCAGGAAAATGATTTAGGTGTCATTGTGGATACCATGTTAAAACCCTCGGCCCAATGTGCAGCGGCAGCCAAGAGAGCAAATAGAATATTAGGTGTCATAAGGAAAGGAATGGAAAATAAAACAAAAGATATTATAATGCCTCTATATCGTTCCATGGTGAGACAGCACCTTGAATATTGTGTGCAACTCTGGTCACCGTATCTTAAAAAGGATATAGCGTTATTAGAAAAGGTTCTGAGAAGAGCCACCAAAATGGTAAAGGGGATGGAAGAATACTCCTATGAAGACAGGCTAAAAAGGTTAGGGCTCTTTAACCTGGAAAAGGGACAGTTGAAGGGAGGTATGATAGAAGTCTATAAATTAATGAATGGAGTGGAACGGGTAAACGTAGATTGACTGTTTACGTTATCAGAATATAGAAAGACTAGGGGACATGCAATGAAGCTACAGAGTAAACTATTTAAGACTAATAAAAGAAAATATTTCTTCACTCAACGTGTAATCAAACTCTGGAATTTGTTACCGGAGGATGTAGTAAAGGCTGTTAGTGTAGCTGGGTTTAAAAAAAGTTTGGACAAGTTCCTGGAGGAAAGGTCCATAAACCATTATTAAGATGGGACCCAGGATATCAATGTTTGACCCAGTACAAGCATTGTGGAACCTATGTCTTTTGGGGAAACTGCTAGGTACGTATGACCTAGACTGGCCACTGTTGGAAACAGAATACTGGGCTTGATGGACCTTGGTCTGACCCAGTATGGCATATCTTATGTTCTTATAGAAGCAAATAGGGCTTCATATTTTTTTAAGGTTTATTGTAAGGTTGGTTTCTTAAAGCCAGTTTGAGACATCATTGAAGCAGTTTGTTAGATGAGTGTTTGTTGTATTTGAGGTTGTGATGGGTCCATAAAGCATTATGTCATCTGCGTAGATGTGGTGGTTGATATTGTGAGAGCATAATATTGTGCAGAGTGGTTGAAGGTGTATATTAAAGAGCATGGCGGAGAGAGCTGAGCCTTGCAGTATCCCTTGAGTCTGTTGAAGGGGGGGGGGGGGGCCATGCTGGTGCGGATTAGTTGATGTCTGTTGGTTATGTAAGACTGGAACAACTGAAGACTGAAGAAGGGCAAATGTGCTCCCTCTCCACAAAGCCGGAAGGTAGAGATTGGGAACTACAGGCTGGTTAGTCTGACCTATGTGGTGAGTAATTAATGGAAATGCTGCTAAAACAAAGGTGTGCAGTTTCTGGAATCCAGTGGATTGCAGGATCTGAAGCACCAGGGGTCTACTTGAGGTAGATCTTGCAAATGAATCTGATTTCTTTGACTGGGTGGCCAGAGAGTTGGAACGAGGAAGAGTGATAAACATGGTGTACCTGGATTTTAGCAAAGTCTTTGACATGTTTCCACATAGGCAATGTATAAATAAACTGAGCATCCTTGGTATGGGTCCTAAAGTGACTGACTGGGTTAGAATCTAGTTAAATGGGAAGTGGCAAAAGGTAGTGGTAAAAGGAGTTCGATTGAAGGATAAAGGTATTAGCAGTTGTGCGCCACAAGGACTGGTCCTTGGTTCTTTTTTTTTTTAACATTTCTGTAAGCGATATTGCAGAAAGGCTGTTAAGTAAGGCTTGCCTCTTTGCAAATTTTACAAAAATCTGCAGTAGGTCAAATTCCCTGGAAGGTGTAGACAACATGAGGAGGAATCTAGCAAAGCTTGAAGAATGGTCCAGAATTTGGCGGTTGAGATTAAATGCTAAAAAATACAGGGCCATGCATTAGGGCTGCAGAAACCCAAGGGAGAGGTATAGGATAGGGGTGAAGTAGTTCTGTGCATGAACAAAGAGTATGATCCGGGGGTGATCAAATCTGATGACCTTAAGGTGGCCAAACAGGTAAAACAGGTGATGGCAAAAGTCAGAAGGATGCTTGGGTGCACAGGGAAAGGAATGGATGGAAGGAAAAAAAGGTGATATTGCCTCTGTATTAGTCTCTGAGAGCTCATTTGAATTACTGTGTACAATTCTGGAGACCGCACCTTCAAAAAGATATAAGAAGGATGGAGTTGGTGCAGAGGGCAGCTACTAAAATGATCATTGATCTTTGTCATACAGAATAGGGGAACAGATTTAAAGATCTCAATATGTATATTTTTGGAGAAGGGATATGTGATACAGAAGTTTTACTACCTCTGTGGCATAAATGCACAGGAAGAGAAAGGAAGTTCTGGAAGGAAAAGGCGTAGGATAAAAGTGAAAGAGGGTAGTCTCAGGCATAATCTGAGGAAATATTCCTTTATAGAAAGAGTAGTGGATGTGAGCAACTGCCTCTTAGTGGAAGAGGCAGAGACAAGAACTCTATATGAATTTAAGAAAGAATGGGACCGCACAGAAGATCTCTAAGGCGGAAGAAGAGATTGTAGAACTCAGTATTCAGAGAAATGTGCATTTTAGGATCATTTGGGCATTTGTTTGGGCGCCTAAAAATTAAAAGTGTGCACAAATTGCTTGTGTACATGTATAGCTAGAAATTAATGTATGTACAAAATTTTGCATGTGCAAAAATGTTTTGGTGCACATAGAAGACATGCAAGACGAATATGCACAAAACACATGAAAATCACTAACATGTCATTTTAAATAAAGACTAACAGAATTTTTTTTTGACCCTGCACATCCCAAGAATTTAGTATGGAAGAGAAATCTGGATAGGCCGAATGGTCTTCAGCTGTAGTTACTTTCTATGGGCCCGATATTCAGTAGCAGCCGCTGAACCTAAGAGCTGGATATTCAATGCCTGGGCTCTGTCTGGCCACCAGCACTGAATACAGTACGTGGGTCAGCTGGATATCATTGAAGCTAACAGGGCAGTGGTGATATTCAGCTGCTGCCCAGTTAGCTTCAGTAGTGAACGTTAAGCCCAGCCTTTAATGTGCCTGACTTTCACGGCTGAGGGATAACCAGGTAGCGGCTGACTATTGCTGCTGCCTGGATATCCCTGGGTGCCGCCTCTGCTCTGCTCCTGAATGTCCCGATGCTAGCTGGTTAGCATCAGGGTGTGCAGTTAGTGCCGCTGAATATCCCAGTGACCACGATTAACACAGTTAGCAGGTCTGCATTAATCGCTTTGAATATCACCCCTATGTTTCTATGTATCTATGCAGTTTACAAAATAAAATAATAACAAACGTAATCTCACACAGAAGATACTATGAAAAAGGGGAAAAGAGAAGGGAATAAAGTTTAGTTTATAGGTGAAAAAGTAAATAGGGAGAACAGACCCTAAGCCCCCCAGCAGTACACAAATTCCAACAAAAACGTCTGATGTTGATCACACTAACATGATAAATCTGAGGCCAAAGCAGGTCTGCAAAGGATACAAGTTAGATGTCTAAGAGATGCCATCCCTAGAATGCCATAAATCTTGCTCCCTCTTTGAATGATTTATATGACTAAAATTATCCATTTAAATGGCTGGATTTGTCTTTTGAAAGTACTAATGTGGTCAGCCCCATTGCAGACTAGATATGTGCTTCGGAGTATTAGCCCGTCAGTGGCTACAAATATTACAAGCTGTAACTTGTCTACTGTACCTTTCCCATTCATGAACATCTGGAAGAACTCATCCCATGAGCTGCAGTTGGGAAGTGTTGGATTACTGTTCTGGAAATGGAAAAATGACACTGCCGTATCCTTTGGATTCCGAAAGATAACCAGTTTCTGTGAATGGGTAATGATACACAGGTAACCAAGTTTGTTATTACAGGGATATCTTAAAATGAAAGGATAAATTTTACATATCTGATAATTTACATTCCTTCTGCTAGATCAGTCCAGGCGAGTGGGTTATGCTACCTCACCAGCAGGTGGAGGCAGACTTGAGCAACTTTCAATGATGTCATTGCTCAGTATATCCTCTGGTTCAAAACAGAGAAGCCATGAAACTTCCTGGGGAGTAAGCAAAACTTAGAAACTCAGAAAACGTTATTAATCACTAAACACTTTTCCATACTAAGCACGTGCTCCATTACCATAAGGAAACTGGTATGATATTACAGGCCTAACTAGCCTTTAACAGCAGCCAGACTTCTAATCCTGCAGAAAAAGTCTTCCAGGGTGGGTCTTGGACTGATTTAACAGGATTCAAGGGAAGTAAATTATCAGGTATGTAAACTTTCTCCTTCCTCATCATCCTGCTGGACCAGTCCAGATGAGTGAGACCTACCAAGTAATGAGAGGGCCCAGGGTTGGAGGAAGACAAAGCTCAGGGCAGACTAACTTGTCAAAAGCGCAATTTGTACAGCTCCCACAAACATCTTGTAGGGCTTCACAAAGGCCTTCACTGAAGACCAGGAAGCCTCCTGACAGAAGTTCTCTGGAGACACCAGAGGAGACTCTACCTAGGAGGCCAGCACCCAGAGGAGTCAGTTCTGACCTACTCTGGCACACACCCACAGGTCAGTACATACACTGACCAATAGCCTCTTCAAGCCATCAGATAAAGGAAGACATAACCTCTATTAACATTTTCCTCAGACCGCCGAAGAGGACAGTAGAAGACCCAACCAAAGGGAAGATGTAGCAATTGTCCTGCAACTGAACAACACCCTCCACCTGTCCAGTGGATGCTGTGAGGGATCCTTTCAAAGGTCCTTCACAGATGGAAGGCAGAATAACATTCTGGACAGGAAGGAATGAGCAGCCTTACATAAGGACGCAAAGTTCTCCAAGTGATGAATACAATGAAGACCAGAATGGATCTCTGCAAGACAAGTGCTTAGCACAGATGCCAACTGGAGTACACTAGAGTTCCCAGGAAGGAACCATAAGCAGTCAACTCTATAGGGAGGTCCCAGGATGGGTCCAAGGAAAGGGGCCTTTCAATGCCTTCAAGCTCAGGAGAATGGGAGAATGGGCCTGATCCCGCAGTATAGGCAATGGGAAATAGCCCTTGCAGGGGACACTGAGGAGAATCCTCAAATGTTCCAAGAGCGGTGAGCTGCAGGGAAGCTCTACTGGGGAGTCCAGTATAAGCATTTCCTTAATAAAGCATTGCATATTACAATTCCTAGACTGGCTTGAGCCAAAACGTTAGGGATAGAAGGCAAGCAGCTTGTAGAAAGAGCTAATACATCTCCAATGTTGATAAAATTGTAGAAAGAACGGTCTGAGTTACACCCCAACCAGCTGCATCTCACAAATTGCTGGCTCCCATTGGATCCATAGAGATGACAAGAACACACCAAATGCAAAAAGAACCATCCCTATTCTAACTCGGGCCCTGAAGGATTCACAGTAACCATCTTTAGACTCTACACACAGCTTTACACATGAGCCCTTGGCCCCTCAAGGGCTGCCTTTCAGGAGTCTCCACTGCTGTTAAACAGCAAGCAGCCCTTAAGGGAAACTGCTCTGTCACAGCTTGGAGTCAGAATAGGTAGACTAAGGAGGGTGGCAGCACTGATCACTGGCCCAAACCTCTGCTGCCCTGAACTGGAAGGAAACTGAACCAGTCTTAATCAACAGCTTCTGCCTAAGGGGTTTGCTGCAAGCCCCTTAATATCCTGAAGGAGACTGCATTTGAGGACCATTTGGCCCTACTCTGATAGCCATGTCAGGAGACATTTGCGACTTTGGGAACAGGGCCATAGTCATATTACTAGCAGCAGATGATCCTCACGACAACAATACTCCCTATACAAGACAAGATACCCTTCACTCAGTTGTATATAAGTTATGTAAATTGTTGTTATAACTATCTTATGTTACGCTAAACACAGTTCTATGTAAAGTTAACGTTCCTGTTACATGTAAACCGCTTTGATTTCGTGACTAAGCGGTATGGAAAAACAGTTCCATAAGCAAAATAAATAGCCTCTAGGCATTTACTGCACTGCCCAAGAGCTAAAGGTAGCAACTGTTGAGGCTTCATAAGGACTCCTACTTTCCCAAATTGAAATTCCTTAAGCACAGCACCTCCCTCGGGAAGGTCATGTGCACAGTTCAGTAAAGAACAGGACTTCCACCCCAGGGACCCAAGGACTGACCCTGCCTAAAGAAATGCCGAGACAGGAGCAAAGGGTATCAAGGGCCCAGTTCGGGGGTTCCCTCCCTAAAACCATACGCTGTTATGTAGAATCAGGGAGGAAGAAAAACGCAGGACCACGGGCTAGCAACCAAGCCTAAAGAGGAACGGCCTTCTAAACCCCCTAGAAGCCAGCTCTGCAGGCTGCAGAGCTGCCATAGTGTCCAGCAAAGGGCATAAACAAGGCCAGCAATGACAAGGCGGATTGCAGAGACCTCACCCTGATCCTGGGGATCTGCCATTCCATCCTCCCTACATTTATCTTCTGGCAACAAGCAATTCACTGTAGGGAAAAAGTTTAGGCTCCTGGAGGAACAGAGGACTGCAAGGGCTGTGACCCTCGTAGCTGCCCTTGAAAGGAGTTCTCCTGGACTCCGGGTCCCCAGAGAGGCAGCCCAGGCCTCACCCCCCCACGAATGGGTAATGCGAAGTAGCTATCCAGAACTGAATATAGCTGCTGAGCTGTTTCAAGGGCTGCAGAGCCAGCTGGTTGAAGAGGAGGGTCCTGAAGTCCCTCAGGGAATATGGACATGGTTAAGGCCTCCTTGCCAAGCTTTGCCTTTACCAGGGCTAGTCCGCAATCTGAAATGGCTGCAGTGCCTATCGGCTGGAAAAAAGGCCATAAAAAAGTAGAAAGAATGACGGGGTCCACGAAAGCAGCATTCGTCCTCGGGCCCTCAGTGGAGGGTCCCTAAATGCCAAAAAAGATGTCCCTGGCTATGCAGGGGCAAAAATAAGCAGCTGCAAAGAAAAACCACTGTGAGTTGCTGGCTGCATGGGACCGTATGGCTGAAACCTGCAGCGGCAAAGTTTTAAGAACGCCACGAAAAAAATGCACTGGAAAAAGAAGCAAGGCTGCAGTGAAAAAGGGAATCCCAATGCCTGCTGGGTAGGAAACCCTTTCAAGAAAGCTTTGGGCACCTATGCAGGCCCAGCTGCCAAACAAAGGGTTTTTTTTTTTCCCATTTGGAGGTGCTTTATTAAAAGCAATAGAAAGCCAAATGCTGCCCATTCAAAGTAATGGGAAAAAGAAAAAGACAGAAGAAAAATACAGAATAAATACCTAGCAAGAATAGAAGGACAACAAGAGGGAAGGGGATCCTGGGCCCAACTTATTGACCCCCCCCCCAGGCGCCCCATAGGGTCCTCTTGCTCTTCTTCTGGCCCACTTTACAAAAACGTCAGACTGCCATTCCATAACAGCACCGATGAGCACTGTAAATACATCAGTACCACCTACTGGGAAAATTAACCAAGCCGCATTATTAGATCCCTACACAGACACTCACTGCTAACAGAATACCTGGCCTTAGTCACACATTCTAAATGTAGATAGACCCTCACCAAGTACAGAACAAATTACCACAAACTGACAAGAGAAATATGTAGTCAAAAATTAAACAGAAATCCCAAGAAGCCAGACTCTGCATGCAGTGCAGCACCAAAGAAATAGAAACTGCAATTACTCCGTATTGTACCAAATATTGAAATGAAAGATAATATACTTTCCAAAAATTGACATATTCCAATCACTACATTCAAAGTCAATTTTTTTGTACCTTTGTTGTTTGGCCATTTTATTTTTTTAACCATGTTGATCCCAGTCTCTGGATTTTGCTTTCCTCTGTATCTCTCCAATCCATTTGCCCAATTCTCTCTTCTCCTGTCTTCATTTCCTCCTCTTTAGCCATCTCTCGCATTGATCTTTTCATTTCACTTTCTTCTGTCTCTCTGTCCACTCAGATTTCATTCCTTCTTACAATCCAGTCTTCAATCTTCTTTCTACTGCATGTATGTACAACTGCCCATCTCTTTCTAGCACCCTGGCCTGCCATTCCTTATCCCCTTATTCCCCAGTCTCCCCACCGCCTCTCTATCATCTCCTCTCTCTTTTCTTCTCCTTCCAGAATTTTGTCTCACTCTCTCTTTGTTCAATATCTCTTCTTCATTTCTGTGATTATTTTCCAGCTGTCTTCCTACCTATCCCCCATGCCCATGTCTGTGTCCTTCTCCCACAGCTGAAACCCAGCATATCTTCTTTATATTCCTGCTCCAATGCCCCTATGTCCATCATTCACCTATGTCTGATCCCCCTCTTATGTCCAGTAACTCCCCTCTGTGTTCCTACCCCCCTGCATTCAGCCTCTGCTCCATCACCCCATTCCCCACCCCCTTGGGTTTAGCATTCCCTCTCTGTGTCCCTAATCCTCCAGCCACATGTGCCAACATCTTCCTGTCACCTTCTCTCCCTCCCTATGTTCAGCATCTGATCTCGTGTCCCTATTTGCCCATGTCCAAAATCTCCCCTGTGACACCCTATTTCCTCTCTTTTCAACATTCCCCACCTAATTCCATCCCTCACTCTGTGTCTCCCGTCTCCATATCTCCTTTCCACCCCCCCCCCCCGCCAAGTTACCCACCTCCGCAGTTCCTTTGTTGGGACCTATGGCACTTATCTAGCTCTCTTCTCTTGCCAATGCCTACCTCCACTGCCACTGCTGGGACCCGTGTCAGCAGCAAAACAACAGCCAAAACAGAGTGGAGGCTGCAAGTTCGTTCAGAAGCATCACTCAGGGCTCTATCAGTCCCACCGCTTCTGACGAAAACTTCCTGTTTCTAAGGGGTGGGACAGGCAGAGCCCTGAGTGACGTGCCTGAAGTAACTTGCAGGCTCCGTTCTGTTTTTGCTGTTGTATTGGCACTGCCGCAGGTCCCGGCAGCAGCAGCAGAGGTAGGCACTGGCAGTAGAAGGAAGCTAGACAAGTGCTGCAAGTCCTGGCAGCGGTGGCGGAAGTAGGCACAAAAAAAAACATCTTTCCAATTGCCACTTTTATGGCTCTGCCAGCAGCCAGCCTGGCCATATAAAAACCGGCCAAGCTGGCTGAAAACTGGCCAGTTGGCAACCCTAGAAATAGCATGGACACAGGGCAACTGAATTCCCTTGGGTTCTGACTATGGAAATGAGATGGGGCTAGGAAAAAGCAAGTAGGGGTATATCATTTTTAGGTCCCCATACATGCTTTTCACTTTATGCAATGAAAAAGAAAGGCAGCATTGAAACTTGTGGGATTTTCAGAGGCTGCTGAAAGTTGCCCTCTATGGGAATATTTGTAGACGGCATTTGTACATGCATTTGCCAAAATGTGCAAGTAAAATGGTTTGTACAAAATTGCACCAAGCATAAAAGTATGCATGGGGGGGGGGGAGACTTACTCGTGCTGTAAGGATTGCCGAGGAGCATGGATGGAATCACGAAGTGCGAGTGTTGATTACAAAACACCTTAATCCATACGCGTACTTCCATACTGTGGGTGCTCTCGAGCAGGCATAATGTTCGTGCGTAGAATGTGGCCAGGATTTGTGCAGGATTTATGCTGGCATTGTATAAAGATAAGTAGGCACCTAATTGTCTTTCTAAAAAAGGCATCTGCCAACTACTACTACTACTACTGAGCATTTATATAGCGCTACAAGACGTATGCAGCACTGCATAGACATGTAAGAGACAATCCCTGCTCATCAGAGCTTACAATCTAGTTAACACAGACAACACAAGGGAAACACAAGGAGATCAGGTGAGTCAAGATCCGAAAGCGGCAGCGAAGAGGTGAGTTTTCAGCCTGGATTTGAAGAGGGTCAGAGAAGACGCCTGATGTACAGACTCAGGTAGTTTGTTCCAGGCGTAAGGTGCAGCAAGGTGAAAAGAGTGAATTTATTTATTTATTTTATTTAGTCTGGAGTTAGCAGTAGAATAGAAGGGCACAGATAGAAGCAATTTGCCAGAAGAGCGGAGTTCCTGAGGTGGGGTGTAGGGAGAGAAAAGAGAGGAAAAGTAGTGAGGAACTGCAGAGTGAATGTGGTTATAGGTCAACAGGAGAAGTTTGAACTGGATGTGGAAACGGATAGGAAGCCAAAGAAGTGACTTGAGAAGAGGGGTAATATGAACATGATGAGGCTGGTGGGAGTGTTGAACAGATTGGAGGGGAGAGAGATAGACTCACTTAAGCTAGGCAACCTGTTACAAAATTACCCTTTACATGGGCAAAAATTGATGTTGATAAAATTATCTGAGATATAGGTAATTGCTCCAAGAGAGTCAGGCCTTGTGCATTGCTGCACCAGTTAACAAGCACCTTGCCACCTACTGGAGGCAGACAATACTGACTTTCCTCAGAGTTGCACCAGAGGATATACTGAATGATGACATCACGGAAAATTGCTCAAGTCTGCCTCCACCTGCTGGCACACTCATCTGGACTGAGCTAGAAGGATGATATGGAAATATAGCTTTGCAATGCCACAGTGGTCTATCATGTACTCAGCATGTGAATTAAAAATAAATGTAATCAGAGATGGGTCGATATCTTTGTATCACTATAGCATGGACTGCCTGCAGAACAAATCAATCTGTACTAGAGGAGATCAAACCTAAGCTTTCCTTAGAAGCTCAAATGACAAGATTTCGACTTTCATACATCATGCAAAGAGAGAGATCATTTGAGAAAGACATCATGCTTAGCAAGGTTGAAGGTCAGCACAAAAGAGGAAGACTGGGAATGTGATGGATCGATACTATAGCAGCAGCTAGGGATGTCAAATTTGCTGACTGAACACAGTTTAGAACAGCTATCCAGAGGGTCGCCATGAGTCAATATCTACTTGACGGCACTTAACAATTAGACATAGGCACAACAGGTTTTCTATTTGTAGTCTACTCTAGTGAACAGAGCAGTTTTCAAAGTTATTTCTGCAAGTAAACATAGGGGGCTTACCTGTAAAAATAAATCCTTTAAAAATTCCCTTGGGTTCTGACTATGGAAATGAGATGGGGGCTAGGAAAAAGAAAGTATGGGAATATTGTTTTTAGGCCCCCACACATGCTTTTCACTCTATGCAATGGAAAAGAAAAGAAAAGACAAGACAGCATTGAAAACTGTGGGATTTTCAGAGGCTACCGAAAGTTACCCTCTATGGGGATAATTTTATAAGGCATTTGTACATTTATGTGTGTACTTTATGCGCGTACTTCCATATTGTGGTGCTCTCAAGCAGGTGTAATGTTCATGCCTGGAATGTGCTCATGAGTTGTGCAGGATTTATGCTGGCATTGTATAAAGACAAGAAGGCGCCTAATGGTCTTTCTAAAAAAGACATCTGCCAACCCATTTAACCTAGGCAACCTGTTATAAAATTACCTTCCTATTCGTCTCTCCGGGCCAGTTCAGGACCTTAGGGTAGTTGGACCTTAGGGTAGTCGCCAATCCCCTCCAGCAGCTGAGGACTGATCACTGAAAACTCTTGCTGACAGCCTACCTCGCTCCCCCTGGTGTCAGAGAGACAGTCTTTCAGTCCTCAGCAGCTGAACAGGACGTGCGGCTGACAGGCTCCCCAGAGAAGCAAATAGGAATAGGGCTTTATTTTCTTTATTTCCACAGTGCAAAAGATAAAAAAAAAAAAAAAAAAAAGGTTAAAGTGGAGTAAGGCTGACATAGCTAAGCCTGTCAGGTTTGTTCTAGCAGAGCAAACAGTACAGGAAGTTTGTTTATTCTCTTTTTTTCTTTCCTCTGAAAGGAAGGGGAGTAATTATATAATTCTGAAAGAGACAAGGAAGCTCTGCCGGATTTCTGGTGCCTGCTTGGCAATTCGGTCTGATTAGGGCAGAGCCTGCCTATTCTTTCAGACGTGGGTGCTTCGGGGTGTTGGGAAGAGGTCTGGGAGCCCCAGAGTCCTCTCCCCGCCTGTAATCGTCTTAGTTCCAGCTTCCCGCTGGCAGCGGGAGAGCGGACGGCGACGGTCTCAGCCTCTCCGGGAGTTCAGGTAGGAGCTTGGTTTGTTAAGTTTTTCTTCGCTATAGGATCTCAGCAGAAGTGGTTAGAGCGGTGGTTTTTGGCTACCGCCGTTCTTAACGCCGGTTCACCATGTGTTTTTCCTTCGCGCTGATTTTGGATCATCGGCAGCGGTCCCAGGCTGCAGTGGTGATATTTTAGTGTGTCTTAGTGATGGAGAGTCACAGGGGTCCCGAGGATGATGGCGTTAGCAGTCCATTTCTGAAAGAGCGGGAACGGCGGCCATTTTAACTGAGCCGGCCGTTTCTCCCGCGTTGCACAAAAAGGAGGGAAAAAGAAAATCCAAAACGCTCAAGTCTTCCTCTGCTGAGGGTCCACAGCCACAGCCTCTTTCAGCGGAACAGGCTTCTTGGCACTCCTTGTTCTCTCCGGAGTTTATTTTAGTGCTGCACAGTGCTTATTTGTTAAAAAGCTCTCAGGTTCCTCTATCTCCTGCTAAGGGCAGCATGTCAGCTTCTGCAAAGCTCGATCTCCCCGGAGCTGGTGAAGAGGTCTCTCCTATGTCTAAAGGGCTGGAGTTAGTGTTAGAGGGGGCTACGTCTCAGAGTACGAAGGAATTCTTGCAAGAAGAAGGAGAATGTCCTTCAGAATCCGGTTTGGAAGCATGGCCGGGAGAGTTGGAGGAGGGGGAGTTAGGGCCCGGCGAGGATCCGAATATGTTTAGAGTTTTTAGGAAGGAAGAGCTTGGGGCATTGATTACTCATTCTCTGGCAACGTTAAATATGGCGCTTCCTGCGGTTCAGCAGGAGCCGCTGGAGGATCCTTTGTTACAGGGTTTGAAATCTGAGCAGCGCTGTTTCCCCATCCACAGAGTCATTAAACAAATGACTGAATCTGAATGGGAGTGTCCTGAGGCGACGCTAAGGGGGGGCCGTGCTATGGTGCGTCTCTACCCCGTGCCCCAGGAGGAAAAGGACTTGTTGCGAATGCCTAAGGTGGATGCGCTGGTGTCAGCGGTCACCAAAAAGACCACAATTCCGGTGGAAGGAGGGACAACTCTGAAGGATTTTCAGGATCGTAGGTTAGAAGCGCTTTTGAAGCAGGCTTTTGATTCCAGTGCTCTGGCTCTGCAAGCTTCGGTTTGTGGGGCTTATGTCTCCAGGGCTTCAATCCTGTGGCTGCAAGGGAACATAAATCCGGTTAAAGAGGAGGAGGCTTCGGCAGAAGGAGCGAAGCTAGAGTCGGCAGCGGCTTATCTAGCAGATGCCTTTTATGATTTGGTGAGGATTTCAGCGAAGTCAATGGCTTCTGTGATTGCGGCTCGGCGATTCCTCTGGCTGCGGAACTGGGCAGCGGATGCGTCATCGAAAGCTCGTCTCAGTAAGCTTCCGTATAAAGGCAAGTTGCTCTTTGGAGAGGCCTTGGAAAAGATTGTAAAAGATTTAGGCAATTCTAAAGGGGGTCGCCTTCCGGAAGACCGTCCGAGGGCGGCAAAGTTCGGCCCCTCGCAGAGGGGGCAGGGGCGAGACTTTCGCAGGTTCCGCGGATCGCGATTTACCCCTTATCAACGTGGCCGGTTTGTGGCAAGAGGCCAGTCCTTTCGAGGAGCTAGGGGGTTCAGTAGGGGTCATTTCAATGCCCAACAGAACTCAGCTAAGAAACCGCAATGAAGGGGCGCTGGTCCAGGTGGAGACTCCTGTCGGAGGGCGGTTGCAGGGGTTCCTCTCTGCCTGGGCCAGAATAACTACGGACCAGTGGGTTCTCGAAATCATCAGGGAAGGCTATGCCCTGGAGTTCGCTCACCCACTGGTAGAAGCGTTTGTGTTCTCTCCTTGTGGGCCTCAGCTGAAAAGGGAGGCGATCAACGCAATGTTGTCGCGTTTGTGGCGTCTTCAAGCAGTGGTGCCGGTCCTGGCAGACCAGTGCGGCTTAGGTCAATACTCGATTTATTTCGTGATGCCCAAAAAGGAAGGTTCTTTTCGGCCAATACTGGACCTCAAACACGTGAATCGTTGTCTGAGAGTGCCTCATTTCCAGATGGAAACTTTGAGGTCCGTGATTCGGGTGGTACGCCAAGGGGAATTTCTCTCTTCCATAGATTTGACGGAGGCGTATCTGCACATACCGATCAGGAAGGAGCATCAGAAGTTTCTGAGGTTTGCGGTGCCCATGGGGCATTTTCAGTTCCGAGCACTGCCGTTCAGTCTGGCTACAGCGCCACGGACTTTCACCAAGGTGATGGTGGTGGCGGCGGCGGCGCTACGGAAGGAGGGCGTGCAAGTGCATCCCTATCTGGACGACTGGTTGATCCAAGCACTGTCTCTAGCGGAGGCCACCTCGGCAACCGCACGAGTGGTGCAGTTTCTCGAAGAGCTAGATTGGGTCATCAACCGCACGAAGAGTCATTTGCAACCAGCAAGGCAACTCACTTATCTGGGAGCTTTCTTTGACACAGAGAAGGGCGCAGTTTTCCTTCCGGTGGACAGAGTGCAAAAGATTTTGCGGCAGGTAGCGGAGTTCTTATGGGAGAAGGCTCCGATGGCTTGGAAATATATTCAGTTGTTGGGCTCAATTGCGGCGGCCTTGGACCTGGTGCCGTGGGCCAGGGAGCATATGCGGCCGCTTCAGCAGGCGTTGCTGTTCAGATGGTCTCCGGAGGATCATCCTCTCTCTCTCGCAGGTTACTGTGTCCGGAGGAGGTGCATGTCAGTCTGCAGTGGTGGTTGATTCCGGAGCATCTTCAAGTGGGAGTTCCGCTGGCGCTGCCAGACTGGATTTTGCTAACAACATATGCCAGCCTTTCCGGTTGGGGGGCCCATTGTTTGACACAGGTAGCGCAAGGCTTCTGGTCAGAGGCAGAGAGTGTTTGGTCCATCAATCGCTTGGAGTTGAGGGCGGTGCGTCTGGCGTTGGTGCACTTTGTAGGTCTGCTCGAAGGGAAGGCAGTTCCGGTGTTCTCCAACAACTTGGTAACAGTATCTTACATCAACAGACAAGGAGGTACGGGCAGTGCGGTGCTGTTAGAGGAGAGTCAACTGTTGTTTCAATGGGCGGAAGTCCATTTCTTGGCAATTTCGGCAGCGCATGTGGCAGGCAAAGATAACGTTCAAGCGGACTATCTCAGCCGTCATGTTCTAGACCCCGGAGAGTGGGAACTGAACTGGGCAGTCTTTCACGAGATCACAGCACGGTGGGGTCAGCCAGTCATGGATCTCATGGCCACATTAGTGAATGCCAAGGCGTCTTGTTTTTTCAGCAGACGCAGAGAGCACATGTCGGAGGGCCTCGACGCTCTGGCTCAGCCCTGGCCGGGGGGGCAGCTACTTTACATATTCCCTCTGTGGCCGATGTTAGGACGAGTCACTCAGAGGATAGCGAAATACGACGGGACGGTGATCTTGATTGCGCCAGATTGGCCCAGGCGTCCATGGTATGTGGATCTGATGCGCTTATTGGTGGAACCGCCTTGGCGGCTGCCCGCACAGATCAACCTGTTGTGCCAAGGGCCTGTAGTGATGCCGCAGGTGGATCGGTTCTTGCTTACGGCTTGGCTCTTGAGAGGGAGCGTTTGCGCCGTAGAGGATACTCAGGGTCGGTGATAGCCACTATGCTGCGCTCTAGACGGCGGTCGACTTCCTTAGCGTACGTTCGGGTTTGGCGTATTTTTGAAGCGTGGTGTAAAGATAGGCAGGTCAGACCCTTGGGAGCGAAGCTACCAGATATCTTAGCATTCCTTCAGGCTGGTCTAGAAAAGGGGCTAGCCCTTAGTATTCTGAAGGTGCAGTTGGCGGCGTTCGCTTGTTATAGAGGTAAGGTGCAGGGGGGCTCGCTCTCCTTGCATCCGGATGTGTGGCGTTTCCTGAGGGCTGCCAACATCATGCGGCCTCCGGTTCGGCCAGTGGTTCCTCCGTGGGATTTGAATTTAGTTTTAGAAGCCCTGACGGGGCCGCCGTTTGAGGCCGGAGCTCCTGGAAATATCAGGGAGTTCACCTGGAAGACAGTTTTTTTAGTGGCCTTGTGCTCGGCGCGTAGCATTTCGGACCTGCTGGCGTTCTCGTGTAGGGAGCCGTACATTCAATTTTCGGAGGAGAGAGTCGTTTTGAGACCGGTGCCGTCTTTTCTCCCGAAGGTGGTTTCCAGCTTTCATGTGAATCAGGTCATTTCCCTTCCTACCTTTGTTTCTCAGGAGGGGAGGGAGCGGGATCGTGCCCTACAGAGGCTGGATTTAGGTCTAGTGCTCCGTAGATACCTGCGGAAAACGGAGCCGTTTCGGAGGTCCGACAGATTGTTCATGCTGTTTGGGGGTGCAGCTAAGGGTAACGCAGCTTCCAAGGCTTCTATTGCATGTTGGGTGAAGCATGCCATTCGAGCGGCGTATGAGTCGAAAGGCTTGGCGGCTCCGGTTGGCCTTAGGGGTCATTCGACTAGAGGTCAGGCGACCTCGTGGGTTCAGTATGCGTTAGTGCCGCCGGTGAATAACTGTCGAGCGGCGACCTGGTCTTCTCTTCATTCGTTTGCCAAGCACTATCGGTTAGATGTACAAGCCAGGGAAGATGCTAGAGTGGGGGCCTCGGCCATTGTTGCGGGGCTCGCAGGTCCCTCCCGGGCATAGGTACTGCTTTGGTACTGCTGCCCTAAGGTCCTGGACTGGCCCGGAGAGACGAATAGGAAGGAGAAATTAGACCTTACCTGCTAATTGTCTTTCCTTGAGTTCTCTCTGGGCCAGTCCAGGGCCCGCCCGATATAGTCTGCGAGCGTTGGAGAGTTTTTGGTCCTCGGCTAGCGTTTCAGAAATTGTTAAGGTTGCCAAGCTGGTGGCCGGAGCTGGGGGTTGTTGGATGATATATTCAAAGAAATATGTGGCGCGTTCCTCTTCGGTGGGGGAGGTTTTCGTCAGGTACTCCAGTTATTTAAAAAAAAAAAAAAAACCACAAAAGAATTAAAAAAACAAAGAGAGGTGGTAACCGAGGCTTCCTGTTATTGACCGGGATAGTCTTATTTTTTCTTAGTTCCAGTTTTGCTCGTTATAGTTCCACGGCTTTGATACCTTAAGACTGTCTCTCTGACACCAGGGGGGGGCGAGGTAGGCTGTCAGCAAGAGTTTTCCGTGATTAGTCCTCATCTGCTGGAGGGGATTGGCGACTACCCTAAGGTCCTGGACTGGCCCGGAGAGAACTCAAGGAAAGACAATTAGCAGGTAAGGTCTAATTTCTCCTTCTGCAAGGGCAAAAATAGATCTTTAAAAAATTATCTGGGATATAGGTACCTACACCCTGTGCACACAAAGGTTTGTCTGACCTAGTTTCTGGGGGTGGAGGTTTGGGTGGGGTTTGCAGTTATATGTACATTTTATGAATACATGGATGAGCATATAAAATAAATGGGAAAATCTATCTGTGCCTGAAAGGAGGAGTAAAGGTGTGTGCGTACATTCTGTGGGGTAAGTTTAAAAATGAAAATATGTTCATACTTACCCTTTTGCAATAGTGGTGAACCTATGTGACCCTTGCCGCACTGAATCCCTTAATGAAAGGAATATTCTCACTGATACGAGTATTCATATTCTGACTCGTTCTTTAATTTAAGTAAACAGTGAAAGAGATCTGGGTATTCCAGTTATATAAACTGTACACATAAATAAGAAACTACATCAGTCTCAGTCTATAGGATGTGGAGGAACAGATTCATTACCTAGGAACTTTTGTTGAGAAGAAAGGAGTGAGACACTCACCTTGATTTTATTTTTAAAGAATGACTCGGGTATGTTGTCATGATGCAGATGAGTTGCTAATAACCTTGGAGAGACCTGTTGATTTCTTCTCTTGAAAACAGAAGAAACAAAGAAATTAGTAATATGCATGGCTTAAGTCACGTAGAGGGGGAAGTGTATATGATGGGAAATCATGATTAGACTACAAATGACCAGTGCAGCTTTTTCTGTCTTGCATCTTTACAGTTGGTTCAGAACATGGCTGTGAGATTGATTAAAGGCCTTCAGAAGAGGGATCATGAGACCCATATTCTGAAGCTTTAGATTGGCTTCCTATCCAGTATTGTATTAGGCATAAACCAATGACATTAGTGTTTTGCTTGCTGCATAATATGGCTTCTTGTTGTTTTTCTATAAAAGTGGCCCCTTCGTCCCTGCTTGTTGGTTGAGACTGCAGGAGATTGCTACAATCTCAACCAACAGAGAGAGAATGTTTAGAAAAGTAAAGCCTTTTTTAAAAAAAGAAGTCACTATAAATACTTACTGGTGAAAGTATTAAACCAGCTCTCTCGTAACTTCTCACCATGTACTCTCAATTTTTTAAAAAATATCTATACATGAAGGTCTTCCAGTACTTATAATAACCCATAATAGCAAAAGGATTTAAAAAGACCTCAGAAAACTACCCTGTAACATTTGTCTAGGGCTAGTTATCTATCATTGTTTCTTAAAAACAACCCTTATGTATTATTTCTCAACAATTCAAAAGTTCAAAATTTCAATGACTTAAATATATGTGCATCAAATTCATTTAACTTGCCTTATGTGTCTGCGCCCCTATAGTACTTTTACAGACTCCAGTTAATCCACTGAAAATCCAACCGATACTTTAACCCCCCAACCGCAAAGTTTATGTGGCACCATTTTGCCTTTACTCTATCAGGACCTTCATTGCAGTGAGCCTATAAAACAGTTTTCAGTGATATAAAATTGTCCATACTCTAGGGAAAACCCTCTGCAACGGCCATTGTTGGTCATGTTCGTTCTCTGCATATTGGTCAATCTGTTTTAGGGGGGGGGGGGGGTTCAAAACAGGAAGATTTTTAAAGAGAATATGGTGAGCAGTTGCATTTATCAGGGACTTAGAATAGTAAAGCAAACTCCCAAACTCCAGCAAACTAATTAGTCTGTTTCTCCCCCAAAGTTTTGATTCATCTCCCCATCCCTTTCCAATCGCAAATGTTTAAATACATGTGCCAGTATCCTCACCATATGTGAAACATGCCAGTGTCTCCTTCACCTTCCCACCCTCTGAGTGCAAGTCAAATTTCCCCTGTATCTTTGAGCTAAAGTGCAATGAACTTCATGCTATAATTAGATTTTCAAAGGGATTTTGATATTGACTGAACTGAGAACTTTCTAGGCTTGTGGAAGGTTCCATGATGTAGGATCACATGTTGCTTTTTCACAAAGTCGTAAACCAGAAAACCATCTAAAATAGATTAAAAACTCCTTTATGCTAGGGAACCAGGATATAAAGCGAGACTCTGAGTCCCTGGGAAGCAGTGGGAAGCAGTGCTGTGCTCTTATGTTCTCCGCTGATGGAGTAAGAAGGTTGCCTAGGGGGTTGTCCTCTCAAGGAATATTACAAGACAGGAAGAGAGAGTGTGAGGAGTCTTTAGGAAAGTCCAACCAGCTAAGTACCAGTGAGGTTTTGTGTTTGAGAAGCACGGTGACAGAGACTCTTGTAGGAAACAGAGGGAGGCCAAAGATTTCCATAAAGAGAATGTTCAATGAACTAAAAGTGGGTTATGTGTATGAATGATCCAACTTTCTACCTCAGTAGGGGATAACTGGAGATTTTTTATTGTGACCGTTTTTCACTTTTCTGTCTGTCCTATTTATTTATAGACTTTACTAAACTTTAGTTGGTTTGAAACAAAACTTAGACTGCACTTAAATGTTCTGCTATGGAGTGTAAGTAGAGTTAGTGATCTCTTAAGGCCTAAGGCCTCCCAGCACTTGCTGGGCCCATCCCAGAATTTGCTCCCAGACACTGCAGAAGCTGATAATTGCTGCAGCCTCTGAAGATGGATCCTCCAGCTATATGGTGTGTATCCCATCAAGAGTGAAGGAAAGGAGCTGCTATATATATAATTTAACAAGTGGGGAAATCATACAGCTCATGGAATTCTTTCCAACTCCTCCATGTATGTATGTTTAACTGTACCATCTGTGTGTGTGTGTCTGACTAAGAGAAGGAAGAGTGTGGCTATGTTCATGGGGATGGGGTAGTTTTTGGGAGGTAGTAAGTTGGGTGGTTACAGTGCTACATATGTCTATGCTATACAAATGATACGTAGTAGTAGTTGTATTGTACTAATGGTGGAAGTGGGATAGGGTAGGGACAAGGGGCAGGGAGTGGCTAAGTGGGAGTTAGTTTTAGAGGTGAGGGTAGTTGGGGGATGGGGTAGTTGCAATGGGTACTTATTGGGGTGGAATAGTTGAGGATAGTAACATAACATAGTAATTAACAGCAGATAAAGACCAGCATGATCCATCTAGTCTGCCCAGTAAGGTGGCTACAGCTGTAGAGTTGTAACTGCCACTCTGTGCAGGTCACTCTCCATCTATGTTTTTGCTTAAGGTTGTATCTGCCGCTCCAAGCAGGTTACTCCTCTCTGTTCCTGAAGTTAAATACATTTGCTTCGATTCCATCTTCTTGCTATATAGTTATGTTCTGTGTCTGTCCCATGCCTTTTTGAATTCCGTCACTGTTTTTGCTCCTTTGGCAGGTCATTCCAGGCATCAATTCATCTTTTCCATGTAAAAGTATTTCCTGATGTGCTTTTAAGCTTATTTTCTTGCAGCTTCATTTCATGTCCTCTAGTTCTACAGCTTACTCATCTTTAAGAAAGGTTTATACATTAACACCCTTTATATATTTAAACGTCTGTATCATATCCCTCCTGTCCTTCCTCTGAAGGGTGGGGGGATACTTTTAGGGGATATTGGGGACATGGTCAGAAGAGCTAATTATACCAATTGATAAAAAGGAGGACATGACCAATGTTCCCTCTAATTTTCTGTAGGCTGTGTGTGCATAAAGTATCAGCTGTGTGCAGCTTTTGTAGGAAGGTTAAATTTTTGTGCACCACATAACGACACTCGGAGTTATGTACTTTACAATTTGACTACACGTCAGAATACAGTATGTACACCACATTGATTTTAATCAAATTAAATGAAAATAGATGATTACTAAATGAAGTGGGAAATTTCTAGTAATTACAATCATAACTTTTAAATTTTAAGACGTCTGTGTTGTTTTCTATCAGAATCAGAGCCGTAATTTTTGTGCGCTCTGTTGTAAAGTATGTGCGCTCGCTTGGCGAGGTGTGTGCACGCGCACACGTGCACAGCTTAGAGGGAACAGTGGACATGACCAACCCAAATAATTACAGAGGGATCTGTGCCAACAGCAACATTAGCTAATTGTTCTGTAGTGTGCTTAAATTCCTAACGCACAACAAAAGTCTGCACAGGAGTTATATTAGGCTCCTTCCAAAGCACTGAACCAGTGACCATATTTTTACACTACAGACACATTGATCAACAAACATGTAAAAAACACTCCCTCAAGGAATATATTTGCATATTATATTGACTTTAGAAAAAGAGCAACCTGGCTTTTCTCACATATGCAGAACACAGACGGACCATTACCAAATATAGAATAAGTGATCAGGCTGGAAAAAGAAAGATGCAAACAAGAACTGAACTAGAAACCCAAAGAAGCCAGACTTCCTATGCAATGCAACACTGGAGAAACAGAAACACTCTTCCTGCACTGTGCAAAATGCAAAGATATCAAAGATACCCATTTCCCAAAGAAGCAACGGCAACTACAGCAGCAAAACATTGTATTTTGCCACTGTTGCGGGAATTTCAGGGATTGGAGGACTCAGACAAAGATCAGGAAACCCCGAGTCTCTTAGGAAAACAAGCCTTTATTATGCCAGCATAGACTCAGCCGAATAACTTCCAAAGACTGAGCCCCGGGCACGGGACTCTTACACATTATATAGACATTAGTATCTCTCTGATAGGTTACCTACTGCCGCAGCGCTCTTCTGATTGGGGAATATTTGCCGCAGTATTGAAGTGGTGGGGCAGGGGTGTGTGTCACTTCTAGGATCAGGGCCCAGCCTAAGTCCACCTCATTTCCCCCCTTTGATGCTTCCACTTCCTCCTGCAGAGAAAGCCCAAAGCATCATACTAAGGATCCAGTTGCAGGAGGGGTTTGTATTTCCACACGCCATCATGTGGGCAGCAGTTTTTTGTTCCACCATGCTCTCAATAGTGGAGGTGATAAGGCGCATGAGAACAGGGATACAGCAAGGGAGGATAAGGCAGGCTGCTAGAATAAGAAGGACCCCTCCAACCAGAGTCTTTATGCCACCCAACCATGTAAACCATTCTCCAAACCACCCATTATCTGCAGAAGGGGTTGTTATATGAGTGGCAAGGTTACGTAAGTCCTGAATAAAGCGTTCAATAGGGATGCTATCATCCGTAAGATTAAAGCAACACATACCCTCAAACTCCTCGCAACCATGATTTAAACGTAAGAGCAAAAAATCAGTTGACAGTCTATTTTGTAAAATCGCTGTGCGTAGGCCAGACATGTCATGATTCATAGTGGTTAATATAGAAGAAGTGAGGTTAATGGATTTGGCTAAGATTTATTTCTATAGCATTATGCAAGGCTAACCCAGGAGCCCCTACAATGGATATAGCCAGACCCAGGGCTGTCTTATCACTATAAGGTTCAACATTTGAGTTACAAGAGGAGGGCATAGGTTGTGATCGAGGATGGCGTAAGTGGAAACTAGCACTGTGGGGAGTATGAGAGAAGGCAGCAGTGGTAAGTCTAGCAAAAGTACAAGGACCGCCGGTAGCGTTTATGGGGACATAGGTATAGGCATTATGGCCGCACAATAAAAACCATCCCAGAGGAAGATACATCAGTGAGTAAGCATAAGAAACAGTAGTGAATTTACAAGGCAGAGCAGTATTAGATAAGTTAAAAACACCAATGGTAGCATTTACAAAAATAAAGCAATCAGTAGCTTTAAGAGTAGAAACAACTCATAATGAAAAAGGGGCTTGGTTAAAATGGACTGGGGAGAGACGAGTAAAACCAATATGGTAAAAAAGGGTAGAAAATGACACTTTGGGCTGAGTACAATTCAAATTGTTCAGTACAGTAAAATTATGCATTTCCACAGGTTAGAAGGCACAGCAATAAGACATGTTGATAAAAAGGCTCCAGCCTGTAAGAGTTGCGCACACAAAAATCTGAGACATTCAAAGCAGTCCCAGACGAGTAATATCGCCTTATTCATAGTTCCAGAAACGAGCTGGGGGGGGGGGGGGGGGGCCCCACACAAGTGTCAAGGCAAGAGCCAGCACAAGCAGCCGCATACTGGTCATAGGGCTCATATCGACTATGCCTCCGCCCTTGTAAAATCTTCCTGTCAGCATACAAAAGTTATGCGTGGCTCCTCAAGCTTCGGCCGTGTGTAGACTAGCCGGCTTCTGGTATGCAGCTAGAGCAGGGCACTGTTGTCTACAGGTTCCTTTGTTCTACGCAGAGTGAGGCATAAAGGATCCTAAGAGTGTTCATGCGCCGTCCACGTATTGTCCAGGTCAGGAGCAGCTCTCTTAAGGCGAGTATGGTGGATCCATGGAGTAACTTCTACAACCTTGACTGCTGTAGGTGTAGCCAAGAGGATGGTGTAGGGACCTCTCCAGGTGGGGCACAAGGGTTCATGTTTCCATTCCTTAACCCACACAAGATCTCCCAGCTGATGGGGGTGGAGTGACTCCAACAAGGAAATGGGTAGTCGTTCTTGTATCCACCTGCTTAAAGACTGAAAAACAGATCACAATGCCAGTAGATGTTGTCTTGTGAGTTCACTACCTATTTGTTCTAAGTTCCCCCTTAGGCCCTGGACAATGGGTGGAGGTCGACCGTACAGAACTTCATAAGGGGAAATGCCTAGAGTCCGAGTGGGGGAAGACCGTATGCGGAAGAGGGCAATGGGTAAGGCCTGGTCCCATTTAAGGTGAGCTTCCTGGCAGAGTTTGGACAACTGGAGTTTCAGGGTTTGATTCATTCTTTCCACTTTCCCTGAGCTCTGGGGGCGGTAGGCAGTATGGAGTTTCCAGGTTATCTGTAGGGCCTTGGAAAGGTCCTGAAGGCACTTGGCAACAAATGTGGGGCCATTATCTGACCCTATGGTGAGAGGCAGGCCAAACCTAGGGATGATCTCCTTTAGTAGGGCCCTGGTAACCTCTCGGGCAGCTTCAGTTCTACAGGGGTAGGCCTCAACCCAACCTGAGAATGTGCAGATTATTACTAACAGGTACCTGTATTCCCTTACCCGGGGCAGTTCTGTGAAGTCAACTACAATATTCTCCATGGGGGCAGCTCTGACTGCCTGTATGGAGGGTGGAGGCAGAGGACCCTGATGGGGAATTCCTAGCACACTGAAGGCAGCGCCGGGACGCGACAACTGTTAAGTGGACAGGTGAGGGACGTAGAAGTGGGACTGCAAAATGGTCTGTATGGAGGTCTTGCCTAGGTGGGTGGTCTCATGAAATCGTCCGAGAAAAGCTGGTGCCAGGCTCTCAGGAATAACATACCGGGGTGGCTCCCCGGGTAGGCGCAGCCACCCAGAAGTGGTGGGGGTAGCCCCTTCCTGGGTGAAAAAGTCCATCTCCTTCTTGGTGTACCAGGGGTCCCATTCAGGCATGGGAGTTGAGAGCAGGGGAGCTTGGACAGTGGCTATATCCTGCTGGGCAGCTAACTTGGCCTCCCTATCCACCCTACGGTTGCCTCGTATGATCAGAGTGTCTCCTTGCTGGTGAGCCTTGCAGTGGATCACAGCCATGGCTTTCGGTGCCCACATAGACTCTAGTAACTCCAGGATCTCTCTCCCATACTTTATAGACTTCCCACTGGAATTTATGAGCCCCTTTTCACAATATAGGGCCCCATGGGCATGGAGGGTAGTAAAAGCATACTTAGAATCAGTGTAAATGTTTGCCTTCAGACCCGGGGACAACTGGAGGGCTCATGTAAGGGCAATGAGTTCAGCTTTCTGGGCGGAAGTCCCTGTGGGCAAAGGCCTAGCCTCTATGACAGCCTCAGGAGTGACCACAGCATACCTAGCTTTCCGCTGCCCGTTTTCCACAAAACTGCTGCCATCGGTGAAATACTGAATGTGAGGAGAGGCCAGTGGTACATCCTTCAGGTTAGGGCAGCTGGAATATACCTCATCCATGACTTGAATACAATCGTGCTCGGGTGGTCCAGGTGCAACAGGAAGCAGAGTGGCAGGGCTGAGTGTCTGCACCATCTTCAGATGAATGCGGGGATTCTCGCACAGCATGCTTTGGTACTTTGTCATCTGTGCATTGGTAAACCAGTAATTGCCCTTGTATTCCATTAGAGTTAATACAGCATGCGGCACTTTAATGTACAGTTCTTGCCCGAGGGATAGTTTATCGGCCTCTATCACCAGGAGGGTTGTTGCTGCTACTGTACAAAGACAGGAAGGTCAGCTCCTCGCTACTGGGTCCAATTGTTTAGTTAAGTAGGCTACTGGTCGCTGCCAAGAACCCAGACTACGGGACGCCAACTGCCATCCCTTTTTCTTCATTCACGTACAGATTGAATGGTTTTTCTACATCCAGTAGTCCCAGACTGGGAGCTGATAACAAGGCTTTTTTCATATCCTTAAAGGTCTTCTTCTGATTCGATCCCCAGTTGAAAGGTTCGCGTTCTCCCCCCATCGTGGCCTCATACAGGGGCTTCGCTAACACAGCAAAACTGAGGATCCAGATTCGACAGAAATCGGCAGCCCCAAGGAAACCTCACAATTGTCTTCGGTTCTGTGGCTCAGGAATGAAACAGACAGCCTCCTGCTGCTCAGATCCCAGCCTCCGGAGACCTTCAGCAACGTGAAACCCCAGGTACCTGACTTCAGGTTGGCACAGTTGGGCCTTACTTCTGGACATCAAGTATCCGGACACCCAAAGCAACCGCAAGAGTTCTGACGTAGCGGCTAGACACTCTTCCTGGGAGACAGCTGCAATGAGAAGGTCATCCATATATTGCAGTAATACATGCTGGGTAGGGCATAACTGAAATTGCCGCAAGATTTGGCTGAGGGGGTCACCGAACAACGTAGGGGAGTTCTTGAACCCTTGGGGTAACCGTATACATGTCAGCTGTCCCTTACTGCCGGTTACAGGGTCCTCCCATTGAAATGCAAACAGCGGTTGGCTTGGAATGGCCAACCTCAAACAGAAAAAGGCATCCTTTAAATCCAAAACAGTAAAGTATGTGGCTTGTGCAGGGATCAAGCTCAATAAATTGTAAGGGTTTGGTACCACAGGGTGAATAGCCTGGCATTTGACTGGCAACAGGGGGGTATTCCAGGGCGATTGACATGGTTTCAGGAGCCCAAACTTGAGTAGTCGTTGGGGATGTTTATGAATGCCCTCAACAGCTCTTCGGGGCAGGGAATATTGTCTTATGTGGATGGGGCGGGCATCTGGCTTCAATTCAACTAGAATTGGTGGGATGTTCCGGGCAAGGCCAGGGGGGTTACCTTCCGCCTATACTCCAGGAAGGTCTTGCAATTCAGGTGGTAGAGATTGTCGTGGACTGGCCTGACAGTACAGTCTCCACTCTTCTTCTCTCAAATTTATTAGAGAGAACAATCCCGACGCTGGCGGCTCCAGAACCATCTGGGCTTCTCCGGTGGGGATGAAGGAGATCTAGGTGTGCAGTTTCGACAGGAGATCGTGGCCTAAAAGCAGGACTGGACATTCAGGCATATACAGGAATTGGTGGGCGATTTGCTGTCCTCCCATCTCAAAGACACGAGTTCTGAGAAAGGGCCGAACCGCCCGATTTCCGGTTGCTTCCACCACTGTAACCATCCTTCCAGATGCGCTCGCCAGGGGTTGGGACACAAAAGAATGCTCCGCCCCTGTATCAACCATAAATGGTATTTGCTGGCCCCCGATTTTAACTGTGACCATGGGCTCATGGGGGCCAAGGGGAATCTTCGAGCCTGGTCTGTCCTATTCATCATCACTCTGGTATTGGTCAGTGGCGGCCAGTCCAATGAACACCGTGGGACCCTCGTTTCATCAACGCCATCTTCATTCGTTCTCCGGCTATATCTCCCTCCTTCGACCTGCCTTCAGAGCATTGGTCGGACGCGGTTTCCTCTTCCCGCGCCGCTTCGCCTGCCTTTGTTGGGACATTCGTTTTTCCAGTGGCCCATTTCTTTACAATATGCACATTGATCTCTTTCCAATGGACCCCTCCGGGTCCCTCTACCTTGGCCTCGACTGCTTGGCTCCCTCGTTGACTTTCCATGCCCTCCTTTGACCAGCACTACTGCTAACATATCAACCTTCTTCTTCATCTTTCAATTGCACTCCCGCTTCATTTCCGGGTCTCTATTCACAAACACCTTCATAGCGACTTCCATCAACTGAGTCATATTCATTCCAGCAAAGCCATCAAGCTTCTGGAGTTTCCTTCGAATGTCCTCCTGTGATTGTCCCACGAATGCTGCATTCACCATCCATTGGTTCTTGGGCGCTTCACAGTCAAAGGGAGTATAAACACGGAAAACTTCACAGAGTCTTTCATAAAACTGGCCAGGACTTTCTTCGGGGGTTTGGAGGACTTCCGATATCTTTCCCACATTCATCGCTTTCTGCCCCTGCCCCCTTTTAAGACCTTCAAGGAGGGCCTGATGATAACGACTGAGGGCTGTGCGACCAGCTTCACTGTTTGCATCCCAGTTAGGCTCTAGGTCAGGAAAGTCCCTCAAGGCCGATTGTCGGGGGTCTTGGCCTACCGGAGGGTTCTCTTCCAGCCATCTCATTGCTGATCTAGTCACTCGGTATCTTTCTTCCGTACTAAGGTTAGAAGGAGTTGGCGGCAGTCTGCCCAAGTCAGGCAATGGGTTTGAATGATAGATGAAAACAAATCTGTCATAGCCTGAGGTTTGTCCGTATATGAGGGATAATGAATTTTCCAGTTTAATAGGTCAGTGGTCAAGAAGGGCACATATACAAATGTCCAAGGCCCCTTGACACGTTGCCTCTGTGCATCAAAGGCAGCTGGCCCTCAAGCCTCTCGGAGGGGTAGATGAAAACTGACATCCTGAGTCTGGTATTTGGTTCGTAGCATGATGTGGCCCTTCCTGAGCTCATAAAGCTTGGAAACTTGGAAGGGGTGTGTGCGGGATTGAGGCTGGCATCCCTCGGCCCCGGAAGGGTTCCGGGAGTCTTCTGAGGCATCAGGATGGTCTGTATTTGAAGATTTTCTCCTACCTCACTGCCCTCCTGACTATCAGGGGAAGTCTCGGCCGAGGGTGGGAGGGAACCTGGGGCCGCCTGACTAATAGTCTGTGGCGTGGCTGGAGCCCCTATCGGACTGGGAGGAGGCCAAACTGGATCCATTGGTACTGGTCTGAGAACATAAGGAGGAGGGGGTTCCACTGCCTCTGACTCTTGTACCAGGACAGGCAGTTTTGGTTTTACCTTGGGCTGCATTTCCTGCAGGCTACGGGATAGGAGTACAAGGCATTGTTCCTCGTAGCATTTCCGTGCCCATTGGGGTCTCCGGTGGCATACATCCAGTCAGGAATCAATGTAAGGGAATTGGTCAAGATGATTGGTCGCCACAATTTGATGAACGTGACTAACCAGGTCACAATCGAAGGTTCCTTCCGGGGGCCAGTCAATATTGAAACTCGGCATTCATTCTGACAGTATTTTGTTAACAGGGATGGGGTCATGCTAATCCCGTAGTCTGCAGAGAACCCTTTCCAGAAATGCTTTACCATATACTCTAGGGGGCTGATTCTCGACTCTGATCCACCCATAGCAGAACAAATAAATCCCTGTTTAGAATATCCCAATCCCCGAAAGCACAAAACAAGTGGACAGTAAGGGAAAGGGGATTTGGACAGCAGGTAAGGGGTCCTGCTGCCCTATACAAGAGGGTGACCGACAGTCAATCACTTCCTCCTTTTCGCGACCTGGGCACGGTCGCCCGGCCAAGAACTGTGCTACTCAGGAGTCCGCTCTCACTCCACAATCCTCCGATTACGCCACACTCACAATCCTGTCATTTATCAGCACACAGACAACCTTCCAAACCCAGAAAACCGTCTGACTAAGGGGAACGCGGTTTCACCCAACACATTGGGCAACTAAGGCATCCCTCGGGAGGTGATCAGGCTCCCCTTCGTCCCGGAGGAAGGACAGATTTCTCCTTAACTGCAAGTAGAGACAGACTTCCCCTCCCCCCCCCCCCAAATCCACTTACCCCGTTCAGGCATCTTCCGGAGACAGGTGGGTTGGTTCCTGAACTCCTTTGGTGTTCATGGGTGCTGGTGGATTGGGCCCTCACCCTTGAGAGATGTCCCCGGAGGGCCTCCCAGAAACCATCTGGTAGCGCCGCAGCTCCTCTGGGGACCGCCGCAAGGGGAGGCCCGAGCTGCTCAGACCCAGAGGTGGCAAACACCATCACCGATCCCGGACGAGCCCCCAGTAATGTTGCGGGAATTTCAGGGATTGGAGGACTCAGACAAAGATCAGGACATCCGGAGTCTCTTAGGAAAACAAGCCTTTATTATGCCAGCATAGACTCAGCCGAATAACTTCCAAAGACTGAGCCCTGGGCACGGGACTCTTACACATTATATAGACATTATATCAGCTTACTCTGATAGGTTACCTACTGCCACAGCACTCTTCTGATTGGGGAATATTTGCCTCAATATTGACGCGGCGGGGCAGGGTGTGTGTCACTTCTAGGATCAGGGCCCAGTCTAAGTCCACCTCATCACCAGGGAAGAAATGTAACCTGACCAGGGTCAATATAGAAGGAAGCCAGAATCTGGAAATTGTTCTTGCTATTGTCCTCTTGGTACATTGACAGAGGCAAACGCAAAGCCATTTAACTGGTTAGTAAGATATTCTGTGGCACTAAAACATTTAGTGCCACTGAATATCCCCTGCTACTTCGTTTGAATGCCCCAAACCTAACCACTTAGCATTGGGGTGTTGTGGTAGCCGGTTAACCCTAGCTGGCTAAAGTTAAGCCAAACAAAAGCTGGCCTAACTTTAGCCGGTTTAACTATCCAGCCAGTGGTTGAATGTCACTGCTGATTGGATAGCTATCTGGGCAAACTGGATATTCAATGCCAGTGGTTTAACTACTAAAAGTATTACATTGGCAACACATGCAAACTTGTCATGCCAACAAAGTTATCTAAATCTGAATATGGATAGAAGTAGTTGTGGATAGTAGTTGAAAAAGTAGAAGATAGTGAGGCAATTGGGGTGGATGGGGGAAGTAGTTGTGGGAGAAGTTGGGGAGGTGGAAGTAGTTATGTCAGTAGTACTGGGGTGGAGGGATGGTGTAGTTCTATGGGTGGGTACTTGCAGGGAGCAGTTGGAGTTGGAGGTAATTTTAGGGGTAGTGGTAGTTGAGATGGTGGATTAGTTGCAGGAGGTAATTTTGGGGATAGAGGTAGGGAGTAATTGCAGAGGTAGATGGGGCGGAGAGTAGTTTCAGGGGTAGTTTGTGGGGTAAAATAATTGGGAATTGGTGAGTAATTGCAGGGGCTTAACTTTGAGGGTTAGGAATAGTTGACAGGTAGGGTAGTTGTAGTTTTAGGGGTGATGGAGCAATTGTGTGGGTTAGTTAAGGGGATGGAGTGGAGTAGTTACACAGGGGTAATTTTGGAGGATAGGGATGGGTGGAGGTGGAGGTGGTTTGATAGATACAGGGGTAGTGGGGTGATGCCGTAGTTATGGGCATAGTGTGGGGGTGGGGCTAGTTGGGGTAGATTTGGAAAGTGTGAATAATTGAGGAATGGGATATAGCTGCAGGAGGTAGTGGAGCAGTTGAGAGGTAGTTTTGAGAGGTGAGTGGAATTTAAGGGTAGTCTTGGGAGCTAGGGGTATTTGGGGTATTGCATAGGTTAGGAAGGAGAGAATAAAGAACAGGTGAGTAGCAGTTTGAAACCACAAACCAGTATATCTCATTGCTTCTAAGTTTCCGCAGAAGATGGAACTGCTTTTCCCACAGAAATGCAAGGACTATTTTTGATGGAAATTATTTCTCTGGAACCTCTGGTCAAATCTGGCTCATTTCAAATTCAAGGTGTCTTTACACCAGGCCAAATTTTATTGTGTTGTATTACATTACTAAAGAATTATTTTGCCCCAAAACAAAGAGACAAATAGACATTCTTGACCTTTTAAGTATAATTCTTTCCAACCCTTTGCTTCTGTAACTGCCCCATGAATCTTGCGGAACATGTTTCCCCACTTGTTCATTCTTTCCAACTTCCGTTGGATTGGAAAGAATAAAAATGTAAGGAAAGTTCATGGAATTCTTTCCAACCCAGATGATGGGGTGGTAGTTTTAATGGGTGAGGAAAGTTAGCAAGGTGGTGAGGCATTTGTTGAGGGGTGTCTTTCTTGGGAGTGGGCAGTACGCAGGGTGGTAGGGCAGTTGCTGGAGGAGTAGTTTTTGGGGGTGGAGCATTTTGTGTGGTGGTGTGACAGTTATAAGGAGAGTAGTTTTGGATGCAGGGAAGTTTGTAGTGTAATGGGTAAGTTGCAGGGGTCGTTTTGTGAAGGGGCAGTTTGTGGGGTTGTGGGCATTTGTGAAGGCTAATATTTGGGGATGAAGTGGTTGAGACATTAGAATTTGGGGTAGAGGCAGTTTGCAGGATGGTGGGACAGTTACAAGGGGATAATTTATTGAGGATCCTGGCAATTTGAGGGGTGGAGGGCAGTTGAGGGAGCATAGTTTTTTGGGGGGATGGGGCAGCTTGTAAGGTGATGAGGCAGATGCAAGGTCATATTTTTTGGCTGTGGGGGCAGTTTCCAGTGTGGTGGGTCAGTTCCAGTGGAATAATTTTTGGGGCTGCAGCAGTTTATGTGTGGTGGAATCCATGCAATATAATACTTTCTGGGGGAAGTAGAAGTTTCTGTGGTGGTGGGGCCATTGAGGAGGTATATTTTGTGAGTGAGGACAGTATGAGGGGTGTTGCGGAAGTTATAGGGGGGATAATTCTGGGGGTGCAGCAGTTTTAGGGGTGCACAGGTAGTTTCAGCAGAGTAATTTTTGGAACGGGCAGTTTTGGAGTCATGTAGCAGTTACAGAGGATAGCCTCTGGTGTCTAGGCAGTTTTCAGGGTGGTGGGGCAGCCGCACTAGGTAGTTATTGAGGGCAGATCAATTTGTGGGGTCATGGGGCAGTTTATGGCGTGGTGGAGCAGATGTGGGGAGTTTGATTTTGGTTGAGAGTGGTAGAGAAATTACAGAGAGTTGTTTCTGTGACAGAACAGCTGGTGGGGTGATGGGGCAGTTGCAGTGGGCTGGTTCCTGAGGTTGTGGAAGTTTGTAGGGTGGAGGGGTAGTTGCAGAGGTGTAGCTTTTGGGACTACTGATAGTTTTGGGAGTCACAAGTGCAGGGGATAGTGTGGGGTTGTTGCATAGAGTTAGTTTATTGGAGTGGATGTGGTTTGATAGGGTAGTTGCAGGACGGTAGTTTGTGTGTGGGTTGGATGCAAAGGGTAATTCTTTGGGGTGCAGCAGATTGTGGTATGGCAAGGCATTTTCAGTGGGGTAGTTTTACGAGTGGAGCAGTTTGTGGGAAATGGGGCAGTTGCAAGGGATAGTTTGGGGGTGGGGCATTTGCAGGGGTTAGTTTTTGTGGTGAGACAGTTACAGAGGTACATTTTGTAACTGGGCAGTGTGTAGTGATGGAGCAGTAGTGGGGACATTTACAGGTTGGTGAGGGCTTAGTTGTAGGGGTGGGGCAAGAGTGATATGGTGCTGTAGTGAGGGAGGCAGTTTGTAGGGTGGAGAGGTAGTTGTAAAAGATTAGGTACCCAGAGCAGGGAGGCGTGCAGGAGGTTCCCCGAAGCCAAACAAAATTTATGTATCTTAAGAAGGAAGTAAAGTCCTTAATGGAACATACCAATCAAGTTTCTCACACAAATAAACCCTTAGCCCTGTCTTTTAAAAGCTTAAGTTCATGACAGAATCTTAACCTTAATCCTGGCCTGCATGTGCAACTGGTATACGTAATGCATGAAGAACAGAACTGATATGAAGTTTAAGGCCCAACAATATTCAGGCCACTGTGCTATGTAATAAAATTGTAAAATGCACATTAAGACAGTCCCACAATACTGTACATTAAAGTGTAAACACCAAAATTAGTGCTTACCTGCATGCAAATGAGAAAATGACATATGAAAATAAAGCTTTACTACTACTACTATTACTACTACTACTTATTTCGATAGCAGTACAAAATATCCACAGTGCTGTATATGTACACATAAGAGACAATACCTGGTCCAAGAACTTATCAGGCCTGAATCTAGGTATAAGCAACAGAGGCAATGACTTAGGGTACCAAATCTTGAAGGTACCAAATGCCCAGACCCAAGAGAAACCTGCTTCTGCTTACTTTAGGGCCCGTGCATGTGCTATGTGCTGTGGTCTTCATATGTTCCAATTTAGGCTTTCCAGCCTTTGGGATGTCTGACATACACCTCCCCCCCCCCCCAATCTCCTGCTCCCTGGGATCTGATGTCTGGTCTTGCCTATGGGTGCCAAAGTCTTAAATCTGGCCCTAGAACGTATAGTCTATCTGACAGAACTTACAGTCTATTTAGCTTTACCGGGCTTTTGGGAGGTAGCAATGTCCTCTATCTGCTGTGCCCCAGGAGGAGCTGAATCGACGAGCCGGGCTGAAGCCTGCATCGGAGAGGGAGTTTACAGCCTCTGCCTACCTCGGAGAAGAGCCTACAGCCTGCCTGCTTGCATCGGGAAGGAGTCCACAGCCTGCCTAACAGAGCAAACAGAGCTGAATCACAAAAGAGCCATCGGAGAGAGATCTGCACGCGGCTGCCTGACTCCACCCCTCTACACAGCGTCACACAGCTGCACCATCCAATCGGGGCTGCGATCCCAACTTAAATAGAGAGCGCGCCTAGCGCGCCCGCGCTTGCGGGCCCGCGCCTGAGGGCCGCGCGCAAGAGGGCCCTTTGGCACGGCCCTTAGGCAAAGGACCATCAAATCGTCACGAAAACAAAAAAGAACATCTTCGCAGTGACCAACAACCCCTTCAACACACTGCTGAGCTCCCTCAGGGTTTGAGCTAGCGTGGTCCCGTATTCCTGTCACATCAGAAAATCGCAGAAAAGGCCCCTAAGGAGCACGAAACGATCACAGAAAACAAACTGAAACCAGCAACAGCAACAAGGAATAACAGAGCTCCATCAAGGTTGAGTCTGTGCACATCCCCTAAACAGCAGACCTGCAAATCGCAGCAAGTATAAACCAATACATGCAAAAACTTTTTAATTCTCTGGTTTAATATTGCAAATAACTCTGAGAAATCATAACAAAATCCACTATTAATGTGTTGATTATCTCATCTGCAACCGCATTGAAATTGAAAACCTAACCTCTAATATTAATTCTGAAAATGTACCTGCAAATAGCATTACTAGTAATATAATACTGTTGTCAGTATTTCAAAGTATATCTGCATATAACATTGCTAGAAATATAGTACTGTGGTCAGTATTTCAAAGTATATCTGCATATAACATTGCTAGAAATATAGTACTGTGGTCAGTATTTCAAAGTATATCTGCATATAACATTGCTAGAAATATAGTACTGTGGTCAGTATTTCAAAGTATATCTGCATATAACATTGCTAGAAATATAGTACTGTTGTCAGTATTTCAAAGTATATCTGCATATAACATTGCTAGAAATATAGTACTGTGGTCAGTATTTCAAAGTATATCTGCATATAACATTGCTAGAAATATAGTACTGTTGTCAGTATTTCAAAGTATATCTGCATATAACATTGCTAGAAATATAGTACTGTGGTCAGTATTTCAAAGTATATCTGCACATAACATTGCTAGAAATATAGTACTGTTGTCAGTAGTCCAAAACCACGCATACACTCACATTAGGCCGAGCCAATAAAACTGAAAATGCCTCACCCTAACAACATGCTCATACGAATATTATACACCTGCATATTATTAACAATAATAATAATTGACCTATCCTTATGTTTAAACCACAAAAATCACATGACTATACCTATAATACACACACATACTCGAAATGACTGCCACATGGGACACCCTCATCAAAACTACCCAAAAATTAATTATCACAGACTAATACACATACAACAAACAAACACAAAACTAACAGATAATATAATCTGTTCTAACCACTCTTCCTCCCTATCATGTATCCTCATTAATGCACGATCAATGAAAAATAAATTACCCATATTTAATGACCTGATAACTGACTTAAAACCTGACATTTTATGTGTCACAGAGACATGGCTCACTGAAACAGATACAGTCTATCTAAATCAACTTGATAAAGAGAACTATGACACATTCTACAAACATAGACCCAATAAAAAAGGTGGTGGAGTTCTAATGATGACAAGAAAAACTTTAAACGCCAAGCCAATCCAACCAAATATCAATAATAACATAGACACATTATTAATAAAAATCGGCCTCATAAAAATTTGCTTAATATATAGACCCCCAGACAATAAAACAGATGGCCTGGATTCTCTTATTGAACTCCTCAGTTCATCTACTGACCAAAATCCTGTGATCATGCTAGGCGATTTTAACCTTCCGTCACTACCATCATCAGACTCTAAACTATTCCTAGACACCATAGCAGACATAGAGTACCATCAAATAATTAAAACTGCAACACATATCAAAGGAGGAACATTAGATTTGGTTCTTCTCCCTGAGATACTCTTCAAGCTAGTTAACTCAAATTCCACTGAATGCATAGAGACACCTTGGTCTGATCATTTTATCATCAAAATAAATCTCTCATATCCCATCCCCAGCAGCAATAATCACATAAGAAGCACCACTACTTCAAAATTCAAAAAATTTAATGAAACAGACTTCCTTGACTCAACAATCCCCTACTTCTTATCAACAACTAATTTGGATGATGCTGTTAACAACTGGAATGATACTATCAATAATGCAGCTATAAATAAACAACCTAATAAAATGATCAGATACACCAAAACAAATAGTTCACCATGGTTTAATAGCACTCTAAGACAAATGAAAAAAGAACTAAGAAAACTTGAAACGAAATGGAGAAAAACCAAGCTGTCTGTACACAAGGAAATATACAGTAACTATCTAACAAATTACAAACAAACAATTGACAGCACAAAGAAAAACTATTACGCAGCAATCTTAACAAAATCATACAATAGACCGAGGGAGCTATTTTCCATAGTCAGAAAACTAACCAATAACGAGCAAACTTCTAGCAACGAAATCACAGACATCTCAGTTCAAACCCTAGCTAACCATTATCAAAACAAATCTAAGAAACCAGCCATGCCCTCAGAAAATATTAACATCACTTATCAACCTGTTGATGAATGGTCAGAATTTTACCCCATTTCAAAAGTGTCATTAAAAACAATCATCTCCAGCCTAAATACCACAACTTCAAACTTAGATCCATGCCCAATATCATGGATAAAAAACACACTACCAACTCTACTATCCTATATTCTCCCAATAGTAAACCTCTCACTCACTCAAGGATACCTTCCATCCCCGCTCAAACATGCACAAATACGTCCAATTTTAAAGAACTGCAAACTAGATAAAACATTGCCAACATCATATAGGCCCATTTCTAGCATACCATTCTTGGCCAAAGTAATTGAAAAGGTAGTGCAACTACAGACACAGGAATTCATAGACTTATCTTACCCACTCGATGAACAACAATATGGTTTCCGGCCCCGCCATGGAGTAGAAACGCTTCTAGCAGTATTAATAGATACACTCCTAAAAGGAATTGACAATCACAAACAGGCGTACATTCTCCTTTTCATTGACATATCAGCAGCTTTTGATAGCGTGCATCACTCAATATTGCTCAACAACCTAAGACAGTTAGGCATAAACTCCACCGTACATAAATGGTTCACTTCATATTTACATAACAGAACACAAAATGTAAGAGCAGGCAATCAAACATCCAACACATACAAACAAGAAATAGGTTTACCACAAGGTTCAGCACTGTCAGCCCTACTTTTCAATATCTATATAAAACCAGTCTGCAATATCTTTAAAAAATTTGGAGTACAATATCACCTTTATGCGGATGATATCATGATGTACATACCTTTTACGATTCCTAACCTACCGATTCAACTTCTATCAGACTGCTACAATGAAATTACATACTGGCTAAAAACCCAAAACCTCCACATAAACCATGCTAAAACCGAAGTCCTAATCGTAACAAAAAACCAAACATTCACTCCTCCAACCCATATAACACTACAAAACCAAGAAATTAAAATAAAAAATGAAATAAGATATCTAGGTGTCATTTTAGATACACACCTTACTATGGAAACGCACATTAGAAATACATTAAAGAAAATCTACTTCAAACTCAAAATCCTCAAGCAATTACGCCCCCTTGTATTTATACAAGATTTTATCAATATAATACAGGCTACCGTAACTCCACACTTCGACTTCGCCAACTTAATACTTATAGGCATTTCAAAACAAAACATCAAAAGGATCCAACTTGCGCAAAATGCCGCAGCTAGAATTATATTAAAGATAAATTCACTCCAACACATTACACCGATACTGGCATCCCTTCACTGGTTACCAATACAAAGCAGGATAACATACAAAACAATAATAACTACATTCAAAGCCCTAAATGACATGGCCCCGAAGACACTCTGTAACCTAATAAGCAAAGAACCACCTAAGCCCACTCATAGAAAAGGACAATCAAATAAACTTAAGATGCCAAAAGAATATATACGAACTCACAAATCAACAAATAATAGAGCCTTTTCCCACATAGCCCCAACAGTCTGGAACTCTTTACCAGAGGACTTACGATCACTAACAGAGATAATAGAATTCAGAAAAAAATTGAAAACCTATCTATTCACTAAACACTATAATACCATAGAAAACCCTCCACTCAACTTAGATAAAGGATAAACATGAACCTGCTCAAAATCAAGATTATACTCCCTTCTATAATCAATATGTACAAACTTAAATGAATAATCATTCCATTCCTATGCATTGATACCCCACTTGTATATAGTTACAACTGTTTTAGAGACAGTACTTCTGTTTAAATTGTAATACAAACAGTGTTAGTTGATTTACTGAATCATTCTGTTTAATCTTTAAACCCTTTGTTGCACAAGTTAAGATGTTCTATGTAAAAAGTTATAATTGTTCTATGTAAAACAAGCTCTGCATTGTTAATTGTTGTTAATTGTACACCGCAACTGATCGCTGGAAGATGCGGTATATAAATAAGTGTTAAATAAATAAAATAAATAAATAAATAAAAATAAATGTATGCAGCCATTAGTAGCATGCAATGACATTTGCAATAGGGGATTCAGTCCGTGTAAGGATTGGAGCTGTATAGACAAGGCCGCCATCCCGTCACTCCCCCCTGCCCCTATTGCTTTATCTTTATCTTTATCTTTATTTACATGATTTGATTGACCGCCCGGGCCGGAGCATCAGGGCGGTGCACAATACAAAAAAAATAAGGCTGCAGGAAACAAAATCAGAAAGGGAACGCCAAAAATCGACAGGACAGGAGAGACAGATTAAAGGCAGAAAAGAGGAAAGGCCCAGGGGGGCAGGAGGACAAAAGGGCAGGGGGGAAAGAAAGGGAAAAGGGAAGCGGACCAGCGGGGGGAGGGTTATGGAGGGCGGAGGGCGAGGCTCTGTGATGGGACACCATCATCGGGGGGGGGGGAAGATCGAAAGCCTGCCACTACCACCCCTCTCCAGGGCCTGCAGCAGCAACAGTGCCATTGAAACCGTGACACAGTGCTTACCTAAACTCTGCACTATAGTTCTCATTTTTCTTTTTGAACATAGGTTTTGTGGATACAGAATATTTCTCCAACAATGATTGCAGTGCAGAATTAGGCCATTTCATCACAGAACTCAATGTACAAAAAAAGATCTGAATCTGATGTCATCTCAGTAACAGCAACATAAACCCTCTCCAGTACCAGACATATCGTGATGTGAGCCAATACAAATCCCTACAAAAGTCATTCAAATCTTATAGAGCAAATCCACCATTTCATAACAGTGCCAACTTCCAAAACTCACACAATAAGGAGACTACCCAGAAAAAGGCAGCATTGTAAAAACTGCAGTGGGCCCAAGAACAACCATACACCTACTGGGAAAACCAAACAAGTTGGATTACTGCACTACAGATCCCTACATAGAAACCCTATGCTAACAGAACACCTGGCCTTTGTCACACAATATGAACATAGATAGACCCTCAGAAAATACAGACTAAGTGACCACGACAAACTAAAAATAGAAATATGTAGACAAAAATTAAACTGAAACCCCAAGAAACCAGGCTCTGCATGCAGTTTAATACCAGAGAAATAGAAAGAGATGCATTTCCCTCTGTACTGTGCAAAATATAAAAGATAACACATAGAAATTCCAAAAACTAACATATCCCATTTGCTAAATTGAAAATAAAATTATTTTTTCTAGATTTGTTGCCTGGCCATTTTATTTTCTAAGCATCTTGGTCCAAGTCTCTGATTCCTGCTTTCCTTTGTCTTCTCATAGCTCTTTTTCAAGAGTCTCCAGTCCATCTGCCACTTCTCTCCCTTTCTGCTTTCTGCACTTCCTTCTCTCTAGGATAGTAATCTTTTAGCTTCTTCCTATTTATTTTTTTTCTCTCTCACACTCAGATTTCACTCCTTCTGATTATCCAGTTCCTCATCCCTCTCTTTTTACTCTATCTACCTAAAGCTTTACAACCCTCGCCCCAGCCCTCCCATTCCCATCTCTCTACTTCCCCAGCCTATTAATCTCCAGTCTTTAACGCTCACCTTTCTCTCCCCCTCTGTTTAACATCTCCTTCCCATCCAGCTTCTTCGCCATGCATATCCATAATCTCTCCTCCATCTTCCTCTGCCCCCCATGTCCACCATTTCCTCTATTTCCCTATGCCCCCCCACGTCCAGTATCTCCCCCTCCTCCTCCTGTCTATGCCCCCTGCACCCAGCATCACCCCTCCATAAACCTATGTCCTCCTGCACCTAACATATCCCCTCCATTTTCATGTGAGCCCCTCCAATGTAGAGGATCCCCTTTCCATTTGCAGTATGTCTCCTCTATTTCCATATGTCCCTCCCTCATATCCAGTATTTTCCTTTCATTTTCCTATGTACCCCCCCCCCACCATATTCTAGAAGTTTCCCTTAGTCTCCCTAGTTCTTTCCCACAGACAACAGCATTTTTGTAGCATTCTCTTCCCCCACCACTACTGCTGCAACATATACACAGAGAAACTGTCAGTGGCTATAAAAAATTGCCTCCGTGATTGCTGCTCTGTGGCTATGCTATGGCAGCGGCGGTGGGGGAAGAGAAGACTACAGGGATCACGGCAGGGATGGGGATTCACTGAATCCCTTGAAGGTCCTGACGGCACATCACTGGCAACCATCCACCTATGTGCTTGCTGGAGGCCCAGTAAAAGCAAAAATTTAAACCCTGCCTTCAGGAGTAGTTGGAGGAGCCAAGCTAACCAATCCCTGGCCCCTCTCCCATGCTCTGCAATGGCTGATGTTGTGTTGGGCAAAATATTGATTGGGCCATGCCCACAGTGGCCAGCCCCGACCAACTGCCTGTGCCTGCTTTGGACCAGGTGTTAATCTTTTTTCATGCATGTTGTGGCACAAAATCCCTTGTGTTAAGTAGCCTTTTCTCTTTGGGCTAATTAACACCAATGATTCCCTCTTCTCTGAATCTTGGCAAAATAGCTGTTCCCCTCTCCAGTCTGTGTAAGCATCATCATCCTGACCCCTCAAGACAGTCCCCTGAGAGACCTCCATCTTCCCTACAAAATATTACCTGTCAGTAAAATATCCCTCCAAAAGGAATATTTACCAAAAGGCATGCCCCACTTAAAGGTCTCTTCCCAACAGGCATTCCACCCTAATGGAAAAAAACTTTCATCCACTCACTCATTTCTATGGAAACATGTCTTACCATTCTGTAAGATCTGAGTCTTTATCGGCAGGAGAGACATTAGAGCCTTCCTGCCTACACTACTGCCACCAGTGAATGATGCCACTAGGGGGACTTAAGGGATAGAGATGACATCATCCTAATAGCATTCCTTGACATTGACAGTGGTGCAAGCAGGAGGTTTTTGATGTCCCTCTTATCCATAAAACATATCTGGAGGACTCTGTGTGTGTTTGTGAGGAAGAACTGAGGAGTTTTTTGGAAGAGCAAAGTCTTGGGCAAGACAACTCTCCACTTCTTCAGGTACAAACTTAGAATGTAAGCCTTCTAGGGACAGGAAAACCCACTGAGCCCGATACTGAGTTGCGATAGCTATGCGCCTCTAAGGCACATAGTCGTCGCCACTGAACTTTAACCCCGGATATTCAATCTGGGGCCATATCTGGCCACTGGAATTGAATATCTGGGTCTGCCGTAACATGCTGCATGGTGCAGAAGCTAACTGGGCAGTGCCGATATTGAGCCATTGTCCAGTTAGCTCCCATGGGTAAAGATAGCTGAGGTTTTCCCACGTCTATCGTTACCAGCGGGTCACTCACTGGGCAGCAGTTCAATATTGCCACTGCCTGATTAGCAAAGTGTGCCACCTCTGCTCCACCACCGAATGCCCACAACATGCCCTGATTCTATACAGATAGCATCAGGGCATAAAGCGGCAGAACTGGTGGACATTCATTGGTATTAACTGTGTTAGTGCTGATGAATATCCCTCTATAGCAGCATTTTAATGATTTACAGCTTTTTAAACTGTGTAAATGCCTTTGAATATCGGGCCCACTGTACCTGAATGTAACTTGCTTTGAGCTACTCCTGGAAAGACAAAAGCTAAATCCAAAATCATTTTGTCCTTCCCCTGTCAGGTAGGGTAGCCTTGAAGTGGGAGTAATACATAGTTGGAAGTGATATCTTTCTGGGGGAATGCCTATGCATGGGTAGGGAAGTGACGCCTATCTGAAGGAAGGCTTTTAGGGTGGTTGAAGAAGCTCAGGGGGTGTTGGGGAGGAAGACATTTTTCTCAAGATGAAGGAAAAAAGAATCTCCCCTTTCTGACTCAAAGTGAAATGGGGCATGGGGTGAATTGTAGGCCACGGAATGGAGGGTGAATTGTAGGCCACAGCAACCTCAGGTATTAATTGATTTTGTAGTAATGTCTATGCTGGCACAAAGGCTGTGGTATTGAGAGTAAAACATTTTTCATAACACATTAAACTGGGATGCCATATGTTTTGTTGCAGATGTTCCAAAATGTCTACCTGATTGTGTCCTTTGGCTATACACTGAAACATGGGACAGAAAGTCAAACATATTATACTGCTCCCACATTGGGTAACATGGAACATCTTAAATATCTGAAACAGTTCTACACTGTCTGTCCATCAGGATGAAACTGTCAAATTTATTTTACCAAGTTTCACATATGGAGAGTTGCTTTATAAATTCCTATGCAGTTAACATGCATTGCTGTGTGCCCATTAGTGTCTCCTCCCTAGACCACTCCTCCCTGGTCTAGTGGTTAGGACAAGGTACTTCAGGCCAGAGGGCCAGGGGTTCAATCCCACCTGGGGACAGCAATCTCAGGTCAGAGGGACTGGGATTTCTAGTCCTATAGGCACTCCATGTGGTCTTGGGCAAGCCACTTAACCCTCCATTGCCCATGTTCCCTGTAAGTATTAGCATATGTGTCTCATATCCCCTCGTGTTAAATGTATCCCCCAATTGACCGCTTTGACCCAGTGAAAAGTGGGATATAAATACAGCTAAATAAATAAGTGTCCCCTTTTATAAACTGAAGTACATGCATACTCTACTTTATCAAACTGAGGCCTGTATTTATGACCCTATCTAGTCATGGTAGTGAGACCTGCTCTAGAGGAGTGTAAATGCCCACACCTATATTGTTCAGAAATGTACATAAATTATAATTTATAACTTACGTGTGCAGATTTAGGCGCCACCCCTGTGCATACCCAATCTGGAGGTGCGCATAATAGGACTTATACGCATGCTTATGGAATAGAGACTGCAAAGTGCAGGTTGTGATAAGGAAGCTTATCATAGCTCAGGAAGGAGCTATAGAAAAGGTGAAGTGACTCTGAACAAGCAACCTGTCAGTTCTGGTAGGAATAAGAAAACAGAATTTTCCCATAAAAGATTACCAGTCCCAGAATGCACCAGGTTTCCAACAGCCATTAGAGGAGCTGAAGTAGGGAAACGTGTGTTCAATCAGGAGGGCTATGAGGTAATCCCCAAGCACTCATCTCAAAGGGCAGGGCCTGATTCAGCACAGCTGCGCTGTGCTAAGGTGGAGCACTCATCAAAGCAGAATAAAGGTAGAGTTTATTCTACAGAGAATTATCCTCATCCTCAGTTTCATCTGGGAGATCCTCATCTTGGACATCTTCATCATCGGGAGGATCATCAGAAGCAGACGCCAAACCGGACGGACAGAGAGGGCAAGAAACCCTTTGGAAGAAAGAAGAGAAAAGCCTTTGGGAGGTCTAAAGGAGTCCAGAGCAGTACGTATACTGGAAGGCATTCCAAGGGCCAGCATACACCATTGAACTGGGGAAAGCCAGAGGAATGGTGCTGCAGGGCTAGGAATCTCCAGACGGTACCTGTGAGGGAGACGGCTGCACGTGGAAGGGACCCTAAGACCCGTGCCAGAAGGTATGTGAAGAGAGATCCAGTGTCCAGGGATCTGGATTGGAAGGCTGGACATAAGAACTGGACTACATACTGGCCAGGCTATTTAGAGAGGAACTCTAACAGCAATGGAAGCTCAGGTATGAACACTGATCTATGCCCTAGCTATAACCTTGAAAGACAGCAGGGAAACAAGTATTCTCCTGAAAGTGCTCCATTGAGAAATTCCTCTGTGCCAATCCCTGATATTGAACCCATGATTGTTGAAGAAGGGGAAGGAGAAGTCTTAGATACAGGCTGTGAATATATGGATTGCTCTCTGTCTAAACTCCTTTGGTAATTTACTGTTACAAAGTACAGCAACCATCACAAAGAAATACAAACTTGTTCTTTAATCTACTCAGAAAACTCCTGAGTAGGATTTTGGGCCACGCAGTAGAAAGCAAGCCAGCTAAGGGGTTTCAGCTGGATAACTGCTAGCAATTGAGCCTTACCTAATTGCTTGTGAGCTCTGAGGGAATCACTTCTGAGTCTATGTGTGAAGATATAAGAAGTTAACCTGAAAAGAACAGTTTTTCCCTTCTTTGTGGGTTTTGCTTGTTGTTTGAAACACTGCTAAGAAAATATTAGCTAAAGCCTACAGAAAAGACCAGTTTGTTACCAACCAGGTCTTTATTCTTTTGCTTTGATTGCCTGACAAGTTCAACTGTTGTTTTCCTGATTTTGTTTTTCTAAGTTTAACACTGAAAGCAAGTATCCTGTTTTATGTGCTACCAAGCATATCTGTGTTGGGAGAAATAACCCCATAAATAAATATCTTATTGGCTTTACACTCAAGCACAACTAATTATTGTGAGCAGCTGTGTCTGGTGTGAATGGACTGCATATCCCACAATCCCTTGCAAATCATATTGATATATGCACTTGCCAAGACTGTGAACATTCTCACCCAGGCAGCCGTCTGACAAGGTGCACAGGCGTAAGTCCTTTAACATAGGATCTTACGCATGTCACTTTCTGTGCATCCCTTATACAATCAGCCCTGCAGTTTGCTAACCTAAGCTGAAGCAAGGTTTTTTATGTATACTGTACCAACCTCCAAGTATTCTGCAGTTCCAAATTCAATCAGCGGAATTTCTGGTGGCGGTGGTTTATTGGCAGACATAAATATCATCTCATTTAAGATATGAATCATCCAGTTAGATCCTGTAAGACAATAATAAGTGTTAATATTCATTTGATATAAAGAAAAATCTTTATGATATAGCAATTGAAATATAGTTCCAGTATTATAAGGTATCAGGTCACCTCATTTACATATTGAAGTGACCATATGGACACTGAGCCCTCTGTTAAAGTTCACTTGTTTTTCATGGCAGATATACTGTACGCTAAGGAGAAATTTCATTTACCATTAAATTTCCTTTCCTGGAATTCTGTTAGACCAGTCCAGACAAGTGGTTTAGCTCCCCCACCAGCAGATGCTGGAGACAGAGAAAACAACAAACTACCAGAAGCTTGATTGGCTGAGCCCTGGTAGATATATAGCTGCACTCCTAGAGTTCACCTTCAGTATACTCTGACAAAGCAAACTTAAGAACCGGCACGAGAATGTCATTCCAAGCCACACAAACTATGTACAAGGAGCTGTGCTTGAGGAGCAGTGGCAGAGCTTCTGCCTTGAAATGTGAGCCTTGGATCCCTCGCAAAGAGGCTGCTCAACAGGATACAGAAATGGGTGGGTCCTGGACTGGTCTAGCAGGATTCCAGGAAAGGAAATTAACGGTAAGTGAAATTTCTCCTCCCAAACCATCCTGCTAGACCAGTCCAGACAAGTTGGAAGTACCCAAACTAACTAACTCCAGGGCAGGAAGACACAGCTGATGTTAACACTTTGGCCCCAAATTGCGTCGCCTCTCGAGCCTGGAGATCGAGACGATAATGTTGCACAAATGCAGACAGAGAGGACCAGGTGGCCACCCTGCAGATGTCGAGGGGAGCGACCCGTGAGCGCTCTGCCCAGGAAATTGCTTGTCCCCAAGTAGAGTGCACCCGGAAGCCAGGGGGCACAGGTTTATCCTGGATTATGTAGGCCAATTCAATAACCTGGCGGAGCCAGCGAGAGATGGTGGCCTTGGAGGCCGCGAGGCCTTTGTGAGGCTCTGCAAAAAGCACAAAAAGGTGATCGGATTTGTGAAAGGAATTTGTGACCTTCAGATAGTGGCGGAGCACTCTACTGAGATTGACTGTTCGGAGACCCTTATTAGAACCTATGCATTGGTCTTTGGAGAAGGCCAGGAATTAAATAGGCTGATTCAGGTGAAAGAACATAAGAACCTTTGGTAAGAAGGACGGTACCACCCGCAGAGACACACCTTCTGCAGAGAAGGAGAGAAACGGCACGAGAGGACTTGCAACTCTGAGACTCTCCTTGCCAAGATTATGGCTACTAGGAATGCCATCTTGAGGGACAAGTCCCAGAATGATATATGCTTGAGCAGCTCGAAGGGAGCTTTCCTAAGAACCCTGAGGACCAAGGCGAGATCCCAGGGTTGTATGACTGGGCAGCAGGATGGAGCACTCTTGTGCCTCTGAGAAACCTGGATACATCCGCGTGAGAGGCGATTGAACGCCCCGTGATGGGACCCCGGAAGCAAGTTATAGCCAAGACCTGGACTTGGAGGGAGCCGAGGGCCAGGTCTTTGATTAGCCTTTCCTGAAGGAAGCCTAGAATCTTAGAGCTTTGTGTCCGCCACAGCAAGAGGTGATGTCTGGAGCACCATGACTCAAAAACATGCCACGCCCAAGTATACACCAATGACGTAGAGGGGTTCTGTGCCTTTAGCAGGGTAGCCACCAACCGATGTGAGTATCCCCTGTGACTTAAACATCGGCATTCAAGAGCTAGGCCATAAGCGAGTTGGGAGTGGGGCCACTTATGGTGATTGGGCCCAACCACAGGAACCCCCTGCAAACTTCGAGAGGCAAAGGAGACGACCGGACTAACCGCAGAAGGTCAGCGTACCATGGTCTCCGAGGCCAGTTGGGCGCCACCAGGATGACTGCTCCTGGGTATACCTTGATGCATCAGAGAACTCTCCCGATCATCACCCGGGTGGGGGGGGGGTGGAGGTAAGACATACAAATGTGGTGCTACTGGCCATAGCTGGACCAATGCATCCAGACCATGTGACCTGTGTTCCCTCCTGCAACTGAAGAAGGAAGGTGTCTTGGCGTTTGCTGCTGATGCCATGAGGTCCATCGCGGGCTATCCCCTCTGCTGTACAATCTGCTGAAATGCCCAAGGGGCAAGTTCCCACTCCCCTGGATCTAGAGTGTGACGACTGAGGAAATCTGCCTGGACGTTGTCTACTCCTGCAATGTGCTGGGCTGACAGAGCCTGTAAATGATACAATTAGGCAAGGCTCAATTGCTAACAATTACCAGCTGAAACCCTCTTGGCTGGTTTACTTTCTATTACGTGGCTCAAATCCTACTCAGAAACTTTTCTGAGTAGATTAAAGAACAAGTTTATATTTCTTTGTGACGGTTGTTGTATTTTGTGACAGCATATTACCACAGAAGCTTAGACAGAGAGCAATCCATGTACTCAAAATCCTCATTTACCACATCTTCCCCTTCTTCAATTATCATAGGTTCACTATCATGGATTGGCACAGAGGAATTTCTCAATGGAACACTCTCAGGACAATACTTGTTTCCCTGCTGTCTTCCCAGTGAAGAGCTAGGGCATAGATCAGTGTTCATACCTGAGCTTCCATTGCTGCTAGAGTTCCTCTCTAAATATCCTGGCCAGTATGTAGTCCAGTTCTTATGTCCAGCCTTCCAATCAAGATCCCTGGACACTGGATCTCTCTTCACATACCTTCTTGCACTGGTCTTAGGGTCCCTTCCAAGTGCAGCCGTCTCCCTCACAGGTGCCGTCCCGGGATTCCTGGCTCTGCAACCCCACTCCTCTGGCTTACCCTTGTCCAATGGTGTTTGCTTGCCTCTGGAATGCCTCCCAGTATACGTACTGCTATGGACTCCTTTAGACCTCCCAAATGCTTTTCTCTTCTTTCTTCCAAAGTGTTTCTTGCTCTCTCTGTCCGTCAGCTCTGGCTTCTGCTGATGATGATGGTCAGGATGATCAAGGTGCTTCTGATCATCAAGATGCTTCTGATCAAGATGATGATTCTCTGTAGAATAAGGTTTTCTTTTATCCTGCATAGATGAATGCTCCACCCTAGCACAGCGCAGCTGTGCTGAATCAAGCCCTGCCCTTGGAGATGAGTGCTTGGGGATTACCTCATAGCCCTCCTGATTGAACACACGTTTCCCCACTTCAGCTCTTCTAATGGCTGCTGGAAACCTGGTGCATTCTGGGACTGGTAGTCTTTTATGGAAACATTCTGTTTTATTATTTCTACCAGAACAGACAGGTTGCTTGTTCAGAGTCACTTCACCTCTACTATAGCTCCTTCCTGAACTATGATAAGCTTCCTTATCACACACCTCACCAGGTCATTCAGAATCTCAGCAATTAAGGGATCATAATTCAGTCTTCTCATTTGCTTCCAATCACAACATATCCAGACCCCCAAATATTTTAACTTCTGCTTAGCCCACCGAAAGGGGTACTCCACCTTCAACTGGTTCTCTGTGTTAAGTCCCAGTCCAATCTTCAAAATCTCAGTTTTACCCATATTCATTTTATATCCCGATACTAGACTATAGTCCCTAATTTCCTCCACCAAAACTGGTAACATCTCTCCCGGCCTACTCACAGTATAGATGATGTCATCAACGAATAGAGAAATTTTATATTCTCCGCCACCTACCGGAATACCCCTAATGTAATCATGCTCTCTAATCCGTTGCGCTAAATGTTCAATGACTAATGCGAATAACAGAGGTGACAAAGAACACCCCTGTCGAGTGCCCCTCTCCAGCTCAAACTTTGCAGAATAGGTACCATTCACTCGAATCCTAGCTTTCGGCTGGTCGTATAATGCACCAATCCACTGTTGAAACCCCACCCCAATCCCCATTCTCTGCAACACAGCAAACATAAAGGGCCATTCAACTCTATCGAACACCTTCTCGGCATCCACCGCCACAACCAGAGAATCTATGCCCTTTGTCTGGACCACCCATATTACATTTAATAATTTCCGGATATTATCACTGGCCTGCCTTCCTGGGATAAAGCCCGTTCGGTCATTATTTATCAACTTCGATAGGAAATTCTGCAAGCGGGTAGCCAAAACTTTCGCCAAAATCTTAGCATCCTCCTCTCCCCTGCCTGCCACACCAACGGCTTGAAATGTGCCGCCTCAGAGGCACCCCGCCAGAATCGGGAGCAGTGACCATCGTGGAGGGAGTGAGCGGGAGCTCCTCCTCCTCTCCCCTGCCTGCCACACCAACGGCTTGAAATCTGCCGCCTCAGAGGCACGCCCGCGCCTGAGGGCCTCGCCAGAGGGCCCTTTGGCGTGGCCCTTAGGCGTTGGTCCGTGGCGTCCGTTGCTGTGAGTGGCATTGATGACATGATGTGGACTAGAGTGATGTGCTGCTATTTTGTGGTAACGTGCTGTTCCATGTTCCTCTTCTCCTATCTGTTTGACTGTCTCTGTCCTCTTCTCTGTCCTATCATATAAATGGCGTTCCTTTCCTTTTTCCTCAAATGATATAGTATTGTAAACCGCTCTAATGCCTCTGACCTGAGCGGTATATCAAATTCAAAATAAACATAAACATAAACATAAACATTCTCCCTGGCCACCCCCGGACACTTTGTACCACCTTGGCGGTTCAGATAGGCCACTGCTGTCGCATTGTCTGGAAGAACGTGGACTGCTTGGGAGTGAAGGAAAGGCAGGAAGCATAACAAGGCCAGGCAAACTGCCCGGGACTCCAGGCGGTTGATGGTCCAAGTGCCCTGAGCCAACTGGTTCAGGCAATTTGCTCCCCAGCCTGACAGGCTGGCATCGGTTGTCAGTAAGATCCAGTGGGGAATCTCCAAGGGGACACCCAGGAAGAGACAGAACAGTGAGAGCCACCAACGAAGGCTGTGGCGCATCGATGGCAACAGTGGGAGTCACTGATCTTAGTCCTCAGTCACTGGAGACCAGCAGGAGAGTAGAGAATGCTGCAGGTTCCTCATGTGCACTCTTGCTCATGGGACTACCTCAATGGTGGCAGCCATGGACCCTAAAAATCTGAAGATAGTCCCAAACTTGCGGGCAGCTCAGTAACAGAAGCATCCTGAGTTGAGACGAGAGCTTAAGGAAACACTCCCATGACAGGAAAACCCTGTCCTGCTGGGTATCGAATAGCGTCCAGAAAAACTCCAGTTGTTGAGACAGCTGCAGATAACTATTGGCATGATTGATGATCTAGCCGAGGCCCTCTAGGAAGTAGACCACCTGGGCAACTGCCTTGTGTGCCTCCTCCAGGGAATCTGCTTGAATGAGCCAGTCATCCAGGTATAGGTGCATGCAAATGCCCTGTTGGCGCAGGGCTGCTGCCGCCACCACCATGACTTTGGAGAAGGTTTGTGGAGCTCTGGCCAGGCCGAACGGCAGAGCACAAAACTGAAAGTGCTGCCCCAGGATGGCAAAGAGCAGAAAATGCTGCTAATCTTCACAGATGGGGATGTGGAAATATGCTTCTGTCAAGTCGAGTGAAGCCAAGAACTCTCCTTTGTGGACTGCCTGAATGACTGATTGTATTGTCTCCATTCGAAAATGTGGAACTCAAAGGGCCTGATTGACCTCCTTGAGGTCTAGAATTGGATGGAAAAGACCCATCCTTCTTGGGTACCATGAAGTAAATGGAGTAACGACCGGAACCCCTCTCCGAAGGAGGAAATGGTCGGATGGCTCACAGAAGGAGTATGTATTGCTTCCCTTTTGTAGGGTGCACCGCAGGGCGAAATGAGAAAGGCATTGTGAATAGGCCGTAGACACTAGAAAGCAAAGCCCTGGTTGACGATGTTGAGGACCCACTAATCAGAGGTTATGAGAGTCCACTGGCAGGAAAATAGCACCAACCATCCTCCTACTGGCAGCGATGTCCCGGATGGGCTCCCTGCCTCATTAGCGGGAAGATCGGGCAGCGCCAGAGAACTTGGCCGGGACTATATAGAAGTCTTTTCCTTTCCAGATGCTTTGAAAAGGCTGTGATTTCTGACCGAAATGCCCGGACAAAGCTAACGAAGGAGACTTGCTGGACTGGTAACGTCGGGAGTCGCAAAATTGTGCGTGTTGTGTAGAATAGGATCGTTGCGACGAGCGGCACGTGGTGGACCTCAGCTTATCTTCCAGCAGATGCTGGGGCTTGATTCCTCCCAGGTCCTTGACCAATTTGTCCAGGTATTTGCCAAAGAGAAGCTTACCCCTAAAGGGGTACTTGGAGAGATGCGTTTTGGAGGCGGCATCCGTCGAACACTGCTGAAGCCAGAGCCATCGACAGGCTATAGTAACTGCTGCTTGAAATTGAACATGGCCAAAACTGAGCTTCCTATTTTCCCCCATAAACCCTCCACTTCCCTTCCTCCTTTTTTAATCTCTGTGGTTAACTCTCTACTTCTCCCAGTTTCCTCAACTCGCAACCTTGGGGTTGTCTTTGACTCCTCTCTCTCCTTCTCCACACACATCCAACTGATAGCTAAAATATGCCGTTTCTTCTCTATAACATCAACAAAATTCACCATTCTACTATTACTATAACTACTGAGCATTTGTATAGCACTACAAGATGTACACAGTGCTGCACAGACACATGTAAAAGACAGTCCCTGCTCTTCAGTGCTTACACACAACACAGCAGCTGTAGACACAGGATACATCTAGTGGGAATGGTAAGGAAACACAAAAGAAACCAGGTGAGTCAAGATCCGAAAATGGCAGCGAAGAGGTGAATTTTCAGCCTGGATTTTAAAAAGGCCAGAGAAGGTACCTGACGTACAGACTCAAGGCATAAGGAGCAGAAAGGTGAAAGGAACAAAGTCTGGAATTGGCAGTAGAAGAGAAGAGCACAGAAGCGATTTGCCAGAAGAGTGGAGTGTGTAGGGAGAGATAAGAGAGGAAAGGCAGTGAGAAGCTGCAGAGTGAATGCACTTATACATATCCACTCTTTAGTCATCTCCCGGCTTGACTATTGTAACCTACTTCTTGCTGGTCTCCTTCTGAATCATCTCTCTCTCCTTCAATCTGTTCAACACTGCTGCAGGGCTAATCTTCCGCCAGCCTTGTCATGCTCATATTACCCCTCTTCTCAAGTCACTCTCATTGGTTCCCTATCCGTTTCCGCATCCAGTTCAAACTTTTCCTGCTGACCTATAAGTTTATTCACTCTGCAACTCCTCACTCTGATCCTTTTCATATCCAGGTTGAAAACTCACCTCTTCGCTGTTGCTTTCAGATTGTGACTCACCTAATCTCCTTTGTGTTTCCTTACCATTCCCCCTAGATGTATCGCGTGTCCTCAGCTACTGTGTTGTCTGCAGTGCCCTGTACGTCTTGTAGCGCTATACAAATATTCACTAGTAGTAGCAGTAATGAAAATAGGAGGGCCCTCAGCTAAATTTTGCTTTGCCCCCCCCCCCCCCACTAGAACTTTCACCACTGATCTGATGTATGATCATGGTACATGTTAAGAATTAAGTGGTCTGACAAAAAAATATTTTTCATAAGACATAAGCTGTATTGAGTGGTTCATTTTTTTTTATTGGCATAAAGCTACACACCATTGATATATGTAAGATGACTTATATGTGTGGAAGGATGTTTATGCACATACTTGCTGTTAGTAAGTACTGCGTCAGGCTATTGGTGCATACTGTTGGTGTAGGCAGAGCAGGGACAGTGCGCATGTTCATTAAAAATCCAGGCATAGGCATTTACACCATCCCTGCTCCTATTTTATAAAGAAAAGTAGGCACCTCCTTTTCTTTATAAAATAGGCTCAAGATAAGCATGTTCCGGGTGCCTAAAGCAAGGTGCTAGGTTATAAAATTACCTTCCATCTGTGCACATAAAGGGCAACATATTCCATGCACATATCAGTTGCCCAGAGGCTGCAAAAAGATACTGAAAAGTAAACATGACAGGATGGTCCCTGTAGAAACCCCCAGGTCAGTGTTTTAACCAAGGACCATTCATCTTTTCATCTGACCTTAAAAGATCATCCTCTCCAAAAGGTTCCCATCCATATTAATATATCTCTAGATAATCCTAACTGCTGACATTTCCCTAATAGGATTTCAAGAGCTAGCAAATTGAAAGCAGAGTTCAAATCTAGGGCAATCGATGATCTATTAATATAATCCAGAACTGCATTAAGTAGCGACTCAGTGCCACAATCTTCATAGAAACCTTATCAAGCACATTATTCGCTTCCAAAAAACTCCCAATCTAAAAAGTCACTTCTTTTTCAATCAATTTTGCTAGAAAAGGAAGATTAATGATAGGCCTACAGATTACACATATAGAACCATCATCTGCCTCCTTTTTCAGTACAGGGGTAGCTTCTGCTTCTTTAAAAATAGATAGAGGGACGGGAGGCAAGATGGCACCTTGAGAGGGCTGTGTTCCTGAGGTCTGGTGCAGTCTTCGGTAAGCGACCTACCCTTGCGCATTATGCCGAAGCAGCCGCTGTGGGAGGAAATTGTCAACTTACCCTTGAGGCTCTGGGAGTCTGGGTGGTGAGAGGAGAGCTTGCTGCCTTGGAATGCTCTGGAGGTTTTCCTTTGGAGCAGAGCACGGAGTGGGCTTTGTTGAGCCCCAAAGAATGGGCATTTCCCTGGCAACCCGGAAGCGCTCCTGCAGGGGGGTTGGTTCCTCCGACTGCTGGAATTACTCTGACGGTAGAAGGAGGTGTGCCGGGCCGCCCCCTTGCTCAGTCCTCTCTCGAGTGCAAGGCTTTAGTTTGTGGTGTGGGTGCCTTGCCGGATGATCATTTGGGAAGCAGATTTGGAGTATCTTCTTTGGGGAAGGAGCCCGTAATCACCATGGAGTTACTCTGGAACTCAATTAAGTTCTTGGATGTGTCTCTCCATTTAAGTTTGACACAACTCTTTTTGAAGGTAGATTCTGTTACAGATCTGTTTTCTGCTCAGAAGAATGAAGTGGTCCAGCATGAAGGCAGACTCAAAACAACTGGAAGGGCAAGTGGCAGAGTTTGGTGCCTTTAAAGAAGCCCAAAAGGAAAGCTTTGGGCTTTGGAGGAAGGTGGAATTTTTGGAGAATCATCTTAGGAGGAAAACCTTGCAGTTTCTTGGATTTTCTCGGTGCCCATTGCTTGGACCAGTGGAAAAGGTGAAGAAATATCTGGTCAAGATCCCGGGGTGGCAGCGGATAATCTTCCACCGGTGGCTTGGGCGTTTTATGTGCCTTTTTCCAGCGCTGGCTCTGGTAGACCTAGCTGCCTTCAAGAACAGCTGGACTTAACCAGATTTCTGGAAGGCTCTCTGGAACTGGTAACATCTGGTAGTACTCTGCCGGTCACTTTCACTTTGAGCAGGACAAAGTTTCTGTTTTATGTCAATACTTTAGCCATATGCAAGAACAGTTTATGGGTCTGGTTGTTCGTATATTTCTTGATATTTCTAGACTCAGGCCTGGCGAAGGGAGTTCTTGGCCCTATGGACTAGGGTCCTTTCGCTTCATGGGACCTGTCTTTTGAAATTTCCTTCTTTATGTTATGTTAGTTTTGGGGGCAGAATTATTACTTTACTGAACCAAAGCAGCTCTTAGAGCTTATTATTTGTAAGGAGGAATCTCTGGTGCCTAATGGGGGAGTTCCATAGTGTGCGTTCTGCTGAAAGCATTTCTCCTTAGCTCTCTCTCTGTTTTACAATGTATTTTCTTATTTTATTTTTCTTGGTTCTTGCCTCCCTTATTGTGGGCGGATGAGTAGGCAAATTTTCTTTTCTTTTTTTATATTTCTTATTGTGTATAGATGTATGTTATACTGCCTATATTGTCATTGTGAATGGTCTAGAAATATAAAATAAAAAAAAATAGATGGAAAATGACACTATACTAAAGAAGCATTCAGGATATTCCTCATCCGAATTATCAAATTCTCTCTATACTTCTTTAGCACCCCTACGGGGACTGCATCTGCCACTTCCATTAAACGTTTCATCCTATGTAAGGAGAGTAACTCAAACTTTTCTAACCACTGCTTATCTTTCCTCTCCCCCTCCCTCAGCTGTATCCTCACCTGACTTAAGTTTATCTCTTTGTGCAAAGTTCACCTATTACTCTGTGCTTTCAGCAAGGTAACAACCTTAGTAACAAACTGTGCCAGTAACTCCACAGTGGGAACTCCCAGCTGCTCCTGTTCACATACTTTGCCTAACCCTACTAATCCTTTTGCCACTCTAAACATTTCTTTGGCCTATGAACTGCCCATTTAATCTTTTCTGAAAAGAATGCTTGTTTTGCTGCTTGTACATGTAACAAATACTTATTAGCCTCCTTTCTCCAAACTTGCCTATCGTTCTTAGATTTTGACTTCTGCAAATCCTCTCTAGGTGATGAATTTCCCCCTTCTGATAAGGCAAGTGATCAGTATATCCTGATCCTCGTGACTATTCATTTTCAGATTATCTTTTCTTTGATTGAGTGAAAAATAAGCTTTTGCTCTTTCAGTAGGAGAGAGTCACAAAAGATATGGTCGATGAAACTTAGGGGTATGTTTACTAAACCATCTTAATGTTACCGGCGTTAGTTGCAGTCTTACAGTGACGAATGCCATATAAGGTAGTGGGCGTTCCGGTCTTACGTTAGAATTTCGGGTTATCGTGCGATAAAGTCCGTTATTGCGCGATAGAGGGAGCCGTGACACTTTAATGTGCGTTAGCCTTAATTAGGCGCGCTGACCTGCAAACATAGCAACAGAGGTGTAGCACAATGGTTAATACATTGACTGATGAAACAGTGGTCATGAGTTTGATACCCCAATGGGCTTAATGAGTAAGGCTGTCTGAGGCATTGTCCTTTACTTTAAATCAGTGCTGTCTGAGGCATTTTCTTTTTTAATGTAAATTAGTGCTGCCAGCAAAAACACCCTCACAGTGCCGTAACCTAAGGTGCCTCATAAGGCGCCCTATAAGGCACTCCAGAGGGCACATTATAAAGTGCACTGTCCGCCAAGGCACCTTATAATGTTCCCTATAGGGCACTTTATAGGGCGCCTTATGAGGCACCTTAAGGTTACAGCACTGTGAGGGTGTTTTTGCTGACAGCACTAATTTAAATTAAAAAAGGAAATGTCTCAGACAGCCCTATCAAATAACACCACTGTAGGATCAAACCCATAACCTCTGCCTCCAAAGTCAGTGAAGTAATCAGTGGGCTACATCCCTATAGCTACTAACAAACCCCTGGCTGGCTACAGAAGGATTGCAGGCCACCACACAAACTGTCTGCTGTGGTTACCAGGATAGGGTTAACCCACCCGTACCCATGATGCACTGCACATGGAGATCAGCAGTCTACAGATGATCACAAGATGGGGTATGCACCCCCACAGCACCTCGGCCTGGTAGGGGGAACTGACCATGTGTGTTACTGGCACAGAGTAGCTACAGACCGACACATTGTGGGGGTACTGTGCTCACCCTGAGGGCGAGGTGGGGCGCCCAGCACCAGGTCAGCAGCACCTGGCTTAGCTGAGATAGGCTATGCTGCAGGTAGCCATCAGTGCCAGTGTGTGATAGGTAGTCCTTGCAGACACACTTAGGATACACCTGTGTCCACCCGTATTTCCTAGTCACGACTAGCCCTTGTGGACTATGATGCACTCAGAATAGTGCACATCCTGTGTGGATGCCATGATCACATGATTTAAGTGAAGGGGGGGGGTGTTCGGACCCATAGGTGGATTATGTAGCACCACCTAACCCGCCCTCTGGGGCTCAGGGTGGGGGACAGGATCTCCCACTAACAGATCCACATTCTACATCCCTGCAATGGTGGCAGTAGAGGGGACCATCAACCCCAGTCCTGCTGGGGAACAGGCACCCTACAGGGCAGTCAATGCAGTTCTGTACGCATCCATAAGGCAATGGCAGACAGACAGTAGGCCTGGAAATGCTCAGCTTCCCCCACCACTATCTGACATTCTCCAGCAGCAAGCCCAGTGAGTCTCCAGCCGCTGCACCCTGCAAGGTGTTCCGGCCATAAACATGCTAACTGCAGACAGTCTGCTAGGTAGTCCATAGTGCATGTTCCTGGAGGAGATGCATGCACCTAAAAACTGGGATGTGAGCACACACACCAAGCAGAAAAGTCAGTGATTGGGCCCCAAAAAAGAGAACCCATAAATATCACTTGAGAGAAATACTATATAGCATTATAGTCTTGCAGGACTACAAAAGGGGACTGTTACTTCTGGAGAGATCTGCAATTGTGAGTATATACTTCTAGGAATTTTCTGTAAGGAATTCTTTGTATTAAAGCTAATTAATCTGTGAACCCACTACTTTTTGTTAAATCAGTCAGGGCCTAGTAGCAGCAGTTTAAGTTTAAATTTAAAACACAGAAGACAACTTTCTGGTTACATATCATACCCAGCAGAGAGCTTGTAGTTTAAATTAATAGTCACTCAGGGCCTAGTATCAGCAAAGTACTTTTAGTTTAAATTTAAAACACAGAAGAGAGCTTTCTGGTTTAATTTGGAACCCAGCAGAGAGCTTGTAGTTTAAATTGAATAGTCACTCAGGGCCTAGCATCTGCAAAGTACTTTTAGTTTAAATTTAAAACACAGAAGAGAGCTTTCTGGTTAAATTTAGAACCCAGCAGAGAGCTTGTAGTTTAAATTTCATAATAAGTTAGAGCCTAGCAGCAGCAAAGAGCTATAATTTAAAATTTAAAATCAAATAAGAATATAGCTTACCTCAGCAGCACAGGACAGGGTATTGTGTAGCAGTCCTCTTTTAATAAGTGTTACTGTGATGGAAAGACCTCTAGCTACTTCCCTGATGAAATCGTTTAGGAGAAGAAGGCTCCTCAGAGAGAAGTACTCCGGCATCGACAGAGCTGTGAGAGTCATCGGAGGATTCAAAATATCTTCTGTCCGAGAGATCATGCAAACAAAGGAATGGGGATGGGTGACCTGCACGGAGTGGCAAGTGCACCAACTCTTGCTGCCTTACTGGCACTGTTCCCTCTAAGCCAGGGGTCTCAAACTCAAATTGCTTTGAGGGCCGAATGAGGACTTCTAAAGTAACCCGGGGGCCGCATAAGACACAGGGGGCTCATTTGCATAAGGGGCCTCATTTGCATAAATATTTGCATAAATATTTGCATAATGTTGCATAATGAGTGCATGGATAAAGAAAGACTAGAAAATTTCTATATTACTATAATCCAGTGCCAACCGCCAGGCACATTAGGAACTACTACTAACACTGCCCATTTAGAACCCATAGCAAACCCCCCGTATCATAACAGCACTACCAGGACTCACAAAGCACCAGACCCTACCTATCAAAAGGCAACACTGCAAAAATACATATCAGAGAATACATGACCTACTGGGAAAAGAGAACAAGTAGCAATGTCAAATAGGAATTACACAGAATACCTCAGCACTGTAGAAATAAAACTATAAATTAATGGTAATGGTTCTGACCCCCCCCCCCAGCCCACAGCACATTACCAGTTCTGACCCCCCAGCCCACAGCACATTACCAGCTCTAAACCCCCCAGCCCACAGCACACTGGTAATGTGCTGGGGGGTTTAGAACTGGTAATGTGCTGTGGGCTGGGGGGGGGGGTCAGAACAGGTAATGGTTCTGACCCCCCCCCCCAGCACATTACCAGCTCTAACCCCCCCAGCCCACAGCCCCCCCCTCCCTCCCTCCTTGGCAAAAATCACAGGCTCCCCCCCCTCCCTCCCTCCTTGGCAAAAATCACAGCCCCCCCCCCCTCCCTCCCTCCCTCCCTCGCAAAAAATCACAGGCTCCCTCCCTCCCTCCCTCCTTGGCAAAAATCACAGGCTCCCCCCCCCCCTCCCTCCTTGGCAAAAATCACAGGCTCCCCCCCCTCCCTCCTTGGCAAAAATCACAGGCTCCCCCCCCTCCCTCCCTCCCTCCTTGGCAAAAATCACAGGCTCCCCCCCCTCCCTCCCTCCCTCCCTCCTTGGCAAAAATCACAGCCCCCCTCCCTCCCTCCCTCCCTCCCTGGCAAAAATCACAGGCCCCCCCCCCCTCCCTCCCTCCCTCCTTGGCAAAAATCACAGGCTCCCCCCCCTCCCTCCCTCCTTGGCAAAAATCACAGCCCCCCCCCCTCCCTCCCTCCCTTCTTCCTTGGCAAAAATCACAGCCCCCCCCTCCCTCCCTCCCTGCCTCAGTCCCTCTCCTCTTCGGCTTAGAACCGCGAAGGGAGAGTTCCTCCCTCGCGACTCTTTTAAGCCGGCTGAGGCTTATGGGAAATTTCCCCTCTGCCCCCTCGAGCTTAACAGAGTCGCGAGGGAGAAGCTCTCCCTTCGCGGCTCTGAAAGCCGAAGAGGAGAGGGACTGAGGGAGGCAGGGCTGGGCAGACTGCTTCCTTACCTGCCGTGGAGAGCTGTGCACCCTGGCGATCCTCCAAGCGATCCAAGCAGGCGATTCTTCAAGGCGCTGGTACCTCGTGGCTATTCAGACTGCTTCTGGGCCCGGGCCCCCCCCCTCCTCCTTTTTCTCCTCCTCCTGCCTGTCGCTCATTGGTGGAGGGCAGGCGTGTGACGCGGACGTGAGAAACACCATGCAGCCCCGGGAATCACGCGAGGTAAAAAAAATATAGAAACAGCAGGAGGACAAAAATGCAACGTAAAGCAGGACAATACTCCGTGGTGTCGCGGGCCGCAGAAAATGCTCTCGTGGGCCGCATGCGGCCCGCGGGCCGCGTGTTTGAGACCCCTGCTCTAAGCTGTGCGCGTGTGTGCGCGCACACACCTTGCCGAGTGAGCACACATAGTTTACAACAGAGCGCACAAAAATTACGGTTCTGATTCTGATAGAAAACAACACAGACATCTTAAAATTTAAAAGTTGTTGTGTATTTACGGTTTTCACAAGTTCTACAATATTTTCTAGTGCAATCAATGTGGTGTACATACTGTATTCTGACGTGTAGTCAAATTTTAAAGTATATGACTCTGAGTGTCGTTATGTGACGCACAAAAATTTAACCTTCCTTCAAAAGCTGCACAGCTGATATTTTATGCGCACACAGCCTACAGAAAATTAGAGGGAACATTGCTTACTGGGTAGACTAGATGGACCATGCTGGTCTTTATCTGCCGTCATATACTATTTTACTATATTTGCATTCTTTTCAATGTGATCATTTTAAACTGCTAGCATCAATTTGATTTTTTTTTCAGCAGACTAGGCTGCACACTCACCACATTTTGGATAAGATATCATCATTACATCATCTCCTCGGGTTTTGAACCCCTCCAGTTTTTGGAAAGTCTCAGAGTTGCACAAAGTGCTGGGATACAGCACTCCCTTGTAGGTAAAGAGCAGATCTTCTGAGGCTTTGCTCTCTGCTGCAATCATGTGTTTCTTCACTTCTTCAAGAAACTGTTTTCTGTTCTGCTCCATCTTTGCTTTCAGACTTCAAACTGCTTGTGCCGCAGCCAGGAATAAGGATTGACCTTAAATAATTTATCCCTCCTCTTCTGTACTCTTATTTTTTTCAAGAAGTGGGTGGAACTTCATTCACTTTATTTTAAACAATGCTTAGATTCTTTCTTGGCTTCCCTGCTCCCTTCACACACAGCTCCTAAAATGTGTGAAGCTGCTTCCTGCCTCAGTGGTCAAAGCGTTTCTTTACAGAGAATTGTTAACAGAAGCAGAAATGCACAGAACTCAAGAAAGAAAAGAGCATGCAAGCCAGATGAACTTGAACTGGTCAAATGTTTTACAGAGGAGTTGCGGGGGAGGGTTGTGTGGATTGCACGTGTTTGGCTGAGGCAAAAAATGACTCCTCCTTAAATGCTGAAACAGGCCCATCAGAAAGCTTGATATTGTTGCTGTGTCACTTCATGTTGCCTAATGAGTTCATTGCACGCACTTCTTCAGTTTTCTAGGAAGAATAAAGCTCTGAGGGCAGGCAGATTCCTTTCACTTGCCTTTGGAGATAGTTTGGCTCTGGCTTTGCCCTGCTGTTTACTCACTGAAAGTAGCTGGTTATTTTGACTGATAACTATGGAGCAGTTTTTGCATAGGAACATAAAAATACAATTTTCAATGAGATGAGCAACCTTACAATGGGAACTAGAATCCTGAAATGGCCCTTTTCAAGATTGACCAGGGCTGAGTCTCTAAATGTACGACCCTAGAACGTGAGCAGCTGCAGAGGTGGATTGGGAGGGGGGGCTGCGATTTACTACTACCACTACTATTACTTATGAGAGCTTAGCATTGATGTTCAGTAGTAGGCACTAGGAGCGCTTCAGTTTTGGGAGTGACAAAAATGGTCCCAAAATACCTCAGCAGTGGCCACCACACTCTGCCTTTTCTTTAAAAAAAAGTATTTTTCCAGAGGATGAGCTGCTGCTGTTGCTGAGGTTGCCTCTTCTCCTGGAGCATAGAAACAGAAACATGACAGCAGAAAAAGACCACATGGCCTATCTAGCCTGCCCTTCCATATCAACTACTACAATAGTCCCCTCTTTTCCCTTAGCTATCCTCTGTGTTTGTCCCATGCTTTTTTGAATTCAGATACTGTCCTCATCTCTACCATCTCTACTGGGAGACTATTCCATAAATCTATCACACTTTCCGTAAAAAAATATTTCTGCATATTACTCCCGAGTCTATCCCCTTTCACCTCATCCTATGTCCCCTCGTAGCACAGCTTGCTTTCAATCGAAAGAGGCTCTCCTCCTGTGCATTTATGCCATGGAGATATTTAGGGTAACTCTGTTTATTAAGAAATAAAATGTACATCCAAACAATATCGGTGGACAATGACTCTTATACCCACTGATTGTAAATCATCAAAACTATTTACATTTACCCAGGAAGGTGTAGATAACATGAGGAGGGATCTAGCTAAGCTTGAAGAATGGTCTAGAATTTGGCAGCTGGGATTTAATATTAAAAAATGTAAGGTCATGCATTTGGGCTGCAGCAATCCAAGGGAGCAATATAGTATAGGGGATGAAGTACTTTTGTCCACTAAAGAAGAGCAGGACCTAGGCGTGGTTCTGTCTGATGATCTTAAAGTAGCTAAACAGGTAGAAAAGGCGACAGCAAAAGCTAGAAGGATGCTTGGGTGCATATGGAGAGGAATGGCTAGCAGAAAAAAGGAGGTGGTAGTGCCTCTGTATAAGTCTTTGGTGCGACCTCATTTGGAGTATAGTGTGCAGTTCTGGAGACCGCACCTTCAAAAGGATATAAACAGGATGGAGTCAGTACAGAGGGTGGCTACTAAAATGGTTAGTGGTCTTCATTATAAAGCATATGAGGACAGACTTAAGGATCTTAATATGTACACCTTAGATGAAAGGGGATAGAGGTAATATGATTGAGATGTTTAAATACCTCCGTGGCATAAATGTTCAGGGAGAGAGCCTCTTTCAATTGAAAGCAAGTTCTGCTACGAGGGGACATGGGATGAGGGTGAAGGGAGATAGATTCAGGAGTGATATGCGGAAATATTTCTTTACGGAAAGAGTGGTGGATCTGTGAAATAGTCTCCCAGTTGAGGTGGTAGAGATGAGGACAGTATCTGAATTCAAAAAAGCATGGGACAAACAGAGAGGATCTCTAAAGGAAAAAAGGGGATTGTTGTAGTTGTTATCACATTTCTACGTTTCTATGATTTGTGCCCCAGCCCCTCTCCCTACCTCTATCTAACCCTCCCCTCTCCCCCTTTCCCCTTCCCCCTCCCCTGGGTCCACACTGCCTACCATCCCTTCTACATCACAATGTGAGAATATCATTCCGAGCCTGGGGGAGAAAGGGCATCAAAATAAGGACTCCACGTGACAAGAAATTTATCCCTCTTCTTCCCTCCCCTTTTGGTCTGTATCCCCTCCCAGATTATATGTTGATGTAGGGCATTCCACCATTCCCAATATTCTGGCCCCACAGGGTCACACCAATGTATCAGAATACATAGTTTGGCTATCAGACAGGCCTTTCGCACCATCAATCTGCCCCTGCCCTCTTAACCCGTACCGGTTCCAGTGCATCCAATACTGCGAACCCTGGTGTGAGAACTAGCCCCGCCCCAATAACTGCCCAAGATAAGACTGAATATCTGCCCAATATCTTTTAACTTTCTCACATTCCCAGAGCATGTGCCCCAATGTTGCCATCGCACCAGCACACTACGGGCACTTGGCGTGTTCTGCAATACCTGCCTGCCAAGCCCACTTTGGGGAGAAATATGCTCTTGCCAAAATTTTAAATTGCATTTCTCGCAATCGGGCTCCCTGGGTCAATCCCGGTATCCACACCACTGCCAGCTCCCAAGCAAACCTCTCCAAAGGGATACCCAAGCCCTCACTCCATTTATTAATGCATAATCCATATGTTCTTGTTCATGGAAGATCATATATTTTTTTACAATATTGTGCCACTGAGAGCCGAGTTCGATCTTCCAATTCAAACCAAGCTTCCAATTTATTAAGTACCTCCTGTTGTAACCCTTGGGCTCCCAAAGAGGACACATAGTGATTTAGTTGAATATATGAAAACTGTTGACCCCTTGGTAGTTGATAACAGCCTTGCAAGTCCTCAAGCGAAAGAAGTTTACCCTCCTCAGCAACAACATGTCTAAATTGTGTTATTCCCTGCGAGGCCCAAACCCGAAAAGCCAGAGTATCCAATCCTGGGGGGAAAGCTTTATTTCCCTGAACCGGGAGATACCCAGTGACCTCCGTGGACACTTTCAACATTCTGCAAAGAGTTCTCCACCCTACACACACTCCCTTTATAAGTAGGCTGCCATGAACTGATGATGGCAACTGAGCCACTGGGGTATGCAAAATAGAGGTCAGCGTCAGTGGCGCCACCATAGCCGATTCCACTTCTCTAGGTGTAAAGATCATTGATCCCCTAGCCAGTCACGTAAATGGTGTAAAACACATGCCAGGTTATACTGCGATATTTCAGGAAGACCCATCCCCCCTCTGCCAAGGTCCCTGCAACCATGCATTCATCAATCGAGGCCTCTTCCCTCACCAAAGGAAACTCTGCAGATGTTTTCCCATTGTCCGTATGTCCCTTCTGCACATCATTAGTGGCAATAGTTGTAAGACATACAAAACCTGGGGAAATGCCATTATTTTATATGCTGCCCAGCAAGGACAAGGGGAGAGGCATCCAATCCCTTAGTTTGTCTTTTACCCAATTAATCAGGGGATGCACATTTAAACCATACAAATGATTCGGGGAGGATGGAAGCTAAATACCAAGGTACTTAAAGTTATCTTCTGCCCACTTAAGCGGAAAAGGCCTCAGCCAGTTATTATGGAGGTTGTCAAGAACATCCAAGGCTTCAGATTTAGATCTAGTCAACCTCAACCCCACCACCTCTCCAAATTCCTCAATTTTGGATAGTAATCTAGACAGGGCCTCCCATGGGGAAGTCAGCAACACCAGAAAATCATCCGCGAAAGCGGAGACCTTGAACCTAGTTTCCCTGATGCCCACCCCTAGAATATCTTCCCATAAATATATAAGCTGAAGAAGAGGATCACGGGAGAGGACAAACAGCAAAGGCAATAGGGGGCAACACTGCCTTGTGCCCCTCTCCAGCTGAAAACCTGTGTTGTTGCCCCCATACACCCCCAGCATCGATTTAGGATGGTAGTACAAAGCTCAAACTCCTTGAATAAATTCCTCTCCCAATCTATAGGCCTCTAATATCTCAAAAAGATAGTTCCAACATACCCTGTCAAATGCTTTGGCAGGAACCCCATCTCTATGTGCCTTTTTCATAGAGGCAATAATTTTTCGCAAATTACTTACCGGATACCTTCCCCGTACAGATCCTGTCTGACATGGGTGTACCAACTCTCGAAGACATATCGCTAGGCACTCTGCCAAAATCTTGGCAAAGAGCTTTAAGTCCATATTTAGCAAAGAAATTGGACAGTACGATTCTGTTAAATATGAGTTTTTGCCTGACTTCGGTAATACCACTATACGTGCGGTATTGACATTATAAGTCAACTTACCAGACGTCAACCAAACATTAAACATATCCGCCATTGGGCCTACTATCACTTCTGATAGGATTTTGTAGAACTCTGTTCTATATCCATCCGGACCCGGGGTCTTACATAAGGCTGCCCTATTTATAGCCCTAGCCACCTCATCGCCTGACACCGAGGCTCCAAAATACTCCCGCTGGCTAGGTGCAAGGCAGGGGAGCTTCATCCGTTTCAGATAAGCCTGGATTTGCACTGCTGATGCCTCATCCTTCACATACAAGGCCCGATAAAAGTTCTCGAAAACCTCTCCAATTCCTTTATTGTCCTTGTGCAACTTACCAGCTGAATCCCTAACTCCAGCTTTCCAGATCATACTGCTAGACCAGTCCAGACAAGCGGGTTATGCACCCCTGCCAGCAGATAGGGAGACAGAGAAAAAAAACTCCAAAGCTGTGATTGGTCAGGCTCTGGGTGACATAGGCATACCCCTAGAGGTCCTATTCAGTATTTTCTCTGTCTCAGCAGATGAGGGTGTTTTTCAAGCTTGTTCTACAATTTCTTTTTTTCACTTTATCTTGAGGCTCCTGGATGCACCCAGAGTACACAAGAGGTGTTACTCTGGGTTTCCCAGCAACTTGATTCCCCAGATAAGCTTGTGGAGCTCCTGAGCCTGGCGTCAGTAGAGCTCCCGATTTTCTTAAAGCAGCGCTGAGTCTTTGCCACGAGGGCTTAGACTTTAACAGGAAGATCAGGTATCAATTTCAGAGCAAAACTGTAAGTAAGCTGTTTTGTTACTTGCCTCAGCTGCCCCGGGTTTATTTCAACTGCTCTGCATCGGGACCGGCTGTCTCTGACCTGATTCCTTCACTTCCGGTTTAGTCGGGGGTCTGTTAAACTGGGTTTTGAAGTTCCTTTAGCTGCTGACAGCACTTCCCTCCATACTGCAACCGAAATCACCATGTTTTCTGCAGTTTTTAGTGCTGGAGAAGCCATTTACTGTCCTTTAGTTGTGCCGGCAGCCATTTTGAAAAACGGGGCATGCTTTTTCTTCATTAGTTTTGGCGGGAGCAGCTACTGACTGAGTTTGTTTATCTCCTTAGCATTCCAAGCACAACAGGTTTTTCATTGTCACTTTCTGAGGGTTTATTTTCTCTGTTTTATTTTGGTTATCTTTTACTGTTAAAAAAAAAAAAAGTTAGTTTCAGTCATGCCTTCTTCTCTTTTCAGATGCATAGTCTGTAATAGAAAGCAGAAAGAATTAACTAATCGCCTGTGCTCTGCCTGTTTGTCAGACCCTGGAGAATCGTCGGCTTCTGTTCTCCCCACACTGCCTGCAGTTGAGGTCAGCTCCCAGCTTCCCTCCCTAGATGCTCTACAAGGTGTCTCACCTTCTGAGAGTTCTCAGCCAGCGCCCACCTTGTTTCCTCAGCCATCGGGGACTCCCAAAGATTCGACAGATACGCAGTTTCTGGCACTGTTTCGCCAGGCTTGGACTCATTGGCGTACAGAGTCTGCAGAGCTTCCTACGGCATCTGCTCCAACTCCTGATAAGCAGATTTCTGGCAGCCGTAAGCGATCTCATAAGACCACATTTCTCAAACAAGTACCACCTTCGGGAGAAGGAGCATGGTTAGCAGGGGCTCCCGATTTGCTTGAGGACCGCAAATCTTCAGAAGGAAGTTTGCCTGCTTCAGAGCGTGAAGACGGAGAATATTCTCTCTCGGATTCTTCCTTGACAGCACCTGAGGACTCTCAGGGCATCCGGCTCTTTCGCAAAGAGGAGTTGCCTGCTCTTATAGCGCAGGTGGTGGACGCGCTGCACCTCTCTGACCCTCCCGTCTCTCAAACCTTGCAGCCTCAATCTCAGCCGGATCCTGTATTACAGGGAATATGCAAGCCTTCCAGAGCCTTTCCCTTTCCAGCTGAATTGCAACAGATGGTATCTCAGGAATGGGACTCCCCGGATGCCTCCTTACGCACCGCTCGCCGTATTGGGCAATTATATCAATGGACTCCCTCGAACTTCGACCGCTGGCTGGCCTAGCCGAAGGTGGATGCTTTGGTGACTGGGGTAACAAAGCATACCACCATCCCGGTGGAAGGTGGAGCGGTGCTCCGGGATCAACAGGACCGTAAGGTCAAGGGCCTTCTTAAGACAGCCTTCTTGTCTTCGGTTCTGTCGCTTCAGGCGACCGTTTGTGGAGGTCTGGCAGCTCAAGCTTCCCTTCGATGGATTCAACAGCTTGACACTTTTCCAGAACTTGATCGTCTGGAATCGGTGGCCGCGTTCTTAGCGGATGCGTTTTATGACCTCCTGCATCTTTCGGCTCACTCGCTAGCAGCGGTGACGGTGGCTAGACACTGGCTCTGGCTGCGTCAGTGGGCAGCGGATGTGGCCTCTAAAACGCGATTGTCGAAGCTTCCATTTAAGGGCAGACTCCTGTTTGGGGAAGATCTGGATAAGTTGGTGAAAAATCTAGGAGAGCTTAAACCTCAACGCCTACCTGAAGATAGACCTAAAGCTTCTCGCCGTGGATATCGTACACAATCCTTTCGGCGCTTCGCCTCCTTCCATGACTCTAGGAGGAATCGGTCGTTTAGGCCGAATTCCTCCTCTGCTCCTGCCCCTTGCTTCACCCAGCGGGCACAGTACTTTCGGGGAGCCCGTAAGGGATCTGAGTCCTATTTGGGTACAGGTAGATTCTCTGGTGCCTCCTGCCCATCCTGCTGACGGGATGCTTCGCCCACTCGAGCCGCTTCCACCAGTAGGGGGTCATTTAGCCCTCTTTGCTCGTCAGTGGGCCTTAATAACTACGGATCAGTGGGTCCTTGACATTGTTTCTCTGGGATACACCCTCGAATGTTGGCGCCCCATTCGAGATGCGTTTTTGGTTTCTCCCGGACGTTCCCCTGGGAAAAGGCTAGCCATCCAATCCACCGTTCAAAGACTCCAGCGTTTAGATGCCATTCGTCCGGTTCCACCGTTGCAAAGAGGACTAGTCCATTACTCTATCTATTTCGTGGTGCCAAAAAAGGACGGCTCCTTTCATCCTATCTTGCACCTCAAAGGTGTCAATCGCAGTCTGGTAATGGTGGTAGTAGCTGCGGCCTTACAGAGTTCATCAGAGTTCATCCTTATCTGGATGACTGGCTCATTCGCGCAGACTCTCTCCCTGAGGCTTGCAGCTCAGTCTCGGTGGTTGTTGCCTTTCTCGAGAGCCTCGGCTGGATAATCAACCGCGACAAGAGTTGTCTTTAGACGTCCCAGGAGATCAAATTTTTGGGGGCTCGATTCGATACAGCCTTAGGTCGGGTCTTTTTGTCAATGCCTCGATTCCTCAAGTTAACTTCTCAGGTTCGCAGTCTCCTAGCACAGGTCTCGCCTCGAGCATGGGATTACCTTCAAGTCCTGGGATCCATGGCGGTGACCATAGATCTCGTGCCTTGGGCCAGAGCGCACATGTGCTGTCTACAGAAAGCTCTCCTGACACTATGGTCGCCAGTTTCGGAAGACTACCAGATTCGCCTTCTGCTTCACTCCAGGGTCAGACTAAGCCTACGGTGGTGGCTCTCCTCCAGCAACCTCCTGAAGGGGGTTCCCTTTGAGACTCCGTGTTGGATCGTTCTAACAACGGATGCCTGTCTGTCTGGTTGGGGCGCGTATTGTAGATCTCATACTGCGCAGGGCGCTTGGACAACACGCAAATCCCACTGGACGATCAATCGACTAGAGGCACGAGCAGTACGTCTGGCTCTACTGAGATTTCACACTCTTCTGCACGGAAAAGCGGTTCGGATACTATCCGACAACGCGACCACAGTTTCCTACATCAACCGTCAAGGAGGGACCAAGTGCACTGGAGTGTCGAACGAGATGGCTCTTCTTCTTCCTTGGGCAGAGAGAAATCCCCAAGCCCTCTCCGCCCAACACATTGCAGGAACCAGCAATGTGAAGGCGGACTTTCTGAGTCGCAATACCCTCGACCCTGGCGAGTGGGAACTGGCCCCGCTAGCCTTCCAGAGGATAGTTCAAAAATGGGGGTCGCTGGCGATAGATCTCATGACATTGGCAGCGAATGCCAAAGTTCCGAGTTTCTTCAGGCGTTGGAGAGAACGCGGGACTCTCAGCATCGATGCGTTGACTCAGACTTGGCAGGAAAACCTGCTTCTTTATGTTTTTCCACCCTGGTCCATGATCGGCAGGATTCTGCAGTGAATTTGGTCGCACAGGGGGCCGGTAGTCCTCGTCGCCCCGGATTGGCCAAGAAGACCATGGTATGCCGATCTCATAAGGCTGTCACGGGGGTCGCCATTACGGCTGGCAGCTTCCTCCGGACTCCTCAGACAGGGACCGATCTTCATGGAAAATCCAGCTCCCTACTCGCTTACGGCTTGGCTCTTGAACGCCGCCGTTTGACCCGTAAGGGGTATTCGCCGAAGGTGGTAGCTACCCTCCTTAGCGCACAACGGTCTTCAACATCTGCTGCTTATGCGAGAGTGTGGCGCGTCTTCGAGGCTTGGTGTTCACGTCATCACTTGTCCCCGTGGCGTACCTCAATTCCTGATATTCTTGCCTTTTTACAGGACGGTCTTGATAAAGGTTTGGCGTTCGGTTCGCTTCGAGTGCACATTTCTGCCTTGACATGTTATCAGGGTCCGGTGCACGGTAGATCCCTTGCTTCCCACGCTGATGTGTCTCGGTTTCTGAAAGTGGTCAAGCTGCTTCATCCTCCGGCCCGTCCGGTAGTTCCTCCTTGTGATCTAGCACTTGTTCTCAGGGCGCTCGGAAATCCGCCTTTTGAGCCTTTGAAGGAAGTGTCTCTTTTAGATTTGATGCTCAAAACGGTGTTTTTGGTAGCAATCACGTCGGCTCGAAGAATCTCGGAGCTTCAAGCTCTCTTGTGCAGGGATCCGTATCTTTCTTTCTCTCCTGAGGGGGTAACTCTTCGCACGGTTCCTTCCTTCCTGCCCAAAGTGGTTACTCCTTTTCATGTCAATCAGCCCCTGCTATTGCCTGCCTTCTCTAAAGAACAGTGTGCAGGTAGGCGCAAACATCTTCGCTTCCTCGACCTCAAGCAAGTTCTCCTTCGCTATTTGAAAGTTACCGATTCCTTTCGCAAGACTGACCATCTTTTTGTTCTCCTTTCGGGGCCGTGCAAGGGTTTGGCTGCTTCCAAACCTTCTATCGCTTGGTGGCTGCGTCGGGCCATTGAATCGGCTTACATTCTCCAAGGCCAGCCGGTTCCAGAAGGGCTTCGAGCTCATTCCACTTGAGCCCAATCCACGTCATGGGCCGAGAAGTCCCACCTCCTTCCTCTCGATATTTGTCGAGCGGCCATCTGGTCGTCCTTGTCCTCTTTTGTTCAGCACTATTGGTTGGATATACAGGCCCGAGAGGACAGTCGTTTCGGAGTTGGGGTGCTGTTGGCGGCTCTAACTGCCCACCCTGAGAGTAAATAGCTTGGGTACTTCCGCTTGTCTGGACTGGTCTAGCAGTATGATCTCGAAGGAGAAATTTCACTTACCGTTTAATTTCCTTTCCTGGAATACTGCTAGACCAGTCCAGAACCCACCCAGCTTGTCAGAGGCACTGGTACTTGTGTAGAGCAGCCGACAGTCATACGCTCCGTGAGCACTTCTGGAGTTTGTTTCCTGGGAATGTGTCAAAGCAGTCATTTCAGACTTCTTCCCTTGGGAATGATATTTGATCCTCCTCTTCCATTTTTCGTTCGGGTTGAGGGGTTGAGTTGGTTCCTTTTTTAAGGGTTCATAGTTGCGTTTTTTCCCTGAGATGTTGCCTTTTTGGCTTGTTACATAGTTACTGAATAGGACCTCTAAGGGTATGCCTATGTCACCCAGAGCCTGACCAATCACAGCTCTGGAGTTTTTTTCTCTGTCTCCCTATCTGCTGGCAGGGGTGCATAACCCGCTTGTCTTGACTGGTCTAGCAGTATTCCAGGAAAGGAAATTAATGGTAAGTGAAATTTCTCCATATATTGAGAACCATGCCTCCCACCTAGACATCTCACCAGCAACCACCCCGACTTGTCCCCATACTGATACAGATGATATCTATAATATACCAATGATTTTTTTAGCTCGCTGATGCAACACTGTATTTAAAGTGGCCTGATTGGCTAAGAGCTGTATTTTGTTTGCTGCAATGGGGTGGCAATTCCATAAGCGTCGTCCTCGGCCCACCTGCCATTCAAGGCAAAGGATCCTAGCAGCTATCATCCTTTGGCGCCGGGCCCTATACGCTATTATATCACCCCTGAGTACCACCTTAGTTGCCTCCCAGAAAAGTTCTGGAGTCTCTGCATGTCTCCCATTATGATGGCAGTCGTCCTGCCATTTTCCCAGTAAATATTTCCAGAACCTCTCCTCTTCATATAATTCCAATGGGAAAGCCATAGGCCTCTTCTGCCCCTGGTGTCCCCCCATATGAAATCCATCCAGACCGGAGTATGGTCAGAGATCTCATTTGGGCCTATCTCCACTGTATCAATATATTGAAAAATAGTGTCTGAACAGACTATGGCATCAATGCGGGCACTAGTGTTGTGTGCCCTAGAGATGTGTGTGTAATCTTGTTCCTGGGGGTGTAGGTGTAAACGTTTAATAAAATGGCTTAGGTGTCTGGTCGTGTATATCCTACCTCCTCTGGTCTCACCCGAAGTATCGAAGTTGGGATCCATAACCCCATTACAGTCCCCACCCAGGATCACCGGGTATTCCGAAAGGCCTTCAACTTTTGCAGCTAGGTCCACAAAAAATGTCAGATCAACTATATTTGGTGCATAGACTGAACCTAAGATTATTCTCCATCCCTTTAGCTCCCCTTCCATAGCGACCCTTTGAGTCCACTACTTCTTGGATGCACTTCGTTATTAATATAGCCACCCCTCCTTTGTGGCCTTTGCGCCGGGGCCCCATACACATGCTCAATTTGTCCCCCCCCCCCTTTATTTGACTGAGATCTTCTACTGATTGACGTGTTTCCTGAAGCATTATTATCTCCCCCCCGGTGCCTTTGCAGGGCTCCCAAAACATTTCTCCGTTTAATGGGGCTAGACACCCCACATATATTCCAACTTCATACCCTCGCATTTCCTCATATCAGTTAATATCTTCACCTAAATGAAGACTTGCAAACTTTCTTCAGGTGTCCACCAAGCCCAGGACCCCAAGCTCCTACCCTTTCTAAGTAGCTCTTCTTGTATTCCTCCTCTTTGCCTGTCTTCCCTTTCCCTATGTCCAGTATTGGACCCTTCCCCCATCTCATTACCCCTTCCACCCATCCACAGAACTTCCCCTTTTCCCTCTCCCCCCTTCCCCACCCCCCTCCCCTTAACCCTTCCCTTCCTCCCTTCTACCTTCCCCACCATCCCTCTCTTCTTCCCTCCACCTTCCAGCTCTGGAAGTCACTCACTAACGTTAGGATCCCCAACCACCCTCTTAATAGACTCTCCCTTCTGGCCCAATCTATTCCTCCTACCCACATAGCCCACATGATCATTATTCTTTTCCAGCTCTTAAAGCCAAGGCACTTCACTCGCTGCCTCTTTCCTCTCCTTGCCGATTGACTGGCTTCAGGGCCAACACCAAGTCCAGGTATTGTTGTGCTACCGCAGAGCTTTCAAAAATCTGTGGAGACCCATTGATAAAGATCTTTATTTTCGCAGGATACAAAACTGCAAATTTGTATTTGGAGCCACCAGTCTTTGGCACACCGCTTAGCCCTCAGCTCTATAGAGTAATCCTGATATGCCGATATTTTTGTATTGCCACATGCCTCTGCTGGCCCCATCTCTCAATAAAATACCATCAAACACATATTAAATTGAAACACAAAGGAAGGATAGGAAAGCAACAAAAAGATAAGGGAACGATTTAAGGATTTATTCTGTAAGAATGTTTTATATATTACTGAAAACTGACATAGTGTTGATGTTGCTGCTAAGGCTAGGTCTCCCAGCTAGTTCCAAGAAGTAGGCTTTTAGGGGGTTTTTGATAGTTCTTAGAGAGGACTGCCATTGTCTCTTCTCTTGTGTCTGCAGCAGTAGCGGTATCATCCCCCTTCTGCAGCCACTGCCGCTGATTCAGACCCCGTGACAAAACACAAATGCATGGGATCGTCTTGACTTCAGAGCACATGAAAGACTGTGCTGGTTCCGTCCCTTCTGACTTATGCTTTTGTGTCAGAGATGCAGGACCGGCATGACCTTTCTAGTGCCCTGCAGATTCAAAGACCCCATGCTTTTGTAGGTTTTTTTTAAGAGCAGCTGTTACCACAGGTGTCTACATCAGGAGAGGTGGTGGCGGCAGGGAGAGAAAGAGGCCGTACTAGACATCAGTGGGGGCAGGGAGGCACAGAGTTGGATGACAGGTGCTATACACAGGGAGGGGGGGGGGCACAGAGAGGAGTAGAAGACAAATGGACATGGGATAGGGGTGGGAACAGATGCTAGCCATGGTGAGAGGGGAACAGAGAAACAGATGGTGGCCATAGGGAGGCAGAAAATAGATGCTGGCTATGGGGTGAGGAAGAACAGAGGGTAGATGGTGGCTGCAGATAAGTGGATCGCAGATGCTCACCATGGGAAGAGAAAGGGTAGATGGTGGCCACAGGGAGGTAGAGGACAGATGCTAGGCATGGGGATGAGATAGGGGAGAAAATACTGATGCTGGACATGGGAATATGGAGGGCAGATGCTGTGCATGGGGCAAAATAGGGGAGAAAAGTCAGATGCTGGGCATGAAAATAGATAGGGCAGAAGCTGGGCGGTTACATCCGCTACCAATGCAGTTTGTCCTGGGGAACTTGGCAAAGCCGGCAGATCGTCCATTTTGGCTAACTATGCTGGCGGTCTCTCACTCGCGTCTAGCCGCTTTCATTGCTCCTTGCCAAATCTTGCTGCTTCTCCTGTTGTCCGGTTTATCTTACACCCTCCCTTGGAATTCAGTAGGGCCACGGTTCCAATATCGAGCCGAAGCCGCTACCGCGGCTTAGTAAACAAGCCCCTAAGCCTCAACTGCCAAATTCTAGACCATTCTTCAAGCTTAGCTAGATCCCTTCTCGTGTTATCTACTCCTTCCTGGGTGTCTACTCTATTGAAGATTTTGGTATCATCCACAAAGAGGCAAACCTTACCCGACAACCCTTCCGCAATATCACTAACAAAAATGTTTAAAAGAATCGGACCAAGGACAGATCCCTGTGGCACACCACTTGTAACCTCCCTTTCCTCAGAGTGAGCTCCATTTAGCTGTTCCCTTTGTTGCCTTCCCCTTAGCCAATTTCTGACACAGTAACTTTGGGATACATCCCTAGGGTGCTCAGTTTGTTGATAAGTCCCCTGTGCGGAATGGTGTCGAAGGCTTTACTGAAATCGAAATAAACCACCTGTCTTGAAGGACTAGAAAAAGGGACTGTTACTTCTGGAGAGAGATCTGCAACTGTGAGTATATACTTCTGATAATTTTCTAAAAGGAATTCTTTGTATTAAAGCTAATTAATCTGTGAACCCACTATTTTTTGTTAAATCAGTCAGGGCCTAGTAGCAGCAGTTTAAGTTTAAATTTAAAACAGAGGAGAACTTTCTGGTTACACTTCATACCCAGCAGAGAGCTTGTAGTCTAAATTTAATAGTCACTCAGGGCCTAGCATCAGCAAAGTACTTTTAGCTTAAATTTAAAACACAGAAGAGAGCTTTCTGGTTAAATTTAGAACCCTGCAGAGAGCTTGTAGTTTAAATTTCATAAGAAGTTAGAGCCTAGCAGCACCTAAGAGCTATAATTTAAATCAAATCAGAATTTAGCTTTATAGGTACTTACACATCTTAAAAGACAGGAGGTGCTTTCAGGTGAAGCTCATTACCCAAATCAGTCATACACTAAGGACCTGAGATTACTTAAGCTTCAGGTGAACAAGGTATATTACACGTATTAGGTACAGTTTTATTAGTATAAATATCCATAGCAACCCTTAGTAAGTAAAGAACTTAGATCTAAACACACACTTAAAACTAAGATGCAGACAGCAGTCCAGCAGTGGGATGGGGGCTTTCCAGTCTTTTGCATTGAGAGTCACATGTATGATTTTCTCCCAGTTGGTGAGAGGTCTTACATGTGCACTAGGTGCAAGGAGCTCTTTGCTCTCAGGGAACGAGTCCATTCTCTAGAGGCTAGAGTAGCAGACTTGGAAAGCATAAGACAGACAGAGAGGTACATAGACGACACCTACAGGGATATAGTCCTGAAGTCCCACCTCCAGTCTGGCAGCATCCCTGTTGCCATGGAGGAGAGAGGTCACGTGACAGAGAGCATCACCCTGGTGTGGCAGGAAGTGATCCTGTAACTAGGACCTGTCCTCCAGGTGATGTAAAACCCTCTTGCACCGAGGAAGTTTCTCCAGGGCCATGTGGGAAGGGTTAGGACAGCCGTTATAGTTGGTGATTCGATCATTAGGCATGTAAATAGCTGGGTGGCTGGTGGACATGAGGATCGCCTGGTAACATGCCTGCCTGGTGCAAAGGTAGCGGACCTCACGCGCCACCTAGATAAGGTCTTAGATAGTGCTGGGGAGGAGTCTGCTGTCTTGGTACATGTTGGTAGCAATGACATAGGAAAATGTGGTAGGGAGGTTCTGGAGGCAAAATTTAGGCTTCTAGGTAGGAAGTTGAAATCCAGAACTTCCAGGGTAGCATTCTCCGAAATGCTTCCTGTTCCACGCGCAGGGCCCAAAAGGCAGTCAGAGCTCCGGAGTCTCAATGCGTGGATGAGACAATGGTGCAGAGATGAGGGTTTTGGATTTGTTAGGAACTGGGGAACATTCTGGGGAAAGGAAGGGCTCTTCCGAAGGGATGGGCTTCACCTTAACCGGGATGGAACCAGGCTGCTGGCATTAACCTTTAAAAATGAGATAGAGCAGCTTTTAAACTAGATATTAGGGGAAAGCCGACAGTCGCCCAAGAGCGGAAGGTTCGGAAGAATGTATCTTTGAAGGATACTACCAAAAGCAGAGAGGTTCCACAAAAGAGTAAAGTAGCCCAAATGCCCTCAAGTATGGAGCAGACAGAGCTTAAAGATCCCAAATTACCCATGTCTAACAATAGCCAAATTAATATGAATAAAATACATTCTCTAAAATGCTTGTATGCAAATGCTAGAAGTCTAGAAAATAAGATGGGAGAGTTAGAATATATAGCACTAAATGAAAGGTTAGATATGATTGGAATATCAGAGACATGGTGGAAGGAGGACAACCAGTGGGACACTGTGATACCTGGATACAAACTATATCGTAATGATAGAGCTGATCAAATTGGTGGAGGGGTTGCTCTCTATGTTAGAGAAGGCATTGAGTCAGAAAGGATTTTTCAGGAAACAAAATCTGCTGTAGAATCTATATGGATTGAAATTCCATGTAAAAGGGGGAAGACAATGGCAGTGGGGGTGTACTATCAAGCGCCTGGCCAGAATGACCAAATGGATGATGAAATGCTCAAAGAAATCAAGAAAGCTAACAAAGGTTACAGCGCAGTAATAATAATGGGTGATTTCAATTACCCCGGTATCGACTGGGTCAGTGTCACATCAGGACATGCTACGGAGATAAAGTTCCTAGATGAAATAAATGACTGCTTCTTGGAGCAGCTGGTTCTTGAACCGACCAGAGGGGAAGCCATATTAGACCTAGTCCTTAGTGGAACACCAGATCTAGTGCAAGAGATAAGGGTGTTGGGGCCACTTGGCAATAGTGATCATAGCATGATCGCCTTTGATTTAATTAGTGGAGGAGGGATAGTAAGGAAATCCACAGTTCTACCTTTTAACTTTCGAAAGGGAGACTATGATAAAATGAGGAAAAGAGTTAAGAAAAAACTAAAAAGAACAATTGCAAAGGTTAAAGACGTACATCAAGCTTGGGTGTTGTTCAAAAATACTATCTTGGAAGCCCAGACCAGCTGTATTCCACGCTTTAAGAAAAGTGGAAGGAAGTCCAAAAAATGCCAGCATGGTTTAAAGGTGAGGTCAGAGAGGTCAGAGAGGTTGTTGCCAAAAAAAGCATCTTTCAGGAAATGGAAAAAAGAGCCAAACGACGAAACCTGGAAACAGCACAAGCACTGGCAAGTGAAATGCAAGGCATTGATAAGGCAGGCAAAGAGAGAATTTGAGAAGAAGCTTTCTGTGGAAGCAAAAACGCGAAATAAAGACCTTTTCAAGTACATTCGTAGCAAAAAACCTGTGAGAGAGTCAGTTGGTCCATTAGATGATCAAGGGGTTAAAGGAGCACTAAGAGGCGATAAGGCGATAGCGGAGAGACTGAATGAATTCTTTGCTTTGGTCTTTACTGAGGAAGATGCAGGGATGTTACCCATGACTGAAGTGGTATTTAAAGGTGCGGAAGAATTGAAAGAAATATCGATACATCGGGAAGATGTATTACAACTATTAGATAAACTGAAGAGTAGCAAATCACCTAGGCCGGACGGTAGACATCCAAGGGTGTTGAAAGAACTGAAATATGAGATTGAAGACCTGCTATTAGTAATCTGTGAACTATCATTAAAATCATCTCTAATACCTGAAGACTGGAGGATCGCCAATGTAACGCCAATTTTTAAAAAGGGTTCCAGGGGTGATCCAGGAAACTACAGACCGGTGAGCCTGACATCAGTACCGGGAAAAATGGTAGAAACCATCATAAAGAATAAAATTACTCAGCATGTAGATAGTCATGACCTAATGGGAGACAGCCAACATGGCTTTAGACAAGGAAGATCTTGTCTTACTAATCTGTTATGTTTTTTTGAAGGAGTGAATAAACAAGTGGACAAAGGTGAGTCGGTTGATATTGTGTATCTGGACTTTCAGAAAGACTTTGACAAGGTCCCTCATCAGAGACTTTTGGCAAATCTCATGGGATAGGAGGCAGTGTACTATTGTGGATCAGGAACTGGTTAAAAGATAGAAATCAGAGGGTAGGGCTAAATGGCCAATTTTCCCAATGGAGAAAGGTGAATAGTGGTGTACCCCAGGGATCTGTGCTGGGTCCGCTGCTTTTTGACATATTCATAAATGACCTGGAAAGTAGAATAATGAGTGAGGTTATCAAATTTGCAGATGACACAAAACTATTTAAAGTTGTTAAAACCCAAGAGGATTGTGGAAATTTGCAAGAGGATCTTGATAAACTGGAATACTGGGCATCAAAATGGCAGATGAAATTTAATGTGGACAAGTGCAAGGTTATGCACCTAGGGAAGAACAACCCAAACTATGGTTACACGATGCAAGGTTCCACATTAGGAACCACCACCCAGGAAAAAGATTTAGGCATCATTGTGGATACCATGTTAAAACCCTCGGCCCAGTGTGCAGCGGCGGCCAAGAGAGCAAATAGAATGCTAGGTATCATAAGGAAAGGAATGGAAAATAAAACAAAAGATATTATAATGCCTCTATATCGTTCCATGGTGAGACTGCACCTTGAATATTGTGTGCAATTCTGGTCGCCGTATCTTAAAAATGATATAGCGATTTTAGAAAAGGTTCAGAGAAGAGCCACCAAAATGGTAAAGGGGATGGAAGGATACTCCTATGAAGAAAGGCTAAAAAGGTTAGGGCTCTTTAACCTGGAAAAGAGACGGCTGAGGGGAGATATGATATTAGTCTATAAATTAATGAACGGAATGGAATGGGTAAACGTAGATCGATTGTTTACCTTATCAGAATATAGAAAGACTAGGGGACATGCAATGAAGCTACAGGGTAAACTAATTAAGGCTAATAAAAGAAAATATTTTTTCACTCAATGTGTAATCAAACTCTGGAATTTGTTACCGGAGGATGTAGTAAAGGCTGTTAGTGTAGCTGGGTTTAAAAAAGGTTTGGACAAGTTCCTGGAGGAAAGGTCCATAAACCATTATTAAGAAGGGACCCAGGATATCAATGCTTGAACCAATACAAGCATTGTGGAACCTGTGTCTCTTGGGGAAACTGCTAGGTACATATGACCTAGATTGGCCACTGTTGGAAACAGAATACTGGGCTTGATGGACCTTGGTCTGACCCAGTATGGCATATCTTATGTTCTTATGTTCACATCTAGGGCTCTCCCTCGGTCCAACTCACTGGTCACCCAGTCAAAGAAATCAAATCAGATTTGTCTGACAAGACCTGGCTCTTGTGAATCCATGCTGCCTCCGATCCTGCAATCAATTGGATTCCAGAAACCTCATTATTTTCTCTTTGAGCAGCGTTTCCAATAATTTACTTACCACAGAGATTAGACTAACTGGCCTGTAGTTTTCAACCACATCCTTACTTCCACTTTTGCGTAAAGGGACCAGCAGCAGGGGCACCATTCACCCGCCTGCTGCCACTGCTTCTGATTCAGACCTGGTGACAAAACACAAAAGCATGGGGTCTTCTCGACTTCAGAGCACTTGAAAGGCTCTGCTGGCCCTGCCCCTCAATAAAATACAATCAAACAGATATATCAAAACACAAAGGAAGGATAGGAAAGCAACAAGAAAGTAAGGGAAAAATTTAAGTGTTTATTCTGTAAGAATGTTTTTTATATTACTGAAAACTGAAGAAAGTGTGACATAGTGTTGATGTTGCTGCTAAGGTTAGGTCTCCCGGCTAGTGCTAAGAAGTAGGCTTTTAGGGTTTTTTTGATAGTTCTTAGAGAAGACTGCCATTGCCTCTTCTCTTGGGTCTGCAGCAGCAGCGGTATCATCCCCCCTTCTGCAGCCACTGCCACTGATTCAGACCGAGTGACAAAACACAAATGCATGGGGTCTTCTTGACTTCAGAGCACATGAAAGGCTGTGCTGGTCCCATCCCTTCTGGTGCATGCTTTTGTGTCATAAATGCAGGGCCGGCATGACCTTTCTAGTGCGCTGCAGATTCGAAGACCCCATGCTTTTGTAGGTTTTTTTTAAGAGCACCTTTTGCCACAGATGTCTACATCAGGATAGGTGGCAGTGGCAGGGAAAGAGGCTATACTAGACATCAGTGCGGGAGTGGGGGCACAGAATTGGATGACAGGTGCTATACACAGGAAGGGGGGGCACAGAGAGGGGTAGAAGACAAATGGACATGGGATAAGGGTGAGAACAGATGCTGGCCATGGTGAGAGGGAGACAGAGGAACACATGGTGGCCATAGGGAGGCAGAAAATAGATACTGGCCATGGGGTGAGGAGAAACAGAGGGTAGATGGTGGTGGCAGGTAAGTGGATCGCAGATGCTCACCATGGGAAGAGAAAGGGCAGATGGTGGCCACAGGGAGGTAGAGGACAGATGCTGGGCATGGGTGTGAGAGGAAAAAAGACTGATGCTGGACATGGGAATATGGAGGGCAGATGCTGTGCATGGGGCAAAATAGGGGAGAAAAGTCAGAAAGAGAAAGGGCAGATGCTGGGCATGGGGGAAATCTATTGTAGATTTTCAAATGCGTGAATAAACAGGTTGATAAAGATGAGCTGGTTGATAGTATCTGAATTTTCAGAAAGATTTTGACAAGGTGCCTCATGAGAGACTCTTGCAGAAATTAAAGTCATGGGATAGGAGACAGTGTACTATTGTGGTTTAGTACTGGTTAAAAGACAGAAAACAAAGAGTAGGGCTAAATGGATAGTTTTCTCATTGAAGAAATGCAAATAGTACAGTACCCCACAGATCTGTGCCGGGCCCGCTTCGTTTTAATATATTTATAAATGACCTGGAAATGAGAATAACGAGTGAGGTAATAAAATTTGCAGATGGCACGAAATTATTCAAAGCTGTGAAAATTCAAGAGGATTGTGAAAAATTGGAAGAGGACCTTGAAAAACTGGGATACTGGGCGCCCAAATGGCAGATGAAATTTAATGTGGACAAGTGCAAATTTATGCTTTTGGGAAGAACAACTGAAAGGTAAAATTAGGCCTAACGTGCTAATTAGTTTTCCTTGAGGAACTCCATTCCAGTCCTGCACCTCAGGGTAGTCAACCCCCAACAGCAGCTTGATCACGTTTTGATGACAACAGGATACTTAGGCATAGCCGGGGGACTTAGGTGCCAAAAAAAGCAAAGTAATACACCAAAATAATACAATGTATTAAATGGAGCACTATTTGCAGCATTCTGGAAATATTTGCAGGTATTTTAACACCTGGCTGCCAGTCAGCTCTGACCCTCCAGTTCAGTATCTTCCTGTGGCCATGTGAACAGTGGTATTTAACAGCACTGTAACAAAAATCATGTGGTTACTGGCAACCCTAAAATGATTTGTCTATCAGTTCTTTTCATGGGTTGCCAAATGGCCATTAGGCTTCAGATCTGCTAGCCTTTAGTTTATTGTTGAATTGCCAAATACATTTGGAATATCATTTGCATTAGCGGTACCAATGCTGTTATCACAAAATCTCTCCTGTGTCAGGCTTATTGTGAGGTGATACCAAACTCTAGAAAATCACTCAGGACCTATACAGCAATTCCGCCATTACCATACCATCACAGCCCTAACATCCAGGAGTCACACAATAAGGACTCTGCCTAGAAAAAGGCAGCACAGTAACCACTGCAGTGCACACTACAACATCAATAAACTTAATGGAAAAACTAAACAAGCCAGATTGCTATGGATCAGTCCTACAGAGACATTCAATGCTAACAGAATACCTGGCCTCTTTCACACATGCAGAACATAAATAGACCCTGACCAAGTGGAGAATAAGTAACCACAAACTAAAAATAGAAATATGTAGATAAAAATTCAACCGAAACTCAGAGAGACCAGACCCTGCATGCAGGGCAACATCAACTTTGCTGAGGTCCTGAAAGTGATGATTGGGGTGGGCGGGGGGAGAGAGGAAGATACTTCATTGGAGGCAAGGGTCCATTTTTGTCCCGGACTGTTAGTTGTGCTGCCTGTCAGTTTTGCTCGGAGTCGGAAGGTTGGGGTAGAGCTGGGAAGGATGAGTGGGTCCTCCTTAACCTGGGTCACCCTGCCTTGCGGGGGCTGCTTGGGCAGTAATTACACCACTGGCCATGGTCCACTCAGGCCAACCCTTGCCTATACCCCTGCATGTGGTACAATACTGTTGTTGTTAAGTGCCGTCGAGTTGGAGTCGACTCATGGCGACCCTCTGGATAGCTATCCTAAATTGTGTTCGGTCTTCAGTCAGGCGGCTCATTGTTGACAAACTGGTACCCGTAGCTACTGTTATTGTATCAATCCATCTCATTGCTGGCCTTCCTCTTTTGCGTTGACCTTCTATCTTGCCAAGCATGATGTCTTTCTCTAATGATCTCTCTCTTCGCATGATGTGTCCAAAGTATGAAAGTCGAAGTCTTGTCATCTGAGCTTCTAAAGAAAGCTTAGGTTTGATCTCCTCTAGTACCGACTGGTTTGTTCTTCGGGCAGTCCATGGTATACACAGTATTCGCCACCAGCACCATAATTCAAAGGCATCAATTTTCTTCCTGTCTGTCTTTTTCACTGTCCAGCTTTCACATCCATATGATGTTATTGAAAATACCATGGCTTGAACAAGTCGAATCTTTGTATGGAGAGAGACATCTCTGCTCTTGAGAATCTTATCTAGGTATTTCATAGCCATTCTGCCAAGAACAATGCGTCGTTTGATTTCTTGACTGCTTGTTGCTTCTTTATTGATAGTTGATCCAAGTAGGTTAAAGTTGTTCACAATTTCAATTTCTTCTCCTTCAACAATGAACCTGTTGATTATGCCAGTTGTCATGATCTTTGTCTTTACATTAAGGTGCAGGCCCATTTTGAGACTATGTTCTTTGATTGTGAGAAGCAAATGTTTGAGATCATCTTCACTTTCAGCCAGTAATGTAGTATCATCAGCATAGCGAAGGTTGTTGATGAGTCTTCCACCAATCTTCACACCTCTGTTGTCTTCATACAATCCTGCTTCTCTGATGATTTCTTCTGCATATAAATTAAACAGGTAGGGGGAAAGCATGCAGCCTTGTCTGACACCTTTGCTTATTTTAAACCATTCTGTTTCTCCTTGTTCCGTTCGAACTGTTGCTTCTTGATCAATGTACAAATTGCGCAAGAGAACGATCAGGTGTTCTGGTATACCCATGCTTCTTAATGTGGCCCAGAGTTTCTCATGGTTTACACAGTCAAAAGCCTTGCTATAGTCGATAAAGTACAAATAGATATCCTTTTGGTATTCTTTGGTCTTTTCAAGGATCCATCTCACATCCGCAATGATGTCTCTCGTTCCAGGCCCTTTCCTGAACCCTGCTTGCACTTCAGGTAGTTCTTGTTCCAGGTATGGTTGTAGTCTCTTTTGAATAATCTTCAGTAAAATCTTGCTGGCATGTGGGATCAGAGCGATTGTGCGATAATTTCCACAGTCAGTTGGATCACCTTTCTTTAGTATTGGTATAAACACAGATCTTTTCCAGTCAGTTGGCCATGATGTTGTCTTCCATATTTCTTGGCAGAGCCTTGTAAGTATGGTAACAGCTGCATCAGATTACTGCAATACTTCTATAGGAATGCTATCAATGCCTGGTGCTTTGTTCTTTGATAAGGCTTTCAATTCTGCTTCAACTTCTTTCATCACCAATGGTTCCCGATCATAAGGTACAGGTTGAAACGGCTGTTGGTCCATTTGATCTTTATCATATAAAAACTCTGTATATTCCTTCCACCTTTTCTTGATCTTCTCAGCATCATTCAACATAGAACCTTGAGCATCTTGTAACATTCCAATTCGAGGCTGGAACTTTTTCTTTAACTCTCGTAGCTTTAGGAAAGCCGATCTTGTTCTTCTTCTAATAGTTTCTGCTTCTATTTCCTTGCAAGTGTCATTGTAGTACTTTTCCTAGTCCTGTCTTGCTGCACATTGGAAATCTGTTGAGTTCTGCGATTGTCTTTCTCTCTCCTCTGGCTTTAGCTTCTCTGTGTTTCTGGGCAATTTTCAGAGTTTCTTCCGTCATCCATTTTGGCCGCTTTTGCTTTTTCACCTTTTGTAGAGACTTTTCGCTTTCTTCCAACACAACCTTCTTGATGTCATTCCATAACTCTTCCGGAGCTCTGTCATTTGTATCTAAAGCAGCAAATCGATTTTGCAGGCAGTCTTTAAATTCCAGTGGTATATTCTCAAGGTCATATTTTGCTGCATTCATGAGTGGTTTGCTCTTTTTCAACTTTAGCTTGAGTTTGCATACTAGTAGTTGATGATCTGTACCACAGTCAGCTCCAGGTTTTGTCTTTGTTGATGTTATAGAACCTTTCCATCATTGACTTCCACAGATGTAGTCAATTTGATTTTTATACAATCCATTGGGTGAAGTCCATGTGTACAGTCACCGCTTGTGTTGCTGGAAGAAGGTGTTTGAGATGAATAGATCGTTGGTCTTGCAGAAGTCTATCAGTCTTTCTCCAGCTTCATTTCTGTTGCCAAGTCCATATTTTCCAACTACTTTGCCTTCTTCTTTGTTGCCAACTTTTGCGTTCCAACCACCCATGACTATCAGGATATCCTGTTTGCATGTTCTGTCAATTTCAGCTTGTACTTGTTCATAGAATGCTTCAATTTCATTCTCTTCTACAGCTGTTGTTGGGGCATATACTTGAATTATAGTTGTGTTGATAGGCAATCCTCGTAGACGAATAGAGATTAAGCGTTCGCTGACTGCATTGTATTTCATTACAGTTCTTGCAAGTTTCTTCTTTATTATAAATGCAACAACATTTCTTCTTTGTCTTTCATTTCCAGCATAGTAGACCATGTGATCATCTGATGCAGAGTGCCCAATGCCAGTCCATTTCAGTTCGCTGACACCCAACAGATCAAGTTGTACACGTTCCATTTCATTCTTGACCACCTCCAACTTCCCTTGGTTCATGCTTCGTACGTTCCATGTTCCAATGCGTAAGACATCTTTACAGCTTCTGACTCTCATTTCATGCGCAGCTACATCAGCAGTCAGACTTCCCGAGGGCTTTGATCCAACCACATCATAAATGCTGGCTTTACTCTGACAAGTCTTCAGCTCTTCTCCAGTAGCTAGTTGAGTGCCTTCCGACCTGGGGGTCTCATCTTCCAGCACCATAGCACAATTTGTTTTGTTGTAACTATCCATTGGGTTTTCATGGCAAGATACAGAAGTAGATTGCCGGGCCTTTCTTCCACGCAGTTTAAGTTTGGTGTTGTTGCTGTTGTCACAAAAATGTGATCCTCCGCCGTCAACACTATCCCATTCTGCTGCTGCCCAGATGGGTGGTTTGTCTTGGTCTGGCACCTCAGCTGAGACCTGTCCATCTTGGGAGACCCTGCCAGTAGTTAAACTACCGATAGTTTAGCTCTCAGCATCACTGATGCACGCAAGCCCTCACAGCACGACAACCTGCAAACCAAGTGAGAGTGAGAGTAATACTACTAGGAAAATATAAAGAGATGAATATGCCCCTGTACTGTGCAAAATATAAAGATAGAACATGTAAATTCCAAAGTGACATATTTCAATAAAAAAATTGAAAATATATATATTTTTTACCTTTGGCTATTTTATTTTCTGTTCATGTTGTTTCAGTCTCTGGTTTCTGCTTTCTTCTGTCTTCTCTTAACTCGCCTTCCTGGATCACCAGTCCATCTGCTACCTCTCTCCCCTCCTGTCATCTTCACTTCCTGACATCTCTGGCATTTATCTTTTTCTTTCAGTTTTCTTTCATTTATTTCTCTCTTTCTCTCTATCAGCTCCTTACCATTCAGTCCTCAATTCCCCCTTGTTACTTTTTAACTCTTAACATAATCCTCTCATTCCCCATCTCTCTATCCTTCTCCAGCCTCTTATTCCCCAGTCTTTAAGTAACTCACCCTTTCTCTCTTGCTTGCTCTGTGTCCTTCATCTCTTCCTTTTTCTCCTCCCCTGTCCAGTGTCTCTCCCGTCTCTCTCCTCTAGCACCTCACTGTATTTTTCCACCCCATCCCACCACGTACACTATTTCCCTTCTCTCCCTATTCCTCCCCTCTCCCCCCATGTCCATGCCTTTTTCTCTCACTTTCCTTGTCCAGCATCTCCCCTCTGCTTCTCCCCACACCCAATGTCCAACATTTCACATTTTCCTCTTCTTTTCCCACCCCTCACCCTCCTCCTGTCTATCATGTCTTCTTAGCTCTTCACCCTATGCCTAGCATCTCCTCTCTCTCACTCTCTCTCTCTCCCTTCCCATGTCCACCATCTGTCCTCTCTCTCCCTCTCTCTCCCTCTCCATGCCCAGCATCCCAACTCTCTCTTTCTCTCCCTCCCCCTGTGCCCACCATTCCTCCTCTCTCCCTCCCTCTCTGTATTCCAGGCATTTCTCCTCTCATTCTCCCTTCCTCTGTCCTAAGCATTTCTCTTTTCTCATTTTCCTCCTCCCCTCCAAATGCAGCATCTCTCCTCTCATTCTCCCTTCCCCAATAACCACCATCTCTCCTTTCTCATTCTCTCTCTCCAATGTCCAGAATCTGCCTTTTATCCATTTATTCCCATTTCCAGCATCTGCCCTGCACGCCCAGATACCCAGTACTTGCCCTTTCTTCCCTATAAGAACATAAGATATACCATACTAAGTCAGACGAAGGGTCAATCAAGCCCAGTATCCTGTTTGCAACAGTGGCCAATCCAGGTATCAAGAACCTATTGGGTTCTCAAAGGTATGCACATTCCATGCTGCTTGTCCCAGGGGTACGCAGTGGATTTCACCGTCCTTTTTAATAATGGTTTATGGATTTTTCCTCCAAGAGCTCATCTAAACCTGTTTTAAAACTAGCTACACTAAAAGCTTTTACTATATCCTCCAGTAATGAATTCCAGAGTTTGATTATTTTATTTATTTATTTATTTATTTTTATTACAGTTTCTTATATACCGCGCTATTTAGAATCAGCGCGGTTTACATCATAACAAAACGACCATAACGACAAACTGTCAGGTTTTACATTGAACAGGAGTACAAACTTGGATAACTGGGTTAACTATATACATAAACTATCTACACTGCAGTGTGAGGGCATTTCTAGATTGGGTCATTTCTTGGAGGGGATATCTAGTTCAGTTGCTGTCTGGGAAGTATTGGCAGAAAAGGTATGTTTTGAGAGCCTTCCTGAACTGATATAGATTGGTAATGGCTCTAATGTCAGGGGGTAGGGTGTTCCAGCATTTTGGTACATAAAAACTGAATGCCCTGTTTGTGGTGTTCGTGTTGGACTTTGTTGAAGCCTTTGGTATTGCTAGCAAGTTTACAGCTGATGTTCTTCTTGCTCTGTTGGGGGGGACCATGTGGATTAGATTCGTGCATTGAGTGGGAAAATATTTTCTCTGAGTTGATTTAAATGTGCTACATAGTGTGTCCCCTAGTCTTTCTACTTTTTGAAGGAGTAAATCAACCTATCTCTGTTTATCCGTTCCACTCCATTTTATTTTAATGGCCTCCATTATATCTCCCCTCAACCATCTCTTTTCCAAATTGAAGTGGTGCCAAGGACTAGAGAGAGGCTCATGTGGTGCCTTTACACAAAAGCGGAAGTAAGGATGTGGTTGAAAACTACAGGCCAGTTAGTTTAACTTTGGTGGTGAGTAAATTATTGGAAATGCTGCTGAAAGAGAAAATAGTGAGGTTCCTGAAGTCCAGCAGATTACAGGATCCGAGGAGGCATGGATTCACCAGAGGCAGGTCTTGTCAGACAAATTTGATTGATTTCTTTGGGTGACCAGGGAGTTGGACCGAGGGAGAGCCCTAGATGTGGTGTATTTAGATTTCCATAAAGCCTTTGACATCGTTCCTCACAGGCAACTTATAAACAAACTGAGCACCCTAGGGAAGGACCCTAAAGTTACGTTTGGGTTAGAAATTGGTTGAGTGGGAGGCGACAAAGACTACAGGTAAATGGAGCTCACTTTGAGCAGAAGGAAGTTACCAGTGGTGTGCCCCAGGGATCTGTCCTTGGTCCGATTCTTTTTAACTTCTTTGTTAGTGATATAGCAGAAGGGCTGTTGGGTAAGGTTTGCCTCTTGGCGGTTGATACCAAAATCTGCAATAGAGTAGACACCCAGGAAGGTGTAGATAACATAAGGAGGGATCTAGCTAAGCTTGAAGAATAGTCTAGAATGTGGCAGCTGGGACTTAATGTTAAAAAATGCAAGGTCATGCATTTGGGCTGCAGCAATCCAAGGGAGCAATATAGTATAGGTGGTGAAGTACTTTTGTCCACTAAAGAAGAGCGAGACCTAAGCGTGGTTGTGTCTGATGATCTTAAAGTAGCTAAACAGGTAGAAAAGGCGACAGCAAAAGCTAGAGGGATGCTTGGGTGCATACGGAGAGGAATGGCCAGCAGAAGAAAGGAGGTGATAATGCCTCTGTATAAGTCTTTGGTGCAACCTCATTTGGAGTATAGTGTGCAATTCTGCACCTTCAAAAGGATATAAATAGGCTGGAGTCAATACAGAGGGTGGCTACTAAAATGGTTAGTGGTCTTCATTATAAAGCATATGTGGACAGACTTAAAATATCTTAATATGTACACATTAGAGGAAAGGCGGGATAGAGGTGATATGATTGAGACGTTTAAATACCTCCATGGCATAAATGCATAGGGAGTGAGCCTCTTTCGACTGAAAGCAAGTACTGCTACAAGGGGACATGGGATGAGGGTGAAAGGGGATAGATTCAGGAGTGATATGCGGAAATATTTATTTACGGAAAGAGTGGTGGATCCGTGGAATAGTCTCCCAGTGGAGGTAGTAGAGATGAGGACAGTATCTGAATTCAAAAAAGCATGGGACAAACACAGAGGATCTCTAAAGGAAAAAAGGGGACTGTTGTAGTTGTTACGGAAGGACAGACTAGATAGGCCATGTGGTCTTGTTCTGTCATCATTTTTCTATGTTTCTATAAAGAGCCCTAACCTTTTAAGCTTTTCCTCATAGTGGTTATCCTTCCATTCCCTTTACCATTTTGTTGGCTCTTCTCTGTACCTTTTCTAATTCTGCTATATCCTTTTTAAGATATGATAACCAGAAATGCACACAATTTTCAAGGTGCGGTCGTACCATGGAGCGAAACAGAGGCAGTATAATATCCTTGGTTTTATTCTCCATTCCTTTCCTTATGATTCCTAGCATTCTATTTGCTTTATTGGCCGCTGCTGCACACTGGGCGAAGGGTTTCAATGTAATATCCACGATGATATTTAGATCCTTTTCCTGATTGGTGATTATTAATGTGGAATCTTGCATTGGGTAACTGTAGTTTGGGTTGTTCTTCCCAAGTGCATAACTTTGCACTTGTCCACATAAAATTTCATCTGCCATTTAGATGCCCAGTACCCCAATTTTTCAAGGTCGTCTTGTAATTTTTCACAATCCTCTTGCATTTTCACAACTTTGAATAATTTCGTGTCATCAGCAAATTTTATCACCTCACTTGTTATTCTCATTTCCAAGTCTTTTATAAATATGTTAAAACGCAGCAGACCCAGCATAGATCCATGGGGTACTGTACTATTCAGCTTTCTCCCCTTGAGATAACAATCCATTTAGCCCTCCTCTTTGTTTTCTATCTTTTAACCAGTCCTAAACCACAATAGTACACTGTCTCCTATCCCATGACTTTAAGTTCTGCAAGAGTCTCTCATGAGGTACCTTGTCAAAAGCTTTCCGAAAATCCAGATACTATCAATCAGCTCATCTTTATCTGTTTATTCACATCTTTGAAAAAATATAACAGATTTCCCCATACCCAACATCTGTCCTCCATGTGCCCATGTCCAGCCTCTGACTTTTCTCCCCTATTTTGCCCCATGCATAGCGTCTGCCCTCTATATTCCCATGACCAGCATCAGTCTTTTCTCCTCTATCTCACCCCCATGCCCAGCATCTGTCCTCTACCTCCCTGTGGCCACCATCTGCCCTTTCTCTTCCCATGGCGAGTATCTGTACTCCACTTACCTGCAGCTACCATCTATCCTCTATTCTCCAGGAACAAGCAGGAAGTCAGTCCTCTCATATGGGTGATGTCGGCACTGATGGAGCCTGCACGGAACATTTCCCTAGCTTTCAAAGAAAGCCTTTGGGAATGCCACCACATATGCGTGGTCCCCTTCCCACCCAAGGGTGCCATCTTATTCAGTCTCCCTTTTTCCACGGAGCCAATCGGACGAGCGTCTTGTCCCTGGAAAAGGTTTTTCAATTTTACTGTTTTTTGTTCTTTCTGGCCTTCGCTAGTCCTCTTCCCACCATCTCGAGCACCACAGCTTCAGCTCTCATTCTTGGGATTCTATCTTCCCTTTTTTCTTCCTGCGCTTCGTGCCCCTTTTTTACCGCTGGCCGCATCGAGGATCTTCGACCTCACAGGGGTCATTTTTGCCCCGATGGCCTTCAGTTTCAAAAACTGTGATAGATCCTCTAAAAATGTGTCGCTCACAGACACCCACGACTGTTATCACAGGTGCCTGGGAGCTGATCATTACCCAGAGCTATGCTCCCTCTGCAAGATGATGTCCTCCAAGGCCATACAGAAGCTGGATGATCTCTTCCACAAGGCAGCCCCGGTAGCCTCCCGCTCTATGGCCCCGCAACCCCTGGAGTCTCCCAAGGCTCCTCTACAGGCCCAGTGACACTCTAACCAGGGATCGCCTGAATGTGAGCGGAAGAAGAAGGCCGTGAGAACTCTGTTGGGGGTACCAGACAAGCGTGAGTGGTCACGCGCCTGGTCTCTCAGCCCCCCTTGGCAGACTCAAGAGTCGGAGAGGGAACAGCCCAGAAAGGAATTTCAAACCAATATGGAAGCTTCTGATGATGGTGCCTGGTCTCCTTTAAGTTGTCCCGGTGAGGAACCCCTCTCCTCCTTGACACTTGACCCGGTCAACCCGGTGTCAGGGTCACAGGGCCCCACTCCCGAGTGGGAAGTCCGAATGCTGGCCTTGGAACACAGCATTTCTGCATTCCATGCTGCTCAGCAGGCGCTGATGCCAGGCCCCACTGGCACGCGCCTTGAGACCTCGACCTCGAGGACTCCCCAGGCTGCCGCAGTGACCCCCGAGAGCCAGAGGCCTCATGAGGTTCCTTGGCAAAAGTCTCAATCTCCATCCCAGTCCTTGGGCGTGAGATCTTCTCGGGCGAGTGCCTCCGGCTCTGGGCAGACTTTGGCCTCGGGAGCCTGGCGCGGGTCACCAACACCTCTCAAACCGCCTGACCTTGAGTCCTCCATGGACTATTCAGACTGGTAATCCAACAGGGAAACCTCTCCCGAGGCCTGGGTCCACTGGGACCTCCCCTCGGACCCCTCTCCACTGGCCCCGAGGTGGCGGTCCCCTCCTAAGGACACCTCCTTCTTGGAGTTTGTCCAAGATACGGCATGGGCCCCAGCACTCGCCATTGAACTGGAGGAAGAGCCCCGTGCGGAGGAGCTCAATATTCTTCAATATGAAGCTTCTCCAAAGGAAACCCTCAGAGTTCTGGTTCACTCCATTCTGAACTAGCTCCTCCTTCGCATATGGGAGACCCTGGCTTCCATCCCTATTGTCAGCAAATGCCTGGACGTTATGTATAGGATCCAGCAGGGACCGGGGTTTTCGAAAACCCAGCTTCCCCACACCTCTATGGTGGTCAAATCAGCCATGCAGAGACAAAAGAACCCGAAGACCCATTCTTCGGTCCCACTGGGCAGAGAGTCTCATACCCTCGATGCCCTCGGGTGCAAGGCTTATCAGGGCTCCATGTTGGCATGCCACATTCAGGTTTACCAATTATATATTGGATTGTTCCTCTGTGACCTCGTTAAGGAGCTTGGTGGCTTTGCGGCGGGCCTCAATGGAGACCATCTCCAGCATTTCCAGGCCCTCTCGAAATTGGTTGGAGAGTATTCCAAGTACCTCTCCAGAACAGCATACGACAGCTTCGAGTCTTCCACTCGGGTAGCGGCTATTGGCATCGGAGCCCGCCAGCAGGCCTGGCTCCAATCCTTGGACCTGGAACAGTGGGTCCAGGAGAAATTGCTTGATGTCCCTTGCCTCGGGGGAGCAGCTGTTCGGCAAGCCTATGGAGGACAAAGCAGCGGAGATAGAGATGGAGTACATGATCCGAACTCACACCTCCCAGAAAACCTCCTCTCTCCCCAGAAAGAAACAAACAACAGGACAAGAAGCCTTGCTTCCACAGGAAGGGGCTCCCATAGAGAGGCTACCTGCCCTACCCACCAGTGTCGATCCCAGCTCAGGGCGGCCAGGGCAAAAGCAGGACTCAGGGCTCTCGCAAGCTGAAGGGTTCTAAGACCCAACCCCCGGTACCCGCCCAGCCAGCCTCAGGGTTTTGATACCATTGACATAGCCTGTCATCCACTGGGCGGCCAGATGCTGGTCGGGAAGCATCTGGTCCACTTTGCTCCCCAGTATGAATCCATTACCACCGACACCTGGGTTCTCCAGGTAATGCAGGAGCGCTGTCTCCTCCATCCGGACCAGCTCCCCCCCCCCCCCCATACTGCCCCAGAGAGCCAAGGTGGCTCCCCCTTCACCAGGTCCTCCTGACTCAGGAACTCACAGGCCTCATCGAGGACAGGGTGGTGGAATCAGTCCCACTGAACCTCAAGGGATGGGTTTTTTTATTTATTTATTTATTTTATTTATTTAGCTGTATTTATATCCCGCTTTTCACCGGGTCAAAGCGGTCAATTGGGGGATACATTTAACACGAGGGGATATGAGACACACACACTAATACATACAGGGAACATGGGCATTGGAGGGTTAAGTAGCTTGCCCAAGACCACAAGGAGTGCCTATAGGACTAGAAATCCCAATCCCTCCGGCCTGAGATTGCTGTCCCCAGGTGGGACTTGAACCCCCGACCCTCCGGCCTGAAGTACCTTGTCCTAACCACTAGACCACGCCTCCCCCGGTTTACTCCCAGTACTTCCTCGTCCCGAAAAGAACAGGAGGCCTCCAGCCCATCCTCGACCTGAGGAACCTAAACCTAAACAGGTTCCTGGTGCGGGAGAAGTTCAAGATGCTCTCTTGGCACACTGCTGCCCTACATCCACAGGGCAATGGGCTATGCTCCTTGGACCTAAGGGATGCTTACACTTACATCCTCATCCATCCCAAACACAGAAAGTACCTCTGCTTCATGGTACAGGGAAACCACTACTAGTACAGGGTGCTTCCCTTCGGCATCGTGTACGCCCTGCGAGTCTTCACAAAATACCTGGCCATGGCAGCAGCCCAACTCCGGCTACAGGGTACCTTCGTCTATCCCTATCTATATGACTGGCTCATCACAGGGGACACAGCCTCCGAGGCTCAGCAGGCCACGGACCGCACCATTCGCCTTCTGGAGCACTTGGGATTCGTGGTAAACTACCCAAAATCCACCTCACTCCGATACAATCCCTGGAGTTCATTGTGGCTTGCTTGGACACTCTGCGGGCCATGGCCTTTCTTTCCCAAGACAGAGCAGACTGCCTCGTATCCCTGGCCTCCGACGTGCAATGTCTTCTCGGCCACATGGCCTTCATGGTCCATGTCATGACCAATGCCTGCCTTAACATGCAGGCAGCGCAATGGTGCCTCTGTGCACAGTGGACCCAAGCATCGGCCGACTCAGAGACCACGTCTCGGTCACACCCTGCTTGGCAGAGTCCCTAGGCTGGTGGCAGGATGCACAGAACCTGCTTTGAGCATGCCCTTCCAGGCCCCGACACACCAGCTGGTCTTGATGATGATGCCTCCCTGGTGGGCTGGGGAGCCCACTGTGAGGAACTGTGCATGCAAGGGACTTGGTCCCTCAAGGAGAATCGGCAGCAGAACAATCTGCTGGAGTTCCGAGCGTCTTCCTCATGCTCAGGGCTTTCAGGCACTGCCTGAGCACCAAGCAGTGCTTGTACAGATGGACAACCAGGTTCTACAAGAACAAAAAGAAGGGTACTGGCTCTTACAGTCTCTGTCTGGAGATGGTGGCCCTGTGCTCCTTTGCAATGAGCCAGGGCATGGCCCTCCGAGCCACCTATCTTCCGGGCCAGGACAACGCTTTGGCAGACCAGCTAAGCAGACTACTACAGTCACACGAGTGGTGCCTGTGTCCCCGGATGGCACAGCGGCTCTTCCAGCACAGGGGGACTCCAGACCTGGACCTCTTTGCCAGCCCTGCAAACATGCAGCTCTCCCGGTTCTGCGGCCCTCTCCAGCACCCAGGCAGGGTAGTTCCTGATGCCTTCCGACTTTTGTGAGCAACCTGTCTGTTGTATGCCTTTCCCCCTATGCTGCTCATAGCTTAGATCCTCCTCAAGGTCCTGTGGGACAGGGCTTTGATGATCCTTGTGGCCCATGCAACCGTGGTTCCCTCATGGTGACTCTCTGGATAGTTATCCTAAATTGTGTTCGGTCTTCAGTCAGGCAGCTCAGTGTTGACAGACTGGCTTCCGTAGCTGCTGTTACTTTATTGATCCATCTCATTGCTGGTCTTCCTCTTTTGCATTGACCTTCTATCTTGCCAAGCATTATGTCTTTCTTTAATGATCTTTCTCTTTGCCTGATGTGTCCAAAGTATGAAAGTCAAAGTCTTGTCATCTGAGCTTCTAAAGAAAGCTTAGGTTTGATTTTCTCTAGTACTGACTGGTTTGTTCTTCGGGCAGTCCATGGTATACGCAGTATTCGCCGCCAGCACCATAATTCAAAGGCAATTTTCTTCCTGTCTATCTTTTTCACTGTCCAACTTTCTCATCCATATGATGTTATTGAAAATACCATGGTTTGAACGAGTCAAATCTTTGTATGAAAAGAGACATCTCTGCTCTTGAAAATCTTGTCTAGTTCCTTCATAACCATTCTGCCAAGAGCAATGCATCATCTGATTTCTTGACTGCTTCTTGCTTCTTTATTGATAGTTGATCCAAGTAGGTTAAAGTTGTCCACGATTTCAATGTCTTCTCCATCTATGATAAACTTATTGATTTTGCCAGTTGTCATGATCTTTGTCTTCTTTACTTTAAGGTGCAGGCCCATTTTAAGACTATGTTCCTTGATCGTGAGAAGCAAATGTTTCAGATCATCTTCACTTTCAGCTAGTAATGTGGTATCATCAGCATATCGAAGGTTGTTGATGAGTCTTCCACCAATCTTCACACCTCTGTTGTCTTTATAGTATCCTGCTTCTCTGATGATTTGTTCTGCATATAAATTAAACAGGTAGGCGGAACGTATGCAGCCTTGTCGTACACTTTTGCTGATTTTAAACCATTCTGTTTCTTCTTGTGCTGTTCGAACTGTTGCTTCTTAATCAATGTACAGATTGTGCAAGAGAACGATCAGGTGTTCTGGTATACCCATGGTTCTTAATGTTGCCCAGAGTTTCTCATGGTTTACACAGTCAAAAGTCTTTCTGTAGTCAGTAAAGCACAAATAGATATCCTTTTGGTATTCTTTAGTCTTTTCAAGGATCCATCTCAAATCTGCGATGATGTCTTTCGTTCCTCACCCTTTCCTGAACCCTGCTTGCACTTCAGGCAGTTCTCGTTCCAGGTATGGTTGTAGTCTCTGTCGAATAATCTTCAGTAGAATCTTGTTGGCATGTGGGATCAGAACAATTGTGCGATAATTTCCACAGTCAGTTGGATCACCTTTCTTTAGTATTGGTATAAACACAGATCTTTTCCAGTCAGTTGTCCATGATGTTGCCTTCCAAATTTCCTGGCAGAGCCTTTTAAGTATGGTAATAGTTGCATCAGGTTGCTGTAATACCTCTATGGGAATGTCATCAATGCTTGGTGCTTTGTTCTTTGATAAGGCTTTCAATGCTGCTTCAATGTCTTCTATGTTCTGTCAATTTCAGCTTGTACTTGTTCATAGAACTCATCAATTTCATCCTCTTCTGCAGCTGTTGTTGGGGCATATACTTGAATTATAGTTGTGTTGATAGACATTCCTCATGGACGAATAGAGATTAAGCATTCACTGACTTCACTGTATTTCATTACAGTTCTTGCAAATTTCTTCTTTATTATAAATGCAACACTATTTCTTCTTTGTCTTTCATTTCCAGCATAGTAGACCATGTGATCATCGGATGCAAAGTGCCCGATGCCAGTCCATTTCAGTTTGCTGACACCCAACAGATAAAGTTGTACACGTTCCATTTTATTCTTGACCACCTCCAACTTACCTTGGTTCATGCTTCGTACATTCCATGTCGTAATATGTAAGACATCTTTGCAGCTTCTGACTCTCATCTCATGCGCAGTTACATCAGCATTCAGATGTCCCGAGGGCTTTGATCCAACCACATTAGAAATGCTGGCTTTACTCTGAAAAGTCTTCAGCTCCTCCCCAGTAGCTAGTTGAGTGCTTTCCGACCTGGGGGTATCATCTTCCAGCACTATAGTGCAATTTGTTTTGTTGTGACTATCCATTGGGTTTTCATGGCAAGATACAGAAGTAGATTGCCAGGCCTTTCCTCTGCGCAATTTAAGTTTAGTGTCGTTGCTGTTGTCACAGAAATGTGATCCTCCGCTGCCAGCCGCCAACACTGTCCCATTCTGCTGCTATCCTGATGGGTGGTTTCTTTTGTTCTGGTACATCAGCTGAGACCTGTCCATCTTGGAAGACCCTGCCAGTAGTTAAACTACAGATAGCTTAGCCCTCAGCATCACTGATTCACACAAGCCCTCACTGCATGACAAGGTGCAAACCAAGTGAGGGATGAGAACAATATCTGAATTCAAAAAAGCAAGGGACAAACACAGAGGATAGCTAAGGGAAAAGAGGGGACTATTGTAGTAGTTGACATGGAAGGGCAGGCTAGATAGGCCATATGGTCTTTTTCTGCCGTCATGTTTCTCTTTCTATGCTGCAGCTGCAGAAGAGGCAACTGTAGCAACAGCTCATCCTCTAGGGCAGCGATGGCGAACCTATGGCACGCGTGCCAGCTGTGGCACGCGAAGGCCTTGCAGCTGGCACGCGGGAAGGTCCGCAATTAAAATATGCGGCGCGGCGGGAGGTGAGTGTGCTTTCCTCAAAATTACATTTAAAAAAAAGCTGGCTCTCTGGCTGCTGCCGCTGTCGCCGCGGCAGAATGCAGTGTCCCGCGGGGCCCCCTCTGCGCCGGCTGAGCCCTCTGCCCGGCTTTCAGATTCGCGAAGGGAGAGTGTCTCTCCCTTGCGTCTCTGTTAAGCCCGCAGGGGGTAATGGGAAATTTCCCATCAGCCCCTTTAGACGCGAGGGGTTGATGGGAAATTTCCCATTAGCCCCTGCGGGCTTAACAGAGACGCGAGGGAGAGACACTCTCCCTTCGCGAATCTGAAAGCCGGGCAGAGGGCTCAGCCGGCGCAGAGGGGGCCCCGCGGGACACTGCATTCTGCCGCGGCGGCAGCGGCAGCAGCCAGAGAGCCAGCTTTTTTTTTTGGACTGCTAATGGGCTGGGGCTGGGGCTGGGGGGCTGTTAGGACTGCTAATGGGCTGGGGCTGGGGCGGGGGGGGGCTGTTAGGACTGCTAATGGGCGGGGGGGCTGTTAGGACTGCTAATGGGCTGGGGGGTGGGTTAGGACTGCTAATGGGCGGGGGGGGGCTGTTAGGACTGCTAATGGGCTGGGGGGGTAGGTTAGGACTGCTAATGGGCTGGGGGGGGTTAGGACTGCTAATGGGCTGTGGACTGATGGGGGCTGTCTGGAAATGGGGTGATGGGGGTGTTAGAACTGCTAATGGGCTATGGGGGGTGGTTAGGACTGATAATGGGCTATGGGGGGGGGGCTAGGACAGGAAATGGGCTGATGGGGAGGGGTTAGGACTTGAGGTGGGCTGATGTGGTTAGGACTGGTAATGGGCTGTGGGCTGATGGGGGGGGTTAGGACTGGCAATGGGCTGATGGGGTTAAGACTGGCAATGGGCTGATGGGGTTAAGACTGGAAGTGGGCTGATGGGGGGGTTAGGACTGGTAATGGGTTATAGGGGGGGGCTTAAACTGAAAATGGGGTGATGGGGGGGTTAGGACTGGAAGTGGGTTGATGGGGGGCTAGGACTGGTAATGGGTTGGGGGGTTGCTATGACTGGAAATGGGCTGAGTGGAAGGGGAGGCTTGAATTGCAAATAGCTGATGGGGAGGGAGCTTGGAATGGAAATGGGCTGTGAGGGAAGGGAGCTAGGACTGAAAATGGGCTGATGGAGCAGCTAGGATAGGACTGGAAATGGGCTGTTGGGGGGAGCTAAGATTGGAAATGGGCTGTGGTGGGGGCTTGAATTGAAATGGACTCATGGAGGGGCTAGAACTGAAAGTAGGCTCATGGGGGGGGGCTTGGACTGGAATTGGACTGAGTGGAGGGGAGCTATGATTTGACATGGGCTGATGATGGGGCTAGGAAATGACTAGAAGTGGGCTGATGGGGGGCTAGGATTGGAAATGAGCTGATGAAGGGACTCAGACTGAAAATGGATGGGGGAGCTAGGACTGGAAATGGGTTGATGGTGGGCTAGGACGGGAAATGGGCTGATGCAGGGTCTAGAAGGGAATGGATGCTGGGTGAGACTGGAACTAGAAGGGAGCTGATGTTGGGGGAGGATTAGAATGGGATGGGGCTGGGAGAGTAAAATGGAGAGGGGAAAAATATTTTGTGTGGGAGGGATGAAAAATCTACAATTGGCCTGGTATTGGGAGAGTAAGTGGGGATTGAGGATGGAGGGGTAAAATTTGTGTGGATGAAATAGGAATGAGGAAAGAGCAAAAGGAGAAAGATTAGTATGTTAAAGCAGATGTAGAGAGAGAGAATGGAAAAAAACTAGAAGAGAGAAGAAAGAACAAATGGACAGCAGACGATGGACAGTTAGCAGAAAACATGAAGAAACCAGAAGAAAGTGGCTGGAGCAATTGCAACTGAAAAAAAATGCACAAAAGGTAGAAATATCTCTTTATTTTGAATTTATTAACTGGAATATGAAACCTCTGGGAAATGTGCATCATTAACGTCTGTGCTTTGTTTGGTACAAGAGGAAATTAATTTATAGTTTTATTTCTACAGTGTTGTTGTACATTCCAAGTTTGGCTTTTGGGGTTCCCAGTTTAATTATTGCCTTCCTGTTTCTAAATTGAATGAAATCATTAAAACATTATAAATTGCCAATAAATTGAAATGAAAACCAAAGGATTGTGAATCAAATTGATTCTCTGACAATACAAAGATTCCAACCTTTACAAATGATGTTACATAGTTCAGGCAACTTTATAAAGAGTTTTTAGATACTAAAATCTTGTTGTTAAGGTTTAATTGACGTGCTGGCACTTTGAGGAAATTCTTTGGTTTTGTGCGGCAGTTTGGGCACTCGGGCTCAAAAAGGTTAGCCATCACTGCTCTAGGGAAATACTTTTTTTTAAAATAAATGCAGAGTGTTTTGGCCACTGCTGGGGTATTTTGGGATCATTTTTGTCACTCCCAAAACTTTACTGCCTGAAGCTAAGCTCGCATAAGTAATAGTAATGGTAGTAGTAAATCGCTGCCCCTTCAGCCCCCAATCCACCACTATAGCTGTTCACGTTCTAGGGTCCTACGTTTATTCAGCCCTGGTCAGTACTGAAAAGGGCCAAATCAGGATTCTAGTTCCCATTGTAAGGCTGCTCGTCATGTTGAAAATAGGGGTTTTTTTTGTTCCTATGTAAAAACTGCTCCATAGTTATCAAATCAAAATATTTAGCTACTTTCAGTGGAGTAAACTGCAGGGGAAAGCCCAAGCCAAACTATGCTCCAAAAGCAAGTGAAAGGAATCTGCCTGCCTTCAGAGCTTTATTCTTCCTAGAAAACTGAAGAAGTGCGTGCAATGAACTCATTAGGCAACATGTAGTGACACATCAACAATATCAAACTTTCTGATGGGCCTGTTTCAGCATTTAAGGAGGAGTCATTTTTTGCCTCAGCCAAACACGTGCAATCCACACAACCCCTCCCCCCAACCCCTCCGTAAAACATTTGACCAGTTCAACTTCATCTGGTTTACATGCTCTTTTCTTTCTTGTGTTCTGTGCATTTAAATTCAATCCTTATTTCTGGCTGCTGCACAAACAGTTTGAAGTCTGAAAGCAAAGATGGAGGAGAACAGAAAACATTTTATTGAAGAAGTGGATAAAGTAATGATTGCAGCAAAGAGCAAAGCCTCAGCAGATCTGTTCTTTACCTACAAGAGAGTGCTGTATCCCAGCACTTTTTGCAGCCCTGAGACTTTCCAGAAACTGGAGGGGTTCAAAACCCGAGGAGATGATGTAATGATGATTGCTTACCCAAAATGTGGTGAGTGTGCAGCCTAGTCTGCTGAAAAAATGAAATTGATGCTAGTAGTTTAAAATGATTGTGTTGAAAAGAATGCAAATGAAAGCACCTTAAAATGTTACGGGTTTTTCTTATTTAACAAAATGTTACTGTCTCATCACCTTTAATCCCTATCTTTTTACTAAACTGTAATGGCATATGCCTGCAGGGCCGGATTTAAGATTTGGGCACCAATAGACAAAACCTGAGAGAGGATTCCAGAGAGGGGGTGTTAGAGATCCAGAAGAAGGCAGAGGAAGTCCACAGTGCCACAGCAGCACCCTTTTGAGACAGCGCATGACTTGGCCTAAAAGTAAGCACAGGCAGGCACCTCTTTGACTTGCATATTTGGCACCAGCAATATTTGATGACCTAGATCAGCGATGGCGAACCTATGGCACGCGTGCCAGCTGTGGCACGCGAAGGCCTTGCAGCTGGCACGCGGGAAGGTCCGCAATTAAAATATGCGGCGCGGCGGGAGGTGAGTGTGCTTTCCTCAAAATTACATTTAAAAAAAAGCTGGCTCTCTGGCTGCTGCCGCTGTCGCCGCGGCAGAATGCAGTGTCCCGCGGGGCCCCCTCTGCGCCGGCTGAGCCCTCTGCCCGGCTTTCAGATTCGCGAAGGGAGAGTGTCTCTCCCTTGCGTCTCTGTTAAGCCCGCAGGGGGTAATGGGAAATTTCCCATCAGCCCCTTTAGACGCGAGGGGTTGATGGGAAATTTCCCATTAGCCCCTGCGGGCTTAACAGAGACGCGAGGGAGAGACACTCTCCCTTCGCGAATCTGAAAGCCGGGCAGAGGGCTCAGCCGGCGCAGAGGGGGCCCCGCGGGACACTGCATTCTGCCGCGGCGGCAGCGGCAGCAGCCAGAGAGCCAGCTTTTTTTTTTGGACTGCTAATGGGCTGGGGCTGGGGCTGGGGGGCTGTTAGGACTGCTAATGGGCTGGGGCTGGGGCGGGGGGGGGCTGTTAGGACTGCTAATGGGCGGGGGGGGCTGTTAGGACTGCTAATGGGCTGGGGGGGTGGGTTAGGACTGCTAATGGGCGGGGGGGGGGCTGTTAGGACTGCTAATGGGCTGGGGGGGTAGGTTAGGACTGCTAATGGGCTGGGGGGGGGTTAGGACTGCTAATGGGCTGTGGACTGATGGGGGCTGTCTGGAAATGGGGTGATGGGGGTGTTAGAACTGCTAATGGGCTATGGGGGGTGGTTAGGACTGATAATGGGCTATGGGGGGGGGCTAGGACAGGAAATGGGCTGATGGGGAGGGGTTAGGACTTGAGGTGGGCTGATGTGGTTAGGACTGGTAATGGGCTGTGGGCTGATGGGGGGGGTTAGGACTGGCAATGGGCTGATGGGGTTAAGACTGGCAATGGGCTGATGGGGTTAAGACTGGAAGTGGGCTGATGGGGGGGTTAGGACTGGTAATGGGTTATAGGGGGGGGCTTAAACTGAAAATGGGGTGATGGGGGGGTTAGGACTGGAAGTGGGTTGATGGGGGGCTAGGACTGGTAATGGGTTGGGGGGTTGCTATGACTGGAAATGGGCTGAGTGGAAGGGGAGGCTTGAATTGCAAATAGCTGATGGGGAGGGAGCTTGGAATGGAAATGGGCTGTGAGGGAAGGGAGCTAGGACTGAAAATGGGCTGATGGAGCAGCTAGGATAGGACTGGAAATGGGCTGTTGGGGGGAGCTAAGATTGGAAATGGGCTGTGGTGGGGGCTTGAATTGAAATGGACTCATGGAGGGGCTAGAACTGAAAGTAGGCTCATGGGGGGGGGCTTGGACTGGAATTGGACTGAGTGGAGGGGAGCTATGATTTGACATGGGCTGATGATGGGGCTAGGAAATGACTAGAAGTGGGCTGATGGGGGGCTAGGATTGGAAATGAGCTGATGAAGGGACTCAGACTGAAAATGGATGGGGGAGCTAGGACTGGAAATGGGTTGATGGTGGGCTAGGACGGGAAATGGGCTGATGCAGGGTCTAGAAGGGAATGGATGCTGGGTGAGACTGGAACTAGAAGGGAGCTGATGTTGGGGGAGGATTAGAATGGGATGGGGCTGGGAGAGTAAAATGGAGAGGGGAAAAATATTTTGTGTGGGAGGGATGAAAAATCTACAATTGGCCTGGTATTGGGAGAGTAAGTGGGGATTGAGGATGGAGGGGTAAAATTTGTGTGGATGAAATAGGAATGAGGAAAGAGCAAAAGGAGAAAGATTAGTATGTTAAAGCAGATGTAGAGAGAGAGAATGGAAAAAAAACTAGAAGAGAGAAGAAAGAACAAATGGACAGCAGACGATGGACAGTTAGCAGAAAACATGAAGAAACCAGAAGAAAGTGGCTGGAGCAATTGCAACTGAAAAAAAATGCACAAAAGGTAGAAATATCTCTTTATTTTGAATTTATTAACTGGAATATGAAACCTCTGGGAAATGTGCATCATTAACGTCTGTGCTTTGTTTGGTACAAGAGGAAATTAATTTATAGTTTTATTTCTACAGTGTTGTTGTACATTCCAAGTTTGGCTTTTGGGGTTCCCAGTTTAATTATTGCCTTCCTGTTTCTAAATTGAATGAAATCATTAAAACATTATAAATTGCCAATAAATTGAAATGAAAACCAAAGGATTGTGAATCAAATTGATTCTCTGACAATACAAAGATTCCAACCTTTACAAATGATGTTACATAGTTCAGGCAACTTTATAAAGAGTTTTTAGATACTAAAATCTTGTTGTTAAGGTTTAATTGACGTGCTGGCACTTTGAGGAAATTCTTTGGTTTTGTGCGGCAGTTTGGGCACTCGGGCTCAAAAAGGTTAGCCATCACTGACCTAGATAGTTGTCTCACTAAATCTTGACTGGTAATGCAGGCAATCTAAGAATTAGATTACTCTGCATTTAAAGCCAGTATAATGTGCTGTTTCATCACTGACTTTATGAGGAGAGAATAACTCTCAAAAGGTAGTCACAGGTATGTTAAATTAGTCCAATAATAAAGTCTTACCTGCAATGTTTTTGAGACCCTTATTTCTATTTTTCTGGTTTTTTTTTTTAAAATACATACATATGCTGTTTAGAAAACGTCACTTATAGTATGAAGATAAAAGAATGACAACATGTGTACTGTTACCCACACCTGGGGCAGGGTTGGTATGGGCAAGTATGCCCAAAGATTTTGTTTTGAAAAATTTTTATGTATTTAGGATATGTACTTTATCGGGCATTTGGGTATTTGATAGCCCTGTTGTGCTTGCCGGCCCAAATGTTCAAAGGAAAACACTTTTAGGGACATTTTGCCTTTGAAAATGAGCACAGAAGCTCTCCACACAAGATTTGAGAATTACTATCTCATAGCTTTTCTCTTCCAATATGGTTTACAGGGACTATGGTATAATGACTGAGAGCACAAACCATAGAGAATGGTAGTCAGTGAATTATAATTTGGAGAGGGTTAAAATGATCTGCAAAAATTAGTTTTTTGAGGAGCCTGAAATGCAGCAAGTGAGAGGCTGAACAGAGAGAGAAAGGAAATTGATTTCTCCACAAAGAGACGAATAGCGTTCATCCCTAGATCTAAAAGAGTTCTAAGACTCATAGAGATTGATTATATATACAGAGCTACTATCACAGGCTCCAGGCCTACCTAACAGCATCATCCAAATACGCAAAAAATGCTGAAATATGAAGGTAAACGTCCTGAATCGGTCGCCGTCACCAAACTTGGAAAAGCGTTTCAACAACGAGAAGGAATCCACAAGCACACACTGGGAAGGAAGCAACAAAATTTGCAAAACAAGAGAAAAACTCTTCAAAGACTTAGATCAGCAAACAAGGAAAAACAAGTGTCAAATGAACACATGAATACAGTGGGGAATACAAAGTATTACTCCAGGAACCCTTTGTCGATCAAGAACGGACAGATAAATGATTAAGAAGAAGTGAACTGTGAAGGATGAGACATTGATAGTTGCAACCCAAGACAGCAGATTATGAATGAGATGCTTTACAGTGAGCATTGAAAAAACTGGCAAAACAGACATATGCCGATTCTGTAAGAAAGAGATGGAAACAGTGACGCAACTCATAGCTGATTGTGAAGTTCTGATGATAGAAAATTTATACAGTCAAACCTCGGTTTTCATTTGCCCCGGTTTTCATACGCTTCGGTTTTCAACGTCTTTTTTGACTGAGATTTTGTCCCGGTTCTCATACATCGCTTCGGTTTTCGTAAAGTACAGTACTGTAAATACATACACCCTCGCACTGCACACCGGTCTGTATACACTGCCAGAACGCCCGCCCGGTCCCGGTAGCACTGCCCCCCCGGACTCACCGATCGCCAGCATGATGAGAAGCGAAAGCCAGCTGAGCACGTAAATGAAACACATCCTCAAGCCTGGTCAGAGTTAGAGAGGCAAGGATTGCGCGGACAGGAAGGCCTCGATCTCGTCCACCGCCTGCCCGTTCTCTGGAGCGCCCCCTCAGGCTCGGAGGTAGCAGGGAAGAAAAGCTGTCAACATAAGCAGGAGATGTTGCATGAATGTGGGAGGCAGTTCTTTCTCTTGCAGGGTACGTCTGAAGCTATATCATTAAGATTTTCTGCCATTCTGAAGCATTGAGCAGATAATGTAAAGGTATTTTAATGGGCTGAATCCAATGTGATTCCGAAGAGAGCTGGGCACAGCAGCTTGTCAGGGGTGGCTAAGGCCAGATGCTAACATACTGTACAGTACTGTACTTAGCTTGCTTTCAGTGATGTTAAATGTTCGTTTATCCATTTCATTAGTCATTTATATTTATTTCTCATTGTTTTCTGTATGTAAAAATATAGTTATTCTCTATAAAATGTATTTTTTGTGAATATTTTTGGGTGTCTGGAACGGATTAACATTATTTCTTATGGTAAATATTGCTTCAGTTTTCATATGTTTCGGTTTTAGTCAGACTTTTTCAAACGGATTAATCATGAAAACCGAGGTTTGACTGTATATAGAAAGTCACAACAAAGTAACACGTCTGATATTTTGGAAACTCTATAAAGACTATGGGTCCGATATTCTTTTGGGACGGCTATGCGCTGCCATGGCTCATAACCGTTGCTGCCAAACTTTAACCCTGGACATTCATAGTTGGGGTCATATGGAGCCCCGGCATTGAATATCTGAGGTAGCTGCAGAGCTCACAAGCCCACAGCAGCTAACCAGGCAGCGGCAATTTTGAGCCACTGCCTGGTTAGTTCCCACGGATAAAGATAGGCCAGCTTTTCCTGTGCCTATCTTTTATCTGTGGGTGCTAACCAGGCAGTAGTGCAATATCACCGCTGCCCAGATAGTCACTGGTGTTGTCCCCGGAACTCCCATGATACACCCTGATGCTAAGCGGTTAGCATCAGGTTGTGTAGCGGCATTAAGCAGAGATATTCAACAGCACTAACCATGTTAGTGCCGGTGAATATCCCGTTCAGTGGCATTTACATGGTTTACAGGTCTGTAAACTGTGTAAATGTCTTTGAATATCGGGCCCTACAACATTACCGTGCCTGAAAAGCATTGGGATCACAACCCTGAGAGAATTACAGAGAATGAAGAGAGTATGATCACCTGGGATACTCCTATTCCGACTGTTAAAAAACTGGATGCAAAGAAGCCAGACATAGTGCTAAAGGAGAACACCAGAACAGAATTGATTATAGAGGTGTCAGCCTCAAGCGATTATTTTGTGCATCGTGTTGAGAGGGAGAAAATCTTCAAGTACCAAGAAATGCAAGAAAATGTATCAGAAAGATACTGAGTTATTTCCCATCATGTTGGGTGCCATGGGCTTGATTAAGAAGAATGTTCAAGCACACCTTGATAAATTACCCATACATGTTACATCTTATGAACTCCAGCAGGAGACCCTCTTTGGTACGATGCAAGTTCTACATCGAGCATTAGCAGTAAATTTGAGAGACTGAGATCATACTCCACGTCCCCTGGCTTAGAAGGGAGGTTCATGACTGTCATGATCTGCTCAAAACTAACCCATTTGGAGAAACTACCCCTAAAGAGATCAAAAATGAGAAGGGAAAAATCTTAATGGGTGATGGAGGACCTTAGAGCTGGATCTTCAGGAAAAAGGAAGAACATGCACCACTGTGCAGAGACGGAAGAGTGAGGCGCACAGCAAGTAAGACCCAGAATCTTAAAAATGATGAAGGAGGAAACTGGAAGATGGTGAAGTTGATAGATTCATGCTGAGGTCAATTCATATTTCCTAGAAAAAAAGGTGCCCGTTCTCATACGCTGTCACAACCCCATCACTTTAGCCACGTGCTTAAAGGTCAGGGTGGACATTATTGTTGTATTGAAGGTAGAAACTTTTGTTAGCCCAGAAGCCTTCTGGTACTAGTAGTCCCTTTCTTCATAATGAATAGTTGTGTAAGCCATGTGAATGGTAAAGTATAGGGTTTTATTCCCTTAATGCACAAAAGGTTCAAACGAAGACAACAGGATTTCCACCTTGTTCAGGATTTTCACATAAGGTATTTACATAGGTCAAAAACTTGGATATGCTTCACAGTCTTTGTTAGTTATGCAGGGTTCAAACAAAACAGGTTATACAAACAAAAGCAATGCTTCTTCTTTCAGCTTGTCAAACAAAACTGTGTTTCAAAAGTAGATCCTGCGTGCTATATTTCTCTCAAGGATTCTAAACTCCCAGTACAACAAACCGTACAGTCCATAGGGCATTCAGTTAGCAAAGGGTCAGGTTCAGCAGGGTCTATCTGCATAGCCTCTTGTTCTGCTGAGATATCTGTGGCCCCTGAGCTTTCCCCATATATTCCTGGTTTTACTTCAGAACTTCTTCCTAAGGCTGTCCAGCCTGGCTGTACCCGGTCTGGCAAATATGCAACACGGTTTTTGGTAAGCACTCTTTCTATAGGTTCCCAAACCTTTCTCCAGCTGCCTTGGCTGCTCTTACGGCTCCCTGGCTTCCAGGCCTTTCTGTGACCCGGCCTCAGTTACTGGTTCAGATCTGTGTCTCTTAGACTCCTGGGCTGAGTCTGGTTCACCCACCTCTGAACTCCTTGTGGCTCACATACAGGGGAAGAAGCATGAAGGTACCTCTGAACTCTTGGGTCTGTGTCTCTGGTATTCTCCCTACCAGGCACTCTCCTGGTTCTCCTTCTGTCCTTCCTGAAGACTTCCTTCTGGAGCTTCCCAGCCTGAAACTGGCTCTCCTGGAACGTGTTCCTTTCCTGTAAGGGCTGCAAGTTCAACTGCCTTTTCTCCTCTCTTTGGAGCCGTCTCCTTTCTCTTTCTTCTCTATCAGCAGCTGCTGCAGCTCGTGCCACTCCTCTCCCTTCTGGCTTGTCTATGCTTTGCTTATAAAGCTGTTTCTTAGGTAAGGATTCTGTCCCTCTGACCAGGTGTACCTGATTATGGTTTGAATTAGTTCTTGCATCATCTCAACCTGGGCGTGTCGGCCTACCTTCTGAATCTCTGTGCATGCTCCCTCTAGCTGCACTTCTCACTAACTGCACTTTATGTATATCATTTCCTTTAAAGAGATCAGTGTTTTCTTCTACCTCCATGGGTTTACTGGCGTCTGCTTCATCACAACGCAGGGCTCTTCTATTAATATATGAAGACTAGGGGCCAATTTTAGCAGGCAATGAAACAGGTGCCGGTATTCTGAATCAATGTGTACCCACTCAAAAAAAGCTCTGGCTGAAGTCAAAGTATAGTAAATGAAAACAAAAACAAATGCCAAATGGAGCAGCAGAGCTTTGAATCCTCTGTAGATTGTGAGATGGAAATCAGGGAGTGTAGCAAGAAGAAGATTGCATTAATGAAGACATGAGGTTTCCTGAAAAGTGTCAAATTTGGCACACCAGAAAAAGATAGGTTAATACAATAGGTACTATGCAACTGCATATGTCAGGCCCTTGTGACTTCACAGATGTGCTTGAAAAATCAACATGGGAGTCAATAAGTTTTATTTTGCATAAGACGTTTGGGTAGGAATTGGGATGTCCGGGTCAGGATGTTCCCAATTCCCACGAATGTTTTACAAGAGGGCCTGCTGATGGAAATTTTTGCAAAATACATTGGGGATATGCTATTGCAATGAAAGCTGGGATATGCACAAAACAGGAACTGATGATAATGTACTCATTTCCTGCTTCCTGCCAATAGTGCACATACACTAATAGTGCATGATATTGCATAATAGTGCACACTCTTGCGAAAGAGTGTGCACTCTTGAGGAAAAATTATACCAAAATCACAAAAAAACAGAACAAAACAATATGAACATTTTTGGGCTGCAAGTCCCTAAAATACATCCAGTGGCAACGGCCATTTCATAAAAACACATTTTCAACCAAAGAGCAGCATCACTCAGGGCTTTTAAGATGTAAGCACCTGTAAACGTGGGAACGTGTTGTAGGTGGGTTCTTACCTACAAAAGCATCCTTAATAATTATCAAGATTGTCTGGGCACATGGGACCCGTGCACCAGAAGAAACAAAACAAAAGAAACTCAGATCACAGTTACGTGTCAGCAAAAATTCTGTTTTTATTTAGTACAAGCAAACTCCATAAGCACAGGAAAAAGGTCTGTCTTAGAGATCTGAGGGCGAGCAACATTCTCCCTCCCATCGGGGAGAGAGAAGGCCGCTCCCCCGAGCTCTGTAGCTTGCTCTCTTATATATCCTATACCCTCTATAGCAATTCCTGCACAAAGCCTTAGTTCCGTGTGCAAAAATCTGCTATACTTCCTACAAAAAGTTGTAAAGCCGTCTGCACAATTTTTGAACCTTCTGCAAAAATCTGTCAGTGCTACTTGCAAAAATTAGAGTGCTGCTTGCAGAAGTTTGCTGAAGCTCTCCAGATGGGACCCCCTCCCTCATGATTTTCAAGGCCTAAGGCTGGTGCTTCAAGGTCTCCAAAGTCTTTGCTTATCCGTGCTGTGAAGCACATCTTTCCTGCATTCCTTGGGGCCCGCTTATGGTCTTCTACTTCCCGGCACTAATCGCATTCTTTCTTCAGGGCTAGAGAATTTTCTGTTAATTATTTTCCGGCCTGGCCTGTATTTGCTTCTGGGCCTAACTCTGCATACTTCTATCCAGAGTAAAGTTTTTCCCAGACTGTACCAGGCCACAGACACTTTCTTGTGACATTTCCTGGATAGCCCACATGCTCTGTCTTCTTGTGCCATTCATGCAGGGTGCCCGTGCAAGCCACAGGTGGCAGGATTACAGTCACAGACAGCACATAAGGCAAACCTAAGCAGACCTATTCCTAGGCCAAAATATCCCAACAGTGTTAGTGATGATCTTGCAGTGAATATGTGAATTTTACAAAAACTACGTGAATAAGAGGATCCAAATAAAGACTCATGTACTTTATACTGTATGTGTTAGATATCACTGAGGTAAGCACATTTGCCCTCTCAAGCACTGTCCCAATGAGTAGGTAACACACGCCTGCCTCAGAGCAACTGTAAATGCAGACAGGGAGAGATTTTAAAATGTGCATGTATGAATTGGAAGAACTAGATGCGCAAGGGAAGCAAGGAAATACAGAGGCCAGGTGCTGGCAGTAAGAGCACAGTTAAATGACTTACAGGCAGCAAAGATAAGATATCATATGCAGTTGTTGCGACAGGAATTCTTTGAGGGAGGTAATAAGGCGGGGCAATATATCGCTCAGAAACTGAAGCAGAGGAAATGGCGTTCTTATATAATGAAAATTCGGAATCCAGACGGGGAGCGGGTATATAAGGACGGGGAGATTAGGGAGGTCTTTAGAGGACACTATCAGGGGTTATATAAAGCACGGGACCCTCCACAGAGGGAGAGAGTACAGAGTTATCTTGATTCAATTCAGTTACCGAAATTAGAAGACGGGGAACAGAAAGAATTAAACAAGGCTATAACAGCAGAGGAGGTACAACGGGCTATAAAACAGTTGAAAATAGATAAGGCGCCGGGGTTAGATGGGCTCACAGTGAGGTTTTATAGAAGTTTTGGAGAGATATTAACTAAACCCTTGGTGAGATTATTTAATCTCCCACGGGAGGGAGGTAGATTAGCGGATACTATGGGATGGGCGGGAATAACCGTAATACATAAAGAGGGAAAAGATCCACAAGAGTGCTCTTCATATCGACCTATCTCAATGATCAATAAAGATGCCAAATTACTAGCGAAAATATTCACTACGTGTTTAAACAAAAAGATAGGGAAGTTGATACATTTGGATCAAGCGGGATTTATTTCCGGTAGACAGGCAGCGGATAATATTAGAAAGAGCTTAAATATGATTTGGTCCACTGAACAAAGTAGGGAAGAGGCCTTGCTGTTGTCGCTGGATGCGGAGAAGGCCTTTGACCAGGTGTCATGGCCATTTCTTTTCCAGGTAATGGAAAGAATAGGATTGGGGGAAGAATTTTTAAGTTGGGTAAAAGCGCTATACCACAATCCGAAGGCACGTGTTAGGGTTAATGGGGCCTACTCTCAATTTTTTGGGCAAGGGAGAGGAACGAGACAGGGTTGCCCCCTATCACCCCTACTTTTTGCTATATCTTTGGAACCGTTTGCAGTGAGGGTGAGAGAGAGGGCCGATGTTAAGGGAATAAGAGTAGGGCGGAGAGGATATAAAATATCCGTGTTTGCGGATGACATAATATTGAGTGTAGCTAGACCTCGGTTCTCTATACCAATAGTAATGTGGGAATTGGAAGAATATGGAAGGCTTTCGTATTTCATTATTAATTGGACAAAATTTGAAATATTAAATTATCAGTAAATGGAGATGCGCAGGGCATACTGCAGAAGAAATACCCATTCAGATGGGCTAGAGAAAAAATTAGATATTTAGGGATTCAAATTAGTAATAGGATAGATGCCCTATACAAGCTAAATTATCCGAAACTATTTGGGCAGGTAGAGAACTTGCTGGATGGGTGGGGGAGGGGATACCTCTCATGGTTTGGATGCTTAGTGACAATAAAGATGATGTTACTGCCAAGAATTTTGTTCCTGTTCCAGACGCTACCAATACCGGTACCGCCTAAAAAGTTAAAACAACTACAAAGACTTGTTAATCGATTCATATGGTCGAATAAACAGCCAAGAGTAGCTATGGCAGTAACGCAAAGAGCCAAGGGAGAGGCAGGGTTAGGGGTACCTAATTTTAGAAAATATTATGAGGCTGCTCAACTGAAAATGATATACGAGTGGCACAGCGGGACACAGAAACAGTGGGTTCAAATGGAAGAAGACTCGGTAAGTGGGGGGAGATTGGACAGAATGGTTTGGAGGGGTGGTAATAGCACTGAAAATAAACACCAGCACCCTATAATAGCCCACAGTTTGAGGGTGTGGAGACAATAGAAAACAATTAGTACAAGATAAAGAATACATACAGGGAATGACACTGGAGGCATGTTTTGATAGGGGTCAGGGACCAGGGGTAACTATTTTGCGCAGATGGGCAAAGGCGGGACTTTCACAGATTTCTCAAATAGTGAGCAAAGAGGGCATGCTGGAGTTTGAGGACATCAGGGACCTGTACCGGCTGGGAGATATTTTACAATTGAGCCATTTTTTGATGCAACGGAATGTGTGGAAGGATTTATGGGAACATAGAGGGTGGTTTGAGGCGCTTTGCTCAGGCCATATTGGCCAAAAAGGAGCTTTGTCCAGAATTTACAAAGGATTGATGGAGGGAGGGGGAAGTAAACTGGGGTTTATGATAAAATGGGAGGAGGATCTGGGGGTAAGCTGGAATGAAGAGGTGTGGGATAACATACTACAGACAGTGGCCAGTATATCCATAGCCACACAAGTGAAAGAAAATGCTTATAAAGTGCTATATCGTTGGTACTGGACACCAGTACGTAAAAAAAGAGCTGGAGTGGGACACAATGATCAATGTTGGAGGGGGGTGCCAAGAGCAAGGAGATTGGTTACATATGTGATGGAAATGTGAGAAGATTCAAGCATATTGGGCAATGATTATAGAAATGATTTTTGAAATGACTGGATATAGATTGCAAAGGAAGGCAGAGGCCTGCATCAATTGGAGGAGGATATCCCAAAGAGGGAAGGTGGGGTCTTGCATCACTGTATAGTCGCAGCAAGATGCGAGATAGCTCAGCATTGGGTGGGTTCGGACCTACCTAAACTGGCAGGCTTTGTCGAAGAGTGGCTGAGGCCAGCTTGATGCATAGATTGATGGAGATGAGAAGGGGATAAGGGGGGAAGAGAGTGGATAAATGGAAGAGAGTGTGGAAATGGTTGGAATCGTGGAAGGCTGGAGAGAGGGGGAGAAAGAAGGACCGCGGAATGAATGAAACTTAGTTCAGATCCTTGGAGATATAGATTGAGTTAATGGTGAAAGGGTGAAAAGAGAGGCGATGAGTACGAGTGGCCAGATGAGAGGAGGAGGAAGGTATGAATGTAGAGCGCAGGTGGGGAGGGGGGGGAGGGAGGAGGGGGGAAGGTATAAGGAGGGATACAAAGAAAGGGGGAAATAACAAGCTGGGGCATAAACAGGATACATGATGTAATGACTATGTAAATTGTATAACGTTGAGAACGAACTGGTTTGTAATGTGCATGGAAATGGTCAATAAAAATTAAAATGGAAAAAAAATGTGCATGTATTTCCTATGTCCAGAACCTGTCCTTTTTAAAGCTTTGCATCCCACAGCACCTATATATGTGGCAAGTGGCATTTTAAAATCATAATTTAGAAGTTGCAAAAAAGCAAGTCACTTACTTATAGGCCCTAATACTATCGAATATTAATAACAAACTTTTCCAGGTTGATGTTTTTTCAAATTAATTTTGTCAGACTTCATGCCATCCCCTCATGAAGTACGTTTTACTCACGAAGTACATTTTATTTTTAAACATACACTCCATTAACTAAAATAGCTTTAAACTTTAAAAACATAATCACTGGAGGTTTTGCTTAAAAAAAAATTTTCATACATACATTGACTAAACAAGTGTACAGGCAATATTCAGAAAATAGAAAACCAGAAAAATGATAAATATTTAAACAAAGAAAGATCACAACAAATCCTTTCAGTCCACATACAGCTCTCCCCATCACTGGAGGTTTTAAACTTGAAAATACTTTAAAGTTCCGTGGATCTAGCAGCTCCCTTGGTCTCACTCATGAAAGCAAGAGTTCCACAGGCTTCAACAAAAAGCTCTGACGTGACTGTGCATGCAACATGTTATGATTACTCTGTATCAATGGTAGTTTAATCCCAAATTTTCTTGCATCCAACGAAATTCTTCTTCTCTAATAAATCACATAGCTTCTTTCCACAATCTAAGTGCATAGTACTTCTCACTGTTTTAGAGTAGCCCCACTTGTCCACACACTTTTGGGAAGGATTGAGCAAAGCCAGCTGATGTCAGAGCATATATATTGTGATGAGGAGAGCTCTGCTGAGCCCATGGAAATAGAGGAAAATTGTAAATATACCTTTAAGGAGAGAGACAGGCAGGGAATTCACAGCTTTCAGAGGTAAAGGGAGAAAACACGCAGTCACTGAAGTCAGGCCACACCCAAGCTCTGCTAACCTAAGTGCAGGCTTGGGGAGTAATGAAAAACATCTGAGTAGGAAGCAGTGTATGCTAGTTAAGAAACAGCCTTATAAACCCAGGGGAGGAAAAGGAAAGGAGCCAGCACCGGGGAGCAGAAAGGAGATCACCGGGGAGGAGAACGGTGAAGATTTTGGTGAGGAGCTCAGCAGTGAAAGTAGCAGCCATAAAGAAAGCCAAGCTTACAGGAGGAGGGCTGTTAGTCCTGAAGCCAGCCGAGGTGTGGCTAGGAGAATTGCTGACGAGGGTCAGGCTGCAGTTCATCTCCCGCCTAAACACCACCACCTCCCCGCTGGACCCCTGCCCCACCGACTGGATAAAGAAGTCCAAAGACGAACTAAGCACCCCACTAACCCATATCATCAATGAATCATTCTCCCAAGGGCATATGCCAGATGCCCTCAAAACTCAATCATCCGACCATCCTTAAAAAGCAGAACCTCGATCCTCTAGACCCAGCATCCTACAGACCCATAGCAAGCCTACCTTTCACAGCCAAGATAATAGAAAAGATCGTACAACAGCAGCTTCAAGAACACCTGGATATCAACAACATACTCGACCCACAGCAGCACGGCTTCCATCCACTACATGGAGTTGAGACCCTCATGGCCACACTGATGAACACCCTCCTCATAGGAACACAAGAAAAACACTCTGGATATGCCATGATCTTCCTAGATATATCTGCAGCTTTCGACACCATCTCCCACAACATCCTCATACACAGACTACAGACAATTGGGATCAAAGACACCGTACTGAAATGATTCCAATCCTACCTAACTAACAGATAACAATTAATCCGTACCAGCACCTTGACCTTCCCCCCCTTCCAGCAACACCAGGGAGTACCTCAAGGATCCACACTGTCAGCCATGCTCTTCAACATTTACCTCCAACCGCTATGCTCAGTCATACGCACCCACAACGTCAGCTTCCACATATATGCTGATGATATCATGCTCTACGCCCCTATCACGACCACAAACCCAACAAACACCCATCTATCAGCATGCTTCTCCGAGGTGTCCAACTGGTTACAAGCAAACAATTTATCCATCAACATCAAGAAAACTGAAGCCCTAATAGTGACGAAAGACCCGGACTTCACACCACCTACTCACCTTAATGTGGGAACCACAAGCATTCAAATACAGCCACAAATAAGATACCTGGGCATTATTATTGACCAAGCCCTCACCTTAAAACAACAAATCACTTAAACCTCTGGAACTATATTTCACAAAGCAAGAACAGTGCAACCTCTCAGACCCCTTCTCGAACATCAAGACTTCAGGATGGTAATGCAAGCTATGACACTCCCCCATCTGGACTACTGCAACATCATCTACCATGGCCTTCCAGCCACACAGACCAATCCTCTCCAAAGAGCATTGAACACCACTGGAAGAATCATTCAGTGCGCAAAGAAAACCGACCACATCACTCCAATCCTGAAAGACCTACACATACTCCCCCTCGAAGCAAGAACAAAATACAAAGCCTTCCTACTCACCCACAAAGCCATCCATCAAACACAGAACACCCAGCTTCGTACCCTACTGTCTCGTCCAGGCCACGGCAGATCTACCAGACAAGCCTCCAGCAACTCCCTCACCGTCCCTCACAAAAGGGCCAAATGCTCTCAACGGATATGCAATCGAGCCTTTGAACTCTATGCCCCATCCCTATGGAACTCTTTGCCGAGCCATCTCAGAAATAATACTGAACTACTATCTTTCAGAAAACAACTAAAAAGCATCCTCTACCAAGAATACTTCAATATGACTCCCAGCAAAAAATGCCCTAACCTCTGATATCGCCCACCATGATCCAATGACTCAATGTGCCTCTAACTCTGTCCATGTCCAATGTTTGTCTCATGTCAGAATCATCAATGTTGCCCCTCTGGTGAAGGCCCCACCCTATATTTTAATTTCCCCCCCTTTTATGTAACGCCGCTTTGACCCGGTGAAAAGCGGGATATAAATACAGTCAAACCTCGGTTTTCGTATGCCCTGGTTTTCGTACGATTCGGTTTTCGTTGACTTTTTTCATCAAGATTTTGTTTCGGTTTTCGTACGTTGTCTCGGTTTTCGTACAGCATTTTACCCCCCCCCCCCGTACCTGCCATGGATTAGCGTGAGCCAGCGATCTCCCACGGAGCTTGAGCCAGCGATTCTGCGGGACCTCTGGGGAGCCGAGGAGTTCAACGCTCCAGCGTGGCCTGCCCGAAACTGCTTCCTGCCCCGGACTCTCCCCCGATTGACGTCTGCCTGCTGCCTCTTCCCCTGCACATCCCTTGAACCGGGACAGGAGCTGGTGACCGAATCTGCTTCTCCTTGGCGGCCCAGTCTCCCGCCGGGGCCCCTGCCCTCCCGATTGGATTCTGGGTGTCCTGCAGGCCTGCACACGCGGCCTCTCCTTGAAACCTTGCAGTCTGCAGCTGCAGGCTCCTGCTGGCACAGCCCCACGCTGTTCTCTGACTCTCACCTGTGTCAGGCTACTACCTTAGGGGGGCCGGAGGCAGCCTAAGACTCTCTGTCCCACTGTTTCTCAACTGCCTGCTGCTTGGCTGACACTGCCTCTCCACCTCTCCCGACACTGTGTAGGAGTGGCTGCCCTACAGGCTGGTGTGACTTCAGGCACTGTCCTCTTTCTGGTGCCCTTACTTTTGCTGACATTGGCACTACCTCTCCTGACACTGTGAGCTTGGTAACTGGGTGTGATGGCTGCTAAGTTAAAAGGCAGGCTGGAGCCCCGATTGTGCAGACGGCCAAGATGGCTGTTCCCACCTCCGCTGCTGGTGGTGATTGCTCGATCCCCAGAGGGGAGAGCAGCTGGAGCTGGCTGGAGTGCGTCCCATATGCCAACAAAAGTCTTCAATAAAGGTAAAAGTGATGTTACATGCTCATTTATCCATTTCATTAGTCATTTATATGTATTTCTCATTGTTTTCTGTATGTAAAAAGATAGTTATTCTCTATAAAATGTATTTTTTGTCAATATTTTTGGGTGTCTGGAACGGATTAATTGAATTTACATTATTTCTTATGGGAAATCTTGCTTCGGTTTTAGTCCGTTTCGGTTTTAGTCAGACTTTTTTGAACGGATTAATCATGAAAACCGAGGTTTGACTGTACAGTTAAATAAATAAATGGTACGTGGACCAGCTCAAAGAGTTCAGGCTGCCAAAAGGTGGGTGGACAAACTCACAGCTAGAAGTGACCAGAACCCAGCTTGTTGGAAAGAACCAGGGCTGAGCAAGTTAGAAGAACTGAGGCAGTTGATCCAGAGAAGGAATCCTCACATTCCAGGTACAAATGTTCCTTATTGTGGAGAGCACCTGTGGAGAGAAGTCCAGGAGCTCTTACAGAGCATTAAGCCAGAAACAGTTCCTGAAAGCTCAGAGTCAGACGTACATGCTGTAGAGCAGGAAGAGATGCAGGTAGACTGTCCTGAGCAGGATTCTATAACAGAGGAATTAGCAATGGACTGTTCATTGTGCCAGAAGGCAGATCGAAAGCTTTCTGATAAAAAGTCTTTAACCAACAAAGCACTGAAGAAACAGGGTGAGTTAACCTATCTGGGTTAATGCTAGGAACCGCTTCTAATAAGAAAGGATACATGCATAATTTGTATTTGAATTACTAAAGAAGCAGAAGACAAAAAAAATGGACATTTTGCTTTGCTTGAAGGAAGAAGCTATGTTTTGTTTGCTGAACGTTTGGTGAAAACAGCTACACATGTTAAAAGGCGTATGAAGCAGTTTCAGTTCTAGTTTGTGTATAATTTCCTAATGTTATTGCTTGGAGAAGAATCCTAACGTTTGTGTTGAGCCTTGGTGCTTTTGGGGAAGATGAATAAATTTCTTGTTTGCCTTGAAAAAAACCCATTGGTTTCACACTACTGTCTTTAAATAAGGAGAAACAACTACAAGTCCCAGAAGTCCAAGCTGTGGACAAGAATAATATACTTCTTTATTTAAGGACTAACATTGGCAGCCCTGCGCCTTTAGGCCTTTGGCCCAGGCTAGGGTGACGACAATATACAGCATATATATATATATATTAGGGTTATGACTTTTTGCAAAATTATTGAATTCCTGTGTCATGAATCGATGAACATTTGCTAAAAAGTGATGATAAAAGGTTTAATTCTGTTTTGTTTTCAAAAAATGTCACCCCGCACACAAAATTTCTAAAATTGTATATAAGTAGTATATGCAGGCAATAGAACTATCTGGAGCCCATTAAAACTTTCTTAAAATTTCTGGAACTTTATGGAACTTTCTATAAGCTTTATGATTGAGCATGATAATTGATTTTCTGGATTATTTTTAGATCTCTGAGATTATTTTTATTCACAATGTCTCATAAGAAAAGTGTTTCTACAATTCAAAAAAACAAGAAGATTTGGACTAAGAATCTTGTGCGATTTAAAGAAACACATAGAAAAAGAAGAACTGTTCCACTGGAAGAAGAATAACTGGAAAACAAAAGCAGAATACCACTCAAAATCCAAATTGTTGGTCGCTGTCTGTTCCTTGGAGCATCAATAAAAGGAAGGAAAGAATGTGTAAAGGAAATCGCAAAAGAAGTAACAAGTTTATGGCAAAAGAAACTTAATTTTCCAACTTTATCAATTCAAGTCGTACAAGCTAAACTGGACCAAATCCTGCACACCTACGATGAATGTGTAAAACGAAGAAAATATGATCCTTTGACTGACGTTTTTGACATCACAAAAGAAAATGGTGAATGGTTATATAGCGAGGACCGAAGGTTATATCACCTTCAGATCGAAAGCAAGGGCCAGGTTGGGTATGCAACTGGGAAGGCTTCAAGTTTCAAAACTATTCTTCCATCCAAAAGAAGGAAAATGATCTTGGAGCCTACGTCAACAATAGCAACAACAATCCCAACTGCTGAATCAGAAACTGAGGGTGAATATGAAGAGTCTGAAAATTCAGAAGAACAGTCCACAACCAAACAAAAAAAAGAATAGCAAAACCAAAACTGAACAAGCACTATCAAATTATATCAGAATACTTCTAAAAATTATTATTTTTTAAATATTCAGTTATATATGGCATTACACGCATATATCTTAAAATCAAATTTTCATTTTGGGGTGACCTTTTTCAAAAACTAAATCAAACTGAAACCTTTTTCATTACTTTTGAATAATTGTTCATTGAATTATGACACAGGAACATAGGGTTACAAAAAAGTCATAACCCTAATATATCTATCTATCTATCTATCTATCTATCTATCTATATATATATATATATATATATATGCATGCTTTGATGTCAAATGCAAGCTAGGAAGAATCAGAGAGTAGGGGGTAACTTGATCTGTCCACTGGCCCCTTTAACAGAGTGAGCTTGACTTTGGATTGCTGTCTCCATTACTGCTTCTAGGACCCACAATATAGAGGTATATGTAGGTAGAATGTGAAGCTATTAAATGATTGTAGGGAATTATTTTACATTTCTCATTGTTTTCCCTTTTCTGGAGACAATGGGGTGTCCCTTTCACTTGCCCTTCCTAGTACCGTGACTGGAGTCACAAACCCCAGTGGGTCATATACACTGTTGACATATCACCTTGGGTGGTATGTTTTCTCATGGGTGAGACTTGGAAGTGAAAATCTCTATTTTTTTTTTGTTCCAACTTAGTTTGAGACTGTGCTGAAGTGGAGGCATATCAACTCGGGTCCAAGTTCTTGAATCTTGAGTATGGTGTTCTGAAGAGTGCTTCCATCACCTTCACGCTTGGGGGCTATTTTATGGAGTCTCAAACTAGCCTCAGCTAATATTGCCTGTCTTCAGCAGGTTAATGGCGTCTTTTTCCATAGAGACTTGAATCCATCATCCAGATAAAAGGCTCTTTCCATGCAATGTCTAGCATCTGTGCCATACTCTTTTTCTCCTTGTTTTGCTATTCTTCTGACTCCATATGTGGCCACTGCAGGTGATGTGGAAGATGTGGATTCGCATCCTGTATTCGATAATCATATTATTGACGTTATTGTTGCAGTACCATAGGAATCTCATAGTTTCTGAAGTCTTCATGAACGAGGAAATAGTAATGAACATTGATTACAGCAACAGACTCTTTCCTGAAGTGGATCAAGACCTCAGTTGGTTGTTGGTTAAGTCAGGCCCAGTGAGGAGTATATTGTTCAGTGAGGTCCCCTGGAAGAGAGTTCTTGAATTAAATACTTTTCAGATCTGAAATAATTTCTCTGATGAAAAGGTACTACCATTCTCTGTTTTCTTTCAGAGGCAGAGCTGGCTCTCTATGACCACTGGCGATCATGTCTTGCATGAAGGCTACAAAATTCTGAAGTTGGGAATGAGAGCAGGGAGTCTTCAGTGGTACTAGAGAGTTAACCTAGGGTAGTTGTTCACAAACATGGGCTCGGGACCCTAAATGTGGTCAAATCATCAGTGGATGGTGTCACAGAAGCATGGCTATTTCCCCTTCTTTTTGGTCTTTCCTTGTGACTTATGCCAAGCAGGGACGGCCCAAGGGGGGTGCAGGGCCATGTGCGGAGGCTCGGTGCGGGGCCTCATTTGCATAATGCACCTCATTTGCATAAATATTTGCATAATGTTACCATACACTAAATTTTAGTAAACATGCCTCTTAATGAGTGTATGGATAAAGAAAGAATAAAAGATTTCTACATTACTATAATCCAGTGCCAACCGCCAGGCACATTAGGAACTACTACAAACACTGCCCATTTAGAACCAATAGCAAACCCGCCGTATCCTAAAAGCACTACCAGGACTCACAAAGCACCATACTCTACCTATCAAAAGGCAACACTGCAAATATTAAACCAATACATTTCAGAGAATAACAATACATGACCTACTGGGGAAAGAGAACAAGTGGCACTGTCAAATAGGAATTACATAAACAGAATACCTCAGCTCAGTTACACATGCAGAACATAGACCATCACCAAACAAAGAATCACAATTTAGAAACAGGAAGACAATAATTAAACTGGGAACTCCAAAATCCAAACTTGGAATGTACAACAACACTGTAGAAATAAAACTATAAATTAATTTCCTCTTGTACTAAACAAAGCGCAGACGTTAATGATGCACATTTCCCAGAGCTGACATATTCCAGTTAATAAATTCAAAATAAAGAGATATTTTTCTACCTTTTGTGAATTTTTTTTCAGTTACAATTGTTCCAGCCACTTTCTTCTAGTTTCTTCGTGTCTTCTGCTAACTCTCCATCTGCTGTCCATTTGTCCTTTCTTCTCTTCTAGTTTTTTTTCAATTCTCTCTCTACATCTGGTTTAACATACTAATCTTTCTCCTTTTGCTCTTTCCTCATTCCTATTTCATCCACTCAAATTTTACCCCTCCATCCTCAATCCCCACTTACTCTCCCAATATCCGGCCAATTGTAGATTTGTCTTCCCTCTCACACAAAATATTTTTCCCCTCTCCATTTCACTCTCCCAGCTCCATCCCATTCTAATCCTTCCCCAATATCAGCTCCCTTCTAGTTCCAGCCCCACCCAGCATCTGCTCCCTTTTATTCCCCGCATCAGAGCATTTCCAGTCCTAGCCCCCCATCAGTCCATTTCCAATCCTATCATAGCCACACCATCAGCCCATTTCCAGTCCTAGCTCCCCCATCCATTTCCAGTCCTATCCGAGTCCCTCCATCAGCTCATTTCCAATCCCAGCCCCCATCAGCCCATTTCTAGTCCTTTCCTAGACCCACCATCAGCCCATGTCAAATCCTAGCTGCCCTCCACTCAGCCCATTTCCAATCCAAGGTACCCATGAGCCTACTTCCAGTTCTAGCCCCTCCATGAGTCCATTTCAATCCAAGCCCCCACCACAGCACATTTCCAATCTTAGCACCCCCTATTTCCAGTCCTATCCTAGCCCCTCCATCAGCCCATTTCCTGTCCTAGCTCCCCCCCCCCACTCAGCCCATTTCCATTCCAAGCTCCCCTCCCCATCAGCTATTTGCTGTTCAAGCCCCCCCTTCCACTCAGCCCATTTCCATTTCAAGCCCCTGTCCCCATCAGCTATTTGCAGTTCAAGCCCCCCTTCCACTCAGCCCATTTCCAGTCCTAACAACCCCCCCAGCCCATTACCAGTCCTAGTCCCCCTATAGCCCATTACCAGTCCTAAGCCCCCATCACCCCATTTTCAGTCTTAGCCCCCCATAGCCCATTACCAGTCCTAACCCCCCATCAGCCCACTTCCAGTCCTAACCCCCCATCAGCCCATTTCCAGTCTTAGCCCCCCCATAGCCCATTGCCAGTCCTAACCCCCCATCAGCCCACCTCCAGTCTTAACCCCCCATCAGTCCTTTTCCAGTCCTAGCCCACCCATAGCCCATTACTAGTCCTAACCCCCCCATCAGCCCACTTCCAGTATTAGTCCCCCATAGCCCATTACCAGCCCTAATCCCCCTCCCCCACATCAGCCCATAGATTTAAAAAAACAAACAAACAAACTGGCTGCTGCTGCTGCCGCCGTGGCAGCGGCAGATTAAAGCATCCCACGGGCCCCCCCCCCTGCCAGGCCCAGCCCTCCTGGCATCAGCTCTCAAAGCGCGGGCTTTTCAGAGCCACGAAGAGAGAGTTTCCCTTTCTCACGGCTCTGTTAAGCCTGCCGGGCTGATGGGAAACAGGAAGACCAACAGCCTCGGTGGGCTTAACAGAGCAGCGAGAGAGAAACTCTCTTCGCGGCTCTGAAAGCTGCTGCTGATAGAGCTGATGCCGGGAGGGCTCTGCCGGGCATGGGGGCCCCGCGGGACATTTGATTCTGCCGCTGCCATGGTGGCAGCGGCAGCAGCAGCCAATTTGTGTTTTTTGTTTAATCTATGGGCTGATGCAGAATTTTTATTTATTTATTTATTAACAATTCTTATATACCGCACTATTAGACATCAGCGCGGTTTACATTGAACAAAAAACATCTGACAATTTACATATGTCTGGTCATTACATTTAACAGGAAGTATAACTTGGCGAAATAGGGGAAACTAAATACAATGAGGGTTATCTGATAAAAGGATGTTGTTTGCACGGGGCCCCCTGAAACGCGGGGCCCTGTGCAAACAACATTCTTGCTCAATGGATGAGCCGACCCTGATGCCAAGCAGTGACAGCAGCAGTCAGCATGTGGTCTGTGAGCCAGTGAACATTCATTAGTCCTTGCCCCCTCCTGGGTAGCTTGCTGTTAGATTGAGAACCCATACTGGGTACTGGGGTCTGTAAGCACACACTGTACACTGACACAGAGGATCCTGTGCTGACTGCTGCTGCCTTCTTGCTTTAAATGATTGGAGGGAGAGGAAGGAGGATGGAGTCTTTTTTTTTTTCAGTTCATACTTCTGAAAGCAGATAGTCCCATGGCCTAAATTTGTTAATGAAATGAAGGTAGAAGAAATATTAAAAGCTTTGGATAAGGTGAAGCTAGTGATATTGTAATCAGTATAAGCAACCTCTATACTTTTTAAGGGAACACCACTTCGGTAATGTGAAGGAACATGAGAACAAATATAACAATCCTGACTTGTCCTTAAAGCCACATCTTTGAGCAATCTTACATGTAAGTTCTGTTCCCAGTGACCAAAATGATCAAGGACTTCAGCGTAAGGGATTTGGGTAGTAACAGTGCTTGGTTACTTAGGAACTACGTGACTTATCAATTTCTTGTTTAGTAAAGGTTTTTTATCCTTTAGAGCCTGAATCATCCTCCTGCCACAGACAGAATCAGTTTTTATGCAAACAGAAGCATTACGAGAAGTAAGTCTAAGGATATCTATAAGTTCTGGTTTTGTACATAAAGAGGCAGAAGGCCGGTATTCAATTTTTATCAGATTGGAGGGACAGCCTGAGTAGTCCTTGTATGCACGACACAGGCAGAGACCCCTTCTGGGAACTAGGCTCCCTTGAAATGACACAGGACCGTGGTTGATCAAGGGAAGGTAAGTAATGCAGAGGATATAAGCAAACATCACTCTAAGGGGCTTGTGACTGTGGAGGTTACTGATATCCTAACCAACCATACAAAAAATACAACAACAAATAATACAGTAAACAGCAGAAAGAAAAGGAAACATACAATATTTTCAGTTCTTAAATTTTTTTCTATAAAGCATTGGAATTTCTTCTGGAAAGGTCCTCCTTCCAAAAGGATAGCAGGCAGGCATAGAGAGTCACAATTTCAGTGAGAATAAAATTAGTTCAGTCTCTTGAGCTTTACCTTCAGGCCTAGGCCCGGTACGGCCTCCGTGAGCCACTTTTCTACAGGAGTCTTCTCCTCTCCCTCACCAGCTGCTAGGGCTTTGGCTGCCCCGACATCAGCTGCTTCTCATCCTGGTCCCGGCACTTGCGGGAGCAGAGTGTGCTTACAGTGTGTGTAGTCAGTCCAGGATCCTTTGCTGGCTACATTGACTGCCATAGAAGAGGTTAGCAGTACTTGGAAGGGCCCTTCCCACGGTGGCTGGAGTGTCTGTTGATGGTAAGTTTTAATCAAAATCCAATCCCCTGGTTGAAAGGAATGGGCAGAGACGTCCAATGGGAGAGGCTGGAACTGCCGAGCATACCTGTGAAGGGAAGAAAGTTGCTGCTGCTGCTGCTGCTGCAAAACATAAGAAGAACGGTATGAATCTTGCAGACCATAGGAGGGAGCTCAGGGGGTTCAGGCTGCATCCCACAGGTGATCTCCCGTATAACAACTGGTACGGAGAGACTTTAAGTCTGCCCTTTGGGGCGGTAAGGATGTTAAACAGGGCTAGAGGTAAAGCATCTATGTTAATTTGGTTTCCTTGCAAAGTTTTAAGAGTTGCTGTTTTAAAGTTTGATTCATTCTTTCAACTTGTCCTGAGCTCTGAGGATGCCAAGGAGTATGGAGTTTCCAGGTGAAACCCAGAAATTCAGACAGAGTTTGAATAATGTTTGAAGCAAATTCAGGTCTCTGATCCGAATCAATAACACCGGGTGGACTACATCTTGGAACGATCTCCCTCACCAATATCTTAGCAACTTGCTGAGCCTTTTTATTAGTAGTAGGAAATGCCTCAACCCATCCAGTTAACTGATCAACAATAACTAACACATATTTAAACCTTTTTGCAGGATTCAAATCAGTGAAATCAATTTGTAGTCGTTTTGCTCCCAGAGGTCCTTTGCTCCCAGAGGTCCTTTGGGTTCCCCACTTGGATTGCTGGCTGCACACAGCAAGCAATTCTTAACAACCCATTCAGCCAAGGAGTTGACTCCGGGGGCAAACCACTGGCCGCTGAGTCAGCCATTTTCATAGCAGCCCAGTGAGTCTGCTTATGTAACAATCTTAAAAGGTGCAACAAGTAAGGAGTGCGAATAGCTGTTCTACTATCTAATGTAGTCTATGACCCATCCGGGTGGTAGACAAGGCTCCAGGAAGTCCACTGTTCAATAACTTCAGGAGATAAATTGGTGTACAAAGGAGCAGAAAAGGTAACGGTTCTAGACTGGATAGGGGCTTGTAAAGGCAAAGAGGTAGGGGGAGGGGGAGGCAGAAGAGCTGCTTCCTGAGCAGCATGGTCAGCCATACTGTTACCAATAGAGATAGGGTCAGAGTCTCGGGAATGACCTTTACAGTGCATAATAGAAACAGCGGGCCTCTAGGGTTAGTATTCTGATTTTGAGTAATGACAGCTGCTAACAACTTGGTTACATTTTTCTCATTTTGTTTTTCCTTCACCTCTCTATTATTAAAAACTGAAGTGGCCACGGACAGGACTGTGTCCAAGTCCATGCCATCAAAATCATCCTTTGAAGCCAGCTGGCGTCGGATATCGGGGGCACATTGTCCTTTAAACAGACCCCGCAATAATGCAACATGGGCGGCATCATCAGGATCTCCTATTCCTCCCCCGACTCTTACAGCCTCTTGGAGGCATTGAAGGAAATCTTCAGGATGCTTGGTGGGTCCCTGTTTTATTGTATTTACTTTCTGACAATTCACAGTTTTACGGGTTGCCCTTCAAAGACCTTCCAGAACACAGAGATGGAAGGTCGAGGTAAGGTAATTTCCTGCAACAGTGTTGGGATCCCAATTGGGATTATGGTCAAAGTCATTAACAGTAACAGTCACAGGTCTAGTATGATTTTGATCAATATTTTTCCTAGCTTTTTTGGCACTCTAATAACTTCTGGCCCCTCCCCAGCTTTGAGGAGAGTCCTAAGGGGTACTTGGCAGTCCTTCCAGTCTGCCTCATGAATAAGGAAAATGTTTTCAAAGAATTTAATCACCCCCTCTGGATCATCCCTCCATTGGGAGGTAGTATTTTTCCAGTTTAGGAGATCTGCAGTAGATAAGGGGACATAAACCTTTTGCTCTTTTGGTTGTCCAATGGGATCCACACTAGGGACAGTACTCAGGGGCATCATATGGGTATCCCTGCTAGTAGAAGCAACAGACTCAAGGTCTGAAGGAGCACTGTGGGATCATGTGCTTAGGTAAACTGCCCTCACTGAGGAGCCAGGAACCACCTGAACAGGAGAGGAACTATCTGACTGGATAGGTGAAGGTCCCTATAAGGAGGGTGAGGGTGAAGTAATTGGAGGTATAAGTTGTTGGTCTGGGCTGGGAATAGGCCTATGCATAATGGGGGCCTCGGGGAGTCTAGGGAAAGAAGGGTATAGACAGGGAGTCAGTTTATAAAGTAAAGGGTCCAGGGGATCCTCCGAGTTTTGGTACGGAGGAGGGGGTTGGCGGATACTGCAATCATTTTAAAGTTTTATTTCCTTATCGTCTCCCTTTACTATAGGATAGACTTGTTTCTGACTAGAATTGTCTAAGCAAAACTTCATAGAGTTCTCAAACAAATAATAATAATCAAGTTGGTATACCCTTTGATCCGTTAGAATGCGTCTGAGGTTTGAAAGAACCAAGGGTTTAAAAGACCCTTCTCTCGGCCACAGGATTTTAGTCCTGGCTGTATATGATGGCCAGGCAACCTGGCACAGTTTGACTAAAGCCATTTGGGACAGGCTGGCCATGCCTGCCAAATGGTCACAATTCCATATGATGCATGCTAAAGGGGTTTTGGGCCCGGGACTCTTGGACTTAGACTCTCTAATTTCCCACCAAGCCTCTAAAGGAGGAAGGTGTACCCGACCTAATGGTCGTCCTACTTTAGGACTTGTCACTCTTCTTACCTTCTACCCACCAGTCTATCACCTCTTAACTGTCCTGGACTTCCCACTTATCACTTTTCTCTCCCTTAGGATCAGGAAGACTATCCCAGTAACACTGACCTTTTTGGATGCATGCTTAGTATTCCGTCAATCCAGAGGGGTTGAAGAGTTGGCTATGCGTCCTGCTGCGGTCACCATTCTGTCGTGAGATACTGCATAGCGGGGACTTGGTCCAGTCAGTGTGATACCTGGTGGAGAGAAAAACAAGAGAAGACAAGGCACAATACAGGCAGATTACCTTTATTCTTTACTATAGCAGGGCTAGCTCACTACAATATCAGGTGAGAAGCCCCGAAGAATGCTCTTACTTCTACTTTTATACAGGTTTTTCATAACTTGCAGGTGCTTATCAGCATAACCATCTAACATGTATATTTCTCCTTCCAAAGCGGAGCTACAGCAGCACAAAACTACCTGATTGGTTACAACTAACCACGACCTAAAGTAAGAGAGATTAGTTTGCAAGATAAGGTCAGCAGTAGCCTAATTTCTGTAAAAGGTCAAAAGTATCTTAGTTCTTAGAAGCGAAGCTTAGAAATGAAGCGAGACATGATAAGAAAAAGGTGTCTGTATGTCTGGGGAAATGGAGACTCTTAATTGGCTGCTCAGGGTTGCCTGTGGCAGAGACACCTGAGATTTCCTGCTGACTACATGCATGAAGCTGTCTCTGCTAGTGGTTTCTTTTTATGCTTACTGAGGCAAAAGCTACTTGTGCTAACTTCCTGCTTTTTGGTTGTCTGTATATTGTGCTTCCATCTTTTGTTTTCTAATATGTAAGGTCATGCATTTGGGCTGCAGCAATCCAAGGGAGCAATATAGTATAGGGAGTGAAGTACTTTTGTCCACTAAAGAAGAGTGGGACCTAGGCGTGGTTGTGTCTGATGATCTTAAAGTAGCTAAACAGGTAGAAAAGGGGAAGGCAAAAACTAGGAGGATGCTTGGGTGCATACGGAAAGGAATGGCTAGCAGAAAAAAGGAGGTGATAATGCCTCTGTATAAGTCTTTGGTGCGACCTCATTTGGAGTATTGAGGTAGGCTATGGCCTAGCATGGCCTGCTATTATGAAAGGCCTGTAAGTTAGGCCTGGATCCTAACTCCCATTATAGCTAGAAAATAACCAAAAATCTGTGAAAAATAAGAAAGCTGTGTTAAAATGCTTAATAAGAAGTTTTCATGAATTCATAAATTTTCTATTCTTCTCTTGTGTGTGAAAGAACAGAAATGTAACAGTATATGCATTCCAGAAGCCAAAGTTAACCTTGCAGTAGAAAAGTAACGAGATTCAGAACTGTACCATTGTTCAAGCAATCCCAAAGGAGGGGGCCGGTTGCTAGGCTCCAGAGGGATTTCTAATTGGACAGGTGCAGGGAATGTATAACCAATAAGAAGTTTGCATGTATCGAGCTAGAACCAATAGAAAATTCTCATGTATCAAACTGAAAAAGAGGTATAAAAAGTTATGTCTCTGTATAAACTTTTGCTCAGTTCCTTTTGAAGCTTTGACTGACTGGGCCTTGTGCACAATAAACTGACTAGGACCCTGTCAGTCGACTCCTGGACTTATTCATTGATTGCACTTTGCTACAGCATATTCTTGGTGCGTTGGCTGGGAAGTGCGAGTGGTAAATGGTATTCAAGTGAATAATCCACGTAATTTGCCTTGAGGTTTGGCCCGGTTGGAACCGTGTCTGTCCGACAGTGGGGGAAACCTCAGGCGCCGCCAGCCCCTTTGTGCCGGAGAGGGTTCCGCCTGCCTCGGCGGGCCATCGGGTCCAGCTGGCCAACACCTCCGACCCGGGGGAGTCCAGGTTCCAACTCAGAAGCTGGTGAGGTATCGGGGACCGGATCCGGTGAGTAGACATTTTTGAAGTATTTGATAGTCAGAAAGAACAGCCTGGGACAGCGTTTTGCGTGCGCAGGACTGATTTGGTATATTTGGTATAGACTAACTGGGAAATCTCGCATGAGTATACGTGAGACAAGGGAGCCTGATCAACTCCCATAAGGGCGGTCCTAGTAAGCTCCGCGTAAGGAAAGCGGAAGCTGAAGCCATCGACCCTTCTTGTTTGGAATAGTCAGTTAGTCAGAAAACCTGGGCACTTGAAATATTGAAATATGATATCTTGTTGAAATATGCTTGCGTATGTGAGTGAGAGGTCTTGAAATACAGACCGAGCGAGAGCGGACTCCTAAGTAGCGCAGTTCCTGGCCGGGCGACCGTGCCCAGGTCGTGAACAGGAGGAAGCGAGTGGTGTTTGTCCCCCCCCAGTGTTCTGTGGGCTGTACGGACCCCTTACCTACAGCCATACTACCCATCCTTATTGTTCGTTGTCTCGTACGTCATTACGTGTACGTAGGGACGTAGGGTACGTAACGTACGCAGGTACGTTGAGTACGTAGGTAGTGTACGTAGGTACGTTTAGATTATGGGAAGGGCGGAGTCCATGCACACTCCGTTGGCATGTATGATCAAGAATTTCCGTAAAGGATTTTCGGGCGATTATGGTATAAAAATTACTCCATCCAGATTAAAAATGTTATGTGAAAGGGAGTGGCCCGCGTTAGCTGCTTCATGGCCCTGAGGGGGCACCTTTGATTTTGAGACAGTTTTACACATCCATCAGCTCATATTGAGAGCGTATCCTGACCAGTTCCCCTATATAGATTCCTGGTTAAGTGCATGTGAACAGCAGCCCTCATGGATGAAGCGCTGTTATGAGGAGCACTGTAAAATATTTGTAGCTACTACTAGGGGAACCAAAAAGGCTAAGGAAGCGAAGCCGCCTGTGCATTCTGACCAAGAGTCCTCAGATATTTTGGATAGTTTACCCCGGCACCCATAGAAATTAGTCCCCACAGCCCCACAACTTAAAGTAGAGTCCGACGAGGAGCCCCAGAAAATACTGAAGCAACAGCCTAAGAAGCACCCTACTCCGAGTGGAAGTCCCGAGTCAGGCCCAAGCACAGCAGGGGGACTCGAGTCCTCTGATGAGATAGAAAGTGAAAGCTCTCCTGCCAGTTCAGGGTCACCCGCCAAGGAGACTAGTGCCCGGGAGCCTTATGATTTAAGAAGCGTAACTCCCAAGAAGAAGGAGAAGGCGGGGCACCTAATGCCATTACGCCAAGTGCCTGGAATACCTGTTTTAAATGATCAGGGCCAGATGGCGCCAGGACCAACCAGCTTAGTTTATGTACCCTTTTCTACCACAGATTTATTAAACTAGAAAACGCATTATGCTTCCTACACAGCCAAGCCCCAGGAATTGACAGAATTAATGTCTAGCATTATGCAAACCCATCAGCCTACCTGGGCTGATTGTCACCAGCTCCTGTCCATCCTCTTCGAATCGGGCAAGTAGCGCTCTGATGGTTAGAAGAGAACCCTGTAGAAGGGGGAGGAATAAATCCCCCGCAAGCAGCAACTGCGGAATATCCCAATGAAGATCCCGGGTGGAACCCGAATGAAGAAAGGGGGCGGCGGCCTTAACCAGATTTCGCCAGGCCTTAGTGCAGGGCCTGAAGAAGGGAGGCCAGAGGGCCATGAATATCGGGAAAGTATCGGATGTTCTCCAGGGTCCAGATGAGAGCCCAGCGGCCTTTCATGAGCGGTTGTCTGAAGCTTATAGACTGTATACCCCATATGATCCCGCCGCTCAGGAAAATTTACGCATGGTAAATGCGGCTTTTGTTAGTCAGTCCCAGAGAGATATAAAGCAAAAATTACAGAAATTGGATGGATTTGCGGGCATGAATACAGCTCAGTTAATGGAAGTTGCTCAGAAAGTATTTGTGAATTGTGAAAATGAACGAGACAGAGAAAGTGAACGAAAGATGAAGAAGAAGGCAGATCTTCTTGCTGCTGCTATAACCGAACGACGTGGAGGAGGTTTTCCTAATCAAAGGACCAGAGGACGTGTACGAGGCTGCGGAAGCGACAGGCCTCCATTAGGTGCAAATCAATGCGCCTACTGCAAGGAAGAAGGACATTGGAGAAATGAGTGCCCGCATTTGGACTCCGCCCCTGCAAGGGGAGGAGGGAGTCCCTGGAGGCCCGGAGGAAGATTTCGAAGGAGAGGAGGAATGAATCGAACACAGTTTCAGCAGGAGAGGGAAGAAGCCCTTGGGGGAGTGGCAGTAGCAACGGGCTATGACCTGGATGACATAGATGAAGACTAGGCCAGACCGGGCTCCAAGTTCACCCTGGGTCCCCAGGAGCCTATGGTCAGTTTAAAGATAGGGGACCAATACATGGAATTCATGGTAGATACAGGAGCAGAACATTCAATAGTAGCCAAGCCAGTAGCTCCTCTGTCCTCACGATCTGTCACCATTATAGGAGCCACTGGAAATAAAGCCACAAAACCATTCTTGCAGAACCGCATGTGTGAACTAGGGGGACAGAAGATAACGCACCAGTTCTTGTATATGCCTGAGTGCCCTATTCCACTACTGGGCCGAGACATGCTTGCCAAGCTCCAGGCCCAAATATCCTTTGCTGAAGGGGGAGAAATGAAAATGACTATGAACCCAAAGCCTGCTGGATTGATGGTGCTTACTGTTCCCCGAGAAGAAGAGTGGCGGTTCTATAGTGCACCTCCAATAAAGTCACCCAGTGCCTGTATACCTACCAACCTGATAGCCCCACCTGAAGTATGGGCAGAAGATAATCCACCTGGCCTAGCGAAGAACATAGCCCCTGTCATTGTCACCCTCAAGCCAGGAATGGAACCAGTGCATGTGAAGCAGTATCCTCTCCCTCGACCAGCCATAGAAGGAATTCATTGCCATTTGATGAAACTGCTAAAGTATGGACTTCTCAAGGAATGCCAGTCACCTTGGAACACCCCCCTTCTCCCAGTAAAGAAGCCTGGGACAGGGGACTATCACCCAGTACAAGATCTAAGGTGAGTAAATGATGCAGTTGAAACTATACACCCAGTAGTACCAAACCCTTATACTCTCTTGGGACTGATCCCCGCTGAGGCTACTCACTTCACCGTCCTGGACCTGAAAGATGCCTTTTTCTGCGTGTGCCTAGCACCCACCAGTCAACTTTTATTCGCTTTTGAATGGCAAGACCCCACCACGGGAAGGCGGGGTCAGCTCACCTGGACCAGATTACCCCAAGGATTCAAGAATTCACCTACTCTCTTCAGTGCTGCCCTGAATCAAGATCTCTCAAGTTACCCAGTGGACCCAGGAAAGAGGGTTCTTCTTCAGTACGTAGATGATTTGCTCATAGCCACCAACTCCGAAAGTGAATGCCTACAAGCTACCAGTGAACTTTTGTACCTTCTTAAAGATGCTGGATACAAAGTCTCAAAAGCCAAAGCACAACTATGCCAAACTGAAGTCAAGTATTTGGGATTCCAGTTGTCCAGTGGGACCCGACGTTTAGGACCAGAACGCAAAGAAGCTGTGTGTAATATCCCCACACCAACCACTAGGAGGCAAGTAAGAGCCTTCCTGGGGGCCGCGGGATATTGTTGGGTACGGATCCCCAACTTTGCCCTGATTACAAAACCACTATACCAAGCCACCAGAGGAATGGAAAAATCCCCACTAGATTGGGGACCTGAACAAGATGTAGCATTCCAAACTTTGAAAAAGGCCCTGATGTCATCTCCAGCTTTAGGTCTTCCAGATGTTCAGAAGCCTTTCCATCTTTTTGTCCATGAGTCACAAGGAAACGCACTGGGAGTATTGACCCAATCTCTTGGCTCCTGGCAACGACCAGTAGCTTATCTGTCAAAACAATTGGATGTAGTTGCAAAAGGATGGCCCCCTTGCCTGAGAGCTGTCGCAGCAACAGCCCTCCTAGTGGGCGAAGCAGACAAACTTACATTAGGACAAACTCTTCAAGTCACCATGCCACACTCTGTTCTGTCCCTTATGGAACACAAAGGAAACTTCTGGCTGACCAATGCACGAATGTTGAAGTATCAAAGCATGCTGTGTGAGAACCCTCAGATACAGTTGAAAGTTAGTCAAGCTCTGAACCCTGCTACATTGTTTCCAATTGGTCCTGGGCCACCTGATCATAATTGCTTAGAAACCATGGACACTGTATTTTCAAGTCGCCCAGATTTGACCGATGTCCCTCTAGAGGACCCAGAACGGACTTTCTTTGTGGATGGAAGCAGTCTGGTCATCAATGGACATTGTTGTGCTGGATATGCAGTGATGACTCTTGATCTGGTAGTTGAGTCCTCAGCCCTGACCCCAGGAACTTCTGCACAGAAAGCTGAATTGATAGCCCTCACTAGAGCCTTGACATTAGGAGAAGGACTCCGCATAAATGTGTACACAGATTCCAAATATGCTTTCACTACTTTGCACGCACATGGAGCCTTGTATAAAGAACGAGGGTTAATCACCTCAGGGGGTAAGGACATTAGGTATGGGCCCGAGATATTGATGTTATTAGATGCTGTGTGGGCCCCCAAACAAGTGGCAGTCATGCACTGCCGAGGTCATCAGGCAGGAGCAGGAGAAGTTGCACGAGGGAATAGATTTGCAGATGCCACAGCCCGAAAGGCAGCCACCACAGGACAAGTTAGGACCCAAGATACTGCAATGCAAGCAGCCCTATTCCCTGTGCCCCTTAGTTCCTGGGCACCCCGATATACTACAAGAGAGTTAGACTATTATTGTGAAAAGGAGGGAGGAGTCTTAACAGAACAAGGTTGAATAGTGCTACCACCCCCAGAAGGTAGTCCACCTCCAGGTCCCACCGTCATCCCTGAAGCATTAGGGCCAGCCTTTGTCCAAGCTTTCCACCAAGCCACACATTATGGAAAAACAGCCATGGAGAAAGCCCTGAGGCCCCATTTCTGTATTTCACTGCTAGGATCCCTGACCACCTCAGTGGCACAGCAATGCCTGATATGTGCCAAAAATAACACCAAGCAAGGTCCTGTTCCACCCCCAAGAGTTCAGTCAGTAGGGGTGACCCCCATGAGCGATATACAGATAGACTTTGCTGAGATGCCCCGTGTAAATGGATATCACTATATGTTAGTGTTAGTCTGCACATTTTCAGGGTGGGTAGAAGCCTACCCCACCCGAACTGAGAAAGCCCGAGAAGTCACTAGGGTATTGCTCCATGAGATCATTCCCCGATTTGGAATACCATCAACTATAGGGTCAGACAATGGTCCATCATTTGTATCTCAAGTGACTCAACAGTTAGCTCAAGCTCTGCGAATAAAATGGAAGTTGCACACTGCTTACAGACCCCAGAGCTCAGCGAAAGTAGAGCATATGAATAGAACCTTGAAAACTCATTTATCCAAGCTCTGCCAAGAAACACACCTGAAGTGGCTCCAAGTCCTTCCCATAGCCCTTCTTAGGATACGTTCAGCTCCCACCAGATCCTTAGGTGTCTTCCCTTTTGAGATTTTGTATGGGCTACCTCCACCCATAGTGCAGGGAATAAAGGGAGACATGAGACAGATAGGATATGAAATAACTAGACAAGAACTATTAGCTTTAGGTTCTGTTTTGCAGAAACTCCAAACGTGGGTGCAAGATCGACTACCCATCAACCTGACCGAGCCTCTGCATCCCTTCAAGCCAGGAATGTCCGTGTGGGTGAAAGAGTGGAGAAAGACCCCGCTGGCGCCACATTGGAAGGGACCCTATGTTGTCATCCTATCAACCCCCACCGCAGTGAAAGTTGCAGAATTTGAACCCTGGATCCACTATAGTCGAGTGAAGCCGGCAGCTGCTCCTGATCCTGGCCAATGGACATCAGTGAATGACCCGAGACTCCATTGCGACTCACCTTGAGGAGACAGCCAGCTTTATAGAGAATCTTCAGAGTCCACTTACGTCACGCGAAAGTGACCATCACTACAGAAACAGAAGAAAACTCAGCACAGTTCATTATCCTCAACTTTCCAGTTAACCTCCAGAGAATGTAATCACAATGTTCTTCCACTATTGCCTTGTGGGAGTGGTGATCCTGGGAATCCTGGAAAAGACTTTTGCTCTACCCCTTGTATAGCTTGCATAACCACCACCCGAACAGGACAAAAGGTTACTCAGACTTTGCTCTATCATTCCTACTATACTTGCACTGGAACAGTCAGCCGGTGTGTTTATAAGGGCACCGAACTGAACGTTTGCACAAAGGGAAGAAGTAAGACTTGTTATACCCCTCGACAAAACCCATCATACTATACATTTGAGATATGCTGGAATGATGAAGATGGAGCCATCCTGAATGCGACAAAACCCCTTACCGACCCCACCAAACCTATTACCTTGAACTTTGATGCTTGTGATGCCATCAACAGAAATGCTTACCACAGATGTGGGTCATGGGAGCGAGCCTACTACCATGATGATAAATACATGTGTCCAGAAGGAGCCTATGGATGGGGAAAGTGTACAGGAAAGAGTACTGCAGCCACTATTTACACCACCGCATCTAAACATGATTACTTTTGCCCAAAATGGGAATGTGTATATTTTGCTACCTGGAAGAATGCACCGACGGGACAAGACGGCAATCATCGCAAAGGCAGCCTAACGAAGATCAGCATACCAGAACCTAAGAAATGCCAGAAAGGTGCCTGTAATCCTCTACAACTCTTCATAGCCAACCCCAGCCATTGGAAGCAAGGATACAAGTTTGGGTTGCGTATTGCAGGAGGAGGTGTAGATCCTGGAACTATTTTATATCTGCGAGTAAACACCAACACCCATGTATCCTCACCCTATCGTATACATCACTCTTTCTATGAAGCCATGAAATCAGAGTTTGAAATCCCTCCTGCCTCCCAGAACTTATTTCTTGAATTAGCAGGAGCAGTTGCTTCCAGTCTCCATGTTTCAGACTGTTTGTTTTGTGGAGGAACAAAAATGGGAGACCAATGGCCTTGGGAAGCACAAGAACTGAACTATTCTGTTCCATATAATCAGACTAATATACGCAATACCACAAGTGAATGGGTATTGGCCCACTCCATTGTGGGTAATTTATGTTTCTCTCGCTATGGACCAATGTTTAATATGGAAATGGGGCAGCTGGTCTGTCTCAATCAGACATTTTACAACAGTACCAACGCTACTGAACCTTCCAACCCTCTAGTCCAGTTCCCCAGACTTGCCAGCATCTGGACTAACCTAGCAGCATATAATTCTTGGCAAGCACCATCTGGACTGTACTGGATTTGTGGAATCCGAGCATATGCCAGACTTCCTCACCATTGGGGAGGCGCATGTGTATTGGGAACCATACGACCTTCCTTTTTCCTTCTGCCTACATCCCAGGGAGAACAGCTGGGATATCCAGTGTACCGAAGTCGACAGCTTGAAAATAGGCCAATGGGACAAATGGGATGGTGAAGAATGGCCACCAGAAAGAATCATCTCATACTATGGACCTGCTACTTGGGAGCAGGATGGGACTTGGGGATATCGTACCCCTGTTTATATGATTAATCTAATAATATGTTTGCAAGCTGTTGTTGAAATAATAACCAATGAAACTAGTAAAGCACTAACCCTACTAGCAAACTAAAGTACGCAAATGCGTACAGCCATTTATCAAAATCGTTTAGCTTTAGATTATTTGTTAGCAGCTGAAGGTGGGGTATGTGGGAAGCTGAATCTAAGTAATTGTTGTTTACAGATTGATAATAATGGGCATATAGTTGAAGATTTAGCCATCCAGATGAGAGAGCAGACATTTGTGCCTGTCCAGACTTGGCACAGTTTAAAGATGGATGGGTGGTTTGGTTCATTGTTTTCCTGGATTGGTGGTTTGAAATCCCTTATGTTGATCGTACTATTCATATTAGCCATGTGCTTATTGCTCCCTTGTCTCCTACCCCTTTGCTTACGCATGATAACATCATCAATTCAGTCGATCATTCTGATATGTAAATAACCATATTTAATTCTCAATGTATATAGTTCTAGGTTTTCGGCACGTTATTTTGCCGCATTTCTAATTTTATTCTGATGTTTATTTATGGGTTAAATGTTAAAAATGCTCTACAATTTATATGTAAATTAATAATAGATTTCTATTATTGTTTTTATTTTCTTTGTTAAATGTTCTGAAATTTGTTATATGTAAAATAATAGTTTCCTATTATTAAGTTTTAATGTTCATTGTAAACCACTTCTGATCTCTGGAAGAGGCGGTATAGAAAAATGTTTAAATAAAAATAAATAAATAAAAAATTGATAACACTATAGAGCGGAAGGCAGCTGCGAAAGTATTAGCTATGTGGCGATATTACCCTATACCCCACGAAGATGATGCCATTACATCAGTATAATGTGTTAATTGACTAATGAGTGATTTAATTCTCACCCTTCCTCACTTGTGGGTGAGAATAACACAGGTACACTAAAAAAGTTTTTTTTAAACTGCCTCTAATGTTTCGATTGATTTTTACGTTTTTTGGTGCGCTGAATCCAAATCTGGTAACCAATTTGCTCCATCATGTACAGATTTTTTGCTACATTGGGTTAGCAGTTTGAGGTGAACGTTTCAGATTGAGTGCGATCGAGATAAAAATTTCTTGGATGAATTCTTTATACTAATTGTTTAGTAGTTATTCAAATAAGAATAAAGAAAATTGTAACAAGGCAGCACATAAGAATAGAGTAATGTCAACAAAACACACTGTGATGGTAGCAAAATTGTCTGCACTTAAAACAGCCACATACATGTGCACAAACATTGAGCATATAAGAGCGAGGTTAGACACAAAGCAAAGCAAAGAAATGTGCAAAAAATGTTGTACAGGTATGTATGTAAGAATAGAAAACGCAAACCGCACCATTGCAATACATGAAGACAAACACCCGATGGTGTGAAAATAAAATTCTAATAAATGAGATCCGGCACTGTGGTAATAACTAGCAAATTTTTATTTCAAAGTTTAGTAAAAACACGATATTTGTCAACACAGTTTAGATTTTAAAGTCATTCTTGGGTCAATCAATCTCCTGGTGGGCCCGTTTCTTCTTCCACCGAATGCTTCTCTTGGTGCGCTGCTTGGCGTATTTTTCATCTGGGGTTTCCCGCAGCAGCAACCAGCAGAAATCAGCCATCATAGTGGTGTTCCATCTTCCTTGGTACCTTCTCTCTGCGTCCTTGATGTCCTGGTGAAACCTTTCACCTTGTTCTTCACTGTACGCCCCCAAGTTTTCGGGAAAGTAGTTCACATGGGAGTGCAAGAAATGGACTTTCAGGCTCATGTTACAGCCTTGTCCTTTGAAGGCATTGAGCATCCTGGCAACAATATCCTTATAGTTCTCATCCCGCCTGTTCCCCAAGAATTTGAGAACAACATCCTTGAAGGAATCCCAGGCTTCTTTTTCCTTCTCAGACATCGTTTCAGCGAATGCTCCATCTGAAATGAGTTTCCTTATATCAGGGCCAACAAACACTCCTTCCTTTAGCTTTGCTTCAGAAAGTCGGGGGAACTTTGAGCAAAGGTACCGAAAGCACTCACCATCTTTTGGAAGGGACTTGATGAATTGCTTAATGAGACCCAACTTAATGTGGAGAGGTGGTAATAGAATTTTATCACGAGGTACCAAGCTCTCATGAAGAACATTTTTCTCACCGGGTCTCAAATACTCCCGAATTGGCCAGTCTTTTTTCCCCCAGTGTAGGTCGCGGGCCCGGCTATCCCACAAGCAAAGGAAGCAGGGATATTTGGTGAAACCGGATTGCTGCCCTAATAGCATGGATAGAATTTTAAAGTCTCCACAAATCATCCACTTATGCTCATCATAACGAATCTTCTGAAGAATCAGGGCCAAATTCTCGTATTTTTCTTGGAGAATAACAGAGTGAGCAATAGGAACTGAAGCGAATGTGTTGCCATTATGAAGAAGAACACCTTTTATGCTGTCTTTTGATGAATCAATGAACAGCCGCCATTCAGCAGGATCATACTTGAGTTTAAACTTTTCCATCACTCCGTATATATCGTTGCAAAATACCAAATCTTCCTCTTTGCTGAAATACTTCAAAAATTGTGTCTCGCGGTTGCGGTACCAATAAAAAGTTGTTCCTGGTGACAATAGATTTTTCTGTTTAAGCCGAGAACCTAGCAGTTGGGCTTCTTTTGGGAGTCCTAAATCCCGGACTAAATCATTCAATTTAGCTTGAGAGAAAAGTTCAGGTTTCGGATCTGGTTCAGTTTCAAACTCGGAAGTACTGGACTCATCGGGAAAAGCCATCTGATGAGTCTCATCATGATCAGAACCGTCCACACAAATATGATCCAAAGATTTTGGTGGTTCAGGCACAGGTACTTCGTTGCTATGAGGCATAGGCCTAATTGCTGAGGGAAGGTTGGGGTAACTTATTACGTTCTTATTTTTTAAGTTGTATCCCTTCACAATGCAAGAGCAAAAATAGCAGTCACTGCTGTGTTCTCTTTGTTCACGCCACATCATAGGTATTCCGAAACGAAATGCTTGTTTTTTACCTTTCATCCATAAGCGTAGATCTTCCTCACATGTCTTGCACACTTTGTGAGGAGCCCACGGTTTGTCTTGATCGCCTAACTTCAAACCGAAATAGGCGAAATATACTTTAATAAATGCAGAAATGTTCCTCTGCCGCTTTTTCACGGTATATTCCCCACAAATAAAACAAAAACTGTCCGGAGAGTTGACGCAACCTCTGGCTCTGTGAGCCATCACAAATACACAGCACTGCAAACTACAACTGTAGTGAACCACTTCGGAATAAAGCTGGATTACGACTGAGCAAACAAAAGGTAATAATGAACTTGCAAGAAACTGAAATTTGACAGGAACGTTCATGTCGCAACCACCGTGTTTGAGCGAGCGAACGAGGCGAGGCGAACAGGAAAGAACATGCGCCAGCGCGAGTACTGGATTTAGCCCCCCGCCTCCCAATTGTCCTGTTAATGTATAAAATGAATACAAAACACTCTAAAATATCATGAGGGAGTGTTTCTAGTTAGTTAACCATTACAACCTCTATTTTGGGCCAAGAAAATAAACTGCAGTCGGCTAAAAAGAAATTATGTGAACATTCCTTATATGGGTAAGAAATCTAATTTTGCAAGAAAACGTGACGTGATGGAACATTTTGGCTATTTTTCCTGGATTCAGCACCCCAAAATCTATAGGAATCAGTTGCAAAACTGGAGGCAGTTTTTTGGTAGTGTACCTGTGTAATCAAAGGGGGGAATGAGGTAGGCTATGGCCTAGCATGGCCTGCTATTATGAAAGGCCTGTAAGTTAGGCCTGGACCCTAACTCCCATTATAGCTAGAAAAGAACCAAAAATCTGTGAAAAATAAGAAAGCTGTGTTAAAATGCTTAATAAGAAGTTTTCATGAATTCATAAGTCTTCTATTCTTCTCTTGTGTGTGAAAGAACAGAAATGTAACAGTATATGCATTCCAGAAGCCGAAGTTTGCCTTGCAGTAGAAAAGTAACGAGATTCAGAACTCTACTATTGTTCAAGCAATCCCAAAGGAGGGGGCCGGTTGCTAGGCTCCGGAGGGATTTCTAATTGGACAGGTGCAGGGAATGTATAACCAATAAGAAGTTTGCATGTATTGAGCTAGAACCAATAGAAAATTCTCATGTATCAAACTGAAAAAGAGGTATAAAAAGTTGTGTCTCTGTATAAACTTTTGCTCAGTTCCTTTTGAAGCTTTGACTGACTGGGCCTTGTGCACAATAAACTGACTTGGACCCTGTCAATCGACTCCTGGACTTATTCATTAATTGCACTATGCTACAGCAGTATAGTGTGCAATTCTGGAGACCGCACCTTCAAAAGGATGTGAACAGGATGGAGTCGGTGCAGAGGGTGGCTACTAAAATGATTAGTGATCTTCATTATAAAGCATATGAGGACAGACTTAAGGATCTTAATATGTACACCTTAGAGGAAAGGCAAGATAGAGGTGATATGATTGAGATGTTTAAATACCTCCGTGGCATAAATGTTCAGGGAGAGAGCCTCTTTCAATTGAAAGCAAGTTCTGCTACGAGGGGACATGGGATGAGGGTGAAGGGAGATAGATTCAGGAGTAATATGCGGAAATATTTATTTACGGAAAGAGTAGTGGATCCATGGAATAGTTTCCCAGTGGAGGTGGTAGAGATGAGGACAGTAACTGAATTCAAAAAAGCATGGGACCAACACAGAGGATCTCTAAAGGTAAAAAGGGGACTGTTGTAGTTGTTGATATGGAAGGACAGACTAGATAGGCCATGTGGTCTTTTTCTGTCATCATATTTCTATGTTTCTATGATCCATAATATCTGCATTATGCTGTCCCCCTGCTAGCCCCTTACTCATCTCAATATTGACAAGTTCCTACCTAAGTATCAAAAGTGACTTTGGATCAGGGAGAGAAAGTAAAATGGATAGGTATGCAGATAGTGATTTCGTCAATCCTTTATGTCACGGATCAAGGCCAAGGTCAAGAGGCTCACATCTTGAGGATGAATGCATGGCTGCATGGATGGTGTCATTAAGAGTGGTTTCGTTTTCCGTACTATGTCATGATTTTCCAAGGGCCGCTGAGCAGAGATATTGCCCACTTAGTGAAGAAGAGGTGAAGTACCTTCTGCAATAGCTTGGCTGTGGTGGGAAGGGGTTTTCTGTTCAAACACCACACCTTGGACCAATTCAGGGAAATCAAAACTTGTTTTTATTCAGACCCAGTTTGTTACGCCTTCACAAAGCTGGTCTCCCAGCCCTTCCTCTAACCCAATTAAAGATCCTTCCTTGCCCAGTTAAAGTTTCTACATTTGCACAGCTTGCCTTGAAAGGACTCATGGCTCCATGGGCCTTTCTGTATCCTGCAGCCTACTGGGTTTTTAACCTCTCTTTCTGAGCCATGTCCTACAAGCCTTGAACTCTGGGCTGCAGGTGCTCTTAAAGGGGCCTGTTGATAATCCCTCTGGAGAAGGACCCCATCATACTAACCTATTGAGGAAGGCTATGAACTAGGGTCATTGGAGATAGATGAACAAAGCCCTCAAGTAAGTAAAACATTAAAGAATAGTACAGAAAAGGTAACAAAGGGCAACATTTGGAGAACTGCATATTCTAATGCTCACAGCATAGAAAATAAAGTTTCAAATATTGAGGCTGTAATGGAAGAGGCTGACTTGAAAATAGTGGCAGTCATGGAGACATGGTACAACACAAAGAGAACAATGACTGGGATGTAGTTTTATCAGGCTATAATTTATTCAGAAAAGACAAGGTAGAAAGAAAGGGAGAGCAGTAGCAGTATGAGGATAATTCTATAAACTCCCAGGCAGTTAACGCATGTTGCCACATGCGTATGTTGAGCTTATTCTACAAAGTAAAGCGTGAGTATACTTTACTTTATAGAATAGGGGCATACTGACATGCCTGAGTTTAGTCACGGCAGTTATGCCTGCTCTGGAACAGGTATAAATTCTTGCTCCTAGATTTGGAGAAAATGTGTGTAAGTTATCATATGCTATGACTTGCATGTGTAAATTTATGCCACTTGTATGCTCTGCCCAGGCTCTACCCATATGCAAACCATAACTGAAAGTATGCATGATGGGACTTATTCACGTGCTTGCGGAATAGCAGTCTCCTGTAAGTGTAAGTGCCTAGTCATATGCGTAAATCCTTTAGAAAATGGATGTGTAACTTTATGCATACTCTTTATGGAATTATCACCTATATTTAAAAAATCATATTAAAGCCATGGAATTTCAGGGCTTTAGAGGTAAGGAGGAGGCAGTGTGGGTTAGCCTGGAAAGAGGGAATGGAACATTTGCTTACATTGGTATGATATGGAGACCTCTCTCACAAGCTGAAAAAATAGATATGGATTTAATTGAAGACATTTCCAATATTGTTATGAAAGGGGAAGTGCTGTTGGTAGGTGATTTTAATTTTTCAGATATTTATTGGAACGTCCTAGCTGCAATGTCTTATAGAAGTAGTATATACCGCCTTTTCCTTAAATCAAGGTGGTTTACATTGAACTCAACTGTTTAACATTGTAACAACGTGGTTTACATTCAACTCAATAACTTGTGATAAGGAAGCTTATCATAGCTCAGGAAGGAGCTATAGAAAAGGTGAAGTGACTCTGAACAAGCAACCTGTCAGTTCTGGTAGAAATAAGAAAACAGAATTTTCCCATAAAAGACTACCAGTCCCAGAATGCACCAGGTTTCCAGCAGCCATTAGAGGAGCTGAAGGGGGGAAACGTGTGTTCAATCAGGAGGGCTATGAGGTAATCCCTAAGCACTCATCTCAAAGGGCAGGGCCTGATTCAGCACAGCTGCGCTGTGTTAGGGAGGAGCACTCATCTAAGCAGAATAAAGGTAGAGTTTATTCTACAGAGAATTATCCTCAGGATCATCATCATCTTCATGATCAGCTCGGATATCCTCAGTTTCATCTGAAGGATCATCATAAGCAGAAGCAACCGGACGGACAGAGAGGGAAAGAAACCCTTTGGAAGAAAGAGGAGAAAAGCCTTTGAGAGGTCTAGAAGAGTACAGAGCAGTACGTATACTGGGAGGCATTCCAAGGGCCAGCATACACCATTGGACTGGGGAAAGCCAGAGGAATGGTGCTGCAGAGCTAGGAATCTCCAGACGGTACCTGTGAGGGAGACGGCTGCACGTGGAAGGGACCCTAAGACCCGTGCCAGAAGGTATGTGAAGAGAGATCCAGTGTCCAGGGATCTGGATTGGAAGGCTGGACATAAGAACTGGACTACATACTGGCCAGGCTATATAGAGAGGAACTCTAACAGCAATGGAAGCTCAGGTATGAACACTGATCTATGCCCTAGCTATAACCTTGAAAGACAGCAGGGAAACAAGTATTCTCCTGAAAGTGCTCCATTGGGAGATTCATCTGTGCCAATCCATGATATTGAACCCATGCTTGTTGAAGAAGAGGGGGTGATAGCAGATGAAGAATCTGTTTACATGGACTGCTCTCTGTCTAAACTCCTTTGGTGATTTTCTGTTACAAAGTACAGCAATCATCACAAAGAAATACAAACTTGTTCTTTAATCTACTCAGAAAAGCTCCTGAGTAGGATTTTTTAGCCACGCAGTAGAAAGCAAGCCAGCTAAGGGGTTTCAGCTGGATAACTGCTAGCAATTGAGCCTTACCTAATTGCTTGTGTGCACTGAGAGAATCACTTCTGAATCTATGTGGGAAGATATAAGAAGTTAACCTGAAAAGAACAGTAATTCCTTTCTTTGTGGCTTTTGGTTTGTTGTTTGATACATTGCTAAGAAAACATTAGCTAATGCCTACAGAAAAGACCAGTTTGTTGCCAACCAGGTCTTATTTCTTTGCTTTGATTGCCTGATAAGTTAAAATGTTGTTTTCCTGATTTTGTTTTTCCAAGTTTAACACTGAAAGCAAGTAACCTGATTTATGTGCTACCAAGCAAATCTGTGTTGGGAGAAATAACCCCATAAATAAATATCTTATTGGCTTTACACTTGAGCACAACTAAATTATTGTGAGCAGCTGTGTCTGGTGTGAATGGACTGCATTGACCACAATCCCTTGCAAATCATATTGACATATGCACTTGCCAAGACTGTGAACGTTCTCACCCAGGCAGCCGTCTGACAAATGGCGTAGTTTTTTGGATTGCTTTTGCACAAAAGGGATTTACTTGCTGAGGATTACAACTAAAGTTCAAGTTTAAAGCTGGAAAAAAAGATTTTCCCTCAACTGCATTTTGGAGGAGAAGTGGATGTTCCAGGCAGCTGTCTCAGGAGGAAAAGACCCTGTGCAGAGCTGGTTTCATCACTGACACAAGGTAATAAGTACCTGGGCATGTCTAGTGGTGGATGGGAGTAAGGCACAGGGGTAATTGAAAATAAAAAAGGTAGAAAAAAACCACACCTGTTTGGAAGGTGGTGCACTTTGTTTTTTTTCTTTGTTTCTTGCAGGGATCAAGATGGATCCGGGGGAGATGGCTAGCTGGATGGCAGCCCAGTTTAGCAGGCAACAGGAGCTATCGCAGCAGGCACAGGACACTGCTATGAAAGCCTTAATGGACCAGCAGAAGCCAGTGCTTGATCTGGTGCAAGCCCTAGTTAAGCTGCAGAACCAAAGTGGAACAGATGCAAGACCAGCAGTAAATACTGGTACACCACATGTGGACAGTGTGGGACTCAATCAAGGAATTGGGGCATTTAGTTTTGGGAAGTTAACTCCAGATGATAATGTTGATGATTTTCTAGAGTCTTATGAAAGAGTGGCACAAGCATTAGCATGGCCAGAGACCCAGTGGGCAGTAAGGCTGGCAGCCTCATTAACTGGAGAGGCGCTTGCAGCTTACAGAGCAATGCCAGCAGCCCAGGCTTTGAATTATAAGGATGTAAAGGCTGCTATTAGAGATCGCCTAGGGTTGTCTATTTCAGAGTATAGGCGAATGTTTAGAGCTACTACATTGAGAGTGGGTGAGACACCCAGGGCTCTGAGTCAGAGAATCAGAGGTAAAATGGTTGGAGCCTGAGCAAAAGATGGTAGAAATGTTATTAGACATTATAATGCTTGAACAATTTATGTCTGCGGTCCCTAAAGATTTGCACACTTTCCTTATACAGCAAAATTGCCAAAATCTTGGAGAGGCAACCATGCTAGCAGAGAGATTCTTGGAAGCCACGCAGGCTTGCCATAGAATGGGTGGCCCTCTGAAGATTGGCGCTGAGGCAAGATGTGCTGTATCAGAAAAGAAAATAATTAAAAATGTTTCTGAAAATGAATGTACTGTATCAAACCAGATGACACAGTGGAGTAGAAAGAAATGTTTCAAGTGTGGAAAATGGGGACATTTAAAAAAAGGATGTCAGACACACACTAGCTTAGTGGGTGTGGATTTAAAACAGCCCAAAGAAGGATTTCTTTTGATGGTTGATGTGCAAGGAATTACCACAAATGCTTTGTTAGACTCTGGGGCAGACCAGAGTATGATGTCAAAAAGGCTTTGGAAGAGGATAGAGGCCCAAGAAGGATTTGTGCCTAGAACCCTTGAAAGCCAAGTTCACATCAGATGCATTCATGGTGCTGCAACATCATATCCCACCTATAGGCTAAAGCTTAAGTGCCTGGGGGAACAAGAGGAAGTCCTGTTAGCAGTGGTGCCTAGGCTACCCTTTGATTTGGTTCTAGGAAGAGACTGGCCAAGATTTAAGCAGGGACTAGTGGAAGGACTAGGAAAGAAGGAGGGAGAAGGTTTAATGCTAATAGCTCCAGGGCCTTTATTTGGAAGTCCTCAGACCCCAGCTAAAAAGATGGTTAAGCGTCCAGAAGACCAAGCTACCCCAAAGCAGACATTCGTCCTAAAGTACCATAGGGTCACAGAGAAGGCCCAAGCTCCTAAGCGGGCAACCCTTGTGATAAGGAAGCTTATCATAGCTCAGGTAGGAGCTATAGAAAAGATGATGTGACTCTGAACAAGCAACCTGTCAGTTCTGGTAGAAGCAAGAAAACAGAGTTTTCACATAAAAGACTACCAGTCCCAGAATGCACCAGGTTTCCAGCAGCCATGAGAGGGGCTGAAGTGAGAGAATGTGTGTGCAATCAAGAGAGCTATGAGGTAATCCCTAAGCACTCATCTCAAAGGGCAGGGCCTGATTCAACACAGCTGCGCTGTGTTAGGGAGCAGCACACATTAGAACAGGATAAGAATAGAGCTTATTCTTCAGATAACAGCTTCAGGGAGAGCTTCAGCAAAAGCTACAGAGGGAGGAAGAGATACAGAGACAGCAACGGCTACAAGCACCAGTATCACCTGGAGAAACAGAAGCCAAGCCAAGCAGATAGAGAGAGAATGAACATCTCTTGAAGGAAGAGAAGAAAGGCCATTGGAAGGTCTGGGAGATTCCAAGGCAGTACGCATACTGGGAGGTATTCCAAAAGCCAGCAGAGTCCATTGGACTGGATTCAGCCAGAGGAATGGAGTGGCAGAGATAGGAATCACCAGTGGCTACCTGGAAGAGAGAAGACTGCATGTGGAAGGGACTTTCAGACCAAGGCCAGAAGGTATGTGAGAGAAGATCCAGTGTCCAGGGATCAAGATTGGAAGGCTGGACATCAGAATTGGATTACATATTGGCCAGGCTATACAGAGAGGAATAATGATAGCAGGAGAGGCTCAGGTATGAACACTGATCCAGACCCTATCTATAATAGAGAATGGCAGCAAGGGAATAAGCATTCTCATGATAGTGCCTTAATGAAAGACTCATCTGTGCCAATGTATGATATTGACCCTATGATTGTTGATGCAGGGGGAAATACAGCAGATGAAACTATTTACATGGACTGTTCTTTATCTAAATGCTATTGCTAGTTTTCTATGAGCAAACACATCAGCCATCACAAAGAAACCTAACTTTGTTCTTTATTTCCACTGCAAACAGCTCTTAAAGCAGGATTTGGGCTCACACAGTAGCAGCCAGCCAGCTAAAGGCTTTCAGCTGGTCCATTGATAGTAATTAGGGCTGCACCTGATTGTGTGTGTGAGCAAGGGAGAATCACTGCTGAGATCGGCGTGGAAAATAAGCAGAAGTTAACCTAACCAGCAAAGTTTATTCTTTGCTTTGTGCCTTTGTATTTGGTAATTACTTGCTAAGAAAACATTAGCTAATTGCCTGACAAGCTGAAGGTTGTTTTCTGGTTTACTTTGTGACTTTTTGTTATCCCTTTAAACACTGCAAGCAAGTAACCTCATTTATAGTGCTATCAAGCATACATGTGCTGGGTGAATTAAACCCCATCAATAAAAGAAGTATTTTATTGATCTTACCACTTGGTTTCACAACTCAAATTATTGTCATCAGCTGTGTTTGGGAGTGAATGAACTACAATACCCACAATACCTTGCAAGAATCATATGAATATATGCATCGTCAAGATTGTGTAAGTTCTCACCCTAGGCAGCCGTCTGACAAATGGCGTAGTTTTTCGGATTGCTCTTGCACCAAGAGGATTTACTTGTTGTGGATTACAAATAAAAGTCAAGTTTAAAGCTGTAAGAAGATTTCTTTCCCTCATCTGCACTTTGGAAGAAAAGTGGTTGTTCCAGGAAGCTGTCCCAGATGAAAAGACCCTGTGCAAAGCTGGATTCATCACTGAGACAAGGTAATATGTACCTGGGCATGTCTAGTGGTGGATGTGTGTAAGCACAGGGGGTAATAAAAAAAAAAAAAAAAAAAACACACCTGGTTGGAAGGTGCTGCTGTTTGGTTTTTTTTTTTTTTATTTTATTGCAGGGGTCAATATGGATCCGACGGAGATGGCTGAGTGGATGGCAGCCCAATTCAGCAAGCAGCAGGAGCTATCACAGCAGGCCCAGGACACTGCTATGAAGGCCTTAATGGAACAGCAGAAACCAGTGCTTGATCTGGTGCAAGCTCTAGTTCAGCTGCAGAGCCAAAGTGGAACAGATGCAAGACCAGCAGTTAGTACTGCTACACCACATGTGGACACTGTGGGACTCAATCAAGGGATTGGGGCATTTAATTTTGGGAAATTAACTCCAGAAGATAATGTTGATGATTTTCTAGAGTCTTTTGAAAGAGTGGCACAGGCTTTAGCATGGCCAGAGACCCAGTGGGCAGTAAGGCTGGCAGCCTCATTAACTGGTGAGGCACTAGCAGCTTACAGAGCAATGCCAGCAGCCCAGGCTTTGATTTATAAGGATGTAAAGGCAGCTATTAGAGATCGCCTAGGGTTGTCTATTTCAGAGTATAGGCGAATGTTTAGAGCTGTTACATTGAAAGTGGGTGAGACACCCAGGGCTCTGAGTCAGAGAATCAGAAGTTTAGCTGTAAAATGGTTGGAGCCTGAGCAAAAGACAGTAGAAATGTTATTAGATATTATAATGCTGGAACAATTTATGCTTGGGGTACCTAAAGATTTGAATGTTTTTCTTATACAGCAAAATTGCCAAAATCTTGGAGAGGCAACCATGCTAGCAGAGAGATTCTTGGAAGCCACGCAGGCTTGCCATAGAATGGGTGGCCCTCTAAAGATAGATGCTGAGGCTAGATGTGCTGTATCAGAAAAGAGAATAATTAAGAATGTTTCTGAAAATGAATGTACTGTATCAAACCAGATGACACAGTGGAATAGAAAGAAATGTTTCAAGTGTGGAAAAGTGGGACATTTAGAGAAGAGATGCCAGACACACACTAGTTTAATGGGTCTGGATTTAAAACAACCCAAGGAAGGATTTCTTTTGATGGTTGATGTGCAAGGAATTACCACAAATGCATTATTAGACTCTGGGGCAGACCAGAGTATGATGTCAAAAAGGCTTTGGAAGAGGATAGAGGCCCAAGAAAGATTTGTGCCTAGAACCCCTGAAAGCCAAGTTCACATCAGATGCATTCATGGTGCTGCATCATCATATCCCACCTATAGGCTAAAGGTTAAGTGCCTAGGGAAACAAGAGGAAGTCCTATTAGCAGTAGTGCCTAGGCTACCCTTTGATTTGGTTCTAGGAAGAGACTGGCCAAGATTTAAGCAGGGTCTAGTGGAAGGACTAGGAAAAAAGGAGGGAGAAGGTTTAATGGTAGTAGCTCCCGGGCCTTTATTTGGAAGTCCTCAGACCCCAGCTAAAAAGATGGTTAAGCGTCCAGAAGACCAAGCTACCCCAAAGCAGATATTCGTCCTAAAGTACCATAAGGTCTCTGAGAAGGCCCAAGCTCCTAAGCGGGCAACCCCTCAGTCTGCTGGGTTTGACCTATGCAGCATAGAAAATGTGACTGTACCTAGCCAAGGGAGAGCCCTGGTTGACACCGGTCTCCAAGTGGAAATACCAATTGGATGTTATGGGAGAGTAGCCCCAAGGTCCGGATTAGCCCTTAAATATTTCATCGATGTGGGTGCGGGAGTAATTGATCCCGATTACAGGGGCAATATTAAAGTTCTGTTGTTTAACTTTGGACAGAATGAGTATCATGTGAAGACAGGAGACAAAATTGCCCAATTGATTTGTGAGAGGCTGGGTTTTCCACCTGTGGAGGAGGTCACATCCCTAGAGAATTCTGAACGTGGAGCCAAAGGTTTTGGTTCTACTGATGTCAAAGGGGTTAAAAGCTTAGCTGCCACCTGTGCCCAAGAGAGGGAGGTGAGTGAAGAGGAAGATTTGGGACCCCAGGTATCTGATTGTAAAGAAAGATCAGAACCCCAAATAGGTGAGGACCTGACAATGGTACAACAGGAAGAAATTAGGAAGTTGCTTAAGGAATTCCCAGATGTGTTGACACCCATACCTGGGGAGACCCATTTGGTGGCCCATGAATAATAACTCCACCTGGGAAGTTGGTTCGTCAAAGGCCATACCGCTTGCCTGAAGCCAAAAGACAGGAGGTAGTGGCACAAGTCCAGGAGATGTTGGACATGGGGGTAATAGAAGAGTCAAAGAGTCCCTGGAATAGCCCCATAGTCCTGGTGCCGAAGCCTGATGGATCCTTAAGATTTTGTATTGACTTCCGGCAGGTAAACGCCATATCAGTTTTTGATGCATATCCAATGCCAAGAATTGAGGAGCTGCTAGACCAGCTGGGACAGGCTCAATACTTAACCACCCTTGATATGACAAAAGGATATTGGCAAATCCCGCTCACCAGGGAGTCGAAGCCGAAAACTGCGTTCAGCACCCCCGTTGGCCTTTTCCAGTTCAAGAGGATGCCTTTCGGACTGCATGGAGCAGCGGCTACCTGCCAAAGGTTAGTGGATCAGGTACTTCGACCCCACCAAAGTTATGCTTTTGCATACATGGATGATGTCATAATCCATAGTAACACCTGGGCGGAGCATTTGAAGAGGATCAGGGCAGTCTTGTGCTCTATGAAGCAAGCGGGAATCACTTTAAACCCGAAGAAGTGTGCCTTTGCAAATAGGGAGGTAAAATACCTAGGCCACCTAGTGGGAAGAGGAAAAATTAAACCTCTATTAAGCAAAATAGATAGCATCAGGAATTTTCCTCCTCCAACAACCAAGAAACAACTAAGAAGTTTCTTAGGACTTATTGGATACTACCGCCGGTTTATACCGCAATTCGCAGAGAAAAGTGCCATTTTCACGGATATGCTGCGAAAGAATTGTCCAAACCCGATAAAGTGGACACCAGAAGCTGAAAAAGCGTTTTCAGTATTAAAAGAAAAATTGTGTACAGGACCGGTACTGAAAGGAGTAGACTTCAAGAAACCCTTTCTGGTTCAAACCGATGCATCGGATGTAGGGCTAGGAGCAGTCCTATCCCAGTGCCATGATGGGGAGGAGCATCCTGTGATGTACCTGAGCAGGAAGTTGTCACCGGCTGAACAAAAGTATTCCACGATAGAAAAAGAGTGTTTGGCTATCAAGTGGTCAGTGGAGGCGTTAAGGTTTTACCTTACAGGGAGAAAGTTCCAGTTGGTCACGGACCATGCCCCACTTAAGTGGTTGCAGCAAATGAAGAACCACAATGCCAGGTTGACACGCTGGTACATGGCCTTACAGGCGTTTGATTTTCAGGTTGAACATCGTGCCGGGAAGTTACACAAGAATGCGGATGCACTTTCCCGTATTACGGACTGTAGAGAAGAAGTTTCACCAGTAAAACCAGTCCGTAATAACTTAAGCAGGGGGGTATGTGATAAGGAAGCTTATCATAGCTCAGGTAGGAGCTATAGAAAAGATGATGTGACTCTGAACAAGCAACCTGTCAGTTCTGGTAGAATTGAGAAAACAGAGTTTTCACATAAAAGACTACCAGTCCCAGAATGCACCAGCTTTCCAGCCGCCATGAGAGGGGCTGAAGTGAGAGAATGTGTGTGCAATCAAGAGAGCTATGAGGTAATCCCTAAGCACTCATCTCAAAGGGCAGGGCTTGATTCAACACAGCTGCGCTGTGTTAGGGAGCAGCACACATTGAGAAAGAATAAGAATAGAGATTATTCTTCAGGAAACAGTTTCAGCAACAGTTTCAAGAACAGCTTCAGGAAGAGATACAGAGGGGAGAGCTTCAGCAACGGCTACAAGCACCAGTATCACCTGGAGAAACAGAAGCCAAGCCAAGCAGATAGAGAGAGAAGGAAACTCTCTGGAAGGAAGAGAAGAAAGGCCATTGGAAGGTCTGGGAGATTCCAAGGCAGTACTCATACTGGGAGGTATTCCAAAGGCCAGCAGAGTCCATTGGACTGGATTCAGCCAGAGGAATGGAGTGGCAGAGATAGGAATCACCAGTGGCTACCTGGAAGAGAGAAGACTGCATGTGGAAGGGACTTTCAGACCAAGGCCAGAAGGTATGTGAGAGAAGATCCAGTGTCCAGGGATCAAGATTGGAAGGCTGGACATCAGAATTGGATTACATATTGGCCAGGCTATACAGAGAGGAATAATGATAGCAGGAGAGGCTCAGGTATGAACACTGATCCAGACCCTATCTATAATAGAGAATGGCAGCAAGGGAATAAGCATTCTCATGATAGTGCCTTAATGAAAGACTCATCTGTGCCAATGTATGATATTGACCCTATGATTGTTGATGCAGGGGGAAATACAGCAGATGAAACTATTTACATGGACTGTTCTTTATCTAAATGCTATTGCTAGTTTTCTATGAGCAAACACATCAGCCATCACAAAGAAACCTAACTTTGTTCTTTATTTCCACTGAAAACAGCTCTTAAAGCAGGATTTGGGCTCACACAGTAGCAGCCAGCCAGCTAAAGGCTTTCAGCTGGTCCATTGATAGTAATTAGGGCTGCACCTGATTGTGTGTGTGAGCAAGGGAGAATCACTGCTGAGATCTGCGTGGAAAATAAGCAGAAGTTAACCTAACCAGCAAAGATTATTCTTTTCTTTGTGCCTTTGTATTTGGTAATTATTTGCTAAGAAAACATTAGCTAATTGCCTGACAAGCTGAAGGTTGTTTCTGGTTTACTTTGTGACTTTTTGTTATCCATTTTAAACACTGCAAGCAAGTAACCTCATTTATAGTGCTATCAAGCATACATGTGCTGGGTGAATTAAACCCCATCAATAAAAGAAGTATTTTATTGATCTTACCACTTGGTTTCACAACTCAAATTATTGTCATCAGCTGTGTTTGGGAATGAATGAACTACAATACCCACAATACCTTGCAAGAATCATATGAATATATGCATCGTCAAGATTGTGTAAGTTCTCACCCTAGGCAGCCGTCTGACAGCCTGCACATTCTCCTTCTTGGCCACATGCACCGTGGAGAGCGCCACCAGATTCTCCTCCATCCAATGCGGGGACCGCTTGTGCCCCCGTGCCGACTGATGTATGCTACTGTCGTCGTGTTATTGGAACACACCCCGACTGGCTTCCGAGCCAGCAGTGGACTGAACGCTCGGAGAGCCTGGGATACCACCTGTATCTCCAACCGATTGATGGACCAAGAGCTCTCCTCCGGAGACCCGGGCTACTTGGACCAGACAATGTGCCCCCATCCCGAAAAGCAGGCATGTGTCGTGAGCAACACCCACTGCGGTTGTTACAGCGGTAGTCCGGCTCCCAGGTGATCCGTATGCAGCCACCAATCCAGACTCCTCTGCACACTCTCTGGACATGGCAATCTGCGTGCTAAGGAGTGATGCTGGGGCGACCAATGGGCCAGCAGCGCCCACTGCAGTGATCTCATGTGCGCCCATGCCCAAAGTACCAGGTCCAGCATCGCCAACATGGATCCCAGGAGCTTCAGATAATACCATGCTTTCGGCACTTTCATGCCCAAAAACATCCGAACCTGGGCCTGCAAATTCTGGACCCGCTCCTCGGGCAGACTGACCACCCCTTCCTGGGTGTCGAATTGCGCCCCCAGGTACTCCAGGCTGGGTTGACCACCCAGCCCAAATTGCTGAGGAACTCCACCATGCACTGCCTAGCGGAGACCCCCTTGGCCTCTGACTTTGCCCGGAAGAGCCAGTCATCCACACAGGGATGTACAAGGGCCGCCGCCACCACCACCACCATGATCTTTGTAAAGGTGTGCGGAGCGGTGGCCTGCCTGAAGGGCAGTGCCCAGAACTGGAAATGCCCTGTCGGCACTGCAAAGTGGAGAAATCGCTGATGAGCCAGTCGAATGGGGATGTGAAGACAGGCCTCTATGAGATCCAATGCCAACAAGAACTTGTCCTCTCGCTGCCAGAATGACTGACCGCAATGTTTCCATGCGAAAGTGTGGAACCCGCAGCACTCGATTCACATGCTTGAGGTTGAAAATAGGTTGAAAGGAGCCCTCCTTTTTTGGCACCATAAAATAGATGGAGTATTGACCTAAGCCATATTGGTCTGGATGCATCGGCACCACTGCTTGTAATTGCTAAAAGTACTGGAGAGTGGACTGGATTGCCTGCACCTTCTCCAGAGCCTTGCAGGGAGAGAGGACAAAGGCCTTGGAAAGGGGACGAGCAAACTCCAAGACTCACCGGTCGGTAGTTATTGTGGTCCAGGCGGAGTAAAACTGTTGCAGCCAACTTCCTATCTCCACCACTGCCTGGACCACCTTGGCCTCTTTGGGGTTTCTTTGCCGGCTCCTGCCCCTTGGAAACTTTGACCTGCCCCTCGGAAACCACGAAAGGGCTGCATCGGCATACCATAATGACCTCTCTGGGACAGCGCAAAACTATTAGGCCGAAAGCACCTGAACTTTTGGGACTGTCCCCATGGGGAAATTCCTTGCTTTGCCCCTTTCGGCTTATCCTCCAGTAAGTGACCTCCCTTGGTCTCCCAGAGGTCTTTCACCAAGCTATCCAGTGCCTGCCCTTATAGGGGAGCTTACTAAGACAAGACTTGGAAGCCATGTCTGCTGACCAATTGCGGAGCCAAAGAATATGCCAAGCCGCAATCAGGGAGGCCTTAGCTTTTGAGTTTACTGTAATGAGGTCATAGAAGCAGTCAGCCAAATAAGCTGAGGCCGACTCCAGCTTGGCCCCTTCTGAACAACCTGGCTCCTCCAAATCCACGGGGCACAGGTCCTGAAACCAAAGAATGGATACTCTCGCCACATAGGCTTCGCATATAGAAGCCTGCAGGGTTAATGTGCTAGAATCAAAGGCTTGTTTGAGAAGGGCTTCTAGCCTACGATCCTGGAGACCCTTCAGGGCTGCCCCACCTTCCACTGGAATACCGGTCTTTTTTGTGACCGCTGATACCAAGGCATCCACCTTGGGCATCTGGAGGAGCTCTCGTTCTTCCTGTGGGACCAGGTACAGGCGAGCCATCGCTCTGGCTCCTCTTAGGGTGGCCTCCGGAAACTCCCATGTGGACTCAATCATCATCTTTATCACTCTGTGAATGGGGCAGCAGACACTGCTGCTGGTGGAGATACAATATTCCGTGTAGCTAGGGAATGGCTGATAAGCACTAACAGCTCTTCCCTATGAAAACCTCTAACCACGTTAGGGCACTCCCCCAGGGGGAATTTCCCCCTCCCCTCCAGGGCAGCAACCCCGTGCTCGCCCCATAGCCCAGAGATCCCTTCCCCCAGGTCCTCCGAAGCGGGTGACTGGGGAGAGTCTTGACCCAGCCAATGATCAGCCTCTCCTCTAGGACTCTTTAAGGGCGCTGGCCCCTCTCTGGGATCCCACTGCTGTCCAAAAACTGTGGGTTGGGAGTCCTAGGCCTGACTTGTGGCAGCAGGGACCAGACTCCCCCTGCTTCCTTTTCATACAATAAGCCTGATGAAAGGCTAAAATAAAATATGGGGAAAAAACTGTGTCCAATGACTCTAGCTCTTCCCTGGTCTCAGAATATGCCGCCCCAAGCCGTTTTCGCTTTGCTTCCCTCCTTACATTTCATTTTCTTGTGCTTGCAGGGAACCACTAGAGGCACTGGGGTACTTGACAAAATGACTGCGGGAACCGAAGACCCTGAAGAACTCTCTGCCGAGGCCTCCCCCGACTCTTCCATGCGCTCCCTGGATCATGCTCGTTCCACTACACGACCCTGCTGACAACAGAAGCAGCAAACCCCTGCTACTGAAAAGGCCGCGGCTCCCAGAGCACTCCACACACAATCGCAATGCTGTCTGCATGCACCCGAGCGGAGAAGCAGCCAAACCGAGCCCACTGCTAAATCCCCGACCTTTCTCCTTTAAATCTTTTCTGCTCCCCTTACCTGCTCAGCGTGAATAGCGGCCACCAAGAGAGTATCTTCCGCCTAGCTTAGGCTGACACTCCAGCGTTGACTCTGAGGAGGCAGAGGGAGGGAAGGGCGGAGGGTTGCAGGAGGAGAACCATGCAGACTTGCTGTTCGTGGCTGCTAGATTCCCAAGCTGAGAGGGGAAAGGGAACTGGGGCACCCAGGTAGTTTCCCCCTGGTCTGTCCTGATCCCAGCTAGGGACCAGATCCCCTGGTCTGCCCTGCAACCAGTGCCAGCCCACACCCTGCTCACTCAGTTGGGAGTAGGGGAAATCTTAGCTCCTGTGCTTTCTGCAGTGCTCTGATGCTTTGTGCAGTACTTTTCCTTATAGTTTTAAATTATTTAATTGTCTTTTGAACCTGAGCTGCATGTCTGTCCAGAGTGGTCCACCACACAGAAATACCTCACCCAGCTGCTGAGGACTGATAGACTGGATTCTGGGGCAGCAGAGGGAGCTGTTATGCTGGTGAAACAGAATCCTGAAATGCTCAGTCCTCAACTGCTGGAGGAGGGTGAATACCCAAGCATAATTGGACTGCCCTGGAGGGACGATAAAGCGTAGTTACTCACCTGTAACAGGTGTTCTCCAGGAGCAGCAGGAATCAGTCCTCACTTATGGGTGACGTCGGCGCCGACGGAGCCCTCGCGGAGCAATTTTCCCCAGCTTTCAAAGAAAGCCTTTGGGAATTGCAGCGCGCATGCGCGGTAGTCTTCCCGCCCGAAGGTGCCATCTTAGCCAGTCAGATGACATAGCTAAAAAGACAGCATAAAAATTTGCAAAAAGAACATAAGCAGACGATTGCAACTCCAAGGGGAGGAGGGAGGGTAGTGAGGACTGATTCCTGCTGCTCCTGGAGAACACCTGTTACAGGTGAGTAACTACGCTTTCTCCAGGACCAAGCAGGAAGTCAGTCCTCACTTATGGGACTCCCAAGCTCAAGGCTACCGGAGACCCTAAGCACAAAAATGAGCTCCCTCTAGCTCAGCAGCACAGAAGGATAGAATCTTCGCTGAATTATCACCCACCGGTAGCCCACATCCGGGATGGAGGGTAGGAGTTGCTCAGACCTCAAAGAGATTACGGAGGACTGCCTGTCCGAAAGCACTGTCCCTACGGGACTCCCTCTCGAGACAGTAATGGACCGCAAAAGTCTGGCTCGAAGACCAAGTAGCGGCCCGGCAGATGTCTGCCAGCGGAACAGAGCGGAGGTAAGCCACTGACGTGGCCTTTGCCCGAACGCAATGAGCCGTGACTCGACTTTCTAAGGCGAGTCCGGCTGCCCCATAAGCCCAAGAGATACAGTCCGCAACCCAGATGGACAGAGTACGCTTGGAGACCGGGAGCCCCAATTTATTGGGGTCAAAGGACACAAAAAGCTGCGCAGCTTTACGGTGCTCCCGCGTACGGTCAAGGTAGAAGTTCAACGCCCTTCTACAGTCCAGGGTATGGAGGACCGTCTCAGCTCGGCTGGAGTGTGGTCTGGGAAAGAAGGTTGGAAGTACCACCTCCTGATTCAAGTGAAAAGGGGAGACCACTTTAGGCAGAAACTTTGGGTGAGTCCGTAGGACTACCCTATTCTTGTAGAACCGAGTGTAGGGGGGATCAGACACGAGGGCCTGTAATTCACTTACGCGCCTAGCGGAAGTGAGGGCTATCAAGAACAGCGTTTTCCAAGACAGAAAACGGAGAGAGCAGGTAGCCATAGGTTCAAAAGGCGGACAGGTGATCCGCTGTAAAACCACATTCAGGTCCCAGTCAGGCGCTGGCGGGCGCAGAGGTGGTTTAAGTAGTAGGAGACCTCGGAGAAACCTCGCTACGAGAGGGTCGTTGGAGAGAGGTCTGCCGTCCACCGGCACATGATGTGCGGAAAGAGCACTGAGGTGAACTTTGACGGAGTTGGACTTAAGTCCCAGATTAGAGAGGTGTAGCAAGTACTGTAAGACCACCGACACCGGGCAGGAGAAGGGATCCTGAGACTGTTGGGTACACCAGACTGCAAAGCGACGCCATTTAAGGGCGTAGCATTTGCGGGTAGAAGGCCGTCGCGAAGCCAAGACGACCTCCTCCACCTCTGCCGGCAAGAGGAGAGGAGCAAGGACTACCCTCTCAGCAGCCAGGCCATGAGGTTGAGAGACCTGAGGTTGGGGTGCAGTAGGGACCCCTGATCCTGGGTGAGGAGATCCGGTTGCACCCCCAGAGGGATTGGATCCTCCACCGCCAGTTGCAGCAAGAGCGGAAACCACGGCTGCCTGGGCCAGCGAGGGGCCACCAGGATCATGAAAGCTTTGTCTCGGAGAACCTTGAAAAGGGTCCGAGAGACTAACGGGATGGGAGGGAAAGCGTACAGAAGGCTCCCCGACCATGAGATCAGAAAGGCGTCCGCCGCCACCCGAAGGGGGTGAGGCTGACGAGAGCAGAAGCGAGGAAGCTGCCGGTTGTGAGGACTGGCAAAGAGATCCACTGTGGGGAGGCCCCACCTGAGGAAGAGCTTCTGAACGATCAAGGGGTCCAGACGCCACTCGTGCGGCTGGAGGACCCTGCTGAGTTTGTCCGCCAGGCAATTTTCTTGGCCCGGGAGATAAACTGCCTTGAGGAGAATGCCGTGACTGACGGCCCAAGAGCAGAGCTTCTGTGCCTCCCGGCAGAGGAGGAAGGAGCCCGTGCCCCCCTGCTTGTTCACGTAGAACATGGCAACTTGATTGTCCGTCTGGACAAGGACGGACTGTTGGGAGGTCAGGTGGGAGAAGGCCTTGAGAGCTAGGCGGATCGCCCTGAGCTCCAGGAAGTTGATCTGCTGAGCAGACTCCCACTTGGTCCAGAGGCCCTGAGTACGTGCCTCTTGGCAATGGGCTCCCCAGCCCAGGAGGGACGCATCGGTGGTCAGCACCCGGGTCGGCTGAGGTGACTGGAAAGGCATTCCCAATACCAGGTTCGGCTGCCGGAGCCACCACCGGATAGACGAGACCAGCGGCTCGGAGACGCGCACCAGGTCTGCTAGGCCGCCCGTGGCCTGTCGCCACTGCTGGCGGAGACACCACTGAGCAGGCCGCATATTCAGGCGGGCATTGGGGGTCACATGGACGGTGGAAGCCATATGGCCGAGCAGTCTCAGGAAGCGCCTGGCGGAGACCAGGGGCTGGCTGCGAAAGCGGTCGGCTAGATCCATGAGCCGCTGAGCCCTGTCGAGCGGTAGGTACGCTCGCGCCTGAGGGGTGTGCAGCCTTGCGCCGATGAACTCGAGATCCTGTGAGGGGAGCAAAGTGGACTTTGCGAAGTTGATGACAAAGCCCAAGTGCTGCAGCAGAGTCACCGTGCGGCACGTGGCGGTGGTGACCTCCTGAGCGGATGCTGCTCTGATGAGCCAGTCGTCGAGGTACGGAAAAACATAGAGGCCGTGAAGCCGGAGATGGGCCGCCACGACCGCGAGACATTTTGTGAAGACTCGCGGTGCGGAGGACAGGCCGAAGGGCAGTACTCTGTACTGGTAATGATTTCCTGCCACCACAAACCTTAGGTATTGGCGGTGGCTTGGGTGGATGAGGATGTGCGTGTAAGCATCCTTTAGATCCAAGGAGCATAGCCAATCTCCCTGCTGGAGGTAGGGCAGAAGGATTCCAAGGGTAAGCATTTTGAACTTCTCCCGCACAAGGAACTTGTTGAGGTTGCGCAAGTCCAGGATGGGTCGGAGGCCTCCTGTTCTCTTTGGTATCAGAAAATACCTTGAATAGAAGCCCTGACCTCCCAGGTGGCGTGGCACCGGTTCCACCGCCTGATCCTGCAGAAGACCTGCTAACTCCTGAAGGAGCAACTCCCTGTGCAGAGGGGGGCGCGGAGGCTCTCCCGGAAAATAGGAGGGAGGGACCTGATGGAAGTGGAGAAGGTAGCCCTCTCGCACGACCTGAAGCACCCAGGCATCTGCGGTGATGCTGGACCACCTGTCGGCGAAGTGAACCAGCCGGCCTCCGGTGCTGGGGGGAACCAGCGGGGGGGGAGAGGCTATGCTGAGCGAGTCAAAAACCCCCACCCTGCTGAGCAGGGGCTGGTGGCGCAGGCTTGGGGGCTTGCTGCCTACGGGACCCGTTACCCCGTCCCTTGGCCTGCTGGCCCTGTTGGGGAGCTGCAGGGGCCTGATAATGGGGGTATTGTTTGTAGGCAGCCGCCTTCCTCGGGTAAAAGGTCTTTTTTCCCGAGCCCTTCTTTTTCTGGGAAGGGGCGGAGGTCTTCCTAGAAAGCCTGGTCCTGGTGAGAGTCTCAGTCTCAATTTGTGCAGCCTTTTCCGCCATGGGCTTGCCAAAGAGGTTTTCGCCTCGGCAGGGGACATCGACCAACTTGTCCTGTACCCAGGGCTCAAGGTCGGACGACTGAAGCCAAGCCTGTCGGCGGGCACCGATGCCGGCTGCGGCTACTCGAGCCGAGGCTTCAAAGCCATCATAGGCTGCTCGGGACATGAACTTTGAGCATTCCCGAATACCTGTGGACAAGGCTAGGAACCTCCGCAAGGGTTCCTCGGACAAACCAGCGGAGAAGCCGGCTAGCTCTTTAGCCAGATCCCTGAGATACATGCCCATGTAGAGCTGGTAAGTCTGGACACGACAGGCGAGCATAGAGCCCTGGAAGCACTTTTTGCCAAGGCCATCCAGGTTACGGGCCTCCCTTCCAGGAGGCACCGAGGAGTGCATCTTCTGGCTCTTAAGACGATGCATGGCCGATTCCACTACCATGGAATGGTGTGGCAACTGCGCCTTTTGAAAGCCAGGGCTCTTGCGGACTCGATAGATAGAATCGACCCGCTTGCTCAGGACCGGCGAGGAGGCCGGACTCTCCCACATGCGGAAGAGTAGTCGTTCCAGCATAGGAGGAACCGGCACAGTAAAGTGCTCCCTCGCGGGAGAGTCATACTGGAGGGCGTCGAGCTCTTCGGCTCGAGGCTCCTCCTCGGGGTCCGCAGGGAAGGCCAAAGCCTTGGCCATATCCCTAACGAAATCCGAGAACCGGGCATCCTCCGGGGGGGACTGCTTCCGAGGCTCGGACTCCGGAGAGTCCGATGGGACACACCGAGTCCGGAAAGAATCAGGTGACTCTTCCTCCTCAGACTCCCAGACCGACTCCGACGAGGACTCGGTGGGGTCGGCTCGGGCAGGGTGCGGCGCCAGCCGCCCCGACGCCGAGGGAGTCAGCGTCGGCGACCTCGGTCCCGAACGGGAGGCCGAGGGCGACCTCGACCGAGGATCGACTCGAGTTCTCATCGACTCGAGGATCGGCTCGGTCTCCGGGGTCGACTTGGACGTCGACGTCCCGGCGGTCGGGGCAGCGACGCCAGCGAAGCCAGCGAGCAGTGCCCGCTGCTGGTCCATGAAGGCAGACAATCTGCTCTCCAAGGCCGTCAACCTGAGTCCGAGCTCAGGCGACCCAGCAGCCCCCGACTCGGGCCCCGACGGCGTCGGGCCCGACGTCGGCTGACGCGGAGGCGAGTCCAGAAGGACAACAGGACTTACCCGGGCAGGCATCTCCGACTCCAGGCGAGGTCGCTTCGGGAGGTGTTCCTTCTCCAAGGACCCGGGGCGGCTGTCGGGGCTATGCGACCTGGCCCTCGCGGAGCCAGGAGCGTCCACCGACGCCGCCCTCGCGGGTTTTTCCTTCCGTCGACGGTCCCCGGAGGGAGAACCCCGGTCGGAGGAGCTCCGTCGACGGTCCGAACTGGAGCCTTTCGACAGTGAGGCCTCCGACGAGGTCCGGGTACGGCTGGGGTCAGCGAAGATTCTTTCGCGCTGATGCCGCCGACTTCTCAACGCCTTCGAGGACAGTTTGCTGCAGGGCCCACAGATCAGTTCCTCGTGATCTGGGCCCAGGCAGCGGAGGCAAAGGTCGTGTGAGTCGGTGAGTGACATATTTCGGTCACACTGACCACACCGCTTAAAGCCACTGGCAGCCATCGGGGGAAAAAGGGCCCCTGCGAGGTCAAAGGACCGGGCTGCCAGGGAAAAAACGAAAACGAAAGCTGACTAAGTCAGAAAAACCGAAAAAACCGTTAGAGGACTCGAGACCGGCGTCGCGAGTCCGGGCGGGAAAACGACCGGCGTCGAACCGAAAGAAAAAAGGATAAATACAGAGGAAAATCAACTTTTTCGCGGGGACAAGACGGGGACGTCTGTAGGGCTCCGCGGAAAAAAGAAGACTGGCTAAGATGGCACCTTCGGGCGGGAAGACTACCGCGCATGCGCGCTGCAATTCCCAAAGGCTTTCTTTGAAAGCTGGGGAAAATTGCTCCGCGAGGGCTCCGTCGGCGCCGACGTCACCCATAAGTGAGGACTGACTTCCTGCTTGGTCCTGGAGAAGGAATATTTATTTACGAAAAGGGTAGCAGCTGTGTGGATCAACTTTCCAGTAAACATGATGAAGGCAAAGACAGTACTGGAATTCAAGAAACCTGGGACAAGCGTCAAGAATTTCTGAGGCAGAAGGGGGGGGGACTATATAGACTGGGCTGTAAGGTTGGATTGAATAGACAATATAGTCTTTCTTCTATAAAGCATAGTTACTCACCTGTAACAGGTGATCTCCGGGAACAGCAGGAATTTAGTCTTCACATATGGGTATCATCGGTACCAACGGAGCCTGCGCAGGAACGCTCCCCAGCGTCCAATTAGAAAGCTTTCGGGAGCATCCCACAGCACCTGCGTGCTGCCTTCCCACCTTTCCCAAATGCCTCTCTCCAGTTGAGTTTAAAGCTGAGACAAAGAGAGAGAGGGAAAGAGAAAGAGATAGATAGAGAGATACAACTCCTAGGGGAGGTGGGTGGGTTGTGAAGACTAAATTCCTGCTGTTCCCGGAGATCACCTGTTACAGGTGAGTAACTATGCTATCTCCAGGAACAAGCAGGAATGTAGTCTTCACATATGGGGACTCCCTAGCTTTAGATGCCAGGGAGAGACCCCAGAAGTTGTGTGTCCCTGTGAAAGGGCTCCACTTCCCCCCATGGATCTCTGGCATCCAACCAGGGATGGCGGGTAGGAGTTGATTAGGTATGGAACAGGTGTTGGAGAACAGCCTGACCAAACAAGGCATCCCGGCGGGAGTCCTTGTCCAAGCAGTAATGGGCTGTGAAGGTATGAACCGAGGCCCAAGTGGCTGCTCGACAGATGTCGTCGATAGACACAGAGTGCAGATGAGCCATTGTAGCTGCCATGGCTCTCACATTCTGAGCTGTGACAAGGCGCTCCAGAGGAAGATTCTTACTCTGATAGGCAAACAAAATACACTGTGCAATCCAGTTGGACAGTGTTCTCTTGGAGACTGGAAGTCCCAAATGAGAAGGATCAAAAGCAACAGAGTTGAGAGGACTTTCTATGTTGCTGTGTTCTTTGAGTAAAAGGCCTTGGAAAAAACACAGGCAGGTAGACCTCTTGGTTAAGATGAAAAGGCGAGACCACCTTTGGCATAAAGTGTGTATGAGTCCTAAGGACTACCTGGTCATGATGGAACCTTGTATAAGGTGGATCAACCACTAGTGCCTGCAACTCACTGATGCAACGTGCTGATGTGATTGCAATGAGAAAAATAACCTTCCAGGAAAGGAATTTCAATGAAGTAGTAGCTAAGGGTTCGAAAGGTGCCTTCATGAGCTGGCCAAGAACCAGGTTTAAGTCCCATGCCACCGGTGGTGGCTTAATGGGAGGCTTAGGTAGAAGAAGGCCTCTCATAAATCTTGCTATAAGAGGATGGGAGGAAATAGGTTGTCCATTTAAAGGCTTGAAAGAAGCTGCAATAGCACTCAAATGGACTCTTACTGAGTTAGTTTTAAGTCCTGCATTGGATAAATGAAGGAGATACTCCAGTAATGATTCCAGAGGTATCGCAAGGGGGCTAAGACCCTTCTGCGAGCACCATATGGTAAACCTTTTCCACTTGAAAGCATAAGAGCATCTTGTGGAAGGTTTTCTGGAAGCATAAAGGATATCCTTTACTTGCTGAGAAAGGTTAAGATCATGAAGATCTAGGCCTTCAGCAACCAAGCCCTGAGATGCAGAGACTGGAGATTGGGATGCCATAACATTCCGTCCTCCTGAGACAAGAGATCTGGAGCAGAGCCTAACTCCATAGAGGGAGCTTGAAAGAGATGTAGAAGCAGAGGGTACCACACTTGCCGTGGCCAATGTGGAGCTATGAGAAACATACGACCTCTGTCTCTCTGAAGCTTGAAAAGGGTTTTGGAAATTAGGGGAATGGGTGGAAAGGCATAAAGGAAGTCTTGAACCCAATGAAGGAGGAAAGCATCCCTGGCCTGAGAGCCCTGAGCCGGAATTCTGGAACAGAACCGGGGAAGTTTGGCATTCAATGGACTTGTAAAGAGGTCTATGTCCGAGGTTCCCCAAATTTGAAAAATCTTGGTCAACTGGTCTGCATGTAGAGACCATTCGTGTGGAAACAGAACTCGACTGAGTCTGTCTGCCCAAGAGTTTTGGCTGCCTGGAAGATACACTGCCAGGAGATGAATCTGATGCTCTCTGGCGAGGGCCCAGTCGCAAAGCTTCGTTGCAAAGCAACAGAGAGCCTGTTCCTCCCTGCTTGTTCACGTAGAACATGGCTACTTCATTGTCCGTATGAATGAGGACTGTCTTGTAGCTGAGCAGGGTGTGGAACACTCGAAGAGCAAGGAAGATTGCTCTGAGCTCTAAGAGATTGATGTGTAGGTAAGTCTCCTGTGGAGTCCAAGTGCCTTGGGTGGAGGGGTCCTGCAGATGAGCTCCCCAACCCATTGGTGAAGCATCTGTTTTGAGAGTTGCCTGGGGTAAAGGTTGTTGAAAAGGGGACCCACCAACAGGTTTTGAGTGGACCGCCACCACTGGAGGGACAAAATAAGGCGATTTGTGTTTGCTATTTTGTCTGACAGGCACCCTGATGCCTGGGTCCATTGAGTAGATAAAGTCCACTGGGCTGCTCTCATATGGAGGCGAGCATAAGGAACCACATGCACGGTAGATGCCATATGGCCTATTAGTTGTAACATTTCTCGAACAGTGAGAAGAGGCTTTAGCACTGCTTGAGAAGCTAACTGCATCATGCGAAGGCAACGGGTCTGGGGAAGATAGATCCTTGCTTTTGTGGTATCCAGCAAAGCTCCTATGAACTCTAGAGACTGAGTGGGAGTTAGGCTGGATTTTGGGATGTTTATGACCAGACCCAAATACTGAAGGATACGCATTGTGCAAGATAGAGAAATCCTGGCCTCTGACTCTGATGGGGCTCGAATGAGCCAGTCGTCTAAGTAGGGGAAGACGAATATTCCTAGAGTGTGAAGAAATGCTGCTACCACAGCCATGCACTTCGTAAACACTCTTGGTGCTGAGGCCAGGCCAAAAGGAAGCACCTTGTATTGGTAGTGCTGTCCTTGAAAAAGGAACCGAAGGAACTTTCTGTGAGTTGGATGGATGAGAACATGAATGTACGCATCCTTGAGATCTAGAGAACAAAGCCAATCCTGACTCTGAAGGTATGGCAGCAGAGTTCCCAGAGAAATCATCTTGAATTTCTCTTTGAACAGTAATTTGTTCAATTCTCTGAGGTCTAAAATAGGTCTGTGTCCCCCTGTTTTCTTTGGGATAAGGAAATAGGGGGAGTAAAACCCTGTACCCTGTTGAGGAATGGGTACCTCTTCTATTGCCCCTTGGGCAAGAAGCATAGTGACCTCTTGATCTAACAGGTTGATGAGAGAGGTCTGAGAATTGAACTGTCTTACCACTGTGGGAGGGGACATGCAGAGAAAGTGAAGCTTGTACCCCTCTTTTATAATGGAGAGAGTCCAATGTTCTGCTGTTATCTGCCCCCATCTGGGGGCAAAGTGAGACAACCTTCCTGGAATGGTGGAAGGTTCTGGTCCATTGAGGGCCAGGAAGGCTAAGTTCTCTAGACGGAAGTCAAAGGCCTTGTGGAGGCTGAGACTGCTGAGACGGTTGAGGCTTAGCAGTCTTTGCTTTCCTTTGTTTAGGTGGTTGCTGACTCTTTCGGGCAGTCTGACCTGCAGAACGTCCCTGCTGAGAATAAGAGGGATAAAACTTCTTCTTTTTGGAGAAGAATGGTTTCTTGAAAGATTTCTTCCTTGCAGGATCAGCTGTGGCTTTGGATAATCTAGCCAAAGTGGAGTTGTCAGCATCTAACTCATTGGCTTTCTCTTGCCAATTTTTGCCGAATAGATTCTCACCTGTAGAAGGGATATTGCCCAGTTTGTCCTGCACCCAGAGCTCCAAATCGGATGCCTGGAGCCAGGCAATTCTACGTGCACCTATGGCAATGGTAGAGGTTCTGCTTATGCACTCAAAACAGTCAAAAGCTGCACGATTGACAAACTTAGAAACATCCTGGGCATGTTTAACCAGTGTGAGAAAATCCTGCCATCATCAGGAAGAAGAGGGCTCAAAATCTCTAAATCTCCTCCGACTTCCTTAAGGAACATTCCCATATATAAAATATAGGAACTGATCCTGGCAGAAAGCATGGAAGCCTGGAAAGTATGACGTCCAAAGGCATCCAAAGTTCTACACTTACGTCCTGGAGGGATAGAGGCATGCCTCTTTGCATTTTTGATCCTTCTCATAGCTGATTCCACCACAATAGAGTGGTGAGGAAGCTCAGTCTTCTGGAAACCAGGACAAGGATGGACTCGATACGTGGTATCCAGTCTACGAGAGTGAGGAGAGGTGGTAAGAGGTGTTTCCCACATTCTTAGCATGAGATCATGTAAGATCTCATGAATAGGCAAAATAGCTGCCTCCTTAGGAGCCTTGGGATATTGGAGAATCTCCAAATCCTTTGCCCTGGGCTCTGTTTCGGGAGCCACAGTAATGGAAAGACCTCGAGCCACCTCCCTGATAAAATCCTGAAAGGAGATATCTTCTGAAGGAGACATCCTACGTTTAGGAGAAGGCGGCTCCTCCGGGAGACTATTCCGGTACCAACAGAACTGTCAGAATCCTCAGACTCCTCCTAGGATTCAAAATACCTTCTGTCTGGAAGCTCTTGTAGAGCACGATATCCGTACCGACCGAAGTCGGTGCCGGGGGGAATCGGTACCGGTGTATCGGTACCGGAAGGCGTAGCATAACTGGGTGCCGGCAAAGCAGACCCCGATGTCGATGCCGTCGGTACCGGTACCGGTGCCGGAGTCGGTGCCGGTACAGGTTGAACTCTCTGACGCGGTTCCGAGGGTGTCGATGCCGCAAGAAGAGCCGCCAGACTGCGTTCAATAGCCAGGAACCTCTGGTCTATCGACGCTGCCGATGCCTAGGTATTGGTAGCGGAGAAAACAGCCAGTACCCCAGAACATGGCAGCAGTAGTTCTGCCGAGGTTGAGGCCTCGAGAACATCCTGGAGCCCCGATAAGCCTCCCGCCGGGGCAATTTTGCCGGTACAGAACCCTCAAGGGCAACGCCAGAGGCATCTCGATGCTTGGAAAGAGATCTACCCTTTGAGGACCATCCAGACATGTTTAGTTACCTGAGATCCATGGGAGGAAGACAAAGCCCTGAAAGACGTCGATGCCACAGAGGCTGCATCGGAGGGAAAAAGGGTGCTAAGCTTAGCAGCTCGATTTTGTCGACCCCTCTTGGACATCATGGCACAGGCCATACACTCCAAGATGGAGTGGTCAGGACCTAAACATTTAAGACACCACTCATGGGTGTCGGTGACGGAGATGGTACCGCCACACTTGGTGCACTTCTTGAAACCCGAAGCGGGTTTTTCCATAGTGGAGGAAATTTTGGGCCTAAGGCCCAAAATGGCGCGTGCACCTGAGGAAGAAAAGTTTGGAAAAAAATACTATTTTTTTTTTTTGAAAAGAAAGAAGTAGAACCGGCGGTACCAGTATAGCATCGAGGAAGACAAACACGACCACAAAAAAGAAGGAGAATAAGAAATATTTTCTGCGGTGACAGGAACGACGACCTGCTGGCTCCGCGGAAAACGAAGAACTGGAGAGAGGCAGTTGGGAAAGGCGGGAAGGCAGCACACGCAGGCGCTGTGGGATGCTCCCAAAAGCTTTCTAACTGGACGCTGGGGAGCGTTCCCGCGTAGGCTCCGTCGGTACCAACGATACCCATATGTGAAGACCACATTCCTGCTTGTTCCTGGAGATTTTTCTCTGCTTCTATTTTTCTATCTTAGGACAATTAGAAATTCAAGAATTGTGCAAAACGAAGGGGCTTGTTTACAAAGCCGCGGTAGCGGTTCGCGGTCGTTATCGGAGCCGCGACCCCATTGATTTCAATGGGGCCGCGGCTCCGATAACGACCACGAACCGCTACCGCGGCTTTGTAAACAAGCCCCTAAGCCAGCTTAAAGGAACTTTACTTTAAAGACTAGCTCTTTATTAAAATAGCCGATGTGAAACTGTAGAGAATTTCACTATTACCATATATCCTTGGAAAGCAGTGTGTATAAATGCCCGTAGCATGGGAAGTAAGATCCCTGATGTTGAAGCTTTGGTGGGAGTGGCTGACTTGGATTTACTGAAGCCAAAAACAAAAGAATGGCAGGTTCACACACAACACCTTTATTAAACAATCATAAGGTGGCCTAAACCCAACACAGGACCGTGTTTCGTGTTGTACTTCATCAGGGGTTATCAGGGCACACTAAAAAAACATAAAAACATAATAATATAAATAAGCATAATAAATGAATGTAATTAAAATAATATAGAAAAGGCTAAGACAATAAATATATGTTTAAAAGCTAAAACATAAAATATTGTCAACATCGACACATTAATAAATACATCATCACACTATACCATGAACATACTTAATCTCAAATAAAACATAAATTCAATAAATACTTAAAATACCTTAACAAGAATATCAACACATAAAATAAAACATTTAATAAATACAATTAAAAAGGAGGACCAAGAGAATGAGATGGACAAATAGTCAGAATTGTACATATAAAAACGTCTAAAAGAGGCCAGAGGGATGAGGACGACGAGTTAGAGGCAGGAGTGAGTGTAGAATAAAGGGGTGGACATTACCTGATTGGTGTGTGGTGGTCACAGATTTCACAATACACATAAATATGTGGTTGAAGGCACTAATATCAAAAATGAAAACACTTCTGTAAAAAAGAATGCAAATTTAAAAAAAGAATACAAATTTAAAAAAATGCAAATTTGGAAAAAATATATCCGAAGTCAGACAAAGAATCCATTATAGTAAAGAAGTGCAATACTGACATCAGTCAGCACTTCAAAAAGAAAACCTCTCATCTGTCAACCGTGTAATCAAAACATACGCCAAAGGCATATTGTCTTATAGATGAACATGACAGAACAGGTTACACGAAGGCCGGTTCTGAAGGGCCCATAACCTTTTTTACATGGACACATGATAATATGACTCAACAGAATTATTGCACAAAGGGAGTAAAAAGGAAACCCGTTCTAAAGGGCCCATACATTAACTATAAAACAACATAATTTGAAATACCGACTAAATCTATTGGCAAATATTATGTGCGGACTTATTAAAACCAATTGGTAGCAATCCAACGGACAAAGCCATAACAACATGTCAAATAAATAAACCTAAAAAGATTCTAAAAGGGCTCATATATATGAACGCAAAGACATGCGGTCAAAAACGGCTTGAGAGCACAAATTAAAAATCAACGGCAATAAGCCAAAGACATCTAAAGAAATGCCAAGATAAAATATAAAATGCATGTAAATCTCAAAAATTGCTCATTAAATCGAACAAGAAAAGTCAAAAATACCAATTATAAAAGCCGCCAATGGTACAACTTCAAAAATGCAGAGACACAAGAAACCGCCGGCGCGTGCATATCGGGGGACTGAAAACCATAACAAATACCAATATAAAGTATAAATTGTATATGAATTCCAACGATTACTAAAAAGATTTATAAAATATAAACAGAAGAGGTTGAAGGGCAATTTTACCTGTTTTTTTTTTAAAACCGCCAAAGGTACAGCTGCAAAAGCGTGTTACTCTTCCGAGCCACAAAAACCCAAATGAACGCTAGCGCATGCGTATTTAAGAAAGTCAAAAACCGTAAGTATGTGAACTGTGGGAACATCAGAGAATGGGCCAAGTCTGAAACAACCTAATCAGGCTAAAAATGTTTCATCATTAAAACATTTTCGATTTCACAATAAGGTCCCAGCACTTACCACAAGATCTATGTCGGATGACCTAAAACAATAAACTGTGCAAAAGCACAAATTGTGTTTTAAATCCTGTGGTTTGCTTGAAATGTTTTTATCTTTATTTATAGCTGAAGCACTGGCAGAAGGAAATTCAATGAATGTTTGTAAACGATGAAAACCGCCAAAGGCATGGCACCAAAGTTGAGGTACCCCTCTGAACCACGCCAATTGAAAAAAGCGCAAACGCAAATGCGCTTGTGCACACAACGTTAACCAAAATAAGCTGACTATAAGAAAAAGGTTAAAAAGAACTAAATCCAAGTTAATGTATATAATCAAATAAATCTTTCTCATTCAATAGAAAAAAGTGTGTGCAACATAGTATGAGTCAAACCTCCTTCGACAAAATTAATCTTATAAAGAATACTAACGTTGCTAAATAAACCATATATTCAACCATGCAGGTTAATTAGCAATAGCTGCTCACTAAAAGGAATAGTAAAAAAATTGTGATTAGATAATAAAAAAGCCATGTAGTGCTGAACAGTCTGCACAAACCAAGAAAGGATATTCTGATGAGAAGTCAATTATAATTAAAAACAAACTGTCTTGTCCCATATTCCTAAAAAATAGAAAAGTGTCAAATAAAAGAAACCATGCCCACTAAAACACATATGCTATATAAACCATGAAGACCACTAGAGCAGCCAAATAAATCATAAAAAAACAAAGGAAATACAAAACCAAAAAATGGACATAGAAAGGGGACCTTAAAGAAAAACTGACAGAAACCTCTCTAAATTCAATCCATTGGGAGATAAAGTGTCCATCAAAAAAATATACTTCTGTTCCAGATGCAACATTGTCCTGTCACTGTCTCCACCCCTCCAATTGGGTATAACTTTTTTAATTACAAAAAAGCGTAGATCTGATATTTTATGGTCCTTATCCAGCCAATGTTGGACTAATGGCTTATCTTCCAATCTCCTTCTAATACAACTTTTATGCTCCACTATTCTAACACGTATACTTCGCATGGTCTTGCCAACGTACAACTTTTTACATGGACACATGATAATATAAATAACATTTGCTGTCTCACAATTGGAGAAATCCTGAATATGAAACTTTTTATTCGTAGTGGGATGTGTAAAAAACCTTCGAACCGGCAACGTGTGTATACATATAGAACAGTGTCCGCACTGATATTGACCCTTATACATAGAAAGAGGATTCTTCTCTGTGAGAGCTGACGTAACCAGAAGATCCCGAAGATTAACATTCCTCTTATGTGCAATCAATAATCCTGTCTCTTCAAACCCTGGAATAGCCTCGATCAAGTGCCATTCTTTTCTTAAGATGTCTATGATTTTCTGGGATTCCAAAGAATATTTCAATGGACAAACTATTTTATTTTGAACATTCTTCTTGCCCTGTGGCTTCAGCAGATTGGCCCGTGAGGAACCGCGTGCCCGATTATAAGCTTTATTAATCGCACTGGATGGATATTGGTGCGCCTGAAATCTTTTTTTGAGAATAGTGGATTGAAGTTCAAATTCCTCATCTGAGGTACATATCCTTCTAGCACGAAGAAATTGACCCACCGGAAGAGTAACACGCTTTTGCAGCTGTACCTTTGGCGTTTAAAAAAAAACAAAAACAGGTAAAATTGCCCTTCAACCTCTTCTGTTTATATTTTATAAATCTTTTTAGTAATCGTTGGAATTCATATACAATTTATACTTTATATTGGTATTTGTTACGGTTTTCAGTCCAATATGCACGCACCGGTGGTTTCTTGTGTCTCTGCATTTTTGAAGTTGTACCATTGGCGGCTTTTATAATTGGTATTTTTGACTTTTCTTGATCGATAAAATGAGCAATTTTTGGGATTTACACACATTTTATATTTTATCTTGGCATTTCTTTAGATGTCTTCGGCTTATTGCCGTTGATTTTTAATTTGTGCTCTCAAGCCGTTTTTGACCGCATGTCTTTGCGTTCATATATATGAGCCCTTTTAGAATCTTTTTAGGTTTATTTATTTGACATGTTGTTATGGCTTTGTCCGTTGGATTGCTACCAATTGGTTTTAATAAGTCCGCACATAATATTTGCCAATAGATTTAGTCGGTATTTCAAATTATGTTGCTTTATAGTTAATGTATGGGCCCTTTAGAACGGGTTTCCTTTTTACTCCCTTTGTGCAATAATTCTATTGAGCCATATTATCATGTGTCATGTAAAAGGTGTCCATGTAAAAAAGGTTATGGGCCCTTCAGAACCGGCCTTCGTGTAACCTGTTCTGTCATGTTCATCTATAAGACAATATGCCTTTGGCGTATGTTTTGATTACACGGTTGACAGATGAGAGGTTTTCTTTTTGAAGTGCTGAATGATGTCAGTATTGCACTTCTTTACTATAATGGATTCTTTGTCTGACTTCGGATATATTTTTTCCAAATTTGCATTTTTTAAAATTTGTATTCTTTTTTTAAATTTGCATTCTTTTTTACAGAGGTGTTTTCATTTTTGATATTAGTGCCTTCAATCACATATTTATGTGTATTGTGAAATCTGTGACCACCACACACCAATCAGGTAATGTCCACCCCTTTATTCTACACTCACTCCTGCCTCTAACTCGTCCTCCTCATCCCTCTAGTTCTAGCCTCTTTTAGACGTTTTTATATGTACTCTTATGGTGTACAATTCTGACTATTTGTCCATCTCATTCTCTTGGTCCTCCTTTTTAATTGTATTTATTAAATGTTTTATTTTATGTGTTGATATTCTTGTTAAGGTATATTAAGTATTTATTGAATTTGTGTTTTATTTGAGATTAAGTATGTTCATGGTATAGTGTGATGATGTATTTATTAATGTGTCAATGTTGACAATATTTTATGTTTTAGCTTTTAAACATATATTTATTGTCTTAGCCTTTTCTATATTATTTTAATTACATTCATTTATTATGCTTATTTATATTATGTTTTTATATGTTTTTTTAGTGTGCCCTGATAACCCCTGATGAAGTACAACACGAAACACGGTCCTGTGTTGGGTTTAGGCCACCTTATGATTGTTAAATAAAGGTGTTGTGTGTGAACCTGCCACTCTTTTGTTTTTGGCTTCTGTTCTGCCTTGAGTGGTTGTTGCTGTTCTTTTTGTTGGTTTTGACTTGGATTTACTGGCAGTTACAGAAACATGGTTCACAGAAAACCATGACTGGGATGTAACTATACCTGGCTATACTTTATTCAGAAAGGACAGAGTAGGAAGAAGGGGAGGAGGAGTGGCACTATATGTAAAAACTACTATTAAAGCTTTGGAATTACAGAGCTTAAAAGGGAGAGAGGAGGCATTGTGGGTTAAACTAGAAAGAGGGAAAGAGAAATATATTTGCATTGGTGTGATATACAGACCTCCCTCACAAGAGGAAGAGGTGGACAGAGAGTTAATTGAAGACATACGCAGCATTGCTAGTTAAGGGGAAGTGCTACTGATAGGAGATTTCAATATGCCAGATGTTGATTGGCACATCCCTGCTGCAGTATCATCTAGAAGTAAGGAGATCCTGGATTCTCTACAGGGAGAACTATTCAAGCAATTGGTAACAGACCCCACACGTGAAGGGGCCATACTGGACTTGGTGCTTACCAATGGTGAAAGTGTTTCTGATGTTGTAGTGGGAGATAATTTTGCATCCAGTGATCACCAGATGGTGTGGTTCAGTATTAGGACTAGGGCTGTTAGAATCCATTCCAAGGTGAGGATCTTAGACTTTAGGAAGACTAACTTTGCGAAGATGGGCCAATACCTCAGGGAGTCATTAGTGGGATGGGAACAGCTGGGGGATGTAGAAAAACAGTGGGCAAAACTGAAAGGGGGTATTTTAAGGGCAACCAACCTTTTTGTTAAAATGGTAAATAAAGGCAAAAGGAAAAGGAGACCGCTATGGTTTTTGAAGGAAGTAGCTGAAAAAGTGAAGAAAAAGAGGGAGGCCTTCATGAAATACAAGAGATCACAGAGAGAGGAAGACAGGCATCTGTATTTGGAAAAACTTAGAGAAGCTAGCAAAGTAGTCAAGAAGGCAAAGATTCAAAAGGAGGAGGAAATAGCCAATGCAATAAAATGGGGGGATAAAACATTTTTCAGATATATTAGTGAGAAGAGGAAGGGCAAAAGTGGTATTGTCAGACTCAAGGGTGCACGGGGGGGAATATGTAGAAGCTGATAAGGATAAAGCGGAATTGCTTAACAAGTATTTTTGTTCTGTGTTCACAGATGAAGAACCAGGAGCAGGACCTCAGAAAACACCCACAAATAGGAACAGAAGCGAGGGACATCTTGAACAATTTTCAGAAGACTGTGTTCGTGAGAAACTAGCTCAACTTAAAGTAGACAAAGCGATGGGACCGGATGGGATACACCGTAGAATACTGAGGGAACTTGGGGACGTTCTAGCAACTCCACTGACTGACCTTTTCAATGCCTCGTTGGAGTCGGGAGTGGTGCCAAAGGACTGGAGAGAGGCTCATGTGGTGCCTTTACACAAAAGCGGAAGTAAGGATGTGGTTGAAAACTACAGGCCGGTTAGTTTAACTTCGGTGGTGAGTAAATTATTGGAAACGCTGCTGAAAGAGAAAATAGTGAGGTTTCTGGAGTCCAGCGGATTACAGAAATCGAGGCAGCATGGATTCACCAGAGGCAGGTCTTGTCAGACAAATCTGATTGATTTCTTTGACTGGGTGACCAGGGAGTTGGACCGAGGGAGAGCTCTAGATGTGGTGTATTTAGATTTCAGTAAAGCCTTTGACACTGTTCCTCAGAGGCGACTTATAAACAAACTGAGCACCCTAGGGATGGACCCTAAAGTTACTGCTTGGGTTAGAAATTGGTTGGGTGGGAGGTGACAAAGAGTACAAGTAAATGGAGCTCACTCTGAGGAGAAGGATGTTACCAGTGGTGTGCCCCAGGGATCTGTCCTTGGTCCGATTCTTTTTAACATCTTTGTTTGTGATATAGCGGAAGGGCTGTCGAGTAAGGTTTGCCTCTTTGCAGATGATACCAAAATCTGCAATAGAGTAGACACCTAGGAAGGTGTAGATAACACGAGGAGGGATCTAGCTAAGCTTGAAGAATGGTCTAGAATTTGGCAGCTGGGATTTAATGTTAAAAAATGTAAGGTCATGCATTTGGGCTGCAGCAATCCAAGGGAGCAATACAGTATAGGAGGTGAAGTACTTTTGTCCACCAAAGAAGAGCGGGACCTAGGCGTGGTTGTGTCTGATGATCTTAAGGTAGCTAAACAGGTAGAAAAGGCGACGGCAAAAGCTAGAAGGATGCTTGGGTGCATACGAAGAGGAATGGCTAGCAGAAAAAAGGAGGTGATAATGCCTCTGTATAAGTCTTTAGTGCAACCTCATTTGGAGCATAGTATGCAATTCTGGAGACCGCATCTTCAAAAGGATGTGAACAGGATGGAGTCGGTGCAGAGGGTGGCTACTAAAATGATTAGTGGGCTTCATTATAGAGCATATGAGGACAGACTTAAGGATCTTAATATGTACACCTTAGAGGAAAGGCGGGATAGAGGTGATATGATTGAGATGTTTAAATACCTCTGTGGCATAAATGTTCAGGGAGAGAGCCTCTTTCAATTGAAAGCAAGTTCTGCTATGAGGGGACATGGGATGAGGGTGAAGGGAGATAGATTCAGGAGTGATATGCGGAAATATTTCTTTACGGAAAGAGTAGTGGATCCATGGAATAGTCTCCCAGTGGAGGTGGTAGAGATGAGGACAGTAACTGAAATCAAAAAAGCATGGGACCAACACAGAGGATCTCTAAAGGTAAAAAGTAGACTGTTGTAGTTCTTGATATGGAAGGACAGACTAGATAGGTCATGTGGTCTTTTTCTGTCATCATGTTTCTATATATCCTTAAGTGGCCTTGGGCAAGTCACTTAACCCTCCATTGCTCAGAAAAATCCATGTTATCAATGTCCCTGTTTAATGTACGTTTACTAAGTTTAAGTTACAATTTATTTATTTATTTATTTTTATTTAACAAATTTTTATATACCGCAACCTTCCGAGGATCAGGTGCGGTTTACATATAACAATTGAGTAAACAGGTAGGCATTACTGTTTTTACATTGAACGATAACATGAACTATGTGCAATTAACATTTGAACTTTGTATGTAAACCGCTTTGTATGTAAACCGCTTTGATTGAAATAACGCGGTATAAAAAAAACTGTTAAATAAATAAATAAATATTAAAAGATAAATCTAGCTACCTAATGACATGTTCTTAACATCAATCATCAATATAGGTTTTGCTCAAGATTAGAAGGGATGAAAGAGCACTTCACCTACTATGTAAAGTCACTACGCTATTTTAAGAGAAACAAGTGCTTTTCATGGCCAGCATTGTCTAGGGAAAGAAAAAGCATTGAGGCACCATTCCCAGTTGGCTGTTATATGGCACTAACAGTTCAGCCTTGGAGCAGATTCTTCTACGAGCAAAAACACTGAAGGGATGGTGTGGTTAGAGGAAAGGTAATCACAGTAACATAGTAAATGATAGTAGACAGATGACCAGCATGGCCCATTTAAGTCTGCTCAATTAGGGTTTTAACAGCCATTCCATGTAGGTTATCCCCTCATAAAAAGAGGAGAGGAGAGTAACCTGCATCTGGTCAATTGAACCTATTATGCACAGGAACATCCAGTTTACTTAGTGGTAGAAAAAACACATTTGCATGATAAAATAAGAAATCTGATTTGATTACTATAACTTGCCTTTTCTTACAAAGCCCAAGGTGAGGTATAGCACAGTTACTTACCTGTAACAGGTGATCTCTGGGAACAGCAGGAATTAGTCCTCACATATGGGTACGTCGGAACCGACGGAGCCTGCGCGGGAAAGCTCCCCAGCTTCCCAGAAAGGAAGCTTTTGGGGCCTCCCACTGCACATGCGCGCTGCCTTCCCGCCTTCCTGACCAGCTCTCCTCAGTTCGAGTTTATAGCTGAGACAATAGAGAGAGGAAAGGAAGATAGATAGAAGATACAACTCCTAGGGGAGGTGGGTGGGTTGTGAGGACTAATTCCTGCTGTTCCCAGAGATCACCTGTTACAGGTAAGTAACTATGCTATCTCCAGGAACAAGCAGGAATAAGTCCTCACATATGGGGACTCCCTAGCTAAGATGCCTGGGAGATCCCCTTTCAAGGGTTCGCCATCTTCGTATGGATCTCAGGCATCCATCCTGGGAAGGTGGGCAGGAGTTGTTCAAGTATGGAACAGGTGTTTGAGGACAGCCTGACCAAACAAGGCATCCCGGCGGGAGTCCTTGTCCAAACAGTAATGGGCTGTGAAGGTATGAAACGAGGCCCAGGTGGCGGCTCGACAGATCTGATCTATGGATACAGAGTGAAGATGAGCCATAGAAGTGGCCATGGCTCTCACATTGTGAGCTGAGACATGGCCTTCCAGAGAAATGTTTTTACTCTGGTAAGCAAAGGAAATACACTGAGCAATCCAATTGGAAAGTGTACGTTTGGAGACTGGAAGTCCCAAATGAGAAGGATCAAAAGCCACAAAAATTTGGGAAGACTTTCGATGTGGCTGAGTCCTGTTGAGGTAAAAGGCAAGAGCTCTTTTACAATCTAGAGTATGAAGGTTCCTCTCTGCATTGGATGCATGAGGAGCCGGGAAAAAGACAGGTAGATATACCTCTTGATTAAGATGAAAAGGTGAGACCACTTTGGGCATAAAGTGGGGATTCGTCCTAAGGACCACCTTATCACGATGAAACCTAGTATAAGGTGGATGAGCCACTAAGGCCTGTAGTTAACTGATGCGGCGAGCCGAAGTGACTGCAATAAGGAAAAGGACCTTCCAGGAAAGAAATTTCAAGGAGGTAGAAACCAACGGTTCAAAAGGTGGCTTCATGCTACCGGAGGAGGTCGGATGGGAGGCTTAGTTAGAGTCAGGCCTCTCATGAACCTTGCAATAAGAGGATGAGAGGAGACAGGTTGTCCATTTAGAGGTTTTAAGGATGCTGCAATAGCGCTCAAATGGACTCTCACTGAATTCGTCTTAAGGCCTGCATTAGAAAGATGCAGGAGATAGTCTAGTAGAGAATTCAAAGGAAGTGCTAGAGGGTCAAGACCCTGTTGAGCACACCAAATGGAAAAGCATTTCCATTTGAAAGCATAGGAACGCCTCGTGGAGGGTTTCCTAGAGGCATGAAGGATATCTTTCACTGGTTGAGAAAGATTGAAGTCATGAAGGCTTAGGCCTTCAGTAACCAAGCTCTGAGGTGTAGGGACTTGGGGTTTGGGTGCCACAAAGTCCCCTCCTCCTAAGACAGAAGGTCTGGCGCAGTTCCCAGGTCCAGGGAGGGTACCTGGGAGAGATGCAGAAGTAGAGGGAACCACACTTGGCGTGGCCAGCGTGGAGCTATGAGGATCATCGACCCGTGATTCCTCTGGAGTTTGAACAGAGTCTTGGGAATCAAAGGAATGGGTGGAAAGGCATATAGGAATTCCTGACCCCAATGCAGGAGAAAGGCGTCGCTGGCCTGAGCTCCCTGACACGGAGTCCTGGAACAGAACCGGGGAAGTTTGGCATTCCACGGACTTGCAAAGAGGTCTATGTCCGGGGTTCCCCATTCCTGAAAGATTTTGCGTATCTGGTCCAGATGTAGGGACCATTCGTGTGGAAGCAGAACTCGACTGAGTCTGTCTGCCCGAGAGTTTTGAACCCCTGGAAGATACACTGCCAGAAGATGAATTTGATGCTCTCTGGCGAAGGCCCATAATCTGAGAGCTTCGTTGCAAAGCGACAGAGAGCCTGTCCCTCCTTGTTTGTTTACGTAGAACATGGCCACCTGATTGTCTGTATGAACTAGGACGGTCAGGTTGACAAGGAGGGTATGGAAGACTTTGAGGGCAAGGAAGATTGCTCGCAGTTCCAGGAGGTTGATGTGAAGGGTGGTCTCCTGTGGAGACCAAGTACCCTGAGTGGAGAGGTGTTGAAGATGGGCTCCCCACCCTGTTTGGGAGGCATCTGTTGTGAGGGTTGCTTGGGGCAACAAAGGTTGGAAGGGGGCCCCCAACGACAGAGTCTTGGTGGATATCCACCATTGGAGGGACCAAAACAGACGTTTTGAGGTGAGTATTTGGTCGGAGAGCGCTCCTGATGCTTGAGTCCACTGGGTGGCCAAGGTCCATTGAGCTGCTCTCATATGAAGACGAGCATAGGGCACCACGTGTACCGTGGAGGCCATGTGGCCCAGAAGTCGCAGCATTTCCCTGGCTGTCAAGTGAGTGCTGGACTGAGCTTGGGAAGCCAAGCACACCAGACGTTGGCCCCGGACCTGAGGAAGGTAGGCCCTTGCAGTGGTGGTGTCCAACTGGGCCCCTATGAATTCCAGAGACTGAGTAGGGATGAGTTGAGACTTGGGAAGGTTTACACCAGTCCCAGATACTGCAGAATGTGTCTCGTGCGGTCCAGGGAAATCTGGGCCTCTGACTGAGATGAAGCTCGGATGAGCCAGTCGTCCAGATATGGGAATACAAAAATTCCCAGACCTCTTAGAAATGCGGCTACAACTGCCATGCATTTGGTGAACACTCTTGGAGCAGAGGCTAGACCGAAGGGAAGCACTCTGTACTGGAAATGTTTTCCCTGGAACAGAAATCGTAGATATTTTCTGTGGGATGGGTGGATGAGTATATGTGTGTACGCATCCTTGAGATCTACAGAACAAAGCCAATCCTGACTCTGAAGGTATGGAAGGAGAATGCCCAGAGAAAGCATTTTGAATTTCTCCTTGTATAGAAATTTGTTCAATTCTCTCACATCTAGGATAGGTCTGAATCCCCCTGTCTTCTTTGGTATGAGAAAATAAGGGGAGTAGAAACCTGTCCCTTGTTGAAGAAGAGGAACCTCTTCTATTGCCCTTTGGGCAAGGAGGGAAGAGACTTCCTGACCCAACAGGGCCAGGAGAGATGGGGGAGAATTGAAGTGCCTCACCATGGTATGTGGAGGAAGGTTGGAAAAATGAAGTTTGTAGCCCTCTCTGATGATAGAGAGGGTCCAGTGCTCTGATGTAATTTGCTCCCATCTGGGAGCAAAGTGAGCTAACCTTCCGGGAATGGTGAGGGGCTCTGGTTGTTCTAGAGCCAGAAAGGTTAAGTTCTCTAGGGGCAAGTCAAAACCCCTGAGGGGGTTGAGCCTGCTGAGGAGTGGCAGACGCTGCAGGCTTTGACCTTGCCTGTTTAGGTTGCTGACGCTTAGCAGCAAAGCGAGGCTGGGAAGATTGTTGGCCAGTATTTGTGGAAAATCTGGCCTTGTAGTAAGGCCTCTTGAAAGACTTTTTCTTGGCAGGAGTAGAGGTAGACTTAGAAAGTCTATCTAAGGTAGCATTTTCTGCGTCCATTTGAGTGGCTTTAATTTGCCAGTCTTTACCAAATAAGTTCTCACATGTACAGGGCAGATTCCGTAAGCCATCCAGGACCCAGGGTTCTAGGTCAGAGGCCTGGAGCCAAGCAAGTCGTCGGGCTGCAATAGCAATGCCCGAAGCTCTACCGGCACCCTCAAAGGAATCAAAGGCTGCTCTGTTGGAGAACTTAGAAACATCTAGAAGCTGTTTCACCAGAGAAATGAACTCCTCCTTTCTATCCTCAGGGATAAAGGGGGCAAAATGCCATACCTTTAGGGCAAGTTCCCTTAGAAACATGCCCATATACAGACTATATGAATTAATCCTGGCTATAAGCATAGTAGCCTGGAAGATTTTCCTACCAAAAGAGTCTAGGGTCTTACATTCTCGCCCTGGAGGGGTAGAAGAGTGCCTTTTGGTACTCTTAATCTTTTTCAGCGCAGACTTCACCACAATGGAATGGTGAGGCAGCTGAGTTTTTTGAAAACCAGGAGAAGGAGGGACCCGGTACATGGTGTCCAACCTACGGGAATGAGGAGACAACGTTAGAGGAGCCTCCCATAAGTCCATCAAGTGTTCTTGAAGGATTTCATGGATAGGTAGGGTGACTGCCTCTTTAGGAACCTTAGGGTATCCTAAAATATCCAATTTCTTTGATCTAGGTTCTTTTTCAGAGGATGTAGTAATAGAAAGTCCTTTAGCTACTTCTATAATGAAGTCTTGAAAGGACAAATCCTCTGGTGGAGACATTCTCCTCTTTGGGGAAGAAGGCTCTTCAGGAAGAACAAGAGACAGCTCATCAGAGTCATCAGAGGAGTCAAAATCCTCAGAAGAATCAGAGTATCCTCTATTTGCTTCCAACGCACGATACGCATACCGCTCGGTATCGACATCAGGTGTACCGGGTATGGGATCGGTATCGGGCAAAAACCCGGATCCGGCATGCGGAACTGATCTGCATTTGGAAGACGATGGTCTCGGTTCCGGTATGGGGGACGGTACCGGAACCGGACCCGGAACCGCTGGATGCGGTACCGAGGGCGTCGCAGCTTTAATAAAAGCCAGAATGGCCTGCTGCATGGTCTGAACAGTATTGTCCATAGACGCCACTGCTGCCTGGATGTCGGTACCGGCATGGGCCGGTACCCCAGAGCAGTCTAACAGGTGATCAGTCGAGGCCGTGCCATTGATGTCAACCTGTAACCCCATAGATGGAGCTTTGGAAGCCAGAGCTTCCCGCCGGGGTTGTTTGGCTGGGGGGCAGGGTCCTCCGACTCAAGATTGAGGGCCTCTCGATACTTTGAAGGAGATTTGCCTTTTGAGGACCTGCCCGAAGAAGGTTTGGTTACCTGAGATCCATCCGGAGAGGAAGACCTGGATGACTGTGATGCTGGATTATCTGAAGCAAACAGTACATGGAATTTGTTGGCCCGGTTCTGCAAACCACGTTTAGACATCTGGGAGCAGGACGGGCAGTCCGGAATGGAGTGGTCAGGCCCCAAACATTTAAGACACCAGTCATGGGTGTCTGTAACAGAAATAACAGCACTACACTTGGTACACTTTTGAAACCAGGGGCTGGTTTCTCCATGAGGAGAATTTGTGTAGGCCTGAGGCCTAACCGAAGTCACCAAGTTGTGCTAAAAGAAAAGTTTTTTTGTTTTTTTTTTGAAAGAAAAGAAAAGAGAGACCGGCAGTACCGGTTTCGGTATGGGGAAGGCAGGTACGCGGTCTAAAGAAACAAACTAAAATAAGAATTTCTTCAGCGGTGACAGGAACACGACCTGCTGGCTCCGCGGAAAAAGAGAAACTGAGGAGAGCTGGTCAGGAAAGCGGGAAGGCAGCGCGCATGTGCAGTGGGAGGCCACAAAAGCTTCCTTTCTGGGAAGCTGGGGAGCTTTCCCGCGCAGGCTCCGTCGGTTCCGACGTACCCATATGTGAGGACTTATTCCTGCTTGTTCCTGGAGATACCATAAAACAAATATAGACAATTAAAAACAAAAGTAATTATACTAATCAAAAATAAAACAAAAACAGACATAAGAACTTAAGATCTGCCATCCTGGGTCAGACCAAAGCTCCATCAAGTCCAGTATCCTGTGTCCCACAGTGGCCAATCTAGGTCACAAATATCTGACAGGATCCCAAAAAGTTGACAGATTCCAGACTGCTTATCCCAGGGATACAAAATGAATTTCCCTTAGTCTACTTCAGTAATGGTTTATGGACTTTCTCCAGGAACTTGTCCAGACCTTTTTTAAACTGAGCTACACTAACATCTTTTACATCATCATCTGACAAATTCCAGAGCTTACTTACATTTATTTTTTTATTTATTTTATTTATTTATTTTATTTTCTTATATACCGCGCTATTCTGCATCAGTGCGGTTTACATTGAACAAACTGAAATTACATTGAACAGGGCATTATAACTTGGAGATAACTATTTTTTTTACAGGGAACATGGGCTATGGAGGGTTAAGTGGCTTGCCCAAGACCACAAGGAGCACCTGTGGGACTAGAAACCCCAAGGTTGCTGTCCTCTAGTGGGATTTGAACCCCCGACCTTCCGGCCTGAAGTACCTTGCCCCAACCACTAGGCCACTCCTCCACTTACATGTTGAGTGAAAAAATAATTCTAATTAAACGTACAATTTTGTAGTTTCATTGTATATCCCCCCAGTCTTTGTACTTTTTGAAGGAATAACCAATTCACGTTTACTCATTCGACTCCTCTCATCATTTATATACCTTTATCATATCTTCTCTCAGCTGTCTCTTTTCCAAGTTGAAGAGCTTTAACCTTTTACGCCTTTCTTCATAGAGATATCCTTCCATCCCCTTTATCATTTTGGTCACCCTTCTTTGTACTTTTTCTAATTCTGCTATATCTTTTTTTTAAATGTGGTAACTAGAACTACATGCAAAACTCAAGGTGCGGTTGCCTTTCCTTATAATTCTTAGCATTATTGGCTGCCCTAAACACAAAGCAGAGGATTTAAACGTATTATCCATGGTGACGCCTAGAACCTTTTCCTGGATGGCAACTCCTAATGTGGAAACTTGTATCATGTAGCTATAGTTTGGGTTGTTCTTACATAAGTGCATAACTTTGCACATGTCCACATTAAACCTCATCTGTCATTTAGATGCTCAGTCTCCCAATATTGCAAGGTTCTCTTACAATTTTTCACCACCCTCTTGTGAATTAATAACTTTGAATATTTTTGTATTGTCTGCAAATTTAGTCATCTCATTTGTTCCATTTCCAGGCCCATTTATAAATATGCTAAAATGTAGTGGGTCCAAGACAGATCCTTGGGGTACTCCACTATTTACCGTATGGTTTATGGTTTCCTCCATTGAAAAAAATTGACCGTTTAGCCATGCTCTTTGGCATTTTATTTTCTATTTTTTAACCAGCTCTCGATCCATAATAAGATATTGTTTCCTATCCTATGACTTTTTAATTTCCTCAAGCGTATCTCATGAGGGATGTCTTGTCAAAGGCTTTCTGAAAATTCAGATACACTATATCAACTGGCTCACCTTTATCTACCTTTTTATTCACAACTTGAAAAAAAGTAGCAGACTGGTGAGGAGACACTTCCCTTGGCTACATCCATGTTGACTTTGTCCCATTAAACCATGACTATTTATATGTTCAGTAATTTTGCTTTTTTTACAATGATTTCTACCATTTTGCCTGGTATAGACATCAGACTCACTGGTCTGTAGTTTCCCGGATCACCCCTGGAATCCTTTTAAAAAAGGTTAATGGTGGTGTACCCTGAGGATCTGTGCTGGGTCTACTGCTTTTCAACATATTCATAAATGACCTCGAAATGGAATATAACAAGTGAGGTGATCAAACCTGCAGATGATGCAAAATTATTCAAAGTTGTTAAACAAAAGAGGATTGTGAAAAACTGCAGGAGGACTTTAAGAAATTGGGAGACTGAGCATTCAAATGGCACATTAAATTTAATGTGAACAAGTGCAAAGTTCTGCATTTAGGGAAGAACAACCCAAACTACAGTTACACGATGCTAAAGGTTCCACATTAGGAGCCATCATCTAGGAAAAGGATCTAGGCTTCATCATGGCTAATACAGCAGTGGCGGCCAAAAAAGCAAATAGAATGCTAAGAATTATAAGGAAAGAAAATGGAGAATATAACCAAGGATATTTTAATGCCTCTGTATTGCTCAATGGTGCAACCATACCTTGAATATTGTGTGCAATTGTGGTTGCCATATCTTAAAAAGGATATAGCAGAATCAGAAAAGGTCAGAGAAGAGCAACCAAAATGATAAAGGGGATCTAAGGATACCCCTATGAGGGAAGGCTTAAAAGGTTAGGGCTCTTCAACTTGGAAAAAAAGATGCCTGAGGGGATATATGATAGAGGTCTATAAAATAATGAATAGAGTGGAACAGGTAAACGTAGATTGGTTGTCTACTCTTTCAAAAAGTAGGAAGACTAGGGGACACATAATGAAACTACATTTAAGGCTAATCGGAAAAAATATTTTTTTCACACAATGTGTAATCAAGCTCTGGAATTCACTACCAGAGAATGCAGTAAAAGCTGTTAGTGTAGCTGAGTTTAAAAGAGCTTTGGCCAAGTTCCTGGAGGAAACATCCATAAACCATTATTAAATAAGACCCCTGTGATAAGCAGCATGGAATCCATGTATTTTTTTGGAAATCTCACAGGTACTTTTGGACGCTGTTGGAAACTGGATACTGGGCTTGATGGATCCTTAGTCTGATCCCATATGGCATATTTTATGTTCTTATACCATATTGTTGCAATAAAGCACAGTTACTTACCTGTAACAGGTGATCTCTGGGAACAGCAGGAATTAGTCCTCACATATGGGTACGTCGGTACCGACGGAGCCCGTGCGGGAAAGCTCCCCAGCTTCTTAGAATAGAAGCTTTTGGGACCTCCCACTGCACATGCGCACTGCCTTCCCGCCTTCCTGAACAGCTCTCCTCAGTTTCGAGTTTATAGCTGAGTCAACAGAGAGAGGACAGGAAGATAGATAGATAAAAGATACAACTCCTAGGGGAGGTGGGTGGGTTGTGAGGACTAATTCCTGCTGTTCCCAGAGATCACCTGTTACAGGTAAGTAACTGTGCTATCTCCAGGAACAAGCAGGAATAAGTCCTCACATATGGGGACTCCCTAGCTTAGATGCATGGGATCCCCTGTAAAGGTTCGCCATCTTCGTATGGATCTCAGGCATCCATTCTGGGAAGGTGGGCAGGAGTTGTTTAGGAATGGAACAGGTGCTTGAGGACAGCCTGGCCAAACAAGGCATCCCGGCGGGAGTCCTTGTCCAAACAGTAATGGGCTGTGAAGGTATGAACCGAGGCCCAGGTAGCGGCTCGACAGATCTGATCTATGGAAACAGAGTGCAGATGAGCCATAGAAGTTGCCATGGCCCTCACATTGTGAGCAGTGACATGGCCTTCCAGAGAAATGTTTTTGCTCTGGTAAGCAAAAGAAATACACTGAGCAATCCAATTGGAAAGTGTACGCTTGGAGACTGGAAGTCCCAAATGGGAAGGATCAAAGGCCACAAAAAGTTGAGAAGACTTTCGATGTGGCTGAGTCCTATTAAGGTAAAAAGCGAGAGCTCTTTTACAATCCAGAGTATGAAGGTTCCTCTCTGCATTGGATGCATGAGGAGCTGGAAAAAAGACAGGTAGATATACCTCTTGATTAAGATGAAAAGGCGAGACCACTTTAGGCATAAAGTGGGGATTCGTCCTAAGGACCACCTTATCATGATGAAATCTTGTGTAAGGTGGATTAGCCACTAAAGCCTGCAGCTCACTGATGCGGCGAGCCGAAGTGACTGCAATGAGGAAGATGACCTTCCAGGAAAGAAATTTCAAGGAGGTGGAAAACATTGGCTCAAAAGGTGGCTTCATAAGTTGACCGAGCACTAGATTCAAATCCCATGCGACCGGGGGTGGTCTGATGGGAGGTTTAGTGAGAGTCAGGCCTCTCATGAATCTTGCAACAAGAGGATGAGAGGAGATAGGTTGTCCATTTATATGTTGCAAGGATGCTGCAATAGCACTTAAATGGACTCTTACCGAATTCGTCTTGAGGCCTGCATTGGATAGATGCAGGAGATAATCAAGAAGAGAATTCAAAGGAAGTGCCAGAGGGTCAAGACCCTGCTGAGCACACCAAATGGAAAAACGTTTCCATTTGAAAGCATAGGAACGCCTGGTAGAGGGTTTCCTAGAGGCAGAAAGGATATCTTTCACTGGTTGGGAAAGATGAAAGTCTTGAAGGCTTAAGCCTTCAGTAACCAAGCACTGAGGTGAAGGGATTTGGGGTTTGGGTGCCACAAAGTCCCCTCCTCCTGAGACAGGAGGTCTGGCGCAGCTCCCAGATCCAAGTAGGATCCCTGGGAGAGCTGTAGAAGTAGAGGGAACCACACTTGGCGTGGCCAGCGTGGAGCTATGAGGATCATAGTTCCATGATCCCTCTGGAGTTTGAACAGAGTCTTGGGAATCAAAGGAATGGGTGGAAAGGCATATAGGAATGCCTGACTCCAATTCAGGAGAAAGGCGTCCGTAGCCTGAGCTCCCTGACACGGAGTTCTGGAACAGAACCGGGGAAGTTTGGCATTCCACGGACTTGCAAAGAGGTCTATGTCCGGGGTCCCCCATTCCTGAAAGATTCGGTTTATTTGGTCCAAATGTAGGGACCATTCGTGTGGCAGCAGAACTCGACTGAGCCTGTCTGCCCGAGAGTTTTGAACTCCTGGGAGATACACTGCTAGCAGGTGAATCTGATGCTCTCTGGCGAAGGCCCATAGTCTTAGAGCTTCGTTGCAAAGCGACAGAGAGCCCGTCCCTCCTTGTTTGTTTATGTAAAACATGGCCACCTGATTGTCCGTCTGAACTAGGACAGTGAGGTTGGCTAGGAGGGAGTGGAAGACCTTGAGGGCAAGGTAAATTGCTCGCAGTTCCAGAAGATTGATATGAAGGGTGGTCTCCTGTAGAGACCAAGTGCCCTGAGTGGAGAGAGTTTGCAGATGGGCTCCCCACCCTGTTTGGGAGGCATCTGTTGTGAGGGTTGCTTGGGGTAGCAATGGTTGAAATGGAGCCCCCAACAACAGATTCTTGGTGGAAGTCCACCAGTGGAGGGACCAAAACAGACGATCGGAGGTTTGTATTTGGTCTGAGAGCGCTCCTGACGCCTGAGTCCACTGAGTGGCCAGGGTCCATTGAGCTGCTCTCATATGAAGACGAGCATAGGGCACCACATGCACTGTGGAGGCCATATGACCCAGTAGGCGTAGCATTTCCCTGGCTGTCAAGTGAGTGCTGGACTGAGCTTGGGAGGCCAAACTCAGGAGGCGCTGGCCTCGAACATGTGGAAGGTAGGCCCTTGCAGTGATGGTGTCCAACTGGGCCCCTATGAATTCTAGAGATTGAGTAGGGATGAGTTGGGACTTGGGAAGGTTTACTACCAGTCCCAGATACTGCAAAAGGCTCCTTGTGTGGTCCAGGGAAATCTGGGCCTGTGACTGAGTTGGAGCTCGGATGAGCCAGTCGTCCAGATATGGGAAGACAAAGATTCCCATGCCTCTTAGAAATGCGGCTACGACTGCCATGCATTTTGTGAATACTCTTGGAGCAGAGGCTAGACCGAAGGGGAGTACTCTGTATTGGAAATGTTTTCCCTGAAACAGAAAGCGAAGATACTTTCTGTGGGATGGATGGATGAGTATATGTGTATACGCATCCTGTAGGTCTAGAGAACAAAGCCAGTCCTGACCCTGGAGGTAAGGAAGGAGAATGCCGAGAGACAGCATTTTGAATTTCTCCTTGAAGAGACATTTGTTCAATTCTCTCAGATCTAGGATTGGTCTGAATCCCCCTGTCTTCTTTGGAATGAGAAAATAAGGGGAGTAGAAACCGGACCCTTGTTGAGGAAGAGGAACCTCTTCTATGGCCCCTTGGGCAAGAAGAGAGGAAACCTCTTGACCCAACAGGGTTAGGAGAGATGGGGGAGAATTGAATGGTCTCACCATATGATGGGGAGGAAGGCTGGAGAAATGAAGTTTGTAACCCTCTCGAATGATAGAGAGGGTCCATTGTTCTGTTGTGATTTGTTCCCATCTGGGAGCAAAGTGAACCAACCTTCCGGGTATGGTGAGAGGTTCTGGTTGTGTTAGAACCAGAAGTGGCAAGTTCCCTAGGAGCAAGTCAAAACCCCTGAGGGGTTGGAGCCTGCTGAGCTACAGTAGCTGCTGCAGGCTTAGCTCGTGCTTGTTTGGATTGCTGACGCTTAGCAGTATAGCGAGGTTGAGAAGACTGCTGGCCAGTATTTGAAGCAACTCTGGCCTTCTTATAGTAAGGCCTTTTAAAAGACTTTTTCTTAGTAGGAATTGAAGTGGACTTTGAAAGTCTTTCCAAGGTGGCATTTTCAGCATCCATCTGGGTGGCTTTGATTTGCCACTCTTCCCCAAATAAGTTCTCACCTGTACAGGGCAGATTCCGTAAGCCATCTAGAACCCAAGGTTCCAGATCAGAGGCCTGGAGCCAAGCAAGACGTCGGGCTGCAATAGCAATGCCCGAAGCCCTACTGGCTCCCTCAAAGGAATCATATGCTGCCCTATTAGAGAACTTAGAAACCTCTAAGAGTTGTTTCACTAGGGAAAGGAATCCCTGCTTTTTATCCTCAGGGATAAAGGGGGCAAAATGCCGCACCTTTTTGGCAAGTTCCTCCAGGAACATGCCCATATAGAGACTGTAGGAATTAATCCTGGCTATAAGCATACTAGCCTGGAAAATTTTCCTACCAAAAGAGTCCAAAGTCTTACATTCCCGTCCTGGAGGGGTGGAAGAGTGCCTTTTGGTACTCCTAATCTTCTTCATTGCAGACTTCACCACAATAGAGTGGTGGGGCAATTGAGTCTTTTGGAAACCAGGAGAAGGAGGGACCCTATACATGGTGTCCAACCTACGGGAATAAGGAGACAAAGTCAAAGGATTTTCCCAGAAATCCATCAGTTGTTCTTGAAGGATTTCATGGATAGGCAGGGTAACTGCCTCCTTAGGGGCCTTTGAGTATCCCAAAATATCCAGTTTTTGGATCTGGGTTCCTTTTCAGAGGATGTGGTAATAGAAAGGGCTGTAGCCATATCTAAAACAAAGTCCTGGAAGGACAAATCCTCTGGAGGGGACATTCTCCTTTTAGGAGAAGAGGGCTCCTCAGGTAAGTTGAGTGAAAACTCAGCAGAATCATCAGAGGAGTGAAAATCCTCAGAGGAATCGGTGCTTTCCTCTAACGCACGATACGCGTACCGATCGGTATCGATATCGGGCGTATCGGGTATGGAACCGGTATGGAGCGAAAGCCCATACGGTACCGACTTGCGTTTAGAGGTGGACGGCCTCGATACCGGCATGGCGGACGATACCGGTATCGGGCCCGGAACCGCTGAAAGCGGAACCGATGGCGTTGCAGCTTTAATGAAAGCCATGACGGCCTGCTGCATGGACTGTACAGTATCGCCCATGGACGCCATAGCTGCCTGGATGTCGGTACCGGAGTGACCCGGTACCCCAGAGCAGGCTAACAGGTGATCTGTCGAGGCCGTAGCATCGATATCAACCTGAGACCCCTGAATTGGCGTTTTTGGAAGTTGGACTTCCCGCCGGGGTTGTTTGGCTGGGGCAGGGTCCTCAAGTTCTAAGCTAAGAGCCTCTCGATGCTTTGAAGGAGATTTGCTCTTTGAGGACTTGCCCACAGAAGGTTTGGTTACCTGAGATCCATCCGGAGAAGAAGACCTGGATGACTGTGATGCTGTATTCTCTGAAGCAAACAGCACATGGAATTTGTTGGCCCGGTTCTGCAGCCCACGTTTAGACATGTGGGAGCAAGATGGGCAGTCCCCAAACATTTCAGACACCATTCATGGGTGTCTGTGACTGAAATAACAGCATTACATTTGGTACACTTCTTAAATCCAGGGGCTGGCTTCTCCATGAGGAGAAATTGAGTAGGCCGAGAGGCCTCTCTGAAGTGACCAAAAAGCTAAAAAATAAGAAAAAAGAATTATAATTTTTTAAAGAAAGAAAGAAAAGACCGGCGATACCGGTATCGGTATGGGGAAGGCAGGTACGCGGTCTAAAGAAACAAATAAAATAACAATTTCTTCAGCGGTGACAGGAACACGACCTGCTGGCTCCGCGGAAAAAGAGAAACTGAGGAGAGCTGTTCAGGAAGGCGGGAAGGCAGTGCGCATGTGCAGTGGGAGGTCCCAAAAGCTTCTATTCTAAGAAGCTGGGGAGCTTTCCCGCACGGGCTCCGTCGGTACCGACGTACCCATATGTGAGGACTTATTCCTGCTTGTTCCTGGAGATAGTTTATACCCTGGTATCCCATTGGCTATCCTTCTTCCACCAAGCTTCTGAGATGCTAATTATATTTACCTCTTCATTCAGCGCTATATATGCTAAATCTCCCATCTTATTTTTCAGATTTCTACAATTTGTATACAGACATTTTACATGTGCTTTTTGTTCATATTGACCATATCAGTTTGAATCTTTCAACTCTGTCTGCTTTTTTAGCTTTCCAAACCAATGCAGCTGGAAAGAATTATATAGAAGGGGCAAAAATGTCTGTCCATCCATCCGGGGGCAAAACAACTCTACAAAAATTTAACAGAATGGGATGAAACTTGGGATATGAGAAAACCTAGAAAAAAAAGACACATCAAGTTTGAAAATAGGCCAACTCGAACTAGGACTCTAGAGATATAAGCCTTCCCAAAAATTAGCCCAATGCATTTCTATGGGAGAAAGTGTTCCAACTTCTGCAGCATAGAAACTAACATACAATAAACATAGCAGTTAGGACATTTCCTTTTCAAACTCACTCTCCCTGTTCTCTACTCTCCCAAACTCCTCCACCCCATGCACTGACCCAAACACCCAAAATACTCCTTCACAACTGTCCTACCAACCCATCTCCACCACAAAAAAAAATACCCCCCTAACTACCTCCAAAATGCCCCAACCAAAGAAATTACACCCCTAAAACTGCCCTACTACACTGCAAACTGTCCCACCCCAAAAACAATCTCACCCCCAAAAAATACCCCTTACAACTGTCCTACCACTCCACAAACTGTTCCACCCTCACGTTCTCCCCTCTGTAATTCCACTACTACCTCACAAACTATTCCCACCTGCAAACAATACCCAACTACCCTACTTACAGAAACCATCCTTCAACTGCCCCACCGCTAAAAAATACCCCCCCACACACACACAACTTCCCTGCAACCCCAAAAACTGCCCCATTCCTGTTTTAAAAAAAATACTCTGCACAATTATCCCCTTGGAAACTGCCCCACCCAAAAACTACCATGCTGTAACTGCCTCATCAACCTGTACATTGCTCCACCCCTAGAAAACACACCCTCACAACTTCCCTACCCCTTCAAACTATCCCACCTTAAAAGAAAATACCCACAACTTCCCCAGCACCTCACAAAATGCCCCACCTCCAAAACCCATCCTGCAATTCTCTCACCACCCACCTCACCAACTGCCCCTGAACCAGTCACACACCCAAACAAAGCCCTCATTCCTAAAGACTATTGCCCCACAATTGCTCCACCCCCAAAACTACCTCCTCATAACTACCACACCCACCCACACACTGCCCCTACTTCTAAAAAAAAAAAAAAAATCCCTTGCAACTGGCCTATCACTCCACAAAACTGCCCCACCATCTTGCAAAAATGCTTCACACCAAAAACTGCCCCCCTGCAACTGGCCAACACTCTCAACAAATGCCCCTGTATCTACCCCACCATCTAGCAAATTGCCTCCACTTCCAAAATCTATCACCATGCAATTGCCCTACCACCCTACAAACTGCCCAATACACCAAAATTATCCCCATGCAATTGCCCCATTTAAACTCCCCACACAAATGGCCCATTCCTAAAAACTCCCCACTGTAACTGCCCCACCCATCCTGCAAACTATCCCCCCCTCTCTCCCCAACAACTGTCACCTATTTGCAAAACTACGTCCTCCATAAATGCCCCACCATCCTCGAGTATCCTAACATTGACAACATGTGTGCAGCACACACAGAACACACAACAGAGATACACAGACATAGCACATAACACAGGAACATCACATACACAGAGATACAGGGATTACAAATAATTCCCTAGCTGTGAAGTACTGTATTTTAAATTATTCACGTATATATTTCATTTTCTTTGCTGTTATTCTACTGTAAAAGCTATTACTTGAATTATATGCCACTCTTATTGGCTGATATTTGTACTATTAGCTAGTATCTGTTGCCATAGGCAGAGAACTGACAAGCTAAGAACATACCTATGGTCCAAAGTTTAAAGGGGGGTGGGGGGGGGGGGGGCTCCTGTTATATGTGCTCCCTACTCAGAAGGTTGGAAATGACAATTGTCTGGCTTTTTTCAGGATTCCACTGATTTTTACATTGATGTCTGGAAATTAGGAGGCAAAAATGTCTGCACATTTTTCTGAATTTAAAATCTTTATCTGCAGTTCTCAAATCCACTCTCCTGTATTAGTGAGCCTACCCTGCCTGCTTCCAATGTATGTAACTAGCAGCAGAGACTGTGGGTAGAGGCCAACCAATGGGAAGGCTGTGGGGGTGGAGCATTGGAATACTGTTCTAATTACAGAAAAGGGAAAGGTGAACTGAAAGAAGTTCCTGTGCTGTACAGTTCTTGCGTTTGGTGGGAGATAGAAGTAAAGCCCCCCCATCCCCTCCAAAAAAAGCCTTCATGCCTTTCTCTAGGAAAAGCAGTTCCATCAACTACAGCATACTAAACACTGAATCACAGTAACATAGCAATAATGCAATTCTATTTGCTAATCAGCCCTCCCCTCTTATCTCCTCCCAATCAGAGATTGTACTTCCTTGAGGGTCCTTTTCCTGGTCCAGACAGTAATATCGAGTTAGGACTGAAACTCCGATATCTTGTCTGGTGGCAGTAGGGTTGCCAACCTGCCGGTTTTCAGCTGGCCTGGCTGTTTTTTACATGGCCAGACCGGCTGCTGGCAGAGATGTAAGACCGGCCCTTGAAAAGCCATTTTTTTGCTCTGGCCGTGGGACCGGAAGTGGCCAGAGTAGAAAACCGGCTTTTCATCTGGGTCCTTGTCCCCACCAGCGCAGCCCTTCCTTCCCTCTGCAGCCACGGCTCCTGCTTCTTACAGAGCAACGGCTGCAATAAAGCTAATTTAAAAACAAAATTAAACCTGTGCAGAGCCCTTCAGTGCTATGGAACCCCTGCTGCAGCATCCCACCCCCTGTAGCATCACATCCTTTTGAGCACAGGACGCTGCAGCAGGGGTTCCATAGGGCCTGAGGGTCAGCACAGTTTCATTTTGTTTTTAAAATAGCTTTATTGCAGCAGCTGCTCTGTAAGAAGCAGGAGATGCGGCTACAAGTGGAAGGAGGTAGCAGAAGCAACTGACATGGGAGGTGGTGGGGGGGGGGAATGGAGACAGGAAGGCAGCTGAAAGAGGGGGGAAGTGAGGGCTGGAAGGCAGATGGCTGAAAGAGGAGGGAAGGTGAGGACTGAAAGGCAGCTGAAAGAGGGGGGGAAGGAGGTAGCTGGAAGGGAGCTGACATGAGGGAAGGTGGAGGTTGGATGGCAGCTGAAAGAGGGGGGGAGGTGGTGGCTGAAAGGGAGCTGAAAGAGGAGGGCAGGTGAGGGCTGGAAGGCAGCTGAAAAAGTGGCTGGAAGGGAGCCGACATGAGGGAAGATGAGGGCTGGAAGGGAGCTGACACAGTAAGGGAGGAAGAAGGTGGCAGAAAAGGAGCTGACAGACGGGGAAGGAGGGGGCTAGAATGGAGCTGACGCTTGGGGATGGGACTGGTAGGTGGTTGAGTAATGGGGGGTTCGAAGGAAGGGGGTACATGGGGATAGCAATGGAAGGGGGATGGACAGAGGATAGGGTGGCTAGAAGGGAGCTGGCATGGGGGTGGCACTGGGAGTGAAAGTCAGGGGCGGCTCTATAATGAGGCCGAGTGAGGCGGTGGCCTCAGACGGCAACTTTTTGGGGGCGGCAAAAATTGCCCCCAAAAAGACCGCCTCACTCAGCCTTCAAAAAAAAAAATTACCAACCCCCCCCCAATCGCCAGAGCTGCTGCTGCAGTGGCAGCGGCTCCAGCTCCTCTGATCTTTTTTTTTTCTTAAATTTCCCTTTGAAGGTCGGACTGGGCTGCCCTGGGGGGGAGGAGTAACACTGTAATGGGCTGATGGGAGGGCTAGGACTGGAAATGGGCTGATCGGGAGGGGGGCTAGGGCTGCTAATGGGCTGTCGGGAGGGTTAGAACTGAAAATGGGCTGATCGGGAGGGGGGGCTAGGACTGCTAATGGGCTGTCGGGAGAGTTAGAACTGGAAATGGGCTAATGGGGGTTAAGAATGGAAATAGGCTGATCGGGAGGGGGGCTAGAACTGGTAATGGGTTGATTGGTGGGGCTAGGACAGGAAATGGGCTGATTGGGGGGCTAGGACTGGAAATGGCCTGGGACTGGAAATGGGTTAATGGGGGAGGGGAGGAGAATGTTGCTGGCCCTGGAAGAAAACTAGGGGCTAGGGCTACAAATGGGCTGATGCAGGGGGATGGGAGAACAGGACTGGAAGAGAGCGGATACTGAGAGGGTCTGCCAGCGGAAGGAGGGGGCAGGAAGGGAGCTGACATGGGGGAAAGAGGGGGATGGAAAGGAGCTGATATGGTGGGGGAAGGAGGGGGCTGAAATGGAACTGATACCTGGGATGTACTGAAGGGGGACTGGAAGGGAGCTGATATTTGGGGATGGGAGTGGTAGGTGGCTGGGTAATGGGGGGGAGGCTGAAAAGGAGCTGATGTAAGAATGGCACTGGAAGGGAGATGTCTTTATCTTTATCTATTTAAGATAAAGATAAAGCTAAAGGGAGATGGACAGAGGATAGGGCGACTGGAAGGGAGCTGACTGGGGGGAGTGGCACTGAGAGTGGACGTGAGCTGATATCTGGGATGGTATTTGGACTAGAAAGGGCTGGACAGTGAGGAAGGAGGGAGACTGGAAGGGAATGGACACCAGTGGCAGCCGCGGGCATGCAAGGCGGTTGACAATGGAAGGTACTGGGAGGGGAGGACTAGAAAGGGGGCTGATACTGGGGAGGGTTACTGGAACTGAAAATGGACTGATGGAAGGAAGTGAAGAAAACAAAAGAAGAGATAAGAAATGGCAGATGGACCATAGACCACAGATAAGTTAAAAGAAGACAGAAAAGCAGAAGCCTCAGATCAGGACCAGCATGATCAGAGAATAAAATGGTCAGACAACAAAGGTAGAAAAAATAATTGTATTTAATTTTAGTGACTCGACTTTGTGCTATCTTTATATTTTACACAGTATTGGGGAACTGCATCTCTTATTTATCTGATGTTGCACTGCATGTGGACTCTGGCTTCTTGGGGTTTCAGTTTAAATTTTGTCTACATATTTTTATTTTTACTTTAGATTATGGTTACTTATTCTGTACTTGGTGAGGGTCGATGTTGTGAGTGTGTGACTGAGGCCAGGTGTTCTGTTAACATGGAGTTTGTACATAAGAACATAAGATATGCCATACTGGGTCAGACCAAGGTCCATCAAGCCCAGTATTCTGTTTCCAACAGAGGCCAATCTAGGTCATATGTACCTAGCAGCTTCCCCAAGGGACACAGGTACATAAAGATCTATACTGTACTGTATAAAATTTGGACTTGTTCAGCTTTTCAAATAGGTGTATGGATGTTCCAGGGCCCACTGTAGTATTTACAGTGACGCTTTTTTTGGATGGACTCCTTATGTGACTTTTGGAAGTTTGTGCTAATATGGTATGGTATGGTAGGTTTGCTCTTTGTTGTAGGGTTTTGTATTCGTTCACAATATGCCTGGTACTGGAGAATAGTGGTGGTGGTTGTTGTTAGTGAGATGATCAGAATCAGATTTTTTTTTTAAATATTGAGCTCTGTGGATGAATGTTCTGGTTCTGCTCTGCACCCACTCTGGATGCTAAATATATATTGAAAAAGAAAAAGCAAGAACCATAACGCAGTTTATAACAACAAAATAAAAATGAGTCATAATTTAGTTTTATAAACTGTGCTGTTGGTTCTTGCTTTCTTTTAGTTCCTTGGTGTACAAACAGCCCTGTGCGAGTGGTGCAGCTGCATAGGGCGCAAAGGCTTGGGGGGTGCATTTCGGCTGTCTGCTGTTGCCCTGCTGCCACTGGCAGGACAATAGCAGGCAGCCAAAATGCGTCCCCCCAAGCCTTTTTACAGCACTTTAAGTAGGTCTGGTCCCTCCCTCCTCTGATGCAATGTCAGAGCAGTGAGGAACAGATCTGCTTAAAGTGCCAGTGCCTTTCAGATTGGGCGCATACCACCCCTCCTCCTCCCCATACCTCTGTCCAGCGCTGCCTGCTCTTTCCCTGCTGCTGTGAAAAAAAACAGAGGGTGGCAGCAGCAGGGAAAGAGCAGTAGTGCTGGATGGAGGTATGGGGAGGAGGAGGGGGGCGCGCGCCCAAGCTGCAAGTCGCACAGGGTGCGACTGCAGCTTGGTACGCCCCTGTGTGCAAACATCTTGCATTCCCTCCATATAATCTAATCAGCATTTTGGTTTGGTTCAGTCCCCGACTGGAGTTCTGAAAAAGCCCTGCCCCCCTCTAAGGGGGGGGGGGGGGCGGTGCCATCTCATTCTTCGCCTCAGGCAGCAGATTGTTTTGAGCCGCCCCTGGTGAAAGTGATGATATGTGGGATGGTATTAGGACTAGAAGGGGCTGGACAATGGGGAAGGAGGATTAGAAGGGAATGGACACCACTGGCAGTCCTGGAAACGTAAAGGGGTTGACAGTGGAAGGTAATGGGAGGGGAGGACTGGAAAGGTAGCTGATACTGGGGAGGATTACTGGGACTTGAAATAGGCTGATGGAAGGAAGTGAAGAAGACAAAAGAAGAGACAAGAAATGGCAGATGGGCTATAGACCACAGAAAGTGAGCTAAGAGAAGACAGGAAAGCAGAAGCCTCAGATTGGGACCAGCATGATCAGAGAATAAAATGGTTACACAACAAAGGAAGAAAAAATAATTTTATTTTCAATTTAGTGATTGGACATTGTTTTATCTTTATATTTTACACAGTATGGGGAACTGCATCTCTTAATTATCTAACGTTGTACTGCATGCGGAGTCTGACTTCTTGGAGCTTCAGTTTAATTTTTGTCTATTTATTTCTCTTTTCATTTTGTGCTCATTTATTGATGAAGGCCTGTCTGTACTGTGTGTGTATTGCTGGGTATTCTGTTAGCATGGAATTTCAGTTTAAGAATGTGTAGCAATCTTGCTTGATCAGTTTGCACATTGCTCTCTCTGCAATTATTTTTTGGGGACAGTGGGTGGGGGCAAGGGTGGGATGGGGCAGGCCAGGGGCAATGTTCCCTCTAATTTTCTGTAGGCTGTGTGCGCATAAAATATCAGCTGTGCAGTTTTTGAAGGAAGGTTAAATTTTTGTGCGCCACATAACGACACTCGGAGTTATATACTTTAAAATTTGACTACACGTCAGAATACAGTATGTACACCACATTGATTGCACTAGAAAATATTGTAGAACTTGTGAAAACCGTAAATACACCACAACTTTTAAATTTTAAGATGTCTGTGTTTTCTATCAGAATCAGAACTGTAATTTTTGTGCGCTCTGTTATAAAGTATGTGCGCTCGCTCAGCAAGGTGTGTGCGCGCGCACACGCGCACAGCTTAGAGGGAACAGTGGCCAGGGGTGTGGTGGGGTAGGGGCAGGACAGGGGCGGAGTGGGGTGGGGTGGGCATGAGCGGAGCATGACTAGCCACAGGTGGCGGGGTTTTTTTCTTTCAAAAAAGTTGGCAACTCTAGGTGGCAGACTAGTCACACTCTTGCAGGTGATTTTGATGCCTATGAATATGACGACATACGGGGTGCTCAGTCTTGTCCTCTGCCACTGGAACCGCAAACTTTGCGGCCCGGCATAGGCATATATCAGAATGCTATGGGCTGATGAAGAGGAAGTTGTTCAGGTAGTGCACTGCCATGTTAAGGTTGGAGTGCTTCATGACTACCCACTGTAGGAAGGAACTTAATATCTCAAAATCAGAACGATACCGAGCACCCTATTAGCATGCATCTGTCGAAGTAATAAGAACCATTAAATGTGAATCAGAGTATGGGAAAACATGAAGGATGGACTGGCAGTGGCCAAAATGCTAATTCAATGTTCACTTGGCCATAAGTGCATTCTGGTCTGTCATCTGGATAATTCTCAAGGCCTGTTTGAATGAAGTATAGTGGACCTAGCATGTCTCAAAAGATATGAAATTGGTCATGGAGAACCCATTGGGGTATATAGCGACATTTTGTGTGTCAGATAATGTCCTTTACTTGAGTCCTGCTAGACCAGTCCAAAGTGAGTTATGTTTCCCTACCAGCAGACTGGTGGAGACAGAGAATCAATGAAATGCCCAAGTTTCAATGACATCGATCCCATGCTTAGAGGGCAACTCAGTATTCGTCCCAAAACATATGGGAAAGCACGGCAAACATCGCATAACCTCAACAAAGGCAACAATTATTAATCAAACAGTAGAAAAAACTATGTACAGGAGAGACTGAACAGAAGACTTTCAGTAGGATATGGACCTGCAGAGCCAAGCATATAAATCATAGCAGAACAAGGTACCGCTGCAACATAACAGACCAAAAACAATTTCAGGTGCGGGTCCTGGATTGGTCTAGTAGGACTCAAGAAAAGGACATTATCTGGTAAGTAAAATGTCACACATCCATATTGTCCTGCTAGACCAGTCCAGACAAGTGGGACATACCAAAGCTATGCCTCCACTGGGCGAGAAGACGACACAGCAGCTCAGAAAACCTTGGAGCCAAAGGCTGTATCCACCAGAGTGTGGACATCCAAGTGGTAATGCTTGACAAAGTGGAAAGTGATGCCGATGCCACCCGACAGATGTCTGAAGGGACTACAGAGCTATGCTCTGCAAATGAGGACGCTAATGCTCAAGTAGAATGGGTGCGCTCCCTTCCAGAACAGACTGTTCCAGCAGCAGTGACCACAAGGAAGCAAAGGGTAGTGGCGGTTGGTGACTCTTCTGAGAGGTACTGAGGCATCCATCTGCTGACCAGACTTGATGTCCAGAGAGGTGGGCAAAATGGGCCAATACCTCAGAAAGTCGTTCATGGGATGGGAACAGCTGGGGGATGTAGAAAAACAGTGGGCAAAACTTAAAAGAGATATTTTAAGGGAAACCAACCTTTTTGTTAAAATGCTAAATAAAGGTAAAAGGAAAAGGAGACCGCTATGGTTTTCGAAAGAAGTAGCTGAAAAGGTGAAGAAAAAGAGGGAGGCCTTCATGAAATACAAGAGATCAGAGAGAGGAAGACAGGCATCTATATTTAGAAAAACTTAGAGAAGCTAGCAAAGTAGTCAGGAAAGCAAAGATTCAAAAAGAGGAGGAAATAGCCAATGCAATAAAATGGGGGGATAAGACATTTTTCAGATATGTTAGTGAGAAGAGGAAGGACAAAAGTGGTATTGTCAGACTCAAGAGTGAAGGGGAGGAATATATAGAAGCTGTTGAGGATAAAGCAGAATTGTTTAACAAATACTTCTGTTCTGTGTTTACAGATGAAGAACCAGGAGCAGGACCTTGGAAAACACCCACAAACAGGAACAGAAGCGAAGGGCAACTTGAACAATTTTCAGAAGACTGTGTTCATGAGAAACTAGCTAAACTTAAAGTAGACAAAGCGATGGGACCAGATGGGATACGCCCTCCCTAGAATACTGAGAGAACTTGGGGACATTCTAGCAGCTCCGCTGACCTTTTCAATGCCTCATTCGAGTCTGGAGTGATGCCAAAGGACTGGAGAGAGGCTCATGTGGTCCCTTTACACAAAAGCGAAAGTAAGGATGTGATTGAAAACTACAGGCCAATTAGTTCAACTTCGGTGGAGAGTAAATTATTGGAAGTGCTGCTGAAAGAGAAAATAGTGAGGTTTCTGGAGTCCAGTGGATTACAGGATCCAAGGTAGCATGGATTCACCAGAGGCAAGTCTTGTCAGACAAATCTGATTAATGTCTTTGACTGGGTGACCAGAGAGTTAGACTGAGAAAAAGCCCTAGATGTGGTGTGTTTAGATTTCAGTAAAGCCTTTGACACCATTCCTCACAGGCAACTTATAAACAAACTGAGCACTCTAGGGATAGACCCTAAAGTTACTGCTTGGGTTAGAAATTGGTTGAGTGGGAGGCGACAAAGGGTACAGGTAAATGGAGCTCACTCTGAAGAGAAGGAGGTTGAGGTTATTAGTGGTGTGCCCCAGGGATCTGTCCTTGGTCCAATTATTTTTAACATCTTTGTTAGTAATATAGCAGAAGGGCTGTTGGGTAAGGTTTGCCTTTTTGCGGATGATACCAAAATCTGCAAAAGAGTCGACACCCAGGAAGGTGTAGATAACATGAGGAGGGATCTAGCTAAGCTTGAAGAATGGTCTAGAATTTGGCAGCTGAGATTTAATGTTAAAAAATGCAAGGTCAAGCATTTGGGCTGCAGCAATCCAAGGGAGCAATACAGTATAGGGGGTGAAGTACTTTTGTCCACTAAAGAAGAGCGGGACCTGGCGTCATTGTGTCTGATGATCTTAAAGTAGCTAAGCAGGTAGAAAAGGTGACAGCAAAAGCTAGAAGGATGCTTGGGTGCATAGGGAGAGGAATGGCCAGCAGAAGAAAGGAGGTGATAGTGTCTCTGTATAAGTCTTTGGTGTGACCTCATTTGGAGTACTGTGTGCAATTATGGAGACCGCACCTTCAAAAGGATATAAGGATATATCTGTCAAAAGGATATTAACAGGCTGGAGTCGGTACAGAGGGTGGCTACTAAAATGGTTAGTGGTCTTCACTATAAAGCATATGAGGACAGACTTAAGGATCTTAACATATACACCTTAGACTGGGGTTCTCAACCCTGTCCTCGGGACCCACCTAGCCAGTTGGGTTTTCAGGATAACCACAATGAATATGCATGGGAGACATCTGCATATAATGGAGGCAGCATATGCAAATCTCTCTCATACATATTCATTGTGGTTATCCTGAAAACCCGACTGGCTAGGTGGGTCCCGAGGACAGGATTGAGAACCCCTACCTTAGAGGAAAGGCGGGATAGATGTGATATGATTCAGACATTTAAATACCTCCAGGGCATAAATGCACAGGAGGAGAGCCTCTTTCGATGGAAAGCAAGCCCTGCTACAAGGGGACATATTATGAGGATTAAAGGGGATAGATTCAGGAGTAATATGCGGAAACATTTCTTTACGGAACGAGTGGTGGATCCGTGGAATAGTCTCCCAGTGGAAGTGGTAGAGATGAGGACAGTATTTGAGTTCAAAGAAGAATGGGACAAACACAGAGGATCTCTAAAGGGAAAAAGGGGACTGTTGTAGTGGTTGATATGGAAGGGCAGACTAGATAGGCCATGTGGTCTTTTTCTGTTGTTATGTTTCTGTTTCTACATATGTCGAGGCAATAGCCTCCTTGATCCAGCGCCCCAATGTAGACTTGGCTGCCATGTCACTCTTTCACAAGCCAGCAAACAGCACATAAAAGATGATCCGATTTACGAAAGGAATTCATAACCTCCAAGTACCGGAGAAGCACCTTCTGGACTTCCACAAGGCAAGCATCCTTATCCTTCCCCTGAATCTGCTCCTTAGAAAAGGAGGGGTTTGACTGACAAACCGTTGGTACCTCATTGGCAAGAGCAACAACACAAGGTTTTTTTGTCTTAAAAAGGGTTAAAATGAATTGGAGAGGAGATATTAATAAGACTATTATGAGGTTAGAGCAACGGTACATTTTTATGCTTGATACATTGTCTCCCACTGGTCTCAATATAGATAGTGATTTGTCTGTCTTTTTGTAAGGTTTTTTGTAGGCTTCTCTCATTTGTGGCTGCCACATACGATTATAATCTATAGTCTGGGTCAGTCCCTTTAGGATTGATGGCCCCTTTTTAGTTACAGTAATTGGTTTCATTAATTTTTAATTTATTTATCTATATATTTATTTTTCAGTGCCCTTTCATGGTTAATTGGCTCATAGTTTTGAGTGCTGAGTAGCCCCTTTTAGGTTTATGTTCTGTGGCCTATCATTTTTTGTTTATATTTGTTTTTAATATTATGATTAAGTTTTAGTGTTCAATGTTTTATTTTTTGGTATAAGTAGTTGTACTTTATTATTCTTTTTCTCTAAAATTTGGTTTTAATTTCTTCTTTTACAGATGTGGGGTTTATCAATTTGTATATTGTTCCCTATCTTCATATTTGTTGTAGTTCAAAACTACTCAGTTTTAGGCAATATTGTTTTATTTAATGATCTTTTAAGGGAATTCTATTAGGCTTTGCACTCCCGATTTCATATTGACAATTTGGGTTGTTTCTTACGATGGCAATTAAAAAATGCAAGCCATAATTTCAGTGCATCTTTGTTTTTAATTTTCTTATGTTATTTAAGAAGGCATATGGGTTTATGTATAAGATCTAATGCTATTAGATTTCATTTGCCGGTTGGCTGGTCTTTACGGCTGTTTTTAAAAGTAGAGTGGAGGAGCACACTATGAGGCTTGTTCTATAGTTTTGGTATTTACCTAATTGTCAATCCCTTGATGTGTAGATCATTTTATATAGTAACCACTTAAAAGGAAGATTTGTTAAGATGATGGTTTTGTTTTTTAGGCTATGCGGTTGTCGGATTGCAGCTCCGCCATCACTACATGATTACAAGTAAAAATTTATATGGCTTGTATGCCTACACTGTTGTCATAATTATCATATGTCTGTTTAGATAATTATGGTGATCAGATTGAATTAAATCAAACTGAGTGGAATTAGATTATGTGGCTACTGGGTCAGCTTCAGTGTTGAGTAGTTCTCCTGCGGTTATCATCGGCAACAATTATTTGAAAGTGTAGCGATATTTGTATAGTGTGCAATGTTCAAATTAATATTAAGTGCATTCACACAGTATATCTGCCTTTTGTATAGCTGGATTCAACTTTGAGATTGTGATATAAGATGTTTATCAGGGGAATCTATGTTCAGAACAGGTCAGCTGACTTCATTTTTCCCATGGTAGTGAATATATTGCACAGAGCAAGTGCGGGTGTTCTTTTGCGATCCAAGAGTTCAAGCTACAATTTTACACATTGTGCAGTTAGAGTTGGTAACAATTCTACATCAGGTATGTACTTATACATCACGACATGGCACCTTTAATATACTTTGCAATTTGGAACTGAACCGGCAATTTTAGCGATGTTGTAAGATTATGATTTTACCAAGCTATCATGCTTTAGTTTTAAACAACTATTAGTAGATCTTCTTAAAGCTCTGTGTAAATCACCTTTTATGGTTTATATTTTGGTGGGAATTTTATACCTTGCAATCTAGTACTGAACCGGCAGTTTTAGCGAAGTTCTTAGACTATGATTTTATTAAGTCATTACACTTTGGTTTTTTAAACAACTTTTAGTAGTCCCCCTTTGTTCAAAAATATTTTTTGTATTTTACCATTCATGTTTTGGTGGGAAATATATATTTTAAAATTCATGCTGATCACTCCTGTTATTTTCACTAGTGGTAGTACTAACTTCATCTCCTCTTTTCCTTTAGCCTACAAGACACTACATGGGGCTATATAGGATTTTTCCTCTTGTTATTGGTAATAAAGTTTCAGTTACATGTCACACCCTTTTGTTTATGTTTCTTTTTATTTTTGGCTGTTTCTTTCATACTTAGAATTTCTTTTAATTTATTTATTTATGGTGATGGTTTTGATGTTATAGTCATTTATACATATATTACGTCATTTTTACATTTGTTCAGATATATGTTTTATTATTTATCATTATCATCTTTTTATTATTATTTTATCACATTTTAATTTAAATTGTCGTTTAGTTAATTTTGGTTTTATGCTTTTTATGATTTTAGTATGCCAACACCACCCTCGATTGAAGGCATAACCGAAACATGGCCTGTGTCGGGTCGGCCTGGCTATTATACCCCTGTACAAAATCCAATAAAGTATTTGTCCTTTTCTCTTTACCACATTTGGACTGGGTACCTTAGAAAAGGAGGGCAGGCAAACCACCTGGTTCACATGAAAGGGAGAAATCACCTTGGGTAAACAGGATGGCACAGGCTGAATGGAAGCAGCCTCCGACGAAAAAGACAGATAGAGCCTGCAGCTTGGAAATCTGTGTTGCTGAACAAATCGCGACTAAGAAACATAGAAACAGGACTGCAAAAAAAGACCATATGGCCTATCCAGTCTGCCCGTCCATATAAACTAATATAGTCCCTTTTTCTCCTTTAGAGATCTTCTGTATTGGTCCCATGCTTTCTTGAATTCAGATACTGTCCTGGTCTCTACCTCCTCCACTGGGAGACTGTTGCATGTATCTAACACTCTTTCCATTAAAAGATATTTCCACGTATTACTCCTGAACCTATCCCCTTTCATCTTCATCCTATACCCCCCTTGTTGCAGAGCTTTCTTTCAATTGAAAGAGGCTCTCCTCCTGTGCATTTATGCCATAGAGATATTTAAACATCTTTATCATATCTCCTCTCTCCTGCCTTTCCTCCAAAGTATACTTCTCCAGGAACAAGCAGGAAGTCAGTCCTCACATATAGGTGACATTGACGCCGATGGAACCCACATGGAGCATTTCCCCAGCTTTCAATGAAAGCCTTTGGGAATGCTACCACGCATGCATGGTCCCCTTCCTGCTCAAGGGTGCCATCTTGCTCAGTCTCCTTTTTTCCGCAGAGCCCAACGGACATATGTCTTGTTTTCTCAGAAAAATTCCTTAAAAATTATCCTCTATAGTTGAGTTTTCCTGGTTTGCGTACCTGTTCCTCTTCCCTTTCTCTTTTTTCATCAAGATCTGCCTTGACCGGCGTTTGCGCCCTTTTTCGCCCAGGGGTCGTCAAACCCACCCGGGTGTGATCCACTATGTCTCCCGGTGGCTTTAAAAAATATGATCGTTGCAGTCAAATTATGTCTGCCACAGACACCCACAACTGCTGCTTGCATTGCCTTGGGCCAGACCATGACAGTACCTCCTGCGACCTGTGTCAGGCCATGACCCTTGGGACCAATAAAAAAAGGTTGGAGTTGCAGGAGAAGATGCTCCCGTGGACCAGCTCAGCCCCGGCTTCCCCGACTCTGAGCCCTAAGTCGAGCACCTCCCATGAGGCCCAGGTGTCTTTGGAGTCCTGCGGCGGCAGATCCTCCGGAAAGACGCCGGACCCTGGCAAGAAAAAATCCTCGAAGCCAGTCGAGGTTCCACTGGGGAACCCGGTAAGGTCCCACGGAGGGTCTCTGGCAACTCCGAGCAGTGCCCCCCCTAAGGCCTCTAGACAGGAGTCCTTGGCCAGCGGTGACCGTGCGAGGCTCTCAGAGGCCACAGTCCTCGTTGAAGATGCACTCGCTAGAGCGCCGGGCCAAAACCTTCGGTGCCCGTGCCAAAATCTGCAGAGCCTTCTGGCATCAAGGCCAGAATGGCGGTTTCCTGGAATAGAGTATCTCTGACCATGCAGCAGACGATGATATCAGGTTCGTCCACATCATCTGCTCTGACAACTGGGCCCTCGACTGTGGTAGTGTCCCAGGGTGTCGAGCCGGGCCCCTGAGCGCTATCGGCCTTGGGCTAGCCCTTGGTACTGATCAACGTTTTTCTGGAAGTCTGACCAGACACCGATTGTAGGATCTCACTTCCACAACGCAGGCCTCATGACGCGGGAGCTCCGAGCCTCAGACTCCTCGGAGTCAGACTGGGAGACCGACATTGAGGCCTCTCCCAAGACCTTTCGACACCGAGACATCCTCTTGGAGCCGCCTCCCCTGGAATTCAGACGCCATTCCCCACCCAAGGATGTGGCATTCCACAACTTCGTCCAGGACACGATCCAAGCCCTCTCAGTCCCGACAGAGTCCGAGGAGGACGTGCACATCGAAGAACTGGAGCTCCTCCAGTATGAATCTCAGCCAAAGGAGGCACTTTCGGTATTGGTGCAACCCATCTTCGAATGGCTGCCTCTATGGATGTCGGGGACCACGGCCTCGGTACCGGTGGTCAGCCGATGCCTCAACGCTATCAACCACGTCAAGAGGAGTCCAGGCTTCCAGAAGGCCCAACTCCCTCACAATTCCATGGTGGTGGAGTCTTCAATGCAAAAGCTCAAGAGCCAGAAGACTTATTCTTCTGTACCCCTGGGTAGAGAGGCCAGAGCCTTTGATGCCCTGGGGCGCAAGCGTTTCCAGGGATCCATGCTGGGCTGCCGGATACAAACCTATGAGCTCTACATAGGGATGTATCTAATAGCCTTATTCAGGAGCTTGCAGGCTTCTCAGCAGGGCTTGCCGGGGAACCCTGCAGCGGTTCCAGACCTTGGGGGGTCATCATCCGGGATTGCTCTAAGTTCCTGTCCCGGGCCGCCTACAATGGGTTTGAGGCGGCAGCCCGGGCAACAGCCGCAGGCATCGGTGCTTGGCACCAGGCCTGGCTACAGACCTTGGACCTCGAGTAATGGGTCCAGGAAAAGTTGCTGAATGTCCCCTGCACCGGGAGAACCTATTTGGGAAACCTAAGGCCGACAAGGTGGCCGAGATCGAGGTCGAGGTGGTGACCAGGCAGAGGCTCTCAAAGAAGACCTCTACCCTTCCCTGTAAGAAAACCTTGGGAAAGAGGCCACTTTCTTGAGAAAGAAGGGTCCTTTCCACCAGAGTCACCACTACCAAGCCTTCCCAAGCCAGCAGCAGCAGGGATCCCGCGCAAGGGCCACAGACACGAACCCAGGAAGCCAAAGGCTTCCAAGCCGCAGGCACCAGCTCCGGCTCAACCTGTAGGAGTTTTTGACTCCCAGGGAGGGCCTCCCTTCCCCATGGGAGATGCCTGCCACTCTTTACCCACAGGTGGCCCGGGGTGGGTGGTGAAGGAGGGTTACCACCTCAGCTTCCAGCTGCCACTTCCAGGGCATTTTCCAGGAGATGCAGTGCGACATTTCCTTCACCCAGCCCTCTTGCTTTCAGAGCTAGCAGATCTACTAAGGGACAGGGCAGTACAGCCTGTTCCCCAGCACCTCTGGGGCAAGTGCTTCTACTCAAGGTACTTTGTTGTCCTCACAAGAACCGGGGGCCTCAGGCCCAACCTGGAACTCCGAGACCTGAAAAAGTTCCTGGTGAGGGAGAAGATCAAGATGCTCTCCCTTGGAACATTGCTGCCCTACCTCCACCAGGGAGGCTGGTTTTGCTTCTTGGACCTAAAGGATACCTACACCCACATCCTGGTCCACCAATCTCACTGGCAAAACCTGAGATTCATGGTAGGGGGAGGCCACTACCAATACAGGATATTTCCCTTCGGCCTGGCCTCCAAGCCAATAGGGTTCACAAAGTGCCTAGCAGTGGTAGCCACCCATCTGCGCCTACAAGGGGTGTCTGTCTTCCCCTTCATGGATGACTGGCTCATCAGAGGTGGCACAGCTGCAGAGGCCAGTCAGGGCACAGAACATACCAACCTTATCCTGCAGCACCTGGGGTTCATCATCAACTACCCCAAATCACAACTCTCTCTGGTGCAAAACCTAGAGTTCATCAGTGCTCAGTTGGACATGGTGCAGGCCAGAGCCCTTCTCCCTCAGGACAGGGCAGAATGCTTCAAATAGCTGGCAGGGGAGTCTAACACCAAAGAATGGTGCCGGCTTGCCGCCTCCTCCGCATGCTTGGACACTGGCCTCTATGGTCCACGTAACATTCCTAGCCCGCCTACACATGCGAACAGCCCAGTAGTGCCTGCATTCTCAGTGGACTCAGGCCATGGGCCGACTCTGGAACAGGGTCTCTCACCAACTGGCGAAGTCCCTCGACTGGTGGCAAAACCTGGGCCTCCACCGGGTAGGAATGCCCTTCCAGGCACCCCCACCATGGAGTACCCTTACCACAGATGCCTCTCTCCAGGGCTGGAGAGCTTATTGTGGAGTTCACTGCACTCAGGGTTGCAGGTCCAGGGAGGAGTGTCTACTGCAGATCAACCTAATGCAACTCCGGGCGGTATCCCTCACCCTACGTGCATTCTGCTCCCTCTTGCGGAACAGACCTATGCTGGTCCAGAAGGACAACCAGGTCGCAATGTTCTATATAAACAAGAAGGGGGGCACAGGCTTGTATGCCCTCTGCCAGGCGGCTATAGCCCTCCTCTGCTTTGCAGTGCACAATGGCATGCTTCTGCGAGCAGTCTACCTCTCAGGCCAGGACAACTACCTGATGGACAGACTCAGCAGAGTCCTACACCCTCACGAGTAGCATCTCGACCCTGCAGTGGCGGAGAAGCTCTTCTGCCTTTGGGACTGGCCCGAGATGGACCTCTTTGCCTCTCTGGACAATGCGCAGCTGGCTCGCTTCTGCTGCAGGCAGCTGCACCCACAGACGCATTCCTGATCTCATGGTCCAAGGGACTGCTGTATGCATTCCCGCCGACTCCCCTGGTTGCCAAGACTCTGTTCAAAATTCAGAATGAGAGGGTATCAGTGATTCTGATCGCCCCCAGGTGGCCCAGGCAACCTTGGTTCCCACTACTGCTCTTGCTGGCGGTGACACTCCCATTACCCCTGGGTTGAGCCCTGGACCTCCTAACCCAGGAGGAGGGCTCCCTTCTTCACCCCAATGTGGGGTCGTTGACTCTAACAGCCTGACTGCCGAGAGGGTAGACTTGGTCCTGCTCGACCTACTTCAAGAGGTTGAGGAGATCCTGCTAGCCTCCAGGAAGCCCTCCACGAGGGCGGCTTATGCCTTTAAGTGGCGCAGGTTCGCGCTGTGGTGCGCAGATAGGAAGGAGAACCCATTCTCCTGCCACGTCCAGCTGGTACTCTGGTACCTAGTGCATCTGTCGTGCGCAGGGCTGAAATCTAACTCAGTCCGGAAGCATCTGAGTGCCATAGCTGCTCATCACCACCAGGTAGGGGGAAAGCCCTTATCCAGCCAGCCCCTGGTTTCCAGGTTCCTACGAGGTTTCTGCTTTTCAAGCCCCCTATCCGCTCCCCGGTGGCAGAATGGGACCTCAATGTGCTGCTTTCCCCAGCTGACTAGGCCACCGTTCGAGCCACTGGCCACTTGCCACCTCAGATACCTATCCTGGAAGGTTGCCTTCTTAGTGGTCCTGACTTCAGCTCGCAGAGTCAGCGTGCTTTAAGCGCTGGTGGCGGACCCCCCCTCCCCCGTACACCAGGTTCTTCAAGAACAGGGTAGTGCTCCACACTCACCCTAAGTTCCTCCCGAAGGTGGTATCCCCATTTCCCCATTTCACCTCAACCAGGAGGTCGTACTTCCGACCTTCTACCTGCAGCCTGATGATGACAGGGAGGAGCTCATACTCCACATACTGGACTGTAAAGAGGCACTGTCCTATCTGAAGTGGACAGAGCTAGGAGATTCTTTTCTGTCCAGGGCCACCGCAAAGCACCTCAGCTTTTCGTGTCCTATGACCCCAGCAGACTGGAGCTCCCTGTAACTAAGTGTACCCTTATCCTCTTGGGTGGCAGACTGCATTGCCCTTGCCTATGAGTGGGCGGGTCTCTCCCTGGAGGACCAGATCACAGAGCATCGTGTGAGAGCAAGGCCACATCGGTGGCCCACCTCTGTTCTGTGCCGGTGACAAAAATTTGCAGAGCCGACACTTGGTCATCCATTCATACATGCGCATCACACTACTGCCTGGAAAGCGAATCCCGCAGGGACAGTGCCTTTGGTCAGGCAGTGCTGCATAATATTCTTGGAGTGTAGGCAACTCTGCCTTCAGACCCTTCTATGTTCAGGTTACCAGAATGATAGTGTTTCTGGACGCTAGGGTCTTGCAGTCTCTCAGCGGGGACTCACCTTCTGCAACTCACAGCCACCCGTCCGGTCGCCATTGGTATGTTGTTGCTCGGTCCTCGGCAGCATGGAGCTAGGGAGTCCCATATCTGAGGACCAACTTCCTGCTTGTTCCTGGAGAAAGTGTACTCACCTGTAAGGTGAAATTTCACTTACCGTTAATTTCCTTTCCTAGAATACTGCTAGACCAGTCCAGACAAACGGGTTATGCACCCCTGCCAGCAGATCTTGGAGACAGAGAATTCCACCAGAGCTCTGATTGGGTGGAGTCTGGTGATATACAGCTACCCCTAGGGGTCCCTGTCAGTAACGTATAAAAGCAACTTAAACTTAACCGCACCCCGAGGGTCCTAAGGAACTATATACAAGGGAGCCGAAAGACTCCCCAGAACTGAAGTCAGCATGCACCAACGCACTCATGGATCGCCCATGGTGAGGCAGACTGAAAAGGAAGGACAGCGGTCGGCGGCTGCCCAGCGCCAGCAGCAGTGCACCATACAGCAGGGCAGGTCCTGGACTGGTCTAGCAGTATTCTAGGAAAGGAAATTAACGGTAAGTGAAATTTCACCTTCCAAGTCATACTGCTAGACCAGTCCAGACAAACGGGCAGTATCCAAGCTACCTGCTCTCAAGGGGGGGTCAAGGCCGCCGACAGTACTGCAGCTCCAAAGCAGCCGTCCTGACGAGCCTGAACGTCCAACCTATAGTGACGTACAAAGGTGGACAGCGAAGACCAAGTCGCCGCTCGACAAATATCCAGCGGAGCCACAAGAGACCGCTCGGCCCACGAAGCCGCTTGTGCTCGAGTAGAATGAGCACGGAGCCCCACAGGAACCAGCTTCCCTCGAAGAATGTAAGCTGCTTCAATGGCCCCTCGGAGCCACCTAGAAATTGTAGACTTAGAGGCCGCGGAGCCCTGACGAGGTCCCGCAAACAGGACGAAAAGATGATCAGACGTACGAAACGAGTTCGTGACCTTCAGGTATTGGAAAAGCACTCTCTTAAGGTCCACCGCCCGTAACGGAGACCGACTACTCTCACACTGAGCACTGGAAAAGGCTGGTAGGAAGAGAGGCTGGTTCACATGGAACGGCGTCAGCACCTTTGGCAAAAAAGAAGGAACAGTGCGAAGAGACACACCTTCCGCTGTGAAAGCGAGATAGGGATCACGACAGGAGAGAGCCTGCAATTCGGAAATACGGTGCGCCGACGTAATAGCCACTAAGAACACAGTCTTCAGAGTCAAATCTTTGAGCGAACAGGCCTTCAGGGGCTCAAAGGGAGGAGCAACGAGAGCCCGAAGAACGAGAGCAAGATCCCACGTAGGCACCGGCGGACGCAGCGGAGGCCTTAAAGACTTAACCCCGCGAAGGAAGCGAAACACGTCCGCATGCGAAGCTAGCGAACGCCCCGCTATGCGCCCACGAAAACAAGTCAATGCAGCAACCTGCACGCGCAAGGAACCTAGCGCCAAACCTTTGTCCACTCCGGACTGGAGAAAGGCCAAGATATCCGGGATACCGGCACGCCAGGGAGATAAGCTACTCTGGGAACACCAATGGTGAAAAAGTCGCCAGACTCTAGCAAAGGCCATGGACGTGGACGTCCTCCGCGCTTTAAGCAGAGTAGCGACCACACTAGGCGAATAGCCCTTGCGTACTAACTTGCGGCGTTCAATAGCCAAGCCGTAAGCGAGTATGGAGCCGGGTCTTCCATTTCCACCGGCCCCTGAGTCAGGAGACCGGGAAAGGCTCCGAGATGGAGTGGGGACTCTCGAGACAGTCGGACTAGATCCGCATACCTCGGCCGGCGAGGCCAATCGGGAGCCACCAAGATCACTGGACCGCGATGCTCCTGGAGTTGTTGGAGAATCTTGCCTATCATGGACCACGGAGGAAAGACATACAGAAGAAGGTGTGCCGGCCACGGCTGAGAGAGAGCATCGATTCCGCACGACCCCTCTTCCCTCCAACGGCTGAAGTACAAGGGCGCCTTGGCATTCTGCGCTGTGGCCATGAGATCCATCGCCGGCAGCCCCCATAGTTGAACAATGGAACGAAACGTTTCCGGCTGCAGGGACCACTCCCCGGGATCCAGGGAGTGCCGGCTGAGAAAATCGGCTTTCACATTGTCCACGCCGGCGATGTGTTGCGCCGAGAGAGCCAGAAGATGCTCCTCCGCCCACGGGAGGAGCAAGCGCAGTTCCTGGGAGACTCCCGGACACTTCGTACCGCCCTGGAGGTTGAGGTAAGCCACCGTCGTGGCGTTGTCGGACAACACCCGAACTGCACGGCGCCGCAGAAGCGGCTGGAACTGAATCAGAGCCAAACGCACCGCGCGCGTCTCGAGACAATTGATGGACCAACGGGCTTCGCAAGGAGACCAAACCCCCTGCGCTGAAGTGGAGCCACAATGAGCCCCCCAACCAGAGAGGCTGGCGTCTGTCGTGAGCAGTAGCTAGCACAGAGACTCTAGAGACACTCCCCGAAGAAGATTGCGCGCCCGTAGCCACCAAAGAAGGTCGTGGCACACTTGCGAAGGCAGAGGTAAGCGAACCTGATAATCCTCCGAAACCGGCGACCAACGAGACAGAAGCGCCGCCTGTAAACTGCGCATGTGCGCTCTCGCCCACGGGACTAGATCTATCGTAGCTGCCATGGACCCCAACAGTTGCAGGTAGTCTCACGTCCGAGGTGCCGCTTGGTCCAAGAAGCGGTGAAGCTGAAGAGAGATCTTCTGAACCCGCTCCTGCGTTAGAAAGACGCGTCCCTGACGAGTGTCGAACCGCGCTCTGAAAAAGTCCAGAACCTGAGTCGGTCGAAGACTGCTTTTTGCGCGGTTGATCACCCAACCGAGCTGTTCCAAGAAGAGGACCACACGAGCGACGGTCTCGCGAGCTTCGGACCGGGAGTCGGCCCGGATAAGCCAGTCGTCGAGATAGGGATGAACCCATATGCCCTGCTTGCGCAAGGCCGCCGCCACGACAATCATGATCTTGGAAAAAGTCCGCGGAGCCGTCGCCAACCCGAAGGGCATAGCGCGAAATTGAAAATGCTGACCCAGCACCGAGTACCGGAGATACCGCTGATGGTCGGCCCGGATTGGTACATGAAAGTAGGCCTCTGCTAAATCGAGAGACGCCAGGAACTCGCCCTTGCGCACGGCTTGAATCACCGAGCGAAGGGTCTCCATGCGAAAATGAGGAACGCGAAGGTCGCGGCTTCACGCCCTTGAGATCCAGGATAGGACGGAAGGACCCATCTTTCTTGGGCACCACGAAATAGATGGAGTAGCGACCTCGACCTCTTTCGCAAGGAGGCACAGGGCAAATGGCGTTCAAGGACAGAAGGTGCCGAAGGGTCTCGTGGATGACACGCCGCTTCTCGGGGGAGGCTGCTGGAGAGACGACGAAGGTTTCCGGGATGGGTCGAGCGCACTCGAGAATAACCCCGAGAAATACTGTCGAGCACCCAATGATCGGTGGTGATGCGTGCCCACTCCTGCGCGAACAAGGCCAACCGACCCCCTATCGGCGGACCTGTCCCGAGTGGGCTTCCCGCCCCGTCAGCGGGAGGAGTGCCCGGCTGCGGAGAATTTCCCTGCGGAGGAGGAAGGCTCCGCGCCGCTGCGGGCTCCTCGAAAGGACTGCAACCACGCCCCATAGCGATTGGACGGAGCAGCCCCCTGGGAGGTTTTAAAAGAGCGAAACTTCCGGGTGTCCCGAGCCCGGGAATAGCGCCGAAAATTCCGTGTCCGTGACGGACGGCGATAGGACGCCTTAGGTCTGCCCTCCGGCAAGCGTTGAGGCTTAACTTCCCCCAGGTCCTTCACTAGCTTATCGAGCTCCTCGCCGAAGAGAAGGCGACCCTTAAAGGGCAACTTAGAAAGCCTTGCCTTGGATACCACATCCGCCGCCCATTGGCGGAGCCACAGCCACCGCCTAGCCACCGTGACGGCAGCCAGCGAGCGAGCCGAAAGGCGCAACAAGTCATAGAAGGAATCCATGATAAACGCCGTAGCCGACTCGAGGCGGGTGTGGGACGGGTCCTCCGGCAACCTCTGAAGCCAGCGGAGCAATGCCCGCACCGTCAAGCCCCCGCACACCGACGCCTGGAGAGCTAGGGACGACGAAGCAAAGGCGGTCCTGAGAAGATTTTCCACCTTATGATCCTGCGAATCTTTAAGCGCTGCTCCGCCCTCCACCGGGATGGTGGTGTGCTTCGTCACTCACGTGACTAAGGCATCCACCTTAGGGTATGCCAGCCACTGCTCTAGAGCTTCAGGAGACCAGACATAAAGCTGATTAAGCCGATGAGAGTTACGCAGCGGCACATCAGGGGAATCCCACTCCCTGGAAACCATCTGCTGCAACTCCGGAGGAAAGGGGAAGGATTTGGAGGGCTTGCGAATGCCCTGCAAAATAGGATCAGCCTGGGATTGACCCGGAGCCGTCTGGGGCTCTTCCAAAGTCGTAAGACGGAGCGCATCGGACACCTGGGCAATCAGGGCAGACAACTCTTCCTTCCTGAAAAGCCGGATGTCTTGGGAATCGTCCTGGGTAGGCAAGGACGAATCAGAGGGCGAAAATTCACCATCTTCCCGATCCGAGGAAGCCGCAGAGTCCTCTTCCGACGCTCTGTCCTCAGGGCAGCCGAAAACCTCTTCAGGAAGAAATTCAGACGCTCTGGGGGAGCGGGACTTTTTATGTCCTGCAGCAGTCTGTTTCTGCATGCCTGCAGAAGGCAGAGAAGTGCTCCCCGGAGCTATAGACAGATGCGCAGTCCCTGTCACCGCAGACTCCGCTCGCCAAAGGGACCACGCCTGGCGAAAAAGGGAAAGGAGATGTTCCTCAGATGGCAGTGCTGCCGGAGTGGACAGCGGTGGAATCTGAGAGGCTGCGGGAGAGGCTGCCCGTGGCTCCACAGGCAGCAGGGAAGGCAGCTGACCATCCACAACAGGTAGAGGAAAAACTGAAGAGTCTGAAGGCAAAACAGCAGCCGAGGATTCGCCTGGGTGAGACAAGCAAGCAGTGCACAGGTGATTCTGGAGGTCTTTGTGCTTTTTCTGACACCCAAGGCAGCGTTGGCCCGAAGAAGGCATAATGAAAGATAAATCCTGCCCTTTAGTTCAAGACAGGAAAAAAAGATGCTCTCACACTCTGCTGAAAACTGTTGTCCCTGTCTTAGGAAAAATCTCCTTTTATTTATTTATATATATATTTTTTTTTAACACCACAGGAAAGACAACAACACTCCCAGCATCCAGCTAGGAATCTGTGGAAAAAACGAGCAGTAGGAAAGCTGCCATGAAGAATATATGCAGAGTAGAGCAAGCTGGATTCCCGCCAAAAACCGGAGGTTTTCAGTGATTCAAAATGGCCGCTGGCAAAATAAAAGGAGCAAAAAAGAAGAAATTAAACCCCCAAAAATTCAAATAACCCCAGAAAAGAGTGAGGGAGGGCAGGGGGACACTGTCCACACCAGAAAATCACTGAAATTCATCAAAACCGGCACCAACAAAAATCGGGCTGCCAGGAAGCTGTCAGGCACTGAGAGGAGAGAGACAGAAGCTGTACTCACAATACTGATGGTGCAGGGAAGCCACAAAGCGCTGCACAAACCTCAGTCAGCTGCCTCACCACTAAAATTAGCCCCAGGGACTAGATTTTAGGAGGGTATCATCCAGCGAACTAGCACGCAGGACTAGTGCTGGGGAGCCTTCTCATCAGCGATCACCACTGTGAACAGGGGATCAGCTGGAACACCTCTCCCTGGTGCCTAGAAATTAATCTGGCAACAACAGGGGGCAGAAGGAATCAAAGGAAATCCCAGATGTAAAGCAGATGAATTTTGAAGGAGTAAAACAAAAAAGCATCCAGATCTGCTGGAGACAGAGAAATACTGACAGGGACCCCTAGGGGTAGCTGTATATCACCAGACTCCACCCAATCAGAGCTCTGGTGGAATTCTCTGTCTCCAAGATCTGCTGGCAGGGGTGCATAACCCGTTTGTCTGGACTGGTCTAGCAGTATGACTTGGAACAGGTGTTCTCTGGGAACAGCAGGAATCTGTCGTCACAACCCTCCCTCCTCCCCTTGGAGTTGCCGTCCTTTTATTTTTTTGTTTGACAGCTGTCTTAGCTATGTCATCTGACTGAGCAAGATGTCACCCTTGGACGAGAAGGGGACCATGCATGTGTGGTAGCATTCTCAAAGGCTTTCTTTGAAAGCTTGGGAAATGCTCCGTGTGGGCTCCATTGGCGCCGACGTCACCTGTATGTGAGGACCGATTCCAGCTGTTCCCGGAGTAACTGGGATGCACCAGGCAGGGTTAGACTGCCATATAAGGCATAGTCAACCTTAAATGGCAGTCTGACCTCACCCGGTGCATCCCAGGATGCACTGTGCAGGGCCAGGAATGCCATTTTATAAGATGGTGGACCAGAGCGGGAGCGCGTAGGCAGCGCTCCCACCTATTTTAAGGTACAGGGATGGGGGTTTGGATTTTGGGGCTGCTAGACCACCACTTATTTTTAATTTTACTTTGGGTTGTGGAGTAGGGTATTCATGGGCCGCTAGACCACTAGGTAATTTTAATTTTACTTGGGGCTGGGGGGGTGAGGGGTTCAAGGGGCCACTAGACCACCAGGTAATGTTTTTTTGTCAGGTAAGGCCCCTGACAGTATTTTGATGGCTTCGGGGGCTTTTCCGAGTGCCACGATCATCCCCGATGCCATCAAAATATTGTGGAGGGGGGAGGGGAATGGGCCGCTGAGCCACCAGGGAATGTTTTTAGTCAGGTAAGGCCCCTGACAGTATTTTGATGGCTTCGGGAGCTTTTCCCAATGCGACGTTTGTCCTTGATGCCATCAAAATACTCTTAAGCAACTTAGCCACACGGTGCCCAGAAAGAAAGCCAAACTAGCACAGGCTTCTTGTGCGCATGTGTTTGGTTTGCTGTCCCAGTTTAACGCTGCAGTGGCTCATTTTTATGTGCACAGTTAACGTGGGGGTCATTTGCATACCCTATCCTTCCTGCATCACACCTTAAAATCAGGGGACGTAAAAAAATCGCTTCAGCGTGGGTCTAGCACCGGCTTTCTGCCTCGGCTTGTTAATCTGTATATTCAGTGCCACTATCCACATAGGTAACTGCGCTGAATATACGGTTAATACAGTGACCGCACCGGCACTATCTGTTTAGTTTAAGCTGAATATTGCCATTATCTGAATAAATTTTATGACCTGCCCTTACTCCTCCTCTAACATGGCCCACAAATATACAGATAATATCAGCAAAATGCTCCTGCAGCTGTGCTAAACTTCAATGTGGCAGCGGGGCAGGAAAGGAGGCCGCTGACTGTAACTAACGGGGGCAAGTCAATGACGCAGGCTTTCTACACCCTTATGTCTTGTGCCCCTGAGCCAGTGCCTTACCTTTGAAGCCGGCAGCATTTTCTTGCCACATTGTGTTGCAGTGCAGGAGGAACAGATGTGTTTGTATTTGCAGTCCCAAAAGAATCATGAGTTCTGACTGAAACGCTTGCATGCATCGGACTGGGTGGGAGATGGTTTCAAGGATGAGCTCCCATGAACTGTTCTTCACTGAAATTGCCTGTCAATTTTTGAGAATATTTTTCAAAGCTACATATCTGTACCATCCATTCTCCGGGACATGTAAGAACCTTGTTTCCATTTTATTGTGGTTCTTGTCATATGCCAACCAAGCAAAATCCTCAAAGTCCTTGTGTGCGTTGATGTTTGTTGAGATAAGTCAATATAAAACCAGACTGAGATGAGTCCTTCCTCATGTAATGCTCACCATGTGCATGTACGAGAATATTGAATTGAGGATGTTCCTCGTTACTGGCTTGTTTCTTCTCTTCCTTTCTTCAAGTAGTTTAAATATATCTAAGTACTCTCTTCTGTAGACCTTTTGGGGAAGAGATTTTAAGACGCTTTCCCACAGTTCAACAACATCCATCACAGGGCAAGGCTACTACTACTTATTATCATTTGAATAGCAATACAAGACATACACAGCGCTGTACATATAGATATAAGGACACAAATGCATGTGGTGCTGAGACAGAAGAAGGGTTCCTTCGGGAAATGTGGTTGATCAGTGTTGCTGTAGTGAGTTTGTCTGCATGCACGCATGGGAGGTATGGAACGGGGCAAGTGCAATTCAGCAACTGCATTGTTCTCCTGGCATCAGGGTCATTGCATGGCTAGAAGGTTCTGGGTAGTCAAGTAGCTTGAGGACCAGATTGCTATTTGCCTTTGCTTGCTTCTGTGCGCATGTCATGAGCTTCCTGAGCACAGTGGTACATGTGATCAGCAGGCTCAGGGTAAGACATGTGTGCCTTTAAGGGGGCGTACTCAACTAGCCTACACCAACCGCTGCAGAGGATGCTGCTTCCAGACCCGCAATAAAGGGAGGAAGATGCAGAACTGGCTCAATGGACCCTGCAATCTTGAGGAAAGAAACTGCCCCAGGAGGTGAGGTGTGTCCAAGTGCTGCTCCTCAGCATGCTATGGTGTGTGTCAGGGGGGCCGACTTCAGTTAGCTGCAATTCCATGCTGCTCAATGGCTATTCGTGTGTTTGGGTCTGCTGGCCTCAGATGCTGCTTGAAGGTTCCCTGTGCACTAGTAAAAGCAGTGAGCTAGTCTTAGAGTCCCTGATGCTTGCAGCTGCTGCGCGGTTTGGCCGTCTCTCAGTTGGCTGTGGTAGGATGATGCAGTGGGTGTAGAGTTCTTGCTCCTCCTTTGGTGCTTCCCATTCTTGGATGCTTCACGTTGAAGGATATTTCCACACTGAATTTGTTTGTAAAGAGACATAGTAGCGCTAATTCTGTCTGGATTTCAGCTTTCTAATTAAATTTGGATTCCAGAACTTCCCTCCCACACTTTGCTGTGTCATTTCTCTTCCATCTCCTAACATAATTCTTTTAAATAGAATCAGGGCACAATAAACAGTAATTATGAGATTATCAATCCTGACATATGCCAAAGCAAAGCTAATCATTAAAACAAAAATCAAACAGATACATACAAAACCTGCTTCCTTCAATTAAAACATAACAATACAGCTAAAATACAGCAAAGTCACAAACGAACATTCTGCAAACAATTCACCCTTTCTCCAAAAATGGCCAAAGTACAGCATGATATACAAACCTTACTTTCCAGGAATAGTGGACAGGCAAACCTTCAGATCCTGTATTTCTACTGGCAGCCAACAGAAGAGGGCTGGTAGAGTAAACCAAGGTTTTAAATGTTATTGTATTTCTTATCATTTAAAATAAATGTCTTAAGACTTACTTTTATGCTTTGGGTAGACTACATCAAATCCTGGCAATGGCATCACAACATCATGGATAGTATAGTTGCTTACATCGGCCTCTTCAACTGCAACAGCAGAGGCTGCAATTGCATAATTTTATATGTCAAAACAAAACAGACTATGAGCATAACGTGTAATCAAACTCTTGAATTTGTTACCAGAGGATGTACTAAAAACTGTTAGTGTAGCTGGGTTTAAAAAAGGTTTGGACAAGTTCCTGGAGGAAAGGTCCATAAACCATTATTTAAAGGGACCCAGGATATCACTGCTTCACCCAATACAAGCATTGTGGAACCTGTGTCTTTTGAGGAAACTGCTAGGTACTTATGACCTAGATTGGCCATTGCTGGAAACAGGATACTGGGCTTGATGGACCTTGGTCTGACCCAGTATGGCATATCTTATGTTTTTATATTTTCTATAAAATGAATGATGACTAGATTATTACGTATGTAGCACCTTCAAAGAAATACAATTTGCAGTAAAGCATAGTTAGTTACTCACCTGTAACAGGTGATCTCCGGGAACAGCAGGAATTTAGTCTTCACATATGGGTATCGTCGGTATCGACGGAGCCTGCGCGGGAATGCTCCCCAGCGTCCAATTAGAAAGCTTTTGGGAGCATCCCACAGCGCCTGCGTGCTGCCTTCCCGCCTTTCCCAACTGCCTCTCTCCAATTGAGTTTAAAGCTGAGACAAAGAGAGAGAGAGAGAGAGAGAGAGAGAGAGAGAAAGAGAAAGAGATAGAGTGATACAACTCCTAGGGGAGGTGGGTGGGTTGTGAAGACTAAATTCCTGCTGTTCCCGGAGATCACCTGTTACAGGTGAGTAACTATGCTATCTCCAGGAACAAGCAGGAATGTAGTCTTCACATATGGGGACTCACTAGCTTTAGATGCCAGGGAGAGAACCCCAGAAGTAGTGTGTCCCTGTGAAAGGGCTCCACTTCCCCCCATGGATCTCTGGCATCCTACCAGGGATGGTGGGTAGGAGTTGATTAGGTATGGAACAGGTGTTGGAGAACAGCCTGACCAAACAAGGCATCCCGACGGGAGTCCTTATCCAAGCAGTAATGGGCTGTGAAGGTATGAACCGAGGCCCAAGTGGCTGCTCGACAGATGTTGTCGATAGACACAGAGTGCAGATGAGCCATTGAAGCTGCCATGGCTCTCACATTGAGAGCTGACATGGTCCTCTAGAGGAAGATTCTTACTCTGATAGGCAAACAAAATACACTGTGCAATCCAGTTGGACAGTGTTCTCTGGAGACTGGAAGTCCCAAATGAGAAGGATCAAAAGCAACAAAGAGTTGAGAGGATTTTCCATGTTGCTGTGTTCTTTGTAAGTAAAAGGCTAAAGCTCTTTTACAGTCCAAGGTATGAAGATTCCTTTCTGCATTTGATGCATGAGGTCTTGGAAAAAACACAGGCAGGTAGACTGCTTGGTTTAGATGAAAAGGCGAGACCACCTTTGGTATAAAGTGTGGATGAGTCCTAAGGACTACCTTGTCATGATGGAACCTTGTATAAGGAGGATCAGCCACTAGTGCCTGCAACTCACTGATGCGATGTGCTGATGTGATTGCAATGAGAAAGATAACTTTCCAGGAAAGGAATTTCAACGGGGTAGTAGCTAAGAGTTCGAAAGGTGGCTTCATGAGCTGGCCAAGAACCAGGTTTAAGTCCCATGCCACCGGTGGTGGCTTAATGGGAGGCTTAGTTAGAAGAAGGCCTCTCATAAACCTTGCTATAAGAGGATGAGAGGAAATAGGTTGTCCATTTAAAGGCTTGAAAGAAATGGGAGGCTTAGTTAGAAGAAGGCCTCTCATAAACCTTGCTATAAGAGGATGAGAGGAAATAGGTTGTCCATTTAAAGGCTTGAAAGAAGATGCAATAGCACTCAAATGGACTCTTACTGAATTAGTCTTAAGTCCTGCATTGGATAAATGAAGGAGATACTCCAGTAATGATTCCAGAGGTATCGCAAGGGGGCTAAGACCCTTCTGCGACACCATATGGTAAACGTTTTCCACTTGAAAGCATAAGAGTGTCTTGTGGAAGGTTTTCTGGAAGCATAAAGGATATCCTTTACTTGCTGAGAAAGGTTAAGATCATGAAGATCTAGGCCTTCAGCAACCAAGCCTTGAGATGCAGAGACTGGGGAATGGGATGCCATAACATTCCGTCCTTCTAAGACAGGAGATCTGGAGCAGACCCTAACTCCAGAGAGGGAGCTTGAGAGAGATGTAGAAGGAGGGGGTACCACACTTGCCGTGGCCAATGTGGAGCTATGAGAATCATACGGACTCTGTCTCTCTGAAGCTTGAACAGGGTTTTGGGAATTAGTGGAATGGGTGGAAAGGCATAAAGGAAGTCTTGACCCCAATGAAGGAGGAAAGCATCCCTGGCCTGAGAGCCCTGAGCCGGAATTCTGGAACAGAACCGGGGAAGTTTGGCATTCAACGGACTTGCAAAGAGGTCTATGTCCGGGGTTCCCCAAATTCGAAAAATCTTGGCTACCTGGTCTGCATGTAGAGACCATTCGCGTGGAAGCAGAACTCGACTGAGTCTGTCTGCCCAAGAGTTTTGATTGCCCGGAAGATACACTGCCAGGAGATGAATCTGATGCTCTCTGGCGAGGGCCCACAGTCGCAAAGCTTCGTTGCAAAGCGACAGAGAGCCTGTTCCTCCCTGCTTGTTCACGTAGAACATGGCTACTTGATTGTCTGTATGTATGAGGTCTTGTAGCTGAGCAGGGTGTGGAACACTCGAAGAGCAAGGAGGATTGCTCTGAGCTCTAAGAGACTGATGTGTAGATGAGTCTCCTGTGGAGTCCAAGTGCCTTGGATGGAGAGGTCTTGCAGATGAGCTCCCGAATCCATTGGCGAAGCATCTGTTGTGAGAGTTGCCTGGGGTAAAGGTTGTTGAAATGGGGACCCCACCAACAGGGTTTGAGAGGACTGCCACCATTGGAGGGACAAAATAAGGCAATTTGTGTTTGGTATTTTGTCTGACAGGCACCCTTGATGCCTGGGTCCACTGAGTGGATAAAGTCCACTGTGCTGCTCTCATATGGAGGCAAGCATAAGGAAACACATGCATGGTAGATGCCATGTGGCCTAGTAGTTGTAACATTTCTCAAGCAGTGAGATGAGGCTTTAGCACTGCTTGAGAAGCTAACTGCACCATGCGAAGGCAACGGGTCTGGGGAAGATAGGCCCTTGCTTTTCTGGTATCCAGCAAAGCTCCTATGAACTCTAGAGACTGAGTGGGAGTTAGGCTGGATTTTGGGATGTTTATGACCAGACCCAAATATTGAAGGATACGCATTGTGCAAGATAGAGAAATCCTGGCCTCTGACTCTGATGGGGCTCGAATGAGCCAGTCGTCTAAGTAGGGGAAGATGAATATTCCTAGAGTGTGAAGAAATGCTGCTACCACAGCCATGCATTTCGTAAACACCCTTGGTGCTGAGGCCAGGCCAAAAGGAAGCACCCTGTATTGGTAGTGCTTTCCTTGAAAAAAGAACCGAAGGAACTTTCTGTGAGTTGGATGGATGAGAACATGAGTGAACGCATCCTTGAGATCTACAGAACAAAGCCAATCCTGACTCTGAAGGTATGGCAGCAGAGTTCCCAGAGAAATCATCTTGAATTTCTCTTTGAACAGGAATTTGTTCAATTCTCTGAGGTCTAAAATAGGTCTGTGTCCCCCTGATTTCTTTGATATAAGGAAATAGGGGGAGTAAAACCCTGTACGCTGTGGGGGAATGGGTACCTCTTCTATTGCCCCTTGGGCAAGAAGCATAGTGACCTCTTGATCTTACAGTTTGATGAGAGAAGTCTGAGAATTGAACTGTCTTACCATTGTGGGAGGGGGCATGCAGAGAAAATGAAGCTTGTACCCCTCTTTTAAAATGGAGAGTGTCCAATGCTCTGCTGTTATCTGCCCCCATCTGGGAGCAAAGTGACACAACCTTCCTGGAATGGTGGAAGGCTCTGGTCCGTTGAGAGCCAGGAAGGCTAAGTTCTCTAGATGGAAGTCAAAGGCCTTGTGGAGGCTGAGACTGCTGAGATGGTTGAGGCTTAGCAATCTTTGCTTTCCTTTGTTTAGGTGGTTGCTGACTTTTTCGGGCAGGTTGACCTGCAGAACGTCCCTGCTGGGAATAAGAGGGATAAAGCCTCTTCTTTTTGGAGAAGAATGGTTTCTTGAAAGATTTCTTTCTTGCAGGATCAGCTATGGCTTTGGATAATCTATCCAAAGTGGAGTTGTCAGCATCCAACTGATTGGCTTTCTCTTGCCAATTTTTGCCGAATAGATTCTCACCTGTAGAAGGGATATTGCCCAGTTTGTCCTGCACCCAGAGCTCCAAATCGGATGCCTGGAGCCAGGCAATTCTACGTGCACCTATGGCAATGGCAGAGGTTCTGCTTATGCACTCAAAACAGTCAAAAGCTGCACGATTGACAAACCTAGAAACATCCTGGGCATGTTTAACCAGTGTGAGAAAATCCTGCCTCTTATCATCAGGAAGAAGAGGTCTCAAAACCTCTAAATCTCCTGTGACTTCCTTAAGGAACATTCCCAAATATAAAATATAGGAACTGATCCTGGCAGAAAGCATGGAAGCCTGGAAAGTATGACGTCCAAAGGCATCCAAAGTTCTACACTCACGTCCTGGAGGGATAGAGGCATGCCTCTTTGCACTTCTGATCCTTCTCATAGCTGATTCCACTACAATAGAGTGGTGAGGAAGCTGAGTTTTCTGGAAGCCAGAACACAGAGGTACTCGATACATGGTATCCAGTCTACGAGAGTGAGGAGAGGTGGTATTTCCCACATTCTTAATATGAGATCATGTAAAGATCTCATGGATAGGCAAAGTAGCTGCCTCCTTAGGAGCCTTGGGATATTGTAGAATCTCCAACTCCTTTGCCCTGGGCTCTGTTTCAGGAGCCACAGTAATGGACAGACCTCGAGCCATCTCCCTGATAAAATCCTGAAAGGAGATATCTTCTGGAGGAGACATCCTGCGTTTAGGAGAGGAAGGCTCCTCCGGGAGAAGGATTCCGGTACCGACGGAGCTGTCAGAATCCTCAGACTCCTCCGAGGATTCAAAGTACCTTCTGTCCAGATGCTCTTGTACAGCACGATACCCGTACCGACCGAAGTCGTTGCCGGGGGGGAATCGGTACCAGTGTATCAGTACCGGAAGGCATAGCATGACTGGGTGCCGGCAATGCAGACACCGTAGTCGATGCAGTCGGTACCGGTACTGATACCGGTGCCGGAGTCGGTGCCAGTACCGGTTGAACTGTCTGACGTGGTTCCGAGGGTGTCGATGACGCAAGGAGAGCCGCCAGACTGCGTTCAATAACCAGGAACCTCTGGTCTATCGATGCTGCCGATGCCTGGGTATCGGTACCAGAGAAAGCAGCCGGTACCCCAGAGCATGGCACCAGTAGTTCTGCCGAGGTTGAGGCCTCGAGAACATCCTGGAGCCCCGATAATGCTTTGGAAGCCGAAGCCTCTCGCCAGGGCAATATTGCTGGTACAGAACCCTCAAGGGCAAAGCCAGAGGCATCTCGATGCTTGGAAGGAGATCTACCCTTTGAGGACCAGCCAGACTTTTGTTTAGTTACCTGAGATCCATGGGAGGAAGACGAAGCCCTGGAAGACGTCGATGCCACAGAGGCTGCATCGGCGGCAAAAAGGGTGCTGAGCTTAGCAGCTCGGTTTTGTCGACCCCTCTTGGACATCATGGCACAGGCCATACACTCAGAAATGGAGTGGTCAGGACCTAAACATTTAAGACACCACTCATGGGTGTCAGTGACGGAGATGGTACCGCCACACTTGGTGCACTTCTTGAAACCCGAAGCGGGTTTTTCCATAATAAAGGAAATTTTGGGCCTAAGGCCCAAAATGGCGCATGCACCTGAGGAAGAAAAGTTTGGAAAAAAAGGTTATATATATATATATATATATATTTTTTTTTTTTTAAAGGAAGAAAGAAAGAACCGGCAGTACCGGTATACCGTCGAAGGCAGACGCGACCACAAAAAAGAGGGAGAATAAGAAACATTTTCTGCGGTGACAGGAACGATGACCTGCTGGCTCCGTGGAAAACGAAGAACTGGAGAGAGGCAGTTGGGAAAGGCGGGAAAGCAGCACGCAGGCACTGTGGGATGCTCCCAAAAGCTTTCTAATTGGACGCTGGGGAAGCGTTCCCACGCAGGCTCCGTCGGTACCGACGATACCCATATGTGAAGACTATATTCCTGCTTGTTCCTGGAGATAGGGAGCATATCCTCCTGTGCACTTTCTTAATCTTTTTACAAACAGAAAAACCTCACACATTAGCATAGGCACAGGCAGTGGAAAGGGGTGGGCTAAAGGGTCCGTGGCCCCACCAATATTTTGCACAACATAGCATCAGCAATAGAGAGCTTATGGCAGGGCCGGTGATTTATTTATTTACTGAGTGACTGATTGGGGAAAAAAATTGGTTGCTTTGTCCCTTCAACCAAAAGGCTCTGATTTGCTGAGCACACAGGTTAAAATACTTCTAATAGGGCAACAGCAATAGTGGAGAATTACAGAATAGGTTAATGAGAATTAGAGGCTGTGGAGAACTGATTTTAGAGGGCACTGGAAGGGATATTATAAATTCAAATTTTCATTTTCAGAACATACATGATCTACAACATTAGAATAGTAGAAATGAACAGCCTCAAACATTATAGGAAATCCTGCATCCTAAAGAACACCATTAATTTGATTTTTGTGGCTCAATGGCAGATCTAGGTTGAACTTTATGCACCTCCATTATGGAACTCTCTGCCAGCTAAACTCCTTTGCAATAAAGAACTATCTACATTCAGAAAACAGCTCAAGACCCACCTATTCAGAGAACACCTCGGCATCGAACAGGACAACAACCAATGATACACCTCCCAAGAGGAACACCGAAACCATAACAGAGCAATCGTAAAACATATATGAACTGCTAAGACAACAAGATTGTACATATGTAAATATCCCCCTTCCCCCGGGGACGGGTCCCCTCCTTCAAAGTAGTATTGCCCCCCTTTATTGTTTGTAAAATACCCTGTTTGATATCGTTTTATTGTAAACCACTTTGACCCAGTGAAAGGCGGTATATAAATGCAGCTAAATAAATACATACATACTCAACTTTGACATCTGCTCTTTTGTAGTCTGGCATACTCCTGAAACCCTCAGAATCTTCTGCTGGGTGTCCAAAAGTTCCTACTGTATTCAGTATTGGGTTCTTCATGCTCTCTCACAATACTCACAACTCTCGGGAGAGCTGAACTAATTATACTAACATCAGCCCTTTCTGTAACTCTCTGCTCTGAGTCGCAAGGACTGTTCAGTGAATGTATGAAAATGAAACAAAAAAAAAATGGCAGTAGCTCCATTTTAAGATCTCATGCAATACAAACTGATTTTAATCAGTATTGTTTAAGGCAACGGGTCTCAGACTTCTAAGAGCTACGGTCTTCATTTGGTATAGACCAAATGCTCTAGTTTGCATCAATGACCCATATCGTTGCTTAATGATTAAGTTGTAACTTTAAAAAGCAGCTGATAACTTTGAAAAGGAAAAGGATATGTGCTTATCGTAAATATGCCCAACGCCAGTCTCAGCGCTGCTACGTTTCACTGCCAAGCTGTTTCGTCAGGGGTTTAATTCCTTAAACGCATCCTCTCTCCAATTTCAATCGCTTCTTCAGATGTTTCCGAATTCTTAACTCATGAACCTGACTTCGGGTTTCCTTCAGCGTCAAACTGTTACTTCGTAGTAACGGTTTGACGCTGAAGGAAACCCGAAGTCAATTTCATGAGTTAAGAATTTGGAAACATCTGAAGAAGCAATTGAAATTGGAGAGAGGATGCGTTTAAGGAATTAAACCCCTGACGAAACAGCTTGGCAGTGAAACGTAGCAGCGCTGAGACTGGCGTTGGGCATATTTACGATAAGCACATATCCTTTTCCTTTTCAAAGTTATCAGCTGCTTTTTTTTTTTATATACTTTATTTTAATCCACCAAGAAATACAAACAAGGAAATGAGAAACAATTAAAGGAAAACAATTAATTAATTAACAAATAACCAGGTCTCCACGAGGGGTGCACTCTTATCCCCTCCAGGAGACAACATAACAATACACTTGGTGTCAGTTTTCATAAAATAGCATCCTCTCCCCCCCCTCCCCCCCCCACCCCTCCCCCCTCCCCCCCACACTCCAGCAAAGTAACTAACCTAAGGGAGAGGGGCAGCACACTCCCCCCCACCCGCCATTCAAAACCCCAACTGAAGGATTTCATTACGGCTACGTGCCCCCAGTTGCTGTATATAAGGTTCCCAGACTGACATGAACACTGTCCAGCGCTTAACATTGCCCCTTACCAGCCAACGCTCCAGCAGCATTAAATGGTGAAGATTATTTCGCCATTCCGTGACAGTAGGTGGTCGGGGATCTCTCCATAATCGAAGAATCGGCCCCTTCCTCGCTAGACAAGCCTTCCTCAGAAGTAGGCGTTCCCCGGCCTTAACCGGCACTGGGGCCGCTAGTTGATCCAAAACTACAAAGCGGCCCGACCAACGAACCCGCTTCTGCAATAACCGACTAAGAAAAGCCCGTATTCTCTCCCAGTAAGGTCTCAATCGACGACAGCCCCACCACATATGTAGTAACGTCGCCAAGGGCTCTTTACAGCGAGGGCAGCTACCATCCGTCTCCAGCCGACTCCGAAGAGCCCGCCGTGGTGAAAAATGAGCTCGGGTCACACATTTGAATTGGATCGCTCTCCAACGGGCCCCATAGGCCACATCAACTATTCGTTTCAAAGCTTTACCAATCAACCCCGGAGCCACTTGTTCACCCAGTTCAAGGGCCCAGGCCAACTCAATCCCCCGACAGTCAGGTAGGCCCCTATAACAATCCAAGCGGCTCTTCAACTGGGAAATGGACGGGGCCATATCCTCCCCCAACCCAAAGAAGTCCACAATTCTGGCCGATCGATCAGAATGCAAAGCTTCTCTTGGCAGTGAGGCCACATAGTGAGCGACTTGCATGTAGGCGAAACAGTGCCGTGGAGGCAAATCATACTCCCGGCTCAGGGCCAAGAAAGACTTACAGCATCCCGAGGGTTCCACCAGGTGACCCACCATCCTTATACCCCGCATCCACCAATCGCGAAATATCGCCGTGTCGGATCCCGGGGGGAAATGGACATTCCCTCGGAGAGGCAACCAGCTAGAAACCTCCCAGGGCGCCTCCCAATACCGATTCAGCTGTTGCCAAGTGTGTCTAATTGAGGTCACCAAGGCACTGTTCCCAGCCACCTCTGGCAGGTCCCCGCGTCGCCCATGCAGTACACCCAACAAGGGCCACGGCGCCACTAAACTCTCCTCTACCGATCGAGGTGTGTAGTCCTCCGTATCAGCTGCTTTTTAAAGTTACAACTTAATCATTAAGCAACGATAAGGGTCATTGATGCAAACTAGAGCATTTGGTCGATGCCAAATGAAGACCGTAGCTCTTAGAAGTCTGAGACCCGTTGCCTTAAACAATACTGATTAAAATCAGTTTGTATTGCATGGGAACGTGTATAAAACAAAAGTTCTGGTGATAATATTGGGGCATTATTGTATATGTGTAGCTCAACAGATATTTTGTTCTATTGAATTGATCATAGTTCAGCCATTTTAAGATCTTGCCAGGGAACAATTAAAGAGAAAAAGAAAAGAAACAGTATACTGTTATACATTACCTCCTTTAAGCACAAGATCGCCTGGAACAGCTTTCAAACCATATTCTTCGATTCTCTTGCTTACCATATTATTCCACACATAACTCTGATAGCTATGTATGTACATCAGACGATTATTCCTGGGGATCTGATATGAAAAATAAGGCAGATGGATTCTAATAATTAAGAGTTAAATATACAAAGACCAATACAGGATTCTGAGAAATTAATTCCACTTCATTCACAAAACTTCAGATTTATTACAACTGCTAAATATCATTCTTGAACAACTAAAATAATGTAGATCCTGTTTTAGGCCACCTACCCATGTAGGAATAAAGGTCAAATAACTTGTACTTAATTCCTTCTTTGGGCTAGTTTAATAAAAGCTGCAACTAATCCTCATACTGAAAGAATGAAGGAAGTTTAACTGTCAAATTCTAGTTCATAAAAAAAACATTTATTTCTATCATTGGAGGACACAGAGAAGAGCACCCCTCCTGCAGGACTCACAGAACAAAAGGAGCAGCGAGCCACACCACTGGAAGAAGAGCTTTATTTGTGTGTTACCAGGCCTGCCCTACACGTATTTCGGCACAAGGCCTACCTCAGGGGATTGCGACCTTACATGTAATACATATATGAAAAAGATAAAAGAATACCTAAAACATCAAATCAAACAAATATTAAATGATAAATGATAATATAATAAATACATATATAAAGGAGCCCAATATAAATACATATATAAAAGGTAGCTCCTTTATATATGTATCATTATATTATCATTATATTACATATAAAGGAGCCCACCAATTAGCAATAAGTATAAATATAATAAATAAAAAATTAGTAAATAAACCATAAAACCAAAATAAAAGCCATACAAGCTGGTGATAAAAGACAAATATTGGCTGGTAGCATATACAACACAAAGGGAGATACCGAGAGAAACCATCCACCAAGGAGTAACCAAAACAAACCAGGTGATGAATCGAAATTATCGTTTTGTATTTCATTACCACGATATAAACTCACCACTCAGGAAACACTATCTCGACTTGTCAATTGATAGTAAGTTTTGCTGGTCTATTCAAATAAAACGGGAGAGAGTCATCTACCAAATGTAAAGTAACCAAAAATCTATATTTTGTAATGTCTAGGGAAGGAGAGGTGAACTAACATCTATATTCTGTGGTGTTATAGAAGAGCAGAAAAAACGTTTTAAGCGTACATCCCTGGATTATGTGCTTTGTGAATATGAATGAAGCCCACCGACACCGAGATGATCGATTTAAACATCTACCACTGTTCTTTTTAATGCAATTGGTCAAACATGCTTTGACAAATAATTATTTTTGGTTTGATGGTTTTATTTACCATCAAATAAAGGGGGTAGCTATGGGATCTTCCATGGCGCCGGATGTAGCAAATTTGTATGTTGCTGAATCTGAGTCTAAATTTTTACAGAGACACCTTTACAAAGATAATATCAAGATATGGCAAAGGTATATTGATGATATACTTTATTTGGGATGGAGAACGTCAAATTTTAGATGCTTTTTTAACATGGATAAATACACTAGATGTTAACCTACAATTTGAGGCCTCCATAAGTGATAATGAATTACCTTACTTCAAGACCACCATATATCGCAAACTGACTGATAGAAATCATTTCTTGCATTATCATAGTTTTCATAATCAATTTTTAAAAAGAAACCTTCTGGTAAGCCAATATTTGAGAGCCAGACGGATGTGCACAGTGGATGGAGACTTCGAGACTCATGCTGATGTGCTTCATGGAAGATTGCTAATTGGTGGATAACTTTTTATATTGGGCTCTGCTATTATCATTTGATATATGTTTGATTTGATGTTTTAGTTATTTATTGTTTTATCTTTTTTTATATATGTATTACATGTAAGGTTGCAGTCCCCTGAAGAAGACCTTGTGCCAAAACACATGTAGGGCACAAGGTCCCCTGGTGAAACTCGAATAAAGCTCTTCTTCCAGCAACCTGGCTCTCTACTCCTTTTGTTCTATTTCCATCAGTGAGCCAGTCTGAAGGCAAAAGGCCAGTGCTGCCATGTGGGACATTTGGTTTGGTTTCTGCTTTGCAGGATGACCTGGATTCAGGATTCTGCTCAGGCAGTGCTCACAACCCTTGGGTAGATTCATAATCGATGCTATTTAGTTCGAAAGGCAGCTGCAATGTGTGGGACCTGGTCATCACTGCACTGGCTGGGATAATGTAAAAAAGTGGGGAAAGCATGCAAAGCATGGATCATGGAATTCTTCTCAAACCCTTTGTGGGTGTGATGTGCACATTGTGGTGTTCGTATGTGTGTGTATATCTCTGTTGCATATTGTGTGTGTGCTGTACACGTGCTGTATCTGTGGTGAAGTAGCAGAGTCGTGGGCATTTACAGATGATGAGGTTTTGGGGGATGGTGACAGTTGTGGGAAGGTAGTTTTGGGGTTAGGGTTAGTACGCCAGTGGGGGCAGTTACAGTGGGGAATTTGAGAGTGTGGCAGTTGCGTGGGGGGATATTTTTGCTGGGTGAAGCAGTTTGCAGGAGGGTTGGACAGTTGCAGGGGAGTAATTTTTGGAGATGGATCAATTGATGGGCAGAGGTGTTTGGGAATGGAAACAGTTTGCAGGGTAATGGAGCAGATGTAGGTGCATTTCGTGAGGTGGTTAGCTGATCATAAGCACAGGGCAGTTTTTGAGGTGGAAGGCTAGTTGTGAGGGAGATTTTCTTGAAGGGACAGCAGGTTGATGGGGCAGTCATGAGGGGTTTGTTTTTGAGAACAGAAGCAGTTGGTGAGGTGGTGGGACAGTTATGGGAATGAAGGTTTTGGGAGTGAGGCATTTAATGAGGTTGTGGGGGGTATTTTTAAGGGATGGGGCATTTTGAAGGGTGGTAGGGCAGGTAAAAGGGAGTGATTATTTTATTTTATTTTTTTAGAGGGGACAGTTTACAAGGTGGTGGGCTGTTATAGGTGATTATTAGGGTGGGACAGTTTATTTATTTAACAGTTTTTATACTGCTTTATCATTTCAATCAAAGTGGTTTACATTGTAATTTAAACTTAGTAATGTACATTAAACAGGGACATTGATAACTTGGATTTTTCTGAGCAATGGAGGGTTAAGTGACTTGTCCAAGGCCACAAGGAGTGCTAGTGGGAATCAAACTCTGGTCTCTTGGTTCCCAAGCCAGTGCTCTAACCATTAGGCTATTCTTCCACTCAACAGTTTACAGTGTAGTACGGCAGTTGAAGGATATAGTTTTTGAAGGGTAGTTTGCTGGTGGTGAGGCAGTTGCAGTGTGTTGTATTTTGGGGGTAGTGAGTTATCGAGTTCTACAACTTTGAGGATGGCAAGGCAGTTGTGGGAAGTGTTTTTTTTTCGTGATGGCTGCATTTAGCATGTTGGCAGGGCAGTTAGAAGGGAGTAGTTTTTTGGGTGGAAGCAGTGTGTGGGTAGTGGGGTAAATGTCGAGGCATTAATAGGCGGTGGGGCAGTTTAGGGGGTTGGGAGAGTAGAGAATCGGGAGAGAGAGTTTGAAAGGAGCAATTCCCTTACTATCTTTAATCAAATAGAAGTTTCTATGCTACAGAATCTGGAACTCTCTTTTGTCATTTTTCCTATTTGAGCTAACATTTTACTTTTTACATGTTTATTATGGCCATACTCTATTTTACAACACACTTGCAAAGTCCACTCTTTGGCTGTTCATAAAGTATTCTTATTTTGTCTGTCCGTGCAATGTTTGCATAGAGGTTCTCATATATGCACAACTCAACAGTACCCTGATTTACTTAAATCTAAGATAAGGAGTATTCAAACATTTGACATACCAATATGGCTTACTTTTTAGAGGCAGGGGATCAAGATTAATGTCTGCCACAGTATCATCACAGCTTGATCTTAATACTATTGGCATTTGACAGATTGCTGGTACCTGTTGATGGTTTTCTTCGTCAACATTTGGCCAATTTATTACTCTTACTATATCTGGGGCAAGCATGGAATACTGCAGCAACCTAGTTTTGATGTGTCCTACAGAAGTCAAAGGAGACCCAGGAATACTGTTGCCAGCTGCCATAATGGGGCAAATCTCCACCTGGACAAATGCTTTGACATGTCACTGACTCCTCAATAGCTGTTTGTCATCAGAGAATACAGTATGCTATAAACTAATTGAATGATGTAACATACAGTGCCTTGTGAAAGTATTCATCCCTTCGGTGTTTGTCCTGTTTTGTTGCATTACAACCAGGAATTAAAATGGAGTTTTGGGGGATAGAACCATGTGATATACACAACATGCCTATGACTTTGAAGGTGCAAAATATTCTTAATTGTGACCCAAACAATAATTTAAAAAAAAGAAAATCAGGAGTGTGCATATGTATTCACCCCCCCCCCCAAGTCAATAGGTTGTAGAGCCACACTTTGCTGCAATTACAGCTACAAGTCTCTTGGGGTATGTCTCTATTAGCATAGCACATCTAGCCACTGGGATTTTCACCCATTCCTCAAGGCAAAACTATTCCAACTACTTCAAGTTAGATGGGTTGCACTGGTGTACAGCAATCTTCAAGTTATACCACAGATTCTCAATTGGATTGAGGTCTGGGTTTTGACTAGGCTATTCCAAGACATTTAAATGTTTCCCTTTAAACCAGCTTTAGCAGTATGTTTAGGGTCCTTGTCCTTCTGGAAAGTGAACCTCCGTCCCAGTCTCAAATCTTTGGAAGACTAAAACAGGTTTTCCTCATGAATTGCCCTGTATTTAGTGCCATCCATCATTCCTTCAATCCTGACCAGTTTGCCTGTCCCTGCCAATGAAAAACATCCCCACAGCATGATGCTGCCACCACCACGTTTCACTGTCGGAATGTTGTTCACAGGGTGATGGGAAGTGTTGGGTTTGCGCCACACAAGGGAGTTTCCCATGATGGTCCAAAAGATCAATTATTGTCACATCTGATCAAAGACCCTTCTTCCATGTGTTTGGGAGGTCTGCCACATACTCTAGTGCAAACTCCAAATGTGTTTTCTTATTTATTTTGTAAAGCAATGGCTTTTTTCTGGCCATTCTTCCAAAAAGCCCCACTCTGTGGCATGTACGGCTTAAAGTGGTCCTATGAACAGATAGCGTAGTTACTCACCTGTAACAGGTGTTCTCCAGGAGCAGCAGGAATCAGTCCTCACATATGGGTGACGTCGGCACCGACGGAGCCCTCGCGGAGCAATTTTCCCCAGCTTTCAAAGAAAGCCTTTGGGAATTGCAGCGCGCATGCGTGGTCCTCTTCCCGCCCAAGGGTGCCATCTTGCTCAGTCAGATGACATAGCTAAAAGATAGCAAAAAATTAGCAAAAACGAAAGCATATAACTGCAACTCCAAGGAGAGGAGGGAGGGTTGTGAGGACTGATTCCTGCTGCTCCTGGAGAACACCTGTTACAGGTGAGTAACTACGCTTTCTCCAGGACCAAGCAGGAAGTCAGTCCTCACATATGGGACTCCCAAGCTTAAGGCTACCGGAGACCATAAGCACAAAAATGAGCTCCCTCAAGGTCAGTAGCACAGAAGGAAGGAATCTTCTCTGAATATGTCTCCAACCGGTAGCCCAACATCCGGGACGGAGGGTAGGAGTTGCCTATACCTCGAAGAGGTTACGGAGGACTGCCTGTCCGAAAGCACTGTCCCTGCGGGACTCCCTCTCCAGGCAGTAATGGGCTGCAAAAGTCTGGCTTGAAGACCAAGTAGCGGCCCGGCAGATGTCTGCCAATGGAACAGAGCGGAGGTAAGCTACCGATGTAGCCTTTGCCCGAACACGATGAGCTGTGACTCTACCTTCCAGCACGAGGCCGGCAGCCTCGTACGCCCAAGCGATACAGTCCGCAATCCAGATGGACAGAGTACGCTTGGAGACAGGGAGCCCCAACTTGTTGGGGTCATAAGACACGAAGAGCTGAACAGCCTTTCGGTGCTCCCGCGTACGGTCAAGGTAGAAGGTCAACGCCCTTCTACAGTCAAGGGTATGCAGGACCATTTCAGCTCAGCTGGAGTGTGGCCTGGGAAAGTAGGTCGGAAGTACCACCTCCTGGTTGATGTGAAAAGGGGAAACCACTTTGGGAAGAAATTTAGGGTGAGTCCGTAGGACTACCCGGTTCTTGTAGAACCTAGTGTAAGGAGGATCAGAAACCAGGGCCTGCAGCTCACTAACGCGTCTAGCCGAAGTGAGGGCTACCAAGAACAAGGTTTTCCATGAAAGAAAACGTAGCGGACAGGTAGCCATAGGCTCAAAAGGTGGACAGGTAATCCGCTGCAACACCACATTAAGATCCCAGTCCAGGGCTGGCGGGCGCAAAGGTGGCTTAAGGAGAAGGAGGCCTCTGAGAAACCGAGCCACCAGAGGGTGGCTGGAAAGAGGTCTACCATCCACCGGCATGTGATGCGCAGAAAGAGCACTGAGGTGGACCTTTACCGAGTTGGACTTTAGTCCAAGGTTGGAGAGAGAGAGCAAGTACTGCAAGACCACTGATGCTGAACAGGAGAAAGGATCTTGAGACTGCTGAGTACACCAGACGGAGAACCGACGCCACTTGAGAGCGTAGGCCTTTCGGGTGGAGGGCCTCCTGGAGGCCAAGACGACCTCCTCCACATCTGGAGGTAGCTGCAGAGGAGCAAGGACTACCCTTTCAGCAGCCAGGCCATCAGATGAAGGGACCTGAGATTGGGGCATAGGAGAGTCCCCTGATCCTGCGACAGGAGGTCGGGCTGAAATCCCAGAGGAAGAGGAGTGTCTACCGCTAGCTGCATCAGAAGCGGGAACCAAGGTTGTCTCGGCCACCGGGGAGCCACTAGGATCATCGATGCTTTGTGTCTGAGAACCTTGAAGAGCGTCCGAGACACCAGTGGCATGGGAGGAAAGGCATACAAGAGGCCGGTGGACCATGGAATTAGAAAAGCATCTGCCGCTACCCAGAGAGGATGCGGCTGTCGAGAGCAGAATCTGGGCAGCTGCCGGTTCAGAGGACTGGCAAACAGATCCATGGTGGGGAGGCCCCACTTGAGAAAGATCCGCTGAACCACCAGCGGATCCAACCTCCACTCGTGTGGCTGGAGGATCCTGCTGAGCTTGTCGGCCAGGTAATTTTCTTGACCTGGGAGATAGACAGCCTTGAGGATGATGCCGTGGTGGACTGCCCAAGAGCATAGTTTTTGTGCCTCCTGACAGAGAAGGAAGGAGCCTGTTCCACCTTGTTTGTTCACGTAGAACACTGCAACCTGATTGTCTGTCTGTATCAGCACCGACTGGTGAGAAACCAGGTGAGAGAATGCTTTGAGCGCTAGGTGGATGGCTCTGAGCTCCAGGAAGTTTATCTGCTGAGCAGACTCCCAAGGAGTCCAGAGGCCTTGAGTACATGTCCCTTGGCAATGTGCTCCCCAACCCAGGAGAGAAGCATCGGTCGTCAGGACCTGAGAATGCGTAGGGGGCTGAAAAGTCACTCCTAGTACCAGGTTTGGCAGATGAAGCCACCATTGTAGAGAAGAGACCAGCTGGTCGGAGATCTGTACGGAGTCCGCTAGGCTCCCCGTGGCCTGATGCCATTGATTGCGAAGGCACCACTGAGCAGGACGCATGTTCAGTCGGGCATTGGGGGTCACATGGACCGTGGAAGCCATATGGCCGAGCAGTCTCAGAAAGTGCCTGGCTGAGACCAGCTCATTGCTGTGAAAGTGGCCGGCGAGATCCATGAGCCGCTTGGCCCTGTCCAGAGGGAGGAAGGCCCGCGCTTGAAGTGTGTCCAACCGGGCGCCTATGAACTCGAGATTTTGAGAGGGGAACAAAGTGGACTTTGCGAAGTTTATGACAAAACCCAAGTGCTGGAGCAGAGCCACAGTGCGATGAGTGGCTTGAGTGGCCTCTTGGGAAGACTGGGCTGTGATGAGCCAGTCGTCCAGGTATGGGAACACAAACAGACCTTGAAGTCTCAGATAAGCCGCCACCACTGCGAGGCATTTGGTGAACAACCTGGGTGCGGAGGATAGGCCAAAGGGCAGCACTCTGTACTGGTAATGAGTTCCTCCCACAACAAATCTGAGATATTGTCTGTGGTCCGGATGAATGAGGATATGAGTATATGCATCTTTCAGATCCAAGGAGCATAGCCAGTCTCCCTGCTGGAGGTAGGGCAGCAGGATTCCAAGGGTAAGCATCTTGAACTTTTCCTTTGCAAGGAACTTGTTGAGGTTTCGCAAGTCCAGGATGGGTCTGAGGCCTCCTGTTCTTTTTGGAATCAGGAAGTACCTGGAGTAAAACCCTTGGCCCTTCAGGTGGTGGGGCACCGGTTCCACGGCTTGTTCCTGAACAAGACTTGCTAACTCCTGAAGGAGTAAGTCCCTGTGCAAAGGCAGTCTGGGAGGCTCCCCCGGAAAGTAGGAGGGAGGTACCTGGTGAAAGTGAGGAAGATAACCCTTTTGAACTATGTGAAGTACCCAGGTATCTGTGGTGATGTTGGACCACCTTTGGGCAAAGTGGACCAGCCGGCCTCCTGTGCTGAGAGAAACCAGCTGAGGGGAAGAGGCTATGCTGAGGAAGTCAAAAAACCCCACCCTGCAGAGCAGGGGCCGGTGGTGCAGGCTTGGGGGCTTACTGCCTAAGGGACCCATTAACCCGTCCCTTGGCCTGCTTTCCCTGTGGGGGAGCTGCTGAGGCCTGATACTGAGGGTAGTATTTATAGGCAGCACCTTTCCTCGGGTAAAAGGGCTTTTTCCCCCGAGGCCTTCTTCTTTTGAGAAGGAGCAGAGGTCTTCCTTGAGAGACGAGTCCTGGTGAGAGTCTCCGTCTCGATTTGTGCAGCCTTCTCATCCATGGGCTTGCCAAAGAGGTTATCACCTCGGCAGGGGACATCGACCAACTTGTCCTGTACCCAGGGCTCGAGGTCGGACGTCTGAAGCCAAGCCTGGCGGCGTCCACCGATGCCAGCCGCAGCTACTCGAGCCGAAGCCTCAAAACCATCATAGGCTGCTCGAGATATAAACTTGGAGCACTCCCGAATACCAGTAAACAAGGATTGGAACCTCTGCAAAGGTTCGTCGGAGAGACCAGCAGAGAACCTGGCTATTTCCTTAGCCAGGTCTCGGAGATACATGCCCATGTAGAGCTGGTATGTCTGGACTCGACAAGCAAGCATAGAGCCCTGGAAGCACTTCCTACCGAGGGCATCCAGGCTTCGGGCTTCCCTACCAGGGGGCACCGAGGAGTGCATTTTTTGACTCTTAAGTCTATGCATGGCCGATTCCACCACCATGGAATGGTGCGGTAGTTGTGCCTTCTGGAAGCCGGGGCTCTTGCGGACTCGATAAATGGAATCGACCCGCTTGCTTAATACCGGCGACGACGCCGGGCTCTCCCACATGCGGAAGAGAAGTCGTTCCAGCATCGGAGGAACCGGTACAATAAAGGCCTCCTTCGGGGGAGAGTCATATTGGAGGGCATCGAGTTCTTCGACTCGAGGCTCCTCCTCGGGATCCGCGGGGAAGGCCAAGGCCTTGGCCATATCCCTCACGAAGTCCGAGAACCGGGTATCCTCCGGGGGGGACCGTCTCCGAGGTTCGGACTCGGGGGAGTCCGAAGGGACACACCGAGTCCGAAAGGAACCAGGTGACTCTTCGTCCTCAGATTCCCAGGCCGACTCCTCGGAGGAGGAGTCGAGCGGCTCCGGTCGGGCGGGCACGGATGCTATCCGCTCAGACGCCGAAGGAGTCGGCGTCGATGACCTTGGTCCTGAACGGGAGGCCGAAGGAGACCTCGACCGAGGATCGACTCGAGCCCTCATGGACTCGAGGATCGGCTCGGTCTCTGGGGTCGATTTGGGGGTCGATTTGGAGGTCGACGTCCCGGCGGTCAGGGCAGAAGCACCGGCGAGGCCAGCGATCAATACCCGCTGCTGGTCCAAGAAGGCAGTCAGACTGCTCCCAAAGCAATGTTCCCTCTAATTTTCTGTAGGCTGTGTGCGCATAAAATATCAGCTGTGTGCAGCTTTTGAAGGAAGGTTAAAATTTTTGTGCGCCACATAACGACACTCGGAATTATATACTTTAAAATTTGACTACACTTCAGAATACAGTATGTACACCACATTGATTTTAATCAAATTAAATGAAAATAGACTATTACTAAATGAAGCAGGAAATTTCTAGTAATTACAATCATAACTTTTAAATTTTAAGACATCTGTGTTGTTTTCTATCAGAATCAGAGCTGTAATTTTTGTGCGCTCTGTTGTAAAGTATGTGCGCTCGCTTGGCGAGGTGTGTGCGCGCGCACACGCGCACAGCTTAGAGGGAACAGTGTCCCAAAGGCCATCAACCTGAGTCCGAGCTCAGGAGACCCAGCAGCCCCCGACTCGGGCCCCGACGGCGTCAGGCCCGACGTCGGGTCCTTCGGAGGCGAGTCAACGAGGACAACAGTACTCACGTGAGTGGGCAAGTCCACCTCGAGTCGAAGATGTTTTGACGGCCTCTCCATCTCCGAGGACCCGGGACGGGATTCGGGGCTATGCGACCTGGCCCTCGAGGAACCAGGAGCGTCCACCGATCCCGCCCTCGCGGGTTTCTTCTTCCGATGATGTTCCCGGGTAGGAGACCCCCTCTCAGAGGAACTTCGACGATGCTCAAGACCAGAGTCCCGAGACGTCGAAGCCTCTGACGAGGTCCGAGCCCGGCCGGAGTCAGAGAAGATACGCTCCCGCTGATGCTGCCGACTCCTCAATGCTTTTGAGGACATTTTGCCGCATGGCACACAGATCAGGGAGTCATGATCTGGGCCGAGGCAGCGGAGGCAGAAGTCATGAGTGTCTGTAAGAGACATGAGTTTCTTACAGAGATCACACTTTTTAAAGCCGCTGGCAGCCATCAGGGGAAAAAGGGCCCCTGTGAGGTCGAATGACCGGGCTGCCAGGGAAAAAGGAAAAAGGCGCGAAATCTGTCACGAAGGACAAAAAACCGAAAAATAAGGGACGGACTCGCAACCGGCGTCGCGAGTCCGGGCGGGAAAAGAACCGGAGTCGAACCGAAGAAAATAGAGAAAATAGAGAAAAAAATCAACTTTTCTGCGGGGATTCACAGGCAACGTCTGTAGGGCTCCGCGGAAAAAAGAAGACTGAGCAAGATGGCACCCTTGGGCGGGAAGACGACCGCGCATGCGCGCTGCAATTCCCAAAGGCTTTCTTTCAAAGCTGGGGAAAATTGCTCCGCGAGGGCTCCGTCGGCGCCGACGTCACCCATATGTGAGGACTGACTTCCTGCTTGGTCCTGGAGAAACTCCCATCTCCGCTGTGGATCTTTGCAGCTCCTTCAGTGTTATCCTTTGTGTCTTTGTAGCATCTCTGATTAATGCCCTCCTTGACCGGTCTGTGAGTTTTGGTGGGCAGCCTTCTCTTGTCAGGCTTGTAGTGTGCCACATTCTTTCCATTTTGTTATAAGTCTTGCAGCCACTACGTAACATCCTCGATCATGCCGACTTCAGGACTGTCGCGCAAGCACTCATCATTCCCCATCTAGACTATTGCAATGCCATACTGCAAGGTTTGCCAAAGAAAACTATAAATATTCTGCAAATGGCACAAAATGTTGCTGCCAGAATCATTATGCAAAAAGGCCTCTCTGAGCACATTACACCTGTACTAATTGAGCTACATTGGCTCCCCATTGGGGCCCGCATCCAATACAAAATCATAATCACTACATTCAAGCTTATTCACAATTTAGCACCCTCACACCTCAACAGCCTAATCACCAATCTACCCAACAACAGGAGCAGAAGAACAGTAAAGCACAGTTACTTACCTGTAACAGGTGATCTCTGGGAACAGCAGGAATTAGTCCTCACATATGGGTACGTCGGAACCGACGGAGCCTGCGCGGGAAAGCTCCCCAGCTTCCCAGAAAGGAAGCTTTTGGGGCCTCCCACAGCGCATGCGCGCTGCCTTCCCGCCTTCCTGACCAACTTTCTTCAGTTCAAGTTTAAAGCTGAGACAATAGAGAGAGGAAAGGAAGAGAGAGAGAGAGATACAACTCCTAGGGGAGGTGGGTGGGTTGTGAGGACTAATTCCTGCTGTTCCCAGAGATCACCTGTTACAGGTAAGTAACTGTGCTATCTCCAGGAACAAGCAGGAATGAGTCCTCACATATGGGGACTCCCTAGCTAAGATGCCGGGGAGATCCCCCTCCAAGGGTTCCTCATCTTCCTATGGATCTCAGGCATCCATTCAGGGAAGGTGGGCAGGAGTTGTTTAAGAATGGAACAGGTGTCTGAGGACAGCCTGACCAAACAAGGCATCCCGGCGGGAGTCCTTGTCCAAGCAGTAATGGGCTGTGAAGGTATGAACCGAGGCCCAGGTGGCTGCTCGACAGATCTGATCGATGGATACAGAATGAAGATGAGCCATAGATGTGGCCATGGCTCTCACATTGTGAGCTGTGACATGGCCTTCCTGAGAAAGGTTCTTACTTTGGTAAGCAAAAGAAATACACTGAGCAATCCAATTGGACAGTGTTCTTTTTGAGACTGGAAGTCCTAAATGAGAAGGATCAAAAGCAACAAAAAGTTGAGAAGACTTTCGATGTTGCTGTGTCCTGTGGAGGTAAAAGGCAAGAGCTCTTTTACAGTCTAGAGCAGTGATGGCTAACCTTTTTGACCCCGAGTGCCCAAACTGCCGCACAAAACCAAAGAATTTCCTCAAAGTGCCAGCACGTCAATTTGCATAAATATTTGCATAATGCTAACATACACTAACTTTTAGTAAACATGTCTCTTAATGAGTGTATGGATAAAGACAGACTAAAAGATTTCTACATTACTATAATCCAGTGCCAACCGCCAGGCACATTAGGAACTACTACAAACACTGCCCATTTAGAACCAATAGCAAACCCGCCGTATCCTAACAGCACTACCAGGACTCACAAAGCACCACACCATACCTATCAAAAGGCAACACTGCAAATATTAAACCAATACATTTCAGACAATAACAATACATGACCTACTGGGGAAAGAGAACAAGTGGCAATGTCAAAAAGGAATTACATAAACAGAATACCTCAGCTCAGTTACACAGTTGCAATTGCTCCAGCCACTTTCTTCTGGTTTCTTCATGTTTTCTGCTAACTCTCCATCATCTGCTGTCCATTTGTCCTTTCTTCTCTCTTCTAGTTTTTTTTTCCATTCTCTCTCTCTACATCCGCTTTAACATACTAATCTTTCTCCTTTTGCTCTTTCCTCATTCCTATTTCATCCACTCAAATTTAACCCCTCCATCCTCAATCCCCACTTACTCTCCCAAAACCCGGCCAAATGGAGAATTTTTATCCCTCCCACACCAAATATTTTTCCCCTCTCCATTAGACTCTCCCAGCCCCATCCCAATCTAATCCTCCCCCAACAGCCGCTCCCGGCTAGTTCCAGCCGCACCCCGCATCCATTCCCGTCTAGTCCCTGCATCAGCCCATTTCCAGTCCTAGCCCCCATCAGCCCATTTCCAGTCCTAGCAACCCCCCAACCCAATACCAGTCCTAGCCCCCCCCCATCAACCCACTTCCAGTCCTAAACCCCCATCACCCCATTTTCAGTTTAAGCCCCCCTATAACCCATTACCAGTCCTAACCCCCATCACCCCATTTCCAGACAGCCCCCATCAGCCCACAGCCCATTAGCAGTCCTACCCCCCCCCGCCCGCCCGCCCATTAGCAGTCCTAACCCCCCAGCCCATTAGCAGTCCTAACCCCCCCGCCCGCCAGCCCATTAGCACTCCTACACTCCCCCCCGCCCATTCGCAGTCCTAACCCCCCCAGCCCATTAGCAGTCCTACCCCCCCCCGCCCGCCCCCCCGCCCATTAGCAGTCCTACCCCCCCGCCCATTAGCAGTCCTACCCGCCCGCCCGCCCACCCATTAGCAGTCCTAACCCCCCCCTGCCCATTAGCAGTCCTAACCCCCCCCCTCGCCCATTAGAAGTCCTAACCCCCCCCCCTCCCTCTGGCAAATTTTTAAAAAAAAAAGCAGGCTCTGGCTGCTGCCGCGGCAGATTGCAATGTCCCGCGGGGCCCCCTCCGCCCGCTAAGCCCCTCTGCAAGGGCTTTCAGATTCGCGAGGGAGAGCATCTCCCTCGCGTCTCTGTTAAGCCCGCAGGGGCTAATGGGAAATTTCCCATCAGTCCCTCGCGTCTAAAGGGGCTGATGGGAAATTTCCCATTAGCCCCTGCGGGCTTAACAGAGACGCGAGGGAGACGCTCTCCCTCGCGAATCTGAAAGCTCTTGCAGAGGGGCTTAGTGGGCGGAGGGGGCCCCGCGGGACGCTGCATTCTGCCCTTGCCGCGTCCGCGGCAGCAGTCAGAGCCAGCTTTTTCTTTTTTTGCGGACCTTCCCGCGTGCCAGCTGCAAGGCCTTCGCGTGCCACAGCTGGCACGCGTGCCATAGGTTCGCCATCGCTGGTCTAGAGTATGAAGGTTCCTCTCTGCATTGGATGCATGAGGAGCTGGAAAAAAGACAGGTAAATATACCTCTTGATTAAGATGAAAAGGTGAGACCACTTTAGGCATAAAGTGAGGATTTGTCCTAAGGACTACCTTATCATGATGGAACCTTGTAGAAGGTGGATTAGCCACTAAAGCCTGCAGTTCACTGATGCGGCGAGCAGAAGTGATTGCAATAAGGAAAATGACTTTCCAGGAAAGGAATTTCAAGGAGGTAGTGGCTAAGGGTTCAAAGGGTGGCTTCATAAGCTGACCAAGAACCACGTTTAAGTCCCATGCCACCGGAGGAGGCCGAATGGGAGGCTTAGTTAAAGTTAGACCTCTCATGAATCTTGCAATAAGAGGATGAGAGGAAACAGATTGTCCATTGATAGGCTGAAGAGATGCTGCAATAGCACTCAAATGGACCCTTACAGAATTGGTTTTAAGTCCTGCATTGGAAAGATGCAGGAGATATTCGAGTAAAGAATTTAAAGGCAGTGCTAGAGGGTTAAGACCCTTTTCAGCACAACAAATGGAAAATCTTTTCCATTTAAAAGCATAAGAACGCCTGGTGGAAGGTTTCCTAGATGCATGGAGGATATCCTTCACCTGTTGAGAAAGATTGAAGTCTTGAAGGTCTAGGCCTTCAGTAACCAAGTTCTGAGGTGAAGGGACTTGGGGTTTGGGTGCCACAAAGTCCCCTCCTCTTGAGACAGAAGGTCTGGAGCAGCTCCCAGATCCAGGGAGGGTGCCTGGGAGAGATGCAGAAGTAGAGGGTACCACACTTGGCGTGGCCAGCGTGGAGCTATGAGGATCATAGATCCTTGATCCCTCTGAAGTTTGAATAGAGTCTTGGGAATCAAGGGAATGGGTGGAAAGGCATATAGGAAGGCCTGGCCCCAATGAAGGAGGAAGGCATCCTTGGTCTGAGCTCCCTGACACGGAATTCTGGAACAGAACGGGGAAGTTTGGCATTGCACGGACTTGCAAACAGGTCTATGTCCGGGGTTCCCCATTTCTGAAAGATTCTGAGTACCTGATCCATGTGCAGGGACCATTCGTGTGGAAGCAGAACTCGACTGAGTCTGTCTGCCCAAGAGTTTTGGATTCCTGGGAGGTATACTGCCAGGAGATGGATTTGATGCTCTCTGGCGAAGGCCCACAATTTTAGAGCTTCGTTGCAAAGCGACAGAGAGCCAGTCCCTCCTTGTTTGTTTATGTAGAACATGGCTACTTGATTGTCGGTATGAACAAGGACTGTCATGTTGATGAGGAGGGTATGAAAGACCTTGAGAGCAAGGAAAATTGCTCGGAGCTCCAAAAGGTTGATATGAAGGGTGGTCTCCTGTGGAGACCAAGTGCCCTGAGTGGAGAGGTCTTGGAGATGAGCTCCCCAACCTGTTTGGGAGGCAACTGTAGTGAGAGTTGCTTGGGGAACAAAGGTTGGAAGGGGGCCCCCAACAACAGATTTTGAGTGGATATCCACCATTGGAGAGACCAAAAAAGACGTGTTGAGGTTGCTATTTGGTCTGAGAGAGCTCCTGATGCTTGGGTCCACTGGGTGGACAAAGTCCATTGAGCTGCTCTCATATGTAGGCGAGCATAAGGCACCACATGAACTGTGGATGCCATGTGGCCTAGCAGTTGTAGCATCTCCCTGGCAGTCAAGTGGCTTCTGGACTGAATTTGAGAGGCCAACTGCACTAGACGGTGGCAACGGGCCTGAGGAAGATAGGCCCTTGCAGTGGTGGTATCTAGCCAGGCCCCTATGAATTCTAGGGACTGAGTAGGGGTGAGTTGAGACTTTGGCAGATTGATGACAAGTCCCAGATACTGCAGTATGCGTCTGGTGTGGTCCAGGGAAGTTTGAGCCTCGGACTGAGATGGAGCTCGGATGAGCCAGTCGTCCAGGTATGGGAAGACAAAGATTCCCAGAGTGCGTAGAAATGCAGCTACTATTGCCATGCATTTGGTAAATACCCTTGGAGCAGAGGCTAGACCGAAGGGAAGTACTCTGTATTGGAAATGTTTTCCCTGGAACAGAAACCGTAGGAATTTTCTGTGGGATGGATGGATGAGTATATGTGTGTACGCATCCTTGAGATCTAGAGAACAAAGCCAGTCCTGACTCTGTAGGTATGGAAGGAGAGTGCCTAGAGAAAGCATCTTGAATTTCTCCTTGTATAGAAATTTGTTCAATTCTCTGAGATCCAGAATGGGTCTGTACCCCCCCTGTTTTCTTGGGGATGAGAAAAAAAGGGGAGTAAAAACCTGACCCTTGTTGAGGAAGAGGAACCTCTTCTATTGCCTTTTGGGCGAGAAGAGTGGTCACCTCCTGGCCCAACAGGTACAGGAGAGATGGGGGAGAATTGAATTGTCTCACCATGGTATGGGGAGGAAGGCTTGAGAAATGTAGTTTGTAGCCCTCTCTGATGATAGAGAGGGTCCACTGTTCTGACGTGATTTGTTCCCATCTGGGAGCAAAGTGAGTTAACCTTCCTGGAATGGTGAGAGGCTTTGGTTGTTGCAGAGCCAGAAAGGTTAAGTTCTCTAGAATCAAGTCAAAAACTCTGAGGAGGTTGGGACTGCTGGACTGTAGCAGCCCCTGTAGACTTTGTTCTGGCCTGTTTAGATTGCTGACGCTTAGGAGCAAAGCGAACTTGGGAAGATTGCTGGCCAGTATTTGTGGAAAATCTGGTCTTTTTATAGAAAGGCTTCTTAAAAGGTTTTTTCTCGGCAGGGGTAGAGGTAGACTTAGAAAGTCTATCTAAAGCAGCATTCTCTGCATCCATTTGAGTGGCTTTGATTTGCCACTCCTTGCCAAACAGATTTTCACCTGTACAGGGCAGATTGCCCAAGCCTTCTTGTACCCAAGGTTCCAAATCAGAGGCCTGGAGCCAAGCAAGTCTGCGAGCAGCTATGGCAATGCCGGAGGCTCTGCTAGCTCCCTCAAAAGAGTCAAAGGCTGCTCTGTTGGAGAACTTTGAAACATCTTGAGTTTGCTTTAGCAAAAGAAGGAACTCCTCCTTTTTATCCTCTGGGATAAAGGGGAGGGAAAATGACATATCTTCAGTGCAATCTCTTTCAAAAACATGCCCATATAGAGGCTGTATGAATTGATTCTGGCAATAAGCATGCTAGCTTGGAAGATTTTTCTACCAAAAGCATCCAGAGTCCTACATTCTCTTCCTGGAGGAGTAGAAGAGTGCCTTTTGGTACTCTTTATCTTTTTCATAGCAGACTTCACCACAATAGAGTGGTGAGGGAGCTGTGTTTTTTGAAAACCAGGAGAAGGAGGAACCCGATACATGGTGTCCAAACGTCGAGAATGTGGAGATAGGGTGAGAGGAGCCTCCCACAAGTCCATCATGTGTTCTTGAAGAATTTCATGTATGGGTAAGGTGGCTGCCTCTTTGGGAACCTTAGAGTATCCTAAAATATCCAATTTTTTTGCTCTAGGTTCCTTTTCAGAGGTTACAGATATGGAGAGTCCTTTAGCTACTTCAATAATGAAGTCTTGAAAGGACAAATCCTCTGGAGGAGACATTCTCCTTTTTGGAGAAGAGGGCTCCTCAGGAAGAGTAAAAGAGACATCAGCAGAATCATCTGAGGTATCAGAATCTTCAGATGATTCAAAGTGCCGCCTATTAGCTTCCAGAGATCGATACGCGTACCGACCGGTATCGACATCGGGCGTACCGGGAATCGGAGCGGTATCGAGAAAATCTCCGGAACCGGAGACCGGAACCAGCATACTACTGGAAGTAGATGCTCTGGGTACCGGTATCGGTTGCGGTACTGGAACCGGAGTCGGAACCGATTGTCGCGGTACCGAGGGCGATGCAGCGGTAATGAAAGCCAGTATGGCCTGCTGCATGGATTGTACCGTAGTACCCATAGACGCCACAACTGCCTGGATGTCGGTACCGGTGTTAGCCGGTACCCAGAGCAGTCTAACAGGAGATCGGTCGAGGCCGTGCCATCGATGTCTACCTGTAACCCCATAGGAGGAGCTTTGGAAGCCGGAGCTTCCCGCCGGGGTTGTTTGGCTGTGGCAGGGTCCTCAGGGTCAAACCCAAGGGCCTCTCGCTGCTTAGAGGGAGATTTGCCCTTTGAGGACCTGCCTGAAGAATGTTTGGTTACCTGAGATCCATCAGGAGAGGAAGACCTGGAGGATGTTGATGCTGGAGTATCAGTAGAAAACAGCATATGAAACTTGGCTGCTCTGTTCTGTAAGCCCCGTTTGGACATCAGAGAGCAGGATGGACAATCCGGAATGGAATGGTCAGGCCCCAAACATTTAAGACACCACTCATGGGTATCTGTGACTGAAATAGTACTGGTACACTTGGTGCATTTTTTAAAACCAGAGGCTGGTTTCTCCATGAGGGAGAATCTGAGAAGGCCTAGAGGCCTCACAGAAAAAACACACCAAGTGAGGAAAAGTAATTTTTTTTTTTTTTTAAGAAATAAATGAAAAAAGACCGGCGGTACCGGTCCGGAATCGGGGAAGGCAGACACGCGGTCAAAGAAACAAATTAAAATAACAATTTCTTCAGCGGTGACAGGAACATGACCTGCTGGCTCCGCGGAAAAAGAAGAACTGAAGAGAGTTGGTCAGGAAGGCGGGAAGGCAGCGCGCATGCGCTGTGGGAGGCCCCAAAAGCTTCCTTTCTGGGAAGCTGGGGAGCTTTCCCGCGCAGGCTCCGTCGGTTCCGACGTACCCATATGTGAGGACTCATTCCTGCTTGTTCCTGGAGATACTTCAATACCCTCTGTCTCCCGAAGTGCATCAGAACTGTTAATGCATGTACAAGTAACAGAGCATTCTCACTCATAGCTTCACCACTCTGGAACCGGCTGCCATGTGAGCTGCGTGCAAACTCTGACTTAAAGGACTTCAGAAAAAAGCTTAAGACTCACCTCTTCCAATCGCATTACAATGTAACCTAGGCACTGTATCCCACTACCACTGTATCCCACTACCATGTGTCTACCATGCGTGGGAAAGTCACTGTACCCGTGTAATCTCACAACGAGAAATGCATTCAGTTTATGTGTAAATATGTATATAATATATCCGGTGTGAAGTGTTTTTCATCAATCAAGTGTAATCTGTAACCCAATGTTTGATGTGTTGATATCTCTCCCTCCCAATCACAATGTATATCTTTCTAATTCCTGGCCTGTACAGCCACTCCTACCATGTATAGCAACCGCTGCTGATCGCTGGAAGCAGCAGGATACAAATGTACACTAAATAAATAAATAAATAATGGATTTAATGTTGCTCCATGGGACATTCAAAATTTGGGATTTTTTTTTTTTTTAATAACCCAACCATGATCTATACTTCTCCACAACTTTGTCTCTGACCTGTTCAGAGTGCTCCTTGGTTTTCATGTTGCTTGCTTAGTGGTGTTGCAGAGTCATGGGCCTTTCAGAATAGGTATATTTAAACAGGCATCATGTGACTGATCATGTTACAGAGATTGCACACAGGTGTACCCTAATCAACGAATTATGTGAGTTTTGCGGTTAATTGGTTAGAACAGATCTTATTTAGGGATTTCATAGAAGAGAGGATGAATACATATGCACTCCACAACTTTTCAGTTTTGACTTTTCTTTATGATATATACAAGGTATTTTATTATCATTCCACTTCACCAATTTGGTCTATATTGTTAGGTCCATTATCTAACATCCAAATGAACCTCCATTTTCATTCCAGGTTGTACATAATGCGACAAAACAGGACAAAAACCAAGGGGATGAATACTTTAGCAAGGCACCGTAAAACCTTATTGTTTTTGGGGAAACAACTAGTAAAACCCTTGTTGTTTATGCACAATAGATATCAAGCAGGTAATTTTAATGCACACAAATCATGCCTATTTTATAAAGATAAGTGGGTGCCTACATTTTTTTTTAAAGATAAGGGCATTAAACTATTAGACAGACATGCCAAACCTAGACACAAGCACTTACACCGTCCCTAGATTTGATGTAAATGCATACACCTAGATTTGTCAAGAATGTGCATTTATAATTTATGTTCATACTTGTTTGCTCTGCCCAAACTGTACCCACAGTGAAAGTAGTGATCAGTGTAAGTATGCACACTAAAATACTGTGATTTAAGCATGTTAATGGCATGCAACTTTAGGCAACTCTTTTTAGAAAATTTCCTCTTTTGGGAGTAATTTTATAACCGGCCACTTAAAGTGACATGCCATCAACGCACGTAAATCAAATATTTTCACTGATTTACATATGCGAATAGGCACTTATGCGGTGAGCTGAAACATGTGCCTAAATCTAATGTCATATATTTTAGGAGTGGGCAGGCATGTGGGTGGTGCATGGGCAGAGTATAGGCAGGGCACAGATTTACGTGCATATGTTTATAGAATACTACAATATAGAGTAGTTACTCACCTGTAACAGGTGTTCTCCAGGAGCAGCAGGAATCAGTCCTCACATATGGGTGATGTCGGCGCCGACGGAGCCCCCATGCGGAGCATTTCCCCAGCTTTCAAAGAAAGCCTTTGGGAATGCAGCCATGCATGCGCGGTCCCCTTCCCGCCCAAAGGTGCCATCTTGCTCAGTCTGATGACATAGCTAAAAGACAGCACGAAAAAAGAAAATGAACTATATACAACTGCAAGGGGAGGAGGGAGGGTCGTGAGGACTGATTCCTGCTGCTCCTGGAGAACACCTGTTACAGGTGAGTAACTACTCTTTCTCCAGGACCAAGCAGGAAGTCAGTCCTCACATATGGGTGACTCCCTAGCTCTGGGCTACCAGGAACCCAGGCTGAAAAATAGAGCTCCCTCTAGAGCCTCAGCAATAGTTAGAGAATCTTCTCCGAGACCACACCTGAACGGTAGCCCAACACCAGTGCCGGAGGGTAGGAGTTGCCTAAACCTCAAAGAGATTATGGAGTACCGCTTGCCCGAAAGCACTGTCCCTACGGGACTCCCTCTCAAGGCAGTAGTGGTCCGCAAAAGTCTGGCTTGAAGACCAAGTAGCGGCCCGGCAGATGTCTGCCAACAGAACAGAACAGAAGTGAGCTACTGAAGCGGCCTTTGCCCTGACTCAGTGGGCCGTGACTCGACCCTCCAGGGAGAGGCCGGCTGCCCTGTACGCCCAGGCGATACAGTCTGCCACCCAGTTGGACAACGTACGCTTAGTGACAGGCAACCCCAACTTATTAGGGTCAAAGGAAATGAAGAGCTGGGAAGCCCTTCTATGCCCCTGCGTACGTTCTAGGTAAAAGGACAGTGCCCTTCTACAATCCAGGGTATGCAAGACAGTTTCTGCCCTACTGACGTGCGGACTGGGAAAGAACGTCGGAAGTACCACCTCCTGGTTGAGGTGGAAGGAGGATACTACCTTGGGAAGGAACTTAGGATGAGTCCTCAAGACTACCCTGTTCTTATAGAACCTGGTATACGGCCTATCCAAGACCAGGGCCTGAAGTTCACTCACACGCCTGGCCGAGGTGAGTGCCACAAGAAACAACACCTTCCAGGATAGGGAACGTAAGTGGCAGGTAGCCATCGGCTCAAAAGGTGGGCGAGTCAGTTGCTGCAAGACCACATTGAGATCCCACTCAGTGGCCGGTGGACGAATAGGAGGCTTGAGCAGAAGCAGGCCTCTGAGGAAGCAAGACACCAGAGGGTGGCCCGAGAGGGATTGTCCATCCACCGGCGAGTGGTGAGCTGAGAAGGCACCGAGGTGGACCCGGACAGAGTTGGACTGAAGTCCCAGGTTGGACAGGTGGAGCAGGTATTGCAGTACCACCAGGACCGAGCAGGAGAAGGGATCCTCCTGCTGTTGAGAACACCAAGTGGAAAACCTACGCCACTTCAGAGCATAGGCCTTCCGAGTGGAATGCTTCCTGGAGGCCAAAGACCACCTCTTCAACCTCCTTTGGTAGGAGCAAGGGAGCAAGTACTAGCCTTTCAGCAGCCAGGCCATCAAATTGAGGGATTTGAGGTTGGGATGCAAGAGGGACCCCTGATCCTGAGTCAGAAGGTCAGGTTGCAGCCCCAGAGGAAGTGGAGCATCCACCGCCAACTGCAGAAGAAGAGGGAACCACGGCTGCCTGGGCCACCTGGAGGCTATCAGGATCAGCGTGGTTTGGTCCTGCTGGGTTTTGAATAGAGTCCGGGCCACCAGAGGTGTGGGAGGAAACGCATACAGCAGGCCTTCGGACCAGGGGATCAGGAACGCATCCGCCACTGCCCTCAGAGGATGCGGTTGTCTGGAACAGAACTGGGGTAGTTGCCTGTTCAGCGGACTGGCAAAAAGATCCATGGTTGGAGGTCCCCACTTGAGAAAGATCTGTTGGACTACCCAAGTATCTAACTGCCACTCGTGAGGCTGCAGGAGTCTGCTTAGCCTGTCCGCCAGGTAGTTTTCCTGGCCTAGGAGGTAGACCGCCCTGAGGGTCATGCTCTGATTGATAGCCCAGGAGCAGAGAGCTTGTGCTTCCAGGCACAGGAGTTGGGATCCTGTGCCTCCCTGCTTGTTCACGTAGAACATAGCCACCTGGTTGTCCATTTGAATTAGGACAGACTGGTGAGAGAGGACCCGAGAGAAAGTCCGTAAGGCTAGCCGAATGGCTCTCAATTCCAACAGGTTGATCTGCTGGGCAGCCTCCCATGGAGACCACAGGCCTTGGGTGCAGGTCCCCTGGCAATCTGCTCCCCAGCCTTGCAGGGAAGCATCGGTTGTCAGCACCTGAGTGTGTGGGGAGGCTCGAAAAGGAACTCCCCTGACCAGGTTTGGGAGATGCCTCCACCAGCGTAGGGAGTCCACCAAGGGTTTGGACACCCTTATCCTGTCGGACAACTTTCCTGTGGCCTATACCCACTGCGCCCTGAGGCACCACTGAGCTGGCCTCATGTACAGACGGGCATTTGGGATGACATGCACTGTGGAAGCCATGTGACCTAAGAGCCGGAGGAAGTGTCTGGCAGAGACCAGAGAGTTTGCCTGAAACTGGCAGGCCAACTTCATCAGCCTGTGAGCTCTGTCCACAGGCAAATAGGCCTTTGCATGGATGGTTTTGTCACACCCATAGCCCCTTACAGCAGTGTGGAGGGGCGTGCTTGTTATAGCAGATTCCACCACTTAAGCAATGTGCCTGACTGACTGACTTTGAAGTGCACCATGGGAAAGGTAGTCCAGTCAGGTTACACTTGACTTTTAGGCAGAAAAACACTCTTTTGTAGTTGATCGAGGGTTAAGGCATTGACAGAATTTATTTATGAGGTAAATGCAAATAAGGTTCACAAATTGTCACCTATTGGATTTCTTCTCCAGGATTATATTTAGTACAACAGGATATAACTGAACTTAAGCACAGTTTGTAATGTCTTTCAATGCAAAGCAGAAAGTCCTTTCCACAGCCACTGCTAGCAAACGTGCCTAGCAGTGCTGTTCAAAACAAAACCAAAAATATCAGCTTCACAGAAACAGCTCTCTTTTCTGTTCCAAAAGAAACTTCTTAAATCCACCGTGAGTACGGCATAAGCTCTGCACTGACTTCAGCTGGTCAATGAGCAAACAATTAAGCAGCTGCAGACATTCTCAGCACAAGAATTTTCCTTTTCAAAGAACGTTTTCACGTCACATACAGGCCCTCTAGGGTACTGGACTCTGTAAGGTTCCCTTATGATGTATTCCCTTCTCAGGACTTCTTTGTGCTTGGCAGTTTGGCATAAAGAACAGTCCATGTAAGAATCATCCTCTTCCAGAACTAATTCCTGTTCTCCTAGCTGCATGGGTTCTACTTCTGGCTCAGAGGGCTTAGCTGACTGCCTCCCCCATCAGGACAAGCGCTGTCTCCAGCAAATCTGTAATGCTCCCCATCAGACAGGCTTCCAAAACTCATACCTGGGTCAAGGCTTGGTTCAGTGGTTCCTCCCTCATATTCTGGCCAGCATGTATCTGAGCTTCCCTGTCTTGTCCTCCAGCATGGACTCTTGGTTCTCAGGGCTTCAGCTCCATTTATCCTCCAGTAGGCATTCCTACTCCTTCTCCTCTCCCTTCCTGAATATTCTGTCCTAGCTTTAAACCTCCCAGGCTCTAACCCTGCTCTTTTTCCTCGCAGGTGTTGCAAATCAGTCTGCCTCTTGGCAGCTGAGTAATTTGGAAAGTCAGTGACGTAAGGGTTCCTTACTCTGAGCTTGCTTTCCCCCTCCTTCTCACCACTAGGGACACTCTGCAACCTATTGCAGCCTGGTACAATCTGGTTTCTAGGTACAACTGAGGTTTTGTATCTCTGACCTGGCAATACAGGTCCTTTGATAAGGGTAAATTCCCCCTCTTTATCCTTGTTTCCTGGGCCCTGATAAGCTTCCTTATCACAGTATCCAACCTTGCCCCTATGAACTCCACGTCCTGTGAGGTGACTAAAGTGGACTTTGGGAAGTTTATAACGAACCCCAGGTGCTGAAGCAGGGATATGGTTCTGAAGGTGGCCTGCCTGGCCTCTTGCGGAGACTGGCCCCTGATAAGCCAGTCGTCCAAGTAAGGGAACACAAAGATCCCCTGGTTCCTGAGGTAGGCCGCAACCAACGCCAGGCACTTTGTAAAGACCCTGGGGGTGGAGGTGAGGCCAAAGGGAAGCACTCTGTACTGGAAGTGGTTCCCTCCCACCCCAAATCTGAGGTATTGCCTGTGACTTGGATGGATGAGGATGTGAGTATAAGCATCCTTCAGGTCTAAGGAGCATAGCCAATCTCCATGCTGGAGGTAGGGCAATAAGATTCTAAGGGTAAGCATCTTGAACTTTTCCCTCTCCAGAAACTTGTTCAGATTTCTCAGGTCGAGGATGGATCTGAGGCCTCCTGTTCTTTTTGGTACCAGGAAGTACCTCGAGTAGAAGCCTTGCCCTTCCAGGTGGTGAGGCACCGGTTCCACCGCCTGGTCCTGTAGCAGACCTTCCAACTCCTGAAGGAGTATGTTTCTGTGCAGAGGGGGTCTTGGAGGCTCCCCTGGAAAGTAGGAGGGGGGTATCTGGGTGAAGTGGAGCAGATAGCCCCTTTCGATGATGCTTAACACCCAAATATCCCCTGTGATGGCTGGCCACCTGTCTGCGTACAGGCTGAGCCGACTTCCTGTGCCCTGGAGAGGAGGACAGGCTATGCTGGCATAGTCAAAAACCTCCTCCCTGCTGAGCAGGAGCCGGAGTAGGAGGCTTGGGAGCCTTCTGCCTACGGGGCCCATGACCCTGCCCCTTGGCCTGCTGGCCCTGTTGGGGAGCTGCAGAAGCCTGGTAGTGAGGGTAGGTTTTGTAGGCAGTGGTCCTCCTCAGGTAAAAGGCCTTTTTCCCCGAACCCTTCTTCTTCTGAGAAGGAGCAGAGGTTTTCCTGGACAGCCTTGTCCGGGTAAGAGTCTCGGTCTCGGGTTCTGCAGCCTTTTCAGCCATGGGCTTGCCAAAGAGGTTTTCACCTCGACAGGGGACATCGACCAACTTGTCCTGTACCCATGGCTTGAGGTCCGAGGATTGTAGCCAGGCCTGGCGGCGTGCACCGATGCCGGCCCCTGCTACGTGGGCTGAAGCCTCAAATCCATCATAGGCTGCTCGAGAGATAAACTTTGAGCACTCTCAAATACCAGAAGACAAGGCCTTGAACCTCTGCAAGGGTTCCTCGGACAGACCAGCAGAGAACATGGCAATCTCCTTTGCCAGGTCTCGAAGGTACATGCCCATGTACAGCTGGTAGGTCTGGACGCAGCAAGCAAGCATAGAGCCCTCGAAGCACTTTCTACCGAGGGCATACAGGTTCCAGGCTTCCCTGCCGGGAGGCACCGAGGAGTGCATCTTCTGACTCTTCAAGACGATGCATGGCCGATTCCACAACCATGGAGTGGTGCGGTAGCTGTGCCTTTTGGAACCCGGGGCTCTTGCGGACTCGACAGATGGAATCGACCTGCTTGCTTAAAACCGGCATCGAGGCCGGCGCCTCCCACATGCGGAAGAGCAACCGCTCCAGCATCGGAGGAACTGGCACAGTAAAGGCCTCCTTGGGAGGAGAGTCATACTGCAGGGCCTCGAGCTCCTCGGCTCGAGGCTCCTCCTCAGGGTCCGCCAGGAAGGCCAAGGCTTTGGCCATGTCCTGTATGAAGTCCGAGAACCGGGTATCCTCCGGGGGGGGGGGGGGGGGGACCTTGTCTGAGGCTCGGATCCCGGTGAGTCCGAAGGGAAACACCGAGTCCGGAAGGTGCCAGGGACTCCCCTTCCTCAGTCTTCCACGCCGATTCCTCCAAGGAGGAATTGAGCGGTTCCAAGTGGGCAGGCACCGATGCCATCCACCCCGATGCCGAGAGTACCGGTGTCGACGACCTCGGACCCGAACGGGAGGCCGAGGGTGACCTCGGCCGAGGATCAACTCGAGTACGCATGATCTCGAGGATCGGCTCGGCCTCCGGGGTCGACTTGGACGTCGAGGTCCCGGTGGTCGGGGCAGATGCGCCAGTGAGGCCGGTGATCAGCACCCGCTGCTGCTCCATGAAGGCAGACAATCTGCTCTCCAAGGCCGTCAACCTAAGTCCAAGCTCAGGAGACCCAGCAGCCTCCGACTCGGGCCCGATGTCGGCTCCCCCGGAGGAGAGTCCATGAGGACTACAGTACTCACGTGACTCGGGGCCTCCGACTCCACACGAGGATGCTTTTCAGGCGTCTCCGACTCCGAAGACCCGGGACGGCGATTGAGGCTATGCGACCTGGCCATCAAGGAGCCAAGAGCGTCCATCGATGCCGACCTCGCGGGTTTCTTCTTCCTTTGGTGCTCCCTCGAGGGGGACTCCCTCTCAGAGGAGCCCCGACGATGCTCGGGGTCTGACTCCCGAGACGTCGAGGCCTCTGATGAAGTCTGGACCCGTCCAGACGTCGAGTCGGAGAAGATCCTCTCACGCTGGTGCTGACGACTCCGCAATGCCTTTGAGGACATTTTGCCACAGGGACTACAGACCTTAGGATCATGGTCAGGCCCCAGGCACCGGAGGCAGCAGTCATGTGTGTCGGTGAGAGACATCAGCTTCTTGCACAGATCACACTTCTTAAAGCCACTGGCAGCCATCGGGGGAAAAAGGGCCCCTGCAAGATCAAAAAATTGGGCTGCCAGGGAAAAGAAAAAATGGCGCGAACGCAGCTTCTAAGGACAAAAACCGAAAAAAGAGATCCGGGCTCGGCACTGGTGTACCGAGTCCAGGCGGGAAAGGAACAGACATCGAACTGAAGAAAAATAACTCGTCTCAACGCAGGAAAATCCACTTTTTCCACGGGTGACAGGGACACACGTCCGTAGGGCTCCGCGGAAAAAAGAAGACTGAGCAAGATGGCACCTTTGGGCGGGAAGGGGATGGCGCATGCGTGGCTGCATTCCCAAAGGCTTTCTTTGAAAGCTGGGGAAATGCTCCGCATGGGGGCTCCATCGGCACCGACGTCACCCATATGTGAGGACTGACTTCCTGCTTGGTCCTGGAGAAAATACTATAATTTATGCATGTTCTTTACAAATCTTGGCATGGTCATTTATATCAATGCTGGGGCTGGTGCAAGTGATTGTACCTTAAATTTAGAGCACATTTAGCCACTTATGTTAATATCCTATAAAACAGGCTTGAAAAAGCTGCTTGAAAATGCATGTTTACTAGGCGGAACTTTATAAATTACTCTCTAAAAATGAAAAAAACCTTTGTACATCTAGCCCTGTGTAAGAATTTGTGCTATGCTTCCATTTTTGTATGTCCAGCACACACAAAGAATATGGGTTTTCTTCACCCATGGCTCCTCTCTCAGTACCACTACTTCCTAACAAGTTTTTCAATGGCGAGAGGAAGAACAAACACCACCCAAAATTTGTTCACTACAGGCGGCTTTCTACACTGCACAATACACTACAGAATCACAAATGTGCATTTCAATATAGTCCTGATTTGGTCAGCTGTGTCAAAACACAACTGAAGAAAAAAAAAGAAAAATAACTGTATTGGAGTTTTTATACTGCTTCTCTTACACAGTTTATTTATTAACCCTTGAGAACCGATATAAACCTCAGCTGGTAGAAAACAACCCCAGAAATGATCATGTTACACTCACTATGCCAAATGCTGAGATAATATTTTTCAATCCATACTTGGAAAGTCCTCGCAGTAGCTGCCCCTCTACACATCTTTTCACAGGCAGTTTCTTGAGGGCTGCATCTGGATCTTTGGTTTTTGCCCATTCTTCTCTGCATTTAACCATGTATCCCTTTTCAGCTACAACCCAAAATAGACAGATAAATTCAACATTTGCAATCTCAGTCAAAGAAAAAACACCTCCATTCCAAATGAAAGGTACTAATAACAAGTAAAAAGCTTAATCTCAGGGCAAGGATACAGATATATTTTGGGATTTCTAGTTTAGGGTAACAAAGTAATATAGCAAATGATGCCAGTTAAGGACCAACATGCCCCATCTAGTCTGCCCAGCAAGGTGTTTAGGGCTGAAACCGCTGCTCCGTGCAGGTCACCCCTACTTTATGCTTTTTTACTTTGGGTTGTAATTGCCACTTTGAGATAAATGACTTCAAAAAAGCATAGCAAGAGTAGATAAGTTTTGCTTTGAGCAGCAATAATTCTCTCCCTATATAGGGATCCTCTGTGCTTAGTATGACTGAAAGGCATGAGCTAAATATAAATAAATGAATAAAGAAGTTAGTCCATTTTAAGTCAGAGAATGAAAAAATAAAACAAATAAGTCATGATGGCCTTTGACTGGACTAATGTAATACATTTATTACTAGCTTTCTAAAGCAGTATTCCTTTCATCAAGTCAGTGCATACTGTGCTAAGGATGATCTTTCCTAAACATAAAAATACATAATGTAAGTGATGGTATTAGTTTTCAAAGCTATAGAATGTCGTAAAGTGAAAAGATACTGTAGAGAGGAAGAAGGATGAACAGCAATATGCAGCAGAGTGAGAAAATTGAGGGAGAAAAATAGAATTTACAGTTCTAAGAAAACTATGACTGGTAATAGCCAATCATACATCAAGTTAGCTTTTGGAAATCAGAGTAACAAGATCTACAAATACATTTTCTCATGACTGGTTTGATTAGGGCAAAACACTGAGTGGTATACAGCGTATTTTCAAATTTGCATAAAAGCTTGCCACGAGTGCCATTTCCATGATTTACATTTTGATTAGGATGAATAAGCATTAATAGAAGACATATATGTGCAAACACTGGGGGTAATGGTAGAGATGAGGACAGTATCTGAATTCAAAAAAGCATGGGACAAACACAGAGAATCTCTAAAGGGAAAAAGGGGACTGTTGCAGTTGTCGATATGGAAGGACAGACTAGATAGGCCATGTGGTCTTTTTCTGTCGTCATTTTTCTGTTTCTACTCTATGTTTCTACGTGAAATGTCAGATAAGGTCTCAGTTTTATAAAGGTAACATAGGCATCTAGGTACTTTATGAAGTAGGTTCTCAGAACTATCCCAAATACTGCACAAATTCTCTCCCATATAATTTATACCTACTTAGTGGATGTAAATGTGTGCATGTATATGCACATTTTATAATACAAATATGCATATTCCAACTCCACTCAGACTGTGCCCACTGGGAAAGCATAATTAGTTACTCACCTGTAACAGGTGATCTCCGGGAACAGCAGGAATTTAGTCTTCACATATGGGTATCGTCGGTACTGACGGAGCCTGCGTGGGAATGCTCCCCAGCGTCCAATAGGAAAGCTTTTGGGAGCATCCCACAGTGCCTGCATGCTGCCTTCCCACCTTTCCCAACTGTCCCTCTCCAGTTGAGTTTAAAGCTGAGACAAAAGAGAGAGGGAAAGAGAGAAAGAGATAGAGAGATACAACTCCTAGAAGAGGTGGGTGGGTTGTGAAGACTAAATTCCTGCTGTTCCTGGAGATCACCTGTTACAGGTGAGTAACTATGCTATCTCCAGGAACAAGCAAGAATGTAGTCTTCACATATGGGGACTCCCTAGCTTTAGATGTCAGGGAGAGACCCCAGAGGTTGTGTGTCCCTGTGAAGGGCTCCACTTCCCCCCATGGATCTCTGGCATCCAACCAGGGATGGCGGGTAGGAGTTGATTAAGTATGGAACAGGTGTTGAAGAACAACCTGACCAAACAAGGCATCCCGGCGGGAGTCCTTGTCTAAGTAGTAATGGGCTGTGAAGGTATGAACCGAAGCCCAAGTAGCTGCTCGGCAGATGTCGTCAATAGACACAGAGTGAAGATGAGCCTTAGAGGCTGCCATGGCTCTCACATTGTGAGCTGTGACATGGCCTTCCAGAGGAAGGTTTTTACTGTCATAGGCAAAAGATATACACTGTGCAATCCAGTTGGACAGTGTTCCTTTGGAGACTGGGTCCCAAATGAGAAGGATCAAAAGCAACAAAAGGTTGAGAGGACTTCCTATGTTGCTGTGTCCTTTTTAAGTAAAAGGCCAGAGCCCTTTTACAATCCAAAGTATGAAGATTCCTTTCTACATTTGAGGCATGAGGCCTTGGGAAGAATACAGAAAGGTAAACCGCTTGGTTTAAATGAAAAGGTGCACCACCTTTGGCATAAAGTGTGGATGAGTCCTAAGGACTACCTTATCATGATGGAACCTTGTATAATGAGGATCAGCCACCAATGCTTGCAATTCACTGATGCGATGTGCTGATGTGATTGCAATAAGAAAGATGACCTTCCAGGAAAGGAATTTCAAGGAGGTAGTGGCTAATGGTTTAAAAGGCGGTTTCATAAGCTGCCCAAGAACCAAATTTAAGTCCCATGCCACCGGTGGTGGCTTAATGGGAGGCTTAGTCAAAAGAAGGCCTCTCTTAAATCTCGCTATGAGAGGATGAGAGGAAATAGCCCATTTAGAGGCTTGAAAGAAGCTGCAATAGCACTCAAATGAACTCTCACTGAATTGGTCTTAAAACCTGCATTAGATAAATGAAGGAGATACTCCAGTAATGATTCCATAGGTATCGCAAGAGGGTTAAGACCCTTCTGCGAGCATCATATGGTAAACCTTTTCCACTTGAAAGCATAAGAGTGTCTTGTGGAAGGCTTTCTGGAAGCATAAAGGATATCCTTTACCTGCTGAGAAAGGTTAAGACCGTGAAGTTCTAGGCTTTCAGCAACCAGGCCCTGAGATGCAGAGACTGGGGACTGGGATGCTACAGCATCCCGTCCTCCTGAGAAAGGAGATCTGGAGCAGATCCTAACTCCAGAGGCGGAGCTTGAGAGAGATGTAGGAGCAGAGGGTACCACATTTGCCATGGCCAATGTAGAGCTATGAGAATCATATGACCTCTGTCTCTCTGAAGCTTGAACAGGGTTTTGGGAATTAGAGAAATGGGTGGAAAGGCATACAGAAAGTCCTGGCCCCAATGGAGGAGGAAAGCATCCCTGGCCTGACAACCCTGAGCCAGAATTCTGGAACAGAACTGGGGAAGTTTGCCATTCAGCGGACTTGCAAAGAGGTCTATGTCCGGGGTTCCCCAAATTTGGAAAATTTCAGCCACCTGGTCTGCATGGAGAGACCATTCGTGTGGAAGCAGAACTCGACTGAGTCTGTCTGCCCAAGAGTTTTGAATGCCTGGAAGATACACCGCCAGGAGATGAATCCGATGCTTTCTGGCGAGGGCCCATAGTCACAAAGCTTTGTTGCATAGCGACAGAGAGCCTATTCTGCCCTGATTGTTCACATAGAACATGGCTACTTGATTGTCCGTTTGAACTAGGACTGTCTTGTAGCTGAGCTGGGTGTGGAATATTCAAAGAGCAAGGAAGATTGCTCTGAGTTCTAGGAGATTGATATGTAGATAGGTCTCCTGTGGAGTCCAGGTACCCTGGGTAGAGAGGCCTTGCAGGTGGGCTCCACAACCCACCTGTGAAGCATCTGTTGTTAGAGTGGCTTGGGATAGAGGTTGCTGAAAAGGGGATCCCACCAAAAGGTTTTGGGGTGATTGCCACCAATGGAGGGACCAAATAAGGCGATCTGAGTTTGCTATTTTGTCTGACAGGCAACCTGATGCCTGAGTCCACTGAGTGGATAAAGTCCACTGGGCTGCCCTCATATGAAGGCGAGCATAAGGAACCACATGCACGGTGGATGCCATGTGGCCTAGCAATTGTAACATTTCCCGAGCAGTGAGGTGAGGTTTTAGCACTGCTTGGGAAGCTAACTGCACAATGCGAAGGCAGCGGGGCTGTGGAAGGTAGGCCCTTGTCTGTCTGGTATCCAGCAAAGCTCCTATAAACTCTAGGGACTGAGTGGGAGCAAGGTTGGATTTTGGGAAGTTTATGACAAGTCCCAAATACTGAAGGATGCGCATTGTGCAAGAGAGAAACCCTGGCCTCTGGCTCTGAAGGGGCTCGAATGAGCCAGTCGTCTAAGTAAGGGAAGACAAATATTCCTAGGGTGCGAAGAAATGCTGCCACCACAGCCATGCATTTTGTGAACACCCTTGGTGCCGAGGCCAGGCCAAAAGGAAGAACCCTGTATTGGTAGTGCTTCCCTTGAAATAGAAAGCGAAGGAACTTTCGATGACTTGGATGGATGAGAACATGAGTGTACGCATCCTTGAGATCTAGAGAACAAAGCCAATCCTGACTTTGAAGGTATGGCATGTAATGTCGCTATTACCCCACAGCTTGTGCTTGTAGAGTTAAGCGGCCTGATCCCTTCTTCCGGTAGGAAAATAGTGCTTGGGGAAAGCACTGCCTCCTAGGAGTTGTAGTTTTCACCAACCGAAATAAAGAGAGTAGTGGAGCTCGAGTGGTTCAGGCAAATAACAGGATTTTAATTCCCCTTCCAAACGGCTTTTACATAACAGAAAATAAAGAACAGTTGGCCATGTATCTTCTGGCAGGAAATAATATAAGAATGAAACATAAACAGCTTCCTATATCAGCATCACAGTAATCCAACTTAAAGAGCAATTCTCTGTTCCAAAACCTTTGGTGCTTTTTCTTCTAGCTGCTACCTGCAGCTCTCTCTCTGCACAGCTCAATCCTAGCACACAGGTCTTATCTTATCAGACACAGATATTGTACAGTCCATTGACTCAACAGGCAGGTATTCTAAAGATGGTTCTGTTTCCATCGGTTCATATTGGTTCTCAGCTGGAAAGGTCTGCAATTGACTACAGGGTGTTTCCAAGCACACACCTATTCCTTCAGCATGAGACTTTTCCCTGCAGCCTTCTGCTACACAAGGTTGGGAATGGCCACAGTATTCAGCACATGTAAAGCCCCACCCTTCTGGGCTAATATCAGAGCACTTCTTAAAAACAGCTTTGCTTTTATACCAGTCACTCAGCCTACCTTTTGGCTTTCTTATGGGAGATTCCTTCTGCCTTCCAGGATCAGCTACAGATACAAGCCTTGGAGTTTCTACGTGCACACAAGTCTGCCTTCTTGGTACATTTCCCTTCTGGCTGTCTTTTATATACGGCACCAAACCTGGGCTGCTTGTACCTGGCTCCTTTGCACTGGTTCTCTGCTCGTTTCTTTTGCTGATTTCCCTTTCTGAGTCAAAGGTCAGAGAATCTTCTGTTACCATTAGTTCCTCTGAATCCTCACTCCCAAGCCAATCCTCTGCTTCTCGTGACTGCTTCCTTGCTTGCACTCGTGGCTGTTCTAACGGCTGCTTTCCCAGCTTGCACTCCCGGCTGTGCTAACTTCCTTCCTAATGAGCTTCCCTTATATCTCTGGCTTCCTGGGTTTAATCTGACCCCTCCCTCCAGCAGGTGTTCTGCCTCAGCTCGTGACCGATGAGCTGAACTGCAGCAGGGGTGTGTTTTCCTCTCCTCTGATCTGCTCTGTTTGTGGTTTCCCTGGAAACCAGGAGCCATGTGCATTTGTTTTCTTTCTTCAACTGAAGCTAAATCCTGCGTTTTAGCTCTCTCTAAGGGATCTGAGGGACCTTCTACACCACAGGCAGCAGAGTTCCTAGAGAAATCATTTAAAATTTCTCTTTGAACAGGAATTTGTTCAATTCTCTGAGGTCTAAAATGGGTCTGTATCCTCCTGTTTTCTTTGGAATAAGGAAATAGGGGAAGTAGAACCCTGTACCCTGTTGGAGAATGGGTACCTCTTCTATTGCCCCTTGGGCAAGAAGCATAGTGACCTCTTGACCTAACTGGTCGTTGAGAGAGGTCTGAGAATTGAACTGTCTTACCATTGTAGGAGGGGGAATGCTGAGGAAATGAAGCTTTTAACCCTCTCTTACAATAGACAGAGTCCAATTTTCTGCTGTTATCTGCCCCCATCTGGGGGCAAAATGATATAACCTTCATTGGAATGGTGGAAGGCTCTGTGCCGTTCAGGGCCAGGAAGGCAAAGTTCTCTAGATAGGAGTCAAAGCCCCTGTGGAGGCTGAGTCTGCTGAGCCGGTTGAGGCTTAGCAACTTTTATTTTTCTTTGTCTAAGTTGTTGCTGCTGTCCCTTTTGGGCAGATTGACCTAAACGATGCCCCTGCTGGGTATAGGAGGGATAAAACTACTTCTTACTGAAGAATGGTTTCTTGTAAGATTTTTGTAGATTTAGACAATCTATCCAAAGTGATATTGTCAGCATCTATCTCATTAGCTTTTTCCTACCAATTCTTGCCAAAGAGATTCTCTCCTGTGCAAGGAATATTCCCTAGTTTATCCTGCACCCAAAGTTCCAAGTCAGATGCCTGGAGCCAGGCAATCCTATGTGCACCTATGGCAATAGCAGAGGTTCTGCTTATGCAATCAAAGCCGTCAAAGGCTGCACGATTCACAAACTTGGAAACATCCTGAGCATGTTTGACAAGGGCGAGGTAATCCTGCCTCTTATCATGAGGGAGGAGAGGGCTCATAAGCTCTAAATCTCCCGTGACCTCCTTAAGGAACATTCCCATATATAATATATAGGAACTGATCCTAGCAGAAAGCATGGAAGCCTGGAAGGTTCGACGTCCAAGGCGTCAAGAGTCCTACACTCACGTCCTGGAGGATTAGATGCATGCCTTTTTGCACTCTTGATCCTTCTCATAGCTGATTCCACCACCATGGAATGGTGTGATAGCTGAGTCTTCTGAAACCCAGGACAAGGAGGAACTTGATACATGGGAGAAAGACAAAGCCCTGGAAGACGTCGATGTCACAGAGGCTGCATCGGAGGAAAAAAGGGTGTTAAGTTTAGCAGCTCGGTTCTGCTGGCCCCTTTTCGACATCATCCTGCAGGCAACACACTCCGAAATAGAGTGGTCAGGACCTAAACATTTGAGGCACCACTCATGGGTGTCGGTGATGGAGATGGTACCGCCACACTTGGAACACTTTTTAAAACCTGAAGCAGGTTTTTCCATTTAAAAGGAAAAAGTTGGGCCTAGTGCCCAAAATGGCGCGTGGCACCTGAGGAGAAAATAACTGGAAAAGACTCCAGAAGAAAGGGTTTGGGGTTTTTTTGGAAAAAAAGAAAGAAGAACCGGCGGTACCGGTGTAGCGTCGAAGGAAGGCAGACGCGACCACAAAAAGAATGATAGAAGGGAATTATTTTCTGCGGTGACAGGATGTGCGACCTATCGGCTCCGCGGAAAACGAAGAAATGGAGAGGGACAGTTGGGAAAGGCGGGAAGGCAGCACGCAGGCGCTATGGGATGCTCCCAAAAGCTTTCCTATTGGATGCTAGGGAGCGTTCCCGCGCAGGCTCCGTCGGTACCGACGATACCCATATGTGAAGACTACATTCCTGCTTGTTCCTGGAGATTACCTATGTATGGGAAGCATAAAAGTACACACCAGCTTCTTGGCATGGGTACTTACATGTGTATTGGGCTGCATAGTTTTAGAATTAGCTGTTTTCTGCATATTGAAACATCTGCTTCCTCATCTTTCTGAAACACCAATTTAAAATTTTAAAAAAAAAAAAAAAGAAGAAAAGCTAAACATGCGTCTTGCTGTACAAACCTCCAGGCCGTGGTTTCAATATTAAATCCATTACTTCATTCCATTTGTTTTGGAGAATCGCTCTAAAATGCAGCAAAAACAGGCAATTGGTCCTCCAAAACTGATCAGTCACCAGAATCTGCTTATCTTTTTTCATGTCAAAACTATTCTGACAGGCATTTTGGGCTAGATTTACTAAAGTGTGCTACTGCGTGCTATTTACTTCAATAGAAAATTATTTTACTAACATAGGTTAATGGCATTAGTGTACTTTGGTAAATCTAGACAGATCAATTAACTACTTTTATTGGTGCTAACTGCCAAGGAACCTAGGAAGGTTACCAGTGTATAGCAGGCTGAGCCATTCCAGAGTTGAATAAGTTTAAATCATGCATACTTGGATCTTTGGGTGAGAAATCATCATCTAAATAAGGCACCTATTTCTTTTTTCTGTTTCCTCTTTTGCACTTATTTATCCTTTAGCTACGTTTATGCTACAACTCCTATTTTTTGGAATCTGAAGTGCATATAGCGTACTTACTCACCTGTAACAGGTGTTCTCCAGGGACAGCAGGAATCGGTCCTCACTTATGGGTGACGTCGGCACCGACGGAGCCCACATGGAGCAATTCCCCAGCTTTCAAAGAAAGCCTTTGGGATTGCTGCCACACATGCGTGGTCCTCTTCCCATCCAAGGGTGCCATCTTGCTCAGTGAGGTCCCATAGCTAGAGCCCCACTCAGCAGATGGCAAGGGAAGAAAAATAAAAATGGCAACTCTTAAGGGGAGGTGGGAGGGTAGTGAGGACTGATTCCTGCTGACCCTGGAGAACACCTGTTACAGGTGAGTAACCACGCTTTCTCCAGGAACAAGCAGGAAGTCAGTCCTCACTTATGAGACTCCCCAGCTACAGGCTACCGAAATCTGCAAGCCAAAAACGCCTCCGCGCGGCCGTGAGCAGAAGCTGATGTCCGAAGGAAGCCCGAGTCTTCGGGGCCTTGGGACCAAGCTCTCGGTAGCCGCAGAAGAAGGGTCAGAGGGCAGGAGTTGGTTATACCCTGAATAGATTACGGAGTACAGCCTGGCCAAAGGCGCTGTCCCGGCGGGACTCCCTCTCCAGGCAGTAGTGCGAAGCGAAGGTATTCGTGGAGGACTAGGTTGCACCCCAGCAGATGTCCATCAGAGGCACTGAGCGCAGCGAAGCCACTGATGTCACCTTGGCTCAGACGCCATGCGCGGTGACTCGGCGATCCAGCGGGGCCCCAGCCTTAGCCTGAGCGAAGGTGATGCAGTCCGCCACCCAGATGGAGATGGTGCGCTTGGTGACTGCAAGCGCCAGGTGATTAGTATTGTAGGCAATGAAGAGCCAGTCGGGCCTGCGATGACCCTGGGTGCGCTGCAAGTAGAAGGCAAGAGCCCTCTTGCAGTTGAGTGTATGTAGGACCACCGATGCCCGGTCAGCATGGGGTCTTGGGAAGAAAGCCGGTAGGACGATCTCTTGGTTGAGATGGAAATCCGAGACAACTTTCGGTGGGAACTTGGTTTGAGTTTGAAGGACCACCCTGTTCCTGTAGAACCATGTGTAGGAAGCAGTGGCCATGAGGGCTTGGAGCTTGCTGACTCGCCGGGCCGAGGTCAGCGCCTGTGATAAGGAAGCTTATCATAGTTCAGGAAGAAATAATACAAGAGGTGAATTGGCTCTGAATAAACAACCTGTGCTGGCTGGTAAGAGCACTAAAACAGAGTGTTTACCTAAAAGACTACCAGACCCAGAATGCACTGGTTTACAGAAAGCCTCTAGGAGAGCTGAAGTAGGGAAAAGTGTGCCTAATCAGAGAAGCCATGATGTAATCCCTAATCACACATCTCCTAGGGCAGGGCTTAATTCAGAACACCTGGAGTGTGCTAGGGTGGAGCGGCCATCTAGGCACTTTAAAGCTAGAAGGAATTCATCAGACAGACAGCAAGAGCAAGGAGAGGAAAGGTGGCAAGGACAGCAACGGGAGCTGGAGAAGGAGAGACTGATCGTGAACAGAAGGAAGAACAGCAAGACGTCCAGAAGGTCTAAGAAAGGAGCCCAAGGCAGTACGTATGCTGGGAGAGATTCCTGGGGCAAGCATTCTTCATTGGACTGGAAGAAGCCAGAGGCTTGGAGATATACAGCCAGGAACCCTCGGACAGCACCTGTAAGGGAGACGGCTGCATCTACAGAAAGAAGGAGCTCTAATACCTATTTAAGGAGGTATGGGAAAAGAGACCTGAAGTCCAGAGATTCTGACTGGAGAGCTGGGCACAGAAGCTTTGCTACCTACTGGCCAAAATACCCAGAGAGGAAACCTAATGACAACGTGATCTCAGGTATGAACTCTGATCTGTTCCCTAGCTCTGCACAAGGAAGACAGCAGGGAAACAGTTTCTATCCTGGTAGAGATCAGTTAGAGAAATCCTGAGCCAGTGTATGAAAGTGATCCTGTGATATTTCAAAAGCAAGGGGAAATATCAAATGAGGAAGTTGAATGTATGGATTGTTCTCTCTCTAAGCTGCTGTTCTAAAATAATCCTCAGATAAGTATCAAACATCAAAAGGAACTGTACTGATTTTTAGCTTCCCAGAAAAGTTTCTTTGAAAGAAAGCTTTGGGGAAAGTTGGAGCCACGTGGAGAGTGGGCCAGCAATGGTTTGCAGCTGGTTAAGCACCTGTGATTAGAGCAAGGCACAAGTGCATGTGGGACTTTGAAAAAAAAGCTTCTTCTCTGTGTGAAAGGAAGAAAGCTACTTTTTTTTATAAAGAAAATTTTCCTTTTGGGTTTATTTTTCATTCCAGCACTGCTAAGAAAGTTTATTAGCAGGGGCTAGAAGAAAGACCTTTTCTGTTCCATCAAGGTCTTTACTAAGTTGTTGCATAAGTAATTCAGTTGCCTTATTTGTTTTGTTTCCTGAATAAAACTCCTGGAGAAAATTATCCTGTTGATGTTACCAACCATATCTGTGCGAGGAAATAACTCCTCATAAATAAAATCTGTTTTCTGCTTTACACTCGAGCAACTACAATTCTTTATTCTTGTTAAACGGCTAGTTTTGTGTGAATGAACTACAAGACCCACAATCCTTTGCAAGTCAAGTAAATTCATGTCCTTGCCAAGATTGTGGAACTTTCACAACAAGCACCCCCGTTTACACGCCACCAGGAAGACTACCTTACAGGAGAAATGCCGAAGCGAGCACATCTCCATTGGCTCGAAGGGTGACTGCATCAGCTGCATGAACACGATGTTCAAGTCCTACTCCACCGGTGGAGGCCGGATGGGAGGCTTGGAAAGTAAGATGCCCTGCATGAAGCAGTAGACCAGAGGCTGGCCCGATAAGGGTTTACCCTAGACGGGGAAGTAGTTGGCCGTGATGGCGCTCAGGTGAACCCAGACCAAACTGGATTTCAGCCCCACCTGCGAGAGGTGTAGGAAGTACTGGAGAACCCACTGGGTAGAGCGGGAGAATGGGTGTAGCAAGTACTGGAGAACCCACCGGGTAGAGCAGGAGAACAGGTCAATCTGGAGCTCAGAGCACCAGACTGAGAACCGCCGCCACTTCAGGGTGTAGGCCCGTCTCGTTGAGTCCTTCCTCGATGCAAGGAGGACCTCCTCGATCTGCTCTGGGAGGTGCAGCAGGGCTAAAGACACCTGTTCAGCTGCCAGGCTGTCAGGAATAGCGAGACCAAGTTCGTGTGAAGCATCCGTCCCTCCTCCTGCATCAGCAGACCTGGGGTACTGCCCAGGGGGACAGGAAGTTCCGACAAGAGCCTGAGTAGAAGTGGGAACCAGGGCTGTCGAGGCCATGAAGGAGCCACGAGAATCACCAAGGCTTGGTCCCGATGAATCTTGTGGAGGGTCCTTGCAATGAAAGGAGTGGGAAGGAATGCATACAGAAGCCCGGAGGTCCAACTTAGGAGGAACGCATCAGGGACCACCCTGCTCGGGTGCGGTATCGGCATGCAAAAGCGGGGAAGCTGCATGTTCGCTGGGCTGGCAAACAGGTCCAAGGACGGCGTCCCCCAGTGGCAAAACAGGTGGAGATCCACCTCTGGACTCAGGCGCCATTCGGGTGGGCGAAGGAGCCTGCTGAGTCTGTCCACAAGGACATTGTCCTGGCCCGGGAGGTAGACGGCTCTCAGGGTCATGCACCAGCGTACGGCGAAGGAGCAGAGGAGGCCTGCCTCCCGACAGAGGAGGCGGGAGCCCATACCCCCTCCTTGTTGATGCGGAACATCGCGACCTTGTTGTTGGTCTGCATGAGCACCAACTGACCTTCAGGGCCAGCTGGACCACTCAGAGCTCAAGCAGGTTGATCTGCTGCCAAGATTCCTTGGGAGACCACCAAAACAGCACGCTGCTACGCAGACAACAGCAAACAGCACAAAAGATGTAGCCAGGTATAAGTTCTCACCAAAGCTTTATTGTTCCATATATGAAAAGGGGAGAGACCTGACCCAACACAGGCCGTGTTTCGATAAAATCTTCCTCAGGGGTTGGCTCACCTTATGCTAAAAACACATTATAAATTAAATTAAAATAAAAATTTAAATGAACATTTAAAACCAAATAAAACTAATTAACTTACATATAACATCATGAGGAACGTGATAAAAAAGTAATAAATAATTAAATTATTAAATGATAAAACATGCAAATGATTCCGAAACTTATACACACTCAAATACGTTAAAAATCATGAATAGAAACTCAAACATGAAATAAAAATATGAAATAAATATATATATATATATGTATAGTTAAAAAGCTCTCTGTAAAAAGTGAATTGTACAAGATGCGTGTGAAATCTTGGTCACAAACAAGAAACAAAATATATTAATCATAGTGTGAAACAAGGCAAATAAATAAAATCTATAAAAACATTTAAAATCATCACTATAAACCAAAAAAGGTTATATAATAACAATAATACTAAAACAAATAACAGATGGAAAAATGAGAACGATCAGGAGAAACTCAAGGAGGGGGAGGATGATAAAAGGAGCAGGAGTAAATTGGTTTTACCTGATCCCTTATATAAGGGGTATACCAATGCATATATTGTGTGCACTAGGATAGAAACCACACTTGTAAAACTGTAAAGGGACAAAAAGAAAACAAATTTAAAAAAACATTACTTTAAAAAAAGGGGAAAGCTGTCCAAAGGGTTTATTTATCCTCAAACTGTTAAAATTGAATAGTGCTCTAAAAATGCCGTCATTTCTTGGTGTAATCGCGATTTATGAACTAGGTACTCTTGTAAAGAGATATATAACCACTAAGGCACCATAAACATAATTGGAACCGGCATGATCTATAAAAATTGAAGAAGTTTCAAAGAAATGTCCATAATCAAAACAAACTTTGCTCATGTGGAACCGTCGGAAAAACGTGAAGGAGCTTTTAAAACATACGTGTATCTTGTACAGACCACCCACGTCCATATATTAGCCAAAGGTGTCAGCGTGCATACTGTTCTAGACCAAACTCGTACTCTAGCGCATGTTCCTATAATGTGAAACTCACGTATACGGGATCTTTACTACAGATCATGGTCTGAAGCCTTTCACGGACACAAAAACTGCTACTCCAAAACACGACGGAAACCACCTAAGCTAAAATAATATGTGAATATGGTATAAAGAAAAACCTTTTAATGTGCCTTAAAAATGCAAACCTCACAAGTAGTGATATCCACTTACATCCTAAAAAAGTGCTGCTTGATTCGAGAGCTTTAAAAACTGGCATCAATCGCTCGGCGGCACCATGCTAAATCAAAAAAACGCTAGCGCATGCGTGTAGACTTAAAAAACACGAACTAGGTGCTCTAATTAAATATGTAAATGAAATCAACGTAAAAAACTTCAACTAAAAAGAAGGGGGGGGACATCTCACATCTTTGGCACACTAATAATATAAAATTGTGAAAACAGCATCGGCGCTGCGGCTCCGTATTGTTTGAAAAGTTCTTCCGTGTGAGTGAAGAGAAAATACCTAAGTAAATACATTGTTAGCCAACCACAAAGGGTGAAAGCATAGTGGAGACACTATATATTAACATAATATCTAAAAATTAGTGTGCACATGTCAAACCACCAGCTAACAAAAAATAGGACAAAAAATGAATAAAAACACCCCCAAAGGGGCCATAACGGGGACTATGTACATGAATAAAGGGGAACAGACTCGAAAAAACCTGTGGACAAACAATCCCATGCAATCTATTAAAAATGCAGCATTGAGACCACAAAAAGAATATATATTATGCACCTAATCATGCACCTACAATAGACAAAAAATATGTAGTCTATCGATGAATAAATAGCCAAATAAAATGAATAAAATGAATAAATAAATAACCGAATAAATCCATAAAATGAATGCAAACGTGAACCCAATAAAAATATCAATAAAACATAAATTAAGATAAAAAAATATATATTTACCGTATACTCGAGTATAAGCCGACCTGAATATAAGCCGAGGTACCTAATTTTACCACAAAAAACTGGGCAAAACTATTGACTCGAGTATAAGCCGAGGGTGGGAAATGAGGCACCTACTAGTCAATGTAAAAAATAAAGATAGAGACCAATAAAATTACATGAATATTTATTTAAACGAAAAACAGTAAAATAGCTCTGTAAGTGGAAAATGGGGTCAACAAAAACAATATGGTATCAAACCTTAAACCCGCTCCGCCTAGCTTTGAATGCAGCCGCAAGAGTCCTCTCTGGATTGTCAAGATCCGATCACATAACGCCCATCATGAAGGATTTGCATTGGCTACCTTTACATGCCAGGCTCCAATACAAGTCATTGGTCCTCACCTTCAAAGCCCTAAATAACTACCACCCTACGCCAATCAGCAAACTAGTCCATGGTACCCTGGAAAATAGAAACAGAAGGTCTACTGCACTGAACACATTAGTAGTCCCCAAGCTAATAACTACATGCACAAAGGCTACCTCCAACAGAGCCTTCTCCATATTCGCCCCTTTAAACTGGAATGCACTCCCCCATGAAATCCGTGGTATTAAAAGCCTCTTCCTATTCAGAAAAGCCTTAAAACTCCACCTGTTCACAAAATGTTACCCAGAAACTTCCAGTGATAGAAGCACAACCAGTAAGCTTCCCTCATACCCCAGCCGCCCCTGAACGTCAATACCACAGATATAATAGGTAGTCCCCACTCAAGCCCAACCAACCACTAATCTTCATCTTCACAAAATCAATGCAACACCCATTTATATTAGAGTATTGTACATAGTTTCGAGTTAACATGTATTTAGTTTCCCCGGTTTCGATCCCATGTTCAATTCCCTGTTCTTTGTAAACTCAATGTTGTTTCTGTACATTGCAGTATTTTTGTTCGATGCACACCGCGCTGATTTTAATTGCGCGGTATAGAAGAAATGTTAAATAAATAAATTAATTAATTCAAAATAAAGAGATATTTTTCTACCTTTTGTGCATTTTTTTTCAGCTGCAATTGCTCCAGTCACTTTCTTCTGGTTTCTTTGTGTCTTCCGCTAACTCTCCATCGTCTGCTGTCCATTTGTCTTTTCTTCTCTCTTCTAGTTTTTTTCCATTCTCTCTCTACATCTGCTTTAACATACTAATCTTTCTCCTTTTGCTCTTTCCTCATTCCTATTTCATCTACTCAAATTTTACCCCTCCATTCTCAATCCCCACTTACTCTCCCAATATCCGGCCAATTGTAGATTTGTCTTCCCGCCCACACACATTATTTTTCCCCTCTCCATGTCCAGCCCCCGGCCCCCTCAGCCATTCGCAGTTCAAGCCCTCCTTCCACTCAGCCCATTTCCAGTCCTAGCAACCCCCCCAGCCCATTAACAGTCTTAGCCCCCCCAGCCCATTACCAGTCCTAACCCCCCATCAGCCCATTTCCAGTCCTAGCCCCCCCATAGCCCATTACTAGTCCTAACCCCTCCCATCAGCCCATTACGTACTAACCCCCACCCCCCTCACACTATTTCCCTGCCGAGCCCACCCATCAGCCTATTTCCAGTCTTAGCCCCCCATAGCCCATTACCAGTCCTAATCCCCCATCAGCCAATTACCAGTCCTAACCCCCCATCAGCCCATTTCCAGTCTTAGCCCCCCCCAATAACCCATTACCAGTCCTAAAACTCCCCATCAGCCCACTTCCATTCTTAGCCCCCCCATAACCCATTACCAGTCCTAAACCTCCCCATCAGCACACTTCCATTCTTAGCCCCCCATAACCCATTACCAGTCCTAAAACTCCCCATCAGCCCATGTCCAGTCTGAGCCCCCCCATAGCCAATTACCAGTCCTAACCCCCCCATCAGCCCATTTCCAGTCAGCCCCCACATAGCCCATTACCAGCCCTAACCCCCCCCATCAGCCCACTTCCAGTCTTAGCACCCCCCCCCCCATGGCCCATTACTAGTCCTAACCCTCCCCTATCAGCCCACTTCCAGTCTTGGCCTCCCCCCCCCATTACCAGTCCTAAACCCCCTTCCGCCCTATCAACCCAAATTAAAAAAAAAACAACCCAGCTGCTTCTGCCGCGGCAGCATCAAGAGTGCCGCCACAGTATCAAGAGTGCCGCCGCCGCCGCCGCGGGGCCCCCCCGGCAGAGCCTCCCTGCATCGCAGCCTATCCCCGAACGCGGGCTTCTTCCAGAGCCGCGAGAGTTTCCTTTCTCGCGGCTCTGTTAATCCCGCCGGGGAATCCCATCAGCCCAGGCGGGATTAACAGAGCCGCGAGAAAGGAAACTCTCGCGGCTCTGAAAGAAGCCCGCGTTCGGGGATAGGCTGCGATGCAGGGAGGCTCTGCCGGGGGGGCCCCGCGGCGGCGGCGGCACTATTGATGCTGCCGCGGCAGAAGCAGCTGGGTTGTTTTTTTTTTAATTTGGGTTGATAGGGCGGAAGGGGGTTTAGGACTGGTAATGGGGGGGAGGCCAAGACTGGAAGTGGGCTGATAGATGTTGACTCGAGTATAAGCCGAGGGGGCCGTTTTTCAGCACAAAAAATGTGCTGAAAAACTCGGCTTATACTCGAGTATATACGGTAACTATAAAAAGTTCAATAAATAACACACTATAAATGAAAATGGACTAAAAGGCAACCCAAATATAAAAAACTATTCACCAAAGGGGATCTCTATAAAAAAACAGAGAAATCACGTTCTGCATTCAAACCATGTGGTGTGAGGGTATTAAGGAGAAAAATGTACTTTTGTTCTATCTGAAGCATAGTTCTCTCTATGTTTCCCCCTCTCCAGTTTAATCTCACTTTTTTGATAACAAAAAACTTAAGATCTGACACTTTATGTGCATTATCTACCCAATGCTGTACCAATGGTTTGTCCATTAACTGTCTTTTAATACAGCTCTTATGTTCGACTATTCGTACGCGGATGCTTCTTTTAGTTTTACCTACATATAGGAGACTACATGGACATTGTATAATGTAAATGACATGTGTGGTGTCACAATTGGAAAAATCAGCAATATGAATAGACTGCTGTGTTGCTGGATGTACAAAAACCTTCCTTACAGGTAAAGCACAGTTACTCACCTGTAACAGGTGATCTCTGGGAACAGCAGGAATTAGTCCTTACATATGGGTACGTCGGAACCGACGGAGCCTGCGTGGGAAAGCTCCCCAGCTTCCCAGAAAGGAAGCTTTTGAGGCCCGCGCTGCCTTCCCGCCTTCCTGACCAGCTCTCCTCAGTTCGAGTTTATAGCTGAGACAATAGAGAGAGGAAAGGAAGATAGATAGAAGATACAACTCCTAGGGGAGGTGGGTGGGTTGTGAGGACTAATTCCTGCTGTTCCCAGAGATCACCTGTTACAGGTAAGTAACTGTGCTATCTCCAGGAACAAGCAGGAATAAGTCCTCACATATGGGGACTCCCTAGCTAAGATGCCTGGGCGATCCCCTTCCAAGGGTTCGCCATCTTCGTATGGATCTCAGGCATCCATCCTGGGAAGGTGGGCAGGAGTTGTTCAAGTATGGAACAGGCGTTTGAGGACAGCCTGACCAAACAAGGCATCCCGGCGGGAGTCCTTGTCCAAACAGTAATGGGCTGTGAAGGTATGAACCGAGGCCCAGGTGGCAGCTCGACAGATCTGATCTATGGATACAGAGTGAAGATGAGCCATAGAAGTGGCCATGGCTCTCACATTGTGAGCTGTGACATGGCCTTCCAGAGAAATATTTTTACTCTGGTAAGCAAAGGAAATACACTGAGCAATCCAATTGGAAAGTGTACGTTTAGAGACTGGAAGTCCCAAATGAGAAGGATCAAAAGCCACGAAAAGCTGGGAAGACTTTCGATGTGGCTGAGTCCTGTTGAGGTAAAAGGCAAGAGCTCTTTTACAATCTAGAGTATGAAGGTTCCTCTCTGCACTGGATGCATGAGGAGCTGGAAAAAAGACAGGTAGATATACCTCTTGATTAAGATGAAAAGGCGAGACCACTTTGGGCATAAAGTGGGGATTCGTCCTAAGGACCACCTTATCATGATGAAACCTGGTATAAGGTGGATGAGCCACTAAGGCCTGTAGTTAACTGATGCGGCGAGCCGAAGTGACTGCAATAAGGAAAAGGACCTTCCAGGAAAGAAATTTCAAGGAGGTAGAAACCAACGGTTCAAAAGGTGGCTTCATAAGCTGACCTAGAACGAGGTTCAAATCCCATGCTACCGGAGGAGGCCGGATGGGAGGTTTAGTTAGAGTCAGGCCTCTCATGAACCTTGCAATAAGAGGATGAGAGGAGACAGGTTGTCCATTTATAGGTTTTAAAGATGCTGCAATAGCACTCAAATGGACTCGTACTGAATTCGTCTTAAGGCCTGCATTAGAAAGATGCAGGAGATAGTCTAATAGAGAATTCAAAGGAAGTGCTAGAGAGTCAAGACCCTGTTGAGCACACCAAATGGAAAAGCGTTTCCATTTGAAAGCATAGGAACGCCTCGTGGAGGGTTTCCTAGAGGCATGAAGGATATTTTTCACTGGTTGAGAAAGATTGAAGTCATGAAGGCTTAGGCCTTCAGTAACCAAGCTCTGAGGTGTAGGGACTTGGGGTTTGGGTGCCACAAAGTCCCCTCCTCCTGAGACAGGAGGTCTGGCGCCGCTCCCAGGTCCAGGGAGGGTCCCTGGGAGAGATACAGAAGTAGAGGGAACCACACTTGGCATGGCCAGCGTGGAGCTATGAGGATCATCGATCCGTGATCCCTCTGGAGTTTGAACAGAGTATTGGGAATCAAAGGAATGGGTGGAAAGGCATATAGGAATTCCTGACCCCAATGTAGGAGAAAGGCGTCGTTGGCCTGAGCTCTCTGACACGGAGTCCTGGAACAGAACCGGGGAAGTTTGGCACTCCACGGACTTGCAAAGAGGTCTATGTCCGGGGTTCCCCATTCCTGAAAGATTCTGCGTATCTGGTCCATATGCAAGGACCATTCGTGTGGAAGCAGAACTCGACTGAGTCTGTCTGCCCGAGAGTCTTGAACCCCTGGAAGATACACTGCCAGAAGATGAATTTGATGCTCTCTGGCGAAGGCCCATAATCTGAGAGCTTCGTTGCAAAGCGACAGAGAGCCTGTCCCTCCTTGTTTGTTTATGTAGAACATGGCCACCTGATTGTCTGTATGGACTAGGACGGTCAGGTTGACTAGGAGGGTATGGAAGACTTTGAGGGCAAAGAAGATTGCTCGCAGTTCCAGGAGGTTGATGTGAAGGGTGGTCTCTTGTGGAGACCAAGCACCCTGAGTGGAGAGGTGTTGAAGATGGGCTCCCCACCCTGTTTGGGAGGCATCTGTTGTGAGGGTTGCTTGGGGCAACAAAGGTTGGAAGGGGGCCCCCAACAACAGATTCTTGGTGGACATCCACCATTGGAGGGACCAAAACAGACGCTTTGAGGTGAGTATTTGGTCGGAGAGCGCTCCTGATGCCTGAGTCCACTGGGTGGCCAAGGTCCATTGAGCTGCTCTCATATGAAGACGAGCGTAGGGCACCACGTGTACCGTGGAGGCCATGTGGCCCAGAAGTCGCAGCATTTCTCTGGCTGTCAAGTGACTGCTGGACTGAGCTTGGGAGGCCAAGCACACCAGACGTTGGCCCCGGACTTGAGGTAGGTAGGCCCTTGCAGTGGTGGTGTCCAACTGGGCCCCTATGAATTCCAGAGACTGAGTAGGGATAAGTTGAGACTTGGGAAGGTTTATCACCAGTCCCAGATACTGCAGAATGTGCCTTGTGCGGTCCAGGGAAATCTGGGCCTCTGACTGAGATGGAGCTCGGATGAGCCAGTCGTCCAGATATGGGAATACAAAAATTCCCAGACCTCTTAGAAATGCGGCAACAACTGCTATGCATTTGGTGAACACTCTTGGAGCAGAGGCTAGACCGAAGGGAAGTACTCTGTACTGGAAATGTTTTCCCTGAAACAGAAATCTTAGATATTTTCTGTGGGATGGGTGGATGAGTATATGTGTGTACGCATCCTTGAGATCTAGAGAACAAAGCCAATCCTGACTCTGAAAGTATGGAAGGAGAATGCCTAGAGAAAGCATTTTGAATTTCTCCTTGTACAGAAATCTGTTCAATTCTCTCAGATCTAGGATAGGTCTGAATCCCCCTGTCTTCTTTGGTATGAGAAAACAAGGGGAGTAGAATCCCGTCCCTTGTTGAAGAAGAGGAACCTCTTCTATTGCCCCTTGGGCAAGGAGAGAAGAGATTTCCTGACCCAACAGGCTCAGGAGAGATGGGGGAGAATTGAAGTGCCTCACCATGGTATATGGAGGAAGGTTGGAAAAATGAAGTTTGTAGCCCTCTCTGATGATAGAGAGGGTCCATTGCTCTGATGTAATTTGCCCCCATCTGGGAGCAAAGTGAGCTAACCTTCCGGGAATGGTGACGGGCTCTGGTTGTTCTAGAGCCAGAAAGGTTAAGTTCTCTAGGGGCAAGTCAAAACCCCTGAGGGGGTTGAGCCTGCTGAGGAGTGGCAGACACTGCAGGCTTTGACCTTGCCTGTTTAGGCTGCTGACGTTTAGCAGCAAAGCGAGGCTGAGAAGATTGTTGGCCAGTATTTGTGGAAAATCTGGCCTTCTTGTAGTAAGGCCTCTTGAAAGACTTTTTCTTGGCAGGAGTAGAGGTAGACTTAGAAAGTCTATCTAAGGTAGCATTTTCTGCGTCCATTTGAGTGGCTTTAATTTGCCAGTCTTTACCAAATAAGTTCTCACCTGTACAGGGCAGATTCCGTAAGCCATCCAGGACCCAGGGTTCTAGGTCAGAGGCCTGGAGCCAAGCAAGTCGTCGGGCTGCAATGGCAATGCCCGAAGCTCTACCGGCTCCTTCAAAGGAATCAAAGGCTGCTCTGTTGGAGAATTTAGAAACATCTAGAAGCTGTTTCACTATAGAAATGAACTCCTCCTTTTTATCCTCAGGGAGAAAGGGGGCAAAATGCCGTACCTTTAGGGCAAGTTCCCTGAGAAACATGCCCATATACAGACTGTATGAATTAATCCTGGCTATAAGCATACTAGCCTGGAAGATTTTCCTACCAAAAGAGTCTAGGGTCTTACATTCTCGCCCTGGAGGGGTAGAAGAGTGCCTTTTGGTACTCTTAATCTTTTTCAGCGCAGACTTCACCACAATGGAATGGTGAGGCAGCTGAGTCTTTTGAAAACCAGGAGAAGGAGGGACCCGGTACATGGTGTCCAACCTACGAGAATAAGGAGACAACGTTAGAGGAGCCTCCCATAAGTCCATCAAGTGTTCTTGAAGGATTTCATGGATAGGCAGGGTGACTGCCTCTTTAGGAACCTTAGGGTATCCTAAAATATCCAGTTTCTTTGATCTAGGTTCTTTTTCAGAGGATGTGGTAATAGAAAGTCCTTTAGCTAGTTCTATAATGAAGTCTTGAAAGGACTAATCCTCTGGTGGAGACATTCTCCTCTTTGGGGAAGAAGGCTCTTCAGGAAGAACTAGAGACAGCTCATCAGAGTCCTCAGAGGAGTCAAAATCCTCAGAAGAATCAGAGTATCCTCTATTTGCTTCCAACGCACGATACGCATACCGTTCGGTATCGACATCGGGCGTACTGGGTATGGGATCGGTATCGGGTGAAAACCCGGATCCGGCATGCGGAACCGATCTGCGTTTGGAAGACGATGGTCTCGGTTCCGATATGGGAAACGATACCGGAACCGGACCTGCTGGATGCGGTACAGAGGGCGTCGCAGCTTTAATGAAAGCCAGCATGGCCTGCTGCATGGTCTGAACAGTATTGCTCATAGACGCCACTGCTGCCTGGATGTCGGTACTGGTATGGGCCGGTACCCCAGAGCAGTCTAACAGGTGATCGGTCGAGGCCGTGCCATCGATGTCAACCTGTAACCCCATAGATGGAGCTTTGGAAGCCAGAGCTTCCCGCCGGGGTTGTTTGGCTGGGGCAGGATCCTCAGATTCAAAAGTGAGAGCCTCTCGATGCTTTGAAGGAGATTTGCTCTTTGAGGACCTGCCCGAAGGTTTGGTTACCTGAGATCCATCCGGAGAGGAAGACCTGGATGACTGTGATGCTGGATTATCTGAAGCAAACAGCACATGGAATTTGTTGGCCCGGTTCTGCAAACCACGTTTAGACATCTGGGAGCAGGATGGGCAGTCCGGAATGGAGTGGTCAGGTCCCAAACATTTAAGACACCAGTCATGGGTGTCTGTGACAGAAATAACAGCACTACACTTGGAACACTTCTTGAAACCAGGGGCTGGTTTCTCCATGAGGAGAATTTGTGTAGGCCTAAGGCCTAACCGAAGTCACCAAGTAGTGCAAAAATAAAGATTTTTTTTTGAAAGAAAGAAAGAGAGAGACCGGCGGTACCGGTTTCGGTATGGGGAAGGCAGGTACGCGGTCTAAAGAAACAAACTAAAATAAGAATTTCTTCAGCGGTGACAGGAACACGACCTGCTGGCTCCGCGGAAAAAGAGAAACTGAGGAGAGCTGGTCAGGAAGGCGGGAAGGCAGCGCGCATGTGCAGTGGGAGGCCCCAAAAGCTTCCTTTCTGGGAAGCTGGGGAGCTTTCCCGCACAGGCTCCGTCGGTTCCGACGTACCCATATGTGAGGACTTATTCCTGCTTGTTCCTGGAGATAACATTTAAACACACAGAACAGTGACCGCATTGGTATTGTCCCTTGTGGACTGAAAGAGGTTTTTTTTCAGTAAAGGCGGAGGGAACCAACAAATTGCGTAGGTTAGGGTTACGTTTATGTGCTACCATGATCTGAGTGTGCTGAAACCCTGATACTGCTTGAATCAGATGACATTCTTTTTTAAGAATATTAACAATCCGTTGGGATTGTAATAAATATAGTAGCGGACAAACTATTTTGCTGTCTTCGTTATTCTTATTCTCTTCTGATTCTTTTGCCTTAGCATGATTATAGTTACGTGCTCTAAAGTAAGCCTTATTGATGTATTGTCGAGGATACTGACGTGCCTCAAAACGTTCTTTAAGGTCTTTAGCTTGTGTTTCAAACTCGCCATCTGCAGTACAATTCCTCCTGACTCTAAGAAATTGTCCAACAGGTAAATTATTCTTCAAAGCAGGGTTATGAAAGCTTTGATAATGAAGCAACTGATTTCTGTCGGTCGGCTTTCTGTACAGTTTAGTAATAAGACCCTTACCTTCTTTCTGAATAAGTAAATCTAAATATGGAATTTGCACCGGGTCATATGTAATTTGAAAGCGTAAATTATGATCTAAATCATTAATCCATAAATTAAAGGCAGACAATGCTTCCATAGACCCGTCCCATATAATAAAAATGTCATCAATGTACCTGATCCACAGTTTTATCTCAGACTCAAAAGGGTGAGTTTTAAGGAAGGTGTTTTCAAATCTGTACATATATAAGTTGGCAACATCTGGTGCCATAGATGACCCCATTGCCACCCCTTAATTTGTTGATAATATATATCTCTAAAGCAAAAGAAATTCTTGCGTAATGCTATTTCTGCCAAAATCATACACGCATTTCTACCTCTTTTCTTTTGGTGTGCTCAACAGGGTCTTGACCCTCTAGCACTTCCTTTGAATTCTCTATTAGACTATCTCCTGCATCTTTCTAATGCAGGCCTTAAGACGAATTCAGTACGAGTCCATTTGAGTGCTATTGCAGCATCTTTAAAACCTATAAATGGACAACCTGTCTCCTCTCATCCTCTTACTGCAAGGTTCATGAGAGGCCTGACTCTAACTAAACCTCCCATCCGGCCTCCTCCGGTAGCATGGGATTTGAACCTCGTTCTAGGTCAGCTTATGAAGCCACCTTTTGAACCGTTGGTTTCTACCTCCTTGAAATTTCTTTCCTGGAAGGTCCTTTTCCTTATTGCAGTCACTTCGGCTCGCCGCATCAGTGAACTACAGGCCTTAGTGGCTCATCCACCTTATACCAGGTTTCATCATGATAAGGTGGTCCTTAGGACGAATCCCCACTTTATGCCCAAAGTGGTCTCGCCTTTTCATCTTAATCAAGAGGTATATCTACCTGTCTTTTTTCCAGCTCCTCATGCATCCAGTGCAGAGAGGAACCTTCATACTCTAGATTGTAAAAGAGCTCTTGCCTTTTACCTCAACAGGACTCAGCCACATCGAAAGTCTTCCCAGCTTTTCGTGGCTTTTGATCCTTCTCATTTGGGACTTCCAGTCTCTAAACGTACACTTTCCAATTGGATTGCTCAGTGTATTTCCTTTGCTTACCAGAGTAAAAATATTTCTCTGGAAGGCCATGTCACAGCTCACAATGTGAGAGCCATGGCCACTTCTATGGCTCATCTTCACTCTGTATCCATAGATCAGATCTGTCGAGCCGCCACCTGGGCCTCGGTTCATACCTTCACAGCCCATTACTGTTTGGACAAGGACTCCCGCCGGGATGCCTTGTTTGGTCAGGCTGTCCTCAAACGCCTGTTCCATACTTGAACAACTCCTGCCCACCTTCCCAGGATGGATGCCTGAGATCCATACGAAGATGGCGAACCCTTGGAAGGGGATCGCCCAGGCATCTTAGCTAGGGAGTCCCCATATGTGAGGACTTATTCCTGCTTGTTCCTGGAGATAGCACAGTTACTTACCTGTAACAGGTGATCTCCGGGAACAGCAGGAATTAGTCCTCACAACCCACCCACCTCCCCTAGGAGTTGTATCTTCTATCTATCTTCCTTTCCTCTCTCTACTGTCTCAGCTATAAACTCGAACTGAGGAGAGCTGGTCAGGAAGGCGGGAAGGCAGCGCGCATGTGCAGTGGGAGGCCCCAAAAGCTTCCTTTCTGGGAAGCTGGGGAGCTTTCCCGCGCAGGCTCCGTCGGTTCCGACGTACCCATATGTAAGGACTAATTCCTGCTGTTCCCAGAGATCACCTGTTACAGGTAAGTAACTGTGCTTTACCTGTAAGGAAGGTTTTTGTACATCCAGCAACACAGCAGTCTATTCATATTGCTGATTTTTCCAATTGTGACACCACACATGTCATTTACATTATACAATGTCCATGTAGTCTCCTATATGTAGGTAAAACTAAAAGAAGCATCCGCGTACGAATAGTCGAACATAAGAGCTGTATTAAAAGACAGTTAATGGACAAACCATTGGTACAGCATTGGGTAGATAATGCACATAAAGTGTCAGATCTTAAGTTTTTTGTTATCAAAAAAGTGAGATTAAACTGGAGAGGGGGAAACATAGAGAGAACTATGCTTCAGATAGAATAAAAGTACATTTTTCTCCTTAATACCCTCACACCACATGGTTTGAATGCAGAACGTGATTTCTCTGTTTTTTTATAGAGATCCCCTTTGGTGAATAGTTTTTTATATTTGGGTTGCCTTTTAGTCCATTTTCATTTATAGTGTGTTATTTATTGAACTTTTTATAGTTAAATATATATTTTTTATCTTAATTTATGTTTTATTGATATTTTTATTGGGTTCACGTTTGCATTCATTTTATGGATTTATTCGGTTATTTATTTATTCATTTTATTTGGCTATTTATTCATCGATAGACTACATATTTTTTGTCTATTGTAGGTGCATGATTAGGTGCATAATATATATTCTTTTTGTGGTCTCAATGCTGCATTTTTAATAGATTGCATGGGATTGTTTGTCCACAGGTTTTTTCGAGTCTGTTCCCCTTTATTCATGTACATAGTCCCCGTTATGGCCCCTTTGGGGGTGTTTTTATTCATTTTTTGTCCTATTTTTTGTTAGCTGGTGGTTTGACATGTGCACACTAATTTTTAGATATTATGTTAATATATAGTGTCTCCACTATGCTTTCACCCTTTGTGGTTGGCTAACAATGTATTTACTTAGTTATTTTCTCTTCACTCACACGGAAGAACTTTTCAAATAATACGGAGCCGCAGCGCCGATGCTGTTTTCACAATTTTATATTATTAGTGTGCCAAAGATGTGAGATGTCCCCCCCCCTTCTTTTTAGTTGAAGTTTTTTACGTTGATTTCATTTACATATTTAATTAGAGCACCTAGTTCGTGTTTTTTAAGTCTACACGCATGCGCTAGCGTTTTTTTGATTTAGCATGGTGCCGCCGAGCGATTGATGCCAGTTTTTAAAGCTCTCGAATCAAGCAGCACTTTTTTAGGATGTAAGTGGATATCACTACTTGTGAGGTTTGCATTTTTAAGGCACATTAAAAGGTTTTTCTTTATACCATATTCACATATTATTTTAGCTTAGGTGGTTTCCGTCGTGTTTTGGAGTAACAGTTTTTGTGTCCGTGAAAGGCTTCAGACCATGATCTGTAGTAAAGATCCCGTATACGTGAGTTTCACATTATAGGAACATGCGCTAGAGTACGAGTTTGGTCTAGAACAGTATGCACGCTGACACCTTTGGCTAATATATGGACGTGGGTGGTCTGTACAAGATACACGTATGTTTTAAAAGCTCCTTCACGTTTTTCCGACGGTTCCACATGAGCAAAGTTTGTTTTGATTATGGACATTTCTTTGAAACTTCTTCAATTCTTATAGATCATGCCGGTTCCAATTATGTTTATGGTGCCTTAGTGGTTATATATCTCTTTACAAGAGTACCTAGTTCATAAATCGCGATTACACCAAGAAATGACGGCATTTTTAGAGCACTATTCAATTTTAACAGTTTGAGGATAAATAAACCCTTTGGACAGCTTTCCCCTTTTTTTAAAGTAATGTTTTTTAAAATTTGTTTTCTTTTTGTCCCTTTACAGTTTTACAAGTGTGGTTTCTATCCTAGTGCACACAATGTATGCATTGGTATACCCCTTATATAGGGGATCAGGTAAAACCAATTTACTCCTGCTCCTTTTATCATCCTCCCCCTCCTTGAGTTTCTCCTGATCGTTCTCATTTTTCCATCTGTTATTTATTGTTTTAGTATTATTGTTATTATATAACCTTTTTTGGTTTATAGTGATGATTTTAAATGCTTTTATAGATTTTATTTATTTGCCTTGTTTCACACTATGATTAATATAATTTGTTTCTTGTTTGTGACCAAGATTTCACACGCATCATGTACAATTCTCTTTTTACAGGGAGCTTTTTAACTATACATATATATATATATATTTTTATTTCATGTTTGAGTTTCTATTCATGATTTTTAACGTATTTGAGTGTGTATAAGTTTCGGAATCATTTGCATGTTTTATCATTTAATAATTTAATTATTTATTACTTTTTTATCGCGTTCCTCATGATGTTATATGTAAGTTAATTAGTTTTATTTGGTTTTAAATGTTCATTTAAAATTTTATTTTAATTTAATTTATAATGTGTTTTTAGCATAAGGTGAGCCAACCCCTGAGGAAGATTTTATCGAAACACGGCCTGTGTCGGGTCAGGTCTCTCCCCTTTTCATATATGGAACAATAAAGCTTTGGTGAGAACTTATACCTGGCTACGTCTTTTGTACTGTTTGAAGATTCCTTGGGAGACCACTGCCCCTGGGTACGGAGGTTGCCACAGTGGGCTCCCAGCCCAACAGTGAGGCATTAGTCATCAAGATGAGCTTGTGTTGCCGAGTCTGGAAGGGCATGCCCCGAAGGCGGCTTTGGGGGTTCTGCCACCAATCCAGGGAACTGGAGAGGCTGCGGGAGACTGAGACGGGATCCCTGAGGTGGCCCGAGGCTTGGGCCCATTGTGCTCTGACGCACCATTGGGCCGCTCATATGTGCATGCAAGCATGGGGGATGACATGGATGGTTGAGGCCATGTGCCCCAGAAGGCGCAACCTGGCCCGCACCGAGATCCTTGACCGGCTTTGCGCCTCGGTGGCCAGAGCGTGGAGCCGATCCGCGCACGCGCTCAAGGAAGGCGGTCGCCCATCCCATGTCAAGAAGACCACCAATGAACTCCAGGGTCTGCATCTGCTCGAGGTGGGACGTGGAGCAGTTGATCAGGAAACCGAGGCGCTCGAGGAGGACGACCATGCGCGACACCGAAAGGCGAGCTTCCTCTACCAATATGCCCGTGACGAGCTAGTCGTCCAGGTAAGGGTAGACAGATATGCCCTGTAGTCGGAAGTGGGCTGCGGCCGCTAACAGGCATTTCATGAAGACTTGCGGGGAAGACACAAGCCCGAAAGGGAGCACACTGTATTGGAAGTGCTCTCCTTGCACCCTGAAATGCACGTACTTCCTGTGCTTGGGGTGAACAGGAATGTGGGCGTAAATGTCTCTGAGATCCAAGGAGCATAGTCAATCGCCCTGCTGTAGGAAGGGCAGCAGGACGCCAAGCAATAGCATTCTGAACTTCTTCCGCACCAGAAATTTGTTCAGATTCCTGAGATATCCCCCGTCCTCTTCGGAATGAGGATGTACCGGGAGTAAAACCCCCAACCTCGGAGGTGCGGCGGAACTCTCTCGACTACCTGCTGACCGAGGAGGTTGTTCAGCTCTTGCTACAAGCAAGCCTGGTGCGAGGGAAGCAGAGTAGGCTCCGCTGGGGAGGAGGGAGTCTGTCCAGATGAAGAAAATAACCGTCCCGGATTACCTGAAAGGACCTAGGTATCCAATGTAATGTCCGCCCATTCGGGGGTGAAAAGGGACAGATGCCCTCCCATGGGTGGAGGTGCCACCGGGAGGTGAGGGGCTATGCAGTTGGCGTCAAACCCGCAGGGCTGGCTGGGGCGGCGCCAATGGTTGAGCTTTGGGCCTCTTCGGTTTCCGGTGACCCTGAGTTCCCCCTTTGCCCTGGCCTCTGGGCATCGGTGCTAGGGCAGGCGGATAGGGTAGGTATCTCCGGTAAGGGAGCCCCTTCTTCTGGAAGAAAGGCTTCTTGCTTTGTTGTTTCTTCCGTGGAAGAGAAGAGGTTTTACAAGAGAGACGGACGTGGGTTACAAACTCCATCTCGATCTTGGCTGCCTTGTCCTCCATGGGATTGCAACAGTTGTTTGCTGAGGCAGGGGACATCCAAGAGCTTCTCCTGGACCCACTGTTCCAGGTCTGAAGACTGGAGCCACGCTTGATGCCAGGCTCCGATGCCGGCCGCTGCCACACGGGCGGACGACTCGAACCTATCATATGCGGTGCGGGAAAGGTATTTCGAGCAGTCCGCGACCAATCTCTAGAAGGGTCTGAGATCTGAGGAGGTGTTCGCCTCAGAGGCCTGTGGTGAAACCACCAAGCTCCTTAGCGAGGTCGCGAAGGAACATCCCCATCTACAACTGGTATGCCTGGATGCAGCACGTCAGCATTGATCCCTGGTAAGCCTTGCGCCTGAGGGCCTCGAGGAGACAGGATTCTCTACCAGGTGGGACCAGAGTGCGACTTCGGGCTCTTCTGCTTCCGCATCGCGGATTCAACTACCATGGAGGTATGGGGAAGCTGGTTCTTCTGGAACCCCAGGCTACGCTGGGCGCTGTACATGGCATCGAGTCTTTTACTAACAATAGGGACCGAGGCGGGTGCTTCCCACATGCGGAGGAGCAGTCGGGTCAGGGTGGACGGTACAGGGACTGTGAGCGACTCCCTAGGGGGAGAGTCATATTGCAAGATGTCGAGTTCCTCTGACCTCGGCTCTTCTTTGGTCTTGTGGGCCTGGTTTCCCCACAAAAGTTCCCCAAATATTACCAATTACCAATAAATAGCTCAGACAGACACCAGTTGCTTAGTTACAAAAGCCCTTTATTTTGGTATAACAAAGCAAAGCAGTAACAAATGCAGATAGCAAGTGTTTGTCTGAGAAGTGGCAGGCAAGGTTCTCTCTGCACAGGAGTTAGAGAGGAAGTTGCCCGAGTGAGGACAGCATTCCCACTTTCCTTATGAAGAGGAGAAAGCTGCCCTGCCCTCCCCTCTGCTGCTGTTTTCTTATATACCCCTCTGTCTCAGAGTTCTAGTAAATTCTGCATAAATTCTGACGTCTTTTGCAGAAATCCTGAAAATCCTGCAGACCTCTGTAAAAGCTCTTTCTTGGGACCCTGGGACCCCTCCCATGTTAATCATTCTTTGCAGCTGCTGTTTCAAGGTCTGCCTTGTCTGTGTAACCGACACAGCTCACTGCTCCTTCCTGTGCCTTGTACATGTTATCTTCCATCTCCTGGCACTAATTGGAATTCTTCAGGGCTAAGAGAATTTGTTTGGCTCATTAGTTTTCTGAATTCCTAGCTTGGCCTGTATTTTCTGGGCCTAGGGCTATATCCTTGCACACTTCTGTCCAAAGTATGACTCTGTAGGCTGTATTATAGTAGGCCGCATATTCTCTCTTCTGTAGCCCACAAGCGCTGTTTCTTCTTGTGCCATTCATGTTAGACTGTGTACAGTTCAAGCAGACAGGGGTGCAGTTGCAGAAAGCAAGAGGCTGACCTGAAATCTAGACCTAAACCAAATTATCCCCACAGTCTGCGTGGGCAGATTGAGGGGGCTCAAGCCATATCCCACACAAACACTAAGAAGGAGGTGTCTTCGGGAGATGACCGCCTTCGCAAGGCGGGCGGCGACAGGTCAGAAGGAAGGTCCCTATGGACGCAGATTTCAGGAGACGTGTCCCCGCCCAATTTCCAGCCCAAGAGGTCCGAGGAGGACTCAGTCGGGATGATCCCCATGCCCAGTGGCTGAGGCCCGCTTGGAGCCAGAGGCACCGACTCTGGAAAACCTTGCCCCCGAGAAACGGGATGGCGAGCAAGACCGGTGCCGAGGAGCCTCTCGAGGCCCGCGGCTCTCGGGGGTTTCCAAGGCAGTTTTCGGAACCCCCATCGAGGGACCGCTGGTCTTGAAGCACGAGATAGCCGTGCTGGGTAAAAGTGCCTGCTGGGCAGCCAGGAAGGCAGAAACGCTGCGCTCGAATGCCAGCATATGGGACTCCCACTCAGGAGTGGGTCCCTGCGCCGTCAACACCGGAGTTACTGGGACAACCCTCAGGAGATTGGGTGCCATCACTGGAGGCCTCCATATCTGTACAAGGTACCTTTCGAGGCCGCTCCTTGTCCAATTCTCGTGAATGCTGAGAAGGGCTAAGGGAAAGAGCGCAAGACCGCTCGTGCTTGCCTGGAGCCCCTGACAGTGACTTAGAGGTCTTCTTTTGCCATTCCACCTTGGACGAACCCTGATCTGAGTGACGCCTGGTGCACGGGGTCACTGCAGGGGACCACGCAAGTGGTGGATCAGTGGGGTGAGGTGCCACCGGGGACCCTGGGGCTACCTTACAGAAAATGTTGTCGGACCTCTGCTTACGGCTCAACAAGGCCTTAGCGGACATTTTCTTACAGAGCGAGCAGAGGTCTGGGTTGTGGTCGGTCCCCAGACAACAGTTGTGGGTGTCCATGAGTGACATATTCTTGGAGCATCTGTCACATTTCTTGAAGCCGGTGGCCATGGGGGCAAAAAGAGCCCCTGTGAAGTCGAAGACCCTCAAGGCCAGCAGTTGAAAAAAAAAAAAAGGCGTAAAAAGGGCCCGAAGAGAAAAAAAACCACTAAAGGAGAAAAAAAGGGATCCCCTGGCCCACAGCTGGAGCAGGGGCAACGGGGAGGACAGGAGAGGATCGGTGCTACCGGAAAAAAGAGCTAAAAGGCCAGAGAAGAAAAATAGTTTTCCGAGGGATGAGGACATGTGTCCGAAGGGCTCCACGGAAAAAGGAAGACTGAGTAAGATGGCACCCTTGGGCAGGAAGAGGACCACACATGCATGGCAGCAATCCCAAAGGCTTTCTTTAAAAGCTGGGGAACTGCTCCGCACGGGCTCCGTTGGTGCCAACATCACCCATAAGTGAGGACTGACTTCCTGCTTGCTCCTGGAGAAAGCGTAGTTACTGACCTGTAACAGGTGATCTCGGAAACAGCAGGGATTCAGTCTTCACATATGGGTGACGTTGGTACCAACGGAGCCCACGCGGGAACGCTCCCCAGCATCCAATTAGAAAGCTTTTATGAGCATCCCACTATGCCTGTGCAACTGCCTTACCAACTCCCTCTCTTTAGTTGAGTTTTTCGCTGAGAAAGTAAAGTAAATGAAAACCTACAAATCCTAGGGGAGGGGGGGTGGGTTGTGAAGACTAAATTCCCGCTGTTTCTGGCGATCACTTGTTACAGGTGAGTAATTACGCTATCTCCGGGAACAAGAAGGAATATAGTCTTCACATATGGGACCCCCTAGCTCCAAGATACCAGATAAAGTGACCTCAGAACCAGTGGAGGTTCGCCTCAGAGTAGGCTTAAGAGATCATGGATCCTACATAGATTTATGTTATCTTCACAGTCCGGGACAGAGGGTAGGAGTTTTATCTAAGTCTGAAATAGGTGCTGGAGTACAGCTTGACCAGGGTCAAAGCAGATGAACAACTGCAAGGCTTTACGATTACCTTGAGTTCTTTGGAAATAAAAAGCCAGCACACGCTTGCAGTCAAGGGTGTGCAGAGTTGCTTCTGTTCGAGATGCATGCAATCTAGGAAAGAAGACTGGAAGGTAAATAGACTGTTTTAAATGGAAGGAAGACACCATCTTTGGCATAAAATGTGGGTGTGAAGAACGACCTCGTCATGGTGAAACCGGGTATAGGAAGGTTCCACCACTAGAGCCTGAAGCTCACTAATATGTCTAGCTGAAGTGAGGGCAATGAGGAAGAGTATCTTCCAAGACAGGAACTTCAGGGAGGTCATGACCAATAGTTCAAAGGGCAGCTTGAGAAGCTGCTCTAAAATGACGTTGAGATCCCGAGCCACCGGAGATGGCTTGATGGGCTGCTTGGCAACAAGAGACCTCTCATGAAATGCGCTACTAGTGGATGTGAGGAGATGGGCTGTCCATCTAGTAGATGGTGAGAGGCTGCAAGGCACTCTCACCAAGTTGGTCTTCAGAGGAGGAGATACTGGAGGACTGACTCCACTGGAGCAAAAAAAAGGATCAAGGTCTTTCTGAGAACACTAGATAAAGCATCTACTCCACTTGAAAGCATATAAACCTCTGGTGAAAGGCTTTCTGGAAGCAAGTAGGATTTCCTTAACCTCTTGTGGAAGGTCAATTCTCTGCAATGCTATGCTCTCAGCAGCCAAGCTGTGAGGCGGAGAGACTGTGGATAGGGATGGAGCAGCTAGCCGTTGTCATGGGAGAGGAGATTAGGCACAGATCCCAATCGGAGAGGCTGTGTCTGACTCAGATGTAGTAGAAGTGGAAACCACAGTTGCCATAGCCAGTGAGGGACTATGAGAATCATGGAACCCTTGTTGGACTAAAGCATGAAAAGCATTGGGAATGAGGGGTATGAGAAGGAAAGCATAGAGCAGACCTTGACCCCAGTGTAGGTGAAAGGCATCCATCTATTGGCTGCTGGATGTCGAAGTCCTTGTGCAGAAGTGAGGAACTTGGCATTCTGCGGAGTAGCAAACATATCTATATCTGGAATTCACAGGTCTGGAAGATATAGGACGCTGTGTCTGGATGGAGAGACCATTTGTGAGGAAGAAGGATCTGACTCAGCTTGTCTGCCAAGATATTGAGCTCCCCCGGGAGGTACATCACTCGGAGGTCTATTCAATGGGAGATGGCAAAGGACCACAGGTGAAGGGTCTCCTCGCAGAGGGACCATGAGCCTGTTCCTCCCTGTTTGTTCACATAGAACATGGCTACCTGATTGTCCATCCTGACTAGGACCTAGTGTGCCCTGAGCTGGTGCTGAAACACTCGGAGGGCATTCAAGATAGCACGAAGTTCCAGAAGATTGATTTGGAGGTGTGACATGTGTGTTTGTCCAGAGCCCCTGTATAGATAGGTCGCCCAGGTGTGCTCCCCAACCCAGTTTAGAGGCATCCGTCGTCAGGGTGCATTGAAGTAGAGGCATCTGAAAAGGTGACTCTACGAGCAGATTTTCTGGAGACCACCACCACTGAAGAGATGTGGCTAGAGGGGCAGTGACTTGGATTCTGTCCTGGAGATGGCCCGAGGCCTGTGTCCATTGGGAGGCGAGAGTCCATTAGGCTGTGCGCATATGTAAATAGGGCATAGGGAACGACATGTACTGTACAGGCCATGTGCCCGAGGAGCTGCAGCATTTTACAGGCAATCAGATGGTCCCGTTGGAGCGTCTGGGATGCTAGTTTGATTGGAAGGGCACAGCGGAGCTGGGGCAGAAACACCCTGGACTGCTGGGTGTCCAAGCAGGGCTCCGATGAACTCTAGCTTTTGGGTTGGAGCGAGCTAGGATTTCGGGAAGTTTATGACAAATCTCAAGTGTTGTAGTACGGTGATGGTACAATGCAAGGAAAACTGCACCTCTTGTGAGGTGTCTTCTTTTATGAGCCAGTCGTCTAAGTAAGGGAATATGAATATCCCCAGAGACCTTAGATAGGTGGCTATGACCACCATGCACTTTGTGAAGACTCTTGGGGCAGAGGTGAGTCCGAAGGAAAGTACTCTGCATTGATAATGTGTTCCCTGAAAGGTGAAGTGCAGATATTTCCTGTGTCCTGGATGGGTGAGGATATGTGTATATGCTTCTTTTAGATCCAGAGAACAGAGCCAGTCCTGACTCTGGAGGTAGGGCGAAAGAGTCCTGAGAGAGATCATCTTGAACTTTTCTTGGACTAGAAACATATTGAGGTTTCCGAGGTCCAGAATGGGCCTGTATCCTCCGGTTTTCTTTGGAATGAGAAAGTACGGAGAGTAGAAGCCCATTCCCTATTGGGATAGCGGGACCTTCTCTATGGCACCCTGGGTCAGAAGAGAAGATACCTTGTCTTGTAGGAGAGCAGTGAGAAGGGGCTGTGCTTGAAATTCCCACGTGAAAGTGGAGGGGAGCAGAGTTTGCATATGAAATCTGTACCCCTCCTGGACTATGTTTAGCATCCACTGCACTGAGGCGATGAGGTGCCATCTATGGGCGCAGTGACACAGTCTGCCTGCTAAGTGGAGGGGGTGGGGGACCTCCAGAGGCAGAGTGGCAATGTTCTCTAGAAAAGAGTAAAAAAACAGGCACAAACTGTGGCTGCGCAGCTGGTTGAGGTTTAAGCCCCCTGTAGCTTTTTCTGCTGCTTAGGAGTTTATTGCCTCTTCTCTGGTGCTTGAGTCTGGAATTGAGAGGCAGGAGGATAAGAAGAGTAGAATTTCTTGTTATTGTTGTAGAAAGAAAAAAGCTGAAGATTCGCCATTTGCCGGGAAGCAGGACCTGAAGCAGGGTTTGAATTTTGATAACCCGAAACGTGGGCCATGTTGTCTACCGATTAGCTGATGGTACTTTGGCGGTGCTTTGCGAAATAAGCTAAGTCGATGGTTTCACTTTTTCACTTTTGCATACAATTTTAAAAAAAGATAAAAAATTGCAAAAAAATACATTAAAATAAAGTGAGCGGTCACAGTGGTGTCTGTGGAGCGGTTCCCAGACACTGGGCTGACAGGCTCCGACAAATTAAGTTGTTTAGCCGCAAGGGGATTCCCTAATTTTATTGGATTTTTTAATTGTTTATGTAGAAAGAAAAAAGGCAACTGCAAGAAAGTCTAACAGGGTCAGCTGCTGTTATAGACAGACTCTAGAGTAGTATTTTCTAATTGAGAGGCCTTATGTCTTACCAGTCTTTGCCAAAAAGATTTTCACCTGCACAAGGTAGGTTGCCCAGCTTATTTTGAACCCACTGTTCAAGATCTGAGGCTTGAAGCCATGCAATTCTGTGTGCACCAATGCATATTGTTGAGGCCCTGCTTGTGCATTCAAAATCAAAGGTGGTCCTATTAACAAATTTCAATATGTTCTGGCTATGCTTGACTAGGGCAAGTTAGTCTGCTCTCTGAAAGAGGGACAAAGGCTTCAAGATCCCTGGATACCTCTTTGAGGAACATTCCTATGTAGGGAATATAGGAGTCAATCCTAGCAGAGAGCATGGAAGCATCGATGCCCAAAGGCATTGAGGGTTCTTGATTCTCTACCTGGATGGTTAGAGGAGTGGGTCTTTGAGCTTTTGATTCTGCGCAATGCCGATTTGACCACCATGGAGAGCTGCAGTTTTTGAAAGCCCGGGCACTCCAGTACCCGATACATGGTATCCAGGCATTGACCGTGAGGGGAGTCTCCTATATATGGAGCTTAAGATCATGAAGGTGGCGGTGCACTGGCAGAGTGGCTGCTTCCTTCGGTGCTGTTGGGTGTTGGAGAAACTCAAACTCCTCCGCCCTTGGCTCCTTCTGATGTTACCGTGATGGAGAGACTCCTGGCTAGGTCTCGAATGAATTCCTGGAAGGACATGTCTTCCGGAGGCGACATGCGTCTCTGTTGAAGTGGAGAAGGCTCCGAAGGAAGGTCCCGGGTCCACAGGCATCAAGCAATTCCTCATCTGAAACGCTGGAATCAGAATCAGAGGATTTGAAGTACGGATGCGTACAATGTTCACCCGAAGCTCAATGTCTGTATCAGTGTTCTGAGGTATTGGCCTTGGTGAACCATTTGGGTTGGGAACCAATATCGGTGATGATTTCCAGGGAGGGAATGGGTGGCAGCAATGTTTTTTTTTTTATTTATATTTTATTAAGAATTAATTAGACCTTACCTGCTAATTAGTGTTCCTGAAGGAACGACAGTCCAGTCCCTTACTTCTGGGTTGCGTAACTCTTCCAGCAGCTTGGAGGCCGAGTCTAATCCTTTTGAGGATGGGACGGGATAAATACCACTGGCACCACCCACTGATCCCAGTATTCTAATGAAAAAGTAGCTTTAACCAGAAACCAAATCATCAAACAACAAAAAACAAAAATTAGGAAACATAGCAAACTATTAACCCCCAGGAGTATACCCCCAACCCTCCCTTTTCCAGCTGTAGAAGATAGAAGGGGAAAGGAAGGAGGGGGAGAGAGGGAGTGGAAGGGACGGAGGAGGACTTGTCCGAAGTTTCCTTCTCCATGAACTTCTTGGCCTGCTTCAAGGACTCTTATGCTGCACTCCGGCTCAGACTTCGGTCCACCGCTCTTCACGTGCCCCCTGAAAAACTCAGATACAAGACGATACTGGGAGGGAACAGGGACTGGACTGTCGTTCCTTCAGGAACACTAATTAGCAGGTAAGGTCTAATTAATTCTTCCTTATCGTCACTCCAGTCCAGTCCCTTACTTCTGGGATGTAACAGAGCAGTTCATGTTTGGGCGGGTTTCGCTATCCCGGACCGAAGTACTGCCTCACCAAAACAAGCATCCGCTGATCTCTGAACATCTAGCCTGTAGTGTTTGGTGAAGGTATGCAGCGAAGACCAGGTAGCCGCTCTGCAAATGTCCAGCGGCGGGACTAAGCTATACTCCGCCCAAGAGGTAGCCTGCGACCGCGTAGAATGTGCGCGCAGACCTCCTGGGACCTGCTTCCCCTTCAGGATATAGGCAGACGCAATAGCTTCCTTGATCCACCTGGAGATAGATGCCTTGGCCGCAGCCTCCCCCTTGTGTGGCCCTCCAAACAGAGTGAACAAACGTTCTGACCTCCAGAAGGGTGCCGTACGGGAGAGATAAAGCCTCAACGCTCTCTGAACGTCCAGGAGTCGTAACTTTCCGGCATTACCCTCTCGCTCCTCCGCCGAGAAGGCAGGGAGCGACACTGACTGGTTCACGTGGAAAGGCGAGATGACCTTGGGTAAGAAGGAAGGAACTGTCCGCAAAACCACCTTATCTCTGAAGAACGAAAGAAAAGGGGGCTGCAAAGACAGCGTCTGCAGTTCGGACACGCGTCTGGCGGAGCAGATGGTGACGAGGAAGACCGTCTTGAGAGTTAAATCCTTTAGGGATGCTCTCTTAGCCGGCTCGAAAGGCTCCCTGGTCAGGGCATTTAACACCAGATTGAGATCCCAAGGGGGGATCACCGACCTTTGCTGCGGGCGCAGATGCCTGACCGCTCTTAGGAACCTGGCAACGTCCGCGTGATCCCCTAAGGACCTGCCATGTACCTTACCTCTGTAACAAGAGATAGCAGCTAACTGGACTCGCAAGGAGCTGGGCGCTAGACCCTTATCAAAACCTGCTTGTAAAAATTCTAGAACCTCCGGGACTGAGGCCGACAGAGGTTTCTTCTGGCGCTCCTCACACCAGGCTTCAAAGATGCGCCAAACTCTTATGTAGGAGAGACAGGTCGATCGCTTTCGCGAGCTCAATAAGGTAGAAATTACCGAACCCGAGTACCCCCGCTTCCGGAGCCGTGCCCTTTCAATAGCCAGGCCGTAAGCGAGAATCGATCCATGTGAGGCATCAGTACCGGCCCCTGTCTCAAGAGGTCCTTTCTGCAGGGGAGACGCCAGGGGCGGTCGACCGATAATCTCACTAGGTCCGCATACCAGGGGCGCCGAGGCCAGTCCGGAGCAATGAGGATTACCAGACCTCGGTGGGCTTCCACACGCTGCAGAAGCCTTCCTATGAGGGTCCAAGGGGGGAATACATACAGAAGACCCTCCGAAGGCCACCTCTGGGCTAGGGTGTCTAGGCCTTTGGACATCCTTTCCTTCCTTCGGCTGAAAAATCTGCTTGCCTTGGCCGAAGCATACCGCGCCATGAGGTCCATGACCGGAGGACCCCACAGGGCTACTACCTGATCGAAGACCTGCTGGTCCAGCTCCCACTCCCCGTGGTCGATCCTGAACCTGCTGAGGTAATCGGCCGTAGCGTTGTCCATTCCGGCCACGTGCTGAACCGAGAGAGCTATCAACTTGCACTCGACCCACCGGAACAGCCTGTGCGCTTCCTTCTCCAAGGAGGGACTGCTTGTGCCTCCCTGGCGGTTGATGTAAGCCACCGTGGTGACGTTGTCTGAGAAGACGCGAACTGCCCTCTGACGGACTAAGGGCTCGAGAGCCCTTAGCGCCAAGGCTACCGCTCGCAGCTCCAGCCTGTTGATGGACCAAAGAGACTCCCTTAGGGTCCACTGACCCTGGACGAACTGGTCCTCGCAATGAGCTCCCCAGCCCGCTAGACTGGCATCCGTCATCAGCAGTAACCAGTGCGGTGGTTCGAGGGGTATCCCACGCTCCAGATTCCGGGGACACCGCCACCACTGCAGTGCACTCTTGGTGCGAGGAGCACAAGGTAGCCACATAGCCAATGGGTGAAGTTGGTGAGACCACCGCCGCAACAGGGCCCGCTGCAGAGGGCGCATGTGAGCTCTGGCCCACGGGACTACCTCTATAGTTGCCGCCATGGTTCCCAGCAATTGGAGGTAGTGCCACGCCGTAGGATTCCGCCTGGCCAGGAATTGTTCCACCAGGAGCCTGAGGTCCCTTGCCCTCTTTTTGGACAGAAAAACTCTTCCTATTTTGGTGTCGAATTTCGCCCCGAGGTACTCGAGCTCTTGAGAGGGCACCAACCCGCTCTTTTCCCGGTTGATGACCCATTCTAATTCCTCCAGGACTTCCACCACTCTGGCCGTAGTAGAGCGACTCTCCTCTTCTGACTTCGCCCGGATCAGCCAATCGTCCAGGTAAGGGTGCACCAAGATTCCCTCTTTCCTGAGAGCCGCCGCCACCACTACCATTATTTTGGTGAAGGTCCGAGGGGCCGTCGCTAGGCCGAAGGGCAGTGCCCTGAATTGAAAATGACCTTTTGGTACCGCAAATCTCAGGAACTGCTGGTGTGAGCTTCGAACCGGGATATGCAGGTAGGCTTCCGTCAGATCCAAGGACGTCGGGAACTCTCCGCTCCTTACAGCCACGATGACCGACTTTAGGGTTTCCATCCGGAAATGAGGGACTTTGAGACAATGATTGACTTGCTTTAGATCTAGGATAGGGCGAAACGCACCCTCCTTCTTTGGTACTACGAAATAAATTGAGTATCGACCTGAGCCGCATTGGTGCAGTGGGACGGGAGACACCGCTCCGAGCACTCTGAGTCTTGAAAGTGTGACCTCTATCGCCGCTCTCTTTTCCAGGGAACCGCAGGGAGACTGAACAAAGGCCGAGCGTAACTGCTTTGCAAATTCGAGAGCATAACCCTCTCGGATCACTTCTGGGACCCATTGATCGGTCGTGACCCGGGACCAGGCGGGAAGGAACTGCTTTAACCGGCCCCCCACCGGCAGTTCCCCCACCTGGACCCCCGTATTCTCATTGTGGTTTTCTAGGTCCAGCGGAGGAGGCGGCACCAAAACCTCTCCCTGCTCCCCGAAACCCTCTGAAACTTTGCCCTCTTGGGGAGAAACGGCCCTTAGGAAAAGGATTCGCTCTGGCTGGACGAAACCTCCGGGTATCCCTAGGCTGGCTCCGCCCCGGGGCTAGTACACGAGCTGGCTTCGGTCTGTCCTCCGGCAGCCTGCCCCCCTTAGAATCGCCAAGGTCCTTTACTAATTTATCTAAGTCTTCTCCAAACAACAACTTCCCCTTGAATGGTAGACGACTCAGGCGCGCCTTAGAAGAGGCATCGGCTGCCCAATTTCGTAGCAATAAGTATCGCCTAGCTGCCACCACCGATGCCATGTTTTTAGCCAGGCTCCGGATGAGATCATACTGGCTATCCGCTAGGTAGGCAGCCCCAGACTCCAGCTTAGCTGAAATTGAGTGAGCATCCCCGGGGGAACACTCCGCCAGCTGGAGCTGCTGAGCCCATCTCAAACAGGCCCGGGCTACCCAAGCCCCGGAAACCGAGGCCTGTAAGGCGAGAGCACTGATATCAAAGGCTTGCTTCAGCAGTGTGTCCAATCTCCTATCCTGAGAATCCTTCAAGGCCGCGCTACCCTTGACCGGGATCGTCGTCTTCTTTGTCACTGCAGATACCGCTGCGTCCACCCTGGACGATCTCAGCAGTTCTTTGTCCGGTTCCGGCAAAGGGTAAAGCCTTGACATAGCGCGCACGCCCCTCAAACTAGATTCTGGCTGATCCCACTCCTCCTGGATCATCTGACGCACTACTCTGTGAACGGGAAAAACCTTTTGGGATCTCCTGACCGCCTGGATCAACGGATCTTAAAAAGCTTCCTCCACTGCTGGGGCGTCGGAGGTCACATTGAGCACCTGGAGGGACTCGTTAATTAGCGCCGGGAGCTCCTCCCGCCGAAAAACCCTTACAATGCGGGATTGGTCCTCTTCTGGAATCTCCCTCTTCTTCTTCTCCCAGCTCCTTGTCCGAGACCCCCTCCTCAGACGTATCATGGGACAGGGACGAGAGAAGCTCCTCACTCACCAACCTTGCATGCTTGGGAGGGGCCTCAGAGAACTGGCGGCTAGTCTTCAGTGGCCTAGTCCCCAGACTTTCCAGAGCTGTGCCTGACTCCGCAGCTCCCATCCCTTTCTTGCGCATGCAATATGCCTTGTGCAGTAATAGGACGAAGTCCGGGGAGAATAGGTCATTGGCACTTCCCTCCTCTGTTGCCGTTAGGGGAAGGGAAGGGGAGGGGAGGGGGCCGGCAATCCCGAGGTAGAAGGTGGAGGAGAATGGGGTTCCCTTTCCAGAGGGTCCCCTGACGCCTGTGCCGTTTGAGACATGGCTAATTGTATATCTTGCTCCACCGAGGCAGTCTCTGCCGCACAACCCCTGCAGACTCCTGACTCGGTTGTAGTGCCCCTGCGAATGCCACAAGACGGGCAACGCATTTTGCCAGTCATGCCTGTTTCTGACCAGGGCCGAATGTATTTAGTTTCCCCTATTTTCGCCAAGTTATACTTCCTGTTAAATGTAACTGACAAGACATATGTAAACTGTCGGATGTTTTCTGTTCAATGTAAACCGCGCTGATGTCTAATAGTGCGGTATATAAGAATTGTTAATAAATAAATAAAATAAAATAAATAACAGAGCTAATAAATAAATAACTAAATTAAAGTAAATTAAAATAAATTGAAATGCAAGTAAAGAATGTGGAATATCTGAAGGGGAGGGCCAACCCCTCCAATGCGCCTTATCCACCCCCCTGGCTGCAAAGTACTAAGGGTGGAGAACACTGAAGCAAAGCAAAACAAAGCCTAAAATTTCGATTAAATTAAAATAAACTTCTCCCCTGTTAAAATTCTTCCCCCAGTACTTGCGATTTAGAAGCAATCCAACAGCGCGCTGCTCCGCGGAAGGACGCTGCTCTCCGGGGGCTCACACGTGGTAGGCCGCGGCCACGTGGAGCGCCACCTGGTCGGCGTCTCTGCCGGTCTCTCCTCCTATTGCTCACAGAGTCTGATGGGGCGCAGGAACAGGCTTTTGGAGTGGCGAACGACCCCGACGCTCCTGAACTGCCGAGGCCCAGCCGGAGGAGTGGGATAACGTCGCGCTGGCGCCTCCAGCGCTCAGCTGCCAGGGAGCTTCGGCGTGAGGCAAGGCAGGACTCCGGAGAGAATGAGGTCCCCGCCGGGGAATGCGGCTTTGCGGTTTTGTTTTCCACCGCCGTCGGAGAAGCCTCTGGACGGTAAGCCCAGATACCGCACAGAACCCAAGCTCCTCTGTCCCGTACAGAACACAAACTCCTCTTCTGTTTCGGGAGGGGGGTGGGGAAGAGTGAGAACGGAGAATTAAAGGAGCAGCACAAAGGAAATGCTAAAAAGTTAAGAGAGAAATCAAATAAATTAGAGTAAATTAAAATAAACTAAATTAACTAAATTAAAATTAAGGGAAGAAAAAAACAACAACGGAGACTCCAGTAAGCCCTTGGCTTACGGAACCCTCCAGCTGCTTGGAGGTTGAGAATACTGGGATCAGTGGGTGGTGCCAGTGGTATTTATCCTGTCCCATCCTCAAAAGGATTAGACTCAGCCTCCAAGCTGCAGGAAGGGTTACGCAACCCAGAAGTAAGGGACTGGACTGGAGTGACGATAAGGAACACCATTTACCCACCAACATCATTAACCATAACACACTCTAATAATTCCAACATAAACCACCAAGCAACTCCTTTTCACCAAATGAGGTGTTACAATCCCCCAGTATATATTTACTAACATCATCCCCCCCAACCCCCCTACCCCTCTCTCCCTTTCCCATCCCTTACTAAAGCTTTGCTATCCATTTTATATACTTCCCCCAAATACTCAAAAATTTCTGTGGCATCAAGAAAATATGCGCCAATGACCGGTGACAGTCCGCCATCTGCAGTGCCTCCACTTGCTTCCATTTCTTTGCTATAAGCATTTTGAAGGCTACACACCCCAAATTCAGGAATTCTCCCTCCACACCCTTCAAATTTGATGGCTTTACCCCCAACAATGCCGTATCTGGTTGTGGGGTAATCTCTTTCTCCATAATCTTGCCAATTAAATCAACAATTTCTACCCACATGTCATTTATAATTGTATATTCCCACCATACATGTAGATAAATAACCCGTTCTCCACAGTTCCTCCAGCATTTATCACTCATATAACTATACATCTGCTTTAGGCGAACCGGTGTCAAGTGCCATCTATACATGATTTTATAATTATTCTCAATTAAATGTGTCGCCAATAACCCTTTATATCTAGTTTTATATATTCTTTCCCAGGTGGACTCCTCCCAATTCTTCCTCCCACTTCCTTTGAAAACAATCTCTTGACCCTCCTCCCGCCATCATAGCATAAAATCTAGCTAGTATCCTCTTATTTTGTCCCATGAGGAAGAGTTTCTCCACTTCAGTTGGATCTCCTCTTAACCCGGGTACAATCTTATGCTGTAGATAATGCTTTATCTGCTTATACTGAAATATATCTTTATCCTCCAATTTAAACTGATCAATTAATTCTGGTAGACTTTTTATTCTCTTCCCCTCTAACAGCTGTCCTACTCTTACTAACCCTCTCCTCTCCCACTGCCCAAATGCCGTACTCTCATTTGCAGGGGGAAAGTCTGAATTTCCCCTAATTGGTGTTAGTCTCGAGATCTCCTCTCTTCCTAACCATATTCGTTTCCATTTATTCCATATGTTTAATGTCGTTCTAACATAAGGATTATGGCCCTGGAATCCTCTTTTCCCCTCCCTAGGCAACCATAGAATATTTCCAAGCTGCCCCTCCCCGAGTTCATCAGACTCCATCTGTACCCACTCTTTTTTCTTCTCCTGACTCCATTCTATACTAGCACATATTTGGGCAGCCTCCCAATATCTTATTAAATCAGGGATAGCCACTCCCCCTTGCTCCTTCCTTCTTGTCAAGATTTTCCATGCTGCTCTATTTTTTTTCTCTCCCCCAATAAACTTCATAATCATCCTTTGCAATTTCTCCAGATATTTCTTAGATATCCATATCGGCAAAGCTGAGAAGAGATACAGCCATTTGGGTAAGATTACAATTTTAACAGCAGAGATCCTCCCAAACCACGACAACTCCTTCCCTTTCCAGTTTTCCATTTCCTGCCTTATCGCTTTTTCCATCCTACTATAGTTTTCCCCAAATAAGTCCTTTTCATTTGAGGTTAATTTTATGCCCAGATATGTAATACTATGCTTAGCCCATTTAAATGGAAACTTCCTGATCTTCCCTCCAGTCTGGTCCCGGAATCTCTGGGTTGTCAACCTCCTCTAGCAGCTTTGGAGACTGAGAAACTTCACTCCTGTGATGTCATCGGTATATAAGACCTGGCACCTTCTCCATACACCAGTTTATCAGTCTCCAAAGCAGCTGGAAGGGTGGTGAGCCCGGAGATTTCGGGGCTCACTTGAGAAACGATTGAGTAGGGAGCAGTAGAGTGTAGGAATTTGGATTAGACAAAAAAAAAAAAAAAAAAAGAGGGGGCGCATAGGAAAGCTAATTGCACATTTCCCTACCTGCGGGGTGGGGGAGGGGAGTTACTTTCCTCTGCCCTGAGGTCATCGGCCTTCCTCCTTCCTTCCTGTTGAGACTGGCAGCAGTCGGGGTTTTTTGTTTTTGTTTTTTGCACCTGGAGGAGAGAGGGCCGGCACCCGGTTTAGCTTCCTGCTGAGAGGGGACAGGATCCGGAGGGCCGCGGAGCTCAGCGCGTGCAGAAGCATTGCCTGCCGGCGCTTAGAGCTGTGTTCTGCAAGCGGCAGTGATTTCCCGGTCTTGGGCCCTGGGGTCTGCCTGGCTTTTGCAGAGTCCGAGGAGGTGCTGACCAGAGCGGCGGTGACTCCTGCCTTTCTGCCTCACCGCTCTTCTGAGGTAAGCGGTCTGTTTTCGGCGGGAAGAGGCGGCTCTAAGGGGTGCAGGCCGAACCGCGTGGTTTAGAAGCGGGAAAATTGCCGTTTTACAGGGCTGGGTTTTGACGGCCCGTATCTTGCGTCCTGAGCCTCGTTTTGCGTTGGTTTCTTCGGGAATCAGCTGGGGGAGCGTTTCTGAAGCGATTCCCATTCAAAAGTTAAAAAAAAAAAAAAAATTTGTTGGGACAGGGGCACTTGTGCTTCTCCTTTCAGTATGCCGTCAAAACAGCTCTGCCTCTTATGTGGGGCTAAGCGGAGTTCCGTCTCACAGGACGGCGTCTGTAGGGGCTGTGCTCCAGAACTGGAGGCCAGGGAGTTAGTCCCCGTCCCCGATGGGGCTGAGCAGCACAGGGTGGAGGAGGTGGTGGAGGCCATTCTCCCCTCCCTGGTGGCTGTGGAGCCAGGGCCCAGCGCGACTTCAGGGCCAGAGCTCCAGGTGGCTCAGCAGCCGGTCATGGGCAGTTTGGCGTCAATTTTTTCGATGGACTTCATGGCTCTGCTCCAGAGATCTTTGGCGGGCTCTCAGGGGGTGCCTACGGCGAGTACCTCTGGGGCTGGCCTGGGGCAGAAGAGACCAAGTTCCTCCTTAGGGGCGGAGGCGTTGGCCGTGGGTGCCACAGACTGATCCAGGTGCCACAGACTGATCCGTGGGTGCCACAGACTGATCCAGGAGATCCTTCTCTAACCTAGGTTAGAGAAGGATCTCCTGGATCAGTCTGTGGTGTCGGAAGACGTGCGGTCGGAAGAGGCGGATATGGACGGGGATCTAGGGGATCTAGAGGACGGTGAGATTAGAGAACAGGAAGATCAGGCGCGCGTAGTTCGGGTGTTCCGGAAGGAAGAACTACCGGCGCTTCTTGCGGAGTCGCTCAAGGCGCTTAACATGCCTGAGTCGACGCCGGCGGAGGATGCTACCCTGGAGGATCCTCTGCTCCAGGCGGTTCGGAGGACTCAGAGAGCCTGCCCAGTGCACAGGGTTTTTTAGAAGATGATTCAGGAGGAATGGGATATGCCTGAAGCCGCCCTTAAGGGAGCTAGGGTTATGGCAAGGCTGTACCCTCTGCTGGATCAGGATCGGGAGTTATTTAAGGCCCCGAGGGTGGATGCGGCAGTGTCAGCAGTGACTAAGAAAACTACTATGGGAGGAGTGGCCTAGTGGTTAGGACAAGGTACTTCAGGCCGCAGGGCCGGGGGTTCAAGTCCCACCTGGGGACAGCAATCTCAGGCCGGAGGGACTGGGATTTCTAGTCCTATAGGCACTCCTTGTGGTCTTGGGCAAGCCACTTAACCCTCCATTGCCCATGTTCCCTGTAAGTATTAGCGTATGTGTGTCATATCCCCTCATGTTAAATGTATCTCCCAATTGACCGCTTTGACCCGGTGAAAAGCGGGATATAAATACAGCTAAATAAATAAATAAAATAAATACTATCCCTGTTGAAGGGTCTGCGGCGCTGAAAGATAGTCAGGACCGTAAATTGGAAACATTGCTGGAGCAGGTCTTTGAGGCTAATACCTTATCCTTACAGGCGGCTATTTGTGGAGCCTGGGTGGCTCGTGCCTGTTTGCGCTGGGCGCAGCGGGTTCAGAGTGACAACGCGGTCGAGGTGTCCGAGGAGGCGTCCAGATTGGAGTCTGGGACGGCGTATCTCGCCGACGTTCATTATGATTTGATCCTCGGCTTATCTTTTTTTTTTTTTTTATTTATAATAATTTTCAAATTACAATAGAAACAATCATGTACATAACATAATTAATGATAGGAAACAAACTAAAAGAAAATAAAGAACAAGTTATAAACCACATCAAGGAGGAGTGCTGTTTAAATTTCAACGAAGAAGAAATGGTTCCAGGAGAAAATAAAATAAATACTCCATAAAGAGACCCTACCCAACTTTATCCTTTAGAAATTCAATCAAATGTTCAGGGTCAGAAAACAAATATCTATTACCTTGATAAACAATAAGACATTTACATGGAAAACGAAGATGAAAAACCGCGCCTACGGCCAACACACGCGGGCGCAGCTTTAAAAACGCTTTGCGCCGCAGCTGTGTGGTCCTAGACACGTCAGGAAATATTTGAATTGATTGACCACAGAACTTTTCAAACTTTTTTGGAAAATAAGCCCGCAGTACTTTATCTTTATCCAATTCAGAAATAAAAGAGACCAAAAGAGTAGCTCTAGAGGAAATATCATCAGAAGTAGTTTCCAGAGAGGCTGAAATATCCAAAGTGGAAGACAGAACTTTATCAGTTACAGCCTTCCCAGGAACCAGAGAAACACCCCCCTCACCCCCAGCTTGTTGGTTAATATTCCTCAAGGATACATAATACATTTTTGAAATTGAGGAAGCTTGAACATCAGTAATCAACAATATCTCTTTTAAATATTTTTGAAAAAGAATCATTGGCGATAAATAATGTGTACAGGGAAAATTCAATAACCGAAGATTCCGAGAACGCATCAAATTCTCCAATGCCTCATCTTGCCGATGCAAAGAATTAAAGTTTTGAACTGATGAAGCTAACACAGCTTTATTAGCGGAACTATCCACCTCAAGCAAATCAACTTTAGATTCAATAGATATCAACCAATTTTCAGGAACTGGCAGCACTCCTAGGTAACCCACGAGCAGGGCATGCTGAAATAGCCCTTAGAAGGCTCCGCCCACCGCAGAGAGCAGCCTCCGGTCTCCGGGAACCAATCCAAACTCAGGTAGCAATTTTCAGGAACGGGCAGCACTCCTCTGATCCTCGGCTTATCTAAGAGCATGGCTTCTGTGGTCGCGGGGCTACGCTGCCTTTGGCTGCGCAACTGGGCGGCTGATGGGTCTTCCAAGGCGCGATTGAGTAGGCTTCCTTTTCAGGGTAAGCTGCTCTTTGGAGAGGATTTGGACAAGTTGGTGAAGGATTTAGGAGACTCTAAAGGTGGTAGGTTACCCGAAGACAAGCAGAAGCAGGGACGTTCGGCTCCCGGATCTCGGGGGCAGCAGCGTGATTTTCGTCGATTCAATCCCCCGCGTGCGGGGCAAACGCTAAGGGGGCATTTCTCTGCTCGGTCCCATAGCTTTCGGGGAGCATCCAGGGGATTTGCCCCTGCGTCCTCGTCCTCCAATTTCAAAAAGTCACAATGAAGTCAGGGGGGTCCAGGGGGAGTTGGTTCCCGTGGGGGGGTCGGCTACGGGAGTTCTATCCTGCCTGGACCCGACTCACGTCCGATCAGTGGGTCTTGGAGGTGGTGCGAGAAGGTTATGCGTTGGAGCTGCTGCGTCCGGTGTCCGACTCTTTTGTGCGGTCGCCGTGCAACGCTGTGGCAAAGCGCAAGGTGGTGCGGGACACGGTACAGCGACTCCTTCGTCTCAGGGCAATTGTCCCGGTTCCGGCCGACCAGTTAGGCTGCGGTCGATACTCCATCTATTTCGTGGTCCCGAAAAAGGAGGGAATGTGGCGGCCCATCCTGGATTTAAAAAGGGTGAACCGTTGTCTTCGCGTTTCTCATTTTCGGATGGAGACCCTCCGGCCCGTCATTGTGGCGATGCGAAAGGGGGAGTTTCTGACGTCCCTGGACCTGTCGGAGGCGTATCTGCACATCCCAATCCGGAAAGAGCACCAGAGGTTCCTCAGGTTTGCGGTGCCGATGGGGCATTTCCAGTTCCAGGCGCTTCCCTTTGGCCTGGCGACGGCGCCCCGCACTTTCACCAAGGTCATGGTGGTAGTGGCAGCGGCATTGCGGAAGGAAGGGATCTTGGTGCACCTGTATCTCGACTATTGGTTAATCCGAGCGAAGTCCCGAGAGGAGAGTGTCTCGGCTACCGCGAAAGTGATAGATTTATTTATTTATTTATTACAGTTTCTTATATACCGCGCTATTTAGAATCAGCGCGGTTTACATCATAACAACAACGACCATAACGACAAACTGTCAGGTTTTACATTGAACAGGAGTACAAACTTGGATAACTGGGATAACTCTGTTGCAGAGTCTCGGCTGGGTAGTCAATGTGGCAAAGAGCAAGTTGCTCCCGTCTCAGAACCTGGAGTACCTCGGCGCGCGTTTCGATACGAGCGGGGGGCGCGTTTTTCTGCCTCAGCAAAGGGTTCTCGGCCTCCGTCGGTTGGTAAGCCGTTTTCTCGGGCTCCGTTGCCCCACGGCCTGGGAGTATCTGCAGGTGTTGGGGACGATGGCGGCGACTTTGGAGCTGGTGCCTTGGGCTCGAGCTCACATGCGTCCGTTGCAAAGAGCTCTGTTGAGACGGTGGTCACATCAAAGAGATTTGCTGGGGCAGCAGTTACCCTGCCCGCCAAACGTTCGTCTGGCTTTAGGTTGGTGGCTGAGGCCAGGGAATCTGGAAAAAGGGATGTCGCTGGAAGCTCCGGCTTGGGTTTCCCTGACGACCGATGCCAGTCTCTACGGCTGGGGTGCCCATTGTCAAGGTCGCCTGGTTCAGGGCCAGTGGTCCGACCTGGAGAAGACGTGGTCGATCAACCGCTTGGAACTGCGAGCGGTAGCGCTTGCGCTGCGAGACTTGACCCCTTGGGTTCAGGGAGAAGCCATTCGGGTGTTCTCGGACAACGCCACGGCGGTGGCTTATATAAATCGTCAAGGCGGCACCAGCAGTGTGGCGCTAGAGGACGAAGCGGAGAGTTTGTTAGAGTGGGCGGAACAGCATCTCCTGGCCTTGTCGGCGGCACATGTCGCAGGGGTGGACAATGTGGAGGCCGATTTTCTGAGTCGAGTGAAGGTGGACCCGGGGGAATGGGTTCTTCATCCCGAGGTGTTTGCGTTGCTAGTGGAGCACTGGGGTCTCCCGGTGATGGACCTCATGGCGACTTTTCAGTCGGCAAAGGTGGATCGGTTCTTCAGCAGGCACAGGGAGCGGATGGCGGAAGGACTGGACGCCTTCGTTCAAAAGTGGCCAGAGGAGCAGCTGCTGTACATCTTTCCACCCTGGGTATTGATCGGTCGGGTGGTACAGCGCATAGAACGGCACAAAGGGCGAGTGATTTTGATTGCGCCGGATTGGCCGAGGAGGCTGTGGTACGCGGACTTGATCAGGCTCTTGGTGGGACAGCCTTGGAGGCTTCCCTGTCGCAGGGATCTTCTCACTCAGGGTCCTCTTTGCATGCCTCAGGTGGATCGATTCTCGCTTACGGCCTGGTTCTTGAGCGGGCTAGGTTGAGGGCGAAGGGCTATTCGGGGGCAGTGATAGCTACTTTGCTGAAAACTCGGAGGCGATCTACTTCCTTGGCATATGTCCGGGTGTGGCGAGTTTTCGAGGCTTGGTGCGCGGACAACAACTGCGTTCCCCTGCGGGCTTCGGTTCCGCAGGTGCTGGCCTTCTTGCAGGATGGATTTCAGAAGGACCTAGCTGCGGCATCCTTGAAGGTGCAGTTGGCTGCGTTATCCTGCTATAGAGGCAAGGTACGCGGTATCGCTCTGGGGACTCATGCGGATGTGAAGCGTTTCTTGCGAGCGGTCGCGCTTCTTCGGCCGCCGCGCCAGTGCTTGGTCCCGGCGTGGGATTTGCCATTGGTCTTGGACGCCTTGGCAAAGGCGCCGTTTGAGCCTTTGGCAGATGCGTCCTTGAAGGACCTTACCCTGAAGGTGGTGTTCCTGGTGGCCGTGGCTTCAGCTCGACGGGTTTCCGAGTTGCAGGCGCTATCTTGTAGGGAACCCTTTCTGTCTTTCAGTGATTCTAAGGTGGTGTTGCAGGACGTTCCGTCGTTCCTGCCGAAGGTGGTGTTGGACTTCCATTTGAATCAAGTGGTGACTTTGCCGGTTTTTCGCGAGAAGGGTAAGCGTCAGGTAGCGGAGCGCCTTCATCGCTTGGATATTCGTAGGGCGTTGCAGAAGTATGTTTCGCGTACAGCGTCATTCCGTAAGTCCGACAGGCTGTTTGTGCTATTTGCAGGGGCTCGAAAAGGGGAGGCGGCTTCCAAGGGCTCGATTGCGTGATGGGTGAAGGAAGCTATCGCTTCGGCATACATCTTGCGGGGTCGCTCGATTCCCGATGGGCTGCGAGCTCATTCCGCACGGGCGCAAGCGGCGTCTTGGGCGGAGTGTAGTTTGGTGCCAGCAGTGAAAATCTGTAAGGCGGCAACATGGTCGTCTCTGCATACCTTTGTGAGGCATTACCGTCTGGATGTTCAGGCGAGCAGGGACACCTGTTTTGGCTCGGCAGTGCTTCAGGCCGGGCTGGCAGGTCCCTCCCGTTAAGTGTGTTTACTGCTCTGGTACATCCCCAGAGATTCCGGGACCAGACTGGAGGGATGATCAGGAAGATTAAATTAGACTTACCTGCTAATAGTAGCTCCTGGAGGAACTCCAGTCTGGTCCCGTATCCCGCCCGGGTTCCTTACTGCGCTGTGGCCTGAAGCAGGAGCTCGTTTTACTGGTAAGCAATGCTTTCAGTTTTTTTGGGGGTGGCGGGGGTCAGGATAGCATGGGTTCTCCCCTGGGAAAGAGTCGTGTTCGGTGCATTGTTGGCACGGGGGTGAGGGGGGAGCTCAAGGCATACGGAAAGTACTTAGTGGGTAACTTTCTGATTAACTTTCTAGTTCATAGTTGGGCCGATAGGCCTTTACGGTTCCGTGCAGCGGTCCTTTTGGGTGCTGTATTTCCCTGCTTACTTGTTGCTCCGGTGAGTCTGCTTTGTCAATAGGTAAACTGGTGTATGGAGGTGGTGCCAGGTCTTATATACCGATGACATCACAGGAGTGAAGTTTCTCAGTCTCCAAAGCTGCTAGAGGAGGTTGACAACCCAGAGATTCGGGGACCAGACTGGAGTTCCTCCAGGAACTACAATTAGCAGGTAAGTCTAATTTAATCTTCTCTTTTAACTTTAACTCTAATTCCCCATTCGTTGATATGCTTTGAATCTCAGATTTTGTCGCATTAATTTTGAAACCCAAATTCCCCCAATATTTTATACAATGCATTTAATGACTCCATCGGGCTAGTTAACATAAACAACAGGTCATCTGCAAATAATGACATCTTGATTTCCAGTGTGTTTTCCACCTTGCCCCTGTCACCTCCCCACACTCCCTCACCCTTTGTGCTAGCGGTTCCATGGAAAGTACAAACAAAATTGGTGATAGGGGGCATCCCTGTCTCGTACCTCGAAGTAGGTCAAACGCCTGTGTGTATTCCCCGTTTACCCGGAACCTTGCCCGTGGGTGTGCATATATAGCCTTAATCCACTTCAAGTAGTTCCCTCCTATTCCCATCTTCTCCAGTACTTTAAATAGAAAGGGCCACAACACCCGATCAAATGCTTTTTCAGCATCTATTGTCAACATTAACATCTGTTTATTCCCTTTTTTCCCTTCCCATATTTCATTTAAAACTTTCCTTATATTATCCTTTGTATGCCGACCTGGTACAAACCCAGATTGGTTCTCATGTACTAGGTGTGGTATGTATGGCAATATCCTATTAGCCAGTATCCTGGTGAATATTTTAAAATCCGTTCCCAACAATGAAATGGGGCGGTATGATCCACACAAGTTTAAATCTTTCCCCTCCTTCGGTAATAAAGTAACTCCTGCCGTCCTCATAGTTTCTGGTATTTCTCCTCCCTCTTTAAAGGAATTAAAAAGTCGTGTCAATGGTTCCCCCACCGCATCCCCAAACGTTTTATAAAACTTATTTGTAAATCCATCCATCCCTGGCGCCTTATGAGCCGGAAGTGACCTAAACACTTCTAACACTTCCGTTATTTCTATGGGCCTCGAAATCTGTTCTACCTCTTCTTTACTCAGCCTAGGGAGATCCATTTGTAAATATTCCTCTATTTCCTCCTGATTTCCTATTTTCTCTGGGGTATATAATTGTTTATAATATTCCACAAATCTATTTTGTATTCGCTCCTCACTTCTGTTGCCTCACTTCTTGTCCCTGCGCATCTCTAATTTTAGTTATATAATTCTGACTTTGTTGCTGCTTCAATCTATTTGCCAGCACCCGACTTGCTTTATTCCCCCATTCAAAAAATTGTTGTCTTATTCGGTCTTGAGCATGTTTAATCTCAGCTAATTCCAGTTCCCCCAATTCCCTCTTTACCCTAGCCAATTCTTGTATACCTGTATTCTCTAGCCGACCTTGTTTTTGTAAAGTCTCCAATTCTCTGATCTTATGATGTAAGGTCTCTCTCTGTTGCTCTTTCATCTTTTTCATATAAGATCCTATAGATATCAAATCCCCCCTCACCACCATCTTCAAACACTCCCAAAGTGTTCCAATTTTACATTCTGGCTGGTCATTAATCTCTAAATACCACTTTATTTTCTCCCTCACCTGCTGAATAATCTCCGGTTTCTCCAGAAGAGATTCATTTAACATCCACCCACCTCCTCTTCGAGTTGACTTCCCCATAGTAAACTCTATCCATATTGGGGCATGATCAGACCACGTCCTTTCACTAATCTCTCATTTCTTTATCTCCTCTACCAAAGATTTAGTGACCCATATCATATCTAATCTGGAGAAAGAGTTATGTGCTGGCGAGTAGAATGTGTAATCTCTTTTCCTCCCCTTTAATTCCCACCAAGTGTCCACTAATCCCAACTGCACACCCATGGATTTCAATGACCTTCTACTGCTCCCACTCCCTATAGCTTCCCCCTTAGATTTATCTAGTGTGGGGTTGGTTGTTATATTAAAATCCCCTCCCATAATTACCTGGCCCTCCGCAAACTGCATTAGCAGTTTGGTCAATTGCGTATAAAAGGGCCCTTGTGCCACATTTGGTCCATAAATATTTATCAGGGTAAATTTCTGATCTTTTATTTGTAACTTAATAAAGATATATCTTCCTCCCCTATCTTGTATTTCACTAACCAAATAGGGGATTTGAGTGCTCATCAGGATTTCCACACCCCCTTTCTTTAACTCAACCCGATTTGATGCAAACTATTGCCCTTGATATTTTTTATTTATTACCCGCCACTCATCACACTTTTTCAAGTGAGTCTCTTGCAGAAATATAATCTCTCCTTGCAATCTGTTTCTCTTTATACATTCTTTGCCTTTTTATAGGCAAATTCAAGTCATGCACATTCATCGTTACCACCCGCAACTTATCCATCATACTTGCCTACTTCTGCTACTATATTCTGTGCTTTAATGGATCAGAATTTATTTCTCCTTATTTGTATCCCCCCCAACCCCCCTCCCCCTCCTTTCTCCTTCCATGCCATCCACACCACTGTGTCTCGAGGCACGACCCACCAGATTCCGTGACAGCCCTGCCCATTCTTTACATATTGCACCTACTTGCCACTACCTAATTCAATCCCTAAACATTTTCATCACATTCCGCTTCCTTCTTTTATCTGCACTTATTACTTAAATTTTTACAGAGAGTCCCCTTTTTCATCCTCGTCCCTCAGAGTCTGCCGCAGACGTCTTTGTTTGCCTCCTCAGCCGTCGATCCCCTTGCTGTGCTCTCCGCCATCCACTTTCACCAGCATGTCTCCTCGTGATCTTTGGATTTGTTAGACTCCAAATCTCTGGTATCTCAGTCCACCCAGCAGTTTCCATCGCTTTCACTGCTTCCTCTGTTGTTTTGACATAGGAGGTTACCCCTTCAATGCAAAATTTGTAGCCCGAACGGGAATAACCATTTGTATCTAATAGCCTTGTCCCTCAACTGCTTTGTGATAGGTGCAAATTCTCTTCTCTTCCTCATCGTAATAGCAGATAAGTCCGCATATATCTCAATTCTGTGATTTTCCCAGTCACAAGTCTTCGGTTTCCTTGCAGCCCCTATCACTGCACTCTTCGTAGCATATTCATGGAAACAGGCTATGATATCTCTATTGTATCCATCCTTTTCTGGGCCCTTATCCACCCTATGGGCCCCGTCTATCTTCCAACATAATTCAGTTTCATTTAGACCTGCTTCTTTCACGATCTGCTTACAAATCTTTTCTACCACTATTGCACAGTCCAGACTCTCTGCAGTTTCCGGCACCCCTCTTAATCGTATATTTGTCTTTCGTGATCGATTCTCCATATCTTCCATCTTAGACCACAATTCTTCCTGCTCCAATTCCATAGAATCCATGTGGCTCCTGCATTTTTTGCATATTCGTCTCCTGCGACTCCATTTTATTTTCTAGGTCCTCCACACGCTGCCCCACTTCTCTTATCTCCCCTGTCAAATCCTCCATCCAGCCTTGCACATCTGTTTTAAATAGTGACAGACCGTGCCTGATTGTGGCAAACCATCCCTTTAGTTCTCCTCTGAGTAGTTCCATTTCTTCTCCCAAGCTTTTATCTGCCCCAGCCGCCTCTTCTTCTCCACTCTCAGCACTCACCGTGGCCATTTTAGGTTTCCCCATGGCTCCCGCAGCCGCGTTATTATACGCAAATGCCTTCAACTCCGCGGCTCCTTTCTTCATGGCTACTCAGGCTCTCCTTCCGCTTTCTTTTTCAGTGTCTTTCCCGACTCTCCAGCTCTCTGAAATGTGTTCTAAGTGCCAATTCACCTCCTGCATTCACGGAGCTCCACACTTATGCTGCCGCTTCAGCTGATGACCTCATTTCCTCCCTGGGTGGCAGCAATGTTGACACCATGTGCATCAGCCCTGATGTCATGCCAGCAACTGGTGACAATGTCGGTACTGGTGTTGGTACTGACGGACCCATGCCTGAAGCTAAGGGCTTGATAGGTACAGAGGCTGCCAGGAGAACTGTTAAGCTCTGCTCGATGGCCAGTATGCGCTGGTCCATCGAGGTTGCTGATGCTTAGGTATTGGTCGCAGGTACTTGCACTACCGTCCTGGAGCATGGCACCAGTAGCTCTCTGGAGGTCGAGGCCTTGGGAGCATCCTGGAGCCCCTCTATGGCTTTGGGGGACAGGGCCTCCCACCGGGGCTGTTTGACTGGTCGATCTACTCCGATGCAATGCCCGAGGGATCTCGGTGCCTTGAGCAAGATCTACCCTTGGAGGTTTTGTCTTGCTTCGATGCAGACTTGCGCTCTGACTTTGAAGATACCTAGGGATCCATAAGAGGAGGATGAAGCCCTCGACGAAGTGGATGCCGACGATATCGCGTCCGAGGCAAAGGGTGTCCCAAATTTAGAGGTCCGGTTCTGTAGACCTCTGAGTCATCTTTTGACAGAAGGGACAGTCTTGGCTGGTGATCTGGGCCGAGGGATTTTAGGCATCAGTCGTGTGTGTCAGTTGCCGAGATGGTGTTGGCACACTTGGAACATTTCTTGAAAACACTAGCTGGTTTCTCCATGCCTTCAATGGTGGGACGGCTATAGTAGGCTTAAGGCCTAAAAGGGTGCCGAGGCACTGGGTTCTTTTTTTGTTTTTTGTTCGGAAAAGTACAATAAGAGAAGAGAAGAAAAGAAAAGAAAAGAATAGAATGAGGGATCCGGCAATGTCTTCGACAGTGCGGGTGATGACGGGAAGGCAATCCACATATGAGAGTTTTTCTGTGATGACAGAATTTGCTTCCTGCTGGCTTCGCAGAAAACGAAGAACTGAACAGAGGAAAGTGGGAAGACAGTCACGCAGGTGCAGTGGGATGCTCCTAAAAGCTTTCCTATTGGATGCTGGAGGGGCGTTTCTGCACGGGCTCCATTGGTAACGACATCACCCATATGTGAAGACTACATTCCTGCTTGTTCCTGGAGACCTTGTATTACAGTTACCCAAAAGTCTCTTTCCTGGATCTGTCCTTCATCTACTTGTACTGCATTATTTTACAAATATAGCATAGTTACTTCACATGTAAAGCACAGCTACTTACCTGTAACAGGTGATCTCTGGGAACAGCAGGAATAAGTCTTCACATATGGGTATCGTCGGTACCGACGGAGTCTGCGTGGGAACGCTCCCCAGCGTCCAGTAAGAAAGCTTTTGGGAGCATCCCACAGTGCCTGCGTGCTGCCTTCCCGCCTTTCCCAACCGCCTCTCTCCAGTTCGAGTTTTAAAGCTGAGACAAAGAGAGAGAGAGGAAAGGAAAGATAGATAGAGAGATACAACTCCTAGGGGAGGTGGATGGGTTTTGAAGACTTATTCCTACTGTTCCCAGAGATCACCTGTTACAGGTAAGTAACTGTGCTATCTCCAGGAACAAGCAGGAATGAGTCTTCACATATGGGGACTCCCTAGCTGCAGATGCCAGGGAGAAACCCCAGGTTGTGTGTCCTTGAAAAGGACTCTACCTCCCCCCATGGATCTCTGGCATCCAACCAGGGTAGGTGGGTAGGAGTTGATTAGGAATGGAACAGGTGTTTGAGAACAGCCTGACCAAACAAGGCATCCCGGCGGGAGTCCTTGTCCAAGCAGTAATGGGCTGTGAAGGTATGAACTGAGGCCCAGGTGGCCGCTCGACAGATTTGGTCGATGGACACAGAGTTTAGATGAGCCATTGAGGCTGCCATGGCTCTCACATTGTGAGCTGTGACATGGCCCTCCAGAGAAAGATTTCTACTCTGGTAGGCGAAAGAAATACACTGAGCAATCCAGTTGGACAGTGTTCTCTTAGAGACTGGAAGTCCTAAATGAGAAGGATCAAAAGCAACAAAGAGTTGAGAAGACTTTCTATGTTGCTGTGTTCTTTGTAAGTAAAAAGCAAGAGCTCTCTTACAATCCAAGGTATGAAGATTCCTCTCTGCATTTGATGCATGAGGCCCTGGAAAAAAAAGACAGGTAAATATACCTCTTGATTCAGATGAAAGGGCGAGACCACTTTAGGCATAAAGTGTGGGTTGGTCCTGAGGACTACCTTATCATGATGGAACCTTGTATAAGGTGGATTAGCCACCAAAGCTTGCAACTCACTGATGCGGCTTGCTGAGGTGACTGCAATGAGAAAAATATCCTTCCAAGAAAGAAATTTCAAGGAGGTGGTGGCTAAAGGTTCAAAGGGTGGCTTCATAAGCTGGCCAAGAACCAGGTTTAAGTCCCATGCCACTGGAGGTGGTCTAATGGGAGGTTTAGTTAAAAGAAGGCCTCTCATGAATCTTGCTATAAGAGGATGAGAGGAAATAGGTTGTCCATTGAGAGGCTTGAGGGACGCTGCAATAGCACTCAAATGGACTTTTACTGAATTCATTTTCAGACCTGCATGGGATAGATGCAGGAGATACTCTAGTAGAGAATTCAGAGGTATTGCAAGAGGGTTTAGACCTTTCCCTGAACACCAAATGGTAAATCTTTTCCATTTGAAAGCATAGGAACGTCTAGTAGAAGGCTTTCTAGAGGCATGAATAACATCTCTGACTTGCTGAGAGAGATGATCTCAGAAATCTTGGTCTAGGCCCTCAGCAACCAAGCCCTGAGATGGAGCGACTGGGGGTTTGGGTGCCACAAAGTTCCCTCTTCCTGGGACAGAAGGTCTGGTGCAGAGCCCAAGCCCAGGGAAGGAGCTTGAGAGAGATGCAGAAGTAGAGGGTACCACACTTGGCGTGGCCAATGTGGTGCTATGAGGATCATGGTCCCTTGATCTCTCTAAAGCTTGAATAGTGTCTTGGGAATTAGGGGAATTGGTGGAAAGGCATAAAGGAAGTCCTGACCCCAGTGAAGGAGGAAGGCATCCTTGGCCTGAACTCCCTGATACGGAATTCTGGAACAGAACCGGGGAAGTTTGGCATTCCACGGACTTGCAAAGAGGTCTATGTCCGGGGTTCCCCAAATTCGAAAAATCCTGGCTACCTGGTCCATGTGGAGGGACCACTCGTGAGGAAGCAGAACTCGACTGAGTCTGTCCGCCCAAGAGTTTTGAACGCCTGGAAGATATACTGCCAGAAGATGGATGTGATGCTCTCTGGCGAAGGCCCACAGTCGCAAAGCTTCGTTGCAAAGCGACAGAGAGCCAGTCCCGCCCTGCTTGTTTACATAGAACATGGCTACTTGGTTGTCCGTATGGATGAGGACTGTCCTGTAGCTGAGCAGGGAATGGAACACTCTGAGAGCTAAGAATATTGCTCTGAGTTCCAAGAGATTGATATGCAGAGAAGTCTCCTGTGGAGACCAGATGCCCTGGGTGGAGAGATCCTGCAGATGAGCTCCCCAACCCATTGGAGAAGTATCTGTTGTCAGAGTTGCTTGGGATAGCGACTGCTGAAAAGGGGACCCCAGCAACAGATTTGGAGGGGACTTCCACCACTGGAGAGACCAAAATAGGCAACTGGAGTTTGCTATTTTATCTAACAGGCAATCTGATGCCTGAGTCCATTGGGTGGACAAAGTCCATTGAGCTGCCCTCATGTGAAGGCGAGCATATGGAACCACATGCACGGTGGATGCCATGTGGCCTAGTAGTTGTAACATCTCTCGAGCAGTTAAATGGGACTTTAACTGTATCTGGGAGGCTAACTGCACCAAGCGTAGGCAACGGGCCTGAGGAAGATAGGCTCTTGCAGTTGTGGTATCCAGCAAGGCCCCTATAAACTCCAGAGACTGAGTAGGGGTGAGATGGGATTTTGGGATGTTTATTACCAGTCCCAAATACTGAAGGACACGCATTGTGCAGGTTAGAGAAATCTGGGCCTCTGACTGGGATGGAGCTCGAATGAGCCAGTCGTCCAGATATGGGAAAACGAATATTCCTAGAGTGCGTAGAAATGCAGCTACTACTGCCATGCATTTCGTGAACACCCTTGGTGCAGAGGACAGACCGAAAGGAAGCACCCTGTATTGGTAGTGCTTTCCTTGAAAAAGGAACCTTCTGTATGTTGGATGGATGAGGACATGGGTGTACGCATCCTTGAGATCTAGAGAACAAAGCCAGTCCTGACTCTGAAGGTATGGCAGCAGAGTACCGAGAGAAATTATCTTGAATTTCTCTTTGAATAGAAACTTGTCCAATTCTCTGAGATCTAATATGGATCTGTAGCCCCCTGTTTTCTTTGGAATAAGAAAATAAGGGGAGTAGAACCCTGAGCCCTGTTGAAGAAGGGGTACTTCTTCTATTGCCCCTTGGGCAAGAATGGTAGCAATCTCCTGACACAGAAGGTTGAAGAGAGATGTTGGAGAATTGAACTGTTTCACCATGGTGTGGGGAGGAAGGTTTAAGAAATGAAGCTTGTACCCGTCCCTTATAATGGAGAGGGTCCATTGCTCTGCTGTGATTTGCTCCCATCTGGGAGCAAAGTAAGCCAACCTTCCTGGAATGGTGAGGGGCTCTGGTTCTTCCAGAGCCAGAAAGGCTAAGTTCTCTAGTTGAAAGTCAAAGGCCCTGAGGAGGCTGAGGCTGCTGGGCCGTGGGAGGCTTGGCAGCCTTTGACTTGGCCTGTTTAGGTAGTTGCTGACGCTTTGCAGCAAAACGACCTACAGAAGATGCCTGCTGACCATAAGCAGGATAGTATCTTCCCTTTTTAGAAAAAGTTGTCTTTTTGAACAATCTTTTCTTAGCAGGAGCAGAGGTAGACTTTGAAAGTCGATCCAAAGCAGAGTTCTCAGCATCCATCTGAGTGGCCTTTGATTTCCAATCCCTGCCAAAAAGGTTTTCACCTGTACAAGGAAGATTTCCCAGTTCATCTTGGACCCAAAGTTCCAAATCAGAGGCTTGTAACCAAGCAATTCTGCGTGCACCTATGGCAATAGCCGAGGCTCTGCTTACACACTCAAAAGAGTCAAAGGCTGCACGGTTGGAAAATTTGGAAACATCTTGGGCATGTTTAAGCCAAGTGAGAAATTCCTGCCTTTTATCTTCTGAAATAAAAGGGGCTAAAGTCTGCAGATGATCTGTGACCTCTTTTAGAAACATCCCCATATAGAGACTATAGGAGTTGATTCTGGCAGCAAGCATATTACCTTGGAAAACCCTTCGGCCAAAAGCATCAAGGGTCCTGCATTCACGTCCTGGAAGATTAGATGAGTGTCTCTTTGCACTCTTTATTTTCCTCATGGCAGACTCTACCACAATAGAGTGGTGAGGGAGCTGAGACTTATGAAAGCCAGGACAAGGAGGGACACGGTACATAGTGTCTAACCTACGAGAATGAGGAGAGGTGGTAAGAGGAGTCTCCCACATGCTCAACATGAGATCATAAAGAATCTCATGAATAGGTAAGGTAGCTGCTTCTTTAGGAGCCTTAGGATATTGCAAAATATCTAATTGCTTGGCTCTAGGCTCTGACTCAGGGGCCACTGTAATGGAGAGGCCCCTAGCCACTTCCCTAATGAAGTCTTGAAAAGACAAGTCTTCTGGAGGAGACATTCTTCGTTTTGGAGAAGCAGGCTCCTTAGGAAGAAGTACCGGTGCCTCGACAGAAGCCTCCGACTCATCAGAGTCTTCGGAGGAATCGAAGTATCACCTGTCTGGATGCTCCTGTAAAGCCCGATACGCGTACCGAGTGGGATCGACATCGGTACCGATGGGCATCATGGGAAAGGGTACCGTTGCAGTTGACACCGAGGCCGATGTCGATGCAACCGGTACCGGCACTGGGAACGATGCCGGTGCCAGAGTCGGTACCGGCAACGGAGATTGTTGCGGTACCGGAGGCGTCGAAGCCTGCATGAACGCCGTTAGGGTGCGCTGCATGGACAGAATCATCTGATCCATCGACACCACCAGAGTCTGGATGTCGGTACCAGTGGAGGCCACCGGTACCCCAGAAAACGGCAACAGGTGATCGGTCGAGGCCAAGCCATCGATGTCAACCTGTGACCCCATAGACAATGCTTTGGAAGCCGGAACTTCCCACCGGGGTAATTTTGCCGGTGCGGAATCCTCGAGGACAAGCCCAGAGGCATCTCGATGCTTAGAGGGAGATTTGCCCTTCGAGGACCGGCTAGATTTATGTTTGGTTACCTGAGATCCATGGGAGGAAAAAGAAGCCCTGGAAGACGTCGATGCCACCGAAGCTGCATCAGAGGGAAACAGGGTACTGAACTTGGCTGCTTGGTTCTGCCGACCTCTTTTAGACATCATGGTACAGGACACACAATCCGTGATGGAATGGTCAGGACCCAAACATTTTAGACACCAATCATGGGTGTCAGTGACAGAAATAGTGCCGCCACATTTCGTGCACTTTTTGAACCTGGAAGCGGGCTTCTCCATGAGGAGAAAAATGTTCAGGCCTAAGGCCCAAACAGAAAATGCACAGTTAAAGAAAGAAAAGGGTTTTTTTTTTTAAAAGAAAGAAAAGAAAAGACCGGCGGTACCGGTCTGACGTCGAAGAAGGCAGACGCGACACAGAAAAATAAAGAAAAAAATAAAGAATTCTTCTGCGGTGACAGGAACATGACCTGATGGCTCCGCGGAAAAGAAGAACTGGAGAGAGGCGGTTGGGAAAGGCGGGAAGGCAGCGCGCAGGCACTGTGGGATGCTCCCAAAAGCTTTCTTACTGGATGCTGGGGAGCGTTCCCGCGCAGGCTCCGTCGGTACCGACGATACCCATATGTGAAGACTCATTCCTGCTTGTTCCTGGAGATCAAATGTTCTCCAGGGACAGCAGGAATCAGTCTTCACACATGGGTGACATATACGCCAATGGAGCCCTCACGGAAGCATCTTCCCAGCTTTCAAAGAAAACCTTTGGGAGATGCTACCAAGCATGCGTGGTCCCCTTCCCAAGGGTGCCATCTTGCTCAGTCAGGTGCCATAGATAGAGTCCCACCAAGAAGATGGCAAAAATAAACAGCAACTCCAAGGGGAGGAGGGAGGGTTGTGAGGACTGATTCCTGCTGTCCCTGGAGAAACCTGTTACAGGTGAGTAACTATGCTTTCTCCAGAAACAAGCAGAAAGTCAGTCCTCACCATATGGGACTCCCTACTCCAGGCTACCGAGGACGAGTAGAAAATCAGGGAGAACAGAAGCTCTGGTAGTCAGAACAAGAAGGGTCAGAGGGCAGGAGTTGTCTAAACCCTGAAGAGGTTACTGAGTATGGCCTGGCCAAAGGCACTGTCCCATCGGGACTCCCTCTCCAGGCAGTAATGGGCTGTGAAAGTGTGGATGGAAGAACAGGTGGCAGCTCAGCAGATGTCAGCCAAAGGGGGTCATATGAGACAAAAATCTGTTAAGCTTTGTGATGGCCCTGAGTGCGCTGCAGATATAAGGATAGGGCCCTCTTGAAGTCCAGGGTATGAAGGACAGCCGATGCCCTGTCGGCGTGGGACCGCGGAAGAAGGTAGGAAGTACTACCCCCTGTTTGAGGTGGAAGTCAGACACTACCTTTGGCAGGAATTTCAGGTGAGTGCAGAGTATGACCCTGTTCTTGTAGAATCTGGTGTAGAGTGGCTCTATCACCAGGGCCTGAAGCTCACTGACTCTGCGGTCAGAGGTGAGAGCCACCAGGAAGGCCACCTTCCAGGAGAGGAGAAGGTGGCAGGTCACCAAAGGTTTGAAAAGTGTCTTGGTGAGCTGTGTCAGAACCACACTGAGGTCCCATTCCGCCAGGGGCAAGCGGATGGGAAGCTTAGATAGCAATAAGCCCCACATGAAATAGGAAATGAGAGGCTGCACAGATAGAGGCTTGCCCTCTATAGAGTGGTGGTTCGTGGAGAGGGTATTCAGATACACCCTGACAGAGTTTGACTGGTCTGGATCGCAAGAGATGAAGTACTGGAGCAACAAACAGGTTCACCCATTGCTCTGCGCATCTCATAGAGAACCTGCGCCACTCGAAGGTGTAGGCCCGTCTTGTGGAGGCCTTGCAAGAGGCCAGGAGGACTTCTTCCACCTCCCTTGGAAGGTTGAGGGGCGCTAGGTCGACTTGTTCAGAAGCCATGCTATGAGGGACAAAGAGCCCAGATTGGGATGGAGGACTGAGCCCTCCTCCTGGGTCAAAAATCCTGGTGAGTCCCCGAGAAGGACTGGAGACTCTGTCAAAGCGGAACAGCAGAGGGAACCAAGGCTACCTGAGCCACCATAATGAGGTAAGCCCCGTTGCGCTGGACCTTGAGCAGGGTCTGTGCTATCAGTGGTGTGGGAGGGAAAGCATCCAGCAGACTCTCCAACCAAGGGAGCAGGCATGCATCTGCTGCTATCCGGGCCAGATGCGGGTGATGGCAATGGTAGTTGAGTGTTGGTCGGGCTGGTAAAGAGGTCCAGGCTCAGAATGCACCACAGCCAGAACAGCCGCTGGGGTCTAGAGCCACTCATGCGGCTGGAGGAACCTGCTCAGCCTGTCTGCCAGAGTGTTGTCCTGGCTCGGAAGATATACCGCTTTGAGGAGCATGCCCTGTCTGATCGCATATAAGCAGAGGGCCCACTGCCTCCTGGCACAAGCGGTAGAAACCTGTGCCTTCCTGCTTGATCAGGTAGAACATTTTGACTCGGTTGTCCGTCTGGACGAGCACTGACTAGTGCTGCAGTAGGTGCTGGAAGACCTTCAGTGCAAGGAAGATGGCCCTCAGTTCCAGCAGATTGATCTGCTGTTGGCTTTCCTCAGGGCACCAGAGCCCATGGATGCGCAGATCCTCGTAGTGGGCTCCCCAGCATCTGTCATAAGCACCCTCTGAGGGCTCGGGGCTGGAAGGGATTGCCCTGTCGCAGATGCTGTGCATCCTGCCACGAGTTGAGTGACTCCGCCAGCTGATGGGATACCGATACTCTGTCCCGAAGTCGGCCGGTGGCCTGGGTCCACTGTGAACAGAGACACTACTGAGCTGCCCGCATGTGGAGGCGGGCGTTGGGGACCACATGGACCGTGGAGGTCATCTGGCTGAGGAGGTGAAGCATGGACCACTCGCTGCTAGGGCCGTGAGGCGATCCGCCCTGTCTTGGGGCAGGAAGGCCCTGGCCTGGAGAGTGTCCAAGCCAGCCCCTATGAACTTCAAGTCCTGTGTTGGGGTGAGGTGGGATTTTGGGTGATTTACCACGAATCCCAGGTATTGTAGGACTTGGATGGTTTGGCTCGTGGCCTGCAGCGCCTCTGAGGCCATGTCCCCTCTTACTAGATGGTCATCGAGGTAAGGAAAGACGCAGACCCCCATGGAGATGAAGATGTGCGGCCACCACTGCTAGGCATTTGGTAAAGACCCTCGGCGCAGAGGCTAGACCAAAGGGAAGTACCCTGTACTGGTAGAGGTCACCCCCGACCATAAACCTGAGGTACTGTCTGTGACTGGGATGGATAAGGATGTGGATATAAGCATCCTTTAAGTCCAAAGAGCATAGCCAATCTCCCTGCTGGAGGTAGGGCAGTAATATTCCAAGGGAGGGCATCCTGAAGTTTTCCCACATCAAGAATTTGTTGAGGTTTCTCAGGTCCAGGATGGGCCTTAGTCCTCCTGTTCTTTTTGGGACCAGGAAATGTCGGGAGTAAAACCCCTTTCCTCTCAGGTGTAGAGGAAAGGGCTTCAGCCCTGTCCCTGAGAAGACCTAGCAGCTCCCCAGGGAAGAAGGGTGACAGTAGCCCTCCCTTACCATCTGAAGTGCCCATGAGTCAGTGGTGATGGAAGCCTACCTATGGATGAAATAGTCCAGGCGACCTCCTGTGGGCAGCCGACCCCCCAGTGGGAGAGAGGCTATGCAGGGGCATCAAAACCCCAACCCAAGCTAGGCTGTGGCCAGTGCCTGAGGTTTGGTGCCCTTGGGCTTGCAAGGGCCCTGACCTGCCCCCTTAGGCTGGTGACTCTGTGGAGGAGTCTGGGTGGCCGGATAAGGAGGATAGCCTTGGTAGGGTTGGTCTTTCCTATGGAAAGGGGGCTTCTTCCTTGGAAGAGTTGAGGTTTTCCTCGAGAGTCGAGTCTGAGTCACATACTCAGTCTCGATCTTAGCCGCCTTGTTCTCCATAGGCTTACCGAAGAGCCAGCTGTGAAGCCTCAGAGTTCCTCTGTCAGGTCCCAGAGGAACATGCCAATATAGAATTGGTATGTCTAAATGCGGCATGCCAGCATTGAGCCCTGGTTAACATTTCTGCCCAAGGACATTGAGGACTTGAGACTCCCTGCCTGGGGGCACCAACGAGTGTGTCTTTGGGCTCTTCTGTCGGTGCATGGCTGACTCAGCCACCATGGAGGTATGAGGGAGTTGCACCTTCCGGAATCCCAGGCCACGTTGGGACCCAGTACATTGTGGCTAACGATGAGATGCTGGGGTCTCTCACATTCAGAGGAGGAGCTTTTTGAGGAAGGAATCGGGACAGTCAGGGTCTTTTTAAGCGGTGCCTCGTACTGGAGGATATCTAACTCCTCTGTATAGGGGTCCTCCTCCGACTCCATCATGAGGGAGAGGGCCCGAGCCATGTCCCCTGTAAAATAGTTATCTCCAAGTTATAATGCCCTGTTCAATGTAATTTCAGTTTGTTCAATATAAACCGCACTGATGCAGAATAGCACGGTATATAACAGAATGTAAATAAATAAATATGTCCCGACAAACTCGAGTAGTGAGGTATCCTCCAGTGGGGGTCGGTGTTTGGTCAGCGGTGGAGACGGGTCTAATGGGAGGTCTCGGTGGACCTGAGACTCCGGGGACGTCGCAACATTGGACTCCCAATCAGAGTAGTCCGAGGAAGATGCGAGGCTCGGCGGCTCCATGAGCACTGTCGGCTCCGGCCTTCGAAGCTTTGAAGCCGAGGTATGGCCAGAGCCAGAGGCACTCACCTGTGAAGATCTAGCCCCTGAGGAGCGGGATTGAGACCCTCGCCGAGGATCTACCCAAGGCATCAGGCTCTTGGGGATCGCATCGGCAGCCCAGGGAGTTCTTGGTGCCTAGATCCCTGTGGTCTCGGTGCGAGCACCGGCAGAGACAGGCATCGGCACCTGCTGAGATGTGAGAATGCAGAAACGCTGCTTTCGAGGGCCAACATGCGGGTTTCCCACTCTGGGGCAGGCATGGACACAGACGCCAGGGTCACCGGGTCTGGTGTCAAGGTGGCCTCGATGGGATGGCCTTCGGGGGATAGTGGGCCATCGCCAGAGGCCTTGGGTTCAATCCAAAGTACCTTTCGAGGCCGCATCCGCTCAGAGTCTTTGGAAGCCCGCCAAGGGACTGCGCCTGGGATTTCCTGGGCTTGTCCGCTTCCCAGGATGAGGCTTTCAAAGTCTTCTTTTTCTTCTTACATGCCTGCTCCGGAGATCCCTGCTCAGAGTGCCTGTGAGGCTGCTCAGGGGCCGCAGGGGCCTTCTGTGACTCCGAGGAGCCATGCAGAGCCTTGGCACATGGGGATATCGGGGTAGAATCTGCCTTATGGAAGAGGTCGTCTTGCTTTAACAGACAGCTCTGGATGGCCTTTGCAGACATTTTCTTACATAAGGAGCATTCCTCCGGGTCATGGTCGGTGCCCAGACACCGGAGGCAACAGTCATGAGTGTCGGTGAGAGACATGTTTTTTGAGCACCAATCACATTTTTTGAAACTGGTGACCATTGGGAGGAACCTAATGAACAAAATTTAAGAATAAACTAAGTTCCAAGACCCGAATCAGGACAGTGGGTCTCGCAGACAGGAAAGGAGCTGGCGCAAGCCGTAAAAAGCATACAGATGTACTGAAAAATCAACTTTTTTCCAAGGGGGGGGGGACTAGATGAACATCTGAAGGGTTCCGTGGAAAAAGGGAGACTGAGCAAGATGGCACTCTTGGACTGGAAGGGGACCATACATGTGTGGTAGCATCTCCCAAAGGCTTTCTTTGAAAGCTGGGGAGATGCTTTCACAAGGGCTCCATCGGCGTAGACATCACCCATATGTGAGGACTGACTTCCTGCTTGTTCCTGGAGAAACATTTTGCCCCGAAGCTTCCCACTATTCTTTATGCTTTCCAGCTCAATTAGAACCAGACCTTACTGGGGACAGATCATCATGCATATTCATTCAGAAATACCTGGGTTTTCCCATCATTGTTTTAACCTACTCCCCCCATCACACACAGCTACTGCATTGGCAACCTGTGATCAGAGCCTCACTAATAAGAGCTGTGATTGCACAGTGACATGGACTCCCTTTGTATGCAGCATTCCCAGTTCCAAAGGGCAGGGAGCTGGGCTGAGGAACGGGGTGTTCCTCAGTCAAATGTATCAATGTGATGCCTGCAGGGGATTTATTTTGTTATCAAAATTGTATTTGTCATCAAAACACAACAGAATCTCACCATATGTTTTACGTCAGTAACATACCAGGATATCTCCAACTGGCATATAAGATAATTAATAACAAAAACTAAAATCATTTGATATCATCAGTAAAATCCTTGCTCAAAAATATTCACTTATCTAGTTCCTGCATGAGGGTCTGATGAGGGCCGGTACAATAGCATTCCTTCAATTACTTAACCACTTTCATCCTTCAAAGTTTAAGTAGGAGATTTCAAACCTCAGACATTTTTTCCCTATCTGGTAAAAAATATAAAAGTCCAAATCTAAAAAAATACAAAAAAAGGAATCTATAACTACCACTAAAGCTTCAAAACCATATTATTCTTATTATTAGTAGTATTTAGCTCACACCTTTCCAATGATAGTTTATGTTTATGTTGCCGTTTTAAGCACATGATAAAAGTTAGAATGGCTCAAAATGCTACATAATGAGAATCATATCTACCCAATTGACTACTGCTCATAAAATTGTATTTAATCCATATTCATCCTAGCTGCTTAGGATTCTGTAAAATTCGGCAAACTAGAATTAGAAATGCTCAGCACATCAGTAAAGTTTTCAGAAAGGTTTTACATTTTTATTAATGCATACTTTAAACGGGGAGAGCGTAGTTACTCACCTGTAACAGGTGATCTCCGGGAACAGCAGGAATTTAGTCTTCACATATGGGTATCATCGGTACCGATTGAGCCCGCGCGGGAACACTCCCCAGCGTCCAATAGGAAAGCTTTTGAGAGCATCCCACAGCGCCTGCATGCTGCCTTCCCACCTCTGTACCTCTCTCACTTCAGTTGAGTTTATAGCTGAGACCAAAGGAGAGAAGTAGAGAAAGAGAGAGATAGAGACAACTCCTAGGGGAGGTGGGTGGGTTGTGAAGACTAAATTCCTGCTGTTCCCGGAGATCACCTGTTACAGGTGAGTAACTATGCTATCTCCAGGAACAAGCAGGAATGTAGTCTTCACATATGGGGATTCCCAAGCTTAGAGATGCCAGGGGAATGACCCCAGCAAGCTGCGAACCCAGGTGAGATGGGTCATGCTTCCTCCCATGGACCTTTGGCATCTAACCCGTGGATGGTGGGTAGGAGTTGTATTAAGTATGGAAGAGATGCTGGAGAATAGCCTGGCCAAATGAGACATCCCGATGGGAGTCCTCGTCTAAGCAGTAGTGGGCTGTGAAGGTGTGTACCGAAGCCCAAGTGGCTGCTCTGCAGATGTCATCAATAGACACAGAACGAAGATTAGCTGTTGAGGCTGCCATTGATCTCACATTGTGAGCTGTGACATGGCCCTCGAGAGAAAGTCCTTTAGTATCATATGTAAAGGATATACAATCTGCAATCCATTTTGATAAGAGTTCTTTTGGAAACTGGAAGCCCCAAGTGACTAAAGTCAAAAGCCACAAAAAGCCGAGAAGATTTTCTATGTTCTTTGAAGATAAAAGGCTAAGGCTCTTTTGCAATCCAAAGTATGAAGATTCCTTTCAGCACTGGAGGCATGAGGCCTAGGGAAGAATATAGGAAGATAAACCGGCCCGTTTAAATGAAAAGGCAAAACCACCTTTGGCATAAAGCGAGGATGAGTCCTGAGGAATACTTTATCATAGTGGAACCTTGTATAGGGATGGTCAGCCACTAAAGCCTGTAGTTCGCTAATGCGTCTTGCAGAACTGATAGCAATTAGGTAAATGGCTTTCCATGAAAGAAACTTTAGATCTGAAGTGACTAAAGGTTCAAAGGGCGGTTTCATGAGCTGTCTGAGAACAAGATTCAGATCCCATGCCACCGGCGGTGGTTTAATGGGAGGTTTTGTTAAGAGTAGGCCTCTCATGAATCTTGATACAAGTGGATGAGAGGAAATAGGTTGTCCATCGAAAGGTTTGTGAAAAGCAGCAATAGCACTAAGATGGACTCTCACTGAATTTGTTTTAAGACCAGAAGTTGATAATTGGAGGAGGTACTCTAGTAGCGGCTTTACAGGTACCAAAAGGGGATTAAGTCCCTTTTGCAAACACCAGGCTGAGAACCTCTTCCACTTAAAAGCATAGGAACGCCTTGTGGAAGATTTTCTAGAAGCCAAAAGGATATCTTCTACCTGTTGAGAAAGGTTGGTATCCTGAAACTCTAGGCTTTCAGTAACCTCTAGGTGGTTTATGTGAAGTTAAACCTCCTGTGGGGTCCAAAGACCCTGAGTCGAGAGATTGTGCAAGTGAGCCCCCCATCCCAACTTGGATGCATCTGTCGTTAGGGTGGCTTGATATAGAGGCTGCTGGAAAGGAGCACCTAACAAGGAGGTTTTCCAGAGATTGTCACCATTGTAGGGACGAAATCAGACCTGTGGTATTTCTGATTTTGTCTGATAGGCGACCTGAGGCTTGTGACCACTGCGAGGATAGGGTCCATTGGGCTGCTCGCATGTGAAGGCGAGCATAGGGAACCACATGGACAGTGGATGCCATATGCCCCAGAAGTTGAAGCATCTCCCGAGCTGTGAGGGAAACCCTCATAGCTGCTTGGGATGCAAGTTGCATCATTCATAGACAGCGTGGCTGTGGCAGGAAAGCCTTTGACTGCCGTGTGTCTAGAAGAGCTCCTATGAACTCGAGAGACAGAGGAGGTGAAATGAGATTTTGGGAGGTTTATGACCAGTCCCAAGTATTGAAGAATTTTCATTGCTCGAGACAGAGCGAAGCTGGCTTCTGGAGTTGTTGGTGCTCGGATGAGCCAATCATCTAAGTAAGGGAAGACTAATATTCCTAGTCCTCATAAATGCTGCTATTACTGCCATGAATTTTGTGAATACTCTTGGAGCAGAGGCTAGTCCAAAAGGAAGAACTCTGTATTGGAAGTGTCTTCCCTGGACCAGGAATCAAAGGAATTTCCTGTGATCTGCATGAATGAGAATATGCATGTACGCATCTCTTAGATCTAGAGAACATAGCCAGTCTCGACTCTGAAGGTATGGTAGGAATGTTCCAAGGGAGATCATTTTGAACTTCTCTCGGAACAAATATTTGTTTAATTCTCTGAGGTCTAGTATAGGCCTGTGTCCCCCTGTTTTCTTTGGAATGAGAAAATAGGGGGAGTAGAACCCCGTACCCTGTTGGGATATGGGTACTACTTCTATTGCTCCTTGAGCAAGAAGTGTTGTGACCTCCTGCCACTACAGGTCAGTGGCAGGGACCTGAGACTTGAACTGTCTGATCATTGTAGGTGGGGGCAAATTGAGAAAGTGAAGCTTGTACGCCAGCTATACAATGGACAGGGTACAGTTTTCTGATGTTATTTGTTGCCATCTTTTGGCAAAATGGCATAATCTGCCTGGAATGGTTAAGGGTTCTGGACCTTTTAGGGGCAGAATGACTAAGTTCTCTATGTAAAAGTCAAAGAGAGCCAGTTGAGCTCTTTGAGCTTGTGTCTTTCTTTGCTGTCTGCTCTGCTGTTGTCCCTTTTGGGGAACATGGCGTGGACAGTGGCTTTGATGGGTTAAGATGGGTAAATTTTCTTTTTCTTGTTGAAAAAGGGCTTTTTGAATGACTTTTTCTTTGCTGGGTTGGTTGTAGACTTTGACAATCTGTTCAAAGTAGTATTCTCAGAGTCAAGTTGATTAGCTTTGTCTTGCCAGTCCTTGCCAAAGAGATTTTCTCCTGTACAAGGAATGTTTCCCAGCTTATCTTGCACCCATTGTTCTAAGTCTGATGCCTGCAGCCAGGCAATCTGATGTGCACCTATAGATATAGCAGAGGTTCTGCTAATGCATTCAAAGCAATCAAAGGTAGCACGGTTCATGAATTTAGAGACATTCTGGGCGTGCTTGACCAGGGTAAGGAAATCTCCCCTTTTTTCCTCAGGGAGACTAGGGCTCATGAGCTCTACGTCTCGTGCTACTTCTTCCAGGAACATTCCCATGTAAAAATGTAGGAACTGATCCTGGCTGATAACATGGAGGATTGGAAGCATCGACACCCAAAGGCATCGAGTGTCCTGGATTCACGGCCTGGAGGACTGGAAGAGTGTGTTTTAGCACTCTTGATATTTCACATGGCCGATTCCACTACCTTAGAATGGTGTGGCAACTGAGTTTTTTGAAAACCAGGACAACCTGGCACTCGGTACATGGTATCGAGGCGTCTGGAATGGGAAGACACCGTTAAAGGAGTTTCTCACATCCTCAACATAAGATCATGCAAGATCTTGTGAATAGGTAGCATAGCTGCTTCTTTAGGTGCCATAGGGTATTGCAGAATTCTTAATTCTTCTGCCTAGGTTCTTTTTCTGGAATCACCGTGATTGAAAGTCCTTTGGCTAAATCACGTATGATATCCTGAAAGGACATGTCCTCTGGGGGAGACATCCTGCATTGAGGAGAAAGAGTTGGATCCTCTGGTAGGATCGCTCTAGTACCGGTAGAGTCATCAGAATCATCGGAATCGGAAGACTCAAAGTCACTCTGTATCGGTTGCTCCCATAACGCATGGTACCGGTATCGCTCAAAGTCGGTACCGGAGTGTCTCGGTTCCTGTACCCCGATACCCGAGATAGACTCAAGACTTGGCATGGGGGGAAGCATACCTGTCGAAGCAGCTGCTGTTGGTATCGGTGCCGATACCTGTGGAACCGTCTGTAGCGGTCTTAGTGGTACCGAAGCTGCTAAGAGGGACGCTAGACTGCGTTCGATAACGAGGGTTCTTTGATCCAACACTCCTGCCAATGCTTGGGTGTTGGTACCGGTGGAAGCGGCCACGACCCCAGAACATGGTACCAGTAGTTCTGCAGAGGTGGAAGCCTCTGGAACATCCTGGAGCCCTATTAATGCTTTGGAGCCCGAAGACTCCCGCTGGGGCTGTTATGCCGGTGAACTATCCTTGAGGGCAACACCAGTGGCATCTCGATACTTAGAAGGAGATCTACCCTTTGAGCTCCGGCTAGTCTTGGAAGACTTAAGTTTAGTTACCTGAGATCCATGGGAGGAAGATGAGGCCCTGGAAGACGTCGATGCAACTGACATTGTGTCCGCAGCAAAGAGGGTACCGAGTTTTGCAGCTCTATTCTGCAGGCCCCTCTTGGTCATCTTTCTACAGGAGAGACACTCCATTGGACAATGTTCAGGACCTAAACATTTTAGACATCGGTTATGGGTGTCAGTGACGGATATGGTACCGCCACAGTTAGAGCATTTTTTGAAACCACTAGCTGGTTTCTCCTTGACTGAAGAAAAAATGGGCCTAGTGCCCAAAATGGTGCCTAGCACCGAAATATAAAAGTAGCTTTTTTTTTTTTTTTTAGAAAAAAGAAAAAAGAAGAACTGGCGGTACCGGTAGGCGTCGAAGGAAGGCAGACGCGACCACAAAAAACAAAGAACAAAACAAAAATTTTCTACGGTGACAGGGAACACGTCCTGTCAGCTCCGCGGAAAACGAAGAACTGAAGTGAGAGGGGTACAGAGGCAGGAAGGCAGCATGCAGGCGCTGTGGAATGCTCCCAAAAGCTTTCCTATTGAATGCTGGGAAGCATTCCTGGGCGGGCTCCGTCGGTACCAACGATACCCATATGTGAAGACTACGTTCCTGCTTGTTCCTGGAGATTCTTTCTGAAACATGTGCGACTAGAATAAATAGAAATTACACTTACCTGGTAATTGTAGTTCCTTGAGTGACGACAGTTTAGTCCTCTACTTCTGGGTAGTGTTCCTCCTCCTGCAGCTTGGAGACTGGACCAATCAAAATCTTCATCTCACTGGATGTAGCGAGCTGGAATCCTCATCAGCCCCCAGTGAACTATTGACAAAGCAGACTCAAAAGAGCAACACATAAGCAGCTAACATTTCTTTCGGGTTTTCTTTCTTTTTTTTTTTTTTTAAATTATAACTTTGCCCAGAACATGAACTATCTCTGAACAGAAACAAGGAGTGAGTTTCCCCACAGTAATGCTCTTCCCCCTTGCCGAGTCAAGAAAGACAGAGACAGAAAAGATCGCAAAGGAAAAAACAAGAAAAACTTGCTTACTCGCCTGCCAATTTGCCTTCCGCCCCGGAACACGTGACGAGCTAGCCATAAACTCGAGGGCGGGAATGAGGACTAAACTGTCGTCACTGAAGGAACTACAATTACCAGGTAAGTGTAATTTCTATTTCCTTATCGTTCCTCCAGTTTAGTCCTCTACTTCTGGGATGTAACAGAGCAGTACTAACGGGAGGGCCTCTGCCAGCCGGCACGCAAGACCGCAGACCCGAAACAGGCATCTTCTGCCACCAGCACATCTAGCCGGTAGTGCTTACTGAAAGTATGTAGCAACGACCAAGTGGCCGCCTTACAAATCTCCACCGGCGGAACCAGACTGTGCTCCACCCAAGACGCAGCCTGCGCCCTAGTAGAATGAGCTGTGAGACCCAAGGGCGCCGGCTGCCCCTGCAACAGATACGCCGAAGCGATGGCCTCCTTAATCCACCTAGAGATGGATGCTTTCGATGCAGCCTCTCCCTTCCTGGGCCCACCAAACACCACAAACAGACGATCCGACTTACGAAAGGATTCAGAGACTGATAAATAACGACGCAACACTCTCTTTACATCCAAATGACTCAAGCCGCGATCAGAAGGACACCCCGCATCTTCCTGCAACACTGGAAGAGACACCGTCTGATTGACATGAAACAGAGATAAAACCTTTGGTAAGAAAGAGGGAACCGTTCGAAGAACCACCTTTTCCCTTGAAAAACACAGAAAGGGCTCTCTACACGAGAGAGCTTGCAACTCCGAAATGCGCCTAGCCGAGCAAATAGCTACTAAAAATACCACTTTAAGGGTCAAATCTTTGACCGAAATTCAGGATAAAGGCTCAAAAGGGGCCTTTCCTAATGCTCGCAAAACCAAGTTGAGATCCCACGACGGGACAGAAATCCGACGTACTGGCCGAAGCCTGGAAACCGCTTTCAGAAACCGCACAACATCGCGGTGAGCACCTAAAGACACGCCCTGTATCTTACCCCGATAGCAAGCCAAGGCCGCCAATTGCACTCTCAAGGAACTGGTGGCTAGTCCCTTCTCGAAGCCATCCTGCAAGAAACTCAATACCAGGGACACGGACGCCCTGGCAGTCCGAGCCTGATGTCTGGAACACCAGTCCTCAAAGATTCGCCAGATGCGCACATAAGCAAGCAAAGTCGACCGCTTTCGCACCTGAAGCAAAGTCGCTACGACCGATCTAGAGTAGCCACGCTTTCTTAGCCTCGCCCTTTCAATGGCCAAGCCGTAAGCGAGAATCAATCCACCTGCAGCATCCGAAGGGGCCCCTGCAACAGGAGCTCCGGCGACAACGGAAGCCGCCACGGAAGCCCGTCCAGTAATCTGACCAGATCGGCATACCACGGACGCCGGGGCCAATCTGGTGCCACTAGAAGCACCCTCCCCCGATGGGCTTCGATACGCTGAATCACTCGACCGACCAGAGCCCACGGAGGGAAGAGACAGAGCAGCCCCGACATCGGCCACGGCTGTATCAAGGCGTCGATCCCTTCCGACATGGGTTCCCTCCGCCTGCTGAAGAACCGACTCGCCTTCGTGGACTGGCACGTAGCCATCAAGTCCATTACTGGCACCTCCCATCGGAGAGTCAATTGTGCGAAGATGTCAGGATGCAACTCCCATTCTCCGGCATCCACCTGCACTCTGCTGAGAAAGTCCGCTGTCACGTTGTCTCTGCCGGCGATGTGAGCCGCCGAGATTACCTGTAACCGTGTCTCTATCCAGGCAAACAGAACCTCGGACTCCTCCTCCATGGCTGCGCTCCCTGTGCCGCCTTGTCGATTTATGCACGCCACTGTCGCGGCATTGTCGGACAGCACCCGTACTGCTTGATGCATCACTAGCGTCTCGAACATTTGCAGTGCCAAGAAGACAGCCCTCAGATCCAGGCAGTTGATCGACCAGCTGCCTTCCTCCGCCGTCCACCGCCCCTGAGAAAAGTGCACTCCACAATGTGCTCCCCAGCCTGCGAGACTCGAATCCATGAACAGAGGAAGCCAAACGGGCTGTTCCAAGGGCATCCCCGCTTGCAAGGCCGCGGGACAAATCCACCACCGCAGAGCCTGCCTGACGTGCAGAGGACAAGGGAGTCGCTTGCTCAGCGAATCGGTCTGATTGGACCAACGACGAAGCAAGGCTCGTTGCAACGGCCTCATGTGGAACCTGGCCCACGGGACAACCTCCAGCGTTGCCGCCATCGTCCCTAGCACTTGAAGGTACTGCCACGCCGTTGGCGCCGACCGCTTCCGGAAGTCCTGCACCAAACTCTGAAGAGCTTGCACCCTGCGCACCGTTAGAAACACCGAGCCTCTCCGAGTATCGAACAGAACCCCCAAATACTCGAGAACCTGAGTCGGCGATAAATGACTTTTGAGCGGATTGACCACCCAGCCTAAGCTCTGTAAGAACGCCACTACCTTCTCCGTGGCTTGCTCGCTTTCGTCTAAGGATTTTGCCCTTATCAGCCAATCGTCGAGGTAAGGATGCACTAGGACTCCCTGCCTTCGGAGCGCCGCCGCCACAACTACCATTATCTTGGTGAAGACCCGGGGCGCAGTCGTGAGCCCGAAGGGCAGCGCCTGAAACTGAAAATGTCCCCAAGGCAGGGTGAACTGCAGAAATTTCTGATGTGACGCTCTGATGGGGACATGGAGGTAGGCCTCTGACAGATCGAGAGAGGTGAGATACTATCCCTGACGAACCGCCACAATGACGGACCGCAGGGTTCCCATGCGGAAATGTGGGACCCTGAGACACCAATTTACTCCTTTGAGGTCCAGGATAGGGCGAAGAGAACCGTCCTTCTTTGGCACTACGAAATAAATGGAGTAACGCCCCATGCCGTATTCCGCGGGTGGCACCGGGACGATGGCTCCCAGTTGTAAGAGACGGTCTAAAGTTTGACGCACCTGCAAAGCCTTCTGCGGGCCTCTGCAGTGAGAAGTCACGAACGAGTCCAGCACCGGCCTTGCCAGATCCAGTGCATAACCGTCGCAGATGATCTCCAAGACCCACTGGTTTGACGTTATGTGGGTCCAGGCAGAAAGAAACCCCCTCAGGCGACCCCCGATCAGTTGTCCTTCTGCCGGGACCCGCTGCCCTTCATTGTGGTTTCCAAGAGGCTCCCGAAGACGCTGATGAGAAGCCTCTACTTGCCCCCCGGAATCCACGGAAGCCCTGGGCTCAAGATAGAAATCTGCCTCTTTGAGATCCCGCGAAATGGGGGGAACGAAATCTACGAAAATCCCGAAACTGCCCCCGAAAGGACGCGGAACATTTTCCCTGCTTGGGCTTGTCCTCCGGAAGTCTACCTCCCTTAGATTCTCCTAAATCTTTGACCAACTTATCCAGATCTTCCCCAAACAACAACTTTCCTTTGAACGGCAGCTTGCCGAGCCGAGACTTAGAGGCCCCGTCGGCCGCCCAGTTTTTCAGCCAAAGGGCCCTCCGCGCCGCTACTAGGGAAGACATACTATCAGACAAGGCCCTGATCAGGTCGTAGTGCACATCTGCTAAATATGCTGATCCGGACTCCAAACGCTGGAGCTCCCGCACTTCGTCGTGCTCTAGCGACGCCGCCTGCCGCAGGTGTTGGACCCAACGGAGACAGGCTCTAGCCACTCAAGCTCCACAGATGGATGCCTGCAAGGACGCCGCATCAGCTTCAAAAGATTGCTTCAACAAACCATCCATCTTTCTATCCTGCGCCTCCTTCAAGGCTGCACTGCCTTCAACGGGGATGGTGGTCTTCTTTGTGACCGCCGACACCGCCGCATCAATCTTCGGGGCACAAAACCTTTATCTTTGTCCGCCAAGGGATAGAGCTTATTTTCATAGTTCTTATCCCCTTTAAACCTGCTTCTGGATGGTCCCACTCATTTTGAATCATTTGATCTATCACCTTATGAATGGGAAAGACCACCTGAGTTTGGCGCACCGCCTGAATAATGGGATCCGCAGTATCCTCTTCGGTTATGGGCTGCTCAGACGACAGCCGAAGCGTCTGCAGGGCCTCCGAAATGAGGGCCGACAACTCCTCCCTCGAAAAACTCGAATGATACGTGCTTGATCCTCAGGCTCAGGAATCTCACCTTCCTCCAAATCTTCCAAATCGACATCCATGTCAAAACTGTGCTCCTCTTCCTCATGCAACTCCCCTTCAGAAGGAGAAAACTCTGTTGGACGCGGTCGCTTGGGAGCTTTGGCAAGCCCACTGTCACGGTCCGCTAGCCCTGACCACGCACTGGAAGAGGGAAGAGGCAAAGCCCCCGGCCCCAGACCCTGCTTCTGATGACAGAACGCCTGATGCATGAGCAAAACAAAGTCTGGAGAAAAATCCTCCCAGGGCGTAGCGATGCCAGACACCGCAGACACTCCCAGAAGCCCAGGTGCCCCATCTGAATCCGGAGCGGCAGGACTAGCAGGCCAAGCTGCAGCCTCCGGCTCCGTTAACAGGACCGGTGGAGCTGAAGCCGCAGCACCCTCCATTTGTTGTTCCACAGTGATGGACACTGAAGCACAGCACCGACAGATGCCTGTCTCTGGAGCCGTACCCCTGCGGGTGCCACAAATTACACTGAGGCTTGGCAGACATGGGCTAAATAGCCGTGCGAGCCCCAATGCTGCCAAAGGCAATAATTTATTGTATTGTATTGTTTTGCCTGCTCCTGGCTTTTTTTTTTTTTTTGAGGAGCTGTGCTGCTTAAACAAACTCTGAAAGAAAGGCACTTGAAGACCCCAGAACCCCAGGCCCCGGAGCCTAAACCAAAGAAAATTAACCCAAAATAAATGAAGGAACAAAACAAAGGCAAAGAACCCCCTAAATGAAGTACCTGTGCTGCAAAGATAGCTGACCTCGCCGGAGAACCGTCTTGCCGGCTGGAGACAGAAACCGCTGAGGAAACAGCGTATTTAAAATGGCCGCGGTTTCCTTCAGCGTTTTGGCGCGCTCACAAAAACAGGCCCCGAAGCACCGCAGGACAAAGAAATCGCGGGCCTATGGCCTTTTTCGTTCTCCCCGACATGTACCTGCTTAAGCCGCTGCCGATCTGGGTTCCGATTGCTGCCAAAGAATCGGGACCGCTGAGCAGGCTGTTACATGTGCCCAGCACAGTCCCGGAGCCGTCGCCTGCAGCTTTTCAGACAGCGGACTGCCTGTTGAGCAAGCAAGGAGCTCTACCCCGTTCCATCAAGGGGTAAGAGATCCCATATAATACAAATAGCCAGGTAACAATAGGGAGACTTGGCAGGGCAGAACAGCCCACAGGAAACAATTCTCGTTTGCTGTTTTTTTTTTTTGTTTGTTTTAAAGCTACAGTACCCAATTACTGCAAATTATACTAACCAAACCAATTAAAAAATCAAACAGAAAGAAAAGTTCAGCTAAGTAGCCTGCTTCTTATTTGTTTCTCCAGTAAGCCCAGCACCTAGGCTCACAAGGTCCTCCTGCTGCATGAAGAGTGGACACACAGGGGGCTGATGGGGATTCCAGCTCGCTACATCCAGTGGGATGAAGATTTTGATTGGTCCAGTCTCCAAGCTGCAGGAGGAGGAGCACTACCCAGAAGTAGAGGACTAAACTGGAGGAACGATAAGGAAATTACCAGATTTTACAGGCAAAACTGTACGGTTTTACTGCAGAGTTAACATTATCATGTTGGATTAAAAACAAACAAAATGTATTACGCAATATTAAGTTACAGAGATGCAAAGATATAAAAACACACCTTCCGACCTGGTATGTAGGTACAGCTGTGGTACCAAACCTTTGCATTCCATAGTAGTTAATAAATCCAATATTCTTGAGAGATGTCATTGCCTGCTGAACTTGTTCACTGGTTCCTGTTATATTCCTAACATTCAAAAAATACATAAAATACCATTATTCTAATAAAAATCTGACATTTAAAGGGATAACCACTTCCACAACCTTCAATTGTTGTTATTAGAAACTGATAGTCTGAGTGACAGACAGATGGAGTGATGGAGATAGCATGGCACAGGACAAAGTGCAAAGCTGAGAAGGCGGATTCTCTACTCAGGGCCAGCCCATCCACTAGGCGGCCGCCTAGGGTAGCAGACCTCTGAGGGCGGTAGGCCATGTGCTTCAGCACACATGGCCTGCCGCCCCCACCCCACGCACTGAGCCGTGCTGCTGTCCTCCTTACCCCCATTGCCGCTGATTCCGGCAGTGGAATCAGGAGGGGGGGCGGCTAAGCTCAGCGGCAGGCCATGTGCTGTGGCACACTGGCCTTCTGCATCTGACCCCCTGAAGTTGTGTCAGAGGGGAGGTCAGAAGAGGCAGGCTATATGTGCCGAAGCACATGGTCTGCCACCAAGCCGAGCCCCCACCCCCACCACTGGAATCAGCAGCAATGAGAGCGGTGACAGCTCAGAATGAGGGGGGTGGCGGCAGAAACCCTTGAGCCATCCCTTTCTCTACCGATACAATGTGAAAAACAAACAGAAATAATCCTCCAGTCCTTTAAAGTGTAGGTAGTCTTATCCATCAAAGTTCTGTCCCTCCTTTGGGGTTCCACCGCAGCAATGCAGCCTGTAGAGTTCAGCCTTTGCACAGAACTCTGCAAATGTCCCTAAAGTAACGTAGCTAGGTAAGAACTCTTGCTTGACAGAAAACAGAAACATATCTAAGGCTGTTGTCTCTCTCTTCTCTGGCTGCTAGGGAGGAGAACTCCCCTTCCCAACTTCTTCTCATAGCAATGCTGCTTATTTAGGGACAAATGAATTTCCCTGCATTGAACAGTCCATGTGCTTGCAGTTCTCATGTGCTTGCAGTTCTCATGTGACAAGTTCTAACCCAACACTTACCAGATCAAGTGTTGGATCTGCTAACCCACTGCATTATTTCAAATGAACTATATTAAAAAGATCTTGGTCTTGGGCAAGCCACTTAACCCTCCATTGCCCACGTTCCCTGTAAGTATTAGTGTATGTGTCTCATATCCCCTCGTGTTAAATGTATCCCCCAATTGTGTTGTGACCACTTTGATTGAAGGATAAGGTGGTATACAAAACTGTCTAAATAAAATAAATAAATAAACAAACAAATCTAGGTTTTACCAAGTATGCTGGACATGCAATAGGATTCAGTTTACTGGTCAGAAGAAATCTCTCAGTTCAACAGGATTACAGGCTTCTTGTGCCACTGACAATCTTACTGGTCTTGCAAAGTCCTGAAGCAGATCCTTAACACAGATGAGCTTCTCTGGTTACACACTCTTTAGCACCACAATAAATACGGAGAACAATCATTCTCCTAGGACAAGCAGGATGAGTCAGCCACAATAGGCGACGTCATCCGACGGCACCGAGACGGAAATACTCTCAATAACTCAGAAGGACTTAGCCCCTCTGAGCATGGGCCACCAGGCCACACCTCCGAGTCCGCCCCTAGCTAGCCACTTTTTCGTCCTTCCACCTTGCCAGCAAGATGGACTTTTCTACTCTCCAACCAACACAAAAATTACTTCACAAAGAAACATCTTAACCTGAAAGATCAATAGAGGAAAGAATCTACTATCAAAACGCCTAAACGGTGTTTTAAAAAATGTCCTGGCTGCTCAAGAAAAATGAACTCTACTGACTCACATGATCGCTGCTTGAGGTGTCTCAGAGTCTCCCCCACAGGGTTGAAGACTGCACTCTGTGCACGGATGTCTCCCCGGGCCAGAAAATCGCGACGGCATGCCCTTCAGGACCTCATCCACGAGGTAGGAAGCCCGGCGATTAAAAGTCCGGCTGACCACGTGGCTGGCCATGCTGCTCCCTGGAACCCCTTGTTTCAGCCTGCCGCAGCTCCGGATGTGCCCCCTCTGGCCTACATCCGCAGCAGCGATGTCTCCACCTTTCCCTATGGTCTGCTGTGTCTTCCGGCTGCCTTCCCATCTCCTGTCTCCCATCCGGGACTCCTGCAAGCATCGGGGGAGCCTCCATCTGTGCCGGCGGCCATCTTGTCCTCTTCCTCCATCTCTGGTTCTGTCCACCATGGTGCCATTGGTCGGCACCACGGCAACAAAGCAGGACAACCTAGCAGCAACGAGGCAGCACAACCAGCAGCAACGATCCCTCCCCAGGCTCCGCCCACCATGGTGCCATTGGCCGGCACCACGGCAACAAAGCAAGACAGCCAACCAGCAGCGATCCATCCCCTGGCTCCACCCACCGTGGTGCCATTGGTCAGCACCATGGCAACGAAGCAGGACAACAAAACAGGACCCGGAGCTCCCCCTCCCACCGGAGAGCCTCTCCGTCGGCACTGCTCCAGCCCGTGCCAACGTAGCAGAGGCCCTGGAAGACATAAAAAACGCAAGGGGAGATGCTCCAGCCGCAGTAGCAGCAGCTTCAGCAGCAGGGCACCCTCCAAGAGACACCGCCACCGTTGGACTCACAGAAGAGGAAGAATTAGTCACAGAAGCAGGAGATCTCCCTCCAGCAGCTTCAGATCTGAGAGCCCTGTGCTCCACAACAGCTATGTGCTCCCATCCAAGCTCTGACCTTGATCTGCCATCCCAGGAGTATCACGAACCACAAATCCCGATAGCTCCTGTCCCTCTGGATGTTTCCCCTTCTCCAACGGCTCAAGGCGGGACTGCCACCATGACTCTCCCTCAGCAAGGAGTCCCCGACTTCACGCAATTCACCACCCTGCTTTCCGGCCTTTTCAACCAATGGATACAGACTCGCACTGCTACCCCGACAAACCCATCGGAACCAGGAGCCTCCGACACGCCAGCAGTCCCTCTAGGACCACCTCCAACGCCTGCCTGCGGCGCGGCCACTACCAGCAATGGGGAAGAACCCACAGCGCCTGTCCCCTACCACTGCTGAAACTTCGGGGCAAGACCTCCCGCTCACGACAGTGGACCCCGCTCCTATCATCCCTGAGGACCTCACGTATCCAAGATTCCTCCGCAAACTGGCATCAGCAATGGCCCTCCCTGCTGCTGGCCACCCCTCAGACCAGCGCCTGGAGACACAGGCAGCACTGAAATTCCTAGAGACTCCGAGAGCTCCTGTACCTATACCTGTGCACCCCCTGCTTCAAGAAAACCTCCTCAAACTATGGCAGAATCCTAATTCCAGACCCCACTCCTCCAGCAAACTGAACTTGAAATACCAGGTCCAGCCCCTACCTGGATTCAACAAGGTGCAGCTCCAGCACCAGTCTGTCTTCGTGGAGTCGGCCCTCAAACGCTCAAAATCGACACGGACATACTCCAACAATCCCCCAGGCAGAGATCTCAAGCTACTCGATGACATCGGCAGGAAAGCTTTTCAGGGTGCCATGCTCAGCGCTAGAGTGTCCGCACACCAACTCCAGCATGCCCTCTACCAGGACGTCCTCCTGGGGCAACTAAAAGATGCCATCTCCGCCCTTCCGCAAGACAACCAAGTCTCTGCCAACGTCTCTCTAATGGACCTCCAAGAATGCACAAAACACCAGGTGCGAGCAGCCTTTGACGCAGCGCACAGCTGGAACTGCCATCTCCGCTCGCCGCCTAGCTTGGCTGCGGGCCTCCGGACTCAGGGAGGACACCCCTGAGCGCATCGCTGATGTCCCCTCTACCGGCGACTCCCTCTTCAGTGACAGAGTCAATGACACCGTCACCTCTATTAAAGACCACTGCGCCACGCTACAAACCCTTGTGAACAAGGGTCTGGGGCGCACCAACTGCAAGAGCTCCTACCAACAGAAGCCGTACCATGCTCCCAAGTGCCAATACAACTCATATCGGAAATGGAAACAACGTTACAAGCCACAGCCTCAACATGCCTCCTACCGCAATAAACCTCGCCAACGTGACCAGAGGCAACCAAAGGCCCCCCAAAAAGGGCCCGCTAAACATAGCCAGTCTTTTTGACAATCACGACAAAGCCCACCCTCCAACCGGGGGTCGGCTCACCTCCTTCCTACCGATCTGGGAGTCCATCACAACAGACAAGTGGGTACTGCAGATAATCAAGAACGGGTACCGCATCCGGTTCCACTCAACACTGTGGCAACACAAACCTCCTCAAGACAAAGCAAATCCCACCTCTCTCGCAGACCTTTCAAGGGAGATATCCACTCTCCTGATCTCCAAAGCAATAGAACCAGTGCCACCGGAGGACATTCACACTGGCTTCTACTCCAGGTATTTCATGGTTCCCAAGAAAACAGGTGGCTCTCGTCCCATCCTCGACCTCCGCAACCTAAACAAATTCACTGTCAAGGAGAAGTTCAGGATGCATGCCCTCGGATCCATACTTCCCCTCATCCAGCGCTGGGAGTGGCTCTCATCTCTGGACTTGATGGATGCCTACACACACATCAGCATCCACAAGGACCATCGCAAGTTCCTCCGCGTCCAGATCCTGGGGAACCACTTCCAATACAGGGTGCTCCCCTTTGGACTATCTCCTGCACCAAGAGTGTTTATCAAATGCATGGCCATTGCGGCCGCCCACCTACGCAAGAGGGGCATATGCGTTTTGCCATACCTGGACGACTGGCTGATCTCAGCCCCCTCCCTGCAGGAAGCCACAGTGGCAACACAGCAGACCATCGCACTTCTATCAGCCCTAGGCTTCCTGGTCAACTACCAGAAGTCGCACCTGCAATCCACGCAATGCCTCAAATTCATCGGGGCGATAATAGACACCACAGTCTCCAGGGCATTCCTACCGCCCCCTCGGAGAGAAGCCATTGTGCAGCTGATACGACGCATCTTGAACACTCCTCCTCCACCTTCTGGGCCACATGGCAGCCTCAAGCCAGGTCGTGTCTATGGCAAAACTACGCATGCGCCACCTGCAGTGGCACTTGAGGTTGCACTGGAATCAGCATTCGCAGCCCCTCAGCACCCGCATTCACATGAACGCCGCAACCAAAGCATCCCTCCTATGGTGGACCCACAGGAAGAACCTTACGCGCGGCCGCCCTCTGAGACAAACTGTCCATCAGTTAACCATAACCACGGATGCCTCTCCATCCAGCTAGGGGGGGGGGGCACACTGCCTCCACTTCCGCACCCAGGGAGCGTGGACGGCACAGGAGTGGGCCTCCCACATCAACCTCCTGGAACTCAGGGCGATACGGCACGCCCTCAAAACCTTCCAGCATATGATCCACGGGAAACACATCCTGCTCCAAACCGACAACCAGGTAACCATGTTCTACATCAACAAGCAGGGTGGAATAGGATCCTGCGCCCTATGCAGGGAGGCTCTGCAAATATGGATTTTCACCCTACACAACCACTGCCGTATCCAGGCTTCCTACCTATCAGGGCTTCAGAACGAGCTAGTGGATCGCCTCAGCCAGCAGCTCAACCCTCACGAATGGAAGCTCAATTGTCAAGTGGCACTCGCAATCTTCCAGAGGTGGGGACAGCCACAAATAGACCTCTTTGCCACAGAGGAAAACACCAAGTGCAGCATCTTCTGCTCGAAGCGTCCCTCCCACCTCAGCATTGCCCCGGATGCATTCAACGTGTACTGGGGGAACTGGTCTCTTGTGTATGCCTTCCCGCCCTTTCTGCTGACCCTGCAACGCATCATCTTGGACAGGGCACAAGCGATCCTCATCGCACCCTTCTGGCCTCACCAAGGATGGTTCCCGTTCCTCAACCGCCTGGCACGGGAAGCCCCCCTTCGCCTCCCCCTGAGGCCAGACCTCATCTCCCAGGGCGATGGCAACACCCTGCACCCCAATCTATGGACCCTGTCCTTAGCAGCATGGAGACTGAGCAGATTACCCTGACACACCTCCACCTTTCGCCTGAGGTCACACGAGTGGTGCTTGCGGCCAGATGCCCGTCAACCAGGAAGTCCTACGGTCTAAAATGGAGACACGTCACCTCCTGGTACTCAGCTCTGCAACTCAACCCTTTCTCCAGCCCCACTCCACAGGTGCTACAACATCTCACCGAACTCTCGCAACAGGGACTCCAGCCTCAATCAGTCCGGGTCCACCTGGCCGCTATCGCAGCCTTCCACGACTGCTGCGGGGCCGCTTCCATCGCAGCGCAGCCTATCGTCTCCCACTTCATGAAAGGACTTACCAACCTGTACCCTCCTCACCGAGACCCGATCCCTCACTGGGACCTCAACACCGTCCTCGGCCAACTCACTCTGCCTCCCTTCGAGCCCTTACACACGGCTGATATGAAGCACGTGTCCTGGAAGGCTCTCTTCCTAGTCGCCATCACATCAGCCAGACGGATTGGTGAGCTGCAGGCCACCCTACACCCAGTTCACCAACGACAGAGCCTCCCTCCGGACGCACCCAAAGTTTGTACCTAAGGTGGCCTCTGCCTTTCATATCAACCAGTCCATAGAGCTACCTAGCATCCACCCTGAACCGCACTCCTCCCCGGAGGAGCAAAGACTACACACCATGGACTGCGTCAGGGTCCTTCGAGTCTATCTCCACAGGACTGAGCCTCAGCGCAAAGGGACACAACTGTTCATCTCTTATGACCCAAACAAACCTGGACACCCGGTCTCCAAATGGACCCTCTCCCTCTGGATCTCTGCTTGCATCGCCTTCTGCTTGGAGCGAGTAGGCGCACAGCTCGCATCTCCAATCAACGCGCATCAGTTACGAGCGATGACCTCTTCCATCGCCAACCTAAAATCAGTCCCTGCAGCGGACATCTGCAAAGCAGCCACATGGTCCTCCCCTCATACATTCCAAAAACACTATTGCCGCGACCTCTCCAACGAGAACCTCGCCTTCGGTCGGGCAGTCCTAGCCACTGCAGACCCGCGAGGTCTGTAGCCCTGACCCCTTGGGACCGAACTGTCTACCTCTGCAACACTGATGAAGTTATTCTGCACTGTTACTTGCACCAAATTGCACTATTGTTGTTGCTATGAAGTTGTTCTACACCGTTACTGCACCATTTTCACTGTTACTTGTACCTTGCACTATGCTCTGCGCTGACTTGCTGATCTCCAGCAGTCCCGGCAAATGCAGCTGTTTTGCACTACTGTCTTGGTAAGCTCTACCTGTACTGTAATGTTACGCACTGTCTACCCTGTTCACAATAAACAGGCAGCTTGCACAATCTCCTAGCATTGCCTCCTTCACTCGACCGAACCTTGCACCTCAGCTCTTCATAGCTTGGGAGGCACCTATTATGGCTGACTCATCCTGCTTGTCCTAGGAGAAAGCGAGGTTACTTACCTGTAACAGGAGTTTCTCCGTGGACAGCAGGATAAGTCAGCCACACATTCCCGCCCTCCTCCTCTACAAGGTCACAGTCTTCTCCCGGGTACACGCCCCTAGCAGTGATATCAGCTAGTAACTCAGTGGCTAGCTAGGGGCAGACCCGGAGGTGTGGCCTGATGGCCCATGCTCAGAGGGACTAAGCCCTTCTGAGCTATTGAGAGTACTTCCATCTCGGCGCCGTCAGATGACATCACCTACTGTGGCTGACTTATCCTGCTGTCCATGGAGAACTCCTGTTACAGGTAAGTAACCTCGCTCTCTACTCCCTGATCTAGCCTCTTCTTTGGTTTCCTCTTCCCTGGCTCCACAGTTCTTCCCTTTTTTGCCTACAAATTAAGCTTTAAGGGGAACCATTTTTTAAATTTGAAGGAGGAATGTATAATGCAATCCTTGGTGGTCTCCCAAACTACTTAAACCATATAGCTGTTGAAGCAAAACTTTCTGATAGACCAGTACTTCTCTACCATTTTTATTTGTTGACATACTTTTGAGTTTGCTCAATCGTCACATCAAACCAAATCTTGCATGATCCTCAACCTCACTCCCTGCCACTGGCAGAGAAAGCAGCACTTTTTACCTGTGCATGTTTCATTCTGCTGGCTTCAATCAGATACCTGAACATGCGCAGATTGCAGGTCCTGTGAGATTACAGGGCTCCGAGCATTCAAACATCAGACTGAAGTCTATGGAGAAGGCACATGGGTAAGTAGTACTCCTCTACTACTACCAGTGGGAGGGAGGGGAAGAAAGTAAGGCTACCAGATTTCTGGTGAGTAAATTTGGGACACTTGTTCCCTATAGTGCCAGTGGTAGCAAGCAGTTCATTTTGGTTATGGGGATGGGGAAGGGAAGTTCAGAGGACTGTCTCCATTGAAAACTGTAATCTAAAACTATACCAGAACCAAATTCTTTAAGTTTTCTTATTGCAAAATATTTCTGTATCAAATACAAAATCCTTGAGGCTGATGGGTATGTCTTGCATATAAAAGCACTAGGGAAGATGATCTGAAACATTTTGTAAGGGATACCTCTGGGATGTACAGGGAACCCCAGAGAAAAGGGGGTTCCATAGACCTGAGTACCAAAACAGAAGACAGGGAATCCTGGGAAGTGGAAATCCTGTCCTGGGGGAAGGCTCTTTAAAACTCTGCAGAACAGAAAAAATGCCAGGAGGGAGGAAGTTTGAGAGGGACAGGAAGCAGGAAGTACAACGATTCACAGAGAGGCTAGAGGGGAGGAGAGAGGAACAGGCAGAGGATCTAGTGGAGTCTATGGAGAGCACCTTGGCAACTGGAAACTGGGGGGTTCTGCAGAGCCCACAGAAATAGAGGCTATGGAACAGAACTTACTGGATATGAATAGTGTCTGCCCTACCAGAGGACAGCGAGATGCAGATAAGTTAAAGGAAAACCCCCACTTGTTTCTTTGGTATTCTTTTATAAGTCCTATGGGGGAAAGACAGAATGACTGCTGGTTATTTGGCGTTTTTGTTTTATTTGTTTTGGCAGAGCGGGAGGGTCAACATGAAATGAAACACTGATAGGGTGGTTGCTGTCACAGCCTAGGGGCTACATGGATACCCAGGATGAAACTTTTTCTTCTGAAAGTTTGGAGTTATAAACAAGAAGCTACGTTTTGACATAGGGAGCACCTCCCCCCTAATTAATCAAAAGGAAAAGGGGGACGGGGTCCTGGACAAACTGAATTGATTGGTAGCCAGAGCTTTACAGTTATAAAAACAAAGGAGTGGAGGTCACGTGGCGCATGAGTGGGTAAAGACGTGTCTTCGCTCGCTCCGGGGCTGCCCCATGTATTAATCATTTAAATAAGAGCCTTTTTTGCCAGAGAGGGTCCTAAAGTGAGTAGTACGGTGTGGTGGTGCGGACCTGCTCAGGAGAATTTGTGTGGTGCACAAAATGCTGCTACCTGCCCGAAAGGATCAGGAGAGAGGGAACAAGGCCGGAACCTCAGTCCCAGCGGGGACACAGCCAGCGTCGCCTGGAGTAGAGAGCGTAGACTCCTCAACGGAGGAGGTGGCGAAAGAAGTAGTAAAACTGCTGGACCCTAAATTCGACCTCATCTTGAAGAAGCTGGAGGAGGTAGGAGAATCCCTGGGGGAAGTGGGCCGGCGAGTGAACGAGCTTGAACACCGCATGGCTGCCGTAGAAGATGAGGGGGGACGGCAATCCAGGGAGCTGGCAGCACAACGAGGGCAAATTGAGGCCCTGTTATCGAAGGTGGATGACTTAGAGAATCGATTGAGGAGAAATGTTTATGTTTATTACATTTGATATACCGCTCAGGCCAAGAAGCATCAGAGCGGTTTACAATTCTACATTTATGTTATGGAAAATAAGAAAAGAACGCCATTAATAAGTTAGGACAGAGTAGGAGAAACAGATAGACAAAGTGATAGCACAGATAGGAGAAAACAGAACAGCAGACTACCTTCACAAATTACAGGCATGACAAATAGACTCACAATTTCTGTATGATTTTAATCATTCGCCACGGACCCCGCCTAAGGGCCACACCAAAGGGCCCTCTGGCAAGGCCCTCTGGCGCGGGCCTGCCTCCGGAGCGGCGGTTTAAATGCCGGTGAGCAGGGCAGTTGCTAGGCAGTCTGTGAGGTGAGGAGAGGTTCCACCCACACACCAAGATGAAATCAGCTGCATTCCCTGAAATAACATTCGATTGGTGGGAATTCCAGAGTCTACGCCGGATCGGCTGCTGCCGTCCCTGATTGAAAAGTGGCTACCTAAGGAGCTGGGCCTTGAATCGTTGATGGGCCAGATTCAAGTGGAATGTGCACATCGCCTTGGGGCGCGTGTGGAGAATCGACAGAGGCCTAGAGTGGTAATCACCCGTCTTCTGAATGTAGCACATAAAATGCTGTTACTTCAAGCCTACCGCAAGAAGGGAGAGTTATTGATGGAAAATCAGTGCATTTTGCTCTTTCAGGATTATTCTGCGGTGGTGGCAGCTAAGAGAAAGGAATTTGCCCCGCTATGTGCAGCATTATTTAGGCGAAAAATGCGCTTTATGCTTGCATTTCCCGCAGTGTTGATGATCAACAACCAAGGCCAACAGCATGTGTTTGATACAGTGGCGGCAGCTAAGAGGTATGTAGCGGACCTGGAAACTGAGAACCCGCAGCAGGCAGATACTTGAGTCTTTGCGTTATGTGGACTGTGACAAGGATCAGCAGGATAAGGGGACGATCATTGTGTCGCATCAGTGGGGTCTCCCACCTTTTGAGAGGGACATTGCTTATTTCTTCACTTAATGGATTGTTAAAGTGTTTGGACTGGAGCTGTGTAAGGAGCTACACCTGCGCTTCGATGGAGAATCATAGTGGCAGAGGACTGCACAGAGTGTGAGACTTTTTCAGGACTTGTGTAGGAATGAAAGATCTTGGAGATCATGGCATGGGAGTGGGGCAGCCCTGTGGCGCCAAAATGGACCGGGCCTCAGCAAGAAGCGGCTGAGGAGTAGGGGAACTGATTATGCTTGTTGGGGGATGGGATGGGATGGGGGTGGCGGGAGGCAGGGAAGGGGGTTGGGGGAGGGTGGGATGTGATTGTTGGAGGGGGTGAAGGGTGGGGAGGGGGAGGGGGTAAAAGTGACTAGCACAGGGACTCGGGTTTTTTGGAGGTGAAGGATCTCTCGGGAAGGGGGCCCTGGTACATGGGATGAGTGGGTACTGGAACGGGCCTGGGGTTGAGGCTGGGCGATCCTGGGCATGGCTTATTCAGGAATCGAAAAGGGCACAGAGGGATTTCCCACGCTGAGGCTATGGCTAATGATTTTTGTATGATTACATGGAATGTGGGTGGAGTTAGTTCCCCTATTAAACGTACAAAGATTTTGCAGGCCCTGAAGCGGAAAGGGGCTCACGTGGCATTTTTGCAGGAGACACATCTCAATGAGCGGGAGCACAACAAGCTAAAGCGAGACTGGGTAGGGCAGGTGTATGGTGCATCATCGGGGCTGCGGAAGAGAGGAGTAGCGATATTGGGGGGTGTTGTAAGGCACCTCTCCTAACATATGCTGACTGAAGATGGCTTTAAAGATGCCCTGGTTAAAACTTTCATTTTGTTCTAGAGGTGATGCAATCCTTACCCCCCTCATTCTATGGAGAGGTTGGGCTTATTTTTATCAGTGTCTGCAAGGGAAGGAAGGTTGGGTAAGCTCATGGCCACAGGTTCTAAAGGAAAGGCAGGAAGATAAAGGACACAAAGCTCTGGAGCAAGAGTTTCCTTATGCAGAGGAGGTCATAGAAGCCCCAGGAAATACCCAGAAAAGCCATAGGGACAGAAAACGAGAAAGACAAGAAAGGGCTGAGAACTGGGGTAAGGTGTTTTTAGAGGGACAAATGCCTTGGATTCCCGGAATGTGCTGGATAAATTTCCATCTTTCGCTCAAAAAGCCGATAGCCCTGGTATATGCTTTTGACCGTGCTAAAAATCAAAGCAAGAAGAAGGGCCTAGGTTTGAGCTAAAAGAGACTATTGTATAGGATTGCTGAAAATAAGCTTAGTGCGGAAATTCAACAGCAACTAGTGGTGCCTCCAGAGTTCAGACCCCTCTTCATTAGATTGGCTCATGACCATCCATTATCGGGGCATAAAGGATTCAATAATACTTTAGAGCAGATATTAAATCGATTCTATTGGCCTGGTGTGTATAACAAAGTAAAGGAATATTACACAAGTTGCCCTCAGTGCCAAAGGGTCTCCCCTACGTTTCCCTCCAAAGTACCACTGGAACTGTTGCCCATTATAGACAAACCCATGGCCCGTTTAGATATAGATATAGTGGGATCCCTAGAGAGGAGTAGATGAGGTTTTATCTATATCTTGTTGACTGTAGATCATGCTACATGGTTTCCTTGGGCTATCCCTTTGAGAACTGCCTCAGCCAGGGCCATTGGATGGGAGTTAGTAAAACTGTTTTGCCAGATTGGATTTCTCTGGGAAGTCCTCACAGATCAAGGAACAAATTTCAAGTCCAACACCCTTAAGCAGCTATGGGATGCTTTTGGGATCCACCACATTACTACATCTGCACATCACACCCAAACCAATGGTTTGGTAGAAAGGTATAATCTGACCCTAAAAAGCATGCTCAGGAGGGGTTTGGAAGGGGTGTGGACATATTGGGATCAATTTCTGCCCTTTGTAGTATAAGCCTCTCGGGAAAGCATACAATCTTCCTTAGGAGTGTCCCCTTTTGAATTGGTATATGGTCATTCTCCCAGAGGCATCCTAGATATAATCTAGGAGCAAGGGGTGAGCCCAAATTGGGAACCTCAGGATACACCGACTTACCTCTGTAATCTAAAAAAACAAGCTAAGTAAGGTAACTGAGGCAGCTCACAATAAATTACAAAGAAGGCAGGAGCGTCAAAAGCTGCGTTATGACAAACACAAAACCTAAGGAGCTGCAAGTAGGAGAAAAAGTATTAGCTCTTATTCCATCCACCCCCCCCCCCCCAATAAATGCATGGCAAGATGAATGGGGCCCATGGTTATTGAGCACCAAGTAGGACCTCTAGATTACAAAGTAGTGAATGAAAGAAGAAAAACATAAATATACTACATAAATTTGTTAAAACCTTGGAAAAAACAGGAGGCGTGGGTAGCTGAGGTGCACGCAGATTAAGAGAATGACCTAGGGCCCCAAATTGTTGCGCTAAAAAAGTAGTTGCACCCAGGATAAACCCAAATTTGACACCCAGTCAAGAAGTAGAAGTTAAGGAAATCATACGCCAAATTTGAGGATGTAATGTCACCCATTCCAGGGTGTACTCAATGGATCTTTCATGAGATTATTACACCCACAGAGAAAGTGGCCAGAGAACGTCCCTATAGATTAAGACAAGAGATAATTAGACAAGTTCGGTAGATGGGACAATTGGGTATTATTGAAGAATCAAAAAGTCCTTGGAGTAGTCCTATTGTTCTGGTTCCAAAACTGGATGGGACACAGAGATTCAATATTGATTTTTGCCAAGTAAATGCGATAACACAATTTATCCCATGCCACGCATAAAAGACTTATTAGAGAGATTAGGATCAGCCCAGTATTTCAAAATGTTAGATCTGACAAAAGGTTACTGACAAGTTCCCCTAACAGCTGAATTGAAACCTAAAATCGCGTTCAGTTCGCCAGTGGGCTTATATCAGTTCAGACAAATGCCCTTTGGACTCAATCGGGCTGCTGCAACCTGCCAGCACTTGGCTGATGCCCATTTATGTGGGTACCAAGACTATGCCATGGCTTACATGAATGATATAATTATTTCTAGCAAGGACTGGGCCACCCATTTGACTAAAGTAGTAGCGGTACTCATGTCATGGGGGGGGGGGGCAGGTTTGACTGTAAACACTCAGAAATGCTCCTTTGCCCAAAGGGAATTCAAATATCTAGGTCACTTAGTGGGATTTGGACAGATTAAACTACTTATAGATAAAGTGGAAAGCATTCGGTCATTCCCTCTACCCACTACTAAGAAGCAACTGCAGAGTTGTCCTACCCCCTAGCTAAGATGCTTAAGAAAATCCAGCCTAATTAGTTGAGGTAGGTGCAAGATACCCTAGGAGAATTCAAAGGCCCGCAAAACATATTATGAAAGAAACTGGTGCTCCAGGGCATTGATTTTTCTTGTGAATTTATCCTACAAACGAAAGCATCTGCAGTGGGGCTAGGTGCAGTCCTATCATAGAGACAGAACAGGGAAGAGCATCTGATTATGTATTTGAAAAGAAAGCTATTACAACACAAAAGAAGCTATGCCACTATAGTGTCTAGCCCTACAGTGGGCCATAAAGGCATTGAAATATTATCTGGTAGGGCACCATTTCATTCTAGTTACAGATCATGCCCTTTTGCAGTGGCTTAACAGGATGAAAGACCATAATGCTAGGTCAACCCGTTAGTACCTGTCCCTTCATGCATATTCTTTTACCATTGAGAATAGGGCGAGGAAGCAGCATAGTAATGCAGACACCTTATCTCGAATTGCTGACTCTGCTGTCGAGAGTATCGGTATAATAAGGGGTGGGATATGTAAGGAATACCTTCTGGATATATAGGAATCCCAGAGAAAAAGGATGGGTTACGAAGACATGGGTACCAAAACGGAAGACAGGGAACCCTGGGAAGTGGAAATCCTGTCCTGGGCTCTTTAAAACTCTGCAGAACAGAAAAAATGCTAGGAGGGAGGAGTTTGAGAGGGACAGGATGCAGGAAGTACAAAGATTCACAGAGAGGCTAGAGGAAGGGACGAGAGAGGAACAGGCAGAAGATCCAGTGGAGTCTATGGAGACAGAGCCTTAGGAACTGGAAACGGGAGGCTCTGCAGAGCCCGTGGAAATAGAGGCTATGGAACAGAACCTACCAGATGTTAACAGTGTGTCAGACCTTCCAAAGGGCAGCAAACTGCAGATTAATTTAAGGAAAACCCCCACTTGTATCTTTGGACTTCTTTTATAACTCCTATGGGGGGAAGAAAGACTGACTGTTGGTTATTTGGCGTTTTTGTTTTATTTGTTTTCACAGAGCAGGAGGATCAGCATGAAATGAAACACTGATAGGGTGCTACTTGGATACCCAGGATGTCAGTAGAAGATGAACCTGCAGTCTCGAGCTTAAAAATCATAGCAGTCTCAAGGGTACTGCAGTAGAACAACAGAGCAAATACAGCTTTTAAGGGTGGGCCCTGGAATGATGTAGTAGGACTCAAGGAAAGAATATTAACTGTTAAATAAAATGTCACCTTCCATATCGTCCTGCTAGACCAGTCCAGATAAGTGGGATGTACCAAAGCTACAACTCCACTGGGCGGGAAGAAGATACAGCAATTCACAAAACCCTTGAGCCAAAGGCCGTGACTGCCCATTGCATGAACATCCAAGTGGTAATGCTTGAGAAGAGAGGAAAGTGATGCTCATGTCGCTGCCCAACAAATATCTGCAGGAGCTACTGAGCTCTGCTCCGCCCACAAGGACGCTGGTGCTCAGGTAGAATAGGCAAACAAACTCTCTCGAACTGGCTGGTTCCGCAACAGATACACCAAGGCAATGTCTTCCTTAGTCCAGCACCCTAAGATCAACTTGGCTGCAGTGTCACCTTTGTGCAATTTAGCAAACAATACAAAAAGATGGTCGGACTTACGAAAGGAATTTGTAACCTTCAAGTACCGGAGAAGCACCCTCCGGACATCCACAAGGTGAAGATCCTTATCCTTCCCCCAACACTGCTCCATGGAGGAGAAGGGCAGGCAGACCACCAGGTTCATGTGAGAAAGTACCTTAGGCAAGAAGGAAAGCACAGCCAAATGAAACAGATAGATAAAGATCTCGGCAAGATAGAGCCTGCAGCGTGGAAATCTACCTTGCGGAACAAACTGCAACCAAGACCACCATCTTGTGCGTCAAATCCTTTAAAAGTAGCTCAATGGCTCAAAAGGTGCTGCCATCAGACACAGATCCCAGGAAGGGATCACAGACCAGAGGGGAGGGATGCAGATGCTGAACCCCCTGGAGAAAGTGTGAGATGTTCGGATGCAAGGCTAGAGACTCACCAGCCACTGGACTGAGGAAACATATCAAAGCTGCCACTTGAACCTTCAGGGAGCTAAGGGAAAGGCCTTCTTCATCCTATCTTGTAAAAAGGGCAAGAGAGAGAACCTTGGCCACCTCAGGAACCAATGGCCGAGTACCGCGCCATTGCTCAAAGAGGCAACAGATTCGCACTTATGCCAGCTTTATACAATCCTCCTGACTCCGAACAGAGTGAAGACCACCGCTGGAGAGTATCCCTTACGTGCTAGCAATCTCCTTTCCAGATCCAAGCTTTAAGCGAGAAGGGAACCAGGCCCTCCAGAACGATTGGTTCCTGCCGCAATAGGGCTCATGACAGCAGCAACAGAAGAGAAGGCGTCTGCAGGAGTCTCATTGGGACTCAGAACCATATTCTCCTCAGCCAATCCAGCACCACCAGAACAATCCTGCCTGGGCAGCGTTCTATACACTGAATCACACGTCTCACCAGGGGTCCACGGAGAAAACACAAACAGCAAATGCTGACTTGGCCAAGGCTGGGACAGGGCATAATCGCCCTTGAACCTCGTCTCTGGGTAGCAACCAAAGCAGCATCAAACTCTGGCATTGAAGTGGGTTACCATCAGATCCATTTTGGGATGACCCAGCAGCGCAGAATCAACTGAAACACCCTCTAATCCAACTCCCACTCTCCAGAATCCAGAGTGTGCTGGCTGCTTCCACACTGTTCACTCCAGCAATGTGCTGAGCCGACAAGGCTAGGAGGTTCTTCTCCACTCAGCAGAGCCATCTCCAGAGCTAACCCTGGCACTCCTCATTCTGCCTTGCAGATTGACATAAGCCACTGCTGCAATGTTGTCCAAAAACACTTCAACAGCCTGGCCTTTGATCAGGGGCTGGAAATTCAGAAGAGCCAAACTGATGGCCCACACTGCTTCTCTGCGATTCCAATGGCCCTGGGCCATACGGTCTTGGTAATGGGCTCCCCAGCCTGAGAGACTGGCATCCATTGTCAGAAAGATACAGGAGAAATCGTCCAGTGGTACATCGTTCCTCAAATGACAGGGCTGCTACCACCACCACAGACTGGTCTTCACCACTTGCAAGTCCTGTGCTTCTGGATGAAAACCTTTCGCAGCATCAACAAGGACTGCTGGAGAGGCCGTATGTGAGCAAGTGCCATGGCACCTTCTCTATGGTCACTGCCATCAATTCGAGGAGCTGAAGATAATCCCAGACTCTGAGAGCCTGCTGTGCACAGAACAGCGCCAGGCAATCCAGCAGCCTTTTGACTTTCTCCTCTGGCAGAAAATGCCCACTGGGGTGTCAAAACGTGCTCCCAGGAAATCCAGAGACTGGGAAGGTAACAGCTGGCTCTCTCCCCCACTGATTACCCAGCCAAGGCTTTCCAAAAAAGCTACTACTCCTGACGCTATTTGAGACACTTCTGAAAAGAAACGGGCCTGGATGAGCTAGTCATCCAGATAGGATGGACACAGATCCGTGAGCACCGCAGTCACCACAACCTGGGAGAACATCTTTGGGGTGGTGGAAAGTCCAAAAAGGGGGGGGGGGGGGCAGCGAACTAAGTTAATCAAGCAAGGCGACACACAAATATGTTTGCTGATCTGCCCGAATCAGGATATGAAAATACACCTCGGTCAGATCCAAAGAAACCAAGAACTCCCCTCGACACACTGCTTGAATCACGGAGCTCAAGGTTTTCATTCGGAAGCGCAGGACGTGCAAGTGCTCATCGACCTTCTTGAGGTCCATAAGGGGCCGTAAGGAATCATCTTTTGGGCAGCATGAAATAGATGGAGTATCTGCCCTTGCACAGTTCATTCAGCAGGAAAAGCATCACCACCTTTAGGTGCAGCAACTTGTTCAAGGTGATCCGTACAGCGGCACTTGATCACAGACCCACAAAAGGAGGAGATGACGAAAGCATCTGGAATCAGCTCTTTACATTCCAGAACATAGCTGAACTGAATGGTGTCTTGCACCCAGAGATCCGTTATAACCTGGGCCTATTCCTGAAAGAAAAGGCGAAGTTGGCCTCCAACTGGAGAAACCAGGGAATGGGCCACAAAACCTCCTTCATGCAGCCTGGGAGAGTCCACCTGTGGAAGGGACAGTGTCCCTGGGTCCACATGCTCCACAAAAGGACTGAGAAAGAGCCCGAAGCCCAGAAGCAGGAGGGGGAAGATGTTTTTTTCAGGTCGGTAACGACGAGAGTCCCAGGACCTCTGGGAATCCAGCCAGCATGCCCTCTATGGACAGGTGAAGGCTGGCAAGAAGAGGCACCAGCCCACTTCACAGTACTCTTGGGTCCTGTCTTTTGAAGGTGGTAGGCTTTGTCTTGTCTAAGTCCTTCACCAGCTTCTCCAAAGCGGCTCAAACAGAAGCTTCCCCTTAAAAACCAGCTGGGCCAACTGGGCTTTGGAAGATGTGTCCGTTGCCCAGTGCCAGAGCCAAATCAAACACCGTGACACCGTTGACAGTGCACCATCCATGGACACCAAATATACCAGGCATACATGGCATCAGAAAGGAAGGCCATAGAAGACTCCAAAAGAGGGGAAGTACCATCCGGTGGAAGAGACAATCCACTGGGGCAGGGCTCGAGACATCAGGCTGGTACATACCACCGGCTGCTGAATAGCCACTGGCATGGCGAATTGGCTCCTCAGCCATGAATCCACCTTACAGTCCAAAACCTCCTTTAAGGCCAATCTGCCTTCATCAGGAATGGTGGTCTGTCTTAACCCTTTAGGCAGGGAGTCGAGAGAATTCCACTGGATCATATCCTTGATCACATCTGGAAATGGGAATACAGTAGTGGATTTTCGCAACCCTTAAAGGAGCGGGTGTACCTTCGGCTCCTGCTCTGTGCCAGAAGCCTCTGTTAAGTTCAAGGCGAATAAGACCCTGGCAATCAACGCCATCAGTTTCTCCCTCTGGAAGAGGTGAATCACTCCAGCCTCTTCATAATTTTCTGAAGGCGAGAGTACTTCTACATCCATTTCAGAGCCCAGCACTGAGCAATCTGAATCCAAGTCATAGTCAAAATCTCGGACAGTTCACAGCTGTTCCCCATCTCAAGGGGGCGCCCCACACCGGGGGACACAATCAAAGGCAATCAAACAGGGCTTCCAATCTCTGGGTGCTCCTGGGTGCAGTCTCGTGTGGGCAGGCAGAGGTCGCAGGGTCAATTTCCATGCAAGAAGGACCAGACCTGCTGCAAAAAAGAAAGAATTCCAGGGAGCACAAACCAGAGTCTGGAAACCCTCCTCTTAGAAATGACCCAACACCAGGGCTCACAGCAGAGTCGCCAAATCTTCTGGCTGGCTGTATATCCTTACCCATAAATGCCATCCATTACTTCCTGCCCTAAGGCAAATCTGGACTAATCACATCCACCGACTGAAAGAGGGGGAGTAAGTCCTCTAGGAATGTCTCAAACTCCCATGCAAGAACAGCAGAGTCCAGAATCCAGAGATAAGGCATCTCGCTTGCCACAGGTCAAACAACTTTTCCTGGAAGAAGAAAGAGTTAAGGCTAGTATCACAACAGCATGCAGTAAGGCTACGGAAGCCTGAAGGCGCACATTAACTGTGCTTTTACTGTAATGTGCATTACAGGAACTAGGTAGAAGGGTGTGTTGGAGTCACATGGACAGAAAGCACATACTGACCGTACAACTGCCAGGCACATAATTTATTTATTTATTTATTTACATTCTCTTATATACCGCGCTATTCTGCATCAGTGCGGTTTACATTGAACAAACTGAAATTACATTGAACAGGGCATTATAACTTGGAGATAACTATTTTACAGGGAACATGGGCTATGGAGGGTTAAGTGGCTTGCCCAAGACCACAAGGAGCACCTATGGGACTAGAAACCCCAGTCCTTCCGGCCCAAGGTTGCTGTCCTCTAGTGGGATTTGAACCCCCGACCTTCCGGCCTGAAGTACCTTGCCCCAACCACATAAGAGGAGAAAACAATACTAATGTGTGCAGAAAACAACAGGAAACCCCCACACTGCAGCAACGGCTATCAGCAGTCTACCCCAAATTGTATCCCACACAGACGGAATCGGGAGCCCCCAACAAGGACAATGATGAGGTCAAGCCTTGGTACCCACCCCCTGAGAGCACCAAGCAGAGGATCTATTTCAGGCTCAGCTCTACTCCCATGAAAGCATAGTTACTTACCTGTAATAGGTGTTCTCCAGGGACAGCAGGAATCAGTCCTCACATATGGGTGATGGCGCCGACGGAGCCCACGCGGAAGCATCCCCTCAGCTTTCAAAGAAAGCCTTTAGGAGATGCAGGCATGGTCACCTTCCCACCCAAGGGTGCAATCTTGATCAGTCAGATGACATAGCTAGGAAGGCATAAAAATAAAATAAAGTAAAGGAGGCAACTTCAAGGGGAGGAAGGAGGTTGTGAGGACTAATTCCTGCTGTACCCGGAGAACATCTGTTACATGTGAGTAACTACTCTTTCTCCAGGAACAAGCAGGAAGTCAGTCCTCACATATGGGACAACTTAGCTCCAAGCTGCCGGGAAATGAACCACGACACCACCAGTGGTGACTATGACAGGGTAATCCGCGAGTTGCAGAAGATGAGTCCCCAACTGAGAGACTCTGCAAGACCTTAGTATCCAAGGGCCCATCACTCCAATAGCTTGAACACAGAAGGGTCAGAGGACCAGAGTTGCCTACACCTCAAATAGATTACAGAGTACTGCCTGGCCAAAGGCACTGTCCTGACGTGACTCACTCTCCAGGCGGAAGTGAACTGTGAATGAGTGAATTGAAGACCATGTGGTAGCCTTGCAGATCTTTGTCACCGGCACTAAGCCATCGCTTGCACACAATGCGCTGTGATCCGGTGCTCCAGGGAGAATCCAGCCCACTCATAAGTGAGGGCAATATAGTTCACCACCCAAATGGACAGAGTTTGCTTAGTCACCGGGAGCTTCAGCCTACTGGGGTTGTATGAAAGAAAAAGTTGAGAAGCTTTGCAGTGGCCCTCAGTCCGTTGAAGGTAAATGGATGGGCTCTTTTACAATCCAAAGTATGGAGTAAGGTCTCCTCCCAACCAGCGTGGGGCCGTGTGAAGAAGGTGGGGAGAACCCACCTCCTGATTAAGGTGGAAAGGGGATACCACCTATGGGAGGAATTTGGGGTGCGAGCAGAGCACCACTCTATTCTTGTAGAACCATGTATAAGGTGGCTCTGCCACCAGAGCTTGGAGCTCATTTACTCTGCGAGCGGATGTCAGAGTCACCAGGAAGGTAACCTTTCAGATGAGATACTGCAGGTAGAAAGTGGCCAGAGGCTCAAATGGCAGTCAAGTGAGCTGCGAGAGCACCACGTTGAGGTCCCACTCCGCCGCTGGGGGCGGACAGGGGGTTTAGAAAATAAGAGGCCCCGGAGGAATGGAGAGATCAGAGGCTGAACTAAGAGGGGTTTTCCCTTGGTGGGATAGTGGTACACCGCAATTGCGCTTAGGTGCACGCTGACTATGTTGGACTTCAGTCTGGCCTCGGACAAATGGAGCAGGTACTGGAGCACCACTTGCATGGCACAGGAGAAGAGGTTCTCCTGCCTCTCTGTGCACCACATTGAGAACCGGCGCCATTTAAAGGCGTACGCTCGTCTTGTGGAGGGCTTGCGGGAGGCCAACAAGACCTCTTCTACCTTCTGCGGGAGGTTAAAGGGAGCCAGAGATACCCTTTCAGCAGCCATGCAGTTAATGACAGGGACCCGAAGTTGGGGTGTAGAAGGGAGCCCTCCTCCTGAGACAGAAGGTCTGGTGCACAGCCCAATGGGACCAGGAGTGCTGCCGACAATTCAAGCAATAGTGGGAACCAGGGCTGCCTGCGCCATCTGGGAGCGATTAATATCAGTGATGTCCCCTCGCGTTGGACCTTGAAGAGGGTCCTGGTACTAGCAAGGTCGGCGGGAAGGCGTAGAGGAGGCCTTCCATCCACGGGATTAGGAATGCATCTGCCGATACTCTCGACAGATACAGTGTCATGAGCAAAAGCGGGACAGCTGCATGTTGCCCAGGCTTGCAAAGAGGTCCATCAGAGGCAGCCCCCAGAGACAGAAGGGCCAAGAGGCTACTCTGGGGTTCAGACGCCATTCATGCGGCTGAAGGACTCTGTTCAGCCTGTCTGCCAGGGCATTGTCCTGGCCCGGGAAGTGGACTGCCCTGAGGAGCATGCCATTGCAAGTCACATAGGAACAGAGGGCTACCGCCTCCTGGCAAAGGAATATGACCCTGTGCTCCCTTGCTTGTTGATATAGAACACTGTGACCTGGTTATCTGTCTGGACCACTATCTGGTGCCACAACCGATGATGGAAAGCCCAAAGAGCCAAGAAAATCACCCTAAATTCCAGGAGATTGATCTGTATCTAAGATTCTGCCTGGGACCAGCAGACCTGTGTGCGAAGATCTTTGCAATGGGCTCCCCAACCGTGACGTGAGGCATCCAAGGTCAGGATTCTCGGGGGGGGGGGGGGGTGTCTGGAAGGGCACCCCAGCCTGGAGGTGGCTGGAATGCTGCCACTAATTGAGGGACTCTGCAAGCTGGTGGGTTTTTCTGACCCGGTCTTGTAGTCTGCTAGTGGCTTGGGTCCACTGACAGCACACGCACCATTGAGTTGTCCATATGTGTAAGCAGGCTAGTGGGGTCATATGGCCCAGCAGGCGGATGAGGAGGCGAGCTAGGACCAACTGCTGACGCTGCACTTGAGCTGCTAGCTCCTTGAGGCACTTTGTCTTCTCTCTGGGGAGAAAGGCCTTGGCCTGCCAAGTGTCTAGCTGAGCCCCTATAAACTACAAGCTTCGTGCTGGGGTCAGGTGAGACGGGGTGGTTGATGACGAACCCCAGGTACTACAGTAAGAGGATAGCGTGCCCTGTGGCCTGGTGTGCCTCGATGACAGTGCTGCCTCTTATGAGCCAGTCGTCCAGGTAGGGGAAGATGAAGGCTCTTTGTAGATGGAGGTGGGCTGCGACCACTGCTAGGCATTTGGTGAACACCCTTGGTGAGGAGACCGTTCCGAAGGGTAACACCCTGTATTGGTAGTGCCCTCTCCCCACCACACACCATAGGTACTGCCTGTGGGAGGGATGGATTAGAATGTGTGTGCAAGCATCCTTTAGGTCTAAGGAGAAAATCCAAACTCCCTGGTGGAGGTAAGGCAGCAATGTTCCAAGGGAGAACATCCTGAACTTCTCCCTCACCAGAAATTTGTTAAAGTTTTGCGAGTTCGGCAGGAAAGCGTAGAAGAGGCCTTCCATCCATGGGATTAGAAATGCATCTGCCGCTGCTCTCAATGGATGCAGTTGCCGTGAGCAAAAGCAGGGCCTGAGGCCTCCAGTCCTTGGGACAAGAAAGTACCTGGAATAAAAGCCCTGGCCCCAAAGGTGCTTGGGTACTGGCTCTACTGCCTTGTCCTTTGGGAGACTGTGAGGAGAAAGGTCTGGTAAAGGAGAGGCCTCCATGGCTCTTCTGGAAAAAGTCTGGGAGGTGATGCCTGCTGTAAGTGGAAGGAGTAATCCTCCCTGACCACCTGCAGTAACCTGAGGTCTGTGGTGACTGAGGCCTATCTGTGGGCAAAGAGTTCCAGTGCCAGGAGAGAGGGCCATGCCCTGGGAGTCAAAGGCTCCCCCCTGACGGGGCCGGGGGCAGGGCCAGGGCCGAAGCTGGAGTCTGGGGCTTAGGGGTTTTGCCTTCTGGGTCACATGCCCTTGTCTTTTGGGCTGGGTACAATGCAGAGGCCCTGAATAGCCTTGGAATTGTTGGATATAAGAGAATGATCCCTTCTTTCTGGGAAAAAAAGACCTTTCCCCCGGTGGTTTTCTGCACGGAAGCCCCGAGGTCTTTTTGGAGAGCCACTGCTGCGTCACAAATTCTCTCGATCTCGGCTGCCTTGTCAGACATAGGTTGGCTGAAAATATCTCCCCGGTACAGGGGACAATGAGTAGTTTGTCCTGGACCCACTGTTCGAGGTTGGATGATTGTAACCAGCCTTGGCGTCGGACCCTGATGCCGGCATCTGCGACTCGAACCGACTCAAAGCCATCATAAGCCGCTTGAGAGAGGAACTTTGAGCAGTCCTTTACCGCCGCAGTGAGGGTCTTGAACAGCTAGAGGGGTTCCCAGTCGAGGCCTGCTGAGAACCCAGCAAACTCCTTGGCTAGTGCCTTAAGGTACATGTCAATGTAGAGCTCATAGGCCTGGAGTCTACATCCTAGCATCAAGCCCTGGTAACATTTGCGCCTGAGGGTGTCAAGGGTCCGAGCCTCCCTACCTAGGGGGACGGAGGAATGGGTCTTCTGGCTCTTTAATTTCTGCATGGTTGACTTGACGACCATGGAGTTATATGGTAACTGGGTTTTTTGGAACCCTGGGCTCTTACGAATGCGATATATCAGGTTGAGCCGGCAGCTGACAATGGACACTGATGCTGGTGTTTCCCACATCCGTAGGAGCAGCCGCTGCTCAAGGATCGGTTGCATCAGCAAGGTGAGGGTCTCTCGGGGAGGGATCTCATATTGGAGGATCTCCAGTTCCTCAGTGTGCGAATCCTCCTCGGCCTCAGTCTGGACCACTTCAGTCATATCCTGTATGAAGTCATGGAAGGCTATGTCCTTGGGTGGAGACCAGCGTCGAAGCGCTGATGGAGATGAGTCCGAGGGGACATCTCAGTGTCTCTGGGTGTCCAGGATGCCTCATCCTTGGTCTCCCACTCGGAGTCAAGCGGTGACAAGGATTTAGAAACATAGAAATATGACAACAGAAAAAGACCACATGGCCTATCTAGTCTGTCCTTCCATATCAACAACTACAACAGTCCTCTTTTTTCCTTTAAAGATCTTCTGTGTTTGTCCCATGCTTTTTTGAATTCAGATACTGTCCTCATCTCTACCATCTCCACTGGGAGACTATTCCACGGATCCACAACTCTTTCCGTAAAGAAATATTTCCACATATCATTCCTGAATCTATCCCCCTTCATTCCCTCATCACATGTCCCCTCGTAGCAGAACTTGCTTTCAATTGAAAGAGGCTCTCCCCCTGTACATTTATACCACAGAGGTATTTAAACATCTCAATCATATCACCTCTATCCCGCCTTTCCTCTAAGGTGTACATATTAAGATCCTTAAGTCTGTCCTCATATGCTTTATAATGAAAACCACTAACCATTTTAGTAGCCACCCTCTGTACTGACTCCATCCTGTTTATATCCTTTTGAAGGTGCGGTCTCCAGAATTGCACACTATACTCCAAATGAGGTCACACCAAAGACTTATACAGAGGCACTATCACCTCCTTTTTTCTGCTAGCCATTCCTCTCCGTATGCACCCAAGCATCCTTCTAGCTTTTGCTGTTGCCTTTTCTACCTGTTTAGCTACTTTAAGATCATCAGATACAACCATGCCTAGGTCCCGCTCTTCTTTAGTGAACAAAAGTAATTCACCCCCTATACTATATTGCTCCCTTGGATTGCTGCAGCCCAAATGCATAACCTTACATTTTTTAATATTAAATCCCAGCTGCCAAATTCTAGACCATTCTTCAAGCTTAGCTAGATCCCCCCCTCATGTTATCTACACCTTCCTGGGTGTCTACTCTATTGCAGATTTTGGTATCATCCGCAAAGAGGCAAATCTTACCCGACAGCCCTTCCGCTATATCACTAACAAAGATGTTAAAAAGAATTGTACCAAGGACAGATCCCTGAGGCACACCACTGATAACATCCTTCTCCTCAGAGTGAGCTCCATTTACCTGTACTCTTTGTCGTCTCCCACCCAACCAATTTCTAACCCAAGCAGTAACTTTAGGGTCCATCCCTAGGGTGCTCAGTTTGTTTATAAGTCACCTGTGAGGAACAGTGTCAAAGGCTTTACTGAAATCTAAATAAACCACATCTAGGGTTCTCCCTCGGTCCAACTCCCTGGTCACCCAGTCAAAGAAATCAATCAGATTTGTCTGACAAGATCTGCCTCTGGTGAATCCATGCTGCCTCGGATCATGTAATCCGCTGGACTCCAGAAACCTCACTATTTTCTCTTTCAGCAGCATTTCCAATAATTTACTCACCACCAAAGGTAAACTAACCAGCCTGTAGTTTTCAACAACATCCTTACTTCCACGTTTGTGTAAAGGCACCACATGAGCCTCTCTCCAGTCCTTTGGCACCACAACCGACTCCAACGAGGCATTGAAAAGGTCAGTCAGTGGAGCTGCTAGAACATCCCCAAGTTCCCTCAGTATTCTAGGGTGTATCCCATCGCTTTGTCTACTTTTAAGTTGAGCTAGTTTCTCACAAACACAGTCTTCTGAAAATTGTTCAAGATGTCCCTTGCTTCTGTTCCTGTTTGTGGGTGTTTTCTGAGATCCTGACCCTGGTTCTTCATCTGTGAACACAGAACAGAAATATTTGTTAAGCAATTCCGCTTTATCCTCATCAGTTTCTAAATATTCCTCCCCTTCACCCTTTAGTCTGACAATACCACTTTTGCCCTTCCTCTTCTCACTAACATATCTGAAAAATGTCTTATCCCCCCATTTTATTGCATTGGCTATTTCCTCTTCTTTTTGAATCTTTGCTTTCCTGACTACTTTGCTAGCTTCTCTAAGTTTTTCCAAATATAGATGCCTGTCTTCCTCTCTCTGTGATCTTTTGTATTTCATGAAGGCCTCCCTCTTTTTCTTCACCTTTTCAGCTACTTCTTTCGAAAGCCATAGCGGTCTCCTTTTCCTTTTACATTTATTTACCATTTTAACAAAAAGGTTGGTTGCCTTTAAAATATCCCTTTTCAGTTTTGCCCACTGCTTTTCTACATCCCCCAGCTGTTCGCATCCCGCTAATGACTCCCTGAGGTATTAGCCCATCTTGGCAAAGTTAGTCTTCCTAAAGTCTAAGACCCTCACCTTTGAATGGATTCTAACAGCTCTAGTCCTAATACTGAACCACACCATCTGATGATCACTGGATGCAAAATGATCTCCCACTATAACATCAGAAACACTTCTGCCATCGGTAAGCACCAAGTCCAGTATGGCCCCTTCACGTGTGGGGTCTGTTACCAATTGCCTGAATAGTTCTCCCTGTAGAGAATCTAGGATCTCTTTACTTCTAGATGATACTATAGCAGGAATGTGCCAATCGAAATCTGGCATATTGAAATCCCCTATCAGTAGCACTTCCCCTTTCCTTGCAATGCTGCGTATGTCTTCAATTAACTCTCTTGTCCACCTCTTCCTCTTTGAGGAAGATCTGTATATCACGCCAATGCAAATACATTTCTCTTTCCCTCTTTCTAGTTTAACCCACAATGCCTCCTCACTCCCTTTTAAGCTCTGTAATTCCAAAGCTTTAATAGTATTTTTTACATATAGTGCCACTCCTCCTCCCCTTCTTCCTAACCTGTTCCTTCTGAATTAAGTATAGCCAGGTATAGTTACATCCCAGTCAAGGTTTTCTGTGAACCATGTTTCTGTAACTGCCAATAAATCCAAGTCGGCCACTTGCACCAAAGCTTCAACATCAGGGATCTTATTTCCCATGCTACGGGCATTTATACACACTGCTTTCCATATGTTATCCCTGTTAACCATTTCCATAAAGGCATTTAATGTATCACTTAACTGGGGGCTTTCACTTACCTGGTGGCTTTCTTCACTCATCCCCAACGAATCTAGTTTAAAGCCCTCTTCAGTAGATTAGCCAGTCTACTACTGAAGACGTGTCGACCTTTCTTGGACAGATGGCTGCCATCTCTGCTCTGCAACCCTTGGAACAGCATCCCATGGTCTAGGAAACCAAAACGCTCTCGATGTCATCATCCATGCAGCCATGCATTCATCTCCAGGATGCGAGCCTCTCTGCCTTGGCCTTTACGCTTAACAGGGAGGATTGAAGAGACCACCACCTGTGCACCTAACTGCTTCACCCTCTGTCCCAGAGCCATGAAGTCACTTTTGATACGCTCAGAGGGATACCTGGCAGCATCATTTGTTCCGACATGGATTAACAATATTGGGTAATAGTCAGTGGGCTTGATGAGTCTCGGCAAACTCTCCGTAACATCTTGGATTTTGGCACGAGGCAGACAGCATACCTCTCTGGACATCAAGTCTGGTCGGCAGACAGACGCCTCAGTACCCCCTGCGACTCCGATGGTTGAGGCCCATGCCCGGGGGCCGAAGGCCTGTTGAGAACCTGAGGTCCGAGTTACGGACACTAGCTGGTGAGAACCAGATACCTGAGTAATGGGACGGGGACCTCGACAGACGCTGAAGGCTTACTCGAGGCCGTTAGCATTCGATGCTAGGCTCGATGACCGGTGACTCCCTCACAGTCATCAGGGCAGATAAGCTGGGTGAACCGGTCATCATGGCCTGCTGCAAGGCCAGAATAGCAGCGATGTTCTGCTCCAAGGCCACCATTCTGGCTTCCATGCCAGAAGACTCTGCAGCTTTTAGCACGGGCACAGACCTCTTCAGGGCCGATGCAGACATCAACACTTCTCGATAACCACCATGGCCTCGAGCGCCCTTGGCTGGTCTCCGCTGGCCAAAAGGTCCCTTTTGGAAAGCTTGGCCGGGTGTCTCTCCAACTCCTCCGAGTCAATCAGGTGAAATTTACCAGGTTTCTCCAGATTGACCTCCGGGATCTTCGAGGACTTCTTTTTGTTCTGCTCCTGCTCTGGGGTCCTCTCAGAGGATCCACGGTCGTGGGACTCTGAGGCCGCCATGACATCACGGGATGTACTTGCCTTGGAGCTGGCACGGAGTCAGACCCCCGGGAACATCTTTTCCTGCAATTCCAACCTCTTTTTGTTAATTTTTGCCGACATGGCCTAGCAAAGATCACAACTGGAACTGGCGTGGTCCAGTCCCTGGCAATGCAAGCAGCAGTTGTGGGTTTCAGTGATGGACATGGTTTGACTGCAGCGGTCAAATTTTTTGAATCCACTAGGGGACATGGTGGGATGCACCCAGATGGGGTCGATGACCCCCCGGGCGAAAAAGGGTGTGAAGCACCAGTCAACGGAACCTCGAGGAAAAAAGGTGAAAAAGGTTGGGCCTGAGAACGGCATCGAAGACGCTGGCTCGGGGTGGGAAGAGGAACCAGTACACTTATTTATTTATTTGTGTGCTTTTCTATACCGCCTCTTCCAGAGATCAGGGGCGGTTTACAAGGAACTTAAAACAACAATATAGCAATAACAGTGCAATATTGCATTACATTAAACATTAGGTGAACATAACAGTGCAATATTGCATTACATTAAACATTAGGTGAACATAAAACTAGATTACATAAGAACTAGGTTACATGGAAAACAATGTGTGGGTTATTAATATAAAAGGAAACATAAAACTATGTTACAAAGAACCAAAAAGTAGCTTTACATGGTTAGCAAGAGATTATAATAGTTATTTGCGATCATAAGTACAGTGTTGGGAGTAGACTAACATGGGTGGATATGAAAATGGAATTATGTGGGGTAAACTAGTGTTTGGTTTGTTGCATGTTTTTGTGTAGTAAATTTGATTTCAGGTTGTATGTTGCTATAGTGTTGACTAAATAGGTAGGTTTTAAGTTCCTTCCTGAAAGTTGTAAGATCTTTAATCTCTCTGAGGTTTAGTGGCAGTTTATTCCATTGGCTGGGAGCATAATATGAAAAAGCAGTGTTGGTGGTTATTTGTTTTGATTTTGTCACTGCAATGGGAATTAATAGCATGTTGAGGTTAGTTTTTCTTCTGATTCTGTTTTCTTGTGGGGTTTGGAGTAGAGTGGCCAACTGTGATGGGGCTAGGTCATTAATGAGTTTAAAAGTGGTGACAAGTGTTTTATATTGAATCCTACTATAGATAGGAAGCCAGTGGAGAGCGTATAGGATAGGAGAGATGTGATCGAATATTTTAGCTTTCATAATGATTCGAGCAGTGACATTCTGAGCTCTTTGAAGGATGTGTAAATTCTTTTTGGATGTTCCTTGGAGTATGCCATTGCAGAAGTCTAAATGTGGCATAATGAGAGCCTGGACAACTGTTCTGAAATCGTTGATGTCGATGAGGGGTCTGAGTTGCTGTATGGTTCTCAGTTTGAAAAATATAGTTTTGGCAGTCTGTTTTATGTGGTTGGTCATGCTTATGGTTTTGTCTAGTGTAACTCCAAGGTATTTAATTTCAGACTTGACTGGGAGAGTAATGTTCATAAGGTTGATGGAAGTTGGAGGGGTGAAGGTGGTACTTCTGGTTACGGAGAGTGCTTCGGTCTTTTTGAAATTGATATCCATATGGATTGAGTGGAGCCATTTTTCAGCTTCAAAGAGGCAGGTGGCGATTTTGTTGAAATTAAGGTTAGCTATGTCTAACGGGGCGAACAGCATGATGTCGTCTGCATAGATAAAATATTTTAGATTGTGGCGTTGAAAGATTGTACAGATAGGTTGTATATAAAGGTTAAAAAGTAATGCAGAGAGTGAGGATCCTTGTGGGATACCACGTTCTTGGGGGAATGGTAGTGAGGGGGAATGGTCTAAATGGACATATTGGAAGCGATTAGAAATGTAGGACTTAAACCAGTTAAGAGTGGTATCTTTTAAACCTAGTTGGGATAGTCTAGATAAGAGCGTATTATGATCAACGCTGTCAAAGGCTGAGGAAATGTCAAGGAAGATGAGCAAGAAGGTCTGTTTTATATTATCCATACCTCGGATAAGTGAATCAAGAAGGGATATGAGTAGGGTTTCTACTCCGTGATATGAGCGAAAACCATACTGGTACTCATCTAAAGGGAAGTTGGTATCAATATGATCCTGAAGTTGTGTCTGAGCTACCTTTTCAATAATTTTGGCCAAGAAAGGTATGCTGGCAATGGGGCGGTATGAGGAAGGGTCAGAACTGTTAAGGGTTTTATTTTTTAGTAAAGGGCGAATCGCCGAGTATTTCAGATCATCTGGCATGAAGCCTTGAAGTAGAGATTGGTTTACCAGCTTCAAAATGTATGGGGCTAGTTCGGATTTTGTTGTTTTAATCCAAGACACCGGGCAAGGATCAAGTAATGACGTGGTGGTATTGAGGTTTGATATAATCTCTATCAGTTGTTTGTTGGAGATTGTATGGAATGAGCTCCACTCCGTGATGGAATTTGGTGTGGGAGAGGTCAAGATAATGCTTGGACGGGCGCTTAGTTTAAGCTTATTAGCAAAATGGTTTGCAAGGAGTTGTGGATCTATTGGTGTTTTGTTAGAGGTGTTATCGGGAACCTTAGTTAGAGATTTAATAATCTCAAAAAGTTCTCTGGGACGATTGATGGCCTTGGCTAATGTTTTAGTGTGGAATAGCCTTTTTGTGTTGTTAATGGCTTCCTTGTAGGTTTTAAGGCTTGTGAAGTATTGAACTCTGAGTTCAGTGGTTTTTTTCTTCCTCCACTTAGTCTCCAATTTCCGAAGGTTTTTCTTTAGTGTAGCAAGCTCAGAGGTGTACCATTTCTCAGTCAATTTAGATCTAGATTTTCTTTTATTGGAGGTTGAATATTTAGCTTCTGCCTCAATAATAGAGTTCCAGGTAGAAACAAATTCGTTAAGATTGTTTGCGGTGTTGTCTAATTTTGGGGAAATAGATTCCAGAAAACTTTCCTTGTTAAACTGGCGAAATCTTTGTTCTGTGAATTTGGTGTTACCTTGAGTAGAGTTGGTGGGTTGTAAAGGGAGAGAGAAATGTATCATGAAATGATCTGACCATGGTACCTGAGTTGTGGTGGGCAGAGTAGGAGTCGATGAGAGTGTGAAGTGTGATGGTACACTTACCGGAAAGCTAAACTAAATTACGAAGTTTTGAGAAATATTTCCGGGGACACTAGATGTGCATCCGTTGGGCTCCATGGAAAAAAGGAAACTGACCAAGATGGCACCCTTGGACGGGAAGGAGACCATGCATGTGTGGTGGCATCTCCCCAAGGCTTTCTTTGAAAGCTGGGGAGATGCTTCCGCGTGTGCTCTGTCGGCGCCAACGTCACCCATATGTGAGGACTGACTTCCTGCTTGTTCCTGGAGAAACTTGTTTTACTGGCTTTTGCAGTACTGCATTTAAAGTAGCTGTCAGGTAAATCCCTCTGAGAGCCTTCTATGATCTTCAGGAGAGCACGGGGGGAGGGGGGTCAGAGGAAGAGGGAGGGGCGCTGATGTTGTATGAGGCTGCTGCACTCTTCCAGATCCTTCCAATTTTGTGGCTGCTCAATAGGCTCTTATCATAAGAGAATGGAACTTAATTAATTTTCCCTCCTCCTATGGCTACGGAAAAAAAATAGTCTAATGGAGCCTCCCACGTCGGACTCAAGCGAAAGAGTTACTCTCAAAGTGGTTTGTCATGAGCGTTTTTATTAATCTTTTCCTCTCAATTCTTCAGATTTTCTTCAGAGAGGATAAAATCCATCCACTATCTGCTAGAGACAAAAATAATGAAGGGACTTCTGGTGGCTGAGGCGAATACAGGCATGGGAATGTCGTCACTGAAACCTGGGCTTTTAATTGATTGTTTGTCTCCACTAATCTGCTTGGAGGCAACCATTGTGGGCAGCCTATAAGGTGCTGCTGGTTGGAACGGGAGGCCCTGATGCAGGTTTTCGGGCACGAGCCACCACTTCAGGATTGCATAAGTGGCGCAGTGACCACAACCCTGTCCTGCAGGTGGCCTGAGGCCTGTTGCTATTGCGCTCACAAGGTCCATTGAGCCTGCCGCATGCAGAGGCGGGCCTGAGGGGTGACAAGCACAGTGGCCACCATGTGTCCGCAGACTCTCAGCAGCCAATGGGCCGTGGTGTGGTGCTGGCACATGCCTACTACCTTGATGAGATGCTGCATGTGGTCTGCTGGCAGAAATGCTCTCGCCTGATTGGTATCAAGGTGGGCCCCGATGAACTCCAGCTACTGCACCAGCTGGAGGTAGGACTGGATAGTTGATCATGAAGCAGAGCTCTTCAAGCACCTGAATGATGAGCTCGGTGGACTGCCATATGCTGGATGGCATAGGGCCCTTAACGAGCCAGTCATCCAGGTATGGGAAGACAGACTCCCCAGGTCCAGAAGACAGTGACCACAACCGCCAGGCACTTTATTTATTTATTTATTTAGCAGTTTTTCTATTTTGCTGTATCTTCAAGTCTAAGGAGTTCACAGGAGAACAAAAATGGTCAACAGGGCTTTAGCTAGTACTATCTAATAATTATAATATTAGAAGATAGTTATGGTTAGTGAACTAAAAGATGAACATTTGTGAACTTTGTGAAGACCCTGGGGGCTGTGGCCAACCCAAAGGGTTGCACCTGATATTGGTAGTGCTAGCCGCCCAGCACGAATCAAAGGTACTGTCTGTGATACGGGTGGATCAGAATATGCATGTACACATCCTTCAGATCCACTGAGCATAGCCAGTCATCTTGGAGGAGGAACAGGAGCAGCGTCCCCAATGAGACCATATTGAACTTTTTGCGCACCAGGAACCGGATGAGGTTTCACAGACCCACAATGGGATGGAACCTGAGTCTTTTTGAGGACCAAGAAGTACCTGGAATAGAAGCCCTACCTGATCTGCTGGTGAGATCGGCCAGCAGGGCCACGACCTCAGTCTGCAGCAGGTTCTGATGCATGGGGTCCATGAGGTACTCCCCGGACTGTAAGAAGGCAGTAGCTGGGTGAAATGCAACAGATAGCCGCTTTGGATGATCTGCAGCATCCAGGTATCCAAAATGACGAGAAGCTACCAGTGGGCAAATTAGAGGAGCTGCACCTCTCTACCTGCTGGTTATGCTCCTGAAGACCCCGTCAAAAACCCACATCAGGCTGGAGGGGGGGCTGTGCCTGTGGCGTTTTCTCCCTCCTCTGTGAGCAGGGAGCCTGAGCTTTAGGCTGCATTTGCAATTTGGATGGAAAATACTGTCATGGGCGTGGAATAAAGCCCTCTTGGCTTGTTGTTTCTTTTGAACTGGGTCAGCAGTCTTTCTGGAGAGCTTGGTGAGAGTCATCTGTTCCTTCTCCAGCTCCTCAGCCTTCTTCTCCACAGGCTTGCCAAAAAGGTTCTCTCCCCAACAGGGTTCTTTGGTGATCTTGTCCTGGGACCCAGTGCTCCAGATCAGAGTATTGCAACGAGGCCATCTGTTGCACAGCGATTCTCATGGCTGCCACCCTACTGCCGGATATGAAGGTGTCATAGGCATCCCGGAAAAGAATACAGAGCTTGATGATGGCATCTCTTATGTTCCTAGAAGAAAGATGACCAAAGACAAGAGTACTTCCAGCTGTAGAACAGAAGCAGCAGTCTAGGAGCAAGGGTTTCGGCCTCCCACTTACCCAGGGAAACACACAACGAGATTGCACTGCAAAAGGGGATCCTAAGCTCCTCTACTAAAGCAAACTTTCAACACCAAACTGGCCCAGAGCAACACCTGCAAAGCTTCACATATCTACCACCAAGGTACAGAAGGTTAGGAATACAATGCCGCTACAACAAACCTGAACCCTGACTGGATTTTCCCTCTCACAGCCTAACAGGTTGCAAACCAGTGAATTGGCAGAGAGCACTTTGCCAGCCGCGACACTGGAATGGCTACTGCAGCCACTGACAGAGCAGCTGTCTCGTGGAAGGTTAAGACAGATTGACTGTCAAGCTCCTCACCTGCTGGTCTCTCTACTGTGAACTACATTGCTAAAAGAAAACATAGCACAAGTAAAAGGCTAACATCCAGCACTGCCCCCACAAGACAATAACAGAGCCCAGTGGAGAGCACTTAAAATAGATCTGACATTAATATGTGCTGCTTTTTTTTTTTAAAAGCATTGCTTTTGCCATATAACCAGCAGCTGGGAAGCCTGTGACTAGGCCTTCATACAAGAATATGCCAGTCCTAATATGTTTAGCCTAAGAATGGAAACTGGTGCATTCTATGCCAACCCCATAAAAGTTAGACTGGGTTTAGCAGCTGAAAAGCAACGGAGAGACTAAACTTCAAAATTAGAGCCACTACAGAAAGCACAATGGCTTAAAATGAAGTTTCCCATATGAGGAGACCTTTCTCAGAATAAAGCGGTCCCCCAAAAGAAACATAGGCAAGCCCTTGTGCCACCTCTATTCCGGACCGCCAAAAATGTTTTCGCACTCACTAAGCTACCCAGACATGTCAAGGAAACTGCAGTATCCCCTACTTAGCTAACTAGGCAGAAACTGCCTTATTACTAATTGCTTGAGTACATGTTAAGTCACCAGGAGGCGCAGTAAAAATCCACTTGAAAGGCTGAAAGGCTAAGAGAAGCAAGAGCAGCTAGTGTATTTAATTATTTCTTATCTCCTTTTCTGACGTTATTATTATTGCCTTCTTTATTGTATTTCATATAAAAGGAGAGGAGAGCTCAGCATACATCACAGTTGAGAAAGCTATTCAAGCCAAACTAGGCCCCCATAGATAATATAGCTTACATATGAGGAGAGCTCCCTTCTCCAGGCCATACCACATTCCCTGTAAAATATAGCCTAAGCCTGAGACAGGGAGGGCAACACTTTGATTGCCAGTCTCTATTTGAGCCCTGGACACCAGTGCACTAGCCCCACAAATGCAAAATACAGAGGGCCGCAAGAGGCTCAAAGATGGCAACCGTTTGCACTCAAATCTCCTCAGTACTGCAAAGATATCGGCCCGCCATAGCTGACACTCCCTGGGGTACTGCCTTCAACTGGCACTTCCAACGCCCAATTGGTTGCTTACTTTTTAAGTTGCTCAGCATAGAAATGCATGGGAGAGTACCTGGGACACAAAGCATGTTTCTGCTGAAAATGGCTCCTGTCAGCCTGTCGCAGAAGCATCTGCCCTCACAGTCCACCAGACTAAGGCACTTCCATTATGCGCCACCCAAAGCTCCTGGCTCTGTAGTGCAACTAAAACCGGCCAATAATAAACAAATGAAGCTCCTACTGGGATCAAGATTAGATCTGGCTGCAAAACCTATGCCGTCTGGCCTCCATCCCAGCAAAGGGAATGTTGGCCACAGTTGCTGATTGGCCTTCTCCCCACTATAGGGGACATCCGCCACAGATCCCTCTGCTGATTGGACACTGAGACTGTGAAGGGCACCCCACCCGAACACGTTACTTACTGAGCCTACTGCGGTCCAAAGTGAGTTCAAGGCTAGAAGCTTCTTTTTTTTTTAAGTTTGTAGTATACCTCCTCTCCCAGCCTATTTCCACCAGCTTGGGAGGAAAAAGAACAGCCAAACACTATGCCTTCCCCATGCACCCTCCCAAATGTTGGTAAGGAGGAAGGGGGGCCCCTGTCAAGGCTATTGCCAGCCTGCTTCTCAAATTCTGAGGATGAGTGGATGGGTGGGGTGGAGGAGGGACCGACACCACCAGGTTCTATCAGCCACAGCTGATGAACATCCCAAATTTTCGCTATCCTCCTCCATTCCAAATCAGACTACACAGACTAAGACAATCTCCATTTGCTGAAGACTGAGAAATACTGGTCAGAGGAGGTCTGCATAGGACCCTTATGTGGTGACATCATCAAACCAGTTTGTTCTCAGTCTGCATTTGTTGATGGAAGTGCATAACCCATATATCTGGACTGTATGGACGATGAGGAATATTGGAAATATGAAAGTAAACATCCAGAATATGTCTCCATCATTAAATGTGGACAAGCATTCCAACAAATAGAAGGGATGGGTGAGAATCCATCAACATACATAGGAAAGGAAGCAACAGAATTTGCTAAATAAGAGAGAAAAAATATTCAAAGAATTTGATGATCAAAAACAAGTGGCAAATGCACAAAGACAGTGAGATTCATGAATGGCTGAGGAGAGCCGAACTGAAATCGAAGGATGAGAGACCGACAGTTGCAGCCCAGGACACTGGATTACAGATGAGAATTTACAACAAGCACAGAAAAAAAACAGTAAAGATAGACATATGTAGAATCTCTAAGAAAAAGCTGGAAACAGTTACTCATCTCATAGTTGACTGCAAAGTTTTCATAGCAGAAAATTTCTATAGAGAAAGGCACAACAAGGTGGCATGTCTCATCCACTGAAAACGTTATAGCACTATAACACTGCAGTACCAGAAAAGCACTGGGATCATGACCCTAAGAGAATTAGGGAAAATACAGAATTTATGATCCCTTGGAATAGTTCCAGTCTGAAGGATAAGAAGCTGGATGCGAGAAAACCTGACACAGTTGTAAAGGAGAAAAACATCAGAATGACAACAATAATAGAGGTGTAAATTCCAAGCGATTATTCTGTAAATCATCTGGAGAGGGAGAAGATCTTCAAATACCAAGAAATGCAGTGAAGAGATCAAAACAATGTGGCAGAAAGACACAGAAAGACTTCTCATCGTACTGGGAGCCACAGGCCTGATTAAGAAGAATTTACAATGAAATCTTGAAAGGTTGCCTATACAGGTACATCTTATGTACGCCAGAAGGAAACTCTTTAGCATAATACAAGAACTATGGTGAGCGTTATGAAATTGAAGAGACTGAGATCATACTCCACATACCTCGCCTTAGGAGTGAGAATCATTACTGTCATGGTATTTCAATTTACTTTTTTTTTTCAAATACACAATCCAATACTGAAAAACACACAAAAATGTATTTTCTAAAATTCTTAACAGTGCTCATTTCTTGGCCTTCTGTATCTGAAACTCTTCAAGCTTGCCCCTTATCCTGTGTCGTATGGTCTAAAATGTTCTTGTCAGCAAAAGAGTGAAGCAAGGCCAAAGACCATATGCACAGATTTGAACCATCAGATTGCTTTATTCAATAACTTGACACAGACGTGTTTGGCATCTGCCTATGTCAGGGGTCTACAAAAAAGCATAGTTACTCATCTGTAACAGGTGTTCTCCAGAGACAGCAGGACTCAGTCCTCACATATGGGTGGCGTTGGCACCGACGGAGCCCACATGGGGCCTTAGAGTGTGAGGCTACTGGGGATGCCGGGGCAGAGTCCAATCTGTGGAATATATCGTCTTGCTTTTGCTGATGGTGCTGAATGGCCTTCGCGGACATCTTTTTTTACAGAGGGCGCAAATCTCTGGGTTATGATCGGCCCCTAGACACCAGAGGCAGCAATCGTGTGTATCTGTGAGACACATGTTTTTTGCACACTGATCACACTTTATAAACCTGCTGGCCATCAAGGCAAACCCCCCCCCCCCCCAGCGAGGTTAAAGATCCTCAACGTGGTCAGCAGACAGAAAAGGAGCGAACCGCGCTTGGGGGGGTGGGGAATCAAAACAATGGGTCCGAGACTCGATGCCGGGGCAATGAGATTGGAAGAAGGAAAGGGACCGGTGTAACTGGAGAGAGAAAGGCAATTTAAAGCACAAATAAATCAACTTTTTCCAGGGAATTAAGACAGATATCTGTTAGGCTCCACGGAAAAAAGGAGATTGAGTAAACTGGCACCCTTGGGCGGGAAGGGGACAACGCATGTGTGGTGGCATCTCCCAAAGGCTTTCTTTGAAATCTGGGGAGATGCTTCCTCGAGGGCTCTGTCAGCGCCGACGTCACCCATATGTGAGGGCTGACTTCCTGCTTGTTCCTGGAAAACATAAGGGAATATAAATTACATAAAATAGAAAACAAAGGATGATAAATAATAAAAATAAAATAAATTCAAGGAGTCATATAAACAAAAATTATAATTAAAGTATTATAAAATAGAGAAAAAAACCCACACGCATATTATATCATAAAAACTGTGACAAAAATAGCGTAGTTACTCACCTATAGCAGGTGATCTCCGGGAACAGCAGGAATTTAGTCTTCACATATGGGTGACGTCAGTACCAACGGAGTCTGCGCGGTCACGCTCCCCAGCGTCCAATAGGAAAGCTTTTGGGAGCATCCCACTGCGCCTGCGTAGCTGCCTTCCCGCCTTTCCGGCTCTCTCTCCTCAGTTGAGTTTGTAGCTGGGATAAAAGGAGAGAAGGAGAAGAAGAAGATCTACAACTTCTAGGGGAGAAGGGTGGGCTGTGAAGACTAAATTCCTGCTGTTCCTGGAAATCACCTGTTACAGGTGAGTAACTACGCTATCTCCAGGAACAAGCAGGAATTTAGTCTTCACATATGGGACTCCTTAGCTCGGAAATGCCAGAAAGATGACCTCAGAGTCGGCTGTGGAATCACAGGTGTAACTAAGGAGGTCATGCATCCTCTAAAGATGTCTGGTATCGAAACCCGGGACGGAGGGCAGGAGTTGATCTGAAAGAGATGCTGGAGAGCAGCTTGGCCAAACAAGGAATCCCGGCAGGAGTCCTTGTCCAGGCAATAGTGGGCAGCAAAAGTGTGGAGAGAAGACCAAGTTGCTGCTTTGCATATCTCATCAATTGCTACAGAGCGTAGATTTGCCATAGTGGCAGCCACTGTTCCCTCTAAGCTGTGCGCATGTGCGCGCGCACACACCTCGCCGAGCGAGCGCACATACTTTACAACAGAGCGCACAAAAATTACGGCTCTGATTCTGATAGAAAACAACACAGACGTCTTAAAATTTAAAAGTAATGATTGTAATTACTAGAAATTTCCTGCTTCATTTAGTAATCGTCTATTTTCATTTAATTTGATTAAAATCAGTGTGGTGTACATCCTGTATTCTGATGTGTAGTCAAATTTTAAAGTATATAACTCCGAGTGTTGTTATGTGGCGCACAAAAATTTAACCTTCCTTCAAAAGCTGCACACAGCTGATATTTTATGCGCACACAGCCTACAGAAATTTAGAGGGAACATTGGTGGCAGCCATGGCCCAAACATTATGTGCAGTGATGTGACCCTCAAGAGAGAGTCCTGCCTTTTCATAAGCAAAGGAGATGCAGTCTGCTATCCACCTCGAAAGAGTATGTTTGGATACTGGCAACCTCAGGTGACTTTAGTCAAAGGAGATGAAAAGTTGGGAAGCTTTTCGGTGCTCTCGAGTTCTCTGGAGATAAAAAGCCAAGGCACATTTGCAATCCAGAAGGTGAAGGGTTGCTTCTGCCCTAGAGGAATGAGGTCTAGGGAAAAAGACAGAAGGTAGACTAACTAGTTTAAATGAAAGCGCAAGACCGCCTTCAGCATAAAGTGAGGATGAGTCCTAAGGAATACCTTATCATGGTGGAATCAACCACCAAAGCCTGGAGCTCACTAATGTGTCTTGCTGAAGTGAGGGCAATAAGGAAGGTGACCCTCCACGTGAGAAACGTCAGTGAGGTAGTGGCTAGAGGTTCAAAGGGTGGCTTGAGAAGCTGTCCTAAAACAACATTAAGATCCCATGCAACTGGGGGGGGGGGCTTAATAGGAGGTTTGGTTAATAGAAGACCCTCATGAAGCTTGCTACAAACGGATGAGAAGAGATATGCTGGCCATCTAAGGGCATGTGAGAGGCCGCAATTGCACTTAGGTGTACTCTTATCGAATTGGTTTTGAGTCCAGAAGAAGATATGTGGAGGAGATACTCAAGTAATGCCTCCACTGGAGCTGAGAAGGGGTTAAGATCCCTCTCAGAACACCAGAGAGCGAACCTACGCCACTTGAAGACGTAGGCACGCCTGGTGGATGGCTTCCTAGAAGCCAAGAGGATGTCTTTAACCTCCTGTGAAAGGTTTATGTCCTGGATGGCTAAGCCCTCAGCAGCCATGCAGTGAGATAAAGGCACTGCGGATTGGGATAGAGCAACGTCCCCGCCTCCTGAGATAGGAGATCTGGAGCAGACCCCAGATATATGGGTTGAGCCCGAGACAGACATAGAAGGAGAGGATACCACCGTTGTTGTGGCCAATGTGGGCACTGAATATCATGTAACTCCTGTCTCTCTGGAGTTTGAAATCAGTCTTGGGAATGAGGGGAATGGGAGAGAAGGCATATAGGAAGCTTTGACCCCAGTGGAGGTAAAAAGCATCCACCTGCTGGCTGTACAGTACAGGAGTCCTGGAGCAGAAGCGAGGAAGCTTGGCATTCTGAGGACTTGCGGTCTATCACTGGGGTTCCCCAGATCTGAAAAATATGAGCAACTTTGTTTGCATGCAGAGACCACTCGTAGGATAGAGGGACTCGACTCAGTTTGTCCACCAAGACATTCTGCTTGCCTGGAAGATACACCACATGCAGGTGAATGCGATGCTGTATGGCAAAAAACACAGATGCCGGGCCTCACTGCAGAGGGTCCAAGAGCCTGTTCCGCCCTGCTTGTTCAAGTAGAACATGGCTACTTGATTGTCCATATGGACCAGAACTGTGCGGAATCGAAGATGGTCCTGGAACACTTTGAGAGCATTGTGAATGACTCTGAGCTCCAGCAGATTTATGTGGAGTTGTGACTCCTGATGAGACCAGAGCCCCTGAGTTGAGAGAGAGCGTAGTTACTCACCTGTAACAGGTGTTCTCCAAGGAGAGCAGGAATCAGTCCTCACTTATGGGTGACGTCGGCACCGATGGAGCCTGTGCGGAGCAATTCCCCTGCTTTCAAAGAAACATAGTAACATAGTAAATGACGGCAGATAAAGACCAGTATGGTCCATCTAGTCTGCCCAGTAAGAAAGCCTTTGGGATTGCTGCCATGCATATGTGGTCCTCCTCCCGCCCAAAGGTGCCATCTTGCTCGATCAGGTCCCCTAGCTAGAGCCCCATTAAGCAGATGGCAAGGGAAGGACAAAAAACAGCAACTCTTCAGGGGAGGCGAGAGGTTAGTGAGGACTGTTCTCCCTGCTGTCCCTGGAGAACACCTGTTATAGGTGAGTAACTACGCTTTCTCCAGGAACAAGCAGGAAGTCAGTCCTCACTTATGGGACTCCCCAGCTACAGGCTACCGAGCCTGTAATCCAAAAATGCCTCGGTGAAGCCATGAGCAGAAGTCGATGCCCAGAGCCTGAGTCTTTGGGTCCCCGGGGCGAAGCTCTCGGTAGCTGTCAAAGAAGGGTCGAAGGGCAGGAGCTACTTAGACCCCAAACAGATTACGGAGTACAGCCTGGCCGAAGACGCTGTCCTGGTGGGACTCCCTCTCCAGGCAGTAGTGGACAGCGAAAGTGTTTGCTGAAGAGAAGATCGCAGCCCAGCAGATGTCCATTAGCGGCACTGCGTGTAGGAAAGCCAGCGATGCCGCCTTGGCTCGGATGCCGTGCGCGGTGACCTGCCGATCCAGTGGGGCACCCGCCTTTGCTTGGGTGAAGGAAATGCAGTCCGCCACCCAGACGGAGATGGTGTGCTTGGCGACTGCCTGCCCCAGGCAATTGGGTTCATAGGCGATAAAAAGCCAATCGGACTTGCGATGAACCTGGGTACACTGCAGGTAGAAGACAAGAGCTCTCTTGCAGTCGAGTGTATGCAACACTGCCGATGCCTGGTCGGTGTGCGTTCTCAGGAATAAGGTCGGTGGGACTATCTCCTGGTTGAGATGAAAGTCAGAGACCACCTTCGGTAGGAACTTGGGATGGGTGCGGAGAACCACCCTGTTCCCGTAGAACCTGGTGTACGGAGCCTCAGCAATGAGGGCCTGAAGTTCGCTAACTCGGCGAGCCAAAGTCAAAGCCAAAGCCAACACGAAGGACCATCTTCCAGGAGAAATGCCGAAGCGAGCACGATGACATCGGCTCGAAGGGTGCTCGTGAGATGTATCAGCACCACGTTGAGGTCCCACTCCACTGGGGGAGGCCAGATGGGAGGCTTGGAAAGCAATAGACCTCGCATGAAGCGAGAGACCAAGGGCTGCCCTGAGAGGGGTTATCCCTAGACGGGGAGGTGGTTTGCTGAAATGGTGCTCAGGTGTACCCTGACTGAACTGGGATTTCAACCCTGCCTTCGAGAGGTGGAGGAGGTATTGGAGGATCCACTGGGTAGAGCAGGAGAATGGGTCAATCTGAAGCTCGGAGCACTAGAGCGAGAAACATCGCCACTTAAAAGTGTCAATGCGGTAGTCTTTCCTCGATGTGAGGAGAATCTCAGACATCCTCTGGGAGATGCAGCAGAACTAAGGTGACCTGTTCAGCCACCAGGCTAAAAGGGACAGCGAGGCCAGGTTCGGGTGGAACACCCGACCCTCCTCCTGCGTCAATAGGCCCAGGGCGCAGTTCAGGGGGACTGGTGGCTCGGACGCAAGACGGAGCAGAAGCGGGAACCAAGGCTGTTGAAGCCACAAGGGGGCCACGAGGATCACCAAAGCTTTGTCCCGCTGAGCCTTGTGGAGGGTCCTCACAATAAGAGGAGTGGGAGGGAACACGTAAATAAGGCCGGAGGTCCAACTCAAGAGGAACACATCCGGAGCCACCCTGCTCGGGTGCGGAACTGGGCCGCAGAAGCGGGGAAGCTGTGCGTTCGCCGGACTGGCAAACAGGTCCATGGATGGGGTCCCCCACCGATAGAACAAGACTCCGATGACCTCCGGATCCAAGCGACACTCATGTGGGTGGAGGATCCTGCTGAGTTTGTTCGTGAGGACATTCTCCTGGCCCAGGAAGTAGACCGCTCGCAGGGTCATCCCCCAGCGAAACGCAAAGGAGGATCGCCTCTCGGCAGAGGAGGCATTATCCTGTCCCCCCCTCCTTGTCGATGTAAAACATGGCTACCCTGTTGTCGGTCTGCACGAGCACTGACTTTCCCCACAGGTAGCCCTCGAAGGCCCTCGGGGCCCATCAGACCACCCGAAGCTCGAGCAGGTTGATTTGCTGCCAAGACTCCTCGGGCGACCACTGCCCCTGGGTGCACAATGCGCCGTAGTGGGCTCCCTATCCCAGCAGGGACGCATCAGCCGTTAGGACAAGCTCAAGCTGCGGGGTCTGAAAGGGCATTCCCCGAAGAAGGCTTCGGGGGTCCCGCCATTAACTCAGCTAGTCGTGGGCCCGGATAGGGTCTCTGAGCTGGCCAAAGGCCTGGCTCCATTGTGCCCTGAGGCACCACTGGGCTGTCCGCATGTGCATACGGGTGTGGGGAACCACATGGATGGTGGAAGCCATGTGTACGAGGAGGTGCAGCATCGCCCGCACCGTAACCCAAGTCCTGCTTTGGACGTGGGATGCCATGGCCCGAAGGCGGTCTGCTCGGTCCGTGGGAAGGAAGGCGGTCACCCTCACTGTGTCGAGGCATGCGCCAATGAACTCCAGTGTCTGCACTGGCTCGAGGTGAGACTTAGCGTAGTTGACCATGAAGCCAAGATGCTCGAGGAGAAGGATCATGCGCGACGCCACCAGGCAGGCTTCGCTGATCGAAGACCCCGTGATGAGTCAGTTGTCGAGGTAGGGGAAGATGGGTATGCCCTACCGCCTGAGGGAGGCGGCGACCATGGAGAGGCACTTTGTGAAAACTTGCGGTGCGGACGCAAGCCCGAAGGGGAGTAGCTTGTACTGGTAGTGTTCCCTCTGCGTCCTGAAGTGCAGGTATTGCCTGTACTGGGGGTGAACTAGGATGTGGGCATAAGCGTCCTTGAGGTCCAAGGAGCATAGCCAATCGCCCTGTTGAAGGAAGGGCAGCAGGACGCCAAGTGATAATATTTTGAACTTCTCCCGCACCAGGAACTTGTTGAGGTTTCTGAGGTCGAAGATGGGGCGCAGGCCATCCATCTTTTTTAGGACGAGAAAGTAGCAGGAGTAAAACCCCTGACCTCGAAGGTGCAGTGGTACCTTCGACCATCCGTTGGGCGAGGAGGTTGTACAGTTCTTGCTGCAAAAAGGTCTGGTGTGCAAGGAGCCGAGCAGGCTCCGCTGGAGAGAAGGGCGCCTGTCCAGGCGGAGAAGGTATCCGTCTCTGATTACCTGGAGGGCCCAGGTGTCCGACGTGATCGACGCCCACTCTGGGGCAAACAAGGACAGGCGTCCCCCCACTGGCGGAAGAGCTGCCAGGGGGCAAGAGGCTATGCTGACGGCATCAAAACCCTTGCATAGGCTGGGGTGGCACCAGTGGTTGGGCTTTGGGCCCTTTAGGCTTACGGTGGCCATGTGCACCTCCCTTGCCCTGCATGCTGGGAGCCGGTGCAGAGGTGGGCGGGAAAGGCGGGTAACCCCGGTAAGGGAGCCCTTTCCTTCAGAAGAATGGCTTTTTAGGCTGTTTCATCCTAGGGAGGGAGGAGGTTTTGCGCGAGAGACGAGTTCGAGTCACGAACTCGGTTTCTATCTCAGCGACCTTATCCTCCATAGGTTTGCCGAACAATTGTTCGCCAAGGCAAGGGACATCCAGGAGCTTCTCTTGGACCCACTGCTCCAGGTCCGAAGACTCGAACCATGCCTGGCGCTGGGCTCTGATGCCAGTCGCCGCCACCCGGGCGGAGGACTCAAACCTGTCATATGCAGCATGGGAGAGGTACTTCGAACACTCCGTGATGGATTTGAGGAGGGTTTGGAACCGTAGAAGAGGTTTGCCCCTGAGGCCTGCGGTGAAACCGCAGAGCTCCTTGGCAAGGTCCCGCAGGAACATGCCCATATAGAGTTGGTATGTCTGGATACGGCAAGCGAGCATGAAACTCCGATGGGCCTTACTCCCAAGGGTGTCGAGGGCTCTCGATTCCCTAGCTGGGGGGACCAAAGAGTCAGACTTCGGGCTCTTTTGCTTTCACATCGCCAACTTCACAACCATAGAGGTGTGCGGGAGCTGGGTCTTCCGGAACCCCGGGCCACGCTGAACTCTATACAAGGTGTCTAGGCGCTTGTTCACAATGGGGACCGAAGCAGATGTCTCCCACATGCGGAGGAGCAGCCTTGACCATATGGGCAGAACCGGGACCTTTGAGGCCAGCGGTTGGAAGGAAAAAAGAGCACGAAGCAAGCAACAGGGAAAAAATGTTTAAAGAAGGATGTCCCTTCACTTGAAGAAAAAGGGAGAGCAAGGGAGAATGGAAGAGGACTGGTGCAACCGGAAAAAAAACATGGCCCAGGGGCCGAAAACGAAACACTTTTTCCGAGGGACGAGGACGTGCATCTGAAGTGCTCCGCGGAAAAAGGGAGACTGAGCAAGATGGCACCTTTGGGTGGGAAGAGGACCACGCATGCGTGGCAGCAATCCCAAAGACTTTCTTGGAAAGCTGGGGAATTGCTCCGCGCTGGTTCTGTCGGTGCCGAAGTCACCCATAAGTGAGGAATGACTTCCTGCTTGTTCCTGGAGAATGTCCAGATGAGCTCCCCAGCCTAATTTGGCTGCATCCATCATCAGGGTACATTGATGTGCTGGCATCTGAAAAGGTGACCCTACCAGGGGTTTTCTGTGATTGCCACCACTGGAGAGACGAGATTAGGCAGGTAGAGACTATTATTTTGTCTCCTAGGCGACCCGATGCCTGAGACCACTAGGAAGCCAGTGTCCATTGAGCTGCAGGCATATGTAGATGAGCAAATGGAACAACATGCACCGTTGATGCCATATGACCCAGAAGATGTAGCATTTCTCGAGCAGTGAGAAAGTTCTTGAGGCATGCCTGAGATGCTAACTTATTGAGTCGAGCGCAGTGGAGTTGGGCAGAAATGCCTTTGATTGCTGAGCGTCTTGGAGAGCACCTATAAACAGTGTAGTTACTCACCTGTAACAGGTGTTCTCCCGGGACAGCAGGAATCAGTCCTAACTTATGGGTGACGTCGGCACTGACTGAGCCTGCGCAGAAAAACTCTCCAGCTTTCAAAGAAAGCCTTTGGGATTGCTGCCATGCATGCATGGTCCCCTTCCTGCCCATAGGTGCCATCTTGCTCAGTCAGGTCCCATAGCTAGAGCCCTACTAAGCGGATGGTAAAGGAAGAAAAAAGAATGGCAACACTTAAGGGGAAGTGGGAGGGTAGGGAGGACTGTCCCTGGAGAACACCTGTTACAGGTGAGTAACTACACTTTCTGCAAGAACAAGCAGGAAGTCAGTCCTCACTTATGGGACTCCCCAGCTACAAGCTACCGAACCTGTAATCAAAAAATGCCCCCGCGAAGCAGTGAGCAGAAGCTGGCAGTCCAAAGGAAACCCGGGTCCTTTGGGGCCAAGCTACGGTAGCTGCAGGAGAAGGGTCGGAGGGTAGGAGTTGCTTATACCCTGAACAGATTATGGAGTACAGCCTGGCCGAAGACGCTGTCCTGGTGGGACTCCTTCTCAGGCAGTAGTGCGAAGCAAAGGTGTTCGCTGAAGACCAGGTCGCACCCAACAGAAGTCCATCAGAAGCACTGAGCGCAGCAAAGCCACTGACAGCTCTTTGGCACGGATGCCGTGAGCAGTGACTCGTTGATCCAGAGGGGCCCTAGGCGATGCAGTCCACCACCCAGATGGAGAGGGTGCGCTTGATGACTGCAAGCTCCAGATGGTTGAGATTGTAGGCGATGAAGAGCCGGTTGGACTTGCGGTGACCCTGGTTGCGCTGCAGGTAGAAGGCGAGAGCCTGCTTGCAGTCGAGGGTATGGAGGACAACAGACGCCCGGTCGGCATGAAGTCTCGGGAAAAAAGTCAGTAAAAATATCTCTTGATTGAGAAGGAAATCTGAGACAACCTTCGGTAAGAACTTGGGGTGTATGCGAAGGACAACCCTGTTTCCGTAAAACCTGGTGTAAGGGCCCTCTATTATGAGGGCTTGGAATTCACTGACTCGCCGAGGTCAGCGCCACCAGGAAGACTACCTTCCATGAAAGGTGAAGAAGCAAGCATGTCGTCATCGGCTCGAAGGGCGGCTGCATTAGCTGCATGAGCATGATGTTCAGGTCCCACTCCGTCGGTGGAGGCTGGATGGGGGGCTTGAAATGTAAGAGTCCCCGGATGAAGCGGGAGACCAGTGGCTGGCTCGAGAGGGGTCTACCCTTGATGGGGAGGTGGATGGCCGAAATGGCGCTCAGGTGAACCCTGACTGAATTGGATTTCAGCCCCATCTGCGAGAGGTGCAGGAGGTACTGGAGAACCCATTGGGTGGAATAGGAGAATGGATCGATCTGGAGCTCGGAGCACCAGTCCGAGAAGCGCCACCACTTGAGGGCGTAGGCCCGTCTCATCGAGTCTTTCCTCGATGCGAGCAGAACTTCCTTGATCTCCTCTGGGAGGTGCAGTGAGGCTAAACAGATCCATTCAGCTGCTAGGCTGTCAGTGATAGCGAGTCCAGGTTCCGATGCAGCACCCGCCCCTCCTCCTGTGTCAGGAGTCCCAGGGGACCGGGGGTTCTGACGAGAGTCGGAGAAGAAGCGGGAACCAAGACTGCCGAGGCCACGAGGGGGCCACGAGAATGACCGATGCTCGGTCCCTCTGAATTTTGTGGAGGGTCCTTGCTATGAGGGGAGTGGGTGGAAATGCATACAGAAGGCCGGAGGCTCAGTTCAGGAGGAACGCGTCCGGAGCTTCCCTGCTCGGGTGCGGAGTTGGCCCGGAAAAGCTTGAAGCTGAGCATTCGCCGGACTGGCAAACAGGTCCATGGACTGAGTCCCCCAGAGGCAAAACAGGTGGAGAGCTATCTCCGGACTCAGGCGCCACTGGTGTGGGTGGAGAAGCCTGCTGAGCCTGTCTGTGAGGACACTGTCTTGGCCTGGGAGGTAGACAATTCTTGGGCTCATGCCCCAATGCACTGTGAAGGAGCAGAGGAGGACTGCCTCCTTGCAGAGGAAGCGGGAGCCCATGCCCCCTTCTTGTTTATGTAGAACATCGTGACCTTGTTGTTGGTTTGCATGAGCACCAACTTACCCCGCAAGCAGTGCTCGAAGACCTTCAAGACCAACTGAATTGCTTGAAATTCTAGCAGATTGATCTGCTGCCGTGATTCCTCGAGTGACTACCATCCATGGGTACAGAGGTTGTCGCCGTGGGCTCCCCAGCCTGACAACAAGGCATCCGTTGTCAGGATGAGCTCATGTTGCAGAACCTGGAAAGGCATGCCCCAAAGTAAGCATCATAGATTCTGCTACCAATCCAGGGAACTGGATAGGCTGCGCGAGACCGAGACAGAGTCCTGGAGCTGGCCCGAGGCTTGGGACCATTGCGCTCTGAGGCACCATTGAGCTGTTCGCATATGCATGCGAGCGTGGGGAATGACATGCACGGTCGAGGCCATGTGCCCCAGGATGCGCAACATGGCCCGTGCCGAGACCCTGGTTCGGCTTTGGGTCTCGGCAACCAGAGCATGGAGGCGGTCTGCACGTGCTCGGGGGAGGAAGGCAGTCGTCCGTTCTGTGTCGAGGTGCGTGCTGATGAACTCCAGTGCCTGCACTGGTTCAAGGTGGGACTTGGAGAAGTTGATCAGGAAACCGAGGTGGGGCGCAGGCCACCTGTCCTCTTCCAAACAAGTAACGGGAGTAGAAACCCCAACCACGGAGATGCGGTGGGACCCTTTCAACTGCCCGTTGACTGAGGTTGTCCAACTCTAGCTTTAAGCAAGCCTGGTGTGAGGGAAGCCGAGTAGGCGCCGCTGGGGAGAAGGGAGGGGGAAATCTGTCCAAATGGAGACGGTAACCGTCCCGGACAAACTGGAGGACCCAGGTGTCCGATGTGATGGCCTCCCACTCAGAGGCGATAAGGGACAGATGTCTTCCTACCGGCGGGAGCGCCGATGGGAAACGAGAGGCTATGCATGTAGCGTCAAAACCCCGCAGCTGGTTGGGATGGTGCTGGTGGTTGGGCCTTGGGCCCCTTAGGTTTACCGTGGCCCTGAGCTCTGCCCTTGCCTTGGACACTGGGCATCGGCATTGGGGCGGGCAGATAGGGTGGGTATCCCTGGTAAGGAAGACCCTTCCTCTGAAAGAAGGGCTTCTTAGTGTGCTGTTTTTTTCCGAGGAAGTGACAAAGTTTTCTGAGAGAGACTGGTACAGATTACGAAAGCCATCTCGATTTTGGCTGCCTTGTATTCCATGGGCTTATCAAACAGTTGTTTGCTGAGGCATGAAACATCCAAGAGTTTCTCCTGGACCCACTGTTCCAGGTCTGAGGACTGGAGCCATGCTTGACGCCAGGCTCTGATGCCAGCTGCGGAGGATTTGAACCCGTCATACACAGCACGAGAAAGGTATTTTGAGCAGTCCGCGACCGATCTCAGAAGAGTTTGGAATCTGAGAAAGTGGTCGCCTTTGAGGCCCACGGCGAAACCACCGAGCTCTTTGGTGAGGTCGCGAAGGAACATACCCATATTCAATTGGTATGCCTGGATGCAGCATGCCAGCATGGATCCCTGGTAGGCCTTACGCCACAGGGCGTCGAGAGCATGGGATTCCTTGCCAGGTGGAACTGAAGAATGCGACTTCGGGCTCTTCTGTTTCCGCATCGCGGATTCCACTACTATAAAGGTATGAGTGGAGGAGTGGCCTAGTGGTTGGGGCAAGGTACTTCAGGCTGGTAGGTCGAGGGTTCAAATCCCACTAGAGGACAGCAACCTTGGGCCGGAAGGACTGGGGTTTCTAGTCCCACAGGTGCTCCTTGTGGTCTTGGGCAAGCCAATTAACCCTCCATAGCCCATGTTCCCTGTAAAATAGTTATCTCCAAGTTACAATGCCCTATTCAATGTAATTTCAGTTTGTTCAATGTAAACCGCACTGATGCAGAATAGCGCAGTATATAAAAGAATGTAAAATAAATAAATAAATGAGGAAGCTGGGCCTTTCAAAAACCAGGCCCGCCCTGGACTCTGTACATGGCATCGAGTCTTTTACTGATGACAGGGACCAAGGCGGGCGCTTCCCACATGCAGAGGAGCAGCTGGGTCAGAATGGACGGCATAGGGACCGTGAGAGACTCCTTTGGAGTAGACTCATATTGCAAAGATGTCCAGTTCCTCTGCCCTTGGCTCTTCCTCGGTCTGCATGGGCAGATTGAGGGCCCGAGCCATATCCCACACAAATACCAAAAAAGAGGTATCTTCGGGGGGGTGTCCGCCTTTGCGAGGAGGGCAGGGACGGGTCTGAAGGAAGGTCCCAATGTGCATGGGTTTCAGGGGACTTGCCCCCATCCGATTCTCAGTCTGAGAGGTCTGAGAAGGACTCTGAATCAGGCTGATCCACATGTACGGTGGCCGAGACCCGCTTGGAGCTGGCGGTACCGACTCTGGATGAACTTGCCGCCGAGTAACGGGATGGTGAGCGAGACCGGTGCCGGGGACCCTCATGAGGCCCATGGCTCTTGGGGGTTTCCAAGGCAGTTTTTGGGACCACAGTCGAGGGACCCTTGGTCTCGGGGTGCAAGCCAGCCATGCTGGGCAAAAGCGCCTGCTGGGCAGCTAGGAAGGCAGAAACGCTGCGCTCTAATGCCAGCATGCAGGACTCTCACTCAGATGTGGGTCCCTGGGATGAAAACGCCGGGGTTACTGGGTCTGGCATGGAGGAGGAGAGGGGGTCCTCAAAAGGACGACGCTCCGGAGACCGAGCGCCATCGCCAGAAGCCTCCATGTCTATATGAGGTACATTTCGGGGCCGCTTCTTGTCAGACTCTTGGGAGCACCGGGGATGGCTATGGAAACGAGCACGAGACAGCCCCCGACAGTATCTTCTTACACTGTTCCACCTCGGGCAAACCCTGGTCAGAGTGACGCCTGGGACGCGGAGTCACTGTGGGGGACCTCATAAGTAGTGGATCAGAGGAGCAGGGCATCACCAGGGACTCCAGTGCTGACCTACAGAAAATGTTGTCCGATTTCCACTTACGGCTTTGAAGGGCCTTAGCAGACATTTTCTTGCAAAGCGAGCAGAGCTCTGGGCTATGGGCAGTCCCCAGGCACCGCAGACAAGTCGTGGGTGTCTGTGAGCGACATGTTTTTGGAGCATCTGTCACATTTTTTTAAGTCGGTGGCCATGGGGGCGAAAAGAGCCCCTGTGAGGTCGAAAACCCTCAAGGCCAGCGGGTAGAAAAAGGGCGCGAAAAGGGCCTGAAATATGAAAAACTAGAAAAGAGAAAAAATAGGGATCCCTGACCCACAGCCGAAGCGGAGGTATCGGGGAGGACCGGAAAAAAGGTCAAAAGGCCGAGAAGAAAAACATTTTTTTTTGAGGGATGAGGATGTATGTCCGAAGGGCTCCGCGGAAAAAGGGAGACTGAGCAAGATGGCACCCTTGGGCGGGAAGGGGAACACACATGGTTGGCAGCAATCCCAAAGGTTTTCTTTGAAAGCTGGGGAATTGCTCTGCACGGGCTCCGTCGGTGCCGATGTCACACGTAAGTGAGGACTGACTTGTTGCTTGTTCCTGGAGAATCTAGAATTTGAGAGGGGACAAGTTGGGACTTTGGAAGATTTATTACATGTCCCAAGTGTTGCAGCACTTGCATGGTACGCAAGAGGGAAAGGCTGGCCTCTAGAGAGGTGTTTGCTCGAATGAGCCAGTCGTCTAAGTAAAGGAAGACAAATATCCCGAGAGTCCTTAGGAATGCGGCTACTATCACCATTCATTTTGTGAAGACTCTTGGGGCAGAGGCGAGGCCAAAAGGCAGTACTCTGTATTGATGATGTCTCCCTTGGAACATGAAGCGCAGGAACTTTCTGTGCTATGAGTGAATAAGTATCTGAGTATATGCCTCCTTTAGATCTAGAGAACAGAGCCAATCCTGACTCTGGAGATAGGGAAGAAGGGCCTCTAGGGAGATCATTTTGAATTTCTCCCATAGTAGGTACTTGTTACGTTCTCTGAGGTCCAGAATGGGCCTGTACCCTCCTGTTTTCTTCAGGATGAGGATGTATGGAGAATAAAATCCCATTCCCTGCTAGGATGGTGGAACCTCCCCTATTACGCCCTGTGAGAGAAGGGAGGTGACCTCTTGCAGCAACAGAGCAGTGAGAGGGGGCTGAAAGTGAAACTCTCTTGGAAGAGTCTGGGGGGTAGACTTCATAGATGAAGCCTGTACCCCCTCCCGTACTATGGGCAGTGTCCACTGCTGATGTGATAAGATGGCACCTGTGGGTAAAGTGACAGAGTCTGCCAGGGATGTGGACGAGATCTGGAATCTCCAGAGGCAGAACGACTATGTTCTCCAAAAAGGAGTCAAAGACCCCGAGGAAGCTGGGTCTGCTAGATGGCTGCGACTTAGGAGTCTGAGCCTTCTTTTGCTTCTGAGGAGCATGGTGTTTACACTGTACAGCAGGGGTGTAAGGAGGATAGTACTACTTCTTCTTATTTAAAAAAAGCTTTCTTTGCTGCTTTTTTCCTCGCTGGGTTGGCAGTAGATCTAGATAGTCTATTAAGAGTGGTATTCTCGGATTCTAACAGAGGCCTTGTCCTGCCAACTCTTGCCAAAAAGGTTTTCACCGATGCAAGGGATATTACCCAGCTTATCTTGAACCCAAAGTTCAAGAAACGATGCTTGGAGCCAAGCAATCCTGCATGTACTGATGCAGATGGATGAAGTTCTGCTGATGCACTCAAAACAGTTAAAAGTTGCCTTATTAAACTTCAGAACATTCTGAGCATGCTTTACAAGGGTAAGATAATCTGCTCTCTTGTCATCAGGGAGAAGAGGAGGCATTAACTCCAAATCCTTAGCCACCTTTCTAAGGAACATACCCATATAGAGTATGTAGGAACTGATCCTAGCCAATAACATGGAGGCCTGAAAACAACATCGACCAAACGCATTTAGGGTTCTCAATTCTCTACCTGGAGGGTTTGAGGAATGTGTCTTAGCACTCTTTATTCGATGCATTGCCGATTCTACCACCATGGAATGGTGCGGCAATTGCGTCTTTTGAAAACTGGGACACCGGTACCCAGTACATGGTATTGAGCCGTTGGGTATGTGGAGAGATAGTAAGGGATATCTCCCACATACGAAGCATAAGGTCGTGAAGTATGCGATGGATAAGGAGCATAGCAGCCTCCTTCAGGGCTGTAGGGTATTGAAGAATTTCAAGTTCTTCGGCCCTAAGCTCTTTCTCCGATGTCACTGTTATGGACAGACCCTGAGCAACATCGCGAATAAAGTCTTGAAAAGACATGTCCTCTGGAGGGGACATGCAACGTTGTGGAGTTGGAAATGGGTCTTCCGGGATAGTTCTCATGTCCCGGGTACCGGCCAATTTATCATCCGACGAATCGGACTCCGAAGACTCAAAGTATCGATGGGCAGGGTGCTCCTGCTCTGCACATACTTGGTACTGATCAAAACTGATAGCTGAGGCTTGCGGTGCTGGAACCCCGGTACCAGAAACGGATCTGAGGGCCGGCATGGGCGGTAGCGTGGTAAGTGGCAAAAAAGTCGATGCAGGTTGTGTCGGTACTGGAGCCGGTACTGATGCCTGCAGAATCGACTGTAAAGGTTTTACTGTACAGAGGCTAAGCTCTGCTCGATGGTCAGGATTCGTTGATCCATGGAGCTTGCCGATGCTTGGGTATTGGTACCGTTAATTACGGGCCACGATCCCCGAGCATGGCACCAGAAGCTCTCCAGAAGTGGAGGCCTCGGGGGCATCCTGGGACCCCACTAAGGCTTTGGAGGAAAGGTCCTCCCGCCGGAGTTGTTTGGCTGGTGTGTCCTCCAGGGCAACGCCCGAGGCATCTCAATGCTTAGAAGGAGATTTACCCTTGAAGGGCTGGCCAGTCTTCGATGAAGACTTAGGTTTCGATATCCGAGATCCTTGGGAGGAAGATGAAGCCCTCGATGACATTGATGCTAAAGATACTGCATCAGAGGCAAAGAGGGTGCCTAGCTTTGCAGCTCGATTCTGTAGGCCTTTCTTTGTCATCTTCCTACAAAGAGGACATTCTGACGGTTGATGATCCGGTCCTAAGCATTTTATGGTTTATGGTTTAGGCACTTGATATACCGCCCTTTACTATGTGTATCAGAATGGTTTACATATTTATATATACTAACAGGCACTTTGTATTATTTTAGATACCGGTCATGTGTGTCTGTGGCCGAAATGGTACTGCTACATTTGAAACACTTCTTAAAACCTTTGGATGTTTTTTCCATTTTATCTTTGACAAAAGGGAAGGTCTAAGCCTAAGATGGCGTCGATGCACCTGAAGGAAAGAAATAAGTCTTTCCCTCACAGAAGATTTTTTTTTTTTTTTTTAAGAAAGCAAGCACTGATGGGGGTCAGTACCAGCGTCGACGGGAAGGCAGACGTGACCACAAAAAAATAAGAAAGGACGAATTTTCTGCAGTGACAGGAATTGCTTCTTGTCGGCTCCACGGAAAACGAAGAACAGGAGGGAGAGATGGAAAGACGGGAAGGCATCTACGCAGGCGCAGTGGGATGCTCCCAAAAGCTTTCCTATTGGATGCTGGGAAGCATTCCCGCGCAGGCTCCGTCGGTACCGACATCACCCATATGTGAAGACTACATTCTTGCTTGTTCCTGGAGATGAAAGCTTTATCTATATATGCTACTAAAGACAAATAACATAGCAGTTAGTTCAATGATATTAACAACAAACTCTGTGGGTTTCTTCAAATATAAATCTATCTAGTTGTTTAGTAATGTAAAAAAAACCATAATGGGGTAAAATGTGGAAACAGAGAAATCTGCTTATATATAATTTTTATTCCCTTATATTTTGTAGGCCCCCTGAGGCAGGCAGGTGCTGAAACACAGTCGTATCAGGTCACTGAATAAAGCAATCTGATCGTTCAGTTCTCTGTGAGGCCCTTTTACAAAATGTTAACGCGCATTAAGTATCATTGCATCCATATAAATAAAAGAGCCATGGGCACTTAAGTTAATGCATGATAGTGTATGTTAAAAAAACTTTCAGTAAAAGGGCCCCTGTGTGTGTCCCCCTATGGCCAGGTTTCAGTCAGTTTGCTACCTTCATCAATATTGAGTGATACCTTCTTTTCTTCTGACCTTAAACTGTTCTGGTAACTTAGGAACTTTACCTGAGAACTACTGTGAAGAGATTTCCTTGCAGTTCTCCCAGTTTCAGTGGCCACTTCTTGTAGCTGAAATTTCCAAGCTTGAAGTTCATTAAACAGTTATTTAAATGAGCAAGTCTTTGTGCGGTGATTCTAGAGAGAAGAAATCATATGAGATGAGGGTTTGCTCTACATTAGAACATAAGAAATGCCAAGGTCCATCAAGCCCAGTATCCTGTATCCAACAGTGGCCAATCCAGGTCACAAGTACATGGCAGGTTCACAAAAAGGTACATAGGTTCCTGCTTGTCCCGGGGTAGGCAGTGGATTTCCTGGGTCCTCTTTAATAGTAGTTTATGGACCATTCCCTTACTACATCCTCAGGTAAAGCACAGTTACTTACCTGTAACAGGTGATCTCTGGGAACAGCAGGAATAAGTCTTCACATATGGGTACGTTGGTACCGACGGAGCCCGCGCGGGAATGCTCCCCAGAATCCAATCAGAAAGCTTTTGGGAGCATCCCTCAGCGCCTGCGTGCTGCCTTCCCACCTTTCCAACTGTCTCTCCTCAGTTGAGTTTTATAGCTGAGACAAAGAGAGAGAGAGAGGGAAGGAAGATAGAGAGAGAGATATAACTCCTAGGGGAGGTGGGTGGGTTGTGAAGACTTATTCCTGCTGTTCCCAGAGATCACCTGTTACAGGTAAGTAACTGTGCTATCTCCAGGAACAAGCAGGAATGAGTCTTCACATATGGGGACTCCCAAGCTAAGATGCCTGGAGCCTCCACAAGTTGGAGATTGAAAAATGCTACACCTCATATGGCCAGGCATCCAGAGGATGGAGGGCAGGAGTTAATAAGAGAGGAGCTGTAGGAAAAACAGCTGATCTAAGATAGGACTACAGGCAAGTTGTCCTTGTATGTGTGATACTCATCATGAATATATTGAAATGAACAATCACAATATGGACCTTACCTACTGGATTGCAGGAAGTAGAGAGGTTGATGGAATCTACTGGGGATCCAGTAGAGGAATCTTCAAGGTGACCTCACTGACGTAAAAGTGGAGGTCAAACTGTAGAAGTGACAGGAGACCCCAGGAATCAACTGGGGTAGTACAAAAAAACGGTAGGTCTTTAGTGGAAAGCTTTATGGAAAAAGCTGAAAACTCTTTTGGCTACAGAGTTATCGATAGTTAAGAGCAAAAGAGGAAGACTGACCGATTTTGACAAAAACTGGCCTAATCCTTGAGGGAAGAAGGGGTATGGAGAAAAACCCCGTATTCCCAAGGAAGGACAGATGTTCGAGGAGTTGAAAACCTGAGATCCACTGAAGATCCCCCATGTCTCTCCTAACTGACGAGAGGTAGGAAGATAAAGGAATAGGGAGCTTCAGGGATACCTGAACCTAGGGTTATGGTAAAATCTGTCAGTACCACAGCAGTGGTTGTGTGCATAAGAGCCTAAACATACTGAGGAATAGTATGAACATGTGTAAGCCCACTGTCTGGTCACAAATTAATTAAATGGCCCCAATTTTCAGAGTGTATAGATATAAAAAATAACGTTAGCTCTGCAATCTATCCGGAAAGACTGGTTTGTTCAAATACAGACCAGACAATTATTGTTGAAATGCCTGTCAAATCAATAGAAACAAGAATCCTTGGAAGCTAACGTGGTCTCAGTATATAGGGAGGGGAACAGAAACTTCTGATCCCAACCCGGACTTCACATCAACGACCACACTGTCATAGCCACCAATTTAACAGAGGTATTTCTAAAAATTGCATTCCAATCAAGGTAATCAAAAAAGTTGCTTAGCTTGTCGTGATCGGGCTTAAACTTCGACCCGTAGTCAATGGCGTTAGCTCTTCCACTTTCCCGACGCTAACCAGCGCTAGGCATTTCGCCACTCAAGGTTCTTCAGGGGAGAAACTAAGCTTCTACAATATAAAACATAGTTCAAGTTGACACTGTCAAGTTGACACTGTCATAGTTCAAGACAGCCCACTGTCTGGAACAGATAGGAAGGAAAAACACTTTTATGAGCACAGACAGTTAGAGGGATAAGTATGTGAATACATATCCATCTAAAGGAAGCATCTCGACAGATACACACAGGTATATATGTAGACATATATATATATACCTATGTGTATGGCGGGATTCAGGGGCATAACATATGCACACATGGCTGACAGAGATATGTACCTAAAGAATGCATATAGACCTATGTACATATATGAATATATAGGTCTAAAGATAAACGTCTGCAATTAAGCAGACAGAGATATGTCTACAGGAAGCTTCACATGGGAGATGTGAAGAGGAATGATTCATCTTATAACAAGAAGGTGGAACCTACTTGAGAAGATATAGAGAATCTATTCCCTCTGGTTAAGATGGAGCAGGAATGCTATCCAGGGAAATAACCAGGATGGTTACGAGAAACAGAGGATAATATTAGTCTGTAAACAGCAAGTCCTGAGTCCGGTAGAACTCTAACATGGTGAATGGACAGAACACGCATAGGAGAGACACCAGTTAGACCCACTTGAGGGACAAGGGGTGGGGTATCATGCGTTACTTAGTTAAATATGTGCTGTCCATGAGGATTAGGATACCAGGAGGACAAGCTGCAGGGAAAAAGAGCATATTTCCTGTAGGAATTTGGGAACTCCTTAGACTGTCACGTAGAGAAGGCTTATGTCCTTTTTTAAAAGAAATAGAAAGGTGTAAAGAACCCTCACTGTCATGGGGAATGACTGAGGAAGCCTTTTTTCAACATAAAAGATAGTCTTTAGAGAAAAAACCCTTATGCTCTCTAGCAAGGGCCCATAGTGGAAAGCTTCTCTGTAGGATTGCAGAGAGCATTATGCAGGAGAGTTGGGAAGTAAAACTGGCTGTTGAAGACAACCAGCTGCCATCTCAACTATACTGCCAACTCCAAGGATTTGGAGATGGCAGAAAAGAGGTTATAAGGATTATCCAAGATAGATGAGTACTATCTTGGAAGCACTACTAAGGCTAGACAGAAAGTAGTGGAAGACTAGACTGGAACAGTGGAAAAGTACTCCAATCATTGAAACTTCTGCATGGGCAGCTGCTGAATGGCACAGCATAGAGAATCTTTCTGTTTTTAACAGAGAGAACAGACAGAACAAGAGGAGAATATCCTGTCCCTGTCTGACGAGCTGCCCAGATGAGAAAAAGGGGGTTTACTCAAGAGAAAAAACTCTACACTGGAATGGAAAGGAAGACTGGAAAGGCTAAGAAAGCCTTCCATTGGTATGGTACCACTCTACAGGGGAAACCCTGGAAAAGAGGGCAGAGAAAATAGGAGCTGAAGGGTGACTTGCCATAAGGTAAGTCTGTAGAAGGAAAATTCATGGAGGTACAGAAAATTCATGGAGGTACAGAAAAAACTATCATGAGATAGATGGCAAACCTCTCTTCAATGTAGGAAGAGGAGAAAACCTGTGCCCATAGACATGAATATCCTGACAGCTCAGCATACCTAAAAGTAAGTGGATGTCCTGGAAACAGGAATCCAAGTGTAGAGGTTTAAATGAAAAAACAATGAAGAAACTTCTACTGAGAAGAAGTGAACCGTAAGGGATTAATTAGAACCCTATTTAGGGTTAATTTCCCTGGCTTGAGTTTGGATCCTTCAGACCAGGACGAGGTTTCCCTTGTTTGGGAACATCTGTATGATGGGCAGGAGAAGAATAAAACCTTCTTCTTTTTGGGAAAGAAGGTTTGGTAGGGCATTTCCTACCTGCTGGAAAAGGAGAAGGCTTAGGATGGCCCTCAGAAACAGGGAAGTCAGTGGAGCAATGAGCAAACTGACGTAAAGACTCCCTATTGAAGAGATTTTCTCCAGTACAAGGAGTATTACCCAGTCTCTGCTGTTCAAGTCTGAAGCTTGGAGCCAGGCTCTATGTCGTGCTCCCATGGCTATAGCAGAGGTTCTGCTAACAGACTCAAAAGAGTCTAAGGAAGCACGAGAAAGAAAGCAAGATATATCCTGGCTATGACTAAGAAGTAAAGAATAGTCTGCAGCCTTGGGCTCTGATAGAAAAGGAGTCAAAAGAGATAATTTCTTTGTGACCTCCTGAAGGGATAGACTCATATAAAACATATATGAGAGAATCCTAGATGCCAGCATAGATGTTTGGAAGGTTTGACGTCCAAAAGTATCCAGTGTTCTAGAAGCACGACCTGGCGGATAAGAAGAATGCTTCTTCTTGCTTTTTACCTTCCTCATTGCTGATTCCACTACAATGGAATGATGGGGAAGTTGAGTCTTTTGAAACCCTGGAGAGGAGGGCCACCTGATACAGAAGATCAGTTGCTATAGAAGGTGAGGAAACCCTTAAAGGTGTTTTCCATATTCTCAGAAGAAGATCCTGCAAAGAATGATGTAAAGGAAGCATTATATTTTCCTTTTCCCCAGAAGAGCCTTGTGTAGGATATAGCCAGGGATAGGAATAGCAAGGAATGTTGCCATGTCAAGGAGAAATTTCTGAAAAGAAGGATCTCCAATGGGAACAATCCCTGGACAGGCTAACCCTGAAGAACTAGCCTGGGCACCGGGGGATGTACTGGGCCGGTGCAGAAAGGGAGCTCTAATGGATGAATACTGGTACTGGCGGATATGACTTGAGACAGTCAGTACTGCATTGTCCATGCCAGGTATCGACTCCAAACTGGGTATCGAAAGGAGCGATCCCGGTGAAAAAGGCATGGAAGGAGCTGGTCCCGATGATACTGCAGGTACCGGCATCGATACCGATACCGGTGGCTGTGTCGGAATCAAAGGCGATACCGACATCGAAGCAGTCATCGGAGGCTGCTTAAACGGTACCGAGGTAACCAAAAACCCCTGGAGATTATCCTCGGTACCGAGCATCCGGAAACGGTAAGCATCGGTTCCGAGACGCGTCGGTACCCAGTCTTCCAGACTAGATATCGACTCTAGACTCGGCATCGAAGGAAGCGAGTCTATTGATGCATGTCTAGAGGGTACCGACGTCGGTGGTTGTATCGGCGGTGTTGCCAATACTGGAAAGTCAATCTGGGACGTATCGATCGGTCCCGAAGGTACCGAGAACGCCAGATGATGATCCCTGGTGAGGAGTGGATCGCTCAACACCAATGCCGATGCCGGGGTATCGGTACCGCTCGAAGCGGATGCCACCACCAAGCATGGCTCAGGTATGTTCTGTGAGGGGTGAGCCCCGGGAACAACCTGAAACCCCTGAAATGCTTTGGAGACCGAAGACTCCCGCCGGGGTTTTGAAGCCAATTGGGTCTTGAGGGCAAGGCCGGAGCAGTCATCATGCTTTGCATGAGACCTACCACTCAAGGATTGGCTAGTCTTAATAGACTGTTTGTGGGTTACCTGATCCTGTAGAGAAGAGATGGTCGGTGCCCTGACACTGGAGGGGAAAACGGTATCGAGGGAAACTCGAAATGGAAAATCTCTTCTCACAAAAATGTAGCCTAATGGCTCCAGAGGAAAAGGGTCAGGACTCAAACAGGTTAGACACCAGTTATTGGAGTCTAGAAAGAAAACTGTGTTCCCACAGTTAAGGCACTTCTTAGGAGAAGAAGGCTCCATGATGGAGAGGCCTTACAGGCCCAAAACCTTTAGACAGAAACTGAGGGAAAACTCTCCCCCAGTTTGAGAAAAAGAAAAGAAAAAACCCACCGGCGGTACCGGTGGAGGCGGGGAAACAGCCGCAACCACAAGAAAACAAGAAGTAAAGAATTAAAGAAAAAATTTTCTACGGTGACAGGAAGACATCCTGCTGGCTCCGCGGAAAAACGAAAACTGAGGAGAGACAGTTGGAAAGGCGGGAAGGCAGCACGCAGGCGCTGAGGGATGCTCCCAAAAGCTTTCTGATTGGATGCTGGGGAGTGTTCCTGCGTGGGCTCCGTCGGTACCGACGTACCCATATGTGAAGACTCATTCCTGCTTGTTCCTGGAGATCAAATTCTAGAGTTTGATTACACATTGAGTGAAAAAAATATTTTCTCTTATTAGTCTTAAATGGGTTACACCGTAGCTTCATTGTGTGTCCCCTACCCCTATCTTTCTACTTTTTGATGGCGAAAACAACTGATCTACGTTTACCCATTCTACTCCATTCATTAATTTATAGACCACTAGCACATCTCCATTCAGTCATATCTTTTTCAAGTTGAAGAGCCCTAACATTTTAAGCCTTTCCTCATAGGTGTATCCTTCCATCTCCTTTACCATTTTGGTGGCTCTTCTCTGTACCTTTTCTAATTCTGCTATATCCTTTTTAAGATATGGTGACCAGAACTGCACACAAAATTCAAGGTGAGGTCACACTATGGAATGATACAGAGGCATTCTAATATCCTTAGTTTTATTCTCCATTCTTTTCCTTATGATTCCTAGCATTCTACAAGCTTTCTTGACTGCTGCTGCACACTGGGCGGAGGGTTTCAACTTATTATCCACAATTTTCATTTCATTTATTAAAACTTGATATACTGCCCTTAGTGAGGGACAACAGAACGGTTTACAATAAAATCATTAAAAATGGAAAAGGAATGGATAGGAAAGAATTACAAGACACCATAAACAAGTGAAGGGCAGTAACTAAACATGAGAAAGGGAAGGAGGGAACAAAGGGAAAAAAGCCCCAAAACCTAGGGTCATAGGGACTGGGAAAGAAAGGCAGAGTTAAAAACAGACAAGACATTAAGCTGTAGATTAATTTTTAAATGTGAAAGTGTGACCTAGTCAGGCAGGGGAGGTCAAATGCAGCAGAAAATAAATGAGTCTTAAATTGTGATTTGAATTTTGAATATGAGGACTCTAAATGGAGGGAGGTTGTTCCAGAGGAAAGGGCCAAGAAAAAAAAATGTGAAATGTTGAGTTGATTCTAGATGTGCTTGGGAAAGGGATGGAAGGATGGGTTGATTCATGTGAACAGCACAGAGGGAGTGATGGGGTGCGTGTGGTATTATGAGGTAGAAAGATAGTGCAGTGAACCAGTATGAGGAGTCTTATGAACCTGGGTGAGAATCTTGAATTGAACCCGAAAAAGAATAGGAAGCCAATGTAAACAGATAAGCAGAGGGGTTATGTGGTCAAAACGGGAGGCATGAAATATTAATCTGGTGGTGGTATGCAAAATAAGCTGAAGACATCAAAGTTTGTATTCGGGGAGACCAGAGTTACCATAGTCAAGACGAGAAAGAACCACAGAAATGATGAGAATAATCAGATCAGCAGTGGACAGGATAGAATGAACACCTCTAATACGACAAAGGGAATAAAAGGAGCGTTGTACCACAGAGCTGATGTGTTCATGAAAAGAGAGAGATGAATCTAGAATTACCCCAAGACAACAGAAGGAGGATGTGAGTGAGATATATGTCCTGTTCAGAAGGGGTACAATAGTGGGGTGGGGGGGAGGGGGTGGTGGTGTTTAATGAGCCAGAAAGCCAAGTGGAGTAGTCTTTGATGGATTTAGTGATGACACCTAAATCCTTTTCCTGGGTGGTGGTTCCTAATGTGGAACCTTGCATCGTGTAACCATAGTTTGGGTTGTTCTTTCCTAGGTGTGTAACTTTGACTTATCCACAATAATTTCATCTGCCATTTCCACATCCAGTCTTGCAATTTATCAAGGTCCTCTCGTGTTTGAACAATTTTGAATAATTTGTCTCAACTGCAAATTTGATCACCTCACTCGTTATTCCCATTTCTAGGTGTTTTATGAATATGCAGGGGTGGCTCTACCATTAGGCAGAGTGAAGCGCCTGTCTCAGGTGGCAAAGTTTTGGGAGTGGCAAACACCCCTGCGGCAGCCGCCTCCCTCTGCCTGCTCTTAAAACATTTTAAAACAGTTTTTTTTTTTTTCAAGACCAGATGCCTCCACCGCTTCAGTTGAGTCTGCGGCAATGAAGGCATCACTCTGACTCCCACTGTCACTGCCGACTTGGACCCAATGAGAGGCAGCAGCAGCGGATTATAAGTTCTTAAAAAAAACAACCCCCCCCCCCCCAAAAAAAAGCATGGCGCCTTCGAATTCAGCGCCCTTGAAAGTCCTGCAGGTCCCACCCCCTTCTAAATTACGCTTCACGTCAGAAGGGGGCGGGACAGGCAGGGCCTTCAAAGTGCCTGGAGCCAGAAAGGCCCTGTGCTTTTGTTAGTGCATTTGCTGCCGCTGCTGTAGAGGTTCAGAGAGAGAGACAGAGGCAGTAGTGGCAGTAAATACACTAACAAAAGCATGGGGTCTCCAGACACTTTGCAAGCCCTGCCTGTCCCGTCCCCTTCTGACGCAAAGAATATGTCAGAAGGCGGCGGGACCTGCAGGACTCTCAAGCACGCTGAATTCGAAGGTCCTGTGCTTTTTTTTTTTTAAACTTGTAGCATCCTGCTGCTGCCCCTTATTGGGCCCAATCTGGCAGTGACAGCGGGAGGCAGGGTGATGCTGCCACTGCCGCAGACCCACCATGGACAGCAGCATAGGGGAGAGACAGATGCTGGACATGGGGGGAGCATGGAGGGATACAGGGTGGGATTAGAGATCGATGTTGGCCATGAGATGAGGGGGAACAGAGGGCAGATGCCCCCCTCACCTCATGGCTAGCAGAGGGCAGATGGTTGCAACAGGTGGGGAGGGGCAAACAGGATAGGTGTGGTGGAGGTGGATGGGGTCGAGAGCAGATTCTGGATGGTGGCAGGGGAGGCACAGAGGCAGAGGATAGATGCTGGATATGAAATGGGAGTGCAGATATGCTGGCTGGGGGGGAGCAGAGGGCTGATGATGGCCACAGAGTGAGGAAGATGGAGGACAGATGGTGGACATGAGATATGGATAGACAGCAGATGCTGGACATGGGGTGGAGGCATAGGAGAATGGAGAGCAGATACTGGGCATGGGACTAAGATAGGGGAGAAAGGACAAATGTTGGACATGGGCTGAAAGGACAAAGGGCAAATGGTGACCACAGGGTAGGCGTGGGGGAGGAGGAGGGCAGAAGGTGGATATGGAGTGGAGGAGTGGCCTAGTGGTTGGGGCAAGGTACTTCAGGCCGGAAGGTCGGGGGTTCAAATCCCACTAGAGGACAGCAACCTTGGGCCGGAAGGACTGGGGTTTCTAGTCCCACAGGTGCTCCTTGTGGTCTTGGGCAAGCCACTTAACCCTCCATAGCCCATGTTCCCTGTAAAATAGTTATCTCCAAGTTATAATGCCCTGTTCAATGTAATTTCAGTTTGTTCAATGTAAACCGCACTGATGCAGAAAAGGGCGGTATATAAGAGAATGTAAATAAATAAATAAAATATGGGATGGGGGTAGAGAGCAGAAGCTGGGTGGAGGTGGAGGGTAGATGCTGGACATGGGATGGGGTGGGGGACTGATGCTTGCCATGGGGTGAGGAGGGTAGAAGGCAGATGGTGGACATTGTATGGGGTAGAGAGCAGACACTGGACATGGCAGGGCATAGTGGGATGGAGACGAGATGCTGGGCATGGGGTAGAGTTAAGGGAGAAAAGGTAGAGTTAGGGGAGAAAAGTTAGATTCTGGGCATAGTGGAGAAAGGGCAGATGCTGGGCATTGGGGTGATGGGGAGAAAAGGTAGATGCTGGACATAGGAGAGTGGAGGTCAGATGCTGGGCATGGAGGGGAGATGGGGGTGATGAAGAGAGAGAGAGAGGAGAGAAGCTGGGCACAGGGGAATAAGGGAGAGAGAAAATGCTTGGCATAGGGTGGAGAGAGAGAAGTAAATGCAAGATGGGTGAAGAATAAAGAGAGGAATATGTGAAATGCTGGACATTGGGTGTGGGGAGAAGCAGAAAACAAGTGCTGAACATGAGAGAGAAAGGGATATATCGGACAAGGGAGGAATAGGGAGAAAGAAGAATGGTAGAGTGAGAAAAAGGGGATAAAGTACTGGATGGTGGCAGGGGAGAGATACTGGACAAGGAAAGAAAGAAGGGGACAGATGCAGGGCTGCAGCAACCATCAGGCAAACTAGGCAGTCGCCTAGAGTGGCAGTTTCAGGGGACGAGGCAATGAGCAGGTCATTCAAAGCTAAACAATAAGAGGTAAATGATGCCTAAGGTACCAACATATTGAGCCAGCTCTGGAGCCAGCACTAAACAGATGCTGGACGCAGGAAGAGGAAGAGAGAAAGGGAAAAGTTCAGACTGGGGAATAAGAGGATGGGGAATGAGAGGGCTATGTTAAGGGTTGAAAACTGGTAGATGCAGTAACAAGAGGGGTTTTGAGATCGGATGGTAAGGAAGCGTAGTAAACTCCGAGTTTATATATAGAGAGAAATAAACAGAAGAAAGATGAAAGGAAAAGATAAATGCCAGAGATGTAAGGAATGAAAAAAGATAGGAGAGGAGGAGAGAAGAAGCAGATGGGTCGGAGACCTTAAAAAGCGACTTAAAAGAAGACAGATGAAAGCAGAAACTAGAGACTGAGAACAACATGATTAGAGAAGAATATGACCAATCAACACAGGCAGAAAACAGAATTTTATTCAAATTTAATGACTGGAATATGTTAGTCTTTGGAATATACATGTTTTATCTTTATATTCTGAAAAATACATGGGCACATGTATCTCTTACTATTTCTCTAGTATTGTAATGCATGCAGAGGTGTAGCCATGAGTGGGTAGGGCTACCAACTAGCTCCAACAAGCTTGATCCAGTCTTGGGTTTACCCCCTGCATAGGGATATGTAGTTCTGATTTCTCTATTGCACTCCATAAGAAAAGCCAGACTACAAGTCCCTGCATGCAATGGGGTAAACCCAGTATTGTTCCAAGCCTGTCGGGCGCATCTGGAGCCAGTTGGCAACTGTGGGCCGTGGACCCTCCACTTTGGCATGAGGCCCACTGAACCATCGATAGCAGAACAGTCGAATGAGAGGATAACTGGAGGCAGTGTCAACATTCACACTGCTTTGTGTCCATCTGTATTAACGCCAGCCCCACCAAAAAATCAGTCTTGGTTAAGTCACTGATGCAAGTCTGGCTTTTAGAGAGTTTCAGTTTAATTTTTGCTTTCATGTGTCTATTTTTAGTTTGTGGTAATTTATTACCTACTTGGTGAACAACTATCTGTGTTGAGTGTATGACCAAGGCCAAATATTATGTTGGCATGGAGTTTCCATATCAGGATAGGTAATAATCCAGCATGCTCGGTGTTCTGAATAAGTGTATAGATGTTCTAGGGCCCACTACAATATTTAAAAATGCTGCTCTTTTCTAAGTGAACTCCTTGTGCGAGTTCTGGAAGTTGATGCTGTTATGATATAGTACAGGCATATCCAACTTCGAACAGGTCATGATCTACTTTTTCCGGCCAAAAGTGCCAGTGATCTACTACCATGTAAATTAAGTTTCAAATTAGTTTCAAATTAAATTTTAACCCAATAAAGTTGGAGGATTTCCCCCCCCCCCATTTTTAATGAACCTTCTGTCATTTACTTGGATGCGATCAGCAAATTAAGCAAAAACAAAACAGAGAGATGAAGATCCAATAAGAAGTGCGAGGGGAAATGGAAAGTACATCTTTTCTTAACATTTTATTGAGTAATAAATTTCTTTAACTGTCTTAATAACTAACTTTTATTGAATAATTTGTGTTAAATTTAGGTCGAGTATTGATCCACGCTGAACTTGCACAATCTTTAATATTTCACTCTTGCTCATTAATGAGACATCATTTCATCCACCAGCTTTTTGAAGTTGGGTGAATATTGTGTGAGGGCCAGTTTCAGGGAATCCTGGAGATGTTCATCTGTCATGTTGGAACTTTGTGTACTCTGTCATTTTCAGATGGGAAAACGCAGATTCACACAAATAAGTTGAACAGAAACAGAAGTGTACAGCTTCACAGCATCTTCTCAAGTTGGGAATTTTGTCTCTAGGCACTAGCTTCCAAAACGATTCTTGCTCAGCACAGGTCTTGAGAAAAATGTCATTTTTAAGGGTTAATATTTCGTTTTCAAGAGATGGCTTGTTTAATGAGTAATTTTTACTGATAGCAGCTGCAGTTCCTTTAATGTCCACATCTACTTTGAATGGGTATGACAAGTACTCCATAACTGTTCCAATTTTTTGGAAGTCACAGAATCTATTTTTGAATTCCTGGATAACAGAACAGATTTCTGTCACATACTTCTCGTTCTGAAAAACAAAATTTGGATATTGTCCCAGATGGTCTTGGGTATTAGGAAAATGAACAAAAGTGTTGTTTGCAAGGTCAGTCATCATTAGCTCAAATTTGCTCTTGTAGGATGAAACTGTACTCATCTAGCCAATGCATTTGTTTTTACCTTGTAGTTCAAGGTTCATATAACTTAGTTCACCTGTAAAGTCAGCGAGAAATGCCAGATCACATAACCACTCCTCATCTTCCAACTCTGCTTGGCAATCTCCCCTCTCCTTCAAAAAACTTCTTATTTCATTCAGAAAATCATGAAATCTTTGCAGAAATTTGTGCCTACTTAGCCACCTTACATCTGTGTGCAAAATGATTTCTGCTGCCCCTTCATCAAGAGTAAGATTGAAAAGCCGTCTTTGAAGTGATCTTCCACGAACTGAATTTACAATTTTGAAAGTGATGTCCATAACAGTCTTTGTATTGAGTCTCTTGCTTGCCAAAACTTGCTGGTGAATGATGCAGTGGTAAGAAAGGAAATCTGGGAAGTCGTCATGCTGTCTACAGAGGGCTATGAAACCGTTAACCTCACCTGTCATTGCTCTTGCTCCATCAGTAGTGATGGAAACAAGTCTATGCAATGGAAGATTACACTGTCACAAAAGAATGGAAAGAACTGAATATTTCCTGACCGGTAGTTCTCCCTTTTAAAGAAATCATTCCAAGTAGTTCTTCTTTAACACTAAAGTCTTAAAAAAACATCCAGATAAAGACTAGTAACTGGGCTACATCTCTTATGTCTGTAGATTCATCCAGTTGGAGTGAGAAAGCAATACAATTTGAAACATCCTCCAACAATTGTTCAGTTGTGTCTCCACACATCTTTTCTATTCGCCGCACGACGGAGTTTCTTGACAATTGTATATCTTGAATAGCAGCTATGATCTCTTTCTTATTTTTAAATCCTTCAAAAAGATTGTCAGCTGCTTCAAGAAAACAATCTTTTACAAATTCCCCTTCAGTGAAAGGTTTGCATTTCTTTGTGATCAGGTTGCTGACCTCGAAGGATGCTATGATTGCATTGACCGAATGTGACCTTAGCTTTGCCATCAACTGTTGCTGAGTAGCCAATTTCGATTTAAGTTCTTTGAACTTCAGTTTACAAATTTCACTTTTGGGTGGAAAATCAGCATCAAACTTATTGCTATGCAGAGCCTTATAATGACGTTCCAGATTACCCTTTTTGGGCAAGGATACTGGGGCGTTACAAATTAAACAACAACACTCGTCTTTCCCATTCATCCATGAAATTGGTAGGTCCATTTCCCATTGGTCATCCATTTCCCATTCATCATGAAATTGGTAGGTTTTACTCTTCTTTGGAACACTCATCTTCGTTATACTGGGGTGGCTGGATGTAAGAAGGCCAAATCTGCTAAGTTAGTATAAACACTGGCTGAATCTGGTCCAAAACTGTCACTGTCCCAAAGTATTAAAGATCAACAAGAACTGAAGACCTTTGGATGATGTGCAATACAAGGACTGAAAATGCCAAAACCACACATGCAGTTCTAAAAGTAAACAAAAGAACATAAGATATGCCATACTGGGTCAGACCAAGGTCCATCAAGCCCAGTATCCTGTTTCCAACAGTGGCCAATCTAGGTCATACGTACCTAGCAGTTTCCCCAAAAGACATAGGTTCCACAATGCTTGTACTGGATCAAGCATTGATATCCTGGGTCCCTTCTTAATAACGGTTTATGGACCTTTCCTCCAGGAACTTGTCCAAACCTTTTTTAAACCCAGCTACACTAACAGCCTTTACTACATCCTCCAGTAACAAATTCCAGAGTTTGATTATATGTTGAGTGAAAAAATAATTTTCTTTTTATTAGTCTTAAATAGTTTACCCTGTAGCTTCATTGCATGTCCCCTAGTCTTTCTATATTCTGATAACAAACAATCGATCTACGTTTACCTGTTCCACTCCGTTCATTAATTTATAGACTTCTATCATATCTCCCCTCAGCCGTCTCTTTTCCAGGTTAAAGAGCCCTAACCTTTTTAGCCTTTCTTCATAGGAGTATCCTTCCATCCCCTTTACCATTTTGGTGGCTCTTCTCTGAACCTTTTCTAATAACGCTATATCCTTTTTAAGATACGGCGACCAGAATTGCACACAATATTCAAGGTGCGGTCTCACCATGGAACGATATAGAGGCATTACAATATCTTTTGTTTTATTTTCCATTCCTTTCCTTATGATACCTAGCATTCTATTTTCTCTCTTGGCCGCCGCTGCACACTGGGCCGAGGGTTTTAACATGCTATCCACAATGATGCCTAAATCTTTTTCCTGGGTGGTGGTTCCTAATGTGGAACCTTGCATCGTGTAACCATAGTTTGGGTTGTTCTTCCCTAGGTGCATAACTTTGCACTTGTCCACATTAAATTTCATCTGCCATTTTGATGCCCAGTCTTCCAATTTATCAAGATCCTCTTGCAATTTTCCACAATCCTCTTGGGTTTTAACAATTTTAAATAGTTTTGTCTCATCTGCAAATTTGATAACATCACTCGTTATTCCCTTTTCCAAGTTATTTATGAATATGTCAAAAAGCAGAGGACCCAACACAGATACCTGGGGTACACCACTATTCACCTTTCTCCATTGAGAAAATTGGCCATTTAGCCCTACCCTCTGCTTTCTATCTTTTAACCAGTTTATGATCCACAATAGTACACTGCCTCCTATCCCATGACTCTTTAGTTTTGCGAAAAGTCTCTGATAAGGGACCTTGTCAAAGGCTTTCTGAAGGTCCAGATACACTATATCAACTGACTCACCTTTGTCTACCTGTTTATTCACACCTTCAAAAAAACATAACAGATTAGTAAGACAAGATCTTCCTTGTCTAAAGCCATGTTGGCTGTCTCCCATTGTTGTTGTTATTAAGTGCCATCGAGTCGGAGTCGACTCATGGCGACCCTCTGGATAGCTATCCTAAATTGTGTTCAGTTTTCAGTCAGGCGGCTCATTGTTGACAGACTGGTACCCGTAGCTGCTGTTATTGTATCGATCCATCTCATTGCTGGCCTTCCTCTTTTGCGTTGACCTTCTATCTTGCCAAGCATGATGTCTTTCTCTAACGATCTCTCTCTTCGCATGATGTGTCCAAAGTATGAAAGTCGAAGTCTTGTCATCTGAGCTTCTAAAGAAAGCTTAGGTTTGATCTCCTCTAGTACCGACTGGTTTGTTCTTCGGGCAGTCCATGGTATACACAGTATTCGCCGCCAGCACCATAATTCAAAGGCATCAATTTTCTTCCTGTCTGTCTTTTTCACTGTCCAGCTTTCACAGCCATATGATGTTATTGAAAATACCATAGCTTGAACAAGTCGAATCTTTGTATGGAGAGAGACATCTCTGCTCTTGAGAATCTTATCTAGGTCTTTCATAGCCATTCTGCCAAGAGCAATGCGTCGTTTGATTTCTTGACTGCTTGTTGCTTCTTTATTGATAGTTGATCCAAATAGGTTAAAGTTGTTCACAATTTCGATGAACCTGCTGATTATGCCAGTTGTTATGATCTTTGTCTTCTTTACATTAAGGTGCAGGCCCATTTTGAGACTATGTTCTTTGATTGTGAGAAGCAAATGTTTCAGATCATCTTCACTTTCAGCCAGTAATGTAGTATCATCAGCATAGCGAAGGTTGTTGATGAGTCTTCCATCAATCTTCACACCTCTGTTGTCTTCATACAATCCTGCTTCTCTGATGATTTGTTCTGCATATAAATTAAACAGGTAGGGGGAAAGTATGCAGCCTTGTCTTACACCTTTGCTTATTTTAAACCATTCTGTTTCTCCTTGTTCCGTTCGAACTGTTGCTTCTTGATCAATGTACAAATTGCGCAAGAGAACGATCAGGTGTTCTGGTATACCCAGGCTTCTTAATGTGGTTCAGAGTTTCTCATGGTTTACATAGTCAAAAGCCTTGCTATAGTCGATAAAGCACAAATAGATATCCTTTTGGTATTCTTTAGTCTTTTCAAGGATCCATCTCACATTCGCAATGATGTCTCTCGTTCCTCGCCCTTTCCTGAACCCTGCTTGCACTTCAGGTAGTTCTTGTTCCAGGTATGGTTGTTGTCTCTTTTGAATAATCTTCAGTAGAATCTTGCTGGCATGTGGGATCAGAGCGATTGTGCAATAATTTCCAGAGTCAGTTGGATCACCTTTCTTTAGTATTGGTATAAACACAGATCTTTTTCAGTCAGTTGGCCATGATGCTGTCTTCCATATTTCTTGGCAGAGCCTTGTAAGTATGGTAACAGCTGCATCAGATTGCTGCAATACTTCTATAGGAATGCCATCAATGCCTGGTGCTTTGTTCTTTGATAAGGCTTTCAATGCTGCTTCAACTTCTTCTTTCATCACCAATGGTTCCCGATCATAAGGTACAGATTGAAACGGCTGTTGGTCCACTTGATCTTTATCATATAAAAACTCTGTATATTCCTTCCACCTTTTCTTGATCTTCTCAGCATCATTCAACATAGAACCTTGAGCATCTTGTAACATTCCAATTCGAGGCTGGAACTTTTTCTTTAACTCTCGTAGCTTTAGGAAAGCCGATCTTGTTCTTCCTCTAATAGTTTCTGCTTCTATTTCCTTGCATGCGTCGTAGTACTTTTCCTTGTCCTGTCTTGCTGCACGTTGGAAATCTCTGTTGAGTTCTGCGATTGTCTTTCTTTCTCCTCTGGCTTTAGCTTCTCTGCATTTCTGGGCAATTTTCAGAGTTTCTTCCGTCATCCATTTTGGCCGTTTTTGCTTTTTCACCTTGTAGAGACTTCTCACTTTCTTCCAACACAACCTTCTTGATGTCATTCCATAACTCTTCCGGAGTGCTGTCATTTGTATCTTAAGCAGCAAATCAATTTTGCAGTCAGTCTTTAAATTCCAGTGGTATATTCTCAAGGTCATATTTTGCTGCATTCATGAGTGGTTTGCTCTTTTTCAACTTTAGCTTGAGTTTGCATAGTAGTAGTTGATGATCTGTACCACAGTCAGCTCCAGGTTTTATCTTGGTTTATGTTATAGAGCTTTTCCATCGTTGACTTCCACAGATGTAGTCAATTTGATTTTTATACAATCCATTGGGTGAAGTCCATGTGTACAGTTGCCGCTTGTGTTGCTGGAAGAAGGTGCTTGAGATGACTAGATCGTTGGTCTTGCAGAATTCTATCAGTCTTTCTCCAGCTTCATTTCTGTTGCCAAGTCCATATTTTCCAACTACTTTGCCTTCTTCTTTGTTGCCAGCTTTTGCATTCCAGTCACCCAGTACTATCAGGATATCCTGTTTGCATGTTCTGTTAATTTCAGCTTGTACTTGTTCATAGAACTCTTCAATTTCAGTCTCTTCTGCAGCTGTTGTTGGGGCATATACTTGAATTATAGCCCATCTGGGCAGCAGCAGAATGGGATAGTGTTGACGGCGGAGGATCACATTTTTGTGACAACAGCAACACCACCAAACTTAAACTGCGCGGAAGAAAGGCCCGGCAATCTACTTCTGTATCTTGCCATGAAAACCCAATGGATAGTTACAACAAAACAAATTGTGCTATGGTGCTGGAAGATGAGACCCCCAGGTCAGAAGGCACTCAACTAGCTACTGGGGAAGAGCTGAAGACTTTTCAGAGTAAAGCCAGCATTTATGATGTGGTTGGATCAAAGCCCTCGGGAAGTCTGACTGCTGATGTAGCTGCGCATGAAATGAGAGTCAGAAGCTGTAAAGATGTCTTACACATTGGAACATGGAACGTACGAAGCATGAACCAAGGGAAGTTGGAGGTGGTCAAGAATGAAATGGAACGTGTACAATTTGATCTGTTGGGTGTCAGCGAACTGAAATGGACTGGCATCGGGCACTTTGCATCAGATGATCACATGGTCTATTATGCTGGAAATGAAAGACAAAGAAGAAATGGTGTTGCATTTATAATAAAGAAGAAATTTGCAAGAACTGTAATGAAATACAATGCAGTCAGCGAACGTCAGAAAGGATTAAAGTTTTGCAGGGAACAAAATATGCTGTAGAATCTCTATGGATTGAAATTCCATTTATGAAGGGGAAGGTGATGGCAGTGGGAGTATACTATCGACCACCTGGCCAGAATGAACAAATGGATGATGAAATGCTCAAAGAAATCAAGGAAGCTAACAAAAGCCACAACAGAGTAGTAATAATGGGTGATTTCAATTACCCCGGTATCGACTGGGACAGTGTCACAGCAGGACAAGCTAAAGAGATAAAGTTTCTAGATGAAATAAATGACTGCTTCTTGGAGCAGCTGGTTCATGAACCGACCAGAGGGGAAGCCATACTGGACCTAGTCCTTAGTGGAACGCCAGATCTGGTGCAAGAAATAAGGGTGTTGGGACCACTTGGCAATAGTGATCATAGTATGATCATGTTTGATTTAATCAGTGGAGGACAGATAGTAAAGGAATCCACAGTACTACCTTTTAACTTTCAAAAGGGTGACTATGATAGAATGAGGAATATAGTTCGGAAAAAAACTAAAAGGAGCGGTTCCAAAGGTTAAAGACTTACAGCAAGCTTGGGTGTTATTTAAAAATACTATCCTCGAAGCCCAGACCAGCTGTATTCCACGCATTAAGAAAAGTGGAAGAAAGTCCAAAAAACTGCCAGCATGGTTTAAAGGTGAGGTCAGAGAGGCTGTTGCTGCCAAAAGAGCAACCTTCAGAAAATGGAAAAAAGAGCCAAATGATGAAAACTGGAAACAGCACAAGCACTGGCAAGTTAAATGCAAAGCATTGATAAGGCAGGCAAAGCGGGAATTTGAGAAGAAACTTGCTACGGAAGCAAAAACACGAAATAAAGACTTTTTCAAGTACATTCGTAGCAAAAGGCCTGTGAGAGAGTCAATTGGACCATTAGATGATAGAGGGGTAAAAGGGGCAGTAAGAGGAGACAAGGCTATAGCAGAGAGACTGAATGAATTCTTTGCTTCGGTCTTTACTGAGGAAGATGTAGGGGTGTTACCCAAGACTGAAGTGGTATTTAAAGGTGATACTGCAGAGGAATTGAGAGAAATATCGCTACACCGGGAAGATATATTACAACTATTTGATAAACTGAATAGTAGCAAATCACCTGGACCGGATGGTATACATCCCAGAGTGTTGAAAGAACTGAAATATGAGATTGCAGACCTGTTATTGGTAATCTGTGAACTTTCATTAAAATCATCTGTAATACCTGAAGATTGGAGGGTCGCCAACGTAACACCAATTTTTAAAAAGGGTTCCAGGGGTGACCCGGGAAATTACAGACCGGTGAGCCTGACGTCAGTACCAGGGAAAATGGTAGAAGCCATCATAAAGAACAAAATTACACAGCATGTAGATAGTCATGGCCTAATGGGAGACAGCCAACATGGCTTTAGACAAGGCAGATCTTGTCTTACTAATCTGATCTGTTTTTTGAAGGTGTGCATAAACAGGTAGACAAAGGTGAGTCGGTTGATATAGTGTATCTGGACTTTCAGAAAGCTTTTGACAAGGTCCCCCATCAGAGACTTTTGGCGAAGCTAAAAAGTCATGGGATAGGAGGCAGTGTACTATTGTGGATCGGGAACTGGTTAAAAGATAGAAAGCAGAGGGTAGGGCTAAATGGCCAATATTCCCAATGGAAAAAGGTGAATAGTGGAGTACCCCAGGGATCTGTACTGGGTCCGCTACTTTTTGACATATTCATAAATGACCTGGAAAAGGGAATAACTAGTGAGGTAATCAAATTTGCAGATGACACAAAACTGTTTAAAGTTGTTAAAACCCAAGAGGATTGTGGAAAACTGCAGGAGGATCTGGATAAATTGGAAGACTGGGCATCCAAATGGCAGATGAAATTTAATGTGGACAAGTGCAAAGTTATGCACCTAGGAAAGAACAACCCACACTATAGTTACAAGATGCAAGGCTCCACATTAGAAACCACCACCCAGGAAAAAGATTTAGGAGTCATCGTGGATAACATGTTAAAACCCTCCGCCCAGTGTGCAGCGGCGGCCAAGAAAGCAAATAGAATGCTAGGTATCCTAAGGAAAGGGATGGAGAATAAAACAAAGGATATTATAATGCCTCTGTATCGCTCCATGGTACGACCGCACCTTGAATATTGTGTGCAATTCTGGTCACCGTATCTTAAAAAGGACATAGAGTTATTAGAAAAAGTACAGAGAAGAGCCACCAAATTGGTGAAGGGGATGGAAGGCTACTCCTATGAAGAGAGGCTAAAAAGGTTAGGGCTCTTTAACCTAGAAAAGAGGCGGCTGAGGGGAGATATGATAGAGGTGTATAAATTAATGAATGGAGTGGAACGGATAAACGTGGATAAATTGTTTACGCTATCAGAATATAGAAGGACTAGGGGGCATGTAATGAAGCTACAGGGTAAACTATTTAAGACAAATAGGAGAAAATATTTCTTCTCTCAACGTGTAATCAAACTCTGGAATCTGTTACCGGAGGATGTAGTAAGGGCTGTTAGTATAGCTGGGTTTAAAAAAGGTTTGGACAAGTTCCTGGAGGAAAGGTCCATAAACCACTATTAAAAAGGGACCCAGGATATCAATGCTTGGCCTAGTACAAGCACTGCAGAACCTGTGTCTTTTGGGGAAACTGCTAGGTACGTATGACCTAGATTGGCCACTGTTGGAAACAGGATACTGGGCTTGATGGACCTCGGTCTGACCCAGTATGGCATTTCTTATGTTCTTATGTTCTTAATCTCTATTTGTCGCCCATTAGGCCATAGCAAAAATCAATGAACAATTCCCTTCAAACAAATAAGTCAGCGGTCTGATGTTATATTATGCAGCAATGCATTCATTCACACCTACTTATTCTCCTTATAGTATGAAACATGCATTAGGATATTTTTATATAAAGAACCAGTGGTCTCAGACTGTTGATAATGTTGCTCCAGACATGACTCTTATGAGCTAAACGTTAGAGATGGCATCAATGACCACATTGACTTAGGTTCTTTGATCATATATCCGATGTTGCTACTTTCAAAAATTTGTTAAACAAAATCAGACTTAACTTAAGTAGTATTCCAGTTTATTGCAATATTGGCACGTATGGAAGTAAACTGGAATACTACTTAAGTTAAGTCTGATTTTGTTTAACAAATTTTTGAAAGTAGCAACATCGGATATATGATCAAAGAACCTAAGTCAATGTGGTCATTGATGCCATCTCTAACGTTTAGCTCATAAGAGTCATGTCTGGAGCAACATTATCAACAGTCTGAGACCACTGGTTCTTTATATAAAAATATCCTAATGCATGTTTCATACTATAAGGAGAATAAGTAGGTGTGAATGAATGCATTGCTGCATAATATAACATCAGACCGCTGACTTATTTGTTTGAAGGGAATTGTTCATTGATTTTTGCTATTCGTTTATCCCTTCACAAAACGATCAAAATTCATTTTTAGTGTAGTCCCATTAGGCCATGACTATCTACTTGCTGAGTAATTTTGTTCTTTATGATGGTTTCTACCATTTTCCCCGGTACTGACGTCAGGCTCACCGGGCTGTAGTTTCCCGGATCACCCCTGGAACCCTTTTTAAAAATTGGTGTTACATTGGCGATCCTCCAATCTTCAGGTATTACAGATGATTTTATTATATATGATTTTAATGAAAGTTCAGAGATTACTAATAGCAGGTCTGCAATCTCATATTTCAGTTCTTTCAACACACTTGGATGTATACCATCCGGCCCAGGTCATTTGCTACTCTTCAATTTATCTAATAGTTGTAATACATCTTCCCGATGTATCGATATTTCCTTCAATTCTTCCGCACCTTTAAATACCACTTCAGTCATGGGTAACATCCCTACATCTTTCTCAGTAAAGACCGAAGCAAAGAATTCATCATACTGGCACCAATAATCAAATACCACCAAACATTCATCAAAAAAACTCAAAGACATGTTCAGCAAACCACATAAAATCAAATACCACCAAACACGTTCAAATACCACCACCCGTGATTTAATAAATTCTGCACACACTGTAGAATCAACGCAAAGGTAAGGTGAAATAAAATTGCAGTGTAGAATCAACGCAAAGGCAAGGCAAAATAAAATTGCAGAGGCAAGCAAAAGTCACAGTGGTCTGAACCACTTCGAAGGCAAGGAGCCAAGTGGGGCTGGCGATCTACCTCTGACCCCTCTGCGATCTACAGGTAGATCGCGATCTACCTGTTGGACATGCCTGATATAGTATATTTTCTTTATAGCTCTTGAGTAATTTTTGTAAGATTTGTATTACTTTGCAATATGCCCAGTACTAATGAGAATTTATATTGCTGTTACACAGATGATATCAGAATCAAAAATTATTTTTGGTATGCTGAGTTCTGATTGAAATGTCCTGGTTCAGCTCTGCACCAATTGTTGGGAGAGGAGTTTCTTGGGACGCAAAAAGAAAAAGCAAGAACCACGGCACTGATTAAAGCACCAAAATAAAATAAGAAATACCATACTGGTCCACAAAGCCCAGTAACCTGCTTCCAACAGCAGCCAATCCAGGTTACAGGTACATATGGAGAAAGCATTCCATCCCCAGCACAATGTCAGCAGCAGTGGGATTTGAGCCCTGGCTGCCCTGTTCCTAACCCACTACTCTAACCATTAGTTATAATCTATGCTATGGTTCTCGCTTTTTCCTTTGTGCTCCTTGGTGTGTTACCACCTTGCATCTCCTTTGCCTTTTCCAGAAAGTGTAGTTACTCTCCTGTAACAGGTGTTCTCCAGAGACAGCAGGAATCAATCCTCACACATGGGTGATGTCGGCAGCGACAGAGCCCGTGCGGAGCATTTCCACAGCTTTCAAAAAAAAAAACCTTTGGGAATGCCACCATGCATATGACACCGAGACACTGAGAACTGAAGCTTCTTGAAAGCATAAGCTCATCTGGTCGAGTCCTTCCGCAAGGCCAGAAGAATGTCCTCAATCTCCACAGGGAGATGGTAGGAGGCTAGAGCGACCCGCTCAGCCTCCAAGCTGTGAGGGACAGGGACCTCAGAATGGAATGAAGAAGCAGGCCATCCTCCTGCATCAGCAGCTCTGGTGAGAACCTGAGCGGGACAGGGGGGTCCGTCGAGAGATGGAGCAGCAGGGGGAAATCAAGGCTGCCTGGGCCACCTTGGGACTATGAGAATCATCGAAGTCTTGTCCCGTTGGACCTTGAGAAGGGTCCAAGCAATGAGGGGCAAGGGAGAGAAGGCATATAGCAACCCCGTGTACCAAGAGATGGGGGCCACCCTGTCCGTGTGCGGGAGGGGACTGCAGAAACGAGGAAGCTGTGAGTTCGCCGGGCTGAAAAAGAGGTCCAGGTCCAGAGTCCTCCAATGCTGGAAGAGGCGCTGTGCTGTTCGGGGACACAGGTGCCACTCATGCGGCTGGAGGACCCTGCTGAGTCGGTCTGCCAATACACTGTCCTGACCCAGGAGGTAGGTGGCCTAGTGGTCATACCTTGGCTCACTGCAAAGGAGCATAGGACTATCGCATCCGCACAGAGGCTGTAGGAGCTGGTGCCCCCTATTTGTTCACATAGAACATTGTGACCTGGTTGTCCATTTGGACCAGCACTGCTCGGTGCTGCAAGTGGTCCCTGAAAACCCAGAGAGCAAGGCGAATTGCGCGGAGTTCCAGCAGGTTGATCTGCTGCCAGGACTCCTCGAGGGACCAGGACCTTTGAGTGCACCATCCTTCGCAGTAGGCTCCCCAGCCCGCCAGGGAGGCGTCCGTGGTCAAAACCACCTGATGCACTGGGGCTTGGAAGGGCATACCGTGAAGCAGGTTCTGAAACTCCTGCCACCAAGTCAGAGGCTCCGCCATGCTGGGAAAGACCAAAACAGGGTCCCGAAGGCGGCCAGCCGACTGCCCCCATTGTTCTCTGAGGCACCACTGTGTCGCCCGCATTAAAGACAGGTGTTGGGCACGACATGGACTGTGGAGGCCATGTTGCTAAGGCGGCAAAAGCATCGTCCCTGCCGGAACGGAGCCCTGCATCGCACTTCGGACGCCAGAGACACGAGGCGGTCCGCTCTGTCCTGAGGGAGAAAAGCCAGGGCCTGGAGAGTGTCCAAGCAAGCCCCGATGAACTCCAGGGACTGAACTGGAGTGAGGTAGGACTTTGGGTAATTGATTCCGAACCCCAGATGTGCCAGGAAGCAAATGATGCGGTTCGTGGCCTGTCTGGCTTCAGAGGCCATGCCCTCCGTTACGAGCCGGTCATCTAGATATGGTTAGATGAAAATGCTTTGCAGTCCCAGATGGGCCACAGCCACGGCCAGGCACTTCGTGAAGACCTGCGGGGTGGACGCGAGAACGAAGGGAAGTACCCTGTACTGGTAATGGTTTCCCTGAACCATAGAAACATAGAAATATGATGACAGAAAAAGACCACATGGCCTATCTAGTCTGTCCTTCCATATCAACAACTACAACAGTCCCCTTTTTACCTTTAGAGATCCTCTGTTTGTCCCATGCTTTTTTGAATTCAGTTACTGTCCTCATCTCTACCACCTCCACTGGGAGACTATTCCATAGATCCACTACTCTTTCCGTAAAGAAATATTTCCGCATATCACTCCTGAATCTATCTCCCTTCACCCTCATCCTATGTCCCCTCGTAGCAGAACTTGCTTTCAATTGAAAGAGGCTCTCTCACTGAACATTTATGCCATGGAGGTATTTAAACATCTCAATCATATCACCTCTATCCTGCCTTTCCTCTAAGGCAGTGTTTCCCAACCCAGTCCTACGGGGCACACCGGCCAGTCAGGTTTTCGGGATAGCCCTAATGACTATGCATGAGATATATATGCATTAGAGATATCCTGCCAACCTGACTGGTTTGTGGCCCTCCAGGGCTGGATTTGGAGACCCCTGCCTTACACCTCTGTCATTTAAGATTGTGAGTGGGCAAGGTGCAGATGTCCTAGACATCAAAAGGGTATATAGAATGTGACACATTCCTCCTCGATTCTCACCACCACCAAAATATTGTCTATTAGACAACTTTTTGGTGGTGGTGAGAATTGAGGAGGAATGTGTCACATTCTATATACCCTTTCGATGTCTAGGACATCTGCACCTTGCCCACTCACAATCTTAAATGACAGAGGTGTAAGGCAGGGGTCTCCAAATCCAGCCCTGGAGGGCCACAAACCAGTCAGGTTGGCAGGATATCTCTAATGCATATATATCTCATGCATAGTCATTAGGGATATCCCGAAAACCTGACTGGCCGGTGTGCCCCGTAGGACTGGGTTGGGAAACACTGCTCTAAGGTGTACATATTAAGATCCTTCAGTCTGTCCTCATATGCTTTATAATGAAGACCACTAATCATTTTAGTAGCCACCCTCTGCACCGACTCCATCCTGTTCACATCCTTTTCAAGGTGCGGTCTCCAGAATTGCACACTATACTCCAAATAAGGTTGCACCAAAGACTTATACAGAGGCACTATCACCTCCTTTTTTCTGCTAGCCATTCCTTTCCATATGCACCCAAGCATCCTTCTAGCTTTTGCCATCGCCTTTTCTACCTGTTTAGCTACTTTAAGATCATCAGACACAACCACGCCTAGGTCCTGCTCTTCTTTAGTGGACAAAAGTACTTCACCCCCTATACTATATTGCTCCCTTGGAGTGCTGCAGCCCAAATGCATGACCTTACATTTTTTAACATTAAATCCCAGCTGCCAAATTCTAGACCATTCTTCAAGCTTAGCTAGATCCCTCCTCATGTTATCTACACCTTCCTGGGTGTCTACTCTATTGCAGATTTTGGATCATCCGCAAAGAGGCAAACCTTACCCGACAGCCCTTCCGCTATATCACTAACAAAGATGTTAAAAAGAATCGGACCAAGGACAGATCCCTGGGGCACACCACTGGTAACATCTTTCTCCTCAGAGTGAGCTCCATTTACTTGTACTCTTTGTCGCCTCCCACCCAACCAATTTCTAACCCAAGTAGTAACTTTAGGGTCCATCCCTAGGGTGCTCAGTTTGTTTATAAGTCGCCCGTGAGGAACAGTGTCAAAGGCTTTACTGAAATCTAAATGCACCACATCTAGAGCTCTCCCTCGGTCCAACTCCCTGGTCACCCAGTCAAAGAAATCAATCAGATTTGTCTGACAAGACCTGCCTCTGGTGAATCCATGCTGCCTCGGATCCTATAGTCCGCTGGACTCCAAAAACCTCACTATTTTCTCTTTCAGCAGTGTTTCCAATAATTTACTCACCACCGAAGTTAAACTAACCGGCCTGTAGTTTTCAACCACATCCTTACTTCCGCTTTTGTGTAAAGGCACCACGAGCCTCTCTCCAGGCCTTTGGCACCATTCCCGACTCCAACGAGGCATTGAAAAGGTCAGTCAGTGGAGTTGCTATTTATTTTATTTATTTATTTATTTGGTAAACATTTATAAGCCGCCACTTCCAGCGATCAGCAGCGGACCATGGTGTAAATACAGGGAATAACTTATTCAATCAAAGATACAGTATGATTTGAGGGAAGGGTACACCAGAATCACAAAGAATTTCAAATATACATTACATTTTGATCATCCAGGTGTGAGTAACAACAATGTGCTACAATCACATAGAATTACAAATATACATTACATTTTGATCATGCAGGTTTGGGCAACAAAGTGAGCTAATAAATAAACATTTGTTTGATCAGATTTTAAATATACATTACAGGTTTTTCAAGTACATAGAATACATTTGTATATGCAATCCTACTAACATTGACATCGAGTCTATTTTGTCTCCTAAGCTTCAGGGGTTAGGCAACTTGGGTAGTGAGAGGGTGATGAAAAAACTGTCTAGGTGATACCGTAATGTTCTTGGAAAAGGTGGGTTTTAAGCTTCTTTCTGAAGTCCTGAATATTGTTGATCAGTCGTAACTCATACGGAAGCTTGTTCCGTATGAGTTTGTTGCTAGAACGTCCCCAAGTTCCCTCAGTATTCTAGGGTGTATCCCATCCGGTCCCATCGCTTTGTCTACTTTAAGTTGAGCTAGTTTCTCACGAACACAGTCTACCATGAAGCATGAAGCGGAGGTACTTCCTGTGTTTGGCATGGACGAGGATGTGAGCGTAAACATCCATTAAGTCCAAGGAGTATAGCCAGTCGTCTCACTGGAGATAGGGCAGTAACGTTCCAAGGGAGAGCATCTTGAACTTCACCTGCACCAGGAACTTGTTTAGGTTCCACAGATGGAGGATGGGGGAAGGCCCCCTGTACCCTTCGGGACGAGGAAGTATCGGGAGTGAAACCCCTGTCCTCGGAGTTGTGGTGGAACTGGTTCTACCGCACTGTCCTCGAGGCGGCCTGTGAGTTCCTGACAGGAGGGCCTGGTGCTGGGGAAGCAGACGTGGTTCCCTGGGAAAGTATGGAGGAGGGGCCTGGTCCAGATGGAGGCGACAGCCCTCCCGAATGACCTAGAGAACCCAGGCGTCAGTGGAGATGGACTCCCACCTGTAGGAGAAATGGACCAGATGTTCCCTGACGGATGGCCGCCCTGCCAGAGAATGAGAGGCTATGCTGATGGTGTCAAAACCCCAAGGCTGGTTGAGCTGGAGCCCTTCGGCTTGCAAGGACCGTGGACTTGTTCTGGTCCTGAACGGGGGTAGACACCACGGATAGGCCAGGTAGCCCCTGTACGGGAGCCCCTTTTGTTGGAAGAACGGCTTCTTGTTCTGCTGCTTCTTCCTGGGGAGGGAGGAAGTCTGCTGGGAGAGGCAAGTATGAGTTACGTACTCTGTCTTGATCTCCACGACCTTGTCCTCCATGGGCTTGCCAAATAGCTGCTCCCCAAGGCAAGGGGCATCCAGCAGTTTCTCCTGGACCCACTGCTCCAGGTCCGAGGACTGGAGCCAAGCCTGCTGGCGGGCTCTAATGCCAGCCGTCACCACCCGGGCAGAAGACGCAAAGCCGTCGTTTGCTGTTCACGAGAGGTACTTTGAGCGGGCCTGAAAGTATCAGAGATGGTCTCCGTCGAGGCCCACCGCAAAGCCTCCAAGCTCCTTAGCGAGGTCACAGAGGAATATTCCAATATGTAACTGATAATCTTGGATGCGGCATGACAGCATGGAGCCCTGGTAAGCCTTGCACCTGAGGGCGTTGAGGGTACGAGACTCCCTGTCTGGCAGGATGGTCGAATGAGTTTCGGGCTCTTGAACTTCCGCATGGCCGATTCGACCACCATCGAGGTGTAGGGAAGCTGGGCTTTCCAAAACCCCAGACTGGGCTTTCCAAAACCCTGGACCTTGTACATAGCGTCCAGGCACTTGCTCACAATTGGGACAGAGGTGGGGTCTCCTACATGCAGAGTAGGAGACAGTTCAGAATGGGAGGAACCAGCACAGAGAGCCTCTCTTGGAGGAGCTTCATATTGGCATGATATTGAGCTCCTCAGTGCGGGGCTCCGCCTCCGACTCAGTAGCGAGCGCTAGAGCCTGTGCCATGTCCCAGACGAACTCCAGGAAGGAGGTACCCTCGGGAGGTGACTGCTGCATCTGGTTTGGTGGGGAGAGGTCGGAGGGGAGGTCTTGGTGGAACCAAGTTTCTGGGGAGGTCTCTCCATCGGACTCTCAGTCTGAGTAGTCCGTGGAGGACTCGAGGTCGGGTGGCTCCAGATGGGTCGGTGACCTGCGCTGGGTCTCCGAGGCCAAAACTTGCACAGAGCCGGAAACGCTCGCCCACAAAGATCTCGCACCCGAGGAGCAGTACAGAGATTGAGACCCGCGCCAAGGATCCTCACAAGGCTTCAGGCTCTTGGGAGTCACAATGGTGGCCTGGGGAGTCCTCGTGGTCGAGGTGCATACCGGTGGGGCCGGGCATCAATGCCTGTTGGGCAGAGAGGAACGCAGAAACGCTACGTTCCAAGGCCAGCATCCAAGCCTCCCACTCAGAAGTGGGGCCCTGAGACACTGATGCCGGGGTGACCAGGTCAGGTGTTGAGGAGGAGAGGGGGCCCTCACTGGGACAACCCTCAGGAGACTGGGCACCATTGCCAGAGGCCTCCGTATCAATTTGAGGTACCTTACAGGGCCACTCCCTCTCCAGAGACTGCCGAGGAGGGCTGAGACTGGGCAGAGTCCTTGAAGCCTTCTTCTTTTTCCGCTAACATTCAGGCGACCCCTGGTCAGAGTGTCGCCGGGACTGGGGAGGAGCCTTTGGAGACTCCAGAGCTTGCGCGGCCGAAGAGCGGGATGCTACCAGGGCTGCCTTACAGAAAAGATCATCCAGCTTCTGCTTACGACTGGATGGCCTTGGAGGACATCTTCTTACAGAGGGAGCATAGCTCCGGGTCATGGTAAGCTCCTAGGCACCTGAGACAACAGTCACGGGTGTCGGTGAGCGACATGTTTTTGTAGCATCTATCACATTTCTTGAAACTGGGGAGGACATTGAAGCGAAAAGGGCCTCTGCGAGGTCGAAGACCCTTGATGTGACCAGCGGTTAAAAAAAAAAAAAAAAGAGGCGCAAAGTGCAGCATAAGAGAAGAAAAGGTAAAAAGAGAAAAACCCCGAGGCCAGGGCCAAAGCAGAGGTGCTCGGGAGGCGGGAAGAGGACCGGCGAGGGCTGGTAGAGCATAAACTGGTTGGAACAAAGACAAACTTTTTCCAGGGACGAGACGCACGTCCAAGGGCTCCGCGGAAAAAGGGAGACTGAGTAAGTTGTCACCCTTGGGCGGGAAGGGGACCACGAATGCATGGTGGCATTCCCAAAGGCTTTCTTTGAAAGCTGGGGAAATGCTCTGCGCGGGCTCTGTTGGTGCCAACGTCACCCATATGTGAGGACTGACTTCTTGCTTGTTCCTGGAGAATATATATTTACATTAAATACCATGCCAGTCCAGTGTGCAGTGGCAGGAGTCTATGTTTTATATTAGATTCCTAGGCTACATAATTAAACTTCTACAATTTTTGCTGAACATTAACATCGCAAAGTTTAAAAAGAAAATTATATAGACTGGGAATATGTTGTTTTCTTTATCCTTGTGGCAACTACCTAACTGGTCTCCTGAGCGAGGGGATCCCCCTTTTTATGACTATAGCTCTGAGGAGGCCCCTACATTTTGGCTGGCGGAGGGGGGGCACCATCTCATCTGCTGTCTCAGGCTGGCTAACTGCTTATGTCACTGTGTTGTGCAACATCTCACCACCTGTCTGCTATAATATTTTTCATCTCTCTCACTCTGTTTTTCTTTTTCAGGTTTTTTTGTAGCACACTGCTCCATTGCTTTGTCACGCAACTGGAGGTGGCAGAAATATGGAGCAAAGAATCAATTGAAATTTCTGGTTAAGATGGAGAAGGGCCCAAATGAGTGTCTCCAACTTCTCCAAAAGGCTTATGGAGAAGATGCAATGTCAAGGCCGTGAGTCTTCGAGTGGCACAAACGCTTCAAGACTGGCCGCGAGGAGGTGGAGGATGACCCCAAGTTAGGACAGCCTTCCACAACAAAGATGGCTGAGAACATTGACAGAGTGAACCAGCTGGTGCGGAGTGGTCACAGATTGATGGTGCAGATGATAGCTGAGGAGTTCAGCCTGAACAGGGAGTCAGTGCAGACCATCTTGGTGCAGGAGCTGGGGATGCAGAAGGTGTGCGCCAAGATGCTGCCCAAGCTTTTATCAGATGACCAGAAGGAGCACCGGGTCAATATTTGTCGAGACTTGCTAGAGAAGATCGGAGAAGATCCAGAGCTCATTGGTCGAGTTATTACAGTCTTTGACCCTGAAAGCAAGAGAGAGAGCCTGAAGTTGAAGACTCGACTGTCACCCAGACCCAAGAAGGCACACATGTCCAAATCAAGGATCAAAATCATGCTGATCCCATTCTTCGACCAGAAGGGAGTAGTCCATCATGAGTTTGTGCCTGAGGGTCAGACAGTCAACCAGCACCTTCTACCAACAGGTCCTCAATCGCCTCCATGACCGGGTTCAATGCAGCAGATGGGCTCTGTGGAGAGAAGTTGTGGCTGCTCCACCACGACAACACGCTCGCACACACCACGCTCAGAGTGAGGCAGTTCTTGGCCAACAAACAGATCACATCTCTCAACCACCCTCCTTATTCCCCAGATCTCACACCGTGTGACTTCTGGCTCTTCCCCAGGCTGAAGACTGTGCTCAAAGGAACTCATTTCGCCTCTGTAGAAGAGATCAAGGCCACTGTGATGAGGGAGCTGAGGGACCTCAAGGAGGAGGACTTTACCGAGTGCTTCCATATGTGGCAGAAGTGAATGCAGAAGTGCATTAACTCTAGGAGAGATTACTTTGAAGGGGACAATGCGTAATTTCTCTGTAGATTTTGTAATAAAACATTTATGGGACAGTCTCGTTTCTTTTTTGTCACACCTTGTGCATCTTCTTGGTTTATCAAAATGTGTTTCAATTCTTCTGCTACATCACCTTAAAATACCATTTTGGGCATGGGTAACTTCCCTACCTCTTCTTCATTAAAGACCGAAGCAAAGAATTCATTCAGTCTCTCCACTATGGCCTTGTTCTCCCTTAGTGCTCCTTTACCACTCTATTATTTAATGGTCCAACTGACTCTCACAGGTTTTTTGCTATGAAAGCACCTGAAAAAGTTTATATTGTGAATTTTTGCTTCCATGGCAAGCATTTTTGAAATTCTCGCTTTGCCTGCCTTATCAAAGCCTTGCATCTAACTTGCCAGTGCTTATGTTGCTTCCCGTTTTCATCATTGTCTCCTCTTTCCATTTCCTGAAATATGCTTTTTTGGCTACAACAGCATCTCACCTTTAAACTATGCTGGCAGTTTTCTGGCCTTCCTTCCACCTTTCTTAAAGCATGGAATACATATGGTCTGAGCTTCCAAGATTGTTTAAAAATACTATGTCCATGCTTGATGTAAACCTTTAACATTTGCAGCTGCACCGTTAACTATTTTCCTCATTTTATGATACTGTCCCTCTTGAAAGTTAAAAGGTAGTACTGTGGATTTCCCTACTGTCCTCCCTCCATTTATTAAAACAAATGTGATCATGCTATGATCACTATGTCAAGTGGTCCTAACACTTATCTCTTGCACCAGATCCTGTGTTCCATTAAGGACTAGGTCCAAAATAGCTTCCCTTATTGTCGGTTGTGATAAGAAAGCTTATCATAGTTCAGGAAGAAATAATACAAGAGGTGAATTGGCTCTGAATAAGCAACCTGTGCTGGCTGGTAAAAGCACTAAAACAGAGTGTTTACCTAAAAGACTACCAGACCCAGAATGCACTGGTTTACAGAAAGTCTCTAGGAGAGCTGAAATAGGGAAATGTGTGCCTAATCAGAGAAGCAATGATGTAATCCCTAATCACCCATCTCCTAGGGCAGGGATTGATTCAGAACACCTGGACTGTGCTAGGGTGGAGCGGCCATCTAGGCACTTTAAAACTAGAAGAAATTCTTCAGACAGGGAGCAAAGAGAATAGCAAGGCTGGCAAAGACGGCAAGAGGAGAGACGAAGCCTGAACAGAAGGAAGAACAGCCAGACATCCAGGAGGTCTAAGAAAGGAGCCCACGGCAGTACGTATGCTGGGAGAGATTCCTGGGGCAAGCATTCTTCATTGGACTGGAAGAAACCAGAGGCTTGGAGATCTACAGCCAGGAACCCCCAGAGAGCACCCGTAAAGGAGACGACTGCATCTACAGAAAGAAGGAGCTCTAATACCTATTTAAGGAGGTATGGGAAAAGAGACCTAAAGTCCAGAGATTCTGACTGGAGAGCTGGGCACAGAAGCTTTGCTACCTACTGGCCAAAATACCCAGAGAGGAAACCTAATGACAACGTGATCTCAGGTATGAACTCTGATCTGTTCCCTAGCTTTGCACAAGGAAGACAGCAGGGAAACAGTTTCTATCCTGGTAGAGATCAGTTAGAGAATTCCTCTGAGCCAGTGTATGAAAGTGATCCTATGATATTTCAAGAGCAAGGGGAAATATCAGATGAGAAAGTGTAATGCATGGATTGCTCTCTTTCTAGGCTGCTGTTCTAAAGTAATCCTTAGTTAAGCATCAAACACCAAAAGGAACTGTACTGTTTTTTTAGCTTCCCAGAAAAGGTTCTTTGAGAGAAAGCTTTGGGGGAAAGTTGGAGCCACGTGGAGAGTGGACCAGCAATGGTTTACAGCTGGTTAAGCACCTGTGATTAGAGCAAGGCACAAGTGCACGTGGAATTTTGGAAAGAAAACTTCTTCACTGTGTGAAAGGAAGAAAGTTGTTTTTTTGATAAAGAGAATTTTCCTTTTGGGTTTATTTTTCATTCCAGCACTGCTAAGAAAGTTTATTAGCAGGGGCTAGAAGAAAGACCTTTTCTGTTCCATCAAGGTCTTTACTAAGTTGTTGCCTAAGTAATTCAGTTGCCTTATTTGTTTTGTTTCCTGACTACAATTCCTGAAGAAATTATCCTGTTGATGTTACCAAGTATATCTGTGCGAGGGAATAACTCCCCATAAATAAAATCTGTTTTCTGCTTTACACTCAAGCAACTACAATTCATTATTCTGGTTAAACGGCTGATTTTGTGTGATTGAACTACAACACCCACAATCCTTTGCAAGTCAAGTAAATTCCTGTCTTTGCCAAGATTGTGGAACTTTCACAACAAGCACCCCCGTTTACATGGTTCATGAACCAGCTGCTCCAAGCAGCAGTCATTTAATTCTTCTAGAAGAGGGGTTCCAAACCTGCATCCCAGCCTGAAAATCTCTCTCATGCATATTCATTGTGGATATCCAGAAAACCTGACTGGCTGGGGAGGCCTCAGGGCAAGTTTGAGAACCCCTGATCTAGAAACTTTATCTCCCTAGCTTGTCCTGCTGGAACACTGACCCATTCAATAGTGGGATAATTAAAGTCATCCATTATTACTACATTGTAATTTTTATTAGCTTCCCTGATTTCTTTTAGCATTTCATCATCCAGCTGTTCATTCTGGACAGGCAGATGGTAGTACGCTCTCACTGCCATTGCCCTCCCCTTTTTACATAGAATTTCTATTCATAGAGATTCTACAGTGTGTTTTGTTTCCTGTAAAAAAACTTTCATCCTGTGTAACAACGCCCTCTCTAACACAGAGTGCAACCCTCCACCTATCAATGCAATGTAGTTTCTACCCAGGTATTACGGCATCCTATTGGTTGTCCTCCTTCCATCAGGTCTCCTAGATGCCAATTATATCTAACCTTTCATTTACAGGGCCATACAAGCCATAATGCACCTGTGTGACTTGCACATCTGGCATGCCCCCCCAATCACATCTGTCCCATGCCCAGCATCTCCCCATCTTACCCCACACTTCTGTGTCCAGCCGGCTCCCCCCACACTGCCTGCCCTTGCCCTGCCACTGCTTTGTGTGTTCCCTTGGCAGTGGTGGCAGCTGTGGAGCGGACCTGTTCTCAAATTGAAAACAAAACACATAGGTTTTTCTGACTCCATGCAGGTCTGATCCCGCCCTCCTCTGATGTAGGCTCATGTCAGAGGAGGGAGAGACCAGACCAACCATTCAAGGGCAAAGTTGCAAAGACCCACAATCGAATGGCTGGTCTGGTCCCTCCCTCCTTTGACATGAGCCTACATCAGAGGGAGGGAGGGATCAGACCTGCATGCAAGCACGGAGTCAAAAAGACCCGTGTGGTTTTTTTTTTCAATTTGAGATCAGGTCCCCTGCTGTCACTGCCACTGAGGGAACACAAAAGCAGCAGCAGGGCAAGGGCAGGCAGTGTGGAAAGAAACAGAGGCCAGCAACTCCAAATTTGCCCCCAATCTTTTGAGCTCTGTGCAGCTGCACCACTCGTACAGGACTAGGTATAGTGCTGGTGCTATATATTCTAACTCTCCCATCTTATTTTTTAGACTTCTAGAAATTGCATACAGGCATTTTAGAGGTTGTATTTTATTCATATAACAATCTGGTTATCAATTGACAAGGGTAATTTGGAATCTTTCAGCTCTGTCTGCTCTGTACTTAAAGGCATCTGGGTTATTTTTATCTTTATTGGAAACTCCCTATCAGGATGCCCTAACTTACCTCTTTTGCTAGTATCCTTCAAGGATATATTCTTCCAAACCATGTGTTCTTGGGCGACCTTTGGCTTTCCCCTATTATCTAGTTTAAAAGCTGCTCACTCTCTATCCTTTTTAAGGGTTAATGCCAGCAGCCTGGTTCCACCCCAGTAACGGTGGAGCCCATCCTTTCGGAAAAGACCCTCCCTTCCCCAGAATTTTGCCCAGTTTCTAACAAATCCATAATCCTCTTCCTTACACCATCTTCTCATACATACATTGAGACTCTGGAGCAATGCCTACCTTTTGGGTCCTGCGCATGGAAGAAGAAGCATTTCTGAGAATGCTATCTGGAAGTACTGGATTTCACCTTCCTACCTAAAAGCCTAAATTTGGCCTCCAGAATCTCCCTCCAATATTTTCCTATGTCACTAGTACCAACATGTATCAAGACAGCAGGCTCCTCCCCAGGGCTATCTAAAACCTTGTCTAGGTGGCACGTGAGGTACGATATCTTTGCACCAGGCAGGCATGTTACCAGGCGATCCTCATGTCCACCAGTCATCCAGCTATCTTACATGCCTAATTATCAAACTGCCAACTATAACAGCTGTCTTAATCCTTTCCTCATGGGCACATGGTCCTGGAGAAACCGCTTTGGTGAGAGAGAGTTTTGCATCACCTGGAGGACAGGTCCTAGCAACAGGATCAATTCCTGCCACACCAAGGTGCTGCTCTCCTTTCATGTGACCTCTCTCTCCTTATTTATTTATTTATTTGGCATACATTTATACACCGCTCCTTCCAGCGATCAGAAGCGGTCCATCATTGTACAAGACAGGGAGAGGGGACAAGAGAAGGGAAGGATAAACAACGAGATGATTACAGTTATACAATTGATTTGCAAATAAATTACTGTTTAAACACCAGTATGAATTACAGATTGTTGTACAAGACATGGGAGAGGGGACAAGATAAGGGAGTGATTAACAACGGCACAATTACAGTTATACATATCATTGGCATACAGTTTGAACACCAGTGTAAATATACAACAGAGTCGCCATATATAAAGACATGATAGGAGAAATTATATACATATCGACATTTTGATCATCATGGAAGTGGACATCAAATGAGCATTAGGTTCATATGAGGCTTAGGCTTTTGAGGTAGGTGGGCCGCATGGGAGGGGATAGTTGGAGCCGGCTATGTGATGCCGTAGTGTATTTGGAATAGGTGTGTTTTAAGCTCTTTTCTGAAGACCTGTAAGTCCTTGATCTGACGTAGCTCGTGTGGCATCTGGTTCCAGAGCATGGGTGCTGAGTAGGTGAATGCCCGGTTGCTGGTCCGTTCTTTCACTAACCTTATGCTGCTGGGTACGCAGAGTGTGTTCAGGTTAGCAGTCCGTCGGCATCTGTTGGCAGGCTGAGTGGTGATAAGGTTATCGAGAAAGGAGGGAGATATTTTGTGGATAATTTTAAATGTAGATATCAGCATTTTGTAGATTATCCTTGCAGGTATGGGGAGCCAGTGGAGTTCTATAAGAACTGGAGTGATGTGGTCTGACAAGTTCTTATTCATGATAATTCTGGCTGATACATTTTGCGCCATTTGTAGGATGTTTAGTGTTTTTTTCGGTAGACCTTGCAGGATAGCGTTACAGTAATCCAGGTGAGGAGTGATGAGTGCCTGTGCTACGGTTCTAAAGTCCGAGTGGTCAATGATGCAGCGTATGGGTTGTAGAACTCTGAGTTTGTGAAAAATTGCTCTGTTAGTTATCCGGAGGTGTTTGTCCATCTTTAGGTTAGCATCGATTAGTACCCCTAGGTATTTGATCTCATTTTTGGAGAGATAGGTGTTTCCGTTCAGGGTGATAGATGCAGGAGGTTTGAAATCTTGTTTTCCTGATATGAACATCACTTCTGTTTTTTTGTGATTTATAGACATATTGTTGCATTGGAGCCAGTTTTGCAGATCGTGTAGGCATCCTTCTAATTGGTTGAGATTGGGGTTGTTTATATCAAGTTGTGTGTACAACATGATGTCATCTGCATATAGGTGGTAGCTGATACTATGCTTCTGGAAAATTGCACATACTGGCTGGATATAGACGTTAAACAACAGGGAGATGGCTGAGCCCTGTGGTATCCCTTGGGTTTGGGGGAAGGGTTTTGCTTGCTCGTTATTGAAGCGAACCTGATGCATTCTATTTGTTAGGTATGACTCAAACCACTTTATGGGTGTGCCTGTTATACCTATTGATTCTAGTCTGCGCAAGAATATTTGATGATGTACTGTGTCGAACGCCGCAGATATATCTATGAATATTAGTATGAACATCCTGTTTCTGTTTTCCAGCCCCTTGATGAGGTTGTCTAAGAGGGCTATAAAGTAGGGTATCGACACCATGGTGGGGTCTAAAACCATATTGATGCTCGTCAAGTATTTTGTGCTCATCTAGGTGGTCTTGCAGTTGCTGCTGAGTTACCTTCTCGATAATCTTTGCAAGAAAGGATATGCTTGAAATCGGCCGGTATGAGGTAGGGTCTTCTTCATTAAGAGCTTTATTTTTTAATATGGGTCTAATTAGCGATCTTTTAAGTTGAGCAGGCATGATACCTTGCTGCAGGGATTGATTGACTATGTGTGTTATCAGATGCGAAATTTAGTTTTTAGTTGATTTGATCCATTCTGCTGGACATGGATCTAGGAGAGATGCCGTTGTATGAAGGTTTGAGATCGTATTTAAGATTAGTTTTTCGTTAATTGTATGGAACGAAGACCATCCTTCATTGGGTTGAAAGCTTGTATTCTGACTGTCTGGTTGCTTTGGGACTATATCGATCATCTTCTGAGTTTGGAGAGGATGGCTAGTTGGATTGAGTTTGCTAGCATAGTGATCGGCCAGGTCCTGAGCCTTTATTTTCCCATTGCAGTTAGGTTCAGGCAATGGCTTCGTGAGTGACTTGACTAGCTCAAACAACTCTCTGGGTCTGTTAATGGCCTTATTGAGTACCTTGGTGTGATGTGCTTTCTTGGCCTTGCTGGTCTCATTTTTATATTTGGCTAGGAGCTCTAGGTATTCCATCTTGCAAAGGTCATCCTTGGTCTGTCTCCATCTTCTTTCCAATTTTCTTAACTCCTTTTTCATTTTGTGTAGCAGTGGAGTGTACCAAGGTTCTGTTTTTGTTTTCATTGGTCTGGCTGTTGACTTCCATGTTGGTTTAGAGTTGGTTTCGATTGTAGAGAACCATTGGTGAGTGAGGTCTTCAATGTTGGTGTTGTCAAGGGTTATGTGTTCCTCAAGAGAGCTTATTAGGGTTTCCTTGTTTAGCTGTTGGAATTTTCTCCTTTGTTGATTAGGTGTGTCGAAATCTAACTTGTATGTTTCAGAGGATAGATATATGGTGATCTGAATTTGATGGTGATCAGACCATGGGACCTGTGTAATAAGGATTTCAGGTTGTTCACATTCTCGATGCTGAGAGTTTTTAGGGAGGAATATCAGGTCTAAGGTATTTCCTTTGTTGTGGGTCTCCTCTTGAATTAGTTGATTATATCCGAGCTGGTCCATGGCTTCTAGGAAGGAGGTTGCCTGAATGTGTGGAATGGAGTTGAGATTGAAATCTCCCAGAATTATCTGGTATTTCTTAGTTGCAGTGGAGGAGAGGGTTCCCAATGCGTCAGCGAGGGCTTTGTGGTGCATTGATGGAGGTCTATACAGTAGGCATATTGACAAGGTTCGATTCTCCACTCGGAGGATATCGATTTCCTGTGTGGCAACTGTTGAAGTGATTGTTAACCCAAGGGAGGCCTTTGCCATGATTAGGACTCCCCCTCCCTTTTTGTGTCTGCATGGACAGTTGAATAACATGTAGCCTGGCTTGTTGATTTGGTTTAGTATAGCTGCGTCTGTGTTTGAGAGCCAAGTTTCTGTGATGCACAGGAGGTCAGGCCTGTCATCAGTAATGATATTGTGTATGATATGGGTCTTATTTCTTATGGACCTTGCGTTTATTAGAATGCAGGAGAGCCGGGACTGTGATGGGGTGCTAGGTTGCAGGAGCAAATTATGCTTTATTTTATTCCTAGACTTAGTTGGTTTCGTTTGTAAGGTGGTGTGGGAGTTGGGTGTCATGTTGGGCGGTCTCAAGTTGTACTGGGGTGTGACTGTGTTGATATGAGCGAGTGTAAAGAGTGTAGGGACAGAGAATGTTACATAGTAGTAAACTGGGTACCATGACCAATGAGTGTAGTATAGTCGGATTTGGTTATGGATATAATCAGATACAGACAATGAAATTGTAATGCAAACATATAGTATAAGCAAGCATCTTATGAGTGACATTGTGCTACAGTCAGATCTCGGACATTCGTGAGGTTAGGTTCCAGAACCCGTCGTGAATGAGGAGGATTCGTGGATGCCAAAAAAGCATCTTTCAGGAAATGGAAAAAAGAGCCAAACGACGAAACCTGGAAACAGCACAAGCACTGGCAAGTCAAATGCAAGGCATTGATAAGGCAGGCAAAGGGAGAATTTGAGAAGAAGCTTGCTGCAGAAGCAAAAACGCGAAGTAAAGACCTTTTCAAGTACATTCGTAGCAAAAAACCTGTGAGAGAGTCAGTTGGTCCATTAGATGATAAAGGGGTTAAAGGAGCACTAAGAGGCGACAAGGCGATAGCGGAGAGACTGAACGAATTCTTTGCTTCAGTCTTTACTGAGGAAGATGTAGGGATGTTACCCATGACTGAAGTGGTATTTAAAGGTGCAGAAGAATTGAAGGAAATATCGATACATCGAGAAGATGTATTACAACTATTAGATAAGCTGAAGAGTAGCAAATCACCTGGGCCGGATGGTATACATCCAAGGGTATTGAAAGAACTGAAATATGAGATTGCAGACCTGCTATTAGTAATCTGTGAACTATCATTAAAATCATCTCTAATACCTGAAGATTGAAGGATCGCCAATGTAACACCAATTTTTAAAAAGGGTTCCAGGGGTGATCCGGGAAACTACAGACCGGTGAGCCTAACGTCAATACCGGGAAAAATGATAGAAACCATCATAAAGAATAAAATTACTCAGCATGTAGATAGTCATGAACTAATGAGAGACAGCCAACATGGCTTTAGACAAGGAAGATCTTGTCTTACTAATCTGTTATGTTTTTTTGAAGGAGTGAATAATCAGGTGGACAAAGGTGAGTCGGTTGATATTGTGTATCTGGACTTTCAGAAAGCCTCTGACAAGGTCCCTCATGAGAGACTTTTGGCAAAACTAAAGAGTCATGGGATAGGAGGCAGTGTACTATTGTGGATCAGGAACTGGTTAAAAGATAGAAAGCAGAGGGTAGGGCTAAATGGCCAATTTTCCCAATGGAGAAAGGTGAATAGTGGTGTACCCCAGGGATCTGTGCTGGGTCCGCTGCTTTTTGACATATTCATAAATGACCTGGAAAGTGGAATAACGAGTGAGGTTATCAAATTTGCAGATGACACAAAACTATTTAAAGTTGTTAAAACCCAAGAGGACTGTGGAAAATTGCAAGAGGATCTTGATAAATTGGAAGACTGGGCATCAAAATGGCAGATGAAATTTAATGTGGACAAGTGCAAGGTTATGCACCTAGGGAAGAACAACCCAAACTATGGTTACACGATGCAAGGTTCCGCATTAGGAACCACCACCCAGGAAAAAGATTTAGGCGTCATTGTGGATACCATGTTAAAACCCTCGGCCCAGTGTGCAGCGGCGGCCAAGAGAGCAAATAGAATGCTAGGTATGATAAGGAAAGGAATGGAAAATAAAACAAAGGATATTATAATGCCTCTATATCGTTCCATGGTGAGACCGCACCTTGAATATTGTGTGCAATTCTGGTCGCCGTATCTTAAAAAGGATATAGAGTTATTAGAAAAGGTTCAGAGAAGAGCCACCAAAATGGTAAAGGGGATGGAAGGATACTCCTATGAAGAAAGGCTAAAAAGGTTAGGGCTCTTTAACCTGGAAAAGAGACGGCTGAGGGGAGATATGATAGAAGTCTATAAATTAATGAGCGGAGTGGAACGGGTAAACGTAGATTGATTGTTTACCTTATCAGAATATAGAAAGACTAGGGGACATGCAATGAAGCTACAGGGTAAACTATTTAAGACTAATAAAAGAAAATATTTTTTCACTCAACGTGTAATCAAACTCTGGAATTTGTTACCGGAGGATGTAGTAAAGGCTGTTAGTGTAGCTGGGTTTAAAAAAGGTTTGGACAAGTTCCTGGAGGAAAGGTCCATAAGCCATTATTAAGAAGGGACCCAGGATATCAATGCTTGAACCAATACAAGCATTGTGGAACCTGTATCCCTTGGGGAAACTGCTAGGTACGTATGACCTAGATTGGCCACTGTTGGAAACAGAATACTGGGCTTGATGGACCTTGGTCTGACCCAGTATGGCATATCTTATGTTCTTATGCTCTTATGTTTGGTAGAGTCACTAAAAATGGTAATATATGCTCATTTCTATAGTTTAAACCCTAAATATGACCCCGGTCATGCTCCCAAACACTTTAATTTCATTTAAAAGCATGAAAACATAAATTACTAAGAAAATTAATCATAAACACTTCTGTAAGGTTTTCTGAGGATTTTGCGGATGTGCGAAAAAAAAAAAAATCGCAGATGCAAGTTCGTTCAGTTCCAATGACATTTTTGCAAATATGTGAATTCGCGAATCACGAATGTACGAGGGCATACTGTATTCTTGTTTCAACCAGTAAGCAAAAGTAGAGTAAAGCGTAGTTACTCACCTGTAACAGGTGATCTCCGGAAACAGCAGGAATTGAGTCTTCACATACGCGCCTGCGCTGCTGCCTTCCCGCCTTTCCAACTCTCCCTCTTCAGTTGGGTTTGTAGATGAGATAAAAGGAGAGAAGGAAAGAGAGAGAGAGAGAGAGATAGAGATAGAACTCCTAGGGGAGGTGGGTGGGTTGTGAAGACTCAATTCTTGCTGTTCCCTGAGATCACCTGTTACAGGTGAGTAACTACGCTATCTCCAGGAACAAGCAGGAATGTAGTCTTCACATATGGGGACTCCCAAGCTTAGAGATGCCAGGGAGATGACCCCAGAGAGCAGCTAAACCCAAGCTGAGGTGGGTCATGCTTCCTCCCAAGGATCTCAGGTATCGAAACCCGGGACGGAGGGTAGGAGTTGTTCTAAGTCTGAAAGAGATGCTGGAGAACAGCCTGGCCAAATGAGGCATCCCAACGGGAGTCCTTGTCTAAGCAGTAATAGGCTGCAAAGGTGTGGATCGAGGACCAAGTGGCTGCTTTGCAGATGTCATCAATCGAAACCGAGCGAAGGTTGGCCATAGAGGCAGCCATTGCTCTAACATTGTGAGCTGTGACATGACCTTCGAGAGAAAGTCCCTTACTCTCATAGCTAAAGGATATGCAGTCTGCAATCCACCTGGAGAGTGTTTTCTTGGAAACTGGTAACTCCAGGTGACTGGAATCAAAGGCAACAAAATGCTGTGAAGCCTTTCTATGCTGCCTAGTCCTCTGAAGGTAAAAGGCTAAAAAACTCTTTTACAATCTAGAGTGTGAAGATTCCTTTCTGCACTAGAGACATGAGGCCTAGGGAAGAAGACAGGAAGATAAACAGACTGGTTCAAATGAAAAGGCGAAACCACCTTTGGCATAAAGTGAGGATGAGTCCTAAGGACTACTTTATCATGGTGGAACCTTGTGTAGGGAGGATCAGCCACCAAAGCTTGTAGCTCACTGATGTGTCTTGCAGACGTGAGGGCAATTAGGAAGATTATCTTCCAAAAAAGAAAATTCAGGGATGTAGTGGCTAAGACTCGAAGGGTGGTTTCATGAGCTGTCCAAGGACAAGATTTAAATCCCATGCCACGGCTGGTGGCTTAATGGGAGGCTTAGTTAAGAGTAGACCTCTCATAAACTGCACTACAAGCGGCTGAGAGGAGACATGTTGTCCATCAAAGGGCTTGTGGAACGCTGCAATGGCACTAAGGTGGACTCTTACTGAATTAGTCTTGTCCAGAAGATGAAAGGTGGAGGAGATAGTCCAGTAACGCCTCTACTGGATCTGAAAAAGGATTAAGTTCCTTCTTTGAACATCAGACAGAGAACCTTTTCCACTTGAAGGCATAGGCATGCCTTGTGGAAGGTTTCCTTGAAGCCAAAAGGATATCTTTAACCTGTTGAGAGAGGTTGACATCCTGGAATTCTAAGCTCTCAGCAGCCATGCCATCAGGTGTAAAGACTGAGGATTCGGGTGCAAAAGCATCCAGTTCTCCTGCGATAGAAGATCTGGAGCACATCCCAACTCCAGATGCTTGGCTTGAGAGAGATGTAGAAGCAGTGGATACCATGTCTGTCATGGCCAGCGCGGGGCTATGAGGATCATATGGCCCCTGTCTCTCTGAAGTTTGAACAGAGTCTTGGGAATGAGGGGAATGGGTGGGTAGGCATACAGGAAGTCCTGACCACAGTGGAGGTGGAAAGCATCCATTGCCTGACTGTTCCAAGCCAGAATTCTGGAACAGAATCAGGGAAGTTTGGCATTCTGAGGACTTGCAAATAGGTATATATCTGGGGTTCCCCAGATTCGAAAGGTTCGAGCAATCTGTTCTGAATGAAGAGACCACTCGTATGGCAGAAGCACTCGACTGAGTTTGTCTGCCAGGAGATTCTGTGTGCCTGGGAGATACATCACTAGTAGGTGAATCTGAAGGCCTCTTGCGAAGGACCAGAGGTGTAGAGCTTTGTTGCACAATGCCTGAGAGCCTGTTCTACCCTGCTTGTTCACAGAGAACATGGCTACCTGAATGTCCGTCTGGACAAGAACTGTCTTGTAGAGCAGATGGTCCTGAAATACTCGAAAAGCGTAGAAAATGGCTCAGAGTTCTAGTAGATTTATGTGAAGACAAGTCTCCTGCTGGGTCCAGAGACCTTGAGTGTAGATTGTCCGTATGAGCCCCCCAACCTGACTTGAACGCATCCGTCGTCAAGGTAGCTTGGTGCAGTGGCTGCTGAAAAGGTGGCCCTATGAGAAGGTTTTCTAGTGTTTGCCACCACTGAAGGGACAAAATGAGGTATGCAGAGTTTCTGATTTTGTCCCCCAGATGACCCGACGCCTGTGTCCACTGAGAGGCTAGGGTCCACTGGGCTGTTCGCATGTGTAGGCGAGCATAGGGGACCACATGTACAGTGGGGACACCATATGCCTCAGCAACGGAAGCATTTCTCGAGCAATCAGTAAAGTTTTCCTAGCTGCTTGAGAAGCCAGTTGAACTATTCGAGCGCAGTGGAGTTGTGGCGGGAACGCCCTTGTCTGCCGTGTGTCCAGAAGAGCCCCTATGAACTCTAGAGACTGAGAAGGGGTGAGATGGGATTTTGGGAGATTTATGACCAATCCCAAATATTGCAGGATTTGCATCATGCAGGAAAAGCGGAGCTGGCTTCTGGAGCTGTTGGTACTCGGATCAGCCAGTCGTCTAAGTAGGTGAAGATGAATATCCCTAGAGTCCTTAGAAATGCTGCTACTACTGCCATGCATTTTGTGAAGACTCTTGGGGCAGAAGCCAGGCCAAAGGGCAGAACTCTGTACTGGTAATGTCTTCCATGAAAGAGGAATAGAAGAAACCTCCTGCATGAATAAGAATATGTGTATAGGCGTCTTTTAGGTCTACAGAACATAGCCAATCCAGACTCTGAATGTAAGGGAGAAGTGTTCTGAGAGAGATCATTTTGAATTTTTCTTGGAAGAGATACTTGTTTAACTCCCTGAGGGGTCCAGTACAGGCCTGCACTCTCCTGTTTTCTTTGGTATAAGGAAGTAGGGGGAGTAAAAGCCCAGGCCTTGTTGAGAAAGAGGTACCTCCTTTATCGCTCCCTGAGCAAGGAGTGAGGTGACCTCTTGACACAAGAGAGTGGTGAGGGGGGGCCGAGAACTGAACTCTCTTGGAGAAGAGAGAGGGGGCATATTGTGGAAGTGGAGTTTGTACCCCTCTGTCACTATGGAAAGAGTCCAATGCTCTGATGTTATCTGCTGCCACCTCTCGGCAAAGTAACACAGTCTGCCTGGAATGTGGAGAGGCTCTGGTCTTTTTAGAGGAAGGATGACTAGGTTCTCTAGGAAGGAGACAAAGACCTTGCAGAGGCTGTGTCTGCTGAGCTGGTTGAGCTCTGGGGACCTGAGCCTTTCTTTGTTGTTTTGACTGCTGCTGCCCCTTTTGGGGAGCATGGATTGGGCAGTGGACAGTTTGGGTGTAAGAAGGATAGAATTTATTTTTCTTGTTGAAAAAGGGTTTAACTGTTTTTTTTTCTTAGCTGGGTTGGCAGTGGTCCTGGATAGTCTATTTAAAGTAGTGTTCTCGGACTCAAGCTGAGAAGTTTTATCCTGCCAGTCCTTGCCAAAGAGGTTTTCTACCATGCAAGGAATATTCCCCAACTTATCTTGCATCTACTGCTCTAAATCAGATGCTTGTAACCAAGCAATCCGACGTGCACCTATCGAAATAGCAGAGGTCCTGCTAATGCATTCAAAACAATCAAAGGTTGTCCTGTTCATGAACTTAGAAACATTTTGGGTATGCTTAACAAGAGGTAAGGAAATCGGCCCTCTTGTCATCGGGGAGAAGAGAAGCCATGAGTTCCAAATCCTTAATAACCTCTCGAAGAAACATGCCCATGTAGAGTATGTAAGAACTTATTCTGGCCGATAGCATAGAGGCCTGAAAACATCGATGACCAAAGGCATTGAGAGTCCTCGCCTCACAGCCCGGAGGATTAGAGGAATGTGTCTTGGCACTTTTGATCTGGCGCATTGCCGATTCCATAACCATGGAATGGTGTGGTAACTGCGTTTTTTGGAATCCAGGACACTGCGGTACCCGGTACATTGTATTGAGCCTTCGAGAATGTGGAGACACTGTTAAGGGTGCTTCCCACATTCTAAGCATGAGATCATGCAAAATCCGGTGTATGGGAAGGGTTGCGACCTCCTTAGGGGCTGCTGGATACTGAAGAATTTCAAGTTCTTCAGCTCTCGGTTCCTTCTTGGGGGTCACGGTGATTGAGAGGCCCCGAGCCACATCCCGTATAAAGTCTTGAAAAGACATGCCATCTGGAGGAGACATCCGATGTTGCGGCAAAGGAGAGGGATCCTCCGGAAGAACTGCTCCGGTACCGAAGGAGTCATCAGAGTCATCGGAATCAGAAGACTCGAAGTATCAATGGGCCGGGTGCTCTCATACTGCTGTCGACGGTACCGATCGAAGTCGGCATCGGAATGCCTCGATACTGGATCCTCTATGCCGGATACCGATTTTAGGGCCAGCATTGGTGGTAGTATGGAGAGCGGCGCAACGGTAGATGCAGATACATCCGGTACCAGTATCGGTACCGATGGCTGTGGAAATGACTGTAGCGGCTTTAGCTGTATGGAGGCTGCTAACAAGGCCGCAAGACTGCGCTCAATGGCTAGGCTACATTGATCCATGGAGCCTGCCGATGTCTGGATGTCGGTACCGGCAGAGTGGGCCACGAGCCCTGAACATGGCACCAAGAGCTCTCCGGAGGTGGATGCCTCAGGAACATCTTGGGACCCTGTTAATGCTTTGGAGGCAAGGACCTCCCGCTGGGGTTGTTTGGCCGGTGTATTCTCCTCGAGGGCAATGCTAGAAGCATCTCGATGCTTAGAAGGAGATCTACCCTTTGAGGACCAACCGGTCTTCGAAGACGACCTGGGTTTGGTTACCTGAGATCCATGGGAGGACGATGAAGCCCTGGACGATGTCAATGCAACGGACATTGCATCCGAGGCAAAAAGGGTGCCGGGTTTCGCAGCTCTATTCTGCAGGCCCCTCTTAGTCATCTTTCTGCAGAGGAGACACTCTGATGGAGAATGGTCTGGGCCCAAACATTTAAGACACCAGTCATGGGTGTCGGTAGCAGAAATGGTACCGCCACATTTTGAACATTTTTTGAAACCACTAGATGGTTTCTCCATTTTGAAAGAAAACAGGGCCTAGTGCCCAAAATGGCACCGAAGCACCAAGAGGGGACAGACCCTCAGTAAAAATTTTTTTTTTTTTTTTTTAGAAGAAAGAAGAAAATAAAGAAGACACCAGTGGTACCGGTGTAGGCATCTACGGGAAGGCAGACACGACCACAAAAAATAACATTTTCTGAGGTGACAGGAGTTGCTCCTGTTGGCTCTGTGGAAAACAAAAACCTGAAGAGGGAGAGTTGGAAAGGCGGGAAGGCAGTAGCGCAGGCGCAGTGGGATGCTCCCAAAAACTTTCCTATAGGATGCTGGGGAGCGTTCCCATGCAGGCTCCGTTAGTGCCGACGATACCCATATATGAAGACTACATTCCTGCTTGTTCCTGGAGATAAGGGAGTTCACATTTACAAATGTTCTCAGAACTCTCCAGTTCCAAATGAGTCTAGTTAAGAAACAACTGTTCAGGCTGAAAGCCTGTTAACCACACATGTTAGCATTGCTAACTGTTTCTCATTATAGCAGATGCATCCTTAGGTCTATTCATGACAAACTTGTACCCCCCCGCCTTGCTTCTCATGCTCATCTCAAATTTCCTGGCTCCTCTTTTCTTTTCTTTTTTTTACTGCCCCATCTCTTTAGAATGTTTTATCTTTGAATTTACAAGCTAAACAGTCATATTCCAGATTTAAGCAACTCTTCCAAACCCACCTTTTCACAACCGTGTTTGAGGACATATATGGTCCTGGTTCCAGTGTGCACGGAGTTTGTGTCTTTATTTCTTTTTTCTCTGTCTCTTGCCCTCTCATTTTCTGCCTTTGCCTGGTTTATTCTACTATCCTATTTTAAATTTAGAATTCTCTTCACCTTATTGTATTTGATTTTAATATTTGTAAACTGCTTTGTAATTGGAGAAATGATATATGAAGACTAAACAAACCTTAAAATTAATAAGGAGCTAGAGCACCAAACACACTGATCTAATGTACTACACACAAATAAATCAATATTCAAAGGCACTCATCTGGAAAAGGTCAGTCTTACCCGAGTGATGGCCCTATCAGTGAATTTTCGGTGGCATTATAAGGATCTGTGTAGTGCTAGGGTGGAGTGTGAGCCCTCTGTCTAGCTATCCAGGCAGCAGTGATACTGAATCCGCTATCCAGATAACTATCCAAATAAAATTTAGGAGAGGTGAAAGGCTGCACTAAATTTATCCAGAAAACAAACTGAATAACTGCCGCTATCTAGACAGCTACAGCACTGAACACGCTATATATAGATTCAGCACTGCTTGCTATCTAGATTGCAGTGTTTTATATATGTATTATAATTAAATGATGTAGCTGGTGTTTAAAAAAAATGCTGACTGCAGCTGATAAATATCAACTCAAAAGGTTATTGTGCGGAAAAAATTAACATTTTCTATTATAATTACACAAAAGCATTGAATGATTGCCAGCTGGACCCTTTCTGCTGATTTCCCTAATATATGAAGAAATTATACCCTATACACCTGCATGTCACACAGATGAGGGAATATTGTACAAGACTTTACCCCAGACAATTAGTTAGCTTCTACAATGCACAACACCCCTCAGTGCAGGTGAGTGCTATAAGGCCAGTGCAGGTGAGTGCTATAAGGCCAGGTCTGAATTGTATCTTAAGTGCATTGCACCCTTTACCTAATGCTATTTATTTAAAATACTTTTAAAGCACCTTTGCAGCCTCACTAAAGACACCCAAAGTGATGTAAAAAGCTACAACCCCCTCCCCACAAAACTATAAAAGAAATTAATACATAAACAATGTACATCATCACATGCAATAAATATAACAGTACATGCAGTAGAACCCTCCCAAACACTCTGAAACCAAAATCATAATCAATAAGACAAACACAGCAACATCAAAGTCCAAGCAGAGATAACATTTCAAGGGAAGAGCCAGGCCTTCACCTTTTTGCAAAAGCACATGCAGTTTTAAATCTAGCTTGATATCTATAGGTATTTTTTCCCCAAACTAGAGGAACCACTGCAGAGAAACCTCTTGCCTTTATACTAGCTTGCTTATTTATTTATAATTGTAAATGTGGAAACTAATAATGCACTCCAACAAGGGTGAAACTGCTACAAGGGAGTGTACCATTTTCCAAGTAGAATTCTAAAAAAACAATACCAAAATTTTGAACTGTATATGTAAGCCATTTGGAAACCTGTGTAAAAAATGAACTAGAGGAGCAGTTAAAGTTGGCCAGAGCCTACCAAAGACAACTTTTGCTGTCAACTTCTGAACAACTTGGAGCTTGTGCATTAGCCTTATCAGGAGGCCAATGCATAAATGATTGCAGGAGGCCAGATGGTTCATGCCTTGGTTGTGCCCCACCATACTAAACGATTTTACGTCCAAAGGCGGGCCCAGTTTTCTCAACATCCACTATTTGAATAAAAGCAGTACCAACAACTTGGGCAGTATCTACAGTTGTGATCAACATTAGTGGCACCTTGCATTTTAGGTACGGTGTACAATATTTTGAGAAATAATTGGAAATATTCCAACTGTATGTCATCATAATATATTTTTTTAATTTTATTTTTTATGCAATTTTCACAAAATACATCCCAAGTTTTACACTTGTGAAAAGAAAAAGGCTAGTCAAGCAGTACACCAACATAATAAGTAATAATAAAAGGTAATTCAAATCTACCAGCCCTAGCCCATCAGCCCAACAACAAAATCATAATATTTTAATAATATGTTTGAAGGTATACAACAACAACAAAAAAATAGATGCCTGTGCAATTTAGACATAGTAATTTCTGAGAAAAAAAACTAAATATGACCAGGACAGGATTAATGGTACCCTTCACCAATATTTGGCTGCACAACCCTTGGCAGTAATGACAGCTTCCAAATGTTTCTTGTAGCCATCTGTAAGTTTCGTACATCAGTCTGCTGGTAGTTTCTCCCACTCTTCAACTGCGATTCGTTCCAGCTTATGAATGTTTCCAGGATTCCTTTTACCAATGGCACATTTCAACTCTTTCCAAAAAGGTTCTCAATTGGATTGAGATCAGGGCTCATTGCTGGCCAGTTTAAAAAAGTCAATTTGTTCCTTAATAACCATTATTCTGTACTTCTGGATGCATGTTTCGAGTATTTGTCCTGCTGGAAGAGCCATGACCTTCGAGTCAGATCTAGCTTTCTGACACTAGATAGCACATTTCGCTTAAATACCTTAGTAGTCCGGATTTCATGATTCCTTTAATATGTTCCAGGCCTCCAGTTCCTGAGGCAGCAAAACAGCCACAAAACATTATGGAATCTCTACCACATTGAACTGTAGGAAGGGTGTTTTTATACCTATAAGCTTCATTTCTTTGCCTGTAAATGTATCGCTGGTCTACATTGACAAAGAGCACATTTTCCCAGAAAGATTGTGGTTTCTCGAAGATCAGGTGTGCCTTTTTATGTCTGTCTTTGAGCAGCGAGGTCCTCCCTTGGCCTTTGCCCATGAAGTCCTTGTTTATTGCGCGGTATGTGGTGCGAGTTGAAACCACCACGCCAGATTGCTCCAGGTCAGCCTTAAGCTCTTTTATGTTGTATGTGGTGTTTTTCCAACAATTTGCACTAATCTTTGAAGATTTCTTGGATTAATTTTCCTCTTCCCACCACATTCTGGGAGGTTCTTGACAGTTCCATGAGCAGAAAACTTAATAATCTTGGAAACTGTAGAAACAGGAATCTCAAGGTCTTTGGAGATGGTCTTATATCCTTTGAAGTTTAAGTTTGGTGATAATGACTTTTCTGATGGTCTCAGGCAGCTCTCTTGTCTTCACCATTGTGAAAATGGAACAGGGAGTTTATGCAGCATTTTTAACATTAGAGCCATCATTCATTGGTCGATTCAAGTCATGTGAGTACTGACAGTTGATTACAGGTATGTTTAATTTTACTGCAATGGGAATGTGGTTCTTCTGTTCAAACTGATTTGAATTGTTTTATAAAGGTTCCAATAATCATGTCCTGGCAATGTCCCAGTTTTTATACTATTTCCCATTTCAATTGATCTTGTTTTATTTGATTTTTTGTGTGTCAAATATGTATGTACATATACAGAGCTGGCCAAAGGGTTTCTGCAGCTCTAGGCAGAAGCCTAGGCATGCTGCTCCCCCACCCCCATGCACTGCCCCCCTCATTCCCTGTGCTGAGCTGCACTGCCACTGATTCTGGCAGCGGGTTCGTGGGGCAGCTCGGCAGCAGCAGCAACAGGCCATGTGTGCCAAAGCACATGGCCTGCTGCTGCTGCCAAGCTAACCCCGTCTGGACTCAGTGGCAGTGGGGTGGCAGCAGCGCTGCTCGGCTCAGCACGAGGAGACAGTAGGCCATATGTGCCATGCCATCAACAGAGGTCTGTCACCCTAGGTGACTGCCTAGGTTTGCCTGGTGGACAGGCTGGCCCTGCATATATAATCCGAAGCCATTTCACTGACTTTTTTTTTTTAAAGGAGATATTGGACATTAAGGGGTTGAACTGCAAGGGTGCCAATAATGTTGATCACAACTGTATCAACTCCAGATCTTCAAATTCTGGCATATCATATATACATGTGCACTTACTTCAGAACAGCAATCTCCTGCACCGTTATAGCCCTTTTATCTTTGGTCCCCATGTAGGAAAATATGTTTGGCTTAACTCTGTTTTAAGAAGATAGGTTGTACATAAAAAGAAATGCCAGGTTAATAGCATACTTTATTATTTCAACAAACACATCAGCTCATAAGTAACAAGAAAGAGATAAGAAGTCAAAGGATTTGTGCACTACAGACCAACTGGAACAAGTAAATACAAAATTCACAATCATTTATTGTATATTAAAATGGGACAATACATGTACAAAAGGAGGCAAATCCAAGGTGGGCAGTATTACCCAATGTTCCCCCCCCCTCTCCCTCATTTTATAAAATAGAAGGAACACATGTAGAATAACACACACGTACACATTTCACACCAAATCTGACAGTTGCATGCTATTGGGATGGGTTCTAAGGTGCCGTTTTACTTATCAGATAATTCCTTGAATCCTGCTAGATCAGTCCAGACAAGTGGGCCGTGTGCCCCTACCAGTAGAAGTGGAAACAGGAAACATCTGTGATTATAGCAGGATGAGGTCATAAGAAACCTCTGCTAAATTTTCTCTGTCTCCACCTCTGCTGGCAGTGGGACACAACCCACCTGTCTGGACTGGTTTAGCAGAACAATGTTGAACAGCCTTTTTTATAAAGACACATAGGTGCCTATGTTGTCTTTAGGCAAAAAGCTTAAAAACAGACATCTTTTTGGAGTTCACATAGACACTATTATAAAATCAAGCCCCAAATCCTTTGATCGATTGTCTTGTTGATGGATTTCTTGATCAGGATCCAAAAGAAGAAATATCTGAGAGACCAGATGCCCTATTGGAAACTGCAAATATTAGAAGGCATGAAGGAAGAGTGGAACAATTCAGCTTCTTTGAACAGTTATGTCCAGGTATTTGATTTCATTTCAACTGTGTGGAGCAAAGTTAAAACGGAGGGGGAAAAAAAACCGCACGGCTGACAAAATGATAATTACACTTACCTGGTAATTGTAGTTCCTTGAGCGATGACAGTTCAGTCCTCTACCTCTGGGTTGTCAATCTCCTCCTGCAGCTAGCAGACTGGTATGTCAGAATGATGACATCACTGGATATAGCCTGCTGCACTCCTACTTCCATCCCAGTGTGAACTATAACAAAGCAGACTCAAAGGAGCAATAAATAAGTAGCTAATCATAATATAACATCCACTAACAGTAAACCATCCACCCCTTCCGACAAGACTTTCTTACACCCTGCCCTGCCACTGAGAAGTGAACGATAGGAACTGAACTAATCCAGACTTACCTGTAACCATCTGCCGCCTGCTACCAAATCGGGATCCCCTCGAATCATCCGGGTGGGAAGGAGGACTGAACTGTCGTCACTCAAGGAACTACAATTACCAGGTAAGTGTAATTATCATTTCCTTATCGTTCCTCCAGTTCAGTCCTCTACCTCTGGGATGTACCAGAGCAGTAATCAATAGGAGGGACCCTTCCAGCCGGCAGATAAGATCGCCGACCTGAAACGAGCATCCGAAGCTGCTGCAACATCCAGCCGGTTATGCTTGCTGAAGGTATGTAGAGACGACCAAGTCGCCGCCCTACAAATGTCCCCTGGCGGAACCAAACTGTGCTCCGCCCAAGAAGACGCCTGCGCTCTGGTGGAATGAGCCCGCAGCCCAACAGGCACAACCCGACCTTGAAGCAAATAAGCAGAAGCAATCGCTTCTCTAAGCCAGCGGGTGATGGACGCCTTAGCCGCTGCCTCACCTTTGTGCACTCCTCCGAACAGAACAAACAACCGCTCAGACCTGCGGAAGGACTCCGTGACCTTCAAATACTGACGCAATGCTCTCTTCACGTCGAGATGACGAAGACTGCGATCCAATTCGCCGCCCCCCAGCGACCCCAGAACAGGCAAACACACCACCTGGTTCAAATGAAAGGGGGATACCACCTTAGGCAAAAAGGACGGGACCGGACGTAAAACCACCTTCTCCCTGGAAAAAGACAAGAATGGCTCTCGGCACGACAACGCTTGCAGTTCCGAAACTCTCCACGCCAAACAAATCGCCACCAGAAATACCGTCTTTAAAGTCAAATCCTTCACCGACGCCTGATGCAACGGCTCAAAGGGAGACTTGGCTAACGTTGTGAGAACGAGATTGAGATCCCACGGCAGAACGCACACTCTACGCGCCGGGCGCAATCTAGCGACCGCCTTCAGGAAGCGACCTATATCAGGGTGAGCCCCTAAAGGCACTCCATTGACCTTGCCCCGATAACAGGAAAGGGCTGCCAACTGGACGCGCAAGAAACTGGCCGCAAGACCTTTATCAAATCCGCCCTGTAGAAATTCCAAGACCAACGGAATCGAAACCGAGGCCGCCCGAACCTGACGCCTCGAACATCAATCTTCAAAGATACACCAGACTCGCACATATGCCAAAGAGGTCGAATGCTTACGAGCTCTAAGCAAAGTTGCCACAACCGCCGACAAGTAGCCTTTCTTCATCAGCTTAGCCCTCTCAATGGCCATACTGTAAGCGAGAACCGATCCACCTGAGGTATGAGCAGAGGCCCTTGCAGCAACAGATCCAACCTCACCGGCAGCCGCCAGGGTTCGCCGTCCAAGAGACGTACTAGGTCCGCGTACCAAGGACGCCTCGGCCAATCAGGCGCAACCAAAAGGACTTTCCCCGCATGTGCTCCGATCTTCTGAATCACTCGACCTATCAATGCCCATGGTGGAAAGACATACAGAAGGCCGACCGACGGCCACTGACGAAGCAGTGCATCTATGCCCTCCGACATCCATTCTCACCTTCGGCTGAAGAAGCGGCCAACCTTTGCAGACTGGAAGGTCGCCATGAGATCCATGACCGGAGTTCCCCAACGACTATCTGTTCGAAAACCTCGGGATGCAACTCCCACTCCCCTGCATCCACCTGCACCCTGCTGAGGAAGTTCACTGTGACATTGTCTTTTCCTGCAATGTGCACCGCCGAAATCGCGGACAAGCGAATCTCTACCCATGCGAACAACTCGACGGCCTCTTCCTCCATTGCGGCACTCCCCGTGCCGCCCTGGCGGTTGATGTACGCCACCATCGCCGAGTTGTCAGAGAGCACTCGTACGGGCTGACCGCGTACCATGTCCTCGAATGCCTGAAGGGCCCGGAAAACCGCTCGAAGCTCCAGCCGGTTTATCGACCATGAGGCCTCCAGGGGAGACCAAAGCCCCTGCGCAAACTGGCTCCCGCAGTGGGCTCCCCATCCTACTAGGCTGGCATCCGTCAACAACGGAAGCCACTCCGACTGTTCCAGCGGCATGCCGGCGGTCAATGACGAGCTGAGAAACCACCAACGAAGAGACTGTCTGACTTTGCTTGGGCAAGGAAGACGCCTGCTCAACGCATCGGTCTGATGCGACCAGCGGCGGAGCAGTGCTCTTTGGAGAGGTCACATATGAATCTTGGCCCATGGCACCGCTTCCAACGTCGCCGCCATGGTGCCCAGCACCCGGAGATAATCCCACGCCGATGGCGCTGGCACCGACAGAAACTGCTGCACCAGGGACCTCAAACCCTCGGCCCGTTTGTGCGGCAGAAACACCTGCCCTCTCTTTGTGTCGAACCGGACCCCCAAGTATTCGAGGTCCTGGGTGGTCTGTAAATGACTCTTGGCTGAGTTGACTACCCAACCAAGCTCTTGTAAAAACTTCACCACCCTGTCACCCAGAGACTCTCCTCCTCGGACTTGGCTCGAATCAACCAATCGTTGAGATAAGGGTGGACTAGAATCCCTTCTTTGCGCAACGCCGCCGCCACCACCAACATAATTTTGATGAAGGTCCGCGGCGCCGTTGCCAAACCGAATGGCAAAGCTTGGAACTGATAGTGGCCCCAAGGAAGGGCAAACCGCAGAAACATCTGGTGAGCTTTCCGAATGGGAATGTGCAAATATGCCTCCGTCAGATCCAGAGACGTCAAGAATTCTCCACGCCGCACCGCCACTATAACCGACCTCAACGTCTCCATTCGGAAGTGCAGTACCCTTAAGCACCGGTTTACCGCTTTCAGGTCTAGTATGGGCCGCAACGTTCCGCCCTTTTTGGGCACCACAAAATAAATAGAGTACCGACCCATGCCGTAATCGGTTTTGGGAACTTCCACCACGGCTCCCAACTGAATGAGTCTTTCCAAAGTCGCGCGAACCGCCGCCGTTTTCTCGGGACCCCTGCAAGGAGACAAGACGAAGGAATCCCGCACAGGCCGAGCCAGCTCCAGCGTGTAGCCATGTTGAACTATATCTAACACCCACTGGTCTGATGTGATGTGGGTCCAAGCGGAAAGAAACTCCCGAAGTCGCCTGCCTATGGGAGGCCCCTCCGCCGGGACCCGCCTCGCTTCATTGAGTCTTACGCGATGTGGACGCAGGGTTGGAGGAGAACCCTCTATTCGCTCCCCGAAACCCATGAAATCCCTGGGCTCGAGACGGAAACTGCCCCCTCTTGAACTACCGAACCGCGTCGACCGAAATCTTCTGAAATCTCGAAACTGACCCCGAACGCCTTGGCCTGACTTGGCTTGCTTCGGTTTATCCTCGGGCAGCCGGCCCGCCTTGGACTCACCCAGGTCCTTCACCAACTTATCCAAATCTTCCCCAAACAGCAAACCCCCCTTAAATGGAAGCTTGCTAAGGCGGGATTAAGAAGGGCCGTCCGCCGCCCAATTGCATAACCACAAAGATCTACGGGCGGCCACCACAGACCCCGTGCTGTTGGCCAGTACCCTAATCAAGTCGTAATGCACATCTGCGAGGTAGGCAGCACCGGACTCCAGGCGATCCAGCTCCTTTACCTCCTCGAGATCTATGTGCGAAGACTGGCGCAGACGCTGGGCCCCACGCAGACACGCTCTGGCTACCCAAGCTCCGCAGATGTAGGCCTGCAGCAAAATAGAATCCGCTTCAAAGGCCTGCTTTAGTAGACCGTCAACTTTACGGTCCTGGGTATCCTTCAAGGCCGCACTCCCTTCGACCGGAATGGTGGTCTTTTTCGTAACAGCCGACACCACTGCGTCTATCCGTGGTGCCCGGAACCTGTCTTTATCCTTATCGGCCAAAGGATACAATCTATTCATTATCCGAATGCCACGAAGTCCTGCCTCCAGCTTATCCCATTCGTCTTGAATCATCTTCTCGATGACCCTGTGCACCGGAAACACCACCTGTGTCTGTCGAACCGCCTGGATGACGGGATCCTCTACCTCGTCCTCCACCGCAGCCGGCGTAGCAAGATTCAACATCTGCAACATCTCCGAAATCAAGGCTGCCAACTCCTCTCTGCGGAAGACCCTAATGATTTTCGCTTGATCCTCGGGTTCAGGGATCTCACCTTCTTCCAGGTCCTGCGAACCCTCTTCAGGATCCCATTCCGGATCTTGGGCTTCAGGCCACTCGCCCTCTGCCGGGTCTCTAGGTCTCGCTCGCTTTGGTGCTGGCGGCTCCTCGCCTATCTCCCCAGCCGCCACCAGCTATGGAGGTTGGGATGCCAGCGACCCGGAGCCTGCCCTCTTGCCCTGTCGCCGCAGGCAAAAAGCCTGATGCATAAGCAGAACAAATTCAAGACTAAACTCTCCGAGACCCGACGCCTGGGCTGCCAAAGGATCGCCGGAGGGCCCCGCCAGCTCCTTCATCGCTGGACCTTGCGCCGACAGCCACGGGGATGCAGCCTCCACCCCCGCGGACGCACCCTGCGCCTCCGGGGACTCCTAGACTTCCATCTGAAGTTCCACTGCGGATGAGAGGGCAGCACAGCCCCGGCACACCCCGGTTTCAGCAACTGTGCACTTCCTAGTGCCACACACGATACACTGAGGCCTGGCAGCCATAACAAGACTAGCCAGAACACCCGGGGCTTACCTGAGCCTCTTTCACCGCTGATGAGGTTGGTTTTTGTTTTTTCTTTGTTTTTTTTCACAAAGGCAACTGCTTTGCAGATCCTAAAACATACTTTTTACTTTTTTTTTTTTTTTTTAAACGTGCTCCTATGAAACGATCCCCCCTCAGCCCCCCCCCCCCCCGATTCTGTAGGGATAGTTGAAGAGGCCAAAAAACTACAAAAGAAACAAAACAAAACAAATTAACCCCAAGCAACAAAAGAAACAAGAGGGCAACGAAAATAAAACTTTAGCTTTGCTCTGCCACGGGATCGGGAGAGTACTTGTTGACACGCAGCTGCTTCGCGGCCCAGAAAATGGCCGCCGCGAGTGCCGACAATGGGGGAAAAAGGGCACCAAAAGCACCGCCAGCGCCTCCGCACTCCCGGAAAATGCTTCCCCTCGAAAAAAAGCAGCCTGACACCGGTGAAGCACTTACCGACCAGGCCTGCCACTCTCCTGCAAAATTCGCCGTGTGCGGTGCCTCCAAACCCGGGCCCGATGCTCTGCCGCTTCAATCTACTGCCGTCCACTCAGCCACAGAAGGGCAGACACTGCAGCTCCGAAGATGCGCACCGCATAAGAAGGGCTCTCCCCTGTAGAGTCAGGGGGGAGAGACCTCTGGGCCACCGGGGGGGGGGGGGTTACAACTCGAATTCATGAGCCAGAACCCCCAACAAGAAAAACTAGAACAGGCACAGGCAGGGAACAAGAAAGCCATGAGGTTCCCTTTTCTTTTTTTTTAAAGGGACACTGCCAATAAACAGATCTAACCCACTTAGTTAACCTAATTTCCTCCTGGCTCCTTATCCATTCCTCCAGAGAGCCCTTCTACAAGGCTCGTCAAGTCCTCCTGCTGCAAGGAGACTGGTCACACTGGGATGGAAGTAGGAGTGCAGCAGGCTATATCCAGTGATGTCATCATTCTGACATACTAGTCTCCTAGCTGCAGGAGGAGATTGACAACCCAGAGGTAGAGGACTGAACTGGAGGAACGATAAGGAAAGACCATAAAGTAACTTTAGGAATTTTCACACTCCTCCAAAATTAAGATATTACTAAAAAATGAGTTTTTCCTAAATTCAGATTTGTTTTACTGTTCAAGCTGGTAACAAAGACTTCTCTAAATATTGCAGAAAATTTGCTGGATAACAGATAGCTCCTCCTCACCCCAAAAAATAAATCTTTCCCCAGAGGTTTTCAATTAACATACAATTAGAGTTACTAACATACACCAACACCATTAATGCACATTATTTTACCACATGTTCTATTTTAGGTAATAAGACCTAGATACTGCTAGCATTTATTAGTAGCTCTAGCTGTTAATTTACTGTTTAAAATATATCACAAAATATTAGCAAAGTATATGGAAGCCCCTCACAATACTGACCGTAAAAATTTTGACAGTACGTTAATGGCATCCATTGTGTCCTTGTTCTCTTTGTAGAGTACAAAATGGCAATAGCTCCCCCGTGCTTTTGGCCATGAGTGCTTTCTTGGAGCTTTAAAACAAATAGAATACATGCACAATATGAGAACTTCCCAGATATTACTTTGTAATAAATTTTTGCTTGGGGAACCATCCCATTTAATTTTCATTCCATTCTCCATGATAAAACAACAACTGGTTCCAACTTAACTCAGGAAAACAAGACCATGTTTGAGCAAATACTTTAAAAAAAATCATGTTAAAAATGTTTGCATTTCTCATTCATGTACTCATTTTTTTAAACTGTTAGACTAAAAACAAATTATTTCCAAATTAGCGTCAGCTTTTTTTTTTTTTTTTTTTTTTTTTTAACAGTATTCAAAGGCCACCTGATGGCTGGCATTTCATTATATGTACATGAAATGCCAACATATCTTACCTGCAGATGTTCTGACCTCTGTCCAAATGTACAGCATTAAGAGCACAAAAAAGTAATGTTTAATTTATACTGTCTTAAAGTTTATCATGCATACACTTGGATGGGTATTCATGTTGTGGCATCAATGGCATCCAATAGCAATGTGGAGGATGGCAGTTATTTAGAAATGGACAGCAATGGAACCATGACAACATGGAAAAAAATCTGCTTCATATGCATGAAAACGAAGTGGAAACAAGTGATTTAGGATAGGGACTGTATCCACACCTTGAAAAGCATTCTAGTTTAATACCATGCAAGCAGACAAAAGAACTCCATTCAATATCATTCTGCTATCTCCCTTAATATTTACAGGCACATTTCTTTTGACATGAAAACTGGAAGCATTGAGCTCATAAGCCAAAGAAGAGAATATACAAGAAATTACCCATCTAATTTCTCAACAAATAGGGGTGTCCTACATGGAGCGATGGGGGGGAGGAGCGGTGGGTTCACCCCTAAACAAAGATATGGGGAGGGGTGAAGACATGGGGAGGAGTGCACCTACTCCTGGTGGGTGCACCCCTAAACAAAGACATGGGAAGGGGTGCACCTACTCCTGGTGGGTGCACCCCTAAACAAAGATATGGGAAGGGGTGCACCTACTCCTGCCATCTTGCTGGGCAGACTAGATGGACCATACTGGTCTTTATCTGCCGTCATTTACTATGTTACCCATTGCTGAAGGAAGAGTATTTGATATGGTCCTGGTAATTTGACACACTGCACATATACAACAGCATTTTATACATTCAAATAGGCTCTTACAAAATCGAAGCAGACACAGAAGCATATTCTATTAAGCTTTTTCTGCATATAAATCATATTTTGTATGTGGAAAAGGACTCTTATGTTTGTTTATTTGGTTATACAGCTCTATAAATATGTACACTGAAAAGATGGTGTGTACTTATACACACACTGCGCAGAAGTGTTCATGGTCATAGTTTGGGTGGGGTAGGGATGAAGTTGTGATTTAAAGTATACTTTGTATTTGTTGTTAAATGCAGTCGAGTTGATGCCAGCTCATGACAACCCTCTAGATACTGTGTTTGGTCTTCAGTTAGGTGGCTACTTGTTGATAGAATGGTATCCATGGCTGCTGTTATTGTATCAATCACATCGCTGGCTTTCCTCTTTTGCGCTGACCTTCAACCTTACCAAGCATGATTTCTCTGTCTAAGGATCATTCTCTTCACATTGTGTCTGAAGTATTAAAGTTAAGTGTTGTCATTTGAGCTTCTAAAGAAAGCTTAGGTTTGATCTCCTCTAGTACCAGGTTCTTTGGCAATCTATAGTATACATTCTTCATCAGCACCATAATTTGAAGGCATTGATTTTCTTCCCGTCTTTCTTCTTCACTGTTCAACTTTCGCATCCATATGACATTATTGAAAATACAAAGATTTGACTTGTCCAAGCCATGGTATGTAAAGATAAGGCTCTGCATTTCAGAATCTTGTCTTTTATAGCTCTTCTGCCAAGAGCAAGGTGTCATCTGATTTCTTGATTGTCATTTCTTTGATTATAAATCCAAGCAGGTTAAAGTTGTCTTCTACTTCAATTTCTTCTTCATCAAGAATGAAATTATTGATTTTGCCAATGGTTAGGATCTTTGTCTTCTTCAGGATAAGATGCAGGCCCATTTTAAGACTATGTTCCTTGATCTTGATAAGGAAATGTGTCAGACAGTCTTCACTTTCAGCCAGCAACGTGGTATAGTCAGCATAGCAAAGGCTGTTGATGAGTCTTCCACCAGTCTTCACACCTCTGTTGTCTTCATACAGTACTGCATATAAATTAAACAGGTATGGGGAAAGCATGCAGCCTTATCATACACCTTTGCTGATTTTAAAACATTTTGTTTCTCCTTGTTTTGTTCAACCTGATAGTTCTCATACACAGCTTTGACATTGATCAAGAAGCATCAGGTGTTCTGCTATACCCATGTTTCTTAATATGGCCCAGAGGTTTTCATGATTTATACAATCAAAGGTCTTGCTGTAGTCAATAAAACACATCTAGATATCCTTTTGTGATTATTTTGTCTTTTCAAGGATCCACCTCACATCTGCAATGTTATCTCTTGTTCCTTGCCCTTTCATGAACCCTGCTGGCATTTCAGGCAGTTCTCATTCCAGGTATGGTTGTAGTTCCACTGAATGATCTTGGTGACTTGTGGGATTAAAGCAATTGTGTCATAACTTTTCACAGTATTGGTATGAACACAGATCTCTTCCAGTCAGTTTGCCATGATGTTGTCTTACAATAATACTTACAAGGCTTTGTCAGGAGGTTTGGAACAGTTGCATTTGATTGCTGTAATACTTCAATGGTAATACCATCAATGCCAGGTGCTTTGTTTTTTGATAATGCTTTCAACGCTGCTTCAACGTCTTCTTTCATCGCCAACAGTTCCTGATCTTAAGGTACAGGTTGATATGGCTGTTGATCCACTTGATCTTTAAGGTATGACGATTCTGTGTATTCTTTCCACCTTTTCTTGACCATCTCGGCATCATTCAACATTCCTTAAGCATCTTTTACCATTCTAATTTGAGGCTCAAATTTTCTCTTTAACTCTCTTAGCTTTTAGGAAACTTGATCTTACGTAAGAACATAATATAATATAAAAACATAAGAAATGCCTTACTGGGTCAGGCCAAGGTCGATTAACCCAGTATCCTGTTTCCAACAGTGGCCAATCCAGACAACAAGTACCTGGCAGGTTCCCAAAGAGGCACACAGATTCCACAATGCTTGTCCCAGGGCAAGCAGTGGATGTCCCAAGTCCTCTTTAATAATGGTTTATGAACCTTTCCTCCTGGAACTTGTCCAAACCTTTTTTAAACCCAGCTATACTAACTTTACTACATCCTCCGGTAACAAATTCCAGAGTTTGATTACCCATTGAGTAAAAAAATATTTTCTCTTATTATTCTTAAATGGGTTGCATTGTAGCTTCAGTGTGTGTCCTCTAGTCTTTCTACTTTTTGGTGGTGTAAACAACCAATCTATGTTTATCCGTTCCACTCTATTCATTAATTTATAGACCTCTATCATATTCCCCCTCAGCCATCTTTTTTCCAGGTTGAAGAGCCCTAACCTTTTAAGCCTCATAGGAGTATCTTTCCATTCCCTTTACCATTTTTGACACTCTTCTCTGTATCTTTTTTTTTTTAAATTTAATATTTATTCCATTTTCAAATATCTATTCAAGTTATTTCACTTGCACATGAAATGAGGGAAGGTAATGTAAATATTAACAGCAATATACAAAACGGCAACAATAAGAAAATAAGTAACCCCTCCTCTAGCCCACCAAAATGGGATCCAAAATGAGGAAATAATACATTACATTACAAGCAGGGATAAAGACAGGAAGTTACAGCCAGCTATTAAATAATATCACACGACCAAGGCCCCACTCACTCGCCCCCCACAGGTCCCTTAACATTCAAAAAGGAAATTGTGACGGATAAAGGAAAACATAAGAATTACCATGCAGTTTCACGAGACATCTGCAAGGATATTGGAGGACAAACAAATCTCCAAGCTGCAGAACCAGGGGCCGCAGTACCAGAAACTCTTTCCTGTGGTGACGGGTTTCCTTAACAAGATCTGGAAACATACGGACAAGACAACCCTTGAAACTTAAATTTCTCTTTCAAAAAAATAGCTTCAAAAGCCATTCTCTCTGAAATAAAAGCAGAACTAACTAAACATGTTCCCAGGATAACACTTGAAACATCAGCAGCCTCTAATAACCGAGAGACATTCAACACATCAAGTTGCTCCAGGCCAGAGGCCCCAGAGGCAGCCGGAATCTTCTGAACTCTAGGAAAATAATACATTTGTACAATCGGCGGGCATGACTCTGCTGGAACCCCCAAAATTTCAGTCATATACTGTTTAAACATTTCCATAGCTGATATAGCAGGACAGCGAGGAAAATTAATTAAACGAAAGTTAGAAAACTTAGTATAATTATCCAACTGCTCCATCCGTGCTTTCAAATGATTGGAATCCTTCACAAATGCATCAGACAAATGTTCCAGCCTTTCCGTCCTCAGAGTCATGCCATCTAAGTTAGTCTTAATCTCATTTTTTCAACAGTCTTAGATATAGCCTCTGTGTTCAAGTGTACCTAGATCTGTATCCCACTTATCTGCTTAGTAAGAGATTCACCAAGCTGTTTAATTGCTGACCATATACAGTAGTCTAGAGTGAATTATCCAAGTCGCTGCAAGGGAAAAGAAACCACAGCACCTTGGCTCCTTGTCTGCAGTCACTGCAGGGCTTAAAGGATCCATAGGGAATGACCCGGCGCCCAAATCAGATGACGAAATTGAGCCTCTCTACTCGAGGAGTGACCCCAGTAATAGCTGACTCAGCAAGTTGACTCCAAGACTTGCAACAGGACCTGAAGACAGTCTCAGTGAGGGCACCAATGACCGCACAGTAGAGTCTAGCACACCCATGTCCCCACCGATCAAACCAGGGCACACCTGCCTCCGAAAACGCTGTGCTTCAGTGGATGTGTGGTCACTGTTTGAAAGAGATGCAGAGATGCCCAGCTCCAACCGCCTCACAGCTGAGTTACTGTCTCCCAGTGCTGGCTGTCGCTCCTGGTGCAAGAGCAAGGCATCCATCTTGGCCTTTGTATCTTTTCTAATTCAGCTATGTCCTTTTTAAGATATGGTGACCAGAATTACACACACACAATATTCAAAGTGCGGTCGCACCATGGAACGATACAAAGGCATTATATCATCCTTTGCTTTATTCCCCATTCCTTTCCTTATGATTCCTAGCATTCTATTTGCTTTCTTGGCTAATGCTGCACACTGGGCAGAGGGTTTCAACATATTATCCATGACGACGCCTAAATCTTTTTCCTGGGTGGTGGTTTCTAAGGTGGTACCTTTCATCATGTAACCATAGTTTGGGTTGTTCTTTTCTAGGTGTACTTGTCCACTTTATACTTTGTACTTGTCCACATTAAATTTCACTGCCATTTGGATGTCCAGTCTTCCAATTTTTCAATGTCCTCTGTGAAAAATTGCAAATCCTCTTTTGTTTCACAGCTTTGAATAATTTTGTCTCATCTGCAAATTTGATCACTTCACTCGTTATTCCTATTTTCAGGTCATTTATGACTATGTTAAAAAGCAGCAGGCCCAGCAGAGATTCCTGGGGTACTCCACTATTTACCTTTCTCCACTGAGAAAAGTGTTGATTTTGCTCTACTCTTTGCTTCCTATCTTTTAACCAGTTCCTGATTCACAATAGTACACAGCCTCCAATCCCATGACTTTTTAATTTGGCCAAGAGTCTCTCATGAGGGACCTTCTTAAAGGCTTTCTGAAAATCCAGATACCCTATATTGACCAGCTCAACTTTGTCTACTGTTAATTCATACCTTCAAAAAAATGTATGAGATTAGCAAGACAAGACTTTCCTTGGCTAAATCCATGTTGGTTCCGTAGTTTTGTTCTTTATAATGGTTTCTACCATTTTGCCCAGTACTGACGTCAGGCTCAATGGTCTGTAGTTTCTCAGATCACCCATGTAACCCTTTATAAAACTGGAGTTACACTGGCCACTCTCCAATCTTGATTTTCTTCTAATAGTTTCTGATACTATTTCCTTGCATGTGTCATTGCAGTACTTCACTTTGTCTCGCCTTGCTGCACGTTGGAAATCTCTGTCAAGTTCTGTAGATTACCTTTCCTGGTTTTAGCTTCTCTACATTTCTGTGCAATTTTTAGAGAGTTTCTTTGGTCATCCATCTTGGCCATTTTTGCTTTTTCACTTTCTGCAAAGACTTTTTTTTTTTAAATTGAAAGGCAGCAATTAGACACAGGAGAACAAACTACATGCATAATACAATAGCAGAAGATAACAATGCCAAAATCGCAATCAGCAAAGAATAATCCAGCAAAACGCCTTTTTTTTTTTTTAATTATAATTTCCACTTCTTCCCTTTTTTCCCTCTATCCCACCCCCTTCCCACCCACCATCTATCAGCGAGCAGCACTCTCAGAACAGAATGTCTAGCCCCCCATCCTCTAATCCCCCACCCTTCCCCCTTTTCCCTCCCTATTCCCCCCTCCCCCACCATGAACCTCCATAAATACTACAAGCGAAGGGAGCGGACCGCCAACCAGCGCCCATGAGGCGGAGGGGGGGAACTCTGGGACACCACCTCGCAGGAAGGCTAGGAACCAGCCCTCCCACGGGATATAGAGAACCCTCGGGCATTTACGAACCATAATGTAGGATGAAGGCTTCCCACATCTGCTCAAAGTGCGTCAATTGCAATTTACCGGCAGCCACCCCGCGCTCCATGGCATACGTATCCCACATCCGTTCCAACCAGGCAGAAAAGGACGGCGGTAGGGCCTGCTTCCACGCAGTAGCCACAGATAGCTGAGCCGCATTCAGATCATGTTGAATCAAAGCCAGCTGAGGACTCCGTGCCCCAGGCACATTAACACCAAAAAGGAAAATGCCCGGGTCCCAAGGAATGGTCAACCCAACTAAATGTTTTAGGCGATATTGAATCCCCCTCCAGAAAGTTCGGATGCGAGGACAAGACCACCACACGTGCGCCAGAGTGCCCTTCTGTCCACAGCCCCGCCAACATAGACCCGAGGCCCCTGGAAACACCCGAGCAATCCGCTCAGGCGTCATATACCATCTGTATAATAGTTATAGTTAGTTTCACGGACGCTAATCGCCACCGAACTCTTCCACAGCTTATCCTCTACTGCAAAGACTTTTTAATTTCTTCAAGCATAACTTTCTTAATGTCATCCTATAATTCTTCTGGTGCTTTGTCACTTGTATCCAAAGTGGCGAATCAATTTTGCAGGCAGTCTAAATTCTGGTGGTATATTTTCAATTTCATAGTTTTCTACATTCATGAGTGGCTTGCTCTTTTTCAGCTTTAGCTCGAGTGTGCATACTAGTAGCTGGTAATCTGTACCAGTTAGCTCCAGGTTTTGTCTTGGCTGATGTTATTGAGCTTTTCCATCATTGACTTCCACAGATGTAGTCAATTTGATTTTTATACAACCCACGGGGCCAAGTCCGTGTGCATAGTTGTCCCTTGTGCTGCTGGAAGGTGTTTGAGATGAACAGATTGATAGAATTCTGCAAGACCAACAATCAGTTTTTCTCCAGCTTAATTCATAAAATGTTTGTAAATAACAAAGGAGGCACAATCCAAAATCTATACTCCTGCAGTGAAGTGGATTTGAAGGGAAGATATACAATATTTTTTTCCTCAGAAGCATTTTCAGCCTCTGACACAAAGCGTATGCCGAAACATCGATGTTCGGATGTGTTGCTGAAAACTGATAAGTGCAGAGTACATGCACATTTTAATGAGTCTCAGCTTGCTGTGGAAACATTTGGGAATGGCATTTGACAGACTTTAAAAGGTTTTTGAACATAAGTGAAGTGATAGGAGTACTGAAACTGTGCATAATACAAAAAAACAAAACTTCTGCAAAACAAAGTCAGATGAAATGACTAGAGGCAAGAACTATAAGAGCTAATTACTTTGTTATTGTTGATAATTCACTTATTAAGAACAAGTGAGATATCAAGAAAAAAAGAACAGTGAGCATGTGGGGTTTGTGAATTGTGGTAATTGTGATTGTACAATATTCATTGACATCTCTAGTGAAGATTAGCCTTTATAAAATAGGCATCTCTTTTGGACTTTTCACATAAACGCCTTTTATTAAATTAGTCCTTCAGAGAAGGTGTAACTTTAAGTATCTACTTCTTCTGAAGTAACGTTAATATTATAAAGACCTCTATAGGACAGACATAACATATGTACCCCTATGTGCCTATCCCGTCATAAAATTACCCACTGGAAACAAGAAAGAGGAAGTTCTTTGCAGACAGTAGACAGCACACCAAAGAAGCAGAGAACCGCCATGGCCACATATCAATTGTGCCTTCATGGAAACAAAACTTTTTTTTTTTAAATAGATGGCCAGGTTTCGGCATATATGCCTGCATCAGGGGTCTAAAAATGTTAACAAATTACATCAGAGATAACAATATGCAAAACATATATGCACATACCATACAAAGTACATAAAGACACATTGTATAAATAATTATATAGGGAAAAAGTATTAAAAGAAATAAAAATATGAAGTACCCAAAAATAAAAAGTAATAAAAAGTAAAGAGTAAAAGGTTACCAGTATAAATATATCTTGATAAAATTTGACTTGACAAAAATACAAAAAATGTCATCAATAATCAAACAAAGACCTAAAGGTAAAAATAAATACCATTCAAAGGCAACTCATACAAAACATAAAATAAAAGATAATGCTATAAAACAAAGCCAACAATAAAGCTGCAGATAAAAAATACTTTGGATAATAGGTTGAAACTCTCTAAATTCAAGAAAGCATGGGACAAATACATGAAATCAGACATTGCACTGATCTTGGCAGAATGACTGCCCTGTGTGCAGCTGTGGCCAAGAAAGCAAATAGAATGCTAGGAATCATAAGGAAAGGAATGGAGAATAAAATCAAGGATATTATCATGCCTCTCTATTGTTCCATGGTGCGACTGCAACTTGAATATAGTGTAGTTACTCACCTATAACAGGTGTTCTCCGGGGACAGCAGGAATCAGTCCTCATATATGGGCGATATCAGTGCCGACAGAGCCCATGCGGTAATCTCTCTCCAACTTTTAAAGAAATCCTTTGGAAAATACGCCACGGATACATGGTCCCCTTCCCGCTTAAGGGTGTCATCTTGCCTCAGCAAGATGCACCTCCACAGGGAGGAGGGAGGGTTGTGAGAACCGATTCCTGTTGTCCCCGAAGAACAACTGCTACAAGTGAGTAACCATACTTTTTCTGGGAACAAGCAGGAAATCAGTCCTCATATATGGGACTCCCCAGCTACAGGCTACCGAAAAATACCTGTATAAAGGGAGAGCATCTTGAACTTGTCCCTCACCAGGAACCTGTTGTGGTCACGCAGGTCTAGGATGGGATGAAACCATCCGGTCCTTTTGGGGGCCAGGAAATAGTGGGTGTAGAACCCACTGACCCTGAGGTGAACAGGGATGGGTTCCATTGCCTTGCTTGTTAGTAGGCTTGTGAGTTCTTGCTGGAGCAGGGCCCAGTGAAAGGGACCCCTGGGGGGCTCTCCCAGGAAGAATGGTTGGGGCATCTGTAGGCGGTGGAGGAGGTAACCCTCCTGACCACTTGAAGGGCCCACACATCAGTGGTGATGGCTGGCCACCTGTGGGCATTATGTACCACATGACCCCTCATCTGCTGCAGGGCTGTGCCTCCTGTGCCCAAGGAGTCAAAACCCCCTTCCTGGTTGTGCCAGGGGTGCGGCATGAGGCTTGGGGGGAGCCTTAGGCTTACGCAGGCCATACCCCTCTCCCTTTGCCTGCTGGTCCTGTTGGGGAGCTGGGAAGGCCAGATATTGGAGATTGTTTCCGTAAACCTTCCTCTTCTTCGGGAATGAGGACTTTCTGCCCAAAGCCTTCCTTTGAGAAGGGTCAGTGGTCTTCTTGGAGAGCCTAGTCCTTGTCAAGTATTCGGACTTCAATTCAGCAGCCTTATCCATCATGGGTTTGCCAAAGAGGCTCTCTCACTGGCAGGGGACATCAACCAACTCGAAGCCGTCATAGGCTGTCTGAGTAATTTATTTATTTATTTATTTAACATGTTTTGTATCCCGCCTTTTCCTTCAATCAAAGCGGTTAATACAGCACAAAGTTAAACAAAGGTGAGGGAAACATACATTGCATTATCATTACATCACAACAAAACACTAGGAGTACAAACAGGGAACACAGTACATAACTTACATTACATTACCTTACATTAACTACAAACAGCATATCGCTGAACAGAATGAGTATATAGCAGCAGATAGTGGGTCTCGCACGGTCCACCGCCTAAGGGCCACGCCAAAGGGCCCTCTTGCGAGGCCCTCAGGCGCGGGCCCGCAAGGCACGGGCGCGCCATTGCTGAAGGGATTTTAAATGATTTGAAAAGTGCTCAGATTGGCTGCAGTTTTCTCTCACACACAGTTCCCAACTAAGTAGGCACAGCTGATTCTCACTCACTGCTCACAGGATCGTTGGAGCCTTTGCTGAAGGGATTCTAAATGATTTGAAAAGTGCTCAGATTGGCTGCAGTTTTCTCTCACACACATTTCCCAACTAAGTAGGCACAGCTGATTCTCACTCACTGCTCACAGGATCGTTGGAGCCTTTGCTGAAGGGATTCTAAATGATTTGAAAAGTGCTCAGATTGGCTGCAGTTTTCTCTCACACACAGTTCCCAACTAAGTAGGCACAGCTGATTCTCACTCACTGCTCACAGGATCGTTGGAGCCTTTGCTGAAGGGATTCTAAATGATTTGAAAAGTGCTCAGATTGGCTGCAGTTTTCTCTCACACACAGTTCCCAACTAAGTAGGCACAGCTGATTCTCACTCACTGCTCACAGGATCGTTGGAGCCTTTGCTGAAGGGATTCTAAATGATTTGAAAAGTGCTCAGATTGGCTGCAGTTTTCTCTCACACACAGTTCCCAACTAAGTAGGCACAGCTGATTCTCACTCACTGCTCACAGGATCGTTGGAGCCTTTGCTGAAGGGATTTTAAATGATTTGAAAAGTGCTCAGATTGGCTGCAGTTTTCTCTCACACACAGTTCCCAACTAAGTAGGCACAGCTGATTCTCACTCACTGCTCACAGGATCGTTGGAGCCTTTGCTGAAGGGATTCTAAATGATTTGAAAAGTGCTCAGATTGGCTGCAGTTTTCTCTCACACACAGTTCCCAACTAAGTAGGCACAGCTGATTCTCACTCACTGCTCACAGGATCGTTGGAGCCTTTGCTGAAGGGATTCTAAATGATTTGAAAAGTGCTCAGATTGGCTGCAGTTTTCTCTCACACACAGTTCCCAACTAAGTAGGCACAGCTGATTCTCACTCACTGCTCACAGGATCGTTGGAGCCTTTGCTGAAGGGATTCTAAATGATTTGAAAAGTGCTCAGATTGGCTGCAGTTTTCTCTCACACACAGTTCCCAACTAAGTAGGCACAGCTGATTCTCACTCACTGCTCACAGGATCGTTGGAGCCTTTGCTGAAGGGATTTTAAATGATTGAAAAGTGCTCAGATTGGCTGCAGTTTTCTCTCACACAGTTCCCAACTAAGTAGGCACAGCTGATTCTCACTCACTGCTCACAGGATCGTTGGAGCCTTTGCTGAAGGGATTCTAAATGATTTGAAAAGTGCTCAGATTGGCTGCAGTTTTCTCTCACACACAGTTCCCAACTAAGTAGGCACAGCTGATTCTCACTCACTGCTCACAGGATCGTTGGAGCCTTTGCTGAAGGGATTCTAAATGATTTGAAAAGTGCTCAGATTGGCTGCAGTTTTCTCTCACACACAGTTCCCAACTAAGTAGGCACAGCTGATTCTCACTCACTGCTCACAGGATCGTTGGAGCCTTTGCTGAAGGGATTCTAAATGATTTGAAAAGTGCTCAGATTGGCTGCAGTTTTCTCTCACACACAGTTCCCAACTAAGTAGGCACAGCTGATTCTCACTCACTGCTCACAGGATCGTTGGAGCCTTTGCTGAAGGGATTTTAAATGATTTGAAAAGTGCTCAGATTGGCTGCAGTTTTCTCTCACACACAGTTCCCAACTAAGTAGGCACAGCTGATTCTCACTCACTGCTCACAGGATCGTTGGAGCCTTTGCTGAAGGGATTCTAAATAAACTTGGAACACTCTGTGACTGTGGAGGACAGGGTCCAGAACTGCTGGAGGGGTTCCTCCAAGAGCTCAGCTGACAACCCGGCGAGCTCCTTCTCCAGGTCCCACAGGTACACGCTACTAGTTTGGGTACACAAGGAAGATGAAATTCTCTTCAAGAGTGTAATACGGAGTTTTAATCTGGCAAGGAAAACAAGCCTGTATTAAGTTATGCCAAATTGATTCTGGAAAGAGAACAAGGAGGTGTGAGACTCCCAGATATACAAATGTATAATGTTGCGGCTATTATGCGTTGGATACGTGGGGAGTAATGAACGCACCCCAATATGCACCTCTAGATCTTTTTTTTTTTAATTTAAATTTTTATTAAAGTTTTACATCCATGAATAACAGGAATGAAATAGCAAAAGATGATAGACATATCTCCCAAATACAATAAAGGTAACAGATACACCCAAAACTTTTCAACAGATATCATCAATTTTAGACCACAAACAAAAGGCAAAATTAAGGAGGCCTCAGGAAATTAATACACAGGAAAAGAAGAAATAAATTACAGAGCACAGACTTAAGCGTCAGCCGTGTTAGACGCAATTTGCACCTCAATTCCCTCCCTAGCTATTAGGAAATCCCGCAACTGACTTGGTTCAAAAAATAGAAAAACTTTACCATCATAAGAAATTACACAACGAGAAGGAAATTTTAAATTAAAAGTAGCTCCCAGGGATAGAATTCTAGGGTGAAAGCTCAAGAATTCTTTCCTCCTCACCTGGGTAGCACGTGATAAATCAGGAAACATATACACTTTAGATCCCAAGAAGTTACAGTGAAAATTCCTGAAATATGCCCGAAGAATTAAAGATTTATCAAGCTCCAGGGCCAGAGTAACAAGTAAGGTAGTATGGCCAGTTACCACCTCTAAGAAGTCCTCCAGGAATGCGGTAAGATCCCCAATCCCCACCGGGCTCCCAGAGGTCAGCCTACCAGTAGCGCTCCCTACAGTTAGATATTGTGCTCGAACGATTGGAGGCAAATTATCTGCAGGAAGTTTAAGCACCTCCTGGAGATATTTACGCACCATATCAATAGAAGACATGACTGGAGATTTAGAAAAATTTAACAACCTTAAATTATTCCTACGGGTGTAATTCTCCAAGTACTCAGTCTTTTTTGATAACAAGATCTTATCTTTAGCTTGGGCAGCACATAACCCACGCAAATGTTCCAATTCCTTTTCAACTCCCTCCAAACGTCGAACTTGCTCCAACTGAACTCTTTTTGCTTCAGAAATATCATTATGCAACGATACAGAATCAGATTTCAACACGCCAACAACTGTCATAAGGGAGGAATTAACGGTAGCAACAGCGTCCCACAGTGCTTCCATATCTACATTAGATGGCTTAATCAAACCTCGCAAGTCTGGAAGCGTAGCTAATCCCTCTGGCGGCTTTGTAGAACTTCCACTCTGTCGGACATTCTTTTCCACTCTTCTCCCATCCGCAGAAACCTGCTCAGAAGGTAAAAATGCTGACAATTCTCCCACCGGAGCAGTGCCCTCTTCGCTCCCAACCGCCGACGAGCATCTCACCGCCCTGGCAGGAAGCACACTGCAAACCGGGTCACAGCTTCCAGGTCGAGGGGGGGGGGGGAGAAACGTAACTCTGGTGACAACCACACCCCCGATGCACTCAGAGCCAACGCCTCCAACATCGCCGGCTCCGCCGTAGACACTGCTCCATTCCCCGCAAAGGTAAATCCGCATGCTGCCAGCGTCTTCTGCCCTGTTGCTCCAGAAGCCGGCAACCCCGAGGGTAAGGAAGCCTGCTTTCTTTTCTGACGTCCCATCCCAAAATCGAACGCCGAAACGGCAGCTGGGCACACAACAGCAGCAGCACCGCTTACCAGCAGAGGAGCTCTGAGGCCATCTTGCCTCCCCACCTCTAGATTTTTTAGAGAGGTGGAGTCACCTGTTATGGACCCAATTAGCCTTTTGCACTACCTCAAAGCAGAAATGACATACCCAGAATTTTGGGCTCTCCTAGGTCCGCTAAAGTGCACATGGTTATGGTGGGCAGAGAAACATCATAGAGACTGGCGAATAAAGCATAGTTACTCACCCATAATAGGTGTTCTTCAGGGACAGCAGGAATCAGTCCTCACATATGGGTGACGTTGATGCCGATGGAGACCATGCAGAGCATTTCCCCAGTTTTCAAAGAAAGCCTTTGGGACATGCTACCACGCATGCACAGTCCCCTTCCCGCCCAAGCGTACCATCTTGCTCAGTCAGATGACATAGCAAAAAAGGACTTGACAATGTAGGGAGACAACTCCCAAGTTGAGGAGGAAGAGTTGTGAGGACTGGTTCCTGCTGTCCATTGAGAACAGCTGTTACAGGTAAATAACTATGCTTTTTCCAGGAACAAGCAGGAAGTCAGTCCTCACATATGAGACTCCCTAGCTCCAGGATGCCGAGGACCAAACCACGACAGTACCACAGGCGACCCATCGGTAGCCGTGAGTTGCAGAAGATGAGTCCCCACTGAGAGACTCTGCAAGACCCTAGCTTCCAGCAACACTACCACTCTGGTAGCCTGAACACAGAAGGGTCGGAGAGCAGGAGTTGTCTACACCCCAAAGATATTACGAAGCGCTGCCTGTCCGAAGGCACTGCCTCTGCGGGACTCACTCTCCAGGCAGTAATGTGCTACAAACGTATGAACTGAATCCCATGTGGCAGCCCTGCAGATTTCCGTCACCGGCACTGAACAGAGGTTGGCTACCAATGTGCCATAGCCCACACGCAATGTGCAGTGATCCAGTGCTCAAGGGAGAGGCCTGCTCGCTCATAAGCGAGGGCAATGCAGTCCGCCACCCAAGTGGACAGAGTCCGCTTCATTACTGGGAGCCCCAGTCTGCTGAGTTTGTATGATACAAACAGCTGAGGAGCTTTGCGGTGGACCTGGGTCCTCTGCAGATAGGACAGAGCCTGCTTGCAGTCTAGCATATGCAATATGAGTTCCTCCCTGCTGGCGTGGGGCCGTGGGAAAAAGGTGGGAAGGACCACCTCTTGGTTGAGATGGAAGGAAGATACCACCTTGGGGAGGAATTTGGGGTATGTGCGGAGCACTACCCTGTTCTTCTAGAAGCTTGTATATGGCAGACACCACCAAGGCCTGGAACTCGCTCACTCTCCAAGCAGACGTGATGGCCACCAGGAAAATTACTTTCCAGGAGAGGTATCTCAGATGGCAGGTGGCCAGGGGCTCGAACGATGGTTTAGCGAGTTGGGAGAGCAAACATTAAGGTCCCATTCCGCCGCCGGGGGTCGGAAATGGGGCTTCAATAGCAAGAGGCCCTGGAGGAACCTGGAGACCAGCGGCTGGTTAGAGAGGGATTTCCCCTCTACAGGATGATGGAGAGCGGCTATGGCGCTCAGGTGTACCCTCACCAAATTAGACTTTAGGCTGGCGTGCGAGAGATGCAGTAAGTATTGTAGCACTAGTTGCACGTGGCAGGAGAAAGGGTTCTCCCTTCTCTCCGCGCACCAGAGGGAGAAACTCCATTTGAAGGCATACACCCCATCTGGTGGAAGGGTTTTCGGGATTCTAGCAGGATTTCCTCGACTTCCCCTGGGAGGTTGAAAGGAGCCGGTGCTACCCTTTCAGCAGCCATGCTGTCAGCACTAGCGATCCCAGGTTGGGGTGCAGGAGGGAGCCCTCCTCCTAGGACAGAAGGTCCAGATCCTGACCCAGCGGAACTGGGAATGCCACCAAAAGGGAGAGCAGCAGAGGGAACCGGGGTTGTCAGGCTCATCTGGGGGCAATCAGGATCACTGATACCCGCTTGCTCTGGATTTTGAAGAGGGTCTTGGCCACCAGTGGAGTTGGTGGGAAAGCACAGAGGAGGCCCTCGGACCATGGTATCAGGAAGGCATCCACTGCTACTCTCCTCGGGTGCGGATGGCGTGAGCAGAAGTGGGGCAGCTGCGCGTTGTCCGTGAAGGCGAACAGGTCCATCTTGGGCCTGCCCCAGAGATGGAAGAGTCTTTGCACCACCTTAGGGTGCAGACACCATTCGTGCAGATGGAGGACTCTGCTGAGCTTGTCCGCCAAGCAATTGTCCTGGCGTGGAAGGTATACAGCTTGTAGGAGCATTCCGTGGTGTACCGCAAAGGAGAGGAGAGCCATTGCTTCCTGGCAGAGGGAGTACGAACCTGTGCCCCCTTGCTTGTTCACATAGAACATGGTGACCTAGTTGTCCGTTTGGATCAGCACAGGGCAATTGCACAGGAGGTGGAACATTCTCAGGGCCAGAAAAATGGCCCCGAGTTCTAGGAGATTGATCTACAGGAGCAACTCCTCTTGCGAGCAGCTGCCTTGAGTGCGGAGGATTCCGCAGTGTGCTCCCCAACCCAGAAGGGAGGCGTCCGTAGTTTTGACCATCTGAGGTGCGGGTGCCTGGAATGGCATCCCCTCCTGGAGGTGGCGTTAAGGATTGCCACTAGTTGAGGTAGTCTGCCAGTTGGCTCTGACCCTTTCGCGCAATCTGCCCATGGCTCGAGTCCACTGGGAGCAGAGACACCACTGGGCCACCTGCATGTGCAAGCGGGCTAGGGGCGTGACGTGGACTGTTAAGGCCATGTGGCCCAGTAACTGGAGGAGGCAGCGAGTAGATACTTACCAGCGAATCTGTACCTCTCCTGCCAGCTGCACGAGGTGATGTGCCCTTTCCTTTGGGAGGAAGGCCTTAACCTATAGCGTGTCCAGCTGAGCTCTATGAACTCCAGGTTTTGGGCTGGAGAGAGGTGAGATTTGAGGTAGTTGATGACGAACCCCAGGTGTTGTAGGAGGCAGATTGTTCGCCCTGTGGCCTGGCTGGTCTCGAGGACCGTGCTGCCTCTGATGACTCAGTCGTCCAGATTAGGGAAGACGAAGGCCCCTTGTATCTGCACGTAGGTGGCCACGACCGCCAGGCAGTTTGTGAAGACTCTGGGCGAGGAGGCCAAGCTGAATGGAAGTATCCTTTACTGGTAGTGCTCTCCTCCCACCACGAACCTTAGGTACTGTCTGTGGGAGGGGAGAATCAGGATGTCGATATATGCATTCTTTAGGTCTAAGTAGCACAGCGAGTCTCCTTGGTGGAAATAAGGTAATAGAGTTCCAAGGGAAAGCATCTTGAACTTCTCCCTCACCAAAAACTTGTTCAGGTTTCGCAGGTCTAGCATGGGCCAGAGGCCTCCGGTTCTTTTGGGGACAAGGAAATACCTGGAGTAGAAACCCTTTTCTCACAATTGTCTGGATACAGACTCTACTGCCTTGTCCTTTAGCAAACCCGCGAGCTCTGACAGGAGCAAGGTCTGATGAAGGAGAGGCTGCACCGGCTCTCCTGGGAAGAACCCTGGGGGTGTCTTCTAGAACCTGAGGAGACAGCCTTCTTCTACCCACTTGCAGGACCCATTGGTCTGTTGTGACCCCAGCCCACCAGTGGGCAAAAAGCGTCTCCCAACCTGGGATCGCTTCTGCACCCCAACCTGGAAGGAGGGTCTCATGGGGGAAGAGAAGGGTCTCATGGGGGAAGAGGAAGGTCTCCTGGGGGGAGAGGAGGCCTTGTCCAGGGAGTCAAAAGCTACCCCCAGGGTGGGTGGAAGCTGAAGCTTCTGAGCCTTTGGCTTTCTCGGCCCATGGCTCTGGTTCTTGGGCTGGGGGCCCTGTTGCTGTTGCCCCAAGAAAGGCTGGTAGTGGCTCTGGTGAAAAGACCCCTTCTTCCTTGGGAAGGGTGGTCTCTTCCCCGACAGCTTCTTCCGGGGAAAAGGTCGAGGTCTTCCTTGAGAGCCTTTGCCTGGTCACAACCTCGGCCACCTTGTTGGCCATGGGCTTGACAAACATTTCCCCGGTGCAGGGGACATCTAGCAAATTTTCTTGCATCCATTGCTCAAGGTTGGAGGTCTGCAACCAGGCCTGGCGCTGGGCCCGATGTCCGCTACTGCTACCCGGGCAGCTGATTCAAAGCTTTCGTAGGTGGCACGGGAGAGGAACTTTGAACAGTCACGGATCTCAGTGGTCAGGGCTTGGAACCTCTGAAAGAGTTCACCGGTGAGGCCCACAGAAAAACTTGCCAGCAGTTGGATGAGGCCCTTGAAGTACATACCTATGTAGAACTCATAGGCCTGTATCCAGCAGCCCAGCATGGATCCCTGGAAGCACTTGTGCCCGAGGGCATCGAGGGCTCTGGCTTCCCTGTCTGAGGGGACAGAAGAGTAGTTCTTCTGGCTTTTGAGTTTTTGCATCAAGGACTCCACGACAATGGAATTATGCGGGAGCTAGGACTTCTGGAAGTCCGGGACCTTCTTGACAGGGTAGATAGCGTCGAGTCATCGGCTGACCACTGGTACCAAGACCAGGGTCTCCCACATCCACAGGAGCAGCCGCTCGAGGATGGGCTGTACCGGCACCATCAGAGTCTCCTTTGGCGGGGACTCATACTGGAGGATCTCTAGTTCTTCAGTGCGTGGGTCCTCCTCTGATTCAGTCGGGACCAAGAGGGCCCGGGCCATATCCCAGATGAAGTTGTGGAAAGCCACGTCCACTGGCAGGGAATGGCGCCAGGATTCTGGAGGAGAAGGCTCCGAAGGGACATCTCTGTGTTGAAAGGTCTTGGAGGAGGCCTCAATATCTGTCTCCCAATCGGATTTGGAGGGTGTCGAGGATTCAGAGGCTCAGGGCTTCCAAGCCTTGAGGCCAATCCCAAGGAACCGGGGTCCCCCAGTGGGCCTCGGCTCAGACACCCAGAAACTGGCCGGGGAGGACTGGATACCTGAGGTTTAGGACTGGGACTTCGAACGGTACAGAGAGCTCGCCTGAGGCCAGTGGCGCTCAGGGCCTGGCTCGATGCCTGGGGACTCTCCCACAGTTGAGGCCTGGTTGTCGGGGCAGATGATGCGGACAAACCTAACATCATTGCCTGCTGCAAGGCCAGGATGACAGATATTATGCTCCAAGTCCGCCATCCTGAACTTGATACCAGGAGGCTCTGCAGCTTTCAGCATGGGCAACAAGGATCCCGGGCCCGATGCTGGCACTCTCGCGAGTGCGTCCTTGACGAGGACCACAGCCGCAGGGAGCTTCACACGGTTGCTGCTGGCCAAGGACTCCCTTTTTGAGACCTTAAGAGGGCACTGCTCAGAGTCGCCTGAGTCCCTCCTCGGGACCTTACCGGATTTCACCAGTGGAACCTAGACTGGCTTTGAGGATTTTTTCTTTTTCTTTACAGGGTCTGGCGTCTTTACAGAGGAACCACTGCCGTGGGACTCCGAAGACGCCAAGCCTCACGGGATGTGCTTGGCTTGGGGCTCAGCATTGGGGAAGCCGGGGCTGAGTCAGACCGCGGGAACAGTTTCTCCTGCAACTCAGACCTTTTCCTGTTGGTTCTCGGAGTCATGGCCTGACACAGGTCACAGGTGGTACTGTCATGGTCCGAGCCAAGGCAGTGAAGCAGCAGTCATGGTGTGTCTGTAACAGACATGGTTTGACTGTAGCGGTCGCACTTTTTGAACACAGCGAGAGACATGGTGGGAGACACCCGACCGGGATCGTCGACCCCTGGGCAAGAACGGGTGCTAACACCGGTCAAGGCAAGCCTCGTCAAAAAAGAAGGGAGAGCCGAGGATGGTGTCAGGTAAGGTGCAAGCTTGAGGTGGGAAGAGGAACCGGTACGCAAGACGGGAAAAAGAACAATTTTTAAGGATAATTTTTCAAGGATTTTTCCAGGGAAACAGGACAAGCATCCCTGGGCCCCGCGGAGGAGGGGGGGGAAGAGAGACTGAGCAGGATGGCACCCTTGGTCAGGAAGGGGACCACGCATATGTGGTAGCATGTCTGAAAAGCTCTCTTTTAAAGCCAGGGAAATGCTCCGCGCAGGCTCAGTCGGCGTAGACATCACCCATATGTGAGGGCTGACTTCCTGCTTGTTCCTGGAGAACTCCATTTTTACAAATAACAGGAAATTCAGGCTTTAAACCAGGATTGATAAAGAGTCAGTTCCAAAGCTGGGCCAAGGGAAGTAAACTGGACCTGGGACAGTTGCTGGAGTGGGGTGGAGGGACAAACCCCACACGTTTGAAGCATTAAGACAGCAGCTGGAGCTGCCAGCAATGCATATATATTCCTACATGCAGCTCAGACACTTCTGGAAAGCAATGCAGATAGTTCGAGCAAAGGATATAGAGCTCCAGAAAAGTGACAGAGACTTCTATAACCTAATACCATATTGGAAAAGGTTGGGGAACTAGTATCGCATGTTATGAGATGTGCTGCCAAAACCACACCTAGCCATCTTAGCCAGACAGTGGACAGAGGAGCTGGGGGGAACAGATGAAAAGGTACTTTCAACAAATCCCAGGGATTCACAGATCCACATATCACAAAATGCAATACCAAATTTTACCTAGGGGATATACTGTAGGACTAAGGAAAAGAGAGCCAGGTTAGGCTTTTGGGAGCAGCCTGTCTGCAGTAAATGTCAAATGCAGACAGACAATTATAGGCACGTATTTTTAGAATGTCCCAGATTAACATAGCTGTGGGGAAAGGCACTGCGGTGTTTTAAGTAAATAGTAAAGCAGCCTATCAAGTGCACTTATACTATGCTCCTGTTAGGCGATGAAGGACCACTACAGGAAGAGAAGATACGGAAAACGGAAGGAAAATTTATCATGATGGGGAATAGGATGTGTCAGAAAGTTAATCTTGCAGCAGTGGGTGGGGAATCAGTCCCCTTCCTATAGGCAATGGGTCAACATTATGTACACACTGGCACAGCTGAAATATATTGAATTTCATGGCAGACAGCCAGAGGTAGCAGAAGGAGGGGGGAGAGGGGGGATAGAGCATCCTGCTGTAGGGCGGAGAAACCTAGTATAAAATAAAATGTGTAAAATAAAGATTGTATAGATGGTACAAACATATGCTTAGTTAAATATGCTAAGCAGAAGAGCAAACAGGAATGTCATGGAAAACAAGTCAACCTCTGAACCAGGAAAATTGAGAGTCAGGAACTGTATGAAAGCTCAATGAGCGTTAAAAGCTATGAAAAGTCAGAACACAGACCCTTAAGCACCCAATCTTTTATGCATGTGTACATATGTAAAGCTTGGAAAGCCTACACCAGTGTTTAAACTGTTGCGATCAAAATCATTAGGGATGGGAAGGGGAGGATGAGATGGGCTAGAAATGTATACAAAAAAAGTTATATACCCAGGGAGGCCTTGTAAGAATAATCATGGTTCCCCAGGGCTGTATATTGCTGATTGAAGAACACTGTCTATATATAAACAGATGCTAAGGGAAAGGAGAGGGAGAGGGATGAGGAAAGGGGGAGGGGAGAGGGAGAGGGAGGAGGAAGAAGGGAAAGGAAGAAGGATGGAAGAAAGGAACAAGTACAGCTAAGAAATAAAAGATACACACTAGAGAAACCAAGAAGTCAGATATGACATACAATGCAGATAACTGAGTCTAAAAACAATGGACATCAGCTTGTAAAGAAAAGACAGTGGTACCAACAAGTTATTATTTGTATCAATCCCTAACCCCAAAAACAATATATAATCAGGGTATTTGAAGAGAGGAGACTGCAAATACAGGCAAAATGTTGTCTTCTGTATAGACCCTTAATCCAAAGAAACTTTTAAAGATGCAGGGCTTAAACTCACCTATTCATTAAACAAACCGCAGGTATTTGTGAAATGGAAATGCCGTGCATGCACCATCCTTAAATGTAGTGGTGCCAGTATTAGGCTCCACCCCCTCCACTGTGAAATTACATTTCCTTTGGTGATAACAATACTGTCAAACTTTACAAAAAAAATCATTGAATCATGATAGGTTCGAAGACGTGATTTTATGTATGTCTTACATCACAGACTTCACCCGGTGTGCAAAACAATCAGAAATGGGCAAGTTCAATAAAAACAATTCATGAAACTAGGAAAGAGGGGGAGGCAATCTTAAAAACTAAGGAGGTTACCGCCCCCCCATAACCTCAAGACTTTCATTATGAAGAGAACGTACTGTAAATGGTCCACCATTATAAGAAGCCAACCACGGGTCCATATGAAATAAAAGCTCTGCACATGAATTAAAAACTCCACACATCCATTTAATATGATTAATTATGTCATTTGGTTTATAAAAACCTTGTACAAAGACATGCAAACACATAAAACTGACTAAAAAGACTTACTTATCCAAAACCAGACGAAAAGAACCTACAAGATGATGTACATAAACAAGTGGGTTGTGTTCTCCTACCAGCAGACTGGTGGAGACAAAGAACCAATGAAAAGCCCAGTGACATCACTCCCATGCCTCTATTTGCCTAAGCCACCAGAGGGCCCTTCAGTATTCATCCCAAAGCATATGGGAGAAACATGGCAAGCCTCACATAACCTCAACTGTGGGCAACAATGAGTGATCAACAGTAGAGAACTATGTACAGGAAAGCCTAAACAGAAGGATGTCAGTAGATGATGAACCTGTATAGCAAAGTACAAAAATCTGAGCGGACCCAAGGGTACCGCAGGAGAAGAACAGAGCTATACAGTACAGGGGCAGGCCCTGGACTGGTCTAGCAGGACTCAAGGAAAGGACGTTAACTGGTAAGTAAAATGTTACCTTTCATATCATCCTACTAGACCAGTCCAGACAAGTGGGATGTACCAAAGCTACAACGCCACTGGTCGGGAAGAAGACACAGTAGCTCGCAAAACCCCTGAGCCAAAGGCCATGTCTGCCCTCATGTGGATATCCAAGCAGTAATACTTGACAGAAGTGGAAAGTGATGCCCACATTGCTGCTCGACAAATGTTTGCAGGGGCTACTGAGCTTGGCTCCACTCATGAGGGCGCCTGCGCTCAGGTAGAATGGGTACATAAACCCTCCAGAACTGGCCAGTTCCATAACAGATACATCAAGGCAAAGGCCTCCTTAATCCAGCATCCCAAAGTTGACTTAGCCGCAGCATCACCCTTGCACAGGCCAGCAAACAGCACAAAAAGATGGTCAAACTTATGAAAGGAATTCGTAATTTCCAAGTACCAGAGAAGCACACGCCGAACATCCACAAGGCAAAGATCCTTATCCTTTCCCCGAAGGTACTCCTTAGAGAAAGAAGGCAGGCATACCACCTGGTTCACGTGAAAGGGAGAAACACCTTAGGCAAGAAGGAATGTACATACTGAATGGAAAACAGCCTCCCTGAAAAAGACAGATAAGGATCTCAGGAAGACAGAGCCTGCAGCTTGGAAATTCACCTTGTGGAAAAAAACATGACAAAGAAGACAGTCTTGAGTGTCAATTCCTTTAAAGTAGTGCGCGCCAACGGCTCAAAGGGCGCCACCATCAGACACCGATCCCAGGAAGGGATCACAGACCAGAGTGGAGGATTCAGACATCAAACCCTCTGGAGAAAGCGTGAGACATCCAGGTGCAAGGCTAGAGGCTTATAAGCCACCAGACCTCAGAAAAAGGCCAAAGCTGCCTGAACTTTCATAGAGCTAAGGGAAAAGCACTTCTCATAAAGACCAACTGAGATAGCAGCTTAGCCGCCTCAGGAGTCAACTGCTAAGTGCCACACCATCGCTCAAAAGAGGCATCAGATCTGCATAAATGCTAGCTTGAAAGGCATCCTCTGGGCTCCAAGCAGAGTGAAAGCCACCATTGGAGACTAACCCTTATGTACTAGCTATCTCCTTTCAAGAGCTAAGCCTAAGCGAGAAGGGAACCAGGTTCTCCAAGACAATCGGTTCCTGTTGGCAACTGAAGAAAAGGCACCTGCAGAAGCTGCATCAAGTCTCAAAACCATGCTCTCCTCTGCCAATCTAGCACCCCCAGAACAATCCTGCCTCGGTGGCATTCTATATATTGAATCACACGCCCCACTAGGGGCCATAGAAGAAAAACGTACAGGAGTCACTTACTTGGCCAAGGCTGGGTTAGGGCGTTGATGTCCTCTGACCCCCATCTCTGTGTGGTGATTGAAGAAATGGCAAGCTTCAGCAATGGATTGGGTCACCATCAGATCCATTTCGGGGAGACCCCAGCAGAACAGAATCAACTGAAATGCCTTCTGACAACTCACTCTCCAGGATCCAGAGAGTGCCGGCTAAGGAAGTTCGCTTTCATATTGTTCATCCCGGCAACGTGCTGGGCTGACAAGGCTAGGGGGTTCTTCTCTGCCCAGGCAAATAGGAGAGCTAGCTCCATAGCTAACCTGGTGCTCCTCATGCCGCCTTACATAAGTCACCACAGTATCATTGTCTGAAAATACTCGAACTGCCCGGCCCGCGACCAGAGGCCAAAAATGCAGAGGAGCCAACCTAAAGGCCCTCGCCTCGAGATGGTTGATGGGCTTCCCTGAGGTTCCAATGGCCCTGGGCCATACAGTCTTGGCAATGGGCTCCTCTGCCCGAGAGGCTGAATCAGTCTTCAGCAGGATCCAGGAGAAATCATCCAGCAGTACACCCTTCCTCAGATGAGAGGGCTGCAACTACCACCGCAGGCTGGCCTTCACCATCAACAGAAGTGGATGCCTGCACTCGAATTCCTGAGAACTCAGGGACCACAGAGTCAACAAGGACCTATGGAGTGGTCTCATGTGAGCACGCACCCATGGCACCATCTCTATAGTCGCTGCCATTAATCCGAGGAGCTGACACCACTCAAGATGCCACCTGAGATGCTTCTGAAAGGGAAGAGGCTCGGGTGAGCCAGTCATCCAGATAGGGGATGGACACAGATCCCTTGGCACCGCAGCCGTCCTTGGGGCAGAGGATACCCCAAAAGGGAGGACGGCGAACAGATAGCAAGAGCCAAGCGTGGCAAAATGTAGATACTGCTGAGTGGCCCGGATAAAAGAATCCATCAAACACAAAATAATTTCTAGTAAGGGCTATGCGGGCCAGTTTGACAAGGAAATTTGTCAGTATACTAAAAGACCCAATTCTCAAATTAAAATATTTATGTATTACATCAACAGCTCCTTCTTGATGTACATTGGTGTAGAGAAAGTCAATATCTGAGATAATTAGACATAAGTTGGATGTCCTCCATCTTCCTCACTCCCTCCCCTTCTTCTCATTCCCCCTCTCCCTCTGTCCCTCCTTTTAGTATCCTTCTTCCAACAGTTAAGCACAGTTACTTACCTGTAGCAGGTGATCTCCGGAACAGCAGGAATTAGTCTTCACATATGGGAGACGTCGCCGACGGAGCCTGCACGGGGGCTCCCCTGCTGCACGGAATGCTCCCCTGAATCCCCGGCATCCCCCGAGGGATGGAGGGTAGGAGTTGAGAAGAGAGGAACAGCAAAACCCAAAGACTACAGGGAGAGTAGTCATTAGAGTGCATGGAAGCATCATTAAGTTTTTAATGAATTAATGACTGAGTACCATGTAAAGCTTACCTACTGAGTTGTAGGAAGTAGGACTGTGATGGAGGTACTGTAGACGCAGTAGCGAGGTCTTCGAGGGAACTCCACCGCAGCGAGGAGGAAGTTCCAAATCCGGAAGGCCAGGAGATCCAGGAGTCAGCTGGGTCAGGAGAAGGACGGCAGGTCTTCAAGGAAGCTTTATGCAAAGCTGAGCACTCCCTTAGGAGCAGAGTCCATAACTCAGAGGACTAACAGTAGAAGACTGGCCGATCTGGACAGCCTATTCCGGAGAAGAGTAGGGGTGTACCCCGGAGAAGAGTAGGGGTGTACCCCGGAGCAGAAGGAGTACACAGCCTGCCCTAGCGAAGAGATAGGGAGACAAGGGTCTGAACCTCCGGGAGGAGGGCATTACTGCTGTGAAGTCAACAGCTTCTATTTTCAGTTGAGTACAACCAGTCCGAGGGCCGATCTAAGGAATAGGCAGGCGGACTGGCCGGACCCCGGAGGGGGGGGGGGGGGGGGGCGCGTGAGTACCGGCCATTGGGAAAAAAATAGGCGGCAGAACACAGGCACTGTGGGCATCCCCAAAAATGCGCCTATCGAACAGGTGATATCTGGCATATCTAGGCCGTTGGGCATGGAGAACGCCCCACCCCGGCACTAACGCAGGTACGCCGAGGAACCTACCTCCATGAGCATAACACTGGTAAGGCGGACCTGCCAGTGATCCACAGAACGTCCACCTGGGGAGGTGGCGTCAAGATCCGTCCGGGAGAGGGATCTATTCCGGTGGAACAAGGGCAGGTCGGCGAACGAACAGCACGGTGGCGTGAAGGACAGAGAATAGCATCAGTCCGGAAGCACACACCAGGGGGCTTGAGGCCCTATAGGTGTCCCCAGCACCTGCACGCAAAAACTCGCCCCCCGCACTAATCGGGGGACATGAGGGCATAGTCCTTGGTAAGCATTGGGGGAGTATAGCGGCTGGAAGGAAATTCCGGTACGGAAGCAATCAGCAGGGGAATACTAGCCGAAAAGGGTACGGGGCTGTACCCAAGGGTAAACCAGTTGACCGTGGGCCAGAGCTATCATGGAGTAGAGGTGGTCTCCCTCTACCAACGGAAGGAGAATACCTGAACCCCTGGATAAGCCCCCGAACCATTTGCCCTACTGAACGAGCTCCAGAGTAGAGCTCAATTGCAAACTTCTGGTAAGAAGGTAAATTGCAGGCAGCCGCCCACCGGAGCCTAAAACTGCTTGGTATGAGAGTTCTGGCGCGGGCCCGGGAACGTCAACCCAGGGTGAGGGGTCCCTTGCTTGGGCGCACCTGGCGGGTGGGCGGAGGGGTGACATTTCCTCTTCCTAGGAAAGGAGGGCCTGGTGAGGCGAGCACCACCGCCGGGGGGAAGCCGGGCCCTAGGATAGCTTCGAAAGCTGGGAAGGTTAGCGAAGCACTGCGCGACCTGACGTAAGGCTTCGCTATTGAAGAGGTGATCTCCGTCACAGGGAGAATTACCCAGGCTATGCTGTGCCTGTCTACACAACTCGGACGCCTGCAACCATGCTGTACGGCGTGCTCTAATGGCGACAGCAGAGCATCTGCTGACCGACAGGAAGGAGTCTAGAGAAGCACGAGAAAGGAACCCAGAGATATTCCTGCAGTGATAAAGAAGCAAGGAATATTCAAAGGCCCTGGTTGCAGACAAGAAGGGAGACAACAGAGATAATCTCTCGGTGACCTCCCGAGCGACAGACTCATATAAAAAATATATGAAATAATCCTGGACGCCAGCATAGACGTTTGGAAGGTTTGACGTCCTAGGGTATCTAGCGTCTTCGAGGCGCGGCCTGGAGGGCGAGAAGAATGCTTTTCCTTGCTTCCGGCCTTCCTCAGCGCCGATTCCACCACAATGGAACTATGCGGAAGCTGGTGCTGCCGAAAACCCGGGGAGGGGGGCACCCGATACAGAGCATGCATCGCAGTCGACGGTGCCGGAACCCTCAAAGGCGACCGCCAAGCCCCCAGCAGGAGATCCTGCAGGGAGGGATGCAGAGGAAGCATCACGGCGGCCCGTTCCGCAGGGCCTGGAGTTAGGTCCGGGATAGGGATGGCCAGCAAGTCCGCCATGTCAAGGAGGAAATTCTGAAAAGACGGCTCTCCCGGAGGGGCTATGCCGTGGGAGGCGGAGGCGGGAGAGGCCGCCAGGGCACCGAGAAGCCTCTCGGGTTGATGCCCGCTGGGCAGAGGAGGGGACCAACAGCCCCGGACCGGGGTAGTCAACAAGACGTCGTCGGCTCCTGGAATTGATTCCAAGCTAGGCATCGAAGGGGTCGATGGCACCGACGGAGCCGCCGGAATCGGCCTCGGCCCCGAACCTGGGGGCGGCGCTGCCCCCGGCAACTGAAGTGGTTCCGTGGCAGCCGGAGGGCAGTGGCCAACGATCTCCGCTCCACGTCGCGGGAGGGGACAGGGGCCGATCCCAAGACGTGTCATGGCCAAGTCTTCGAGGCTGGATACCGATTCCAGGCTGGGCATCGAACCGAGCGATGAGATTGACTCCCTTTCTAGAGGGCCCCGGCGGGGGCGGCTGCGCCGGCGGTGCTGATCCTGGGGAGCGGATCAGAACCGCGTCGATCGGCGTCGCGAGCATCAAGGGCCCGCGAGGACGAAGCTCGGTGGAGAGGGGGTCATCCGACGCCGGCACCGATGTCGGGCGGCGGGCACTGCCAGATGCCGGGCCCCCTCTCGAGCCCGCCTGACCTGGAGGGAAATCCTTCCGGGGCATACGACCCATCCCCGAGGGTACTCAGGTCGCCCGACGACGAGCCCCTGCGGGGAGGGAAGTGCAAAACTCCTGCGCCGATGCCGGGGTACCGCTGCGGGACGGCACGGATCCAGGCTGGATCGAAGCGATCGAAGACCCCGGGGCCCCCTTTCTCGGAAAGGGTGGGGCCCTCGACGGCCGCGACGATGCCGGGGGGTCGCCCGTCTGGGGCTGATTGACATACCCCGAGGCTCCCGGGGAAGGCCGACGGCGGTCCCTTTGCGCTCGACGCCCCTGCCGTCTCAGGCAGAGCGGTGCTGCACGAACCCGGTATCACCCTCGCGCAGGGCTGGGATACCGTCAACCCAGCGTGGGTCGAAGCGACCGGCCCCGAAGGGAGCGAGGCCAGATGACCATCCCCGGCGAAGAGTGGAACCATCGACGCCGACGCGCCCGAAGCGGGTACCACCCCCGCGCATGGCCTGAACGTAGGGCCGCCAGACTGTGTCGAGCCGGTCGGCCCTAGAGCTGCCGAGGGCAGCGGCAGGTGATCCCCGGTGGGGAGCGGGTCACTCGACGCCGACGGGTCGGCACCGCCGGAAGCGGATACCACCCCCGTAGGAGCGCCATACCGGCAGGAGTCGGTCGGCCCCAGAGGCGCCGAGGACCGCGGCTGACAGCCCCCGGTGAGGAGCGGAACGCTCGACACCGACACCGACGTCGAGGGGTCGGCACCGCCCGTAGTGGATACCACCCCCGCGCATGGTAGGGATGAAGGAACGCCAGACTGGACCGATTCGATCGGCCCCGGATGATCCTCGGTGAGGAGCGGAACGCTCGACACCGACACCGATGCCGGGGGGTCTGCACCGCTCGAAGCGGGTACCTCCCTCGAGCACGGCTTGGATATAGGGAGGTCAGACTCGGTCGAGTCGATCGGCCCCGGAGGCGCCGAGGACACCAGCTAACGATCCCTGGCGAAGAGTGGAACACTCGACACCGGCAACGATGCCGGGGAATCGGCACCGCTCGAAGCGGGTACCTCCCTCGAGCACGGCTCGGGAATGTTCTGTGAGGAGCGAACCCCAGGAACATCCCGAAACCCCGTAGATGCTTTGGAGCCCGAGGACTCCCGCCGGGGTATAGTAGTCAAGGGGGACTTGAGGGGTTGGCCGGAGCCGTCGCCATGCCACGCATGAGACTCGCCCCTCAAGACTTGGCTAGTCTTAACAGACTGTTGCGTGGTTACCTGATCCTGGAAAGAAGAAAAACCAGATGACCGCACCTTGGGCGTGAAAACGTCATCGAGGGATACCCGAAAAAGGGAAGGTCTTCTCCCGACACTGTAGCCCGGAGGACCCGGGGGGAAAGGGTCAGGCCCCAAACAAGAGAGGCACCAGGCATTGGAGTCCATGTGGAAAACGAAGTCCCCGCAGCGAGGGCACTTCTGGGGCTCCATGCTGTAAGCCCGGTAGGCCAAGGCGCCCAGAGGGAAAAAAGGTCCCGCTAGGCGACGAAAAATAAGTGAGAAAAGAAAACAAAAGGGGCACAGAGGTGCCGCTGTCGGCGGGAAAAACCGCGACTACAGAAACAAGAAAAGAAAAGGTGAAAAGTTCTGCGGTGGCAGGAGGGACGTCCTGCCTGCTCCGCGGAAAACGAAAAACTGGGGAGAGGCAGTAGGAAGGGCGGGAAGCCACCGCGCAGGCGCGGGGGATACTCCCAAAGGCTTTCTGATTGGATGCTGGGGAGCATTCCCGTGCGGGCTCCGTCGGCGACGTCTCCCATATGTGAAGACTCATTCCTGCTTGTTCCTGGAGATACTCTCCTTATCAAAGCTGATGTTAATAAAAACAGCATCATTTAGATATATTTTACTACCCATATTTTTATACATCTCTTTATTATAATTTCTATCCTTAGTTTTTATTGATTAATGTATATTTCCTCCCTTCCCTCCACCCCTTTTTAACCTTGCTTTTTTTTATTTTGTTTTTTATTGTTTATTTAGATCATCTAATAGAAACACAGAAATATGACGACAGAAAAAGACCATATGGCCTATCTAGTCTGTCCTTCCATATCAACAACTACAACAGTCCCCTTTTTTCCTTTAGAGATCCTCTGTGTTTATCCCATGCCTTTTTGAATTCAGTTACTGTCCTCATCTCTACTACCTCCATGGGGAGACTATTCCATGGATCCACCACTCTTTCTGTAAAGAAATATTTCCGCATATCACTCCTGAATCTATGCCCCTTCACCCTCATCCCATGTCCCCTCATAGCAGAACTTGCTTTCAATTGAAAGAGGCTCTCCCCCTAAACATTTATGCCAAGGAGGTATTTAAACATCTCAATCATATCACCTCTATCCCGCCTTTCCTCTAAGGTGTACATATTAAGATCCTTCAGTCTGTTCTCATATGCTTTATAATGAAGACCACTAACCATTTCAGTAGCCACCCTCTGCACCAACTCCATCCTGTTCACATCCTTTTGAAGGTACGGTCTCCAGAATTGAACACTATACTCCAAATGAGGTCGCACCAAAGACTTATACAGAGGCATTATCACCTCCTTTTTTCTGCTAGCCATTCCTCTCCGTATGCACCCTGGCATCCTTCTAGCTTTTGCCGTCGCCTTTTCTACCTGTTTAGCTACTTTAAGATCACCAGACAAAGCACGCCTAGGTCCCGCTCTTCTTTAGTGGACAAAAGTACTTCACCCCCTATACTATATTGCTCCCTTGGATTGCTGCAGCCCAAATGCATGACCTTACATTTTTTAACATTAAATCCCAGCTGCCAAATTCCAGACCATTCTTCGCTTAGGTAGATCCCTCCTCATGTTATCTACACCTTCCTGGGTGTCTACTCTATTGCAGATTTTGATATCATCCGCAAAGAGGCAAACCTTACCCGACAACCCTTCCGCTATATCACTAACAAAGATGTTAAAAAGAATTGTACCAAGGACAGATCCATGGGGCACACCACTGGTAACATCCTTCTCCTCAGAGTGAGCTCCATTTACCTGTACTCTTTGTCGCCTCCCACCCAACCAATTTCTAACTCAAGCAGTAACTTTAGGGTCCATCCCTAAGGTGCTCAGTTTGTTTATAAGTCGCCTGTGAGAACAGTGTCAAAGGCTTTACTGAAATCTAAATACACTACATCTAGGGCTCTCCCTTGGTCCAACTCCTTGGTCACCCAGTCAAAGAAATATTTGTCTGACAAGACCTGCCTCTGGTGAATCCATGCTGCCTCGGATCCTGTAATCCGCTGGACTCCAGAAACCTCACTGTTTTCTCTTTCAGCAGCGTTTCCAATAATTTACTCACCACCAAAGTTAAACTAACCGGCCTGTAGTTTTCAACGACATCCTTACTTCTGCTTTTGTATAAAGGCACCACATGAGCCTCTCTCCAGTCCTTTGACACCACTCCCGACTCCAACGAGGCATTGGAAAGGTCAGTCAGTGGAGCTGCTACAACGTCCCCAAGTTCTCTCAGTATTCTAGGGTGTATCCCATCCGGTCCCATTGCTTTGTCTACTTTAAGTTGAGCTAGTTTCTCACGAACACAGTCTTCTGAAAATTGTTCAAGATGTCCCTCGCTTCTGTTCCTGTTTGTGGGTGTTTTCTGAGGTCCTGATCCTGGTTCTTCATCTGTGAACACAGAACAGAAATATTTGTTAAGCAATTCTGCTTTATCCTCATCAGCTTCTACATATTCCTCCCCTTCACCCTTGAGTCTGACAATACCACTTTTGCCCTTCCTCTTCTCACTAACATATATGATAAATATCTTATCCCCCCATTTTATTGCATTGGCTATTTCCTCCTCTTTTTGAATCTTTGCTTTCCTGACTACTTTGCTAGCTTCTCTAAGTTTTTCCAAATATAGATGCCTGTCTTCCTCTTTCTGATCTCTTGTATTTCATGAAGGCCTCCCTCTTTTTCTTCACTTTTTAAGCTACTTCTTTCGAAAGCCATAGCGGTCTTCTTTTCCTTTTACCTTTATTTACCATTTTAACAAAAAGGTTGGTTGCCTTTAAAATATCCCCTTTCAGTTTTGCCCGTTGTTTTTCTATATCCCCCCAGCTGTTCCCATCCCGCTAACAACTCCCTGAGGTATTGGCCCATCTTGGCAAAGTTGGTCTTCCTAAAGTCTAAGACCCTTGCTTTTGAATGGATTCTAACAGCCCTAGTCCTAATACTGAACCACACCATATGGTGATCACTGGATGCAAAACGATCTCCCACTATAGCATCAGAAACACTTTCACCATTGGTAAGCACCAAGTCCAGTATGGCCCCTTCAAGTGTGGGGTCTGTTACCAATTGCTTGAACAGTTCTCCCTGTAGAGAATCCAGGATCTCTTTACTTCTAGATGATATTGCAGCAGGAATGTGCCAATCAACATATGGCATATTGAAATCCCCTATCAGTAGCACTTCCTCTTTCCTAGCAATGCTGCGTATGTCTTCAATTAACTCTCTTCCTCTTGTGAGGGAGGTCTGTATATCACGCCAACGCAGATAGATTTCTCTTTCCCTCTTTCTAGGTTAACCCACAATGCCTCCTCTCTCCCTTTTAAGCTCTGTAATTCCAAAGCTTTTATGGTATTTTTTTACATATAGTGCCACTCCTCCTCTCCTTCTGTCCTTTCTGAATAAAGTATAGCCAAGTATAGTTACATCCCAGTCATGGTTTTCTGTGAACCATGTTTCTGTAACTGCCACTAAATCCAAGTCCTATCAACTAACCCTCTGTAGTAACAAATTCATCTGCATTAGAATATATCTTTAAAATGGAAAAGCAAACCTCAGAACCCTCCGACACCTCCCACGGTTCACACAAAGTGAGTTTAGTTGTACAAACGAGGTTAAGTACATCAATGGTTCGCTGATCCACACTAAATATCAAAATAATAGAAGTCATGCATGTATCCTAAGACACTGATAATCACAAAACTCTCAATATACATTCTCATAACTAAATACATGGTCTTCACTTGACTATCACAAAATTTTGTAAACACATGTAGTACGAAAAAATCAGCATCTTAACATGAAAAAACTCCCAATTTTGATCAAGACGAGCACAGCATATCATAACCCGACACTCGCCGGAACGTTCCTCCTGCGTTTCGCTTCTGCTGCTTCAGGGTAAAGTGATTCTAAAATAAAAACATACCACAATGCTTTACATTCTTACTACCACCATCGGAAAGTACCACTTCAAAACCTTCAAACAATTCAAAACTGGACCACTCCTACCTGGCCATCTTCAACAAATATCGCAGCCCAAAGAGGCCGTATCCAACAGACCAACTCCCAGCCGCCACTATCACTTCAGTATATCATCCAAACTACCTACACCACACACCCGCATTAAAACGTCACTCAGGCACCTCCCACTTCTCATCCCTTCCAATCATCACGCTAACTTCAAACACAAATCCCCCAATCCACACCTGAATTCAATCCTTCAGGTGTCACAGTCCCAAGTTGGAAAATCGAATGCTGTTCCCTGTAGAGTAAATGTTGTTCACGTGTTCTTCCCCCCGATCCTACACAAATACGTTCCAAACAAAAGCACTGCAAATCCAAAAAGGTATGTCCCTTCATGAGACAATGCTCAACCAAAGGAGCCTCACGCCGTTTGCATTGCAGGCGGCTCTTAAGTTCTCCGATCCGACCCCGAAAGGGACGGATCGTCTTTCCAATGTATAGTAATCTACATGGGCAAAAAATACCATACACCACATAGTCTGAGTCGCAAGAAGTCGCTGATCGTAAAAAATACACTCTGTCCTTATAAGTAAATCGATCCGTTTCCCATGCTACTGCACACCCAAGACAATGTCCACACTTAATGTGCCCTGGTTGGTTCACAACAACTGGTCCAACAGTGCACAAAGACGAAGGACTCAAAATCTTCTTAAGATTCAAATTGCGCCGCCAAGCACAACGAAGATGCTTAGATTCAAGTCCAGGTATCATGCGTAACACATTAGCATGTCACCGCCCAATACCCTGGACATGATTACTGAATCGGGAAAACCTAGAGATTAAATTAACACAATCATCATCCTGCCTTTCCCTCAGTCTTGGAGACAACAACCAACTCCTATCATTATGCAGCTCTCTTATAAGCTTTATTTACCACATATTCAGGATATCCACGATCCAAAAAATCCTGGCGAGGGGATCTAGCCTGAATCTTAAAGTCCCCAAGGGTGGTGTAGGTAGTTTGGATGATATACTGAAGTGATAGTGGCGGCCGGGAGTTAGTTTGTTGGATACGGCCTCTTTGGGCTGCGATATTTGTTGAAGATGGCCAGGTAGGAGTGGTTCTGTTTTGAAATTGTTTGAAGGTTTTGAAGTGGTACTTTCTGATGGTGGTAGTAAGAATGTAAAGCATTGTTGTGGTATGTTTTTATTTTAGAATCACTTTCCCCTGAAGCAGCAGAAGCGAAATGCAGGAGGAATGTTTCAACGAGCTTTGCTCATCTTGATCAAAATTGGGAGTTTTTTCATGTTAAGATGCTGATCTTTTCGTACTATATGTATTTACAAAATTTTGTGATAGTCAAGTGAAGACCATGTATTTAGTTATGAGAATGTATATTGAGTGTTTTGTGATTATCATTGTCTTATGGATACATGCCTGACTTCTATTTTGATATTTAGTGTGGATCAGCAAACCATTGATGTACTTAACCTCGTTTGTACACCTGAGCTCACTTTGTGTGAACCGTGGGAGGTGTCGGAGGGTTCTGAGGTTTGCTTTTCCATTTTAAAGATATACTCTAATGCAGATGAATTTGTTACTACGGAGGGTTAGTTGGTAGAGCTGTTTTAAATGTTTGTTTGTAGTAGTTGATTGTAGCTTTGTTAATGATCATAGTGTTTATTACTAAATCCAAGTCGGCCACTCCCACTAAAACGTCAACATCAGGGATATTTTTTCCCATGCTACGGGCATTTATACACACTGCTTTCAATATGTTACCCCTGTTACCCATTTCCATAAAGGTATTTAATGTATCACTTACCTGGGGGCTTTCTTCATCCATCCCCGAGTCTAGTTTAAAGCCCTCTTCAGTAGATTAGCCAGTCTACTACTGAAGACGCGTTGACCTTTTATGGACAGATTAATGCCATCTCTGCTCTGCAACCCTTGGAACAGCATCCCATGGTCTAGAAAACCAGAACGCTCTCGATGACATCATTCATGCATTCGTCTCCAGGATGCGAGCCTCTCTGCCTTGGCCTTTACCCTCAACAGGGAGGATTGACGAGAACACCACCTGTGCACCTAACTGCTTCACCCTCTGTCCCAGAGCCATGAAGTCACTTTTGATACGCTCAGAGGGATACCCGACAGTATCATTTGTTCCGACATGGATTAGCAACATTGGGTAATAGTCAGTGGGCTTGATGAGTCTCGGCAAACTCTCCGTAACATCTTGGATTTTGGCACCAGGCAGACAGCATACCTCTCTGGACATCAAGTCTGGTCGGCAGATGGACGCCTCAGTACCCCTCAGAAGACAGTCACCAACCACCACTACCCTTCGCTTCCTTGTGGTCACTGATTCTGCAACTTTGGGGTACTTGAGCTCTGGTTCTTCCCTTTCCAGGGATGCTTTCATCTCCTCCACTTCCAGGGCTGCATAATGGTTCTCCAACTCAAGGGCTGGAGAAGTTGGATTGGCAATTCTGCAGGTCCTGGTGACTTGTGTCCAACCTTCATAATTCTGTTGGCACCCATCTTCTCCTCTGCTAGAGAGCTTGGATATTTCAAGAGGCATCTCATCAATGTACTTCTCACTGTCTTGAATGCTCCTCAGCCTCGCCACCTCCTCTCAGAGTTCCTCCACTTGTTTCCTCAGAGCTTCAGCATGCAGGCACCCTGCACATGGAACCGGTCCTTCAACTGGCATTGGACCTCTGTCTGGACAGAGGCAGAAGCTGTAACGGGGGCAACAGCTTTAGCAATACGATTTTTCCCAGCCATTGTTCTGTCCGTGGAGCTTAGGTATCTGTTAAAGCAAAAGAGAGAGATCTACCAAAGTACCAGCCGGTTTCTCAGCTGTCCTTTCAGAGAAAAAGCAGTTAGCTCTCTTTAATTATATTCAAAATGTGCTGTTCCAAGTCCCTGTGCTTTGTTAAATGGGGAGGTGCCCTATAAAGCAAGACTTAGGTGTCAGCAGTTCCCAAAAGCTGAGAAGGTTACCAGAGTTTAAAACCTACTCCACTAAAGAAAATATTGCTATTAAAGCACCAAAAAGAATGTAACTTTGCTTTAAAAATATACCAAAACCCTTTTTAAGAGCTCCCAGTCAGAGAGCTAGCAATTTAATAAAAATAAACCTTCAAATCCTTACCGTTGTTTGACCTGTAGAGCCCCTGTTAGGAATAGGTTCTTTTTGTTAGGTTATGGATAAGTAGGTCTTTTTAGTCAGTTTTATAGGTTTTATTTGCATTTGCCTGTCTTTGCACATGGTTTTTATAAACTGAATGACATAATTAATCATATTTCTGCAATGATGTGCAGCTTTTATTGCATGTGCAGAACTTTTATTTCAAATGGACCCACAATTGGCTCCTTATAATGGTGGACTCATGTACAGTATATTCTTGGGAGAACAAAGGAGCTGGTACATACACTGGCGGTATCACATGCACTCGTTTGGCCATGTTCACATTTGTTTTTTTATTTTTCATTTGGTAGTTTTCTTTTTATCTTCTTCTGATTTCCCTTGGGGCCAGCAGACTGACTGCCCGCAGACTGACTGCCCACGGGCCACTTTGTACCTTGAGGTTTTTGCATTTTAATTTTTAAATATTTTTTTATATATTAATATTTTTTGCCCTTTGGTTTTAGTTTAAAGTTTCATGGGACAAGATTACAATTGGTACTCTTCATCACCTTGGCTATAAGATATTGCATTGCTCTCGGTTAGAGGCGGAGAGGATGATGGGCGGGTTTGATGTTGAAGGATTCTATGGTGCTATTGGATTCTTCGATCTAGTGTAGATCGCTAGTGCAACCTGGATGGTACCTTCGGGTTTTAAATATAGATTATCCCATAGAATGTTCTTTTTTTGAGCTGCTTTATCTTGATACCATACATTCTTCACTCTAGGATAATTAAGCCACCACTTATATTTTACAATATAGGATCATATGTTTTTCCCCGTATAATGGTCCAGGTTGCGTTGATGGTTTGCACTGGATTGGGGAATGTGGTGGTGCAGTGGAGAATTCTGGAATTGGATTTGTTTAGTGTCATCTCTGTCTCTAACCACGAATGATATATATGCAAATCAATTAGGAGTAACCTTTAGTTCAATTTTTTTTTTACACAGTACTTTTACCTTGTTTATCATTATTTGGAATAATCCCTCTTAATAAACACTTTTTCACTGGATACAATATTGTTTAATATTTTTGCCATTGTTTCCATAGGTAACCCTTGACCTCTAGATTTGGCGTGAATTAAACTCAGCGTTTTAAAAGTCCTGCTGGCATTACACAACCACTGTGTGTATGCATTTGCAACCCACTAGGAAAAGCTTCCACTTTCACTATCTATAATACAAACTGAGGGCATTTTACCTTAGACGTGGCATTACATTATAGTTCTCTTTTTCAGCTTTCAGATATCCTTTCTGTTTTATTTAGATGGTTGGCCTCAACTTTGTATAAGACGTTTACAGAATACAGGTACTTATTGTTTCACCTCCCGCCCTGGTTGACCTACAACACGACTGGCTTCTTATATGAATGCAATATAAAATTAAAGTACTCTCCTCCCTTTCCCGTGTCCTCCTCATCCCTTCATAAGTATGACGCTGGGGTTTTAATTTATTTATTAGCTCTTATGTTATTTTAGTGTCCTCATGTGTGCATCAATTATGGATGTTCCCCATACTTTCCCTACTATGCAATATATGTCGTATCAGCCCTTTCATGTACATTTATTTAATGGTTTTTAATTTATTTATCTTTTATATATGTTTTTAATTACCTATCAACATCATTTTATTGATATTTTATAGGTGACTGACATGCTTTAATTATTTATTTCTGCATTTGTACGTGCCATTGGTTTATATATGGATTTTATGCATGTTTATTTATACTTTTTGCTTTTTAATGATTTCTTGAGGTTCTGATCCTCCTGAAGAAGGCCTAGACGGCCGAAATGTGTCAGGGTTTTAATAAAGTCCTGTTCACTGCCACTGTATGTACTAGCTCCTTTGTTCTCCTGTACTGTGCTACGGGTACTTACTGCTCTGCTTTTGTCTCTTCTAGTATGTTCTTGGGGGTCATGGAAGGGGCAGTAACCTTCTTATGTTTTTAATATTTCCTCTCCCTCTTTCCTAGTTTCATCGATATTGTTTTTATGAGACTTTATTTATTTATTTACATTCTCTTATATACCGCGCTATTCTGCATCAGTGCGGTTTACATTGAACAAACTGAAATTACATTGAACAGGGCATTATAACGTGGAGATAACTATTTTACAGGGAACATGGGCTATGGAGGGTTAAGTGGCTTGCCCAAGACCACAAGGAGCACCTGTGGGACTAGAAACCCCAGTCCTTCCGGCCCAAGGTTGCTGTCCTCTAGTGGGATTTGAACCCCCGACCTTCCGGCCTGAAGTACCTTGCCCCAACCACTAGGCCACTCCTCCACTCCACAATATCCATTTCTGGATATTTTGCACATCGGGTAAAGTATGTGATATAAGACATACACAAAATTCACGTCTTTGAACCTATTGTGAATCAATTTTTTTTGTAAAGTATGACGGTATTGTTATTACCATGGGAAATGTAATTTCACTTTGGAGGGGGTGGAGCCTGATGCCAGCACCACCACATTTGAGGACAATGCATATGCAGTATTTCCATTTCACAAATACCCACGGTTTGCCTTATGAATAGGTGAGTTTAAGCTCTGAGTCTTTAAAAGTTTCTTTGGATTAAGGGCCGATACAAGCAAAATGTCATCTTCTGTATTTGCAGCCTCCTCTCTTCAAATATCCCGATGTATATTGTTTTTGGGCTAGGAAGTTAATACAAATAACAATTTCTTGGTACTACTTACTATCTTTTCTTTACAACCCAGTCTATTGTTTTTAGACTCAGTATCTTATTATGTCTCTCTCCCATCTGGCTTCTTGGTTTCCCCAATGTTTTTATCTTTTATTTTTTAGCTGTTCTTGTTCCTTGCTTTCCTCCTTCCTCCTCCCTTCCTTTCCCTTCTTCCTGCTCCCTTTATCTTTCTCCCCCCACCCTTTCCCTTTCCCTTTCCCCTTCACCTTCTTCCCTTTTCTCCTTCTTTCCCTTCCCCCCTCCCTCTCCTTTCCCTTGGCATCTGTTTACGCATGGGCAGCACTGGATGATGCAGTGCCATGAGCAGAGACTCACTGTGGGATCTCAATTGCTTATCCACTGGATCTCATTTGCACAAATGTAATTTATTTTATTTTTTTTTTAATTTAATTTTTATGCAATTTACAAAGTATACAAGAAGTAAATACATAACAGGGACATATAGAATAAACCACATAAAATAAAAAATCAACCACGAAACAAACCAAGTCCCATATTATACACTTATTCCCAATAAGATAACCCCAATAAGGTTCCAAAACAAGAAATAAACTAAAAAGAAAAAAGAGAAATCATCTTATGAGCAAAGACTAATTCACATGGCAGCCAGTATCGGAGCTAACCCTCACCCCCCAGTTCCCTCGCCTGGAGAAATTTCCTTTTCTTTGAATTTATTTTATTTTAAAATGTATTGCCCATCTAAAATTTTAGGTGGCTTTCAAAGTCGTCCTTCACAAGCCTCTTTTTCTCTCCTGGCAATAGACTTAGGGGCATGTTTACTAAATATTAAAGTGTGTTAAGTGCCACTGCGCCAATAGAAATAAATGAGTGTTCCTTCACTTAGCACACATTAACATTTGTGAATGTGCATTAACTTTTAGTAAACATGGCTCTTAATGAGTTTCTGAATACCATTTGCAGGGGCAGTGAGGATAAAGAAAATCTACCAGTTCTCCGGGAACAACCAGGAAGTCAGTCCTCACATATGGGTGATGTTGGCGGTGACGGAGCCCGCGTGGAGCAAATCTCCAGCTTTCAAAGAAAACCTTTGGGAACTGCTACCACGCATGCGTGGTCCCCTTCCCGCCCAAGGATGCTCAGTCTCCTTTTTTCACTGCAGAGCCCACCAGACATTGTCTGTTCCCTTCCCGGAAAAAGTTGATTCTTCAAGCTGATTTTGGCTTGTCTCCAGTCTTGCACCAGTACCTTTCCCACCCTGACCTCAGTATCGGGTCGACTCCTTTGTGAACTTAAGATATTTTTTTCTTTGGGTGTCTTCGCACTCTTTTTTCTTCACTGGCAGCCCGAAGAGGCTTCAACCTTGCTGGGGTTCTTTTTTCCCCCCATGGCTACCAGCAGGTTTAAAAAGTGCGATCGGTGCGGGAAGATCATGTCCCTCACCGATACGCATGACTGCTGCCTCCGGTGCCTCGGCCCGGACCACAACCCGTCAGTCTGTGGTCTGTGCAAAAAAATGTCCTCGAAGGCCTTGAGGAGCCGCCAGCAGCAGCATGATAAAAGTTTTCCTGATACCCCCATGCCTCCGAGAGCCAGGACCTCGTCTGAGGCCTCCATGCCTCTGAAGGAGCACTCCGAATCCGAGCATCGTCAGGGGTCCTCAGAGAGGGGATCCCCCTTGAGGGAACCGAAAAGAAGGAAGAAATACTCAAAGGCAGCATCTCAGGACGGCTCCAATCAGCCGGGCTCCTCCTGGGCTGGTCGCAGAGCCCCGAGCGTCTGCATGAGACGTTGGAGAGGGAGCGTCCAGCCAAGGTTCATCGGAAGGACCCGGTCGTGGATCAGCCTAGACAAGTAAACACTGTCCTAGTCAAGGACTCCCCTCCGGGGGAACCGGTTTCGGGCCCGAGTGCATTGGTGCCCGAGCCGCAGGCTGCAGAGCCTCCGGAACTGGGGTCCAGGATGACAGCCTTGGAGCGCAGTGTCATTGCCTTCTTGGAACAGCAGCGGGCACTGATGTCCGGCACATCCGGTTCCTCCTCCCCAACCACCGGGCGTTCGACGTTGAAGACGTCCCCGGAGGCCAAGCCGATCCTCGAGGCCATGTGGGCCCGGGTGGATCCTCGACCGAGGTCGCGCTCTGCCTCCCACTCGTCGGAGCAGAGGTTGTCTCTGGTGAGTCTGCTGGCGTCAGGGCGGACGGTGTCAGGCCCTCCGAGGCCCGAGAAGCTCCACAAGTCTTCCTCTGAGTCCTCCGCCTGGGAGACCGAGGACAAGGAGTCCCCAGACACCCGTCGCCATTGCGATGTCCCGTCCAATTCCCCAGTGTCTGAACCTTGGAGAAGGTCCCCACCGGAGGATATGGGTTTTTTGGACTTTGTCTGGGATATGTCCAAGGCCTTGGTTTTTCTGACGGAGTCCGAGGAGGATCCTTGAGCCGACGAGTTCGAGATCTTCCAGTACGAAGCTCCCCCTCGGGAGATCTTCACGGTGCCCATTCCTCCTATCCTGGAATGACTTATGCTCCACCTGTGGGAGATGCCGGCGTTGACGCCAGTGATCAGCAAACAGCTCGACTCGATGTACCGATCTGTCGGAGCCCTGGGATCCAGAAGTCACAACTGCTGCATAACTCCACAGTTGTGGAGTTGGCCATGCGTCGACCGAAGAGTGAGAAGACGCACTCCTCGGTGACCCCGGCAGAGAGGCCCGCACCTTGGATGCTCTCGGCTGGAAGTGTTACCAGGGCGCAATGCTGAATTGTCGGATCCAGGCCTACCAGCTGTACATGGGCATGTACCTGCAAGACCTTGAGAAGGAACTTGCCGGCTTCTCGGCTGGTCTCTCCAAGGAGCCTTTGCAGCACTTCAAGGGCCTGTCCAAAGCTGTCTGTGAATGCTCCAAGTTTATGTCTCGGGTGGCCCAGAATGGGTTTGAGTTGGCAGCCCGAGTAGCTGCAGCGGGCATCGATGCATGCTGTCAGACTTGGCTAGTCGTCCAACCTCGAGCAATGGGTACAGGACAAGTTGGTCAATGTCCCATGTCGGGGGGAAAACTACTTCGGCAAACCCATGACCGACAAGGCCGCCAAGCCAGAGACCGAGTTCATGACAAGGACAAGGCTCTCTCAGAAGATCACTGCCCCTTCCCAAAAGAAGGGCTTGGGTAAAAAGCCCTTTTACTCGAGGAAGTCCACTGCTTACCGAAATTACCCCCCTTACCAGGCCTCCCTGGCTCCCCAGCAAGGGCAGCAGGCCAAGGAACAGGGGCATGGCCCACGTAAGCAGAAGGCTCCCAAGCCCCAGGCCACAGCTCCGGCCCAGCCTGGAGGAAGCTTTTGACTTCTGCAGCATGGCCCCTCTCCCAAATGGAGCTCAGCATCCTACAGGAGGCCGCTTCACCTTTTATGCCCACAGGTGGGGAGCTATCACCACTGATTCCTGGGCATTACAGGTGATCAGGGAGGGTTACCTCCTTAATCTAAGCCAGGTGCCTCTGCACTACTTCCCGGGACAGTCCATCAGGTCTACCCTTCAACGAGTCCTTCTTCTGAAGGAGTTGGCAGGTCTTCGAGGACCAAGCGGTGGAACCGGTGCCCCATCACCTTAAGGGCAAGGGGTTCTACTCCAGGTACTTCCTAGTGTCAAAGAGGACAGAGAGTCTAAGACCCATCCTCAACCTGCGCAACCTCAACAAATTCCTGGTGAGGGAGAAGTTCAAGATGCTCTCCCTTGGAACATTGCTGCCTTACCTCCACTAGGGAGACCGGCTATGCTCCTTAGATTTATGCCTACATGCACATCCTAATCTACTCAAGTCACAGGCAATACCTACGCTTTGTGGTGGGAGGCAATCATTTTCAGTACAGGGTGCTTCCCTTCGGCCTAGCCTAGGCCCCCAGGGTATTCACAAAGTGCCTGGCAGTGGTCGCCACCTTTCTCAGGCTTCAGAGGATCTTTGTCTTCCCCTATCTCGACGAATGGCTCATCGGGGGCACTACAGCCCCCAAAGTGCAGCAGGCCATGGCACGCACCACCCAGGTCCTGCAAAACGTGGGGCTCGTTATCAACTACCCCAAGTTGAACCTTTGCCCCTCACAAGGACTGGAGTTCATTGGGGCAAGGATCGACACCCTTCAGTCAAAGGCTTTCCTGCCCGCAGACAGGGCAGGCAGGTTAATAGCGCTAGCCAAAGATATGCAGCACCGTCCCTCAGTGCCAGCATGGCATCTGCTGCGCCTCCTCGGACACATGGCCTCCATGGTGCATGTCACTCCAGATGCCCGCCTCCACATGCAAACAGCACAGTGGTGCCTCAGGGACCAATGGTCCCAGGCCACGGGACATCTCCAGGACAGAGTCAGAGTGACCAGGCAACTGGTACAATCCCTGACCTGGTGGCTCTCGCCCCGTCACTTGGAGGCGGGGATGCCCTTCCAGGCCCCTCACCACTCAAGGTCCTCACCACAGATGCCTCCCTGCTGGGCTGGGGAGCCCATTGCCAGGGATACCGCATCCAGGGCACTTGGTCCCCACGCGAGAGTGCTCAGCAGATCAACCTCTTGGAGCTGTGAGCAATTCAACTTGCCCTGAGGGCTTTTCAGCAGCACCTTGGCCACAAGTCTGTTCTAGTGCAGACAGACAACCAGGTAGCCATGTTTTATGTGAACAAGCAGGGGAGCACAGGGTCCCGTGCCCTCTGTCAGGAAGCCCTGAATCTGTGCTCTTATGCTGTCCGGCAGGGCATTCTTCTTAAGGCGGTATACCTGCTGGGCCAGGACAACTGGCTGGCAGACAGACTCAGCAGGATGTTCCAGCCGCACAAGTGGCAGCTAGACCCAGGAATAGTCAGTGCACTTTTCCAAGCCTGGGGGGAACTGGTGATGGACCTGTTCATGAGCTCGGACAATCACCAGCTACCCCGTTTCTGCTCAAGGCAGCCGCACCCCGCCAGGGTGGCCGCTGATGCCTTCCTGGTCTCATGGTCAGAGGGCCTTTTGTATGCTTTTCCCCTGACACCACTGATCGCCAGGACTCTGTTCAAAATTCTCCACGACAGAGCCTCAGTCATCCTGGTAGCCCCACGGTGACAACCTTGGTTTCCACAGTTTCTGCAGCTAGCGGTGGAGGCCCCCATCCCCTTGGGGTCAGCTCCACAGCTCCTTTCCCAGGAGGGGGGCTCTCTTCTGCATCCCAATCTCAGCTCCCTCTTGCTGATGGTGTGGCTGCTGAGAGGGTGACTTTAGCCCAGCTCCACCTTCCGAAAGAAGTGGAGGATATTTTGCTGGCTTCACGCAGAGCATCAACCAGACAGGCTTACGCTATTAAGTGGCATAGGTTTGCACTTTGGTGCGCTGTATGGGGGGAGGTCGACCCCTTTTCTTGCCCAGTGGTCATGGTGTTGCACTACCTTCTCCACCTCTCCAGGACGAGGCTCAAGTCTAACTCTGTTAGAGTGCATCTCAGTGCCCTGGCCGTGAACCACCATCAGGTGGACAGGAAACCTCTCACTTCATTCAGTGGTGTTCCATTTCCTAAAGGGCCTACTCCTGTCTAAGCCCCCGGTTTGTCCTCCGGCGACTGAATGGGATCTCAATGTGGTGTTGGGGCAGCTCACCCTGCCGCCCTTTGAGCCTCTGGCTATGTGTCACCTTCGTTATCTCTCCTGGAGGTGGTTTTCCTGTTGCGCTCACTTCTGCCCAAAGGATGAGTGAGCTCCAGGCCCTCGTGGCGGAGAAGCCTTATACCAGGTTTTCTAAGAATAAGGTAGTGCTTCGCACGCATCCCAAATTTCTTCTGAAGGTGGTGTCCTCTTTCCACCTCAATCAGGACGTGGTCCTCCCTACCTTCTTTCCCAGACCGCATACCGGTTGGGCAGAGGTGGTCCTCCATACCTTGGACTGTAAAAGGGCCTTGTCCTTCTACATTCAACGTACTCAAGGCCACCGAAAAGCCTCCCAGCTTTTCGTTTCTTACGACCCCAGTAGGTTGGGGGAGGCGGTGTCCAAACATATGCTGTCTACATGGGTGGCGGACTGTATTGCCCGGGCTCATGAGGTGGTGAAGCTTCCGCTGGAAGGCCGTATCACGGAACACTGGGTCAGGGCTATGGCGGCATCAGTTGTTCACCTGCGCTCCGTTCCTCTGGCAGACATCTGCTGGGCTGCCATCTGGTCTTCAGTCATACTTTTGCAGCTCATTACTGCCTGGATAGGGAGTCCCGACAGGACAGTGCCTTTGCTCCGTAACCTTTTAGGGGTCTAAGTAACTCCTACCCTTCTGTGTTCAGGCTACCGGAGTGCTAATTCCTTTGGACGCAGAGGTCCTGTTTCTCCGTGATATTGATTTCATTGCACCTGCTTGTGGCTCTCAATGAGGATTTGCTCTGCGCGGGCTCCATCGGCGCCGACGTCACCCACATGTGAGGACTGATTCCTGCTGTCCCCGAAGAACACCTGTTACAGATGAGTAACTACGCTATTTCTACATTACTATACTCCAGTGCCAACTACCAGGCACATTAAGAAGCACTATAAAACCTGCCCACTTATAACCCATATCAAACCTGCTGTATCATAACAGCACTACCAGGACTCACAAAGCACCAAACTCTACCTATCAAAAGGAAACACTGCAAATATTAAATCGATACATCTCAGAGAATAACAAGAGAACAAGTGACACAGTCACATAGAAACTACATGAACAGAATACCTCAGCTCGGTTACACATGCAGAACATAGACTGTTACCAAACATAGAACAAGTGATCACAATTTAGAAATATGAAGACAATAATTAAACTGGGAACTCCAAAAGGCCAAACTTCAAATGTACAACATCACTGGAGAAATAAAATTATAAATTAATTTCCTCTTCTCCTAAACAAAACGCAAAGATGTTAGTGATGCACATTTCCCAAAGCCGACATATTCCAGCTAATAAATTCAAAATATAAAAGTATTTTTCTACCTTTTGTTGTTTGGGCATTTTATTTTTCAGTTGCAATTACTCCTATCACTTTCTTCTGGTTTCTTTGTGTCTGCTAACTCTCCATTGTCTGCTGTCCATTCGTCCTTTCTTCTAGTTTTTTCCATTCTCTCTCTACATCTGCTGTAACATACTGATCTATCTCCTTTTGCTCTTTATTCCATTTCTTTCTTTATTCCTTTATCATCCACTCAAATTTCACCCTTCCATGCTCATCTCCACTTACTCTCCTGATACCCAGCCAATCATAGATTTTTCTTCCCTCCCACACAAAATATCTTTTCCCCTCTCCATCCTCACTCCCCCAGCCCCATCTCCTTCTAGTCCTCCCCCAACATCAGCTCACTTCTAGTTCCAGTCCCTCCCAGCATCCACTCCCTTCTAGTCCCATCCTTCCATCCCCCGGCAACAGCCCATTTCTAGTCCTAGCCCCCCCATATCAGCTCATTTCCAGCCCTATCCTAGCCCCACCATCAGCTCATTTCGTCCTATCCTAGGCCCATCAGCCCTTTTTCAGTGCTATCCTAGCCCCCCTATAAGCCCATTTCCAGTTCTAGCCCCCCTTGAAGAGCCCTGCGCCTGCCTGACCGGCTTCAGTGGGAGCCGGGGAGGCTCGAAGACCCAGTTGACCTCTGCACATCCGCAGGAGTGAAGAGCGGTGTTTTGCTTCACTTTGGCGGCTTCACATGTCTTGCAGTCTGCGAGCGTGCTGATTACCGGGAGGTTAAAAGGCATTTCCTGTCTTGCATGAAACAGGAAATGCCCTTTAATCTCCCAGTAATGAGCGCACCCACGGGCTGCAAGAAAAACACAGCCGTCTGAGTGAAGGAAAATGACACTCTTCACTCCAACAGCTTTGCAGAGATGAGCCGGGTCTCTGAGCCTCCCTGTCTCCCTCTGAAGCCAGTCAGACAGTCGCAAGGCCATGTGCAGGCTGGCCCTGTAAACGGTCGGGAGTTGGAATGCACGCAATTAGACAGCATGTGCGGCATGAAGTTGGCGCAGGGACCACTGAAGTGAAAATTATTATGGATTTTGATGCGCTGAATTAAAAAGTGACCATTAAAACTGCTGACTGGCTATTGTTTCCAAGATATCTAAGCTTTAACATAGTTACTCACCTGCAACAGGTGATCTCCGGGAACAGCAGGAATTTAGTCCTCACATATGGGTATCGTCGGTACCGACGGAGCCTGCGCGGGAACGCTCCCCAGCGTCCAATCAGAAAGCTTTTGGGAGCATCCCACAGCGCCTGCGTGCTGCTTTCCCGCCTTTCCCAACTGCCTCTCTCCAGTTGAGTTTTAAGCTGAGACAAAGAGAGAGAGAGAGGGAAAGGAAAGAGACAGAGAGGTACAACTCCTAGGGGAGGTGGGTGGGTTGTGAGGACTAAATTCCTGCTGTCCCCGGAGATCACCTGTTACAGGTGAGTAACTATGCTATCTCCAGGAACAAGCAGAAATCTAGTCATCACATATGGGGACTCCCTAGCTTTAGGTGCCAGGGAGAGACCCCAGAAGTTGTGTGTCCCTGAGAAGGGCTCCACTTCCCCCCATGGATCTCTGGCATCCTACCAGGGATGGTGGGTAGGAGTTGATTAGGTATGGAACAGGTGTTTGAGAACAGCCTGACCAAACAAGGCATCCCGGCGGGAGTCCTTGTCCAAGCAGTAATGGGCTGTGAAGGTATGAACAGAGGCCCAAGTGGCTGCTCGACAGATGTCGTCAATAGACACAGAGTAGAGATGAGCCATTGAGGCTGCCATGGCTCTCACATTGTGAGCTGTGACATGGCCCTCCAGAGAAAGGTTCTTACTCTGATAGGCGAAAGAAATACACTGAGCAATCCAGTTAGATAGTGTTCTCTTGGAGACTGGAAGTCCCAAATGAGAAGGGTCAAAAGCAACAAAGAGTTGAGAGGACTTTCTATGTTGTTGTGTCCTTTGTAAGTAAAAAGCTAGAGCTCTTTTACAGTCCAGGGTATGAAGATTCCTCTCTGCATTTGATGCACGAGGTCCTGGAAAAAAGACAGGTAGGTAAACCTCCTGGTTGAGGTGAAAAGGCGAGACCACTTTAGGCATAAAGTGTGGATGAGTCCTAAGGACTACCTTGTCATGATGGAACCTTGTATAAGGTGGATTAGCTACTAGTGCTTGCAATTCACTAATGCGGCGTGCTGATGTGATTGCAATGAGAAAGATAACCTTCCAAGAAAGGAATTTCAAGGAGGTGGTAGCTAAGGGTTCAAAAGGTGGCTTCATAAGCTGCCCAAGAACCAGGTTCAAGTCCCATGCCACCGGAGGTGGTCTAATGGGAGGCTTAGTTAGAAGGAGGCCTCTCATAAATCTTGCTATAAGAGGATGAGAGGAGATAGGTTGTCCATTTAGAGGCTTAAGGGAAGCTGCAATAGCACTCAAATGGACTCTTACTGAATTTGTTTTAAGGCCTGCATTAGACAAATGGAGGAGATACTCCAGTAAAGATTCCAGAGGTATCGCAAGGGGGTTAAGACCCTTCTCAGAACACCAAATAGTAAACCTCTTCCACTTGAAAGCATAAGAACGTCTAGTGGAAGGTTTCCTGAAAGCATAAAGAACATCTTTCACTTGCTGAGAAAGATGAAGATCTTGGAGATCTAGGCCTTCAGCAACCTAGCCCTGAGATGCAGAGACTGGGGATTGGGATGCCATAACATTCCGTTCTCCTGGGATAGGAGATATGGAGCAGGGAGGGAGCTTGAGAGAGATGTAGAAGCAGAGGGTACCACACTTGCCGTGGCCAATGTGGTGCTATGAGAATCATGTGGCCTCTGTCTCTCTGAAGCTTGAAAAGGGTTTTGGGAATTAGGGGAATGGGTGGAAAGTGTGACACCGCTCACCACTCAGCCCCAGTATTAAGGCTGTTAGAAAGTGGGACACAGTTAAAGTTACTTTGTTTGTGCTGTTGCCTGGTATTCTTATGTAGTTGTAGCCCAGTGATGACAGCCAAAGTTAGGTTAAGGGTGAACAATATATTTATTGTCGCACAGGGTTTCTTCCCCAAAACAGAGCAAAAGAGAAGATACGTGTTTGTAACAAATAAAGTCCAAAATGAAACAGTCCTCCTGATACTTCTCAGGGTACAGATGCAACTCAAAAATCAGCTTCTTATATTTCCTCCACCTTTCCATGATAACAGCATTGCTTCCAAACACCAGTAAGGCTTTCCTAATAAAACTTCTAAAAAGAAACTTCTCCGTGTTGTGGTTTTCATTCCACGTGTGCTTAACAACGATTAGGCTTCCACAGCACCCTTATATACATAGGATACAATTAAACTGCACCTTAGAACTCTTTCTTACAGATGCCACAATCCATCTCCAAGTCACTGCTAGAGGATAAGGGATTGTCTGTCTGCATCGGCTCACTCTCAAGATCTGGGGTTTCTTGAACACAAGGATAAAAAGAATCCACAGACTTCAAGTGTTTAAGGAGAGTCTGTATCTGCTTCCATCTACTATCCTTACGTCTCCTAGGCACTTGCAGGGTTTCAGGCTTATTGGCCCTCTTAAACAGTTCATAGAAAGGATTTCTCTCTTCCCTGTCTCGCCCGGCTATCATCACTCTCTGGTTGGGTGGAACATCTCTCTTCTGACACTGCTTTACAAGTTCCTTTAATACAGCCTGATCCTCAAAATCTAGCTCCGTGTCCCGTTGCTGGCAATTAGTAGCTTGCTGACGTGCAGCAGGGCTACACTCTGAACTGCAGCTTCTGACACGTTCTCTATTATAAGGAAACACTTGTACTTTATGAGCTGGGGTTTCCCTTCTACCCAGTTTTTCTCTTATCAATCTGGTTCTAAGAAAAGTCTCTGAGGAGTTACTTCTATCTCTCTTAGGTAAGAACTCTAATCTTTGCTTCAAAGGTTTATAGGAGTTTCTGACCTGATTCTCCTTTGGCTGAGGGCTGTTCCTTCCAGGAAGCACTTTCAACTGCCTCCCCCGAGACGTGGCTGTTCCTGGGCAAAGTGGCTGGCAATCTTCCAAGTACTTGGTTCCCACCTGGCTCTCTTTGCTTCCAGCTCTGCCTCTTTGGGACTTCAAGTCTCTGCCTGGACCTGACTTTCCTAGCCCTCTGGAAAAAGGCTCTGACTCCAAGGCTGCATCCAATTCCCTTGAGTCAGTTTCTCCCCACTGTGTCCACTGTGGGGCTCCTTCCTTCTCCTTTCCCGTTCTCCTCCTCTTTCTGCTTCCTCCTCGTCTTTCTGCTTTCCCTCCTCTCCTTTTCTTGAATCTACCACTTCCTGGTTATGAGGACTGAGTTGTCCAATCGGGCGTGAGTCCACCCCTTTCCCTGATAGGATAGCTCTCCTGGTTAGCCTGGGGCTAGAGTGGGGCTCCCTTTCTACTCTCTCGTGTAGTGAAGCTTTGTGTGCTGAGGTTTTAACCCCTTCCTGCCCTGTATTTCTGGCAGGTTCAGAGGACAAAGAGTATTTAAAACCCTTTTCCTTACTCACTAAAGCCTCTGCCTTGTCAAAAAAGGCATACAGGAAGTCTTGACCCCAGTGAAAGAGGAAAGCATCTTTTGCCTGAGCTCCCTGAGCCAGAGTTCTGGAACAGAACCAGGGAAGTTTGGCATTCCACGGACTTGCAAAGAGGTCTATATCCGGGGTTCCCCAAAGTTGACAAATCCTGGCCACCTAGTCTGCATGCAGAGACCACTCGTGTGGAAGGAGAACTCGACTGAGTCTGTTTGCCCAAGAGTTTTGAACGCCTGGAAGATACACTGCCAGAAGATGAATCTGATGCTCTCTGGCGAGGGCCCACAGTCGCAAAGCTTTGTTGCAAAGCGACAGAGAGCCTGTTCCCCCCTGCTTGTTCACGTAGAACATGGCTACTTGATTGTCCGTATGAATAAGGACTGTCTTGTAGCTGAGCAGGGTGTGGAACACTCGCAGAGCAAGGAAGATTGCTCTGAGCTCCAAGAGACTGATATGTAGAGAACTCTCCTGTGGAAACCAGGTGCCTTGGGTGGAGAGGTCTTGCAGTTGAGCTCCCCAACCCATTGGAGAAGCATCTGTTGTGAGAGTTGCTTGGGGCAGGGGTTGCTGAAAGGGGGACCCCAGCAACAGGTTTTGAGTGGACGTCCACCACTGGAGACACAAAATGAGGCAACTTGTGTTTGCTATTTTGTCTGACATGCAGCCTGATGCCTGGGTCCATTGGGTGCCCTCATGTGAAGGCGAGCATATGGTACCACATGCACGGTGGATGCCATGTGGCCTAGTAATTGCAACATTTCTCAAGCAGTTAGATTGGGCTTTAGCACTGCTTGAGAAGCTAATTGCACCAAGCGAAGGCAACGGGCCTGGGGAAGATAGGCCCTTGCCCTTGTGGTATCCAGTAAGGCTCCTATGAACTCTAGGGACTGAGTAGGAGTTAGACTGGATTTTGGGATGTTTATTACCAGCCCTAAATACTGAAGGATACGCATTGTGCAGGATAGAGAAGTCTTGGCCTCTGACTGTGTTGGAGCTCGAATTAGCCAGTCGTCCAAGTAAGGGAAGACGAATATTCCCAGAGTGCGTAGAAATGCTGCTACCACAGCCATGCATTTCGTGAACACCCTTGGTGCAGAGGCCAGACCAAAAGGAAGCACCCTGTATTGGTAGTGCTTTCCTTGAAACAGGAACCGAAGGAACCTTCTGTGGGTTGGATGGATGAGAACATGGGTGTATGCATCCTTGAGATCTAGAGAACAAAGTCAATCCTGATTCTGAAGGTATGGAAGCAGAGCTCCGAGAGAAATCATTTTGAATTTCTCCTTGACAAGGAATTTGTTCAATTCTCTGAGATCTAAGATAGGTCTGTATCCCCCTGTTTTCTTTGGAATAAGAAAATAAGGGGAATAGAACCCTGTGCCCTGTTGATGAAGAGGCACTTCTTCTATTGCCCCTTGGGCAAGAAGGATGGTAACTTCCTGACCTAACAGTTCGATGAGAAAGGTCGGAGAATTGAACTGCTTCACTATTGTGGGAAGGGGCATGCTTGAAAAATGAAGTTTGTACCCCTCTTTTATGATGAAGTTTGTCCAATGCTCTGCTGTTATTTGCCCCCATCTGGGAGCAAAATGACATAACCTTCCTGGAATGGTGGACAGTTCTGGTCCTTCCAGAGCCAGAAAGGCTAAGTTCTCTAGCTGAAAGTCAAAGGCCCTGAGGAGGCTGAGGCTGCTGGGCCGGTTGAGGCCTAGCAGCCTTTGCTTTCTTCTGTTTGGGTGGTTGCTGACGTCTGGATGAAAACTGACCCGCAGAAGATGCCTGCTGAGTATAAGCAGGATAAAATCTTTTCTTTTTAGAAAAAGGTGTTTTCTTGAACAACTTTTTCCTAACAGGATCAGCAGTAGACTTGGATAGTCTATCCAAAGTGGAATTTTCAGCATCCATTTCATTGGCTTTTTCTTGCCAATCTTTACCAAACAGATTCTCACCAGTACAAGGGATATTTCCCAATTTATCTTGTACCCAGAGCTCTAAATCTGATGCTTGGAGCCAAGCAATTCTACGTGCACCTATGGCAATAGCCGAGGTTCTGCTTATACATTCAAAGCAGTCGAAGGCTGCACGGTTAGAGAATTTAGAGACATCTTGGGCATGTTAGAGCCAAGTGAGAAACTCCTGCCTTTTATCCTCAGAGATGAAAGGACTTAAAGTCTGTAGATGATCAGTAACTTCCTTTAGGAACATTCCCATGTAGAGACTATAGGAACTGATTCTTGCAGCAAGCATGGAAGCTTGAAAGACTACGTCCAAAAGCATCCAGAGTTCTGCATTCACGTCCTGGAGGATTAGAGGCATGTCTTTTTGCACTTCTAATCCTTCTCATAGCAGATTCCACCACAATAGAGTGGTGAGGAAGCTGAGTTTTATGGAAGCCAGGACAAGGAGGGACACAATACATAGTATCTAACCTACGAGAATGAGGAGAGGTGGTAAGAGGTGTTTCCCACATCCTCAGCATGAGATCATATAGAATCTCATGAATGGGTAGGGTAGCTGCCTCCTTAGGAGTTTTGGGATATTGTAAAATATCCAACTCCTTGGCCCTTGGCTCTGTCTCAGGGGCCACAGTGATGGACAGGCCCCGAGCCACCTCTCTGATGAAGTCTTGGAAAGATATGTCCTCTGGAGGAGACATCCTGCGTTTAGGGGAGGAGGACTCCTGTGGAAGAAGCATCGCTGCATCGACAGAACTTTCAGAGTCCTCAGATTCTTCTGAGGAATTGAAGTATTGTCTGTCCGGATGCTCCTGCAGAGCCAGATACCCGTACTGAGCAAGATCGGTATTGGGAATAACCGGTACCGGCGGGCATCGGAGGACAGGGTACCAGCATAGCAGACACCGATGCCGATGTTGATGCTATCGGTACCGATACAGATACCAATGCCGGTGCCAGTACCGGTGGAGTTTTCTGTCGCAGTACCAAGGGCGTCGATGCCACAAGGAAAGCCGCTAGACTGCGTTCTATGGACAGAATTCTCTGGTCCATAGACGCTGCCAATGCCTGGAAGTCGGTACCGGTGGGAACCGCCGGTATCCCAGAGCATGGCACCAGGAAATCTGTCGAGGCCGAGCCATCAAGAACATCCTGGAACCCCGATGATGATGCTTTGGAAGCCGAAGTCTCCCGCCGGGGTAATTTTGCCGGTGCAGAATCCTCGAGGGCAACGCCAGAGGCATCTCGATGCTTAGAAGGAGATCTACCCTTCGAGGACCGGCTGGATTTATGTTTAGTTACCTGAGATCCACGAGAAGAAGCAGCGGCCCTGGAAGACGTCGATGCCACCGAAGCCGCATCAGAGGGAAACAGGGTACTGAGCTTAGCAGCTCGGTTCTGTCGACCTCTTTTAGACATCATAGCACAGGACACACAATCTGTGATGGAGTGGTCAGGACCTAAACATTTTAAACACCATTCATGGGTGTCGGTGACGGAAATGGTACCGCCACATTTTGTGCACTTTTTAAAACCTGAGGCAGGTTTTTCCATGTTAAAGAAAGTTTTGGGGCCTAAGGCCCAAAAAGGCGGGTGCACCTGAAGAAAATGAAACACAGATGTATTATATATATATATATATATATATATATATATATATATATATATATATATATATATATATATTTTTTTTTTTTTTTAAAGTAGAAAAGAAAGACCGGCGGTACCGGTAGAGTGTCGGGGAAGGCAGACACGACCACAAAAAGAAATAAGAAATAAAGAAATTCTTCTGCGGTGACAGGAACACGACCTGCTGGCTCCACGGAAAAAGAAGAACTGGAGAGAGGCAGTTGGGAAAGGCGGGAAGTCAGCACACAGGCGCTGTGGGATGCTCCCAAAAGCTTTCTGATTGGACGCTGGGGGGCGTTCCCGTGCAGGCTCCATCGGTACCGACGATACCCATATGTGATGGCTAGATTCCTGCTTGTTCCTGGAGATTCCATTTTACGTATATATATAGTGTATTGGTAGAAGAGTTTTAATCCAAATTATTATAAACCTAGGTCTTTTCATATGTTTATGGTTTCTATATATATGACCGTAATGTCATCTATGTTTACAAGTCAGCCAAAGGGTTATTTAAAAACAATTTATTTAAAATGTTAGTATGAAACAGACAGCAAAAAATGTATGCTTTAGTATTCATTTCAGACCTTATTCAGTGTCTGCTCATCATTTCTTGGCTTGTCTCTTGTATTCTGTAAATGGAGCCTGTCAATGCTTGCAGACTATTGCTGAACAGTAACAAGAGATATTCCATTTGCAGAATACATTGCTCACTGCTGTGCAGTTTGATGGAAAAAAATCATGATGAGTGTGGAAACAATGTATCTTCAGTGACATGTTGCAGTAAAGACTTTTGTATGCATTGAGGAGTTTTTCCACCAACTCCCTGTAGTTGTCTGTCTTGTTGTTTCCAAGAAAATTTGTGCCATAACTGGAAGACTTTCCATGCTGTCCTTTCTTTATCATGTAGTGCACAGTTAAATGCATCATCTCAAAGTAGTTCATGAATCTGAGGACCAATAATGACACCTTCCTTTATCTTAGCTTCACTTAGTCTTGGAAATTTTCCGCCGAGACACTCAAAAGTTTGTTTGTTTTGTCCATGGCCTAATGTGTAAGGATGGTAACAAAATCTTCCTTGATTCAACAAGTGGTGGATGCTGTACACTATTTTTTTCCAGGCTCCAATGAGTGTCGGAGTGGCCAATCTCTCTTGATGTAGTGGGAATCTTTCGCATGACTACCACTCATAGACAAAAAACAGCAGTAAAAACAAAACAAAAAAAACCAAAGCAGCAATACTCTGCAGACCGAGCAATAGAACAACAACTTTCAAATCACCACAAAGTTGTCACTGATGTTGGTCATAGTTTCTGCCTCAACAGCTGTTTTATATTGTGATAGTCCATATGAATGAAACCTGTGTGACCAACTGGAATCAATGGCAAAACATTGCCATTATACAGCAAAACAGCTTTAAGATTCATCTTTGATGAACAGTCTCACCTGGATGACGAATGATGTTGAGGGCTGCTGTCAGACCATTGATGTGGTTGCAGGCTATGGATCCTTTTGACGTTCACAGAATATGGAAACCCTAACATCACTTGACAGGAGATTCCACTACTGCAGTCTAGAGCCTAACAGCTCTGCCTTACTCTTAGGTAGTTCCAAATCCCTGACACGGTCATTCAGTTCACCTTGTGTTATGAGGCATGGCTCAGAGGAGGAAGATGAGAGAAAATCTGGGTCATGTGACACTGATGGTTCGGGACCAGAAGTTTCATCCTCTCCCTCTTTGAGAATGATTCTGGAGCTTCAGGAACCAGGAGTCCTTCTCTATGGGGTACTGGACATATAGCTGATGGAATGTTTGGATACTGCACAGTCCACTTTTTCTTCTTCGACAAACCTTTCCCAATAGGAGGCATCATGAAGAAGTAACAATTGCTGATATGATGTCAGCTCTCTCCAAATCATTGGCACTACAAAAGGCATGGATTTCCTTTTTCTATTCAACCACTGATGAAGATTTGTTGCACAAGTACTACAGTATATATGTGGGGCACAGATCTTGTTCCAATCTTCAATTTTGCAGCCAAAGTAAAGGCTGTAGGCTCTCTTAATCAAAGCAGTTATATTGCATTTTTGTGATGCAAATCCAATTCACCACAAACCTAGCAGAAGTGATCTGCATTGTTCAAAGAATTACAAGGCATTTCTCACTTTGTCTACAGAGAAAAAAATCAAACATTGAGAATACTGGTCTACAACCAAAATACTACTGACACATCGTGTTCATTAAAAAAATGTTGCATAATTTGTTCTGCAGAGCGATGTAATTAAGCTGAGTTAGAATTGCATCATTTATAACTTCTAGGAATAACATGATGCAAGTCATATCACATATGACACAATAGCACCTTCAAATTCCACCATTCATTAATTGTTTTGCCTGAAAAGCAAGTACTGTCCAAACAAAAATATAGATTTATCACAAATCCAGTCAAAGATGGGCATGTATTTTAGTAATTTATGGTTTAAATCGAGATCCCTTCCCATTATAACTTGCATATCCTCAGCACCTCTGAAGACGAGAACATATATGTACTGACCAAGTAGTGTAAATTGAAAACTAGAGCCAATAAACCATTTTAAGCATCATTTTTGTTCTCAGTGACCCAGACTTAGTAAAGTGTGACTGTATTTATTATTTCGGAAGCATTTTGGCTGTAGAGCAATGACTGACGACATCGTATTTTTGTCAAGTCATATTTGATCAAGATCCATTCATACTGGTAAGATTTTACTCTTTTTTACTTTTTATTTTTAGGTACTGCTTATTTTATCTTGTTAATACCTTTTCCCTATATTATACAATGTGGGTTCGATTTTGAGCTGGGCAGTGCTATGTGCCGTCTCGACGCATAGCCCACCCCCCCTCCCGCCTCACCCGGATTTTCCTTGCCAGGGTTATATGCGGCCCCAGCATCGAAAATCTGGGTGTCGCCACACATCCAGAAGTCATAAGATCTACCCATGTAGCACCGATTTTCAATGCTACATGGTTAGCACCAGCGACTTAAAGACAGGCGAGGTTTTCCCATGCCTATCATTAAGGCCCAGAGCGCTAACCATGTAGCATCAAAAATAGGGGCTACAAGGGTAGCGCCATGGCTCACCTCCGCTCTGCCCCGGAATGCTCTAAATATGCCCCAATGCTAAGCAGATAGCATCTTGGCACATTAGGGACATATCCGGAATTTTTGAAGGGTACTACCCGTGTAGGTGCCCTTCAAAAATCCCGTTTAAGGCATTTACATGGGTAATTAGGGAAGGATCCAGTGCACTGCATCCTTTTATAGTCATTCCAGAAGTCAGAGGGTATGATAGAGAGAAATGCATGCTGCAGATGTTCTTTGCAATTTTATGCTTGTCTTCATTTTTTTCCAGTTAAAAACCAGCTCTCGAAGGAAGTAGTTCTCAACCCTGTCTTCAAGGCACAGCAAGCCAGTCTCTTTTTCAGGATATAGAGTGTGTGTGTATATATATATATATATATATATATTGTGAGACCATGCCGGTCCTAGGCGGTTGCCTAGACCCGGATATAGCCTTGAGTTGTGGAAATAACGGACACTGCAGTCGTGACCAGAGTGAAATTAAGGTTGGGTTTTATTCCCCTTCCCTTGAGGATGTCATAGAATAAGGACAACAGAAAAGAACGGTTGCTTCACCGATGTAGAGGATGCTTAATAAAACAATAATTATGCTTCTTTCCAGCAAACAATAGTCCAACACATTTCCAATGTGAAAATACACTTTCTTTCTTGCTCTTTTCCTTAACAGAGAGAGTCTATATTATCAGCCACACAAAGCACATTCCATGGGCTCAGGGATGTTTTCTGTGCTACAGCTCTCCCACTGCATAGGGCCAGGACCTGGTCCTGTGTATGGACCCTGAGCCCCTGTGACGCTGCTCTCCGAGCCTTGCCCTGGGGAAACCTCAGTTGCTGCAGGTTGGAGTTGCTTTTGTAGGTCCCAGATAGCAGGAGCTGTGCTGGGGATTTCTTCCCCCGGCTTAGGACCATAAGAGTTCCCTAGCTTGGTGTAAGCCTGGCTTTTCCCACGGAGACCCCCTTCTCTCCCTTCATAAAAGATAGGGTACTTATCTTTTCCTGTGGAGAAGATGGTTTCACACTCCTCTGCTTCTAGCCAAGGCTTTCTCACTGCCCTGCAGCCTGCTCTTCCTTGGGAACACCGGTTACTGCACTTGGCTGAATTAAACTCACTTCCTGCCTTCAGTGAGCTTCCCTGTATGTGACCTCTACCTTCTGTTGGCTGGGCTGTTTGCCTCGGTATGAGGACCCCTCTGGCTGGGAAGACTTTGCTACTGTCTTTCTTAGCTCTCCTGGGTTTATCAGCCTGCCTTTCTTCAGCCCTGGTTCTCCAAGGCAACGTGTCTTTCTGTAACTGCTTGGGAGTTCTGTTCTCACCTTCTTTCCAAGCCTGCCTGGAACTGCAGTCAGACTTCCTTTGGTCTCTGCATTCCTCCTCAGAATCAAACTCCTGCTCCAGCCCTAATCCAGGCTCCAGCTGCCTTTCTCTCTCCTCCTTCCCCTTCCACTTCTGCCCCTGTGGGATTTCCCACCTGTTTTTATCTCTCTGCTCAACTAACGTAGAACGTGAGTCTGGGTCCAGGTGAGCCTGATTGGAACCCTCAATTCTTACTGAGTCACTAAAACCATGTGGAAAGTTTGTTTTCATTTTCTCTGCCTCTCTGCATTGTGAATGCTGCAACTGCACCTGTGGCTGCAAGGTAAGCTCTTCTTTCTTTTTACATTCTAATATCTCAGGGTCTGTGTTATCTAACCCATGGCAGGTAAGCTCTTCCTTTGCATTGTTCTTTAATGTTACAGGCTTAGTGCTGTCTAGCTCTTGACTATATATATATATATATGTATATTGCGACATCCACCGGCTGGGCCAAGAGGCTGACAGCTGGTAGGCGGCCTTGATGTTCTTTAGAATAAAGTTATTTTACTCCTCAGGCAATAAATTTGAAGTTGAGTCGGTGGTAAGGCTTTGCAAGATTTTTATTTTCTTTTATGGGGCTTTCCAAAAGCACGCTGGGATTCAATTACAACCAAGGCAGAAGGATAGCATCTCCAAACAGAAAAGATGAACTCAGGAAAACCAGGAGAAACAAATCAAATAAACTTTTCTTTTCTCAGCCTTACTGCTGCTCTGTGTCCTCACACTCTGCACTGCTCCGTGTGGTCACACAATGAACTGCAGCAGAACTCTATCACAGCTGTTCTCACTTTGTAATGCAACGTTCCCTCACAGCTCCGTTGCTCTGTCAGTGAACAAACCAACATTGAATGCTTCTTACAACTCTCGTGGTAAGCACTACCCTTACTATAGGGTTTTTACATTTCTTCCTTTCTTATCTCACAACTGTAGCTTTCCTTTGAGCCAGAGAACAATCCATAGGAACTGGGCAACAGACTTCATTAGGCACACATGTCTCTATTGAATTTCTTCAAAATCATTTGTACCAACAGAGTCTCTCTCATATTGTGGAGTTTCTTTAAGTTTCCCCTCTCTTAGAAACTGCTGAAACTGGTCCCACAGCAAGTTAGCCCTCGTAGGTATTTTTGCATTGGAGATAGAATTCCTCTCATTAGAGTGTATCCCTTGCAAAGTCCCTAATTTAGAGGATTCAAAAGCTTCTCTGTTATCTGCACTGGGGATTCCAACACTGGCTAACTTTCAATCCACTGATCAACGGTGGAAGGTGAAGGTTTCAGTTCCTGCCCTTTTAAACCAGCCCTTAGCCCTCTTGCCACATTGTCAGGAAAGAAATTATCGGCTTTACCTTGAGGCTGTTTCTGTATGTCAGCACTGATACCTTTTCCACCTCTCCAGCTATCACCGTTGTCCCGGTTGCTGGCCTGGTGTGCACTTCTCCTCCAGTTACTTGTACTTCTGCTTTTAAATGCTGGCACAATATCTCTTTCTTCCTGGTCTGAAATAGTAGACGGGCTTTGGCCTGAGACTGCCACTGCCTCTCGGTGAGCTGCTGCTGCTGCCTGAGTTTGAGCCTTCTCTCTGGCTCCTTCTCTCACCCAGACTTCTCTCTCTCTCTGTCTGGCTTCAGCCACTCTCCTCTGGCATTCACTCCAGCAGGTCTCTCGCTGACTCTCACTCCCTGGAGTCTCCCTTCGTCTCTCAGTCTCTGTCCTTGAGCTTGACTGTGCTCGTCTCTTTCCTTGGCTCTCTCCTTGGCTCCTTCCTTGTCCGCCTCCTTGTCTGCTACACGTGGTTTTTAACCACTGCTTCCTGATGGGCCTTCCCTGTGCTCCGTCCTCCTCTGAGCAATCAGGAGGGTGGCTTGTCTCCACCCCTGAGCTAGGGCGTGTTCCACCCCTTGCAGGGAGCTGAGCTTTCCTCTGACGTAGGCTGAAATTCCCTTGCACATGTGCACTGTCATTGACTTCAATGGGGCTTTCAGGAGTTTCATCCATATCCATGCTTTCTACTATGCTTTCACCATCACAATATATATATATATACACACACATATATATACACCATCACAATATATATATATATACACACACGTATATATGTATAATATATACATATACACACATATATATACACACATATACATACACACACATATACACATTGTGATGGTGAAAGCCTGGTGGAAAGCATGGACACAGAAGAGAATCCGGAAATCCCTATGGAAACGGATGACAATGCACAGCTACAAGGAAAACTCAGCCTACGTCAGAAAAAAAGGCAGTTCCCTGTAGAAAGCAAACCACACCCTAGTGCAAGGGTGCAGACTAACTCCCGTTCTGATTGGTCACAAGGAAGCAGGAAGCCAGGGTTAAAAACCACGTGCAGAGGGAAGGAAGAGAGATCTGGGGAGAGATCCGAAGGAAGACCTGAGGTGAGACCGGAGGAGAGACCCGATTGAGGACCCGAGGACAGAACCGATTGGAGAACCCACAAAGAAGCTGGTCAGGAAAATATCCAGAGAGCCAGGTGGAAGGCAAGAGAAAGCCAAGACCAGAGTCTGAAACCAGAGAGTCCAGGCAGTACAGCCTGTGTGAGAGAAGGTGCCAAGGAAAAGGCACGCTCTCGGACAAAGCCAGCATTCAAAGGTAGAAGCACAGACAATTGGAGAAGCCGTGCAGGCCAGTCAAACAGTTGCTACAGCTGGGAGGATTGGAGAGGTGGAAAGAGCTCCAGTGCTGACACAGAGAAACAGCCTCAAGGTAAAACTGACCATTTTATATCCGATAAATTGGCAAAAGAGATAAAGGCTAGTTTTATTGAGCAGGAGCTGGAACCCTCCCCCTCTACTGTGAAACGTTGGATTGAAAGCCTAGTACCTGCTGCAAACTCCAGACCAGATAACTCTGACGTTTGTGAAGCTTCTAAATTAGGGGCACTGCAGAGACTATTCTCTAGTGAGAGGATTCAAACCCCTAGTACCAAAACACCTGAAAAGGCTGACTTGCTGTGGGATCACTTCCACCAGTTTCTAAAGAGAGAAAAGCTAAAAGAAGTCCCCACATATAAGAAAGACTTTGGTAATTCTAATGGCATTGAGGAAATGCAGATAGAAACCACTGTGCCTGAATGTGATGATTTTCCTATACCAATGGACTGTTTGACTCACAAGAATACCACAGTAAGAAAGGGAAACAGGAGAGAGTTTTAAAAGCCTTTTAATAAGGTAGCTTTTACCTGTGACTCAGAAGAAAGCCATGCTGTGCTGTATTCAGTGTTGAGAGTAACGGAGTTGGGAAGACGTTGTTTGGTGAAAGTGAAACCAGCTGTGTTTAGTTCTGCTGTAGTATAGTGTGTGACCACACGGAATAGTGCAGAGAACAGCAGAGAAGAAAAGTTTTGTTTTTCATTTCTCCTGGTTTTTCCTGTGTTCATCCTTTCATTTGGAGAAGTTATCCTAGTGCATTTGTTGTGTTTTGAACCTCCGCGTGCCTTTGAAAAATGGAAATTACACTAACCTGGTAATTGTAGTTCCTGGAGGGTCCAGTTTAGTCCTCCAACATCGGGTAGTGCCCCTCCTCCTGCAGCCTGGAGACTGGACCAATCAAGTCTTCTGTAGTATATATGCAGACGGAGCTCCCAGAAGCCCCCAGTGTACTAGTAACAAAGCATACTTAACGAAGCAACACATTAGATTAATATACAAAATGACATAATGAAAATGACATAACTAAGGAACCATTTGTTTCCCCCCCAAAAAAAATATCCAACTTTCTCCCCAAACGAGGAAGTCAGAACACTGTATTGCGCTGGAACCAACGCCCCAGAAATCAAAACACAGCTCCGTATCAGAAATCTCAGGAGCTGACTGAACACCTGAGACAGAAAGAGCGATAGCCAAAAGCGCGGCTGCAAAAAAGGTTCGAACGGCAAGAGGAACCGTCTTACGATCCATCGTTCGGAAAGCGCGCCGCATTTTTATAACAGATAGTCGGGAGGGAAGGAGGACTAAACTGGACCCTCCAGGAACTACAATTACCAGGTTAGTGTAATTTCCATTTCCTGTTCGGTAATCCAGTTTAGTCCTCCAACATCGGGATGTAACAGAGCAGTTAAGACCGGGCGGGACCTTGCCATCCGGCGCGCAGAACCGCCGAACAAAAGAGGAATCCCGAGCCGCTGACACATCTAAACGATAGTGTGTACTGAAAGCATGCAGAGACGACCAGGTGGCCGCCTTACAGATATCTGCTGGCGGAACTAGGCTATACTCCGCCCAAGCGGTCGCCTGAGCCCTAGTGGAATGATCCAGTAGCCCCTCCGGAACAGACCGCTGCTGCAACAGATACGCAGATGCGAACGCTTCCTTGAGCCATCTTGCAACGGAGGGTTTAGCCGCCGCTTCCCCTTTACGTGCACCACCGAAGAGCACGAATAGCTGGTCAGTCTTCCGAAAAGATTCGGTAGCCTTCAAATAACGACGAAGTGCACGACCCACATCGAGACGGTGAAGACTTCTGTCTGCCGACCCGACAGAGTGGGAAGAAAGAACTGGAAGAAACACTGCCCGATTCCCCAGAATAGGGGAAACCACCTTCGGCAAAAAGGAAGGGACCGGGGAAAAAGACAAAAAAGACAAAAAAGGTTCTCGGCAGGACAACGCATGTAGATCTGAAATACGCCGTGCCGAACAGATGGCTACAAGAAAAACCGTCTTCAGCGTAAAATCTTTCAGAAACGCCCTACTCAGGGGTTCAAAAGGTTCACGAACCAGGGCCCGCATCACTAGACTCAAGTCCCCCGGAGGAACGAAAATCCTGCGGGAGGGCTGCCAATGAAAAACAGTCGTAAGAAACGACGTACGTCCGGATAAGAACCGCGGAGACGGCCTAAAACTTTGCCTCGATAACGAGATAGCCGCCAACTGGACTTTCAGGGAACTAGCCGCAAGGCCCTTATCAAAAGCAACCAGAAGAAACTTAACACGACGGAAACGGAACCGTCGCCGCCCGGACTCCACGCCGGGAGCACCAGTCTTCAAAGATCCCCCAAATCCGAACGGAAGTAAGGGAAGTGGACTGTTTTCCCCGCCCGCAGTAGGGTAGAAATCACCGCGGGGGGAGTAACCCTTCTTTTTTCAGCCGAGCCCTCTCCATGGCCAAACCATAAGCGAGAATTGACCCACTTGGGGCATCCGCAAGGGTCCCTGAAAAAGAAGATTCGGCAGCGTGGATAGGAGCCAAGGAATGCCGTCGCTCAGCCAGACCAGAGCAGCATACCAGGACCACCCAGGCCAGTCCGGGGCCCCCAGTAATACTCGACCCCGATGGCCCTCGATGCGCTGAACGACCCGGCCAATCAGAACCCACGGAGGAAAGACATAAAGAAGGCCGGACGTTGGCCACGGCTGAATGAGAGCGTCGAGCCCCTCGGACATGCGCTCCCTTTGCCTGCTGAAGAAGCGTCCTGTCTCGGCCGATTGAAATGTCGCCATGAGATCCATGAAGGGCGCCCCCCCCCCCCCGACGAACTATTTGCGCGTAAACTTGCGGGTTTAGCTCCCACACTCCGGGGTCCACCCGCACTCTGCAGAGAAAATCGGCCTGAACATTGTCTGCGCCTGCAATAGGCGCTGTCGAGATGGCCGGAAGACGAGACTGCACCCAATTGACCAAGGCCATCGCTTCTGATTCCAGGGCCATGCTGCCGGTGCCCCCTTGGCGATTGATGTAAGTTACGGTGGGCGCAATGTTCGAGAGGACTCGCACCGGCCGGTCGAGAACTAGGGCTTTGAGGCCAAGGGGCTAGCCGCACCGCCCGCAATTCGAGGCGGTTGATCGACCAAGAAGTCTCCAGGGGAGACCATTCCCCTTGAGCGAAGCGGGTCTCGCAGTGAGCCCCCCAGCTGGTTAAGCTGGCATCCGTTGTGAACGGAACCCAAAGTGGAGGCTCCAGGGAATCCCCCGCGTCAGGTTCTCGGAGGAGAGCCATCACCGGAGTGATCGGCGAACCGCCCTTGGGCAAGTCAATCTCCTGTTCAACGAGTCAAATTGGTTGGATCAACGGCGCAGCAGAGCACTCTGCAGCAGGCGCATGTGGAAGCGCGCCCAGGGCACCACCTCCAAGGTTGCTGCCCTCGTACCGAGGAGCTGCAGCTATCACCTTGCAGACGGAGCGGGCATCCCCCTGAAGAGTCTGACAAGAGACCGAATGCGGCGCTCCGGTAGGCACACCAAGCCCCGTGCTGTGTCGAGGCTCACTCCCAGATACTCGAGATCCTGAGTCGGGCACAGACAACTCTTGCATTCTTTCACCACCCAGCCGAGGGACCGCAGCAGAGCCACCACCCTGCTCGTGACGTGCACACACTCCCGACTGGACTTTGCCCGAATCCACCAGTTGTCGAGATACGGATGGACCAGGATGCCCTCTTTGCACAAGGCCGCCGCGACCACTACCATCACGTTTGTGAAGGTGCGGGGGGCCGTGGCGAGACCAAACGGCATGGCCGGAAGTTGGAAGTGGCCCCACGTAAGAGCGAAGTGGAGAAACCATTGATGAGACGGCCGGATGGGAATGTGTAATGTGGTCTGCAGCGGCTGTGGAAGATCCTGCAGCAGGGGCTCTGAGGGGGGGGGGAGATAAGGTGCTGAGGGACCCAGCTAGCAACGCAGTGGGTATGGGGAAAGCCTCCGGGATGCAGCGTGCAGGTGTAACACAAGCAAGCTATTAATGTACCCTTCGGCTGATTACATTTCACATATACTACAGCCAGAGAAAAAAGCATTGTAGAGACTTAAACCACCTTTCCTCTTCTTGTGTGGAGTTTCATTTATTTATTTATTTATGTTTTTTTCTTTTTTTTTTTTTTTTTTTGCATTTAAAACAAAAAGCAAGGAAGGCTCAGGGAAACCCAAGACTGTTTAAGAAAAGGATTTTGAAACTCCACGTGCCTCCACAGCATGATTAAGTGTGTGGAAACCGCTGTTTAGAGCTGTTTCCTCTAAAAAGAAACACTGAAGAGAAAAACAAAACAGCCGCTGGCACCGAAAAACTGTCAGTCATTCACTGTGCTGGCATAGAGAAACTTTCAAGGTCAGGGTAAGGCAATTACAGTGACTGAAAGTAGGGAAATTAGAGTGGGATCCCTCCGCAGCCATTCAGACCTCCAAGGTAGGGGCTGAAAGGTGATTCTGGGGAGGGATGTAGAAGCTCAATCCAGCCATAGGAAATTTACAGTGAGCATGCTTAATTAGGCCGAGCCCAAAACAGTCAGGATCCAAAACCCTGACTTAAACCTTAACCAAATGGTATATTGAATAAGACAGGTACAATAATCAGAAGGACATACAAAGTAACCCGGCTGCAGTTTGTGGACTAAAAAGTCAAAGTAGGCACTTCCAAACTCAGGGGCAGCCGGTCCGGATACAGCTGAAAGCATCCCAGAGCAGCTGAGGCAAGGAAGAAAAAACAAAAACAGAGTACTCACAGTTTTCTTACAGAAAATGATACCTGAACTTCCTAGAGGTATCCAAACTCTCGTGGTAAAGACTCAGTGCAGCGTAAAGCCAATGGAGAGCTCCCCCGAAGCCAAGCTCTGGAGTTCCCAAGTTCCTCAGGGGAAGCAAGATGCTGGGGGAAGAGCATAGCTGATGCCTGAGGTCCCTGTGTTTCTTCTGACAGCCTATGCAGCGTAAACCTGAATAAGGCACAGGGAGAACTAAAAACAAATCACTGCGTCCCGCAGGAACAGGCATTTAACAATATTCCCCACAATAGGTAATGCCTCAGCCAGCCTTCTTTGTTTGGCACAGTGGGGAGTGTAACCCATGAGTCCTGCACCCTTCGTCAGTGACTCAGCATTGTACCGTGGCTCTGAATTGCATACTGTTCTCTATCCATGCCTTCTGTACTTTTTATCCATTATGTTCATACATAGGCAGAGAAAAAAGTAACCTCTGCACAACTGACATCTAGCAAGTGTTGTGGAAAAAAACTGAAACAACAATATAGCTTTTAGAAGCCAGCAGATAAGTAATCTGGCTTCCCGCCAAAAAACCGAGGCTCATTAGCTATTCAAAATGGCCACCAGCAAAAATAAAACACCAAAAGAGGGAATTAAAATCCCCAAAAGCTAAGGAATCAACTTAAAAAGTCACAGAAGAAGGTGGGAGGGTTGCAGGCATGAGAGAAATGCCTAAAAATCGCTGAAAAATCAAGAAAAATCAATCGAGTTACCACAGAGCTGCAAACAGCAGTGGGAGAAGACATTCTAGTTCTGAAGAAACTGCAGCACAGCTGTTGCAGATGCCAGAGTCAGTCATTGTACCTCTGCGGGACCCACAAATTACACATTGAGGTTTGGCAGCCATGCTAAGGCAACCTGCTTCCAGGGGGAAAGAAGGAAACAGGAACAGGGAAGCCCACAGCAAAGGGATTAACCATATTCAAATCAGTACAGCTTTAAACTTAAAACGTTTTTTTTTTTTTTTTTTTTTTTTTTTTTTTACAGAAAACAAAATACTCCCCAGAATCCTAGGGGTGCCCTGAGCAAAATCGGCAGCAAAATAAACCCCAAAAATGCCAGGGGAACCCGTGCACAAGTGATAAAAAGTGCCCTTAAAAAGCAAAATTTATAAATCAAAATTGGCCGCCGCACTTTTTAACACACAATAAAAAAAGGCGCGAAAATCCAAAGGTAACCAAATAATAAGGAAAAGAAAGAAAACGACCCTCTAATACAGGGCAAGCGAAAAAAATCAGGAAAAAGTGCAATTCGGAAGCCAGGGGAGCCGACAGAGCCTCTGACAATGCAAAAAACAACAGAGCTGAAAAGAAAAGGCAAGAAAAACTCCTACCAGCTCAGGGAACAGCAAGGAACTCAGCCAACTCCTCCAAGTGACAGGCAATGCTGTAGCAGGTATGGCTCTTCCCCGAACAGTCTTGGGGAGAGCTCAACCCAGGTTTCAGATATTCTAGTAAAGAAATGGTAAATAAAGGACCCAAAATAAAACCCCAAAAGAACTAACTAACTAGTGTTGCTCCTTCAAGTGTCACTTAGTGTGCCCAGCAAGGGCACAGAAGTCTGCAAGCTGCAAGGAGACTGGACACACTGGGGGCTTCTGGGAGCTCCGTCTGCATATATACTACAGAAGACTTGATTGGTCCAGTCTCCAGGCTGCAGGAGGAGGGGCACTACCCGATGTTGGAGGACTAAACTGGATTACCGAACAGGAATCCCCATTGTATAAATAATAAAAATCTTGCAAAAGCCTTACCACCTGCCTCAACTACAATTCATTCCTACAGAGTAAAGAACTTTTATTCAAAAGGACAGTAAGGCCGCCTATCGGCTGTCAGCCTCTTGGCCTAGCCGGTGGGTGTCGCAATATACACACATATACATATATATATATATGCATGCAGTTTGCCTAGTGCTAGGGCCGGCCCTGCATGGAAGCAGATAACATTAGCACCAGACCAGGCAATAAGTGCACCCGCAATGATAGCATGCCCCCAATGCACAGTGCAGGTCTGAATCCTATTAACACTTATGTCCTAAACCATACACCACACATAGTAAAGAATAAGCCAGCTGCAGTCCCACACCTATATTCCCAGCCCACATGCTAGTATCTGCAGCATGGCAGATGATACAGCAAGCCAGTGTGCCACCCGGAGGGGCCCTAGCACAGCAGCAGCAGCAGCCACTACAACACATGCAACAGATGAGTCAGGCTCCACCACCAGAGCAGGAGCAGCAGACAGCATGGGGGCTGCAGTGTCCTTGGAGAAGGGAGGTACAGCCAAGCTGCCACACATAGGCAGACCCTGTGCCACCTTCCTTGACCTTCATGGAGACCAGATGATTTCCGTCTACTGGCAGAGTGCAGAGGCCCTAACAACCTTGTGGCCTTGAGGCCCTAACTAGGGAAGATACCCATGTAAATGCCTTTGAAAAATTGGGCACTGGGGTTTTATGTGCTTTGTATGGCATGTTTGTTATGTATGTATAAGTTTTGCATTTGTTACCTCTGATGTAATATGTTAACTTTTTTTAGACCCCTGACACAGGCATACAGTATATGCCAAAACCTGGCCAAGTCATTTTTAATTTTTTTTAAATAAAGTCTTGTATCCGTGAAGGCACAATTGGTGTGGCCATAGTTCTCCGCTTCTTTGGTGTGCGGTAAAATTACCCGCTGCCATATATGGTTTCCTAAGGCTCTAGTATAACCTTCATAGGAAGGCATGAACCACATTTCCTGAGAATCTTTACAGTAAACCTGCAACAAATTTTATAGCTTCATGAAAAGTCCATACCCTGTCAGCTCTGATCATGCGTGCAATTTCAGCAAGATGAGAAAAAAAAAGGACATGATTATTAAAACAGAGTAACACCTCCCCCCATCCGAAACATTAAAAAATGAAAACAGATGAAGTCAATATCCAGCGGTAGGGCCCCTACATAAAGATAAGGAGATAACTTATCTTTCACGCTGAATTCTCAGACTACCATCCATTCAAGTTAAGGCCAACTTAAATGGATAAAGTTATCCAGACTGGGCCAATATTCAATGCTATCTGCAAATGACTGTTGGCTACATACTCCCAGGAGGCCAGGTCTTGGAACCACAGTTCCCACTCTACAGAGAAGTCAAGCCATAAGGATTAAAAGTTAAGCATATTCCAAACAGCAAAACAAAGAGACAAGAAAAAATACTTTAAAAGAAATCCCACTTATTTTATAACCCAGTATCTTTCTGCACTTATATCCAGTTTCTTAAGGAAAACATATGAGGTGAAGTACAGATGATGAAAGATCAGGGACATCTAATGTACCTTAGAGATGCAAAATAAATGTAAATGCTGAAGTTTTTAAATGTTTGGAAAATACTCTGCTATAGTTACCACTTTTCAATGTTTAAAACAAAAATAATAATTTATAAAAAAAACCATTAACTTTGATAGAAACAAAGAAACATGACGGCAGATAAAGACCATACGGTCTATCCAGTCTGCCCTTCCATTACAACTATTAAACACTACAGCCCCTTTTTGTCCCTTTAGAGAGCGTGTCTGTTTGTCCCATGCTTTCTTGAATTCAGATAGATACAGTCTATCTATACTATCTACACTGGGAGACTATTCCATGTATCTACCACTCTTTCTGTACAGAAATATTTCTATAAAATACTCCAAAGTCTAATTTCCTTTCACTTTTATCCTATGCCCCCTCGTTGCAGAGCTTTCTTTGAAATGAAGTGGCTTTCCTCCTAAGCATTTATGCCTTGGAGGTATTTAAACATCTCTATCACATCTCCTCTCTCACGTCTTTCTTCCAAAGTATACATATTGAATATCTTTGTCCCCATATGCCTTATGACAAAGCTCACTGACTCAGTCTTGTTTATATCCTTTTGAAGATGTGGTCTTCAGAATTGCATAAAATACTCTAAATTAGGTCTTACCAAAGACTTATAATAGAGGCACTATTCACCACCTTCCTGCTGGCCATTCCTCTCCTTCTGGTTTTCAATAGTCACCTTATCCATCTGTTTAGCCACCTTAAGATCACTAGAAACAAAATCATCCCTAGGTCCCACTCTTCTTTGGTAGACAGGGAACATGAAGAATATGCTAATAAAAAAGGCCATTCAGATTTCCACCTAGATAAAAGTTGACCAATTCCATGGTCCAATTATTTTAAATTGGACTTGTAAAAAAAGATGAATAAAATCTATGTCTAAGCAGGACAAGGTGAAGAAAATGCTAAAATGGGTGGTGATGAGAAAGGTTTGAAGTTTACCAGTATAAAAAATGGTAAACATGCACATTGCATTACAACTGACATGCACAGAGCATGCAAACAGACCTGCGTTCCCTCAAATGTTAAGCACACTGAATGCCAATTAGAGACAGGGAGGCGAGATCTTGTGTTTTTACTGCCTTTTTAGCCCCCAAATAGCACCTTCCTCCACCCCCAAGAAAAAGAGTGAGAATGTAGAGGTCAATTAAAAATGTCACATTTCAAATTAGTCTAACTTAGCATTCTGAAGTGAAAAAGATATTCAGAAATTAAAAAGCACATGGATTTCCTTGTGCAATTTGCTAACATAAAATAAATTCTCTCCTTAACAGACCTCTCTGGCTGCACCACCTTGTTTCTCGAACAATTCAAAATTCCTGCTTTACCCTTCCCTGGTTGGAAGCTTGTCGGTGTCTCCTCTGCTCTGAATTGTTATTCCTACATACTCTTTTTTTCAAAAAGTCTCAAATTTCCTAGCACACATTTCCTTAAGCAGCTGTCTTGCTCAAATATCATCTTGCAGTTCTAGATGAACTGAAGCAAAACTGAAATATGGCGTGTCATGATGCACTGTACACCTCTTACTCAGAAAGGGATGTTGAGGAGAAAAATCTAAAACAAAGGTGGGGCATGGAGATTTATAAATTATAATTTGGAAGGGGAAAATCCTACCTTCCCATGTTCTTACCAATGGTACTTTTCCTTAGATAAAGGGTCCAATATTCTGCTGGGTGGGCTATGCTTTGTGTTGGCACACAGTCCTGCCCACTGACCTCTAAAACCGAATATTCAATGCCGCGGCAACAGCACCGAATATCCGGGTTAGGCGCCGTGTGGAGTTAACTGCAAAGACTAACCAGGGAGCGGCGATATTGAATAGTTACCCGGTTAGCAGTTGTGGTTAGAACTAGGCGAGCCAAAAGCTTGCCTAATTATATTGTGGAGGGCTAACCAGGTAGCAAAAAAGTTCATGCCTACTTGATAATTTTATAAAAGGCTTTTTACATGGGTAAAAACGTTTACATGAGTAAGTTCTTTATTAAATTACCTCTTAAAATAGTAATTTTATAACAGGGCATCTAGTTTAATGGGTTGGGAAGGCGCCTATTTTATAAAGGCAAATAGATGCCTATTTATCTTTGTAAAACAATAGCATAAACACTGCAGAGATGGTGCCTACATTGCAGGCATGAACATTATGTCTGCCTGCGAGCAGGTGTAAACGTCTGTGCATAGATTATTGAAGTACTTATTTATTTAACGTTTCTTCTATACCGCGCTATTATAATCAGTGCGGTGTACATCGAACAAAAACATACTACAATGCATACAGGCAACACGCGTAAATTAACATTTTATAATCCAAGTGCAAAATTTGAAACCCACCTGTGCTGTGCCCAGACTGTCCCCCAGTAGAAGTATTTATATGCATACCATCATGTGTACCTTTCTGACTGGGGACATTTTATAATAGCTATTTTAAGCATGAATATTGTTAATTCTCTAACTTGGTTTGCAGCTTGTCGTGCTGTGAGGGCTTGCGTGCATCAGTGATGCTGAGAGCTAAACTATCGGCACTGGCAGGGTCTCCCAAGATGGACAGGTCTCAGCTGAGGTGCCAGACCAAGACAAACCACCCATCTGGGCAGCAGCAGAATGGGATAGTGTTGATGGCGGTGGATCACATTTTTGTGACAATGGCAACACCACCAAACTTAAACTGTGCGGAAGAAAGGCCCGGCAATCTACTTTTGTATCTTGCCATGAAAACCCAATGGATAGTTACAACAAAACAAATTGTGCTATGGTGCTGAAAGATCAGACCCCCAGGTCGAAAGGCACTCAACTAACTACTGGGGAAGAGCTGAAGACTTTTCAGAGTAAAGCCAGCATTTATGATGTGGTTGGATCAAAGCCCTCGGGAAGTCTGACTGCTGATGTAGCTGTGCATGAAATGAGAGTCAGAAGCTGTAAAGATGTCTTACGCATTGGAACATGGAACGTACGAAGCATGAACCAAGGGAAGTTGGAGGTGGTCAAGAATGAACTGGAACATGTACAACTTGATCTGTTGGGTGTCAGCGAACTGAAATGGACTGGCATCGGGCACTTTGCATCAGATGATCACATGGTCTACTATGCTGGAAATGAAAGACAAAGAAGAAATGGTGTTGCATTTATAATAAAGAAGAAACTTGCAAGAACTGTAATGAAATACAATGCAGTCAGCGAACGCTTAATCTCTATTCGTCTACGAGGAATGCCTATCAACACAACTATAATTCAAGTATATGCCCCAACAGCAGCTGCAGAAGAGAATGAAATTGAAGAGTTCTATGAACAAGTACAAGCTGAAATTGACAGAACATGCAAACAGGATATCCTGATAGTCATGGGTGACTGGAACGCAAAAGTTGGCAACAAAGAAGGCGGCAAAGTAGTTGGAAAATGTGGACTTGGCAACAGAAATGAAGCTGGAGAAAGACTGATAAAATTCTGCAAGACCAATGATCTATTCATCTCAAACACCTTCCTCCAGCAACACAAGCGGCGACTGTACACATGGACTTCACCCAATGGACTGGATAAAAATCAAATTGACTACATCTGTGGAAGTCAACGATGGAAAAGTTCCATAACATCAACAAAGACAAAACCTGGAGCTCACTGTGGTACAGATCATCAACTACTAGTATGCAAACTCAAGCTAAAGTTGAAAAAGAGCAAACCACTCATGAATGCAGCAAAATATGACCTTGAGAATATACCACTGGAATTTAAAGACTGCCTGTAAAATCGATTTGCTGCTTTAGATACAAATGACAGAGCTCCGGAAGAGTTATGGAATGACATCAACAAGGTTGTGTAGGAAGAAAGCGAGAAGTCTCTACAAAAGGTGAAAAAGCAAAAGCGGCCAAAATGGATGACAGAAGAAACTCTGAAAATTGCCCAGAAACGCAGAGAAGCTAAAGCCAGAGGAGAAAGAAAGACAATCGCAGAACTCAACAGAGATTTCCAACGTGCAGCAAGACAGGACAAGGAAAAGTACTACAATGACATTTGCAGGGAAATAGAAGCAGAAACTATTAGAGGAAGAACAAGATCGGCTTTCCTAAAGCTACGAGAGTTAAAGAAAAAGTTCCAGTCTCAAACTGGAATGTTACAAGATGCTCAAGGTTCTATGTTGAATGATGCTGAGAAGATCAAGAAAAGGTGGAAGGAATATACAGAGTTTTTATATGATAAAGATCAAGTGGACCAACAGCCGTTTCAACCTGTACCTTATGATCGGGAACCATTGGTAATGAATGAAGAAGTTGAAGCAGCATTGAAAGCCTTATCAAAGAACAAAGCACCAGGCATTGATAGCATTCCTATAGAAGTATTGCAGCAATCTGATGCAGCTGATACCATACTTACAAGGCTCTGCCAAGAAATATGGAAGACAACATCATGGCCAACTGACTGGAAAAGATCTGTGTTTATACCAATACTAAAGAAAGGTGATCCAACTGACTGTGCAAATTATCGAACAATCGCTCTGATCCCACATGCCAGCAAGATTCTACTGAAGATTATTCAAAAGAGACTACAACCATACCTGGAACAAGAACTACCTGAAGTGCAAGCAGGGTTCAGGAAAGGGCGAGGAACGAGAGACATCATTGCGGATGTGAGATGAATCCTTGAAAAGACTAAAGAATATCAAAAGGATATCTATTTGTGCTTTATCGACTATAGCAAGGCTTTTGACTGTGTAAACCTTGAGAAACTCTGGGCCACATTAAGAAGCATGGGTATACCAGAACACCTGATCGTTCTCTTGCGCAATCTGTACATTGATCAAGAAGCAACAGTTCGAACAGAACAAGGAGAAACAGAATGGTTTAAAATAAGCAAAGGTGCAAGACAAGGCTGCATACTTTCCCCCTACCTGTTTAATTTATATGCAGAACAAATCATCAGAGAAGCAGGATTGTATGAAGACAACAGAGGTGTGAAGATTGGTGGAAGACTCAACAACCTTCGCTATGCTGATGATACTACATTACTGGCTGAAAGTGAAGATGATCTGAAACATTTGCTTCTCACAATCAAAGAACATAGTCTCAAAATGGGCCTGAACCTTAATGTAAAAAAGACAAAGATCATGACAACTGGCATAATCAACGGGTTCATTGTTGAAGGAGAAGAAATTGAAATTGTGAACAACTTTAACCTACTTGGATCAACTATCAATAAAGAAGCAACAAGCAGTCAAGAAATCAAACGACGCATTCTTCTTGGCAGAATGGCTATGAAAGACCTAGATAAGATTCTCAAGAGCAGAGATGTCTCTCTCCATACAAAGATTCGACTTTGTTCAAGCCATGGTATTTTCAATAACATCATATGGATGTGAAAGCTGGACAGTGAAAAAGACAGACAGGAAGAAAATTGATGCCTTTGAATTATGGTGCTGGCGGCGAATACTGTGTATACCATGGACTGCCCGAAGAACAAACCAGTCAGTACTAGAGGAGATCAAACCTAAGCTTTCTTTAGAAGCTCAGATGACTTCACTTTCATACTTTGGACACATCATGCGAAGAGAGAGATCATTAGAGAAAGACATCATGCTTGGCAAGATAGAAGGTCAACGCAAAAGAGGAAGGCCAGCAGTGAGATGGATTGATACAATAACATCAGCTACGGGTACCAGTCTGTCAACAATGAGCCGCCTAACTGAAGACCGAACACAATTTAGGATAGCTATCCAGAGGGTCGCCATGAGTCGACTCCGACTCGACGGCACTTAACAACAACAACATTGTTAATTATGTACAAAGATGCCTTTATTTTAAAAAAACACACACCTTAGGAGAGTCATTTTGTAAGGGAATGTTGTATAAGGCAATTTCATAAAGATGATTAGGGGGCCTACATTTTTTTTTTATAAAACAGTAACTAATTTGGCAGATCTTTTTGCCTACATTGCCAGCACAAACATTTACACCAGCCTTGGAGAGCCCTGCTGTAAATGTGAAGGGCAGTATATCAAGCTCAATAAACAAACATAGAATACAGACTCTGAGATTGGCTTGGGACTGGGAAGTATGGGAATTCGGGGTTTGGGTGGTAGTGGTAATTGGGTAATGTGGGAGAGTAGGAACTCAGAATTAGTTGAAGGTATAATGGGGACACGGGATTTGGAGAAGACTTGTTAGAAACATAGAAACATGACAGAAAAAGACCACATGGCCTATCTAGTCTGTCCTTCCATAACAACAACTACAACAGTCCACTTTTTACCTTTAGAGATCCTCTATGTTGGTCCCATGCTTTTTTGAATTCAGTTACTGTCCTCATCTCTACCACCTCCACTGGGAGACTATTCCATGGATCTGAAAAGAAATATTTCCGCATATCACTCCTGAATCTATCTCCCTTCACCCTCATCCCATGTCCCCTTGTAGCAGAACTTGCTTTCAATTGAAAGAGGCTCTCTCCCTGAACATTTATGCCACAGAGGTATTTAAACATCTCAATCATATCACCTCTATCCCGCCTTTCCTCTAAGGTGTACATATTAAGATCCTTAAGTCTGTCCTCATATGCTTTATAATGAAGCCCATTAATCATTTTAGTAGCAACCCTCTGCACCGACTCCATCCTGTTCACATCCTTTTGAAGGTGCGGTCTCCAGAATTGCACACCATACTCCAAATGAGGTCGCACCAAAGACTTATACAGAGGCATTATCACCTCCTTTTTTCTGCTAGCCATTCCTCTCCGTATGCACCCAAGCATCCTTCTAGCTTTTGCTGTTGCCTTTTCTACCTGTTTAGCTACTTTAAGATCATCAGACACAACCACGCCTAGGTCCCGCTCTTCTTTAGTGGACAAAAGTACTTCACCTCCTATACTGTATTGCTCCCTTGGATTGCTGCAGCCCAAATGCATGACCTTACATTTTTTAACATTAAATCCCAGCTGCCAAATTCTAGACCATTCTTCAAGCTTAGCTAGATTCCTCCTCATGTTATCTACACCTTCCTGGGTGTCTACTCTATTGCAGATTTTGGTATCATCTGCAAAGAGGCAAACCTTACCCGACAGCCCTTCCGCTATATCACTAACAAAGATGTTAAAAAGAATCGGACCAAGGACAGATCCCTGGGGCACACCACTGGTAACATCCTTCTCCTCAGAGTGAGCTCCATTTACCTGTACTCTTTGTTGCCTCCCACCCAACCAATTTCTAACTCAAGCAGTAACTTTAGGGTCCATCCCTAGGGTGCTCAGTTTGTTTATAAGTCGCCTGTGAGGAACAGTGTCAAAGGCTTTACTGAAATCTAAATACACCACATCTAGAGCTCTCCCTCGGTCCAACTCCCTTGTCACCCAGTCAAAGAAATCAATCAGATTTGTCTGACAAGACCTGCCTCTGGTGAATCCATGCTGCCTCGGATCCTGTAATCCGCTGGACTCCAGAAACCTCACTATTTTCTCTTTCAGCAGCGTTTCCAATAATTTACTCACCACCAAAGTTAAACTAACCGGCCTGTAGTTTTCAACCACATCCTTACTTCCGCTTTTGTTACTAAGTGATTGGAAGGGCATATTACTAGGAATATGTTAGATGGGCTGTGGGGTATGAGACTGTGTGAAGAAATGTGGAAATGGATCAGGGCTGCTTCAAGGATTAGAGGTGCCCTAGGTGAGCCCAACTTCCATCCCTGAATTTTTTTATAGCACTTTATCATTTCAGTCAAAGCGGTTTACATTGTAACTTCAAATATTAAATAGGGACACTGATAACTTGGATTTTTCAGAGGGCTAAGTGACCTGCCCAAGGCCACAAGGAGTGTTAATGGGAATCGAACCCTGGTTTCTTGGTTCCCAAGCCAATGCTCTCTATCATGGTTCCTGCCTTCTATGATCATCTGCTTCCATCATCCTCTGACACAGACTTCTGCTTTGCATAAACTGAAAGTCTGCATCAGAGAGGGGTGGAAATGACTGGTCATAGAGCGCAGGAATCGTGATGCAATGCCAGAGAATTAATTAAGTGCTGCATCACTGTTTCAATGCCATTGCTGCCTTTGTGCGCTGAGGGAGGGTCAAAGCGGCAAGGTTTTTCTTTGAAATTCACTTTTTGTGCATGTTGTGCAGCAATCAGAATGATGAGAGTCCTCTGCACCCTTCTGTCCGCACATGTGCACAAGTGCCTTTTTCTGCACAGGATACAGGTGCAGCTAGTAGAGATGCCAAGGGTGGCCCATCCCCATGAGTGAGAATGAAGGCAAATGAGTGAGGTTTTTCTCATAGTACATTCTGCATATTCTTTGCTTTGCAAATAAAAAGAGGGACTACAAAAGGGGACTGCTACTTCTGGAGAGAGATCTGCAATAGTGAGTATATACTTCTGGGAATTTTTCTGAAGGGAATTCTTTGGATTAAAGCTGATTAGTCTGTAAACCCAGAACAACCTACCTGTGCCTATATGCCAGGCAACCTTCCTGGCCCTCTTCAATCAGGTTGAAAACCCACCTCTTCACTGTCGCTTTCAGATCCTGACTTCTACCCTTTGTCCTAACCTGACTCCCGTCCTTTGTCATGTCTAAAACTGTAAATGCCATACTTGGTTTTTGCAAATGCCATACTTGTTTTGCCCGAATTGTAATTGCCATACTTTGTTTTACCCCATACTTTGCTTTATTCCAAATTAACTATTGCCCCGTGTCACCTAATTGTTTTCCCGATATGTCTATTGTTCTGTGTTGGCTTGACTAGATTGCAAGCTCTGACGAGCAGGAACTGTCTTTTTGCTTATATTTGCTAAATAGTAGTAGTAGTAGTAATAGTAGCAGTAGTCCAGTATCGCCACTACCCAGTTATCGGGACTCCCCGCCTCCACAGAACACCCCCAACATGCCCGGAAGCTACCTGGATAGCATTGGGGTGCTTAGAGGACCTAGTCGGGGATATTCAATGGCATTAACTGTGTAGATACCATTGAATATTCCTGGTTAAGGCATTTACATGGTTTACTGAACTGTAAACCGTGTAAATGCCTTTTGAATATCGGGCCCAAAGGACCTAATCTTGAATTGTGAAGCTATGCGCCGCTATGGCACATTGCCCCGCCCGCCCGCCCTTAGCCCCGGATATTCAATGCCGCGGCAATGGCACAGAATATCTGGGGTCGCTAAAGCTAACCAGGTGACAGCGATATTGCACCGCTACCTGGTTAGCTTCCGCAGATAAAACTAGGCTAGCTTTTGCTATGCTTAGTTTTACCAGTTGATCGCTAACCAGGTAGTGGTTCAATATCGCCGCTACCTGGTTAGCGATAGTCACCGCCCCAAACATCCCCAACATGCTCAAATACTAACCGCATAGCATCGGGGCATGTAGCGAGGTTAGAAGGGGATATTCAATGGGACTAACCATGTAAGTGCCATTGAATATCCTGATTTAAGGCATTTACATGGTTTACTGAGCTATAAACTGTGTAATTGCCTTTCAAATGTTGTTGTTAAGTGCCGTCAAGTCTGTGTCAACTCATGGTGACCCTCTGGATAGTTGTCCTAAAGTCAGGCCTGCTCTGCATCGGCTTTTAAACCGCCACTCCACCGGTGCGTTCTGTGAGGGGAGAGCAGCAGCCAGCATCGGAGGTGAGAGCGGGAGCTCCACCTCCCTCCACAGAGCCTGCCCACTCCATCGGCTTTTAAACCGCCACTCCACCGGCACGCCCGTGCCTGAGGGCCTCGCAAGAGGGCCCTTTGGTGTGGCCCTTAGGCGTTGGACCGTGCGGGACCGGGTAAACTGCTGTATTTGGTTTGCTTGCCACGGCGATCGGGACGGTGGAGGGATGATGTCGGCGTCGCAGGCTGTGAGTGAGAGCTTTGCCTCATCACCTGCTTCTGTCAAGTATATCCAGGCAGCAGCGGTTTATAAGCAGACATTTCTGCGGCGTATTCCTGCCTGGCTTGATGAGAAAAGATTATGGTCAAGTCTGTCTGGAAGGACTGAGCTGTGGTGGTACGATATTCTACCTCTCTGGATGTTATAATGAGCCTTTCCTCTTCTCTCTTCTATTTCTTTGACTATCACTGTATCTCTTACTCTGTCCTATCTTATCAATGGCGTTCTTTTCATATTTTCAGTATCATTTATGTAATATTGTAAACCGCTCTGATGCTTTGGCCTGAGCGGTATATCAAATGTAATAAACAAACATTATTGTCAGACTGGCACTTGTAGCTGCTGTTATTGTATCGATCCATCTCATTACTGGCCTTCATATTTTGCGTTGACCTTCTATCTTGCCGAGCATGATGCCTTTTCTCTAATGATCTCTCTTCGCATGATGTGTCCAAAGTATGAAAGACGAAGTCTTGTCATCTGAGCTTCTAAAGAAAGTTTAGGTTTGATCTCCTCTAGTAGTGACTGGTTTGTTCTTTGGGCAGTCCACGGTATACGCAGTATTTGCCACCAGCACCATAGTTCAAAGGCATCAATTTTCTTCCTATATTTTTCACTGTCCAGCTTTCACATCCATATGATGTTATGGAAAATACCATGGCTTGAAAAAGTCAAATCTTTTATGGAGAGACATATCTCTGCTCTTGAGAATCTTGTCTAGATCCATCATAGCCATTCTGACAAGAGCAATCCGTCGTCAGATTTGTTGACTGCTTGTTGCTTCTTTATTGATAGTTGATCCCAGTAGGTTAAAGTTGTCCACGATTTCAAATTTCTTCTCCATCAAAGATGAACTTATTGATTTTGCAAGTTGTCATGATCTTTGTCTTCTTTACATTAAAGTGCAGGCCCATTTTAAGACTATGTTCCTTGATCGTGAGAAGCAAATGTTTCAGATCATCTTCACTTGCAGCCAGTAATGTGGTATCATCAGCATAGTGAAGGCTGTTGAGTCTTCCACCAACCTTCACACCTCTGTTGTCTTCATACAATCCTGCTTCTCTGATGATTTGTTCTGCATATAAATTAATCAGGTAGGGGGAAAGTATGCAGCCTTGTCTTACACCTTTGCTGATTTTAAACCATTCTGCTTCTCCTTGTTCCATTTGAACTGTTGCTTCTTGATCCATGTACAGATTGTACAAGAGAACGATCAGGTGTTCTGGTATACCCATGCTTCTTAATGTGGTACAGAGTTTCTCATGATTTACACAGTCAAAAGCCTTGCTGTAGTCAATAAAGCACAAATAGATATCCTTTTGGTATTCTTTAGTCTTTTCAAGAATCCAACTCACATCCACGATGATGTCTCTCGTTCCTCGCCCTTTCCTGAGCCCTGCTTGCACTTCAGGTAGTTCTTGTTCCAGGTATGGTTGTAGTGTCTGTTGAATAATCTTCAGTAGAATCTTTCTGGCATGTGGGATCAGAGTGATTGTGCGATAATTTCCACAGTCAGTTGGGTCACCTTTCTTTTCCAGTCAGTTGGCCATGATGGGTCTTCCAAATTTCCAGGCAGAACCTTGTAAGTATGGTAACAGCTGCATCAGATTGCTGTAATACTTCTATGGGAACGCCATCAATGCCTGGTAATTTGTTCTTTGATAAGGCTTTCAATGCTGTTTCGGCGAATTCTTTCATCACCAATGGTTCCGGATCAGCTGCTCACCAGACCGAACCAGCATAGCTAACTTATTTTTTTTTCTTTTTTAATATATGTTGCATCGACAATGCAGCTCTGTTAAAGACTCCCCCTCTAGCAATTCTGCCTGTAACCCCCCCCCAGCTATAAATTATAACGGTGACCTTCTTCAGATCCGGGGTCTTGAATACAGGGAGGTTTCCGGAACTGGACTGGAATTCCTTAAGGAACGCTAATTAGCAGGTAAGGTCTAATTTTATCTTCCTTATCGTCCCCATACAGTCCAGTTCTGGACCTTAGGGATGTAACATAGCAGTTCTAACACTGGGAGGGACCTGCAAGCCCAACCTGAAGCACTGTTGCCCCCAAACCAAGCATCCCTCTTCGACTGCACATCTAGACAGTAATGTTTAACAAATGTATGAAGAGAAGGACAAGTCGTCACCTTACAAATCTCTCTTGGCAACACCAATCCATGTTCTGCCCACAAGGCCGCCTGAGCCCTGGTTGAATGAGCCCTCAAGACCGTCGGCACCACCTTTCTCTTTAATATGCGGCCACAATCACCTCTAATCTACCTAGAAACTGAAGTCTTTGATGCTGTTTCACCTTTACATGGCCCGCCAACCGATCTCATTTCCAAAACAGCACCATGCGTTTCAAGTAATGCCATAATACTTGTCAGATGTCCAACCGGCATAAATGAGAATTCACCCTCTCATCCGACCTCTTTGTGAATGCTGGCAACGTGACCGACTGTTTTAGGTGGAACACTGAGAGGACCTTGGGTAAAAAGGAGGGTACCGGCGGATCACCACCTTTTCCTTGGAAATTGAGAAGAAAGGCTCCCTACAAGACGGCACCTGAAGCTCCGATATTTTCTGGGCCGAACAAATAGCCACCAGAAAAACCATGGAGTATCAAATCCTTCAGAGTACATAATGCCAGCAGTTCAAAAGACTCCACGGTCGGCACTGACAACATTAAATTGAGGTCCCAAGGAGGAACTACCGCTCTACGTGGTGGTTGCAACTGCTTCACTGCTCTCAGAAAATGGGCGACATCCAGATGAGCCCCCAACAACACTCCTTGGATTCTGCCCCGGTAACATTTAAGCGCTGCCCTGCACCTTCAAGGAAGCACACGCTAAGCCTTTCTCAAAACCGGCCTGTAAGACGGGAAGCACGTCTGGGATTGATGCTGACCTGGGCCTACACATGTTTTCTGCACACCATGCCTCAAATACTCACCACACTCAGAAGTAAGACATGGAAGTAGACCTCTTTCTAGCCCGCAGCAACATTGCAATGATCGATCCCAAATAGCCTCTTTTTCTTAATCGAGCCCCCCTCAAGAGCAATGCCATAAGTAAAAATCAATCCACCTGAGGCATCTGCACCGGCCCTTGAAGCAACAGGTTGGCTCTGCATGGCAACCGCCACGGTTGATCCACCCTCAGCCGCATCAGGTCGGCATACTAAGGGTGCCTTGGCCAGTCGGGAACTACCAGGATCACCATTACTTGGTGTGCTTCTTATCCTCTGCACCACCCGGCCTATGAGAGCCCACATGGAAACACACAGAGCAACCCCTTTGTGGGCCACCTTTGCACGAGAACGTGCAGTCCTTCTGACATGCGTTCTCTTCTTCTGCTGAAGAACCGGCTTGTCTTGGCCGATGTCAATGTTTACATGAGATCCATGATGGGTTGGCCCCAGCATTGTGTCAACTATCCAAACACCTCACCGTTCAGTGTCCACTCCCCAGGGTCCACCCAAAATCAACTCAGGTAATCGGCCGTCATGTTCTCAAACCCTGCTACATGCAGTGCCAAAATGGTCTGCAGATTCTCATCTGTCCAACCAGCAACGCCATGGCCTCCGTCTCCAGGTGGACACTGCCTGCGCCCCCCTGGCAATTGATATAAGCCACAGTGGTGGCGTTGTCCAAGAAGACTCTCACTGCCTTGCCCTGCAGAAAACCTCGAAACCTTTGCAGATAGAGCACCACCGCTCTCATTTCCAGCCTGTTGATGGGCCACACCGCTTCCTCTGGGCTCCAGCATCCCTAAGCAATGTATTGCTCGCAGTGACCCCCCCCCCAGCCAGATAGATTGGCATCTGTCGTCAATGAAATCCATTGCGGCTTCTCCAGTGGCATCCCTACCGAGAGCTTCTCGGGCTTTAACCACCAATGGTGAATTTCGCACATGGCAATGGCTGCAAGAGAGGGTGTTGCTGGTGTGACCAACAGTGAACAGTGACCTCTGCAACTGCCGTATATGGGCCTGCGCCCAAGGCATGAGCTCTATAGTTGCTGCCATGGTCCCCAACAGCTGCAGATAATGCCACACTGTTGGTACCACTAGCCACAGGAACTGGCGCACCAACTGCTGCAGCTTCTGAATTCTCAGCAAAAATATTCTTCCGTGATGGGTGTTGAATTGAGCTCCCAAGTACTCAAGGTCTTGAGTTGGCTCAGTCCAACTTTTGGCCATGTTGATGACCCATCCAAGACTCTAACAACTGGACTACTCTTGTCGTCACCTGTTCACTCTCAAAACTTGATTTTGTCCGAATGAGCCAGTCATCGAGGTAAGGATGTACCAGTACACTTTCTTGGCACAGCACCACCACCGCTACCACCATGACCTTGGTGAAGGTACATGGAGCTGTCGCAAGCCCAAAGGGCAGTGCTCAAAACTGGAAATGCCCCATGGGCACCGGAAAACGAAAGAACTGTTGATGCTGTGGATGTATTGGAATATGCAAGTAGGCCTCTGTGAGGTCCAGAGATGTCAAACTCCCTGTTCCTTACTGCTACAAAGGTCTCCATGTGGAATTTGGGAACCCGCAAGCACCGGTTCACCATTTTGAGATCGAGAATGGGTCAAAAGGAACCTTTTTTCTTTGAAACCACAAAATAAATGGAGTATCGACTGCACCAGTCCTGGGGGATCCTGACCACAGCGCCCAACTGCAGGAGCCATTCCAGCCTTTCCGCATGCCTAGCATAGAGAATGAATGAAGGCCGGGGCAATGGTCTGGCAAACTCAAACACGTAGCCATCCCTGACAATTTCCAAGACCCGTTGGTCGGATGTGATCTGGGCTCAGGCTGGAAAGAACTCCAGCAGTCGACCCCCTACAGGCTATACTCCCCCGCCTGGGCCCTCCTTCTCGCTTTATTGTGCTTTCTTCGGGCCAGAGGAAGGGGAGGCAGAATAAATAACCTCATCCCGCTCCCCAAAATCCCTGCCTCCGTGGGGGAAACAGTCCACTTTGATAAGGTGTAAACCGCACTGCTCGGAACTGTCAGAACTCCCTCGACTATCCCCTTGGCATGCTGATGGAATGTGCCTGTTTCTGCTTGTCCTCCGGCAGGTGTCCCCCTTTTGTCTCACCTAAGTCCTTTACCAACTTTTCCAACTCCTCCCCAAACAGCTTCCCCTTGAATGGGACTTGGAAAAGACATCCGCTGCCCAATTCTACAGCCACAGATAATGACGAGCTGCCACCACCGAAGCCATGCTCTTTGACGGGCTCCTGATGAGATCACAGAAGGTGTCCGCTGGGTATGCGGCCTGAGACTCTAGTTGCACCGCGGCTCCTGCCGGCTCTGGGGGACACCCTGTCCAGCTACATTACCCCCTGCGCCCATCACAGGCAGGCCCTGGCCACGAATGCTACACACACTGATGCCTGTAATGACAGGGTATTGCTATTGAACACCTGCTTTAGCATGGTATCCACCTTCCTATCCTGTATATCCTTGAGTACTGCACTGCCTTCCACTGGGATGGTGGTCTTCTTAGTAACCGCGGAAACTACAGCATCCACCTTCTGGAGATTGGAACCACTCCCATTCCTGCTCCAGAAGGAGATAGAGATGGGTCATGGATCTGACTCCCTGCAAACCTGCTCCTAGGAGGTCCCACTCATCCTGCTTGACCACCCTATGCAATGGAAACACCATCTGTGGTTTTGTAACTGCCAAAGAGGGGATCTTCCAGGATGCCCTCTTCCTGCGCTTGACCCGCCTACATGTTCAGCATTTCAAGGATTTTGCTATGAATACCACCAACTCCTCCAGACAGAAGACGTGAACTATATGAGCCTCATCTTCCTGGGGGATCTCCCCATCCTCCAGCTCCTCCACCACAGCACTCAGGTCCGCCTGCATATCAAAATCATCCTCCTCCAAGAGGACGGATGCTCGTTCTTCTACCTGGGAGCCTGAGCCTATGCTTGCTCCTTGTCAACTCATCATCCACATCCTGCTCATCCACATGCCTCTTTTGTCATCATCCCAGCACTGCAGGAGCAGCCTTGTGCCCCTTTTGCCTCATGCAAAATGCCTTATGAGAAGAACAAATTCAGGCGAAAATGCTCCATAGGCAACATCCACCCCCAATCCTCTAGAAGTCTAGGATTAAGGAGGGCAGTGACCCTCATTATAGGGCTCCAGAAGGGGCGACATGGTTGGTGTCACCCGACCAGCCATGCCAAGACCTTCCACAGGTTGAAAAATGCCCCCTGTTGCCCCAGAGGCACTGCACCGATCCAAAGTATCCATTCCGTTCTCCTGCAACTCTCTCAGATGAGTGGGCCTCCACATCGCAGCCATGACAAATGACCGCCACCAAGACAGTTGACTGCCCTGCCTCACAGCTCACACATTGGGGTCTCGAGGACATGGTCAGCCTAGGGGTGAGATCTCCAAAAATCCACTCCCAAGCAAAAAAAGCACTCAGAAGTGGCTGCTTGCTGTCTCTGACTTGTATGACCAAAAGAACCCAGCATTAAAAATTCATCATTCTACCAAGAAAAAAAAAACAAACAAACACGGAGGAACAAGCACCCCATGTCTGCAGAAGCCTCCTCCCCTGCCTAACCACGTGTGCTGCCTAATCCTGCAGGATGCTCACAAAATGGCGCTTTTCCCATGTGAACTCCCACTGTGTCTCACACACGCGGCTTTTAACCGTTCCTCCGTTCCCGCATGGCTCCCCACTCACAGTCCCCTCAGACTGCTTATCAGCAGGAAAACCTGCATGAAATGCACCGTTTCTCTCTCTCTCTTTCCACCCCATACTCAGCTTCTGTCAGCGGCTTCAGCGCTGAGGCAGAAGCTGTAACAGAACATGTAATAATCACCAAGCTGATCGTGGCTCCTCACCCAATCATGGGTTCAGGAGTCGAAGTGCCCTTCGCTTTAGGCAATCTCTGATCTGACGGGGACAGCACCTGTCCTACTGCCTGTACCACCTTTTTTTTTTTTTTAAAGCACTTTATTAGCCCAAACATGCACAAAGGCAGCCTCTGTCATCCAAATTCCAGTCAATCCCTAATTTACTTCCAAATTATTTTACTATACTACTCCTTAGTTGGCCCTTAGTGTGTCCAGTAACTGGGATCACCAGCTCCAGCTGCTTGGAGACTGAGCATCCTGAGGAGCCAGTTGCCTAAGTCCCCTGAGGTCATCAGAAAAATGACAAGCTCTGACTCCAAGCTGCTTGTGGAGGTGGACTACCATAAGGTGCGGGACTGGACTGGAGGGACAATAAGGAAGCACATTTACCTAATACATTTTCACTATGGATATCCTGAAAACTCAATTGGCTATGGGGTCCCCAAAATTGGTTTGCGAAGCCCTGATATACAATATCTTTTTCTCAGCCATTTTTCAGAAATATTTCACTCACTTCCCACATCCACTGCCGAAATCAATCTATCTTTTATTTGTGATTTTCTAATGATGCCATGAGAATATTTCCTTGCTAGTAAAATATGAGAAGACTGGAGGATCGCCAATGTAACACCAATTTTTAAAAAGGGTTCCAGGGGGTGATCCGGGAAACTACAGACCGGTGAGCCTCACGTCAGTACCGGGAAAAATGGTAGAAACCATCATAAAGAATAAAATTACTCAGCATGTAGATAGTCATGGCCTAATGGGAGACAGCCAACATGGCTCTAGACAAGGAAGATCTTGTCTTACTAATCTGTTATGTTTTTTTTGAGTGTGAATAAACAGGTGGACAAAGGTGAGTCGGTTGATATAGTGTATCTGGACTTTCAGAAAGCCTTTGACAAGGTCCCTCATCAGAGACTTTTGGCAAAACTAAAGAGTCATGGGATAGGAGGCAGTGTACTACTGTGCATAAAGAACTGGTTAAAAGATAGAAAGCAGAGGGTTGGGCTAAATGGCCAATTTTCCCAATGAAGAAAAGGTGAATAGTGGTGTACCCCAGGGATCTGTGCAGGGTCCGCTGCTTTTTGACATATTCATAAATGACCTGGAAAGTGGAATGAGGTTATCAAATTTGCAGATGACACAAAACTATTTAAAGTTGTTAAAACCCAAGAGGATCGTGGAAAATTGCAAGAGGATCTTGATAAATTGGAAGACTGGGCACCAAAATGACAGATGAAATTTAATGTGGACAAGTGCAAAGTTATGCACCTAGGGACGAACAACCCAAACTATGGTTACACGATGCAAGGTTCCATATTAGGAACCACCACCCAGGAAAAAGATTTAGGCTTCATTGTGGATAGCATGTTAAAACCTTTGGCCCAGTGTGCAGCGGCAGCCAAGAGAGCAAATAGAATGCTAGGTATCATAAGGAAAGGAATGGAAAATAAAATAAAAGATATTATAATGCCTCTATATCGTTCCATGGTGAGACCGCACGTGGAATATTGTGCAATTCTGGTTGCCGATTCTTAAAAAGGATATAGCGTTATTAGAAAAGGTTCAGAGAAGAGCCACCAAAATGGTAAAGGGGATGGAAGGATACTCCTATGAAGAAAGGCTAAAAAGGTTAGGGATGCGCAACTGGTCATCTGATGTCTCCTCAAAGACAAGACTTAGTAGAAGTTTACCTCGAAAAGGAAGTCTATTTGGGGACGCTTTAGAGAAACTGGTTAAAGACTTATGAGAGTCCAAACCAGCTAAGCTTCCAGAGGATAAAGCTAAAAGCATCTAGATCATTTAACAATGCAAAGCCATCTTTTAGAGATTTTTGTAGATACAGAGCAATGAGGTTTGCGCCTTATCAGAGAACAAGGCCTTATTCAAAAGGTCAGCCCTTTCGTGGAGGAAAAGGAGCAGGATGAGGGTCCTTTTTGAATTCAGGATCAGGTCAAAAGACAACACAATGAGATTCAGTGGACCCAGGTAGAGAAGATACAAATAGGTGGATGTCTTCAATGATTCTACTCTGCTTGGGTCTAATTACATCAGATCAATGGGTACTCGAGATAATTCACATGGGCTACAGTTTGGAATTTGCAAAGCCTCTCAAGGATACATTTGTTCTTTTTCCATGCATTGCTCCAGAAAAGCAAGCTGCAGTTGAAGAAACCTTGCAACATCTGCTGCATATCCAGGCTGTAGTTCAAGTACCCTCTCAGCAGATAAGTCTCAGGATGTTATTCCATATACTTTGTGGTACCCAAAAAAAGAAGGAACATTTCATCCAGTCTTGGATCTAAAATACATAAATCGGTCTTTAAAGATACCTCATTTTTGTATGGAGACATTACGGTCAGTAATTGCAGCAGTACAAAAGGGGGAGTTTCTAACAGCCTTAGATCTAACAGAAGCTTATCTCCATATCCCAATTTGCAAGGAACATCAGCGTTATCTTTGATCTGCAGTGCTAATGGGCCATTATCAATTTCAAGCACTTCCATTTGGTTTGGCAACAGTGCCAAGAACCTTCACAATGGTTATGGTAGTTATAGCAGCAGCTTTGCGTCAGAAAGGAGTGCTAGTTCATCCTTATCTGGACGATTGGTTAATACGAGCAAAAACAATGGAGGAGAGCAAACTGGCAACCAAGAAAGTGATCGCTCTCTTGCAAAATCTTGGTTGGGACAACAAAGCCCAAAGTCAGATCACTCCATCTCAATTCTTGATTCATCTAGGGGCAAAATTTGACACAAAGCGAGAGAATGTTCAAGATTCAGTTAGATTTGTCTATTTTTACAAAACAGAACTCCAACAGCTTGGTCATATCTACGGATACTCAGGTTTATGGCGGCAACATTGGATTTGGTACCGTGGGCATGAGCACATATGCATCCACTTCAAAGGGTGTTATTGACTTGGTGGACTTGCTGTTTCTTTGGACCTGAAGCAGGGTTGTTGTGCTGAGAGGTGGCAGACCCGAAATGTGGAGCCACGTTGTCAACTATAGTCTCGGCATTTTGGCGCTGCAACAGCTAAGTTGGGACTTTTAGTTCTTTAAAAGTATTATTCTTGATTAAAATGGAGTGGTCACGGTGGTGCTGTGGGTGGAGTCCCTGGCACTGGGCTGACTAAGCTCCGACAAAAAATAATTGTTTGCAGGGTGGGAATTATTCAGTCATTTCGGATTTTGTTTTTCTTGGGCTATTTGTTTAATCCGATTGGATTCTTTTTTGTTACAATTAAGACTTGTTTATTCCACAGAACCAAGAATCAGTCTAAAGTGGTGGCTTTGCAAAGAGAAGCTGATGGCAGGCATGCCATTAGAAACCCCAAAATGGACAATTGATATAACAGATGCCAGTCTGAAAGGATGGGGAGCTCATTGCCAGGGGCAGATAGCTCAAGGAGAATGGAGCAGGGAGCAGAACTTGTGGTCAGTCAACCAGTTGGAGATGAAAACAGTCTTTCTAGCATTAAAGGCTTTTCAAATAAGTCCCAAAGGAAAGGCTGCAAGTATGTTCTCTGACAATGCAACAACAGTAGCATACATCAATTGACAAGGAGGCACAGGCAGACTAATATTGTCCAGAGAGATAGTATCTTTACTAAGTTGGGCAGAATGTCATCTGATGACCATTTTAGCGGCTCACATAGCAGAAGTCAAAAATATGGAAGCAGACTTTCCGAGTCGAAATCATCTGGATCCAGGAGAGTGGTCTCTAGAGGAGACAGTCTTTCAAGAGATCACTCACAGATGGGGAAATCCAGTAATGGACTTGATGGCAATGGTAAAGAATGCAAAATGCCCATGGTTCTTCAGTCGAAGAGGAGAAAGAATGTTTGAAGGAATAGATTCTCTGACACAACCATGGCCGAAGAATGCACTACTATATGCATTCCTTCTGTGGCTTCTGTGATGGGAAAAGTGTATCTGAGCCTATGGAACTGGAAGAAAAACAGGCTTTTACCTTTAAGGAAAGAGACAGGCCAGAAAGCAGTGGTTTTCAGACTGCAGGCAAAGAGAAAAAAAACACACGTAGTTGCTAGGTACAGACCACACCCAAGCTCTGAGGCAAGCTGTGAAGTTAATGAGAGGCACCTGGGGGAGGAGCACGGCCCGATAGATCAGGCACACTCATATAAGCCCAGGGGACTAGAAGAGTGGAGAGAGACCACCAGGGAAACGGAAGGAGAGAGGACCACCAGGGGTGCAGACGGAGAAAGAAACTTCAGGGGAGCTGAAGGACAAAGAGTTACCAGGGTCAGCACCAGAGAGGATTTCAAAGGAAACAGCACACAGGGAGCCACGGTCCAGAAGGAAGTCAGTATTGCAGGGGCACTGCAGCTGATTCTGGAGGCAGGAGGGTTTTGCCTGGGAGAGCTACTGACAAGGAGCAAGGTACGCTAGCAGCAGCTCATGAATCTGCTGGAAAACTGCCAACTCCCAAAAAGATGTGTGAATAGAACTGTAAATAAAAGTACTGTGAGCCAGTTAGAGGTTCTGTGCCGGTTAATGAAAGAAAAGAATCTCCATGTGCCTGCTAAGAACCCTGAGCATAAAGAGAAGTCTCACTGGAGAAAGGTCCTAGAGCTGTTAGAAGAGATTAAGCCTGAGTTTGTGCAAGCTGATTTAAACCCAGATATAACAGACACAGGTTATGAAGAAATGCAAACAGAGGATTATGATTCTGACCAGGAGTCTGTAGAATCATTAATGGATTGCTCTTTTTGCAAGAAAGCAACGTAAAAGTGCTAGGTTTTGAAAGGAGAAAAACCTAGAAACAAATTTGTTCTGGTAAAACTGACAGAAGCACTTAAAGCTTTATTTTGAATGCTGAAAGTTTGAAACAAACAACTACCTGTGCTTAAAGCTGGCAGAAGCAGTTGAAGCTTCATTTTTGAATCCTGAAAGTTTAAAAGGAACCTTTTTGTTAGAATTTTTGTGTGGAGACGAATCCCATTTATTTTGCCATGCATTGAGTTTTCGAATGCTCTTTTGGAAAGGAAAATAACAATTCCTGTGTTTGCCTAAAACCCTCGAGTCACAACTTTATTGTTTGAGACCTCACAACTACAACTCCCAGAAGCCTCGGCTCTGGATTCCTTATTTAAGTACAAAGGCACGTCCCGGCCTATAGGCGACCGCCTGGGCACGGGGCGTGACACTTCTAATAGGTCGGATGTTGCAGCAGATAAGAATTACTATACCTTTATGTCTCTCTATCACTCCAGATTGGCCTCTGAGACCTTGGTATGTAGATCTCATTGGCTGGTGCCAACAAAACCATGGAGACTTCCATTAAGAGGGAATCTTCTATCACAAGGCCCAGTGAGTATGCATCAAGCGGATCGGTTCTTGCTTACAGCTTGCCTCTTGAAAGGGCTCGGTTAGTAAAGCGTGGTTATTCGACAGCAGTGATTGCAACACTCTTAAAATCTCGTAGACGATTGACATCCTTAGCATATATAAAAGTTTGGTGTATTTTTGAACACTGGAGCAATAAGAACAGAATAAAGCCATTCTGTGCTACTATTCCAGGCATTTTGTCTTTCTTACAGGTAGGAGTCGATAAAGGTCTTGCACTGAATTCCATAAAGGTGCAAGTGGCGGCCTTATCCTGCTATAGAGGTCGAGGTCAAGGTCATCTTTTAGCATCACATCCAGATAAAATTAGACTACAGGTACATTCAAGAGTTCCATTTTGGGATCTAAATCTAGTGCTCACAGTGCTGACAGAATCGCCATTTGAACCTTGGAAGGAAGCAACCTTGAAGGATTTAACATTAAAGGTTGTATTTTTAGTGGCATTAAGTTCAGCACTTCGTATATCAGAGTTGCAAATGTTATGTCAAGAACTGTTTCTACTGATATCAAAGGAAAAAGTTATTGTTATATATGTAAATAATTGTTGTGCATGTCTCCCTAAGTTATCCAAGTTTTTCTTCCCTGTTCTATGTAAAACTGATATTTGTTTTGTTAATTATGGTTCCATGTAAACCGCGCTGATGCTAAAAAGTGCGGTATATAAGAAAAATAAATAAATAAATAAAATAAAAAGTTGTTTTGCGTACAGTACCATCTTTTTTGCCTAAAGTTGTGTCACCATTTCATATTAATCAATTAATTGTTTCGCCCAGTTTTCAAGAAACAAAAAATCCTCAATGTGAAGTCTGGATATGCATTTAGTAATTTGCCATTACCTGACGCATACAAAGAGATTTCCAAAATCAGAATGTTTATTTGTGCTTTACGGAGAAGCGGCTTCAAAGGCAACAATTGCATGTTGGTTGAAAGAAACAATAGTGTCTGCTTATTTAATGCGCAAAAAGACCATATCTAAAGGCTTAAAAGCACATTCAACCAGTGTTCAGGCAGCTTCATGGGCTGAATCTAGCCTGGTGCCACCAGCAGACATTTGTAAGGCAGCAACATTGTCTACCTTACATGCCTTTACAAAACATTACCGTTCAAATGTACAGGCAGCAGCAGATGCTCAGTTTGGAGCATGTGTCCAACAGGCTGGACTTTTAGGACCCACGCATAAATAAGTACTGCTCTGGTACATCCCAATAGTATGGACTTTACTGGAGAGATGATATTGAAGGAGAAATTAGATCTTACCTGCTAATTTGCTTTCCTTTAGTCCCTCCAGTACAGTCCATAACACACCCATTTTGGAACAGTTATTGTAAATTTAGCATTAAATTGTTTTGGTTTGTATTAAGAGATTTGAAGGAAAGTAAATAGAGTTAAGTGCTAAAGTTAATTAGTTATTATAAGACTATAAGGTTACTGCTTTGACAGTGGGATACTGGCTAGGTGATAGCAATATGTTACCTTTATGGAATGACATCACCAAAGCTTGGAATTCTCAGTCTCCAATCTGCTGGAAGTGGGTGAAAACCCAATAGTATGGACTGTACTAGAGGGACTAAAGGAAAGCAAATTAGCAGGTAAGATCTAATTTATCCTTATTTACCGCAGCTTCCATTAATTTTAACAGGGTCTATTCACTACTATTGCGTCTTACTGCACTCTGCACCTCATAAGCAGATTCCACAGCTCACCGTCAAGAAACCCTATTCCTTGGAACATCACCTCTGAGTCTCACAACCTAAAACAGCATTGGACACATCACACTTACATGTGACCTCTACAATGATAAAAATTGAGAAATCCTGATAAGTCAGAAAATACAGTGTGAAAATAAAACAAACAAAAAAAAACACCTGTCTCTACAAAATGTTTCTACACTATAGAATAACTCACTTGCCAGTGCTTTCTTTCCTGCTGCATGGTATGCTACAATATATTTTTTTCCACCTCGGTCTTCAGTTTTTGTCTCTAGCCCAGGAAACAAGGTCTTTACAGCTTGGTGGATAACTGTTCTCTTTTCTTTGGTGTCTTCTACAACCTGTTTGGGGAAGAAGGTAAATGGAAGTCAGAATTCCCACCAGGGTAAGAGATGTGAAAGGCAAGCCACTACATTGTTTTATCATGGATCTTAAATTTCACAACAAATGTACATGCCTACAAAAAAAAAAGATTGTTTAGCTTTATATCAATCTAGTACTACCCAAAATGAAAGTAAGTATTGAAGTAGACTTCTAATAATGAAATGAAATGGGAGCTAAAGACTTGATAAAAAAAGGCACATTTTAGAAATGGGAAATCTATTTTTGGTGCTCCATATCTATTATCTAGAGTGGACAAATACAGCTAAAGAATGTGTCCTTACCATAAAACCCATCAACTCTGTGCTCTTAACCTGTTTTCCATTCTAGTTCCATTTTGGCATCTAAAACGGACCTCTCTTTTATTTATTTATATTTCTTATATACCGCACTATTTGCAATCAGCGCGGTTCACATGGAACAGAAACATCCGACAACTTAAATATGTCTGGTCATTACATTAAACAGGAAATGCAACTTGGAAAAAGGGTACACTATATACATATGAGGTGTACTGAGAAAGGATAATGTTTGGTGTTTACATTGTAGGGGACGCCTGTTGCGAGGGCTTGCCTAGTTGACTACTATTATTGTTGAGGTGCTCGTTATTCGAGTGGGACTGAGGATCGGAGATGTCAGTGAGATATTTGGTGAAGAGGAAATGTTTAAGGGCCTTTCTAAATTGGCTCAAGCTGGGGATTGCTCTGATATGTGCTGGTAAGGTATTCCACAGACTTGGGGCACAGAGTTGGAAGGCTCTGTTAGCTGTTGTTTTGGTGCATTTAGTTGCTTTTCTGCCATTTCCCACAGTTTTATGATTTGTTTTAGGCCATTTGGATCTTTTTTCTAAATCAGCCTCATTTTGCTAAACATAGCAGAACTATAGTAACTATTTCACATCGAAGCAGTCATGCCTATCTCCCGACTAAAACAAAACACAAGTAGTATGTGCATGTAGCTTGCTTTTTTAAGCTCTACCTCAATAGAAAAACTGGTTTCCTTATTCTTGAAGAGTTGAAGCTCTTCCAAATGCTGCTTGTCATCAGCTGTCAGAACTGAAAAAATGTCATCTGGAGGATCCTAAAAAAGAAATTATAGTATATATTATTTGGAGCAATCTAGGTACTGAACTGCAGCAGTGTACTAATGAAATAAGTTATACAATGCTTACCTCTTTGTCTGCTGGAACAGATAAGTCATGTAAATAGCTTACATTGCCATCTTTTCCTATTTCATGAACAATAAAGTCTGAGTATCTAATGGAAGGAAACACACCAGCAAGACATTAACAGATTCAGTTAAGGTTTAGTGGACGATTGCACAGGTTTTGCTAAAAAATAAAAAAAAATCCCCTTTGGATTTATCAAAAGTAAAACTAAACTGATCTGAAACTTTAACACTGCCTAGTTTCAACGGCAGGATTGCAGCTGGAGCTGTGCCCTAGTCCAATACTTTTCAATTGCTGTGTCTTGTTAATGAAAGCCAAAAGCATGGATAGGTATAGGCTCCAGAGATGCTTGCCTCATCCCTACTGGATAGTGCTTTAGAGTGCAACTCTTTGCTTCTTGCTGCAGCCCCATCGTCTCCCATACAGCACGCAAAGAACAGGAGGAGGAGGGGATGTCTAGAGCAGAAAGAGCAAAGATGAGCCACTCTGTTTCTTAAACAGCCTCAACTCTGATTCAAGGATAGGAGGGGAGGAGTATGATTGGAGCAGATGCTGCACATTAAAGTACCTCCTATATAGAATTTAATTGAATGGAATAGTTAGATTAGGTTGGCTAATTTCATATTTCTCTGGTGCATAATTAATTCTCATGCATGCGGGACATATTTACCAGCCCTGAGGCTTTTGTATTGGGCCCCAAAATATTTTCTAGTAACAAAAAAGTATGTGCTTTTAGAGTATAGTTTGAGAGTAGATTATTACAACTTTCCATGGAGACAGTCCACTAGACAGCCCTCCTCCTTACCAGACTGAATGTTCATTATTAGTACTACAGGAAACAAGTTTCCAGACACACACCAAAAATCTGATAATCTTAACCCCTCCCCCTTCCCTACCATTTGTAGAAGGACAACAGGGCTTCTTATCTGAGCTCCTCTAATGCTATCTTATCATGGATTGCATGAACTCAAAAGCCTTCCACAAAACAAAAAAAGGTTGCGAAGCACTGCCTAGTTGAATATTATAGCAAGAAATATCTTATGTTCTTAAGATGTAGAAGAAAACAGCAGATGTGAGACTTGCATGTTTTTGTCATCCTAAGGTATTATAAAAGCAGTGGCATAAACTCGAGGGGCCCCCATGCAAAATTCTCTGAGGCCCCCTAATGATGGTGACGGTAGCCAGAAGAGACTAAGAAAACACCTTTCCCTCCCCTCCTTCCACTCCCCCACCGAAAACTACAGAAGGTCAGCGCACAGTTGCCTCTCGGTTTCCAAAGTATTTTACTGTGGTAGCTTGAAACCCGGAACAGCCTCTCCCCACATGGAACCGAAGTTTCAAGTATTGTGAAACTTTGGCCACACAGACGTTTTCCATGCTCTGCCGCAGCCATTGCAGTTTAGGGACCACTGGATCGAGTGGTCCCCCCATCTAGCCTGGGCCCCTCACATTGTGGGGACTGCTTGGGCAGTATTTACACCAATGTACAAACGTTTAGCTGATCTGGGCCAAAACAAAAATTACCAGAGGATATAGTAAAAGCTGTTAGTGTAGCTGGGTTTAAAAAAAGGTTTGGACAAGTTCCTGGAGGAAAGGTCCATAAACCATTATTAAAAGGGACCCATGATATCACTACTTGACCCAATACAAGCATTGTGGAACCATGTCTTTTGGGGAAACTGCTAGGTACTTATGACCTAGATTGGCCACTGTTGGAAACAGGATACTGGGCTTGATGGACCTTGGTCTGACCCAGTATGGCATATCTTATGTTCTTAAACGAAAGTGTAAGACTACAAAATTCAAGAATTCAATTTGGAGTGTAACTTCAACATGTATGTTTTCTAGAGCTAGTTTGGCCACTGATAAGTATACCAAGTACTAGAGTCTATAATAAAAAAGCCCACATAATGGCATTTTTTGAGGATGGCTTTAACGTGCATGCAAAAATCTGACTATTTGAACAGAGAATTGTCCAGAGGCTCTGTATGTTAATCTGTTCAGTGGTACAAAAAAAAATACACCCAGAGGAATTCTGCACAGAAAAATTCATAAGTATATACATAAAAAACCAATAATATGCAAAATGAATTGCTTTTAAACACACCAATAAACTCTGCCATCTTCCCTCTTTTGTATTTTCTTTTCCATAGATCTCTTCCCACCACAGCTGCTTACTCCCTGCTCTTTCCTTTTACCGGCGGGCCTGATATTCAGCAGTGGCGGTGGCTAGTACTGCTAAAATGGTTAGCCGTCACCACCACTCAACTGTGATGAAGCTAACTGGACAGTGGTGATATTCAGACGTTGCTTGATTAGCTTATGCAGCAAAAATTAGGCCGGCCTTTTTGCATCTGACTTTCGCTGCATTCCAATAACCGGGCAGTGACTCATTATAATGATAGAATAGCTTTGACCATGTTAACCAGTTCTCTGTAAGGTTAAGTTTTATAAACAGTTCTCTGGAATGTTGAGTTAAATGTAAACCACCTTTATCTTTGGAAATGCATTATATAAGCCTGTCAAATAAATAAATATTGCCGCTGGCACGTTATCATAGGGTGGCACTCTCGGAACGCCCTGATGCATGGGCATGCAGTTGCGGCAGGCACCCACAGAATATCCCAGCCAGAGGATCAATGTGTTTAGCAGGTCTACTAACTGCACTCATCCCTCTGAATATCAGGCCCAGCATTCCTTCTTGCCTCTATATACCGATCACCTCTACCCATGTGAGAGGGAATTTTATATGTAGTAATAATATTCAGCCTGCAGTGCTGAATGCTATTTTTAAATGCAGGTTGCTATGGGTAAAAGAAATCTAGATATTCAGCACCAGTACGAGGAGGGGCTAAGCCTCTGGTCTTGTAACAAGACAGAAAGCTACAGGCACACTTCAGTTACAAAGGTCCAAATGACTTCTCTGCAGTTTCATTATTCCAAACAAAACTGCAGAGAGATCATTCGGACCTCCGGAAATGAAGTGTGCCTGTAGCTTTTTGTTTTGTTACAAGGCCAGAGACTTATCAGTTCCCCCTCGTATCCAGATAGCAGCCGGCACTAAACATCCAGATATAGCGGTCAGCAATGGTACTATCTGGATAGCAGCAATATTCAGCTGCTATCCAGACTGTCACTATCCAGATAATTGCCAGCTCCGCCCATGGACCACTTCAGCTGTATCTGGTTAGTAGGTCCTGTTAACAAGATAAGTCTTTTTGAATACTGACTCTATAAAAACTTTTCAAATGCGTAAAAGGGCTTTTATAAAATTACCCCATAGGATGTGAATGTGTTTGTATGCAACCCACATATAGGAAGGTTCAAAGGTGGGGTTTGAGTAGAGTGTCAGTAGAGTCATGAGGTATACACATTCTTTACAAAATACACACAATCAAACAGATTGTATATATGGACATTTAAACCATCTCCCAAGCTGGAGTAAGTGTCCGTGGCTTCAATCTAGCTGCAATTTCTGTCATTTTATCCCTAATATTTTATAAAGTTACATAGGCACCTCTGTGCCTTTATAAAATAGGCACCTTCTTAACCTAGGTGACCTGTTATAGTATAACCCCCATAATGGATCTTCCACTAAGCCAGTCTTGCCCCATTTTCTTCACAGAATCTCTCTCCCTAGTCTCAACCTCTTTTCAGCCTTTTACTGCTCCATCAATTTTTCTGCCATCATCTCCTCCCAAACAGGTGCTCCCCCCTCTTCCAGCTCCTTCTAACTCCCTCTCTTGTCTTATGACTAAATGACTTCTGTAAACGGACTCCAAAATTGCTCCGCTTCCTCCTCCTCCTCTGCGTCAGCACTAGAGACTTTTTTCACCTGCAGGCAGCAGACAAGAGGGGCTAGAATCAGGAGTCTGGACTGTGCGTGGGAGGTGGGAATGGTGCCAGAAATTGTTTTGGGGAGTTGCGAAAATTATCATAATTATGCATGTTGTTACAAATTATGCCCCAAAAATTCTACATTGTAAAACAGGAAGTAGATGATAGTACCATGGTACTCAAGAGAGGCTCAAGCTACATTCTTAACAATAGATAGGACAACATTCTGACACAGTCAACAACAGTAGAAAGGGCAAAGCAAAGAAAGGTGAAATTAGACTTACCTGCTAATTGTTGTTCCTGGAGTGTAGACAGTCTAAGTCCAGGACCTCTGGGTTCCCTATCTCATCCAGCAGCTTGGAGACTGAGAAACTCCTCCTTTTTATGATGTCACCAGTATATCTTCCTTGAATCCGCCTCCAATCCTCAGTAACCTATTGACAAAGCAGACTCACCGGAGATACAAGTAAGCCTTTCATCAAATTAAGAAACACTGAACTTTCAAAACACCCAGCTTGGGAAAACCCCACTGGAACAGAACACTAATCTAAAGTGACTTTAAGCTAAGCAGGCTACTCCCTCTGTCACCCAGGAGGGAACAACCCCTAACCAAATCGAAAATTAGCGAGAAGACCCCCTTTTTGTCCTCGCTCTCTTTTTTTTTTCCGTCGGATACTCTGATCCCCCCTGAAGGTAGGCTAGACATTGGAAAGCAAGAACGTCCTCTTACCTGTAAATGCTCCCCGGCTCGCAGCCCACGCTATAGCAAAAAAGACCCCTGGGTGGGACACGGGACTAGACTGTCTACACTCCAGGAACAACAATTAGCAGGTAAGTCTAATTTCACCTTCCTGATCGTGCTAGCCAGTCTAGTCCCGGACCTCTGGGTCTGTATCAGAGCAGTTAAAAGCTCTTCAAGCATGGGAGGGACCTGGAAGCCCAGCCTATAGAACTGCTGACCCAAAACAGGTTTCTTCCGCCCTCTGTACCTCCAGGCGATAATGTCGCACAAAGGAATTCAAGGAGGACCAAGTCGCTGCCTTGCAAATCTCCGCCGGCGGAATCAAACGCACCTCCGCCCAGGAGGAAGTCTGCGCTCTCGTAGAATGTGCACGAAGCCCCTCCGGCACAGCCTTCCCTTTCAAAATGTAAGCTGACGCAATGGCCTCTTTGATCCACCTAGCAATGGACCCTTTGGATGCCGATTCCCCCTTTCGCAGACCCACGAAAAGGACAAAGAGTCTGTCTGACTTGCGGAAACTGACCGTCCGCCGCAGATATTTCTTCAGCGCCCTACGGACATCTAATAGATGCAACTGTCTAGAGACCGACGCCTTATCTTCCTGAACAAACACCGGCAGGGAAATTTCCTGATTCACGTGAAACGGCGAGACCACTTTAGGCAGAAACCCCGGTACTGTTCTTAAAACCACCTTTGACTCAAAGAACGTCAGATAGGGCTCCCTGCAGGAAAGCGCTTGCAATTCCGAAACTCGCCTCGCCGAACAGATGGCCACCAAAAACACCACCTTGAGAGTAAGATCGAGACAAAGGTTCGAAGGGCTCGCGCTCCAACGCGTCTAACACGAACGGCAGATTCCACTTAGGGAAGATCGGACTAGCAGGAGGCCGTGCTAGCGAAACCGCCCGGAGAAAGCGCTTAACGTCACACTGACTCCCCAGCGCTAGTCCTCCTACCTTACCTCTGTAACATGACAATGCTGCCACCTGCACGCGGAGCGACGCCGCAGCCAACCTTTTATCAAAACCGTCCTGCAGGAAGTCCAAGATCTGAGGGATGGTGGACTTTAACGCCTCACAGTTCTTGTCCGCGCACCAGGCCTCAAAGACCCTCTAAACACGTACGTAGGCCAGCGAAGTGGAGCGCTTCCGGGCTCTCAACAAAGTAGACACCACTGCCGCCGAATAGCCCTTAGATTTCAACCTCGCCCTTTCAAGAGCCAAGCCATAAGAGAGAACCGATCCACATGAGGCATGAAGAGAGGCCCCTGCGACAGCAGATCCGGGCGAGGTGGAAGCCGCCAGGACCTTGCCACCAACAATCTCACCAGATCCCTGTACCAGGGTCTGCGGGGCCAGTCAGGGGCTATCAGAATTACCTGCCCTTTGAAACTTTCTACGCGCTGCAGAACTCTTCCTATCAGTACCCACGGGGGAAACACATACAGTAGCTGCCCCACCGGCCACTCCTGAACGAGAGCGTCCAATCCTTCCGACATCCTTTCTCTTCTCCTGCTGAAAAACCGGCTGGCCTTTGTCAAGGCGAAGGTTGCCATGAGATCCATGACCGGTACGCCCCACCGGCGCACCACCATCTCGAAGACCTCTGGATGGAGAACCCATTCCCCTGGGTCCACTCTCACTCGACTGAGAAAATCGGCCTGCACATTGTCCACTCCCGCTATATGTGCTGCCGACAGATCCAGAAGATTCACTTCCACCCAAGCGCACAGGGCTTCGGCTTCCGACTCCAGCGCAGCGCTGCAGGTTCCTCCTTGTCAGTTGACATACGCTACCGCTGTGGCGTTGTCGGAGAATACTTGAACTGCCATGCCGACGACTAAGCTTTGAAAGCTCTGCAACGCCAGGGATATTGCTCTCAACTCTAACCGGTTGATGGACCATGTTTGCTCCTGAGCGCCCCAGCTCCCCTGAGCGAAGCTGCCCTGACAATGCGCTCCCCAGCCCAGCAGACTGGCGTCTGTCATCAGCGACACCCAGTCCGGAGCGTCCAAGGCCTTCCCGCTCTCCAATGACTCGGGACGCAACCACCACTGAAGGGACTGACGGACTTCGGCTGGGCAGCGCAACTTCTGAGATAAGGGGTCCCGCTAGTGCGACCAGCGACAGAGCAACGCCCTCTGCAACGGCCGCATGTGGGCCTTTGCCCACTGCACTGTCTCTATGGAGGCTGCCATCGTGCCTAACACTCAAAGATAATGCCACGCTGAGGGCGACTTGCGCCGGAGAAACTGGCCTATTAACTTCCGAAGGGCCTGCGCTCGCTCCCCCGTGAGGAATACCCTTCCAGCCCCAGTGTTGAAGCGAGCTCCCAGATATTCTAGATTCTGCGAGGGAACCAGTTGGCTCTTTGAGAAGTTGACTACCCAACCGAGCTCCTCCAGAAAAGACACCACGCGGGCAGTAACTGCCTCGCTCTCGGCACGGGACTTCGCCCGGATCAGCCAATCGTCCAAATAAGGATGCACCAGGATTCCCTCCTTTCTGAGTGCCGCCGCTGCCGCCACCATGACCTTGATGAAGGTGTGCGGCGCCGTCGCTAAGCCGAAGGGTAATGCACGGAACTGAAAATGCCCGAAGGGAACTGCGAATCTGAGAAACTTGCAATGTTCTGGCCTTATGGGAATGTGGAGGTAAGCCTCGGACAGATCCAGAGAGGTAAGAAACTCCCCTTTCCGCACAGCCACTATGACCGACCGCAGAGTCTCCATATGGAAATGCGACACCCGCAGGCAACGATTTACTCCCTTGAGATCCAGAATAGGACGGACACCGCCGTCCTTTTTTAGCACCACAAAATAAATGGAGTATCGACCGGACCCGCGTTGACTGGGCGGGACGGGCACTATTGCTCTGAGCTCTAGCAGCCTTCGGACTGTCTCCCGCAAGGCCTCACACTTGGCTATCGACTTGCCGGGGGACTGCACGAAGGCCTCTCGCACCGGTCTCAAAAATTCCAGTGCGTAGCCCTCTCAAATGACCTCGAGGACCCACTGATCGGAAGTTATGCGGACCCAGGCAGCATAAAACTCTTGCAACCGCCCCCCCTACCGGCAGCAAGGGTGCCCGGGTCCCCCTTATCTCATTGCTGCTTTTTGTTAGAGAAGGACGAGGAAGAGGAAGGGCCGAAATCCCGCCCCGCACCTCGAAACCCTCGGAAGGCTTGGCTCCTATTAGGGAAGCGCACTCTCTGACTTGTACCGAACCTCTGGAACCGAGACCGGCGAAAATCGCGTTGCTGCCCCCTACTAGGCTGAAACGCTCGGCTCGACTTGGGCTTGTCCTCTGGCAACTTACCACCTTTAGATTCTCCCAAGTCCTTAACCAGCTTTTCCAGGTCTTCCCCGAACAGCAAGTGGCCCTTAAAGGGAAGCTTACTCAACCAAGCCTTGGAAGAACTATCCGCTGCCCAGTTGCGGAGCCACAAGTACCGTCGTGCTGCCACTGCGGAAGCCATGCTCTTTGACAGCCCACGCATAAGATCATAATGAATGTCCGCTAAGTAGGCCGCGCCCGACTCTAATTTAGCCCCTTCGCTAGAGTCTGAGCAGTTCGGGCTAGACTGTACGCGTTGCGACCAGCGAAGGCAGGCTCTAGCAACCCAAGCCCCGCAAATAGCTGCCTGGAGTGCCAGGGCGTTCACATCAAACACCTGACGTAGTAGCATATCCAACTTTCTGTCCTGGGTGTCCTTAAGAGCCGCACTACCTTCCACAGGAATGGTAGTTTTCTTGGTGACCGCCGACACAGCCGCATCAACTCTGGGTGACTTAAACACCTCCTTATCTTGCTCCAATAAGGGGTACAGCCGACCCATCACTCTGGCCCCTCTAAGGGGAGCCTCAGGCACATTCCACTCTTCCTGAATCATTTCCCGAAACACCCTATGCACCGGGAATGCCCATTGATTCCTCCTGAAAATCTGTAACAAGGGATCTTCTAGCGAGTCTTCTTCTGTTGTTCCTGGCGCAGGCATATTTAGGACCTTTAACACCTCAGCTATCAGTGCGGGAAGCTCCTCTCTTCGGAAGACGCGCACCACTCTAGCCTGATCTTCCCTCTCTGAAAGCTCCCCTTCTTCCAGCTCTTCATCAACCTCCAAACCTTGGTCCTCGTCGTCGGACAATAGGCCCTCTGAGGCTACAGACGTCGCTCCAGTTACCCCTCCAGGCGAGGTCTCTTTGCTGCTCGGGTAAGGTCGTCTGTCTGAGGTCGCAGCGGGTCTCTTCTGCCCGCCCGAGATCTCAGAGCCTGGCCGCTGCTGATCTCTACCAAACACTGTACGCTGCGTAACAAAATCCTGAGAAAAAATAGCCGCTAGCTCCTTAGGGAATGGAGCCTGAGGGAGAAGAGTGTCCGGCGCTGAAGATGGCCCAGCCACTGGCTCCACCTGAGGCTCCTCCGAACTCTCCTTCTCGGCCTCTGGCACAGCCCCTTTTTCGTCCCTGGGCTGTTCCATCAATGCTGCCTCCCTCACACAGGACTTGCAGACACCTGAATTAGAGCCTCTCTTCAAGCCACAGACTAGACAGAGTGGCCTAGAGGGCATGGTAAACTAGGTTAAAGCGATCTTTCAGCCCAGACAGACTGCAAGTCCTGAAAGCCCTCCCAACAGCTCTCAAAGCACTACCAGCCTAATAGAAAAAAAGGCGGCGAACCGTCCTGTATATGGTCTTTTTTTTTTTTTTTTAACCGAACTGAGGCGCAGAAAGCTCCAGGGGCCAAAACGCTGTGCAGAAAAACACTTAACGAGGCTCCGGCTATTGTTTAAAAGCTAAACTGACTGCCCAAGCCAGCCGCGTTAACACGCGGACACGCCACGCGGCTAGGCCTGGCGCCGGCGCCTTCATGCCAAAACGCGCTGCACACACTCCCATTTAAAATAACGTCGCCTTACCTCAAACCGCGCTGAAACAAGCACTCTGCACTGAGCACCCAGAGTAGCTTGCCAGCGGGTCCGGAGATCTTCCAAATGCAGACAGCCTCGCTACCGGTTCACTCTGTCCCGCTCAGAATGAAATGGAACGGGCCGAGCCAGCCGGCGCTCTAACAGGCAGACCTCTGTGTGGCGCTGGCTTGGCTCTCCTCCGGCTCTCACCCCTTCAAAAAAAAAAAAAAGCAGTTTCAGCACCGCAACAAGTGTCTGCCGATCCGGGTCCCCCTTAGGATTCAGCCACTGTCCCAGTCAGAGGCAAAGGCCGCCGCGGGAGAGGATGGAGGGGGGGGGGGGTGAGGAAGGAGCCTGCAGCCAACTTAAAGGCACAGCACCCCCAAGTTAAGCTGCCTTCTTAAACATGTTCCAAAAGTTATCTATAAGCCTAATCCCTATCTAACACAAACTTAATTGTTTCTCTAGTGAGCCCGGTCCTCCGGGCTCTATTCCATTCAGCTGCTTGGAGACTGAGGTAACTGAGGATTGGAGGCGGATTCAAGGAAGATATACTGGTGACATCATAAAAAGGAGGAGTTTCTCAGTCTCCAAGCTGCTGGATGAGATAGGGAACCCAGAGGTCCGGGACTAGACTGGCTAGCACGATCAGGAATGACCATTACAGTCAGTCAATAGAGAGTTTGACAGCAATAGGGTGCAAAATTATCAGCTACCTTTCCTTTAAAATTCCAGAAAACCCTTCATGAGAACTAACAAATTTAGTAATGCCAACATCGATTTCTGTCAGACCATGCTTCATCATGTCTGCAAAGCTCTCGGTGTCCATATCTTCATCATCCAGCTCGACATCTTCCTCACTTTCTCTCTCTCCTTCTGGTTTTACAGGCCGCTCAGTCTTGTCGTCATCTACTCTCTGCTTTCCTTCTTCAGATGGATCTCCTGCCAAACATGGTTCTAAGATCTTTTGTCGCTTAGCCTCTTCATCACTAATTCGGTCTTCCTCAGGAAGGGGCCGTTTCAGGGATAAACTCATTTCAACAGCCTCCATTTTTGCTAAAATGCCAGGACAGGTACAAAATCCTATTTTAAAAAAAAAGAATATTTTATATGCAATTTTCATTTCTTTGTCAGAACTGTAAAGTTTTGTTAAAACTATTTTCAGCATTCCTAATAGGAAAGAATAAATGTTATGCAAGGAAAATTCAGTAATGGGATCTATTGTTGAACAAACAGAGGCAGATCGACATCAAAGATGGTGATGAGACCGATCATGATCTGCCCAGAATGCAGGCATTAACACACCCACTTCTCAAAAGTAACAAAATGTTACCTGATTTATTTTTTTTTCCAATTTAAAGTTTTTATTAAAACAAAATACTACCATCCAACAACAATTATCCCCAATAAGTCCCAGTCACATTGGACATAAAAAACACAGTAACAACCCACATTCCCATCAGTATCCAAGATTGTACTGTGTAACAAAACAAAAACAGCCTTGACAGAACCTTATTAATTAAAGACATATGTCGTACAGATATATATTCCCCTCCTCCCCCCCAAAAAAACCCCCGAAAACCTCATAGCATAGAGGTCAAAATAGCTCAAATGATTATAAAGAAAAACAGAAAAAACATTTCCTGCATTATCAAGCCATGGCTCCGATACATACAGAGCCTCAGCCCTCCACATTTTGGCTGGCTATCCAACTTTCAAATGGATCCCAAGCTGCTTGAAATTAACTCAAACTCAACTATCTCATAGCTGTTAACTTTGCCATCCAAAAACTATACTAAAGTTTTTCTAAGACCCCCCTGGGAGAAGGGGGTGGTATCAACCTGCTTCCAATACTGAGCCAGAGCCAATAGTGCAGCAAAAAAACCCATAATGAGACCAGCACACCTCAATATATCCTAACTCCTCAGAATTCTTATTCAACAATGAATCTTCTTCTTTAAACACCCTCTGTAGAAAGGAAAAGCCCCTTCCCAAAAGATCTCAATATTCGGGCAATCTCACCACATATGAAACAAATCACCCTCTAGTCCACACTGCCTCCAAAATAAGCCCTCCCACTAGGCTTAAAACCTTACAAATTCTCACAGGGGTATAATACCATCCATAGTAACATAGTAAATGATGGCAGATAAAGACCAGCGTGGTCCATCTAGTCTGCCCAGCAATATGGCAGGAGAGTAGAGTTTATAATTATTCTCTAGCAAATATACCACTTGCAGGCTCTTATAGGGGCGATTGATCACCATGGCCAATCATGCTCTTCCTCATTGCTCTATACAACCTAGATATACACCCCTTCAGAGTTCCCATCATAAAAGCCTTCTCTAAAGTGTAGGCTCCTTCTTCCACTATTTTCTCCCTCCTTGATGTATAAAGTGACAAGTTTGAATATACTGGAACTGATCCCCAATATCTAACCCACAGTGTTCTTGCAACTTCTCAAAAGTTAAAAAGCTACCCTCCCCACAAAATCATCCAACAGTTTTTAGGCTAACCCTTCCCATTTAACATATACCTTGACTATCTTGCCCAGAGGTAACTCCTCATTGTAGCAAAGAGGGGATAATTTAAACAAACAAACTCTTGGCCCCAAAAAGCCCTCTAGTTGTGCTGCTCCCAAATTTTACAAGTAAGAGCTACCCAGGGATCAGCAGACTCCAAAAACAACAAGGCAACCTCCCACCCTTCATAAGAACATAAGATATGCCATACTGGGTCAGACCAAGGTCCATCAAGCCAAGTATCCTGTTTCCAACAGTGGCCAATCTAGGTCACAAGTACCTAGCAGTTTCCCCAAAAGACACAGGTTCCTCAATGCTTGTATTGGGTCAAGCAGTGATATCCTGGGTCCCTTTTAATAATGGTTTATGAACCTTTCCTCTGGGAACTTGTCCAAACCTTTTAAAAGCCTAGCTACACTAACAGCTTTTACTACATCCTCCGGTAACAAATTCCAGAGTTTGATTACACGTTGAGTGAAAAAATATTTTCTCTTACTAGTCTTAAAAAGGTTACCCTGTAGCTTCATTGCATGTCCACTAGTCTTTTTATATTCTGATGACGTAAACAATCGATCTACGTTTACCTGTTCCATTCCATTCATTAATTTATAGACCTCTGATAGGGCAAACTCTCACATCCACTTGTTCCAATTGTACCACTCCTTTTACTTGCACATCTGCCATTCAACCGCTGCCCACTATTGAGCCGCACCATAAGTCCTCAGGGTCGGGATGACTAACCCTCCGTCCTCCCCTGCACTACTCAAAACTCTCCAAGCCACCCTCTGCCTCGTATAAGATCATATAAATCTGGACAGGGACTGCTGCCACTGTAACAGGACCTTATCAGGTACCTGCACTGGCAGCGCATTGAACAAAACCACAGAAACATGACGGCAGAAAAAGACCACATGGTCTATCTAGTCTGCCCTTCCATATCAACTACAATAGTCCCCTTTTTACCTTTAGAGATCTTCTGTGTTTGTCCCATGCTTTTTTTGAATTCTGTTACCGTCCTCGTCTCTACCATCTGGGAGACTATTCCACACATCTACCACTCTTTCCGTAGAGAAATATTTCTGCATATTACTCCCGAATCTATCACCCTTCACCCTCATCTTATGTCCACTTGAAGCAGAGCTTGCTTTCAATCAAAAGAGACTCTCCTCCTGTGCATTTATGCCACAGAGATATTTAAATCTCTCTCTCATATCTCCTCTATCTCACCTTTCCTCTAAAGTATACATATTAAGATCTTTAAGTCTGTCCTCAATTGCTTTATAACGAAGACAATTAACTATTTTAGTAGCCACTCTGCACCGACTCCAACTTGTTTATATCCTTTAGAAGGTGTGGTCTCCAGAACTGCACACAATACACCAAATGAGGTCACACCAGAGACTGATACAGATGCACCCAAGCATCCACCTGGCTTTCGTCATTGCCTTTTCTATCCATTTAGCTACATTAAGATCGTCAAATACAAATCACACCCAGGTCCCGCTCTTCTTTTGTGGACAGATGTACAGTACTTCACCCCCTACACTGTACCATCCCTTTGAGTTTTGCAGCCCAAATGCATGACCCTGCATTTTTTAGCATTAAATCTCAGCTGCCAAATTCTAGACCATTCTTCAAGCTTAACTGGATCCTCTTCATGTTATCTACTCCTTCCTGGGTGTCTATTCTATTGTAGATTTTGCTATCGTCCATAAACAGGCAAACCTTACCAGACAGAACTTTTGCAATATCACTAACAAAGATGTTAAAAAAAAATTGGACCAAGTACAAATCCCTGTAGGTAGCACCATCATTTTAACACTTTTTATCCTTTCAAACCAGTTTCTTACATTGCTGTGATCCAAACAGACCTTCCTCTATAGGGAGTCATAATTAATTTCAAGCAGTTTACTAAAGTCTGCTGATATATTAATCCCCATATATCTTGTATAAGATTATGCCCACTTAAAACGGGAACAGCTGAAACTTCCGGTGATGCGGTGAGAGCGAGCGGACGTGCTCTGCTCGCGCTCCGACCGTCCCCAGCCTGAACCGGTAGATTAGAGCCGTTTTTTTACCCCACAGCCCGCTGAAAACCCATCCCCCGGCGATCGGGTCACCCGTGGAGGAGAGGGCGGAAAGCGGAACCCTTAACTGCGATGGCGGCGGCGCTGAGAACGGGGAAGAAGGAGCGCGACCGCGGGCCTGGGGCCAGCAAGATGGCGGAGAGCATGCCGGCGCCGAGCTCCCCAGCCTCCCCGGCCCGGGTGGAAGACATCTCCGCGGTGGTGGCGGAGGCCTTATCTGCCCAGTTTACCGCCATCCGGGAGAAACTGGACGTGGTACAGTATTCCGTGGAGAATCTGGGTAGGAGGCTCCAGGAGGCGGAGGAGCGCGTGGGGCGCGCAGAAGACACCCTGACCACGATGCAGCAGTCCGTGGACGGCCTTCAGACCCTGCTGCGCTCCCATGAGACCAAGCTCGATGATCTGGAGAACCGCTCCAGAAGAAATAACCTGCGAGTGCTGGGTGTCCCAGAAACTGTACTGGATGCTGAGCTTTCGCGCTACCTGGCGGGGCTCTTCGCACCGCTGTTGACAGGGGACGCCGCCGAGGGACCTATCCAGCTGGAGAGAGCGCATCGTGTGGGCAGCCGCAATGTGCGGGATTCCAGACCACGAGTGGTGCTGGTGAAGTTTCTTTGCTTCCCCCAGAAGGAGGCCATCTTGCGGGCAAGCGAGGGCCCGCGGTGGAGTAGAGGCAGATAATGCACGGATTCGGCTTGCCCAGGACTACTCGTTGCAGCTGAGCCAGCGCCGCCGGGCATACGCACCACTATGTCAGAAGTTGATCGACAGCCATATTAAATTTGTGGTGCAATACCCGGCGCGTCTGCATGTCATTCGGGAAGGGCAACGCCGAAGCTTCGAGTCCGCGGAGTCGGCGGCGTCCTACGTGGACAGCATTACCTCAAATGGCGGAGCGGGCTGAGGACTTGGAGCGGCGGATGTATGCAGCACAGTTGGATTATCGTGGCCACTTATGAGAGGGTCTCATTCTTTGGGCTCGGATCTGTGGGGAGGCCCCCTCTGAGCATTCCTACCTGCAGTGGACTGCTGGCCTTGATCAAACCCCCCTTGACTTGCCGGGTGTGGACACTCTGAGACTGCTGGCTAACCGGACTGGGAAAATTATTTTGTTGCCATCAGTTTTTGGCCCACCACTGGCCTTTTGGCATGTTCTTTTTTTGTTTCCCACCCTTTGTTGTTTTTTACCTTGTTGCTTTGTTTGTGTCTGTTCAATTTGCCATTTTGTCTTGCTGGCTACAGTTAGTTGGAGTTGGAGACCGGTATGGGTTGAGGTAGGTGTACCGGAAGGCGAAGGGAGGGTCGGGGGGGCCGGTCCGGCCCCCCTAGAGCCAGGTCTGAACTGTCCATGCCCTGACTTGGGCCGGGTGGGGGGGCGGATTTACTGGGGGGGACTCCCCCGTGCCTCGGTTGGAGCGTGGGGGGGGGGTGCACGGAGTCGCCCTGCTTCGAGCGGGGAGGGGCTGGTGCGGCCCCCGGGTCGGCTTCCCCGGCCTACCTTGGGGACGCCCGTGCCGGTGGTGGCATAGGCACGAGCGCTGGACAGGCAATGGGGGTTTAATGCTCTGGTGATTTTGCCCGAGCGGGAGGCGGCGCCCCCTTCCAGGGTCGGAGGGGGGCCTCCACTCTGCTTTATAATATGAGTACCTAAGACGTCCGGTCTTCACATCCATATGTGTATGTATGCTAGCTGAATTAACAATTGTGATTCTGTTTATGAAGTGTTGGGAACGTTGCTGTGGGGGGGAGGGGGGTTCGCTTAGTGTCTGTATCCATTGGGAGGGCTAGAGTGTGGGGGGAGAGGTGTAGTGGGGGGGGGGGGCGGTGGAGCGCATCACTGGAAGATCGATAGGCATAAGGTGAGGTGTAATGGAGGTGAGAGGGTTAGCATATTTTGGGGGGGGAGGGGTTGGGGGGGGGAAGGAGCTGGGGGTTAGGGGGAAGGGGGGGGAGGGATTTGGGAGCGGAGGGAGGGAAGGGGAGGTAGATTGCAGCCGATATCACCCCCAGGGAGTGTTTAGCCAACAGCAGAGGGGGAGAGGGTTCCAGGCTGGGAGGACCCTGTCCCTATTAGCTCGAGCTACCGGTCAGTTGAGCCTTGACACTGCCCCGCCGCCGTGAAAGTTATCACCTGGAATGTCTGCGGCCTGGGCAGTCCCATTAAGAGATATAAAATTCTGCAGGCCCTAGCGCGGCAGAAATGCGATATTGCATTCCTGCAGGAAACCCACCAGACGGCTGAGGAGCATAGTAAATTGAAACGAGACTGGGTCGGGCAGGTGTGGGGGGCCCCGGCCGTAGGAAGGAAGGGAGGGGTGGCCATCCTGATTCATAAACGGGTACGCTGTTCAATTGAAGTAGAAGTGCGGGACGAGGCGGGACGTTATTTGTTTTTGCAAGGTATCTTGGAGGGGAAGCCGGTCATTTTGGGGACGGTATACGGGCCGACTTCTCTGGATCCTTCTTTTTATGCCACTCTGGCTTCGAAGGTGGAGCAATTGCAGGAATCCCCATTGGTGGTGGGCGGCGATTTCAACGGCGTGCTAGATGCTGAGCTGGATACCTCCCGGGGAGGGGAGGCCCGAGAGCGGGGGCCGGTGTCGCGGGTGTTGCGGCGTTTTCAGTCTCGGCTAGGGTTGGTCGATGCATGGAGGGTGTTGCACCCGATGGAGAAGGATTTCACACACCAATCGCGAGCCCATGGATCCAGCTCACGCATTGACTACCTTTTGCTTTCTAAAGAGCTTTTTGCCAGAGTGGACGACGTGCAGATTGGTCCCTACGAGATCTCTGATCACGCCCCAGTGTGGCTGGAGCTGGGATGGGGGGGGGACGAACGACCGGCCGCGGATTTGGCGGTTCCCATTAGAACTCTACCAGGATATGCAGTTTCATAAGTTCCTAGAACAACGCTGGCGCGAATTCGAAGAGGTCCACCGGGTCCACCAGGGGGACCCGGAACTAATATGGGAAACCGCTAAGGTAGTGTTGCGCGGCGACATCATAGGCTTTGCAGCCCGTAAGCGCAGAATGCTAGTACAACGTATTCTTCGGTTGGAGAAGCAAGTAACCTTACTACGTAGGCGCCTGGTGCGGGCCCCGACCCCAGGACTCCAGAAGGAGCTGTGGGAAGCCCGAGTGGATCTTAACGAACTGCTGCACCAACGCGCCAAGAAGTCTATTCTATATTATCGCCATAGGCTGTACTGCTTTGGCGATAAGCCGGGTCGTTTGCTGGCCCGTTGTTTGCGGGGTCCGCGAGGCTCTCACACGGTGGCGGCTTTAAGAGATGAGCATGGGGTGTTGCAGCGGGACAGCCGGGAGATAGGTCAGGTCTTTCGGGGATTTTTTCAAAAATTATACGCAGCGGAGGACAGCTCCCCTTCGGCTGTTTCGGACTATCTTCGGAAGTTGAAGCTGCCCTCACTTACGGTAGAGCAAAGCCTTTCCCTGGGCCAACCAGTCACCGCCGCCGAAGTGGAATCAGTAATCCAGGCGGCAAGTTGTTTTAAGTCACCGGGGCCGGACGGTTTGGGGGCCGAGTTTTATAAACTGCTTCAGGGCTACGTTAGCCCGGCCCTAACGGCGGTCTATGCACAACGGGTGGAACAGGGCGGTTTTAGATGGGGAGCGAACCACGCGCATATCACGTTGATTCCTAAGCCGGGTAAGGACCCCGAGTTGCCTGCCTCCTATCGTCCGATCTCTCTGTTAAACTTTGACGTCAAGATCTTTGCCAAGGTGTTGGCGGGCAGATTGTCGGGGTTTTTGGCTGCCTTGGTCCATAGTTCCCAGATCGGCTTTGTGAAGGGTCGGTACATCGTCCGAAATATGCGCAAAATCTTGGCCTCACTGGAATGGGTCCATGCCCAGCAACTGCCCTCTCTGCTAGTAAGTTTCGACGCGGATAAGGCTTTTGACCGGGTCTCGTGGAACTATCTCAGAACTTTGCTGCCGTGTTATGGCCTCGGTGCTCCTTTTTGTGCAATGATCGACTGTCTCTATGCTGCCCCCACAGCGGGAATATTCTGTAACGGGGTGCTATCAGCGGCTTTTCCGCTGGAGCGTGGTACGAGACAGGGTTGCCCTCTATCGCCTCTACTATTTATCCTCTCCCTGGATCCATTAATTCGGGCGGTGGAGGCGTCGCCGGCGATTCGGGGAGTGCAGATCGGGTCTCATACTTTCAAGTTGTCGGCCTTTGCGGACGACCTTTTGGTGCATCTTGTATCTCCGGAGGATTCCTTACCGTCTCTGTTACAGGAATTTCAGACTTATGGTCTATTTGCCGGCTTGCGGATCAACAGCGAGAAGTCTGAGGCCTTGGATGTTTCCGGGACCTTGCAACCGAATTGGGTGGGTCGGTTCCCCCTTAAGTGGGCCACCTCCTATTTTACTTATTTGGGTATACGATTGACTCGGCGGCCGCAAGACCTCTACCGCTGCAACTTGGACTGGATGATGACACGACTACGCTCTCAGTTATTGGCATGGGGCCCTTTACCGCTTTCCTTGTCAGGTCGGGTGGCGGCGGCGGTAAAGATGGTAATTCTACCTCGCTTGCTGTATTGGCTCCAAACCCTACCGGTGTGGTTGTATCGAGGCGACCTGCGTCGACTGGAGAGAGAGCTGCGGCTCTTCCTCTGGCGTGGTGCTCGGGCCCGTATCCCTCTGGGGCGGCTAATGGGGAAGTGGCGGGAGGGGGGGATGGGGTTCCCGGATCTGGGCATGTATGCGTTGGCGTGTCAGGCTCGCCACCTGGGGGACTGGCTGGGGGGGACGGAGACCTATACGCCCACCTCCCTGGAGGAAGCTCTGGTGGCCCCACTCTCCTTGCTGGGAGCCTTACACACACTGCCCAGGGACCTGCCGAGCCGCTTAGGGCGCTGCGTTTTGTTCAGCTCGGCCCAGCGGACCTGGCGGTATCTAAATTCCCGATGGGGGACGCCTTGGACGGTTTCCCGTTGGCTTCCTTTACAGGGTAATGTTCATTTCAAGCCAGGCTCTGGGACGCGGGGGTTTTGGGACTGGTGGAGAAGAGGTATAAGATCCCTAGGGCATTTGGTCGATGCCACGGGGCGCTGTAAAACTTTTCAGGCCCTATCTCAGGAGTACGACTTGACTGCACAACATACTTTTACGTTCCTGCAGGTCTCTCACTACATTGCATCCCTGCCTAATGAGGCGCTGGCCTTGGAGAGATCCGAGCAGTTGCTGGGTTTTTTTGCTTTGGGGGAGGATGATCCCCTGTCGATAGCGAGTCTGCGGGCTCGCCTGCCTGGGGTCCGCCCACCGGTAGATTATAGGGGGGTGGAGGAGGCGTGGGGGGCGGAGCTGGGGTGGGAGGTTTTCCCTAACACCGTCCATACCGCTTTGTGTCGGATTGCTGGGGTGGTGGAAGGGGCGCGGTGGCGCGAGGTGCAATTCAAATGCATTACCAGAGCCTATTTCTCTCCCCGCAGAGCCCTATGTAGCCACTTGACGGAGGTGGGCTGTTGCCCACGCTGCCGAGCCCCTCTAGCTAACTTGTTGCACATGTGGTGGACGTGTCCGCGTGTCCAGCAATATTGGAAGCGCATCGGGGCGTATGTTGGTGGCTTGCTGCAACAACGCCTGCGTTGGATGGGTGTTTTTGTGGTGCTGGATAGGATGGAGCCTCCCTACCCTGCCCGGCGCACTGATCGTCTGTTAATGCGGAAGGCCTGTCTGGTGGGTAAAGGCCCTATTTTACGCCTCTGGCGAGAACAGCGTTCACCTACGTTTATGGAATGGCGTAATAGTTTTCACCAACTTATGTTGATGGAGCGATGGAGAGCGCGGGGCAGTGTCAAGCACTGGACTTCCTTCCTGTTAGTCTGGAGCTCGTACATAGACACCTTGGGACCCAGGTGCCGTAATGAGCTGCTGCATATTGGCCATTAGGGGGTGAAGCGGCTATAGCGAGTAGATGACAGTGTGGGGGGGGAGGGGATGGGGTTGGGATGGGGAGGGGATGGGGACGGAGCCTATTTTACTTACCGTAAAAACTGTAATCATCTCCTTTCTGTTCCCGGGGGGGATGAGAGCCCACCTCCTCGGAGATACCGTGTGCCTTGTTTTTTGTATGTGTTGGTGATGATTAAAATAAAGTTTGCAAAAAAAAAACGGGAACAGCTCCTTCAGCTTCCCTCTCTCCACAGGGGACATAGAGATATCAAAGATGTCCAACTTGGAGGCATTAATTTTCAATCCAGACACTCCTCCAAAAGTCTCCAGTCCAGTAACTCCACCTCGAGGCAATGACTTCACCGGATCCACTAGGTAGAAAAGAAGATCATCCGCAAACACTGTTTATATTGCTGAGAGGCTTCCGATAGTCCCTCAGTTCCCTCCTTTGCCCTAATTTTATGTGGCAATGGTTCCATTGCTAAAGCAAATAGAAAGGGAGGAACAGGGGGGCACTCTTGCCTTGTCCCCCGCTTCAGTTCAAAAGCTGGCGTACAGACCAAATTAATTTTTAAGGAAGCCATTGGCTTTGTATACAGAACCTGAATCCATTTCAAAAGATTCCCTTCTAAGCTATATCTTCCAGAACCTGAAATAAATAAGGCCAATAAACTCTGTCAAAAGCTTTTTCCATATCAATTACATGCGCTGCTGACAAGGTTATCAGATGGCTCTCCGCCCACTGCAGAAGCAGCTGACTCTCCTCTGCTAAGGTAGCACTGCCTGTGCCTCCTTGCCGGTTGATATAGGACACCGTTGCCGCATTGTCGGAGAAAATGCGGACGGCTTTCCCCATTACTAGGCCTCTGAAATCCTGCAGTGCTAACCGCAACATCCTCATCTACAGACGATTGATTGACCACGCGGCTTCCTCCGCTGACCAGCAGTCCTGTCTCACCTGGGATAGAGAGTGCGCCCCCCCCAGCCAGAGAGACTCGCATCTGTGGTGATCAAAATCCAGTTGGACTGCTCCAATGGCATGCCTGCTTGGAGATGAGCGGAATCCAGCCACCATTCTAAACTGGACCTTACCCCCTCCGGACATACTAGCTTCTGAGAATGGGTGCTTCTGAGGCGACCAACGCGAGAGCAGTGCCCGCTGAAGCGGACACATATGGGCCCTGGCCCACGGCACTAGGTCCAAGACCGCCGCCATCGAACCTAGCAGCTGCATGTAGCGCCACGCTGTTGGAGCCTTCATGCGCAAAAACTTCTGAATTTGCCCCAGGATCTTTCGTACTCTGACTTCAGGAAGTGATACTGAACCGGCCTCTGTATCAAACAAGTCCCTGAGATACACCAAACGCTGCACTGGCTGCAGCTAGCTCTTAGCCTGGTTGACCACCCAACCGAACTGCTTCAGGAACTCCAAAACGCGCTGGGTAGCCCTGACAGACTTTGTCTCAGACCCTGCTTGAACAAGCCAATCGTCCAGATAGGGATGCACCAGAATTCCTTCCTGCCTCAGTGCCACTGCAACTACCACCATCACCTTTGGACTGGCCACAGCGCCGCGCACATTCACAAACGGCAGTGCCCTGAACTGAAAGTGCCCCATAGGGACGGCGAAGCGCAGGAATCTTTAATGGTCTAACTTGATGGGAATATGCAGAAAAGCCTCTGTGAGGTCTATGGAAGAAAGCACCTCACCCGGTCTCACCGCCAGAATCACTGAGCGTAATGTTTCCATCCGGAAATGCGGCACCCTCAAGCTCATGTTCACGTGCTTGAGATCGAGAATGGGCCAGAAGGAACTCTCCTTTTTGGGGACCACAAAATAAATGGAGTATTGATCTAACCCGCAATGGTCTCTGGGCACCGGAACCACTGCTTGAAGGTGCAGTAAGGGCTGAAGCGTATCGCGCACTGCTTCCCTCTTCGCCGGTGCCTTGCATGGAGATGCAACAAAAGCTTCGGCCAGCGGTCTGAAGAACTCTAGCGCATAACCATCGTGGATGATCTCCAAAACCCACTAGTCCGTTGTAATTGCGGCCCAGGCGGAGAAGAACTGCTGCAAACATCCCCCTATTGGCAGCTCCGGCTGGGCCTTCCTGGCTTCATTGTGACTTTTTAGGCAGGGTCTGCTGGGAGGTGAAATAGCCCCAGCCAAACCCCCGAGCCCCCCAAAAGGACTGCTCCCTGGCCACGAAGCGACCCCTCCGGAAATCTCTTGTTTGCCCTCTATGCAGCCCTCCTGGCTTCGGACCCTTTGGTCGGTCCTCCGGAAGCCGGCCTCCCTTGAAATCACACAAATCTTTCACAGTCTTCTCCAATGCCTCCCCAAAGAGCAGCTTGCCCTTATAGGGGAGCTTACTGAGGTGAGCCTTAGAAGATGCGTCTGCCGCCCAGTTCCTCAGCCAGAAGAATTGTGTGGCCGCAACCAGGGATGCCATAGTCTTCGAGGATATCCTCACCAAATCGTAAAAGGCATCGGCTAAGTATGCGGCTGCCGATTCTAATTTGGCCCCCTCTGTGGGAGCACTCTCCTCCAAATCAGAGGAAACCTCCCCTTGGAGCCAACGAATGGAGGACCTGGAGACATAAGCCCCACAAATGGAGGACTGCAGAGCTAGTGCACTTCAGTCAAACGCCTGTTTGAATATAGATTCTAATTTCCGATCCTGAAGTTCTTTAAGGGCTGCACCCCCTTCCACTGGAATAGTAGTCCTTTTGGTTACGAGACCAACGCATCCACCTTGGGCATCCGCAATAAGTCCTTCTCCTTTTGCGGAACTGGGTACAGGTGGCCCATGGAGCGGCTACCTCTCAGGGTAGCTTCCGGACACTCCCATTCCGATTCTATCATCTGTCAGATTGCTCTATGAACCGGAAAGCACTTCTGCTCCGCTTTAAATCCCAGGAGCAGAGGATCCTCAAGCGGTTCCTCCTGAACCGCCAGCTGCACTATATTCAGAGCCGCTAGGGAGTGAGCAATGAGAGCCCCCAGCTCCTCTCTGCGAAACACCCTGAAGTTATTAGGATCCTCGCCTGGAGCAATCTCACCTTCTTCCAACTCTATGGCACACGGGACCAGCTCCGAATCAGAGAGGTTCTCTCCGTCCTCTGCCACCCGGGGCCCTGGGGTTTGCTGTGTCAATCAATCCGTGCCAGCTTCCATTCCAAGCCCCCTCTGGGAAGGCCCTTCCCTGGGGTCTTCTTCCATACCTATCTCAGATACTGGAGGAGCTGACAACTTGAAAGGAGGACCAAGATCTTGTGCCTGCTTCCTTTCCCCCTCCCCCCCATTTACTGTTTATTTATAACACCACAGCCAACTGATACAGTACACATTATTACATCATGTGTTTAACCCAATCTTCCATCCCTCCCCCACCCCTCCCCATTAACCCCCATACAATCATAGGATTTGGCAGTCCGTCTTTTATCATAGCAAATGTTACAAAACCAATGCAAGTAAACATCACCCTAATCTGCCCTACACAGGGATGAGGCCTTGAGGCTAATCATTCCCACCTTCCATATATTGGTCACTTTACCTACATCATTTCCTCAAATATTCCCTTGTGTAGGCTTAAAACACTCAGCCTTCATATATACCATAATCATGCCAGAGGCCTCTCCCCTCTCTGCCCTCTGCCTTCTTAACGAATTTGCTATACTCGGCTCCGTTCACGTCCCCTTCTTCTCCCGCCAGCTAAGATACGGGCCCCAAACCTTTTGAAAGCCCAACAGCCTCTTCTGGAGAAGGGCGGTGAGTCGATACAGCAAACAAATGTCCCACTCTGCTCTTTACCTCCTCAATGGTGGGCATCTCCGCTGATCTCCAAAGACAGGCGATCAGCTGCCTAGTAGCCATGCAGACTATTCCCCACCAACCATGTCCCTTTAGGGTCCCCTCTTCATTTTCTACATTGAGCAGTGCTAAGCACGGGCCCAGACCTATATCTCTACCCATAACCTCTTGCAACCACTGAGCTACTCCTTCCCACAGGGGGCCTAAATGAGCACATTCCCACCATATATGGAGGAACGACCCCACTTCCCCACAACCCCTCCAACATCCTGCAGATCCCCTCTGCCATTTCTGCAATCTCTGAGGGGTCAAATACCATTGATACAGCATTTTATAGTTATGTTCTAGAAGGTTACTGGATCCTACCCCTTGAACAATCCTTTACAAACCTTCACCCACTGGTCGCCATTCCAACTCCTCTTCAAATCCTCCTCCCAAGCTTTCCTATGCGCCCATACTCGCCGTTCCCTACCTCCATTGCCTTATATATGCTAGAGATGAGGCCTTTAACATCCTGCCTCTCAAACAGTTTATCTATTACTTCACCATGTGGCCCATCCCCCCTACAGGCAAGGTTCCGGCAGAAATGAAGGGCTTGTATAAATCGATATCTATCTGCCTTCGGCAATTGATACTCGTACTGTAGTTCTTCAAACTTCACTCATTCCCCTCTTACTTTAAGCTGCCCCACATATCGCAACCCCACTAGGGCCCACCTTCTAAAAGTAGGGTCATATATTCCCGGTGGAAAGGCTGGGTTGTCCACCAGAGGCGTAAATTTAGAGCACCCTTGAGGTCCATACCATTTGCCCTGCCATTTCCTCCAATTCTGCAATGTAAGAGCTATAAGGGGGTTCTCCAGCCTCCTCCAGTGGGGGTCCCCGCCTCTTACCCAGACTTCATGCATAAGATCAATCTTCTGGCTCTTCCCTTGGCTTTCCATCTGCACCCACTCCACTTGCCCCCTCAGCCCCCATTCAAACACTGCCCGCACCCGAGCGGCCTCATAATATCTAAGCAACAGAGGAACCCTCATCCCACCTATCTTTTTATTGGCACACAGGATGCTTTTTGCCATCTGAGGGTTTTCCCCCTTCCAAATATACTTCATAATCCTACTTTGCAGCTCACTGAAAAAACCCACCAGAACCTCCACCGGTAAATTCATGAACAGATATAAAAGTCTAGGCACCAGCATCATCTTGACTAAGTCAATCCTCCCTAACCAAGAGACCTCATATTGCCCCCATTCCTCTAACTCCCGAAACAGTTTGTACTTTGCTACTACATAATTCTCACGAAATAACATGTTACGCTTTGCGGAGATCAGTACTCCCAAGTAGCGTATGCTGCTTTTTGCCCACCTAAAGGGAAAGATCTGTCGGAGGCAATCCTCCTCTTCCTTTTTTATAGTTAGGTTCAATATTTCTGATTTGGTGGCATCCCTAGGATATCCTCCCTCCCCCTGATTCGCTGTGCCATAGGCTCCATTGCCAAAATAAATAACAAGGGAGATAAAGGGCATCCCTGTCGGGTACCCCTAAATAACTCAAAGGCCCTTGTTACTGAGCCATTAATTTTTAAACAGGCCATGGGCATTTTGTACAAAATCTGCACCCAATTCAAAAATTATCCTTGAATACCCACCTTCTCTAACACCTTAAAGAGGAAAGTCCAGCTAACCATATCAAAAGACTTTTCTGCATCCACTGCCAAAAAGGCCAATTCATCCCCCTTTTCCTCTCCCCACCACATCACATTCAGGGCCCTTTGGATGTTGTCAGAGGTATAGCACACAGGCACAAACTCCGACTGGTTCTGGTGTATCAGTCTGCCCAGGTGGGGCATCAATCTATTGGCTAAGATCCGTGTAAAAATCTTTAAATCTACCCCCAATAGTGAAATGGGTCGATATGACCCGCATTCCACCAGGTCCTTCCCTTCTTTATGTAAGATGCTAATCCCCGCCATACGCAAGGACACCGGCATCTGGTCCTCTGCACTAAAGGAATTATACATGTGCACCAGTGTCCCAACCAGGTCCCCCGCAAATATTTTATAAAACTTATTGGTGTAACCATCCAACCCTGGGGCCTTATTCAAATCCAAACCTTTGATCACTGCTAGTATCTCTTGCTCCCTTATTGGAGCTGAAATTTCCTCCGCCTCCTCACTAGTAAGTTGCGGGAGCGCAAGTTTACTAAGGTACTCCCGTACGTCTCTTTCTTCTACTGGTTTGTCCTGGGAGTACAGTTTCTGGTAAAATTGCACAAACCTTTCCTCAATCTCACTCTCCGCCCACACTAACTTACCCTCCTCATTCTTGATTTTAACCATAGTATTCCTAGTTTTCAACTTTAACCTTACGGACTAGCAGTCTCCCCACCTTATTGCTAAATTCAAAACTCTTCTGCTTCAGCATCAGGAGTTTATACCTAATATCTTGCATATGCAACTCACTCAGGTCCCCACGGAGGTCATTCAATTCTCCCCTCAGCTTAAAGTCTAACGGATCCCGTTTCACTTTGTTCTCCACCTCCATTATTGCAGCCAACCATTTTGCTTGTTGTTGCAGCCTTATCTTCTTTCGATGCACCCCCAACGCTATAAAATTTCCCTCTTAACACTGCTTTCAAGCAATCCCATAAGATACCCGGGGAGCACTCCCCCGTGTCATTCGACTGTACATATTCTTTGATACCTGACTTAATCTGACCCACCACCTCTTTGTCGTCCAGTAGGGAGTCATTCAATTTCCACCATGTTCTATGGAATCTTGGGTTCCCCATTTGGATCCCACAGGTTACTGGGACATGGTCAGACCATGTTCTCTCTCTAATTTCACACTGCCCCACCTCAGCTACTAAGGCTTTATCCAAAAGGAGCATGTCAATTCGAGAATACACTTCATGCACTGCCGAAAAAAAAAATAATCCCTTTGCCCTTCATTCACCTCTCTCCACACATCCACCAGCTCCAGTCCCTTTAGCAACCTCTTCAATCCCAATCTATGCTGCCGTGGGGTAGAAGATGCCCTTTCAAGGTGTCTAGTAGTGGGTCGAGCATAACATTAAAGTCTCCTCCCACAATCACCTTTCCTGCCGCTTTACTAAATAATACAATCTGGACCTCTCGGAAGAAGTATACCTGGTTGACATTAGGGGCATAAAGACTCACCAGGGTGTACATTCGCTGGCCCCATTGTAATGTCACAATCGCATACCTACCCTTTTTATTTTTATTTATTTAGATTAAAGGATAAGGTGGGATAGAAATACCCTTTATCAAGGCGGTGATTTTTATCCTTAATTATCTCCCCCACCTGCCCCAAAATTCTTGCCGATAACAGAATTCCCACGCCACTCTTCTTTTTTTCCAGCTTATTAGAAGCAAAAAACTGCTGGGGGTAAAGGGGGTGCCCCACCCGCCTCTCGCCTTTAGGCAGAAGATATGTCTCCTTAGAAAAATAATATCCCCTTTCAATCTAGTGCATTCTTTCATTAACAGTTGTCTCTTTTTACAGGAGTTGAGGCCTCTGACATTCATCGTCATTAGATTAATTCCCGGCATTCCCAGAATCCCTCCCCCAGGCCCATACCATATCCGTTCAGGCTTATTTCCCCCCCCCTCCCATCCATACCCATCCCCATCCACCTCCTCCCTCGCCCACCCCTCCTCCCCGTTCCCTTCCCCAGCCCCCCTCCCACCTCCATCAGATCCATGAAAAAGATCTACTTCAGGTGGCACCAGGCCAGATATATCCCAATCTGTTCATATAGAAACTATACCCCATAGTGAAACATAGATAACATTTTCCTTCAACGATATGTTATCTCCCCCCCTCCCTGAACCTCCCCTAATGACCAACCACTCCCCGTACAAATATCCAGCTTTCAATATAGCGGATTCTTGGTGGGTTGGTGTAAAAAAACAAACAAAAGCCAAAGCATACTAACAATGAGGCCGCAGCCCCTACATCAACATAGCATTTGAGTCACTCAGAATTTCCAGATCCTCCAGAGCTGACCGCCCCAAAGGCCCTGTCCAGACCACACCGACTAGTTACTTAATCAGACTTTGGCGTCTCAGATGTTTTTCCCCTCCGGACACTCGGCTCCACTGTTTCTGTGGACTTTTTCTGGCGCCTTCTCCTGCAGCTATTGATCCCTGTTGCACAGCGATGTCAGACCAGCCTGCTTACTTCATTCTTGCCCATGCAGCGTGCACCGAGTGAACAGTCGACGTTTTCGCATTGATGGTAAATTGCAATCCTATCGGAAACAGCCATCTGCAGCGTACGTTCTCCTCCCGCAATTTCTTAGTCACTGCTTGGTATTCCCAACGTTTCCTCATTGTAAGGCTGGATATATCAGCGTACACTTCCACCTCAGCTCCCTTCCAAAGGACCTTGCCCAGCCTCCGTGATGCCTGCAGCACCAGCTCTTTGGCTCTAAATTCGTGCAGGCACACCACATCTCTCACCTTATTTTCCCTTCTCGGGCCCAGTGTCCAGTGAGCTCTATCAACAGTGAGGCATACTCCCTTTATCGTCATCTCTGCCGCCTTGAGGACCCCCTCGCAGAATTCCTCAGCCAGAGTTATATAATTAATAGTACCTTCACTTTCTGGTATGCCCCTTATTTGAATATTCGATCTACGGGACCTGTTCTTGAGGTCCTCCACTTTCTGCCAAAGTTTGTTGTGTGACTCACTTAAGGAATCTAGCCACTGCTAATAGGGTGCGTGCCAGCCCTCCTGCTCCTCCATTCTGTTTTCCATTTCTTCTATCCATGCTCCCAAAGAAGCCATGTCGTTCTTGAGTCGTTGCAGCCATCCATGCACCTCCGATTTTAAAGCTCCAAACTCCTGGTTGGTCGACTTGAACCATTCTTTCAGGTCCGATCTGCGCGCCTGAATCTCAGTGGGAGAGCCTCTCGCTGCTCTGGCTTCCTCTGCTCCTGTCAGCTCACCGCAGTTCGCTACCATTTTCCCCGTGTGGTTCTTCGATCCAGCTGTGCCCTTGAAGGAGAATGCTTTTAAGTCCACTCCTGCTCTCCTTGACGCCATCCGCGCCGCTCCGGTTCTCCCCACTGTGAATCGCTATCGTCCGGCACAGGGTGGGGGTTTTTAAATTCCGATCTTGTTCACTTAGGGGTGCTTAATTTAACATCTTCGCCGGAGCTCCGTTCCTGAGCGGCCATCAAGGCTCTGACGTCACTGGAAGTCCCCATGACTGCTTCCTTTTTAAGCAATATGCCCTGTGTAGAGACAATATAAAATCCACTGAAAACAGTGGCTTAAGCCCTCCTGTAGCCCTGACAACGGTTGAGGTGCTTGCCCTGTTGGCACAGGCTTTTTAGCTTTAGCTTTGCCCTTCCCTGGCTTTTTCTAAAGTGCAGGAGAAATGACTACCCCCTGCAAAATGGCTGCCATTCCCGCCTTCTCCGCGGAGCCCAGAGGCCTAATTACCATGTTTTCAACAGGCACCAACTTCTCCTCGATGAAGCCGGCGAAAACATGTGCGACAGAGACCTGGCCCCGATAACCCCCGGCTGCTCCCACACTGAGCACACACCGCTACGACCGGCAGCATGCACTTCACACTGACAAAAAAAACCTCGCTGATACCCCGAAGGCCACGATCAAAGGAGCCAATGAATCCCACCAAGAAAACCGCCCCTCCTATCGTGGTCCTGGAGAAGCTTATCTGAAAGTAACTGTGCCATTAGTGCTCCTGCAGCCAGATCAGATAGCGCCTCCCCTCCCGCCGCTAGCGGGAACTGAATCACGGCTTTGGAGGAACCGAGGAGTGTGCTGGGGCTCCCAAGCATGTCCTCCTCCGGGCAGTGTTTTTGGCCGAGTCCCCAAGATGAGACAGGCCCTGCCTCTGCTGCCCCTTCCAATCTTCCCAGGGAAGAAACTCTGAACCAGACTTCTCTGTCCTTCCGCTGAATTTACAGCCCTGCTAGAGCAAACCAGGTCCTCCTCTTTTTTTTTTTTTCTTTCAATCAAATCTCTCTCTGCTGACCAGGGAGCATGTCCTAAAAAGATCCTTCCCAGCTGCTGAGGACTGAAAGACTGAGTCAGAAGCTCTAGAGCAGGGGTCTCAAACTCAAATTGCTTTGAGGGCCAAATGAGGACTTGTAAAGTAACCCGGGGGCCGCATAAGACACGGGGCCTCATTTGCATAAGGGGCCTCATTTGCATAAATATTTGCATAATGTTACCATACACTAACTTTTAGTAAACATGCCTCTTTAATGAGTATGGATAAAGAAAGACTAAAAGATTTAGAAACAAGAAGACAATAATTAAACTGGGAACCCCAAAAGCCAAACTTGGAATGTACAACAACACTGTAGAAATAAAACTATAAATTAATTTCCTCTTGTACTAAACAAAGCGCAAACATTAATGATGCACATTTCCCAGAGCTGACATATTCCAGTTAATAAATTCAAAATAAAGAGATATTTTTCTACCTTTTGTGCATTTTTTTCAGTTGCAATTGTTCCAGCCACTTTCTTCTGGTTTCTTCATGTCTTCTGCTAACTCTCCATCGTCTGCTGTCCATTTGCCCTTTCTTCTCTCCTAGTTTTTTTTCCATTCTCTCTCTACATCTGCTTTAACATACTAATCTTTCTTTTTCTCTTTCCTCATTCCTATTTCATCCACTCAAATTTTACCCCTCCATCCTCAATCCCCACTTACTCTCCCAATACCTGGCCAATTGTAGATTTGTCTTCTCTCCCAGACAAAATATTTTTCCCCTCTCCATTTCACTTTCCCAGCTCCATCCCATTCTGATCCTCCCCCAACATCAGCTCCCTTCTAGTTCCAGCCCCACCCAGCATCCGCTCCCTTCTAGTCCCCCCATCAGTCCATTTCCAGTCCTATCCTAGCCTCACCATCAGCCCATTTCCAATCCTAGCCCCCCATCAGCCCATTTCCAATCCTAGCTCCCTCCCCTCACAGCCCATTTCCATTCCAAGCCCCCCTCCCCATCAGCCATTTGCAGTTCAAGCCCCCCTTCCACAGCCCATTTCCAGTCCTAGCAACCCCCCCCAGCCCATTACCAGTCCTAGACCCCCCATAGCCCATTACCAGTCCTAACCTCCCCATAGCGCACTTCCAGTTTTACCCCCCATCACCCCATTTTCAGTCTTACCCCCCCTTAGCCCATTACCAGTCATAACCCCCCCTGCCAATAGCCCACTTCCAGCCCTAACCCCCATTACCCCATTTCAGTCAGCCCCTCCATAGCTCATTACCAGTCCTAACTCCCCCATCAGCCCACCTCCAGTCCTTCCTAACCCCCACCTGCCCATTACCAGTCCTAGCCCCCACCCTCGCCCATTACCAGTCATAACCCCCCTGCCAATAGCCCATTTCCAGTCATAACCCCCCTGCCAATAGCCCATTTCCAGTCCTAGCCCCCACCATAGCCCATTACCAGTCATAACCCCCTGCCAATAGCCCTTTTCCATTCATAACCCCCCCCTGCCAATAGCCCATCTCCAGTCATAACCCCCCCTGCCAATAGCCCATTTCCCGTCATACCCCCCCCTGCCAATAGCCCATTTCCAGTCATACCCCCCCTGCCAATAGCCCATTTCCAGTCATACCCCCCCCTGCCAATAGCCCATTTCCAGTCATACCCCCCCTGCCAATAGCCCATTACCAGTCATAACCCCCTGCCTATAGCCCATTTCCAGTCATTCCCCCCCCCTGCCAATAGCCCATTTCCAGTCATAACCCCCCTCCTGCCAATAGCCCATTTCCAGTCCTACACCCCCCCCATCAACCCAGGTAAATTTAAAAAAAAACCTGGCTTCTGCTGCTGCAGCAGAAAATCAGCTGTCCCGCAGCCCCTTCCCCTCTGCGCCGAGAGCCCTGAGTTGTGCTTCATCTGCAGGTGCTTTTTAAGCCGCGAAGAGAGTATTTCCCTCTCGCGCGGCTTAAGCCTAGTCACTTTTCAAGCCTCGCGAGAGGGAAATACTCTCTTCGCGGCTTGAAAAGCACCCGCTGATGGAAGCACTCTCGGGGATCTCCGGGCAGAGAGGAAGGGGCCGCAGGACAGCTGATTTTGCTGCTTGAGCAGCAGAAGCCAGTTTTTTTTTTTTTAAAATTGAACGTCGATTCTGCCATTGCCACGGCGGCAACGGCAGCAGCAGAAGCCGTCGCGGGCCGCACAACGTTCTCTCGCGGGCCGCGTGTTTGAGACCCCTGCTCTAGAGGGAGCTGGATAAGGTGTCAGCAAGACTATGTGCAATTCAGTCCTCAGCTGCTGGAGGGGGCCGACTACCCAACGGTTCCTGGACTGGCCTGAAGAGACGAAAAGGAAATACATATTTTCAAAGTTTAGTAGCCTATACACGTGGGGCATCATCATTAACGGCATATAAATAAAAGCAAAACTGAAAGATTTAAAAATTTTAAACACCAGGGGACTGTGCTGAATACTAGTACGGCTGCAATATGCCCATTCTCAGTGTAGTGCAGTGCTTCTCATATGTGACGTTGAAAAGGGGAGGGGGGGAGGGAAACCAGGTATAAGATTATAAAAAACTTATATCGTAAGGTATCTTAAGGGAAATAATTGTTCAGGCAAAGACCCGATCAAGCTGAAGATAAAACAGCTAAAATAAAAACAAATGTGGAAAATAAAGAGGTAAAAAGTGAAAGCCGGCAAATATCTGTCAATAGGGACCAATCAAAAGCCTGGCTGGCCGAATAAGGGAGGGGGGGAATGGGGGGAAAGAGGTGCTGTTCCAGCTCCTTTGTTTGCCTGTGCCTACTGCTGGTATCTGGTGCTCTGTTTGGTTTCCTCTGTTTTTGGTGAGCTATGTTCTCCCCGTGGAAAGAGGTCCTAAGCTTCAGTGAGAATGATTTGCAGAGAATGCTACCAGAGGACCCTTTCTTTGCTCAAGACGAAATTACCTGCGGAATAGAAGAAGAATGGGGAGTTACTGTGTGGTTGACTCAAAGATTAATTACAGAAGAGATGCATGCCGCATCCCTACTGGAGAATTGCAGACACAAAATCATCCCCAGAGGCCTACGGATGAACAATGCACCTGGGATGTACCATGATGATTCCGAATTTATGGCCGACTGAACCAGGATTTTGAATAAATGCTCATTAGATCTTATGATTCTTTTAATAAACACGTCACGTCGTAAGGCTGATTCCTTACGCTCAGACATTGATTCAAAATTGACTGTTTTGAAAGATGCTGATGAGGCTTCAAAAAGTGGATATGATAAAAATGTTCTTGAATATAAGAAGCTCATAAAAGACAGGAAGTTAAAATTTAAAAGAGATGAGGACTACAAAACAGATAATGTCTACTACTGGACAAACAAAACAGTTCCATCTAGAAGTGAATCTAGAAAACATAAATTTAATTCCAAAACTGATAGATACAATAATTTTAAGTCTCATCGCTACTCAACTGAGAGCAGTCCTGAACATCTTAGGAAGAGAAGCCGTAGTAATCAACATGACCAACCCGAATCCTCTGCCCCACTTTTCTCCTCGTTTCCTCCTCCGAACCAGCAACATCGGAATTTTTTGATGGACTATTTATGGAAAGGAGGGGTTTAAAAAAAAAAAAGAAAAAAAGACCCTCCACATCATAATTTTTCTCACATGAGAGCCACTGCTGAATTAGAGCATCCAGGCCCTTGGACTTCCTCTCTTCTGCTGAAAAACCGGCAGGCCTTGGCCGACTCGAATATTGCCATTAGGTCCATGACCGGTATGCCCCACCGGTGTGCCCCACCGGTGGACCACCTGCTCGAACACCTCCGGATTGAGCTGCCACTCTCCGGGGTCCATGCGCACTCGGCTGAGGTAGGCTGCCGTCACACTGTCAACTCCTGCTACGTGCGCCGCTGATAAATGCCTGGAGACGAATCGCTGCCCATCTGAACAGCTTTTCGGCCTCCTCCTCCAGGGCTGCACTGTCTGTACCTCCTTGCCGGTTGATGTAAGCCACCGTGGTCACATTGTCCGAGAGAACTTGGACAACCTTCCCCTGCAACCATGGCTCGAAACTTTCTAGCACCAAGGTCACCGCTAGAATGCCTGCTGATCGACCACAGGGCCTCCTGCGAACTCTTGTCCTTCGCAATGGGCTCTCCAACCTGACAGGCTGGCATCGGTCATCAGAGGAACCCACAGCAGGGACTCCTTCCAGACTCCCCACATACAGCCATCAACTGAGGGCTCTCCTGGCGCTCTGCAGGCAGGGGAGGACTTGGGACAGGGGTTGACTCTGATGGGACCAGCGACTGAGCAGAACCCTCTGCAGCGGTTGCATATGCGCCCTTGCCCATGGGACTAGCTCGAGAGTGGCCGCCATGGTCCCCAGAACCTGCAGATGCCACCACTCTGATGGTCTTGCCATCTTCAGTACCTGCTGTATCCACTGTCATAGCTCCTGCGCCCAGCAAACCGGCAGGAAAATCCTGCCCATGTAGGTATCAAAGCACGCTCTCAAATACTCTAGCTCCTGGGCCGGCCGTAACTGACTCTTGGCCAGGATGACCCCAACTGAGACTTTGAAGGAACTCTTCCATCCGCGCTGTTGCTCTTTTCGCTATCATCCCTGGACTTCGCCTGGACCAGCCAATCGTCTAGGTATAGGTGGACGAGAACCCCTTCCTTGAGGAGAGCTGCCGCCACCACCACCACCATGACCTTGGTGAAGGTATGGGGAGAGGTCGCCAGACCGAATGCAATGCTCAAAACTTGAAATGGCCCCTTAGCACCGCAAAGCAGAGAAACTGCCGATGTTCTGGATGAATGGGAACGTGCAGATATGCCTCTGTGAGATCGAGAGTCGCCCAAAATCTCTGCCTCCTACCGCCATTATTACTGTGAAAATGCGGTGCCCGGAGACCATAGTTCATGCCCTCGGTCGAGAATTGGGCAAAAGGAACTTTCCATTTGGGCACCACGAAATACATGAAGCATCAACCGCAGATGTGCTCGTCTCGCGGAACCAGTTCCACGACTCTCAGCTCAGGAGACAAGTCAAGGTCTCTTCGACTGCTGCCAACACCGCTGCGCCCACTTTGGGTGATCAAAGGAGCTCATTCTTGCTCCAGCAGAGGGTATAGGCACGTCATGGATTGCACCCCTTTAAGGCCAACCTCCGGCAGATACCACTCATCCTGGATCATCTGTCCTACTACTCCATGTACTGGGAAGACGTTTTGCGATTTACGTACTGCCTGAACAGCGGATCCTACAGCGCCTCTTCCTCTGCCGGTTAGCAGGCATATTCAGGGCCTTAAGGGTCTCCAAGGTACACATAGAATGTGAGCAATTTGGGGGACGAGGAATTGTATCAGTACCCGTTTGTAGTGATTGTAAACCGCCCTAATGGCCTTCGGCCTGGGCAGTATATCGAGAAATTGCATAAACAAACCTAACCATAAAGATGAGCACTGGTAGCTCCTCCGGTGGAAACCCCGAACATTCCGGGCCTGATCCTCCTGCTCTAGGCTCTCTCCTTCTTCCAACTCCTCCAGCAGATCTAGCTCTGTGTCAAGGTCTTCCCCATCCAGCCCCTCCGACAACGGCGATTGCTGACACTCCTCTAAGGCTCTAGCCCACTTAGATGCCACTGCTCCTGACTCATGCTCTTTTGTGTCTGACATCCTCTTAGCCCTGTGTTCTGGGGCTGAGGAGCCACTTGGTAGGCAAAACACCTTCTGCAAAAGGTGAGAACTCCCCCAGGAGCCCTCCTGCTCCCTGGGCTCAAGAGGTGGATGGTCCGGGCATCATGCAGGGGCTGGATCCGTTGAAGGTAACATGGCACCCCCCCCCCCGCCCCCAGGGTCTCTTGCAACTGGGAGGGACTCTCCTGTCTCATCTCATCCTGCTCCCATGACAGCCTCTTGCGTGCAGTTTAGGCAGACGCCTGCCTCCGAGACCACACCACACCACATCGGGGACTGCATATCTTGAGGATTTTTAGATTGCGCTGCAGTGTTGTATCTTAAAGATATGAAATGAACCTTGCCCTGATCAAATCAAACTGACAAGTTCTCCGAGTAAAGTTTACATTTTTCTTCTAATACTACAAATGGCTAAGGGAGTACAACTTCCCTTACAAGCAATATTACAGATTTAATAGGTACATAATCTGGGCTAAGCGACAAGAGATGATCATGTCAGGTTACTCACTGACCATAGATGGAAGGATTTCATTTGCGTCCAATCCACTGACTATCTTTTAAATTATATATATATTTCTTGTATGCAGGTACTTCTTGTTTTCCCCAGAGCTGTAGCTACTACAAACCTATATGCAGCACCTCCCCTTATCTTTATTTCTGTCTCTGACTTTTTATCTGACCCTTGTCAGGAGAAAGCAACAATGTCTCAACCAAGTGCCAGTGACATCACCTGACCTAGCACAACAGCCCTCTGAAACTGAAATTAAAAACAAACTGCAAATGGCCCCCTAGGAAGAGGCTGCTCTGTCCTGCTTTATTCTCTGGTGGCTGCCTCTCCCAGGCACCCAAAACACAGCAGGGGGTTAAACATATGTGGGCCTGAATAAGAAGAAATCGTGCCTAAATGCAGCAGGGGGAGTTTCCCACACCGCTGCAGGCTCCCAAACATGCGGCTGCAAGTCGCTCTGTGTCTCCTCGTGTTCTGGCGGTTGCTGGGGGTTCCTGCTGTCCTTCCCCCTCCCCCCGCCACTCTTACCTTAGAGCCTATTTACCGCATGGCTTTTCTACCCCTCGTGCTAACCCTTCCTTCCCGGCTTCGGCGCTGAGGGGGGTGACTTGGGGCTGCCAGCTTTCACTCCTGTCAAGCAACTGCAGCAGCTCCTCACCCGATTATGGGTTCGGGAGCGGCCAGAAGTCTCGGATTGAGGAAGGCCCCCACAGAACTCCCCCCCTCCCCGAAATCCTGGAGGGAGAAGGGGAAGAGGAATATCCTCCCCTCAGCCCTATTGTCCCCCTGGTTCTCTGTTCCTTCTGATTTTTTTTTTATACTTCTGCCTTTAAAAACAAAGAAACCTGAGGGAGGCGCTAGTGAGCCCGCTACCGAATGGCCGCATTTTAGTGAAGCTCTGTCTTGGGCTCCCCTTTCATATTGCTAGCAACCGCATTTCTTTAGCGCTGTCTCCCGGTTCTACTGACCTTGCTTTGCTGTGAGTCGGACGATTCAGCCTGTGCCCTTCTGTAAGGCTCTGAGTGCCGCGGCGCGATCTGAGGTCCGCATTGACATCCGGCACCGGTCTAGCACTTAGCTGGCTTCTGGCTCTGCTCCTGGCTGCCGACGTGCCTTTGATCGGCCCTCTGCCCCTGGAATCCTCGGCGCAGAGACCTCTATCCGCTATCTTCGGGAACGGGGGTATCTGGAGGATGCGAGTGTGAGCCTGGCTGGAAGCGGAAGAAGAGAGGGCGACCGGTGCTCCGGCGTTGCTGCGGCCTTGCTGGCTGACACTTCCCCTGTGGGACCCAGCTGCCTGCGTACAGAGGAGGTGAGAGTGCCTGAAACCCGGCGTGGAAGAGCTGGGCGGGTGACTGCGGTGGGGCTAAGTGCATCGGCAGCCATAACCACATGGCAATGAAACGCATGGTTTTCTTTGCGTTCCAACTCTCACCACACGGTCTCGATCACGTGCTGCTCCCCAGCGAATCAGACGTTGACTTTAAGAGCTGCTCTAGCCCCGGATTTCACAGCCATAGTCTGAGGTCCACCCTACTGCATTGTGCTTGTTCCTGATCCGGTGACTCCTATAACTTGTTTATTTGCTCCTGGCTCCATCACACTGGCTGCAATCTTTCCTCACCTTGGCTAGCCTGGCCGCTGGAAAATAACTTGCATCGGGCTCAGTATCTTTCTACATTTTGTGGACTCGGTTGCTTTGAGTGAACCTGGGGCTCCCCCTACTGACCAAAAGAGGGATCGCTTGGCATATATCTTTCCCCCCTGCTATACTTTTTTCTGTGTCCTTGGTCACCCTGCTCATAGCCTCTGCCGGCCTTCCTGTAGCGGGTCACTACATCTCCCAGGGCCGCTGGACTGTTAAATCACCCCATGGCTGCTAAGGCTAAAAACCTCGAGGCCTGGGAGGGAATGCGCTTCTCCCAGCGGTTGCAGGGCAAGAGTGGCGCACCATCTAGCCCAACCAGTCAACCACCCTTGGAGGGTTCTGATGAAGAGACTGTGAGCGAAAAGGACTTGGAACCCAGCCAGCTGTCTGCACACGCCCTTCTCCAGCGCGAACTTCGGAGGGGTTTTGAGGAATTGGCAGGCGAATTTCGCTCTATGCGCGAGGAGGTGATGAGCACAATCGCGGAACTCTGGAGTGACATTACGTTTACGTTTAATTAGACTTTATATACCGCCCAACACTAATAGCACCTGAGCGGTTTACAATACAAGTTAAAACAACTTAAAACAGTTTTTTAAAAACTGTTTAAAAATGGCTGAGAAAAAGAAAAGGAACGCCAATAAAACAGACAGGAGAGAGGAGAAAAGAAAAGGCAAGAAAGTAACAAACAACATTGCAATAGTTAAACATCAGGGAAACGGGGGGGAGGGGGTAGCAGAGGGAAAGGGGGGAGCTGGGGATGGCAGGTTAAATGCTAGACTGAAAAGGTGGGTTTTGAGTTGTGATTTAAATGTTTGATAAGACTCCTCTGCACGAAGTGAAGAGGGGAGCGAGTTCCAGAGGCTGGGGGCTAGAAAATAGAAGGCAGAAGTGCGAGTGGAAACAAGGTGAGCCTGGGAAGGTGAAGGGAGGGAAAGTCGGTTAGAGTGTATGGCATGGAGTAAACGGGGAGGGGGGGCGAAAATGTATCTGGTCAGCGAGATAAAGGGGGGTGCCAGTGCGAACGGCCCTGTGTGTGAGGATGAGGATTTTGTACTGAGCACGGAAGGAGATAGGCAGCCAATGATAGTGAAGAAGAAGCGGGGTGACATGATCAAAACGAGAGGCATGAGCAAGGAGACGGACAGCTGAGTTTTGGATACGTTGAAGACGAGACAATTGGGATTTGGGTAGACCAACAAGGACAACATTACAATAATCGAGACGGGACATCACAAGGGAAAGGAGAAGGGTAGCCAGGGCGGAAGAGGACAGAAAGGGACGGATGGAGCGAAGTTGTCTAAGAGAGAGAAAGGAACGTTGGATAATGGAAGAAATGTGATCCTTGAAAGAAAGAGAAGAATCAAGTATAACACCTAGGTAACGGAGTGAAGAAACAAGAGAAATAGATTGTGAGGGAAAAGAAGGGGCACATGTGGGGGAGGGGCCCCCAAACGTGAACCAGATAGCATGGGACTTAGAAGGGTTCACCTGCAGAAAATTAGAAGAAAACCAGGTAGCAATAGCAGCAAGACAGAGGTTGAGAGGAGTAATATCTGGGGAAATGGGGTCAGTACGGAGCAAAAGAAAGATATCATCCGCATAGTAGTATGCGGAGATACCAAACTGTTGGACTAGAAGGGTGAGGGGTGCTAGGAAGATATTAAAGAGAAGTGGTGCAAGAACAGACCCTTGAGGAACCCCACAGGAGAGGGGGGTAGAAACAGAGGAGGAAGACCCAGAAACTACAGAAAAAGAGCGGCAAGAAAGGAATGAATGAAACCATTGAAGAACCGTTCCAGAAAGACCTGCTTCCCGCAGACGGGTGAGGAGGGTGCGGTGATCCACTAGGTCGAAAGCAGCAGAGAGATCAAGAGAAACAGCCAGTGTATAGAGACCCCGATCATGAGCAGCGTGAAGTTCGTTGAGAAGAGAGAGAAGAACCGTTTCAGTGCTATGGGCAGGGCGAAAACCGGATTGGCGAGGGTGAAGAGTGAGGGAAGCTTCAAGATGGGAGGAGAGTTGTGTGAAGACCAGTTTCTCAAGAAATTTAGAAAGGAAAGAAAGGTTAGAGACGGGACGCCAGTTAGAAAGCACAGAGGGATCAGAAGAATGGGATTTTAGAATGGGGCAAACAATAGCGTGTTTCCAACCAGTAGGAAAGGTGCCAGAAGACAGACTAGAATTAAACAGGGAAAGAATATAGGGAGAGAGAGCTAGTGAGGGTTCGAGAAGCCAGGAAGATGGGACAGGATCAGCTGAGCAGGTGGTTTTGCGAAGAGAGAGGAATGTTTCCTGAAGAACAGAAGGAGTGATCAATGCAAAAGAGGACCAAAGATGAGATAACGTAGGGGCAGATTGGGATAGGGAAGGAGGGGGTGGGGAAGAGGATGGGGCAGGGGGGGAGGACACAACGGGAAGGACTGACGAAGGGAGTTGACCTTATTGACAAAGAAAGTAGCAAGGGAGGAAGGGTCGGGAAGGGAAGAAACAAGAGGAGAGGAGGAAGAGGAGGGAGAGTGAGAAGCAGTAAGGGAGTGCAGAATAGAATACAGACGACGAGAAGAGTTGGAAGAGGAGGAAATAAGGTTAGAGTAGTAGTCGCGTTTTGCAGAGTGAAGGAGGGACCGGTAGTGCTGATGACAGAGGCGAAAATCTGACAGTGTGATGGGGGAAGGACGCTTTCGCCAAAGCCTCTGCCCGGCGAAGGTGTCTACGGTGCAGAAAGAGACCGGGATGAAACCAGGGGTGGTGTGGGTGGTGAGGGGGGCGGGGACAGGAGCGGATTGGAGCGACCAGATTCAGAGCGGATTGGAGGGTAGAATTCCAGCAATGAGCCTGATCGTCCACAGGAAGAGAATCAAAGTTGGAGGGAAACAGAGTGGCAGAGGACGGGAATTGTAAAAGAGTGTCCGCAGTGATTTTCCGAGTAAGTGATAGTGCAGAGTGGGAGTCTGGAAGGGTAGAGGAGGTCAGAGGGGGAGCAGGGGCAGAAAACAATAGGCAATGGTGGTCTGACCAGGGGGACATTAAAGACCTGGGTACGCGTGTGGAGGAGGTCGAGACAAAAGTTGCAGACCATGATGGTGCCCTGGTGGATTTACAATGTGCTCTCGACAGACAACGTGCGCAAGCAATGGAGCTGACTTATAAAATTGATGACATTGAAAACCGCTCCCGTCGCAACAATGTGCACTTTCGAGGCATCCCGGAAGCGGTGGGAGGCGGTGAAGACCTGCAGGTGGTCCTCAGAAATTTGATTGCTGAACTGCTCCCGGCAGAGGACTTGGCTGCCCATGGGGCTGGAATGGAAATTGAGCGAGTACATCGTGCTTTGGGAAAGCCTCCTAATAACTAGCCCCGGGATGTCATTGCGAGATTCCTGCGTTATACCGATGCTGAGTTTCTCATACGCCGGGGTCGGGAGAAAAAAGCGATCCAATTTCACAAAGCAACGGTAACTGTATACCAGGACCTCTCCCTATTCACACTGGCTCGTCGGAGGGAGATGAAACCAGTCACGACGGTCCTGAACAGCAAAGGAATTCGCTATTTCTGGTCCTTCCCATTCCGGATGAACTTCCTCTTGGGTAACAAAGATCTCAGCGAAGGACCATACTGAGGCGTGGAGGGCTCTGCGCCAGGCAGGTCTTGTCGAGGATAATGCACTGCCTCAACTCCCGAATCCTAAGCCTCAACATTCAAAGTGGGTGGGCCGGCCAGCTTGACTTTCCCTTGAGCAGGAGGGTCTAACTTCCTGTCCGAGGAGCTCTGCTTAGGGGCTCTCCGCCTCCATGGCCAAGCTGGATCTGACTTGTTTTGTTGACTTTGCTGTTTTTCATCTCTGTTCTGGTTGGGCTATAGGCTTTTGGTCTGGAAGGGATCTGGGTATTTGTTCAGGGCTGCATGGGGGTGGTGGGAGGTGTGTTGAGGTTTTGTTAACGGGGCTTTACTGGAATGACACTTTACTGCTGAGTTGCATAACGGGGATAGGCATTCACACTTTATATTTGTAGTTAGGCATTGTGGGGGCCCGGGCGGAGTTTAGTTTGGGGTCAGTTTACCGTGTCCTGTTTTTTTCTTAACAGGCGGGTGGTGCTGACGGGACGGGGGGTGGGATTGGGGGGGGGGAGAGGCATACAGTTCGGGGAGGGTGGGGATTTGGGTGTGGGGAGGGGGGGTTTAGTAACCATTATCGGGATAAGGAGTATGCGGGTTGGGGAGACGAATCTCTACAGATAGCCGGGTTGCTTAAGGGTGCTGGACTCTCCTTTTGGTCAGTTATACATAGCTTACCAGCGTTGTGGGGGATGCATGTTGGGCCACAGGGGAGGCAGGGGGTGGGGGGGGGGCCTGGTGGTTGAATATCAATGCTGCGTTTGATTTCTTTGACTGTTAAGGGTCTCAATTCCCCTAGAAAACGATCTCTGCTGTTCTCGGAATTGAGGTCCTTAAAAGGGGACATTGTTTTTTTACAGGAAACACATCTCCGCGCTAACAATCAGGGGTGGTTAAAGCGTAACCCTTATACTGAGGTATGGGTGGCTTCGGATGTGCACGGGCGGAAAAAATGCGGTGTGGCCTTCTTATTCCATCAGAGCCTATCTATCTGGGTGGAGGAGGTTAAAACAGATACTCTGGGTAGGTGGCTTTTTGCGAATATACGATTGGAGGGTCAATTATTAACCCTAGCTAACATCTATGCACCCAATGAAGGACAGGGATCCTTCTTCATGCGACTGAAGGCCTTGCTAGCTGACTTCGCGAAAGGCCCAATTATATTCGGCGGGGACTGTAACGCCCATCTGGACCCACGTTTGGATTTCACGGGTAGTACTGCGAGGGTGCTGGGCGGGCCCGGTAAGGCATTGCGGAAGCTTCTGTTGGATCTGGGCTTGCGCGATGTTTGGCGGGAGACCCATGAAGGGGAGAGAAGTTACACATTTTACTCGCCCGTCCATCAGGTGCATACCCGCATTGATTATTTCTTGTTGGACCAGCGCCTGATGAATGAGGGAGTAGAGGCTGGCCATGGGGCACTGACCTGGTCGGACCATGCCCCATGTTGGCTCACCCTTCCGGCGGACTTGTGCAATGCCCGCCACTGGCTTTGGCGACTTGATGTGCGATTCCTTCGGCGACGGTGCGCAGTGCAGGAACATGGTCGTTTCATAACTGATTTTTTCAAGGTCAATGATTCCGGGGAGGTTTCACTCCCCATGGTATGGGATGCCTTCAAGGCCACGGCCCGGGGCCAGCTTATTGCTGAAGCGGCCCGCACGCGGAGGGCTTGGAGACGGGAATACTGTAAGCTGGTGGGAGACTCTTCCCGACTGCGCTTAGAACATGCCCAGACTGGATCGAAACGGGCCTTGCGCCAATGGAGGGTTGCTCGGGCTAATTTGGATGCATGTTTACAAAGAGAAATAGACAATAAACGTCGGAAATTGCGACAAACGTTTTTATGAGCTGGGGAATAAGACTGGCCGCTTTCTTGCCTTACGTCTTCGGCAGCAGCAATCTGGGAGGGTGGTTCGCGAGCTCCGAGATTCTGGAGGGCAGAAGAGGGTGATCTCTCGGGAAATTCGCGATATCTTCGCTACATTTTTGGAACAGTTATATAAAGCTGAACCTTTTGATTTGGCACGTGTGCAGAGCGTCTTACGAACGGTTACTTTGCCGCGGTTGACTGACTCAGATAGGGATCAATTAGACGCTGAACTTACAGTGGAGGAGGTGGAACTTGCCATCCGACAGCTGAAAACTGGGGGTACGCCGGGTAATGATGGCTTCCCCGCGGAGTATTATAAAAAATTCCGCGTGCAATTAGCGCCGACGCTGGTAGTACTCTTCAATGAGGTTCTGAGGGGGGCATCCCTCCCTCCTTCTCAGCATGAGGCTTTGATAGTAATGCTCCCTAAGCCAGCTAAGCCCCTACAAGACGCGGCCTCCTACTGCCCCATTTCCCTATTAAATACGGATGTCAAAAGCCTTGCCTCCGTGTTGGCTGCACGATTGAACCGGGTCCTCCCCACTTTGGTACATCCTGACCAGGTTGGGTTTGTGCCGGGGCGCCAGGCGGCAGATAATATTCAGCAAATGCTGCAGGTTATTTATGCTGCACAGCAAGACCCACAACCGACTCTGGTGGTGGGGGTTGATGCTGAAAAGGCCTTTGACCGTGTCAGCTGGGGTTTTCTCTGGTGCGTGCTTGATACGATGGGCTTGGGTCCTAACTTCATTCGCTGGGTTCATAGCTTATATCAAGACCCCAGGGCCTGTGTCCGGGTTAATGGGGGCCAATCGAGAAATTTCTCCCTGGAAAGGGGCACTCGCCAAGGATGTCCTCTGTCGCCGCTGTTGTTCGCATTGTGATGGAACCCTTGGCGCAGAGTTTTCGCGAACATCCGGGCATATGGGGCGTGTGCATGGGCCTTGTGGATTACCGGATTGTGCTATTTGCAGATGATATCATATTATCCCTGGTGAACCCCGCTGCGTCCCTCTCTGCTGCTATGCAGCTCTTTGAGACTTTCTCCCGGGTGTCTGGCTTTAAAATCAATTACACTAAACCTGAAGTCCTTAATGTTGGGGTTTCAGATGCGGTTTGTGAGGAGCTTCGAGCCGCCTACCCCTTCCGTTGGGTGTCGGGCGCCCTATGCTATTTAGGTGTGAATTTGACAGTGGAGCGGGCGGCCCTTTTAAAGGCTAATTATGAACCCCTACTCCGGCAGGTTCGGCTAGATTTGGAGACCTGGAATACCCTGATTCTCTCCTGGTTTGGCCGTATTGCGGTGGTCAAGATGGTGGTCGTTCCCCGTTTCTTGTACCTTTTCCAGGTTCTCCCTATAAACGTTGGCTCGGGGAATATTGGCCACTTGGCAAACCATACTTATGAAGTTTATCTGGCGGTACTGCCGACCGCGTTTGGCACAGCGGTTTCTCTATACTCGTACGCGTTCTGGGGGCATGGGGACTCCTAATCTTCACTGGTACTATGCGGCCGCGCAATGTCGTGCCGGGGTGGAGTGGATGATAGCGGATAGCTCCAAGCGATGGGTGCAATTGGAAATGCATATTGCGGGGGGAGCGGGATTGGGTGATCGGCTGTGGCTTGGCCCCAAGCTACGAAGTGGTATGCGTTTAAGCAATCCCTATATTCTTCATACCCTCCGCTGCTGGGACCAATCCTTTCGATCTCGCGGGACGGACTTGACCCCTTTGGCACCCATAATAGATAATGCCTCGTTTCCTCCGGGGAAAACTGATCCGACGTTCCGGCTTTGGGGACATAAGGGCCTTAGTCGAGCAGGACAACTGTTGACTGATGGTACGTTGCAGCCCTTTCGTACGCTCCAGGAGGAATTTGACCTTCCCGATAGTCACTTCTTCCAATATACGCAAGTGGCTCACTGGGTTCAGGCTAGAACTGTATGGCATCAGGTGGCCCGAGATTTGACGGATCTGGAACGCTTCTGTGAGGGGTGTACTACCACAAAAGGTCTTATAGCTGCCTTGTATGCCCACCTGCAGGCGCAGCAGCCGAGATTCAGCCAGCATAGAGAACTTTGGAATTCTGATTTGAATCTTCTTTATTCTGAGCAACAATGGGAACGGGTGGAGGGTAGGCTGTGGAAGAGCTCAGTAGCGATAACTGTCCGCGAAACTAACTATAAATTGTTATATAGATGGTATATGACACCTTCGCGGATAGCGCGCATTTATCCGGGGGTTACGGATCTGTGCTGGCGGGGATGTGGGCAGAAAGGTGTTTTGGTGCATATCTGGTGGTCTTGTCCTCACGTCTGAATCTTTTGGAGGGGGATTCACGCTCGTTTACAGCAACTTGTTGGGTTGAGCATTCCCTGGGATCCGGGCATTTTTTTTATTTGGGGTTGCCGTGCCTGCAGCACGTAGCCCCCAGCTAGCTTTGCTACGCCATGGCTTGAATGCGGCTAGGTTGTCTATAGCTTCGGTTTGGAAGCAGGCCCTCCCACCGTCTTTTTCTGTCTGGTTGGAACGGATGTGGGACACGTACACAATGGAGCGCGGGGTGGCAGTCGGTAAGATGCGTTTGATGCACTTTGAGCAGGTGTGGGAACCCTTTGTCCTTCGTTATGGCTCCTGATTGCTTAAGGGCGTGATACACTCTGGACATTTGCAGGTCTCCTGTGCTGTTGCGCGATGACCTTCTGCTGTACCGTTTTTTGCTCCCTGTGCGCAGATTGGCTGGCTTGTTGTCTTTATTATTGGCTGGTATAGAGGTTCGTGGGTGGGGGGGTGGGGGAGATAGGTTAGGGTGACTTGGGAGTTGGGGGGGGGTTGGTGGGTGGGTGGGGTTGAGGTTTTACTTTGAGGGTGCTTACTGTGGCTTTATGCCGAGAGGAAGGGAGTTGGGGAAAAGGGGAGGGGGTTGTGTAATACAATCATAACACAAAAACAAATGAAGGCATTTCGTAAGCTCGCCTTGTGATCTCTGTTAAGGCCTTTGGCTTTGTTATTCTTTGATATTGTACCATGTTTATAGTTTATGTTTTCTTGTATTTAATGGCTGCCTTTCAATAAAAAAAACCCCCAAAGAAACCTGCACCTTAACAGGGGAAATAAAAGCAAACTCTAACTAAACCTATCTTCTTAGTTGTCTCTTGAGTGAGCCAAGCACCCTGGCTCACAACCTCCTTCAGCTTCTTGGAGACTGAGCTTACTGGGTCTCGTGGGCGGTGCTAGCTGCATATGTACACTAGCATCATCAAAAAGATGACATGCTCAGTCTCCAAGCTGCTGGAGGAGGTGCACTACCCAGAGGTGCGGGACTGGACTTGAGGGACAATAAGGAACATAATTTTTCTCACATGACACGGGAACTCCCTCATATGTCCTGAGATCAGTCACAGTCAAACCACTTTCAGAGAGGAAGGGACAACAGATATCACAACCAAACTCAGTGGGAGAGATAGACGGCATTTCCTTTCCACTACGATAGACTCATCCATTTCAGATGGCTTATTATTGCACAGTTAGGGTCCTCCTCATCTTTTTCCTTTTTCTTACTTCTCTTATTTGTGACACCGTTGTTTTATCGCTACGAGTTGTTTCCCAATGTGAGTGGCACATGGAAGCTTCATTTATATACTATTATGTTTTTAAATATGGTTTTCATTGTGATATTAACTTTGTCATATATTTTAGCACGACTACCTTTTTTATTTACATAACATGCTCTTATATTCATGTTCTTATCTTATATGCTTAATGTTTTTAATTTATGATTGTTTTAATATGATCTCTGGTTCTTTTGGTTTCTGATTATGTCTTTTTACTATTTGTAGGAATAGTTTTATTTCTGCAATTTATGTATTTATGTTTTTATCATAAATTTGACATTCATTTTTATTATTTATTTATGTATGTTTTGTAATTCTTGAGGTGCGTCTTTCCCCCTGAAGAAAGCCTTGTGGCCGAAACACGTCAGGGCTCAATAAATAGAAATTACATTTACCTGGCAATTGTTGTTCCTTGAGGAACTCCAGTTCAGTCCTCCACCTCTGGGTTGTGTACCTCCTCCTGCAGCTTGGAGAAAGGGCATGTCAAAACTGTGACATCACTGGATGTAACCTGCGGATCTCTCCCATCATTCCCAGTGAACTACTGACAAAGCAGACTCAAAGGAGCAACAAATAAGTAACTGTTATATGAACTTTAACCTTATACTCAACAAATATTTAGAACTTATCACTTACAACTAAACTTGAAACTGATTTATAACTAAATTCCCCTTCCAAAAAGTAAAAGGAAGGCTGCTTCCTGCCCCTTTTCTCCCCTCCTTGAACCGAGCCACCGAAGAGAATAGAAAAAGAGGACAGACAGAAAATGCACGATTCCAAGACTAAACCGGATTCTACGCCCTCAATTACTGGTACTCCTGCTTGACCTGAAAACCTGCTCCTGAAGCAGCCATCCCCGGGCGGGAATGAGGACTGGAGTTCCTCAAGGAACAACAATTACCAGGTAAGTGTAATTTCTATTTCCTTATCGTTCCTCCAGTTCAGTCCTCCACCTCTGGGATGTAACAGAGAAGTATTCATTGGGAGGGACCTTTCCAACCGGCATGCAACACCGCTGAACCGAAACAAGCATCGTTAGATGTCAGAACGTCCAAGCGGTAGTGCTTACTGAAGGTATGAAGAGATGACCAGGTAGCCGCTCTGCAAATTTCCACTGGTGGCACCAAACTGTGCTCCGCCCAGGATGCCGCTTGAGCTCTAGTCGAGTGAGCCCGCAGCCCCACTGGCACTGGGCGGCCTTGCAAAATATATGCTGACGCAATGGCTTCTCTAACCCAATGGGAAATTGAAGCTTTCGCTGCTGCTTCACCTTTCCAAGGGCCCCCGAATAGCACGAAGGGCCGTTCTGACTTGCGAAAGATTTCTGAAACTTTCAAATACTGACTCAGCACTCTCTTTACGTCCAGACATCGCAAACTATGGTCCGACGCACTCTCCTCAGTAGAAGCAAGCAACAGAAGAGAAATCAATTGATTTAGGTGAAACGGAGAAACCACCTTTGGCAAAAAGGATGGCACCGGACGAATCGCCACCTTTTCCTTGGAAAATGACAAAAACGGTTCTCTACAGGACAGGGCCTGTAACTCCAAGATTCGCCTCGCCGAACAGATGGCCACCAAGAACACTGTTTTCAACGTTAAATCCTTAACCGACGCCCGATGCAATGGCTTGAAGGGCTCTTGTGCCAGAGCCCCAAGACCAAGTTGAGATCCCACGACGGAAGCAATATTCTGTGAGAGGGCTGAAGTCTAGACACCGCAATAAGAAAGCACAGAACATCGACATGGGAAACCAGTGCCACTCCCTGTATTTTACTTCTATAGCAAGAAAGAGCTGCCAACTGGACCCTTAAGGAACTGGCTGCCAGCCCTTTATCAAACCCGTCTTGAAGGAAGTTCAACACTACAGGAACCGATACAGTAGCCGCGTGTACCTGACGCCGGGAACACCAGTCCTCAAAGATACGCCATATACGAGGGAAGTGGACTTCTTTCGGGCATGAAGCAAAGTCGCGATGACCGCTCCCGATTAACCTTTCCTCCTTAACCTCGCCCTTTCAATGGCCAAACCGTAAGCAAGAATCAATCCACCTGAGGCATTTGAAGCGGACCCTGAAGCAACAGATTCTCCGACACCAGCAACCTCCAAGGATTCCCGTCGAGTAGTCGAACTAGATCGGCGTACCACGGGCGTCTTGGCCAATCCAGAGCTACCAGCAGCACTCTCCCTTGATGGGCCTCTATGCTCTGTACCATTCGCCCTATGAGCGCCCATGGAGGAAGCACACAGAGGAGACCCGATGACGGCCAGCGCTGAATCAGAGCATCGATCCCTTCTGACATTCTTTCCCGACATCTGCTGAAGAAGTGACTCGTTTTTGCTGACTGAAAGGTTGCCATGAGATCCATAATCGGCGGCCCCCATCTGTGGACAATCTGAGCAAACACCTGCGGATTTAACTCCCACTCTCCAGCATCCACATGCATCCTGCTGAGAAAGTCTGCTGTCTGATTGTCCTTTCCTGCAATGTGCGCTGACGAGATCGCCTGTAATCGCGGCTCTACCCAGGCAAACAATATCTCCGCCTCTTCTTCCATGGCCACGCTTCCCATACTGCCCTAACAATTGATGTAGGCTACCGTTGCCAAATTGTCTGACAGCACTCACACCGCCTGACCCTGCACCGTTGTTTTGAATGCCTGGAGAGCCAGAAATACTGAACGCAACTCGAGACTGTTGATTGATCACTGACCCACCTGGTCAGTCCAAGTCCTTTATGTGAAGAGGTCCCCGCAATACGCCCCCCAACCTTCGAGATCTGCGTCCGTCAGTAACGGGATCCAGAGCGGCTGTTCCAGGGGCATGCCCGCCTCCAGAGACCCTGGACGGAGCCACCACTGCAAGGACTGCCTGACTCTGAGAGGGCAGGAAAGCCGTTTGCTCAATGAATTGGCCTGGTGGGACCACCTGCACAGCAGCGCCCTCTGTAATGGGCGCATGTGTACCCTGGCCCACGGGACTACCTCCAAGGCTGCCGCCATTGTCCCCAGGACACACAGATAACTCCACACTGAAGGAGCCGGGGTGGCCCTGAACCTGCGTACCAGCTACCACAGAGCTTGAGCCAGTCGCTCCGTTAAGAACACAGCCCCTCTGCAAGTGTCGAACCGAACCCCCAGATACTCGATTACTTGGGATGGAACTAACTGGCTCTTGGCCGTATTGACCACCCAGCCAAGACTGCAGGAACTTCACCACTTGGTCCATAGCCTGCAGACGTTCGGCCTTGTATTTTGCCCGAATCAACCAGTCGTCGAGATAAGGGTGCACTAGAAGGCCATCCTTTCGTAACGCCGCCACCGCCGCCACCACCACCATGATCTTGGTGAAGGTGCGCAGAGCTGTCGCTAGACCGAAGGGCAAAGCTTGAAACTGATACTGCCCCCAAGGGAGAGCGAACCTCAGCAACCTTTGATGAGCCGCTCTGATCAGGATATTTAGATACGCTTCTGTAAGATCTATGGAAGTCAAGAATTCCCCTTGACAGACCGCCACAATAACTGCCCGCAAGTTTCCATTCGGAAGTGCGAGACTCGAAGACAACGATTCACTCCTTTTAGATCCAGAATTGGCTGAAACGACCCGTCATTCTTTGGCACCACAAAATAAATGGAGAAACGACCGCTGCCGTAGTCTGCTAATGGTACCGACATGACCGCTTCCAATTGCAGAAGCCGATCTAACGTGTGGCGAACTGCCAGCGTTTTCTGTTGACCTTTGCAGGGTGAAAGCACAAACGAGTCCTGTACCGGCCGGGCCAACTCCAGAGCGTACCCTTTGCGAATTATCTCCAACACCCACTGGTCGGACGTTATTTGGGCCCAGGCAGGAAGGAACTCCCGAAGTCGTCCCCTAATCAGCTGGCTTCCTACCGGAGCCCGCCTCGCTTCATTGCGACTTTCGACCTGGGGCTGTGGAGGACGCTGCGAAACCTCTTCCTGCTCCACAAAATCCACGATACCCCTGGGCTTTATAAGCAAACCTTCTTCTCTGGAAGCCTCCTAAGTGAGACGAACGAAACCTCCTGAAATCTCTAAACTGCCCCCGAGAGGCCGGCATGGACTTCCCTTGCTTAGGCTTGTCTTCCAGGAGTCTGCCCCCTTTGGACTCCCCCACATCCTTAACCAATTTGTCCAAATCCTCTCCAAAACAACAACTTACCTTTGAAAGGAAGCTTGCTGAGACGCAACTTGGAGGAACCATCAGCCGCCCAATTCCTTAACCATATGTAACGCTGTGTGGCTACCAAAGACGACATACTATTTGCTAACGCTCTGATCAAATCATAGTGCACATCAGCCAAATAGGCCGATCCAGATTCCATATGAGCCACCTCGCAGTTCTCCTGATGAGAGGATTGCCGCAAACACTTTGACCATCGAAGACACGCTCTCGCCACCCAAGCCCCACAAATAGACGCTTGCAATGAAAGAGCATTTGCCTCAAAGGCTTGTTTCAGCAATCCATCCACTTTTCTATCCTGTGCATCCTTCAGCGCTGCGCTCTACTGCAGAGGTACTCAAATCCAGTCCTGGAGGGCCGCAAACCAGTCAGGTTTTCGGGATATCCTTAATGAATATGCATGAGACAGATTCAAATACAATGGAGGCAGTGCATGCAAATATATCTTATGCATATTCATTAGGGATATCCCGAAAACCTGACTGGTTTGCGGCCCTCCAGGACTGGATTTGAGTACCTCTGCTCTACTGGGATAGTCGTCTTCTTCGTCACCGCCGACACAGCTGCGTCAATCCGTGGGAAACAAATCCTTTCCTTGTCTTTATCTGCCAAGGGATAGAACCTATTCAAAGTCCTGACTCCCTTAAGGGACGCTTCTGGCAGGTCCCACTCAACTTGTATCATGCGATCAACTACCCGGTACACCGGGAACACCACCTGAGATTCTCGCACCGCTTGAATGAGAGGGTCTTCCAACCCCTCCTCCTCCATAGGCTGCACTGCAGTCAGATTGAGTGACTGAAGAGATTCTGTGACGAGTGCCGTAAGCTCATCCTTCCAGAACACACAAATGATTCTAGCCTGATCCTCCGGAATTTCACCTTCAAGTTCCTCCATTGTAGATTCAAGCTCGATTTCAGCCTCCTCCGCCTCAGGCCATCCTAGGTCCGAAGGTTGATGGTCTATCGGCTGAGCTCTCTTAGGGGCACTTGCCCCTTTGTCAGCGCCCTCTTCCGCCCCAGACGGTTTCACCGGTGCTGTAAGGGCCATTGACTCAGGCAAAGTGCCTTGCTGTCGCATGCAATAGGCCTGATGCATAATCAAAATAAAGCCCGGGGGGGGGGGGGGAGGGGAGAAAAAAAAAAAAAAAAAAAAAAACCCAGCGGGGGTCCTGCAGCAGTTGAAGACAAAATCATAGCCAACCCTGCGGAACCCAGTGGCCTGGGCAAGGGCTGCCCTTCTGCCATTAACTCCTCCTCAGCCCTAGTAGCCGAGGTGTGGGACTCCTGTGTCATCCTGTCTTCCATCTGTTGCTCCATGGAGGTGGAAGCCGCTGCACACCCCTGGCAGATGCCCTCGTCTGATACTGCTCCTCTGCAAGTGCCACACACCAGGCACTGCGGCCGTGAAGACATTAGGCAGTGCCGCTAAAAGGCTAAGGGAGTAGGGCTAACCCAAAGGAAACAAAAACCATATCTCCCACAAAACCTCACACTCTCCCTATTATTTATGTATTCTTTTCTTCGCTTTTATTGGGTTTTTTTTTTTTTTTTTTTTAAAGAAAATCAACCTACCGCATCAAAGTTAAAAAGACCCCTGTCTTAGCAATTGAAAAATAAGGAATAAAGGAAATAAAATTATCCTGATCTGCCTATCACTATACTAAACTGAACCTCCGCTGCCAGCCGATCCGCAGAGCACTGCCATGCGGCCAGCCACATGGTCAAAATGGCCACCGCAGCTACCCGGCCCTGACTTGGCGCCAAACACACCCCGTCGGCCCTGAGGCTTCAATTTTGGCCCGCGTCCCGTTCACTGTGTGGCTGCTGGCTCTGAAGCCCCCTTAACTAAAGAAAAAGACCTTACAGCGTGCTGCCTTGCTCAAGCCTGCGCAGCGCCGCTCGTCACAGGAGCGAGCGGACAGCCGCGGAGCGAGCCCGTTTTCCCCTGCATTTCACTCCTGGCAATCCCGGCTGTCTGGAGCCGGCGGAGAACCGGTTTAGTGCAGAACAGCGCTCTCCTCCGTAAAGCCCAGGAGGAGAGAGTTGCTAGATAAAACAGACCTGATGCCCGAAGAGAGATAGAGAGGACAGCAGCAGCCGGTTCAAATCCCGTCTTTTTTTTTTTTTTTTTAAAGATACAGTACCTAGAATTACCAAAAGAAAAACAAAGATAGATGGATCAAAGAAAAAACTAACTCCTACTCTAACTGCTCCTTATCTGTTCCTCAAGTGAGCCCAGCACCTAGGCTCACTACGTCCTCCTGCTGCATGGAGACTGGACACACGGGATGATGGGAGAGATCCGCAGGTTACATCTAGTGATGTCACAGTTTTGACATGCCCAGTCTCCAAGCTGCAGGAGGAGGTACACAACCCAGTGGTGGAGGACTGAACTGGAGGAACGATAAGGAAAAACCTGTTCTACCGCCAATGGTGTTCCAGCTCCTTTGTTTGCCCATCATCCCAACATAGCATTATGTTTTGAAAAAAATAATTTTCTGTCCTGCCTCAGGAGATAGGGAATACACATATCTGGCTTCAGTCACCACTAGTAGAACTCCATTTTTATCATCTTACTGTTTGCTTTAAAAAAAATAAAAAAATCTCATCTGCTCCCTTCGAATCACATTCATTTACATATAATAAAAGGGACTGACGTGAATAAGTGGAACTGCTGCACAAGTGGCTCCCAGAGTAGAGTCTAACAAAAAAAATGAGTCAACACAGACTCGACAGCACTTAAAACAACAACATAGTAGGGGCATTTAATTTATTTACTTATAGTTGTCTGTGACAGATATATCACAACACATTTTATTAATTATCCTATTGGTCATTATCTTTATGGCAATCACAATAAGATTTACTACAAGCATTGTGTGAATTAACTGAGCCTTGCACTGACCTAGCCCCTTGTAAGCTACCCGAGTCTGATCCCCAGACTCTTGCCAGTTTGCAAGGCTGAGCTTGAGCATGGCAGAATAACCATTTCCTCCTCTACTACAGAGTTGCAGCTGCCTCCTTGGACTGGGAATTGGTGCCTTCTTCAGCTCAGCAGGCTGTATGGCTGGTTATTCTGTATTTTGGCATCTTGGGATCAATGTTCCCTCTAATTTTCTGTAGGCTGTGTGCGCATAAAATATCAGCTGTGCAGCTTTTGAAGAAAGGTTAAATTTTTGTGCGCCACATAATAGAGTTATATACTTTAAAATTTGACTACACGTCAGAATACAGTATGTACACCACATTGATTGCACTAGAAAATATTGTAGAACTTGTGAAAACTGTAAATACACAACAACTTTTAAATTTTAAGACGCCTGTGTTTTCTATCAGAATCAGAACCGTAATTTTTGTGTGCTCTGTTATAAAGTATGTGCGCTCGCTCGGCGAGGTGTGCGCGCGCACACACACGCACAGCTTAGAGGGAACAGTGTTTGGGATCAGTCAGAGAAAATCATTTGTCATTGCAAATGTAAGTCAAACTTTGTGACATAATGACAATTAGGTTTTGCTAGGGTTTTGGTATAAAAGTTTAGGAATTTTTATAAAGTTAGGATTTTTTATAGTTGTTTTAAAGGAGCTTTCCTTTCTAGTAATAATTACTGCTAAGAGATAATATTTACTAAGCACTGGTATGCTTCATTTTTCTATAATAAATTTACAGAGAACTGAAAAATGTACTTTAATCTGCTAATTTTCTTTCCTTGAGTTCTGCCAGATCAATCCAGAACAGATGATTGTGCTCCTCAGCCACAGGATGGAAACATACTCTCTGCAATGCATGCTCAACTGAACACAACTCCCTTGCTTTAACAACTACACTGGCTACCCATCATTGAACGTACAAAATTCAAATCCATTCTTACAATTTTCAAGGTCTTCAATGGCCTATCATTCACCCACCTACAAACACTAATATATGAGACCAAAGACAGACGCACAAGAAGAATTAGGTCCCAGAACACCCTAAGCATCCCAGTGCAGTTCATTAGATACAGGAGAGCCTTCTCTCTATATGCACCTTCTCTCTGGAAATAGATCCCGTGCTAACTCCGAGCCACAAAGAGCCTATTAACATTCAGAAAGGCCCTCAAGACTCATCTATTCACAGAAACTTCACTGATGACAGGACTTAATCCCATCACACATCACTCCAGTCCCCCTTACCCTCAATTCCCCTATTAGCCCCCTAATAAACCACTTTGACTGTAGGGATAAAGCGATATAGAAAAAACCTTTAAATAAAAGCTTGTGCGCTCTGCCCCATATAGGGCACCATGTAGCCACACATTCCTCAGTATTTCCTCTAACTTACTAATGTAAGATCTCGTCCCAAAAATGCCCCAACACTCAGCAGTTGCAACAGTAGCTGCAACAAAAACACTTCCCCTCACCCCCAAGGGCCAGGAGAACATTTCTAATTGTCATGGAAACCTAGCATTTGGGCTCTGTCAATCCGTGCTTTATATTTTTTTCATCCTTTTCATTTTCTTTGTTTCTGTATTGAGATCCTACCCTTTCCTGCCACAAACAAACCTCCGATGCTTATATTTCATCCTTTGTTTTCATTATTTCTGGCTTTTCTTTTGTGTTTTCATAAAAGGCATTTCTTATACTTTGTTTTTTTCTATGGAGAGACGTTCTTTATAATATATTCAGACTACTACAGTCTCAAGTTCCCCACAGGTTACTTATTAAGTTGTATTCCAATTTTATGGGCAACATAGTATTAGGACAAATTTGCAATGGTAGGCAGCAAACTACAAAAAGCAGTATCTTGCTTTGTAAAACTATATAATACTAACACATTACAAACTGAGTTTTCCAACATTTGAAAAAAAATTTCTCCTCAAGAATGATGTAAAGGATCCCTAATTCACTTGATTTCTCTTAACTAGGGAAGGTGAAATTTTCCAACCCTGTCAATTTCCTTTCCTTGATTCCTGCTAGATAAATCCAGGTGATGCAACACAGCCAGCAGATGGAAGCAGAGAGACAACTTTCAGCAACTTCAATGGTTGTATAACTGGTAGTGCAGCAGTTTGACATAAATCCCATTTTCTAAGAGAAAGAACTCCCTTGCCACTTAGCAGCAAGAGTACAGAAACCAAACAGAGAAGCAGCAGTGACAGAAGGCCTCCCCAACATGCCAATCCAGTCTTCCACTGGGCTGGTTCTGGACTAATATAGCAGGAATCAAGGAAAGGAAATGAATAGGTATGAAACATGTCATAGTCCTCATCATCCTGTTAGATCAATTCACGAGTTTCACATATCTAAGGTGGCCTAGTGGTTGGGGCAAGGTACTTCAGGCCGGAAGGTCGGGGGTTCAAATCCCACTAGAGGACAGTAACCTTGGGCCGGAAGGACTGGGGTTTCTAGTCCCACAGGTGCTCCTTGTGGTCTTGGGCAAGCCACTTAACCCTCTATAGCCCATGTTCCCTGTAAAATAGTTATCTCCAAGTTATATTGCCCTGTTCAATGTAATTTCAGTTTGTTCAATGTGAACCGCACTGATGCAGAATAGCGCGGTATATAAGAGAATGTAAATAAAATAAATAAATAAATAAAATAAATAAGCAAATAGGACCCAGGTTGGGAGAAAGCATCCTTGAGAGGATATTTTCTCTCAAAAGGTACAATCTTTGCTAGTGCCCACTTCTGACCTACAGTGCTTCACACAGATAATGCAGCAAAGACCATGTTGCTACCTTGCTGAACTAGACTCCATCCAAGAAGATGCCTGAGCTCTTATACAATGAGCTCTAAGACCATCCAGCGCTCGCATAGGACTCAGCAGGTGGGCTGAACTAACAGTCTCAGTACACTGAGGAATGGAGGTTGTAGCCACTGCTTGCCCTTCTCATGGAACACTGAAAAGATCAAAGAGGTGATATGAAGCCCAAGAGGAGTTTGTCACCTTCAAATAACTGAAAAACGCTCCTTAAAGTGCGCAGGAGGTGACTTCCTGCTGAAGATCTTCTGCAAAGAAGGCTAGAAGGCACCTGATTCAGGTGATAAGACAACAGAACCTTGGGAAGAAAGGATAGCACAGTTCTCAGTGAAACAGAGGTAGCCAAAAATGAAAAAGTACACATTCCTACATGAAAGCCTATAGCACGGCGACATGCCTAGTCAAAAAAATGGCCACCAAAAAGACCACTTTAAGGAGTTAGACCCCCAAGAGTGGCTTTTCGCAAGGGTGGGGAAGCTGTCAAGTAATGTTCCACTTCAGGGCAATCGGACACGAGGAGGCCAAAACTGCTTCATTAAGGAAGTGTGACACATTTGGGCAATAGCACACCACTGCCGCTACCTGGACCATAAGAGAGATGTTCCAGATCCTGATTAAGCCCAGTATGCAAAAAGGCTACGACAGAGGCCACATTGGCCCCCTGTGCCTTTAAAGTATGGGTGTCACACTCAGACTTAAAACCCTCCCCTAAACATTCATGTAGGTCAAGGAGATGGAGGCTCTATGGACCCTAAGAAGGGTATCCACCATGGCTTTGGAATAACCCTTGCACATTAGCTTACACCTCTCTATGGCCAGGATGTAAGCATGAAAGGAAAGGGATCCTCCATGAGGAGTTCACTGATGCAGCAGAAATAGAGTTTGCCAAGAGCTTTAGCAGATCTGTAATCTATAGACTGTGTGGCCAATCTAGGACCATCAAGATGGACAGACCTGAATGTGACATAATTCTGGGCAACACTCAACTTGTCAAAGGTCACAGAGGAAAGTAATACAGAAGACCATTCTGGGATGAAGGCTAAAATTGGAGCATCCAAAACATGCCACTCAAGGTTCCCTGCAGTGGCTGAATAAGCATTCTACCTTGGCATTTGCCTAGGTTGTCATCAGGCCAAATGCTTGGGAACTAAATACTTTCCAAAAAGCTTGACCATGATACGTCAAGCTCCCATTCCCCAGAGTCAGGAAAATTTTACAAACATAGAAACATTATGGCAGAAAAAGACCACATGGCCTATCTAGTCTGCCCTTCCATAATGACTCTATAATAGTCCCTTCTTTTGCCTTAGAGATCCTCTGTGTTTGTCCCATGCTTTTTTGAATTCAGATACTGACCTCATATCTACCACTTCTACTGGGAGACTATTCCACGCCATCTACCACTCTTTCCGTAAAGAAATATTTCCGCATATTACTCCTGAGTCTATTCTATGTCCCCCTCGTAGCTGAGCTTGCTTTAAATCGAAAGAAGCTCTCCTCCTGTGCATTTATGCCATGGATCTCTATCATATCTCCTCTATCCCACCTTTCCACTAAAGTATACATATTAAGATCTTTAAGTCTGTCCTCATGCGCTTTATAACGAAGACTACTAACAATTTTAATAGCCACCCTCTGCACCAACTCCAACCTGTTTATATCCTTTTGAAGGTGTGGTCTCCAGAACTGCACACAATAGTCCAAATGAGGTCGCAACAAAGACCTATACAGAGGCACTATTTCCTCCTTTATTCTGCTGGCCATTCCTCTCCCTATGCACCCAAGCATCCTTCTAGCTTTCATCATCGCCTTTTCTACCTGTTTAGCTACTTTAAGGTCGTCAGACACAATCAAACTCAGGTCCCGCTTTTCTTTTGTTGACAGAAGTACTCCCCCTCACACACACACACTGTACCGCTCCTTTGGATTTTTGCAGCCCAAATGCATGACCCTGCATTTTTTTAGCATTAAATCTCAGCTGCCAAATTCTAGACCATTCTTCAAGCTTAACTAGATCCTTCCTTGTGTTATCTACTCCTTCCTGGGTGTCTATTGCAGATTTTGGTATCATCCGCAAAGAGGCAAACCTTACCTGACAGTCCTTCCGCAATATCACTAACGATGTTAAAAAGAATCAGACCAAAGGACAGATCCCTGTGGCACACCACTGGTAACCTCCCTCTCCTCAGAGTGAGCTCCATTTACCTGTACTCTTTGTCGCCTCCCCCTCAACCAATTTCTATCCCAAACGGTAACTAGGGTCCATCCCTATGGTGCTCACTTTGTAGATAAGTCGTCTGTGCAGAACGGTGTCAAAACCTTTATTAAAATCCAAGTGCACCATATCTAGGGCTCTCCCTCGGTCCAACTCCCTGGTCACCCAGTCAAAGAAATCAATCAGATTTGTCCGACAAGACCTGCCTCTAGTGAATCCATGTTGCCTCTGATCCTGCAATCCACTGGACTCCAGAAACCTCACTATTTTCTCTTTGAGCAGCATTTCCAATAATTTACTCACCAAAGAGGATAGACTAACTGGCCTGTAGTTTTAAACCACATGCTTACTTCCACTTTTGTGTAAAGAGACCACATGTGCCTCTTTTCAGTCCTCTGGCATCACTCCCGACTCCAAAGAGGTATTGAAAAGGTCAGTCAGTGGAGACGCTAGAACATCCCCAAGTTCCTTCAGTATTCTGCGTCCCATCACTTTGTCTACTTTTAATTTAGCTGGTTCCGCCCGAACACAGTCTTCTGAAAATCATTTGAGATCCCCGTCGCTTCTGTTCCTATTTGTGGGTGTTTTCTGAGGTCTTGCTTCTGGCCCTTTATCTGTGAACACAGAACAGAAATATTTGTTAAGCAATTCCACTTTATCCTCATCAGCTTCTACATATTCCTCCTATTCACCCTTGAGTCTGACAAAACCACTTTTGCCCTTCCTCTTCTCACTAACATATCTGAAAAATTCTAACTCAGGAAAACCACTTGCCCATTTTCAGTGCCCACTAAGTGGACTGACAACAAAGCCGAGGGATGAACCTCCCCCCCAACTGCACAGAGCTAAAGCTCTTTCACAACGGCTGTGTTGCAAGTATCCCTTGGTTGTTTGTTCACCTATACCATCATTGTGGCATTATCAGAGAATATCCAGACCACCTTTCTATCCAATATGGTCCTGAACCTCTCCAGAGCTAGACAGATAGTTCTTACTTCCAACTTATTGATCGTCCAGGGCCAAGTTTGGGGAATCCAGGATATCCCATTCAGCAGAAGATTCTTTTGGAGTCATTGGCCCAGATACCTCTTGATCTATGCAGGAAAGGAAATACATTGAACAAGGGAGAACATGGGAACCAGTGTGCCAGAAGATGCTTCTGCAGAGGACACATATGTACTCCCTACACACAGCACCAAGTCCAAGGTTGACAACATTGAACTTATGATCTGTAGAAAGGCCATAATGGCTTAAACCAAAGATCCATCAAGAGCAGGACCCCATTTCCCACAGTGGCCAATGGACGTCACATGAACTTGGCAGGCTCCTAAAAAGGTAGACAGATTCCATGCTGCTTATTCCAGTGGATCTCTCTAGTCCACATTAATAACTGTTTATGGACTTCTCCAGGAGCTTGTCCAAACCTTTTTTAAATGCAACTACACTAACAGCTTTTACTACATCCTCCAGCAACGAATTCTAGAACTTAACTGCAAGCTGAATGAAAAAATATTTTCTCAGATTAATCAAATGTACTGCTTTGTAGTTTCATTGTATGTCCTCTGCTCTTTGTACTCTTTGAAGGAGCAAACAGCAAATTCACATTTACTTGTTCCACTGCACTCATTTTATAGACCTCTATCATATTACCCTTCTGCTGTTTCTTCTCCATGCTGAAGAGCCATAATCATTTAAGCCTTTCCTCAAAGGAATATCCTTCCATTCCCTTATTTGGTTGCCTCTCTCTGTACTTGTTCTAATTGTGTTATATCTTTTTTTTTAAAGATATGGTGACCAGAATTGCACACAACACTTAAGCTGAGTCACACTATGGAGCAGTACAGAGGCATTATGATATCCTTTGTTTTATTCTTCTTTCTTTCCTTATAATTCCTAGCATTCCATAGACTTTCTTGACTGATCTGCCCACTGAGCAGGGGATTTCAACGTATTATCTATGATGATGCCTAGATCTTTTTCCTAGGTAATAACTCCTAATGTAGAGCCTTGCATTGTGTAGCTGTAGTTTGGATTGTTCTTCCTCAAGTGCACAACTTTGTATATGTTCACATAAAATTTCATCCAACACTGGGATGCGCAGTCTTCCCAAGCACAAAACCTCCGAAACTGCACCTGCAACTTGGTCAGTGTAATTGACTACATAACCTAGCTGCTCCAAGCACTATAGCACCTTTTCGGCCACTACCTTGATGCTCTATGCAGAATTAGCCCAAAACCAAATACATCCAGGGACGTCTGTACTCCTACTTCTGCTTGCACAGGAAGCTGTGATCACTACCAAGACCCTTGAAAAGGTCCTTAAAGCTACAAACAACCCAAATAGAGGTGCTTAAAACTGGGAATGGCATCTGAGCATACCGAAGCAGAGATGCCTCTGATGATGCTTTCAAATAAGGATGCGAAAATGCATTTTAGAAAGATATAGGATGTAAGGAACTCGCCATTCCTTAATGCCGCAATCACTGAATGTAAGGTTTGCATGGAAAAGCAGAGAACTCTGAGCTTCACATTCATCCCTTTCAGAACCAAGATGGGCCTGAAACAATCATCCTTCTTCAGAACCAGAATTCACAGAAAACATATCATCCTTTGTCCTTGAAGGAAAAGGGATACAATAACTCCCAGATGGAATAGGCACTTTTGGCTGGAGAGCTGCAGGGGGATACCACAAAGGCATTTCAGAATTCAGCAAAAACTCTAGGACACAGCCTTCCTGAATGACCTCAGGCACCCACTGTTCCAAGGTGATGCAAGCCCATGCCAAGAGATGCAGCCAGTAGGAGGGTGCCTCTGCTTTTAACTCAAAAAGGGCCTGCCTTATCTCACTGGAAACCTTTGGTGCCTCCAAAGGAGGGCCAGCTGAGTCCCGGGATCTCTTGGCTCCCTGAAGGACTGTTCTCTACTCACCTTGTTGCTGTATGAGGAATAGGAGTAAATAGACCCTTATCCCACTGTCTGACAACCTCCAGTCTCTACAGTTTAGCTTGTGTGAAGGCTCCCTGGAGTCCTTAGGCATATTCTCAGGTAGCCTCTGTGGGTGGGCTCTCCCAGGATCCTTCGCTAACTGCTCTAGGGCTTCCCCCAAAAGCAACTTGCCCTTAAAAAGGAAGCTTGCTGAGGCCTAACACGGAGGCCACATCTGCAGACAAGCTGCACTATCAGAGACAGACATCTCCGCATCTCAAAAAGAGATATATCGGCATTAAGAAAGGTATAGAGAAGGACAACCAAAATGATCGAGGATGGAACAATTCTCCTATGAGGAAAGGCTAAAGAGGTTAGGGCTCTTCAGCCTAAAGAAGAGATTAATGATGGGAAATATGATAGGGGTCTATAAAATCCTGATTGTAGCTTTATGGGAGGAGTGGCCTAGTGGTTGGGGCAAGGTACCTCAGGCTGGAAGGTCGGGGTTCAAATCCCACTAGAGCAACCTTGGGCCGGACGGACTGGGGTTTCTAGTCCCACAGGTGCTCCTTGTGGTCTGGGCAAGCCACTTAACCCTCCATTGCCCATGTTCCCTGTAAAATAGGGATTTGAGATTTGAGATTCACCCACAAGATTTTGCTAACTATGCACAATCCAAGATTTGCCAGACAATTAATATCTTGACTACAACCACCACCCCTGAACGAGACTACCCTGCAGCTCTAACTGTATTCTCTACCCCAACCAAGAATGGAATTGAAGACACTATTATGGCCCTTAACACCTCCACATCTCAGTCCGATCCATGCCCAGCCTTCTGGATCAAGGAGCTCCGCAGCCACTTCAGCCCAATCCTATCCAATATAATTAACCTCTCCTTCACAACAGGTTCCTTCCCCTCAGCTCTTAAGCGCACCTCTATCAGACCTCTTTTGAAAAACTGCAAACTTGACCCCCAAAAAGTAGAATCATACAGACCTATTTCCAGTATACCTCTACTTGCGAAGATCATCGAAAAAGAGGTACAACGACAACTACAAGATCACGTTGACACTGCCGCACCATTAGACCCCTGCCAGCATGGTTTTAGGGAATCCCATGGAGTGGAAACTCTTCTTACCACCCTCTTCTGCAAGATAATCACTGGCATTGATGACATCCATCAAGGATTTGCTCTCATCTTTCTGGACATCGCTGCTGCCTTTGATTCAGTAAGTCACGAACTTCTCATAGGTCGACTAATTGAGAAAGGCATTACTGGAAGTGCGCTTGAATGGTGCAGATCTTACCTGTCTGGAAGATGGCAACATGTGCGTTCTGGAGGCATGACATCGGAACCTTTCCACCAAAATCAGGGAGTCCCACAAGGATCCTCCCTTTCAGCCCTCCTATTTAACATTTACATGCAACCAATTTGCAAGATCATCCGATCCTTCAATGTGGACTGCATGTTATACGCTGATGATGTCCTCCTGTACATACCCTTCTCTACGGAACATCTAGACCTCTCTCCACTGACGAGCTGTTTCAACGCAATTTCTGACTGGCTTTTCTCCCAAAACCTCCGAATACAGCATAAGAAAACGGAAGTACTCTTCATTACGAGGAACCCTAACTTCACACCACCACAATTCCTTAAAGTAAAAGATGCAGAATTACATGCTAAACCATCAATACGCTACCTCGGAGTCACCTTGGATCAACGCCTGGACATGAAAGCCCACATAGCGAATACAGTCAGGGCAGTATACTATAAGATCCGATCACTTAGGCATCTACGATCCATGCTTGAACCGAATGACTTCAGGACTATATACCAGGCGTTGATCATACCTCACTTTGACTACGCTAATGCCATCCTTCAAGGCCTGCCCCTATCCACCTTACACCCCCTGCAGCTCGCCATGAACGCTGCAGCAAGGGTCATCCACGGAGCCTCCAGAAGTGACCACGTTACACCTCTGCTGATACAACTACATTGGCTACCTATCCAGGCTAGAATAATGTTCAAGACTCTGTTACTCACTTTTAAAGCTCTTCACAAGCTCTCCCCGGAATCAATAACTGCCCTCATCCACATCACATCTCCTAACAGAGCGAGGAGATCCGCAGCGACAAACACCCTAAAAGTACCGAAAGCTTTAACAGTTTGCACAGCAACTACAGCCAATAGGGCGTTTAGCATCAGCGCACCAAGATGCTGGAACGCATTACCTCCAGATATCCGGGCTATTGAAAGCCTCACACAATTCAGGAAAGCCCTTAAATACCATCTTTTCAATAAATATCTCATAGAACCAACGCACTGAGATAGAGAGCCAATCCGCTAAGGAAATATATGGTTTCCCAACAACATGCCATTAAAGTTGCTCTAACAACAACATGCCATGAAAGTTTCTCTAACTCTTAGTGGTTCATTTGTATCTACTGAATCCCTTCCATATGACTCTATGTAACAATATTTGTAAATAGTTTACCACTGTTATCCAAGATCATGTAGCAAATGTTGTAAATAGTTACCCCTGTTATCCAAGTTTCTTACCCTGTTATCTGTAAACTCATACATGTTATCTGTACTGAGCATTTTTTGTTCTATGTAAACCGCGCTGATGCTGAATAGTGCGGTATAGAAGAGATCGTAAATAAATAAATAAAATAAATAATGCCCTGTTCAATGTAATTTCAGTTTGTTCAATGTAAACCACCTTGATATCATGAAAGGCGGTATATAAGAAATGTTAAATAAATAAATAAAATAAATGATGCATCCCCTAACCCTTGTAATTTTTGAAAGGCTAAACAAAAAGTAGTATATTAAAACACGTGGAAGCCAATTCAGACATGTGCATACCTAGGCCATCCGGACGTCCAGACATTTGGATGGCCTGGGGATGCACCTGATTCTGCTCCTGCAGGGGGCTAGACGGCCCTATGGGAGCACAATCACAGCATAAGGCCGGGGCATCCAGGTTGTGCCGATTCAGGCATCCCGACACTTAGCCGGCTAGCCCAGCCAGGCTTCTGCATGGAGCTGCGATGCCATGGCGTCATGTTGCTGTGGCACCGCGGCTCCATGCAAGAGCCGTGTTCTCCAGCAGACCCTGAAATATTGCTTTCCCCGCAGTCTGATCCCCCCAATCGGGCCTCCCTTTCCCCAGCTGGATCCCACATCTTCCGACATCCAAGGTGACTTATCCTACCTCAGAGGTGAAATAAGTACCCCGTCCAAATGGCCAACTCTGGATGTACTGGGCCAATCCTGGAATCGGCCCTGTACATCCAGGGTAGGCATCACGCCTCCAGGCCTGTCCTCGCGCTTCCTTCGGCCCACCCCTTCCTGCTCCCATACAGAGCTCCCCGCAGAGCTCTGCTGTATGTGCGGGGAGGTTTGTGGCTGCATCGGCACCCGAGCGTTTAGCGGGGATGGACGTCCGAACCGGATGTCCATCTCTGCTAAACTTAGCTGATCTGAATCTACCCCATAGAAAATAACTTTTTTCCTTTCAACGTATAATTAATCTTTGAAACTTATTGCCAGCAGATATGATAAAAGCAGGTGGCGTAGTTTGGTTTAAAAAAGATTTGGAAAAATTCCTGAAGGAAAAGTCTGCAAACCAGAGCTAGACAAATCCCAGGTTGCTATGGCGACCAGAGGTTTGTGCCTGGGATTCCCCTCCTCCTCCTTTTAAAGAAAAACACGATCGTGAACAGAAGACAGCCGCAATCGCAGCAAAGACCCCCCCCCCCCTTCTGTCTGCCCATGAGGATCTGATCTCCCTGCCAATTATTTTTCTTACAGCACTCTCTTCAAGGCAAGAAAAAGGTTCTAGGGGCTATATTTAAATGTATTTATTTTGAAGACTTGGTATACCATCAGATAGCACAAGAAGGCTATATGGGGGAGGGAAAGGAGACAAAAGAAAGAGGAAAAGGGGGGGTCACGTGGTGATGGTGAGGTGAACGGTTGTGTTCTTCTGCTGCTCCCGGCCCCAGCCAGCTCGAAGTGCTACATTTAAAGTTTTTGGTTCAACAAAGTTTGTAGCAGAAGTTAAAGGGTGGATGGCATCCAAAACAGAAACCTGCAAGGTGGCAAAAACGACTGTGTTGGCTGGGAAAGCTCAGAAAAATATGCAACAGCCGACAATGGCAGAGTGCCTCGTGGGGTAAGATGGCAGAAGTGCGCCCTATACAGCAACGCCCAAGTAAGCAGCATCCAGCAATCAATACCATCAGCCACGCCAGAAGGTCTCCCTTTAGAGAGCATAAATGTAGAGACTTACACCATTTTGGTGGCGATTAAAGCAAGTAATCAGGAGCTCTCGGGGAAGCTAAACGCGATACAGTCTGGGAAGCTTGAGCAGAGTTACAAGCAGTGGTCACCAGGATAGACCAGGCAGAGTTGAGGATAGTGGGAATGGAAGGGGATCTTTCGGTTTTAAAAAGAGATTCCTTTGGAAGGCCACATGATGCAATGAGCAGAGTAGGACACGTTTTGCTTGGCTCCGGGGCTCCTCGCCTTCTTTGATATTAAACCTTGCAACTTCTGACCCGAACGATACCAGTTTTGCTTCTGGGGCCAAATGACTGTGACAGGAACCAGACTAACAGACTTTTGCCTCCCCAAGGGCTGAATAGCAACAAAGATAACCAGTCAAGAGAAAAACCAGGCACCCCAGGCAAAGATGGCCACCAAATCACCCCTTCAACAACAAGCGGAGCTGCCACAAAATCTGTCTGAGGAAGTGTCGTCAGCAGTGGTGCAGATGCTGAATACAAGCTTTAAAACTCTGACAGATAACTATCCCAGGTTGCATAAATAGTTACGGACTTTACCGGCCGTATGACTCTAGTTGAACGGATTTCAGATGTTGAGGATGCACAACAGGCCCGGTCCAACTATTAAACAACTGGAGGGCCTGATAATCCAGCAGGAGGAGAAAACACACGACCTTGAGAACAGAGGTTACCGCAAAAACCTCTGCTTCATGGGGCTGGAAAAAACAGTGGGCGATGCAGAGCTCCAAGACTTCCTGAAGACGTGGATACCACTCAACTTATGCTCGCTTGAACTAGCTGGGAAAATAAGACTGGGGTGAGTCCACAGCTTGGGGCCACACAAAGATAACAGCTCCCGCTCCAGAGTGGTGATAGCTCCCTTTCATGAATATGGAAGGACACCGTGCTCTGGGTGGTTCGGACACGTCAGAATGTAGACCCTGCGACCAAGAATATCTTGATTTTTCAAGACTACTCAATGGACAGGACTTGGCTGCCCAGTGGTGTGTAAGAGCCACCACACACTGGACTGCCTACATCTTTATTTGTATAAACAATACACTTTGGTGGGGGGAGGGGGAGCAAGGAGAGGGAGAAAATGAGGGAGGGAGGGAGGGAGGAAAAAATGATAAACATTGTGTTTATAGCTGTTAGATAGACCATGATCATATGTTTCCACTTGCTTACATTTTCTGATATGATCTGATGTTTGTGCTTTGTTGATTCAATAAAACAGTTCAAATATAAAAAGAGATTCCTCTGAACAAGTTGCGCACATCGCTAAATTACTTGCTAAGATTGACGTCCCAGAGAATAGATCAAACATTCGCATTACGTGCGAACCAGAAGCCTGGGATCAGAACAACATGGAGGACTATGTGGCGAAGTTGCTGCGAGAACTATGCTAAGACCCATTAATGACGGAGGACATGGTGGTGAAACGAGCCCATCAGGTCCCATGTGGAAAGAGGGGAAAATCTTAGTTGGCGTCAGCCGATACTGGCCAAACTACTAAACTATAAGCACCGAGAACTGATTTTGCGACAAGCCAGAAAGATTGGGGCCTACACACACAAGGGTCATAAAAAATGGATTTTCCCCAACTACAATGCTGAATTGGCCAAAAACAGCAGATCTTTCCAGAAGTAAAAAGGAGACTATAATATGGAATTGTACAAGTGCTTCTGTACCCCGCTCGAATGCGGGTATTGTGGCAGGGGGAGACATTATTTTTCATGGACCCTAAGGAATTGCAGCGCTTTCTTTGGCTGCACTTCCCATACAATCCTCCGTTTGCAACAACAGATCACACCAGACTCGTAGGATTTCTGGCACACCACTGGAAGAGTCTCAGAGCAGCGGGAGAGAGAGATCGTCAGAGTGTAGTGGAGGAATTTGCACATAGCGATGATGAAAGAAATGTTTTATCTGAACAAGGCTGAAAGCAGCCCTGAACAGTTGGAACATTTGCTAAGACCATAATTACTGGTGACTTGGTATATGGGAGTCTTCTATTTGAGAAGAGGATCTGGCTGGGGGGGGGGGAGGTAAGGGATTGGAGAAATGTTATTTATTTAACCAGTATTATATACCACCTTATCCTTCAATCAAAGTGGTTTACAGTGAACTAGGTTGGGTACATTTATAAAAGGATGGGGGAAGGGGATGGAGGGGAAATAAACATCTAAGAGTATTTACAATTAAATGAGTCAGTTGCAGACTGTGTGGTCATGCCTAAAGCCAGGCTATGTGCCCTGGGAGAGTTCATAGCATTCTGCGAACAGAGTGGTCTTGAGCATCCTTGGGAAGTCTTTAATGTCTCTCGTGGCTCTCATAACGTCGGGTAGGGAATTCCATAGCTCCGGTGCATAGAGGGATGGTGCTCTTCTGGATGTGGCATGATTGGTTCTTGGAATTCTACAAGGTTGATGATCCTATTGCTCATGTTGCTTCTCCTAAGTCTCATGCTGGAGTCCCTGATTACTAGATTTTGAAGGGCATTGGCTGAAATGTTGTTAATAATCTTAAATATGTTCAAAGTTGCTTTGTATCGTGCACATACATGTATGAGCAACCAGTGGAGGTGCTGGAGTACACGTGTGATGTGATCATTTCCAGCCATGCTTCTGATGATCCTAGTTGCTGTATTCTGCACCAGCTGGAGGGGGTGGGTGGACTGTTTAGGGAAGTCCTGATATAGCGAGTTACCGTAGTCCAGTATGGTTGTGACGAAATGTTCTGAAGTGATCCTGATTTAAGAGCGGTTTGAGTCTCCTGATGAGTTTCAGTTTATAGTATGTCTTTGAAGCTGTTTTGTTAATGTGTGAAAGGTTTAGCTTGCTGTCTAGGGCAATTCCTAGGTATCTTACTTCCTCCTTCACTTTGATTGATCTATCCTGGATACAGATTCTGGTTGGCGGGTTAAAGGTGGTACTTCTGGTAATGAACAAAGCTTCTGTCTTGTTATAGTTCACCGACAGATTATTGTTGGTGAGCCTAGTCTCCTAGGGCTATAAGCGGTTTGTATTGGGAGTTGTTCGCGCAGATTGTCTCCAATACTGTCGAAAGGTCTGCGGACTTGGCATCTGGAGGTCCGTATGTAAGGCATATGGTCAGGTAGTTATTAGAGATGGAGATTGTGTTTGTCCCCATTGTATTGATAGAGGATGTAGCCTTGAATCTGTAGTAGCTTTAGGCTAGTATCAGAACACCTCCTCCTCTCTTGTGCATTCTTGTGCAGTTGAATGCTCAGTAGGGATAATTTGATTGAGTATAACCTGGTCCGTGTCCGTTAGCCAAGTCTCTGTGATGCAAATGATGTCCAGCTTGCAGAGTCATATGTTGTCCAGGATGGTGTTTGGTTTATTTCTGACAGATCTTGCATTGATTAAGGCGCACTTGATTGGGGATCCGATAATGGGGCTTGTGTGTGCAGGGGTGTGAGATGCACATAAGAAATCTGTATTAGATTATGGGACCTTCGCGCTAAGCGCCTGGTTTGTTGGTAATATAAAGTGGTAACTGGTATATATGGTAGTGAGAACACGGGAGTAGGTGATGTGTAAGTTATAGTGCCTGTGCAGATGGCCTGTTGCATTAGGATTAGTATTAGTATAAGGTAAGGGAAAACATGGCTATAGCAGGATCACATATTGAGGGGCTCACTATCTCACTCCAGATTAGAATAAGTAGGTGGAGGCAATTTATTTATTTATTTACATTCTCTTATATACCGCGCTATTCTGCATCAGTGCGGTTTACATTGAACAAACTGAAATTACATTGAACTTGGAGATAACTATTTTACAGGGAACATGGGCTATGGAGGGTTAAGTGGCTTGCCCAAGACCACAAGGAGCACCTGTGGGACTAGAAACCCCAGTCCTTCCGGCCCAAGGTTGCTGTCCTCTAGTGGGATTTGAACCCCCGACCTTCCGGCCTGAAGTACCTTGCCCCAACCACTAGGCCACTCCTCACTCCACTTCCTTATGAGTTACTCAAAAGAGGCTCTCTTACCTCGATTTCAGTGCTCCTGGTGCTTAGGTTCGCCCGACTCCACCCTCCTATGTTGGGATTTTCTTATTCCTGCATGCAGGTTATAGTAGGGCACACTGTGTCCGGGTTATGTTTTTTTGTTGCGTGGGGGCAACGGGTAGTTATTTAGTGTGTCCTATCCCTTCTTTGTTATGGGGTTGTCTGTGGCCATGCTGACCCTCAGTGCCGGACCCCTATCAGGTCCCTAAGGGGAGAACGTACAATCAAGCGGCTATCAGGTGATGAGCTACACAGCAGGAGCAATGCAGCTAGCCCCCTGCTTGGAGGTCCCCCCGAGCATTACTGGGATGTTCTTCCTGGCTCCACCCAAGAGGTCTCCTCCTAGAAAGTCTTTCAAGTTCTTCTGGTTATAGTTGTGGTTTGTGTGTTTATAATATGTTATTTATTGCATGTGCATGTGAGCGGGGGAAGGTTATGCATCATTGCAAAAAGATACTCGCTGGTGGATTATTCGGAAAATTCATAACCTACGATTAAGACAATACACTTGTTTCTCCTCTGTCCATAGGACATACTCATGTCTGGATTTTTTTTTACACTCACGCCCTCCCTTTGTCCGATAGTAACAGAGTGTCAAATGGGAAATATAGTTTGATCGTACCATGCTCCAATTCAATTAGTTTAGGGAGGGGGCAGGAGTTGTAGGAGGGAGACAAAATTGTGGAAGCTCAATACCTCTCTCTTAACGGATGCAGGGGTAGTGCGAGAAGTGGAACAGATGCTAAAGGAATTTCTTTTAATAAATGACATGAAGAGGTATCTCTGCTAGCGATTTGGGACGCGTTAAAGGCAGTACTGAGTGGCTCCCTTATTGAGATAGGATTGTGAAAGAAAAGAGAGTAGTGCTCTGCGTCAGTCCTTGGAAAAGGAGTTGGCAGACTTAGAAGGTATTCACATGGCCCATCCTTCTCTAGATATGACTTCTCAGGTTTTATCGCATCAGGTGGAGTTAAATGCAGTTATGGAAGCAGAGATGGAGAGCCTCATGAAAAAAGACCACCCAACAGTATTATTACCAGGGGGAGAGAATCAATCCACTATTGGTTTCACAATGAAAAAAGCGGCAAGCCCAAACTACCATCTTACAGATGAGGGATGACACAGACAGATAAGACATGATCGGCAAGGAAATGAACGGGTCTTTAAGCAATACTATACCTGGTTATACACTTTGGAGTGCACCAAAGACCTTGACCGAATCAAGGAATATTTAGCAAATAAACTACCCAAACGATTAACTGAAGAACAGCGGGAATGGTTGGATGGACCAGTTAAAGGGATTAGAGGTGTGCCAGGCGATATCAGGGCAGGTCTCCGGTAAGGCGGCAGGACCATACGGGTTTCCATCTGAATTCTATAAAACATTTGCTAATGTTTTGGCCCCCTTTCTGGCCCGGGTATTTAATTACATCAGAGATAGCGGTAGGGTATCAAATACATTTTTGGAAGCACATATTATAGTGATACATAAAAAGGATAAGGACCTGAGGTCAGTGGGCTCCTATCGCCTCATCCCCCTTATTAATGCAGATGCTAAACTGCTAGCGAAGGTATATTATACAGAGCGGCTTAATCAGATAGTCCCTAATGAGATACACTATAACCAAACGGAGTTCATTAGAGGGTGCAATGCTGCAGACAGGGTCTGTCAGGTATTGGACTTAGTGAGTCAATGTGAGAAGAAGCAGAATTAAGCGGTGGTCTCCTTGCTTTTGACGCAGAGAAGGCTTTTGACTGGGTAGAATGGTCATATCTTATGCAAGTGCTGAAGGCTTTCAACTTTGGCCCGGCCATACAGCGGGTGGTGGGAGGATTATGCAGCAACCCTATGGCTAAACTGAGGATCAATGGGGTGCTCTCTTCAACTTTTGAACTGAGGACAGGTACCCAGCAGCGATGCCCGCTATCCCCCTTGCTTTTTGCTCTTACCCTCGAACTCTTTGCGCAAGCTTTGAGGCAGAACAGAGGAATAAGGAGAGTCAAAGTGGGGGGGTACGGAACAAACTTGTGCTATATGCAGATGACACGCTACTTTTCCTTTCAGACCCCCAGTGCTCTTTAAGAGAATTTGAGGGGGAATGTTTGGCCTAGGGAGAGGTCTCTGGGTATAAGTTAAATACCACAAAGTTGGTGCTACTGCCTTTTAATGTCCCAGAGGCTCAGGTTGGAGAGATTCAACGACGACATCCATATCAGTGGGAGTGGGACTCATTATTATACCTGGGGGCTTGAATACCGTGTTTGGGAGATAGGTTGTACGATTCACATTTCCCACCATTACTCAAACGCATAAAAAAAAAGAGGATCTACAGGGTTGGGCTTTTTTGTCAGTATCACTTCTAATACGTATTAATGTTATAAAAATGAATATACTCCCCCGATTGGTATATCTTTTTTTGATGCGGGTATGTCTGATACTGGATGCTTTTTTTTTATATTGAGTTGAAAAATGCTTTGGCGCGTTTCATATGGGCAGGGAGACGGGCTAGAATATCACTCTGCAGCCTGACCCTACCTTGAAATCAAGGGCGATTATCATTGCCCAATTTTTAAATGTATTATTGGGGTGCGCAGGTTAGGGCAGTTTATTATTGGTGGATAGATCATTCAGCACAACACTGAGTGGCACTTGAAGCATCACAAATGAATGTTCCAGCTATGAAATATATCCCCTTCTGGCTCACTCTACCATTGCGTAGGGCCTCAGAGCTGCAACCTATAGTATATGCCACTTTAACTATCTGGCAATGAGTGAAGTGGCTTGGATTTAAACCAGCACTCGATTGCCTTATTTAACAGATGGATTTTTGTTTCCTCTGGGTAATATGGACCCGAGTCTGTTTAGGTGGCTGCGACTTAAGATGGAATGAGTATTAGATTTTATGGAGAAGGATCAGTTTCTGAGAAGGGAAGAGATAATGCAGAGATGTACAGTGGATCCTTCCAAAGTATTTGCGATTATGCAGCTTGAGCATTTTCTGACCTCAAAGAGGGGTTTATTTATTTTATTTAACAATTCTTATATACCGCGCTATTTTTCATCAGTGCGGTTTACATCGAAACAATAAACACTTGGACATATAACTAGTCCTATGTTTACAGAGAACAGGGATTAGAACATGGGAGAACAGGGGGAACTATATACATTTGAGATTTAGCTACTGGTAATTAACAGATTGTATTCATAACAAGATTTTGCTGTCAGTTTAGCTTACATCGTGTTTGTACTCTGTTGGTAAAGAGAAATTAGAGAGCTGTGATATAGTATGGGATAGAATTAGATTTTATTGTAAATGTGATTTCACTTGCCATATATGAGTGAGTGTGTGGGTGGGGGGGGGGGGGATTACCCAGCTGTGTAAAGTGCAAGAGGAACAGGTGATGTTTGATGGCTTTTCTAAACTGCATGAGGTCTTTGATTGCTCTTATGTCAGCAGGTAGTTTGTTCCAACATTTGGGGGCATAGCTTGGTATTTGTAGGCGCTCGACCCTTGGAAACCTTGTTCTGGAGACTTAAGAAGGGAACGGGACTTCTTGTACAGATTTATTTTATATTTATGAATTTTACAATAAGTTCAAGCGTAGATGTACACTCAAAGAAGAAGCCGTCTACAATACAAAAAGGAAAAGGACGTCAAACATCCTAAAAGAAATAGACTGCAACCCACTAGCCCACAACTTGGAAGCGAGTGGAAAGAAACAACTCCAAACCAAATCTGAAGGAAAAAGAAGACTGCCAGTAAGGCTCAAACCAGCAATTATTAAATTATAGCAGCATTCCCTGTCTCTGCTTCAGCAACTCTCTGGGCACTCCAGAACGCCGAAAGTTGGGGAGGGTCATAAAAAATATAGGAAACTGCCTATAACCTAACAGAACATTTGCATGGCAATTTTAGGAAAAACTGACCCCCAACTGCTGTATTCCTGGACGTAAAAGAAGAAACTCTCGCCTCCGTCTCTGGGTTTCCTTACATAGGTCTGGGTAAACCCGAACCTGAAACCCTCTAAACTTAAACGTTTCTGAAAAAACATTTTCAGAAACCAATCCCTATCGTGGGATAGTGAAAAAGTCACCAAAAGAGTAGGAATACAGGCTCCCTCGCCCAATGTCTCCAATATTGCGGAGACATCAAGCGAGTCAGCCCACTGGACCCCTAAAATAGCCCCCTCCTCTGAAGATCTTCATCCAGTTGGAAGATAATATAATCTAATAACAGGGGGATGTGACTCAATAGGGGCACCAAACACTTCAACCATATACCGTGTGACGCGGGGGCCGGGCGGAGTGTGCGCGCGCGTGTGCCAGCACCCCCTGGTGGCGGCGTAGTAGTTCCACCAAAGGGTGGGTTCCGCGGGGCGCCGCCGCTCACTGGTCCGCTGTCACCAAGAAGGTTGGATTGGGGTTGGCCAGGTGCGAGGGTCAAGGGTATCAGCCTTGTGCCGGCCTCGTTACCAAACTCCCAAAGAGAAAAATTATACTCTTGCACAAAGTGGAGGAAAAATGAAAAAAGCTTTTATTCCCCTTTTTTGCACTAAGGGTTCAAATCATACGCACAACACACTGGTAAACGTAACAGAAAAAGTCTGCAACGGATTTTCCAAACAGGGCATGAACTAACCAAAAAGGGCTGTTAACTTCACAGTATCAAAAATGTTCAAACAGTAATGCTTCATTCACTGCCAGATCCATGGAATGATTCAATCTCATCCACAACACAATAGGTACATTCCATTGGGCTATCCAAGTCCTCGGATATAGATTCCACTTGCATGGCCTCCTCCTCTGACTGCTCTGGGGAAACCGAATAAGTGTCCTTCCCTGGAGTATGTTCTGGTGTTTCCCAGGGCTTAGCCAAATGTTTGGGCCTAGGCTTCTGCAAGGTGGAATACCACAGTGGCAGCTCTTTTTCTAAATGTTTAAAAACATTTTCTTGGTAATGTTTTCCTCTGCCAGTTCTTTGCTTATAACAGCTGTCTTTTAACTTATATTTCTGTCCTTGTTTATGATAAGGAGAGTCACCTTCCCAGGATTCTTCTCTAGGCAAACTATAACAAATTTTAAAAGCTTTACCTCTTGCTTTTCTCCTGGTTCTTTGGGATAAAGCTGGAGGCCTCTCTTGGCTACTGCCTTCCGTGTCAGTGCTCTCTGGTGCGTTCCTTCGGCTCTCCCACTCTTCTCTCCTTTGGCTTTTATGGCTGGTTTTCTTTCCGGCTTCAGAGCCTAATCTAGTCAGGCTTCGGCCTTCTCGGCCTATCCTCTGGGCTATAGGACTGGTTCTCCTTCCCCAGCCTGTCTTTCTGCTCAGGCTTGGCTTGGGCCTAGACCTTGGCTTTGGTCTCTCCTCTGCATAGCCTGTTCTTGGTCCTTCTCTGGAGCTGCTTCTAACTTGTTCTCTTCCAGGTGGCACATTTCCTGGTGAACCTTCTGAGCTCCCTTGCGAGACTGCTGACTCTTGCCTGCCTCTCCTTAAATGTGTGGAGTTGGAGTATGACTCCTGCCCCCTGAGGCGTGGTTCTGGAGTCTGTCCTGCCTCTCCTGCTCCCCCTAGATGGATCCTTTGGAAATTGCAGGTCATTTCTTTTTTTCTCAGAATTTAAAACTTTTTCTCTTTCTAGAAGAGGGTCCGCTGCGTCACAACCGTTTAAAACATATCTCTTGCATTATCATATGGTGATTAAGGAAAATTAACAAGTCTTAAATTCTGGTATCTAGAAAAGTTCTCCAAATGTTCCAATTGAGTCCTCAACCCCAGAGTGTCCTTAGTCAGAGCAGCTTCAGAATACTTGATACGATCAACTCTCGCCTCCAATGAGGACATAGACCCCCGCAACTCCAGAAGCTCTCCTGATTGTTGCTGCATGGAATTAATGTTTAACTGTACTTGGGCTGAGAGAGACTGTCCCTGGTGCGATAAAGAATCACCAAGCTGCTGAATCACTGACCAGATCGACTCCAAGGTGAAGGCAGCAGGACGTGGTAGAAGAAAAAGTAAAGAGCCAGTCAACACATCCGAAGTCGGGACCAAAGCCCCCAAAGATACTGTTGCAGAAGCCATTCCTCCCGGGATCTCCAAGTCCACGACTGGAAGTGCGTGGGCCTGAGAACTGGAGCTATGACCCGGAAGAAGTCCCACTTCCCCCAGCAACTGCTCAAAGGGCTGCCCTCGAGGATCCAAAGGCGCGCCAGAAATAGGAGCACTCAACAAAACCACGTCCTCCAAATCAGATGACTCCAAGATCAGGATCTTAGCCACATGCTGCTGCTCCGGCGAGAATTGATCAGGCCCCAAGCTACTCGATGAGCTTCCTGGCTTCGATGGGCAGACAGCTGGGGACAACGTCGCCGGCGTACTACTGGCCTGATGTGGTGCGTGAACAAGAAATGAGTCCAATGGACCTGAGACAATCAAAGGTAAAGCAGGAGGCGGCCCCAGAGGGCTTCTTGCCCCCTCTAGCTTTCCTTTTTCCCATAGTCAAAATATGCAGCACCTACAAACACCTCACTGCGGCCATCTTGAAACCACTCATTCTGGTACAGATCTATAAGATACTTCTTGGGACAAAGAAGGACCCTCAATGGTACCAGTCTGGCTGGGAAAAAGATTTGAGATGGAAGTAGCCAGAGGATATTTGGGGATGTCTGTGGGAGAACACTCCAAAGATCTTGCTGAACCAGTCACAGTTGGACTCCCAACATATCACCCCCTCACGTTTACATACAATGAACTTGACCTGTTCAGAGACTGATGGAGAGAGTGTGAGTTACGGGCTACCCTATTTCATATTATGTGGGAATATCCAGCTATTAGACCACTGTGGATACAAGTTGGTCAGATTTGTTCTCAGATTACGGGGCAGAGCTATGTGGAGATACCGGCTTTGTGCTTGCTGGGAATAAAAGAAGGTCCTCTGGTGGTTTGCCTCAATAGGAGTCACATTACTAATTCTTTGTTTATAGCAATGAGGCTTGTTTTGGCTGCCAGGTGGAAGAATTCACATCCCTCTACCATACGAGACTGGTTCAAGAAACGAGCTTGTATTATGGAGTTAGAGTTGGGGATAGCGAGAAAGGGGAAATTGGTATGTAGTTGCTCGAATATGGGCCCCAGTAAAACAGATATTTGAGGGGGGGTGCGATAGGGTGGGGGTGGGCTAAGAATTGTGAATCTATATGAGAGGATTTTATGTGGATTCTTAGCTGCCTCCTCTTCCAGGAAGTATGAATGCATCCCTTGCCCCTTGTCCAGGAGAACTGGTTGAAGTTGGCGCAATTGGGCGCCCCCCCTGCCTTGTCCCCTCCCCTGACTCCCCCCTGAGAATAATCGTTCCTAAGAGAGGCCCCTAAGATACTTCTGTATAAGTAGTACTAAATTAATGAGTGGAATCTTTGGGAGTTTATGCACATGCAAAGTTTGATTTGGATGTGGTTTTTTTTGTTGTTTTATTGTTTGATTGAATATGTTGGGATAGCCAGAGATATCGAAGTAAAGCAAAGCAATGGGGATGGCAGCAAAAGGCCGATGAGGTTAATGATGGAGAAATTTCACTTAACGTTAATTTCCTTTTCTGGAATACTGCTAGACCAATCCAGACAAGCGGGTTATGCACCCCTGCCAGCAGATGTTGGAGACAGAGAAAAAATTCCAGAGCTCTGATTGGATGGACTCTGGTTGGTATAGGCATACCCCTAGGGTCCTATTCAGTATCCTCTGACAAGCTATAAACAGTAGTATTAACTGACCATGAAGATCAACTATGTACAGGTGAGAAGACTGGCTCAACTATCTACATAAACTGGAGATCATGAACTTCCCTAGGGTAACTAGCCTGAATAATTCTTTGTAGGCCATCCCAGGGAGATAAGATATAATTTGGTAGTGCTTGAAGAACGAACGTCGATTCCACTGCACATGCACAACTGCCACTGACAACCGTGTGGGTTCTGGACTGGTCTAGCAGTATTCCAGGAAGGGAAAGTAACGGTAAGTGAAATTTCTCATTCCAGATCATACTGCTAGACCAGTTCAGACAAGCGGGAAGTACCCAAGCTAATGACCCTTAGGGTGGGCAGAGAGAGCCGCCGACAGCACACCAACTCCAAAACGACTGTTTTCTTATGCTTGAACGTCCAGACGATAATGCTGAACAAACGTGGACAAAGAAAACCAAAGTTGCCGCTCGACAGATATCTAGAGGGGCAACTTCAGACTGTTCAGCCCAAGAAGTAGCCTGGGTGCAAGTTGAATGAGCCCGAAGACCCACATCTACGGGTCTACCCCGACCAATATAGGCCACTTCAATGGTCTGACGTAGCCATCTGGCAATAGTGGATTTAGAAGCTGCGAGACCTTGCTGCCGTCCTGCAAAAAGAACAAAGAGATGGTCCGTCCTACGAAACAAATTCGTTATTTCCAGGTAGTGGACGAGAATTCTCTTAATGTTCGCCACCCGAAGATTCTTATGCTTTTCTGAACATTGCTCTTTTGAAAAAGGTAGGCAACAGGAGGGGCTGATTGACGTGAAAGGGAGTAAGGACCTTAAGCAAGAAAGAAGGAACAGTTCGGAGGGAAACGCCCTCTGTAAGAGAAAGAAAGATAAGGATCCCTACAAGAGAGTGCTTGCAGCTCCGATATTTTACGAGCCGAGGTTACTGCTACCAAGAACACTAGCGTCAACTCCCGAAGCGTAACCTCCTTAGGAGGTTCAAAGGGCCGGGCCATAAGAGCTTTCAAGACCAGAACAAGATCCCAGGAAGGGACCACCGGCCGAACCGGCGGGCGCAGTAGTCTAACGCCCTTGAGAAAACGTGACACATCCATGTTGGACACAAGGGAGTGACTGTGAACCAGACCCCGGTAGCATGTTAAGGCCAATACCTGCACTCGAAGGGTCCCGAGGGCTAACCCCTTATCGAGGCCGTCTTGCAGAAAGGTGAGAATCTCTGGGACCGCAGAACGCCAAGGAGAAATCTGGCGTCGCAAACACCATGATTCAAACGCTCGCCACACTCGCACATACGCTAAAGACGTTGACGATCGCTGGGCGTTGAGGAGTGTAGCCACCACCTTGGAAGAGTAACCCTTACGGGTCAATCTTCGGCATTCAAAAGTCAAGCCATAAGCGAGTAAGGAGCGGGGTTGTCCATGGAGATTGGCCCTTGCCGTAGCAGGCCCAACGGAGCCTCTAGCCGCAGAGGAGCTACGCGAGATAACCTTACCAGATCGGCATACCAGGGTCTTCTGGGCCTATTTGGAGCCACTAGGATCACTGGACCCTGGTGCTCCCTTATCCGGTGGAGAACCTTCCCGATTAGAGCCCAAGGTGGAAAGGCGTAAAGGAGGACGTACTTTGGCCATGGTTGTGCCAGATCATCTATGATCATGGTTGTGCCGTGAGATCTGGTCTCTCTCCAGCGACTGAAGAAGAGTGGCACCTTGGCATTTGTTGCCGAGGCCATGAGATCCATCACCAGCCGACCCCAAGTCTGAACTATCTTTTGAAAGGCTTCCTGAGCCAGCTCCCACTCCCCGGGATCGAGAGTATGCCGGCTTAGGAAGTCGGCCCGACATTGCTGGTCCCCTCAATATGCTGTGCCGAGATGGCCTGTAGATGCTTCTCTGCCCAAGGGAAAAGTAGGGCCATTTCCTTTGACACTCCGGGCGATTTCGTGCCCCCTTAGCGGTTGAGATAGGCCACCATAGTCGCATCGTCGGATAACACCCGAACCGCTTGATTTTGCAGGAGATGTTGAAAGGTTTGTAAGGCCAGCTGAACTGCCCTTGCTTCTAGACAATTGATAGTCCACTGAGACTCGCGCAGAGACCACTTCCCCTGCACAGAGTGAGTTTGACAGTGAGCCCCCCCCAACCGGAAAGACTGGCATCTGTTGTATCCATCGTGGATTTTCCAACAGAATCCCTCTGAAGAGATTGTGCGGAGAGAGCCACCACTGTAGACTGTGTCTGATTGCTGGCCGGAGTGGCAGGCGGAGCTGGTAGTCTTCCAACACAGGTGACCACCGAGAGAGCAGAGCATTCTGGAGGCAACGCATGTGCACTCTGGTCCAAGGAACAAGCTTGATGGTAGCCGCCATGGTTCCCAGGACCTGAAGGTAAGTCCGAGGCGAGTCCTGAAGCCGAAAAAGATGAATCTGAGAAGAAAGTTTGAGGAAACGTTCCTGAGTGAGAAATACGCAACCCTGACGGGTGTCGAATCATGCTCCTAGAAAGTCGATCTGCTGAGACGGCTGAAGGCAGCTTTTGGCACAATTGATCACCCACCCCAGCTTCTCTAGGAAGGCAACTACTACGGAAATGGTGTTGCAGGCCTCCGGAAGGGAGTCCGCCCGAATCAGCCAGTCGTCTAAGTAAGGGTGTACCTTACCTTGTTGGTGTAAGGCCGCCGCTACCACCACCATTACTTTGGAGAAGGTTCGAGGAGCAGAGGCGAGGCCAAATGGCATTGCTCGGAACTGAAAATGTTGTCCAAGAACTGTGAATCGTATGAAACGTTGATGTTCAGTCCGAATGGGAATGTGAAAATAGGCCTCTGCGAGATCGAGAGAAACCAAAAACTCTCTCTTGCACACTGCTTGGATGACGGACCGGAGCGTTTCCATTTGGAAGTGAGGCACTTGAAGGCTGCGATTGACCCTTTGAGATCCAAAATTGGACGAAAGGAGCCGTCCTTCATTGGCACCACGAAATAGACAGAGTACCTGCCTTGACCTCTTTCCCAGGACGGGACAGGACGAATGGCTCTGAGTCGTCGTCTTTGAATCGTAGTTTGAATAGCCAACCTTTTTTGTGGGGATCGACTTGGAGAGATTAGAAAGGCGTCACAAATTGGCCACCAATATTCGAGGGAATAGCCGTGTGAAACAATGTCTAGGACCCAGCGATCGTAGGTTATGAGCGCCCATTGTCGAGAAAAGAGTGCCAAGCGTCCTCCCACCGGCGGCAGAGTCTCGAGTGGGCTGCCTGTCCCGTCAGCGGGAGGGTAATGTGGACCAAGAGAACTTTCCTGGGCCGGAATAGGACTCTGAGCCCTTACGGGCTCCCCGAAAGGACTGCGTTTTCCGACTAAAACGAGTAGTGGAGCCTGCAGAGGTGCCCTGTTTAAAAGAACGCTACCTCCGAGAATCGCGAGATCTTGAAAATCGCCGAAAGGTCTGAGAACAAGAAGGCCGGTGTGCAGAAGCTCTTGGTTTATCCTCTGGTAAGAATTGAGGGTTTGACCTCCCCCAGATCCTTTACCAACTTATCTAGATCTTCCCCAAAAAGAAGCCTTCCCTTGAAGGGGAGCTTTGACAGACACATCTTGGAGGCGACATCCGCTGCCCACTGACGAAGCCAAAGCCATCTCCTAGCCACCGTTACCGCTGCCAATGAGCGCACTGAAAGCCGTAAGAGATTGTAAAAGGCATCAGCCAAGAACGCTGCGACGGATTCCAGACGTTCCACCGCTGCATCTTCTGGCAGCCGTTGAATCCACCGCAACGAAGCAAGGGCCGCTAGGCCACCACAGACCGTCGCCTGGAGCGAAAGGGCGGAAGCTGAGAAAGCAGTTTTCAGCAGACTTTCAACTTTATGGTCTTGTTGGTCACGGAGAGCTGCACCGACCTCAACTGGAATAGTGGTATGTTTGGTAACGCCAGTCACCAATGCATCCACCTTCGGGTATGCCAACCAGCGCTCAAGTTCCAATGGGGACCAAAGGTATAACTGACCAAGACGGCGTGCTGTACGTAGAGAAGTATCTGGTGATTCCCATTCTCGAGATACCATCTGTTGAAGCTCCGCTGGAAAGGGAAAGGCCTTGGAAGGCTTACGTATGCCCTGTAAGATGGGATCCGGCTGAGGCAGAGATTGGGACGTCTGTGGTTCAGGCGTATCAGTGAGGCGTAGCGCTTCTGCCACCTGCGCTATCAAGGCAGGCAATTCTTCCTTTCAAAAGAGAAACATTCCTGTGAGTCCTCCTGAGCTGTCACTGACGAGTCTGAAGGAGAATACTCTCCATCCCCACGATCTGAAGAACCTAAACTTGCCTCTGCCGAAGATCTGCCTTCTTCAGGAATGTCGAAACTGTCCTGCAACAACCATGAAACTGCTTTGGGAGGACGTGCACCCTTGAGGTCTTGTACCCTATGAGACCTTTTACGAGGCAGAGACCCTGAAATGCTGTTGTCTGGCACAGGCAAGGGCTCTGAGAGTAGCTCTGACGATTTTGACCACCACAGGGCACATGCCTGACGAAACAGAGTCAGGAACTGGTTATCAGCAGAATGCCCTGGCGCCTCAAGCTGTGGGGTGATGGACAGAAGCTGTGGAAGCAAGAGTGGAATCTGCGATCCCCCTACAGGAGAAGACATGCGTGGTACCTCCAAAGAAGGAGTTGCTGAAGCTCCAATGTCCAAAGCTGGTAGCGCCGCTGACAGAGAAGCAGAAGACTCCCCTGGATGCTCCTCACAGGTTGAGCAAAGTCGGTTGGTCAAGTCTTTCTGTTTTTTATTGCATCCCAAGCACCTATGCAGTGAAGGCGGCATTTTAGACTTTTTTTTTTTTTTTTAATAAAACAAACAGCGATTCTAGTTGCAGGCTGAAAACTATACCATTTGCCCTGAAGACGCACTCAGAACGGGCCAAGGAGGTCTGGGCCCGCAAAGGAAAGAAAATTTCGGCAATAGCCTTCCCGCCAAGAGTAAGCCACGAGGAACTGCAATCGCGGTTAACAAAATGGCCGTTGGTACAGAAGGGACCCCGAAGAGAGACTCCTTGCTGAAAAAAATCACTCCGAACAGCGGCAATTCGGTCCAGAAGGCAATTGGGAGAAGAGGAGTGCTGCCGGCAGCGTTAGAGGCAGAACGCCCCGTTTAACTTCCCCACGGAGCTGTAGCCGGAAGGAGGGGTAAAGAAAGTTTGTCACTCACAGTATGCCGATCCAGTGCTGCTGACGTTCAACAGAGGAGGTAAAGTGATTCTAGCAAATTAAGTTAATTCCTCCTAAGTGAAATTAACCAAATCTGCTATCCCCTCAGCATCTGAAGTCCTCATGGCCTGAGGCTGTGGTTCCCCTGCTGTAAGGAGCTCCACTGATTCAAACGATCAGGAGCTCACCTCAGGAAGTACTGCACCTGTCACTAACTTCCTACTTTAAACTCAAATTTGGGGCTCTGCGAAACTCAGAGGAACACCTTGTGTGTGCTCTGAGTACATCCAGGAAGAAGAAGAAAAAATTAAAAACTTAAAATCAAAGAGACAAATTAGTAAACCCTCATCTGCTGAAGACATAGAAAATACTGAATAGGACCCCTAGGGGTATGCCTATACCAACCAGAGTCTATCCAATCAGAGCTATGGAATTTTTTTCTCTGTCTCCAACATCTGCAGGCAGGGGTGCATAACCCACTTGTCTGGACTGGTCTAGCAGTATGATCTGGAATGGTGAATTGTGTCTATATAATATTGGTTGGATTTAGGAACTGCGACTGTTGCCACCTGTACTGCCTACAGCCCCGCTTTGACTCAATTGTGCTGTACTGTGCTGTTCCCCTTATTCTCTCCTGGGGGTTTTTTTGAGCACAAGGAAGAGCTGTGGTTACGGCCTGTTCCCTGCTGTGGCAGATATTCTGAAGCTGAAGCCTGACACTCGAGGCAGGAGCCTGCCACACAGTGTAGGGCTACATTGCTCCTCCTGAACAGGAGCCCTGCGCCTCAGAGGTGCTCCACAGACCCTCCTGGTCAGGAACACCTCTGGAGTCAGTAAGGGGAATTTGCCAAATAGAAAAGCACCAAAATGTGCCCTGAAGAGACTACACTGGAGCCAGACCAAGTAGGAGTCCACCATCTACTGAGACAATGAAAATACTGAAGCTGACCCCTAGGGATTTCAGGGTTATCTCTCAAGGGTGATGTCACTAAGCTTCTGGAATTTTCTCTGTCTTATCATCTGCTAACAGGGGGACACAACCCATTTGTCTGGACTGGTCTAGCAGAATGAACTGGAAAGTCCCATTTAATGTTGGACCACTGTATTGAGAAGACTGTGAAAAGCAAGTCATGTTGTGACTCATTTTTGTATATTCATATTTGTAATTGTTATGTGAAAACTTTTGAAAAAATAAGGAGGAAAACAATTTTTACTAAAAGAAAGCAGAAAAGAAAAGGGCTAATATGATTGGAAAAAACACAGGGCGAGGAAAGCACAGGTTCTACAAGGGACTGCAAATACAACGGGGGGAGGCTAAGAGAGAGGGTTGGCAGGAAAAGCCAAAGAGAAGTAGGAAGGATTAATCTGAAGGGGCTTCAGGGAAAGCACGATGAACAGCCATGCTTTTACAGCTCTTTTTCTTGAATTTGGGTAATGAGAGAAGGAATTTCAGAGATGAGGGCAGAGGGGGAGAAGAAGCGATGCCAAGAAACCTCCAGGCTCAAGGCAGGAGAAGGGCGAAGAGGAAGGAGAGCAGTCTGGGAGGAGTAATGCTGATGAACAGGTGTGTAGGGACAGATATGGGAGGCCCAATATGGAGGGGAAAAGGAGAAACGAGTTTGATGGACTAGAATGAGAACTTTGCATTGTAAATGAAAGGACACAGGAAACCAGTGCAGTGTTATAAGAAGAAGAATAACACGAGTGTAGCGGTGGTCAACAAATATAAGTTTAACAGCTGCGGAACGTAGCAGTTGAAAGCACTGAATAGAGCAGAGGGGGAGGGACATTACAATAGTCTAAGTGAGTGATAAGCAAAGCCAGAACCAGAAGTTTGAGCTGGGTGAGGGAAGAATGGGCAATGTGGCTGCAATGGAGCACAAAAAAGGACTTCAACACAACTGTCTTGATATGCTCATTAAATTAGAGTCTATGGTAATCCCCAGCATTTTAAATAGCTCATAATAAGGTAGGGGGGCTAAAGAGAGGATAGGCAAGGAGAATGGAAGGGCAAGCCCTGGGGAAAGAAAAAGAATGGATTCACAATTTCGTATGTTGAGGCAAAGATGGCGAGTGTGGAGTCATTCATGGATAACTTGCAGGAACTGTTAGAGAGAAGAGATATTGAACTGTGGAGTGCAGGCTGTAAAAATAATTTGTATGCCATTCACATACAGATAAGGGCTGCAGCCTAGTGGCTGGACTAGTAGTGGAAGGGCGGGGGCAGGAAAATATTGAAGAGTGGAGGCCAATAGGGAACAGGGAGTTGAAACTAAGAAAGAGCAGCACAGAGGAAAAAAAAGAAAATAAAATGTTTAAGGAGTGTCAGGAGAAGAAAGAGAGCTGAAGGCGTGTGAAGTGCACTACGGAGAAAAGAAGACTGAAAGCAGCCCAAGTGTTAGGAGGCATGAGGTGGCACATGCATGCTCAGTAATGAAAAAAAACAAACCCTTAGTAGATGGCATAGAGCTCCGTACAGTGGATCAGCCCAGAGACTTCACCAATAAGTGTGTCTGCATCTCCCTTGCTTGTCTACGGAGAACTAGTTAAACATAATATCACAAATACCAATTTCATGAAGCCCAGAGAGAAGTTGGTGGTCGACCAAATCAAAGATAAAGGAGGAGGAGAGACTGAGGATAACCAGGATAACAGAATAGCTATGATTCAGGGACAAACAAATCTTGTTCAAACGGACAAGGGGAGTCTTAGTGCTGTGACCCTCCCAGAAACCAGCCTGATAAGAGAATAGAAAGCCAGACCTCCACCATGCTGCGTGGGACGATTGCACTGCCGGAAACGAAAGCCTAAAGGATAAGAAGCTGGAAGGTGAGCAAGATCACAGGTGTGGAACCTTGTTTCAATGATTTCATAAATTCTTCACTAGCACTGACCGCAGATCTACAAGCTAACCCTTCTCAGACCTTCTGTTAAAATCCCAACATTGCGTTCAACCTTCTGGGTCTTCTACACACTTCTCTGCATTTGCACTGCATAGCTAATTGCTTCACTATCATCCATTTAAATAGATTTAAATGTGCTGTGCACTGCAATTAGCACAGGCATTTGTGTACTGATGACACTCACATTAGATTCCTTCTGATAGTTTGCACAATACAGCGTTATTGCCTGCACTAACAGCAGCACACTTTGCTACATCTAGTTGTTCATGAGCTGAGTTTGCTCTGCTTAGCAATAAAACAGTGGTAGGATCCAGACAATGGGAATGCAGTAGGGAGGAAGCACTGGAAGATTGCTCAAGTCACAGGAAGTGAGATGGTAAATCAGGGCATAATCCTGAGTTGTGCAAAAGAGAGAAAGGGACTGAACTCTGGACTGGCCTTGGAGAGAACCAGTGGAACCACTGAGTGCCCATTTGGGAAGAAGGATGCAGGCAGTGCAAGGAAGCTTACAGAAGTTGAGAAATCTGCTTGGCTGGAATGGAGGATTGCACTAGCACAAATGTAGTTTCAGCCTATGGATCTGGGCAAATTCCTTTGAAAACTATCCTAATGTTGCCTCAATTCTGTCTATATCCTTTCAGAGCAGCCAAGAAAGCAAAATATTTTCTTTTGCTGCTTTCATTTGTGAATTATTTTGCTGCTTAAAACTTTTAAAAATGTATACCTCAGACACATTATCCATAAATTTCAATTTGGAACAGTCCACCCCTGGCATCTGTAGTTTGTACCTGAGGAACTGTAGAGTAGTGTTTAGCTCACATCTTTCTAGTAGTAGTTAAATACCATAACAGACTGTAATTTGCATCAATTTCCTTGTCCCAGGGGGGCTTACAATCTAATGGGCTGATGCAGACAGACTAGCACACCCTTTGCGCGCAGATAACAACTTATACGCACAAGTTCCGCTATTCCATATGCAGAAAAGAGCGTGATGCGCACATAAAGAGGGAGTAAAAGTATGCGCACGCAACGCAAAGCATATTTAAATTACATGCAAATGAGCTGTGCATATTAAAATGAGATGCTAATTGGGGCTGCACCTGATGCAGAGAAATGCATAGAGGATTACATAACCACAACAGCACCAATATCTCTACGCCTGGTCTAAATCTTTCCTTACATGCGCAAGATGTTTAAGGTATGTACCGGTGAACAGTTACTTTCGATCTGAAAATTTTCTACATGTATCTTTCAGCATATAAGCAAAGGTTCAGTGTTCAAGAACAAAATGTCTTTTGCTTCTTATTATTGTATGTTTTTGGACTCACATCATTCTCCATTTACTGTTAGGTCTCTTTTGCGATTTCATAAAAAAATGTTTTTAGGTAAAATAGTGTTTATTATGGGCTGAGTGCCAAAAGAACCTGTGCATCATGGGAGCGTTTGACATTTATGCGCATGCATACACAGCCACTTGTAGCGCGTCTGTTTGCGCATGTGTTGGCTCCCCTCCTTTCAGCTTTATGCCAAAGTTCTGCACGCAGCTCATTTGCAGACATGCCCTTTGCTGCATACCAGCACTGAAAGCTCATGCTACTGGCACACTACAAAGACACATACACAGCAGGTAGCGTGTGACTTCAGCATCGGCTTGTAAGTTTATACTGGAGATACGGGAGGGTTAAGTGACTTGCCCAAAACCACAAGAAGTGTAAGATTTGAACCCTGTTCTCTTTGGTCACTAGGCTACTCCTCCACTCTTCCAACATTATGTAGCACAGATGCATAGAAAGGTGCTGCAGATCAGAAGACCGAGCTCAATGCTAGGATTTTTAATGCAAGATCTAAGGAGGTGCTAAGAGTTAGCTCCTAGGTCTGCGGTCAGTGCAGGTGAAGAATTTATGCCCGTTTCTTCAGAATAAGTAAAAATGACTTGCCAAGTTTCCTTGATTCTCAGTCTACAGCTCTAACTACTAGGCTGTTCCACTCAAAGCAGGTGTTTGCCGAGTCCTCAAGCTCACTCACTCACAACTTGCTGCAACTACTGCAACCAGAACTAGGTCCTGCAGTCTTCCCCATATTACTTCAGGAGAGATGAAGGGTGTCAGCCTGGGAATGGGGAAGAGGCAGAGGGAAGCCATGAACAAAATGTTCAGGTGGACGAGGGCAGGGAAAGCTTAAATGTTACTGGTGGTGATAGGGACCCACAAATATATATATATGTTTGTCTGCTGTCCAATATAGTATTAATCCATCTCTTTCTCCCAAAGTAAGCGTGTTTGAATCTGCTTCATGATACATATTAGGGAGAACTTCTATTCTTTATACCGCAGGATTCCTCCACCCCTCTCAGTAGACGTCTGAGCAACTCCGGAAAGGGGCCATATGCAGTGGTTTACGAAGAAAAACCGAACGGCTCAAAACTATATCCTTAAAGAAACCTTGCAACACATTTATCCGCAGCCATTTGCTACACAACCCCGAGTTTAGGCGCAGATGAGAGACACGCACGCAAAGCAAGACAACTAGAAGCCAGCAGAACAGAACCAGAGTGTCTAAAGCTAACCGCATGGGCGAGGGGGAGGGGAGAGAAAAAAAGGCATTTGTTTCGGTTCGGACTAGTCTAGAGAGAGATCATGATGCTCAGATCACAGCGCACGTCTAGGACTGGGATTAGCAGAGAACTTACCCGAAAACTTCAGCTGAGCCGAGGGCCAAAAAGCAGAAGTAGTGGAGAAAAGCTGGAACTCGCCACTGAGGTAAACGAAACACGAGCTACACCAAATATAACCACAACCCCGTGCTCACAGTAACACTGCGTGATCCTTTCTGAACCGGACCCGGAACCTCATATCACCATAGAGACACGCAGCAGCACTCACTGCCTGTCGGAAAATTAGGTTAGTAGCACAGGCTCCATTCATCTTTACTTTGGCTCGTAAATTCTGGCGGCTCGTTTTGGACTCCGGAACTGGAGATGGCGCTAAAGGAAGTGATCCGGGACGAACATAGTTGGGACGAAGTTTGTGGCGAAAGGAAGCGTCTCGTAACTCTCTGGTCCTGGTTCGTTGGTTGCCTAGGAGACGAGGCTACGGAGCACTTCCTGACGTCGGAGGCTCAGGCTGAATTTTTTGCGTTTCTCTCTATGGCAAGCAGAACGTAGTGGAAGCGGCGGCTCATTCAGTCCATGGAAGCGGGCTGCTGTGCTTTGGTATCTCATAGAGCCGCAGGAGAAATGTACAGCGCTGGTCCGGCAACCACCGTGATCGCTTCCCGCAAAGGTGCATGAGTTGGTCAGACAGGGGCACTTTCAACGGAGCCACTAGCGGCCTCTCGCTAATTTACTCTCTTTGTTTTTGTTTTCTCTCTGACAGTGTTGGTCATGCAGGCACGGAAGAGGAGGCCGAAGATGAAGAAGGAGAAAGCTTCTAAAAAGTGAGTGAGTGCGAGAGGGACTAGGTGCTTTGCCGGGGACTCTTCGGACTCCGGACCGGTGTTTATTTCGCGTTTATTTTCTTGCTAAGTTGGCTTTTAGCTGTTGGGAGGAAATAGCCGTGTTCTCGGGTGGTGCACTTCGGAGCATCCTCCTCCGCTTATTTCGTAAACTTTTTTTCTTTTTAGTGTGTGCTTATGTCTCAGGGCAAGGGTGGTTTTTTTTCTTTTCGATTCGATTTGGAGACTCGAGAGGGAAAGTTATGTGCGAACGTTATTCTGTTATTCAGTGATCTTTGCTTGTAATGTTGACGCAAAAGGAGTAAAGGAAGAAAATGCTTCATGACTGGTTGTGACCTATTTTTTTAACTTTGTGGCTATTGATATTTGTCACACTATAATCCATCATTTCGTTCTTGTTTGAATATGTTTTTTTTTGTCAAACTATGTTTAATTGCCTTTTGATGGATAAAAATGTACTTCCTTTTTAACGTTGTTGACTGTTTTATGGCATGTTGGGAAATTCAGAAGCCACAGGCAAGAGTGAATTAATTTTGCAGTTTACAGAGCCTAGAGTGAATCCCTGCTCTTATATTGTATTAGATATCACATAATCAATCATTATTTAGTTTCTTTTTTGGGGTTCTCTTACTTGATCCAGCCACTTTCAGAAGGATGGCAGTGCCTTCACAAGGAACAACAAAAAGGTCATTGTATCTGAAACCAACTTCACAGCTGCTTCAGCTGGAGACTCTGATATTAGTCTTTGTATATGGAGCTATAGTTGATCACAACTGTGTGGTTTTCTTTTTGTATGCTTTTGTTCTTTCATAGAGGAGGGTTTTAAATTTTATAGTATGTCATTGTATTGAAGAGTGAATGAAAGTCAGGGCCTCTAAAAATTGTTGGCCCTAATATAAAGCTTGTGTAAGCTCCTGATCCACATATAATGTATGTGGAAAGCTACAATTCTAATAAAAAAAATTAACAAATAGATACATTTGAACTATGTAATATTTACCAGATTCTACTTATATTTTGTCAGATCCTTTTGATTTAGTAAACAAATGTGAAGATCTGAGTATATATTAAATTTAAAATCCAAAATCAAATTTTCCAGATCTGAGCAAGAGGTCGGTTGCATTTAGGTACAATAGATATTTTCCCATTCCTAGAGAGCTTACAATCTAAGTTTTGTATCTGAGGCAATTGAGGGCAAAGTTGCTGCTCAAAGTTACAACAGACATCAGTGAATGAAGATAGATTTGAATCCTGGCTTCTCTGGTTCTTGGTCTGCAGCTATTTCTTCACTCTAGTCCAGATCTAACATATATAACTGTATACTGGATCTAATTGTATCTGAATTTTCTATTGACAAAAAGTGGGATCCTACTTTGATACAGTAAGAACTAACAATTTAAACTGTGATCAAGCGTGAACTGCAAAATGAAAGTTAGTCCTTTCAGAAGCAGGTAAAGATCATTGGATGAACCCATTATACCTTTCAGAATCAACGCCAGCTGTTGGGCCTTCCTAATAGATTACTTGCTTGCTAATGTCTGGTAAGAGTGGAGGAGTAGCCTAGTGTTTAGAGCAACTGCCTAGTACCCAGATATCAAGGGTTCGATTCCCACTGGCACTCCTTGTGATCTTGGGCAAGTCACTTTATCCTTCATTGCCTTGGAAGAAAAGGGCTGGCAATCTACTTCTGGTGATACGTTGCCAAGAAAACCCAGAGGCAGCTGGGTTGCCAGGAATCAGCACTAACTTGACGGCACTAAAAAAAACAAATGTCTGGTAATTGTCACCTCCTAAGACTGAATCCTTCAGCGCTAGTTTTGTCATCAGGAATTGGTTGCTTTCTTCCCCTGTAACTCAAAAGCATCAACTTTGTATGCATTTGAATCCTGCTGGTCCAAACATACAAATGACTGAATCTGAATTCTAGGGCTGGCCTAGACTCTGGGAGTTTATTTCTAATGTGCATCTGAGTTTTGCAGTATTCTGTTGTATTAATTAACAACATCTAAGTGTAGCAGGAATCCATTAGTGTGTTTGTTTTAAACTATCTTGTACATTTGCATATTTTGGGTGTTAATTAAAAATCCATCAGGGTTTAGAATTTTTTTTCTAGTTAATTCTGGATTCATATTTTCAAAACTTAATTTATCTAGATCTAGTAATGCTGGGTCTTCTTTACAAGTTATGCAACTATCAGGACTAGAAGAATCCTTAGAGCCAGAACACCAGAGTTATTAAGGTTCAGAAAAGCAAAGGAAAAGAAACTAAACAAAAATATAAAAAGCTGCTTCCTTATCCTGTTGGACCAGTCCAGACCTGTCTGCTATGCTCCCTTGCCCTCAGATGTGAAAAACTTCACTGATGTTGTCAATTGGTCTATATCTACTGGTGCAGAAATGAGTTAAGCCAGTATTTGTCTGCTTTCAGCATCAAGCCTCGCTATCCCATACTGTATTGGCACACAGAGCTTCTGTTATAATCCTCACTATCCCCTACTGTGTGGCATACAGAGCATCCGTCGATCAGCTTCATAGAGTCTCCCCATACATTAAACAAATTCATTCAATCTCGCCACATTTCCAACCTTGGACCATAGTGTTGAAGCCCTTTTGGGGCAGGCCCTCCTACCTGGATTCCAACCTGGATTCTTAGGCTTTACCTAGCCCTTCTAACAGGAAGAAAAAAAACAAGACACATACACAGAAAATTCAATTATATTAATTCCAGAGCTCTAGAAGGAAGACCGTCAGAGGGTCCAAATAATGGCGCCTCCCTAACTGTCTTCAAAAATCTTCTGCCAGAGATCTGCCTTTTATTAAGAAGTATCAGCTGACATAATTAATTTTTTATTAACATCGGATATTATTCATGTTAGAAAATTTCAGGTCTGGAATAAAATCTGCTTTCAGAGTTATTTTTCTGCTGATGCTTTGCAAAAATACATTAAAAAAAGCAAAATTACAAGGCCATGATTATAATTACCTAGTGACAATAGGTGTCGCTGTAATTCTCTCATACAAAAGCTGATTGGTTACCCTATAAGTTCTGTCTAAATTCTGTTAATTTCTCAAGCTTTATTTGATTTCCAGTTATATGTTGACCTAAGGTCTCTGATTCTCAGAAAGTTTATGCAATAATGCTGATGTTAGTTGTTATCTAATTTTCAACCTGTCATCTACCACAAAAGAGAGGCAGAACTGTCTGTATCCCAGGATTTTGCAGAAGCTACCCTTTGCACCAGTAACTATGGGGCTTGTTTACAAAGCCGCGGTAGCGGTTTGCGATCGTAATCGGAGCTGCGGCCCCATTGATTTCAATGGGGCCGCGGCTGCGATCGCGATCGCGAACCACTACCGCTGCTTTGTAAACAAGCCCCTATGTACACAACTTTGTTAGCTAATCTCTGTTGCAATTAACTGTCAGCAATTTTTCACAGAGAGAAAGACAAGCTTCTATCTAAAAATGTATGTTTCAGTTAAGCCTGGCATTACAATAAGCATATATTTCTCTTTTACCTGAGTAAAGGTATATGGCTATAGCACATTCACAGTCCTGTTTCTCTATCATTATCTGTGCTTGCTTCACTGTCTGTACCTTTATCCAGAGTACCATAAATAGATTCATCACTAGCCATAGCAAGGTCTAGACTGCCATAAACTGGATGATCTATATTAGTGTAAGTTACCTTATCATACAAAAGCTCATCAGTCTCTGCTATAGTCTCTAACCTTGTTCTGGAGCCTTGGTCAGTTCTTCCTTTCTCACACATAGTTTCACCGATGACCGACTTCTTCAGGGAAACTTCAATTCCACATTCAAAATCTGAAACGGTCTCCTATCACTTTCACCTCTCGCTTCCTTAAACATGTACAGTCCTTTATAACAGCATAATGAAATTCAAAATCCAGCTGATCGATGGATGCTCTGTGTCATACAGTACGGAATAGTGAGGCTTGATGACTGCGACCACAGAATGGTAGGGAAGAGTAACATGGGATTAGTGCGGTGAAATAAGTGAGGAGACATTGTTTGTCCCGGACTTCTGTTGTACTTTATTTGCTCTGCTGGTTTTTGCACAGACTCGGCTGTATTCTGTGGCTTCTGTTGCAGGGCCACGTTGTAGCCGTGTTCAGGCTTTAATGAGGCGTTTGTGCTCTTACAGTTTTGTAATCTAGCTGGGTTAACAATAAATTTCTATATTAAGTGAGTTGTAAACAGTGTGAGGAACTAAATATTTGGCACAATTTGCGTTTTGTCTATTGAGGGTTTATTATTTTTTATGAAACATATTTTTGTATAATTGATTTTTTTTATTGGGAGGTGAGGAGTGGAGGAGTAGCCTAGTGGTTAGAACACTGGCTTGGTAACCAAGCAACCAGGGTTTGATTCCCACTAGCACTCCTTGTGGCCTTGGGCAAGTCACTTAACCCTCCATTGCCTCAGAAGAAAGGCCTGGCAATCTACTTCCGGTGACACTGCCAAGAAAACCCAGGAGCTTCTGGGTCGCCATGAGTCAGGACTGACTCGAAGGCACACATTGCATTATTTGTGTGTGTATGAATTAGGTTTATATTGTGTTCATTTCCTTATCGTTCCTCCAGTTCAATCCTCTACCTCTGGGTTGCCAACCTCCTCCTGCAGCTTGGAGACTGGTATGTCAGAATCATGACATCACTGGATATAGCCCGCCGGACATTCACATCAGCCCCAGTGTGACTAGAGGTCGCAGCTGTGTGTGACCGGCTGGAGAGCAGTAAAAGCAGCAGAAAACAGTGAATAATTGCCAGTGGCACTCCAGGGCTCTTCGGGGTGCCGCGCGGCGCGGGGAGACATCCTCGAGCGGGGCAGACTCCTCCAGTCATCGGGGAACTGGGCTGCAGTCTGTCTTTGCTGCGGGAGCTCGACTGCGCACAAAAGCTTCGGTGGAGTTTCTTTTTGGCACCTTTTCTTCTCCCTCTCTACTACTGGTGGCCATTTTAGAGCAGGCAGAGAGAGCCGCGTTGCTGCCGGGCGGCAGGGGTGCACGCGGGCAGAAGATTCCTTTAGCATTTTCGTCGGTTCTTTCAGAGTTTTTTCCCTCATAGCGACTTTATTTTTTTTTTATTTCTTTATTTGATTTATTCAGTTGAGTGATTTCTTTGGGTCCTTTTCAGTCACGGCGGTGGGTGAATTCCCGAGGAGGGGGGAGGGTTTTCTCCCACGCTGGCTGTAGGCTCTTTTTACAGGGGCTTAGGCTCAAACTTTAAAGTTTTATAGCACTTTTAATTTCTGGGCTTTCTTTGCCTTTCAAAAAAAAAAAAGAAAAAAAAAAGGAGAGGTGGATTCCCAAGCCTTAAAAGAGGTTTCTTCCTTGGTTAGTCTGATGGCAACACGACCACAGTGTGTTGTGTGTGGCACCCGGAGGGGCATGGTGGCCGAATCCTGGATTTGCCGCAGCTGTGCAGCTCTTTCTTCCACTGTAGAGCAACAGATGCCAAAGAGCTTCTGGGGACACAAGGTGAGTCAGGGGGGCCGGTGCAATTGGCCGGGGCAAGGCTCCTCATTAGTGGAGGCGTCAGGGACTCTGCTGGTCTCGGGGTCCTCGGATCTCGGAGACTTTTGTCCGGATTTCATCTTAATGATGCATCAGGCATTTTGCTTGTGGCGGCAGGGCAAGATGCCTCGACCGTGGCCGCTACCTGCCCTTTCTCAGCCTCTGGACATTGCTGAGGGGGAAGGGGCAGGTCCATCGGTGCCTAAGAGACCACAGACGCGAGTCATGTCATCCGCAGAGGATGACTGGACAGAAGTCGAAGGCCCCAACTGGGAGCCTGATGAGGAGTCGGAGGCTCTAGAGGAAGGGGAGATCCCTGAGCCCAAGGAACAGGCTAAGATCATTAGAGTCTTCCGGAGAGAGGAACTGACTGTGCTAATCACTGAGTCTTTGCAAATGTTGAATCTGGCGACTCAGTCCGTCAGTGAAGAGGAGGTCGAGGATCCAGTTATTCAGGCAGTTCGGCAAATGCAGGTGGTGTTTCCGGTGCACAGAGTGGTCGACAGAATGATCCAGGACGTATGGGACCATCCGGAAGCGGGGCTCAGAGGAATGTGTAGAATGTATAGGCTTTATCCTATCGCCGACAAGGATAAAGAGAGGTTTCGGTTGCCTCGTGTGGATGCGGCGGTGGTGGCAGTTACAAAAAAGACCACTATCCCGGTGGAAGGCACTACGGCATTGAAGGATGCGCAGGACCGCAAGGTCGAGAGTTTACTAAAGCAGGTATTTGAGGCGGATGCGTTATCCTTGCAGGCGTCCATTTGTGGTGCTTGGGTGGCACGGGTGTGCCTGCGCTGGGTACAGCATCTACGCCTTTTGCCTCACCTGGACCAGGAGGAGCTCAAGGAGCTCGGCCGCCTGGAGTCCGGCATGGCGTATTTAGCGGACGTTCATTACGATTTGATCCGAGCTCTCGCGAATAGTACAGCGTCCGTGGTGGCAGCCCGCAGGTCAGTGTGGTTGAGAAATTGGGCTGCGAATGGTTCGTCTAAGTCCCGCCTGGGGAAGTTGCCCTTTAAGGGGCAATTGCTGTTTGGAGAGGATCTGGATAAATTAGTGAAGGACCTCGGAGAGTCCAAAAGTGGCAGACTGCCCGAAGATAAGCCGAAACAGGCGAAGTCCGGACTGGGCTTTCGGAGGCAGTTTCGTGACTTTCGCAGATTTTGTGCGTTGCATTTCGGTGGCTTCCAGAGAGGACGTGCTCCCTCACGGGGCCAGGGCTTTCGGGGCTTTCGAGGAGCGAATAGAGGTTTCTCTGCAAGTTCGGGGTCCACGACACGAAAACCACATTGAAGAGAGGCGGGTCCCGGTGGGCGAAACTCCGATTGATGGGAGGCTTCAGGAGTTTCTTCCTGCTTGGACCCAGATCATGTCCGATCAGTGGGTGTTGGAGATAGTTCGTCAAGGATACGCGCTGGAGTTGGTGCGGCCCGTGCAGGATTCGTTCGTCATGTCTCCTTGCAGGGGCTCAAAGAAGACGTTGGCGATTCGCGCTACTTTAAGGTGGCTCATTCCATTAGGAGCGGTTGTAGAAGTGCCGGAGGCCGAGCATGGCATGGGTCGGTACTCCATTTATTTTGTGATGCCAAAGAAGGGTGGTGCATTTTGGCCCATTTTGGATCTGAAGGGTGTAAATCGTTGTCTGCGGGTGCTGCATTTCCGGATGGAGACATTGCGGTCCGTCATTGTGGCAGTGCGGCAAGGAGCGTACTTGACATCGCTTGACCTCACCGAAGCGTACTTGCATATTCCCATTCGGTCGGCGCATCAAAGGTTCCTGTGGTTCGCTTTTTCTTGGGGGCACTACCAATTTCAAGCATTGCCCTTCGGATTGGCGACGGCGCCGCGAACGTTCACCAAAATCATGGTGGTAGTGGCGGCGGCTTTATGCAAAGAAGGAATCTTGGTACATCTGTACCTCGACGATTGGTTAATTCGGGCAAAGTCCGAGGCAGAGTGTGTTCAGGTGACGAACAGAGTAGTGCAGTTTCTTCAGAGTCTGGGTTGGGTGGTCAACCCAGTCAAAAGCAGGTTAAAGCCATCTCAGAACCTGGAGTACCTGGGGGTTCGGTTCGACACGAAGAACGGCAAAGTGTTTTTGCCAGAGAGGCGAGCCCAAAGCCTCAGGCGGTTGCTGTGCTCTTTCCGGACCTTGCCGGCGCCATCGGCATGGGCTTATCTGCGCGTGCTGGGGACCATGGCGGCGATGCTGGAGGCGGTCCTGTGAGCCAAGGTCCATATGCGCCCTCTGCAGAGGTCCCTTCTCTGCCGGTGGTCGCACCAGACGGATTCGTTGAGCAAGCGTCTTCCGTGTCCATTCAAGGTCAGACAGTCTCTTCGGTGGTGGCTGCTCCCCACATCATTGGCGGCGGGTATGCCGTTGTAACAGCTAGAGTGGCTTCCCTTGTTGATTGGTGCCAATCTGAGGGGCTGGGGAACCCACTGCGAGAGCCGGTTCGCGCAGGGTTTTTGGTCTCCTCTGGAGGGCTCTTGGTCGATCAATCGTCTGGAGCTTCGAGCGATTTTCCAAGCCTTGCAAGCCTTCGAGTCCATAGTGACGGGTCGAGCAGTCTGAGTGTTGTCCAACAACTCGGCGGCAGTCGCCTACATCAATCGTCACGGCGGCGCAGGGAGTGCGGCCATGGAGGAAGAGGCGGACTTGTTGTTTACCTGGGTAGAGAGTCGGTTGTCGGCGATTTCAGCGGTACACATCGCCAGAAAGGACAACGTGATGGCCGATTTTCTCAGCAGAGTCCGGGTGGATGCAGGGAAGTGGGAGCTGCATCCGGACGTATTTGCACAAATAGTTTGCCGGTGGGGGAGTTCCATGATGGATCTAATGGCGACCTTCCAGTCAGCAAAGGCCAGCCGTTTCTTCAGCAGGCGGCGCAAACGGATGTCGGAGGGAATAGACGCGCTGTTGCATCAGTGGCCGTCCTCCGGCCTTCTGTATGTCTTTTCCCCCGTGGGCCTTAATCGGTCGGATGATTCAGCGGATCAAGGCTCACCCGGGTGCTGCTAGTGGCACCCGATTGGCCGAGGCGTCCGTGGTACACGGACTTAGTGTGTCTACTGGACGGGGAGCCCTGGCGGTTACCGCCCAGGGCGGATCTATTGTTACAGGGGCCTCTCTTCATGCCGCAAGTGGATCGATTCTTGCTTACGGTATGGCCCTTGAAACGGTCAGGCTAAGGAAGAGAGGATATTCGCCGGCGATCATGGCTACGTTGCTCAGAGCTCGGAAACAGTCCACTTCCCTGGCGTATGTTAGAATCTGGTGCGTATTTGAGGATTGGTGTTCAAGGCGGCAGATCCGGACATCTACGGTGTCTATTCCATCAATTCTGAGTTTTTTACAAGATGGGTTTGATAAAGGTCTTGCGGCCAGTACCTTGCGAGTGCAGTTGGCAGCTCTATCCTGTTATCACGGCAAAATACAGGGAGTTGCTCTCGGCGCGCATGCTGATGTCTTACGCTTTCTCAAGGCGGTGGCTAGGTTACGACCGTCGCGTAGGGTGCTGGTTCTGCCTTGGGATCTCAGTTTGGTGTTGGCGGTGTTATCCAAACCTCCCTTTGAGCCACTGCATCAGGCTTCGGTGAAAGATTTGACGTTGAAGACTGTATTTCTGGTGGCCATCTGTTCAGCCAGGCGTATCTCAGAGTTGCAAGCGTTGTTGTGCAGGGAACCGTTCTTGTCCTTTTCTAGAGAAAAGGTGGTGCTACGGCCAGTTCCGTCCTTTCTACCCAAATTGGTTTCGCCCTTTCATGTCAATCAGACGGTCTCCTTGCCAGTGTTAGGTTCGCTAGAAGGGGGCGACCCGGATTGCAGTTTGCACCGTTTGGATGTGAAGAGACAGTATTCGAAGATGACGGAGCTATTTCGCAAGTCAGATCAGTTGTTCGTGCTGTTCGGAGGAGTGTGCAAAAGAGGCGGCAGCGAAGGCTTCCATTGCAAGATGGATTAGGGAGGCAATTGCTTCCGCCTATCTCCTTCCAGGTCGATCGGTACCTGTGGGGTTGCGAGCACATTCTACTAGAGCGCAAGCCTCTTCCTGGGCGGAGCACGGCTTGGTCCCACCAGGAGACATTTGTAGGGCGGCGACATGGTCGTCTTTGCATATCTTCAGTAAGCATTACCGTCTGGATGTGGCAGCAGCGAGTGATGCCCGTTTCGGTTCGGCGGTATTACGTGCTGGTTTGAAGGGCCCCTCCCACTGATTACTGCTCTGGTACATCCCAGAGGTAGAGGACTGAACTGGAGGAACGATAAGGAAATGATAATTACACTTACCTGGTAATTGTAGTTCCTTGAGTGATGACAGTTCAGTCCTCGATCCCACCCGGGTGTATTGGCTGGTGGCAGGTCGGTGGCGTGATGACAGGAATTACTGTTAAGTCTAATTTAAACATTGTTTTTCTTTGCACTATTTCCTTGCTCTGTTTCGGGGCTGCGCGGGGAAGAGTATAAGAGAGGTTGTACTAGTTAAGGCAATGGTTCTGTTATTATTCTAGCTACTTATTTGTTGCTCCTTTGAGTCTGCTTTGTTAAATAGTTCACACTGGGGCTGATGGGAGTGTCCGGCGGGCTATATCCAGTGATGTCATGATTCTGACATACCAGTCTCCAAGCTGCAGGAGGAGGTTGACAACCCACAGGTAGAGGACTGAACTGTCGTCACCCAAGGAACTACAATTACCAGGTAAGTGTAATTTATCATTTTGTAATTTATAGAAGTAAAATTAATCTTTTTAATAAATTGTAACATTATGATGGGTTATAAAAATAGAATAAATTTATTTTTGAATTTTGTAATAAAAATAGCACTCTGATATTTAGTTTAATGTGTAAACATAAAGTATTAAATTATATGTATTATTGATGTTAGTGTTTTTTCAGTTGCATTGTGGATTGTGAGCCCTTAGATTGTGAGCCCTTAGATTGTGAGCACTTAGATTGTGAGCCGTTTGGGGACAAGGGAATAAAAAGTACCTGTTTAGTATACATGTAAACCGCACTGATTCTAAAGAGCGCGGTATATAAAATAAATAAATAAATAAAATGGATGTTATGAGACCTCTAAGCCAAATGTTGCTCATGCTAGAACTGACAGCTTATCTTGTGTCCAGCACTGCTACTCATGGGTTTCTAATGCTTGGTAAGCTGGAGAAGAGCAGGAGAACCCCAAGGGAGGTTGGAAAGTCAAGTACAGCCCCCACCCCCTTCTCTCTTGCTGCCCTCTGCATACTTTTTGTTTTGGGTTCTTTTTGTATTTTGTTTTTTTAGTCTCTCATTGGTTTCAGTGGGAGATATTTGGCGCTCTTACTGCTTTTAATAAAGCAGTTTTAAATTTAAAAAAAAAAGCCCTTTGCTTTTCGGCAGCCCTGCTTGGGTTACCTGGGACTCTTTTCACTGTGGCCTAGCTCGTTTTTTCATCGTGGTTATGGTGTGGGTTTTTTTTTTTTTTCCTCTCTCCCATTTTTTTTTCTTTTTTAAACTTCGCTGTTGCAGCACTTTAGCCATGTGACCCCAGCTTATGATTCCCCCCCCCCCCCCAGTAGTTTTGTTTTCCACGGCTGCTGTTTTTCACTTCAGTTGTGGTTGCAATGCCCAGGGCACCTTTTGGTATTTTGTGACCCAATGCTGTTTCTTTGGCCCCTTCCATTCCTTAATTCTCCCCTCCCCCCACTGGTGGGCACCATAGCCATTGGAAATAGCTCCTTGGTCTGTCAAGGTGGCCCTAGCCACAAGCCTGTTGCCCCGGGATCCCTCTGGTGCCCCAGGGTTCTCATTTTCAAACAGCTTGTGCTGCAGCTCCTGAAATGGTTCACTGGCTTTTTTCAGTCTTTAGTAACTGCTTGACAACCCCCTTTGTGGGGATCTGAGACTTGGGTCTCCCCTATGGGGGAACCTGGTGCCCACAAGCGCCTCTGTCTCAGGCAGTTAGAGAGAGTCATGGCCTTCACTTCACCCTTGCACTCATCTGTTCATCTGTGATCCTAACCTTATCCCTTGTGAAGGACTCGAGAAAAAAATATTTTTGTGAGAAGGTATGTCTGATGAGGATGAGGTGATTTTCCTGTGGAAGGCTAGGGTATCTGTGATCGCTTATTTTATTGATGGGTTCTCTTTTGTCCTTCGGGATGCTATGGCGACTCTCAATGTGGTGGGGCCTGCTGTTGAACGAGGCGTGCAGGTGGGTCCCCCTTTTGACTGGAGGGTTTCTGGTGTCCTGCTGCATTCATTACCTGTTCCTACACAGGGTTCTATGGAGAAATCCTCCCAAGATGGGTACTCCATATTCTTTCTTGACTGTACCCTCAGCCTCACGATGGGCAGGATCAGCTTTCGGGATCCCTGCTGTCATGGCTACAATGTTCGTATCCATTCCTGTGGAGAGAGACGCAGTGCTTGAGGAGTCTCTTTAAAAATTCCTTTGCAGCTGCTGCTTTAGACTCTCAGTCATTGCTGTGTGCAAGCCTGGTATCAAGCCCTCTGGTGATAGATCTGGCTGCAGCTGGGCAGCCTGGTGGTTATGAGGTTGGAAGAGAACCGCTTAGGTGGCTGGTACCCTCTAAGACTTAATCAGAGTAGTGATTAATGGGAATAGTAGTCGAATGATAGTTCCTGATCGTGTAACCAGTCTAGTCCTGGACCTCTGGGTTCCCAATCCAATCCAGCAGCTGGAGACTGAGGAAACTCCTCCTTTTTTCTGATGTCACCGGTATATCCACTTGGAATCCGCCTCTTGCCATCAGTAACCTCAGTCTCCAAGCAGCTGGATAGATAGGAGCCCGGTGGTCCGGGCTCACTGGAGAATCAATTAAGTTTCGGTATTTCTTTCTTTTTATGGGATTGCAGGGCAGAAGGGGCTTTGGAGGAGTGTGCCTTTAAGTGAGGCCCACGTCTCCTTCCCTACTATCTCTTGCCCTCGCCTTTTTCCCCTTCCCCCCTCCCGCTTCAATGCCTAAATCAAGCTGTCAGAGAGTGCCTGTGAGGGAGTTCCGTAGCTTTTTGCTTACGAGCAGCAAGCTGCAGGTACCGGGAGGGGTGCTCCGGAGTCCGGTCTTGCCAGCGCCACACAGAAGCCTGCCTGTCAGTGCGCTGGCAGACTGTGAGAGTGTGAGAGACCGCCCGCTGGTTTTGGCAGTGCGCGGTTACCTCCGGCAGCTTCAGAGTCCTTTCTTATCCTCGAGGGATCAGCCCGGTAAGTGCTCCGTTTGTTGCAGGCTCTCGCTCGCGGGGTTTTTGAGGGGGGCAGTCGTTCTCTTTAGCAGCGGTTCAGGGAGCGGATTTAGGTGCGAAATCGCGGCGGCGGGCCTAGCCGCGTGGTGGCTCTGCTGGGGAACGCGCTTTTCCCGCGCGGTTTCAGCGTCCGTTCGGGCCTCTCCCTGTCTTGCTCTTCTGTTGTCTGCCATCTCTCCCTCACTTTCTTCTCTGTGTATGGGGGTGTTCAGCTCTTTCTTTTCCTTCCGTGCTGTTTTTTACTGCTCCCCTCACTATGCCCTGTAAGCCGGTTTGCTTAGTTTGTGGTTTAAAAAAAGGCACTATCTCTGGACTCTGTAAAGCCTGTGTAAGAGATCCGGTTCCTTCAGGCTCTGCCAGAATGGACTCGGGGAGCACGCCAGAGCCAGAACAGGGGTGTTCAGAGCCTCTACTGCCAGAGCGGGACCAGGAGGAGCTGGTGGCTGGTCCGTCTTCTGCGCCAGCCGCTCCTCCCCCTCAGGCTCCCTTGCCGCTAGACCTTTCCGCCATCTTCTCGCAGGATTTTGTGACCCTGCTTCAGAAAGCTCTCGGGGCCAATGTTCAGCAGGTCTCCGAGCCTGGTCTTCGGAGCGGGGTCAAGAGAGCTGCGACGTCTCCCCCCACTGCAGGTTCTACGTGCAAGGCCAAGAGGCCGCGTTCCGAGGGGCTCCCGGCGGAGTCTTCTTTGGCCTCTGAGGGTCATCTATCAGATGAGGATGCTGGGGCTCTTGAGGTGGAGGAAGAGCTCGAAGAAGGTGAGCTCTCTGAAAGGGAAGATCAAGCCCGCGTGGTTCGGGTTTTCCGGAAGGAGAAGCTCCCAGCTTTGATTAGCGAGGCCCTGACAGTTTTGAATATGCCTGTGCCAGGGTCGGCGGAAGAGGAGACACTGGAGGACCCGCTGTTGCAGGTTTTTAGAAAGACTCAGCGGGCTTTCCCAGTACACCGCGTCTTTCGGGAGTTGATTCAGGACGAATGGAACCTGCCCGAAGCTCCTCTGAAGGGGTCCAGGATCGTGGGGCGTCTTTACCCTCTCTTGGATCAGGACAGGGAGGTGTTCAAGTCCCCCAAGGTGGATGCCGCGGTATCGGCGGTTACCAAGAAGACTACCATCCCTGGTGAGGGTAGTGTGGCCCTTAAGGACCCCCAGGATAGGAAGCTAGATGTCTTATTGCGCCAGATATTTGAGGTGAATGTGCTGTCGCTTCAAGCCGCTATCTGCGGGGCTTGGGTTGCGAGGGCATGTCTCCGCTGGGCCCAGAGAGTGCAGGTCACTCAAGGGGGTGACGAGTCTGGAGAGGCGACTAGGCTGGAATCGGGAGCAGACTATCTGGCCGACAGTTAATACGATCTTATGCGTGGTTTGTCAAACAGCATGGCCTCGGCAGTGGCGGCACGGCGCTACTTGTGGCTGCGCAACTGGGCGGCGGACAGTTCCTCCAAGGCTAGGTTGAGCAAACTTCCCTTTAAGGGGCATCTTTTGTTCGAGGAGGACTTAGAAAAATTGGTAAAAGACTTGGGGGACTCGAAAGGCGGTAAGCTACCTGAGGACAAGCTTAAGTCTGTTTGGCCGGGCTTGACTGGTAGAGGTCTGCAGCGAGAATTTCGACGGTTTAGGGCCCAACGATTTGCCCCTGCGCAAAGAGGTCACTTCTCTAGCAGAGGGCATGGCTCCTGGGGGTTTCGAGGTGCTGGACGGGGGTTTGGGCCGTCCTCCTCCTCGTCCTTTGCGGCCAAAAAGCAGCAATGAAATACCGGGGGCCCAGGCTCTCTTGCGGCCGGTTGGGGGACGGCTTCGGGAGTTTTATCCTGCCTGGACCCGGGTAACGTCCGATCAATGGTTCCTAGAAGTGATCCGGGAGGGCTACGCTCTGGAGCTTCTGAGGCCTGTGCGGGACGCCTTTGTTCAGTCTCCCGGGAGGTCTCCCGCCAAATCTGCAGCGCTGCGGGAGACAGTTCAGCGGCTTCTGGATCTCCGGGCAATCGTGCCTGTACCTCCGGACCAGCGCGGCGAAGGTCGTTACTCCATCTACTTCGTCGTTCCCAAAAAAGGGGGCGGCGTCCGGCCGATTCTGGATCTGAAAGGTGTGAATCGTTGTCTGCGGGTGTCTCACTTCCGTATGGAAACGCTAAGATCAGTTATTGTGGCGGTGCAGAAGGGAGAATTTCTAACCTCTCTAGATCTGTCGGAAGCTTACCTCCACATTCCCGTCCATCCGGACCATCACAGATTTCTCCATTTTGCGGTCCCCTTCGGCCACTACCAGTTCCGGGCGCTGCCGTTCGGCCTAGCGACGGCTCCGCGCACGTTTACCAAAGTCATGGTGATAGTGGCGGCGGCTCTAAGAAAGGAGGGCCTATTGGTGCACCCCTATCTGGACGACTGGTTGATTCGAGCGAAGTCAAGAGCCGAGAGCGAGGAGGCTACTGCGCGAGTGGTGGCTTTTCTGGAGGAGCTAGGTTGGATTGTCAACAGGACCAAGAGTCACCTGGTGCCTTCTCAAATCCTGGAGTATCTGGGAGCTCGCTTCGACACCGCAGTCAGAAAGGTGTTTCTCACGGTAGAGAGAGCGCGGAGTCTTCGGAAGCTGGTGCGTCATTTTCTACACTGCCCGGCACCCTCAGCGTGGCAGTATCTGCAGTTGTTAGGAACAATGGTGGCGGCCATAGAAACGGTCTCGTGGGCACGGGCACATATGCGGCCCTTGCAAAGGGTGTTACTTCGGCGTTGGTCGCATCAGCGGGATTCCCTGTCTCAGAAGCTGCTCTGCCCGGAAGAAGCTCGTCGCTCCCTGGGTTGGTGGTTGCTTCCCGCGACCTTGGAAAGAGGAGGCCTCTGGACACGCCAGCCTGGATAGCGGTGATGACAGACGCCAGCATTTCCAGTTGGGGAGCGCATTGCCAGGGCTGGTTCGCGCAGGGTCAGTGGTCGGTGCAAGAGCAGTCTTGGCAAATAAACCAGTTAGAGCTATGTGCTCTCGGACAATGCTACGGCAGTCTCCTACGTCAACAAGCAGGGCGGCATCAGCAGCGTGGGGCTGGAGGCCAAAGCAGGAGTCCTGTGCAAGTGGGCGGAAGAGCACCTGCTGTATCTGTCAGCGGCGCATGTTGCGGGAGTAGAAAATGTCCAGGCAGATTTCCTCAGTCGGGTGAGAGTGGATCCGGGGGAATGGGTCCTTCATCCAGGAGTCTTCGAGTTGATCGTACACAGGTGGGGTGCACCGGTCATGGATTTGATGGCCACCTTTTCCTCGGCGAAGGTCAGCCGCTTCTTCAGCAGACGGAGGGAAAGGATGTCAGAGGGGTTGGACGTTCTCATCCAGGAGTGGCCGGCGGGTCAGCTCCTCTACGTGTTTCCACCGTGGGTGCTGATCGGAAGAGTCCTGCAGCGAATAGTGGAGTTCGACGGCCACGTGATCCTGATAGCTCCAGACTGGCCTCGTCGACCCTGGTACGGAGATCTCGTTCACCTGTCGCTGTCCCAGCCATGGCGCCTCCCTCCTCGGGCGGATCTTCTGTCGCAGGGCCCTCTGCTCATGCCGCACGTGGCTCGATTCTCGCTTACGGCCTGGCTCTTGAGAGGGCGCGGTTGATGGCACAAGGGTATTCGGCGGCCGTCATTTCTACCCTTTTGAAGGCAAGGAAACACTCCACGTCTCTTGCATATATCCGCATCTGGCGGTTCTTCGAGGCCTGGTGCGAGGCCCGGAGCTGCGAAGCCTTGAAAGTCTCCATCTCTCATATTCTGGAGTTCTTGCAGGATGGTCTTGACAAAGGACTAGCAGTGGCGACTTTTCGGGTGCACGTGGCAGCGTTGTCGTGCTACAGAGGCAAGATTGGGGGGCGTTCTATCGGTTGTCATTGGGATATTAAGCGTTTCTTGCGTGTGGGGTCATTGCTGCGGCCGCCGATTAGGCAAGTCATCCCGAAGTGGCATTTGCCGTCTGTCTTAGATGCGCTCGAGCGCCCTCCTTTCGAACCGCTCTCCCGTGCGACTCTCAAAGATATCACCTTAAAAGTAGTATTCCTAGTGGCCATTAGTTCGGCTAGTAGAATCTCAGAGTTACAGGCGCTCTCATGCAGGGAGCCCTATCTCTCTTTCTTCCCTTCAATGGTGGTTCTGCGGACGGTGCCGGCTTTTCTTCCAAAGGTGGTGTCCCCTTTCCATGTCAACCAGGAAATTTCTTTGCCCGTTTTCGCTCCAGAGGGGGGCGCGTCAGGTTCGAAGGGGTTACATCTCTTGGATGTCCGCAGGGCCTTAAAGCGGTACCTCCGTAGGACCGTTACTTTTCGCAAGTCGGACAAACCTTTTGTGCTGTTTGCAGGGCCTAGGAAGAGGGAAGCGGCGTCGAAAGCGTCCATTGCTTGGTGGCTCAAGGAGACCATCGCGTCCGCCTATTTGTTGAAAGGGAAGGCTGTGCCCGACGGACTTCGGGCTCATTCCACCAGGGCGCAAGCTACCTCCTGGGCGGAGTTCCGCTTAGTGCCTCCGGTAGAAATTTGCAAAGCGGCGACTTGGTCGTCCTTAAATTTGTTTGCGCAGCATTACCACCTCGATGTGCACGCAAGAGAGGAGATGTCCTTTGCTTCGGCGGTACTGCAGGCGGGTCGTCCAGGGCCCTCCCAAGTCTGATTTGCATTTACTGCTCTGGTACTTACGCAGAGGTCCAGGACTAGACTGGTTACACGATCAGGAAGATGAAATTAGACTTACCTGCTAATTGTAGTTCCTGGAGTGTAGCCAGTCTAGTCCTGTATCCCTCCCTGGGCGTTCTGCGGCCTTATTTCCTGGACGAGGACCCACTTACAAGTAAGAGTCTTATTTGCGCCCTACAGGGTAGGTGCGGTAAGTGGATATGGTCATGTATCTATACAAGTACAAAAAAATACAAAAAAAAAAAAAAAAAAAGAGATGGGACAGGTAATGTAGTCTATAGGTTATTACCCTATGGCGGCTGAAGCGGGTGGCTTCTTTTCCCCTCTTTTTCCTTCTTTGGGGAAGGAGGACTCTGCTTCAGTTAAAGTCACAGTTTCGACCGGGGCGGGCTTGCTTGCAGCAAGATGCTGTTCTGTAGCCCCCCAAGGGTTGCTTAATTTTGCATAGTTTTGGAATATTTTCTCCGTTTGCATTCTTAATTGTGTCTCCGGTGAGTCTGCTTTGTCAGTAGGTTACTGATGGCAAGAGGCGGATTCCAAGTGGATATACCGGTGACATCAGAAAAAAGGAGGAGTTTCCTCAGTCTCCAGCTGCTGGATTGGATTGGGAACCCAGGGGTCCAGGACTAGCCTGGCTACACTCCAGGAACTACAATTAGCAGGTAAGTCTAATTTCATCTTGTGGTTCTGTGCTTGGTCAATGGATGCTGCCTCCAAGCTGCAGCTGAGCAAATTCTCCTTTATGAGCCTGTTGCTGTTCGAAGTGGGCCTTTTGAAATGATGACATTCTTGGGGAAGTTGTATATAGAGACTCCTGGAAAATTGGCTTAGAGGGGCCAGTAGTGCCCCTTGTGCTGCCATGCATAGAGCATTCTAAGAGTTAAGATAGTGGGTGCTCATCCTTTAGGTCGCATTCCAAGGAAGGGAAATCCTTTTGGAGCTTTTTGTGTGTTCAGGTTCTCATTATGGCTCCATTGGAGCCAGTTAGTCCCCCTCAGTGGTTTTCAGTGGTCTCTCCTGAGTGGCATCCAGTTGGGGTGTAGCTCTTAGGTTTATCTCTGAAAGGCTCCATACCACTTCAGACCAGTGGATCCTTGGGATTCTTAGTCAAGTCTGAAATCCCCAGCAAGATGCCTGCATTCCAACCCCAAGGTCATTGGTTCAGGCCAGCCTTTTATATCTATCTATCTATCTATCTATCTATAAATAAATAAATAAAAATAAATACAATTTATGTCATGTATATGTATGTATGTATATAGTACATGACATTTGAGGACATTCTTCAGTGCTTCCTGCAGTTGTAGGCTATTTTACCCTTACCTTATGCAGGTTCCTTCTGGCCTTCCCTGGACCCAAAGATGGACAGTGCAAATTTGAGTCCCTCTTTTTTTTTTTGTATAAGGACCATTGGGTCTGTAATTTCATTGTTCAGGCAGATGGAGTTTCTCATCTCTCCAGACCTTGCTAAGGTAGTGTTCTCACATTCCTATGTGGAAGCAGTATTAATGGCTTTCTGTTTTTGTGTTCTGGATCACCATCTTTCGTTCCAGGCCCTTCCCTTTGGCCTAGCCATGCTTCTTGTTTATTTTCCTAGACCATGTTGCTGCAAGTGGCATTTCTGCACAAGCAAGGGACCGAGTTCACCCATACCTGGACGACTAGCGGATCTGGTTGGACTCTTGGAGAAGTCCAGAGACAACAGCCCTAAGGCTGGGGTGGTGATCCCCTATCTCAAGAGCAGCCTGCTTCTGTCTCAGGACTTGGATTACCTGGGAGCTTGGTTCCATATCCTGGGTCAAGGTTTTCCTCATAACTGAGAGGTCCCTCAAACTTCAGCCAACTGAGGGCATTTTGTCCCCATGCAGCTCCATGGGCCTGGGACTACTGCCAGATCCTTGGATCCCTGGCAGGTTCCTTAGGCCAGGGCATACGTGTTGTCACTGTAATGGCACCTGATAACCTTTTTGTCTCCATGTTCACAGCTGTTTGTCCAGGATCCACCCTGAAAGATTATCTTGCAGGTTTGTGAGTCTGGCTACCATAGACTGCCTAGTCAGTATCTAGGTCTCACACACACAACCAAATACTAGTTCAAGTTATTTGTTACAAAGTGGTTTTGTTGGTTAATAATGATATGTGTTTGAGTATTTCTGAGTTTTTCAGTCTTACGTACTGCTTGGGAAGTTACTGGCTTCTCCCAGTGCTGCACCAGTGAATATACTGAGTGATGACATCATCAAGAGTTGTGTAAGTCCGCCTCTACCTGCTGGCAAGTTGGTATAACCCATAGGTCTGGACTGGTCTAGCAGAATTCAAGGTAAGAAAATTATCAAGCTAAAATTTCTTCATGAAAAAGAAAAAACAAAACAAAACACAAAAGAGCAAAAAAAATAGCCAAACAAACTAAAACAAATTTTTTTTTTACCCAGCTTCTAAAGTTTTTGACTGGTGCCTAAAATGTTTTCTTTATATATTTCAATCCTAAGTTCTTTCCAGTGTGAGTGTGTTTCTGTCAATTATGTTTGGATCTAGAGCAGTGCTTTTCAAATGTTTATTCCATATGACCTCGTTTTAAGAACTGAAAATTCAGGCGACCCCAGATGATGATGAAATCAAATGGGCAGATCTCCAGCCTCCTTCCCCTCCTACACTCATCTAACGCAGGAAGGCATCAGCAACAGGCAACAGAAGGCATCAGCAACAGGCAACAGTAATGGCGGCCACAGCAGTCAGCACAGCGTCCCTTATGTTGGTGCGCAATGCATGCTTACAGACCCCATTACTCAGCATGGGTTTCCAGCCTAACAGGAAGCTTACTCAGGACGGGGCAAGGGCCTATAAAGGCTCATATGCCACATGTTGACTGGTGACTTGGCATAGTTCACAGTGAAAGTCTAGAGAGAGAGGGAAAAGGCTATGTTTCTGTGACCCCATTTGGGGCCTCAACCCCAAGTTTGGGAACCACTGATCCAGAGAATCTAGCAAAGACTGGCAGCAGATTTGACAGTTTAGGTTTGTCCCATTTCTTTATGCAAGTGATGCTAGAAAATCTATTTTTTCTTTATTGTTCCTCCAGTCCAATCCCGAACCTCTGGGTAATGCACCTCTTCCAGCAGCTTGGAGACTGAGCATGTTATCTTTTGATGATAGTAATACTAATAGAGCGGGCACTGCCCCTTCTCTCTAGTACACAGTCTCCAAGCAGCTGCAGGTGGTGAGCCAGAGGGTTGGACTCACTCTTTTCAGCCTCTGTTTAGAGCACTTTATTTTTCTGCTAGTTTAAAAAAAAACCCAGCAACACAAGATAAGAAAATTGTAACCGGAGGATGCCCCCTCCCCCCCTTGGTTCTAGTTGTTGGGGAGGTGAGCAGGAGGTGGCTTGACCAGGGACTTGGAGCTCCTGAACCCACTGTCGGGTGAGGAGCCGTCGGACACGTTCTGCTTTGCTCGCAAGCGTTTCTCTTCCCTGGAGTCCCTCGCAGCGCAGAAGCCTTTATTTTGCGCTGAGCGTGGTGAGAACGGCACTCAAGCACAGCACAGGAGCAGATCAACTTCCAGTGTAGCACTGGTAGCTCGGGCCCTGATTCTGTAAGTTTGCTGGGCCTTAGGGGACATCGAGCAATGTTGTGAGGCAGTGTGCGGGGGACAGCATGGTGCGGCCTGTGTTCCTGCCAGAAGCCTTCTAGAGTGCTGTTTTCCGCTCAGGTTTGCAGCCATGTGGGCAGGCTCGCGGCTGTGCAGGAGAACAGATCCCAGAGTTTTTACTTTAGTTTCTTTGGTTTCTTTTCTTTCTTTGCTTTGTTTAGTTGTTTTAATGCAGATTTTAGTGGCTCTCTCCCCCTCTCGGTTTCATTTTTGAGTCTGTCAATTTTGAGCTTTTACTTGAAGAAAAAAAAAGAGAAACAAAGCACTCCGGAAGGAAAAGAGGGGTAAGCAGTAGGGGTTATAGCCCCTTGCCCTTCCTGGTTGGGAGGGCACGGTTTTCCCCTCCGAGTTGCTGCTGTATTTTGGGTACCAGGGAGCCTGTGCCAGCTAGTGGGAGAAGTAGCGTGGGTCAAGGACTCAGACTCTGATTCTTGCAGTGCTGGTATGCCGGCCAGGCCTCAGTGTCTGGTTTGTGGGACCAGGCAAGGCACGCTCTCTGAGGCTGGCATTTGTAGGGGGTGTGCTCAAGAGGCCACCGCAATGGAGCAGTCCCTGCAGGAAGGGTCAGAGCAGGGAGGACTTCCTTTCCCCACCTCCGGACGAGCAGGTGGTGGCGGGGGCAGTACCTGCATCTCTGGGGCCATCTCCTGTTTCCCATTCCGTTCCCGGATCATCGTCCTCACAAGGTCTAGCAGGGGTGGGGGTCGCCGAGGTGTTTTTGGCAGAGTTTGTCCTGTTGCTCCACCAGGAGTTCTGTTTGTGCCAGCAGGGGGCAGTGGGAGCACCTGTGACATTGGCACAGAGTGCGAAGAGGCCAGGGCACCCAATGAGGAACCAGGGATGCTCCTGGCGAAGAGCCCTAAGCCCGCAGAGGAGGGGCAGGGGCACTCTGGTGTTGGAGGGTCTCGAGGGGGAAGACCTCGATACAGAGGTGGATGTGGAGGATGAGCTTGAGGAAGGAGAAACCCCGGAACAGGAAGACGAAGCACATATAGTCCGGGTCTTCCGTAGGGGGGAGTTGTCAGTGCTTATCATAGAATCCTTAAAGGTGCTGAATATGCCTATGGGACCTCCGGCAGAGGAGGACACTCCAGAAGATCCTCTTCTGAGAGTGGTACAGAGGATACAGTCTGTCTTTCCCATACATAAGGTGGTGTGGCAGATGATACAGGATGAGTGGGATCTGCCAGAGACTGGCCTTCAGGGGGCTAAGCTCATGTCGCTCCTCTATCCCTTAGTGGATCAGGATAGGGAGCTTTTTTGGTCGCCGAAGGTGGACGTGGCAGTTTTGGCTTTCACTAAGAAGATGATGATTCATGTGGAAGGCGGTGCTGAAAGATGCACAGGATAGAAAGCTGGATGCACTGTTGAAACAGGCTTTCGATGTCAATGCCCTTGCCCTCCAAACCTCCATTTGTGGAGCTTGGGTAGCACGAGCCTGCCTCCGCTGGTCCCAGCAAGTGCAACAGCAGGGAGATGTGGACCAGTCGGGGGAGGCATCCCAGTTGGAATCCGGGGTGGCTTACCTGGCACAGATATTCACTATGACCTCATTAGGGGACTTTTGAATAGTATGGCCTCTGTAGTTGCGGCCCGCCATTATTTGTGGCTCCGTAATTGGGAAGCGGATTGCTCATCTAAGGCATGGCTCAGTAAGCTGTCCTTCAGGGGCAAGCTGCTGTTAGGAGAGGACCTGGAAAAGTTGGTCAAGGACTTGAGGGAGTCTAAAGGCGGCCGGCTGCTGGAGGACAAACAAAAGCCGAACTGCGTTGCCTCAGCCCACCAGGGTCATCAGTGGGAATTCCTGTGTTTTCATTCCTCATGCCAGGCTCCTTTTCAGAGGGGTCGGTTTCCCGTTAGGACGCAGGGGTTTTGAGGTTTTCGAGGAGTGGGGCGTGGATTCGCCATCGTCTCATCCTCGGGGCCTAAGAAATCCCCAATGAAGCGAGTGGGACCCAGGTGGAGGTGCAGCTGGTGGGAGGCTGTCTGCAGGACTTCGCCTGGGTCCAGATCACCTCCAATTAGTGGGTCCTAGAGGTCATTCGGGAGGGGTATGCCCTCAAGTTCGCTCGACCGGTGGGCAGCTCTTTTGTGCAAAGCACGGGTCAAGGAAGCAGCAGTATGGGAACCTTGAGGAGATTCTTGTGGCTCAGGTATGTGGTACTGTTTCTCGAGACCAGTACGGCTGCGGTCGGTACTCCATTTATTTTGTGGTGCCAAAGAAGGACAGGGCCTTCCATCCCATTCTCGACCTCAAGCGGGTAAACCGCTTTCTGCAAGTTCTGCATTTTTGCATGGAGACCTTGCGGTCCGTCATAGTGGCGGTCTGCAGCGGGGAATTCTTGATGTCCCTCGACCTAACAGAGGCATGCCTGCACATTCCCATACGGCTGGAGCATCAGCAGTTCCTCAGGTTTGCGGTGCCCATGGGACACTTTCAGTTCTGGGCACTGCACTTCGGCCTTGCGACGGCACCACACACCTTCACCAAGGTCATGGTGGTGGTAGCGGCGGCGCTTTGCAGAGAAGAGTACATCCGTACCTCAACGACTGGCTCCTTCAGGCAAAGTCCAGGGATGAGAGCGAGTGCTCAACAGCCCGGGTGGTGCAGTTCCTTCAGAGCCTGGGTTGGGTAGTCAGCGTTGCCAAGAGCCAATTGCGCCGGTCTCAGGTCCTAGAGTACTTAGGAGCACGCTTCGACACACAAGTGGGAAGAGTCTTCTTGCCGGAGCAGCGAGCATGGGAGCTTCAGCGCTTGGTGTGGGAGTTCCTCAGGAGGCCAGAGCCCACAGCATGGCATTACCTCCAACTCCTCGGCACCATGGCAGCCACCCTTGAGCTGGTACCGTGGGAGAGGGCACATATGTGGCCCCTTCAAAGGGCTCTGCTCCGACGTTGGTTGCACTAGTCTCATTCTCTTTCCCAGACACTCCCTTGGCTGTAGGGGTCAAGAGAGCCTTCAGATGGTGGCTTACGGAGGGGGGGGGGGGAATCTGGAAAGAAGGATGCCCCTCGAGTCACCAGCATTGGTCCTGTTGGTGATGGATGCCAATCTCTCCGGCTGGGGGGCCCATTGCGAGGGGCATTTTGCACAGGGGCAGTGGAATCTGCAGGAGGCTTGTTGGTCGATCAACAGGCTGGAGATGCGGGTGGTGACCCTCACACTGCGGAGATTCAAAGCAAGGTTGCAGGGGGCAGCAGTATGGGTGCTGTTGGATAACGCAACCATGGTAGCCTACATCAACCAGCAGGGCAGCACGGGCAGTGCAGCCCTGGAGGCGGAAGCCAAGGCACTGGGTGGAAGATCACCTTCAGGCATTGGCAGCAGCACATGTGGTGGGAGTCGACAATGTCACGGCAGATTACCTGAGTCGAGTGCGAGTAGACCCCGGAGAATGGGTGCTCAATCAGGAGATGTTTGACATGCATCGCTGGGGCGCACCGGTTATAGATCTGATGGCAAAGTTCGAGAGCACCAAGGCGAGTCGATTTTTCAGCAGAACAAGGGAGAGAATGTCAGAAGGTTTGGATGCCCTGGTGCAGCAGTGGCCAGCGAAAGGGCTCTTCTATGTATTCACACCCTGGCCCCTCATAGGTAGGGTGGTACAAAGGATCGAGGCCCATTGGGGGATGCTGGTTCTCATCGCCCCACACTGGCCATGACGTCCATGGTATGCGGACCTGGTGAGGAGTCTGGCAGATCAGCCGTGGCGTCTCCTGGCACGAGCGTATCTCCTGTCGCAGGGATCAGTACTCATGCCTCAGGTAGATCGATTCTCACTTATGGCCTGGTTCTTGAAAGGGCACGACTGAAGAAAGGTTATTCGGGACCGTTAATTTTGACGTTGGTGAAGGCAAGGAGGTGGTCTACCTCATTGGCCTACATTCGGGTCTGGTGCCTGTTTGAGGTGTGGTGTGTGGACAAGCAGGTAAGGCCAGCCACGGTCTCCGTGCCCGTCATCTTAGAGTTTTTGCAGGCTGGGTTTAGTAGCAAGTTCTTTGAGGGTGCAGCTGGCAGCAATCGCCTTTTATCGTGGAAAGGTCCAGGGGATAGTGTTGGGCACGCATCCAGATGTGGCACACTTCTTGAGGGCAGTTCTTCACCTTTGCCCCCATGGCGGGCAGTAGTTCCAACGTGGGACCTCAATTTGGTGCTGACAGTGCCTTGTGGAGAGCCCTTTGAGCCTTTGGCTCGGGCTTCTCTTAAGGATGTGACTCTTAAAACAATCTTTCTGGTGGCCATATGCTCGGCACTCAGAATTTCCGAGCTGCAAGCCTTGTTGTGCTGGGAGCAGTTTCTTACCCTTTTCCAGGGAGAAGGTGGTATTATGTCCCGGTCCCTCCTTCTTGCCCAAGGTGGTTCAACTTTTCATGTGAATCAGTCAGTCTCCCTGCCGGTGAGGAGCCTGGCGGTCACCAGCCACTGCAGTATTTGGACGTGCGGCGCGTGTTACGGCATTATCTGAAGAGTACTCAGGATTTCTGTAGGTTGGATCGCCTATTTGTGCTGTTTGGTCCATGCAAGGGTGAAGCGGCGGCTAAGGCATTTGGATGGATTAGGGAGGCGATCTCATCGACATATATTCTCAAGGGTAAGCCGGTGCCGACAGGGTTGCGAATGCATTCTACGAGATTTGTAGGGTGGCTACCTGGTCGTCGCTGCATACTTTTGCGAAGCATTATCGTCTGGACGTTCAGTCAACTAGGGATGCTTGTTTCGGATCGGCGGTGCTACGGTCCAGTTCAGCAGGTCCCTCCCATTATTCTTAACTGCTCGGTTACATCCCAGAGGTTCGGGACTGGACTGGAGAGACGATAAAGAAGACGAAATTAGACTTACTTGCTAATTGTTGTTCCTTGAGGAACTCCAGTCCAGTCCCAGATCCCACCCATTTAGCATTTGTCAGGATATAGGTCTGCGGCAGGTTGGAAAGATGGTCTGTTTCACGTGCAGTGCTTGAGTTTCGGAACCTGGGGGGGGGAGGAACCCCTTATTCAGGATGGGGGGAATATTATCTGTAGTTTTTAGTAAGAGAGTGTTCTGTATTGTCGCTCTTAACTACTTATTTGTTGCTCCTGTGAGCCTGCTTTGTCAATAGGTTACTGGAGAGAAGGGGGCAGTGCCCGCTCTATTAGTACTGCTGTCATCAAAAGATAACATGCTCAGTCTCCAAGTTGCTGGAAGAGGTGCATTACCCAGAAGTTCAGAACTGGACTGGAGTTCCTCAAAGAACAACAATTAGCAGGTAAGTCTAATTTTGTCTTCCTCTTCGTCCCTCAAGTCCAGTCCACTACCAGTGGGTAATCACCGCCCTCCAGTAGCTGGGAACTGAGCATATCAGATTTCTGACCTCACAGGATAAGAGCCACCCCTTCAGACTCGGGAGTCCAGTATTACAGTCCCAAAGCTGCAGAGCACCCTTCTAGTGGTGGTTTACACTGGAAGGTTTAGGCCTAGAGAGTGGAGAAACCACCCCCTCCCCCCACCCCAGCATTCTGGTCTGAATTTGTTTACAGTATAGAGGATTTCTTCTCATGGCTGAGGTGTCTTGAATCCGACTGGTCAACGCTACATTTAACCTGATTAGGTCTGGCAGATCGTGTTCAGGTAAAGGATCAGATTCCTCATTGCCTGTATTGTGCAGCAGTGGGGCTTATAGAGGATGGAGTCTCTGCACCAAGATCCATAGCCAGACGAGGTGTAGCCCGGGGTGTAAGTTGCCTGGTGGGTCAGGGCTCTTTCCCCCCAGCCGGGCAGCCTATCTCTAGCTCAGCTGGTTATAGCACTGCAATCTTGACTTCGAGCCTCCATAATACAAAAAAAAAAAAAAAGCCAACCTCGGTCAGACTTGCTGCCAATCGCTCTTTCCGCTTCTCCAGGGGTTAGTCCAGGGGAGCAGGGGGTGAGGGAACCATTCGGCTTTTTGACGTCACGAGGTCAACTTTGGTACCTAGCTCTCTGCATGCATCTGGCCCAGCAGTCCTGGCAGCCCGTGCATGCGTGGCCTGGAACTGCGGGCTGTCGGCAGATGGCAATTTCAGGGGCTACCTGCAACAGGGGAAGGCCACAAAGCAGATTCACTCTCATAGGTGCATGGCAGGCACTTTGGAGGCAGATGATGCGGCACAAATGGTAGAACAGGAGACGGCGCTTTTGGTGGGAAATGCAATCATGATGAGTCAGCCAGCCATCTTAGAGGTTGCTCAGTCAAAGAAATCAAATCGTGACTTTAAGCACCTGGTTCAGGCTGAGGCGCTGCTGGGGCTTATTTCAGCTGCCACAGTTTCTTCTCTTCTGATTTTATTCTGGCAATGCACAAGGCTTACTGCCTTAAGCAGCAAACGGGACAGGTAAGCAATTCTCATGGTATTTTCAATAACATATGGATGCAAAAGCTGGACAGTGAAAAAGATAAGACAGGAAGAAAATTGATGCCTTTGAATTATGGTGCTGGCGGCTAATACTGCGTATACCATGGACTGCCCAAAGAACAAACCAGTCAAACCTAAGCTTGCTTTAGAAGCTCAGATGACAAGATTTCGACTTTCATACTTTGGACACATCATGCGAAGAGAGAGATCATTAGAGAAAGACATGCTTGGCAAGATAGAAGGTCAGCGCAAAAGAGGAAGGCCAGCAATGAGATGGATCGATACAATAACAGCAGCTATGGGTACCAGTCTGTCAACAATGAGCCGCCTGACTGAAGACCGAACACAATTTAGGACAACTATCTAGAGGGTCGCCATAAGTCGACACCGACTCGACGGCACTTAACAACAACAAGCAATTCTCCAGGGGTTCCCCCCCTCGGGATGTAGGAGATGGGCCTCCAAGGATGGAACGGTTGACGCCAGTGGAGCCTTCACAGGGAAGGCAGGCTGAGGAGGATAGGATCATGGGTGACCCGTCATCTCCAGGTTCCCCGGAGTCTGAGGAGCTGGGTGAAGGGCCCTTTGATCTCTGGTGGGAGTCGGGCGGACATGACCTGGAGGAGGGGGAAAGCCCGTAAGTTCCCTGGTTTGCCATAAACTACTGGCACTGATTTCTCATTCACTGGCAGCATTAAATATGGCGCTCGTGCCTGCGGTGGTGGAAGAGCCACTGGAAGATCCGCTGCTGCAAAGTTCCAAGGAGTCTTAAACATGTTTTCCTATGCATAGAGTTATTAAGAATATGATTGAGTCGGATTGGAAGGTCCTGGAGGCTAGCCTACTGGGTGGTCTGACTATGACCCGCTTCTACCTGATTCTGGAGGAAGAGCGAGAGCTGCTGCTTATGTGTAAGGTGGATGCCCTGGTGTCAGTTGTCACGAAGAAAACGACCATCCCAGTAGAAGACGGGATGGTTTTGAAGGACTTGCAAGATACAAGTTGGAGTTGCTACTGAAACAAGCCTTTGACACGAGTGCCCTCACTCTGCAGACCTTGATTTGTAGGGCCTATGTGACAAGGGCATCCATTCGGTAGTTGCAAGGATTTGTGCCAGGGGATGCAGATGACCCATAGGATCACCCTGAAATCACCAAGCTGGAGTCTGTATCGGTGTACCTGGTGGATGCCTTCTACGATCTGATGCAGGCCTTTGCTAAGAACATGGCATCTATTATTGTGGCTCGCTGTTTTCTGTGGTACCATAATTGGTCGGTGGATGTGTCCTCTAAGACCAGACTCAGCAAGTTGTCCTTTAAGGGTAAGCTGCTGTTCAGCGAAGCTTTAGATAAGTTGTTTTAAGGATTTGGGAGAATCGAAAGGTGCCCACCTTTGGGAGATAAGCTGAAGGGAGCCAGACAGGGTGGCTCTGTGAGAGGATAGGCTAAGGGCTATAGATGTTTTCGGGGGTGCCCATTTTACGCCCTACCAGCGGGGTCGATTTCTGCAGAGAGGACAGTCCTTTCAAGGCTTTAAGGGAGTAAACAGGGGCTACTATGCCCTTTGGGCTGCCCTCCTAAAAAGCCCCAATAAAGTCAAGCCAGTCCGGGCAGTTGGGGGGGGGGGGCCAGCAGCAGTGTTTTCTCTTCACCTGGGCTGCCATCACTACGAATCAGTGTGTTTTAGATATTAGGGGAAAGCCGACAGTCGCCCAAGAGCGGATGGTTCGGAAGAATGTATCTTTGAAGGATACTACCAAAAGCAGAGAGGTTCCACAAAAGAGTAAACTAGCCCAAATGCCCTCAAGTATGGAGCAGACAGAGCTTAAAGATCCCAAATTACCCATGTCTAACAATAGCCAAATTAATATGAATAAAATACATTCTCTAAAATGCTTGTATGCAAATGCTAGGTCTAAAAAATAAGATGGGAGAGTTAGAATATATAGCACTAAATGAAAGGTTAGATATGATTGGAATATCAGAGACATGGTGGAAGGAGGACAACCAGTGGGACACTGTGATACCTGGGTACAAACTATATCGTAATGATAGAGCTGATCAAATTGGTGGAGGGGTTGCTTTCTATGTTAGAGAGGGCATTGAGTCGGAAAGGATTAAAGTTTTGCAGGAAACAAAATCTGCTGTAGAATCTATATGGATTGAAATTCCATGTAAAAGGGGGAAGGCAATGGCAGTGGGGGTGTACTATCGACCGCCTGGCCAGAATGACCAAATGGATGATGAAATGTTCAAAGAAATCAAGGAAGCTAACAAAAGTTACAGCGCAGTAATAATAATGGGTGATTTCAATTACCCCGGTATCGACTGGGTCAGTGTCACGGCAGGACATGCTAGGGAGATAAAGTTCCTAGATGAAATAAATGACTGCTTCTTGGAGCAGCTCGTTCATGAACCGACCAGAGGGGAAGCCATATTAGACCTAGTCCTTAGTGGAACACCAGATCTAGTGCAAGAGATAAGGTTGTTGGGGCCACTTGGCAATAGTGATCATAGCATGATCGCCTTTGATTTAATTAGTGGAGGAGGGATAGTTAGGAAATCCACAGTACTACCTTATAACTTTCGAAAGGGAGACTATGATAAAATGAGGAAAACAGTCAAGAAAAAACTAAAAGGAGCAGTTGCAAAGGTTAAAGACGTACATCAGGCTTGGCTGTTGTTGAAAAATACTATCTTGGAAGCCCAGACCAGCTGTATTCCACGCTTTAAGAAAAGTGGAAGGAAGTCCAAAAAACTGCCAGCATGGTTTAAAGGTGAGGTCAGAGAGGCTGTTGTTGCCAAAAAATCATCTTTCAGGAAAGGGAAAAAAGAGCCAAACGACGAAACCTGGAAACAGCACAAGCACTGGCAAGTCAAATGCAAGGCATTGATAAGGCAGGCAAAGGGAGAATTTGAGAAGAAGCTTGCTGCGGAATCAAAAACGCGAAGTAAAGACCTTTTCAAGTACATTCGTAGCAAAAAACCTGTGAGAGAGTCAGTTGGTCCATTAGATCATAAAGGGGTTAAAGGAGCACTAAGAGGCGACAAGGCGATAGCGGAGAGACTGAATGAATTCTTTGCTTCGGTCTTTACTGAGGAAGATCTAGGGATGTTACCCATGACTGAAGTGGTATTTAAAGGTGCGGAAGAATTGAAGGAAATATCGATACATCGGGAAGATGTATTACAACTATTAGATAAACTGAAGAGTAGCAAATCACCTGGGCCGGATGGTATACATCCAAGGGTGTTGAAAGAACTGAAATATGAGATTGCAGACCTGCTATTAGTAATCTGTGAACTATCATTAAAATCATCTCTAATACCTGAAGATTGGAGGATCGCCAATGTAACACCAATTTTTAAAAAGGGTTCTGGGGTGATCCGGAAAACTACAGACCGGTGAGCCTGATGTCAGTACCATGAAAAATGGTAGAAACCATCATAAAGAATAAAATTACTCAGCATGTAGATAGTCGTGACCTAATGGGAGACAGCCAACATGGCTTTAGACAAGGAAGGTCTTGTCTTACTAATCTGTTATGTTTTTTTGAAGGAGTGAATAATCAGGTGGACAAAGGTGAGTCGGTTGATATTGTGTATCTGGACTTTCAGAAAGCCTTTGACAAGGTCCCTCATGAGAGACTTTTGGCAAAACTAAAGAGTCATGGGATAGGAGGCAGTGTACTATTGTGGATCAGGAACTGGTTAAAAGATAGAAAGCAGAGGGTAGGGCTAAATGGCAATTTTCCCAATGGAGAAAGGTGAATAGTGGTGTACCCCAGGGATCTGTGCTGGGTCCGCTGCTTTTTGACATATTCATAAATGACTTGGAAAGTGGAATAACGAGTGAGGTTATCAAATTTGCAGATGATACAAAACTATTTAAAGTTGTTAAAACCCAAGAGGATTGTGGAAAATTGCAAGAGGATCTTGATAAATTGGAAGACTGGGCATCAAAATGGCAGATGAAATTTAATGTGGACAAGTGCAAGGTTATGCACCTAGGGAAGAGCAACCCAAACTATGGTTACACGATGCAAGGTTCCACATTAGGAACTACCACCCAGGAAAAAGATTTAGGCGTCATTGTGGATACCATGTTAAAACCCTCAGCCCAGTGTGCAGCAGCGGCCAAGAGAGCAAATAGAATGCTAGGTATGATAAGGAAAGGAATGGAAAATAAAACAAAAGATATTATAATGCCTCTATATCGTTCCATGGTAAGACCGCACCTTGAATATTGTGTGCAATTCTGGTCGCCGTATCTTAAAAAGGATATAGCGATTTTAGAAAAGGTTCAGAGAAGAGCCACCAAAATGATAAAGGGGATGGAAGGATACACCTATGAAGAAAGGCTAAAAGGGTTAGGGCTCTTTAACCTGGAAAAGAGACGGCTGAGGGGAGATATGATAGAAATCTATAAATTAATGGACGGAGTGGAACGGGTAAACGTAGATCAATTGTTTACCTTATCAGAATATAGAAAGACATGGGGACATGCAATGAAGCTACAGGGTGAACTATTTAAGACTAATAAAAGAAAATATTTTTTCACTCAACGTTTAAACAAACTCTGGAATTTGTTACCGGAGGATGTAGTAAAGGCTGTTAGTGTAGCTGGGTTTAAAAAAGGTTTGGACAAGTTCCTGGAGGAAAGGTCCATAAACCATTATTAAGAAGGGACCCAGGATATCAATGCTTGAACCAATACAAGCATTGTGGAACCTGTGTCCCTTGGGGAAACTGCTAGGTACATATGACCTAGATTGGCCACTGTTGGAAACAGACTACTGGGCTTGATGGACCTTGGTCTGACCCAGTATGGCATATCTTATGTTCTTATGTGATTTTGGAGGGGTACATGCAGGAGTTTGCAGGTCCTCTTGCTGAGGCATTCTTGCGATCCCCTTGCAAGGCGTAGTTGAAACAGCAGGCCATCAGGGACACTTGCAGTGTCTCTTGGACCTGGAGGCAGTGGTAACAGTGCCCAAAGACCAGTACGCCTGTGGCCGCTACTCCATGTACTTCATGGTCACTAAGAAGTGTAGGGGTCATTTCACAGCGAGCTTTGAGAATGCTTCATTTTTGGATGGAGACCCTGCATTCGGTCATTACGGTGGTGAAGCAGGGCGACATCTTGACAGCCTTGGATCTCACGGAAGCATACTTGAACATCCCCATTTGGCTGGAGCATCAGAGGTTTCTGCACTTTGTAGTGCCCATGAGGACTACTAGTTCTGAGCACTGCCTTTCAGATTGACCACTGCCCCCCGGACCTTCACCAAGGTGATGGTAGTTGCCCTACGAAAAGAGGGTATTTTGATACATCCATATCTGGGCAACTGGTTGGTCAGGGCAAAGTCTGTGGACGAGAGCAGGACCGCAATGGAGAAGATGGTGCAGCTCTTGCAGGGTGTGGGCTTGGTGGTCAGTGTCTCCAAGAGTCGACTGCAGCCCGTCCAGCAGTTGGTCTATCTGGGAGTACTGTTTGATACCAACATGGGATGTATCTTATCTGTCAGAGGAGAGGATCCAGAAAATACATCTGCAAGTGCGGCATTTCTTGGAGATGTCTGCACCCATGCAATTGTTGGGCTCCATGGCAGTGACCGTGGACCTTGTACCGTGAGTACAGGTGCATATGAGGCTGCTTTATTGAGCCTTGCTTTTGCAGCGGTGTCCTCAGCTCCATCCACTCTCCAGGAGACTGATTTGCCCTACTGAGGTGAGATCGCAGCTCACCATTGGAGCTGCCGGACTGGGTGCTACTCGCAACTAATGCCAGTCTCTCCGGATGGGGAGCACATTGCGAGTGTGCACAGGAGCTTTGGATACCTGAGGAAAGCAGGTGATCCATCAATCGCCTGGAGATGCAGGTGGTGTTCTTGGGTCTCCAGGCCTTCCAGGAGCCACTGTGGAATCTGGCAATACGAGTTTGGACAATGTGACAATGGTAGCTTACATCGACCATCGGGGGGCATAGGCAGTGCTATCTTGGAGATCTGACCACTCCTGTCCTGGGCAAAAGTAAATCGAATGGTGCTCTTGGCGGCATACATAGCGGGCAAAGACAATTTCCAGGCATATTTTCTCAGCCAGCATCAGTTGGACCCAAGTGAATGGTCTCTGAATGTGGTGGTGTTCCACGAGTTCACCCTGTGCTGCGACACTCCACAATGCCAAGATGAGCAGATGCTTCAGCAGACGCAGGGAGCACATGTCCGAAGGGCTGGATGCCCTGGCGCAACAGTAGCCGAGCGAGGGGTTGCTTTATGTGTTCCCCCTCTCTCCGGGTGCACATCAGCTGCATTATTCAGTGAATACAGGTGCACGGGGTCCGATGATCCCCATTGTGCCAGATTGACTGCACAGACCCTGGTACGCCAACCTGATGAGACTGCTGATAGCTCCTCCGTGGCATCGCCCAGACAGAATCGATCTGTTGGCCCGTTCTCATGCCACAGGTGGGTTGGTTCTTGCTTATTGCCTGGTTGTTGAGCAGGCTAGGTTGAGCGGCAGAGGTTATTTCTCCCGTGGTGGTTGCGACTCTTCCATCAACTTCTCTGGCTTACATCCGAGTCTGGTGGGTTTTTCAAACCTGGTATGACTACTGGAGTCTGCGCGCCCTGATGGCTTCTGTGGCCGACATTTTTGTCATTTTTGCAGGGCAGCCTGGAAAAGGGGCTGGTCCTTAATTCCCTCAAGGTCCAGGTGGCCGCCTTGTCCTGCTACAGGGGCCACATGCGTGGGAGCAGTCTGGTGGCTCATTCAGACATATCTCGTTTCTTGAAGGCAGTGAAACAAGTGCAACCTCCGCTGAGGGCGGTGGTGCCGCCCTGGGACCTGAACTCTGTCTTATTAGCTTTGACAGAGGCTCGCTTTGAGCCTCTGGATGAGACCTTGCTGAAGATCTTAAACTGAAGACAGTCTTTTTGGTGGCCATCAGCTCGGCGAGACGGATTTCAGAGCTCCAAGCTCTGTCGTGCAGGCTGCCCTTTCTCGTGTTCTCTAAGGAGAACCGGTTTTGCGACCGGTACATTCCTTTTTTGCTGAAGGTGGCATCCCCTTTCCATTTGAATCAGATGGTCTCACTGCTTGTCTTTACTCGGATGTGGGTGGGAAAGCAAGATGGCTAGTTGCATTTACTGGACGTCCGCCGCCTGCTGTGGTGCTACCTGAGCCGCACAGAGTCCTTTCAGAAGACGGATAGACTGTTCATCTGTTTGGGGCTGCGCGAAAGGGAGATAAAGCCTCCAAGGGCTCAGTGGCCTGCTGGGTGAAGGAAGCGATTGCCTCTGCTTATGTGCTTAACAGCAAGGCTGTTCCAGTGGGTCTCCACGCACATTCCACTAGGGCACAGGCGTTGATTTGGGCGGAGCATCGTCTAGTGCTGCCAGGGGACATTTGCATGGTGGCTGTTTGGTTGGCCCTATGTTTCTTCACATGGCATTATCGCCTTGGCTTGCGAGTGAGGCAGGATGCTGATTTTGAGTCCTCTGTGTTTCAGGCTGGACTCGCTGGTCTCTTCTGGGTGTGAGTACTGCTTTGTTACATTCCACTGGTGGTGGACTGGACTGGACGACTGGACTGGAGGGATGAAGAGGAAGACCATTAGTTCTTACCTGCTAATTGTCTTTTCTTGAGTACCTCCAGTCCAGTCCATTCCAGGCCCTGTCCTATCAGAGTTTTGGTTTTGTTCCCCAGGTACATCCTGGATTTGCAGAGGGAAACATGTCCGGCTGGTTAGAAGAAAGAATCTGGACTCTGGAAGGGGTGTAGTTGAGGTAGGTTCTGCCCCAATTCTGAGTGGGCAGAGGTGCAGGTGAGTCTGTCCTTATTATGTGTCCTCTGCTGTACATAGTTGGTGGTTTACAGGCTATATGATTTTTTTCCCCTGTCCTTTACGTGATATGGTGTCTGCGAGATTAATAGGTTGATCTGTTTTGAGCTAGTGTGCTTTGTCAGTAGGATACTGGACTCTTGAGTCTGAAGGGGGTGGCTCTTATCCTGTGAGATCAGAAGTCTGATTTGCTCAGTTCCCAGCTGCTGGAGGGCAATGATTACCCACTGGTGGTGGACTGGACTGGATGTACTCAAGAAAAGACAATTAGCAGGTAAGAACTAATTTCACCTTTCTTTTATTTTCAAGTAGTTGCTGCTTTCAAATCCCTATTCACTTGATGTAATCCTTTGTAAAGAGCTATCCCATGATAGTAACTAAAACTGCATTGCAGGATATTTCTACTTGGAGGAAATTACAAGGTGCTTTGTAACAGAATATTTAACAAGATAACCTCAAATCACCCTAAGAGCATATAAACCAAAATTCACAATATGTAGTATGCTCCTGTTACTGAACCATCAACTACTGAAAACATTAAAAACATATCTATATAAATATTAATATGTATTCATTGCCAATATATATCTTAAAATACTGTATTTAAGATCACGTGATGGAGGCTAGAGGGAGGACGTGTTTCTCTGGCTCCTCAGCACCGGTTGATAAAGGGCTTATTTTGGAGAGAAACTTGGCTGCCCCCCAATCAGGTCGCTGAGAGGATAGAGATGGGGTCGAAGCAGGAGCCCCGAAAGGCTTCTAAATTGGCAAACTCTGCTGTAAAGATTGCAAAAACCTCCCGCCAAATTACAATGGTGGAATGCCTTACTGTGCAGGATGGCGGCAGCGCGGAGATGGGAAGGTCCTCCCCCGCAGCGGATGGCCTAACTATCCAGACCGCAAAATTGAAAGGAAGCGAGGAGGATGCCCCCCAGTTGGATACAGAAGTAATTTTGGCTGCAATCATGGCAGGGAATGCGGAATTAGCCGGAAGGTTGGATGCCATACAGGGGGAACTAAGAGAAGTGCGGGCCGAAATCCAAGCCACGACACAGCGCTGAGCAGAGAATTGCGGGCACTGAGGACGACATCGTGGAACTGAAAAGGGACTCCACGGCTCAGCAGGAGCTGGTGCAGAGATTGTTAACTAAAGTTGATGATCTGCAGAATAGATCACGCAGATCCAATATCCGGATCCTGGACCTGGCAGAGGGTGAGGAGACAGCAACTATGGAGGATTTCATTGAAGGGCTGCTCAGGAACTTATTTAGGGACCCCCCCCCCCCCCTTCCAGAAGCTTGCATAGTCGAGCGGGCCCACAGAGTCCCTGGGGGGGCTTGCACGGCCAGGGGGAAGGCCTAGACTAGTGCTAGCTAAAATTCTTAATTTTCGCCACAGAGATTGGATTCTACAGCAAGCAAGCATAAAAACTCTAAGATTTGGATCTTTTCGGATTACAGTGCCGACTTGAACCGACGGAGGCAAGCTTTCCGAGAGGTAAAGAAAATATTGGTGATACACGGAGTGCCGCAAATGCTGCTTTATCCAGCCAAATTAAGAATTCTGTGGAAGGGCAAGCAGTTGTTTTTCACCAGGAGTTCTGTTTGTGCCAGCAGAGAACAGGATGGAGCGGGTGATGGATTATCTAGGGGAACGGGGGCTACTGGGTCAGGATGACATTTTGGCAAAATGCACGATAACGCAGCTGCACTTTTTCTCGATGCTTCAAGTGGAACATTTTTTCCTACCCCATAGGGATCACTTTAGCAAACCAGCCCACCCCTTGGAAACTGTTTTTATAAAACCCCAGAGGGAGAACTCAGTTTTATTCTATCCTGCAGAGTACACCCTCTGGTTTACATGGATTTCAGCAGAGGTGAATGAGAGATTTGGGGAAGACCTGGTCGGAGGAGCAGTGGACGGACATATGTGAAAATACGGGGAAAGTATCCATCTCTCAAAATCATTTGGACTCCCAATATAAAGTACTTTATAGAATGTACCTTACGCCTGTGAAATTGCATTCTATATATGTAACCTTAATGTAACCCCTAATGTAAACCACTTTGATTGAAGGAAAAGGTGGTATATAAATCTGAATGAATAAATAAATATATACGCCTCGGGAGGATAAGTGTTGGAGGGGGTGTGGCGAGCAGGGAACCCTCCTGTACATCCTATGGACATGCGATAGGGTGCAACCCTTTTGGAGAACTTTGCAGGAGATAGGCGAGCAACTCACAGGAGTAGCCTTCCCTCTGGACCACTGATGTTGCTGGGTTACTCAGAGGGACCGCCTCCACTATGTCTGAATCGTAGATGTTTGTTTAACTTTCTTTTCTTAGCAGCCCGTATGACCATTGCATGTAAGTGGAAGGATCCAGCACCTCCTACGATCCTGGAATGGACTGCAAATATTGCACAGATCATGGAACTGGAGAGGGGCGTAGCCATGGCTCGTGGAGGCCTGGAGGACTTTAATAAAATCTGGCCCCTGGTTGAGGCATTTGTGAAGAGATGGAAACAGGTGGGAGTGGGTTGGCTAGATCTTTTGGGGCCATTGGAGCTGTAGTGTGGGGACCAGCTCGCCAGGGCTGCTCGTTGGTGGCTCCCTGGTTTGCGGGTTCATGCCGAGGATCTTTAGTTTCCCCGCGTCCTGTTCTTTGGGCTTGCCTCCTGTCTCGAGGCCTCTCCAGTGGTTTTACAGGTCTGGCTCCCCGCCCCCCCCCCCTCTGGATACTTCCCCCCCCCCCCTGGTTGCACCCTTCCCTCCCCTCTTGCTTTGGCACGCAGCGACCTCATCTTTAAGAGTTGTGTTGAAGTTGGGTTTGTCATTGGTTTGAAGGTTTACACACATATGACATGGAGGAGTGGTGGGAAAGGAAGTAGCCAGGAGAGTGGATGTATAGGTCAGATGGTTAACATGTTCCCTGTCATTTATATCGTGGAACAACTAGTAAATGTGAATACCAAAAAACAGGTTATGTAATTGTAAACAAATTTGAAAATAGAGGAAAAAATACTGTATTTAAATGCAAATACATTTAATTCCTTATCGTCCCTCCAGTCCAGTCCCGCACCTCTGGGTAGTGCACCTCCTCTCACAGCTTGGAGACTGTTCATGTCCGATTTTGAAGTCACTTGTACTAATACCGGTGGCACCTCCCACCAGCTCCCAGTGTGCTCAGTCTCCAAGCAGCGAGAGGTGGTAGTGAGCCTAGGTGATGGTCTCACTGCAGGAACAGCTAAGGAGCAATTAGATAGGTTTAGTGAGGTGGTTGTTGTTTGATTTCCCTTGGCTGTGTTTTTAGTTCCTTTGGGATAAAGATTTTGGGGTTTGTAAAAAAAAAAAAAGTGCCTTTCTCTGAGTAAAAAAGCCTACGGAGACGGGGGGGGGGGGGGGGCGGAGTGCAAGGGGGCTCCCTCCCATCTGCCCATTCCTTTGCTGCTTCCCCTTCTTCTCTCCCCTCCTTGTTGATACGGAGGGGATCTGAGCTGGTACCTGTCTCCTGTTGGCCCGGACGGTTCCCGATCTCGTCAGCGAGTGAGGAGCCGTCGGCGGGCCTCTTCAGCTGCGATCGCTCTGCTGGTGTTCGGCTGGTCGCGTGCAGGTTAGTGAGAGCGGGGTTGGCTTGGGATCCGTCTGCGAAGATCCCGGCAGGCTGATTGCAGTAGCGGTGAGTGTCTTTACAGTGTGCGAGTTCAGGCACTCAGAGGTGCGCAGCCTAGCACCTCATGGTGTATGTGTTGCAAGGCCTGCTTGTGCCGGGGGTTTGGCGGCCGATTTTCCCGTGTTTTAGCAGTCAGCGGGATCAGTGTTTTTTTTGTTGCAGCCAGCCTTCCGGGGTATTTTAAGACGCAGTCTTGGGCTTTGCAGGTCGCCCGGGGTTGTGCAGTTCAAAAAAAATAAATAAAAAGACATTTTTATTTTGCAGCAGTGCTTGGTCTACAAAAGCTGTTGATAGATACTGAGGAGAAGCAGGCTAAGTAATACTTAGGTCCTGCAGTATCTTTGGAGCGTGGGATCCAGGGCTTATGCCTACGCGCCCGCAGTGCCTGGTCTGTGGTACCCATTGGGGGACAGTCTCGGACGCTGGGGTGTGTCGCCCTGCTGTGGGGACATTTTCAGTTCCAGGCGCTGCCTTTCGGTTTGGCGACGGCCCCTCGAGTTTTCACCAAAATAATGGTAGTGGTGGCGGCGGCGCTGCAAAAGCAAGGAGTCTTAGTTCATCCTTACCTCGACGATTGGTTGATAAGAGCAAAATCCCAGGCCGAGAGTGAGAAAGCCACGCAACAGGTGGTGGATTTTCTTCAGAGTTTAGGCTGGGTGGTCAACCCGCTCAAGAGTCATTTATCGCCGACTCAGGTCCTCGAGTAATTGGGGGTTCAGTTCGATACTCAGAGGTTCTGTTTTTCTAATGGAGCGCCGGGCCCTAACCCTCCTGCGTCTAGTGCAGGCCTTCCGGAGACTCGCGGCGCCAACAGCATGGAAGTACCTCCAGGTCTTGGGGACGATGCCAGCAACGCTGGAGGTCGTGCCGTGGGCCAGGTTTCACATGCGGCCTCTACAGCGATCCTTGCTCCATCGTTGGTCAAATCAGTCCGACTCGCTGAGCAAATGACTCCCTTGTCCTTGGCGCGTCCGTCAGGCGCTGCGGTGGTGGCTTTGTCCCACAGTCTTGCAGGCAGGAATGCCATTGGAGCAGCCGGTGTGGCTTCCCCTTTTCACGGATTCGAGTCTAACAGGCTGGGGGGGCGCATTGTGCAGGTCAGTTTACACAAGGGAGGTGGACGACGGAGGAGAGCAGGTGGTCGATCAACCGTCTGGAACTCAGAGCGGTGTTCTTGGCTCTGCAGAGCTTCCAAAAGCTGGTGACGCATCAAGCGGTACGAGTGTTCTCGGACAATGCGGCCACGGTGGCGTACATAAATCGGCAAGGCGGCACAGGAAGCGCAGCCATGGAGGAAGAGGCCGAAGGGCTGTTTGCCTGGGTGGAGCCACGGTTGAAGGCGATATCGGCGGCTCACATCGCCGGCAAAGAAAATGTGACGGCGGACTTTCTCAGCAGAATCCAGGTGGATTTATTTATTTATTTATTTATTTATTTAACAGTTTTTATATATCGTCTTTATACAATTCAAGACGGTTTACATGGAACGTAACTGACAGTATTGTACAACTGTTTACATAGAACAAGGTAACAGGCTACATAGGATGCCGGAGAGTGGGAGTTGCATCCTGACGTCTTCACCCAGTTGACTCTGCGATGGGGCATGCCAGTCATGGACTTGATGGCGACGTGCCGGTCCGCGAAAGCGGCTCGGTTCTTCAGCAGGCGGAGAGAACCCATGTCGGAAGGGATCGACGCTCTGATGCAGCCGTGGCCGACAACGGGGCTGCTCTGTGTATTTCCTCCGTGGGCCCTTATAGGTCGGGTGATTCAACGTATCGAAGCCCATCGGGGGAGGGTGCGTCTAGTGGCGCCAGATTGGCCCCGGCGTCCGTGGTATGCCGATTTGATAAGGTTGCTGGACGGTCCCCCGTGGCGTCTCCCATTGTCGCCGGAACTCCTGGTTCAGGGGCCTCTTCTTCTAAAGCCGCAAGTGGATCGATTCTCGCTTACGGCTTGACTATTGAAAGGGCAAGGTTAAAAAAGAAGGGCTACTCTAGATCGGTCGTGGCAACTTTGCTTCAAGTGCGAAAGCGGTCGACCTTGCTTGCCTATGTATGCATCTGGCGGATATTTGAGGACTGGTGTTCCAGGCGTCAGGTTCGGGCTTCTAGGGCCTCCATATCAGTGGTATTGAGTTTTTTGCAGGATGGTTTTGACAAGGGGCTGGCCGCCAGCTCCTTGAGGATACAGTTGGCGGCTTTGGCCTGCTATAGAAGTAAGATCCAGGGCGTGGCTCTGGGTGCTCATGGCGATGTCGTCCGTTTCCTTAAAGCAGTGTCCAGACTGCGCCCGGCTCGTCGGATCTCTGTTCCATCCTGGGATCTCAACCTAGATTTGCGGGCGTTAGGAAGAGCGCCATTCGAGCCTCTGTCTCGGATTTCTGTCAAAGACTTGACTCTTAAGGTGGTCTTTTTAGTTGCTATCTGTTCGGCTAGACGCATTTCGGAGTTGCAGGCTCTTTCGTGCAGAGAGCCATTTCTGTGTTTTTCCAAGGAAAAGGTGGTTCTGAGACCGGTTCCCTCCTTTTTACCTAAGGTATCTTCTCCCTTTCATGTGAATCAAACTGTGTCTCTGCCAGTTCTGCAAGCAGAAGCGGGGCATCCGTCGGATCGCGGTCTGAGTCTGTTGGACATGAAGAGGGCCTTGCGTCGTTATTTGTCGGTTTCCGCGGATTTTCGCAAATCGGATCGTCTGTGGTGTTTGGCGGGCCTAGGAAGGGTGAAGCGGCGGCCAAGGCATCCATTTCCAGGTGGATTAAGGAAGCTGTTGTTTCGGCTTACGTATTGCAGGGGTGTCCAGTTCCTATGGGTCTCAGGGCGCATTCTACTAGCGTGCAAGCGGCGTCCTGGGCTGAGCACAGTCTGGTTCCGCCGGTGGAGATTTGCAAGGCGGCCACCTGGTCGTCGTTACATACTTTCAGTAGACACTACCGGCTGGATGTGTTGGCGGTGGGGGATGCCCATTTCGGGTCAGCGGTCTTGCGTGCCAGCTGGCAGGGTCCCCTCCCGTTAGTACTGCTGTGTTACATCCCAGCGGTAGAGGACTAAACTGGAGGAACGATAAGGAAATAGAAATTACACTTACCTGGTAATTGTAACTCGTAGTTCCTTGAGTGACGACAGTTTAGTCCTCCTTCCCGCCCTCAGGTTTGTGGCTAGCTCAGCACGTAGTCATGGTCATGGGGCGAAGTGACAGGTGAGTTTTACTTTCTGGTCCCTTTGGGGATTTGGCAGTTTCTATCTCTTTCCAGACTTGGCAAGGGGGAAGAGCACTTCTGGGGCAGGTCTTAATCCCTGTTCCCGATGAAGGGCAGGTTATGTTCTGTTCCAGGTTCTGATTGTTAAAAAAAAAAAAAAAAAATGTTAGCTACTTATTTGTTGCTCTTGAGTCTGCTTTGTCAATAGTTCACTGGGGCTGATGGGGATTTCCAGCTCGCTACATCCAGTGGGATGAAGATTTGATTGGTCCAGTCTCCAAGCTGCAGGAGGAGGTGCACTACCCAGCAGTAGAGGACTAAACTGTCGTCACTCAAGGAACTACAATTACCAGGTAAGTGTAATTTCTATTTTTTGTTCCTTCGCCTGGGACCCTGGAGGCTTTGCGTTGGCAGAGACAGGGGGTGTCGAGGATAGCGTGGCGAGGGGCTAGGAGAGCGGTCAAAGGAGCGGCCGGACTTTGGGCTCGGTGGTGTTTGGGGCTGCTCGGAAGCTTCATCGGTTCCTTCCCGCTCAAGAGGTAGGGGGGTTTCCCCGGTTGGGGGAAGGAGTTTATCAGATTATCAGTTTGTAAGTGATACTTCATTTGTTAATCTTGTTCAACTGCTTATTTGTTGCTATTGTGAGTCTGCTTTGTCAATAGATTACTGGGGGGCTGGTGGGCTGCTTAAGTATACCAGTGTCATCGGAAAAATGACATGCTCGGTCTCCAAGCTGCTGGAGGAGGTGCACAACCCAGAGGTTTTGGGACTGGACTGGTGTTCCTCAAGGAAATACAATTAGCAGGTAAGTCTGATTTCTCTTTTTCCACTATGTCATCTGAGTCTGATGAGGCAGTGTCTTCCTATAACACTGTACTTTCCTCTGCCCTGTAAGGTGGACTGTACCTCTGTCCCAGCTGTTCTCTGAAACATGCTACCTATGCTTCTGTGTCTGCTCAAATGAGCACATTTGGCTCATATGAACCCTTGCTGACTCCTACATTTCAGATTCATACTAACCTCTTTCCAGTCAGCTATGACACTTGACAAGCAGGATACTGTATCCACCTGACAAACTCTCTTGTTCTGACTCTCACTGTCTCTTTATTCTCTTAATTCTCTCCTCAAAGTGCCTCCACCTCCAACCTCTCCTTCCCTTGCTGCCCAGGCTTTGGCTGACTATTTACATGACAAAGTCCACAAGATTACTCTCTTGAGTTCTCCCTGGGGTCATCTTCATCTATCTGCCTTTTCCCCTCTTCACTCTCAAATCATTCCCTTGACCTTTGTCACCCTTTTCTTCTTTTTCTAAAATCACTTAGGAGGAAATCACACATCTCTTCTCTTTCAAAGTCACTACATGCTTCTGTGATCCTATTCCAATCATTCTACTAAGCTTTATCTGCTGTCATCCCTTCCATCTGTTATATCCTCAACCTATTGATTTCCACTGTAATTGTTCTGTAGCCTTCAAGCATGCTGTGGCTACACCTCAAGAAACTCTCACTAGACTCTTCCTGTTCTTCTAATTATAGGCCCATCTCCCTTCTTCCCTTTACTTCTGAATTACTCGAACACGCAGTTCACTGCTGCTATCTTGATTCTCTCTCTTCTCAACCCCTTCTGGATCCATTGTAATCTGACTTTCGTCATCTAAATTGTACTGAAAACAGCTCTTACCAAAGTCTCAAATGACTTGTTCCTGGCCAAATCTAAAGGCCTTTACTTGATCCTCATTCTTTTTGACCTTTCTGCTGCTTTTGACATGGTTGACCTTTTCCTCAATACCCTGTTCTTGTATGAATTTAGGAGCTCTGTTCTGTCCTGGTTTTCTTCTTATCTTTCCAATCGAACTTCTATTGTATGTTCTGGTGGATCCTCCTCTTCTGCCATTCTGCTCTCTCCTCCCATGTTTTTAGTATCATCTTTACACTGTTGACTCAGATCTGCCTCTGTACCTCTAATCTTTCCAGTAATCCAGGCCTGGATTTGTCTGCTTATCTGGCATCACTGCCTGGATGTCACATCACCATCTGAAAGTGAAGATGACCCAAATCAAGCTTCTTATCTTTCTCCCTAAACCAGGGCTTGACAAATCCCAGGTGGTAGGTCACCAGGGCACCTACAAGTTGCACCCTGGTGCCTAAGATTTCAAAGCCCTGAAAGTTCTGCTCCAGTGCTGCCTCATTCCATGTCAATCGGCTCTCTGCAAAGAGCTTGAGCTGTATGGTGGAGGAAATTCGTGATGAACTTGCTGTTAGAAGTTTTGCTATGGGAGATTTTAAGAAGGAGATAGAGCAGCTTTTAAACTAGATAATAGGAGAAAGCATACAGTCGCCGAAGAGCACATGGTCCAGAAGGATGTATCCCAGAAGGATACTAGCAAAGGGCATATTAACAGAGAGCTTCCAATAAAGTCAAAGTAACTTAAATGCAGACAGAGCGGACAGAACTTAAAGATTCCAAATTACCCCTGCCTACTGATAGCCAGATTAATCTGAATAAAATACAGCCTCTAAAATGCTTGTATGCAAATACTAGAAGTCTAAAAAATAAGACCGGGAGAGTTAGAATGTATAGCACTAAATGAGAAGTTAGATATGATTGGTATCTCAGAGATATGGTGGAAGGAGGACAACCAGTGGGACTTTGTGATACCTGGGTACAAATTATATCACAATGATTTTCAGAAAGTTTTGACAAGGTCCCTCATGAGAGACTCTTGGTGAAATTAAAAAGTCATGGGATAGGAGGCAGTGTACTATTGTGGATCAGGAACTGGTTAAAAGATAGAAAGCAGAGGGTAGGACTAAATGGCCTATTTTGCCAATGGAGAAAGGTGAATAGTGGAGTACCCCATGGATCTGTGCTGGGTCCGTTGCTTTTTAACGTATTCATAAATGACCTGGAAATGGGAATAATGAATGAGCTCATTAAATTTGCAGATGACACAAAATTATTCAAAGTTGTTAAAACCCAAGAAGATTGTGAAAAATTGCAAGAGGACTTTAATAAATTAGAAGACTGAGTGTTCAAATGGCAGATGAAATTTATTGTAGACAAGTGCAGAGTTATGCACCTAGGAAAGAACAACCCAAACTATGGTTACGAAGCCACCACCCAGGAAAAAGATTTAGGAGTCATTGTGGATAACACGATGAAACCTGATCAGTGTGCAGTTGCGGCCAGGAAAGCAAATAGAATGCTAGGAATCATAAGGAAAGGAATGGAGAATAAAACAAAGGATATTATAATGTCTCTGTATCATTCCATGGTGCAACTGCACCTTGACTATTGTGTGCAGTTGTAGTCACTATATCTTAAAAAGGATATAGCAGAATTAGAAAAGGTAGAGAGAAGAGCCACCAAAATGGTAAAGGGGATGGAAGGATACCCCTATGAGGAGATGCTAAAAAGCTTAGGGCTCTTCAACCTGGAAAAGAGATGGCAGAGGGGAGATATAATAGAGGTCTATAAATTAATGAATGGAGTGGAACGGGTAAACGTAGATTGATTTGTTTACACCATCAAAATGTAGAAAGACTAGGGAACATGCAATGATGCTACAGGGTAACCCATATAAGACTAATTAGAGAAAATATTTTTTCACTCAACGCGTAATCAAACTCTGGAATTAGTTACCTGTGGATGTAGTAAAAGCTGTTAGTATAGCTGGGTTTAAAAAAGGTTTGGACAAGTTCCTGGAAAAAAGGTCCATAAACCATTATTAAAGAGGACCTGGGAAATCCACTGCTTGTCCCAGTACAAATGGATGGGCTTGATGGACCTTGGTCTGACCCAGTATGACATATCTTATGTTCTTAAGCGGCCCAGATACCTCTGGGCCAGGATCCAGACCTGCTATCACAGGAGAACAGGACCCTTCTCTATCCCAGTCTGCGGTCCCTTTGCCATGATGGCGTGGCTGCTGAGAGGGTAGCCATAGTGCACCTCTGCTTCTCCAGGGAGGTAAAAGATGTTCTACTGGCTTCCCGCAGGGATTCTGTGTGCCATGTGTATGCCTTCAATTGGCACCAATTCTCTGTCTGGTGCTCCAACAAAATTCTCAACACTTTCTCCTGCTCGGTGCAGGTATGCAGGTATCCTGCAATATCTCCTACACCTCTCTCGAACTGAGATAAAGTCCAACTTTGTCTGGGTGCATCTTTGCGCTATAGGGGTGCATAATCAATTTGTCGATGACCAGTCCATCTCTGTGCACTAGTTTGTGGACCGCTTCATGAGAGGGCTCCTTCTCTCGCTGCCCTGCATCTGCCCGCTGCCAGTGGCATGGGACCTGAATGTTGTTCTGTGGAAGCTAATGGCTCCCCCGTTGGAACCACTGGCTATGTGCTATCTCCGGACACACCCAAAGTTCCTACCCAAGGCAGTGTCCGCCTTTCACATGAACCGGGAGATAGTTCTTCCCATCTTTTATCCCAGGCCTCATACCTCCCAGCCGGAGGCCTCATTACACACCCTGGATTACAAGAGGATACTGTCCTTCTATCTTCAAGGGACACATCCCCATCACCGCTCATCACAGCTGTTCGTCTCTTATGACGTTAACAGGCTCAAAGTCATGGTCTCTAAGCAGAGCCTGTCTACCTGGGTGGCAGACTGCATCTCCTTCACCTATGAGCAGGCTGGACTCTCCATGGAGCATCACGTTACTACGCACAATGTGCGCGCCATGGCAGCCTTGGTGGCAATCCTGCTCTTGGTCCCTCTGCTGGACATCTGCAGGGCCGCTACCTGGTCTTCCATCCATACTTTCGTTGTGCATTACTGCTTGGAAGACAGCTCACAGCGTGACAGCACCTTTGTCTAGGCAGTACTTTGTCACCTCTTTGTGAAATGGTGCAACTCCTTCCCTCTAACCTGTTGTTCCCGACTACTGATGAGGTGATTTCCTGCTCAGTGCTGCAGCTGTGTTTTTGACCTTTGAGCTATCCGTACTCTTTATTGCCTTCACTTTTTGGAGTTGTCAGGGTCTCCTAAGGGTTTTTTTTGGTGGCCTGTGTAGCTAGGGAGTCCCATTTGTGAGGACCAACTTCCTGCTTGTTCCCAGAGAAAGCACAGTTACTCCCCTGTAACAGGTGTTCTCCAGGGACAGCGGAATCAGTCCTCACAACCCTCCCTCCTCCCTGTGGAGTTTTTTTCTTTTTATGCTTGATTAAGCTATGTTATCATACTGAGGTAAGATGGCAACCTTGGGCAGGAAGGTGACCACGAATGCATGGTCTAACTCCCAAGGCTTTCTTTGAAAGCTGAATCCACGTGGGCTCCATCGGTGCCGACATCACCCATATGTGAGGAATGATTCCTGCTGTCCCCAGAGAACATCTGTTACAGGTGAGTAACTGCACTTTATCCTTCCTTACCATCCTGCTAGAGCAGCCCAGATAAATGGGACATAACCAAGCAGTGAAGACCCAGGGTGTGGGAGGAAGATAGTGCCTTTGGCAGGGTAGTCTGTCCTGAGAACAATCTGTACCATACCTCATGAACACATTTTTAGAGCTTCTCTAAGGCATTCGTTTAAGACCAGGAAACCACTTTACAGATATCTGCTGGAGACAGCAGAATGGACTCTGCTCACGAGGCCTGTGCCCAATGGAGTGAGTTCTGAACTACTCAGATATGCTTAGGTAGCCTGAATAAGATGCTTGGGGAGACCAAGCCTTCCCAGCCTAAACTGTCAGCAACCTGAGTCAAACTGACAGGTTCACTGCTTATTTATCTGCCTGCCAGTTTGACATGAAGTCGGGGCATAGCAACTAGTTGCCCTAATGCGGCTCCTCCCCTCTGCTGCTGATAGCCTTGCTGCTTCCTAGGACCTGTGTCAGCAGCGAAAAACAGCTAAAAGGTTGGGGATGTTCAATATGCAGCACTTCTGCTCTGCTGATGACTCTGCCCTTAGAAATAGGAAGTTTGTCAGAGGGGACAGAACCAGCAGGATGATAAGGAATTCGATTAAACTAAACATTTCATTTAAGGAGTTTACCTCTTAATGCTGGAGATTCCAACTTTCTCTTTTGTTGCCCAGTGGACTATATACCATGCAAAAGACATGTTATATATTGAGAATGCTGAATAATCGATAAACAAACAAAAAACAATTTTACAGCAATGCTTCTCAGATTTGTAGCCTATATATAACCCTATTTTAATTCTTAAATATGTCCCCAGATTATGATGAAAACAAAATAGCAGACCTCCACCCCCTTCCACTTTCTCATCCTCTTCTTCCTCCCCACTTATCCAAAGTGTGAAGGCTGTTACTGCAGGATTGTTTGGGCCACTATACACTTACAGATGCCAGCACTCTGCATGGGAGGAGGGTGCAGACCTTTGAACGTCCAATGACTGACAGGCCTCTCATATTAACTGCCACTACTGGATATAGATCATAGTGGAAGCCCATGGGGAGGGGGAGAAGTCCTGTTTCTGTGACCCCCATCTACTGATGATGTGACCCCATTTGGGATCCTGAGACAGTTTGGGGACTATTCATTTACAGCCAACATAGGAAGTCACTGAAGAGAGTGCATTCACTTGGTATATCTTGGTGCTGCACTGGGAGAAGCCAGTAGTGTTGTCGTCCAACAAGTGGCACGATGCATTGATGGGTGCAGATAGGCCTAACTCTCCTAGCCCACACTGTAATGAAGGGTTGAGTAGTGCTTGGAGTGAGCGGGAGCCGTTGATTCCTTGAGTGGACAGCTCCCCAAGATCCATCTGTTTTCCAGGGATTGTGAGTGTTTGGTGGGCCTGAAAAGCAGCAGAGAACCCTCATGGGGCCCTTGAAGGAGGTTGGTAAGTTGGACTCAGGCCTTCCTTGCCCCCTTGTTCTCTGAATTCCCTGGATTTTTTTCTCTGTCTCCCCCCCCCCCCCCCATTGTTTTTAATGTAAAACTTTAGGCTCTCCTGCTTTTAATAAAGCAGCTTAAAACGTTAAAAAAATTAGTTCAGCAACTGGGACATTCCTATTTAGATTTCCCCAGTTAGTCCTGACAGGCCTCCAGATTCCATTTTCGCCTTGGCCCTTCTTGGGTTTTTTTTTGGTGCTCTTTTTTTAAATGCTGCTGCTGCAGTTTTCGGCCATGCAGCCCCTAGTGTTTTTGGTTTCTTTTTCTTTTACCGTTTGCATCTCTTTTCCCCCGTTATAGTTGCAAAGCCTCTGGGGCATCTTTTTTTCTTTGCCATTCTGCCCCTTCTCCCCCCCCCCCATGGTGCCTGATGCTATTCCTGTGACCCCTGTGGCTCTTTTATTTTTCTTTTCCCGCTAGTGAGCATTGAAAATTGCTCAAATCTGCCTCCACCTGCTGGTAAAGGCGCATAACTCACTTGTTTGGAATGTTCTACTAGGAGTAAATGATCAGGCATGTCAAATGTATCCCTTAACCTTAAAAAGTTAATATCAAAAGGTTCTGTTTTTAGCCAGAATCGGGGCAAAATTTAGAGGCCCATGGTGAGGAAGCACTAAAGTCCACCTGAAGGCTATGCTGCCTTCAGCATGAGGCAGGCTTGGAGCATGAAGGTCCAGATTTGCCATTCCCTAACACCGGCCCTGCTAAGAACTCTTTCCCCCAACTCACATTTGGCGCACATGCATTTTAAGGATTTTATGCTTCTACCATAAATGCCTCATATATGGTTGAAGTCAGAGTAATATCTTTAAAGAAACTGATACCACATGTGAGAGTCTTGGGTTCAACTACTAAGCCAGATTTCTTCTCTTTTGGGCTGGTATTCATAGCCCCCTGGGGCAAAAGTAGAGGAAGACTTCTTAGCTTTTACAGAACTCTGAGACCCAGTGTCAGATTCAGGATGCTGCATTTCAGTTTCAGAAGAAAGACATGTTTTGAGGCTCCTAGACAAAGACTGTTGCCGCAGTGGGCTAGATGGGAGGAGATAGTGGTGAATGAAGCCTTATGACACAGTAGACCAATAGAGGCCAGTGTGGAGTACTGCTCACTTATGTTTTTTAAATTTATAACCTTTTTTTTCATAATGATTTAAAATGAATAATGCTGAAGTACAATAAACACACAGCACAAATTCAATACATAATAATAATCAAATGCAATGCATTTGTAAGTATAGAACCATCTCTCACGTCTCACTTTCCTCACTAGTGCCCCACTCTCAATAAGTGGCTGAAGGCCCACTAGCCCTAACTTCCAGAGGAGCAGGAGAAAACTATAAGGCAAAAAATACTCATAAAAAAACAACTTGTCTTTATCTCTACCCTTGACTCCCAACATTCAATATAAGGTATCTCTGAAACACTTCATGTATTTCAGTGGAAAAATAAAAATGAGCTGCTCCTTGAAGTTGATTGCAATTAATTTTTCAGTAGAGAAAAATGTAGAATATTCCTTAGTATCTTATTTTTGTTGTTCTTGGCTTGTTTCTGGGGCTATAAATTGTAGGTTCTCAATTTTATTCATCCTATATTCTCCAGTGATGTATAGTGACATTTGGTTAATCCTATCTTCCTTATTGTCCTCCAGTCCAGTCCCGCACCTCTGGGTAGTGTACCTCCTCCAGCAGCTTGGAGACTGAGCACGTCATTCTTTTGATGACATCAGTGAGCTTATGCAGCTGGCACCACCTACCAGCCCCAGTATGCTCAGTCTCAAAGCAGCTGGAGGAGGTAGTGAGCCAAGGTACTGGACTTACTGAGGAGACATAGGTTTAGGATTTTTTTCCTGTTGTGGCAGGGTTATTTCTTGTCCTTGGTTATTTTTGCTTTTTGGCTAGCTTTAACAAAAAAAAAACAACAAAAAAACCAAAACAAAACGAAAGGGAGCCTTAAGGCTGCGAGAGAGAGGCAGCAACGATGAATATCCCCCCCCCCCCTTGCAGAATGGTATGGTGGCGGCAGCATCCCGGGGTCTTGAGGTGGCTCCCGAACCCGGCACTGGATGAGGAGCCGCCACACAGCCAGAGAACAGCACACTGCAACAGCTTCCCGGACAGGCCCCCCTTCAGTGCCGAAGTCGGCGACTAGCGGCTGAGCGCAGAGGGGAAAATAGTTGCGATGGTCTGAGGTCTAGAGAGACAGGATAGGGACCGGACATCAGAATTTTGCAGTGGGAGCAGGAAGAAGATGCTGATTTGGAGCGCTGCCTAAGCCGCATGGCAGGGCCTGCAGTAGCAGCGTGGAAAAGATAGAGATGCACATTTTCTTCTCTCGAGCTGCCCTCAGAGGCTGCGGCTTAGTGTTCCCCGCCAAGGTTTTTCTTTCCTGGGGGAGATCAAGGCTCCTGCATTATTTGTTGTAGGGCTTTAGTTCCTATTCATTTTCATTTTCATTTTATTTTTCTTTTCAGTTTCTTTTTATAAAGTCTTTGAGGATGCAGGGCTCAGACCGGGTGCATAATGAGCATTCTATGGCCCTTACCACCATGCCGGCCAAACCCCGCGGTGTTTGCTATGCCCAACCCAGCGGGGGAGGAGGCGGTCTCGGCAGCAGGTATTTGCCGGGGGCTGCCCTCATGAGACTGCTGCTGTGGAACCAGGCCTGGAAAGTCCCTCGCTGTTGCAGGAGGCACGGGTTGCAGAGCAGTCCGTGCAAGAGTCTGTGGGGCCGGCTGCCAGGCCTTTATCCATCCCAGGACCCCCCACTCTCCCCCCTCACAGGCACGGGGGGAGGGACATGGGCCAGTGTCTTGTTGCTGGGCAGATTTCCAGGTCCAGTGTGCCTGGGCAGGTTGTTTTGGAGAGGTAAGTGACAGTTGGTTGAAACACTGTAGCCTTTTCCTGAGAAGGATTTTGAAAAGTGCTGAATAGCTGTAGTTTGGTTTTGTGAAGCAGGAAGCACTTGCATATAAGAAATGTATTTGACTAGAGAGACAGTGACAGTCAGTGGTTAGGAGACAAATTAAATCTTTTCATCTGTCTACGGTCAGGGAATAACTTGACATGATCATCCTTTGTCTTTTGCACAGACTGTACCTACTAAAGTTGTGATATGCCTTGTCAGGGCTTATGGCCATATGTATTTCTTATAATAAAAACGTAAACCTTTCTTGGAGAAGGGATCAGTCTGATTGGATCAGTGCAGGGTCTATCTATTTATTTATTTAACTGTGTTTATATCCCGCTTTTCACCGGGTCAAAGCGGCGTTACATACAAGGGTGGGGAAATTAAGTATAAGGGTGGGGCCATCACCAGGGAGGCAACATTGATGATTTCGACATGGGACAGACTTTGGACATGGACAGTTTAGTGCAGTTTTTGATCAGAGGTTCATGGTGGGCGAGATCAGGGGTTAGTGCACTTTTTGGTGGGAGTTGTTTTAAAGTATTCTTGGAATAGGATGGTTTTTAGCATATCTTAGGTGTCTAGAAATCCACAGGATTTAAGGGACCCAACGGAGAACGGTCTCAGAGACAGGTGTCAGCCTAGACTGCACACAAGAGGCTAGGTAATTGGAGCAGGGCCAGCAGGACACGACGAGGCAAGAGTCCCTCCCAGTCGCAAGAGACCCTGGAGGTGGGGGCGGGGCACCGTTTATCTTTAGCGGATCTGGCCCTCGGTCCCTGCATGAGGTTCGGACCATCCACCCCTGAAGCCCAGGGAGCCAGGTTCCCGGGGGAGTTTGTTACCTTTGCATAAGGCGTTTGTCTAAGTCAGCAGGGCTTGACAAGCAGCTCCTCAGCCCGGGAACGTGGAGCTAGGAGGGCATCAGAAGCGAAAGAGCCCAAATCAGGGGCAGTGGTGAACAAGCAGGCTAGAGGCCCAGAGGAGTGGCAACAGTCACCATTGTCAGAGGGGCTGGATGGGGAGGACCTCGACACGGGGCCAGGTCTGCAGGAGGAGTTGGAAGAGAGATACAGAAGGGTGGCTCATCTGCAAGTTGCCTGCCTTCCAATCCAAAGGACAATGGTTTGTGACCAGCATCTGTCTATAAATAAATAAATACAAATAAGCCAGCAGAGTCTTAGATCAGGCCGGGATTGTTCGGGTGCTCCGCCGGAAGGAGCTGCCGGCATTCATTATAGCGTCCTTCAAGGCTTTGAATACGCCCGCTAATCTCCTGGCAGAGGAATTAGCTCGGAGGGATCCGCTGCTTCAGGCGGTGCAGAAATCGCGGAATCTCTTCTCAGTACATGGAGTAATGTGGCTGGTGATCTAGGTTGAGGCTTGTCTTAAAGGAGTGCGATCTTGGATGTGCCTGTACTGCTACCAGACCAAGAATGAGAGCTCCTTCGATTGCCCGGAGTGGACGTGGCGGTGTCGGCGGCAGTAGGGAGAGACCTGTACAACTTCGGTCACTGCTCCATTTGTTGGTGCTGCCCAAAAAGGGAAAGGTTCCTTTCGCCCGATTCTCGACCTCGAGAGCATGCACCCCTGCTGCTGGGTACCGCATTTGCACATGAAAACGCTGACATCAGTAATAGTGGCGGTAAGGAGCGGAGAGTTCTTGCCCTCTCTCGACTATCACGGGGGTGTATTTGCACATTCCCATTCATCCAGAACATCAGCAGTTCCTCCGTTTTGGCAGGACCAAAGGGCCATTTCCATTTTCATTTTCAAACTACGTCCTTTGGTCTGGTAACCGTCCTCCATACCTTCTCTAAGGGCTTGGTGGGGATGGGGGTGGCGGCGTCGGCGGTCCTCTGCAAAGAAAGGGTTTTCACCCACCCGTACCTAGATGATTGGCTGATCGAAGCAAAGTCCAGGGACGACAGCGAAAAAGCAACAGCGCGGGGACTGGAGTTCCTTCTCAGTCTCGGTCAGGTGGTCATCCTGGCCAAGAGTCGGTTATGGCAGGCCCCAGAGCTGGAGTAGTTGGGAGCGTGCTTCGAGGTCTGCCGAATATCCCCCCTCTGCAGCTCAGGGGAGGGGTTTGGTGGCGGTGGCAGCATCCTGGAGTCTGTGGTGGCAGGGTTTTCCTGCCGGATCGCCTGGTGCAGGAGCTATGGCAGTCCCTGACATTGGGCAAGACCATTGGTGTGGCATTAGTGGCAGGTTCGGTGGACCATGGTGGCTACACTCAAACTAGTCCCTTGGGCGTGAGCACACATGTGAGTGCTGCAGATGGCTCTGCACCGGCGGTGGTCCCATCAGGGTCAACCCCTATCCCGCGGGAGCCCTCTGGTGGTCGCTGCAACCCAGGAGCCTGGAAGAGGGGCGTGCCACTCATGTCCCTCAGTACGGGCTCCATGGATGACACTGCCAGTCTGTCAAGTTTGTGACAGTTGCTTGGCTCAGGGACTCTGGAGTCTACAGCAGGCCCTGGGGTTGATCAACAGGCTTGAGAGGCGAGTGCTGTCCTTGGTGCTAAGAAGTTCCGAGTCTTGTTTGCAGGGCAAGGCGGTCTGAGTCCTCTCAGACAATTCAACCACGGTGGCTTATAGCAAACGGCAAGGAGGCATGGGCAGTGCAGCCCTGGAGAAGGAGGCCAAAAGGCTGGCCGGAGTCTCCTCTCAGGGTGTTATCGGCGGCACTTGTGGCGGGAGTCGACTATGTGACAGTAATCTAACTCAGTTGACTGCCCATGGGCCCTGGAGAGTGGCAGCTCAACCAGGGGATGTTCGAGCAGGCTGTTCGCCAATTGAGCACTCCGGGCATGGAGCTAATAGCAATGTTCGAGTTCTGCCAAGGCCTGTTGGGCTTTTCCGCAGAAGTGGAAAGAGGATGTCCGAGGGCCTAGATGCTCTATTCAGCAATGCATTCAAGGGGGTCTCCTCTATGGTTTTCCCCAAGGGCGCTCATAGGCCGGGTAGAACAATGGATAGAGGCACACCGGGGGATTACTACTTCTGGTGGCAACAGACTGGCCGAGGTGCCTGTGTTAGGCCGACCAGACTTGGATGCTGGCGGATCGACCATGGCTCTTTCCGGTTCGGAACGGCCTCTGGACGCAGGGGCAGGGCCACTTTGCGTTCCTCAGGGTATCCATTCGTGACTAGGGCATGGCTGGGGAAAGAACGAGATTGAAGTAGAAAAGATTTTCGGGCTCGGTGAGAGAGATGTTACTACAGGCCCAGAGGAGGTCTACAAGCCTTACAGCCGCGGGTGGTGCATCTTTGGAGCGTGGTGCAGAGAAGGGCGGGCGAGCCCTTCCACTGCCTTGGTCCCGGACATCTTGATGGTCTTGCAGTCCGGTTTTGATAAGGGCCTACTTGCCAGTTCCTGTAGGGTGCAACTGGTGGTGTTTTCCGGTTATCACCAGGAAGGACTAGAAAGGGGGGCTGTTACTTCTGGAGAGAAATCTGCAATTGTGAGTATATACTTCTGGGAATTTTTCTGAAAGGAATTTTTTTTTTTTCTTTTAAAGCTAATTAATCTGTGAAACCACTATTTTTTGTTAAATCAGTCAGGGCCTAGTAGCAGCAGTTTAAGATTCAATTTAAAACACAGAAGAGAACTTTCTGGTTACCTTTCATACCCAGTAAAGAGCTGTAGTTTAAATTTCATAGTCACTCAGGGCCTAGCATCAGCAAAGTACTTTTAGATTCATTTTAAAACACAGAAGAGAGCTTTCTGGTTAAATTTAGAATCCAGCAGAGAGCTTGTAGTTTAAATTTCATAATAGGTTAGAGCCTAGCAGCAGCAAAGAGCTATAATTTAAATCAAATCAGAATATAGCTTACCTCAGCAGCACAGGACAGGGTACTGTGTAGCAGCCCTCTTTTAATAAGTGTTATATCCCTCCCTCCCTCCCCACGCCCACCCACCCCTGGGATAATCACAGCTTTATAGGTACTTGCACATCTTAAAAGACAGGAGGTGCTCTCAGGTGAATCTCGTTACCCAAATCAGTCATACACTAAGGACCTGAGATTAATTAAGCTTCAGGTGAACAAGGTATATTAAACTTATTAGGTACAGTTTTATTGGTATAAATATCCATAGCACCCTTTAGTACGTAAGGAACTTAAAGATCTAAACATAAACTTAAAACTAAGATGCAGACAGCAGTCCAGCAGCGGGATGTGGGATTTCCAGTCTTTTGCATTGAGTGTCACATGTATGATTTTCTCCCAGTTGGTGAGAGGTCTTACGTGTGCTCTAGGTGCAAGGAGCTCTTTGCTCTCAGGGAACGAGTCCGTTCTCTAGAGGCTAGAGTAGCAGACTTGGAAAACATAAGACAGACAGAGAGGTACATAGACGAGACCTACAGGGATATAGTCCTGAAATCCCACCTCCAGTCTGGCAGCATCCCTGTTGCCATGGAGGAGAGAGGTCACGTGACAGGAGAGCATCACCCTGGTGTGGCAGGAAGTGATCCTGTAACTAGGACCTGTCCTCCAGGTGATGTAAAACCCCTCTCGCACCGAGGAAGTTTCTCCAGGGCCATGTGCCCATGAGGGAAGGGTTAGGACAGCAGTTATAGTTGGTGATTCAATCATTAGGCATGTAGATAGCTGGGTGGCTGGTGGACGTGAGGATCGCCTGGTAACATGCCTGCCTGGTGCGAAGGTAGCGGACCTCACGCGCCACCTAGATAAGGTCTTAGATAGTGCTGGGGAGGAGTCTGCTGTCTTGGTACATGTCAGTACCAATGACATAGGAAAATGTGGTAGGGAGGTTCTGGAAGCTAAATTTAGGCTTTTAGGTAGGAAGTTGAAATCCAGAACTTCCAGGGTAGCGTTCTCCGAAATGCTTCTCCACGCGCAGGACCCAAAAGGCAGGCAGAGCTCCGGAGTCTCAATGCGTGGATGAGACAATGGTGCAGAGATGAGGGGTTTGGGTTTGTTAGGAACTGGGAAACATTCTGGGGAAAGGAGGGGCTCTTCCGAAGCGATGGGCTTCACCTTAACCGGGATGGAACCAGGCTGCTGGCATTAACCTTTAAAAAGGAGATAGAGCAGCTTTTAAACTAGATGATAGGGGAAAGCCGACAGTCGCCCAAGAGCGCATGGTTCGGAAGAATGTATCCTTGAAGGATACTACAAAAAGCAGAGAGGTTCCAAAAAAGAGTAAAGTAGCCCAAATGCCCTCAAGTATGGAGCAGACAGAGCTTAAAGATCCCAAATTACCCATGTCTACCAATAGCCAAATTAATATGAATAAAATACAGTCTCTAAAATGCTTGTATGCAAATGTTAGAAGTCTACAAAACAAGATGGGAGAGTTAGAATATATAGCACTAAACGAGGTTAGATATGATTGGAATATCAGAGACATGGTGGAAGGAGGACAACCAGTGGGACACTGTGATACCTGGGTACAAACTGTATCGTAATGATAGAGCTGATCAAATTGGTGGAGGGGTTGCGCTCTATGTTAGAGAGGGCATTGAGTCAGAAAGGATTAAAGTTTTGCAGGAAACAAAATTTGCTGTAGAATCTCTATGGATTGAAATTCCATGTAAAAAGGGGAAGGCGATGGCAGTGGGGGTGTACTATCGTCCGCCTGGCCAGAATGAACAAATGGATGATGAAATGCTCAAAGAAATCAAGGAAGCTAGCAAAAGTTACAGTGCAGTAATAATAATGGGTGATTTCAATTACCCCGGTATCGACTGGGTCAGTGTCACGGCAGGACATGCTAGGGAGATAAAGTTCCTAGATGAAATAAATGACTGCTTCTTGGAGCAGCTGGTTCATGAACCGACCAGAGGGGAAGCAATATTAGACCTAGTCCTTAGTGGAACACCAGATGTAGTGCAAGAGATAAGGGTGTTGGGGCCACTTGGCAATAGTGATCATAGCATGATCACCTTTGATTTAATTAGTGGAGGAGGGATAGTAAGGAAATCCACAGTACTACCTTTTAACTTTCGAAAGGGAGACTATGATAAAATGAGGATAACAGTTAAGAAAAAACTAAAAGGAGCAGTTGCAAAGGTTAAAGACTTACATCAAGCTTGGGTGTTGTTCAAAAATACTATCTTGGAAGCCCAAGCCAGCTTTATTCCACGCTTTAAGAAAAGTGGAAGGAAGTCAAAAAAACTGCCAGCATGGTTTAAAGGTGAGGTCAGAGAGGCTGCTGTTGCCAAAAAAGCATCTTTCAGGAAATGGAAAAAAAAGCCAAACGACGAAACCTGGAAACAGCACAAGCACTGGCAAGTCAAATGCAAGGCATTAATAAAGCAGGCAAAGGTAGAATTTGAGAAGAAGCTTGCTGCGGAAGCAAAAACGCGAAATAAAGATTTTTTCAAGTACATTCGCAGCAAAAAACCTGTGAGAGAGTCAGTTGGTCCATTAGATGATAGAGGCGTTAAAGGGGCACTAAGAGGTGACAAGGCGATAGCAGAGAGACTGAATGAATTCTTTGCTTCGGTCTTTACTGAGGAAGATATAGGGATGTTACCCATGACTGAAGTGGTATTTAAAGGTGCAGAAGAGTTGAAGGAAATATCGATACATGGGGAAGATGTATTACAACTATTAGATAAACTGAAGAGTAGCAAATCACCTGGGCCGGATGGTATACATCCAAGGGTGTTGAAAGAACTGAAATATGAGATTGCAGACCTGCTATTAGTAATCTCTGAACTATCATTAAAATCATCTCTAATTCCTGAAGATTGGAGGATAGCCAATGTAACACCAATTTTTAAAAAGGGTTCCAGGGGTGATCCGGGAAACTACAGACCGGTGAGCTTGACGTCAGTACCGGGAAAAATGGTAGAAACCATCATAAAGAATAAAATTATTCAGCATTTAGATAGTCATGGCCTAATGGGATACCTCATTCAACTCTTAAACAGTGCTACCAAAATCAATAATCCTAAAAGTTAGTCACAGCACAGCCTCAGAAACAACCTTGGACACTTAATTTATTCTGGGTTAAACGTATTGTACTCCCAGACTCGTGCCGGTGTTTACATCAATGGCTGAAAGTCCTTATTAGTAGAGCATGTCATCAGTACTTATATTTGAGCAATAATATCAAAAATGACAAAAAAATACTTAGCTCATCTGAAGCCATAGGACTGTGCTGAATATTTCACTCATTATTTATAAAACTTTCTCTTCTTTTTGTTTGTCGTTTTTTGTTTTTGACATAAAAAACATAAAAAACATAAAAAATAAAAAACATAAAAAACAAAAAACGACAAACAAAAAGAAGAGAAAGTTTTATAAATAATGAGTGAAATATTCAGCACAGTCCTATGGCTTCAGATGAGCTAAGTATTTTTTTGTCATTTTTGATATTATTGCTCAAATATAAGTACTGATGACATGCTCTACTAATAAGGACTTTCAGCCATTGATGTAAACACCGGCACGAGTCTGGGAGTACAATACGTTTAACCCAGAATAAATTAAGTGTCCAAGGTTGTTTCTGAGGCTGTGCTGTGACTAACTTTTAGGATTATTGATTTTGGTAGCACTGTTTAAGAGTTGAATGAGGTATTCACTTATTTATATAAGTCATTCACGAAGAAAACCTACTCCTATTTAATGGCCTAATGGGAGACAGCCAACATGGCTTTCGACAAGGAAGATCTTGCCTTACTAATCTGTTATGTTTTTTTGAAGGTGTGAATAAACAGGTGGACAAAGGTGAGTCGGTTGATATAGTGTATCTGGACTTTCAGAAAGCCTTTGACAAGGTCCCTCATCAGAGACTTTTGGCAAAACTAAAGAGTCATGGGATAGGAGGCAGTGTACTACTGTGGATCAGGAACTGGTTAAAAGATAGAAAGCAGAGGGTAGGGCTAAATGGCCAATTTTCCCAATGGAGAAAGGTGAATAGTGGTGTACCCCAGGGATCTGTTTTTTGACATATTCATAAATGACCTGGAAAGTGGAATAACGAGTGAGATTATCAAATTTGCAAATGAGACAAAACTATTTGAAGTTGTTAAAATCCAAGAGGATTGTGGAAAATTGCAAGAGGATCTTGATAAATTGGAAGACTGGGCATTAAAATGGCAGATGAAATTTAATGTGGACAAGTGCAAAGTTATGCACCTAGGGAAGAACAACCCAAACTATGGTTACACGATGCAAGGTTCCACTTTAGGAACCACCACACAGGAAAAAGATTTAGGTATCATTGTGGATAACATGTTAAAACCCTCGGCCCAGTGTGCAGCGGCAGCCAAGAGAGCAAATAGAATGCTAGGTATAATAAGGAAAGGAATGGAAAATAAAAGAAAAGATATTATAATGCCTCTATATCGTTCCATGGTGAGACCGCACCTTGAATATTGTGTGCAATTCTGGTCGCCGTATCTTAAAAAGGATATAGCGTTATTAGAAAAGGTTCAGAGAAGAGCCACCAAAATGGTAAAGGGGATGGAAGGATACTCCTATGAAGAAAGGCTAAAAAGGTTAGGGCTTTTTAACCTGGAAAAGAGACGGCTGAGGGGAGATATGATAGAAGTCTATAAATTAATGAACGGAGTGAAACGGGTAAACGTAGATCGATTGTTTACGTTATCAGAATATAGAAAGACTAGGGGACATGCGATGAAGCTACAGGGTAAACTATTTAAGACTAATAAAAGAAAATATTTTTTCACTCAACATGTAATCAAACTCTGGAATTTGTTACCGGAGGATGTAGTACAGCCTGTTAGTGTAGCTGGGTTTAAAAAAGGTTTGGACAAGTTCCTGGAGGAAAAGTCCATAAACCATTATTAAGAAGGGACCCAGGATATCAATGCTTGACCCACTACAAGCATTGTGGAACCTGTGTCTTTTGGGGAAACTGCTAGGTACGTATGACCTAGATTGGCCACTGTTGGAAACAGGATACTGGGCTTGATGGACCTTGGTCTGACCCAGTATGGCATATCTTATGTTCTTATGTAAGGCCACGGGTGGCATTTGGTGCACACCCAGACGTGCTGAGATTTCTAAGGGCAGTGTCCCACTACTGTCCGACAAGGAGGGCGGTGGTACTGCCTTGGGATCTCAATCGGCGGCTGAAGGCACTATCTGGGGTATCCTTGGAGCCATTGAGTCGAGTTTCCTGGAAGGATGGGGCTCTGAGAATAGTGTTCCTGGTGCCGTTGTTGCTCAGTAAGCAGGTTTTCAGAGCTTCGGGCCCTGTTGTGCCAGGAGCCATTTCTTTCCTTCTCCAAAGAGGAAGTGGTCTGGCACCTGGTACCTTCATTTTTTGCTCAAGGTGGTGGCAGCATTTCATGTGTTTCAGGCTGTTTCCTTGCCGGCTTTAGTGAGTGCAGATGCAGGCCCTGCCTCTCCGCAGCTGCGCTGCCTGGATGTTGTGAGAGCCCTGCGAAGGTAGGTGAGTTAAACATCATCCTTTACTAGGTTGGACCATCTATTTGTTCTGTTCTGTTTGGCGGGCCGCGCAGAAATGATGCGGCAGCTAAGACGTCCCTTTACAGATGGATCAGGGAAGTAATGGTGTCGGCATACATCTGGAAAGGTAAAGTAGTGCCGGCGGAGTTGTGGATGCATTTCACGAGGGCTCAGGCAGTCTCAGGGGGTAGAGTATAGTTTGGTTCCACCAGATCGGTAGGGCGGCGACGTGCTTGTCACTGCGTACTTGATCTAAGCTTATCGCCTGGATGCCCAAGTGGCAGGGGGCATTTGTTTCGGATCGACAGGGCTTCAGACCGGTTGTACAAGTTCCTCCCGTTAGGTTAACTGCTCTGATAAATCCCAGAGGTGCGGGACTGGACTGGAGGGACGATAAGGAAAGAGAAATTAGACTTACCTGCTAATTATTGTTCCTTGAGGAACTCCTGTCCAGTCCCGGAACCCTCCCTGAGTCCTGGAACCCACCCTGAAGCTGGTTCCTTCGAAGAAGGAAGTTCCCAGAAGGAGCCGAGGAGTGGGATGTACTCTGCATTTCGGGGGCGGACTGCTAGTTGCAGTCGCTCGGATGCTCAACAGGTAGGTCGCCTCATCCTGGAGGGAAGGACGGAGTATCGTTTCCAGGGATTGGATGGGGTACTAGTTTATTTGGGCGTAAAGCTATCGGCGGCATGTTAATCTACTGACTTGTTCCTGTGAGTCTGCTTTGTCAATAGGTACTGGGGCTAGTAGGCAGTGCCAGCTGCATAAGTACACTGGTGTCATGAAAAAGATGGCGTGCTCAGTCTCCAAGTTGCTGGAGGAGGTACACTACCCAGAGGTGCGGGACTGGACTGGAGTTCCTTAAGGAACAATAATTAGCAGGTAAGTCTAATTTCTTTTTTAAATTTGTTTTCTTTTAGAGCTGCCTACTGTATGTGTACTGACATTTTTTTAAACTACATATATTGACGCGATATAGTTTCAAGTGGGACATGAACCTTCTGCACAACAAGAATGCTGAATGATATGCTCTTTTTGTAATAAATAATATTGCATTGTAGATCATGGATTTAGAACTGTTTATCTAGTAGAATTGCCTATATCTTAAATTCGATATCCAGAGCAGAAGATAAATGTATTAGTTGTCTTCATAAGAGTGCTTGCTGCATTAAGAGCTGTTCCTTTTGGAAATACAAGCTTTGTTGTGAATTAATTTCTTGAATATAATGTTTTTTCCTTATTATCCCTCCAGTCCAGTCCAGACACATGGGTTGTGTCCTCAGACCAGCAGAGAGAAACTGAGAATCACAGGAACTTTGATGTCACAGTATAAGGGCTCTGTGCCAATTCTCACAGTTCAGTATTTCACTCTCTAGCAGACGGTGAGGTGCTGCTGTGCAGTCTGGACTCCACTGAGGCGATAAAGAATTAAAAAGAAAGAAAGAAAGAAAATAAAAGTATTAAGCTATTTTCTTGGCAAGAATTTGAGAGGAGCTGTCTTTTCTTTTGGGAGAACCACTTTGCTTATGTGGTATTTTAAAGTCTACTGTATGGGTGCATAACCTGTTATTAGAGGTCCCTCCCCCTTAATATTGCTCAGTTACTTATCGTCCCTCCAGTCCAGTCCCGCATTTCTGGGTAGTGCACCCCCTCCAGCAGCTTGGAGACTGAGCATGTTGCTTGCGGTGCAGTCTTTTCCTCAGCCGCGGTCTGTTGGAATTTTGGTTGGAATTGCTGCCATTTTCTCAGCTGTCTTGAAGGATTTGTTGGGAGTGTCAGAGCCTAGTTTAAGTACTGCAGAGACCTCAGGGGTACATTTTTCTTCTTCTTCTGGGCAGGTTAAGCCTCTGCTGGATGCTGACTTGCCTTTTTTGCCTGAGTTTGTCCTCCTTCATCAGACTTATTGTTTAAAGCAAGACCATGGGCAGAGCTCTTCTGAAAATACGAGTTATTGGCCACAAATCCACAGTCTGGCAACTTCTTTGACTCCAGATCTTACCAAGGCTTATCTGCATATTTCCATTCGGTTGGACCATCAGAGGTACCTGCGGTTTTCCATGCACAGAGGTCATTATCTGTTCTGGGCTTTACCCTTCGGGCTCGCTATGGCTCCTCAGACATTTAAAAGGTGATGGTAGTGGTAGTGGCAGTGCATCATTAGGAGGGTATTCTGGCGCATCTCCATTTGGACGAATGGTTAATCAGAGGAAAATCTCTACAGGAAAGTCACATGTGAGTGCACCTTTTTCAAGAATGTGGGTTAGGACATCATTCTCAGCAAGAGCAGTCTGATCCCGATTCAAGATCTAGTTTTCTTGAGAGTCTGCTTTGATACCAAGGTGGGTCAAGTCTTTCTCCCTTCAGACAGAGCCAAGAAGCTGCAGGGATAAATTTGCAGGTTCTCTCGCATGTGTGCTCTGTTGGCTTGGCATTACCCGCAGGTCTTAGGTTCCATGGCAGTGACTTTGGATCTGGTGCCCTGGGCCCGGGCTCATATGAGACTGCTTCAGAGGGCTTTGCTTTCACATTGGTCACTACAGAAGCACCATCTCTCCAGGAAGATTCCTTGTCCAAGTTTGGCCAGAAGGAGTTTAATGTGATGCTAGATTCGTTGAAGTTAGCGCAGGGGATTCCCTTGGAGCTGCCAGAATGAATGGTTACCATTGAAACCAGCCTGGCAGAATGGGGAGCCTATTGTTTCTCTCAAGTGGCACAAGGCCAGTGTCTCGCTAGCAGAGCATTTGGTCCATCAACAGGTTGGAGATGCGAGTGGTGTTTCTAGTGCTCCAGGATTTTCTTCCTCTAATTTTGACTCAAAGCGGTGAGAGTATTCTCAGTCATCGCGATGATGGTTGCTTACATCAATCGCCAAGGGGGCATGGGCAGTCCCCTTCTTCCGATTGAGATATCTCTTTTACTTCACTGGGCAGAAGCAAACCTTCTCATGCTGTCAGCAGCTCACATGGCAGGAAAAAAAGCTTAGAGGCCGACTTCCTCAGTTTCCATCAGCTAGATCCCAGTGAGTGGACATTGGAGGATTTGGTCTTTCAGGCAGTAGTGAGGTGTTTGGGTCTGCCAGTAATGGATCTAATGACGTCAGCATTCAGCACCAAAGTGCAGCGCTTCTTCAGTTGGAGGAAGGAGCGGATGTCCGAAGATCTTGATGTGCTCGATGAAAGTTGGTCAAGCGAGGGTCTGCTTTATGTGTTTCCTCCATGGCCCTTGATTGGCCAGATAGTTCAAAGGATAGAGTTGCATCAGGGTCTGGTCATCCTGATTGCTTCAGACAGGCCTTGGAGGCCATGTTATGCAGATCTAGTCCAGCTAAGGTTGGACAGCCCTTGGCGCTTGTCTTTGAGGGGCGATCTGCTGGTTCAGGGTCAGATTCTCATGCCCCAGGTCTCTCTCGTCTCTCTTACAGCCTGGCTATTCAGAGGGTGAAGTTAAAGAAGAGAGGTTATTCGGCTTCAGTCATTGCATTGTGCTGGTAAGCGTTCAAATTCCTTGTCAAACATATGTGTCTTGAGCATTTTTGAGGGTTGGTGTGACAAAAGGGATCTTTGACCTCTTGGCATCCCTTCCGGATATTTTGACTTTTCTGCAAGCAGACTTTGAGAAGGGTCTCGCCCTCAATTCTTTGCGGGTTCGGGTGGTGGTATTAGCCTGTTATTGAGGTAAAATCCAAGGTTTTTCTCTTGCTGCTCATCTAGATGTCTCCCGATACTTTAGACTGGTTAAGCACCTTCGTCCACTTGGTCACATCTGCTGTCCCTCCATGGGATTTTAATATTTTTCTTTCAGCTCTTATGGCATTGCCTTTTGAAACACTAGGGCAAGAATCCATTAAGGATCTTACAGTAAAAGTGATTTTCCTGGTTGTCATTTGCTCAGCTTGACGCATTTCAGAGTTCCAAGCGCTTTCCTGCAGAGAACCCTTTCTTTTGATAGCCAAAGAGAAAGTGGTTCTCTGTCAGTTTCTCTCTTTGATGTGCAGTTGCATCTGTTGGACTTCCATAGGGTTTTTCACCATTATCTCAAATGAACTGAATCTTTCAGGAAATTGGATCATCTTTTTGTGGGTCCTTGGCAAAGTGAAGCAGCTTCTTTTTTTTTTTTTTTTAATTTTCTTTTATTAACCATTCTGACATCACAATACAATGCCCAACCAGGACCAGTGTCCACACCATAAATTTTTTTATACATATTTATTTCTCCTCACACCCCCCCCTTCCCCCTCCTTATTTTTTGCTATAAATAAAGGGCCAGATTTTCATCTGGGCACTGCTACGCTCCATGTCTGCGCATAGCTCACCCCCCTTCCGCCTAACCTGGATTTTCAATGCCGGGGTCATTGAAAATCCTGGTCTCGACATACAACCCGGAAGAAATAGGAGCTAGCCGGGTAGCAACGATTTCTTTTAATGCTACCCGCTTAGCCCGTGTGCCTGAAAGATAGTCGAGGAAAAACCCGCTATTTTTTTTAAAATTTCCCTACAATCCCACCACATGTGGAATAGCATCCCTCTGTCCCCACAGTTGCACCAGCAGTCAGGCATCCACCTGGCGCCCGCCCTGGATCATCATTCTGTTGTAAGATACCATCTCATTAATATTTTGTATCCATTTTCCACCAGGTTTGCTGTTATCAAGCTTTTGGCTATTTCCATGGAGATCCGGTCCCATTCCCCCTAACCCCAAACTACTCCCAAATCCCTTTCTCATTTCCCCCTGTAAGCCAAATTGTGGGATCCCTTGGGGCCTAACCTTCTCGGTACACCCAGCCTCAAACCAGGTCCTGTCTTTTCTTAGGTCCTGTTGCATTTCTTTCTGGGACAGAAAAATGATCCTGATTGACTAGCTGATATAAGTCCCTCAGTCCCTTGAAGGATCATATTTTCCCCCTTTGCATTAGCTGATCAATCTGCAAAAGCCCTCGTGCTGCCCTTATTCTCCAAACCCTGGGATCTGATCCCTCCCCTTTGCCAAAGCAATTGGACAATGGTGTTGCTACTGAGATGAGTTTTCCCCCTAATAGGTTCTGTTGGTGGCAGAACCATACCTATAGGGTTTGTCCTATATAGGGGTTCTCCATCCCCTTTGCTCTTTTCCCCCATATCTTTCTGCCCAACTCCTCCCCCCTCTCCCCTGGGGCACTGTCCATTTCTATTTGCACCCAGAACTTGGAGGTCTCTCAAACCCACTCATACACCCCCTTCAATTGTGCTGCTTCATAGTAATAAGGTATGTTCGGTAGTCCCAACCCTCCCATCGCTTTTCACTATAACACCTGCCTCGCCATTCTAGGTGGTCGACTATTCCACACAAATCTGTTGATCTTCCGCTGAATACCCTTTAAGGTTTTAGTGGGTACCTCTACTGGCAAGACCTAAAACAAAAACATAAAGTGTGGTAACATCATCTTCACTGCTGCAATCTTTCCCAGCCGTGAGAGGTGGGTCTGACCCCACCGCCGGAGTAAACCATCTACACTCCCCACCACCCGTTGATAATTCCTGCCCAATATTAATCCCCAGGTAGTGCATCCACTTTGCCGCCCATTTAAATGGGTAGTCTGTTTGTATTTTCGCTTGCCATGTGCCTTTCAGTGAGACATCTAATATCTCTGATTTAGGCCAATTTAACCAAAATCCCAATAGACGACTACTCTTTCTATTCCCACATTATAAAGGGTAGTGACACCTGTGGTTTAGTAACCACCAAGAATATCATCTGCCAGTAAAGTTATTCTGTGGTCTCTGGTCCCTATATCTGCATTCCGCGTATTTCCTTTCTCATCCTGATCCTGGCTGCAAAGGGTTCCAGGGTCAAGTCAAACAGTAGCGGAGACAAAAGGCAGCCCTGCCATATTCCTTGTTCAGTGGGGAAAAACTGTGCATATCCACCATTGACTTTAACACATGCTCTTGGTGCCCTATATATAGCCCAGATCCATTTCTGGTAGTATTTTAGTCAGTACCTGATACATAAAATCCCATGATACCTGATCAAACGCTTTTTCCACATCTAGTGAAGGCATGAGTGCCTGCTCTGGATGTCTCTGCACGATCCAAATAAGATTTAAGATCTTGCATATATTATCTGTTGCTGCTTGCCTGGTCTTCATGGATCAGTTAGACTAACTCCATTTAAGCGGCTTGGTAAAACCGTCGCCAATATTTTGGCATCTAGGTTGAGCAGAGATATTGGGTGGTATGATGCACACACTAGTGGGTCCTTGCCCGATTTGGGTAGCACTGTTATACCCACCCAGCTCTGCCAGCCTCCCCTCCCCCCCCCCCCGGGAGATTATATACCTGCACCAGCTGCTCTATTAGGCTATTCCCAAATTTATGATAGAAACGAGCCGTTAGACCATTCAATCCCAGTGCTTTGTTGAGCTTCAGCCCCTTTATTACTTGCTGCACCTCCTCCCTGCTTATTTTGCCCTCTAAGGATTCCCGCAGGTCCTCTTCTAGTTTATTAAGTGGGATAGATGCCAAAAAACTATCGATATCTTCCCAAGGAGTTGGGTCGCAGCAGTATATAGCCTTCGGTAAGAGTCTACGAACTCTTTATGCATATCATCTTCCTTAGGAACCAATTTTCCACTTGCTTCTCTCGGTACCGCTATCTGTGCTCTCGCTCTCTTCCATCTGTTCCATATGTTGTGCTAGATATCTTCCTCCTTTATTGCCCCCCTCAAAAAATGACTGACGAGCATGTTGCATTCTATGCTGGATCACATCCGTCTCTATAGTGTTTATCTGGGCTCTCAGCGCAAGTACCTGTCCTAGATGTCTCCTCTGTGGATCCCATGTATCGTTATCCATCACTTTTAAGAGTTGGTGGTGCAGCTATATTAATTTCTCTCCCTTTTTTCTTTTTACCCTTGCATCCCACTTTATCAGGACCCCTTGTATGGTCACCTTGAATCCATCCCACACCACATTCCAGTCCACCTCCCCTTTATCATTCACTACAAAGTATTCCTATATGCTATTTTCCACCTCGCATACCACCCGCTCATCCTCTAGCAGTGCTTCATTGAGTCACCTGTATCTTATCCCCCCATCCTCTACCCTGTTTTCCAGGTCAGATTCTATGTGTGCATGATCTGACCAAGTTATAGCATCTATCTCTGCCCTCTTTACCCTCGACACCCCCTCGCTAACCACCCATATCATATCTAATCGTGAATATGTGCTGTGGAAGTGGGAATAGTATGTAAATTGTCTTGTGCCAGGGTCACACATCAACTAGGCCTTGGTCTCGAATACATGTTTTAAAACAGGCCCTGCCTGACCTCCTGTATTCCCCCCTCCCCCTTCCAGTTGTGTCCCTCCTGGGGTCCCATGTTAGGTTAAAGTTGCTCCCCCCCCCAATAAGTTTGCCATCTCCCAGTGAATGCAGCTGATTGCCCACCTCCTTGAAGAAAGAGCCTTGTGCTCCATTAGGGGTGTACATGTCACCATGTACCCGAGTTGATCTTTATGCATACTAGCAAATATCTACCTGTCTTATTCGGACCACTTTTACCTGCACCCCCTCTGCTACAAACATTGCAACCTCTCCTCTCTTCTTTTCTGTTCTTTTGGTAGCAAAGATGCTCAGCTGTGTGCGTTTTGGGACCACTAGATATTCATGCTTTTTCTGTAAGTGCATTTCTTGCATTAATGCTAGGGTGGCCTGTAGCCTCCCCATCTCCTTGTATAATTTTTGCCTTTTGGAAGGGGAGTTTAGTCCCCGCACATTCATAGATATTACTTTTAAGTGCTGGTATTATATATCTCTAGTGTCTTTGCTCCCTCTAAGCTGTTTTTGATCCCCTATCCCCTCACTCTTCCCCTGTCCCCTCCTCCTTTCCCATCCCCAGAGCCCCCCCTTAACCAAGTTGGGTGCCATGAGGGCGCCATCATAGTGACATGACATCTCCGATCTTCAGTCCCACTCGAACAACGAGCACCTCAACAATAATAGTAGTCACCTAGGCAAGCCCTCGCAACAGGCGTCCCCTACAATGTAAACACCAAACATTATCCTTTCTCAGTACACCTCATATGTATATAGTGTACCCTTTTTCCAAGTTGCATTTCCTGTTTAATGTAATGACCAGACATATTTAAGTTGTCGGATGTTTCTGTTCCATGTGAACCACGCTGATTGTAAATAGTGCGGTATATAAGAGAGAAAACTAAATAAATAAATAAATGACAGCGAGCCTAACTCAGCTAACCCTTCTCTCGCCCTCCACCCCTACAGTTGCCTAGTCTCCTCCTACTGCCCGTGATATCCTTCTCTCTTCCCCTCTTCCTCCTTATCCACATCAACCAGTTTAACAACCATACTTAATCCCTTATACATTCTCCCATGTACCCCCCAACCGCTTTGACCCGGTGAAAAGCGGGATATAAATGCAGCTAAATAAATAAAATAAATAAATATACCCCCCTCCCCCACCCCCCCCTGCAATCACACCCTCTTTCCTCACCTTGGTTCGTTTTACTTCCCTTTATGTAGTCACCCACTCCAGTTTTGGAGTTATCATTGTTAAACTATTTAGTATCATCTCTGAAACCTCTACGGTAGTCCGCTGGCTTTTGGGCCTCTCCATGCAGCCTCAAGTTTATTCGTCTTTGTCCCTTTCGGCGATCTGGGTCCTGGCTTGTCAATGTAGGGTTTTCTGCCTATGGGTGATTCTCTGCCAATGTGGTTGGTCTGTCCTGGGAGAGAGGGATTCTTTAGCTAATTCTCTCATCAGTTCTGTTATGCCCCTCCTCTTCCAGAGCGTGGATGGCCTCCTCTCGATTCTGCACCCACCAACGCTTCCCCCTTATTGTAAAGGATAGTCCAAATAGGAAGGTCCAGCCATATTGAATGCTCTTGCTCTGCAATTTCTGCACAATGTCTCTCAAGTTCCTCCTTTTCTGCAGAGTTGTTTGTGCCACATCAGTATAGATATCTATAGTATTAGTTTCCCACTGAAGTATTCCATTTCCTCTGGTTTTGTTGGCTACCAGTTCTTTTGTAGCAGCAGATAAGCATGCAATAAATAAATCCAGGAGTCTTTTCAAGGATCCAAGCCAGTTTAATGTGCACATGGCTCAAGCAATAAGCAATTTCAAAATGGCTGAGCAATGGCTTCTAGTAAAACAACAACTTTTATAGCTTTCTTGTCCATTCTAAGCATAGGCAAACTTTTCATTGGTCCCAGTACCCCTCTCACCCATCTATTGGTCCCGGTACTGATATGGCTACCCAATCGGGACTCTGGTCTGGGCCCAGCACCTGGTTGCCCCCCTTCTAGTCCCAATTACAATGGTCAGTGTCTCCAACTTGTTACTTCTCTCCTCCAAGGTCGCTGAGCTTGTTAAAACATATGTGAAGCAGAGGCACTGTGACCTTGCTCTCTGCAGAGTTAATTAATTCCATAGAAGCATAGCACACCTTATCAGTACCAATTAAACTTGTTTTTCTATATTTTCTAAGTTTCGTTTCTGCTTAGCTATGTTCAGTTAAACTGAGTTAAGTTTCAATTCTATGGTGTCATCATTCAGGGGGGTTTTCATTCCTCTGGGCCTAACTACAGGCTTCAGTTACAGGTCAAGCTGCTCAGGCCTGTCTGCTTAGTTCAATTAGCATGGATCATAGGCCGTCGCCTACCACATTCCCCCCTTTGATTATTCTCACCCGCATGTTAATAAGGTGTGAGAATCAAATCACATAATACTAGGTAAAGGTATCACTCTGTGGTATAGGGCACTGTTCCCTCTAAGCTGTGCGCGTGTGCGCGCGCACACACCTCGCCGAGCGAGCGCACATACTTTACAACAGAGCGCACAAAAATTTTGGTTCTGATTCTGATAGAAAACACCACAGATGTCTTAAAATTTAAAAGTTGTTGTGTATTTATGGTTTTCACAAGTTCTACAATATTTTCTAGTGCAATCAATGTGGTATACATACTGTATTCTGACGTGTAGTCAAATTTTAAAGTATAGAACTCCGAGTGTCATTATGTGGCGCACAAAAATTTAACCTTTCTTCAAAAGCTGCACAGCTGATATTTTATGCGCACAGAGCCTACAGAAAATTAGAGGGAACATTGGTATAGGGTAGTAAGTTCACATAGCTAGCATCTTTGTAGCTGTCTTACGCTCTACAGTGTTATTAATAACTGAAGTTATCATTTGCAAGCAAAATGGCAAGAAACAAGGGAGCAACAGGCAGATAGTCAAAGTCCATAGTTTGGCAAGAGTGGGAAAAAGAACTAAAGGATTAGAAGGTTCAGTTGCATCTTTTGTTGTGCTGTCGTAAAGCTTCTGATTTAGACAGACCAGCTGTCCATCCTTCGTAGTAGATTGTGGTCCAGTCCGAACAAAACACAAACTGTCAACAATGGGGTGGGCCAATACCCACTCACTAGTAGTATTATGTAAATCAGTCTGATTGTATAGGATAGAATAGTTCAGTTCTTGCGTCTCCCAGGGCCACTGATCTCCCATCTTAGTTCCTCCACAATAGAAACAGTCAGAAGTGTGGAGACTAGATGCTATTGCTCCAGCAAGTTCAAGAAACAAGTTCTGGTGGTGGTATGAGGAATTGCAACGGTGGCTTGCATAGCCTTGTAGAAAGTCAAGATCTAGAACAACTTTTGGATTGGAGAGTATACCAATGCAAGTATAGGGAGAATGATAAAACAAGGTCTGAGTGACCTTCGGTCCAGTTCATGTTGTACTTATACAGGCTGCCCAGGGAGATAAGGCAAAAGTCATTTCAAAGCACTCCAAGGCTGCTATCACGATGAAACAGTAGAGAATCATGATGAAAGTTCTCTGAAGAATTAGTGCAAGTCTTTGAAAAGCAGTGCAATCTGTTGATAATTCTTGACCACGAAGTCTTCTTCTTCTTTACTGTACGTTGACCTGTTTTGCTCTCAGTAGCATGCAACAGGTGTAGCGTTGATTGTAGATCCTCAAGCTTCCGCTGTACATGACCTTACCAATTTCATTGGTAGGAGTGTAGAGCTGTAGATTCCAGCGTATTTCAATAAACACAGTCCTTTTAGTTTGCACTGTCCTTGATCAAAATGGCACAAAGATTTTCAAATAATATAGTTCATAATACAGTCTCTTTCTGTTGATGATAATCTCTTCAGAATAAACAAATAGTCTCTTGAGATTCAGGAGTTCTATATTAGCACAGTCTCTCTTTTTGTTTTTAAAACTTCCTGAATTTTTTCAATTTGCTTGTCTTTGCAAAGTTAGCTGCAATGGAACTTCTGGATCTGTTCTGATGTTCACTGGTCTGGCTCTGGAGCTGCTGCTGATTTCACTCTGCTGTGATGAATCCAGGGTTCGAGTTCTGCAATTTTCACTGCTGTAGGGTTAACAAGATAACAACATAAGGTCCCTTCTAATGCGGTGTCAACGGTGTCTTTCTCCACTCTTTGATTCACACCGAGACTCCAGGCTTGAAAGGGTGCAGGCAAATTGATGGGTAATCGATTTTGTACCCAGGTATGAAGACTCTGCAAAACAGAACTTAAAACCAATAGTTTATGTCTAATAATTTCAGATCCTATCTGTCTCATATCTCCTTTTATTTCCTATACAATAGGCAGGGGTTGCGCATACAGAATTTCAAAAGGGAAAACTCCTAAAGACTTAGCAGGGGCTAAGTATATCCTAAGAAGGGCTATAGGAAGAACCTAGGGCCACTTCAGGTAAACCTCTTGGCAAAGTTTAGACAACTGAGATTTCAGGGTTCTATTCATACATTCTACTTTTCCTAAATTCTGAGATCTATAGGCAGTATGTATCTGTTAATATCAATATCTTGGGGCTATACTTAATGGACTTGCTTCCTAAGGTTATCCATCCTCATTCTTTGTACAGGGGCCCATATGCATGCAAGGTTGTAAGGGTATACTTGAAATCTGGGTACACATTTAGACAGGGCTCTTTTCCTATTGTTAGTGCTCTAGTGAGGACTATCAGTTCAGCTTTCTGTGGTGAAGTTTCTGGGGCCAGGGCTGAGGACTCAACTACCAAATCAGGGGTCACCACTGCATATCTAGCACAACAATGTCCATTGATGATGAAACTGCCTTCAGCCACAAAGAAAGTCTGTTCAGGGTTCTCCAGAGGGACATCAGTCAAATCCAGGTGGCTTGAGAATACAGTGTCCATAATTTCTAAACAGTCATGATCAGGGGATCAAGACTAACTGATAACATAGCAGGATTGAAAGCTTGACTGACCCTTCAGTTGTATCTGGGGTTTTCACACAACATACTCTAATATTTCAACATTCATAGATTTGTTAGCTAGTAATTTCCTTTGTGTTTCATAATGGTTAGAACAGAGTGTAGTACAGTAACTTGAAGATTCTGTCTCAAAGTGAGCTTGTCAGCTTTGCTCACTAGGAGGGCTGTAGCTTGCAACAGCTCTCAAATAAGGGGCCAGCCTTTTGCAACTACATCCAATTGTTTGACAAATAGGCTACTGGTTGTTGCCAAGGTCCAAGAGATTGAGTCAACACTCCTAGAACATTTCCTTGCGACTCATGAACATAGAGACTGTAAGGTTTTCTGGACATCTGGTAGACCCAGAATTGGTGACAACATCAGAGTGTTTTTTTCAAAGATCAAAAGACTGCATCCTGTTCAAGTCCCCATTCCTCTGGAGACTTTTCCATTCCTTTGATAGCTTGATACAATGGTTTTTTTTTTTGGTTTTTTTTTTCTAGCAGCGCAAAATTGGGGATCCATATACAACATACTCTGTGGCACCCAAGAAGGCTCTCACTTGCCTCCTGGTGGTTGGAGTAGGAATACTGCATACAGCTGCTTTGCGTTCTGGTAAGGGTTCCAGGCGTCGAATTCCGCTGGACAACTGGAATCCTAGGTATTTAACTTGTTTGACATAATTATGCTTTGGCTCTTGAGACTTTGTATCCAGCCTCATTAAAAAGGTGCAAGAGTTCACTGGTGGCTGGTGGACATTCACTTTCTGAGTTGGTGGTTATGAGCAAGTTGTCCACATATTGAAGTAGAATTTTTTCTTTTTTTTTTTTCTGGAGTTTCTGGATAACTTGTCAAATCTTTTGCTGAGTGAGGCGAGTTCTTGAATTCTTGAGGTAATCTTGTCCAGATGAGTTGGCCCCGCCTCCTTGTAGTGGGGTCTTGGGCTAAGCGTATACAGAAAAAGGCATCTTTTTAAGTCCAGAATGATGAAATGTATAGCTTCAGCAGAGATCAGTTCCAAGAGAATATAAGGATTTTGGTACCACTGGTTGTATAGTTTCAGCTGCATCATTCATTCTTTCTTAGATCCTGCACTGGGCGGTAATCACCTGTCCCAGGCTTCTTGACTGGCTTGAGGGTGACAATGGCAGGGGCTATGTTCTTCGCTAGGCCAGGTGGATTATCTTCTGCCCATCCTCCAGGTGGGGCTATGAGGTTGGTAAGTGTACAGCTTGTTGCTTTGGATGCAGGTGAATAGAACCACCATTCTTCTTCTTGGGGACAGTTAACACCATCAGGCCAGCAGATTTTGAGTTTCATTTTTTTCCCCTTCAACAAAGGATATCTGTGCTTGAAGCTTTGCAAGCAGGTCTCGGCCCAAAAATGGAATAGGGCATTCAGGCATATACAGGAACTGGTACATTATTATTATTATTTTTTTCCTAGTTCACACATGTGGTTCTGCAGAAAAGGCTTTGCGAGAAAAACACAGGGGCTACTGGCTTTAGTATTCTGCTCCTGTATCCCCCATAAAAGTCCATATATTGGTCCCCTATTTTTCAGACTGACTCCTGGGGACCCAGGGAAACTGGAGAGTCCGGTCTGGCCTAGTCTTCATCCATGCTGTAGCCCTCTTCGGCTGCCACTCACGCTATAGCTGCTTCACTCTCGTGCTGAAACACTGTGCTTGGTTTTATTCTGTCTATGATTCTACAATCAAGTACTCCCTCCTGGGGTGGAGTCAAGATACGGGCATTCACTTCTCTAATGTCCTCCTTTTTCTATAATGGGCGTACTCACACCCAGTTTTTCACTTCCTCTGTTCCTTCGATTAAGATAACCTCCTCACATCATTCAACTAAAATATCATTCACTTTCTCTGTTACATTTATTTTCACAATTCACACACCCTCTGATTAACTTTCATTTAACCATTATGCCCGCAAATTCATCCAGTTCTTTGCAATTTCCGTTCATTAGTTCAATCAAGTCCTAAAACTTCTCAGTGTATAATGCAGTTTTTTTTTTTCAGTTCTAAACAAGTCTGGTCAGCTGACTTTCACTTCTAGTCCGGAGGGGGTGGACATTCCCCTGTTGCAGAGGTGGCTAGCAAACTACTTGGGAATCTGTAGTCCCCCCCCCCTCTCCTGGATTCTGTTTCTCCTAGCAATGCTCTATCCAGGAGGTTGATTTTTTTTTTTTTTTTTTTTAAGGATCCACTTCTCTGCTGTGGGCACATTAGTTCACGCCCACCGGGGGGGGGGGGGGGGGGGGGGGGGGGGGGGGTGGTTGACATCATCGGTGGACTGGGCTCCATCCCCCCCTTAAGCACTCTGAACTGAACTACTTACAGAGAGAGAGAGAGAGACGAGACAGGATATCTAGAAATTCTGGGGCAAAATCCTGATTGGGACAGAGACATTTCATAATCTTCAGTAAATCCCTTACTGAAATTCTTGATCATACTTGAAAAGACACTTATTATTTCTGTAAACATAGGGCAGGCAGGAAACACTTAGATTGAGCACATACATCCATTATGCTTCTTATAGAGAGAACTATAGCTATCTGTCAGCATGTCTCTGCAAAAGAAATTATTTTTTTAGTTCAGGAAGCAAATATTTAAAAGACATTCCGGATATTTTTCATAAAATACAGTACACCTTTTCCTTTTTTTTTTTTTAAATACAGAAACACAGATTAATTTATCTTAAAAGCCAATATTGTAAAGGTCAGTGTAGCTAACTGATTTGTTCATTAGTAACCAGCACAGAGGGGAAGCATGCATTCAAATGACTTATACTCATTCATAAAAAGATAAACTTTGTTTTTAAAACTTTTGGTTAAACAGAGCTAGTGAAACCAGAGAAAAAACTAATTATAAATTCATCACGCTTCGATTAAATGAAGAGACTTTTCAAATCGGGAGTCCCTTTTCATTCCTAGGAGAAATCTCCTGCAGTCTCCAGCTGTCTCTCCAGAACCTTTTTTTTTTTTCTCTGCAGGCTATGTGGAAGCCACACCCCTCTGCTCGCGGGGAAACAATTGAACTGTGCTCATAAAAAGAGACTTCTCATTCACATGGACAGAGATGCCAGAAAAAAACAATTTAAATCAATGTTAAGTCGTGATCTAATTACTTTGTAGATCAAAGGAAAAACAAAAACAGTTCTTTATCATTTCCTATTTAAACTGTTTCAGTGCTTACTGAAAATTTGAACATACAGCCGACAGAAATTCCTCTCACTTGGTCCGCAACCCATAAGGGATTAATACAAACTTAATCCTTTTCAGGCTAAACCCAAAAACTATCGGGACCCACAATCCTGACTAAACATTCTTATTAAATGATAAATAAATGATATATATTACATAACCACAGCAGAAGGAACAAAAACATATTAAATAAAACAGGTACAATTTGCCTGAAATAAGCACAAACTACCAGCATTGAGGTTTAAGCCTGCACAAGATTAGAAAGACGACACTAGACATTCTTTCCTTCAGACACGCCCCCTGTCAGTTTTTCACACTGCAGTAGAAAAACTAACTGGGTCAGACCAGCTTTTTGATTTCTAAAAATGACTGTAGGTGTTTTGGGTCTTCATTCTGCTCTATTAATACAATTTCTTAATCAGTGAACTGTCACAAATTACTCAACAGAATAATCTCACATATATAACAAAAGGGAAACTCGCAGTTTCAACAGATAGCAAAAATCAAATACACAGGACGGACAATACACCAAACGCTTCATCCGTTTCGCGACCTAGACGCAGTCACCCGACTAGGAACTGCGCTAGTCCAGAGTCCACTCTGCTTGGTCCGTGCTGCCAGACCTCTCATTCACACTTCATTCACACAATCATGCTAGCAACGTATCTTAGAATGCATTCCTTTCTATCTATTCTGACTAGTCTTTTTCCCAATTACAAAAAGGATGATGGTTTCACCCGGCGAATTCCCATGCGGGGTTTACTCGGCCCTTCCTTGAGAGCTCTCTTACCAATTCCCAATATCTCGAGATTACAAATTCCAAGTTCCACTGGCAGTACTGCTCTTTCTATTTCTGTCTAGACATACCAAAAACCCAGTCCTGTCTGCTCTGACCAGGCTGAATCATGATTCTCTATAACAGCTGTACCTAGCGAATACTCATGCAAGGATTTTCAAACAAAGACTTAAGTCTTACCAAAGTTTTCAAACTGCAGTTCTAACTCATCTGTCTAGACAGGTTTTCAAAACTATACTTACCAGATCTGGTTCCCAAGCTTCTGAGTTGGATCCTGGACTCCCCCGGGTCGGAAGTGTTGGCCAGCTGGACTCAGTGCCTGCCGAGGCCAGGCAGAACTCCCTCCGATACAAGAGGATCGGTGGGCCCAGGGAAATTCCCCTGCGTCGGATTGGCATGGTTCCAACTGGACCAAACCTCAAGGCAAATTACGTGGATTTATTCACTTGAACACTATCCACCACTCGCACTTCCCGGCCAACGCACCAAGAATGTAGCAGCAGATAAGCATGCAATAAATAAATCCAGGAGTCTTTTCAAGGATCCAAGCCAGTTTAATGTGCACATGGCTCAAGCAATAAGCAATTTCAAAATGGCTGAGCAATGGCTTCTAGTAAAACAACAACTTTTATAGCTTTCTTGTCCATTCTAAGCATAGGCAAACTTTTCATTGGTCCCAGTACCCCTCTCACCCATCTATTGGTCCCGGTACTGATATGGCTACCCAATCAGGACTCTGGTCTGGGCCCAGCACCTGGTTGCCCCCCTTCTAGTCCCAATTACAATGGTCAGTGTCTCCAACTTGTTACTTCTCTCCTCCAAGGTCGCTGAGCTTGTTAAAACATATGGGAAGCAGAGGCACTGTGACCTTGCTCTCTGCAGAGTTAATTAATTCCATAGAAGCATAGCACACCTTATCAGTACCAATTAACTTGTTTTTCTATATTTTCTAAGTTTCGTTTCTGCTTAGCTATGTTCAGTTAAACTGAGTTAAGTTTCAATTCTATGGTGTCATCATTCAGGGGGGTTTTCATTCCTCTGGGCCTAACTACAGGCTTCAGTTACAGGTCAAGCTGCTCAGGCCTGTCTGCTTAGTTCAATTAGCATGGATCATAGGCCGTCGCCTACCACACTTTTAGGCCATAGACGTGGAAACACGCAGTTATATCACGTGGTTTATTTTTGTCCAGGCCTGGCAGTCGGTCCCAACATTTGGTGTGCCCTGTCAGTCCGGTAGTCTCTCCCTTCCAGTTCTAATTCTGCATTTTGTAATAAAGTCTTTACGATGCTCGCTCTAGACCACTCTCACACAATCTTAAGTTTGCTCACTTCAGGCACTTCATGAAAATGTAAATTATGGTGCCTAGAACTATTTTCTAGATCCTCCAGCTTGTCCTCTAGTTCTGCCTGACGTTTGGCTGCCTTGCTCCATTTTTATTCAAGAGTGGAAGTTGCTTCTCCTTGCTCTTCCACTCCTTGATTCTTCTGTAGTGACCCCGGCCGCTCTTTAGCTCTGCATCTTTTATTTTTGTTCTTTGTGGCGTTTGGTCTCATGTTAGGGGATACGTGTATATTTTCAGATCTCCTTCGAGAAATATTTATTTAGGCCTTAGTTCTCTGGGAAGAGATATGCTGCTTTCTCTATTCTTGCTATATGTGTATATAGTTGTTTATGTTTTGACTAAATTTTAATTAATGCTGCTTATTGTGGAGCCTGCTTTGTTATTAGAATACTGGACTGGGGGGATTGGCACAGAGTCCTTATACTATGACATCATCAAAGTTCCTGTGATTCTTAGTCTCATCTGCTGGCCTGAGGGCACAACCCATGTATCTGGACTGGACTAGAGAAACTCACGGAAAGAAAATTAGCAGGTAAGGTCTAAGTCCGGGGTCTCAAACATGCGGCCCGCAAGAGCATTTTGTGCGGCCCGCGATGCCACGACTTTTTTCAAGTGGGTTTTCTCACCTGATGATTGTATTTTTGTATTTTGTAACACCACGCGGCCGCGCCGGCAATTTCTACAAAGTCCTCTTCTCCTCTCACACATGACCCGAGTCACGAGTCTACCCTCAACCAATAGGAGACAGGAAGGAGCCGAGGAGGGAGGGGGCAGAAGCAGTCTGAGCAGCCAGCCCAACGCCACGCGGCACCACGCGCCCTCATCCATTCCCTGCCCTGCTCAGTTAGGCGGCCTGTGCTTGTTCCAGTGTGCACAGCTCTCCGCGGACAGGTAGGAGAAGGAGGCAGTCTGTCCTGCCCCCGGAATTCCCCAATGTTAGCCAGCCCTGCCTCCCTGCTTGCCTCAGTCCCTCTCCGCTTCGGCTTTCAGAGCCGCGAAGGGAGAGCTTCTCCCTCGCGACTCTGTTAAGCTCGCTGGGGCAGATGGAAAATTTCCCATAAGCCCCAGCGGGCTTAACAGAGTCGCGAGGGAGGAACTCTCCCTTCGCGGTTCTAAGCCGAAGCGGAGAGGGACTGAGGCAGGCAGGGAGGGAGGGAGGGAGGGCTGGCTGGCTCTGCCGGGCAGGGGGGGCCCCGCGGGACATTTGATTTTGCTGTGGCAGCAGCCAGCTTTTTTTTTTTTCAGTTTTAATTTTCCCTGGGCTGATGGTGTTAGGACTGGTAAGGTGCTGTGGGCTGATGGGGGGGGGGGAGTTAGGACTGGTAATGTGCTGTGGGCTGATGGGGGGGTTAGGACTGGAAATGGGTTAATGGGGGTTAGGACGTGAGGTTGGCTGATGGGGTTAGGACTGGTAATGTGCTGTGGGCTGATGGCGGGGTTAGGGCTGGTAATGGGTGGGGGGGGTTGCTACGACTGGAAATGGGCTGAGTGGAAGGGGAGGCTTGAACTGCAAATAGCTGATGGGGAGGGGGGCTTGGAATGGAAATGGGCTGTGAGGGGAGGGAGCTAGCACTGGAAATGGGCTGAGTGGGGGGGGAGCTAGGACTGGAAATGAGCTGATTCAGGGACTAGAAGGGAGCGGATGCTGGGTGGGGCTGGAACTAGAAGGGAGCTGATGTTGGGGGAGGATTAGAATGGGATGGAGCTGGGAAAGTGAAATGGAGAGGGGAAAAATATTTTGTGTAGGAGGGAAGACAAATCTACAATTGGCCAGGTATTGGGAGAGTAAATGGGAATTGAGGATGGAGGGGTAAAATTTGAGTGGATGAAATAGGAATGAGGAAAGAGCAAAAGGAGAAAGATTAGTATGTTAAAGCAAATGTAGAGAGAGAATGGAAAAAAAACCTAGAAGAGAGAAGAAAGGACAAATGGACAGCGGACAATGGAGAGTTAGCCGAAGACACGAAGAAACCAGAAGAAAGTGGCTGGAGTAATTGCAACTGAAAAAAACTGCACAAAAGGTAGAAAATATCCCTTTATTTTGAATTTATTAACTGGGCTATGTCAGCTCTGGGAAATGTGCATCATTAACGTCTGCGCTTTGTTTAGTACAAGAGGAAATTAATTTATAGTTTTATTTCTACAGTGTTGTTATACATTCCAAGTTTGGCTTTTGGGGTTCCAGTTTAATTATTGTCTTCCTGTTTCTAAATTGTGATTCCTTGTTTGGTGATGGTGTATGTTCTGCATGTGTAACTGAGCTGAGGTATTCTGTTTATATAATTCCTATTTGACATTGCCACTTGTTCTCTTTCCCCAGTAGGTCATGTATTGTTGTTCTCTGAAATGTATTGATTTAATATTTGCAGTGTTGCCTTTTGATAGGTAGGGTATGGTGCTTTGTGAGTCCTGGTAGTGCTGTTATGATACGGCGGATTTGCTATGGGTTCTAAATGAGCAGTGTTTGTAGTAGTTCCTAATGTGCCTGGCAGTTGGCACTGGATTATAGTAATGTAGAAATCTTTTAGTCTTTCTTTATCCATACACTCATTAAGAAGCATGTTTACTAAAAGTTAGTGTATGGTAACATTATGCAAATATTTATGCAAATGAGGTCCCTTATGCAAATGAGGCCCCGTGTCTTATGCGGCCCCGGGTTACTTTATAAGTCCTCATTTGGCCCTCAAAGCAATTTCAGTTTGAGACCCCTGGTCTAAGTTCACTTTACTGTTGCATTTTGGATCTTGCTGTTGAATGGCAGAAATGGAGTTTCATAAGAGTATCTAGTACACCTGTATGCAGTATGTCCAGAGACCACTAGATGGCAGCAGGGAATTATTTTACACATTTTTTTTCTTTCCAACCCAAGTAAGTTAAACTCAACCTCTTTTGTTTAATTTTATCTGGGGGCAATATTACTCTCTGAAAACGTAAACGAATGTGGCATGTGGAAAAATTGATAAAAAGTTTAAAATGAACTAAATTGTACTGGGAGTTTCAGAGAAATAAACACCTGAAAAAAAGACCCCAGTGTGTTTCTATGGGAGAAGGACTTCCAGTTTCTATAGCATAGAAAATTAAATATAGTGAAACGTAGCAGTTAAAAGATACTGTGTTACACATTATCTCCAGGAACAAGCAGGAATGTAGTCTTCACATATGGTAGCGTCGGTACCAATGGAGCCCACGTGGGAATGCTCCCCAGCGTCCAATAGGAAAGCTTTTGGGAGCATCCCACTGCACCTGCATTGCTGCCTTCTTGCCTTTCCAGCTCTCCCTCCTCAGTTCTTCGTTTTCCGCAGAGCTGACAAGAAGCTATTTTTGTCCCCGCAGAAAATTTGTCCTTACTTATTTTTTGTGGTTGCATCTGCCTTCCCATTGACACTGGTACCAACCCCCGTCAGTGCTTTCTTTCTTTCTATTAAAAAAAAAAAAATCTTCTGTGAGGGAATGAATTATTTCTTCCTTCAGGCGCATCAATGCCATCTTAGGCTTAAGCCTCCCCTTTTGTCACAGACAAAATGGAAAAACCATCCAGTGGTTTTAAGAAGTGTTCCAAATGTGGCAGTACTATTTTGGCCACAGACACCCATAACTGGTATCTAAAATGCTTAGGACCGGATCATCAACTGACAGAATGTCCTCTTTGTAGGAAGCTGACAAAGAGAGGCTTACAGAACCGAGTTGCAAAGCTGGGCACCCTCTTTGCCTCCGATGCAGTATCGTTAGCATCGATGTCATCGAGAGCTTCATCTTCCTCCCAAAGATCTCAGGTATAGAAACCTAGGTCTTTATCGAAGACTGGCCAGCCCTCCAAGGGTAGATCTCCTTCTAAGCATCGAGATGCCTCGGGCGTTGCCCTGGAGAAAGACACACTGGCCAAACAACCCCGGTGGGAGGACCTTTCCTCCAGAGTCTTAATGGGGTCCCAGGATGCTCCTGAGGCCTTCACCTCTGGAGAGCTCCTGGTGCCATGCTCGGGGATCGTGGCCTGCAATTCCGGTACCGATACCCAAGCATCGACAAGCTGCATAGATCAATGTATCCTGGCCATTAAGTGGAGCTTAGCAGCCTTACTGGCGGCCACCATACCAGTAAAGCCTTTACAGTTGACCCCTCAGGCATCGGAACCAGCTCCGGTACAGACACAACCTGCATCGACGTTTTTGCCGCTTACCACGCTACCGCCCATGCCAGCCCTCTAATCCGTTTCTGGTACCAAGGTTCTGACACCACAAGCTTCAGCTACCGGTTTTGATCAGTATCGTGTACATGCAGAGCGGGAACACCGTGCCCGTCGATACTTTGAGTCTTCGGATTCTGATTTGTTGGATGATGAATCGGCCGATACCGAGGCATGAAAACTCTCCCGGAACACCCATCTCCGTCTCCATAACATCGCATGTCCCTTCCGGAGGACATGTCTTTCCAAGACTTTATTTGCGATGTTGCTCAGGGTTTGTCCATAACAGTGATATCGGAGAAAGAGCCTAGGGCTGAAGAACTTGAAATTCTTCAATACCCTACAGCCCCGAAGGAAGCTGCTACTCTCCCTATTCATCGCATACTTCATGACCTTATGCTTCGTATGTGGGAGACACCCCTTACCATCTCTCCACATACCCGACGACTCGATACCATGTACCGGGTATGGGAGTGTCCTGGTTTTCAAAAGACGCAATTGCTGCACCATTCCATGGTGGTGGAATCAACAATGCGTCGAATAAAGAGTGGTAAGACACATTCCTCGAACCCTCCAGGTAGGGAATCGAGAACCTGCGATGCCTTTGGTCGACATTGTTTTCAGGCCTCCATGTTATCAGCCAGAATCAGTTCCTACATACTCTGTATGGGTATGTTCCTTAGAGAGGTGGCTAGGGATTTGGAGTTAATGGCTCCTCTTCTCCCTGATGACAAGAGAGCAGATTATCTCACCCTTGTAAAGCATGCTCAGAATGCTTCAAAGTTTAACAGGGCAATCTTTGACTGTTTTGAGTGCATCAACAGAACTTCATCCATCTCCATCGGTGCACGCAGGATTGCTTGGCTCCAAGCATTGGATCTTTAACAATGGGTTCAAGATAAGCTGGGTAATATCCCTTGCACTGGTGAAAACCTTTTTGGCAAGGATTGGCAGGACAAGGTCTCTCAGTTAGAATCCGAGAACACCACTCTTAATAGGCTATCTAGATCTACTGCCAACCCAGCTAGGAAAAAAGCAGCAAAGAAAGCTTTTTTCAATAAAAAGGAGTACTATCCTTCTTACACCCCTGCTGTATAGTGTCAACACCATACTGTTCAGAAGGAGCAGCAGCCATCAAAGCAACAAAAGAAAGCTCAGACTCCTCTAAGTCACAGCCACCTCAGCAGACCCAGCCACCTCAGGGTCTTTGACTCTTTTCTGGAGAACATAGCCATTCTGCCTCTGGAGAGTCCAAATCCCGTCCACATTCCCGGCAGACTTTGTCACTTTGCCCACAGGTGGCATCTTATCACATCAGAGCAGTGGACACTGTCCATAGTATGGGAGTGGTACAAGCTTCATCTACAAAATCTACCCCCCCCCCTGGACTCCTCCAAAAGAGTTCCGCTCTCAGCCCCCTCTCTGTTGTTGAAAGAGGTCACCTCCCTTCTCTCACAGGATGCAGTAGAGGAGGTTCCACCATCCCAACAGGGAATGGGCTTTTATTCTCCATACTCCCTCATCCCGAAGAAATCAGGAGGGTACATGCCCATTCTGGACTTCAGAGAACTGAACAAGTACCTACTACTTGAGAAGTTCAAAATGATCTCCCTAGGGGCCCTTCTCCCCTATCTCCAGAGTCAAGATTGGCTCTGTTCTCTAGATCTAAAGGAGACATATACTCACATACTTATTCATCCGCAGCAGAGAGTTCCTGTGCTTCATGTTCCAAGGGAGACATTATCAATACAGAGTCCTGCCTTTCGGCCTATTATTCTGCCCCAAGAGTGTTCACAAAATGCATGGCGGTAGTAGCCATATTCCTAAGGACACTCGGGGATATTTGTCTTCCCTTACTTAGGTGACTGGCTCATTCGAGCAAGCACCTTTCTAGAGGCCAGCCTTTCCCTCTCACGTACCATGCAGGTGCTGCAACACTTGGGATTTGTATTAAATCTTCCAAAGTCCCAACTCGTCCCCTCTCAAACTCTAAAGTTTATAGTGGCTCTCCTAGACACTGAGGAATCGAATGCATTTTTGCCCCAACTCCACTGCGCTCAGTTAGAATCTCAGGCATCCCTCAAGAACTTTCTCACTGCTCGAGAAATGCTACAACTTCTGGGTCATATGGCATCAACTGTGCATGTTGTTCCATATGCTTGTCTATATATGCGCGCAGCTCAATGGACACTGGCTTCCTAGTGGTCTCAGGCATGGGGTCGCCTGGGAGACAAAATAATGATCTCTATCTGCCTAATCTCATCTCTCCAGTGGTGGCAATCCCCAGAAAACCTCCTGGTAGGTTCACCTTTCAGATGCCAGCACATCAATGTATCCTGGTGATGGATGCATCCAAATTGTGCTGGGGAGCTCATCTGGGCAATCTCTCCACTCAGGGGCTCTGGTCTCATCAGGAGTCATAACTCCACATAAATGTGCTGGAGCTCAGAGCCATTCACAGTGCTCTCAAACTGTTCCAGGAACATCTTCGATTTTGCACAGTTCTAGTCCAGACAGACAATCAAGCAGATATGTTCTACTTGAAGAAGTAGGGCGTAAGAGGTTCTTGGACCCTCTGCATGCAACGAGCCCCTGCATGTGTGGTCTTTTGCCATAGAGCATCGCATTCACCTGCATGCGATGTATGTTCTGGGTAAACACAATGTCTTGGCAGACAAACTGAGTAGAGTCCTTCTACCCCACGAGTGGTCGCTCATATTTTTCAGATCTGGGGAACCCCAGAGATAGACCTGTTCGCAAGTCCTCAGAATGCAAAGCTTCCTCACTTCTGCTCCAGGACTCCTGCACCAAACAGCCAGCAGGTAGATGCTTTTCACCTCCACTGGAGTCAAGGCTTCCTATATGCCTTCCCTCCTATTCCCCTCATTCCCAAGACACTTTTCAAACTCCAGAGAGACAGGGGCTACATGATACTCATAGCCCCACGCTGGCCATGACAACTGTGGTATTCTCTCCTTCTGCTTCTCTCTTGGGCTCAACCTGTAGATCTGGGGTCTGCTCCAGATCTCCTCTCTCAGAAGGAAGGGGACGCTACTCCAATCCCAATTCGCAGTCCCTCCATCTTACAGCATGGCTGCTGAAGGCATAGCCTTCCAGGACATTAACCTCTCTCAACAGGTTAAGGATATCCTTTTAGCTTCTAGAAGTTTTCCACCAGGCGCTCCTATACCTTCAAGTGGCGTAGATTTTCTCTCTGGTGTTCGCAGAGGGCACTTAATCCCTTCTCATTTCTGGCGGACGCATTAGTTGAGTATCTTCTCCATCTGTCTTCTTCTGGACTCAAAACCAATTTGGTAAAAGTACACCTAAATGCAATTGCGGGCTCTCACGTGCCTTTAGATGGTCAGCCCATCTCTTCTCAGCTGCTTGTAGCATGCTTCATGAGGGGTCTTCTATTAACCAAACCTCCCATTAAGCCCCCTCCAATGGCATGGGATCTTAATGTTGTTTAGGACAGTTTCTCAAGCCACCCTTTGAACCTCTAGCCATTACCTCACTGAAGTTTCTCACGTGGAAGGTCACCTTCCTTATTGCCCTCACTTCAGCAAGACGCATTAGTGAGCTCCAGGCTTTGTTAGCTGACCATCCTTATACACGATTCCACCATGATAAGGTAGTACTAGGACTCATCCTCACTTTATGCCAAAGGTGGTCTCGCCCTTCCATTTAAACCAGTCAGTCTACCTGCCTGTCTTTTTCCCTAGACCTCATTCCTCTAGGGCAGAAGCAACCCTTCACACTCTGGATTGCAAATATGCCTTGGCTTTTTATCTACAGAAAACTCGAAAGCACAGAAAAGCTTCCCAACTTTTCATCGCCTTTGACTCGAGTCACCTGGGATTGTCAGTATCCAAGCGAACTCTCTCCAGGTAGATTGCGGATTGCATCTCCTTTGCTTATGAAAAGGCAGGACTCTCAAGGGTCATGTCACTGCACATAATGTTTGGGCCATGGCTGCCTCTATGACAAATCTACGCTCTGTAGCGATTGATGAGGTATGCAAAGCAGCAACTTGATCTTCTGTCCACACTTTTGCTGCTCACTATTGCCTGGACAAGGACTCCTGCCGGGTTGCCTCATTTGGCCAAGCTGTTCTCCAACATCTCTTTCAGACTTGGATCAAGTCCTACCCTCCGTCCCGTGTTTCGATACCAGACATCTTTGGAGGATGCATTACCTACTTATACCTGTGATCCACAGCTCACTCTGAGGTCATCTCTCTGGCATCTCTGAGCTAGGGAGTCCCATATGTGAAGACTACATTCCTGCTTGTTCCTGGAGATACGATAGTGTAGTTACTCACATGTAACAGGTGATCTCCGAGAACAGCAGGAATTTAATCTTCACAACTCATCCTCCTCCCCTAGTTTATTTATTTATTTAACAGTTTTTATATACCGTCTTTCTACAAGTCAAGACGGTTCACATGAAACTTTATAATACAGTATATTACAACTGTTTACAAGGAACAAGGAACACAATATAAATAAATAACTAGGAGTTGTAGGTCTCTTTCTTCTTCTTCTCCTCCTTCTCTTCTTTTATCTCAGCTACAAACTCAACTGAGGAAGGAGAACTGGAAAGGCGGACTGGCAGCTACGCAGGCGCAGTGGGATGCTCCCAAAAGCTTTCCTATTGGACGCTGGAGAGCATTTCCGTGCAGGCTCTGTCGGTGCCGACGTTACCATATGTGAAGACTAAATTCCTGCTGTTCCCGGAGATCACCTGTTAGAGGTGAGTAACTATGCTTGGTATGGGTGTCTGAAGATGGTGGGATACTGGGAACAGATTAGGGGGCAGAAAAAAGATATTTATTTGTGTGTTCTTTTATACCACTTTATCCAAAATCAAAGTGGTTTACATAGAAGAAGTTACAAAGAGCAGTGAACATATGTAAAACTTCAGGTGTACAGGGAAACTTTAGGTATAGATATATTTGCAGTAAACATAGGACTGACTCCCCAGTTCTATCTTTTTGAGGTCTGGTCTGAGGGGGTTCAGATGAAGTGGAGACTGTCAATTAGGGCCTGTGCAAGTGCTGCACAAATGTGTTATAGCTTGGTTCTGGAGGACGGTGGAACTACCCTCCTTGTATGAATGGATGTAGTGATTGCGGAGATTTGTACTGATGGAGAAGCTGACATCTCTACATAGACGGCAAAGAAAATTGTATTGTTTGACCTAAAGTGGAATCCACTTTTGGAATTTTTGGACAGTTATAATTCCCTCTCGGTGGGAGGGGTTGGGGCGAGGGGAAATGCAAAATGTTGATACTTAGGTGTTTGAGTGGATTTGTCTAAGTGTTTAATCTGCAATAAAAATTGAAAATAATAAACATAGCAGTAAGGGAATTCGTCCTTTCAAAACGCATCTCCCTGTTCTGTACCCTTCCAGTCCTCCAAACTGCTCCCCCCAGAACTTCCCCCATACCCCAAAAATACTCACTTGCACCTGCCCCAGCACCTTGCCAAATGTCCCCAGCCCCAAAAAAACATACTGCCACACAGTTGCCTCACCAGCCTGCATACTGCCCCACCCTCAAAATCTACCACCACATAATAGCCCTACCACCTCTCACACTGCCCCATCCTAAAAGAAAAAAAAATTCCCCCTGCAAATGCCCCACCACACCAGTTACCCCTTATAGACACAACACATGTACAGCACAGAAAACACATACAGAAACAGAGATTTCAAATAATTCATTAGCTGTAATGTATTGCATTTTAAATTACTCATATATACAGGGATCTACAAACACCAGGTGTCAGGTTGCCATGGTGACTAAAAAGTCATACCTGGCACTTGGGTGTCGGAGCACATGTGCAGCAGCATGAAGAACACAAAAGTGCTGGTGAAGGGAATGGAAGACAGGGAGTAAGTGCAAGGGAGGGGGAAATCAGGTTGGAGTTAGGTGAAGAGAGAAGAGTGCAAGGGGTTGAAGAGTAAAGATATGAATGCATATGAAGTAAAGGGCACAATTTATTTTGTAAAAGGCGTATATTTCTCCCACAACACAAATGCAGGCTCCCCACCTCTGTTTCGTACACATACACACCTCGCTTCCACAGTGCACACATGCAGGCACCCCACTTCCGCATCACACACACATAGAACAAACATAAGATTGTCTGAATTGCAAGCAAACTAAATTTATATAAGTGTTTTATCTGTTTTATCGTTTTTCTTTTTTTCCTTTTTTGTCTTTTTTATCTTTTTTTGTCGGGCTTCACAAAACAGGGAAGAGTATTGTTGTAACTGCAGCCCAATGCGAGTGTGACCCCTTTTAATCAGTTTGAAATCCCTAGTGAAACAAAACTTTAAATAGCTAAACTTCATTGATCCAGAATCCACATTGTCAGCAATATTCATACACGACATGCGTGTTTCGGGCCGACAGGCCCTGCTTCAAGTGCGACTCGCTTAGAAGAAAGGATTCGGAATTTCTAAAAGACGCTAGGTCCTGTGACTCATAAATGTAACGCTTGCAAAAACTGTGATTGACTGATCAGGATGACATCACCAAAAGGAGGAGGAGCTCCAGGGAATTCAAAATGAATGAGTGAATAGATACTACAATAGGTAAACATCCAAAAAATTCATCTTTGTTCTAACCACTGTAGACGTTGTGTCCGATTGTCACCCCTCGGATCCACCGAAACCAAGTCTATCACTCTCCATTTAAAATCCTGAAAAGTGTGACCTAAAGAGATACAGTGTTCCACCAGCGGGGCGGAAAGTACAGAAGTCTGTATGCGAGATGCATGTTCACTTAAACAGATCTTAACCATACGTGTCGTGCGGCCGATGTAGAGTAAGTCACAGGGGCAGCGAAGCAAGTATACGACAAAACTGGTGGTACATGAGCTGTCCCCCCGAAAAACTATAAGAATAGCCAGTGGTTGTGTGGTGCCATATCTCACCCTCCAGAGTGTTGGCACAAATTGGCAGTTCTGACAGGCCACATGGCCTGAAAACAACGATGAAGGCTGAGAATGCTCCAATGTCGTCGGAGTATCCTGACTGCCTCAGAAGAGTTAACCATGAAGGGAAGGATACCCACAATCCTATCACTCATTAATCAGTGCTTCCGTCCGGTTCTGTAAGAGCCATTCTCTATGGGTATATCTAGCTCGAGTGTTTGTCCGTTTAACAATCCCTCTAGGATAGCCCCATGCTAACAATCTTGCCCGTTCTCAGCCTTCGTTGTTTTCAGGCACCGGTCTGTTTTGCGTTCACTAGAGGTCGCAATCTCAGAGATCACCTTGTTCATTCAGCTATGCTGATTGACCGTCCGATAAGATCATCCACTGGCGGAGGCCATGTGGCCTGTCAGAATTGCCAATTATACACCCCTTTCTTTGCTCTATACAGCTTGAATGCCGTGATGTCACACTGTGTCACTAATACATATTCATGATTTGCCCCTTAACCTTTTAAAGGCACGAGTTCTGTGGCATCTCTTTTGGTTTCAATGCTATGGTGCACAGGCTGCCCACAGTACAGGTACATTGCTCCTTTTTTATATACGCGATTTTTTAACGTTTGCAACAGATGGCACAATGTTATTGCTCTGTTGATATATAGCTGTCTGTACGCAGCGTTTTTTTTATCAGAAGGATATGTTTATTACTAACACGGCAAAAATGTCCACATTCCTATAATTAGATATAGGTCCTTTGCATACTGCTTCCCTTGTATTAAATTTTAACTGACTGCTTTACCCCGTGTGCAACTATGCCCTTCTTTATTTATATACTCATTGTCATGTAGCAAAATTTTTATTCTTTTCCAACATGCTAGTGATACCGAGAGACACGACAAAATGCTCCAAAGCAACATCGAACAGAGCCTTTAGACTATGCGCCCCAAGTCTCTGGAACTCCCTACCACCACACATCAGAGCAATCCCCAACTTGAGCCAGTTCAGGAAGGCCTTGAAACACTTCCTCTTTATCAAATACCTCACTGACTGCCCCGAACCCCAGCCACCAAGTATGATCAATACCCAATAACTCCATCTGACATGTATATAGTTACCCTATTCAATGCTCCGCATATGTATATAGTTTACCCTGTTCTCCAAGTTACTTGTTCCTGTTCAATGTAATGACCTGACTTTTGTTTATTGTCGGATACCATTTGTTTTATGTAAACCGCGCTGATCGCAAATAGTGCGGTATATAAGAAATGCAAATAAATAAATAAATAAAAATATAAGTATATAATTCCTTCCCCACACACGTTCAATTCATTTTATTGTTTAACGTGCCGTTACTATTTGTCAGTCACGATATGTACTTTGAACTTTTAAGGTGCAGTTTCTTGCCATTCTTTATGCTATCAATGCCCTGCTGTACAAGTTCTTCATAATACAGGTTTATCGCTATCAAGACATCATTAAAGTTGGCAATATGAGTTAGAAGATATTTGTTTCGGGCACTCCCACTTATGAACGTTCAATTTCATCGATCTTATGATTCACATTACCTATATCAACTGTAACAACGCATTTTTTAATATATTTTATATTTGATTGTAATACCCCCTTCTCAAATAATCAGCAATTTATCAGATTTTTGTACACATAGGTAAACTTTATGACCGGCTTATGTTATAGAGGGTGGCTGTTTGTCAATCTGGTTTTTATTTTCTGGTCTTCACGTTGATTTCAATTGCAATGCTGAGATATTTTTCCCCTGTTATGCATCGCTTCATTGTTATTATTTATTTTTTAAAGTTATATTTCTTTAAGTTTTTTTAGCATATTACTGTGCAACTGAAGAGGAACATCTACGATATTGTTTATATGCACTAAGAGAAATGTTGCTCTCGTCATTAACTACAATTGTTTTTTCTCTCAGAATTATCTCACATTTTTTAATACTTCAATTTTTGTTTTTAATTTCATCTCATACTATACTTTGCATACTGCTGCATTTGGAATTCAATCTTTAACCAACTCTGAATTTAAGTTTTAACCAATTGGTCGCTTTACCTCCTATATGTAACTGTCGTTTTTTATTCACATATCCATTATATGCTATTGCTGAGATGAGTTTTCCCCTGTTGTGCATTGTTCCGCTGTTTTTTTTTAAGTTTCTTAACTCATCATTGACAGCTGCGTGTTGTATTATGGATTTCAGGGTCCTTCTTTACCGTGCCATTATGCAGTCTTTATTTATTTATTTATTGTTTTGGCAGCTACTATATAACATTTAACATTTTTAACAGGTATCTACTTTTTCTCCTTTATATATTATATTTTTAATATGTATCTCTGAACTATTTATTGTGGTTTATATTACATATACATGTTTACTTAGATAAGTAATCTCTCTGTTGTGCTATCCTGGTCTGGTTTCTTTTGTTTGGTTCTGGGTTTCCGTTTTATTCATGAAACCTATTTACATTTCCAATATTGATTCTGTGAAATATCCATTTTTAGAAGTTAATTGTGACATTACTTTTTAGCTGTTTCAACTATAGGATTGATTTATTACTAAGAATCTCTAATGTGCGCTCCATTGTGTTTAGTGACGTTTATAACTGTGAGTATGCCTATAGTTAAGTATATTTGGAAAGGTATAAACTTCCTTTCATTTTGTTCATTCAGTTATAGTTTTGTTCTTTATTTTTATCATCGTTTTTATTACCTTTCTATTATGTAATTTTTAAACATATTATATATATATACATATACATACACACGTATACATTTTATCTATTTATGTTTTTTAATATGTTTCGTTTAACTGTGATGTTTTTATATTTAAATGTTATATTTACAGTTTGTGTTATTGTTATTTATTCATTTGTTCCTGTTTGTTTGCAGTCCTCAGCCCCCTGATGAAGGCGTTGCCACTACTACCACTCGCTTCTTGTGTTCTCTGAGGGTTTTTGCGAGAGGGTGTTCCTTTGTTTGGCTTCTCCAGTGACTTACTCTACATCGGCCGCATAACACATATGGTTAAGATCTGTTTAAGTGAACGTGCATCTCGCATACGGACTTCTGTACTTTCCGCCCCACTGGTGGGACACTTTATCTCTTTAGGTCACACTTTTCAGGATTTTAAGTGGAGAGTGATAGACTTGGTTTCGGTGGATCCGAGGGGTGGCAATCAGACACAACGTCTACAGTGGTTAGAACAAAGATGGATTTTTTGGATGTTTACCTATTGTGGTATCTATTCACTCATTCATTTTGAATTCCCTGGAGCGCCTCCTTCTTTTGGTGATGTCATCCTGATCAGCCAATCAGTTTTTGCAAGCGTTACATTTATGAGTCATAGGACCTAGCGTCTTTTGGACATTCCGAATCCTTTCTTCTAAGCGAGTCGCACTTGAAGCAGGGCCTGTTGGCCCGAAACACACGTGTCGTGTATGAATATTGCTGACAATGTTGACAATGTGGATTCTGGATCAATGAAGTTTAGCGGTTTAAAGTTTTGTTTCACTAGGAATTTCAAATTGATTAAAAGGGGTCACACTCGCATTGGGCTGCAGTTACAACAATACTCTTCCCTGTTTTGTGAAGCCCAACAAAAAAAACAAAAAAGAAAAAAAAGAAAAAAGATAAAGATAAAACACTAATATAAATTTAGTTCGCTTGCAATTCAGATAATCTTATGTTTGTTCTATAGAGTTTAGTGATCTGTTTTTGAGGGTTTTTTGCCTTGCATCACACACACATGCACAGATGTAGCTATAAGGGGTCAGTGGAGGTCAAGGGAGAGGGAAGAGGAGGAGGAAGTCTACTGCCTTCTATTGGCACTACGTAGTGGCCCATTAAGAGCCTGATTTATTAAGCTTTCTCCCATAGAAAATGACAACACAATCATAGTAAAGCAGGTCCTAAAATCTAAGAAAGTAACTGATACACCCTTTGGGTGGGAAAGAGGGGTGCACTGTGACCTAGGTTTCACAGCCAGTTTCTAGATTTTTAGGCTGGCTCCTAGGCTACAAGAGAATTTTGTCAAATCCTGATATATCATTTTCTTTCCTACTATTTTTTTACAGTTATTTTTCCATGTTACAACTTTTAACCAGTGTCACACAAATCATTGTATTAACATCACATCTTACAAGCTTAGAAATTCCTCTAGACATAACTGTTCCTAAACTGTTCCCCCCTTCTTCCAGGTGACCCCTTCTCTCTTCCCATTCAAACCAACTCATCCTTGTCTCCGCTCTCATTTGTTACTGCCAGCCATATCTAAAAACCTTCTTTTACTATCTTCTACTGCCATATTTTTAGAAGATTCTTCCCTATTACCTAAATCACACTTCACTCTTCACTCATCCATTGTGCTCTCCCTTAGATTTCCATTGAACGTAGAGGTTCCACTGATCTTGGAATTTATCCTCTCTCACACGATGTCTCCCCACCGCCTCAGACATCATATAAAGCCTCTCCCACCAGGCAATCTCCTCCCATATGTCTTGGGGTTAAGAAGCTTTCCATGAAGCACCACACACATTTTTGCAGGCTCTAGGGCCCCTCTTTTCAATCCCCTCTACAGGCAGGTTCAGAAGGCAACTCAGTGGGTCCAGTTTCACACTTCCTTGTCCCATCTTCCCTATGAGGGCACACACATCTCATCAGAAGTGACTCATTTTCGGGCATACCCACCACATTTGGAAAATGTCACATTCTTGTCCACAATTCTTCCAGCACCCTCCGTCCTGTACCATTCTATATAGGTGTCGTGGGTCCCAATACAGGTGAATCAAACCTTTTATATGCTTGTTCTACAATGGAAACCACTGTTGACAGTTTCCTAGTCTGTTCGTATATTTTTCCCATATCTGGTTCCCTAGTTTTCTCCCCAGGTCTCCCTCCCACTTTTCCCGGAACCCTAGGTTTTCCATGCATTGACAAAGTACTATCTTATAAATCCCTGATAACAGCCTCTTGGTTTCCTCCCACAGATTGACCACTATTTCAAAGTCTGTATGCTGGCCTACCTTCCCTTCTCTTACCCTTTCCTTTTGCACATAATCTGCCACCTGGTTATAGTAATTTTCATGGTCCCGTCCTACCTGATAGATCTGTTGTAGTGCACCAAACACTAACAGCTCCCCCCCCCCCCCCGAGTTCAACAGTTGCCCTACTTTAGTTAACCCTTTTTCCCCCACTCCTGAATGACTCCAGACATTCTCTCCATCAGCAATTATGGATTAAATTGTAGAGGGATATTCCAATAAACTGATTTTCCACCCCCCCCCCCATCCTGCTTGGCGCTTCCCCACATTTTCAAAGTGTGTCCTACGAATGGGGACATCCCATCCCCTCGCACTGCAGGACACTGCAGCCGCAGCCCACTTCTAAGGGGGCACTCCCCGCTCAAGGCCTGTTCAATTATCATAGTAACATAGTAAATGACGGCAGATAAAGACCAGCATGGTCCATCCAGTCTGCCCAGCAAGATACGGCAAGAGCATCCACTGTTTGCTCCCCTCCTCTTTACTCCATTCTATTACCGCTCCCAAGGTTGCCCCAATATAGTACCCCTTCAGATCCAGTACTCCTAATCCTCCTTTCTTTCTTTCACGCATAATGACCTTACGCATGGCGGTCTTCTCCATATGAAGCTGAAGATCTTTCTCTGCCATCGTCTTAACATCTCCTCTGGAATAGGTATGGGCAAAGCCATAAATAAAAATAACAGTCTGGGGAGAACATTCCTTTTAATCGTGGCTATTCTTCCCACCAGGAAAGCATGACCCTCTCCCACCTCTCAAGATCCCCTTTAATAGCCACAATCACTCCTGATTCAGTGTGAACAGCTCTTCCCAGCAAGCCCCTATCTGAACTCCTAAGTAGCAAATGGACCTCTTGGCCCATCTAAAGGGGAACGCAACCCTCAACCGGTCCTCCTCTAGATGGATATTCAAAATTTTAGTCTTAGATTTATTCATTTTATAGCCTGCTAATTTATTGTATTGATCTATTTTCTCCAGCAAATTAAGCAGAGGCCAACGGTCTTGTCAGCAAATAACTGACATCATCTGCAAATAACCCTATTTTATATTTCTGAGCTCCCACTTCAATGCCTGTGATACTGACAGAACAGGTGAGGACAAATGTAAATGTCTGTATTACCAGTGCGTATAGCAGTGGCGAGAGCGGGCACACCTGTCTTGTCCCCCCTCATTAATTCAGATTCTTCCAAGTAGTACTTATTCACCCTCACTCTGGCCTTCAGTCTCTTATACAATGCTTGCACTCATTTAATAAACCCTTCTCCAGGACCAAGCAGGAAGTCAGTCCTCACATATGGGTGATGCCGGCGCCGACGGAGCCCCCATGCGGAGCATTTCCCCAGCTTTCAAAGAAAGCCTTTGGGAATGCAGGCACGCATGCGCAGTCCCCTTCCCGCCCAAAGGTGCCATCTTGCTCAGTCTTCTTTTTTCCGCGGAGCCCTACGGACGTGTGTCCTTGTCACCTGTGGAAAAAGTGGATTTTCCTGTGTTGAGTCGCGTTTTTTCTTCAGTTCGACGTCTGTTCCCTTTCCCGCCTGGACTCGGTACACCGGTGCCGAGCCTGGATCTCTTCTTTCGTTTTTTGTCCTTAGAGACTGCGTTCGCGCCAATTTTTCTTTTCCCTGGCAGCCCGAGTTTTTGATCTTGCAGGGGTCCTTTTTCCCTCGATGGCTGCCAGTGGCTTTAAGAAGTGTGATCGGTGCAAGAAACGAATGTCTCTCACCGACACACATAACTGCTGCCTCCGGTGCCTAGGGCCTGACCATGATCCTAAGGTCTGTAGTCCCTGTGGCAAAATGTCTTCGAAGGCATTGTGGAGCCATCAGCACCAGCGTGAGAGGATTTTCTCCGATTCTGTGTCTGGACGGGTCCGGACTTCGTCAGAGGCCTCGACGTCTCTGGAGTCTGACCCCGAGCATCGTCAAAGCTCCTCTGAGAGGGAGTCCCCCTCGAGGGAGCACTGAAGGAAGAAGAAACCCACAAGGGCGGCATCGGTGGATGCTCTTGGCTCCTCGAGGGCCAGGTCACATAGCCCCGATCGCCGTCCCGGGTCTTCGGAGTCGGAGAGGCCTGCAAAGCATCCTCGTGTAGAGTCTGAGGCCCCGAGTCACGCGAGTACTGTAGTCCTCATGGACTCTCTTTCGGGTGAGCCGACGTTGGACCCAACGCCGTCGGGACCCGAGTCGGAGGCTGCTGGGTCTCCTGAGCTTGGGCTGAGGTTGACGGCCTTGGAGAGCAGATTGTCTGCCTTCATGGAGCAGCAGCGGGTGCTGATCGCCGGTCTCACCGGCACATCTGCCCCGACCAGCGGGACCTCGACGTCCAAGTTGACCCCGGAGACCGAGCCGATCCTCGAGACCATGCGAACTTGAGTCGATCCTCGGCCAAGGTCACCCTCGGACTCCCGTTCGGGACCTAGGTCGTTGACGCTGGTACCCTTGGCGTCGGGGCAGATGGAGTCTGTGCCCGCCCACTCAGAGGAATCGGCATGGGAAACCGAAGAAGAGGCGTTCCCGGACACCTTCCGGACCAGGTGCGTCCCTTCGGATTCTCCGGGATCCGAGCCTCGGACAAGGTCCCCCCCGGAGGATACCCGGTTCTCGGATTTCGTACGGGATATGGCCAAGGCCTTGGCCGTCCCTGTGGACCCCGAGGAAGAGCTTGAGGCCCAGCAGTATGACTCTCCTCCCAAGGAGGCCTTTACTGTACCGGTTCCTCCTATGCTGGAGCGGTTGCTCTTCCGCATGTGAGAGACGCTGGCCTCGATGCCGGTTTTAAGCAAGCGGGTCGATTCCATCTATCAAGTCCACAAGAGCCCCGGGTTCCAAAAAGCACAGCTACCGCACCACTCCATGGTTGTGGAATCGGCCATGCATCGCCTGAAGAGTCAGAAGATGCACTCCTCGGTGCCTCCCAGCAGGGAAGCCCGTAACCTGGATGCTCTCGGTAGAAAGTGCTTCCAGGGCTCTATGCTTGCTTGCCACGTCCAGACCTACCAGCTGTACATGGGCATGTACCTTCGAGACCTGGCAAAGGAGATTGCTGGGTTCTCTGCTGGTCTGTCCAAGGAACCTTTGCAGAGGTTCAAGGCTTTGTCTTCTGGTATTCGAGAGTGGATTCGAGGCTTCAGCCTGAGTAGCAGGGGCCGGCATCGGTGCACGCCGCCAGGCCTGGCTACAATCCTCAGACCTCGAGCCTTGGGTACAGGACAAGTTGGTCGATGTCCCTTGTCGAGGTGAAAACCTCTTTGGCAAGCCCATGACTGAAAAGGCTGCAGAACTCGAGACCGAGTCTCTTACCCGGACAAGGCTGTCCAGGAAAACCTCTGCCCCTTCTCAGAAGAAGAAGGGCTCGGGGAAAAAGACCTTTTACCCGAGGAAGACCACTGCCTACAAAACCTACCCTCACTACCAGGCCTCTGCAGCTCCCCAACAGGGCCAGCAGGCCAAGGGGCAGGGTCATGGGCCCCGTAGGCAGAAGGCCCCCAAGCCTCCTACTCCGGCTCCTGCTCAGCAGGGAGGGGTTTTTTGACTATGCCAGCATAGCCTCTCCTCCTCTCCAGGGCACAGGAGGTCGGCTGACCCTGTACGCAGACAGGTGGCCACCCATCACAGGGGATACTTGGGTGTTAAACATCATCGAGAGGGGCTATCTGCTCCACTTCACCCAGATGCCCCCCTCCTACTTTCCAGAGGAGCCTCCAAGACACCCTCTGCATGGAAACTTACTCCTCCTCTTTCTCCACAGCCCACCTTTTCCAGCACTAGCAACATAAATCTCCACTCCACTCTATTGAACGCTTTTTCTGCATCCACAGCTACTAACACTGCATCCTCCTTGTGCTGTGTAGTCTTCCAGACCAGGTTTAAGAGCTTTGTCTTTCATCTTTTTCCAAGGGATAAATCCGGATTGGGCCTCCCTGACCACTTTCCCAATGACCGCTTGTAGGTGGTTTGCCAGAACCTTCACCAACAGCTTAGCATCTAAGTTAATTAATGATATTGGTCTATATGAGCCGCGTACAGTGGCATCTTTATCAGGCTTCAACAAGAGAGTTATGCCCACCACATAAATAATCTGGCACCTCTCCTGTCTCCCTAGCCTCATTAAATATTTCTACCAGTTTGCCCACTAATATATCCTTATACTTTTGGTAAAATCATGATGTGAATCCATCTAAACCTGGTGCTTTCCCACCCTTCATTCCTGCTATAGCTCCCTGCACCTCTGTTACCTTAATAGTTGCTTCTAATCTCTGTGTGTCCTTCCTCGCTAGTCAGATCATTGTGCACCTCTCCAAATATTGTCTTATGGCCTCCTCTGTGGTCTGTTGCTCACTTTGCTATAAATCCAGATAGTATTGTCTAAAGACCTCCCTCTTTATCTTTATCTTTATTTCGTCGCTTGATATACGCTCAAGCATGTGTGTAAGAGCGATATACAATAAAAACAAATTGAAATTAGAAAGGAAAGGAACGCCAATCATCGGACAGGAAAGAGAGAGGACAGAACAGAATAGAGATAGTCATAAGGAAAAGAAGAGGGTAAAGAGGAGGGGGGCTGGTGGGAGGGAGGCTGGCGAGGAGGGCGGTTATCAGGGGTCCGGAAGGTCAAAAGCCTGCTGAAAAAGGTGCGTTTTGAGTTGGCCCTTAAAACATTGATAGGACAGTTCAGTGCGGAGGGTGGGAGGGAGGGAATTCCAAAGTGCAGGGGCTAAGAAATAGAACGCAGAGCGATGGATGGATTCCAGGTGGGCCGAGGAGGGAGAAGGAAGAAAGAGGCGGTTGCTGTGAATCGAGCGGAGAAGGCGGGGGGAAGGCTGCAAACGGATGGAGTCGGCTAGATATTGGGCCTCTTCAAATTTAAGATCTCCCTCTCCATTTCTGATCTTGTTGATTTATTTGCTGGCGCATACGGCCTTTCAGCTTAACTGCCAGCAGTCTCCCTGCCTTGTTGCCCCATTCAAAATATCTCTGCTTTGCCCCTTTCTATTTGAAACCCAATATCCTGTTGTAAAAAAACAAGAGTTGATCTTTAGCTTCCTTTTAGCTTTCTGGCTACCTCTGCATCCCCTTTTCCTGCCAACTGCCTTTCTAAGTCCCCGATACGCATTCTTAAATCCTTTTCCTCTCTGAGCTTTACTTTTTTCTGATGTGCCGCTTCAAAATCAATTCCCCAAGAACCACTGCCTTCATACTATCCCACAACAAACTGGCTCTCAAACCTTCCTCATTGAGAGCATAATAATCTGTAATCATGTCCTCTACATTACTTGAAACCTCTAGCACTCCTACTACACTTTCATTTTCCAGAACTTTAATCCCCCCTCATTGTGCTCCCAACGCACCCTCATCGATATAGGGGCATGGTCCAACTATCTTATTTCCCCTATTGATGCTTCCTGCACTAATGTAGTCCATGTACCCTCTATCCACAACATATTGATGCTGTGGATAGAGCATTTGGTGTGGGTGGGAGTAAAATGTAAAAGCTTTCTGCCTTCCCTCCCTTACCCTCCAGCTATCCTCAGTTCAGTTCTTCCACCAACTTTGTTAACCACCTCCTGTCCAACCTGCCTCCTATACTTTGACCACGTGAATTATCTAGCCTAGGGTATTTTGTCAGATTAAAATCCCCCCCACCCCCCGCTTAAAATCAACGGGGCATCAGAGAAGTGCTGTATCTGCTCCCTAAGTTCCTCAAAAAAGACTTCCTTATATTAGGGGCATAAATGTTGACCAGCTCCACCCTGACTCTGTCCAGTTCCAATTCCCCATCAATAATAGTTTTCTTTCCTTATCATGAAACTCTTTGTGAACTTGAATCGGATGTTTTCTGGAGATTAGTATTCCCACTCCTCCCTTTTTAGATTTTCCTTGATTGGCTCCCAAATATATAGTGGGGTATTCCCTATTTACCAGGAGATGTGCCTGCCCTCTTTTCAAATGTGGTTCTTGTATTAGGAGACTACACTCTCAACTGCCTCCAATTCTCAACTGCCTCCAATTCTCTTGTATTACCCAAGGCAATCACGAAGTGCTCTCAAGCCACCAGATCCAGAGCCTTCTCTTACTTCGCACCATCATGTTGGAATGCCCTACCAACAGAAATCAGAACCATCAGTGACCTCTCCCAGTTCAGGAAGGCACTGAAGCATCACCTGTTCTTGCAGCACTACAATATTTCAGACACTGCCTCACACCAACCTACCTCTACACCCCATGTCAACACGTTAAACCCATGCTCTCCATAGTCTTAACGCGAAGAGCTGCAATCTCACCTTGCTTCTTCCCTCATCAAGAAACATATAGCTGCGCCTAGTTGTTCTGTACATAGTTGCTTTTTGTACATAGTTATTATGTTCCTCTGTTTATGAAACCTGTTGAATGTAAACCTGTTTAATGTATACCCAGCTGTTCATTGTAAACACTGATCAATATTTGGTAAGTGTAGTTTCTGTTCATTGTAAACCGCGCTGATGTCGAATAGTGCGGTATAAAAGAAACTGTAAATAAATAAATAAATAAATAAATAAACCTTAACATTAAACACAGTTTAAACTAGCAACTCAATTGTGGCTTCCTTGCAGCCAAGCTCTTACATTTCCTTTAGCTGCTGCCTTCCAGTTTTCAATTAAACTACCATGTCATAGTCCCTCCAGTCACTCTGCTTCTTGGGAGGCCCTCATCCCGAGAGCACCCTTGTTCATTTTTTTTTGCTTCCATGTGTTGGGACTCTCTGCCATTGGGGTCGCTTGGGTGAGGCAGCTTTTACTTCCTTGTCCACTATCTCCACATCAGTAATCCCCAGCTCCTACAGATGTTGTATTACCTTGGAGGGGGTTTGTGCCTGTTTTGTAATCCTGTTTACTGTGAAGGCAATTCCTGCCAGGTATAGCCACTTGTAGCAATATTGTCCTTGTTGCAGTCTCAAGGTGATGGGCCGGAACGCTCTCCTCCTTGCCATAGTCGCTGATGGCAGATCATATACCATAATTTTGCAGTCCTTCCAATGTACCTGCTTCAGGGATCTAATTTTGTTCATTACTTGTTCCTTCACTGCATATTTATGAAGGAATAAAATGATGTCCCATGGTCACTGAATATTTGGTGGCCCAAATGCTCTATGCGCCCTCTTGATTTTAATCTTAGGCCTTCCACTACTGTCTACTTCGGTTTGCAAGATCTGCAGGCATACTTCTCGTGCCACTAACATGGCGTCCTCAAAGTCTGCATGATCGTGAGCTCCCCTCAGCCGCAAATTGGAGCGCCTTGCCCGATTTTCTGTGTCCTCTACCTTTAGCGCCAGCATATCCTTCTCATGGCCAATCTCCTGCACGAGTCGCCTCAGCCAATCCATTTCCCCTTGTGTTCCATCTGCACACTCCTTGCAGTCTTGGATTCTAAGGCCTATCTCAGCCACTTCTATCTGGAGCTCTTTTCCAGTCCATGGATCTCTGATTTCAGTTCCTGCAACTCCTTGAGATCCTGAAACCACTCTCGCATTTCGGCTTTCGTTGGCAGGGTTGCTTCTCCCTCTTCCTACTGCTCGTCGCCACCTCCCTCTTCTACGAGCTGGGCCTGCTTTCCTTCTTTCTGTGCCATCTGGCCACCCACTCATCCATCTCCGCGGGCCGGCATATTGACAAATTTGTTAATATTTGCCGATTTACGCCTCAGATTCTGACCGCTCTGCACCTCCCTCCTCTCCATACATTTTCCCACTCCCAGTGCTGTTTTTATTACGGTGAGTTCAATTAATTGATAGCTCTGTCGAGCAACCCACCAAAAACTATCAGTTTACTGATCATTTGCTAGGGTGATGTCACTTCTCCCTTTGCTACTGTTTCTAATGTGACGCGTTTATTCCTTATTGTGCTAGACCACTCCTGAAGTGTGGATTATGCATCTTGGCCAGAAAGTGAAGGCAGACTTTAGTAACTTTCTGTGATGTCATCACTCAATATATCTACTGGTGCAATACTGAGAGAGGTCAGTATTTGTCTGCCTCCAGCAGGTGGCAACATGTTTTGACTGGTGCAGATAGGGCCATCTCCCCTGGCCCATCCTACGGTGCTGTGGCCTGTGTGACTGAGACATGTAGGCCCAACATTGCTCGGAGCTGAGGTACACCCTTATCTCCTGCAACCAACAGCTTGTATTGTGTCCAGTGCTACTAACCACAGGTTCCTAGTGCTTGATAGGCTGGAGAGGAGCAGGAGGACCCTACGGGACCCTTTTGAGGAACGAGTGAGTTAGTCCCAGTCTTCCCTTTCCCTCTTACTGTCCTTTATCTATATGCCTTTTATTTTTTCCCTTTAGTTTTGCTTGTTTATTTTCTTTTCCTAATTTATTTTAATGGACTGTTTGTCTCTCTGCAGCCTGCAATTTTTTTTCCCTCCCCCAGTGTTTTTTTTCCCATGGGAGGGAGGAGTGGTCTAGTGGTTAGGACAAGGTACTTCAGGCCGGAGGGCCGGGGGTTCAAGTCCCACCTGGGGACAGCAATCTCAGGCCGGAGGGACTGGGATTTCTAGTCCTATAGGCACTCCTTGTGGTCTTGGGCAAGCCACTTAACCCTCCATTGCCCATGTTCCCTGTAAGTATTAACGTATGTGTGTCATATCCCCTCATGTTAAATGTATCCCCCAATTGACCGCTTTGACCCGGTGAAAAGCGGAATATAAATACAGCTAAATAAATAAATGGCTACCATTTTTTCCCCAATTTTGCCCTGTATATCCTGTATATCTTTTTTCAGCATTTTAGCCCACCCCCCTAGGGAGGCCTGGGGGTCTGTTGCCCCTGCTGTGGTCTTTTTCTGTTGTCATTTTTCTATGTTTCTATACTGTTCCTCCTTCTTTCCTACTGGTGGGTACTGTGGCCCTTTTGAGATGGCTGCTTGGTGATGTTGGATATGGAGCCTGGTAGGATGGCCCTAGCCACATGCCTGTTGGCTCCTGGAGGCCCTTTGGAGGAGCCCACCTTTTCAACTGGCTTGTGCTACAACTGCTGGAACAGCTTACAGGCTGTTTGCAATGTCTTTTAGCTACTTGGCAGTCCTCTTTGTGGGAGTTGAAGGCCTCAGCCTCCCCTGTGAGGAACCTGGTGCCTTCAAGCGCCTCTGTCATGGAGGGTCAAGATGCCCATTTCACCCTTGCAATCGACTGGTCTCCAGTAGATAGTGGATGTTTTTGATGCAATTTGGTTTCAAATTGTGTTTGCTCCTGGGCAGACTATTTTAAAAGGTTTTTTCTCAATAGAGCTTGACAGCAGATGTCTCCAGGGAATACCTTTGATAACCCATTGGCATTTCCTATGCAAAAGGAGGTGAAAAAGGATCTGCTCCCAATCCAGGATTGTAGACCTGCTGAGTAGCCGGGATTCAATCAGATCACAGCCCTTGTTTTCACACAGCCTCGAGTGCTTCAGCTTCCCTCCTGTCTTTCAGTCCTCCAGGAGAACTTGACCAGAGAGGTTTTCCAAAAAGGAGAGGTTTTGCGCCAGAGGACTTGATTGCAAGGGGCGACCTGGAGCCTAGATTACTACGTTTTGTCTTGAAGCGATACTTGACCCCCGGGAGCCCAATTGCTTCAAATCTGCCATGGGTCAGCCTGGCATCGTCCAAGGCATGGGTTGATTGTTGGGACTGGCAGGCACACCAGTTTCTATCGTTACTTTATTTCTGCTATCATGTGCATGTGCTATGTGGGTGGACTGTGTCTTTCGGCCGTGCAAGTTTTTTGCATGTGTGTTAGCAACACTAGGCAAGTGTTGAAGCTGCACAGTTTTCTGCATGTGCAGAAATGCTGCTTGGCCTATGGCAAGGGTCACGTTGGGCCTATGTAATCTCTGTGCAGGCAGTGTGCGAAGGATTCAGGACCATTGGCTAGAATCCTCTCTCTGCTGGCAAAGGATCTCTGTTGGTTGCAGAGTCAGATGCTCAGAAGGGGGCTAACATATAATATTTGATGTCTCTGCTCACATTCTTGGACTCCCCCCCCCCCACCCCTCCTTTCCACTACTACTGCTGATGGGCACTGTGTTTGAGAAGATGCTCTCTGCATATGAAGTAGCAAGATGTGACAAGGGGTCCTCAGTTTCTGGCCGGTGTTCTGTGGAATCCTTCTCCTTTCTCCAGCAAGCATGGTCTTTCTGGGAGGACTTTCCGGACCCAGGATACTTCTCCCAGGTCTTCTGGTTTTCCTCCACACAACTGGCTGAGGGATCTCTGGTGAACAGAGGTCCGAACATGGCCGTATTTTCACTGCAAAAGCAAGTGCAGCCATGAAAGGGATCTGGCAACTCTGACCATGCCTGCTGTTTGCAGGATCCTGGTTCAGACTACTCCAGCTCTGAAGAGGGATCTAGGCTGGTAGAGGGCAGAATCTTTCTGCATTAAGAGGAGCAGGAAGAGTTCCTCATTGCTTGTTTCAGAAGGATGATTTGGTGGCCTTGAATTGCTTGGGTGTCTTCTTAACTAGACTGTCGGATGGCCCTGTTGAAGAGGAGAAGCCGAAGGGGCACCCCATTTTACAAGGGGTTTGTAAGACTAATAGCTTTTCCCTTTTTGCCAGTCCTTAGGAGCCATGGTGCTTGTAGAGTGAGGTTTGGCAGATTCCCCACTGAAGGCTGTCAAGGTTATGAGCATGCTTTTCACTCTTCTGCTATTGGATCTTGATTAGCGACTGTTTCCCTAAGGTGGATGCGCACTAACATACCAGTAGAGGGCAGAGCCACCCTAAGGGACCAGTTGGACACAAAGTGGAAATTCTGCTTAAGTCTGTTTTTTTTCTGCCTCCTCATTGATCCTCCAAGTGGCCATTTGCAGAGGTCTAATGGCCTGTGCTCTACTTCAGTGGATACAATCACCACCGGAGGACGGCTCTTCAGAAGTCTGCAGAAGCTTTCGTAGCAGATATGATGTGGGATCTGATTCTACTTGTGGTCACGGAAATTTCAGTGCGACAGTGGTGCAGCAGCATTGGTTTGGTTATGACATTGGGTGGCAAATACAACTAATAAATACCAGTTACCTAAGCTCACCTTTAGAGGGAAGTGCTTGTTTGGAATGGGTCTAGAGAAACTGGTTTAGAACTTTGGAAAAAGCCAAACCTCATTGCCTTCTGGAGAATAGACTTAAGAGGTCCTGGCAGTGAGTGGCTTTATAGCCTTCTGCTGTTGCCTGTCCTTGTGCCTTTGATACCAGAACTCTTGGGACTCCAAGGGATGTCACACTCTTCCTATCCTAGCTCTCAGTCTAGGTATCAGCCCTTTCAAGGAGCTGCAGGGCCCATGATTGTTCGTCTTTAACAATCGCCCTTTCCCGTTAGGTGCAGTGGCTGGCTCTGCCTCCTTTTCACCAGGAGTGGGCCCATGTGACCACCGATGGCTGGGTGCTGGATACCGTTAAGCATAGTTCCTTATCTCTCCAGTCCAGTCCTGCACTTCTACTACTACTACTGAGCATTTGTATAGCGCTACCAATCATACGCAGCGCTGCACAGACATGTAAGAGACAATCCCTGCTCATCAGAGCTTACAATCTAGTCAAGACAAAACACAAGGTGTAAGCAGGGGTAAAACACAGAAGGCGTAAGCAGGGGTAAAACAAGGGAAAAGAAAAGGAGATCAGCTGAGTCAAGGTCCCTCTTTCACCAGCTTGGAGACTAAGCATGTCATCTTTTGATGATACCAGTGTACTTATGAAGCTTGCACTGCCCACCAGCCCCAGTATGCTCAGTCTCCAAGCAGCTGGAGGAGGTAGTGAGCTAGGGTGCTGAACTCACTGAAGGGACAACTAAAGAGCATTTTCTAAAGTTTATTTTCTTTACTTTACCTTCCTTGCCATAGCTTGGTTGTTTTATTTTAGCTAAAGTTACCCCCCCAAAAAAAAGAGGCAAAAGGGAACAGAGCGGGAGGAGAGAGATTTCCCCACCCCAGGTGCTCTGGGAGGGGGGGGGGACTTTCGAGGGCTATGGCACATCCCAGGCCACTGGTGGTGGCTCCCGAACCCATTAAAGGGTGAGCACCTGCCATGCATGCACAAAAGAGCTGGCAGACAGCATCCCAATCTGCCCCTTGACGCCGAAGCCGACAGCGGCTGAGCACGAGGCGGGGAGAGAGTGAACAGATGGCCCGAGGCACTAGGAAAGCAGCAGGTAAACGTGCTTTTGTCCGGGGCTGGCTGTTTGTTTTTTCGGGGGCCACCGGTGTCTAGCAGTGGAGGGGGCGTAGAAAAATCCTCCGGAGGCCTTGCTTGCTTGTGCTCGGTTGAAAATTGCATGGCTGTTAGTTCTTGTCAGCTGCGCAGGAAAAAGAATTGCCGTTGTCTTTGGCGGCCCTGAAGTCGCAGTTGGCCTTCCCGCAAAGTTTTTTCTCTTCCAGGGACTCTTTGGGGGGGGGGGGGGGAGCCTACACTTCTCTATCTAAAACGGCACTATAAAAGAAAGAAGAGAGGCCTTGTTTTAATTTGCTTCATTTTGGTTTATGCAGGTTGGTCTGCCTTCTCAGCCCGGGGTTTTGCGGTAGGAATCGGAGGCCATAAGGGGCCATTCCACAGACAATTCCACCATGCTGTCCAGACTGCAGTTCCTGTGGGGCCCGGGGGGGGGGGGGGCGGTTTCTGATGTAGGCATTTGTCGCAGATGCGCGAAAGAGGCCATGTCGATAGAACAGGACCTGCAGGATAAGGCAGGGCAGGAAAGGAGTTCCTCCTCTCCATCTCGAGAGACCCAGGACTCAGCGGGTTCCGCACTTTGGCCACTAGAGCCAGCGTCCTGCTCCCTGGCCCGTCCCATACCCTCCACATCTCAAAGCCTGGGAGACGTAGGGGTCCCAGGGGGTTTTCACCGGAGTTCATTCTGCTTCTGCATAAGGCTTTCTGCATGCGCCAGCAGGGGTCAACGGGGCTGCTCCTCGGCGCCGGAGCGCAGCATGAAAAGGGCAGTGTAAACAAGAGAGTGAGACGGTGGCAGCGACTTCAAAGAGTACTAAGCCCTTGGATGAGTGGCAAGAACAGTCTCTGTTGTCTGAAGGACCAGACGGAGAGGACCTGGACACAGAGTTAGATTTGAAAGGTGAAGAATTGGAAGAAGGAGAGATTCTTGAACAGGAGGATCAGTCACGGATTGTACAGGTGTTCCGCTGGGAAGAGTTGCCGGTGTTCATCCTGGAGTCCTCGAAGGTCCTTAATATGCCCACTAGCCTCCCAGCAGAAGACTAGGCACTGGAGGACCCACTGCTGCAGGCGGTGCAGAAGACACAAAGTTTTCCTGCATAGAGTGGTCAGGCAGATGATCCAAGATGACTGGGATCTGCTGGAGGCTGGTCTTAGTGGGGTGCAGACCATGATGCGCTTGTACCTGCTGCCGGAACAGGAATGTGAATTGCTTCGGTCTCCTAAAGTGGACACAGTGGTTTTGGCAGTTAACAAAAAGACAACGATCCCAGTAGAAGGTAGTGTGGCACTCAAGGACGTCCAGGATAGGAAGTTGTACACCTTTTTATAGCAGGCTTTTGATATCAACGCCCTCTCGCTGCAGGCTTCCATTTGTGGAGCCTGGATAACTAGGGCCAGCCTCTGCTGGTCACAATGTGTTCAGCAGTTGGGGGAACTGGCGACGGGGGAGGCAGCCAAATTGGAATCGGGAGCTGCCTATCTCGTGGATACCCACTACAATCTCATTAGAGGACTCTCTAACAGTATGGCCTTTGGCTGCGGAACTGAGCGGCAGACAGTTCCTCCAAGTCCTGCCTCAGCAAGCTCCCCTTTAAGGGGAAACTTCTATTTGGAGAGGAGCTAGACAAATTGGTTAAGGACTTGAGATAATCTAAAGGTAGACATGTACCCAAGGATAAGCAGAAGCAGATCCACAACCCGCCTCTGGCTAAGACCAGCCACGGGACTTCAGGAGTTTTTGTACAGTTTGCTTTTCCTCTTACCAGAGGGGAAGGTTCCCCTCCAGGGGGCAGGGTTTTGAGGTTTTTAAGGAGCGGGCAGGGGATTTGGTGCCGCCTCGTCCTTGGGACCCAAGAAAACACAATGAAGCAAGGGGGTGGCCTAGGAGGTGCTGCAGCCCATGGGAGTTTTACCCTGCTTGGGTCCAGATCACTTCCAACCAATGGGTCCTAGAGGTCATCTGGGAGGGCTATGCCCTCGAGTTGGCACGTCCAGTGGGCCAGTCCTTCGTTCAGTCTCCCTGCAAGGCGCGAGGCAAAGCTTCAGCAGTAAAGGACACCTTGATGCAGCTTCTGCAGCTAAGGGCCATGGTGTCTGTTCCCCAAGACCAGTATTGGTTCAGTCGGTACTCCAATTTACTTTGTGGTGCCCAAAAAGGAAGGTTCTTTTTGGCCGATTATCAATCTCAAGTGCGTGAACTGCTGTGTCTGGGTGCCACGTTTTCACATGGAGATGTTGCGGTCTGTCATAATCGCAGAAAGAAGCGGGGAGTATCTGATGTCTCTCGATCTCTTGGAAACATATCTGCACATCCCCATCCGACCAGAACACCAGCAGTTTCTCCACTTCACGGTACTTATGGGGCATTTCCAGTTTTGGGCTTTGAAGTTCGGACTAGCAATGGCCCTTTGTACCCTCACCAAGATCATGGTGGTGGTAGCAGTGGTGTTCTGCAAGGAAGGTGTTCTGGTGCACCCGTACCTCGATGACTGGCTGATTCATGTGATGTCCAGAGAAGAGAGCAAACGAGCAACGGCACGAGTGTTGCAATTCCTGCAAAGTCTCGGTTTGGTGGTCAACATGACCAAGAGCCATTTGGTTCCATCTCAGGAGCTTGAGTACCTGGGAGTGTGCTAAGACACCCACATGGGGAAAGTCTTCCTGTTGAGACATTGGTGCAGGGGCTACGACGATTGGTGCGCCATTTTCTGAGGATGTCTGAGCCGACGGTCTGACATTATCTGAAGGTACTAGGGACCATGGCAGCCACTCTCGAACTCATTCTGTGGGTACGGGTGCACATGTGTGACCATTGTAGGGGGCTCTGCTCCGCCGCTGGTCCTACCAGAGGCATCCCTTGTCCCAGAAACTTTCCTGCCTGTTGGTGACCAGGAGAGCGCTTAGGGTGGTGGCTTGTCCCAGGGAATCGGGAAGGGGGCATGCCCCTCGAGACTCCAAAGTGGATCCCGCTGATGACCAATGCCAGTTTGTCTGGCTGGGGTGCCCATTGCTCAGGGACGATGGAGCCCGCAGGAGGCCTTTTGGTCGATCAACAGGCTGGAGATGCAGGCGGTGGCCTTGGCGCTCCAGAGCTTCATGCCATGGTTGCAGGGAAAGGAGATCCGGGTCCTCTCGGACAATGCGACACGATAGCCTACATCAACAGCCAAGGAGGCACAGGCAGCTCAGCCTTGGAAGAGGAGGCCTTAACACTTTTAAGTTGGGCAGAAATTCATCTCGAGGCATTATCGGCGGCGCACATAGCAGGGGTCGAAAGCATGACGGCGGATTACCTAAGACAGGTGTACGTGGACCCCAGCGAGTGGATGCTCTGCCAGGAGGTATTTTTGCAGGTGGTAAGCAGATGGGGCACACCATTTATGGATCTAATGGTGACATTTGCGTCTGCCAAGGTAAACTGGATTTTCAGCAGGCAACGAGAAAGGATGTCAGAGGGCCTGGACCACCTGATGCAGAGGGGCTTCTCTATGTTTTTCCCCCTTGGGTACTCATGGGCCGGGTCATGCAGCGGATTGAGGCTCATCAGGGTTTGGTCATTCTGATTGCCCTGGATTGGCCAAGATGCCTCTGGTATGCTGAACTGGTGTGGCTCCAGGTGGAACAGCCATGGCGGCTTCAGACTCGAGAGAATCTCTTGACACAGGGGCCGGTTGGTATACATGCCTCAGGTGGATCGATTCTCACTTATGGCATGACTCTTGAAAGGGCATGTTTGAAGAAGAAAGGCTACTTGGGTCTGGTGATCTCAACCTTGCTGAAGGCACGGAAGATTTCTACCTGTCTAGCATACATCCGGGTATGGTGCATTTTTGAGATGTGGTGTGGAGACAGGCAGACAGTCTCACCCATCCTCGGCATCCATACCGGACATCCTAGCATTCTTGCAGACTGGTTTTGAGAAGGGCTTAGCTGCTAGCTCCTTGAGGGTACAACTGGCGGCGATTTCCTGTTATCAAGGAAGGGTCCAAGGTGTGTAGCATTGAGTATGCACCCGGACATAGTGCAATTGCTGAAGGTGGTGGCCTGCCTTCACCCCCTGCGGATTTCAGTGGTCCTGCCTTGGGATCTCAATTTGTGTTAGCGGTGCTTACCGGAGAGCCCATTGAGCCGGGCTTCACTGAAGGACTTTGACCCTTGGTGGTATTTTCCAGGAACAAGCAGGAAGTCAGTCCTCACTTATGGGTGACGTCGGCACCGACGAAGCCCTCGCAGAGCAATTCCCCAGATTTCAAAGAAAGCCTTTGGGATTGCTGCCATGCATGCATGGTCCTCTTCCCGCCCAAGGGTGCCATCTTGCTCAGTCTCCCTTTTTCCACGGAGCCTTCGGGTGCACGTCCTCATCCCTCGGAAAAAGTGTTTCGTTCCCGGCCTCTGGCCTACTATTTTTCCATTTGCACTGGTCCTCTACCCGTCCTTCCCCTATTCTCATTCCCTTTTGAGCATAGGAGACGTTCCTTATCATCCCTCCAGTCCAGTCCCTCACCACTGGGTAGTGCACCTCCTCTCGCAGCTTGGAGACTGAGCATGTCAGATTCTGATGTAACTTGGACTAATACCGGTGGCACCTCCCACCAGCTCTGTGTGCTCAGTCTCCAAGCAGCGAGAGGTGGTAGTGAGCCTAGGTGCTGGGCTCACTGAAGGAACACATAAGGAGCACTTAGTTAGCCTTAGAGAGGTGGTTTTGGGTTTGTTTTCCTTACCTGTGTTTGTTTTTTTGGGGTTAAAGTTTAAAAAGAAAAAAGAGATTTTGTGATTTTCTTTCTCTTAATAAAAAAAATAGAAAAGAGGCTTCAGATTCAGGCAAGGAAAGCGGTATGGTGCAAAGGGGCTCCCTGCTATCTGTCTGTTTCTATCTGCCTGCTTGTTCTATTCTCCCCTCCTTGTTGGAATGGAGGCGATTTGAGTGCTTGCCTGTCTTCCGTTGGCTCGGACGGCTCCCGATATCCTCAGTGAGTGAGGAGCCGTCGGCAGGCCTCTTCAGCAGTAAACGCTGTGCTGGTGTTTGACTGTTCGTGGGCAGCTTGCACTGTGTGATCCTGGCTCCGACCCTGTCGGCAGCGTCTCTGGCGCGATCTCGGCTGCAGTGGTGAGTACCCCAGCTTTGTGGGAGTTCAGGCACTCACCGGTGCGCAGCCTAACGCCTCATGGTGAGCCTGTTGCAAGGCCTGCTTTGGTCTCTGTTTTTGGCGGCGTTTTTTCCCACGCTTAAGAGCTCAGCAGTTTTGGCAGTTTTCTGCTTCTAGTAAGTCTTCTGGAGAGTTTTTAAAGGGCATTATCGGGCTTGGCAGGTCGCCCAGGGCTGTGCAGTAAAAAAAAAAAGACATTTTTATTTTGTAGTGAGTTTCAAAGCTTCTTAATAGATTTCATAAGGAGATCTGCAGTATCTGGAGTGCAGGATTCAAGGCTGATGCCTACGTGCCCACAGTGCCTGGTTTGTGGAACCCGTCGGGGCACGGTCTCGGACGATGGGGTTTGTCACGGTTGTGCAACAGAAGCAGCCAGTATGGAGCAGGAGCTTCAGGAAAAGTCTAAAGACATGGCGTCGGTGTCGATGCAGGGGTCTCAGGCATCTAGGAACATTACTGCTACGCTGGAGCCTCCTCCTTCTCCATGAGGGGTGGCTTTGGCAGTTCTTGGCCCTTCTAACCCTCCGTCTCTGGGAGGGGGTACTTTAGCGGGGTTTTCCCGCAGAGTTTGTTTTATTGCTGCACCAGGCCTTTTGCTTGTGCCAGCAGGGCGCGTCTATGGACGTTTCGGCCCTTAGTGCAATGGCAGGGCGCGACCCCATGGAGAAGATCGATCAAGCGGGTGCGTGGCCGGCTAAGAGGGCACTGTCCGGTGAGGATCCGCTCCTTTTGTTGGATTGGCAGGAGATGGAAGACTTCGAGCTGGAGCCTCTGCCAGGCAGGGAAGAGCTTGAAGAGGGTGAGATTCCGGAGCCAGAAGGCCAGGCCAGGATAATATGTGTTTTTCGGAGAGCGGAACTGCTGGCCTTGATTACAGAGTCACTTCAAGCTCTCAAATTAAACGGTTCCTCAGCCGGCGGAGGACGAGGGGGTGGAGGACCCTCTCATCCAAGTGGTGCGGAAGACACAGTCAGTATTTCTGGTTCACCGGGTGGTTAAGCAAATGATCCAGGATGAGTGGGATCTGCCGGAGGCAGCTTTTAGGGGGGTTCAGTCTATGAATCTCCTCTATCCGTTGGCTGACCAGGAGCGGGAAATGTTTTGTTCCCCTCGAGTGGATGCAGCTGTTTCGGTGGTCACGAAAAAGACAACCATTCCAGTGGATGGCGCCGCAGCCCTCAAAGATGGACAGGACCGGAAAGTAGACACATTGTTGAAACAGGCCTTTGAAGTTAATGTGCTGTCCCTTCAGGCTTTGATTTGTGGGGCTTGGGTAGAGAGGGGCCTGTCTTCGCTGGTCGCAGAGGTTGCAGCTGCCGGCTGATGGGGCACAAGATCATTTGGCCAACGCCGCCAGATTAGAGTCGGGGGCGGCTTACCTGGCTGATGTCCATTATTTATTTATTTATATTCTCTTATATACCGCGCTATTCTGCATCAGTGCGGTTTACATTGAACAAATTGAAATTACATTGAACAGGGTATTATAACTTGGAGATAATATTTTACAGGGAACATGGGCTATGGAGGGTTAAGTGGCTTGCCCAAGACCACAAGGAGCACCTGTGGGACTAGAAACCCCAGTCCTTCCGGCCCAAGGTTGCTGTCCTCTAGTGGGATTTGAACCCCTGACCTTCCGGCCTGAAGTACCTTGCCCCAACCACTAGGCTACTCCTCCACTCCTATGACTTCATTAAAAGTTTGGCAAACAGCATGGCGTCTTTGGTGGCGGCACAACACTACCTTTGGCTGCGGAACTGGGCAGTGGACAGTTCCTCCAAGTCTCTGCTTAGCAAGCTTCCCTTTAAGGGGAAACTATTGTTTGGGGAGGACCTAGACAAACTGGTCAAAGACTTGGGCGAGTCAAAGGGAGGGTGCTTGCCGGAGGATAAGCCAAAACCGAGTCGGACAGTGACAACAACTCGGGGGCAGTTGTGGGATTTCCAGTGTTTCGCACCTCTCGCTTGGGGGGTTTCCAGAGGGGGAGGTTTCCCTCACACAGGCAAGGATTTTGGAGATTCCGGGAAGCGGGTAGGGGATTCGCTGGTCCCACATCCTCGGGATTTAAGAAGTCACAGTGAAGCGAGGGGGGCTCAGGTTGGGGAGCAGCCCGTGGGAGGTCAGCTACGGGAATTTCTCTCAGCCTGGGTCCAGATCACGTCCAACTGATGGGTGCTGGAAGTTATTTTTGAGGGTTATGCCCTCAAATTCGCTCGGCTGGTGGCCAACTCCTTTGTCCTTTCTACCTGCAGGGCGCGAACCAAGACGGCGGCCATGGAGCAGATGCTGTCTCGACTTTGACAGCTTAGAGCAGTGGTCCCGGTTCCTCTAGATCAGTATGGCTGCGGTCGCTATTACATTTATTTTGTGGTCCCCAAAAAGGACTGGTCCTTCCGCCTTTCTGGACCTCAAGTGGGTAAACCGTTGTCTTCGGGTTCCTCATATTCGAATGGAAACGCTGAGGTCGGTGATTGTCACGGTGAGAAAGGGAGAATTCTTGACCTCACAGAAGCGTGCCTTCACATTCCTATCCGGTCGGAACATCAGCACTTTTTACGGTTTGTGGTGCCTCAGGGACACTTCCAGTTTCAAGCGTTGCTGTTCGGCTTTGCAACGGCGCCTCGGACCTTCACCAAGGTGATGGTGGTAGTGGCGGCAGCTCTTCGAAAAGAAGGAATCTTGGTACATCCTTATCTCGACGACTTGCTGATTCGGGCAAAGTCCAAGACTGAGAGTGTACAGGCTACGACCAGGGTGGTTCAACTCCTAGAAAGTCCCTTGGGGAAACTGCTAGGTACTATCCTGCCCCCGCCTAGGGCCGGTGACTCTAGAGCAAGGGTGACCTCTACTTTGTCTTCAAGTGTCCTTTTTGACTAAGATAGCAGCAAGGGACGCTGGGAGTTGTAGTCTAGGTTTACTATCAAACAAAGGTGGTGTGGCACGAGGGTCATTTGAACAGATAAATATTTATTTGGGGTTTTCCCTTTCACACATAGATTCTTGGCTCAAAACATGACACTGATTACTTTCCAAAACAATAGGAAACAGGAGCAATTCAAAGTTAGAAAATAAAGCATATGGCAAACTGTTTCTTCACAGCAAACATTCAGGAGAAAACAACTTTGCATTACCTTCATGCAAAGGTTGTCTAACGTAGGTCCAAGTGATCAATCTCACATAAAGAACAATCCATCTCACAGATATCAGTTGTATCAGGAGTGCTTTCTACGTCTACAATCCTCACTGCAATCATTATAATTCTGCATAGGGGAACTTCTAGCCTGTAGGTCACTGAGAACTTCTTGCAGCTGTTCAATAAAGTTGTCCCTCTGATTGGTAGTAACTTTCTCTAGTGCAGGAAACTGATTCTTACGTAAGCTCTTAGCAACAGCCTTTACATCTGTTTCAAAACACTAAGAATGTTTCTGACTGGAGCTGTTTTCGCAGCAGTGCTATCTCTGCTCTTATTAGCACTGTTCTTTAACTGCTGTACAATCTCCTCAGCAAGTCTCTGGCTAGGAATTAAGGCAGACTTACCTTTCTCACTCGCAATGCCTTTTCTGTAATCAGAGCTTTCCTCCCTCGTATAGGTAAACTCTTCTACCTTTTCTTCGGGTAGTTTCCACAGAGGTTTTGGCTTTGCTTCTAGTGCTCCTGAAGTAAAGGAAATGGACCTTCCAGAATCCTCCTTTGCTAGTTCTGGGTTCCAAAGTTTCCCTCTTTGCTGCTCTCCTCTTTGCCTTCCTTGCCTGCGTTGCTCTGTCTGCTGTCGTTGCTCGCCTCATGGCTTCTGTGTGCTCTCTCTCTCTCCACCTCTCTTCTTGAACTCTAGCTCTGAAGCAGGTTTAAAACGGCTTCCTTCAGCAGCCACACCCCTCTGGCTACTCAGGTGCAACTCATTAGAGCTCCACTCAGCTCCTACGTCACTGCTATGGCTGGGCTCAGTTCTAGTTAGAAGCTTTCGGTTTCTATGGGAACCTGACTTGTCCTTACTCTTAAAGGTACTATGCTCATTATTTTCCCAATCCATCTGCTCAGCATTGCTGTCATTATCACATATTCCCCCCCTTAAGATATTACAGGCTGGGTTGATGACATCATCGCAGCATGTAATCCTGGATAATGCATCCGCATTCTGATGTAGCTTGCCAGCTCTGTGTTCAATGGTAAAGTCAAATGCTTGCAGCGCCATATACCACCTTGTCAATCTCGGGTTGTGGTCTTTCATTTGTCCAAGCCACTTTAAAGGGGCGTGATCAGTCATGAGCAAAAATTTCCTACCTGCCAGGTAGAACGTCAAAGACTCTATGGCCCACTTTATAGCGAGGCATTCTCGCTCTATTGTGGAATAATTTTTTTCCGCAGGAGACAGTTTTCTACTTAAAAATGGCACCGGGAGCTCTATACCACCATGCTTTTGCGAGAGCACAGCCCCTAGTCCGGTGTCGGATGCATCAGTTTGTAAGATGAACGGTAGGTATGGCATATCTTATGTTCTTATGTTCTTAAAGTCTAGGCTTGAGTAGTCAATGTTGCCAAGAGCAGCTTGGCTCCCTCTCAGGTCCTGGAATACCTCGGGGGCCGGTTCGAAACTTGGGTGGGCACAGTGTTTCTTCTGGAGCGCCGGGCCCAGGAGCTGCGTCTTCTGGTGCACAGTTTTTTGGGGCGCTTGGCACCGACAGCCTGGCAGTATCTTCAGGTGGTCGGAATGATGGCGGCTACGCTGGAGGTAATTCCATGGGCGAGGGTGCACATGCGTCCATTGCAGAGATCTCTACTCCATCCTTGGTCTCATCAATGAGATTCCTTGATCAAAGGAGGCCCTACTCTGGTGGCTTCGTCCGGAAAATCTAGAGGCGGGAATGCCTGTCTAGCAGCTGCAGTTGGTCCCGGTGCTGACAGATGCCAGTCTGGTGGGCTGGGGGGCTCATTGCGGGGAACTCTTTGCCCAGGGGACCTGGAAAGGCCAGGAGCTCGGATGGTTGATCAATCGACTGGAACTGCGAGTGGTGGCTCTGGCACTCCGTGCCTTCGAACCCGAGCTGCTGGGTAGAGCAGTAAGGGTTCTGTCGGACAATGCTTCGGCGGTGGCCTACCTCAATCGACAAGGGGGCACAGGCAGCGCAGCCCTGGAGCAGGAGGCGGAGGCCTTGTTCAACTGGGCAGAGCCTCGAATTCAAGCACTGTCAGCGGTACACATTGCCGGGACAGACAGTGTGACGGCGGACTCTCTCAGTCGAGTTTGTGTGGATCCGGGAGATTGGGAGCTTCACTTGGAGGTCTTTGCTCAGATAATCCGCAGGGGAGGAGTGGCCTAGTGGTTAGGACAAGGTACTTCAGGCCAGAGGGCCAGGGGTTCAAGTCCCACCTGGGGACAGCAATCCCAGCCCGGAGGGACTGGGATTTCTAGTCCTGTAGGCACTCCTTGTGGTCTTGGGCAAGCCACTTAACCCTCCATTGCCCATGTTCCCTGTAAGTATTAGCATATGTGTCTCATATCCCCTCGTGTTAAATGTATCCCCCAATTGACCGCTTTGACCCGGTGAAAAGCGGGATATAAATACAGCTAAATAAATAAATAAATAAGTGGGGGATTCTCATTATGGATCTGATGGTGATATTCGGATCCGCCAAGGTGAGCCGCTACTTCAGCAGGAGGCGAAAAAGAATGTCCGAAGGATTGGAGGGTTGCTGCAGCAGTGGCCCACGGAGGGTCTCCTTTATGTATTTCCTCCCGTGGGCGCTCATAGGCCAGGTGGTACAGCGGATTGAGGCGCATCGGGGGAGAGTGATATTAATCGCCCCGGATTGGCTGCGACGTCCGTAGTACATAGACTTGATCCGTATTCTCGACGGCTGTCCGTGGGCTCTGCCGGTGCGGGAGGATCTGCTGAGGCAGGGTCCGCTCCGGATGCCTCAGGTGGCTCAGTTCTCGCTTAGGGCCGGCCATTGAAAGGGCGAGGTTGTGAAGGAAAGGCTATTCTGGACCTGTAATCTCTACCTTGCTCTTGGCCAGGAAGAGATCAACTTCACTAGCTTACGTCCACATTTGGCGTATTTTTGAAGCTTGGTGCGAGGTGAGGCAGATGCGTCCTTGCTCAGCCTCGGTTCCAGAAGTCTTGAATTTTTTGGGGGACGGTTTTGAGAAGGGTCTGGCGGCCAGCTCGTTGAGAGTGCAGCTGGCAGCAATCTCTTGTTATCGTGGGAAGGTTCAGGGCATGGCCTTGGATTCACACCCAGATGTCTTCTTAAAGGTGGTGTCCCGGTTGCTTCGTCCTCGTAGGGCGCTGGTTCCTTCTTGGGATCTCAATTTGGTTCTGACAGCTTTGACGAGAGAGCCATTCGAACCGTTGGATCAGGCTTCTGTAAAGGATTTGACTCTCAAGACAGTTTTTTCTTGGTGGCAATCTGCTCAGCGTGCAGGATCTCAGAGTTGCAGGCTTTATCATGTTGAGAGCCGATCTCCAGGAACAAGCAGGAATAAGTCATCACATATGGGTACGTCGGTACCGACGGAGCCCGCGCGGGAAAGCTCCCCAGCTTTTCAGATTAAAAGCTTTTGGGGCCTCCCACTGCACATGCGCGCTGCCTTCCCGCCTTCCTGACCAGCTCTCGTCAGTTTCTTTTTTTCCGCGGAGCCAGCAGGTCGTGTTCCTGTCACCGCTGAAGAAATTGTTAATTTTATTGTTTTCTTTAGACCGCGTACCTGCCTTCCCCATTCTGAAACCGGTACTGCCGGTCTCTCTTTCTTTCTTTAAAAAAAAAAAAAAAAAAAAATTTCTTTTCTTCAGCACAGCTTGGTACTTTGTTAGGCCTTCAGGCCTACACAAATTCTCCTCATGGAGAAGCCAGTTCCTGGTTTTAAAAAGTGTACCAAGTGCAGTGCTGTCATTCCTCTTACAGACACCCATGAATGGTGTCTTAAATGTTTAGGACCTGACCATTCCATACCGGACTGCCCATCCTGCTCCCAGATGTCGAAACGTGGATTGCAGAACCGGGCCAACAAGTTCCATGTGCTGTTTCCTTCAGAAGCATCACAGTCATCCAGGTCTTCCTCTCCGGATGGATCTCAGGTAACCAAAACTCCAGTGGGCAAATCCTCTAAAAGCAAATCTCTTTCTAAAGATCGAGAGGCTCTCAATTCTGAGTTCGAGGATTCTGCCCAGGCCAAAAAACCCCGGCGGGAGGTTCCGGCCTCCAAAGCAATCATGGGGTCACAGGTTGACATCGATGGCGCGGCCTCGACAGATCACCTGTTGTACTGCTCTGGGGTACCGGCCCATACCGGTACCGACATCCAGGCAGCAGTGGCGTCTATGGGCAATACTGTCCAAGTCATGCAGCAGGCCATTCTGGCTTTTATTAATGCTGCTACGCCCTCGGTACCGCAGCAAGCGGTACCGGGTCCGGTTCCGGTAATGGCTTCCATACCGGAACCGAGGCCATCGTCTTCCAAACGCAGATCGGTTCCGCATGCCGGATCCGGGCTTTTGCCCGGTACCGATCCCATACCCGGTACGCCCGATGTCGATACCGAACGGTATGCGTATCGTGCGTTGGAAGCACATAGAGGATACTCTGCTTCTTCAGAGGATTTTAACTCCTCTGATGATTCTGATGAGTTCTCCCTTGATCTTCCTGAGGAGCCTTCTTCTCCTAAAAGGAGAATGTCTCCACCAGAGGATTTGTCCTTTCAGGACTTCATCATAGAAATGGCTAAAGGTCTTTCTATTGCTTCATCCTCTGAAAAGGAACCCAGATCAAAGAAACTGGATATTTTAGGATACTCTAAGTCTCCTAAAGAGGCAGTTACCCTGCCTATCCATGAAATCCTTCAAGAACACTTGATGGACTTATGGGAGGTTCCTCTAACATTGTCTCCTTCTTCTCGCAGGTTGGACACCATGTACCGTGTCCCCCCTTCTCCTGGTTTCCAAAAAACCCAGTTGCCTCACCATTCTATTGTGGTGAAGTCTGCAATGAAGAAGATAAAGAGTACCAAAAGGCACTCTTCTACTCCTCCAGGGTGAGAATGTAAGACTCTAGACTCTTTTGGCAGGAAAATTTTCCAGGCTACTATGCTTATAGCCAGGATTAATTCCTATAGTCTTTACATGGGCATGTTTCTCAGTGAAATCGCTCTAAAAGTTCGGCATTTTGCCCCCTTTATCCCTGAGGATAAGAGGGAGCAGTTCATTTCCTTAGTGAAACACCTTTTGGATATTTCAAAGTTCTCCAACAGGGCAGCTTTTGATTCCTTTGAGGGTGCTGGTAGGGCTTCGGGCATTGCTATAGCAGCCCAACGTCTTGCTTGGCTCCAGGCTTCTGATCTAGAACCTTGGGTCCTAGATGGCTTACGAAATCTGCCCTGTACAGGTGAGAACTTATTTGGTGAGGAGTGGCAAATTAAGGCCACTCAAATGGACGCAGAAAATGCCACCTTAGATAGACTTTCTAAGTCTACCTCCACTCCTGCCAAGAAGAAGTCTTTTAAGAGGCCTTATTACAAGAAGTCCAGATTTTCCACAAATACTGGCCAACAATCCTCTCAGCCTCGTTTTGCTGCTAAACGTCAGCAACCTAAACAGGCAAGGTCAAAGCCTGCGGCGTCTGCTACGCCTCAGCAGGCTCCACCCCCTCAGGGGTTTTGACTTGCCCCTAGAGAACTTAACTTTTCTGGCTCTAGAACAACCAGAGCCCCTCACCATACCCGGAAGGTTAGCTCACTTTGCTCCCAGATGGGAGCAAATTACATCAGAGCAATGGACCCTCTCTATCATCAGAGAGGGTTACAAACTCCATTTTTCCGACTATGGTGAGGCAGTTCAATTCTCCCCCATCTCTCCTGGCCCTCTTGGGTCAGGAAGTCTCCTCCCTGCTTGCCCAGGGGGCAATAGAGGAGGTCCCTCTTCTTCAACAGGGGACGGGATTCTACTCCCCTTATTTTCTAATACCAAAGAAGACAGAGGGCTTCAGACCAATTCTGGATCTGAGAGAATTGAACAAATTTCTTTTCAAGGAGAAATTCAAAATGCTTTCTCTGGGCATTCTCCTTCCATACCTTCAGAGTCAGGATTGGCTTTGTTCTCTAGACCTAAAGGATGCGTATACACACATACTCATCCACCCATCCCACAGAAAATACCTTCGATTTCTGTTTCAGGGAAAACATTTCCAGTACAGAGTACTCCCCTTCGGTCTAGCCTCTGCTCCAAGAGTGTTCACCAAATGCATGGCAGTCGTAGCTGCCTTTCTAAGAGGCCTGGGAATTTTCATATTCCCATACCTGGACGACTGGCTCATCCGAGCTCCCTCTCAGTCCCAGGCCCAAATTTCCCTGGACCGCACAAGGCGTCTTCTGCAGTATCTAGGACTGGTAGTAAACCTTCCCAAGTCTCAACTAATCCCTACTCAGTCTCTCGAGTTCATAGGGGCCCAGTTAGACACCATCACTGCAAGGGCCTACCTGCCTCAGGTCAGGGCCCAACGCCTGCTGAGTTTGGCCTCCCAAGCTCAGTCCAGCAGTCATTTGACAGCCCGGGAAATGCTGCGACTTCTGGGCCACATGGCCTCCACGGTACATGTGGTGCCCTACGCTCGTCTGCATATGAGAGCAGCTCAATGGACCTTGGCCACCCAGTGGACTCAAGCATCTGGAGCGCTCTCCGACCAAATACTCATCTCAAGCCATCTATTTTGGTCCCTCCAATGGTGGACATCCACCAAGAATCTGTTGTTGGGGGCCCCCTTCCAACCTTTGTTGCCCCAAGCAACCCTCACAACAGATGCCTCCCAAACAGGGTGGGGAGCTCATCTTCAGAACCTCTCCACTCAGGGCACTTGGTCTCCACAGGAGGCCACCCTTCATATCAACCTCCTGGAACTGCGAGCAATTTACCTTGCCCTCAAGGTCTTCTATACCCTCCTTGTCAACCTGACTGTCCTAGTTCAGACAGACAATCAGGTAGCCATGTTCTATATAAACAAACAAGGAGGGACAGGCTCTCTGTCGCTTTGCAACGAAGCTCTCAGATTATGGGCCTTCGCCAGAGAGCATCAAATTCACCTTCTTGCAGTGTATCTTCCAGGAGTTCAAAACTCTCGTGCAGACAGACTCAGTCGAGTTCTGCTTCCACACGAATGGTCCCTACATATGGACCAGATACGCAGAATCTTTCAGGAATGGGGGACCCCGGACATAGACCTCTTTGCAAGTCCGTGGAATGCCAAACTTCCCCGGTTCTGTTCCAGAACTCAGTGTCAGGGAGCTCAGGCCCACGATGCCTTCCTCCTGCATTGGGGTCAGGAATTCCTCTATGCCTTTCCACCCATTCCTCTAATATCCAAGACTCTGTTCAAGCTCCAGAGGGATCACGGGACTATGATCCTCATAGCTCCCCGCTGGCCACGCCAGGTGTGGTTCCCTCTACTTCTGCATCTCTCCCAGGGATCCTCCCTGGACCTGGGAGCTGCGCCAGACCTTCTGTCTCAGGAGGAGGGGACTTTGTGGCACCCAAACCCCAAATCCCTACATCTCAGAGCTTGGTTACTGAAGGCCTAAGTCTTCAAGACTTTAATCTTTCTCAACCTGTGACAGATATCCTTCATGCCTCTAGGAAACCTTCCACGAGGCGTTCTTATGCTTTCAAATGGAAACGTTTTTCCATTTGGTGTGCTCAGCAGGGTCTTGACCCTCTAGCACTTCCTTTGAATTCCCTCTTGGACTATCTCCTGCATCTTTCAAATGCAGGCCTTAAGACGAATTCAGTAAGGGTCCATTTGAGTGCTATTGCAGCATCCTTAAAACCTATAAATGGACAACCTGTCTCCTCTCATCCTCTTGTTGCACGTTTCATGAGAGGCCTGACTCTAACTAAACCTCCCATCCGACCTCCTCCGGTAGCATGGGATTTGAACCTAGTTCTAGGTCAGCTTATGAAGCCACCTTTTGAGCCTTTGGACTCTACCTCCTTCAAATTTCTTTCCTGGAAGGTTGTTTTCCTTATTGCAGTCACTTCGGCTCGCCGCATCAGTGAACTGCAGGCTTTAGTGGCTCATCCACCTTATACTAGGTTTCATCATGATAAGGTGGTCCTTAGGACGAATCCCCACTTTATGCCCAAAGTGGTCTCGCCTTTTCATCTTAATCAAGAGGTATATCTACCTGTCTTTTTCCCGGCTCCTCATGCATCCAGTGCAGAGAGGAACCTTCATACTCTGGATTGTAAAAGAGCTCTTGCCTTTTACCTCAACAGGACTCAACCACATCGAAAGTCTTCCCAACTTTTCGTGGCTTTTGATCCTTCTCATTTGGGACTTCCAGTCACCAAGCGTACACTTTCCAATTGGATCGCTCAGTGTATTTCTTTTGCTTACCAGAGTAAGAACATTTCTCTGGAGGGCCATGTCACAGCTCACAATGTGAGAGCCATGGCCACTTCTATGGCTCATCTTCACTCTGTGTCCATAGATCAGATCTGTCGAGCAGCCACTTGGGCCTCGGTTCATACCTTCACAGCCCATTACTGCTTGGACAAGGACTCCCGCCGGGATGCCTTGTTTGGTCAGGCTGTCCTCAAACACCTGTTCCATACTTAAACAACTCCTGCCCACCTTCCCTGGATGGATGCCTGAGATCCATGCGAAGATGGTTTACCCTTGGAGGGGGATTTCCCAGGCATCTTAGCTAGGGAGTCCCCATATGTGATGACTTATTCCTGCTTGTTCCTGGAGATAGCACAGTTACTTACCTGTAACAGGTGATCTCTGGGAACAGCAGGAATTAGTCATCACAACCCACCCACCTCCCCTAGGAGTTGTATCTCTATCTATCTATCTTCCTGTCCTCTCTCTCTATTGTCTCAGCTTTAAACTCAAACTGACGAGAGCTGGTCAGGAAGGCGGGAAGGCAGCGCGCATGTGCAGTGGGAGGCCCCAAAAGCTTTTAATCTGAAAAGCTGGGGAGCTTTCCCGCGCGGGCTCCGTCGGTACCGACGTACCCATATGTGATGACTAATTCCTGCTGTTCCCAGAGATCACCTGTTACAGGTAAGTAACTGTGCTTTCCTGTCTTTTTCGCGAGAAAAGGTAGTGCTATGACCGGTTCCGTCTTTCCTGCCTAAGGTGGTGTCTCTGTTTCATATCAATCAGCCGGTGTCCTTACCAGTTTTGAGGAGCTCGACTGACAGTAGTTCCGAATCCAGTTTGTGTTTGCTAGATGCAAAGAGAGCTCTTCGGCGTTACTTGAAGGTATCGGAGAGTTTCCGCAAGTCGGATCACTTATTCATTCTCTTTGGAGATCCACGACGGGGTGAAGCGGCGGCCAAAGCTTCTATTTCCAGGTTGGTCCGAGAAGCCATAGCGACGACTTATATCTTGCAAGGGCATTAGGTGCCCCTAGGTGTGAGGGTCCATTCTACTAGAGCTCAGGCCGCTTCTTGGGCAGAGTTTAGTTTGGTGCCGCCGGTTGAGATTTGCAGGGCGGCCACTTGGTCTTCTCTGCATACTTTAAGTAAGCATTATCGTCTGGATGTCCAGGCGGCGAGGGACACCTGTTTCGGTTCAGCAGTGTTGCGGGCCGGTATGGCAGGTTCCTCCCATTAGTTTACTGCTCTGCTACATCCCAGTAGTGAGGGACTGGACTGGAGGGACAATAAGGAAAGAGAAATTAGACTTACCTGCTAATTGTTGTTCTTTGAGGAACTCCAGTCCGGTCCAGGATCCCACCCGGAGTTTGTTCATCTGATGCGGGTCTTGTTCCTGCGGTCGACAGAGCTGGATCAAGAGACAGGTGCAAGGCTGTGGTTTTTTGAATTTCTGTCTGCACTTCATCTCTGTTTTTTTCTCTCTCTGCATTTCTTTTTCTTTCTCTCTCTCTCGGGGAGTGTGGAGGGAGTTCCTCTCTTATTTTGGGGGGGGGGGGGGGATAAGTAACAGTTTAAATTACAGTTTATCTAGTTTGATGGTTGGTTATTTAAGCTTCTTATTTGTTGCTCCTCTGAGTTTGCTTTGTCATTAGGTCACTGGGAGCTGGTGGGAGGTGCCACTGGTATTAGTCCAAGTGACATCAGAATCTGACATGCTCAGTTCTTCAAGCTGCGAGAGGAGGTGTACTACCCAGTGGTGAGGGACTGGACTAGAGTTTCTCAAGGAACAACAATTAGCAGGTAAGTCTAATTTCTCTTTTCTTTCCTAACTTTTTTGCTGTTAACGGGCTTCGCACCCTTTTTTCACCCAACTGCTGGCCGTGTGGATCTTCGACCTTGTGGGGGCCCTTTGTGCCCCGATGGCCACCGGCTTCAAAAAATGCGAGATGCTCCAAGAACATTTCACTTATGGACACCCATGACTGTTGTCTGCGGTGTCTCGGAGCTGACCATGATCCAGAGCTCTGTTCATTTTGTAAGAAAATGTCCTCCAAAGCCCTGCTTAGCCGTAAGCAGAAGTCCGAGGATATTTTCCGTAAGGCTGCCTCAGAATCCCTGGTGGCGCCCTCAATCATCTTTCCGCCGGTGGGTTCCCCCACCTCGCCTTCGTGCTCAAGATGGCACTCTGACAAGGGGTCCCCTGAAGTGGAGTGCGTAAGAAGAAGAAGACCTCGAAGTCGCTGTCACGGGCTTCCAACAAGCGCGAGCGCTCCTATGCTTGGTTGCTTAGCCCCTGCGCTCGGTCACTTAGCCCCCCTTGGCGTTCCTGAGAGTCGGACAAGGAGCAGCCTCGCAAGGTACCCCATACTGATACCCCTAGCGATGGCGCCAGGTCTCCTGAAGGCCATCCCGGCGAGGACGCCCGACCCGGTGACGGCATCGCAGGGCCCCACACCCGCGTGGGTGTCCCGTATGCTGGCGCTAGAATGTAGCGTTTCTGCGTTCATAGCTTCCCAGCAGGTGCTCAAATCCTGCTTTGCTGGCCCATGCCTAGAGACCGAGGTTCTCTCGAGAGGGACACCAATATCCGCCCTAGAAAGCCCCGAGAGCCATGGGCCTCGTGAGGGACCTCTGTTTTGGTCTCGCTCGCCTTCCTGTTCCTCAGGGGTGAGATCCTCTAGGGCCTCCGGCTATAAACGGGCCTCAGTTCCCGGGCGAGGTGACTAGCCCAAATCGGGTTCCTCCTCCGATTTCTTGGACTGGGAGTCAGACGGGGATACCTCCCCAGAGACCCGTGCCCATCAGGACCTCCCATCAGACCCATCCCCGCCGGCCTTTCAGAGGCGTTCGCCACCTGAGGACACCTCCTTCGTGGTGTTTGTATGGGATATGGCACGGGCTCTCAGCTTGGCTGCTCAGGCTGAGGAGGAGCCTCGAGCTGACGAGCTCGATATCCTGCAGTACGAGTCCCCGCCTCGGGAATCTCTTATTGTTCCGGGTCCCCCCATTCTGTCCAGGCTGCTACTCCGCATTTGGGAGACCCTTGCTTTGGTCCCCATCGTGAGCAAGTGCTTCGATGCAATGTACAGGATCCAGCGTGGCCCCGGGTTCAGGAAAACCTAACTCCCCCACACCTCCATGGTGGTGGAATCAGCTATGAGAAAGCAAAAGAGCCCAAAGTCACACTCTTCAGTCCCGCCGGGCAGTGAGTCGAGAGCTCTCGATGCCCTAGGCCGCAAGGCCTGTCAAGGGTCCATGCTCCCCTGCTGTATTCAGGCATACCAATTATACATGGGCATGTTCTTGCGAGACCTAACTAAGGAACTCGAGGGTTTCTCTGCGAGCCTGGCGGGCGAACCCCTCAGTAAGATCTGGACCCTTCTGCAGTCCGTCACGGAGTGCTTGAAATACATCTCCCGTGCCGCCTATGACGGATTCAAGTCCTGGGCTCGAGTGGCAGCCACTGGCATTGAGGGCCCAACGCCAGGCATGGCTCCAGTCCTCGGACTTGGAGCAGTGGGTCCAGGAAAAGCTCCTAGACATACCCTGCCTTGGTGAGCAGCTCTTCGGTAAACCGATGGAGGATAAGACCGCCGAGATAGAACAGAGTTCGTCACCCGAACCTGCCTCTCGTGCAAGACCTCCTCCCTTCCCCGAAAGAAACAGCAAACCAAGAAGCCATTCTTTCTGCGGAAGGGTCTGCCCTACCGAGGCTACCCACCATATACACCCACTCCCCCGCCGAACACCGCAACGCAAGGTAAGTCCGGGCCCCACGGTCATCGCAAGCCGAAAGGGCCCAAGACTCAAACCCCAGTGCCGCCTCAGCTCGCCCAGGGGTTTTGATGCTAGCAGCGTAGCCTTTCGCCCTCCGGCGGCACTGCAGCCGGTGGGGGGACGCCTGTCCTCCTTCACCCCTCAGTGAGCGTCCATCATATCGGACACATGGGTCCTCCGAGTAGTCCGGGACAGCTACTGTCTCTGCCTGGACAGGCTTCCCCCTCTATTCTCCCCAGTGGAGCCTTTTCAACTCCCCGCACAACAGACCTTCCTACAGCGGGAGTTAGACAACCTCCTTGCTTAGAGAGCGGTCGAGAGGGCACCGTCGCACCTCCAAGATCGGTGCTTCTATTCCCAATACTTCCTCATTCCGAAGAAGTCGGGGGGGGGGGGGCCTCCGACCCATCCTCAACCTCCAAAAATGAAACAGGTTTCTGGTGCAGGAGAAGTTCAAGATGTTATCACTTGGCGTCCTGTTGCCCTTTCTCCAGCAGGGCGACTGACTATGCTCCTTGCATCTCAGGGATGCTTACACCCACATTTTGATCCAGCTCCAGCACAGGCAGTTCCTGCGCTTCAGGGTGCAAGGGGAGCATTACCAATGCAGAGTGCTCCCTTTTGGACTCGCATGTGCTCTGTGGGTCTTCACAAAGTGCCTCTCCGCAGCCGCTGCCTCCCTCAGAATGCAGGGCGTACCAGTCTTCCCTTACCTCGACGACTGACTCGTCACAGGTCCTCGGCCGGGGAAGCCCGCCTGGCGGCATCAATCACAATCCTCCTCCTCAAGCGCCTGGGGTTCTTGGTCAACTACCCCAAATCCCACCTCTAATCGGCGCAAACCTTGGAGTTTATTGGCGCACACCTCGACACCCAATGGGTGATCGCCTTTCTGCCGGTAGACCGCATGACTTGCCTCCGAACCTTGGCAACCTAGGTCCAGAGCACCATTCCGGTCACGGCACGGATGGTGCACCTCCTAGGGCACATGGCCTCTACCGTCCATGTGGTTCCACATGCCCGCATGCATATGCGAACGGCTCAGTGGTGCCTCAGCACTCAGTGGAGCCCGGCCTCCAGTCACCTCAGAGACCCCATTTGGGTCTCCTGCAACCTTTGCAGGTCCTTAGACTGATGGCAGGACCCCCGCAACCTTCTCCAAGGGCTGCCATTCCAGACCCCGCAACACGAAATAGTGCTGACAACAGACGCCTCTCTCCTGGAGTGGGGAGCCCACTGCGGTGCTCTGTGCACGCAGGGGTGATGGTCACCCGAAGAGTCTCAACAGCAGATAAATTTGCCTGAACTTTGGGTGGTTCGGTGGACCCCAAGGGCCATCTCCAAGGGAAGTCTGTGCTCGTGCAGACCGACAAACAGGTGAAATTTCCCTTATAGAAATCAAGGATCTTTCTGTGATCCACCTTTTTTCACTAGGAGGACTTCCTAGTGCTTATCTAGAATGCTATGGTGACTTTAAGGCTTGAGGAGCCTGTGTTCACTCCACGTCTCAGGGGAATCCCATACTGGAAATCATCAGATGTCGGTCAGGATTCTTCCTATTATCGAGGAACAAGCAGGAAGTCAACCCTCGCATATGGGTGATGTCAGCATCGACAGAGCCCGCGCGGAGCATTTCCCCAGCTTTCAAAGAAAGCCTTTGAGAATGCCACCATGCTTGCGCCCTTTTTAACCGCTGGCCACGTCGGAAGTCTGTGACCTCACAGGGGTCCTTTTTGCCCCAGTGGCCTCTGGTTTCAAAAAATGTGATTGGTGTTCCAAAAACATGTCACTCACAGACACCCATAACTTCTGCCTCAGGTGTCTGGGCACTGATCAAGAACCGGAGCAATGCTCCTTATGCAAAAAGATGTCCTCTAAGGCCATCCAGAGTCGCTGGCAGAAGCTAGATGATATTTTCTATAAGGCAGATTTGACCCTGGTATCCACAACCCTTGGAGCTGCTCAAGGTCCCCCCGTGGTCCCGCAGGCACTCCGACCAGGGTTCCCCCAGAGCATGAGTGGGAGAAGAAGAAGGCAGCACAGATGTCGTCCAGTGGGTCAGACAAGCAGGATAAGTCATGCACTCAGTCCCTCGGTCCCCTACGACAGTCCGAAGAGTTGAAGAGGGAGCTGCCGAGAAAAGTACCTCAACCAATGCAGAGTCCTCCAGCGATGGCGCCCAGTCTCCCGAGGGTCATCATGGAGAGGACCCCCTCTTTTCCTCGATGCCTGACCTGGTCACCCTGGCGTCGGTGTCGCAGGGCCTCACTCCTGAGTGGGAGGACTGAATGCTGGCCTTACTCCTGAGTGGGAGGCCTGAATGCTGGCCTTGGAACACAGCGTTTCTGCGTTCCTCACTGCCCAGCAGGCACAGATACCTGGCCCCACCGGCATGTGCCATGAGACCGCAGGGACCTCGACCTCAAGGATCCCCTGGTGCACTGCAGTGATCCCCGAGAGCCAGATGCCTTGTGAGAATCCTTGACGAGGGTCTCTATCTCCTTCCTGTTCCTTGGGTGCGAGATCACCTCGGGCAAGCACCTCCGACTACGGACTCCGGGACGGGTCATCGACCCACCTGGAACCACCCAACCTTGAGTCCTCCACGGATTTTTCGGAGTGGGAATCCAATGGGGACACTTCACCAGAGACTCAAACTCACCGAGCCCTCCCCTCGGACCCATCCCTGCCGACCCAGAGGCGGCAGTCCCCTCCTGAGGACACCTCTTTCCTTGAGTTTGTCCGTGATATGGAGCAGGCCCTCACTCTTACTACTGAGTCGGAGGAGGAGCCTCGAGCGGAGGAACTTGATATCCTCCAATATGAGGCACCACCGAGGGAATCCCTCACAGTTCCGATCCCCGCCATCCTTAATTGGCTCCTTCTTCACATGTGGGAGATTCCGGCCTCTATCCCGATTGTCAGTCGATGCTTGGACTCCATGTACAAGGTCCAGCAGGGTCCGGGGTTTCGGAAGGCACAGTTTCCCCACATCTCTATGGTCGTTGAGTCTGCCATGTGCAAGCAGAAGAGCCCAAAGACTCACTCTTCAGTCCCTCCAGGCAGGGAGTCTCACACTCTCGATACCCTCGGGCACAAATGTTACCAGGGCTCCATGCTAGCATGCCGCATCCAGGTCTACCAACTTTACATTGGTATGTTCCTCTGAGATCTCACTAAAGAGCTCGGGGGCTTTGCAGCTGGTCTTGATGGGGACCATCTCCAGCGCTTCCAAGTACTTTCGAAGTCAGTCGGGGAGTGCTTCAAATACCTCTCACGAGCTGCCTACGACGGCTTCGAGTCCTCAATGTCCCTTGTCTCAGGGAGCAACTCTTTGGTAAGCCTATGGAGGACAAAGCAGTTTAAATTGAGACAGAGTATGTCACCCGTACTCTGCTCTCCAGGAAGACCTCCACCCTTCCTGGGAAGAAACCCTTCTTCCCCAGGAAGGGCCAACCCTACAGGGGATACCCCCAGAACCCGACCGCACCACATGGCGGTCAGGGTAAGGCCTCAGAAGGACCACCAAGCTGGAGTGGAGTGTGATACAACCTTTATTTAATTTGCTTTATCCCAAAGGGCTGCTAAAGGCCTCCCGACATGGCCATGTTTCGGCACTGCCTTCGTCAGGGGATTGGCCAGTAAGGGCACTTATATACTTCTTGTGCCTAAATGAAATTATATTCAAAAACTGCAAGAACAGCTAGACTGCGCCATAGTATTTACCTTTGCTCACAGATAGGACTCGATCACCACCGACACGTGGCTTATTCAGGTCGTCCGGGAGGGCTACCTCCTCCATTTGGACCAGCTGCCTCCCCTCTACTTCCCCAGAAAGCCCCAGTGGCCTCCCCTGCACCAGGCCTTACTAATTCAGGAGCTCGCAGGCCCCCTTGAAGACGCGACGGTGGAGCCCGTACCATCTCACCTGAGGGGCTCTACTCCAGATACTTCCTTGTCCCGAAAAGAACAGGAGGTCTCTGGCCCATACTCAACCTGAGGAACCTGAACAGATATTTGGTGTGAGAGAAGTTCAAAATGCTCTCCCTTGGAACACTGCTGCCCTACCTCCAGCAAGGCGACTGGCTATGTTCGTTGGATTTAAAGGATGCTTACACCCACATCCTCATCCACCCCAACCACAGACAGTACCTGCGGTTTGTGGTAGGAGACAATCAGTACCAGTACAGAGTGCTCCCCTACGGCCTCGCCGCCGCTTCATGGGTCTTCACGAAGTGTCTTGCGGTGGTGGCAACCCACCTCCGTCTCCAAGGCAACTTGTCTGTCCTTACCTAGACGACTGGCTCATAAAGGGGGACACAGAGGCCCTGCAGGCCACAGGCCGCACCATCTGGCTTTTACAGTGCTTGGGCTTCATGGTCAGCTACCCAAAATCCCACCTTACTCCAGTGCAGTCCCTGGAGTTCATAGGGGCGTACCTGGATACTCTCCAGGCCAAGGCCTTTCTCCCCCAGGACGGGGCAGACTGCCTTGCGTCCCTGGCCTCTGACATGCGGAGTTGCACCACAGTCTCGGCTCGGTCGATGCTTCGCCTCCTCGGCCACATGGCCTTCACGGTCCATGTTGTGCCCAATGCCCGCCTCAACATGTGTGCAGCACAGTGGTGCCTCCGCGCACAGTGGTCCCAGGCAACGTGTCTACTCTGGGACCCTATCTTTGTTTCACCTCGGTTAGCAGAGTCCTTTGTCTGGTGGCAGGATGCACAACACCTGCTCCGGGGCATGCCCTTCCAGATCCCTCCCCCCAGACAGTCCTGATGACGGACACTTCCCTCTCGGGTTGGGGTCCCATTGCGAGGAGCTGCGTACCCAGAGGGCCTGGTCCCCCAAGGAGAGTCAGCAGCAGATCAACCTGCTGGAGCTCTGAGCCTTCATCCTTGCACTGAAGGTGTTTCGGCATCGGCTGCGGCACCAAGTGGTGCTCATGCAGACGGACAACGAGGTTGTCATGTTCTACTTGAACAAACAGGGGGGTACCAGCTCCTACAGCTTCTGCCAGGAGACGGTAACCCTGTGCTTGTATTCAGTGAGTGAGGACATTATCTTCAGAGCAGTCTATCTCCCAGGCCAAGACAATATCTTGGCGGACTGACTGAGCAGGGTCCCCCGGCTGCATGAATGACATCTGAGCCCCGTGACAGCACAGCGGCTATTCCAGCTCTGGAGCACACCGGACCTGGATCTCTTCGCCAGTCCAGCCAACACTCAGCTTCCCTGGTTTTGCAGCCCCTATCCGCATCCGGGCCATATGGCCCCGGGCACCTTCCTCCTCTTATGGGCGACAGGCCTGCTATATGCCTTTCCTCCCGCACAGTTGATAGCATGGACCATTCTCATGATCCAGCGGGACAGAGCCTCGGTAATCCTCTTGGCCCCAAGGTGGCCCAGACAGCCATGGTTCCCCATGCTGCTCCGTCTCTTGACGGAGCCCCCAGTCCCTCTCAGGAGGTTACTGGGGCTCCTCACGCAAGAGGAAGACCTTCTCCTCCACTCCAATCTGGGATCCCTATCCCTTACATCTTGGCTGCTGAACGGGTCACCCTACCTCCCATCCATCTCCCCAAGGAGGTTGAGGACATTCTGCTGGCCTCCCGAAAGGACTCGATGAGATGGTCGTATGCCTTCAAGTGGCACAGGTTTTCAGTGTAATGCTCGGAGAATCATGTGAACCTGTTCTCCTGCCCGATACACTCCTGCAATACTCGCAGTCTGGGCCAAAGTCTAACTCGGTCAAGGTTCACCTGAGTGCGATCTCGGCAAACCATCATCCCATCGAGGGCAAACCCGTTTCAGTGCAACCCCTAGTCTCTTGTTTCATGCGGGGCCTGCTCCTCTCCAAGCCTTCTATCCACCCGCCCACGCTTTACCAGAGCCCTTGGAGCAGATTCTAGTTTCACAATGGGAGAATCCAACACTGGTTTGGCTGTATCCTCTGCCTTAGGGCAAGCTAGACTACCTTCTTTTGGGCTTCCTTGAATAAATGTCCTTGTCACACCAGTGGTGAAGCATGCAGCTGTACCGGAAGAAGGAGGTGCTGCACTTAGAGGTTCATGATTAGGGGGGGGGGGGGATGGAACCCCTTCGAAAGAATGCCTTTACAGCCTCATCTTTGGCCTCCCAAACATCCCTTTGTGCAGGCCTTGTAGCCAGGGAACATTTTGCGATGAGTTCAACAACTACTGGACAGTCTTGAATTGGGAGCTATGTTTGTGGCCAACGCTCTATACAATCTGATCAGTGTGTCCAACAGATCCATGGGGACAGTGGTTGTGGCTCTAACTTTGCCGTTGGTCAGCGGATGTGGCCTACAAGTTGTGACTTGGCAAGTTCCTTTTGAGAGACTGCTTTATGGAGAAGATCTTGAAAAATTAGTGAAGTACCTGGGTTAGGCTCATTCTCAGAGGCTGCTGGAGGCACCTGAAGGCTTCCAAAGGCTCCATCTCAGCCTATTCCCCCTATGGATCTAGGCTCAAGAAGGGCCAGCCCTTTCAGGGCACCCTGCTGTCTTGAGACTCCTTGTCGACTGCTGCTGGAGCCAGAAAGCCCTCACACTGAGATCCAGCAGGTCTCTTCTGAAGTACAGCCAATAGGAGGGCGGGTCTGGCATTTTCACTCGGAAAGGACCCAGATTATATCAGACCAATGGCTTCTAGAGGTCCTAGGTCAGGGGTACGTATTGGAATTTACATTGGAGATGCCTTACGGCTCCCTGCTCAAGCGAGCAGAGGCCACAGAATCCTTACAATGCCTCCTGTAGTTGCAGGCTATTTTACCTGTGCCTTCTGCAGAACAAGGTCACAACTGATATTTCATCTACTTTGTGGTGCCCAAGAAGGGTGGTTCCTTCGGCCTATCCTGGATCTAAAAGCAGTCAATGCCTGTGTAGTGGGAAGGGAGTTTCTTTAAAACACAGAACCAGACAGCAGTTCAGAGAAAACAAAATCAGCTTTTATTCTGTCCCAGCTTATTAAACCTCCACAAAGCTGGTTCTCCCGGCCCTTCCTTCCTCCAGCCCCAGTTAAAGTTCCTACCTCAGAACTCCTTTGCATGGCTTGCTTTGGAAGGACTTCTGGCTTCATGGGCCTCTCTCCCTCCTGCAATTTACTGGGCTCAACCTTTCCTTGTGAGCCACGCCCTCAACTCTGTGTTACACTCTTAAAGGAGACAGTTGATAATCCTTTTGGAGAGGGACAGGTAGCATTCTATATATCCCATCACACACCCTCCCGCTCAGCTTAACTATGCCCTGTTGAGCACCTGCATCCCCTGGGACCCCCACCTGGAAAAGGAAGTCCTTGTTCAGGTGAGTTGACTAGCCCTATGGCAGACCTAGAACTAGTAGGGTTGGAGACTCAAAAACCACTGCATATGTCCATTATACTCCTTATGTCAAGCAAGCCACTTGAGGGGTTGATGGGCCTATTTTCAACATAAACTGATGGCCAAGCAGGTAGTATTGAAGGTTTCAAGCGCCCACTTGACAGCCAGGGCCGCCTCCTTGATCATTGCATAATGCTTCTCTCGAGGAAGGAGTTTCCTGCGGATGAATGCTATGGGATGTTTTTCACTCTATCATCCTGGGCCAAAATGGCTCCTAGGCCCACCTCTGAGGCAACAGAGGCATTAAGAGAGCCTGCAACCCAGAGTTCAGGGCTGGGAGGGCTTGGCTCACAGGCAAAGATTAAGAACTCAGCAGGAGGCAGAGAGGGACTGTGGAGCCAGAAGTCCTTTGAAAGCAAGCCATGCAAAGGAATTCTGAGGTAGGAACTTACTTGGACTGGAAGAAAGGCCAGGAGAACCAGCTTGTGGAGGTTTAACAAGTTGGGACAGAATTAAAACTACTGTGTTCTTTGAACTGCTATCTGACCTGTGTTGTAAAGAAAACCCCTTCCCACTGCATGCCACACTACCACACTGCATTCTGCAGACCCAAGCCTGGGACTATCTTCAACTCCTGGGGTTTATGGCATTGACTCTGGAATTGATCCCATGGGTCAGGCTTCAGAAACACCTGCAGTCCCTCTGGTCTCCATGCTCTCAGTTCTTCAAGGAGACCTTTCCCCTTCCTTGAAAACTCAGGGAACAGTTGACATGGTGGCCTCACACCAGCCATCTGATGATTGACATGCCACTAGAAGCCCTGTATTGGGTGGTTTTGACAACTGATGCGAGCCTGAAAAGGTGGGGCGTTCACTGTTTAGGCCAGGTGACTCAAGGCTTTTGGCCTCCTCAGGAGGCCTCCTGGCCAGTCATTCAGCTGGAGGCCAGTGCGATCTGATTGGCGCTGGAGAGGTTTCAGACCTTATTAGTGGGCAAAGAAGTCTGTGTGGCATATGTCAATAAAGAAGGAACCTGAAGCACTGGGGTGGCACTTGAGGTGGCTGCTTTGTGTAGCTAGGTGGAGGAGTATCTAATGGTTCTGTCAGTACCTCACATCCTGGGTGTTCATAATGTTCAAACCAACCTTTTCTTATTTAACAGCTTCTTTATGCCGCTTATCTAAGAGTCAAAGCAGTTTAGAATCTACTTAATTAAGGACTTTACAATGAATGTGAACCGGATAAAAAGTAGAAACAAATTAATTTTAAAAAAAGTGTTCAGGAACAGTATGGATTGAGCAATAGATAAACAATGCTTGTGATAATAGATATATCTGTAAATTACATGGGAAAATTGCTCTAATTTTAATTACTTGTAATTGCAATAAAGCGGCTTAGGGTATAATAGGAGGTTAGAAGGGAGGTCAGATGTCTGCTTATTGTCATTGACGTCACATTGTACATATTCATACATGATGTTAGGGGTCAGATCCCAAGTATTCTGTAAAGAGGCATGTGTTAACCTTACTGCAAAATTTGATTGTTGCATCAATAGCTCTTATCTCATCTGGGAGTGAGTTCCAAATGGAAGGTGTATATAGGGAAAAGGTAGAGGGCAAAGGTTTTGTTCTATCTTCATCTCCCTAATCGTCTGTCCAATCCAGTACTAGTGGGTTGTGTCCCTCCACCAGCAGCTGGGGACAGAGCATGTCCGACATCTGATATCACCATAGAAGAGTTCCCCCTTTGGGCTTCAGAGGCCAGTATCTCAATCTCCAGTAACTGGATAGGGAGTCCCCGGTGTAGCTGGGCTGCACTGAAAAGACTTGGGCTATGCTTTTATGGTGTGTAAAGGGTATCCTACAATCAATAAGTGTAGCCACCCCTCTCTGTCTTCCATTATAGGACAAATGGCCTATATCTCCTACCCAGACCCTCAATAGCTTCACGTGCTCAATTGCTGTTAGGTGCGTTTCCTGCATAAAGACCACGTCTGCTCCCTCCTTTCTAAAATAGTTAAGCAGCTTAGTACGCTTGATTGAGGAATTTAAGCCATCTACATTTAAAGTGATGACCTTCAACTTATTCAACACCGGTGCGTTGTCTTAGCACTTTATGCCGTGTTACTGTTCTCCTAAAGTCGGGGGTTCCTGTTTCCCAGCCGAATGGGCCCCCCTTTGCCTCAACCTCGTATGCCTTCACTATACAATGCGTGTTCTTGTATAGCAGTCTCCTTTCCCCTCCCTCCGGTTCCTCCCTTCCCCTTCCCTATCACAACCCTCCCCCCCCCCTTTGTGCACCTTCTTCCCCTCCCATTGCTCTACCCGGCCCGTCATCCCAATTCTCTGCTCTTTGTGTCTGACACTCACGCTTCCGACTCCATACATCCACATCTCCACTATCCCTTCCACCCTTCACTTTCAGCCATGCTTTCTCCCACTTTTCCACACAATACCCCTTGATGTTCTTGTCCTCAACCTCCCCCCACCCTCCCTCCAACCACATCCTTACAAACATCTTTGTCAGCTGAGTTCAATGGAGATCTTGTGTGCCCGCTGGGCTTTGATGGTTCCACTATCAGGGCATCACATTTCGTCCACTATCACCCAGGTGTTGCTCTACTACAGTATAGGCTCCATATGACTTCCGATGTAGAGACTCTCTCCCAATGCATGGCCCCTCTCAGCCTTGATTAAAAGTCGAGATTCGGAGGTGGTGGAGAAGTAAAAGTCCCTTTTTCCCTTATTTGCACTGTCTCTCTCAGCCTATACTGTATTAACATAGAAACATAGAAATATAACGACAGAAAAAAGACCACATGGCCTGTCTAGTCTGTCCTTCCTTATCAACAACTACAACAGTCCCCTTTTTACCTTTAGAGATCCTCTGTTTGTCCCATGCTTTTTTGAATTCAGTTACTGTCCTCATCTCTATCACCTCCACTGGGAGACTATTCCACTGATCCACTGCTCTTTCCGTAAGGAAATATTTCCGCATATCACTCCTGAATCTATCTCCCTTCACCCTCATCCCATGTCCCCTCGTAGCAAAACTTGCTTTCAATTGAAAGAGGCTCTCTCTCTGAACATTTATGCCACGGAGATATTTAAACATCTCAATCATATTACCTTTATCCCGCCTTTCCTCTAAGGTGTACATATTAAGATCCTTACGTCTGTCCTCATATGCTTTATAATGAAGACCACTAATCATTTTAGTAGCCACCCTCTGCACCGACCATCCTGTTCACATCCTTTTGAAGGTGCGGTCTCCAGAACTGCACACTATACTCCAAATGAGGTCGCATCAAAAACTTATACAGAGGCATTATCACCTCCTTTTTTTCTGCTAGCCATTCCTTTCCGTATGCACCCAAGCATCCTTCTAGCTTTTGCCGTCACCTTTTCTACTTGTTTAGCTACTTTAAGATCATCGGACACAACCACGCCTAGGTCCCGCTCTTCTTTAGTGGACAAAAGTACTTCACCCCCTATACTATATTGCTCCCTTGGATTGCTGCAGCCCAAATGCATGACCTTACATTTTTTAACATTAAATCCCAGCTGCCAAATTCTAGACCATTTGTCAAGCTTAGCTAGATCCCTCCTCATGTTATCTACACCTTCCTAGGTGTCTCTCTATTGCAGATTTTGGTATCATCCGCAAAGAGGCAAACCTTACCCAACAGCCCTTCCGCTATATCACTAACAAAGATGTTAAAAAGAATTGGACCAAGGACAGATCCCTGGGGCACACCACTGGTAACATCCTTCTCCTCAGAGTGAGCTCCATTTACCTGTACTCTTTGTTGCCTCCCACCCAATCAATTTCTAACCTAAGCAGTAACTTTAGGGTCCATCCCTAGGGTGCTCAGTTTGTTTATAAGTCGCCTGTGAGGAACAGTGTCAAAGGCTTTACTGAAATCTAAGTACACTACATCTAGGGCTCTACCTCGGTCCAACTCTCTGGTCACCCAGTCAAAGAAATCAATCAGATTTGTCTGACAAGACCTGCCTCTGGTGAATCCATGCTGCCTCGGATCCTGTAATCCGCTGGACTCCAGAAACCTCACTATTTTCTCTTTCAGCAGCGTTTCCAATAATTTACTCGCCACCGAAGTTAAACTAACCGGCCTGTAGTTTTCAACCACATCCTTACTTCCGCTTTTGTGTAAAGGCACCACATGAGCCTCTTTCCAGTCCTTTGGCACCACTCCCGACTCCAACGAGGCATTGAAAAGGTCAGTCAGTGAAGCTGCTAGAACGTCCCCAATGCATTCTAGGGTGTATCCCATCCGGTCCCATCACTTTGTCTACTTTAAGTTGAGCTAGTTTCTCACGAACTCAGTCTTCTGAAAATTGTTCAAGATGTCCCTCGCTTCTGTTCCTATTTGTGGGTGTTTTCTGAGGTCCTGCTCCTGGTTCTTCATCTATGAACACAGAACAGAAATATTTGTTAAGCAATTCCACTTTATCCGTATCAGCTTCTACATATTCCTCCCCTGCACCCTTGAGTCTGACAATACCACTTTACCCTTCCTCTTCTCACTAACATATCTGAAAAATGTCTTATCCCCCCATTTATTGCATTGGCTATTTCCTCCTCCTTTTGTATCTTTGCCTTCCTGACTACTTTGCTAGCTTCTCTAAGTTTTTCCAAATATAGGTGCCTGTCTTCCTCTCTCTGTGATCTCTTGTATTTCATGAAGGCCTCCCTCTTTTTCTTCACTTTTTCAGCTACTTCTTTCGAAAGCCATAGTGGTCTCCTTTTCCTTTTACCTTTATTTACCATTTTAACAAAAAGGTTGGTTGCCCTTAAAATATCCTCTTTCAGTTTTCCCCACTGTTTTTCTACATCCCCCAGCTGTTCCCATCCCACTAATGACTCCCTGAGGTATTGGCCCATCTTGGCAAAGTTAGTCTTCCTAAAGTCGAAGATCCTCACCTTTGAATGGATTCTAACAGCCCTAGTCCTAATACTGAACCACACCAACTGGTGATCACTGGATGCAAAATGATCTCACACTACAACATCAGAAACACTTTCACCATTGATAAGCACCAGGTCCAGTATGGCCCCTTCACTTGTGGGGTCTGTTACCAATTGCCTGAATAGTTCTCCCTATAGAGAATCGAGGATCTCCTTACTTCTAGATGATACTGCAGCAGGAATGTGCCAATCAACATCTGGCATATTGAAATCTCCTATCAGTAGCACTTCCACTTTCCTAGCAATGCTGTGTATGTCTTCAATTAACTCTCTGTCCACCTCTTCCTCTTGAGAGGGAGGTCTGTATATCACACCAATGCAAATAGATTTCTCTTTCCCTCTTTCTAGTTTAACCCACAATGCTTCCTCTCTCCCTTTTAAGCTCTGTAATTCCAAAGCTTTAATAATAGTTTTTACATATAGTGCCACTCCTCCTCCCCTTCTTCCTACCCTGTCCTTTCTGAATAAAGTATAGCCGGGTATAGTTATATCCCAATCATAGTTTTCTGTGAACCATATTTCTGTAACTGCCACTAAATCCAAGTCAGCCACTCCCACCAAAGCTTCAACATCAGGGATCTTATTTCCCATGCTACGGGCATTTATACACACTGCTTCCATATGTTACCCCTGTTACCCATTTCCATAAAGGTATTTAATGTATCACCTACCTGGGGGCTTTCTTCACCCATCCCCAACGAATCTAGTTTAAAGCCCTCTTCAGCAGATTAGCCAGTCTACTACCAAAGACACGTTGACCTTTCTTGGACAGATGGATTCCATCTCTGCTCTGCAACCCTTGGAAGAGCATCCCATGGTCTAGGAAACCAAAACGCTCTTGGTGACACCATCCACGCAGCCATGCATTCATCTCCAGGATGCAAGCCTCTCTGCCTTGGCCTTTACCCTCAACAGGGAGGATTGAAGAGAACACCACCTGTGCACCTAACTGCTTCACCCTCTGTCCTAGAGCCATGAAGTCATTTTTGATACATTCCAAGGGATACGTGGCAGTATCATTTGTTCCAACATGGATTAGCAACATTGTGTAATAGTCACTGGGTTTGATGAGTCTCTGCAAACTCTCCATAACATCTTCGATTTTGGCACCAGGCAGACAGCATACCTCTCTGGACATCAAGTCTGGTCGGCAGATGGACGCCTCAGTACCCCTCAGAAGACAGTCTCCAACCACCACTACCCTTCGCTTCCTTATGGTCATTGATTCTGCAACTTCGGGGTACTTGAGCTCTGGTTCTTCCCTTTCCAGGGATGCTTTCACCTCCTCCACTTCCAGGGCTGCATAACGATTCTTCAGTTAAAGGGCTGGAGAAGTTGGATTGGTGATTCTGCAGGTCCTGGTGACTTGTGTCCAACCTTCGTCATTCTTTTGGTACCCATCTTCTCCTCTGCTGGAGAGCTTGGTTGCTGCAAGAAGCATCTCATTAATGTACTTCTCACTGTCTTGAATGCTCCTCAGCCTCGCCACCTCCTCTCTGAGTTCCTCCACTTGTTTCCTCAGAGCTTCAGCATGCAGGCACTCTGCACATAGAACCGGTCCTTCAACTGGCATTAGGACCTCTGTCTGGGCAGAGGCAGAAGCTGTAACGGGGGAACAGCTTTAACAATACCATTTTTCCCAGCCATTGTTCTGTTCGTGGAGCTAAGGTATCTGTTAAAGCAAAAGAGAGAGATCTATCAAAGTACCAGCTGGTTTCCCAGCTGTCCTTTCAGAGAAAAAGTAGTTAAATCTCTTTAATTATATTCAAAATGTGCTGTTCCAAGTCTCTGTGCTTTATTAAATGGGGAGGTGCCCTATAAACAAGACTGCTCACTAGGGGTGGGTGGGAGTCGGGGTGGGTAGGGAGGGAGCTAACTCCTGATTTGGTGTCAGCAGTTCCCAAAAGCTGAGAAGGTTACTAGAGTACAACAACCTACTCTGCTCAAGGAAATTTCTACTAAAGCACCAAAAAGAAAGTAGCTTTGCTTTAAAAATATACAAAAACCTTTTTAAGAGCTCCCAGTCAGAGAACTAGCAATTTAATAAAAATGAACCCTCAAATCCTTACCGTTGTTTGACCTGTAGAGCCTCTGTTAGGAATGCCTCAACAGGGCAGGGCTCTGGAGCCTTTTATGCAGGCCTCAGCTGCTCTCAGGTAATCAGGCCCACTAACTCCTGATTAGGTGTCAGCAGTTCCCAAAGCTGAGAAGGTTACTAGAGTTCAACAACCTACTCTGCTCAATGAAATGTTTACTAAAGCACCAAAAAGAAAGTAACTTTTCTTTAAAAATATACAAAAATATTAATCCCAAAGTCTTGTATCTCCCACTCTCCCCTCTGCAGAACTTGTTGTGAGGTATCCCTTTCTGTCTTTCCTTTTTCCCTTCCTGCCAAGAGTAGTTTCATTTATAATTTTGGGGGAAGAGGGGATCTCACTCGTCAGCGTCGCAGCCAATTCCAAAGTCTTTCAGTTAGTCTTTCTGCTTACTTTGATCCATTGCCTTTCAGGCTGCTCACAAAGTTCTTAAGAGCCTCTGGCGTTTCAAAAAATTGTATCTGGTTATTATAACTCAGACGCACTCTTGCTGGATATTGCAATGCAAATCGTATCCCATGTGCAGCCAATTGGGAGCAATAAGGTGCCATTGCTCTACGCCGTTTGGCAACTCAAGCTGAGTAGTCCTTAAACAATAAAATTTTAAAACCTTTATATTCTACTTGCTTCTGGGCTCTATAACTTTTCATTAATTTATCCTTCTCCGCAAAGTTCAATATGCAGGTAAGGACTAATTTCACCTTCCTAATCGTCCCTCCAGTCCAGTCCAGAACTAGTAGGATGTACCAGAGCAGTAACTAACATTGGGATGGACCCATGAGTCTGGCTTGAAGTGCTGAGGCTCCAGTACAGGCATTGCCAGATGCCTGGACGACTAGCCGGTAATGCCTCATGAAAGTATGAGAGATAACCAACTATGTCGCTGCCTTACACATACCTCCTGGTGGAACCAAGCTACACTCCGCACATGACGCTGCCCGATATCTGGTCGAATGTGCCCAAAGGCCTTGCAACGCTGGTTTCTCTTTCAGCAAATAAGCTGAAGAAACTGCTTCCTTTATCCAGTGAGCCACTGAACCCTTAGAGACCACTTCTGCCTTGCACAGATTTCCATACAGAACGAAGAGCCTATCTGACTTGCATCACTTCAGATACCGGCTTATCACCCTCCGTAGGTCCAGCCAATGGGGTTGACAATCTTCCTCCAAGCAATCCCCTGGAGGAAAGGCCGGCAGCGACACTGCCCAATTCAAATGGAAGCGCAACATAATCTTGGGAAGAAAGGAAGGCACAGGTCTCAAAAACACCATTTCCTTTGACAAGACCAAGAAAGGCTCCCTTCAGGAAAGTGCCTGCAGCTCTGATATCTGCCAAGCTGAACAAATTGCTACTAAAATAGCCACCTTTAGGATGAGGTCCTTTAGTGACACCCGTGCTAGGGGCTCGAAAAGCGACTGTCAATTCTGCTAGCACAAGGTTGAGGTCCCTTAGCGGGACTACCAACTGCACTGACGGCTGAAGCAGACGTACCGCTGAGGAATCGAGCCACATCCGGGTGTGCCACCAAGAAGTGACCTTGCACGCAGCCCCAATAACAGGAGAGAGCTGCAACCTGAACACACAGAGAATTCAAGAACTGCCCCTTGTCTAGCCCCACTTCTAGAACATAGTAACATAGTATATGACGACAGATAAAGTCCAGTACGGTCCATCTAGTCTGCCCAGCAAGGCGGTAAGAGTAGATGCCCCTGCCGCTCCATGCAGGTCACCCCTCCCCATGCCTTTTTTTAGGGGTATACTCACCGCTCCATGTAGGTCACCCCTATTTGTTGAGATATAAGAGTTATGTTTATTTTGATTTTATCCTGTTATAAAGGGATCCACTGTGTTTGTCCCATGCCACTTTCAATTCCGTCATTGTATTTGCCCCCACCACTTCCATCGGTGGGGAGGGGGGGCTTTCCAAGCATCCACCACCCTTTCAGTGAAAAAGTATTTCCTGACATTGCCTTTCAGTTTACCCCCTTGCAGCTTCATGTCATGCCCTCTAGTTTTACAGCTTCCCCGTCTTTGGAAGAGGTTTGTTTGTCCATTAAATATTTAAAGGTCTGAATCATATTGCCTCTGTCCCTCCTGTCCTCCAGAGTGTACATATTTTAGTTCTTCAAGTCTCTTCTCATACGTCTTCTGACGCAGGCTCCAAATCATTTTGGTTGCCTTCCTCTGAACCGCTTCCAGCCTTTTTAAGGAAAATCATTTTTATTATTGTTAATATTATTATTGCATTTACAATTGTTGGGCCAACAGCAACATTTCTGTGTGCCCTCCGAGTCATCAAACAATGTTTATAATTCAACCATCACAATACCGTTGGCAAACATTGTACAACCATTGAACCACTGCAACATCAACGCTGTCCACTCCTATTTACTACTCCCTCACTGGTCACGAAATGACCACATAATATTCATATCAATACTACTAACAAACCTTTTGTATCCAAACCCCCCCCCCCTTGATTCCACTCTTCCAAGCCCAACCCCCACCTCCCCTCCTCTTCGTACTCCCCTACCCCCCCACTACCTCCCACTTCCCCCTTTCCAGACCCAACCCCCTGCTAGCCCCCTCCCAACACCCTCCCCTCATCCACCCCTCATTCATTCATTCCTCCAATTAATCCTGCTTCACGGAATTCAAAGCTCCATGTGTGCCACTCCGACAATGCATTACCTTCCTGATACTACCTTGCAATTCTGATATTTCCTCACAATTCTCCCGCCTGGGTTTAATACATGTGCCCTCTTTGCAATCTAACATTTTCAAATCTACTTTAGCTCCAAAATCAGAGTACCAGAATTAGGATTATGATGAGAGTTAATTGCAGAGCTTGCCCCCCCTGCCGACGAAGGTTCCCAAATTTTTCCCCATGCCTCCAGTTTTTGGTGACCGAGCAACCTAGCTGATCTCTTCTCCATATTCATTCATTGTAGCATAAGATGCTCCCATTCATTTACCCCTGGGGGGTCCTCCGCTAACCAATGACGCAAAATGCATTGTTTCCCCACCACCATTCCCCTCTGCACCAGCTTCCCCCCATTTCCTCCCGGAACCCACTCAGCAGTGTATATTCCGACCAGACAGCAGTCTGGGGTTAACTCTAAGTCCTGAGATATCCAATTGGTGAGCTTTACCCAAATTCCCCGCCAAAAAATTTGCATTTTAACACAAGACCAGAACCGATGCATGAAGGTTCCCCTTTCTTTCCCACAAAACCGACACACGTCCATCTGTGCCACACCAGCCCTAGCAGCCCAAACCTCAGACACATACGCCCTCCAGAGAAATCTAAACTGAATTTCTCTCAGTCGTACCAACTCAGAAATATCTTTAACAGCTCTAAACGCAGCCTCCAGTCTCTCTACCGTCATCCCCGGCATCCCATCTCATTTCCATTTCATAGCCAGTCCATCTAAGGCCCTCCCCCTGTTCAACTGGGCCCCAATTCCTTCCTCAGAGCATGCACTGTTATTTTCCCTTCCAAACCCTGGACAAAATCCACTATACTACTTGGACCCAAGAGTGCCTCCCCCTCCTTCTGAACCATGTGCATGTAGTATCTAACCTGCAAGTAGAAATAAAAACCTTTAGCATCAAATTCAAACCATTGTCGCAGAGACTGAAAAGAATCCAGCTCAGGATCCAAGGCCATTCTCAAATGGCCTAAACATTTCACACCTCGCTCCTCCCACTGTTTGACCACTGCGCCCTGACCCCCGGTAAAAAATCCCTGTTGCCCCTCAAAGGCAGGCAGTCCGTTCTTCTCCAAGACAAGTTTCGCTTCTGACACAACACTCTCCATAACTGCCTCAAAGCTCGCATATATATATAGAAGACTTCCACCATGAGGGTAAGTCCTTATTTGCACTATGCAACAGAAACACTCTATGCATAGTGTCATGAAGCTGAAGCTACTGAGAGTGCAGACTTAGGAAAAAAACCCTGTCTTTAACAGAGCTGTTGATGTGCAGAGGATGCAATTACCTTGCAGCCCAGCTAGAGGGAGCAGGAGCAAAACTACTGAGGCTGAGTTAACACACCCAGTCACTGATTATGTAAGGGCTAATCAGCTGCACTTGACGACAACCCCGGGAAACTCAAAGGTAGAATGCCTTTATAAGAGAGAGGCAGTCTAGAGGAAAGCAGGCCAGCAGGAGGAACCAGTCCAGAGGAAAGCAGGCCAGGAGAAGGAATCAGTTCAGAGGGAACCGGTCCAGAGGGAAGCAGTCTGGAGGAAAGCAGTCCAGAGAGGGACAGTCCAGAGAGAGACTGCCCGGAGAAGCACTTCGGACGGAAGGAGTGATACCTCCAGGCTAAGCAGCGTAGCTGGATCAAGCAGAACGCCCAGAATAGTAAGTGCTGGAAAAGGAGCAGAGAAAGTCAGAAAGAAAGACAGCTTGAGGAGAGTCAGTCTGGAGAGAGACTCGGTAGCAGAGGACCACAGAGGCAAAGAGCTTGTGAGGAGAAAGCCATGCTTTGAGAGAGGCCTACGCTCACCAGAGGAGTCTGAATCAGGATTAGGAGGTACAAGAAGGAAAGGTTCTGATAGCAGAGCTACCTTTACCCAGAAGCCAGGAAATCCGGATTCCTCACCAGGTTTTCCAGAACTACAGAAAGGTAAAGCACTGCTCAGAAGGTTCCAAGAGAAAGCCTGTCTCCAGAGAGAGGTGCCTCAGAGAGAAAGTTCCAGTTATACCGGCTACAGGAGGAAGCCCAGGTATGGTGCCACTTCATTTATAAAAGAAAGTTTATCTCCTAGAAGCTCTGGTGAAACAGATGCTCAGTGCAGGAGAAAAGGAAACAAGTCAGAGCTTTACAAACCAGTATCTAAGGGCAGAAGAAAAGGCCATGTACGTTTGAGAGCCTTAGAACAGCCCTGTTGGAAACAAGCAAACAGAGACAGAGTCTGGGAAAGTTTAGCAGCAAGGAAGACATCCAATTCAGAGGGAGAGGCCAGTGACCCAGAGTCCATGGAAATAGACTTAGAGAATCCTATTCCCATGCCTCCAGATGAATTTATGGATTGTACCTTGTGTATTGCTAGCAGCCTAGAGTCATTAGCAGAACTGTGAATTGAATAGACCTTTTTCCTTTGAGAATGCTCATGTTTTGTGCTAAGTGCCAGAGAACTGTTTTGCTTATTTAAGTTGCTCTGAAGTAAGAGAATCTTTCAGTTAATCTCTCCAATCAACTGTGAAACTTGTAACAGTTTTTCTTCTTGCTTATGTTTGGTGAAACCCTGAAAGAAAGGACTTTCTTTATTTCTGTGCCTTACTGAGCCTTTGCGTTAAAGGGGAAATAAAAGCCTTAATACCCTCTATTTGGCTTATACGATTTGTTCATACAAGGAGCTGGACTACAAAGACCATCCTGCACTTGGCCTTAAAGAGCCCTTTCCTCCTTGAAACAATTAAAATGCTCAGCCTACCCTTACAGTCACTGGCCACTAGGGAGTGCTGACGACATTAATGGCGTAGTTGTACGGATAAAAGGCCATAAAACCTACAGGAAGAAAAGAAAGAAGCCACCAGTACTAAGCTTTAAAAGAAAGGAGAAAACCCAGAGTGGAAGAAGAAAACCCGAAGTCAAAAGTGCTGTGGTGGTGCTAGCAGCAGTGGCAGAGTGTTACCAGACAGAGCAGCAGTGTCCTTTTCTTAAAGCTGGATTCAACACCTCCACCAGGTAAAAGGTAGAAAGGCATGGCCTGTGTTGGATGTGGGGGTGAAGTTTTAAAAAAAAAAAGAAAAAGGAAAGAAAAGGGGGACTGTTTTTGTTGTCAGGCCACACTTGTTTTGTTTTTTTTCTCTGTTTTTCTAGGTTTCCTTCACCATGGAACAAAAAGAGGTGTTCGCCTGGATGGCTATGCAGTTTGACAAGCAGAGAGAACTGGCTTGCCAAACGCAGCAGCAAGCAGTCTTAGCCATGCAAGAGCAACAGAAACCCATCTTAAAGATGATGGAGGCTTGGGTAGCACAGCAACAAAAGTCGCAGGAAGCAGCCTCTAGTCATCCTGGACAGAGTTCTGGACTGGGTAACTCTCCGGTAGGATCGTGGACATATGATGCTTTAACTTTAGGGAAGTTAGGGACCACGGATGACATAGATGACTTCCTGGACTCATTTGAAAGGATAGCGCATTCAGTGGGCTGGCCGGAAGAGCAGTGGGCTATTCGCCTAGCCGCTTCACTCACAGGAGAGGCGCTCTCAGCATACAGAGTTATGCCCACATCGTCAGCAAACGATTACACCGAGGTAACGAAGGCCGTCAGGGATCGCCTGGGTCTGACCCCTCTCGTGTATAATCGCTTGCTACGAGCGGCACGCCTTAAAATGGGTGAAACACCGAAAGCGTTAGGACACAGGTTAAGGAGCTTAGCCGCTAAATGGCTAAGGCCTGAGGAGAAAACTGACGAGACATTAATGGATGTAATAGTTCTAGAACAATTTATGTCTGCAGTACCCCAAAGTGTGCAGAGTTTCCTTATCCTGCAGAACTGCCGCAGCCATTATCTTAACAGAGAGATATTTAGAGGCGGAATTGGCCACCCAGCAGAGTGGGGAAATTTCAAAAACAGCAGTGGGTGCGTTGAAGCAGTCATCAGGAAGCCTCTCACAGTATAAAACTCGAGATGTATTAAGGAGTCACTCTAGGAGATGCTTTACCTGTGGAAAATTGGGTCACGTAAAAAGTGAATGTCAAGCACGTACTGCTCTCATAGGTGAGAACAGGCAAACATTATGTGAAGGGTTTGTCTTAGACGTAACAGTACAAGGGGTTGCTACCAAGGCTCTTCTTGTCTCTGGCGCGGATCAGACAATGATTTCCCGTAAGCTCTGGTCTGTAATTAAAGAGCAAGCTGAATCCGCACCAGATCAAGCAGAGGGAAAGGTAAAGATAAAATGTGTTCATGGTGCTGCAACATTTTACCCTGTATATAACCTGGTTGTAAGAGGTTTGGGAATCAAGAAAAAAATGTTAGTCGCTGTAGTACCCAGATTACCTCAAGAAATGGTCTTGGGCAGAGACTGGCCCCAATTTAAAAGAGGCTTAGAGGAAGGTTTAACACCCCGCCAAGTTTTTGTATCCACATGTACTCCCTCTAGGGGAACGGTAGTTCCTAATCCCCTCTTGGGGAAAACTAAAGCCCCTGAGCGGAAAATACAGGAGGAGCCTATAAAGAAATTCATGTTAAAATTTTGTAGGACTTCAAGGCAAGCTCGAAGTCCATGTCGAGCATCAGCCCAAGCCGCCGGGTATGACTTATATAGTGCAGAAAACCAAATCATCCCCAAGCACGGCCGAGCCTTAATTAATACGGGTATTCAACTAGAGTTGCCACCAGGATGCTATGGTCGCATCGCGCCCCGCTTTGGCTTAGCCTCCAAACATTTTATTGACGTAGGTGCTGGAGTAGTGGATCCAGATTACAAGGGCATCATCAAAGTCCTGCTGTTTAACTTCGCAGAAGAAGATTTTGATGTAAAAACAGGGGATAGCATCGCACAGCTAATCTGTAAGAGGGTTGGTTTCCCTCTCCTGGAGGAAGTTGCTATGGTAACCCCCACGAGCAGAGGGACCGGAGGGTTCGGCTCCACCGGTAAAAGTGATATGGAAGGTTTCGTAGCAGTAGGTGAAGAGCAACCGGATGAAGATCTGGGCCCACTTTTGGATGACTGCAAATCCAGTCCTGAGCCACGGATCAGCGATGAACTCTCTATAGTACAGAGGCAACAGTTAACCAGGCTGTTAAAAGAGTTCAAGGATGTGTTGACCCCTATTCCAGGAGAAACAAGTTTGGTCGCACATGAAATAATTACACCCCCTGGAAGAATCATTAGGCAGAGGCCCTACCGTTTGCCGGAGGCCAAAAGGCAGGAAGTAACAACCCAGGTGCAAGACATGTTGTGTATGGGCGTTATCGAGGAATCACGCAGTCCCTGGTGCAGTCCGATCGTTTTGGTGCCCAAACCGGACGGTACCATGAGGTTTTGTATTGACTTTCGCCAGGTCAATGAGGTATCCACCTTTGATGCCTACCCAATGCCTCGAATAGAAGAGCTGCTAGACAGACTGGGTCAAGCCAAGTTCCTCACGACCCTGGATATGACCAAAGGATATTGGCAGGTGCACCTAACCAGAGAAGCACGCCCCAAAACAGCTTTTAGTACTCCGCTTGGGCTGTTTCAATTCAGGAGAATGCCCTTTGGGTTACACGGAGCGGCCGCGACCTGCCAGCGGTTAATGGACATAACTGATGGGGACGTAAAACTATGCCACAGCCTATATGGACGACATAGTTATTCACAGTGCTACATGGGACCAACACCTGCTCCAAGTAAGAGCAGTGTTAAGAGCAATGAGACAAGCGGGTCTAACCCTAAATCCCGAGAAATATATGTTTGCGGCCCAAGAGGTCAAATATTTAGGACATCTGGTAGGCCGGGGTACAGTCCGTCCCTTATTAAATAAGGTGGAAAGTGTTAAAAAGTTTGCCGTCCCCCAAAACAAGAAGCAGCTACAAAGTTTTCTAGGGCTTATCGGTTATTACCGATGTTTTATTCCCCACTTTGCCGAGAAAAGCGTGGTGTTTACCGATATGTTAAAAAAATGCCCCGAATACGCTGCAGTGGTCACCAGATGTGGATGAAGCCTTTAAGAAACTAAAGGACAAGTTGTGCAGAGCCCCAATATTGCGAGGGGTAGATTTTCGTCAACTATTTCTGCTTCAGACAGATGCTTCTGAAATCGGCCTAGGTGCCGTCCTTTCCCAGATGCAGGAGGGTGCTGAACATCCCATCATGTTCCTGAGTAGGAAGTTATCTCAAGCCGAGAAAAAGTACTCAACAATCGAAAAGGAGTGCTTGCCTATAAAATGGGCAGTAGAGTCCCTGAAATTCTATCTAACAGGGAGAGAATTTATTCTCATCACCGATCATGCGCCACTTAAATGGTTAAGCCACATGAGGAATAATAATAGTCGCCTAACCAGGTGGTACATGGCATTGCAGCCATATGAATATAAAGTTGAACATAGAGCAGGAAAGCTGCATTATAATGCAGACGCAATGTCAATTACGTGCTGTAGAGAAAATGAAGAATCAGCCCATAATATTTTAAGAAGGGGGATGTGTCATGAAGCTGAAGCTACTGAGAGTGCAGACTTAGAAAAAAACCCTGTCTTTAACAGAGCTGTTGATGTGCAGAGGATGCTATTACCTTGCAGCCCAGCTAGAGGGAGCAGGAGCAAAACTACTGAGGCTGAGTTAACACACCCAGCCACTGATTATGCAAGAGCTAATCAGCTGCACCTGACGACAACCCCGGGAAACTCAAAGGTAGAATGCCTTTATAAGAGAAAGGCAGTCCAGAGGAAAGCAGGCCAGCAGGAGGAACCAGTCCAGAGGAAAGCAGGCCAGCGGAAGGAAACGGGCAAGGGGAAAGCAGGCCAGCAGGAGGAACCAGTCCAGAGGAAAGCAGGCCAGGAGAAGGAACCAGTTCAGAGGGAACCGGTCCAGAGGGAAGCAGTCTGGAGAAAAACAGTCCAGAGAGGGACAGTCCAGAGAGAGACTTCCAGGAGAAGCACTTCAAACGGAAGGAGTGACACCTCCAGCCCAAGCAGCATAGCTGGATCAAGCAGAACGCCCAGAATAGTAAGTGCTGGAAAAGGAGCAGAGAAAGTCAGAAAGAAAGACAGCTCGAGGAGAGTCAGTCTGGAGAGAGACTCGGTAGCAGAGGACCACAGAGGCAAAGAGCTTGGGAGGAGAAAGCCATGCTTTGAGAGAGGCCTATGCTCACCGGAGGAGTCCGAATCAGGATTATGAGGTACAAGAAGGAAAGGTTCTGATAACAGAGCTACCTTTACCCAGAAGCAAGGAAATCCGGATTCCTCACCAGGTTTTCCTGAAATACAGAAAGGTAAAGCACTGCTCAGAAGGTTCCAAGAGAAAGCCTGTCTCCAACGAGAGGTGCCTCAGAGAGAAAGCTCCAGTTATACCGGCTACAGGAGGAAGCCCAGGTATGGTGCCACTTCATTTATAAAAGAAAGTTTATCTCCTAGAAGCTCTGGTAAAACAGATGCTCAGTGCAGGAGAAAAGGAAACAAGTCAGAGCTTTGCAAACCAGTATTTAAGGGCAGAAGAACAGGCCATGTTCGTTTGGGAGCCTTAGAACAGCCCTATTGGAAACAAGCAAACAGAGACAGAGTCTGGGAAAGCATAGCAGCAAGGGAGACATCCAATTCAGAGGGGGAGAGGCCAGTGACCCAGAGTCCATGGAAATAGACCTAGAGAATCCTATTCCCATGCCTCCAGATAAATTTATGGATTGTACTTTGTGTATTGCTAGTAGCCTTGAGTCATTAGCAGAACTGTGAATTGAACAGACCTTTTTGCTTTGAGAATGCTCATTGTTTTCTGCTAAGTGCCAGAGAACTGTTTTGCTTATTTAAGTTGCTCTGAAGTAAGATAATATTTCAGTTAATCTCTCCAATCAACTGTGAAACTTGTAACAGTTTTTCTTCTTGCTTATGTTTGGTGAAACCCTTGAAAGAAAGGACTTTCTTTATTTCTGTGCCTTATTGAGCCTTTGCGTTAAAGGGGAAATAAAAGCCTTAATACCCTCTATTTGGCTTATACAATTTGTTCATACAAGGAGCTGGACTACAAAGACCAACCTGCACTTGGCCTTAAAGAGTCCTTTCCTCCTTGAAACAATTAAAATGCTCAGCCTAGTGGAAGGGCCGGCTGGCGCGCATAGCAATGGAGGTCTTGCTCCAACCCAGGGACCAGGGGAGGGCTGGACTATTATCGGTGCGAGGGTATAACATGGTCTGTTGGGCCCAGATCCTGCGGGATATGGTAGAGGGTAGTTCGCAGATGGTTCCGCTCAGAATTTTGGACGCTATGGCGGCCCCCCACCATCGAATGGCAATATTGCAGGAGACAAGGGGCATTACCCCGGAGAGTTGCAAACAGTCGGGCTTCTGGCGGGCGGCAGGACAGGCTTGGAAGGCCCTCTGTCGCAACAGGAAGGTCTCGTGGCGAAGGACGGACTGTATCCCCTTGATAGGCAACGTGGCTTTTGCCCCTGGGCTGGCCTCTGCGGCGGCCAGACGGTGGGCTGAAAGGGGGCTTTGTTACTTGGGGCAGCTCCGAGTGGAGGGGAGTGAGAAGGTCAATTCTTTTGCTTCGCTACAAAAGAAGTATGCTCTAGGTACCCATGACCTTTTTTTCTATTTCCAGGCCCGCCACTACTTTTTTGGGCTCAGTAAAGAGCATGGCCACTTCTGTGTACAGGGAGGGCTGCTGGAGTTGTTCACAAGGTTAGAGGGGAAAATAACGCTAGGGGGATTAAGTCGGGAGCTTCACCTGGAAGGGGGTGCCTCGCGTCTAGCGGCTTTAGAGGAGAAGTGGAGGAGAGATGGTGTCCCGCAGGGATCGGCAGGGCGGTTGCGAGCAGCTTTTACCGCAATCAAGAAGATCTCGGAAACGGTGCAACTGCAGGAAATTCAATATGAATTCCTCTGGCGGGCGTATGTGCATAATATTTGGGCAGCTAAAGTGGGCTTGGCAGCGACTGATGTGTGTAGTCTCTGTAGGGTGGAAAAGGGGGGCCTGACGCATCGGTTTTGGGCTTGCATACATATTCAGGGGCTATGGCTGGGGATCGGGAAGACACTAGGGAGGTGGTTACAAGAGGATTTAGAAATGTGCCCAGAATGGTGTCTGTTTGATGCCTACGAGCGGGAGCCCCCACTGAGGGGTGCAGCGCGTAGGCTCTGCACCAAAGGTTTTGTGGTAGTAAAACAAGTCATACTTCGGCACTGGCTGGAAGATACAGTGCCATCAGTGGGGGAATGGGAACGAGTTATGCTGGAGTTGATGGGGATGGAGCGGCGTTCAGCCAAGACTCTAGGGGGGAAACAATGGGATCAATTCCTGGAAATTTGGGGCCCCGTTAGCGAGAGGAGCTTGGGGTCAGGGGCAGAGGGACACTCTAGCGACCATTACTCGTGATCTGTTTTGAGCGTGGATCATCGGGGGGGTGGGGGGGTAGGAGGGGGAGGTAAGAGGGGGCGGGGATGGGAAGTGGGGGGGGGGCGGGGTGGGCAGGAGGGTGCAAGCAGAGTTTAAAATAGGATATATTTCCTTTTCGTAGTCAGCGCCATGCCTGTATTAGTTAGTTCTCCGGTCGGCGGCTTAGGGCCGGTGTTGGCCAAGGAGAGGTTAATGTTCGTTTATGCTTATGTTATCTACGTTTCCTTGTTGTGTGACAGTTTATTTACGCTGGTGTGGACTTCTGTAATCATAATAAAAATGATTTTCCTAAAATGCTCAGCCTACCCTTACAGCCACTGGCCACTAGGGAGTGCTGACGACAGTACCTAGCAGTTTCCCCAAAAGACACAGGTTCCACAGTGCTTGTATTGGGTCAAGCAGTGATATCCTGGGTCCCTTTTAATAATGGTTTATGGACCTTTCCTCCAGGAACTTGTCCAAACCTTTTTTAAACCCAGTTACACTAACAGCTTTTACTACATCCTCTGGTAAGAAATTCCAGAGTTTGATTATAAGTTGAGTGAAAAAATATTTTCTCTGAGTCTTAAATAGGTTACCCTGTAGTTTCATTGCATGTCCCCTAGTCTTTCTATATTCTGATGACGTAAACAATTGATCTACGTTTACCCATGCCACTCCATTCATTAATTTATAGACCTCTATCATATCTCCCCTCAGCCGTCTCTTTTCCAGATTGAAGAGCCCTAACCTTTTTAGCCTCACTTCATAGGGGTATCCTTCCATCCCGTTTTCCATTTTTGTGGCTCTTCTCTGTACCTTTTCTAATAACACTATATCCTTTTTAAGATACAGTGACCAAAATTGCACACTATTCAAGGTGCGGTTGCACCATGGAACAATACAGAGGCATTATAATAAACTTTGTTTTATTCTCCATTCCTTTCCTTATGATACCTAGCATTCTATTTGCTGTCTTGGCCGCCGCTGCACACTGGGCGGAGGGTTTTAACATGTTATCCATGATGACGTCTAAATCTTTTTCCTGGGTGGTGGTTCTTAATGGTTTGGGGGTGTCTCTATCTGCTGTTCTTGGAATGACTCCCCATCACATTAGGTCACTGAGTCTTTGAGATCCTCAGTCAGGGCTGTGTGCTGGTGTGTCCAGAGCTGCTAGGGGATGCCTGTGCCAAGTCTCCCTGCAGCTTCACACTCAAGCAGATGCTAATAGATGAAACTCTACAGCGCCTCTTGTGGTTGCAGACCATTATACTTGTGCCCTCCTCAGAGCAGGGCTAAGGGCATTATTTCAACTGTTCTTGGTGCCCAAGAAGGGAGTTTCCACATGGTCTGTCCTGGGCCTAAAGGTGGGCAATGCTAAGTTCAGAGTCCTGTATTTCCACATGGAGACCATCAGGTTGGTAATTCAGTTCGGCAGAGGGAGTTTCTCATCTCCCTGGATCTTGCCGCTGTGTAGTTCACAATTCCCATCTGGGAGCAACACCAGAGATTTCTTCACTTACATGACCTGGGATGCCATTTCTAGTTTTGGACTCTGCCCTTTGGCCTGACCATGACTCCTCACATCTTCTTGAAGATCATGGCACTGGTGGTGGCAGATCTTCACAGGCAGGATCTGCTGCTTTAGTTGGACTCCCTGGAGAAATCCAGGGATGACACAGCTCTGGTGATTTCATTGGCTCTACATTCTGGGATTGTGGATCCACTATCCCGAGTAGCTCGATCCCCTCACAAGGTTTGGTGTACCTTGGTAGTTGGTTTAATACTTATCTGGGTTGAGTTTTCCTCACTCTGGAGAGGTCTCTGAAGCTGCAGAGCCAACTTGGGGCATTTTGTACTTGGGTCAGCTCCCTGGGTCGGGGACTACATCTATCCTGGAACTGGTCCAAGGCGCACTTGCGTCCCCTTTAGGATCCTCTGCTGTCTTTGTTGTTTCCCCATTCCTGCAGTATGGCTAGTTCTCCGGGAACAAGCAGGAAGTCAGTCCTCACATATGGGTGACGTCTGCGCTGATGGAGCCCGTGCAGAAGCATCACCCCAGCTTTCAAAGAGAGCCTTTGGGAGATGCACCATGCATGCAGAGTCCCCTTCCCGCCCTAAGGGCGCCATCTTGCCTCAATCTCCTTTTTTCCACGGAGCCCACTGGACGTCTGTCCTGTTTCCCCGGAAAAAGTGTCTCCTTTTTTGTCCTAAATGTATTCCTTTCCGGTAAGCATACCGGTTCCTTTTTCCACTCCTGAGCCAGCTCGCCTCTGCATCGCTCCTCGGGTTTGTTTTTCTTACTTTTTTTTGATGTGTCCCTCGACCAGTGCTTCGTGCCCCTTTTTGGCCAGTAGGCCTCAGATCCTTGTCCAGGCCCAAGGATCCATTTTTCCCATGGCCTCCAGTGGCTTCAAAAAATGTGATCGGTACAGTAAGATGATGTCCCTCACCGACCCACATGACTGCTACCTCCGTTGCCTCGGGCTGGACCACAACAACTCGGATGGTGACTTTTGAAAGTCCATGTCCGCAAAGGCCATCAAGAGCCATCAACTGCAGCAGAAGTTGTTCCACATATCTAACTCTGTGCTAGAGTCCCCGGCGACACCATGCTCCAGGACCTCCTCAGGAGGCCCTCAACAGCCCACAGGGGGGTGTCTGGCCCTGTTTGCCCACAGGTGGTCCTCCATCACCACTGACTCCTGGGTGCTGCAAGTAGTCGAGGAGGGATACCTCCTCCACCTGCTATGGACCCCACCCTCGTTCTTCCCAGGAGAATCTGTAAGGCTTTTCCTTCATCAAACTCTGCTCCTCACGGAGCTCACAGGCTTCCTTACAGACAGGGCGGTGGAGCCAGTGCCCAAACATCTCTGGGGCAAAGGCTTCTACTCCAGATATTTCCTCATTCCCAAGTGGACAGGGGCCCTCAGACCCATCCCAGATCTACGGGACTTGAACAGATTTCTGGTGAGGGAGTTCAAGATGTTCTCCCTTGGAACACTGCTGTCTTACCTCCAGCATGGAGACTGGCTATGCTCCTTAGACAGAAGGATGCTTATACACATATCTTGATCTATCCCACCCACCAACAATACCTCCGGATCATGGTGGGAGGAGGTCACTACCAATACAGGGTGCTACCCTTCGGACTGGCATCATCGCTAAGGGTCTTCACCAAGTGCATAACGGTGGTTGCAGCCACCCTTGTCTCTAAGAAGCCTTCTTCTTTCTCTACCTGGACGACTGGCTCATAAGGGGAGGCACAACTGCAGAAGTGCACCCCGCCACTGAGCGCACCATCCACAACCTGCAGCATCTGGGGTTTGTTATCAACTATCCCAAGTCCCACCTCTGTCTGGCACAGTGCCTGGAGTTCATAGGGGCTCAGCTGTACACCCTCCAGGCCAAGGCCTTCCTCTCTCTGGAGAGGACAGAGCGCCTCAGGGCACTAGCCGAAGAAGTGCAAAACCGCCGGTTGGTGCCTGCTCACCTTCTCCTTCGCCTGCTGGGCCACATGGCCTCCATGGTCCACGTATGCCCACCTACATATAAGGGGCGGCTCAGTGGCGCCTCTGCTGCCAGTGGACACAAGCCATGGGCAGGCTTCAAGACAAGGTAAAGGTGACCTGCCAACTGGAGGACTCCCTCAACTGGTGGCAGATCCCCTGCTACCTTCAAGCCAGGATGCCCTTCCATGCACCCACCACCCAGAGGGTCCTCACTACGGATACCTCCCTGGGAGGATGGGAGCTCATTGCGAGGGCCTCCGCACCCAAGACACATGGTCTCAGATGGAGTGCCAGTTGCATATCAACTTCCTGGAACAACGGGTGATATCTCTGGCCCTCCGAGCCTTTTGCCACCGGTTGCAGCACCAATTGGTGCTGGTCCAGATGGACAACCAAATCGCAATGTTCTTTGTCAACTAACAAGGAGGCACAGGATCGTACTCCCCCTGCCAGAAGGCGTAAGCCCTCTCCTCATACGCAACGGGATGCTCCTGTGGGTGGTCTACCTTCTGGACCTGGGCAACACCCTGGCAGACAGGTTGAGCAGAGTCCTGCAGCTGCAAGATTGGCACCTAAACCCCAGAGTGGCCTTCCAGCTTTTCTGACTCTGGGGACCTGTTCCCCAGCCCAGACACACTCAGTTTCTCCGCTTCTGCTCCCAACGGCCGCACCCTTCCTGGATGGCAGTGGATGCGTTCCTCATCCTGTGGACGTAAGGCCTCCTTTATGCCTTCCTGCCGACACCACTGGTCACTAAGACCGTCTTCAAGGTCCAGCGCGACAGGGCATCACTGATTCTGATAGCCCTCCGGTGGCCCAGGCAAACTTGGTTCCTGTTACTTCTCTGTCTGTCAGCAGTGTCCCCGATAGTCCTGAGGCGCAGCCCAGGGGAACTCTCACAAGAGGAGGACTCTGTCCTGCACCCCAACCTGGGGTCCCTGTTGCTCATGTTGTGATTGCTGAAAGGGTAGCGCTAGCTGTCTTCAACCTCCCACATGATGTGGAGGAGATCCTTCTGGCCTCCCGAAGGCCTCCACGGGAAGGACGTACACCTTCAAATGGTATCTGTTTTCGGTGTGGTGCGAGGAGAAACAGGCAAACCCTTTCTCCTGCTTCGTGCAACTAGTGCTCCAGTACCTACTCCACCTGTCGCAGGTGGGACTGAAGTTCAACTTAGTCAGAGAGCACCTGAGCGCTATTGCGGCACACCACCATGCTGTCAAGGGCAAGCCTTTCTCAGCTCAGAACCTTATCTCTCATTTCCTGCGGGGCCTTATGCTATCCAATCCCTTGTCCGCCCACCATCGGTGGAATGGGATCTCTGTGGTGCTCTCACAGCTCACTAAGCCACCGTTTCAACCCCTGGCTACCTGCCACTTGTGGTACCTCTCCTGGAAGGTTGTCTTTCTCATGGCATTCATGTCTGCTCGCATGGTCAGCAAGCTATGGGCTCTTATGGCAGAGCCGCCCTACACGAGGTTCTACAAGAACAGAGTGGTGCTCCGCACACACCCTAAGTTTCTGCCCAAGGAGGTGTGCACCCAACCTTCTTCCCGAGGCCTCACGCTGTCAAGGCTGATACCATTCTCCATACTCTGGATTATAAAAGGGCCCTGACCTTCTATTTGCAACAGACTCGGGGCCACCACAAAGCACCTCTGCTCTTTGTCTCCTATGACCCCAGTCATCTGGGGCTTCCAGTAACTAAACAAACTCTGTCCACTTAGGTGATGGACTGCATTGCCCTTATCTGTGAGCAGGCTGTGTTCTCACTAGACCACTGGGCCATGGCGCACCATGTCGGAGCCATGGCTACCTCTGTAGCAAATCTGCGTTTCGTACCTGTTACGGAAATCTTCCAGGTCTCCATCTGGCCTTCAGGTCTATACCTTCGCAGCTCACTACTTCCTGGAGAAGGTGTCCTGACAGGATAGCACCTTCAGCCAGGCCATGCTCCATAATCTCTTTGGGGTGTAGGCAACTCCTGTCCTCTGACCCTTCTTTGTTAAGGCTACGGGTCTTGAAGAGTCTCTCAGTTGGGATTAATTGCTGCAGCTCACGGTTCACCTTCTCTGGTTGCCGTGGTATTTTGTACAGGTTCTCTGTAGCCTGTAGCTGGGGAGTCCCATATGTGAGGACTGATTTCCTGCTTGTTCCTGGAGAAAGCGTAATCACCTTTAACAGGTGTTCTCCGGGGACAGCAGGAACTGGTCTTCACAACCCTCCCTCCTTCCCTTGGAGTTGCTTCTTTACCGTATTTTAATTTTTTCCAGCTTAGCTATGTCATTAGACTGAGGCAAGATGGCACCCTTGGGCAGGAAGGGACCATGCATGCATGGTGCATCTCCCAAAGGCTTTCTTTGAAAGCTGGTGAGATGCTTCTATGAGACTGAGTCCTGCTGTCCCCGGAGAACACCTCTTACAGGTGAGTAACTATGCTATCCTTCCTCTCTCCCGGGAGATCAATGATCAGTAAATGTAGTGGTAGTAGTTTTAACATCTGTTGATCGGGATGCCTCTGGATGCACCAGATTGGAAGATAGTCAACAAATGGCAGCTTGAAAGGTAGGGGAGCCTGTTGTGTAGGTCAGTTTGTTCAGGGGCTGTGGTCTCCTCAGGAGGTTTCCTGGTTGATCACCAATTAGAGGCCAGAGCTATCCATCTGACTCAGAAGAGATTCCAGTCTCTCTAGGTGGGCTGTAGCATGCGTCAACAAGCAGGATGAAACTTGCAGTGCTGGGATGGCTCTCAAGGTTGCAGAACTGTGTCCTTGGGCAAAAGAGCATTTAAGAGCCCTGTCCACAACCCACAAAGCAGGCACTGACAGTGCGCAAACTGACTTAATGATTTGGAACACCATGGTTCCCAGCTTTGGGCATAAAACCTTCATGTGTTAAAGCTCATAGTGCAGAACTGAGGTCTTCAAGTATTCTTTCTGATGGTCACTCACAAAAATGCCAATGTATAGATAGTATTCAGCTGCAGGAAGGACTTGGATGCCCTGCTACAGGAGTGCCCTTGGAGGGGCTTTGGAATGCGCCCCCCCCCCCCAGGCCATTGCTGAACCGCCATCTGTGTACAGTTTTTGTTTTAGTCGGGCCTGTTGATTCTAGTGGTCTTGGACTGACTGCGCAGACCATGGTATGTGGATCTGTCGGGCTTTTGGGCAGCATCCATCTTGTGTTGCCTCAGGAGAGAGGCCTTCTGCAGCAGGAAGGAAATCCTATTTCCTTCTCATTTACGGCTTGGTCTTTGAGAGGCATAGGCTGTTCAAGAAGAGTCTCTGGAGTGGTAATGGACACCCTTCTGAGGTTTAGGCAGAGAGTTTGGCTTGTTTTCGAGCAGTAGTGTTCCCCTCGAACCCTGGAGGCCAATAAGGCAAACAGAGGGGCCGTTTTTGCAGCCTGGTCTTGACTAAGGTTTAGCCCTGAACTCTCTTGAGGTCAAGTAGCAGCTCTGGCATGCTACCATGTGTGAGTCCAAGAGATGTCCTTATTTTTGCACCCTTATGCCTTGTTTCCTTAAGGGAGTGATGTATATCCATCTGCCAGTGCAGCCGATGGTTCCTCAGTGGAGTGTTCAAGGCACTGAAAAGACTCTCCTTAGAGCCTATTTGTGCTGCCTCTCTCAAAGATTTGACTCTCAAGGTGGTTTCCTGGTAGTTATTGCATCTGTCAGGCAGGTGTCAGAACTTTTTGATTGTCTCAACTGCTTCTGACTCCTTGCATACTGTGCTGTCCTTCCTCCTAAAGGTGCCATCTTCATTTCACCTTAACCAGACAGTTGTTCTCCCCTCCTTTTCTGAGGAGACTCTTTGGTTAGATCTCTTTCTACATCTGGCAGACGTGAGGAGAGCATTGGTCAAATACCTGCACGTTACTAATCTCTTCAGTCACTCAGATCATCTTTGTCCTCTTCAGTGCTTTGTGGAAAGGACAGACAGTGGCCTCTGTTATCTGCTGGATTAAAGAGGCTATTAGTTCAACGTATCTTTTGGCCAGAAAACATGTGCTGGAGGGAATCGGAGCGTACTCCCCTAGGGCACAAGCCTTCTCTTGGGCGGAGTCCGTCTCTGTGTCTCAAGAGGATATCTGTAGGATGGCTAAGAGGTTGTCTTTGAGTACCTTTGTGAAGCATTACAGGTTGCATGTGGGAGCTAGTGCAGATGGCACTTTTGGCAGGGGCAGTTCTGTCCAGACTGCTTGGGTACATCCCACTTGTCTCGACTGGTCTAGCAGGATGATAAGGAAGGAGAAATTTTAGATACCTGAAAATGTCCTTTCCTTGAATCCAGCTAGACCTATCCAGGACCCACCCTGGAAGATGTTCTCTTACAGGTTTAGGAGCCCAGCTACTTCTTGATTACCTTGTCAGTCTTAAGTGTCTGACGCATAGTTATTTACAGTAGAACATAAGAACATAAGATATGCCATACTGGGTCAGACCAAGGTCCATCAAGCCCAGTATCCTGTTTCCAACAGTGGCCAGTCTAGGTCATAAGTACCTAGCAGTTTCCCCAAAAGACACAAGTTCCTCACTGCTTGTACTGGGTCAAGCATTGATATCCTGGGTCCCTTCTTAATAATGGTTTATGGACCTTTCCTCCAGGAACTTGTCCAAACCTTTTTTAAACCCAGCTACACTAACAGCCTTTACTACATCCTCCGGTAACAAATTCCAGAGTTTGATTACACATTGAGTGAAAAAATATTTTCTTTTATTAGTCTTAAATAGTTTACCCTGTAACTTCATTGCATGTCCCCTAGTCTTTCTATATTCTGATAACGTAAACAGTCGATCTACGTTTACCCATTCATTAATTTATAGACTTCTATCATATCTCCCCTCAGCCGTCTCTTTTCCAGGTTAAAGAGCCCTAACCTTTTTAGACTTTCTTCATAGGAGTATCCTTCCATCCCCTTTACCATTTTAGTGGCTCTTCTCTGAACCTTTTCTAATAACTCTATATCCTTTTTAAGATACGGCGACCAGAATTGCACACAATATTCAAGGTGCGGTCTCACCATGGAACGGTATAGAGGCATTATAATATCTTTTGTTTTATTTTCCATTCCTTTCCTTATGATACCTAGCATTCTATTTGCTCTCTTGGCTGCCGCTACACACTGGGCTGAGGGTTTTAACATGTTATCCATGATATTTCTTTCAGTTCGTCCGCAGTATCACTCATGACTGTAGTGGTATTTAAAGGTAACATCCCTACATCTTCCTCAGTAAAGACTGAAGCAAAGAATTTATTCAGTCTCTCTTATTGCCCCTTTTACCCCTCTATCATTTAATGGTCCAACTGACTCTCTCACAGGTTTTTTGCTACAAATGTACTTGAAAAAGTCTTTATTAAGCATTTTTGCATCCACAGCAAGCTGCTTCTCAAATTCTCTCTTTGCCTGCCTTATCAATGCCTTGCATTTAACTTGCCAGTGCTTGTGCTGTTTCCAGTTTTCGTCGTTTGGCTTTTTTTTTTTCATTTCCTGAAAGATGCTTTTTTGGCAACAACAGCTTCTCTGACTTCACCTTTAAATCATGCTGGCAGTTTTTTGGACTTCCTTCAACTTTTCTTAAAGTGTGGAATACAGCTGGTCTGAGCTTCCAAGATAGTATTTTTAAACACCACCCAAGCTTGATGTAAGTCTTTAACCTTTGCAACTGCTCCTTTTAGTTTTTTCTTTACTATTTTCCTCATTTTATCATAGTCTCCTTTTCGAAAGTTAAAAGGTAGTACTGTGAATTTCCTTACTATCCCTTCTCCATTAATTAAATCAAACGTGATCATGCTATGATCACTATTGCCAAGTGGCCCCAACACCCTTGTCTCTTGCACCAGATCTGGTGTTCCACTAAGGACTAAGTCCAAAATGGCTTTCCCTCTGGTCGGTTCATGAACCAGCTGCTCCAAAAAGCAGTCATTTATTTCATCTAGAAACTTTAGAACCAGCTGCTCCAAAAAGCAGTCATTTATTTCATCTAGAAACTTTATCTCCCTAGCATGTCCTGCCGTGACACTGATCCAGTCGATACTGGGGTAATTGAAATCACCCATTATTATTACCATTCTGTAACTTATGTTAGCTTCCCTGATTTCTTTGAGCATTTCATCATCCATTTGTTCATTCTGGCCTGGCGGTCGATAGTACACCCCACTGCCATCGCCTTCCCCTTTTTACATGGAATTTCAATCCATAGAGATTCTACAGCGAATTTTGTTTCCTGCAAAACTTTAATCCTTTGCGACTCAATGCCCTCTCTAACATAGAACACTACCCCTCCACCAATTTGATCAGCTCTATCATTACTATATAGATTGTACCCAGGTATCACAGTGTCCCACTTGTTGTCCTCCTTCCACCATGTCTCTGAGATACCAATCATATGTATCTTCTCATTTAGTGCTATATATTCTAACTCTCCCATCTTATTTTTTAGACTTCTTGCATTTGCATACAAGCACTTTAGAGAATGTATTTTATTCATATTAATCTGGTTCTCGGTAGGCAGGGGTCATTTGGAATCTTTAAGCTCTGTCTGCTCTTTACTCCAGGACACTTGGGCTACCTTTGTCTTTATTGGAACCTCTCTGCTGATGTGCCCTAACTTCAGTTTTTTGGTAGTATCCTTCAAGGATACATTGTACAGAACCATGCACTCTTGGGCGACTGTTGGCTCTCCCCTATTATCTAGTTTAAAAGCTGCTCTATCTCCTTTTTAAAGGTTAATGTCAGCAGCCTGGTTCCATCCCGGTTAAGGTGAAGCCCATCCCTTCTTTTCCCTGAATGTTCCCCAGTTCCTAACAAATCCAAAACCCTCATCCTTGCACCATTGTCTCATCTGCACATTGATACTCCAGAACTCTGCCTGCCTTTTGGGTTCTGCATGTGGAACGGGAAGCATTTCAGAAAACGCTACCCTGGAAGTTCTGGATTTCAACTTCCTACCTAAAAGCCTAAATTTAGCCTCCAGAACCTCCCTACCACATTTTCCTATGTCATTGGTACCGACATGTACCAAGACAGCAGACTCCTCCCCAGCACTATCTAAGAGGGTTAAATACTTTTTCCAAACATTTGTTGCAATTTTTAGTAACATAGTAAATGATGGTAGATAAAGACCAGTATGGTCCATCTAGTCTGCCCAGTACGATGCCAAGAGGTGGTACACCTGCCGCTGCGTGCAGGCCCCCCTCCACTGTTCCCTCTAAGCTGTGCGCGCGCGCGCGCACACCTCGCCGAGCTAGCGCACATACTTTAAAGCAGAGCGCACAAAAATTACGGCTCTGATTCTGATAGAAAACACCACAGACGTCTTAAAATTTAAAAGTTATGATTGTAATTACTAGAAATTTCCCGTTTCATTTAGTAATCGTCTATTTTCATTTAATTTGATTAAAATCAATGTGGTGTACATTCTGTATTCTCCCCATGTCTTTGTCCAGGGGTGATCCCGCCACTCCATGTAGGATACCCCTATATGTTAAGAAATTAGATGGTTCAGATTATTTTGATATTTTCTTGTTCCTGTAAAGGGATCCACTGTGTCTGTCCCATGCCCTTTTGAACTCCGTCACTGTATTTGCCCCCACCACTTCCATCGGGAGCGCATTCCAAGCATCCACCACCCTTTCAGTGAAAAAGTATTTCCTGACATTGCCTTTCAATTTACCACCTTGTAGCTTCATGTTATGCCCTCTAGTTTTGCAACTTCTCCGTCTTTTGAAGAGGTTTGTTTGTTCATTATTTCTCTTTAAGTGTTTAAAGGTCTGAATCATATCTCCCCTGTCCCTCCTCTCCTCCAATGTGTACATGTTTAGGTCTTCAAGTCTCTTCTCATAAGGCTTCTGACGCAGGCTCCAAATCATTTATGATTGGTTATTAATGCTGGCAGTTTCTTATGAGTTTTTTCAGTCTTGCTTATAACTTGGGAAGTTTTATACCTTCTTCTGCCACTGCTGCAACATTGATTTTACCAAATAATATTGTCATTGAAAATTGCTCAAATCTGCCCTCACCTACTGACAAGGGAGCATAGCCCACTCATCTGAACCCAATCTATCAAGATTCAAGGAAAGAAAATGATCAGGTATGTAAAATTTCTCAATTATGGCAGAGCTTATTTTTAAGATTCTATCCATTCATTGATCACTGGCTAGAGCACCTTTCCTTTTGGCGGTCTCTCACGCTGTCTGCTTTTCTTCTCGATGCTCTATTTCTTTTATCCTCCTGCCCATCTCCACCATTTCTCTCCTTAGCTCAGCCATTGCCTCTGTGATCTCAAGCTTCTACTTTGTTATCTAGCTCCTCATTTCATTTTATTAAATATCTTCTTCATCAGAGCCCCTAATTAGCTCTCTCACTTGAGTTGAATCCCTAGGCCTCCACCATTGGTGTACTCTTCTGTCACTTGCTTCCCTATCTCCACAGTGGCACGCTTAAGTTTAATCCAGTTTTTATACCCTGCTTAAGCCATAAGCTCAGAGCAGTTTACCAAAACAATATAATTCAGAATTACAATTCACAATACATTAAACCACTCATAATATTCCATATACTACCACACTGACATCTTTCCTTCCTTGACCTTAGTAGGAGTATTTCTGCTGTGTTCAGGTGCATGATCTCTCTTTTTAGGGTGTATAGTCATGGTTCTCCCCAGAGCTTTGTTTATGCTTCCATTAACCTTGGCTGATATAATTTCCTAACTACTGTAGAAATTTAAAGTGACCAAAGATTAGAAGAGCAGTCCAGTCCCCCACAAGGCCAAATGTTATGAAGGCAGTGATTCTCAGTCAAAGTATTATGGTATTGCCATCCCCTAATCCAAATCTGAATCAGCTAAACTCTTCTGACAGATCTGGTGATCTTTGTAAGTTGATAGTGAGGAGGTCAAATGTGAGCAATGTCACTTCATTGCATCTTGTGATGATCTAGGAACTTTTATAGCTTAACAGGATCAGTGTATATGATAATTGTAGCGGTAGTGTATATAACAGTCATGCGAGCAGGGTACATGAGCCCCTATTATGTTCACAGTTCTTTAAGGTGTTGCCACAGTCAAAAATGCCTTCCTTTTTTGAGCAGTGGTTTTGGCTAAATCTTAGATGAACAGTATCTTTCCCCTTTGAAGTAAGATGGAGGACAACATTTTGGCAGTAACCTGAATTTCCAGTTCTTGGAGGTAGTGAAAAAAATTGACCTCTGTATAGGCCGCAGCTGTTTTGTGCTCATGAGGGGGCAGGAGGGAACCCACTGGGCATGTTTAATCTTGAGCCTTTGTAAAAGTTATATCAATAAATTGTGGACTAGTTTCTTCTTTAAAAGCTATCATGTTTGCCTCTTTAGCCCTTCATGATGCCCTTTCTCTGGTTATTGTTCTGGTTGTGATTAGACTGCTCTTCCAGGTCTACCTGCAGTCTTTGAATAGCAGTGGTATTGCTAGAGATTTACTTCACTTGCCATTCCAGTTGACCAAGCAGCTAATGGCAGGCAAGTAATTAGTTACTGAGATTCTCCAACAGTAAATATTTTTAGTAGTTTCAAGCTGAGTAGGCATCATGTTGTTTTATTCTTGGAGCCCCTTTAACATTGGAGCCAGTTTCACAGCTGCTTTCACTGCTATTTTTTTTCCAGGGTGGATGGGTCTAATGTATGCTGTTTAAGACCCAACAAAGTTGCAAATTGTGGATCAGATTTAGCAGGCCCACAAAGAGTTCAGTGATCTTAGTAAAAATGTCACTACTCAGGAAAGCTCAGCTGATGTCTGCTCAGGTGGAACTCTGCAGCGCTCTTTCTCCCCCCCCCCCCCCCCATGAGAGGTCAAATTTAGATATAGCATCTCGGGGATTTAAGGAGCTAAAGTGAGGAAAGAAGATCTCTCACTAATTTCATTTTTATAATCTCACTAAAGATCAAGCTATTTCAAAGATGTTTATGCTAGATTCTATAGATACAGTAAAAACAAAGGACCTGAGACCCAACACAATCTACAGCAAGTCCTGGGTTCCATAGGAATTGTAGAACAATCAAGAGACAACTTTTTAAACCTGCATTGCTAGCAAATATATTTAGATACTTGCAACTGCCTCCCCAGTGGTAGCTGCTGTTCATTGATGTTGAATATGAGAATATGTGAGGGATCAGAATAATAAAGGCTAAACAATATAGTAGGAGAAATTCATTTATCTTCCAAAGTATTTGAGGACCTGCTTGTTCCTAATAAGCAACAAATCTTTGAATGTCAAGTTCAGGGGATTTATATTAATGTTTTTCTTTTTTAATCCTAGATTGGAATGCAGATTTCAGGCTTGATTCTTTGTGACAAAAAAAATGAATCAGAGCCATATTTTTCTGGGATTTTGGAAAGAAGCTAACTTAGGGTAGCAAAGCTCTTTGGGTAATAAAGCTGCTGCACACAAGCCCAGGAAATTATCTGTCTGTCTGTCTGTCATTAGTATCTGGAGTATGTGTTTTGGTTTGTGATCTATTTGTTGGAGCAAAATCGTCTGTTAAAGAAAACTTAATTCACACTGTAAAGAGCAAACACCCCTGTGTTTCTAAGAATTGGTATTTCCTGCTTTCACAAACAGTCATGTGCATAGTTCTGCAAGGCCTGATGCCTCTGGAGCTTTCATTTTTCTGTACAGCACCACCATATCGCAGTCTTTATAGAATTACTGTGAAATCTGCTGGCCTTACTCTGAATATAAGGAAATAGGCAGAAATATCTTGATCAGGTTTTGGGACAGGCAATCGTGGTGGTGAATATTTTTTGGTTCTTCCAGAAATCAAGCAGAAGATTGAGCTGCTGATGTCAGTTAACTCTGAGAAGTCGTCCTCTTCAGAAAGGTACAGCTACATCTCTTGCATGAAAAATTAATGGTGTAGCAGTGTTAACTCCCTCACCCATCCCAGCATAGGACCACTTCTGTCACGTTTGCTAATATTGTAGTTGTACTGCATGCTGGTTATGGTACTGTACTGAATCTGTGTTAAAGCTTTGTGTCTTTTAAGCAAAGGGGTTACACCTTCATTTGAATTAAACATAAACAGCTGCAGCATGCAAATGCTTTACAGCATTATGCTGGTGTTAATAAGCTGCTATTAAAGGATCTGTTTTTGTTTTTGTGTTTCTTGACTAGCAAATGCATCTTGTTGTTTTTTTTAATGTCAATTTCAGAGAATGGCTATTGTAGTATTTAAAGCTAGCACTTTCGCTGAATTAAATCTGGCTCACTGGACATGAAAATTTGGTTGTGTTTGTATCTGCTATTATGTAGAAAGGGAGTGTCCTTTGCAAATAGCTTAGGAATTGCAAATCCTAAGATTAGTCACATTCTGTGAAGATGGATGTGATGCTTCTTCGAGTCTGTGCTAGGAAATGGAACAGACGCTGTCTGCAGTAATGGTTCGTGCCTGCAGGTAAGGATAAAATGACTCAGAAGTGGTTTCAAAACAACAATTCTACCTAATCATCAAATTTATAACTAGTTCAATCAAGTCTCTTGGAATAAATATTTGTATTAAAAAAAATATCCATGCTTCATTTTTCCCAAGGATGTTCTGTTATGCTGTTTTGCTGAAATTAAGTTTCTGATGGAAATGGGATCTCTGATTATTGCAGAGCGAAGGCAGCAAAACAGCAAGCCTTTAAAGACAACATCTGTCTATGTATTTCTGTGTTGTTTTTGGGCTTGGCAAATCATTTTCAGTATATATTTGTGACATCTTAAGGAACTGCTATCCATCTTTCTGAAGGAGTTTTACAGCAGTCTATAAAGATGATAATTTTTAGAAGGGACAATACTATTGTGTGTATTTTAATAAATTACAGTAGATGGGGATAATTTAAAATAGCATGTCTATAGTTTTGAACAGATACCTGAGATGAAAAGTAAATATTTCAAGAATTAAGTGCAGTGTGGAACATAGCTTGAAAAACCAAATGAATGCTTAAATTAGATTTCTTAGTATGAGCAAAGAGAGACATATGACAATAGCCCCAAACGTCCTTCAGTATTGTGTCCTACATAACAACATAGACATGTAAAATAGAGAAAATGGTGTAATTTTTTTTTTGGGGGGGGGGCGGGGGTTAGAGGAATGAGCCTCATTTCAAACTATGTCAAAACACGTGAGACACGTGTATAGAAATAGCTATTGCATTTTTCTTTTCACAGAACAGCTGATTAAGACCATTTTTGTTTGATTTGATAGGAAAACGACCTATGATGGTTTTCCAGCAGAATGATGCTAGTAAGGAGGAAGGTGAATGTGTGTAGCAAAGAAGTGACAAAGAAGGATAGCAGTGATGGTGTTAGGGCTTTCTGCTTGTAGGATTTACAAGTATGATAGTAGAGAAAATCTGATTGCTATCAATTCATTTTGCTCTGAAGACCAGAAGGGAAGCTGCTAACTTAATATTTTTAAGCGCTTACCTACTACTGTTTAGGATTACTTAGAAAGGATTTTGGTGGATAAATTGAAATGGAATATAAGATTATGGTTATATTTGCCTCTTACCTAGCCATTTTTTTATGAAAACTGTTTCTTTGAAATATTGCAAATAATATATTGAATTCATGCATTTTAGCACCGTCTTGTCAGTAGCTATGTAAGTGTACTATTCCTAAGCAAACATTGGTATTGGTAGGAGAATTGCAGCTGTTCTGTGGTTGGTAGGCATAAGATATTTTATTTTGCTAGTAATCGGAACTGAGGTAAATCTCTGAATATGTACAGTTTATGTACAACTATGTAAGTGCTCCAGTTCTCTTTGACTGTGCTTCTGTTGAGTTTGATAACAGAACATGATTTTCCCTGGGACAGGGAAGTGTGTTAAGTAGGGTTCTATATAACTTTAGTCTAAATCTACTTACACCACTGAGCAATCCTTTCAAGGGCAGTAATTTTCTTTTAATTGGATATGATTGATGGGCACCAGGAAACAAATGCAGATTTCCAGTACGTCCCTCCAGTCCAGTCTAGACAGATGGGTTATGCTCCTCCACCAGCAGGTGGAGACTGAGAACACAACTCAAAAGTGCGTTATTAGTAGCCTGTGCCCACTGACAACAGCCTGTATTCTCAGTCTCCAGCAGGTGCAGCTTGTGATTTGGGCCGATGTCAGTGTATATGCCTGGGGTGCAAAACCCATGGTGCTGGGTCCCTCCCCCTCTCCTTCCCAAAGCCGCTTCCCCCTTGGAGAGCTCTCTCTGTCGTCCTCCCCAACCTTTGGGAAGGGGGCCAGATGTAGAGCTGACTCTGCGCCTTTAAGGCATTGAAAAAAAAAAAGAAAAACAGGAAAGAAAAGCAGGCAGAAGCAGCAACAGAGACTGGCTGCTGGATCAGTGGCGGTCTGTAGGGGATGCAACATCCAGGTAAGTCTGGGGTCAGCTCCGGGCATGTGTTGGTGTGCACGGGGGAGATTCTGCAGGCTGCAGGGTCCTAGGCTTGGGATGGATTGTGGCTGGTGTGTTGCGTGCGTCAGCCGCAGAGCCCAGTCTCTGGAGTTTGGGCTGTGCCGCAGTTGCCTGTGGGAGAACGCAACTGTTGCAGATTGCCTCAGGGGAGGCCCGGGGGGGAGGGGCAGAATCATGCAAGGCGTCTGAGGTGGCAAGAGGGTGCTCCTGGGGATGGTAGCAGTCTTCAGTTTTGATGGGAACGGCTGGCATTTTGTCTACATCAGGTACTGCAATCAGAAAAAGCTTGGATTCCTCATGTTTGCAACAGGTGGCTGATTCCTTATCTGGACCCTCAGAGATGACAGTAGGTGACGGTGGTGGACCCAGGGGCGGCTCCTTTTTCCCCCCAATTTATCCTGTTGCTACAGCAGGGCCAGGGAGAAGGATCCCCAGCCACCACCAGACTTTCCTTGATTAAGGGCCCAGGACTCCCGGTTGTGGCTAAGCGTCTGCAATGGGACAGAGCGGAAGACGACATGGCTGCCCTACAAATCTCTACCGGCGGCACCAACCAAGCTTCCGCCCAAGAAGCTGCTTGAGCCCTAGTAGAATGGGCCCGCAGCCCCTCAGGCACCGGCCTGCCTTTCAACACATAAGCCGATGCAATCGCCTCCTTAATCCACCTCGTGATGGAAGCCTTAGACGCTGCCTCACCTCTCCACGGACCGGCAAAGAGAACAAACAGCCTCTCTGACCTGCGGAAGCACGCCGTACGCCGCAGATACTTCTTCAACGCCCGCCGGACGTCCAACTTCCTCTTTATCAATCCCAAGGAGTCCGAGCTGAACACGGGTAAAGAAATGTCCTGATTCAAGTGAAACGGCGACACCACCTTAGGCAGAAACGCCGGAAATGGCCACAGAACCACCTTGGAATTAAAAAAGGTGAGATAAGGTTCCTTGCAGGACAACGCTTGCAGCTCCAAAATCCGCCGAGCAGAACAAATGGCCACCAGGAACACAACCTTCAACGTAAGGTCCTTCACCAAAGCCGCACCCAAAGGCTCAAACGGAGCACGCTCCAGCGCCTCCAACACCAGCGGAAGCTGCCATTTGGGCATCAAACGCCTCCTTGGCAGTCTCAAAAGCGAAACCGCTTCAGAAACCGCTTAATATCCAAATGGTCTCCAATAGAACGGCACGCAATCCGTCCTCTATAACAGGACAAGGCCGCAACCTGTACCTTAAGGGAAGCCGCAGCCAGCCCTTTCTCAAAGCCGTCCTACAGAAACTCCAGGATCCGAGAAATGGACGCCCTAAGGGCCTCAGAACCCCTTTCCGTGCACCACGCTTCAAATACTCTCCAAACCCAGACATACGCTAATGACGTAGACCGCTTCCTGGCTTTCAGCAGCGTGGAGATCACCGCCCCGGAATAGCCTCTCGCCCTTAACCTGGCCCTTTCAATAGCCAGTCCGTAAGCGAGAACCGATCCACATGCGGCATGCAGAGAGGCCTCTGCGTCAACAGGTCCGCCCGCACTGGAAGCCGCCACGGCCTCGCTGCCAAGAGCCTTAACAGGTCCGCATACCACGGTCGCTAGGGCCAGTCTGGGGCAATCAGGATTACCTGTCCTCTGAACCTTTCTATCCGTTGTACCACTCTGCCTATTAGCACCCACGGAGGGAAAACATAGAGGAGCTGGCCCTCCGGCCAGGGCTGAATGAGAGCATCTAGGCCCTCCGACATTCTTTCTCTTCTTCTGCTGAAGAAACGACTGGCTTTTGCCGACTGAAAGGTTGCCATCAAATCCATCACCGGCATGCCCCAGCGGCGCACTATCATGTCGAATACCTCCTGATGCAGAACCCACTCCCCCGGGTCCACTCGCACCCGACTGAGGAAATCAGCCTCCACGTTGTCCACCCCTGCTACATGCGCTGCCGACACTGCCCGAAGATGCTCCTTGGCCCAACCGCACAGGCTCTCTGCCTCGGCCTCCAGTGCCACACTGCTGGTTCCCCCTTGCCGATTGATGTACGTCACCGCGGTCGCGTTGTTGGAAAACACGCAAACCGCTGCCCCGCAGAGATACTCCTGGAAACTCTGCAGAGCCAGAGCCACCGCCCGTAACTCCAACCTGTTGATCGACCAAGTCCTCTCCTGAGTGTTCCACCGACCCTGCGCGAACTGTCCCTGGCAGTGAGCTCCCCAGCCGCTCAGACTGGCATCCGTCGTCAAGGCCACCCAGTCGGGCACCTCGAGGGGCTTTCCGGACACCAGAGAACTGGGTGCCAACCACCATCGGAGAGCTACACGCGTCTCGGGCGGACAAACAAGTCTTCGAGATAGCGGGTCCCGCTGATGTGACCAGCGCCGAAGTAGCGCTCTTTGCAAGGGCCTCATATGCGCTCTCGCCCACGGTACCAACTCTATGGTTGCCGCCATCGTACCCAGAAGTTGCAGATATTGCCATGCTGTGGGTGCCTTCCTCTTCAGAAACTTCCAGACTAACATCCTCAGCCTTCGCGCCCTCTGCTGAGGGAGGAACACTTGACCAGACCTTGTGTCGAAGCGAGCCCCTAGGTATTCTATGTGTTGAGCGGGTACTAACTTGCTCTTCGCCCGGTTGACCACCCAGCCCAGGCTCTCGAGAAAACTCACCACCCTGAACGTAACTCGCTCGCTTTTGCTTCTGGACTTCGCTCGAATTAACCAGTCGTCCAGATATGGATGCACCAAGATGCCTTCCCTGCGCAAAGCAGCCGCCACTACCACCATAACCTTTGTGAAGGTGCGCGTCGCCGTCGCCAATCCGAACGGTAAGGCCCGGAACTGAAAGTGACCGAAGGGAACCGCGAAGCGAAGATACTGGTGGTGCTCCTGCCGGATGGGGATGTGAAGGTACGCTTCGGACAGGTCGAGGGAGGTGAGGAATTCTCCCCTCCGAACTGCCGCAATTACCGAACGCAGGGTCTCCATATGAAAGTGAGCCACGCGAAGTCAACGGTTCACTCCCTTGAGATCTAGAATGGGCCGAAAACCTCCGTCCTTCTTTGGCACCACAAAATAAATCGAGTATCGACCGCATCCGAGTTGCTCTTGGGGAACCAGCTATATAGCTCTGAGGTCGAGAAGCCTTCATACCATCTCCCGCACCGCCCCATACTTGACCGCAGCTCTGCAGGGAGACTGCACGAAGGCATTGCGCACTGGCCGCCGTAGTTCCAGTGCGTAGCCCTCTCGGATGACCTCCAGGACCCACTGATCTGAGGTAATCTGGACCCAGGCAGCATAGAACTCCTGTAACCTCCCTCCCACGGAGACTAGGGGCCCCTGGGTCCGCCTGATCTCATTGTGATTTCCTGAGGCCAGAGGAAGAAGAGGAGGCGGAAGAGGGCGCACCAAAACATCTTCCTGCTCCCCGGAAACCACGAAACCCCTGACTCCTGCCGGGAAATCTGCCTCTCTGACCCGTACCGAACCTAGAGGGACGAAATCTACGGAAGTCTCGCTGTTGGCCCCTGCCAGCCTACTTAATCGTCCCTGCTTGGGTTTATCCTCAGGCAATTTTCCGCCTTTCGATTCGCCCAGCTCTTTGACCAATTTCTCCAGGTCGTCGCTGAACAAGAGCCAGCCTTTAAAAGGCAGCTTGCTCAACCTCGCTTTAGATGAATTATCAGCTGACCAATTACGGAGCCACAGATAACGCCTCGCTGCCACCGCCGATGCCATGCTCTTTGACAAGCCCCGCATCAGATCGTAGTGGATGTCCGACAAGTAGGCCGCCCCCGACTCCAGGTGAGCGACCTCCCCGGACTTGTCGCCTTCCTGCTCTGCTTGGGCCTGCTGGGACTATCGCAAGCACACCCTGGCTACCCAGGCCCCGCAAATCGCCGCCTGAAGCAATAGAGTGTTGATATCAAAAACCTGCCTCAGTAAGGCATCCAGTTTCCTATCTTGCACATCCTTGAGGGCCGCGCTGCCCTCCACTGGGATGGTAGTCTTTTTTTATTACTCCAGCCATGGCCACATCAACCTTGGGAGGCTTGAAAACCTCCCTATCTTGCTCCACCAGCGGGTATAGTCTACTCATCACTCTGGACCCCTTGAGCGTCGCCTCCGGTACGTTCCACTCCTCCTGAATCAACTCCTGGAACAGCCGGTGAACCGGGAACGCTCTCTGAGACTTCCGAAAGACTTGCAACAGCGGATCCTCCAGAGTCTTATCTTCCGCCGGTGCCTGGGCCGGCATGTTCAGGGTTCTCAGTGTCTCTGCAATAAGAGCCGGAAGCTCATCCCTACGGAAAACCCGCACTACTCTAGCCTGTTGCTCTTTGTCCTCAATTTCTCCTTCCTCAAGTTCCTCTTCCACGGCCAGACTCCCACCATCCTCATCTGAGAGCTGCCCCTCCGAGAGAATCGAGTGAGCCCCAAACTCGGCATCCACTCGCGGCCTCTTGGCTCAGAGCTGGGTCTCTGCGGTGGGGCCTTGCCCCGACCTTCTCGCTCCTACCCCTTCCAGGCCTTCCTTTGCCTGGCTAGGTGGTAAACCCCCCGCAGCGCGCTGCAGGAGGGCAACAAAGTCAGCCGAGAATATGGACTCCAGCCCCTTGGACCAGGCTAGTTGCGGGACCGGGGCGTCCGGACCAGAGGAAGGCCCTGCTACTGCTCCCCTCAGGGCTAAACTGGCTCCGGAGGCACCCGCTGGACCTGCCTCCACCTCTTGCCGTTGCTCCGCATCCCTTTCGGGAAGCTCCATGGCAGCCGCCTCTTTAGCACAGGCCTTACAGACGCCTGAAACCGAAACGGAACTTTTCTTGGCCCCACAAATGAAACACTGAGGTCTTGACGGCATAACCCCCTCGAGCAGGCCCCGTCCTGTCCACCTGCTCACCTACACGCTTGCACTCTAAAATCCTTCCTTCGCTTTTTTTTTTTTTTCAGACACGCACCTCACAACTTCAGCTGAGCTCTAAACAGACAAAAAGAAAATTATCCCACAGGCTTGCGCTCTAGCGTCCTGAAAACCGCTGCTCTGCCCAGCCGGGAAGCCCGCCGCTTGCCTGAGCTTCCCGCCCTGACACCACGTGGCCGGGCCTGCTCTGCAGAGTGCAGCGTGCGCTGCTCGCGCTGCCTGTCTGACGTTCGCCTGCCCGCCCTCTTACCTCTGCCGAGTCTACAACCCGGAATGAGCGGGCCTCCGCTGTCTCCTCTCTCTCCTCTCCGGAGACGAAGTCGGACTCGGGCCACGTCTGGTGCTCCACACGGAGGTCCATGCTGGGGACCTCCGCAGCCAGCCAGAGACGCTCTCGCAGGCAATTCCTCTGCCGTGCGCCTGGCTGTACTTTTCCTTCTCCCCCGGTTCAGCTCTCCCGTTGCTGACAGAGAGCGAACCCGGTGCTATCAGTACACACTGCTTAAGACCCTCCGAAGCCGGGACACAAGCAGAATGGAGGAAAGTCCGCCGCACCTTAAAGCAACAGCCCTTGGAGAACTAATTAAAGGTAAATACACCCTCTTTAATTGAACCCCCTTTCCTTTCTTTTTTTTTTTTTTTTAAACTAAGCCCCACTACTTTAACTAACTATCCTTAATTGTTCCTCCAGTGAGCCCGGAGCTCCAGGCTCACCACCTATTCAGCTGCTTGGAGACTGAGGTAACTGTTGGAGGCAGGCGGATCCCTGAGAGATATACTGATGACATCACAAAAGTGGGACGTTCCTCAGTCTCCAAGCTGCTGAATGAGGTGGACAACTCAGAGGTCCGGGACTAGACTGGGGCTACGATCAGGAATGTCACATTTTTGACACATTCAGCTGTAATAAACACTGTTTATGTAAGCAGATCTCAGCAGATAAAACAGCTTGTTTTGCACTATTGCATCCTGTTGTCATTTTATAGATCATAGGTTAGGTTTTTTCATTTTTATTTTTAAAGTGATTTCCTTATACTGCTAGGCCAACCCAGACAAATGGGTTATACCCTTTTGTCAGCAGGTGGAGGCAGACTTGAGCAGCCTTCAATGATGTCATCTTAGGTTATGGTTCAGCAGCCATAAGAAGCAGTGTTATGGCCTGAGTGCTTGTCTTAGGGTCCAACCTTGCTTGGAGCAAGGTTCACCTTTGTCTCCTTAAGCTGACAGCAGTCCTGGTTCCAGAGCTGTTACCCATAGATTCCAGCACTAAGGTGGGCAAAAAGGTGCAGAAACCCCCCTCCCTGCCCCCAGGGCCCCAGAAGTGGATGGTAAGTTTGCCCCCCCCTCCCTCCCCTCTTCTTGCTATCCTTGTCTGCGTGCTCTTTTTTCAGGGAACTTTTTTCTATGTCCTTATCTCCAGGAACAAGCAGGAATGCAGTCTTCACATTTATTTAGTTAGTTAGCTGGATTTCTATACTGCTTTTCACCGGGTCAAAGTGGTGTACATGGAACACTTCAATTGAGTTTGCATAGAACATAGACTTTGTACAAAAACCTTAGGTTAACATAAAAGTGAAATTTACAAGTGGCTGGATACCAATTTGGTAGTTATAAAGGTCTCCCCAAACAGTCACTACATCATCTACAACTTGCACAACACACAGCAGCCCAGAAACATAACAGGAACAAAGAGATCTGACCATATCACACCCATTCTTAAACTACATTGACTCCCACTGGCTAGCTGGATAAAGTACAAAACAATAATAATTTTCAAAATTATTCATAATATCTCAGCACTCTGCCTGGAGTCTACAATTCACACAGCAGCAAAGGGCAGAGAAACTTGGAAATGCCAGCAAAATAAGTTAGCTCTCCAACCCGAGCTAACTAAATGCAATCAAATGCGGAAAAGAACATTCTCATTCTACGCCCAGACCTCTGGAATCTTCTCCCTACAGAGCTAAGAATAATATCAGAGCTCTCAGAATTCTGCAAGAGACTAAAAACCCACTTATTCAAAGAACACTTTAAGGACTAAAGATACCGCCTATACAATACAAGATACCTTTCACTCAGCTGTATATAAGTTATCATGTAAACTGTTGTTATAACTATCTTATATTATGCTAAACACAGTTCTATGTAAAGTTAACGTTCCTGTTACATGTAAACCACTTTGATTTCATGACTAAGCGGTATAGAAAAACAGTTAAATGTGTTGTGCAAACAGGTGGGTTTTTAGCAGTTTTCTGAACTTCGTGATGTCATTAGAGTTCCTGATGTCTGAGAGGGAGTTCCAGAGAGAAGGGGCATAAAGTTCAAATGCTCTCAGGCAGGCTTTCTGGTTGCTTCTCTGTTTTTCTGTCGGTATTATTAGGGTGTTGGTGGCGGATTTTCTCATGGGTCTCGTTGACGAGCGGGTATGAAGAAGCGTTTGGAGGTATGTATAAGAGATTGTTAATGGTTTTGAAAGTTAGTAGGAGAGCTTTGTATTGTATTCTGGCTGGGAGAGGGAGCCAGTGAAGGTGTTTGAGAATAGGTGTGCTGTGATCAGTTTTGGTTGTTTCTTGAACTGCACATGCTGCGGTGTGGAGGGCTGTTTGGAGGGGGTGGAAGGTAGCTTGAGGGAGTCAGTTGGAGTATATGGAGTTGCAGTAGTCAATGTGGGGGAGGGTGAGAGTTTGAAGGGCAGATCTGAAGTCGGAGGGTTCTAAAAGTGGGCAGAGACATTGCATAGTGCAGATCTTGAAGTAGACTTCTCGTCGTTTTTGCAATTTGTGGCTTGAAAGTTAGAAGCTGGTCGAGGGTGATACCAAGGTATTTGATTTTGTTTTTGACTTGGATGTCGTAGTTGTCCAGCGTGATGGTCCTGGGGGGGAGGGATGAAGGTCTTGTCCTTAGTGATGATTAGTACTTCTGGTTATTTTGTTTTTGGGTTTTTTTTTAAAGATTTATTGACAGATGTTTTTGTTCTGGCCATGTGGTGACATCTGCAAAGGATTTTTATAGGATGTGGAGTGATGGGTGGGCTGTGTTGAAGGGGGTGTATAGCATAATATCATCTGTGTATATGTGGAAGAGGATGTTATAGGATCGGAGGATTTTGCAGAGTGGTTGCATGGATATGTTGAAAAGCATGGCGGAGAGTGTGGATCATTGTAGGACACCCTGTGTTTGGGTGTATGACGCTGAGGTGCAGGTTCCGATCTTCACTAGTTATTGCCGGTTGGTGAGGTAAGATTGAAATTAGTTGAGGACTGTGCTTTTTATTCCGATTGCTTGTAGTCGTCGGATTAGGATGTTGTGGTTGATGGTAAGAACATAAGATATGCCATACTGGGTCAGACCAAGGTCCATCAAGCCCAGTATCCTGTTTTCAACAGTGGCCAATGTAGGTCATACGTACCTAGCAGTATCCCCAAGAGACACAGGTTCCACAATGCTTGGATTGGGTCAAGCATTGATATCCTGGGTCCCTTTTTAATAATGGTTTATGGACCTTTCCTCCAGGAACTTGTCCAAACCTTTTTTAAACCCAGCTACACTAACAGCCCTTACTACATCCTCCGGTAACAAATTCCAGAGTTTGATTACACGTTGAGTGAAAAAATATTTTCTCTTATTTGTCTTAAATAGTTTACCCTGTAGCTTCATTACATGTCCCCTAGTCTTTCTATATTCTGATAGCGTAAACAATCGATCTATGTTTACCCATTCCACTCCATTCATTAATTTATAGACCTCTCTCATATCTCCCCTCAGCCGTCTATTTTCCAGGTTGAAGAGCCCTAACCTTTGTAGCCTCTCTTCATAGGAGTAGCCTTTCATCCCCTTTACCATTTTGGTGGCTCTTCTCTGTACCTTTTCTAATAACGCTATATCCTTTTTAAGATATGGCGACCAGAATTGCACACAATATTCAAGGTGCGGTCGTACCATGGAACGATACAGAGGCATTATAATATCCTTTGTTTTATTTTCCATTCCTTTCCTTATGATACCCAGCATTCTATTTGCTTTCTTGGCTGCTGCTGCACACTGGGCGGAGGGTTTTAACATGTTATCCACGATGACTCCTAAATCTTTTTCATGGATGGTGGTTCCCAATGTGGAACCTTGCATTGTGTAACCATAGTGTGGGTTGTTCTTTCCTAGGTGCATAACTTTGCACTTGTCCACATTAAATTTCATCTGCCATTTGGATGCCCAGTCTTCCAATTTATCAAGAATCCTCATGCAGTTTTCCACAATCCTCTTGAGTTTTAACAACTTTAAACAGTTTTGTGTCATCTGCAAATGTGATAACCTCACTAGTTATTCCCTTTTCCAGGTCATTTATGAATATGTCAAAAAGTAGCGGACTCAGTACAGATCCCTGGGGTATTCCACTATTCACCTTTTTCCATTGGGAAAATTGGCCATTTAGCCCTACCCTCTGCTTTCTATCTTTTAACCAGTTCCCGATCCACAATAGTACACTGCCTCCTATCCCATGACTTTTTAGTTTTGCCAAAAGTCTCTGATGAGGGACCTTGTCAAAGGCTTTCTGAAAGTCCAGATAGACTATATCAACCGATTCACCTATGTCTACCTGTTTATTCACACCTTCAAAAAAACATATCAGATTAGTAAGACAAGATTTTCCTTGTCTAAAGCCATCTTGGCTGTCTCCCATTAGGCCATGACTATCTACATGCTGTGTAATTTTGTTCTTTATGATGGTTTCTACCATTTACCACGGTACTGACGTTAGGCTCACCGGTCTGTAGTTTCCCGGATCACCCCTGGAACCCTTTTTAAAAATTGGTTTTACATTGGCGATCCTCCAATCTTCAGGTATTACAGATGATTTTAATGAAAGTTCATAGATTACTAATAGCAGGTCTGCAATCTCATATTTCAGTTCTTTCAACACTCTTGGATGTATACCATCCGGTCCAGGTGATTTTCTACTATTCAGTTTATCAAATAGTTGTAATACATCTTCCCGGTGTAGCGATATTTCTCTCAATTCCTCTGCAGTATCACCTTTAAATACCACTTCAGTCTTGGGTAACGTCCCTACATCTTCCTCAGTAAAGACCGAAGCAAAGAATTCATTCAGTCTCTCTGCTATAGCCTTGTCTCCTCTTACTGCCCCTTTTACCCCTCTATCATCTAACGGTCCAATTGACTCTCTCACAGGCCTTTTGCTACGAATGTACTTGAAATAGTCTTTATTTTGTGTTTTTGCTTCCATAGCAAGTTCCTTCTCAAATTCTCACTTTGCCTGCCTTATCAATGCTTTGCATTTAACTTGCCAGTGCTTGTGCTCTTTCGAGTTTTTGTCGTTTGGCTCTTTTTTCCATTTCCTGAAAGATGCTTTTTTGGCAGCAACCGCCTCTCTGACCTCACCTTTAAACCATGCTGGCAGTTTTTTGGGCTTTCTTCCACTTTTCTTAATGCGTGGAATACAGATGGTCTGAGCTTCCAGGATAGTATTTTTAAACAACACCCAAGCTTGATGTAAGTCTTTAACCTTTGCAACTGCTCCTTTTAGTTTTTTCTTAACTATATTCCTCATTTTATCATAGTCTCCCTTTTGAAAGTTAAAAGGTAGTACTGTGGATTTCTTTACTATCCCTCCTCCACTAATTAAATCAAACGCGATCATGCTAGGAACACTATTGCCAAGTGGCCCCAACACCCTTATTTCTTGCACCAGATCTGGTGTTCCACTAAGGACTAGGTCCAGTATGGCTTCACCTCTGGTCGGTTCATGAACCAGCTGCTCCAAAAAGCAGTCATTTATTTCATCTAGAAACTTTATCTCCCTAGCATGTCCTGCCGTGACACTGACCCAGTCGATACCGGGGTAATTGAAATCACCCATTATTATTACTGTGCTGTGACTTTTGTTAGCTTCCTTAATTTCTTTGAGCATTTCATCATCCATTTGTTCATTCTGGCCAGGCGGTCGATAGTACACCCCCATTGCCATCACCTTTCCCTTCATACATGGAATTTCAATCCATAGAGATTCTACAGGAAATTTTGTTTCCTGCTAAACTTTAATCCTTTCTGACTCAATGCCCTCTCTAACATAGAGCGCAACCCCTCCACCAATTTGATCAGTTCTATCATTACGATATAGTTTGTATCCAGGTATCACAGTGTCTCACTTGTTATCCTCCTTCCACCATGTCTCTGAGATTGCAATCATATCTAACCTCTCATTTAGTGCTATATATTCTAACTCTCCCATCTTATTGTTTAGACTTCTAGCATTTGCATACAAGCATTTTAGAGACTGTATTTTATTAATATTAATGTGGCTATTGGTAGGCATGGGTAATTTGGAATCTTTACGCTCTGTCTGCACCATACTCAAGGGCATTTGGGCTACTTTGCTCTTTTTTGGAACCTCACTACTTTTGGTAGTATCCTTCAAGGATACTGTTATCTTCTGAATATGTAATCTTCTGGTAAAATGTAATCTTCTGAATATGTAATCTTCTGGTCTACTCTCCGTTTGGTCCTGGGTTCATTTCACAGAGACAGTAGGGTAAGCAGCACAAATAAGATAACCAAACAGGTGTGGCTTGGAAAAAGGGTTTTATATAGAAATAGGCTTATTACAAAGTTACAGAACAGAGGTAGGAGGTTGTTAGAAAGGTGCTTCAGTTTACTTCAATGAATGTGTGTGTGTGTGTGTGTGTGTGTGTGTGAGTGAGTGGTAAGAAAATGTGGGTCAGAGCCTCATAGTAAGAGGAATAGGGAGAGAAAGAGAGAACAAGGGGGAGGGGAGAGAAGTGGGTGTCAGAGCCTCATGGCAAGGTGTGTCCGATGAAGATAGGAAGAGAGAGAGAAAGAGGAAGTGTTTCTGTCCTTTATAGTGAATTTTCTCTAGCACCTCCCTTTGAGGTCTGCTATTGTTTCCAGTCACCTCCCTTTGAGGTCTGCTATTCTTGATTTAGCAAGGAGGAGCTGCAGACCAATCTCATCAGGCCCGGAGACTGACATCACCAGGGGGTCTGAGTTAATCTTATCTTGTAAACTACCCTCATTAGGTTTGGAGACTGATATCACCAGAATAACAAAGCTGCTTGAAATCCAAGGTCTGGGAACAGCCCTGACACCTATGCTCGGCATGATGTCCTGCTGGTGTATGCTGACATCTCCCACACCTTTTTTTATTTTTATTTATTATTTGTGCCTGGAAATGGTGGAAGCAAACCTGTGGTACCTGTCCCAGCTGCCATTACATGATAGTAGGCAGCTTGTCTAATACCTCCTGTATTAAATACCTTGCTATGTCTAGCAGGTCCCCTGTCCTGCACAGTACTGTCTCTAGTTTTCTAGAGATAAACAAGTCCCCTTATGAGTCCAAACCTCGTGTCTTAGGTAAGGCAGCCACTACTGGGGGGGAGGGGAACCCAATATGCTACCTCCGTGCCCGTCTTAGAGAGAGTGAACAGTGCATAAGGGCTGCAGGAATTTTTGAGGAGGTTAAAGCCAAAAGGTACCAGGATGCTATGCGTGAGGATAGGAAGCAATACTAGACTGCAGCTGACTCTGGTATTCAGTGTAATAGGAAATGCCAAATTAGCAGGCCAAGTGAGCCTGGATGTAGGGGTAGATGCTGGAGAAATTCAGTGTAACTACCTTAAAATGTTTTTGTTCTGTAGAACATACGCTGCAAGGACGTGTACATTTGTTTCATTTTACAACACAGGAAAATTATGATAATGCATAGCAATATTTGTACAGCAGTTAAAATAATAGGGTGAATAAAAACATTAAAGACATGATCAGCAGTAGGTGAGTAACCAAATAACAATTCCCACACAGACACATGAGCATCTTGTAGCAAGTGTCCAACAATTTGTTGAATGTGTCCGTTCTCATAAGCGATGGTGTGATTCACTTCAGTGGATGTTGTTTTAAGGTGATCAGTATAAGCATGGAGTTCTGTAAAGTTGAGCAGTTTATGTAGTGTCTCTTCTCCCATGCCAAGTGGTAATGGATGCACAGCATATGAGATAAAGTCTGGAATGTCCATAGAGTCATTGGTAGCCAGCGGTGTGGAATAAGTTGTCCCGTTAATGGTGATGGAGACCAGTGGTGTATGACTGCACCAGGTATTGTTTGGTAAATAGTTTGAACTGTACAACAAAGTGTTCTTGGGAAGGCGAATGTCATGCATTCTGGGAGCAATTGAAAAAGAAACATTCTGGGGAAAGAACAGATAAAACAAAAGTGTCCAGCTCCAAAGTAATACAAACTGTGTGAGGTAGTCAGGGAATATGAGAGCTTAACAGTCAGGGAGCAGGAGGAGAAGTTGTTCCAGCAGGAGGTGTCGGCCTCTTTAAACTGGTGAGGTTGACACTTGAACTGAAATGTAGTCTGCTCACACAAACTGGGGTCCATCGGCTTGAATGAAGTCCAGGTGTCGTCCAGTGGCTGCACCCATGTGAGATGGTCCACAGGATACATAAGCATATTATCAAACTGCACCCCAATATTAACAATAGGATAAATAACTGTGTGTTGTCCTGACCATGGGATCAAAGTACAGATAGAGCAGCCTTGTGGTGAACAAATGGGAACACTAACTGTCCACCAATCAAGGTGAGCTATAGCACATTCAGGTATTTTGGTACTAGCCATATGGACGAGAGATGGTGGCCAGTGTCCTAACTTAGCAGTGATCAGAATTTCCTTTAGTATAGTAATAAGCTCGATCTGTACTTGGTCACAGGCAAGAGCCCAGGAAATATTCTTTCCCAATCTATATTCTGCATGTGCTAAGGTAACAATTTTCTGTTCTATAATGGGAGATATAAGAGCAAAGGTATCTACAACTATATTGGACAGTTTAGAGGAAGCTTCATTGATGATATGTTGTGAGGTAAAACCATCAGCAGCATGCTGAGCAGTGGATCCCATTTTATTACGGAGCACCTCTATATCAATTATATTAAGGGCACCCAGTGCAGTCCCTGTGCCACCTAAAATTGTATCAATTAATTCACGCTTGTGTCAAAATTGCTTGGCTCGGGGTGTTACTGACTGCATATCAAACCAAGTATTGAGCATTTGTATGTGGTTGGCAACAAACTGAGAGCAATTTGGATATTTGTGAGTAACTAGAAACAATTTGGGAAATAGATGCCAAGTAAGAAAATGGTATTCTACATCATATAAAACATCGTGTGGTGCATCATATTTAATCTGAAAGGGATGTCCTTCCTGAAATGGGTGGATATCAGAAAGGTAGAGTACAGGAGGAGCAGAAGTGGTGGGAGGGGTGGGATGAGGGGTGGTAGGTAAACAAGATACATCCAAAAGAAATGAAGTCTCAGTGATGTGCTGTTGATCACTCACAACCCATGTATAAGTTATTTTCCAGGTACCTCTGTCCTGACAGGAAATATTGTACAAAATCAAGGCAGGAGGACCTAGAAAGTAATGTTCTGGAGGTGCCCTCAATTCTTGTGTCCTTTCTAGAGAAGTGGAAACTGGTGGCTCCCACTGTACTTGAGTGATGTTTAATGAATAGAACACTGGCTTGTCCTGTACGGAACAGAAACTCAGGATGACCAGATCCTTTCCTTCCGGGAAAGGTGGGGGTATTTCTTGATAGCGATATGCCCCACCTGTGGAGTTAGCCCAGCCAATCGTGCATATTCGGATGATAGTTCCTGTAATGAGACTGGGGTAGAAGAGAGCAGATACAAGAACAACAGGAAGCCGAGACATAATAAAAGCTAACTTGTTTCTCTCTACTAGGGAGTTAAACTAGTGCTCCCCACTTATACTATGTAATAACAGAAATAATGTTTACTACTTATTTACATAACTATTAGACACATGTCCATTATATAGGACACATCAACTATACAGCAGAAGTAAATAGTTACCATCCTCAAGCGACTTTTGTTTAGAAAGCAGTTGTCCGTGCTGTCTTCAGGTGGTATCTGAAAGCAAAGACTGATAAAACACGTATTACCCATATGGTTTCAACTGGGTGATGTGTTTCCAATACTGCTGGTTGTCGGGCATTAGGATTTGGTTTAGACTTGGGCCTAAGGTATCAGTAACTAAGTACGGTCCTTCCCACTTTGCAGTTCCAAAGGGGAGGTTTGGTCTAGGTCTCAGAATCATCACTTTACTCCCAACCTTGAGGGGCCTTAAATCAGAGCCTTTTGCATGTACCTCCTGTAAATAATCTCTAGCTTTTTCTGTGTTAGCTAGCACAGTGGTCTGAATTTCTTTTAGATGTTCTTGCAGGGATTTCATCCACTCATTGGTGAGAATTACTGTCTGGTCCTCTGGAAGAAAAGGACTCGGCATATTTTCCCACCGTTGCATTGGCCTTCCCATTAAGGCTTCATAGGGTGCAAAACCTGTGGATTTACAGACATTAGCTCTGATACGCATAAGGACTAAAGGGAGCACCAGATCCCAATTTTTCCCGGTCAGATTAAGCATAGGGCTGAGGTGGGCCTTAATTGTTTGATTCATTCTTTCTACCTGCCCTCCCAGACAAGCCCCCATAAAATGTAATCTTCTGAATATGTAATCTTCTGGTCTACTCTCCGTTTGGTCCTGGGTTCATTTCACAGAGACAGTAGGGTAAGCAGCACAAATAAGATAACCAAACAGGTGTGGCTTGGAAAAAGGGTTTTATATGGAAATAGGCTTATTACAAAGTTACAGAACAGAGGTAGGAGGTTGTTAGAAAGGTGCTTCAGTTTACTTCAATGAATGTGTGTTTGTGTGTTTGTGTGTGTGTGTGTGTGTGTGTGTGTGTGTGTGTGTGTGTGTGTGTGTGACTGAGTGGTAAGAAAATGTGGGTCAGAGCCTCATAGTAAGAGTAATAGGGAGAGAAAGAGAGAACAAGGGGGAGGGGAGAGAAGTGGGTGTCAGAGCCTCATGGCAAGGTGTGTCCGATGAAGATAGGAAGAGAGAGAGAAAGAGGAAGTGTTTCTGTCCTTTATAGTGAATTTTCTCTAGCACCTCCCTTTGAGGTCTGCTATTGTTTCCAGTCACCTCCCTTTGAGGTCTGCTATTCTTGATTTAGCAAGGAGGGGCTGCAGACCAATCTCATCAGGCCCGGAGACTGACATCACCAGGGGGTCAGAGTTAATCTCATCTTGTAAACTACAGTCAAACCTCGGTTTTCATGATTAATCCGTTCGAAAAAGTCTGACTAAAACCGAAACGTATGAAAACTGAAGCAATATTTCCCATAAGAAATAATGTAAATCCAATTAATCCGTTCCAGACACCCAAAAATATTCACAAAAAATACATTTTATAGAGAATAACTATATTTTTACATACAGAAACAATGAGAAATAAATATAAATGACTAATGAAATGGATAAATGAACATTTAACATCACTGAAAGCAAGCTAAGTACAGTACTGTACAGTACAGTATGTTAACATCTGGCCTTAGCCACCACTGACAAGCTGCTGTGCCCAGCTCTCTTCGGAATCACATTGAATTCAGTCCATTAAAATACCTTTACATTATCTGCTCAATGCTTCAGAATGGCAGAAAATCTTAATGATATAGCTTCAGACGTACCCTGCAAGAGAAAGAACTGCCTCCCACATTCATGCAACATCTCCTGCTTACGTTGACAGCTTTTCTTCCCTGCTACCGGGACAAAATCTCAGTCAAAAGACGTTGAAAACCGAAGCAATGCATGAAAACCGGGACAAAATCTCAGTCAGAAAAGACGTTGAAAACCGAAGCGTATGAAAACCGGGGCAAATGAAAACCGAGGTTTGACTGTACCCTCATTAAGTTTGGAGACTGATATCACCAGAGTAACAAAGCTGCTTGAAATCCAAGGTCTGGGAACAGCCCTGACACCTACGCTTGGCATGATGTCCTGCTGGTGTATGCTGACAGATACCTTTTTCCGAACCATGCACTCTTGGGCGACTGTCGGCTTTCCCCTATTTTCTAGTTTAAAAGCTTCTCTATCTTCTTTTTAAAGGTTAATGCCAGCAATCTGGTTCCATCCTGGTTAAGGTGAAGCCCATTCCTTTGGAAGAGCCCCTCCTTTCCCCAGAATGTTCCCCAGTTCCTAACAAATCCAAAACCCTCATCCTTGCACCATCGTCTCATCCACACATTGAGACTCCGGAGCTCTGCCTGCCTTTTGGGTCCTGCATGTGGAACGGGAAGCATTTCGGAGAACGCTACCTTGGAAGTTCTGGATTTCAACTTCCTACCTAAAAGCTTAAATTTAGCCTCCAGAACCTCCCTACCACATTTTCCTATGTCATTGGTACCGACATGTACCAAGACAGCAGACTCCTCCCCAGCACTATCTAAGATCTTATCTAGGCAGTGTGTGAGGTCCGCTACCTTCGCACAAGGCAGGCATGTTACCAGGCGATCCTCACATCCACCAGCCACCCAGCTATCTACATGCCTAATGATTGAGTCACCAACTATAACAGCTGTCCTAACCTTTCCCTCATGGGCAAATGGCCCTGGAGAAACGTCCTTGGTGCGAGAGGGTTTTACATCACCTAAAGGACAGGTCCTAGTTACAGGATCACTTCCTGCCACACCAGGGCGATGCTCTCCTGTCACGTGACCTCTCTCCTCCATGGCAACAGGGATGCTGCCAGACTGGAGGTGGGACTTCAGGACTATATCCCTGTAGGTCTCATCCATGTATGTCTTTCTTATGTCTTCCAGGTCTGCTACTCTAGCCTCTAGAGAACGGACTTGTTCCCTGAGAGCAAAGAGCTCCTTGCACTTAGTGCATACGTAAGACCTCTCACCAACTGGGAGAAAATCATACATGTGACACTCAATGCAAAAGACTGGAAAGCCCCCATCTTGCTGCTGGACTGTTGTCTGCATCTTAGTTTAAAGCTTGCGTTTTAGGTCTTTAAATTCTGTACTTACTAAGGGTTGGTGTAGATGCTTATACTAATAAAAGTGTATCTAATACCTCTAATATACCTTGTTCACCTGAAGCGTAATCAATCTCAGGTCCTCAGTGTATGACTGATTTGGATAAAGAGCTGCACCTGAGAGCAGCCCCTTTCCTCTAAGACGTGTAAGTACCTATAAAGCTACAATTACCCCAGGGGTTGGGGAGGGAGGGAAATAAAACCTATTAAAGAGGGTTGTTATAAGGTACCCTGTCCTGTACTCTCAGCAGGGGGGGAGGGGTTAGTCCCTCAGCTAGGCTAGAGCAGGAAAAAAAGTTTAAAACGCAGCACGTTCTGGGGACAGAGCAGGGAGAAATATTTAATTTAAAGTAACAGTTAACCTGGCTACCACACAAAGGCCAGTTAGTTGAGAGAGGCAGGGTAAGTTATACAGCTGAGAAAGCTGAAGTGCAAAACTAAAGGGAACAGGGAGGTGAAGTAGCACACCAATAAAGACAACAAATAAATAAATAAATAGACAGCTAGAACTCACAGCAAAGTCGTCACAGGAGTTAAATATCACCTCTCTAGCAGAGCACTGTGAGGGCACTGCTCTTCCCAGAGCAGAGAGAGGCAAACAGTGTCAAAGGCTGCTGAAATGTCCAGGAATAAAATGGCAAAGCCATGATTTGGTTTTTGGATCTCCTGTATGAGTTTGTTGAGGAGGGAGGTCAGAAGTGTTTCTACTCTGTGATGTGGGTGGAAGCCATGTTGTTGGTCATTGAGTATGTTGTGCTTATCCAGGTGGTCTTGGAGTTGATGTTGTATGGTTTTCTCAATGACTTTTGCTATGAAAGATAAGCTGGCTATGGGACTATAAGCTGAGGGGTCGAGGGGGTCTAGATGGGGATTTTTGAGGATGGGGTGTATTGCAGAGATTTTCAGGCAGTCTGGCATGATACCTTGACTCATTAAGATCGGTGTGATCTTTGTGATGAGGGGTGTGATTTTGTTGATTGTTAGTTTTAACCAGCTTGTAGGGCAGGGGTCGAGAGGGGATGTGGTTGTATGAAGGTTTTTTATGATGGCTTCTATTGTTACGTTGCTTATGCTTTCAGAGGTGTGCCAGTGGAGGATATGGTCATGTGTGGTTGATTGTTGGGGGTGGGGGATTGTGGCTGTTTGTGCCGAGCTCTGTAGAAGGTTGCTAATTGCTGTGGTGTGATTGGTGTGATGTCAGAGTTGTTGGGTGGGGTTATGAGGTCCTTCACTAAATTGAATAGTTCTGTTGGGCGATTTAGGGAGGTTTTTTTAATGAGATTGGAGTAGTATGTTCTCTTGCACTGGTCGGTCTTGGTGCGGTATTCAACCATGCAGGCCGTATATATTTGATGGTCTGTAGGTAGGTTTGTTCATCGCCATTTGCATTCAGTTTTGTGTAGCTTCCTTTTGTGTTCTCCTGTGGGTGTACCATGGTGTTTTGGGGTGTTTGAACAGTTTTGTTGGTGGTAAAGCAGGTGCCATGGCTGGTTAATGGGTTGTGCTATTCCATGAGGAAAGGAAGGTATCGAGGGTCTCTGGTTTGGCATCAAGTAGAAGTGAGAGGCTGTTGAGCAAGGCTTATTTATTTAATTTCCGGAATCATCTTAAGGGCTTGGAGGGGGTGGGGGATTTGCTGTGGATGCTGGGAATAGAAAGTAGAAGATAATCAGTTTGTGATCAGACGATGGGACCAGGTGGGTTTGGGTGGTTTGGGGGGGGGGTTGATGTGGCGGGGGTGGTTGTTGATGAAGATGAGGTCTAGCATGTTTCCTTTATTGTGCGTGGGTGATGATACGATTTGGGACAAGTCCAATATTGTCATGGCTTCGGTGAATGTGGTTGCTCATTTAGATTGAGTGGAGTTGAGGTTGAAGTCGCCTAATAGAATGGTGTCTTTGCTCTTGTTGGAGATCTCTTTGATTTTCTGAAGTAGGGCTGAGAAGTCGAAGGTGGGGGAGGATGGGGATCTGTAGATCCGACAGATTGTTAGGAGTTTGATATGGAAAGAAGGTCTAGGCTTTCTGAGCGCTTGGCTGATTGAGTGCAGAGGTGGAGGTCAGCTTCTCCCTTTTTTTTGTTGATTCTTGAGCAGTGGTGGAGGTTGTTGTTGGGTGGGGTGATTTGTTTCATGAGTATAGTGTCAGAGTCCATGAGCAATGATTCGGTTATGCAGAGAATATCAATCTTCTTTTCAGAAATGAGGTCGTGGATGACTGGGATTTAGTTTTTTGTGGATCGCACGTTAATGAGAGTGCAGTTGATTGTGTGGGTTTGTTACTTGCGGGGGTGATTAGTGTGTGGTGGGTCCTGGAAGAGGGGTATGTGTATGGTGTGTCTAGGATTTTGGATTCTTGGGGGTGAGTAGTAATGATGTGTTTGAGGATGTTGATGGGGGAGGGCCATATTGAGAGAGTTGATGTAGTGACTGGAGGGAGCTCAAGGAAAGAGGGAAGTAGAAAGACTGCAGTGAGTATGTAAGTCATGATGAGGAGTGGCGCTTTCTGCTGGAACTGTGTTGGGGGGCTTATAGCCCTTCTTGTTGGAGGGGAATTTGGAGAGGGTTCTAGTGGGTTGCATTACAGAGGTACTGTGCTCTTGATTGGATGTGAAGTCTTGGGGGAGGAGGATGCTATTGGTGTCCGTATGTCTTGCTGGACACTGCTGATCAGTATTCGTTGTGTCGAATGTATGATTCATCTGTATATCTTCATGGAGAGTTGGTGTATGCTTCAGTAGGGGATAAGGCATAGTCTACAGTCGGTGGTTGCAGTAGGTTTCTGTGGGGAATCAGCTGGGTGTTAGAGATATGCTGCTGTAGTTTAAAGTTCTGTATGGGGTGCTGTTTGGTGAGGATTCAGGATGGGGAGAGGCTCACTCCCACTCTCGTTCCCCTTGGTCATTGATGAGCTCGCTCTTCAAGCGCTGCTTTTTCAGATTTCCAAAAATACTTTGTATATAATTATCTTCAGGAACAAGCAGGGATGTAGTCATCGCATATGGGTATAGTCGGTACCGACGGAGCCTGCGCGGGAACACTCCCCAGCGTCCTATTAGAAAGCTTTTGGGAGCATCCCACAGCACCTGCGTGCTGCCTTCCCGCCTTTCCCAACTGCCTCTCTCCAGTTCTTCGTTTTCCGCGGAGCCAGCAGGTCGTGTTCCTGTCACCGCAGAAAATTTTGCTTCTTTTTTGTGGTCGCGTCTGCCTTCCTCGATGCTTTACCGGTACTAACGGTTTTTTCTTCTTTCTTTCTTTTCTTTAAAAATAAAAAATATTTCTTAGTATTTTTCCCATTTTTTCCAGGTGTATGCGCCTTTTTGGGCCTTAGGCCCAAGATTTTTTCCACAATGGAAAAACCCTCTTCAAGTTTTAAAAAGTGCACCAAGTGTGGCGGTACCATCTCCGTCACTGACACCCATGAGTGGTATCTGAAATGTTTAGGTCCTGACCATTCCATCTCGGAATGTATAGCCTGTGCCATGATGTCCAAGAGAGGTCGACAGAACCGAGCTGCCAAGCTCAGTACCCTGTTTCCCTCGGATGCAGCTTCGGTGGCATCGACATCTTCCAGGGCTTAGTCTTCCTCCCATGGATCTCAGGTAACTAAACATAAGTCCAGCCGGTCCTCAAAAGGTAGATCTCCTTCTAAGCATCGAGATGCCTCTGGCGTTGCCCTTGAGGATTCTGCACCAGCAAAATTGCCCCGGCGGGAGGCTTCGGCTTCCAAAGCATTATCGGGGCTCCAGGATGTTCTTGAGGCCTCGACCTCGGCAGAACTACTGGTGCCATGCTCTGGGGTACCGGCGGTTTTCTCCGGTACCGATACCCAGGCATCGGCAGCGTCGATAGACCAGAGGGTTCTGGCGATTGAACGCAGTCTGGCGGCTCTCCTTGCGTCATTGATACCCTTGGAACCGCATCAGACAGTTCAACCGGTACCAGCACCGACTCCGGCACCGGTACCGATAGCATCGACATCGGCGTCCGCATTGCCAGCACCCAGTCATGCAATGCCTTCCGGTACCGTTAAACCGGTACCGGTTCCCCTCGGTACCGACTTCAGTCGGTACGGGTATCGGGCTCTTCAAGAGCATCCCGACAGAAGGTACTTCAAGTCCTCGGAGGATTCTGACAGTTCTGTCAATGCGGGAATACTTCTCCTGGAGGAGCCTTCCTCCCCTAAACGCAGGATGTCTCCTCCAGAGGACGTTTCCTTTCAGGATTTCATCAGGGAGGTAGCTCGGGGTCTGTCCATTTCTGTGGCCCCTGAAACAGAACCCAGAGCAAAGGAGTTGGAAATTTTACAATATCCTAAAACTCCTAAGGAGGCAGCTACCTTGCCCATCCATGAGATCTTGCATGATCTTATGCTAAGGATGTGGGAGACGTCTCTTACTACCTCTCCTCACTCTTGTAGACTGGATACTCTGTATCGAGTCCCTCCTTGTCCTTGTTTCCAGAAAACTCAGCTTCCCCACCACTCTATTGTAGTGGAGTCAGCTATGAGAAGGATCAAGAGTGCAAAGAGACATGCCTCTAATCCCCCAGGACGTGAGTGCACAACTTTGGATGCTTTTGGACGTCGTGTCTTCCAAGCTTCCATGCTTTCTGCCAGGATCAGTTTCATAGTTTATATATGGGAATGTTCCTGAAGGAAGTCACAGGAGATTTAGAGGCTTTGGGCCCTCTAATTCCTGAGGATAGAAGACAGGATTTTCTCACGCTGGTCAAACATGCCCAGGATGTTTCAAAATTTGTCAACCGTGCAGCTTTCGACTGCTTTGAGTGCATAAGCAGAACCTCTGCTATTGCCATAGGTGCACGTAGAATTGCTTGGCTCCAGGCATCTGATCTGGAGCTCTGGGTACAAGACAAACTGTGAAATATTCCTTGTACTGGTGAGAACCTGTTTGGTAAAGATTGGCAAGAGAAAGCCAATGAGATGGATGCTGAAAACTCCACCTTGGATAGATTGTCCAAGTCTACAGCTGATCCTGCAAGAAAGAAATCTTTTAAGAAACCATTCTTTTCTAAAAAGAAAATATTTTATCCTGCTTATTCTCAGCAGGGATGTTCTGCAGGTCAACCTGTCCGGAAAAGTCAGCAACCATCCAAACAAAGGAAAGCAAAGACTGTGAAGCCTCAACTGTCTCAGCAGTCTCAGCCTCCACAAGGCCTTTGACTTTCAGCTAGAGAACTTAGCCTTCCTGGCCAGGAAGGTTGGGCCATTTTGCCCCCAGATGGGGACAGATAACAGCAGAGCATTGGACACTCTCCATCATAAAAGATGAGTGCAAGCTTCATTTTTCGAGCATGCCCCCTCCCACAATGGTAAGGCAGTTCAATTCTCCGGCCTTTCTCATCAGCCTGTTAGGTCAGGAGGTCACCATGCTTCTTGCCCAAGGGGCAGTAGAAGAAGTACCCATCCATCAACAGGGTACAGGGTTTTACTCCCCCTATTTCCTTATCCCAAAGAAAACAGGGGGATACAGACCTATCTTGGACCTCAGAGAATTGAACAAATTCCTTGTCAAGGAGAAATTCAAGATGATTTCTCTAGGAACTCTGCTGCCATACCTTCAGAGTCAGGATTGGCTTTGTTCTGTAGATCTCAAGGATGCGTTCACTCATGTTCTCATCCATCCAACTCACATGACGTATAATGATAAAGTGAAATTATGCTGTATCATCTAAAAGAGCCTTATAAATAAAGTGAACCATGGCTAGTAAGTTAGAGTTAACAGGGAGAACGTGTTTCTCTGTTTCTCTAACTTACTAGCCATGGTTCACTTTATTTATAAGGCTCTTTTAGATGATACAGCATAATTTCATTTTATCATTATACGTCATGTATTTATCATATCGTAGGTCAACTTTATTCAGTGTGGGTCAGTGTGGAGACATACATGGAGCCTAAGACATAATTGTTTACTGCTACATAGGTCATTATGAAGAGACATACAGGATTTCAAGACACAATTGACATAATTGTTTACTGCTGATAACTTGATATCTGCTAACCCTGAGCACTTTTTGATATCTACTAACCCTGAGAGTATTTTAGCTAGTAACCCTGAGACTGATATCTGGTATCCCTGAGACTGCTATCTGGTATCCCTGAGACAGAGGCTGGAGTACAACCTGCCCTTTTCTTTATTTATGTAAACCTTCACTTAGTAAGCAAATATATGAAGTTTTATTTCTAAGCAAGGTTCTGAACAGAATTAACTCTTTCTCAGGTTTAGTCAGTCTAATAGTGTATGGTACCCTGTACCAATATACATGCTTTCAAGGAGAATTGCTGAGAAGACGGGAAGGCATGCACACGTGTGGAGGGATGCTTCCAAAAACATTCCTATTAGATGTTGGGGAGTGTTCCCGCGCAAGACTCTGTCAGTGCTGACATCACCCAAATGTGAAAACTGATTCCTGCTGTTCCTGGAGATCACCTATTACAGGTGAGTAACTACGCTCTCTTTTAACTCATTCTTTATAATTGACTATTTGGCTCTCTAACCTGCCTCAGTAAAGCAGGTTGAAGGGGAAAAAGGCTTCGGTGCTGACAGGCCTTTGTGTCGGAATGGGAATTTCTGGAGGCTACTTTATGGGGTAGTTGCCCCACCATGGGGCATCTCTCTACCCTGTCCCGCAGGAGGAGAGGGAGTACCTTCGGATGCCTAAGCTGCATGCTTTGGTCTCGGTGGTGACCAAGAAGACCACTATTCCTATGGAAGGCAGGGTAGCTTTTAAGGACCTGCAAGATCAGAAGCTAGAATCCTTCATTAAGCAGGCCTTTGATTTGAGCGGGGCCTTGCACACCCCTATTTATGGGGCCTATGTGGCCAGGGCATCCATTTGGTGACTCCAGGGCATAGCTCCACCTGATCTGGAGGGCCAAGTGGCCTCAGAAGAAGCAAAATGAGTCATCAGCCAGGGGCGGCTCAAAGTAATCTGCTGCCTGAGGGGAAGAATGAAATGGCACCCCCCCTCCCATCTTAGAGGTGGACGGGGCTTTTTCAGAAATCCAATCAGAGACTGAACCAAACCAAAAAGCCAATTAGATTATATGGAGGAAATGCAAGATGTCTGCACACAGGGTCGTATCGAGCTGCAATTGCACCCTGTGCGACTTGCAGCTTGGGTGCACGCCCCCCCTCTCCCCCCATACCTCCATCCAGCGCTGCCTGCTCTTTCCCTGCTGCTGCCGCCCTCTGTTTTTTTTTGCGGCAGCATCAGCAGCAGGGAAAGAGCAGGCAGCGCTGGATGGAGGTATGGGGGAGAGGAGGGGTGGGGCATGCGCCCGATCTGAAAGCCACCGGCACTTTAAGCAGATTTGTCCCTCCCTACTCTGACATCGCGTCGGAGGAGAGAGAGACCAGACCTGCTTTAAGTGCTGCGAAAAGGCTTGGGGAGCGCATTTCGGCTGCCTGTTATTGTCCTGCCAGCAGGGCAACAGCAGACAGCCGAAATGCGCCCCCCAAGCCTTTGCGCCCTGTGCGGCTGCACCGCTTGCACAGGTCTAGGTTCAGTCCTGTTTGCACACCAAGGAACTAAAAGACAGCAAGAACCAACAGCACAGTTTATAAAACTAAATTATAACTCATTTTTATGATGTTGTTATAAACGGCGTTATGGTTCTTGCTTTTTCTTTTTCGATATATATTTTGCATCCACAGTAGGTGCAGAGCAGAACCAGGACATTCACCCACAAAACTCAATATTTAAAAAAAAAAATCTGATTCTGATCATCTCACTAACAACCACTATTCTCCAGTACCAGGCATATTGTGAACTAATACAAAACCCTACAACAAAGAGCAAACCTACCATACCATATCAGCACAAACTTCCAAAACTCACATAAGGAGCCCATCCAAAAACAGCGTCACTGTAAATACAACAGTGAGCCCTGGAACATCCATACACCTGTTTGAAAAGCTGAACAAGTCAAATTACTGCAGTACAGTATAGATCTTTATGTACAAACTCCATGTTAACAGAACACCTGACCTCAGTCACACACTCACAACGTCGACCCTCACCAAGTACAGAATAAGTAACCACAATCTAAAATAAAAATATGTAGACAAAATTTAAATTGAAACCCCAAGAAGCCAGAGTCCACATGCAGTGCAACATCAGATAAATAAGAGATGCAGTTCCCCAATACTGTGTAAAATATAAAAATAGCACAAAGTCCAATGACTAAAATTAAATACAATTATTTTTTCTACCTTTCTTGCCTGACCATTTTATTTTCTGATCATGCTGGTCCCGATCTGAGGCTTCTGCTTTCCTGTCTTCTCTTAGCTCTCTTTCTGTGTCCATGGTCCATCTGCCATTTCTTATCTCTTCTTTTGTTTTCTTCACTTCATTCCATCAGCCCATTTCCAGTTCCAGTAATCCTCCCCAGTATCAGCCCCCTTTCCAATCCTCCCCTCCCAATACCTTCCAATGTCAATCGCCTTGCATTCCCATGACTGCCACTGGTGTCCATTCCCTTCCAGTCCCCCTCCTTCCCCACTGTCCAGACCCTTCTAGTCCAAATACCATCCCAGATATCAGCTCACGTCCACTCTGTGCCACACCCCCAGTCAGCTCCCTTCCAGTCACCCTACCCTCTGTCCATCCCCCTTCCAGTGCCATTTGCTTGTCAGCTCCTTTCCAATCTCCTCCCCATTATCCAACCACCTACTACTCCCATCCCCAACTGTCGGCTCCCTTCCAGTCCTCCTTCAGTACATCCCAGGTGTTAGTTCCTTTCAAGCCCCCTCCTTCCCCCGTGTCAGCTCCCTGCCTGCCCCCTCCTTCCCCTGGCAGACCCTCTCAGTATCCACTCCCTTCCAGTCCTATTCTGCCATCCTCCTGCATCAGCCCATTTGTAGCCCTAGCCCCTAGTTTTCTTCCAGGGCCAGCAGCACTCTCCTCCCCTTCCCCCATTAGCCTATTTCCAGTTCTATCCCCCTTATCAGCTCACTCTAGTCCTAGCCCCCCAATCAGCCCATTACCAGTCCTAGCCCATTTCCAGTGCTAGCCCCCCAGTCAGCCCATTACCAGTCCTAACCCCCCAAGAAGTCCATTTCCAGTCCTAGCCCCCCTTCCAATCAGCCCATTTCCAGTCCTAGCCCCCCTTCCTGCCCATTTCCAGTCCTAGCCCCCCTCCCAATCAACCCATTTCCAGTTCTAACCCCCCCCCCATAGCCCATTATCAGTCCTAACCCCCCCATCAGCCCATTTCCAATCCTAGCCCCCCCATAGCCCATTACCAGTCCTAACTCCCTCCCCCCCCCCCATCAGCCCACTTCCAGTCCTAACCCACCACCATCAGCCCAGGGAAATTATAAAAACAAACAAACCAACCTGGCTGCTGCTGCCACGGCAGAATGAAGTGCCTGGCGGCCACAGTCTCCCTGGTAGAGCCCTCCTTGTATTTTCCTCCGCGCCGGCTTTTCAGAGCCGCGAAGGGAGAGTTTCCCTTTCTTGCGGCTCTGTTAAGCCTGCCGGCGCTGATGGGAAACAGGCATTTCCTGTTTCCTATCAGCACCGGCGGACTTAACAGAACCACGAGAAAGGGAAACTCCCTTCGCAACTCTGAAAAGCCAGTGCTAAGGGAAATAATACAAAGAGGGCTCTGCTGGGGGGGGGGGGGGCGCGGCCGCGAGACACTTCATTTTGCTGCTGCCGCGGCGGCAGCAGCTCTTCTGATCGGGGTTTTTAATTTTTTTTGAAGACCGAGTGAGGCGGTCTTTTTGGGGGCAATTTTTGCCACCCCCAAAAAGTTGCCACTTGAGGCCACCGCCTCATTCAGCCTCATTATATAGCCGCCCCTGTCAGCAGCTGTGTATATGGCAGATGCTTTCTATGATTTGATGAGGGTGTCAACAAAGATGATGGCCTCTGTCGTTGCGCACGCCGGTTTCTCTGGCTTTGTAATTGGGCAGCAGATGCTTCATCCAAATCTATGCTCAGTAAGTTCCCCTTCAAGGGTAAGTTGCTCTTTGGGGAGGCACTGGACAAAATCATAAAGGGCTTGGGCTACTTCAAAAGTGGGCGCCTGCCAGAGGATTGTCTAGGGGTCCTCGGAGAGGGATGCCTAGGGATTTCTGGAGGTTCCAAGCATCTTGTTCCACGCCATATCAGCAGGGATGCTGTGGAACCAGGGGGTAACCCTTTTGAGGGGCCAGGGGTTTCAGCTGGGGCTATTTCTCCTCCCCACCAGCCCCATCTAAGAAACCCCAATGAAATTATAAAGGCCCAGGCTGAGTTAGTGATCAATAGTCTGTTACAGCACTTTAACTCCGTTTGGGCCACCATCACGACCAACCAGAGGGTCTTGGAGATAATCCGTGTTGAGTATACACTGGAGTTTACGAGGCCCCTGTCTGATGCTTTCATCGAATCGCCCTGCAGGGCCCCAAAGAAGCAGGAAGCAGTTCACTTCACCCTTTAAGTTATTACAGTTGAAGGCAGTGGTACTGGTACCCCGAGACCAGTGCGGCTCCGGTCAGTACCTCATTTATTTCGTGGTACCCAAGAAGGAAGAGTCATTTCGGCCCATCTCCAATCTCAAATATGTGAACAGGGTCTTGAGTGCCTCATTTTTGGATGGAAACCTTGCGCTCGGTCATTTTAGCAGTAAGGCAAGGCAAATTCCTATCCTCACTGGATCTCAGAGGCATATCTGCATATCCCCATCAGGCCAGATCACCAGTAGTTCCTGCTGTTTGCGTTGCCCATGGGGCACTCTCATTTGAGGGCATTGCCCTTTGTCCTAGTGACTGCACCACACACCTTCACAAAAGTGATGGTGGTGGTGGCAGCGGCGGCGTTACATCAAGAGGGGATTCTATTGCACCCCTATCTTGACGACTGGCTCATCAGGGCAAAATCAGAAACGGAGGCCTCCTTAGCTACACAGCGGGTGTTGGAGTTTCTGTAGCAGCTGGACTGGGTGGTCAACTTCACCAAGAGCCAGCTGCAGCCTGTCCAGCATTGGGTTTATCTCAAGGCCCAGTTCGATATGCGGGAGGGGGTGATGTCCCTTTCTGAGGACATGGTGCAGAAGCTGTTGTCCCAGGTTCAGAAGTTTTGGGACATGCAGGTGCCGACCACCTGGTACTACATGCAGTTACTAGGCTCGATGGCCCATGGCACCAGGTTTAGCGCCATTGCCAGAGTGCATATGAGGCCATTGCAGCAAGAGCTCCTGTCTCAGTGGTCCCCTCAACGGCACCTGTTGTCTTGGAAGTTCTGATGCCCGAAGGGGGCAAGAGCAAGTCTGGAATGGTAGTTGGAGCCCGTTTATTTGCGGGTGGGCATGTTGTTGGAGCAGCCGCAGTGGACATTGGTGACCACAGATGCCAGCGTCGCAGGGTGAGGGGCACATTGTCTCCGTCAGATGTCATAGGGCTCCTGGTCCCCAGAGGAATGCTCTTGGAATCGATCAACCAGCTCAAGATGCAAGCGGTGTTTTTGGCACTTGTAACACGCTAGAACCCCACAGCCTGGGCATGCAGAGTTAAGCGGCCTGATATCCTTTCTTCAGATAGTATAGCAGAGTTTGAGGAGGCAATGCCTCATGGGAGTTGTAGTATTTTTTACTATCCAAATAAAGAGTAGTTGAGCACGAATGGTTTCAGGCAAAAATAACAGGATTTTAATTCCCCTCCGGGTGGATTCAAATAAAGAAAACAAAAGACATATTGCCATACATCTCTGGCAGGAAAACAACATAAGAACTCAACAAAAATAGCTTCTTATATCAGCATGAACATTTGCTTCACGGCAATCAAACTTTAAACAAACATTTCTCAGCTCAAACTTTTGTGCTTTCTTCCTGCTGACTCATGCAGCTCTCTGCACAGCCTGACACTAGCACAAAGATATTATATTATCTGAAATAGACAATGTACAGTCCATTTGTTCTTCTGGCATATACTCTACAACCGGTTCTGTTTCCATTGCTTCATAATGGCTATCAGCTGGGAATGTTTGAAACTTGCTACACGGCGTTTCTAAACCCACACCCAGTTTCTCTGCTCGAGGCTTCTCTTTGTAGCACTCTATCAGACACGGTTGAGAATTACCATATATATTGTATTTACTGTGAGGAGAGTCCCACCCTTCTGGGTTAGCACAAGACCAATTCTTAAAAACAGTTTTGTCTTTGAGCCAATCACTCAGTCTACCTTTTGGCTTTCTTACAGGAGGATTCCTTTGTGCTTCAGGGTCAGCTAAAGATCCAAACCTTGGAGTTTGTGAGTGCTCCCAAGTTAGCCTTCCTGGTATTCTTTCCCTTTGGCTGCCTTTCAGACACGGCACCAAACCTGGGCTGTTTCTACCTGGCTTCTTGGCACTGGTTCTCCAATTGTTTCTCTTGCTGGTTTCCCTATCAGAATTAAACCTCAGAGAATCCTCTCTCAACGTCAGTTCCTCTGAGTTCTCACTCCCAAGCAGTTCTTCCTCTGCTTCTGAACTTGACTCCTGTTCTCCTTCTCCTTGTTCCTGTCCCCCTCTCTGTTTCTTCTCTAATGAGCATTTTTTATATCCCTGCCTTCTAAAGTTTAACTTAACCCCTCCTCCCAGCAGGTGTTCTGCCTCAACTCCTGACTGTGGAGATAAACTGCAGCAGGGGCGTGTTTTCTCTCCCGTGACTCATTCTGCTTGTGGTTTCCCTGGAAACCATGAGCCATGTGCTTTTGTTTTCTGTCAGCTACTGAAGCCAACTCTTCCGTTTCAGCTATCTCTAAGGGATCAGAGGGACTTTCTACACCACACGCTACAGAGTTTCCATCCATTGGTAAGGGGGAAGGACATCCACATCTTCTCTGATGATGCGATGACGGTGGTCTATGTCAACCAGCAAGGGGGCACAGGCAGTGTGACTCTGCTGGAGGAGAGTTGATCCCTCCTGTTGTGGGAAGGGGAGCATTTAGTGGCTTTGTCATCGGCCCATTCGTGGGGAAGGACATTGTTCAAGCAGACTATCTGAGCCGGCACAGGTTAGATCCTGGAGAATGGGAGCTCAACGCGGCAGTGTTCCACGACATCACAGTGCTTTGGAGATGCCGGTTATGGACCTCATGGCTGCTGTCCATTGCCAAGACAAGTCACTTCTTCAGCCGGCACAGAGAATATATGTCCGAGGGGTCGACACCCTCACTCATGGGCACTAATTGGGCGCCTTCTGCAATGAATAGAAATTCACAACTGTCTGGTGATTCTCATTGCACCAGATTGGCCTCGGAGGCCCTAGTATGTGGATCTCACTCATCCTCTGGTCAATTACTCTTGCAGGTTGCCCAACAGGATCAACCTGTTGACTCAGGAGTCAGTTCTGATGCCGCAGGTGGATCGATTTTCGCTTACGGCTTGGCTCTTGAAAGGGCGCGATTACATTGCTGATGCTACTCCCCAGCGGTCATTTCTACCATGCTAAAGTCCTGAAAGCATTTAACCATGCTAGCCTGTGTTCGAGTTGGCGCATATTCAAGGATTGGTGTTTGACCAGGGACGTCTGGCCTTTTGTTTCTTCACTTCCCGACCTTCTGATGTTCCTTCAAGGCAGACTGGACAAGGAGTTGGTTCTTAATTCCTTGAAGGTGCAGGTGGCTGCCTTAGCCTGCTATCGAGGATGGGTGCAGGGCAAGTCATTAGCAACGCATCCAGATGTGGTTCAGTTTTTCAGGGCCGTAAAGCTCGTCTGTCCTCCCTTGCAGCCTGTGGTTCCACCGTGGGACTTGAACCTAGTGTTAGAGGTGTTGGCAGGGGCACCCTTTGAACCTATTGTTAAGGCGTCCATGAAAGATCTCACCTTGAAAACAGCATTGTTGGTAGCGCTCTGTTCTGCTCTGCACATCTGCGATTTGCAGGCTCTCTTTCATATAGAGAACCTTTCCTGTATTTTACAAAGGCAAAGGTGGTGTTGCGGCCCGTGCCTTCCATTCTGCCCAAGATGGTGTCTAGTTTTCACCTTAATCATGCCATTTCCCTGAGAGCGTCAACTGCACCAACTGGATCTCTGTCAGTTGTTGAGAAGATATCTCAAAGGGATGGAGTCATTTTGTAAGTCTGACCGGTTGTTTGTCCTATTTGGAGGCACTCTAAGGCCTCCATTGCCTGATGGGTGAAGCAGGTCATCTGCACAGTGTTTATGACACAGAAGAAGATTCCGCCATCAGCCTCAGAGCCCATTTGACATGGGCTCAGGCAACCTCTTAGACTGAGTGCTGTATGGTCCCCCTCAGTGGGCATTTGCAGGGCGGCAACATGGTTGTCTCTCCATACCTTCGCAAGGCACTACCTGCTAGATGTGCAGGTAGCAGGGGACGCGGTAGTTGGGACCTCGGTGCTTCAAGCCAGACTCGTGGGTCCCTCCCATGTTTGAGTACTGCTCTGGTACATCCCATACGTAACTGGACTGGCCTAGAAGGACGATAAGGAAGGAGAAATTAGATCTTACCTGTTAATTGTTTTTCCTTGAGTTCCCTCCAGGCCAGCCCAGGACCCGCCCGGTATCTGAAGGAAGCACGTCTGGCCCATGTAGAGCCCGTTATGTTCTCAGTAGGGACTTATGTGAAGACTTTCAGTTCTGCAGACGGGGCACGTCCCCTAGTGAGAGAGTCAGCTGAGCACTGGGGCTCTGCTCATTCCGCTCTGTCCTCACTATGTATATGCTGTAAATAGTGCCTAGGTGGTACATTGTTTACGAGACCTAGGCAGACGAGTGCTCTGTACCTTCTCCTCTTCCTTCTCTTCAGAGCGGATGCTCTTGTGGGGAGAAGGGAGTTTTTTTGGGTGGTTAGGATTTAGTTGTTGGGATGTTAGTATTCTTACCTGCTTTGTCAGGAAGAGACTGAAGTCAGGAGCTGTAGAGGAAGCTGTTATACTAATGCATCAAGACTTTGTCCTGAGCTGCTTGGGGGGAAGGGCTGACTACCCATACAAAACTGGACTGGCCTGGAGGAAACTCGAGGAAAGACAATTAGCAGGTAAGGTCTAATTTCTCCATATACCCACATTAGAAGAAGAGCATAAGTAAGATCTCCTTATGTTGAATGTTTTTCCCATGTGGGTAACAGTGGGGTCCTGTGATATGTTGTCATAATTTGTAGCTTAATATATTGCAGGGATTTCTGTCATTCTCTTCATTTTGGACTTCTATTGGGAGCCTGCTTCTTACAATTTTTTGCTGCAGATTCGGTGGTTTTGGAAGACGAGAATAAAGTCACACAGACATAAGATCACACAGCAAAGAGCAGACCAAGGTGTCACTTCTGTCATCTCAGTGGTTGAAGAGCACGTCTCAGGATCAAAACACAGCATCATTGACTTTATGATGTGAACTCAAAGAGGAAGGTTCAAATTGGTCCAAGAACATAAAACATTTGAACTTAAGATAAGACTTTCAGTCAGACCAGACAGGAATTTATACTGTGATACAAAGCCCAATAACATAGTAACATAGTAAATGGCGGCGCTAAAGACCAGTATGGTCCATCTAGTCTGCCCAGTAAGATGGCAAGAGTAGGTGCACCTGCCGCTCCGTGCAGGTCAACCCTCCCCATGTCTTTGTTTAGGGGTGAACCCACCACTCCGTGTAAAACACCCCTGTTTGTTGAGAAATTAGATAGTTAAATTTATTTTGATTTTATCTTGTTGCTGTAAAAGGATCCACTGTGTCTGTCCCATACCATTTTGAATTCTGTCACTGTATTTGCCCCCACCACTTCCATCGGGAGGGCATTCCAAGCATCCACCACTCTTTCAGTGAAGAAGTATTTCCTGACATTGCCTTTCAATTTACCTCCTTGCAGTTTCAAGTTATGCCCTCTAGTTTTACAGCTTCCCCGTTTTTGGAAGAGGTTTGCTTGTTCATTAATTCTCTTTAAGTATTTAAAGGTCTGAATCATATCTCCCCTATCCCTCCTCGCCTCCAGAGTGTACATATTTAGGTCTTCAAGCCTTTTCTCATAAGGCTTCTGACACAGGCTCCAAATCATTTTGGTCTCCTTCCTCTGAACCATTTCCAGTCTTTTTACATCCTTTGTGAAATATGGTCTCCAAAACTGAACACAGTATTCCAAGTGAGGCCTCACCAGTAACTTATACAGTAGCATTAGTACCTCTTCCTTTCTGCTGGTAATTCCTCTTTGTATGCAACCCAACATCCTCCTGGCTTTTGCCACTGCCTTGTCGCACTGTTTTGCCACCTTGAGAGCCTCAGAAATAATCACACCAAGGTCCTTTTCCTGGTCCGTGCACACCACCCTCTCGCCCTCTATCGCGTACATTTCCCTTGAATTTCTGCTTCCCAAGTGCATGACACTTGTGATGCAGCGGACCCTCTTGAAGAGAGGGAAAAAGTTTTAAAACCAGAAAAAGGCAAGCACAACCTGCAATATTGGGAGGATCCATCTAGAGGGAGCAGGAGAGTCGAGAGAGAGACCGAGAAACTACGCCCCTCTGGGCGGGACGCAAGCCCAGACAGCTTCTTTTTGAACAGAGGCAGGTCTGACTTAGAGAGGGAGGAGGAGAAGGACCAAAGCAGCAGCCAAAGCAAAAGCAGCAGCCAGAGCCAGAGTAGAGGAGGCCAAGAGGAAGGCAAATACACTGGCAAGAGCAGAAAGAAGCAGAGTCCTGAGCAGAAAGCCAAGCAGGAGCTTCAACCAGAGTTGGAGTGGAATAAGGAACAGAGAAAAAGCCAAGAGAAGTACTGGGACCGCAAGGGAGTACCTGGCAGAAGGTCCTCACAGCAGCCGTGGAATAAAGAGGTTCGTCCATTTTCAGAGGTGGGAAATGTTTGTTTGGAGGAAAGAAAACATCCTTACCACTATGGTCTGAAGTCTAAGGAAAGACCACAGGAGAGCCTGAGCACTGCTGCGCTGAAGCCAAACCAAGGTAGGCCTCAAGCCTTACTAGAAAGAAGGAAGAGAAGCCTCAAAGGTAAAACTCTTATTACTGATAATTACCTTCAGAAGCCTATAGTATGGGGAAGACAGTGGGAAGAGGATTACTGTTACCCTAAACATTCTTGTAAGCAAGATTATGAAAGAAGTTTGTCTAAGAAGAGAACTTTGAGTGGGAAATCTTTTTATGAATCTGCTTTTGAACCTCTAATCAGAGAGGGACCGTTGTACTGCAAAACTCCTGGAGACCGACGCCTAAAGCTAAATGCTAGGCATTGGGACATAGTGCAGCAAGTATATAAGAAACCCGATTACGTTTACCCTGATGCTACAGATTCAGAGGCTTCTGAGGTTGAGTCCATGCAAGTAGGATCAGAGGGGGAAGAATCAGATAATGCAATGGATTGTACATATTGTGCCTCGGGGAGTGTTGAATATATCCCCAATGTATCAGATAACTAAGTGAAGGAAGTTTATTGTTTTTGTACAAATGTTCTGTGAAGATAACAGCCTTTACTTTATTGCTTGCTTTTATTTTTCCCTATCCTGAAGTAAGGACATTTCAGTTGTTACCATAGCCAATCCTTTTGAACCGTTTTGTGCAAGAAAGGGAAATAAAGCCTTTAACTTCCCCTCCACTCTGTGCATTCGTTCTTTGAGCGTTGGTTACAAGGAAGCCACAAGGAATAACCACCCTTGACCCTTGCAGCATAGGCCAACCTCAACCCTAACCTTTCTTGTGTCCGGGCCCCTCCCGGGTCTACTACCCCTCTACAGAGGGTGCCCTGCGACACACTGCACTTCTTCGTATTAAATGTTAACTGCCAAGCATTAGACCATTTTTCCAGCTTTTGTAGATCTTTCCTCATGTTATCCACACCCTCAGGGGAGTCCACTCTGCTGCAAATTTTCGTGTTCTGCAAAAAGACAGACTTTTCCATTCAGTCCTTCAGCAATATCACTCACAAATACAATGAACAGTGCCGGTCCCAAGACCGAACCCTGGGGCACCCCGCAAATCACCCTCCATTCATCCGAGTGAGCTCCATTTACCATCACCTTCTGTTGTCTGTCAGTCAACCAATTTCTGATCCAGTTCACCACCTTGGGACCCATCCCCAAACTATTTAGTTTATTGATAAGCCTCCTATGAGAAACAGTATCAAAGGCTTTGCTGAAATCCAGGTAGATGACATCCATTGCATGCCTAGCTTGGTCACTCTGATCACCCATCCATCTCTTCCACCTTTCCTCCTTCCTCTGAGACTGTCAATGGAATGCTTTTGTAATTCACTTATATTAATTGAGGCACTGCTTGCCACCCTAACTAACACCTTATTCTCCAGGACCAAGCAGGAAGTAAGTCCTCACATATGGGTGACGTCGGCGCCGACGGAGCCCTCGCGGAGCAATTTTCCCCAGCTTTCAAAGAAAGCCTTTGGGAATTGCAGCGCGCATGCGCGGTCCTCTTCCCGCCCAAGGGTGCCATCTTGCTCAGTCTTCTTTTTTCCACGGAGCCCTACAGACGTTGTCTGTGAATCCCCGCCGAAAAGTTGATTTTTTTCTCTATTTTTCTCTTTTTTTCTTCGGTTCGACGCCGGTTCTTTTCCCGCCCGGACTCGCGACGCCGTTTGCTAGTCCGTTCCTTATTTTTCGTTTTTTTGTCCTTCGTGACAGATTTCGCGCCTTTTTCCTTTTTCCCTGGCAGCCCGGTCATTCGACCTCGCAGGGGCCCTTTTTCCCCCGATGGCTGCCAGCGGCTTTAAAAAGTGTGATCTCTGTAAGAAACTCATGTCTCTTACAGACACTCATGACTTCTGCCTCCGCTGCCTCGGACCCGATCATGACTCCATGATCTGTGGGCCATGCGGCAAAATGTCCTCAAAAGCGTTGAGGAGTCGGCAGCATCAGCGGGAGCGTATCTTCTCTGACTCCGGCCGGGCTCGGACCTCGTCAGAGGCTTCGACGTCTCGGGACTCTGGTCCTGAGCATCGTCGAAGTTCCTCTGAAAGGGGGTCTCCTACCCGGGAACATCATCGGAAGAAGAAACCCGCGAGGGCGGGATCGGTGGACGCTCCTGGTTCCTCGAGGGCCAGGTCGCATAGCCCTGATTCCCGTCCCGGGTCCTCGGAGATGGAGAGGCCGTCAAAACATCCTCGACTCGAGGTGGACTTGCCCACTCACGTGAGTACTGTTGTCCTCGTTGACTCGCCTCCGAAGGACCCGACGTCGGGCCCGACGCCGTCGGGGCCCGAGTCGGGGGCTGCTGGGTCTCCTGAGCTCGGACTCAGGTTGACGGCCTTGGAGAGCAGTTTGACTGCCTTCATGGACCAGCAGCGGGTATTGATCGCTGGCCTCGCCGGTGTTTCTGCCCTGACCGCCGGGACGTCGACCTCCAAATCGACCCCAGAGACCGAGCCGATACTCGAGTCCATGAGGGCTCGAGTCGATCCTCGGACGAGGTCTCCTTCGGCCTCCCGTTCGGGACTGCGGTCGTCGACGCCGACTCCCTCGGCGTCGGAGCGGATAGCATCGGTGCCCGCCCGACCGGAGCCGCTCGACTCCTCCTCCGAGGAGTCGGCCTGGGAATCTGAGGACGAAGAGTCACCTGGTTCCTTTCGGACTCGGTGTGTCCCTTCGGACTCCCCCGAGTCCGAACCTCGGAGACGGTCCCCCCCCCGGAGGATACCCGGTTCTCGGACTTCGTGAGGGATATGGCCAAGGCCTTGGCCTTCCCCGTGGATCCCGAGGAGGAACCTCGAGTCGAAGAACTCGATGCCCTCCAATATGACTCTCCCCCGAAGGAGGCCTTTATTGTACCGGTTCCTCCGATGTTGGAACGACTTCTCTTCCGCATGTGGGAGAGCCCGGCGTCGTCGCCGGTGTTAAGCAAGCGGGTCGATTCCATTTATCGAGTCCGCAAGAGCCCCGGCTTCCAAAAGGCACAACTACCGCACCATTCCATGGTGGTGGAATCGGCCATGCATAGACTTAAGAGTCAAAAAATGCACTCCTCGGTGCCCCCCGGTAGGGAAGCCCGAAGCCTGGATGCCCTCGGTAGGAAGTGCTTCCAGGGCTCTATGCTTGCTTGTCGAGTCCAGACTTACCAGCTCTACATGGGCATGTATCTCCGAGACCTGGCTAAGGAAATAGCCGGGTTCTCTGCTGGTCTCTCCGACGAACCTTTGCAGAGGTTCCAAACCTTGTCTACTGGTATTCGGGAGTGCTCCAAGTTTATATCTCGAGCAGCCTATGATGGCTTTGAGGCTTCGGCTCGAGTAGCTGCGGCCGGCATCGGTGGACGCCGCCAGGCTTGGCTTCAGACATCCGACCTCGAGCCCTGGGTACAGGACAAGTTGGTCGATGTCCCCTGCCGAGGTGATAACCTCTTTGGCAAGCCCATGGATGAGAAGGCTGCACAAATCGAGACGGAGACTCTCACCAGGACTCGTCTCTCAAGGAAGACCTCTGCCCCTTCTCAAAAGAAGAAGGCCTCGGGGAAAAAGCCCTTTTACCCGAGGAAAGGTGCTGCCTATAAATACTACCCTCAGTATCAGGCCTCAGCAGCTCCCCCACAGGGAAAGCAGGCCAAGGGACGGGGTAATGGGTCCCGTAGGCAGCAAGCCCCCAAGCCTGCACCACCGGCCCCTGCTCAGCAGGGTGGGGGTTTTTGACTTCCTCAGCATAGCCTCTCTCCCTCAGCTGGTTTCTCTCAGCACAGGAGGCCGGCTGGTCCACTTTGCCCAAAGGTGGTCCAACATCACCACAGACACCTGGGTACTTCACATAGTTCAAAAGGGCTATCTTCTTCACTTTCACCAGGTACCTCCCTCCTACTTTCCAGGGGAGCCTCCCAGACTACCTTTGCACAGGGATTTACTCCTTAAGGAGTTAGCTTGTTCAGGAACAAGCCGTGGAACCGGTGCCCCACCACCTGAGGGGCCAAGGGTTTTACTCCAGGTACTTCCTGATTCCAAAAAGAACAGGAGGCCTCAGACCCATCCTGGACTTGCGACACCTCAACAAGTTCCTTGCAAAGGAAAAGTTCAAGATGCTTACCCTTGGAATCCTGCCGCCCTACCTCCAGCAGGGAGACTGGCTATGCTCCTTGGATCTGAAAGATGCATATACTCATATCCTCATTCATCCGGACCACAGACAATATCTCAGATTTGTTGTGGGAGGAAATCATTACCAGTACAGAGTGCTGCCCTTTGGCCTATCCTCCGCACCCAGGGTGTTCACCAAATGCCTCGCAGTGGTGGTGGCCTATCTGAGACTTCAAGGTCTGTTTGTGTTCCCATACCTGGACGACTGGCTCATCAGAGCCCCATCTTCACCAGAGGCCGCTCAAGCCACTCATCGCACTGTGGCTCTGCTCCAGCACTTGGGTTTTGTCATAAACTTCGCAAAGTCCACTTTGCTCCCCTCTCAAAATCTCGAGTTCATCGGCGCCAGGTTGGACACACTTCAGGCGCGGGCCTTCCTCCCTCTGGACAGGGCCAAGCGGCTCATGGATCTCGCCGGCCACTTTCACAGCAATGCGCTGGTCTCAGCCAGGCACTTTCTGCGACTGCTCGGCCATATGGCTTCCACGGTCCATGTGACCCCCAATGCCCGACTGAACATGCGTCCTGCTCAGTGGTGCCTTCGCAATCAATGGAATCAGGCCACGGGGAGCCTAGCGGACTCTGTGCAGATCTCCGACCAGCTGGTCTCCTCTCTGCGATGGTGGCTTCATCTACCCAACCTAGTGCTAGGAGTGGCTTTTCAGCCCCCTCCGCATTCTCAGGTCCTAACGACCGATGCTTCCCTCCTGGGTTGGGGAGCACATTGCCAAGGGTCATGTACTCAAGGACTCTGGACTCCTTGGGAGTCTGCTCAACAGATAAACTTCCTGGAGCTCAGAGCCATCCGCCTAGCGCTCAAAGCCTTCTCTCACCTGGTGTCCCACCAGTCGCTGCTGATACAGACGGACAACCAGGTTGCCATGTTCTATGTAAACAAACAAGGTGGAACAGGCTCCTTCCTCCTCTGTCAGGAGGCGCAACGGCTATGCTCTTGGGCAGTCCGCCAGGGCATCCTCCTCAGGGCTGTCTATCTCCCAGGTCAAGAAAATTACCTGGCCGACAAGCTCAGCAGGATCCTCCAGCCACACGAATGGAGGTTGGATCCGCTGGTGGTTCAGCGGATCTTTCTCAAGTGGGGCCTCCCCACCATGGATCTGTTTGCCAGTCCTCTGAACCGGCAGCTGCCCAGATTCTGCTCTCGACAGCCGCATCCTCTCTGGGTAGCGGCGGATGCTTTTCTAATTCCATGGTCCACCGGCCTCTTGTATGCCTTTCCTCCCATGCCACTGGTGTCTCGGACGCTCTTCAAGGTTCTCAGAGACAAAGCATCGATGATCCTAGTGGCTCCCCGGTGGCCAAGACAACCTTGGTTCCCGCTTCTGATGCAGCTAGCGGTAGGCACTCCTCTTCCACTAGGATTTCAGCCCGACCACCTGTTGCAGGATCAGGGGACTCTCCTACACCCCAATCTCCGGTCCCTTCATCTGATGGCCTGGCTGCTGAAAGGGTAGTCCTTGCTCCTCTGCAGCTACCTCCAGATGTGGAGGAGGTCGTCTTGGCCTCCAGGAGGCCCTCCACCCGAAAGGCCTACGCTCTCAAGTGGCGTCGGTTCTCTGTCTGGTGTACTCAGCAGTCTCAAGATCCTTTCTCCTGTTCAGCATCAGTGGTCTTGCAATACTTTCTCTCTCTAACCTTGGACTTAAGTCCAACTCGGTCAAGGTCCACCTCAGTGCTCTTTCTGCGCATCACATGCCGGTGGATGGTAGACCTCTTTCCAGCCACCCTCTGGTGGCTCGGTTTCTCAGAGGCCTCCTTCTCCTTAAGCCATCTTTGCGCCCGACAGCCACGGACTGGGATCTTAATGTGGTTTTGCAGCGGATTACCTGTCCGCCTTTTGAGCCTATGGCTACCTGTCCGCTACGTTTTCTTTCATGGAAAACCTTGTCCTTGGAAGCCCTCACTTCTGCTAGACGCGTTAGTGAGCTGCAGGCCCTGGTTTCTGATCCTCCTTACACTAGGTTCTACAAGAACCGGGTAGTCCTATGGACTCACCCTAAGTTTCTTCCCAAAGTGGTTTCCCCTTTTCACATCAACCAGGAGGTGGTACTTCCGACCTACTTTCTCAGGCCCCACTCCAGCCGAGCTGAAATGGTCCTGCATACCCTGGACTGTAGAAGGGCGTTGACCTTCTACCTTGACCGTACACGGGAGCACCGAAGGACTGTTCAGCTCTTCGTGTCTTATGACCCCAACAAGTTGGGGCTCCCTGTCTCCAAGCGTACTCTGTCCATCTGGATTGCGGACTGTATCGCTAGGGCTTACGAGGCAGCCGGCCTCGTGCTGGAAGGTAGAGTCACAGCTCATCGTGTTCGGGCGAAGGCTACGTCGGTAGCTTACCTCCGCTCTGTTCCATTGGCAGACATCTGCCGGGCCGCTACTTGGTCTTCAAGCCAGACTTTTGCAGCCCATTACTGCCTGGAGAGGGAGTCCCGCAGGGACAGTGCTTTCGGACAGGCAGTCCTCCGTAACCTCTTCGAGGTATAGGCAACTCCTACCCTCCGTCCCGGATGTTGGGCTACCGGTTGGAGACATATTCAGAGAAGATTCCTTCCTTCTGTGCTACTGACCTTGAGGGAGCTCATTTTTGTGCTTAGGGTCTCCGGTAGCCTTAAGCTTGGGAGTCCCATATGTGAGGACTGACTTCCTGCTTGGTTCTGGAGAAAGCGTAGTTACTCACCTGTAACAGGTGTTCTCCAGGAGCAGCAGGAATCAGTCCTCACAACCCTCCCTCCTCCCCTTGGAGTTGCAGTTATATGCTTTCGTTTTTGCTAATTTTTGCTGTCTTTTAGCTATGTCATCTGACTGAGCAAGATGGCACCCTTGGGCGGGAAGAGGACCGCGCATGCGCGCTGCAATTCCCAAAGGCTTTCTTTGAAAGCTGGGGAAAATTGCTCCGTGAGGGCTCCGTCGGCGCCGACGTCACCCATATGTGAGGACTGATTCCTGCTGCTCCTGGAGAACACCTGTTACAGGTGAGTAACTACGCTAACAGAGGAATAGACAATATCGAAAATGGCTTTGCACTCATTTTCCTAGACATTGCCGCTGCATTCAATTCCGTCAATCATGACCAACTCCTTTCATGCCTCCACGAGAAGGGAATCCAGGGCCTGGCTTGGAAGTGGTGTAAATCCTACCTAGCGTTCCGATGGCAACAGGTCCAGATGGGAGTCAAAACATCTAAACCATTCCAGCAACAGCAAGGAGTACCACAAGGCTCCTCTTTATCTGCGCTACTATTTAACATATACATGCAGCCTATATGCGAAATCATCCGCTCCTACAATATCTCCAGCCTGATCTATGCAGATGATGTCCTGCTGTTTGCACCAATTAAAGTCAAGCATCCCGACTTCAACGCTCTAGTCGAATGCTTCAATACAATCACTGACTGGCTGCGAGCCCAGAACCTGCGCATAAACTTCAAGAAAACCGAGGTCCTGTTCATCACAAAGAACAAAAACTTCTCCCCTCCAACTACCTTGAAGGTAAGAGATGCAGAGCTCCCAAGCAAGCCTTCCATACGTTACCTGGGTGTTACGCTGGACCAACAGCTGGACTTCAGGGAGTACATAAAAAACACAACCAGGACCATATACAATAAAATCAGAACACTAAGGCACCTAAGACCCATGTTACCCCCTGATGATTTCCGATCTGTATTCCAGGCGCTGGTAACTCCACACTTCGACTATGCAAACGTCATTCTACATGGACTCCCCAAGAATACCCTCAACCCACTACAGCTTGCGATGAACGCAGCTGCCCGCGTTCTCTGTGGACTATCCAGAAGAGACCACATCACCCCCATGAGGAACTTCACTGGCTACTGATAATCTGCAGGATCACATACAAGGCTCTACTCCTCACCTTCAAGATCATCTATAAACTATCTCCCTCGTCACTCACGGACCTCCTCACCCCCACCCCCAACAACAGGTCGAGAAGGACAGTAGCAGACAACACGCTGATTATCCCCAAGTAATCCATAAAATGTACTCAAACAACTAGGAATAGAGCATTCGCTTTCTATGCCCCAAAGTGCTGGAACAACCTCCCACCAAAAATAAGATCGATCAGAGACCTCACACAATTCAGGAAAGCAATCAAGCATCACCTATTCCTTCTATACTTCTCACAAACAAACGACCCCTCCCCACTTAACTCACCCCAATCCTTTCAAGCAGCGCCTGACACTTCATAAACAAATTAGGACAAACTTAATAACAGCACTATCCATTGGTATGCGCAACAATACCAATCTGAGGTGTATATATTAGATCATTGATGGAATACCGTGTTTTTTTGTCTAATGTGTAAATAGTTTGCCCAGTTAATGCTCCAAGTTACAATGTTAAAATGTAAGCACAAGACAGTTTTGACTGAATTGAACAAGAATTGTTAATTGTAAACCGCACTGATACTAAAGAGCGCGGTATATAAAAGCTGTTAAATAAATAAATAAAATAAATAATTGATGGTATTGTTATCTGTGCTCATACTCTCCTGATATGAAGAAGGGTTTTAATCTTTGAAAGCTAGTCCAAAAATGTATTAAGTTAGTTCAATAAAAAGGTATCACCTTATTTTTATTTTACTACAATTAAAATGGACTAACATGGCGACCACACTGCTTTATCTTATGAGTTCTACCTTAAAAGTTGGTTGTTAACCCTAAGAATTGCAGCGTATTATTCAGCTGTTTTCTTTGTGCTCACTACTAAGGAAGAGTCAAAAACTGGCTTCTCAAGGCTGTTGCACCAGTATATATCTTAACATGACATCGTTGAAGGTTGCTTGAGTCTGATTGATTCCGGCTACTGGCAAGGGGGCATAACCCATTCATTTGAATTGGCCTAGCAGTATTAAAGGAAAGGAAATGATCAGATAAGATTAAAATTTCTTCTTGGAAGCATTTCAGTGTGCAAACATCTGGCAATGTGTATCTTCCTTTTCATCCTGCTAGACTAATTCAGGTGAGAGGGTTATGCTCCTTATGCAGCAGGTAGAGCAGATCAGAGCAATGTTCAGCGATGACACCTCTGGTATATATGTTGGTGCAGCACGGAAAGAAGCCAGTATTGTCTAATCCAGCAGGTTGGCAAGGTGTGTATGGACAGGTACAACAGTGTAGATAGACTGTTTCCCACTGGTCCAGATCAAGGTCCTTTGGCCCAAGTGATTGAGACCCATTGGCCCAATATTTGCTCAGAGCTTGTATACACTCATTGTCTTCTCAAGCTAACAGCTGCCCTCTGTCCAACATTCTTACCCAAGGGGCCCTTGAGGAGCTTGTTAAATCTGGGTCCAGGCCCCCTTCTATCTCACTGCCCTGTATCTGCAAACTTTACTGCTTCTTTTTTCCTATTTTTCAAATTGGCTTTGTTTTGCTAATTGAATAAAGCAGCTTAAAAAAAAGAAAAGAAACAAAGCTCTAAGGCATCTGAGCTTTGTAGGTGTTTGGGCCAGTCCTCCTGGGGTTTCTCTTGCAGAACCAAGTTGCTGGGATTCCCCTTACCGGCAGAGTTTTTCTTTTCACCATGGTTTTTCTTTTTGGTTATCTTTTTTTCATGGCTGTTTTGTTTTGTCTTGTCACTGCAGTGCTGAGCTGCATGGATGCAGCCTGTGGTCCCAGTGTGTTTTTTCAGCAGGAGAACCTTGGGACACTTTTTTTTTTTTTTTTTTGGCATCTTTTGGGATCCATTCCAGTTTTGGTGCTTCTGCTGCATTCCCCCTCCCGCCCCCCCCCCCCCCAAATTTTCCTGCTGGCAGGCATGTTGGCCAAGTTGGAGGGCTACATGGTCCCTGCGGAAGGGGAACATGGTAGGATGGCTGCAGCCTAAAGTCTGCAGGCCATAATTTCATCCAGCTTGGGAAACAGGTCCTGAAACAACTCACAGGCTTTCAGTTTTAATAGCTTTGAGCTCCCCCCCCCCCTCCCTGCTTCGTACAGACCCAGTGCCTTCTCCTCCTCTATGGGGGACTCGGGGGCCTTCTGGCATCGCCTCATCTGTTAGGGGGTTCAGCACCCTGTCTTGTCTTACAGCTTGGAGACTCTCAGTCTTTGCATGGGTCTGGTGTAGAAGGTATTTAAGAACATAAGATGTGCCATACTGGGTCAGACCAAGGTCCATCAAGCCCAGTATCCTGTTTCCAACAGTGACCAATCTAGGTCATAAGTACCTAACAGTTTCCCCAAAAGACACAAGTTCCACAATGCTTGTATTGGCTCAAGCAGTGATATCCCAGGTCCCTTTTAATAATGGTTTATGGACCTTTCCTCCAGGAACTTGTCCAAACCTTTTTTTAAACCCAGCTACACTGTCAGCTTTTACTATATCCTCCGGTAACAAATTCCAAAGTTTGATTACACATTGAGTGAAAAAATATTTTCTCTTATTATTCTAAAATAGGTTATCCTGTAGTTTCATTACATGTGCCCTAGTCTTTCTATATTCTGATGATGTAAACAATCGATCTACGTTTACCCGTTCCACTCCATGCATTCATTTATAGACCTCTATCATATCTCCCCTCAGCTGTCTCTTTTCCAGGTTAAAGAGCCCTAACTTTTTTAGCCTCTCTTCATAGGGGTATCCTTCCATCCCCTTTACCATTTTGTTAGCTTTTCTCTGTACCTTTTCTAATGCTATATCCTTTTTAAAATACGGCGACCAGAATTGCACGCAATATTCAAGGTGCGGTCTCACCATGGAACGATACAGAGGCATTATAATAAACTTTATTTTATTCTCCATTCCTTTTCTTATGAAACCTAGCATTCCATTTGCTGTCTTGGCCGCCGCTGCACACTGGGCAGAGGGTTTTAACATGTTATCGATGATGACGCCTAAATCTTTTTCCTGGTTGGTGGTTCCTAATGTGTAACTTTGCATTGTTTAACCATAGTTTGGGTTGTTCTTTCCTAGGTGCATAACTTTGCACTTGTCCACATTAAATTTCATCAGCCATTTGGATGCCCAGTATTCCAATTTATCAAGATCCTCTTGCAATTTTCCACAATCCTCATGGGTTTTAACAACTTTAAATAGTTTTGTATCAAATGCAAATTTCATAACCTCACTTGTTATTCCCATTTCCAGGTCATGTATGAGTATGTTAAAAAGCAGTGGACCCAACACAGATCCCTGGGGTATTCCACTACTCACCGTTTCTCCATTGGGAAAATTGGCCTATTTAGCCCTACCCCTCTGCTTTATTTCTTTTTTTTTTTTTTTTTTTTTTTGAAAGGCTTCCAAAAGATACAGATAAACAAGAACCACACAGAACTACAAAACAAATTGCAACAGTAACAGCATAACTTCAGGTCACTATAATATTCTGAAATATGCCTTCATTTTTATAGTTTTAGAATAAGGAATCGGGGAGCAACCACCCCCCCAACCTCCCTCCCCCCCCCCCCCAGAACCTCCCTAACCCCGGACCCCCCCCCCCCCCACCTCCCAATATCCCCGACTATGGCTTAGCATTCGTTAAGCACGGAAAGACGGTGAGCAAAAATAAATAGGGGAAAATACACACAAGGGGCAGACTCCTAGTAAAGTACGCATATTCCCCCCCTCCTGTCCTAAGCATTCATGCACCATAACGAGAGACAAAAGGTGCCCACACCAACTCAAAGCGCATCCTGCTGACAGCCACCCCCCGCTCCATGGTATACATATCCCACATCCGTTCCAACCAAGTCTGAAAGGAGGGGGCCAGAGCACGCCTCCAAGCTGCCGCAAGAGATAAGCGTGCCGCATTCAGGCCATGGCGTAATAGAGCAAGTTGCAGAGTCCGTGCACCCGGCACCGAGGCCCCAAAGAGGAAGATCCCCGGATCCCAAGGTATGCTCACTCCCAGAAGCAATTGTAGCCGGAATTGCACACCCCTCCAAAAAGCACGAATGCGCGGGCAGGTCCACCAGATGTGCCCCAGGGTACCTTGCTGCCCGCAATTACGCCAACAAAGGTCCGCAGCCCCAGGGTATATACGTGCGATCCGCGCCGGGGTCATGTACCAACGGTACAGTATTTTATAATTAGTTTCACGGGCATTAATCGCTACCGAGCTCTTCCACAAGTGCGTTTCCACCGTCTCCCACTGTTGCTCGGTATAGGAAAGATTCAAATCGGAGTTCCAACGCTCCCTATGCCTCGCAGAGCGCGGCTGAGAGCCCTGCAGGTGGGCATAGAGGGTGGCCACAAGTCCCTTAGTAGTAGTACACCCCTCACAATAGCGTTCCAAATCTGTCAGGTCCCGAGCAACCTGGGGGCGTACCAGCCTAGATCGAACCCAGTGTGTCACTTGCATGTATTGGTAGAGATGCCTAGCCGGAACATCAAATTCATCTTGTAACGTGCGGAAAGACCGTATCCGGCCGTCCTCAAAGAAGTGTCCGACTCGGCTAAGGCCTAAATGTCCCCACTGCCGAAAGACTGTGTCACTTTGCCCCGGCGGAAAAGAAGCATTACCCACTATAGGAGCCAACGGAGTTAAATCCGCATCTCGGGACCGAAAGTGCTGATCCCAGCATCGGAGGGTATGAAGGACATAGGGATTATTGGTGCATTTACCACACCGAAGTTTGGGACCAAGCCACAGCCAGTCTCCCAGTCCCGCTCCCCCCGCCAAGCTCATTTCCAGTTGCACCCATCGCTTGGTGCTATCCGCTATCATCCACTCCACCCCCGCTCGACACTGGGCCGCCGCATAATACCAGTGCAAATTGGGCATGCCCATACCTCCAGAGCGCGTACGAGCATAAAGAACAAGTTGCGCCAAGCGCGGACGACGGTAATGCCATATGAACTTCATAAGCAGCCGCTGCCAGGTCGCCAAAGTGGCCCGTGTAATGGGAATCGGTAGAACTTGAAAAAGATAAAGAAAGCGGGGAACAACCACCATCTTAACTACGGCTATACGCCCGAACCAGGAAAGGAGCAGGCCATTCCAGATCTCTAAGTCCCGCCGAACCTGACGAAGCAAGGGATCATAGTTGGCTTTAAAGAGGTCCGCCCGCTCCACAGTCAAGTGCACCCCTAAATAACGCAGGGCTCCGGAGACCCAGCGAAGAGGATAGGCCCCTTGGCGTTCCGCACAGATCGCCCCAGGAACCCCAACGTTCAAGATCTCCGATTTAGCATAATTCATTTTAAAACCAGATACCCGAGAGTAATCCTCAAACAGCTGCATCGCAATTGGAAAGGAAGCAGACGGATCCACCAGGGACAGTATGATGTCATCCGCAAAGAGCGCAATGCGATAGTCCGCAAGACCGATATGGACCCCCCTGCAAGCCTGGGTGTGCGCGAAAGCTCTGAGCCAGGGGTTCCATCGCGAGTGCGAAAAGCAGAGGCGAAAGGGGGCAACCCTGTCGCGTGCCCCTCCCCAGAGAGAAATGTCTCGAGTGTCCCCCATTAATCCGAACGCACGCCTGGGGCGACTGATAAAGGCTACGAACCCAACGGATATAGTTAGAGCCAAAGCCCATGGTCTCCAGAACGCTCCAAAGATATTCCCAATCAACCCAATCGAAGGCCTTCTCTGCGTCAATCCCCACCAGCAAAGCCGGTTGCGGTTCCCGCTGTGCCACGTGTATGATCTGCAACATACACCTAATGTTATCCGCAGCCTGGCGACCCGGCACAAAGCCAACCTGGTCCGGATGAACCAAGCCCGGGAGGACTCGGTTAAGACGCGCAGCCAACACAGTAGCAAATATTTTAACATCGACATTTAACAGGGAAATGGGGCGATAGGACGCCGCATCATGCAATGGTTTGCCAGGTTTGGGTATCATCACTATCAAGGCCTCACATTGGGACGGAGGGAGAGAAGCCCCCCCCAAGACCTCGTTGAACAGGATAGTCAAGATAGGCGCTAAATGTGCCCGAAACGTCTTATAATATTCCGCTGGGAAACCATCACTACCCGGCGCACTGCCAGTTTTCAGTCGCCGGATCGCACTCTCCACTTCGTCAACCGTTAATTCAGAATCTAACTGAGCTCGATCAGAATCCGAGAGACACGGCAGTGCGGTCCTCTGCAAATAGTCCTGCACACGTTCCCGGTCGAAGGGCTCTGCCGTGTAGAGCCGCTCCAGGTAGTCAGCAAAGAGATCGCGTATCTCCCAGGAAATAACCCTCTTCCGACCCCCAGAGTCATGTAGTTCACGAACCACTCGCGCGGACTGATGCTGTCGAAGACGCAAAGCCAGAAAGCGGCCGGTTTTATTCCCATGCTCATAAAAAGTTTGCCGTAATTTCCGGCGTTTATTATCTAATTCTTTCTGCAGACACGCATCCAAATTGGCTCGAACAGTCCGCCAATGACGCAGAACCTGCCGCGAGCCAGTTCGGGCGTGTTCCAAACCTAACCGGGAAGACTCCTGCACCAACCGATCATGGTCACGCAGCCACAGTTTGCGCGTGCGGGCCGCCTCAGCCATAAGTTGGCCTCGAGCCGTCGCTTTGTAAGCATCCCACACCGTGGGGAGGGGAACATCCCCAGAGCCATTAAGCTCAAAAAATTCAGTGATAAAGCGGACGTGATCCTGCACGGCACCCTGCCACCGTAGGAACCTCACATCTAAACGCCAAAGACGTTGATGCTCGCTATACAATCCGGCTGGAAGGGCAAGCCAGCACGGGGCATGATCCGACCAAGTCAACGCTCCATGTCCAGCCGTCACTCTCCCGTCCATCAGGCGCTGATCCAATAGGAAATAGTCAATGCGGGTATGAACCTGATGGACCGGAGAGTAGTACGTATAACCCCTCTCTCCCTCATGGATGTCCCTCCAAACATCCCGTAAACCTAAATCTAGCATGAAACGTTGAAGGGCTCTTGCAGACCCCCCCACTCCCCCCCCCCCCCCCCCGCACGGCCCGTGGAATCCAAGTGGGGCACCAGAGGGGTGTTACAATCCCCGCCCAATACAATGGGACCCCGTGCAAAATCCGTCAGTAAAGCCTTCAATCGCGTAAAAAAGGACCCCTGACCCGTGTTGGGCGCATAAACATTAGCCAAGGTTAGCAAGCGCCCCTCCAGACGAATATTCAAAAAAAGCCACCTCCCCAGGGGATCCCGTTGCACCTCCTCAATCTTTAGAGAGAGGCTCTGATGAAATAGTAAGGCTACTCACCGCTTCTTCCGGCCCTGCGTATCTGAAGCCACCCGCACCTCAGTATATGGGGTCCTCTTTAGCCAACCCTGCTTGCAAGTCTGTAAATGGGTTTCCTGTAGATAAACAATGTCCCCCTGCAACGTGCGCAATTCTGAGAACAGCAGCGACCGCTTCCTTGGGGAGTTAAGTCCCTTAACATTTAAAGAGATAAAGCGCACCATGGGTAATTACAGTCTAAACCCTCTTATCCTCCAGCTACCCGAGGTATCCCAGGGACATCCTCCCACCAGCAAGCCCAGGGAGTTAGTTATCCAGGCCCACCCCTTCCACCCTCCAGAAGCACAAGCCATAGCCCCTCCCCCCAAGCCCAAACATGCCCTCCAGTTCCCGATGAAACCCCCCCCCAACCCAGAGCCCCCCCCTTCCCGTCAATACCACCTGCCTGTCAAGGTTAACACAGGACACGGTAAATTGACCACAGACCCCATTTCCCCCAATACCCCATGAGGCAGAAAGTCAACCTAAACATATATAAAACATTCCCCACACTACTCCCCCACCCACCCCGGGTCAGCATTTTCCCCATGCCTCCCCATCAAAACAGGATCATCATCAAAACCTTTGCAGAGCATCCGCCGCCCCCTACATGTAGGGTAGTGTGGGCCCAGATCAAACCTTATCAGTGGCCAATAACACAATGATAAATATTACTTCCATCAGTTATCCAAAGTGCAAGAGACCCACCCAGTAAGACTCCCTAAGGGGTAAGGAAAGCTCCTCAAGTGTACACAAAGGTCAAGAATCAAGCGGACTTGCCCACACGAGTCCACTTGGAATGCTGGGACTTAGGGGGCGGCGGATGAGGCTGAGCATTATCATCAACTAGTCCTGCCTGGCGCAGGGCTCGCCAAGCTTCAGTATAGTCCTTTGCTGAGATCTTTTTGTTGCCCAAAAGGAAGTTCATCCGAAAGGGAAAGGACCAGGAGTATCGAATCCCCTTGCTGTTCAGGACCGTTGTCACTGGTTTCATCTCTCTCCGACGCACCAAGGTGAACGTCGAGAGGTCTTGGTAGATGGACACTGTTGCATCCTGGAAGCGGACCGCTTTTTTCTCCCGGCCTCGCCGTATGAGAAGCTCAGCATCAGAATATCGCAGAAATCTCGCAATGACATCACGAGGCTGATTGTTGGGAGGTTTTCCCAGGGCCCGATGGACTCGCTCTATTTCCATCCCGGGGGCCCGCGCAGCCAGCTCGTCCGCCGGGAGCAACTCTGCCATCAACAGCTTAAGCACAGTTGGCAAATCTTCTCCGCCCCCTACCGCTTCTGGTATTCCACGAAAATGCACGTTATTGCGGCGGGAGCGGTTTTCAATGTCATCGATTTTGTAAGTCAGTTCCATTGCTTGCGCTTGCTGCCGGTCCAATGCACATTGTAAATCCATCAGGGTCCCGTCATGATCAACCAGTTTGGTCTCCACATCCTCTACTCGGGCTCCCAGCTCTCTCATATCAGTCCGTAGGTCTGCAACATCTTTCAGCAACTCCTCACATAGTGAACGAAACTCATTGGCTAGCTCCGCAAAACCTTTACGGAGTTCTTGCTTGATTTGAGCAGAGAGGAGTTGCTTATGGCAGTCCAATTCCTCTTCACTTACAGTTTCATCATCAGTACCTGATGGAGGAGATTGTCCACGTGGGCTACTCGGGGGCCCAGACTTACGCTGCAGGCACTGGGAGGAACGCACCCCCTCCCGAGTTTCAGAACTTTTAGCTGTAGCCGCCATCCCCCAGGGCCACTTGTGTCGCACAGTGTTGGGAGAGGATTACAGTCAATGTCAGCAAAAGCAAAGATAGCAGGGAGAGAGCGGTGCGCGAATCCTCGCAGTCCCGCAAAGCAATCACTTCCACACAGTGTTAGGAGATAGATAGAATCAATGTCCGCAAGACCCAGGGGATCAGAGAGAGAGCAGGGCCCTGAGACAGAAGCTGCCTCTGGCCTTCTTGAAATAATAAGCTGTTAAAGGCAGCGCTCAAGGCGGTCTGTAGTGCTATGGGGGAGGGTAGAGCACAAAAAAATCCACAGCCTCCTGAAAGTAGGCTCCAATAAGGGACCTGAAGCCAGATGAAGCGCTGGAGCACGCTGACAGGGCGCCCAAAATCCACACCGCGGAGCCAAGGCCTCAGCAAGGCACCAATAAGTAAATAAGTGCTACAGACTCCAGCACTGTTCAGCTGACCCGAGGCGTGAAGGCATAAAGAAAGAGAGTTTAGCCTCTATACTTACCCCCCTGGGGGGAGTCACTCTGTCGAGAGGAGGGATCAGGCACCAGCGAGAGCCACGAGGATTCCAGGCCCTCCTCCCAGTCCCAGAAGCAGAACTCCGGCTTCTTGCACTGCCGCTCCAGCCCTGGGGGCAATACTCCACTTGTCAGCAGGTCGTTGCGCAGCCTCCGGTCCAGCAGCAGGGACCCAACAGCGCAGCCCAAGGGGAATCCCCACAAGTGTCGCCCGGACCGCGCGGGCCACCGAAGGCAACGATGGGGTCAGTCGGGCCCAGAGCAGTCAGCGAGGAGAGACACGTGGCAGCAGGCCGGACTTCGCAAATGAGCTCCGCGGCGCCCCAGCTTGTAAGAAAGTCATCCAGCCCGACTCCAGAAGGCACCACTCGTTTTGGTAGACCCAGGGCAGGTAGGGGAGACGAAATGTGCAGCTGTTATCTCATATTTGCTGATGTTTCAGGGTATCGGGGACGGAGCTCACTTACAATGCGGCCATCTCTCAGCGGGCTCACGAGCGCCCCCCCTGCTTTCTGTCTTTTAACCAGTTCCTGATCCACAATAGTACACTGCCTCCTATCCCATGACTTTTTAGTTTTGCCAAATGTCCTTGATGAGGGATCTTGTCAAAGGCTTTCTGAAAGTCTAGATACACTATATCAACCGACTCACCTTTGTCTGCCTGTTATTCACACCTTCAAAAAAGCAAAACAGATTAATAAGACAAGATCTTGCTTGTCTAAAGCGATGTTGGCTGTCTCTCATTAAGCCATGACTATCTACATGTTCCGTAATTTTGTTCTTTATGATGGTTTCTACCATTTTTCCTGGTACTGATGTCAGGCTCACTGGTCAGTAGTTGCCTTGATCACCCCTGGAACCCTTTTTAAAAATTGGTGTTAAATTGGCCATCCTCCAATCTTGGGGTATTACAGATGATTTTAATGATTGTTCACAGATTACTAATAGCAGGTCTGCAATCTCATATTTCAGTTCTTTCAACACCCTTGGATGTATATCATCCAGTCCAGGTGATTTGCTACGCTTCAGTTTATTAAATAGTTGTAATACATCTTCCTGGTGTATCGATATGTCTTTCAGTTCGTCCACAGTATCACCTTTAAATACCACTTCAGTCATGGGTAACATCCCTACATCTCTTCAGTAAAGACTGAAGCAAAGAATTCATTCAGTCTCTCCGCTATCACCTTGTCCCCTCTTAGTGCTCCTTTTACCCCTCTATCATCTATGGTCCAACTGACTCAAAGGTTTTTGCTACGAATGTACTTGAAAACGTCTTTATTATACGTTTTTGCTTCCACAGCAAGCTTCTCAAATTCTCTCTTTGCCTGCCTTTTCAATGCTTTGCATCTAACTTGCCAGTGCTTGTGCTGTTTCCAGTTTTCGTCATTTGGCTCTTTTTTCCATTTCCTGAAAGGTGCTTTTTTTGGCAACAGCCGCCTCTCTGACCTCACCTTTAAACCATGTTGGCAGTTTTTTGAACTTCCGCTTTTCTTAAAGCGTGGAATACAGCTGGTCTGGGCTTCCAAGATAGTATTTTTAAACAACACCCAAGCTTGATGTAAATTTTTAACTTTTGCAACTGCTCCTTTTAGTTTTTTCTTAACTATTTTCCTCATTTTATCATAGTCTTCCTTTCGAAAGTTAAAAGGTAGTACTGTGGATTTCCTTACCATCCCTCCTCCATTAATTAAATCTAACGCGATCATGCTATGATCACTATTGCCAAGTGGTCCCTACACCCTTATCTCTTGCATAAGGACTAGGTCCAAAATGGCTTCCCCTCTGGTCGGTTCATGAATCAGCTGTTCTAAGAAGCAGTCATTTATTTCCTCTAGAAACTTTATCTCCCTAGCATGTCCTGCCGTGACACTAGCCCAGTCAATACCGGGGTAATTGAAATCACCCATTATTATTACTGTGTTATAACTTTTGTTAGTTTCCCTGATTTCTTTGAGCATTTCGTCATCCATTTATTCATTCTGGCCAGGCGGTCGACAGTACACATCCCACTGCCATCGCCTTTGTCTTTTTACATGGAATTTCAATCCATAGAGATTCTACAGCAAATTTTGTTTCTTGCAAAACTTTAAACCTTTGTGGCTCAATGCCCTCTCTAACATAGAGCGCAACCCCTCCACCAATTTGATCAGTTCTATCATTACGATATAGTTTGTACCCAGGTATCACAGTGTCCCACTGGTTGTCCTCCTTCCACCATGTCTCTGAGATATCAATCATATCTAGCCTCTCATTTAGTGCTATATATTCTAATTCTCTCATCTTATTTTTTAAACTTCTAGCATTTGCATACAAGCATTTTAGAGACTGTATTTTATTTATATTAATTTGTCTATCAGTAGGCAATCACTGAAAACACATAAGTAACACCCAGCCACAAAATGGAGTATGAGCAATACAGGTAAAAAATAAAACCCAAACAAAAGGTGGAGTCAAATTACACATACCCCTTATACTAAGCAGGAGCCAACGACCAAATTAAGGTAAATACTTTATCACCCCGGTCTTTGTAAGAAAACCTCCAAATGAGATGAGTCAAAAAAGATATATGACTTACCCTGGCTACTTTTGTCTTAATTGGAACCTCTCTGCTAATATGTCCTAAGTTCGTTTTTTGGGAATATCCTTAAAGGATACATTGTTGTGAACCAAGCACTCTTGGGCGACTGTTGGCTCTCCCCTATTATCTAGTTTAAAAGCTACTCTGTCTCGTTTTTAAAAGTTAATGCCAGCAGCCTGGTTCCATCCCAGTTAAGGTGAAGCCCATCCCTTCAGAAGAGCCCCTCCTTTCCCCAGAATGTTCCCCAGTTCCTAAGAAATTCAAAACCCTCATCCTCGCACCATCGTCTCATCTACACATTGAGACTTCGTAGCTCTGCCTGCCTTTTGGCTCCTGTGTGTGGAACGGGAAGCATTTCGGAGAACGCTACTCTAGACGTTCTGGATTTCAACTTCCTGCCTAAAGTTAGCCTCCAGAACCTCGCTACCACATTTTCCTATGTCATTGGTACCAACATGTACCAAGACAGCAGACTCCTCCCCAGCACTATCTAAGACTTTGTATAGGTGGTGCGTGAGGTCCGCTAACTTCGTACCAGGCAAGCATGTTTCCAGACGATCCTCATGTCCACCAGCCACCCAGCTATCTACATTCCTAATGATCGAATCACCAACTATAACGACTGTCCTAACCCTTTCCTCATGGGCACTTGGCCCAGGGGAAACATCCTCATTGCGAGAGGTTTTTACATCACCTGGGGGACAGGTCTTAGCTACAATATCACTTCCTGCCACACCAGGGTGATGCTCTCCTGTCACGTAACCTCTCTCCTCCATGGCAACAGGGGATGCTGCCAGACTGGAGCTGGGACTTCAGTACTATATCCTTGTAGGTCTTGTCTATGTCTTCCTCCAAGTCTGCTACTCTAGCCTCCAGAGATCAGACTTGTTCTCTGAGAGCAAAGAGCTCCTTGCACCTAGTGCACACGTAAGACCACTCACCAACTGGGAGAAGATCATACATGTGACACTCAACGCAAAAGACTGGAAAACCCCCATCTTGCTACTGGACTGCTGTCTGCATCTTAGTTTTAAGGTTGTGTTTAGGTATTTAAGTTCTTTACCTACTAAGGATTGGCGGGGATACTTATACTAATAAAACTACACCTAATACGTTTAATGTACTCTCTTCACCTGAAGCTTTATTAATCTAATGTATGCCTGATGAGGACAAACAGCTGCACCTGAGAGTGAATATGGGACCTCCTTTCCTTTGAGAGGTTTATGCACTGTGATGTAGAGACCCCTACCGAACCCATGGAAATAGAGAGAAAGGAAGATTCCACCTTTAAATCTTACAGGCAGCTAGAGCACATGGCTCACTGTTTACATAGAAAAGGTAAACAGGGAAAGACAGGAGCTGAATTGACATGCCCAGACTCTGACGTAGTAACAAGCCCCGAACTTAATCAAGCACACCTGTTCAGGGTGAGGGCAGAGCCAAGCCCAGGGGAACAGAATTATAAAACGTCAGCTCCCAGGAAGGGAGCCACGGGGGAAGCAGAGAAGGAAGCAAAGCCAGGAGGAGAAGCAGCAGACAAAGGCTGGAGAAGAGGCCAGAGGGCAAGCTGGAAGGGTAATTGCAGCTTGGAAGGCAGTTCGAGCTGTGGCAACAGAGAGAGTTGGAGTTGTGGCCGAGAAGCAGCACAAGGAAGGAAAGACAGGAGAGAAGAGAGAGCTCCTGTAAGGCAGGCTTGGAGAGGCTCAGAAACTCCAGGGAGTTGGAGACCTGATAGAGAAACTTCTTACCGGTCTGTGAGAAAAGCCAGCAGACTTGAAGGAAGGAAGGCACGCCCTGTGACCGGGAACTTGCTGGAACGGAGAGAGCAGGGAGCCCTGCAATCAGAAGGGAGCCTTCAGAGTTTACACAGGTGGGAGCCCAGCATAGAAACCTTCCCTTATAACTGCCAAGAGTTAGAGGAGAGCCACAGAAGAAACTCCAGTGTAACAGGTATTTTAAACCCTTGCTGTGCAGAGTTGTATAAAGGGAAAACACCTGGGTATAAAGAGGGAAGTTATTTTAAATCCCTTAGTAACCGTCTGCAGACAAACACTGCCAGCCCTGATATAGAAGATATGCAGATAGACTCTAATGTTGAGGACATAGCAGATATGAGAATGGATTGCACGCTGTGTTTGGCTGACAACATTGAGTCACTGTGTTGAAACCTGGAAGTAAGAGTGCTGAGTTAACGGCAAAGAAAAAGGAGGTATTTTTCTTCCAAGAAGCTGTTTATTTTCAGTTTGTACTATGAGCACTGTATTGTTTTGGGAACCAGAGAGTGAAGAAGCACTTACCTTAGTTATTGTATATAATCCTCATGCTAAACTCCTGGACACTGTTCTTATTTGTTCTGCACCGAAGTTCTGTTTGTGACGGGAATAAATCCTTGTCATTTTGCCTTAAACACTCGGACTACTACTGCTTCTTTATCAGAGAGCTAAAAAGGGACTACAAATCCCAAGAGGCCTTGCAAGAGCCCTAGCTGTAGTCTCACTTTCTGCATAGAGAAATTATCATGGCAGATCAACCCTCTGCGCCCTAGGCGGAGGGCTGGCCACGTGGTGACAGCACCTATAAAGCTACAATTATCCCGTGGGTGGGTGTTGGGGAGGGAGGGATGGAAAAAGACTTATTAAAAGCTGGCTGCTGCACAGTACCCTGTCCTGTGCTTCTAAGGTAATCCGTGATGACCAATTTCCAGAGGGAGTGCCACAGCCCTTGCTTGAATAGAGGGAGTCTTGGTTTCTAAATTTAACCAGAAAGCTCTCTGCTCTGTTTTAAATTTAAACTCAAAGCTCGTTGCTGCTACTAGGCCCTGACTTATTTAGCAAATGCACTAGGTTCACAGATTAATTAGCTTTAATCTAAAGAATTCCCTTTTCCCCAAGATTTAGAAAAATTCCCAGAAGTAAATACTTACAATTGCAGATCTCTCTCCAGAAGCAGCAGTCCCCTTTTGTAGTCCTTCAGTCCTCCTTGGACCACTCTGAGGTGTACTAACATATCCTTATCCAGAAGTTATCTTCAGCGGTTTCTCCATTTCTATATCCTGGCCCACCATTTTCAGTTTTGGTCCCTGCTGTTGCCTAGGCCATGCTGCATCATTCGAAAGTCAAGGTGATAATGGCAGCTCCTTGCATAATCAAAGAATCCAGAGTCTCCCATTTCTTACTAACTGGTTGAATTGATCTGCTTCTTAGAACAGTCCTAAATACTTCCTGGATGGTGTGTGTTTTGGGAGGCAAAGGCATGAGTGATTAACTATCCCGAGCAGTCTAGATCCCTCACGGAGCTTGGATTGTCTGAGTGCCTGTTCTGCATATGATAGGGCAGTGTGTTTCTTTCCCTAACATGTTCAGACGTTAGTTGTTTTCAGCTCTGGAGTTCTTGCTTTCAGGCAACTCCTAGGTCAGCTCTTGGGTTTGATGATTTTATCTCTCCAGTAAGTGCTTTGAGCTAGGATGTGCATATGCCTACTGCTAGCTTGCCTTTGGACTCTCAGTCCTTTTTCCCAGTTGTTCGCTCAGTGTCTAACTCAAGCCTTGACAAGATTTCTCTGGATTTAGAAGCCAGTGCAAAAACATAGGAACTAGAGACTGAGACACCTCCCCCCACCCAAACCACTCATCTCTATGGAGGTTGAGGAGTGAAGGGAGGGGGGTGACTTCTGAGCCTTTCTGCAGCTTCTTTAGGGCTTGATTTACTAAGGCTGTTTTTCCCCATCCTGTTTCTAAGGGAAAAGAAAGCTTAATAAATCAGGCCCTTAGTGCCACCCCTGCAGCCATTAACAGAAATACACAGCCAGCAGGTCCTCTCCCCACTCGGTCGATCTCTCTGTCATCATTCAGTCCCTATTTTATCCTGTTTTTCCCCAGCAATCTCTCTTCTTACTAAATTATCAACCTCCCCACTCCAATCCCTTCACACGTGTTCTCATCCTAGCCAGCCCTCACCACACAGCAAGCCCCCAACCCCTGCCGCCCCAAGCAATCCAGGCAGCCACCATAACATATTTGGCCCCTGCCCCCATAGCAGGCAAGCCATCCAGCCACCCCTGCCAGTCCTTGCCTTCCCCCAGGCAAGCCAGTCAGCCACCCCACCTAGCTCCTATTCCCTTAGCAAGCCATTCAGCCTCCACATCATACCCTACCCCAATCAGCCTCTTTATCCGGTCCCTACATCCCTCCCCTGCCTCCACACTTCCCAGCAAGCGAGTTAGAGACCCCCCTCCCCAAGTAAGAAACTCCTCAGAATCACTGAAGATACCTGCATAGAGGCGCAGGCTGGAGACCAGAAATGCTGGTCTGGGCCTTGTTGCATGTGGTTGGCACTGCAGTCAAGGAGACTGAGATGGGAAAGAAAGGAGTTCGGCACAGGGGAATGGAGTGGCGGCAGCATGACTGTATGATCAGTGCAAGACTTGCATCAGCGGTAAGGCGGCTGGGTCACGGATAGCTGAGCACATTGAAGAGCTGCAGCTTCCATGTGGTCAACAGCAAAGCAAGGAAGGACCATGATCATATGGCTGGGGCTTCTTCTGTCAGAGCAGGTAGCAGCAGGCTCTCTTCTTAATGGAGCTTGACCAAGGTGCGAACCTGTGCGGCATTACAGAAGAAGTGGCCCCAAGCTCCCCAGAGCCAGAAGCTATTGTGGTTGCTCTAATCACTTTTTATCTGTTGCCAGGGCAGCAAAGGAGATAAAGGAGTGGAGGAGTGGCCTAGTGGTTGGGGCAAGGTACTTCGGACCGGAAGGTCGGGGGTTCAAATCCCACTAGAGGACAGCAACCTTGGGCCAGAAGGACTGGGGTTTCTAGTCCCACAGGTGCTCCTTGTGGTCTTGGGCAAGCCACTTAACCCTCCATAGCCCATGTTCCCTGTAAAATAGTTCTCTGTGTGCTGTGCTTTCCTGTCTAATCAATGTGTTTATACCTCAAAAATTTCCTGTCATGATTTGACAATTTCAAATCTGTAATCAAACCGCTGCTGATCGCTGGAAGTAGCGGTATACAAATGTATACTAAATAAATAAAAATAAATAAAATCAGTTGACTGAGGGCTGATATCGTCATAGAGCACCAGAACCAAGGCAAGCCAGAAAGATCCCTGCAGCAATGGTAGGATGCCCTCCATGCAGATAAGTCATCTAAGTGTTTTAGCTTCACTGAAGTGAGGACTGATTAATTATGCCCATGTGCAATGAATTGAAGATGGCTCAGCTGATGTGCCTGGTGGGTTGGGTTGCTACAAGAAGAGGAGCTATTTCCTCTCTGCACTATTCAGCTCTGTTCAAACTCGAGCCGCACTGTACAGATAAAAATTCCTGCTCTGGCAGAAGTTGCAGCAGCAGACGTAGTGCGCCCCCCCCCCCCCCCCCAAAAAAAAAGGACAAGGAAAACCTGTGAGAGAGTCAGTTGGTCCATTAGATGATAGAGGAGTTAAAAGGGCACTAAGAGGCGACAAGGTGATAGCGGAGAGACTGAATGAATTCTTTACTTTGGTCTTTACTGAGGAAGATGTAGGGATGTTACCCATGACTGAAGTGGTATTTAAAGGTGCGGAAGAATTGAAGGAAATATCGATACATCGGGAAGATGTATTACAACTATTAGATAAACTGAAGAGTAGCAAATCACCTGGGCCGGATGGTATACATCCAAGGGTGTTGAAAGAACTGAAATATGAGATTGCAGACCTGCTATTAGTAATCTGTGAACTATCATTAAAATCATCTCTAATACCTGAAGATTGGAGGATTGCCAATGTAACACCAATTTTTAAAAAGGGTTCCAGGGGTGATCCGGGAAACTACAGACCGGTGAGCCTCACGTCAGTACCGGGAAAAATGGTAGAAACCATCATAAAGAATAAAATTACTCAGCATGTAGATAGTCATGGCCTAATGGGAGACAGCCAACATGGCTTTAGACAAGGAAGATCTTGTCTTACTAATCTGTTATGTTTTTTTTGAAGGTGTGAATAAACATGTGGACAAAGGTGAGTCGATTGTTATAGTGTATCTGGACTTTCAGAAAGCCTTTGACAAGGTCCCTCATCAGAGACTTTTAGCAAAACTAGAGTCATGGGATAGGAGGCAGTGTACTACTGTGGATCAGGAACTGGTTTAAAGATAGAAAGCAGAGGGTTGGGCTAAATGGCCAATTTTCCCAATGGAGAAAGGTGAATAGTGGTGTACCCCAGGGATCTGTGCTGGGTCCGCTGCTTTTTGACATATTCATAAATGACCTGGAAAGTGGAATAACAAGTGAGGTTATCAAATTTGCAGATGACACAAAACTATTTAAAGTTGTTAAAACCCAAGAGGATTGTGGAAAATTGCAAGAGGATCTTGATAAACTGGAAGACTGGGCATCCAAATGGCAGATGAAATTTAATGTGGGCAAGTGCAAAGTTATGCACCTAGGGAAGAACAGCCCAAACTATGGTTACACAATGCAAGGTTCCACATTAGGAACCACCACCCAGGAAAAAGATTTAGGTGTCATTGTGGATAACATGTTAAAACCCTCGGCCCAGTGTGTAGCGGCGGCCAAGAAAACTAATAGAATGCTAGGTATCATAAGGAAAGGAATGGAAAATTGAACAAAAGATATTATAATGCCTCTATATCGTTCCATGGTGAGACCGCACCTTGAATATTGTGTGCAATTCTGGTCGCCGTATCTTAAAAAGGATATAGCATTATTAGAAAAGGTTCAGAGAAGGACCACCAAAATGGTAAAGGGGATGGAATGATACTCCTATGAAGAAAGTCTAAAAAGGTTAGGGCTCTTTAACCTGGAAAAGAGATGGCTGAGGGGAGATATGATAGAAGTCTATAAATTAATGAACGGAGTGGAACGGGTAAACGTAGACGATTGTTTACATTATCAGAATATAGAAAGACTAGGGGACATGCAATGAAGCTACAGGTTAAACTATTTAAGACTAATAAAAGAAAATATTTTTTCACTTAACGTGTAATCAAACACTGGAATTTGTTACCGGAGGGTGTAGTAAAGGCTGTTAGTGTAGCTGGATTTAAAAAAGGTTTGGACAAGTTCCTGGAGGAAAGGTTCATAAACCATTATTAAGAAGGGACCCAGGATATCAATGCTTGACCCAGTACAAGCATTGCGGAACCTGTGTCTTTTGGGGAAACTGCTTGGTACGTATGACCTAGATTGGCCACTGTTGGAAACAGGATACTGGGCTTGATGGACCTTAGTCTGACCCAGTATGGCATATCTTATGTTCTCATGAAATCCCAGGTGCCAGAGGGAAATTTTTAGTCGCCATGATAACCTGATGCCTGGGGTTTGTCAAGCCTTGGTGTAGCTGTTATCTGAGAATGAAAGAGAAATGTATTTGGTGGGCTGCAGAGTCATCCTCTGATGGCTGGCTTGCCTCTGGGGGCACTGCTTTGGGTGAGAGTCGCAGCAAATATCGGTCTGCTGGCCTGGTACATGGTCTCAGCACTACCATAGCCTAACACTTAAAGCAGCAGCCTGAAAACCAGGTAAGGCCGAGTTCAAATCCCCACCGCCACTCCTTGTAACCTTGTCCAAGTCTCTTAGCCCTAATACATCAGCTTGTATAGAAGCACTGGTCCCTTCAAAAAACTACCTGGTCAATCACAGGCAATAGAGGCAGAGGTGATCAGCCTCACTCCAGAGAGGATTCAGGCTATAAGCGGTCAGGGGGCTCTCAATCATGGCATCAGCAGTGGGGTAAGTCCTTGAGTAGGGCAGCCATCTCAGCACCACAGTGGCAGTGAAGCTCGGTTGTTGACTGAACCTTCCTCTAGTGTCTCTAACAGCTGCACACATAGCGAGAGTTAGCAGCATGTGCAGATCATCTGCTCAAGTTGGTCACAGTGTTTCCCAATGTGGTAGTTAACCCCTAGGTATTCCTTCTCTTATTGTGCAGAGGTGAGATCTGGCGATGCAATCTGCTGTTCATGCAGAGGAGTGCTGGGGTACATAACCACTTTTAATCATGGGATGGCCCCATGAACAGCAAGTTTAGATGTCCTTTATATGTCTCTCCTGGGATTCTTGGTGGCTCACTTTCTGAGCAGATTTCAGTCTTGCCTGAGCTTGGTCACAGTAGTAGCACTGGATTGGCTGCGCAGACCATGGTACATGAGTATCCTGAGTCTGTTGGTGGAGTCCCCCCTTTATGCTGCCTCAGGAGTGAGGACTTACTTGGCAGGGTCCCCTAGTTAGGGGATGTTCTTGATCTCTTCTTGCTTAAGATCTGGCCCTGAGAAGGCGGATGCTGTCTCGGTAAGGATGCCATGGAGCATTAATGTTTATCCTCCTTCAGCCTAGTAGGACCATCTGAGCCTGCTCTCAGGCTTTGGATGTCAGAAAGGTGAACCTAGTTGCCATTTGACCCTTCTGTTAGTCCAGGCTGGACCAGGGTCTAGTTAAGCACTGCCTTGCAGTTTAGATGACGGCCCTTGCATGATACCAGGGGCATGTTCTAGGCATGCTCTTGGTGGTGCATTCTGCTTTCTGTCACTATCTTAGGTGGGCAAAGCTGTGTTGTCCATCCTTGCATCTGGTTGGGAACATAGCAGATTCTCTCTCTCTCTCTCTCTCTCTCTCTCTCTCTGATGTTTCAGGCAATTGAAGATTCCTCTTGGTTCCTTTGGCAAGCCTTCCTCAATGCTTGGTTCCCTGCACATTGTATTCCTGGCTACTTTCATGTCTATCCTGGCTACTTTCATGTCTACTAGGGGGGTGTCAGAGCTACAGGCTTTGCTCTGAGGATCATTCTGGTCATGTTGGCATTGTCTGTCTTTGGGAATGGTACCTCCTTTCTCCCAAAAGTGCTGTCTTCCATCCTTCCCTTTCACAATATGTTCCTTTTTTTCGTCGTGGAGGAGGTCTGTCGGTCAGACCCCCTCATTGTGTTGGCTAGATGTGAGGAGGGTGTTTGGAAGTATTAAAAATAACGAATCTCTCTCTTCCTCCCCCCCCCACCCCACCCCACCACTTGTCCATTGGACCTTGGACCTTTCCTTTGTCCAAGGTCAGGACAGACAGCAGGCAATCTGATACATGGTTGCTGCCCTGCACAGACTGATAGTTCAACCTGTCTGTTCAGAGCTCACCTCATTAAGGCACAAGCCTCTTTCTGGGCTGTTTTTGCTTTGGTGTGTCCAGAGGGCATCTTTTAAGCAGCTTCCTGTTTTTTCCTTCAGTACTTTGCTAAGTGTTGCAGGTTGCTTGTGGGAGGAGTTGTGGCTGTCACCTTTGGCAGAACAGTGCTTTCTCCAGGAATGAGCAGGAAGTCAATCCTCACTTATGGGTGACGTTGGCACTGACGGAGCCCGCACAGAGCAATTCCCCAGCTTTCAAAGAAAGCCTTTGGGATTGCTACCACGCATGCATGGTCCTCTTCCCGCCCAAGGGTACCATCTTGTTCAGCCTCCCTTTTTCCGCGGAGCCCTTCGGATGCACGTCCTCGTCCCTCGGAAAAAGTTTGATTTTCCTCGCCTTAACAGGCTCTTATTTTTTTTTCCGGTTGCACCGGTCCTCTACCCATCCTCCCCTTACTCCCTTTTGGAGCTTACGGAGATACCTTTTCTACAAATTTTTCTTCCGGGCTTTGCACCTTTTTTCTTTCCAACCGCTGGCCGCGTGGGTCTTCGACCTCACAGGGGCCGTTTTTGCCCCCATGGCCACCGGGTTTAAAAAATGCGATAGGTGCTCTAGGAACATGTCGCTTATGGACACTCATGACTGTTGTCTAAGGTGTCTGGGAGCCGACCATGACCCAGAGCTCTCTTCGCTCTGCAAGAAATTGTCCTCTAAGGCCCTGCTCAGCCGTAAGCAGAAGTACTAAGACATTTTTCAAAAGGCCACCTTGGAGTCTCCGGCGGTGCCCTCGGTCGTCTCTCCTCCAGTGGGTTTTCCCCCTGCGGCATCGTGTTCCAAGAAGGCCTTGAAGTCGCTGTCTGGGACCCCTGACAAGCGTGAGCGCTCCCGCACCTGGTCGCTTAGCCCCCTTTGGTGTTCCCGAGAGTCAGACAAGAAGCGACCCCACAAGGTCCCTTGCAGAGAAACGGAGGCCTCCGGCTAAGGTTCCCAGTCCTCCTGAGGGCTGTCCTGGTGAAGACCCCCTCTCCTCCTCGACGCCTGACCCGGTGACCCCGGTGTCGGTGTCCCAGGGCCTCACGCCTGCATTGGAATCCCGTATGCTGGCGCTGGAACACAGCATCTCTGCGTTCATTGCTTCCCAGCAGGCGCTCACGGGCAGCTTTGCTGACCTGTGCCCGGAAACTGCGGGTCCCTCGCGTGGGATACCCAAATCCATCCAAGAAACCCCCAAGAGCCACAGGCCTCGTGAAGGTCCTCGATGTCAGTCTTACTCGCTCTCCCGTTCTTCAGGGATGAGATCGTCCAGGGCCTCCGGTTCCAGGCTGCCAGCAATCAGACAGGGCAAACCGCCTGGCTCGGATCCCGTGACCGATTTCTCAGATTGGGGATCCGATGGGGACACATCACTGGAGACCCACACCCACTGGGATCTTCCATTGGACCCCTCACCGCCTGGTCAACAGTGGCATTCGCCGCCTGAGGACACCTCCTTTTTGGTGTTTATTCGGGATATGGCTCAGGCCCTCAACCTGGTAACCCAGGCCGAGGAGGACCCTCGTGCTGAAGAACTCGATATTCTTCAGTACAAGGCTCCGCCCAGGGAATCCTTCACCGTCCCGGTGTTGCCAATCCTCTCTCGGCTATTGCTCCACATGTTTTATTTATTTATTTTTATTTATTTATTTACATTCTCTTATATACCGCGCTATTCTGCTTCAGTGCGGTTTACATTGAACAAACTGAAATTACATTGAACAGGGCATTATAACTTGGAGATAACTATGTGGGAGATAACATGTGGGAGATAACTATGTGGGAGATAACTATGTGGGAGGCCCCGGCCTCGGTCCCCGTTCCCATTGTGAGCAAGTGCCTTGACACAGTGTACAAGGTGCAACGAGGGCCAGGCTTCCGAAAAACTCAACTTTCATACACTTCGATGGTGGTGGAATCGGCCATGAGGAAGCAAAAGAGCCCGAAGTCCCATTCATCGGTCCTGTCGGGCCTTGATGCCCTGGGCCGCAAGGCCTATCAAGGTTCCCTGCTCTCTTGTCGCATTCAGGCATACCAACTATATATTGGTATATTCCTCCACGACTTGGTAGAAGAACTGTGAGGTTTCTCCGCAGGCCTTGAGGGCGAGTCCCTCGATAGGTTCCACACCCTGTTGAAATCAGTGGCCGATTGCTCTAAGTATATCTCTCGAGCCTCCTATGATGGCTTCGAGACATCGGCTAGGGTGGCGGCTGCGGGCATCGGAGCCCGCCGCCAGGTTTAGCTCCAGTCATCGGATTTGGAGCAGTGGGTGCAGGAGAAGCTCCTGAAGTGCCCTGCCTTGGCGAACAACGTTTTGGTAAACCAATGGAGGAGAAGGCAGCGGAGATAGAGACGGACTATGTCACGAGGACCCGTCTCTCACGCAAGACCACTACCCTGCTTCAGAAAAAGCAGCCCGTCAAGAAGCCCTTCTTCCCCAGGAAAGGCCTCCAGTATTGTGGCTACCCGCCGTACCCGGCTATTTCCACGCCAATCACTCCTGCGCAGCAAAAGCCCGGCCAAAGCCATCGTAAACCGAAGGGCCCGAAGGCTCAGACGCCGACCCCCCCCCCCCCCCCCGCAGCCCACACAGGGGTTTTGACGCCAGCAGCATAGCCCTTCGCCCTCCGACGATCTGGCAGCCCGTGGGTGGACATCTGTCTTGCTTCGCCCCGTCATGGGCGCTGGTCACCTCGGACACCTGGGTCATCCAGGAGGGCTATTGCCTCCACTTTGACAGGCTTCCACCCCCTTTCTCCCCGGCGGAGCCTCATCGACTCACCGCACACCAGGTTTTGCTGCAGCGGGAATTGCACTCCGTCCTTGCCCAATAGGCAGACAAGAAGGTCCCTCACCACCTTCAAGGTCGGGGCTTTTATTCCCGGTACTTCCTTGTCCCGAAAAAGACAGGGGGGGTGTGTGGTCTGTGGCCCATCCTCAACCTCTGCAGGCTAAACAAGTTCCTGGTGCGGGAGAAATTCAAGATATTATCTCTTGGTGTGCTGCTGCCCTTCCTCCAGCAGCGCGACTGGCTATGCTCCTTGGATCTAAAGGATGCTTACGCCCATATCTTGATCCACCCCCAACACAGGCAGTACTTGCATTTCAGGGTGCAGGGAGAAAACTTCCAGTACAGGGTGCTCCCCTTCGGTCTTGCATCCGCCCCTTGGGTCTTCACGAAGTGCCTTGTCGTGACTGCTGCTCACCTTCGGCGTCAGGGCGTGCCGGTGTTCCCATACCTCGACGACTGGCTCGTTACGGGCACCTCCGTTGAGGAGGCCCGACAGGCGATGTTGCGCACTGTCCTCCTCTTGGAGAGCTTGGGGTTCTTGGTCAACTACCCAAAGTCTCACCTCGAGCCGGCACAGGCTCTCAAGTTCATTGGGGCGCGCCTTGATACTCAACAGGCCATGGCCTTCTTGCCGGTGGATCGCTCCACCCGCCAAAGGGCCCTGGCCACTTGCGTCCAAAGCGCCCACCAGTTCATCACTCAGTCCATGCTATGTCTCTTGGGCCACATGGCCTCGACCATGCATGTGGTTCCTCACTCCCACCTGCACATGTGGACGGCCCAGTGGTGTTGAGCTCTCAATGGAGCCAATCCGCGGACACCTCAGGGACTCCATCAGGGTTCTTCCCGATCTCTGTTTGTCCCTGAACTGGTGGCAGAACCCCCGCAACCTCCTGCAGGGCTCGCTTTTCCAGGCCCCACAGCATGATGTGGTACTGACCACAGATGCCTCCCTGCTAGGGTGGGGAGCTCATTGCGGCTCTCTCTCTGCACACAGGGGCTGTGGTCGCCTGTGGAGGCTCAACAGCAGATAAACCTGCTCGAGCTCTGGGCCATCCGATGGGCCTTGGGGGCCTTCAAGGATGTCCTCAGCGGGAAGTTGGTCCTGGTGCAGACTGACAACTGAGTAGTGATGTTTTACATCAGTAAGGAGGGGGGCATGGGTTTGCGCTCCTTCTGCAGGGAAGCAGTCCTCATCTGCTCTTTTGCCGCCTGGCGGAGCATGTCCATCAAGGCGACGTATCTCCCGGGTCAGGAGAATGGCCTGGCGGACAGGCTCAGCAGAATCCTTCGCCCCCACAAGTGGCACCTGGATCCCAGAGTGGCAGGCTGGCTGTTCCTGCGTTGGGGAACTCCGGCGATGGACCTCTTCACCAGCCCCCAGAACACTCAGCTTCCTCGCTTCTGCGGCCCGGTACCGCACCTGGGCAGGGAGGACCCTGATGCATTTCTCCTGGACTGGTCGTCCAGCCTCCTATATGCATTCCCTCCCTTTCCCCTCATTGCGAGGACTCTGTTCAGAGCTCAACGGGACAGAGCATCCCTGATTCTCGTGGCCTCGGCAGCCTTCGTTCCCCCTCCTGCTCCGACTATCGTCGGAGCCTCTGATTCCCCTAGGCTCTGCCAGGGATTTGCTGACGCAGGAGGAGGGTCGGGTACTGCACCCAAACCTACCCTCCCTATCCCTCACAGCCTGGCAGCTGAACTGGTCCCTCTAGCCTCTCTGACCCTTCCAGAAGAGGTTGAGGAAATCCTCCTTACCTCGAGGAAACACTCCACTAGGCGAGCTTACGCATTTAAGTGGAAACGCTTCTCCATCTGGTGCTCGGAGCACCAGATTGACCCCTTCTCATGCCCGGTTCGGTGGGATCTCCAGTACCTACTCCACCTCTCGAGGCAGGGACTGAAGTCGAACTCTGTTAGAGTTCATCTGAGTGCCATATTGGCTAATCGTCTCCCTATTGAGGGAAAACCTCTCTCGGGGCAACCACTAGTCTCCCGCTTCATGCGGGGCCTTCTGTTATCCAAGCCACCCATCCATCCTCCTCTGGCGGAATTGGACTTGAACGTAGTGCTCATGCAGCTCACTCGTCCACCCTTTGAGCCGATGGTGACGTGTTCGCTCCGGCATTTGTCCTGGAAGGTGGCCTTCCTGGTGGCGCTGACCTCGGCTCGCCGAGTCAGTGAGCTTCAGGCGCTCATGGCTGGCGCCCCTTACACCAGGTTTTATCGGAACAGGGTGGTTCTCCGGGCGCATCCTAAGTTCTTACCCAAGGTCGTGTCGGCCTTTCATCTCAACCAAGAAATAGTGCTCCCGACCTTCTTCCCGAGGCCCCACGCCGATCAGGCGTCGGTGACTCTCCACACCCTCGACTGCAAGCGGGCCCTTGCCTTCTACTTGCAGCGTACCCAGACTCATTGCAAGTCTGACCAGCTCTTCATGACCTATGATCCCAATAGGCAGGGACAAGCAGTCACCAAGCGCATCCTCTCTGTTTGGGTGGCAGACTGCATCGCGCTCGCCCATGCGAAGGCGGGCGTTCCCCAGGATCGTCGAGTCACTGCACATGGGGCCCGAGCCAAAACGGCCTCTGGCCTCGCTGCGCTCCGTGCCCATGATGGACATCTGCCGGGTGGTAACCTGGTCTTCTATGACTACCTTCGCCGTCCACTACTGCCTCGAGAGGGAGTCCCACCGGGACAGTGCCTTCGGCCAGGCTGTACTCCGTAATCTGTTCAGGGTATAAGCAACTCCCGCCCTCCGACCCTTCTTCACGGCTCCCGAGGGTTTTGCCTCGAGGACCCAAGGACTCTGGTTCCTTTGAGCTTCAGCTTCCGCTTATGGCCTTGCGAGGCATTTTTTGGTTACAGGTTCGGTAGCCTGTAGCTAGGGAGTCCCATAAGTGAGGACTGACTTTCTGCCTGTTCCTGGAGAAAGCGTAGTTACTCACCTGTAACAGCTGTTCTCCAGGGACAGCAGGAATCAAGTCCTCACTACCCTTCCGCCTCCCCTGATGAGTTACTGTATTTTTGACCTTCCCTTGCCATCTGCTTGGTAGGGCTCGAGCTAAGGGACCTGACTGAGCAAGATGGCACCCTTGGGCAGGAAGAGGAACACGCATGCATGGTAGCAATCCGAAAGGCTTTCTTTGAAAGCTGGGGAATTGCTCCGCGCGAGCTCCATCGGTGCCGTCACCCATAAGTGAGGACTGATTTCTGCTGTCCCTGGAGAACACCTGTTACAGGTGAGTAACTACTCTGTAAGGAGCGCTGTCTTCCTTCCATCCTAAGTCTACATTGCTTGGATTTCTCCCACTTGTCTGGGTTGGTATAGCAGGATGATAAGGAAGGAAAAATTTTGCTTACCTGATAGTTTACTTTCCTTGAATCTTGCTAGAGCAGTTTAGGACCCACCTTGGGAAGACTATACTTTGGGGCTCAACAAATCCCAGGTGCCAGGTTGTTTGGTCACCAGATGCAAATTTCTGGTCACCATGAGATTTACTCCCCCCCCCCCCAATAATTTGATTGCGGGGCAAGAACCCTACTGTGTCCTTGAGGGAGATTGAGCCCCATGGGAAAAAGAGAAGGGGATGGCTGCGGAAAATCAGAACCCCATGGGCAAAACAGGTGGGGAAGGCCAGCATCGCAGTCCGAAAGGCAGGATTAGAGATATGATGGGGATGGCAATTAATAAAAGAAAAAAAAAAAAAGTTAAACGGGAGGGAGGGAGGAGTAAAACTTTAAAAACTTAAAGGGCCAGTAAAAAACAAAAAAACAAAAAAAATGAAGGGATGGGGATGGGGAATGCAAGGCAGGGCGATGCCTCTTCACTCCTAACTCCCCCTCTTCACTCCTAACTCCCCCTCTTCACTCCCAACTTCCCCCTCCACTTCTGCTACCCTTTCTTCCTTTTCTGTGATCTCTGAGGAGGAAATCGCACATCATCTTCCCTCCTCCAAACTCACTACCTGTTCCTCTGATCCTATTCCCACCTGTCTCCTAAGTCCCATTTCCTCCACTGTTGTCCCTTCCATCTCTCACATTCTCAACCTATCGCTCTTCACTGCAACTGTCCCTGAAGCCTTCAAGCATGCTGTAGTTACACTCTTCTCAAGAAACCGTCACTTGCTCCCACCTGTTCTTCTAACTATCGTCCCATCCCCCCTCCTCCCCTTCATTTCTAAACTACTTGAACGTGCTGCTCACTGCTGTTGCCTTGACTTTCTCTCCTCTCAAGCTCTCCTGAATCCTTTACAATCTGGCTTTCATCCTTTACATTCTACTGAAATGACTCTTGCCAAAGTCTCCAGTGACTTGTTCCTGGCAAAATCAAGGGCCTTTACTCAGTCCTCATCCTTCTCTCTGCTGTTTTTGACACTGTTGACCACAGCCTTCTCCTTGATACCCTGTCCTCGCTTGGTTATAAGGACTCTGTACTATCCTGGTTCTCCTCTTATTTCTCCCATCACCAGTGTTTGTTTTGGCGGATCCTCCTCTGCTGCTATCCCACTCTCAGTTGATGTACCCCAAGGATCTGTCTTGGGTCCCTCCTTTTCTCTCTCTATACCCAGTCCCTTGGTGCATTCATCTCTTTCCAAGGCTTTCAGTGCCGTCTTTATGCTGATGACTCCCAGATCTACTGCTCTACACCTGAAATCTCTCTGACAGTTGAGAACCAGATCTCTGTCTGCTTTTCTGACATTGCTGCTTGGATGTTTCACTGCTGCTTGAAATTGAACATGGCCAAAACTGAGCTTATTTTTCCCTCTAAAACCTCCTTCCTCCTCTCTGTCTCTGTGGATAACTCTCTACTCCCCCCCTGTTTCCTCGGTTCACAACCTTGGGGTTGTCTTTGACTCCTCTCTCTCCTTCTCCACACACATCCATCTGATAGCTAAGACCTGCTGTTTCTTTCTCTGTAACATCAAGAAAATCCACCCATTCCTTTCTGAACCTACTACTAAGACACTTATCCACTCCTTAAACACCTCCCATCTTTACTATTGCAACCTACTCCTTGCTGGCCTCCCGCTGAATCATCTCTCTCCCCTTCAATCTGTTCAACACTCTGCTGTGCAGCTAATCTTCTGCCAGTCTCATCATGCTCATATTACTCCTCTTCTCAAGTCTCTTCATTGGCATCCTATCCGTTTCCACATCCAATTCAAACTTCTCCTGCTGAGCTATAAGTGAATTCACTCTGCAGCTCCTCACTACCTTTCCTCTCTTATCTCTCCCTACACCCCTCCTCGGGAACTCCGCTCTTGTGGCAAATTGCTTCTATCTGTCCCCTTCTCTTCTATTGCTAACTCTAGACTTCGCTCCTGTTGCCGTGCTGCTCCTTATGCCTGGAACAAACTACCTGAGTCTGTACATCAGGCGCCTTCTCTGGCCCTTTTCAAATTCAGGCTAAAAACTCACCTCTTTCCTGCTGCTTTCGAATCTTGAGTCACCTGATCTCCTTTGTGTTTCCTTACCATTCCCCCTAAATCAGTGGTTGTCAACCTTTTTGTACCGTGACCCCTTTTACCATTGGTCAACTTGTGATGACCCCAAAAATAAAATCAAATGTGTCTCTCTTTGTTAACGCATTGCCGCTGTAATCATTTGTTGAATTATTAATATATTATAGGCCTTTGTAATATGTTTTTATTTAATACATTTACTTATTTAAACCAGAATAATTAATCACATTAACAAGTAACAATATTTGATTTCAAAATTATTATGATTTTGTAGTCAAATCACTAATATGAAATAAAATTATTTTTTCTACCTTTGTTGTCTGACCAATTTATTCTCTGATCATGCTGGTCCCGATCTGAGGCTTCTGCTTTCCTGTCTTCTCTTAGCTCTCTTTCTGTGGTCTATGGTCCATCTGCCATTTCTTATCTCGTTTTCTTCACTTCTTTCCATCAGCCTATTCCCAGTCCCAGTAACCCTCCCCAGTATCAGCCCCTTTCCAGTCCTCACGCTCAGTACCTTCCAATGTCAACTTGCATTCCCATGACTGCTACTGGTGTCCATTCCCTTCCAGTCCCCCTCCTTCCCCACTGACCAGTCCCTTCTAGTACAAATACCATGGCAGCCCCTCTCAGATCCACTTCCTTCCAGTTCCATTCTCCCATCCCCTTGTATCAGCCCATTTGTAGCCTTAGCCCCCCTCAGTTTTCTTCCAGGGCCAGCAACTCTGTCCTCCCCTCCCCACCATCAGCCTATTCCATCGAAGCCCCCCAATCAGCTCACTTCCAGTGCTAGTCCCCCTTCATCCCCATTACCAGTGCTAGCCTCCACTAATCAGCCCATTTCCAGTCATAGCCCCCCCCGATCAGCTCATTTCCAGTGCTAGCCTCCCATCAGTTCATTACCAATCCTACCCCACCTCATCAGCCCATTACCAGTCCTAGCCTCCCCTAATCAGCTCATTTCCAGTGCTAGTCCCCCCCCCCCCTCAACACCATTACCAGTGCTAGGCTCCCCTAATCTGCCCATTACCAGTCCTAACCTCCTCTAATCAGCTCATTTCCAGTCCTAACCTCCCCAATCAGCTCATTTCCAATGCTAGCCCCCAATCAGTCCATTACCAGTCCTACCCCCTATCAGCTCATTACCAGTCCCAACCCCCCCCTTGATCAGTCCATTCCCAGTCCTAGCCTTCCCTAATCAACCCATTACCAGTCCTAGCCCCCCCGATCTGCCCATTACCAGTGCTAGCCCCCCATCAGCCCATTATAATCCTAACCTATATTGTCTCTCCCCTCTGTCCAGCATTTATCCCCTGTCTGTCCAGTATGTCCCCCTGTCTCTACCCTTTGTCCATGTCAGCCCCCCTCCCTCCCTCCATGTTAGCCCTCCATCCAAGTCAGTCCCCCATCCATCCCTCCATGTCAGCCCCCCTCTGTCCATATCAGCCCCCCATCCATCCCTCCATGTCAGCCCCCCTCCCTCCCTCCATGTCAGCCCCCCCTCCCTCCCTCATGTCAGCGCCGTTGCAGGTTCCCTGCCCTTTCCTCCCGTCTCCCTATGTCTGTCTGCTACTGCCCTGTTCTTCTGCAGCCGCGGTTCCCTGTCTCTTAGGGAACCGCGACTGTGCCTGTGAAGCCGTTGCGGAGCCTTCCCGTCTCTCGACGGGCTCTGTGCAGCATTGTCCCGCCTCCAAAGGAAGTTGCTTACCACTTCCTTTGGAGGCTGGGCAATGCTTTACGGAGCCCGTCGAGAGACAAGAAGGGCTACGCAACTGTTTCACAGGCTCAGCCGCGGTTCCCTAAGAGGCAGGGAGTCACGGCTGCAGAGCAAGGGAGGCGGTGAGTTTGCCGCTGCCGAGAAGCGGACTTGGCAGCGGCAGCAACTTGTGCCATTTTTTTTTTTTAAACTTGGCGGAGTGAGACGACCCCTGCTAAATCCTGGGGGGGGGGGGGGGGGTCGCAACCCACAGGTTGAGAACCGCTGCCCCAGATGTATCCCATGTCTATTCCTTCTGTGTTATCTGTCTTGACTAGATTGTAAGCTCTGATGAGCAGGGACACGGTCTCTTACATGTCTGTGCAGCGCTGCATACGTCTTGTAGCGCTATACAAATGTTCAGTAGTAGTAGTAGATGGTAGTGCTAGGTGGGAGGGGAAGGTGAGCAGAGAGTGGGGAGGGATTGTAGGAGGGAAAGAAGAGTGGAAGGTGTTGGATATTAAAAGGATGAAAATCATGGGGACAAAACACACACACACCCCCCACCTTCGTAGGACAGACATGTATCCCAGCTGCATACTACATACACATGCATACATATAGGTGCCTCACCTCCACACCACACACACACACGGGCACCCCACCTCTGCATGTCACACATATAGGCTCCCCAGCTCTGCACCCCATACACACATATGCTGCAGTCCTGCACCCCACCCACACAAAAGCACCCATCGCCATATTCCACACACAGATAGACACACCACCAGTGAACCACACACCCACAGAGACACTTGCTATCTAAATCTAAAACTATTATCTAAACATAACATGCGGTGTAGGAACTCTAGTGCAGGTTTCATGAGACTTGTGCGAAAGACAACTGGGGGTGGGATGAGGGGGACACGAGGAGGTCACAAGCACTGGCTCCTATATCTGCACAAACCTTTTGTCAAGGCCTACTATATCTATAGGCTGGGAAACCTGACTGCCTCTTTACTGCCTTTTCACAGCTTGTTGGTATATCTGTCTGATCAAGAGTCATAAATATGTTAAGAGAGTCAACCATTTTGAACACAGCTGATTAATGCTTGTTCTGAGTTTTTCAGTCTTGCTTTTTGCTTGGGAAGTGTCATACTGGTATCTCCAGGAACAAGCAGGAATGAGTCTTCACATATGGGTACGTCGGTACCGACGGAGTCTGTGCGGGAACGCTCCCCAGCATCCAATCAGAACGCTTTTGGGAGCATCCCACCACGCCTGCGTGCTGCCTTCCCGCCTTTCCCAACTGCCTCTCCTCAGTTTTCGTTTTTCCACGGAGCCGGCAGGACGTACTCCTGTCACTGCAGAAAATTATTCTTTTATTTTTTTTGTTTTCTTGTGGTCGCGTCTGCCTTCCCCGATGCCACCGGTACCGCTGGTGTTTCTTTCTTCTTTTTTCTTACAATATTTCCTGTCTGAGGAATATTTTTTCCCTGTTAGTGCCTGACAGTTTTTTCGGCCTGCTAGGCCTACTCACTCTCCTTCATGGAAATACCAGCCACTAACCCTAAGAAATGTTTAAACTGTGGCGGTACCAAATTAATTGTAGACACACATAATTGGTGTCTACCGTGTTTGGGTCCTGACCACCATCCGCTGGAGTGTTCCCTCTGCAGCGGTATATCCAGAAGAAGTCTTCAGCATCGAGCATGTCTCAATACGTGGTCCCCATTAAACTTCACGGTACCAACCAACGCTTCTTCTTCACAGGATCAGGTAACCCAGAAACAGTCTGTTAAGACTAGCCAGGCCTCGAGTGGTAGATTTCATGCTCAGCATAGAGATGCCTCCGGCATTGCCCTCGAGAACACCTTGGCATTAAAACCCCGGTGGGAGTCTTCGGCAGATAAAGACCAGTATGGTCCATCTAGTCTGCCCAGCAAGGTGGCAAGAGTAGGTGCACCTGCCGCTCTGTTAAGGGCTCTTATCTTCACATTCTCTTATCTTCAAACTTCCCCATGTCTTTGTTTAGGGGTGAACCCACTGTTCCGTGTAGGGCATCCCTATTTGTTCAGAAATTAGATAGTAAACCTGAGCCATGCTCGATGGCGGCATCCGCTTGGGGCGGTACCGATACCCCGGCATCGGCAATGGTGTTGGATGAAACATTCCTCACCAAAGATCGCAGTCTAGCGCGCTCGGTTCCTTCTGGGCCGACTGAGCCGCTGCTGATCGATCTTCCAGTATCGGTATCGATCCCGGTACCGGTACTGGTATCCATGTTGGTACCTTCCAGATATCCATCGATAGACTCGCTTCCTTCGATGCCGAGTCTGGAGTCGATCTCTAGTCTGGATGACTGGGTACCGACTTCAGACGGTACCGAAGACATTCTACCGATGATCAAGGTCTGCCACGTTCGGTTACTTCGGTACCGATAGAACTATCACAGACTGATCTTCATGTATCGGTATTAACGACGGTACCGGTCTCGGTACCGGTATCGACATCAGCATCGGTGTCGGTACCTCCCATGCTCGTCTCAACCGGCTCGCTTCCTTCCATACCGAGTTTGGAATCGATCCCTGGCATGGACGATTTGCTACCGACGGGTTGCGGTACCGGCTTCCAGCGGTACCAACAACTATCCTTCAAGGACAATCCAATGCTCCACCCCTTCAGATCTTCTATTCTAGAGAATCTGAATGAACCGGTCGGTGCTAGAGCTAGTTCTTCAACAGATCTAGTTCTTACTCCTCTTACTAGAGGACTCCCCTCTGGGGAGATTTCTTTTCAAGCATTCCTGCTTGATATGGCAAGGTTACTTGCCATTTCTATACCTGGTCAATATCCTGCACCAGGGGATCCAGAACCTCTGCAGATCCCCTGCAATCCAAAGGAAGTCATTATGTTTCCTTTGCATCAGACCTTGCAGGATCTCCTATTTAGAACGTGGGAAGCTCCTTTAATGGTATCCCCACCTTCTTGGGCAACTGATCTTCTATACATGGTGCCCCCTTCTCCAGGTTTTCAAAAGCCTCAGCTCCCTCGTCATTCTATTGTTGTAGAATCAGCAATGAGGCGTGTTAAGAGTACTAAGAAGCACTCTTCTTATCCGCCAGGTCGTGAGACTAAGACTTTAGATGCCTTTGGACGTCAAACCTTCCAGGCATCCATGTTTTCAGCAAGAATTCTCTCATATATTTTCTATATGGGATTATCTCTGGAGGAGGTCACAAAGAATTTACTACTTTTGACCCTTTTTCTTCAAGAGCCTAAAAGAGCAGATTTTTCTATACTAGTCAATCATGCTCATAATATTTCTAGGTTCCTTACTCGTGCTTCCCTGGACTCTTTTGAGTCTGTTAGCAGAACTTCTGCTATAGCCATAGGGGCACGACGTAGAGCCTGGCTCCAGGCTTCAGACTTGGACAAATGGGTACAAGATAGACTGGGAAATACTCCTTGTACTGGAGAGAATCTCTTTAACAAGGAGGCTTTACTCCAAGCTGCTCAGTTAACTACTGACACTATTGCTTTGAGAGGCTTGTCTACGCCTTCCTCTATCCCAGTTTATAGGAGATCTCCTAACAAACTTTGTTCCCTTAAGGGGAGAAAGTTTTATTCATCTTCTACCCATCATACAGATGTTCCCAGACAGGGGAAACATCCAACCAGGCTAAGGAAACCACAACCTCAACAGGTTCAGCAAACCCAGCATCCGCAGGGCTTCTGATATATTATTACATCTTTCTTTCCTGTTTGGGGTTTAGAACCTGTAGTCTGCTTCTTCTTAATAGAAGCATCTACACTGTTTCTATCCTAAACTCTAGACATGGATCTCTTCTCAATAGACATCCATTCTTTTTGTTCTATGAGCTGTCAGGATGATCATGCTTATAAGTAACAGGGGGTTTTCTCTTCCTCCTGAAAGGGAAAAGAGATGTTTCCTGTTCCAGCATGTATCATCATACCTTTTCAGGCACTTACCGTATCGTAAGTCTCCTTCAACTCTGCCTTTACCTACCCTCTTACTGAAACATTTCGCCTGTAAGAGTGGTACCATTTAGCTGGAGGGGTTTTTCTAAAATCCCTGTAGGTTTCTACCTTTTCCAGTAAGGGGTTTTCCTTTTCAGAGTCCCCCCCCCCCCTTTTTCAATCTTACTTGGGGCAGCTTATCAGTCAGTAAGGGAGTCTTGCCACTCCTCCTTATGTCTGTTCATTCTTTTCTGCTGCCTTGGTAATAGCTGCAACGGCAGGAGTTCCTAGTGGTTACCCTCTGGTTCTATTTACCAAGTAACCAAGGTGTGTCCTCCATTAGCAATCCTTTCTGGCCTTAGTAGTAAGTCCAAAACAGGTTATCAACCTTTCTTTTGGAAACTCTATTACTACAGGCCTATTGGTTTCATTTCTATTCCTCGCCATCTCCAATTCCCTTGGCATTGGCAGAATAGTTTGTTACGTACTGGCTTTTAAACAGCCAGTTTTTTCTTCCAACCAACCTGCAGCATGCTCTCTGCAACTCTACAGAGTAGCTCTGCACTATGGGCCCTTGCTAGAGAGCATTTGCATCTTCCTAGCAGATAATTCCAGATGGTTAGGAAAGCCTCATCCAGTCATGCCCCCTCATGACTGGTAGAGTTCCCTACCTTTACCATCTCCCGTAAGGTCTCCTTTTAAAACAAAGGACACATGCCTTACATCACATGAAAACCTAAAGAATTGCTCAGTTCCCTGGCTTCGTCCACTGGACTCCTTCACCAGGGATATTTTTCTTTTTCGTGCAGCTCGTCCTTATATGTTTTTCACTTCCATTGTGTCTTTTATCCAGTTACCATATTACAGTTCTAAAAGGACCTGGACTTGCTGCCTGCAGACCGAAGATATCATCTGCACTTTTTTCACGTAAACCATCCTGGTTATTCAAGGGCTAGAATTCCTATATGAATCTAGATTGCTCCTTGTCAGAGAGAGCATTCCCCTGACTCTCTCAATCATAACCAGGGACAAAGGTTTTCTTGCATCTCTTCAAGCAGGTATTACCTTTCTTGTTATTAGATGCACCTTTCTCTCGCCACATACTCCTATGTGGGTATAATTATATAGACATGTCTCTACCTACATATGTGGAGACATGTATATATCTATATGCAGAGATATTTATATCTATCTATATATTGTCATGCAGCAGGAGCTGATGGAAGCAAAGATGCAAGAAAATAAGCTGTTTTTCATAATATAAAAGATATACACGGAATGCAATTCCCACACAGAGCAGCTAGAGGGAGCAGGCGTGCACTCACAGAGGCTGACTGGACACACCTAGCTAATCGACACCACCTGTCAAGCAGCCCAGAAAGCTCAAACACAGGAGAGCTTTATAAGCAAGAGGCTGGAGACTGGAAAAGGGGTAGAGATAGAGGTGGACCGGAGAGAAGCACCAGAAGCAAAGCCGTGTGAGAGAAATGCACCACGACCAAGGGCCAAGAAGAAGGAAGCACCAGGAGCATTGAGCTAAGCCCTAGGAGTGAATGGGAAAGCAATGCTGAGCAAAGGAACAGTCACTTTCGGGAGCAGAGCAGTGCTGAAGGAAGAAGCCAGAAGTTAGGCTTAGAAAAAGGCCTGCGCTTACCGGAGGAACCAGTGACCAGACTGAAAGGTAACAAGAGCTTTCAGGGAAAAGACTGGCACGAGGATTGTATCCCAGGAGAACTACTGGAAGGAGAAAGTTCTTGTTCTACATGCTGTTGGAAGCCAAGGTATGCTGACTCTGTTTTTAAGAGAAAAAACTCACCTTATAAGTGCCCTTTTAAAAGCAATGCTCGTTTTACAAGAAAGGAAAGTAAACCTACCTTGTATAACCCAGATTGTAAAAGCAAAAAGGTAGGCCACGCTCACTGGCGAACCTTAGAAGAACTCTACAAACACCCGGAGAATAAGAATAGCGACTGGCCTGTTCCAATAGCCAGAGAAACCCCAGATACAGAAAGGGATAACTCTGACTCAGAGCCGATGCAAGTGGAGTTTGTGGAGCCTAGTCTTTTGTGTTCTCTATGCGTTACAAGCAGTATAGAATCACTGCTAGAATTGTAAATAATATATGCTGTCTCCAGAGTGTTACTTGTATGCTAAAAGGAAGAAGAGTATTGAAACGCTTGAGTTACTCTAGGAAGCCTTAATTAATCCTTGTTACAACTGTGAAGCATAACAGTTTTTCTTTACCATGAGTTTGTTTCATTCCTGAAGTAAAGGGCATTTTCCTCTATGTTGTGACCCACCTGAATCTTTTGCGTAAAGGGAAATAAAAGCCTATGTTATCCCTCTACTCTGCATTCACAATTTACTTCTTAATAGGAGCTGAACTACTAAGACCAGGCTGCACCTGGCTCTTAAAGGAACCTCCTCTCATATAAAAATATCTTTGTGTCCAACCTACCCCTATGACCACTGGCCACCAGGGGCGGTACGCGACATAAATGGCGTAGTTGTTTGGATTTTGGCTCTTACAAGTGTAAGAAGGAAAATAAAGAAAGAAACTAACTCCAAGGTTCAAAAAAAAAAAAACACCCCGGAGTGGAGCGGCAAAAACCCGGAGTGGAGCAGCAAAAAAAATCTGGAGTAAAAGGAGACACTTGGATCAGAGTGGGGAGTATCGTGTTGCTGGCACCTGAGGCAGAGCGCTGCAAGGCGGAGCAGCAACATCTTTTCCAAAGCTGATGCAACACCGGTATCAGGTAAAACGTATATATACCTGATCTGTGTTGGATGGGACAGTAAGAGAGAAAAAAAAAAAAAAGAGGGAGCTCGTTGGTTTGGACCACACTTGGTTTTTCTCTCATTTTCTTTTCAGGAATCATCATGGAGCAGAAGGATCTGTGCGCCTGGATGGCTTTCCCATTTGATAGGCAAGGAGAATTGGCTTGCCAGACCCAGAGACAGGCAATGCAAGCCATGCATGAACAGCAGAAGCCTATCCTACAAATGATGGAGGCATGGCTGGCCCAGCAGAAAGAGTCGATGGAGAGAGCCAACACTCAGCATGGACCGAACCCGGAACTGAGTAACCGTCCGGTAGGACAATAGATATGTGACACCTTGTCCGTGGGAAAGTTAACTGCCACCGACGACGTGGACGATTTCATTGATTCTTTTGATAGAACTGCACAGTCAGCAAACTGGCCGAAAGAGCAATGGGCAATTCGCCTGGCAGCATCTCTCACAGAGGAGCCGCTGTCAGCATACAGGGCGATACCCCCTGCTCTGGCCAATAATTATGAAGAAGTGGTCAAGGCCATTAGGGATCGCCTAGGCCTCACACCCTTTGTATACAATCGGTTATTATGAGCCACTTGTCTTAAGGTAGGCAAGACGCCTAAGGCTCTAGGACATAGAATAAGCAGTTTGGCTACAAAATGGTTAAAACCTGTCGAAAAAACAGTGAGTACTTTGATGGATCTGATAGTATTGGAACAATACATTTCTGCAGTTCCTAAAAGCGTGCAGATCTTCCTTATTTTGCAAAATTGTCACACCACTGCTGAAGCCATTGCGCTAACAGAGCGTTATTTGGAAGCAGAATTGGCCACCCAATCAAAGGTGGAGACTCCAAAGTTGACAGTTGGTAGGGAAAGGCAGACATCAGAAAGTCTCTCACGCTGTTCACATAAGGGTTTGAAAAATGTTACTGCTATGTTAAAGGAACCTTCTAAAAGATGTTTCTCGTGTGGGAAAAGGGGTCACTTAAAGAATGAATGTTACATGCGTACTGCTCTCATGGGGGAAAATATGAAAGCAATACGTGAGGGGTTTCTGTTAAGTGTAAAGATACAAGGCATTGATGTCAAAGCACTTTTAGACTCTGGCGCAGATCAGACCATGATCTCCCACAAATTATGGTCTTTGATCAAGGAGCATGGTGAGTCTGTACCCGATCAGCCGGCAGGAAAAGTAAAAATAAAGTGCATACATGGGGCTGCCACACATTATCCGGTATACAAGCTATTTGTAAAAGGCTTAGGTATTGAAAAGGAAATGTTGATTGCTGTAATACCAAAACTACCTCACGAGCTAGTGCTAGGTAGAGACTGGCCTCAGTGTAGAAGAGGTCTGGAAGAAGGCTTGTCTCCACAGGAAGTTTTTGTATCCACTTGCACCCCCTCTAAGGTTAGTGCAGTTCCTAGCCCACTATTGGGAAAGCCTAAAAAGACCGAGGCTAAAATACAAGAAGAGTTCAAGAAGAAGTTTGTACTAAAGCTTTTTGTAAAACTTCCCAGCAAGCTCGCGGTCCCCAACGAGCATCTCTTCAGGCCGCAGATTACGATCTATATAGTGCCGAAAACAAGGTCGTTCCTAAGCATGGACGAGCTCTAATCAAATAGAGCTACCGCAAGGGTGCTATGGTCGCATTGCTCCCCGGTCTGGCCTAGCCTCCAAGCACTTTATTGACGTAGGTGCTGGAGTGGTGGATCCAGACTACAGAGGTGTCCTTAAAGTCCTTTTGTTCAATTTTGCAAATGAAGACTTTAGTGTCAAAATAGGTGATCGCATTGCTCAATTGATATGCGAACGTGTTGGATTCCCAAGCCTGGAAGAAGTGCCTATGGTAACCCCCACGAGCCGGGGAACCGGAGGTTTCGGCTCAGCAGGAAAAAGCAATATGGAAGGCTTTGTGGCAATTGGGAATGAACAGCCGGACGAAGATCTGGGCCCACGGTTGGATGAATGCAAAACCTCTCCTACGCCACGGGTTAGTGATGAACTCTCCGTAATGCAGAGGCAAGAGTTGATCCATTTGCTAGAGGAGTTCAAAGATGTGCTGACGCCTGTCCCGGGGGAGACAGCTTTAGTAGCTCATGAAATCATCACACCTCCAGGAAAAATCATAAGGCAAAGGCCTTATCGTTTACCAGAGGCCAAAAGGCAAGAGGTTATAAACCAGGTACAGGAGATGCTACAAATGCGCATTATTGAAGAATCACACAGTCCTTGGTGCAGTCCAGTTGTGTTGGTACCTAAACCGGACAGTACCATGTGCTTTTGCATTGACTTTTGCCAAGTTAACAAAGTATCCACCTTTGATGCATACCCAATGCCTCGGATAGAGGAACTGTTGAACAGGCTAGGTCAAGCGAAGTTTCTCACGACCTTGGATATGACCAAAGGGTACTGGCAGGTGCCCCTGACAAGAGAGACTCGACCCAAAACAGCTTTTAGCACTCCCCTCGGGCTGTTCCAGTTCAGGAGGATGCCCTTCGGGTTACACGGGGCGGCCGCAACCTGCCAATGGCTAATGGACATAGTTCTGCGTCCCCACCAAAGTTACGCCACAGCCTATATGGACGATGTGGTCATACATAGTGCAACATGGGATCAACACCTACTCCAGGTAGGAGCCGTATTGAAAACGATGAGACCAGCCGGACTAACACTGAACCCTGAAAAGTGCATGTTTGCAGCCAAAGAGGTCAAGTATTTGGGCCACCTTGTAGGTCAGGGTATGGTACGCCCCTTAATAAACAAGGTGGAGAGCGTTAGAAATTTTCCTGTCCCTCAAAATAAAAAGCAGTTGAGGAGTTTTCTCGGGCTCATCGGCTATTACAGGCGCTTCATCCCCCATTTTGCAGATGAAAGCGCACTGTTCACGGAGATGTTAAGGAAAAACGCCCCAAATACACTACAGTGGTCCGAGGAGGCGGATGAGGCCTTCAAGAATCTGAAAAAAAGGTTATGTCGAGCCCCGATGCTACGAGGCGTGGATTTTAGCCAACCATTTTTACTTCAGACGGATGCTTCGGAAACCGGCTTGGGCGCCGTTCTGTCCCAGGTGCAAGAAGGCGCTGAGCATCCTCTCATGTTCCTGAGTAGGAAGCTGTCATCAGCCAAAATAAAGTATTCCACTATTGAAAGGGAATGCTTGGCAATCAAGTGGGCAGTTGAGTCCCTGAAATTCTATTTAACGGGAAGGAAATTCGTCCTTATCACCGATCATTACCCCACTAAAATGAGCCGTATGCGAAATAACAACAGCCGCCTAACCAGGTGGTATATGGCATTACAACCATATGACTACAGAGTAGAACACAGAGCAGGAAAACTCCATTATAATGCGGATGCGATGTCCCGGATTACGCGCTGTAGGGAGGAAGAGGCCTCAGCCCATAATATTTTAAGAAGGGGGATATGTCATGCAGCAGGAGTTGATGGAAGCAAAGATGCAAGAAAAGAAGCTGTTTTTCATAATATAAAAGATGTGCACGGGATGCAATTCCCACACAGAGCAGCTAGAGGGAGCAGGCGTGCACTCACAGAGGCTGACTGGACACACCTAGCTAATCGACACCACCTGACAAGCAGCCTAGAAAGCTCAAACACAGGAGAGCTTTTTAAGCAAGAGGCTGGAGACTGGAAAAGGGGTGGAGATAGAGGTGGACCGGAGAGAAGCACCAGGAGCAAAGCTGTGCGAGAGAATGCACCACGAGCAAGGGCCAAGGAGAAGGAAGCACCAGGAGCATTGAGCTAAGCCCTAGGAGTGAATGGGAAAGCAATGCTGAGCAAAGGAACAGTCACTTTGGGAAGCAGAGCAGTGCTGAAGGAAGAAGCCAGAAGTTAGGCTTGGAAAAAGGCCTGTGCTTACCGGAGGAACCAGTGACCAGACTGAAAGGTAACAAGAGCTTTCAGGGAAAAGACTGGCATGAGGATTGTATCCCAGGAGAACTACTGGAAGGAGAAAGTTCCTGTTCTACATGCTGTTGGAAGCCAAGGTATGCTGACTCTGTTTTTAAGAGAAAAAGCTCACCTTATAAGTGCCCTTTTAAAAGCAATGCTCGTTTTACAAGAAAGGAAAGTAAACCTACCTTGTATAACCCAGATTGTAAAAGCAAAAAGGTAGGCCACGCTCACTGGTGAACCTTAGAAGAAATCTACAAACACCCGGAGAATAAGAATAGCGACTGGCCTGTTCCAATAGCCAGAGAAACCCCAGAGAAAGAGATAACTCTGACTCAGAGCTGATGCAAGTGGAGTTTGTGGAGCCTAGTCTTTTGTCTCAAGAGGAGATGGACTGTTCTCTATGCGTTACAAGCAGTATAGAATCACTGCTAGACTTGTAAATAATATATGCTGTCTCCAGAGTGTTACTTGTATGCTAAATGGAAGAAGAGTATTGAAACGCTTGAGTTACTCTAGGAAGCCTTAATTATTCCTTGTTACAACTGTGAAGCATAACAGTTTTTCTTTACCATGAGTTTGTTTCATTCCTGAAGTAAAGGACATTTTCCTCTATGTTGTGACCCACCTGAATCTTTTGCGTAAAGGGAAATAAAAGCCTATGTTATCCCTCTACTCTGCATTCACAATTTACTTCTTAATAGGAGCTGAACTACTAAGACCAGGCTGCACCTGGCTCTTAAAGGAACCTCCTCTCATATAAAAATATCTTTGTGTCCAACCTACTCCTATGACCACTGGCCACCAGGGGCGGTACGCGACAATATATATCTATATCTATATGTATCTATGTATATTTATGCCCATGTATATCTCTATATATGTATCCACATATATGTATATATATGTTAAGACATATCATCATAGGTAGATATGTACCTAGAAACTTATCTATCTGTCTAGGTTCATATATGCATTTATTCCTATATGACTCTGACAGCTGGGCACTACCCTTATCATTGCTGTGCCAGCATGCATAGGGTTCTACATATACAGCCAATCTCTGTGGTAATTTACAAATTTCTTACCATAACCCTTCAGGTTTAGGTAGCTCTGAAGCTCTCCATGTATCATTATCTTTCCTACCTAACATCAATTAGGAAAGATGTTACTGATCTTCAGTTAATCAGAGGCTATAACGCCTCGGATATCTGTCCTTATTTCTCATCGGATACAGGGGTCTTCAATACCCCTTCTCTTCTACAAGGACTATTTCCTATTTGTCCATTCAAATTGGTCAAACATATCTCCTTTTGGTCCTAGGATTGTGCTATTCTTGGACCAAAAGACTTTAAGCCTTTTCTGATACAGCCTTCTGCGTTTTCCGCTGAAGTCCTTCCTCATTACACCACCCAGTTTTCCCTGGGGCTACTCTCACCCTTGACGATTTCTAACCTTCACCTGTCCTTCTACAGTTTGGTTACCTCTACTTCACAGTGAGATACTCCTTGAGGGTTTTCTACTGGTTCTTACTAACAGATCCATGTGAAACTCAATAAACTTTTACAGTACCACCAGGTGAGGTCCATATTGGAATATTACTCTCCAATATTTACTTATTATGATCATCTACACCTAGACTCCCATTCGGAAGTCCTGGTTTAGTTAGCTGTTTCACAGCGTCTCTCTTTTTATTTCAACTCCTACCCTCCATCCCCAGGATGCCTGAGGTTCTGAGGGAAAGCATTGCTCATCTTAGATTCGCAACATGCTAGGACTCCCTCCCGGCATCTTAGCTTGGGAGTCCCCATATGTGAAGACTCATTCCTGCTTGTTCCTGGAGATAGCACAGTTACTTACCTGTAACAGGTGATCTCTGGGAACAGCAGGAATAAGTCTTCACAACCCACCCATCTCCCCTAGGAGTTGTATTTCTCTATCTCTATCTTTCCCTCTCTCTCTCTCTCTTTGTCTCAGCTTTAAAACTTAACCAAGGAGAGGCAGTTGGGAAAGGCGGGAAGGCAGCACGCAGGCGTGGTGGGATGCTCCCAAAAGCGTTCTGATTGGACGCTGGGGAGCGTTCCCGCGCGGACTCCGTCGGTACCGACGTACCCATATGTGAAGACTTATTCCTGCTATTCCCAGAGATCACCTGTTACAGGTAAGTAACTGTGCTTTCTCCCAGTGCTGGACCAGCATATATAGGAATGATTTCATCCCTGAACATCTGTCTCCACCTGCTGGCTGGGGAACATAACCCACTCGTCTGGAATAGTGTAGCAGGATACAAGTAAAGAAAATCAGAGATGTACAATTTCTCCTTTCCACTTCATTCTGTTCATGATAAACTGCAAAAGGAATTTAAGAGTCTTTTAAATCACCCTATTATATATTTCTGGAATAAACAAATTATCATGTGTAAGTAAAGCAGGCAGTTAAATTGCCAATCTTTGTTATTTAATTAAATGTTTTCTCAAATGGTAGTGTAAAATATATCTGCTTGATTAGTGTTGTGGAACATTTTTGGTTGTGCTATATTCCATTTTAAAGTGGAAAAGCCAATTCATCCTACTGCCTTTGTTATTTTCATGATAAATTAATTTAACAATGTATGTTTACCATATATTTTGGATCTATTGTGGGGAAGACTCCCCTTCAGAGGAAATGGAGATAGGGGAAAATCCTGATAGAAGGGATGACACACACAGGATTTCCAAAACTGACTTGGAAAAAACACAGTTATCGGCTGAGCTGAAGACAAGCCCCAGCCCAGGGGAGGAGTTAGGCTTCAGCACTGATTGGGCACGCCCAGGGGAACGACAGGGAGTGCCGGGAAATGAATCCCTTTTTAAATCCTCAGACAGGATTGACAGGGAAGGCAGCAAGGCTGGCAAAGGAGGCAGCAAGGCTGGCAAGGGAGGCAGCAGGCTGACAGAGGAGGCAGCAAGGCTGGCAAGGCAGGCAGCAAGGCTGACAAGGAGAGCAGCAAGAAACGAAGCAGATGAGAAGCAGCTTCCAGTGCACGTTGGTCTTCAGAAGGAACTTGGAATCAAAAGGGAAAAACGCTAGAACCCTGTGAGAAGGCAGAACCCTGGAACAGTAAGCCTTGGAGTCCAATATACTCTCAAGGAGATCCTTACTACACGGTAGAGCCTAAACGTGGGAAGGCTAGCAAACCCAGCTTGGAGAAAAGGTATTTTGTCTGGTGGCGAGCAGTGCTATAAAAGCCAGGAACCAAAACAGGAAAGAAGTTTTTCTGAGAGAAATTCCCCTAGCAGAAGAACTAGCCATAAGGCTCCTGAGTTTCTAGAGAGGAGAGAGTCCTGGAAGAAAGGTGCCTGTTCTTATGCCAACGTCTCTGATAAAGGTAAAGCTGAATTTCCTAATTTTAATGCCTTGCTGGAGAAACCCTTTTATTGTGCTGACCTCCTTAAGCCAAACTCTGCAACAGGAGCAGATTGTGAGTGGGGGAAGGGTGTGACCCTTACCAGAGACTATCAAGCAGCTAAAGAGCAGCTACAGGCTGAATTGCTTCTAAAAGAGTTTCCACAATATAACTATCGGTCTATTTTTCAGAGGGATATGAGCTACTAGGACTAAAGGTAAAACCCTCTACCAATTAGAAAAAGCTCCGATTTTGCACTATTCTTTGCTCAAACAACAAACCAAAACTCTTACATCAGAATTATTGAATGAGAATGAACCAATGGTCTCATTTTAAAATTTGCAACATGGGGTAACTTGCCCCGAAGCTGCTAACTCTGATTACATCAACGACCATATATATGGTTCACAACTCTGTTGATTGAACGTTTATAAATGAAATGTGAATCAGAACTTATCTGAATATTGAAATTTTCTTTTCCAACTTGCATAAGATAGTCGTGCTGCTATCAAACAGTAATTGAATACCGTCCCCAACGTCACCTCTAGGGTACCATTTACTGCACGTTTCAGTTCTTCTTCAGGGGGTAGACATTTGTTGAAAACGGCACTATCTTCGTTGCGCCAGAAAATAATCCTGCAATCGGATAAAGCATGGAATATGGAGCGTGTTACAATGAAGCTCTCAAGCTTTCCCAAAAAAATGCTAAAAGAGTTTCAGCAATTTCTGGAGCTAAAGTCAGGGAAACATAAGAAACTTGATGAAGAGAACAATTGCCTTAGCCCAGATGAATGTATGCAGATAGATAATGATGGGCCTACCTTGAGTTATGATCCTTGTGCAATGGATTGCTCTTTATGTTTTAGAGAGTAACAGTGTAAAGAAGCAACTGGAGTTTGTATGAGAAGAATACAAAGTGTTTGCTATACCTGTTGCCTAGTCGTGAAAGTTCACAAATTGTTTTCACCTGTTTCTGTAAAGCCACGCTGTGAGGAGAACAGCTGTTACTGTGAGGCTGCAATAATCCCAAGCAACCACACGAGTCAAAGCTGAGTAGAAGCTACCGTGACTGTGTAAAGCTGAGTTAAAGCTATTTGATTTCAGTTGTTTTCCTGACCTCCTGATTTCACCTTTATGTTGAAAGTTGCACCTTTACGTTATGCACCTTTGAATTGTAATGCGTTGAAAATATCCCCACAACAAATACATTTCTTGCAAGCCTTATCACTCGAGTCACAACTACAACTTTCATCCCTAAAGAAAAAAACAAGTGTACTACGAATCCCAGCATTCAGAGGGTTCAGTACCACCTTTATTCATAAGGGACATTAAATAAGGCCACTCCTGCCTGTAAGCTCTAGGGCCCAGGCAGGAGCGTCGCACTATATATAGTATTTTTTTTTAACTTCAATTTGAGAGTTCTTGACAGCAAGTAGTTACTTACTAGAATGTTGCTTATCTTTATGTGAATTTGATTTTCATCTTATTTCATCATAGTTTGTTTCATCAGTTTTGGTGAAAATGAGTGTGATGCCCCCTCCCCCCAATTGATGAGGACTTTAGAGCAATAGAAAAAGTGAAGCACAAATATAATTTGATCTTTTCTGTAGATTACAGTTGTCAAGTTTGTGTCTTTAAACAGCTACTCATATTTAAAGAGTTCATATGGCACAATAAAAATATGTAGATAATTTTGAGTTCACAATAAGCAATCTCTTTTCTTTTAAGGTTTTTGGTGATTGGTGGCTTATTTTATGATTGTATTCCTACTTGGTGCTTTATATTCTTGCATAATTAATTTCTGAAAGTGCACTAAGAAGAAAAATCAGAATGAAAATTTAGCCTGAAAAGGGTGGCCTGCTTTAGCAGGGAACGTTTGCTGAGACTAAATCTATCAACATATACTTGATCACTAATTGGAAAAAAAAAACCCCACGTATTAACTCTCCAGTCAAGTCCATATACATAGGCTTTTGCTCTCCTGCCAGTAGAGGGAGACTGGTTTGATTGCATCACCCTATAAGGGTCCTGTGCAGTCTCTAACCAGCCAGTATTTCTGAGTCTCTGGCAGATGGGGGTGGTATTGCCTGTGTAGTCTGAAAATGGCGTGAGCAGATTTTAAGTTAGTTTGGCTTGAGCGTTCCTGTGATAGAGCCTGGTGATGTGTTCCTGGGAGATGCTCTGGAGCTGGGCCCCTCCCCCTTCTCTCTCCACCCTTCTCCCTCCACCCTTCTCCCAGAGCTGGGCTTTCCTTGCTGGGGTAGGCTCTGAGGTGGTTCCCCCTTTCCTTTCCCTGACTTTTGGGAGAGGGCCAGGGATTTGAGTTTGGCATTCCTAACGTAAAGTTCCCCCCCCCCCCCCCAAAAAAAAAAGCTTAAGCCTCAGCAGAGCTCTGGAGAAAGTGTGAGGCCATTGGGGCCAAGACAGTTTTGTAGGAAGGACAAGAGCATGGTACTACTGAGGAGAGCCGGCGCGCAGCTTGTGGCTTTCATCGGACCTGACTATCCTAACTGTTAAGCCACCGGGCTGTGTCATGTCTATGAAGAGGGACAGAACTCTGCCACAACTCAACTAACAGGCAGCCCAGTGTCAGAAACTGTGCTACATTCTGCCAGGGCAGCTGGAGCCTGAGGCAGTGGAATCATCTGTTTTGGCAGGAACTACCGCCATTAAGCCTGAAGCCACTAGATCTTTTGAAGCTGGAGGAGAACTTTCTGCCTGTAGTCCAGTGAGTATACTGGTGCAGGGACCTACTAAATTGGTAGCTAGGAGTTTGCTGCTTTGGCAGGATCTCCCTTTTCACTTGAGCTATTTTGTTGCTCCATTAGACTTTTTGTTTGAAGCAGGGCCTGGTAGACGGTTCAGTTGAACCTTGCTCACTGGTGTTGGCAGGCCCTCTGTCCAAAGGACCTCCATCTCTTGCAAAGTGACCCCACAGAGATCCAGAGAAGGATCTGGAGGATGGGGTTTTGGAGGGCTCGCAGATACTTTAGCAGGCTCCTTGGCACTCTTGGAAGGAGCTCTGGAGCACTCTCCATGTTGGAAGGCACTCTCCAGGTGTCTGCATATTCCATAGGAATGAGATGCCATTCCTCATCTCACAGCCTGTAACAGCCCTAAACATCTCAGAGGACAGCCTAATGGCCACAAATCTGTGGAAGACCCACTGTTAGAAGGCATTTGGAAACCCCCAAAATCCTGTTCGCTCTACTGCATAATAAGATATGAGTGTAGCAGAGTGGGATACTCCAGATGCTGTCCTGAAGATGGGCAAAACTGTGGCAAAGATGTACCCTATTCCTTGCGGAAGAGAAGGAGAGTTTGAGTGGATGCGCTGGTCTTGGCGGTGACTAAGAAGATCATTATCTTACTTGAGGGCAGCGCAGTGCTAAAGGACTCATGGGATCAGAGAATGTAAGTGTTAAAGCAGTTCTTTGAGGTTTCTACCTTGCATTGCAGGCATCTGTCTGTGGGGCCTATGTGGTCAGGGTTTGCTTCTGATGGTTTTGGAGTCTTCCAGAGTTTTCTCACAGCATAGGAAACCCTTTCAGAGTGGTGTTTGGAGTCGGGCTCTGCTTTCTTGATGGTTGCTCTCTATATGATTTAGTTTGGACATCGACCAAAAATATGGCCATGGCAGAGACAGTGCATCATCTCCTGTGGTTGCGGAACTAATTGACAGACATAACTTCAAAGGCGTTTCTTAGCAGAAGCTCCCTTTTAAGGGGAAATTGCTTTTCAGGAAGAATCTGGAGAAGCGAGTAAAGGACTCAGGGGACTTTACGGTGCCTAGACTCTTGAAAGATAGGCCTCTGGATTCAGCGAATCTCTTCCTCTCTGAGCCAGTTCTGGGGGCCCTTGGGTTTCATTCAGTCAGGTTGGGATCCTCCCAGAGATTGAGATACCTGCCCCAAGGCCAGTCCTTTCGGAGCAGCTGTTGAGGAAACAGAGCCTCAATTGGGTCTAAGGTTTCCCAGTGAAGGCTGTCAGGTCCATGCGGGGGTGCAACCTGTGGGCAGTTGTTTGCAATGATTTTACCACACATGGACACAGATTGCTTCCAGCATTCATCTATCCAAAATAATTTGAGAGGGCTATGCCTTCAAGCTAGTGCAGTCCCCTCTCCTTTGTCTTTAAAGAGTCTCCTTGCCAGGTGCCAGCAAAGGCACAAGTAGTGTGGGGTGCCCTCAAGTGCCTGTTACAGCTTGACGCCAAAGTGGCAGTTCCTATAGAAAAATGGGGGCTTGCTCAGTGCTCCCATTTATTTTATTTTAAATCCTATCCTGGATTTAAAGCAGGTGAACGAGGCCCTGAGGGTGCCATGATTCTGTATGGAAATCTTGTGCTCCATCATTATGGCGGTTTGACAGAGGAGTACTTTGTCCTTGGATCTCATGGAGACGTATATCCATATCCATATTCATTTAGAACATCAGAGGTACCTGCGCTTTGTGGTTCCGATGGGACATTTTTCAATTCTAGGCCCTTCATTTCCTATTCTGTATATGTCTTTGAGATCTCATTTGGAATGTTGTGTGCAATTCTGGAGACCACACCTTCAAAAGGATATAAACAGGATGGAGTCTGTGCAGAGGATGGCTATCAAAATTGACAGTGGGCTTTGTTTTTAAGGCCTGTGTGGACATATGTATTGTCACGCCGCCACCGCTCGCCTCAAGCTAAGAGGGGCGTGGTTATTTTATAGGAACTTTTTGCTGTCTGCTTTTTTAGCCTTTTTCAACTATTTCCCCGTAGTGCCTTCTGGGAAAGGTAGTCTTTGCTTGGCTGTATGTGTGCATCAGACAAAAAGCTGTAGTTAGGCTCCAAGGGTTAAGGCAAATGACAGAATTTATTTTACACAATGGTTCATTCTCACCACGTACAGGATATTGGTTCAGATCTCTGTGAAACAGAGCATTCTCCCAAAAACAAACAAACTAAAAATGTCTGTTTAAAGGTTTTCCATATTGCAGGATACACAGTCTTTTAACAGAATGGATAATTCACTTCCTTTGTAGCCTTGCTGGCCAAAAACACAAACAAAAATCACATTCACTGTCCGTGATAGTATAGCTTCTCTTCAGCTGCATAAACCTTCAAGCCACAAATACAATTCTGGGCACAAGAAAGCTCTGTTACAAAAGCTACTTTCTTACCCCAGCATCCTTGTTCCTGCAGCAGGTGCTTAACAAGCTTTTCACAGCTTCCAGGGTTACTCCTTAGTCCTTGTGACCTTTCCCTTTACCAACATGAGGGAATCAGGGCCACCGGCTTGTGGACTATAGGTTCCCTTCCCTGGTAAACTCTCTCTCAGGATTGGCTTGTTTTCTCCCTGTTCCTCAGGTTTAAAGCCTTGCACACAGAACAGTCCATAGGAATCTCTTCCCCATTTAGCTTTACCTCAGGCTCTCCCAGCTGCATAGGCTCAGACTCTCCCTGTTCACAGTCCTCAGCTACCAGCCACCCGGGGAATCCTGGAGTCTCTCCTGTTCCTGGCTTCAAACTCTCTGGCAGATGTGCTATATTCCACTTAGCACTCTCCTCTCTTGGAAGCTCAGGGGCTCTGCTCTGCTCCGCACCAGTCAAGCTTTGCCAGCTTGTAGCTGTGCCTCGGCTCATGGCAGTTTGGCTTCCTGCTTCTCCTTCTCCCCTGCTGCTCCTCTTGCTGCTACCTCCGTCCTTGCTGCTTCTCCTCACCATGACGACCCTGCTCTCACACTCTGGCTTCAGTTTGTACTTCCAGGGCTCTCTCTTCCACCCCTCCCTAGCCAGGTGATGGCAATCAGCCTGACTTCGTGCACCTGCATACTTGGAGCACTCCCTGCCTAAGGGGTTCTGGGCTCTGTATGCTCTCCCCTCCCTTCCACTAGGGGGAGCATGGAATGTGGGCCATATGGAAGTTTTCTGATTCCTAGCTGTGTTTGTGTCTTTCCTATTCTGCCTCGGTAAAAGGGGGCCCTTTACTAGGGTGAATTCCCTGTCTCTTTGTCCTCCCTCATACTCTGGATAGGCCTCCTTGCCACAGTATACTTTGACAGAAAGGCATGAGATGGGAAATATGATAAAGATGTTTAAATACCTCCATGGCATAAATGCACAGGAGGAGAACCTCTTTCAATTAAAAGAAAGCTTTGCAGTGAGGGGGCATAGGATGTAGGTGAAAGGGGATAGACTCGGGAGTAATTTATGGAAATATTTCTTTATGGAAAGAGTGGTAGATGCATGGAATAGTCTCCCAGTATAGATGAGGATTGTATCTGAATTCAAGAAAGCATGGGATAAACCCAGGATATTTCTAAAAAAATTGACTATAGTAGTTCGTATGGAAGGGCAGACTGGATAAGCTGTATAGTCTTTATCTGCCATCATGTTTCTGTGTAAATCTCTGAGCATGCACGGTCCTTCCCATGCAAAACAGCCTCCTTAGCTCCTCAGTTTTGGTGTTTCCGCTCTGCCAAATGGATGTGAAAAACAAAGCTCTCCCACAAAATTTTGTTGCAGAGTATTTTAAAAAGTTTCTTCCACATTTTTCATTGTCACATTTATCTTTTTCTGTCATTTCCTCTTTAACCCTTTGAAGGCCTAATTTAAAATTTTAATCCACATTCTGCAGCCGGGTTAATTATTGCATATTTCAGGAAAATTGTACCCATCTTATTCAATATGTTTTAATAGTGATTTTCCTTCTGCTATGATCATGTATTATATACCATTTGATAGGAATATTTAGTCAGAATTTTGGATCTCGAGAGTTTTGGGCTTGACCTGGAAAGGGTTAAAAAAATACACTGAAGTTGAGGTTTCAGCCGTGTCCAAAATGCAGCAGAAAGATCAAGTATCTTCTCTGCTTGGGTTCTGACTACATTCAAAAGGGCTGTAAGCATTGTGCTGTGGTTATGGAAGCAGCTTTGAATAAAACCAAAAAACGTAGAAATTTCTCCAGGAACAACAGGAATGAGTCCTTTTAAGGGTGACATTGGCATCAATGGAGCCCACGCAGATTCACTCCCCAGCTTTCAAAGAAAGCCTTTGGGAGTTAGACTGTGCATGCGCTGTCATCATCCCACCCATGAGTGCCATCTTACCTCAGTCTTCTTTCTTCCATGGAGCCCTGCAGATATCCTGTCTGTCATCCCCGGTAACCTGATTTTTCTGACCCTTCTCTTAGCGTTTTTTCTCTTTTTTGCTGGCTGTTCCCGATCGTCACTTCGCTGCCCAAGGCTACCTTCGCCTTGGCATTGTGTTTTCTCGGGTTCTTTTTTTTTTCTGGTGCGTGGGTCTTTTCACATGCTCTCCCTGACCGAGACGTCTGAATTTGATCTCACTAGTGCTGTCTTCCTCACTATATCTTCAGTCAGCAGATTTAAGCAATGTGCCCCCATATCATGTCCATTACGGACCGCCACAGTTGCTGTATCAAGTGCCTTGGTGTGGATCACGACGACTCCACTTGCCCGCTCTGCCTGCAGATATCGAGCAAAAATCGGAGGAATCATGAAAAGCAGCGGGAGGAGCTGTTTGGCTCAAAGGCCTCTGCCATGGTACCAGCATAGAATCTGGATTCACTGCCCTCGGAGACCGCATCTGACGACTTGACGTTATATGCACGTGCTCAATCTGAGCCCAAAGGTCGCGGAGCCTCGGACCAGGGGTTGTCCTCAGGACCTCCCCTGTGGGTCCAGGACATCATCTAAGTCAAAGTTTGATCCCGGAGCCAAGAGTAAGACCTCTGGTACTCGGCCTTGGAGTCTTTGACCTGATGCCAAGGGCAATAGCCAGGAGTGGCTCTTGAAGCTGCCCCAGTGTGAGGAGACTCCCACCATGTCAGGGGATCGGGTTCTGTCCTCCGACACGATCACCATTGGTGATTCGGGCTTGATGCCTTCAACACCCAAACCAGTCGCTGCGGAACCTACTGGCATCGAAGCTAGAATGGCAGCCTTGGAACACAGCCTCGCTACCTTCCTTGAGTTGCAGTGGGGCCCGATGCCTGGAGCCTCTGGGTCATCTATGCTGACAGCGGGGACCCTCCACTGCAAAGATCTCCCCGGAGGACGTCCAGCCAGTGCTATGAATGATTCACTCACTCGGAGCCGCATTGGTGGCCTCCTGTTCAAGGCACGACTCCCCCCGAGTACCCCAGGGTTGGCACATCGGGCACCTTGCTCTCCATCGGTGCTGGCAGCTCATTGCTCTGATGACCACCTGGGCCTTGAGGTCTCATCCGGCCCGGCTCTGAGTTGGGCTGGGAGACTGACAGTGAGTTGCCTGACACCATGTTCCACAGGGATGTGCCCTCTAAAACTGTTTCCTCCTCAGAACCAGAGGTCCCTGCTCGAGGACCTCACATTCCTCAGCTTTGCTCAGGGGATGTTGAAGGCCTGGCCTTTGTAGTGTAACTGGAGGACGAACCCCATGTTGAGGACTTGGAGATCTTCCAGTACGAGGCCCCTCCAAGAGACACAGACTGTGCCGATTCCACTCATCCTGGAGCGCTTGCTGTTCAAGATGTGGGAGAGCCTGGTGATCGTGCCAGTAGTGAGCCGATGACTCAATTCCCGGTATCGAGTTGGCAAGAGCCCCAGCTTTCAGAAGACACAACCGCCTCACAACTCTATGGTGGTGGAGTTGGCTATGCATCAGATAAAGAATCAGAAGCACACTCCTTTGTGTCCCCTGTTAGGGAAGCCTGCACCATGGATGGGTTTTTCAGAAAGTGCTACCAGGGGCCCAATCTTGCTGCCTACATCCAAGCTCACCAGCTGTACATGGGCATGTACCTGAGAGACTTGATGAAGGAGCTCACCAGGTTCTCAGCTGGGCTGGCAAGTGAATCTCTCGAGCGCTTCCAGACCCTCATCTCCTCAGTCAAGGAATTTATTTATTTATTTATTTATTTAACTTCTCTTATATACTGCGCTATTAGGTATTAGTGCGGTGTACATTGAACAGAACAATATACTGTACGGCCGGGCTGTATAGTGTTTACATTGAACAAGAAATGAAACTTGGATTTAACTGGGGTAACATTTCTACAGTTTATTTACATTGTAGTCCATGTTTTCAGGCTATAGTCTATTAAGAACAGGTCGTCTTGGGTTGGTTATCTCTTGTCTTGCTGAGTATGTTGTTGGGGGGGGGGGCTCTGAGTGTTTGATGTAAGTGCTTGTTGGTTGGTTTCTATAGCTGGTTTCTGGGTAGTGTCTTATGAAGCGATGATGCTTAAGAGCCTTCTTGAATTGAGTAAGGCTTGTGATGACTCGCATGTCTGTAGGGAGGGCATTCCAGGCTCTGGGTGTGTATATCATGAAGGCTCTATTGGATGTTGCCTTTGTGCACGTTGTCATTTCTTTCGGGACAGTCAGGGTGTTAACCGTTGAGGATCTTCTGGTTCTGTTTGGGTGTATAATGTGGATCATCTCATTGATGGATGTAGGTGGGTGATTGATTAGGGCTTTAAAGGACAAGACTAAGATCTTTTAGGGAAGTCTAGCCTGAATGGGTAGCCAGTGAAGATTCTTCAAAATTTGTGTGATGTGTTCCTTTCTTGATACCCCGACCATGACTCTTGCTGCTGTGTTCATCGCAAGCTAGAGTGGGTGTAGCGTTGCCTGCAGGAGCCCATATAGTATAACATTGGCGTAGTCAAAGTGTGGGAGTACCAAAGCCTGGAAGATTGTTCGGAAATCGCTAGGGTCAAGTAGTGCTCTTAGAGGCCAAAGTGTCCGTATTTTGTAGTATATTGTTTTTATTTATTTAGTTATTTATTTAGCTGCATTATAAATAAATAAATAAAATAAATATTGTTTTTACAGTGTTTTTAATGTGTATTTTCATATCCAGCCTTTGGTCCAACGTGATACCAAGGTATCGAATTGTGGATTTGGTTATCAACTCTGCATTCTTAACTTTTAGTGAGGCTGGGGGAGTGAATTCTTGGCTCCTTGTGATGAAGAGTACATCCGTCTTGTGGTTGATCCAAAGGTTTTGCTTGTGGAGCCAGTCTGCGACTGCATCAAAGCATCTTGTTAGCGGAGCAAAATCTGGCTGGTCAGTTGTAAATGGCATGTATAGGAGAATATCGTCTGCATATGCTAGACATTAGACATTAAATTATCGTATCAGAGCACAGATGGGCTGCATGTAAATATTAAACATTAGTGCAGATAGTGATGATCCTTGTGGCACACCTTGTGTTTGTAGGAATGGTTCTGAGGTTGTGGTGCTGGTCCTCACGTGTTGCCATCTATTGGATAGGTAGGATATGCACTAGTCTAGGGCGGTGCCTTGTAATCCCTTTTCCTTAAGATGTTCTATGAGTATCTCGTGGCTCACAGAGTCAAAAGCCGCTGCGATGTCCATGAAAATGAGGGCAAAGCCCTGTCGAGCATTATCGTTTCCTGATATTAATGTATTGAAGAGGGTAGTGAGGAGGGTTTCAATGCCGTGTGCTTCCCTGAATCCGTGTTGGGATGGGTCGAGTGGTGCATTATTATCAACGTGGAGTTGGATTTGGTGGTGTACTACCTTTTTGATTATTTTAGCAAGCAGTGGTATGCTTGATATCGGTCTGTAGGATTCAACTTTTGAGGGGTCCGTCTTATTGTTTTTCAATAACGGCCTTATGGATGTGTTTTTTAGTTTTTGTGGAAAGGATCCTGTTGAGAGTGATTGGTTCAGGATTTTGCCTATGAATTGGCTTAGTTCACAATGCATTTCTCTTATCCAGGGTGCTGGACAGGGGTCATTGGGTGCCGTGGTGGTGTTGATGGAGGCAATGGTATCTTCTATATCTTTGTTTGAGATGGTTTTGAATTTGGCAAGTATGGGTGGCGGAGGCATGTGCTGAGGTGTGCAACTTATGAGGTTGTACTCTTGTCAGTTAGAATCATTTTTGATTGTAGGTAGTCAGAATATGCCTGTGGATGTGGCATGTATGGCTGGTCAGGTGTTGGTTCTTTTACTAATGTTTTTACAATGTTGAATAGGTCATGTGGCTTGTTCATTGAACGCTTCAGGAGGTCTGTATGGAACTGTCTCCTTCTCTCCTCTATTTCCTTGCGATGTTTTTTCAGATATACGTTATATTCGCTGTGCGCTTCCGGGGAGCGTGATTGGCGCCATCTTCTCTCGAGTTTGCGCAGGTGGAGGAGCAATGATCGGAGCTCCTTGGAGTACCATGCTGCGTGTTCTCGTTTCGTTGGCGTTTTGTGCGTATCTGGGTGGCGAGAGATGGAGTTGAGGCTGTTGTCCCAGTTATCAATCATTTCGTCCAATCCGTGGGCTGAGTTATCAAGTAGTGGAAGGACTCTCTCAAGTATTTCTTCTTTGACGAAGGGTCTGAATCTTCTCGCTGGCCTTTCTAGAGAGGCATTAGCTCTGTTGGTATTCAGGTTGTGCTGTTTGGTAGGTATATGGAATCTGAGCAGACAGTGATCGGACCATGGTACTGGTGTTATAGTGCGGGGTCGTGTGTTGCATCTAATGCCGTTTGTGGGGCGAAAATCAGATCAAGTTTGTTCCCTTTCACATATGTAGGTGCATTAACTAGTTGTTTATATCCCAACTCATCGAGTGCATCAAGGAAGGCGGCGGCTTGGGATTCTTGCAGAGTGGGTAAATTGAAGTCACCTAGTAGCCAGTTTTGGGCTCGTGGCTTATTTGTGTCACAAGCTATGTTGATTATTGTTGAGAGGTCATCTGGTGATGATGTTGGTGCTCTGTATAGTAGGTTAATTGTGCAGTGGTTGTTTTCTATGGTGATGGTGTCTAGGTGGGTTGTGCTACTGGCATTATTCAGTTGGAATTGTAGATCGGCCTTTGCAAGGATGAGTGCTCCACCCCCTCTCTGGTTGACTCTGTGGCATGTGTAAAGTGAGAACATGGGAGGTAGCATTTGGTTGAGCAGGACGTTGTCACAGTCAGATAGCCATGTCTCCGTGATCATCAGGATGTCCAGGTCATAGAGGGTTATCAGGTCAATGACCACCGGCCATTTTGAGCGTATTGATCTGGTATTGATGAGAGCACACTTCAGCGGGTGTTGGTACTGGTGTTTCTCTAGAGTTTTCTTGATGTGTTGTAATGAGATGTGCAACAGGCGGGGGTGAAGCGTGCGATTTGCTTCCGTTGAGGAGTGGTGAGGGTTTTCTGTCCATCTTTTTCCATCTCTCCGGAGTATCGGGATGAAGTTGTGGCCTGGGTTAAAGGTGTTTGATCCACTGGGAAGTCCGATGATGATGTAGATAATGGTTAAGGCTATAATTGGGTGCATCTCCTTGGGTGCTCCTGAGGTATCTTGGTTGCAGCAGGAGTGTTAAATGCTTGTGGGTGAGCTTACGGGCAACAGGGCCTGTTGCAGTAGGTCCTATATCTATAAGCAGTTTAGGTTCTGTATCTTGTGGTGGTTACGATCAGTTTTGAACAGGCACGCTTTCTATAGAATGGCTACACTATCTGTTATGGTTGTACATGGTTAGTGCGAGGGACTGATGTTATCTAGTGAAGAGATCATGTAGTCGTGCAGACACGTTATCTTGAGACTGTACTGACAGCTATCTGAACCTAGTATGGATAAAATAAGCAGCTAGACAAATGACTATCTGAACAGGTAAGCTCACTAATAGGCACGCTATCTAATATCAGTATAGGCAAGTTACCTGAATAGGCATGCTATATATAATAGTCAAGTTATCTAACATCAGAGAGGCAGGCTATATAAGCAGTCGAGCTATCTAACATGTAATGCTATCTAACATCAGTATAGGCATATAGCCAGCATGTATATATTATCTGTTTGTTCTGGCGTCTAGTTAGTGGTGGTGTCTTAGAGGTTTATGCATTTAGTCCGGTCGGTGTGTGCGTTAGTACTCCAGATTCCAGACTCGAGTGGCCTATGATGTCTTCGAGTCCATGGCTCATGTAGCTGTGGTGGGCATTAGTGCCTGCTGCCTGACTTGGCTACAGTCCTCGGACTTGGAGCAATTGGGTACAGGACAAACTGGCCGTTGTCCCCTGCTGAGAAGAGAACCTCTTCAGCAAACCCATGATCAACAAGTCAGAGTTTATGACCAGGACTAGGCTGTCCCGGAAGACCGCTGACCCTTCCTGCTGAAAGGCTTCGGGAAAAAAGCTCTTCCACCCAAAGACAAAAAAAGCTTATGGAAACTACCCCCAATTTCTGGCCTATCAGGCTCCACAAGAGGATCAGCAGGCCAAGGGATAGGGGCACGCTCCCATAAGCAGAAAGCCTCCAAGCCCCATACAGCACCCCAGCCGCAACATAAGGAAGGGGCTTTTGACTCCTTGGGCATAGCCCATCTTCCCCCTGAGGGCCAGGTCCCATGGCCCAGAGGACATCTGGTCCACTTCTCTGGCCGGGCATCACCACCGATGCCTGGGTGCTGCAGATGGTGCGGAAAGGTTACCTTCTGCACTTCGACCAGATACCTCCTCCCTTCTTTCCAGGTGAACTTCCCATGAGCTCCTGCAGAAGGAACTCGAGTCCCAAAAAAGACAGGAGACTTTCGGCCCATCCTGCATCTGTGGGACCTAAACCGCTTTCTGGTCAAGGAAAAGTTCAGGATGCAACATTGCTGCCCTACCTCCAGCAGGGAGATTGGTTATGCTCCTTGGATCTCAAAGTGCCTATATCCACATCCTGATCCATACCTGGTACCTCTGCTTTGATTCTCTACTAGTGGTGGATGATTTCCTCTCTTTAGTTTTATGTACCCCATTGTGTTTTCCCTTAGATTTGCTGGAGTAGTTTGCATTTAAAAACATAACAAAGTGTCTCCCACAAGTTGAGGACTGTCTGGGATGGGTTAAAGGCTGTGATCAGGGGAAAGCTCATCAGCATAGCCGCGAGACTTAAACGGGAGAAGAGGGCAGTTGAAGGGGAATTGTTGCAGAAGATAAAGGAGCTGGAGGCGCAGCATCAGAAGAGTAAGGAGTATGGGGACATGGCTAAATTGATAAAGGCTAGGGCAGAGATAAATAGGTTGACAGCTCAGGAAATTGCGCATCAACTTAATATCCTCAAGCAAAAATATTTTGAAGGGGGAAACAAGGCTGTGAGGATTTTGACGAGTAGATTGCAGGTTCAGAGGCAGGCAGTGTATATATAAGGCATTAGGGATAATAAGGGGAAGATGGTACATCGCACAAAGGAAATAAGTCAGATTTTCAGAGATTTTTATCACAAGCTCTATCATAGTGAGTTGCAAAAAGGACCTGAGGAGATAGAGAGGTATTTGCAGGAGTATGGGTTGAGGCAGGTAGCGTCAGAGGATAGGGACATAATAGGGGAAGATATAAAGGAGGGAGAAGTGAGGGAAGCGATAAAGACCTTGAAATTGGGGAAATCCCCAGGATTGGATGGATTTACGGCGCAATTTTATAAGAAGATGGTCGAACAAGTTGTCCCAATATTGACCAGGGTTTTCAATAGGGTGACAGAAGGGGAAGGAATCCCACAGACTATGGGAGAGGCGGGTATCACAGTGATACCGAAACCTGGTAAGGATAAGGGGGTATGTGGCTCTTATAGGCCTATTTCATTGATTAACCTAGATGCTAAGATATTGGCTAAGGTATTGGCGACTCGGATTCAATAGATAGTGCCCAAGGTAATACATAGAGATCAAACCGGGTTTGTAAAAGGAAGGCAAGGAAGTGATAATATCAGGAAAGTGATGAACATAGCTTGGCACCTACAGGATACTGGGGAGCCGGCAGTATCTATTATGGTGGATGCTGAGAAAGCATTTGACCGGGTTGAATGGGCGTAAATGTTTCAAGTGTTAGAACAGATGGGATTTGGGGACAAGTATATAGCCTGGATAAAAGCTCTCTATGCGCACCCATGTGCGAGGATAAGGATAAATGGGGGTATTCTGAGCAATTTACACTGGAGAGGGGTACCCAACAAGGATGTCCATTATCGCCACTGTTATTTGCATTGACGATTGAGCCCTTGGCAGAAGTGGTTCGGAAGGAAGGAGATATTAAAGGAGTGATAGTAAGAGGAACAGAGGAGAAAATAGTGCTGTTTGCAGATGATGTAATATTCACATTAGAGCAGCCATTAATAACTCTACCGGTATTGATGAAAATTATAACGTAGTTTAGTAGTATGGCAGGATATGAAATGAATTCAAGTAAGACTGAGGTCTTGGGGTTCAATCTAATAGGGGGTTTGGAGGAACGATTGAAGGTGCATTTTAAATTTAAATGGGTGCAACAATAATTTCGGTATTTGGGGATACAATTAGGGAAGCCAGTTGAGAAGATTAAGCAGTGGAATTACAAGGTAGTGACAGAAAATATACGGCAAGATCTATCAAAGTGGAGGGGGATAAGATTGTCATGGTTAGGGTGGATAGCGTTAGTGAAAATGAATATTTTACCTCAGTTGTTTTTGTTCACGTCTCTGGCATGTCAGGTGAGCAAGAAGGAGATAGGAAAGCGGCAGAATTTGATTATGCAATATCTCCAGGAACAAGCAGGAATGTAGTCTTCACATATGGGTATCGTCGGTACTGACGGAGCCTGCGCGGGAACGCTCCCCAGCATCCAATAGGAAAGCTTTTGGGAGCATCCCACAGCGCCTGCATGCTGCCTTCCCGCCTTTCCCAACTGTCCCTCTCCAGTTCTTCGTTTTCCGCGGAGCCGACACGTCGCACATCCTGTCACTGCAGAAAATTCCCTTCTTATACTTCTTTTTTGTGGTCGCGTCTGCCTTCCCTCGACGCTATACCGGTACCGCCGGTTCTTCTTTTCTTTTTTCTAAAAAAACCTGTGACACAGTAGCTCCCCAGGAACAGATGGACACGAATGAGCATCCAGTGGTAGAAGCCGGTACTGCAGGAGAAAGCAGGGATTTCTTTGCAGAAAGAAAAAAACCCAGATTCAATCAAGCAGAACAGCTCACCTCGAGGGAGGAGAGTAGGAAAGCTTTTGATTGGGCACGCCCCAAGTGGAGGCGGGCAGTGCAGGCTAGAGGCACCTGGTTAAATACTCAGAAACCAGGAAGTGAAAGAGAACAGAAGAGGAGGCAAGACAAACAGAACCGGGAGCAAGAGCAGGACCGAGAGAAGCTAAGAGAATTCCCAGAGGGAGAAACAAGTGCTTCAGAAGGAAAGGCTGAAAGGAAGTATCCTTGCTGTGGTAATTCCTCTAATAGTCTGCAGCTGGCAGGTAGCGTGGTGGAAGATTCAGATGAGGAAAGAAACTGCTGGAGGCAGAACTCTTTCGGAACGCTGAGAGATCCAAGCCTACAGGACCAGGCAGAGCTATGGAATAAAGGCAGAAGGACAAAGAATTCTCCAAAGGAAAAGCTTCTGTATAAGGTACCCAGTGGGGGAGAAGTTTATGCTCTAAAGCCAGAAAGATTGTGTTCTAGTTTTAAAAGCCAAGTCAGACAAAATGGTGGCAGCTGTTGTCAGCAGGGAGAAGCTTTGAATAACACTAATTATTCCTTTAAGCTAGCTGAAACACCTAGCCAAGAAAGGGCTGACGTAAATGCTTTTAAGTACCCTCCTAGCACTGCTAAGTTTTTATGCACAGCACCCACGTGTAGAGAAAGGTGGGGAGATAACGGAAGCACAGCAAATGTTTGTTCTCCTGATACAAACAAACATGATAAGCAGCCTGAGATAGAGAGGCTCAGCCAACATTTTGCTCACCGAGGGGAAGGGAAGACAGCTAAGTGAAGGGAAGTCACCAGCTGAATCACTTCTCAAAGAATTCAAAGAGTTTTTAGAACAGAGGACAAGTTTTAACTACAGTATTCCAGAACCAGTTACTGGCTGTAATGAAGAAACGCCTGTTTCTAATTCTCTGCTTTACCCTGATGAAGATATATTAATGGACTGCTCTACATGCTTAATTGACAGAGGCAATTAAGGAGAAAAGGATTTTCTGGTATATGAAGAAATATAGCAGTGGCACTTAACTTGACCTACACAAGAAAGCTTGTGGGAGGTGAATGAACTAAGGTACCAGTGATTGGTAGAACCAGAGCACTACTGTTAAAGGAACTTTTCTGTTGCATCCTGTATGTTTGAACCACATGAAGTGAATGTGAAATAATACAGCATTACAAGCCTGTTTGGCAAGTTTCAGTTAATCTTGTTTTTTGGTTTATACTTCTGCACCGTCTGTAGCCTTTTTGAACTGCACAATGGCAAAGTAAGCCTCATGAAAAATAAACCTCATGAAAAATAAATTTCTCTTTGCCTGCCTTACTGCTCGAAGCACAATAACACAACTACAACTAACTGCCTCAAGGGCATCACAAGGCAACCCCTCCTTAACCCTCAAGTTTAGGGAGCGGGCGGCGTGATAAGAGTGGCGTAGTTGGCAGGATTTGAGGATTTCTGCAGACGCAAGAAGTGACCATAGCAGGAGCTGCAACCACAAGACTTCCAGAGGAGCCCAGCAGAGGTGCTGCCGAGCCCAGCAGTGGAAGGGGACTGCAGGAAGCTGCTGAACTTCATTGCTGACACGCTTGTATAACTCCTGAGCCAGGTAAAGGGTATCCACCCAGGGTACCGAGGATACCGGGGCCAGGGGAGGTCTCCTAGTGGTGACGGGGAAAAAGAAAGAAAAAAAAAATATATATTTTCAAAAGGGAAAGGAAAACTTTGTTCCAGTGGTATCGCACTTTGGTCTGTGTGTTTCTATTTTATTCCAGGTTCCAAGATGGCGTTGGAGGCCAAAGAGGTCTTTGGTTGGATGGCGACGCAGTTGGAGCGCCAGAGAGACATGTCTTTGGAGGCACAGGCAAGAGCTAATGCTAGCTTCCAGGAGCAGCAAAGACCTCTGCTACAGCTGATGGAGGAGATGCTGCGTGAGAAAAAGCCAGCGCCTGTTCCAGCCTCAGTAACAGGTTCCACACTAACAGACAATGTACATCCTGTTAGCATACAAATGGGAACTTTGTTCAATTTTGGACAGCTCACAGATGAGGAAATTAAAAGGGCAATCAGGGAGAGATTGGGGCTCACTCCGGTAGTTTATCGCGCTCGATTGAGGAGTGTGAAATTAAAGCCCAGTGAGACTCCAAAATCTCTATGTCATCGTATACACAGTTTACTTAACAAATGGTTAAATCCAGAAGGGAGAACTGTGGAGTCTATTTTGAATGATCTAGTATTAGAACAGTACATGGATGCACTTCCCAACAGTATCCGTACTTTTCTGATATTACAGAACTGCAAAACCCTTCAGGAGGCAGTAGCACTCTCGGAAAGGTACATTGAGGCCGAGATCACAGGCCAGAGAGGTGGCTCTACTTCCCAGGAGTCGCAGTGTTGCAGATCAGAAAAGGCACGAAGGGATGAGAGCAGTCCGGTGAAAATGTGCATGCCTTTATGGAAAGGAGGAAAAGATAGACAAAAATGTTATAAATGTGGTCAGCAAGGGCATTTGCAAAGACAATGTCATGTAAAAACTGCATTAATAGCTAGTAATGCTATGAGAGATAGGCAAGGTTTTCTTCTGTCTATAGAAGTACAGGGAATCACTGCCCAGGCTTTGCTGGACTCCGGGGCGGAGTTGAGTATGCTCACGAAGGAGTTGTGGCGTGAGATAGAAGCAAAGCAGGGAGGAGAAGTGATTCAGCCCGTTACTTCTGTGAAGATAAGGTGCGTACATGGTGGAACTTCCACTTACCCAGTGTACAAATTACACATAAAAGGTTTAGGCACACGTAGGACTATCCCACTAGCAGTTATCCCAGGTCTTCCTCACGCTGTCATTTTAGGCAGGGATTGGCCTCAGTTTTTCCAAGAGATAAAGCGAGGGTTGCATGAGAAAGGCGTGATGGTCTCCACGAGGGCCCAATCCGCAGCCTCAGAGGATAAGGAGGGACCCTTAGAAAGTAAGGAGGAACCCTTAGAGAGGGAGGAAGACCACACAGAGGATCTTGGAGAAATTCTTCCTTTTGAGGATGCTTTAATAGAGACTCCAAGTCCTAAAGACAAAAAGGAAAAAGCTGAAAAGCGTAAAGAGAAGCAAGTTCGCTCAAGGAATAAGGCGGAGGTACAGGCTGGGCAAGAGCTGCCATGGGTGCCCGAGGAACTGATGAACAAGTTTCCCTCGTTTCCGCATGAGCAGCAGGCAGACCCTGCCCTTACCCAGGCATTTAAGTGGGCCCAGAATACTAGGGATACCCTGCCTAGGTTTCTGCTCACTGATGGCCTACTCTATAGGGAGAGTAAAAATCCTTTTACCGGAGACACTAGGACGCAGTTAGTGGTTCCAACCACTTTCAAAAATATAGTGTTACGCCTAGCACACGACCATCCTGTTGGGGGACATAAGGGCAGCCAGGGGACCCTTGACCAGATCCTCACCAGATTTTACTGGTCAGGTATATTTAAGGAGACGGCAAAATTCTGTGAGGCTTGCCCCACTTGTCAAAGAGTCTCTGCAGCCCATCCCAGGGTGGTTCCAATGATTCCATCTCCTGTGATTAAAGAGCCCGTCCAAAGGATAGGGATAGACATAGTTGGACCTCTATTTAAGACTCAGAGAGGATTCCGCTATATTCTAGTGATAGTAGATCACGCTACAAGATTTCCGTGGACTATGCCACTATGGAGCACATCAGCCAAAATAATAGCTATGGAACTTATTAAGCTATTTTGTGAAATAGGTTTCCCGAAGGAAGTGCTCACCGACAGGGGGAGCAATTTCCTCTCGAAATACTTAGGGCAAGTGTGGGATGCCTTTGGCATTACCCACATTAAAACAGCAGCGTACCATCCCCAAACTAACGGTTTAGTCGAAAGACAAAATCAAACGATTAAGAGGATGTTACGTAGAAGTCTGGAGGGGGACATTGACAATTGGGATACCATGCTTCCCTTTGTCCTTTACGCATGCCGTGAAAGGAAACAAGCCTCATTAGGAACGGCACCATATGAGCTGCTATATGGCCGGTCACCCCGCGGCATTTTAGACATCCTAAAAGAACAATGGGTGGAGCCGGATCCAAGGGAAGTAGAGGTGCCTGCATTTCTTAAAGATTTAAAGAAACGGCTGCGCCGAACTTCACAGGTAGCAGAGGAAAATTTAAAACGTAGTCAGGCTAAACAAAAATCCTACTACGATAGAAACACAAAACAGCGTCAGTTAAATATAGGGGAGAAAGTCATTGTGATGGTGTCAGGTACGGAACCCAAATTTGAAAGCCATTGGAAGGGCCCTTGTCGGGTGGTACACCCTGTGGGACCTGTTTCATATTTAGTAGAAAATAGGAACGGCCGCAGGCAGGTTTACCACGTTAACCTTCTAAAGCCATGGCATGACAGGGTAGCCTTAGCCCAGATAGCCACAATAGACTCTCCAAGACAACAGTCTCAAGTAAAGTGTAACAGCCCAGAGTCCATAAGTGGTATCTCGTGCTGTGCTGTTAAGATAAAGCCAGCCCGTGATATCTTAAGGGGGGGGATCTGTGACACAGTAGCTCCCCAGGAACAGATGGACACGAATGAGCATCCGGTGGTAGAAGCCGGTACTGCAGGAGAAAGCAGGGATTTCTTTGCAGAAAGAAAAAAACCCAGATTCAATCAAGCAGAACAGCTCACCTCGAGGGAGGAGAGTAGGAAAGCTTTTGATTGGGCACGCCCCAAGGGGAGGCGGGCAGTGCAGGCTAGAGGCACCTGGTTAAATACTCAGAAACCAGGAAGTGAAAGAGAACAGAAGAGGAGGCAAGACAAACAGAACCGGGAGCAAGAGCAGGACCGAGAGAAGCTAAGAGAATTCCCAGAGGGAGAAACAAGTGCTTCAGAAGGAAAGGCTGAAAGGAAGTATCCTTGCTGTGGTAATTCCTCTAATAGTCTGCAGCTGGCAGGTAGCCTGGTGGAAGATTCAGATGAGGAAAGAAACTGCTGGAGGCAGAACTCTTTCGGAACGCTGAGAGATCCAAGCCTACAGGACCAGGCAGAGCTATGGAATAAAGGCAGAAGGACAAAGAATTCTCCAAAGGAAAAGCTTCTGTATAAGGTACCCAGTGGGGGAGAAGTTTATGCTCTAAAGCCAGAAAGATTGTGTTCTAGTTTTAAAAGCCAAGTCAGACAAAATGGTGGCAGCTGTTGTCAGCAGGGAGAAGCTTTGAATAACACTAATTATTCCTTTAAGCTAGCTGAAACACCTAGCCAAGAAAGGGCTGACGTAAATGCTTTTAAGTACCCTCCTAGCACTGCTAAGTTTTTATGCACAGCACCCACGTGTAGAGAAAGGTGGGGAGATAACGGAAGCACAGCAAATGTTTGTTCTCCTGATACAAACAAACATGATAAGCAGCCTGAGATAGAGAGGCTCAGCCAACATTTTGCTCACCGAGGGGAAGGGAAGACAGCTAAGTGAAGGGAAGTCACCAGCTGAATCACTTCTCAAAGAATTCAAAGAGTTTTTAGAACAGAGGACAAGTTTTAACTACAGTATTCCAGAACCAGTTACTGGCTGTAATGAAGAAACGCCTGTTTCTAATTCTCTGCTTTACCCTGATGAAGATATATTAATGGACTGCTCTACATGCTTAATTGACAGAGGCAATTAAGGGAAAGGATTTTCTGGTATATGAAGAAATATAGCAGTGGCACTTAACTTGACCTACACAAGAAAGCTTGTGGGAGGTGAATGAACTAAGGTACCAGTGATTGGTAGAACCAGAGCACTACTGTTAAAGGAACTTTTCTGTTGCATCCTGTATGTTTGAACCACATGAAGTGAATGTGAAATAATACAGCATTACAAGCCTGTTTGGCAAGTTTCAGTTAATCTTGTTTTTTGGTTTATACTTCTGCACCGTCTGTAGCCTTTTTGAACTGCACAATGGCAAAGTAAGCCTCATGAAAAATAAACCTCATGAAAAATAAATTTCTCTTTGCCTGCCTTACTGCTCGAAGCACAATAACACAACTACAACTAACTGCCTCAAGGGCATCACAAGGCAACCCCTCCTTAACCCTCAAGTTTAGGGAGCGGGCGGCGTGATAAGAGTGGCGTAGTTGGCAGGATTTGAGGATTTCTGCAGACGCAAGAAGTGACCATAGCAGGAGCTGCAACCACAAGACTTCCAGAGGAGCCCAGCAGAGGTGCTGCCGAGCCCAGCAGTGGAAGGGGACTGCAGGAAGCTGCTGAACTTCATTGCTGACACGCTTGTATAACTCCTGAGCCAGGTAAAGGGTATCCACCCAGGGTACCGAGGATACCGGGGCCAGGGGAGGTCTCCTAGTGGTGACGGGGAAAAAGAAAGAAAAAAAATATATATTTTCAAAAGGGAAAGGAAAACTTTGTTCCAGTGGTATCGCACTTTGGTCTGTGTGTTTCTATTTTATTCCAGGTTCCAAGATGGCGTTGGAGGCCAAAGAGGTCTTTGGTTGGATGGCGACGCAGTTGGAGCGCCAGAGAGACATGTCTTTGGAGGCACAGGCAAGAGCTAATGCTAGCTTCCAGGAGCAGCAAAGACCTCTGCTACAGCTGATGGAGGAGATGCTGCGTGAGAAAAAGCCAGCGCCTGTTCCAGCCTCAGTAACAGGTTCCACACTAACAGACAATGTACATCCTGTTAGCATACAAATGGGAACTTTGTTCAATTTTGGACAGCTCACAGATGAGGAAATTAAAAGGGCAATCAGGGAGAGATTGGGGCTCACTCCGGTAGTTTATCGCGCTCGATTGAGGAGTGTGAAATTAAAGCCCAGTGAGACTCCAAAATCTCTATGTCATCGTATACACAGTTTACTTAACAAATGGTTAAATCCAGAAGGGAGAACTGTGGAGTCTATTTTGAATGATCTAGTATTAGAACAGTACATGGATGCACTTCCCAACAGTATCCGTACTTTTCTGATATTACAGAACTGCAAAACCCTTCAGGAGGCAGTAGCACTCTCGGAAAGGTACATTGAGGCCGAGATCACAGGCCAGAGAGGTGGCTCTACTTCCCAGGAGTCGCAGTGTTGCAGATCAGAAAAGGCACGAAGGGATGAGAGCAGTCCGGTGAAAATGTGCATGCCTTTATGGAAAGGAGGAAAAGATAGACAAAAATGTTATAAATGTGGTCAGCAAGGGCATTTGCAAAGACAATGTCATGTAAAAACTGCATTAATAGCTAGTAATGCTATGAGAGATAGGCAAGGTTTTCTTCTGTCTATAGAAGTACAGGGAATCACTGCCCAGGCTTTGCTGGACTCCGGGGCGGAGTTGAGTATGCTCACGAAGGAGTTGTGGCGTGAGATAGAAGCAAAGCAGGGAGGAGAAGTGATTCAGCCCGTTACTTCTGTGAAGATAAGGTGCGTACATGGTGGAACTTCCACTTACCCAGTGTACAAATTACACATAAAAGGTTTAGGCACACGTAGGACTATCCCACTAGCAGTTATCCCAGGTCTTCCTCACGCTGTCATTTTAGGCAGGGATTGGCCTCAGTTTTTCCAAGAGATAAAGCGAGGGTTGCATGAGAAAGGCGTGATGGTCTCCACGAGGGCCCAATCCGCAGCCTCAGAGGATAAGGAGGGACCCTTAGAAAGTAAGGAGGAACCCTTAGAGAGGGAGGAAGACCACACAGAGGATCTTGGAGAAATTCTTCCTTTTGAGGATGCTTTAATAGAGACTCCAAGTCCTAAAGACAAAAAGGAAAAAGCTGAAAAGCGTAAAGAGAAGCAAGTTCGCTCAAGGAATAAGGCGGAGGTACAGGCTGGGCAAGAGCTGCCATGGGTGCCCGAGGAACTGATGAACAAGTTTCCCTCGTTTCCGCATGAGCAGCAGGCAGACCCTGCCCTTACCCAGGCATTTAAGTGGGCCCAGAATACTAGGGATACCCTGCCTAGGTTTCTGCTCACTGATGGCCTACTCTATAGGGAGAGTAAAAATCCTTTTACCGGAGACACTAGGACGCAGTTAGTGGTTCCAACCACTTTCAAAAATATAGTGTTACGCCTAGCACACGACCATCCTGTTGGGGGACATAAGGGCAGCCAGGGGACCCTTGACCAGATCCTCACCAGATTTTACTGGTCAGGTATATTTAAGGAGACGGCAAAATTCTGTGAGGCTTGCCCCACTTGTCAAAGAGTCTCTGCAGCCCATCCCAGGGTGGTTCCAATGATTCCATCTCCTGTGATTAAAGAGCCCGTCCAAAGGATAGGGATAGACATAGTTGGACCTCTATTTAAGACTCAGAGAGGATTCCGCTATATTCTAGTGATAGTAGATCACGCTACAAGATTTCCGTGGACTATGCCACTATGGAGCACATCAGCCAAAATAATAGCTATGGAACTTATTAAGCTATTTTGTGAAATAGGTTTCCCGAAGGAAGTGCTCACCGACAGGGGGAGCAATTTCCTCTCGAAATACTTAGGGCAAGTGTGGGATGCCTTTGGCATTACCCACATTAAAACAGCAGCGTACCATCCCCAAACTAACGGTTTAGTCGAAAGACAAAATCAAACGATTAAGAGGATGTTACGTAGAAGTCTGGAGGGGGACATTGACAATTGGGATACCATGCTTCCCTTTGTCCTTTACGCATGCCGTGAAAGGAAACAAGCCTCATTAGGAACGGCACCATATGAGCTGCTATATGGCCGGTCACCCCGCGGCATTTTAGACATCCTAAAAGAACAATGGGTGGAGCCGGATCCAAGGGAAGTAGAGGTGCCTGCATTTCTTAAAGATTTAAAGAAACGGCTGCGCCGAACTTCACAGGTAGCAGAGGAAAATTTAAAACGTAGTCAGGCTAAACAAAAATCCTACTACGATAGAAACACAAAACAGCGTCAGTTAAATATAGGGGAGAAAGTCATTGTGATGGTGTCAGGTACGGAACCCAAATTTGAAAGCCATTGGAAGGGCCCTTGTCGGGTGGTACACCCTGTGGGACCTGTTTCATATTTAGTAGAAAATAGGAACGGCCGCAGGCAGGTTTACCACGTTAACCTTCTAAAGCCATGGCATGACAGGGTAGCCTTAGCCCAGATAGCCACAATAGACTCTCCAAGACAACAGTCTCAAGTAAAGTGTAACAGCCCAGAGTCCATAAGTGGTATCTCGTGCTGTGCTGTTAAGATAAAGCCAGCCCGTGATATCTTAAGGGGGGGGATCTGTGACACAGTAGCTCCCAGGAACAGATGGACACGAATGAGCATCCGGTGGTAGAAGCCGGTACTGCAGGAGAAAGCAGGGATTTCTTTGCAGAAAGAAAAAAAAACCCAGATTCAATCAAGCAGAACAGCTCACCTCGAGGGAGGAGAGTAGGAAAGCTTTTGATTGGGCACGCCCCAAGGGGAGGCGGGCAGTGCAGGCTAGAGGCACCTGGTTAAATACTCAGAAACCAGGAAGTGAAAGAGAACAGAAGAGGAGGCAAGACAAACAGAACCGGGAGCAAGAGCAGGACCGAGAGAAGCTAAGAGAATTCCCAGAGGGAGAAACAAGTGCTTCAGAAGGAAAGGCTGAAAGGAAGTATCCTTGCTGTGGTAATTCCTCTAATAGTCTGCAGCTGGCAGGTAGCCTGGTGGAAGATTCAGATGAGGAAAGAAACTGCTGGAGGCAGAACTCTTTCGGAACGCTGAGAGATCCAAGCCTACAGGACCAGGCAGAGCTATGGAATAAAGGCAGAAGGACAAAGAATTCTCCAAAGGAAAAGCTTCTGTATAAGGTACCCAGTGGGGGGAGAAGTTTATGCTCTAAAGCCAGAAAGATTGTGTTCTAGTTTTAAAAGCCAAGTCAGACAAAATGGTGGCAGCTGTTGTCAGCAGGGAGAAGCTTTGAATAACACTAATTATTCCTTTAAGCTAGCTGAAACACCTAGCCAAGAAAGGGCTGACGTAAATGCTTTTAAGTACCCTCCTAGCACTGCTAAGTTTTTATGCACAGCACCCACGTGTAGAGAAAGGTGGGGAGATAACGGAAGCACAGCAAATGTTTGTTCTCCTGATACAAACAAACATGATAAGCAGCCTGAGATAGAGAGGCTCAGCCAACATTTTGCTCACCGAGGGGAAGGGAAGACAGCTAAGTGAAGGGAAGTCACCAGCTGAATCACTTCTCAAAGAATTCAAAGAGTTTTTAGAACAGAGGACAAGTTTTAACTACAGTATTCCAGAACCAGTTACTGGCTGTAATGAAGAAACGCCTGTTTCTAATTCTCTGCTTTACCCTGATGAAGATATATTAATGGACTGCTCTACATGCTTAATTGACAGAGGCAATTAAGGAGAAAAGGATTTTCTGGTATATGAAGAAATATAGCAGTGGCACTTAACTTGACCTACACAAGAAAGCTTGTGGGAGGTGAATGAACTAAGGTACCAGTGATTGGTAGAACCAGAGCACTACTGTTAAAGGAACTTTTCTGTTGCATCCTGTATGTTTGAACCACATGAAGTGAATGTGAAATAATACAGCATTACAAGCCTGTTTGGCAAGTTTCAGTTAATCTTGTTTTTTGGTTTATACTTCTGCACCGTCTGTAGCCTTTTTGAACTGCACAATGGCAAAGTAAGCCTCATGAAAAATAAACCTCATGAAAAATAAATTTCTCTTTGCCTGCCTTACTGCTCGAAGCACAATAACACAACTACAACTAACTGCCTCAAGGGCATCACAAGGCAACCCCTCCTTAACCCTCAAGGTTAGGGAGCGGGCGGCGTGATAAACCCCAAACAAACCTTTGTTTCTGGAGTCTTCCTCCAATAATTTTCTTCTCGGGTGCCACATGCCGTTTTGGGCATTAGACCTAACTTTTTCCCTCAAAATTGAAAAACCTGCTTCGGGTTTTAAAAAGTGTTCTAAGTGTGGTGGTACCATCTCCGTCACCGGACCCATGAGTGGTGCCTCAAATGTTTAGGTCCTGACCACTCTATTTCAGAGTGTGTTGCCTGTTGAATGATGTCAAAAAGGGGCCAGCAAAACTGAGCTGCTAAACTCAGCACCCTTTTTCCCTCCGATGCAGCCTCCGTGGCATCGACGTCCTCCAGGGCTTCATCCTCCTCCCATGGATCTCAGGTAACTAAACATAAATCTAGCCGGTCCTCAAAGGATAGATCTCCTTCTAAATATCGAGATGCCTCTGGCGTTGCCCTTGAGGGACTTTCACCAGCAAAATTGCCCCGGCAGTAGGTTTCGGCTTCCAAAGCACTAACAGGGCTCCATGATGTACTCAAGGCTTCAACCTCGGCAGAACTACTGGTGCCATGCTCTGGGGATTCCGGCCGCTTTATCCGGCACTGATACCCAAGCATTGGTATTGTCGATAGACCAGAGATTCTTGGCTATTGAGCGCAGTCTGGCGGCTCTTCTCACGGCCTCAATGCCCCTGAAACCTCTTCAGACAATTCATCCGGTACCGGCACCGACTGCATCGACATTGGCAGGTATTCTATCGGGACCGAGTCATGCATGTCTATCCGGCATCGACAAGTCGGTACCGGACCACTCAGATGCCGACTTCGATCGGTACCAGTACCGTGCCTTGCACAATCACCCAGATCGGAGATACTTCGAATCCTTGGATGAGTCTAAAGACTCCGAAGGCTCTGCCGATACCAGAGTACTTCTTCCTGAGGATTCCTCTTCTCCTCAGCGTAGGATGTCTCCACCAGAGGATATGTCCTTTCAGGATTTTATCCGAGATGTGGCCCGAGGTCTTTCCATCACAGTGGCTCCTGAAAAAGAGCCTAGGACAAAGGAATTAGAGATCCTACAATATCCTAAAGCTCCCAAGGAGGCATCTACCTTACCTATTCATGAGATCTTGCATGATCTCATGTTAAGGATGTGGGAAACACCTCTAACCACATCTCCTCATTCTCGAAGACTCAACACCATGTATCGAGTTCCTCCTTGTCCTGGGTTTCAGAAGACTCAATTACCACACCATTCCATGGTGGTGGAATTAGCCATGAGACGGATGAAGAGTGCAAAAAGGCATGCATCTAATCCTCCAGGACGTGAGTGTAGGACTCTTGACGCCTTTGGACGTTGATCCTTCCAGGCTTCCATGGTTTCTGCTAGGATCAGTTCCTATATTTTGTATATGGGAATGTTCCTTAAGGAAGTCACAGGAGACTTAGAGCTTATGAGCCCTCTCCTTCCTGATGATAAAAGGCAAGTTTATCTTACTCTGGTTAAACATGCTCAGGATGTTTCCAAGTTTGTGAATCGTACAGCCTTTGACTGCTTTGAATGCATAAGCAGAACCTCTGCTATTGCCATAGGTGCACGCAGAATTGCCTGGCTCCAGGCATCTGACTTAGAAATCTGGGTACAGGACAAACTGGGGAATATACCTTGCACAGGAGAGAATCTCTTTGGCAAAAATTGGCAGGAAAAAGCTAATGAGATAGATGCTGACAATACCACTTTGGATAGATTGTCCAAATCTACAGCTGATCCTGCGAGGAAAAGATCCTCTAAGAAACCATTCTTCAGTAGGAAGAAGAAGAAGTTTTATCCCTCCTATACCCAGCAGGGACATCGTTCAGATCAGTCTTCCCAAAAGGGACAGCAGCAACAACCTAGGCAACAAAGGAAGCCAAAAGCAGCTAAGCCTCAACCGGCTGAGCAGACTCAGCCTCCACAGGGGCTTTGACTCCTATCTAGAGAACTTTGCCTTCCTGGCCCTGAACGGCCTAGAACCCTCCACCATCCCAGGAAGGTTATGTCATTTTGCCCCCAGATGGTGTCAGATAATAGCAGAAAATTGGACTCTGTTATTGTACGAGAGGAGTACAAGCTTCATTTCCTCAGCATGCCCCCTCCTACAATAGTAAGACAGTAAAATTCTCAGACCTCTCCCAAACAACCGGTTAGGTCAAGAACTCACAATACTCCTTGCTCAAGGAGCAATAGAAGAGGTGCCCATTCCCTAACGGGGTACAGAGTTTTACTCCCCCTATTTAATTATTCCAAAGAAAACAGGAGGACACAGACCCATTCTAGACCTCAGAGAATTGAACAAATTCCTGTTCAGAGAGAAGTTCAAAATGATTTCTCTAGGAACTCTGCTGCCATACCTTCGGAGTCATGATTGGCTTTGTTCTCTAGATCTCAAGGATGCGTACACTCATGTTCTCATCCATCCAACTCACCGAACGTTCCTTCAATTCCTGTTTCAAGGGAAGCACTACCAATACAGGGTTCTTCCTTTTGGCCTGGCTTCTGCACCAAGGGTGTTCACAAAATGCATGGCTGTGGTAGCAGCATTTCTCCGCACTCTGGGAATATTCGTCTTCCCTTACTTAGACGACTGGTGCATTCGAGCCCCTTCAGAGCCAGAAGCCAGGGTTGCTCTGTCTCACACAATGCGCATCCTTCAGTATTTGGGACTTGTCATAAACTTCCCAAAGTCCAACCTTGCTCCCACTCAATCCCTAGAGTTTATAGGAGCTCTTCTGGATACCAGACAAACAAGGGCCTTCCTTCCACAGCCCCGCTGCCTTCTCATTGTGCAGTTAGCTTCCCAAGCAGTGCTAAAACCTCACCTCACTGCTCGGAAATGTTACAGTTGCTAGGCCACATGGCATCCACCATGCATGTGGTTCCTTATGCTCACCTCCATATGAGGGCAGCCCAGTGGACCTTATCCACTTAGTGGACTCAGGGGTCAGATTGCCTTTCAGACAAAACAGCAAACTCAGATCGCCTTATTTTGTCCCTCCAATGGTGGCAGTCACCCAAAAACCTTCTGGTGGGGTCTCCTTTTCAGCAACCCCCACCCCAAGCCACTCTAACAACAGATGCTTCACAGGTGGGTTGGGGAGCCCACCTGCACGGCCTCTCTACCCAGGGTACCTGGACTCCACAGGAGGCCTATCTCCATATCAACCTCCTGGAGCTCAGAGCATTTCACACCCAGCTCAGCTACAAGACAATCCTAGTTCAAACAGACAATCAGGTCGCCATGTTCTATTTGAACAAGCAGGGTGGAACAGGCTCTCTTTTGCTGTGGAACGAAGCTTTGTAACTATGGGCCTTCGCCAGAGAGCATCAGATTCATCTCCTTGCGGTGTATCTTCCAGGCATTCAAAACTCTTGGGCAGACAGACTCAATCGAGTTCTGCTTCCACACGAATGGTCTCTCCATGCAGACCATGTGGCCTAAATTTTTCAAATTTGGGGAACCCCGGACATAGACCTCTTTGCAAGTCCGCTGAATGCCAAACTTCCCCGGTTCTGTTCCAGAATTCCGACTTGAGGTTGTCAGGCCAGGGATGCTTTCGTCCTTCATTGGGGTCAGGACTTCCTTGTATGCCTTTCCACCTGTTCTTCTAATTCCCAAAACCCTGTTCAAGCTTCAGAAAGACAGAGGTCATATGATCCTCATAGCTCCACGTTGGCCACTGCAACTGTGGTACTCTCTGCTCCTACATCTCTCTCAAGCTCCGCCTCTGAAGTTAGGATCTGCTCCAGATCTTCTTTCTCAAGAGGACGGGATGCTTTGGCATCCCAATCCCCAGTCTCTGCATCTCAGGACCTGGTTGCTGAAAGTCTAGAACTTCACGGTCTTCACCTTTCCCAGCAGGTAAAGGATATCCTTCATGCTTCCAGGAAACCTTCCACAAGATGCTCTTATGCATTTAAGTGGAAAAGGTTTACCATATGGTGCTCGCAGAAGGGTCTTAACTCTCTTGCGATACTTCTGGAATCATTACTGGAGTACCTCTGTCATTTATCAAATGCAGGGCTTAAGACCAATTCAGTGAGAGTCCATTTGAGTGCTATTGCAGCTTCTTTCAAGCCTCTAAATGGACAATCTATTTCCACTCATAGCGAGATTTATGAGAGGCCTTCTTTTAACGAAGCCTCACATTAAGCCACCACCAGTGGCATAGGACTTGAATCTGGTTCTTGGGCAGCTCATGAAACCGCCCTTTGAACCGTTAGCCATTACCTCTTTGAAATTCCTTTCCTGGAAGGTTATCTTTCTCATTGCAATCACATCAGCATGTCGCATCAGTGAATTGCAAGCGTTGGTGGCTGATCCTCCTTATACAAGGTTCCATCATGATAAGGTAGTCCTTAGGCCTCATCCACATTTAATGCAAAGGTGGTTTCGCCCTTTCATTTAAACCAAGCGGTTTACCTTTCTGTATTCTTTCCAAGGCCTCACACCTCAAATGCAGAAAGGAACCTTCATGCTTTGGACTGTAAAAGAGCTTTGCCTTTTTACTTGCAAAGGACACAGCAACATAGAAAATCCTCTCAACTCTTTGTTGCTTTTGATCCTAGTCATTTGGGACTTCCAGTCTCCAAAAGGACACTGTCCAGCTGGATTGCACAGTGTATATCTTTTGCCTATGAGAGTAAGAACCTTCCTCTAGAAGGCCATGTCACAGCTCACAATGTGAGAGCCATGGCAGCCTCAATGGCTCATCTTCACTCTGTGTCTATCGACGAATCTGTCGAGCAGCTACTTGAGCTTTGGTACATACCTTCACAGCCCATTACTGCTTAGACAAAGACTCCCACCGGGATGCCTTGTTTGGTCAGGCTGTTCTTCAACACCTGTTCCAGACTTAATCAACTCCTATCCACCATCCCTGGTAGGATGCCAGAGATCCATGGGGGGAAGTAGAGCCCTTTCACAAGGGCACACAACTTTCTGGGGTTATCTCCCTGGCAACTGCAGCTAGGGAGTCCCCATATGTGAAGACTACATTCCTGCTTGTTCCTGGAGATAGCATAGTTACTCACCTTTAACAGGTGATCTCCGGGAACAGCAGGAATTTAGTCTTCACAACCCACCCACCTCCCCTAGGAGTTGTATCTTTTGCTCTCTTTCTCTCGTTCCCTCTCTCTTTTGTCTCAGCTTAAAACTCAACTGGAGAGGGACAGTTGGGGAAGGCAGCACCCAGGCTCTGTGGGATGCTCCCAAAAGCTTTCCTATTGGACGCTGGGGAGCGTTTCCACGCAGGCTCTGTCGGTACCACCGATACCCATATATGAAGACTAAATTCCTGCTGTTCCCAGAGATCACCTGTTACAGGTGAGTAACTATGCTTTATCTGAGAGGGAAAAACTCCCAAGCTGGCGAAAAGGACCATGTATCGCGGGCAGAAGTTGGGTTGGGGGTACCATGCTTGACAAAATATTATGAGGCTGCACAATTGAGGGCGCTATTGGAGTGGAGGGAGGAGCAGACTTTTTGAGTTGGGTACAAATTGAGTCAGGAGGAGAGGAGAACAAGGAGGAGAGGGTATGGGACCCGGGTGGATGGCGAGATAAAGAAGGGAAAGGGAATACATTTAGGGACCTTATGTTCCAGATTTGGAGGAAATGGAGGGGGCACCTTATGGCGGGGAAGGTGTATTCCAGGCATACTTCTATCAGAGCGGTGGGGGATAAGGGGTTAGGTGGGAATGAACAGGTATATAAGGGATGGAGGGGTAAAGGATTAGAGTCCTTGAGAGAACTTCTAAGGAAAGGGGGGGAGTCAAAACCTCTGAGGACCTCCAGCAAGAATATAAGTTGGATTAATATGCGTATGCACAATTGTGATATTTCCTTCATAGAAAAGAGGTGAAATCAGATCTAGAACGAAAGCCTTCCCAGTTTGAAGAGCTGATGTGGAAGCAATGGACACAGAGAGGTGTAATATCAAAAATTTACAAAATGCTTCTACAGAAGGGGAGGGAGAAGGGGAGGTGGCAGCAGAGGTGGGAAGAAGATATTCCCGGCCAGTAGGATGAGAGGAGATGGGTTGAAGTATATGAGACAGCCTATAAATTAGCAAGGGGGACTCCAATGTTAGAAAATACCTTGAAGTTGAGATATAGGATGTATTGGACGCCTGTGAGATTACGGGCAATCTTTCCAGATAGCTCAAGTGCATGCTGGAAGAGCTGTGGGGCAAAGGGGGATTTAATGCATATGATCTGGCACTGCCCAAAGGTGCAGGAGTATTGGGGTAAAGTGGGAAAGCTATTCGGGGAAATTACGAGAGTGCAGATAACGTTAATACCAGGGACAGTAGTGCTTAATGAGAGGGCATGTGAGGGAGAGGGGGACTTGACCACCTTTGTGGGCTATGAAGTGATAGTGGCACGTATGTGTCTCTTAAGGTGGTGGAAAAAGGAGGAAGTGCCCCTATAAGGGAGGTAGTGGGTATGTTGGAACATATATGAGGCTTATGCATGATGGAAGCTTATAGAGTGCATCTAGTGGGGAAACATAAAAAGGTGTGGAATTGGTATGAAATGTGGAGGCGGAGGGGAGTGGAGCAAGTGTGGAAAGGGGAGGAGGGGAAGAGAGGGCGGGTTGAAGGTCAAGAGGGAGAGGGTGGGAGATAGGGGTTAGAGGGGAGGGGTGGGAAGAGGGGGATGGAGATTCAGGGGGGAGGGGGAGGGTTGAGGGGTAGGGTTGGGGGCAGAGAGGGGGGAGGGGAAGGGGGAGGGGGAAGGTTGAAGGGGATGGGGATAATATGTGATGCCACAAGGGAGGGGGAAGAAGCATAGGGGAGGAGGGATGTTGAAGGGGTCAGTATATGTTATGTGTTAAGTATTTATGGGACGTTCAGTATACCAATAGTATAAGAAGAGGTAAAGCATTAATATACATATTATATTGGGGCAGATAGTTAACATGTTAAAATGCTAAAATGTATGGGGTATGCCCTGGTAATAGGGGGATATATGGTAACGTTTAAGAAGTGTAGAGTTTTTTGGACGAAGGGGGAAATTGATATAAAAGGATGAAGGAAGAATAGTGTTGTGAGTTCAGTTTAATGAAAGAAGGAGTGGGGGATGTGAAGGATGTAAGCTGTTATACGCATGAGTTGTACATGTTGAAAATATAACAATAAAATATAAATTACAAAAAAACAAGCTAGAAATCAGAGAATAGGGCTGAATGGCCAATTTTCTCAATGGAGAAAGGTGAATAGTGGAGTACCCCAAGGATCTGTGCTCGGTCCGCTGCTTTTTAACATCTTCATTAATGATCTGGAAATGGAAATGAGTAAGGTGATCAAATTTGCAGATGACACAGAATTATGCAAGGTTTTCAAAATGCAAGAGGATTGTGAAAATTGCATGAGGAAATTCGAATATATCGAAAGACTGGATATCCAAATGGCAAATGAAATTTAATGTGGACAAGTGCAAAGTTATGCACCTAAGAAACTTTGGTTACATGATGCAAGGTGCCACCTTAGAAACCACTATCCAGGAAAAATATTAGGTGTCATCGTGGATAATACGTTGAAACCCTCCACCCAGTGTGCAGCGGTGGCCAAAAAAGCCAATAAAATGCTTGGACTCATAAGGAAAGGAATGGAGTATAAAAGCAAGGATATTATAATGCCGCCTCATTTCATGCTGCAACTGCACCTTTGAATATTGTGTGCAATTCTGGTTGCCATATCTTAGTGTTTAATTTCTTTTTATTAACAATCGAATAGCATATTATTATTACATCATGAGATAAACAAACATCAATATGACACAACCTATTGGTCAGGTACAGCATCACAATGTACAATTATTCAGTATTTATTATTTTCCTTTGTATTTATATCCTCTCTCCCTTCTCCCCCTCCCCCTCCCCCTCCGCTTCCTTCCTAATATGTAGATAGTGTATAATAAGGAACATTAGTGAATATTATAAGAACAAAAGATATGACATACTGGGTCAGACCAAGGTCCATCAAGCCCAGTATCCTGTTTCCAACAGTGGCCAATCTAGGTCATACGTACCTAGCAGTTTCTCCAAAAGACACAGGTTCCACAATGCTTTTATTGGGTCAAGCATTGATATCCTGGGTCCCTTCTTAATAATGGTTTATGGACCTTTCCTCCAGGAACTTGCCCAAACCTTTTTTAAACCCAGCTACACTAACAGCCTTTACTACATCCTCCGGTAACAAATTCCAGAGTTTGATTACACGTTGAGTGAAAAAATATTTTCTTTTATTAGTCTTAAATAGTTTACCCTGTAGTTTATTTGCATGTCCCCTAGTCTTTCTATATTCTGATAACATAAACAATCGATCTACGTTTACCTGTTCCACTCCGTTCATTAATTTATGGACTTCTATCAATCTCCCCTCAGCCGTCTCTTTCCAGGTTAAAGAGCCCTAACCTTTTTAGCCTTTCTTCATAGAGGTATCCTTCCATCCCCTTTACCATTTTGTTGGCTCTTCTCTGAACCTTTTCTATTAATGCTATATCCTTTTTAAGATACGGCGACCAGAATTGCACACAATATTCAAGGTGCGGTCTCACCATGGAATGATATAGAGGCATTATAATATCCTTTGTTTTATTTTACATTCCTTTCCTTATGATACCTAGCATTCTATTTGCTGTCTTGGCCGTCGTTGCACACTGGGCCAAGGGTTTTAACATGTTATCCACAATGACGCCCAAATCTTTTTCCTGGGTGGTGGTTCCTAATGTGGAACCTTGCATCGTGTAAACATAGTTTGGGTTGTTCTTTCCTAGGTGCATAACTTTGCACTTGTCCACATTAAATTTCATCTGCCATTTTGATGCCCAGTCTTCCAATTTCTCAACATCCTCTTCCAATTTTCCACAATCCTCTTGGTTTTTAACAACTTTAAATAGCTTTGTGTCATCTGCAAATTTGATAACCTCACTCATTATTCCCTTTTCCAGGTCATTTATGAATATGTCAAAAAGCAGCAGACCCAGCACAGATCCCTGGGGTACACCTCTATTCAACTTTCTCCATTGGGAAAATTGGCCATTTAGCCCTACCCTCTGCTTTCTATCTTTTAACCAGTTCCTGATCCACAATAGTACACTGCCTCCTATCCCATGACTCTTTAGTTTTGCCAAAAGTCTCTGATGAGGGACCTTGTCAAAGGCTTTCTGAAAGTCAAATACACTAATATCAACAGACTCACCTTTGTCTACCTGTTTATTCACACCTTCAAAAAAACATAACAGATTAGTAAGACAAGATCTTCCTTGTCTAAAGCCATGTTGGCTGTCTCTCATTAAGCCATGACTATCTACATGTTCAGCACTTTTGTTCTTTATGATGGTTTCTACCATTTTTCCCGGTACTGAATTCAGGCTCACTGGTCTGTAGTTTCCCGGATCACCCCTGGAACCCTTTTTAAAAATTGGTGTTACATTGGCGATCCTCCAATCTTCAGGTATTAGAGATGATTTTAATGATAGTTCGCAGATTACTAATAGCAGGCTGCAATCTCATATTTCAGTTCTTTCAACACCCTTGGATGTATACCATACGGCCCAGGTGATTTGCTACTCTTCAGTTTATCTAATAGTTGTAATACATCTTCCCGATGTATCAATATTTCCTTCAATTCTTCCGCACCTTTAAATACCACTTCAGTCATGGGTAACATCCCTATATCTCCCTCGGTAAAGACCGAAGCATTCAGTCTCTCCGCTATCGCCTTGTCACCTCTTAGTGCCCCTTTATCATCTAATGGACCAACTGACTCTCACAGGTTTTTTGCTACGAATGTACTAGAAAAAGTCTTTATTTCGTGTTTTTGCTTCCGCAGCAAGCTTCTTTTCAAATTCTCCCTTTGCCTGCCTTATCAATGCCTTGCATTTGAATTGCCAGTGCTTGTGCTGTTTCCAGGTTTCGTCGTTTGGCTCTTTTTTCCATTTCCTGAAAGATGCTTTTTTGGCAACAACAGCCTCTCTGACCTCCCCTTTAAACTATGCTGGCAGTTTTTTGGACTTCCTTCCACTTTTCTTAAAGTGTGGAATACAGATGGTGTGGGCTTCCAAGATAGTATTTTTCAACAACACCCAAGCTTGATGTAAGTCTTTAACCTTTGCAACTGCTCCTTTTAGTTTTTTCTTAACTATTTTCCTCATTTTATCATAGTCTCCCTTTCGAAAGTTAAAAGGTAGTACTGTGGATTTCCTTACTATACCTCCTCCACTTATTAAATCAAAGGCTATCATGCTATGATCTCTATTGCCAAGTGGCCCCAACAACCTTATCTCTTGCACTAGATCTGGTGTTCCACTAAGGACTAGGTCTAATATGGCTTCCCCTCTGGTCGGTTCATGTACCAGCTGCTCCAAGAAGCAGTCATTTATTTCATCTAGAAACTTTATCTCCCTAGCATGTCCTGCCGTGACACTGACCCAGTCGATACTGGGGTAATTGAAATCACCCATTATTATTACTGCGCTGTAACATTTGTTAGGTTCCTTGATTTCTTTGAGCATTTCATCATCCATTTGTTCATTCTGGCCAGGCGGTCGATAGTACACCCCCACTGCCAACGCCTTCCCCTTTTTACATGGAATTTCAATCCATAGAGATTCTACAGCAAATTTTGTTTCCTGCAAAACTTTAATCCTTTCTGACTCAATGCCCTCTCTAACATAGAGCGCAACCCCTCCACCAATTTGATCAACTCTATCATTACGATATAGTTTGTACCCAGGTATCACAGTGTCCAACTGTTTGTCCTCCTTCCACCATGTCTCTGATATTCCAATCATATCTAACCTTTCATTTAGTGCTATATATTCTAACTCTCCCATCTTATTTTTTAGGCTCCTAGTATTTGCATACAAGCATTTTAGAGACTGTATTTTATTCATATTAAATTGGCTATTGGTAGACATGGGTAATTTGGGATCTTTAAGCTCTGTCTGCTCCATACTCGAGGGCATTTGGGCTACTTTACTCTTTTTTGGAACCTCTCTGCTTTTGGTAGTATCCTTCAAGGATACATTCTTCCGAACCATCCGCTCTTGGGCGACTGTCGGCTTTCACCTATCCCGGTTAAGGTGAAGCCCATCCCTTCGGAAGAGCCCCTCCTTTCCCCAGAATATTCCCCAGTTCCTAACAAATCCAAAACCCTCATCTGTGCACCATTGTCTCATCCACAAATTGAGACTCCGGAGCTCTGCCTGCCTTTTGGGTCCTGTGTGTGGAACGGGAATTATTTCAGAGAACGCTACCCTGGAAGTTCTGGATTTCAACTTCCTACCTAAAAGTCTAAATTTAGCCTCCAGAACCTCCCTACCACATTTTCCTTTGTCATTGTTACGGACATGTACCAAGACAGCAGACTCCTCCCCAGCAGTATCTAAGAGATTATCTAGGTGGTGCGTGAGGTCCGCTGCCTTCACACCAGGCATGCCTAATGATCGAATCACCAACTATAATGGCTGTCCTAACCCTTCCCTCATGGGCACATGGCCCTGGAGAAACTTCCTCGGTGCGAGAGGGTTTTACATCACCTGGAGGACAGATCCTAGTTACAGGATGACTTCCTGCAACACCAGGGTGATGCTCTCCTGTCATGTGACCTCTCTCTTCCATGGCAACAGGGATGCTGCCAGACTGGAGGTGGGACTTCAGGACTATATCCCTGTAGGTCTCGCCTATGTACCTCTCTGTCTTTCTTATGTTTTCCAAGTCTACTACTCTAGCCTCTAGAGAACGGACTCGTTCCCTGAGAGCAAAGAGCTCCTTGCACCTAGTGCACACGTAAGACCTCTCACCAACTGGGAGAAAATCATACATGTGACACTCAGTGCAAAAGACTGGAAAGCCCCCATCTCGCTGCTGGACTGCTGTCTGCATCTTAGTTTTAAGTTTGTGTTTAGATCTTTAAGTTCTTTACTTACTAAGGGTTGCTATGGATATTTATACTAATAAAACTGTACCTAATACGTTTAATATACCTTGTTCACCTGAAGCTTAATTAATCTCAGGTCCTTAGTGTATGACTGATTTGGGTAACGAGCTTCACCTGAAAGCACCTCCTGTCTTTTAAGATATGTAAGTACCTATTAAGCTACAATTATCCCAGGGGTGGGTGGGTGTTGGGGAGGGAGGGAGTAAAATAACACTTATTAAAAGAGGGCTGCTACACAGTACCCTGTCTTGTGCTGCTGAGGAAAGCTATATTCTGATTTGATTTAAATTATAGCTCTTTGCTGCTGCTAGGCTCTAACTTACTATGAAATTTAAACTACAAGCTCTCTGCTGGGTTCTTAATTTAACCAGAAAGCTCTCTTCTGTGTTTTAAACTTGCTGATGCTAGGCCCTGAGTAATTATTAAATTTAAACTACAATCTCTCTACTGGGTTCCATATTTAACCAGAAAACTCTCTTCTGTGTTTTAAATTTATACTAAAAGTACTTTGCTGATACGAGGCCCTGAGTGACCATTAAATTTAAACTACAAGCTCTCTGCTGGGTATGAAATGTAACCAGAAAGTTCTCTTCTGTGTTTTAAATTTAAACTTAAACTGCTGCTACTAGGCCCTGACTGATTTAACAAAAAATAGTGGGTTCACAGATTAATTAGCTTTAATACAAAGAATTCCTTTCAGAAAATTCCCAGAAGTATATACTCACAATTGCAGATCTCTCTCTCCAGAAGTAACAGTCCCCTTTTCTAGTCCGTCAAGACTTCATGTATTAGTGTTTGAAGGTGGGTTGATGATAGATTGTTGAGGACTTTGAAGATTGTAAGGATGGCTTTAAATCTTGTGCGTTCAATGATAGGCAGCCAGTGTAGCTGTTTGAGCAGGGGGGTTACATGTTCTGTGGTGCAGGCATTATAGAGGGTGCGTGCTGCTGTGTTGAGGGCTAGTTGTTAGAGGGTGGACTGTTGTCTTTGGTAGCCCTTGGAAGATGATGTTGTGGTAGTTGTACGAACGTTTTGATGAGTTAGGAGGGGCTTGAGGTGTTGCACAGTCTTGAGCTTATAGTAGATGCTCCTAGTGATGTTTATAGTTCTGGAGCCTCATACCCTTCCTCCCCATTCTATACTTCCTGTTCTTATTGTTGCAATGTACACCCAAAATGTTGAGTTCAATGTCAGTTGCTTTGATCAGTATAGAAGAAATGTATAAATAAATAAATAAATACATACATACCCCTTTTTTCTGGACAAAGAAGTGTGGAAGCCATGTTAGTCCACTATAATGGTAGTTAAATAAAATAGGAAAATAAAGTGATACCTTTTTATTTGTAGACTAGCTTTCAAAGGTAAAAACCTTCTTCAGATCATAACAGTAAGAGTGTGGGGGCCCCTAGCCCAGGCCACGGCCTATAGGTATAGGGGTGCCACTGTTTAGTCTTTGAATAAAGAATTATTTGTCCTCGTCCAGAGCTTGGGGTTGCTGGGACTTGTAGTTGTGCTACCACTTAAAAAAAACCCAGTAGTATTGAGAACCGAGGGTTTTTTTTTCAAAAGACACACAGGAATTTATTTCCTTCTTTTCACAAGCATATAGCTCAAACAAAACAACAGGATTCTTCTCCAAAACAAATGATCTTCAGGAAAATCACACAAAAACCCAACAGTGAAATTGCTTTAGCTGGCCTTCACAACATACGTAGCTGTTTCTCAAACATATAGCAATAAACACCGTTTCTTTTCTTCAAATCAAAGTAAATGTCTTTTCTTCTTTCAACAGGGTACTTAGCAATTCAAGCTAGAATCATTTTCCCTGTCTTACTCACTGTTTTTGGTGGTTTTCAGGTTACAGACTTTTTTTCTTTAACCAACAGCTTCTATTCTGCCTTTTTGCACCATGAACAGTCCATTAATAAATCCTCTGAGTCAGAATCAGGTTCAACAGATTCTACCTGCATTTCCTCCGGGTTTTCAACCGGTATGTCTAGCTCTAAGACTTTCATGCAATGCTTCTTGCTTGAAACTCTCTAAGAGCTCCTGAATTCTCCTCCACTGGGGCTTCTTACTAGGAAAAAGGTTTTCACCTGGAGTGAGAAGGTTTGTCTCCTGGCTCAAATGCCAGAGTGCCTCTAACTGGCTTAGGTCACTCTTAGATATATTTTTATCCACCCACCTTATAGGAACTTGAATTCTTTTAGCTGGTCCACGTACTGGAGGAACTGCACCTTGCCCCTTGTCTGCAATTTTTTCAGCTACAGCTCTACTGGCTTCAGAACCAATTGCAGTTTTCCTGCAAGCCTGCCTCTCTTTCTGGGTGCTGCTTTCACCTCTGAAATCCCCCTGGAAATCTCCACCGTTCTCCTCTTTGGTGAGTTCTCTGGGTCTTTCTCTGGTGCTTCTCCCTCCACGGAAGTCTGCAGTGTTCTCTCTAGTCAGCTCTCTCGTATGCTGCTCTCTCCCCGAGTACTGCTCTCTTGTGGAATCCTCTCTCCAGCCGGTGCTGGTGCTGGCTCTAGTGCTGGGGCCGGTGCTCCTCTCACGTGTTTCTCTGGGTTTATAAGGTTGCCTTTTCCCTAACTTGCACTGTCCCTTACCCAGGTGTCTCTCATTATCCTCCAAGCCTGCCCTTAGATCAGCAGAGCTTGGGTGTGGCTTAGCTTCAGCAAGTGCGTGTTTTTTCCCTTTGCCTGCACCCTGAAAGCCACAGATACCTTGCCTGTCTCCTTCCTTAAAAGTAGATTTATAATTTTCCTCTGTTTGCATGGGCTCAGCCATGCTCTCCTCATCACAAGAGCAACAGATGTTTATATCAAAATATATGCAGGAATCTATGCAGCATTACGTAGACTGGACGGGGAGGGGATAGATGGTTGATCAGAGGGTGACCAGGCCGTGAAAGTTTAGAGTTTTTATAATGTGACAAACTACGGGCCATAAATTTAATTGAAATGCTGCTAAAACAGAGGATAGTGAGATTTCTGAAATCCAGTAGATTGCAGGATTCAAGGCAGCATGGTTTTACAAGAGGAAGTTCTTGTCAGACAAATCTCAATAATTTATTTGACTGGGTGACCAGAGTTGGACCAAGGGAGTTGTGAGTGTCATAGAAACATGATAGCAGAAAAAGGACCGTTTGGCCTATCCAGTTGCCCTTTCATACCAATTACTATATTCCCTTTTTCCCTTTAGAGATCTCTTGTATTGGTCCCATGCTTTCTTGAATTCAGATACTATCCTGGTCTCTACTACCTTCAATGGGAGACTGTTCCAAGCATCTGCGACTCTTTCTGTAAAGAAGTATTTCCGTATATTACTCCCGAGTCTATCCCCTTCCACCTTCATCCTATGCCCCTTTGTTGCAGAGTTTTCTTTGTGATGAAAGAGGCTCCCCCTCCTGTGCATTTATGCCATGAAGGTATTTAAACATCTCTCTCATATCTCCTCTCTCCTGCCTTTCCTCCAAAGTATACATATTGAGATTTTTGTCCCTATATACATTACGATGAAGCCCACTGACCGTTTTGGTAGCCACTCTCTGTACTGACTCCATCCTGTTTATATCCTTTTGAAGGCATGGTCTCCAGAATTGCACACAGTATCCAAATGAGGTCTCACCAAAGACTTCTACAGAGGCACTATCACCTCCTCCTTCCTGCTGGCCATTCCTCTCCTTATGTACCCAAGCATCCTTCTGGCCTTTGCCGTCTTTTCTACTTGTTTAGCCACCTTAAGATATCAGAAACAATCACCCACAGATCCCGCTCTTCTTTTGTGGGCAGAAGTACTTCACCCCCTATGTTGTTCCGCTCCCTTGGATTTTTGCAGCCCAAATACATGACCCTGCATTTTTTAGTGTCCATTCCCAGCTGCCAAATTCTTGACTATTAAAGCTTAATGAAATTCCACCACATGTTTTCTACTGCTTTCTGGGTATCTACTCTATCACAGATTTTGGTATCATCCACAAAGAGGCAAACTTTACCCGACAGCCCTTCTGCAATATCACTAACAAAAATGTAAAAAAGAATTGGACCAAAGACGGGTCCCTGCAGCGTACCACTGGTTACATCCTTCTCCTTGGAATAAGCTCCATTTACCTGTACCCTTTGTCACCTCTCACTCAACCAATTTCTAACCCAGTCTGGTGCTTTAGGGTCTATTCCTAAGATGCTCAATTTATTTATAAGTCATCTGTGCAGAACCGTGTCAAGAGCTTTACTGAAATCCAATTACATCACACCTAAGGCTCTCCCTCAGTCCATCTCTCTCGTCACCCAGTCAAAGAAATTAATTCTAGTTTGTCCCTCCAATCCAGTCCAGACGCATGGGTTATGCTTATCCAACAACAGGGGGGAGACTGAGAACAGCAAGTTCAAATCTTTTCCCTTAAGTAGCCTGTGCTTCCCTGCATAGCCAGTATTTGTCAGTCTCCAGCAGGTGGATGAGCATATTCCTGTGCTGGCTGTTTGTTGCTTTTCCTTAGTTAAGTGTTGGGCTGCAGTTTTGGGGTACAGAACCCAATGGCTATTGGCCCTTCTCCCATCTGCTCCTCAGTTCCCTCTGGGCAGTAGCTGCTTCCCCCTTCTCCTCCTCCCCCCAACTCTTGGGAGGAGGCCAGCCTGCTTGAATCCATTAAAAAAAAAGAAAAGATCAGCAGGTAGCATCCGGAGAGGTAGAAGCAACACAGCAGGACCTATCTGAGCCGGTGAATCAGGACGAGGGAGGTTCCATGCGGCGCACACTTGGCTGACCCAGAGAAGGGCCATTATGCAGCATATGGCATCTGCAAGAGCTTTCTCTCTGCAGTAGGGCTCTGCCACATCTGTGTTAAGGAGAGCTGCCACCGAGAGCTTAGTTGGCAACATGCCTGCATCAGAAGCTGCCACAGGGGGGGGCTTTCAGGGGAGGCAAGAACATCCATCATTTTGGTTGGAATGGCCGCCTTCTTGTCTGCTACTTCGTCTTCTGTCTCTGAGCGTAGAGAAACTCCTTATTTGCAGCCAGTGGCCCCGAAGCTCATGGGGCGGTTGGAGGGGGTATCAATAGTGAGAGCGTCCCTTTTTTCCCTGGAGTTTATTACTGCATCAAACCTTCTTAATGCAGCAAGTCCTTGGGGAGGGGTCCTCTGATCAGGGATCTTCCTCCTTGCAGCGGGGAAGCACTCACACTGGGAGAGGTCCCCAGACTTTGAGGATGGGGCCTTGATAGGGTCCTTAGGAGCTCTAGATGGTCTGTCTGATTGGAGGATCTGGACCCTGAGGAGTTAGAAGAGGGGGAGTGCCCTGCTGTAGAGGATTCCTCACCATTTGCATATTTCATAGGGAAGAGCTCCCCTTCCTCATTGTCAAGACCTTGGCAGAATTTCAGATCATGTACGCTCCACTGCTGAACCCTGCGGAGCAGGTGGATCTGCTCTTTGAGAGTATTTGGAAGCCCCCTTGCTCCTTTCTTGTCTATTGGTTGGTCAAGGCCATGGTTAATGAGGAGTGTAAGGTCCAGGATGCTGTCCTGCGGATTGTTAGGAGCATGAGCAGGCACTACCCCATCCCTTCGGAGGAGAGAGAGCACTTGCGCATCCCCAAGGTGGATGCACTGGTGACGACAGTCACCAGGAAGACTACCATTCCATTGGAAGAAGGGACGGCTGTAAAGGACCTGGCCTGGCCTTACAGAGAGCCATCTGTGACTCCTATGTGGCGTGGGCCTGCCTACATTGGACGCAGAAGATTCTGGAAATGCCGCTTCTAGAGATGGAAGCCCAGGAGGAATCAGCCCAGTTGGCATATGGGACCACCTTGACTGATCTCCTCTATGACTTGTATAGGGCCTGTGGCAACTGTGGTGGCTGCTAGGCTATTCTTGTGGCTGTGGAACTGGTCAGCAGATTTGGCCTTCAAGATGAGGTTGAGCAAGCTCCCCTTCTCAGGGAGGCTCCTGTTTGAGAAGGATTTGCTGGTAAAGGAGTCTCCTGGAGTACAAGCCCAAAGTGGTGGACCAAAGGTCTTCTTCTAGAAGCCAGGGATGTAAGGCATGGAAGTTTCGCCCCATCCGTGGAGAGAATCCCCAGAGGTCCCGGTTTCTCCTAAAAGGCCCCTCCTTTCATGGAGGCAGTCGGTGTATCAGAGGAGAGGGCCACAGATGGCTCCGGTGTTGCCGAGTCCTCCCAATGAAGGTTTGGCGGCCCTGGTGGAGGAGTAGTCTATTTTTTTTAAGTGCCTTCAAGTCAGTGCTGATTCCTCGTGACCCAGCAGCCCCTGGGCTTTCCTGGCAAGGTATGACCGGAAGTAGATTGCCAGGACTTTTCTTCCGACGCAGTGGAGGGTAAAGTGACTTGCCAAGGTCACAAGGAGTACCAGTTGGAATTGAACCCAACTCTCCTGGCTGTTGCTCTAACCACTAGGCTACTCCTCCACTCGGAGCAGTCGATAGGCAGTTGCATAACCTGATTTTACTCCACCTGTAGTGATGAAAGCTCTCTGGAAGATATGGAGCTTGAAGAAAATCCTGATTTTCCCTTTGAAGTGAATGGCAGTGCACACGTGCAGGGGAATTACAAGCCAGATAAGAGGAAAAGTCAGCTCCCTGCTAAAGTCAGGCCACGCCCTAGCTCAGGGGTGGAGACAGGCTTCCCTGCTGATTGGTCACACAGGTACAGAGAACAGGGAATGCCCAGCAGGCAACGGTGTTTAAAACCGCGAGCAGAGCAGAGCAAGTTAGATTTACACACAGACACAGGAAGAGTCAAGGGAAGAAGCACTGACTCAAGAAACACAAGGACAGGCACAGGAGGTACAGATACGGGGACAGCAACAGAAGGCAGAGGCACAGGTGAATGGAGGAGAGGTGGACGTGGAGAAAGGAATAGGAACAGCTGTTGGAGTTGGAAAGGCGAGAGAGGAGAGAGAGAAGCTGAAGCTGTGCTTAGCTGGAGGAGAAAACCAGAGGAAATCTCCCAAGGAAGCAGCTACCTCAGAGGGACTGGAGAAGGACATAAGGAGCCTGCATTTCAGAGCCTGGAGGAACCCAGGAGGGAAGAAAGCAGCGTTTGTCTGAGGAAACATCCCCAAGGTAAAGCCAGCAGTTTCATTACTGATAATTCAGCAGAGAGGCAGTTTGCCAGTTCTAAAGGTCAGGAAGCTGAGTCCTCACCATCTCCTGTTAAGAAGTGGGTAGAGAGTTTTTCATATGAGGAAAGCCATAGCCCTGATAAAAGCACAGCCTTTGAAACTCCAAAGCTAGAAGCATTAAGAAAGCTGTTTTCTGAGGAAAAGGTTCACTCCCCTAACGTAAAGGTGCCTGTACAAGCTGAATTGATGTGGAACCAATTTCAGGAGTTCTTGAAAGAGAAAGTTTGAGAAAGCTTATAATCCTGTGAGAGATACTGTTTGCCCTGATGCTATTGAAGGAATGCAAGTAGATTCTTGTTTGCCTAATTGTGAATGTGTTCCCATTCCAATGGACTGTTCTTTATCTTTAAGAGAAGATTCTGCAGTATTGAAGGGAACTGAGAATCTGTGAAACCGTATAGGAAATAAGGGCAGTTCCTGCTTTGAGCTGAGGAAAGCTAAGTCTGTGTTTCACGGAGTTTTATTACTTGCTGAAGTTAAGAAGCAGTGCTGTGAAGAAGTGTTTGCTTTCAAAAGAAAAACCCCAGCTGTTATAAGTTTGCTTGTGTTGCTGTTAATTGACCACATGGGGCAGTCCTCGGTGTGAGAGTGTGTGAGAAGCAGAACAGCTGAATAGTGGAAAAGGTTTTGTTACGTCATTCTCATTATCCTGATTTCATCTTTATGTTGGAGATGTATCCTTCTGCCTTTGTTGTGTACTGAACTTTGAATGCCCTGGAAATCCCCACAATAAATTTTCTTGCTGCCTTACAACCACCAACTCAACTACATTTGTCCTTCAAGAGTAAAAAGCACCACAAGTCCCAGAATACCCTGGGGACAACAAAGGGAACTTTATTCAAAGGAGGACATATAAGGCCGTTTCCAGCTTGTAAGCTCTTGGGCCCAACTGGAGGCGTCGCACACCTGGGCCCAACTTATGATGGATGCTTGGATCCTGGAGGTCATACACAAGGGCTACGCCCTTGAGTTTGCCAGACCTCTTACAGACACCTTTATGGTGTCTCCTTGTCAAGCCCTCATCAAGGCCTTAGCGGTCCAGAAGATGCTTGATCGCCGCCTTTGGCTACAGTCTGTAGTGCCAGTGCCCCTGGAAAAGTGGGGGATGGGGCATTATTCCATTTACTTTGTGTCGTCCAAGAAGGGAAGGTTCCTTACACCCCACTCTGGATCTCAAAGGGGTAAACAGGGCCCTTTGGATTCCACGTTTTTGCAAGGAGACCCTGCAATCCGTCATTGTGGCTATCCGACAAGGGGAGTTTTTGACATCCCTGGATCTTTTTGAGGCGTATCTGTATAATACCATTCGTCCAGAGCCATCAGCGTTTTGCTGTTCCACAGGGATATTTTCAGTTCCAGGTTCTCCCCTTCAGGCTGGCCATCGCCTTTTGGGTTTTCACCAACGTGATGATGGTGATGGCCGTGGCCCTGCGGAAGCAAGGTGTTCTGGTGCACCCGTATCTGAATGATTGGTTGATTTGAGTGAAATCCTTGCAGGAGGGTCAGGAGGCGATGGCCTGTGTGATTCGACAGCTGCAGGAACCCTGTTGGTTCGTGAATTCTTGCCAAAGGTCAGCTGTCCCGTGTGCAGTTCCTGGAGTTACCTGGGTGCCTGCTTTGACATACAGCAGGGGATGGTATTTCTGCCAGAGGGCAAGATAGTGAAGTTGCAGGGGCAGGGACAGAGGTTGCTGGCAGTTCCCTGCCCGAGGGCTTGGAACTACCTGCAAGTACTTGGCTTGATGGCGGCCTCCCTGGAGTTAGTGCCTGGGCTCGAATCCTCATGTGACCCCCCCCCCCCCTTTCAGGTAGCATTCTTGGCATGTTGGTCCTCACAGGTGCAATCATTGGAGGTTCACCTTGCTTTACCGGGGCGAGCCTGGAAGTGTTTGGACTGATGGCTCGACTCAACCTACCTTATGGCCGGGATGACCCTCAGGATCCCCAATTGGGTGGTGTTAATGATAGATACCGGTCTTTGGTTGAGGGGTACTCATCGCAAGGGTCACATGGCCCAGGGACAGTGGTCTCTGGAGGAGAGCTTCTGGCCTATCAATCATGTGGAGACCAGGATGGTTCATTTGGTAATGGAGCTTGTCCTTCCTTCGCTTCGGGGTAGGCCATGAGGGTGCTGACCAACAATGCCACAACTGTGTCTTACATCAACTGACATGGGAGCACACTGAGCTCGCTGGTGGTGGCAGAGGAAATTTCGCTCCTGCAGTGGGCAGAGGCCCATCTGGTTTTGCTGTCGGCAACACATGTGGCTGGGACACAGTGTCTAGGTGGATTACTTGAGCTGTCATCTTAGACCTGGGAGAGTGTTCCTTGCCAGAGAAGGCATTCCAGCTGATAGTAAGCTACTGGATGTACCCATGGAGGTCTTGATGGTGATGTTGGTGAATACCAAGGCCCCCAGGTTCTTCAGTAGGCACAGGGGGCATATGGCAGAGTGACTCGATGCGCTGGTCCATCCCTAGCCCAGAGGTAGGCTTCTCTACATGCTCCCTCCATGGTCGCTGATTGGGCGCGTCTTGCAGAGGATTGAGGCCCACCTGGGTCACATGGTGTTTGTGGCCCTGGCAGCTGTGGTATGCAGACCTGGTATGGCTCCAGGTGGCAGAGTCTCTTCCCCCTTCCTCGGAGCTTCTCCCCCTTCCTCGGAACCTCTCCTCCTTCAGATGCATGGCCCTGTCCAGATGCTGAATATGGATCGGTTCTCTCTTATGACTTGGCTCTTGAAAGGGCGCGCCTGAGGCATAAAGGTACGCCCCGAAGGTGGTTGATACCTTGCTGCAGGCATGAAAGCATTCTACTTCCCTGGCCTTTGTGCAGGTCTGGTGTGTTTTTGAGGCCTGGTGCCAAGAGAGAAATGTGCGGTCACTAGGGGCCGTTTTCCCATACATTTTGACTTTCCTGCAGGATGGCCTCAAAGGGTCTGACGTTGAAGATGCAGGTAGCGGCCCTGGCTTGTTTCTGGGGCTGGGTACAAGAGGTGTCCCTTGCCTCTCACTAGGATGTAGTCCGTTTTTTTTCGGGTTGTCAAGCACTTGAGGCCGCTTTGCCATCCTCTGGTTCCATCCTGGGACCTGAACTTGGTCCTCCGTGCGCTCACGGGAGCCCTGTTTAAGCCTCTGCTGAGAGTCTCTTTGAAGGATTTGACCTTCAAGTTAGTGTTTCTGGTGGCTATTTGCTCGGTGTGTCACATCTCGGAGCTGCAGACTCTTTCGTGCAGGGAGCCTTATTTGGTGATCACAGAGGAAAGAGTGATCCTTTGTCCCATTCCTTCCTTCTTGCCGGAGGTCGTTTCAGTGTTCCACCTTAATTAGGCAGTGACTTTGCCAGTCCCCTGGACTCGACTGAGTCTAGGGATTCATGCTTACTCGACGTCCGCAGGGCACTTAAGTGGTATTTGAAGGCGATGGAGGCTTTTTGTCGCTCAGAGTGTCTTTGTGCTCTTTGGTGGTCCTCACAAGGGTGAGATGGCGGCCAAGGTGTCTATTTCCTGTTGGATTTAGGGTGCTATTGTATCCTTATACTTGCTGAAGAGGCACATGGTTCTGTCGGGGCTCCGGGCCCATTCTACCATGGCTCAAGTGGCCTCTTAGGTGGAGTTCAGCTTTGTTCCGCCACAAGATATTTGCAGGGTGTTGACATAGTCATTGCTCAATTCCTTTAAGCGTCATTAATGTCTGGATGTGCAGGCCCATCAGGACAGATTTCAGGGCTCAGGTATTACAGGCCAGAGTGTCTTTACCCACCCCGCGATAGTACTGCTTTGTTACGTCCTATGCATCTGGACTGGACTGGAGGGGCAAACTGGAAAGTAAAATTAGACCTTACATGCTAATTTTCTTTCCTGGAGTCTGTCCAGTCCAGGACCCTCCTGGGACTTGACCTGTCTTTCTGGTCTGATGCCTGTTCTATTCATTCTGTTAGCTGAAACAGGCAATCTCTGGGCCAGTATGTTGTGGCGCTTCTCCCTTTGTTTCTTTGCGGTTCTTGGGGGTTCCGCTGTGCTTTTCCACTGTTTACTCTCCCCATTGCAGACTTTGGTCCTTTTGGGGGTGGTCCAGTTTTGAGCGGTAAAAAAATTTGTCAAGTTGAGATACTTGATGGCCAAGTGTGCATGTTGTTCTGGTGCATGACTTGTTGCAGGACTGGTGGAGCTGTTGGGGTTTTGGGTCTCCATTCTGCTCTTTGAGGTTCATACTGGCTCTGCAGGGAAGCACAGGCTACTTAAGGGAAATGTTTTGAGCTTGCCTTTCTCAGTCTCTCCCTCAGTCTAGTGCATAACCCATGTGTCTGAACTAGACTTGGAGGGACTCCAGGAAAGAAAATTAGCAGTTCTCCAGGAACAAGCAGGAAGTCAGTCCTCACTTATGGGTGATGTCGGCACCGACGGAGCCCGCGTGGAGCAATTCCCCAGCTTTCAAAGGAAGCCTTTGGGATTGCTGCCATGCATGCATGGTCCTCTTCCCACCTCAAGGTGCCATCTTGCTCAGTCTCCCTTTTTCTGCGCAGCTCTTTGGACGCATGTCCTCATCCCTCGGAAAAAGTGTTTTGTTTTCGGCCTCTGGCCTGTGTTTTTCCAGTAGCACCGGTCTTCTACCATCCTCCCTGGCTCTCTTTTTTCCTTGAGTGAGAGGACATCCTTTTCTGTAAAGGTTTTCCTTTGCGGACTTCATGCCCCTTTTTTTTCCCTCAACCGCTGGCCGCATAGGTCTTCGACCTAGCAGGGGCCCTTTTTGCCCCAGTGGCCACCAGTTTTAAGAAATGTGACAGATGCTCCAAAAACATATCTCTCACAGACACCCATGACTGCTGTCTTCGGTGTCTTGGGGCTGACCATGACCCGGAGCTCTGCTCTCTTTGCAAGAAAATGTCCTCCAAAGCCCTGCTAAGTCATAAGCAGAAGTCCGATGACATTTTCCAGAAGGTGGCCCTGGAATCCCTGGCGGCACCCACGGTCATCCCTCCACTGGTTGGATCCCCCACTTCGGCCCTGTGCTCTCAGCGGCACTCCAACCAGGGGTCCCCTGAAGTGGAGAGGTGTAAGAAAAAGAAGACCTCAAAGTTGCTGTCGGGGGCTCCAGACAAGCGCAAGTGCTCCTGCGCTCGGTCGCTCAGCCCCCCCCCCCCCCCCGGCATTCCCGAGAGTCAGACAAGGAGCGGCCTCAAAAGTTACCTCATACAGATACGGAGGCCTCCGGTGATGGCGCCCGGTCTCCTGAGGGTTGTCCCGGTGAGGACACCATCTCCTCCATGCCAGACCCAGTAACCCTGGTGTTGGCATTTCAGGGACCCACGTCCGCTTGGGAGTACCGAGTGCTGGCACTAGAGTGCAGCACTTCTGCCTTCTTAGCTGCCCAGCACGGCTAGCCTGCGCCTCGAAACCGAGGTTCCCTCGAGAGGAACACAGAAACTCGCCCTGGAAACCCCCTAGAGCTGTGGGCCTCGTGAGAGTACTTGGCGTCAGTCTCACTCGCCTTCCCGGTCCTCAGGAGCGAGATCCTCCATGGCCTCTGGCTCCAAGCGGGCCTCGGCCTCTGGACGGGGCGAACAGCCCAAGTTGGACTCCTTCTCGTACCTCTCGGGCTGGGAGTCGGACAGGGATATTTCCCCGGAGACCTGTGCCCACAAGGACGTCCCTTCGGATCCATCCCTGCCCGCCTCTCAGAGGTGTTCGCCACCCGAGGTCCACTTTTTTTGCCTGTGAAGGAGATCTTTATATCACGCCAATGCAAATGGATTCCCCATTCCCTCTTTCTAGTTTAACCCACTGTGCCACCTCCTTCCCTTGTAAGCTCTGTATTTCTGTAGCTTTAATATGATTTTTTTACAAATAGTGCTACTTCTTCCTACCCTGTCCTCTCTGAATAAAATATAGCCCAGTATAATTACATCCCAGTCATGATTGTCCATGAACCATGTCTCCAGTAACCACCACTAAATCCAAGTCAGCCTTTTCCATTAACATCTGAGATCTTATTTCTCATACTGTGGGCATTATTTATTTATTTATTTGTGCTTATTTACCGCTTTTTGTGAATCAAAGCAGTTTACAAGGAATTTAAAATTTTCAAGTATACATTCAACAAAGTTTTATATGGTGTGTTTAACAAAATTAACAAATTTAACATATTATACAGGGAACATTGGTAAGAAGGAGTGATGAGGATTGAAGGGATAACATCTTGATCTTGCATACTGTTGCATTCGGTTATAAACTATGTACAAGGAATAAAGTAAGATCATATTTAGGGAGTGAAGCATGAACTTTTGATTACAATGATCTTAATAATTATTGTGATTTGTAACTAATAAATTATTTTGGCGGGGAACTGAATTTTCTGGAATTGTTTGGTATTACAACTAGCCTTTGATTACATTATTATTAAGTATCCATCTATACATGAAGGGTCAAAGTGGCATTAGTGCACGCTGCTTTCCAGACATTGCCCCTTTTACCCATTTCTACAGATGTATTTAATGTTTCACTTACCTGAGGGTTTCTACTTACCTGGGGACTTTCTTCACCCATCCCCAACGAATCTAATTTAAAGCCCTCTTTAGTATGTTAAGCAGACTGCTGTGGAAGACACTTTGACCCTTCATGTATAGGCGGATACCATCTCTGCTCAGCAGCCCTTGAAAAATCATCCCATGGTCCAGAAAACCAAAACACTCTCAATGACACCATCCATGTATTCATCTCCAGGATCTGAGCTTCTCTGTCTCTACCCTCAACAGGAAGGATTGAAGAGAATACCACCTGTGCAACTATCTGCTTCAGCCTCTCTCCTAGGTCCATGAAGTCTTTTTTGATACTCTCAGAGAGATACCTAGCAGTATCATTTGTGCCAACTTTGATGAGCATCATCGGATAATAGTCAGTAGGTTTGATGAGTCTCGGCAAACTCTTTGTAACATCTCAGATTTTGGCACCTGGAAGATAGCACACCTCCCTGGACATCAAATCTGGTCTGCAGATGGATGCTTCAGTATTCCTCAGAAGAGAGTCACCAATCACCACTACCCTCCTCTTCCTTGTGGTCACTGATTCTGCAACCTTGGGGTACTTCAGCTCTGTTTTTTCCTGTTCCTGGGATGTTTTCATCTCCTTCACTTCCAGGGCTGCATATTGGTTCTTCAATTTGAGGGCTGGAGGAATTGGATTGTCGATTCTGCAGGCCCTGGTGACTTGTGCCCAACTCTTTTCATTCTGTAACATACCATTTTCACCTCTGGTGGAGAGCTTGTATGCCTCAATAACCATCTCATCAATTTATTTCATACTGTCACCGATGCTTCTCAGCCTTGCCACCTTTTCTCTGAGCTCCTGCACTTGTTTCATGAGAGCTTCATCTTGCAGGCATCGTGCACATGGAACTCATCCCTCAACTGGGATTGGAATCTCCATCTGGAGAGAGGCAGAAGCTGTAATGGGGGAACAGCTTTGGTAACACGATTTTTCTCAGCCATAGAGCTGTGGTCAACCTGTTGAAGGAAATGAGAGAGACCTACCAAAGTCCCTAAGTTTTCCTCAGAGAAAAAGTAGCTAACCTCTTTTATGTGTGTTATAACAGCTGGGTTCTATTTCCCTGTGTTTAGTCCTGCTAGTTTGCTAAGTAGCCATTTCATCATCTGGGGTCACACACATTTTCAGTTGTTAATATGGGCTCAAAATAAAATAAATAAATAAATATGGGATAAAAGTTTGAAAAGCACTGGTTTAATGTGTTCCCTTTGTGAAATTACCTAATCAAAACTCCTTCAAGGATATCAAATTGTTTACTTTTAGTAGAAATCTAAATATGGAACTGTTTACTACTAGATTTTCCCTACCAACCAATAAAAAAATCTGTTATCTTTGCTAACAAGCTAGTTGGTGAGTTGCCCTATATTGCAAGAATTCTCACATGGAGTTGGTATTAACAAGTCTGGGAAGGGAGGGAGCTAACACCTGAGAAAGGACAGTGACTTCAAAGACCCTGCCTTCCTTTTTGAAGCTGAAGGCTAGAGGAGAAGGAAAGAAAAAACTATAACTGCAGAAATTTTTTTTACCCACAAACACAGAAATACTCCTTTTGCAATACAGCTACAATTCACTAGGCATTGTGACAGAAAAGTAACAATTAAAAATGAAAGCGCTCCCTTTTAAGAGCTGTCAGGCAGAGAGTTTGTATTCAAGTGCAAAAGTAGTATTTTGCTTGCAAAGGAGACCCTGTGTAAGTCTTTGGTGACAGGACCTGCCTCTGGTAAAACCATGCTGCCTTGGGTCTTGCAATCCATTGGACTCCAGAAACCTCACTATTTTCTGTTTAGCAATGTTTCAACTAATTTACTCACCACAGAGGTCAGACTAACTGGCCTGTAGTTCTCATCCTTATCTTTACTTCTATTTTTGTGTAAAGGGACCACATGCGCCTTTCTTCAGTCCTCTGGGGCCATGCCAAACTCTAAAGAAGCATTGAAAAGGTCAGACAAGGGGATGGATCTATCCTAACCAGCCCCATTGTTTTGTCTACTTTTAGTTTAGCTGTTTCCTCACAAACACACTCTTCTGAAAATTGTTCTAGATCCAGCTCACTTCTGTTCCTATTTGTCGGTGTTTTCTGAGGTCCTGCTTCTGGCCCTTCATCCCTAAGCAGAGAACAGAAATATTTGTTAAGCAATTCTGCTTTATCCTCATCAACTACTACATATGCCTCCCCTTGAGTCTAACAATACCACTTTTGCATGTCGTCCTCTCTCTCTGAAAAAAGTTTTGTCCCCCCCCATTTTACTGCGTTAGCTATTTTTTCTTCCATTTGTAACTTTGTGAGTCTCTAATTATTCTAGAGAATGGCACATTCTACAAACAATCCCCATTTTTCCAGTTCAGTCAATCACAATAGCACGCAAGACAAATGCCAGTCTTAGGATTCTGTTGGTTCCATCTGCGTAGCCTGAGTGCACACCCACTCCTGTAGTGAGAGGGCATTTTAAATGTGGCCACTGTTCGGTATGTGATCTCTCTTTAGTCACCAGAGGATTTTTATGTACCCTGTAACGCAAGAGAAATATTTCTTGACAGACTTCCCGAATTGTGTAATGCGACACTCCTACCTGGGCCCGAGGGCTTACAGGCAGGAGTGGCCTTTGGAATGTCCTTTTTGGAATAAAGCTGTGTCAGTTGTCACCAGGAATTCTGGGACCTGTAGTTTGCTTGTCTCCCTTAAAGACTGAGCTGTAGTTATGACTCGAGTAGTAAAGGCTGCAAGAATATTTATTTGTGGGGGATTTTTTTCCAGCGCATCAAAGTTCAGTACAACAAACGCAAAAAGGATGCAACTCCAACATAAAGGTTGAAACAGAAACACAGGAAATGCAACAGAAATTAACTCAGCACTATTTGGCTGTTTCACAGTTCCTCTGACTTTCCACTAGGCACTGCCTCATGTGGTCACTCAAGGAAAAACACACAAACTGAAACAGCTGCTTTTCTTTACAGCACGGCTTCTTACTTTCAACAGGTGATTAAGCTTGTTAAACAACTTGTAAAGTTTTCCCAATGTGGCAGCAGGTATGGCAAACTTACTCTGTATTCCTTCATACAGTTTTCAATGCTCTTTAACCCTGCTGTCTTCTATTAGACATGTTGAACAGTCCATAGCAGAAGGATCATATTCTATTGTAGGCTAACAAACATCCACCTGCATACTTTCTTCAGAGCTAGAGTTAGTGGTATCTTTGTCAGGTTTATTATCTTTCCCTGACTTTCTTTCCAGAAACTCCTGAAGTTGGCTTAAAAGCAATTCAGCTTGTCTGTGCACATTTTCATTAGGATAACCATCCTCCTTTTCTGATAAAAACTTGCTTATGGCTCCCACCCCAGGGGGTTCAGCTGTGCTGCTTTTATCAGAGAGATAGCTCTCAGCAAGGGTAAGTCCCTTCCCCCACTTGCTATTAGCTGACTGTGCTCGTTTTGTCTTTTGGACGTTAGCATAAGTAAAAGGCTTCTCAAGCAAGGAGTTGAAATAAGGAATATCAGCTTTACCTTTGACAGGGACTTTTAGATAAGTGCTGGTACCTTTTCTCCTGCTATCTCCCAGGCTCTGGAACTCAGCTTTCTTATTGCTATTCCCACTGCCCTTCTGGTAATTGTTAGGCTGATAGCTTTCCCCTTGGCTTTCTCTGCTGCCGTTATAGCCTTGACTGCTGTAGGTCCAACTACCGTTACTCCACGTATTTTCTCTGCTAGCCTTCTTGTTCCCAGGCTCTACCTTGCAGTAATGTTTCTTCCAAGGTTGTTCCTTGCTCCAATGTTCACTGCTCCTAGGTTCTGCTCTGGTCCAAGGTTCTAGCTTGCTTATCCTTCTGGTAGTTCTTCCTGAACTGCTTCCCGTCTCTCCCGTCCCTCTCGTCTCTCCCGTTTCTCTCCCCTCTCTCTGCATTGCTTGAGGATTTAAAAAGGGTTCACTTCCCTGCACTCCCTGACCTTCCCCTGGGCGTGACCAATCAGTGAACATGCCTGTCTCCTCCTCTGAGCTGAGGTGTGGCCTGAGCTCAGCAGAGAGCTGTGTTTTTTTCATTTCTGACGTGAAAATCCTGTGTGTCAGTGCAGTGTTATTTACTCCAACAGGAGTTTCCCCTATTTCCATCTCTTCTTGAGGGTATTCCTCACTACAGTAACAAATAATATATTTACCTTATTAAATGTCCCTGCAATTTATTATTTATTGGGAAGACAAAACATAGTGTTGGAACCAGAATTATAGAACATAAAAGTTGTTTGAGGGAGAGATCTAGATGACAAGCCATTATTAGTACAATATTGTAGAGATAAAAATGACAATATTTCAGATCTAAAATGTATGGTGTTAAAAACAGTAAAAAGGAACCAGGCAGGTGGTAGAGGGGGGAGGGGGATGTAAACAGGATCCTTCTACAGTCTGAGCAAAGATTTATATTTCGTATGAGAACATTGACACCTCAGGGTTTGAACCTGGGACATGAACCTGTCTGTTTTCTTGTAATGTCTCCTTTAAGTCCTTCAGTCCTATAAATGATATTTTGTTCATTAGATAATCACAATGTAATATTATACATGGTCTTTTCTTTTATTTGGCATTGTATGGGTGTGTACATATTTTTGTGAGTGTGTTATATATATTGTCGTGCCTCCCCTTGCCAGTACCCGTAGGTAGGGGTTAAGGAGGTTAAGTCCTTCTTTAAACCAAGGGCCTTTCACTTCCTGGAGCAGTGCTTGTTGGGAAGTGTAGTTTTTACCATCAGTTTTAAAAGAAGAGTAGTGTGACTCAAAGTGGTTATAAGTAAAGGGATTTATTTCCCCTCCCGGGGTTGGACTTTCACAAGGACAAAAGATGAACACAAATTAACTGCTCTTTAGCAGAAAAAGGACAAAGTAAATGTAGCTTTCTTCAGCAAAAATACACATTTTTCTCTTTCCAGCAATTAGAGCTTCAGCACATGGTTAATACAGCTCTGTTCCTTCACAGCCAGCATGTATTCTTTTCACCACAAAGTTTAAAGCAAAGATATAATTTGTTCAGAAGAAATTGTTGTACAGTCCATCTCCTCTGTAGAATAATTCACGCAAGGTGGTTCTGTATCTATCAATTCCACCTCTGAACTAGCATTAGTTTGGCCCAGGCCTTCCAGGGCCGCGCCCTGTCCTCCAACCCTGAGCCCGTCAATGCACACAGGGTTTAAATAGGGCCTAAAGCCATTATCATAGCCCCAATTTTCCAGGCTGTTACCTCCACACGGATTCCGGTAATCCCAGCCCTTAGGCTTACCTGGGGACCTGGCTTTTGAGGCCTTCCTCTGAAGTTCCCATGTACCGGTTGGTTCCCTGTTAAACCAGGGGGAAACAGTTCCCAACTGCTTTTTGGGCTGCTTGTAAGGCTGTGAGTGCTTCAGCTGTTCTGGTCTGCTTCTCCTGTAATTATCCACCGAAGCCTCTGACCTCCCGTCGGCTGAAAACTCTGCCCACCTCCTAACCGGGCATCTGCTTTTCTCTCCTCCCCCTTTCTGCCTGCTGGAGCCTCCTTATGAGACTGCCCTTCTGGGTAGGGCCTAGTCCCACCCCTTAGCAGGTGTTCCAACTTCCCCCGTGACTCCTGGCTATATTGATAGCAGGGGCGTGTTTCCTTCTCTTGTGTTTTGTTTTCCCGGTAACTGGTAGCCATGTGTCTTTGTTTATCCCTCAGCCCTGCATTTCCTGCCTGATTTTCTAGCTTCTCTGCCGGGCCAGAAGGGCTTGCTACATCACATATCCCCCCACTTAGAATATTACTTGCTGCCGGAGCCTGTGACGGACAGCATGTAATCCGCGAAAGGGCGTCGGCATTACTGTGCAGTCTACCCGCTCGGTGTTGCACCACAAAATCATAAGCCTGTAACGCTAGGTGCCATCGGGTTAACCTGGCGTTAGTGTTTCTCATTTGATGCAACCATTTTAAGGGCGCATGGTCAGTAATCAAATAAAATTTCCGGCCTGTCAAATAGAACCGCAAGGACTCTATCGCCCATTTAATTGCGAGACACTCGCATTCTACGGTGGAATACTTCTGTTCCGCTCTGGACAATTTCCGACTTAAGTAAGTCACCGGATGTTCCATACCCTCAAATATCTGGGACATGACGGCTCCTAATCCTGTTTCAGAAGCGTCAGTTTGTACCAAAAATGGCATATTAAAGTTAACTCCTCTAAGGACTGGGGCTGTACATAACCTGTCTTTCAGCGTTATGAACACTTTCTCCGCCTCCGGTGTCCACTTGAGGTTGTTCGGGGCATTTTTCCTGAGCATGTCTGTAAGCAAGGCACTTTCCTCCGCAAATCTGGGAATAAACCGGCGGTAGTATCCCACCAGTCCCAGGAATCCCCGCATTTGTCTTTTGTTCAGTGGGCGTGGAAAGTTCTTCACGCTTTCCACCTTACTAGCTAAGGGCTCTACCACCCCTCCTCCCACCATGTGGCCTAAGTATTTTACTTTCTTGCCCGCGAAGAGACACTTCCCGGGGTTCACCGTGAGCCCCGCTTTCCTTAATGTATTCAATACTGCCTCTGCCCTGGGCAAATGCTGGGCCCATGTGGTGCTATGGATGACAATGTCGTCCATATATGCCCAGGCGTATTCGTGGTGGGGCCGTAAGATGTGGTCCACCAGTCTTTGACAGGTGGCCGCCGCCACGTGAAGCCCAAAAGGCATACGCCTGAATTGGAACAACCCTAACGGTGTAGAAAAGGCTGTCTTAGGTTTGGAGGCCTGGGTGAGTGGTATTTGCCAATAACCTTTCGTTAGGTCTAATGTGGTCAAATACTTCGCCTGGCCCAGTTTGTCTAATAGATCCTCAATTCGTGGCATGGGGTACGCATCGAAGTCAGAGATATTATTTATTTGTCTGAAATCAATACAGAAGCGTAGACTTCCATCTGGTTTGGGCACTAACACAATAGGGCTGGACCAGGGGCTTCTGGATTCTTCGATGATGCCCATTCGAAGCATGTCCCTTACCTGCTCTACCATTTCTTTTTTCCAGGCCTCTGGTAACCTATAGGGGCGTTGCCTAATTATTTTCCCCGGTTCTGTAATAATTTCATGGGCAACAATTCTGGTTTCCCCTGGCAATGTCGTAAGGACATCGGAGAACTTATCCAATACCTTTCTAAGTTCCTGTTGCTGTTGCCCGGATAACCGTCCCCTATACGTGGCCCTGGAGTTTCCCTCCAATCGGCGGGCTGAGGACCAAAATCGTCCTCCTTCTGTTCTTCGGCGACAGCTGTCAGCCCTTTTAAATCTCCCACTCCGGTAGACCCAAATCCTCCCTCTCCTCTCCCCGTGGGAGTTAATGAGGCCACTTCTACCACTTCCGGGAAACCTACGCGTTCGCAGATCATTTGCGCTACCCTGTCACCTGCCTTCACCTGGAACTCTTCCTGACCAAAATTGAACATGAGCACTTTTACCTCGCCTCGAAAATCGGGGTCAATTACCCCGGCTCCTATGTCTATAAAATACTTGGCGGCTAGGCCTGACCTGGGTGCTATCCTTCCATAGCATCCAGGCGGAATTTGGACCTTCACCCCGGTACTTATTAGGGCCTTCCCTCCCCTGGGTACCACCCTGTCTTCTACACTAAACAGGTCGTATCCTGCGGCTGCTTCCGACGCCCGCTGGGGACCCCTGGCCTGAACTGACACTTTACAATATTGCAATAGGAACTTTGGCTTTTCTGGAGTTAAACTCTTTTCCTTAGCTGGGTATTGTGGGCTACTTTTCTCCGGTCTTCCGAACAGAGGGGCGGGGACTTTAGTCGCAATGGCCTCCAATCTAGGTAGATCTTGGGACTCCCCCTCTCCTCCCCCCAAGGGAGCTTCACAGGGGTTGGATATTATGTTCTGCTCAGTGGTAAGACCTTCCTCGAGCCCCTGTCTAAAAGGTGGCCAATCCTTACCCAAGACAACGCTCTGTGGAAGGCGGGGGACTACTGCCATCAACATCTTCCCATTTGTTCCCAGCCCACTTATTCCTATTTCATATAAGGGGTAATGATAAGATGCCCCATGTATGCATCTTATTTTAACCCTTCCCACGGCTTGACCTGGTGCTGACTGGGCTTGTATGGTCTCCCAGAGCCGTTGGGAAACCATGCTCTGGTCAGCACCAGAGTCAAGCAGCGCCTGGGCCTCTATACCCTCCACTTGTACTGGGAGCAAGAATCCTGATTGACCTTTTCTTCCAATACCAGCTACCAATACTCTACGTGCATCACATTCCCTTTTAAAATGCCCTATGCCCCCACATTTAAAACATTTTCCCTTCATGCTGGACAAAGAAACATTTTCATCATACACTTTATACGGTACATTCTTACTCGTAGTACCAGCCATTGCTGCACCTGGAGCACTAGATTTTGGGGCTTTGCTAAACTCAGCCTCAAAATACCGCTCCGTCATACCAGCTGCTTCCTCTGCAGTTTTGCAATCCTGCAGCATAAGGAAGGTTTTAATTTCCATTGGTATTGCTTCTAAATATTGCTCCAATATTATTTCATCCATTATGGACTCCACCGTTCTATGCTCTGGCTTTATCCATTTCCATGCCAACCCTTTCATTCTATAGTACAGCCCTTTTGGAGTTTCTCCAGGCCTCAACACGGCCTTCCTGAATTGGCGCCTATAGAATGAAGGTGTTAAGCCAAGCCTATCCCTCACCACATCTTTAATAGCCTCATAGTTGTTTGTTAATGCAACAGGCATTGACTTGTAGGCTAATAAGGCTTCACCAGATAGGGACATGGCGAATCTGAGAGCCCATTGCTCCTTAGGCAGCTTCATAGCCTCTGCCAGGCGCTCAAAGGCGTCCACATACTCATCTATGTTATCTGTTGAAGACAACTGTCCCAGCTTAAAGACATTCCCCCCCAACAGTCCCACCCCATGGGTATATTCGGGCAAGTCTCTTGCTGGCTCCTGTTGTTTCTTTACCAACAGTTCTATCAGTTCTTTCATTGGCTTTTGTTGCTCCATGATAGTAGCCATGGCTTGATCCTGGACTCTGCGGGTCAGTTCTAGCTGTTTATCCCACTGGAGAGACATCCAGCGTAACATCTCTTGGGGATCCATGGCAGCTGCTCCTGTACCTGAAAAGACACAAGAAAAACCCAAGTGCGGTCCACACAAAAAAAATTCCTTTTCCTCTTTTTTTTTTTCACTTGTGCACTACTGCTGTGCACTACGGCTGTACACTACTTCTCTCTTTATCCTTCTACACTTATGCCTAGCCCCTTTTACCTGGGCTCAGTGTAGAGTCAAACACTGAGAAAGTAGTTTTCTTTGTCTGACCGGTAGTCAGTCGAACACCGGTTCCTCCTGGTTATCAGCTGTTCCTTGCTGCTGGACTCTTGTCCCTCCAGGTGTTCTTTAAATCCAAGTAAAATCCGAACTACTACCCCATTGTCGTGCCTCCCCTTGCCAGTACCCGTAGGTAGGGGTTAAGGAGGTTAAGTCCTTCTTTAAACCAAGGGCCTTTCACTTCCTGGAGCAGTGCTTGTTGGGAAGTGTAGTTTTTACCATCAGTTTTAAAAGAAGAGTAGTGTGACTCAAAGTGGTTATAAGTAAAGGGATTTATTTCCAGCAATTAGAGCTTCAGCACATGGTTAATACAGCTCTGTTCCTTCACAGCCAGCATGTATTTTTTTCACCACAAAGTTTAAAGCAAAGATATAATTTGTTCAGAAGAAATTGTTGTACAGTCCATCTCCTCTGTAGAATAATTCACGCAAGGTGGTTCTGTTCCAACTTCCCCCGTGACTCCTGGCTATATTGATAGCAGGGGCGTGTTTCCTTCTCTTGTGTTTTGTTTTCCCAGCAACTGGTAGCCATGTGTCTTTGTTTATCCCTCAGCCCTGCATTTCCTGCCTGATTTTCTAGCTTCTCTGCCGTGCCAGAAGGGCTTGCTACATCACAATATAAACACCAAGATTAGGAGAGCTATATAGTTGTTTTTTCACAAATGCAACTATATTCCTTATGGTTGAAGTATACACTTTAAACACATATCTGTCCCTGTTTTATTAGATAATAACACCAATAATTTACATGGATTACATTTTGCAATGCTTTCATTTATAATTTTACAATACATCTATTTATTATTTTTCACAAAAAATAAGATTGATCTTTTCTAGCTTTGATTTCTATGGTGGTACACAGAGAAATGGTACAGTTTGGTTTTTTTCTTTTTTAGATAGAGAGGGTTTTGTATAGTGATTGTTATGGTAACTGTCAATCAGTTATTGGCGTGAAATTTTGCATTTAAATATGGCAGCTGAAAGGAGGACAATTCTTGTAAGAACAGATCTCATGGCATAGAGCATGGAAGATGTTGTTTTACTTATTGGAGGTAAGCTACAAATGATCATAAGCTCCATCCAAATACTCTTTCTCTTTACGCAATTGAGCAGCCTCTTCCTAGGAGGCCATTTGCAGTTTCTTTTTAATTTCCGTTTCAGTTAATTAGATTTTGGGTTGATTTTATTTTAGTTCAAGTACTCTAGTGCCTGAGCCTGTGGAAGTGCACTGTGCTGGGGATCCTTTTACCTACAGCCCTTCCCACCATGCCGGCCAGATCGCAGTGCCTGGTATAGGTTGGTATCAAGGGGCGTGAACCCCACTTAATCCTTAAGCATTCCTTGTGTGATACAGCTCAAAACTGATTCAGTGCACAATGACTTGATGCAGACATGTGGGAAAGGCCTAATCAGATAGGCCATTGTTTGTTGCTGGGTGGATTTTCAGAGGGGTGTTGTGCTAGGTCAGGTGATGTAACTGGCACTTGGTTGAGACATTGTTGCTTTCTCCTGAGAAAGGTCAGATAAAAAGTCAGAGACAGAAATAAAGATAAGTGTAAAAAAAAAAAAGAGGTGCTGCACAACAAAAATCCCCAAGGGCCAAAAAACCTGCTGACCCCCAAACTATGAATCAGAAATCAAAAAAGGCAGGTTCAAAGCAATAGAAACCCCCTCAAACAAAATATTTGTCAGACCAAATACCTCCAGGCAAGAAAAAACTCAGCTGGAGGTTAGTATCCTTTTAATCAGTTGCAGTAAAACACTTTAAAACTGCTGGTATCTGAAAATCATAGTGCAAGAAGTACTTAGCTTAGTCTCCAACACTGCGCAACAGCTAGTCTTTTCGGTGGTAAAACAACACAGTCCTGTGTTTCGGGTCAACTCATTTTCAGACCCTGCTTCAGGTTTCTACATGCCACCATCAACATCAAAAATGTGCATCAGGGAAACCCACCACGGAGGTTCTTCAAAACCGGGGTCTGACGTCACCAAGGGACACGTGTCTAACTGCCCAACCAACCAGGGATTAAAAACAATTAGTATGCAAACACCACCCAGAAGGCAGGAAAAAGTGCAAAGTCAAAGACCATGCCAATCAATTTCCAGATTTAAACCCCTAGGGGTGACAGTATCTAACCTAAATATCCACTGTTGTTCAACCCGCTGTAAGACTATCACCACCAAAACTGAAAGGAGGAATCCAATCGATGACTCGCCAAGTGAAGTGAGCAAATAAATGAGCTTCTTGTAAAGCGTGAGGTACGATTGGGGCTGAAAGTGTCTGAGTACGGATGCGAGAAGCATGTTCTGCCAAACGTTTCTTGAAAGGGCGAGAGGTATATCCCACATACTTCAAGCCACAAGGGCATATCAACAGGTACCGTGTTTCCCCGAAAATAAGACCTATCCTGAAAATAAGACCTAGCATGTTTTTCTGTGATTACCATAATATGATCCCTACCCTGAAACTAAGACCTAGTGCAGGTCATGTCTGACAGATTCGGTACCTGGGGGGGGTGTCACCAGGGAGGAGCTATCCTCCTGCTCCCCTCCCCGACGCCGATCGGGTGCCGGTGCTGTGCTGCGGGCTGCTTCCTTTGCGCCAAGGGCACTCTCTTTTTAAGTACCGTAGTTGGTGCTATTGTGGCCTGATTGGCTTTGGCGGGTGGACTGGGGAGGAGCTTTCCTCCTGCTCCACTTCCCAACGCCAATCTGGTGCCGGTGCTGTGCTGCGGGCCACTTCCATCATCTGTGCGGGCAGGAGCTGCAGCGCCACTCATTCTGTGCTGTCACGCTGCCCGCATCCATCACTTCCCTGTGCGCGCCACCCGCAGCAGCAGCAACAGCATACTACGGTAACACTACACTGATTGGCTGCCTGTCATGAGATAACAGCCAATCAGCTGTTGTATATGAAAAAAAATAAGCCCTACCCCAAAAATAAGCCCTAGTGCATCTTTTGGAGCAAAAATAAATATAAGACCCAGTCTTATTTTCGAGGAAACACGGTAGATCACAAAAGATGTATCACAAGTGGTTGAATGCTTGAATTGCCATACGCGTTTGGTTGCCGAATCTTCCCATGTATCCCCGGTCAAAGAACCGGAACAATAAACACACTGTCCACATGGAAAATGACCAGTTGGTCCCATTGGTCGCTGGACAGGTGTACATGACTGAACTAACTTATCACATCGATTTTTGCCACGAGTAAATGCTAGCCTCTATTCACGTGTCCCTTGGTGACGTCAGACGCTGGTTTTGAAGAACCTCCGTCTTGGGTTTCCCTGATGCACATTTTTGATGTTGACAGTGGCATGTAGGAACCTGAAGCAGGGTCTGAAAATGAGTTGACCTGAAACACAGGACTGTGTCGTTTTACTACCGAAAAGATTAGCTATTGCACAGTGTTGGGGACTAAGCTAAGTACTTATTGCATTATTATTTTGAGATACCAGCAGTTTTAAAGTGTTTTACTGCAACTGATTAAAAGGACACTAACCTCCAGTTGAGTTTTTTCTTACCTGGAGGTATTTGGTCTGACAAAAATTTGGTTTGAGGAGATTTCTATTGTTTTGAACCTGCCTTTTTTGATTTTGAGGCATATAGGTTTGTAGCAGCTACAACTCTGGGGAAAACAGGAAGTACCTGCATACAAGAAATGTATGTAATTTGAAAGATAGTCAATGGATTGGACGCAAATGAAATCCTTCCATCTGTCTATGGTCAGTGAGTAACCTGACATGATCATCTCTTGTCGCTTAGCCCAGATTATATACCTATTAAATCTGTAATATTGCTTGTAAGGGAAGCTGTACTCCCTTATAGCCATTTGTAGTATTAGAAGAAAAATGTAAACTTTACTCGGAGAACATGTCAGTTTGATTGGATCAGGGCAAAGTCCATTTCATATCTTTAAGATACAACACTTCAGCGCAATCTAAAAATCCTCAAGATATGCAGTCCCCGATGTGGTGTGGTCTCGGAGGCAGGCGTCTGCCTAAACTGCACGCAAGAGGCGGTTATGGGAGCAGGACCTGCAAGATGAGATGAGGCAGGACAGTCCCTCCCGGTTGCAAGAGACCCTGGGGGCGGGTGGGGGCGCCATGTTACCTTCAACGGATCCGGCCCCCAGTCCCTGCACGATGCCCGGACCATTCACCTCTTGAGCCCATGGAGCAGGAGGGCTCCTGGGGGACTTCTCACCAGAGTTCTTCTTACTTTTGCAGAAAGTGTTTTGCCTACCAAGTGGCTCCTCAGCCCCAGAGCACAGGGCTAAGGGGATGTCAGATGCAAAAGAGCACGAGTCAGGAGCAGTGGCATCTAAGTGGGCTAGAGCCTTAGAGGAGTGTCAGCAATCACCGTTGTCAGAGGGGCTGGATGGGGAAGACCTTGACACGGAGCTAGATCTGCAGGAGGAGTTGGAAGAAGGAGAGAGCCTAGAACAGGAGGATCAGGTCTGGATTGTTCGGGTTTTCCGCTGGGAGGAGCTACCAGTGCTCATCTTTATGCTTAGGTTTATGTTTATGCAATTTCTCGATATACTGCCCAGGCCGAAGGCCATTAGGGCGGTTTACAATCACTACAAGCAGGTACTGATACAATTCCTCATCCCCAAATTGCTCACATTCTGTGTGTACCTTGGATACCTTTAAGGCCCTGAATATGCCTGCTAACCTCCCGGCAGAGGACGAGGCGCTGTAGTATCTGCTGTTCCAGGTGGTATGGAAATGGCAGAAAGTCTTCCCAGTACATGGAGTAGTAGGACAGATGATCCAGGATGAGTGGGATCTGCCGGAGTTTGGCCTTAAAGGGGTGCAATCCATGACGCGCCTATACCCGCTGCTGGAGCAAGAACGAGCTCCTTTGATCACCCAAAATGGGTGCAGCGATGTTGGCAGAAGTCGAAGAGACCTTGACTTGTCTCCTTGCAGCTGAGAGCCATGGGACTGGTTCCGCGAGACCAGTAGGTCTGCGGTCGATGCTTCATGTATTTCATGGTGCCCAAGTGGAAGGTTTCTTTTGCCCAATTCTTGACTTCGAGGGCATGAACTATGATTTCCAGGTACCGCATGTTCACAGTAATAATGGCAGTAGGAAGCGGAGATTTTGGGCGACTTTCGATCTCACAGAGGTGTATCTGCACGTTCCCATCCATCCAGAACATAGACAGTTTCTCCACTTTTCGGTGCCAAGGAGCTATTTCCAGTTTCGAGTGTTGCTCTTCGGTCTGGCGACCACCCCCCCCATACCTTCACCAAGGTCATTGTGGTGGTGGTGGCGGCAGCTTTCCACAAGGAAGGGATTCTCGTCCACCCATACCTAGACGATTGGCTGGTCCAAGCGAAGTCAAGGGTCGATAGCGAAAAGAGCAACAGTGCGGGTGGAAGAGTTCCTTCAAGGTCTCGGTTGGGGTCAACCTGGCCAAGAGTCAGTTACGGCCGGCCCAGGAGCTAGAGTATTTGAGAGCGTGCTTTGATACCTGATTTTCCTGCCGGTTCGCCAGGCGCAGGAGCTACGACAGTTGATGACTGCATGTGGGGAGCCTGGAAAGAGTCCCTGGTGTGGGTTCCATGATGCCAGCCTGTCAGGTTGGAGAGCCCATTGTGAAGGACGCTTTGTTCATGGACAAGAGTCCGCAGGAGGCCCTGTTGTCGATCAACAGGCTCGAAATGCGAGCGGTGACCTTGATGCTAGAAAGTTTCGAGCCATGGTTGCAGGGGAAGGTGGTCCAAGTCTTCTCGGACAATGTGACCACAGTGGCTTACATCAAGCGGCAAGGAGGCACAAGCAGTTCAGCCCTGTAGAAGGAGGCCAAAAAGCTGTTCGGATGGGCAGCAATTCATCTCCAGGCGTTATTGGCGGTGCACGTAGCAGGAGTTGACAGTGTGACGGCAGCCTACCTCAACTGAGTGCGCATGGATCCTGGAGAATGGCAGCTCAATCAGGAGGTGTTCGAGCAGGTGGTCCGCCGATGGGGCACACCGGTCATGGACCTAATGGCAATGTTAAAGTCGGCCAAGGCCTGCCGGTTTTTCAGTAGAAGAAGAGAGGAAGTCCAAGGGCCTGGATGCTCTAATTCAGCAGTGGCTCGAAGAGGGTCTTCTCTGTTTTTCCCCATGGGCGCTCATAGGCCGGTTAGTGCAATGGCCAGAGGTGCACCAGAGATTTGTAATTCTGGTGGCACCAGACTGGCCGAGGTGCCCGTGGTATGCTGATCTGATTCGGATACTGGTGGATTGACAGTGGTGGCTTCCAGTTGGAAGGACCTCTTGAAGCAGGAGCCGCTTTATATGCTTCAGGTGGATCAATTATTGCCTACGGCATGGCTCTTGAAAGGGCAAAATTGAAGAAGAAAGGATAATCAGGCTCGGGGATAGTGACCTTGCTACAGGCCTAGAGGTGGCATGCATCTGCATAGGGCGCATCTTTGAATCATGGTGTGGAGAGAGGCAGGTGCACCCTTCCACTGCCTCCGTCCCGGACATCTTGGCGTTCTTGCAATCCGATTTTGATAAGGGTCTAGCTGCCAGTTCCTTGAGGGTGCAACTTGCAGTGATTTCCGGTTATCGTGGGAAAGTCCACGGGGTGCCATTGACCTGCTGAGCTTTCTAGGGGCGGTGACCCACCTCTTTCTGCCAAAGAGGGCAGTGGTACCACCTTGGAATCTCAATCTGATGCCGACGGTACTGTCTGGCGAACCCTTTGAGCCATTAAGCCATGGAGTGGAGGAGTGGCCTAGTGGTTGGGGCAAGGTACTTCAGGCCGGAAGGTCGGGGGTTCAAATCCCACTAGAGGACAGCAACCTTGGGCCGGAAGGACTGGGGTTTCTAGTCCCACAGGTGCTCCTTGTGGTCTTGGGCAAGCCACTTAACCCTCCATAGCCCATGTTCCCTGTAAAATAGTTATCTCCAAGTTATAATGCCCTGTTCAATGTAATTTCAGTTTGTTCAATGTAAACCGCACTGATGCTGAATAGCGCGGTATATAAGAGAATGTAAATAAATAAATAAATAAATATTAAGTCAAGCTTTCCTGAAGGATTTGACTCAGAAATGGTACTCCTGTTGGCGATTTGCTCGGCACGCAGGATTTCGGAGCTTTGGACCCTGTCATGCCAGGAGCCATTCCTTTCCTTCTCCAAGGAGAAAGTGGTCCTGCGCCCGGTACCTTCCTTTTTGCCCATGGTGGTGTAAGCATTTCATGTAAATCAGGCCGTTTCCTTACCTGCTCTGGCGAGCACGGATGTGGGTGAGAGCGGATATGGGCTCTGCCACTCCACAGCTGTGCCACTTGAATGTGAAGGTATGTGGAAAGGGCATCGTCCTTTCAGAGATCGGACCATCTGTTGGTTCTGTTTGGCGGGTCGCGCAAAAGTGAGGCGGCAGCTAAGCCTCCATTTCCAGATGGATCAGTGAGGCAATCACGCCTGCATACATCTTGCAGGGTAGAGCAGTGCCGGCAGGGTTGCAGACGCATTCCACGAGGGCTCAGACAGCCTCGTGAGCAGAGTATAGGGTTTTTTTTTTTTTAATATACTTTATTTAATAATTTCCAATACATGCCAACAACAAGCCTCTGACCAAGGTGTACCCTTATCCCCGTCAAGAGGCAAATGACCTGTACAGGCATTGTATAACAAATAACACGATTTCTCAATTCTTTTATGATTTTACATTTTTTGTTATTAACCCCCCCTCCGTTCCCCCCTCCCCCCCCTCCCAGTCGCAATCTTGGAACCCGTCCTTACTTAGTAACACTCCTAAACCCTCCCAGCCTCTCCCCCCTCATCTTCCTCATTGTTTATTACCCCTTGGAGCTCTACCCCTCACCCCTAGAGTCCCACATTCAATACTTCATTTCGGCAGCGTGGCCTCAGGTTCTGAATGTATGGTTCCCAAATCAGCATAAAAGAGGACCATCTCCGCACATTGCCCCTAGCCCTCCACCGCTCTGCCAACATCAGCTGATGAAAACTATTGTGCCACTCCCAAAAGGACAGCGGATTCGAATCTCGCTATCTGTTGAGTATCGGGTCTTTCCCCACCAGACAAGCCTTACTTACCCACAGCCGCTCCCATCTCCCTTTGGGGAAACTTCGGCTCAGTTGATCCAGGGCCACCAAGGAGCCGGTCCAAGGAATTCTCTGTTATATCAGCCCGGCCAGACAATTGCTGATCCGAGTCCAATACGGTCGAATGTGCTTACACTCCCACCACACGTGCATTAAATTAGCCAAAGGCTCCGAATATCTAGGGCAGCTCACGTCTAATGTAATGTGACTACGCAGAGAGGCGAAAAATGTGCACAAATTATACACTTAAATTGGATTTCTCTCCAACGCGCACCCTCCGCCAGCTCGGTGATCCGCCCCAGAGCCTTCTTAATAGAGCCAGGTGGCACCTCCCGTCGCAATTCCAGGGCCCATGCCCTCTCCACTCCTCCATACTCCGGCTCGACTCCATAGCACTCAAGCCTTGCCTTCAGCCCAGCTATCGACGGGGGGCACCCCCCCCCCCCCCAATATCAAAAAATTCTAGAATTTGTGCCGATCATTCTACACTAAGCTCTTCCGCCGGCAACCCAGCCACATAATGAGAAAGCTGCATGTAAGCAAAGTAATGATTGGGCCACAACTCGTACTCTCCGCATAACAAAGGAAACGACTTGCATTTCCCAGACGGATCAACTACATGTCCTATGTTCCGGACTCCCTTCTCATTCCATATTCGGAATGCACTTGTCTCTGATCCTGGGGTAAAGCACACATTACCTTGTATTGGTAGCCAACTCGATACCATCCAGTTCCTTTTCCAGTACACATTTATTTGTCTCCACGTGCGGCGCATGGAATTGAACATTCCGCTCTGCTTAATTCTAATCGGAAGCCGAGCGCTCTCCATATGCAAAACTGCTAGCACCATATGGGGGGACCACCAGGGCCTCCTTCAGTGCCCTAGGCGTATAGGTTCTGTCCCCCCTAGCCAGTCTCTGAGGTGCCTCGCCTGGCACGCCAATGCATAAAGCCAGAGATCTGGAAGCCCAATCCTGCCTTTACTCCATTTACCTACCAAACGGTTTATGGGAATACGAGCTCTAGCCCCTTTCCACAAGAACCCCTGTAATTCCTTCTCTAGTCTACGCAGATCCCTACGCAGCAACCATACCGGTAGGGTCTGCATCCAATATAAAATACGTGGCAAAACCACCATTTTCACGGCAGCCACTCTCCCCAGTAAAGACAATGGGAGAGGGTTCCAGGCTTTCAACTGATTCCGCAAACGAGACAAAATTTTCTCAAAATTACACGCATAGAGCTCCTGACGCAACCTTGTCAAAACAATACCTAAATAAACAAACTAGTTTGCCACCCATTTCAACGGTAAATCCCCCCCCCCCCCCCCGCGACCCTGGAGTTGTCCGGAGACATCTAACGCCTCTGACTTACCTCGTTAATACGGAGGCCTGCAAAACTACCAAAAAACATGAGCTCTGCCAATAATCAAGGCAAAGACTCCCTTGGGGCAAGCAAATGGACCAAGAGATCGTCCGCGAAGGCCGATACTTTAAACCCCTGTGCGCCTAACCGTATTCCACAAATTTTATTATCTATCTCTATCCTACGAATTAGGGGATCCAACGATAAAACAGACAAAAGCGGGGACAGGGGACAACCTTGTCTCGTACCTCTATTCAGAGGAAATGGTGCAGACAAAACCCCATTACAAAGAACTCTTGCCGTTGGATTAACATAGAGGGTCTTCACCATTTCACAAAAGGACGGCCCCAGTCCATAAAGAGGCAGCAAATGTTGTAGGTAGCTCCAGCTAACCCGATCAAACTCTTTTTCCGCGTCAAAACTGACCAAAAGAGATTGCAGGTTCTGATCATGTACCCACTCCAATGAGGCCAATATTTTGCGCAAATTACGCATCGCATACCTTCCCCTAACAAAACCTACTTGCGAATCATGCACCAATTCCCCCAACACTCCCGCCAAGCGGTCCGCCAGTATTTTTGCCAACATCTTCGAATCGAAGTTCAGCAGAGAAATAGGCCTGTAGGAGGCCGCCTGGGTCAAGTCCTTGCCCTGTTTAGGTATTAATATGATATCTGCCTGGTTGTTACCCCAATGAAAAGAACCTGTTTCCGTTCTTTGACAAAACATAGCCACCATTAGGGGACCTAACATCTCTGACAAAGGTTTATAAAATTCGGCCCCAAACCCATCTGGGCCTGGTGATTTATAACAACTCGCCTTCGAAATAACCTGCAACACCTCCTGAAGAGTGACTGGCTGCCCCAGTTGGGTGCTTTGTTCGATACTCAACTTAGGCAAAACAATGTCCTGCAGGTATTCCTCCATTTTGCTGGGGGCCTCCGCATCTGCGGTATACAACTTTTGAAAAAAGTCTTTAAACACTGCTACTATTCCCCCCCCCCCCCCGTCCTTCCGAAGAACCCCCTGGACATCACGGATGACCGCCACCATTTTCCCACCCCTTGGGCCCTTCAGACAACGCCCCAATAATTTACCTGGCTTATCACCAAAACAGTGTAGCTTATAGCGGTAGTACAATAATGATTTCTTTGCTCTCTGATGTAGCACCTCATTCAACACCACCTGGATTTCCCACAGGTTCTTCCTATTCTGTGTGGTGGGATGGTGCCCACTCAGCCGCCTCGCCTGCGTTACCCGCTGTTCTAACCTAATAATTTGCTCTGCTAGCAATCTCTGCCTCCTTGCCGCAAATCCAATTATGTCACCTCTCAAAACTACTTTAGCAGTTTCCCACACCAGTTCTGGGTCATCTTGATGGCATTGATGATTCGCCTCAAAGTCCTGCCAATGTTGGCGGAGAAACTGGATGAACTGAGTTATAGAGTTCCAAGGGGAACCGCCATATGCGGGTGGAGTTAAGACCCCCCCCTCCCCATTGCAGATCTAACCATATCAGTGCATGATCAGAAATCTCCGTTGGGCCGATTTGTGCCTCACCGGTATGAGCAAAGAGACTCTCTGATATCAACAGATAATCTATCCGTGCACTAGTACCGTGCGCCCTAGACTGATGAGTAAAATCCTTTTCTGATGGGTGAAGTGGTCTCCATGGGTCTACCAGACCCAATCTAGCCTGGAAACTTTGCAGCACGCGAGCCATCTGGCTTCTCTCCCGTGATCCGGTCCCTCTAGAGGTGTCCATGTCTACTTCCAAGACCCCGTTGAAATCCCCACCTAGGTTCAACGGAACATCTGCTAGTTGTTCCACTTTCGCTGCTAAACGATTATATAACTCCTGGTCTAACATGTTGGGGCTATATAAATCCCCCAAGATTACCTCCCTATCCTCTAACATTCCTTGCAAGAGCACAAAACGCCCATTTGGATCAGCAACCTCTCTTTCTAAAACAAAACGCACACGTTTGTGGAATAAAATAGCCACTCCACCTTTCTTACCCATCGCCGGTGCTCCCTATACCTGGCCCACTCAATCCCTGCATAGTTTACGGTGCTCATCGGCCGTCTGGTGGGTTTCTTGAAGCAATGCAATATCACACTGCTGTCTGGCTATAGCCTTCAGAATTTTATATCGCTTCACTGGGCTTCCCAGTCCACATACATTCCATGAAATTATCTTTAGAATATTGATACAGTATCAGGCCTTAATATCAGCATTAACTTTGACTTCCTAGAGGGGACCCCCCCAGCCTGGAGCCCCCCCCTTCGGATCTATAGGTTCCCCCTCTCGGGCCTCTAAATTGCGACCTTCCCCCCCCCCCCCACCACCATTCCTGAATCCCTCCTTCCTCCTGAACCCATCTACCGAACTTCCCCTCCCCACCTCCCCCCGCCTCCGTATTCTACCCCCTTTGCCCTTCCCCCTACTCCTCTTCCCTCCCTTCCTACCCTCCTCCCAGCCGCTTTGCTCTCCTCTTCTACCCTGCCACATTAGATGTGACCGGGCTCCCCCCACTCCCCTTCAGGCTATTTCCCCCTCCACTCTATTCATCCCACACCAAACATAGCAAAGTATTAACCACATTTCTGGGTATTCCAGACATATATCAGTGAATTGAATAATATCACATAACATCGAAAAGCATTTCTGTCCCCTACTGCAAAGTTCGGATTACCCCCATCAGGCTTAGCACCCTGTGGGCCAGAAAACAATGTCAGAGAGTGAGGAGGCAGCAATACGCAGGACTCCAGCCCACCGTCCTTCTCTCTCCCTCTCTCCCCATCCTCGAACGTGGCATCCCCCACTCGCGCCGATCTCACGGCGTTCTTGCCGGCGCACATCCCTGGGTAAAAGCTTGTCTCTCCAATTGTTCCACGTAGGGTGTGGCTTCCTCCGCTGATCCAAACATCCGATGCTTACCCTCATGTACCACATGTAGGCGTGCCGGGTACTGTACAGAAAACCCAATGTTGGCTGCTATCAGTTTCTGGCATAAAGGTGCATAGGCCCTTCGGCGTTGACTTACTGCTGCTGAATAGTCCTGTGTAATTTGAATCTTTGTATTGTCCCTTTCAATTATGCCGTTTCTCCGGGCCTCCCGCAAAACAGTTTCCTTTTGCTGAAATTGTAGAAACTTAGCCAGCACTACCGTGGCCTCGGGTCGTTTGATGTCTTGGGGCCTACCCTGTGAGCCCTCCCAATGACAACCTGAGGGCTCCCCCTTCTTCCCCCATCAGCGAGGCCGATAAAGACTCTAAATAGGGTCTCAGTTCTATCTCCAGGAACAAGCAGGAATGAGTCTTCACATATGGGTATCGTCGGTACCGACGGAGCCTGCGCGGGAACGCTCCCCAGCGTCCAAAAGGAAAGCTTTTGGGAGCATCCTACAGAGCCTGCACGCTGCCTTCCCGCCTTTCCCAACTGCCTCTCTCCAGTTCTTCTTTTCCGCGGAGCTAGCAGGTCGTGTTTCCTGTCACCGCTGAAGAATTTCTTATTTTCTTTTCTTTTTCTTTAATCGCGTGTCTGCCTTCTCGATTCCGGACCGGTACCACCGGTCTTTTTTCTTTCTTTAAAAAAAAAACCTTCTACTCTCTTCAGTGCATTTTTTCTTCTGGGGCCTTAGGCCTACATATATATGTTTCCTCATGGAAAAAACCCGCCTCCGGGTTTAAAAAGTGCACGAAGTGCAGTGGCACTATTTCTGTCACTGACACCCATGACTGGTGTCTAAAATGTTTAGGTCCTGACCACTCCATTGCGGATTGTGAGTCCTGTTCCATGATGTCTAAGAGAGGGTTACAGAATCGGGCAGCCAAGCTCAGTACCCTGTTTCCCTCCGATGCAGCTTCTGTGGCATCGACGTCTTCCAGGGCTGCTTCTTCATCCCATGTATCTCAGGTAACCAAGCTTAAATCTGGCCGGTCCTCAGAGTTCATCTCCCTCTAAGTATCGAGATGCCCCCGGGCTTACTCTTGAGGAACCCACACCGGCAAAATTACCCCGGCGGGAGGCTCCGGCTTCCAAAGCACTACCTATGGGGTCACAGGTTGACATCGATGGCTCGGCCTCGACCGATCACCTGTTACAATGTTCTGGGGTACCGGCGGTCACCACCGGTACCGACATCCAGACATTGGTGGCGTCAATGGATCAGAATATTCTGACCATGCAGCGTGCCATCACGGCATTCATACAAGCTGCGACGCCTACGGTACCGCAACAAACCCCGTTGTCGGTACCTGTACCGATTCCGGTACCGGACCCGATATCGGTCCCGATACCAGTACCGCTTGCATCGACATCAGCGGTATGCTATCCAGTGATGCCCATCAGTACCGACCCGGTACCAATTACCCCCGATGTCGATACCTCCCGGTACGCGTATCAGGCTCTGCGAGAGCATCCAGTCAGTCGATACTTTGATTCCTCTGAAGACTCTGATTCTTCAGAGGCCTCAATTGAAGCATCGGGGATCCTTCCTCAGGAACCCTCTTCTCCAAAAAGGAGAATGTCTCCTCCTGAAGACTTGTCTTTTCAGGACTTCATTAGGGAGGTGGCCAAAGGCCTGTCCATCTCAGTGACCTCTGAAACTGAACCTAGAGCCAAAAAATTAGATATCCTACAATATCCTAAGGCTCCTAAAGAGGCAGCCACCTTACCAATACATGAGATTCTTTATGAACACATGTTGGGCATATGGGAGACTCCTCTTTCCACCTCCCCTCATTCCAGAAGGTTGGACACCATGTATCGTGTTCCTCCTTGTCCTAGGTTTCATAAGACTCAGCTTCCTCACCACTCCATTGTGGTAGAGTCTGCTATGAAAAAGATCAAGAGTACAAAAAGGCACTCCTCTGCTCCTCCAGGAAGAGAATGCAGAACCCTAGATGCCTTTGGCAGGAAAATCTTCCAGGCCAGTATGCTTGTAGCCAGAATCAACTCCTATAGTTTCTATATGGGGATGTTTCTCAAAGAAGTTACAGATCATCTGCAAACCTTATCTCCTTTTATGTCAGAAGATAAGAGAGAAGAATATATCACCTGGCTTAAACATGCACAGGATGTATCCAAGTTTTCCAACCGTGCAGCCTTTGACTCTTTTGAGGGGCCAGTAGAGCCTCGGCTATTGCCATAGGTGCACGCAGAGTTGCTTGGTTGCAAGCCTCTGATTTGGAATCCTGGGTACAGGATGGTCTAGGTAACCTCCCCTGTACGGGCGAAAACCTGTTTGGCAAAGATTGGCAAGCAAAGGCCAACCAGATGGATGCTGAAAATTCTGCTTTAGATAGACTTTCAAAGTCTACTACTGCTCCTTTTAAAAAGAGGTTATTCAAAAAGGGATCTTTCCCAAAGAAAGGGAAATTTTCTTCTTATGGTCAGGCCTCTTCTCAAGGTCGTTTTGCTACAAAGAGACAGCAACAACCAAAACAGGCCAAAACCCAGGCTGCGAGGACTGCTACGGCCCAACAGCCTCAGCCTCCTCAGGGCCTTTGACTTTCCACTAGAGAACTTAGCCTTTCTGGCTCTAGAACATCCAGAGCCTCTCACCATCCCAGGAAGGTTAGCTCACTTTGCTCCCAGATGGGAACAAATCACAGCAGAGCAGTGGACCCTCTCCATCATAAGGGAAGGGTACAAACTTCATTTCTTAAACCTTCCTCCTCACACCATGGTGAAACAGTTCAATTCTCCAACATCTCTCCTCAACCTTCTAGGTCAAGAGATTGCTACCCTTCTTGCCCAAGGGGCAATAGAAGAAGTACCCCTTCTTCAACAGGGCTCAGGGTTCTACTCCCCCTATTTTCTCATTCCAAAGAAAACGGGGCTACAGACCCATATTAGATCTCAGAGAATTGAACAAGTTTCTATGCAAGGAGAAATTTAAGATGACTTCTCTCGGAACTCTCCTTCCATACCTCCAGAGTCAGGACTGGCTTTGTTCTCTAGATCTCAAGGATGCGTACACCCATGTTCTCATCCATCCAACACACAGAAGATTCCTTCGGTTCCTTTACCAAGGAAAGCACTACCAATACAAAGTGCTTCCTTTCGGTCTGGCCTCTGCTCCAAGAGTGTTCACAAAATGCATGGCAGTAGTAGCTGCATTCCTGCGCACTCTAGGAATATTCGTATTCCCATTTCTGGACGACTGGCTCATCCGAGCTCCATCCCAGTCAGAGGCCCAGACTTCCCTGGCCTGCACAAGGTGTGTTCTTCAGTATCTGGGACTGGTAATCAACATTCCAAAATCCCATCTCACCCCTACTCAGTCTCTAGAGTTCATAGGGGCCTTACTGGATACCACAACTGCAAGGGCCTATCTTCCCCAGGCCCGTTGCCTACGCTTGGTGCAGTTAGCCTCCCAGATTCAGTTAAAATCCCATTTAACTGCTCGAGAGATGTTGCAACTCTTAGGCCACATGGCATCCACGGTGCATGTGGTTCCCTATGCTCGCCTTCACATGAGAGCAGCTCAGTGGACCCTATCCACCCAATGGACCCAGGCATCAGGTTGCCTGTCAGACAAAATAGCAACCTCCAGTCGCCTATTTTGCTCCCTCCACTGGTGGAAGTCCACTCAGAATCTGTTGCTGGGGTCCCCCTTTCAACAGGTGTTACCCCAAGCAACCCTTACAACAGATGCCTCTCCAAAGGGTTGGGGGGCTCATCTACAAGATCTCTCGACCCAGAGCATCTGGTTTCCACAGGAGACATCTCTTCATATCAACCTCTTAGAGCTCAGAGCAATCTTTCTGGCTCTCAGAGTCTTCCACACCCTGCTCAGCTACAAGACAGTCCTCATCCACACGGACAACCAGGTAGCCATGTTCTACGTGAACAAGCAGGGAGGAACTGGCTCTCTGTCGCTTTGCAACGAAGCTCTGAGATTGTGGGCTTTCGCCAGAGAGCATCAAATCCATCTCATGGCAGTGTATCTTCCAGGGGTTCAAAACTCTTGGGCAGACAGACTCAGTCGAGTTCTGCTTCCACACGAATGGTCCTTCCATGGGGACCAGATAGCCAGGATTTTTCGGATTTGGGGTACCCCAGACATAGACCTGTTTGCAAGTCTGTGGAATGCCAAACTTCCCCGGTTCTGTTCCAGGATTCCATGTCAGGGAGTTCAGGCCAGGGATGCCTTCCTCCTTCATTGGGGGCAAGACTTCCTCTATGCCTTTCCACCTATTCCCCTCATCCCCAAGACTCTGTTCAAGCTTCAGAGAGACAAGGGGTCTATGATCCTCATAGCACCACTTTGGCCACGCCAAGTGTGGTACCCTCTACTTCTGCATCTCTCTCAAGCTCCCTCCCTAGATCTGGGGTCTGCTCCAGATCTCCTCTCCCAGGAAGAGGGAACCTTGTGGCACCCAAATCCTCAGTCTCTTCATCTCAGGGCCTGGTTGCTGAAGGCCTAGACCTTCAAGATTTACACCTTTCTCAGCAAGTGAAGGATATCCTTCATGCTTCCAGAAAGCCTTCCACCAGACATTCATATGCTTTTAATTGGAAAAGGTTTTCCATTTGGTGTGCAGAGAAGGGTCTCAACCCTCTTGCAATACCTTTGAATTCTTTACTAGACTATTTGCTGCATTTATCCCATGCAGGCCTTAAAACAAATTCAATCAGAGTCCATTTGAGTGCTATTGCAGCATCCCTTAAGCCTCTCAATGGACAACCTATTTCCGCTCATCCTCTTATAGCAAGATTCATGAGAGGCCTTCTTTTGACTAAACCTCCCATTAGAGCACCTCCAGTGGCATGGGACTTGAATCTTGTTCTTGGCCAGCTTATGAAGCCACCCTTTGAACCCTTAGCCACTGCCTCCTTGAAATTCCTTTCCTGGAAGGTTATTTTTCTCATTGCAGTCACCTCAGCTCGCCGTATCAGTGAGTTGCAAGCTTTAGTGGCTAATTCTCCTTATACAAGGTTCCATCATGACAAGGTAGTCCTCAGAACTAATCCACACTTTATGCCTAAAGTGGTCTCACCTTTTCATCTGAATCAGGAGGTGTATTTACCTGTCTTTTTTCCAGGACCTCATGCATCAAGTGCAGAGAGGAATCTTCATACCCTGGATTGTAAAAGAGCACTTGCTTTCTACTTACAAAGGACACAGCAACATAGAAAGTCCTCTCAACTTTTTGTTGCTTTTGATCCTTCTCATTTAGGACTTCCAGTCTCTAAGAGAACTCTGTCCAATTGGATTGCTCAGTGTATTTCCTTCGCCTACCAGAGTAAGAACCTTTCTCTGGAGGGCCATGTCACAGCTCACAATGTGAGGGCCATGGCAACCTCTATGGCTCATCTAAACTCTGTGTCCATCGACCAAATCTGTCGAGCGGCCACCTGGGCATCGGTTCATACCTTCACAGCCCATTACTGCTTGGACAAGGACTCCTGCCGGGATGCCTTATTTGGTCAGGCTGTTCTCAAACACCTGTTCCATACCTAATCAACTCCTACCCTCCATCCCTGACTGGATGCCTGAGATTCATGGGTGGAGGTGGAGCCCTTCCCAGGGACTCACAATCTGGGTGATCTCCCAGGCATCTCTAGCTGGTGAGTCCCCATATGTGAAGACTCATTCCTGCTTGTTCCTGGAGATAGCACAGTTACTTACCTGTAACAGGTGATCCCTGGGAACAGCAGGAATAAGTCTTCACAACCCACCCACCTCCCCTAGGAGTTGTATCTCTCTATCTTTCCTTTCCTCTCTCTCTCTCTCTCTCTTTGTCTCAGCTTTAAAACTCGAACTGGAGAGAGGCAGTTGGGAAAGGCGGGAAGGCAGCGTGCAGGCGCTGTGGGATGCTCCCAAAAGCTTTCCTTTTGGACGCTGAGGAGCGTTCCCGCGCAGGCTCCGTCGGTACCGACGATACCCATATGTGAAGACTTATTCCTGCTGTTCCCAGAGATCACCTGTTACAGGTAAGTAACTGTGCTTTATCCCCAATCGAGCCGGGGTTGCCCAAAAACCGGAGGTTGCTGCGTCTCGAGCGGTTCTCGAGGTCCTCCAATTTTTCCTTTTGGGCACTCAGGGCAGTCCGTACCTGTGTCAGCTCCTGCGCCAGCTTCTCCACTTTCTCCTCCGTGTGAGCAATGCGGGCCTTCGCCTCCTGCATGCGGGCTCCAAACGCGTCTACGGAGGTCTGCAAGGCATCCATTTTATTCCACAGTGTTTCAAGTTGTATGGAGAGTCCACCCGAGACCGCCGCCGATATCTCGTCCACTGAGAGCACAGAGGCCGACGCAGGCAGTGCACCAGGATGCGGGGGCGACTCCGCCATTTTCTGGCCTCCCACGGCATGGTCTTTTTCTCACCTCCCGACCTTCACCGCGGCCGCCATCCTCCACAAGCTTCCAGAGGTAAGCGCCGCTTGTCTTCGGCACTTGGGGGGGTTTGAAATTCCGCTGTTGTGCCTCTGAAAAAGGCACTAATTCGCCGGTATGGAGCTAGGGAGCCCGGAGCTCAAGAAAAACACGTCTTCCCCAAGCTCACCACATCACATGACCTCGAGCAGAAAGAACTCAAAACGCACATTTTCCAATCACATTTCAACCTGAACTAAACCCACAGATGGAGCAGCCCCTGACCACTGTGTCCAAGAAGATTATCCTGTATATATGTATTTATGTATATATGTAAATGACCTCCCCCATAGCTAAGAAGTGTTAACTCTGTATGATGTGCTTTTCTGACAATCTGTATGTAAACAAAATTTGTACCTGCCTTGATTCGGCAGTTTCACAATAGTAATCCTACCCGCTTCTGATCGCTGGAAGGAGCGGGCTACAAATGCTTGCTAAATAAAATAAATAAAATAAATAGTTTAATTCCGCCGGTGGAGATCTCTGTAGGGTGGCATACTTTATCTGAACATTTTCGCCTGGATGTCCAGGCGGCGGGGGACGCTCGTTTTGGATCGGCAGTGCTTCAGGCTGGTTATGCGGGTCCCTCCCATTAGTTTAACTGCTCTGATACATCCCAGAGGTGCGGGACTGGACTGGAGGGACGATAAAGAAAGAGAAATTAGACTTACCTGCTAATTATTGTTCCTTGAGGAACTCCAGTCCAGTCCCGGAACCCTCCCTGAGTGCTTTCTGTGATAATCTGTGCACACCCCGGACCTGAAACTGGTTCCCTTGGTGGAGGAAGTGGCCAGGGGGAGCCGGGGAGGGGTGTGTAATCAGTGTTTGGGGGAGGGGTGGACCAGAAGAGCTGTCGGTTTCTCGCTTCCCACTGGTTGGAATTGCTCAAGCACTCAACAGGTAGGCCTCCCCATCCTGGAGGGGGGGATGGGGTATCCTTTCCAGAGCATGGAGGGGGTACTAGTTTATTTAGATGTAGAAGTGTTTGTTGCATGTTTAACTACTTAGCTGTTGCTCCTCTGAGTCTGCTTTGTCAATAGATACTGGGGCTGGTAGGCGATGCCAGCTGCATATGTACACTAGTGTCGTCAAAAAGATGACATGCTCAGTCTCCAAGCTGCTAGAGGAGGTGCACTACCCAGAGGTGTGGGACTGGACTGGAGTTCCTCAAGGAACAACAATTAGCAGGTAAGTCTAATTTCTCTTTCTCGACTTGAGTTTCATACTCTTCTCCAGTAGTGCACCGGTCCTCTTCCCCCCCACCCGAGCCTGCTGTCCCAGCATCGAGCCTCTGGTTCATAATCTTTTTTTCCTTCTTGGTTCCTTCGCGCCTTTTTTTTCCAGCTGGTGGCACTGAGGGTCTTCGACCTTGCTGGCATATTTTTTCTCCCATGGCTACCAGTGGTTTTAAAAAGTGTGATCGGTGCGCCAGAATATTGTCCTGACCAACACACACGGCTGCTGCCTTTGCTGCCTGGGGCTGGACCAGGACCCCACGGCATGCGGCCTCTGTAAGAAGATGTTCACCAAAGCTTTTAATAGCCGCCAGCAGCAGCACAATAAGTTTTTCCCGGAGTACCCGGGACCTCCGAAGGCCAAGGCCTCCTCTGAAACTGCAGAATCCCGGGGTAGCCTTACGGACCTCTACCGATGCTGTGGTTCCTCGGAAAGGAGGTCTCCCTCGAGGGAACCCAAGAAGAAAAAGAAGAAGGCCTCGAAGGTGACGTCTCTGGATGCCTCAGATGGGCCGGGTAAGTCCCGAGCCAGGTCCCGCAGTCCTAGACGCACGTCCGAGGGATCGGAGAAGGAGTGACCTGTAAAGGTCCCCTGAAAGGACTCTACCTTGAACCAACCTTGGTCGCCTGACACCATCATCGTCAAGGACTCCCCCTCGGGGGGAACCGGTGGTGGGCCTGATTCCCTCGGTGCCCATTCCAATGGCCGTGGAGCCTTCTGGCCTGGAATCCAGAATGGCAGCCCTGGAGCGCAGCTTGTCTGCCTTCATGGACCAGCAGTGGGTGTTGTTGTCAGGTAGCGCTGATTCCTCTACCAAGACCACTGGGCCCTTGATGTCGAGGACGTCCTCAGAGGCCGAGCCAATCCTCAAGGTCCTTCGGCCTCGAATCAATCCTCGGCCGAGGTCTCGATCTGGCTCCCGTTCCACGGGGCCGAGATCTTCCCCAGCCAGTGTGTTCTGCACTGGCCACGGGGCCTCTTGGGGCTGCAGGAGGGGATCAGCCCTGGAGCCCATGAGTCATCCTTCCCTCAAGTCCTCAACAGATAATTCTGACTAGGAAATGGATGATGAGGAGTCGCCTGACACCAGTCGCCACTGCAACGTTCCCTCAGACTCCCCTCCCTCGGAGCCTCAGCTTCGGTCCCCACCTGAGAACATGGCATTCCTTGACTTCGTCAGGGACATGTCGAAGGCTCTAGCGTTCCTGACAGAATCAGAGGAGGACCCTCGGATGGAGGATCTAGAAATCCTCCAAAATGAAGCCCCTCCGAGAGAATCACTTATGGTGCCCATCCCTCCCATCCTGGACGGCTAATGCTCCGTATGTGGGAGACACCAGCATCGGTGCTGGTGGTGAGCAAGTGGCTCGACTCGATGTATCGAGTCCGCCGGAGCCCGGTCTTCCAGAAGTCACAACTTCATAGTGGTGGAGTCGGCCATGTGTAGCTTGAAGAGTCAGAAGACGCACTCCTCGGTGACCCCCAGCAGGGAGACAGGCACACTGAACGCCCTCAGCAGGAAGTGCTACCAGGGCTTGATGCTCATCGGCCGGATCCAGACATATCAGCTGTACATGGGCATGTTTCTGAGAGACCTGGCGAAGGAACTCTCCTGGTTGTCATCTGGTCTTTCCAAGGAACTCCTGCAGCCGTTCAAGAACCTGGCCAAAGCCGTCCATGAGTGCTCCAAGTTTGTCTCTCAGGCAGCCTATGTTGGCTTTGAGTCAGTGCCCGACTCCAGGCTTGGCTACAGTTGTCCACGAGAAATGGGTTCAGGATAAATTGGTCGATGTCCCATGTCATGGAGAGAATCTCTTTGGCAAACACATGACTGACAAGGCTGCTGAGCTGGAGACCGAGTTCATGACGAGGACCAGGCTCTCTAAAAAGACCGCTGCCCCTCTCCAATGGAAGGACTCGGGTAAAAAACCCTTCTACCCGAGGAAAGGGGCTGCTTATAGAAATTACCCACCTTTTCAGGCGTCCCAAGCAGGGGGTCAGCAGGCCAAGGGATATGGGCATGGCCCTCATAAGCAGAAGGCTCCCAAGCCCCAGGTGTTGGCCCCAGCCCCACCAGGGGGGAGCTTTTGACTCTTTGGGCATAGCCTCTCCATCCCAAGGAGGTTAGCAGCCCACAGGGGGACGTCTCATTCACTGTGCCGAAAGGTGGCCAGCCATCAGCACCGATTCTTGGGCACTCCAAGTGGTCAAGGAGGGCTACCTCCTCCATTTGGCCCAGACACCTCCCCCTTTCTTTCCGGGAGAGGCTCCCAGGTCTCCCCTTCACCGGGACCTTCTGCTGAAGGAACTGGCAGGTCTTCTAGAGGATGGAGCATTAGAACCAATTCCCCACCATCTCAGGGGCAAGGGATTCTACTTCAGATACTTCCTCGTACCAAAAAAGAACAGGGGGGCCTAAGGCTCATCCTCGACCTGCACAACCTAAACAGGTTCCTTGTTAGGGAGAAGTTCAAGATGCTCTCCCTTGGAACATTGCTGCCTTACCTCCAGCAGGGAGATTGACTCTGTTCCTTGGATCTGAATGATGCCTACACACACATCCTCATTCACCCCAACTGCAGGCAGTACCTGAGGTTCATAGTGGGGGGCAGCCATTACCAGTACAGGGTGCTGCCCTTCAGCTTGGCTTCCATCCCAAGGGTTTTCACCAAGTGCCTGGCAGTCATGGCCGCCTTACTCCGCCTCCAGGAGGTGTTTGTCTTCCCTTACCTAGGCAATTGGCTCATAAAGGGAGGCACGGTCTCAGAAGTGCAGCAGACAACTGCACGTACCATTCAGGTCCTGCAAAACCTGAGGTTTATAATAATCTACCGCAAGTCCTACCTCCTTCTGACACGGTGTCTGAAGTTCATAGGAGTGAGACTAGACACCTTCCAGACGAGGGCCTTTCTGCCAGGGGATTGAGCTGCCTGGCTCCGGGCTCTGGCCCTAGACATTCAACTCCATCTCTGTGTCCGCTTGGCTCCTGCTGTGCCTACTCGTATACATGGACTCCATGGTCCATGTCACCCCAGATGCCCATCTCCACATGAGGGCCACACAGTGGTGCCTTTGGGACCAGTGGACATAGGCCATAGGCTGTCTCCATGACAGAATTGTAGTGACCGCCAGTTGGCGAAATCCCTGACCTGATGTCAAAATCCCCAGTACCTTAAGGCAGGGATGCTCTTCCATACTCTGTGCCCTTTAAGAGTTCTTATGACAGACGCCTCCGTGCTGGGATGGGGAGCCCACTGGTTGAGGGCGAGAGCAACTAGCAGATCAACTTTCTGGAATTATGGGTGATACACCTAGCCATCTGAGCCTTTTGTCTCTGCCTACGGCGCCAACCAGTGTTGGTCCAAACAGACAACCAGGTGGCGATATGAACAAGTAGGGGGGGCACAGGATTCTGAGCCCTCTGCTGCAAGGCGATGGCCTTTTGATCCTACGCAGTCCAGCAGGGCATACGCTTGCGGGCAGTATACCTGCCAGGCCAGGACAATGCACTGTCCGACAGATTAAGCAGGATCCTCCAGCCACACGAGTGGCAGCTGGACCCCAGAGTAGCCAGCCGGCTTTTCCACCTCTGGGGGGAACCATGGATAGACCTGTTTGCCAGCCCAGACAACTACCAGTTTCCCCGCTTCTGCTCTCGGCAAGCCCACCCTTCCCAGGTGGCGGCAGATGCGTTTCTCATCTCATGGTCGGAAGATCTCATGTTCGCCTTCCCACCCATACCACTAATTGCCAAAACATTATTCAGGACCCTCCGCAGCAAGGCCTCGCTGATCCTGATAGCTCCTTGATGGCCCAGGCAGCTGTGGTTCTTGTTACTCCTCCAGCTGTCAGTGGAGACTCCCATCCCATTGGGGAGCTCCCCAGGGCTGCTTTCACAGGAGGAGGGCTCTCTTTTGCACCCCAATCTGGGGTCCCTGTCACTGACAGCGTGAACATAAGAACATAAGATATGCCATATTGGGTCAGACCAAGGTCCATCAAGCCCATTATCCTGTTTTCAACAGTGGCCAGTCTAGGTCGCAAGTACCTAGCAGTTTCCCTAAAAGACACAGGTTCCACAATGCTTGTATTGGGGCCAACAGTTGATATCTTGGGTCTTCTTTTAATAATGGTTTATGGACCTTTCCTCCAGGAACTTGTCCAAACCTTTTTTAAACCCAGCTACACTAACAGCTTTTACGACATCCTCCAGTAACGAATTCCAGAGTTTGATTACACGTTGAGTGAAAAAATATTTTCTCTTATTAGTCTTAAATAGGTTACCCTGTAGCTTCATTGCATGTCCCCTAGTCTTTCTATATTTTGATGGCATAAACAATCAATGTACGTTTACCCGTTCCACCCCATTCATTAATTTATAGACCTCTATCATATCTCTCCTCAGCCGTCTCTTTTCCAGGTTGAAGAGCCCTAACCTTTGTAGCCTCTCTTCATAGATGTATCCTTCCATCCCCTTTAGCATTTTGGTGACTCTTCTCAGAACCTTTTCTAATAGCGCTTTTTAAGATATGGTGTCCAGAATTGCACACAGTATTCAAGGTGTGGTCACACCATGGAACGATACAGAGGCATTATAATAAGCTTTATTTTATTCTCCATTCCTTTCTTTATGATACCTTAGCCCATTTCAACCTCTTGGAGGAAGTAGAGGAGGTCCTGCTGGCTTCTCGTAAACCCTCCACCAGGAAAACATATGCCTTCAAGTGGTGCAGATTTTCAGTCTGGTGCACAGAGCAGGGGATTAGCCCGTTCTCCTGTCCGGTGCAGCTGGTCCTGCAGTATCTTCTCCATCTCTCACGCTCGGACTTGAATCAAACTCCATCAGAGTGCACCTCGGTGCCCTGGCGGCACATTACCATCTGGTGGATGGCAAACCCCTCTCGGCCTAGCTGTTGATAACCCGTTTCAAGAGGGGACTCCTTTTATCGGAACTCCTCATATGCTCTCCAGCGACTGAGTGGGACCTCACTGTTATACTGGCGTAACTTACTCACCTGCCTTTTGAGCCCCTGGCTACCTGTCACCTGCGATACCTTTCATGGAAAGTGGTATTCCTGGTTGCGCTTACCTCTTCTCACAGGGTCAGTGAGTTCCAGGCCTTGGTGGCGGAGGCACCTTACACCAGGTTCTACAAGAACAGGGTTGTGCTCCGCACACACCCCAGATTCCTTCTGAAGGTGGTATCTCCTTTTCATCTCAACCAGGAGGTGGTGCTCCCCACCTTCTTCCCAAGGCCTCACACTGTAGGGCAGAGACTGTCCTCCACTCCTTGGACTATAAGAGAGCCCTGTCCTTCTACATTCAACGTACCCAGGGTCATCTGTGAGGGCTCCAAATTCATGTCTCGAGTGGCCTATGACGGGTTTGAGTCTGCGGCCTGTGTAGCCGCGGCAGAAATCGGTGCACGCTGCCAAACCTGGCTTCAGTCCTCTGACCTCGAGCAGTAGGTTCAGAACAAATTGGTCGATGTCCCATGCCAAGGGGAGAATCTTTTTGGTAAACCCATGACCAACAAGGCTGCTGAGTTGGAATCCGAGTTCATGACGAGGACCAGGCTCTCTAAGAAGACCACTGCCACTCCCCGACGGAAGGGCTTGGGTAAAAAGCCCTTTTACCCGAGGAAGGGAGCTGCTTACCGAAACTACCCACCCTATCAGACCTCCCAGGCTCCCCAACAGGGTCAGCAGGTCAAGGGACATGGGCATGGCCCGTGTAAGCAGAAGGCTCCAAAACCACAGGCATCAGCCCCGGTCCAGCCAGGGGGAGAGGGGCTTTTGACTCCTTGAGCATAGCATCTGTACCCCAAGGAGATAAGCAGCCCACAGCGGGATGTCTGGTTCTCTATGCCCAGAGGTGGGTGGCCATCACCACTGATTCCTGGGCACTAAGGGTAGTCAGGGAGGGTTATCTCCTCTACCTGACTCAGATACCCCTCCCCTTATTAGTTGGGAGAGCCCCTCAGGTCTCCCCTACACCGAGATCTTCTTCTGAAAATGTTGGCAGGTCTTTTCGTGGACAAGGCGGTAGAACTGGTGCCCCACCATCTCAAGGCAAGGAGTTCTACTCCAGATACTTCCTTGTCCCAAAGAGGATGGGGGCTTAAGGCCCATCCTCAACATGTGCAACCTCAATAAATTCCTGGTGAGGGAGAAGTTCAAGATGCTCTCCCTTGGCACATTGCTGCCATACCTCCAGCAGGGAGACTGGCTATGCTCCTTAGACCTCAAGAATGCTTGTACTCACATCCTCATCCACTCCAACCACATTCAGTAACTACGGCTCAGAGTAAGGGGGCAGGCACTTTCAATACAGGGTGCTCCCCTTCGGCCTGGCCTCTGCCCCAAGAGTCTTCACAAGATGCCTGGTAGTCGTGGCCGCCTTCCTCTTGCTCCAGGGGAGATCTTTGTTTTTGCCAACCTGAATAACTGGCTCGTAAGGGTAGACACAGCCTCAGAGGTGCAGAAGGCCACTGCATGCACCATCCAGGTTTTGCAACACTTGAGCTTCGTCATAAACTATCTCAAGTCTCACCTCCTCCCGACACAGTGCCTGGAGTTCATTGGGGCAAAGATTGACACTCTCCAGTCGAAGGCCTTCTTGCCCAAGGACCGAGCCGTTCATCTCAATCTCTAGCTCGGGACGTACAGGACCATCCCTCGGTGTTCGCCCGGCTTCTTCTGTGCTTCCTCGGGCATATGGCCTCCATGGTCCACGTCACTCCGGATGCTTGCCTCCATATGAGGACGGGGCAGTGGTGTCTCTGAGACCAGTGGCCACAGACTGCCTCTGAGACCGAGTTTCGGTGACCCGCCAGTTGACGGACTCCCTGGTCTGGTGGCAGTTGCCCCAGCATCTGGAAATGGGCATGTCTTTTCAGGCCCCAAGCCACTCGAGTTTCCTCACCACGGACGCCTCCCTGCTCAGCTGGGGAGCCCATAGCAGAGATCTCTGCACTCAGGGCAACTGGTCGCCAAACAAGATCACCCAGCAGATCAGCTTCCTGGAGCTCTGGGTCATACACCTTGCCCTGAGGGTCTTCTCTCACCACCTGCATCACAAGCTGGTGCTGGTCCAGATGGACAACCAAGTGGCGATGTTCTACATGACAAACAGGGGGGCATGGGGTCTCGTGACCTTTGTCAAGAGGCCTTGGTCCTCTGCTCATATGCAATCCAACAGGGTATCCTCCTACCACAGTGTACCTCCCAGGTCAGGACAACCTGCTAGCCTACAGACAGCAGAGTTCTCCAGCCGCACGAGTGGTAGCTGGACCCCAAGGTAGTCAGTCGGCTTTTCCGGCTCTGGGGGGAACCCGTGATGGACCTGTTCGCCAGTCCAGACAATTCTCAGTTGCTCCGTTTCTGCTCCCTGCAGGCCCACCCGTCCAGGGTGGCAGCAGACGTGTTCCTGGTGTCATGGTCGGAAGGCCTCATGTATGCCTTCCCTCTGACGCTGCTGATCACCAAGACCTTGTTCAGGACCCTCCGCAACAGGGCCTCGTTTATCCTGATAGCTCCTCGGTGGCCCAAGCAGCCGTGGTTCCCGATGCTTCTGCAGTTGACGATGGAGGCCCCATCCCCCTGGGGACCGCCTCAGGACTCCTATCTCAGGTGGTGGGCTCTCTCCTGCACCCCCAACCTGGGATCCCTCTCGCTGACAGAGTGGCTGCTGAGAGGGTGACTCTGGCCTCTCTCAACCTTCCGGTTGAGATGGAGGACATTCTGCTCTCCTCGCGGAAGGTCTCTACTAGGAAGGCTTACACCCTCAAATGGCGCAGGTTCTCTGCTTGGTGCGCCCAACACAGGGCTGATCCTTTCTCCTGCCCGGTGACTGGTGTCACAGTACCTTCTCCACTTCTCTCAGTCTGGGCTCAAGTCAAACTCCGTCCAAGTGCACCTGAGTGCCCTGGCACCACACCACCATCTGGTGGATGGTAAGCCACTCTCGGTCCAAACTTTGGTGACCCATCTCCTCTGGGACCTGCTCTTATCGAAACCCCCAGTTGTGGTGATGAAAGCCCTTTGGAAAACATGGAACTGGATGAAGATCCCGAATTCCCCATGGAAGTTGATGGCAGTGCACAGGTGCAGGGGAATTACAACCCAGGTCAGAAGCAAAGTCAGCTCCCTGCAAGAGTCAGACCACGCCCTAGCTCAGGGGTGGAGACAGGATTCCCTGCTGATTGGTCACATGGGGGCAGAGAGCAGGGAAGGCCCAGCAGGCAGCAGTGGTTAAAAACACGTGCAAAGCAAAGCAAGGCAGAAGCCCCGGGAGTCAGACAAGGAGAACCACCCAGGGGAGCGTGGAGAGAACCGCCCAGAGAAGCATCCAGAGTCAGCTGGAGAGAAGCACGCAGGGAAGCACACGGAGAGACAGAGGCAGTGGCAGTCTCAGGCTGGAGCCTGGACACAGATACAGACCGGGAGGAGGAGGAGACAGAGCCAGCAACTGAAGGCAGAGGCACGAGTGAATGGAGGAGAGCTGGACGTCAGGCAAGGAACAGGAACAGCTGTGAGAGCTGGAAAGGTCCGAGAGAAAAGAAAGAGGCTGAAGCAGTGCTAGGCTGGAAGAGAAGGCCAGAGAAAATCTCTCCAGAAAGCAGCTACTTCAGAGGGACTGGAGTAGGACAGAAGGAGCCTGCATTTCAAAGCCTGGAGAGACCCAGGAGGAAAGAAAGCAGTGCTTATGTGAAGAAACAGCCTCAAGGTAAAGCCAACACTTTCATTTCTGATAATATAGCAGAAAGACAATTTGCTAGTTTTAAAAGGCAGCAAGTTGAGCCCTCACCTCCCACGATTAAGAAGTGGATAGAAAGCTTATCTGATGTTAAAGGCCATAGCTCTGATAACAATGAAGCCTGTGAGACCTCTAAGCTAGAGGCATTAAGGAAGCTATTCTCTGAAGAGAAGTTTCACTCCCCTAAGTTAAAAGTGCCAACAAGGGCTGAGTTGCTGTGGAGCCAATTTCTAGAGTTCCTAAAAGAAAGGAAGTTTGAGGAAGCTCCTAATTGTGAGAGAGACTCTATTTACCCTAATGATAGTGAGGGAATGCAAATAGATGCATCTGTGCCTAGCTCTGAATATTGGCCTATGCCCATGGATTGTTCTTTGGCACAAAGAAAGAATTCTACAGTTGTGAACAAGAACAGAGAGTCTGAAAACCCTATAGGAAAATAGGGGCAGTTCTTACCTTTATTGAAGAAAGCTAATTCTGTGTATTGTATCACTGGCTGAAGTAAAGAAGCAGTGAGGAACTGTGTGTTTGAAAAGGAAACCCAGCTGTAACAAAGTTTGTTGGCATTCTGCTAATTGACCACACGGGGCAGTCCCCGGTGAATGTATAGGAAAGCAGAACAGCTGAGAAGTGAAAAGGTTTTTGTTTGTTATGCTCCTGGTTTAAATCCTGATTTCATCTTTTTCCTTTGGAGATGTATCCTACTGCCTTAGTTGTGTATGAGCCCTAGCGTATTTTGGAAATCCCCATAAATAAATTTTCTTGCATGCCTTACCACCGACTCAACTACATTATTTCCCTCGAGGAGTAAAGAGTACTACAAGACCCAGAATCCTCTGGTGTCTTTAAAAGAACTTTATTCCAAAAGGACATACAAGGCCCGTCCTCCATGCTGTAAGCCCCTGGGCCCAGCTGGAGGCATCGCACAGTTCACCCTCCGGCAACCGAATGGGACTTCAGCGTTGTGTTGGGGCAGCTCCCTCGCCCACCCTTCAAGCCTCTGGCTACCTGCCACCTTCGCTACCTCTCCTGGAAGGTGGTTTTCCTGGTTGCGCTCACCTCTGCTCGTAGAGTTAGTGAGCTTCAAGCCTTGTGGGGGAGGCGCCGTATATCAGGTTCTACAACAACAGAGTGGTGTTTCACACGCACCCTATATTTCTGCCAAAGGTAGTGTCACCCTTCCATCTTAACTAGGAAGTGGTGCTTCCTACTTTCTTTCCAAGACCTCATTCCAGTAGGGCGGAGACGGTCCTTCACAACTTGGACTGGGCCAACGCAAAACTTCTCAGCTTTTCATCTCTTATGTCCCTGGAGGCGGTGACCAAGCGAACGCTGTCCACATGGGTGGCTGACTGTATCACTCTTGCTTATGAGCAGGTGAGGCTCAAGCTGTAAGGCTGCGTCACTGCATACTGTGTCAGGGCCATGACTGCTTCGGTGGCAAACTCGCGCTGTATCCTGATGGTGGACATTTGCCCGGCTGCCACCTGTTCTTCAGTCCATACCTTCTCAGTTCATTACTGCCTGCAAAGAGAGTCCTGATGGGACAGTGCCTTTGGCCAGGCTGTGCTCCGTAACCTTTTTGGGGTCTGGACAACTGCTACACTCTCACTCTTCTGTGTCCAGGCTACTGAAGTGCTGGTTTCAGCGGACACAGGGGACTTACTCTGGTCTGCATACATAGACTGGAAAATTGCTGCTGCTTGCAGCTGCCTGTGAGGGAGCCCCTATTTTTTCTTATGGGCTTTCAGTAGCCTATAGCTGGAGAGTCCCACATGTGACGACTGACTTCTTGCTTGTTCTCGGAGAAAGCATAGTTACTCACCTCTAACAGGTGTTCTCCAGGGACAGCAGGAATCAGTCCTCACAACTCTCCCTCCTCCCCTTGGAGTTGCTTCTTTTACCACCTTCTATTTTTTTTTGCCGTCTTTTAGCTATGTCATCTGATTGAGCAAGATGGAACCCTTGGGCGGGAAGGGGACCACACATGCATGGTGGCATCTCCCAAAGGCTTTCTTTGAAAGTTGGGGGGATGCTTCTGTGAGGGCTCCGTCGGTGCCATCATCACCCATATGTGAGGACTGATTCCTGCTGTCCCCGGAGGACATCTGTTACAGGTGAGTAACTCCACTAAATGGGAGATAAAGTAATCTATATTGATTATTTATTTTTGAATTATACAATTTGTCCTTTTTGAAATAATCTTTGTATATGTTTTAAGTTGACCATATTTCTATATATGTTTTTATGAGTTTGATGATATATATATTATCACAGTTCCTATCATTTCTTACATTTTTATAAATTATATATTACATTTTATTTGTAATATTTATTTGTGTTTATGTTTATTGATTTTAAGATACACCCCTAATGAAAAACAGTGGGCAAAACTGAAAGGGGATATTTTAAGGGCAACCAACCTTTTTGTTAAAATGGTAAATAAAGGAAAAGGAGACCGCTATGGCTTTTGAAAGAAGTAGCTGAAAAGGTGAAGAAAACGAGGAAGGCCTTCATGAAATGCAAGCGATCACAAAGAGAGGAAGACAGGCATCTATATTTGGAAAAACTTAGAGAAGCTAGTAAAGTAGTCAGGAAAGCAAAGATTCAAAAAGAGGAGGAAATAGCCAATGCAAAAAATAGGGGATAAGACATTTTTCGGATATGTTAGTGAGAAGAGGAAGGGCAAAAGTGATATTGTCAGACTCAAGGGTGAAGGGGAGGAATATGTAGAAGCTGATGAGGATAAAGCGGAATTGCTTAACAAATATTTCTGTTCTGTGTTCACAGATGAAGAACCAGGAGCAGGGCCTCGGAAAACGCACACTAACAGGAACAGAAGTGAGGGGCATCTTGAACAATTTTCAGAAGACTGTGTTCGTGAGAAACTAGCTAAACGTAAAGTAGACAAAGCGATGGAACCGGATGAGATACACCCTAGAATACTGAGGGAACTTGGGGACATTCTAGCAGCTTCACTGATTGACCTTTACAATGCCTCGTTGGAGTCAGGACTGGAGAGAGTCTCATGCGGTGCTTTTACATAAAAGCGGAAGTAAGGATGTGGTTGAAAATTGCAGGCCGGTTAGTTTAACTTCGGTGGTGAGTAAATTATTTGAAACGTTGCTGAAAGAGACAATAGTGAGGTTTCTGGAGTCCAGCGGATTACAGGATCCGAGGCAGCATGGATTCACCAGAGGCAGGTCTTGTCAGACAAATCTGATTGATTTCTTTGACTAGGTGACGAGGGAGTTGGACTGAGGGAGAGCCCTAGATGTGGTGTATTTAGATTTCATTAAAGCCTTTGATGCCATTCCTCACAGGCGACTTAAAAACAAACTGAGCATCCTAGGGATGGACTCTAAAGTTACTGCTTGGGTTAGAAATTGGTTGAGTGAGAGGCGACAAAGAGTACAGGTAAATGGAGCTCACTCTGAGGAGAAGGAAATTATCAGTGGTGTGCCCCAGGGATCTGTCCTTGGTCTGATTCTTTTTATCATCTTTGCTAGTGATATAGTGGAAGGGCTGTCTGGTAAGATTTTTCTCTTTGCAGATGATACCAAAATCTGCAATAGAGTAGACACCCAGGAAGGTGTAGATAACATGAGGAGGGATCTAGCTAAGCTTGAAGAATGGTCTAGAATTTGGCAGCTTTGATTTAATGTTAAAAAAATGCAAGGTCATGCATTTGGGCTGCAGCAATCCAAGGGAGCAATATAGTATAGGGAGTGAAGTACTTTTGTCCACTAAAGAAGAGCGGGACCTAGGCGTGGTTGTGTCTGATCTTAAAGTAGCTAAACAGGTAGAAAAGGCAGCAGCAAAAGCTAGAAGGATGCTTGGGTGCATACAGAGAGGAATGGCTATCAGAAAAAAGGAGGTGATAGTGCCTCTGTATAAGTGTTTGGTACGACCTCATTTGGAGTTTTGTGTGCAATTCTGGAGACCGCACCTTCAAAAAGATATAAACAGGATGAAGTCAGTACAGAGGGTGGCTACTAAAATGGTTAGTGGTCTTCATTATAAAGCATATGAGGACAGACTTAAGGATCTTAATATGTACACTTTAGAGGAAAGGCGGGATAGAGGTTATATGATTGAGACGTTTAAATACCTCCGTGGCATAAATGCACAGGGGGAGAGCCTCTTTCGATTGAAAGCAAGTTCTGCTACTAGGGGACATGGGATGAGTGTGAAAGGGGATAGATTCAGGAGTGATATGCGGAAATATTTCTTTACAGAAAGAGTGGTGGATCCATGGAATAGTCTCCCAATGAAGGTGGTAGAGATGAGGATGGTATCTGAATTCAAAAAAGCATGGGACAAACACAGAGGATCTCTAAAGGGAAAAAGGGGACTGTTGTAGTTGTTATGGAAGGACAGACTAGATAGGCCATGTGGTCTTTTTCTGTCAGCATTTTTGTATGTTTCTATGTTGCCGAAACATGCTTATGTAGGGTGAATCTGAGAATTGACATCAATCCAATATAGAACGTGAATTGCAATTAACTGTTGTGAGTTTATGTTTATGTTTATTAATCATTTGATATATCGCTTAGGCCAAAAGGCATTAAAGCGGTTTACAATAATATATAATTTTTACTCTTTGGTAGGTTAGTCAGTCTGCTTCAGAAGAAACTTTAAAAATAATACCGTAAAAGACCCCCTCCTTATTCTTTAATTATTTTTGTCGGGCATAAACCGTGGGAGGAGGATATCTGAAGCCCCCTCCGGTACAGTACATGTCCCTTTTTATTTTTTATACAATTGATTTAAGATACGAGTTTATAAACTCTCCATACTAAAGTAGACACTTATCTGGTAATCCACACGCGACATACACGTTTCGGGGTAATATCAACCCCTGTATCAAGCGCTCCCAATAATGATCCAGCGTGTTACCATATCCACATTACCAACAGGCAAAAAACGTGCACGTCGCGTGTGGATTACCAGATAAGTGTCTACTTTAGTATGGAGAGTTTATAAACTCATATCTTAAATCAATGGTATAAGAAATAAAAAGGGACATGTACTGTACCGGAGGGGGTTTCAAATATCCTCTTCCCACGGTTTATGCCCGACAAAAATAATTAAAGAATAAGCAGGGCGTCTTTTACGGTATTATTTTTGAGGATCTTAGGTGATTGATTACCGTAGGGGATTATTTGGTGGATTGTCAGAAGAAACTTTGACACTTTTGGTAGAGGACAGAGAGTGTTTTGCAGGTGTGCATGGTTGGGGTTGGAATGTTTTGGGAAGCTGATGAATATGGGAGAGGCTATTCCATTTGCAGAGCTTGAGGAAGAGTATATGGGAGAGGGGAGATTTTATTTATGTATTACAGGTGCAAAGTTATCTGAAGAAATGGGGATGGGGAAGGAGGGGCAGGAGAGTGCAGGCTTCATGGTGGTCTATGTAGGGGTTAAAGGGATTGATACCCTCTCCTAAATACCTATACAATTTAGTTAATTTCCAGAAATATGGCTTTATGAAGGCATAGGAGGAAGGATATTGGGGAGGATTGGACACAGATGCAGTGGAAGTTGGTGCCAGAGGAAGTGGGGAATGTACTTGTTACTTACTGTTATTTGTTTCTAGTTTAATGTAAACTGTTCTATACAAAGTGTTCTATGTAAACTGTTATCTCCAGGAACAAGCAGGAATGAGTCTTCACATATGGGTACGTCGGTACCGACGGAGTCTGCGCGGGAACGCTTCCCAGCATCCAATCAGAAAGCTTTTGGAAGCATCCCAACACGCCTGCGTACTGGCTTCCCGCCTTCCCAACTGCCTCTCCACAGTTTTCATTTTTCCGCGGAGCCGGCAGGACCTCCTTCTGTCACCGCAGAAAATTCTTCTTTTATTTTTTTTAGTTTTCTTGTGGTCGCGGCTGCCTTCCTCGACGCCACCAGTACCGCCGGTGTTTCTTTTTTCTTTCTTGTAAATTTTTTTCCTTTTTAAGGAATATATTTTTCTTCCTTAGTGTCTCACAGTTCTCAGGCCTTCTAGGCCTCTCCATTTTCATTCATGGAACCGCCAGCCACTTTCCCCAAGAAATGTACAAACTGTCGCGGTACAACTTTATTTTTAGACACAATTGGTGTCTAACCTGCTGTTTAACCTGCTGTCTAACCTCCGGAGCCCTCGGGCAATACTATTGTGAGAAGAAGTTTTCAACATCGAGTTCCCCTCGACACGCGGTCCCCCTCCAACTTCAGGGCACCGACCATATCTTCTTCTACACAGGATCAGGTAACCCAAAAACAGTCTGTTAAGACTAGCCAGTCCTCGAGTGGCAGTTCTCATGCACAGCATAGAGATGCCTATGGCCTTGTCCTCGAGAATCCACTGGCTTCAAAACCCCGGTGGGAGTCTTCGGCCTCCAAAGCCTGTGTGGGCTTTCAGGTTGTTCCTGAGGTTCACCCCTCACAGAACATACCTGAGCCATGCCCGGTGGTGGCATCCGCTTCGAGCGGTACCGATACCCCGGCATGGGCATTGGTGTTGGATGAAACATTCCTCACCAAGGATCGTCATCTGGCGTCCTCGGTACCTGCGGGGCCGGTGGATACGTTCCAGATCGACCTTCCAGTATCGGTACCGACACCGATACTAGTACCGACGTCGGTACCCTCCAGACGTGCATCGATAGACTCGCTTCCTTCGATGCCGAGTCTGGAATCGATGTCCAGTCTGGAGGACTGGGTACCGACTCGCCTTGGTACCGACTCCTGTAGGTACCGAAGGCTCGGTTCCAATAATTCGGATCCGCAACTCTCGGTTCCTCCGATACCGTTAGAGTTGCCACCGGCTGGTCTTCATCCACCGGTATCAGATACGGTACCGAGGTCGGTACCGATATCCACAGTACCATTGCTGTCGGTACCTTCCATGCTTCTCTCGTCAGGCTCGCTTCCCTCGATGCCGAGTTTGGAATCGATCCCTAGCATGGACGATCTGTTACCGACTGTCGCTGGTTCTGACCTGCAGTACCAGCGACCACCATCTAAGGATCCCATACTGCACCATTCAGGATCTTCTATTCCTATATACTTGAATAGATCTCTCGGTGCCAACGCTAGTTCTTCATCAGATCTAGCCTATCCAAGGGAAGTTCCCTCTGGGGATCCTTCTTTCCAGACTTTCCTCCTGGATATGGCAAAATCACTTGCCATTCCTATTCCTGGACAAGATCCTACACAAAGGAATACAGAATACCTCTCTGTTCCTAGCAAAGCAAAGGACAATATAATGCTTCCTTTGCATCATTCTTTGCAGGATCTTCTTCTACGAATGTGGGAAGCTCCTTTAAAGGTACCCCCACCTTCCAGAGCAACTGATCTCCTATATCAGGTGCCCCCCTCTCCAGGGTTTCAAGACTCAACTTCCTCATCATTCCATTGTGGTAGAATCAGCAATGAGGCGAGTGAAGAGTAATAAAAAGCACTCTTCTTGTCCGCCAGGTCGTGAGTCTAAGACACTAGATGCCTTTGGACGTCAAACCTTCCAGACGTCCATGCTTTCAGCAAGAATTCTCTCATATATTTTTTATATGGGTTTATCTCTTGAGGAGGTCACAAAGAAATTACATCTCTTGACTCCTTTTCTTCAAGAGCCCAGGTGTAAAGACTATTCCTTACTGGTTAGTCATACTCAAAATATCTCTAGGTTTCTTACTCGTGCTACCCTAGACTCCTTTGAGTCTGTTAGCAGTACTTCTGCTGTAGCTATAGGGGCACGACGTAGAGCCTGGCTTCAAGCTTCAGACTTGGACAAGTGGGCACAAGAAAGACTGGGAAATACTCCTTGCACTGGAGAAAATCTCTTCAACAAGGATTCTTTACTCCAGGTTACTTAGTTATCCACTGACTTTCCTTTTTCCAGAGGCTGTTCTACGCCGCCTTCTTTCCCAGTAGGTAGGAGATGTCCTACCAAACTTTCTTCCCCTAGGGGGAGAAGGTTTTACCCATCATCTGCCCATCATAAAGATGTTCCCAAACACGGGAAACATCGCCCTGGTCTGAAGAATCCACAACCTCAACAGGGTCAACAAACCCAGCAGTAGCAGGGTTTCAAATAGATCATTGTCCCTCTTGGTTGGTGGTTAGGGTGGCATTCTGCTTCTTTCACTGGCAGTATCTGCACTAAATTTATCCCAACCTACCTAGATATCTCTTCATGAGACATCTTTTTTCTAAGAATCTTTATGATGATCATGCCCATAACAGTTTCCTCTTCCTCTTGAAGGAAAGAGAGGTAACAACTATCAATGGACAGTTGTTTCCCTGTACTGGCATGTCATATCTCACCTGTCAGAGACTTCCTCTATAGTCGGTCTCTTGCAACTCTGTCTTACCTCCCTCTTCCTACAACATTTGGTTGTAAGAGTGGTTCTTTTACACCGGTAAGCTCCTATAGTCCTCTACCTGTTCTACTGGGGCATTCTCCCTTCTGGAGTTCTTTTTCCCCCTTGTTACCTTAGGGGCAGCTCATCACACAATAGGAAGTTCTATCAGGACTGTTTCTTTTTCCCAATCTAAAAAACAGGAAAAAAGAAAAAAAAAATTTCTATGCTGCCCTGGTAGTTGCTGCAGATACAGCAATTCCTAGTGGTTAAGCCATTGGTTGTGTTCTCTACGCAACCAGGGCTTCCCCTCCACTAGCAATCCTCCTAGCCTTAGTGCTAAGTCCCAAACAGGTTATTAACCTTGTTTGGGAAACCCTATTATCACAGTCTGGTTGGTTAACTTCTATTCTTTGCCTTGGCAGAATAGCTGGTCACCTGCTGGATTTCCAATGTCAGCTTTTTCTTCTAACCAACCTGCAGCATGCTCTCTGCATCTCTACAGAGTAGCTTTGCACTATGGGCCCTTGCTAGAGAGCATTACTATCTTGCCTAGCAGATAACCCCAGATGGTGAGGGGGAGGGGGTTCCCCCAGTCATGTCTGGCGGGTATTCCCTGCCCTTTCCATCTTATCGTAAATCTCTTTTGAGGCTTAAGCCTCAGGCCTTTCATTACATGAATGCCTAAAGAAGGGCCATCTCCCTGGCTTGGCCCATATCTCCTTGAGTCTTCTCGTCAGAGATAAATTTCTTCAATGGCAGCTAGAGGACGCCTAATACCCATCTTGCCCTCATAGGCGGATCACTAGGGTATTTTCCTCCAGAGGCGTCCTCTATCCATTCTCCATACTGCAATTCTGGAGATATTTGGACTTCCTGTCTGCAGACTGAAGTTATCCTCTGCAATTTTCACGTAGGCCAACCTGGTTATTCAAGAGCTCAAATTCTGCAAAGAATTCAGCCTTCTTCTTGTCAGAGAGACCTTTCCTCTGACTCTGCCAGTCATAACCAGGAGAAAAGGATTCTCTATTTATCTATTCAAGCAGGTATCAACCTTCTTGCTGTCAGATGAATCTTCCTCTCTCCCTATATCCCTAGGGGGGATGGGGTTCTGTGGACATCTCTCCATCCATATACCTGGGGACATCTGTCTATATGCCTGCCTATTCATCTATATCTATCTATCTATCTATCTATCTATATCTATATCTATATATATCTGTGTGTCGTCTGCCCATACATATCTCTTTATAGATATATGCATATATACCCTATATGGGTATATATATATATATATATATATATATATATATATATATATATATATATATATATTATAGATATGAGATATATTTTTAGATAGATCTGTATCCATCTACTTATCTATCTGTCTGTTAGGTTCAAATATCCTTACATTCCTATATGATCCTGACAGATGGGCACTACCCCTATCAATGCTGTCCCAGCATACTTAGGGGGCTACACCTATAACCACTTCCTGTGGTAATTAACAAACTTTTTCCGTACCATAACCTTTTCAGGTTAGGTACTCCTGAAGCTCTCCATGTACCTTTTTCTTTCCTAATTGACCCCATTTAGGAAAGACATTGCGGAGCTTCAGTTGCTCTAAAGCTTAGCGCTCCTGAGTCTGTCCTTACTTTCTTATCAGATACAAGGGTCTCCCCTACATTCCAGTTGGGTCAGACTCATTTTTTCTCTTGGTCCTAGATTTGTACTATTTTTGGACCAAAACAGCTTAAGCTTTCTTTACTAGTTCCTTCTGCGTCTCCGCTGAAGCTCTACCTCTCTTACTACCCCAGTTTTTCCCCTTTGGCTATTTTTCTCACCCTGAAGGGTTCTGACCTCCACTTGTTTTTATTCTACTTTATTACCTCTACTTCTCAGTGAGGTACCCCTTGAGCACATTCACTGGCTCTTCTATCAGATCCATATGTAGCTCAGTGCACTTGCGCAGTGCCAACAAGGGAGGCCCAGATTACATTATTTCCCTACTAAATGCCCTTGATACAGGGTCTTCCCCTTTTGAAGCCCTGTTCTAACCAGCTGTTCCACAGCTCCTTTTCTGTATTCAACTCCTACCCTCCATCCCCAGGATGCCTGAGGTCCTGAGGAATAGCATGGCTCGTTCTAGACTTGCAACATGCTAGGACTCCCTCCGGGCATCTGAGCTTGGGAGTCCCCATATGTGAAGACTCACTCCTGCTTGTTCCTGGAGATAGCACAGTTACTTACCTGTAACAGGTGATCTCTGGGAACAGCAGGAATAAGTCTTCACAACCCACCCACCTCCCCTAGGAGTTGCATTTCTCTATCTCTGTCTTTCCCTTCCTTGCTCTCTCTCTCTCTTTGTCTCAGCTTTAAAACTTAACAGAGGAGAGGCAGTTGGGAAGGCGGGAAGGCAGCACGCAGGTGTGTTGGGATGCTTCCAAAAGCTTTCTGATTGGACGCTTGGAAGCGTTCCCGCGCAGACTCCGTCGGTACCGACGTACCCATATGTGAAGACTTATTCCTGCTGTTCCCAGAGATCACCTGTTACAGGTAAGTAACTGTGCTTTACTGTTTCACTGGTCAACATTGAAATCGTTACTGACTTTAAAAGGCCCTAATCTATAGTATTTTGATGAGCTGAACACGAATATAACATTTAAAAAGTTTTATTGGCTCTCGTTTTGAAGATATTGCATGTAGTTCATTTTTGATTTTCACCGTGTAAATTTATCCAGTAGGACATCAACAACATCCTAAATAAGCCTTGAATGATGTAATATTGCATCACATTGCATAATACCAGCATGCACATATCATCCAGAGTTGATTGCATCATTTTCTGATGCAATGCAATACTACTGCCAGACGGCTGCTGAAGCCATCTGACGTCAGCAGTGCAGTCAGAAAGGTTGAGCATTTAAAATATTTCAGACTGTGTGCGAGACAGTTTAAGCTACTGTTACATGTAACTTTTTTTAATCATATAATTTTAGCCATTTAGGTACAATACAGAACAGTAATGCCGCGAAAGTGCGTTAATACCGTTGACAATTTCTGCTACATTTGTGGGAAAGTGACATTTGCCAACCAGAAGAAAAGTATCACTTCTCAACTGAAGAAGGCATTTCATCTTTACTTCGGATGCAAGATTGGTGACCAAGACAAGCCTTGGGCCCCGCATATATGCTGCGCTACATGTACAACACAGCTTTTACAGTGGTTGAATTGCAAAAAACCATCAATGCTGTTTGCAGTTCCCATGGTGTGGAGAGAGCCAAGCAACCACATAAATGACTGTTACTTCTGCTTGGTTCCTCCTCTTTCCAGCGGAATAACGAAGCAAAAGAAGTCTAGCATAGTCTACCCAAAAATTCCATCTGCATTGAGACCAGTTCCACATGGTGAGGGACTTCCTATTCCAGAACCTCCATCAGAATATTCTCTTGATTCATCTGACGAGGACAACAGTGAGCCGACCTGTTCTTCTCCTGGTCTGTCAGCATGTAGTGACCCAGATTTTCACTGGGATGCATTATCAACTCCACACAGAATAACACAGGAAGAACTAAATGACCTAGTTTGTGATTTGGACTTATCCAAGAACAAGGCAGAATTGCTAGGATCAAAACTCCAACAATGGTATCTTCTAGAAGAAGATGTCAATATTACTCCATATCAAAAGCGCCACCAGCAGTTGGCTGGTGATATCTTCAGAAAGGAAAGTAATCTGGTATTCTGTTCCAATATTGAAAGCCTCATGAATGCCTTAAAAATCACTCATGACCCACAAGACTGGAGTCTGTTTAAAGACTCTCTGAAACTGAGTCTGAAGGTTGTGCTTTTGAACAATGGAAACAGTCTTCCATCTATTCCAGTAGCACATGCCGTCCACATGAAAGAGACGTACGATAACTTAAAGCATCTACTGACTTCCATTAACTATAACAAGTACAGCTGGCACCTCTGTGGTGACTTGAAGGGAGTTGTCCTTTTAATGGGACTGCAGCAGGGATATATAAAATACATGTGTTTTTTATGTGAGTGGGATAGCCGAGCAAGGGATTGGCACTACTTGCGGAAGGAATGGAATCACAGACAAAATGTAACAGTTGGAGAGAAGAATATCCAGCACCCAGCTCTGGTTGAGGCTCACAAAATCCTGCTACCACCCCTTCACATCAAACTAGGTTTGATGAAAAACTTTGCGAAAGCCATGGACTGCACTTCGCCAGCTTTCCGATACCTGCATGAAAAATTCCCTTGACTCAGCGAAGCAAAGATTAAAGAGGGAGTTTTTGTGGGAGCTCAGATTCGAGAGCTCTTCAAAGCTGACCGGTTCAACAACTTGCTGCAGGGTGATGCGAAACAAGCATGGAATGCTTTTCGCCTAGTGTCAACAAACTTTCTCGGGAATGTTAGGGCAGAAAGCTACCAGGAACCAGTAGAAGACATGCTGATGCAGTATCAGAAACTTGGCTGCAATATGTCTCTAAAGATACATTTCCTTGATTCTCATCTCGATTTCTTTCCTGACAACTGTGGTATGGTTAGTGATGAACAGGGCGAATGTTTTCACCAGGATATCACAACGATGGAGCAAAGATACCAGGGAAAATGGTCCACTACAATGCTGGCTGACTACTGCTGGACACTCCCCAGAGAAGCTCCCGAACAGCTGTACAAGAGACAGGCAAAAAAAATCTAAGAAGTAGTCTATGACTTGGTTTTTACAGGTATTAACAGAAGGCCTATTATATTTACTGTTGACATGCATTTCATGACGTAAACATTAATTCTTGTAGATTACAAAAAAAACTAGAGCTAACTTTGCAATTTCACTGTCATATTCATGTTCAGCATATAAAAATTGATAAGAAATGACTTTTTATTTCAGTAACATGACTTTTGTAAAACTTTGTTGACCAGTGTTTTCGTTATATGTAAACCACACTGATTTCAAAGAGCGTGGTATATAAAAGCAAATAAATAAATACATACACTTATAAAAGAAAATGCACATAAGATCCTCTGTAGATGGTATTATACAACAGATAGCTTTTAAAATTTATTCCCAAAGATAGATGATTTGTGTTGGAGGGGATGTGATGAATGGGGGAGCTTTCAACATATCTGGTGGCACTGTCCAATCATTAGGCAATTTTGAGGAATGATTAACAGGAATACAAATACCATTATGCACCAAATGTTTTTTTTCTATTTTATTTTTTTTATTTGAACTGTTTTTTTTATACCTCCCCTTCATTGGGCATGTATTTGAAAAAACTGGAAAGGACACAGAGAAATGGAAAAGCTTACAGATGTTCAAAAATAATGTTTTGTACTAGAGAATGGAAAATGGATAATGTTGCAGGATTATTTTGATCAGAGACTAAAGGTATAAGATACATGAATCTACAAAAGAGGTGGTAATAACGATTTGTTAAAGTGGAATTGGAGGTTAGGTGTAGAGGTATCCTGCCGGAGGGGGAGGAGAGGGACTCAATGATGACTTGAATTGCATTATGTAATAATCTCCAGGAACAAGCAGGAATGTAGTCCTCACATATGGGTATCGTCGGTACCGACGGAACCTGCGCGGGAACGCTCCCCAGCATCCAATAGGAAAGCTTTTGGGAGCATCCCACAGCACCTGCGTGCTGCCTTCCCGCCTTTCCCAACTGCCCCTCTCCAGTTCTTCGTTTTCCACAGAGCCAGCAGGTCGCACTTCCTGTCACTGCAGAAAATATCCCATTTATTCTTCTTTTTCGTGGTCGCGTCTGCCTTCCTTTGACACTACACCGGTACCACCGGTTCTTTCTTTCTTTTCCTAAAAAAAAAAAAAAAATTTCTGGAGTCTCCAGCTTTTTTCTCCTCTGGTGCCACGTGCCATTTTTGGGCACTAGGCCCAACTTTCCTCTACAATGGAAAAACCCTACCCGCTTCGGGTTTTAAAAAGTGTTCCAAGTGTAGCGGTACCATCTCCGTCACCGACATCCATGAGTGGTGCCTCAAATGTTTAGGTCCTGACCACTCTTATCTCTGAGTGTGTTGCCTGTGGGGTGATGTCAAAGAGGGATCGGCAAAACCGAGCTGCTAAACTTAGCACCCTTTTTCCCTCCGATGCAGCATCTGTGGCATCAACATCTTCCAGGGCTTCGTCTTCCTCCCATGGATCTCAGGTAACTAAACATAAGTCTAGCCGGTCCTCAAAGGGTAGATCTCCTTCTAAGTATTGAGATGCCTCTGGCGTTGCCCTTGAGGGACTCACACTGGCAAAATTGCCCAGGCAGGAGACTTCGGCTTCCAAACCATCATCGGGGCTCCAGGATGTTCTCGAAGCCCCAACCTTGGCAGAACTACTGGTGCCATGCTCTGGGTTACTGGCCGCTTTGTCCGGTACCGATACCCAGGCATCGATGACGTCGATAGACCAGAGATTTTTGGCTATTGAACGCAGTCTGGCGGCTCTTCTCTCGGCATCGATGCCCCCGAAACTGCTTCAGACAATTCAACCGGTACCAGTACCGGCTCCTACATCGGAACCGGGGCCAATTGCATCGACGTCAGCAGGTGAACTACCGGTACCGACGCATGCTGTGCCCTCCGGTACTGACAAGTCGGTACCGAACCCTGTCGATACTGACTTCGATCGGTACCGGTATCATGCGCTGCACGATTACCCGGACAGGAGATACTTTGAATCCTCCGACGAGTCTGAAGACTCTGACAGCTCTGTCGATACCAGAGTATTTCTTCCTGAGGATTCTTCCTCTCCTAAACGTAGGATGTCTCCTCCAGAGGATATATCCTTCCAGGATTTCATCCAGGATGTGGCAGTGGCTCCTGAAACAGAGCCTAGGGCTAAGGAACTGGAGATTCTACAGTATCCTAAAGCTCCCAAAGAGGCAGCTACTTTGCCTATTCTTGAGATCTTACATGATCTCATGCTAAGGATGTGGGAAACACCTCTCACCACTTCTCCTCATTCTTGTAGGCTCGATACCATGTATCGAGTCCCTCCCTGTCCTGGATTTCAAAAAACTCAGCTGCTCCACTATTCCATGGTGGTGGAATCAGATATGAGAAGGATCAAGAGTGCAAAAAGACATGCATCTAATCCTCCAGGACGCGAATGTAGAACTCTTGATGCTTTTGGCCGTTGAACCTTCCAGGCCTCTATGCTTTCTGCCAGGATTAGTTCCTACATTTTATATATGGGAATGTTCCTTAAGGAAGTTACAGGAGATCTAGAGCTTATGAGCCCTCTCCTTCCTGCTCAGGATGTTTCCAAATTCATAAATCGTGCAGCTTTTGACTGTTTTGAGTGCATAAGCAGAACTTCTGCTATTGCCATAGGCGCACATAGGATTGCCTGGCTCCAGGCATCTGACTTGGAACTTTGGGTACAGGACAAACTGGGGAATATTCCTTGCACAGGAGAGAATCTCTTTGGCAAAAATTAGCAAGAGAAAGCTAATGAGTTAGATGCTGATAATCTCACCTTGGATAGATTATCAAAATCTACAGCTGATCCTGCAAGGAAAAAGTCCTACAAAAAAAACATTCTTCACTAGAAAGAAGAAATTCTACCCCTCCTATACCCATCAAGGGCATCGTTCAGTTCAGTCTGCCCAAAAGGGTCAGCAGCAACCTAAACAAAGGAAAACAAAGACTGCTAAGCCTCAACCGGCTCAGCAGACTCAGCCTCCACAGGGGCTTTGACTCCTATCTAGAGAACTCTGGAATTTGTTATCGGAGGATGTAGTAAAGGCTGTTAGTGTAGCTGGGTTTAAAAAAGGTTTTGACAAGTTCCTGGAGGAAAGGTCCATAAACCATTATTAAGAAGGGACCCAGGATATCAATGCTTGAACCAATACAAGCATTGTGGAACCTGTGTCCCTTGGGGAAACTGCTAGGTACATATGACCTAGATTGGCCACTGTTGGAAACAGAATACTGAGCTTGATGGACCTTGGTCTGACCCAGTATGGCATATCTTATGTTCTTATGTTCTTAACTTTGTCTTCCTGGCCCTGAATGGGCTAGAGCCTTCCACCATTCCAGGAAGGTTATGTTATTTTGCCCCCAGATGGGGCCAGATAACAGCAGAAATTTGGACTCTATCCATTGTAAGAGAGGGATACACGCTTCACTTCCTCAGCATGCCCCCTCCTACAGTGGTAAGACAGTTCAATTCTCAGACCTCTCTCAACTCCCAGTTAGATCACGAGGTCACTCTGCTTCTTGCCCAAAGGGCAATAGAAGAAGTACCCATTCATCAACAGGGTGCAGGGTTCTATTCCCCCTTTTTCCTTATTCCAAAGAAAACAGGAGGGCACAGACACATTTTGGATCTCAGAGAATTGAACAAATTCCTGTTCAAAGAGAAATTCAAAATGATTTCTCTGGGAACTCTTCTGCCATACCTTCAGAGTCAGGATTGGCTTTCTTCTCTAGATCTCAAGGATGTGCACACTCATGTTCTCATCCATCCATCTCTCCGAGATTTCTTTGCTTTCTATTTCAAGGGAAGCACTACCAATACAGAGTTCTTCCTTTTGGCCTGGCCTCGGCACCAAGGGTGTTCACAAAATGCATGGCAGTGATGGCAGCATTTCTCCGCACCCTAAAAATATTTGTCTTCCCTTACTTGGACGATTGGCTTATTCGAGCCCCATCAGAGCCAGAGTCCAGGATTTCTCTATCTCGCACAATGCGTATCCTTCAATATTTGGGACTTGTTATAAACTTCCCAAAATCCAACCTAGCTCCCACTCAGTCTCTAGAGTTTATAGGAGCCCTGCTGGATACCAGACAGAAAAGGGCCTATCTTCCACAGTCCCGCTGCCTTCGATTGTGCAGTTAGCTTCCCAAGCAATCCTAAAGTCTCACCTCACTGTTCTGGAAATGTTACAATTGCTAGGCCACATGGCATTCACCGTGCATGTGGTCCCTTATGCCCGCTTCCATATGAGGGCAGCCCAGTGGACTCTATCCACGCAGTGGACTCAGGCGTCAGGTTGCCTGTCAGACAAAATAGCAGCCTCAGATTGTCTTATTTTGTCTCTCCAATGGTGGCAGTCACCCCACAATCTGTTGGTGGGGTCCCCTTTTCAGCAACCCCCACCTCAAGTAACTCTAACAACAGATGCCTCACAAGTGGGTTGGGGAGCCCATTTGCACGGCCTCTCTACCCAGGATACCTGGACTCCACAGGAGACCAATCTACACATCAATCTCCTAGAGCTCAGAGCAATCTTTCTTGCTCTTCGAGTATTTCACACCCAGCTCAGCTACAAAACTGTCCTAATTCAAACGGACAACCAGGTAGCCATGTTCTATGTGAACAAGCAGGACGGAACAGGCTCTCTGTTGCTCTGCAATGAAGCTTTGCTACTTTGGGCCCTTGCCAGAGAGCATCAGATTCATCTCCTTGCAGTGTATCTTCCAGGCATTAAAAACTCTTGGGCAGACAGACTCAGTCGAATTCTGCTTCCACACGAATAGTCTCTCCATTCAGACCAGGTGGCCAAATTTTCCAATTTTGGGGAACCCCGGACATAGACCTCTTTGCAAGTCTGCTGAATGCCAAACTTCCCCGGTTCTGTTCCAGAATTCCAGGGTTGTCAGGCCAGGGATGCCTTCCTCCTCCATTGGGGTCGGGACTTCCTGTATGCCTTCCCACCCATTCCCCTAATTCCCAGAACCCTCTTCAAGCTTCAGAGAGACAGAGGCCGTATGATTCTCATAGCCCCACATTGGCCACGACAAGTGTGGTACCCTCTGCTCTTACATCTCTCTCAAGCTCCATCTCTGGAGTTAGGATCTGCTCCAAATCTCCTATCCCAGGAGGACGGGATGCGGTGGCATCCCAATCCCCAGTCTCTACATCTCAGGGCCTGGTTGCTGAAAGCCTAGAACTTCACGGTCTTAACCTTTCTCAGCAAGTAAAGGACATCCTTTATGCTTCCAGAAAACCATCCACAAGACGCTCTTATGCTTTCAAGTGGAAAAGGTTTACCATATGGTGTTCGCAGAAGGGTCTTAACCCTCTTGCAATACCTCTGGAATCATTACTGGAATATCTCCTTCATTTGTCTAATGCAGGGCTTAAGACCAATTCAGTGTGAGTTCATTTGAGTGCTATTGCAGCTTCCCTCAAACCTTTAAATGGGCAACCGATTTCCTCTCATCCTATCATAGCGAGATTTATGAGAGGCCTTCTTCTAACTAAGCCTCCCCTTAAGCCACCATCGGTGGCATTTGATTTAAATCTGGTTCTTGGCCAGCTCATGAAGCCGCCTTTTGAACCATTAGCTACTACCTCATTAAAATTCCTTTCCTGGAAGGTTATTTTTCTTATTGCAATCACATCAGCACGTCGCATTAGTGAGTTGCAAGCATTGGTGGCTGATCTCCCTTATACAAGGTTCCATCATGATAAAGTAGTCCTTAGAACTCATCCTCACTTTATGCCAAAGGTGGTTTCACCTTTTCATTTAAACCAAGCAGTTTACCTTCCTGTTTTTTTCCCAAGGCCTCATGCCTCTAATGCAGAAAGGAATCTTGATACTTTGGACTGTAAAAGAGCTTTTGCCTTTTACTTGCAAAGAACGCAGCAACATAGAAAGTCCTCTCAACTCTTTGTTGCTTTTGATCCTGGTCATTTAGGGCTTCCAGTCTCCAAAAGGACTCTGTCCAACTGGATTGCACAGTGTATATCTTTTGCCTATCGGAGTAAGAACCTTCTTCTTGAAGGCCATGTCACAGCGCACAATGTCAGAGCCATGGCAGCCTCTATGGCTCATCTTCACTCTGTGTCTATCGACGACATCTGTCGAGCAGCTACCTGGGCCTCTGTTCATACCTTCACAGCCCATTACTGCTTGGACAAGGACTCCCACCGGGATGCCTTGTTTGGTCAGGCTGTTCTTCAACACCTGTTCCAGACTTAATCAACTCCTACCCACCATCCTTGGTAGGATGCCAGAGATCCATGGGGGAAAGTGGAGCCCTTTCAAAAGGGCACACAACTTCTGGGGCTTCTCCCTGGCATCTGTAGCTAGGGAGTCCCCATATTTGAGGACTACATTCCTGCTTGTTCCTGGAGATAGCATAGTTACTCACCTGTAACAGGTGATCTCTGGGAACAGCAGGAATTTAGTCTTCACAACCCGCCCACTTCCCCTAGGAGTTGTATCTCTCTATCTTTCTTTCTCTCTTTCCCTCTCTCTCTCTCTCTTTGTCTCAGCTATAAACTCAACTGGAGAGGGGCAGTTGGGAAAGGCGGGAAGGCAGCATGCAGGCGCTGTGGGATGCTCTCAAAAGATTTCCTATTGGACGCTGGGGAGCGTTCCCGCGCAGGCTCCGTTGGTACCGACGATACCCATATGTGAATGTTTAATATTTAATGTTTAAAATCACTTGATATACCGCCCCCCATTACACCGGGGCGGTTTACAATAAAACTTAAAAATACATAATTTAAGAAAGGGAAGGAAAAGTGACAATCATATAAGAGAGGAAAAAAAAAGGACAGATTGTAAAAGGAAATACAGTGAAAACAGGGGTCATGGGAGACCAAATTCCTGCTGTTCCCGGAGATCACCTGTTACAGGTGAGTAACTATGCTTTATCTCTTATTGTTGGAAAAATCTTAATAAAACATGAAAGTTCAAAAACAAATTCTGCTAGGCTCATGAAGCGGTATTGTTGGGCAGAGGGACATCTGGTTTTCCTGTCTGCACTGAATATAGCTAGCTTTAATAACCTGCAGACTGCCTTTCAGCGGTACTGCATGTTTCTGGGTGAAGTGAGAACTCCACTTTCCTGTATGTGACCGCATAGTATGACGGCAGAGACCTGCAGAGCTCCACTTCATGACTTCTCAGTGTGGCCCAAGAAGGGATATTGTAGGTCTCTCTTCTTGGCTGTTGGGATGTTGCCTTCTGCACAGGCTAAGGACCCATCTGGACTAGGAGTTTTTATTGGCCCTGGGTGAGCGCATTATTCATACATGGGCATGGCTCTCTATCCCTTGCTACCCTAAGGGATGGGCCTACTTTAACCAGGACTCCTAGTATATCAGGTTCCTGGCCCCTACTCTCTTAAAGTTTGACCCTGGTAGGGCATAAACTTTGATCCTTTCACCTTACTGCACCTTATGCCTGAAACAAACCACCTGTATCTTTGTCAGGTTTCATCTCTCCCCCTTTTCAAATCCATGCTAAAGGCTCACCTCTTTCAGGCCACTTTTGGATCTTAATCCTTTGTTCTCCTTCTGTCTCTAGCCCTTCTCTTCTGTGGCCTTGTTCTCATCTATTGTACTATCTGTCTTGATTAGATTGTAAGCTCTGATGAGCAGGGACCATCTTTTATATTTGTCTGTACAGTGCTGCGTATGCCTTGTAGTGCTATATAAATGATTAATAATAATTAATAGTAGTAGTAGCATAGAGTAGCTCTTCTTGGAAGCCTGGGTCAGGAGTAGTCTCTGCTTATGGTCCAGTGGGCCTCTATGTCCTTAGCTTTTCAGAACCCCTGGGCAGTCCAGTCTAGACTGTAGCTCAGTCTTGTACTCTAAAGGTTCGGTGTGAGCCCTGTGGCGCTACAGGAGTTGCATCTAAGGATTCCTTGGCTGGGTACTTCAGCGTTTCCTGCTTCCTCAGGAGTGGAGCAGTTCTCTCCACCTGGGTGTATGGTTGTGCCTTAGTGGGCCTCTCTGCCATTGAGGGCTCGGAGAGGGTCCTTCTCTGGTCTCAGGTGTAAGGCCTCTCTGGAGGATTGGTTCCTTACAGTGGCTTCCTGCATCCACCAGGTAGTGTCCATTCTGTGGCCCTTTTCTAAAAGACAATCAATCTGACAGTGTCTTGCACTTTGAAGGCTCGGTAGTCCTGCTATTATCCTTTCTTTCTCATCAGAGAAGTTTTTGAAAGGATCCCTCACTGTGTCTGCTGGGCTTGTGCAGATGGTTGCATGAAATTTGCTAGTTCCTCCCGTTGTCCAGATCTTTTTTTGTACCTTCTTGGTGGTTTGAGGAAACTGCTGGTAGAAGTCAAATCCTTTGTTTGTTTTATTTGGGGTTTTTTTGTCTGCTGGCCTTAGGAGGCCATTGGATCAATATGCATTCTGGTCCTTGTTTGTTTTCTTGTGTGAAGTCCTACACTTGGCGCCTTTGGCGACTAGTCTATCCTGAGCATTGTCTTCCTCTCACCCTAGGTCCTGACTGCTTGAGTACATCCTTCTCATCTGGACTGGCCTAGCAGGATGATAAGGAAGATTTTGCACACCTGATCATTTCCTTTCCTTGAATCTTAATAGACCAGTTCAGGACCTGCTTTGGAGAACTCCTATTTCAGGTTGGGAAGCCTTCTACCTTTATTGTTCACATTGTTCATATCAGTGCCTGAAAGATAACACAGGTCTGCAAAAAAATTTTTTTCGAGAGCTGTTTTGGTTATTCCACATAATCTTTGTTTTTTGGTGCGCTGAATCCGAAAATGACCTCCATTTTGTCATAGGACATCACGTTTCCTGACAATTTAGGTAACTATGTTAAATAAGGCAATACCTCAAAATAAATGGAAATAAACTTATAAAATTAAAGTTTTATTACAATATTTTCATGAAAATCCTTTTTTGAACTGAAATGAGCTCACCTACACACACTAAACTCGATTCTTCTTCCTTGTGAGGCTCCTCTTGGTGCATTTACGCTTGTGAGTAGCATCTGGAATGTCTCTCTGAAGCATCCAACAGTAGTCTGCCATCATTGTAATGCTCCATTTTCCCTGGTATCTCCTTTCCATCTCTTTAATGTCTTGGTGGAATCATTCACCTTGTTCCTCACTCACAGCTCCCAAATTTTCAGGAAAGTAGTCAAGGTGGGACTGGAGGAAATGCACTTTCAAACTCATCAGGCAACTTAAAGCTTGAAATGCTTTCAGCATTCATCCGACGATCTTTTTGTAGTGAGGATCTTTGTCATTGCCTAAAAATTTCTGGTCTGGTCCGACGAACACACCTTCCTTCAATTTTGCCTCCGACAGGCCTGGAAACTTGGTGACCAAGTATTTGAAGCATTCTCCATCTCTTGGAAGTGATTTTACGAATTGCTTCATCAATCCCAATTTTATGTGGAGAGGTGGTAGAAGAACTTTATGGGAAGGTACCAAAGTTTCTTGGAGGACATTTTTTTCACCGACTGTTAGCACCCTCGGCTGCCAACTCTTCTTGGTCCAGTGATTTTGTCGGTCTCGACTGTCCCATAGACACAGAAAACAAGGATATTTGGTATCTCCAGGAACAAGCAGGAATGAGTCTTCACATATGGGTATGTTGGTACCGACGGAGTCCGCGTGGGAACGCTTCCCAGCGTCCAATCAGAAAGCTTTTGGAAGCATCCCAACACGCCTGCGTGCTGCCTTCCCGCCTTCCCAACTGCCTCTCCTCAGTTTTCGTTTTTCCGCGGAGCCGGCAGGACGTCCTCCTGTCACCACAGAAAATTCTTCTTTTATTTTTTAGTTTTCTTGTGGTCGCGGCTGCCTTCCCCGACGCCACCGGTACCGCCGGTGTTTCTCTTTTCTTTTCTTGTAAAATTTTTCCTTCTTAAGGAATATTTTTCTTCCTTAGTGTCTCATGGTCCCTCGGGCCTTCTAGGCCTCTCCATTTCCTTCATGAAACCACCAGCCACTTTCCCCAAGAAATGTACAAACTGTGGCGGTACAACTTTATTTTTAGACACTCACAATTAGTGTCTAACTTGCTTGGGTCCTGACCGTTTTCCTCCGGAGCCCTCGGGCAATAGTCTTGTGAGAAGAAGTTTTCAACATCGCGTCCTCGACACGCGGTCCCCCTCCAACTTCAGGGCACCGACCATATCTTCTTCTCCACAGGATCAGGTAACCCAAAAACAGTCTGTTAAGACTAGCCAGTCCTCGAGCGGCAGTTCTCATGCACAGCATAGAGATGCCTCCGGCCTTGTCCTGGAGAATCTACTGGTTTCAAAACCCCGGTGGGAGTCTTCGGCCTCCAAAGCCTGTGTGGGGTTTCAGGTTGTTCCTGAGGTTCGCCCCTCACAGAACATACCTGAGCCATGCCCGGTGGTGGCATCCGCTTCGAGCGATACCGATACCCTGGCATCGGCACTGGTGTTGGATGAAACATTCCTCACCAAGGATCGTCGTCTGGCGTCCTCGGTACCTGCGGGCCCGGTGGATACGCTCCAGACCGACATTCCAGTATTGGTACCGACACCGATACTAGCACCGACATCGGTACCCTCCAGACGTGCATCGATAGACTCGCTTCCTTCGATGCCAAGTCTGGAATCGATCTCCAGTCTGGAGGACTGGGTACTGACTCGCCTTGGTACCGACTCCCGTCGGTACCGAAGGCTCTGTTCCGATACGTCGGATCCGCAGCTCTCGGTTCCTCCGATACCGTTACAGTTGCCACCGGCTGGCCTTCATCCACCGGTATCAGATACGATACCGAAGTAGGTACCGATATCCACATAACCATTGCTGTCGGTACCTTCCATGCTTCTCTCTTCAGGCTCGCTTCCCTCGATGCCGAGTTTGGAATCGATCCCTAGCATGGACGATCTGTTATCGACTGTCGCTGGTCCTGATCTACTGTACGAGCGACCACCATCTAGGGATCCCATACTGCACCATTCAGGATCTTCTATTCCTATATACTTAGATAGATCCCTCGGTGCCAATGCTAGTTCTTCATCAGATCTAGCCTATCCAGGGGAAGTTCCCTCTGGGGAGCCTTCTTTCCAGACTTTCTTCCTGGATATGGCAAAATCACTTGCCATTCCTATTCCTGGACAAGATCCTACACAAGGGAATACAGAATATTTCTCTGTTCCTACCAAAGCAAAGGAGAACATAATGCTTCCTTTGCATCATTCCTTGCAGGATCTCCTTCTACAAATGTGGGAAGCTCCTTTAAAGGTACCCCCACCTTCCAGAGCAACTGATCTTCTATATCAGGTGCCCCCTCTCCAGGGTTTCAAAAGATTCAACTTCCTCATCCATTCCATTGTGGTAGAATCAGCAATGAGGCGAGTGAAGAGTAATAAAAAGCACTCTTCTTGTCCGCCAGGTCGTGAGTCTAAGACACTAGATGCCTTTGGACATCAAACCTTCCAGACATCCATGCTTTCAGCAAGAATTCTCTCCTATATTTTTTATATGGGTCTATCTCTTGAGGAGGTCACAAAGCAATTACATCTTTTGACTCCTTTTCTTCAAGAGCCCAGGTGTACAGAATATTCCTCACTGGTTAGTCATACTCAAAATATCTCTAGGTTTCTTACTCGTGCTACCCTAGACTCCTTTGAGTCTGTTAGCAGGACTTCTGCTATAGCTATAGGGGCACGACGTAGAGCCTGGCTTCAAGCTTCAGACTTGGACAAATGGGCAGAAGAAAGACTGGGAAATACCCTTTGCACTGGAGAAAATCTCTTCAACAAGGAGTCTTTACTCCAGGTTACTCAGTTATCCACTGACTTTCCTTTTTCCAGAGGCTGTTCTATGCCTTCTTCTTTCCCCGTAGGTAGGAAATGTCCTACCAAACTTTCTTCCCCTAGGGGGAGAAGGTTTTACCCATCATCTGCCCATCATACAGATGTTCCCAAACAGGGGAAACATCGCCCTAGTCTGAAGAATCCACAACCTCAACAGGGTCAACAAACCCAGCAGTCGCAGGGTTTCAAAGAGATCATTGTCCCTCTTGGTTGGGGGTTAGGGTGACAGTCTGCTTCTTTTCACTTGAAGAATCTGCACTAATTTTTATCCTAACCTACCTAGATATCTCTTCACGAGACATCTTTTCTCTAACTCTAAGAGTCTTTATGATGATCATGCCCATCATTAACAGATTTTCTCCAGGACCAAGCAGGAAGTCAGTCCTCACATATGGGTGTCATCGGCGCCGATGAAGCCCCAGCGGAGCATTTCCCCAGCTTTCTATGAAAGCCTTTGGGAATGCAGGCACGCATGCTCGGTTCCCTTCCCGCCTAAAGGTGCCATCTTACCTCAGTCTCTTTTTTTCCGTGAAGCCCAATAGACGTGTGTCCAGTTTTCCCGGTTAAAATTAGATTTTTCAGCGATTTTATTTTGCTCTTTTTTCTACCGGTTCGACGCCGGTTCCCCTCCCGCCGGGTTCGGTACACAGGTATCGAGCCCGATTCTTCTTTTTCGGTTTTTGCCCTTCGTGGCTGGCGTTCGCACCCTTTTTTCTCCTTTTCCCTCCTTTTCCCTGGAAGGCCGGTCCTTTGACCTCGCGGGGACTCTTTTTTTTTCCCCAGTGGCTTCCAGTGGTTTTAAAAAGTGTGATCGGTGTAAGAAACTGATGTCTTTCACCGACACACACGACTGCTGCCTTTGGTGCCTTGACCCCGACCACGATCCTAAGTCGTGCGGGGCCTGTGGAAAAATGTCTTCCAAGGCACTACGAAGTCGCCAGCAGCAAAAGGAAAGGCTTTTCTCGGACTCAGCCTCCGGCCGGGCCCGGACCTTGTCTGAGGCCTCGACATCAAGGGATTCCGATCCCGAGCACCGTCGAAGCTTCTCGGACAGGGGGTCCCCCGACCGGGAACGCAAGAGGAAGAAACGGCTCACGAGGGCATCGTCGGAGGAAGTCCCTGGCTCCTCGAGGGCCAGGTCTAAGACCCCCGACCGTTGCCCCGGGCCTGTGGAACCGGAGAAGCCTTCCAAAGTTCCTCGTGTGGAGCCGGAGTCTGCTGGACACGTAAGCCCCGTAGTCCTCGTGGACTGTCCTCCCAGGGAGCCGACGTCGGGCCCGGTGCCGCCGGGGCCCGAGTCGGTGGCTGCTACGTCTCCCAAGCTGAGTCTCAGGATGACAGCCTTGGAGAGCAGAATGTCTGCCTTCATGGAGCAGCAGCGGGCACTGATGGCCAGCCTGTCTGGCGCATCTGCCCCGACCACCGGGACGTCGAAGTCGACCTCAGAGACCGAGCCGATACTCGAGTCCATCGTGGCTCGGAGTTGACTTCGGTCGCGGTCTCCCTCGACCTCCCGTTCGGGACCGAGGGCGTCGACGCCGGTGCTTCCGGCGTCGGGGCGGGTGCTCCGGGGCCCCGCAGGGTCGGACCCCGACTCTTCCTCAGACGAGTCAGCTTGGGAGACGGAGGACGAGGAGTCTCCTGATACCTTTAAGACTCGGTGCGTCCCTTCGGACTCACCGCAGTCTGAGCCCCGGAGTAGGTCCCCCCCGGAGGACACCCGGTTCTCGGAGTTCGTCCGGGATATGGCCACTGCCTTGGCTATTCCGGCGGACCCCAAGGAAGAGCCTCGAGCTGAAGAGCTCGAGGCGCTGCAGTATGACTCCCCTCCGAAGGACGCCTTTACTGTCCCGGTTCCTCCAATGCTGGAACGGCTCCTCTTCCGTATGTGGGAGGCACCGGCCTCGGCGCCGGTTCTAAGCAAGCGAGTTGATTCGATCTATCGGCTCCGGAAGAGCCCTGGCTTTCAGACGGCACAGCTACCACACCATTCCATGGTTGTGGAATCGGCCATGCATCGTCTGAAGAGCCAGAAGATGCACTCCGCGGTGCCTCCTGGCAGGGAGGCCCGAAACCTCGATGGTGTCGGTAGAAAGTGCTTTCAGGGCTCGATGCTTGCTTGCAGTGTCCAGTCTTACCAGCTGTACATGGGCATGTACTTGCAGGATCTGGCCAAGGACTTGGCCGGATTCTCTGCTGGTCTCTCCGGGGAACCCTTGCAGAGATTTAAGTCCTTGTCCTCGGGGATTCGGGACTGCTCGAAGTTTATGTCCCACGCCGCCTACGATGGCTTCAAGGCATCGGCCCGAGTTGTGGCAGCCGGCATCGCGGCTCGACGCCAGGCATGGCTGCAGTCATCTGACCTCGAGCCATAGGTTCAGGACAAGTTGGTCAATGTCCCTTGCCGAGGTGAAAACCTTTTTGGCAAGCCCATGACCGAGAAGGCCGCTCAGCTCGAGACCGAGCACCTCACTCGGACAAGGCTGTCGAGGAAGACCTCTGCCCCTTCTCATAAAAGAAGGGCTCGGGTAAAAAGCCCTTTTACCCGAGGAAGGGCACTGCCTACAAACAGTACCCACAATATCAGGCTGCCCAAGCTGCCCCCCAGGGTCAGCAAGCCAAGGGGCAGGGTAATGGGCCCCGTAGGCAGAGGACCTCCAAGCCTCAGGCCCCTGCTACCACTCAGCAGGGTGGGGTTTTTTGACTCCTTGAGCATAGCCTCTCCTCCACTGCTCTCCCAACCTTGCACAGGAGGTCGTCTCGCCCTCTTTGCCCACCAGTGGCCCCTTATCACCGGGGACAGTTGGGTGCTGGAGATAGTCCACAAGGGCTATGCCCTCCATTTCCACCAACTGCTACCCCCATACTTTCCAGGGGAGCCTCCAAGGCCTCCTCTGCACACAGACCTTCTCCATCAGGAGCTTCAGGGTCTGTTGGTGGACAGGGCGGTGGAGCCTGTGCCTCCCCACTTGCAATGTCACGGATTCTACTACAGGTATTTCCTGGTGCCCAAAAGGACCGGTGGCGTTTGTCCCATTTTGGACCTCAGGAACCTCAACAAGTTCCTAGTGAAGGAAAAGTTCAAGATGCTTACTCTTGGAACCCTTCTTCCCTACCTCCAGCAGGGAGATTGGCTATGCTCCTTGGATCTAAAGGATGCGTGCACTCACTACCTCATTCATCCAGACCACAGAAAGTACCTCAGGTTTATTGTGGGAGGAAACCATTATCAGTACAGACTGCTGCCTTTCGGCCTCACCTCCACCCCCAGAGTCTTTACAAAGTGCTTAGCAGTGGTGGCAGCCTACCTGAGAAATCAGGGCATCTTTGTCTTCCCTTATCTGGATGACTGGCTCATCAGGGGTCAGACAGGTCAGGAGGCCAATCAAGCCACCCTCTGGACCATTGCTCTTCTACAACGCCTGTGGTTTGTCATAAACTTCGCAAAGTCCACTTTGCTCCCTTCCCAGAACTTGGAGTTCATAGGGGCAAGGTTGGACTCTCTCCTGGCAAAAGAATTCTTGCCAGAAAACAGAGCCCGAAGGTTGATGGCCTTGGCAAGTCAGTTTCTCAGCAGGTCCCTGGTCTCCGCCAGACTCTGTCTGCGGCTTCTGGGCCACATGACTTCCACAGTACATGTGACCCCCAATGCCAGGCTCCATATGAGGCCTGCACAATGGTGCCTTCGGACAGTGGTCGCAGGCCACAGGCAGCCTCAGAGACAGGATAAGGGTGTCCAGACCATTTCTGCACTCCCTCAACTGGTGGCTACACCCACCCAATCTGCTGAAAGGGGTGCCCTTTCAGATTCCAGGTTACACAGTGATGTTAACAACAGATGCCTCCCTGCAAGGCTGGGGTGCGCATTGTCTGGGCAAGTGCACCCAGGGCCTCTGGTCTCCCTGGGAAGCTGCACAGCAGATCAATCTCCTCGAACTCAGAGCTATTCGATTAGCACTCAAAGCTTTCACTCCTACCCTGGCTCAACAGTCTGTCCTGATTCAGACAGACAACCAAGTTGCCATGTCTTATGTGAACAACTGGGTCCAGGATCCTTTGTCGGGAAGCTCAGGACCTTTGTTCTTTTGCCCTCAAGCACAACATGCTCCTCAGGGCTGTGTACCTTCCAGGCCAGGACAACTACCTGGCAGACAGGTTAAGCCGGATACTGCAGCCCCACGAGTGGCAGCTGCATCCTTCAGTAGTTCAGAAGATCTTCCTGAAATGGGGTCTCCCTTTGATGGATCTCTTTGCCAGCCCCATGAACAAGCAACTGCCAAAGTTCTGCTCCAGGCAACCACATCCTCTGCGGATAGCAGCGGATGCTTTTCTGATATCTTGGTCTCATGGCCTCCTCTATGCGTTTCCTCCCACGCCCTTGGTGGCCCAAACCCTTTTCAAGATTCTCCAGGACAAGGCCTCGGTCCTGCTGGTAGCTCCCAGGTGGCCGAGACAGCCTTGGTTTCCTCTTCTGCTTCAACTGGCGGTGGATCCTCCACTGCCTCTGGGGTTGCAAACCAACCTTCTCACACAGGACCAGGGTTCCCTTCTGCACCCCAATCTCAAGTCTCTCAATTTGATGGCCTGGAGGCTGCAAGGGTAGTTTTGGCTCCCTGGGGCCTACCTCAGGAAGTTGAGGAGATTGTCCTAGCCTCTAGGAAACAGTCCACTAGGAAAACCTATGCTCTCAAGTGGAAGAGGTTTTCTGTGTGGTGTCACCTACGTACAGAGGATCCTTTCTCCTGTACTGTGCCAGTAGTTCTTCAGTACTTACTGCACTTATCCAATCAGGGACATAAGTCCAATTCTGTTTGGGTCTCTCAGCTCTAGCAGCTCACCACTCATTGGTGGAGGGACAATCTCTATCTGGTCACCCCTTGGTGTCCCGCTTTCTCAGGGGCTTGCTTTTGCTCAAGCCTCCCATCCGTCCTCCTGCCCCTGAGTGGGAGCTGAATGTGGTTTGCAGCAACTGACTCGCCCACCTTTTGAGCCGATGGCTACTTGTCCACTACGATTCCTCTCCTGGAAGACACTCTTCCTAATAGCCCTTACCTCGGCTAGGCGAGTAAGTGAGCTTCAGGCCCTGGTCTGTGACAGGCCTTACACCAGGATTTATAGGAACAGGGTAGTCCTCAGGACTCATCCAAAGTTCCTCCCAAAGGTTGTCTCCTCTTTCCACCTCAATCAGGAGGTGGTTCTTCCAACATTCTTCCCTAGGCCTCATGCAAGCCAGGCTGAAGCAGTCCTCCATACCCTGGACTGTAGGAGGGCCTTATCCTTCTACCTTGACCGTACGCAGGGGCATAGAAGGGCTACTCAGCTCTTCGTATCCTTTGACCCCAATAAGTTGGGGTTGGCTGTGTCCAAGCGTACCTTGTCCATCTGGGTGGCTGACTGTATCACCTGGGCTTACAAGGCGGCTGACCTTCCTTTGCAGGGTAGGGTCACGGCCCATCGTGTCAGGGGAATGGCTGCCTCAGTGGCTCATCTCCGCTCTGTGCCCTTGGTAGACATCTGCAGGGATACAACTTGGTCTTCAAGCCAGACATTTGCGGCCCATTACTGCCTGGAGAGGGAGTCCCGTAGGGACAGTGCTTTTGGCCAGGCAGTACTCCGGAATCTCTTTGAGGTTTAGGCAACTCCTGCCCTCCTGCCCTCTGTTGGGCTACCGGTGGAGGTTGTATCCTTGAAAAGCTTTTCTTTACTGCTGGGACTAGAGGGAGTACTCTTGTTCAGCCTGGGTTCTTCGGTAGCCCAGAGTTAGGGAGTCACCCATATGTGAGGACTGACTTCCTGCTTGGTCCTGGAGAAAGAGTAGTTACTCACAGGTGTTCTCCAGGATCAGCAGGAATCAGTCCTCACAACCCTCCCTCCTCCCCTTGGAGTTGCAGTTGTACATAGTTTATTTTTCATTTTTGTGTGCTGTTCTTAGCTATGTCATTTGACTGAGGTAAGATGGCACCTTTAGGCGGGAAGGGAAAGCTGGGGAAATGCTCCGCTGGGGCTTCATCGGCGCCGATGACACCCATATGTGAGGACTGATTCCTGCTGCTCCTGGAGAACACCTGTTATAGGTGAGTAACTACTCTTTCCTCTTCCTCTTGGAGGAAAGAGAGGTAGCAACTATCAATAGACAGTTGTTTTCCCTGTACTGGCATGTATCATCTCATCTATCCGAGACCTCCTCCATAGTTGGTCTCTTGCAACTCTGTCTTACCTCCCTCTTACTACAACATTTGTTCTGTAAGAGTGGCTCTTTAAACAGGAAAACCCCTATGATCCTCTCTACCTGTTCTACCGGGGGATTCTCCCTTCTGGAGTTGTCTCCCCCCCTTGTTACCTTAGAGCAGCTCATCAGACAATAGGGACTCCTATCATGTCTGTTGTTTCTTTTTCCCAGTCTAAAAAAGGAGCAGGGAAAAGAACTTTTCAATGCTGCTCTGGTAGTTGCTGCAAATACAGCAATTCCTAGTGGTTAAGCCACTGGTTTTGTTTCACTACAGAACCAGGGATTCCCCTCCACTAGCAATCCTCTTCGCCTCAGTGCTAAGTCCCAAACAGGTTATCAACCTCCTTTGGGAAACCCTATTATCACAGTCTGGTTGGTTAACTCTATTCTTCGCCCCCTTGTCCTTGGCAGAATAGTTGGTTACCTGCTGGCTTTTCACAGCCATTTTTTTTTCTCCAACCAACCTCCAGCATGCTCTCTGCATCTCTACAGAGTAGCTTTGCACTATGGGCCTTGCTAGAGAGCATTAGTATCTTGCCTAGCAGATAACCCCAGATGGTTAGGGGGGGTTCCCCCAGTCGTATCCATGTCTGGCAGGTATTCCCTACCCTTACCATATCATCTTAAATCTCTTTTGAGGCATTCGCCTCAGGCCTTTCATTACGTGAAAAACTTAAGGAGGGCCAAATCCCTAGCTTGGCCCATATCTCCTTGGGTCTTCTCGTCAGAGGTAAATTTCTTCAATGGCAGCTAGAGGACGCCTAATACCCTTCTTGCCCTCATAGGCGGGTCACAAGGGTATCTTCCTCCAGAGGCGTCCTCTCTCCATTCTCCATACTGCAATTCTGGAGATACCTGGACTTCCTGTCTGCAGACTGAAGTTATCCTCTGCCATTTTCACGTAGGCCATCCTGGTTATTCAAGAGCTCAAATTCTGCAGGGAATTCATACTTCTTCTTGTCAGGGAGACCTCTCCTCTGACTCTTCCAGTCATAACCAGGAAAAATCTTTCTCTCTCCCTTTATCCCTAGGGGGATGAGGTTTTATGGACATCTCTCCACCCTTATACCTGGAGACATGTGTCTATATGCCTGCCTATTCATATAGGTATATATAGATATATATATAGATACATATATATACTTATCTATATCTATCGTTGTGTCTTCTGCCCATACATATCTCTTATAGTTATATGCCTATATACCCTCTAGGTGTATATATTTAAATATATATATATATATATATATATTGTGGTGGCGAAGCAGGTTTAGAGTGGAAGGAAAAAAGGGAAAAACAGTCTTTTTTCCCTGAGCCCAACAGAACTGCAGGCACAGCAGGGGTTAAAACTCTAAACAAAGCTAAAAACTTCCTGCAGAGAAGTGTAGAACCAGAGACACACCCAGTCCCCATGGAAACCGAAGGAGGTAATGGGAGTGGTTTGGGGATGGAGTCTAGAGCTATAGGACAGCCCCAAACATTTAAGCGGGGAAGTTTCAGTGACAAGAGGCATCAGCAGCGTGGCAGAGAGAAGCACTATCTCCAACACCGTAGCACAGACGAGAAGCAGCGTGGTAAAGAGGAAAGATCCAGGAGGAGGTCTGAGAGAAAGCTGGAGAAAAGGGCAGAGGCAAGCTCGGGGGAGGAATCTTCTGAGGAGGAGATATTCTCTAGAAGCTGGTGGACTGGCCATACAAAAAGGGATTCCTCTTGCAAACAGTACAGAGACAGCTCAAGCCTAGAACGCAGTTCAGCTGACAGGAAGTCTGCAGCTAACGTGGAGCCTTGGAGAGCCTGTTTTAAACAAGGTACTGTTGGGGAGCAGGAGAAAGGAATATTCCTGGGAGGACCAGAAAGCAAGTGTACATCTGTGGCAGGGTCTGAAAGGAGACACACTACTGCTAGCAAGGTGAGCCCATTACAAGCTCTTAAAAAGCTTCTGAATAAGAAAGCTCTTTCATGCCCTTCCCCCACAACCTCATGTAGCGAGGGATCTCAATGGGAACAGCTGAAAACAGTGTTGCAGCAGTTGAAGCCTTCCCATGCAGACGCTGTGGATAGCAAGTCACTGAGGGAAGCCAGTGAAGAGGAAATGGAAATAGGAGACAGTTACATAGAGGAAGATTATTCTGATATGGAAATAGAATGTTCTTTCTGTGCCAGTCAGAAGTAAGAAACGGAAGGGTTTTAAAGTAATTTGGAAAACCCAGAAGTTTTAAATGGAGAACATTCTCTGCTGAAGCTCATGACTTTAATTAGGCAATTAAGGAGAGCTGGTTGAATAAGCTTCAAGAGTTAATGGATGCCTGTGAAAACTAAAGTCTGAAAGCACCTTTGGAAAAAGAAAATATCATAAGTTTTAAACTGTTAGTAGACCAGGAAGTTAAAGTGCTGCAAAACAAAAACCTGTGAAAGAAACAGTTAATTGCTGTGCTGCATCCTGGAGACCTGAGAACAGATTTCTGCTTGTAAAGGAATGATTTTGGAGACGTGTTTAAACTAAGCCGCAGAAACAAAGCCAAGGCATGGACTGTGTATCAAGGCTTATGTTTTTGTGAATGGAGAAGCATCCTGAGTTTTGTTTGTAGTAGCTGAATTCCTAACCAAAGAATTCAATTCAGTTATGCAGAACTTTATTTTCCAAATAAAAGAAATTTTCCTGGGGGATCACGTGAGCGCATGAGCGGGTGAGGACGTGTCCTCATCGTGCTCCCAGGCCCCCGCTAGAACCTTGCTTTCAAAGTCGGCGATTTACCTTGTATTGCGGGTGAGGCTAGTCTCGCAACCCCCCGGGGACAAGCCAGAGCACTGTTGGAGAGGTCTATTGCAGCGCTGCTATCAGGGAAGCATGAAGACCGCGGCGGCCTCGAGGCGGGAGAAGGCCGTGAGTGCCCGTGATTCTAAAATGGCGCCGGTGGCGAAGGCAGCCACCGGCCCTGATTCCCCGAGCAAGGAGAGTGTCGAGTCGGGCCCGGAAGACTTAGCCTTTGAGGTGGCCAAGCTATTAGAGCCCAAATTCGCGGAAGTGCTACAAAAACTGGCTGAGATGACTGATACATTTGGTGAACTCAACAGGAGAGTTGACGAAGTTGAACACCGGGTATCGACGCTAGAGGATGGGGAGCTGGCCCTGGAGCGCTCTCAGCAGCACCAGCAAAAACAAATTGATCCCCTCCTGTCAAAGGTAGACGATCTGGAAAATCGCTCTCGCAGGAACAACTTGCGTTTGGTGGGGGTGCCAGAATCATGGGTGGGCCCCCAGCTCTTCACCTTATTTGATACCTGGCTCCCAAAAGAACTGGGCCTTGGGGAGCTTCAGGGAAAGATCCGGGTGGAGCGGGCCCATAGGCTGGGTCAGCGGCAGGACGGCCGGACTAGACCTCGCCCTATACTGGCTTGTCTGCTGGACTTTCAACAGAAGACCCTAATTCTACAGGCCTATCGGAAAAAGAGAGACCTGAAACTGGACAATGTTCCAATTTACTTATTCCAGGACTATTCGGCTACTCTGGCCGCCAAGCGGAAGGAATTCTCCCCTATCTGCAGTGACCTTATTCAGAGGAATATACGTTTTGCTCTAACTTATCCGGCTACTCTGAGAGTATTCCACAGAGGGGACACGCACGCCTTCAACCAGGTGGAGGAGGCTCGGAAGTTCATTTCCACCCTGGTGCCCAGTCCTGCCGAAGTTGCCAACTCGACGTGAATATGTCCTGGGAGAGCGGAGTCAGCTCTGTCCGGTGTCGCTGGTTTGGAAATGTTTTTGCACACGTCTGGACATTGAGATCTTGATGTCGCCTCTTGATGCTGTTTCATTGTGGGGGCCTGGAGGCGCATGGACAGTGATCTTACCCCCCTTTTTGAGGGGTCTGCTGTCCATTGCAAGAGTTGCTGTGGTATGAGTGGGTTGTGGGGGTCTGTGCGAATGTATGGGGGAGGTTGGCGTGTGTGTGGTGATGTTTGTGAGTGGGTGTGTTGGTATGGGGCGGTGTGCATGGTTGGGATGCAAGGGCTGAATGTGGAGGGGGGGAAGGGGAAGGGGAAGGGGGGGGTGGGGAGGGTTTACACAGTTCTGCAACTGATGGGGAGACTATGGTTTTGCAAGGGGGGAGGAGAGCACTCTCTGGGGGGGTGACCAGTTACATGCAATTTGGCGAAGCTTCTGCTCTTCCACTTTTGATGCTATTGGCCCTGGGAGTTGAGGCTGGGCAGCTCCCGGGGTGCGGACCTGAAATTGCGCTGCAGGAAGGTCCCCTATTACTAGTGTATGCCTGACCTAAAAATTGTATCTTGGAACGTGGGGGGAATTGGCTCGCCTATTAAGCGAACGAAAATCTTGCAGTCCCTCAAGCGGCAGGGGGCCCATATAGCAATGTTACAAGAAACGCACTTAAGTGCTGGGGAACATCGAAAACTGGTCAGAGATTGGGTTGCGAGCGCTTATGGAGCGTCCTCGGGGGCAAAGAGGGCGGGAGTGGTAATCTTGGTGAAGAGAGGGATCCCTTTTGAAGTTCAACAATTGATTGCTGACCCAGGAGGGAGATATGTCCTGTTGAAGGCTCGGATGTACAATGAGGATATCTGGCTCGCTAATGTCTATGCACCTAATGTGTATGACCACGAATTTTTCCGTCGGTTGCTGGGATTTATTCAGGGAGCGAAGAGTAGAAATATGGTTATGGCTGGTGACTTTAACTGCCCGCATGATCCGCTTCTGGACAAATCACAGGGCAGTGGAATGGGGGCATGGCGGAGAAGAGGGGTGGGATATCTCTGCCGGATGGGGGATATGGTTGATGTTTGGCGCCTTCTTAATCCCGGGGCTCGTGAGTATACTCATCAGTCTAGGGTGCACCTTTCATGGTCACGGATCGATTATATTTTAGTGGGCGAGGGAGCGATTTCCAAAATTCTCCGAGCAGGGATCGAACCTATAGCGATTTCGGACCACGGCTTGGTGTGGGTCACATGGGAGAGTCAGGGGACCTCGTCCAGGCGTTGGCGCTTTCCGGCGTATCTCTGGCAAGATGTTGAATTTTGGGAGTATTTAGAGGAGCAGTGGGATGAGTTCCTCTCCTTTAACGACTCGCCGCAGTGCTCCCCCGTTCTCCTGTGGGAAACTAGCAAGGCGGTCATGCGGGGCGCTATTATTTCATATTGTGTGAAGCGCCGGAAACATTTGGACCGTAGCTTACTAGTATTGGAACGTAAAGTGAGGGACCTACAGCGCCGGTTGGGCAGGGGAGCGGATAAAGGGTTGCAGTTGCAGTACTCGGGGGCTCAGGCTGCACTTAATGAACTCCTTCAGAGGCGGGCGACGTATTCCCTACAATGTTATAAACACCAGTTTTTTAGATACGGTAACAGGTCAGGCCGGCTGCTGGCGAAGTTGGTTAGGGCCCCCGGGGGTGCAAGCTTTATACCTGTCCTCAGGGACGAACGGGGTAATATACAGCATCAACCGGCGCAGCTGGCAGAACTCTTCCGCAAGTTTTATGCCCAACTGTACACGGAGGAGGAGAGGGATTATGTGAGAGGGCGCGATTTTTTGTCTGTCCTCTCCCTCCCGGCGCTGGGGGAAAAGGACCTGCAAAGTCTGAATGCCCCTCTCACCGTGGGCGAAGTCCAGCAGGTAATAAAATCGGGGAGCTCTCATAAGGCCCCGGGACCTGATGGTTTCAGTTATGAATATTATAAAATCTTGGCGACGCGACTTGCTCCCACTATGATAGTCATGTTTGATGCAGCCTGTCGCTTGGGGGAGTTCCCCAGGGATATGAGGTGTGCTGACATCACGGTGCTTCCGAAACCCGGGAAAGACCCGACAGATCCCGCTTCGTATAGGCCAATTTCCCTTATAAATTGTGACCTGAAGATTCTAGCTTCGGTGCTGGCTAAGCGGCTGAACCCCATCTTGCCATCGCTCATAGACTCCCGGCAGGTGGGCTTTGTCCAGGGTAGGGAGGCGTCCAAGAACATTGCTAAATTGCTCTTGGGGATGGAGCACTCTCTGCATCGAGCGGAGGCTCTGCTCTTGGTGAGCCTGGACGCCGAGAAGGCATTCGACAGGGTCGCCTGGGCCTTCTTGTGGGACGTGCTGGGCAAGTTCGGGTTCAGTGGCGCATTTGTCCACTGGATCCGACTACTGTATGCACAGCCTTTAGCTCGAGTGGGCGTGAATGGGACCTCTTCGGCCCCCTTTATTCTGGAGAGGGGCACGCGCCAGGGGTGCCCCCTGTCACCCCTGTTGTTTGTTTTGGCCTTGGAACCATTACTGCAAGCGATTCAGGGGGACCCGCTGATAAGCGGGATTGATATGGGCGGAGAGGAGACTAAACTTAGTGCTTTTGCGGACGATATGCTATTGTGCCTAACCCACCCCCAGCAATCCTTGCCTCGAGTCCTACAGGTGATTACGGAATTCGGTAGTTTCTCGGGTCTCAAGATTAATACTTCAAAATCGATGGTGCTGGATGTGGGTGGGCGAGTGCGTCCGGCCTGGAAGGGCTCCTTTCCTTTAGTTTGGACAGAGGGTGTTTTAAAGTACCTGGGCATCTTTCTCCCTGACTGCCCGGATCACCTCTACCAGGTGAATATCCCCACCCTGTTGGATAAGTCCCAGGCAGTGCTGCAGAATTGGCGGAGTCTCCCGTTGTCTCTGAAGGGACGGGTCGCCTTATTTACTATGGTTGAGTTTCCCCGTTGGTTATACGTGTTGCGACTGCTGCCTCTTTGCGTTCTTGCCAAAGATTGGAGGAGATTGGACGGCCATATTAGGGCGTTCCTCTGGGGTGGCCGGCGCGCAAGGATTCCGCTGCAGGCCCTGAGGCGCAGACCGGAGGAGGGAGGCTTGGGTTTGCCCTCCCTTCGGCACTATAATCTTCGCTATATGGCTCGCCATATTTGGAGTCTATTGGAGGAGGGCGAGGGATGTGCACCCGTCCGTCAGTTACAGTGGCTGTCTACCCCTTACCACGGTCTATCAGTGCTTCATATGGAGCGTCCCTCGGTGGCCTTTCATGGTGGAGGGGAGGTTTATGGGAGTGCCCTACGAGCTGCGTGGCGAGCGATGTGCTCTAGGTTTGGCTGGAATTGGAAGGTATCATTGCTACTTCCGCTGGTGGGTAATCCTGCCTTTCCTCCGGGGCTATCGGCTCATAACCTTTTTCGGGCCTGGTCAGCCAGGGGGTTAGTGTGTCTTGGAGATCTGTGCAGGCCGGGGGAGAACTCATTGAGGATTTTCGTACATTGTCTACCCGCTATCAGATCCCCACCCGTCAATTTTATGGCTACTTACAAATTCGTCACTATCTGGGGGGCTTGAGGGATCGGTTGCAAAGGGGAGGGCCGTCTGCTGGGACCCCCAGGGAAGTCTTGCAGACCCTGATGGGGAAAGATCACGCGACTCGGAGATCTCGCCAACTTGATGTCCCGGTGGGGGATGTGGATTTCCTTACCGCGCTGGCGAGTAGGTGGCGCAAGGACGGGGTGGAGGGGTTGACGGTGGAGACACTAAGGGTAGCGTTTAGCCGGGTCCAACGGGGTTCCTCCTGGGTCTATCTACAAGAACTCCAATTTAAATTTCTCTGGCGGGCATACACCACGGACATTTGGGCTTATAAAGCGGGTTTGCAACCGACGCCCCAATGTGCCTGGTGTACCCACGGGGTTGGGACCTTCCTGCATCGCTTTTGGGACTGCACAGCAGTGCAATTACTATGGCATAGGGCGTGTGCTCAGATGGAGGGGTGGATGCACATCGAGGGAGTATGCCAACGGGAGGTCTGCCTATTTCATGAGTGGAGCACTGGGGTCTCACATGTATCTCCAGAGCAGCGGGGACTTTTGGAGAGAGGCTTCTTGCTGGTTAAAAAGACTCTACTTAGTCGCTGGCGGGAGCCTGCCCCACCGGTGGTGTTAATGTGGGAAAGGGCCCTGCTGGACTTGATGTACATGGAAAAATTGACCGCAAAGCAGCGGGGGGCGCCGCTTGGGATAGATTTCTGGCTCTCTGGTCACCGGTCATCTATACCTTAGCCCCTGGGGAGAGAAGTGTGGTCCTGAATGTTTGATGTGTTCTTCCAGGCCTTTTACGGCACTGGGAGAGGGTCGCCCGAGGAGGCTCGCTTGCCTCTCCGTGCATCATATGATTCTGATCTCATGTGGACAGCCGAGGCTCTCCTGCTCTGTGGCCCTCTGTATCTTTCTTTTTCCTCTATATTTGGTGCCCTACGCATCCTGTGACTTCTGCATTATGGTGTGTTATCTTACCCCTGTAACTAAACTAATCTGCACTGAATTGGAATGTGCTTATGCATCGGCTTAGGGGTTCTCTCTGAATCCGTATATATGAATACGGCTAGCAGGCTAACAATGAATCTGTAATTATACTAGTATGCTCTACAAGCTCCACCGGCGGTGGAAGTTGTGGAACTGTGTTGTTGGGGGGGGGGGGGTTGGGGGGGGATGACAGGGAGGTGGTTATATGGAAAAGTTGGAGGGGTTTGCTGCTCTCTGCAATCCACCTGTTGCTGTTTCTGATATTTGGTCTTTCACTGTATGCTGTTTTGTTTACAGGGTTTCATGTATCTCTGTGAGGGTTGCTCTGCTGTATTGCGCTACTGAGTGGCTTGATGTGCTGCTCCCTCGCTCTTTTGTGTACCCTGTTGTTTCTAATGTTTGTTATGGTTATTCTTCTTGGACCCAATAAAAAAGGAATTGAACTAAAAGAAATTTTCCTGTGACCTTCAATCTCGGCTATAATCTGTAAGACACAACTACATGCGAAAAGGCCAGTTTCATTAAGAAGGACGATCGGGGCACCCCCTTAAACCTAGGCAACTGCCTGGCCTCAAGGGGGAGCGCCGACAATATATATATATGTTTATAGTTATAATAAGATATATTTTTAGATAGATCTGTATCCATCTACTTATCTATCTGTCTGTCAGGCTCAGATATCCCTACATTCCTATATAAGCCTGACAGATGGGCACTACCTCTATCAATGCTGTGCCAGCATTCTTAGAGGGCTACAGCTATAACCACTTCCTGTGGTAATTAACAAATTTTTTCCTTACCATACTCCTGAAGCTCTCCATGTACCTTTTTTCTTTCCTTATTGACCCCATTTAGGAAAGACATTGCGGTGCTTCAGTTACTCTAAAGCTTAGCGCTCCTGAGTCTGTCCTTACTTTCTTGTCAGATACAAGGGTCTCCATACCCTTTCTCCCCTATATAGACTGATTCCAACCCCAGTCCAGTTAGGTCAGACTCATTTTTTCTCTTGGTCCAAGATTTGTACTATTTTTGGACCAAAACAGCTTAAGCTTTCTTTCATAGTACCTTCTGCGTCTCCGCTGAAGCTCTACCTCTTATACTACCCCAGTTTTTCCCCTGGGGCTATTTCTCACCCTGAAGGGTTCTGACCTCCACTTGTTTTTGTTCTACTTTATTACCTCTACTTCTCTGTGAGGTACCCCTTGAGCACATTCACTGGCTCTTCTAACAGATCCATATGTAGCTCAGTGGACTTGTGCAATGCCAACAAGGGAGGCCCAGATCACAATATTATACTACTAAATGCCCTCTGTACAGGGTCTTCCCCTTTAGAAGCCCTGTTCTAGCCAGCTGTTCCACAGCTCCTTTTCTGTATTCAACTCCTACCCTCCATCCCCAGGATGCCTCAGGTCCTGAGGAATAGCATGGCTCGTTCTAGACTTGCAACATGCTAGGACTCCCTCTGGGCATCTGAGCTTGGGAGTCCCCATATGTGAAGACTCATTCCTGCTTGTTCCTGGAGATAGCACAGTTACTTACCTGTAACAGATGATCTCTGGGAACAGCAGGAATAAGTCTTCACAACCCACCCACCTCCCCTAGGAGTTGCTTTTTCTCTATCTCTATCTTTCCCTTCCTTGCTCTCTCTCTTTGTCTCAGCTTTAAAACTTAACTGAGGAGAGGCAGTTGGGAAGGCGGGAAGGCAGCACGCAGGCATGTTGGGATGCTTCCAAAAGCTTTCTGATTGGACGCTGGGAAGCGTTCCCGCGCGGACTCCGTCGGTACCGACGTACTCATATGTGAAGACTTATTCCTGCTGTTCCCAGAGATCACCTGTTACAGGTAAGTAACTGTGCTATACCCAGCTTGTTGTCCGAGCAGCATGCACAAGACCTTCAAGTCCCCACACACTTGCCAACCATGGTCTTCATATTTAAGTTTATGAAGAACCAATTCCAAGTTCTCGTAGGTTTCCTTCAAGTGTACGGAATGATCTACAGGTATGGAAGCGTAAAAACCGTTGTGGAGTAAAACTGCTTTGAGACTTCTTTTTAAAGAATCTATAAAAAGACGCCATTGCTCTGAATCATATTAGATTTTAAATTGACCCATCAGACCTTCGACATCGATGCAATAAACCAACTTGTCTTCCTGGGCGAAGTAAGGAACGAACTCCTTTTCACGATGTCTGAACCATGAAGATGACACTCCTGGCAACAATAAATTCCTGCTTTTCAGCCTTGATCCGAGTAACTCAGCGGCATCTTTGGGAAGATTCAAGTCTCTTACCAAATCATTCATCTCCTCCTGAGAAAACAATTTTGGTCTTGTATCATCTTCAAAGTCAGAACTTGATTCGTCATCTGGTTCAGGTATGACTTCACCTTCATCGGAGCTAGGTATCTCTTCCAAGGTAGCAGGGGGCTTGGGTACTGGTATATCTGTGCCATGGGGGATGGGACGAATTGCCGAGTGAAGATTGGGGTATGAAATGGAATGCTTCCATTTGGAATTAAACCCTTTCACATCGCATGAACAAAAGTAACAGTCGTCACTGGTTCTTTTGCTCTCGCCATACCATAGGAATCCCATAACGGAAAGATTTTTTCTTACCCTTGAACCAGTTTCGGAGGTCCTCAACACACCCTGCACACTTTATGAGGCGCCCAGACTTTATCTTGATCTCCAATTTTTAGTCCAAAGTATGCAAAGTATACTTTTTTCACAAAGTCTGTAATATTCTGCTGTTGCTTCAACACTGTATATTCACCACAGATGAAACAGAAACTGTCTGGCGAATTAATACACTTTCGCGGAGCCATAACATAACGGTTGAAGAATGACGAGCTAACACGAATTGCGATGAAAAAGTGTGAACAGCCTAGAACCAAGAACCTGAGGATGATTCGTGCACAAGTGTGGCATGCAGGAGAGAGCAGCTCTGTGTCTGTACACGAGATGTCACAGTGCTGGCCACGCCCCCCTGCACTGACCGGAGCTGCTGTTATCTGCCCTGTGTCTTCCTCCCACTGGATTCTTCAGGAAAGATTAACCCCTTCCACCATTAGAAGCACGGACTTAAAACTTGCTTAGCTTATGTATATATTGCTGACCATCAGATTTACAGTGCTATTTTATTTTTTACATAACTCGGACAACCCCTTTAAGGTTTTTTTGGCATTTTATATCTTAAATGCACTTGTGTGAATTAATTAATAGTAATTTGAATTAATTAATAGTAATTTGAAAAAATTTGATAAATTTGAAGACAATTTTGCATGTTGTGGAAAATCATGACGTCTAGGAGTTTTTTCAATATTTTATTTGTTTTCAGCACACCAAAATACATGGAAATTAGATGAAAATAATCAAACAGCTTTTTAGTCGCAGACCTGTGTAATTTCTGCAGGTCTGGAGATCCAGATGCTGTAAAAAGCCTTGTCAGTCCCATGGTCTGACTCCAGTTTCTTCATGATAAGAGCCAAAGGCTTGCTCATGTTTTTCATGTTGCTTGTGTGTGTTAACATTTTTTGAATATTTCCCTGATTTATTTTAGTTTTGCTTACTGCTTGGGAAGTGTCCTACTGGATTCTCTCTGTGCTGCATCATACAATATACCAGGTGATTACATCACTGAAAGTTGCTCAAATCTGCCTCCACCTGCTGGCGAGGGAGCATAACCACTCACTGGGACGGGTCTAGCAGGATTCAAAGAACGTAAATTATCAGGTATATAAAATTTATCCATGGTATAGGAGCCCTTTTACTATAGCTCGGTAAAAATTTTCAGTTAGCTGCATGGTAATTGCAAAGCCTCTGTGTTAAATGTTTGGGGTGTACCCAGCATCAGCCATACATCTAATGAAGAGAAAAGATATTTTACCATGTGTTAAGTGCATTGCAAGTGATGTGGTTGCACTTAATGCCATCTCTAAAAAGGGGCACTATAAGTGAACATAAGAACATAAGATATGCCATACTGGGTCAGACCAAGGTCCATCAAGCCCAGTATTCTGTTTCCAACAGTGGCCAATCTAGGTCATATGTACCTAGCAGTTTCCCCAATGGACACAGGTTCCACAATGCTTGTATTGGTTCAAGCATTGATATCCTGGGTCCCTTCTTAATAATGGTTTATGGACCTTTCCTCCAGGAACTTGTCCAAACCTTTTTTAAACCCAGCTACACTAACAGCCTTTACTACATCCTCCGGTAACAAATTCCAGAGTTTGATTACACGTTGAGTGAAAAAATATTTTCTTTTATTAGTCTTAAATAGTTTACCCTGTAGCTTCATTGCATGTCCCCTAGTCTTTCTATATTCTGATAAGGTAAACAATCGATCTACGTTTATCCGTTCAACTCCGTTCATTAATTTATAGACTTCTATCATATCTCCCCTCAGCCGTCTCTTTTCCAGGTTAAAGAGCCCTAACCTTTTAAGCCTTTACCATTTTGGTGGCTCTTCACTGAACCTTTTCTAAAATCGCTATATCCTTTTTAAGATACGGCGACCAGAATTGCACACAATATTCAAGGTGCGGTCTCACCATGGAATGATACAGAGGCATTATAATATCTGTTGGTTTATTTTCCATTCCTTTCCTTATCATACCTAGCATTCTATTTGCTCTCTTGGCCGCCGCTGCACACTGGGCCGAGGGTTTTAACATGGTATCCACAATGACGCCTAAATCTTTTTCCTGGGTGGTGGTTCCTAATGTGGAACCTTGCATCATGTAACCATAGTTTGGGTTGTTCTTCCCTAGGTGCATAACCTTGCACTTGTCCACATTAAATTTCATCTGCCATTTTGATGCCCAGTCTTCCAATTTATCAAGATCCTCTTGCAGTTTTCCACAATCCTCTTGGGTTTTAACAACTTTAAATAGTTTTGTGTAATCTGCAAATTTGATAACCTCACTCGTTATTCCACTTTCCAGGTCATTTATGAATATGTCAAAAAGCAGCGGAACCAGCACAGATCCCTGGGGTACACCACTATTCACCTTTCTCCATTGGGAAAATTGGCCATTTAGCCCTACCCTCTGCTTTCTATCTTTTAACCAGTTCCACAATAGTACACTGCCTCCTATCCCATGACTCTTTAGTTTTGCCAAAAGTCTCTGGTGAGGGACCTTGTCAAAGACTTTCTGAAAGTCCAGATACACAATATCAACCGACTCACCTTTGTCCACCTGATTATTCACTCCTTCAAAAAAGCATAACAGATTAGTAAGACAAGATCTTCCTTGTCTAAAGCCATGTTGGCTGTCTCCCATTAGGTCATGACTATCTACATGCTGAGTAATTTTATTCTTTATGATGGTTTCTACCATTTTTCCCGGTACTGATGTCAAGCTCACCGGTCTGTAGTTTCCAGGATCACCCCTGGAACCCTTTTTAAAAATTGGTGTTACATTGGTGATCCTCCAATCTTCAGGTATTAGAGATGATTTTAATGATAGGTCACAGATTACTAATAGCAGGTCTGCAATCTCATATTTCAGTTCTGTCAACACCCTTGGATGTATACCATCCGGCCCAGGTGATTTGCTACTCTTCAGTTTATCTAATAGTTGTAATACATCTTCCCGATGTATCGATATTTCCTTCAATTCTTCCGCACCTTTAAATACCACTTCAGTCATGGGTAACATCCCTACATCTTCCTCAGTAAAGACTGAAGCAAAGAATTCATTCAATCTCTCCGCTATCGCCTTGTCGCCTCTTAGTGCTCCTTTAACCCCTTTATCATCTAGTGGACCAACTGACTCTCTCACAGGTTTTTTGCTACGAATGTACTTGAAAAGGACTTTACTTCGCGTTTTTGCTTCCGCAGCCAGCTTCTTCTCAAATTCTCCTTTGCCTGCCTTATCAATGCCTTGCATTTTACTTGCCGGTGCTTGTGCTGTTTCCAGGTTTCGTCGTTTGGCTTTTTTTTCCATTTCCTGAAAGATGCTTTTTTGGCAACAACAGCCTCTCTGACCTCACCTTTAAACCATGCTGGCAGTTTTTTGGACTTCCATCCACTTTTCTTAAAGCGTGGAATACAGCTGGTCTGGGCTTCCAAGATAGTATTTTTCAACAACAGCCAAGCCTGATGTACGTCTTTAACCTTTGCAACTGCTCCTTTTAGTTTTTTCTTAACTGTTTTCCTCATTTTATCATAGTCTCCCTTTCGAAAGTTAAAAGGTAGTACTGTGGATTTCCTTACTATCCCTCCTCCACTAATTAAATCAAAGGCGATCATGCTATGATCACTATTGCCAAGTGGCCCCAACAACCTTATCTCTTGCACTAGATCTGGTGTTCCAGTAAGGACTAGGTCTAATATGGCTTCCCCTCTGGTCGGTTCATGAACCAGCTGCTCCAAGAAGCAGTCATTTATTTCATCTAGGAACTTTATCTCCCTAGCATGTCCTGACGTGACACTGACCCAGTCGATACTGGGGTAGTTGAAATCACCCATTATTATTACTGTGCTGTGACTTTTATTAGCTTCCTTGATTTCTTTGAGCATTTCATCATCCATTTGGTCATTCTGGCTAGGCGCTCGATAGTTCACCCCCACTGCCATTGCCTTCCCCCTTTTACATGGAATTTCAATCCATATAGATTCTACAGCAGATTTTGCTTCCTGCAAAACTTTAATCCTTTCTGACTCAATGCCCTCTCTAACATAGAGAGCAACCCCTCCACCAATTTGATCAGCTCTATCATTTCGATATAGTTTGTACCCAGGTATCACAGTGTCCCACTGGTTGTCCTCCTTCCACCATGTCTCTGATATTCCAATCATATCTAACCTTTCATTTAGTGCTATATATTCTAACTCTCCCATCTTATTTTTTAGACTTCTAGCATTTGCATACAAGCATTTTAGAGAATGTTTTTTATTCATATTAATTTGGCTATTGTTAGTCATGGGTAATTTGGGATCTTTAAGCTCTGTCTGCTCCATACTTGAGGGCATTTGGGCTACTTTACTCTTTTGTGGAACCTCTCTGCTTTTGGTAGTATCCTTCAAAGATACATTCTTCCGAACCATCCGCTCTTGGGCGACTGTCGGCTTTCCCCTAATATCTAGTTTAAAAGCTGCTCTATCTCCTTTTTAAAGGTTAATGCCAGCACTATCTATTTTGTTAGCCATTAATGTATGGTAAGGTACGTTGTGCTAATTGCGCACACAGCCCCTGCTTATTTCCCACTCATTTCCATGCTATGTATTCACTACATGAATTAGCATGTCAAGAAGGCAACTTTATAACGGTGCCTAGGTTAAGGCAACCAAATCACACTTATTTTATAAAGTCATGTAAATGTGTACTTGTCTTTATGAAATACTTGCGGAAGTGGCAGAGGTTGTGCCTTAAATTCAGGCGCTGATATTTATACCTGCTGAATACCAGGTGTAAATGAACATGTATTAAGTATGGAAGTACGGGCATAAATTAAAGTATTTAATCATCAATGTGCATTCTTGGGAATCCCAAGACTGCCCAGACTGCACCTCCAACTTTACCTAATGGCAGAGTACATGCATTCATGTTAAATGTGGGTACCTCTATGCCAGTTGGTACAGTTGTGGTCAACATTTTAGTTATGTTGTGTACAGTATCTTCAGAAATAATTGGAAATATTCCAATTGTATGTCGTCATAATATTTTAATAGTATGTTCAAAGATATGCAACAAAAAAAAGATGTCTGTACAACTTAGATGTAATAGTTTCTGAGAAAAAAAAAACAAAATATGATCAGGACATGATTAATGGCGCCCTTCACTGCTATTTGGTTGCACAACCCTTGGTAGTGATGACCGCCTCCAAACATTTCTTGTAGCCATCTATAAGTTTTGTACACTTGTCTGCTGATGGTTTCTCCCACTCTTCAACTGAAATTCCAGCTCATGAATGTTTCCAGGATTCCTTTTACCAATAGCAGATTTCAGCTCTTTACACAGATTCTCGATTGGATTAAGATCCGGGACGCATAGCTGGCCAGTTTAAAACAGTCTTTTTGTTTCTTTTTAACCATTCTTTTGTACTTCCGGATGTATGTTTTGGGTCATTGTCCTGCTGGAGGACCCATGACCTTTGACCTAGCTTTCTGATACTAGGTGGTAGCACATTTTGCTCCAGAATACCTTGTTAGTCCTCTTCATGATTCCTGTAATATGTTCCAGGCCTCCAGTTCCTGAGGCAGCAAAACAGCCCCACAACATTTTGGAACCTGCACCATTTTTAACTGCAGGAAGGGTGTTTTTTTTTTCTTATAAGCTTCATTTTTTTGTGTGTAAATGTATCGCTGGTCTGCATTGCCAAAGAGCTCAAGTTTGATTTCATCTGTTTCACAGAACATTTTCCCAGAAGGATTGTGTATTTCTCAAGGTGGTTTTGGGCAAATATCATGTGTGCCTTTTTATGTCCGTCTTTGAGCAGTGGGGTTTTCCTTGGCCTTTGCCCATGAAGTTCTTCTATGTTTAGAGCATGGCATATAGTGCGGGTTGAAACCACCACTCCAGATTGCTTCAGGTCAGCCTTAAGCTCTTTGGATATTGTTCGAGGTGTTTTTCCAAAAATTTGCACTAACTTTCGACGACGACTTAGATTAATTTTCCTCGTCCCACCACATCCTGGGTGGTTCTTGACAGTTCCATGAGCATGAAATGTCTTAATAACATTGCGAACTGTAGAAACAGGAATCTCAAGGTCTTTGGAGATGGCCTTGTACCCCTGTGAAGTTTGATGTTTTGGTGATAATGGCTTTTCTGATGGTCTCAGGCAGTTCTCCTGTCTTCACCATTGTGAAAATGGAACAGGGTGTGAATGTGACCATTTTAAACATTAGATCCATTATTCATGTATTTTATTGCATCTTCCTGATATTAGTTTTAATGTCCTTTTTATAAGTTTTTAATATGTTTTTTGTTGTGCTGTTTGTATCAGCAGTTTTTGTTTTCTATATTTATGAACTGTATTTCTTTTAAGTTATCAACTGCATATATAATACATATAGTATGTCATATTGATTTATGCGTTTATCATATGGATCACTTTTATAAATGTTCAGTATTTTTATACTTTATTTATTTATTCCCCATAGATTGGGAAGAGTGGCTTGGTCCACCCTTTAGACGTTGCTTTTTGTCTTCTTTGGTAATGTATTTTATTTTTATGCAGTAATGAGGATTTTTTAATGTGTTTTATTTTTGGTTGGTTTATATTATGTATTGTCACGCCCTTAGCCCCTTACAGACAGTATGGAGGGGCGTGCTTGTCATAGGAGAGATTCACCATTTAGCCTTTACCTGACTGGCTGCCTTGTAATGCCTCATGGGAAATGTAGTCCAGTCAGAAGGTACTTGGCTTCAGGTAAAAAAACACACATTTGCAGTTGGCTTGAGTGGTAAGGCTTTGACAGAAATTTATTTATTTATGGGGTAACGCAAAGTTCACAAAATAACACCTTTGGATTGCTTCTCCAGGATTCTTTCAGAAATACATCAGGATATAACTGAACTCAAAACAAAACAGCTTATAATGTTCTTCAGCATAAAGAAAAGTCCTTTCAACAGCCAATGCTATCAGATATGGCTAGCAGTGCTGTTTTAAAACAAACAGAAACAGCTTTTCCTAAAGCAGGTTTCTTTTCTCACAGTCCAGAACACTTCCCGGCTGTTTGTCTCCTTAAGCACAGTAAAAACTTTCAACAAGAAGTTAAACTCTTCATAGGCAAACAATTCTCTATGCAAGGCTTTCAGGAATAGTGAAAACCAAATCAAAGCTTTTCTTACTTTCACCGTCAGCACGGCTTCAGGCTGAGCACTGCACTGGCTAGCAGCTGTTTAACAAGTTTTAATTAGACAGCTGCAGTTTGCTCAACAAAGGTATTTCTCCTTTAATACAGGACCTTCACAAGTTATCTACAGGCTCTCAGGGTTACCGGACTCTGGAGGTTTTCCTTACGGTTGACTCCCTTCCAAACCCTCTGTATTTGAAGACTGGCATAAAGATCAATCCATGTATGAATCTTCTTCTTCTACAGCTAGGTCTTGTTCACCCAGTTGCATAGGCTCTACCTTCATGTCTGGCTCAGAGGGCTTGGCTGACTGCCTCCCGTTAGGGCAAAAGCTGTCTCTTGCAACTCTGTAGTGCTCCAAATTAGACAAGCTTCTAATGCCTGGGTCAAGGCTTGTATCAGCTTCTCCTCTCTCATGCTCTGGCCACCATTCACCTGAGCTTCCTCGTTCTGTCCTCCAACTTGTGTTCCTGGTTCCTGCTGTTCTTACTGTTCCAGCTCCATTCCTCTTCCAGTAAGCATTCCTACTCCTCTCTCTCTCTGGATAATCTGACCTAGACTTAAACCTCTCAGGCTCCAGCCCCACCCCTTCTCCTCTCAGGTGTTGGAGATCAAACTGCCTCGTGGCAGATGAGCACTTGGGGAATTCAGTGACGTAAGGGTTCCTTACCCTGGGCCTGTATTCCCTCTCCTTTTCTCCACTAGGGGCATTCTGCATCCTATTGCAGCTAGGAAATACCTGCTTTCTAGGAGTAAATGGAGTTTTGTGTCTCTGACCTTGTAAAATAGGTCCTTTGATAAGGGTGAATTCCTTCTCTTTATCCCTGGGTCCTGATAAGCTTCCTTATCACAGTATTTATATTTTAATTTTATGTTTGTGTCTGTCCTTAGACCCCTGAAGAATGCCTCAGGCCAAAACTTTTAAGTTGGGTCTGCTAATCTTTTGGATACCCCTACTGTGTTTGGCCGTGGTCCTTGGCTTCCGCTTTATTCTACAGTGTCAAAGGACCCAGACAATAGGGCGTCTCTCAGACAAGATCTCCGTTACTCCTCCTCTTGTCATCTCCCTTCACTGGTGGTGCCCCCCTCGAAACCTACTCAGACGGTCACCTTTTCAGTTGCCTCCACCTAATGCACCCTGAGAACGGATGCTTTCAAACTAGGGTGGGGGGCACATCTGAACAGTCTCTCACTACACAGGAGCAGTGGACGCATCAGGAGTCTCAGTTGCAGATCAGCCTCCTGGAGCTATGTGCTCTCACGAATGCCCTTCGAGTTTTTCAACCCCAACTTTTGTCCAAACGGACAACCAGATGACCATGTTCTATGTGAACAAGCAGGGGGGAATGGGTTCCTATCCCCTTTGCCAGGAAGCCCTTTGTCTCTGGTTTTTCTTTATTGCACACCACATCCATCTCAGGGCGATGTAGTCTTCTAGCGGACAGGCTTAGCTGCATCAGGGAATGGCATCTTGGATCTTCCACCTGTTCAGGACCCCCTCAATAGACCTGTTTGCCACCCAGGAGAATGCACGACTGCCAGTGTTTTGCTGAACGATTCCCTCCCTCAACAGTCAGGCAATGGATGTCTTCCTTCTCCATTGGGGGAAGGGACTTCTTTATGTATTCCCTCCCACCCACTTAATACCCAAAACTCTTTTCAAACTGCTGGCTGACAGGGGCTTCATGATTCTAATAGCCCCTTATTGGCCCCATCAGCCATGGTTTCCTCTGCTGCTTCAGCTAGCACAGACTTCACCCCTCAGTCTGGGATATACGTCCAACCTCCTCTCCCGGGAACATGGGACGCTTCTCCATCCCAGTCCACAAGCCCTCCATCTCATGGCATGACTTCTGAGTGTATAATATTTGCTGACCTTGACCTTCCTCAGCAGGTCAAGGACATTTTACTTGCATCGCGCAAGCCGTCTACTAGACGTTCTTATGCCTTCAAATGGTGAAGGTTCACCCTCTGGTGTACCCCGAAAGATACTAATCCCTCTGTCTGTCCAGTGGAAATTCTTTTACACTATCTCCTCCACTTGTCATTGACAGGTCTCAAGACTAACTCAGTCAGAGTTCATCTGAGTGCCATCTCAGCCTATCATAGGTGGACAGGCATCCTATTTCTTATACCCCTTGGTGCAATGATTTATGAGGGGTCTCCTGCTGTCCAAGCCACCGATCAAACCACCACTGGTGGCCTGGGACTTCAACGTGGTCCTAGCTTAACTTCTGAAGCCTCCCTTTGAGCCTTTAGCCACCATTTATTTAAAATTCTTGTCTTGGAAAGTAATCTTCCTCATTGTTCTCATCTCAGCTCACTGCATCAGCAAACTGCAGGCTTTAGTGTCTGATCCTCCATAAACCCGGTTCCACCATAACAAGGTGGTTCTCTGTACTCATCCACTCTTCCTCCCAAAGGTGGTCTCGCCCTTCCACCTCAACCAATCAGTGATACTACCGGTCTTCCTCCCCAGACCGCATGCCTCTAGGACTGAAGCAGTGCTACACACGTTAGACTGCAAGTACGCACTGGCTTTCTACTTGGATAGAACCAAGAATCATAGGAAATCCTCTCAATTATTCTTTTCCTTTGATCCAAGTCACCTTGGACTTCCAGTTTTGAAACACACCATTTCCAGCTGGATTGCAGATTGCATTTCCTTTGCCTATGTCAAGCAGGACTCTCCCTTGAGGGTCACATCACCACTTATAATGTGCGGGCCATGACAACTTCAGTTGCCTACCTTTGTTCCGTCTCCATTGACGAAATCTGTCTAGCAACTACCTGGTCCTCCATTCACACTTTCACTGCTCACTACTGCCTAGACAGGGAATTCCGTCGGGATGCTGTCTTTGGCCAGGCTGTCCTCCAGCACCTTTTTGGGACTTAACTGCAACTCTTACCCTCAGTCCTGGATTTTTTTTTGGCACCAGACTTCACTGTCGATGTCCTTGTCAATTGTCATTGAATCCAATGGGGCCACTTTGTATCCACATCCTCTGGCTCCATCCTTTAGCCTTGCGGATACTGTTACTAACCCAATCTGGTGCCTTGGAGTTAGTGAGTCCCATATGTGTAGACTGCATTTCTACTTGTTCCTGGAGATAGCGTTGTTACTCTCCTGTAACAGATGATCTCTGGGAACAGCAATACTCAGTTGTAACATTCCATCTTCCTCCCCTTGGAGTTGTTGGGTATTCTTTTTTTTCTCTATCACTCAGCTACAGCTCAACTGAGGAGAGGACTTGGGAAGGCAGATGCGCAGGCGTAGTGGAATGCTCCCAAAGGCTTTCTTTTTGGACACTGAGGAGCATTCCTGTGTGGGCTCTGTCGGTACAGACAATTCCTATATGCGAAGACTGATTCCTGCTGTTCCCAGAGATCACCTGTTACAGGTGAGTAACTACTCTTTATCTGCCGTCATATAATATGCTACCTTGATTGAAGTCATGTGAGTACTGACAATTGATCATAGTGCATCTAATTTTGCTGCAATGGGAATGTGGTTCTTCTGTTCAAACTGATTTGAATTGTTTTTATAAGGGTGACAATAATCATGTCTTAATTAATTAGAAAATTACACCCATGAAAATCAACCTCACTGATACCAAAGAAATAATTGATTTCCCACAAAAATCCTTCTACTGGAACTGACCAAATGTCCAAAACACACCCCTAAAGGGCCAAACTGGTATCTATTAAGACTTTGACACTAATCAGTGTTTCAAGCTGCACACCCGCTTCTCAGCTCTTCCTCAGGCATATGAACCCCAATGCATCTCAGTTCTGGTTAAATCAGGTGATAAAAGTGACGTCAGACCAACTCATTTGCATTCTCAAAATCACAGCTGCAAGCTCCACCAATCTATCTCCATGTTCATGCCCTCCGGGGCCATGGACTGCAGGCGATAAATCCATTGTTGTTCCTTGTACTGTAACCTCGCCTGACAATCCTCTCCCCTGCTCAATGGAGGAACAACTTCCAAAACTCTCCAATGAAAATCATTAAAGTAATGGCCTGCCTGTTGGCAATGCGGAACCAAAGGTGCTGTAAGCTGTCTCGCATTGATCCTTGAACGGTGTTCTAATAACCGTTTCTGAATCGGACGTATAGTTCTTCCCACATATTTTAGATCACAAGGGCATATCAACACGTAAATTACAAATGCTGTAAGGCAATTAGAAAGATGCGTGGACCTATAGCAAAACTTCGTGTTCGGGTCTTCCCAGCTGCTACCTTGTAAAGTCAAGGAACAAAAATCACAATTCCCACAGGCAAAATGCCCTTTCCGTTCTGATGAAGAAGAATGCCCTTCTGGATTGTCTGTCTGTACTAACCAGTTACCTATCGTTCGAGCTCTGCGATAGGCAACCATCAAAGGCTTTTGAAAACAGCGATGAAGGGATAACAGTCCCCAATGTTTCTTCAAAATATATACAATTTTAGAAGCATTGGGCACAAATGGAACAACGCCAATCACCACATTCTCTACCCCCCGAGTTTGAGGAGGATCAGTCCCCACCAGTCAGGATGATTATATAAGGCCCTTTTGAAAGCTTTACGTATTAAAGGGTCAGGATAACCCCGCTGCCGTAATCCAAGGCTCAACTCCTGTGCATGGAAACGGTACTCATCCATCGAAGAACACAATCTCCTAATCCGGAGAAACTGCCCAAACGGTACACCTCTGCGCAAAGCTGGAGGATGAAAGCTCGAAAATTTCAACAGCACATTACGTTGGACAGGTTTCCTATACAACGTACTCCGCAGTGACGACCCGTACTTATAGAGCAACAGATCTAAATATTCTATCTGACTCTTATGGTATTTGGGAGTAAATTGCAAGTCACCATCCAAAGAATTTAACCAAACCAAAAATTGCTTTAATGATTCTTCAGAACCCTCCCAAATGAAAAAATCATCCAGGAATCTTTTCACTCAACACCAAGGAGTCCCACAAGGCTCAGCTCTCTCGGCTCTACTATTCAATGTCTACATACAACCAATATGCAGCATTATAAAACAATTCAACATCCAATACAGAATATACGCAGACATCATGATATTCACCCCCATAAACACCAAACATCCAGACTACTCACAAATCACAAGCATGCTTAGGGGCAATGTCGGAATGGCTCAACAATCAAAGCCTTTTCATAAACTTCAAAAAGTCTGAACTGATGCACATCACCAGACGGACTCAATAAAAATCTTTGACCATACCATAAGGAATAAACAAGAAGTCAAATACCTCAGGGTCACCTTTGACCTGCAACTCAGCTTCCAGCCACACATCAAAAAGATGACCAAATCAGCCTACCACAAACTCAGAATGCTACGCAATCTCAAACCACTGCTCACCGACAATGATTTCAGAACTGTATGCCAAGCCATAATAATGCCTTTATTAGATTTCTGCAATACAATTTACCATGGACTCCCAAAGAAAACGACGCTCCCCTTACAACTGGTACAAAACACTGCGGCCAGACTCATCATCGGAACAGCAAAATACAATCACATAACCCCCACGCTCCATCAGCTGCACTGGCTCCCTGTTGCTTTACGCACAAGTACAAAAACATAATAATCTTTAAAACACTAAACATCTCTCCAGCAACTCTCCAGCCACTGATCAAGAAGACACCCCCAACCAGGACAAGAAGAGGAACAGACAACAACATCCTAGAGACCCCACTAAAATTCAGGAAAGCAAACCAATCCACCTGCAGTAGGGCCTTCTCCCTGTTTGCACCCCAGCTGTGGAATGATCTCCCCACATCAACAAGTGAAATCAAAGACCTAGTGGACTTTAGAAAAGCAATAAAACCACACCTCTTCCTAGAATACTTTGGAGCTACCCCAGAAGATGAAGATGAAGATTGATAACAAACTAGACCATAAGACACCACAACAGTTCCTGTATATAGTTAGTAATTGTTAATTGCCTGTTTACCCCAATGTAACCTCCAAGTTGATTAACCTTGTTCAATGTAAAGCTTGTTGCTATAACTGTTCCATGTAAACCACTTTGAATATATGATAAGGCAGTATAGAAGACCTGTTAAATAAAATAAATAAAATAAGTATATTTTATGAGAGGCCATTAATTAATTATTTTTTATTTATTTAAACTTTTCTATACCGCTTTATCCTTCAAATAAAGCCATTTATATATCAACTTGAACTGTTTACATTATAACAATAATGGTTGGTTGGGGGGATATGGCATGCAAGTTATTTTAACACAATAGAACTATATACAAGAGCAAGTATTAGCCTTCAGGTGGTGTCTCATAGTCTCTGACCTGGGTTGATAGGGGTGGGGATCCAATACCATTCAAGGATGTTCATTTAATGAGGGCTAGGTGATTAATGCTTGTAGACTGCCATATACACGCGTTAATGACTTTATTTAATTAAGTGTCATGCCATGGTGGTAAGTGCATAATACACTTTAGTAAAAGCCTCCTATAAAGCTTTGAAATTACCTTAATTCATAAAGAAAATTTTCAGATTCTAAGTTTCCCTTTTTAAATAAAAATAAAAAAATTCTCCACTTACACTAAGGGCCCCAGTTTGGCTAAGATGCAGTTTGTTTTGTTAAATAAAATATAATTTTACCAAATTCAGGAATTGACTATAGGTACAGTCCACAGGAAAGATGGGTCTTTATATAACTGTGTTTTTTAACAGCTTGTTAGGACAGAAATATTTTATTTTTCATTCGTAGCCAGCATTTCTGAAAAAGACTGGGAAACGTAAGGACTGAATATGAAGTGCCTGGCTAAATATATTGTGTGCTTGGTAAACATTTCACTGTAAATGAAGAGCTTGTGCCAGTGTGTGCAGATACCAAACAGAGCTTACAGGTGTGCTGAATGTACATTTCTCAGGTGATTACCAGAACTAATTAGCTCAATGTTTTACGGTGAATCTTGTTTTGTTACTACAGAAACTGTTGATGCAATTCTCAAAGGAAATATATCAGCATTTTTTTAAACTATGTCCAATCAGTATCAGCTACAATGAGCGAAATAAAAATCATTAAGGAATTTTTTGTTTTGTGTTTGTGTATGGATATCTGTGTACGTATCATAGGTTGGATCGGTAACTATCACTTAAAGCATTTTTCCTTATCCTGCTTGACCAGCCTAGGCACATCTGAATTATGCTCCCCAAACAGCAGGTGGAGACAGACTGCAGCAATATTCAGTGATGTCATCCTTTGGTATATTCACCTGCGCACTACTGAGAGAAGCCAGTATTGTCTGCCTCCAGCAAGTGGCAAGGTGTTTGGACTGGTGCCATAGTGCAGATAAATCTGTCTCCCCTGGCCCAGATCATGCTTCTGTGGCCTATGAGACCAGTAGTCCCAGCATTTGCTCGGAGCTTGGCTGTGCCCCTGTTTCCTCAAGCCAACAGCTGCCCTGTTTCCAATGTTGTTACACATGAGTTTCAGTACTGGTGGGCCACAGAGCGGACAGACATGGGGCCCCTGAAAGGGCTGGCTAGTTTGGGCTCAGGTCCCCCATTCCTCTTGCTGTTTACTTTCTGCTTGCTTTAAATGTTTCTTGTATATTTCGAAGTTTCTTGTTTTCATTTGGCTCTCTTTGTTGCTCATAATAAAGCAGCTTCAAAGTTTACTGCAAAATGTATTTTATTATTATATTATTGATAACAAGTAAATACACTTAAAACAAGGCCCACATTGAGGGCATGTACACATGCTAAATAGGGCAGGAACACACACAGAAAGCATATAAAGAGCATAGTATACTTATAGGTGCAACAAAGTCGCTGGCACAGATAACAATAATGAGCAAAACCGCCCAACCCACACAGTCCCACAGCTATATATATATGCCCCCACCACCCACCTCCCTCCCCTACCCCCCCCCCTTATCCACTACCACCTTAACCCCTCCCCCCCCTCTCACCGCCCCAGTCCAATCCAATACCCACCAAAGCTCCAGAAACCCCCCAAACCCTCCCTAAACCCTAACTCACACAGCACCCCATTGTATACTACCCAAGGAGAAGAAGAAGTACCCCAGACCCCTACCCCGTAGACTACTCAGGTAGGAAAAATAAACAGCATGGATCAAGCTACGAGGAATTATATATTCAGCACCGCGCTGCGCTCTGGAGGGGATAATGTATTAATAAAGGGCTGCCAGAGTCCAAGAAAGCGATCCCAGCTAGACCCCCCCACTTGTTTGGCCGTAAGCTTTTCCATATACATCAAGTTCAGCAGGGCTCTCCTCCACATCACGAAGGAGGGGGGAGAGCTCATAAGCCAACATTCCAATATCACCCGCTTAGCCACCAAAACACCCCGATCCAGCAGAGCTCGATGAGACGCCAGGGGCAAAGGCCCGACCTCCCCCCAACAATGAAAAAGGCAGAGTTGCCAGTGCCCCAGATCCCCCACAGGCGACCACTGCCCCAAAGTGGTCTGCACCGACTTCCAAAGGGATTGCACAGCTGTGCACAGCCAAAATTTGTGTAACAGAGTGCCTTCAGCCTGTTGACACCAACCGCACGTAGGGGTAGCTCGTAACCCCACCCGATGCGCCCAGCTATCGCTCGCATATGCCCTCCAAAGAAATTTAAATTGCATCTCCTGCAAGTAAATCCACATTTCTCCTCTAGGGACTCGATCGAAGGCAAGTTGCAACAGGTCTATAGTCAGATCAGACAACCCATCAGCTACCCAGCGATGGGTGAGAGTCTTAAGGTATGCTGAGTCAATCCAGGGGCATAGCAGCTGTTTCCGCTCCACCCGGTCCAGAAACTCTTTCCCTACCCAGCCGCCGAGCAATTTACGCGGGTCCTGCGTAAGTAAGAGGCTGGGGATTTGTTTCCGCAACTGATCAATATAATGGCGGATTTGAAGATAGCCATAAAAATCTCTTGGGTCCAAATGATAGGTAAGGCTCAAAGTTTGAAAGCTCTCCAGTGCGCCCCCTGCTGTTCTACCGAGATCCCCCAAACATACTATCCCCTTCCGACGCCAGACATGGAAAATCGAGGAAGCCGCACAACCCGGCGCAAAATCCGAATTTCCAACTAAAGGTAATAGCAGAGAGCACGCCGGATCCCACCCAACGCGTCGACAAAGTTCCCGCCATGCCAACCGCAGAGTCCGCAAGTAATGGGGGATCCTCCCGTCCCCCAAGCGTTGTCCACTAGTACGATGAAGAATGAACAAACTATGTAAGGGGGGTAAAAATGCCCTAAGTTGCTGCGTAGGCGCACAGCCCCCCTCGACCTCCAATAGACCCCAAATATGCCGTGCCAAGTAGCAAAGATTGTAACTGGATAGCGAGGGAAGTTCCAACCCTCCTTCCTCACGTCTGCGTCGCAAAGCTCGAAGGGGTATACGAGGACGGCGTCCCCCCCATAAAAAGCCAGTTAAGTACTTATCGAAGAGTTTCCAATCTTTCGTTCGCACCCACAGCGGCAAGAGCCGAAGCAGATATAGCCACCTGGGAAGCTCCACCATAGTGAATAGCGCAATACGGCCACGAAGAGACAACGGAAAGACTCGCCAGCGCTGAAACACAAGTTGCGCCCTACTCAGCATATTAGGTATATTCGCTTGGTATAAACGCCCCGGATCTGCCGGCAATTGTATACCCAGATACTTGATGGAGTCCTCAGCCCACGCCAAGGGAAACATCCCTTGCCATAGCGCCCGTACCTTCCCGCCTACGTCCAATGCCATAGATTTAGACATATTGATCTTCAAGCCCGAAAACCCGCCAAAGTCCTGTATAAGATGCAAAACCCTTTGCAGAGAGGTCGTCGGGTCAGTCAGGCAGAGGAGCATGTCATCTGCAAAGGCACTAATTTTCATTTCCTCCCCTCCCATCTGAACACCGACCACATGTGGGTCTTGCTGTATAGCTTGCAAAAGGGGTTCTAGCGCCAACACAAATAAGAGGGGCGACAGCGGACAGCCCTGTCGCGTACCGCGTTCTAGTAGAAAAGGGGCCGAGTAAATCCCATTGACCCCCACCCTCGCCGCCGGGAGCTGATATAAAACCTGAGTCCACTGGGCAAACTCTCCTCGAATCCCAAAGCGTGAGAGCGCCTCCCACAGATACTTCCAAGCCACTCTGTCAAACGCCTTTTCAGCATCGAGGCTTACAAGAAGCAAAGGAGAGTCCCGCCCAAGACAATATTCCATGCCCAGGAGGAGTTTAGCTATGTTCTTAGTGGCATCTCTGCCCATGACAAAGCCCACCTGTCTATCCCCAATCAAAGATGGAAGTAAGGGATTTAAGCGCTGAGCAAGCACCGCAGCCAAGATCTTAGCATCGGTGTTGATTAGGGAGATAGGACGAAAAGACGCCGGGTCGAGCAGGTCTTTGCCCGGCTTCGGAATAAGTGTGATGTTAGCATATCGCATATCCCTAGGAAAGCTTCCTTTATGCAACGCCTCCTCGTACATAGCAAGCATACTAGGGACCAACCGAGGAGAGAGTATCTTATAATATTCCCCGCCGAACCCATCCGGGCCCGGGGCTTTATGCGGTTTCCCGCGCTTTATGGCAGCTTGGATCTCCGCTCCCGTCAATGGAGCATTGAGCGACGCCAAGGCCTCTGCCGAAAGTTGGGGCAAGGTCACCCCATCCAAAAATGCCGCACCCGAGCCCGCCGTATTATCTTCCGCCGTATAAAGGTGGGCGTAGTACGTACGAAATATGTCTGCAATCTGCCGAGGCTGGTGGCAAATCCTTCCTTGCGCGTCACGTAATACCGGAACAAAGCGTGCCCCACCCGGGTCACGAACCAGCCGTGCAAGAAGCTTCCCAGATCTGTTACCGAAGCGATACAGCTTGTGCTGGTAGTACTGCAAAGACATCCGCGCCCTCCGCTGGAGGAGCTCATTTAGAGCTAGTTGGGCCCTAGTGAACTCCTGTTGCTTAGTCTGAGCCCCCCGTCCATGCAAAGTGGTTAGTTTAGATTGCAAGGCCCGGAGATTGCGCTCCATGATCACAATACTACGGTCAAGATGACGCTTCCTGCGAGCGGTATAGTCAATAATAGCACCTCTCAGAACCGCCTTACTGGCCTCCCAAAAGAGTAATGGGGAACAATCCGGGGTATCATTGAAAAGCACATACTCCGACCATTGCCGCTCCAAGAAAGATCGAAAGTCCGCGTCCTCCCACAGATGGGTCGGAAAACGCCATCCCCCAGTACCCATCCCTTGGCATTCCCAAGTAATCCAAACCATTCCATGATCTGAGATGGTTATGGGTTCTATATCAGCGCGCTCCACCCTAGAGATCGCCCGCTCACCCACCAGTATGTAGTCTATTCGAGACCACGTGAGATGGGCCCTCGATTGGTGTGTGTACACACGCTCTCCGGGGTGCAAGAGGCGCCACACATCCACAAGGCCTCCCAATCTACACAAGTAGCCAACTCCCTTATTGGTCCACGCCCCTGGGTGCTTATCACCGATTTGTCTAGGCGGGGGTCACTAGGGCAATTAAAGTCCCCGGCCAACACCAATTTACCGTCCCCCACCTTCTGCACTAGACTCAACAGACACTTAAAGAAAGCATGATCGTACACGTTGGGGGCATACACATTACCAATCCAGATTTCCTCATTATACAGTTTGGCCTGAAGAAAGACGTAACGTCCCTGCGGGTCTGAGTCAACATGTTTCACCTCAAAGGGAACGCCTTTTTTTACAAGTACCACTACCCCCGCCCTTTTGCCCCCAGCGGAGGCCCCATACATAGCTGCCACCCAATCCCTCACCAGCTTCTGATGTTCTTGTGGGCTTAAATGGGTCTCCTGCAGTAGGGCTAAATGGGCTCCTTTCCGCTTGAGCGCCTGTAATATTTTGGTGCGCTTAATGGGGGAGTTAATGCCACCTACGTTCCAGGAAATCAATCTAATCTGTTGATTAAGGCACCCGAGCATTATGAGCCTCCACTGCAGATACTCCCACACGAACCCCCGGAGCCGCCCAGCCTCGGCATCCGGGAGGATTCTGACCCCGGCCTGCAAGGGGTCGCAAGGCTCCGAGATCCTTGGGTGTTTTGACACTAGCGAGGCCCCCCTCCCCTCCCCTCCCCACCCCTGCACCCCCTCCCCTCTCCCCCCCCCCAAAACTCTGACCCCTCTTCCATTCTCCCTCCCATCCCCCCTAACCCCCCCACCACCCATCCCCCCTAACCCCCCTAAAAACATACATCCTACGTCAGCCATAAGGCTGAATTGAAATCACTGACAGGCACCTCGGGGCTGCCCCGGGCGCACATCTAGGCCCGAGTCCATATTCAAGCCTACACCTCCACAAGGACAGCTTCCCGCCCCAAAACAGAAAAAAAAAAAAAATGCCTCCCCCCACAGGCTCCCCCCCCCCCCATGATCCCCTCCCTCCTACTAAACCCAAGAGCATACCCGACCCTGCTATCCCAACAAACATGGTAGAGGGAGAAACAGACAAAATAGATGAGGGGAGAATAATGCAATACTGGCATAAAAGAATACACTGGCCCGTAAAGAAAAGCGAGAAAACCACCCTGCAGAGCAATCAGGCACACAACAATATAACCATTGTAACAGTACAATATCATCAAAACCCCTAACACGGGGGAGCACTTGCGGGAACAAAAGAATGAAAGAAACACAGAGAGCGGGCAAGTGGTAGGATACTAAGTTCCAGAGGGCCTAAGTCATACCCTCCCGTAGTACCACTGAGTCACACATGGTCGACAGTGAGGCCTACAGATTGCCGAAGACAAGGCCTACAGGTCGTGCTGGAATATCCCTCCCAAATGTCCGTGAGGGCGGCAGCCCTCTCACTGTCCCAGTACAGGCATTACAGGCATTACAGTTTTATCACCGTGTCCGGGCATGACCATCACGCTCTCAATTATGTCTCCGCAGCCGCGGCCGGCTCCGCCGCTCGGAGTGGGGAATCCGTAGTTAGACGCTCCAGGTAGGCATTAGCCTCTCCAGCAGTAGGAAACACCAAGTTTTTTCCCAGGTGGTGGATACGAAGTGTCGCGGGGAAGGCAAGGGTGAAACGGATCTTCTTTTGGAATAAAATCGAGCATACCGGCGAAAACTCCTTGCGCTTAGCGGATACTACTGTGGAGTAGTCCTGAAAAAGGAGTATTTTTGAGTTTTCCAGCACAAGGCCCTTGTGCTGCCTGTATGCTCGCAGTAATCGTTCTTTGTGTGCAAAGTTCAAGATGCGTGCGATCACCACTCGGGGCCTTAAGCGATTATCCTGCCGAGGCCCAATGCGGTGGGCCCTCTCCACCTTAAGCTCACCAACCATAGCAGGTAGTCCCAATGCCTCCGGTAGCCATTTTTCGATGAGGGTCAGAATTTGCTGATCATTCATAGATTCCGGGATACCCACCATCCGAATATTATTTCGGCGGGAACGATTCTCCAAATCATCCAACTTGGCTTGGATTGTGGTAAGTTGCGCTCGAAGGTCATCATGCAGTCTCTCCTGCCGCCCCTCCTCATCCTCTATGGCAGACACGCGGTGTTCCAGCTCGTCTATCCGCTGTCCTTGTGCTGTGAGCGCTTCCCCCATCTCCTCCAACTTAGATAAAATGCGATCTAGCTTGGGGTCGAGATGTCTAGCCACCTCTTTCGCGAGCTCTTCTGTGGCAGAATCCCCACTCTCCGCTCCGGGAGATGAGGGTTGCAACATCGCCGAGGTCGAGGCTGAGGCCCGCGATTTTGGCGCCTTCTCCTTCTCCTTGTCCTTTTCCCGACGAACCGGGGCGGCATACCGACCACAGAACCACACCGGGCTGCACCACAATGTTGGAGTAGGCACTCTCTCCACCGGCATTCACCACCGGGCACTCAAAAACGATGATTTTATGGCTATATCGCCGAGGCAGCCCCGGAGCTAGCGAGAACACGTCTTCACTCGCTCATGTGCCACGTGACCTCTTCAGCAGCTTCAAAGTTTAAAGGGCAGCCCTTCTCGGGTTTCTCCAGTGAAATTGGCTTTTCTTTTCCTTTTTCTACTGTGTTTTTTTTCCCTTTTGCTGGTGGTTTTTTTTCACCTTTTTTCCCTCTGGCTGTTGCAGTTTCCATAGCCTGAAGTGGGTGCAGTCTTTTTTGCATCAGAAGCAGTGGCAGTGCCTCGGGGGGCTGGAACCCAGTGCCATGTTTGGTTCCTCTGCCGTGTTCTCTCCCTTTTTTCCCCACCAGTGGGTTCCATGGCCATTTTGAGTAGCTGTATGGTCCCTGTGAACGGGGGATGTAGAGGAGTGGCCACAGCCTCAAGCCCACAGGCTCCTGTAGGTCGTTTGGGACCCTTCTTTGATTTGGCTTGAGCAGCATCTCTTGAAACATCTCATGGACAATTTTCAATTGTTTGAAGCTGAATAGTAGCCCTCTTCTGGAGACCTGTGATCCCAGGGTAGCCAGTCGGCTTTTCCGTCTCGGGGGGGGACGGGGGGGGACGGGACACCCGTGATGGACCTGTTCGCCAGCCCATACATCTTTCAGTTACCCTGCTTCTGACAGGCTCACCCCTCCAGGGTGGCAGCGAACGTGTTCCTGGTCTCATTGTCAGAAGGCCTCATGTACGCCTTCCCTCTCGCGCTGCTGATCGCAAGACCTTGTTCAGGACCTTCCGCAACAGGGCCTTACTCATCCTGATAGCTCTTCGGTGGCCCAGGCAACCGTGGTTCCTGTTACTTGTACATTTGACGGTGGAGACCCCAATCCCCTTGGGGACCTCCCCGGGACTCTTCTATATTAGGAGGGGGGCTCTTTCCTGCACCCCAACCTGAGGTCCCTGTCACTGACAGCCTGGCTGCTGAGAGGGTGACTGGCCCCTTTCATCCTCCTGGTTGAGGTGGAGGACATTCTGCTGGCCTCTCATAAGGCCTCTACTAGGAAGGCATACGCCCTCAATTGGTGCAGGTTCTCTGTTTGGTGCGCCGAACACGGGGCTCACCGTTTCTCCTGCCTGGTGGCTCTGGTGTTACAGTTCTCCACTCCTCTCAGTCTGGGCTCAAGTCTAACTCCGTCTGAGTGCACCTTAGTGCCCTGGCGGCGCACCACCATCCGGTGCTTATGTTTATTGGATTTGATATACTGCCTTTCTTTATACAAGCAAAGCGGTGTACAATAGTCAAAGATCAAAAATAACGGTGAATGGTAAGCCCCTCTCGGTCCATTCCTTGGTGACCTATTTTCTTTGTGGTCTGCTCGTATCGAAGCCCCCATTTCGCCCTCTGGCAACTGAATGGTTCCTCAACATAGTGTTGGGGCAGCTCACTCGTCTGCCCTTCGAACCTCTGGCTACCTTCCACCTCCGCTACCTCTCTTGGAAGGTGGCTTTCCTGGTTGCGCTTACCTCCACTCGCAGAGTCAGCAAGCTTCAGGCCCTCGTGACAGAGGCGCCCTATACCAGGTTCTACAAGAACAGAGTGGTGCTCCGCATGCACCCCAAAATTCCTGCCAAAGGTAGTGTCGCCCTTCCATCTCAACCAGGAAGTGGTGCTCCCTACCTTCTTTCCAAGACCTCACTCCAGTCAGGCGGAGACGGTCCTTCACACTTTGGACTGTAAGCGGGCTTTATTCTCCTATATCCTGTGCACTCAGGTACACCGCAAGGCTTCTGAGCTTTTCATCTCCTATGACCCTAGTAGGCTGGGGGAGGCGGTGACCAAGCGTTCGCTATCCACATGTGTGGAGGATTGTATTGCCCTCGCTTACGAGCAGGCGAGGCTCCTCCTGGAAGGCTGCATAATGGTACACCGTGTCAGGGCATGGTGGCTTCAGTGGCAAACTTGTGCTCTGTCCCAATGATGGACATCTGCCGGGCTGCCACCTGGTCTTCAGTCCATAGCTTCACAGCCCATTACTGCCTGGAAAGAGGACAGTGCCTTTGGCCAGACTGTGCTCCATAACCTTTTTGGGGTTTAGGCAACTCCTACCCTCTGATCCTTCTGTGTTCAGGCTACCAGAGTGCTGGTTCATCAGACACAGGTGTCCTACTGTGGTCTGTGTACATGGCCTAAATTGCTGCTGCTTGCGGCTCCCTGTGAGAGAGCCCCTATTTTGCTATGAGCTCTCGGTAGCCTGTAGCTGGGGAGTCCCATATGTGAGGACTGACTTCCCTGCTTGATCCCGGAGAAAGCATAGTTACTCACCTGTAACAGGTGTTGTCCGGGCACAGCAGGAATCAGTCCTCACAACCCTCCCTGCTCACCTTGGAGTTGCTCCTTTACCATCTTTTATTTTTGCTATCTTTTAATTATGTCATCTGACTGAGCAAGATGGCACCGTTGGATGGGAAGGAGAACCACGTATATGTGGTGGCATCTCCCAAAGCTTTCTTTGAAAGCTGGGGGGATGCTTCTGCAAGAGCTCAGTTGGTGCCAACTTCACCCATATGTGAGGACTAATTCCTGCTGTCCCTGGAGAACACCTGTTACAGGTGAATAACTATTTTTCCCTACAGGGAAACTCTGGCCCTCTAGCACCTCTCCCACGGTGGCAAAGGGGTTAAACACTCCCACTTTGCCCTTTCTCCTGTCCTTTCCTCCATGAGCCCCATCTAATCTACTGTAGGGATTCATTGGAATGAAGAAGTGTTTTCTCTTTCTCCTATGAGTGAGCCAGTGGAGGAAGGGGGAGACTTGTCTGTGATCAGCCTGTTTTATAGGGAGAATCTCTTCACTCTTATTTGGGATACTGTGGCAGCAGTGTTCCCTCTAATTTTCTGTAGGCTGTGTGCGCATAAAACATCAGCTGTACAGCTTTTGAAGGAAGGTTAATTTTTGTGCGCCACATAACAACACTCAGAGTTATATACTTTAAAATTTGACTACACGTCAGAATACAGTATGTACACCACATTGATTTTAATCAAATTAAATGAAAATAGTAGATTACTAAATGAAGCGGAAAATTTCTAGTAATTACAATCACAACTTTTAAATTTTAAGACGTCTGTGTTGTTTTCTATCAGAATCAGAGCCGTAATTTTTGTGCGCTCTGTTGTAAAGTATGTGCGCTCGCTCGGCGAGGTGTGTGCACGCGCACAACTTAGAGGGAACAGTATGTGGCAGCCATACTCATTGTATAGCATACTCCCATGCAGGCCTCGCAGGTGGATCCTGTTTTGAGAAAGCCGAAACTCCCTGTAGGGTTTTTCCCCCTTTCCTTAGCTTATGTGTCAGCTCATTCTCCTGGTGGGAGACACTGGGGCTAGTCCTTCAGGCGCCTAAGATCCTCACTCTGCTCCAGAGCAAGCTGGATCAGTTTTGGAGCTCTTAGGTGGATGACCTTTTCATGGTGGTAACAAAGTGCACTACAGTCCTGGGGGAGGGTGCTGAGCTCAAGGAGTCTCATGATGGGAAAGTAGAGGCCCTCATTAAGAATGCCTTTGTGGCTTCAGACGTAGGCTGTCAGGCAGCGCTAAGCACAGGCTTGGTGGCCCAAGCCCTCTTAGTCTGGGCCGTGTAGCTGTCAGAAAGTCCAGAGACTGCAAAATTGGAGTCTAGAACTTCAGATGTGGCTGATGCTTTCGCTTTTTCAGGATCTCCTCCAAGTCTGTGGTAGTGATAGTAGTGGCTAGACGGCAGCTTTAGCTCCACAATTGGTCATCTGATGCTACGTTCAAGTTACTGCTTAGTTACTTTTAAGGGCAGGTTGCTCTTTGAGGAGGATCTAGATAAGTTGGTGAAAGAGCTTGGATAGGCTTACTGACTGAGGCTTCTGAAAGACAGGCCTGAGGGAGCTAGGACTACCTCTTGCAGGACCCTGGATGGAGTATGGAGATGCCCTTGGATTGCTAAGAGTCTGAGTGAGGCCTATTCATCCAGTGGGTCTAAGCCCAAGAAGGGCCAACCCTTTTAGAGTTCTTAGCATTCTCAGGACTGAGAGTTTGTAAATCCCACAGTGAGATTCACAGGGTCCCTTTCAAGGTACAGCCAGTTGGGGACCCATATCACACCAAACCAATAGGTCCTTGAGATCCTCAGTAAAGGTTATGCACTGAAGTTCACAGAGCCTCTACGGGACATCTTTGTGGAGTCTCCCTGCAGCTCCCCACTCAAGCGGGTGACAAATGAATTAACTCTACAGTGCCTCTTGCAGGTGCACGCTATTCTACCTATTCCATCCACAGAGCAGGGCCAGTGGCATTATTCCATCTACTTTGTGGTGCCCAAAAAGGAAGGTTTAGTCTGGCCTATTCTGGATTTGGAGGCAATCAGTGCCAAACTCCATGTCCTTCAGTTCCACATGGAGACCATCAGATTGATCATTGAATCAGTTCAGCAGTGGGAATTCTTGGTCTCTCTGGATCTTGCTGAGACATGCTTATTTCCATTCAGGAGCTACACCAGTAATTTCTCCACCTTTGTGTCCAGAGCCAAAATTTCCAGTTTCAGGCTCTGCTTTTTGGTCTAGCCACAGCTCCTCACACATTGTCGAAGGTAAGAGAGTGGTTCTCCTTTGCAAGCAAAGAATTCAGGTTCTCCTGTACCTGGATGACTGGATGATTTAGTCATATCTCTTGGAGAAGACCAAGGATGATGCAGCCCTAATGATTTGCTGGCTAGGCTGCTGGGCTTTGAAGAGTAACCCAATTTCTTTCCAGAACTTGGAGTACCTCTGGGCTTGTTTCAGCACACTTCTGGGTCAGGTTTCCACACGCTAGAGAGATTGCTTAGATTGCAGCGTCAACTCTGGGAGTTTTGTTCTTAGTCAGCTCCCAGGGCTTGGGACATCTGTGACCCTTAAAGTCCATGCTGTTGACTCTGGAACTGATCCCTTTGGCCAGGGGGGCACTTGCTCTCCTTCAGAGACATCTGGTATCTGCCTGATCTCTGTGTTCGATCAGATCCTTCCTCTTCCTGGGTGCTCAGGGAGCAGTTAGCATGGTGGCTGCAGTCTCGCCATCTGATGGATGAAATGTCTCTGGAAGCACCAGCTTGGATGATAGTCACCACGGATTCCAGCCTAAATGGCTAGTTTGTCAAGGGACTCTGGTTACCACAAGAGGCCTCCTGGTACATTACTGGTTCTAGCCTCTCCTGGTGGGTTCAGTGGGCCACATGTTCTCTGACAAGGTCACAGCTGGGGGCATACGTCAACAAATGAGGCAGAACTCATGCTGGAGTGATACTCAAGAGTAGAGCTGTGTCATTGGGTGGAGGAACATTTGGTTGCCCTGTCTGCAGTCCTCATAGCAGGCATTGTTAACTTGCAGGCTGACTTCTTGAGTCGTAACACTGGTGATCCAGTGAGTGCAAGTCAAGCCCTCATGCATTCATCCTCATTTTGCAGAGGTTGACTTTTCAGTATTCAACTTGATGGCTATCAGGGAATACAAAAGTGGAGATCAGTTTCAGCTACAGGAAGTATCTGTGGCAGGGCTTGGATGCCCTTCAGGAGTGGCCCCAGGAGGGGCATCTGTTTGTCTTCCTCTCATGGCCCTTAGTGAGTTGCCTTCTGTGCAGAATTCATTCTCATCCAGGCTGTGGCTCTGGACTGGCCATGCAAGCCATGGTACACAGATCTCTTGAAGATGTTGTTGTCTTAAGCGAGGGACCTCCCTACTTTTAAGGATCCTGATGATGGAGCAGTTCATGCTGATGGCCTGGCTCTTGAGAGGCCTGTTCATGCAGGGATACTCTGGAGCAGTAGTAGTCGCCTTGCTCAATGCCTAGAGGACCTCTACTTCCTTGGCCTATGTAATAATTAGTATGGTTTTTGAGAGATGGTGGTCCTCTTGAGCGTGGGAGGCCAGGAATGCAGACATTGTCACAATTTTGTCCTCATTACGGTTTGGTTTGGACCAGAGATTAGCCACAAACTCGCTCAAAGTTCAGGTAGGGGCCCTAGCATACTAATAGGGGTGTATTCAAGGGATGTTTATGGCAGCTCGCCCTCATATATCTCGCTTCCTCAATGGGAATGGTTATTGTGTCTGCAGGTAGATGTCTGAGCTGTAGGCCTGGTACTCGGGGCCAGCCCACAAGTTGGCTCAAGGTGTTGGCACCCTATACAAATAATCTCCCCTCCCCCCAGCTGTGGAATCTATCATTTTGACTTTGAATGCCCTGCTTCTTGCTGCCCTCCCACTCCCCAGAAGCTGCTGCGTAGTGTTTGGGTCGGCCCTGCTGGTTCTGCAGAGAGCCTTTTTTATTCATTTCAGTAGCTTCTGTGTCTTTGCAAACTGTTCCATTCTTTCTCCCAAAGGTGCTGTCTCCCTTTCACCTTAACCAAACCATTATCCTGCTCTGTTTCTCAAAGGATGGCCTTTGGATGGACTCCTCCCCAAGTCTTGTAGACATGCAGATACCTGGAGATTGCTAATTTTATCCCTTCTGTCAGATCATCTTTGTCCTCTTAAGCAGTCCTCTTAAGAAGGTAATGTAGGCTGCTGTCTGTCCTTTCCTTAAGCAGCCTCCATTACCTGCTGGATTAAGGATGCTGTTGGTTCAGCAAACCTTTTTGCTGGAAAGCATGTGCCAGAGGGAGTCTGAGCTCACTCTACTAGGGAACAGGCCTCATTGTGGGCAGTCCTCTTTGGTGTCTCCTGAGAATATCTGTAAGGCTACTTGGTTGACTATGAACACTTGTGAAGTACTAGACGTTGTATGGAGGTGCCGGTACAGATGATGCCTTTGGCAAAGCATCTCTGTCCAGAGCATCGTATTCCTCCCACCCTGTGTCCTTACTGCTTGGATACATCTCACTCATTTTGATTGGTCTAGTGCAGCAGTTCTCAACCCAGTCCTTGGGACACACCTAGCTAGTCAAGTTTTCGGGATAACACAGTGAATATGCATATAAGAGATTTGTATGCAATGAAAGCAGTTCATGTAAGTCTCTCATGCATATTCATTGTGGTTTTTCTGAAAACCTGACTGGCTAGGATTGTCCCGAGGACTGGGTTGTGAACCCAGCAGAATGAGAATGCAGGTGAAATTTACTTTTTTTTTTTTTTTTTTTTTTTTAAAGTGCCTTCAAGTCAGTGCTGATGCCTGGCGACCCAGCAGCCCCTGGGTTTTCTTGGCAAGGTATGATCGGAAGTAGATTGCTAGGCCTTTTCTTCCAAGGCAATAGAAGATAAAGTGACTTGCCCAAGGCCATAAGGATTGCCAGTGGGAATCGAACCTAGATCTCCTGGGTAGTAGGCTGTTGCTCTAATCACTAGGCTACTCCTCCACATATCTAATGATAATTTTCATTCCTTGAATCCCGCTGGACCAGTCCAGGCCTGCCCTGAAGACTTTTCGTGCAGGTTTTGGAGCCCTCCTATCTCTTAATTACATTGTCAGGATCTGTGCCTGATACGGAGTCATTTGTTGTCAGAGAACCAAATACTCATTGGTTAGTAACTTTCATCAATTTTCTGATTTCCCTCCCCTGAGTTTTTCAGTTTTGCTTACTGCTTGGAAAGTATCATATTGGCTTCTCTCAGTGCTGCACCAGTGTATATACCAGGCATGTCCAAAGGTAGATCGCGGAGGGGTCAGAGGTAGATCACCAGCCCCACTTGGCTCCAGCAGCTTGCCCCATCGCTAGGAGAGAGCTCATGCCGGCAGGTCGTCTGCCGAGGGCTTGCCACCGCTGCTGATCCTTTGCCTGTCTTTTTTCCCTGCCTGCGAGAATCTTGCCTGCGGGTGTATTGGGGGCGCTTGTTGTTTTTGTGCCATTTGTGGGTACCCCAGGGGGCCACTGCCCGTGCCCGCTACAAGATGCCACAGGCCCGGCATCATACCTGGTCTCCTGCATCTCAGAATCGCCCATTCCTGCCCCCGCCCCCAACACCCCTTAGAAGTGTGTTATATACCGGGCGATATCCATTCGCCCGGGCTTTACCTGAATACACTTACCGTATTAGTTGTGTCGTGTGCTGGTCGTTGGTCGCTTTATAGTTCGCTTTCATTAAACGTTTTCGGGCAGACACAACAGTGTGTCAAGAATTTGGTGATTTTTGCGGGCTTTTCCAATTTTGTTCTAACTTGCCTATGCCTTGCCTTTGAATTGGTTCAGACCACTGTGACTTTTGCTTGCCTCTGCAATTTTATTTTGCTTAGCCTTTGCGTTGATTCTACACTGCAATTTTATTTCGGCTTACCTTTGCGTTGATTCTACACTGTGTGCAGAAGTTATTAAATCGTGTGTGGTGGTATTTGAACTTGTTTGGCGGTATTTGATTTTATCTGGTTTGCTGGACAGGTGTTTGAGTTTTTTTGATGATTGTTTGGTGGTATTTGATTATTGGTGCCAGTATGATGAATTCTTATTTTTACTTTTAGAACTGCATGTGTGGTTTGGCATCTCCAGTCCTTGTATTGAACATCATCCAGAGGTCTTCAGTTCCCGTTGATCTTTAATACTTTGGGACAGTGACAGTTTTGGACCAGATTCAGCCAGTGTTTTTACTAAGCAGATTTGGCATTCTTACATCCAGCCACCCCAGTATAACGAAGATGAGTGTTCCAAACAAGAGCAAAATCTACCACTTTCATGATGAATGGGAAATGGACTGCTTCTTCATCATGGTGAAAGACAAGTGTTGTTGTCTAATTTGTAACGCCCCAGTATCCTTGCTCAAAAAGGGTAATCTGGAACGTCATTATAAGGCTCTGCATAGCAATAAATTTGATGCTGATTTTCTACCCAAAAGTGAAATTCGTAAACTGAAGCTCAAAGAACTTAAATCGAAATTGGCTACTCAGCAACAGTTGATGGCGAAGCCAAGGTCACATTCGGTCAATGCAGCCATAGCATCCTTCAAGGTCAGCAACCTGACTGCAAAGAAATGCAAACCTTTCACTGAAGGGGAATTCGTAAAAGATTGTTTTCTTGAAGCAGCTTCTCAGTCAAATATAAAATTAAGCTCTACTCTTAACCTGCAAGATGATCTGTAGATTATAATTCCTTATAGTAAAACGTCATCCAAAGCTTTTTGTTTTTATGCAACTGGGTCTCAGAACCAGAATGGGGCGACTTACTGAACGCACGTATACGTGTGAAAACAGCGCCCAAAACCTCACATCAGTGACCCATTGTTGTTGCTAATATATTCATTAAAGCTTACAAGGATGTCTTGACAATAATGCTTAGAAACTCGATATTAATATAAACTGTTTAACTGAGGATGCTTATCTGAAACGTGGTGAGTTCTCTCCCAACGCCTGAGTAATGGCGCCGTAGCGTTTCACAGTCAAACGTTTCATCAGGGGATATTCATCAACTCTACCAAAAGTTGGCATTAATCCTCAAATGGAATCTGTAACATTAGAAACGAAACTGGACTTTATCCTATACTTCATCTTATAATTATGATCGCTATCAATATGTCTTGAAAAATGACTCACCCCGTGCCGGCTGTTGTGTTTTCTATGAAAGGACGCCGCGCTTGCGGACTATGTTCCCCTGGGAGGATTTAAAGGGCTAAAGAATCTACATGTGATACGAACAAGAAATGCAATTGGCTAATGAGAAATGCCCCACTCTATTTGTAAATTCAGGCCTGCTGGATACACAGTGTTTGCCTCAAAAATCCATTTCTGTTCTCTTCGTACCAATGTGAGATCTCTCGATTTTCCCTCCAGTCCTCGCTCAATGAAATCGATGCAAAAACACTTTAAAGAATCAAAACTATGTTTCAAGTCCAAACAATGTTGGACAATGGGAGCCTGCGTATAGCCACATTTAAGTTTACTTCTGTGCTCTCTCATACGCACTCTGAATGGACGGATAGTTTTGCCGATGTATACTAACTGGCAAGGACATAAAATGCAGTAAACCACGTGAGTGGAACTGCATGATGTATGATGTCTTAAACGGAATTTCTTTGTTCTGTATTCAAAGACGTCCAAGTCTAGAGTTAGAGGACAAATATCACAGGACCCACACTTATGATGACCACTTTGTGCTAAATAGTGTAAAACTTACTAGTTCCAAACGATGAACAGTGGGACTGAGGTGTTCCTTCATGTTGCGTTGCCTTTGCCAAACGCAACGGGCATAATAATTTTCTAATCCGGGTATGCTATGAAACACGTTCTCGTGTTTTTTCAATATTTTCGTTATATGATGACTGTAAGGAGAATACTTTGTAATAAGATTAACACAGTTTTGTGATATCACCAGAGTGCTTCTAGGGGACAGCAAGCTGTCACGATTATAGTACAATGCACGTTTATAAGCTGACTCTACTATGTGGTTTGGATACCCTCGTGTGCGAAATTTATCTTTTAAAATTTCTGCCTGTGTTTTGAACTCTTGTACTTCTGAGCAGTTGCGACGAAATCTAAGAAACTGTGAAAATGGAAGACTGTCCTTCAGTCGTTTTGGATGAGCACTAGTATAGTGCAACAAGGTGTTACGATCAGTGGGTTTACTGTATACAGATGTATGCCAAGTATTGATTCCCTTCGATATTTTCAAATCCAAAAATGTTATAGAATCCATATTGCTTTCATGGGTGAACTGGATATTAGCGTCGCAACTGTTAAGCCAGTCTACAAAATCAATTAAAGTCTCCGATGAACCTTGCCAAAGCAAAAAGACGTCGTCTATATAGCGTCGCCATAATTTTATACTATTTTCAAAGATGGATGTGAATAGCCATTTTCGCTCAAACATTTCCATATAGATGTTAGCTACTGATGGAGCGCAGGTGGCTCCCATTGCCACCCCGGATGTTTGTAGATAGATACTTTTTTCAAACTGAAAATAATTATGAAATAATATCAGCCGTAATAACCGTATTAAAAAATGATGATGAGCTTCTGAAAGGTCCTGCCTGTCTGCAAGAACCTCATCTATAACTTGTACTGCTGCTTCTTGCGGAATCTTAGTGTAGAGGGAATTGACGTCTAGTGTAACTAATAAAATATGCTGTGCTGTAGCCCTTTGTGAATGGGCTTCCAAAATTTGTAAAAAATGCGAAGAGTCCCTGATGTATGAGGGAATACTTGGCAAAAGTGGCCGGAGAAAAGAATCCACATAAATTGACAATGGCTCTAACACAGAACCTTTCGTAGATACGATGGGCCTGCCCGGTGGTTGCACAGTGCTCTTGTGGATTTTTGGAACTAAATACAGTTTTGCCACTGTATCATCTGTGTCATTCAAAAATTGACATTCCTTTTTAGACATTATTTTATCAATTAATGCTTGTGTTGTCAACTTATGTATCTGTTCCTTTAATTGCCAAGTGGGATCAGTGGCTAAGACCTTATATGTGGTGTTGTCTGTCAATTGACGCTTCGCCTCATCTAAATATTGTTGACGACCCCAAACCACTGTACTGCCACCTTTATCTGCTGTCCGAATGATGATGTCCCGGCGAGACTGTAAAACTTTCAAGGACTGTTGTTCGTCTGCTGTGAGTTTATGCACTGCTCGTCTCTGTCCTTGTGTCAAAGAAACCAAATCCTGTATAATTAACGTTTTGTATAACGCCAAAGAGGGAGGTATCGGGCCCGGGGGGGGGGGGTCCAAGTGGCTTTATAGGTAGCGGAATACGATTTCCAGGGTTAACCGGTGTCATATTGCTTTCTTGTTGAGCGAAATAAGCCTTTAGTGCTATTTTCCTAAAAAACTGTTCTAAATCGATTTGAAAACGATTGATCTACAAAAGGAAGCGCAGTCAAAGGGTTCCTGGGAGGATCTATTGAAGCTTCGTAAAAAAATGACACGTTTGGATTTACACCGGTTATCGTTAGTGGAATACATTCAGCGCCAACACATTCCAAGGGGGTTACGCATTTATAAAGGACCAAAAATGCATACTTTGGACCCAACATTCATGGAAAAATGGAATTCAATACTAAATAAATGCTCCCTTGACCTCATGGTCTTGATTGTTGATACCACTAAACAAACTGTGGAAGAAAAACAACTAGTGACACAATTAAAAGACGCAGAAACAACAGATACATTTGTAAAACTGATGGAAGAACAAAAAAAGTCCGTGGAAACAACCAAAGAGGAGGTCACAAAAGTAAAATCTAAAAAACTTAAACGAGACTATGATGACTACACAGTTGGGTACGTGTATCCATGGTTAAATCCACGGCGAAAAGAAAAGACAATGATTAGAAAAAAACGAGTGGAGTTTGCTGATACATCCGAGGACCAATCATCTTCTGATTCCAGTGTTAGATCTAGGGATGATTTTTTGGACAAAGAAGAGGTCCGGAAAAAATCAAAACAAAAAGAACAGCCACAACGTCGAGGTCCAAGTCGTCAGAAACGTGCATGAACATGAATTCTTCAGTGATTAATGTGTCCGGTTGTGATGTTCCTGCTGTTCAATTACAACTTTTGAACAAAGGGTTATCATATGTACCCTCATTATATTTTGATGAATTTCGTTTTCGAATCGATTTAGAACAGTTTTTTAGGAAAATAGCACTAAAGGCTTATTTTGCTCAACAAGAAAGCAATACGACACTGGTTAACCCTGGAAATCGAATTCCGCTACCTATAAAGTCCACTTGGACCCCCCCCCCCCCCGGGCCCGATACCTCCATCTTTGGCGTTATACAAAACGTTAATTATACAGGATTTGGTTTCTTTGACACAAGGACAGAGACGAGCAGTGCATAAACTCACAGCAGACGAACAGCAGTCCTTGAAAGTTTTACAGTCTCGCCGGGACGCATCATTCGGAGAGCAGATAAAGGTGGCAGTACAGTGGTTTGGGGTCGTCAACAATATTTAGATGAGGCGAAGCGTCAATTGACAGACAACACCACATATAAGGTCTTAGCCACTGATCCCACTTGGCAATTAAAGGAACAGATACATAAGTTGACAACACAAGCATTAATTGATAAAATAATGTCTAAAAAGGAATGTCAATTTTTGAATGACACAGATGATACAGTGGCAAAACTGTATTTAGTTCCAAAAATCCACAAGAGCACTGTGCAACCACCGGGCAGGCCCATTGTATCTACGAAAGGTTCTGTGTTAGAGCCATTGTCAATTTATGTGGATTCTTTTCTCCGGCCACTTTTGCCAAGTATTCCCTCATACATCAGGGACTCTTCGCATTTTTTACAAATTTTGGAAGCCCATTCACAATGGGCTACAGCACAGCATATTTTATTAGTTACACTAGACGTCAACTCCCTCTACACTAAGATTCCGCAAGAAGCAGCAGTACAAGTTATAGATGAGGTTCTTGCAGACAGGCAGGACCTTTCAGAAGCTCATCATCATTTTTTAATACGGTTATTACGGCTGATATTATTTCATAATTATTTTCAGTTTGAAAAAAGTATCTATCTACAAATGTCCGGGGTGGCAATGGGAGCCACCTGCGCTCCATCAGTAGCTAACATCTATATGGAAATGTTTGAGCGAAAATGGCTATCCACATCCATCTTTGAAAATAGTATAAAATTATGGCGACGCTATATAGACGACGTCTTTTTGCTTTGGCAAGGTTCATCGGAGACTTTAATTGATTTTGTAGACTGGCTTAACAGTTGCGACGCTAATATCCAATTCACCCATGAAAGCAATATGGATTCTATAACATTTTTGGATTTGAAAATATCGAAGGGAATCAATACTTGGCATACATCTGTATACAGTAAACCCACTGATCGTAACACCTTGTTGCACTATACTAGTGCTCATCCAAAATGACTGAAGGACAGTCTTCCATTTTCACAGTTTTAGATTTCGTCGCAACTGCTCAGAAGTACAAGAGTTCAAAACACAGGCAAAAATTTTAAAAGATAAATTTCGCACACAAGGGTATCCAAACCACATAGTAGAGTCAGCTTATAAACGTGCATTGTACTATAATCGTGACAGCTTGTTGTCCCCTAGAAGCACTCCGGTGATATCACAAAACTGTGTTAATCGTATTACAAAGTATTCGCCTTACAGTCATCATATAACAAAAATATTGAAAAAACACGAGAACGTGTTTCATAGCATACCCGGATTAGAAAATTATTACGCCCGTTGCGTTTGGCAAAGGCAACGCAACATGAAGGAACTCCTCAGTCCCATTGTTCATCGTTTGGAACTAATAAGATTTACACTAGCACAAAGTGGTCATCATAAGTATGGGTCCTGTGATATTTGTCCTCTAACTCTAGACTTGGACGTCTTTGAATACAGAACAAAGAAATTCCGTTTAAGACATCATACATCATGCAGTTCCACTCACGTGGTTTACTGCATTTTATGTCCTTGCCAGTTAGCATACATCGGCAAAACTATCCATCCATTCAGAGTGCGTATGAGAGAGCACAGAAGTAAACTTAAATGTGGCTATACGCAGGCTCCCATTGTCCAACATTGTTTGGACTTGAAACATAGTTTTGATTCTTTGAAGTGTTTTTGCATCGATTTCATTGAGCGAAGACTGAAGGGAAAATCGAGAGATCTCACATTGGTACGAAGAGAACAGAAATGGATTTTTGAGGCAAACACTGTGTATCCAGCAGGCCTGAATTCACAAATAGAGTGGGGCATTTGTCATTAGCCAATTGCATTTCTTGTTCATATCACATGTAGATTCCTTAGCCCTTTAAATCCTCCCAGGGGAACATAGTCCGCAAGCGCGGCGTCCTTTCATAGAAAACACAACAGCCGGCACATTTTTCAAGACATATTGATAGCGATCATAATTATAAGATGAAGTATAGGATAATTTCCAGTTTCGTTTCTAATGTTACAGATTCCATTTGAGGATTAATGCCAAGTTTTGGTAGAGTTGATGAATATCCCCTGATGAAACGTTTGACTGTGAAACGCTACGGCGCCATTACTCAGGCGTTGGGAGAGAACTCACCACGTTTCAGATAAGCATCCTCAGTTAAACAGTTTATATTAATATCGAGTTTCTAAGCATTATTGTCAAGACATCCTTGTAAGCTTTAATGAATATATTAGCAACAACAATGGGTCATTGATGTGAGGTTTTGGGCGCTGTTTTCACACGTATACGTGCGTTCAGTAAGTCGCCCCATTCTGGTTCTGAGACCCAGTTGCATAAAAACAAAAAGCTTTGAATGACGTTTTACTATAAGGAATTATAATCTACAGATCATCTTGCAGGTTAAGAGTAGAGCTTAATTTTATATTTGACTGAGAAGTTTTACACAGCTCTGAGAAGTGACAGTAAGTTACTTTTGTTATTCTTGAAGCAGCTGACAATCTTTTTGAAGGATTTAAAAATAAGAAAGAGATCATAGCTGCTATTCAAGATGTGCAATTGTCAAGAAACACCGTCGTGCAGCGAATAGAAAAGATGTGTGGAGACACAATTGAACAATTGTTGGAGGATGTTTCAAATTGTGTTGCTTTCTCACTCCAACTGGATGAATCTACAGACATAAGAGATGTAGCCCAGTTACTAGTCTTTATCTGGATGGTTTTTGAAGACTTCAGTGTTAAAGAACTACTACTTGGAATGATTTCTTTAAAAGGGAGAACTACTGGTCAGGAAATATTCAGTTATTTCCATTCTTTTGTGACAAAGTGTAATCTTCCATTGCATAGACTTGTTTCCATCACTACTGATGGAGCAAGAGCAATGACAGGTGAGGTTAACAGTTTCATAGCCCTCTGTAGACAGCATGACAACTTCCCAGATTTCCTTTTTTACCACTGCATCATTCACCAGCAAGTTTTGGCAAGCAAGAGACTCAATACCAAAGACTGTCATGGACATCACTTTCAAAATTGTAAATTCAGTTCATGGAACATCACTTCAAAGACGGCTTTTCAATCTTACTCTTGATGAAGGGGCAGTGGAAATCATTTTGCACACAGATGTAAGTTGGCTAAGTAGGCACAAATTTCTGCAAAGATTTCGTGATTTTCTGAATGAAATAAGAAGTTTTTTGAAGGAGAGGGGAGATTGCCAAGCAGAGTTGGAAGATGAGGAATGGTTATGTGATCTGGCATTTCTCGCTGACTTTACAGGCAAACTAAGTGAATATGAACCTTGAACTACAAGGTAAAAACAAATGCATTGGTGAGATGATGAGTACAGTTTCATCCTACAAGAGCAAATTTGAGCTAATGATGACTGACCTTGCAAACAACACTTTTGATCATTTTCCTAATACGCAGGACCATCTGGGACAATATTCAAATTTTGTTTTTCAGAATGAGAAGTATGTGACAGAAAACTGTTCTGTTATCCAGGAATTCGAAAATAGATTCTTTGACTTCCAAAAAATTGAAACAGTTGTGGAGTACGTGTCATACCCATTCAAAGTAGATGTGGACATTAAAGAAACTGCAGCTGCTATCAGTAAAAAATACTCATTGAACAAGCCATCTTTTGAAAACAAAATATTAACCCTTAAAAATGACATTTTTCGCTAGGCCCATGCTGAGCAAGAATTGTTTTGGAAGCTAGTGCCTAGAGACAAATTTCCCAACTGGAGAAGATGCAGTGAAGCTATACACTCCTGTTTTGGTTCAACTTATTTGTGTGAATCTGTGTTTTCCCATCTGAAAATGACAGAGTACACAACGTTCCAACATGATAGATGAACATCTCCAGGATTCCCTGAGACTGGCCCTCACGCAATATTCACCCAACTTCAAAAAACTGGTGGATGAAATGCAGGCTCAGACATCTCACTAATGAGCAAGAACGAAATATTAAAGATTGTGCAAGATCAGCCTGGATCAATACTAAATTACTCAATAAAAGTTAAAGAAAGTTATTACTTAATAAAACTTTAAGAAAAAATGTACTTTCCATTTCCCCTCGCAGTTCTTACTGGATCTTCGTCTCTCTGTTTTTTGTTTTTGCTTAATTTGCTTAACAGTTGATCACATCCAAGTAAATGACAGAAGGTAAATTAAAAATGGGGGGGGGGGGAAAATCCTCCAACTTTATTGGGTTAAAATTTAATTTGAAATTAATGTGAAACTTAATTTTCATGGTGGTAGATCACCGGCACTTTTGGCTGGAAAAAGTAGATCACGACCTGTTCGAAGTTGGACATGCCTGGTATATACTAAGTAATGACATTATTAAAAGTTGCACTAGTTTGTTTCCACATGTTGTCTGCGGAACAAACTGGTCTATCAGGATTCAAGGAAAGAAAATTATCACGTGTGTAAATTTCACCATTTGAACAACCTGTAAATTAACTTTCAGAAAGTGTTAGACATAGACCTCTCTTCAGAAATAAACAACGTAAGCTGTAATACAGTATTTCAGATTTTACCATTTAGTTTTTATTTTTGATATGTTACTATCCTGTAATTCCAGTAACCCTGATGGACAGGCTGGTTAGCAAAAATCACAAATGTCTTTGTACTCATCGAAAAATCAATATGACACATGCTATCTGAACAGATTGGATTTCATTTCATATAAGTAACTTGTTATAATGACCCACGCATGACTGCTCCAAAGAGCTCAGGACAATCAGGATTTTTTTTTAAACATTTATCATGAGCTTGGTGGCAAGTGCTACCTCAGGAATGCAGAATATCTCTTCCCAGGCCATACTTCTGCCCTCTAAGTGGACTGGAGCTGGTGCTGCTGCAATATGAGCATTCAGAGCCCCTGGTGGGAGGGAGTTTCTGGCATTGCTCAGCAGTGACACTACCTATCCAGAAATGAAGTCCATATCAGCCAGGTTACCAAGGGAGCTACTATTTGTTACCCCCAGTTGAGGAAAGCTCGTGGTGTCAAGGATGGTTCCAGTGCTGGCCCAAGTGATGCAGTCAAGGTAGTGTGCTTCCTGGGGCAATCTACAGCCTTATGCTCACCCTCCACCTCCAAGATAACTAAACTCAACCGTTATGATCAGTTTTATTTCAGTTGCATCTGCATTGTCGAGGACATTGACCTCCTCTCTTGGTTTTCAGATCTCCTCAGAGTCCAAACATAAGTCTAAGTCACCGTCATTGAGAAGAGATACCGATCCTTGAGGTAAGTTCCTTCATCGTCGAGATTCATCGAAAGGTTCATCCAATTCAGACCGACCTGCCAAACAGCCCTGGTGGGAGGACCAGCCGTTCAAAGCATCACAGGGGCTCCAGGATGCTCCCGAGGCTTTGGAGTGCTACTGGTTCCCTGCTGTGGGATGGTGGCTCAAAGCCCCGTAGGTGAATCCACCCAGGCATCGGCGTCCTCTCTCGACCAGCTCATCCTGGCTATCGAGAGGAGCTTGGCAGCACTCCTGGCAGCCTCAGTATCAATGGTATTGACGGCTCCAGTGGTGCAGGCATTGGCATCCGGCCTAAGGTCGATGCCTCCAGGGCAGATGCCAGCCCTTGAACCAGTATTGGGGGATCCTCTTCCTCCAATGCCTGCTTTGGAACTGACAGGTATCATCTGTACCCAACAGGCTCCTGATGCTGCATCAACTGAGCATCGGCATTGAGCCTCAACTTTCTCTCGGAATCAGACTCTAGCTCTTCCAATTCCAATGATGCATCAGAGAATTCCAGGGGAACCCAGGATATCCCTTCCGCCCACTTCTCTCCTCATGAGCAGCGTCAGTCCCCGCCAGAGGACTTGTCTTTTCAGGACTTCATCCGAGACATGGCAGTGGACCTGTATATTATTGTGACTTCCGAGACTGAACAGAGGGCAGAGGAATTGGAAATACTTCAATACCCCTCAGCATCCAAAGAGGCTGCCACCTTAATAGTGCATTGGATCCTTCAGGATCTAATGCTACGTATGTGGGAGGCACCGCTAACAGTTCTGCCTATTAGCAAGCGACAATACCATGTACGATTTCCACTATGCCCTGGCTTTCAAAAGTCTCAACTACCACACCATTCCATAGTGGTGGAATCAGTGATGCATCTCATAAAGAGTTCTAAAAATCATTTTTCCATGCCTCCAGGCAAGGACTCCAAAACTCTTGATGCCTTTGGGCATCGTTGCTTACAGGTATGCATGCTTACTTCTAGGATTACTTACTTCTTACATGCTCTACATAGACATGTATCTCAAGGATATCTCTTGGGATCTAGAGAACCTTGCTCCTATTCTTCCTGATGACAAATGTGATGCATGCCAGGCCTTAATCAAGCAAAATCAGAATACATCCAAGTTTCTTACCAGAGCATCTTTTGATGCTTTAAGGTCATCCAGCAGAGCTTCAGCAGTCTGCATTGGTGCTCGCAGAATGGCCTGGCTCCAGGCATCTGACTTGAACAGTGTGTTCAGGATATATTAGCCAATATCACCTCCTCTGGGGACATCCTCTTTGGGAAAGGTTGGAGGGAGAAGGCCAGAAAGATTGAGACAGATTATCTCACCCTCAAACGACTCTCCGGAAAGACATCAGACCCCTCTAGGAGACAGAGTAATCCAAAGAAGTCTTTCTGTCCCAAAAAGAAGAGAGATTATCCTTCTTATCCTCCTGCATCTGCTTACCAACCTGAGTTGCACCAGCAAAGAAAATAGGGCCCTCGCCAGCCCAAGAAGCCTGCCTTAACCACAACCAGCTGCACCTGGTTTTTGACTCCTTCATAAAGAGTTTGCCTCTGCATGGTCCCCAACCCCTTCACATAGCAGGCAGACTCTGTTCCTATGCCCACAGGTAGCACCTCATCACATCAGAGCAGTGGACTCTCAAAATTGTCCAAGGGGCTATCTGCTTCACTTCGAAAGCTTACCCTCCCATCACCTCCACAAGGGATTATCCTGCAAATACCTTACAGGCCAATCTCCTATCAGTAGAGGTGACCATTCTGTTAGCTCAGGGGGCCATAGAGAGAGTTTCTCCCTCCCAAGAGGGCAGGGGTTTCTACTCTCCTTACTTCCTTATTCCAAAGAAGACAGGAGTGTTCAGGCCCATTCTAGATCTCAGGGATCTCAACAAATTCAGAAAAAATTCAAAATGATATCCATGGTTACACTTCTGCCATATCTTCAGAGGAACGATTGACTATGTTCTCTAGACCTCAGGAAGGCATACACACACTTGCTGATCCATCCTCAACACAGACAGTATCTGCGTTTACGTTCCAGCAAATCCATTACCAATACCGGGTGCTCTTCTTTGGGTTAGCCTCAGCACCCCGAGTATTCACAAAATGCATTGCATTGGTTGCCGCCTACCTGCGTACTTTAGGGATCTTTGTCTTCCCCTACTTAGACGATTGGCTAATTGGAAGAATCCCCAGAAGTGTTAAAACTCTCTCTTCATCGCACCATTACCATGCTCCAAAATCTGGGATTTGTCTTAAACTTTGCCAAATCGTACCTGGTGCCATCCCAGAGGCTTGAAATCATCGGAGCACTTCTGGACCTGTATCAGCCTGTACTTTCCTTTCACTGGACCGCTCTGCCCACCTTATTGAGCTGTCCGACACTATAAAGAGTTACAGTGCCGTGACAGCTCGAGAAATGCCAAGCCTTCTTGGACACATGGCCTCCACAATCCATGTCATCCCCTATGCTCGCCTGCACCTGCGACAAGCCCAATGGACGCTTTCTTCTCAATGGACCCAAGCGACCGGGCGTGACTCAGACAAGATTTGCATCACCCCTCCTCTTGTCAACTCCTTTCTGTGGTGGTGCTTCTCTCAAAACCTAAGAGGGTCACCTTTTCAGATGCCTCATTCTCAATGCACCCTGACAACTGATGCTTCCAAGGGTGGGGAACACATCTTGACAGTCTCACTACACAAAGGCACCGGTCACAACAGGAGTCTCGGTTGCAGATCAACCTCATGGAACTTTGTGCTCTCACTAATGCCCTTTAGGTTTTTCAACCCCAGCTTTCGAGCAAACATGTGTTAGTCTGAACTGATAATCAGGTGGCCATATTCTATGTGATCAAGCAGGGGGGAACGGGTTCCTATCCCTTCTACCAGGAAGCCCTTTGTCTCTAGTTTTTCTCCATTTCATACCGCATACATCTCAGGTCAGTGTATCTCCCAGGCAAACTCAATCTCCTTGTGGACAAACTCAGCTGTGTCCTGCATCCACATGAGTGAACTTTGAATAGGGAAATGACATCTTGGATCTTCCACATGTGGGAGACCTCCAAGATAGATCTGTTCGCCACCCAGGAGAATGCACAAATTCCACTGTTTTGCTCAAGGCTTCCCTCCCGGCACAGCCAGACAATAGATGCCCTCGTTCTCCATTGGGGAAAGGGGCTTCTTCATGCATTCCCGCCCACCTCCTCAATACCCAAGACCTTGTTCAAATTGCAGGCCAAATGGGGCTCCATGATTCTAATAGCCCTTTCTGGCCCAGTCAGCCATGGTTTCCTCTCCTCCACCTCTCTGTCTGGGTTATGTGCCCAACCTCTTCTCATAGGATCATGGGACACTCCTCCATCCCAATCCACAAGCCCTCCATCTCACGGCATGGCTGCTGAAAGCATAATTTTTGCTGACCTTGACCTTCCTCAACAGACCAAGAACATCCTACTTGCATCACGCAAGTCGTCTACTAGATGTTCATATGCCGTCAAATAGTGAAGTTTCACCCTCTGGTGTACCCCAAAACATATTAACCCCTTTGTTTGTCCAGTGGAATTTCTTTTACATATCTCCTCCACTTGTCATTGGTACGCCTCAAGACTAAGTCAGAGTTCATCTGAGTGCTATCTCAGCCTATCACAAATTGGTAGACAGGCATTCTATTTCTTCACACCCTTTGTTGCAATGATTCATGTGGGATCTCTTACTGTCCAAGCCACCGATCAAATCACCACTGGTGGCCTGGGACCTCAATGTGGTCCTAGCGCAACTTCTAAAGCCTTCTTCCGATTCTTTAGCAACCATTTCTTTAAAATTCCTCTCTTGGAAGGTCATCTTTCTCATTGCCCTGACATCAGTTTGATGTATCAGCAAACTGTATGCTTTGGTGTCTGATCCTCTGTATACCTTGTTCCACCATGACAAGGTGGTTCTCCATACTTATCCACCGAATGTGGTCTCAGCCTTCCATCTCAACCAATCTGTCATGCTACCAGTCTTCTTCCCCAGACTGCATGCCTCTGGGGTTGAAACAGCACTCCACACTTTGGATTGCAAGTGCGTCCTAACTTTCTACTTGGATAGAACCAAGAATCACAGGAAATCCTCTTGATTATTCATTTCCTTTGATCCAGGTCATCTGAGACTTCCAGTGTCAAAGGGCACCCTATCCAGCTAGATTGTGGACTGCATCTCTTCTGCTTATGCTTGTGGGACTCTCCCTAGAGGGTCATGTCACTGCTCACAATGTGAGAGCCATGGCAACCTCGGTTGCCAACCTTTGTTCCATCTCCATTGATAAAATCTGTCGAGCAGCTACCTGGTCATCCATTCATAACTTTGTTGCACACTACTGCCTAGACAGGGACTCCCGTTGGGATGCTGTCTTGGCCAGGCTGTCCTCCAGCATCTTTTGGGGACTTAACTGCAACTCCTACCCTCTGTCATGGACTTTTCTGGTATCAGACTCTCCTGTCAATGGTTTGCCAACTGCAGTGGAGTCCAATGGGGCTACTTGTATCCACACATTCTCGGCTCTGTCCTTTAGCCTTGGGGATACCACTGTGACCAACTCCAGTCTGGTACCTGGGAGCTAGTTAGTCCCATATGTGAAGACTTCATTCTTGCTTGCTCCCGGAGATAGCGTTGTTACTCGCCTGTAACAGGTGATCTCTGGGAACAACCTGCCCTCCTCCCCTAGGAGTTGTAGGGTATTCCCTTTTTTCCTCTGTCAGCTGCAAACTCAGTTGAGGAGAGGACTTGGGAAGGCAGATGTGCAGTGGTGTGCTCCCAAAAGCTTTCCAAATGGACTCCAGGGAGCATTCCCGCGTGGGCTTCAGTGGTACCAGCGATACCCATATGTGAAGACTGATTCCAGCTGTTCCTGGAGATCACCTGTTACAGGTGAGTAATTATGCTTTTTTGCAAATGGTGCTCTTTATGGCCATTGCTGTACATGAAATACTGAAGTATCCTAAAATATATTCAGCATAGCTCTACCTTAGAAAATCCATCGTCGTGCTCCATCTTTCGTGTAGACTGACCCATTAGGGGGTCAGTCACCCATAGATACTATTTTTATTTGCTGGCCTGAACTCAAAAACCTGAATACATTTGAATAGAAATATCATTGCCCAAGTCACACAGCTTGCCCAAGTCACACAGCTTCCATTGTAATGTATGGGAGTTATATTACTTTTATTTTATTTTCCTCCAATAACAAAATTCAGATCTAGCTCATAAAGGTTATACAGTTTTCTTCTGTTGTGTGCCATGAGAGGAAATTTGACAGAATCTTCAACTAGCTGATTTAACTTGTAGAAAAAAATGCTTTTGAAAGAGATCATATTATGTTCTCCTTGGTGGATTATGGCTTTCCTCTTTTTTTTGTGTGTTTTTTTTAAAGAGCATCTCCATATACTACCTCCAAGATGGCCTAACATGCTTTTACTTAATATACATGCTCCTCCCTTCCATTCTTCCCTTCCCTTCATATATTCCTAAGAAATACAGTATATGAATCACAATGTGATAGCACACTTTGAGCCACACACAAGCTGCCATTCTTGAAAAACAGAGATAATAAACAAAACACTTAGGAGACAGCAATTCAGGACCCCTCTAGAAATTGTCTTCCTATATGTACTGTAGGAAGTCCTCCAAGAGCCATTGGGACCCTAGGAATTAGTTAATGTCTCTCCTGGAAGATAGTGGGAGCAAAATCAGACTGGAAATTATAAGTGAACACATTTAGGTCACAGCAAACTACAGTACAAATTTGCTGTTCTGCTTTCCTCCAAAACCCACATTGGACCCTTGAAGAATGCATGAGAATCCTAAATCTCTCACACAATACTGGAAAAACATGAATAGTTGAGTTAGCAAGAGAATGCTATAAGAATTTAGTCATGGAATTCCAGTACACAGAGCCATAGCAAGGGCTTGTGAGCAGTGTGGCTCTATAGGGTGCTGACATCATCACTGGGGCTTCCAGGAAACCCAATAAGAGCGAGTTTCTGTGTGGGAGTGGAGGAGTACCAGCTTCATGAGTTGCACAGGGTGGATTTCTAGCTTGTTACAGTACTGCCAGTACAAGTCTGGGTAGACCAGCTATAAGAAAACTAGCTGCCTGGGAGCTGTGTTTTGGCCATCTCTGCTTTGTCAGGCAGTGAGCATCAGTATGTGATTTCTGTGGAGGGCTACTGCTAGGGTAAAGGGGCCACTTGCGCTTATGCATACTTATCATAGGTTGAAAACAATGCGTGTTTATTTCTAGCAGTGAACAACATCTTTTATCAAAGTATCAGATAAATGCATGGCAGCATTCATTGTCCTGGCTCACGATTTGTCCTTTCCTTTATATGTGCCATGGTTGACTATCTAAATGATGACATTCAATATGCCTTTACAGAATTGAAAAAGGAGGTGGTGAAAACTATCTTTTTATGTAGTTGGCTCTCTTGATATGACTTCGGGAACATAACAAATGGCATATATAAAAGCAGTAGTATAGATTTAGGAAAGATGTGGTAGACAAGTTGTGTAGGGTAGCTGTTGCAAAGATGAGTTCTGTTTCTAAATAGGTATGTATGGGTAACAGTTAAAAACCATCCTGTTTCATGAATATCTTGGACTTGAAACAGACATCTCTCACTAACTGCATATCCAGACCCTCTGACCTAATCCCTCTGCTACCAACTAAGAGACTTACGTCAACTGTCTAATTCTGTTACTTTCTGTTCAGATCATCAATGTTGGCCCTCCTGGTGACGCCCCCCCCCCCAACCTTCTCTCTCAAATTATTATTGTCCTCCCCCCCTTTTTGTTAAACCATTTTGACCCGGTGAAAAGCGGGATATAAATGCAGCTAAACAAATAAAATTAAATAAATAAATAAATAAATATGTTTTGCACAGTTTGACATTTGGGAAGAGCTTAGGGGAGGGGCAGGAAACGAAGTTGATTCAACTAAAGGATAGGCTTAATATTGTTGTTTTACTAGAGTAAGAAATGCTATTCCTGAAGATAATAGACAGGAAGATGTACTGGGATTGGTGGAGAGATGGAATGATTAAATGGAAGATGTAGTAGAACAGTGCTGCTCATGCCTGTCCCAGAGGCACACCTAGCATTTATCTGCTTTAGTAGAATTCCCCACAGGGAGGCCAAAGCCTAAAGGGGTACAGATCCTGAATTATCTTGTTAATCATTAAGAGATGGTTCTTGTAAAACACTAATGAGACAAACTGATAGGTCAGCATGAGGCTAGTACCAATGTTTATGTTCTCTCTCTTTTGTGAATAAATTGAGACAGACTTTTCACAAATGTGTTTACTGGGAAAACTAAAATACACAAAATAAGGTTTATAAAGCTCTCCCTTTACAGGTATGCTTTTTACATAAATAACATAGGGCCTGATTTTCGAAGGCATTTATACAGGTAACTGCCCTAGTTACCTGTGTAAATGCCACATCCAGGATTTTCGAAGGGCATCTATACGGATAGTGCCCTTTGAAAATCCTGGATAAGTCCCTAACATACCAGATGCTATGCGGTTAGCATCGTGGCATGTTAGGGCATTCTGGGGTGGAGGAAAGGGCTAACCGCGTAGCACCAATTTTCGATGCTACCTGCTTAGCCCTCTGCATCTTAAAGATAGGCCAGGTTTTTCCTCGCCTGTCTTTCAGGTGCAGCGGCTAAGTGGGTAGCATCGAAAATCGGTGCTGCCCGGATAGATCCTGCGGCTTCCGGGCTGTGCAGCGAGACCCAGATTTTCAATGCTGGGTCCACATATGACCCCGGAATTGAAAATCCAGGTTAGGAGGAAGGTGGGGTGGGCTATGTGCCGACACAGCGTATAGCACCGCTCAGTTGAAAATCGGGCCTTTAGTGATATAGTAAATGATGGCAGATAAGACCCAGTATAGCCCATCTAGTCTGCCCAGTAAGGTGGCTTGAGTTTTATCTGCTGCTCTGTGCAGGTTACCCACCTCTGTGCTACATTATCAAAGCTTGATATGAATTGTTATCATTAATCTCCAGGAACAAGCAGGAATGAGTCTTCACATACGGGTGCATCGGTACCGATGGAGCCTGCGCGGGAACGCTCCCCAGCGTCCAATCAGAAAGCTTTTGGGAGCATCCCACAGCGCCTGCGTGCTGCCTTCCCTCCTTTCCAACTGTCTCTCCTCAGTTGTTCTTTTTCCGCGGAGCCAGCAGGTCGTGTTCCTGTCACCGCAGAAGAATTTCCTTATTTTTTCTTTATTTCTTTTCTGTCTCGTCTGCCTTCCTCGATGCTATACCGGTACCGCTGGTTCTTATTCTTTTCTTTAAAAAAAAAACAAAACAAAAAAAGACCTTTTTTCCATTTATTTTTCTTCAGGTGTACTTCAGTTTTCGGCCTTGGGCCCAAAACCCTTTTCCTTAAATATGGAAAAGCCTGCCTCAGGATTTAAGAAGTGCACAAAATGTGGCGGTACTATCTCCGTCACCAACACCCATGACTGGTGTCTAAAGTGTTTAGGTCCTGACCATTCCATTAAAGATTGTGTGTCCTGTTCCATGATGTCTAAGAGAGGTCGACAGAACCGAGCTGCCAAGCTCAGTACCCTGTTTCCCTCTGATGCAGCTTCGGTGGCATTGACGTCTTCCAGGGCTGCTTCTTCTTCACATGGATCTCGGGTAACTAAACATAAATCCAGCCGGTCCTCGAAGGGCAAATCTCCTTCTAAGCATCGAGATGCCCCTGGCCTTGCCCTCGAGGACTCTGCACCGGCAAAATTACCCCGGCGGGAGGCTTCGGCTTCTAAAGCATCATCATCGGGGTTCCAGGATGATCTAGATGGCGTGGCCTCAACAGATCTCGTGGTGCCATGCTCTGGGGTACCGGTGGCTTCCATCGGTACCGACTTCCAGGCATTGGCGGAGTCGATGGATCAGAGGATTCTGTCCATCGAACGTAGTCTGGCGGCTTTCCTTCTGGCATCGACGTCCGTGGTACCGCAACAGACTACTCCGCCGGTACCGGCTCCGGTATCTCCATCGGCACCGATTCTGGTGGCATCGGCATCGGTGTCAGCTATGCCGGTACTCTGCCCTCTGCAGCCCTCCGGTACCGATACCCCGGTACCGGTGATTCCCGATACCGATCCCAGTCGGTACGGGTATCGGGCTTTGCAAGAGCATCCCGACAGACGATACTTCGATTCCTCTGATGACTCTGAGGATTCTGAAGAGTCTGTCGATGCAGCGATGCTTCTTCCACAGGAGGAGTCCTCTCCTAAATGAAGGATGTCTCCTCCAGAGGACTTGTCTTTTCAAGACTTTATCAGAGAGGTGGCTCGGGGCCTGTCTATTACAGTAGCCCCAGAGTCAGAGCCTAGAGCTAAGGAGTTAGATATTCTACAGTATCCTAAAACTCCTAAAGAGGCAGCTACCTTGCCTATTCATGAGATTCTGTATGATCTCATGTTAAGGATGTGGGAAGCACCTCTAACCACCTCTCCTCATTCTCACAGGTTGGACACCATGTATCATGTCCCTCCTTGTCCTAGTTTCCATAAACCTCAGCTTCCTCACCACTCTATTGTGGTTGAGTCTGCAATGAGAAAGATTAGAAGTGCCAAGAGACATGCCTCTAATCCTCCAGGACGTGAATGTAGAACCCTGGATGCTTTTGGTAGAAGAGTCTTCCAAGCTTCCATGCTTGCTGCGAGAATTAATTCTTATAGTCTCTACATGGGAATGTTCTTAAAAGAAGTCACTGACCATTTGCAGACTTTAAGTCCTTTTATGTCTGACAGTAAAAGGCAAGAATTTCTCACTGGGCTCAAACATGCCCAGGATATCTCCAAATTCTCCAACCGTGCAGCTTTCGACTCCTTTGAATGCGTCTCAGCTATAGCTATAGGTGCACATAGGATTGCTTGGCTTCAAGCATCTGATTTGGAGACCTGGGTCCAAGATGAATTGGGAAATATCCCTTGTACAGGTGAGAATCTGTTTGGTAAAGATTGGCAAGCAAAAGCCAATCAAATGGATGCTGAAAATTCTGCTTTGGATAGACTATCCAAATCTACTGCTGCTCCTGCTAAGAAAAGGTTGTTCAAGAAAACACCTTTTTCTAAAAAGGGAAGATCCTATCCTGCTTATAGTCAGAGAGCATCTTCTGCAGCTCAGTTTCCTTCCAAAGGTCAGCAATCCTCCAAACAAACCAAGGCAAAGGCTGCGAGGCCTGCTCCAGCCCAGCAATCTCAGCCCCCTCAGGGCCTTTGACTCTCTGCTAGAGAACTTAGCCTTCCTGGCTCTAGAAGGACCAGAGCCTTCCACCATTCCAGGAAGGTTGTGTCACTTTGCTTCCAGATGGGGGCAAATCACAGCAGAGCATTGGACACTCTCCATCATAAGAGAGGGGTACAAACTTCATTTTTCCAGCTTGCCCCCTCTCACAAGAGTGCACCAGTTCAATTCTCCAACCTCCCTCCTCAGCCTGTTAGAGCAGGAGGTTGCCACTCTTCTAGCCCAGGGGGCAATAGAGGAAGTGCCTTATCAACAACAGGGCACAGGGTTCTACTCCCCCTATTTTCTTATCCCAAAGAAAACAGGGGGCTTCAGACCCATTTTAGATCTCAGAGAGTTGAACAGATTCCTAGTCAAAGAGAAATTCAAGATGGTTTCTCTAGGAACTCTGCTGCCATACCTTCAGAGTCAGGATTGGCTTTGTTCTCTAGATCTCAAGGATGCGTACACTCATGTTCTCATCCATCCAACTCACAGAAGGTTCCTTCGGTTTCTTTTCCAGGAGAAGCACTATCAATACAGAGTGCTCCCCTTTAGCCTGGCCTCTGCACCAAGGGTGTTCACGAAATGCATGGCAGTGGTTGCTGCTTTTCTGCGCACCCTGGGAATATTTGTCTTCCCTTATCTGGATGACTGGCTCATTCGAGCTCCCACTCAGTCAGAGGCCAAGACTGCTCTAACCTGCACAATACGTATCCTTCAGTATTTAGGGCTGGTAATAAACATCCCAAAATCCAATTTGATCCCTACTCAGTCCCTGAAGTTTATAGGGGCGGAACTGGATACCACAAAGGCAAGGGCCTATCTTCCCTAGGCCCGTTGCCTTCGCTTGATGCAGTTAGCTTCTCAAGCAGAGTCAAAACCCCTTCTAACTGCTCGAGAAATGTTATAGTTGCTAGGCCACATTGCACCCACCGTTCATGTGGTACCATATGCTCGCCTTCACATGAGAGCAGCTCAGTGGACTTTATCCACCCAATGGACCCAGGCATTAGGCTGCCTGTCAGACAAAATAGCAAACACAAGTCGCCTCATTTTGTCCCTCCAGTGGTGGAAGTCACCTCAGAACCTGTTGCTGGGGTTTCCTTTTCAACAGCCTCTACCCCAGGCAACTCTTACAACAGATGCTTCTCCAATGGGCTGGGGAGCTCATCTTCAGGACCTCTCCACCCAGGGCATCTGGTCCCCACAGCAGACTTGTCTACATATCAATCTCTTAGAAATCAGAGCAATCTTCCTTGCTCTGCGAGTTTTCCACACCCTGCTCAGCCACAAGACAGTCCTTGTCCACACGGACAATCAGGTAGCCATGTTCTATATAAACAAGCAGGGAGGAACTGGCTCTCTGTCGCTTTGCAACAAAGCTCTGCGACTGTGGGCCCTCGCCAGAGAGCATCACATTCATCTTCTGGCAGTCTATTTTCCAGGTGCTCAAAGCTCTTGGGCAGACAGACTCAGTCGAGTTCTGCTTCCACACGAGTGGTCCCTACATATGGACCAGGTATCCAAGATTTTTCAAATTTGGGGAACCCCGGACATAGACCTCTTTGCAAGTCCGTGGAATGCCAAACTTCCCCGGTTCTGTTCCAAAGCTCCGGCTCAGGGGGCTCAGGCAAGGGATGCTTTCCTCCTCCATTGGGGTCAAAACTTCCTGTATGCCTTTCCACTCATTCCCCTAATTCCCAAAACCCTGTTCAAGCTTCAGAGAGACAGAGGCCACATGATTCTCATAGCTCCACATTGGCCACGGCAAGTGTGGTACCCTCTGCTTCTACATCTCTCTCAAGCTCCCTCCCTAGAGTTAGGGTCTGCTCCAGACCTCCTCTCTCAGGAGGACGGAAAGTTGTGGCACCCCAATCCCCAGTCTCTGCATCTCAGGGCTTGGTTGCTGAAGGCCTAGATCTCCAGCATCTTCCTCTTTCTCAGCAAGTGAAAGATGTTCTTCAAGCTTCCAGAAAACCTTCCACTAGACGTTCTTACGTCTTCAAGTGGAAAAGGTTTACCATCTGGTGTTCTGAAAAGGGTCTTAACCCCCGTGCCATACCTCTGGAATCGTTGCTGGAGTATCTCCTGCATCTGCGGGCCTTAAGACAAATTCAGTAAGAGTCCATCTGAGTGCTATTGCAGCTTCCCTCAAGCCTCTAAATGGACAACCTGTTTCCTCTCTTCCCCTTGTAGCAAGGTTCATGAGAGGCCTCCTTTTAACAAAGCCTCCCATTAGACCACCACCGGTGGCATGGGACTTAAATTTGGTTCTTGGTCAGCTTATGAAGCCGCCTTTTGAACCTTTAGCTACTACCTCCTTGAAATACCTTTCTTGGAAGGTTATCTTTCTCATTGCAATCACATCAGCACGCCACATCAGTGAATTGCAAGCACTAATCCACCTTATACAAGGTTCCATCATGACAAGGTGGTCCTTAGGATTAATCCACATTTTATGCCTAAGGTAGTCTCGTCTTTTCACCTCAACCAAGAAGTCTACCTACCTGTCTTTTTTCCAGGACCTCATGCATCACCTGCAGAGAGGAATCTTCATACCCTGGACTGTAAAAGAGCTCTGGCTTTTTACTTACAGAGGACACAGCAACATAGAAAGTCTTCCCAACTCTTTGTTGCTTTTGATCCTTCTCATTTGGGACACCCAGTCTCCAAGAGAACTCTTTCCAACTGGATTGCCCAATGTATTTCTTTCGCCTATCAGAGCAAGAACATTTCTCTGGAGGGCCATGTCACAGCTCACAATGTGAGAGCCATGCCAGCCTCAATGGCTCATCTGTGTCTATCGCTGACATCTGTTGAGCAGCCACTTGGGCCTCAGTTCATACCTTCACAGCCCATTACTGCTTAGACAAGGACTCCCGCCGGGATGCCTTGTTTGGTCAGGCTGTTCTCAAACACCTGTTCCATACTTAATCAACTCTTACCCCCACCATCCCTCATGAGATGCCAGAGATCCAGGTGGGGAAGTGCAGCCCTGTCCCAGGGACACATAACTTCTGGGCGCTCTCCCTGGCATCAAAAGCTAGGGAGTCCGCATATGTGAAGACTCATTCCTGCTTGTTCCTGGAGATAGCACAGTTACTTACCTCTAACAGGTGATCTCTGGGAACAGCAGGAATAAGTCTTCACAACCCACCCACCTCCCCTAGGAGTTGTCTCTCTCTCTCTCTCCCTCTTTGTCTCAGCTATAAAACTCAACTGAGGAGAGACAGTTGGAAAGGCGGGAAGGCAGCACGCAGGTGCTGTGGGATGCTCCCAAAAGCTTTCTGATTGGACGCTGGGGAGCGTTCCCACGCAGGCTCCGTCGGTACCGACGTACCCATATGTGAAGACTTATTCCTGCTGTTCCCAGAGATCACCTGTTACAGGTATGTAACTGTGCTTTGCTGTACAGTTTTGGTATCAGAAGACTCCAAGATATTAGATATATTAAGAATATCAGCATGTTGTAAATTAAGCAATAAACCTTGTTGAGCCTCAACTGAAATTTTCTTTTGAGTAGGTATTGTGGTGAGGAGAGCCCCCAGGAAGAGATGGAAGTGGAAGAAAACCCTGTTTTTCCCTTTAAAACAAGTGGCAGTTCAGTTGTGCACAGTGTTTGCAAGGCAGGCAAGAAAAAAACTCAGCTCTCTGCTGAGGCCAAGCCACGCCCTAGTTCAGACGTAGAGCCAAGCTTGCTCAATGATTGGTCACCCCTCTGCAGAGGCAAGGGAGTGCCCGGCAGCAAACGTTTTTTAAAAACACACTCAGAGCAAAGAATGGACACACAGGAGAGAAGGGAGACACACACCCAGGAGACACAGCAGAGAGAGCAGAGCCAGCAGGTCCAGGAGAAGCTGGAAAGGAATAGATCTGCAGACAGAGCAACAGAGGCATACGAAGGAGAAACTCTGAGAGATCCTGGAAAGGGAGAAAGGTTCCAAGGAAACTTTCAAGAGAGTGGCTATCTGGGAAGGAGTGGAGAAAGGCACCAGAAGGCTGAGTTCCATAGCCTGAAAGATATCAGGAGGAAAGGAGTCCGTAGCTGTCTGAGAGACCCGCCCCAAGGTAAAGCCAGTACGTGTAAACCTGAACAGCTTGCAGAGAAACAGTTTGCTTCCGCTAGTGTCCAGGAGCCAGACCTAACGTCTGCTAAGAGGTGGGTGGATAGTTTTATGTATGAAGAGAACCGAAACACAGATAAGAGCAGAGAAACTGAGCTTTTAACACTAGAAGCATTAAGAAAACTGTTTGCAGAGTGGAAGCTTTACCCTCCCAATACAAGTGTGCCTTCTCAGGGTGATTTGCTGTTGAAGCAGTTCCAAGAGTTTTTAGAAGACAGGAAGGCTGGGCAAGTTTATAAAACTGGTGGAAGTAAGAAATCTCCAGGAACAAGCAGGAATAAGTCCTCACATATGGGTACGTTGGTACCGACGGAGCCTGCGCGGGAAAGCTCCCCAGCTTCCCAGAAGGAAAGCTTTTGGGGCCTCCCACTGCGCATGCACGCTGCCTTCCCGCCTTCTTGACCAACTCTCCTCAGTTCTTCTTTTTCCGCGGAGCCAGCAGGTCGTGTTCCTGTCACCGCTGAAGAAGTTGTTATTTTAATTTGTTTCTTTGCCTGCGTGTCTGCCTTCCCCGATTCCGGACCGGTACCGCCGGTCTTTTTTCTTTATTTCTTTATAAAAAAAAAAAAAAATCTTATTTTCCCCACTTGGTGTGTTTGTTCTGTGAGGCCTCTAGGCCTTCACAGAATTCTCCCTCATGGAGAAACAAGCCTCTGGTTTTAAAAAATGCACCAAGTGTAGCGGTACTATATCAGTCACAGACACCCATGAATGGTGTCTTAAATGTTTGGGGCCTGACCATTCCATTCCGGATTGCCCATCCTGTTCTTTGATGTCTAAACGTGGCTTACAAAACCGGGCAGCCAAATTTCACATGCTGTTTTCTACAGATACTCCAGCATCGTCATCTTCCAGGTCTTCCTCTCCTGATGGATCTCAGGTAACCAAACATTCCTCTGGCAGGTCCTCAAAGGGCAAATCTCCCTCCAAGTATCGAGATGCCCCCGGGCTTGACCCTGAGGACCCTGCCCCAGCCAAACAACCTCGGCGGGAAGCTCCGGCTTCCAAAGCTCCTCCTATGGGGTTACAGGTTGACATCAATGGCACGGCCTCGACCGATCACCTGTTAGACTGCTCTGGGGTACCGGCTCATTCTTCCGGTACCGACATCCAGACAGTCGTGGCGTCTATGGATCATACAATTCAATCCATGCAGCAGGCTATTATGGCTTTTATTAGAGCTGCGACGCCATCGATACCGCAGCCAGCGGTACCGACTCCGATTCCGGTACCACAACCGATACCGGTACCCAAGGTATCCAAATCCACCAGGATACCGATTCCGGTTCCGGGTACCCCCGATGTCAATACCGGTCGATACGCTTATCGATCCCTGGAAGCAAACAGACGATACTTCGAGTCTTCTGATGATTCTGATTCATCAGATGACTCTGCTGAAGTATCCCTAACTCTACCTGAAGAGCCCTCTTCTCCAAAGAGGAGAATGTCTCCTCCAGAGGATTTGTCCTTTCAAGACTTCATTCTTGAAATGGCTAAAGGTCTCTCTATTTCAGTAACCTCTGAAAAAGAACCTAGAGCAAAAAAATTGGATATTTTAGGATACTCTAAGGTTCCCAAAGAGGCAGTCACCTTGCCCATTCATGAAATTCTTCAAGAACACATGATGGACTTATGGGAGACTCCTCTCACCCTATCTCCACATTCTCGTCGGTTGGACACCATGTATCGTGTCCCTCCTTCTCCTGGTTTTCAAAAAACTCAGCTCCCTCACCACTCTATTGTGGTGCAGTCAGCTATGAAAAGGATAAAGAGTACCAAAAGACACTCTTCTACTCCTCCAGGGAGAGAATCAGGGCCGGATTTAGCTATACGCCATGTACGCCATGGCGTAGGGCCCACAGCTGCAAAGGGCCCACAAAAATTGAAGTAGTTAGGCTTTTTTTTTTAATAAAATAAAAAAAAACCTGCTGGCTGCCGCCGCGGGCCCCCTCTGCTGCCGCGGCAGCATGGACTGACCCGCGGGGGCCCCCTCTGTAAGCTCGGTCCCTCCCTCCGTGCCTCCGTGTCTCCCTCCGTGCAGGCTGTTAGAGACGCGAAGGCAGACTGTCTCCTTCTGCCTTCCCGTCTCTGTTAAGCCCGCAGGGCTGATGGGAAATTTCCCATCAGCCCCTGCGGGCTTAACAGAGACGCGAAGGAGACAGTCTGCCTTCGCGTCTCTAACAGCCTGCACGGAGGGAGACACGGAGGCACGGAGGGAGGGACCGGGCTTACAGAGGGGGCCCCCGCGGGGCAGTCCATGCTGCCGCGGCAGCAGAGGGGGCCCCGCGGCGGCCGCCAGCAGGTTTTTTTTTTTTTTAATAAATTTTACTTTAGGCGGGGGGAGGGGGAGGGGGTAGGACTGGTAATTGGGGGGGGCTGGGACTGGGGCTGGAAATGGGTTGGGACTGGGACTGGAAATGGGTTGGGGGATTAAGGCTGGAGGTGGGCTGATTAGGAGGACTGGTAATGGGCTGTGGGCTGTTGGGGGGGGGTTAGAACTGGTAATGGGCTTTGGGGGGGTTAAGACTGGTAATGGGCTGTGGGCTGATGGGGGCTCTCTGGTAATGGGCTATGGAGGGGGCTAGGACTGAAAATGGGCTGGGGGGTTATAATACTGGAGGTCGGATGATGGGGTTAGGACTGGTAATGGGCTGTTGGGGGGGTTTAGAACTGGTAATGGGTTTTGGGGGGTTTAGACTGGTAATGGGCTGTGGGCTGATGGGGGCTGTCTGGTAATGGGCTATGGGGGGGCTAGGACTGGAAATGGGCTGGGGGGTTAAGACTGGAGGTGGGCTGATGGGGTTAGGACTGATAATGGGCTGTTGGGGGGTTATAGAACTGGTAATGGGCTTTGGGGGGGGGTTAAGACTGGTAATGGGCTGTGGGCTGATGGGGGCTGTCTGGTAATGGGCTATGGGGGGGGTTAGGACTGGAAATGGGCTGGGGGGGGGGTTAAGACTGGAGGTGGGCTGATGGGGTTAGGACTGGTAATGGGCTGTGGGCTGATGGGCTGATGGGGGGGGTTAGGACTGGCAATGGGCTATGGGGGGCTGACTGGAAATGGGTTGATGGGGTTAGGACTGGAAGTGGGCTGATGGGGGGTTAGGACTGGTAATGGGTTATAGGGGGGGCTTAAACTGAAAATGGGGTGATGGGGGTTAGGACTGGTATTGGGTTGGGGGTTGCTAGGACTGGAAATGGGCTGATGGGTGGCTAGGACTGGAAATGGGCTGATGCAGGGACTAGAAGGGAATGGATGCTGGGTGAGGCTGGAACTAGAAGGGAGCTGATGTTGGGGAGGATTAGAATGGGATGGGGCTGGAAGAGTAAAATGGAGAAGGGAAAAATATTTTGTGTGGGAGGGATAAAAAAATCTACAATTGGCCGGGTATTGGGAGAGTAAGTGGGGATTGAGGATGGAGGGGTAAAATTTGACTGGATGAAATAGGAATGAGGAAAGAGCAAAAGGAGAAAGATTAGTATGTTAAAGCAGATGTAGAGAGAGAATGGAAAAAAACTAGAAGAGAGAAGAAAGGACAAATGGACAGCAGACGATGGAGAGTTAGCAGAAGACATGAAGAAACCAGAAGAAAGTGGCTGGAGCAATTGCAGCTGAAAAAAATGCACAAAAGGTAGAAAATATCTCTTTATTTTGAATTTATTAATTGGAATATGTCAGCTCTGGTAAATGTGCATCATTAACGTCTGCGCTTTGTTTAGTACAAGAGCAAATTAATGTATAGTTTTATTTCTACAGTGTTGTACATTCCAAGTTTGGCTTTTGGGATTCCCAGTTTAATTATTGTCTTCCTGTTTCTAAAATGTGATTACTTGTTTGGTGATGGTCTATGTTCTGCATGTGTAACTGAGCTGAGGTGTTCTGTTTATATAATTCCTATTTGACATTGCCACTTGGTCTCTTTCCCCAGTAGGTCATGTATTGTTGTTCTCTGAAATGTATTGGTTTAATATTTGCAGTGTTGCCTTTTGATTGGTAGAGTATGGTGCTTTGTGAGTCCTGGTAGTGCTGTTAGGATACGGCGGGTTTACTATGGGCAGTGTTTGTAGTAGTTCCTAATGTGTCTGGCAGTTGGCACTGGATTATAGTAATGTAGAAATCTTTTAGTCTTTCTTTATCCATACACTCATTAAGAGGCACGTTTACTAAAAGTTAGTATATGGTAACATTATGCAAATATTTATGCAAATGAGGCCCCTTATGCAAATGAGGCCCACACCCCCCTTGGGCCGCCCCTGCTGGGGGCCCACAATTTTTGTTGGCATAGGGCCTCACTCAAGGTAAATCCGGCCCTGGAGAGAATGTAGGACTTTGGATGCTTTTGGTAGAAAAATCTTCCAAGCAAGTATGCTTATTGCTAGAATCAATTCATACAGCCTCTATATGGGCATGTTTCTGAAGGAGATTGCATTGAAAATACGCCATTTTCTCCCCTTTATCCCAGAGGATAGAAAGGAGGAGTTCCTTCTTTTGCTAAAGCATACCCAGGATATATCAAAGTTCTCCAACAGAGCAGCCTTTGACTCCTTTGAGGGTGCTAGCAGAGCCTCAGGTATTGCCATAGCGGCTCGCAGAATTGCTTGGCTCCAGGCCTCTGACCTAGAACCCTGGGTCCAGGATGGTTTGGGAAATCTGCCCTGTACAGGTGAGAATCTGTTTGGTAAGGAGTGGCAAATCAAAGCCACCCAAATGGATGCAGAAAATGCTGCTTTAGATAGACTGTCTAAGTCTACCTCTGCCCCTGTTAAGAAAAAATCTTTCAAGAAGCCTTTCTATAAGAAGGCCAGATTTGCTACAAATACTGGCCAACAATCTTCTGCAGCTCGCTTTGCTCCTAAGCGTCAGCAGCCTAAACAGGCCAGGGCAAAACCTGCAGGGGCTGCTACAGCCCAGCAGTCCCAACCCCCTCAGGGTTTTTGACTCAACTCTAGAGAACTTAACCTTTCTGGCTCTAAAACATCCAGATCCTCTCACCATTCCAGGAAGGTTAACTCATTTTGCTCCCAGATGGGAGCAAATCACATCAGAACAATGGACCCTCTCTATCATCAGAGAGGGCTACAAACTACATTTCTCCAGCCTTCCTCCCCATACCATGGTGAGATGTTTCAATTCTCCCCCTTCTCTCCTGAATCTGTTAGGTCAGGAGGTGACCACCCTTCTCGCCCAAAGGGCAATAGAAGAAGTTCCTCTTCTTCAACAGGGGGTCAGGGTTTTACTCCCCTTATTTTCTTATTCCCAAGAAAACAGGGGGGTACAGACCTATTCTAGATCTCAGAGAATTGAACAAATTCCTATGCAAGGAGAAATTCAAGATGCTTTCTCTAGGTACTCTCCTTCCATACCTACAGAGTCAGGATTGGCTTTGTTCTCTAGATCTCAAGGATGCGTACACACATATACTCATCCATCCGTTCCACAGAAAATTCCTACGGTTTCTGTTCCAGGGAAAACATTTCCAATACAGAGTACTTCCCTTCGGTCTAGCCTCTGCTCCAAGGGTATTTACCAAATGCATGGCAATAGTAGCTGCATTTCTACAAGCCCTGGGAATTTTTGTTTTCCCATACCTGGACAACTGGCTCATCCGAGCTCCATCTCAGTCCAAGGCTCAGACTTCCCTGGATCGCACCAGACGCATTCTGCAGTATCTGGGACTTGTGATCAATCTGCCAAAGTCTCAACTCGCCCCTACTCAGTCCCTGGAATTCATAGGGGCCTGGTTGGATGCCACCACGGCAAGGGCCTATCTTCCTCAGGCCCGTTGCCAACGTCTAGTGCACTTAGCCTCCCAGACTCAGTCCAGAAGCCACTTGACTGCCAGGGAGATGCTACAACTATTAGGCCACATGGCTTCCACAGTACATGTGGTGCCCTATGCTCGCCTACATATGAGAGCAGCTCAGTGGACTTTGTCCACCCAGTGGACTCAAGCATCCGGAGCTCTCTCAGACCAAATAGCAAACTCCAAACGTCTCTTTTGGTCTCTCCAATGGTGGATGTCCACTCAAAATCTGTTGTTGGGGGCCCCCTTTCAACCATTGTTGCCCCAAGCAACCCTCACAACAGATGCCTCCCAAACAGGTTGGGGAGCTCATCTTCAAGATCTCTCCACTCAGGGCACTTGGTCTCCACAGGAGACCACCCTTCATATCAACCACTTGGAACTTCGAGCAATCTTTCTAGCTCTCAGAGTTTTTCATACCCTCCTCAGCAACATGACGGTCCTTATTCATACGGACAATCAAGTAGCCATGTTTTACATAAACAAACAAGGAGGGACTGGCTCTCTGTCGCTTTGCAATGAAGCTCTAAGATTATGGGCCTTCGCCAGAGAGCATCAAATCCATCTCCTGGCAGTATATCTTCCAGGAATCCAAAACTCTTGGGCAGACAGACTCAGTTGAGTTCTGCTTCCACACGAATGGTCCCTGCACATGGATCAGGTACTCAGAATCTTCCAGAAATGGGGGACCCTGGACATAGACCTCTTTGCAAGTCCGTGGAATGCCAAACTTCCCCGGTTCTGTTCCAGGATTCCGTGTCAGGGAGTTCAGGCCAAGGATGCCTTCCTCTTTCATTGGGGTCAGGACTTCCGATATGCCTTTCCACCCATTCCTTTGATTCCCAAGACTCTGTTCAAACTTCAAAGGGATCAAGGGTTCATGATCCTCATAGCTCCACACTGGCCACGCCAAGTGTGGTACCCTCTACTTCTGCATCTCTCCCAAGCCCCCTCCCTGGACTTGGGAGCGGCTCCAGACCTTCTGTCTCAGGAGGAGGGGACTTTGTGGCACCCAAACCCCAAGTCCCTTCCCCTCAGAGCTTGGTTACTGAAGGCCTAGACCTTCAACACTTCAATCTTTCGCAGCAAGTGAAGGATATCCTTCATGCCTCTAGGAAACCTTCCACTAGGCGTTCTTACACTTTTAAATGGAAAAGATTTTCCATTTGGTGTGCTCAACAGGGTTTTAACCCTCTAGCACTTCCTTTGAATTCTCTTTTGGAATATCTCCTGCATCTCTCCAATGCAGGACTCAAAACGAATTCGGTAAGAGTCCATTTGAGTGCTATTGCAGCATCCCTTAAGCCCATCAATGGACAACCTGTTTCCTCTCATCCTCTTATTGCAAGATTCATGAGAGGCCTAACCTTAACTAAACCTCCCATTCGACCTCCTCCGGTGGCATGGGACTTAAACTTGGTTCTTGGTCAGCTTATGAAGCCACCCTTTGAACCCTTAGCCACTACCTCCTTGAAATTTCTTTCCTGAAAGGTTATTTTCCTTATTGCAGTCACCTCAGCTCGCCGTATCAGTGAACTGCAAGCTCTAGTGGCTTATCCACCTTATACAAGGTTCCATCATGATAAGGTGGTCCTTAGGACCAATCCCCACTTTATGCCTAAAGTGGTCTCCCCTTTTCATCTTAATCAAGAGGTATATTTACCTGTCTTTTTTCCAGCTCTTCATGCATCCAGTGCAGAGAGGAACCTTCATACTCTAGATTGTAAAAGAGCTCTTGCCTTTTACCTCCACAGGACACAGCAACATCAAAAGTCTTCTCAGCTCTTTGTTGCTTTTGATCCTTCTCATTTAGGACTTCCAGTCTCTAAAAGAACACTGTCCAATTGGATTGCTCAGTGTATCTCTTTTGCTTACCAGAGTAAGAACCTTTCTCTGGAGGGCCATGTCACCGCTCACAATGTGAGAGCCATGGCCACCTCTATGGCTCATCTAAACTCTGTGTCCATTGACCAGATCTGTCGAGCAGCCACCTGGGCCTCGGTTCATACCTTTGCAGCCCATTACTGTTTGGACAAGGACTCCCGCCGGGATGCCTTGTTTGGTCAGGCTGTCCTCAGACACCTGTTCCATTCTTGAACAACTCCAGCCAACCTTCCCTGAATGGATGCCTGAGATCCATAGGAAGATGAGGAACCTTTCAGGGTCTCATACCCTTCAGGGGATCTCCCGGGCACCTCAGCTAGGGAGTCCCCATATGTGAGAACTTATTCCTGCTTGTTCCTGGAGATAGCACAGTTACTTACCTGTAACAGGTGATCTCTGGGAACAGCAGGAATTAGTCCTCACAACCCACCCACCTTCCCTAGGAGTTGTATCTCTCTCTCTCTCTCTTTCCTTTCCTCTCTCTATTGTCTCAGCTTTAAACTCGAACTGAGGAGAGTTGGTCAGGAAGGCGGGAAGGCAGCGCGCATGCGCAGTGGGAGGCCCCAAAAGCTTTCCTTCTGGGAAGCTGGGGAGCTTTCCCGCGCAGGCTCCGTCGGTACCGACGTACCCATATGTGAGGACTAATTCCTGCTGTTCCCAGAGATCACCTGTTACAGGTAAGTAACTGTGCTGTACCCGGTGTCCATAGAAGAGATGCAGGTGGATTCTTGTATGCCAGAAGCTGAGTCAAAATTGTCACCAATGGATTGCTCTTTTTGTCTAAAGGAGAGCTGAGCATTGTTGAACAGGGTTGAAAGACTGTGAAACAATATAGTGATTAATTTCTGTGACTTCCAAGAGTTGGAAAAAGCCAAGACTGTGTTCTACTAAGTATGTGAGCTTGTGAAGCCAAGAAGCTGCCTTTAGTAAAAGTTTGGTTTGGAAAAGAAAACAGCAGCTATTAAAAAGTTTACCTGATACATGGAATGACCACAAGAAGCTGTGCTCTGTGAAAGTTTATTTGAATGAAAGCTGCTGCCCAGTGATAGAAGGTTTTTGTTGCATTTTCCTCTGTTAACCTGATCTACTCTTATGTTGGAGAAGCATCCTTTGGCTTTTGTGTTTTTGAGCTTTAATGCCTTGGAATCCTGCAAAAAAATAAATTTTCTTGCTGCCTTAAACCACCGGTCTCACAACTACATTTGTCCTTATATAAGTAAACCAACTACAAGATCCAGAATCCCTCTGGGGACAAACAAGGGAAGCTTTATTTAAAGGGACACTATAAGGCCGCTCTATGCTTGTAAGCCTTCGGGCCCAAGCAAGGGCATCGCAGTATATAATAGACTTTTGCTAGAGACTGAGGTAGAATCCCTAAGTCATCTTGCATATACATTTTTACCATAATCTTGCAGACACTAAAGGTGAATGAGGAAAATTAACAAGACATATGTTCATAGAACACACTTGGTTCTCTAAAAGTTCATTTTTAAATCTTAAACTTGAAATATCCTCCATGATTGCTGAATAATAGGTCTCATTCTTCTGAGTTTCTACTTGTACATTCCTGCTCAAATCTTTAACAGCAGAAAGTTCAATTGTATTAGCCAATGATGTTGTAGTATTTGACTGAACTTGTACAGCCAAACCATTCATCTGCTGAACCAATACTGTACCCAAAAAAGAAATCGCAGTCCAAATTGACTGAAGGGTAAATGTGGTCGGGTGCTCCAAAGAAAAAGAGAACAGCATTCCCGAGCTGTGACCTGCTGCCATCTCCACCGCTACTGAAACACCCCCAGCAGCTTGAACCTGGATATCCCTCTGTAGCTCACTTTCCATCTCCTTCCGGTCAGTAATGCTTGAGGCCAAAGGTGTTGTATAATCCACCAGCTCCACAGCCACTACCAAATCGGTAAAACAACCTCCTTCTGGACGCCGATCACTCCTCAAGAGGAACTCCATGGCTGTCCAAGCTCACTGATTGGGATTGACCAGCAGGCAAAACGGGAGGCAAGTGCAGCTCTGATGTAAGATCGCATCCGCCAGAGGATGCCGAGCTCTCCAGCCCCAACACCTCTAAGCCTGAAGATACACCGGCTTGCACTAGTGGATCCTCCAAATGCTGCACAAAAGCATCCAAAGGACTAGAAAGCAAGGTAAGAGCAGGAGAAGGTCCTATCAGGTTGAGGAGGCTCTCTGTGAAGTTTCCCTTTCTACTTTGTTATCATGGAAATCGGTGCCTAGAGTCAAAACTGCCTAAGTGGCCATCTTTGGCCCTTCTATGCTCCTATTTTATAAAGAAAAGTAGGAACCTGCTTTTCTCCGAGAACAAACAGGAAGTCAGTCCTCACATATAGGGTGCACGGATCCACTCCCCAGCTTTCAAAGAAAGCCTTTGGGAGTTACACTGCGCATTCGCGGTCACCTTCCTGCCCAAAGGTGCCATCTTGCCTCAGTCATCTTTTCTCTGTGAAGCTCTGCAGATGTGCTGTCTGTGCACCCTGGACAAAATTGATTTTTTTTCAGACCGTTCATCTGTGTTTTTCTTCTCTCGATTGCATCAGTTCGATCACCTTCTGCTGCCCGGGTCCTCCGCCTCGTAGTCGTGGTTTTCATTTGGATAATTTTTCTTTATTTTCGTCTTTTTCTTGTTTTGGCCCATGGGTTTTCCTACTTGAGGCCTCGCTGGTCGAGAAGTCTGAGTTTGATGTTGCAGGTCTTGTTCCCGCTGTGTCTTCGACCAGCTGTTTCAAGCAGTGTGGCAAGTGCAACCGCACTATGTCACATACGGACCGCCACAGTACCTGCATCAAATACCTCCGGGCAGACCATGAACTGTCTTCCTGCCCGCTTTGCCTCCTGATGTTGGCTAAGACCCAGAAGGAATGCAAAAAGCTACATGGGGAGCTGTTTGGTAGGTCTGGCTCGGGTTCGATATCAGGGACGGAATCCCTGCCTTTGCCACCGGCATTGCGTGCCCAGGCTTGGTTAGAGCCCAGAGGTCATCAGACATCAGAGTCGTCCTCAAAGGATCTCCCCCGCACATCGAAGGCTTCATCAAAGCTGACGTCGAGGGCTGACCTGGACCTGGACCCGGGCGCGGGGAGTAAACCCACTGTGACCCGGCCACGGAGCCCTCGAATCGACACAGGGGAGAACGCATGGGAGCACCCGTTGAAGAAGCCCCGGAGAGAGGAATCTCCTATGGTGTCGAAGAATCGACATGGTTCTACGAGCTCTATTGCCATTCAGGATTCCCTGTCAGGGTCCTGACACCGGCTTCGATGTCCTCGAGGCTGGTGCAGGCTGTAGAGCTGTCTGGCATCGAGGCCAGGAAGGCAGCCCTGGAGCACAGTTTCTCTGCGTTCCTAGAGGCATAATGGGGCCTGACTCCCGGTCACTCCAGGTCATCGGTGCTCCTCATGGGGACTTCCTCGACGAGGACTTCCCCTGAGGATGCTCTGCCCATCCTTGAGAGGTTGGCTCAGTTGGTGTCAAAGCAGTCTGCAACCTACATGACCCTGTACGACCTCTGACGCTGGGTCGATCCAACGACTGCGGGGCACTCGCCTATTCTACGGCTCAGAGTCGGCATGGGAGACAGAGGAGGAGTCTCCCAACACCATACTCCACTGGGACATCCCCTCCGACCTCTTTCCACCACATCATTGGCAGAGGTCCCCTCCAGATGATCTTGCCTTCTTGGAGTTTGTGAGGAAGATGTCCCAGGCACTTATCTTCATGGCGGTGCCCAAAGACGAGCTGCATGCTGAGGATCTCAAGATCCTCCAGTACGAAGCCCCTCCTTGGGAGGTGCCGATGGTGCCTAGGCCCTCAATCCTGGAGTGGCTGCTGTTCAGGATGTGGGAAACCCCTGGTGACGGTGACGATTGTAAACCTTCGACTCGATTTGCAGTATCGAGTCGGTAGGAGCCCCAGGTTCCAGAAAACACAACTGCTATACAATTCCATGGTGGTGGCGTCAGCTATACATCGTATTAAGAGCCAGAAGACACACTTCTCAGTGCCCCCTGGCAGGGTGGTCCGTACCATGGATGTGTTTGGCAAGAAGTGTTTCCAGGGCTCTATGCTCAAGCCCAGATCCAGGTTTACCAGCTGTACATGGGCATGTACCTGAGGGAACTGGCAAAGGAGCTTGCCGGATGCTCAGCTGGGTTATCACATGAACTGCTTGTGCACTTCAGGACCCTGGTATCATCAGTCAAAGAGTGCTCCAAGTTTCAGACTCAAGCAGCCTTTAACTGCTTCGAGTTGGTGACTCGTGTAGCTGCGTTGGACATTAGTGCCCGCCGCCTTGCCTGGCTACAGTCCTCTGACTTGGAGCAGTGGGTTAAAGGAAATATTGTCCGATGTCCCATGCTGCGGAGACAACCTATTCGGCAAACCCATGACAGAGAAGGCCGATGATTTGGAAAAGGAATTCATGACCAGAACCAGGCTGTCCAAGAAAGTGTCTGAACCTTCCCATAGGAAGACTTTGAGGAAGAAGCCCTTCCACCCGAAGACCAAAAAGGCTTATGGAAACTACCCCAAGTTTTAGGGGCAGCAGGCCAAGGGTCAGGGGCATGGCCTTCATAAGCCAAAGGCTCCCAAACCCCAAACAATGCCCCAGCTGCAGCCTGGGGGGAGATTTAGACCCCTCAGGAGGTAACAGGCCGAAGGTTCATGGGAGGGTGGCTGGTCCACTTTGCACACTGGTGGCCCTGTATCCAACGGACATCTGGGTGTTGCAGGTGGTCAAGGAGGGATATCTCCTCCACGTTGCTCAGTGGCCTCCTCCCCTTTTCCCATGGATTCTTTTCACAGTGAGCTTCTGCAGAAGGAGCTCAAGTCTTTACTCAAGGATTAGGCGCTAGAACTCATCCCCCACCACCTTCAGGGCTGGAAATTCTAATCACACTACTTCCTGGTCCCCAAGAAGACAGGGGGCTTCAGGCCCATCCTGGATCTTCGAGACCTCAACCACTTCCTGGTCAAGGAAACATTCAAGATGGTATCTCTTGGAACCTTGCTGCCTTACCTCCTGCAGGCTCCTAAACACCATGCGGTGGCTGATCGAGCGTCGGGGGTGGAAGCAGGAGCTGCTCGCCCCTCCCGCTCCCACCACCAAGGCCCAATCGAGACCCCGCCAGAGCCAGAAGGACATTTAAAAGCAGCAGCCGGCAGGAACATAAGAACATAAGAGATGCCATACTGGGTCAGACCAAGGTCCACGAAGCCCAGTATCCTGTTTCCAACAGTGGCCAATCTAGGTCATACGTACCTAGCAGTTTCCCCAAAAGACACAGGTTCCGCAATGCTTGTACTGGGTCAAGCATTGATATCCTGGGTCCCTTCTTAATAATGGTTTATGGACCTTTCCTCCAGGAACTTGTCCAAACCTTTTTTAAACCCAGCTACACTAACAGCCTTTACGACATCCTCCGTTAACAAATTCCAGAGTTTGATTACACATTGAGTGAAAACATATTTTCTTTTATTAGTCTTAAATAGTTTACCCTGTAGCTTCATTGCATGTCCCCTAGTCTTTCTATATTCTGGTAACGTAAACAATCGATCTATGTTTACCTGTTCCACTCCGTTCATTAATTTAAAGACTTCTATCATATCTCCCCTCAGCCGTCTCTTTTCCAGGTTAAAGAGCCCTAACCTTTTTAGCCTTTCTTCATAGGAGTATCCTTCCATCCCCTTTACCATTTTGGTGGCTCTTCTCTGAACCTTTTCTAATAACGCTATATCCTTTTTAAGATACGGCGACCAGAATTGCACACAATATTCAAGGTGCGGTCTCACCATGGAACGATATAGAGGCATTATAATATCATTTATTTTATTTTCCATTCCTTTCCTTATCATACCTAGCAGGAACGATATAGAGGCATTATAATATCATTTGTTTCATTTTCCATTCCTTTCCTTATCATACCTAGCATTCTATTTGCTCTCTTGGCCGCCACGGCACACTGGGCGGAGGGTTTTAACATGTTATCCACAGTGACGCCTAAATCTTTTTCCTGGGTGTTGGTTCCTAATGTGGAACCTTGCATCGTGTAACCATAGTTTGGGTTGTTCTTCCCTAGGTGCATAACTTTGAACTTGTCCACATAAAATTTCATCTGCCATTTTGATGCCCAGTCTTCTAATTTATCAAGATCTTCTTGCAATTTTCCACAATCCTCTTGGGTTTTAACAACTTTAAATAGTTTTGTGTCATCTGCAAATTTGATAACCTCACTCGTTGTTCCACTTTCCAGGTCATTTATGAATATGTCGAAAAGCAGCGGACCCAGCAAAGATCCCTGGGGTACACCACTATTCACCTTTCTCCAATGGGAAAATTGGCCATTTAGCCCAACCCTCTGCTTTCTATCTTTTAACCAGTTCTTGATCCACAGTAGTACACTGCCTCCTATCCCATGACTCTTTAGTTTTGCCAAACGTCTCTGATGAGGGACCTTGTCAAAGGCTTTCTGAAAGTCCAGATACACTATATCAACCGACTCACCTTTGTCCACCTGTTTATTCACACTTTCAAAAAAACATAACAGATCAGTAAGACAAGATCTTCCTTGTCTAAAGCCATGTTGGCTGTTTCCCATTACATGTCTATCTACATGCTGAGTAATTTTATTCTTTATAATGGTTTCTACCATTTTTCCCGGTACTAACGTGAGGCTCACCGGTCTGTAGTTTCCCGGATCACCCCTGGAACCCTTTTTAAAAATTGGTGTTACATTGGCGATCCTCCAATCTTCAGGTATTAGAGATGATTTTAATGATAGTTCACACATTACTAATAGCAGGTCTGCAATCTCATAGTTCTTTCAACACCCTTGGATGTATACCATTCGGCCCAGGTGATTTGCTACTCTTCAGTTTATCTAATAGTTGTAATACATCTTCCCGATGTATCGATATTACTTCAATTCTTCCGCACCTTTAAATACCACTTCAGTCATGGGTAACATCTCTACATCTTCCTCAGTAAAGACCGAAGCAAAGAATTCATTCAGTCTCTCCACTATCTCCTTGTCTCCTCTTAGTGCCCTTTAACGCCTCTATCATCTAATGGACCAACTGACTCTCTCACAGGTTTTTTGCTACGAATGTACTTGAAAAAATCTTTATTTCGCGTTTTTGCTTCCGCAGCAAGCTTCTTCTCAAATTCTCCCTTTGCCTGCTTTATCAATGCCTTGCATTTGACTTGCCAGTGCTTGTGCTGTTTCCAGGTTTCGTCGTTTGGTTCTTTTTTCCATTTCCTGAAAGATGCTTTTTTGGCAACAGCAGCCTCTCTGACCTCACCTTTAAACCATGCTGGCAGTTTTTTGGACTTCCTTCCACTTTTCTTAAAACGTGGAATACAGCTGTTCTGAGCTGCCAAGATAGTATTTTTCAACAACACCCAAGCTTGATGTAAGTCTTTAACCTTTGCAACTGCTCCTTTTAGTTTTTTCTTAACTATTTTCCTCTTTTTATCATAGTCTCCCTTTCGAAAGTTAAAAGGTAGTACTGTGGATTTCCGTACTATCCCTCCTCCACTAATTAAATCAAAGGCGATCATGCTATGATCACTATTGCCAAATGGCCCCAACACCCTTATCTCTTGCACTAGATCTGGTGTTCCACTAAGAACATTGGCCTCTCGGCTCCTCAACACCATGTGGCGGCTGATCGAGCATCAGGGGTGGAGGCCGGAGCTGCTCGCCCCGCCCACTCCCACCACCAAGGCCCAATCAGGGCACCGCCAGAGCCAGAAGGACATTTAAAAGCTGCAGCCGGCGGGAACATCGACCTCTCGCCTCCTCAACACCATGTGGCGGCCGATCAAGCGTCGGGGTTGGAAGCAGGAGCTGCTCGCACCTCCCGCTCCCACCACTAAGGCCCAATCGGGGTGCTGCCAGAGCCAGAACGACATTTAAAAGCTGCAGCTGGCAGGCATGCCCGCGCCTGAGGGCCTCTCCAAAGGGCCCTTTGGCATGGCCCTTAGGCGAGGCTCGCTCCCACAGACGCCATCGCGATGAGCAACTGAGTAACCCTGGCTCCACCTCTGCAGGTAAGCATCTACCACATGGACAAGAAACACCGGCAGCAGACTTTTAAATTTAAAACACTCCTAGGCGTGGCACTGTGGAATGGTCACGTTCTCCTCCTCCTCCCTACTCCAGCAACTCCACTGAAGAGCAGACCTGATCAGAGGCAATGGAACTACAAGAAACATCACCATGTAAGCATCCTCTAAATCAGGGGTGGGCAATTCCGGTCTTGGAGGGCCACAGACCAGTCAGGGTTTCATGATGTCCCTAATGAATATTCATGAGATCTATTTGCATCCACTGTCTTCCATTGTAGGGAAATAGGTCCGTGAAGTCCTCGGGACCCACCTAGCCAGTCGGGTTTTCAGGATAACCACAATGAATACGCATGGGAGAGATTTGCATATAATGGAGACAGTGTATGCAAATCTCTCTCATACATATTCATTGTGGTTATCCTGAAAACCCGACTGGCTAGGTGGGTCCCGAGGACAGGGTTGAGAACCCCTTCCCTAACTAGATTGTTACTCTGTGTGTATTTTCTGTTGTCTTAATTAGATTGTAAGCTCTGATGAGTAGGGACTGTCACTCTTTATATGTCTGTACAGCGCTGCGTACGAGGTAGCGCTTTATAAATGTTCAGTAGTAGTAGTAGATGGGCTATGCTCCTTGGATCTCAAAGATGCCTATACCCATATCCTGATCCGTCCAATGCACTGTCAGTACCTCCGTTTTGTTGCCAGGTGCCACCACTATCAGTACAGGGTGCTTCCCTTTGGCCTTGCTTCGGCCCCTTGGGTGTTCACGAAATGCCTGGCAGTCATGGCCGTTCGCCTCTGGCTCCTCGGGGTGTTCATGTTCCCATATCTGGACGACTGGCTCGTACGGGCTGGCTCACCAGAGGAAGTGCGCAATGCAGCGCAGCACAGCACACTCTAAGGCTATTGCAGCACCTGGACTTTGTGGTGAACTTCCTGAAGTCGTACCTCTTCCCCATGCTGTGCATGAAGTTCATCGGGGCCCTGCTAGATCACCCGAGCGAGAGCCTTCCTGCCACTGGCTCGGACACAACGCCTAGCCATCCTGGCACGAGAGGTACAGTGCGACACCCCAGTGACAACCTGGATGATGTTCCACCTCTTGGGGCAGATGGGGTCCACCGTCCACGTGACTCCTTTTGCCTGCCTGCGCATGCGGCAGGCTCAGTGGACGGAAGCTTCAGGCTGTCTAGAGGACAGCATCCAAGTCACTCCGGTCTTAGCAACCTCTCTGACCTGGTGGCAGGACCTTCTCAACCTCGGAGCCAGCCTGCCCTTCCAGACCCCACCAGTGCAGTGCATCCTCACCACAGCTGTGTCAAAGCTGGGCTGGGGGGCCTACTGCAATCACCTGCATTCGCAAGGCCCATGGTCACCAGAGGAGAGTGCTTCTCAAATCAACCTGCTAGAGCTCCGGGAAGTCTATCATGCCCTGCGGGTCTTCCAGGACCATCTGGAAGGACAAGTGGTTCATGTCCAGACCTACAACTAGGTAGCAATGTATTACATCAACAAGCAGGGGGACATGGGCTCGTACCACTTCTGTTGGGAGGCAGTGCGCCTCTGAAACTTTGAAGCAGGGAAGGACATCTGCTGCGTTCTCCAACACCATGAGTGAAGACTAAACCTGATCATATTAGGGGAGGTCTTCCGGCATTGGGGTACCCCGGAAATCGACCTCTTTTCCAGTCCAGAGTACGCACAGCTGCCACACTTCTGCTCCCAGAGGCCGTCCCAGAGGTGGGAGGCAGCAGATGCTTTCCTCCTCCCTTGGTCTTGGGGTTTTCTCTATGTTTTTTCACCAATGCCCCTGGTGCCTTGGGCTCTCTTCATTTCCAAGAGGAGGTAGCCTCAGTCATCTTTATTGCACCCAGGTGGCCCAGGCAGCCCTGGTTCCCCCTACTCTGCAGCTGTCTCAGTGGGACCCTTGGCCATTGGGGAGTGCCCTGGACCTGCTGTCCCAGGAGGACAGGACGTTGCGACACTCCATCCTCCTGTCCCTGGAGCTGACGGCCTGGATGCTGAGAGCCTAGCCATTGAGCATCACCGCCTCGCTCAGTTGGTGGAAGCGTCTTGCTGGCCTCGCATAAGGACTCTACACGACATGCTTATGCCTTCAAGTGGCGCATGTCTTCCCACTGGTGCACGGAGGAAGGCCTTAACCCTGCGCAGTGTCGGAGATATTACGATAACTCTTGCATCTGTCAGGGGCTGGTCTGAAGTGCAACATGGTCAGAGTGCACCTCTGTGCTATCTCAGCTCACCACCAAGAGGTGGATGGCCAGGCCGTGTCAGTACACCCCTTGGTGTGCCAGTTCATGTGAGGCTGCCTTCTCTTCCAGCCCTCGATCTGCCAGTGGCATGGGATCTCAGTGTGGTACTGGGGAAGCTCATGGCCCCACCTTTCGAGCCCCTGGCTACCTGCCATCTCAAGTATCTCTCTTGAAAGGTCTTATTCCTGGTGGTGCTCACCTCAGCCAGGCATGTGAGTGAACTGCATGCTCTGGTGGCACATGCACCTTACACCAAGTTCCACAGGAATAGGGTTGTCCTTCGGATGCACCCTAAGTTCTTGTCAAAGGTGGTTTCTGTATTCCATTTGAATCAGGAGGTGGTGTTACCCACTTTGTTTCCTAGGCCTCACTTCTCCAGGGCGGAGGCCTTTCTGCACACACTAGACTGCAAGCGTGCCCTGTCCTCCTACATCCAGAGAATGCAACCCCATCGTTGCTCTTCGTCTCATTCGATTCCAGTCGATTTGGGGGTCTCCGTCTCCGTGTGCACCCTGTTACGTTGGGTGGCTTACTGCATTTCTTTCACCTATCAACAGGCAGGGCTTTCCCTGGAACATCATGTGATGGCTCACAATGTGCGCTTCATGGCAGCCTCAGTGGCCAGTCTGTGGTCGGTTCCATTGCTGGACATCTGCCTGGCCACCACCTGATCCACTGTGCACACATTTGCTGCGCACTAAAAAATACCTCCCAGATGGATAGTGCCTTCAGCTAGGCCGTACTCTATCACCTCTTTGGGGAATAGTGCAACTCCTTCCCTCCGTCTCTCTGTGTCCAGGCTACTGGAGTGGGGATTGCATCTTCGATGCTGCTGCTGTGTCATACTTCCAGCCAACCAGCACCCCCTGCTGCCCTTTACAGTTCCCTTTTTGGGTTGCCCGTGGCCTTTACAGGTTTTTTCGTTAGCCTGTAATTTGGGAGTCCCAAATGTGAGCACTGACTTCCTGCTTGTTCATGGAGAAAGCGTAGTTACTCACCTGTAACAGGTGTTCTCCGGGGACAGCAGGAATCAGTCCTCACAACTCTCCCTCCTCCCACTGGAGTTACTGTTCTTTTTTTCCGTCTTGTGCTATGATATCATACTGAGGTAAGATGGCACCTTTGGGCAGGAAGGTGGCTGCGCATGCGTGGTGTAACTTCCAAAGGCTTTCTTTGAAAACTGGGGAGTGGAACCGCGTTGGCTCAGTCAGTGCCGACATCACCCCATATGTGAGGACTGATTCCTTCTGTCCCTGGAGAATACCTGTTACAGGTGAGTAACTACACTTTATTTATAAACTAGGCTCAAGATAGACACATTTTGGGTGCCTAAAACTAGCTGCCTATTTATAAAATTACTCTGTACAAGGTATGATCAAAAAGTATCAAGACTTATTGTGTAGCTATATAACAATATGTTGCAGGACAATGCTATTAAGCATGCAGTGACCTAGTTATGTGCTCTGCATGTGCGGAGTGTAGCATGGCTGCAGTACATCTGTACCTTTTTTAATCATGATATTTGGTATCATGTAAAAGCATTTCATCAGAGTTACGATGAATGAAAAAACTGAACATCATATTTGCATTAAATTCTGCCAGAAACTTGGAGATTCGTGCAAAGAGACTTCGGACAAGTTACAGTAAGTGTATGGTGATGAACATATGAGTCGTGCTCAAGTTTGACCAATACAAACGTTGCCAAAGGGCTACCAAAGTGTTGACAATGCCGAACATTCTGGAAGGCCATCCACCAGCAGGAATGAAGACAAAGTTGAAACAGTGCGTGCTGAAACATGCTCATATCGTCAGTTGATTTTCAGGGAGCGTGCTGGACATCAGTTTTGTGTTGGTACAGTCCATTCTTACTGTCAATTTTGGGATGAGCCGTATGTCTGCAAAATTTGTGCCGAAACTCCTGTCCCCTGACCAAAAAGAAGATAGACTGTCTGTAGCCAGGGAGTTGTTGGAATGTATTGAAAATTACTCGGATTTCATTAAAAAGATTATTACCAGTGATGAGTCATGGGTTTATGGTTATGACCCAGAAACTTAAGGCACAATCCTCACAGTGGAAAACTCCAGACTCTCCCAGACCCAAGAAAGCCAGTTGGGTGAGGAGCAATGTCAAGGTCATGCTCACAGTTTCCTTTGATTACCAGGGTATTGTTCATCATGAGTATGCTTCAAAAAGCCAAACCACCAATAAGGAGTACTATGTTCAAGTTCTGACTCTGAGAGATGCAGTTCGTCGTAGGAGGCCAGAGTTGCACAGGAATGGTGAATGATTGCTTCATTACAATAATGCCCCAGCTCACGCATCACATCTTGCCCAAATTTTTATTTATTTATTTAACTGCATTTATATCCCGCTTTTCACCGGGTCAAAGCGGTGTAACATATAACATAGGGGGGGGGGCAATTTTTCAGGGTGGGGCCATCACCAAGGGGCAACAATTAATGATTTGGGTAGACATGGACATGTATACTTCTGCTGAATCTAAGTATTAGGTCATGCGGATAGGGTGGTATTTCAAGCAAGTCCGTCAGCTTCCATACTCACCTGACCTCACATCTTGTGACTTTTTCTTGTTTCCAAAACTGCAATTTCCACTGAAAGGAAGGAGTTTGATGATTGAGACCATTAAGCAAAATTCAACACAGCAGCTTCACAGCATAACGAAAGAAGCATTTCAAAATTGTTTTCAGCAATGGCAGGAACACTGGAGGAAGTGTGTTTTATCGGAAGGAGACTGACAAGCAGTATAAAACTGTAGGTTTTATACTGCTTGTGTTATTGTACAAGTCTCAATACTTTTTGATCACATCTCATATATGTTAAGGATGAAAGTCAACAGGATACAAGTCTTGCAGGAAACAAAATGTAGTTTGGAATCTTTGACTCTTCATTGCCTCAGCTACAAGCTACAAGCTTTGATTGTAAACCCTGTGAGGACAAGGAAATACCTAGCCTTGAACTACTACTGGAGCTAAATACTACTAATTAAAAAATAATTAAATTGCTAACCTATTATTACTATTCTGTAACTTATCATTTAAAACAGCCATAGTGCCTGAGGACTGGAGTAGGGGCAACAGATTACTTATTTTGTTTGGGAGGGGGGCCAAGTTCCTCCCTAACCCTGCCTTGACTTTGCCCCTAGGTCCCACAGCCTTCCCACCCTGTTCTACGGCTACTACTATTAATCATTTATATAGCACTACAAGGCATACACAGTGCTATACAAACACATATAGAAGACAGTCCCTGTAGAGCTTACAATCTAATCAAGACACATACTACAATACAAAAGGAAAAATGGGTTCATATAGGGAACGGAGACATTGTTCTGCCCACAGGGATCCCATCTCTCGTGGGTAGAAGAGAAGGAAAAGGCTGCGATCCAGCAAAGACTCCTGTCTGCCCACTGGAGATTGGATCTGTGTGGAAAGACAGGAGTCTCTGCCACGATTGCAGTCTTTCTCTTCTCTTCTACCCATGGGAAATGGGATCCCTGCTTGCAGAACAGTAGGGAAAGGCCACGATTGTGGCCTTGATGCAGGATTTCTACCTGTGGGATCTTATCTTGCAGCTGATGGGCAAACCTTTGGTGGGGCCAGATGCCTATGGACTGGAGGGTCACCAGTGTAATATCAATGTAAACAAGACCAGATGGTATATACCCCAGAGTTCTGAAAGAACTCAAAAATAAAACTGCAGACTTATCACTGGAAGATATCATTAAAATCAGCTACAGTACCTGAGAATGAGAGAGTGGCCAATGAAACAGTCGTCTTTAAAACAGACATGAGTGATGTTCAGGAAACCACAGACAGATGAGCCTATCCTCATTGCCCAGCAAAAGAATAGACGCTCTTCTGAAAAATAACTCTGGCAAGCTATGAGCAAGACGTTTGAGGAGCCACTGCATATACAAGCTACTGCTTATCATTCGTACAGCTAGTTTGTAAGCCAATGTGGGCAGGGTTAGATAGGTCTGCGACTAAAAAGCTGTTTGATTATTTTAATCTAATTTCCATGTATTTTGGTGTGCTGAAAACAAATAAAATATTGAAAAAACTCCTAGACGTCATGATTTGCCACAACATGCAAAATTGTCTTCAAATTTATCAAATTTCTTCAAATTACTATTAATTCAAATTACTATTAAATAATTCACATAAGTGCATTTAAGATATAAAATGAAAAAAATACCTTAAAGGGGTTGTCCGAGTTATGTAAAAAAAAAATAGCACTGTAAATCTGATGGTCAGCAATATATACATAAGCTAAGCAAGTTTTAAGTCCGTGCTTCTAATGGTAGAAGGGGTTAATTTTTCCTGAAGAATCCAGTGGGAGGGAGACACAGGGCAGATATCAGCAGCTCTGGTCAGTGCAGGGGGGCGTGGCCAGCACTGTGACGTCTCGTGTATAGGCACAGAGCTGCTCTCTCCTGCATGCCACACTTGTGCACGAATCATCATCAGGTTCTGTCAGACGGCTGCCTGGGTGAGAATCTTCACAGTCTTGGCAAGTGCATATATCTATATGATTTGCAAGGTATTGTGGGCAATGCAGTTCATTCACACCAGACACAGCTGCTCACAATAATTAGTTGTGCTTTTGGGTAAAGCCAATAAGATATTTATTTATGGGGTTATTTCTCCCAACACAGATATGCTTGGTAGCACATAAATCAGGTTACTTGCTTTCAGTGTTAAACTTGGAAAAAACAAAATAAGGAAAACAACATTTTAACTTATCAGGCAATCAAAAGCAAAAGAAATAAGACCTGGTTGATAACAAACTGGTCTTTTCTGTAGGCTTAGCTAATATCCTCTTAGCAAGTATCAAACAACAAACCAAAAGCCACAAAGAAAGAAAAAAAACTGTTCTTTTCAGGTTAACTTCTTATATCTTCCCACAAAGATTCAGAAGTGATTCTCTCCTAGCTCACAAGCAATTAGGTAAGGCTCAATTGCTGGCAGTTATCCAGCTGAAACCCCTTAGCTGGCTTGCTTTCTACTGCGTGGGTCAAATCCTGCTTCAGGAGCTTTCCTGAGTAGATTAAAGAACAAGTTTGTATTTCTTTGTGATGGTTGCTGTACTTTATAACAGAAAGTTACCAAAGGAGTTTAGACAGAAAGCAGTCCATGTAAACAGAATCTTCATCTGCTATCATTTCCCCTTCTTCAACAAGCATGGGTTCAATATCATGGATTGGCACAGATGAATCTCTCAATGGAGCACTTTCAGGAGAATACTTGTTTCCCTGCTGTCTTTCAAGGTTATAGCTAGGGCATAGATCAGTGTTCATACCTGAGCTTCCATTGCTGTTAGAGTTCCTCTCTATATAGCCTGGCCAGTATGTAGTCCAGTTCTTATGTCCAACCTTCCAATCCAGATCCCTGGACACTGGATCTCTCTTTTACATACCTTCTGGCACGGGTCTTAGGGTCCCTTCCACGTGCAGCCGTTTCCCTCACAGGTACCGTCTGGAGATTCCTAGCTCTGCAGCACCATTCCTCTGGCTTTCCCCAGTCCAATGGTGTATGCTGCCCCTTGGAATGCCTCCCAGTATACATACTGCTCTGGACTCTTCTAGACCTCTCAAAGGCTTTTCTCCTCTTTCTTCCAAAGGGTTTCTTTCCCTCTCTGTCCGTCCGGTTTGGCTTCTGCTTCTGATGATGATGATCCTCAGGATGAAACTGAGAATATCCAAGCTGATCATGAAGATGATGAGGATAATTCTCTGTAGTATAAACTCTACCTTTATTTTGCTTAGATGAGTGCTCCTCCCTAACACAGCGCAGCTGTGCTGAATCAGGCCCTGCCCTTTGAGATGAGTGCTTAGGGATTACCTCATAGCTCTCCTGATTGAACACACGTTTCCCCACTTCAGCTCCTCTAATGGCTGTTGGAAACCTGGTGCATTCTGGGACTGGTAGTCTTTTATGGGAAAATTCTGTTTTCTTATTTCTACCAGAACTGACAGGTTGCTTGTTCAGAGTCACTTCACCTTTTCTATAGCTCCTTCCTGAGCTATGATAAGCTTCCTTATCATATACCCCCCTGCTTAAGTTATTATGGACTGGTTTAACTGGTGAAACTTCTTTCCTACAGTCCGTAATACCTACGAGAGTGTTATCTTTTTGAAGCTCACTTACTTCCTGACTGGCTTCAGGGTCATTATTATTTACAGGCCTCTTCTTCCAAGACTTAAGTACATTAATATGGTAGGTCTGCCTACGCCCTCTTGCATTTTCTACCATATAAGACACTGGGCTCACTTGTTTAACAACCTTCCATGGCCCTTTCCACTGTACTTCAAATTTTGGGGCTGTACCTGCTACTTGAACCAAAACCTTTTCACCAATGTTTAATTGGCGGCTTTTGGCCTTCCTATCATACCACCCTTTCTGGCGAACCTGACTGTCCTGCAGGTTCCTCTCAGCAACCTGCGAGGTCCTTTTCAAACGTGCTCTCAAGTCACGTAGAAACTGTGGCACCTCCTGACTTCCTGGTTCAGGATCAATCCATTGTTCCCTCAAAATATCTAACAAACCCCGTGGAGCCCTACCAAACATCAATTCATATGGAGTTACACCTAGGGACACCTGAATTCTTTCCCTGCAGGCATATAAGGCAAAGGGCAATAACATATCCCATTCTTTTACCTCTCCTGCTAACCCCCTTCTCAACATTTGTTTGAGAGTTTGGTTGAATCTCTCCACCAAACCGTTTGATTGTGGATGGTAGGCTGAGGTTTTCACGTGATGAATGCCAAAGGCATCCCAGACCTGGGCCAAATATTTGGATACAAAATTGGACCCTCGGTCAGTCAACACCTCTCTTGGGAATCCCACTTCACAAAACAATTTTACTAGCTCTAAAGCTATTGTTTTTGCAGAAACATTCCTCAATGGTACGGCCCAGGGAAACCTTGTTGCCTGATCTACCATAACTAGGATGTATTGGAAACCTCGGAGCGTTTTGACTAATGGGCCTACAATATCCATGGCAATGCGACCAATTGGATCTGTGATAATTGGCATGGAAATCAATGGCACCACCGGTGGGTGAGCCGCTGTAACTCGCTGACACGCTGGACATGCAGCACAAAACTGGGCAGTTTCTTTGAAGATACCTGGCCAGTAAAAACGCATAAGTATTTGATCCAGCGTTCCTTGCATCCCTTTATGACCTCCAACTGGATGATCATGTGCTAATCTAAGTACTAGCCCTTTGAAAGTTGTGGGTACCACCAATTGTTTACGTATGGTCCCATTCCTGGGGTCCTGACTCTCTCTATATAATATTTCATTATCTAGTCTGAATCTGGGCAATTCCTCCCTGACCTCCTGAGCATACTTACAAGCTCGGGTGAGAGCTTGATCAGCTCGCTGCTCTTGTGGAAAGTTAGGAAACTTTGCCACTAACTCAGCTGGCACCCAGGGTAAACTTTGACCAGCTAACATCTCAGCCCTACCCTGTGCTCTGCAAAGTCTCTCACGCCGCTTTTGTGCTTTCAATTTTCTTACTTTACCAGATGATGGAGTTATTAAATCATCATGAGAGGGTAAGTCTCCTAATAACTCTGCCTGCTCCCCCTCCTCCTTCTGCTGGCTCTCTATCTTAGCCTGCGAGCGGGTGGATACAAGGCCCCTCTTATTACCTATAGCTTGACCTTCTGGAAGCTTAACCATCTTTTTAGCTAGGGACTGAGGACTTCCAAAGAAAGGCCCGGGAGCTATTTCCATTAAACCTTCTCCCTCCTTCTTTCCTAGTCCTTCCACTAGACCCTGCTTAAATCTTGGCCAGTCTCTTCCTAGAACCAAATCAAAGGGTAGCCTAGGCACCACTGCTAACAGGACTTCCTCTTGTCCCCCCAGGCACTTAACCTTTAGCCTATAGGTGGGATATGATGTTGCAGCACCATGAATGCATCTGATGTGAACTTGGCTTTCAGGGGTTCTAGGCACAAATCCTTCTTGGGCCTCTATCCTCTTCCAAAGCCTTTTTGACATCATACTCTGGTCTGCCCCAGAGTCTAACAAAGCATTTGTGGTAATTCCTTGCACATCAACCATCAAAAGAAATCCTTCTTTGGGCTGTTTTAAATCCACACCCACTAAGCTAGTGTGTGTCTGGCATCTCTTTTCTAAATGTCCCCATTTTCCACACTTGAAACATTTCTTTCTACTCCACTGTGTCATCTGGTTTGATACAGTACATTCATTTTCAGAAACATTTTTAATTATTTTCTTTTCTGATACAGCACATCTTGCCTCAGCACCAATCTTCAGAGGGCCACCCATTCTATGGCAAGCCTGCGTGGCTTCCAAGAATCTCTCTGCTAGCATGGTTGCCTCTCCAAGATTTTGGCAATTTTGCTGTATAAGGAAAGTGTGCAAATCTTTAGGGACCGCAGACATAAATTGTTCAAGCATTATAATGTCTAATAACATTTCTACCGTCTTTTGCTCAGGCTCCAACCATTTTACAGCTAAACCTCTGATTCTCTGACTCAGAGCCCTGGGTGTTTCACCCACTCTCAATGTAGTAGCTCTAAACATTCGCCTATACTCTGAAATAGACAACCCTAGGCGATCTCTAATAGCAGCCTTTACATTCTTATAATTCAAAGCCTGGGCTGCGGGCATTGCTCTGTAAGTTGCAAGCGCCTCTCCAGTTAATGAGGCTGCCAGCCTTACTGCCCACTGGGTCTCTGGCCATGCTAATGCTTGTGCCACTCTTTCAAAAGACTCTAGAAAATCATCAACATTATCATCTGGAGTTAGCTTCCCAAAACTAAATGCCCCAATCCCCTGATTGAGTCCCACACTGTCCACATGTGGTGTACCAGTATTTACTGCTGGTCTTGCATCTGTTCCACTTTGGTTCTGCAGCTTAACTAGGGCTTGCACCAGATCAAGCACTGGCCTCTGCTGGTCCATTAAGGCTTTCATAGCAGCGTCCTGAGCCTGCTGTGCTAGCTCCTGTTGCCTGCTAAACTGGGCTGCCATCCACTGAGGTAGTTCCTTTGGATCCATCTTGATCCCTGCAAGAAACAAAGAAAAAAAACAAAGTGCACCACCTTCCAAACAGGTGTGGGGTTTTTTTTCTACTTTTTTTTTTTCAATTATCCCTGTGCCTTACTCCCATCCACCACTAGACATGCCCTGGTACTTCTTATCTTGTGTCAGTGATGAATCCAGCTCTGCACAGGGTCTTTTCCTCCTGGGACAGCTGCCTGAACATCCACTTCTCCTCCAAAGTGCAGTTGAGGGAAAATCTTTTTTTTTCAGCTTTAAACTTGAACTTTAGTTGTAATCCTCAGCAAGTAAATCCCCTTTGTGCAAAAGCAATCCGAAAAACTACGCCATTTGTCAGACGGCTGCCTGGGTGAGAATCTTCACAGTCTTGGCAAGTGCATATATCTATATGATTTGCAAGGTATTGTGGGCAATGCAGTTCATTCACACCAGACACAGCTGCTCACAATAATTAGTTGTGCTTTTGGGTAAAGCCAATAAGATATTTATTTATGGGGTTATTTCTCCCAACACAGATATGCTTGGTAGCACATAAATCAGGTTACTTGCTTTCAGTGTTAAACTTGGAAAAAACAAAATAAGGACAACAACATTTTAACTTATCAGGCAATCAAAAGCAAAAGAAATAAGACCTGGTTGATAACAAACTGGTCTTTTCTGTAGGCTTAGCTAATATCCTCTTAGCAAGTATCAAACAACAAACCAAAAGCCACAAAGAAAGAAAAAAAAACTGTTCTTTTCAGGTTAACCTCTTATATCTTCCCACATAGATTCAGAAGTGATTCTCTCCTAGCTCACAAGCAATTAGGTAAGGCTCAATTGCTAGCAGTTATCCAGCTGAAACCCCTTAGCTGGCTTGCTTTCTACTGCGTGGGTCAAATCCTGCTTCAGGAGCTTTCCTGAGTAGATTAAAGAACAAGTTTGTATTTCTTTGTGATGGTTGCTGTACTTTATAACAGAAAGTTACCAAAGGAGTTTAGACAGAGAGCAGTCCATGTAAACAGAATCTTCATCTGCTATCATTTCCCCTTCTTCAACAAGCATGGGTTCAATATCATGGATTGGCACAGATGAATCTCTCAATGGAGCACTTTCAGGAGAATACTTGTTTCCCTGCTTTTCTCCTCTTTCTTCCAAAGGGTTTCTTTCCCTCTCTGTCCGTCCGGTTTGGCTTCTGCTTCTGATGATGATGATCCTCAGGATGAAACTGAGAATATCCAAGCTGATCATGAAGATGATGAGGATAATTCTCTGTAGAATAAACTCTACCTTTATTCTGCTTAGATGAGTGCTCCTCCCTAACACCTCATAGCTCTCCTGATTGAACACACGTTTCCCCACTTCAGCTCCTCTAATGGCTGTTGGAAACCTGGTGCATTCTGGGACTGGTAGTCTTTTATGGGAAAATTCTGTTTTCTTATTTCTACCAGAACTGACAGGTTGCTTGTTCAGAGTCACTTCACCTTTTCTATAGCTCCTTCCTGAGCTTCCTTATCATAGTTCTTGGTTCTAGGCTGTTCACACTTTTTCATCGCAATTCGTGTTAGCTCGTCATTCTTCAACTGTTATTGTTATGGCTCCGCGAAAGTGTATTAATTCGCCAGACAGTTTGTTTCATCTGTGGTGAATATACAGTATTGAAGCAACAGCAGAATATTACATACTTTGTGAAAAAAGTATACTTTGCATACTTTGGACTAAAAATTGGAGATCAAGATAAAGTCTGGGCGCCTCATAAAGTGTGCAAATAGTGTGTTGAGGACCTCCGAAACTGGTTCAAGGGTAAGAAAAAATCTTTCCGTTATGGGATTCCTATGGTATGGCGAGAGCAAAAGAACCATAGTGACGACTGTTACTTTTGTTCATGCGATGTGAAAGGGTTTAATTCCAAATGGAAGCATTCCATTTCATACCCCAATCTTCACTCGGCAATTTGTCCCATCCCCATGGCACAGATATACCAGTACCCAAGTCCCCTGCTACCTTGGAAGAGATACCTAGCTCCGATGAAGGTGAAGTCATACCTGAACCAGATGACGAATCAAGTTCTGACTTTGAAGATGATACAAGACCAAAATTGTTTTCTCAGGAGGAGATGAATGATTTGGTAAGAGACTTGAATCTTCCCAAAGATGCCGCTGAGTTACTCGGATCAAGGCTGAAAAGCAGGAATTTATTGTTGCCAGGAGTGTCATCTTCACGATTCAGACATCGTGAAAAGGAGTTCGTTCCTTACTTCGCCCAGGAAGACAAGTTGGTTTATTGCATCGATGTCGAAGGTCTGATGGGTCAATTTAAAATCCAATATGATTCAGAGCAATGGCATCTTTTTATAGATTCTTCAAAAAGAAGTCTCAAAGCAGTTTTACTCCACAACGGTTTTTATGCTTCCATACCTGTAGGTCATTCCGTACACTTGAAGGAAACCTACGAGAACTTGGAATTGGTTCTTTGTAAACTTAAATATGAAGACCATGGTTGGCAAGTGTGTGTGGGGACTTGAAGGTCTTGTGCATGCTGCTCGGGCCACAAGCTGGGTATACCAAATATCCTTGTTTTCTGTGTCTATGGGACAGTTGAGACCGACAAAATCACTGGACCAAGAAGAGTTGACAGCCAAGGCTGCTAACAGTCGGTGAAAAAAATGTCCTCCGAGAAACTTTGGTACCTTCCCATAAAGTTCTTCTACCACCTCTCCACATAAAATTGGGATTGATGAAGCAATTCGTAACATCACTTCCAAGAGATGAAGAATGCTTCAAATACTTGGTCACCAAGTTTCCAGGCCTGTCGGAGGCAAAATTGAAGGAAGGTGTGTTTGTCGGACCAGACATTAGAAGGCTTATAGTTGATCAAGAGTTTGTCAATACCATGACGGATCCTCAAAAAGAAGGGTGGATTGCATTTAAAGAAGTCGTACAGAAAGTTTTAGGCAATAACAAAGATCCCCGCTACAAAAAGATCGTCGGATGAATGCTGAAAGCATTTCAAGCTTTAGGTTGCCTGATGAGTTTGAAAGTGCATTTCCTCCAGTCCCACCTTGACTACTTTCCTGAAAATTTGGGAGCTGTGAGTGAGGAACAAGGTGAACGATTCCACCAAGACATTAAAGAGATGGAAAGGAGATAGCAGGGAAAATGGAGTATTGCAATGATGGCAGACTACGGTTGGATGCTTCAGAGAGACATTCCAGATGCTACTCACAAGCGTAAATGCACCAAGAGGAGCCTCACAAGGAAGAAGAATCGAGTTTAGTGTGTGTAGATGAGCTCATTTCAGTTCAAAAAAGGATTTTCATGAAAATATTGTAATAAAACTTTAATTTTATAAGTCTATTTCCATTTATTTTGAGGTATTGCCTTATTTAACATAGTTACCTAAATTGTCAGGAAACGTGATGTCCTATGACAAAATGGAGGTCATTTTCGGATTCAGCACACCAAAAAACATAAAGATTACATGGAATAACCAAAACAGCCCTTGAAAAAAAAATTTGCAGACCTGTTTATCTGCATATGTAACGCACCTTTAGCATGGATTTGGACCCAAATAATTATAAGCAAAATTACTGGCCATAAGGATAGACGTGACTTAATGAGGTAGTTCCAACATGAGATTTAGCAAAGAAAAGTCTTGCCTTTATCAATCTGTTAGATTTGTTTTAAAGTGTTGATAAACACGTGGATAAAAGTGAGCTGGTTGCTGTACCAAATCTGGCTTTGAAAATGAATTTGACAAAGTCCGTCATGAAAGACCTCTTAGGAAATTGAAAAGTAATAGAGTCGTCAGGCATAGTCTAATGGTTAGAGCAGTAGGCTGAGAACCAGGGAAGCCAGAGTTCAAATCCCACTGCTGTTCCTTGTGATTTTGGGCATATCACTTAACCCCCCCCCCCCATTACCTCAGGTACAAACAGGTTGTAAGCCCTTCTGAACACAGGAAGAAACCTTCTATAACTGAATGTAATTTGTTTTCAGCTACTGAAAAAGTGTGAGCTAAATCCAGAATGGGATAGAAGGCAATGCACTTTTGTGGATTAAGCCTTGGCTAAAGATAGGAAACAGAGCGTAGGGCTAAATGGACAACTTATTCTCTTGAGAAAGATTAATAGTGGAGTGCCCCAGGGATCTATACTGGGATCGGTGCTCAGTCCTTGACAATTTTTGTTTGGATTTAGGCGCCAGGCCAAAATCTTAGAAATCCAGTGGCTACAAACTCCTTGCACTCTTCCCTCCCACTCCAACCCCTCCCATGCTCTATTTCCTTGTCCCGCCTGTCTGCCCGTGGGAAATCGGATCCCTTTGGGAAGATGGAAGAGTTTTTTTCCGTAATGGCAGCCATCTTCTATCCACAATCGCTTTTTTATTTTTAATAGGGGTGGGGCAACAAAACCTAGGTGCCAGGTGCAAATTTCTGGTCACCATGGCGATTTGGCATCTGGGATTTGTCGAGCCCTGCTCTATAACATGTTTATAAATGATCTGAAAAAGAAAAAGCAAGTAAACTGATCATATTTACTGATGACTAAAAGTGAATCAAAGTTGTGAAATCGCAAGTGGATTGTGAGGAATTGTGGTGAGATTAAGGGACTGTGTCTCTAAATGGTAGATAAAATTAATGTGGACAAGTGCAAAGTGATGTATATAGAAAAAATAATTATAATCCTAACTATGGGTAACTGCGGGGTTCCATATTTATTTTATTTAGCTGTATTTATATTCCGCTTTTCACCGGGTCAAAGCGGTCAATTGGGGGATACATTTAACACGAGGGGATATGACACACATACGTTAATACTTACAGGGAACATGGGCAATGGAGGGTTAAGTGGCTTGCCCAAGACCACAAGGAGTGCCTATAGGACTAGAAATCCCAGTCCCTCCGGCCTGAGATTGCTGTCCCCAGGTGGGACTTGAACCCCCCAGCCCTCCGGCCTAAAGTACCTTGTCCTAACCACTAGACCACTCCTCCCTCATTGGGAGTAACCATTCAGGAAAAAAGATCTTGGAGTTGTGGATACTTTGAAAACCCCAGCTTAGTGTACAGTAGCAATGGAAAAAGCAGATAGAATATTCACAATTATTTAGAATGACATGGAGAATATTGTAATGTTTTTGTGTTGATTCATGGCATTACCACATCTTGAGTATTCTCTGCAGTTCTGGTGGCCCCAGTCTTAGAAATGATACAGCAGAACTAGAAAAGTTACAAAGAAAGGCAACAAACTGTTAAAAAGAATGGAACAGCTTCTCTGTAAAGAAAGATTAAACAGGTCAGGACTCTTCTACTTGGAAAAGAGACAACTGAGAAGAGAGAGGATAATGTTTGAAGTTTTGTATGGGGTGAAACAGGTAAATAGGGAATGGTTGATTACCTTTTCAAATAGTACAAAGACAAAGGACATGCCATGAAACTAATAGTACATTTAAAACAAATCATAGAGAGGATTTTTCCATTCAGTGTACAATCAAGCTGTGGAATTTCTTGTTTGAAGATTTGATCAAGGCAATTAGCACAGCTGAGTTTAAAAATAATTTAGACAAGTTAGTGGGAGAAAAGTCCATAAACCATTATTATGAGAGAGATACGGTTGTGGTCAACATTATTGTCAGCTGTAATTCAACCCTTAATTTTCAGTATCTCCTTTTAAAAAAAAAGTGGTCAGTGAAATGGCTTTGGACTATATATATCTACACACACATTTGACACATAAAAGAATCAAATAAAATAAGACCAATTAAAAAAGGAAATAGTATAAAAACTGGGACATTATAAGGGTGCCAATAATCATGTCTTGACAAACAGTTCAAATCAGTTTAAACAGAAGAACCACATTCCCATTGTAGTAAAATTAGATGCACCTGTGATCACTTGTCAGTACTCATGCCTTCTACCTAGGGGGCAAGAGACCTGCGAAACCTTTTCAATAGGTGTTAACACCAGGTGGCAGATCAAAAGGCCATTTTGAAAGACTCCTCCTATCCAAGCAAGGACTGTTAATTACCCAGGAAGTTGGTCACAGCATTACCTCAGCAGCAGAGGCATAAATAGCTCAACCAGAGGTCTGTGATCCTCTGTCTTGAAGGACTAGAAAGGGGGACTGTTACTTCTGGAGAGAAATCTGCAACTGTGAGTATATACTTATGGTAATTTTCTAAAAAGAATTCTTTGTATTAAAGCTACTTAATCTGTGAACCCACTGTTTTTTGTTGGATCAGTTAGGGCCTAGTAGCAGCAATTAAAGTTTGAATTTAAAACACAGAGGAGAACTTTCTGGTTACATTTCATACCCAGCAGAGAGCTTGTAGTTTAAATTTAATAGTCACTCAGGGCCAAGTAGCAGCAAAGTACTTTTAGTTTAAATTTAACACACAGAAGAGAGCTTTCTGGTTACATTTGGAACCCAGCAGAGAGCTTGTAGTTTAAATTTAATAGTCACTCAGGGCCAAGTAACAGCAAAGTACTTTTAGTTTAAATTTAAAACACAGAAGAGAGCTTTCTGGTTAAATTTAGAACCCAGCAGAGAGCTTGTAGTTTAAATTTCATAAGAAGTTAGAGCCTAGCAGCAGTTAAGAGCTATAATTTAAATCAAATCAGAATTTCGCTTACCTCAGCAGCACAAGACAGGGTACTGTGAAGCAGCCCTCTTTTAATAAGTGTTAGTTCCCTTCCTCCCTCCCCACACCCACCCACCCCTGGGATAATCATAGTTTTATAGGTACTTACACATCTTAAAAGACAGGAGGTGCTTTCAGGTGAAGTTCATTACCCAAATCAGTCATACACTAAGGACCTGAGATTAATTAAGCTTCAGGTGAACAAGGTATATTAAACGTATTAGGTACAATTTTATTGGTATAAATACCCATAGCAACCCCTAGTAAGTAAGAACTTAAAGATCTAGACACAAACTTAAAACTAAGATGCAGACAGCAGTCCAGCAGCGGGATGGGGGCTTTCCAGTCTTTTGCATTGAGTGTCATATGTATGATTTTCTCCCAGTTGGTGAGAGGTCTTATGTGTGCACTAGGTGCAAGGATCTCTTTGCTCTCAGGGAACAAGTCCGTTCTCTAGAGGCTAAAGTAGCAGACTTGGAAAACATAAGACAGACAGAGAGGTACATAGACGAGACCTACAGGGATATAGTCCTGAAGTCCCACCTCCAGTCTGGCAGCAACCCTGTTGCCATGGAGGAGAGAGGTCATGTGACAGGAGAGCATCACCCTGGTGTGGCAGGAAGTGATCCTGTAACTAGGACCTGTCCTCCAGGTGATGTAAAACCCTCTCGCACCGAGGACGTTTCTCCAGGGCCATGTGCCCATGAGGGAAGAGTTAGGACAGCCGTTATAGTTGGTGATTCGATCATTAGGCATATAGATAGCTGGGTGGCTGGTGGACGTGAGGATCGCCTGGTAACATGCCTGCCTGGTGCGAAGATAGCGGACCTCACGCGCCACCTAGATAAGGTCTTAGATAGTGCTGGGGAGGAGTTTGCTGTCTTGGTACATGTCGGTACCAATGACATAGGAAAATGTGGTAGGGAGGTTCTGGAGGCAAAATTTAGGCTTTTAGGTAGGAAGTTGAAATCCAGAACTTCCATGGTAGCGTTCTCCGAAATGCTTCCTGTTCCATGCGCAGGACCCAAAAGGCAGGCAGAGCTCCGGAGTCTCAATGCGTGGATGAGACAATGGTGCAGAGATGAGAGTTTTGGATTTGTTAGGAACTGGGGAACATTCTGGAGAAAGGAGGGGCTCTTCCGAAGGGATGGGCTTCACCTTAACCGGGATGGAACCAGGCTGCTGGCATTAACCTTTAAAAAGGAGATAGAGCAGCTTTTAAACTAGATATTAGGGGAAAGCCGACGGTCGCCCAAGAGCGGATGGTTCAGAAGAATGTATCCTTGAAGGATACTACCAAAAGCAGAGAGGTTCCACAAAAGAGTAAAGTAGCCCAAATGCCCTCAAGTATGGAGCAGACAGAGCTTAAAGATCCCAATTTACCCATGTCTACCAATAGCCAAATTAACATGAATAAAATACATTCTCTAAAATGCTTGTATGCAAATGCTAGAAGTCTAAAGAATAAGATGGGAGAGTTAGAATATATAGCACTAAATGAAAGGTTAGATATGATTGGAATATCAGAGACATGGTGGAAGGAGGACAACCAGTGGGACACTGTGATACCTGGGTACAAACTATATCGTAATGATAGAGCTGATCAAATTGGTGGAGGGGTTGCGCTCTATGTTAGAGAGGGCATTGACTCAGAAAGGATTAAAGTTTTGCAGGAAACAAAATCTGCTGTAAAATCTATATGGATTGAAATTCCATATAAAAGGGGGAAGGCAATGGCAGTGGGGGTGTACTATCAAGCACCTTGCCAGAATGACCAAATGGATGATAAAATGCTCAAAGAAATCAAGGAAGCTAACAAAAGTTACAGCGCAGTAATAATAATGGGTGATTTCAATTACCCCGGTATCAACTGGGTCAGTGTCACGTCAGGACATGCTAGGGAGATAAAGTTCCTAGATGAAATAAATGACTGCTTCTTGGAGCAGCTGGTTCATGAACCAACCAGAGGGGAAGCCATATTAGACCTAGTCCTTAGTGGAACACCATATCTAGTGCAAGAGATAAAGGTGTTGGGGCCACTTGGCAATAGTGATCATAGCATGATCGCCTTTGATTTAATTAGTGGAGGTGGGATAGTAAGGAAATCCACAGTACTACCTTTTAACTTTCGAAAGGGAGACTATGATAAAATGAGGAAAACAGTTAAGAAAAAACTAAAAGGAGCAGTTGCAAAGGTTAAAGACGTACATCAAGCTTGGGTGTTGTTGAAAAATACTATCTTGGAAGCCCAGACCAGCTGTATTCCACGCTTTAAGAAAAGTGGAAGGAAGTCCAAAAAGCTGCCAGCATGGTTTAAAGGTGAGGTCAGAGAGGCTGTTGTTGCCAAAAAAGCATCTTTCAGGGAATGGAAAAAAGAGCCAAACGACGAAACCTGGAAACAGCACAAGCACTGGCAAGTAAAATGCAAGGCATTGATAAGGCAGGCAAAGAGAAAATTTGAGAAGAAGCTTGCTGCGGAAGCAAAAACGCGAAATAAAGACCTTTTCAAGTACATTCGTAGCAAAAAACCTGTAAGAGAGTCAGTTGGTCCATTAGATGATAAAGGGGTTAAAGGAGCACTAAGAGGCGACAAGGCGATAGCAGAGAGACTGAATGAATTCTTTGCTTCGGTCTTTACTGAGGAAGATGTAGGGATTGTTACCCATGACTGAAGTGGTATTTAGAGGTGCGGAAGAATTGAAGGAAATATTGCTACATCAGGAAGATGTCTTACAATTATTAGATAAACTGAAGAGTAGCAAATCACCTGGGCCGGATGGTATACATCCAAGGGTGTTGAAAGAACTGAAATATGAGATTGCAGACCTGCTATCAGTAATCTGTGAACTATCATTAAAATCATCTCTAATACCTCAAGACTGGAGGATCGCCAATGTAACACCAATTTTTAAAAAGGGTTCCAGGAGTGATCCGGGAAACTACAGACCGGTGAGCCTGAGGTCAGTACCAGGAAAAATGGTAGAAACCATCATATAGAATAAAATTACTCAGCATGTAGATAGTCACAACCTAATGGGAGACAGCCAACATGGCTTTAGACAAGGAAGATCTTGTCTTACTAATCTGTTATGTTTTTTTGAAGGAGTGAATAAACAGGTGGACAAAGGTGAGTCGGTTGATATTGTGTATCTGGACTTTCAGAAAGCCTTTGACAAGGTCCCTCATCAGAGACTTTTGGCAAAACTAAAGAGTCATGGGATAGGAGGCAGTGTAATATTGTGGATCAGGAACTGGTTAAAAGATAGAAAGCAGAGGGTAGGGCTAAATGGCCAATTTTTCCAATGGAGAAAGGTGAATAGTGGTGTACCCCAGGGATCTGTGCTGGGTCCGCTGCTTTTTGACTTATTCATAAATGACCTGGAAAGTGGAATAACGAGTGAGGTGATCAAATTTGCAGATGACACAAAACTATTTAAAGTTGTTAAAACCCAAGAGGATTGTGAAAAATTGCAAGAGGATCTTGATAAATTGGAAGACTGGGCATCAAAATGGCAGATGAAATTTAATGTGGACAAGTGCAAGGTTATGCACCTAGGGAAGAACAACCCAAACTATGGTTACACGATGCAAGGTTCCACATTAGGAACCACCACCCAGGAAAAAGATTTAGGCGTCATTGTGGATACCATGTTAAAACCCTCGGCCCAGTGTGCAGCAGCGGCCAAGAGAGCAAATAGAATGCTAGGTATGATAAGGAAAGGAATGGAAAATAAAACAAAATATATTATAATGCCTCTATATCGTTCCATGGTGAGACCGCACCTTGCATATTGTGTGCATTTCTGGTCGCCGTATCTTAAAAAGGATATAGCGATTTTAGAAAAGGTTCAGAGAAGAGCCACCAAAATAGTAAAGGGGATGGAAGGATACTCCTATGAAGAAAGGCTAAAAAGGTTAGGGCTCTTTAACCTGGAAAAGAGACGGCTGAGGGGAGATATGATAGAAGTCTATATATTAATGAACGGAGTGGAACGGGTAAATGTAGATCGATTGTTTACATTATCAGAATATAGAAAGACTAGGGGACATGCAATGAAGCTACAGGGTAAACTATTTAAGACTAATAAAAGAAAATATTTTTCACTCAACGTGTAATCAAACTCTGGAATTTGTTACCGGAGGATGTAGTAAAGGCTGTTAGTGTAGCTGGGTTTAAAAAAGGTTTGGACAAGTTCCTGGAGGAAAGGTCCATAAACCGTTATTAAGAAGTGACCGAAGATATCAATGCTTGACCCAGTACAAGCATTGTGGAACTTGTGTCTCTTGGGGAAACTGCTAGGTACATATGACCTAGATTGGCCACTGTTGGAAACAGAATACTGGGCTTGATGGACCTTGGTCTGACCCAGTATGGCATATCTTATGTTCTTATGTTCATGCCTTGAATCAACCAGTGAATTATGGCTGTAATGTTTAAAATGGCCACATTCATGCCCTGTTACCCTTTTCACAATGGTGAAAATGAAAGTTGCCTGAGACCATCAGAAAAGTCATTATCATCAAACTTCAGAGAGATACAAGACCATCCCCAAAGACCTTGGGATTCCTGTGTCTACAGTTTGCAATGTTATTAAGAACTTTTCTGCTCATGAAACTGTCAAGAACCTCCCAAGACGTGGTGGGAAGAGGAAAATTAATCCAAGAGGTCTTTGAAGGTTAGTGCAAACTGTTGGAAAAACATCACATACAACATCCAAAGAGCTTAAGGCTGGCCTGGAGCAATCTGAAATGGTGGTTTCAACCTGCACAATACGCCATGCACTAAACAAAGGACTTCATGGGTGAAGGCCAAGGAGGACCCCCACTGCTCAAAGAAAGACATAAAATGGCACACCTGATCTTTGTCCAAACCCAGCTTAAGAAATCACAGTCCTTCTGGGAAAATGTTCTCTGGACAGATGAAACCAAACTTGAGCTCTTTGTCAGTGCAGACCAGTGATACATTTACAGCTGAAGAAATGAAGCTTATAAGAAAAAAAAACATCCTTCCTACAGTTAAATATGGTGGAGGTTCAATAATGTTGTGTAGGCTGTTTTGCTGCCTCAGGAACTAGAGGCCTGGAATGTATTAAAAGAATCATGAAGTCAGAGGATTACCGAGTTATTTTGGAGTGAAATATGCTACCGCCTAGTGTCAGAAAACTAGATCTGGGTCAAAGGTCACTGGTCCTCTAGCACTACAATGACCAAAATATACATTCCAAAGTACCAAAGAACGATTAAAAAGGAACAAATGAACTGTTTTAAACTGGCCAGCAGTGAGTCCTGATCTCAATCTAACTGAGAACCTTTGGAAAGAGTTGAAATCTGCCATTGGTAAAAGGAGTCCTGGAATTGGATGTGTTTCAGCAGCTGTGCAGATGTTGAAGAGGCACAGGCGTTTCCCCCAGACTGCCCCAAAGTGATCAGGGACTTAGATAAAAGCTGCCAGGATATCCTGAGAGAGCTGGGAGGTGTTTAAGCAGCTGTGCAGGTGTCAAGAAGGCACAGGCATTTCCTCTGGACAGCCCCAAAGTGATCGGGGTCTTGGATATCTTCCAGGAGTTCCTAGGGATGTGGCCATTGGCACGTAGTTGTGGCGTGTCCAAAAGGGTATCTAACAAGGGGCTTGTAATGCCCCTTGTGAGCCCTTATGGAGCACTATCGAAGCCCTGTGAAGCATGAGTGTGTATTTAGGGAACAGTTGTTTAATGGGTAAATACAAAAAGAAGCTGTTGCCTTCGGAGATTGTAACTGGTCTAATCAACAAGCACCTGGTTTCGAAAGGAGAGCTGGACCCACTAGCAGATACTGATTTTTTGACTATTCAAGATTCCGAGGTGTCTGAGCTCCTCGGCCCGTAACCCTCCTCTCCCCCCAGGGACTTTCATCTCCCCTGCTCCATTGGAGCCCATTATGTCAGAGTACTTCATCTCCAATTACTATGCCTTATCAAGCTGTAACGTGGTCGTCTATTTTGGATGTTGCTGCAGGGATAACCTACTGATCAGGTGTCTCTTGCAGACATCTGGAAAGTGGTGACCCATACAGAGCAGACACTAGTCTCGACCATATCTCGGCTTTGTGCGTTCTCTCAAGAGACAGTGACAAGGCTGAATGGGGTTGAGAAGTGGGTGAGCTCATTAAGTGGACATGTATCTAAATGTGAACAGATTTGTTCCTCTCTTCAATCAGTCCATGCTGCAATGATTAAGGATAATTTAATTGTACATAGGAGACTTGAGATGTTAGATAATGTTCATAGAGCAAATATACATTTTTTTTTAATTTCCCTATTACACAATTATTTCCCCAAACGTATTACTAAGGAAATATTTCAAGGTTCCACAATGCAAGGTTACATGATGCAAGGTTCCACATTAGGAACCACCACCCAGGAAAAAGATTTAGGCGTCATCGTGGATAACATGTTAAAACCCTCGGCCCAGTGTGCAGCGGCGGCCAAGAGAGCAAATAGAATGCTAGGTATCATAAGGAAAGTAATGGAGAAAAAAACAAAGGATATTATAATGCCTCTATATCGTTCCATGGTGAGACTTGAATATTGTGTGCAATTCTGGTCGCCGTATCTTAAAAAGGATATAGCGTTATTAGAAAAGGTTCAGAGAAGAGCCATCAAAATGGTAAAGGGGATGGAAGGATACTCCTATGAAGAAAGGCTAAAAAGGTTAGGGCTCTTTAACCCGGAAAAGAGACGGCTGAGGGGAGATATGATAGAAGGCTATAAATTAATGAACGGAGTGGAACGGGTAAACGTAGATCGATTGTTTGCGTTATCAGAATATAGAAAGACTAGGGGACATGCAATGAAGCTACAGGGTAAACTATTTAAGACTAATAAAATAAAATATTTTTTCACTCAACGTGTAATCAAACTCTGGAATTTGTTACCGGAGGATGTAGTAAAGGCTGTTAGTGTAGCTGGGTTTAAAAAAGGTTTGGACAAGTTCCTGGAGGAAAGGTCCATAAACCATTATTAAGAAGGGACCCAGGATGCTTGACCCAGTACAAGCATTGTGGAACCTGTGTCTTTTGGGGAAACTGCTAGGTACGTATGACCTAGATTGGCCACTGTTGGAAACAGGATACTGGGCTTGATGGGCCTTGGTCTGACCCAGTATGGCATATCTTATGTTCTTATGTTAAGCCCTAGCCCTCCTGAATGCTGATTCAATAATGTTTTCTAAAGTATATTATCTCCCAGGGAGTCTGGTTTCTGGGGAATCTATTGATGGTTGAGAAGTTTTGCGGTCTATTGCAGATTTTAATTTGACACAATTTCTTGAAGACTCCCAGAATACCATACCCACTAGGGTGATGTTGCTTGTTACTTTTGTCTCTGAGCAGGACAAAGTACCGTGTTAAGTGTTACTTTAAAAATAAGGCTTTGGTGTTTTGTGGGTCTAGGATCCAACTTTTTCCAGATTTAACCAATGCTACTTAAGTCCGGCGGAAGGTCTTTTTGGCTCTCAAGCCTACAGTATTAGCTTTGGAGGCTTCTTTTTTTCTTTGATATCCATGCAAATACCTGGTAGCCTATCAGGACTCCAGGTATATTTTTGTGGATTCTTCTGAATTGGAGAGTTTTCTGGTTGTGAGGTAGAAACAGATTGGGGTGATAAAGAAAAAGGGTGGGTTAGCAGATAAAGGTTATTATTTTTGGGGGTTCTCCTAGTTTTTCTATTTAGGTATATGATGTTTTTGTATGGTAGTCTCCCCTAGATATGGGCTGAGTTGACAACTTGGCGATTTTGCTTGATTTGTATTTCCTTTTGTATTTGTTATGGTCATGTTTCCTATATGCTTCTTTGTCAGTATAGATGACAATTCAAAATAAAAAAAAGGAATCCTGGAAACATTTATGAGCTGGAATAAATTGCCGTTGAAGAGTGGGAGAAACTACCAACAGACAGATGTATGAAACTTAAAGATGGTTACAAGAAACGTTTGGAGGCAGTCTTCACTGCCAAGGGTTGTGCAACCAGATATGAAGGGTGCTATTAATCCTGTACATGTCATATAGATTTTTTCTCAGAAGTCACTATGTCTTAAGTTGCACATCCTTTTTCTTTTTTTTACTTTGAAAATACTATTAAAATATTTATTTTATTTAGACAGTTTTGTATACCGCCTTATCCTTCAATCAAAGCGGTCACAACACAATTGGGGGATACATTTAACACGCGGGGACATTAGACACATACACTAATACTTACAGGGAACATGGGCAATGGAGGGTTAAGTGGCTTGCCCAAGACCACAAGGAGCATCTGTGGGACTAGAAACCCCAGTCCTTCTGGCCTAAGGTTGCTGTCCTCTAGTGGGATTTGAACCCCCGACCTTCCGGCCTGAAGTACCTTGCCCCAACCACTAGGCTACTCCTCCCAATATTATGATGACATACAGTTGGAATATTTCCAATTATTTCTCAAGATATTCTACACCACATACCTAAAATGCAAGGGTGCCAATAATGATGACCACAACTGTAGACTTGGGAAAACTATTGTTTCTGTAGATGAATAATAAGGTATGGATCTGCTCCTTTGGATCCTGCTAGGTACTTGTAACCTGTATTGGCAGCTGTTAGAAACTGGATGGTGAGCCTGATGGACCTGTTGTCTACCCAGTATAGCACATGGTTTATTCAATAGAATCCATTCAATTTTGGACACCTCCCAGTAAAGAGTGTCTAGAAAAAACATCATCTCTCTGATATCATTGTTAGGTTTCTGTAAGGATATTTAATAAATGACGCTTTTAGGACCTCCTTACATATCAATAAACGTAACATTGAATTCAGCTGATTTTATTTGGGTATGTTGTTGTAGTTCTGTTCTGTTGATAGGCTGGGAATGCATTTTAATTCTTCCCAAAAAGTACTTGATAATACCGTTTCTTGATTTATTATTGGCTCTTCTTGGTTAATCATTATAAGTAATAAGCATTGGGGCTAGCTTCCTGTTGCCATGCATTTCCACATTTCAGTGTAGAGTATCTTTTCTAATATTCTAATACTTGCAGAAGCTACTTTATGGTTTGTAGTACTGAACTATTTTTAATTTTCTGTTAAGTATCTTTTATGAAATGCTTCAGAGGAAAGCTGCAATGAAAGTAGAGTTGAAATTGGCAGAGAAAAAAACATTGGCAAAACAATTTTTTTAGAAATATTACATTCTCCAGGACCAAGCAGGAAGTCAATCATCACATATGGGTGACATTGACGTCGATGAAGCCCCTTGCGGAGCATTTCCCCAGCTTTCCAAGAAAGCCTTTGGGAATGCAGGCACGCATGCGCGGTTCCCTTCCCGCCTAAAGGTGCCATCTTGCTCAGTTTCTCATTTTCCGTGAAGCCCACCGGACTTGAGTCCTAGTCATCCCGGAAAATTGTTTGATTTTTTGCGATTCTTCGCTATTTTTCTTCTCCGGTTCGGCGGTTCCCCTCCCGCCGGGTTCGGTACACCGGTATCGAGCCCGATCTTCCTTTTTCGGTTTTTGCCCTTAGTGGCTGGCGTTCGCGCCCTTTTTTCTTTTTCCCTGGAAGGCCGGTCCTTTGACCTCGCGGGGACTCTTTTTTCCCCGATGGCTTCCAGCGGTTTTAAGAAGTGTGATCGGTGCAAGAAGCTGATGTCTCTCACCGATACACACGACTGCTGCCTTCGGTGCCTCGGTCCTGATCACGACCCTAAGATATGTGGACCATGTGGGAAAATGTCTTCCAAGGCACTGCGAAGTCATCAGCACCAAAAGGAAAGGCTTTTTTCTGACTCGGCCTCCGGCTTGGCCCGGACCTCGTATGAGGTCTCGACATCTCGGGAATCAGATCCCAAGCATCGTCGTGGCTCCTCGGACAGGGGGTCCCCCGACCGGGAACGCAAGAGGAAGAAGCGGCTCGCGAGGGCGTCGTCGGAAGAGGTCCCTGGCTCCTCGAGAGCTAGGTCTCAGACCCCTGACCATCGCCCCGGGCCCGTGGAACAGGAGAAGCCTTCCAAAGTCCCTCGACTGGAGCCGGAGTCTGCTGGACACCTAAGCCCTGTAGTCCTCATGGACTCTCCTCCCAGGGAGCCGATGTCGGGCCTGGTGCCGCCGGGGCCTGAGTCGGGAGCTGCTGAGTCTCCTGAGCTGGGTCTCAGGTTGACAGCCTTGGAGAGCAGACTGTCTGCCTTCATGGAACGGCAGCGGGCACTGATGGGCCAGCCTGTCTGGCGCATCTGCCCTGACCACCGGGAAATCGACATTGAAGTCGACCCCGGAGACCAAGCCGATACTCGAGGCCATGAAGGCTCGAGGTCGACCTCGGTCGTGGTCTCCCTCGACCTCCCTTCAGGACCGAGGGTGTCGACACCGGTGCCTTCGGCGTCGGGGCGGGTGCTCGCAGGCCCCGCGAGGTCGAACCCCGATTCCTCATCGGACGAGTCCGCATGGGAGACGGAGGACGAGGAGTCCCCCGACACCTTCAAGACTCGGTGCGTCCCATCGGACTCACCGCAGTCTGAACCCCGGAGTAGATCCCCTCTGGAGGCTACCCGGTTCTCGGAGTTCGGGATATGGCCACTGCGTTGGTTATCCCTGCGGACCCCGAGAAGGAGCCTCGAGCCGAGGAGCAAGAGGCCCTGCAGTACGACTCTCCTCCAAAGGAGGCCTTTACTGTCCCAGTTCCTCCGATGCTGGAACGGCTCCTCTTCTGGATGTGGGAGGCACCGGCCTCGGCGCCAGTTTTAAGCAAGCAGGTCGATTCGATCTATCAACTCCGGAAGAGTCCTGGCTTTCAGAAGGCGCAGCTACCACATCATTCCATGGTGGTGGAATTGGCCATGCATCGCCTGAAAAGTCAGAAGATGCACTCCACAGTGCCCCCTGGCAGGGAGGCCCGAAACCTCAATGGTTTTGATAGAAAGTGCTTCTAGGGCTTGATGCTTGCTTGCCGTGTCCAGTCTTACCAGCTGTACATGGGCATGTACTTGCGAGACCTGGCCAAGGAGCTGGCCGGGTTCTCTGCTGGTCTTTCCGGGGAACCCTTGCAGAGGTTCAAGTCCTTGTCCTCGGGGATCCGGGAATGTTCCAAGTTTATGTCCCGCACTGCCTACGATGGCTTCGAGGCTTCAGCCCGTGTTGCGGCAGCCGGCATCGCGGCTCGACGCCAGGCATGGCTGCAGTCATCGGACCTCGAGCCATGGGTTCAGGACAAGTTGGTCGATGTCCCTTGCCGAGGTGAGAACCTTTTTGGCAAGCCCATGACCGATAAGTTCGCACAGCTCGAGACCGAGCACCTCACAAGGACAAGGCTGTCTAGAAAGACTTCTGCCCCTTCTCACAAGAAGAAGGGCTCGGGTAAAAAGCCCTTTTACCCGAGGAAGGGCACCGCCTACAAACAGTACCCACAATATCAGGCTGCCCAAGCTGCCCCTCAGGGTCAGCAAGCCAAGGGGCAGGGTAATGGGCCCCGTAGGCAGAGGACCCCCAAGCCTCCGGCCCCTGCTCCCACTCAGCAGGGTGGGGGTTTTTGACTCCTTAGGCATAGCCTCTCTGTCCCTGCTCTCCCAACCCTGCACAGGAGGTTGCCTCACTCTGTTTGCCCACCAGTGGCCACTCATCACTGGAGACAGTTGGGTGTTAAGAATAGTCCACAGGGGCTATGCACTACACTTCCAACAACTGCCTCCTCCATACTTTCCAGGGGAGCCTCTAAGGCCTCCCCTGCACACAGATCTTCTCCTTCAGGAGCTACAAGGTCTGTTGGTGGACAGGGCAGTGGAGCTTGTGCCTCCCCACTTACAAGGTCGAGGGTTCTACTCCAGGTATTTCCTGGTACCCAATAGAACCGGTGGCCTTCGACCTATTCTAGATCTCCGAAACCTCAACAAGTTCCTGGAGAAGGAAAAGTTCAAGATGCTTACTCTTGGAACCCTTCTGCCCTACCTCCAGCAGGGAGATTGGCTATGCTCCTTAGATCTAAAGGATGCGTATTGTCACCGCCTTGTCCTCCCTAGGCGGTTGCCTAGGTGTATGAAGCAGTGAGAGTCTTTATTTATAAGAGTGCCTATGGTTGTAGTTGTGTAAATGGCAAATAATTCCAGCCGAGCAGTGATATAGGCACACAGGATTTTTATTCTTCTCAAAGTCAAAAGGGGTTCTTTGTACACAGTCCCCAAATATCAAACACAACAGGTGGGTATTCCAGAATAAGCAACAAAAATAAGTAGCTTTCAAAATGCAGCTTGTCAGTGAACTCAGAACAAAGTATTTCTTCATACAAATGAAAACAAGGTTGGAGAAACAAAAACCTTCTTCCCAAAATGGCTTTTAAAACATATGCAGTTTCTTCAGCAGTTTAGCAATGCAAAACTCTCCCTGCATAATGTCCTTCTTCCTCTCCCAAACCAGGTTTCTCAGCTTGCTCTTCTAGCAGGCTCTGTATACTTTGTAAACAATCTTTCACAGCAAGAGTTAAGCTTTTCAGGATTTCTAGCAAACCTCATTTGCATACTCTCTTCAGCTCAGCGTTCTGAACACAGCTGCTAGTTTCATGTTTCACAAACACTTTAACACTTAGCTACCATGGAGCATTCCATCTCATTATCAGAACTAAGCTCTTGGGCTATGGAAGTTTCAAAGTCCATGCTTTCAGCTTCAGATTCTGTTACAGAAACATTAGGTTTGAATCCAGCTCTCTCTGGCTGCAAACCTTCTAAAATTCTCAGAACCTTCTTTAAGGCAGATTCTCCCTTTCTCTGAGAAATGCCTTTACTCTCAGACAACTCCTTGCCTTTCAAACGGTTATTAAAAGTCTTAGCCAAGCTCACCTGATCTCGGGGAAATAAGCCTCAAGCCGACTTCACAGCTGTATGCTCAGTCTCCATGAAATCCTCTGGGGAACACTGTCTGTTACTCCCATGGCTTGTGAACTCTCTCTGGCAAGCTTTAACACCTCGGGCTGGTTTGGCCTCTCTGCCTGGAGTTTCTGGAAAGATCTCTTTCCCTCTGCAAGTGCCTTTCTTTGGTAGTCCCACTGAACTCCTAGGGCCTCTTCCCCTCTTGGAATTCTCTGACCCAGTTACCTCAAGACTGGGCTCAGTGCTGGAACTCCTGTTTCTCCTTTCACTTTCAATGGAGGAATCACGGTCCCTGGAAGCTGGCCTCTCAAAGCACCTTTCCTTCAGGCTGCCTTTCCCTGCAGTGTACCTCCTTCCTGCACCCTGAGCACCTCCCTCACAGGCACTTCTTGGCTGGGCAGTTTGAGGACTTTTCTGCTGGGCTCTCCAGACACTTCCACGAGCTTCTTCCTTCCTGCTGAGGACTCCTCCCTCGGCTCTGCACTCCTCCCTTGCACTCTTGTTGCTGCTACTACTGTGACTGCTTTCCTGTTCAAAGTTCCTGTGTTTATATCCACAGTTTCTCTTACTGCCTGCTAACTCCACCCCCAACTCTCTCCTATGCACGGGGTTGGTAACTAGGGAACCTGGGCGTGTCCCTTGACTACCAGCTTTCTGTGTGGAGTTTTTTTAGAATCAGAGGTTTTAACCCCTGACTTTCTGTTTTTTCTCCCCTTCTCTGTGAAACTCACTGGATTTCTCTCCTCTTTCTTATGCTCTTTCTGGTCTTCGCCGTCACAGTATACTCACATCCTCATTCATCTAGACCACAGAAAGTACCTCAGGTTCATTGTGGGAGGAAACCATTATCAGTACAGAGTACTGCCTTTTGGCCTCACCTCCGCTCCCAGGGTCTTTACCAAATGCCTGGCAGTGGTGGCGGCCTACCTGAGAAATCAGGGTATCTTTGTCTTCCCCTATCTGGATGACTGGCTCATCAGGGGTCAGACGTGCCAGGAGACCAGACAAGCCACCCTCAGAACTATTGCTCTTCTTCAAAGCCTGGGGTTTGTCATAAACTTCGCAAAGTCCACTTTGCTCCCATCCCAGAACTTGGTTCATAGGGGCAAGGTTGGACTCGCTGCTGGCAAAGGACAGAGCCCAAAGACTGATAAACTTGGCAAGCCAGTTTCTCAGCAGGTCACTGGTCTCCGCCAGACTCTGCCTGAGGCTTCTTGGCCACATGGCTTCGACAGTACATGTGACCCCCAATGCCAGGCTCCATATGAGGCCTGCACAGTGGTGCCTTCGGACTCAGTGGTCACAGGCCACCGGCAGCCTCAGAGACAGGATAAGGGTGTCCAGACCATTTCTGAACTCCCTCAGCTGGTGGCTGCACCCACCCAATCTGCTGCAAGGGGTGCCTTTTCAGATTCCTGGGTTCACAGTGGTGTTGACCACGGACGCCTCCCTGCAGGGCTGGGGAGCTCATTGTCTAGGCAAGTGCACCCAGGGCCTGTGGTCTCCCTGGGAAGCTGCACAGCAAATCAATCTATTGGAACTCAGGGCTGTTCGGTTAGCCCTCAAAACCTTCTCTCCAACCCTGGCTCATCAGTCTGTCCTGGTTCAAACAGACAACCAGGTAGCCATATTCTATGTGAACAAGCAGGGCGGAACTGGGTCCAGGCTCCTTTGTCAGGAGGCACAGGACCTTTGCTTGTTTGCTCTCAGGCACAACATGCTCCTCAAGGCTGTGTGTCTCCCTGGCCAGGAAAACTACCTGGCCGACAGGTTGAGCAGGATTCTACAGCCCCACGAGTGGCAGCTCCTCCCACTTCCTGTTTAGCTGTCGTGGGGAGGAGTCCTGTTCTGAAGAGCTCCTGCTAGGAAGGAGGTCCTGCTTCCTACCTGTGTTTGGATGTCGGGCCCTGGGCCACCTCCAGCAGGAGAGGCCCAGGCCCAGAGGCCTGCCAAGCCTGGTGGGCCTCCTTCACTGAACCTGGATGGGGGAACAAGCAGTATGGAACAGCCGGCGCCCCGGGTGGGGGACCCCCCAGGTAGGACTGGGCCTGGCCAGGGAGGAGGGACCCACAGGTATGGAGGTTTGGGCCCGTTACCCCAGGGAGGAGGCTCCTGTCTCCTCCCCAGGCAGGGTGTGGAGGCTGGGTGGAGGCAGGGAGAGGCCCTAGGGAGGCCTTGGAGATATGCCTTGTGCGATGCTGGAGGAGGTGGGTTCCCCCCTCCACCTCGGGTCCTGGAGGAGGTGGAGGCCTCCTCTAGTGAGGATGAGGATGGGGGGTCGGGCCTGCCGTCCTTCCAGCAGCCAGCTAGGGCCCCAGAGGAAATCGTGGCGGCGGTGCGGCAGCTCCGGGGTCTCCAGGAGGAGGCGGCCCAGCTGCAAGCCCAGCTCTCCCACCTGGAGAGCCTGCAGGCCACCGTTCCAGGTGAGGAATGGGTGGCCTACAACACCTATCGGAAGGGGGTAAAGCGGGCCCTGAAGGGCAAGTATCACCAAATTACCTCTATCAAGAGCCAGGGGTGTGGGTCCCTCTCGGAGCTTTTCCAACATTATGATCGATGGGCCGGTAGATATGGTATGTCTGCAGTCCAGGGGGGGCCCCCAGGGGTAGGTAGAAAGGGTGGATATCCCCCATCCCGCAGCCTGCCCGTCCCCTATCTGAATCCTGTGCGGGGAAAAGAAGCTTTCCTACCATTCCCTAATGTGTCCTCATGGTCCGAAGACCCTTACCTGCAGGAAATTGGTGTTGGTGGTAGTAGGGCTGTCTCGTTCCAGGAGATTGGGCCGGCGATTCCTGATTCCCTTGATCCAGTCTCCCGTGTTGGCGTTTTGCCTTTTTCAAGGGACGGTATAGCTCCCCAGAGTGTACCGGCTTCTGCAATGGTACCTGTGTTGCTTCCTGCTTCAGGCACTGACGGTCCGGTACTGAAGGGGGGGTCCGGAGGCGTCGATCCCCCCCATCCGCGGGTGTTTTTGGCCGGTTGCCCTGCGTCCCGAACAACAGCACTTGCAGCTGAATCTTCCTCTTCTGTTCGCCGGGGAATACTTCCTGATGGTGTCCGGGTTCCGGAGAGGGCTGCCCCGCTGCTGGATGACGCGGTGGGGCTTCCCTCTACTCCATCGTGCTCTCAAGATGGCCGCCGCGATGAAACTGATGTCACTTCCGGGTCCTCCCGGAAGTATGAAGCCGACCGTCCTCGACTCTCTGCCCCGCCGAAAGAACACCAACGGCGATCAGCGGTGACAGTCCAGGACCGTTCCCGTGGCCCCTCTATCGGAGGGGCTCCTGCAGCTCCTGAAGTTTACCCGGATTCGGTTCTTCGACGTCGGGGGTCTGCGGCTGCTTCATTGGATTATCAGCTACATGCCGGTTCAGCCTTTACCGGGGATGAGCGCCTTGCGTTAGTGCAGGGGGCTGCTGGAGGTGCTGCTTCCCCTTTTCAGGATCCCCGGCAGCTGCGGATTGGTCGGCCCCAGTTCTCTGGGGGGGCTGTCCGGCGCCAGAAGGGTACTGAAAAGGGGAAGGAACAGGGTGGGGGCTGCTTTTCCTTTTCTGCAGCCCCTGAAGGGGGCCGAGGGACGAAGAATGCTGATCGGCTGTCATTGCAGTGTGAGGCAGCGGAGCGGGATGTGCAACTGTCTGTCCCATTTGTTGCTGTGGCCGAGGGAGGTCTGACTCAGAAGGGGGCATCCGCTCTTCTTGCTGGAGCCTTGGCCACCGGCCGAGAGGTCCTGGAACCTTGTGCCACGTCTGGCACCAACAATAAGGTAGGATCTGGGAGTGACAAGGGGCAGGGGGGTGGAGGTTTGGGGGATTTAGTTCTGGGGGAACCTGCCCTATTGTCCCGGGATGATCCTGCCTTATTGTTGGTAGCCGTGCAGGGGGTAGCGGACGGTGGGTCGATGGAGGGTCTAGCGGGGGGAAGGGGGGAGCGGACGACCGGTCTAGGGGTAGGGAAGATGGTAGTGGTTGGTCCTGATAGGGGGAAGGGTCTGTGTTCCGTGGGGTTAGGGGATGGGGTGGTCCCCCCGGATCCCGGGAAGGGAGGGGAGCGGGGTTCGTCCCCGGTAGTGGTGGCCGAGACCCAGGAGCCTTGCGCTGGGTCGGGAACGCGGGACGGAGGTTTGGGGGGGCTTTCCGGTCCCCTGGGTGTCATCGAGAACCAGGTTCGTGATGCCCTGCAATTAGCGCTGGAGACCCCGACGGGCCCTCCCGGGGCCTTTACTGCCTTCCGGCAGCTGGAGGTGGCGGCAGGGGGTGATCCGGGGGTTCTCGGTGGCACCCAGGGATCCGGAAGGGAGAGCATCCCTGATGCAGTGTTGGCGGAGCTGACTTTGCCCAGTCCTCAGGTCACCCCATGTGCGGAGATTGTGGATCCCGCAGACCAGCAGCGGGATCCCCCGCAGGTAGCAGCAGGGGAAGATCACGGAGGACAGGGGTTGGGAGCTGGGCGGTCGGCTCCCTCCCCCCGTACCTTTGCGGAGGCTCTAAGGGGGTCGGGCACCACTCCTGGGACATCGGGTGGGGCTGGGGGGAGGGGGGGTTCCCAGGGGAATGATCCCGTAGGAGGGGGAGGAGGTGGGGGAGGTTTCCGAGGGGTAGGGGGTGAGGTTAGACGACGCAACGTGGCGCAGATCCGATGGGCTGGGGAGGGGTCCCCTCCAGCCAGGGAACAGGTCTTGAGGATGGTCCTTGGGCTGGGGTTTCTCCCAGGAGATCTCTACGCCTTTATCCACATGAACAACACCATTGAATATGATGTTAGTTTCATGCTGAGACGGGGGCTGGAGATTTTCTGGGACCGATATCAGCAGCAGAGGGGGCAGGGAGGGTGGGCTGACTTTCGTGTTGTGCCTATCTCTCGCCAGGGGACGGTACCTGTGACCATCCTATCCAGGAATGAGTCGCTCCCAGGGCAGGACATCCAGTTTTGGTTGTCGCGCCATGCGGTGCTTCTCGCACCCCTGGTTAAGGGCGCTGGGCCCCTAGGGGTGTGGGACGGGTCGTGGAAGGGCAGGATCCGTTTGCGTGAGGTGGGAAACGTGGTGCAGCACGTGCCCTCGGCCGGTTTTCTCGGTCGGGATCGCATCTTGTGCTATTACCCCGGGCAACCCCGCGAGTGTCACCGCTGTGGCTCATTTCGCCATTTGAGCATGAACTGTCCCGAGCAGGTCTGCACTCGTTGTGGTGGAAGGGGTCACGCCTCGGCCGGGTGTTTGCTTATTCGGTGTAACCTTTGTGGGGAGTTGGGCCACCCCTTTGCCCGCTGCCCCTCCGCATCACACAATGGACCGGGGGGGGATGCCGTCACTCCACCTCGGGCTCCTGTGCGGGAGGAGGCTATGGAGGCCCCTCTCCCTCAGGAGGAGACCGGGGGCCCTAGTGCGGAGGAGTCCATCGAGCCGAGGGAGCCACCGGGGGAGGGGATTCGGGTAGGAAGGAGGAGAGGGTTGATGTGGTGGAGGTTAATGTAGCACGACAGGATAGTGGGTTGAGGGTGGTGCCACCTGAGGAATGGACTACGGTCCCTTCCAAGGGTGGCAAGTCCAAAAGGAAGAAACGGGAGACATCCCCGTTGCTGGATGCAGAGCCCGTGTTGGACATCAACCGTTTCGTCTTTTTGGCCGCTGATGCGGCTGAGGCGGATGAGGGCTTGCCTGTGGAAACAGGGCTTCCTGTGCGGCGCTCGGAGCGGTTAGCGGCGGGGGCGGCCCCTCTTCCTCAGCGGCGACCTTCAAAGGTGCAGAAGGCGCGCGCCGCAGTCAGGGTCCTCCAATCAAGGGGGATACTGGCGCCCGACGGGTGAGGGAGGATGGCCTTGTACCCCCGCAGTTGGGTTCGGGGCCTTCGCAGGAGCCCCCTGCTGACCCGGCCGCCCTGGCCTCCCCCGCGGGGGTGGGCACTGTCGTATTGTCTCAGTCTTTGTCCGGGGAGGGGGGGGCTGCACAGGTGGTGGACCCCACGGAGGAGGTCATTCCTCCGACCCCTGACCCGTTTGTGCCTCCTCATCCCGTGGGGGCTGGGTCTGCCCTCGCGACAGCTTTGCCTGGTGGTCCCGGGGGCGCCAGCACCTCCTGGGGTGACAGGGTCGAGCGGGAGGAGGAGGAGATCCTCGAGGTGGTCGATGTGGACCAGGAGGAGTTGTTTGAGCTCGCGGGCCTGTCCTGCAAGCGGGATTCTGGGGATCCCGGGGTTGGTGAGAAAAGGAGGAAAGGGTCACTGCACTCGAAATAGGCATGGCGTGCACTCCTGCGTTCTCGTGCGCCACCATCAACGTGGCCAGCATTTTCTCAGACCAGGCGCGGGCTATGGCCTATGATTTTCTTTCTACGAGTGGGCTGGATGTCATCTTCTTGCAGGAGACCAGGCTCACCTCGCTCGCTAGCCTTCATCAGGCGAAGCGAGAGTGGAGGTGGGGCCCTTCGTACTGGTCCCTTGCGGCACAGCCCTACGCAGGAGTGGCGGTTTTGTTCACGTCTAACCGATTTCAGGTGCAGTACGTGTGGGAACTGGAGCAGGGCCGGTGTCTGCTTTTAGATGGCTACTGCGGGCCCCATCGGTTTCGTTTTGTGGTGGTCTACGGCCCCCAGTCTAAGTTGGCGCGGAAGACCCTGTTCGGGGTTATCCGCCCCTACTTACACACCTCCCGTTTGGTGGTCCTTGCCGGGGATTTTAACACCACCACCTTTTTGCAGGACCGAGGGGGGGAGCGTTGCCCACCTAGTTACGAGGGCCTCTTTTTGGCCGAGATGACCCGGACGGCTGACCTCGTGGATGTTTTCCACCGGGCCTTTCCTAGGTCGCCGGGGTTCACCTACTACCATGGGACCTGCAGGAGTCGTATCGATCGGATATATGTGAGTGCCCGGGTGGAGTGTTCCCCTCCGCAGTTGCAGGCGGTTGACTTTTCGGACCACCGCGTCCTCTCTGTGTCCTTCCTGGCCAACCACGAGGAGCTTAGCAGGGGTCCTGGCCTGTGGCGACTGAATGTGCAGTTGTTGGCAACATCAGAGGTGGTCCAGGAGTTCTTGGCCTTTCTCGCAGACCAGGAGACCCTGCTGAGTGTTTTTCCTTCCCGTGGCGCCTGGTGGGATGAGGTGAAGACGCGTGCCCGACAACTCTTCCGTTCCCGGGGTACCTCCATGGCTCGATCCCGCTACCTTACCTACACTGTCCTCCGGAGGTCGCTGGATCGTTTGGTATCCCGAGGGGCAGCGCGGGAGGAGGTTGAAGAGGTGCGTGTCCAGCTCCGTGGCCTGCTTTACGATCGCCATGCCTCCCTATGCTTCGAGGGGGCGGCCGGTGGGGGCGCCACTCCAGACCCTTTCCGGACTTGCAGGGAGAGGGTTCAGCGTCGGGAGGTCATGGCCCTGCGGGGCGAGGACGGTACCATTCATACCTCCCAGGAGGACCTTTTGCGGATAGTGGGGGAATACTTCTCGGACCTGTTTGGGGATCGCCCCGTGGACCTCACCCATATCCGAACGTACCTGGGCCTTCCCCCGGTGTATTCGGCTGTGGTCCAGGCACAGGTTGATGCACTCGCTGCTCCGATTCAGCAGGTGGAGGTGGAGAGGGCGATTCGTGCCATGCCGTTGGGGAAGGTGCCTGGGCGCGATGGGCTCCCTGTGGAGTTCTATCGCACTTTCATCGCCCAGCTGGCCCCCTTCCTGACCTCCCTGTTTCAGGAGATCATGGACACGGGGTATCTCCCGCGGTCATTTCGCGAGTCTGTCCTGCTGCTGCTCTCCAAGGGGAAGGACGATAGCTCCTTGGACTTCTGGCGGCCGCTCTCTCTTCTGAACGCGGACCGGAAGATCCTGGCCAAGTGTTTGGCCAACCGACTGGTGGAGGTGTCGGGCGCTTTGCTGTCCCCTTCCCAGTATTGTTCCGTTCGGGGGAGAGGGGTTCTGGACGCTGTCGCCACAGTCCGGGAGATGGTGGAAAGAGGCCGGTCGCTCCAACGGGACCACTGGTTGGTCTCCTTGGATCAGTCCAAAGCCTTTGATCGAGTCAGTCACCGGTACCTGTGGGTGGTGCTCCAGCACTTCGGCCTCCCCGCAGGTTTCCTCTTCGTCGTGCAGGCGCTGTACCGAGGGGGGGTGAGCTTCCCGTTTATTAACGGGTGGCTCGGACGGCCATTTGATGTCGCCTCGGGGGTACGGCAGGGGTGCCCTTTGAGCCCCCTGCTGTATGTTTTCTCCCTCGACCCCTTCCTCCGGAGATTGTCCTCAGGTGGGTTACGGGGCCTGGAGGCGCCTGGTGCGTCCCTGGTGACCGTCGTTGCCTACGCTGACGACATCTCAGTTTACGTGGACGGCACTGAAGGGGTAGAGGCCCTGCGGGAGGCCGTGGAGGAGTACTCAGGGGTGGCCCATTCTGTTGTCAACCACAGCAAGTGCCAGACGCTGTGGTTGGGCCCCTCGGAGGCCTCCCCGCCTTCCTGCGCCCCCTTTCCTCCTCCCGTGGGGGAGGTCCGCGTTTTGGGCCTCGTCTTCGGGTCGGAGGACTGTGCGGAGTCCAATTGGGACCGTTGTCTCGAGACTGCACGGTGTCGGGTGCTGCGGTGGAGGGGGTGGAGGTGTACGTACGAGGAGAAGATCAAACTCCTCGGGACGTTTCTGCTTCCTCTCTTTCTGCACGTAGCCACGGTCTTCGTCCTTCCGTTGTCCCGTCAGGCGTCTGTCTGTGCCGTCTTTTTCTGTTTTCTGTGGGGTAACCGCTTGAACCCTGTCCAGCGCAACATCGTCTGCCTGGATCGGGCAGAGGGTGGTTTGGGTATGTTGCACCCCCTTGTTTTCCTGTCAGTCTTGTCTATGGCGTTTCACTTAGGTAGGATGAGGGAAGGGGGTGGGGTTTGGTGGGTGGCCTCCTATCGGGAATGGTTCTCCCACTTCTGGGAGCAGTGGGAGGGGGAGTCCTCGGTCCCACGTGTGCGCCGGAGAGGGGAACAGGCCCCATCGTACGTATTCGTGATGGTGGGGCTCATTCGGCGGTGGGGGGTGACCGACCCGCTCGCCCAGTCCTTGGGGCGGAAAGGCTTATACCGGATGGTTCTCACCTCTCACTATCAACCACGGTGGGCCCTGCGGGACTGTCCGGCGGATGTGATGCAGCGGGGCCTTCGGCTGTTGAACTCCCCTCGGCTACCGAAGAAGGTTCGGGATGTAGCCTGGTTGTCTTTCCACGGGCGTTTGTACGTGAGGGACAACCTCAAGTACAGGTCACAGGCCGAGCGGGTCTGTCCGAGGGCCGGGTGTGAGGGGCAGGCGGAGACCATGGACCATTTCCTCCGGCAGTGCCCCTTCAACGTGGAGGCCTGCCGGTTGGTGTCCGCTGCTCTTCACCTGCGCGACCTTTCCCTCCTCACGTATGCGGAGTGGGTGTACGGGGCCTGGTCCTTTCCTCTAAGGCAGGACTCCGGGACCCTCTACCTAGTCACGGCTGTAGTGCGCTACCACCTGTGGCAAGCGCGCTGTCATGTCTCGACCCGGGGGTTGGTCCTGCCCCTCGACGAGGTGGTGCGGGACATTCTGGAGGAAGTGTCCAGCATGGCGCAACGTGAAAGGAGGGTGGTGGAGGCTCATCGTTGGGAGCGTTTGTGGCGTCACCTCACCCTTCGCCCCCCGTGAGGGGGAGGGGTTCCCTGGGGTTTTCGTCCCTGTAGGACTGTGAGGTTTTGTTTTTGTTTTGTTGTTCCCTGGGGGGAGGGGTGTGATAGGAGGGGTTAGTTTTTCCCTCCCTGGGGTTTCCTTCTCATTATGATTTTGGGATGTTTTCCTCTCGGGAGGGGAGGGGGGGGGTGAGCTGGGGCTCCATAAGGGGTTGTGACCGGTTGTCCACTTTCCCTTTCTCCTTAGAGGGTGGCCGTCCCAATATTTTTGTTTTTCGTGTTTGTTTGTTCTTTTTGTGTTCTGGGCATCCCGCTCCGTTGTCTGGAGTGCAGGGCAGTACAAGGGTTCTGTATTTCCTTTGTATTTAGTTATTTGATTTGTATGATTACTTATGATTTGTTTTTGATGGGATTGTGTTGGGGATGGGCTAAGGGGGCCCTTATGTTTTCATTTGGTTTGGGGGGAGGGGGTGGGGAGGTTTGTTTTTGAGGTGTTTGTTTGGATGGGATGGGTCTGAAGGGGGAGGGAGGGGGATAGGGGGCATTGTTTATGGATGGGTGGGGAGAGGGAGTCTGAGAGTCAGACAGACTGGACATTTGGACATTTGGACTGGTGGGGGTGTTGTGCGGGGCAGGGGTTCAGGGATTGCAAGATGCAATGTGTGGACTATGTTGGGGTGTTCTTGCAGGGGGAAGTTGGGTCGGGCATGGACATTGGACTGAAGGGGGGGAGGGGACACGGACAATGACAAGGACTTTTTGGGGGTTGTTGTTGGGAGGAGGGCACGTGTGTTGATTGCTGGGTTTGGTGGTGGGTTTGGGGAGGTGGGTCACGGGGGGGTTGTGATATTTGTTTTGTGATATGTCGGGGGGGTGGGGGTTTTGGGGGGGTGTGGGACTTGGTTGGGGTGATTGTGTTTGCTTTTTGTTTGTTCTTCTGTTGCATGTGTTAATAAACAAAATTTCCATCCTTTGGTGGTTCAGAAGATTTTCCTGAAATGGGGACTTCAATCCATAGATCTGTTTGCCAGTCCTCTGAGCAAACAGCTGCCAAAATTCTGCTCCAGGCAACCGCATCCTCTGTGGATAGCAGCAGATGCTTTTCTGATTCCCTGGTCTCAGGGCCTCCTGTATGCGTTTCCTCCCACGCACTTGGTGGCCCGAACTCTGTTCAAGATTCTTCAGGACAAGGCCTCGGTCCTGCTGGTGGCTCCCAGGTGGCCGAGACAGCCTTGGTTTCCACTTCTGCTTCAGCTGGCTGTGGATCCCCCACTGCCTCTGGGGTTGCAACCCGACCTTCTCTCTCAGGATCAGGGTTCCCTTCTGCTCCCCAATCTCAAAGCTCTCAATTTGATGGCATGGAGGCTGCAAGGATAGTTTTGGCTCCCTGGGGCCTCCCTCAGGAAGTTGAGGAAGTTGTCCTAGCCTCTAGGAAACAGTCCACTAGGAAAACTTATGCTCTTAAACGGAAAAGGTTTTCCGTGTGGTGTCACCTACGTACAGAGGATCCCTTCTCCTGTACTGTACCAGTAGTGCTTCAATACTTACCGCACTTATCAAATCAAGGACTTTTTTTTTTTTATTTTTTTTTTATTTATGCAATTTAACAATGAATCGAGCATAGCACTTGTACAGTAATAGACATTGTGGGAAATAAATTAATAAGCACATAACATCAAGAAAATTAAACAATGCTATTGGTGGTCCCCAAAGTAAAGGAGAGAAGTCGAAAACCATTACAGAGGTCAGGAACATCCCCTGTAAAAAAAATAATATAAAGTAAATTTTAAGGAAATACCAGAGGGTACACAGGGAACCAAACAGAATCACTAATGGTGGGGTACTGCTAAGGAGGAGAAGAAGCTACAATGTGAGCACTAATGAAAAGACAGGTCCTCGGGCTGAAAAAGACATACTTATGCGATTGAAAAACAACAACACATTTGCAAGGATAACGGAGGACAAATGTAGCACCCAGACGAGTAACCCCAGGACGCAAAATTAAAAAGGATTTACGCCTACGTTGCGTTTCTCTGGAAACATCCGGGAACATTCCTATTTTTTTGCCCAAAAACAAACTATTACGAAATTTAAAATAAAGCCTAAATCAAGGACTTAAGTCCAATTCTGTTCGGGTCCACCTCTCAGCTCTAGCAGCTCACCACTCACTGGTGGAAGGACATTCTCTATCGGTTCACCCCTTGGTGTCCCGGTTTCTCAGAGGCTTGCTCTTGCTCAAGCCTCCAGTCCGTCCTCCTGTTCCTGAGTGGGAGTTGAATGTGGTCTTGCAGCAACTGACTCGCCCACCCTTTGAGCCGATGGCTACTTGTCCTCTATGCTTCCTGTCCTGGAAGACACTCTTCTTGGTAGCCCTAACCTCGGCTAGGCGAGTGAGTGAGCTTCAGGCCCTGGTCTGTGACAGGCCTTACTCCAGATTCTATAAGAACAGGGTAGTCCTCAGGACTCATCCAAAGTTCCTCCCAAAGGTTGTCTCCTCTTTCCACCTCAACCAGGAGGTGGTTCTTCCAACATTCTTCCCTAGGCCTCATGCAAGCCAGGCTGAAGCAGTTCTGCATACCCTGGACTGTAGGAGGGCCTTATCCTTCTACCTTGACCGTACGCAGGGGCACAGAAGGGCTACTCAGCTCTTCATATCTTTTGACCCTAATAATTTGGGGTTGGCTGTGTCCAAGCATACCTTGTCCATCTGGGTGGCTGACTGTATCACCTGGGCTTACAGGGCGGCTGACCTTCCTTTGCAGGGTTGGGTCACGGCCCATCGTGTCAGGGCAATGGCTGCCTCAGTGGCTCATCTCCTCTCTGTACTGTTGGCAGACATCTGCAGGGCTGCTACTTGGTCTTCAAGCCAGACTTTTGCGGCCCATTACTGTCTGGAAAGGGAGTCCCATAGGGACAGTGCTTTTGGCCAGGCAGTACTCCGGAATCTCTTTGAGGTTTAGACAACTCCTGCCCTCTGTTGGGCTACCGATGGAGGTTCTGTCAGTGAAAAGCCTTTCTTTGATGCTGAGACTAGAGGGAGTTCTCTTGTTCAGCCTGGGTTCCTGGTAGCCCAGAGCTAGGGAGTCACCCATATGTGAGGACTGACTTCCTGCTTGGTCCTGGAGAAAGAGTAGTTACTCACCTGTAACAGGTGTTCTCCAGGAGCAGCAGGAATCAGTCCTCACAACCCTCCCTCCTCCTCTGGGAGTTGCAGTTGTACATAGTTTATTTTTTCATTTTTGTGTGCTGTTTTTAGCTGTGTCATTTGACTGAGCAAGATGGCACCTTTAGGCGGGAAGGGAACCGCGCATGCATGCCTGCATTCCCAAAGGCTTTCTTGGAAAGCTGGGGAAATGCTCCGCAAGGGGCTTCATCGATGTTGATGTCACCCATATGTGAGGACTGATTCCTGCTGCTCCTGGAGAACACCTGTTACAGGTGAGTAACTACTCTTTTCTGTAGTTGTAGATATTTGCATAGGTTAGAATGAATTAATTGGAAATTACCATTTTTGAAAGATATGTATGTCTGAAAATCTATATTGTTTTAGGTATGAGACTCTCAACAATTCATCTCTTTAAATAATTATATTTCACACTTTTTTTTTAATTCAGGCCAGAGCCTCAGCAGAAAGCTCCATCTGTACCTCCTCCACCACCACCACCACCATCTCCACCACCACCACCTCTTCCTGAGCCAACACCACCAGAACCAGAAGAGGAGATTCTAGGATCTGATGATGAAGAGCAAGAAGACCCTGCAGATTACTGTAAAGGTTTGTGAGAAAATAATTAAGAAACAGGGAATATTTCATGAATGTTATTGAATTGCTATATCCAAACAAACAGAGGCAAACTATTGTTAAGTACAGTAACAAAAAAAGAGTATTAGAGACAATCTAATAAATAATATACAAATTAAAATAAAGAATGGATAATAAATGATTACATTCAAATTGCAAGCTGCCCAGATTGTCAAAATTGAAATATGTATTTTAAAAAAGCAATAAATATGAAAACATATAATTATGAACATCAAAATAGACAGCATCAACCAAACTGTATGTCTTTAAGTTTTTAAAGTCCGATGCATAGGATCATTCACCCAGCATGTTTTGGCATAATGCCTGCTTCAGGGGACTTGACTTAAATATAGCTGATATTATTTAGGATGGCCAAGACTGATAGATGGAATTTTAGATGGCAACCAAGCAGTAGATCCTGCGAATGAGAGGGAGAAGGTGGATAGGAATGTATATGAGGACTGAAAAAAAATCAAACAAAAGGCCTTATGTGGCATTAGAAATTAGTGATCAACAAAGAAACTGTATGGTAATTCTTACCCCAAAAGGGGATATCCTTAAATGTCGATCTGATAAGTCACAAGAAATCTTCAAGTGTTTTGGCTATAAATCATAAAATATAGTGTCTCTAAAACTTGCAAGTTAAAAGTGAGAATGAAAAATAATAAATGCTAAAGGTGAATAGTGGATAATAAAACCACATACAGGGTCATGTTTACCAAAGCACTTTAAGGGAGTGTGTGTTAAGTGACAACGCAGGAGGTGTGACAGAACAACGCTAATATGGAAAAGCCCAGCATTTCCCCATGCAGTTACCACAATGAGAAGCACTTTGCCACACTAAACTGTCAGCCACAATGAACATGGATGCATTTATCACAACTCATTGAGGTGGCCTAAGTGCACCCATGGTAATTGAGGCAAACGGCTTAGCATAGGGGTAACACCAGACCCACACTAAAATCATAGAAACATATTGGGCATGCCCTCATTCATTACTGTGGCCCATACCAACCTCATGCTAAGTTTTGGGGCTAAATGCACAGTAAGCTAATGCATTTTAGTAAATATGAGCCTGTATAAAGAATAATTAAAGGGAGAATTTCTTTATTGGTCCTTTCTGTCCTTAGTAAATTAGTGGTACTATTAATGGTGTGTGTTTGTGTGTTTGTATATATGTGCATGTATCTAAGATAGATAGATATAGATATACACATCTCTATACATAGTTTCATGTATGTGGCCAAGTTCTGAGTGTCCCATTCGACTGATTGCACAACAGAGATGGGTGCATGTGTTAGTATTTGTCGTCAGCACTTAGACATGGTATCTATAATTTATAGTTCTATGTTTTATTATTCTTTTTACTTCTACTATCCCCTTTTTAATTTTAATAATAAAAGATATTTTCCATATCGTCCTGCTAGACCAGCCCAGACAGGTGGGTTGTGTTCCCCTATCAGCAGATTAGTGGATTCAAAGAACCAATAAAAAGTCCAGGATTCAAAGGTGGCATTCTTGTGCCACTATCTGCCTCAGCCACCAGTCCCTTCAGTATTTCTTTGTCTCCAGCAGATGGTGGATGGATTTTCTCCTATCTGTAGAAAGTCTGAGGATTGAGAGGAAAAGAGATTGATTAAACACCTTAAATGACCACCTTGAGCCCTAAAAAGGTGACTCTTTCACTTGAGCGTGTTGTGGGAGGCTCTACTAGACTGTGGTCTTTTCGGTAGCCATAGAAGGGAAAATTGGGCTTGACCTTATTGTCCTTGTTGGGGGCTCCCGGGTCTGTGTCTGATGGATGCAATTTGGGATGGACTGCTAGCGACTGTTGGCACTGTGTGGGGTTTCCTGCCATTTTCTGAACGCATTAGTAATGTTTTTGTCTGTTGTGCGACTGGGGATTGCATGATCCTAATACATGTTCCACTGAAGTGGCTCCAATGTGCACTCCTACCCTAGCACCTATAACGCACATTACATAAAAGTACAGTTAAGGCACCTTTGCGAGCTGACACAGCCTTGACATGCTCTTGTGGTACTTACCTTGGCTCTCTTCCAGAATATTTTGTTTGACCTTTGGCAAGTGAGAAGCCTCATCCTTGGATTCTGGACTCTGCCCTTCCTGCATGGCAGCTTTTGAGTCTCCCCTGGGTGGCATGCTTTCCCCCTCCTAACCCGTGGAATGCAATTAATCCACTCTTATCTGCCTCAGGGCAAGAGGTGCAGGATGGTGCTAAGGGTAAGGATGTTCAGCTGGCCAGAGGCTCCGGCAACCGTGCTGTGATCTGCTCTTCATCCTCTAAGGGGGGTCTGTGGTGACTATTCCCCCTGATGTTCGTGAGCCTTATCCAAGAGGAGAGCTGCTGGATTCCAGATTGCCCTGCCCAAAATTTATTTTCCTTTTTGCAACAGACCTGGTCCTTCTGGCATGGAAATTCAGGCCCTGCAGTCTCTGGGTGCCCCCAGACGCAGTCTCGTGCTGGGCAGGCTAAAAGTAGAAGGCCTGTTTGATTGCCTTTGGCTAAGCATCCCCAGTGCAGGATGCCCCCTGGAGATGAAGAACAGTTGGGAGCTATCTGAGAAATTGACTATGCCTCGGATTCAGATGAATCGTTATGAGGCTCTGATGTGGATGACGACGTGTTCTCACTTTCTGAATATTATTCAGAGGCTGGCGTGATCTGCCTTTTCTGGAAGGAGGAGCTAGCAGCATAGATTATCGGGGTTTCATCCAACTTGACTTGACAGATGCTTCCAGCGGGTAGCAGGAGCCAAATGTACATTCCTTCAAGAGGTGTCGAAATCCACTACTGTCTTTCCATTCCCAGAGGTGATCAAGGATATGATCCAGTCAGAATGGGACTCACCCAACTCCCTACCTAAAGGGTTAAGGGTGTATAAGAAGATCTGTGCTCTTCTAGAGGAGGAGCGCAGTGCATTCCCAAGGAGGGTGCACAAGTCACGGCAGTTACCAGACGGATCACCATTCCTGTGGAAGATGGATTGGCTTTAAAAAAAAAAAAAAAAATGTTCTTGCTGAGGAGCCAGTTTGCCTTTGTAGTAGTTATTCTACACTTGTGGGCATGTGACAATCTGACGTCTCAAGCCCTGCTCCAGTGGATTCAGTCTCTTTGGCCTGATGATGTTACTTCTCTTTTGGAGTCATCTACGGCCTTCCTTTCTGATGCCATGTATGGCCTGGTGCATTTGGTGGCCAGGGATGGTGCTCTGATGACAGTGTGATGGCGTTGGATTTGGCTCCGGCACTGGGTGGTGGACACATCCTCCAAAGCCCAGTTGGCTCAACTGGCTTTTAAGGGAAAGCTTCTGTTTGGAACTGATTTGCAGAAGTTGGTGAAGGACCTAGGCAAGACAAATCTTATCACCTCCCGGAAGACAGGTCCACGGGGCCTGTGAAGCAGGCTAGTGCCCTTTTCTCATCAGCCTCCATCAGACCACTGGGAGCACGCTGGCAAGATTTCTGGGGGTCTTGGGACTATCATCATTACTGACCTGGAAAACATTTCTTTCCCTCTGCTTCTGGGCCTTTTTCTCATTCTCAGTCCTTTCATGGAGCATGGCCCAGAGACTGTCACTTCCAAAGGAGGCTCCTCCAGGGCTGTGCAGTGAAGGTGCATTCCCTGGTGCCTCCAGTGGGCAGCAGGCTTTGCCTCTTCCTTCAGGAAATGGCCTGGGTTACCAAGAATCACCGGGTGCTTAACCCCATTCAGTTCGGCTGTGCTCTGGAATGCAAAGAGCGAATTCCTGATGCTTTCATGGTTTCCCCTTGTGGTTCTGCGATCAAAGGTGCTGAGGTGTGGACCACCTTGGACAAGTTGCTGTACCTAAATGCGGTGATGCTCGTCCCCCTGGGTGAGCAGTGCAAGAGTAGATACTTCATCTGTTTCATGGTGCCAAAGAAAGATGGTTCCTTTTGGCCCATTGTGGACTTCAAGGGGGTCAATGAGCACCTTCACATCCTGTGCTATCGGATGGAAAACTTGCATTCTGTGATTAAAACAGTGCACCGAGGGGAATTCTTGGCTTCTCTGTATCTGGCTGAGGCGTATTTTCATATCCCGATCTGGGCGGATCAGCAGAAGTATCTGCATTTTGCCATGCTTCGCTCTCACTATCAGTTCACCATCCTCCTTTCCGGGCACTCAACTGCCCCAAGGGCATTCTCCAAAGTCATGGTGGTGGCTGCGGTTCCAGTGGATCAATGGCCATCTCTATCTGAATGACCGGCTCATTCGAGCCTGTCCCCTGTCAAAAGAGTCTCAGGTGATGTCCTGAGAAGTGTCCTTTTAGGAAAGCCTCGGCTAGGTGATCAGTCAGGAAGAGAGCTAGCTTTTGCCTTCCCAGTCCTTGGAGTTCCAGGGAGCACGTTTTGACACTTGAGTGGGCAGAGATTTCCTGCCAGAGGAAAAAGATAGAAGACTGTTGGATTGCCTAGTGATGTTCTGTGCGCAGCAAACCCCCAGAGTCTGGGATTATCTTCATTAATGGCAGCAACCATAGAGATGATGCTATGGACACGTGCTCACATGCGGCCGCTCCAGCAGTCCTTGTTGACTTGATGGTCCCCGAGTTCTCAGGAGTTCAAGCCCCTGTTGATGGTGAGGTCCAGCCTGTGGTGGTGGCAGCAGCCCTGTCATCTGAGGAAGGGTGTACTGCTGGACGACTTCTCCTGGAACGTGCTGACGACGGATGCCAGTCTCTTGGGCTGGGCAGCTCATTGCCAAATCCATACGGCCCAGGGCCATTGGAACCACAGGAAAGCGGTGTGGTCCATCAACTGCCTCGAGGCGAGGGCCATCAGGTTGGCTTGTCTGTGTTTCCGACCTCTGGTCAAGGGCCGGGCTATTCATGTATTTTCAGACAATGCCATGGCGGTGGCTTATATCAATAGGAAAGGTGGCACAAGGGCACTGAAGTTGTTCTGGAGATGTATCTCCTGTTTTCCTGGGCAGAGAAGAATGTCCTAGCCTTGTGCACATTGCTGGGGTGGACAATGTGGAAGCGGACTTCCTCAGCCGGCATTCTCTGAATCCTGCCGAGTGGGAGTTGAGTCAGGAGGGGTTTCAGTTGATTTTCGCTGTTGGGGTCACCCCGTAATGGATCTGATGGTGATCCGCTCCAGTGCCAGGCTTTGCTGTTTCTTCAGTCGCCACACGGAGATTGGGTCCGAGGGTGTCGATGCCCTGATCTAGCCTTGGCAAAGTCAGTGGTTGCTGTATGTATTTCCTCCGTGGCCCCTGCTGGGCCGTATGATTCAGTATATAGAGCACACCCTGATAGGATTGTTCTGGTAGCACCAGATTGGCCGCAGAGAGCGTGATTCGGAGACCTGTTGTGGCTCTTGTAGGTGTCTCCTCTTCAGCTGTCTCCATCTCAGGGGCTATTATGGCAGGGACTGATTGTTCTGGAGGACCCGGCTCCCTTTTCGCTTATGGCATGGCTCTTGAAAGGAGACTGCTAGTGCGTAAGGGCTACTCTCCAGCGGTAATCTTTACTATACTTGGTGCCTAGAAGAAGTCTACCAAACTTGCATATGTATGGATATAGTGCCTCTTTGAGCATTGGTGCAGCAGTTGACTCATGAGATGGCCATGGTGTCCTCCCTATTGGCCTTTCTGCAGGATGGCCTAGAGAAGGGCCTCTCACTTAGTTCCCTGAAGGTTCAGATGGCAGCTTTGGTCTATTTCTTTGGTCTAGTGGCAGGCAGTTCTTTGGCCTTCCACCAGGATGTCTCATGTTTTCTCTAGGGGGTTCGGCATCTGCGGCTTCGCCTTCGGTATGTGATCCCTTCCTGGGATCTGTGTCTGGTACCCAGGGCCCTGATGGCAGCCCCCTTTGACCATTTGAAGTGCACCACCTTTAAAGGATTTGACACTCAAGACTGTCTTCTTGGTTGCGATTTGTTCTGCATGGCGTTTATGCGTTCATTGCTTCCCAGCAGGCGCTCACAGCCAGCTTTGCTGACTTGTGCCCAGAGACCATGGGTCCCTTGTGTGGGACACCGAAATCCATCCAGGAAACCCCCAAAAGACGCGGGCCTCATGAGGGTCCTCGACGTCGGTCTCGCTCACTCTCCCATTCCTCGGAGGCGAGATCTTCCAGGGCCTCTGGCTCCAAGCAGGCACCGGCCATTGGACAGGGCGATCTGCCCGGCTCAGACTCCTCGACCTATTTCTCGGAGTGGAAGTCCGATAGGGACACCTCCCCGGAAACCCGTACCCACCGGGATCTTCCATCGGACCCCTCCCTGCCTGCGTTTCAGCAGTGCTCACCACCTGAGGACACCTCCTTCCTAGTGTTCATTCGGGACATGGCACGGGTCCTTAACCTGGCCACTCAGGCCAAGGAGGACCCTCATGATGAAGAACTGGATATTCTTCAGTACAAGTCCCCGCCCAGGGAATCCCTCACTGTGCTGGTTCCTCCTATTCTATCTCGGCTGCTGCTCCGCATGTGGGAGGCCCCTGCCTCGGTCCCCATAGTGAGCAAGCGCCTTGATACTATGTACAAGGTACAACGTGGGCCAGGGTTCAGGAAGACCCAACTTCCCCATACCTTTATAGCAGTGGAGTCGGCCATGAGGAAGCAAAAGAGCCCAAATTCATACTCGTCTGTACCGGTCGAGAATCGAGAGCCCTTGATGACCTAGGCCACAAGGCCTACCGAGGCTCCATGCTGTCTTGTCGTATTCAAGCATACCAACTATACATGGGTATAGGATGCGAATCATCAGGAGACTGAAACCACTCCTCGCTCCAGAACACTTCCGTACAGTCTGTCAAGCACTGATAACCCCAATACTGGACTTCTGCAATCCGATATACCTCGGACTACCAAAACAAGCTCTCAAACCACTACAGCTGGCACAAAACACTGCAGCTCGAATCATATCCGGAGCCGCAAGGCAGGAGCACATCACACCTATACTAAAGGACTTACACTGGCTCCCAATCATTGCTCGCATCAGATACAAGACTATCATAAACCTATTTAAGATAAAAGAACACACATCAGCCAACAGCCTCCACCTGCTCATACAACCGGAGACCAGCGCACGTCCCAGAAGAAGTCAAACACGCAACCGAGTCAGCACCCCAAATGAGTACAAGCACACACGCAAGGACACAACAGACAGAGCTCTCTCCATGGCTGCTCCAACAATATGGAACAATCTACCGGACGATCTAAGGGCAACTCCAGACCTCAAAGACTTCAGAAAACAACTGAAAACCATCCTGTTCATAGAGCACTATGGTCACATCACATAACCTAAGAGAATGGATAACAGCACTCCAATCCTCCCAAACAACTGAATATATATAAAATATGATTCTAGCACCACTGTAAATAGCCCACCCTGTATATAGCTCAAACAAATCAAGCACCCAACACATCCCTCACACAACTAAGTTTTATCCTCACTGCATGTACAACACACACACTTTACCTGATTGCTTGCTGTGATACCACCTTGATTATTAAGATAAGGCGGTTTAGAAATACTGTTAAATAAATAAATAAATAAAATGGGTATGTTCTTGCGTGATTTAGCCAAGGAGTTTGGAGGGTTCTTCGCGGGCCTCGAGGGCGAGCCCCTCAATAGATTCAGCACTCTGTTGAAGTCCATAGCAGACTGCTCTAAATACCTCTCCCGAGCCGCCTACGATGGATTCGAGTCATCGGCTCAGGTGGCGGCTGCAGGCATCGGGGCTTGCTACCAGGCATGGTTCCAATCATCTGATTTGGAAAAGTGGGTGCAGGAAAAACTCCTGGACATTCCCTGCCTCGGCGAGCAGCTCTTCAGCAAGCCAATGGAGGATAAAGCCGCAGAGATAGAGACAGAGACAGAGTTCGTCACCAGAACCCGTCTCACATGCAAGACCTCCACACCTCCATTCTGCCCTGGAAGAAGCAACCAGCCAAGAAGCCCTTCTTCCCTCGGAAGGGCATAAGAACATAAGATATGCCATACTGGGTCAGACCAAGGTCCATCAAGCCCAGTATCCTGTTTCCAACAGTGGCCAATCTAGGTCATACGTACCTAGCAGTTTCCCCAAAAGACACAGGTTCCGCAATGTTTGTACTGGGTCAAGCATTGATATCCTGGGTCCCTTCTTAATAATGGTTTATGGACCTTTCCTCCAGGAACTTATCCAAACCTTTTTTAAACCCAGCTACACTAACAGCCTTTACTACATCCTCCGGTAACAAATTCCAGAGTTTGATTACATGTTGAGTGAAAAAATATTTTCTTTTATTAGTCTTAAATAGTTTACCCTGTAGCTTCATTGCATGTCCCGTAGTCTTTCTGTATTCTGATAATGTAAACAATCGATCTACATTTACCCGTTCCACTCCGTTCATTAATTTATAGACTTCTATCATATCTCCCCTCAGCCGTCTCTTTTCTAGGTTAAAGAGCCCTAGCCTTTTTAGCCTTTCTTCATAGGAGTATCCTTCCATCCCCTTTACCATTTTGGTGGCTCTTCTCTGAACCTTTTCTAATAACTCTATATCCTTTTTAAGATACAGCGACCAGAATTGCACTCAATATTCAAGGTGCGGTCTCACCATGGAATGATATAGAGGCATTATAATATCTTTTGTTTTATTTTCCATTCCTTTCCTTATGATACCTAGCATTCTATTTGCTCTCTTGGCTGCCGCTGCACACTGGTCCGAGGGTTTTAACATGTTATCCACAATGACGCCTAAATCGTTTTCCTGGGTGGTGGTTCTTAATCTGGAACCTTGCATCGTGTAACCATAGTTTGGGTTGTTCTTCCCTAGGTGCATAACTTTGCACTTGTCCACATTAAATTTCATCTGCCATTTTGATGCCCAGTCTTCTAATTTATCAAGATCCTCTTGCAATTTTCCACAATCCTCTTGGGTTTTAACAACTTTAAATAGTTTTGTGTCATCTGCAAATTTGATAACCTCGCTCGTTATTCCACTTTCCAGGTCATTTATGAATATGTCAAAAAGCAGCGGACCCAGCACAGATCCCTGGGGTACACCACTATTCACCTTTCTCCATTGGGAAAATTGGCCATTTAGCCCAACCCTCTGCTTTCTATCTTTTAACCAGTTCTTGATCCACAGTAGTACACTGCCTCCTATCCCATGACTCTTTAGTTTTGCCAAAGGTCTCTGATGAGAGGGACCTTGTCAAAGGCTTTCTGAAAGTCCAGATACACTATGTCAACCGACTCACCTTTGTCCACCTGTTTATTCACACTTTCAAAAAAACATAACAGATTAGTAAGACAAGATCTTCCTTGTCTACTATCTACATGCTGAGTAATTTTATTCTTTATGATGGTTTCTACCATTTTTCCTGGTACTGACATGAGGCTCACCGGTCTGTAGTTTCCCGGATCATCCCTGGAACCCTTTTTAAAAATTGGTGTTACATTGGCGATCCTCCAATCTTCAGGTATTAGAGATGATTTTAATTATAGTTCACAGATTACTAATAGCAGGTCTGCAATCTCATATTTCAGTTCTTTCAACACCCTTGGATGTATACCATCCGGCCCAGGTGATTTGCTACTCTTCAGTTTATGTAATAGTTGTAATACATCTTCCCGATGTATCAATATTTCCTTCAATTCTTCCACACCTTTAAATACCACTTCAGTCATGGGTAACATCCCTACCTCTTTCTCAGTAAAGACCGAAACAAAGAATTTATTCAGTCTCTCCGCTATCGCCTTGTCGCCTCTTAGTGCCCCTTTAACTCCTCTATCATCTAATGGACCAACTGACTCTCTCTCACAGGTTTTTTGCTACGAATGTACTTGAAAAAATCTTTATTTCGCGTTTTTGCTTCCACAGCAAGCTTCTTCTCAAATTCTCCCTTTGCCTGCTTTATCAATGCCTTGCATTTGATTTGCCAGTGCTTGTGCTGTTTCCAGGTTTCGTCATTTGGCTCTTTTTTCCATTTCCTGAAAGATGCTTTTTTTGGCAACAACAGCCTTTCTGACCTTACCTTTAAACCATGCTGGCAGTTTTTTGGACTTCCTTCCACTTTTCTTAAAGCGTGGAATACAGCTGGTCTGGGCTGCTAAGATAGTATTTCTCAACAACACCCAAGCTTGATGTAAGTCTTTAACCTTTGCAACTGCTCCTTTTAGTTTTTTCTTAACTATTTTCCTCATTTTATCATAGTCTCCCTTTCGAAAGTTAAAAGGTAGTACTGTGGATTTCCGTACTATCCCTCCTCCACTAATTAAATCAAAGGCGATCATGCTATGATCACTATTGCCAAGTGGCCCCAACACCCTTATCTCTTGCACTAGATCTGGTGTTCCACTAAGGACTAGGTCTAATATGGCTTCCCCTCTAGTCGGTTCATGAAGCAGCTGCTCCAAGAAGCAGTCATTTATGTCATCTAGGAACTCTATCTCTCTAGCATGTCCTGCCGTGACACTGACCCAGTCGATACCGCGGTAATTGAAATCACCCATAATTATTACTGCGCTGTAACTTTTGTTAGCTTCCTTGATTTCTTTGAGCATTTCATCATCCATTTGTTCATTCTGGCCCGGTGCAGGCACTCGAGTTCATCGGTGTGCGCCTCGATATTCAGAAGGCAACCGCCTTCTTACCAGTGGATCGTGTTGACCACCTCTGAGCTCTGGCGGCCCGCGTCCAATGCACAACCCGGGTCACCGCTTGGACCATGCTAAGCCTCCTTGGCCACATGGCGTTTACCGTGCATGTGGTCCCCCATACCCACCTACACATGCGGACAGCTCAGTGGTGCCTCAGCGCCCAATGGAGCCCGTCCCTCCGTCACCTCAGGGACCCTATCAGGGTCCTTTCCAAACTCCGCTTGACCCTGAGCTGGTGGCAAAACCCCCCGCAACCTTCTGCAGGGATTGCCCTTCCAGGCGCCGCAGCACAATGCAGTGCTGACGACAGATGCTTCCCTGTTAGGGTGGGGAGCCCACTGTGGGCTGCTATGTATGCAGGGGCAGTGGTCACCCGAGGATTCTCAGCAGCAGATAAACTTGCTCGAACTCCAGGCTATTGGGCCCTGAGGGCCTTTGAGGACCACCTCAAGGGGAGGTCGGTTCTCAAGCAGACTGACAACCATGTGGTGATGTTCTGCATCAACAAGCAGGGAGGCACGGGATCACGCTCCCTCTGCTGGGAAACGGTCCTCATCTGCTCCTTCACTGTCCGACGGAAGATGTCCCTCAAGGCGACCTACCTTCCAGTTCAGGAGAATGTCCTGGCAGACAGGCTCAGCAGAATTCTTCGCCCCCACGAATGGCGGCTGGATTCAGGGGTAGCGGGCTGGCTGTTTCTTTTCTTAGGGACGCTGGCGATAGATTTCTTCGCCAGTCTGCAGAACGCGCAGCTCCCCTGCTTTTGTGGGCTGGTACCGCGCCCAAGCAGGGAGAGCCCCGATGCATTCCTTCTGGACTGGGCATCGGGATCGGGCATCGTTGATCCTTGTAGCCCCCTCATGGCCTCATCAGCCTTAGTTCCCGCTCTTGCTCTGGCTGTCGATGGAGCCTCCTGTTCCCCTGGGCTCTGCCCCGGGTCTGCTAACACAGGAGGGTGCAATACCCGAACTTAGCCTCCTTATCCCTCATGGCCTGGCAGCTGAATGGGTTTCCCTAGCCTCACTGGCCCTTCCAGAGGAAGTCGAGGAAGTCCTCCTCGTCTCAAGAAAGGACTCCACTTGACGAGCCTATGCCTTCAAGTGGAGGCGCTTCTCGGTCTGGTACTCGGAGCTCCAGATCGACCCGTTCTCGTGCCCCATTCGATGGATCCTCCAGTACCTCCTCCATCTCTTGAAGGAAGAGGTGAAGTCGAACTCTTTCAGGGTACACTTGAGCGCCATCTCGGCGAACCACCCTCCCATCGAGAGAAAACCCCTCTCGGGGCAGCCGTTAGTCCCCCACTTTATGCGGGGTCTTTTGATTTCCAAGCCACCCATCCGTCCTCCCCCGGCAGAATGGGACCTGAATGTGGTGCTCATCCATTCACCCTTCGAGCCAATGACGACATGCTCGCTCCAGCATCTGTCCTGGAAGGTGGCCTTCCTGGTGGCGCTGACCTCGGCCCACCGAGTCGGTGAACTCCAGGCTCTTATGGCTGACAGCCCTTACACCAGCTTCTATCGGAATAGGGTGGTCCTCCGCACCCACCCTAAATTCCTGCCTAAAGTCGTCTCGGACTTCCATATGAACCAGGAGATAGTCCTTCCGACTTTCTTCCTGAGGCCCCACGCCAACCAGACGTAGGCAGCTCTCCACACCCTCGACTACAGAAGGGCTCTCGCCTTCTATTTGCAGCGTACCCAGACTCATCGCAAGTCTGGCCGACTCTTTTTGACCTATGATCCCAATAGGCCAGGACAGGCAGTTACCAAACGCACCATCTCAGTTTGGGTGGCGGATTGCATCGCTTTCACTCATACAAAGGCGGGTGTCACTTTAGATCGTCGAGTCACCGCACACAGGGTTTGGGCCAAGGCGGCCTTGGTGGCCTCAATACGCTCCATGCCCCTGATGGACATCTACTGGGTGGTGACCTGGTCTTCCATGAATACCTTCGCTGCCCACTACTGCCTGGAGAGGGAGTCCTGCCGGGACAGTACCTTCGGCCAGGCTGTACTCCGTAACCTGTTTGGGGTATAAGCAACTCCTGCCCTCTGACCCTTTTACGGCTACCAAGGGCTTCGCCCAGAGGACTCGGGCTCCTTCGGGCATCGTCTTCTGCTCACATCTTTGCGGAGGCATTTTTTGGTTGCGGGTTCGGTAGCGTGTAGCTGGGGAGTCCCATAAGTGAGGACTGACTTCCTGCTTGTTCCTGGAGAAAGTATAGTTACTCACCTGTAACAGTTGTTCTCCAGGGATAGCAGGAATCATTCCTCACTACCCTCCCACCTCCCCTGATGAGTTGCTATATTTTTGTCCTTCCCTTGCGATCTGCTTGGTAGGGCTCGAGCTAAGGGACCTGACTGAGCAAGATGGCACCCTTGGGTGGGAAGAGGACCACACATGTGTGGCAGCAATCCTAAAGGCTTTCTTTGAAAGCTGGGGAATTGCTCCGCGCAGGCTCCGTCGGTGCTGATGTCACCCATAAGTGAGGACTGATTCCTGCTGTTCCTGGAGAACACCTGTTACAGGTGAGTAACTATGCTTTCTCTTATTACTTTTAAATGGGTTACATTGTAGCTTCATTGCATGTCCCCTAGTTGTCCTATTTTTTGAAGACGTAAACAACCAATCTACGTTTACCCTTTTCACTCCATTCATTATTTTATAGACTTATATCATATCTCCCCTCAGCCGTCTCTTCCAAGTTGAAGAGCCCTAACCTTTTAAGCCTTTCCTCATAGGGATATCTTTCCAACCCCTTTACCATTTTGGTGGCTCTTCTCTGTACCTTTTCCAATTCTGCTATAGCCTGGTGTGACCACATACTACTATGCTGACAACATCCTTCTTCTTTGGCACACGCACTCCTCCCAACCGGATTGCTCCCCAAATAATAATTGTCTAACTCAGGTAGTTTCTTGGCTGAATGCTTACCTTCTTAAACTTAATACACAGAAAACTGAGGCAATCTGGTTCATTTTTCTCTCTCTCTCTTCCCCCTCTTGTGTTCTGTTCTTGGATTCTACTCCTCTTGCAGTATCTTCTTCTCTTAAATATCTGTGAGTGATTCTTGATTCTAACCTCACTTTTCATGATCAGATCAGTTCCATAGTTAGAAAATCATTTCATTCATTTCGTCAAATTCATTCATTCTTCCCCTCCCCCCCCCCCCCCCGGCCCTAACCACTCTAATACTGGCCTTAGTTATTAAGTACATTGGCTACTGTAATATTCTCTACTCTGGTCTTCCTGAGTATGAAATCTGGCGACTGCAAAACCGTACAGAACATTGCTCTCTTTTTATTGGCCCATGCTTCGGTATTCGACCATATCACTCTCCTCTTCCTCCAACAGCATTACCTGTCAGTATCCTCGTGTGCATTTCAAAGTTTTAGCCCTAGTCCACAAAACACTACATTCTGGTCTGCCTCTGTATCTTTCCCCTTCTTATTCCTCTTGCCCCCTCTCATTCGTAGTTTTCACGCCAGTCGTCTCTAACCTCCCTCTGCAGCCTGGGCGAAATATCATTCAACCCAGGCATCAGCCTTCTACTACTGCCCTCCTTACCTCTGGAATAACCTGCCTCTTGACCTCCATCTGAAACCCACATACGTCCGTTTCAAGTTTGCCTTGAAAACCTATCTTTTTCAGCAGGCTTTTGACCTTTCCAGTTAATATGCCCGAACAGTCCTGCTTGTCTCAACTACCCTTTTCCTGGCCCTCCCCTGTCCACTCCTCCTATATGTCTGTGTCTCATTGTTGCCACAATGGATTTCCTTTCTAATCTTTTATTTATTTTAAAAAAAATTTAAAAGTAAACTGCTTTGATTTGTTCTGAAAGAAGGTATAGCAAATTATCTCCAGGAACAAGCAGGAATGAGTCTTCACATATGGGAGACGTCGCCGACGGAGCCCGCACGGGAATGCTCCCCAGCATCCAATCAGAAAGCCTTTGGGAGCATCCCCCGCGCCTGCGCAGTGGCTTCCCGCCCTTCCTACTGCCTCTCCCCAGTTTTTCGTTTTCCGCGGAGCAGGCAGGACGTCCCTCCTGCCACCGCAGAACTTTATACCTTTTTTTCTTTTCTTTTCTTGTTTCTGTAGTCGCGGCTTTTCCTGCCGACAGCAGCACCTCTGCCCTTTTGTTTTTCTTTTCTCACTTATTTTCGTCGCCTAGCGGGACCTTTTTCCCTCTAGGCACCGAGGCCTACCGGGCTTACAGCATGGAGCCCCAGAAGTGCCCTCACTGCGGGGACTTAGTTTTCCACATGGACCAATGCCTGGTGCCTCTCTTGTTTGGGGCCTGACCCTTTCCCCCCGGGTCCTCCGGGCTACAGTGTCGGGAGAAGACCTTCCCTTTTCGGGTATCCCTCGATGACGTTTTCACGCCCAAGGCGCGGTCATCGGGTTTTTCTTCTCTCCAGGATCAGGTAACCACGCAACAGTCTGTTGACTAGCCAAGTCTTGAGGGGCGAGTCTCATGCGCGGCATGGCGATTGCTCCGGCCAACCCCTCAAGTCCCCCTTGGCTACTATACCCCGGCGGGAGTCCTCGGGCTCCAAAGCATTTACGGGGTTTCGGGATGTTCCTGGGGTTCGCTCCTCACAGAACATTCCCGAGCCGTGCTCGAGGGAGGTACCCACTTCGAGTGGTGCCGATTCCTCGGCATCGGCTCCGGCGTCGAGTGTTCCACTCCTCGCCAGGGATCGTCAGCTGGTGTCCTCGGCGCCTCCGGGGCCAATCGACTCGACCCAGTCTGACCTCCCTATGTCCAAGCCGTGCTCGAGGGAGGTACCCGCTTCTAGCGGTGCAGACCCCCCCGGCGTCGGTGTCGGTGTCGAGCATCCCGCTACTCACTGAGGATCGTCCGGGGCCGATCGAATCAGTCCAGCCTGGCGTTCCGTCATCCCTGCCATGCGCGGGGGTGGTATCCGCTACAGGCGGTGCCGACCCCTCGACGCCGGCGTCGAGCGTTCCGCTCCTCACCGGGGGCGGTCAGCCACGGTCCTCGGCGCCGCCGGGGCCAACCGACTCTTGCCAGTATGGTGTTCCTATGGGGGTGGTATCCGCTCCCGGCGGTGCTGACCCGTCGGGGTCGAGTGACCCGCTCCCCACCGTCGGCAGCTCTAGGGCCGACCGACTCGACACAGTCTGGCGGCCCTACGTTCAGGCCATGCGCGGATGTGGTACCCGCTTCGGGCGCGTCGGCGTCGGTGGTTCCACTCTTTGCCGGGGATGGTCATCTGGCCTCGGGGCCGGTTGCCTCGACCCGTGCTGGGTTGCCGGTATCCCAGCCCTGCGTGAGGGTGGTACCGGGTTTGCGCGGCACCGCTCCGCCGGAGATGGCAGGGGCGTCGAGCGCCAGGGACCGCCGTCGGCCTTCCCCGGGAGCCTCGGGGTATGTCGATCAGCCCCAGACGGGCGACCCCCCGGCATCGTCGCGGCCATCGAGGGCCCCGCCCTTTCCGAGAAAGGGGGCCCCAGGGTCTTCGATCGCTTCGATCCAGCCTGGATCCGCGTCGTCCCGCAACGGTACCCTGGCATCGGCGCAGGAGTCTGGCACTTCCCTTCCCACAGGGGCTCGTCGACGGATGACCTGGGTACCCTCGGGGACGGGTCGTATGTCCCGGAAGGATTTCCCCCCGGGTCAGGCGGGCTCGAGAGGGGGACCAGCATCTGGCAGTGCCCGCCGCCCGACATCGGCACCGGCGTCGGATGGGCCCCTCTCCACCGAGCTTCGTCCTCGGGGGCCCTTGATGCTCGCGACGCCGATCGACGCGGTTCCGATCCGCTCCCCGGGATCAGCACCGCCGGTACGGCCGCCCCCGCCGGGGCCTTCTAGAAGGGAGTCGATTTCATCGCTCGGTTCGATGCCCAGCCTGGAATCGGTATCCAGCCTCGAAGACTTGGCCACGACACGTCTCGGGATCGGCCCCTGTCCCCTCCCGCGACACAGAGCGGAGATCGTTGGCCACTGCCCTCCGGCTGCCACGGAACAGCTTCAGTTGCCGGGGGCAGAGCCGCCCCAGGGTTCGGGGCCGAGGCCGATTCCAGCGGCTCCGTCGGCGCCATCGACCCCTTCGATGCCTAGCTTGGAATCGGTTCCAGGAGCCGACGACGCCTTGTTGACCACCCCAGTCCGGGGCTGTTGGTCCCCTCCTCTGCCCAGCGGGCAGCAGCCCGAGAGGCTTCTCGGTGCCCTGGCGGCCTCTCCCGCCACCGCCTCCCACGGCATAGCCCCTCCGGGAGAGCCGTCTTTTCAGAATTTCCTCCTTGACATGGCAGACTTGCTGGCCATCCCTACCCCGGACCTAACTCCAGGCCCTGCGGAACGGGCCGCCGTGATGCTTTCTCTGCATCCCTCCCTGCAGGATCTCCTGCTGGGGGCTTGGCGGTCGCCTTTGAGGGTTCCGGCACCGTCGACTGCGATGCATGCTCTGTATCGGGTGCCTCCCTCCCCGGGGTTTCAGCAGCACCAACTTCCACATCATTCCATTGTGGTGGAATCGGCGCTGAGGAAGGCCGGCAGCAAGGAAAAGCATTCTTCTCGCCCGCCAGGCCGCGCCTCGAAGACGCTAGATACCCTAGGACGTCAAACCTTCCAAACGTCTATGCTGGCGTCCAGAATTATTTCATATATTTTTTATATGAGTCTGTCGCTCCGGGAGGTCACCGAGAGATTATCTCTGTTGTCTCCCTTCTTGTCTGCAACCAAGGCCTTTGAATATTCCTTGCTTCTTTATCACTGCAGGAATATCTCTGGGTTCCTTTCTCGTGCTTCTCTAGACTCCTTCCTGTCGGTCAGCAGATGCTCTGCTGTTGCCGTTAGAGCACGCCGTACAGCATGGTTGCAGGCGTCCGAGTTGTGTAGACGGGCACAGCATAACCTGGGTAATTCTCCCTGTGACGGAGATCACCTCTTCAATAGCGAAGCCTTATGTCAGGTCGCGCAGTGCTTCGCTAACCTTCCCAGCGTTAGAAGCCATCCTAGGGCCCGGCTTCCCCCCGGCGGTGGTGCGCACCTCACCAGGCCCTCCTTCCCTAGGAAGAGGAAATGTCACCCCTCCGCCCAACCGCCAGGTGCGCCCAAGCAAGGGACCCCTAGCCCTGGGTTGAAGTCCCCGGGGCCGCACCAGAACTCTCATACCAAGCAGTTTTAGGCTCCGGTGGGCGGCTGCCTGCAATTACCTTCTTACCAGAAGTTTACAATTGAGCTCTACTCTGGGGTTCGTTCAGTAGGGCAAATGGTTCGGGGGCTTATCCAGGGGTTCAGGTACTCTCCTTCCGTTGGTAGAGGGAGACCACCTCTACTCCATGATAGCTCTGGCCCACGGTCAGCTGGCTTACCCTTAGGTACGTCCCCGAACCCTTCTCGGCAGTATCCCCTGCTGATTGCTTCCGTACCGGAATTTTCCTTCCAGTCGCTATAGTTCCCCTATGCTTACCAGGGGCTATGCCCTCATGTCCCCCGATTAGTGCGGGGGGCGAGTTTCTGCGTGCAGGTCCTGGGGACACCTATAGGGCCTCGAGCCCCCTGGTGTGTTCTTCCGTACTGATGCTATCCTCTGTCCTTCACGCTACTGTTCGCCGATCTGCCCATGTTCCGCCGGAATAGATCCCTCTCCCGGACGGATCTTGACGCCACCTCCCCAGGTGGACGTTCTGTGGATCACTGGCAGGTCCGCCTTACCAGTGTTATGCTCATGGAGGTAGGTTCCTCAGCGTACGTGCATTACTGCAGGGGGGGCGTTCTCCACAGATGTCGCCTGCTCGATAGGCGCGTTTTGGGGGATGCCCACAGTGCCTGTGTTCTGCCGCCTATTTTTTTCCCAATGGCCGGTACTCACGCCCCCCCCCCCCCCCCACCTCCGGGGTCCGGCCAGTCCGCCTGCCTATTCCTTAGATCGGCCCTCGGACTGGTTGTACTCTACTGCTGTGAAGTCAACAGCTTCTATTTTTAGTTATGCCCTCCTCCCGGAGGTTCAGACCCTTGTCTCCCTATCTCTTAGCTAGGGCAGGCTGTGTACTCCTTCTGCTCCGGGGTACACCCCTACTCTTCTCCGGAATGGGCTATCAAGATCGGCCAGTCTTCTACTGTTAGTCCTCTGAGTTATGGACTCTGCTCCTAAGGGAGTGCTCAGCTTTGCCTAAAGCTTCCTTGAAGACCTACCGTCCTTCTCCTGACCCAGCTGATTCCTGGATCTCCTGGCCTTCCGGATTTGGAACTTCCTCCTCGCTGTGGTGAAGTTCCCATGAAGACCTCGCTACTGCGTCTACAGTACCTCCATCACAGTCTTACTTCCTACAACTCAGTGGGTAAGCTTTACATGGTACTAAGTCATTAATTCATTAAAAACTTAATGATGCTCCATGCACTCTAATGACTACTCTCCCTGTAGTCTTTGGGTTTTGCTGTTCTTCTCCTCTCAACTCCTACCCTCCATCCCTCGGGGGATGCCGGGGATTCAGGTTGGGCAAATGCCATCCCGTTCTGGGCCGGGCTTACGGGATCTCCCCCGGGCATCCTCAGCTAGGGAGTCCCCATATGTGAAGACTCATTCCTGCTTGTTCCTGGAGATAGCACAGTTACTTACCTGTAACAGGTGATCTCCGGAACAGCAGGAATTAGTCTTCACAACCCGCCCACCTCCCCTAGGAGTTGTATCTCTTTCTCTCTATTCCTTCCTCTCCTCTCCTTCTGGCTCAGCTATGAAACTCAACTGGGGAGAGGCAGTAGGAAGGGCGGGAAGCCACCGCGCAGGCGCGGGGGATGCTCCCAAAGGCTTTCTGATTGGATGCTGGGGAGCATTCCCGTGCAGGCTCCGTCGGCGACGTCTCCCATATGTGAAGACTAATTCCTGCTGTTCCGGAGATCACCTGTTACAGGTAAGTAACTGTGCTTTAAATAAACCATAAGATATAGTGACCAGACTTGCACACAATATTCAAGGAACGATGCAGAGACATTATAATATCTTTGGTTTTATTTTCTATTCCTTTCCTTATGATTTCTAGCATTCAATTTGCTTTCTTGGCCACAGATGCTCAGTGGACAGAAGGTTTCAACATACTATCTATGATGATGCCCAGATCCTTTTCTCGAGTGGTGATTCCTAATGTGGAACCTTGCATTTTGTAGTGGTCATTTGGGTTGTTCTTCCCTTAGTGCATAACTTTGCACTTATCCACATTAAATTTAATCTGCCATTTGGGCTCCCAGTTTCCCAATTTTTCACAATCCTCTTGTGTTTTAAAAAATTTCAATAAATTTTGTCTCATCTGCAGATTTGATCACCTCGCTCGTTATTCCCTTTTCCAGATCATTTATAAATAATGTATGTTAAAAAGCAGTGGGCCCAGCACAGATCCTTGGGGTACTCCACTATTCACCTGTCTCTATTGAGAAAATTGTCCATTCCATATTGTCCTGCTAGACTAGTCCAGACAAGTGGGTCGTGTTCCCCTACCTGCAGATTGTTGGAGACAAAGAACCAATGAAAAGCCCAGGTTTCAATGACATCACTCCCATGCCTCTGCCACCAGAAGTCCCTTCTTTGTCTCCAACAGAAGGTGGATTGATCTTCTCCTGTCTGAAGAAAATCTGAGGATTGAGAGGAAACAATGGATTAAATGTTCATGAATGACCACCTTGAGAAACAAAGGTGACTCTCTCACTTGAGTGTGATGTGGGAAGCTCCACTAGACTGCGGTCTTTTCAGTTGCCACAGGAGGAGGGAAAATTGGTTCAGCTCTACATTCTTACCCTGGATAAGAGTCTGTTGGACAGCCAGAAAATTGGAAGGATCTGGAAGGATGGCAGAATTCAGCAGCCTCACGCAACCTCAACGCCCCTCCTCTATCCCCCCTACTCTCTCCCGAAAATTGCAGAAGGCTCTCAGAGGGATCTGCCTGCCAGCCCCCTTAAACACAGTGCTGCACAGCCAGCCAGGAACACTGTTTCAGGGGAATAAAGCTGAGCCTGGCATGGATCCTCTGCCTAGATCTCTTGGGGTGAGTACCAAGGCTTGACCTCATCATTATGTTTATGTTTATGTTTATTAAAATTTGATATACCGCTCATTCAGGAAGATCAGAGCGGTGTTGGGAGGCTCCCGATTCAGTCTTCCTGGGATGCAATTCAGGGTGGACTGCTGGTGACTATTGGCATGGTGTGGGGGTTTCCTACCATTTTCTGCATGTGTTAGTAGCGTTTTTATCTATTGTGTGCCTGGTGGTTGCATGGTCCTAACATGCATTCTACCCATGCTGCTCCAATTCACGCCCCTTCCCTAGTGCCTGTAACACATGTTGAATAAATGCGCTGTTAATGCATGCCTCCGGGCCGTTACAGCCTTAGAATGTGCTGTTATGATACTTGCCTAACTCTCTATGTCTTCTTCCAGGAAACGTTGCTTGACCTATGGCGACGTGCCTCATCCCTGGATTCTGGACTTTGCATTGCAGCTTCTGAGTCAACCCTGGAGGGCCTGTTCTCCCCCTCCCAGCCAGAGATACAGTTAATCTGACTTTGCCTGACTCAGGGCAGGAGGTGATGAATGGTGCTATGGGTAAGGATATTCAACTTGAACACGTTCCTGGTGAGGGAAAAGTTCAAGATGCTCTCTCTTGGGACACTGCTGCCCTACCTCCACCAAGGTGACTGGCTCTGCTCCTTGGATCTCAAGGATGCTTGCACCCACATCCTGATTCACCCCTCCCACAGGCTTTACCTAAGATTCATGCTGGGGGCAGCACTACCAGTGCAGGGGTGCTACCGTTCGGCCTTGCCTCCTCTCCAAGGGTCTTTACAAAATGCCTGGCAGTTGTAGCTGCCCTTATGCGCCTCCAAGGTGCCCAAGTCTTCCGTTTCCTGGACGACTGGCTCATCAGAGGCAGCATACCTCTCGAGGCCAGGTGGGCCACAAGGCTCACTATCCACACCCTGCAGCATTTGGGGTTCATCATCAACTACCCCGAGTCCATCCTCTCCCCAGCGCAAGACTTGGAATTCATAGGGGTCCAGCTGGACACTCTGCAGATCAGGGCCTTCCTCCCTGTGGAGAGAGCCCACCACCTGATGCAGCTGGCAAGGGACATGCAGAGCTCCAGTTCAGTGTCAGCTCACCTGATCCTCTGCTTGTTAGGCCACATTGTCTCGACACTTCATGTTACACCTCTGGCCCGCCTGCATATTCAGGCAGCCCAGTGGTGCCTCCGTTCTCAGTGGACGCAGGCAGCAGACAGGCTGAGGGACAGAGTGAAGATCACCCACCAGCTGGCGGACTCTCTCACCTGGTGGCAGTCCCTACATCACCTCAGAGCAGTGATGCCCTTCCAGGCACCGTCCCCCAGAGGGTCCTGACAACAGACACTTCCCTTGTAGGCTGGGGCGCAAGTTGCAAGGGCCAGTGCACCCAGGGTACCTCGTCCCCAGAGGAATCCCTCCTGCAAATCAATCTTGAGCTCAGGGCCATTCTCCTGGCTCTTCAGGCCTTCCGCCACCTCCTGAGTGACCTCCTGGTCCTCATTCAGACAGGTTGCTATGTTCTATGTGAACAAGCAGAGGGGTACGGGCTCCTACTCCCTCTGTCAGGAGGCAGTGGCCCTCCACTTCTTTGCAGTGCGCAACCATATCTTTCTGAGGGCGGTGTACTTACCAGGCCAGGACAACTGCCTGGCGGACAGCCTCAGCCAGGTCCTTCGGCGTCACGAGTGGCGCCTGGACCCAAAAGTGACCCGAATGTTTTTCCACCTCTGGGGAAGACCCTGACTGGACTTATTCGCCTCCCTGGACTACTCACAGCTGCCCAAATTCTGCTCTCTTCAGCGATACTGCAGGAGGGTGGCGGCAGACACCTTCCTGATCTCCTGGTCACAAGGCCTGCTTTATACATTCCCGCTGATACCTCTGAGAGCCAAGTGCCTTTTCAAGATCCAAAGCGAGCATGCCTCGCTAATCCTGATTGCGCCCAGGTGGCCCAGGCAGTCCTGGTTCCCCCTGCTCCTCTCCCTGTCGGTGGCAACCCCAGTACCACTGGGCCGGGACCCATACTTCCTGTCCCAGGAGGGGGGTTCCTGCTACACCCCAGCCTGGAGACCCTAACTCTGATGGCGTGGCTGCTGAAAGGATAGCATTGGCCCCTTTCAACCTCCCAGGTAAGGTTGAGGAAATCCTCCTGGCCTCCCGGAAGTCATCCAGCAGAAGGGTTTATGCCTTCAAGTGGGGGATGTTCTCTGTCTGATGTGCAGAAAGGAATGAGAACCCATTCTTCTGTCAGGTAGAGCTTGTGCCGCAGAACTTGCTGCACCTCTCTCACTCGGACTTGAAATCTAACTCGGTGAGGGTGCATCTCAGCGCCATAGCGGCTAACCATCACCCTATAAAGGGGAAGCTCCTCCCAAGCCATCCTTTGGTCTCCAGATTCCTCAGGGGCCTCCTGCTATCCAAGCCCCCTCTCCGCCCTCCGGCAGCTGAATGGAACCTCAATGTGGTGCTCTCCCAGCTCCTCCTCACTTCTCTCACCTGCCTATCAACGGCCCTCATCATCGGCAGAAAAACCGCCGCTTCTGAGGCGCGCCTGCGCCTGAGGGCCTCGCCAGAGGGCCCTTTGGCGTCGGTCCGTGGCGTCTGCTGCTGAGGGTTACATTGGTGACATGGACTGGGTTGACGTGCTTCTAATGTGTGGTAACCTGCTGTTCCATGTTCCTCTCCTTCTCTTATCTGTGTGACTGTCTCTGTTCCTCTATTCTGTCCTATCATATAATTGGCGTTCTTTTCCTCTTTCCTCGAATGATATAGCATTGTAAACCGCTCTAATGCCTCTGGCCTGAGCGGTATATCAAATTCTAATAAACATAAGCATAAACTAGGCTACCATTCAAGCCTTTGGCCACCTGTCACCTGAAACACCCCTCTCCTGGAAGGAGGTCTTCTTGGTGGCGTTGACATCCACTCACAAAGTAAGCGAGCTGCAGGCCCTAGTGGCGGACACGCTCTATACTAAGTTCTATACAAAGAGGGTGGTGCTTCACACGCACTCCAAATTCCTCCCAAAGGTGGTGTCCGCTTTTCACCTCAATCAGGAGATAGTTCTCCCCACCTTCTTTCCATGACTGCATGCCAACAGGGAGGAGGTCGTCTTGCATATCCTGGATTGCAAGAGGGCCCTATCCTTTTATTTACAGAGGACCAAGGCCCATCAAAAAGCTCCTCAGCTTTTTTATCTCCTATGACCCAGCAGACTGCGGCTTCCTGTGATCAGTCGAACACTGTCCATCTGGGTGGCGGACTGCATTGCCCTCACTTATGAGCGTGCTGGCCTGTCTCTGGAATGCCAGATCACTGCTCATCGCGTGAGGGCTAAGGTTATGTTGGTGGCCAATCTATGCACAGTGCCAGTGCAAGAAATCTGTAAGGCCGCCATGTGGTCTTCAGTTCATATGTTCGCAGCCCACTATTGACTTCAGAGTGAGTCCCACAGGGACAGTGCCTTTGGCCAGGCAGTGATCAGTAGCATTCTCGGTGTATAGGCAACTCCTTCCCTCCAACCCTTGAGTGTTCAGGCTACTGGAGTTTTGGTGATGCTGGACGCTTGGGTCTGCAGAGTCTCTTGGCAGGGACTCACCTTCTGCAACTCACGACCTCCCTTGGGTCGCCGCCGCGGCTGCTGCTGTCGTGGTTTGGGCCCGGCAGCCTGGAGCTAGGGAGTCCCATATGTGAGGACTGACTTCCTGCTTGTTCCTGGAGAAAACATAGTTACTCACCTGTAACAGGTGTTCTCCAGGGACAGCAGGAATCAGTCCTCACAACCCTCCCTCCTCCCCTTGGAGTTGCGTCCTTTACCCTTTTGTCTTTTGCCTAAGCTATGTCATCTGACTGAGCAAGATGGCACCCTTGGGCTGGTAGGGGACCACGCATGCATGGTAGCATTCCCAAAGGCTTTCTTTGAAAGCTGGGAAAATGCTCTGCGTGGGCTCCGTTGGTGCCGACGTCACCCATATGTGAGGACTGATTCCTGCTGTCCCTGGAGAACACCTGTTACAGGTGAGTAACTACTCTTTTTGCACCTTCAAAGTTGTAGGCATGTTGTGTATATCACATGGTGCTAACTCCCAAAACTCCATTTTAATTCCAGGTTGTAATGCGACTAACAGGACAAACACAGAAGGGATGAATACTTTTCCAATGCACTGTATTTTCTTCCTGGATAAGGTTTCATCCTTGCGGTGCAGCTTCCCAGCGCTAGCTCCTTTTATCACACCTACTCTCCTGCTTCTCCCTCCTCACCCCTTCCATTTTTGATGCACATCTGGGACACTTTCAAAGCAGTACTAGCATCACCCTCTCTAAGGTTTTCTCCATCTCTCAGAAAGCTACCTGCTCCATGGATCCCATACCGTCATCTTGGCTTTCCGTTCCTTCACTCACACGTCTACCCTTCATTTTATCTATTATACATACTAGTCTTTCAACTGTCATGTATCTCCAGGAACAAACAGGAATGTAGTCATCACATATGGTATCGTGGGTACCGACGGAGCCTGCACGGGAACGCTCCCCAGCGTCCAATTAGAAAGCTTTTGGGAGCATCCCACAGCGCCTGCGTGCTGCCTTCCCACCTTTCCCAACTGCCTCTCTCCAGTTCTTCATTTTCCGCAGAGCTAGCAGGTCGTGTTCTTGTCACCGCAGAAAATTGTTCTTCTGTTTTGTTGTCGCGTCTGCCTTCCTCGACGCTTTACCGGTACCACCGTTTTTTTCTTCTTTCTTTCTTTTCTTAAAAAAAAACCAAAAAACTTTTTAGTTCTTTTCCTGTTTTTTTTCCAGGTGCACGCGCCTTTTTTGGGCCTTAGGCCCAGGATTTTTTCCACGATGGAAAAACCCTCCTCTGGTTTTAAAAGTGCACCAAGTGTGGCAGTACCATCTCCGTCACCGACACCCATGAGTGGTGTCTGAAATGTTTAGGTCCTGACCATTCCGTCTTGGAATGTATGGCCTGTGCCATGATGTCCAAGAGAGGTCGACAGAACCGAGCTGCCAAGCTCAGTACCCTGTTTCCCTCTGATGCAGCTTCGGTGGCATCGACGTCTTCCAGGGCTTCGTCTTCCTCCCGTGGATCTCAGGTAACTAAACATAAGTCTAGCCAGTCCTCAAAGGGTAGATCTCCTTCTAAGCATCGAGATGCCTCTGGCATTGCCCTTGAGGATTCTGCACCGGCAAAATTGCCCCGGCGGGAGGCTTTGGCTTCCAAAGCATTATCGGGGCTCCAGGATGTTCTCAAGGCCTCGACCTCGGCAGAACTACTGGTGCCATGCTCTGGGGTACCGGCGGTCTTCTCCGGTACCGACATCCAGGCATCTGCAGCGTCGATAGACCAGAGAGTCCTGGCTATTGAGCACAGTCTGGCGGCTCTCCTTGCGGCATCGACGCCCTCGGAACCGCGACAGACAATCCGGCCGGTACCGGTCCCGACGCCTGTATCGGTACCTGTACCAATGGCATCGACATCAGTATCGGTGTCTGCATTTCTGGTACCCAGTCATCCGATGCCTTCCGGTACCGATACCCTGGTACCGACTACTCCCGGTACCGACTTCGCTCGGTACGGGTATCGGGCTCTTCAAGAGCATCCGGACAGACGGTACTTTGAGTCCTCAGATGAATCTGAGGATTCTGACAGTTCTGTCGATGCAGGAATGCTTCTCCCAGAGGAGCCCTCCTCCCCTAAGTGCAGGATATCTCCTCCAGAGGATATTTCCTTCCAGGATTTTATCAGGGAGGTGGCACGGGGTCTGTCCATTACTGTGGCCTCTGAAACAGAGCCCAGAGCTAAGGAGTTGGAAATTTTACAATATCCCAAAACTCCTAAGGAGGCAGCTACCTTGCCTATTCATGAGATTTTGCATGATCTCATGTTAAGAATGTGGGAGACACCTCTTACCACCTCTCTTCATTCTCTCAGACTAGATACTCTGCATCGAGTCCCTCCTTGTCCTGGTTTCCAAAAAACTCAGCTTCCTCACCACTCTATTGTAGTGGAATCAGCTATGAGAAGGATCAAGAGTGCAAAGAGGCATGCCTCTAATCTTCCAGGACGTAAATGCAGAACCCTGGATGCTTTTGGACGTTGTGTCTTACAAGCTTCCATGCTTTCTGCCAGGATCAGTTCCTATAGTCTATACATGGGAATGTTCCTGAAGGAGGTCACAGGTGATTTAGAGGCTTTGAGTCCTCTTCTTCCTGAGGATAGAAGACAGGATTTTCTCACATTGGTCAAACATGCCCAAGATGTTTCTAAATTTGTCAACCATGCAGCTTTTGACTGCTTTGAGTTGTCACGCCCTCTTCTTGTATGTGTAGGCGGTCGCCTGGTAGAAGTGGACGTGACCACAAATTTATATCCCTTGTGTGTGCTGTTGTCTATGTTCCTTGTAGTTGTGAGCCAAGACGAATACAGCCAAGGTTTTGGGGTAACAATAAGTTTATTGTTGCACAGGAATTGATATCTACTACCCCTTTAAACAGAAATAAATGGATGCTTCTCCCAACCAAAATGAAGTTACGTGGTATAACACAGTCCTCCTGATAACTCTCAGGCAAGTTCGTTCCAACAGAATAACCAAACTTCTTTCAGCTTCAAACATTAAATGCTTTTCCTATTATCAACAGAGTCTTCATAAACAGCTTCATATAACAGATAACACAACCGTAGTGTACTCCTCTTTCACAGCTGCTTAATAGACTGAGTTTTACACTTTGGCAGCTCTCAGCCTCTCTCAGTGTAAAAGCTCCCTTGCAATTAGTCGGGCTTTGTTCAGTACTTCTCAACAACACAACGTTACACATCTCTCACTCTTTATGGCAATAAGCGCAATCTGTTTCCATGTCAGAGTATTCAGATCCTATCAAAGCTTCCTCAGTTTGCATAGGTTCCTCGTCTGACTCTGATATATCCTGCTTATTTACAGGGGCTTCCAGATCAACAGGCTTCCATTACTCTAATAAAGTGCTAAGCTGTTTCCAGCTAAAGTTCTTACTGGGAGGTAGGGTGGAGGAATTTAAAATACCAGACTCCTTTAACACAGCTTTAAGGGAATCTAAAGGGCTCACCTTTTTCCTGGTACTTCTAGCTTTCACTGGCTGGGCATAAGGCAAACATTTGTCCCCAAACTGCTTCACGGATTCCCTCGTGGCAAACTGCTCAGCAGGGTTTGTTTCCCACTCCTGTCTCTGCAGCACACAATCAGCTGACTGCTTCAAAGCACCTGTGCTCCTTTCAGAACTTGAGCTACAGACACGTTGCCTGCCTTGGGAATGTTTGGACAGCTTTTTAAACGGAACTCTGTTTCTGCCTAAGCTCCCACCTGTGTGCACAGCTTCAACGGAAGAGTCCTCAGAAGAACTTCTCTCTCTAGATAAGGTTTCCAACCTTTCCCTTTGAGGTTTAAAGGTTCTTCTCTCCTCCTTCTCTCTGCTGCTTGTCCAGTGATAATTCCTCTCTCTCTCAAGATGCTTTCCCAGGGGTTTCTCCAAGCACCTCTCCTGGAACTTCTCCTTCCTGTTCCTGTTCTCGGACTCTCTCTCAGTCTCTCTGCTGTTCCCCAGCACCTCCTCTTTTGGAACTGTTACTTCCTGCTTAAGTGTTTGGGGCTGTCCTATGGGCTTTTACTCCGCCCCCTTGCCTCTCACGTCAGCTCCCTTGGTTGTCATGGAGCTGAGGTGTGGCTCTCTATCTTTCTAAGCATAGAGTTTCTCTGAGTTGGAGGTTTAACCCTTTCCTTGCCTGTACTGCTGTCTGCTTCAGGGGAAAGAAACTGTTTCAACCTCCTGTTTCTAGTGCTTAACCCCTCTGCACCATCACAGAGTGCATAAGCAGAACCTCTGTCATTGCCATAGGTGCACGTAAAATTGCTTGGCTCCAGGCATCTGATCTGGAGCTCTGGGTACAAGACAAACTGGAAAATATTCCTTGTACTGGTGAGAACCTGCTTGGTCGAGATTGGCAAGAGAAAGCCAACGAAATGGATGTTGAAAACTCCACCTTGGACAGACTGTCCAAGTCTACAGCTGATCCTGCAAGAAAGAAATCTTTTAAGAAACCATTCTTTTCTAAAAAGAAAAAATTATATCCTGCTTATTCTCAGCAGGCGCGTTCTGCAGGTCAACCTGTCCGGAAAACTCAGCAACCACCCAAACAAAGGAAGGCAAAGACTGTTAAGCCTCAACCATCTCAACCTCCACAAGGTCTTTGACTTTCATCTAGAGAACGTAGCCTTCCTGGCCCTCAATGGACCAGAGCCTTCCACCATTCCAGGAAGGTTATGCCATTTTGCCCCCAGGTGGGAGCAGATAACAGGTTTTTACTCCCCCTATTTCCTTATCCCAAAGAAAACAGGGGGATACAGGCCTATCTTGGACCTCAGAGAATTGAACAAATTCCTTGTCAAAGAGAAATTCAAGATGATTTCTCTCAGAATTCTGCTGCCATACCTTCAGAGTCAGGATTGGCTTTGTTCTCAAGATCTCAAGGATGCGTACACCCATGTTCTTATCCATCCAACTCACAGAAGGTTCCTTCGGTTCCTTTTTCAAGGAAAGCACTACCAATACAGGGTGCTTCCTTTTGGCCTTGCCTCAGCACCAAGGGTGTTCACGAAATGCATGGCTGTGGTAGCAGCATTTCTCCTCACTCTAGGGATATTCGTCTTCCCCTACTTAGACGACTGGCTCATTCGAACCCCAACAGAGTCAGAGGCCAGGACTTCTCTATCCTGCACAATGCGTATCCTTCAGTATTTGGGGCTGGTAATAAACATCCCAAAATCCAGTCTAACTCCCACTCAGTCTTTAGAGTTCATAGGGGCTTTGCTGGATACCAGAAAGGCAAGGGCCTATCTCCCCCAGGCCCGCTGCCTTCGCATAGTGCAGTTAGCTTCTCAAGCAGTGCTAAAGTTTCATCTCACTGCCCGAGAAATGCTACAACTACTAGGCCACATGGCATCTACTGTGCATGTGGTTCCCTATGCTCGCCTCCATATGAGGGCAGCCCAGTGGTCTTTATCCACTCAATGGACCCAGGCATCAGGATGCCTGTCAGACAAAATAGCAAACACAAGTCGCCTTATTTTGTCCCTCCAGTGGTGGAAGTCCACTCAAAACCTGTTGCTGGGGTCCCCTTTTCAACAACCCTTACCCCAAGCAACTCTAACAACAGATGCTTCTCCGATGGGTTGGGGAGTTCATCTGCAAGACCTCTCCACCCAAGGCACCTGGTCTCCGCAGGAGACTCATCTACATATCAGTCTCTTGGAGCTCAGAGCAATCTTCCTTGCTCTTCGAGTGTTCCACACCCTGCTCAGCTACAAGACAGTCCTCATTCATATGAACAATCAAGTAGCCATGTTCTATGTGAACAAGCAGGGGGGAACAGGCTCTCTGTCGCTTTGCAACGAAGCTTTGCGACTATGGGCCCTCACCAGAGAGCATCAGATTCATCTCCTGGCAGCGTATCTTCCAGGCATACAAAACTCTTGGGCAGACAGACTCAGTTGAGTTCTGCTTCCACACGAGTGGTCTCTGCATGCAGACCAGGTGGCCAAGATTTTTCAAATTTGGGGAACCCCGGACATAGACCTCTTTGCAAGTCCGTGGAATGCCAAACTTTCCCGGTTCTGTTCCAGAATTCCGGCTCAGGGGACTCAGGCCAGGGATGCTTTTCTCCTTTATTGGGGTCAAGACTTCCTGTATGCCTTTCCACCCATTCCCCTAATTCCCAAAACCCTGTTCAAGCTTCAGAGAGACAGAGGCCATATGATTCTCATAGCTCCACATTGGCCAAGGCAAGTGTGCTACCCTCTGCTTCTACATCCCTCTCAAGCTCCCTCCCTGGAGTTAGGGTCTGCTCCAGATCTCCTATCCCAGGAGAACGGAATGTTATGGCATCCCAATCCCCAGTCTCTGCATCTCAGGGCTTGGTTGCTGAAGGCCTAGATCTCCATGATCTTAATCTCCCTCAGCAAGTAAAAGATATTCTTTTTGCTTCCAGGAAACCTTCCACAAGACGCTCTTATGCTTTCAAGTGGAAAAGGTTTCCCATATGGTGTTCGCAAAAGGGTCTTAACCCCCTTGCGATACCTCTGGAATCATTGCTGGAGTATCTCCTTCATTTATCCAATGCAGGACTTAAGACTAACTCAGTAAGAGTCCATTTGAGTGCTATTGCAGCTTCCTTTAAGCCTCTAAATGGACAGCCTATTTCCTCTCATCCTCTTATAGCAAGATTTATGAGAGGCCTTCTTCTAACTAAGCCTCCCATTAGGCCTCCACCGGTGGCATGGGACTTAAACCTGGTTCTTGGGCAGCTCATGAAGCCACCTTTCGAACCTTTAGCTACTACCTCCTTGAAATTCCTTTCTTGGAAGGTTATCTTTCTCATTGCAATCACATCAGCACGTCACATTAGTGAGTTGCAAGCGCTAGTAGCTGATCCACCTTATACAAGGTTCCATCATGACAAGGTAGTCCTTAGGGCTGATCCACACTTTATGCCAAAGGTGGTCTCGCCTTTTCATCTGAACCAAGCGGTCTACCTACATGTGTTTTTTCCAAGGCCTCATGCATCTAATGCAGAGAGGAATCTTCATACCTTGGACTGTAAAAGAGCTTTAGCCTTTTACTTACAAAGAACACAGCAACATAGAAAGTCCTCTCAACTCTTTGTTGCTTTTGATCCTTCTCATTTGGGACTTCCAGTCTCCAAGAGAACACTGTCTAACTGGATTGCTCAGTGTATTTCCTTCGCCTATCAGAGTAAGAACCTTTCTCTGGAGGGCCATGTCACAGCTCACAATGTGAGAGCCATGGCAGCCTCAATGGCTCATCTGCACTCTGTGTCTATCGACGACATCTGTCGAGCAGCCACCTGGGCCTCGGTTCATACCTTCACAGCCCATTACTGCTTGGACAAGGACTCCGCCGGGATGCCTTGTTTGGTCAGGCTGTTCTCCAACACCTGTTCCATACCTAATCAACTCCTACCCACCATCCCTGGTAGGATGCCAGAGATCCATGGGGAGAAGTGGAACCCTGTTCAGGGGCACACAACTTCTGGGGTCTCTCCCTGGCACCTAAAGCTAGGGAGTCCCCATATGTGATGACTACATTCCTGCTTGTTCCTGGAGATAGCATAGTTACTCACCTGTAACAGGTGATCTCCGGGAACAGCAGGAATTTAGTCCTCACAACCCACCCACCTCCCCTAGGAGTTGTATCTCTTTATCTATCTCTTTCCCTTTCCTTCTCTCTCTCTTTGTCTCAGCTTTAAAACTCAACTGGAGAGAGGCAGTTGGGAAAGGCGGGAAGGCAGCACGCAGGTGCTGTGGGATGCTCCCAAAAGCTTTCTAATTGGACGCTGGGGAGCGTTCCCACGCAGGCTCCGTCGGTACCGATGATACCATATGTGAGGACTATATTCCCGCTGTTCCCGGAGATCACCTGTTACAAGTGAGTAACTATGCTTTCCTGCTACTTGGAAGCAAGTTTATTTATTTATTTATACATCTTTTCTATACCGCCACTTCCAGAGATCAGTGGCGGTTTACAGGTAACATAAATTTTAATAATAGAGCACTATTATTTTACATAGAACAGATTTAGAACAAATAACATTCAGCTATTAAATGTAACTCAAAATACAATTAGATAACAGGAGAGGTAGGAACGTTTGAACTGGGTATGAATTAATTAATGTTTCAAAAGATAATATGTCAACAGTAAAGGGATATATTTACATTAAATTACAGTTATTCACATTAGCGACAAGCAATTGCGTTCAAAGAGTAAGCTTAATCTAGGTGAGAAATGTGAATGTGTCCTTCTTCCCTTATTAAAGAAGCCCTCTTTAGTTTCCTGCCAGCTTTAGACCTGTGTCCAGTCTGCCCTTCCTTTCTAAGCTGCTAGAGAAACTTGGTCTTTGAACAATTAGCTACACACCTCGAGACCCCAAATTCTTGCCATCCTTGCCAATCTGGGTTTCGCGCTGGTCACTCCACCGACACCATTCTGCTATCACTTCTTAGTGAGATGCATCATACCTAGGATCATGGAAATATCACTCTTGCTATTTCCTTGAACCTATCATCGACCTTTGATCTTGTTGATCACAATTTCCTCCTCACTCACTTGCACGACATTGGTCTTTGGGGTACCATGCTTAACTGTTCGGCTCTTTCCTATCAGAGTGCTCCTTCACAATCACTATGGGTTCTCTTTCTTCTCCCATCTGTTCTCTCTTCTGTGGCATCCCCCAGGGATCAGTCCTGGCCCCTTTTCTCTTTAATATCTTTTTGGACCCACTTGCCCTTCTGATTCAACTGCTCGGTGTCTCATTTTACAACTATGCAAATGATATTCTTCTGCTCTCCTATACTAGTCCTCTGAGCCCGATCTCTCGCACATGAATGTCTGCCTCACCCATGTCATTGCGTGATCATCATCTCACACTTAATCCATCTAAGACCACAGCCATCTGGCTTTCCGGCTCGCTGTCCACTCCCTCTGTTTTTCCCAGTCTCGATGATGTTCCCATCAATTTTGTACCTTCCTTTCGCTATCTTGGCATTCTCCTAGATTCTGCTCTTTCTTTTCATGAACACATCAGTCTAGTGGTACAATGCTCCTTTTGTTTTCTCCACCGCATTCGTGCAGTCTGTTCCTTTCTATCCACCTCTGCTCTCACTACTATTCTTGTTTCTCTTGTGCTTGCTCATCTCGACTACTGTAACTCTGCTTTGGCTGGACTCTCTCAGTACGAACTTCGTCGCCTCCATCTTATCCAACATACAGCAGCATGACTAATTTTCCATGTTTCAAATTTCAGCCATATCACTCCCCTGCTCATCTGTTTACATTAGCGTCCGGTTTCATTTCACATCCAATTTAAGATTCTCACTCAGGTTCACAAAACACTTCACACCAATCTTCCGCAATACCTGTCCTCCCTCATTGTACCGCATACTCCTTACCATTCTCTCTGCACCATTCATATAAACTGCCTTTTTCTCCCCCCCCCCCCCCCTCAGGCACACTTAGAATACACGCGTCACTCCGCTTCTTATTTCCTTGGCCATTTTCTCTGGAATAAATCTCCCATCGACCCTCCGGTTAGAACTATCTTTTCCCAAGTTCAAATCACTGCTCAAAACTCACTTATTCTCCATAGCATATAACCTTCTATTGGACCCCTCCATAATCCTACTTCCCCTCCCTAGCTACGCTCTCTAGTCTGCTCTCTGATGCCCTGTCCTTCTTTCCTGTCCATCATTGGCATTGATTTCTATATGTATTTATAATTTTGGTTTTATCTTTGTAAACCGCTCTGCTATCCCTCACTAAGGGCGGTTTATCAAGTACTAAATATTAAATGAAACGAAACACAAAGTATGCTGATTTTGAGAATTCTCAAATATTTTGCACAGTTTTTATTTTTTGTATAAAATCTCCTGTGGTTTTGTTGATGAATGATTTGATGAATTTTCACATACTGCTGGTGTTAGTTCCTTTCGCCAGTTTTATTGAATATGTATCTTCAGTCATGAGCTGCATTTATTTATGATCTTAGTCTGAAAACCTATATTTACACTGTAATGGTGATCTTTTTTCATCAGCAAAATAATTTGAAAGATTTCTTTTGTTTGTTGCCTATTGGCTAAATCAAAATAGATGCAAATTAAACCTTTACAAGGCCAAGATCCGGTGGTTGAGTAATGCTGCTTTCCCTGAGGATCTTCCCACTTTATTCTTTCAAACAATTATCTTTGTCCTTTGTTCAGAATTAATCAATTTAGACAGTGTTATTGATATGACCCTTTCTTTTATTCCACAAATCAAAGCTGTCCAAAAAAAAGGCATTCTGTAGAATGAGGCTGGTAAAGCATTCCTGGTCTTGTTTGTGACTGCAAGATTTCCATTCAGTTATGCAAACTGTTGTTTTAAGTAGTTTATTTATAAGTTATTTATATGGGACCATGTCAAAAAGTCATGCTCCTCCAGTCCAACTCACTGGTCACCCAGTCAAAAAAATAAATCAAATCTGTTTTAAAAAATACCTACTCCTAATGAAAACATGCTGTTTCAGATCCTGTAATTCATTGGATTCCAGCATTTCCATCAGTTTGCTCACCACCAAGTTAAGAATAATCATCCTATGTTCCTTATTGTTCCTCCAGTTTAGTCCTCAACCTCTGGGTAGTGAACCTCCTCCTGCAGCTTGGAGACTGGGCATGTCAAACTTATGACATCACTGGATATAGCCTGCTGGTCTCTTCCATCAGCCCCCAGTGTGTCCAGTCTCCATGTAGCAGGAGGATGTAGTGAGCCTAGCTTCTGGGCTCACTTGGGGGAACAGATAAGGAGCATTTAGTGTGACAAATTCTATTCTGATTTTACTTTTGATTTTTACCTTTAATTTTACTTTTAATTCAGTTACCTTTGGTTAATTGGCAATCAGGGATTCTTTCCCTTTAGTTGTTACGAGCAAATTTCCTTATATTTACAGTAATTTTAAATTTGAGCCTGGCTCTTTAAATTAGTAGCAGCTCTCACCTTCCCTCCTTGTCAGTTATTTTCACTTACTGCAGGCATTCGCCGGTGCGGATCTCTCTCCCTTGACGATACGGGAGAGAGCTCCGGGACCCGTACAGCCACACTGAAGCTGTGTGAGACAGAGCCTCTCCGTTGCTGCGGGATTTTACTTTTACTCTGTGGAACCGGCTGAGCGGTCCTCGCCGTGGCTGCCGGGCGCAGCAGCGCAGCTTGAGGATCGGATGAATTCAAGGCGATAGGAGCAGGCTGCGTGGCTTTCAGCCCTGCAGGTAAGGCCTTCGGGCTCTGTCGGTCTGCTGAGGCCTCCTTTTTGCAGCGGCTGCTGTTCTTGGCGCCAAAATTTGTTGGCAAAGGGGCGGCCATTTTCTCTCTAGCTATTTGGACCGCGTGGCGGGAGTTGCAGTGAGCTGCCGGTGTGAGGAAGACAACAGGCAGAATAGCTAGATTTTTAGGTCTAGTGTTTCTTTCTTTTGTTTGTAGGTTTTTTGAGGCTCGGGGGGGTTCCTCAGCCTTAAGGGGGCTGTTGTCAGTCCTCTTTATTTTTAAGTTTATTCTTAGTTTTATAGGACAGCAGTTTTGGCATTGATCTCTGATGCCACATGTTCTCTCCCTCCTAATCATGTCTCTGAGGAGCATCTGTTAAGTCCCGGGATATTAGTCAAATTTCCAGCTTTTAGGTTCGTCAAGGGCAGAGCCCTAACTTGTAGTTGGAAGGAGGGACAGGCTGGAAGTGTGCTTGAGACAGTAGCTTTTTTTTGTAGTCACGGTCTGAAAATGTATTCTATAGGGAAAGTTGCCCAAACGCCTGTGGTTTCACAGGGACAGGTTTAGGAAAGCTTAGGATATAAAAAAAAATATATAATAATAATAACAGTTAACCAAGAAGTGCCTGTGCTATGGTCTATGGCCACCAGAGGGCAGCTGGTACACTCAATGGTGCCTTTCTGTGACCGTGTATATGCAGCCATCATCAGATTGATCTCTGCAAGTCAGGGAAGAAATAACCACAGGGCCACCTCATGGGCTCTCACGGGTTAGTGATAAACAAGCAACTGTAATGTTCTGCAAATCAAGATTATATGACCAAGATTTAAAGCTCTTAACTTCTGTATTGTTTATCAGACTCTGGTGCCCTAAAGGCCACTGGATGGCAGCGCTGCTCATGAATCACATATAGTATTCAGTGCCCCATCCCTGGGGGGGTTTGTAAAATACGAAATCGTATTTTTCATCAGGTTCACACAGGCAGCAACCTCTAAGACCTCCACTTGCAAGGTTGTCGGTGTATCCCACCGTTATTTCTCTGACTGCAGGAAGGCCGGGGGTTGCCTGTGTGTTTCATAGCTCCACTTAGCATGCCCTTCCCAGGAAATTCTCATCTATTCCAAGAGCCTGTGCTGTCAGAGCAGGGCTTTAAGCACTTAGCAGGGGCACTGACCCGTCTGTGCCATCTTGTTAAAGGGCCCGTGCTGAGGGTGAAGAGAAGGACGTCTAGGTAGCACAGTCTGGGGCTTAGCGCTCCAGGGCACTGGAAAGTTTCATAGCGGAAGTCAATACTCTGTGTATGCTCCATGCATTCAGCCTATGTTCAAGCGTGCTTACTGCACTGTGTTTGGGTGATAGGTGCTGGGTCACCTGTATATGTAGATGTGCATTTGGTATGTGCTCACAATTGCTTAGGCATGATTTTTGGGTGCACTCTTTGCAGAGTGAGACTACATTTCTTTGCACAGACTGTATTATCAAGCTAAGGTAATTTCTCCAGTAATGGGGGGATGTCGATTGTAATAAAGTGCGTGAGGTCCTCATGGTGTTACATGGGGTTGGAGATGCAGTCGTGGGATCTGCTGTGGAGTGAGCCGTCCGGAGGAGCTACAGTGTCACAGTCACCAGTTTCCCTTTCTCTTTGGGCTTTGCTCCCAGATCCTAGCCCCTCTTTCTCTCTGATGTCCAGGACGTAAGGTCCCCGGCCCACTGGACAATCTATTCTCAGCCTTTTCTCAATGCTGGCAGAAGGACTGGGAGAGCGAGAAAGAAAAACCAGGAACCAGCATCAGCTCTGATGTCTCTCCACTGTCAGTATTTGCTACGGTCACATATTCCCAGTCAGTTATTTATTTGAGTATACTGATTGCCTACTGGTCAGGATGGCATACAGTCGATTACGGTATTTCTATTTCCCTTGTCTCTGAAGGGCTCGCAATTTATGTTTTGGTACCTGAGGCAGAGGGTTAAGTCGCTTAATGAAGGCCAGTAGGACCACCTGTTGGACCAGAAACCCCAGTTTTTATGGCCCAAGGTTGGTGGTCTCGATTGGAATTCAAACCCTTGGTCCTCTGGCAACTTGCCTCAACCACTAGGCCGCACTGCTTCGTGTGAGCTAGCCACAGGACCATAGGGCCAGGCGCAGTCTGTTACTTTCAAGGCAGAGACCTTGGGGAGGTTCCGTTCATAAGGATATGAGAAATGCCATACTGGGTTAGACCAAGCGCTTTCAGGTCCAGTATCCTGTTTCCTAGGGTAGCCAATCCAGGTCTTAAAGACCTGTCTGGTTTCCAAAAAGACAAATAGGCTACTCAATGCTTGTATCGGGGCAAACGATGGATTCATGTATGCTCATATTTTAAGGGTTCCATTGCTTATACAACAGATGTGACGCTCTGTTGGGTTGTGTGCCTTGTAGAACATCTTGAATTGGTGAAAGTTGTTATAAAAAAAAAATTAATAATTTTCCAGCTTCTCTCTAATAAAAGGTTATGGACCTTTCCTCCGGGAGCTTGGCCAAAAACTTTGTTAAACTCCGCTACGTTCGGCTCTTGGAGTACACAGGAGACCAGTGGTCAATGAACCGACTATAAATGCGAGTGATATGCCAGGCGTTGCAGGCGTTCGAAGCTATGGTGCAAGGTCGAGCGGTTCGAGTACTGTCCGACAACTCCGCGGCGGTGGCCTACATCAATCGGCAGGACAGAACCGGAAGTGTGGCCATAGAGGCCGTGGCAGAGAGTCTGTGTGTGTGGATGGAGCTTTGGCTGCCAGTGTTTTTGGTGGCGCATGTTGCGGGTAAGGACATTTTGACGGCGGATTGCCTCAGCTGGGTTCGGAGGGCCCCGCAAAGGGAAGCGGCGGCAAAGGAGTCCATTTCTGGATAGATTGGAGTGGCGAGTGCGTCGGCTTATCTTCTACGTGACCGTGCAGTCCCAGGGAGTTACGAGCTCACTCTACCAGAGTGCAAGCGTCTTCTTGGACGGAGCACAGTTTGGTTCCGCCAGTGGACATCTGTAGAGAGGCCACTTGGTGTCTCTCCATACTTTCAGTAAGCACTACCGCCTAGATGTTCTGGCGCTAAGGATACCGTTTTCAGGGAAGCGGTGTTGAGATCCGGCTGGAGAAGGCTCTCAAGAAGATCCTATCTCTCCTCTCCAACGAATCCCTTGACCCAGACGAATTGGTATCCAATTGGGATGACGCCCTCAGAACTGCTGCCTGGCTCCCATCCACCAACAAGAACCCAGCAAAACGGGAACACGCACCATGGTACTCCCAGGATCTACGAGCTTCGCTTCCCCACCTACGCAGACTTGAGAGACAGTGGCGACACACCCGGACCTCCGAGGCACTCAGTGCATACTCAGCTCACCTACAGTTACATCGAGAAAAAACCATGGAAAAAAGAAAACAGTACCATTCTGAATTACTAAAGCGATCATTGAACAAACCACATGACCTATTCAACATTGTTAAGTCCTTAACAGGCGATCCAGCTCTAGCCCAATCACCTATGCCCCAGCCACAAGACTATGCCAATTACCTACAATCAAAGTCGATCCAGACCGACCAGTTTGCAACCATCATATCCTCCGTCACCTCTCATGTGCCCTCCCAACCATCTTCTCTGCTGAAATTCTCCGAAGTATCCAACGAAGAGATCGTAGATATTATCTCCACTATTAACCTCACCACTGCTCCTAACGATCCTTGCCCTGCAAGCTGGATTAAAGAGTTGCGCCATGACCTCAGTCCTACCATATGCAGAATCCTAAACCAATCCCTCTCAACAGGGTCCTTTCCTCAAAGCTTAAAATACACATCAATCCGCCCTCTGTTAAAAAATAGCAAACTCGATCCATCTAACGTTGAGTCCTTCAGACCAATTTCGAGCATCCCTCTGCTTGCCAAAATCATCGAGAAGGTAGTCCAGCGACAAATTCAACACCATGTCGACATTGAAGCACCTCTGGACCCATCCCAACACGGATTCAGAGAAGCACACAGTGTCGACACCATCTTCACAACCCTCTTCAACAACCTAGTAACAGGACTTGACAACATCCACCAAGGATATGTCCTCATCTTCTTGGACATAGCAGCCGCTTTTGTCTCGGTGAACCACGAGACACTTTTACTTCGCCTCAAAGAAAAAGGGTTACAAGGCTCAGTGCTAGCCTGGTGTAAATCTTATTTGTGCAATAGATGGCAACAAGTCAGAGCAGGCTCCACGACATCAGAGCCATTTCCACTGAAACAAGGTGTACCTCAGGGCTGATCCCTACATGCAGCCCATCTGTGCTTTAATCTGCTCCTTCAATGTCCAGTGCCTTGCCTATGCAGACGACATCCTCATTTACACACCCTTCAAGATTGATAAACCGGACTTCTCTCCAATATCAAGATGCTTTTAAGCGGTAGCAGACTGGCTCCTTTCTCAAAATCTACAAATTAACCACAGCAAAACGGATGTCCTATTCGTCACGAGAAATCAGAAGTTCACACCACCTCCCTCACTACAAGTCAACAACATTGAACTGAAGGCAAAACCCACAATCTGCTATCTAGGCATTACTCTTGACCAGCGACTAGACATGTCAGCACATGTCAAAAACACCACAAAAACAATTTATCACAAGATCCGAACACTACGTCATCTCCGCCCACTATTGGACTTCTCTGACTACAGATCAATCTTCCAAGCCTTAGTTATCCCACATCTCGATTTTGCTAACATCATCCTCCATGGACTCCACAGTCGACTCTAAGCCCACTCCGACTTGCCATGAACTCAGCTGCAAGGGTACTAGTAGGACTATCAAGGTCAGACCATATAACGCCAGTCCTGAAGAACCTACACTGGCTGCCGCTGCAAGCCAGAATCCACTACAAGACGCTAGTCCTGACATTCAAAGCCCTCAAGAACCAGCCACCCACGCCTATCAGTAAACTTCTCCACAGCACACCAGTCAACAGAATCAGGAGATCTACATTGATGAATACACTTGAAGTACCTAAGTTGCTGATAAAATGTACAAAGACAACAGCCAATAGAGCCTTCTCCATTTTCGCACCGATGGCCTGGAATGCCCTCCCAGCGGAAATTTGAGCTATATCCAATCTAGTGTTATTCAGAAAAGCTCTCAAACACCACTTGTTCCTACAACATTACTCTGATACCAATTCCGGAAAACACACAACCATCACTTTACCTTCTTACCTAGCCCGCTCCATAGTTCAGCCTCCCGTAGAGAATGGTTAATCAGCTTTCCCCTACATCCTCTCCCTGACCCAGGAGCTTAGGCCTCTGCTTAAAGATCCTTATATGTCCTTCATACGAATGTCTATAATTTGTATATAGTTCTCCTACATTCCCTCCCTGACCCAGGAGCTTAGGCCCCAGTTTAAAGTTCCTTATATGTCTTTCATAAGAGTGTCTGTAATTTGTATATAGTTCTCCCGGTTCTTCCATGTTTTACTACCCCTGTTCAATGTAAACTCAATGTGACCTGTTACATTGTAGTATGTTCTGTTTCAACTGTAAACCGCACTGATTTTAATAGCGCGGTATATAAGAAACATAAATAAAATAAAATAAATAAATAAAGGTCTCTCCCAATGATTACTGCTCTGATACATCCCAGAGGTTGAGGACTAAACTGGAGGAACGATAAGGAAATAGGAATTACATTTACCTGGTAATTGTGGTTCCTTGAGTGACTCCAGTTTAGTCCTCATTCCCGCCCGAGGATGGGGTCTTAGCAGTGGTCTTTCTGTTGGGGGAAGTGCAAGGTTAAAAGTGGATATAGGCCTTCACTGGTGTTCAGTTGTTTTGATGCTTCCATTTGTTTTGCGCTATATTGTTATATTATGATATTGTTATATATATTGCTATATTGCTCTGGATTGTTTAGGGCTAGGCATTCGACGGAAAGGAGAGCATGCAGGAAGCAGTCCCTTTCCTTCTGGAAGGGGAGTAGTAGGTAGATAGGTTATATGATCAGCGTGCCCTTGAATATAATAAGTTTAAAAAAAAAAGTTACTGATTTTTTGCTCCTTTCAGTCTGCTTTGTCAATAGTTCACTGGGGGCTGATGGGAGAGACCAGCAGGCTATATCCAGTGATGCCATGAGTTTGACATGCCCAGTCTCCAAGCTGTAGGAGGAGGTTCACTACCCAGAGGTTGAGGACTAAACTGGAGTCACTCAAGGAGCCACAATTACCAGGTAAGTGTAATTCCTATTTTCCAGTCTCCTCCTTCCACTTCTGTGGAGAGGGAACTACATCTGTCCATCTCCAGTTATTTCCTGACTCTAAAGAAGCATTGAAAAGTTAGAGGGTGGAGGGTCAGAACTTTCCTGAGTTTCTTCAGTACTCGTTGCTATATTTTTTCTGACCCAGTAGCTTTGTTTACTTTTATTTTAGCTGGTTCCTCATAACCACAGTCTTCTGAAGATCATTATAGATCTATCTCATTTCCATTCCTGACTGTTTTCTACAGTCCTACTCTTGATCCTTCATCTGTGAATACAGAACAGAAATAACTCATTAAGCAGTTCTGCATTATCCTTTTCAATTCTGCTTTAGCCTCTTCATAATCCTCCTCTCCACCCTTGAATCTGATAGTGCCATATTTGCACTTCCTCCTGTCACTTACATATTAAAAAAAACAAAAAAAAAGTATTGTTCACCCATTTTACTCTCTTGGTTATGTTTTCTTCCATTTGCGTCTTGGTCCTCCTGTGTACTTTTGTCAGCTTCTTTTAGCTATTCCAGATATTGGTACTCCTCTTTCTCTTCCTGTGATCTTTTGAAGTTCATTAATCTCTTCCCTTAATTAATCTGCTTCTTTTGACAATAGTAGTGGCCTCTTTTTCCTCTTACTTTTATTTACTTTCCCAACAAAAAGATTTGCTGCCCTTAAAATCAGTTTTGATCAATGCTTTTCTGCTTATCTCAGATGTTGTCATCCACCTAATGCTCCTTGAGGTTTTTCCCCTCTTGACAGTTGATTTTCTTAAAGTCTTCAACCTTCACTCTTGAATGATCCTTCTATACCTGTATTCTTATGCAAGTATGACAGTGAGCGTTAGCAATAAATTTGAGAAACTGATATCATAATCCACGTGCCCTAACTTAGGAGTGAGGCTAATGACTGTCATGTTATGCGCAAAACTAAAACGGCACCTTAGATACTCCTCTACCTACAACCACTTCCTATAAAGCTCATTATCTATGCAAACACAGCCAAACACATCTTCTTTTCATATAATCTTAAATCGGGAGAAAAAGACCTCAAGATGGCTCAAATCCCACCATGCAGCAATACACAATTACAATAGGGGAAAGCGAGATACTCGCATCACTGGTCTTAATAAAACTCCCGTTTTATTAATCTTTTAATAACATAACTCAAATAGTATTAAGAGCTTTTTAATCAATTATCAAAAAATCTTTAAAGCAGAGAATGAAATTTCATCCACACTTTATCAACATTTTTCTAATTTTAAAAAAAATCGCAAATTATCTTCAAGTCACAAGTATCTCCAAAGTGATAAAGCAGCCTCCACTCTTTTCTCCTATCTTCTCCTTGGATACAGCGACTAGCATTCACTAAGGCATAAGCCTTCCATCTCCAACTGAACCCTATTGCAAAAGCAAAGGCTCAGTAGCAGCTCATAAACGTTATAAACTTACAAACATATACTGTACTTATCTTAATTCTCTTCGCTCTCCAAATGTCATCGAAACAAAGCCCAACAAAGATCTTCGATTCACCTTAAAAAAGGCTTCATCAGGGGCTCGCAGTTTTCATTCCTGGGTTTGGTGTTCGTTTGGAGCATCAGTATTTTTTGGCTGGGACCTGTCTCACCATTAGCTCTGGGGTCTGTGACTTAAGGAGCTATTCTTCTGTGGATGCTACTCAAGGCTTCAGCCCGCTACAAAAAGAAAAAGTCTGACCCAGGGTAGGCTGGGGTCGATTTTTTTCTACCTATTTGTGACTTCATATAAGGTGATTTTCAGGAGGATCTGTGGTTGGGCTTGGGCTAACCTCAATTAAGCAGGCTGCTATGGCTAAGCGGGGCTGCTTATGGCTCCTCACTGACTCTGTGTAGGCAGTGGAATGTGCATTCTCCTGGATTTCAAACATGTAAACCACACCGTACGATTTCCTTATTTTCATATGAAGACATTATGCTCCGTTATTGTGGTGATCAGGAAGGGGGAGTTCCTTCAAACTCTGGACCTCATGGAGGCATACTTGCACATTCCAATCCAACCGGATCATTATCGGTTCCGGAGGTTCGTGGTACTGCAGGGTCATTTTCAATTCCAGGCGTTACCCTTTTTTTTTTTTCAAAACTTAATTTTATTCATCGCATAAAAACTTACAAAGTTAAACAACACACCATCTCCGGGGGAGTGAACTCTTATCCCCACCCGGAGAGCAACGTCATGCAACGAATACAGTATTTTATAATATTGCCCCTCCTACCTCCCCCCCCCCCCCCCCGCACACCCTCCCACCTCAGCTACACAATCTATCTGTCAGATTGCCCACACGCCCCCTGCACTCTATCTCCTAATGGCCAATATGTAGGAGCTCATTCTGACACCGGGCTCCCAGGGTCTCGATATAGGTGCCCCACATCTGAATGAAAGTGGTCCAACCCTTGACACTGCCCCGTGCATGCCACCGCTCCATCAGCATGACCTGGTGGAAACAGTTTCGCCATTCCACAAACGTGGGAGAGCGCTGCTCACGCCACAAGCGCAGAATAGGGCCTTTCCCCACCAGACAGGCCTTCCGCATAAATAACCGATCCATACGCCAGGTCGGGCAGGAGGGATCCAGCCTGTCCAAAACCACAAAGACACCCGTCCAACGCACCCACAACTGCAGCAAGTCGCTGATATAGGCTCGTATCCGAGCCCAGTATGGCTGAATGTGGGGGCAAGCCCACCACATGTGTAGCAAATTAGCTAGAGACGCTGAACAGCGTGGGCACCGGCCATCCTCCGTCAAACAGCTGCGGAAGGCACGACGCGGTGAAAAATAGGCTCTTGTGAGGCACTTGAATTGTATCTCTCTCCACTTCGCCCCCATCGCCAGAACAGCAATCCGGCATAAAGCTGCCCTAATAGTGCCCGGGACAACCTCCCTCCCCAGTTCCGCTCCCCAAGCCACCTCCACCCCACGGTAGTCAACGGGGGTACGAAGGCTGTCCAGGCGGGCCCTCAGGCCCGCTATCGTAGGAGGGGTTTCCTCCTCCAAAGCAAAAAACCCTAACAGCTGTTCGGAGCGCCTCGACGCCAGCGCTTCCCGAGGTAGGGAGGAGATGTAATGAGAGGCCTGTAAAAACGCAAAGGTATGTTTGGACGTCAAATCATATTCCTGACTAAGGACCTGAAAAGATTTAGAGTGGCCATTGACCTCAACCAGATGTCCTACTAGGCGTAGGCCCTTCCGTCTCCAGTCCCGAAACCCCCAGGACCCTGAACCAGGGGCAAAGTGAACATTACCTTGCAAGGGCAGCCAGCAGGACGCCGTCCAGGGCGTCCCCCAGCGGGTGTTAAGGTACCGCCAGGTCCGCTGCGCCGAACCAAATAAAACACTGTTCACCAGACGGCTTGGTAGGTTTTTGGGCCGAGTATGTAAAGCCCCTAATAGCGAGAGGGGCGCTACCAGCGCCTCTTCCAGGGGTGTAGGTGTGTATGTTGCCGTCTGCCCTAGCCAATCTCCAAGGTGGCGGGCCTGACAGGCCAATGCATAGGTACCCAAGTCTGGAAGCCCCATCCCCCCCTCGCGCCACTTCCCCACCAGCCGAATCAGAGGAATACGAGCCCGTGCTCCGCGCCACAAAAATGTCCGGATCAGCCGCTCCACCTGCCGCAGATCCCTCCGGTAGAGCCAAACCGGCAATGTTTGCAGCCAATACAGTAGCCGTGGCAAAATTACCATCTTGACCGCCGCCACACGTCCTGACAACGACAGTGGCAGGGGCCCCCAGGCCACAAGTTGGGATCTTATATGGTTCACCATCCAGTCCAAATTACTCCTGTAAAGGTCCCGCGGTTGCCTAGTCAAGTGAATGCCTAAGTAGGTAAAGTACGAGTTTGCCCACTTCAAGGGAAATCGACCCGCCCAGCTTTTTTGTAGGGCCCCCGAGACATCCAGGGCCTCCGACTTATCCCCATTAATCCGCAGTCCAGAGAAACGGCCGTATGCCTGAAATTCAGCCATCAGCTGCGGCAGGGACTCCTCTGGTGACAGAAGGTGTACCAGAATATCATCTGCAAAAGCCGAAATTGTAAAAGTTTGATTTCCGATCCGCACTCCCTGGATCCCAGGCAAGGCCTCCACCGCCCGAATCAGCGGGTCTAAGGACAAGACAAATAGCAAAGGCGAAAGCGGGCAGCCCTGTCTCGTACCTCGTTCCAACGAAAAGTCCTCCGACAGCACCCCATTACAAAGTATCCCCGCTATCGGAGTGGCATATAAACTGTCTATCATTGCACAAAACGAAGCTCCAAGACCATACCAGGGTAACAACATTTTCAGGTAGCTCCAATCGACACGGTCAAAGGCCTTTTCCGCATCAAAACTCACCAGTAGAGAAGGCAAGTGCTGGTCATGTACCCACTCTAGCGATGCTAAACTTTTACGCATATTCTGTACAATATATCGGCCTTTCACAAAGCCGACCTGGGAGTTATGAATTAGAACGTCCAAATATCCCGCCAATCTATTCGCCAACACCTTGGCAAAAATCTTGGTATCAAAGTTCAATAGGGAGATCGGGCGGTAGGAAGCAGGTAGCTCCGGGTCCTTGCCCGGCTTGGGAATTAAGGTAATATGGGCTTTGTTAGAGCCCCATCGAAAACCCCCCTGCTCTACCCGTTTCGCATACACCTCAACCAAAGCCGGACTGACCAAGCCATGGAGCAATTTATAAAACTCGGCTCCCATGCCATCCGGTCCAGGCGCTTTATAGCAGCTGGCCGCCACAATCACCGACCCCACCTCCTCTAAGGTAACTGGGCGGCCCAAATCCCGGCTCTGTTCCTCCGTTAGCGACGGGAGATTCAACTTCTGGAGATATTCTGACGCTGCCGAAGGTAAGGCAGATTCCTTCGTGTAGAGTTTCTGAAAAAAACCCCGAAATACCCGGGCTATCTCCTTAGAGTCACTCTGTAAACGCCCATGTTCGTCTCTCAGAGCCGCCACAATGTTGGAACCTCGCTGTCCCCGCAAGCAACTAGCCAACAGCCGCCCGGGTCTGTCCCCATGGCACTGAAGTCGGTAACGGTAGTATAACATTGACTTCTTGGCCCTCTGATGGAGCAACTCGTCGAGTCTCACCCGGGCTTCCCACAGTTCTTTTTGCAGCCCTGGAGACGGGGCTTGCGCTAGCCGACGGCGTAAAAATGATACCCGCTTCTCCAACCTGAGGATCTGGTCCACCAGCATCCGGCGTCTGCGGGCCGCGAATCCGATAATTTCACCACGCATCACTACTTTGGCCATCTCCCAGACCAGTTCCGGGTCCCCCTGATGTACCCGATGGACCTCAACAGATTCATGCCAGCGCTGTTCCAAAAACTTATGGAACTGCGCATCTTTATACAAGTCCAATGGAAATCGCCAGAGTCGCGATCGATCCGTCTTTCCTCCCCAACCCAGGTCTAACCATACCGGGGCGTGGTCAGATATTGCAAAAGGCCCAATCTGCGTTTCCCCCACCCTCGCAAATAAGCTCTTGGAAAGCAGCACGTAGTCTATGCGAGAACTGGAGCCATGAGCCCTAGACTGATGGGTAAAGTCTTTTTCGGCGGGGTGGAGAACCCGCCAGGGGTCCACTAGCCCCAGTCGAGCCTTAAAGCGCTGCAACACACGAGTCACCGGTCCCCTTTCACGCGCCTCCCCCCCCCTAGTAGTGTCCAAGTCTACATCCAAGACACCATTGAAGTCACCTCCCATCACCAGGGGAATCTCAGGCATCTGTTCCACCTTGGAGGCCACATTAGCGTAAAAATGGGGATCAAGAGTATTCGGTCCATACACCGTCCCTAGAATGACCGGCTGCCCTTCTAATTGGCCTCGTAAAAGCAAATAACGTCCCGCCACGTCTCGTACTGCTACTTCCATGACCCATCGAACACGCTTGTGGACCAAAATGGCCACCCCCCCCTTCTTCCCCACCGCCGGCGCCCCCCAAACCTGCCCAACCCAGCCGCGGCGCAACTTATCATGCTCCTCAGCCGTCTGGTGGGTCTCCTGCAGTAAAGCGATATCGCAGTTGTGCCTGGCTAAGGCCTGCAAGATCTTGTATCTCTTAATAGGGTGGCCTAAACCACACACATTCCACGTAATAATTTTCAGGGCGGCGGGGCAGTGTCAAGTACCTCCTGACCGGTCTTACCTACCATTCGGGACGGGGCTCTCCCAGCCTGGAACCCCCTCCCCACTCTCTGAGCACTAGGCCACTGCTGAAGCTTACAGGGCGTGTGGCCTACCCCCTCCCCTTCCCCCTTCCCCCCCCTCCCCCTTCCCCCCCTCCTCTCCACCCTCCTCCCCTCCTCTCCCTCCCCCCCACAATCCCTCCCCTCCCCCGATTCCATACGCTCCCACCCCACTCTCACCTCTCCTCCCTCCCATGAATCTTTCGGTGATGCGCTCCACCGCCCCCCACTGTACTGAACCCTCAACCCCCCCAGCCCCCCCCAGACCTGCCTCCAGATAAGCTACATTCCCCGGGAGCAGGCTAGACTTCCCCCCCCTCCCCCACACCCTCCATCCCCGTACGGTTTCCCCCACCGCTGCCGCCCAGAAGGAGGCCCCCCCTCCCCCCTAGGCCAGCCGGCGCATATTGGAATAGAGGGGGGCTGCTAGGACCTTCCGCATGTTACCCGGCCCCATATCCGGCTCCTTCACCCGGCCCCCAGCATGGCACCCAGTGAGTCCCCAGAGTGACACAAGCAGACACCCCTCCTTGGACCGAACCCCTCTTCCCACCCTGCTGTAACGACCGAACCCCCAGCAGCCGGGATCAGCTCCCTACTCACAGCTATAACAACCCGTACAGGAAACTTACAGCAAACCCCAACAGGGAACAAAATAACAAATGAGAGCCATACAGTTGCAACAGTGTATAACTTACAAATACAAAGTAACCCCTCCAGCCCTTTCGTTACCTCAGAGTTCTCCAGCCATAGGCCCGGGGGTGAGGTCCATCAGTAATGTCTGTAGACAGGGGGAGTCTCCCCCCTCCGAGCTTCCAGAACAGCGGCAAAAGTCCGGCTTCTCCCCTAGTGCACTAAGCCGTCTCTGGGGCGTCTGGACGCTAGGCCCTGGAAAGCAGTATTTCTTCGACTGCGGGACCTCAACTCACTCCACCTGCAGGGGCCATGCTCTCAACGTAGGGCGCCGCTGCCTCAGCCAACTCGAAGATCTTGCGCTGTCCCTCATGAAAGATGTGGAGGCGTGCCGGGTATTGTACCGTGAATTTGATCCGGCGGTCAATGAGTTTCTGGCAGATAGGTGCGTAGGCTCTGCGACGCTGACTCAATTGCAAAGAATAATCCTGCGCTACGCGGATCTTCAAGTTTTCCACCTCCAAACCGCCTTGCGTTCTCGCCGCTCGTAAAATCCTCTCTTTTTGTGGGAAATGGAGCAACTTCACTAGGACCACGCGGGGTCGGGAGTCCCTCACATTTCGGTTTCCCACCCGGTGGGCCCGCTCAATATGGATCCTTTCCTCCACGGCTCCGCTCTGCAACAGCGGTGAAAACAGCTCCACCAAATACTGCGGTAGGTCTGTGTCCGTTACCGATTCCGGTACACCCATCACCCTCAGGTTGTTTCTTCTCGACCGGTTTTCTAGGTCGTCCAGTTTGGCCTCCTGAGTGTGCAGCTGGGCCTGCAGTGAGTCCACTGTTTGCTGTAGCCCCGTGGTGGTGTCTTCCACCTGCCCCACGCGGTCCTCCACCTCCTGCAGTCTCTGGCCATAAGACTCCATCAAGTTCTGCATGGTGTCCAATTTCTCCCGGATGGCTGTGAATTGAGTTGCCAGTGCCTCCGCGACCGCCGCCGATATTTCCTCCACTCTGGCTGGGGAGGTCGGAGAGGTCGGCGCCACCGCTCCATCTGCCATCTTGCTGGGACCGGTCCCCGGTCCCGTTCCTTCTTTCCCGTTCTGAGTGCCGAAGCCATCCCTACTTCTCCTGCTAGTCGGCTCAGAGGGAAGGGTGATATATTAGGCGCCCTTGTACTTGCTGTGGGGAGGACCTGGGGGTCTAAAAACGGTTCAATTAGCCAGTTTAAGCAGGGGACGGTCGGAGGACGAGCAGTACCCGACTACTCGCTCTCACCGCATCACCGGAAGTCCCTCCAGGCGTTGCCCTTAAGTCTGACCACTGCCCCATGCACCTTTACCAAGATCATAGTGGTAGTAGTGGCGACTATGCGACAGGAAGGCATTTTAGTTCAGCCTCTACCTGGATGATTGGCTGTTCAGAGTACAGTCTCAGGCCGAGATTTTATTTATTTATTTATTTATTTAACTGTTTTTTTTATACCGCTTTATCATTTCAATCAAAGCGGTTTACATTGTAACTTAAACTTGATAAATTTACATTAAACTGGGACATTGATAGCTTGGATTTTTTTCTGATCAATGGAGAGTTAAGTGACTTGCCCAAGGCCACAAGGAGTGCTGGTGGGAATCAAACCCTGGTCTCTTGGTTCCCAAGCCAGTGCTCTAACCACTAGGCTACTCCTCCACTCCAGATTGCAGATGCCACTCAGGAAGTGGTTGTCTGTTTTCAGGGCCTGAGTTGAGTTGTGAACCTGACCAACAGTTGGCTCAAGCTGGTCCAGGACCTTGGGTGCTGGGAAACATGCTTCAACACCAAGTTGGGACGTGTATATCTTCTGCTAGAGAGGTCCCAGAACCTCCAGTCTCAGATGCGGTGCTTCTTGGTAATGAAGGCGCCCTCGGCTTGGCATTACCTACAATTTTGGGGTTCCATGGCAGTGGCCTTGGACCTAGTTCCATGGGCAGTTGTTCCCATGAGGCCTCTGCAGGCTGCCCTACTCTCTTGATGACCAGATGGTCGCTGCAACACCACCTGAGGTCACCACTGTTGATTTGCCCGCTCACCACAAGAGCACAGCTCTCTAGGTGGCTGAAGCCAGACCATCTGAGGGCGGGCATGCTACTGGAGCCCTCAGGAATGCCACATGTCAGTGATGGCAGATGCCGGCCTTACGGGGTGGGGTGCACATTACAAGTCACAGGTGACACAAGGGCTGTGATTTTGGAGAAGAGGTTCTGGTCCATCAGGCTGAAAAAGAGATTGGTCTTCAGGGAGCTCCAATACTCCTTCTGGTGATTCCTGGGAGGACTGTGTGGGGCTGTTCCGACAACACAACAATGCTGGCATACCTCAACCATCGAGGAGGGGGGGAAACGGGCAGTGCAGTGCTGGCGGAGGGGTGTATCCTTTGCTGCTCAGGGTGGAGGAGCATCTGACATCTCTTTCCTTGGTTCTCGTGGCAGGACAGGAAAATATTCAAGCCAACTACCTCAGTCGGCACCCGTTAGACCCGGGAGAGTGGGAGCTTAATGCAGCCGTGCTTCACAACCTAATGATCTGCGGGGGCGGGCCAGTCATGGAGCTCATGGCCTCAGCGGACAACGTCAAGGCAGCTCGGTTCTCCAGCAAGCGCAGGAAACCCATGTCCAAAGGGTTCAATGCCCTGGCCCAGCCGTGGCTGATGCATGGTCTTATGTATGCCTTTCATCCGTGGCCTCTGATAGGACATCTGCTGCAATGCGTAGAAGCTCTCAGGGGGCTGGTGATTCTGATTGCTCTGGATTAGCCTCATCGACCATGGTATACCAATCTTTGGCGGGTTGTAGCACAACCCTGGTGGTTCCCCAACAGGATAAACCTGCTCTCTTAGGGGTCGGTCCTCCTACCACAAGTGGATCGGTTCTTGCTTACAGCCTGTCTCTTGAAAGGGCACGGCTGAGGGATAAATGATATTCAGTGGCAGTGATAGCTACTTTGCTTAAGTCTCGCAAGGGCTTTACCTCATTGGCCTATATCAGAGTCTGGTGTGTGTTTGAGAGTTGGTGCGAGGACAGGAGACTTCAGCCTTTTGTTGCTCCTCTTCCAGACATCCTGGCCTTCTTGTAGATGGGACTAGAGAAGGAGTTGGCTTACACTCCTTGCGGGTCCAGATAGCTCCTCTTTCTCTTGTTTCTGGGGACGGGTACAGGGTTGCTTCTTGGTGGCTCACCCGGATGTGGGAGGAAAACATTCAAAAATAGATGCAGGGTCCTGTACGGTGTGAACAATTTCCTGACTGAGATGATGTTCACAGATGACAGTGCTATATTTTCTGACATGGATGCAGAGGCCACCGACATCCTTTTCCATATCGCCCGCATCGCCCAATCTTACAGCCTAAGAATCGATGTGAACAAGACCAAAGTTATGACCACGGATAGATCACAGGCTTGTCTACCTTGATGGAATTCAAATTGAGCAGGTCCAAGAATTAAAATACCTGGGATCGCTGGAACAGGAGGTGAAGGTGGCATTCACCACTGAAGTCCTCAATAGGATTGGCAGGCAACAGTAGCATTTGTCTCACTCAAATGGTACCTTTGGAAGAAGGCCGATCCTAGGCCGAGGTCACGATCCAAGTCCCGCTCGACGGGACTGCGGTCATCTCCAGCAAGTTTGCCGGGCACCGGCTGCAGGGCATCGGGGGTCCCAAGGCCCACGGAGTAGTCCTCCTACAAGTCCTCTACGGACTACTCCGAGTGGGAGATGGAGGATGAGGAGTCCCCCGATACCTGTAGCCACCTCAACGTCCAATCTGACTCCCCTGTCTTGGAGCCGCGACAGCAGTCCCCCCCCCCCCCCCTAATGATATGGGCTTCCTTGATTTTGTCAGGGACATGTTTAAGGCCCTGGCATTCTTGACTGAGTTGGAGGAGGACCCTCGGGCGGATGAGTTGGAGAGCCTCCAATATGAGGCCCCTCCACAGGAATCGGCCACGGTGCCTATCCCTCCCATCCTGGAACGGCTGATGCTCCAAATGTGGGAGACACCGGCTTCAGTGCCGGTGGTGAGCAAGCAGCTCGACTCGATGTATCGAGTCCGCCAGAGCCCGGGCTTCCAAAAGTCACAGCTGCCGCATAACTCCATGGTGGTGGAGTCGGCCGTGCATCAGCTGAAAAGTCAGAAAACGCTCTCCTCAGTGCCCCCTGGCAGGGAGGCCCGCACCCTGGATGCCCTCGGCAGAAAGTGCTACCAGGGCTCAATGCTCATCTGCCGCATCCAGGCCTACCAGCTGTACATGAGCATGTACCTGAGAGACCTGGCGAAGGAACTCATCAAGTTCTCAGCTGGTCTCTCCGAGGAACCTTTGTAGCGGTTCAAGAAATTGGCCAAAGCAGTCCGTGAAGGCTCCAAATTCATGTCTCAGGCGGCTTATGATGGGTTCGAGTCAGCAGCTCGAGTAGCGGTGGCTGGCATCCGTGTACGCCTCCTGGCTTGGCTACAGTTGTCCAACCTCAAGCAGTGGGTTCAGGACAAATTGGTTGATGTCCCATGCCAAGGAGAGAACCTCTTTGGCAAACCCATGACTGATAACGCTGCCAAGCTGGAGACCAAGTTCATGACAAGGACCAGGCTCTCCAAAAAGACCGTTGCCCCTCCTCAACGGAAGGGCTCAGGTAAAAAGTCCTTTTACCTGAGGAAGGGAGCTGCTTACCGAAACTACCCACCCTATCAGGTCTCCCCATCTCCCCAACAGGGTCATTAGGCTAAGGGTCATGGGCATGGCCCGCGTAAGCAGAATACTCCAAAACCCCAGGCACCAGCTCAGGCCCAGCCAGAGGGGAGTTTGTGACTCCTTGAGCATAGCCTATATACCCCAAGGAGATCAGCGCCTACAGGGGGATGTCTGATCCTCTATGCCCACAGGTGAGTGACCATCACCACTGATTCCTGGGCACTAAATGTAGTCAGGGAGTGTTACCTCCTCCACCTGACTCAGACACCTTCCCTTATTTCCTGGGAAAGCCTCTCAGGTCTCCCCTCCAACGGGACCTTCTTCAGAAGGAGTTGGCAGGTCTTCTCAAGGCAGTGGAACCGGTGCCCCACCACCTCAAGGGCAAGTGGTTCTACTCCAGGTACTTCCTCGTGCCAAAAAGAACAGGGGGCCTAAGGCCCATCCTCGACCCGCGCAACCTCAACAAATTCCTGGTGAGGGAGAAATTCAAGGTGCTCTCCCTAGGACCATTGCTGTCGTACCTCCAGCAGGGAGACTGCCTATGCTCCTTAGACCTCAAGGATGCTTATACCCACATCCTCATCCACCCCAACCACCCTGCGGTTCGTAGTGAGGGGCGGTCATTTTCAGTACAGGGTGCTCCCCTTTGGCTTCATCTCTGCCCAGAGAGTTTTCCAAAATGCCTGGCAGTCGTGGCTGCCTTCTTCCAGCTACAGGTCTTTTGCTACCTGGATGACTAGCTCATAAAGGGAGGCACGGCCTCAGAGGTGCAGCGGGCTACCGCACGCACCATCCATGTTCTGCAACACTTTGGGTTCATCATAAACCATCCCAAGGCTCACTTCCTCCCGACACAGTGTCTGGAGTTCATTGGGGCAAAGATCAACACTCTCCAGTCAAGGGCTTTCTTGCCCAGAGACCGAGTCATTTGTATCAGGACTCTGGCTTGGGACGTACAGTACTGTCCCTCGGTGCCCACTCGGCTTCTCCTGCGCCTCCTCGGGCACATGGTCTCCACGGTCCACATCACCCCCAACGCTCGCCTCCACATGAGGGCGGCGCAGTGGTGTTTCTGGGACCAGTGGTCTCAGGCCACAGGTTGCCTCTGAGACAGAGTTTCTGTGACCTGCCAATTGGCCGATTCTCTGGTCTGATGGCAGTTTCCCCAGCATCTTGAGGCGGGCATGCCTTTTAGGCCCCAAGCCCTTCACGGGTCCTCACCACGGGTGCCTCCCTGCTCGACTGGGGAGCCAACTGCGGAGATCTCCGCACCCAGGGCAGCTGGTCACCAGACGAGAGCACCCAGCAGATCAACCTCCTGGAGCTCCGAGCCATACATCTAGCCATCAGGGTCTTCTGTCACCATCTGTGTCACCAGCCGATGCTGGTCCAAATGGACAACCAGATGGCGATGTTCTACGTGAAGAAACGGGGAGGGGGGCACTGGGTCTTGTATCCTTTGTCAGGAGGCACTGGGTCTCTGCTCGTATGCAGTCCAACTGGGTATCCTTCTGCGGGCAGTGTACCTGCCAGGCCAGGACAACCTGCTGGCAGACAAGCTCAGCAGAGTTCTCCTGCCGTACGAGTGGCAGCTGGACCCCAGAGTGGCCAGTCGGCTTTTCCGGCTCTGGGAGGAACCCGTGATGGACCTGTTCACCAGCCCGGACAACTTTCAGTTGCCCTGTTTCTGCTCCAAGCAGGTCCACCCCTCTAGGGTGGCAGCGGATGCGTTCTTAGTCCAACAAAAAGCACGGTCCACGTACCAACAGCAACCCAGTAAAAACCGTGGAGGCAAGGAAGGAACTATAATACCACCTTTATTTCATAAAGCCAGGCCCGACACAGGCCGTGTTTCGTTTATGCCTTCCTCAGGTGCTTTGGCTATAACAACATATAAAAAATTCATTTAACACAAACAAATTCATCATAAATATACATATATAAGGCACTCAAAACACTAAAAACACTAAAAAATTCATAAAAACTGTAAATAAATAATTAAATAAATAATTAAATACTAACTGCTAAAGTACAGCGAAAGTCTGTAAACCAACAGACAGATAATTGCTGTCTGCAATTGACTCAGGGCCACCGCAAAGCACCGCAGCTTTTTGTATCCTGTGACCCCAATTGTCTGGGGCTCCCAGTGACTAAGCAAACTCTTTTCGCCTGGATAGCAGACTGGATTACCCTTGCCTACAAGCAAGTAGGTATTTCAGTTGACCAGAGGGTCACGGTGCACCACATCAGGGCCATGGCTACCTCCATGGCAAACCTGCATTCTGTACCTATGACAGAAATCTCCCAGACTGCCACCTGATTTTCAAACCATACCTTCACAGCTCACTATTTCTGGAGATGGAGTCCCGACGGGACAGTGCCTTTGGCCAGGCCATACTCCATAATCTCTTCGTGGTGTAGGCATCTCCTGCCCTCTGACCCTTCTGTGTTCAGGCTACTGGAGTGCTGGTTCCCCACCGGACACTTGGGTCTTGCGAGAGTCTCTCAGTAGGAACTCAACTGCTGCTGCTCACGGCTTGCCCTTTGCAGGTTGCCGTGGCGTTTTTGCAGGTTTTCATTAGCCTGTAGCTGGGGAGTCCTATATGTGAGGACTGACTTCCTGCTTGTTCCCGGAGAAAGCATAATTACTCACCTGTAACAGGTGTTCCCTGGGGACAACAGGAATCAATCTTCACAACCCTCCCTCCTCCCCTTGGAGTTGCTTCTTTACCATGTTTTAATTTTTTGCCATCTTAGCTATGTCGTTAGTCTAAGGCAAGATGGCACCTTTGATCGAGAAGGGGACCACACATACGTGGTGCATCTCCCAAAGGCTTTCTTTGAAAGCTGGTGAGATGCTTCTGCGCGGGCTTTGTTGGTGCCGAGATCACCCATATGTGAGGAATGATTCCTGCTGTCCCCAGAGAACACCTGTTACAGGTGAATAACTACTCTTTTTCCTATTTGAATGATTAGCTGTTTAAAGAGCCCATCTCTGAAAAGAGTATAGAATCAATGAACGCATCCATTTGAATGTTGGAATCACTGGGGTTCGCAGTAAATTTGCTCAAAATCCTACTTGAGCCCGATAACCCAATTAGGCTCCCTCAAAACTTGCATCCCCCCTCCTATCTCCTCACTTTATTTTTGAATCACTTTCTCCCTATACCTCACATTCTGGACGTTCTCTCATTCGCTTTCCTCCCTCACATTCACCCACCTGTGGTCTGGTCATTTATCCTTCCAAATGATCCCCTCGCTCTCTGGTCTCCAGGGACCTCTTACATCCCCTGTGCACTATATTCACCCTCTTATTGTGGAATTCATGGGATAACTGGCAGTGTCCTGTCATGGACTGGTAATTTGTTAAATGGTTTCAAGTTTTCACCTTTGATATACTGCTCATCAATATAGGATACAGAGGATCAAGACAGGAAATAAAAGATAGGCACATAAAAAAGCCATCGAGCCTAGCATACTTTCTCCACCATGACCGTGCCAGATCACAAATACCCAACAGATTCCATCCATCTCATAATTTTATAAACCAAACACAGCCAGCAGAGACTTTGCCTTGGGTGCAAGAGTCCAAAGTGCTGTCATGGTGTCCTCCAGGCCAGTCTAGGTGGCGCTTACTTCTGACTTGTCTGGACTAGTCTATCACCGATAATAAGGGGTCAGATGCTTTCATTTCCTAAAATAATGGCACAGAGTGAGGAAACTGCTGGATTCCTTCCCAGACCAGATAAGTAGTATTGGTCCAGGGCGAGGGGATAAAGCAACATGCCCATGGCAGATGTGCCCTGGACTAGATAGCCCTGGCAGAAGGATAAGGGGATCTAGTGTCAGGGGAGTCCAGAACCCACTGACAAGGGGTATAAGGCGGTCAGGATTGTTGGGTGGGGGGATCGAATGTCTGGGTGGTTTGGGGCACACGGGGGAGGAGAATGAGGGAATCAGGGGCGTCATATTGGGTTTGAGGCTCACTGGGCCACTAGTTAATTTTTGTAGGAAAGGGATATGGGACAGGAAGTCTGGCCAGCTCTTTTTAATATCTCCTTTCTGTCTGTGTGTAGGCCATTTCTTGCTTATCCACTGGCAGGAAGAAAGACATTTTACTCATGATGCAGCCAGTGGCTGCCTATTACTGCAGCAATGTGCACTGTTTTTCTGACACAGCGGTAATTTGAATGCTATGAATTTACTACATTGGGCGTTCAAATATTTTTTAAGCATGTGCATTAGAATTTTATGTGCTGAAGCTTAGCACAATATTATAACATAGTACTTGCAGCATCAAGGTGATGATGGGGAGCAGAAGAGAAATGAAGCCCTCCAAAAAATGCCTTAATGCATTTCTTCGGAGAAGCTGTTCTAACAGATGCAGCATACCTACATTGATCAACTATAACATAGCAAATAAGGAATTGGACCTTTAAAACTTCCCTTGCCTCTCATCACCTTTCTTAAGCACAGACACACTGAGAGCCAACACATATGTCAATATAAACCTGTCCATGCACTCTCACACTCCGGGGGAACACACAACACACAACCATACACCCACCTACAGAAGCCACATCGAAATATACCTTCCCACACATACACATAGAAACACACTAACAAAATAGACATGTTTTCCCCACTTAATTATTTAACACATTTTCTAGAACACCCTTCCAACTAAGTTTATGAATCCTGTTCTTGTCAAATCCCTTCACAGGCTAGGACATGGCAATTTGTTCAGTTTGCACCTCTTTGCCAGCATTGACTCTTAAGGGACAGACTTCAATCCCTCTCTCTTGACATTGCAGAGTTTTTAATATATGTTTGTTTGCTTTTCTGCGATTCATCATCTGTTCACATTTTGTTTACGTTTATATATGATTGCTCACCAAGTTATATCGGGTATCTTTAATTTTCAATAGAAGTTGGAAAAAACAAAAAGAAATGTTCTATGTTAAGTTTGGTTTAGGAAAGGGGAATGTACAGTACAGCTGGGATTTCATTCAAGTTTAAGCCCTAGGTTTTGTTTCACAATCCATAAAGTTTTACTGTCCAGATTTCAAAAATCAGTATCTTGTGTGGCACTAATTGGATCCAGGATACTTTAGAAAGATGCATATAGCTATTTTCAGTGTTGAGCATCTTTAGATTATACTGATCAGCAGTAGAAGTGGTGATGTTTGAGATTTATTTTTTTTATAATTACTTTATTGATTTTTCACCACAACAGCACCAACCAGAGAATCTAGCCCCCAGGCCAGGCACTCCACATCCAAGCATTATAGAAAAGGTAATAAGATGAAATGCGTGAAATACATATCCAGAAATAAGGATACTGGTATCCACAATAATAGAGATCCAAATAACAGTGATAATAATAGTAATAACAATAGTAGTAGTAATAATAATAATATTAAAAATACAGATAATAGAGATACTAACAATGATATCTATTCCCTACCGCATGACTATTTACCACATCAGGTAATTTCCAACCATTGCCAGGTATCTCCCTAGTCAAAGAGTGAATATCAGTCTGCTGTGTTTTAAATAACTTTAGAGGCATTAATTCTGGCAATGGAACTCTGTGAGTGGCATGTTTCAAGTTTCACAAGACAACATAACACAATAACCCAGTTGTCTAATACATCCTGCCAGGGGATAGCCCAGACCCCACTCCCTTCCATAGCCATCCATATAAGTTCACTTTGCGTGATTACCTGGAGGAATCCCAGCCACCCCCAACACCATGCATCTCTCAGTCCCCTGCTTCGCCATATGCAGGGAATACACCATTCATCTATGCTGCCTGGCCCACCATGGCTAGATCCTCCCCTCCCTCCCTCTCCCCCCAACCTAGGGTACCTGCCCTGGAACTGTTTCTACAACCATTTATATCTCATCCATTGGGGTTTAGTGTAGCCAGCGTATATGTACTGATCAGTATGCGCTAGCCACTGCTCAAACAAGTTGAAGTCCGCCCCACCCAGTGCTGCAAGATCACCTTTTTAACTCCCTACAGGCCTAGCATTAGAAACCGTCCATCAGCTCTCTGAAGCTGCTTTTCCCGGAGCGGACTCTTCTCTAACATCAGCAGGAGACCATATATCCAATTGATGGACTGGTGCAGAATGTCCTCTAAACTCTTTAGAGCCTTCCCCCAGAGTCCTGCGAATTTGACATACTCCAGGAAGGCATGACAGAAGGTCTCCACATGTGTCTTGCACTTTTCGCACCTGTCGTGTGCCCACAGACCCAGTCAAGCCCCCCTCTCTTAAGGTAGCCTCTATGGAGGATTTGGTACTGCATTTCTTGGTAGTGGGCAGAACTAAGCACCCTGGGAATCTGTAAAAAAACACTTCTCAAGACACTCCTCATCAATCTCTTTCCCCAACTCCTCTGTTCACCTTTGTGCCAAATTTCGCAGATAGGTGGAGGGCAGTCTATCCCGCAGCATTCAAGACCAGTTGGCCGAAGTGTTCCATTCCGAGGTCAGATTCCGAAAATCTCTGTCACATTCACGGATAGCTATTTCCCCTGGGTGCATCACATTTAGAGCCCACTAGTAGTGTTTAAGTTGTAAATATTGAAAAACTTGCACCCACTGGGTTCCAAATGTGTTTGAAGACACTTGTGATGAAACGTCTCTCTCCCCCAAAACACCTATCCCAGATTCAGCCTACCACCTATACTCCAGTCCCAAAAGGCACTGATTCCCTGCCCAGGTTCAAAGCTGGAATTGGCCACCAACTGCGGGAATGGTGTGACCTCCCAACTCTGACCGTTCTTCTCTGCTGTAATGAGGAAGATCTGTCCTTTGCCTTGAAAGCACAGGAATCTGTTAGATTCAGATCAGATTCTGACAGGCAGGCAAGCTACATGATTCCTAGTTGCCAGGAGCAACGTAAACAAACTCAGACACGAGATCTACAGCCCCGCCCAACTAGCAAACATTTCCCAGCTCTTGATTCAAATAGCTTTCACCTGAGCAAGGGAACGCCTAATCAGCAGTATAAGAAGTACTCAGAACAGTTAGAGAGAACAGAACTGCAAGGAGGTTCAAGAGAACTGCAAGGAGGTTCAACAGAACGGCAAGGAGGTTTAACAGAACTGCAGGGAGAAGTGCAGGGAGTTTTACCCAGAGCACTGCAGCAAGACTCACAGGGAGGATGTCAGAGAGCTGTTGGGAAAACCCATGATAGATAGAGTCCACAAGAGAGCCTGTGAGAATTCCACTTCAAGTTGGAGGAACAGGAAAGAACCAAGGGAGAGATTCAGAGGAGAAATCAGCTGTGAGAGTCAGTTACCTGTGACGCAGTTTGATTCTCAGAAGCTACGTGCTGTGCAGAGTGAATGGAAGGAAGAGAGAGAGAAACCGTATGTATCTGAAGATTGTGACACTTGGGAACAGTTGCAAGCCCTAGAGAGGGATAAATACTGTGTGGAGGATATCTGTATGTCTGAAGGAGAAGAGTTTGAAGAAGCCAAACCCCGAAGGAAACTTCCCAGGGAAAAACCCTTCCATAGCAGAGCAGAGCAGTTCCACTGTCCACAACAAAGTATAAAATGTAGGACACAAAGAGGCTTTAAAGGGAAAAGCTATTCTAAGAAGTGTGTCTCTCCTCTCTTCTACTCTGAGCTAGACGGTAGCAGTTTGCCTTACTTTGGAGAGGACGTGTCAGATAAGCCTGGTGAGGGCACGGCACTGAAAAGTCTACAAACATTTTGTCTCAAAATGTATGTTGTCTACAATGTTTTAATATGTTAACTGCTTACAATGAATAAAAAGATTAAATACTAAAGCACAACAGGAACCAATGCTAATAGATGCTGCTAGTGAAGTGTCTACTGATGAAGCAATGGATTGTACATTAATAATATCTGATAAAATTACTTCTTTGTGCTGAAGCCAGAGTTAGAGCACTGCTTAAAAGAAGCTGTGAAAAGCACAGAAGTGACGTATGAGAAAAGGAACTGTATGCTGAATAATATAGTTGCCTGTGATTCTAAAGAACTCTTCATTAACCCCAGCACAGCCTTATGACATCAATGACTTGTTCCGGCATTTAGTGAAAATATCTAATATACCCTCTCTTGTGTTTCAAATTTTCTAATTTAATCTTGGTGTTCAATAATTGATATTCAATATAACATGAGACCAGCACTTAACTTCAGAAATCTTCACAATTATTCTGTTTCTTCCTTATCTCGACGCCTCATTTGCAACGTTGAAAATAGCGTTTCACTCAATAAGATGAGGTTCTTCAGGGGATTTAAATGTGGTGCATTCAGCCCAAATGTTAACCAATGGTAGCTTAAACTTCGCACAGCATTTTCAAGCAAACATTGCTACAAAATGTAATTCTCTTCGGCAGCCATCAGCTGTTCCTTTCCTCTGCGCAGTGTTTTTCAAGGCTAACAGAGGAAAGGAACAGCTGATGGCTGCCGAAGAGAATTACATTTTGTAGCAATGTTTGCTTGAAAATGCTGTGCGAAGTTTAAGCTACCATTGGTTAACATTTGGGCTGAATGCACCACATTTAAATCCCCTGAAGAACCTCATCTTATTGAGTGAAACGCTATTTTCAACGTTGCAAGTGAGGCGTCGAGATAAGGAAGAAACAGAATAATTGTGAAGATTTCTGAAGTTAAGTGCTGGTCTCATGTTATATTGAATACCAATTATTGAACACCAAGATTAAATTAGAAAATTTGAAACACAAGAGAGGGTATATTAGATGTTTTCACTAAATGCCGGAACAAGTCATTGATGTGATTCTAAAGAAGCAAGAAGCTGTATTTAATTTCTTCTATTTACCTGCCAGAGTGTATGGCTTTTGTCCTTATGTTTGTTATATTATATTTTTGAAAATCTAACCCCGGGAGGGGAATAAATCCTCATTTGAATACCTGACCCATTCGTGTCACAACTACTCCTTTCAGCGAAGAGGGTCATCCGGCAGTCTAGCTGCTCACCTAGGCCACAGTCTAGTCTAAGCCGTGACACTGCTCACTATTTCCATGCCTTATGCAGTGGGGCTAACAACGCTTGATATGTGGGGTTGGCCAACCATGTCTGTCTATGGTGCAAAACCCTCATCAGATCATATAGCTTGCTCCATTCATTCAATAGATCCCCAGGGCATACTGAGCTGCCTTTGTATGAGCATCATGTATCTGCTGCATCAGTGCTGCTATGTTATAAGTCTGGAGGTCCGGTAACCCCACTCTCCTGACTCAAAATGAATTTCATGTAGCTGACCCTCACTCATCTTCCCCTCCAGAGGAAGAAACATAGAAATATAGAAAAATGACGACAGAAAAAGACCACATGGCCTATCTAGTCTGTTCTTCCATATCAACAACTAAAGGCTCGCAGGGTGCTCTTAAGAGGAAGTTCATCTTCCTTGTGCACCCAGAGAGGGAGCATTTGCATTTGGTACAATATTTTTGGGATAATAGCCATACCGGTGAGTGCTATCCTGCCATACAGGGTGTCAGACGGCTGCCTGGGTGAGAATCTTCACAGTCTTGTCAAGTGCATATATCTATATGATTTGCAAGGTATTGTGGGCAATGTAGTTCATTCACACCAGACACAGCTGCTGACAATAATTTAGTTGTGCTCTTGGGTAAAGCCAATAAGATATTTATTTATGGGGTTATTTCTCCCAACACAGATATGCTTGGTAGCACATAAATCAGGTAACTTGCTTTCAGTGTTAACTTGGAAAAACAAAGTCAAAATCAGGAAAACAACCTTTAAACTTGTCAGGCAATTAGCTAATGTTTTCTTAGCATATATCTAACAAACGAAAAGCCACAAAGAAAGAAAATAAACTGTTCTTTTCAGGTTAACTTCTGATTACTTCCCACATAGATTCAGAAGTGATTCTCTCCTAGCTCACAAGCAATTAGGTAAGGCTTAATTGCTAGCAGTCATCCAGCTGAAACCCCTTAGCTGGCTTGCTTTCTACTGTGTGGGTCAAATCCTGCTTCAGGAGCTTTTTTTGAGTAGATTAAAGAACAAATTTGTATTTCTTTGTGATGGTTGCTGTACTTTATAACAGAAAGTTACCAACGGAGTTTAGATAGAGAACAGTCCATATAAACAGGATCTTCATCTGCTATTATTCCCCCTTGTTCAACAAGCATGGGTTCAATATCATGGATTGGCACAGATGAATCTCTCAATGGAGCACTTTCAGAAGAATACTTGTTTCCCTGCTGTCTTTCAAGGTTATAGCTAGGGCATAGATCAGTGTTCATACCTGAGCTTACATTGCTGTTAGAGTTTCTCTCTATATAGCCTGGCCAGTATGTAGTCCAGTTCTTACGTCCAGCCTTCCAATCCAGATCCCTGGACACTGGATCTCTCTTCACATACCTTCTGGCACGGGTCTTAGGGTCCCTTCCACGTGCAGCCGTCTCCCTCACAGGTAGCGTCTGGAGATTCCTAGCTCTGCAGCACCATTCCTCTGGCTTTCCCCAATCCAATGGTGTATGCTGGCCCTTGGAATACCTCCCAGTATACGTACTGCTTTGGACTCTTCTAGACCTCTCAAAGGCTTTTCTCCTCTTTCTTCCAGAGGGTCTCTTTCCCTCTCTGTCCGTCCGGTTTGGCTTCTGCTTCTGATAATCCTTCAGATGAAACTGAGGATAATTCTCTGGATATCCAAGGTGATCATGAAGATGATCAAACTCAAGCTGATTCTCAGGATACTGATTCTCTGTAGAATAAACTGTACCTTTATTCTGCTTAGATGTGTGCTCCTCCCTAACACAGCGCAGCTGTGCTGAATCAGGCCCTGCCCTTTGAGATGAGTGCTTAGGGATTACCTCATAGCCCTCCTGATTGAACACACTTTCCCCCACTTCAGCTCCTCTAATGGCTGCTGGAAACCTGGTGCATTCTGGGACTGGTAGTCTTTTATGGGAAAATTCTGTTTTCTTATTTCTACCAGAACTGACAGGTTGCTTGTTCAGAGTCACTTCACCTTTTCTATAGCTCCTTCCTGAGCTATGATAAGCTTCCTTATCACATACCCCCCTGCTTAAGTTATTACGGACTGGTGTCACTGGTGAAACTTCTTCTCTACAGTCCGTAATACGGGAAAGGGCATCCGCATTCTTGTGTAACTTCCCAGCACGATGTTCAACTTGAAAATCAAATGCCTGTAAGGCCATGTACCAGCGTGTCAACCTGGCATTGTGGTTCTTCATTTGCTGCAACCACTTAAGTGGGGCATGGTCTGTGACCAACTGGAACTTTCTCCCTGTAAGGTAAAACCTTAACGCCTCCACTGACCACTTAATAGCTAAACATTCTTTTTCTATTGTGGAATACTTTTGTTCAGCTGGTGACAACTTCCTGCTCAGGTACATCACAGGATGCTCCTCCCCTTCATGACACTGGGATAGAACCGCTCCTAGCCCTACATCCGATGCATCGGTTTGAACCAGAAAGGGTTTCTTGAAGTCCACCCCTTTCAGTACCGGTCCTGTACACAATTTTCCTTTTAAGACTGAAAACGCTTTTTCAGCTTCAGGTGTCCACTTTAGCTAGTTTGGACAATTCTTCCGCAGCATATCCGTGAAAATTGCACTTTTCTCTGCGAATTGCGGTATAAACCTGCGGTAGTATCCAATAAGTCCTAAGAAACTTCTTAGTTGTTTCTTTGTTGTTGGAGGAGGAAAATTCCTGATGCTATCTACTTTACTCATTAGAGGTTTAATTTTTCCTCTTCCCACTAGGTGGCCCAGGTATTTTACCTCCCTATTTACAAAGGCACACTTCTTCGGGTTTAAAGTGATTCCCGCTTGCTTCATGGAGCACAAGACTGCCCTGATCCTCTTTAGATGCTCCGCCCAGGTGTTACTATGGATTATGACATCATCCATATATGCAAAAGCATAATTTTGGTGGGGTCGAAGTACCTGATCCACTAACCTTTGGCAGGTAGCCGCTGCTCCATGCAGTCCGAAAGGCATCCTCTTGAACTGGAAAAGGCCAACGGGGGTGCTGAACGCAGTCTTCGGCTTCGACTCCCTGGTGAGAGGGATTTGCCAATATCCTTTTGTCATATCAAGGGTGGTTAAGTATTGAGCCTGTCCCAGCTGGTCCAACAGCTCTTCAATTCTTGGCATTGGATATGCATCAAAAACTGATATGGCGTTTACCTGCCGTAAGTCAATACAAAATCTTAAAGATCCATCAGGCTTCGGCACCAGGACTATGGGGCTATTCCAGGGACTCTTTGACTCCTCTATTACTCCCATGTCCAACATCTCCTGGACTTGTGCCACTACTTCCTGTCTCTTGGCTTCAGGCAAGCGATATGGCCTTTGACGAACTAATTTCCCAGGTGGAGTTATTATTTCATGGGCAACCAAATGTGTCTCCCCAGGTATGGGTGTCAACACATCTGGGAATTCTTTAAGCAACTTCCTAATTTCTTCCTGTTGTACCACTGTCAGGTCCTCACCTATTTGGGGCTCTGATTTTTCTTTACAATCAGATACCTGGGGTCCCAAATCTTCCTCTTCATTCACCTCCCTCTCTCGGGCACAGGTGGCAGCTAGGCTTTTAACCCCTTTGACATCAGTAGAACCAAAGCCTTTGGTTCCACGTTCAGAATTCTCCAGGGATGTGACCTCCTCCACAGGTGGAAAACCCAGCCTCTCACAGATCAATTGGGCAATTCTGTCTCCTGTCTTCACGTGATAATCATTCTGTCCAAAATTAAACAACAGAACTTTAATATTGCCCCTGTAATCGGGATCAATTACTCCCGCACCCACATCGATGAAATATTTAAGGGCTAATCCGGACCTTGGGGCTACTCTCCCATAGCATCCAATAGGTATTTCCACTTGGAGACCAGTGTCCACCAGGGCTCTCCCTTGGCTAGGTACAGTCACATTTTCTATGCTGCACAGGTCAAACCCAGCAGCTTGAGGGGTTGCCCGCTTAGGAGCTTGGGCCTTCTCTGTGACCCTATGGTACTTTAGGATGAATGTCTGCTTTGGGGTAGCTTGGTCTTCTGGACGCTTAACCATCTTTTTAGCTGGGGTCTGAGGACTTCCAAATAAAGGCCCGGGAGCTATTACCATTAAACCTTCTCCCTCCTTCTTTCCTAGTCCTTCCACTAGACCCTGCTTAAATCTTGGCCAGTCTCTTCCTAGAACCAAATCAAAGGGTAGCCTTGGCACCACTGCTAACAGGACTTCCTCTTGTTCCCCCAGGCACTTAACCTTTAGCGTATAGGTGGGATATGATGTTGCAGCACCATGAATGCATCTGATGTGAACTTGGCTTTCAGGGGTTCTAGGCACAAATCCTTCTTGGGCCTCTATCCTCTTCCAAAGCCTTTTTGACATCATACTCTGGTCTGCCCCAGAGTCTAACAAAGCATTTGTGGTAATTCCTTGCACATCAACCATCAAAAGATATCCTTCTTTGGGCTGTTTTAAATCCACCCCCATTAAGCTAGTGTGTGTCTGGCATCTCTTTTCTAAATGTCCCCATTTTCCACACTTGAAACATTTCTTTCTATTCCACTGTGTCATCTGGTTTGATACAGTACATTCATTTTCAGAAACATTTTTAATTATTCTCTTTTCTGATACAGCACATCTAGCCTCAGCACCAATCTTCAGAGGGCCACCCATTCTATGGCAAGCCTGCGTGGCTTCCAAGAATCTCTCTGCTAGCATGGTTGCCTCTCCAAGATTTTGGCAATTTTGCTGTATAAGGAAAGTGTGCAAATCTTTAGGCACCCCAGACATAAATTGTTCAAGCATTATAATATCTAATAACATTTCTACCGTCTTTTGCTCAGGCTCCAACCATTTTACAGCTAAACCTCTGATTCTCTGACTCAGAGCCCTGGGTGTCTCACCCACTCTCAATGTAGTAGCTCTAAACATTCGCCTATACTCTGAAATAGACAACCCTAGGCGATCTCTAATAGCAGCCTTTACATCCTTATAATTCAAAGCCTGGGCTGCTGGCATTGCTCTGTAAGCTGCAAGCGCCTCTCCAGTTAATGAGGCTGCCAGCCTTACTGCCCACTGGGTCTCTGGCCATGCTAATGCTTGTGCCACTCTTTCAAAAGACTCTAGAAAATCATCACAGTTATATATTCTGCTTGTAGTAGCAAGGTTACCCCGAACTGACTTCTTTGTACTGCACTTTATTAATCTAGAATGTACAAAATCCTGTTCTTATTCTCTACCCTCCTAACCCTTGGTCTCCCTTGCATTTCAAATGCTTTCCACCATGATTCCAGCTATATACCAATACTACACACCCATGGAAGGAGATGGTCTGAATTCCCCCACCACACCACGACAAAAAACAACCGTACACCCCACTCTCACCTACTTCACATTCCCTTCCAAAACATCAAAAAGACAAAAGCCGAGAAGCAACATCACCAGCGCCGACTGAAATGTGCACTGATAAATGCCAGATCGGTAAGATCAAAATGGCCTGCTACCATTGACCTGATTCCGCTATACAATCTTGACATCCTAATGATCACGGAGACATGGCTATCTGACTGTGACAACGCCCTATTGAATCAGATGCTGCCACCTGGATTTGATTTATACACATGTCACAAGACCACCCAGAGAGGAGGCGGGACGCTCATCCTTGCAAAAGCTGATCTACACTTTAAGCTATGCAACTCCTCTAGCTCAGCCCACCTTGATTCCCTCACCATAGCTAATGAGCTATGCACAATTAACCTTTTCTATCGGGCACCTACCCCTTTACCAGATGACCTTCCAACAATAATTGAGCTTGCCTGCATGTCGTCCACCTCACGCTCCCCAACTTGGTTGGTAGGCGATTTCAGCCTCCCATCTCTTCATGATAGCCACTCAACAGCATTCCTAGACGCCTTAGAGGATCTAGGCTACAAACAACATGTTGACTCCCCCACTCACTCTACGGGAGGTAAACTGGACCTCATCTTTGCCCCCCATCTCAACGACTCAACAGCCCAAGACCTTGCACTGTATATATCACCTGTGCCTTGGTCAGATCACAACCTCCTTAGATTCATTACACCCTTTAATACATCCTACAAGAGCCAAATGTCATCAAACACTTCTGATACCCATGCTGCCCGCTTCCGACCATTCAACCGGAGCGTAGTCCTGGAAAATCTTCTGCCACTTATGACCAACACGTCTCTAAACTTAGATGATCTCATCTCCAAATGGGACGAGAACCTTCGAGCTGCCTCCTGTCCATCTCACACTGAAAAGAAAATAAGGAAACGGGAACATGCACCATGGTTCTCTTCTGACCTTCGCTCATCTCTCCACCACCTGCGCAAACTTGAGAGACGGTGGCGACGATCACACTCCTCAGAGTCACTTGATACATACAACTCTTACCTAATAACCCACCGTGGAAAGATAACACAGAGCAGGAAACTCTACCACACAGATTTATTGAAACGTTCCATCAATAAACCACACGCCCTATTCAGACTAGTAAAATCCATAACAGGCGAACCGGTCTCCGCCCAACCCTCAATGCCCCAACCACAGGACTTTGCAAACTACTTGCAATCAAAGATGATTAAGACCAACATAAACATGAGTAGCAGTACCTCACCCATACCGTCTAAGGCACCCCAAGCAACTCCACTATGTAATTTCACTGTGGTTTCAAATAGAGAGATGGAGAGCATTGTCGCCTCTATCAATCCCAGCACAGCACCCAACGACCCCTGTCCAGCCAATTGGATCAAAGAGCTGCGTCATGACCTAAGCCAAATCCTGTGCAATATATTGAACCAGTCTTTTCTAACAGGCTCGTTCCCACAGCGCCTGAAAAACACCTCCATCAAGCCCCTATTAAAAAATAGCAGACTTGACCCGTCCAAAGTCGAATCTTTTAGGCCAATCTCGAGCATCCCCCAACTTGCAAAAATCATAGAAAAAGCTGCTCAACAACAACTCCAGCACCATATTGACACTGAAGCTCCACTAGACCCGTCACAACACGGCTTCAGGGAAGCGCATGGCGTCGACACAGTCCTCACAACCCTATTCAACGAATTGGTCACTGGAATGGACAGCATCCAACAAGGATTTGTCCTCATCTTCCTGGACATCTCCGCCGCCTTTGACTCTGTGAATCATGACATACTTCTACAACGCCTGAAAGAAAAGGGGATTCAAAGCACAGCACTTGAATGGTGTAAATCCTACCTATCCAACAGGTGGCAACAAGTAAAAACAGGTCATACATCCTCGGAACCATTCCTGCATTCTCAGGGGGTACCTCAAGGATCGTCCTTATCGGCACTAATGTTCAATATATATATGCAGCCGATATGTGATTTGATCCGATCTTTCAACGTACGGTGCCTGGCTTACGCAGACGACATCCTCCTCTACATGCCGTTCAAAATTGACCAACCAGTGTTCTCCCCAATAATCAATTGTTTCGGAGCGGTAGCTGATTGGCTGCTGACACAAAACCTTCGGATCAATCATAGTAAAACTGATGTCCTTTTTGTTACGAAGAACCGTAAATTCATACCCCCCCCCATCGCTACTTGTCAACGATGTAGAATTGAAGTCCAAACCTACAATCAGATATCTGGGCATCACATTGGACCAGCACCTAGATATGACCACACATGTGAAGAACGTTACAAAGTCTATATATCACAAGATCAGAACATTACGTCACCTCCGCCCCCTACTGGAATCCAATGACTACCGGACAACCTTTCAGGCATTAGTCCTCCCACACCTGGACTTTGCGAACATCATTCTCCACGGCCTGCCTCAATCAACTTTAAATCCGCTCCGCCTGGCTATGAATGCAGCCGCAAGAGTTCTCTCTGGATCATCAAGAACTGACCACATAACACCAATCATGAAAAATCTGCATTGGCTACCGTTACACGCCAGACTCCAATATAAGTCATTAGTCCTTACTTTCAAAGCCCTGAATAACTACCCACCTACACCGATTAGCAAACTAATCCACAGCACCCTGGAAAACAGAGACAGGAGATCCACTGCAATGAACACCTTAATAGTCCCCAAGATGATGACGTCATGTACTAAGACCACATCCAACAGGGCTTTCTCTATATTCGCTCCCCTAAATTGGAATGCCCTTCCTCATGAAATCCGTGGCATCAAAAGCTTAATCCTATTCCGTAAAGCTTTGAAACACCACCTATTCACAATATGCTACCCTGACACCAACCCTGACACCCACACATCGGGTAAACTTCCCTCATGTCACAGCTACCATAGCACCTTATTACAACCAGAAAATGGTTAGCCTATACTCTTGCCCACCCACTAATTTTTACGCCTGTCCACAAAATGAAGATGATACCAAATTAGCTTAGAGTATTGGTGACAATACTAATTTAACCTGTAAATAGTTACCCTGTGAATAGTTACCCCGGTTGTCCTATGTTTCTTTTCCTGTTCTATGTAAACTCAATGTTGCTTGTATGCATTGTAGTATGTTTTGTTCGATGTACACCGCACTGATTATAATAGCGCGGTATAGAAGAAATGTTAAATAAATAAATAAATAAATAAAATCAACATTATCATCTGGAGTTAGCTTCCCAAAACTAAATGCCCCAATCCCTTGATTGAGTCCCACACTGTCCACATGTGGTGTACCAGTATTTACTGCTGGTCTTGCATCTGTTCCACTTTGGCTCTGCAGCTGAACTAGGGCTTGCACCAGATCAAGCACTGGCCTCTGCTGGTCCATTAAGGCTTTCATAGCAGTGTCCTGAGCCTGCTGTGCTAGCTCCTGCTGCCTGCTAAACTGGGCTGCCATCCATTCAGCTAGTTCCCTTGGATCCATCTTGATCCCTTCAAGAAACAAAGAAAAAAAAAACAAAGTGCACCACCTTCCAAACAGGTGTGGGGTTTTTTCTACTTTTTTTTTTTCTTTTCAATTACCCCTGTGCTTACTCCCATCCACCACTAGACATGCCCAGGTACTTATTACCTTGTGTCAGTGATGAATCCAGCTCTGCACAGGGTCCTTTCCTCCTGGGACAGCTTCCTGGAACAACCACTTCTCCTCCAAAGTGCAGTTGAGGGAAAAATCTTTTTTTTCCAGCTTTAAACTTGAACTTTAGTTGTAATCCTCAGCAAGTAAATCCCTTTTGTGCAAAAGCAATCCGAAAAACTACGCCATTTGTCAGACGGCTGCCTGGGTGAGAATCTTCACAGTCTTGTCAAGTGCATATATCTATATGATTTGCAAGGTATTGTGGGCAATGTAGTTCATTCACACCAGACACAGCTGCTGACAATAATTTAGTTGTGCTCTTGGGTAAAGCCAATAAGATATTTATTTATGGGGTTATTTCTCCCAACACAGATATGCTTGGTAGCACATAAATCAGGTAACTTGCTTTCAGTGTTAACTTGGAAAAACAAAGTCAAAATCAGGAAAACAACCTTTAAACTTGTCAGGCAATTAGCTAATGTTTTCTTAGCATATATCTAACAAACGAAAAGCCACAAAGAAAGAAAATAAACTGTTCTTTTCAGGTTAACTTCTGATTACTTCCCACATAGATTCAGAAGTGATTCTCTCCTAGCTCACAAGCAATTAGGTAAGGCTTAATTGCTAGCAGTCATCCAGCTGAAACCCCTTAGCTGGCTTGCTTTCTACTGTGTGGGTCAAATCCTGCTTCAGGAGCTTTTTTTGAGTAGATTAAAGAACAAATTTGTATTTCTTTGTGATGGTTGCTGTACTTTATAACAGAAAGTTACCAACGGAGTTTAGATAGAGAACAGTCCATATAAACAGGATCTTCATCTGCTATTATTCCCCCTTGTTCAACAAGCATGGGTTCAATATCATGGATTGGCACAGATGAATCTCTCAATGGAGCACTTTCAGAAGAATACTTGTTTCCCTGCTGTCTTTCAAGGTTATAGCTAGGGCATAGGTCAGTGTTCATACCTGAGCTTCCATTGCTGTTAGAGTTTCTCTCTATATAGCCTGGCCAGTATGTAGTCCAGTTCTTACGTCCAGCCTTCCAATCCAGATCCCTGGACACTGGATCTCTCTTCACATACCTTCTGGCACGGGTCTTAGGGTCCCTTCCACGTGCAGCCGTCTCCCTCACAGGTAGCGTCTGGAGATTCCTAGCTCTGCAGCACCATTCCTCTGGCTTTCCCCAGTCCAATGGTGTATGCTGGCCCTTGGAATACCTCCCAGTATACGTACTGCTTTGGACTCTTCTAGACCTCTCAAAGGCTTTTCTCCTCTTTCTTCCAGAGGGTCTCTTTCCCTCTCTGTCCGTCCGGTTTGGCTTCTGCTTCTGATAATCCTTCTGCTTCTGATAATCCTTCAGATGAAACTGAGGATAATTCTCTGGATATCCAAGGTGATCATGATCAAACTCAAGCTGATTCTCAGGATACTGATTCTCTGTAGAATAAACTGTACCTTTATTCTGCTTAGATGTGTGCTCCTCCCTAACACAGCGCAGCTGTGCTGAATCAGGCCCTGCCCTTTGAGATGAGTGCTTAGGGATTACCTCATAGCCCTCCTGATTGAACACACGTTTCCCCACTTCAGCTCCTCTAATGGCTGCTGGAAACCTGGTGCATTCTGGGACTGGTAGTCTTTTATGGGAAAATTCTGTTTTCTTATTTCTACCAGAACTGACAGGTTGCTTGTTCAGAGTCACTTCACCTTTTCTATAGCTCCTTCCTGAGCTATGATAAGCTTCCTTATCACAAGGGACAGCGGCAAATCTGAGTTTCTTTATCTGACGGATTTTATCCTGAATATTAAATGGTAAACTTTCTTGAGATCAGAGTGCAAATAAATGCCCAGATATTTTAGAGGGTCTGCAGACCACCGAAAAATTGCACCCCCCACTTGCCCCTCCCCTAAAAACCAGGCCTCCTATTTATCCATATTAATTTTCAATCCTGAAAAGGCTCCAAACCTCCACAAAATCCACCCCAAGGTCGCCCAACCTTCTGTGTGCTGCATGCTAAGCGATATCGTCCGCAAATAAGCTGATGTTATGGATTAGGGCTCCCACTTTTAAGTCCTACTATATCCACAGCCGCTCTCACCTTCTGTGCCAGTGGCTTCAGGGAAAGAATAAACAGGAGTGAGGAGAGCGGACAGCCCTGTCTCGTCCCCCTCTGAAGACCAAGCAGCTCACAAGCCTACCATTCATTAAGATCTGAGTGCTCAGGTTGCAATAAAGCATGCGGATCCACTGTAAGAAATATTCCTCCACCCCAAACTTTTTTTTTTTTTAAGTATAATAAGATTTTTAGGTTACATAACCAAATCAATAAAGGATAATATTAAATTATAACAACTCGCTAAAGCAGAAAGAATAATATCAAACAAATTAGCCCACATCAAGGGCACCATGATTCACAACAAAAATACACAATAACAAGGTAAAGCTATACAGCTACAAGAGGCAGATATATACTTAACTATTAACCCGTTCTGTCTAAAAGAAATTTTTCCAGGTGAGCTACATTTTGGAATGCAAGCGTTTCTTCCCGCCGGGTAAGAGTACACCTACAGGGAAAACGCAGATAAAAAGTCACACCCAAGGCCAAAACCTGGGATTTCAATTCCAAGAATTGCTTCCTGCACAGTTGAGTACTGTGCGTAACATCTGGGAAAATATTTAAACGTTGATCACAACTGGGCACCCCTCTTCTTGAAAAACGCCTTAAGAACATGAATCTTAACAACCTCTGAGACAAAGGTGACCAGTAAAGTGGAATGTCTAGAAAAAATATCTGCAGTATCCTCTAGAAAAACTGTGAGGTTCTGAATCACAGAAGGCGTTAACACATCAAAACCCCCATCTGTGGGATTTACATCTTTAGAATGATTAGGAAGATAGTAAGCTTGCACATAATCAACTGGGTCAGCAATCGCCAACACGTCAGTAAAGTACTTCTTCAAAAGAACTTCGAAGAAAAGTAAATGAATATAAGGGAAATCTAAAAAAGTTAATTGTGGGCACATAATGAGTTCTCCAGTGCTTCTACCCTTGCACGAGTAACCAAAGAATCCTTAATATGAGCAGTATCTGACAATTGGTGCGGTTGCCAAGTCACCAATCAGTCTCCAGCGGAAAGATAGGGGAAGCGAAAGCATTTGACAAAGTCACCTTGGAATTGCAGGGTAAACGGAAACAGTGGGCTTTTTGACGTCAAGGGATACTAGATAACGAAGAGGAGGATATTGAATTGCCCCCCGGGCAAGAGTTAGTTCAGCACACCAAAGGTCAACTTTATACTCCATTCAGCACATATAATGATTTGTTCAGTTATATATGCAGTTGTGATTAGTTAATATTGTTTCGGCCATGATAACATTGGTTAGCACTACAGAGTAAGTCACCTTTCTTCCACTGGAGAGAAGGTGATTAAAATACAAAAGCCTCTGACTATGTTTTTACATATGTTCAAGTTTTGTCTCTCTGAGGTAAACGTTTACAGAATGACAGGAAGTGGTGGGATTGTTGAGGTGAGAATGGGAAAGGTATGGGGGGAACGCCATAGATGTAGATGTTCGAAAATATTATGTACCTGACTGTATCTGCCATATTCTGTATATATTTTTGTACCTTTTCATTGGTTTAAGCAATTTAAAAATAAAACCTCCTAAACTTAACTTGCAAGACTCTAGGACATCTGCTATACTTCACCTCAATGTCGTCGAAGGGGTGCAACCTGCCCTTTCGGACCACGTCCTGCAGTCACAACCCCGCGGTCGCAGGAAGACCAAGGCAAGATCTTATCCCCCAAGGGGGTACCTTCAGGATACCGAGCTTCCCCCTCGGTTCCTGTCCAAGTTCCTGTCAGCAAGTCCTCAAACTGTGCAAGCAGTGGCAGCAGAGACAATCTAGAGGCTGATGGACGGGCCCAAGGTAAGCCTTATTTCACAGTTGGACACAGTTCCAAGTGAAGAGCTGAAATGCTAAGATCTTATACGGAAGGGGGGACATTCGGGATACCGGGCTGCCCCCTTGGTGCCTGTCTGAGTTCCTAAGAACATAAGATATGCCATACTAGGTCAGACCAAGGTCCATCAAGCCCAGTATCATGTTTGCAGCAGTGGCCAATCTAGGTCACAAGTACCTAGCGGTTTCCCCAAAAGACACAGATTCCACAATGCTTGTATTGGGTCAAGTAATGGGTATTCTGGATCCCCTTTAATAATGGTTTATGGACCTTTCCTCCAGGAACTTGTCCAAACCTTTTTTAAACCCGGCTACACTAATAGCTTTTACTACAACCTCCAGTAACGAATTCCAGATTTGATTACATGTTGAGTGAAAAAATATTTTTCTTATTAGTCTTAAATAGGTTACCCTGTAGCTTCATTGTATGCCCCCTAGTCTTTCTATATTTTGATGGTGTAAACAACCGATCAACGTTTACCCGTTCCACTCCATTCGTTAATTTATAGACCTCTATCATATTGCCCCTCAGCCGTCTCTTTTCCAGGTTGAAGAGCCCTAATCTTTTTAGCCTCTCTTCATAGGGATGTCCTTCCATCCCCTTTACCATTTTGGTGGCTATTCTCTGTACATTTTCTAATAACACTATATCCTTTTTAAGATATGGCGACCAGAATTGCACACAATATTCAAGGTGCGGTCGCACCATGGAACGAGGCATTATAATATCCTTTGTTTTATTCTCCAATCTCCAGGAACAAGCAGGAATGAGTCTTCACATATGGGTATCGTCGGTACCGACGGAGCCTGCGCGGGAACGCTCCCCAGCGTCCAAAAGGAAAGCTTTTGGGAGCATCCCACAGCGCCTGCGCGCTGCCTTCCCGCCTTTCCCAACCGCCTCTCTCCAGTTCTTCTTTTCTGCGGAGCCAGCAGGTCGTGTTTCCTGTCACCGCTGAAGAATTTCTTATTTTCTTTTATTTTTCTTTAGTCGCGTGTCTGCCTTCTCGACTCCGGATTGGTACCACCGGTCTTTTTTCTTTCTTTCAAAAAAAAAAAAAAAAAACCTACTCTTTTCTTACTTCAGTGCATTTTTTTTTCTGAGGCCTTAGGCCTACAGATATATTTTTTTCCTCATGGAAAAACCCGCCTCCGGGTTTAAAAAGTGCACTAAGTGCAGTGGCACTATTTCTGTCACTGACACCCATGACTGGTGTCTAAAATGTTTAGGTCCTGACCACTCCATTGCGGATTGTGAGTCCTGTTCCATGATGTCTAAAAGAGGGTTACAAAATCGGGCAGCCAAGCTCAGTACCCTGTTTCCCTCCGATGCAGCTTCTGTAGCATCGACGTTTTCCAGGGCTTCTTCTTCATCCCATGGATCTCAGGTAACCAAACTTAAATCCGGCCGGTCCTCAAAGAGTACATCTCCCTCTAAGTATCGAGATGCCCCCGGGCTTACTCTTGAGGAATCCACACTGGCAAAATTACCCCGGCGGGAGGCTCCGGCTTCCAAAGCTCTATCTATGGGGTCACAGGTTGACATCGATGGCTCGGCCTCGACCAATCACCTGTTACAATGTTCTGGGGTACCGGCGGTTTCCACCGGTACCGACATCCAGACATTGGTGGCGTCGATGGATCAGAATATTCTGACCATGCAGCATGCCATCACGGCATTCATACAAGCTGCGACGCCTACGGTATCGCAACAAACCCCGTTGTCCGTACCGGTACCGATTCCGGTACCGGATCCGATACCGATTCCGGTACCGGATCCGATACCGGTACCGCTTGCATCGACATCAGCGTTGACGGCAGCGGTACGCTATCCAGTGATGCCCATCAGTACCGACCCGGTACCAGTTACTCCTGATGTCGATACCCCCCAGTACGCGTATCGGGCTCTCCGAGAGCATCCAGACAGTCAATACTTCGATTCCTCTGAAGACTCTGATGCATCAGTGGCCTCTATTGAAGCATCGGGGATCCTTCCTCAGGAACCCTCTTCTCCAAAAAGGAGAATGTCTCCTCCTGAAGACTTGTCTTTTCAGGACTTCATCAGGGAGGTGGCCAGAGGCCTGTCCATCTCAGTGGCCTCTGAAACTGAACCTAGAGCCAAAAAATTAGATATCCTTCAATATCCTAAGACTCCTAAAGAGGCAGCCACCTTACCAGTACATGAGATTCTTTATGATCACATGTTAGGCATATGGGAGACTCCTCTTTCCACCTCCCCTCATTCTCGAAGGTTGGACACCATGTATCGTGTTCCTCCTTGTCCTGGTTTTCATAAGACTCAGCTTCCTCACCACTCCATTGTGGTAGAGTCTGCTATGAAAAAAATCAAGAGTACAAAAAGGCACTCCTCTGCTCCTCCAGGAAGAGAATGCAGAACCTTAGATGCCTTTGGCAGGAAGATCTTCCAGGCCAGTATGCTTGTGGCCAGAATCAACTCCTATAGTCTCTATATGGGGATGTTTCTGAAAGAGGTTACAGATCATTTGCAAACCTTATCTCCTTATAGGTCAGAAGATAAGAGAGAAGAATATATCACCTGGCTTAAACATGCACAGGATGTATCCAAGTTTTCCAACCGTGCAGCCTTTGACTCTTTTGAGGGTGCCAGTAGAGCCTCGGCTATTGCCATAGGTGCACGCAGAGTTGCTTGGTTGCAAGCCTCTGATTTGGAATCCTGGGTACAGGATGGTCTAGGTAACCTTCCCTGTACAGGGGAAAACCTGTTTGGCAAAGATTGGCAAGCAAAGGCCAACCAGATGGATGCTGAAAACTCTGCTTTAGATAGACTTTCAAAGTCTACTACTGCTCCTTTTAAAAAGAGGTTGTTTAAAAAAGGATCTTTCCCAAAAAAAGGGAAATTTTTTTCTGGTTATGGTCAAGCCTCTTCTCAAGGTCGTTTTGCTACAAAGAGACACTAACAACCAAAACAGACCAAGCTTCAGGCTGCGAGGACTGCTACGGCCCAACAGCCTCAGCCTCCTCAGGGTCTTTGACTTTCCACTAGGGAACTTAGCCTTTCTGGCTCTAGAACATCCAGAGCCTCTCACCATCCCAGGAAGGTTAGCTCACTTTGCTCCCAGATGGGAACAAATCACAGCAGAGCAATGGACCCTCTCCATCATACGGGATGGGTACAAGCTTCATTTCTTAAACCTTCCCCCTCACATCATGGTGAAACAGTTCAACTCTCCAACATCTCTCCTCAACCTTCTGGATCAAGAGATTGCTACCCTTCTTGCCCAAGGGGCAATAGAAGAATTACCTCTTCTTCAACAGGGCTCAGGGTTCTACTCCCCTTATTTTCTCATCCCAAAGAAAACAGGGGGCTACAGACCCATATTAGATCTCAGAGAGTTGAACAAGTTTCTATGCAAGGAGAAATTCAAGATGACTTCTCTCAGAACTCTCCTTCCATACCTCCAGAGTCAGGACTGGCTTTGTTCTCTAGATCTCAAGGATGCCTACACCCATGTCCTCATCCATCCAACACACAGAAGGTTCCTTCGGTTCCTTTACCAAGGAAAGCACTACCAATACAAAGTGCTTCCTTTCGGTCTGGCCTCTGCTCCAAGAGTGTTCACAAAATGCATGGCAGTAATAGCTGCATTTCTGCGCACTCTAGGGATATTCGTATTCCCATATCTGGACGACTGGCTCATCCGAGCTCCATCCCAGTCAGAGGCCCAGGCTTCCCTGGCCTGCACAAAGCGTGTTCTTCAGTATCTGGGACTGGTAATCAGCATTCCAAAATCCCATCTCACCCCTATTCAGTCTCTAGAGTTCATAGGGGCCTTACTGGATACCACAACTGCAAGGGCCTATCTTCCCCAGGCCCGTTGCCTACGCTTGGTGCAGTTAGCCTCACAGATTCAGTTAAAATCCCATTTAACTGCTCGAGAGATGTTGCAGCTCTTAGGCCACATGGCATCCACGGTGCATGTGGTTCCTTACGCTCGCCTTCACATGAGGGCAGCTCAGTGGACCCTATCCACCCAATGGACCCAGGCATCAGGCTACCTGTCAGACAAAATAGCAACCTCTTTTGGTCCCTCCACTGGTGGAAGTCCACTCAAAATCTGTTGCTGGGGTCCCCCTTTCAACAGGTGTTACCCCAAGCAACCCTTACAACAGATGCCTCTCCAAAGGGTTGGGGAGCTCATCTACAAGATCTCTCGACCCAAGGCATCTGGTCTCCACAGGAGACATCTCTACATATCAACCTCTTAGAGTTCAGAGCAATCTTTCTGGCTCTCAGAGTCTTCCACACCCTGCTCAGCTACAAGACAGTCCTCATCCACACGGACAACCAGGTAGCCATGTTCTACGTGAACAAGCAGGGAGGGACTGGCTCTCTGTTGCTTTGCAACGAAGCTCTGAGATTGTGGGCCTTCGCCAGAGAGCATCAAATCCATCTCATGACAGTGTATCTTCCAGGGGTTCAAAACTCTTGGGCAGACAGACTCATTCGAGTTCTGCTTCCACACGAATGGTCCCTCCATGGGGACCAGATAGCCAGGATTTTTCGGATTTGGGGTACCCCAGACATAGACCTGTTTGCAAGTCCATGGAATGCCAAACTTCCCTGGTTTTGTTCCAGGATTCCATGTCAGGGAGTTCAGGCCAGGGATGCCTTCCTCCCTCATTGGGGGCAAGACTTCCTCTATGCCTTTCCACCTATTCCCCTCATCCCCAAGACTCTGTTCAAGCTTCAGAGAGACAAAGGGTCCATGATCCTCATAGCACCACATTGGCCACGCCAAGTGTGGTACCCTCTACTTCTGCATCTCTCTCAAGCTCCCTCCCTGGACCTGGGGTCTGCTCCAGATCTCCTCTCTCAGGAGGAGGGAACCTTGTGGCACCCAAATCCTCAGTCTCTTCATCTCAGAGCCTGGTTGCTGAAGGCCTAGACCTTCAGGATTTACACCTTTCTCAGCAAGTGAAGGATATCCTTCATGCTTCCAGAAAGCCTTCCACCAGACGTTCCTATGCTTTTAAATGGAAAAGGTTTTCCATTTGGTGTGCAGAGAAGGGTCTCAACCCTCTTGCAATACCTTTGAATTCTTTACTAGACTATTTGCTGCATTTATCCCATGCAGGCCTTAAAACAAATTCAATCAGAGTCCATTTGAGTGCTATTGCAGCATCCCTTAAGCCTCTCAATGGACAACCTATTTCCTCTCATCCTCTTATAGCAACATTCATGAGAGGCCTTCTTTTGACTAAACCTCCAATTAGACCACCTCCAGTGGCATGGGACTTGAATCTGGTTCTTGGCCAGCTTATGAAGCCACCCTTTGAACCCTTAGCCACTACCTCCTTGAAATTCCTTTCCTGGAAGGTTATTTTTCTCATTGCAGTCACCTCAGCTCGCTGTATCAGTGAGTTGCAAGCTTTAGTGGCTAATCCTCCTTATACAAGGTTCCATCATGACAAGGTAGTCCTCAGAACTAATCCACACTTTATGCCTAAAGTGGTCTCACCTTTTCATCTGAACCAGGAGGTGTATTTACCTGTCTTTTTTCCAGGACCTCATGCATCAAGTGCAGAGAGGAATCTTCATACCCTGGATTGTAAAAGAGCACATGCTTTCTACTTACAAAGGACACAGCAACATAGAAAGTCCTCTCAACTTTTTGTTGCTTTTGATCCTTCTCATTTAGGACTTCCAGTCTCTAAGAGAACTCTGTCCAATTGGATTGCTCAGTGTATTTCCTTCGCCTACCAGAGTAAGAACCTTTCTCTGGAGGGCCATGTCACAGCTCACAATGTGAGGGCCATGGCAACCTCTATGGCTCATCTAAACTCTGTGTCCATCGACCAAATCTGTCGAGCGGCCACCTGGGCATCGGTTCATACCTTCACAGCCCATTACTGCTTGGACAAGGACTCCCGCCTGGATGCCTTGTTTGGTCAGGCTGTTCTTAAACACCTGTTCCATACCTAATCAACTCCTACCCTCCATCCCTGACTGGATGCCTGAGATTCATGAGTGGAGGTGGAGCCCTTCCCAGGGACTCACAATCTGGGTGATCTCCCAGGCATCTCTAGCTGGGGACTCCCCATATGTGAAGACTCATTCCTGCTTGTTCCTGGAGATAGCACAGTTACTTACCTGTAACAGGTGATCTCTGGGAACAGCAGGAATAAGTCTTCACAACCCACCCACCTCCCCTAGGAGTTGTATCTCTCTATCTATCTTTCCTTTCCTCTCTCTCTCTTTGTCTCAGCTTTAAAACTCGAACTGGAGAGAGGTGGTTGGGAAAGGCGGGAAGGCAGCGCGCAGGCGCTGTGGGATGCTCCCAAAAGCTTTCCTTTTGGACTCTGGGGAGCGTTTCCGCGCAGGCTCCGTCGGTACCGACGATACCCATATGTGAAGACTTATTCCTGCTGTTCCCAGAGATCACCTGTTGCAGGTAATTAACTGTGCTTTCCTTTCCTTATGATATCTAGCATTCTATTTGCTCTCTTGGCTGCTGCTGCACACTGGATGGAGGGTTTTAACATGTTATCCATTATGACGCCTAAATCTTTTTCCTGGGTGATGGTTCCTAATGTGGAACCGTGCATCGTGTAACCATAGTTTGTGTTGTTCTTTCCTAGGTGCATAACTTTGCACTTGTCCACATTAAATTTCTTCTCCAGGAACAAGCAGGAAGTCAGTCCTCACATATATTGTCTTGGAAGACGCTTTTCTTGGTGGCACTCACATCGGCTAGACGAGTGAGTGAGCTGCAAGCTCTGGTGTCAGATAGACTGTTCATACGGTTCTATAGGAACAGGGTGGTACTCCGCACGCACCCCAAGTTCCTGCCGAAAGTGGTCTCCTCTTTCCACCTCAACCAGGAGGTGGTGCTTCCGACCTTCTTTCCCAGGCCCCATGCCAGCTGGGCAGAAGCAGTTCTGCATACCCTGGACTGTAAGAGGGAATTAGCCTTCTACTTGGAGCGTACGCAGGGACATCAAAGAGCTTCTCAGCTCTTCGTCTCTTATGACCCCAGTAAGCTGGGGATGCCGGTCTCCAAGCGTACGTTGTTCACCTGGGTGGCGGATTGCATCGTCTGGGCATACAGGGTGACCAATCTCCCGTTGCAGGGGGGTCGAGTCACGGCCCACCGGGTCAGGGCTAAGGCCTCATCAGTGGCTCACTTCCCTCTGTTCCGCTGGCAGACATCTGCCGGGCTGCATCCTGGTCTTCAAGCCAGACTTTTGAGGCCCATTACTGCTTGGATAGGGAGTCCCAACGGGACAGTGCTTTTGGCCAGGCTGTACTCCGTAATCTGTTTGAGGTTTAGGCAACTCGTACCCTCCGACCCTTTGGTGTCAAGCTACTGGAGTGTTACGTTCTCGGTGGAACTCCTGTCATGGCTGCTAGAGGGAACCTATTTTTCAGTTATGGGTTCTCGGTAGCCTATAGCTAGGGAGTCCCATATGTGAGGACTGACTTCCTACTTGTTCCTGGAGAAAGTGTAAATAACTCACCTGTAACAGGTGTTCTCCAGGGACAGCAGGAATCAGTCCTCACAACCCTCCCTCCTCCCCTGGAATTGCAGTCCTTTGATTAATTTTTATCCTTTTGCCGTCTTTTTAGCTATGTCATTTGACTGAGCAAAATGGCACCCTTGAGCGGGAAGGCGACCGCGCATATGTGATGCACTCCCAAAGGCTTTCTTCGAAAGCTGGGGATTTGCTCCGCATGAGGGCGACGGCGACGTCACCCATATGTGAGGACTGATTCCTGCTGTCCCTGGAGAACTCCTGTTACAGGTGAGTAACTATGCTATCTGCCATTTGGATGCCCAGTCTTCCAATTTATCAAGATCCTCTTGCAATTTTTCACAATCCTTATGGGTTTTAACAACTTTGAATAGTTTTGTGTCATCTGCAAATTTGATAATCTCATTCGTTATTCCCATGTCCAGGTCATTTTTGAATATGTTAAAAAGCAGCGTACCCAGTGCAGATCCCTGGGGTACTCCACTATTCACCTTTCTCCATTGGGAAAATTGGCCATTTAGCCCAACCCTCTGCTTTCTATCTTTTAACCAGTTCCTGATCCACAATAGTACACTGCCTCCTATCCCATGACTTTTTAATTTTGCCAAAAATCTTTCATGAGGGACCTTTTCAAAGGCTTTGTGAAAGTCCAGATACACTATATCAACCGACTCACTTTTGTCTACCTGTTTATTCACACCTTCAGAAAAACATAACAGATTAGTAAGACAAGGCCTTCCTTGTCTAAAGCCATGTTGGCTGTCTCCCATTAAGCCATGACTATTTACATGTTCAATAATTTTGTTCTTTATGATGGTTTCTACAATTTTTTCCCGGTACTGACGTCAGACTCCCTGGTCTGTAGTTTCCCGTATCACCCCTGGAACTCTTTAAAAATTGACGTTACATTGGCCATCCTCCAATCTTCAGGTATTACAGATGATTTTAATGATAGTTCACAGATAACTAATAGCAGGTCTGCAATCTCATATTTCAGTTCTTTCAACAATCTTGGATGTATACCATCCGGTCCAGGTGATTTGCTTCTCTTCAGTTTATCAAGTAGTTGTAATATATCTTCCCATTGTATCGATATTTCTTTTAATTCTTCTGCAGCATCACCTTTAAATACAATTTCAATCGGGGTAACATCCCTACATCTTCCTCAGTAAAGACCGAAGCAAAGAATTCATTAAGTCTCTCCGCTATGGCCTTGCCCCCTCTTAGTGCCCCTTTTACCCCTCTATCATCTAGTGGTCAAACTGACTCTCTCACAGGTTTTTTGCTACGAATGTACTTGAAAAAGTCTTTATTATGCGTTTTTGCTTCCACAGCAAGCTTCTTCTCAAATTCTCTCTTTTCCTGCCTTATCAATGCCTTGCATCTAACTTGCCAATGCTTGTGTTGTTTCCAGTTTTTGTCATTTGGCTCCTTTTTCCATTTCCTGAAAGATGCTTTTTTGGCAGCAACAGCCTCTCTGACCTCACCTTTAAACCATGCTGGCAGTTTTTTGGACTTCCTTCCACTTTTCTTAAAGCGTGGAATACTGCTGGTCTGGGCTGCCAAGATAGTGTTTTTAAAAAACACCCAAGCTTGATGTAAGTCTTTAACTTTTGCAACTGCTCCTTTTAGTTTTTTCTTAACTATTTTCCTCATTTTATCATAGTCTCCCTTTTTTTTTTTTTTTTTTTATTGAAAGACTTCCAAAGAATACAAAAATACAGTAACCGCCAGGATCCTCAAAAAAGAAGGATGCAACAGTAACATTACAACATCAGGTCACAACAGCAACCTACAATATGTCTTCATTTTTATACGTTTATAATGAAGAAACCTGGACCCCCACCCCCCACAACCTCCCTACCCCCCCCATGTCATCCCGAACCCGGGACCCCCCACCCCCACCTCCCAACCCCCCCATCTATGACTTGTGGAGGTCAGAGCTCGGGACAGAGGTGAGCGTGAGAACACAGAGAAGGGGCCAACCGCCGAAGAGGTCGGTGTAGTATCCCCGTTTATCCTGGACTATCACGCACCATAACGCGACACAAAGGGCGCCCACACCAATTCAAAACGAGCCAGGCGCATTCTGCCAACCGCTACCCCTCGTTCCATAGAGTATGTATCCCACATGCGTTCCAGCCAGACCTGGAAAGAGGGGGCCAAAGCTTGCTTCCAGGCCGCTGCCAGGGATAGCCGAGCCGCATTCAAGCCGTGCCGGAGTAAGGCAAGTTGCAAAGCCCAGCCGCCCGGCACATGGGCCCCAAAAAGGAAAATCCCCGGATCCCAGGGGATACTCAGTCCCAAAAGCATCTGCAGCCGGAACTGTACACCTTTCCAAAAAGAGCGAATGCGGGGGCACGCCCACCAAATGTGTCCCAGGGTACCCCGCTGCCCACAGTTACGCCAACAGAGGTCCCCAGCCCCGGGATACATACGAGCGATCCGCGCCGGAGTCATATACCAACGATACAGCAATTTATAGTTCGTTTCTCGGGCATTAGTCGCAACCGAGCTCTGCCACAGGCGCTTTTCCACTGTCTCCCACTGCTGATCAGTATAGGAGAGACCCGGGTCAGAGCTCCAGAGCACCCTATGCCGTGTGGGGCACTTCTGGGCCCCCTGCAAATGGGCATATAGGGTCGCCACAAGACCCCTAGTAGTAGTACAACCCCTCACAGTAGCGCTCCAGGTCTGTCAGGTTTCGAGCAACGTGGGGTCGAACGGACCTAGAATTGACCCAATGCGTCACCTGCAGGTATTGGTAGAGATGCCCAGCCGGAAGATCAAATTCGGCCTGTAGGGCATGAAAGGGTTGCAAACCTACCATCTGCAAAAAATTGACCGACCCGGCTGAGACCAAGGTGTCCCCATTGCCGAAAAGCTACATCACTTAAACCCGGTGGGAAGGAGGTGTTATCAACTATAGGGGCTAAAGGGGATATGTCCACATCACGTGATCGAAAATGTTGATCCCAGCAACGGAGGGTATGAGAAACGTAAGGGTTACTAGTGCACTTGCCGCGGCGGAGTCGTGGTCCAAGCCACAGCCAGTCCCCCAACCCCGCTCCCCCCACCAGACTCATTTCCATCTGCACCCATCGCTTAGTGCTATCGGCAATCATCCATTCCACCCCCGCCCGACACTGCGCTGCCGCATAGTACCAAGATAAATTGGGCATTCCCATACCGCCGGTACGCGTACGGGCAAAGAGAACCTGCTGCGCTAGGCGCGGGCGACGATAGTGCCACACAAACTTCATGAGTAACTTTTGCCAGGCCGCCAGAATAGCTCGCGGGATAGGGATCGGGAGAACCTGAAAGAAGTAAAGGAAACGTGGGACAACCACCATCTTGACAACGGCTATACGTCCAAACCAGGAAAGGAGTAGGCCGTTCCAGACCTCCAAGTCCCGCCGGACCTGACGAAGCAAGGGATCATAGTTAGCTTTGAAAAGATCCGCCCGTTCCACAGTCAAATTCACCCCTAAATATCGTAGAGTGCCAGGCACCCAGCGAAGAGGGTAAGCCTCTCGAAGCTCTGCACAAACCGCCCCAGGGACCCCAACATTCAAGATCTCCGATTTAGCATAATTGATTTTAAAGCCGGAGACCCGAGAGAAATCCGCGAACAGCTGCATCGCGATGGGGAGAGAAGCAGACGGATTCACCAAGGATAAAATGATATCATCCGCAAAGAGCGCGATCCGGTATTCCGCGGAACCAATGCGGACCCCTCGCAATCCCGGGTGATCTCGAAAGCTCTGGGCCAGGGGTTCCATCGCTAAGGCGAAAAGCAGGGGGGACAGAGGGCAACCCTGACGTGTACCTCTCTCCAAAAAGAAATGCCGCGAGTGTCCCCCATTAATCCGAACGCACGCCCGGGGCTGCTGGTAGAGGCTACGAACCCAGCCAATATAGTTAGGGCCAAAGCCCATTAGCTCCAGAACACACCATAAATATTCCCAATCCACCCGGTCGAAGGCTTTTTCAGCGTCAATGCCCACTAGCAACGTTGGTTGCGGGTCCCGCTGGGCCACATGAATAACTTGTAACATACGCCGGATGTTGTCCGCGGCCTGACGACCCGGCACAAAGCCAACCTGGTCGGGATGAACCAAGCCCGGAAGAACCCGATTCAAACGTGCAGCCAGCACAGAAGCATAAATTTTTACGTCGACGTTTAACAAGGAGATGGGGCGGTACGACGCCGCATCATGCAGGGGTTTGCCGGGCTTGGGTATCATCACGACCAATGCCTCACGCTGGGACGGTGGAAGGGAGGCTGCCCCCAAGACCTCATTAAACAGACAGGTCAGGGATGGTGCCAGGTGCGTTCGGAACTTTTTATAGTATTCCGCCGGAAATCCATCACTACCCGGCGCGCTGCCAGTTTTCAAATGCCGGATTGCATTTTCCACCTCATCAATCGTAAATTCTGAGTCCAACTGAGCCCGGTCAGAATCAGACAGACGCGGTAGGGCGGTCCCCTGAAGATAATCCTTCAAGTGGTCCCTACCAGAGGGCTCAGCTTTGTAGAGCCGCTCCAAGTAATCGGCAAAAAGCTCACGAATCTCCCGGGAGAGGACCCTCCTCTGTCCTCCTGCATCACGTAATTCACGGACCACTCTCGAGGATTGTTGTTGACGCAAGCGCAAAGCCAAAAGGCGGCCAGTTTTGTTCCCATGTTCGTAGAAAGTTTGCCTTAGTTTCCGGCGCTTATTATCTAGTTCTCTCTGCATACATGCATCTAAATTCGCTCGGACTGTCCGCCACTGACGTAGGACCTGCCGCAACCCGGTTCGAGCGTGCTCCAAGCCTAGGCGAGCGGATTCCCGCACCAGATGGTCATGTTCACGCGCGTCCAAAGTCTGCGTGTGCGAGTTGCCTCAGCCAGAAGTTGACCGCGGGCTGTAGCCTTATAAGCATCCCACACCATGGGAAGGGGAACCTCCCCCGTATCATTAAGTTCAAAGAATTCCTGAATAAAGTGGGCATGGTCCTGTACAGCACCCTGCCGCCGTAGGAACCTCACGTCTAAACGCCAGAGAGGGCGAGACTCACTACACATGCCGTCCAGGAGGGAAAGCCAGCACGGGGCGTGGTCTGACCAGGTTAGCGCTCCGAGTCCAGCCTGTACTCTCCCGTCCATCAGGCGCTGGTCCAGTAGAAAATAATCAATGCGAGTATGGACCTGATGGACCGGGGAGTAGTAAGTATAACCTCTCTCTCCCGCATGGGCATCTCTCCATACATCCCGCAGGCCTAAGTCAGACATTAAGCGTTGAAGGGCTCTGGCCGATCCCCCCACTCCCCCCCCAGCACGACCCGTGGAATCCAAATGGGGTACCAGAGGCGTGTTACAGTCCCCACCCAAAACAATAGGGCCTTTTGCAAAATCCGCCAGTAGGGCTTTCAAGCGCGTAAAAAAGGGCCCCTGATTCGTGTTTGGGGCATAGATATTGGCTAAGGTTAGCAAGCGTCCGTCTAAGCGAACATTCAAGAAAAGCCACCTCCCCAGGGTGTCTCGCTTTATCTCATCGATCTGCAAGGAGAGGCTCTGATGGAAGAGCAGAGCCACTCCCCGCTTCTTCCGGCCCTGCGAATCGGAGGCCACTCGCACTTCATTATATGGGGAACGCCTTAGCCACCCCTGCTTGGAGTTCTGAAGGTGGGTTTCCTGCAGATAAACAATGTCCCCTTGTAAAGTGCGCAATTCGGAGAACAGCAGGGACCGCTTCCATGGGGAGTTAAGACCCTTAATATTAAAAGAGACAAAGCGCACCATTAAGAAATACGACCTAGCCCCGCACCACCGCTAGACACCCGAAAGGTCCCAAGGGGGGCTCGCCCAGACGAGTCCAGGAAATTAGTTAGCCAAGCCCACCCAATCCACCCGCTAAGAACAAAAGCCATAGACCCTCCACCCCTGCCCAAGATTACCCCCCAGATCCATGTTGAAAAGCCCCCCCTCCCACCCATCTCCCCCCCCCTTCCCGTCAATACCACCTGCCTGTCTAAGTTAATACAGGACACGGTAAATTGACCACAAACCCCGTACCCCCCAAAACCCCCCAAAAGAGAAAGCTCAACCTAAATATAGAAAAACATTCCCCCCATCGCTCCCCACCCATCCCGGACCATCAGTCCCATCATGCCCATAGTCTCCCTTTTAAAAGTTAAAAGGTAGTACTGTGGATTTCCTTACCCTTCCTTTTCCATTTATTAAATCAAACGCGATCATGCTATGATCACTATTGCCACGTGGCCCCAATACCCTTATCTCTGGCACCTGATCTGGTGTTCCAATAAGGACTAGGTCCAAAATGGTTTCTCCTCTTGTCAGTTCATGAACCAGCTGCTCCAAGAAGCAGTCATTTATTTCATCTAGAAACTTTATCTCCTTAGCATGTCCTGCCGTGACACTGACCCAGTCGATACCTGGGTAATTGAAATCACCCATTATTATTACTGTGCTGTAACGTTTGTTAGCTTCCCTGATTTCTTTGAGCATTTCATCATCCATTTGTTCATTCTGGCCAGGCGGTCGATAGTACACCCCCACTGCCATCGCTTTCCCTTCCCCTTTTTACATGGAATTTCAATCTCTAGAGATTCTACAGTGAATTTTGTTTCCTGCAAAACTTTAATCCTTTGTGACTCAATGCCCTCTCTAACATAGAGTGCATCCCTCCACGAATTTGATCAGCTCTATCATTGCGATATAGTTTGTATCCAGGTATCACAGTGTCCCACTGGTGTCCTCCTTCCACCATGTCTCTGAGATACCAATCATATCTAACCTCTCATTTAGTGCTCTATATTCTAACTCTTCCATCTTATTTTTTAAACTTCTAGCATTTGCATACAAGCATTTTAGAGGCTGTATGTTATTCATATTAATCTGGCTATTGGTAGGCAGGGGTAATTTGGAATCTTTTAGCTCTGTCTGCTCTGTACTCAAGGGCATTTGGACTACTTTTGTGTTTTTTTGGAACCTCTCTACTGATATGCTCTAACCCTCAGTCTTTTGCTAGTATCCTGCAAGGATACATTATTCTGAACAATGTGCTCATGGGTGACTGTCGTCTTTCCCCTATTATCTTGTTTAAAAGCTGCTTTATCTCCTTTTTAAAGGTTAATGCCAGCAGCCTGGTTCCATCCCGGTTAAGGTGGAGCCCATCCCTACGGAAGAGCCCCTCCGTTACCCAGAATGTTCCCCAGTTCCTAAGAAATCTAAAACCCTCATCCTTGCACCATCGTCTCATCCATGCATTGAGACTCCGGAGCTCTGCCTGCCTTTTGGGTCCTGCACTTGGAACGGGAAGCATTTCGGAGAATGCTACCCTGGAAGTTCTGGATTTCAGCTTCCTACCTAAAGCCTAAATTTAGCCTCCAAAACCTCCCTACCACACTTTCTATGTCATTGGTACCGACATGTACCAAGACAGCAGACTCCTCCCAGCACTACCTAAGACCTTGTGTAGGTGGTGCGCGAGGTCCGCTACCTTAGCACCAAACAGGCATGTTACCAAGCGATCCTCACGACCACCAGCCACCCAGCTATCTACATGCCTAATGATCGAATCACCAACTATAACTGCTATCCTAACCCTTCCCTCATGGGCACATGGCTCTGTAGAAACCTTCTTGATGCAAGAGCATTTTACATTTTATCTGTTGCGTTTTTAATTTTACTAAAAGCTCTTTGCTGGTACTAGGCCCTGACTGATTTAACAAATGCACTGGATTCACAGATTAATCAGTTTTAATCTAAAGAATCCCTTTTTCACCAAGATTTAGAAAACTTCCCAGAAATAAATACTTACAATTGCAGATCTCTGTCCAGAAGTAGCAGTCCCTTTTTGTAGTCCTGTCAGCGAGTCCTCAAACCGTGCAAGCAGCAGCAGCAGAGACAGTCCAGTGGCAGATGGACGGGTCCCAGGTAAGCCTCCTTTCACAATTGCACATAGTTCCCCTTCACCCCAAACTTTGGCAACATCCAGAACAAATATTCCCAGGACACCCATTCGAATGCCTTCTCGGCATCAAGACTGACCACTGCTGTGGGTGCCTCCTGAGGCGTACCCTGCCAATACATGGTCAAGGCCCTCAAAGGATGGTCTGTTGCCTTCCCACTTTTAAAAAACCGGACTTGGTTGGGGTGGATTACTTGTAGGAAGGACCAAGTTCAATCTTCGCGCCAGCACTGAGGCCAGCAGCTTTTATGTCTTGATTTAGCAAGGATATAGGGCGGTAAGACTCAACCCTATCTGGATCCCTACCTGGCTTAGGGAGGAGAACCACCAACACCCTTGCTGCACAGTCCCCCAATCTACCCGATGCCACCACCGCCTCACCCATTTCCCACAATGACTTCACCACCTGGTCTTCCAATATTTGTAAAATTCGAGGCCCAGTCTATCCGACCACGGTGCTTTTGCCGACTGTAACTGTTGGATAGCTGCCAAAAGCTCAGCCTCTGACAACTGTGTGTTTAAGGCAGCCTGAAATTCCTCACCATCCTAGGCAGATCCAGGCTCTCAAAAAAAAAAATCTCCCACTGTTGGCTTTCCACAGGATCAGCCTGATATAGCATGCAAAAAAACTTTGTAACGTGTTTGGCAATTTCTTTTTCTCCAATCTCAACCATCCCATCTTCTCTGTGCAAATGGGTGATGGTGTTTTTCACCTTTGCAGGCCAGATTAAGTTGGCCAATAACTTCCTGTTTTATCCCCCCACCCATGCAATTTGTATTTATGCACTCAAATGCTATGCAGAGCTCCCAATTGCAGAATTGCATTAACTTGGTTCTTACATTTCTGCAGTTGGTGCCATGCCTGCTCTGACTTGGTTCTCTAAATTTCCAGATGTTTTAATCAGTTCCCCGCCAGTGGAAACTGAAGTACCCTTAAATTAGAGAGTCAATGCCCAATCTACTAATAATGCACCAAATAAGAAGAAAAAAAATCACAAAACAGAAAACTACTACTACTTGGAGATTCCATTATCAGAGGCACCAATTTGGGAACACAGTTCAAAGGAGAGAAGAGGGTCAAATGCCTCCCAGGCTCTTCAGCCAGCAGGAATACAAACCAAATTGTTGGTATAGTCAGTGCAGAAAGTGATCACACCAAAACTAATGTTGTCATCCACTTGGGCACAAATGATCGAAGCCTAGCCAACAGAGTTTCTGATCTGGAAGCCCTAATGGTGGAAATGGACTTGGACATTGTGGCCATTACAGAAACATGGTTTAACAAGTTGCATGAATGGGATATAGCCATAGCTGGTTATAATCTATTTAGAAGAGATAGAGAGGGTAGAAAAGGACGAGGAGTAGCCCTATATGTCAAAAGCAATTTTAAAGCTGCTGAAATGCAGGGGATGTGGGGAAAAGAAGAAAGGCTGTGGATTGTATTGGAAAGAGGAGATGGCACTGTCATCCATACCAGTGTAGTCTACAGGCTTCCAACTCAAACCAAAGAAATGGATAACGAATTGATTGCTGATATTGCAAAGATAGCCATGAAGGCGGAAGTGATCATATGGGGTGACTTTAATCTACCCGATGTAGATTGGAGTATTTCTTCTGCAAATCTGGCTGCAGCAATCCAAGGGAGCAATATAGTATAGGGGGTGAAGTACTTTTGTCCACTAAAGAAGAGCGGGACCTAGGCGTGGTTGTGTCTGATGATCTTAAAGTAGCTAAACAGGTAGAAAAGGCAACGGCAAAAGCTAGAAGGATGCTTGGGTGCATACGGAGAGGAATGGCTAGCAGAAAAAAGGAGGTGATAGTGCCTCTGTGTAAGTCTTTGGTGCGACCTCATTTGGAGCAGAGTGTGCAATTCAGGAGACCGCACCTTCAAAAGGATGTGAACAGGATGGAGTCGGTGCAGAGGGTGGCTACTAAAATGATTAGTGTTCTTCATTATAAAGCATATGAGGACAGACTGAAGGATCTTAATATGTACACCTTAGAGGAAAGGTGGGATAGAGGTGATATGATTGAGATGTTTAAATACCTCTGTGGCATAAATCTTCAGGGAGAGAGCCTCTTTCAACTGAAAGCAAGTTCTGCTACGAGGGGACATTTATTTATTTACAGTCTCTTATATACCGCACTATTCAGCATCAGCGCGGTTTACATGGAACAAAAATGCTCAGTACAATTAACACGTATGAGTTTACAGATAACAGGGCAAATAACTTGGATAACAGGGGTAAACTATTTACAAATCTTGCTACATAGAGTCATATGAACATGAATTTCATAGAAACATATGCACCACTAAGGGTTAGAGTATCTTTCTTGGCATGTTGTTGGGATACCATATATTTGCTTAGCGGATTGCATCTCTGGTCTCAGTGGGGTGCCGTTGGGCTCTATGAGGTACTTATTGAAAAGGTGGAATTTGAGGGCTTTCCTGAACTGTGTTAGGCTCTTAATAGCCCAGATATCTGGAGGTAATGCGTTCCAGCATCTTGGCGCACTGAGACTAAACGCCCTATTGGCTGTGGATGCAGTGCAATCTGTTAATGCTTTCGGAAGGGAGATAGATTCAGGAGTGATATGCGGAAATATTTCTTTACGGAAAGAGTAGTGGATCCGTGGAATAGTCTCCCAATGGACATGGTAGAGATGAGGACAGTAACTGAATTCAAAAAAGCATGGGACAAACACAGAGGATCTCTAAAGGTAAAAAGGGGACTGTTGTAGTTGTTGATATGGAAAGACAGACTAGATAGGCCATATGGTCTTTTTCTGTCATCATATTTCTATGTTTCTATGTAAATTGTGGACAAATGTTGATGGAACTGACCAGAGAGTGCTTGGCATTTTCACACCCCACCTGATCATTCACTCACTCTCAACACCCACTCCCCCTCTCGCCCACATACAGCCATACAACCACTTGCTCCCCAGATCTCTCTACTGATCTCCATAGTGCTACCAGCTGCTTTAGCCCCCTTGCCACCCCTCCCACTCCCAAACTTATCACAACATCACCCCCCCCCCCCTCCTGTGCAATCACCAGAGCAGGCCCAAGCCTGGCATGTATTCTGTCCAAGTGTTAGCTCACTGTCCTTTGTACAGTGCAGATACAACAGTCTCAATAACCTGCTGTTACACGGACAATTCTTGGTATGGAGGGGAGGGAAAGGAGAAGAAAAGAAGAAAACAAAACGCAGGAAGCAGCAAGATGAGGGGGAGATCATGTCCATTGTTTTGCCTACATCCCTTGTCTCACCACCACAGCTTCATTATCTAAAGGAAAAAAGGGGACTGTTGTAGTTGATATTTATTTATTTATCTATCTAGTGTCTCTTTTATACCGTGCTATTTAAATTAGTGCGGTTTACATACAACAGTAACTTATACAGTGCGGCCTAGGCAGGACAGACTAGATAGGCCATGTGGTCTTTTTCTGTTGTAATTTTTCTATGTTTCTATCCATGTCTATCGTCCCTTCTGCCACAGCGATCCATGAAGCAGCATCCCTCCTCTACAGTATTTAAGATCACAGTGGTTCCATCATGTGTGACCTAAGCTTGTGTGTATAAAGGGCAAACCCCTTTCTTGTAGACGGCCGAGCATATTGGCACGAATTCCCTGTGCTTAGCCACCATGTGGCTCAAATAGTTCTTAAACAGCAACAAGGGCTTATTATTCTCCAGGAACAAGCAAAACATTAGTCCTCACATATGGTTGATGTCAACACTGATGGATCCTTCGCCGAAGCATCTCCCCAGCTTTCAAAGAAAGCCTTTGAGAGATGACTCCATGCATACATGGTCCCCTTCCTGCTCAAGGGTGCCATCTTGCTCAGTCTCCTTTTTTCCGTGGAGCCCAACAGACGGATGTCCAGTATCCCTGGAAAAATTTCTTTAAAACTTAGTAATTCAGTTTAGCTTTCTGGTAAGCGTACCAGTTCCTCTTCCCGCCCCGAGCCGGCGTCTTCACTGCTGTCCTTGAGCCCATTATTTTTCCACTTTCTTTCCTCTAGGTTTCCTCGATCGGCAATTTGCACCCTTTTTTTCCCCGGAGGTCCTTGACCCCGTTCGTCTGCATCCCACCATGTCCCCCGGTGGGTTCAAAAAATGTGACTGCTGCAGTTAAACCATGCCCATCACCAACACCCATGACTGTTGCCTGGAACCGGACCACGACAGTTCCAATTATGACCTTTGCCAGGTCATGTCGGCAAAAACCAACAAAAAAGAGGTTGGAATTTCAGGAAAAGATGTTCTCGAGGTCCGACTTTGTCCAGCTCCAAGGCAAGCACATCCCGCGATGCCCGGGCATCCTCGGTGTCCCACGGCCATGGATCCTCCAAGAGGTCCCCAGAGCAGGAGCGGAAGAAAAAGAAGTCCTCGAAGATCCCGGAGGTTGGTCCAGAGAAACCCGGTAAATCGTACTGGAGAGATTCAGGAGTCGGAGAGATGCCTGGTCATGCTTTCCAAAAGGGACCCTTCAGCAGGCGAAGATCAACCAAGGGGGTTCGAGGCCATGATGGTTATTGAGGACACACTCTCCAGATGTCAGCATCAGGCCCGAAGCCATCAGTGCCTGCGCCGAAAGCTGCGGAGCTTTCTGGCATGGAGACCAGAATGGTGGCCTAGCAGCAGAACATCATTGCTATCCTGGCCCTACAGCAGGCGATGATGGCCGGTTCACCCGGATAATCTGCCCGAAGACCGGTCCCTTGGCTGCAAGGGGGTCACCGGTCGAGCATTGAGTGCCGCTGGCCTCGAATAAGCCCTCAGCACCAGTCAAGGTCCCGGTCCTGTTCCTCAGGTATCCAGTCCTTACTGGCTAGTGTCCGTGATTCAGACCTCAGGTCCTCGACAGGCTTCCAGCCCCTGGACATGGGCCTTGACCAGTGGAGTCACAGGGCCTCTGAACCCTCGTCACCGCTCGACTCCAAGTGGGAGACCGAGGATGAGGCATCCCTGGACACTCGGAGATACTGAGATGTCCCTCTGACCCATCTCCACTGGTGCCTCAATGCCGGTCTCCGCCAGAAGACGTGGCCTTCCATGACTTCATACAGGATATGATGACTAAGACACTCTTGGTCCAGACCGAGGCGAAGGAGGATCTGCGCACCGAGGAACTGGATATCCTCCAGTATAAGGCCCTTCCCTGGGAAACCCTCACAGTGCCTTTGCAACTGATCCTCGAGCGGCTGCTCCTTTGGATGTGGGAAACACCGATGTCAGTGCCCATTGTCAGCCACCGGCTCAAAGCGATATTCTGCATCCACAAGTGTCCAATGTTTCACAAAACCCAATTACCGCATAACTCAATGGTTGTTGAGTCGACCATGCACAAACTGAAGAGCCAGAAGTCCCACTCCTCCATCTCTCCTGGGTAGGGAGGCTCAAACCCTCGACACCCTCGGGTGCAAATGCTTCCAGTGCTCGATGCTAGGTTGCAGAGCCCAGGCCTATGAGCTCTACATTGGCATGTTCCTCAAGGCACTAGCCAAGGAACTTGCTGGGTTCTCAGCAGTTCTTGACGGAAAACACCTCCAGCTGTTCTAGACCCTGACCACGGCAGTACAGGACTGCTCAAAGTTCCTGTCTCGAGCGGCTTATTACGGCTTTGAGTCATCGGTTCGAGTCGTGGCTGCCAGCATCGGGGCCTGACGCTAAGCCTGGTTGCAATTGTCCAACCTCGAAAAGTCAGTCCAGGACAAACTACTCGATGTCCCCTGTACCAGAAAAATCTTTTCAATAAACCTATGTCTGACAAGCCTGCCAAGATCGAGGCAGAGTTTGTGACTTGACAAAAGCTCTCCAAAAATACCTTGGGCCCTCCCCGCAGAAAGAAGGGAGCCTTCTCTCATACCCAACAATTCCAAGGCTACTCATGGCCTCTGCAGGGTACCCAACCCAAAAGACAAGGGCACAGGACCCAGAAGGCCAAAACCCCTAAGCCCCAGACATTGGCTCTGGCCCAGTCTGGGGGAGCTTTTGACTCCCAGTGCATGACCCCCTCTCCTCCAGGAGGCCTTTTTCAGCCCACAGGGAGGGTGCTTGGCACTCTTTGCCCACAGGTGGGCCTCAGTCACCACAGACCTCTGGGTATGGCAGGTGGTCAGGGAGGGTTACCTCCTCCATCTACAGCAGGCACCTCCAAACGTTTTCCCAGGAGAGCAACTGAGGCCTCTCCTTCATCAGACCTTGCTCCTCACAGAGCTCGCAAGTTTCTTCAAGGACAAGGCAGTAGAGCCGGTACCCAAACACCTTTGGGGCAAGGGCTTCTATTCCAGGTACTTTCTTGTCCCAAAAAGGACTGGAGGCCTCAAGCCCATCCTAGACCTGTGAAACTTGAACAAACCTCTGGTGAGGGAGAAGTTCAGGATGCTCTCCCTTGGAACACTGCTGCCTTACCTCCACTAGGGAGATTGGCTTTGCTCCTTGGACCTAAAGGATGCTTACACACACATCCTAATCCATCCCTCCCACAGGCAGTACCTAAGATTCGTGGTGGGAGGAGGGCACTTCCAATACAGGGTGCTTCCCTTCGGACCAGCCTCCTCACCAAGGGTGTTCATCAAATGCCTAGCAGTGGTCGCAACCCACCTCCACCTACAAGGGTCCTTCATCTTCTCCTACCTGGATGACTTGCTCTTAAGAGGCAGCACTGCTATAGAGGCACACCAGGCCACAGGGTGTGCTTTCCTCTTACTGCAGCACCTGGGGGTTGTCATCAACCACCCCAAGTCTCACCTGACTCCAGCCCAAAGCCTGGAGTTCATAGGGGCTCAGCTAGACACTCCACAGACCAAGGCATTTCTTCCCAGAGAGAGGGTAGAATGCTTGAAGGAGCCAGCAGCTCAAATGAAGCGCTGGCTGTCGGTCCTGGCCCACCTCTTCTTCCACCTGCTGGGCCATATGGCCTCCACAGTCCACGTGACTCTACTAGCTTGCTTACACATGTGGGCAGCTCAGTGATACCTGTGCTCTCAGTGGACCCAAGCCACTGGCAAACTATGGGACAGGGTCAGAGTAACCCGCCAGCTAGCAGAGTCTTAATTGGAGGCAGGGCTTCTGCTACCTCTAGGGTTGGATGCCCTTCCAGACACCCCCTCCCCCAGAGAGTCCTGACCTCGGATGCTTCACTTCTCAGTTGGGGAGCCCATTGCGAGGATCTTCACACACAGGGCTGCTGGTCCCAGGTGGTATCTCAGCTACGGATCAATCTCCTGGAACTCAGGGCAATCTTCCTGGCCCTTTGGGTGTTCTGCCATCAGTTGCGGCACCAGACAGTACTGGTCCAGGGACAACCAGGTTGCAATGTTCTATGTCAACAAGCAAGGGGGCACAGGATTGTATTCCCTCTGCCAGTAGGCAGTAACCCTCTGCTCCTATGTGACGTGCAACTGTACTCTTCCGGACAGTCTACCTCTTGGGCCAGGACAGTGCCCTGGCAGACCAGCTGAGCAGAGTTCTTCAACTGCACGAGTGGCGTCTGAACCTCAGAATAGCCTCCCGACTCTTCTGTCTCTGGGGACTGCCCCTGATGGACCTCTTTGCCAGCCTGAGCAACGTGCAGTTGCCCTGTGTTTGATCAGGCAACCACACCCGTCGAGAGTAGCAGCAGATTCATTCCTAATCCTGTTGATGGAAGGCTGCCTCTATGCCTTTCCGCCGACCCAGATTGTCGCAGGACCCTCTTCAAGGTCCAGCGTGAGGGGGCATCACTGATACTTATCGCTCCCAGATGGCCCAGGCAGCCCTGTTTCCCACTACTGCTCGAATTATTGGCAGCACTCCCGGTCCCGCTGGGCTGTGCACTAGACCTTTCTGATGAGGAGGGCTCCCTCCTACACCCCAATTTGCGGTCCCTGACATTAGAAACATAGAAACATGATGGCAGAAAAAGACCACATGGCCTATCTAGCCTTCCCTTCCATATCAACCACTTCAACAGTCCCCTTTTTTCCTTAAGAGATCCTCTGTGTTTGTCCCATGCTTTTTTGAATTCAGATACTGTCCCCATCTCTACCACCTCCACTGGGAGACTATTCCATGCATCTATCACTTTCTCCGTAAAGAAATATTTCTGTATATTACTCCTGAGTCTATCTCCTTTCACTCTCATCCTAAGTCCCCTTGTAGCAGAGTTTGCTTTCAATCGAAAGAGGCTCTCCTCCTATGTATTTATGCCACGGAAGTATTCAAACATCTCAGGCATATCTCCTTTATCCCGCCTTTCTTTTAAAGTATACATATTAAACTCCTTAAGTCTGTCCTTATATGCTTTATAACGAAGACCACTAACCATTTTAGTAGCAACTTTCTGCACCAACTCCAACCTGTTTATATCCTTTTGAAGGTGCAGTCTTCAGAAATTCACACAGTACTTCAAATGAGGTTGCACCAAAGACTTATATAGAGGCACTATCGCCTCCTTTCAGACACAATCACACCTAGGTCCCGCTCTTCTTTTGGGGACAGAAGTACTTCCCACCCCCCCCCCCATACTATATTGCTCCCTTAGATTGCTGCAGTCCAAATGCATGACCTCACATTTTTTAACATTAAAGCTCAGCTGCCAAATTCTAGACCATTCTTCAAGCTTAGCTGGATCCCTTCTCATGTTATCTACACCTTCCTGGGTGTCTACTCTATTGCAGATTTTGGTATCATCCACAAAGAGGCAAACCTTACCTGACAGCCCTTCCTCAATATCACTAACAAAAATGTTAAAAAGAATCGGACCAAGAACAGATCCCTGGGGCACACCATTTCCTCCTCAGAGTGAACTTCATTTACCTGTACCCTTTGTCACCTCCCACTCAACCAATTTCTAACCCACGCAGTAACTTTAGGATCCATCCCTAGGGTGCTCAGTTTGTTTATAAGTCGCCTGTGTGGTACGGTGTCAAAGGCTTTACTGAAATCTAAATACACCACATCTAGGGCTCTCCCTCCATCCAACTCCCTGGTCTCCCAGTCAAAGAAATCAATCAGATTTGTCTGACAAGACCTGCCTCTGGTGAATCCATGCTGCCTCGGATCTGGTAATCTGTTGGACTCCAGAAACCTCACTATTTTCTCTTTCAGCAGCGTTTCCAATAATTTACTCACCACAGAGGTTAGACTGGCCTGTAGTTTTCAACAACATCCTTACTTCCACTTTTGTGTAAAGGGACCACATGTGCCTCTCTCCAGTCCTCTGGCGCCACTCCACACTCCAAGGAGGCAATGAAAAGTTCAGTCAGTGGAGCTGCTAGAACGTCCCCAAGTTCCCTAGGGTATATCCCATCTGGTCCCATCGCTTTGTCTACAGTACTTTAAGTTTAGCTAGTTTCTCACGAGCACAGTCTTCTGAAAATCATTCAAGATGCCCCTCGCTTTTGTTCCTGTTTGTGGATGTTGTCTGAGTTCCTGCTCCTGATTCTTCATCTGTGAAGATAGAACAGAAATATTTGTTAAGCAATTCTGCTTTATCCTCATCAGCTTCTACATATTCCTCCCCTTCACCCTTGAGCCTTACAATACCACTTTTGCCCTTCCTCTTCTCACTAACATATATGAAAAATGTCTTATCCCCCATTTTATTGCCTTGGCTATTTCCTCCTCTTTTTGAATCTTTGCTTTCCCGTCTACTTTGCTAGCTTCTGTCATTTTTTCCAAATATAGATGCCTGTCTTCTTCTCTCTGTGATCCTCTGTATTTCATGAAGGCCTCCCTCTTATTCTTCACCTTTTCAGCTACTTCTTTTGAAAACCATAGTGGTCTCCTTTTCCTTTTACCTTTATTTACCATTTTAACAAAAAGATTGGTTTCCCTTAAAATATTCCCTTTCTGTTTTGCCCACAGTTTTTCTACATCACCCAGCTGTTCCCATCCCGCTAACAACCCTTTTAAGTATTGGCCCATCTTGGCAAAGTTAGTTTTCCTAAAGTCTAAGACCTTTGCTTTTGAATGGATTTTATCAGCCGAAGTCCTAATACTGAACGACACCATCTGGTGATCGCTGGATGCGAGATGATCTCCCACTATAACATGAGAAACACTTTCACCATTGGTAAGCACCAAGTCCAGTATGGCCCCTTTACATGTGGGTTCTGTTACCAGTTGCCTGAATAGTTCTCCCTGTAGAGAATCCAGGATCTCCTTACTTCTAGATGATACTGCAGCAGGGATGTGCCAATCAACATCTGACATATTGAAATCCCCTATCAGTAGCACGTCCTCTTTCCTAGCAATGCTGTGTATGTCTTCAGTTAACTCTCCATCCATCTCTTCTCCCTGTGAAGGAGGTCTGTATATCATGCCAATGCAAATAGATTTCTCTTTCCGTCTTTCTAATTTAACCCACAGTGCATCTTCTCTCCCTTTTAAGCCCTGTATTTCCATAGCTTTAATATTATTTTTTACATACAGTGCCACTCCTCCTCCCCTTCTTCCTACCCTGCCCTTTCTGAATAAAGTATAGCCTGGTATAGTTACATCCCAGTCATGGTTGTCCGTGAACCATATTTCTGTTATCGCCACTAAATCCAAGTCAACCACTCCCATTAAAGCCTCGAAATCTGGGATCTTATTTCCCATACTACGGGCATTTATACACACTACTTACCATATGTTGCCCCTTTTACCCATTTTCATAAAGATATTTAATGTTTCACTTATCTGGGGGCTTTCACTTACCTGGGGGCTTTCTTCACCCATTTCCAACAAATCCAACTTAAAGCCCTCTTCAGTAGGTTAGCCAGTCTGCTACTGAAGACATGTCGATCCTTCTTGGACAACTGGATGCCATCTCTGCTCTGCAACCCTTGGAACAGCATCCCATGGTCCAGGAAACCATTAATAGCATGACTGCTGAAAGGGTAGCTCTGGCTTCCTTTAACCTCCCGGGAGAGGTAGAGGAGGTCTTGTTGGTCTTCTGCAATTCCTCCACAAGATGAGCATATGTCTTTAAGTGGCGCCGGTTGTCAGTGTGATACACAGAGAGATGGGAGAACCCCATCTTCTGCCCCGTGCAAGTGGTGCTCCAGTACTTGCTCCATTTGTCGCAGGCCGGACTGAAGTCCAACTCAGTCAAAGTGCACCTAAGCACAATTGCGGTGTACCAGCACCCCACTGGGGTAAAACCCCTCTCGGTTCAGCCCCTGATCTTTCGATTCCTCAGAGGCCTCTTGCTTTCTAGCCCTTCCGGCGGCAGAGTGGGACCTCAGCGTGGTGCTTTCACAGCTCACTAGACTGCTATTCAAGCCTCTGGTCACTTGCCACCTATGGTATCTTTCCTGGTGGCTGTTACATCTGCTCGCCGAGTAAGCGCCCTCCAAGTTATTTTGGCAGAGCCACCTTTTACAAGGCTCTACAAGAACAGAGGAGTGATATTCCCTTTCCACCTCAGCCAGGTGGTGGTCCTCCACGCCATCTTCCTCCGGCCCCATGCAGGTTGGGAGGAGACCATACTCCATACTTTGGATTGTAAAAGAGCCCTACCTTCAACAGACTGAGGGCCACCGCAAAGCTTCTCAACTTTTTGTTTCATACAACGCCAATAGCTTGGGGCTCCCAGTGACTAAGAGAGCTCTTTCCACTTGGGTGGTGGACTGCATTGCCCTCGCCTGTGAGCAGGTTGGACTTTCCCTGGAGCACCGGATCACAGCGCATCATGTGAGAGCGATGGCCACTTCGATGGCGAACCTGCGCTCAGTGCCAGTGACGGAGATCTGCAAGGCCACCACATGCTCTTCAATTCACACTTTCACTGCTCACTACTGCCTGGAGAATGAGTCCTATCGGGACAGTGCCTTTGACAAGGTGGTACTCCGCAGTCTACTCAGGGTATATTCAACTCCAGCCCTCTGACCCTTCTGTGTTCAGGCTACCAGAGTGATGGCCCCTCTGGACACTAGGGTCTTGCAGAGTCTTTCAATCGGGGACTCATCTTCTGCAACTCCCGCCTACCCTGCCATGGTCGCCGCGGGTGCTGTCATGGTTCGGTTCCCGGCAGCCTGGAACTAGGGAGTCCCATATGTGAGGACTGACTTCCTACTTGTTCCTGGAGAAAGCGTAGTTCCTCACCTGTAACAGGTGTTCTCCAGGGACAGCAGGAATCAGTCCTCACAACCCTCCCTCCTCCCCTTGGAGTTGCCTCCTTTACCTCTTTTATTTTTACGTCTTCCTAGCTCTGTCAGTTGACTGAGCAAGATGGCATCCTTGGGTGGGAAGGGGACAACGCATGCATGGTGGCATCTTCTAAAGTCTTTCTTTGAAAGCTGAGGAGATGCTTCCACGCGGGCTCCGTTGGCGCCGACGTAACCCATATGTGAGGACTGATTCCTGCTGTTCCTGAAGAACACTTGTTACAGTTGAGTAGCTATGCTTACTCCAAGGCTCTTTTCTTCCGAAATTCATGTAGGAGCCGCTCCTTTTCTGACCAGATGATGTATCTGGCTATTTCCATCTGCAGTCTGTGATGATCCTCACTGTGGGTGCCAATATGGTGGGCCCGTTTACACCACCACAAACCCGCTACCATCAGAAGGCCCAGCTGCTGGGGAAGCCATTCTATAAAGAATTTATGTAACTCTGCATCTGTCATGCTCTCTTCCAGCCCCACTACCCTCAGGTTGTTTCATCATGCCCTGATTTCTTGGTCCTCCAGGCGGTCTATGAGCCGGGCCTGCTCCTGGGTCATGCGTTCCACACTGATCTCCAGCTGCCTCACCAGCTCTTCCTGTGCTCCCACTTGGGTCTCCACCTCTAGGATCCAGTGTATCTGGGTCTCTGAAATGTTCCCTGATATCTTCATAATTTATTCAGCCTGTCTTCCAGCGCTGCTGCTACAACATGGAAGATTTCCACTGCCAAGTCTCCTGCCTTCGGTGATGCTGGTTTCACAGCCTTGGTGGCCATCTTGGGCTCACCCCGCTGACAGTGCTCAGTACTGACCCTCAGCCCCTTTTTGGTTATTTAACACCGACGGCATATCTCACTAATCACCACCTGCTTATCTTTGGGGGTTGGGGATGCCTGCCGTGCTGGTCATGGTGTGGTGTTCTCTTTATTTGCTAGCTTTTGAGATCGGGGGAGCGGGAGTGCGTCGTTCACACACACAGCTTTCTGCAGCGCATCACTGGAAGTCCCAGATTTTGTTTGAGATTTTATTTATTGAGAGGAAGGAATTACGCAAAGTTGCACTAGTTCACTTAAGTGAATTAAGTTATAGTTACAATTTAGCATCAAGAAATTGACTGATTTGTAAAATGGCTAATATCCAAATGTCACAACAGTCAGCCAAAGCACTTAAATAGCGGCAGTATCTGGATTGAAGCTGCCGCCGAATATCCAGATTGAGTGCCGCTATCCCAATCAGTGCTGATTTTCAGCCAGCACTTATCAGGATAGCAACTTATGCTTGCTTTCTGGATAAGTACTGGCTGAAAATTGCACTGTCTGGATAAAGTTGACACTTATCTGGATAGCGTCTGCACTACTTGCTCCACCCACGGGCCACCCCTGCACTAACTGGATAATGCCAGGGCGATCTGAGAAGATATTCAGTGGCACCATCTGGATAGTGCCGCTGAATATCTCGCTCAGTTCCCTTATCCAGATAGCTTCTCCTTTACCATCTGGATAAGGATTTTGAATATCAGCCTCTGTATTTCTTTGTTTTAGTGCTTTCTATACTGACTTCAGTAGCTAATACCAAAGCAGTTCACATAGTAATAAAAAAAGGGACATCCCGCAGACAAGAAACATGTGCAAAGCACTCAAGATACAGTAGGAAATTGCCTGGGTTCCTTCATAAAGCACAGTTGTTTTCTGAACTTAGCTCTGTGCTCATCTGATTTTGAATTATTGAACATAAGAACATAAGATATGCCATACTGGGTCAGACCAAGGTCCATCAAGCCCAGTATCCTGTTTCCAACAGTGGCCAATCTAGGTCATACGTACCTAGCAGTTTCCCCAAAAGACACAGATTCCACAATGCTTGTACTCGGTCAAGCATTGATATCCTGGGTCCCTTCTTAATAATGGTTTATGGACCTTTCCTCCAGGAACTTGTCCAAACCTTTTTTAAACCCAGCTACACTAACAGCCTTTACTACATCCTCCGGTAACAAATTCCAAAGTTTGATTATACGTTGAGTGAAAAAATATTTTCTTTTATTAGTCTTAAATAGTTTACCCTGTAACTTCATTGCATGTCCCCTAGTCTTTCCTATTCATCTCTCCGGGCCAGTCCATGACCTTTGGGTGATCAATCCGCTCCAGCAGCTGAGGACTGAAATACTGAGTTTTCCAGACAGGTTACCCAGCTCCCCCTGGTGTCCTCGAATCAGTCTATCAGTCCTCAGCAGCTGAACAGGACGTCGAATCCCAGCTCCCCAGAGAGACGCTTAGGACAGACCTTAGTTGGTGGTAGATTTTCAAAAGAAGGATTTTGGAATTTGCTGTTAAAAAAAAAAAAAAGGCAAAGGCTATCCTATTTATAGATTTAGGATTCAGGGCTTTGTCTTTGGTGCTCCTGGTTGGTCTGTCCTAGCAGGGCAGCTCCCAGCCAGGGTAAGGAGAGTAAGCTGAAACTGCTTAAAGGCAGATAATTATTTCAGAAACCTCACCTTAATGCAGTGAGCAGAAGCGGAAGGAGGGCTCTAAAGCTCCGTTTCTCCAGCCGCTTGATTTCGGGCTGTTAAGGGCAGAGCCTGCCTCACCACAGCTTCGCTGCCCGACCTCAGGATTCAGGCCTGGGAGCCCCAGTGTCCTTCTCCTGCTTGCAGTAGCACCACCGCGCCGGGATCCCGCTAGCAGCAGTGAAACGGAGGCCGCAGGTAAGCGGGTAGCGCTGAGAGCGCGCTTTCTTTCCCCGCCGCGTGTGACGGCGGCAGTTGTCTTCTGCTTCGGCGGTCAGTGTTGTAAAGGGGGGCAGCTCACGCGTATCGTGTCCGCGGCTTTCTTTGCGTTTTCGGCGCAGGGGAGTTTGTTCTTGGGGCTGTTCTCTCACTTTTTTCTGGCTCTCATGGAGGGAAAGAAATCTGGTGAGGTATGGGCGCCGTCGCCAAGCGCCCTAGAAAAGGCGGGAACGGCGGCCATTTTAAAGGAGCCGGCCGTCTCCCGCGCTGCCCAGTAAGGCCCAAAAGAAGCGCTCTAAATCTCACAAGCCTCAGTCGGGAGAGGAGCGGCGGCAGAAACCTGGGTCTGCAGTTACAGAGTTATTAGGCTCTTTTTTCTCCCCGGAGTTTATACTTTCGATGCATAACGCTTATCTCCTCAAAAAGTCTCATTTGTCTCACAGTGCTCCCTCAGACAGTTTGGGGGGGGGCAGCCGCTGGACTCGGGGATAGCAGACCCAGGGGAGGGCACCTCTTCGAGGGAAGTCATGCTGGATGATAGTTTGCAGTTAAGGGCACATGGGGGGTTGTCTCCTGTGCCTGAGGAAGGCGAGCTCCTCTCCGAGACAGCTGGGGACCCCTGGCGGGGCAAGTTGGAGGAAGGAGAGTTGGGGCCGGGCGAGGATCCCAATGTCTTTCGCGTTTTTCGTAAAGAAGAGCTGGGGGCCTTGATTTCTCATTCCCTCGCTGCTTTGAATCTGGTGCTGCCGACGGTGCAGCAGGAGCCTCTTGAGGATCCCTTATTGCAAGGGTTTCGGTCTGAACAAAAATGTTTCCCATTTCATAGGGTTATTAAACAGATGATTGAATCCGAATGCCCCGAAGCCTCGTTGCGAGGGAGGCGCGCAATGGCTAGACTTTATCCAGTCCCTCCAGACGAAAGGGACTTACTCCGGATGCCTAAGGTGGATGCGTTAGTGTCAGCGGTCACTAAGAAGACCACCATCCCGGTTGAAGGAGGGACAGCGCTTAAGGATCTGCAGGATCGGCGGTTGGAAGTGCTTTTGAAACAAGCTTTTGATTCCAGCGCACTGGCCCTACAGGCGTCGGTCTGTGGGGCCTACGTGTCTCGTGCGTCTATCCGCTGGCTGCAGGGGGAGCAGTCCCCGGAGAAAGGGGTAGAGGCTCCGACGGATGGAGCGAAACTCGAGTCCGCGGCGGCGTATTTGGCAGATGCCTTTTATGATTTGGTGCATATTGCCGCAAAGTTTATGGCTTCCCTTATTGCGGCTCGCCGTTTTCTTTGGCTAAGGAATTGGGCGGCTGATGCGTCTTCTAAGGCGCGGCTCAGTAAGCTTCCTTACAAGGGAAAACTATTGTTTGGGGAAGCTTTGGAGAAGATTGTTAAGGATTTGGGCGACTCTAAAGGGGGTCGCCTTCCCGAGGACCGTCCGAGGGCGGCGAAGGGAAGTTCCTCTCAGAGAGCTCATGGTCGGGAATTTCGTCGGTTTCGGGGCTCTTGCTTCTCACCGTATCAGCGGGGTCGTTTTGTGGCGAGAGGACAGTCCTTTCGAGGAGCCAGGGGCTTCAACAGGGGTTACTTTAATGCCCAACAGAGATCAGTCAAAAAGCCGCAATGAAGTGAGGCCGGTCCAGGTGGAGATTCCTGTGGGGGGTCGCTTGCAGGGGTTCCTCTCCATCTGGGCCACGGTGACTACGGACCAGTGGGTCTTACAGATTATCAGGGACGGCTATGCGCTAGAGTTCGCCCAGTCTTTGCCGGATGCCTTTGTCCGTTCTCTGTGCGGCCCTCCGGCAAAGGCGGAGGCGGTGCGCCAGACGCTGCTCCGTCTGCTGCAGCTTCAGGCGGTAGTGCCAGTGCCTATAGACCAGTGCGGTTTCGGTCAATGCTTGATTTATTTTGTCGTTCCCAAGAAGGAAGGTTCTTTTCAGCCGGTCTTAGATCTCAAGCACGTCAATCGCTGCTTGCGAGTGCCCCATTTCCGAATGGAAACCTTGCGGTCCGTTATCCGGTCGGTAAAGCCGGGAGAGGTGCTGACCTCCATAGATTTGACGGAAGCATACTTGCACATCCCGATCAGGGCCGAATATCAAAGGTTCCTGCGGTTTGCAGTTCCCATGGGCCATTTTCTGTTCCGGGCCTTGCCGTTTGGGCTGGCGACAGCGCCACGCACCTTTACCAAGGTTATGGTGGTGGTAACGGCGGCGCTTCGGAAGGAAGGACTTCAGGTCCATCCTTATCTGGACGACTGGCTCATTCGGGCTCCGTCGCTGGCGGAGTCTCTCGAAGTCACCGCTCGCGTGGTAGAGTTCCTCGAACGCTTAGGCTGGGTTATCAACCCAGCAAAGAGTCATTTGGAGCCCACTCGGCAGTTGAAGTATCTGGGAGCTCTCTTCGACACGGAGGCGGGCTCAGTGTTTCTCCTGGCGGACAGAGTGGACAAACGTTTGGGACAGGTGTCGGCGTTTCTGCGACTCAAGTCTCCGACGGCCTGGCGGTACCTACAGGTGTTGGGGTCGATGGCGGCGGCCATAGAGCTAGTTCCCTGGGCCAGGGCACATATGCGGCCTCTTCAGCAAGCGTTGTTGTCTCGTTGGTCTCCGCAAATCCATCCTCTGTCGCAAAGGTTGGTGTGCCCGGAGGTGGTCCGCGTCGATTTTCAGTGGTGGTTAGTTCCGGTTCACCTTCAAGCGGGGGTGCCGCTGGAGCTGCCGCGGTGGATATTGCTAACGACGGACGCGAGTCTCTCCGGTTGGGGGAGCGCATTGTCTGTCACAGCTGGCGCAGGGCTGCTGGTCGGAGGAAGAGCGCAGTTGGTCGATAAATCGCCTGGAGTTACGGGCGGTGCGCTTGGCGCTCGTTCGTTTTCTCGACCTGGTCAAGGGACAGGCGGTTCGTGTCTTCTCCGACAATCAAGTGACGGTGTCGTACATCAACAGGCAGGGTGGCACCGGCAGTGTAGTGCTGCTGGAGGAGAGTCAGCAGCTGTTTCATTGGGCGGAGATTCATCTTTTAGCCATTTCGGCGGCGCATGTTGCAGGGAAGGCAACATACAGGCCGATTATCTCAGTCGACATCGCCTAGACCCGGGGGAATGGGAATTGGACGGGACGGTGTTTCAGGAAATAGTGCTCCGCTGGGGTCGGCCGGTCATGGATCTTATGGCGACCCAAGCCAATGCCAAGGCTCCGTGCTTTTTCAGCAGGTGCCAGGAGCATATGTCGGAGGGGCTCGATGGCCTGGTGCAGCCTTGGCCGTCCGGTCTCCTTCTGTACATGTTTCCTCCGTGACCTCTCTTAGGCCGGACCATCCGACGGATTGCGAACCACGACGGGCTGGTGATTTTGGTGGCTCCAGATTGGCCGTGACGCCCGTGGTATGCGGATCTGGTCCGACTGCTCGTAGCTCCTCCCTGGAGGTTGCCCGGTCGGTTCGATCTCTTGAGACAAGGGCCGGTGCGCATGCCGCAGGTGGATCGGTTCTCGCTTACGGCTTGGCTCTTGAAAGGAGCCGGTTGAGCAGAAAGGGCTATTCGGTGGCGGTGATAGCTACTTTATTGCAATCCCGCAGACGTTCGACTTCGTTGGCTTACATTAGAGTCTGGCGCATTTTTGAGGCCTGGTGTTCCGATCGTCAACTTTCGCCCGGAAAGTCGCAACTCCCAGAAATTTTAGCTTTTCTTCAGGGGGGCTTAGAGAAGGGGTTGGCTCTTAGCACGCTGAGAGTTCAACTGGCGGCACTAGTTTGTTACAGAGGCCGAGTAGAAGGGAGGCCCCTTTCCTCGCATCCGGATGTTCTCCGTTTTTTCCGAGCTGCGCGAAACATTAGACCTCCAGTGAGGCGAGTGGTGCCTCCTTGGGATTTAAATTTGGTCTTACAGGTGCTGACGGAGCCTCCTTTTGTGTCAGGTTCGGGGGGACATCTGCGAGAGTTGTCCTGGAAGACGGCCTTTTTGGTGGCCTTGTGTTCGGCTCGGAGAATTTTGGATTTGCAGGCTCTGTCGTGCAGAGAGCCGTACCTGCAGTTTTCGGCAGAGAAGGTGGTGCTGAGACCGGTACCCTCCTATTTGCCTAAGGTAGTTTCCAGTTTTCACGTGAACCAGGTGGTATCGCTTCCTACGTTTACGAAGCCTGGCGGTGGTAAGGTGGATCGTTCGTTGCGGCGCCTGGATTTGGGGCACGTGTTGCGTAGTTATCTGGCCACAACGGAGTCTTTTCGGAAGTCGGACTGTTTGTTCGTCCTCTTCGGGGGCTCGGCTAAGGGTAAAGTGGCTACTAAGGCGTCCATCGCTCGCTGGGTGAAGCATGCGATACGAGCCGCATATACGGCAAAGGGCCTGCCGGTTCCGGCGGGACTCAGAGCACACTCTACTAGGGGGCAGGCTGCCTCCTGGGCGGAGTATGCGTTGGTGCCTCCAGTGGACCATTGTAGGGCGGCAACCTGGTCTTCTCTGCACACCTTTGCAAAACATTATCGATTGGATGTTCAGGCACGGGAAGATGCTTGTGTGGGTGCCTCGGCAATTGTGGCCGGACTCGCAGCTCCCTCCTGCGTTTAGGTACTGCTTTGGTACTGCCCAAAGGTCATGGACTGGCCCGGAGAGACGAATAGGAAGAAGAAATTAGACCTTACCTGCTAATTGTCTTTCCTTGAGTTCTCTCCGGGCCAGTCCAGGGCCCGCCCGGTTAGTCTGCGAGTTTTCCGATTTTGGCGTGTCAGTAAGAGCGTCCGCGGAGCGATCAAGAGAAGTCTGGAGAGATGGATTCCGGGGCTCCATAGCCTTGTAGGTAGTGGGAGTTCGTTTTCTTCCGAGGTGTTTCAGGTGAATGTGATGAAAAAAAAAAAAAAAAGTAAGACCCCAAACCGATACGAAGAAGGAGAGACTTTACCAGTCAAAAGAGTTATGTGCTTACCTCCCGCTTAGCCAAAGAGTTTCTTAGCTGGGGCTTCAAATGGTATGGCATTGTCTTTTTTTTCTGCAAAAGGATAGGTTGTTTTCTGGGCGCGTTGTCCAGTAGTTAGTGGTTTCTTATTTTCAAGTTTGCTTCTACGTGGGGTGCTGCTTGGATACCGTAAGACTGATTTGAGGACACCAGGGGGAGCTGGGTAACCTGTCTGGAAAACTCAGTATTTCAGTCCTCAGCTGCTGGAGCGGATTGATCACCCAAAGGTCATGGACTGGCCCGGAGAGAACTCAAGGAAAGACAATTAGCAGGTAAGGTCTAATTTCTTCTTCTATATTCTGATAACGTAAACAATCGATCTACGTTTACCCGTTCCACTCCGTTCATTAATTTATAGACTTCTATCATATCTCCCCTCAGCCATCTCTTTTCTAGGTTAAAGAGCTCTAACCTTTTTAGCCTTTCTTCATAGGAGTATCCTTCCATCCCCTTTACCATTTTGGTGGCTCTTCTCTGAACCTTTTCTAATAACGCTATATCCTTTTTAAGATACGGCGACCAGAATTGCGCACAATATTCAAGGTGCGGTCTCACCATGGAACGATATAGAGGCATTATAATATCTTTTGTTTTATTTTCCATTCCTTTCCTTATGATACCTAGCATTCTATTTGCTAGGTATCATAAGGAAAGGAATGGAAAATAAAACAAAAGATATTATAATGCCTCTATATATTGCTTCACATAATGTAATAGTAGCAAGAAATAGTAGCATTCTGTACTGCACAGATCCCTAAATTATTCCTTTTTTGAATTTGCTTAATTTATGGGACTTTTGCTCCCAAAACACTAATGAAGAATCTTAAGAGAACTTAGTCACTGGTGGATGGGAGCATGAGATGCTCAACTCATGAGTTATCTTCCAGTGTACTGAATCTCAGCTTTTCCTGTTTCTTGCTCTGGATCTTCGGCTCCTTCTCTGGACTTTGGTGGATTATATAGGAATTGCTCACTAGTCAATTACCATTTCCTTGCCTAATCCTTTTAAGTAGTCTAACCACTTAAAATTTCTTTAAAAAGACCTGGGCTACCATCCATGCTAAGGAGTCTCACTACAAAAGACCAGGGCTTTTTTTGAAGGGTACGCAGTGATACAGAATACTGGCACCCTTTTCATTGCCTGCTAAAATTGGCCCATGGTCCTCATGTTTTAATGAAAGAGCTCTGCATATGAGTACTGGCTCCTTTATTTCTAGGAAACAGGCACGGCAGAAGACTAAATCTGCCAGATTTACTTCTACAATTTGCTAAAATATAACATCCTAACACAGACCTTAGAAGCTCTTGACAAGTAAGCAAAGTATTCAAGTGCAGAACATTTACATTTTTATTAGACTGCAGGAATATAAATTTGTGTTGGAACAAGCAAAGGGAGATTACTTTAAAGAGAAGATCATGTCAGCGGTTAACCACCCTAAAATGTTATTTGGCATATTATGCTCTTTTACAAGGGAAAACCAAGGGAGGGTTTGTACAGTTCCTTTCTCCCCTGAGAAGAAGATTGTGGACCTGATAGCCTTGATATCATCCTTTCCTTGTTCCCAACCATTGGGGCTGTGGAGTGAGTTTGAGAAGGTGGGTAGGGAGGAGATTGGTCAGTTTTTGAAGCATCTGAAGCCTACCTGTGCAACCGCAGATGTATGTCTGGTTAGGGTCGCACAGGGGGGCAGTCGTTCCCTTCTTTCATATCTTACTAGATTGGTAAATTCCTCTCATGCTGAGGGTAAAATTCCTGGGCCTCTCAAAGTGGCTATTGTCAAGACACTTTTGAAGAAGTTGGATCTGAATCCTCTTGAGTTTAGTAACTATCAGCCTATCTCCTCTCTGCCTATGCTTGCCAAACATTTGGAGAAGTCTTTTATGCCAACTGATAATTTTGTTGAGAAGCATGATCTTCTCGATCCATGCCAGTTTGGTTTTCATCAGGCTAACAGTATTGAGGCGCTGTTATTGTTGATTACTGATATTTTGAAACATGGTTTAGACCAGGATCACGCTTTTTTTGCCTTTTTTTTTTAGATTTAAAGGCAGCTTTTGATACAGTTAACCAAATGCTATTGGTACAGCATCTCAATGCTCTGGGCTTCTCGGGGTCTGGTTTGGCCTGGTTCGAATCTTTTTTGAATAGCCGACAACAGGAGGCTTTAATTGATAAGAAGATGTCAGCAAGACGAGAGATAGGGATTGGAGTCCTATGAGGCTCTTCCCTGTCTTCTGTTTTATTTAATTTGTTTTTGCTTCCTCTCTGTAAATTGCTGAGGGCAATGGTGGTGGCATTTGCAGTTTATACATACGATATTCAGTCCCTTGTTGAATGGGATAATCCAGCTATAGGCAATATGGGAAGATTACAGGCTGTTATGGAAGCAATTGCTAGCAGAATGGGTGCTAATAGACTGGCCTAGAACATCCAAAAAAACTAGCTTCTTTTTGTGTGAGCAGGAACTCCTTGGACCTTTTTCCTTTCCATTTATCTATCTTAGGTTACTCTCTTGAGGTTTGTAAGCAAGTTAAAAGTTTAGGGTTATATTGGACTCTGATTTATCTTTTCAGAGTCATATCTGCCATCTGATAAAGACTTCTTTTTGTAAATTACGAATGGTAGGACAAGTGAAGAGTTTGCTTCCTGCATTAGATTTCCGTACAGTGATTCAAAGTTTGATTTTAAGCAGAATGGATTATTGCAACTCCCTTCTCCTCAGCTTGCCAGCATATAGGTTAAGGGCATCACAAGTAATCCAGAACGCAGCAGCTCGATCACTTGTGGATTGTTCGAGATCAATTCAAGTGTCTCCCATCCTTAAACAGCTTCATTGGCTGCCAGTAGTGCAAAGGATCTGGTATAAGGTTTTCTTGTTGCTAATTAAGATTCTGCATGGAGCTTCAAGATATTATGTATCTCTGTGGTTTAAATATACTCACCTGTTTGATGCCTTCGGTCTCGGGGTTCTATGAAATTAAGGACTCTGTCCATTATGAAGAATTCAGATGACAAATTTTCGCCTTTGCTGGCCTTATGCATTTGAATCAGCTTACTGGCTATATACGTACAAAAGCCCATTTGGTGAATTTTCAGAAGTACGTCAAGACTCACCTGTTTCTGGAAGCCTTTTTGACTTGGGGTTTATTTTTGGGCTTGGCACTGTTGTTTGATCTTTTGGTCATTTTATTTGTTTCAATTGTGGTCTTGTATTGGTTGTTGTAAACCGCCTAAGTTAGGTGGTATAAAATTTTGTAACCATTACCATAAAAAGTCAATAAAATCTTTCTGCATGTGTGTTTTTTAATGTTCAAATTGTTTTTGATATTTTTCTGAGTGTGTGTTATTGCATTTCTCTTAAAGGTGGTTATCATCCAGTGAAAATTGGAGATCTTTTTAACGGACGGTACCATGTCATTAGGAAGCTAGGATGGGGGCACTTCTCTACAGTCTGGTTGTGCTGGGATATGCAGTAAGATATTTTTTATTACTTAATTGGCTTTCTTGTTTTACTTTATTTTTGATCAGATAAATTCGAAGCTGCTTAATATATAGGAGTAGCAGCTTTGTGGTTAGAGCAGTGAGCTGAGAATCAGGGAAGCTAGGGTTCAAAGCTTGCTTCTCTTTCTGACCCTCCTTGTGACCTCGGGCAAGCCACTTAACTCTCTTTTACTTCTGGTACAAACTTGAATTGTAGGCTTTCTTGGGCAGGGAGTACATACTCTACCTGATTGTAACTCACCTTAAACTCAGATTTGGAAAGACAAGTACTCAGATCTATAGTCCAAATCCAGAGGGTGCTTTGTCTAATGAGCAAAAAATATTTTTTGCCCTGTTTTCCCCTCAATTTTAAATCCACCCAAAGGTATCATTGCCACCCCTGATTATCCCTCTGTACTGCTGTGTTGCTTTCAGAGGACAATGCAGTAGTTGCAGCCAATTTTTCTATTCCTTCTTCAGGCTCAAGTGCATTGGCATTGTGTCAGTCCTAATCCGTGCCAGCATAGCCAGGCAGTAGACTCTGAGATATCTGTGCAGTAAATTACAGTGCTATAATCTATGTCTTGTAGCTGGCCTAATGAGCTACCTTTTAAGACTCCAGTTGCATAGCACTATGAAACATTCCAGCTTTTGTATATTTATTTTTATTTGGATTTAGCATGAGCATTTTCTTCGGTAGTTCAAAGCGAGTTGCATTCAGTAACAGTAGGTATTTCGCTGTCCACCGAAGGCTTACAATGTATGTTTTCATACCTGAGGCAATGGATGGTGAACTGACTTGTCCAAAGTCAGTAGGATTTAAACCCTGGCTTCCCTGGTTCTCATTCTACTGCTCTAACCACCTGACTACTATTCCATGTTTGCAATGAGATTAATTTAACATACCTGGGTTTCCAGCTTGTCATGATAGCTTTTTACTTATATAGCAATAATAAAAATAATTTAAAAAACGAAAAATGAGTGCTTGGCAGAAAGTCTTAATTCCATATTGTCCTGCTTGACCACTCCACACAAGTGGGTTGTGTTTCCCCTACCAGCAGATTGGTGGAGACAAAAAAAAAACAATGAAAAGCCCGGGTTTCAATGATATCACACGCGTGCCTCTATCCGCCTCAGCCACCAGAGGTCCCTTCAGTATTTTTGTCTCCAGCAGATGGTGAATTGATTTTCTCTTCTCTGTAGAAAATCGTAAGATTGAGAGAAAATGAGATTGATTAAATTCTTGTGAACGACCACCTTGAGCCCTAAAAAGGTGACTCCTTCACTTTAGCATGACGTGGGAGGCTCCACTTAACTGTGATATTTTTGGTACACATAGGAGGAGGGAAAATTGGTTCATCTTCATGCCCTTATCATGATAAGGGCCTGTTGAGCAGCTACAAATTGGAAGGATTTGGAAGAATCTGGAAGAGTACAGCAGCCTCACACAACCTCAGCGCCCCCTCCCCCCTCCTCCTTTGCCTCCTGCTCTCTCCCAAAGATTGCAGAAGACTCTCAGAGGGATCTGCCTGCCAGCCATCTTTCACACAGTGCTGCTAAAATAAACCCAGCCAGTGAAGCAGTTTCAGGGTAGTAGAGCTGAGCCTGGCACGGATCCTACGTCTCTGGGTTCTCAAGTGGTAAGTACCAAGACTTGACCTTGTCATTGTCCTTGTTGGGGCTCACAATTCCGTCTCTGAGAGATGTAATTTGGGGTGGACTGCTAGCGACCGTTGGCAATGTGTGGGGGTTTCCCACCATTTTCTGCATGCGTTTTTGCCTGTTGTGTTCCTGGGGGTCACAGGAAGCCTTTTCCGAGAGGAGAGTTTCCGGAATCCAGATTTTCCTCCCCAGAATTCTTTTCCTTTTTGCAACAGTGCTGATCCTTTTTTCTTTTCTTTTTTTATTTATGCAATTTTCAAAATTTACACAAGAAAATTACTTATTACAGAAAAGAAAAAACAAAAAACAAGCACAATAATGAACGAAGGGAAGCAACCCCCATCCCTCGCCCTACCAAACTAGGAAAAAGACATAACATTTCATTAGTCCACCATAAAAAGGGAGGCCAGACTCAAATCACAGGAAAACTTTCTCAAGAAATAAAATGCATACTAGTGCATTACTACCTACTATATGAGATAAACTCAAAAGGGAGATGCCTTCATGGATTCACTGACTCCTGAGGGAACAATATCACTAACACTTTTAATAACCACAAACTAAGGATATCACTGCTTGACCGAATACAAGCATTGTGGAACCTGTGTCTTTTGGGGAAACTGCTAGGTACTTATGACCTAGATTAGCCACTGTTGGAAACAGGATACTGGATTTGATGGACCTTGGTCTGACCTCAGTATGGCATATCTTATGTTCTTATGAGTTAGATGGAGGGATCAAAAAAGATATTATTCACACCCTGGTACTTTATCAAACATTTACAAGGGTATCGGGAAAAAAACCAAAGCCCCCCAGCAGCAAAACCTTTGAATGCAGCAATAAAAATTGCTGTCTACGCTTTTGAGTGGACTTTGAGACATCAGGAAACATCCTAATAGGGGCACCCATAAATAACTCATTCCTAGCCCTAAGATACATCTTCATCAGCCAGTCATGATCTGGTTACAAAGTCAAAGTCATCAGAAGTGTTGATCTCTGAATAGCCTCAGGTTCCAAGGTCTCTAAGAAACCAGTCAGGTCTAAAGAGTCTAAAACAGGTTTCAGAAGTGGGGAAGATGAAAAGGCTCTTTCCACTTAGAAGCAGGCAAATAAAAAACCCTCATAAGAGGAGGAATACACTCCACAGGTATTTTCAACACTGAAGTAAGATATGAATGAAAAAGTTCCTTAGGAGAAATAGTAGGAACCCTTGGAAAATTTAGCAAACGCAAGTTCCTCCACCTCACAGAGTTCTCCAAAGATTCTATCTTCAGACGAACATTTGATAAATCTTTAGTCACAGTACCTGCCACAGCAACACTATCTTCAAACTTCACTTAGAACTGAGACTCTCTGGTTGCCAAAGCATTAACTGACTGCTTCTGCTGCTCCAGAAGCCTGAACATCACCAGCCAATAAAGACTAAAACGAAGCAAACTGGGTAAGAAGAGAAGGTTCCAAAGTCTGCAAGCCTCCCCATAGCATTTCCAAAGTAGTGTTAGCTGGTTTCTGCAGCATAGGTTTCAACTCCAAAGAGTCCAAAACCGGGCACAAATTTGTACCCACTTGATCCCCCACACTCTCGATACTGGAAGCCATGGCCCCAAACTCCCCAGCGGGAATCACAGCCGACATAGAGGCAGCTGCCACACACTCCACTACTACCAGCGTCTCTAGATGACTCTCTGCACTAACGATTGGGGCCGATCTGAGCTCCGGACTGAGAGAGATGTCATGCTCAGAAGAACGAGAAGAGCCTCCTTCTGCCCCTGCAAACTTCAGTGAGCCACATTGCACCAGAGCACTCTCAGTTGCACCAGTGGGCCAGACAAACTCGTTGAGCGGCCCCTTATCCGGAGGTGCATGCTTCAAAGGTTCCCACAACTTTGCTTTGTGTTTCCACACCATCATGAAGGTAAAAACAGAACTAAATAGGCAAAAGCAGGAGCCGACGAGAACACGACTAGCATGTGTCCGTCATCTTGGCCTCCTCAAGACTCGTGCTGATCCTTTTGGCTTGAAAATTCAGACCCTGCGGCCTCTAGGTGCCCTCGGATGCAGTCTCATGATGGGCAGGCTGAAAGTAGAAGCCATGTTCACTCCCTTAAGATGGGGAACAGTTGGGAGCTATCAGAGATGTTGGCTATGCCTCGGACCCAGATGAATCCGTATTGGGCTCTGATGTGGATGAGGACCTACTCTCATCGTCAGAAGACTATAAAGAGAATGGCGTGATCTGCTTGTTCTGGAAAGAGGAGCTGGCAGTATTGGTTTTCAGGGTCTCATCTGCCTTGTCTTTGGTTATTCTACAGCTGGGAGTATGTACCAGCTTGACGTCTCGAGCCCTGATCCAATGGATTCAGTCTCATGCCTGATGATACTACTTCTCTCTTGGAGTTGGCTACAGTCTTCCTTTCTGATGCCGTGTATGACTTGGTGCACTTGACAGCCAGGGATAGTGCCCTGTGTCATGGCTTTGGATTTGACTCAGTCACTCTGCAGTTGGCACATCCTCCAAAGCCCGTTTGGTTCAATTGGTCTTTAAGGGGAAGCGCCTGTTTGGAACCTATTTGGAGAAACTGGTGAAGGACCTAGATGATACAAAATCGTACTACTTCCGGGAAGACAGGGCCAGTGCCACTTTCTCGTCAGCCTCCACCTGAGCACCAAGGGCGCGCTGGCTGGATTCTTGGGGGTCTCGGGACTTTTGTCATTGTTGTTGTTAAGTGCCGTCGAGTCGGAGTCGACTCATGGCGACCCTCTGGATAGCTATCCTAAATTGTGTTCGATCTTCAGTCAGGCGGCTCATTGCTGACAGACTGGTACCCGTAGCTGCTGTTATTGTATCGATCCATCTCATTGCTGGCCTTCCTCTTTTGCGTTGACCTTCTATCTTGCCAAGCATGATGTCTTTCTCTAATGATCTCTCTCTCCGCATGATGTGTCCAAAGTATGAAAGTCGAAGTCTTGTCATCTGAGCTTCTAAAGAAAGCTTAGGTTTGATCTCCTCTAGTACAGACTGATTTGTTCTACGGGCAGTCCATGGTATACACAGTATTCGCCGCCAGCACCATAATTCAAAGGCATCAATTTTCTTCCTGTCTATCTTTTTCACTGTCCAGCTTTCACATCCATATGATGTTATTGAAAATACCATGGCCTGAACAAGTCGAATCTTTGTATGGAGAGAGACATCTCTGCTCTTGAGAATCTTATCTAGGTCTTTCATAGCCATTCTGCCAAGAGCAATGCGTCGTCTGATTTCTTGACTGCTTGTTGCTTCTTTATTGATAGTTGATCCAAGTAGGTTAAAGTTATTCACGATTTCAATTTCTTCTCCTTCGACGATGAACCTGTTGATTATGCCAGTTGTCATGATCTTTGTCTTCTTTACATTAAGGTGCAGGCCCATTTTGAGACTATGTTCTTTGATTGTGAGAAGCAAATGTTTCAGATCATCTTCACTTTCCGCCAGTAATGTGGTATCATCAGCATAGCGAAGGTTGTTGATGAGTCTTCCACCAATCTTCACACCTCTGTTGTCTTCATACAATCCTGTTTCTCTGATGATTTGTTCTGCATATAAATTAAATAGGTAGGGGGAAAGTATGCAGCCTTGTCTTACACCTTTGCTTATTTTAAACCATTCTGTTTCTCCTTGTTCCGTTCTAACTGTTGCTTCTTGATCAATGTACAGATTGTGCAAAAGAACGATCAGGTGTTCTGGTATACCCATGCTTCTTAATGTGGCCCAGAGTTTCTCATGGTTTACACAGTCAAAAGCTTTGCTATAGTCGATAAAGCACAAATAGATATCCTTTTGGTATTCTTTAGTCTTTTCAAGGATCCATCTCACATCCGCAATGTTGTCTCTCGTTCCTCGCCCTTTTCTGAACCCTGCTTGCACTTCAGGTAGTTCTCGTTCCAGGTATGATTGTAGTCTCTTTTGAATAATCTTCCGTAGAATTTTGCTGGCATGTGGGATCAGAGCGATTGTGCGATAATTTCCACAGTCAGTTGGATCACCTTTCTTTAGTACTGGTATAAACACAGATCTTTTCCAGTCAGTTGGCCATGATGCTGTCTTCCATATTTCTTGGCAGAGCCTTGTAAGTACGGTAACAGCTGCATCAGATTGCTGTAATACTTCTATGGGAATGCAATCAATGCCTGGTGCTTTGTTCTTTGATAAGGCTTTCAATGCTGCTTCAACTTCTTCTTTCATCACCAATGGTTCCAGATCACAAGGTACAGGTTGAAACGGCTGTTGGTCCACTTGATCTTTAGCATATAAAAACTCTGTATATTCCTTCCATCTTTTCTTGATCTTCTCAGCATCATTCAACATAGAACCTTGAGCATCTTGTAACATTCCAATTCGAGGCTGGAACTTTTTCTTTAACTCTCGTAGCTTTAGGAAAGCTGATCTTGTTCTTCCTCTAATAGTTTCTGCTTCTATTTCCTTGCATGCGTCATTGTAGTACTTTTCCTTGTCCTGTCTTGCTGCACGTTGGAAATCTCTGTTGAGTTCTGTGATTGTCTTTCTTTCTCCTCTGGCTTTAGCTTCTCTGCGTTTCTGGGCAATTTTCAGAGTTTCTTCTGTCATCCATTTTGGCCGTTTTTTCTTTTTTACCTTTTGTAGAGACTTCTCGCTTTCTTCCAACACAACCTTCTTGATGTCATTCCATAACTCTTCTGGAACTCTATCATTTGTATCTAAAGCAGCAAATCGATTTTGCAGGCAGTCTTTAAATTCCAGTGGTATATTCTCAAGGTCATATTTTGCTGCATTCATGAGTGGTTTGCTCTTTTTCAGCTTTAGCTTGAGTTTGCATACTAGTAGTTGATGATCTGTACCACAGTCAGCTCCAGGTTTTGTCTTTGTTGATGTTATAGAGCTTTTCCATCGTTGACTTCCACAGATGTAGTCAATTTGATTTTTATACAATCCATTGGGTGAAGTCCATGTGTACAGTCTCCGCTTGTGTTGCTGGAAGAAGGTGTTCGAGATGAATAGATCGTTGGTCTTGCAGAATTCTATCAGTCTTTCTCCAGCCTCATTTCTGTTGCCAAGTCCATATTTTCCAACTACTTTGTCTTCTTCTTTGTTGCCAACCTTTGCGTTCCAATCACCCATGACTATCAGGATATCCTGTTTGCATGTTCTGTCAATTTCAGCTTGTACTTGTTCATAGAACTCTTCAATTTCATTCTCTTCTGCAGCTGTTGTTGGGGCATATACTTGAATTATAGTTGTGTTCATAGGCATTCCTCGTAGACGAATAGAGATTAAGCGTTCGCTGACTGCATTGTATTCCATTACAGTTCTTGCAAGTTTCTTCTTTATTATAAATGCAACACCATTTCTTCTTTGTCTTTCATTTCCAGCATAGTAGACCATGTGATCATCTGATGCAAAGTGCCCGATGCCAGTCCATTTCAGTTCGCTGACACCCAACAGATCAAGTTGTACACGTTCCATTTCATTCTTGACCACCTCCAACTTCCCTTGGCTCATGCTTCGTACGTTCCATGTTCCAATGTGTAAGACATCTTTACAGCTTCTGACTCTCATTTCATGCGCAGCTACATCAGCAGTCAGACGTCCCGAGGGCTTTGATCCAACCACATCATAAATGCTGGCTTTACTCTGAAAGGTCTTCAGCTCTGCCCCAGTAGCTAGTTGAGTGCCTTCCAACCTGGGAGTCTCATCTTCCAGCACTACAGCACAATTTGTTTTGTTGTAACTATCCATTGGGTTTTCATGGCAAGATACAGAAGTAGATTGCCGGGCCTTTCTTCCGCGCAGTTTAAGTTTGGTGTTGTTGCCGTTGTCACAGAAATGTGATCCTCCGCCGTCAACACTATCCCATTCTGCTGCTGCCTAGATGGGTGGTTTGTCTTGGTCTGACATCTCAGCTGAGACCTGTCCATCTTGGGAGACCCTGCCAGTAGTTAAACTACCGATAGTTTAGCTCTCAGCATCACTGATGCACACAAGCCCTCACAGCACGACAAGCTGCAAACCAAGTGAGGGTCATTACTGACCTGGAAAACCTTTTTTTCCCTCTGCTTCAGGGCCTTCAGCTCGTTCTTGGTCCTTTAGTGGAGCACGTGGACCCAGGGACTTTGCCCCATCCAGAGGAGGACCCTCCCGGGCCACGCAATGAAGGTTTGGGGTCTCATTCCCTGGTGCCTATGGTGGTGACAGGCTTTGCCTCTTCTTTCAGGAATCGGCTTGGATTATCAAGGATCTTGCTGGGTGTTAGACACCATTCAATTCGGCTGTGTCCTGGAATGCAAGGAGCCGATTCCGGATGCCTTCATCATTTGCCCTTGTGGGTCTGCAATCAGAGGTGCCATGGTGCAGATCACCTTGGACAAGTTGCTTCGCCTAAAGGCGGTGGTGCCTGTCCCCCCAGACGAGCGGGGCAAGGGCAGATACTCCATCTACTTTATGATGCCAAAGGAGGATGGTTCCTTCGGCCCATTCTGGACCTCAAAAGGTCAATGAGCACTTGTTTTTCCTGAGCTTTCGGATGGAAACCTTACACTCCGTGATTCAAGCAAGGCACTGAAGCAAATTCTTGGCTTCTCTGGATCTGACCGAGGTGTATTTTCATATCTTAATCTGGGCAGATCAGCAGAAGTATCTGCGTTTTGCCATGCTTGGCGCTCACTATCAGTTTGTCACCCTCCCTTTTGGGCTTTCCACTGCCCTAAGGACATTCTCAAAGGTGGTGGCAATTGTGGTGTCGAGGGATCTCTGTCCATCCCCATCTAGATCCCTATCTAGACAACTGGCTCATCCGAGCCTTTTCCCTGTCAAAAGCATCCCGGGTGGTGTCCCGAGTGGTGTCCTTTTTGGAAAGCCTCGGCTGCGTGATCAATCAGGAAGAGACAACTTTTACCTTCCCATTCCTTGGCATTTCTGGGAATACGCTTTGACACTCAAGTGGGTAGAGTTTTCCTACTAGAGGAGAACGTCAAACTGGAGTGCCTGGTGATGTTATGTGCCCAGCAGCTCCCCAGAGTCTGGAACTATCTTCAGCTCCTCTGATTGATGGCGACGACCATAGAGATGGTCCTGTGGATGCATGCACACATGCAGCTTCTCCAGCAGTCCTTGTTGCCTCGATGGTCCCCGAGTTCTCATGAGTTTGAGTGCAGGCATCTGTTCATTTTGAGGGTAGGTCCAGCCTGTGATGGTGGTAGCAACCCTGTCATCTGAGGAAGGGCGTGCACTGCTGGATGATTCTCCTGGATCCTGCTGACAACGGATGCCAGTCTCTGTAGCTGGGGAGCCCATTGCCGAGACCATATGGCTCAGGGCTTTTGGAACCATAGGGAAGCAGTGTGGTCCATCAACCGCCTCAAAGCTATGGCCATCAGATTGGCTTTACTGCGTTTCCAGCCTTTGGTTGAGGGCTGGGCAGTTTGAGTGTTTTCAGACAGTGCCACAGCTGTGGCTTATGTCAGTTGGCAAAGCAGCACAGAAAGCACCAGAGTGGCTGTGGAGATGGATCTCCTGTTTGCTTGGGCAGAGAAGAACCTCCTAGCCTTGTCAGTCCAGCACATCACCAATGTGGAAGCGGACTTCCTTAGCTGGCACTCCCTGAATCCTGGCGAGTGGGAGTTAAGAGGCTTTTCAGTTGATTCTGCACTGCTGGGGTTGTCCCAAAATGGATCTGATGGTGACCTGCTCCAATGCCAAAGTGTGCCACTTCTTCAGTCGCCACCCAGAGAGGGCGCCGATGCCCTGACCCAGCATTGGTCAAGTCAGCACCTGCTATACATGTTTTTTTGTGATACCTAGTGGGACATGTGATTTGGTGTATAGAGTGCCACCCAGGCAGGATTGTTCTGGTAATGCCGGATTGGCTATGAAGAGCGTGGTTCGGAGACCTGATTCGGCTCTTAAGTGCCTCTTCTTTGGCTGTCTCTGTCTCTGTCTCTGAGGCTATTGCAGCAGGGTCCAATTGTCCTGGAGAACCTGGCTCCCTTTTTTCTTGCAACATGAAAGGAGACTGCTAGCACGTAAGGGCTATTCTACTATACTTGGTTCCCAGAGGAGCTCTACCAAGCTAGCATATGTACAGATATGGTGCCTCTTTGAGCGCTAGTGTGACACTTGCCTCCTGAGGTGGCTAAGGTGTCCTCCCTGTTGGCCTTTCTGCAGGATGGCCTAAAGAAGGGCCTCTCACTTAGCTCCCTGAAGGTTCAGGTGGCAGCTTTGGCCTGTTTCTGTGGTTTTGTGCTGGGCAAGTCCAGGGCCTTGGATCCGTACTTCTCCAGTTTTCTCCAAGGTATTCAATGTCTACATCCTCCTTTTCAATCTTGATCCCTTCTAGGATCTGTCTCTGATGCTCAGGGTCCTGATGATGGCCCCCTTTTAGCTTTTGAAGCAAGCTATTTTGAGGGATTTGAAGCTCAAAGACTGTCTTCTTGGTCGCAATTTGTTCTGCAAGGCAGATCTCCAAGCTGCAGGCTCTGTCTTGCCAAGATCTTTATCTGTTCTTTTCAACTGAGGCCATTTACATTCGGCCTGTGCCTTCCTCCTTGTCTACAGTGCTGTCTCCCTTTCTCGTAAACTAGGGGGTCTGCCTGCCCTTCTTCACTAAGGAACAGTGTTGGGGGAAGGATAAGGATCTTCGCCTTGTGGATGTTCAGAGGTGCTTCTCCGGTACTTGGAGGTTACAAATTCATTTCTTAAGTTGAACCATCTTTTTGTGCTGTTTGCTGGCCTGCGCAAGGGTGAAGTGGTGGATAAGTTGACTTTGGGGTGCTGGCTTAAGGAAGCTATTGCCCCTCAGCGTATCTGTTAAGGAATAGGCTGATCCCGGAGGGTCTGCGTGCTGTTTCTATCCTAGCGCAAGCACCCTCGTGGACGGGGTGGAGCTTGGTGTAGCCCCTGCAAACATGTGTCATGCAGCAATGGGGGCATCACTTTCCACTTTTGTCAAGCATTACTGCTTGGATGTCCAAGCATGGCCGGACATGGCCTTCGGCTCAAGAATTTTGCAAACTGCTGTGTCTTCTTCCCACCCAGTGGTGTTGTAGCTTTGGTACATTCCACTTGTCTGGACTGGTCTAGCAGGATAATATGGAAGGTGACGTTTTACTTATCAGATAATGTTCTTTCCAGAAGTCCTGCTAGACTAGTCCAGTGTCTGTCCCTGAAACTGTTTTTGCTCTGTTTTACTGCTGCAGTACCTTTGTGTCCGCCGTGATTCTATATTTGGCTCTGCAGGCTCATCTTCTATTGACAGCCTTCTATTTCTACCTTTCTTTACATAGTTCACTGCTGTTTGCTCATTGTTGCCCCCATTGAGGTTGTGTAAGGCTTGCTGTGTATCTCCCATTTGCTTTGGGATGAATCCTGAAGGGAACTGTAGTGACTGAGGTAGATAGAGGCACAGCAGTAATGTCATTGAAACTTGGGCTTTTCATTGATTCTTTGTCTCCACCAAGCTACTGGTAGGGGAACCCAACCCACTTCTGGACTAGTCTAGCAGGACTCAAGGAAAAGACGTTATCTGTAAGTAAAATGTCATCTTTTTATGGTTGAGCTCATTCTACTTTAGTTACAAATAGAGTAGTTATGGCTTCATTTTAATCACTGGACTCATTCAAATGCTTATTTTTTAGTACTTTTTAAGTGCCGTCAAGTCAATGCTGACTCCTGGTGACCCAGCAACTCCTCCACTGTGGAGTGGTAACCTAGTAGTTAGAGCACTGGCTTGGTATCCAAGAGACCAGGGTTAGATTCCCACTAGCTCTCCTTGTGACGCTGGACAAGTCACTTAACCCTCCATTGCCTCTGAAGAAAGGCTTGGTAATCTACTTCCGGTCATACCTTTCCAAGAAAACCCGGGACCTATTTGGTTGCTAGAAGTCAGCACTGACTCGAAGGCACACATTGTTTTAACACTATATATGAAAAAATGAAATACAGTGGAATGATTAACACTCATCTCTAGAAACAAGCAGGAATGTAGTCTTCACAAATGGGTATCGTCTGTACCGACAGAGCCTGCATGGGAACGCTTTGGGAGCATCCCTCAGCACATGCGCGCTGCCTTCCTGCCTTTCCAACTGTCCCTCTTCAGTTCTTCGTTTTCCGTGGAACCGACAGGATCTATTCCCTGTCACCGCAGATAATTCCGTCTTTAAATTTCTTTTCTTGTGGTCGTGCCTACCGCACAACGCCTACCGGTACCGCCGGTTCTTTTCTTTTCTTTTCATACAAAAAAAAACCAAGACTTAGACTGTTTCTTTTCAGAAACTTTTCTCTTGGTGCTAGGCGCCATTTTGGGCACTAGGCCCCATATTTCTAAATCATGGAAAAGCCAACTAGTGGTTTTAAGAAATGTACTAAGTGTGGCGGTACCATTTCCGTCACTGACACCCATGATTGGTGTCTGAAATGTTTAGGACCTGAACATTCTCAAACTGAATGTCTCTCCTGCATGGGGATGACTAAAAGAGGAAGACATAACCGGGCTGCAAAGCTCAGTACCCTCTTTTCTTCAGATGCCAGATCCATTGCATCGACATCGTCAAGGGCCTCTTCTTCCTCCCGTGGAGCTCAGGTAACTAAACATAAAAGCCGGTCCTCAAAGGGTAGCTCTCCTGCTAAGCATTGAGAGCCCATTGGCATTGCCCTTGAGGGAACCACACCGGCAAAACAGCCCCGGCGGGAGGCTTCGGTTTCCAAAGCATCGATGGGGCTTCAGGATGTTCTCGAGGCCTCAACCTCGCAAGAACTACCTGTGCCATGCTCAGGGGTTCCGGCCGTCCTTAACGATACTGACACCCAGGCATCGGCAGCGTCGAGAGACCAGAGGTTCCTCGCTATCGAGCGCAGCATCACAGCTCTCCTTTCAGCTGCGGTACCGGTGGTCCAACGGGCACCGGTACTGACATCGACACCGATGCCGGTACCTACACCGGTACAGACACCGGTACCGACACTGACGATTCTGGTAACGACGGTACCGGCCCCAGTGGGAACTCTTCCCATGCCATCTCTGGCTGGAATTGACAAAGCGGTACCGGCTCAGTTCGGTACCGACTTCGATCAGTACTGGGATCGTGCTTTGCAAGAGCATCGGGGTCAGGAATATTTGATTCCTTCGATTCCGAAGACTCTGACAATTCTGCTGGTACTAGAGGGTTTCTCCTAGAAGACCCCTCTTCTCCCCAACGCAGAGTGTCACCTCCAGAAGACATGTCGTTTCAGGATTTCATCCGTGATATGGCCAAAGGTCTCTCAATCACAGTAGCTCCTGAAGACGAACCCAGAGCAAAGGAATTGGAAATTCTCCAATATCCTAAAGCTCCTAAAGAGGCAGCCACTCTGCCTATCCATAAAATTCTGCATAGCTTGATGCTCAGAATGTGGGAGACACCTCTGACTACTTCTCCTCACTCTAGAAGACTTGATACTATGTATCGAGTTCTGCCATGTCCTGGATTTCAGAAAACTCAGCTGCCACACCATTCAATGGTAGTGGAATCAGCCATGCGTAGGATGAGGAGTGCAAAAAGGCATGCATCCAATCCTCCAGGTCATGAATGCATGACTCTGGATGCTTTTGGAATGCAGGACTTCTCAAGCTTCTATGCTTTCAGCTAGGATCAGTTCATATATCCTATATATGGGAATGTTCCTCAAGGAAGTCACAGGAGACTTGGAACTTATGAGCCCTTTTCTCCCAGATGATAAGAGACAAGATTTTCTTGCTCTAGTTAAGGATGCTCAAGATGTCTCCAGGTTTGTCAATCGTGCAGCCTTTGACTGATTCGAATGCATCAGCAGAACCTCTGCTATTGCCATTGGCGCACGACGGATTGCCTGGCTACAGGCATCAGACTTGGAGACTTGGGTACAGGACAAGTTAGGCAACATTCCTTGCACGGGGGAAAATCTCTTCGGCAAGAACTGGCAGGAAAAGGCTAACGAGTTAGATTCTGACAATTCTACCTTAGATAGATTGTCAAAGTATACAGCCACTCCAGCCAAAAGGAAGCCTTATAAAAAAACCCTATTTTAGCAAAAAGAGGAAGTTTTATCCTTCCTATGCCCAACAGAGTCAAACTCCAGGTCAGGTTGCCCTGAAGTGACAACCTAGACAGCAAGAGAAGCCGAAAGGCCCGAGAGCCCAACCAGCTCTCCAGGTTCAGCCCCCTCAAGGGCTTTGACTCCTTCCTAGAGAGCTTTGCCTCCCTGCCTCTGAGGGATCCCCAACCCCCCAATATTCTGGGCAGGTTATGCCACTTTGTCAACAAATGGCATCAGATAACAGCAGAAGATTGGACTTTGTCCATTGTAGGAGAGGGGTACAAGCTTCATTTTCACAGCATGCCCCCTCCTACAATTCTAAAGCAATTCAATTCACAAACCTCTGCAGACAATCTGCTAGAGCACGAGGTCTCCACACTGCTTGCCCAAAGGGCAATAGAGGAAGTACCCATTCTTCAACAGGGTGCAGGGTTCTACTCCCCCTATTTTCTTATTCCAAAGAAAACAGAAGGACACAGACCCATTCTAGACCTCAGAGAATTGAACAAATATCTGTTTCGAGAGAAATTCAAAATGATTTCTCTAGGAACTCTTCTGCCATACCTTCAAAGACAGGATTGGCTTTGCTCTCTAGATTTAAAGGATGCATACACTCACATTCTCATCCATTCAGATCACAGAAAATTTTTACGTTTCCTTTTCAGGGGAAAACATTTCCAGTACAGGGTTCTTCCTTTTGGTCTGTCTTCAGCACCAAGGGTATTCACGAAATGCATGGCAGTAGTAGCTGCATTTCTACAAACCCTGGGGATTTTCGTCTTCCCCTACTTAGACGACTGGCTCATTCGAGCCCCTACAGTTGCAGAGGCCAGCACTGCCCTGTCCCATACAATGCGAATCCTCCAATACTTGGGATTGGTAATAAACTTCCCAAAATCTCAACTAGTTCCTTCCCAATGCCTAGAATTAATAGGAGCCTGTCTGGATACTAGACAGGCAAGGGCTTTGCTTCCACAAGCCCGGTGTCAGCGCATAATGCAACTAGCTTCTCAAGCAGCAGGCAAATCCTCCCTCACTGCTCGAGAGCTACTACAGTTACTGGGACATATGGCATTCACAGTTCATGTAGTCCCATATGCTCGCCTCCACATGCGAGCAGCTCAGTGGACCCTTTCCACACAGTGGACACAGGCCACGGGTCATTTGTCGGACAAAGTAACAATCTCTCAATGACTAGTTTTGTCCCTCCAATGGTGGCAATCACTAAAAAATCTGACAATGGGGGGGTCTCCTTTCCATCAACCCCTTTTTCAGGCCACCCTAACGACAGATGTATCACAGGTGGGTTGGGGAGCACACCTGAATCATCTCTCTACCCAGGGCACCTGGACTCCACAGGAGGTTGGTTTACACATAAACCTCCTGGAATTAAGAGCAATCTGTTTAGCTCTTCGAGTGTTCCACGCCCAGCTCAGCTATAAGACAGTCCTAGTCCAGATGGACAATCAAGTAGCCATGTTCTGTGTGAACAAGCAGGGCGGAACAGGCTCTCTGTCGTTATGCAACAAAGCTTTACGACTGTGGGCCCTCGCCAGAGAGCATCAAATTCACCTTCTAGTGGTATATCTTCCAGGCATTCAAAACCTTTGGGCAGACAAACTCAGTCGAGTACTGCTGCCTCATGAGTGGTCCCTCCACCTAGACCAGGTGGCAAAGATATTTCATCTCTGGGGCACTCCAGACATAGACCTCTTTGCAAGTCCACTGAATGCCAAACTTCCCCGGTTCTGTTCCAGGATTCCGGCTCACAACTGTCAGGCAAGGGATGCTTTCCTCCTTCACTGGGGTCAAGACTTCCTTTATGTCTTCCCACCCATTCCCCTCATCCCCAAAACACTCTTCAAGCTTCAGAGAGACAGGGGTCGCATGATTCTCATAGCGCCACGATGGCCATGCCAAACGTGGTATTCCCTGCTTCTACATCTCTCTCAAGCGGCTCCTCTGGAGTTAGGGCATGCTCCAGATCTCCTTTCCCAGGAGAACTGGACACTATGGCACCCGAATCCCTAGTCCCTGCACCTCATGGCCTGGTTGCTGAAGGCTTAGACCTCCAAGATTTCAACCTGTCCCAGCAGGTAAAGGATGGAGTGGAGGAGTGGCCTAGTGGTTGGGGCAAGGTACTTCGGGCCGAAAGGTCGGGGGTTCAAATCCCACTAGAGGACAGCAACCTTGGGCCGGAAGGACTGGGGTTTCTAGTCCCACAGGTGCTCCTTGTGGTCTTGGGCAAGCCACTTAACCCTCCATAGCCTATGTTCCCTGTAAAATAGTTCTCTGTTTGCTGTGCTTTCCTGTCTAATCAATGTGTTTATACCTCAAAAATTTCCTGTCATGATTTGACAATTTCCAATCTGTAATCAAACCGCTGCTGATCGCTGGAAGTAGCGGTATACAAATGTATACTAAATAAATAAATAAATATCCTTCAGGCTTCTAGAAAACTTTCCACAAGAAGATCTTATGCCTTCAAGTGGAAACGTTTTACTATATGGTGCTCCAAGAAAGGATTAAACCCCCTTGTCATACCCTTAGAATCGATACTAGAGTATCTCCTTCACTTATCAAATTCTGGTTTAAAGACCAATTCGGTAAGAGTCCATCTTAGTGCAATTGCAGCTTCTTATAAGCCTCTAAATGGGCAACCAATTTCCTCTCATCCACTCCTATCAAGATTTATGAGAAGCCTTTTATTAACTAAACCTCCCATCAAGCCACCACCTGTGGCATGGGATCTAAATCTAGTTCTCAGGCAGCTCATGAAGCTGCCTTTTGAACCTTTGGCCACTACAGTCCTTAGGTTTTTGACCTGGAAGATCATCTTCCTAATTGCAATCACCTCTGCCCATCGCATTAGTGAATTGCAAGCTTTAGTGGCTGATCCTCCTTATACTAGGTTTCATCATGATAAGGTTGTTCTTCGGACTCACCCACACTTTATGCCAAAGGTGGTTTCGCCTTTTCATTTAAACCAATCGATTTATCTTCCTGTATTTTTTCCGAGGCCTCATGCCTCTAATGCAGAAAGAAACCTTCATACTTTGGATTGTAAAAGGGCCTTAGCCTTTTACATACAAAGAACACAACAACATAGAAAGTCCTCACAACTTTTTATGGCTTTTGACCCTAGTCATTTGGGACTTCCAGTCTCCAAAAGAACTTTATGTAAATGGATTGCCCAATGCATATCCTTTACTTATGAGAGTAAGGGTCTTCCTCTTCAGGACCATGTCACAGCTCATAATGTGAGAGCCATGGCAGCTTCTATGGCTAATCTCCACTCTGTGTCTATCAATGACATTTGTCGAGCAGCCACCTGGGCCTCGGTACACACCTTCACAGCCCACTACTGCCTGGGTAAAACCTCCCATCGGGATGCCTTCTTTGGCCAAGCTGTTCTTCAAAATCAATTTCAGACCTAATTCAACTCCTACCCACCAACACTGGTGGAATGCCAGAGATCCATGGGAGGAAGGATGCCTAACTTTTTAGGGTGGCACCTTTCTGGGGCTATCTCCCTGGCATCTTCAGCTAGGGAGTCCCCATATGTGATGACTACATTCCTGCTTGTTCCTGGAGATAGCATAGTTACTCACCTGTAACAGGTGATCTCCGGAAACAGCAGGAATTTAGTCTTCACAACCCACCCACCTCCCCTAGGAGTTGTCTCTCTCTCTCTCTGTCTCTTTCCTCTCTCCCTCTATCCTTTCACTCAGCTACAAACTTAACTGAAGAGGGACAGTTGGAAAGGCGGGAAGGTAGCGTGCATGTGCTGAGGGATGCTCCCAAAAGCGTTCCTATTGGACGCTGGGGAGCGTTCCCACGCAGGCTCCGTTGGTACTGACGATACCCATATGTGAAGACTAAATTCATGCTGTTCCCGGAGATCACCTGTTACAGGTGAGTAACTATGCTTTTTCAACATATTAAAGTATTCTCCAGGACCAAGCAGGAAGTCAGTCCTCACTTATGGGTGACGTCGGCGCCGACGGAGCCCTCGCGGAGCAATTTTCCCCAGCTTTCAAAGAAAGCCTTTGGGAATTGCAGCGCGCATGCGCGGTCGTCTTCCCGCCCGAGGGTGCCATCTTAGCCAGTTTTCTTTTTTCCGCGGAGCCCTACAGACGTCCCCGTCTTGTCCCCGCGAAAAAGTCGATTTTTCTTCATTATTTTATTCTTTTTCCTTCGGTTCGACGCCGATCTTTTTTCCCCGCCCGGACTCGCGACGCCGGTCACGAGTCCTCTTACTTTTTTCGGTTTTTCTGACTTTGTCAGCTTTCGTTTTCGATTTTTCCCTGGCAGCCCGGTCCTTTGACCTCGCAGGGGCCCTTTTTCCCCCGATGGCTGCCAGTGGGTTTAAGCGGTTTGGTCAGTGTGACCGAAATATGTCACTGACTGACACACACGACTTTTGCCTCCGCTGCCTGGGCCCGGATCATGAGGAACTGATCTGTGGGCCCTGCGGCAAAATGTCCTCAAAAGCGTTGAGAAGTCGGCGGCATCAGCGTGATAGAATCTTCGCTGACCCCAGCCGTACCCGGACCTCGTCGGAGGCCTCCGCGTCCAAGGGCTCCAGCTCGGACCGTCGCCGGAGTTCCTCCGACCGGGGTTCTCCCTCCGGGGACCATCGTCGGAAGGTGAAACCCGCAAGGGCGGCGTCGGTGGACGCTCCTGGTTCCGCGAGGGCCAGGTCGCATAGCCCCGACAGCCGCCCCGGGTCCTTGGAGAAGGAACACCTCACGAAGCGACCTCGCCTGGAGTCGGAGATGCCTGCTCGGGTAAGTCCTGTGGTCCTTCTGGACTCGCCTCCGTGACAGCCGACGTCGGGCCCGACGCCGTCGGGGCCCGAGTCGGGGGCTGCTGGGTCACCTGAGCTCGGACTCAGGTTGACGGCCTTGGAGAGCAGACTGTCTGCCTTCATGGACCAGCAGCGGGCACTGCTCGCTGGCCTCGCTGGCGCCGCTGCCCCGACCGCCGGGACGTCGACGTCCAAGTCGACCCCGGAGACCGAGCCGATCCTCGAGTCGATGAGAACTCGAGTCGATCCTCGGTCGAGGTCACCCTCGGCCTCCCGTTCGGGACCGAGGTCGCCGACGCCGACTCCCTCGGCGTCGGGGCGGCAGGCGCCGCGCCCTGCCTGGGCCGACCCCACCGAGTCCTCGTCGGAGTCGGTCTGGGAGTCTGAAGAGGAAGAGTCACCTGATTCTTTCCGGACTCGGTGTGTCCCCTCGGACTCACCGGAGTCCGAGCCTCGGAAGCAGTCCCCCCCGGAGGATGCCCGGTTCTCGGACTTCGTTAGGGATATGGCCAAGGCTTTGGCCTTCCCTGCGGATCCCGAGGAGGAGCCTCGAGCCGAAGAGCTCGACGCCCTCCAGTATGACTCCCCCGCGAGGGAACACTTTACTGTACCGGTTCCTCCTATGCTGGAACGACTACTCTTCCGTATGTGGGAGAGTCCGGCCTCCTCGCCGGTCCTGAGCAAGCGGGTCGATTCTATCTATCGAGTCCGCAAGAGCCCTGGCTTTCAAAAGGCACAGCTACCACACCATTCCATGGTAGTGGAATCGGCCATGCATCGTCTTAAGAGCCAGAAGATGCACTCCTCGGTGCCTCCTGGCAGGGAGGCCCGTAACCTGGATGGCCTTGGTAAGAAGTGTTTCCAGGGCTCTATGCTCGCATGTCGTGTCCAGACTTACCAGCTATACATGGGCATGTATCTCCGGGATCTGGCTAAAGAGCTAGCCGGATTCTCCGCTGGTTTGTCCGAGGAACCCTTGCGGAGGTTCCTGGCCTTGTCCACTGGCATTCGGGAATGCTCAAAGTTCATGTCCCGGGCAGCCTATGATGGCTTTGAAGCATCGGCTCGAGTGGCCGCAGCCGGCATCGGTGCCCGCCGACAGGCTTGGCTTCAGTCGTCAGACCTTGAGCCCTGGGTGCAGGACAAGTTGGTCGATGTCCCCTGCCGAGGCGAAAACCTCTTTGGCAAGCCCATGGCGGAAAAGGCTGCGCAAATTGAGACTGAGACTCTCACCAGGACCAGGCTTTCTAGGAAGACCTCCGCCCCTTCCCAGAAAAAGAAGGGCTCGGGGAAAAAGTCCTTTTACCCGAGGAAGGCGGCTGCCTACAAACAATACCCCCATTATCAGGCCCCTGCAGCTCCCCAACAGGGCCAGCAGGCCAAGGGACGGGGTAACGGGTCCCGTAGGCAGCAAGCCCCCAAGCCTGCACCACCAGCCCCTGCTCAGCAGGGTGGGGGTTTTTGACTCACAAAGCATAGCCTCTCCCCCCCCGCTGGTTCCTCCCAGCACCGGAGGCCGGCTGGTTCACTTCGCCCACAGGTGGTCCAGCATCACCGCAGATGCCTGGGTGCTTCAAGTCGTGCGGGAAGGCTATCTTCTCCACTTCCACCAGGTCCCTCCCTCCTATTTTCCGGGAGAACCTCCACGACCCCCTCTGCACAGGGAATTACTCCTTCAGGAGTTAGCAGGTCTTCTGCAGGAACAGGCGGTGGAACCGGTGCCAAACCACCTGAGAGGTCAAGGCTTTTATTCCAGGTATTTTCTAATACCAAAGAGAACAGGGGGCCTCAGACCCATCCTGGACTTGCGCAACCTCAACAAGTTCCTTGTGCGGGAGAAGTTCAAAATGCTTACCCTTGGAATCCTTCTGCCCTACCTCCAGCAGGGAGATTGGCTATGCTCCTTGGATCTAAAGGATGCCTACACGCACATCCTCATCCACCCAAGCCACCGCCAATACCTAAGGTTTGTGGTGGCAGGAAATCATTACCAGTACAGAGTACTGCCCTTTGGCCTGTCCTCCGCACCGCGAGTCTTCACAAAATGTCTCGCGGTGGTGGCGGCCCATCTCCGGCTTCACGGCCTCTATGTCTTTCCGTACCTCGACGACTGGCTCATCAGAGCAGCGTCCGCTCTGGAGGTCACCAACGCCACGCGCCGCACGGTGACCCTTCTGCAGCACTTGGGCTTTGTTATAAACTTCGCAAAGTCCACTTTGCTCCCCTCACAGGATCTCGAGTTCATCGGCGCAAGGCTGCACACTCCTCCGGCACGAGCATACCTACCGCTCGACAGGGCTCAACGGCTCATGGACCTAGCCGACCGTTTTCGCAGCCAGCCCCTGGTCTCCGCCAGGCGCTTCCTGAGACTACTCGGCCATATGGCTTCCACCGTCCATGTGACCCCCAATGCCCGCCTGAATATGCGGCCTGCTCAATGGTGTCTCCGCCAGCAGTGGCGACAAGCCACAGGCGGCCTAGCAGACCTAGTGCGCGTCTCCGAGCCGCTGATCTCGTCTCTCCGGTGGTGGCTTCGGCAGCCGAACCTGACATTCGGAATGCCTTTCCAGTCACCTCAGCCGACCCGGGTGCTGACCACGGATGCGTCCCTCCTGGGCTGGGGAGCACATTGCCAAGGGGCACGTACTCAGGGCCTCTGGACCACGTGGGAGTCTGCTCAGCAGATCAACTTCCTGGAGCTCAGGGCAATCCGCCTAGCTCTCAAGGCCTTCTCCCACCTCACTTCCCACCAGTCCGTCCTTGTCCAGACGGACAATCAAGTTGCCATGTTCTACGTGAACAAGCAGGGGGGCACGGGCTCCTTCCTCCTCTGCCGGGAGGCACAGAAGCTCTGCTCTTGGGCCGTCAGTCACGGCATTCTCCTCAAGGCAGTTTATCTCCCGGGCCAAGAAAATTGCCTGGCGGACAAACTCAGCAGGGTCCTCCAGCCGCACGAGTGGCGTCTGGATCCCTTGGTAGTTCAGAAGCTCTTCCTAAAGTGGGGCCTCCCCACGGTGGATCTCTTTGCCAGTCCTCACAACCGGCAGCTTCCTCGCTTCTGCTCTCGTCAGCCACACCCCCTTCGGGTTGCGGCGGACGCTTTTCTGATTTCATGGTCGGGGAGCCTTCTGTACGCTTTCCCTCCCGTCCCGCTAGTCTCTCGGACTCTTTTCAAGGTTCTCCGAGACAAAGCCTTCATGATCCTGGTGGCCCCTCGCTGGCCCAGACAGCCGTGGTTTCCGCTCCTACTGCAATTAGCGGTGGAGGATCCATTCCCTCTGGGGGTACAACCGGATCTCCTCACTCAGGATCAGGGGTCTTTACTACACCCCAACCTCAGGTCTCTCAACCTCATGGCCTGGCTGCTGAAAGGGTAGTCCTTGCTCCCCTTCTCCTGCCGGCGGAGGTGGAAGAGGTCGTCTTGGCTTCGCGACGGCCTTCTACCCGCAAATGCTACGCCCTTAAATGGCGTCGCTTTGCAGTCTGGTGTACCCAACAGTCTCAGGATCCCTTCTCCTGCCCGGTGTCGGTGATCTTGCAGTACTTGCTACACCTCTCTAATCTGGGACTTAAGTCCAACTCCGTCAAAGTTCACCTCAGTGCTCTTTCGGCACATCATGTGCCGGTGAACGGTAGACCTCTCTCCAGCGACCCTCTCGTAGCGAGGTTTCTCCGAGGTCTCCTTCTACTCAAACCACCTCTGCGCCCGCCAGCGCCTGACTGGGACCTGAATGTGGTTTTGCAGCGGATCACCTGTCCGCCTTTTGAACCTATGGCTACCTGTTCTCTCCGTTTTCTTTCTTGGAAAACGCTGTTCTTGATAGCCCTCACTTCCGCTAGACGCGTAAGTGAATTGCAGGCCCTCGTGTCTGATCCCCCTTACACTCGGTTCTACAAAAATTTGGGTAGTCCTACGGACTCACCCAAAATTTCTTCCTAAAGTGGTCTCCCCTTTTCACATCAATCAGGAGGTGGTACTTCCAACCTTCTTTCCCAGACCACACTCCAGCCGAGCTGAAACGGTCCTCCATACCCTGGACTGTAGAAGGGCTTTGAACTTCTACCTTGACCGTACGCGGGAGCACCGTAAAGCTGCTCAGCTTTTTGTGTCTTTTGACCCCAATAAATTGGTGCTCCCGGTCTCCAAGCGTACTCTGTCCATCTGGGTTGCGGACTGTATCTCTTGGGCTTATGGGGCAGCCGGACTCTCCTTAGAAAGTCGAGTCACGGCTCATTGCGTTCGGGCAAAGGCTACGTCAGTGGCTTACCTCCGCTCTGTTCCGCTGGCAGACATCTGCCGGGCCGCTACTTGGTCTTCGAGCCAGACTTTTGCGGTCCATTACTGTCTCGAGAGGGAGTCCCGCAGGGACAGTACTTTCGGACAGGCAGTCCTCCGTAATCTCTTTGAGGTCTGAGCAACTCCTACCCTCCATCCCGGATGTGGGCTACCGGTGGGTGATAATTCAGCGAAGATTCTTCCCTTCTGTGCTGCTGAGCTAGAGGGAGCTCATTTTTGTGCTTAGGGTCTCCGGTAGCCTTGAGCTTGGGAGTCCCATAAGTGAGGACTGACTTCCTGCTTGGTCCTGGAGAAAGCGTAGTTACTCACCTGTAACAGGTGTTCTCCAGGAGCAGCAGGAATCAGTCCTCACTACCCTCCCTCCTCCCCTTGGAGTTGCAATCGTCTGCTTATGTTTTTGCAAATGTTTTTATGCTGTCTTTTTTAGCTATGTCATCTGACTGGCTAAGATGGCACCCTCGAGCGGGAAGACGACCGCGCGCATGCGCGCTGCAATTCCCAAAGGCTTTCTTTGAAAGCTGGGGAAAATTGCTCCGCGAGGGCTCCGTCGGCGCCGACGTCACCCATAAGTGAGGACTGATTCCTGCTGCTCCTGGAGAACACCTGTTACAGGTGAGTAACTACGCTATTTTAAAATCTCTTTTCATTCAAGCATTAATGTTTGAATACTGTAGAAGCAAACTGGCTATGCTCTTCTTAAGGAACTGCAATCCTAGATAAGGTCATCAGATGAACTTTGTCATTGCTAGCATTTTAGTTAAAAGGAAAACACTTAAACGCTTATTAAAAAGAACTGCTCTGTACAGTTCTTTTTTTTTTTTGTAGCATAGGCATGCCGAACATTTAAATCTCTAGATATTCTATTGATAAAAGATGTTTGTTTTCAAGGGGGAAAAGGTTTGTTGCCATGAAAGTGGTAAAAAGTGCCCAGCATTATACAGAGACAGCCTTGGATGAAATAAAGTTACTCAAATGTGTAAGTACTATTATAACAGGAAAGTATACGTCATTGATGACAAATTATTTTAAGGACTATATTCTTGATTACAGTAATTCCCAAACTCAGTCCAGATCATAAATGAGCTACATAAAGATATAGAAACAGGATTGCTCCCCTCCCTCTGGATCCTCCATTGTGACATATGCCTAGTAGTGGCAGTCACCATGGGGCCTATGTGTGAATGAACATACACAGGCTTTGCTGCCACTGCTTCTACCTCCTATTTGGGCTTCTTTTAATACTAGAAACACATGCAGAGTATTTGGGTCTGTGAGTGCACATTGAAACACAAAGCTGTGCTGACTGCTGCTGCTGTTGGTACTGCCACTGCCTTCATGTTTTCGATGAGGAGGTAGGGTAAGGGCGGTGTGGATAAGGGATGGGAGAGGAGTGAAGGTCCTCTTATTTTGCTTTCATTATTTGGGATCTCTTGAATTTGTTCTATTAGGTTTTGAAAAGACAGCATAATACAATGGTAAATTCAAGTGCACATTAAGGAGAACGACTGAGTATAATTCAAAAGAAAAAGTAGTAAAAAGGAAAGATGGCATTTCACTCATCGAAAAACATAGGACCACCAGTAACGTTCCCCTAATCCTTTTCCACCACTTTGACAGAACGTTTTCCAGCTGAATAGGATCCAGTAACAAATCTATTGTTCTGAAAAGTAATAAGGCACTTGCAAGGGAAGCATAAAAAGAAAGTTGCTTCCAAAGAAAGGGTCGGAGACTTAAGGGAAAGAAAAGATTCCTACCCACTTAAATACTATGCGATAACAACAAAAAAAAACCCAAATGGTGATCAAACAAAAAGCATACAACGAAAAGATCCCAAAAACGAATAGCAGGAATGTACAATTTTCTATGTATCGGATATGCCATCCAAGAGGAAGAGAAACAAACTCTCCCCTCACTGTGGCAGCTCATTTTGATAATGTTTTTTAAATAAAAGCTACTTAGCTCCCAAAAGCGCTGTTGTAAGTTCGCTGCTTAAGAATTACACATCGATATGTCACGTTTCGGGTCCATCCTTGGACCCTGCTTCAGGATTTAGGATGTCACATCACACGCGCTTGTGCTAACCAAAAGAAACTCTCCTTTTAAATGAATGATGGCGTTGATAGCACTGGCAGTAAAGCAGGTAAATTAACCAATCAAACATCGGGGGTGTCTACAACACCAAACTCCCCTGAAATGATTGGCCAAAGTCAGAACAGACTAGACCACTCTAATTCAAGATTCAGGTCTCTCAGGGTGATGGTGCAAAGCTTGAATATCCAAGATTGTTCACATCTTTGAAGTTGGTGAATCCTGTCACCCCTGTGTTGGTCCTCGGGAACAAAATAGATTACCCGCCAATGCAGATGCCCGAAAGAGTGACCCTTCTCAAGGCAGTGCTCCACCACTGGTGCTGAAACTGTTGCAGTATGAAGTCGTGATGTATGCTCCCCTAATCGGAGTTTGCATTGTTGTGTTGTCCAACCAATTTTATATAGATGACACGTACAAATGATTAAATAAACACCAAACATAGAGCTACAAATAATATGCCAATGGGATTTAAGTGTCAGTCCTTGATCTATGTCCAGCCACTGCGGTCCCTTTAAGGTCGATTCACAATATCTACAGTCCCCACATGCATAATAACCTGGATCAGAGTGGAATCTGAGAGTTCTGTCCACCAGTGATGCTGCACGGACAGGTCTGTCACGAAGACTGGCACGACATGAGTATGCCGACATTAAAGGTTTTCTAAAGCAAGTGTGTAAACTCAAAATATTCCAATATTGGTGCAATACTTTAGTGATCTCATGGGAGTGACTCATAAAAGGAAGAACTCTCACCACTTGATCTTCACTCGAACCCTCATGGGCCCCTTTTGAATCACCCAACAGCCATTCCCTGTGAATGTAACAGGCTCTTTTGTAAGTGTGATTGATGAGCTTGTGGGGTTACCCCTAGCTGTTAAACAGACACTTAAATCCTGTGTATGTTTATGGAATTCTGGCATTGTAGAGCATATACATCGAAGCCTCAGAAATTGGCTTTAAGGGAGGCCTCTTTTTAAAGGGCCTGGATGAAAATTATGATATCGCAAAAGAGTATTACATTGTACAGGTTTGTGGTATAAAGATATGTGTAGGCCATCTGAAGTCAGTGAAATAGTAGTCCAAAAATTGAATAGATTCCTTGGCAACATGTCGCCCCCTCTCTTGCAACCATTTATATGGCCAGCTTCGAAGAAGAACATATTTATCCATCTCAATGGTTCCATCTTATTCCATTCTGGCGGAGATTTTTGGATGACATTTTTTTCTTGTTGACTGACTCAGCGCAGTCACTTACTTTGTTTTTGGAATGGCTTAACATGATCAAACCGAACATTCAATTTACGGCACATGTTGCCACGGAAAAGAGACGACTGAGGGGAGATATGATAGAGGCCTATAAATTAATAAATGGAGTGGAACGGGTAAACATAGATAGATTGTTTATGCCATCAAAATATAGAAATACTAGGGGACATGCAATGAAGCTACAGGGTAACCTATTTAAGACTAATAGAAAATATTTTTTCACTCAACATATAATCAGACTCTGGAATTCATTACCTGAGGATGTAGTAAAAGCTGTTAGTGTAGCCACATTTAAAATGGACAAGTTCCTGGAGGAAAGGTCCATAAACCATTATTAAAGGGGACTCGGGATATCCACTGCTTGCCCCAAAACAAGCATTGTGGAACCTGTGTCTTTTAGGGAAACTGCTAGGTACTTGTGACCTAGATTGGAAACAGGATACTGGGCTTGATGGACCTTGGTCTGACACAGTATGGCATATATTATGTTCTTATGTTATGTTCATATGTATTCATCCTTTTTGCTATGAAACCCCTAAATAAGATCTGGCCCAACTAATTAACTGCAAAACTCGCATAATTCATTGATTAGGGTCCACCTGTGTCACATGATCAGTCACATGATGCTTGAATAAATATACTTATTCTGAAAGGCCCCCTGACTTTGCAACACCACTGCAACATGAAGACCAAGGCACATTCCAAACAGGTCAGAGACAAAGTTGTGGAGAAGTATAGATCAGAGTTGGGTTATAAATACATATACCAAATTCTGAATATCCCATGGAGCACCTTTAAAACCATTATAACAAAATGGAAAGAATATGGCATCATTACCAACCTGACAAGAGAGGGCCGTCCACCAAAGCTCATAGACCGGGCAAGGAGGCCATTAATCAGAGATGCTATAAAGACACCAAGGTTAGCACTGAAGGAGCTGCAAAGAATCACAGCGGAGATGGGAGTATCTGTCCATAGGACCACTTTAAGCCGTACACTCTCACAGAGTGCGGCTTTATGGAGAAGTGACCAGAAAAAAAGCCATTGCTTAAAGAAAAAATAAGAAAAGACGTTTGGAGTTTGCACAACAGCATATGGTGGACCCCCCCCCCAAACATATGGAAGAAGGAAAGTTCTCTGGTCAGATGTGACAAAAATTGACCTTTTGGACCATCATGGGAAATGCCAATGTGTGACGCAAATCTAACACTTCCCATCACCCCGCAAACAACATTGCATCAGTGAGACATGTTGGTGGTAGCATCATTCTGTGGGGATGTTTTTCATCAGCAGGGACAGGAAAACTGGTCAGGATTGAAAGAATGATGGATGGCACTAAATACAGGGCAATTCTTGAGAAAAACCTGTTTCAGTCTGCCAGAGATTTGAGACTGGGACGGAGGTTCACCTTTCAGCAGGACAATGACCCTAAACATACAGCTAAAGCTGGTTTAAAGGGAAACATTTAAATGCCTTGGAATGGCCTAGTCAAAGCCCAGACCTCAATCCAATTGAGAATCTGTGGCATGACTTGAAGATTGCTGTACACCAATGCAACCATCTAACTTGAAGGAGTTGGAACAGTTTTGCCTTGAGGAATGGGTGAAAATCCCAGTGGCTAGATTTGCTAAGCTAATAGAGACATAACCCAAGACACTTGCAGCTGTAATTGCAGCAAAAGGTGGCTCTACAACATACTGACTTTGGGTGGTGAATATATATGCACACTCATGATTTCTTCTTTTTTTTTTAAATTATTGTTTGTGTCACAATAAAGGATATTTTGCACCTTCAAAGTCATAGGCATGTTGTGTATATCACATGGTACTATCCCTCAAAACTCCATTTTAATTCCAGGTTGTAATGCGACAAAACAGGACAGAAATCGAGGGGGTGAATACTTTCACAAGGCACTGAACATTGGTTGGACAACACGATGATGCAAACTCCGATTAGGGGAGCATGCATCATGACTTCATACTGCAACAGTTTCAGCACCAGTGGTGGAGCACTGCCTTGAGAAGGGCCACTCTTTCGAGCACCTGCATTGGCGGGTAATAGATTTTGTTCCCGAAGACACTCAGGGGGTGACAGGATTCACTGACTTCAAAGACGTGAACAGTCTTGGATATTCAAGCTTTGCACCGTCACCCCGAGAGACCTGAATCTTGAATTAGAGTGGTCTAGTTTGTTCTGACTTTGGCCAATCATTTCAGGGGAGTTTGGTGTTGTGGACGCCTCTTAATGTTTGGTTAATTTACCAGGTTTACTTCCAGTGATGTCAGACGCCATTATTCATTTAAATGGCGAGGTTTTTTTTGGTTAGCACAAGCGCGTGTGATGTGGAATCCTAAATCCTGAAGCAGGGTCCAAGGGTGGACCCGAAACGTGACGCATCGGTGTGGGATTCTTAAGCAGCGAACTTACAACAGTGCTTTTGTGAGCTAAGTAACTTTTATTTATAAAACATTATTAAAAGGAGCTGCCACAGCGGGGAGAGAGTTTGTTTCTCTTCTTCTTGAATGGCATATCTGACATGTAGAAAATTGTACACTCCTGCTATTCATTTTTGGGATCTTTTCGTTGTATAAATACTGTGCGATACTCAAGCAGTGTTTGGATTTTTTTGGCCCCAAAATATTACATTTTTTCTTAAAATATACCTTCAAGACCATGATTTTGTGATTATTTGTGGCAAATGTGACCAGGAGTGCAGCTCTTGTTGACATTACATCTTGCAAATCTTCCAAAAAAGTAGTCTAATTGCTACTACAATTCATAGCAGAGCATTAAAACCCTCCTCAGACTCATTCTTCACTTGAATTTTATCGGGAATATGGAAACACTGATATAGAATAATCCCATCTGTGATAAGTTAGAACTTCTGTAAAGTATCTTAAAGTATCTTCTTAAGAGAATCTCTAGTAATAACCAAGTAATAGGAAAGTTTAAAAACCTTAAATTCCTACTGCTTGCATCAACAATTTTGAATGTTTCAAACTTATGATGTAGATTAAAGCCTTCTTTAATAAAAGATACACCAACTGCTTGCAAAAAGGTGATTTGAGGGTTTAAAGGTGAGATATATTTATCTAATGAGCCAACTGTACTATCTACTCCTGGGTAAGGGAACATAACTAAGGAGCATTCTCTCAAAGTAGACTCTCAGTCCTGGTTGCAACTTTCCATGTATCCATTAAGGAAACGTGAGCACCAGGTCTAACTTCAAGCATGCCATCCTCTTCCAAAGGGAAAAAGGATTTTGGCTGGCTGGGTTGATAAGAAAGTCCAGAGCCCGGAGCCTCCTCAGTATTAACAGCTCTTGAGGTGTAATACCTTTCATGGAGCTAGAGTCATCAATAGGGACACACAGGTGGGCGGAGAGGAGTGCACTCTATGGAGTTCAAAGAAGTTCCATCCAGGGGGGAGAGAGATTGGAGAGTGCCATTTGGAGTTTGACCTTCCATGTTCTTTAGATGTTTATCCATTGGTCCCTAACCACTAGGATAGGCACTATAAGATGTTTGTGCGTATTCTTTCTCTTGCCCATATACTGAACTGTTTGGATAGCTGCACCGTGCCAGCATCAAAGTTCTTTTGCATCTCCTCTACTGCTCTGTATGCTCCTTTCTTAAGCGTATGCCCTTTTGTGCATGCTCTTTCATGTGCACACCTGTGCTCAAATACCCCAGCATGTTCTGGTTTTAAAGCCCTTGTTGACCTCAGTGGGTGATGTCAGCTGGATTGCCATTCAGAAAATGCAGATTCCACAGACAGCACAATCTCACTGCTCCATCTGGTATAACCAAACAGGCTCTCCTCACACTGGTTAGATTGTCCACTTTACCAGTCACTCCCAATACTGACTCAGCATATTCTGGTTTAAAACCCTTCTCAGCTTCTAAGGGTGACATCAGCTGGGTTGCCCTAAAGAAACCTGCTGATTCCACAGGCAGCGTGATATCACAGTTCCAACTGGCACAATTCAAACAAACTTTCCTAATATTGGTAGGTTTATGTACTTCACCAGTCATTTCCCAGATCACATGAATTTTAAAGTGTTAATATGAGGTCATATTAGATAAAAGTTTTGGAATCACTGCTTTATTAGAACAAATTTATTTCCTTAGACGGTGCTTTTTAACTATATTAATTTTAATAATTTATTCCTGTAATTTAAAATGCTAAATAGTATTCTCATGATAGTAAGTAAAAAATCATATTTGCTTAGTTTAGTTTTATATTAAGCTCATCTCATTTGATTTTCTCTCTCATCAGGTAAGAGAAAGTGACCCTGGGGATCCAAACAAGAATATGGTTGTACAGTTAATTGATGATTTCAAAATTTCTGGAATGAATGGTATACGTATCCTTTATAAGTAAATCACACCGAGATGATTTTATAATGCAGTTCACAAATATTTTTTCCAGTCAGTCCTTTTTTAAAATCTTTCTTTCCTGAGGAAATTGTGAGAGCAAGCAAAGCATCTGAAAGTAAGTGAACATTACTTTGCTGGGAAATTTGTGACTTAAATCTTAGGATAGAAGAGAGAATATGAGTTTATTGCGAAAATTCTCTGTTTCAATTTCATTAACAAGCAAAACTTAGTTATTAACTTGGCTTAAAGGTTTAGAATTAAGTTGTTCTAGATTTAGTTAGGCTTTTATAGTCCTAAAACAAAGTTGACAGGCAATTTAGTCTTTTTCCCACCCATCCACCCTAAGCACATACCCTTTTTTAAATTATTATTTTAACCAAAATACATACACAATGTATATAAGAAAAACATAACTTGCTACCATTAGAAATTAGGAAAATATGCAAAAAGAAAAATAGCAGGAGATGCTCTAGCCCCCCATCATAGGAGAAGAGCAGAAGAGAACAAATGTATTAATACCCCTAAAACTATCCCAGTCAAAAACAGGACAAGAGTCAAGAGTATACACAAATCCCCAAGTATCCATACTAACCTACTGATTTATCCTGAAGAAAATTTTCCAAATGGGAAACATCTGTGGATACAAACTTATTTCTAGCATAGGTAACCATACACTTACAGGGGAAATGGGGATAGAACATGTCTCCGATAGCCAAGACTTTAGACTGCAACTGCAAGAAAGCCTTTCTATGCATTTGCATAGGCCTGGCAACATCAGAAAAAATGTTTATCGGCTGGCCACAAAAGGGAAGAGACTTTTTAGAAAAGTATAATTTCAAGACAGCAAATCTTATCAGCCTCTGATCCAAAAGTGACCAGCAGAATAGCCCTCTCAGAGATAATGTCCTGAGAGGTCTTAAGAAAAGTGGTCAAATCAAGGCTGTCCGGAAAGGCGATGGAATCCAAACCCTTCCTTTGGCCACTTCTGTCCGAGTCCCCTTGGAAACATAAAATAACTTAAAAATAACTAGCACATCAAAATTTCTTTCAAAAACTTTTTCAGCAGCCCGAGAGGGGCCAGAAGCCGCATCACACGAAAATTCAGGAATCGCAAATTCTTTGCCCTTAATTGATTCTCCATTGCCTCTAGTTTGGTATGAATAACCAAACTATCCTTAACTACTGCCCCCACTAGAGACTGCAGTGAGGGCTGAGAGCCCTCAAGTTTCATTACACGAGACTCTAAAGAGGAAATTAAAGAGTCCTGCTCTTTAAATTTGTCTATAGACTCCTTGGAAAACTTGCAAAATTGACCCATAGTCCCAGTTAATATCGATTCCACTCTCAACAGCTTACTCCAAACATCCCTCAAGGAAACCTCAGTGGAGGGGTCCAACGGCACAACTAAACTTGAAGATGGTGACGCAAGAGAAACTGCCTTGGGGTACCAAACACCAACCTGAGGGGCATCGCGGAGAGTGCTCGCTTGCAGGCAGAGAAGTGGCTCTCTGAGAAGCACTACTAGCGTCCAGAGCAAACAAGCCTATCATAGAAGAAGGCTGGGGTGGAGGTGTAGGGCAACTGGAGCTCAAGGAGGTTTCAATATCCAAAGTATTACTCATGGTTGTAGAAAGAGGCAAAGCAACAGGCTGCACATGGGAGGTCCATAGGCCCCTTGACTGGGCCTGCTCCTCCAGCACCTCCTGATGCCTTATTCTTCGCCTTCCACTTACCCATAACAATTCAGAGCTTCTTCCAGTGCTTCTTTGTGCTCCAAAGGGGCAGAACATGCCCTTTTGGTCACACCCCTTTGATCATGTGCCTGCAGTCACACGCCTGTGGCCATGTCCCACGGGAAAACCAAGCTTTTAATTCTGAAACTGATCACAGGAGGGAGGAGCAGTCTTACATCTGGTCTCCGCAGGTGTACAAACGCTAGAGATGGTAAAGTAACAAAAACACATAGTCTCTCTCCAAACAATTTTCCAAACACACTGCAGGAGGACTGAGTTTTTACCTCCGATGCTGATCACAGGGGGGAGAAGCAATCTTACAGCTGGTCTCCACAGGGGTGCAATTGCTAGAGATGGTAAAGCAGCAAAAGCACAGGTCTCTCTCCAAACAACTCTCCCATACTTTTTTTTATAGTCGGTGTCCCAATAAAAAGTCAGAGTAAAGTTTGTCACCACATAAAAAATAAATTAAAAAAAAGAAACTTGTCGGCACAGGGTATTTTTATCTGCAAGTGATTAATCCTTAACATGTTAGCAAGTCATCATACTAATATAAACTAATAGCATAAAGTCTACAAAAGAATCCTAAAGGCCTTTGTATTATTTTATTTATTTATTTATTTAACAGGCTTATATACCGCATTTCCAAAGCTCAAGGCAATTAGAACAGTAAACATCGTAACAATTACAGTAAACATAGTAACATTGCAAAGGGATAGGAATGTTAACAAATGCAGTATATATTAGAGTAGTAGGTAGTATTATACAACTCACCAATACAAAGATGCAGATAGAAGTCTAGCAGTGAGATGGGTTTATCCAGTCTTTTTGCTTGAAGTGCTACCTGAATAATTATCTCCCAGTAGGTGAGAGATTATTTGTGTGCACTTAGTATAAAGAGCTCCTGGCTTTCTGAGAACAAATCTGATATCTGGAGGCTAGAGCAGCAGATATGGAGGGGCTGAGGCAGACAAAGATCTATAGAGGAGACCTACAGGGAAATATCTTATCTCCAGTCTGGCAACCTTTGTGCTGCCTTGGAGAGAAGAGGTTACCTTGAAGGAGAGCATTACCTTGGTGTGCCAGGAAGGTATCCTGTAGCTAAGATCTGCCCTCTAGGGATGCAGTATCTTCTTACACAAAGAACTCCAGGAGTTTCTGCCCAGGAGAGAAGAATTACCGTATATACTCGAGTATAAGCAGACCCGAATATAAGCCGAGGTACCTAATTTTACCACAAAAAACTGGGCAAAACTATTGACTCGAGTATAAGCCGAGGGTGGGAAATGAGGCACCTACTAGTCAATGTAAAAAATAAAGATAGAGACCAATAAAATTACATCAGCCTATTTCCAGTCTTAGCCCCCCATAGCCCATTACCAGTCCTAATCCCCCATCAGCCCATTACCAGTCCTAACCCCTCCCATAGCCAATTACCAGTCCTAACCCCCCATCAGCCCATTTCCAGTCTTAGCCCCCCCCCCAATAACCCATTACCAGTCCTAAAACTCCCCATCAGCCCACTTCCATTCTTAGCCCCCCCATAACCCATTACCAGTCCTAAACCTCCCCATCAGCCCACTTCCATTCTTAGCCCCCCCATAACCCATTACCAGTCCTAAACCTCCCCATCAGCCCATTTCCAGTCTTAGCCCCCCCATAGCCAATTACCAGTCCTAACCCCCCCATCAGCCCATTTCCAGTCAGCCCCCCATAGCCCATTACCAGTCCTAGCCCCCCCATCAGCCCACTTCTAGTCTTAGCCCCCCCCATAGCCAATTACCAGTCCTAACCCCCCCATCAGCCCATTTCCAGTCAGCCCCCCCATAGCCCATTACCAGCCCTAACCTCCCCGCCATCAGCCCACTTCCAGTCTTAGCACCCCCCCCCATGGCCCATTACTAGTCCTAACCCTCCCCTATCAGCCCACTTCCAGTCTTGGCCTCCCCCCCATTACCAGTCCTAAACCCCCTTCCGCCCTATCAACCCAAATTAAAAAAAAAAAAACCCAGCTGCTTCTGCCGCGGCAGCATCAAGAGTGCCGCGGCAGTATCAAGAGTGCCGCCGCCGCCGCGGGGCCCCCCCCGGCAGAGTCTCCCTGCATCGCAGCCTATCCCCGAACGCGGGCTTCTACCAGAGCCGCGAGAGTTTCCTTTCTCATGGCTCTGTTAATCCCGCCGGGGCTGTGGGGAAATCCCATCAGCCCCGGCGGGATTAACAGAGCCGCGAGAAAGGAAACTCTCGCGGCTCTGGAAGAAGCCCGCGTTCGGGGATAGGCTGCGATGCAGGGAGACTCTGCCGGGGGGGGCCCCGCGGCGGCGGCGGCACTCTTGATGCTGCCGCGGCAGAAGCAGCTGGGTTGTTTTTTTTTTTTTAACTTGGGATGAAGAATGTTTTTTGCGCGGGGCCCCCTGAAACGCGGGGCCCTGTGCAAAAAACATTTTTGCCCCCTGCTAGACATCTGCAGACGTTGACTCGAGTATAAGCCGAGGGGGCCATTTTTCAGCACAAAAAATGTGCTGAAAACTCGGCTTATACTCGAGTATATACGGTAAGATGGCCAATTTAATTGGCAATACAGTCTTTAAGTGTGTAGATAGCTGCATAGCCAGTGGGCACTAGGATCGTTTGGTCACTTGCCTGCCTGGTTCAAAGCTGTCAGACTTCACACATAACTTAGATGAGATTTTAAGCAGTGTTGGGGAGGAGCCAGCTGTCTTGGTGCATATGGGTATTAGTGACATGGGAAAGTGTGGGAGTGTGGTTCTGGAAACCAAATTTTACGTTTTTAGGTAGACATTTGAAATCCAGGCTCCAGGGTAGCAGTCTTAGAAATGCTTCCTTTTCCATGTGCAAGACCCAAATGTTAGGCAGAGCTCCAAAATATAAATATGTGAATAAGATGATAGAGCAGGGAGAAGGGAATAAGATTTGTTCCTTATCATACCCCAGTCCAATCCCGGTACATATGGGTATTCACACCCAACTAGCAGCTTGGAGACTGAGCATGTCACAACTTGTGACATAACAACCGTGGATAATTAGCTGGCACTACCTGTCAGCCCCCAGTATTTCAGTCTCCATGCAGCTCGAGAGGTGTGATTCCTGTGGACTCACTGAGGACGATAGGACACCTAAATTCTTGGCAAAGGGCAAAGTCAGAGTGCAAACAGCAATAACTAAGGCGCTTGATTAAAGTTAACATAAATAAATAAAATAAATGAGAGGACTGCCGGCATTGTAAGAAGTGCTCTGGTAGCAGTAGGAGCATTACCGTAAAAGTGCTGACTTCTACAGTACCCGGCGATTTCGGAGTCCCAAGCATGGTAAAGTGTCATTGGGAGAAATAGCGGCTGTCTCTTTTGCCTGCCAAAGCCCAAGCCCGATTGAGATACGCTGAGCAGGCACTGGGGCTTTTTGTTAAAAAGGGGAAAGAAAAGAAAAACGGCAGTAATAGCACCGGAGTGCAGCGCTCTGGGTTTTGGAGGTACTGGGATGCTGGCTAAGACCGCGTGCTTGGTGTGTGGGTCCCGAAAGGCTACGGTCTGATCCATGGGATTCTGCTACAGATGTGAGGCAGAGTCCATGTCAGGGGACACCATGCTTAGCGACCACAGAATGGATGGGGCCCTAGGGGGTTCGGGAGCAGAGGAAATAACTGCTCAGTCTCCGGCGACTCAGGATAGCCCCACACCCAGGCTTTGGGCAGTGACATGGTCATTGCATTCTTTTGTGAAACATTACTACCTTGAGGTGCAGGTAGTGGGAGTAGCCCCGCACCCAGGCCTGCAGAGCATACTAAGAGCAAAGGAAAGAAAGGCAGTACAGATGTGCTGCAAGGAGCACACGTAGCAGTGGAGGGGTTCTCTCCTGAGTTTATCCTCATGCATAAGGCCTTTTGTATGAGGCAGCAGGGAAAGGAGGGGTCGGGGGGGGGGGGCCTTAGATAAAGCTCTAAAAATAGCCTGTCCAGCGACTCTCTGCAGACCTCCGCTTGAGGACGAACTGGGGCCTAGTAAGAGGAGGGTGGAAAGAGGACCTGTGGGAGATGGGGTCTTTTCCCTCAGAGGAGGCGGATGAGCCAGAAATGGATCTTGTAACCAGATCAGAACTGGAGGAGGGCAAGATTCCTCAGGGAGAGGATTCTCAGATTATAAGGATTTTCAGGAGGGAGGAATTGGCGGCTTTGATTGTGCATTCCTTCAAGGAACTTAATATTAAAGCAGAGGACCCAGGAGAGGACAATGCTCTGGAGGACCCTCTTTTTCAGGCCGTCAGAATGACACAAAGAGTTTTTCCTCTACATGGAGTGGTCAGACAGATGATTCAGGATGAATGGGAGGTACCAGAGGCAGCATTGAAGGGTATGCAGACAATGTCTTTCTTGTACCCCTTGCCGGATAAGGAGAGAGAAATTTTGCGTGCCCCTAAGGTGGACGCGGCAGTCTCCACCTTCACCAAGAAGACACTGTTCCGGTGGAGGGAAGGATGTGCAAGATAGAAAGTTAGAGACCCTGCTCATTCAGGCCTTCGATATTAATGCCCTGTCCTTGCAGGCTTTGGTTTGCAGCACCTTTGTAGCGAGGGCGTGTCTCTATTGGACGCAGGCCGTTTTGGCGAAATCAGCTCCATCTGCCCAAGGCAGCAAAGAGTCAGGAGTGGCTTATTAGCGGATGCCTTCTATCACCTCATTTGCTGTTTGTCAAAGGGCATGGCCTCGTTGGTAGCAACTAGATGCTACTTGTGGTTATGGAACTGATCTGCGAATGTCTCCTCCAAGTCATGCCTTAGCAAGCTTCCCTTTTGGGGTAAGTTCCTCTTCGGAGAGGATTTGGACAAGTTAGTGAAGGATCTGGGCAAAACTAAGTACGATAGGCTTCCAGAGGATAAGCAGAAGCCCGTCCAATCAGTGGCTCCAATGCGAGGACGGCCTAGGGATTTCAGGCTGTTTTGAGCTGTACGTTTTGCCCCTTACCAAAGGCTGTGTTTTCCTACAAGGGGCCAGACCTTTCTGGGTTTCAGAGGATCCAGAAGGGGTTTCTTCCCCTCATCTGGCCCGGTCCCTAAGAAATCACAGTGAAACGAGGATGGTTCAGGAGAACATGATTCCCGTGGGAGGTTGGCTATGGGAATTCTATGTGGCCTGGGCCAGACTTGTGTTCGATCGGTGGGTCCTAGAGATCATCAAGGAAAGGTACTCCCTCAAGTTCACACAACTACTCAGGGACGCCTTTGTTAGTTCACCTTGCAGAGTATTCAAGAAGAGGCAGGTGGTGAAGCAAATGCTGTTGCGCCTTTTAGCCTTACAAGCAAAGACTGTAAATGGATGTGGTCGATGCTCCATTTATTTTGTAGTTCCGAAGAAAGAGGGCTCTTTCCGACCCATTTTGGACCTCAAGAAAGTCAATTGGTTTTTGAAGGTACCGTATTTCCATATGCAGACATTGCAGTTGGTGATTGTGGTGGTTCGGGCAGGGGAATTCTTAACCTCACTTGACCTCACAGAGGCGTACTTGCACATCCCCATTTAGGCCGAATATCAAAGGTTTCTGAGATTTGCAATGCCAATGGGACATTTTCAGTTTCGGGCACTGCTGTTCAGACTAGCTACTACTCCTCGGACCTTTACAAAGATCATGGTGGTGGTTGCAGCGGCCCTTCAGCAAGAAGGCCTTTTGGTACATCCATATTTGGACGATTGGCTCATTCGGGCAAAGTCCAGAGAGAAAGCGTAAGAGTCGCGGCAAGAGTCATCATCTGCCTTCAAAAACTAGGCTGGGTAGTCAACTTTGCCAAGAGTCGACTGCAGCCATCCCAAGACTTGGAGTACCTGGGGGCTCATTTCCAAACCAGTCTCAGTCTCGTATTACTGCCACAGGGAAGAGTGCACAAGTTGCAGCAGCAGATCCGACTGTTCCTCTGGAGAAGGCCACCAACAGCATGGCACGATCTGCAGTTCTTGGGCTCCATGGCAATCGCAATTGAGCTAGAACAATGGGCACGGGCTCACATGTGCCCTCTACAGAAGTCATTGTTGAGGAGGTGGTCAGTGCAGTACCACCCACTTGACAGGCCACTGGTCTGTCCTGCAGTGGTAAGGAGAGCCCTCAGTAGTGGTTGCAACCCACAAACCTCTTAGCAGGTATGCCATTGGAGATGCCTCTGTGGATTCTGCTCACCAAGGATGCCAGTCTGGATAGGGAGCCCATTGTGAGACCAGATTCGCACAGGGGCTGTGTTCCCCGGAGGAGAGTTTGTGGCCCATCAATTGTTTGGAGTTGAGATCGGTCTTCTTGGCACTGCAAGAGTTCCAAGCCTGTCTGGTATGGAAGGTAGTGCGAATATTCTCCGACAGTGCCACGACGGTGGCTTACATCAACTGGCAAGGTGGAATGAGCAGCGTGCAATTAGAGAGCAAAGTGGGACTGTTGATGCAGTGGATGGAGAATCACCTGGTAACCCTTTCGGTGGCACACGTGGCCGGCAAGGAGAATGTAGTGGCTGATTATCTCAGCAGAGTGCGCATCGATCCTAGTGAGTGGACGCTGAATTAGACACACACAGTTTTGCACAGTTGGTCCGGTGATGGGGTCCACCAATCATGGATCTCATGGCGATCTTCAGTTCGGTGAAGGCATCACGGTTTTACAACAGGTGAACAGAGCAAATGTTGGAGGGGATCGACATGCTGGTGCAGCCCTGGCCCATGGAAGGGCTCCTCTGTGTGTTCTCCCCCTTGGTCGCTTATAGGTCGAGTGGTACATAGGATAAAGGTGCATCAGGGGTTGGTGCTGATGATTGCCCCCAAATTGGCCATGGAGACCGTGGTATGCAGATCTAGTACAGCTAGTGGTGGCCCATCTGTGGCGTCTACCGCAGCAAACCGATCTGCTCTTGTAGGAGCCGGTAGTAATGCCTCAAGTGGATAGATTCTCGCTTACTGCATGGCTCTTGAGAGGGCTTGGCTGACACAGAGAGGCTATTCGGCCTCAATAATTACTACATTGTTGAAAACTCGCAGAAGATCCACTTCACTCGCATACATGCCCATTTGGAGGATCTCCACACACTGGTATGTGGAGTGCAGTTGTCTTCCAGTGCGGGCGAAGATGCCAGATATTCCTGCCTTCCTTCAGTCGGAGCTGGAGAAGGGTTTGGAAAGCAGTTCGTTGCAGGTACAGATGCCGGCCGTTTCCTGTTATCGAGGTAGCATGTGTGGCATTCCCGTAGGGGGCACACCCAGATGTCATTTGGTTTCTGTGTGCATTAAGGCAAGTTCGGCCTCCATTGTGAGCTGTAATTCCCTCGTGGGATCTGAATCTAATGCTGCCAGTTTTGACAGAGCCTCCCTTTGAGCCCCTGAGGGGATGTTCCTTGAAGGATATGACATTGAAGACTGTCTTCCTGGTGGCATATGTTCGACCAGAAAGATTTTGGAGCTTCGGGCGTTGTCATGCAGAGCTCCTTTTCTCATTATGTCAAAAGAGAGGGTGGTTCTGAGGCCAGTGTTGTCTTTCCTCTCTAAGGTGGTGCTAGTGTTTCATCTCAATCAGTCAGTTTCACTACCTGTATTCTCCGGGGCTGGGGGAACGGTGGAGGACCCTCTTTTGCACCGTCTGGATGTCTGTCGCGTACTGCGGCACTATTTGAAGACGACACAGCCATTTTGGAAGTCAAATTGACTGTTTGTCTTGTTTGGTGGTCCGAAAAAAGGGGAAGCCACTTCCAATACCTCTGTTTCTCAGTGGATAAGGGAGGCCATTTCTTTGGCTTACCTTCTGCGGCATAGACTCCTGCCACAAGGATTGTGGGCTCATTCAACACTTAGGCGGCGTCATGGACGGAGTCCAGTTTGGTGCCGCCAGTGGACATTTGTAAAGCAGCGACATAGTCATTGCATTCTTTTGTGAAACATTACTATCTGGAGGTAAGGGGAGTGGGAGAAGTGAGGTTTGGCTCAGCAGTACTTCAGGTGGGGCTCGTGGGTCCCTCCTGTTTTTGAAAACTGCTATGGTACATCCCATATGTACCGGGACTAGACTGGAGTACGATAAGGAAGGTGAAATTGGATCTTACCTGCTAATTGATGAAGGTTGGGCTACATTCTGGAAAAGAGGGAGACTATTTGCCACCTTGCTGGGCAGACTAGATGGACCATACTGGTCTTTATCTGCCGTCATTTACTATGTTATGTTATGTTAACTATTCTGAAAAGTCATGCTCCACTTTATCTGGAGTCGATCCAAGCTGCTGGCATTAGCATTTAAAAAGGAGTTCTATATTGTCCTGCTAGACCTGTCTAGGCAAGCAGGTTGTGTTCCCCTTCTAGTAGATGTGGAGACAGAGAAAACATTCTAGAAGCTTCTTATGACATCACCGTGACATTATTAGCCTGAGCCTCTTGGGGCATGATTCAGTATTTCTTTGTCTCCAGCAGATGATGGATGCAAGTTTTTCAGCTCTGGTGAAATCTGAACAAGCAAAGGATGTTTGAAGAAGGAAAGATTAATTTCGCTTGTGAACAACCACCCTTGGGTGACTTTCTCAATACAGCGTGAAGCGGGAGGCCCTACTAGACAGCCTTCAAACTGGTGCTCTTTTCAGAAGCCATAAGGATCAGGGGAGTTGTGTCTGTGCAGCGCTGCATTCGCCTTGTAGTGCTATACAAATGATCAGTAGTAGTAGTTGTAGCTCCATGTCCTTAATCCTGTTAAGGACCTGTTGAGCAGCCTGAAAATTAGAAACGGAGTTTGGAAAGAATTCTTCATAACCTCTGTGCCCTCTCCCTCCTCCTTCTTCCTGCTGTCCTCTGAAGACTGAAGAAGGCTCTTCAGAGATACATAATTGCAGGTCTGGCAACAGCGGAGTAGCACTGAGCCCGGCATAGTTTTATCTGCCTTGGGGCTTCCCGGGGGTGAGTAGTGAGACTGAGTTTCTACCTGTGTGACTGATTTTGTAGGGGCTCCCAATCTTGTCTGTTCTCCAGGAACAAGCAGGAAGTCAGTCCTCACTTACGGGTGACGTTGGCACCGACAGAGCCCGCGCGAAGCAATTCCCCAGCTTTCAAAGAAAGCCTTTGGGATTGCTACCATGTATGCGTGGTCCTCTTCCTGCCCAAGGGTGCCATCTTGCTCAGTCTCCCTTTTTCCGCGGAGCTCTTCGGATGCACGTCCTTGTCTCTCAGAAAAAGGTTTTATTTCCTTGCCTTAACAGCCTCTCATTTCTTTTTTCCGGCTGCACCGGTCCTCTACCCATCCTCCCCTTGCTATCTTTTGGAGCTTACGGGGATACCTTTCCTAATTTTTTCTTTTTGGGTTTTGTGCCCTTTTTTCTTCCCAACCGCAGGCCACATGGGTCTTCGACCTCGCAGGGGCCATTTTTGCCCCCATGGCCACCGGGTTTAAAAAATGCGATAGATGCTCTAGGAACATGTCGCTTATGAACACTCATGACTGTTGTCTACGGTATCTGGGAGCCGACCATGACCCAGAGCTCTGTTCGCTCTGTAAGAAAATGTCCTCTAAGACCCTGCTCAGCCGTAAGCAGAAGTCCGAAGACATTTTTTGAAAGGCTGCCTCGGAGTCCCCGGTGGCGCCCTCTGTCATCTCTCCTCTGGTGGGTTCTCCCTCTGCGGCGCCACGTTTCAGGCGGCATTCTGACCAGTGGTCGTCCGAGGTGGAATGGCGCAAAAAGAAGAAGGCCTCGAAGTCGCTGTCTGGGGCCCCCGACAAGCGCGAGCGCTCCCGCGCCCGGTCGCTTAGCCCGCTTTGGCATTCCCAAGAGTCGGACAAGGAGCGGCCCCGCAAGGTACCTCGCAGAGAAATGGATGCCTCCGGCGAAGGCGCCCAGTCTCCTGAGGGTTGTCCTGGTGAGGACCTCCTCTCCTCCTCGACGCTCGATCCGGTGACCCCTGTATCGGCATCCCAGAGCCCCACGCCCACGTGGGAGTCCCGTATGCTGACGCTCAAATGCAGCGTTTCTGCGTTCAATGCTTCCCAGCAGGCGCTCACGGCCAACTTTGCTGACTTGCACCCAGAGACCGCGGGTCCCTCGCGTGGGACACCCAAATCCGTCCAGGAAATCCCTGAGAGCCACAGGCCTTATGAGGGTCCTCGACATCAGTCTTGCTCGCCCTCCCATTCCTCGGAGGCGAGATCGTCCAGGGTCTCTCGCTCCAGGCCGCCGGTCATTAGACGGGGCGAACCGCCCAGCTCGTATCCCTCGACTGACTTTTCAGAATGGGAATCCGATGGGGACACCTCCCCGGAGAATCGCACCCACTGGGATCTCCCATCGGACCCTTCGCCACCTGGTCTCCAGCAGCATTCACCACCCAAGGACACCTCCTTTTTGGTGTTTATCCGGGACATGGCTCGGGCCCTCAACTTGGTCACTCAGGCCGAAGAGGACCCTTGCGCTGAAGAACTCAATATTCTTCAGCATGAGGCCCCGCCCAGGGAATCCTTCACCGTGCCGGTGCTGCCAATTCTATCTCGGCTGCTGCTCCGCATGTGGGAGGCCCCAGCCTCAGTTCCCATTGTGAGCAAGTGCCTTGACACAATGTACAAGGTGCAGCACAGGCCAGGCTTCCAAAAAAACCAGCTCCCACACACTTTGATGGTGGTGGAATCAGCCATGCGGAAGCAGAATAGCCCGAAATCACACTCCTCGGTGCCACCTGGCCGGGAGTCGAGAGCCCTTGATGCCCTGGGCCACAAGGCCTATCAAGGTTCCATGCTTTTCTGTCGCATCCAGGCTTACCAATTGTATATTGGTATGTTCCTACGCAACTTGGCAAAGGAACTCTGTTTTTTTTCTGCAGGCCTCACAGGGGAACCCCTGGATAGGTTCCGCACTCTGCTGAAATCCATGGCCGACTGTTCTAAGTATATATCTCGAGCCTCCTATGATGGCTTTGAGATGTCGGCTCGGGTGGCTCGCCACTAGGCATGGCTCCAATCCTCGGATTTGGAGCAATGGGTGCAGGAGAAGCTCCTGGACGTGCCCTGTCTCGGTGAACAACTGTTTGGGAAACCAATGGAGGAGAAGGCTGCAGAGATCGAGACGGAGTTCATTACCAGGACCCGTCTCTCCCGCAAGACCTTGACGCTGCCTTGGAAGAAGCATTCAGCCAAGAAACCCTTCTTTCCTAGGACAGGCCGCCAGTATCGCGGTTATCTGCCATACCCGGCTACCCCCATGCCAGCTACCCAGGCTCAGGGAAAGCCTGGACAGGGGCACCGTAAACCAAAGGGCCCGAAGATCCAAACGCCAGCTCTCCCACAACCCACTCAGATGTTTTGATGCCAGCGGCATGGCCCCTCGCCTTCCGGTGATGCAGCAGCCAGTGGGAGGATGTCTGTCTTGTTTCGCCCCATCGTGGGCGCTTATCACCTCGGACACTTGGGTCCTCCAGGTTGTCCGGGAGGGCAGTTGCCTTCATTTCGACAGGCTCCCTCCACCCTTCTCCCCGGCGGAGCCTCCTCGACTCCCTGTGCACCAGCTTCTGCTGCGGCAGGAATTACACTCCCTCCTTGCCCAACAGACAGTTGAGAAGGTCCCTCCTCACCTTCATGGTCGGGGCTTTTACTCCTGGTACTTCCTCGTCCTGAAGAAGATGGGGGGGGTCTGCAGCCCATCCTCGACCTCCGCAGGCTAAACAAGTTCCTGGTGCGGGAGAAGTTCAAGATGTTATCTCTTGGCATGCTGCTGCCCTTCCTCTGGCAGGGCAACTGGCTATGCTCCTTCGATTTGAAGGACGCTTATGCCTATATCTTGATCCACCCCCAACACAGGCAGTACCTGTGTTTCAGGGTGCAGTGAGAGCACTTCCAGTACAGAGTGCTGCCCTTCGGCCTCGTGTCCGCACTACGGGTCTTCACGAAGTGCCTTGTCGTGGCTGCCGCTCACCTGTGGCGCAGGGGCATGCCAGTGTTTCCCTACCTCGACAACTGGCTCATTATGGGCTCCTCCGTCGAGGAGGCCCGGCAAGCGATGTCGCACTGTCCTCCTCTTAGAGAACTTGGGGTTCTTGGTAACCTTCCCAAAGTCTCACCTCGAGCCGTTGCAGGCTTTCGAGTTCATCGGGGCACACCTCGATACTCGCAGGCCTTGACCTTCTTGCTGGTGGATCGTTCCACCCGCCTCTGAGCTCTGGCGGTTCGCGTCCAAAGCGCCCACCAGGTTACTGCTCGGTCCATGCTACGTCTCCTGAGCCACATGGCCTTGACCGTGCATGTGGTTCCCTACTCTTGCCTGCACATGTGGACGGCTCAGTGGTGTCTCAGTGCCCAATAGAGCCAGTCCCTCAGACACCTCATCAGGGTTCTTCCCGACCTCCGCTTGTCCCTGAACTGGTGGCAGAACCCCCGCAACCTCTTGTGGGGATCGTCTTTTCAGACCCCACAGCACGATGCGGTGATAAGTATAGATGCTTTCCTGTTAGGGTGGGGAGCCCATTGCGGGTCTCTCTGCATGCAGGGGCAATGGTCACCCATGGAGGCTCAGCAGCAGATAAACCTGCTCGAGCTCCGGGCCATCCAGAGGGCCCTGAGAGCCTTCGTTGATCTCCTCAGCGGGACGTCAGTTCTAGTATAGACTGACAACCGTGTAGCAATGTTGTACATCAACAAAGAGGGGGGCAGAGGGTCACACTCCCTCTGCAAGGAAGTGGTACTCATCTGCTCTTTCGCCGCCCGACGGAGGATGTCCTTCAGGGCAGTGTACCTCCCGGGTCAGGAGAATGGTCTTGTGGACAGACTCATTAGAATCCTTCGCCCCCACGAGTGACGGCTGGATCCCAAAGTGGCAGGATGGCTGTTTCTCCGCTGGGGCACTCCAGCGATAGACCTCTTCACCAGCCCTCAGAATATGCAGCTTCCTCGCTTTTGCAGCCCAGTTCCGCACGTGGACAGGGAGGGCCCCGATGCATTTCTTCTGGACTGGGCCTCCTATATGCATTCCCTCCTTTTCCCCTCATTGCGAGGACTCTGTTCAAGGTTCAACGGGACAGGGCATCGTTAATCCTCGTGGCCTCGGCAGCCTTGTTTCCCGCTCCTACTCCGGCTATCGACAGAACCTCTGTTTCCCCTAGGCTCGGCCAGGGACCTTCTAACACAGGAAGAGGGTCGGGTTCTCCACCTGAACCTAACCTCCCTATCCTTCACGGCCTGGCGGCTGAATGGGTCTCTCTAGCCTCTTTGGCCCTTCCTGAGGAGGTCGAGGAAATCCTCCTTGCCTTGAGGAAGGACTCCACTAGGCGGGTTTATGCCTTTAAGTGGAAGCACTTTTCCAGCTGGTGCTCAGAACACCAGATCGACCCCTTCTCATGCCCGGCTCGATAGGTTCTCCAGTACCGCTTCCATCTCTCGAGGGAAGGACTGAAGTTGAACTCTGTTAGAGTTCATTTGAACACCATATCGGCTAATAATCTCCCTATCGAGGGAAAACCTCTTTCGGGGCAGCCGTTAGTCTCCCACTTCATGTGGGGTCATCTGCTGCCCAAGCCACCCATCCGCCCCCTCCGGCGGAATGGGACTTAAACGTGGTGCTCACGCAGCTCACCCGTCCACCCTTCGAGCCGATGGCGACGTGTTCACTTCGGCATTTGTCCTGGAAAGTAACCTTCCTGGTGGCACTGACCTTGGCTCGCCGAGTCAGTGAACTTCAGGCGCTCATGGCTAGCGCCCCTTACACCAGGTTTTATCGGAACAGGGTAGTCCTCCGGACCCATCCTAAATTCTTGCCTAAGGTCATGTCAACTTTTCATCTCAAACAGGAGATAGTGCTCCCGACCTTCTTCCCAAGGCCCCACACTGACCAGGCGTCGGCAGCTCTCCACACCCTCGACTGCAAGCGGGCCCTCGCCTTCTATTTGCAGTATACTCGGTCTCATCGCAAGTCTGCTAGGCTTTTCGTGACCTATGATCCCAATCAACAGGGACAAGCAGTCACAAAGCACACACTCTCACTTTGGTTGGCGGATTGCATCGCCTTCGCCCTCGCCCATGCGAAGGCGGGCGTTCCTCTGGATCGTCGAGTCACTGCTCACGGGGTCCAAGCAAAGGTGGCCTCGGTGGCCTCGCTGCACTCCGTGCCCCTAATGGACATCTGCCAGACTGCAACCTGGTCTTCCACCAGCACCTTTGCTGCCCACTACTGCCTGGAGAGGGAGTCCCGCCAGGAGAGCGCCTTCGGCCAGGCTGTCCTCCGTAATCTGTTAGGGGTATAAGCAACTCCTGCCCTCCGACCCTTCTTCATGGTTACCGAGGTCTTCGCCCCGAGGACCCGAAGACTCGGGCTCCTTCGGGCTTCGGCTTCTGCTTACGCCTTGCAGAAGCATTTTTTGGTTACAGGTTCGGTAGCCTGTAGCTAGGAAATCCCATAAATGAGGACTGACTTCCTGCTTGTTCCTAGAGAAAGCGTAGTTACTCACCTGTAATAGGTGTTCTCCAGGGACAGCAGGAATCAGTCTTCACTACCCTCCCACCTCCCCTGATGAGTTGCTGAATTTTTGTCCTTCCCTTGCCATCTGCTTGGTAGGGCTCGAGCTAAGGGACCTGATGGAGCTAGATGGCACTCTTGGGCTGGAAGAGGACCACGTATTCGTGGTAACAATCCCAAAGGCTTTCTTTGAAAGCTGGGATATTGCTCCGTGCGGGCTCCGTCGGTGCTGACATCACCCGAAGGTGAGGACTGATTCCTGCTGTCCCTGGAGAACACCTCTTACAGGTGAGTAACTACGCTTTAGTGGGGCACAAGTTGGGTTGGGCCACATGGGCATCCATTGGTGCAGCTTTGGTGTCTTGACTTAATTACCTGCGTGTGGTGATTGCACTTCCCATGCTTTGTCATGCTGCATATGTGCCTCCCCTGGTATGTGTCTGTAGTGTCTTGCCCACATGACCCTAGTGTATACTCTTCTGTCCACACAGATCTAGCAATGCTTTACTGTTTGTGTAGCCTTAGCACACAGCCCATTGTGCCAATTGGGTGTGCCTTGAGCCTGCGTTGCACTGGCGGTAGAGATTCAGATGCCATCTCCTAAGAAGCGCTGTTTGGTCTGTGGTCTTGTAACGAGGGGATGCAGGTGACACAGCCTTATCATCCTCACTGCAGGAGGTGGCACCACAAAAAAAGGATGATGGACAGGTTTTGAGCTCCAGCACTTGCTCTTCTGTTGCCTCCCTTCTCGTAAGGGTCTGGCGATTGCTGTTTCCCTCAAGGTTGAGGGCCATGCCACTGGCAGGGAGCTCCTGGTCTCTGGGTTGTCCTCAGAATTCTTCTCGCTTCTTCAACAAGCTTGGTCTTTCTGGCGTGGTAACTCAGACCCTGGGGCCTCCAGGTCATCTCAGTTTCTTTCTGCATGCTCGGAAGAGGGGTAGGCAGGGAGTCTGAGCCCTGCTTGGGCGCCACCTTATAAACAATTTTGGTAAAGGTTGGAATCTGAAGATTCGGATCAACTTTCTTTTGGCCAAGACCTGGAGTCCAGTCCCAACATCTATGGTGATGATTTCAACTTAGAGAGTGCCTTTTCCTTCAAAAGATCTCAATGAAGCTGGTATTATCCACCTGTTCAGGAATGATGAGCTGGCGGTTGTGATTGTTCAAGTGTCATCCACTCTGCACTTGACCGATCCTCCAGCAGTGGAACAGGGGCCACAAATCCATCCTCTCCTGCAAGAAATTCATAAGTCTATGACCACCTTCCCTTTTCTCGGAGGTTATCAAAAGCATGATTCTTTCGGAGTACGTCTCGCCTGACTCCCTGGAAAGGGGCTGAGGGTGTGTAAAAGGCTGTACACCCTGCCAAACGAGGATTGCACCACATAATTCAGCACACCAAAGGTTGAAGGTCTTGTTACAGTGGTCACAAAGCAGACCACTATCCAGTAAAAGGCGGAACAACCTTGAAGGGTGCCCTGGATTATAAAGTGGATTCTCTCCTGAAGAATCAATTTGCAGCTTGCTACTGCTGTCCTTCAGCTGGCTGCATGTGCGGGCCTGACGGCTCAAACCTTTCTTCAGTGGATTCAGAGAATTACTTATTCCCCTCTTGGAGATGACCATGGCCTTTCTGTCAGACACTATACATGATTTCATCCACTTGGCAGCTAGGGACATTTCCCTCTCAATGATGATGCAGTGCAGGATATGGCTTTGCCACTGGGTGGTGGATACGTCCTCCAAGCCCCAACTGACCCAGCTAGCCTTTAAAGGGAAGCGTCTATTTGGAACTGACTTCTGAGAAGTTAAAGACTTGGGTGAGTCCAAGCCTCATTGCCTTCTAGAAGATGGGATGAAGGGGCCTGGGAAGCGTACGGGTCAAACTCCTCCTTGCCATCTGCCTGTTTTCCTCGTTCATGTTACTCAGACTCCTGGGTGTTCTGACACTCCCGTAGGTAACATCTTGGAAAGGCCGCCTCCTCATACTCTCTTGGATTTTGGTCCCAGACTCCTCCTTTTTGCGGGGCTCATGAACCCTGGAGTTCTACCTCCTCTAGAGGTGCCACCTCTCATTCAGCACAATGATGGATTGGGGACCCATTCTGGGCACCTCCAGTGGGCGCAGGCTGTGCATTTTCTACCAGATGTTGGGTCCAGATCACTGAGAACTGCTGGATGCTTGACTCCATTCAACACGGCTATGTTCTGGAATGTAGAGAGCCTATCCTAGGCACCTTCATCATCGCCCCATGTGGTTCCGTGGCCAAAAGAACCACTGTTAAGGTCACATTGTAAAGGTTGCTCTGTCTGCAAGTGGTGGTACCCAGGTCCCCTGGCCAAGCAGAGCAAGGGCCAGTACTGCCTCTGTTTTGTGGTGCCAAACAAGGACAGTTCTATTAAATCAAATCGACCTCAAAGGAGTCAGCACTCGCCTGCACACCATGTGCTTCCATATGGAGACCCTACACTTGGCGATCCAGGCGGCACGCCACAGGGAGTTCCTTGCATTTCTGGAGTTAGCTGATGCTTATTTCCACATCCCTTTTCGAGAGGATCAACTGCATTTTTTGCATTTCACCATGCTTGGCTCTCATTTTCAGTATGCCGCTCTTCCCTTTGGCCTCTCCACCTCCCAAGGATGTTCTCAAAAGTCCCGGTGGTGATGGCTGCTGCACTGAGATGCCAAGGGAATCTGTCCTCACCCATACCGGACAATTGGCTCATCCAAGCCAGATCAGAATCTGAAGTGTCTCACTTGGGTGGTGCACTTTCTGAAGAGTCTCGGTTGGGTGATCAATCCAAGAAAAGAGCCATTTGGAGCCTGCCCAATTGCTGGAATACCTGGGAGCACATTTCAGCACTTGGGTAGGCAGAGTCTTCCTGCCTGAGGAGAGAGTAAAAAGGTTGTTGGCCCAGCTGACAGTCTTCCGATCTCATCAGGTTCCCAGGGTTTGGGATTATCTGCAGCTTCTCAGTTTGATAGCGGTGACAATCGAGATGGTGCCGTGGTTGCAGCTTTATCTTGCTTCAGAGGACTGATGGCAGGGTGGTCCATAGCTTCGCACCCGGATGTTTCCCGTTTCTTTCAGGGGGTTTGACAGGTGTGTCCTCCCCTGGTTTCATTTGTTCCTTCCTGAAATCTTTGATTGGTGTCCCGGGCTTTGATGTCAGAGCCCTTTGAGCACTTGAAATGGGCTACTCTTAAAGATCTAACTCCTTAAGACTGTCCTCCTGGTCGCAGTCGGCTCGGTAAGACATATTTCTAAGCTACGGGCATTATCATGTAGGAATCATGTGTGCATTTGGCCTGTTCCTTCCTTTTTGCCCAAGGTGATAGCTTCCTTCCACATGAATAAAGTAGTTGTCTGCCCTCGTTTTCTAAGAAGCAGTGCCATGGGAAGGACAAAGACCTTGATCTGGTGGATGTCCAAAGGGTGCTTCTCTGGTACTTGAAGGTTACTAACTCCTTTTGCAAGTCAGACCATCTTTTGCTTGTGGGTCTGTGTAAAGGTGACAAGGCATCTAAGTCTACCTTGGGATGCTAATCAAGCAGGCCATTGCCTCAGCATATCTGTTGTGGAGCCGTCCGTTTCCAGAAGGTTTGCGTGTGTATTCCTTAGTGTATGCATTCACATGGGCAGAGCAAAGCTCAGTAGCCCCTTCAGACATTTGTCGGGCAGCAGTGTGGATGTCACTTTCCATCTTTGTCAAGCATTACCGCTTGGATGTCCACACTCAGGTAAACATGGCCTTTAGCTCAGAGGTCTTATATCCCATTTATGTAGACTGGTCTAACAGGAATAAACAGTCCAAAACGTGATTATTATTGTAGGAAAGACGAGTTTATTATCCACAGGTACACTAAAAAAAATTTTTTTTAAACTGCCTCTAATGTTTCGATTGATTTTTACGTTTTTTGGTGCGCTGAATCCAAATCTGGTAACCAATTTGCTCCATCACGTACAGATTTTTTGCTACATTGGGTTAGCAGTTTGAGATGAACGTTTCAGATTGAGTGCGATCGAGATAAAAGTTTCTTGGATGAATTCTTTATACTAATTGTTTAGTAGTTATTCAAATAAGAATAAAGAAAATTGTAACAAGGCAGCACATAAGAATAGAGTAATGTCAACAAAACACACTGTGATGGTAGCAAAATTGTCTGCACTTAAAACAGCCACATACATGTGCACAAACATTGAGCATATAAGAGCGAGGTTAGACACAAAACAAAGCAAAGAAATGTGCAAAAAATGTTGTACAGGTATGTATGTAAGAATAGAAAACGCAAACCGCACCATTGCAATACATGAAGACAAACACCCGATGGTGTGAAAATAAAATTCTAATAAATGAGATCTGATACTGTGGTAATAACTAGCAAATTTTTATTTCAAAGTTTAGTAAAAACACGATATTTGTCAACACAGTTTAGATTTTAAAGTCATTCTTGGGTCAATCAATCTCCTGGTGGGCCCGTTTCTTCTTCCCCCGAATGCTTCTCTTGGTGCGCTGCTTGGTGTATTTTTCATCTGGGGTTTCCTGCAGCAGCAACCAGCAGAAATCAGCCATCATAGTGGTGTTCCATCTTCCTTGGTACCTTCTCTCTGCGTCCTTGATGTCCTGGTGAAACCTTTCACCTTGTTCTTCACTGTACGCCCCCAAGTTTTCGGGAAAGTAGTTCACATGGGAGTGCAAGAAATGGACTTTCAGGCTCATGTTACAGCCTTGTTCTTTGAAGGCATTGAGCATCCTGGCAACAATATCCTTATAGTTCTCATCCCGCCTGTTCCCCAAGAATTTGAGAACAACATCCTTGAAGGAATCCCAGGCTTCTTTTTCCTTCTCAGACATCGTTTCAGCGAATGCTCCATCTGAAATGAGTTTCCTTATATCAGGGCCAACAAACACTCCTTCCTTTAGCTTTGCTTCAGAAAGTCGGGGGAACTTTGAGCAAAGGTACCGAAAGCACTCACCATCTTTTGGAAGGGACTTGATGAATTGCTTAATGAGACCCAACTTAATGTGGAGAGGTGGTAATAGAATTTTATCACGAGGTACCAAGCTCTCATGAAGAACATTTTTCTCACTGGGTCTCAAATACTCCCGAATTGGCCAGTCTTTTTTCCCCCAGTGTAGGTCGCGGGCCCGGCTATCCCACAAGCAAAGGAAGCAGGGATATTTGGTGAAACCGGATTGCTGCCCTAATAGCATGGATAGAATTTTAAAGTCTCCACAAATCATCCACTTATGCTCATCATAACGAATCTTCTGAAGAATCAGGGCCAAATTCTTGTATTTTTCTTGGAGAATAACAGTGAGCAATAGGAACTGAAGCGAATGTGTTGCCATTATGAAGAAGAACACCTTTTATGCTGTCTTTTGACGAATCAATGAACAGCCGCCATTCAGCAGGATCATACTTGAGTTTAAACTTTTCCATCACTCCGTATATATCATTGCAAAATACCAAATCTTCCTCTTTGCTGAAATACTTCAAAAATTGTGTCTCGCGGTTGCGGTACCAATAAAAAGTTGTTCCTGGTGACAATAGATTTTTCTGTTTAAGCCGAGAACCTAGCAGTTGGGCAGCATCTTTTGGGAGTCCTAAATCCCGGACTAAATCATTCAATTCAGCTTGAGAGAAAAGTTCAGGTTTCGGATCTGGTTCAGTTTCAAACTCGGAAGTACTGGACTCATCGGGAAAAGCCATCTGATGAGTCTCATCATGATCAGAACCGTCCACACAAATATGATCCAAAGATTTTGGTGGTTCAGGCACAGGTACTTCGTTGCTATGAGGCATAGGCCTAATTGCTGAGGGAAGGTTGGGGTAACTTATTACGTTCTTATTTTTTAAGTTGTATCCCTTCACAATGCAAGAGCAAAAATAGCAGTCACTGCTGTGGTCTCTTTGTTCACGCCACATCATAGGTATTCCGAAACGAAATGCTTGTTTTTTACCTTTCATCCATAAGCATAGATCTTCCTCACATGTCTTGCACACTTTGTGAGGAGCCCACGGTTTGTCTTGATCGCCTAACTTCAAACCGAAATAGGCGAAATATACTTTTTTAATAAATGCAGAAATGTTCCTCTGCCGCTTTTTCACGGTATATTCCCCACAAATAAAACAAAAACTGTCCGGAGAGTTGACGCAACCTCTGGCTCTGTGAGCCATCACAAATACACAGCACTGCAAACTACAACTGTAGTGAACCACTTCGGAATAAAGCTGGATTACGACTGAGCAAACAAAAGGTAATAATGAACTTGCAAGAAACTGAAATTTGACAGGAACGTTCATGTCGCAACCACCGTGTTTGAGCGAGCGAACGAGGCGAGGCGAACAGGAAAGAACATGCGCCAGCGCGAGTACTGGATTTAGCCCCCCGCCTCCCAATTGTCCTGTTAATGTATAAAATGAATACAAAACACTCTAAAATATCATGAGGGAGTGTTTCTAGTTAGTTAACCATTACAACCTCTATTTTGGGCCAAGAAAATAAACTGCAGTCGGCTAAAAAGAAATTATGTGAACATTCCTTATATGGGTAAAAAATCTAATTTTGCAAGAAAACGTGACGTGATGGAACATTTTGGCTATTTTTCCTGGATTCGGCACCCCAAAATCTATAGGAATCAGTTGCGAAACTGGAGGCAGTTTTTTGGTAGTGTACCTGTGTTATCAGCCACCCGACACAGGCCGTGTTTCGATTACCCTTCGTCAGGGGTGGAGTTGGCAAACATACTACAAACATAAAAACATACATATAAAATTAAATAAAAGGCTAAAATAAGAACAGATGCAGGGAAATCAAAATAACAATGCATATATAAAAATTATATATATATAAAAAAACAAATCATAAAATGGTATCAAATTTTATATATATATATATAAATAATAAAATCATATGGCTTAAAAACATCATAAAACATTATTATAAGAAAATGAAGTACATTGTATAGTATAAAAGTAATAAATACCTCAATGTAGTGTATAGAGAGCACCTCCAAGGTATGACCAATATGAATTAACCTTGATGTAAAACTATAATCATGACCAATAAAAACATAAATTAACATGAACATAAAAAAGCATCAAGAGAGCATGCATGTGAATGAAACATACCATTCAAAATCATATTTAAAATAAAGAGGAATAAAAACTATATAAATATGTATGAAAGAGCTAGAAAAGGGAACGTTGCAGGAGCGAGTAAGAGATATACGTGTACAGGAAACCATATCAGCAATGAAGGGTGGGCATTAAGCATCACATTTGATATTGCCTATCTAGAAAATCAAAATATGTTAAAATATAAATAAATGAACATATTAAAATTATACTAATCTATGATCGCAATTGTAAAGTATACCCAAAATGTATTAAAAGTGTAAATAAATAAACATATTAAAACTATACTAAACTGTGATGGCTATTGTAAAGTGTACAAATGTTTTTTTAAAAAATATGTACCAACAATTTAATGACTGACTATAGGGAAACACGAGTAGTTCTCCAGGACCAAGCAGGAAGTCAGTCCTCACATATGGGTGTCATCGACGCCGATGAAGCCCCAGCGGAGCATTTCCCCAGCTTTCTATGAAAGGTTTTGGGAATGCAGGCACACCTGCGTGGTTCCCTTCCCGCCTAAAGGTGCCGTCTTACCTCAGTCTCTCTTTTTCCGAGAAGCCCACCGGACGTGCGTCCTGTCATCCCGGAGAAAAGTTTGATTTTTTCGGCGATTCTCGCTATTTTTTCTTCCCGGTTCGACACCGGTTCCCCTCCCGCCGGGTTCGGTACACCGGTATCGAGCCCGATTCTTCTTTTTCGGTTGTTGCCCTTCGTGGCTGACGTTCGTGCCCTTTTTCGATTTTTCCCTGGAAGGCCGGTCCTTTGACCTCGCGGGGACTCTTTTTTTCCCCAATGGCTTCCAGCGGTTTCAAAAAGTGTGATCGGTGTAAGAAGTTGATGTCTCTCACCGACACACAAGACTGCTGCCTTCGGTGCCTCAGTCCTGATCACGACCCCCAAGACGTGTGGACCATGTGGAGGGGGTCCCCCGACTGGGAACGCAAGAGGAAGAAGTGGCTGGTGAGGGCGTCGTCGGAAGAGGTCCCTGGCTCCTCGAGGGCCAGGTCTAAGACCCCCGACCATCGTCCCGGGCCCGTGGAACAAGAGAAGCCTGCCAAAGTTCCTCGCGTGGAGCCGGAGTCTGCTGGACACGTAAGCCCTGTGGTCCTCGAGGACTCTCCTCCCAGAGAGCCGACGTCGGGACCGGCACCGCCGGGGCCCGAGTCAGTGGCTGCTGCGTCTCCCGGGCTGAGTCTCAGGATGACAGCCTTGGAGAGAAGACTGTCTGCCTTCATGGAGCAGCAGCGGGCACTGATGGCCAGCCTGTCTGGCGCATCTGCCCCGACCACCGGGACATCGACATCGAAGTCGACCCCGGAGACCGAGCCGATACTCGAGTCCATCATGGCTCAAAGTCGACCTCGGTCACGGTCTCCCTCGACCTCCCGTTCGGGACCGAGAGCATCGATGCCGGTGCCTCCGGCGTCGGGGCGGTTGCTCCAGGGCCCCGCGGGGTCGGATCCTGACTCCTCGTCGGCCTGGGAGTCGGAGGATGAGGAGTCCCCTGACACATTCAAGACTCGGTGCGTCCCCTCGGACTCACCGCAGTCTGAGTCCAGAGTAGATCCCCTCCGGAGGACACCCGGTTCTCGGTGGGATATGGCCACCGTGTTGGCTATTCCAGCGGACCCCGAGGAAGAGCCTCGAGCTGAAGAGCTCGAGGCCCTACAGTATGAATCTCCTCCGAAGGAGGCCTTTAGTGTCCCGGTTCCTCCGATGCTGGAACGGCTCCTCTTCCGGATGTGGGAGGCACCGGCCTCGGCGCGGGTTCTAAGCAAGCGAGTCGATTCGATTTATCGACTCCAGAAGAGCCCTGGCTTTCAGAAGGCGCAGCTACCACACCATTCCATGGTGGTAGAATCGGCCATGCATCGTCTGAAAAGCCAGAAGATGCACTCCGCAGTGCCCCCCGGCAGGGAGGCCCGTAATCTCGATGGTGTGGGTAGAATGTGCTTCCAGAGCTCGATGCTTGCTTGCCGTGTCCAGCCTTACCAGCTGTACATGGGCATGTTCTTGCGAGACCTGGCCAAGGAGTTGGCCTGGTTCTCTGCTGGTCTCTCTGGGGAGCCCTTGCAGAGATTCAAGTCCTTGTCTTCGGGGATTCGGGACTGCTCGAAGTTTATGTCCCGCGCCGCCTACGATGGCTTTGAGGCTTCGGCCCGAGTTGCGGCAGCCGGCATCGCGGCTCGACGCCAGGCATGGCTGCAGTCATCGGACCTCGAGCCATGGGTTCAGGACAAGTTGGTCGATGTCCCTTGCCGAGGTGAAAACCTTTTTGGCAAGCCCATGGCCGAGAAGGCCGCACAGCTCGAGACTGAGCACCTTACAAGGACAAGGCTGTCTAGGAAGACCTCTGCCCCTTCTCACAAGAAGAAGGCCTCGGGTAAGAAGCCCTTTTACCCGAGGAAGGGTACTGCCTACAAACAGTACCCTCAGTATCAGGCTGCCCAAGCTGGCACCCCAGGGTCAGCAAGCCAAGGGGCAGGGTAATGGGCCCCGTAGGCAGAGAACCCCCGAGCCTCCGGCCCCTGCTCCCACTCAGCAGGATGGGGGTTTTTGACTCCTTGAGCGTAGCCTCTCAGTCCCTGCTCTCCCAACCCTGCACAGGAGGTCGCCTCACCCTCTTTGCCCACCAGTGGCCCCACATCACTGGGGACAGTTGGGTGTTGAACATAGTCCACAGGGGCTGTGCACTGCATTTTCACCAACTGCCTCTGCCATACTTTCCAGGGGAACCTCCGAGGCCTCCCCTGCACACAGACCTTCTCCTTCAAGAGCTTCAAGGTCTGTTGGTGGACAGGGCAGTGGAGCCTGTGCCTCCCCACTTGCAAGGTCACGGATTCTACTCCAGGTATTTCCTGGTGCCCAAAAGAACCGGTGGCCTTCGACCCATTCTGGACCTCAGGAACCTCAACAAGTTCCTAGAGAAAGAAAAGTTCAAGATGCTTACTCTTGGAACACTTCTGCCCTACCTCCTGCAGGGAAATTGGCTATGCTCCTTAGATCTAAAGGATGTGTACACTCACATCCTCATTCATGCAGACCACAGAAAGTACCTCAGGTTCATTGTGGGAGGAAACCATTATCAGTACAGAGTACTGCCTTTTGGCCTCACCTCCGCTCCCAGGGTCTTTACCAAATGCTTGGCAGTGGTGGCGGCCTACCTGAGAAATCAGGGAATCTTTGTCTTCCCCTATCTGGACGACTGGTTCATCAGGGGTCAGACGTACCAGGAGGCCAGTCAAGCCACCCTCACAACTATTGCTCCTCTTCAAAGTCTGGGGTTTGTAATAAACTTCGCAAAGTCCACTTTGCTCCCCTCTCAGAACTTGGAGTTCATAGGAGCAAGGCTGGACTCTCTGCTGGCAAAGGCTTTCTTGCCAGAAGACAGAGTGCAAAGATTGATAGCCTTGGCAAACCAGTTTCTCAACAGGTCACTGGTCTCCGCCAGACTCTGCCTGAGGCTTCTAGGCCACATGGCTTCGACAGTACATGTGACCCCCAATGCCAGGCTCCATATGAGGCCTGCACAGTGATGCCTTCGGACTCAGTGGTCACAGGCCACAGGCAGCCTCAGGGACAGGATAAGGGTGTCCAGACAATTTCTGAACTCCCTCAGCTGGTGGTTGCACCCACCCAATCTACTAAAAGGGGTGCCCTTTCAAATTCCTGGGTACACAGTGGTACTGACCACAGACGCCTCCCTGCAGGGCTGGGGAGCTCATTGTCTGAACAAGTGCACCCAGGGCCTGTGGTCTCCTTGGGAGGCCGCACAGCAGATCAATCTCCTAGAACTCAGAGCTATTTGATTAGCACTCAAAGCTTTCTCTCCTACCCTGGCTCATCAATCTGTCCTGGTTCAGACAGACAACCAAGTAACCATGTTTTATGTGAACAAACAGGGCGGAACTGGGTCCAGACTCCTCTGTCAGGAGGCTCAGGACCTTTGTTCATTTGCCCTCAAGCACAACATGCTCCTCAAGGCTGTGTACCTTCCAGGCCAGGACAACTACCTGGCCGACAGGTTGAGCAGGATTCTACAGCCCCACGAGTGGCAGCTGCATCCTTTAGTAGTTCAGAAGATCTTCCTAAAATGGGGTCTCCCTTTGATAGATCTCTTTGCCAGTCCACTGAACAAGCAACTGCCAAAGTTCTGCTCCAGGCAACCGCATCCTCTGCGAATAGCAGCGGATGCTTTTCTGATTCCCTGGTCTCAGGGCCTCCTGTATGCGTTTCCTCCCACGCCCTTGGTGGCCCGAACTCTCTTCAAAATTCTTCAGGACAAGGCCTTGGTCCTGCTGGTGGCTCCCAGGTGGCCGAGACAGCCTTGGTTTCCACTTCTGCTTCAATTGGCGGTGGATCCCCCACTGCCTCTGGGGTTGCAACCCGACCTTCTCTCACAGGAGCAGGGTTCCCTTCTGCACCCCAATCTCAAAGCTCTCAATTTGATGGCCTGGCGGCTGCAAGGGTAGTTTTGGCTCCCTAGGGCCTACCTCAGGAAGTTGAGGAGGTTGTCCTAGCCTCTAGGAAACAGTCCACTAGGAAAACCTATGCTCTCAAATGGAAGAGGTTTTCTGTGTGGTGTCAGCTACGTACAGAGGATCCTTTCTCCTGTACTGTACCAGTAGTGCTTCAGTACTTAATGCACTTGTCCAATCAGGGACAAGTCCAATTCTGTTAGGGTCCACCTCTCAGCTCTAGCAGCTCACCACTCACTGGTGGAAGGACATTCTCTGTCGGTTCACCCCTTGGTGTCCCGCTTTCTCAGGGGCTTGCTTTTGCTCAAGCCTCCAATCCGTCCTCCTGCTCCTTAGTGGGAGTTGAATGTGGTCTTGCAGCAGCTGACTCGCCCACCCTTTGAGCTGATGGCTACTTGCCCTCTACGCTTCCTGTCCTGGAAGACACTCTTCTTGGTAGCCCTTACCTCGGCTAGGCGAGTGAGTGAGCTTCAGGCCCTGGTCTGTTAAAAGCCTTACACTCGCTTTTATAGGAACAGGGTTGTCCTTAGAACTCATCCAAAGTTCCTTCCAAAAGTTGTCTCCTCCTTCCACCTTAACCAAGAGGTGGTTCTTCCAACATTCTTCCCTAGGCCTCATGCAAGCCAGGCTGAAGCAGTCCTGCATACCCTAGACCAGTGATGGCTAACCTTTTTGAGCCCGAGTGCCCAAACTGCCGCACAAAACCAAAGAATTTCCTCAAAGTGCCAGCACGTCATTTGCATAAGTGGTCTTATTTGCATAAATATTTGCATAATGTTACCATACACTAACTTTTAGTAAACATGTCTCTTAATGAGTGTATGGATAAAGAAAGACTAAAAGATTTCTACATTACTATAATCCAGTGCCAACCGCCAGGCACATTAGGAACGACTACAAACGCTGCCCATTTAGAACCCATAGCAAACCCGCCGTATCCTGACAGCATTACCAGGACTCACAAAGCACCATACCCTACCTATCAAAAGGCAACACTGCAAATATTAAACCAATACATTTCAGTGAATACTGGGGAAAGAGAACAAGTGGCAACGTCAAATAGGAATTTCCTCTTGTACCAAACAAAGCGCAGATGTTAATGATGCACATTTCCCAGAGCTGACATATTCCAGTTAATAAATTCAAAATAAAGAGATATCTTTCTACCTTTTGTGCATTTTTTTTCAGTTGCAATTGGTCCAGCCATTTTCTTCTGGTTTCTTCATGTTTTCTGCTAACTCTCCATCGTCTGCTGTCCATTTGTCCTTTCTTCTCTCTTCTAGTTTTTTTTCCATTCTCTCTCTCTCTACATCTGCTTTAACATACTAATCTTTCTCCTTTTGCTCTTTCCTCATTCCTATTTCATCCACACAAATTTTACCCCTCCATCCTCAATCCCCAATTACTCTCCCAATACCTGGCCAATTGTAGATTTTTCATCCCTCCTACACAAAATATTTTTCCCCTCTCCATTTTACTCTCCCAGCCCCATCCCATTCTGATCCTCCCCCAACATCAGCTCCCTTCTAGTTCCAGTCTCACCCAGCATCCATTCCCTTCTTCAAGCCCCCCACTTCCCCTCAGCCCATTTCCATTCCAAGCCCCGTCCCCATCAGCTATTTGCAGTTCAAGCCCCCCACTTCCCCTCAGCCCATTTCCATTCCAAGCCCCATCCCCAACAGCTATTTGCAGTTCAAGCCCCCTTCCACTCAGCCCATTTCCAGTCCTAGCAACCCCCCAACCCATTACCAGTCCTGGCCCCCCATAGCCCACTCCCAGTCCTAATCCCACCAGCCCATTTCCAGTCCTAACCTCCCCATCAGCCCACTCCCAGTCCTAATCCCCCATCACTCAATTTTTAGTTTAAGCCCCCCCAGCGCCTATCACCACTCCTAACCCCCCCAGCGCCCATCACCACTCCTACCCCCCCAGCCCAGCGCCCATCACCACTCCTAACCCCCCCAGCCAGCCCAGTGCCCATCACCACTCCTAACCCCCCCAGCCAGCCCAGTGTCCTTCACCACTACTAACCCCCCCGCCCCTTGCCCATAACCACTCCTAACCCCCCCCAGCCCATCACTACTCCTAACACCCCCCAGCCCAGCCCAGCCCATCACTACTCCTAACCCCCCAAGCCCAGCCCAGCCAATCACCACTCCTAACCCCCCAGCGCCCATCACCACTCCTACCCCCCCCAGCCCCAGCGCCCATCACCACTCCTAACCCCCCAGCCAGCCCAGTGCCCATCACCACTCCTAACCCCCCCCGCCCAGCCCAGTGCCCATCACCACTCCTAACCCCCCCCCCCCCCCGCCCATCACTACTCCTAACACCCCCCAGCCCAGCCCATCACCACTCCAACCCCCCCCAGCCCCGCCCAGCCCCTCACCACTCCTTTCCCACCCCATCCCAGCCCAGCCCAGCCCATCACAACTCCTAACCCCCCCAGCCCAGCCCAGCCCATCACCACTCCTAACCCCCCCCCAGCCCAGCCCAGCCCATCACCACTCCTAACCCCCACCCCCCCCCGCCCAGGGAAAATTAAAAAAAAAAACAACCCTGTCTGCTGCCGTTGTCGGGGCCGCCGCGGCAGAATCGAGCGTGCCGCGGGGCCCCCCTGTACCCGGCAGATCCTGCCCTCCCCGTAGCAGCTCTCTCTTTGGAGCTGCAGTCAGACGCGCCGGCTTGCAGAGCGCGAGGGAAGAGTTCCCTCGCTGCTCTGTTAAGCCCGCGGGGGCTGATGGGAAGTTCCCATCAGCCCCCGCGGGCTTAACAGAGTCGCGAAAGGGAAACTCTTCCCCTTCGCGCTCTGCAAGCCGGCGCGTCTGACTGCAGCTCCAAAGAGAGAGCTGCTACGGGGAGGGCAGGATCTGCCGGGTACAGGGGGGCCCCGCGGCACGCTCGATTCTGCCGCGGCGGCCCCGACAACGGCAGCAGACAGGGTTGTTTTTTTTTTTTTCGATTGCGGACCTTCCCGCGTGCCAGCTGCAAGGCCTTCGCGTGCCATAGGTTCGCCATCGCTGCCCTAGACTGTAGGAGGGCCTTATCCTTCTACCTTGACCGTATGCAAGGACATAGAAGGGCTACTCAGCTCTTCATCTCTTTTGACCTTAATAAGTTGGGGTTGGCTGTGTCCAAGTGTACCTTGTCCATCTGGGTGGCTGACTCTTTCACCTGGGCTTACAAGGCGGCTGACCTTCCTTTGCAGGGTCGGGTCACGGCCCACCATGTCAGGGCAATGGCTGCCTCAGTGGCTCATCTCCGCTCCGTGCCCTTGGTAAACATCTGCAGGGCTGCAACTTGGTCTTCAAGCCAGACTTTTGCGGCCCATTACTGTCTGGAGAGGGAGTCCCGTAGGGACAGTGCTTTTGGCCAAGCAGTACTACGGAATCTCTTTGAGGTTTAGGCAACTCCTGCCCTCTGTTGGGCTACCAGTGGAGGATGTGTCTATGAAAAGCCTTTCTTTGCTGCTGGGACTAGAGGGAGTTCTCTTGTTCAGCCTGGGTTCCTCGTTAGCCCAGAGCTAGGGAGTCACCCATATGTGAGGACTGACTTCCTGCTTGGTCCTGGAGAAAGAGTAGTTACTCACCTATAACAGGTGTTCTCCAGGAGCAGCAGGAATCAGTCCTCACAACCCTCCCTCCTCCCCTGGGAGTTGCAGTTGTACATAGTTTAATTTTTCATTTTTGTGTGCTGTTTTAGCTATGTCATTTGACTGAGGTAAGATGGCACCTTTAGGCGGGAAGGGAACCGTGCATGCGTGCCTGCATTCCCAAAGGCTTTCATAGAAAGCTGGGGAAATGCTCCGCTGGGGCTTCATCGGCGTCGATGACACCCATATGTGACGACTGATTCCTGCTGCTCCTGGAGAACACCTGTTACAGGTGAGTAACTACTCTATGTCTACGAGTGACAGAGGACACCTTATGCTTCTCATATTGTGCGCTATGCATGTCCCAAAATGAATGCCGATCATTTAAAATCATTACTATAAACTTCTTCATTAGTAAAAAATGGAATGTTTAAAAACAAAACCCTTTACAAAAAGACTCAACCAAACATATGAAGAAAGAAAAACGCCATCCCAACATACTTGACACGGTGGTATCAATGCAAATGGAGGAAACATGGACGGTACTTCAAAATTATAAAGTCAAAAAATATCTAAAATCAAGCAGAAAACAGTTAAAAGCCATATCTTACTTGATCGAGGAACATCTACTCGCGGCTCACCATCTGAAACATTTAGAAAGATGCCAGTGCATGCGCACTTAAAATCAATATCAAAGAGAGAGCGGGAGAAAAGAGGGCGGAGCAATGGGCGGAGAAAAGCCAAAGTTATCGAATGTAGCAGAACGATGATTCTGACAGTAAATAAACTGAGAAAGAATGAGCAATTTGCTATAACGCGCATATATATTTTTTTTACATGCTCTTTTTCCATCCATTTACCGAGAGTACCAATCAAAACGATCACTTATAAATAATTTACTTGATCAAGAAGGAAATAGAATGAAAAGAGCCGAAGTAAAATTGAACATAGTATACAAATCTGAATAAAGGCTTTGGTTAAGGATCAAGCAGAAGAGCCATTGATATGAATAAAATAAACATAAAATAAACATGTGTGGTCCCCTTCCCACCCAAGGGTCCATCTTGCTCGGTCTCCCTTTATCCGCAGAGCCCTACAGACATTTATCTCGTCCCCCAGAAAAATGTTGATATAACCTGTACATTTTTGTACTTTTCTGATTTGCACCGGCTCCTTCCCGCCTTGAGACCCACAGCTGTGGCATTGGGACTTGAAAATTTTTTCTCTTTGTTGTATTTTTTTCCCTTCAGTGTTTTCACACTCTTTTCATCCACTGGCTGTGGCGAGGTTTTTCGACCTCGTGGGGGTCCTTTTCACCCCAATGGCCACTGGTTTTAAAAAGTGTGATTGGTGTTCGAAAAACATGTCCTTCACTGACACTCATGATTGTTGCCTCTGTTGTCAGAGCGCAGACCATGACCTGGAGGAATGCCCCTTGTGCAAGAAAATGTCCGCAAAGGTCATCCAGAGCCGTTGGCTTAAGCAGGGTGACAGTTTCCACAAGGCAGACTCCATCCCGGTATCACCAGTAGCCTCACGCTCAAAGGCTCCACACAGCTTCTCCAATTCGTGCAAGGCTCATGTGGCCCCCCAGTGGACCCGCAGGCACGCCAAACAAGGTTCCCTGGAGCGAGAGCAAAATAATAAGAAAACCTTGAGGGCCTCTTCCAGGGAAGTGGACAAGCATGAGAAGTCCTGTGCCCGGTCCCTCAGTCCCTGACAAGAATCAGAGGAGTCGGAGCAGGAGCCCCCCGAAAGATGCCAAGAGCAGACGTCATGGCCTCCAGCGATGGACCTCGGTCCCCCAAGACCCGACCCGTCGATGACCCCCTCTCCTCCTTGACACCCAATCCGGTCACACCAGCGTCAGTGTCAATGGCTGCTACCCCTGAATGGGAAGCCCGCATGTTGGCTCTGGAGCGCAGTGTTTCTGCATTTTTGCCTCCCAGCGGATGCCGCCCGGCCCTGCAGAGATCACAGGGGCCTCAACCTCAAGGACTTCCCGGGCCGCCAAAGTAATAGTTGAGAGACAGACACGTCGGTCAGATCTTTGGCGAGGGTCTCATTCTCACTCCCGTTCCTTGGGAGCGAGGTCTTCACAGGCGAGCGCCTCTGACTCTGGCCTTGCCCCAGCCTCAAAGTACCCATGATCTCTCCTACAGCTGGCTGGCTTCGAGTCCTCCTCAGAATATTCTGACTGGGACCTGTCTCCACTGACTACCAAACACCAATCCCCACCCGAGGACACCTCCTTCCTCGAATTTGTCAGGGACATGGCTCGAGCACTCTCCCTCATGATGGAGTCAGAGGAGGATCCTCTACAGAGGAATTTGATATCCTCCAGTACGAGGCACCACCGAAGGAGACCCTGACGGTCCCCGTCCTCTCCATCCTTACCCGGCTCCTCCTTAGGATGTGGGAAACTCCTGCATCGGTACCCATCATCAGCCGTCGGCTGAATACGATGTACCGGGTCCAGCATAGCCCAGGTTTCCATAAGGTGCAACTCCCCCACACTTCCATGGTGGTGGAGTCAGCCATGCGCTGGCAAAAAAGCTCGAAGTCACATTCTTCAGTGCCCCCTGGGCAGGGAGCCCCATGCTGTCGGGCGTAAATGCTACCAGGGCTCGATACTGACACGCCAGATTCAGACTTACCAGCTCTATATCGGCATGTTCCTCTGGGACCTGGCCCAAGAGCTTGGTGGCTTCACAGCTGGCCTCGATGGAGACCACCTCCGGCATTTCCAGACTATTATAGTCTGTCTCAGAGTGCTCCAAGTACTTGTCCCGAGCCACCTACAACAACTTCGTCCAGCATGAGGGTGGCCGCTGCTGGCATTAGCACCCGATGCCAGGCCTGGCTGCAATCGTCAGATCTTGAGCAGTGGGTACAAGAAAAACTTCTTGAGTCCTATGCCTTGGAGAACATCTCTTTGGCAAACTAATGGAGGATAAAGCGGCTGAAATCGAAACAGAGTATGTCACCTGTACCTGGCTCTGGAAGAAAACTTCTACCCTCCCTTGGAAGAAGCCGCCGGGCAAGAAACTCCCTTTCCTCCAGAAGAGTCAGTCTTACAGGGGCTATCCCCCATACCCTGCTGACCAAACCCATCAATAGGGTTTCCAGGGCAAAGGAACTGGCCAGGCCCCGCGCAAGCCCAAGAGCCCAAAGCCCCAGCCACGAGCACCAACCCAGGGTCAGGGTTTTGACACCATCGGCGTAGCCTCTCTTCTGCTAGAGGACCAGCTCCCAACAGGGGGCCTCCTGGTTCACTTTGCCCATTGGTGGACCTCCATCACCACTGGACTCCTGGGCTCTTCAGGTAGTCAGGAAAGGCTACCGCCTCCACCTTGACCAGGCTCCTCAACCCTTCTTTCCCAGTGAGCCCCTTCGGTCTCCCTTGCACCTGGCTTTGCTGAGGCAAGAGCTAACGGCCCTTCTCAGGGACAGAGCTATGGAGCCCATTCCGCACCACATGAAGGGCAAAGAGTTTTATTCCAGGTACTTCCTGGTTCCAAAGAGGACAGGGGCTTGAGACCCACACTGGACCTCAGAGGCCTAAACAGGTTTCTGGTGCAGAAGAAATTCAAGATGCTCTTCCTTGGGACACTGCTGCCCTATCTCTAGCAGGGAGATTGGCTATGCTACTTGGTGCTAAAGAATGCTTATACCCACATCCTGATACACCCAAGCCACAGGACAGTACCTCAGTTTCTTGGTAGGAGGCGACCACTTCCAGTATAGGGTACTCCCCTTCGGCCTTGCAGTGGTGGTGGCCTATTTCCGCCTCCGCGGCATCTTTTTCTTCCCTTACATTGACAACTGGCTCGTCAAGGGAGAGACGGCCTTGGAGGCCGGACAGGCCACTAGCCACACTGTTCAGATCTTACAGCACCTGGGCTTATATAAGAACATAAGATATGCCATACTGAGTCAGACCAAGGTCCATCAAGCCCAGTATCCTCTTTCCAACAGTGGCCAATCTAGTTCATACATTCTATGACGATGAGAGTGGTGTTGAACAGATGGAAACAGAGGAAAATAGGGAATACGCCTTTAAGACAAGAGACAGGCAAAGTTTCCACAGGGTTCAAGCTTCAGATAAACTAAAGAAACAGATACTAGCTGAGGCTGAGCCACGCCAAAGCCCTAACGTAGGTGCAGGTTTGAGCTCTAATCACAGGCACATGTGCAGGGAGCAGGGAGTGGTAGCAGGAAAGCAGTTTTTTAAGCCGGCCTCAGTGAGAGCAGAGGGAGGAGAAGGAGAGAGAGCAGCTAAGAGTCCAGCAGCTGTGAAGCCAGAGGGTTCAGGAGCAGTGAAGCTTGGTTCAAGGAAGCCAAGAGAAGGCAGACGTGGAAAGCTTTACTCCACGTGGAAAAAAGGTTTTAGCAACCAAAGAAGCAGTTCTAAGGTGAAAGGTACGCCTGCTTCAGAGTCCAGCAGATGGATAGCTGGGGACGTTGCTAATGAGCTGAGCCAGACTGCAGAGCAGAGTGTGCAAAACCCGGTTCCAGGAACCCAAGCTGAGAGAAGGTGGGTGCAAGCAGTTATAGACAGAGATAACCAGAACCCAGCCTCGAGCAGAGAGATAGACCTGAATACAATTAAAGTATTAAAGAAACTGTTCCAAGACAGAAAAGCCTACTCTCAAGGTACAACCAGTTCTTATCAAGGAGAGCAGCTTTTAGAGGAACTCCAGAAGTTTTTACAAAACAGTAAGTTTGAACGTGTTGTTGAAAACCCAGGGGAAGATAAGCAATGTATGGTGCAAGAAGACATGCAGATTGATCCTTGTGAGGAAGATTCTGGGTGTAATGAAGCACCGATGGATTGTTCTCTATGTAGAAGGGAAGTTTAACTATTACTAAGGAAAAGGGCTGAGACAGGAAGTCTTTGAAGAGCAATATTGTACTTAGCTAGGAGAAAGCTAAGACCTTCTGTTAAACTAAAGAACATTTACTGAACCCTGAGTTTATTAACTAAAGCTACACTGGATATAAATGGAATTAATTGGTTTGAATGACAAGAGGTAGCTGTGAATTAACATGCTGAAGAATTAGCTGGAAACAGCTGTGATGTGAAAAGGTGTTTTCAGTTCTGAGGTTCCAGATGCAATTTTTGTTCTTGTTATCTTTGGAGAATAATCCTATTTTGCCTTGTATTTGAATTTGATGCGAAAGGGGAGCCCAAAATAAATTTCCTTGTTTTGCCTGAACAAACCCGAGTGGTCACACTACTTTGTCTTTAAGTAAGAACTACAACTCCCAGAATTCTTTGGTGGAGAAAACCAGTGACTCTTTATTTAAGGACAAATAAGGCAGCCCTTTTTGCCCTAAGCCTCTGGCCTAGGCAAGGGGGTACGACAATACCTAGCAGTTTTTCCGAAAGACACAGGTTCCACAATGCTTGTACTGGGTCAAGCATTGATATCCTCTGCAGCGTCGCAAGCTCTCCCAGGAGGGATCGAGCCTTCCCCACGCATCAGACCGCCTCCAGCTGCTGCCTGCCCAATCGGGGCAGTTTCGGGCCGTTCAAAAGAAGAGCGCCAGGAGGCGCACCCGCGCCGGCGGGCCCGCGCCTGAGGGCGTCACCAGAGGGCCCTTTGGCGTGGCCCTTTAAGCGGGGCACGAAAAGCGGGAAAATAACAGATATCCTGATCTAGCCAAACTCTGTGCACCACCAGCTATCTGACACAGAATCCAAGTAAGCCTCCTCACACATCAGCTGTTTGTTGCAGAAGCTGAGTAAGTAAGAATTCCCTTCCGTTTCACAAGGCAATCATTGAGCTACAGAGGTCTGCCCTTCCTGAAACAAAGTAACTGAACTAACATTTGAGACTCCCTGCAACAAAGTAACTAATTGAACACTGAGACTCTACCTAGATCACTCTTTATGTTGACCATTCTCCTCAACCCAGTGTCAGATTTTCTCTAGATTTGTTTACTGTTCTAGGAAACTCATAGCCTATGGTTTAAACTGTTCAGCCGTTTTGTGACCCTATTACCCTGAGCCTATCTGCTTACTGCAACAAAAACCACAAATCTGCAACAAAAAGCCACAAATCACTGAACCCTGTGGTTCACACTCTCACACCTGTCCTCAGCCCCACACATTCAGCTAAACCACCTCAGGCCTCCTCAAGATGTGTCCAATCCTACCATTGATCACTTTCCTCTTCACATCAGGGCTCCTTAGCTTATCACATGCCTTTAACACCTGTTCCAATTATATCCCGATTCTCCACAGCAACGGAAGGAGATGGTCAGAAAACCATTACCATACCATAACAAAGACCACTAACACATCCCACTTGCACCTACTTCACATCCCTCTACAGAACACCAAAAAGAACCAATCCGAAAAACACCAACCTAAACAGCCATTGAATTGCGCACTCATAAATGCAAGGTCAATACGGTCAAAATGGCCTGCAGTCATCGATCTTATATCAATCCATGACCTTGATATTTTAATGATCACCGAAACATGGCTATCCGATTGCGACAATGCGATCATCAATCAAATGGCACCTGATGGCTTTTCGCTCTATGCCTGTCACAGGGCTAACCAGAGGGGAGGGGGAGTACTCATCCTTGCAAAAGAAAAACTGCAATTTAGCCTAAATGATGCCTCCACTACATCCCATCTAGATACAATCTCCATATCAAATGATCACTGCACAATCAATCTACTTTACCGAGCCCCAACGTCATCACCAGACGACCTTCCTACAATCATCAATCTCGCCTGTAACTCAAACAACCCACGCTCCCCGAACTGGTTACTCGGAGACTTCAATCTCCCTTCTCTACAGAACACACATACAACAGCCCTCCTCGAGGCACTGGATGAGCTGGGCTACAAGCAACTCATTGATTCTCCCACACATATGAAAGGGAGTACACTAGACCTCATATTTGCCCCTCAGTCAGTGGCTGACACCACTCAGCAACTGCTGAGGTCCATAACTCCAGTACCTTGGTCGGATCATAACCTGCTCAGATTCCACATACCCACCAGCTACTGCCTCAAGACCAATAACACAGCAAACACCCCTTCATCTAGAACCCCAACAACAAGTTTTCGCCCCTTTGTTAAAGAGGAAGTCCTTGAGAAGGTCCTCCCCCTTCTCACTGTTACAACCCTTGACCCAGATGAATTGGTAGCTAACTGGAACAACAGCCTCAGTGCAATAGCCCACCTCCCCTCCGCTAGCAAGGAGCCAAGGAAACGTGAACATGCACCATGGTACTCGAAAGACATATGAGCATCCCTCCTACACCTACGTAGGCTTGAAAGGCAATGGCGTAGAACCCAGACTGCAGAAGCTCACTGTGCATACAACTCATTCCTGTTACTACATAGAGCAAAAATAATGGAAAAAAGAAAACAGCACCACACAGATATTCTAAGGCGATCATTAAATAAATCACATGACCTGTTCAGAATCGTGAAATCACTAACAGGCGATCCAGCATTAGCACATCCACCCATGCCTCAACCCCAGGACTACTCCGACTACCTACAATCGAAGATGATTCAGACTAGTACGAACTCGGCCTCCGCCAATTTTACTAGCATATACATGAAGCCACAGCCAACGCTATTGTTCAAATTCTGTGAAGTATCCAGCAAAGAAATCAAAGACATTATCGTCTCTATCAACCTTACTACGGCACCCAATGACCCATGTCCAGCTAGCTGGATAAAGGAATTGCGCTGTGAACTAAGCAACACACTGTGCAAAATCCTTAACCAATCATTATTAACAGGCTCTTTCCCACAGAGCCTTAAACACACATCAATCAGGCCACTGCTAAAGAATAGTATGCTTGACCCAGCCAAAGTTGATTCCTACAGACCAATTTCGAGTATCCCCCTGCTTGCCAAAATCATCGAAAAAGTCGTCCAGCAGCAGATCCAACAGCATGTTGATGCCAAGGCACCTCTTGATCCATCTCAACACGGCTTCAGGGAAGCACACGGTGTCGACACCATCCTAACAACCCTCCTCAACAATCTAATCACAGGAATCGACGACATGCACCAAGGATTCATCCTCATCTTCATGGATATTGCTGCCGCCTTCGATTCAGTTAATCATGAGATATTACTACAACGTCTCCAAGAAAAAGGAATTCAAGGCACGGCTCTACAATGGTGCGAATCATACCTGACTAATAGATGGCAACAGGTCAAGACAGGTACCACTACCTCCGAGCCGTTCCTACAGAAGCAAGGGGTACCCCAGGGATCATCCTTATCTGCATTGTTATTTAACATCTATATGCAGCCCATCTGCACCCTGATTCGTTCTTTAAACATACAATGCCTCGCCTATGCAGATGACATCCTGCTATACCTCCCATTCACGATCAACCAGCCTAATTTCTCTCCTATTATCAGATGTTTTGAAGCAGTTTCAGATTGGCTTCTCACACAAAACCTGCATATCAATCACAGCAAAACTGACGTTCTATTCATCACAAGAAACCAGAAGTTCATCCCACCTCCCTCTCTCCAAGTTAATAATGCCGAACTCAAAACAAAATCCACAATTCGCTATCTAGGCATCACCCTAGATCAGCGCCTTGACATGGTAACACATGTGAAAAATGTTACAAGAGCAGTATATCATAAGATACGAACTTTACGCCATCTTCGGCCACTACTCGACTTCACTGATTATCGGACCATTTTCCAGGCCCTAGTCATCCCACACCTGGACTTCGCCAACATCATTCTCCATGGGCTCCCACAGGCAACTCTAAATCCGCTCCGGCTTGCAATGAACTCGGCTGCTAGAGTACTTGCAGGTGTACCAAGATCAGAACACATAACGCCTGTGCTAAAGGAACTCCACTGGCTACCACTACAGGCCTGAATCCATTACAAGGCACTTATCCTGACCTTCAAAGCCTTGAGAAACCAGCCTCCCACACCCATCGGTAGACTGATCAATAACATCCATGACAACAGAGCCAGAAGATCTGCAATGCTGAACACTCTAGAAGTCCCTAAGATAAATGAAAAATGCACGAAGGCAACCGCCAGTAGGGCTTTTTTGATTTATGCACCCATAGCCTGGAATGCCCTTCCCACCGGAATCCGAGCCATCATGAATCTTACCTTATTCAGAAAAGCGCTAAAATATCATCTGTTCCAAATCCACTCTCCTGAATCTAGCCCTGGAAAACATAGAAAGTGCCCCCTGACCCCCCTTTCTAACTGTTCCAACAATCTAACTCAACGGGAGAATGGTTAATCAGCCCACCCCCTGGTACAGATTTTTCAATGCCATCAAACCTGTTCCAACTATGAATACCCTGTAGCTCTGTAAAATGAACTGTATATAGTTCTCCCAAGTTCTCCCCTAAGCTATTCCCCTGTTCTCTGTAAGCGCATTGTGTCGTTGTCGCATTGTAGCATTGTTCTGTTTACTGTGAACTGCACTGATTTTTAATAGCGCGGTATATAATAAATAAATCAATAAATCCTGGGTCCCTTTTTAATAATGGTTTATGGACCTTTCCTCCAGGAACTTGTCCAAACCTTTTTTAAACCCAGCTACACTAACAGCCTTTACTACATCCTCAGGTAACAAATTCCAGAGTTTAATTACATGTTGAGTGAAAAAATATTTTCTTTTATTAGACTTAAATAGTTTACCCTGTAGCTTCATTGTAAACAATCAATCTACGTTTACCCGTTCCACTCTGTTCATTAATTTATAGACTTCTATCATATCTCCCCTCGGCCGTCTCTTTTCCAGGTTAAAGAGCCCTAACCTTTTTAGCCTTTCTTCATAGGAGTATCCTTCCATCCGCTTTATCATTTTGGTGGCTCTTCTCTGAACCTTTTCTAATAACGCCATATCCTTTTTAAGATACGGTGACCAGAATTGCACACAATATTCAAGGTGCAGTCTCACCATGGAACGATATGGAGGCATTATAATATCCTTTGTTTTATTTTCCATTATTTTCCTTATGATACCTAGCATTCTGTTTGCTCCGTTGGCTGCCGCTGTACACTGGACCGAGGGTTTTAACATGTTATCCACAATGACGCCTAAATCGTTTTTCCTGGGTGGTGGTTCCTAATGTGGAACCTTGCATCGTGTAACCATAGTTTGGGTTGTTCTTCCCTAGGTGCATAACTTTGCACTTGTCCACATTAAATTTCATCTGCCATTTTGATGCCCAGTCTTCCAATTTATCAAGATCCTCTTGCAATTTTCCACAATCCTTTTGGGTTTTAACAACTTTAAATAGTTTTGTGTCATCTGCAAATTTGATAACCTCACTCGTTATTCCCTTTTCCAGGTCATTTATGAATATGTCAAAAAGCAGCGGACCCAGCACAGATCCCTGGGGTACACCACTATTCACCTTTCTCCATTGGGAAAATTGGCCATTTAGCCCTACCTCTGCTTTCTATCTTTTAACCAGTTCCCGATCCAAAATAGTACACTGCCTCCTATCCCATGACTCTTTAGTTTTGCCAAAGGTTTCTGATGAGGGACCTTGTCAAAGGCTTTCTGAAAGTCCAAATATACTATATCAACCGACTCACTTTTGTCTACCTGTTTATTCACACCTTCAGAAAAACATAACAGATAGTAAGACAAGATCTTCCTTGTCTAAAGCCATGTTGGCTGTCTCCCATTAAGCCATGACTATCTACATGTTCAGCAATCTTGTTCTTTATGATGGTTTCTACCATTTTTCCCGGTACTGACGTCAGGCTCACCGGTCTGTAGTTTCCCAGATCACCCCTGGAACCCTTTTTAAAAATTGGTGTTATGTTTGCCATCCTCCAATCTTCAGGTATTACAGATGATTTTAATGATAGTTCACAGATTACTAATATCAGGTCTGCAATCTCATATTTCAGTTCTTTCAACATCCTTGGATGTATATCATCCGGTCCAGGTGATTTGCTACTCTTCATTTTATCAAATAGTTGTAATGCATCTTCCCGGTGTATCAATATTTCCTTCAATTCTTCCGCACCTTTAAATACCACTTCAGTCATGGGTAACATCCCTACATCTTCCACAGTAAAGACCGAAGCAAAGAATTAATTTAGTCTCTCCGCTATCGCCTTGTCGCCTCTTAGTGCCCCTTTAACCCCTCTATCATCTAATGGACCAACTGACTCTCTCACAGGTTTTTTGCTACGAATGTACTTGAAAAAGTCTTTATTACGCGTTTTTGCTTCCGCAGCAAGCTTCTTCTCAAATTCTCCTTTTTTCTGCCTTATCAATGCCTTGCATTTAACTTGCCAGTGCTTGTGCTGTTTCCAGTTTTTGTCATTTGGCTCTTTTTTCCATCTCCTGAAAGATGTTTTTTTTGCAACAACAGCTTCTCTGACCTCACCTTTAAACCATGCTGGCAGTTTTTTGGACTTCCTTCCACTTTTCTTAAAGCATGGAATACATCTGTTCTGGGCTTTCAAGATAGTATTTTTCAACAACACCCAAGCTTGATGTAAGTCTTTAACCTTTGCAACTGCTCCTTTTAGTTTTTTCTTAACTATTTTCCTTATTTTATAATAGTCTCCCTTTCAAAAGTTAAAAGGTAGTACTGTGGATTTCCTTACTATCCCTCCTCCACTAATTAAATCAAACGCTTTGTGATAAATTATCCAAAGTCCAACCTCACTCCAGCGCAGGCTCCGGAGTTCATCGGGGCCCTCCTGGACTCTGTGCAGGCCAGAGCTTTTCTCCCTCTTGACAGAGTGGGCTGTCTCATGGCCCTCGCGGCCGAGGTGCAGAGGTGCTGCACTGTGTCAGTCCAAGCATTCCTCCGCCTCTTGGGCCACATGGCCTCCATACTCTATGTAGTCCCCAACGCACGTCTCCACATGCGAGTGGCTCAGTAATCCCTCTGGTCCCAGTAGGCCCAGGCCATGGGTGGGCTTCGGGATAAAATCACGGTCTCTCGCCAGCTCACGGAGTCCCTCACCTAGTCACAGGATGCCCAGCACCTACAGGCAGGCATGCCCTTCCAGTCCCCAAACCCCTGGAAGGTCCTCATGACAGATGCTTCCATGACGGGCTGGGATGCCCAGTGCAAAGAGTACCATATAAACAAAACCAGGTAAAAAATCACCAGGGTAGAAGCACTAACTTTTTTTGTCGGGATAGCCAGCCCAGTAAAGAGGAAGGAAACCTCGTACCGCCGTGGCAATTTCCCTTTTTAATAAATTAATATATTTTAAAATTCAGTATGCACTTAACTGAATTGTTAGCAATCCATCTCATCCAGTCAGCAATGTAATAGGCACGACGTGGCACGTTTCGAGGCCATAGTAGTCAAGCCCCTGCTTCAGGTACAAGACATTGCCCGGTAGCTTGAAATGATGTGTGATTCTGCTTCAAAAGCCGGTTTAAATCATGACGTTGAACAACGTAAAGAGTTGCACACCCAAGGGGTCTGGTCCTCCGAGGACAGCCAGCAGCAGATCAATCTGCTCAGAGCCATCTTACTCGCCCTGAAGGTCTTCCGACACCGCCTGTGGCACCAGTCGGTGCTAGTCCAGGCAGACAACCAGGTCACGATGTTCTACATGAACAAGCAGATCAGCACAGGCTCATATCCCCTCTGACAGGAAGCTGTGGTCCTCTGCTCCTTCATGGCCAGCCAGGGGATGCTCCTCAGAGCTGTCTATCTCCCAGGTCAGGAGAACGCCTTAGCAGACAAACCTAACAGGGTCCTTCAACCGCATTATTGGCATCTGGATCCCGAGGTGGCACTCATGCTCTTCCAGCAATGGAGGACCCCCAGCATTGACCTCTTTGACAGCCTGACCAATACCCAGGTGCCCCAGTTTTGCAGCCCTCACCCCCACCCCTACCCCTCCCAGGAGGCGGCTGAAGCCTTCCTTTTCTCCTGGCCTTCCCTCCCACGCCACTAATTGCTCAGACCCTATTCAAGGTCCAGTGCGACATGGCATTGATTATTCTCGTAGCCCCATGGTGGCCCAGGCAATCTTGGTTTCCCTTGCTGCTCCATCTCTTGCTGGAGTCCCCGGTTTCCCTCAGGTGCTGACACAGGAGATGGACTCAATCCTACATCCTAATCTGGGAACCCTCTCCCTCGCAGCGTGGTTGCTAAGCTGGTCACCCTAGCCCCTCTAATCCTTCCCAGGGAGGTGGAGGAAATCACCCTGGTATCTCGCAAGGATTCCACGAGTTGGGCTTATTCCTTTAAGTGGAGAAGGTTCGCTGTATGGTGCATGGAGTACCACCTCGACCCGTTCTCTTATCCGGTGCACTCGGTTCTTCAGTACCTTCTCCACCTGTTGCAATCTGGGCTTTCCAACTCCATCAGGGCGCATCTCAGCGCACTCTCAACTAATCACCACCCCATCGAGGGTAAGCCCCTCTCCATGCAGCCCCTCATCACCTGGTTTATGTGGGGCCTATTGCTCTCCAAACCTCCCATTCGGCTGCTGCCAGCAGAATTGGACCTCAATGTGGTTCTGGTGTAGCTCACCAAGTCGCCATTCAAGCCCTTGGCTACCTGCTCACTGCGCCACCTGTCCTGGAAGGTTGCCTTCCCCATGGCACTCACATCAGCTCTGAGTCAGTGAACTCCAAGCGCTGGTGGCTGAGCCTCCCTACACTAGGTTCTACATGAACAGAGTGGTGCTTCGCATCCACCCCAAGTTCCTACCAAAGATAGTCTCCGATTTCCACCTCAATCAGGGGGTAGTTCTCCCTACCTTCTTCCCATGGCCTTATACTGACACCGTATCAGCCATTCTCCATACCCTGGACTGCAAACGAGCCCTGTCATGCCTACAGCAGATCCAGGGCCACTGCAAATCCTCGCAGCTTTTTGTCTCTTTTAACCCAGCCACATGGGGCAGGCTGTCACTAAGTGGACCTTATCGTCTGGGTGGCGGATTGCATCGTCTTCGCTCATAGCTGGGCCGTGGTACCCCTGGAGCACTGAGTCATGGCGCACAATGTCAGGGCAATGGCGACCTCGGTTGCGAACCTCCAGTCGGTGCCTTTAGCCAACACCTGCCAGACTGCCACCTGGTCTTCTGTCCACACCTTTTCCACCCACTACTCCCTGGAGAGGGAGTCCCGACAGGACATTGTCTTTGGCCAGGCTGTACTCTGGAACCTTTTCGGGGTTTAGGCAACTCCTGCCCTCTGATCCTTCTTGTTCAAGCTGCTGGAACCATTGTTCTCCCTGAACACTGGGGTCCTCAGAATCTGTCCTCAGATTCACTTGCAGCTGCTCATGGCTGGTCCATATTTTTTCTACCGGTCCTCCATAGCCTGGAGCTAGGGAGTCCTATATGTGAGGACTGACTTCCTGCTTGTAAGTGTAGTTACTCACCAGTAGCAGCTGTTCTCCAGGGACAGCAGGAATCAGTCCTCCCTCCTTCCCATGGGGTTGCTGTTTATTTTGGCCATCTTCTTGGTTGGACTCTAGCTAGGGCTCCCGACTGAGCAAGATGGCACCCTTGGGCAGGAAGGGGACCACACATGCATGATAGCATCTCCCAAAGGCTTTTTTTGAAAGCTGGGGAGATGCTTCCACGCAGGGCTCCGTCGGCATCGACGTCACCCATATGTGAGGAATGATTCCTGCTTTCCCTGGAGAACACCTGTTACAGGTGTGTAACTACGCTGAACCTGTATTGGTCTGCTCTGCTCTGCTCTCAGTGGTTGGACCTGCAGGCTCATATCCTTCTGATAAGCCTTCTGTTGAAGCTGATCCTTTACATGGTTATGATGCTTGTTTTATTGAATGTTGTTTCACTGAGGTTGTGTGAGGTCAGAGATTCCTTGCCATATGCTTGGGTACGAATGCTCAATCATGCCCCTAGAGACTCAGGCTGATGGCACGGTGATGTCATAAGAAACCTCTGTAGGGAAATACAACCCAGTTGTCTGGTCTGGTCTAGCAGGTCTCAAGGAAAGGACATTATCTGTTAAGTAAAATGTCACCTTACAGCAGCTTTCAACTAGAACCTGGGGGGAAACCAACATTTAGATTGCAAATCATCCCTGTCAACAGCTAAGAAGGTTGCAAATTCCTACAAAAAATATACCTTGGAATATCTCTAAACAAATGCTAGAATCCTAAAAAGAAAGAAGAAGTAAGTGTTAGATATAATAGGCATCTCAGAGATTTGGTGGAAGGAGGATAACCAGTGGGACACTGATACCAGGGTACAAATTATATTCCAGTGATAAAGTGGATCAGATTGTTTGGAGAAGGGGGTGGCGCTGTGTGTTAAAGAGGGCATTGAGTCATTAGAATAAAATTCTATAGGAACAGAAATTTGCCATTGAATCGTTATGGATAGAAATTCCATCAATGAAAAGGAAGAGAATAGTGATAGGGGTAGACTACCATTCGCCTGGCCAGAATGAACAGATAGCTTCTCTTATTTCAACTGGATAAGCATCATGTCAGGACAAGCTAGGGAAGTAAGTGTCCTAAAGGAAATAAATGACTGCTTTGTAGAGCATCTGGTTTGGAAACAGACTAGAGATGGAGATGTTTTAGATCTAGTGGAGCGTAGGATTTGGTGCAAGAGCTAATTTTGTTGGGACTTAACTGGAATGAGTACACAGAAAATCTACTGCGTTAGCATTGAACTTTCATAAAGGAGACTGATAAAATGAGGAAATGATTACTAAAAAGCTAAAAGGAGTAGCTGCAAAAGTTAGTAGTTTACATCAGCCATTGACATTTTTAAAAAATACCTTCCTGAAAGCTCAGACCAGATGTATTCTATATATTGAAAAAAGAAAGGTGGAAGGAAAGCCAAAACTGCAGGCATGATTAAAAGGTAAGGTGAAAGAGGTTGTTATAGCCAAATAAACATCTTTCAAAAAGTGGAGAAAGGAACCAAATGAAGAAAATAAGAAACAACATAAGCATGTGGTAAGTTAGATGCAAAGCACTGATAAGGAAAAGACATTTAGAAAAGAAGTTTGCCATAGAGACAAAAACTCATAAGAACTCTTTCAGGTTCATTAACAACAAGAAACCTTTGAGGTAATCAGCTAGATCATTAGATGATCGAAGAGTTAAAGGGGGACAAGGGGGACAAGGCCATAGCTGGAAGACTAAATGAATTCTTTGTTTCTCCAGGACCAAGCAGGAAGTCAGTCCTCACATATGGGTGACGTCGGCGCCGATGGAGCCCTCGCGGAGCAATTTCCCCAGCTTTCAAAGAAAGCCTTTGGGAATTGCAGCGTGCATGTGCGGTCCCCTTCCCGCCCAAGGGTGCCATCTTGCTCAGTCTTCTTTTTTCCGCGGAGCCCTACAGACGCTGTTTGTGATCACTGCTGAAAAAGTTGATTTTTATTATTTTTTCTTATCTCGATTCAACGCCAGATCCTTTTCCCGCCTGGACTCGATACACCGGTATCGAGTCCTTTCGTGATTTTTTCGTTTTTTGTCCTTCGTGACTGGCGTTAGCGCCATTTTTTCCTTTTTCCTGGCAGCCCTGTCTTTTGACCTCGAGGGGCCCTTTTTCCCCTGATGGCTGCCAGCGGGTTTAAAAAGTGTGATCGGTGTAAGAAACTTATGTCTCTTACCGACACACACGACTGCTGCCTCCGCTGCCTTGGACGCGATCACGACCCAATGATCTGTGGTCCATGTAGCAAGATGTCCTCTAAAGCGTTGAGGAGTCGGCAGCAACAGAGGGAAAATATCTTCTCTGACTCCGCGTCAGAGGCTTCGACATCCCGGGACTACGGTCCTGAGCATCGTCGGAGTTCCTCTGAGCGGGGGTCTCCTGCCCGGGAGCATCATCGGAAGAAGAAACCCGTGAGGGCGGCGTCGGTGGACGCTCCTGGTTCCTCGAGGGCCAGGTCGCATAGCCCCAATAGCCGTCCCAGGTCCTCGGAGTCGGAGAGGCCTTCAAAACATCCTCGTCTCGAGTTGGAGTCTCCTGGACACGTGAGTACTGTAGTTCTCGTGGACTCACCTCCGAAGGAGCCGACGTCGGGCCCGACGCCGTCGGGGCCCGAGTCGGGGGCTGCTGGGTCTCCTGAGCTCGGACTCAGGTTGACGGCCTTGGAGAGCAGTTTGGCTGCCTTCATGGACCAGCAGCGGGCATTGATCACTGGCCTCGCCGGTGCTTCTGCCCCGACCGCCGGGACGTCGACGTCCAAGTCGACCCCGGAGACCGAGCCGATCCTCGAGTCCATGCGGGCTCGAGTCGATCCTCGGTCGCGGTCTCCCTCGACCTCCTGTTCGGGACCGAGGTTGTCGGGGCGGAAGGCAACGATGCCCGCCTGACCGGAGCCGCTCGATTCCTCCTCTGAGGAATCGGCCTGGGAAACTGAGGACGAAGAGTCCCCTGGTACTTTTCGGACTCGGTGTGTCCCATCGGACTCGCCCGAGTCCGAACCTCGTAGACGATCCCCCCCGGAGGACACCCGGTTCTCGGACTTCGTGCGGGATATGGCCAAAGCCTTGGCATTCCCCGCGTATCCCGAGGAGGAGTCTCGAGCCGAAGAGCTCGATGCCCTCCAGTATGACTCTCCCCCGAAGGAGGCCTTTACTGTACCGGTTCCTCCGATGCTGGAGCGACTTCTCTTCCACATGTGGGAGAGCCCAGCGTTGGCGCCGGTGTTAAGCAAGCGGGTCGATTCCATTTATCGAGTCCGCAAGAGCCCCGGGTTCCAAAAGGCACAACTACCGCACCATTCCATGGTGGTGGAATCGGCCATGCATCGACTCAAGAGTCAGAAGATGCACTCCTTGGTGCCTCCCGGCCGGGAGGCCCGGAACCTGGATGCCCTCGGTAGGAAGTGCTTCCAGGGCTCTATGCTTGCTTGTCGAGTCCAGACTTACCAGCTCTATATGGGCATGTATCTCCGAGACCTGGCAAAAGAAATTGCCGGGTTCTTTTCTGGTCTCTCCGAGGAACCTTTGCAGAGGTTCCAGGCCTTGTCCACAGGTATTCGTGAGTGCTCGAAGTTTATCTCTCGAGCAGCCTACGATGGCTTCGAAGCATCGGCTCGGGTAGCCGGAGCCGGCATCGGTGCCCGCCGACAGGCTTGGCTTCAGTCATCCAACCTCGAGCCATGGGTACAGGACAAGTTGGTCGATGTCCCCTGCAAAGGTGAAAACCTCTTTGGCAAGCCCATGGCTGAAAAGGCTGCAGAACCCGAGACCGAGACTCTGACCAGGACTAGGCTGTCCAGAAAAACATCTGCCCCTTCTCATAAAAAGAAGGGCTCGGGGGAAAAAGCCCTTTTACCCGAGGAAGGCAGCTGCCTATAAACACTACCCTCACTATCAGGCCCCAGTAGCTCCCCCACAGGGTCAGCAGGCCAAGGGACGGGGTAATGGGTCCCGTAGGCAGCAAGCCCACAACACCGGCCCCTGCTCAGCAGGGTGGGGTTTTTGACTCCATCAGCATAGCCTCTTCCCCTCCGCTGGTTTCTCTCAGCACAGGAGGCCGGCTGGTCCACTTTGCCCAAAGATGGTCAGCAATCACATCAGATACCTGGGTGCTTCATATAGTTCAAAAAGGCTATCTTCTTCACTTTCACCAGGTACCTCCCTCCTACTTTCCAGGGGAGCCTCCCAGACTCCCTCTGCACAGGGACTTAATCCTTCAGGAGTTAGCAAGTCTTCTTCAGGAACAGGCTGTGGAACCGGTGCCCCACCACCTGAGAGGTCAAGGCTTTTATTCCAGGTATTTCCTGATACCAAAACAAACAGGAGGCCTCAGACCCATCCTGGACTTGCGAAACCTCAACAAGTTCCTGACAAGGGAAAAGTTCAAGATGCTTACCCTTGGAATCCTGCTGCCCTACCTCCAGCAGGGAGACTGGCTATGCTCCTTACATCTAAAGGATGCCTATACTCACATCCTTATTCATCCAGACCACAGACAATATCTCAGGTTTGTTGTGGGAGGACATAATTACCAGTACAGAGTCCTGCCCTTTGGCCTATCCTCCACCCCCAGGGTGTTCACCAAATGCCTAGCAGTGGTGGCGGCCTATCTAAGGCTTCAAGGCCTCTTTGTATTTCCATACCTGGACGACTGGCTCATAAAGGGCCAGTCTTCCCAGAGGTCACTCAGGCCACTCATCGCACTGTATCTCTGCTCCAGCACTTGGGATTTGTCATAAACTTCGCAAAGTCCGCTTTGCTCCCCTCTCAAGATCTCGAATTCATCGGTGCAAGGTTAAACACACTTCAGGTGAAGGCCTTCCTGCCTCTGGACAGGGCACACAGGCTCATGAATCTAGCCAGCCACTTTTGCAGCAATTCCCTGGTCTCTGCCAGGCAATTTCTGAGACTGCTTGGCCATATGGCTTCCACGGTCCATGTAACCCCCAATGCCCGCCTGAACATGCGTCCTGCTCAATGGTGCCTTTGCACTCAATGGCATCAAGCCACGGGGAACCTGGCGGACTCAGTACAGGTCTCCATCCTGCTGGTCTCTTCTCTTCAGTGGTGGATTCATCTGCCAAACCTGGTACTGAGAGTGGATTTTCAATCTCCTCCGCCTTCTCAGGTGCTAACGACCGATGCTTCTCTCCTGGGTTGGGGAGCACATTGCCAAGGGACCTGTACTCAAGGCCTCTGGACTCCTTGAGAGTCTGCTCAGCAGATAAACTTCCTAGAGCTCCGAGCTATCCGCCTCGCTCTGAGAGCCTTCTCCCACCTCACTTCTCACCAGTCTGTGCTGGTCCAGACGGACAATCAGGTTGCAGTGTTCTACGTGAACAAACAAGGAGGCACAGACTCCTTCCTTCTCTGTCATGAGGCGCAAAGGCTCTGCTCTTGGGCCGTCCTTCACGGTATTCTCCTCAAGGCTGTCTATATCCCAGGTCCAGAAAATTGCCTGGCAGACAAACTGAGCAGGATCCTCCAACCTCATGAGTGGAGGTTGGATCCGTTGATGGTTCAGCAGATCTTTCTCAAGTGGGGCCTCCCCACCATGGATCTATTTGCCAGTCCCCTAAACACGCAGCTTCCCAGGTTCTGCTCTCGGCAACCGCATCCTCTCAGAGTAGCGGCGGATGCTTTTCTGATTCCATGGTCCACAGGCCTTTTCTATGCCTTTCCTCCCATGCCATTGGTGTCTCGGACACTCTTCAAAGTTCTCAGAGACAAAGCCTCGATGATCCTAGTGGCTTCCCGGTGGCCGAGACAACCTTGGTTCCCGCTTTAATGCAGCTAGCGGTGGACACTCCTCTTCCTCTGGGATTTCAACCCAATCTCCTGACACAGGATCAGGGGTCTCTCCTACACCCCAACCTCCGGTCCCTTCATCTGATGGCCTGGCTGCTGAAAGTCTAGTCCTTGCTCCCCTCCTGCTGCCTCGGGAGGTGGAAGAGGTCGTCTTGGCCTCGAGGAGGCCTTCCACCCGGAAGTCCTATGCTCTTAAGTGGCGTCGGTTCTCCATGTGGTGTGCTCAGCAGTCTGAGAATCCCTTCTCCTGCTTGGTGGCTGTGGTCTTGCAATATTTGCTTTACCTCTCCAATCTGGGCCTTAAGTCCAACTCTGTCAGGGTCCACCTCAGTGCTCTCTCTGCGCATCACGCACAGGTGGATGGCAGGCCTCTTTCCAACCACCCTTTGGTGGCTCGGTTTCTCCGAGGCCTCCTTCTCCTTAAGCCTCCTTTGCGGCCTCCAGCCCCTGAATGGGATCTGAATGTGGTCTTGCAGCAGATTACCTGTCCGCCTTTTGAGCCTATGGCTACCTGCCCTCTTCGTTTTCTTTCCTGGAAAACCTTGTTTTTGGTAGCCCTTACTTCTGCTAGGCGCGTTTTTATTTATTTAACAGTATTTCTAAACTGCGTTAGTGAACTGCAGGCCCTAGTGTCTGATCCCCCTTACACTAGGTTCTACAGTAATAGGGTAGTCTTGCGGACTCACCCTAAGTTTCTTCCAAAAGTGGTTTCTCCTTTTCATATCAACAAGGAGGTGGTTCTTCCCACCTTCTTTCCCAGGCCCCACTCCAGCCGAGCTGAGATGGTCCTGCATACCCTGGACTGTAGGAGGTCCTTGTCCTTCTACCTTGACCGTACGCGAGAGCATAGGAGAGCTGTTCAACTCTTCGTTTCTTTTGACCCCAATAAGTTGGGGCTCCCTGTCTCCAAGCGTACTTTGTCCATATGGGTTGCTGACTGTATCGCTTGGGCTTATGGGGCAGCCGGCCTCTCGTTGGAGGGTCGAGTCACGGCTCATCGTGTTAGGGCGAAGGCTGCGTCAGTGGCTCAGCTCCGCTCTGTTCCGTTGGCAGACATCTGCCGGGCCGCTACTTGGTCTTCAAGCCAGACTTTTGCGGCCCATTACTGCCTGGAGAGGGAGTCCCGCAGGGACAGTGCTTTCGGTCAGGCAGTTCTCCATAATCTCTTTGAGGTTTAGGCAACTCCTACCCTCCGACCCAGATGTTGGGCTACCAGTCGGGGGCGTTTTCAGAGAAGATGCCTTCCTTCTGTGCTACTGAGCTAGAGGGAGCTCATTTTTCTGCTTGAGGTCTCCGGTAGCCTTAAGCTAGGGAGTCCCATATGTGAGGACTGACTTCCTGCTTGGTCCTGGAGAAAGAGTAGTTACTCACCTGTAACAGGTGTTCTCCAGGAGCAGCAGGAATCAGTCCTCACAACCCTCCCTCCTCCCCTTGGAGTTGCAGTCATATCATTTAGTTTTTGCTACTTTTTTTGCTGTCTTTTAGCTATGTCATCAGACTGAGCAAGATGGCACCCTTGGGCGGGAAGGGGACCGCGCATGCGCGCTGCAATTCCCAAAGGCTTTCTTTGAAAGCTGGGGAAATTGCTCCGCGAGGGCTCCGTCGGCGCCGACGTCACCCATATGTGAGAGCTGATTCCTGCTGCTCCTGGAGAACACCTGTTACAGGTGAGTAACTACTCTTTCAGTCTTTACTGAGAAAGATATGAGAAATGGTACTCAATGGTGATGAGTCTGAAGAACTGAAATAAATTTCAGCAAACCTGGAAGATGTAATAGAATAAATTGACAAATTAAAGAATAGCAAGGCACTTGGTCCCGGTTAATATACACCGAAGTGTGCAGAAAGAACTTAGATGAAATTATAGAGCTACTATTAGTAATTTTGTAACCTATCATTAAAATCATCTATGGTACCAGAAGATTGGAGAGTGGCCAAAAAAGTGCCAGTTTTCAAAAAGGCTCCATGGCGGGAACAATAGCAGAAACAATTATAAGCAACAGAATTACCGAACACAAAGGCATTGTTTAATGGGACAAAGTCAACATGAATTTAGCCAAGGAACGTCTTGATTCGCCATTTCTTTGAAAGTGTTAATAAACATGGATAAAGGTGAGCTAGGAATGGAGATGTCAATGTCACAACTTATACAATTCCAACAGTATTTTTAGAAAAAGCTCTGTTAAACATGGAGCCTCTTCTAAAATAGTGCAGGATTTCACATGTGTTTGCCAGAACGTGTAGCTGGAGGACCCAATTTGTAAATCTATATGTGGGAAAAAATCAATGGAGGAAACTCTGCAACTTCCACATATAAGTGCTGGTGCTTGCACGTATGTCACTCATTTTGCAAACCTACACATACAAATGCAGCCAATTAACTACAAATGCAATAATCTTTATCTGAATTAAATTTGAAGGGCAAAGTAAACTATGGGATTTTAAGGCGGATAACCTCTTAATCTCCAGGAACAAGCATGAATGTAGTTTTCACATATGGGTAATGTCTGTACTGACGGAGCCCGCGCAGGAACACTTCCCAGCATCCAATTGGAAAGCTTTTGGGAGCACTTCCCTGAGTGACTGCCTTCTCACCTTCCCAACTCCCTCTCCTCAGTTCTTCGTTTTCCGCGGAGCCAGCAGGAAGCAAATCCTGTCACTGCAGAAAATTTTATTTATTTATTTATTTTTATATATTTATGCTTTTCTTCTATACTGCCCCTTCCAGAGATCAAGGGCAGTTTGCAGAGAACAATTGGACAACTTGAACAACTTTTACATGGAACTTCAGTCATAATTATTTACAAACAACTTTTGTATGAAACTGTGGTACTGACTATTTACAAATAAACATATTGTACAAACAACCTTGTGTTAATCTTTGAGTTATATTGTTCATTTGGTTATGGTGGGGCGAAGCTCTTGGGTTGGGGGGGTTAGTGGGTTGTGGGTTCTGGAGGTTGGTAGGTTGTTTTTGCGATTGTTGGGAAGTAGTTTGTGAGAGGTAAGGGATTTTGGTTGGGTTTTCGAAATATTCAGTGAATAGGTGTGTTTTAAGTCCTTTTCTGAATAGCTGAAGGTCTTTTGTCATGCGGAGGATTAGTGGAAGTTCGTTCCAGAGGGTAGGGGCAGGAAATGAAAAGGCTCTTGAGCTTGTAGTTTTTTTTGTCTTACTTGGACATTCTCTCCACTCAGGGTCTCTGGACCCAGCAAGAGGCTTGTCTGTATTATTAATTACAGATTTATTTGGATCAGCAAGGAATATTGAACTTTTGAGCCATCCCATATGTGAGGAATCATGCTGAGCTAGCTGTTTACTAGTCTGGAGATGACTGACCAGAATTGTTTATTAACTCTGAGAACAAATAAAGGCTGGAGAAGGACTGGTCAGAAATTACTGTTTACCAAAGGTGTATGGTGAGCCTGTTCATGGGCCCATTGTGGCAGGAGATAAATCACAGAAATTAATGAAAACGTTAAGAGGAATAACTACGATTAAACGGAATTCTGCAGATAAAGAGGAGATAATGTACTGCTATTTTTATGTTACAAACCCTATATTTAAATCAAGAGGTTATACAAAGAGAGTCTGCCAAAAGCTGGAAGAAAGAGGAAAATTGTCATTAGAAAAACTGCAAAAAGCAACAGATGCAAATTTAAGATCTTTAATTTTAAAGATCAAAGAAAAGAAGTATGTGAATGATAACATGAAGCAACTGAGGGATTCTGTAGACAAACAAATACAGGGAGGAGGGGACTTAGGTGAGAATACCAGAAGAAAGGAAGACACAGAAAAGGAAAGAGAGGTTGAGAGGGAGATGGAGTTGAGAGATCTGGAACTGCAGGAGAGTGAGCTGAATAAAGAAAGGGCCAACAAATTAACTGAAGAGGAAGAAGAAAAGGAGGTGGAGGAATTCAAGATAGAACTCCTAGTCCACATAGAAAGAGATGAATATGCTGGATTCCCAGCAAGGGAAAGATTATCCAAGCTAAATTTAAACACCTAAGGTTAGAAGTATGATAATTAAGATGAATAATGCTATATCCAGTATAAAGGGACTATTTATTGACATCACCAAAATTAATCAAATACAATATTGTGCAGCTAAAATTATTACTGCGAGAATACTATCAACTAAACTGCAGGGCCAGAAGAAAAAGAGAACAACAGTTTCTCCTTGGAAAAAGTGCATTGAAGAAAAAATGCAATCATACTGTAGATTGTAGGTAAACAGAGGTATCCCTGCGTGCAGAGATATTCCTGATAGATGGGTATCTAAAAGGATTAAGATCATCATAGATATTAAGGAAGATCCAAGACATCAAGCTAAAGCATGCTGCATTAACAGAAGATGACCTGAAATTTATATTTTGAACAATAAATTGAAAATAGCAGCAGAAGCACAAAAACTTCAGATATGAAGAAAACAGGAGAGAAAGATATCAAAATAAACTATTTAGAGAGAACCCAAAACAAATCTACAGGGAACTGAGAAAGAGCATTAATCTGGTAAAAGCACCATCAGCTACAGCTGAAACAGAAACCTTCTGGAGAAAACTATATGAGGACCCTATACAGCACAATAAAGAAGCAGAATGGTTACCCTGCATACAGGAGCATTTAGAAAAAACAAACATCAAACCTATGGAATGGCCTGTAGTAACAAAGAGCTGGAAAGCAGGTTAAAATGAGCCCCAAACTGGAAGAGCCCTGGCCCAGATGGAGTAACCAACTTTTGGCTCAAACAGTTAATATCACTTCACCAAGACTTGGCAAACTGCAAAAATCAATTGTCCGAGCAGCGGGACTTAGCACTGCAATGGCTTACTACAGGAAAAATGTTTCTCCTTCTGAAGGGAGACCCGAGTAACATTCCTAAAAATTATAGACCAATAACCTGTTTATCTACAATCTATAAGCTGTTCACTGAGATAGATGCAGCCAGAATACAAGATCACATTGAGCTCAGTAACATCATAGCGATAGAGCAAAAAGGCAATAAGAGAGGAACATATGGAACCAAAGGCCAGTTAATGTTAAATAAGGCCATCATGGCCAGTGATAAGAAAGGCAGAAATCTCAGTATAGCATGGATTGATTATAAGAAAGCTTTTGACAGTGTCCCTCACTCTTTTATAATACATTGCCTTGAAATGCATAAAATAAATCCTGGCTTGATAGAGTACATTAAGTTCACTATGACAATGTGGCAAACCACACTCTCTTTGAGATATAAAGATGGTCAGTACATCATTCCTAACATTAAGATCCAGCGAGGAATATTTCAGGGAGATTCCCTGTCGCCGACTTCTGTTTTGTTTGGTGCTTAATCCAATGAGTGCTCTCATCAGCTCTTTGGGATATGGATTTAGCCTGAATTCTAAGGAAGGTAATAACCCAGAAGCAACTTCCCATCTACTATTTAGAGATGATCTGAAGCTGTACAGTTCCAGCAACCAACAGTTAGCAGAGCAACGTCGATGAGGTGAAAAGCTTTTCTGATGACATCAGGATGACCTTTGGCCTTGACAAGTATGCTAAGGCAACCTTTTTCAGAGGAAAATTGAGCAAAACCTAAAACATCTCCCTTGCAAGGGCTGTGACATCAAGGACCTTGAACAAGAAGGCATATACAAGTTTCTTGGAATAGAGGAAGGAATGACACTCAAGCAGAAACTATTGAGAGAGAAGATCAATAAAGAATATTACAGGAGATTAAAACTGTTATTGAAAAGTGCGAGGAAGCGCTTCTCCTCTGGTCCTTTGCCATCTCACTCCGCATTCACCTCAGAGCGATGTACCTCCCTCTACTAAAGAATAACCAGATGGATCCACAGATGGTAGAGTCATACCATCCGATTTCGAGCATTCCACTGCTAGCTAAAACACTCGAGAAGGCAGCACTAAGACAGATTCAGCAACATATCGATATGGTTGCCCCCCTAGATTCCTGCCAGCATGGCTTCAGGGAAGCCCATGGAGTGGAGACATTACTGACCTCTCTAATCAACACCCTAATCAGCGGGATTGATAACATCAAAAAAGGATTTGCGCTCATCTTCCTCGACATTGCCGCTGCATTCGACTCGGTCGATCACGACCAGCTCCTAACACGACTCCAGGAGAAAGGAATCCAGGGCCACGCATGGGACTAGTGTAAATCCTACTTAGAGGATCGCTGGCAGCAAATTTGGATTTGCTCCAACACATCTGACTTTTTTATCATATAGGTATAAGTGTGGGTTGTGAAAGGTGGTGCTGTGTGTATTTTATTGATATTTATCCTTTTGGCAGTGATTTCATAAAAAAATAAATCCAACACATCTGAACCATTTCAGCAAAACCAAGGGGTACCTCAAGGATCCTCATTATCCACGCTGCTCTTTAACATATACATGCAGCCGATTTGTGATATCATCTGCTCCTACGGAATTTCATGCCTAATCTATGCAGATGACGTCCTTCTGTTTACACCCTTCAATGTTATGTTGCCCGACTATACAGCCTTAGTGAACTGCTTCAGTGCAATCACAGACTGGCTTCAGAATCAAAACCTTAGAATAAATTTCAAAAAGACCGAGGTCCTGTTCATCACGAGGAACAAGAGCTTCTCTCTGCCTGCAACCCTAAAAGTTAGAGACGCAGAACTTCCCAGCAAGCCTACTATACGCTATCTTGGTGTTCTGCTTGATCAACAACTGGATTTCCCAGCGCACATAAGCAACACCGTCAAAACTGTTTACTACAAGATTAAGACCTTACGACATCTGAGACCCATGCTCGCCCCAGACGACTTCCGAACTATATTCCAAGCAATAGTAACACCCCATTTCGACTACGCAAACATTATTCTCCATGGACTCCCCAAGAGTACTTTAAACCCACTACAGTTAGCCATGAATGCAGCCGCCAGAGTACTCTGTGGAGCAGCAAGAAAAGATCATATAACCCCTATTCTAAGGGACCTCCATTGGCTACCGATAAACCGTAGGATCACATACAAGGCTCTTCTCATCACTTTCAAATCCTTTAATAAAATTTCCCCCTCATCAATCTCTGCCCTCCTCACTCACACTCCAAACAACAGACCAAGGAGGACGCTAGCCTCCAACACACTGATTATCCCGACGGAAACTACAAAATGTTCACAATCAACCAGTAATAAAGCCTTCGCTTTATACGCCCGTAGAAGCTGGAATACCCTTCCTCCCAACATCAGATCAATCAGAGACCTCAAGCAATTCAGGAAAGCTATCAAGCATCACTTATTCCTGCTACACTTTTCTCTTCCCAACAGCACAGACCCACCCCTCACCCAAACCCAACACAGCGCTGCAACACACATCACTGAGAATCTGTCCCAAACCTAACTTTAAGAAGTGCCTCATGTAATTATCCGACTTAACTCTGGCTGTATTTATAAATTTGTACATAGTCCTCTCAGTTATATTTAATTATCCGACTTAACTCTAACGATCTGTATGAAAGTTGTACATAGTTCGCCAGTTACTTTCCTTGTTACCATCCCCGTTATATGTAAACTCAGGGCAGATCTACCCCGTCCTGTTGTCAAGTTGTTAATTGTAAACCACACTGATAATAAAGAGCGCGGTATAGAAGAGCTTTAAATAAATAAATACAGGAGATTAAAACTGTTATTGAAAAGTGCGAGGAAGCGCTTCTCCTCTGGTCCATTGCCATCTCACTCCACATTCATCTCAGAGCAATGTACCTCCCGGGCGACCTCAGTGTCTTTGTGGACAAGCTAAGCCATATCCTTCATCCGCAAGAATGGACCTTACATCAGGAGATGGCTGCTTGGATCTTCCAAATGTGAGGAACCCCACTCATAGATGTTTTTATCAATTCCCAAAACACACAGCTTCCACTCTTCTGCTCCAGGGTTCCGTCACTGCACTGCCCCAAATGCCTTCCTTCTACACCGGGGACCTGGACTGCTCTATGCATTCCCACCGATCCCCTTGATACCCAAAACACTTTTCAAACTACAGGCCATCAAGGACTCTCATAGCCCCATTTTGGCCCCGTCAACCGTGGTTTCCTCTGCTTTTTGGATTTGTGCAGACTCAACCTCTTGGCCTGTGATTTGCGCCCAAATTCGTCTCTCAGGACCACAGGACGCTCCTCCATCCCATTCTTCACTCCCTAAGCCTGACAGCATGACTCCTGAAGGGATAGTGTTCGCTGACCTCTGCAACAGGCGGTCAAAGATGTCCTCCTTTCATCACTCAAAGATTTCACCAGGTGATCTTATGCCTTCAAATGGCATAGGTTTGCCCTCTGATGCCCCCCAAAGGACATTAACCCCCTTTTCTTGCCCAGTGGCGTCCCTTCTACAATATCTCCTCCGCTATGGCTTTCGAAAGAAGTAGCTGAAAAAGTGAAGAAAAAGAGGCAGGCCTTCATGAAACACAAGAGATCACAGAGAGAGGAAGAGAGGCATCTATATTTGGAAAAACTTAGAGAAGCTAGCAAAGTAGTCAGGAAGGCAAAGATTCAAAAGGAGGAGGAAATAGTCAATGCAATAAAATGGGGGGATAAGACATTTTTCAGATATGTTAGAAGAGGAAGGGCAAAAGTGGTATTGTCAGACTTAAGGGTGCAGGGAAGGAACATGTAGAAGCTGATAAGGTTAAAGCAGAATTGCTTAACAAATATTTCTGTTCTGTGTTCACAGATGAAGAACCAGGAGCAGGACCTCAGAAAACACCCACAAACAGGAACAGAAGCAAGGGACATCTTGAACAATTTTCAGAAGACTGTGTTCGTGAGAAACTAGCTCAACTTAAAGTAGACAAAGCGATGGGACCGGATGGGATACACCCTAGAATACTGAGGGAACTTAGGGATGTTCTAGCAGCTCCACTGACTGACCTTTTCAATGCCTCGTTGGAGTCGGGAGTGGTGCCAAAGGACTGGAGAGAGGCTCATGTGGTGCCTTTACACAAAAGCGGAAGTAAGGATGTGGTTGAAAACTACAGGCCGGTTAGTTTAACTTCGATGGTGAGTAAATTATTGGAAATGCTGCTGAAAGAGAAAATAGTGAGGTTTCTGGAGTCCAGCGGATTACAGGATCCGAGGCAGCATGGATTCACCAGAGGCAGGTCTTGTCAGACAAATCTGATTGATTTCTTTGACTGGGTGACCAGGGAGTTGGACCAAGGGAGAGCCATAGATGTGGTGTATTTAGATTTCAGTAAAGCCTTTGACACTGTTCCTCACAGGCGACTTATAAACAAACTGAGCACCCTAGGGATGGACCCTAAAGTTACTGCTTGGGTTAGAAATTGGTTGGGTGGGAGGCAACAAAGAGTACAGGTAAATGGAGCTCACTCTGAGGAGAAGGATGTTACCAGTGGTGTGCCCCAGGGATCTGTCCTTGGTACGATTCTTTTTAACATCTTTGTTAGTGATATAGCGGAAGGGCTGTCGGGTAAGGTTTGCCTCTTTGCGGATGATACCAAAATCTGCAATAGAGTAGACACCCAGGAAGGTGTAGATAACATGAGGAGGGATCTAGCTAAGCTTGAAGAATGGTCTAGAACAGGGGTCTCAAACACGCGGCCCGCGGGCCGCATGCGGCCCGCGAGACAACTTTGTGCGGCCCGCGAAAGAGAAAAACAAAAAAACCCCAAAACCCTGACTTCTGCCGTTGCCGCCGTGGCAGCGGCAGAATCAATTGTCAAATTAAAAAAAAAAGACTTCTGCTGCTCAAGCAGCAATATCACCTGTCCTGCGGCCCCTTCCCCTGTGCCCGGAGATCCGAATCTGCTCATCAGCGGCGTGCTTTTCAAGCCGCGAAGAGTATTCCCCTCTCGCGCGGCTTGAAACCGCGCGAGAGGAGAATACTCTTCGCGGCTTGAAAAGCACGCCGCTGATGAGCAGATTCGGATCTCCGGGCACAGGGGAAGGGGCCGCAGGACAGGTGATATTGCTGCTTGAGCAGCAGAAGTCTTTTTTTTTTAAATTTGACAATTGATTCTGCCGCTGCCACGGCGGCAACGGCAGAAGTCAGGGTTTTGGGGTTTTTTTGTTTTCCTCTGTGGGGGGGGGGGGGGTATGACTGGAAATGGGCAGATGGGGGTTAGGACTGGAAGTGGGCTATTGGCAGTGGGGGGGGGGTTATGACTGGTAATGGGCTATGGTGGGGGCTAGGACTGGAAATGGGCAGATGGGGGTTAGGACTGGAAGTGGGCTATTGGCAGGGGGGGGGGGTTTATGCCTGGTAATGGGCTATGGTGGGGGCTAGGACTGGAAATGGGCAGATGGGGGTTAGGACTGGAAGTGGGCTATTGGCAGGGGGGGGTTATGACTGGTAATGGGCTATGGTGGGGGCTAGGACTGAAAATGGGGTGATGGGGGTTAGGACTGGAGGTGGGCTGATTGGGGGGTTAGGACTGGTAATGGCCTATGAGGGGAGGTAAGACTCAAAATGGGGTGATGGGGGATACGACTGCAAGTGGGCTATGGGGGGGACTAGGACTGGTAATGGGCTATGGGGGGGGGTAAGACTGAAAATGGGGTGATGGGGGGGTAAGACTGGAAGTGCGCTATGGGGAGGTTAGGACTGGTAATGGGCTATGGGGGGGGTCTAGGACTGGTAATGGGCTGGGGGGGTTGCTAGGACTGGAAATGGGCTGAGTGGAAGGGGGGCTTGAACTGCAAATGGCTGATGGGGAGGGGGGCTTGGAATGGAAATGGGCTGTGAGGGGAGGGAGCTAGGATTGGAAATGGGCTGATGGGGGGCTAGGATTGGAAATGGGCTGATGGTGAGGCTAGGATAGGACTGGAAATGGACTGATGCAGGGACTAGAAAGGAGCAGATGCTGGGTGGGGCTGGAACTAGAAGGGAGCTGATGTTGGGGGAGGATTAGAATGGGATGGAGCTGGGAAAGTGAAATGGAGAGGGAAAAAATATTTTGTCTGGAAGAGAAGACAAATCTACAATTGGCCAGGTATTGGGAGAGTAAGTGGGGATTGAGGATGGAGGGGTAAAATTTGAGTGGATGAAATAGGAATGAGGAAAGAGCAAAAGGAGAAAGATTAGTATGTTAAAGCAGATGTAGGGAGAGAGAATGGAAAAAAACTAGAAGAGAGAAGAAAGGACAAATGGACAGCAGACGATGGAGATAGCAGAAGACACGAAGAAACCAGAAGTGGCTGGAGCAATTGCAACTGAAAAAAAATGCACAAAAGGTAGAAAAATATCTCTTTATTTTGAATTTATTAACTGGAATATGTCAGCTCTGGGAAATGTGCATCATTAATGTTTGCGCTTTGTTTAGTACAAGAGGAAATTAATTTATAGTTTTATTTCTACAGTGTTGTTGTACATTCCAAGTTTGGCTTTTGGGGTTCCCAGTTTAATTATTGTCTTCCTATTTCTGAATCTTTTAGTCTTTCTTTATCCATACTCATTAAGAGGCATGTTTACTAAAAGTTAGTGTATGGTAACATTATGCAAATATTTATGCAAATGAGGCCCCTTATGCAAATGAGGCCCCACGTCTTATGCGGCCCCCGGGTTACTTTACAAGTCCTCATTTGGCCCTCAAAGCAATTTGAGTTTGAGACCCCTGGTCTAGAATTTGGCAGCTTGGATTTAATGTTAAAAAAATATAAGGTCATGCATTTGGGCTGCAGCAATTCAAGGGAGCAATATAGTATAGGGGGTGAAGTACTTTTGTCCATTAAAGAAGAGCAGGATCTAGGCGTGGTTGTGTCTGATGAACTTAAAGTAGCTAAACAGGTAGAAAAGGCGACGGCAAAAGCTAGAAGGATGCTTGGATGCATACGGAGAGGAATGGCTAGCAGAAAAAAGGAGGTGATAATGCCTCTGTATAAGTCTTTGGTGCGACCTCATTTGGAGTATAGTGTGCAATTCTGGAGACCGCACCTTGAAAAGGATGTGAACAGGATGGAGTCGGTGCAGAGGGTGGTTACTAAAATGAAAGCATATGAGGACAGACTTAAGGATCTTAATATGTACACCTTAGAGGAAAGGCGGGATAGAGGTGATATGATTGAGATGTTTAAATACCTCCGTGGCATAAATGTTCAGGGAGAGAGCCTCTTTCAATTGAAAGCAAGTTCTGCTACAAGGGGACATGGGATGAGGGTGAAGGGAGATAAATTCAGGAGTGATATGCGGAAATATTTCTTTACGGAAAGAGTAGTGGATCCGTGGAATAGTCTCCCAGTGGAGGTGGTAGAGATGAGGACAGTAATGGAATTAAAAAAAGCATGGGAAAAACACAGAGTATCTCTAAAGGTAAAAAGGGGACTGTTGTTGATATGGAAGGACAGACTAGATAGGCCATGTGGTCTTTATCTGTTGTCATATTTCTATGTTTCTATTTATCCTTAAGAGTTCCCCTTGGTGCCATTGCGGCCTCTCACAGACCAGTGGATGGACAGCCTATCTCCTCACACCCCTTAGTAGAACACTTCATGCGGGGTCTCCTGCTGTCCAAGCCACCCATTAAGCCACCTCCAGTGGCCTGTAATCTCAATATGGTTTTCACTCAACTTCTAAAGCCTCCTTTCAAGCCTTTAGCTACCACGTCACTGAAGTTTTTATCTTGGAAGGTAATCTTCCTCATTACCCTCATGTCAACTCGCCGCATCAATGAACTGCAGCCTCTGATGCCGGATCCGCTCTATACTCTGTTCCACCATGACAAGGTGGTTCTGCTTACCCATCCACATTTCATTCTGAAGGTAGTCTCCTCCTTCCATCTAAACCAGTCGGTAATCCTCCCAATTTTCTTCCTTAGACTACATGTGTCTCAGGCTGAAACAGCGCTACACACCTTAGACTGCAGGTGAGTGCTGGCTTACTACTTGGATAGAACTAAGGATCATAGAAGATCTTCTCAATTATTCATTTTCTTTGATCCTAGTCACCTACGCCTACTAGTGACGAAACGTACTCTATCCAAATGAATAGCAGGTTGCATTTCTTTTGCTTATGCATAGGCAGTACTCTCTTTTGGAGGGTCATGTCACTGCTCATAATGTGTGGGCTATGGCAACCTCCGTAGCCAGTCTCCATTTAGTATCCATTGAGGAGATCTGTCGGGAAGCTACCTGGTCCTCCATTCATACTTTTGCTGCACACTATTGTCTAGACCAGCGATGGCGAACCTATGGCACGCGTGCCAGCTGTGGCACGCGAAGGCCTTGCAGCTGGCACGCGGGAAGGTCCGCAATCGAAAAAAAAACAACAACCCTGTCTGCTGCCGTTGTCGGGGCCGCCGCGGCAGAATCGAGCGTGCCGCGGGGCCCCCCTGTACCCGGCAGATCCTGCCCTCCCCGTAGCAGCTCTCTCTTTGGAGCTACAGTCAGACGCGCCGGCTTGCAGAGCGCGAAGGGAAGAGTTTCCCTTTCGCGACTCTGTTAAGCCCGCGGGGGCTGATGGGAACTTCCCATCAGCCCCCGCGGGCTTAACAGAGCAGCGAGGGAACTCTTCCCTCGCGCTCTGCAAGCCGGCGCGTCTGACTGCAGCTCCAAAGAGAGAGCTGCTACGGGGAGGGCAGGCTCTGCCGGGTGGGTACAGGGGGGCCCCGCGGCACGCTCGATTCTGCCGCGGCGGCCCCGACAACGGCAGCAGACAGGGTTGTTGTTTTTTTTAATTTTCCCTGGGCTGGGCTGGGCTGGGGGGGGGGGTTAGTAGTGGTGATGGGGTGGGCTGGGCTGGGCTGGGGGGGTTAGGAGTGGTGATGGGCTGGGCTGGGCTGGGGGGGTTAGGAGTGGTGATGGGCTGGAGGGGGGTTAGGAGTGGTGATGGGCTGGGCTGGGCTGGGGGGGTTAGGAGTGGTGATTGGCTGGGCTGGGCTGGGGGGGGTTAGGTGTAGTGATGGGGTGGGCGGGGGGGGGTTGGGTGTAGTGATGGGCAGGTGGGGGGGGGTGAGGTGTGCTGCTGGTCACGGGGCGGGGGGGGTTAGGAGTGGTGATGGGCACTGGGCTGGCTGGGGGGTTTGGAGTGGTGATGGGCACTGGGCTGGGGGGGTTAGGAGTGGTGATGGGCGCTGGGGGGGTTAGGAGTGGTGATTGGCTGGGCTGGGCTGGGGGGGGTTAGGAGTAGTGATGGGCTGGGCTGGGCTGGGGGGTGTTAGGAGTAGTGATGGGCTGGGGTGGGGGGTTAGGAGTGGTGATGGGCACTGGGCTGGGGGGGTTAGGAGTGGTGATGGACACTGGGCTGGCTGGGGGGGGTTAGGAGTGGTGATGGGCACTGGGCTGGCTGGGGGGTTAGGAGTGGTGATGGGCGCTGGGCTGGGGGGGGTAGGAGTGGTGATGGGCGCTGGGGGGGTTAGGAGTGGTGATAGGCGCTGGGGGGGCTTAAACTAAAAATTGAGTGATGGGGGATTAGGACTGGGAGTGGGCTGATGGGGAGGTTAGGACTGGAAATGGGCTGGTGGGATTAGGACTGGGAGTGGGCTATGGGGGGCTAGGACTGGTAATGGGTTGGGGGGTTGCTAGGACTGGAAATGGGCTGAGTGGAAGGGGGCTTGAACTGCAAATAGCTGTTGGGGATGGGGCTTGGAATGGAAATGGGCTGAGGGGAAGTGGGGGGCTTGAACTGCAAATAGCTGATGGGGACGGGGCTTGGAATGGAAATGGGCTGAGGGGAAGTGGGGGGCTTGAAGAAGGGAATGGATGCTGGGTGAGACTGGAACTAGAAGGGAGCTGATGTTGGGGGAGGATTAGAATGGGATGGGGCTGGGAGAGTAAAATGGAGAGGGGAAAAATATTTTGTGTAGGAGGGATGAAAAATCTACAATTGGCCAGGTATTGGGAGAGTAATTGGGGATTGAGGATGGAGGGGTAAAATTTGTGTGGATGAAATAGGAATGAGGAAAGAGCAAAAGGAGAAAGATTAGTATGTTAAAGCAGATGTAGAGAGAGAGAGAATGGAAAAAAAACTAGAAGAGAGAAGAAAGGACAAATGGACAGCAGACGATGGAGAGTTAGCAGAAAACATGAAGAAACCAGAAGAAAATGGCTGGACCAATTGCAACTGAAAAAAAATGCACAAAAGGTAGAAAGATATCTCTTTATTTTGAATTTATTAACTGGAATATGTCAGCTCTGGGAAATGTGCATCATTAACATCTGCGCTTTGTTTGGTACAAGAGGAAATTCCTATTTGACGTTGCCACTTGTTCTCTTTCCCCAGTATTCACTGAAATGTATTGGTTTAATATTTGCAGTGTTGCCTTTTGATAGGTAGGGTATGGTGCTTTGTGAGTCCTGGTAATGCTGTCAGGATACGGCGGGTTTGCTATGGGTTCTAAATGGGCAGCGTTTGTAGTAGTTCCTAATGTGCCTGGCGGTTGGCACTGGATTATAGTAATGTAGAAATCTTTTAGTCTTTCTTTATCCATACACTCATTAAGAGACATGTTTACTAAAAGTTAGTGTATGGTAACATTATGCAAATATTTATGCAAATAAGACCACTTATGCAAATGACGTGCTGGCACTTTGAGGAAATTCTTTGGTTTTGTGCGGCAGTTTGGGCACTCGGGCTCAAAAAGGTTAGCCATCACTGGTCTAGACAGAGATGACCATCAGGATGCTCTCTTTTGCCAAGCTATACTCCAGCAGCTCTTTGGGACTTAAACTCAATACCTATCCTCCATCCTGGACTTTTGTAAGAGACCAGACTATCATTAGGGGAGTATCTTCTCCTGGAATCTAGTCTAATAGCCCACAACTCTTCCAGACTTCAGCTACAAGCTTTTCGCCTCAGGGTTCACTGCTCCCCCCCCCCCTCCTTTGCCAGTCTTGTACCTGAGAGCTAGTGAGTCCCATATATGAAGACTGCATTCCTGCTTGTTCCTGGAGATAGCATAGTTACTCACCTGTAACAGGTGATCTCTGGGAACAGCAGGAGTCTTCAGAACCCGCCCTTCTCCCCTAGGAGTTGTAGGGTTTGTTTATATTTTTCTTTCTTCTCTGCTACAAACTCAACTGAGGCGAGGAGTTGGGAAGGCAGGCACAGTGGAGGGCTCCCAAAGGATTTCCCATTGGATGCAGGGGAGCTTTTCCACATGGGCTTTGTCAGTGCCGATGTCACCCATATGTGAAGACTGATTCCTTAGCACCCCTCCAATCCAGTCACCGGAATTCTGGGTTGTGTTCCCCTTCCAGCAGCTTGCAGACTGAGCACGTCATCTTTTGATGACCTCCTACATATACCGCTGGCACCTCCCACCAGCTCCAGTATGCTCAGACTCCAAGCAGCTGGAGGTAGCAGTGAGCTAGAAGTCTGGGCTCACTGGAAGACAACTAAGGAGAGTTAGGCTTTTCTTTGTTTTGTGGGTTTATTGTGTTTAGTTTTTGTGAGGCTAGTTCCTGTGGGGGGAATAGCTCGGGGGGTTCCCTGCCCTTCCCCTACCTTCCCTCCGGAGGCTTCAGCATCAGGCTCTGAAAGTCGGTTCCCGAACCTGCGCACGGGTGAAGAGCCGGGAGCCTGGAGTTGGAAGGTGGCAGTTGTTTCCTTGGCAGAGAACAGGTGGAAGAGCCTCAGGTAGTGTCAGGCCCGCTCCATTTTCGAAGCCCGTGGAGGCAGTTGAGCGCAGGAGCGGCGGTTTGGAGAAACGCCAGTTTGGAGCTCGCAGAAGATTAGCGGCTCCCCCGCAGCAGCGCCCTGAGCCTGCTCCATTGCTGAAGCCCTTGAGGGTGGCTGAGCGCGGGATCAGGATAATAGCAGGGCCCGGGGCCTCTTCCATTCCAGCATGTGGCAGACTGGCCTGTCGGGTGGGAGCAGTCTGATTAGGCAGTGATCAACGCCGGCACTTTGTAGCAGCTGGTAAGTTTTGCGGAAAGCGCACCTTTGGGTTCGTTCCTCGGGTGGCTGACCTGTGACCTGTGGTGTCGCTGTCGGAGGAAGCGTGGCCCTAAGCTGATAGCTTTAGAATAAAAAACTAAAACTAAAAAAAATCAAAATACATAAATTAATAAATTAATAATAAAGAGAGTGGAAAGAGAGCAGGAAAGGAGCTCCCTTTATTTTTCTTCCCCTTCCCCTGACCCCCAGGAGGTTGTCTTCGCATTTTTGTTATTTTTTCCGGAGGACACTATGCCCGGGCGTCCACAGTGTTTGGTGTGTGGTACCTGTAGGGGGACAGTGTCAGAGGCAGGCGTATGCCATGGCTGCGCCCAGAAGGCAGCATCTGTGGAGCAGGAGTTGCAGATCGCTGCGGATCAAGAAAGGGGCTCTTCCCTATCCCAGGATATGGGGACCCCTCCAGATCTGGAGGGGGGGTGTCGGTTTTTCACTCCCTCTTGCCAGAAACACAGCCCGAACCTCGGCTTACCCCTAGGCCCTCCACAGGAGCTTGGAGTGAGGGCGGACTGGGGAGGTTTTTCCCCAGATTTCGTCATCCTCTTGCATAAGGCTTATTGCCTCCATCAGCAAGGGGCCAGGTCAGCTCCTGCAGGAGGGGATCGCACCCCTAAGCAGCCGGTGCCTATAAGGGGCTCGGAGATGGGGATGGAAGTCTCTAAGATCTCTAAGAGGACAAGAGGTTCAGAATGCAGGGGAGACTTGTCGCCCTGGCCAGAGGGCCTGGATGCAGCGGACCTGGACACGGGTATGGGGGCTCCAGAAGTAGAAGAAGAAGAGTTGGAGGAAGGAGAAATTCTGGAGCAGGAGGAGCAGGCGCGGATTGTGTGTGTCTTTTGCCGCGAGGAGCTTCCTGCGCTCATTGGTAAGGGATATGCTGTCGCAGCTGCTGCAGCTGGAAATGATAGTTCCTGTCCCCAGAAACCAATGCGGTTACGGTTGGTACTCCATCTACTTTGTGGTACCAAAAGAGGAAGGAACCTTCCCGCCCATCCTCAATCTCAAGCAGGTGAATCGTTGTCTCAGGGTTCCCAGCTTCCACATGGAAACGTTACGATCAGTCATTGTGGTGGTCAGAGAAGAAGAGTTCTTAACTTCTCTCGATCTGACAGAGGTGTATCTTCACATTCCCATTCGGCCGACGCATCAGCAATATCTCCATTTCGCAGTTCCATGGGGACACTTTCAGTTCCGGGCTCTGCCATTTGGCTTGGCCACAGCCCCTTGCACTTTCACCAAGATCATGGTGTTCGTGGCAGCGGCACTCCGAAAGGAGGGGGTGCTGGTACACCAGTATCTAGACGACTGGCTGATCTGGGCAAAGTCCAAGGAGGAGAACGAGCGGGCAACCTCCAGAGTGGTGGAATTCCTGCGCAGCCTTGGTTGGGTAGTCAACCTAGCCAAGAGCAACTTGTCTCCATCCCAGGAGATTGAGTACCTGGGAGCGCGCTTCGACACCCACGAGGGCAAGGTGTACTGTGATGAAGCTGAAGCCATTGAAGCTATGGACTTAGAGAAAAACACTGTTTATTATAAAGCAACTGACTCACAGAAGGTGCAGTTACCTAAACGTGCAGCTAGAGGGAGCAGGCATGAGGCTGCAGAAGCTAGGCTGACACACCCAGGTTTTGAGAATGCAGGAGCTATTCAGGTACACCTGAGTAGAGAGCCAGGAAGCTCAGTAGAGAAACAGCTTTATAAACAGTGTTCAGAAGGAAGAAAGCAGAGAGGATCTCGAGCTGAGAGAGGAACTGAGAGAGGACCTCGAGCTGAGAGAGGAGCTCAGAGAGGAACACAAGTTCAGAGAGGAACTGAGAGGGGACCTGAGAGAGGAACCTCACATACTGAAAGGCAGAGAAGCTTGGAGTACTTACAAGGAAGAGCTAAGCTCCCGGGAGGACAAGCCCGTTCCAGAAAGCTCCAGGAGCCAGTCTTCAGGGAAGACGGTGATAGAAGGAGACTGCCGGGTAGAGCAAATACCAGCAGAGCACGTCTCAAAGATCCAAGGTACAGTTATATTTCCTTTCCAAGATGTGAGCCAGCTCCTAGAAAAGCTTATAACCCAGAGAACCGTACTGATAGGAAGCAACGCTGGGAAAGGCTTGTGAAACCTTTACAGAGAGGCATAGTAAAAAGCCATAACAGTTATTTACCAAACCAAGACCAGCAAGGCTGGGGAATATTGGAGAGATCTATTGAACTACAACCTGCCTTATCGAGGGAAAGCTCAGGACTAGCTGACAACATGGCTGAACAGGAACCTATGCAAATAGAGGTGATAGAGCCAGAGCCGTTGCAGTTAGAGCACCCGATGGACTGCTCACTCTGTGTTTCCAAGAGTCTAGAGTCTCTCACAGAATTGTAACCTGCAGGACATGCTTTAACATATCTTTTTGCATTTGCTAAGCTGAAAGAAGAAGTTTTGTATTTGTTTTTCCTCTTGGTGTTGAAAACCTGTTTAAACGCAAAGAACTGTGAAGCGCCTGTAACAGTTACTGACTTTGTAAATATTTTGGCATAAACCCTGAAGTAAGGTACATTCTGTTTTTGTCTTCCTGGAGAACCTTTGCGCAACAAAGGGAATAAAAAAACCCCATTTAAGTTTAACCCTGCACAAGGCACACAACTCTTTATGAAGTGGGACTACAAAGACCATGATGCACCTGGTCTAGAAAAGTTTTTCCTTCTTCAACCAACAATAAGTGTCTGCCCTCCTTTCTGCACGCTGCCACTAGGAGGGGCTGTGACAGTACCTCCCAGACCATTGGACTCAGGACCTGCGGCACTTGGTGCGACAGTTTCTGCAAATGAGGGAGCCCTTGGCCTGGCATTACTTGCAGGTTCTCGGGACAATGATGGTGACTATTGACCTGGTTCCATGGACAAGAGCCCATATGCGGCTTTTGCAGAGAGCTCTGCTTTGTTGTTGGTCCCATCAGAGCCAGCCTCTTTCAGTGAGGCTCCTCTGCCCGTTGCGGACCAGGAGGACGCTCAGGTGGTGGCTCTGTCCCAGGAATCTGGCGGAAGGGATGCCTCTCGAAACCCCCCAGTGGATTCCCCTGACCACTGATGCAAGTCTGTCGGGGTGGGGAGCACACTGCGAGGGGCACCTGGCTCAGAGTTGCTGGAGTCCGCAGAAATCTCTCTGGTCCATTAACAAGCTGGAGATGAGGGCAGTGGCTCTGGCATTGCGGAGCTTCATCCCATGGTTGCAGGGGAAAGTGGTCCAAGTGTTCTCAGACAACGCAACCACAGTGGCATACATCAACCGCCAAGGAGGCACAGGCAACGCCTCATTGGAGGAGGAGGCAGAGAGTCTGATGGGGTGGGCAGAAGCCCATCTGCAAGCAGAGTCAGCAGCACACGTGGCCGGAGTCGTCAATGTGATGGCAGACTACCTAAGTCGGGTGCAGGTGGACCACGGCGAGTGGGAGCTTTGCCCGGAGGTCTTCTCCAAGATAGTTGTCAAATGGGGCGCTCCGGTCATGGACCTCATGGCAAGATGGGGCTCAGCCAAGGCAAATCGATTCTTCATAGGGAGGAGAGAGAGGATGTTGGAGGGTCTCGATGCTTTGGTTCAGGTTTGTCCCTCGGAGGGACTCCTCTATGTGTTTCCTCTGTGGGCGGTAATAGGCAGAGTCATCCAGAGAATAGAGGCTCACCAAGGGTTGGTCATCCTCATCATGCCAGATTGGCCTTGGCGCCCTTGGTATGCCAATCTGATGAGGCTCCTCGCAGACCGGCCTTGGAGGCTTCCAGAGTGGGAGGACCTGCTGACATAGGGGCCGATCCATATGCCTCAGGTGGGTCAGTTCTTGCTTATGGCATGGCTCTTGAAAGGGCGAAGTTACTGAAGAGGGGTTATTTGTGTCCTGTCGTCACGACCATATTGAAAGCCCGAAAAAGGGCTACCTCTCTCTTGTACGTCAGGGTATGGCGTATATTTGAGGATTGGTGCTCAGTCAGGAAGTGCCGTCTGTCATCTACGACCTTGTCAGACATTTTAGCGTTTTTGCAGGCGGGGTTTGAGAGGGGTTTAGCTGCCAGTTCTCTAAGGGTTCATCTGGCAGCCATTTCTTGTTATCGTGGTCGGGTGCAGGGGGGCCCGCTGGGGGCGCACCCAGACATGATTCGTTTCATGAGAGCAGTGAAGTGGATTCGCCCTCCGCATAGGGTGGTGGTTCCGCCCTGGGACCTTAACTTGGTCCTCGACACGCTTACAGGGGAGACCTTTGAGCCTTTGAATCGGGCTACCCTGAAGGACTTGACATTAAAGACAGTATTCCTCTTGGCGATTTACTCGGCTAGAAGAATCTCGGAGCTGCAGGCACTCTCCTGCCACCCTCCATTTCTTTACTTTGCCAAGGATAAAGTGGTCTTGAGTCTGGTTCCGTCCTTCCTGCCCAAGGTAATGTTGGAGTTCTATGTGAACCAGCTGGTTTTCCTTCCGGTGCTGCCTTGCATAGGGGAGGCTGCAGCGGACTCGTGCCTGCACCATCTGGATGTCAGTAGGATCCTGAAGAGGTATCTGAAGAGGATGGAACCATTCCGTAGATCTGACCGGTTGTTTGTTTTATTTGTGGGGCCTCGTAAAGGGGAGGCGGCAGCCAAGGCCTCTATTTCCCGGTGGATCAAAGAAGCTATTACATCAGTGTATGTGTTGAAAGGTAGGGCAGTGCCTGCAGGCCTGCGAGCACATTCCACGAGGGGCCTGGCGGCTTCTTGGGCAGAGTCTAGCTTGGTGCCGCCAGTGGAACTTTGTAGGGCAGCTACATGGTCTTCGCTGCATTTCTTTTCGAAGCATTATCGTCTGGATGTCCAGGCGGCTGGGGATGCCCGTTTCGGGGGGTGGTTATAAGGACCGGTCTCGCGGGTCCTTCTCGTTGATCATACTGCTCTGTTACATCCCAGAATTCCAGGACTGGACTGGAGGGACGCTAAGGAAAATATAATTAGAGCTTACCTGCTAATTAGCGTTCCTGAAGGAACTCCAGTCCAGTCCCGGATCCCTCCCTCAGGTGTGGTGGGGTTTTTTTCAGTGTCGCGATACCGGCCAACAGATCTGGCAACAAGGGAGAAAGGAGTTCGCTGCTCTGCCTTGTCTTTTTTTCCCGTTTCTTGCACGGTGGCAAGGCGTGGCGGCGGTAGCGAGAGCGGGTCGCTGTCCGGCCTGCTGCTCTCTCTTTTTCTTTCTCTCGTGTAGATGGAAGCTGTGGTTTGTAGACTCACAGGTAAGTCGCTTTGGCAGGTGGGCAAGGTGAGGAACATAGGTTGTTAGTTTCACTGTTTAACTTCTTATTTGTATTTCGGTGAGTCTGCTTTGTAAATAGGTTACTGGAGCTGGTGGGGGGTGCCAGCGGTATATGTAGGAGGAGGTCATCAAAAGATAACGTGCTCAGTCTCCAAGCTGCTGGAAGGGGAGTAGAACCCAGAATTCCGGGACTGGACTGGAGTTCCTTCAGGAACGCTAATTAGCAGGTAAGCTCTAATTATTCTTTCCTGCTGTTCCCGGAGATCACCTGCTATAGGTGAGTAACTACACGTTAGTGTAACTGGGTGGGTTTGTTTGTTTATTTATTTATTTAAAATACTTTTATACTGCAGCACTCCCAACTACTCATTGGATCAGTATAGTTTACAAAATAAAAATACAAATTTCAAATAAAATTCATAAAACAATTACAATAGAATATTCACTTAGAAAAAAACCAGGTTTTCAGTTTCTTTCAAAACACCAGAACCAATTCACTTTCCTTCAGATCTTTTGGTAACCTGGTTCAGAACTCAGCTGCTTTATATGGAATAGTGTACCCAAATCTCCTCTTTCTCATAATTCTCCCACTTCAGGGGAAAAGAAGGGTCATAATACATAATGCTCTGCAGACGTTTAGACTTCGTAACTGAAAATGGCAACAACATATGAGAGAAACGAACTGGGATGAATTCATAAAAAAATTTACATAAAAACAGATAAAATTTAAAACATATATGCTCTGTCATCCTAAGCTAATGCAGCTGTGCAAATAAAGGGGATACTGAATCACATTTGCAGGCACCAAAAATTAACTTCACTGCCATGTTCTGACACAGTTGCAACCTTTTTATCTGTCATTGGAACAATTTAGTAAACTTATATTACAATAATCAAGAAAATTTAACAACGTACTCTGTACTAACAGCCTGAAAAATTATGGCGCAAAATATGGATGCAGCCTAAGAAATTGCTGCATCTTAAAAAAAAGACTTTGAGACGATCAAGCTAACATGTGCTTCCATAGTGAGATTTTCATCTAGAAATACCCCCAGTACACGTAACATAGATTCTCTTTTTATATTCAGTTTCTCAGTTGCTTCCAGTAGTGACTCAGGTATTAGCTGGCCGTTATTTAAGCAAAGTGCTTTGGTCTTTGCCATATTCAACTGGAAACAGAACAATGCAATGTGTGCCTTCAAGTCAGTCCTGACTCCTGGCGACCCAGAAGCTCCTGGGTTTTCTTGGCAGTGTCACCGGAAGTAGATTGCCAGGCCTTTCTTCCGAGGCAATGGAGGGTTAAGTGACTTGCCCAAGGCCACAAGGAGTGCTAGTGGGAATCGAACTCTGGTTGCTTGGTTACCAAGCCAGTGTTCTAACCACTAGGCTACTCCTCCACTCCGGAAACAGAACAGCTGTGCCCATTTATCCAGCACTAAAAGCATTTTATTTAATATGGAATAATAATTTCCTTGCTGCCTTGGAAGTGATAAGAGAAGTAAAATATCATCCACATAAACATATTATTTAAGGGTTTTCTTATCCAACAGCCAGCTCAAGGTTAATAAGAATACATTAAACAGCACAGGTTCAAAAGGTTTGGACAATTTCCTGGAGGAAAAGTCCATAAACCATTTATTAAAGAGGATTGGGGAAATCCACTGTTTACCCATTGGACAAGGAGCATTGAATCTATATACCTTTTGGGAACCTGGCACATTCCTGTGACTTGGATTGGCCACTGTTGGAAACAGGATACTGGGCTTGATGGATCTTTTGGTCTGACCCAGCATGGCATACTGTATCTTTTATTTTCTTATGAAACAGTAAGCAGCCCCAAGCTTGGGAATCACTCACTTGTGTACCTGACTGTCTGTCTGTCTTATTGAGGAAAAGTCTGTTGGTAGGATTGATAAATCACACAATCCCATCTGCCTCCCCAAGAGTTGCCTGTTTCTTAAGCTTTGAAGCTGAGGAGACTGTTATGTGCAAGAAGGACTATGCATGATCTGCACTTTACATTAAGTTCTGTATTGTGGGAGAGCAGTTCCGTCTCAGCAGCTTCTGATGTCACCCACGTGTGCACTTTATTAGTCCTGCTGTCTACAGAAAACACCTGTTAGAGGTGAGTAACACTGATATTTGTTGATGCTTGTTAGGACCTTTTAACATGCACATATCAACTTGATGTGTGCTAATTCATAGATTAACATATATTAAACTGCTAATTTTTGAGGCATGTTAACAAATGCAAGTGGCAAATGCTGATACAATTAATAGGCCCCTTCCCAAGAGATCCTACAGTGTAACTCATCCCAAACCATAGTAGCTGATGCATACTGTATATACCTCAGAGAAGGGAATCAGCACTTGAAAAAGGCAAATCAGACAATAAAATAATAAATTTTTTAAAACATACATACCCTTTCCATATAGGAAATACATGCAGGCTATGATAGCTCAAATTGGGCATCAGGATCAATTAGTTCTTAATTTCTTTTCATAAAATAACATTTCAAACTTTTGCTATCTCTTTCTGACTTTGCGGCTTTTACTTTTTCCTATTCTATTGTGATCCATTTCTGTCATCTTCCCTTTTAGTGTCTTCTCTCTTTCGCCTATTTTTTTTCTTTCTCCATTTTTCTCACTGCTTATTTTTCCCCTTTTACCACTTTCTCTCTTTCTCCAGTACATCTCAATGCTTTCAACCTATGCTTGTCTCCTCTTCTGCCTTCAAGCCTCTCTTTCCCATCTCTCACTTTCTCTTGCAAGTAAAAATTTCCATAACATTAGAAATATTAGAATCCATGATCTAAACTAATGTGCTTATTGCAAAACAATTGCACTACTTCTATTTTTAACAAATTCTGAAGTTGCTTGAGCAAGACACGTTGGTTGATTTGTCAAGGAATGATTCGTTGTTGTTAAGTGCCGTCGAGTCTGAGTCGACTCATGGCGACCCTCTGGATAGCTATCCTAAATTGTGTTCGGTCTTCAGTCAGGCGGCTCATTGTTGACAGACTGGTACCCGTAGCTGCTGTTATTGTATCGATCCATCTCATTGCTGGCCTTCCTCTTTTGCGTTGACCTTCTATCTTGCCAAGCATGATGTCTTTCTCTAATGATCTCTCTCTCCGCATGATGTGTCCAAAGTATGAAAGTCAAAGTCTTGTCATCTGAGCTTCTAAAGAAAGCTTAGGTTTGATCTCCTCTAGTACAGACTGGTTTGTTCTTCGGGCAGTCCATGGTATACACAGTATTCGCCGCCAGCACCATAATTCAAAGGCATCAATTTTCTTCCTGTCTGTCTTTTTCACTGTCCAGCTTTCACATCCATATGATGTTATTGAAAATACCATGGCTTGAACAAGTCGAATCTTTGTATGGAGAGAGACATCTCTGCTCTTGAGAATCTTATCTAGGTCTTTCATAGCCATTCTGCCAAGAGCAATGCGTCATCTGATTTCTTGACTGCTTGTTGCTTCTTTATTGATAGTTGATCCAAGTAGGTTAAAGTTATTCACGATTTCAATTTCTTCTCCTTCGACGATGAACCTGTTGATTATGCCAGTTGTCATGATCTTTGTCTTCTTTACATTAAGGTGCAGGCCCATTTTGAGACTATGTTCTTTGATTGTGAGAAGCAAATGTTTCAGATCATCTTCACTTTCCGCCAGTAATGTGGTATCATCAGCATAGCGAAGGTTGTTGATGAGTCTTCCACCAATCTTCACACCTCTGTTGTCTTCATACAATCCTGCTTCTCTGATGATTTGTTCTGCATATAAATTAAACAGGTAGGGGGAAAGTATGCAGCCTTGTCTTACACCTTTGCTTATTTTAAACCATTCTGTTTCTCCTTGTTCCGTTCAAACTGTTGCTTTTTGATCAATGTACAGATTGTGCAAGAGAACGATCAGGTGTTCTGGTATACCCATGCTTCTTAATGTGGCCCAGAGTTTCTCATGGTTTACACAGTCAAAAGCTTTGCTATAGTCGATAAAGCATAAATAGATATCCTTTTGGTATTCTTTAGTCTTTTCAAGGATCCATCTCACATCCGCAATGATGTCTCTCGTTCCTCGCCCTTTTCTGAACCCTGCTTGCACTTCAGGTAGTTCTTGTTCCAGGTATGATTGTAGTCTCTTTTGAATAATCTTCAGTAGAATCTTGCTGGCATGTGGGATCAGAGCGATTGTGCGATAATTTCCACAGTCAGTTGGATCACCTTTCTTTAGTATTGGTATAAACACAGATCTTTTCCAGTCAGTTGGCCATGATGCTGTCTTCCATATTTCTTTATTACAGTTTCTTATATACCGCGCTATTTAGCATCAGTGCGGTTTACATTATAACTTAACGACCATAACAACAAGCTGTCAGGTTTACATCGAACAGGAGTATAAACATGGAAAACAGGGTCAACTATATACATAATCTATTTACATTGGAAGGATAGATAAAAGTCAGATAATGCATGTAGGTCTTTTCTAACTAAATTGGGTCAATTCCTGGAGGGTATATCTAGGATCAATTGGTGTCAGGTAAGTGTTGGAGGAACAAGTGGGTTTTGAGGGCCTTCCTGAACTGATATAGGCTGGCTATGGCCCTAATATTTCTTGGCAGAGCCTTGTAAGTATTGTAACAGCTGCATCAGATTGCTGTAATACTTCTATGGGAATGCAATCAATGCCTGGTGCTTTGTTCTTTGATAAGGCTTTCAATGCTGCTTCAACTTCTTCTTTCATCACCAGTGGTTCCAGATCATAAGGTACAGGTTGAAACGGCTGTTGGTCCACTTGATCTTTATCATATAAAAATTCTGTATATTCCTTCCATCTTTTCTTGATCTTCTCAGCATCATTCAACATAGAACCTTGAGCATCTTGTAACATTCCAATTCGAGGCTGGAACTTTTTCTTTAACTCTCGTAGCTTTAGGAAAGCTGATCTTGTTCTTCCTCTAATAGTTTCTGCTTCTATTTCCTTGCATGCGTCATTGTAGTACTTTTCCTTGTCCTGTCTTGCTGCACGTTGGAAATCTCTGTTGAGTTCTGTGATTGTCTTTCTTTCTCCTCTGGCTTTAGCTTCTCTGCGTTTCTGGGCAATTTTCAGAGTTTCTTCCGTCATCCATTTTGGCCGTTTTTTCCTTTTGTAGAGACTTCTCGCTTTCTTCCAACACAACCTTCTTGATGTCATTCCATAACTCTTCTGGAACTCTATCATTTGTATCTAAAGCAGCAAATCGATTTTGCAGGCAGTCTTTAAATTCCAGTGGTATATTCTCAAGGTCATATTTTGCTGCATTCATGAGTGGTTTGCTCTTTTTCAGCTTTAGCTTGAGTTTGCATACTAGTAGTTGATGATCTGTACCACAGTCAGCTCCAGGTTTTGTCTTTGTTGATGTTATAGAGCTTTTCCATCGTTGACTTCCACAGATGTAGTCAATTTGATTTTTATACAATCCATTGAGTGAAGTTCATGTGTACAGTCGCCGCTTGTGTTGCTGGAAGAAGGTGTTCGAGATGAATAGATCGTTGGTCTTGCAGAATTCTATCAGTCTTTCTCCAGCTTCATTTCTGTTGCCAAGTCCATATTTTCCAACTACTTTGTCTTCTTCTTTGTTGCCATCCTTTGCGTTCCAATCACCCATAACTATCAGGATATCCTGTTTGCATTTTCTGTCAATTTCAGCTTGTACTTGTTCATAGAACTCTTCAATTCCATTCTCTTCTGCAGCTGTTGTTGGGGCATATACTTGAATTATAGTTGTGTTGATAGGCATTCCTCGTAGACAAATAGAGATTAAGCGTTCGCTGACTGCATTGTATTTCATTACAGTTCTTGCAAGTTTCTTCTTTATTATAAATGCAACACCATTTCTTCTTTGTCTTTCATTTCCAGCATAGTAGACCATGTGATCATCTGATTCAAAGTGCCCGATGCCAGTCCATTTCAGTTCGCTGACACCCAACAGATCAAGTTGTACACGTTTCATTTCATTCTTGACCACCTCCAACTTCCCTTGGTTCATGCTTCGTACGTTCCATGTTCCAATGTGTAAGACATCTTTACAGCTTCTGACTCTCATTTCATGCGCATTAGCAATTTCATGATTCATTAGCAATCTTCTTTTGAAGATCAGAATAAAAGCTTCAAAGAACTGTGTTGTAAAATAGTAAGTGCAATATATATGGTGAAAAATATAAGAATTCAGTAATGAAACTATTTAAAAGGAGGCACAATTTATTCTTTTCAGCTGAATATGCAAAGTAAAAGGAATCACTAGAGAATGATAGCTTTGCAAATTCCCCAGTTCATTGACATCTTGTTTTTTCATTGATGGAGACCATTCCTAATTATAAACATAGAAACATAGAAATTTGACGACAGAAAAAGACCACATGGTCTATCTAGTCTGTCCTTCCATATCAACAGCTACAACAGTCCCCTTTTTACCTTTATAGATCCTCTGTGTTTGTCCCATGCTTTTTTGAATTCAGTTACTGTCCTCATCTGTACCACCTCCCCTGGGAGACTATTCCACGGATCCACTACTCTTTCTGTAAAGAAATATTTCCGCATATCACTCCTGAATCTATCTCCCTTCACCCTCATCCCGTGTCCCCTCTTAGCAGAACTTGCTTTCAATTGAAAGAGGCTCTCTCCCTGAACATTTATGCCACGGACGTAATTAAACATCTCAATCATATCACCTCTATCCCACCTTTCCTCTAAGGTGTACATATTAAGATCCTTAAGTCTGTCTTCATATGCTTTATAATGAAGACCACTAATCATTTTAGTAGCCACCCTCTGCACCGACTCCATCCTGTTCACATCCTTTTGAAGGTGCGGTCTCCAGAATTGCACACTATATTCCAAATGAGGTCACACCAAAGACTTATACAGAGGCATTATCACTTCCTTTTTTCTGCTAGCCATTCCTCTCCGTATGCACCCAAGTATCCTTCTAGCTTTTGCCGTCGCCTTTTCTACCTGTTTAGCTACTTTAAGATCATCAGACACAACCACGCCTAGGTCCCGCTCTTCTTTTGTGGACAGAAATACTTCATCCCCTATACTATATTGCTCCCTTGGATTGCTGCAGCCCAAATGCATGACCTTACATTTTTGTAACATTAAATCCCAGCTGCCAAATTCTAGACCATTCTTCAATCTTAGCTAGATCCCTCCTCATGTTATCCACATCTTCCTGGGTGTCTACTCTATTGCAGATTTTGGTATCATCCGCAAAGAGGCAAACCTTACCCGACAGCCCTTCCGCTATATCACTAACAAAGATGTTAAAAAGAATCGTACCAAGGACAGATCCCTGGGGCACACCACTGGTAACATCCTTCTCCTCAGAGTGAGCTCCATTTACCTGTACTCTTTGTCGCCTCCCACCCAACCAATTTCTAACCCAAGCAGTAACTTTAGGGTCCATCCCTAGGGTGCTCAGTTTGTTTTAGTGTTAGAGAATAAAAAAAAAAATTATCGATGGCGTTTGGATTTGTAATCTGTGCATGAATTTGATAGAGGTGATATAAATATATAATAATTCAAAATGACTAGAAATTGAAGAGAATTTTCCTAGGAGTAAAGGGAACAATATTTAGCCATATCAGTCACAAGATTAAGATAAACATCAGCATTTAACTTAATACACATATTCAGTGCCACTATTCCTATAGGTAGCAGCACTGCATATTTATGTATTGGCTGGTAACTGCACCAGCACTTTCCATTTAATTTAGGCTTGTAATTCAGCAGTCCTAAACTAAATGACTAATTTATTAATTTAACCAGATTACCACTACTGCTACTACTGAGCATTTCTAAAGCGCTACAGCGTACGCAGCGCTGTACAGACAAAATATTACTGATAAATGTTTAATTTTTTGGCCTGACTGCTACACGCCCAAATTTGGTGCACATTTGTTCAGAGAGCTTTGGATTATTTAAATCACTAAATATCTTGATGCTCTCTATATAACATTTAAAATTACACAGAAAAGCAAATTATGTTCATCATCAGATGGTGAATGCATCATTTGCTTTGAATATAGGGGCAAAAGCTTTTTTAGTTTAGGCACTAATGCAGTTTCAGAATGTTCTGCCTTTTACAGCTAGAAAATACTAGGGTACATTTATGTAATAATATAGATGATAGCAGAAAGAACCATGTGACCCAGTTATTCTTTCCACATTGCTAAGGATTCATACCAACTGCCAGTAGGGCCGGCCTGTCCACTAGGCAGGCTAGGTGGCCGCCCAGGGTGGCAGATCTCTGTGAGTGGCACATGGTCTGCCACTTCTGACCTCCTTCCGACAGGAAGTTGTCGAAGGGGGGTCAGAAGCAGCAGGCCATGTGTGCCAAAGCACATGGGCTCCCTGGGCCACTGCTGCCACACCAAGCCAAGCATTCCCTTTTCCACCGATCCCTGCCAACGGAGGGGGGAGGGCGGCAGAATCCCTTGGGCCGGATCTGACTGCCAGCTATAATGTATGACTACTTTTAGAATTTCTCTGTGTCCAAGATTGTCTTTTTTTTCTCTCTTCCTTCTTTGTATGCCACAATTTTGGAGAGAAGAACATACAAGCATGTTGCAGCTTCTGAGCTAAATAGAAGAAGTGGATTGAGAAACACTGCCTCTGATGCCACCATCATACCAGCCAATAGAATGGATTGAGTCATTCCCCCAGACTGGTTGCAAGGCTAAGAGCCCTATGTCAGTTAGTAAGAAGACTGCAGGTTGGGCAGACTTCTTCACAAGAAATGCCTGAAGCAGACAGGTGATGAAGGCAGCTGCATGTTTGTCAGTAAACATGTGAATTCTGAGTTGACTCATATGCAAGATCTATCCACTATGATAGCAGTATTGTAAAGTTTGAGTAACTGTATTAATATATTATTTAATTTATATCATATTAACCTTAATTAAATACCAGATGTGTGTATGGTTTTTGAGGTGCTTGGTCATCATCTTTTAAAATGGATAATCAAGTCAAACTACCAGGGTCTTCCTATCCGTTGTGTAAAAAGTATTATTCGACAGGTAAGAATTTGTTAATGTTGTGCTTGCTACTCCAGTATTTTTATATTCTTTTATACAGGAAAGGGGAGGGGGAGGGAAAGAGAATTTGGATATAGCTCAGATCTTTTCAGTTATAGATCAAGGTGAGTTGTGTTCAGCTACATTAATAACTTATGTTTCTCCAGGACCAAGCAGGAAGTCAGTCCTCACTTATGGGTGACGTCGGCGCCGACGGAGCCCTCGCGGAGCAATTTTCCCCAGCTTTCAAAGAAAGCCTTTGGGAATTGCAGCGCGCATGCGCGGTCGTCTTCCCGCCCGAGGGTGCCATCTTAGCCAGTCTTCTTTTTTCCGCGGAGCCCTACAGACGTCCCCGTCTTGTCCCCGCGAAAAAGTTGATTTTCTTCTTTATTTTATCCTTTTTTCTTTCGGTTCGACGCCGATCGTTTTCCCGCCCGGACTCGCGACGCCGGTCTCGAGTCCTCTTACTTTTTTTCGGTTTTTCTGACTTAGTCAGCTTTCGTTTTCGGTTTCCCTGGCAGCCCGGTCCTTTGACCTCGCAGGGGCCCTTTTTCCCCCGATGGCTGCCAGTGGGTTTAAGCGGTGTGGTCGGTGTGACCGAAATATGTCACTAACCGACACACACGACTTTTGCCTCCGCTGCCTGGGCCCGGATCATGAGGAACTGATCTGTGGGCCCTGCAGCAAACTGTCCTCAAAGGCGTTGAGAAGTCGGCGGCATCAGCGTGAGAGAATCTTCGCTGACCCCAGCCGTACCCGGACCTCGTCGGAGGCCTCCGCGTCGAAAGGCTCCAGCTCGGACCGTCGCCGGAGCTCCTCCGACCGGGGTTCTCCCTCCGGGGACCATCGTCGGAAGGAAAAACCCGCGAGGGCGGCGTCGGTGGACGCTCCTGGTTCCGCGAGGGCCAGGTCGCATAGCCCCGACAGCCGCCCCGGGTCCTTGGAGAAGGAACACATCCCGAAGCGACCTCGCCTGGAGTCGGAGATGCCTGCCCGGGTAAGTCCTGTGGTCCTTCTGGACTCGCCTCCGCGACAGCCGACGTCGGGCCCGACGCCGTCGGGGCCCGAGTCGGGGGCTGCTGGGTCACCTGAGCTCGGACTCAGGTTGACGGCCTTGGAGAGCAGACTGTCTGCCTTCATGGACCAGCAGAGGGCACTGCTCGCTGGCTTCGCTGGCGCCGCTGCCCCGACCGCCGGGACGTCGACGTCCAAGTCGACCCCGGAGACCGAGCCGATCCTCGAGTCGATGAGAACTCGAGTCGATCCTCGGTCGAGGTCACCCTCGGCTTCCCGTTCGGGACCGAGGTCGCCGACGCTGACTCCCTCGGCGTCGGGGCGGCTGGCGCCGCACCCTGCCCGGGCCAACCCCACCGAGTCCTCGTCGGAGTCGGTCTGGGAGTCTGAGGAGGAAGAGTCACCTGATTCTTTCCGGACTCGGTGTGTCCCATCGGACTCACCGGAGTCCGAGCCTCGGAAGCAGTCCCCCCCGGAGGATGCCCGGTTCTCGGACTTCGTTAGGGATATGGCCAAGGCTTTGGCCTTCCCTGCGGATCCCGAGGAGGAGCCTCGAGCCGAAGAGCTCGACGCCCTCCAGTATGACTCTCCCGCGAGGGAACACTTTACTGTGCCGGTTCCTCCTATGCTGGAACGGTTACTCTTCCGCATGTGGGAGAGTCCGGCCTCCTCGCCGGTCCTGAGCAAGCGGGTCGATTCTATCTATCGGGTCCGCAAGAGCCCTGGCTTTCAAAAGGCACAGCTGCCACACCATTCCATGGTAGTGGAATCGGCCATGCATCGTCTTAAGAGCCAGAAGATGCACTCCTCGGTGCCTCCTGGAAGGGAGGCCCGTAACCTGGATGGCCTTGGCAAGAAGTGCTTCCAGGGCTCTATGCTCGCATGTCGTGTCCAGACTTACCAGCTATACATGGGCATGTATCTCCGGGATCTGGCTAAAGAGCTAGCCGGATTCTCCGCTGGTCTCTCCGAGGAGCCCTTGCGGAGGTTCCTAGCCTTGTCCACGGGCATTCGGGAATGCTCAAAGTTCATGTCCCGAGCAGCCTATGATGGCTTTGAAGCCTCGGCTCGAGTGGCCGCAGCCGGCATCGGTGCCCGCCGACAGGCTTGGCTTCAGTCGTCAGACCTTGAGCCCTGGGTACAGGACAAGTTGGTCGATGTCCCCTGCCGAGGCGAAAACCTCTTTGGCAAGCCCATGGCGGAAAAGGCTGCACAAATTGAGACTGAGACTCTCACCAGGACCAGGCTTTCTAGGAAGACCTCCGCCCCTTCCCAGAAAAAGAAGGGCTCGGGGAAAAAGTCCTTTTACCCGAGGAAGGCGGCTGCCTACAAACAATACCCCCATTATCAGGCCCCTGCAGCTCCCCAACAGGGCCAGCAGGCCAAGGGACGGGGTAACGGGTCCCGTAGGCAGCAAGCCCCCAAGCCTGCACCACCAGCCCCTGCTCAGCAGGGTGGGGGCTTTTGACTCGCTCAGCATAGCCTCTCCCCCCCCGCTGGTTCCTCCCAGCACCGGAGGCCGGCTGGTTCACTTCGCCCACAGGTGGTCCAGCATCACCGCAGATGCCTGGGTGCTTCAGGTCGTGCGAGAAGGCTACCTTCTCCACTTCCATCAGGTCCCTCCCTCCTATTTTCCGGGAGAACCTCCGCGCCCCCCTCTGCACAGGGAGTTGCTCCTTCAGGAGTTAGCAGGTCTTCTGCAGGAACAGGCGGTGGAACCGGTGCCACACCACCTGAGAGGTCAAGGCTTTTATTCAAGGTATTTTCTGATACCAAAGAGAACAGGGGGCCTCAGACCCATCCTGGACTTGCGCAACCTCAACAAGTTCCTTGTGCGGGAGAAGTTCAAAATGCTTACCCTTGGAATCCTTCTGCCCTACCTCCAGCAGGGAGATTGGCTATGCTCCTTGGATCTAAAGGATGCCTACACGCACATCCTCATCCACCCAAGCCACCGCCAATACCTAAGGTTTGTGGTGGCAGGAAATCATTACCAGTACAGAGTACTGCCCTTTGGCCTGTCCTCCGCACCGCGAGTCTTCACAAAATGTCTCGCGGTCGTGGCGGCCCATCTCCGGCTTCACGGCCTCTATGTCTTTCCGTACCTCGACGACTGGCTCATCAGAGCAGCGTCCGCTCAGGAGGTCACCAACGCCACGTGCCGCACGGTGACTCTGCTGCAGCACTTGGGCTTTGTTATAAACTTCGCAAAGTCCACTTTGCTCCCCTCACAGGATCTCGAGTTCATCGGCGCAAGGCTGCACACTCCTCAGGCGCGAGCGTACCTACCGCTCGACAGGGCTCAACGGCTCATGGACCTAGCCGACCGCTTTCGCAGCCAGCCCCTGGTCTCCGCCAGGCGCTTCCTGAGACTGCTCGGCCATATGGCTTCCACCGTCCATGTGACCCCCAATGCCCGCCTGAATATGCGGTCTGCTCAATGGTGTCTCCGCCAGCAGTGGCGACAAGCCACGGGCGGCCTAGCAGACCTAGTGCGCGTCTCCGAGCCGCTGGTCTCGTCCCTCCGGTGGTGGCTCCGGCAGCCGAACCTGATATTCGGAATGCCTTTCCAGTCACCTCAGCCGACCCGGGTGCTAACCACCGATGCATCCCTCCTGGGCTGGGGAGCACATTGCCAAGAGGCATGTACTCAGGGCCTCTGGTCCACGTGGGAGTCTGCTCAGCAGATCAACTTCCTGGAGCTCAGGGCGATCCGCCTAGCTCTCAAGGCCTTCTCCCACCTGACTTCCCAACAGTCCGTCCTTGTCCAGACGGACAATCAAGTTGCCATGTTCTACGTGAACAAGCAGGGGGGCACGGGCTCCTTCCTCCTCTGCCGGGAGGCACAGAAGCTCTGCTCTTGGGCCGTCAGTCACGGCATTCTCCTCAGGGCAGTTTATCTCCCGGGCCAAGAAAATTGCCTTGCAGACAAACTCAGCAGGGTCCTCCAGCCGCACGAGTGGCGTCTGGATCCCTTGGTAGTTCAGAAGCTCTTCCTCAAGTGGGGTCTCCCCACGGTGGATCTCTTTGCCAGTCCTCACAACCGGCAGCTTCCTCGCTTCTGCTCTCGTCAGCCACACCCCCTTCAGGTTGCGGCGGACGTCTTTCTGATCTCGTGGTCGGGGAGCCTTCTGTACGCTTTCCCTCCCATCCCGCTAGTCTCTCGGACTCTTTTCAAGGTTCTCCGAGAAAAAGCCTTCATGATCCTGGTGGCCCCTCGCTGGCCCAGGCAGCCGTGGTTTCCGCTCCTGCTGCAACTGGCGGTGGAGGATCCAATCCCTCTGGGGGTACAACCGGATCTCCTCACTCAGGATCAGGGGTCCCTCCTGCACCCCAACCTCAGGTCTCTCAACCTCATGGCCTGGCTGCTGAGAGGGTAGTCCTTGCTCCCCTTCTCCTGCCGGCGGAGGTGGAGGAGGTCGTCTTGGCTTCGCGACGGCCTTCTACCCGCAAATGCTACGCCCTTAAATGGCGTCGCTTTGCAGTCTGGTGTACCCAACAGTCTCAGGATCCCTTCTCCTGCCCGGTGTCGGTGATCTTGCAGTACTTGCTGCACCTCTCTAATCTGGGACTTAAGTCCAACTCCGTCAAAGTTCACCTCAGTGCTCTTTCAGCACATCATGTGCCGGTGGACGGCAGACCTCTCTCCAATGACCCTCTCGTAGCGAGGTTTCTCCGAGGTCTCCTTCTACTTAAACCACCTCTGCGCCCGCCAGCGCCTGACTGGGACCTGAATGTGGTTTTGCAGCGGATCACCTGTCCGCCTTTTGAACCTATGGCTACCTGTTCTCTCCGTTTTCTGTCTTGGAAAACACTGTTCTTGATAGCCCTCACTTCCGCTAGACGCGTAAGTGAATTGCAGGCCCTCGTGTCTGATCCCCCTTACACTAGGTTCTACAAGAATAGGGTGGTCCTACGGACTCATCCGAAATTTCTGCCTAAAGTGGTCTCCCCTTTTCACATCAATCAGGAGGTGGTACTTCCAACCTTCTTTCCCAGACCACACTCCAGCCGAGCTGAGACGGTCCTCTATACCCTGGACTGTAGAAGGGCTCTGAACTTCTACCTTGACCGTACGCGGGAGCACCGTAAAGCTGCTCAGCTTTTTGTGTCTTTTGACCCCAATAGATTGGGGCTCCCGGTCTCCAAGCGTACTCTGTCCATCTGGGTTGCGGACTGTATCACTTGGGCTTATGGGGCAGCCGGACTCTCCTTAGAAAGTAGAGTCACGGCTCATTGCGTTCGGGCGAAGGCCACGTCAGTGGTTTACCTCCGCTCTGTTCCGCTGGCAGACATCTGCCGGGCCGCTACTTGGTCTTCGAGCCAGACTTTTGCGGTCCATTACTGTCTCGAGAGGGAGTCCCGTAGGGACAGTGCTTTCGGACAGGCAGTCCTCCGTAATCTCTTTGAGGTCTGAGCAACTCCTACCCTCCATCCCGGATGTGGGCTACCGGTGGGGGATAATTCAGCGAAGATTCTATCCTTCTGTGCTGCTGAGCTAGAGGGAGCTCATTTTTGTGCTTAGGGTCTCCGGTAGCCTTGAGCTTGGGAGTCCCATAAGTGAGGACTGACTTCCTGCTTGGTCCTGGAGAAAGCGTAGTTACTCACCTGTAACAGGTGTTCTCCAGGAGCAGCAGGAATCAGTCCTCACTACCCTCCCTCCTCCCCTTGGAGTTGCAATCGTCTGCTTATGTTCTTTTTGCAAATTTTTATGCTGTCTTTTTTAGCTATGTCATCTGACTGGCTAAGATGGCACCCTCGGGCGGGAAGACGACCGCGCATGCGCGCTGCAATTCCCAAAGGCTTTCTTTGAAAGCTGGGGAAAATTGCTCCGCGAGGGCTCCGTCGGCGCCGACGTCACCCATAAGTGAGGACTGATTCCTGCTGCTCCTGGAGAACACCTGTTACAGGTGAGTAACTACGCTTTACTTTGGTTATTAGTCATTTCATATTTGTGATAGCATAAAATGTGAGTATTCACTACTCGTTTTCGATTTCTACTTGCACATCCAAGTTCTAAAAAAATACAACTTTATAACTGTAGGTTACAGTCCAAAATTAGTCCTCCTTAGTCCATCTAAAACTTTTCAAATAGGTAGTCCTCTTGGGCTGCAAATATTCTGGGTTTTGGTATAGTTCTCTGACAACAGAATTGAACTAAACACAGTGTTTAATTCATGAATACCATAACCTTATCAGACCTTCATTGCACAACTGTCCTCACCTGTCAGGAGCAAAATTTTCTGATTGGCAGGATTGAAATTCTACAGAAAAAAAAATAAATGTATCAGTAGCAGAAAGCCTTTATGTGAGAATTCCACTTTCTATTTGGATTAGCTATTATGACTGGATTTTTAGAAGCTGAATACTACTTCATATCTTTGAGCATTATGTATATAAATTTATAACCGTTCGCATGGTTGTAAGATCCGTGGATACATTTTAACCACAAATTTTATGCTAATTTTCAATGTGAAAGTACACTCCAAGGCAGAATTAACTTTCTGCATTTATATGCCAATAGATATTGGTGCTAAATTCATGTATATTGTAAAATACAAAAATAAGTGCCAGTTTTATTCATGGTGTGTCTATTTTCAGCCTTTAGGAATCTATATATTGCATAAAAGTAGGGGCTATATTTTATGGGAGCCTACTTTTATGTGTGTGTACACTGGGACAATGTTATAAGGGCCTGTGAGCATGCAAAAGTCACTTATAAAATAATCCTATAAGTATGCTAAGGAGCCTAGAGCAGAAGGAAATGTTTATTTCAAATTTTCTATACCACCCTTCACAAGGTATCAAGGCAGTTTACAATAATTATTACAATAAAATACAATAAGAGTTTAAAAAAATGAATTAATTAAAATTACCATAATAAATGTAAAATATAAAAAAGAAATGGAATTGGAGAAAAAAAAGAATACTAATGCATTGGAATTAATCTAACCAAGAAAAGTCAAAGCAAAAGACTAGAAGAATAAAATAAAATAAGTCATGTGCTGATATGAAGCCATAATCCAAGCCGAGGATATAGGTCCTGGAAAGTGAAGGAGAAATAATAGGTTTTAAGGGCAGTTTTAAATTTGGTAAATTAAGTTTCACGACGTTTGTTGTGGTAGCGAGTTCCAGAGATGAGGGGCTAGAAAGTAAAATGCAGCATGACAAGTGGATTCAAGTCTGGCTTGACTGTGTTTACCTGACAGTACATATATATTTTTTACACCCATATCTTTAACCACATCCTCTGAGAGAAGTAGTCTTCTACCTTGGAGAAGTAAGGTGTGTGCTTTTTGCCAAGTGTTTCTGAAAGTTATTAAACATTCTGACATTAGCTTTTAAAATTGCAGTGTAATGCTTAATTATTCATTCTTTGATGCTGAGACTGTGAGGTTTAAAGTGAAATGCATCCCGTAAAGGTGCTAATATTGCATCTTGTTTTTATCCTTTGCTTTATTTTCTTTTTTGTTTGTATAGGTGTCTTTTCTTTGGACAAGCAGGAATGAAGGCCTCACGTATGGATGATGTCACCAATGGAGCCCTGCACAGGAATGGTCCTCAGTTTCCATTAGAAGCTTTTGGGAGGCTCCACCACGCATGTGCACCTGTTTTCCTGCCTGCCACAGTGCCATCTTTTCCAATCTTTGTTTTCCACGAAGCTTTCCAGTGGCACACATATAATTTTTCCCCCTCCGGAGAGGTTGGTTTTTCTCAACTTTTCATCACCGCCTGTTGTCAGTAGCATTGGCTGAGTGTCAGCAATTTTTTCTTTTTCTTTTCTCTCTACCATTTCTTTCCTGCAGTTGGCACCATCGAGCCGTTTGGCCTCAGACATGTCCCAAAAGTCAGCCAGCAATTTTAAGAAGTGCACCAAATTTTGCCCGGACCATCTCAGTCACTGACTGGCAGAACTGATGCCTTCAGTGCTTGGGTCCCGACCACTAGCCCTCTTCTTGTAACCCATGTCTGCAGATGACAAGGAGGAGCCTGGAGGGTCAGGAAAATCATAGGGAGTTCCTCTTCAGGCCTTTGGATTCAGCCTCTTCGGCAACAGATTCAGCCTCTGTGGAGGCATTGGCATTGAGGGGAGCTTGACTACACTCGGAACCGAGGGGCCACAGTGGCCTGGAGTGACAACCCTCAATAGACCTTCAAGAATCAAGGAAGGACTCTGCATTGACATCATCCACATCGAAGGGGGCATCCGAGCATCGTGATAAAACCGTGCATCGGTATCGCAGCTCTTCCTGATGCAACACAGGAAGCAATGGCTGGGAACAGCCCTCCAAAGTTCCCTGGCAGGAGGACTCGTCCCCTGGAGTGTGCAGGAGGGACGCTGTTCATCCCCTGATGTCCCTACCATCGGCAATTCCTTGACAGGGATACAGGAATTGGTGGCCAAGCTGGCACTTCTAGCCCCACAGCCTTCAGAAATAGCAGTCTGGGAGGAGCACTTCCAGGTCCTCGAGGCCCAAATAGTGGTGGTGCTGGCTAAGCAACAGGCTGACCCTTCAGGGCCGGGGACATTGTTGCTGCAGATTGTGCAGTCGATTCTTGAGACTCATGAGTTGCCAGTCAATGCAGTTGCATCGGTGCATTGATTGGAATCGACAACGGTCCCCATAGAAGCCGTTTCCCTCTCGAGTGTATTGGGGTCCAGTGCCCCAGTGAGACTGTCTTGTAAATGCTCTACCTCTCTGTGCAGTCAGAGGGAGCTCTGGGAGGAGATCCGCTGATATTTTGACTTCCTTTCTGAGTCTGAATCTGATGGCTGGGAAACCAAGCTGGAATTTGAGGTGTCTGGTGACAGGTCTGTCAAGTTTCTGTTGGACCTCTCTCCTCCACATGAGCATTGGAAGTCTGCTCCAGAAGACATATCTTTTCAGGATTTTGTCAGGGATATGGCCATGGCCACCCATTTTCCTTGGAGGCAGAGGACAAACCCAGGGCTGAGGAACTGGAGATCCTCCAGTACCCTTTGGCCCCAAAGGGGGCTGTGACATAGCCGGTGCAACGGATCCTGCAGAGGCTGCAAATGCGGATGTGGGAGAACCCTCTCATGATACCATCAGTTAGCAAGCAGATGGAGTTGATGTACCAGGTCCAGAAGGCCCCGGGGTTCAAGAAGCCTCAGCTTCCATACCACTTCTTGGTGGTGGAGTCTGCCATGAAGCGAATAAAGAACTATAAGGTTCACTCCTTGACGCTCCTGGGCAGGGAGGCACGGACCTTGTACTTCTTTGGCAGGTGGGGTTTCCAAAGCTCCAAGCTGGTGGCCAGGGTCCTATTGGGGTCTTCGTCTTTCCCTACTTAGACGACTTGCCTATGATGAGCGCCACCTCAACGGGGATCTAGCAGTCAACTCAACTGAGTATCCAGGTGCTCGAACTGTTGAAGTTCATTGTCAACTACCGTAAATCCCACCGTCAGCCCTCCCAACAATTGGAATTCATAGGAGCCCTCCTTGACACCTTTCAGGCTCGGGTTTTTCTTCCGATGGATCTCATGCAGAGGCTGATGGCCTTAGTCCACGATACCCAGCAGAGGTGATAATGGTGCGCAGGTTGCTGAAGATGCTCTGTCATATGGCCTTGACAGTGCACGTCACTTCCCTGGCCATCACCTGTTGATGAGACAAGCTCAATGGACTCTCAGTACTCAATGGAGACAAGCCACTGGTCAAGCCCCTGCACTGGTGTCTGGACTTGCTCAAAGGCCTCCCTTTTCAGACATCGCCTCCCCAGTGGACACTGAAGACTGATGCATCCAAGCTTGGCTGGGAAACTCACCTGGTTAGCCTGCACACTTAAGGCGTGTGGTCCGAGCAGGAGAGTCTTCACCAGATCAATTTTCTGGAACTCCAGGACATAGTGAATGCCTTCTGGGCATTCAGGGTCCACATTGCCAACCAGATTGTCCTGATTCAGACCAAGAATCAAGTGGTGATATACTATGTCAACATGCAGGGAGGCAGGGGCTCATATGTCCTGTGCTAGGAAGTGGTCCGCTTGTGGAAGTTTGCCATCGCCCACAGGATGGAATTGAGAGCCACCTACCTGCTCGGGGAACTCAATTCCTTGGTGGACCAGCTGAATAGCATCCTCCAGCCGCACGAGTGGACTTTGAAAAGGCAGGTCATGGGCAGGATGTTTCGGGAGTGGGGTACCTCCTTGATAGATCTCTTTGCTATCCACAAAATGCCCAGGCGGGCCAGTTCTCCTCCAGAGTGGCATATAAAGGCCTACTAGCACCAGGCGCCTTCCTTCTGCACTGGGGAGTAGGCCTGTTCTACGCATTGACACCAATTCCTCTTGTGGCGAAGACCTTGCTTAAACTCCAGGCCAACAGGGGCATGATGATCCTCATTCTGCCATACTGGCCCAGGCAGCCATGGTTCCCTCTGCTGCTTCAATTCTCTCAGTAAGAGCCCCTACAACTGAGCTCTGCCCCAGATCTCATCTTGCAGGAGTTCAGGACTTTGCTTCACCCCAACATACGATCCTTGCCTCTCACAGTGCGGATGTTGAGCAGATAGGTTAAGCTCAAACAGAACTATCTGAGAGCTTCACAGACATCCTTCTGGCCTCCCATAAAGCTTCGATGAGGAAGTCCTATGCATTTAAATGGAAGAGGTTCCCCTCCTGGTGCGCTGACTGGGCGTTGGATCCCTTCTTCTGCACAGTGGAGAAGTTGCTCGAGTACCTCCTGCACCTCTCAGAGTCTGGTCTTAAGTCCAATTCTGTCAGAATCCACCTGAGCCTGATTGGAGCCTACCATCACAACTTGGAGGGGAAGCCCACATTGGCTCAGCCCTTGGTGGTTCAGCTCATGCAGGACTTGCTCTTCTCTAAGCATCCTGTCAAGCCCCTGGCGGTGGCTTGGGACCTTAATGTGGTTCTGGTGCAACTCTTGTTGACTCCCTTTGAGCTGCTGGCTTCTTGTCCTTTGAAGATCCTGACTTGGAAGGTCTTATTTCTGGTGGTGATCACCTTGACATGTCATGTCAGTGAGCTCCAGACTCTGGTGGCTCACCTACCTTATATCAGGTTTCATCACAGTAGAGTGGTCCTGCGCAGTCATTCGTGTTTCCTTCCATCTTAATCAGTCAGTTGTGTTGCCTACCTTCTTTCTCAGGCCTCACACCCACAGTGGGGAGGTGGCACTGCACATGCTGGACTGTAAGCGAGCCCTGACCATCTACCTCGAGTGGACGAAGGCCTACTGAAGGTCTACCCAATTTTTGTTTCTTTTGACCCCAGTAAGCTGGGAGCTACTGTTTCCAAACACATTCTCTCGATTTGGCTAGTAGACTGCATCTTTCGCTTATGCTGAGGCAGGACTCAGCCTTGATAATCGTGTCACAGCTCACAGTGTCAGAGACATGGCTGTGTCCATGGCCAACTTGCGCTTGGTCCCCATGGAGGAGATCCACAGGGCTGCAGTGTGGTCTTCAGTCCACATATGCACATCGCATTACTGTCTGGATGGAGATGCCCTACATGACAGCAACTTCGGCTAGGCCATACTCTGGCATTTCTTTGGGGATTAAGTTCCAACTCCTTTCACCTGGCCCTCATACTGTCTGTCTAGGCTACGAAAAAGAAACTTTCTCGGTACGAGTGTTGCTTGCTTCACAAATATGCTGAAGATGCTGAATCAGTTAGGTCCCCCAGGGGGACTACGTTTGCTGTTCCCTTTTATTCTTCAGTTTTGATTTGCCCCTGGGAGTCCCATATGTGAGGACTTCATTCCTGCTTGTCCACAGAGAAAGCATAGTTACTCACCTGTAGCAGGTGTTCTCCATGGACAGCAGGAATAAGTCCTCATAATCCTCCCACCTCCCTCAAGAGTTGTCTTCTGCTACAGCTTTGATATTTTACTGGAGAAGATGGTGCCATAGAAGGTGGGAAGGCAGGTGCGCAAACGCAGTGGAGCCTTCTAAAAGCTTCCAATGGAAGCTGTGGAGCATTCCTGCATAGGGCTCCGTCAGTGATGCCACCCATACTTGAGGACTTATACCTGCTGTCCATGGAGAATACTTGCTATAGGTGAGTAACTATGCTTTCTCTTTTTGATTAGGTTACAAGTTTCAATGGCACACTTTTTAAAGAATGTTTTTAAAATATTTAAAAATGCACCTTTAAAGTACAAAATTGAAAATTGGATTGATTTATATACTTGACTCTTTTATTCCTAGAAGGTATAATTCTCAGTCCTTGTTTTCAAATTTCACTGTAGTTCACACATATGCTCTTTCTCTTTGGTTCCCATGCTCTTCACTAAGTCATGAATCTTTTTAAGCTGTAAATAGCACATTTTAACCAGATAATATATGTAAAGAAAGTGTAAGATAGCTACTTTAGATAGCAGCTCTGATATCCCAGTATGTAGACTATAAAAATCCAATACATAGTTATATGCAAATATGTAATTTTGCTTCTACTAGGGGCAATTTTCAGACTTTGTGCATACTTTGTGGGTACTTTCAGACTTTACACCATAGGAACATAAGATATGCCATATTGGTTTAGACCAGGGGTGGGCAATTCCGGTCCTGGAGAGCTGCAGACCAGTCAGGTTTTCATGATGTCCCTAATGAATATTCATGAGATCTATTTGCATCCACTGCCTTCTATTGTATGGAAATAGGTCCATGAATATTCATTAGGGACATCATGAAAACCTGACTGGTCTGCGGCCCTCCAGGACTGGAATTGCCCACCTCTGGTTTAGACCAAAGCCCAGTATCTTGTTTCCAAGAGTGGCCAATGCAGTTTACAAGTACCTGGCATGATCCCAAACGGTAGAAAAATTCCATGCTGATTATCCCATGGATAAGCAGTGTATTTTCCCCAGTCCACTTTCATAATGGTTTATGTTTGTGAACTGGGGCAGTCACAACCCCAATCACCCCACTGGACAGGCCAAATGGGCCATGCTGGCCTCCATCCACCACCACTGACCATGCAACTATAATGCTATGTTACTTTTCAGGGCATATACATATATGGATCCAAAAATACATCCTTCTCTGAGTCTCCCTCCGCCCCCTGGAAATTGATTCTCTTTGAAAATTGACCTTGGAAAAATACATAACAAATTTGTTTCTACAGTTTGTATGGGTACTTCTCTCACATGAACTGTAGGTTTGTAAACTTATGTGCATAGTTTTGGAGTTGTAAAAGAATTCACAAAAGTACTAACCCCACCTCTAACCCAACTCGCAAGTATGCCTTTCTTATATGTGCATAGAGGCTTATGCACATGTAGGGGGTAACTGTTTTATGCACAAAATGTCTTTTGAAAATTACCTCTATTATGATTTGATGTGCTGTTTTGTTTTAAATTAGGTTCATTCCATGCATTGTGAAATTTACCTATATTTTTGTTAATTTCTATATTTATAACACATTTTCTGCTGATGATAATGTAACCAGGTCCTTCAGGGTTTAGATTATCTACATAGCAAGTGCAAGATCATCCATACAGATATAAAACCAGAAAATATATTGATGTGTGTTGATGATACGTATGTGCGCAGAATGGCTGCTGAAGCTACTGAATGGCAAAAGGCTGGTGCTCCCCCACCTTCTGGTTCAGCAGGTAACAATTTTACCTTATGCTACTTTATACTACTTAAGGTCAAGGAAATTGTCTAAACAATTTAATAAAAAGGTGAGGCTGGTTGCCCAGTGGTGTAAGAGTTCCAGGTTTAATGCCCAGTTTCTTCACATTAGATCTATCAAGAGTGTTCATAGCACTCAGGTAGGAAAGAGACTTGCATGCCACATGAATAGTACTGCCTTATTTTTTTTAAATTTTATTTTGGATTTTTAAATACAGATTCATATAGTAAATCAAGGATAGTAAAACTCTATTAAATAACATTGGTTAATATTTTTTCTTTATTTTTCACAATCACTCAGTTCACCAAAGGTTGAGAAGGACAATAAAAACAAAAAGTGGAAAAAGAGAACGCACAATACCTATAGCTTTCTAAAGGGTGACCATTGTATAGGATCCCACATCTGCCTTTAACCCTACATACATGAGAATTAAGTCAGAGCAAAAACAATAAATAGAAAGATCTTATATCACAATTACAGCTTTAAGAAAATTTTTCAGCTGTAATGAATCAAAGAAGGTGAACCCAATTCCTCAAAATCTGTGATGCACTTGCACAAAAATGTAAAAAAGAAGTTGCACCTACATTAAGCACTTACTCTTTCAAGTCAACACAAAGTGCTCCAATCCCCCTGCTTCTCCGCTCTCCAGTCATCTCCCTTTTAGCAAAATAGTATGTCTTGGCAATATTTTTTAAATTTATATTATTTTATTTACATTCTCTTATATACCGCGCTATTTACATTCTCTTATATACCGTTATTTACATTCTCTTATATACCACGCTATATCAATCCCTTTGACACTGGTTATCTTCAAATTATCTCTCAAGTAGGTTTTCCACATTTCTGTTGGGGCCAAAAGTCTTGTCTTTGGGAAGCTGGAGTCTTAAATTTGTGCATCTAATTAAATTGTCCTTGGCCTCTTTCTTTCTTTGCAAGAATATTATTATTATTTTTATTAAAATTTCATATACTGCCCTTCACAATAGCAACAGGATGGTCTACATGATAATTTTTCACATAGGACGCTCCCATAAATTGAAGTGAAGTCATTTGGTTCCCAGCAGTTATCACATGTTCTAAATTTACAGAGCCTAACAACTTACTCCCCTAGTTTGGCCACTGCTAGCGTAAATTAACTTGGAAGTTTCTACCCTAACCACTGTCTCCCAGAAACACACAAGGGACACCTTCTGGGAGTTGTTATAGCTTTCTCTAGTACCCCCACGTAAAAGGACAACAGTAGGCATTGGGAACCCTCATCTAAGTGGAAGGCAACAAACTGACCTGCCCCCATTTTCACTAGCAGGCTCCTTGTAAACTCCCACACCAGCCTGCTCCTCTCATGACTTCAGTTGTCCTCGACTTTACTTGTAGAGGCCTCTGTACACTAACTTGCCAATTCAGTGCTTGAACACCTCTCAACTTTACAAGCTGAGGCACCCTTGAGGACATCAAATCAATTAAAATGCCAGCTTTTTGTGACTGTTAGGGAGGAGACGTACCACTGGAGCTCAGAATAGCATTGAGCTCCACTGGGAACTGTTTAAAAAAAAACAAAAAACCTTCCCTTTCTGTGTCTCTCAGGGGATAGTATATCCAACATTAAATGGTCATCTGTATCAGTTTTTAAGAAAAGTAGAATGATGGCAAATAAGAACTTCAAAGTCTATCTAGTCTGCCATTTTTCCTTCTCATACCTCAAATTCTACTTGGTCTATGGTTATCCCTTTGCATTTTGGGCTCTCTTTTTTATGTTTATTGCTTACCTTTTTGAACTACACTACTGTGTTTGCCTGCATCATCTCTACTAAAACATTGTTCTCGAGGAACAAGCAGGAAGTCAGTCCTCACATATGGGTGACATTGGCACAAATGGAGCCCGTGCGGAGCATTTTTCCCAGCTTTCAAAGAAAGCCATTGGGAATGCCACCATGCATTCATGGTCTCCTTCCCGCATAGGGGTGCCATCTTGATCAGTCTCCCTTTTTCTGCAGAGCCCTTCGGATGCACGTCCTGTATCTCGGAAAAAGTTTCTAATTTTTTTCTCTGTAATTCCGGTTTCCCAGTCCTCTTCCCGCTGTCCCCAGTGCCCTTGCTTCGGCAGCAGGCCCCGGGACTTCGTTGTTTTTCATTTACTTCATTTTTCTCGAGTTTGGTCTCCAGCGTGTTTTTGCGCCCTTTTCAACCGCTGGCCGTGTCAAAGGTCTTCAACCTTGTGGGAATTTTTGGCCCCCATGGTCTCCGGTTTCAAAATGTGTGACGGTTGCTCCAAAAATATGTTGCTCACGGACACCCACGACTGTTGTCTTAGGTGCATAGAAGCTGACCACAACCCGGAGCTCTACTCCCTTTGTAAAAAGATTTCCTCCAAGACCATACAGAGCTGTAAGCAGAAACTGGATAATATTTTCTGCAAGATGGCCCTGGTGTCCCAGGTAGCTTCCAGCTCCACCGACCCACAGCTTTTGGGGTCCCCCGCAGTTGCTTCGCGACCTTGGTGACACTCTGAGCAGGGTTCTCCTGAAAGGTAGTGGAAGAAGAAGGCCTCGAGGACCCTGTCGGGGGCTCCAGACAAATGTGAGCGTTCTCGCGCTCAGTCCCTCAGCCCCCCTCGGCAGTCTCTCGAGTCGGAGAGGAAGTGGCCTTGAAAAATACCTCGCACAGATATGGAGGCCTCCGGCAATGGCGCCCGGTTTCCCAAGAGTCATCCCAGTGAGGACCCCCTCTCCTCCTTGATGCCAGACCCGGTCACCCCGGCTTGTGAGGGAACCCAGTAGAGGTCTCAATCTCCATCCTGTCTGGCTTGTCCCCGGAAAAGGTTGATTTTTCAGCCTGAGTTTCATACTTGCCCCCGGTATTGCACCAGTACTCTTCCCGCCACCTGCTGTCCCAACATTGAGTTCGGGTCCTTTTGTAGTTTTTTTCCTCTTTGGCGTCTTCACACCTTTTTTCCAACTGGCAGCTTGGAGGGTCTTTGACCTCACTGGGGTACTTTTTTCCCCATGGCTATCAGTAGTTTGAAAAGTGTGATCGGTGTGCCAAAATTATGTCTTTGACCGACACACACGACTGCTGCTTTCGCTGTCTTGGGTCGGACCATGACCCCACAGCATGCAGTTTCTGCAAAAAGAGGTCCAACAAGGCCCTCAAGAGCCGCCAGCAGCAGCATGATAAGTTTTTCCCCGGTATCTCTGAAGACCAGGGCCTCATCTGAAGCCACAGCATCTTGGGGCGGCTCTACGGAACCTGAGCAGCACCATGGTTCTTTGGAGAGGGGGTTTCCCTCGATGGAACCCAAGAAGAAGAAGAAGATGACCTTGAAGGCGGTGTTCCTGGACGGATCCGACATGCCGGGTATGTCCCAAGCCAGGTCCTGCAGTCCGGGATGCTCGTCTGAGGGATCGGAGAGGGAACAGCCTACAAAGGTCCCCCGAAAGGACGCGACCTTGGACCAGCCTCGGTCGCCAGACACCATCTTTATCAAGAATTCCCCTTCGGGGGAACCGACGTCGGGCCCGATTCCTTTGGTGCCTGCCCCAGTGGCTGTGGTGCCTTCTGGCCTGGAGACCAGAATGGCAGCCCTGGAGTGAGGTTTGTCTGCCTTCATGGACTAGCAGCGGGCAATGCTGTCCGGTACGACGGGTTCCTCTGTCCTGAACACCAGGCCCTCGACATTGAAGACGTCCCTGGATGCTGAGCCGATCCTCGAGACCCTTCAGCCTCAAGACGATCCTCAGCTGAGGTCTCGATTCAGTTCCCACTTGACAGGGCCGCAGTCGTCACCAGCTAGTGCACTCGGCGCCAGCCCCAGGTTCTCTGAGGGCCTTGGGCCGGGGTCAGCCCCAGGGCTCTCTGATCATCCTTCCATCGAGTCCTCAACGGACTACTCCGAGTGGAAGACGGAGGACGAGGAGTCGCCCGACACCCATTGCCATCACGATGTCCCCTCGGACTCTCCCACTTCAGAGCCCCGGTGGCAGTCTCCACCAGAGGACATGGCGTTCCTTGACTTCATCGGGGACATGTCTAAGCCCCTAGCATTCCCAATGGAATCAGAGGAGGATCATCGGGCCGAAGAGCTAGAAATCCTGCAGTACGAAGCCTCTCCGAGAGAATCGCTTACAGTGCCCATTCTTCCCATCCTGGAATGGCTAATGCTCCATATGTGGGGGACACTGGTATCTGTGCCAGTGGTGAGCAAGCGGCTCGACTTGCTGTATTGAGTCCGCCAGAGCCCGGGCTTCCAGAAATCACAGCTGCTGCACAACTCCATGGTAGTGGCCATGCGTTGACTGAAGAGTCAGAAGACGCACTCCTCGCACGCACTTTGGTCGCATTCGGCACAAAGTGTTAACAGGGCTGGATGGTCATCGGCATGTACCTGAGAGACCTGGCTTTGAGTCGGCAGCTCAAGTAGTGGTGGTAGGCATCAGCGCCAGGCTTGGCTACAGTTGAACGATCTCGAACAATGGGTTCAGGAGAAATTAGTCAGTCCCAGTTCAGGCCTTGCCAGCTCCCCAGCAGGGTCAGCAGGCCAAGGGAAATGGGTATGGCCCTTGTAAGCAGAAGGCTCCCAAACCCCAGGCATCTGCCTCGGCCCAGCCAGGCGAGAGCTTTTGACTCCTGGGGCATAGCCTCTCCACCCCAAGGAGGTCAGCAGTCCACAGGGGGACATCTGATCCATTATTCCCAAAGGTGGCTAACTATTACCACCGATTCCTGAATACTTTGAGTGGTCAGGAAGGGCTACCTCCTCCATCTGACTCAGACACCTCCCCCTTTCTGGGAGAGCCCCTCAGGTCTCCCCTTAACCGGGACCTTCTACTGAAGGAGCTCGCAGGTCTTCTTGAGGACAAAGTGGTAGAATAAGTACCCCGCCATCTCAGGGGAAAGGGGTTCTACTCCAGATACTTCCTCATGCCAAAAAGGCATGAGGCCCATCCTTGCCCTGTGCAACCTGAACAAGTTCCTGGTGAGGGAGAAGTTCAAAATCCTCTCCCTTGGAACATTGCTGCCTTACCTCCAGCAGGGAAATTGGCTATGCTCCTTGGATCTGAAGGATGCTTATACCCACATCGTCATTCACCCCAACTACAGGCAGTACCTGCGGTTCATGGTGGGGGGGGGGGGCACTACCAATACAGGGTGCTGCCTTTCGGCTTGGCCTCTGCCCCAAGGATCTTCACATAATGCTTGGCAATCGTAGCCGCCTTCCTCTGCCTCCTGGTCGATTGGCTCATCAAAGGAGGCACAGCCTCAGAGGTGCAGCAGGCAACTGCATGCACCATCCAGGTCTTGCAACACTTGGGGTTTGTAATAAACTACCCCAAGTCTCACCTCCTCCCAACACAATGTCTGGAGTTCATAGGGACAAGACTGGACATCCTCCAGGCAAAGGCCTTCCTGCCCTGAGACTGAGCCGACTGTCTCAGGGCCCTGGCCCTGGGCATCTAGCACCACCCTTCAGTACCTGCTCAGCTCCTCCTGTGCCTGCTTGGGCACATGGCCTCCACAGTCCACTTCATCCCAGATGGCCACCTCCACATGAGGGCCACGCAGTGGAGCCTTCGTGACCAGTGGACATGGGACACCTCCGGGACTAAGTCTTAGTGACCCACCAGTTGGCGGACTCCCTGACCTGGTGGCAGACTCCCCAATACCTCGAGGCGGGGATGTCCTTTCAGGCCCCGAGCCCCTCAAAGGTCCTCATCATGGATGCCTCCTTGCTTGGCTGGGGAGCCCACTGCGAGGAACTCTGCACCCAGGGCAGCTGGTCGCAGGACAAGAGTAACCAGCAAATCAACCTCTTGGAGCTACGGGCGATAAACTTAGCCCTCCAAGCCTTTTGCCACTGCCTACGTCATCAGCCAGTGTTGATCCAGATGGACAACCAGATGGTAATGTTCTATGTGAACAAATAGGGGGGCACGGGGTCTCATGCTCTCTGTCAAGAGGCAGTAGTCCTCTGCTCCTACGCAGTCTGGCAGGGTATACTCCTGCGGGCAGTATACCTGCCAGCCCAGAACAACTCACTGGCCGACAGATTGAGCAGGGTCCTCCAGCCGCATGAGTAGCAACTGGACACTAGTGTGACCGACCAGCTCTTTCAGCTCTGGGAGGAATCCAAGATAGACCTGTTTGCCAGCCTGGACAACTACTAGTTGCCCCACTTCTGCTCCTGACAGCAATGCGTTCCTCATCTTTGGTCGGAAGGCTTCATGTATGCCTTCCCACTCACATCACTAATTGCCAAGACATTGTTCAGGATCCTCTGCGACAAGGCCTCACTCATCCTGATAGTTCCTCGATGGCCCAGGCAATCATGGTTCCCACTACTTCTCCAGCTATCGGTGGAGACTCCCATCCCGTTGGGGAACTCTCCATGGCTCCTGTCCCAGGAGGGGGCTCTCTTCTGTATCCCAACTTGGGGTCCCTGTCCCTGACAGCGTGGCTGCTGAAAGGGTGACCCTAGCCCCTTTCAAACTCTCTGGTGAGATAGAGGAGATCCTGCTGGCCTCTCATAAGGCTTCCACTAGGAAAGCATATGCCCTCAAATGGTGCAGGTTTTCAACCTGGTGTGCGGAGCATGGGACTGATCTGTTTTCCTGCCCAGAGGGACTGGTGCTACAGTACCTTCTCCACCTCTCGCAATCCGGGCTTAAATCGAACTCTGTCACGGTGCACCTCAGTGCCCTGGTGGCACACCACCACCCAGTGGATGGCAAACCCCTCTTGGTCCAGCCACTGGTGACCCAATTCCTAAGGAGTCTGCTCTTATCAAAGCCCCTGGCTCTCCCTCAGGCGACTGAGTGGGACCTCAATGTGATATTGGGGGAGCTCACTTGCCCGCCTTTTGAGCCTCTGGCTTCCTGCGATATCTCTCGTAGAAGGTGGTGTTCCTGGTCGTGCTCACCTACGCTCACCGGGTTAGCAAGCTTCAGACTTTAGTGGTGGAGGCGCCGTATACCAGGTTCTCCAAGAATAGGGTGGTGCTCCGCACACACCCTACATTCCTTCCAAAGGTGGTATCATCCTTCCACCTCAACCAGGAGGTGGTACTTCCCACCTTCTTCCCAAGACCTCACACCAGTAGGGCAGAGACGGTCCTTCACACCCTAGACTGTAAGAGAGCCTTGTCCTTCTACATCCAGCGTACTCAGGGCCGCTGCAAAGCTGCTCAGATTTTTGTCTTGCACGACCCCATTAGATTGGGGGAGTTAGTGACCAAATGTACACCGTCTACCTGGGTGGTGGACTGTATCAATCTCGTCTGTGAGCAGGCGGGACTCCCACTGGAAGGCTGAGTCACGGCGTACCGTATCAGGACCATGGCGGCCTCGGTAGCAAACCTGCGCTCCGTCCCGATGGTGGACATCTGCCGGGCCTGGTCTTCCGTCCATATCTTCGCAGCCCATTACTACTTAGAAAGGGAGTCCCGATGGTAGAGTGCTTTTGGCCAGGCTGTGCTCTGTAATCATTTTGGGGTTTAGGCAACTCCTACCCTCCAACTCTTTTGTGTTCAGACTACCGGAGTGCTGGTTTCCATCAGACACAGGGTCCTACTGTAGTCTGTAACTACGGACTGAATTGCTGCTGCTCACGGCTCTCCTTGAGGGCATCCGTATTTTCACTATGGGCTTTCAGTAGCCTGTAGCTGGGGAGTCCCATATGTGAGGACTGACTTCCTGATTGTTCCCGGAGAAAGTGTACTGTAGTTACTCACCTGTAAAAGGTGTTCTCCGGGGACAGCAGGAATCACTCCTCACAACCCTCCCTCCTCCCCTTGGAGTTACTCCTTTACTATCTTTTATTTTATTTTTGCTGTCTTTTAGCTATGCCATCTGACTGAACATGGTGGCACCCTTGGGCGGGAAGAGAACCATGCATGCGTGGTGGCATCTCCCAAAGGCTTTCTTTGAAAGCTGGGGGGATGTTTCCACGAGGGCTCCGTCAGTGCCGACGTCACCCATATGTGAAGACTGATTCCTGCTGTCCTCGGAGAACACCTGCTAAAGGTGAGTAACTACGCTTTACTACTACTATTTATCATTTGTAGGTTGGTCATTGTGTCAGTCCAGCAAGGGTGGGGGGGGGGGAGGGTTTCTAACTATCTTGGACCTTTCCAAGTCTTACTTCTATATTCCTTTCTGGGATCAACATCAGCAGCTTCTGTGACCTGGGCCAGCATTTCTAGTTCCAGGCCTTGCCATGGTCCCTCACACCTTCTCAAGTCATAGTAATTGTGGTGGCCTTCCTGTGCAAGCAGGGGATCTGGGTTCCAACCATACCTGGATGACTGGCTGGTTTGGGCCAACTCCCTGGAGAAGTCCCATGGCAGACATGTCCCAGGTGATCCAGTGGCTGGAAAAGCTGGGCTGTGGAATCTACTTTCCCAAGTGCAGCTTAACTCCCTTTCAGAACTTGGAGTATCTGGATTCCTGCTGCGACACTTACATGAGCAGAGTGTTTCTCACCCTGGAGAGCTTACTAAAGTTGCAGATGCAGCTTGGAGGTTTTTTTTTCTGAGGCAGCTGCCATGACGTAGGACTACTTGCAACTCCTGGGATCAATGGCATTGACTCTGGAGCTGTTACCTTGAGCTAGCGTGCATATTCCCCTCTTTCAGAGGTACCTTCTGATTCACTGGTCTCCCTGCTCCCAGTTGTTTGATCAGTGCCTCCCTCTTCCCTAGAAGGTCAAAGGGGAGCTGGTCTCCCTGCTCCCAGTTGTTTGATCAGCGCCTCCCTCTTCCCTAGAAGGTCAAAGGGGAGCTGGTCTGGAGGCTCCAGACTCATCCTCTGGATGGAATGTCTCTTGAGGCACTGGATTGGGTGATGGTCACCAAGGTAATCAGCCTTATGGGCTTGGGAGCACATTGTCTGGATCAGTTTGTACAGGGATGCTGATACTTGCAGGAAGCCTCCTGGTCAGTTGGCAGACTAGAGGCCAGGGTTATTGTCTAGTTCTGGAGAGTTTCTGGATCTTCTTGGAGGGCAAGATGGTCAGTGTTCTCAAACAACTCTACAGCAGCAGCATACATCAGTGAGCAAGATGGCACTCGCAGTGCCGCAGTGGCTGCAGAGGTGGTGCAGCTCTGTCGTTGAGCAGTGGTTCATCTGGTGGATCTGTCGGCAGCCCACATTACGGTAGTCAACAATGTACAAAGCACCTTTTTGAGCAGAAACACTGTTGATGTTTGGTCTCATCATGTAAAGATGGTGGTGTCTGTTGTTTGATCTGATGGCCACCCAGGGGAATGCCAAGGGAAAGAGCTTTTCTGCAAGCATGGCCTTAGGAGGGGCACATGTATGTTTTTCCTCAGTGGCACTTGATGAACTGGTTTCTGTGCAGGATTCAATCTCACTTTGGTGTGGCCATTCTGGTGGTGCCAGACTGGCTGTGCAGGCTATGATGTGAGGATCTCTTGAGTCAGTTGCTGAGGTCCCCACTATTGCTACCTTAGGAGAGGGAACTGCTGCAGCAAGGTCCTCTGGTCATGGAGGCCCTCACACCCTTCTCCCTTCCTGCCTGACCCTTTGAGAAGCGCAGGCATGCCTTAATACTTCTATTAGCCACACAATATTAACATGGAGGAGTAGTTTAATTGTTAGAGCACTGGCTTGGTAACCAAGAAACCAGAGTTCGATTCCCATTAGCACTCCTCCTTGTCTTGGGCAAGTCACTTCTCCATTGCCTTGGAAGAAAGTACTGGCAATCTTCTTCTGATCACACTGCCAAGAAAACCCAGGAGCTGCTTGGTCGCCAGGAGTCAGCACTAACTCAAAGGCACACATTGCAGTTTTGCAATATTAATAGCATCTCACTTTATCTAGCCCTTTTTTAAAATGCGTTACTTTATACCGCTTTCTTTTGCACTTATTTTTCATATTTCATAAATTAGAAACATAGGTCATATGGACTTTTTCTGCTGTCAGGTTTCTATCTAGTCTGCCCTTCCATATGAACTACAATAGTCCCCTTTTTACCTTTAGAGATTCTCTATGTTTGTCCCATGCTTTTTTGAATTTAGATACTGTCCTCATCTCTACCTTCTTTTTTAGTCTTAAAGTCAATTTTCTTATTTCCTTTTTTAGTTTACAAGACGTATATATGGGCTAACATACAACAGAGGTACCCATATATAATTTCAATTCATGGGTTAATGTCACACCCCCATACGTTTATTAATTTTATATGTTTTTATGTAACTAATTATGATTTTAATTGTTATTATAAGATGGTTTTATATTTATGTGTGATTATTTAACATTTATTCATGGTACTTATATTTATAGTTTTTAATTATTTTTATATGTTTGCTGTATTTATGTTTTAGTTTGTAATTTGTTTGTTTATGTTTTATTACAATTTGTATATTTATGATTTTAGCTTGCCAGATTAAACCCTGATGAAGGTTATCAAAACATGGCCTGTGTCGGGTTGTCCCTGGTTTATGATAAATAAAGCTCTGTCTTTCCATTTCATCACGTCTTAGACCTAGTTGCTCATCTTTACCACCTCTACTGGGAGACTATTCCATGCATCTACCACTCTTTCCATTAAGAAATATTTCTGCATGCTACTTCACCCTCATCCTATGTTCTCTCGTAGCAGAGCTTGCTTTCAATCGAAAGGTAGTCTCCTCATGTGAATCTCTATCATTTCTCCTTTATCCCGCTTTTCCTCTAAAGTATACATATTAAGATCTTTAAGTCTGTGCTCATATGCTTTATCACGAAGACTACTAACCATTTTAATAGCCACCCTCTGCACCGACTCCAACCTTATATCCTTTTGAAAGTGTGGTTTCCAGAATTGCACACAGTACTCTACATGAGGTTGCACAGGAGACTTATACAGAGGCACTATCACCTCCTTTTTTTCAGCTGACCATTTCTCTCCCTATGCACCCAAGCATCCTTCTGGCTTTCGCCATCGCCTTTTCTACCTGTTTAGATACTTTAAGATCGTCAGATACAATCATGCCCAAGTCCTGCTTTTCTTTTGTAGACTCCCTACACTGTACTGCCTTGGAGTTTTGCAGCCCAAATGTATGACCCTGCATTTTTTATCATTAAATCTCAGCTGCCAAATTCTCGACCAGGCTTAGCTAGATTCCTCCTCATGTTATCTACTCCTTCCTGGGTGTCTACTGTATTGCAGATTTTGGTATCATCCGCAAACAGGCAAACCTTACCCGAGAGCCCTTCTGCAATATCACTAACAAAGATGTTAAAAAGAATCGGACCAAGGACAGATCCCTGCAGCACACCACTGGTAGCCTTCTCCTCCTCAGAGTGAGCTCCATTTACCTGAACCCTTTACCGCCTCCCACTCGACCTGTTTCTAACACAATTAGGATCCATATCTAGTGTGTTCAATTTGTTTATAAGTTGCCTGTGTGGAATAGTGTCAAAGGCTTTACTGAAATGTAAGTCACCACATCTAAGGCTCTCCCTCGGTCCAACTCCCAGGTCACCCAATCAGAGAAATCAATCAGATTTGATTGACAAGACCTGCCTCTTGGATCCTGCAATCCATTGGACTCCTGCAGCCTCACTGTCCTCCCTTTTAGCAGCATTTCCAATAATTTACCTACCACAGAGGTTAGACAAACTGACCTGTAGTTTTCAACCTCATCCTTAATTTTGCTTTTATGTAAAGGGACCACATGTGCCTTTCTCCAGTCCTCTGGGACCACTCTGGATTCCAAAGAAGCATTGAAAAGGTCAGTGAAGCCGCTAGAACGTCCCCAAGTTTATTCAGTATTCTCAAATGCATTCCATTCTGTCCCTTCGCTTTATCTACATTTAGTTTAGCTAGTTCATCATGAATACAGTCTTCTGAAAATTGTTGAGCTCCCCATCACTTCTGTTCCTATTTGTGGGTGTTTTCTGAGGTCCTGCTCCTGGCCCTTCATCTGTGAACACAGAACAGAAATATTTTTAAGCAATTCCGCTTTATCATCATCAGCTTCTACATATTCCTCTCCTTTATCCAAGAGTCTGACAATACCACTTTTGCTCTTCCTCCTCTCACTAACATATCTGAGAAATGTCTTATCCCCCCATTTTATTGCATTGGCTATTTCTTCTTCTTTTTATAGCTTTGTTTTCCTGACTACTTTGCTAGTTTCTAAGTTTTTCCGAATGTAGATGCCTGTCTTCCTCTCCCTGTGATCTCTTGTATTTCCTGAAGGCCTTCCTCTTTTTCTTTACCTTTTCAGCTACTTCTTTTGAGAACCATAGCGGCCTCCTTTTCCTTTTACATTTATTTACCTTTCTAACAAAAGCGTTTGTTGCCCTTAAAATACCTACTTTCAGTTTTTCCCACTGTTTTTCTACATCCCCCAGCTGTTCCCATCCTGCTAACAACTCTTTGAGGTATTGTCCCACCTTGGCAAAGTTAGTTTTCCTAAAGTCTAAGACCCTCGCTTTTGAATGGATTTTATCAGCCCTAGTCCTAATACTGAACCACACCATCTTGTGATCACTGGATGCAACTGATACTCATGCTCTACATATTTTCTACATGCAAACAAACCCTTTTCTCCCTATGAACCTATCATTTCTCTAACAAACAGCACACGTGAGTGTTGATCTATGCGCAGTGCTATCCAGGTGCTGGAATTACTAGAGTTGGTCATTGGGTATCCCAGGTCCAAAATGAGCTCAGCACCTGAATTGAAATTTACAAGGACTTTGCTAGATGCACCTCATGTCATGGCTTTTCTCCCTTTTATTTGAATCTTGAACTTATGTGCATCAAAGCTTATTATACATGGAGGACAACATGTTATGGACTAAGGCCCTAGTGTCCATGTTAAACTGGTGCCTGAAGATATTAGTATGTACATGCATTCTAATGATGGAATATGAGATATAATTAGGCTTTAGTGGTCAGCCTCTATAGAAGAGATTATTTACCTTGCAATCTTGTATTCTGCCCCTATCTTCACATCCCCAACTTTGAAATTCCCTTCCATCAAACCTTAGAAAAGAAAACTCATATGTCAAATTTAAAAAGGAGTTAAAAACTGACTATACTCCCAGGTCTTTAGTTAGATTGACATTGTTTTTATTCCCTCATAACTTCTCTGTTTGTGTCACCGTTAAATTGCTTTTAGAATTTTATTGTTGTTCTATATGCATCCCCTATTAGTGTTCTTGTATTGTATATTTCCATATCGCCCTGCTAGACCAGTCCAGATAAGTGGGGATGTGATCTCCGTCCTGCATATTGGTGGAGACAAAGAACCAATGAAAAGCTCAGGTTTTAATGGCATCACTCCCATGCCTAAATTCACCTTGGCCACCAGAGGTCCCTTCAGTATTTCTTTGCCTCCAGCAGATGGTGGATAGATTTTCTCCTCTCTGAAGAAAATCTGAGGTTTGACAGAAAGAGCTTGATTGAATGCTTGTGATCGACCACCTTGAAGGTTACTCATTTGAACTTGACGTGGGAGTCTCCATTAGACTGCTGTCTTTTTGGTAACCATAGGAGGAGGAAAATTGCTTCAGCTCCATGCCGTTATCATAAGAGCCTGTTGAGCACCACACAATTGGAAGGATTTGGAAGGATCTGGAAGAGTGCAGCAACCTCACACAACCTCATGCCCCCTGCTCTCTCCTGAAGATTGCAGAAAGCTCTTAGAGGGATGTGCCTGCCGACCACCTTAAGCACAGTGCTACAAAGCCAATGAAACAGTATCATGGGAGTAAAGCAGAGCCTGGAATGGAGCCTCTTGCCTGGGGTTCTCAAGGGATGAGTACCAAGGCTTGACGTCGTCATTGTCTTTGGTGGGGGAGTCTGATTCCGTCTATGTGGGACGCAATTTGGGGTTGATTGCTGATGACCGTTGGCGCAGTGTGGGGGTTTCCCGCCATTTTCTGCATGTATTAATAGCATTTTCTCCTCTAGTGCGCCTGGCAGTTGCACATTCCATATGCATGTTCCACTGAAGTGGTTCCTACTCATATTCCTACCCTAACAACTGTAACAAGCATTGCTGTAAAACTGTAGTTAACGTATGCCGCAACTAAAGTGCAGTCAACATGTTCCACAGTGAAAGCAAAGTTAAACGTGCACCTTAGGGGCCATCACAGCCTTAGTGCAGGCTGTTGTGATACCTTCCTTAACTCTGTCTTCTTCCAGGAAACATTCTTTGACCTATGGCAAGCGAGGTGCCTCCTCTCTGGATTCTGGACTCTGCTCTTCTTGCATGGCAATTTCTGATTTGTCCCTGGGAGGCCTGCTTCCCCTCTTTCAGTCGGGGGATGCAGTTAATCCGGCCTTGCCTGCCTTGGGGCAGGAGGTGACAGATGGGGCTATGGGTAAGGATATCCAACCAGTAGGAAGATCCGGCGACCATGCTGTGAGCCGCCTATTGTCCTCTAGGGGCTCTGTGGCAGCTGTGCTCCTGGTGGTGGGGAGTCATTTCTGAGAGGAGAGCTTCTGATCTCTGGATTGTTCTCCCCGGAATTCTTTCTTTTTTGAAGCAGGTCTGGTCCTTCTGGCATGGATATTCAGACCCTGCAGCCTCTGGGTTCTCCCAGGCGCAGTCTTTTGCGGGGCAGGTGTAGAGTGGAAGCCCTCTTGATTGCCTTTCACTAAGCGTCCCTGGCATGGGGCATCCCCTGGAGATTGGGAACAGCTGGGAGCTGTCTGAGATTTTGAGTGTGACTTGGATTCAGATGGCTTGGTAATGAGCTCTGATGTGGATGTGGAAGTGCTCTGGCCTTCAGAAGATTGTGAGGATGATGGTGTGATCCACCTATTCTGGAAGGTGGAGCAAGTGGCGTTGATTTCCAGTGTCTCATCCGCCTTGAACTTGACTTATGCTTCTGGCACAGAGCAGGGGCTGAAGGTACACCCCCTCCTTCAAGGGGTGAGAAAATCCACCACTGTCTAACCATTTCCAGATGTGATCAAGGATATGATCTGTTCGGAGTGGGACTTTCCCGACTTCCTGCCTAAAGGATTAAGGGTGTGTAAGAAGGTTTACACTCAACCGTAGGAGATATGTATTGAGTGGTTTTGTTATTCACAAGGTGGATGCACAGGTCACCTCACTTATCAGATGGACTACCGTTCCTGTGGAAGGCGGATCGGCCTGAAAGGATTTTCTGGACCTTAAGGTGGATTTGTGGTTAAGGAGCCAGTTTTGCCATGGTGGCGGCTGTTCTGCAGTTGGCGATATGTACCAGCCTGACATCTTGAGCCCTTCTCCAGTGGATTCAGTCTTTTACGCCAGATGATACTATTCCTTTTGTGGGGATGGCTACGGCCTTCTTTTCTGATGCCATTATGACCTGGTATGTTTAGCGGCCATGGATGGTGCCCTGATGATGCTGTCATGGCATTGGATTTGACTCTGGCACTGTGCAGCAGACACATCTTCCAAAGCCCGGTTGGCCGAACTGGTTTTTAAAGCGAAGCTTCTGTTTGAAGCCAATTTGGAAAAGCTGGTGAAAAACCTGACGAAACAAAATCTACTTCTTCTGGAAGATGAGTCCAAGGGACCTGTGAAGCGGACTGGTGCCTCTTCTCATCCATCGAGGGCATGCTGGCTGGTTTCCCAGGGGTCTCGGGACTCTTGTCATTACTGACCTGGAAAACCCTTCTTCCCCTCTGCTTCTGGTCTTTGGGCTCGTTCTCTGTCCTTTTGTGGAGCATGTGGGCAGAAGGACTCTGTCCCTTCCAGAGATGGACCCTCCCTGGCTGTGTAGTGAAGGCTTTGGGGCCCATTACCTGGTTCCTTCAGTTGGAAGCAAACTTCGCCTTTTCTTTCAGTAATGGCCATGGGTTACCAAGGATCCCTGGATGCTAGACACCATTCATTTCAGCTATGTCCAGGAATGCAAAGAACCTCTTTCAGATGCCTTCGTCATCTCCCTTTTTGGGTCTGCAATCAAAAGTGCTGCTATGTGGGTCACCTTGGATAAGTTGCTGCACCTAAAGGTGGTGATGCCCTTCCCTCCGAATATGTGGGGCTAGGATAGATACTCCATCTATTTCATGGTGCCCAGAAGGATGATTCCTTCCAGCCCATTCTGGATCTCAAGGGAGTTGACGAGCACTTGTGTATCCTGCACTTCTGAAAGGAAACCTTGCATTCCGTGATTCATGTAATGCACCGAGGGAAGTTCTTGGCTTCTCTAGATCTGACTGAGGCATATTTTCATATCTTGATCCAGGCAGCTTAAAAAACGTTTCTGCATGTTGCCATGCTTGGCTCTCACTATTAGTTCACCACCTTCCCTTACGGGAAATGCACCACCCTGAAGATGTTCTCCAAGGTCATAGTAGTGGTGGCTGCGGCGCCAAGGTATCTGTGTCCTCCTTAGAAAGCCTCGGCTGGGTGATCACTCGGGGAAGAGCCAGCTGTGGCCTTCCAGTCCCTAGAGTTTCTGGGAGTACATTTCGACTCTCGAATGGGCAGAGTTGTCAAAGTCTGTTGGATTACCTGGCGCTGTTCTGTGTGCAGCATGCTCCCAGAGTCTGGGATTCTCTTCAGCTCCATGGATTGATGGCAGCAACCATAGAGATGGTGCCTTGGGCATGTGCTCATATGCCACCACTCCAGCAGTCCTTTTTGATTTGGTAGTCCCCGAGTTCTCAGGAGTTCCAGCACAGGCTTCCATTCCTGTTAATGGTGAAGTCCAGCCTATGGTAATGGCAGCAGCCCTGTAATCTGAGGAAGGGCATGCCACTGGACGATTTCTCCTGGATCCTCCTGACAGCGAATGCCAGTCTCTTGGGTTGGGGAGCCTGTTGCCAAGACCATATGGCCTAGAGCCATTGGAACCGCAGGGAAGTGGTATGGTCCATTAATTGCCTCAAGGTGAGGGTCATCAGGTTGGCTCTTCTGCGTTTTCGGCCTCTGATCGTGGGGTGGGCTTTTCGAATGTTTTCAATGTCACAGTGGTGGCTTATGTCAACAGGCGAGGTGGCATGAGGAGTGCTGGAGTAGCTCTGGCGATGGCTCTCCTGTTTGCCTGGATGGAGAAGAACCTCCTAGCCTTGTCAGCTCAGCTCATTGCCGGGGTGGACAATGTGGAAGCAGACTTCCTCAGCCAGCACTCTCTGGATTCTGTTGAGTGGGAGTTGAATCAGGAGGCGTTACAGTTGACTTTGCACTGCTGGGGGTCACCCCAGAATGGATCTGATGGCAACCCGCTCCAATGCCAAAGCTTGAAGCTTCTTCATTCACCATATGGAGAAGGGGTCAGAGGTCATCAACACCCAGATCCAGCCTTGGCCAAGCCAGAACCAGCTGTATGTGTTTTCCTCTGTGGCCCCTCGTGGGGCATGTGATGCGGTATATAGAATGTCAACTGGGCAGGATTGTTCTGGTGGCACTTGATTGGCAGAGGAGTGTGGTTCAGAGACCTGATGCAGCTCCCGCATGCTTCTCCTCTTCGGGTGCCTCCATCTCAGGGCCTATTGTGGCAGGGACTGATCGTCCTGGTGGACCCAGCTCCCTTCTCGTTTACGGTTTGGCTCTTGAAAGGAGACTTCTAGCACATAAGGGTTACTTTCCAGCCGTTGTCCCCACTCTGCTCAGAGCCCGGTGGAGGTCTACCAAGCTAGGATATGTGTGGATCTGGTGCCTCTTTGAGCGATGGTGTGGCACTGGCAGTTGGTTCCTGAGGCAGCCAAGCTGCTCTCTGTTGGCCTTTCTACAGGATGGCCTGGAAAAAGGACCTTTCCCTTAGCTCCCTGACAATTCAGGTAGCAGCTTTGACCTGTTTCCGAGATCGAGTGGCTGGTAGGTCTCTTCCCTTGCACCCGGACGTCTCACGCTTTCTCGAGGACGTTCAGCATCTGCGTCCTCCCGACCACCACCAAACTCCTCCCGACCACCACCAAACTCCTCCCGACCACCACCAAACTCCACTCCTGTCCAATCGGGACAGTGGGAGCTGCTCCCGCCCAATCCGGGCGGTGGGAGAGGAGCCGAGAAGGGCCATAAGAAGCGGCGTCCCTACCCCGAGGGAGCCGCTGCACCGCTAGCACCCGACCACCACCAAACTCCACTCCTGTCCAATCGGGACAGTGGGAGCTGCTCCCGCCCAATCCGGGCGGTGGGAGAGGAGCCGAGAAGGGCCATAAGAAGCGGCGTCCCTACCCCGAGGGAGCCGCTGCACCGCTAGCACCCGACCACCACCAAACTCCACTCCTGTCCAATCGGGACAGTGGGAGCTGCTCCCGCCCAATCCGGGCGGTGGGAGAGGAGCCGAGAAGGGCCATAAGAAGCGGCGTCCCTACCCCGAGGGAGCCGCTGCACCGCTAGCACCCGACCACCACCAAACTCCACTCCTGTCCAATCGGGACAGTGGGAGCTGCTCCCGCCCAATCCGGGCGGTGGGAGAGGAGCCGAGAAGGGCCATAAGAAGCGGCGTCCCTCCCCCGGGGGAGCCGCTGCAACCGCTAGCACCCGACCACCACCAAACTCCACTCCTGTCCAATCGGGACAGTGGGAGCTGCTCCCGCCCAATCCGGGCGTTGGGAGAGGAGCCGAGAAGGGCCATAAGAAGCGGCGTCCCTACCCCGAGGGAGCCGCTGCACCGCTAGCACCCGACCACCACCAAACTCCACTCCTGTCCAATCGGGACAGTGGGAGCTGCTCCCGCCCAATCCGGGCGGTGGGAGAGGAGCCGAGAAGGGCCATAAGAAGCGGCGTCCCTACGGGCGTGCCCGCGCCTGGCGGGCCCGTGCCTGAGGGCCTCGCCAGAGGGCCCTTTGGCGTGGCCCTTAGGCGGTGGCCATTACCGTGGCCCGAAAAATCTCCACAACGGGCAAGGCTCGAGCTCCCCTGACCGGGTCTGAGCTCGCCAAGAAAAAATAGCAACACCACCAAACTGCAACAGCCTCAACACCCGACAACCATCTCTGATAAAGAAGGGACTCATCGCAGCAAACAGCACAACAGGGCAAATACCGGATATCCAAACGCTCCAGCAAACCGGCGAGAAAGAGACTACACTGCTTCAAAACCCCAGGTACTCTTTCACAACATGCCGCCCTTCCTAACACCCATCTACCTTCTCACTCCTCTGCTAACACTGTACCCCCACCCAAACACACTCAGCAATCCTCTCTACGCAAACACACTGACAGGCACAACCCCTTCCGCACGTAAACTGTACTCCCGCCCCACCACACCTACTGACCTTCCATACACAGGAACCACAGGACTGCAACCCACAAGCATCTACAACACCACGAACAACCCGACTCACACACACCACACGCCACCCAAAAACACCAATCACATCAATCACCTACACCTCTCCATCACACTCATAAACGCACGCTCCACCAGGAACAAATATCACATGCTCCAAGACCTGATCATATCTGAGAAGACCGACATCCTATGCATAACAGAAACGGACACAGTAATAATGAACCAACTGACACCAACAGGATACACCTTTCATCACTGTTCCCGAACGCACGCAAAAGGCGGAGGAGTAGCCATCATCGCAAAAAACAACCTCCACCTGCGCACCCTCACCTCTGAAACCTCCGACGAAGCAGACATCCTCACCCTCACCAACAAAAATCTCACAATATGCCTGGTCTACAGAACACCCGCTGCAAACCCTGACTTACCAAGGATACTGCACCTGATCTCTGAAAGCATCGACCCGTCAAAGGAACCAATTATACTAGGAGACTTCAATCTCCCATCCCTCCAAGAAGCACAAACAGAAACATTCCTTAACGCCATGACAGCAATGAACCTATCGCAGATCATAAATGAACCAACACACGAAAAAGGAAACACACTGGACCTCATATTCCTGAACTCCCAGGCATCCACCTCATACAGCAGTCCGATAATCTCACCAGTCCCATGGTCAGACCATTACATCATCCACCTCTCCCACGCATATCAACCAAATACAAACAGAGGATACACCCAACACACACGAAGATTCAAAGCATTCAACAAAGAAGACTTCCTGACGCTGACCCTACCTAATCTACTTACGAACTCAAATAACCTTGATGACCTCATGGACAACTGGAACACCACAATCTCCTCAGCATCCAGAGTAACCGTAAACAAGACCAGCAACAAGCCCATCTCCTCAAAGGCCCGCTGGTTCACCCCTGACCTCCGGAAACTGAAAACAAATCTTAGAAGAACAGAAAGAAAATGGAGAAAAAACAAAACTGACAAAGACAAAAAGCAATACCTATATGAACTTGATGCCTACCACACAGAAACCGACAATGCAAAGAGAAACTACCACACCAAAACCATCATGACCGCTGCAAACAAACCTTGAGAACTCTTCCAAATCGCTAAAAAACTGACAAAGACACCATCCACTTCCGATCAACCTCCAGATATCCCCTCGGATCTCTTGGCCCGACAATACAAACAATTTCACCAACCTCAACAACCTTACCGCTGCTGCGCTACACCCACAAGAACATACCCAGGAATCACCATAAACGCCAACTGGACTACATTCAATGACACCTCAAAGGAAGAAATATCCTCCACCATCTCCTGCCTGAACACCACTACCTCCCCACTGGACCCCTGCCCTACTGAATGGATAAAGAAAACCAAGGAAGACCTAAGTACCCCACTAACCCACATCGTAAACGAATCCTTTAAACAAGGATACATGCCAGATGCCCTCAAAACATCAATCATCCGACCAACCATAAAGAAGAACAACCTGGACCCCAAGGACCCCACATCCTACAGACCAGTAGCAAGCCTCCCCCTCGCCACCAAGATAATAGAAAAGATAGTCCAACACCAGCTCCAAGATCATCTAGACACCAACGACATACTTGACCCACAGCAACACGGTTTCCGACCACTACATGGAGTTGAGACCCTCATGACCATCCTAATGAACACACTCTTCATCGGAACACAAGAAAAAAATTCAGGGTACATCCTGATCTTCCTAGACATATCAGCGGCCTTCGACACAATCTCACACGAAATCCTCATACACAGACTACAAACAATTGGAATCAAGGACACTGTACTCCAATGGTTCAGATCCTACTTAACTAACAGACAACAACGGATTCGCACCCTCTCCACAACCTCGCCCCCCTACAAACAACTTCAAGGAGTACCACAAGGATCCACCCTATCAGCCATGTTGTTTAACATATACCTACGTCCACTATGCTCGATCATACGCACCCATAACATCAACTTCCACATCTACGCGGACGACATAATGCTCTACGCACCAATTACAACCAACAACCCAAAAAACGAACAGCTATCAGCCTGCTTCAACGACGTAACCAACTGGCTACAGGAGAACAATCTATCCATCAACATAAAAAAAACCGAAGCCCTAATAGTAACAAAAGAACCTGACTTCAAACCACCTACCCACCTCAACATGGGAACCACACAAATACAAATCCAGCCGCAAATAAGATATCTAGGCGTCATCATTGATCAAGCTCTCACCTTCAAACAACAAATCAACAAAACCGCTGGGATAATATTCCACAAAGCTAAAACTATCCAACGACTCAGGCCCCTCCTAGAACCACACGACTTTAGGACAGTGATGCAAGCTGTGACACTCCCTCATCTAGATTTCTGCAACATAATCTATCATGGACATCCTGCCTCCCACACCAACCCACTCCGTACTGCCTTAAACACCACAGCAAGGATTATTCAAAATACAAAAAAACGGGAGCACATCACCCCAATCCTAAGAGACCTTCACCTCCTTCCACTGCAAGCAAGAATCAAGTACAAAGCCATCTTACTCATCCACAAATCTATCCACCAAACACGGAACACCTCACTATACTCATTACTACCTCGACCATCCCACAACAGACCAACCAGACATTCCTCCAATAACTCTATCGTTGTCCCCCACAAAAGAACCAAATCTACACAACGGACCTGCAACAGAGCATTCGAACTTTATGCTCCATCTCTCTGGAACTCTCTACCAAACCACATCAAGAACAACAACGACATCACATCATTTAAGAAACAGCTAAAGACAATCCTATTCCGTGAACATCTTTCAACGGAAACGCCACCATGACCTCACACTCGATTTTAGAAGTAAATCATGTCCATGTCCTCCCATAATCATTAATTGTTGACCCTGGTGATGGCCCCATCCTAAAAGAAATTACCCCTCCCTATGTTACATGTTACACCGCTTTGACCCGGTGAAAAGCGGGATATAAATGCAGTTAAATAAATAAATAAATAAATAAAATAATCCGTGGGATCTGTGTCTGATGCTCACGCCCTGATGTTGGTACCCTTTGAAGCATGCTGCTCTGAAGGATTTGACATTAAAGATGGTCTTTTTGGTTGTGATTTATTCCACAAGGTGGCTTTCCAAGCTGCAGGCTCTCTTGCCAAGATCCTTATCTGTCTTTTTCAAAGGAGGTCCATTCGGTCTGTGCATTCCTTCTTGCTTAAGGTACTTTCTCCCTTCATCGTGAACCAGGTGATATACCTACCCTCCTCCTCTAAGGAGTAGTGTGGAGAAGGAGAAGGATCTGTGTCTTGTGGTTGTCCAGACAGTGCTTCTCCAGTACTTGGAGGTGGTTGTTGTTAAGTGCCGTCGAGTCGGAGTCGACCCATGGCGACCCTCTGGATAGCTATCCTAAATTGTGTTCGGTCTTTAGTCAGGCGGCTCATTGTTGACAGACTGGTACCCATAGCTGCTGTTATTGTATCGATCCATCTCATTGCTGGCCTTCCTCTTTTGCGTTGACCTTCTATCTTGCTAAGCATAATGTCTTTCTCTAATGATTTCTCTCTTCGCATGATGTGTCCAAAGTATGAAAGTCGAAGTCTTGTCATCTGAGCTTCTAAAGAAAGCTTAGGTTTGATCTCCTCTAGTACCGACTGGTTTGTTCTTCGGGCAGTCCATGGTATACACAGTATTCGCCGCCAGCACCATAATTCAAAGGCATCAATTTTCTTCCTGTCTGTCTTTTTCACTGTCCAGCTTTCACATCCATATGATGTTATTGAAAATACCATGGCTTGAACAAGTCGAATCTTTGTATGGAGAGAGACATCTCTGCTCTTGAGAATCTTATCTAGGTCTTTCATAGCCATTCTGCCAAGAGCAATGCGTCGTCAGATTTCTTGACTGCTTATTGCTTCTTTATTTGTTAGTTGATCCAAGTAGGTTAAAGTTGTTCACAATTTCAATTTCTTCTCCTTCAACGATGAACCTGTTGATTATGCCAGTTGTCATGATCTTTGTCTTCTTTACATTAAGGTGCAGGTCCATTTTGAGACTATTTTCTTTGATTGTGAGAAGCAAATGTTTCAGATCATCTTCACTTTCAGCCAGTAATGTGGTATCATCAGCATAGCGAAGGTTGTTGATGAGTCTTCCACCAATCTTCACACCTCTGTTGTCTTCATACAATCCTGCTTCTCTGATGATTTGTTCTGCATATAAATTAAACAGGTAGGGGGAAAGTATGCAGCCTTGTCTTACACCTTTGCTTATTTTAAACCATTCTGTTTCTCCTTGTTCCGTTCGAACTGTTGCTCCTTGATCAATGTACAGATTGCACAAGAGAACGATCAGGTGTTCTGGTATACCCATGCTTCTTAATGTGGCCCAGAGTTTCTCATGGTTTACACAGTCAAAAGCCTTGCTATAGTCGATAAAGCATAAATAGATATCCTTTTGGTATTCTTTTAGTCTTTTCAAGGATCCATCTCACATCTGCAATGATGTCTCTCGTTCCTCGCCCTTTCCTGAACCCTGCTTGCACTTCAGGTAGTTCTTGTTCCAGGTATGGTTGTAGTCTCTTTTGAATAATCTTCAGTAGAATCTTGCTGGCATGTGGGATCAGAGCGATTGTGCGATAATTTCCACAGTCAGTTGGATCACCTTTCTTTAGTATTGGTATATACACAGATCTTTTCCAGTCAGTTGGCCATGCCGCAATGTAGACAGCCACTGCGTCACCCTTGCGTGGGCCAGCAAACAGCACATAAGGATTGACCATCCTTATGTGCTGTTTGCTGGCCCACGCAAGGGTGACGCAGTGGCTGTCTACATTGCGGCACTGGATTAAGGAGGCCTTTGCCTCAGTATATCTGCTTTGAAATTGGCCAGTTCCTGAGAGTTTACATACCCATTCTACCCCAGGAGAGGCGTGCTTTTGAGCGGAGTGGAGCTCGGGCAGCAACATGGGCTTCACTTTCCACTTTTATCAAGGATTACCATTTGGATGTCTCACGAAGACGGACATGACCTTTAGTTCTAGGGTTTTGCGGTCTGCTGTGTCTTCTTCCCACCCAGTGGAGTTGTAGCTTTGGTACATCCAACTTGTCTGGACTGGTCTAGCAGCATGATATGGAAGGTGACATTTTACTTGTCAGTTAATATTTTTTCCTTGAGTTCTGCTAGACCAGTCCAGTGCCCACCCCTGGAACCGTGCTCTGTTCTTCTGCTGCGGTATCCTTAGGTTTGCTCTGCAGGTTTATTGTCTAGTGAGAGCCTTATGTTTATGCTTTCCTGTAGATAATTCTCTACTGTTGATCACTCGTCGTCGTCCACAGTTGAGCTTCTGTGAGGTTTGCCATGTTTCTCCCATATGCTTTGGGATGAGTACTGAAGGGAGCTCTGGTGGCTGAGGTGAATAGAGGTATAGGAGTGATGTCATTGAAACCTGAGCTTTTCATTAGTTCTTTGTCTCCACCAATCTGTTGGTAGGGGAACACAACCCCACTTGTCTGGACTGGTCTTACAGGACTCACGGAAAAAACATTAACTAGTAAGTAAAATGTCACTTTGGTTTATATATTGGTTTATAAAAATTCCCATAATTATTGTTCATTTCATGACTGTAAACCGTCATGATGCACAATTCGAATGGCAGTATATTAAATCAATTTAAATAAAATAAAATAAATAAATAAATAAATGATTTGTAATGTTAATAAGTTTGAGCAATTCATTTTGCAGAATCTTTCTGAGGGACGGAGCCAAACCAGCCTCCAGGATAATATTTTGATTTGGGGATTGTATTCTCTTTTTTTGGTTTTAAAAAAAAAAAAAAAAAAAGCATTCTCAGCCCCCCTCCTCCCCCCCACCCTGGACAAAAAAAAAAGTGTTCTTCCTTTTTGGTAAAACTGTTTTTGTTTTTTCCCTTTTTTGTTGTCGAAGACAGCCCTTATGTAAGAAGTCCAGTGTATCTGATCATGATGAACTGCATGTATTTGTGTGAAAGAAAAGCAAAGCTGTACTTGTAACAGGTGATCTCTGAAGCTTGCAGTTCACCAGTCGCACAAGCTCTCCTGCTTGCCCTTATAGAGTTGGGGTAATTAGCTTTGTTGGAGAACTGAGACACGTAGTTTAGGTGCAAAAGCACTGGAACTACCAAATATCTTGACAGCTCTGCAAGGATTTCTTAGAAAGTTTTTAAAAAATTCTATATATATTAGCAAATGTTTTAAAAATTGTAAAATCAGCTGGAGGAAGAGGCAGTGATGCAATAGAAACTCTCCCTATGCTCTCATCAGAAATATTTGATTGCAGAGGAGGAGAGAGACAGATGCAGAGAATCACAAGGCGCAGAGAAAAAGCATTTGGTCCTGGGGGATGGAGAGCCAGAAACTTGGCAGGTGCTGCAAATTTGTGACTAGGGCTGAGGTCAGGAGAATGCCGAGATGAAGCAGGGGAAGAGCAAGAGCTCCTGCTGTGAACTGTTATTTCAAGAGTCTGCTTGTAGGCTGGAGATTTCTTACTTCTGTATTAGGCAAGAAGCTCATCTGAAAACAATGGCCTTCCTTACCTGTGGAGACAAACCCCTCCAAAGCAGACACCTAGGGGCTTGTTTACAAAGCCGCGGTAGCGGCTTCCGCCCAATATTGGAGCCAATTCAATGGGGCCGCGGCTCCAATATCGGACGGAAGCCGCTACCGCGGCTTTGTAAACAAGCCCCTTAGTAAAAATCTAAGGTTCAATTTCTAAGTTTACAAATCCATTTAGCCACAACATAATAAACAAAGAAAAAGAAAAAAAAACAGTAAAACCAGCACAAGTGGTTGCTGCGTTTCAAAAAAGATATAGTGGATCTAGGAAAGGTACCAAGAAGGGTATCAAAAATGATGAAGGAGATGGGATACAATTGTGGTCAACATTAATGGCACCCATGCAGTTCAACGCCTTAATGTCCAATAAAAAAAGTGGCCAGTGAATTGATTTTGGACTATATATGCACACATATTGACACACACAAGAATCAAATAAAACAAGACCAATTAAAAAAGGAAATAGTATGAAATAGTTTAAAAACTGGGACACTGCCGGGACATGATTATTCAGTGAAAAACTTCATTCTGTCAACTTAAACATTTATTTATTTATTTATTTAACGGTCTTTTCTATACCGCCCCTTCCAGAGATCAGGGGCGGTTTACATTGAACATTAAACAGAACAATTGTATACTTCTGTATACATTTACAATGAACATTATGCTTTAACTATGTACAGGTGTACTTACAGGGAACATATTTTGAACATATTTTGAACAACATTTTGAACATATTTTGAACATTAACTATAACAGAGCTTTTCAAACTATTTACAAGTTATATACATGGAGCGCATCTTAGTTAGTTACAGTGGTGAAATAGTCAACTGTTTGAGTGGTTCATTAGCGTGTTGTGTGGGGTTAGTGAATTTTCCTGTGTTAGTCATTTGTTCTGTCTTGGGTACAGTGTATGTGTTTCTGTGATTGTATTGGTGAAGTTCTTTGTTGGTAGGGGATTTCAAAGTGTTTTGTAAAGAGGTATAAGGCATAATACAACATTAGTTGGGAGAAAAGGATCTCAGACCCATAGAGCCAACAGTCCCGGCATATCAAAGCCTTAGACAAATGCTCCGGAACATCAGGAATCTTAGAAAAACTCCAGTAATCAAAATTAATAATTTTAGAACAAGGTCAGGTAATGTAGTAACTTTTTCAATAACATAATAGCTTCAGGTAACTTTGTAACTTTTTCAATAGCATGATATCTTCACACACTCCCTTGCCCGCAGAGCATATAATTAAAGACTGTAGCACATGCTTTTACATCAATCACCCATACAACAAAGGCACAGAACTTATCTGTATGAGAACCCCAATGCCACTCTGGACGCCATCAAGGCGTTTTGCATCCGCTTCGGCAGAGGGAAACAAAACATCAGTGTGCCAACAAACGATGCAATCGATTAACACAACAGTGCACCAGGGCCAACAAAAAGTTACAAAGTTACCTGAAGCCATTATGTTATTGGAAAAGCTACTAAATTACCTAACCTAAAATTATTAGTTTTGATTATTGGGAGTTTTTCTAGGATCCTTGATATTCCTGAGCGCTTGTTTAAGGCTAAGATTTGCAGCTTGTTGTGTTGTGAGGGCTTGTGTGCATCAGTGTTGCTGAGGGCTAAGCTATTGGTAGCTTAACTACTGGCAGGGTCTCCCAAGATGGACAGGTCTCAGCTGAGGTGCCAGACCAAGACAAACCACCCATCTGGGCAGCAGCAGAATGGGACGGTGTTGGCAGCAGAGGATATTTCTGTGACAATGGCAACAACAACAAAATTAAACTGCGTGGAAGAAAGGCCTGGCAATGTACTTCCGTATCTTGCCATGAAAACCCAATGGATAGTCACAACAAAACAAATTACACTGTAGTGCTGGAAGATGAGACCCTTAGGTCGGAAGGCACTCAACTGGTTACTGGGGAGGAGCTGAAGACTTTCCAGAGTAAAGCCCGCATTTATGATGTGGTTGGATCAAAGTCCTTGGAACGACTGACTGCTGATGTAGCTGCGCACAAAATGAGAGTCAGAAGCTGCAAAGATGTCTTACATATTGGGACATGGAACGCATGAAGCATGAACCAAGGGAAGTTGGAGGGAAGAATAAATGGAACGTGTACAACTCAATCTATTGGTTGTCAGCGAACTGAAATAGATGGACATTGGGCACTTTGCATCTGATGATCACATGGTCTACTTTGCTGGAAATGAAAGACAAAGAAGAAATGGTGTGGCATTTATAATTAAGAAGAAACTTGCAAGAACTGTAATGAAATACATTGCAATCAATGATTGCTTAATTTCTATTTGTCTTTGAGGAATGCCCATCAACACAACTATAATTCAAGTGTATGCTGCAACAACAGCCGCAGAAGAGGATGACGTTGATGAGTTCTATGAACAAGTACAAGCTGAAATTGACAGAACATGCAAACAGGATATCCTGGTAGTCCTGGGTGACTGGAACACAAAGGTTGGCAACAAAGAAGGTGGCAAAGTGGTTGGAAAATATGGACTTGGTGACAGAAATGAAGCTGGAGAAAGACTGATAGAATTCTGCAAGAGCAATGATCTATTCATCTCAAACACCTTCCAGCAATATAAGTGGTGACTGTACACATGGACTTCACCCAATGGATTGTACAAAAATCAAATTGACTACATCTGTGGAAGTCAATGATGGAAAAGCTCTATAACATCAACAAAGACAAAACCTGTAACTGACTGTGGTACAGATCACCAACTACTAGTATGCAAACTCAAGCTAAAGTTGAAAAAGAGCAAGCCACTCATGAATGTAGCAAAATATGACCTTGAGAATATACCACTGGAATTTTTAAAGACTGCCTGCAAAATCGATTTGCTGCTTTAGATACAAATAGAGCTCCAGAAGAGTTATGGGATGACATTAAGAAGGTCGTGTTGGAAGAAAGTGATAAATCTCTACAAAAGGTGAAAAAGCAAAAACAGCCAAAATGGATGACCATAGAAACTCTGAAAATTGCCCTGAAATGCAGAGAAGCTAAAGCCAGAGGAGAAAGATAGGCAATTGCAGAACTCAACAGAGATTTCCAACATGCAGCAAGACAAGAAAAGGAGAAGTACTACAATGATGCATGCAAGGAAGTAGAAGCAGAAACTATTAGAGGAAGAACAAGATCGACTTTCCTAAAGCTATGAGAGTTAAAGAAAAAATTCCAGCCTTGAATTGGAATGTTACAAGATGCTCCGGGATTCATGTTCAGTGATGCTGAGAAGATCATGAAAAGGTGGAAAGAATATACAAAGTTATTATATGCTAAAGATCAAGTGGACCAACAGCTGTTTCAACCGTACCTTATGATCTGGAACCATTGGTGATGAAAGAAGAAGTTGAAGCAGCATTGAAAGCCTTATCAAAGAGCAAAGCACCAGGCATTGATGGCATTCCCATTGAAGTATTACAGAAATCTGATGCGGCTGTTACCATACTTACAAGGCTCTGCCAGGAAATATGGAAGACAACATCATAGCCAACTGACTGAAAAAGATCTCTGTTTCTCCGGGAAAAAGCAGGAAGTCAGTCCTCACATATGGGTGATGTTGGCACCGACAGAGCCCTCGCAAAAGCATCCCCCATCTTGCTCAGTCTCCTTTTTTCTGCAGAGCCCTTCAGACGTTCGTCTGGCTTGTCCCCAGAAAAAGTTGATTTTTCTCTCCAAGTTTCATACTCTCCTCCGCTATCACACTGGTACTCTTCCCGCCTACCGACCTTGTTGCCTCGGCGTTGAGTTTGGTCTATTTTTATAGTTTTTCATTCTTTTCCTTTCCTGTCACCTTCGTACCTTTTTTTCTCCCACTAGCAGCACGGAGAGTCTTCGACCTCGCAGGGGTACTTTTTCCCCCCATGGCTACCAATGGCTTTAAGAAGTGTGATCAGTGCTCCATAATTATGTCTTTGACCGACACACCTGACTATTGTTTCTGCTGCCTTGGGCCAGACCACGACCTGGCAGCCTGCGGTTCTCCAGGACCAAGCAGGAAATCAGTCCTCACTTATGGGTGACGTCGGCGCCGACGGAGCCCTCGCGGAGCAATTTTCCCCAGCTTTCAAAGAAAGCCTTTGGGAATTGCAGCGCGCATGCGCGGTCGCCTTCCCGCCCAAGGGTGCCATCTTAGCCAGTCTTCTTTTTTCCGCGGAGCCCTACAGACGTACCCGTCGTGTCCCCGCTAAAAAAGTTGATTTTCGTGAGTTTTCTCTTTTTTTACTATCGGTTCGACGCCGGTCGTTTTCCTACCCGGACTCGCGACGCCGTTGCGAGTCCTTCTCTCATTTTTCGGTTTTTCTGATTTTTGGTCAGTTTCGTTTTCGGTTTTTCGCTGGCAGCCCGGTCCTTTGACCTTGCAGGGGCCCTTTTTCCCCCGATGGCTGCCAGTGGTTTCAAGCGGTGTGGTCAGTGTGACAGAAATATGTCACTCACTGACACACACGATAATTGCCTCCGCTGCCTAGGCCCAGATCATGAAGAAATGATCTGTGGGGCCTGTGGCAAAATGTCCTCCAAAGCGTTGAGGAGCCGGCGGCACCAGCGGGATAGAATCTTCGCTGACCCCAGCCGTACCCGGACCTCGTCGGAGGCCTCGGCATCCAGAGGCTCCAGCTCTGACCATCGCCGAAGCTCCTCCGACAGGGGTTCTCCCTCCGGAGACCATCGACGGAAGGCAAAACCTGCGAGGGTGGCGTCGGTGGACGCTCCTGGCTCCGCGAGGGCCAGGTCGCATAGCCCCGATAGCCGTCCCGGGTCTTTGGAGAAGGAGCACCTCTCGAAGCGACCTCGCCTGGAGTCGGAGTTGCCTGCTCGGGTAAGTCCTGTAGTCCTTCTGGACTCGCCTCCGAGAGGTCCGACGTCGGGCCCGACGCCGTCGGGGCCCGAGTCGGGGGCTGCTGGGTCACCTGAGGTCGGACTCAGGTTGACGGCCTTGGAGAGCAGACTATCTGCCTTCATGGACCAGCAGCGGGCACTGCTCGCTAGCCTCGCTGGCGCCGCTGCCCCGACCGCCGGGACGTCGACGTCTAAGTCGACCCCGGAGACCGAGCCGATCCTCGAGTCCATGCGAACTCGAGTCGATCCTCGGTCGAGGTCACCCTCGGCCTCCCGTTCGGGACCGAGGTCGGGGCGGCCGACGCCTCCGCCTGCCCGAGCCGACCCCACCGATTCCTCCTCGGAGTCGGCCTGGGAGTCTGAAGAGGAGGAGTCACCTGATTCCTTTCGGACTCGGTGTGTCCCCTCGGACTCACCTGAGTCCGAACCTCGGAAACAGTCCCCTCCGGAGGATGCCCGGTTCTCGGACTTCGTCAGGATTATGGCCAAGGCTTTGGCCTTCCCTGCGGATCCCGAGGAGGAGCCTCGAGCCGAAGAGCTCGACGCCCTTCAGTACGACTCTCCCGCCCGGGAGCACTTTACTGTACCGGTTCCTCCCATGCTGGAACGACTACTCTTCCGCATGTGGGAGAGTCCGGCCTCGTCGCCGGTCTTAAGCAAGCGGGTCGATTCCATCTATCGAGTCCGCAAGAGTCCTGGCTTCCAAAAAGCACAGCTGCCACACCATTCCATGGTAGTGGAATCGGCCATGCATAGGCTTAAGAGCCAAAAGATGCACTCCTCGGTGCCTCCTGGCAGGGAGGCCCGTAACCTGGATGGCCTTGGTAAGAAGTGTTTCCAGGGCTCTATGCTGGCTTGTCGTGTCCAGACCTACCAGCTATACATGGGCATGTATCTCCGAGATCTGGCTAAAGAGATAGCCGGATTCTCCGCTGGACTGTCCGAGGAACCTTTGCGGAGGTTCCTGGCCTTGACAACTGGTATTCGGGAATGCTCCAAATTCATGTCCCGAGCAGCCTATGATGGCTTTGAAGCATTGGCTCGAGTAGCCGCAGCTGGCATCGGTGCCCGCCGACAGGCTTGGCTTCAGTCGTCTGACCTTGAACCTTGGGTGCAGGACAAGTTGGTCGATGTCCCCTGCAGAGGTGAGAACCTCTTTGGCAAGCCCATGGCTGAAAAGGCTGCACAAATCGAGACGGAGACTCTCACCAGGACTAGGCTTTCTAGGAAGACCTCCGCCCCTTCCCAGAAAAAGAAGGGCTCGGGAAAGAAGTCCTTTTACCCGAGAAAGGCGGCTGCCTATAAACACTACCCTCAATATCAGGCCTCCGCAGCTCCCCAACAGGGCCAGCAGGCCAAGGGACGGGGTAACGGGTCCCGTAGGCAGCAAGCCCCCAAGCCTGCACCACCAGCCCCTGCTCAGCAGGGTGGGGGTTTTTGACTTCCTCAGCATAGCCTCTCCCCCTCAGCTGGCTCCTCCCAGCACCGGAGGCCGGCTAGTTCACTTCGCCCACAGGTGGTCCAACATCACTTCAGATGCCTGGGTGCTTCAAGTCGTGCGGGAAGGATATCTTCTCCGCTTCCATCAGGTCCCTCCCTCTTATTTTCCGGGAGAACCTCCTCGACTCCCTCTGCACAGGGACTTACTCCTTCAGGAGTTAGCAAGTCTTCTTCAGGAACAGGCTGTGGAACCGGTGCCCCACCACCTGAGAGGTCAAGGCTTTTATTCCAGGTATTTTCTGATACCAAAAAGAACAGGAGGCCTCAGACCCATCCTGGACTTGCGCAACCTCAACAAGTTCCTCGTGCGGGAAAAGTTCAAGATGCTTACCCTTGGAATCCTTCTGCCCTACCTCCAGCAGGGAGATTGGCTATGCTCCTTAGATCTAAAGGATGCCTACACGCACATCCTCATCCACCCAAGCCACCGCCAATACCTAAGGTTTGTGGTGGCAGGAAATCACTACCAGTACAGAGTACTGCCCTTTGGCCTATCCTCCGCACCACGAGTCTTCACAAAATGTCTCGCGGTGGTGGCGGCCTATCTCCGGCTTCACGGCCTTTATGTCTTTCCGTACCTCGACGACTGGCTCATCAGAGCGTCGTCCTCTCAGGCAGTCACCAATGCCACACACTGCACGGTGAATCTTCTGCAGTACTTGGGCTTTGTCATAAACTTCGCAAAGTCCACTTTGCTCCCCTCACAGGATCTCGAGTTCATCGGCGCAAGACTGCACACTCCTCAGGCACGAGCTTTCCTGCCTCTAGACAGGGCTCAACGGCTCATGGACCTAGCCGGCCAGTTTCGCAGCCAGCCCCTGGTCTCTGCCAGGCGCTTCCTGAAACTACTCGGCCATATGGCTTCCGCCGTCCACGTGACCCCCAATGCTCGCCTGAATATGAGACCTGCTCAATGGTGCCTTCGCAAGCAGTGGCAACAAGCCACCGGCGGACTGGCCGACTTAGTACGCATCTCCGGGCCGCTGACCTCTTCCCTACAGTGGTGGCTTCATCGGCCGAACCTGCTGCTCGGAATGCCGTTTCAGTCGCCTCAGCCGGCTCAAGTGCTGACGACCAATGCTTCCCTCCTGGGTTGGGGGGCACATTGCCAGGGGGCATGTACTCAAGGTCTCTGGACCGCGTGGGAGTCTGCTCAACAGATCAACTTCCTGGAGCTCAGAGCAATCCGTCTGGCGCTCAAGGCTTTCTCCCACCTGACTTCTCACCAGTCCGTCCTTGTCCAGACGGACAATCAAGTTGCCATGTTCTACGTGAACAAGCAGGGGGGCACGGGCTCCCTCCTTCTCTGCTGAGAAGCTCAGAAGCTCTGCTCTTGGGCCGTCAGTCACGGCATTCTTCTCAAGGCAGTTTATCTCCCAGGCCAAGAAAATTGCCTGGCGGACAAACTCAGCAGGATACTCCAGCCGCACGAGTGGCGTCTGGATCCCTTGGTAGTCCAGAAACTTTTTCTGAAGTGGGGCCTCCCCACGATGGATCTCTTTGCCAGTCCTCTCAACCGGCAACTTCCTCGCTTCTGCTCTCGTCAGCCACATCCCCTTCGGGTAGCGGCAGATGCTTTTCTACTCTCATGGTCGGAAAGCCTTCTCTATGCTTTTCCTCCCATCCCGCTAGTCTCTCGAACTCTATTCAAGGTTCTCCGGGACAAAGCTTCCATGATCCTGGTGGCTCCTCGCTGGCCCAGACAGCCGTGGTTTCCACTCCTGTTGCAATTAGCGGTGGAGGATCCGTTCCCTCTGGGGTTTCAACCGGATCTCCTAACTCAGGATCAGGGGTCTCTGCTACACCCCAACCTCAGATCTCTCAACCTAATGGCCTGGCGGCTGAGAGGGTAGTCCTCGCTCCCCTTCTCCTGCCGGCAGAGGTGGAAGAGGTCGTCCTAGCTTCTCGGCGACCTTCTACCCGCAAATGCTACGCCCTTAAATGGCGTCGCTTTTCCGTTTGGTGTGTACAGCAGTCTCAGGATCCCTTCTCCTGCTCGGTGTCGGTGATCTTGCAGTACCTTCTCTACCTCTCTAATATGGGACTTAAGTCCAACTCCGTCAAAGTCCACCTCAGTGCTCTTTCAGCACACCATGTGCCGGTGGACGGCAGACCTCTTTCCAGCGACCCTCTCGTAGCGAGGTTTCTCCGAGGTCTCCTTCTACTTAAACCACCTCTGCGCCCGCCAGCACCTGACTGGGATCTGAATGTGGTTTTACAGCGGATCACCTGTCCGCCTGTTGAACCTATGGCTACCTGTTCTCTACGTTTTTTCTTCTTGGAAAACCTTATTCCTGATAGCCCTCACTTCCGCTAGACGCGTAAGTGAATTGCAGGCCCTCGTGTCTGATCCCCCTTACACTCGGTTCTACAAAAATAGGGTAGTCCTACGGACTCACCCAAAATTTCTTCCAAAAGTTGTCTCCCCTTTTCACATCAATCAGGAGGTGGTACTTCCAACCTTCTTTCCCAGGCCTCACTCCAGCCGAGCTGAAATGGTCCTGCATACCCTGGACTGTAGAAGGGCATTGAACTTCTACCTTGACCGTACGCGGGAGCACCGTAAAGCTGCTCAGCTTTTTGTATCTTTTGACCCCAATAAATTGGGGCTCCCGGTCTCCAAGCGTACTCTGTCCATCTGGGTTGCTGACTGTATCGCTTGGGCTTATGGGGCAGCCGGACTCTCCTTAGAAAATCGAGTCACGGCTCATTGTGTTCGGGCGAAGGCTACGTCAGTGGCTTACCTCCGCTCTGTTCCGCTGGCAGACATCTGCCGGGCCGCTACTTGGTCTTCGAGCCAGACTTTTGCGGTCCATTACTGTCTCGAGAGGGAGTCCCGCAGGGACAGTGCTTTCGGACAGGCAGTCCTCCGAAATCTCTTCGAGGTTTGAGCAACTCCTACCCTCCATCCCGGATGGGGGCTACCGGTGGGTGATAATTCAGTGAAGATTCCTTCCTTCTGTGCCGCTGAGCTAGAGGGAGCTCATTTTTGTGCTTAGGGTCTCCGGTAGCCTTAAGCTTGGGAGTCCCATAAGTGAGGACTGACTTCCTGCTTGGTCCTGGAGAAAGCGTAGTTACTCACCTGTAACAGGTGTTCTCCAGGAGCAGCAGGAATCAGTCCTCACAACCCTCCCTCCTCCCCGTGGAGTTGCAATCATCTGCTTAAGTTTTTTTTTGCAAATTTTTATGCTGTCTTTTAGCTATGTCATCAGACTGGCTAATATGGCACCCTTGGGCGGGAAGGCGACCGCGCATGCGCGCTGCAATTCCCAAAGGCTTTCTTTGAAAGCTGGGGAAAATTGCTCCGCGAGGGCTCCGTCGGCGCCTACATCACCCATAAGTGAGGACTGATTCCTGCTGCTCCTGGAGAACACCTGTTACAGGTGAGTAACTACGCTTTTCTGCAAGAGGATGTCCAGCAAGGACCTGAAGAGTCACCAGCAGCAGCAGCACGATAGGTTTTTCCCTGAGTCCCCAGTGCATCCGAAGGCCAGGGTCTCGTCTGAGGCCCTGACATCTCAGGCGGAGTCTTCCGAACCTGAGCCTCAGAAAGGGGGTCTCCCTCGAGGGAACCCAGGAAGAAGAAGAAATCCTCAAAGGCAGCGTCCTTGGATGGTTCCGACCTGCTGGGTGCTCCCTGGGCCCGGTCCCACAGTCTGAGACGTTTGTTCAAGGTGTTGGAGAAGGAACGGCCTGCGAAGGTACCCCGGAAGGATCCGACTGCGGACTGGCCTCTGTCCCCAGATACTATCAAAGTTGAGGATTCCCCTTCGGGGGAGCCAGTGTCAGGCCAGAGTCCCTCGGTGCCCACACCAAAGGCTGCGGAACCTTCTGGTCTGGAATCCAGAATGACGGCCCTGGAACACAGTTTGTCTGCGACCACTGGACCCTCAATGTCCAAAACGTCCCCGGAGGCCGAGCCGATCCTCGAAGTCCTTAGGCCTCAAGTCGATCCTCAGCCGAGGTCACGATCTGAGTCCCGCTTGACGGTACCATGGTCATCCCCAGCAGGTTTACTGGGCACTGACTGCAGGGCATCGGGGTCACCGAGTCCCATGGAGCAGCCTTCCTACAAGTCCTCTATGGACTATTCCAAGTGGGAGACAGAGGACGAGGAGTCCCCCGATACCCGTCGCCACCGCAACGTCCCATCTGACTGGCTAATCTACTGAAAAGGGCTTTAAACTAGATTCCTTGGGGATGGGTGAAGAAAGCCCCCAGGTAAGTGAAAGCCCCCAGGTAGGTGATACATTAAATACCTTTATGGAAATGGGTAACAGGGGTAACATATGGAAAGCAGTGTGTATTAATGCCCGTAGCATGGGAAATAAGATCCCTGAGGTTGAAGCTTTGGTGGGAGTGGCTGACTTGGATTTAGTGGCAGTTACAGAAACATGGTTCACAGAAAACAATGACTGGGATGTAACTATACCTGGCTATACTTTATTCAGGAAGGACAGGGTAGGAAGAAGAGGAGGAGGAGTGGCACTATATGTAAAAACTACTATTAAAGCTTTGGAATTACAGAGCTTAAAAGGGAGAGAGGAGGCATTGTGGGTTAAACTAGAAAGAGGGAAAGAGAAATCTATTTGCATTGGAGTGATATACAGACCTCCCTCACAAGAGGAAGAGGTGGACAGAGAGTTAATTGAAGACATACGCAGCATTGCTAGGAAAGGGGAAGTGCTACTGATAGGAGATTTCAATATGCCAGATGTTGATTGGCACATTCCTGCTGCAGTATCATCTAGAAGTAAGGAGATCCTGGATTCTCTACAGGGAGAACTATTCAGGCAATTGGTAACAGACCCCACACGTGAAGGGGCCATACTGGACTTGGTGCTTACCAATGGTGAAAGTGTTTCTGATGTTGTAGTGGGAGATCATTTTGCATCCAGTGATCACCAGATGGTGTGGTTCAGTATTAGGACTAGGGCTGTTAGAATCCATTCAAAGGTGAGGATCTTAGACTTTAGGAAGACTAACTTTGCGAAGATGGGCCAATACCTCAGGGAGTCGTTAGTGGGATGGGAACAGCTGGGGGATGTAGAAAAAACGTGGGCAAAACTGAAAGGGGGTATTTTAAGGGCAACCAACCTTTTTGTTAAAATGGTAAATAAAGGCAAAAGGAACAGGAGACCGCTATGGTTTTCGAAGGAAGTAGCTGAAAAAGTGAAGAAAAAGAGGGAGGCCTTCATGAAATACAAGAGATCACAGAGAGCAGAAGACAGGCATCTGTATTTGGAAAAACTTAGAGAAGCTAGCAAAGTAGTCAAGAAGGCAAAGATTCAAAAGGAGGAGGAAATAGCCAATGCAATAAAATGGGGGGATAAGACATTTTTCAGATATATTGGTGAGAAGAGGAGGAGCAAAAGTGGTATTGTCAGACTCAAGGGTGCAGGGGGGGGGAATATGTAGAAGCTGATAAGGATAAAGCGGAATTGCTTAACAAATATTTTTGTTCTGTGTTCACAGATGAAGAACCAGGAGCAGGACCTCAGAAAACACCCACAAATAAGAACAGAAGCGAGGGACATCTTGAACTATTTTCAGAAGACTGTGTTCGTGAGAAACTAGCTCAACTTAAAGTAGACAAAGCGATGGGACCGGATGGGATACACCCTAGAATACTGAGGGAACTTGGGGACGTTCTAGCAGCTCCACTGACTGACCTTTTCAATGCCTCGTTGGAGTCGGGAGTGGTGCCAAAGGACTGGAGAGAGGCTCATGTGGTGCCTTTACACAAAAGCGGAAGTAAGGATGTGGTTGAAAACTACAGGCCGGTTAGTTTAACTTCGGTGGTGAGTAAATTATTGGAAACGCTGCTGAAAGAGAAAATAGTGAGGTTTCTGGAGTCCAGCGGATTACAGGATCCGAGGCAGCATGGATTCACCAGAGGCAGGTCTTGTCAGACAAATCTGATTGATTTTTTTGACTGGGTGACCAGGGAGTTGGACCGAGGGAGAGCTCTAGATGTGGTGTATTTAGATTTCCGTAAAGCCTTTGACACTGTTCCTCACAGGCGACTTATAAACAAACTGAGCACCCTAGGGATGGACCCTAAAGTTACTGCTTGGGTTAGAAATTGGTTGGGTGGGAGGCGACAAAGAGTACAAGTAAATGGAGCTCACTCTGAGGAGAAGGATGTTACCAGTGGTGTGCCCCAGGGATCTGTCCTTGGTCCAATTCTTTTTAACATCTTTGTTAGTGATATAGCGGAAGGGCTGTCGGGTAAGGTTTGCCTCTTTGCGGATGATACCAAAATCTGCAATAGAGTAGACACCCAGGAAGGGGTAGATAACATGAGGAGGGATCTAGCTAAGCTTGAAGAATGGTCTAGAATTTGGCAGCTGGGATTTAATGTTAAAAAATGTAAGGTCATGCATTTGGGCTGCAGCAATCCAAGGGAGCAATACAGTATAGGAGGTGAAGTACTTTTGTCCACTAAAGAAGAGCGGGACCTAGGCGTGGTTGTGTCTGATGATCTTAAAGTAGCTAAACAGGTGGAAAAGGCGACAGCAAAAGCTAGAAGGATGCTTGGGTGCATACGGAGAGGAATGGCTAGCAGAAAAAAGGAGGTGATAATGCCTCTGTATAAGTCTTTGGTGCGACCTCATTTGGAGTATGGTGTGCAATTCTGGAGACCGCACCTTCAAAAGGATGTGAACAGGATGGAGTCGGTGCAGAGGGTTGCTACCAAAATGATTAATGGGCTTCATTATAAAGCATATGAGGACAGACTTAAGGATCTTAATATGTACACCTTAGAGTAAAGGCGGGATAGAGGTGATATGATTGAGATGTTTAAATACCTCCGTGGCATAAATGTTCAGGGAGAGAGCCTCTTTCAATTGAAAGCAAGTTCTGCTACGAGGGGACATGGGATGAGGGTGAAGGGAGATAGATTCAGGAGTGATATGCGGAAATATTTCTTTACGGAAAGAGTAGTGGATCCGTGGAATAGTCTCCCAGTGGAGGTGGTAGAGATGAGGACAGTAACTGAATTCAAGAAAGCATGGGACCAACACAGAGGATCTCTAAAGGCAAAAAGTGGACTGTTGTAGTTGTTATGGAAGGACAGACTAGATAGGCCATGTGGTCTTTTTCTGTCGTCATATTTTTATGTTTCTATGTTTCCATCTCAGAGCCTTGATGGCAGTCCCTGCCCAAGGATATGGGTTTCCTTGATTTTGTCAAGGACATGCCTAAGGCCTTGGCATTCCTGACCGAGTCGGAGGAGGACCCTCGGGCGGATCAGTTGGAAATCTTTCAATACGAGGCCGCTCCGCGGGAATCGCTCTCGGTGCCTATCCCTCCCATCCTGGAACGGCTGATGCTCCGAATATGGGAGACACCGGCTTCAGTGACAGTGGTGAACAAGCGGCTCGACTCGATGTATCAAGTCCACCAGAGCACGGGCTTCCAAAAGTCACAGCTGCCGCATAACTCCATGGTGGTGGAGTCAGCTATTCATTGGCCGAAAAGCCGTAAGACGCACTCCTTGGTGCCTCTCGACAGGGAGGCCCGTACCATGGACGCCCTCAGCAGAAAGTGCTACCAAGGCTCAATGCTCATCAGCCACATCCAGGCCTACCAGCTATACATGGGCATGTACCTGAGAGACCTGGCGAAGGAACTCTTCGGGTTCTCAGCTGGTCTCTCTCAGGAACCTTTGCAGTGGTTCAAGAACCTGGTCAAAGCAGTCCGTGAATGCTCCAAGTTCATGTCTCAGGCGGCCTATAATTGGTTTGAGTCAGCGGCTTGAGTAGCGGCGGCTGGCATCAGTGCACGCTGCCAAGCTTGGCTACAGTCGTCCGACTTCGAGCAGTGGGTTCAGGACAATTTGGTCGATATCCTCTGCCAAGGAGAGAATCTCTTTGGCAAACCCATGACAGACAAGGCTGCCGAGCTGCAGACGAGTTCATGACGAGGACCAGGCTCTCTAAAAAGACTGCTGCCTCTCCCCGACGGAAGGGGTTGGGTAAAAAGCCCTTCTACCTAAGGAAGGGAGCTGCTTAGAGAAACTGCCCACCTTATCAGGCCTCCCCAGCTGCCCAACAGGGTCAGCAGGCCAAGGGACATGGGCATGGCCCGCGTAAGCAGAAGGCTCCAAAACCCCAGGCATCGGCTCCGGCCCAGCCAAGGGGGAGTTTTTGATTCCTTGAGCATAGTCTCTCTACCCCAAGGAGATCAGCAGCCCATGGGGGGGATGGCTGGCCCTCTATGCCCTCAGGTGGGTAACCATCACCACTGATTCCTGGGCACTAAGGGTAGTCAGGGATGGTTACCTCCTCCACCTGACTCAGACACCTCCCCCTTATTTCCCGGGAGAACCCCTCAGGTCTCCCCTCCACCGGGACCTTCTTCTAAAGGAGTTGGCAGGTCTTCTCGAGGACAAAGCGGTGGCCTGGTGCCCCACTACCTTAAGGGCAAGGGGTTCTACTCCATTTACTTCCTTGGGCCAAAGAGGACAGGGGGCCTAAGTCCCATCCTCAACCTGCACAACCTCAAGAAATTCCTGGTGAGGGGAAAGTTCAAGATGCTCTCCCTTGGAACATTGCTGCCATACCTCCAGCAGGGATACTGGCTATGCTCCATAAACCTCAGGATGCGTATACCCACATCCTCATCCATCCCAACCACAGGCATTACCTGCGGTTCGTAGTGGGAGGCAGGCACTTTCAATATAGGGTGCTCCACTTCAGCCTAGCCTCTTCCCCAAGAGTCTTCACAAAATGCCTGGCAGTCTTGGCCGCCTTCCTCCGGCTCCAGGGTGTCTTCGTCTTTCCATACCTGGACAACTGTCTCATAAATGGAGGCACAGCCTCAGAGGTGCAACAGGCCACCGCACACACCATCCAGGTTCTGCAACACTTGGGCTTTGTCATAAACTGCCCCAAGTCTGACCTCCTCCTGACACAGTGTCTGGAGTTCATTGGGGTAAAGATCAACACTCTCCAGTCAAAAGCTTTCTTGCCCAGGGACAGAGCCAATCATCTCATGTCTCTAGCTCGGGAGATACAGTACCATCCCTCAGTGCCCTTCTGCGCCTCCTCGGGCACATGGCCTCCATGGTCCACGTTATCCCAGACACTCGCCTCCACATGACAGCAGCGCAGTGGTGTCTCCAGGAACAGTGGTCTCAGGCCACAGGCCGCCTCCGAGACAGATTTTCAGTGACCCACCAATTGGCGGACTCCCTGGTCTGGTGGCAGTCGCCCCAGAAGCTCGAGGCAGGCATGCCTTTTCAGACCTCAAGCCACTCGAGGTTCCTCACTACGGACACCTCCCTGTTCGGTTGGGGAGCCCACTGTGGAGATCTCCGCATTCAGGGCAACTGGTCGTCAGATGAGAGCACCCAGCAGATCAACCTCCTGGAACTCCAAGCCATACACCTAGCCCTGAGGATGTTTTATCACCAGCCGGTCCAGACGGATAACCAGGTGGTGATGTTCTACGTGAAAAAACAGGGGGGCACGGGGTCTCATACCCTTTCTCAGGAGGCACTGGTACTCTATTCGTACGCAGTCCAACAGGGTATCGTCCTGCGGGCAGTGTAGCTGCCAGGCCAGGACAACCTGCTGGCCGACAGACTCAGCAGAGTTCTCCAGCCGCACGAGTGGCAGCTGGACCCCAGGGTAGTCAATTGGCTTTTCTGGTTCTGGGGGGAACACGTGATGGACCTGTTCACCAGCCCAGACAACTTTCATTTGCCCCACTTCTGCTCCCAGCAGGCCCACCCCTGCAGGGTAGCAGGAGACGCGTTCCTAGTCTCATGGTCGGAAGGCCTCATGTACACCTTCCCTCTGATGCTGCTGATCGCCAAGACCTTGTTCAGGACCCTCCACAGCAGGACCTCGCTCATCCTGATAGCTCCTTGGTGGCTCAGGCCACCGTGGTTCCCGTTTCTTCTACAGTTTGCGGTGGAGGCCACCATCCCCTTGGGACCGCCTCGGGACTCCTATCTGAGGGGGGGCTCTCTCCTGCACCCCAACCTGAGGTCCCTGTCACTGATAGCATGGCTGCTGATAGGGTGACTGGCCCCTCAATTTTCAGGTTGAGTTGAAGGACATTCTGCTGGCCTCTCACAAGGCTTCTACTAGGAAGGCTTATGCCCTCAAATGGTGCAGGTTCTCTGTTTGGTGCCCCGAACACGGGACTGATCCTTTCTCCTGCCTGGTGGCTCTAGTGTTAAAGTACCTTCTCCACCTCTCTAATTCCAGGCTCAAGTCTAACTCCATCCGAGTGCACCTGAGTGCCATGGTGGATGGTAATTCCCTCTCTGTCCAACCGTTGGTGACCCATTTCCTTCGGGGCCTGCTCTTATCGAAGCCTTTGGTTTGCCCTCCAGCAACTGAATGGGACCTCAGCTTAGTGTTGGGGCAGCTCACACGCCCACCCTTCGAGCCTCTGGCTACCTGCCACTTTTGCTACCTCTCTTGGAAGGTAGCGTTCCTGGTTACGCTCACCTTCGCTCGCAGAGTTAGCGAGCTTCAGGCCCTTTTGGCAAAGGTGCCTTATACCAGGTTCTTTAAGAACAGAGTGGTGCTTCGCACGCACCCTAAATTCCTGCCGAAGGTAGTGTCGCCCTTCCATCTCAAACAGGAAGTGGTGCTTCCTAACTTCTTTCCAAGACCTCACTCCAGTCGGGCGGAAACGGTCCTTCACATCTTGGACTGTAAGAGCGCCTTGTCCTTCTATATCCAACACACTCAGGGACACCGCAAAGCTTCTCAGCTTTTTATCTCCTACGACCCCAGTAGGCTGGGGGAGGCAGTGACTAAGCATACATTATCCACCTGGGTGGCGGACTGTATTGCCTTCACTTATGAGCAGGTGAGGCTCCCACTGGAAGGCCGCATCACGGCGCACCATGTCAGGGCTATGGTGGCTTTGGTGGCAAACTTGTGCTCCATCCCAATGATGGACATCTGCCAGGCTGCCACCTGGTTTTCAGTCCATATCTTCGCAGTCCATTACTGCCTGGAAAGAGAGTCCCAACGAGACAGTGCCTTCGGCTAGACTGTGCTCCATAATCTTTTCGGGGTTTAAGCAACTCCTACACTCCGACCCTTCTATGTTCAGGCTACCGGAGTGCTGGTCTCATCGGACACAGAGGTCCTACTGTGGTCTGTGCATACAGTCTAAATTGCTGTTGCTTGTGGCTCCCCGTGAGGGAGTCCCTATTTTTGCTATGAGCTTTTGGTAGCCTGTAGCTGGGGAGTCCCATATGTGAGGATTGACTTCCTCCTTGTTCCCGGAGAAAGCGTAGTTACTCAGCTGTAACAGGCGATCTCCAGGAACAAGCAGGAATGTAGTCTTCATATATAGGTATCGTCAGTACTGACGGAGCCTGCGCGGGAACGCTCCCCAGCGTCCAATAGGAACGCTTTTGGGAGCATCCCTCAGCACATGTGCACTGCCTTCCCGCCTTTCCAACTGTCCCTCTTCAGTTCTTCGTTTTCCGCGGAGCCGACAGGATCTATTCCCTGTCACCGCAGAAAATTCCGTCTTTAAATTTGTTTTCTTATGTTCACGTTTGCCTACCGCACGACGCTTACCGGTACCACTGGTTCTTTTCTTTTCATACAAAAAAACCAAAAAACTTAGGCTTTAAACTGTTTCTCTTCAGAAACCTTTCTCTTTGGTGCTAGGCGCCATTTTGGGCACTAGGCCCCATATTCCTAAAACATGGAAAAGCCAACTAGTGGTTTTAAAAAATGTACTAAGTGTGGCGGTACCATTTCCGTCACTGACACCCATGATTGGTGTCTTAAATGTTTAGGGCCTGAACATTCTCCAACTGAATGTCTCTCCTGTATGGGGATGACTAAAAGAGGAAGACAGAATCGGGCTGCAAAGCTCTTTACCCTCTTTTCCTCGGTTGCCAGATCCATTGCAGACGCCATCCTCTGTTGAGGACATTTCAAATTGGCAATGGGAAGTTTTCCAACAACTATGAAGGAGTATTGATTAAATCTTTAGACTTGAGCAGCATATTGCATACCACCTGAAGCAGGATCGTGGGATTCGAAACACGGCGCTGTGTCATGGATCGATGAGGGAGAAGATCCCAGATTTAACTCAATTAAACTGTTGCAAAATCACTGAGGGACCCAACTGCCAGCTAAGTCTAACTAATTTATATTTTTTTTTTCTTAATTGTTTTTAAACTCTTAGCATTGTGGCTTTATGGGTCTATGTCCATAGTTCATCCTCTTTTTAGAGAGTGTTGCTGGAATTTATAAGATTAAAGGGAGAAGTCCGTTTCATTCGACAGGGTTTCTCTGTCCCCTGACCTGACGGACGTTCCTACAAAAAATTAGTGTTTGGTTATGATATAAATGTGTCCTTTGGTTGATCAGATTTTTTTTATTTTGTCTGATTCTGTACTGATCAAAAATTTTTTTGGCATTATAATTTAGATCCATTGCATCAACATCGTCAAGGGCCTCTTCTTCCCATGGATCTCAGGTAACTAAACATAAAAGCCGGTCCTCAAAGGGTAGCTCTCCTGCTAAGCATCGAGAGGCCATTGGCATTGCCCTTGAGGGAAACACACCAGCAAAACAACCCCGGCGGGAGGCTTCGGCTTCCAAAGCATCGATGGGGCTTCAGGATGTTCTCGAGGCCCCAACCTCGCAAGAACTACCTGTGCCATGCTCAGGGGTTCCGGCCATTTTTACCGGTACTGACACCCAGGCATTGGCAGCATCGATAGACCAGAGGTTCCTCGCTATCGAACGCAGCATCGCAGCTCTTCTTTCAACTGCGGTACCGTTGGTCCAACGGGCACCGGTACCGACACTGACACCGATGCCGGTACCGACACTGGTACAGACACCGACGATACCAGTACTGACGGTACCGGCCCCGGTGGGAACTCTTCCCATGCCATCTCTGGTTGGAATCGACAAATCGGTACCGGGACCGCGCTTTGCAGGAGCATTGGGGTCAGGAATAGTTTGATTCCTCCGATTCTGAAGACTCTGACAATTCTGCTGGTACTAGAGGTTTTCTCCCAGAAGATCCCTCTTCTCCCCAACGCAGAATTTGACCTCCAGAGGACATGTCTTTTCAGGATTTTATCCGTGATATGGCCAAAGATCTTTCAATCTCAGTAGCTCCTGAAGAGGAACCCAGAGCAAAGGAACTGGAAAGTCTCCAATATCTTAAAGCTCCTAAGGAGGCAGCCACTCTGCCTATCCATGAAATTCTGCATAACTTGATGCTCAGAATGTGGGAGACACCTCTGACTACTTCTCCTCACTCTAGGAGACTTGATACTATGTATCGAGTTCCGCCATGTCCTGGATTTCAGAAAACTCAGCTGCCACACCATTCAATGGTAGTGGAATCAGCCATGCTTAGGATAAAAAGTGCAAAGAGGCATGCATCCAATCCTCCAGGTCGTGAATGCAGGACTCTGGATGCTTTTGGGCGCCAAACTTTTCAAGCTTCCATACTTTCAGCTAGGATCAGTTCATATATTCTATATATGGGAATGTTCCTTAAGGAAGTCACAGGAGACTTGGAACTTATGAGCCCATTTCTCCAAGATGACAAGATTTTCTTGCTCTAGTTAAGCATGCTCAAGATGTCTCCAAGTTTGTTAATCGTGCAACCTTTGACTGCTTCGAATGCATCAGCAGAACCTCTGCTATTGCCATTGGCGCACGACGGATTGCCTGGCTACAGGCATCAGACTTGGAGACTTGGGTACAGGACAAGTTAGGCAACATTCCTTGCACGGGGGAGAATCTCTTTGGCAAGAACTGGCAGGAAAAGGCTAACGAGTTAGATGCTGACAATATTACTCTAGATAAATTGTCAAAATCTATAGCCACTCCAGCCAGAAAGAAGCCTTATAAAAACCCTCTTTCAGCAAAAAGAGGAAGTTTTATCCTTCCTATACCCAGCAGAGTCAAACTCAAGGTCAGGTTGCCCAAAAGGGACAAACTAGACAGCAAAAGAAGCCAAAAGGCCCGAGAGCCCAACCAGCTCTCCAGGTTCAGCCCCCTCAAGGGCTTTGACTCCTTCCTAGAGAGCTTTGCCTTCCTGCCTCTGAGGGGGTCCCCAACCCCCCAATATATCGGGCAGGTTATGCCACTTTGCCAACAGATAAAAAAAAACAAAAATAACTAAATAACCCTACTCTACTCAAATAGACCCTAAACCAAAATAGAGTAAAAACCTTTGTGTGAGCTAACGTGTAAGTATATATTTTGTCGGAAGATCAGCCCTGAGGATCAACTTAGCCTCTCGAAGCTGTAACTTCCATTTTACTCGGTTTTATTTAAACCACTCAATAGACCCTCCACGGAGCCGCTAGTAAGGTAAAAACACCACAGTGAGATGTCACCTATACCAAAATCAAAAATTTAAAAGAATTTGTTGATATATGGAAAACAAAAAGTGATACTTATCTGAACCGTCATCTCCCCGCCTTTAATACATCGTCACGGGAAAACAGTCAGTGACCACGAAACGTCCATTCCCACTTTTCATGAAATGGTCAACAGCAGCAGTTACTAAAGTACACAGCACTGTGTTTCGGGCGAATATGCAATTTCCACGCCCTGTATCAACGCTTGAACGAACTGCCAAGAAATGTGTAACCCAGCCTCTCCACTTCTCCGAGATGCTGACGCAAGCTCATTAATGATCCAAGCCAAACAGCAAGTCCCAAAGATTAAATAACAGCAGGAACCAATAGCTGTAAAGTAAAAATAGTCCCAGAAGAAAGTCAAAGGATGCTAATCCAGTCCAGTTCTTTGTTGAGACCCGATGGTTCAATAGTGTCCCAAAGAAAAATTCATTTTTGTTCAAGCTTTTGGAGGGATTGTTCACGATCACCACCCCGAGGATGCACAGGAATCATGTCCAATATTCTCCAAGTGAACTCTGCAAATGTATGGCTGAAATCCAAACAATGCTGCACCAGCAGGGCTGTGAGTACGGAATTCTTAAGTCGAGAGGCATGTTCACTTAGCCGAACCCGCACAGGACGGATCGTCCGTCCAATATATAATAGACCACAGGGACAAACAAGCACATACACCACAAAAGACGTTGAACAAGTGGTATGCCAACGAGCCCTGTGGACTATAGTGGAATTTGGCACCTGCCATTCTTTGCCCGTTATGGCTTGAGAGCAAAATTTGCAGGAAGCACATATAAAGTGACCCACCTCCAAAGATGTTACCAATATATGTCTATCCAAAGTGGAAGATGTGACTCCCACAAAATCACGAAGATTAGAGCCCCTAGAATGCGCTCTCCGCAATCGCCCCTGAAAACATGGGTGCAGTTGTAAAACATGCCAATGTTTGAACAAAATCTTTCTTATGGAGTCAGTATACGACATATAGGGAAGTATAGCCACGACCCCTTCAAACTGAGTGGCTTTATACTGATCACATGAATGCTCCAGAGTGAACGGGGGAAACAACCAATCCCTGTGAATATATTTGGCTCTCAAAAATGCTTGTTTGATGATCTTCTTAGGATAGCCACGCTGAGCAAGTCGAGCCAAAAGATCATGAGCATGTCTAAGAAACTCATCAAAATCAGAACAAATCCATCGAATCCTAAGAAATTGGCCAAAAGGAAGACCTTTCTTTAAGGTCAGAGGGTGAAAGCTAGTGAACTTGAGCAATGTATTTCGTTGGACTGATTTCCTAAATAGCGTCGTATGAAATGAATCTTGACCCATGAACACCAAAACATCAAGGAATTCCAATTGACATAAATGATGATGCATAGTAAAAGATAAATTGGATCTCAAAGAATTTAACCATTGTAAAAACAACTGTAAAGAATCCTCTGTATCGTTCCATAGAAAAAAAAATGTCATCTAGGAACCGAACCCATAAGGGGATCTTCTTAAACCATATTGATGAATAAATCTGGGATTCTTCAAAATCAGCCATATACAAGGTGGCCACAGACGGAGCCACTGTGGCCCCCATTGCAATACCCCGAATTTGATGGTAAAACTGTTGCTCAAACTGGAAATAATTCCTAGTGAGCACCAAATTTAATAACTCCATAAAAAATGAACGGGGAATGCAATCAGGCAAAGAAAGATTCAGATGAGAAATAGCCGAAAGGGCTTGTTCTTGATCTATATTGGTGTACATCTCAGTAACATCCAATGAAACCAGCCACCAGGAACTAACATCGCCTTGAATCTGTTGAAGTTTCGTGATGAAATCTATAGAATTTATAGATTTTTATATATATTTATATATTTCGTGATGAAATCTATAGAATGGGACACTGTGATACCTGGGTACAAACTATATCGTAATGATAGAGCTGATCAAATTGGTGGAGGGGTTGCGCTCTATGTTAGAGAGGGCATTGACTCAGAAAGGATTAAAGTTTTGCAGGAAACAAAATCTGCTGTAGAATCTGTATGGATTGAAATTCCATATAAAAGGGGGAAGGCAATGGCAGTGGGGGTGTACTATCGAGCGCCTGGCCAGAATGACCAAATGGATGATGAAATGCTCAACAAATCAAGGAAGCTAACAAACGTTACAGTGCAGTAATAATAATGGGTGATTTCAATTACCCTGGTATCGACTGGGTCAGTGTCACGTCAGGACATGCTAGGGAGATAAAGTTCCTGGATGAAATAAATGACTGCTTCTTGGAGCAGCTGGTTCATGAACCGACCAGAGGGGAAGCCATATTAGACCTAGTCCTTAGTGGAACACCAGATCTAGTGCAAGAGATAAGGGTGTTGGGGCCACTTGGCAATAGTGATCATAGCATGATCGCCTTTGATTTAATTAGTGGAGGAGGGATAGTAAGGAAATCCACAGTACTACCTTTTAACTTTCGAAAGGGAGACTATGATAAAATGAGGAAAACAGTTAAGAAAAAACTAAAAGGAACAGTTGCAAAGGTTAAAGACGTACATCAAGCTTGGGTGTTGTTGAAAAATACTATCTTGGAAGCCCAGACCAGCTGTATTCCACGCTTTAAGAAAAGTGGAAGGAAGTCCAAAAAACTGCCAGAATGGTTTAAAGGTGAGGTCAGAGAGGCTGTTGTTGCCAAAAAAGCAACTTTCAGGAAATGGAAAAAAGAGCCAAACGACGAAACCTGGAAACAGCACAAGCACTGGCAAGTCAAATGCAAGGCATTGATAAAGCAGGCAAAGAGAGAATTTGAGAAGAAGCTTGCTGCGGAAGCAAAAACGCGAAATAAAGACCTTTTCAAGTATATTCGTAGCAAAAAACCTGTGAGAGAGTCATTTGGTCCATTAGATGATAAAGGGGTTAAAGGAGCACTAAGAGGCGACAAGGCGATAGCGGAGAGACTGAATGAATTATTTGCTTCGGTCTTTACTGAGGAAGATGTAGGGATGTTACCCATGACGGAAGTGATATTTAAAGGTGTGGAAGAATTGAAGGAAATATCGATACATCGGGAAGATGTCTTACAACTATTAGATAAACTGAAGAGTAGCAAATCACCTGGGCCGGATGGTATACATCCAAGGGTGTTGAAAGAACTGAAATATGAGATTGCAGCCCTGCTATTAGTAATCTGTGAACTATCATTAAAATCATCTCTAATACCTGAAGATTGGAGGATCGCCAATGCAACACCAATTTTTAAAAAGGGTTCCAGGGGTGATCCAGGAAACTACAGACCGGTGAGTCTGACGTCAGTACCGGGAAAAATGGTAGAAAGCATCATAAAGAATAAAATTACTCAGCATGTAGATAGTCACAACCTAATGGGAGACAGCCAAACATGGCTTTAGACAAGGAAGATCTTGTCTTACTAATCTGTTATGTTTTTTTTGAAGGAGTGAATAAACAGGTGGACAAAGGTGAGTCGGTTGATATTGTGTATCTGGACTTTCAGAAAGCCTTTGACAAGGTCCCTCATCAGAGACTTTTGGCAAAACTAAAGAGTCATGGGATAGGAGGCAGTGTACTATTGTGGATCAGGAACTGGTTAAAAGATAGAAAGCAGAGGGTAGGGCTAAATGGCCAATTTTCCCAATGGAGAAAGGTGAATAGTGGTGTACCCCAGGGATCTGTGCTGGGTCCGCTGCTTTTTGACATATTCATAAATGACCTGGAAAGTGGAATAACGAGTGAGGTTATCAAATTTGCAGATGACACAAAACTATTTAAAGTTGTTAAACCGAAGAGGATTGTGAAAAATTGCAAGAGGATCTTGATAAATTGGAAGACTGGGCATCAAAATGGCAGATGAAATTTAATGTGGACAAGTGCAAGGTTATGCACCTAGGGAAGAACAACCCAAACTATGGTTACACGATGCAAGGTTCCACATTAGGAACCACCACCCAGGAAAAAGATTTAGGCGTCATTGTGGATACCATGTTAAAACCCTCGGCCCAGTGTGCAGCGGCGGCCAAGAGAGCAAATAGAATGCTAGGTATGATAAGGAAAGGAATGGAAAATAAAACAAAAGATATTATAATGCCTCTATATCGTTCCATGGTGAGACCGCACCTTGAATATTGTGTGCAATTCTGGTCGCCGTATCTTAAAAAGGATATAGCGATTTTAGAAAAGGTTCAGAGAAGAGCCACCAAAATGGTAAAGGGGATGGAAGGATACTCCTATGAAGAAAGGCTAAAAAGGTTAGGGCTCTTTAAACTGGAAAAGAGACGGCTGAGGGGAGATATGATAGAAGTCTATAAATTAATGAACGGAATGGAACGGGTAAACGTAGATCGATTGTTTACGTTATCAGAATATAGAAAGACTAGGGGACATGCAATGAAGCTACAGGGTAAACTATTTAAGACCAATAAAAGAAAATATTTTTTCACTCAACGTGTAATCAAACTCTGGAATTTGTTACCGGAGGATGTAGTAAAGGCTGTTAGTGTAGCTGGGTTTAAAAAAGGTTTGGACAAGTTCCTGGAGGAAAGGTCCATAAACAAGCATTGTGGAACTTGTGACCCAGTACAAGCATTGTGGAACTTGTGTCTCTTGGGGAAACTGCTAGGTACATATGACCTAGTTTGGCCACTGTTGGAAACAGAATACTGGGCTTGATGGACCTTGGTCTGACCCAGTATGGCATATCTTATGTTCTTATGTTCTTAGAATCTCTCAAAAACGACAGCACAATCTGAGCACATGGCTGCAAAAATTTGTCACAAAACTTGGAAAGAGGTTCCAAAACTGATCCCCGGCACGACACTATAGGTCTGCCCGGAGGTGTCACTAACGATTTATGTATTTTAGGGACAGTATAAATAATTGGAATAACTGGATGTTTAATAACCAAAAAATTGAATTCTCGTTTCGTGATCCAATTAGCAGCTAATGCCTGTCGCATAACAGCTTGAATCTCAGATTGCAAAGCAACAAACGGATAGCGCATTCTAGGGGCTCTTATCTTCGTGATTTTGTGGGAGTCACATCTTCCCCTTTGGATAGACATATATCGGTAACATCTTTGGAGGTGGGTCACTTTATATGTGCTTCCTGCAAATTTTGCTCTCAAGCCATAACGAGCAAAGAATGGCAGGTGCCAAATTCCACTATAGTCCACAGGGCTCGTTGGCATACCACTTGTTCAACGTCTTTTGTGGTGTATGTGCTCGTTTGTCCCTGTGGTCTATTATATATTGGATGGACGATCCGTCCTGTGCGGGTTCGGCTAAGTGAACATGCCTCTCGACTTAAGAATTCCGTACTCACAGCCCTGCTGGTGCAGCATTGTTTGGATTTCAGCCATACATTTGCAGAGTTCACTTGGAGAATATTGGACATGATTCCTGTGCATCCTTGGGGTGGTGATCGTGAACAATCACTCCAAAAGCTTGAACAAAAATGGATTTTTCTTTGGGACACTATTGAACCATCGGGTCTCAACAAAGAACTGGACTGGATTAGTATCCTTTGACTTTCTTTTGGGACTATTTTTACTTTACAGCTATTGGTTCCTGCTGTTATTTAATCTTTGGGACTTGCTGTTTGGCTTGGATCTTTAATGAGCATGCGTCGGCGTTTCGGAGAAGTGGAGAGGCTGGGTTACACATTTCTTGGCAGTTCGTTCAAGCGTTGATACAGGGCGTGGAAATTGTATATTCCCCCGAAACGCAGTGCTGTGTACTTTAGTAACTGCTGCTGTTGACCATTTCATGAAAAGTGGGAATGGACGTTTCGTGGTCACTGACTGTTCTCCCGTGAAGATGTATTAAAGGCGGGGAGATGACGGTTCAGATAAGTACCACTTTTTGATATCAACAAATTCTTTTAAATTTTTGATTTTGGTATAGGTGACATCTCACTGTGGTGTTTTTACCTTACTAGCGGCTCCGTGGAGGGTCTATTGAGTGGTTTAAAAAAACCGAGTAAAATGGAAGTTACAGCTTCGAGAGGCTAAGTTGATCCTCAGGGCTGATCTTCTGACAAAAAATATACTTACACGTTAGCTCACACAAAATCTTTTACTCTATTTTGGTTTAGGGACTTTGCCAACAGATGGCATCAGATAACAGCAGAAGATTGGACTTTGTCCATTGTAGGAGAAGGGTACAAGCTTCATTTTCACAGCATGCCCCCTCCTACAATTCTAAAGCAATTCAATTCTCAAACCTCCGCAGACAATCTGCTAGATCACGAGGTCTCGACACTTCTTGCTCAAGGGGCAATAGAGGAGGTAACCATTCTTCAACGGGGTGCAGGGTTCTACTCCCCCTATTTTCTTATTCCAAAGAAAACAGAAGGACACAGACCCATTCTGAACCTCAGAGAATTGAACAAATATCTGTTTCGAGAGAAGTTTAAAATGATTTCTCTAGGAACTCTTCTGCCATACCTTCAAAGCCAGGATTGGCTTTGCTCTCTAGACTTAAAGGATGCATACATTCTTCACAGGAAATTCTTACGTTTCCTTTTCAGGGGAAAACATTTCAAGTACAGGGTTCTTCACTTTGGTCTGGCTTCAGCACCAAGGATATTCACGAAATGCATGGCAGTAGTAGCTGCATTTCTACGAACCCTGGGGATTATTGTCTTCCCTTACTTAGACGACTGGCTCATTCGAGCCCCTACAGTTGCAGAGGCCAGCACTGCACTGTCCCATACAATGCAAATCCTCCAATACTTGGGATTGGTAATAAACTTCCCAAAATCCCAACTAGTTCCTTCCTAATGCCTGGAATTCATAGGAGCCTGTCTAGATACCAGACAGGCAAGGGCTTTCCTTCCACAGGTCCGGTGTCTTCACATAATGCAACTAGCTTCTCAAGCAGCAGGCAAATCCTCCCTCACTGCTCAAGAGCTACTACAGTTACTGGGACATATGGCATCCACAGTTCATGTAGTCCCATATGCTCGCCGCCACATGCGAGCAGCTCAGTGGACCCTTTCCACACAGTGGACACAGGCCACAGGTCATTTGTCGGACAAAATAATAAACTCTCAACGACTAATTTTGTCCCTCCAATAGTGGCAATCACTAGAAAACCTGACAGTGGGGTCTCCCTTTCATCAACCCCTTTTTCAGGCCACCCTAATGACAGATGCATCACAGGTGGGTTGGGGAGCACACCTGAATCATCTCTCTACCCAGGGAACCTGGACTCCAAAGGAGGCTGCTTTACACATAAACCTTCTGGAATTAAGAGCAATCTCTTTAACTCTTTGAGTATTCCACGCCCAGCTCAGCTACAAGACAGTCCTAGTCCAGACGGACAATCAAGTAGCCATGTTCTATGTGAACAAGCAGGGCGGAACAGGCTCTCTGTCGTTTTGTAACGAAGCTTTATGACTGTGGGCCCTCACCAGAGAGCATCAAATTCACCTTCTAGTGGTATATCTTCCAGGCCTTCAAAACCTTTGGGCAGACAGACTCAGTCGAGAACTGCTGCCTCACGAGTGGTCCCTCCACCTAGACCAGGTGGCAAAGATATTTCATCTCTGGGGCACTCCAGACATAGACCTCTTCACAAGTCCACCGAATGCCAAACTTCCCCCGTTCTGTTCCAGGATTCCAGCTCACAATTGTCAGGCAAGGGATGCCTTCCTCCTTCACTGGGGTCAGGACTTCCTTTATGCCTTCCCACCCATTCCCCTCATCCCCAAAACACTCTTAAGGCTTCAGAGAGACGGGGGTCACATGATTCTCATAGCACCACAATGGCCACGCCAAACGTGGTATCCCCTGCTTCTACATCTCTCTCAAACAGCACCTCTTGAGTTAGGGCATGCTCCAGATCTCCTTTCTGAAAAGAACGGGACGCTATGGCACCCGAATCCCCAGTCCCTGCACCTCACGGCCTGGTTGCTGAAGGCTTAGACCTCCAGGATCTCAACCTGTCCCAACAGGTAAAGGATATCCTTCAGGCTTCTAGGAAACTTTCCACAAGAAGATCTTATGCCTTCAAGTGGAAACGTTTTACTATATGGTGCTGCAAGAAGGGATTAAACCCCCTTGTCATACCCTTGGAATTGATACTAGAGTATCTCCTTCACTTATCAAATTCTGGTCTAAAGACCAATTCAGTAAGAGTCCATCTTAGTGCAATTGCAGCTTCTTATAAGCCTCTGAATGGACAACCAATTTCCTCTCATCCACTCATATCAAGATTTATGAGAGGCCTTCTATTAACCAAACCTCCCATCAAGCCACCACCGGTGGCAAGGGATCTAAACCTAGTTCTCGGGCAGCTTATGAAGCCGCCTTTTGAGCCTTTAGCCACTATAGCCCTTAGGTTTTGGACCTGGAAGGTCATCTTCCTAATTGCAATCACCTCTGCATGTCGCATTAGTGAACTGCAAACTTTAGTGGCTGATCCTCCTTATACTAGGTTTCATCATGATAAGGTTGTTCTTAGAACTCATCCACACTTTATGCCAAAGGTGGTTTCACCTTTTCATTTGAATCAATGAATTTATCTTCCTGTATTTTTTCCGAGGCCTCATGCCTCTAATGCAGAAAGAAACCTTCATACTTTGGATTGTAAAAGGGCCCTAGCCTTTTACATACAAAGAACACAGCAACATAGAAAGTCCTCACAACTTTTTATAGCTTTTGACCCTAGTCATTTGGGACTTCCAGTCTCCAAAATAACTCTATCTAAATGGATTGCCCAATGCATATCCTTTGCTTATGAGAATAAGGGTCTTCCTCTTCAGGACAATGTCACAGCTCATAATGTGAGAGCCATGGCTACTTCCACGGCTAATCTCCACTCTGTATCTATCGATGACATTTGTCAAGCAGCCACATGGACTTCGGTACACACCTTCACAGCCCACTATTGCCTGGATAAAGCCTCCTGTCGGGATGCCTTCTTTGGCCAAGCTGTTCTTCGAAATCTCTTTCAGACCTAATTCAACTCCTACCCACCAACCCTGGTGGAATGCCAGAGATCCATGGGAGGAAGGATGCCTATCTTTATGGGTTGGCACCTTCCTGGTGCTATCTCCCTGGCATCTTGTTCCTGGAGATAGCGTAGTTACTCACCTGTAACAGGTGATCTCCAGGAACAGCAGGAATTTAGTCTTCACAACCCACCCACCTCCCCTAGGAGTTGTCTCTCTATCTCTTTGTCTCTTTCCTCTCTCCCTCTATCCTTTCACTCAGCTACAAACTTAACTGAAGAGGGACTGTTGGAAAGGCTGGAAGGCAGCACGCATGTGCTGAGGGATGCTCCCAAAAGCGTTCCTATTGGAAGCTGGGGAGTGTTCCCGTGCAGGCTCCGTCGGTACCGACGATACCCATATGTGAAGACTAAATTCCTGCTGTTCCCGGAAATCACCTGTCACAGGTGAGTAACTACGCTTTCTCCAGGGACAGCAGGAATCAGTCCTCACATCCCTCCCTCCTCCCCTTGGAGTTGCTCCTTTACCATCTTTTATTTTTGCCGTCTTTTAGCTATGTCATCTGACTGAGCAAGATGGCACCCTTGGGCGGGAAGGGGGCCAACCATGTGTGGTGTCATCTCCCACGGGCTGTCTTTGAAAGCTGGGGGGATGCTTCCCCGAGGGCTTCGTCGGTGCTGACGTCACCCATATGTGAGGACTGATTCCTGCTGTCCCCGGAGAAGACCTGTTACAGGTGAGTAACTACGCTTTATACCAATACCAAAGAAAGATGATCCAACCTGTGAGTACTTTGCTAATGCTTGGAAATTATCACACAATCGCTCTGATTCCACATGCCAGTAAGATTCTATTGAAGATTATTCAGCAGAGACTACAACCATACCTGGAATGAGAACTGCCTGAAGTGCAAGCAGGGTTCAGGAAAGGGTGAAAAACGAGACACATCATCGTGGATGTGAGTTAGAACCTTGAAAAAAACTAAAGAATACCAAAAGGATATCTATGTGTTTTATGAACTACAACAAGGATTTTGACTGTGTAAACCATGAGAAACTCTGGGTCATATTGAGAAGCATGGGTTTACCAGAACATCTGATTGTTCTCTTGCACAACCTTTACATTGATCAAGAAGCAACAGTTTGAACAGAACAAGGAGAAACAGAATGATTTAAAATCAGCAAAGGTGTACAACAAGGCTGCATACTTTCTTCCTACTTGTTTAATCATCAGAGAAGCAGGTCTTTATGAAGACAACAGAAGTGTGAAGATTGGTGGGAGACTCAACAGTCTTCACTGTGCCGATGATACCACATTACTGGCTGAATGTGAAGATGATCTGAAACATTTGCTTCTCAAGATCAAGGAACATAGTCTTAAAATGGGCCTGCATCTTAATGTAAAAAGACAAAAATCCTGACAACTGGCAAAATCAGTAAGTTCATTGTTGATGGAGAAGAAATTGAAATAGTGGACAACTTTAGTCTACTTTGAACAACTATCAATAAAGAAACAACAAGCATTCAAGAAATGAATCAACACATTGCTCTTGGCAGAATGGCTATGAAGGACCTAGGCAAGATTCTCTCTCCATACAAAGATTCAACTCGCTCAAGCCATTTTATTTTCATTAACTTCATATGGATGTGAAAGTTGGACAGTGAAAAAGATAGACAGGAAGAAAATTGATGCCTTTGAATTATGGTGCTGGCAACAAATACTGTGTATAACATGGACAGCCGAAAGAACAAACCAGTCAGTACTAGAAGAGATCAAACCTAAGCTTTCTTTAGAAGCTCAGATGACAAGACTTCGATTTTCATACTTTAGACACATCATGCGAAGAGAGAGATCATTAGAAAGAGACAACATTCTTGGCAAGATAACATAAGAACATAAGATATGCCATACTGGGTCAGACCAAGGTCCATCAAGCCCAGTATCCTGTTTCCAACAGTGGCCAATCTAGGTCACAAGTACCTAGCAGTTTCCCCAAAAGACACAGGTTCCACAATGCTTGTACTGGGTCAAGCATTGATATCCTGGGTCCCTTCTTAATAATGGTTTATGGACCTTTCCTCCAGGAACTTGTCCAAACCTTTTTTAAACCCAGCTACACTAACAGCCTTTACTACATCCTCCGGTAACAAATTCCAGAGTTTGATTACACGTTGAGTGAAAAAATATTTTCTTTTATTAGTCTTAAATAGTTTACCCTGTAGCTTCATTGCATGTCCCCTAGTCTTTCTATATTCTGATAAGGTAAACAATCGATCTACGTTTACCTGTTCCACTCCGTTCATTAATTTATAGACTTCTATCATATCTCCCCTCAGCCGTCTCTTTTCCAGGTTAAAGAGCCCTAACCTTTTTAGCCTTTCTTCATAGGAGTATCCTTCCATCCCCTTTACCATTTTGGTGGCTCTTCTCTGAACCTTTTCTAAAATCGCTATATCCTTTTTAAGATACGGCGACCAGAATTGCACACAATATTCAAGGTGCGGTCTCAATATGGAACGATATAGAGGCATTATAATATTTTTTGTTTTATTTTCCATTCCTTTCCTTATCATACCTAGCATTCTATTTGCTCTCTTGGCCGCCGCTGCACACTGGGCCGAGGGTTTTAACATGGTATCCACAATGACGCCTAAATCTTTTTCCTGGGTGGTGGTTCCTAATGTGGAACCTTGCATCATGTAACCATAGTTTGGGTTGTTCTTCCCTAGGTGCATAACCTTGCACTTGTCCACATTAAATTTCATCTGCCATTTTGATGCCCAGTCTTCTAATTTATCAAGATCCTCTTGCAATTTTCCACAATCCTCTTGGGTTTTAACAACTTTAAATAGTTTTGTGTCATCTGCAAATTTGATAACCTCACTCGTTATTCCACTTTCCAGGTCATTTATGAATATGTCAAAAAGCAGCGGACCCAGCACAGATCCCTGGGGTACACCACTATTCACCTTTCTCCATTGGGAAAATTGGCCATTTAGCCCTACCCTCTGCTTTCTATCTTTTAACCAGTTCCTGATCCACAATAGTACACTGCCTCCTATCCCATGACTCTTTAGTTTTGCCAAAAGTCTCTGATGAGGGACCTTGTCAAAGGCTTTCTGAAAGTCCAGATACACAATATCAACCGACTCACCTTTGTCCACCTGTTTATTCACTCCTTCAAAAAAACATAACAGATTAGTAAGACAAGATCTTCCTTGTCTAAAGCCATGTTGGCTGTCTCCCATTAGGTCATGACCATCTACATGCTGAGTAATTTTATTCTTTATAATGGTTTCAACCATTTTTCCCGGTACTGATGTCAGGCTCACCGGTCTGTAGTTTCCCGGATCACCCCTGGAACTCTTTTTAAAAATTGGTGTTACATTGGCGATCCTCCAATCTTCAGGTATTAGAGATGATTTTAATGATAGTTCACAGATTACTAATAGCAGGGCTGCAATCTCATATTTCAGTTCTTTCAACACCCTTGGATGTATACCATCTGGCCCAGGTGATTTGCTACTCTTCAGTTTATCTAATAGTTGTAATACATCTTCCCGATGTATCAATATTTCCTTCAATTCTTCCGCACCTTTAAATACCACTTCAGTCATGGGTAACATCCCTACATCTTCCTCAGTAAAGACCGAAGCAAAGAATTCATTCAGTTTCTCCGCTATCGCCTTGTCGCCTCTCAGTGCTCCTTTAACCCCTTTATCATCTAATGGACCAACTGACTCTCTCACAGGTTTTTTGCTACGAATGTACTTGAAAAGGTCTTTATTTCGTGTTTTTGCTTCTGCAGCAAGCTTCCTCTCAAATTCTCCCTTTGCCTGCCTTATCAATGCCTTGCATTTGACTTGCCAGTGCTTGTGCTGTTTCCAGGTTTCGTCGTTTGGCTCTTTTTTCCATTTCCTGAAAGATGCGTTTTTGGCAACAACAGCCTCTCTGGCCTCACCTTTAAACCATGCTGGCAATTTTTTGGACTTCCTTCCACTTTTCTTAAAGCGTGGAATACAGCTGGTCTGGGCTTCCAAGATAGTATTTTTCAACAACAGCCAAGCTTGATGTGCGTCTTTAACCTTTGCAACTGCTCCTTTTAGTTTTTTCTTAACTGTTTTCCTCATTTTATCATAGTCTCCCTTTTGAAAGTTAAAAGGTAGTACTGTGGATTTCCTTACTATCCCTCCTCCACTAATTAAATCAAAGGCGATCATGCTATGATCACTATTGCCAGGTGGCCCCAACACCCTTATCTCTTGCACTAGATCTGGTGTTCCACTAAGAACTAGGTCTAATATGGCTTCCCCTCTGGTCGGTTCATGAACCAGCTGCTCCAAGAAGCAGTCATTTATTTCATCTAGGAACTTTATCTCCCTAGCATGTCCTGACGTGACACTGACCCAGTCGATACCGGGGTAATTGAAATCACCCATTATTATTACTGCGCTGTAACTTTTGTTAGCTTCCTTGATTTCTTTGAGCATTTCATCATCCATTTGTTCATTCTGGCCAGGCGCTCGATAGTACACCCCCACTGCCATTGCCTTCCCCCTTTTACATGGAATTTCAATCCATATAGATTCTACAGCAAATTTTGTTTCCTGCAAGACTTTAATCCTTTCTGACTCAATGCCCTCTCTAACATAGAGAGCAACCCCTCCACCAATTTGACCAGCTCTATCATTACGATATAGTTTGTACCCAGGTATCACAGTGTCCCAATGGTTGTCCTCCTTCCACCATGTCTCTGATATTCCAATCATATCTAACCTTTTATTTAGTGCTATATATTCTAACTCTCCCATCTTATTTTTTAGACTTCTAGCATTTGCATACAAGCATTTTAGAGATTGTATTTTATTCATATTAATTTGGCTATTGTTAGACATGGGTAATTTGGGATCTTTAAGCCGTGTCTGCTTCATATTTGAGGGCATTTGGGCTACTTTACTCTTTTGTGGAACCTCTCTGCTTTTGGTAGTATCCTTCAAGGATACATTCTTCCGAACCATCCGCTCTTGGGCGACTGTCGGCTTTCCCCTAATATCTAGTTTAAAAGCTGCTCTATCTCCTCTTTAAAGGTTAATGCCAGCAGCCTGGTTCCATCCCGGTTAAGGTGAAGCCCATCCCTTCGGAAGAGCCCCTCCTTTCCCCAGAATGTTCCCCAGTTCCTAACAAATCCAAAACCCTTATCTCTGCACCATTGTCTCATCCACGCATTGAGACTCCGGAGCTCTGCCTGCCTTTTGGGTCCTGCTCGTGGAACAGGAAGCATTTCAGAGAATGCAACCCTGGAAGTTCTGGATTTCAACTTCCTATCTAAAAGCCTAGAAGGTCAACACAAAAGAGGAAGGCCAGTAATGAGATGGATTGATAGAATAACAGCAGCTATGGGTGCCACTCAGCCAGCCTGACTGAAGACCGAACAGAATTTAGGACAACTATCCATGGGGTTGCCATGAATCGACACAGACTCCACGGCCCTTAACAAAAAGATTTGATATGCCTGGACCATTGGCTCTATGGGTGTGAGATCCTTTTCTCCCAACTAATGTTGTATTATGCCTTACACCTGAGATGTTTAGGTTGGTAGAATGAAGTTCTTCACTGGATAAATCTCCTCTAATTCATTCTGGTTTGGGCTTTTTGTCTTTTAGGACATGATTATTGACACCCTTATAAACAATTCAAATCAATTTGAACAGAACTACATTCCCATTGCAGTAAAATTAGATACACCAGTGATCAATTGTCAGTACTCATATGACTTGAATCAAGCTATGAATGTGGCTCTAAGGTTTAAAATGGCCACATTTACTCCCTGTTCCATTTTCAGAATGATGAAGACAAGAGAATGCTTGAGACCATCGGAAAAACCATTATCATCAAACTTCAGAGGGGTACAATGCCATTTCCAAAGACTTTGGGATTCCTTTCTCTACAGTTCGCAGTTTTATTAAGAAGTATTCTGCTCTTGGAACTGTCAAGAACCTCCCATGATGTGGTGGGAACAGGGAACTTAATCCAAGAAGTCTTCGAAGGTTAGTGAAAACTGTTGGAAAAACATGATGTACAACATCCAAAGAGCCTAGGGCTGACCTGGAGCAATCTGGAGTGGTGGTTTCAACCTGCACCATATGCCGCGCACTAAACAAAGAAGGACTTTATGGGCGAAGGCCAAGGAGGACCTCACTGCTCAAAGACAGACATAAAAAGGCATGCGTGATCTTTGCCCAAACCCACCTTGAGAAACCACAATCCTTCTGGGAAAATATTCTGTGGACAGATGAAACGAAACTGGAGCTCTTTGGCAATGCAGACCAGCGATACATTTACATGTGAAGAAATGAATCTTATAAGGAAAAAAACACTCTTTCTACAGTTAAATATGATGGAGGTTCCATAATGTTGTGGGGCTGTTTTGCTGCCTCAAGAGCTGGAGGCTTGTAATGTATTAAAGGAATCATGAAGTCAGAGGACTACTGAGGTATTTTGGAGTGAAATGTGCTACCTAGTGTCAGAAAGCTAGGTTTGGGTCAAAGGTCATGGGTCCTCCAGTAGGACAGTTTCCCAAAATATACATCTAAAAGTACAAAAGAATGGTTAAAAAGGAACAAATGGACTGTGTTAAACCGGCTAGCAATGAGTCCTGATCTCAATCCAGTTGAGAACCTTTGAAAAGAGATGGAATCTGCCATTGGTAAAAGGAATCCTGGAAACATTCATGAGCTGGAACAAATCACAGTTGAAGAGTGAGAAAAATTGCCAGCAAACAGATGTACTGTATGAAACTTACAGGTGACTACAAGAAACGTTCGGAGGCTGTCATCACTGCCAAGGTTTGTGCAGCCAAATATTAGTGAAGGGTGCCATTATTCCTGTCCAGGTCATATTTTGTTTTTTTCTCAGTAATTACTACATTTAAGTTGCACAGACATCTTTTTTTGTTGTTGTTGTATACCTTTGAACATACTATTAAAATATTATGATGACATACAGTTGGAATATTTCCAATTATTTCTGAAAATATCGTTCACAACATACCTAAAATGCAAGGATGCTAATAATGTTGACCACAACTGTAGCTCCTTTTATGAAGAAGGATTAAGCAGTTTAGAGCTCTCAGCTTGAAATTAACTTTGTTTTCTGTATCATTCCCAAACTGAGCAATAATGAAAAAGTATAATTTACTGATAAATGTTGGATCTGTTGTGGTTTTAGTGTATTCGGTTTCACTTTCTGTAATTTCATTTCTTTTCTTTTCCAGTGAGTACTGCTCCACAGCAAAAACCTGTGAGTACATTGCTAATGCTTGTAAACATTTTTTTGTATTAATTTATAGTAACCAAAAAACACATGAATCTTAATAAGTACATTATCGTTTAATAAAATGTGATGAATTTTAAGTTAGCAGTTAAGCTATCAACTAAAAGGGGTGTGATTTTATTAAGGTATTTTTTTCCTTAAATGATAGAACATGCATTTGCAAAGCCTTTTATAAAATTACCCCATGCATACAAGAACATGTGTACTTGTACATGACATAAGTGTAGGCATGTTTGTGCTTGGGTTTGGGCATAACATAGGCAGTTGCAATTCACACACAGTCTTCATAAATGTACACAGATTCATTCTAGCTTTGGTTTTTGCAGCTCTAGTGAGGTAATTTTTTAATGACACATAAGGCTCTTTTACAAAAGACATCAGCTGTTAGTGTGGTTTCTGGTGTGCACCAAAGGCATGCTGGGAGATTCATTGACAGCTATCGTGGGGCCATGACATCACCACCGTAGTTTGGTGCTAACAGTCCATGGCGTGTTAGAGGAGCAAGGGGTGGTTAGGGGCAGAGAGTGGACAGGGATGAGTGCCTTGTAGTCAGCACTCCCATGCTAACTACAAGGTGGCCAGTTAGTCTAGTTGCACTTACCACCATCTAATGAGGTTGTGCTAAGTGCACTTATACTGTTTTTATGCTGTGTTGGGTCAGGGTGTACTATGTTAACCGCCAAGAAAATGCTTTTAGTACCTCTGACAGTTAATCTGGGTGGTGTTGCATCTAACGTGCTATAGTTTTGATGTTTTTGGCATGTTAACTGCAATATCATAGCACTCTTTAGTAAAAGAGCCCCATAGGCACCTATGTGCCTTTATAAAATGGGCCCAAAATAGGCACCTACTTAGGTGACCTATTAAAGATTGATCCTCATTATTTGTAATTTATGGCGCACTTGGTTCCTCCTTTAATAGTAAATTTTGTCCTAGCTTTCATATTCCTAATCATCCTGCTAGATCAGTCTGGATGAGTGGTTAATAAGTTTTCCAACCAGCAGCTGGAAGCAGATCAGAGCAACTATCAGTAATGTTATCACTTGTATATATGCTAGTGCAACACTGAGTGAATCCAGTATGTTTGCCTCTAGCAGGTGGCAAGGTGTGTGGATTTGATGCAGCAGTGCAGGTAGGCCTGTCTCCTCTGGCCCACATCACAGTCTTTTGGCCTGTGTTGAGACCTTGGCCTGCCATTTGCTGAGAACTTGGGTACACCCATTGTCTCCTCGAGCCGACAGCTGTCTCTGCTGCGTTGCTTATAATTTTCCTGCTGGTTGGCTCGGTGGCCATCTTGGATAGCCATATGGTCATGGCAGAAGGGGAGTGTGGTGAGGTGGCCACAGGCACTAGCTGGAAGGCCACTGAGGGTCTTTCATGGCCCCAGGGCCCATTCTCAGCCAGCTTTGAGCAGCAACACCAGAAGCAACTCATGGGCTGTCTTCAGTCTTTGGTAGCTGCATAGTAGCCCCCTATAATGGAAGTCTGCGGCCTTGGTCTCTCCTAAAGGGAACCCGGGGCCCTCTGGCATCTTTCCCTTTAGCAGTGAGGGGGTTAAGCGCCCCATCCTTTATTTTCACCTGTCTGCTCCCCTGAGATTCCTGCTTTCTTCCCTCAGACAGAAGGCTGGGGGAGAAGAGGATTCCTAGTCTTCGACCGACAAGTTGGTGGAGGAAGGGTGGTGTCTCCAGGAACAAGCAGGAATGTAGTCTTCACATATGGGTGACATCAGTACCAATGGAGCCCGCGCGGGAATGCTCCTCAGTGTCCAATAGGAGAGCTTTTGGGAGCATCCCACTGCACCTGTGTAGCTCCTTCCCGCCTATCCAGCTCTCCCTCCTCAGTTCTTCATTTTCCGTGGAGCCAACAAAAAGTAACTCCTGTCACTGCAGAAAATTTGTCTTTTTTCATATTTTTTGTGGTCGCGTCTGCCTTTCCGTCGACACTGGTACCGACTCTGTCGGTGCTTTCTTTCTTTCCTTCAAAAAAAAATCTGTGAAGAAAATGATTATTTCTTTCCTTCAGATACACCAATGCCATCTTAGGCTTAGGCCTTCCATTTTGTCACAGACACAATAAAAAAACCATCCAGTGTTTTTAAGTGTTCCAAATGTGGCGGTACTATTTCAGCCACAGACACCCATGACTGGTGTCTAAAATGCTTAGGACTGGATCATCAGCCGTCAGAATGTCCTTTTTGTAGGAAGATGACAATGAAAGGCCTACAGAATCGAGCTGCAAAGCTGGGCACCCTCTTTGCCTCCGATGCAGTATCTTTAGCATCGACATCATCGAGAGCTTCATCTTCCTCCCAAGGATCTCAGGTATCAAAACCTAAGTCTTCATCGAAGGCTGGCTGGCCCTCCAAGGGTAGATCTCCTTCTAAGCATTGAGATGCCAGGCGTTGCCCTGGAGGGGGACCCACCAGCCAAACAACCCCAGCAGGAGGACCTTACCTCCAAAGCCTTAGTGGGGTCCCAGGATACTCCCGAGGCCTCCATCTCTGGAGAGCTCTTGGTGCCATGCTCAGGGATCGTGGCCCGCAATTCCAGTACCAATACCCAAGCATTGGCAAGCTCAATGGATCAACGTATCCTGGCCATTGAGCGGAGCTTAGTGGCCATAATGGTGGCCTCACTACCAGTAAAACCCTTACAGTCGATTCCGCAGGCATCAGTACCGATACAACTTGCATCGACTTTTTTGCCGCTTTCTGCACTACTGCCCATGCTGGCCCTCAAATCCGTTTCTGATACCGAGGTTCCGACAACACAGGCTTCAACTACCGGTTTCGATCTGTACCGAGTTGTGGGAACACCCTGCCAGTCAATACTTTGAGTCTTCAGATTCTGATTCAAAGTCCCAACTCGTCCCCTCTCAAACTCTAAAGTTCATAGGGGCTCTTCCAGACACTCAGTGTGCTCAAATCAATCAGCATCTTAAGCATGCCTCAAGAATTTTCTCACTGCTCGAGAAATGCTACAGCTTCTGGGCTATATTGCATCAACGGTGCATGTTGTTCTACATGCTCGCTTACATATGCGAACAGCCCAATGGACACTGGCATCCCAGTGGTCTCAGGCATCAGGTTGCCTGGGAGACAAGATAACGGTCTCTACCCCATTAATCTCATCTCTCCAGTGGTGGCAATCCCCAGAAAACCTCCTTGTAGGGTCACCTTTTCAGATGCCAGAACATCAATGTACCCTGACGACGGATGCATCCAGATTGGGCTGGGGGGCTCATCTAGATGCTTTATTCACTCAGGGTCTCTGGTCTCATCAGGAGTCACAGCTCCACATAAATTTGTTGGAACTCAGAGCCATTCTCAATGCTCTCAAAGTGTTCCAGGATCATCTTGGTTGCTGCAGGGTCCTGGTCTAGGTGGACAATCAAGTAGCCATGTTCTATGTGAACAAGCAGGGCAGAACAGGCTCTTGGACCCTCTGCAGCGAGGCTCTATATCTCTGGTCCTTTGCCATACATCATTGCATTCACTTACATGCTGTGTATCTTCCGGGCAAGCACAATGTCTTAGCAGACAGACTGAGTCAAATCCTCCCCCACGAGTGGTCTCTTCATGTAAACAAAGTCTCTCACATTTTTCATATCTGGGGGACTCCAGAGAGAGACCTTTTTGCAAGTCCTCAGAATGCCAAGCTTCCCCGCTTCTGTACCAGGATTCCTGCACCAGACAGCCAGCGGGTGGATGCTTTTCACCTACACTGGGGTCACAACTTCCTATATGGCTTCCCTCCCATACTCATAATTCCCAAAATTCTCTTCAAACTCCAGAGAGACAAGGGCTCCATGATACTCATAGTCCCATGCTGGCCATGTCAACTGTGGTACCCTCTCCTTTGTCTGTCTCAGACTCAACCCATAGATCTGGGGTCTGTTCTATATCTCCTCTCTCAGGAGGAGGAGACGTTGCTCTATCCCAATCCACAGTATAGCTGCTGAAGGCATAGCCTTCCAAGGTATTAATCTTCCCCAGAAGGTTAAGGACATCCTCTTAGCTTCTAGAAAACCATCCACTAGATGGTCCTACACTTTCAAGTGGTATAGGTTTTCTTCCTGGTGTTCTCAGCAGAATATTAATCCCTTCTCAGCTCTGGTGGAGGCACTGCTTGAGTACCTCCTCCACCTATCGTCTTCTGGACTCAGAACCAATTCAGTGAGAGTACACTTAAGTGCATTGTGGCCTCTCACCTGCCCTTAGATGGCCAACAAATTTCTTCTCAGCCGCTCGTAGCACGCTTCATGAGGGGTCTTCTATTGACCAAACCTCCCATTAAGCCGCCTCCAGTGGCATGGGACCTTAATGTTGTTTTAGGACAGCTTCTCAAGCCACCCTTTGAACCTCTATCCACTACTCCACTTACGTTTCTCACATGGAAGGTCATCTTTCTTATTACCCTCACTTCAGCAAGACGATTAAGCGAGCTCCAGGCGTTGGTGGCTGACCCTTCTTATGCACGGTTCCACCATGATAAGGTTGTCCTTAGGACTCACCCTCGCTTCATGCCAAAGGTGGTTTCGCCCTTCCATTTAAACCAGTCAGTCTACCTTCCTGTCTTTTCCCCTAGACCACATTCTTCTAGGGCAGAGGCAACCCTTCACACTCTGGACTGCAAACATGCCTTGGCCTTTTATCTCCAAAGAATTCTAGAGCACCGAAAAGCTTCCCAACCTTTCATTTCCTTTGACTCAAGTCACCTTGGCTTGCAAGTATCCAAACAAACTCTCTCCATGTGGATTGCTGACTATCACTTTTGCCTATGAAAAGGCAGGATTTTCTCTCAAGGGTCATGTCACTGCCCATAATGTTCGAGCCATGGCTACCTCTATGGCAAATTTACGCTCTGTTGCTATTGATGAGATATGCAAAGCAGCAACTTGGTCTTCGGTCCACCCTTTAGCTGCTCATTATTGTCTAGACAAGAACTCCCGCCGGGATGCCTTGTTTGTCCAAGCTGTTCTCCAACATCTCTTTCAAACTTAGAACAACTCCAACCCTCCATCCGAGGTTTTGATACCAGACATCCTTGGAGGACACATGACCTCTCTAGTCATGCCTGTGCGGTCCACAGCCAACCCTGAGGTCATCTCTCTGGAATCTCCTAGCTAGGGAGTCCCATATGTGAAGACTACATTCCTACTTGTTCCTGGAGATTGCGTAGTTACTCACCTGTAAAAGGTGTTCTCTGGGAACAGCAGGAATTTAGTCTTCACAACCCACCCTCCTCCCCTAGGAGTTGTTGGTCTTCTTCTCTTTCTCTCCTTTTATCTCAGCTACAAGCTCAACTGAGGAGGGAGAGCTGTAAAGGCGGGAAAGCGGCTACGCAGGCGCAGTGGGATGCTCCCAAAAGCTTTCCTATTGGATGCTAGGGAGCATTCCCGCGTGGGCTCCGTCAGTACCGATGTCACCCATATGTGAAGACTAAATTCCTGCTGTTCCCGGAGATCACCTGTTACAGGTGAGTAACTACGCTTTCCCCTGGCAGAGGGAAAGGATACAAATTTTTCACAGGAAAAATCTTTCCACTTCTTTTTAGACTGCCATGACAGCTCTGCGTATTTCAGAACCCTTCCACTGGAGTTTTCACAAGTGAACCCTATCCTGGAGTGCTTGAGTCATCCTTCCAGCTTCTTTCTCCTCTCTGAGCTCATCCAAAAGCTTGTGTTCTCTTCATGGGAGCTGGAGCTAGGGCTGAGGGGCACTTAAGGTCCTGGCTCAGCTTTATCCTCTACCCCAAGGGGGGATGGAACAGTTTTTCAGGGTCACTAAGATCAGGGACAGCAGAATACCTTTTTGGTTGGAGGGGTCAAACGAGCGAATCTCTAGCCATGCCTCCAAGTACTCTATTACTGCAGCTGTGTGGTGCAAAGTATTGGTTGGGCCATGGCCCCTATGTCCCACCTTTCCACTGCCTATGACTAAGATGGATGCCTTTAATCACGGTGATGACAAAGCACACAGTCATTCCAGTGGAAAGTGGTACAGCACTTAAAGAAACTCATAATAGGAGGGTGGAAACTCTTTTTAAGAATGCATGCATTGCTTCGTCCTTGGGTATTCACACGGTGCTTTGTGTAAGCATGATGGCTCGAGCATTCTTATGCTGGATCCAGCAATTGCCAGACATTCTAGGGGTATCAAGATTGGCGTCTGGAGCATCATTTGTTATGAAGTCTGGATCACCTCTTAACTCCTTGGCAGCAGCTGTGATGATCCAAGGTGGCTCTGGATCTGACTCCAGCTCCAGAATTGATCTTCCAGTGCTGCAGTTGAACAAGCTCCCCTTTACGGGCATGTTGCTCTTTGGGGAGGACCTGGAGAAACTGACGAAAGACCTTGGAGCAGCTCAAACAGAGATTCCTCACTTAGGTCTTAGCAGGGAGCATTGAGGTGATTTTGGGCCAGAAAGAATTCAGACACAGTCTTTTTGTCCTATGGGTCTAAATCCAAGAAGAGTCATTTTTTAAGGGATCCAAGCCATCTCGGAACTCAGCAGGTGCCCTCTCATGAGCTGATGAGCCTTCCCATTGGGATCTGTTCGGTCCCTTCTAAGGTTCAGGCAGTCAATGGGCATCTCCAGCTGTTTTACTCGGCATGGAACACATCACGTCAGATCAGTGGGTCATTGAGGTTCTCAAAAAGTGGTATACACTGGAGTTAGCAGAGCCTTTTTGGGACACCGTTGTGGAATCTCCGTTCAGTTCTTTAGCCAGGAAAGTAGCGGCTGAGGAAGCTTTCTTTAGTGCCTCCTGCAGTAGTAGGCTATTGTACCCGTGCAGAACAAGGTCAGGGGAGATATTCCATTTGCTTAGTGGTGCTCAACAAGGCAGGTCCTTTCAACCCGTTCTGTACCTTGGCTCGGGTCAGTGCCAAGCTATGAGTGCCCCACTTCCACATGAAGACCTTCAGTTCGGTCATAGTATTAAAGAGTAGAACATGCTCATAGTGTCTGTGGAAGAGTTTGGTAAATGTTGTGAAGATAGTGACTTTTCATAAAGGTAAAAAGGGGACTGTTGTAGTTGTTATGGAAGGACAGACTAGATAGGCCATGTGGTCTTTTTCTGTCGTCATATTTCTATGTTTCTATGTTTAACTGTGTTGGCAAGGAGAATTTAGAGAAAACAATGAATTCCATCTTGGGAGTTCAGATAAGTAAAAATATTATCCCCTGAAGCAGGACTCAGAAAGATGTTTTTTGTTAGCTCCAAACATAGCCATGTCAGGGTGTTAAAGGGAAATTGTAAAAAGAAGACTAGCTCCATTATTATTATTACATAGGAGAAGAACATATTGATTTTGGATGAAAAGTTGTAGCTGACTTGTTTACTATGAACTATGGCCTTGATATAGATCTTTTAAGGGCATATATGTATATATTTTATTTATTTAACAGGTTTATATACCGCACTTCCAAAGATCAAGGCAGTTTACATGGAACATAAATTTAACAGTACATAAAACAAGATTCGCATAAACATAACTATAACTTTAACATAACAGGGAACAGTGTAACAGGGCAGGGGGAGGGAAACTCTCAACTGATAATCATGGAGGGGAAGAGGTAACAGGGACATGAGAAGGGGTCAGTGTAAGAGCAGTATAGAGAACTATGATACATAAAATCAGTGTGGCGTACTATGAGACATGGGGAGAATTATGAGGTCAAATGTTCAAAGGAGGAAAGAAAGGGACGTAATATTTAAGTTATATCATCAAAATGCTCTTTGAATAAGAAGGTTTTTAGGAGTTTGCGTAATGTTATGAGGTCAGAGGAAGATCTGATTTATTGCGGGAGAGTGTCCCAGAGACTTGATGAGTATAGAGAACATGCACGTGCACATGTGGTCTGGTTTCTTGTGGTTAACTCATGAGAAAGTGCAAGCATTTTTTTGCAGAGCTGCTTCTGAGCCTGTTTGCATGATGTTTTTGCAGCAGATCCTGTAAATATTGTGAGCATGATTTATAGTAGATTTTAAAGGTGGTAACAAGGATTTTATATTTAATGAGGGAATGGAAAGGCAGCCATTTCTTATCAGCCCTCCATTCCAGTCCAGATGTGTGGGTTATCACCCCTGACCAGCAGCTGGAGACTGAGCATGTCGGAATTTTCTGATGTCACAGTAGAACAGCCCTGTTGCACCGCCTCCACAGCCAGTAAACTCAATCTCCAGCAGCTGATGCAGAGCTCCGCTGAAAGAACTTTAAGGAAAAAAAAACCATAGGAAAAGGAGAGAAGGATAATAAAGAAAGAGACCAACAACTTTGATTAGAGAGGGTGTTTGGCTTCCTTTCCAGCTTGCCTGACTTGTGCATACCATAAAAAAAACAGGCAAGCGTAAGGAAATTATCTGGATTTGAACCAGGGTCATTGGGTCAGCTCGGTTCGCCTGGGGTGTCAACCTGGTGGTCCAGGTTCCCCTTCCCCCTACCACGGGTTGTACTCTTCTGGAATTGACAGTAGACCCTGCTGCTTGTAAATTGTGGCTGACTTCGGGGCTTGGAAATAAAAAAAAGAAAAGAAAAGAAAAGCATGCAGAGAGAATAAAATAAGAACAGAGAACAGCTGGGCTGGTGAGTCTGCTTCGGAGCCGCGGCAGCTCAAGCAGCTGTGGGTAAGTCCCTGCGCTGCAGTTCCTGCTCTCAGGGTGAGCCTGCTTCTGGGGCTTAGTGTGGGAGCACATTGTGATGCTGTCAGAGAAACAAGTTTGTGTGACGTGTGGCAGCCACCGGAGTTTGTTGTGGGGGGGCGGGGGGGGCGGAGGCTGTGCCGCTCGTGCCAAAAGGAAGGCATAGCAGCGGAGATGGAGTTATATGAGGCCAGAGCTTGCATGGAGAATGTTTTGGGGGGGGCCAGAAGCAGACAGCAAAATCTCCTCAGGCCGTTTTGCCCGCTTCAGTTTTGGTGGGAAAGGTGGCCATTTTAACTGCTACCTCCAGTGCTCAGTTAACTTCAGAGGAGTCGAGTGGGCGGCGGGGGCTAGCGATTCTCTCATTTATGAGCCTCCCCGAATGCATTTCTCTGTATTTTATCTTCCTGATGCATCAGGCATATTTGAGCCAGAAGTGTCAGGGCAGCACTGTTTTATAGGAGTCTGGGTTGCCTGCACCTTCTGGCAGCGTGGCCCCTATTTCCCCAAGGGTAGGACATTCCAGGGGGGGGGGTCCAAGTGCCAAGCACAGATATTTGGACCCAGTGCCCTGAGAGGACCAAGATTCTCCCCATTCAGAGGCCTCAGAGGATCCGGGGGAAAGGCCATCTGACTTCTGGGATTATCCCTCAGCTCAGGAGTTAGAAAGAGGAGAGAAATTACTTGATGATGATCCCAATGTGGTCGGGGGGGGAGGGGAAGGAGGCATTGGCATCCTTAATTTCGCATTCTCTCAATATAACTCAGCTGCCTCAATCTGCAGAAGAACCATTGAAAGACCCCCTCTTACAGGGATTCAAGATGGCTTATACAACCTTTCCAGTGCATAGAGCGATTAAGCAATTGATTGAAGCGGAGTTGGAAGTCCCTGAAGGCGGCTAGGCAATGAGTCGTTTGTACCCCATTCCATGGGAGAAGAGAGATCCCCTTAGGCTTCCAAAGGTGGATGCTCTTGTCACAGCAGTCACGAAGAAAACTACTGTTCCTATGGAAGGAAGGGCGGCTCTAAAGGATGTTCAAGACCATAGATTAGAGACCTTTTTGAAGCAAGCTTTTGAGATGACAGCCCTCACTTTACAGGCCTCGGTCTGTGGGGCCCTGGTCACTCGGGTGTGCATCAGGTGGGCTCAAGCGCTGCCGGAAAGGGCAGCTGACCCACCAGTGCTCTTGGAGGTGGAAAAGCCTCAGTGTCTTGATGGTTGAAGGAAGCAATCAACTCTGTGTAGTTGCTGAAGAATAAGACACCGCCAGTGAGGTTGAGGGTCCATTCGACCCAAGCCCAGGCTGCATCCTGGGCAGAAATGGGTCTGGTTCCACCAGTGGACATTTTCAGGGCTGCCACATGGTCTTCGCTGCATATCTTTGCCTGGCACTATCGCCTGTATGTGCAGGCGCAAAATGATGCACAGTTTGGAGCGGTGGTGCTGCAAGCCTGGCTCTCTGAACCAATAATGTAAATATGTTCCTGTAATGTAAATATGTTCCTGTTTGATACAAACTAGTTTACTGTTCATATGTTATATGTAAACCATGTTCAAATGTTAAATGTAAACCACGTTCATATGTTTTATGTAAACCGCACTGATCTGTAATAGCACGGTATATAAAAACAAATAAATAAATACAAATAAATACTGCTTTGGTACATCCCACGCATCTGGCCTGGCCTGGAGGGACAATAATGAAGGTGAAATTAGGTCCTGCCTGATAATGGCCTTTCCTTGATTTCATCCATTCCAGTCCGGAACCCTCCCAGAAGTCAGCTAGTACAGCTAGCCCGGGAGTATGTAAAGATCACAGTTTTTTTCCTATTGATAGGAGGTGGCAATGTTGAGCTACTTTCTTACCTCAGTTCATTCCTGTATATACTTTGATGGGCACTGGTTGCGCCTGGCTCGAAAAGAAGAAGCAGGTATATTTCAGATACAATGAAAACTCATATTAGTAGTTACACAATTGATAGTGATAAGTTTGTCCTTGGAGTCTGCTTTGTCAACAGTTTACTGGCCATTGAGGTGGTGCAACAGTGCTCTTCTACTGTAACATCAGAAAATTCTAACAGTCCTCAGCTGCTGATAAGGAACGATAACCCATGCATCTGGATTGGACTGGAGGGACTCAAGGAAAGGCCATTATCAGGTAGGTAGGACCTAATTTCGTTGTGAAGATCCTTTAGTATGGGGGTGATACGTCTGGATCTGGGTGCACCCAAAAGTATTATGGCAGTGTCATGCTGGACGAGTTGTAAAGGATGCAGAGAGCTTTTGGATATACCTTGAAAGATGGCATTACAAAAGTCAAAATGAGGGAATATCAAGGCTTGGAAGATGGTTCTAAAGTCATGTGTTAAGAAGAGCGGCCTGAGATGCTGAGTACTCTTCACCTTATTTTAGATGGTTTGTGTTATATTTTTTTTATACGTGATTGAAGTATTAGGCGTTGATCAGTGATGTTACTAAGGTAGTGGACTTCTGGTTGTACAGCTAGGTCAGCGTTATTCTCCAGGAACAAACAGGAAGTCAGTCGTCACATATGGGTGATGTGGATGCTGATGGAGCCCTGTGCAGAGCATCTCCCCAGCTTTCAAAGAAAGCCTTTGGAAGATGCCACTACATATGCATGGGCCCCTTCCCACCCAAGGGTGCCATCTTGCTCAGTCTCCCTTTTTCCACGGAGCCTACAGACATTTGTCTTGTCCCCCAGAAAAAAGATGATTTTTCTTGTACTTTTTTTTACCTAGACCAGCTTGCAACGGTTCCTTTCTTGCCTCCAAGGCCTTCTGCCCTGGCATCAAGTCTTATGACCTCTTTTTCGTAGGTTCTTTTCCTTCAGCGCTTTCATGCCTTTTTTCCAACCGCTGGACGAGTCGAGGGTCTTCGACCTTACTAGGATCCTTTTTGCCCTAATGGCCAGCGATATTAAGAAATGCGATCAGTGTTCCAGGAACATGTCCCCCACCGATACTCACGATTGTTGCCTCTGGCCATCCAGAGCCACTGGCTTAAGTGGGACAACATTTTACACAAGGCAGATTCGACCTCAGTAGCTTTGCGCTCAAAGGCCCCGCACGGATCCTTGGAGTCGCATAAGGCCCCTGCGGTTCCAGAGCAGGCTCGCAGGCATTCCAAGCAAGGGTCCCCGAAGCGAGAGTGTAAGGAGAAAAAGAAGACCTCAAGGGCCTCGTCCTGGGAGGTGGACAAGCATGGGAAATCCCACCCACGGTCCCTCAGCCCCCGACGGGCCTTCAAGAAGTTTGAGTGGGAGCGTCCCCTAAAAGGTACACAGGACTGAGGTCGAGGCCTCTGGCAACGGACCCTAGTCTCCCGAGGGCTGTTCTGTCTAGGACGCCCTCTCCTCCTTGGCACCCGACACGGTCATCCCAGCATCGGTGTCAATGGCTGCCATCCCAGAGTGGGAAGCTCGTATGCTGGCACTGGAGCACAGCGTTTCTGCGTTTATTGCCTCCCAGCAAGCATCGATGCCTGTCCCCGCCGGTGCTCACCTCAAGACTGCAGGGACCTCGATGTCGAGGACTTTTCAGGCCGCCAAAGAGATTCCTGAGACCCAGATGCCTCAGGCGGATCCTTGGCAAGGGTCTCGTTCTCGCTCCCGATCCTCGGGGGCATGGTCCTCACAGGCGAGTGCCTCTGGATCTGGCCCTGCCCCATCCTCGGGACATTGAAGACCAGTGCAGATGACTTGGAGCCGTCAGGTCTCGGGTCTTCCTCAGACTACTCCGATTGGGTGTCCGATATCGAGATCTCCGGAGACTCAGGCCCACCGAGACCTTCCCTTAGACCTGTATCCATCAACTGCGAGGCGCCAATTCCTACCCAAGGACATATCATTCCTCGAGTTCATCAGGGACATGGCTCGGGCGCTCTCCCTCACTACCAAGTTGGAGGAGGACCCCCGTATGGAGTAACTCAACGTCCTTCAGTATGAGGCACCGCTAAAGGAAACCCTGACAGTCCCTGCCCCCTCCATCCTCAGCTGACTTCTTTTCAGGATGTGGGAAACCCTGGCATCAGTGCCGATCATCAGCTGGCGCCTGGATACTATGTACCGGGTTCAGCGAGGGCCAGGTTTTCGCAAGGCACAACTCCCCCACACCTTCATGGTGGTTGAGTCCGAAGACGCACTCATCGTGTCCCCGGGCAGGGAGTCCCACGCACTCGGGCGGAAATGCTACCAAGGGTTGATGTTGGCGTGCCATATACAAACTTACCAACTTTACTTTACTCCATAAGGAACTCGGAGGCTTCGTGGCTGGCCTCGATGGAGATCACCTCTGGCGCTTCCAGACTCTTACAAAGTCTGTCAGAGAGTGTTCCAAGTATATGTCCTAAGCCGTTTACGACAGCTTCGAATCTAGCACAAGAGTTGCCACCACCAGCATTGGCGCTCGACCTGATTCCACTCATCTGACCTCGAGCAATGGGTACAAGAGAAGCTTCTCGATGTTCCTTGCCTCAGGGAGCAACTCTTTGTCAAACCGATGGAGGACAAGGCAGCTGAAATTGAGACAGAGTTTGTTACCCGGACTCGGCTCTTGAGGAAGACCTCCACCCTCTTGAGGAAAAAGCCACAGGGAAAGAAGCCTCCTTCATACCTGGCCACCCAGATCTCTCAGCAGAGTCATCAGGGCAAGGGAGCGGGCCAGAGCCTGCACAAGCCCAAGGGTCCCAAACCCCAGCCACCAGCCCCAGCCCAACCTGGGTCGGGGTTTTGAAATCCCCATCATAGCTCCCAACAGGGTGGCACCTGGTCCATTTTACCCACAGGTAGGCCTCCATCACCACCGACTCATTGGCACTTCAAGTAGTCAGTGAGGGTTACCTCCTCCACCTGGACCAGTTATCACCACCCTTCTTACCTGGGGAGCTTCCTCGGTCTCCCCTGCACCAAGCTCTGCTAATGCAAAAACTTGCAGGCCTTCTCAGGGACATGGTTGTGGAGCCTGTACGACACCACCTGAGAGAACAGGGGTTTTATTTCAGGTACTTTCTGGTCCCAAAAAGAACAGTGGGGGGCTAAGGCCCATCCTGGACCTGAGAAACCTGAACAAATTCCTGATGCGGGAGAAATTCGAGATTCTCTCCCTTGGAATATTGCTGCCCTACCTCCAGCAGGGCGATTGGCTATGCACCTTGGACCTAAAGGATGCTTATACCCTCATCCTTATTCATCCCAGTCACAGGCAATACCTAAGATTCGTGGTTGGGTGCGACCACAAGCAGTACAGGGTTCTTCCCTTCGGCCTAGCCTCCGCACCGAGGGTCTTCACCAAATGCCTAGCAATGGTGGCTGCCAATCTTTGTCTCCAGGGGGCCTTCGTTTTCTCATACCTGGATGACTGGCATCTCACTCCAACACAAGACTTGGAGTTCATAGGGGCTCGCCTGGACACCCTCCAGGCCAAGGCTTTCCTCCCACTGGACAAGGCGGATCACCTCACAGCCCTAGCGGCCAAGGTACAGTGCTGCCACACGGTCTCAGCGCAGTCCATGCTATGCCTTCTCGGTCACATGGCCTCCACAGTATATGTGGTACCCAATGCCTGCCTCCACATGCTCAGTGGTGCCTCCGCTCCCAGTGGACCCAGGCCACGGGCCGGCTCCAGGACAGAGTCTCAGTGTCTTGTCAGCTGGCAGAGTCACTCATTTGGTGGCAGAACCTGCACCAGGGCATGCCCTTCCAATACCCCAGCCCCCAGAGGGTAATCACAACAGATGCCTCCCTACAGGGCTGGGGTGTCCACTGCAAGGAGTTGCACACCCAGGGGATGTGGTTACCCGAGGAAAGCCAGCAGCAGATCAACTGGTGGAGCTCAGGGCCATCTTCCTGGTGCTAAAAACATTATAGCTCTGCCTGTGGCACTAGTCAGTGCCTGTCCAGTCGGACAATCAGGCCACGATGTTCTACCTGAACAAGCAAGGGGGCACAGGCTCCTACCACCTAAGCCAGGGGGCTGTAACCCTCTTCTCATATGCAGTCAGACAGGGTATGCTCCTCCGGGCGACTTACCTCCCATGCCAGAACAACACTCTGGCAGACAGACTGAGTAGGGTCCTCCAGCCACACGATAGGCAATTGGACCCAGGAGTGGCACGGTGACTGTTCAGATGTTGGGGCACCCCAAACCTCACCCTCTTTGCCAGCCCGGTCAACACTCAGCTACCATGTTTTTTCTGCCCGCACCTGGACTGGGTAGTTGCAGATGCCTTCCTCATCTTGTGTTTGGGGGGGCTACTGTATGCCTTCCCTCCCACACCCCTGATAGCGTGGACCCTCTTCAAGGTCCAGGAGACAAGGCTTCCGTGATTCTGGTGGCCCTGAGGTAGCCCAGAAAGCCTTTGTGTCCCCTGCTGCTCCATTTCTCAATGGAGCCTCCACTCCCTCTCAGGAGCTCCCTGGGACTTTTGACCCTGGAGAAGAACAACCCAAACTATGGTTTACGATGCAAGGTTCCACATTAGGAACCACCACCCAGGAAAAATATTTAGGGGTCATTGTGGATACCATGTTAAAACCCTCGGCCCAGTGTGCAGCGGCGGCCAAGAGAGCAAATAGAATGCTAGGTATGATAAGGAAAGGAATGGAAAATAAAACAAAAGATATTATAATGCCTCTATATCATTCCATGGTGAGACCGCACCTTGAATATTGTGTGCAGTTCTGGTCGCCGTATCTTAAAAAGGATATAGTGATTTTAGAAAAGGTTCCGAGAAGAGCCACCAAAATGGTAAAGGGGATGGAAGGATACTCCTATGAAGAAAGGCTAAAAAGGTTAGGGCTCTTTAACCTGGAAAAGAGACAGCTGAGGGGAGATATGATAGAAGTCTATAAATTAATGAACGGAGTGGAACGGGTAAACGTAGATCGATTGTTTACCTTATCAGAATATAGAAAGACTAGGGGACATGCAATGAAGCTACAGGGTAAACTATTTAAGACTAATAAGTGGAGTGGAGTGGAGGAGTGGCCTAGTGGTTGGGGCAAGGTACTTCAGGCCGGAAGGTCGGGGGTTCAAATCCCACTAGAGGACAGCAACCTTGGGCCGGAAGGACTGGGGTTTCTAGTCCCACAGGTGCTCCTTGTGGTCTTGGGCAAGCCACTTAACCCTCCATAGCCCATGTTCCCTGTAAAATAGTTATCTCCAAGTTATAATGCCCTGTTCAATGTAATTTCAGTTTGTTCAATGTAAACCGCACTGATGCCGAATAGCGCGGTATATAAGAGAATGTAAATAAATAAATAAAAGAAAAATAAATAATAAAAGAAAATATTTTTTCACTCAACGTGTAATCAAACTCTGGAATTTGTTACCAGAGGATGTAGTAAAGGCTGTTAATGTAGCTGGGTTTAAAAAAGGTTTGGACAAGTTCCTGGAGGAAAGGTCCATAAACCATTATTAAGAAGGGACCCAGGATATCAATGCTTGAACCAATACAAGCATTGTGGAACCTGTGTCCCTTGGGGAAACTGCTAGGTACATATGACCTAGATTGGCCACTGTTGGAAACAGAATACTGGGCTTGATGGACCTTGGTCTGACCCAGTATGGCATATCTTATGTTCTTATGTTCTTATGACTCAATCCTCCATCCCAACCTGGGATCCTTGTCTCCCATGGCATGGCTCCTGAACGGGTCACTTTAGCACCCCTCAGCCTCCCCAGGGAGGTAAAAGAAATCCTTCTGGCCTCTTGCAAGGAGTCCATGAGTCGGCCCTTTGCCTTCAAGTGGCGCAGATTCTCCTTATGGTGCACGGAGCACTGGGCAAACCCGTTCTCCTGTCCAGTGCACATGGTGCTGCAATAATTGCTCCACCTCTCGCAGTCCGGGCTTAAGTCCAACTCTGTCCGGGTGCAACTCAGTGCCCTCTCCACAAACCATCACTCCATAGAGGGCAAGCCTCTTTCCGTGCAGCCCCTGGTTACTGAATTCATGCGGGGCTTGCTGCTCTCTAAGCCTCCCATCCGTCCAACTCCCAGCGGAATGGGATCTCAATGTGGTCCTGTTGCAGCTTACCAAGCTGCCCTTCGAGCCCTTGGCTACCTGCCATCTGCGCTGCTTATCCTGGAAGGTGTCCTCCCTGGTGGCACTCACCTCTGCCCGTAGAGTCAGCGAGCTTCAGGCCTTGGTGGTCGAGCTACCCTACACCAGGTTCTACAAGAATAGGGTTGTACTCGGTACCTACCCGAAATTCTTACTGAAGGTGGTATCTGATTTCCACCTCAACCAGGAGATAGTACTTCCCATCTTCTTTCCCCGGCCCCACGCCAACAAAGCGTCAGCCGTTCTCCACACTCTGGACTGCAAAAGGGCCCTGTCCTTCTACCTGCAGGTGAGTAACTATGTTTTAAATGTAGATGGTTGTATGTACTCCACCTCCTACCTATATGGGTGTTAGCCAAAGATTGGAAGTGTTTTGAAAGGAGCCTTAGCTGCTTTTTGTGGAGGGGCAGACGCGCTCGTACTCCCCTGAGGGCCTTGATGAGACGTCGGGAGGAGGGGGGACTAGAACTTCCTTCAGTACATAACTATAGCCTCCGATATATGGTAAGACATATTTCAGGGCTCCTGAGGGTAGAAGGGGGATGTGCTCCAGTGCATCAACTAAATTGGGTATATGCCCCATACCATAGCTTGTACATATTGCACTCTGACAGTCAAAATTTATCAGGGATATACATGCGGGCCCTGAGAGAACATGGCGTGCCTTATGTGTGCGGTATAGGTGGGATTGAAATGCTCTCAATTGCTTCCCTTAGTGGGGAACCCAGACTTCCCACCAGGTTTAGTACCAGCCACGGTCTTTCAAAGGTGAGCCCAAAAGGGCCTAATCTGTATTGGAGATATATGCAGCGAGGGAGGAGAGGGTATTGATAGCTTTCAGACCTTAAGTGCGCACTATCACTTACATAAGCATGAGTTTTATGGTTATCTTCAAGTACGACATTATATCAGTGAAATACTGAGAAAGGTTTCCGCATTTCTTGGAACTAGGGGCCCGCGACTCCTTATCATGGAAATGGTGGGGAAAGACACTTGCATGGGGGGAAGGTAGGAATCTAGTACGTCCAATGGGAGACCAGAAATATCTTTCCCTGCTGGCACAGAAATGGTGTAGGGATGGTATGGAGGGGGTTACGCTGGAGCTCTTGCAAAGCGCATTTGTAAAAATTCCCTCGGGAGTGAAGTGGGTCTACCTGCAAGAACTTCAATATAAATTCTTATGGAAAGCATATACAAATGATAAATGGGCATTTAAAGCTGAGTTAAAGAGGGATGACAAATGTAGATGGTGTGGGATAATGGTGGGGACTATATTGCATAAATTTTGGGAATGCCCCTCAGTGCAGAACTTGTGGCTTCAGATATGTACCAGGATGGCTGGAATGCTGGAGATGCAAGCCATCCACCGGATGGATGTCTGTTTATTTCATAGTTGGGAGAAGGCAGATCAAAGGGTAAGCGCCCAACAAAGATCACTCCTTGAAAGAGGTTTTTTAGTAGTTAAGAAGGTACTGTTGGGTCACTGGATTGAGGGGTCACCCCCGAGTGTGAGACACTGGGAGCAGACACTGTTAGATCTAATGCAGATGGAGAGGTTAACAGCAAAACAACTTGGAGGCAAGCATTGAGAGATCTTCACAGAGCTTTGGATGCCGGTTATGAACACTTTAATCACAAAGGAGCGAAGTGCAATGCTGAATATATGAAGGATCTGTGCCCTTCGCACACTTTCTACAACCTCAAGGGGAGTAGAAGAGATGGGTGAAGTGAAAATGGACAAAGAGTGGGAGTAAACCAGAATTTAGGAGGGTATCAAGCCGAGAGGAGGGAGGGAGGGGGGCTGGGGTGGGCTAGACAAGGGGGGTGGGTAGGGTGGGTGGGAGAACACGAGGTGAGAGAGTAGGGAGATACGATTGCTGAATTATAAGCAAGGATGTTTTAGTTATAGTTTTCACTTGATTCTACAGATTATACTCTTCACTCTCCTGCCTATTAAGATTGTTTAATACTGGTACTGTTAATGCTAGTAGGAAATGTCCGGAAGAAACAATGATTGGAATGTTGTGATAGTTTGTTACTGTTCTGATGTTATGGTGAGTGGACTTTAGATTGTATATAATTATATACAAAAACAATAAAAAGAGTTGAAATTAAATGTAAGAGATAATGATGGGGTGAAGGATTGATTTCTGGTTATGAAGAGTACTGAGGTTTTTTTTATAATTAATGGTGAGGCGAGGATCCAATAACCAGTGGGTGATGACATTAGAGCAGTTTGTAATTTTGTTTTTGAGGAGGCTCTTGTGGTGGAGAAAGGTGCATAGATCATAATGTCATCGGCATAAAGGTGATAGGAGACATTATAAGCTCGAATGATGTCACAAATCAGTTGGATATAGATATTGAATAATAATGCAGATAGGGCAGATCGCTGGGGGACACCTTCTTTTTGCATGTAGGGTTCAGACTTGTTGGGTCCTGATTGTACAAATTGCAGATGATCAGATGGTAATGAGCGAAACCAGGTTAATGCAGTGTCTTGGATTCCGATATCTTCAAGATACTGTAGGAGAATGTCATAGCATATAGTGTCAAATGTGACAGCTATGTCTAGAAAAATCAGGACAAAGTCCTGCTTAGGATTTCAAAGTCTTTTATGAGTCTGTCAATAAGAGAGATTAGTAGGGTTTTAACACCGTGACCAGGTCGGGATCCATACTGTTGTAATTTAAAGGACTCAAGCGATAGAAGGAGATCATTAGAAAAGCAGTCTCTAGAATAGAGTCTGACATAAAAATATTTTTAACACGCTTTCTTTCAGGGGGTTATAGTAAAATACTGCAGGCATTTATTGACTTTGAATTTTTAGTACCAGGTTTTGGTGTTTCCATTGTATCGATCCAGCAAGGGAAGTTTCTAACCTCCTTTGAACCTTCCATATTCCTATCTGGGAGCAACATCAGCAGTTCCACTGCTTCTGCATCCTGAGTTGCCATTTTCTATTTCATGCCCTACCTTTTGGTCTGCCATAGTGCCTGGCACCTTCTCAAAGGTCATGGTGGCATCAGCGGTTCACGCAAGCAAGGAATGTGGATTCACCTGTACCTAGGCAACTGATTGATATGGTCCGACTCCATGGAGCAGTTCATGGCTGACACGACCCAAGTAATTTGGTGATAGGGGAGCTGGAATGGATGATCAACTACCTCAAGAGCAGCCTAGTTTCCACCCAGGACTGTCTGGGTGCCTGTTTCAGCACTTGACTTGGATTGAGTATTTCTCACACTGGAAAGGTTGGACAATTTGCAGCTCAGGGGTTTTTGCTTTCAGGGAACTTTCAGTGTCTGGGACTTCCTGCAGCTTCTTAGGTCAGTGGCATCGACTTGGAACTGGTACCTTGGGGCATACTCCCCCCTGCAGGGACACCTGCTGGCTCACTGGTCACCCTGCTCCCAGTTGTTCGATCAGCACCTTCCCCTTCCTCAGAGGTTCAAGGAGGAATTAGATTGATGGCCGCAAACTCACCCTTTGATGGATGGAATGCCTATAGAAGGACTGCATTGGGTGATAGCACAGATGCTAGCCTTCTGTATGTGGATCACATTGTCTGGGTTTGTTTTTTCAGGGGTGTTGGTACCCTTAGGAAGGCTCTTGGATCAGCAGACTAGAGGCTAGGGTGATCCACCTAGCTTTGGCCCTTTCTGGAGGGCTAAGCAGTCAGTGTGCTCTTGGACAATGCCATGGCAGTAGTGTAAATCAACAAGCAAGATGGCACTCACAGCATCATGGTGGCCATAGAGATGGCATGGCTCTGTCAGCGGCACATGTAATGGGTGTCGACAAAGTGAATCCCAGTGCAAGAGAGTTAAGCCCTTGGCATTTAACCTAATTGTGTGGAGGTGGGGCCTGCCAATGTTTGACCTGATGGCCACCCAAGAGAACACCAAGGTGAAGAATTTTTTCAAATGCAGGAAGGATCTGCGGGCAGTGGACGTGGATGCCTTTCTTTAGGAGCCTCACTTAGAGTGGCTTCTATATGTATTTCCCCTATGTTCCTTGGTGAGCTGACTTCTGCACAGAATTCGGTCTTACTCGTGATGGGTCATTCTAATGGTGCAGACCTGCTGCGCGGGCCATCATAGGTGGATCCCTTGAGCTTGTTGGCAGGGTTCCTTCTATTGTTTCCTCAGGAGAGGGGACTTCTGTAGCTGATCCAAGAGCCTTCCTAAGGGTACCAACACCCCTGAAAAAACAAACCCAGACATGGAGGATCATGTCATGGAGGATCCTGTTCCCTTCTCACAAATGACCTGGTTCTTGAGACATGTAAGCTGGTTAAAGAAGGATACTCTGGAGTGGTATTCAACATCCTTCTTAGAGCCCAGAGGACCTCTACATCCTTGTCCTATGTAAGGGTCTGGTAGGTCTTCGAGAGGTGGCATTCCTTTCAGGCCCTGGATGCCAGGAAGATGGACTTGGTCATCATTTGGTACATATTACAGTCAGACTTGGGCCAAAGGTAACTCTGAATTCTCTGACGGTGCAGGTGGCAGCCTTTGCATGCTACTGGATGCATGTTCAGGAATATCTTTAGCAGTGCATCCTGATGTGTCCCACTTCCTCAAGGGGATAAAGCAGCTCTGTCTGTCCATGCGTCTGATTGTACTGCAGTAGTCTCTCTCTGGCGCTGAAGGTGCTGAAAGGTCATTCCTTTGGAATGCCTCTCTCAAACATTTACCCCTGAAGGTGGTCTGCCAGGCAGTTGTCGGAAGTATAGGCCTTGTCCTGTAGGGAGCCTTTTCTGGTCATCTTGATGGCATCTGTCTCTCTGAAGACCATGTCTTATTTTCTTCCAAAGCTGCTGTCTTCCTTTTTATCTTAATCAGACTGTGATCCTGCCCTTCTCCTTAGAGGAGGACCTTCGCACAGATCCCTTGCTGTGTCTGTTTTATATGAGGGGGTATTATTGAAGTACATGGTGATAACTAATTCCTTCTATCAGTTGGACCATTGTTTTGTTCTGTTTAGGACAGGCAGTGACAAAGTCTATGATTGCCTGCTGGATTAAGGAAGTTAATAGGTCAGCCTATCCTCTGTGTGGGAAACGCGTACTGGAGAGAGTTAGAGTTCGTTTCACTAGGGCACAAGCCTCCTGAGTGGCCTGCCTTGGGACATCTGTTCAGTGGCCATCTGTTCTTTTCTGAGAATTTCCATGGAGCACTATAGGTTGCATGTGGGATGGAGCAGATAGCGCACTGTCCAGAGCATTGTCTTCCTCCCATCCTGGGTCCTAACTGCTTGGGTATGTCCCACTCGTCTGGACTGGTCTAACAGGTTGATAAGGAAGGAGAAATTTTCCATATCTGCTAATTTCTTTTACTTGAATCATGCTAGGCCTTGTCCAGGACCTGCTTTGGAAGACTGTTCCTAGAGGTTTGGGAGTCCTGCTGCCTTTTAACTGCATTTTCAGTATCTGTGCTTAATGCAGAGTCAAATATGGAAAGAGAGCCATAAGCTTGTACAAAGTTATTGTTAATACTTTTTCTGAGATTTTCAGTCTTTCTGCTTGGAAAGTGCCATACTGGCTAGTATCACGACCGCATCAGTATGTATATAAATCTTGACATCACTGAAAATTGCTCTAGTCTGCCTCCACCTGTTGGCTAGGGAGCTTAATCCACTCGTCTGGATTGGTCCTAGCAGGATTCAAGGAAAGAAAATTAACAAGTATGGAAAATAGCTCCTTTTGGTGGTTACAAATTCAGGACTAGCCTGCACTTAATATCCCCTCTCCCCCCAAGTGGAGCACAGCTATGACACTGTTTCTGGGAGCAGTAGTAAAACCAGTGGCATAAATTCTACCCAAGCAGCCCCCACAGTACAGGGGTGACAGGAAGGAAGGGAGCTTGCATGGTGGTGGTGAAGGCAGGGTGACAAACTTAGTTTAAAATGTTTGTCATGGTGCCTCTTGCTCCTCTTCTCTGTTCATTTAAGTTTCCAGGCCTGGTAGCCATCACCTCCCGGCAGCGGGGAGATTTCAATTGCCGGGTCTGAAAACTTCAATGGACAGAGAAGAGGAGTAGAAGGCAGTGTGACTAATCTTCTAAAGTAAGTTTGTTGAAGGGGGAGGGGGGCCCACACACACAGAGCTTAAAATGGAGACCCTCAGCAAAATCTTTTTGGAGGACCCTCATTAGCACTTATGCCACTGAATAAAACTATTGTGAGCGTCTCAGCTGTTTTTGATAAATCACATGCTAAGAACATCTATCTCAATTACACTGTCAGCCCCATCTGCCCTAAATTTGAAATATAAATATGGAACATTTTCATAAAAACTTTCTTTTTTTTCAGGGGGCTAGCCTCAATGTTGTAGTCGGTTGTACCTAATGGGCCTGATTTTATGTAATAATTTTTAAAAATATATTTTTGTATATCCAGGAACAAGCAGGAATGTAGTCTTCACATATGGGTGACGTTGGCATCGACGGAGCCCGTGCGGGAATGCTCCCCAGCATCCTATAGGAAAGCTTTTGGGAGCATCCCAATGCGCCTACGCTGCTGCCTTCCCGCCTTTGCAGCTCTCCCTCCTCAGTTTTTTTTTTTCCGTGAAGCCGACAGGGAGCAGTTCCTGTCACCGCAGAAAATATTCTTCTTTTGTGGTTGTGTCTGCCTTCCCGTCGATGCTAGCACCAGTATCGTCGGTGTCTCTCTCTTTCTTCTATTTTCTTAAAAAAAAAAAAAAACCGTTTTCTTGGAGGGTCTTTGTCCTCTAGGTTCTTAGGTGCCATTTTGGGCCTTAGACCCCTTTGTTCCTCAAAATGGAGAAACCAACTGGTGGTTTCAAAAAGTGTTCCAAATGTAGCAGTACCATTCTCCAGGACCAAGCAGGATTCAGTCCTCACATATGGGTGTCATCAGCGCCAATGAAGCCCCAGCGGAGCATTTCCCCAGCTTTCTATGAAAGCCTTTGGGAATGCAGGCACGCATGCGCGGTTCCCTTCCCGCCTAAAGGTGCCATCTTACCTCAGTCTCTTTTTTTCCGTGAAGCCCACCGGACATGTGTCCATTTTTCCCGGTTAAAATTAGATTTTTCAGCGATTTTTTTGCTCTTTTTCTACCGGTTCGATGCTGGTTCCCTTCCTGCCGGGTTCGGTACACCGGTATTGAGCCCGATTCCTCTTTTTCGGTTTTTGCCCTTCGTGGCTGGCGTTCACGCCCTTTTTTCTCTTTTTCCCTGGAAGGCCGGTCTTTTGACCTAGCAGGGACTCTTTTTTTCCCCGATGGCTTCCAGTGGTTTTAAGAAGTGTGATCGGTGTAAGAAACTAATGTTTCTGACCGACACACACGACTGCTGCCTTCGGTGCCTGGGCCCCGACCACGATCCTAAGTTGTGCGGGGCCTGTGGAAAAATGTCTTACAAGGCACTATGAAGTCGCCAGCAGCAAAAGGAAAGGCTTTTCTCGGACTCAGCCTCCGGCCGGGCCCGGACCTCGTCTGAGGCCTCGACATCTCGGGATTCCGATCCCGAGCGCCGTCGAAGCTCCTCGGACAGGGGGTCCCCCGACCAGGAACGCAAGAGGAAGAAACGGCTCGCGAGGGCGTTGTCGGAAGAGGTCCCTGGCTCCTCGAGGGCCAGGTCTAAGACCCCCTACCGTCGCCCCGGGCCTGTGGAACCGGAGAAGCCTGCCAAAGTTCTTTGTGTGGAGCCAGAGTCTGCTGGACACGTAAGCCCCGTAGTCCTCGTGGACTCTCCTCCCAGGGAGCCGACGTCGGGCCCGGCGCCAACGTCAGCTCCGAGTCGGAGGCTGCTGCGTCTCCCGAGCTGAGTCTCAGGATGACAGCCTTGGAGAGCAGAATGTCTGCCTTCATGGAGCAGCAGCGGGCACTGATGGCCAGCCTGTCTGGCGCATCTGCCCCGACCACCGGGACATCGACGTCGAAGTCGACCCCGGAGACCGAGCCGATACTCGGGTCCATCGTGGCTCGGAGTTGACCTCGGTCGCGGTCCCCCTCGACCTCCCATTCGGGACCGAGGGCGTCGACGCCGGTGCTTCCGGCATCGGGGCGGGTGCTCCAGGGCCCCGCGGGGTCGGACCCCGACTCTTCCTCGGACGAGTCGGCTTGGGAGACGGAGGACGAGGAGTCTCCTGACACCTTTAAGACTCGGTGCGTCCCTTCGGACTCACCGCAGTCTGAGCCCAGGAATAGGTCCCCCCCAGAGGACACCCGGTTCTCGGAGTTCGTCCGGGATATGGCCACTGCCTTGGCTATTCCGGCGGATCCCGAGGAAGAGCCTCGAGCTAAAGAGCTCAAGGCACTGCAGTATGACTCTCCTCCGAAGGAGGCCTTTACTGTCCCGGTTCCTCCGATGCTGGAACGGCTCCTCTTCCGTATGTGGGAGGCACCGGCCTCGGCACCGGTTCTTAGCAAGCGAGTCTATTCGATCTATCGGCTCCGCAAGAGCCCTGGTTTTCAGAAGGCACAGCTACCACACCATTCCATGGTTGTGGAATCGGCCATGCATCGTCTGAAGTCAGAAGATGCACTCCGCGGTGCCTCCTGGCAGGGAGGCCCGAAACCTAGATGGCGTCGGTAGAAAGTGTTTTCAGGGCTCGATGCTTGCTTGCCGTGTCCAGTCTTACCAGCTGTACATGGGCATGTACTTGCGGGATCTGGCCAAAGAGTTGGCCGGATTCTCTGCTGGTCTCTCCAGGGAACCCTTGCAGAGATTTAAGTCCTTGTCCTCGGGGATTCGGGACTGCTCGAAGTTCATGTCCCGCGCCGCCTACGATGGCTTCGAGGCTTCGGCCCGAGTTGTGGCAGCCGGCATCGTGGCTCGACGCCAGGCATGGCTGCAGTCATCGGACCTCGAGCCATGGGTTCAGGACAAGTTGGTCGATGTCCCTTGCCGAGGTGAAAACCTTTTTGGCAAGCCCATGACCGAGAAGGCCGGCCACTCAGCTCGAGACCGAGCACCTCACCCGGACAAGGATGTCGAGGAAGACCTCTGCCCCTTCTCATAAAAAGAAGGGCTCGGGTAAAAAGCCCTTTTACCCGAGGAAGGGCACTGCCTACAAACAGTACCCGCAATATCAGGCTGCCCAAGCTGCCCCCCAGGGTCAGCAAGCCAAGGGCCAGGGTAATGGGCCCCGTAGGCAGAGGACCCCCAAGCCTCAGGCCCCTGCTACCACTCAGCAGGGTGGGGGTTTTTGACTCCTTGAGCATAGCCTCTCCTCCACTGCTCTCCCAACCCTGCACAGGAGGTCGCCTAGCCCTCTTTGCCCACCAGTGGCTCCTTATCACAGGGGACAGTTGGGTGCTGGAGATAATACACAAAGGATATGCCCTCCATTTCCACCAACTGCCACCCCCATACTTTCCAGGGGGGCCTCCAAGGCCTCCTCTGCACACAGACCTTATCCGTCAGGAGCTTCGGGGTCTGTTGGTGAACAGGGCGGTGGAGCCTGTGCCTCCCCACTTGCAAGGTCACGGATTCTACTCCAGGTATTTCCTGGTGCCCAAAAGGACCGGTGGCCTTCGTCCCATTCTGGACCTCAGGAACCTCAACAAGTTCCTAGTGAAAGAAAAGTTCAAGATGCTTACTCTTGGAACCCTTCTGCCCTACCTCCAGCAGGGAGATTGGCTATGCTCCTTAGATCTAAAGGATGCGTACACTCACATCCTCATTCATCCAGACCACAGGAAGTACCTGAGGTTCATCGTGGGAGGAAACCATTATCAGTACAGAGTGCTGCCTTTTGGCCTCACCTCCGCCCCCAGAGTCTTCACAAAGTGCCTAGCAGTGGTGGCGGCCTACCTGAGAAATCAGGGCATCTTTGTCTTCCCCTATCTGGATGACTGGCTCATCAGGGATCAGACAGGTCAGGAGGCCAATCGAGCCACCCTCAGGACCATTGCCCTTCTACAACGCCTGTGGTTTGTCATAAACTTCGCAAAGTCCACTTTGCTCCCTTCCCAGAACTTGGAGTTCATAGGGGCAAGGTTGGACTCTCTCCTGGCAAAGGCATTCTTGCCAGAAAACAGAGCCCAAAGGTTGATGGCCTTGGCAAGTCAGTTTCTCAGCAGCTCCGCCAGACTCTGCCTGAGGCTGCTTGGCCACATGGCTTCGACAGTACATGTCACCCCCAATGCCAGGCTCCATATGAGGCCTGCACAGTGGTGCCTTCGGACTCAGTGGTCACAGGCCACAGGCAGCCTCAGAGACAGGATAAGAGTGTCCAGACCATTTCTGCACTCCCTCAACTGGTGGCTGCACCCACCCAACCTACTGAAAGGGGTGCCTTTTCAGATTCCAAGGTACACAGTAGTGGTGACAACAAATGCCTCCCTGCAAGGCTGGGGAGCTCATTGTCTGGGCAAGTGCAGCCAGGGCCTCTGGTCTCCCTGTGAAGCTGCACAGCAGATCAATCTCCTCGAACTCAGAGCTATTCGATTAGCACTCAAAGCTTTCACTCCTACCCTGGCTCAACAGTCTGTCCTGATTCAGGCAGACAACCAGGTTGCCATGTTTTATGTGAGCTAACAGGGCGGAACTGGGTCCAGGATCCTTTGTCGGGAGGCTCAGGACCTTTGTTCTTTTGCCCTCAAGCACAACATGCTCCTCAGGGCTGTGTACCTTCCAGGCCAGGACAACTACCTGGCAGACAGATTAAGCAGGATACTGCAGCCCCACGAGTGGCAGCTCCATCCTTCAGTTGTTCAGCTGATCTTCCTGAAATGGGGTCTCCCTTTGATAGATCTCTTTGCCAGCCCCATGAACAAACAGCTGCCAAAGTTCTGCTCCAGGCAACCACATCCTCTGCGGATAGCAGCGGATGCTTTTCTGATATCTTGGTCTCAGGGCCTCCTCTATGCGTTTCCTCCCACGCCCTTGGTGGCCCAAACCCTATTCAAGATTCTCCAGGACAAGGCCTCGGTCCTGCTGGTAGCTCCTAGGTGGCCGAGACAGCCTTGGTTTCCTCTTCTGCTTCAACTGGCAGTGGATCCTCCACTGCCTCTGGGGTTGCAACTCGACTTTCTCACACAGGACCAGGGTTCCCTTCTGCACCCCAATCTCAGGTCTCTCAATTTGATGGCCTGGAGGCTGCAAGGGTAGTTTTGGCTCCCTGGGGCCTACCTCAGGAAGTTGAGGAGGTTGTCCTAGCCTCTAGGAAACAGTCCACAAGGAAAACCTATGCTCTCAAGTGGAAGAGGTTTTCTGTGTGGTGTCACCTACGTACAGAGGATCCTTTCTCCTGTACTGTGCCAGTGGTGCTTCAGTATTTGCTGCACTTATCTAATCAGGGACTTAAGTCCAATTCTGTTCGGGTCCACCTCTCAGCTCTAGCAGCTCACCACTCATTGGTAGAGGGGCAGTCTCTATCTGGTCACCCCTTGGTGTCCCGCTTTCTCAGGGGCTTGCTTTTGCTCAAGCCTCCCATCCGTCCTCCTGCCCCTGAGTGGGAGCTGAATGTGGTCTTGCAGCAGCTGACTCGCCCACCTTTTGAGCCGATGGCTACTTGTCCACTTCGCTTCCTCTCCTGGAAGACACTCTTCCTAATAGTCCTTACCTTGGCTAGGCGAGTAAGTGAGCTTCAAGCCCTGGTCTGCGACAGGTCTTACACCAGGATTTACAGGAACAGGGTAGTCCTCAGGACTCATCCAAAGTTCCTCCCTAAGGTTGTCTCCTCTTTCCACCTCAATCAGGAGGTGGTTCTTCCAACATTCTTCCCTAGGCCTCATGCTAGCCAGGCTGAAGCAGTCCTGCATACCCTGGACTGTAGGAGGGCCTTATCCTTCTACCTTGACCGTACGCAAGGACATAGAAGGGCTACTCAGCTCTTTGTTTCTTTTGACCCCAATAAGTTGGGGTTGGCTGTGTCCAAGCGTACCTTGTCCATCTGGGTGGCTGACTGTATCACCTGGGCTTACAAGACGGCTGACCTTCCTTTGCAGGGTAGGGTTACGGCCCACTGAGTCAGGGCAATGGCTGCCTTAGTGGCTCATCTCCGCTCTGTGCCCTTTGTAGACATCTGCAGAGCTTCAACTTGGTCTTCAAGCCAGACTTTTGCGGCCCATTACTGTCTGGAGAGGGAGTCCCGTAGGGACAGTGCTTTTGGCCAAGCAGTACTCCGGAATCTCTTTGAGGTTTAGGCAACTCCTGCCCTCCTGCCCTCTGTTGGGCTACCGGTGGAGGTTGTGTCCTTGAAAAGCCTTTCTTTGCAGCTGGGACTAGAGGGAGTCCTCTTGTTCAGCCTCGGTTCCTCGGTAGCCCAGAGCTGGGGAGTCACCCATATGTGAGGACTGACTTCCTGCTTGGTCCTGGAGAAAGAGTAGTTACTCACCTGTAACAGGTGTTCTCCAGGAGCAACAGGAATCAAGTCCTCACAACCCTCCCTCCTCCCCTTGGAGTTGCAGTTGTACATAGTTTCTCCAGGACCAAGCAGGAAGTCAGTCCTCACTTATGGGGTGACGTCGGCGCCGACGGAGCCCTCGCGGAGCAATTTTCCCCAGCTTTCAAAGAAAGCCTTTGGGAATTGCAGCGCGCATGCGCGGTCGTCTTCCCGCCCGAGGGTGCCATCTTAGCCAGTCTTCTTTTTTCCGCGGAGCCCTACAGACGTCCCCGTCTTGTCCCCGCGAAAAAGTTGATTTTCTTCTTTGTTTTATCCTTTTTTCTTTCGGTTAGACGCCGATCGTTTTCCCGCCCGGACTCGCGACGCCGGTCTCGAGTCCTCTTACTTTTTTCGGTTTTTCTGACTTAGTCAGCTTTCGTTTTCGGTTTCCCTGGCAGCCCGGTCCTTTGACCTCGCAGGGGCCCTTTTTCCCCCGATGGCTGCCAGTGGGTTTAAGCGGTGTGGTCGGTGTGACCGAAATATGTCACTAACCGACACACACGACTTTTGCCTCCGCTGCCTGGGCCCGGATCATGAGGAACTGATCTGTGGGCCCTGCAGCAAACTGTCCTCAAAGGCGTTGAGAAGTCGGCGGCATCAGCGTGAGAGAATCTTCGCTGACCCCAGCCGTACCCGGACCTCGTCGGAGGCCTCCGCGTCGAAAGGCTCCAGCTCGGACCGTCGCCGGAGCTCCTCCGACTGGGGTTCTCCCTCCGGGGACCATCGTCGGAAGGAAAAACCCGCGAGGGCGGCGTCGGTGGACGCTCCTGGTTCCGCGAGGGCCAGGTCGCATAGCCCCGACAGCCGCCCCGGGTCCTTGGAGAAGGAACACTTCCTGAAGCGACCTCGCCTGGAGTCGGAGATGCCTGCCCGGGTAAGTCCTGTGGTCCTTCTGGACTCGCCTCCGCGACAGCCGACGTCGGGGGCTGCTGGGTCACCTGAGCTCGGACTCAGGTTGACGGCCTTGGAGAGCAGACTGTCTGCCTTCATGGACCAGCAGAGGGCACTGCTCGCTGGCTTCGCTGGCGCCGCTGCCCCGACCGCCGGGACGTCGATGTCCAAGTCGACCCCGGAGACCGAGCCGATCCTCGAGTCGATGAGAACTCGAGTCGATCCTCGGTCGAGGTCACCCTCGGCCTCCCGTTCGGGACCGAGGTCGCCGACGCCGACTCCCTCGGCGTCGGGGCGGCTGGCGCCGCACCCTGCCCGGGCCGACCCCACCGAGTCCTCGTCGGAGTCGGTCTGGGAGTCTGAGGAGGAAGAGTCACCTGATTCTTTCCGGACTCGGTGTGTCCCATCGGACTCACCAGAGTCCGAGCCTCGGAAGCAGTCCCCCCCGGAGGATGCCCGGTTCTCGGACTTCGTTAGGGATATGGCCAAGGCTTTGGCCTTCCCTGCGGATCCCGAGGAGGAGCCTCGAGCCGAAGAGCTCGACGCCCTCCAGTATGACTCTCCCGCGAGGGAACACTTTACTGTGCCGGTTCCTCCTATGCTGGAACGACTACTCTTCCGCATGTGGGAGAGTCCGGCCTCCTCGCCGGTCCTGAGCAAGCGGGTCGATTCTATCTATCGGGTCCGCAAGAGCCCTGGCTTTCAAAAGGCACAGCTGCCACACCATTCCATGGTAGTGGAATCGGCCATGCATCGTCTTAAGAGCCAGAAGATGCACTCCTCGGTGCCTCCTGGAAGGGAGGCCCGTAACCTGGATGGCCTTGGCAAGAAGTGCTTCCAGGGCTCTATGCTCGCATGTCGTGTCCAGACTTACCAGCTCTACATGGGCATGTATCTCCGGGATCTGGCTAAAGAGCTAGCCGGATTCTCCGCTGGTCTCTCCGAGGAGCCCTTGCGGAGGTTCCTAGCCTTGTCCACGGGCATTCGGGAATGCTCAAAGTTCATGTCCCGAGCAGCCTATGATGGCTTTGAGGCCTCGGCTCGAGTGGCCGCAGCCGGCATCGGTGCCCGCCGACAGGCTTGGCTTCAGTCGTCAGACCTTGAGCCCTGGGTACAGGACAAGTTGGTCGATGTCCCCTGCCGAGGCGAAAACCTCTTTGGCAAGCCCATGGCGGAAAAGGCTGCACAAATTGAGACTGAGACTCTCACCAGGACCAGGCTTTCTAGGAAGACCTCCGCCCCTTCCCAGAAAAAGAAGGGCTCGGGGAAAAAGTCCTTTTACCCGAGGAAGGCGGCTGCCTACAAACAATACCCCCATTATCAGGCCCCTGCAGCTCCCCAACAGGGCCAGCAGGCCAAGGGACGGGGTAACGGGTCCCGTAGGCAGCAAGCCCCCAAGCCTGCACCACCAGCCCCTGCTCAGCAGGGTGGGGGCTTTTGACTCGCTCAGCATAGCCTCTCCCCCCCGCTGGTTCCTCCCAGCACCAGAGGCCGGCTGGTTCACTTCGCCCACAGGTGGTCCAGCATCACCGCAGATGCCTGGGTGCTTCAGGTCGTGCGAGAAGGCTACCTTCTCCACTTCCATCAGGTCCCTCCCTCCTATTTTCCGGGAGAACCTCCGCGCCCCCCTCTGCACAGGGAGTTGCTCCTTCAGGAGTTAGCAGGTCTTCTGCAGGAACAGGCGGTGGAACCGGTGCCACACCACCTGAGAGGTCAAGGCTTTTATTCAAGGTCTTTTCTGATACCAAAGAGAACAGGGGGCCTCAGACCCATCCTGGACTTGCGCAACCTCAACACGTTCCTTGTGCGGGAGAAGTTCAAAATGCTTACCCTTGGAATCCTTCTGCCCTACCTCCAGCAGGGAGATTGGCTATGCTCCTTGGATCTAAAGGATGCCTACACGCACATCCTCATCCACCCAAGCCACCGCCAATACCTAAGGTTTGTGGTGGCAGGAAATCATTACCAGTACAGAGTACTGCCCTTTGGCCTGTCCTCCGCACCGCGAGTCTTCACAAAATGTCTCGCGGTCGTGGCGGCCCATCTACGGCTTCACGGCCTCTATGTCTTTCCGTACCTCGACGACTGGCTCATCAGAGCAGCGTCCGCTCAGGAGGTCACCAACGCCGCGTGCCGCACGGTGACTCTGCTGCAGCACTTGGGCTTTGTTATAAACTTCGCAAAGTCCACTTTGCTCCCCTCACAGGATCTCGAGTTCATCGGCGCAAGGCTGCACACTCCTCAGGCGCGAGCGTACCTACCGCTCGACAGGGCTCAACGGCTCATGGACCTAGCCGACCGCTTTCGCAGCCAGCCCCTGGTCTCCGCCAGGCGCTTCCTGAGACTGCTCGGCCATATGGCTTCCACCGTCCATGTGACCCCCAATGCCCGCCTGAATATGCGGTCTGCTCAATGGTGTCTCCGCCAGCAGTGGCGACAAGCCACGGGCGGCCTAGCAGACCTAGTGCGCGTTTCCGAGCCGCTGGTCTCGTCTCTCCGGTGGTGGCTCCGGCAGCCGAACCTGATATTCGGAATGCCTTTCCAGTCACCTCAGCCGACCCGGGTGCTAACCACCGATGCATCCCTCCTGGGCTGGGGAGCACATTGCCAAGAGGCACGTACTCAGGGCCTCTGGACCACGTGGGAGTCTGCTCAGCAGATCAACTTCCTGGAGCTCAGGGCGATCCACCTAGCTCTCAAGGCCTTCTCCCACCTGACTTCCCAACAGTCCGTCCTTGTCCAGACGGACAATCAAGTTGCCATGTTCTACGTGAACAAGCAGGGGGGCACGGGCTCCTTCCTCCTCTGCCGGGAGGCACAGAAGCTCTGCTCTTGGGCCGTCAGTCACGGCATTCTCCTCAAGGCAGTTTATCTCCCGGGCCAAGAAAATTGCCTTGCAGACAAACTCAGCAGGGTCCTCCAGCCGCACGAGTGGCGTCTGGATCCCTTGGTAGTTCAGAAGCTCTTCCTCAAGTGGGGTCTCCCCACGGTGGATCTCTTTGCCAGTCCTCACAACCGGCAGCTTCCTCGCTTCTGCTCTCGTCAGCCACACCCCCTTCGGGTTGCGGCGGACGCCTTTCTGATCTCGTGGTCGGGGAGCCTTCTGTACGCTTTCCCTCCCATCCCGCTAGTCTCTCGGACTCTTTTCAAGGTTCTCCGAGAAAAAGCCTTCATGATCCTGGTGGCCCCTCGCTGGCCCAGGCAGCCGTGGTTTCCGCTCCTGCTGCAACTGGCGGTGGAGGATCCAATCCCTCTGGGGGTACAACCGGATCTCCTCACTCAGGATCAGGGGTCCCTCCTGCACCCCAACCTCAGGTCTCTCAACCTCATGGCCTGGCTGCTGAGAGGGTAGTCCTTGCTCCCCTTCTCCTGCCGGCGGAGGTGGAGGAGGTCGTCTTGGCTTCGCGACGGCCTTATACCCGCAAATGCTACGCCCTTAAATGGCGTCGCTTTGCAGTCTGGTGTACCCAACAGTCTCAGGATCCCTTCTCCTGCCCGGTGTCGGTGATCTTGCAGTACTTGCTGCACCTCTCTAATCTGGGACTTAAGTCCAACTCCGTCAAAGTTCACCTCAGTGCTCTTTCAGCACATCATGTGCCGGTGGACGGCAGACCTCTCTCCAATGACCCTCTCGTAGCGAGGTTTCTCCGAGGTCTCCTTCTACTTAAACCACCTCTGCGCCCGCCAGCGCCTGACAGGGACCTGAATGTGGTTTTGCAGCGGATCACCTGTCCGCCTTTTGAACCTATGGCTACCTGTTCTCTCCGTTTTCTGTCTTGGAAAACACTGTTCTTGATAGCCCTCACTTCCGCTAGACGCGTAAGTGAATTGCAGGCCCTCGTGTCTGATCCCCCTTACACTAGGTTCTACAAGAATAGGGTGGTCCTACGGACTCATCCGAAATTTCTGCCTAAAGTGGTCTCCCCTTTTCACATCAATCAGGAGGTGGTACTTCCAACCTTCTTTCCCAGACCACACTCCAGCCGAGCTGAGACGGTCCTCCATACCCTGAACTGTAGAAGGGCTCTGAACTTCTGCCTTGACCGTACGCGGGAGCACCGTAAAGCTGCTCAGCTTTTTGTGTCTTTTGACCCCAATAGATTGGGGCTCCCGGTCTCCAAGCGTACTCTGTCCATCTGGGTTGCGGACTGTATCTCTTGGGCTTATGGGGCAGCCGGACTCTCCTTAGAAAGTAGAGTCACGGCTCATTGCGTTCGGGCAAAGGCCACGTCAGTGGCTTACCTCCGCTCTGTTCCGCTGGCAGACATCTGCCGGGCCGCTACTTGGTCTTCGAGCCAGACTTTTGCGGTCCATTACTGTCTCGAGAGGGAGTCCCGTAGGGACAGTGCTTTCGGACAGGCAGTCCTCCGTAATCTCTTTGAGGTCTGAGCAACTCCTACCCTCCATCCCGGATGTGGGCTACCGGTGGGTGATAATTCAGCGAAGATTCTATCCTTCTGTGCTGCTGAGCTAGAGGGAGCTCATTTTTGTGCTTAGGGTCTCCGGTAGCCTTGAGCTTGGGAGTCCCATAAGTGAGGACTGACTTCCTGCTTGGTCCTGGAGAAAGCGTAGTTACTCACCTGTAACAGGTGTTCTCCAGGAGCAGCAGGAATCAGTCCTCACTACCCTCCCTCCTCCCCTTGGAGTTGCAATCGTCTGCTTCTGTTCTTTTTGCAAATTTTTATGCTGTCTTTTTTAGCTATGTCATCTGACTGGCTAAGATGGCACCCTCGGGCGGGAAGACGACCGCGCATGCGCGCTGCAATTCCCAAAGGTTTTCTTTGAAAGCTGGGGAAAATTGCTCCGCGAGGGCTCCGTCGGCGCCGACGTCACCCCATAAGTGAGGACTGATTCCTGCTGCTCCTGGAGAACACCTGTTACAGGTGAGTAACTACGCTTTATTTTTCATTTTTGTGTGCTGCTCTTAGCTATGTCATTTGACTGAGGTAAGATGGCACCTTTAGGCGGGAAGGGAACCGCGCATGCGTGCCTGCATTCCCGAAGGCTTTCATAGAAAGCTGGGGAAATGCTCCGCTGGGGCTTCATCGGCGCCGATGACACCCATATGTGAGGACTGATTCCTGCTGCTCCTGGAGAACACCTGTTACAGGTGAGTAACTACTCTTTTCTGCTACCGACACCCACACCCAGGTGTCTTAAATGTTTGGGACCAGACCATTCACCATCGGAATGTCTCCTTTGCAGAAAGATGACAAAGAGGGGCCTGCAGAATAGAGCTGCAAAACTCGGCACCCTCTTTGCCTCAGATGCAATGTCCGTTGCATTGACGTCGTTCAGGGCTTCATCTTCCTCCCATGGATCTCAGGTAACGAAACCCAAGTCTTCTTCGAAGACTGGTCGGTCCTCAAAGGGTAGATCTCCTAAGCATCGAGATGCTTTAAGTATTGCCCTAGAGGAGAATACACCGGCTAAACAGCCCCGGCGGGAGGTCCTTGCCTCCAAAGCATTATCGGGGTCCCAAGATGTTCCCGAGGCATCCACCTCTGGAGAGCTCTTGGTGCCATGTTCTGGGGTCATTTCCCACTATTCGGGTACCGATACCCAGGCATCATCTGGCTCCATGGATCAACGTATCATAGTCGTTGAGCAGAGTCTTGCGGCATTGCTGGCGGCTTTGATACCGCTAAAGCCTCTGCAATTGGTTCCGAAGCTATTGGTACCGGTACCGAAGGTATCGGCATCGACCATTGCACCGCTCTCCATGCTACCACCCATGCCAGCCCTGGGGTCAGTGTCCGGCATCGAGGGTCAGGTACCGAGGCATTCCGATGCCGATTTTGATCGGTACTATCGATGGGCTGTGCGGGAGCACCCAGCCCGTGAATACTTCGAGGATTCCGATTATTCCGATAAATCGATCGGTACCGGAGAGGCTCTTCCAGAAGATCCTTCTCTTTCTCCACAACGCTGGATGTCTCCTCCAGATGACACGTCTTTTCAAGACTTTATACGGGATATGGCTCGGGACCTCTCTATTAAGGTGACCTCCGAGAAGGAACCGAGAGCTGAAGAACTTGAAATTCTTCAGTATCCGGCAGCCCCTAAGGAGGCCGCTACCTTACCCATTCATCGGATTTTGCATGACCTCATGCTTAGGATGTGGAAAACACCTTTAACGGTGTCTCCACATTCTCAAAGATTCGATTCCATGTACCAGGTACCGCAGTGTCTTGGTTTCCAGAAGACAAAGTTACCGCACCATGCCATGGTTGTGGAATCAGCAATGCGTCGAATTAAAAGTGCTAAGACACATTCATTTAATCCTCCAGGCCGTGAGGTGAGAACTCTCGATGTTTTCAGGCCTCCATGTTGTCGGCCAGAATAAGTTCATACATACTGTACATGGGTAAGTTTCTTCGGGAGGTGAGGTGACTAAAGATTTGCAACTCATGGCTCCTCTTCTCCCAGATGACAAGAGGGCTGATTTCCTGACACTTGTTAAACATGCCCAGAATGTTTCCAAGTTCATGAACAGGGCAACCTTTGATTGTTTCGAATGTATTAGCAGGACTTCTGCTATTTCCATCTGTGCATGTCGGATTGCTTGGTTACAAGCATCTGATTTAGAACAGTGGGTGCAAGATAAGTTGGGGAATATTCCTTGCACGGGAGAAAACCTCTTTGGCAAGGATTGGCAAGACAAAGCTTCTCAGCTTAAATCCAAGAATACCACCTTAAACAGGCTCTCTAGGACCACTGCCAACCCAGCTAAGAAAAAGACAGTTAAGAAGCCCTTTTTCAACAAGAAAAAGAAGTTGTATCCTTCTTATACCCATGCTGTCCACTGTCTGGTCCATGCTTCCCAGAAGGGACAGCAACAACCGAAGCAACAAAGGAAGGCTCAGGCCCCCAGAGCTCAACCAGCTCAGCAGACCCAGCCTCAGCAAGGTCTTTGACTTCCTGCTAGAGAACTTAGCTATCCTACCCCTGGAAATTCCAGAGTCAGTCAACATCCCAAGCAGACTGTGTTACTTTGCCAAAAGATGGCACCAGATAACATCAGAACATTGGACTCTCTCCATAGTGACAGAGGGGTACAAACTTCACTTCCAAAGTATGCCCCCTCCCTCCACTCCAAGAGAGTTCAGCTCTCGGCCCCCTCTTACCACTCTCTTGTGCCAGGAGGTTACCATCCTTCTTGCTCAGGGTGCGGTAGAGGAAGTGCCACTTTCCCAACAAGGCCTGGGCTTCTACTCCCCCTTCTTCCTTATACCAAAGAAAATAGGAGGATACAGGCCCATTCTGTACCTCCGAGAATTAAACAAGTATCTGCTCCGAGATAAATTCAAAATGATCTCTCTCGGAACACTTCTCCCTTACATCCAGAGGCAGGATTGGCTATGTTCTGTAGACCTAAAGTATGCATACACAGATATCCTTATCCACAAAGATCACAGGAGATTTCTTTGATTCCTCTTTCAGGGAAGACATTACCAGTACAGGGTTCTACCCTTCAGCCTGGCTTCTGCCCCAAGAGTCTTCACAAAATGCATGTCAGTAGTAGCAGCATTTCTAAGAACTCTAGGGATATTTGTCTTCCCCTACTTAGACGACTGGCTCATCCGAGCATCGTCAGCTCCAGAGGCCAGCTTTGCTCTCTCCTGCACAATGCAGGTTCTTCAACATTTGGGGTTTGTAATAAAGCTTCTAAAATCCCAACTTACCCCTTCTCAAACCTTAGAGTTCATAGGGGCTCTTCTACATACGCAGCAGTCAAGGGCTTTTCTGCCACAAGTATGCTGCGCTCAAATAGTTTAACTAGCTTCTCAAACAGCTATGAAGACTTCCCTAACTGCTCGAGAAATGCTTCAGTTGCTCGGTCATATAGCTTCCACTGTACATGTTGTTCCCTATGCTCGTCTACACATGCGTGCAGCTCAGTGGATCCTAGCTTCTCAGTGGACTCAGGCATCAGGTCATTTGGGGGATAAAATCAGGAACTTTACACACCTCATTTCGTCCCTCCAATGGTGGCAATCACCAGAAAACCTACTCGTAGGGTCACCTTTTCAGACACCACCACACCAATCCACCCTAATGATGGATGCGTCCAAATTGGGTTGGGGAGCTCATCTGAACAGTCTGTCCACTCAGGGTCTTTGGACTCAGCAGGAGGCTTGGCTTCACATAAACCTGCTAGAATTTAGAGTCATCTTCAGTGCTCTCAGAGTGTTCCAGAACTACCTGCGCTCCAAAATGGTTCTAGTCCAGACAGGTAATCAGGTAGCCATGTTCTATATGAACAAGCAGGGGGGGAACAGGTTCTCAGGTTTTGTGCAACGAAGCCCTACACTTATGGTCCTTTGCTATACGCCTTTAGATCCACCTATTAGCGGTGTATCTCCCTGGCAAGCAGGATCTCCAGGCAGACAAACTCAGTCGAGTACTACTGCCACACGAATGGTCTCTCCATTCAGAGCAAATTGCTCAAAACTTTCAAATCTGGGGAACCCCAGATATAGATCTGTTTGTAAGTCCTCAGAATGCCAAACTTCCCCGCTTCTGTTCCAGAATTCATTCTCAGAACAATCAGGTGATGGATGATTTCCACCTCCACTGGGGTCAGGACTTCCTATATGCCTGCTCACCCATTCCCCTCTATTCAAGCATCAGAAGACAGGGACTATATGATCCTCATAGCCCCACGCTGGCCACAACAGACGTGGTATCCACTGCTTCTATGTCTCTCTCAAGCCAAACCTCTGGAATTGGGATGTGCTCCAGATCTCCTATCCCAGGAGAATGGGACGCTTCTGCACCCAAACCCTCAGTCTTTGCACCTGATGGACGTGGCTGCTGAGAGCTTAGAACTCCATGATATCAACCTCTCTCAACAGGTTAAAGATATCCTTTTGGTCTCTAGGAAACCTTCCACAAGGTGTGCTTATGCTTTTAAATGGAGAAGGTTCTTTATCTGGTGTTGAAAGAAGGAACTTAATCCTTTTTCTGTTCCAGTAAAGATGTTACTTGAGTATCTCCTCCACCTTTTATCCTCTGGACTTACAACTAATTCGGTAATGGTCCACCTCAGTGCCTAGAAAAGCAATAAAAAAAACACCTTTTCGTAGAGTCCTATGGAGCCACACCAGAAGACCATGATCACTGATGAAATGTACCACATAACACTGCAACAATCCCTTTGTATATAGTTAAAATTGTTAATTACTTGTAATACCCCATTTAACCTCCAAGTTGTATATCCCTGTTCTATGTAAAGCTAGTTGCTACAATTGTTCCATGTAAACCGCTTTGAATGTACGATAAGGCGGTATAGAAGACCTGTTAAATAAATAAATAAACCTGTCTCCGCTCAGCCGCTTGTAGCGTGCTTTATGAGAGGTTCCGGGGCCGATGCCGGCACTCAAACCTGTATCGGGGAGCTCCTCCCTCCGATACCCCTCTGGATCAGACGGACATCGTCTGTACCCAACAGGCTCCTGATTCTGCACCAACTGATCCTCTGTATGAAAATAAAGCATTGACATCTGGAAAGTATCGAGATCACGCACGAGATCGTTGAGACTTTGACTTTCTGTCAGACTCTGACTCTACTTCCTCCAATTCTGATAACGCATCTGAGGACTCCCAGAGAAAGCAGGGACATTCCTTCAGATCCATCCCCGCCAGAGAACATGTCTTTCCAAGACTTCATTAGAGATATGGTGGCAAGCCTACAGATCACTGTGGCATCGGAGACGGAACCGAGAGTGGAGGAATTGGAAATCCTCCAATACCCTTCGACACCTAGGGAGGCTGCCACTTTACCAATACATGGCATCTTACAGAATTTGATGCTTCATATGCAGGAGACTCTCCTAACGGTTCCACCTATCAGCAAATGACTTGATACCATTTACCGAACGTTCCAGCATGCCCAGACTTTCAGAAGCCTCAACTTCCACACCATTCTATGGTGGTGGAATTGGTGATGCGCCGCATTCTAAGAATTACTCTTCCATGCCTCCAAACAAGGATTCCAGAACTCTTGATACTTTTGATCATCTATGTTTTCAGGCATGCATGCTCGCCTCTAGAATTACCTCCTACATGCTCTACATGGGCATATTCCTCAAGGATGTATCCAGGGATCTAGAGACATTTGCACCTCTCCTTCCAGATGAGAAATGAAATGCATTCCAAGCCCTAATCAGGCAGAATCGAAATACATCCAAATTTCTCACTAGAGCATCTTTCAATGCCTTTGAGTCATTCAACGGAACTTCAGTAGTCAGCATTGGTGCCTGCAGGATGGTCTGGCTCCAAGCATTGGATCTTGAACAATGGGTCCAAAACAAATTGGCTATTATTCCTTGTTCTTGAGAAAATCTCTATGGAAAGGGTTGGAGAGAAAAGGCTGGAGAGATTGAGACAGATGATCTCGCCCTCAAGCGCCTTTCAAGAAAGATAGTGGACCCTTCTAAAAGGAGGACTAATCCAAAGAAGTCTTTCTATCCAAAGAAGAGATGATATCCTCCCGCAGCTGTTTACCAACCCCAACAGCAAAAGCAGTGTCAAAAGGGCCCTCGCCATCCCAAGAAGCCTAAGGCTCCTAAACCCCAACCAGCTTTCACAGTCATAATCAGCACCTGGTTTTTGACTCCTTCTTGGAGAGCATAGCCACTTTACCTCTGCAGGGTACACAACCCACACCCATAGCAGGCACACATGCCCACAAGTGGCACCTCATCACATCAGAGCAGTGGACTCTCAATATTGTCTAAAGAGGCTATCTGATTTATATCAAAGGCTTACTCCCCACCACCCTCATAGGAGATTACCAAGAAACTCCCTCCAGATAAATCTCTGCTCAGAAGAGGTGTCCACCCTGTTAGTTCAGGGGTCCATTGAGCGAGTTCCTCTGCCCCAAGAGGGCATGGTCTTCTACTCTCCTTATTTTCTTATCCCCAAGAAAACAGGAGGGTTCAGGCCCATCTTACATCTAAGGGACCTAAACAAATTCCTTGTTTAAGAAAAATTCAAAATGATTTCCCTCTGCACACTCCTGCCATACCTTCAGAGGAACGACTGGCTGTGTTCTCTAGACCTCAAAGAGCATCCACTCTTAGTACAGACAGTATCTGCATTTTTGGTTCCAGCAGAACCATTACCAATATCGGGTGCTCCCCTTCGTCTTACCCTCTGCACCCTGCGTATTCACAAAGGGCCCGATTCCGATCCTGATGTATATCACCTTTGTATGTCCGGGCTGACCCAGATATTCAAAGGAGATCGTGATTCTGATCCCGTGGGGCACATCTAGCCCCGCAGGATCAGAATCGCGAACAAGCCTGTATGTGCAGGCTGGGACTGCGATTCAGTCTCAGCCATATAGGACTGCTGGGACTGCGATTCAGTCTCAGCCTGCACATATAGGCACTGCCCGGCTAACTCAGCCAGGGTTTTTAAATGAGCCCAGAATGTTAATTCCCCGCAGCCTAACCCCCGATCTGGCCTCCTAAGGCCAGGGTCGGGCTGCAGGGAATTAATACTGCTCACCCCAGCCCCTTCCGCCCCCCGGAGCAGTAAAATTGAATAACTTCCCTGGCCATTTTGCCAGCCCTGGACGTACAGGGCCGGTGACTGCCCACGACCCGCCTACTTCCATCCCTGTGCCGCCCCTTCCCCGCCTGCCGTATAACTTTCCTGCACAACCGGGAAGTTATACAGGGACAGGAGCCGGCACGAATAGTAGGGATGGATGTCCCCGCTATTCATGCCTCAGAATGACCCCCAAAGTGCATTGCAGTGGTTGCGGCCTACCTTTGCACTTTGGGGGTCTTCGTTTTCCCCTACTTAGACAATTAGCTAATCAGGGAAGAATTCCCACAAGAGGTAAAACTCTCTTCATCACATAATCATGATGCTCCAATATCTGGGATTTGTCTTAAACTTTCCCAAATCACACCTGGTGCCAACCCAATGGCTCGAATTCATCAGAGCACGTCTGGATATTCAACAAGCCAGAGCTTTCCTCTCCCTGGATTGCTTTACATGGCTTATCAGGTTAGACCACAAGATAAGAAGTCACATTTGCATAATAGCTCGAGAGATGCTAAGCCTTTTAGGGCACATGGCCTCCACAGTCCATGTAGTCCCCTATGCCCATCTGCACATGCAACAAGTCCAATGGACTTTTTCTTCTCAATGGACACAAGCAACCGAGCATCTCTCAGACAAAATCTGCATCAAACCTCCACTTCTCAACTCTCTTCAGTGGTGCTGCTCCCCTCAAAACCTACTCGGGGATCACCTTTTCAGATGCCTCCACCTCAATGCACCCTGACAACAGATGCCTCCAAGCTCAGTTGGGGGGCACATCTGAACAATCTAACCATGCAGGGACAGTGGACAGACCGGAATCTCTGTTATAGATAAACCTCCTGGAACTACGTGCACTTACAAATGCCCTTCAGGTTTTTCAATCCCAACTCTCAGGCCAACAGGTCTTAGTCAGAATGGACAACCAGGTGGCCATGTTCTGTGTGAACAAGCAAGGAGGAACAGGTTTCTAGCCCCTCTGCTAGGAAGCGCTTCGCCTCTGGTTCTTCTCAGTTGCACACCAAATTCACCTCAGAGAAGTGTATCTCCTGGGCGAACTCGGTCTCCTTGCGGACAGATGCAGCTGTATTGTATGTCCACATGAGTGGACCTTCAATCACAAGACAGCATCTTGGATCTTTCAAGTGTACGAGACCCCACTCGTAGATCTATTTGCCACTCAGGAGAACGCATAACTTCGACTGTTCTGCTCACGGCTTTCCTCCCTGCACAGACAGGCAACAAATGCTTTACTTCTCCAATGGGGACACGGTCTTCTCTATGCATTTCCGCCCATCCCTTAATACCAAAGACTCTGTTCAAATTACAGGCTGACAAGGGCACCATGATTCTCATAGCCCCTTTATGGCCCTGTCAGCTTTGGTTTCCTCTGCTGCTTTGACTAGCGCAGACTCAACTTTTCAGTCTGGGACATACGCCCAAACTTCTCTCTCAGGATCACGGGATGCTTCTCCATTCTAATCCACAGGGCCTCCACCTCATGACCTGTCTCCTGAAAGTGCAATCCTTGCAGATCTTGACCTCCCACAATAGGTCAAGGATATCCTCCTTGCATCACACACATCGCCCACCAGTTGTTCATATACCTTCAAATGGCGAAGGTTCACACTCTGATGTTCCCCAAAGCAAATTGACCCCTTTACCTGCCCAATGGAATTTCTTCTACAGTATCTCCTTCACTTGTCCTCGGCAGGTCTCAAGACCAACTCAGTCAGAATTTATCTCAGTGCCATTATGGCTTATCCCAAGCTGCTGGACATGCAACTTATTTTGTCGTATCCCTTGGTGCAATGTTTCATGCGGGCCTCCTGCTCTCCAAGCCATTTATCAAACCACCACTGGTGGCCTGGGACCTCATCGCTCTGACCTCAGCTCGCCGCATCAGTGAACTGCAAGCTTTGATGGTGGATCCTCCATACACCTGGTTCCACCATGACAAGGTGATTCTCTGTACCAAAATGCACTTCCTTCCGAAAGTAGTTTCAGCCTTCCACCTGAACAAGTCGGTAATCTTGCCAGTCTTCTTCCTGAGACCACATCCCTTTCGGACCGAAACAGCACTACACACTCTAGCGCTGGAATTCTACTTGGATCAAACCAAGACTCACAGGAAATCCTCACAACTATTCATTTCCTTTGATCCAAGTCATCTTGGACTTGCAGTGACAAAGTGTACCTTATCCAAATGGATAGCGGACTGCATTTCTTTTGCCTATATACAAGCAGGATTCTCCCTTGAGGGTCATGTCACCATTCACAACGTGTGAGCCATGGCAACCTCAGTTGCCAACATCCATTTCGTCTCTATTGACAAGACCTGTTGGGCAGCTACCTGGTCCTCCATTCATACCTTCACTGCACACTACTCCCTAGACAGGGACTCCCATCGGGATGCGGTCTTTGGACAGGCTGTACTCAAGCACCTTTTTGGGACTTAAATGCGACTCCTACTGTCTGTCCTGGACTTCTTTCTGGCACCAGATTTCCATTAAAGGTGATCTAACCGACTACAGTCAATGAGGAAACATTGTATTCACATTCTTCGCTCTATGCTTTAGCCTCGGGGATACCAGAGCTACCCGCTTCCATTCTGGTACCCAGGAGCTAGTGAGTCCCATATGTGAATTCCTGCTTGTTCCTGGAGATAGCGTTGTTCTCACCTGTAACAGGTGATCTCTGGGAACAGCAGGATTCAGTCTTCACAAACCATCCTCCTCCCCTTGGAGTTGAAGGGTGTTTTCTTTTTTCCTCTATCTCTCAGCTACAAACTCAACTGAGGAGAGGACTTGGGAAGGCAGATGTGCAGGCGCAGTGGATTACTTCCAGACGTTTTCCAGTTGGATGCTGCGGAGCATTCCTGCTCAGGCTCCGTTGGTACCAACATCATTCATATGTGAAAACTGATTCTTGCTGTTCCTAGAGATCACCTGTTACAGGTGAATAACAATGCTTTTTCCAGGAACAAGCAGGAAGTCAGTCCTCACATACGGGTGATGTCAACGCCACTGGAGCCCTGCGTGGAGCATCTCCCCAGTTTTCAAAGAAAGCCTTTGGGAGATGTCACCACGCATGCGTGGTCCCCATCCTGGCCAAGGGCACCATCATGGTCAGTCTCCCTTTTTCTACGGAGCCCTACAGACGTTAGTCTTGTCCCCCAGAAAAAAGTTGATTTTTCTCATACATTTCGTACCTACTCCGGCTTGCACCAGTTCCTTTCCCGCCTCCAAGCCCCGCTGCCTCGGCATGTGGTCTCCAAACCTTTTTTTCTTAGGTTCTTTTCCATCAGCGCTTTTGCGCGTTTTTCCAACTGCTAGCCGCATCAAGGATCTTTGACCTTTGCTGGGGTACTTTTTGCACAAATGGCCACTGGTTTTTAGAAATGTGATTGGTGTTCCAGGAACATGTCCTTCACTGACACTCACGATTGTTGCCTCCGATGTCTGCGCGCCGACCATGACCCAGAGGAATATTCCCTGTATAAGAAAATGTCTGTAAAGGCCATCCAGAGTTGCCGGTTTAAGCAGGACACGAAAATTGTGGTCGTCTTCTGAGCGATTAATACTATAACTATTATCAGAAAAACACTCAATGTTATCAATATGGAACAAAGTCTTCTTCAATCTATCTCTTATGGTTATTCAAGAACATTTAATATCACTGAAGGTCTCAGACTGATTCGGCACCCTGTTATAGACTTGTAAAATGTCAAACTGATGTGCCTAATAGCATCAATAACCTTCAATACATATTGCCCAGTGGTAATGAAGCAGAGGGAGTCGCCAACCCTAAAGTTCACTATGGAAACTTCTAAAGCCACTATTGAAAGCTTCGCTTTTATTATAGCATTTCTCAATACTTAGCTTCTAGTGGATCGTTTCACAGTCAGCTCTCCATCGTTGCTTCATTAAATCCCAATGCCTTCCTCAAGTACCCACTGCGTTTCACTAATGATGTTTCATTGGGGGATCTCACTCACTTCTTGACAATGTTCTATAAAATAAAACCCATATATATCTATATAAATAAACTGTTCCATCCAAAATTCCTACCTCTATCTCCAAAATTTAACTATACAAAAAATACACCTACCAGAAACATAACTGATGCTGCATACGTCTTTCTGTCTTTCTCATTCGGGCAAGCACAATGTTTCTCAGAATTTCTTTCAAACTGCCCTTGAAAAAACACCGCACATGTGGAGTACTGGTCAGGTCTTAACTTTTAAAGGCCTAATGCTGCGACTCGATTGGAGGTTCCATATGTCTCCAAAAGTGACGTCATTAGTATCTGCTACGTTATGAGCTTTGCTCACAAAAATCCCGCCCCCAAGTTGCCGCATCAGGGGTTCACCCATCCTTTAAGAACTTATACTACATGTGATTCTACATGGGTAGTATATGTTATTCAATGCCCATGTGAATTAATCTACGTGGGCAAGACAATTCGTTCTTTTAAAATAAGAATGGGGGAACACCAGAATCTGCTGAACTGTAAGGTGAAGGAAGCTCCGTTGGTTCAGCATTGCATAGCGCAAGGGCACATTTTTGAACAGTTACGGTGCTTTTGCATTGATAAAGTGGAATTTGGAGTATCTGGGAAAACTCAGGATCAGACGCTTCTGTTCAGAGAACAGAAGTGGATTTATAAGTTGAAATCGGTATCTCCCATGGGGTTAAATGCTGCCATAGATTGAACTTCTTGCCCATGAAAGAAGCTGTTAATAAAGATTTATAAGGTAATTGTACTGTGTGGATGTTGGGGAAGTTAGCAATGATTTTAATTAGTATTGTAATTGCAACAGCACGGGTTGGGTATGGCAACAATAGAAGTGGTTGTAAAGAGGAATTTTTTAAAAGTTAAATTAATAGGGAATTGAACATACATCGAGAGTTTCTTAAACATAGTTTTTGTTGATGGGAGGCAGGGTATGGACATGAATAATACAACGCTTGGACTTTTGTATAAAAAAAAGTTTTGTGGGTTTGTGATCCTGCAGCAACTTGGGGCGAGATTTTTGTGAGCAAAGCTCATAACGTAGCAGATACTAATGACGTCATTTTTAGAGACATATGGAACCTCCAATCGAGTCGCAGCATTAGGCCTTTAAAAGTTAAGACCTGCCCAGTACTCCGCATGCGCGGCGTTTTTTCAAGGGCAGTTTGAAAGAAATTCTGAGAAACATTGTGCTTGTCCGAATGAGAAAGACAGAAAGACGTATGCAGCATCAGTTATGTTTCTGGTAGGTGTATTTTTTGTATAGTTAAATTTTGGAGATAGAGGTAGGAATTTTGGATGGAACAGTTTATTTATATAGATATATATGGGTTTTATTTTATAGAACATTGTCAAGAAGTGAGTGAGATCCCCAATGAAACATCATTAGTGAAACGCAGTGGGTACTTGAGGAAGGCGTTGGGATTTCATGAAGCAACGATGGAGAGCTGGCTGTGAAACGATCTACTAGAAGCTAAGTGTTGAGAAATGCTATAATAAAAGCGAAGCTTTCAGTAGCGGCTTTAGAAGTTTCCATAGTGAACTTTAGGGTTGGCGACTCCCTCTGCTTCATTACCACTGGGCAATATGTATTGAAGGTCATTGATGCTATTAGGCACATCAGTTTGACATGTTACAAGTCTATTACAGAGTGCCAAATCAGTCTGAGACCTTCAGTGATATTAAATGTTTTTGAATAACCATAAGAGATAGATTGAAGAAGACTTTGTTACATATTGATAACATTGAGCGTTTTTCTGATAATAGTTATAGGTTTAAGCAGGACAACATTTTCCACAAGGCAGACTCGACCCCGGTATCCCCGATAGCCTCACTCTCAAAGGCCTCGCATAAGGCCTCCACAGTTCCAGAGTGGGCTTGCAGACATTCTGAGTAAGGGTCCCCGGAGCGAGAGCGTAAGAAGACCTCAAGGGCCTTGTCCTGGGAGGTGGACAAGCATGGGAAATCCCGTGCCAGGTCCCTCAGCCCCTGACGGGCCTCAAGGAGTCTAAGTGGAAGCACCCCAAAAGGTACCCAGGACTGAGGTCGAGGCCTCCAGCAACGGACCCCGGTCTCCCGAGGGCTGTCCCCTAGAGGACCCCCTATCCTCCTTAACACCTGACCCGGTCAATGGCTGCCACCCCCAATGGTAAGCTTGTATGCTGGCACTGCAGCACAGTATTTCTGCGTTCATCACTTCCCAGCAGGCGTTGATGACTGGCTTTGCTGGTGCTCACCTCGAGACTGCAGGGATCTCAATGTCAAGGACTCCCTGGGCCGCCAAAGCAATCCTCGAGAGCCAGACGCTTCGGGCAGATCCTCGGTGAGGGTCTCATTCTCGCTCCCGATTCTTAGGGGCAAGGTGCTCGCAGGCGAGTGCCTCTGGCTCCGACCATGCCCTAGCCTCAGGACGCCAAAGACTGGTGCCGATGACACCCTTTGAGCTGTCAGGTCTAGAATCTTCCTTGGACTACTCCGATTGGGAGTCCAACATCGAAATATCTCCGGAGACTTGGGCCCACCAAGACCTTTCCTTGGACCCATCTCCACCAGCCGTGAGGTGCCGATCCTTGCCCTAGGACACTTTATTCCTCGAGTTAGTCAGGAACATGGCATAGGTGCTCTCCCTCACTACCGAGTTGGAGGAGGAATCCCATTGAGGCACCACCAAAGGAGACCCTGACAGTCCCTGTCTCCTCCATCCTCAACTGGCTTTTTCTCAGGATGTTGGAAACCACGGCATCAGTGCCAATCATCAGCCGGCACCTGAATACTATGAACTGGGTTCAGCGAGGGCCAGGCTTCCGCAAGGCGAACTCCCCCACACCTCCATGGTGGTCAAATCAGCCATGTACCGGCAGAAATCCCGAAGAAGCACTTATCGGTGCCCCCGGGCAGGGAGTCCCATGCCCTTGACACCCTTGGGTGGAAATGATACCAAGGCTCGATGTTGGCGTGCCATATATAAACTTACCAACTTTACATCGGCATGTTCCTCCGAGACCTGGCCAAGGAACTCTGAGGTTTCGCGGCTGACTCAACGGAGATCACCTCCGGTGCTTCCAGACACTTACGAAGTCTGTCGGAGAGTGTTCCAAGTATCTGTCCCGAGCCACTTATGATGGCTTTGAATCCAGCATGAGGGTTGCCGCCGCCAGGCCTGGCTCCAATCATCGTACCTCGAGTAATGGGTAAAAGAGAAGCTCCTCGATGTCCTTTGCCTCAGGGAGCAACTCTTCAGCAAACCAATGGATAACAAGGTGGCCGAAATCGAGACCGAGTTCGTTACCTGGACTCTGCTCTCGAGGAAGACTTCCACCCTCCTAAGGAAGAAGCCACAGGGAAAAAAGCCTCTTTTCCTCAGGAAGGGCCAATCCTATCGAAGTTACCCTGCATACCCAGCCACCCAGATGCCTCAGCAGGATCACCAGGTCAAGAGTGTGGGCCAGGACTCGCGCAATACCAAGGGTCCCAAGCACCAGCCCCAGCACAACTTGTGTTGGGATTTTGATGCCCCCAGGATAGCCTCTCTTCCACTGGAGGGTCAGCTTCCAACAGTGGGGCGCCTGGTCTATTTTGCCCACAGGTGGGCCTCTATCACCACCGACTCATGGGCCTCCATCACCACCGACTCATGGGCACTTCAAGTTGTCAGGAAGGGTTACCTCCTCCACCTGGACCAGTTAACCTCTACCCTTCTTCCCTGGGGAGCCTCCTCTGTCTCCCCTCCACCAGGTCTGCTAATGCAAGAACTCTCAGGCCTTCTCAGGGACAGGGCGGATCATCTCAGGGACCTAGTAGCTGAGGTATAGCGCCGCCACACAGTCTCAGTGTGGTCTATGCTTCGTCTTCTTGGCCACATGGTCTCCATGGTATATGTGGTACCCAATGCCTGCCTCCACAAGCTCAGTGATGCCTCCACTTACAATGGATCCAGCCCACGTGCCAGCTCCAGGACAGAGTCTCGATGTCCCATCATTTGGCAGAGTCACTCGGTTGCAGGCTACTCAGAACCTGCACCAGGGCATGCCCTTCCAACTCCCGAGTCCCCAGAGGGTACTCACGATGGATGCTTCCCTTGGGGCTCGGGTGCCCACTGCGAGGAGCTGCGCACCCAGAGGGGTATGATCATCCAAGGAAAGCCAGCAGCAGATCAACCTGCTGGAGCTCAGGGCCATCTTCCTAGTGCTAAAATATTTCCAGTACTGCCTGCAACACCAGTCATTGCTTGTCCAGATGGACAATCAGGTCATGATGTTCTACCTGAACAAGCAAGAGGGCACAGACTCCTACCGCCTATGCCAGGAGGCAGTAGGCCTCTACTCGTATGTGACCAGACAGGATATGCTCTTCCAGGCGACATACCTCCCGGGCCAGGACAACACCCTGGCGGATAAGCTGAGCAGGGTCCTCCAGCCACATGAGTGGCAGTTGGACCCAAGGGTGGCACAGTGGCTGTTCAGATTGTGGGGTGTCCCAAGCTTCGACCTCTTTGCCAGCCTGGTCAACACTCAGCTACCGCTTTTCTGCTTCCTGCATTTGCACCCGCACCTGGACCGAGTAGTAGCGGATGCCTTCCTCATCTCGTGGTTGGAGGATCTTCTGTATGCCTTCTCTTCCACACCATTGATAGTGCAGACCCTTCGAAGTCCGTGATTCTGGTGGCCTCAAGGTTTCCCAGACAGCCTTGGTTTCCTCTACGACGGAGCTTCCCGGGACATTTGACCCAGGAGGAGGACTTGATCCTCCACCTCAACCTGGGATCCTTGTCTCTCAAAGCATAGCTGTTGAACAGGTCACTCTAGCACCCCTCAACCTCCCCAGGAAGGTAGAGGAAATCCTTCTGGCCTCTGCTGCACGAGATGGGTCTAAGCCTTCAAGTGGCGCAGATTCTCCTTATGGTTCTCGGAGCACCAGGCAAACCCGTTCTCCTGTCTGGTGCACACGGTGCTGCAATTTTTGCTCCACCTATCGCAGTCTGGGCTTAAGTCCAACTCCATCCGGGTGCACCTGAGCATCATCTCTGCAAACCATCACGCCATAGAGGGCAAGTCTCTTTCCCTGCAGCCCCTGGTTACTCAATTCATGCGGGGCTTGCTGCTCTCTAAGCCTCCCATCCATCCACCCCCAGTGGAATGGGATCTTTAAGCCGTTGGCTGCCTGCCATCTACGCTACCTGTCCTGGAAGGTGTTCTTCATGATGGCACTCTCCTCTGCCCGTGTAGTCAGTGAGCTTCAGGCCTTTGTGGCTGAGCCACCCTACACCAAGTTCTACAAGAAAAGGGTCGTACTCCATACCCACCCGAAATTCTTACCAAAGGTGGTATCTGATTTCCACCTCAACCAGGCCCCACGCCGACAAAGCATCAGCTATTCTCCACACTCTGGACTGCAAAAGGGCACTGTCCTTCTACCTGCAGCACACCCAGGACTCCACAGCTAAGCCTCTCAGCTTTTTGTCTCTTACGACCCCAATCGTCTGGGGGAGGCTGGCACCAAACAGACTCTGTCTATCTGGGTGGCGGACTACATCACCTTTGCCTACAACCATGCTGGACTGCCATTAGAGTGCCGGGTTGTGGCGCACAATGTCAGGGCTATGGCAACCCGCATTGAAGGCCTACGCTCTGTCCCTATGACACACATCTACCAGGCTGCCCCCTAGTCCTCCATTCACATTTTTGTAGCTCATTACTGCCTGGAAAGGAAGTCTCGACGGGACAGTACCTTCGGCCAGGCCGTCCTCCAGAATCTGTTAGTTTTTTAGGCAACTCTTACCCGCCAATCCTTCTTGTTCAGGCTGCCGGAGCCATGGTTGTCCCTGGACACTGGGGTCCTCAGAGTCTGCCTTCAGAATCGCCTGCGGCTGCTCACTACTGGGCTTTGTTTTTCTCTATAGGTTCTCAGTAGCCTGTAGCTAGGTAGTCCCATATGTGAGGACTGACTTCCTGCTTTTTCCTGGAGAAAGCGTAGTTACTCACCTGTAGGAATCAGTCCTAAGAACCCTCCCTCCTCCCCTTGGAGTTGCAGTTCAAATTTTGGCCATCTTCTTTTGTCGGCTCTAGCTATATCATCTGACTGACCAAGATGGCACCCTTGGGCGGGAAGGGGACCACACAAGTGTGGTGGCATCTCCCAAAGGCTTTCTTTGAAAGCTGGGGAGATGCTTCGCACAGGGCTCCATCGACGTCATCTATATGTAAGGACTGATTCCTGCTGTCCTTGGAGAGCATCTGTTACAGGTGAGTAACCATGCTTTTTCCACAGTCATGTTTTCCACTCCTCGATCCCAGGTGTCACTGATTCTTTCCAGTTCCGGGCAATCTCTCCCTGGGCTGCCTGCAAACATTCCTGCAGGGGTCAGGTCCACTATTGCCTCATCCCATCTGGCCAGATCCCCAACAGGCAGAACCCCAGATCTAGTCTTATGTTCACCTGGAAGCACTACCGCACCTGGTCCCAGATACAGAGCCTCAATATTGGTCCACTTCCAGGCACTCGCTCTAGATGTAGATAAATGTCCCCCGTGCCCCACAGTTCCACCAGCACAAATCCGAAATTGGAAGGAACATCTTCTGCAAGTGCTTTGGCATACAGGAGCGGCCGGCGTGTGCAAGGCCATGTGCGGAGACTCATTGTGGGGCCTCATTTGCATGATGTTAACTTTTACTAAGCATGCCTCTTCATGAGTGTCTGGATAAAGAAAGACTACCAGATTTCTACATTACTATAGTCCAGTGTCAACTGCAAGGCACATTAGGAAGTACTATTAACACTGTCCATTTAGAACTCATAGCACCAAACCCTACCTATCAAAAGGCAACACTGTAAATATTAAACCAGTACATCTCAGAGAATACCAATACATTTCCTACTGGGGAAAGAGAAGAAGTGACATGAACAGAATACCTCAGCTCAGTTACACATGCAGAACATAGACCATCATCAAACAAGGAATCACAATTTAGAAACAGGAAGACAATAATTAAATTGGGAACCCCAAAAGCCAAACTTGTAATGTACAACACTGGAGAAATAAAACTATAAATTAATTTCCTCCTGTACTAAACAAAACCAAAGACATTAGCGATGGATATTTCCCAGAGTTGACATATTTCTTTTTTTTTTTTATATTGAAGTTTTTATTGATAACATTCCAAACACATTCAGCAACAAAGAATCATATCACTCGAACATCTAAACACCGGAGTCACCCCGACCTGGCTTCCGGCTCCAATATCAACCCCCCACATGTAATATCAACATTTCCTGACCCGAACCTACAGGTTAACATCATTACAACTGTTCTCATGCTTAGAACCCCAACACCCAGTGTTATGACTATGCAAGTTATCATTAACATTTTAGTTTACCATTTCCCCCACCCCCATAAACCCATTCATACCCATGCCCACAGGGCTTCGCCCACCAGAACCACTATCCATCCCTGCCGCCTTCTGTCCCCCCCACTGATCACCCTTCCCTCCCACCCCTCCCCCCCCCTACTCCCCCCTCCTCGCCACCCTTCATCCCTCTCCCCTCCATTCCACTTGCCCCCTCCTTCCGTACCGCTTTACACCCCCCCACTCCCCCCATAACAGAGACCCCCCTCCCCCCCCTGCTCCATACCCACCCCCCCATTCTAGAATCCCCCCTCGATACCCCCCTCTCCCACCCCCCCACCGCCCATCCCCCCTCCCCCCTTTCCCCCTGCTGACCCCCTCCGTCCCCCTACACATTACCCCTCCCCCCCCTGCCCCCCCAACCTAGGAACACCCCCCAGGACCCCCCATTGTTCCTCATATCTGGCTGAAGTCTGCCTACGAGCCGCCGTCAATTTTTCCATCAGCACCGTGCGCCGAACGCGGTGTTCAAAGAGCTCCAACCCGGGGACCCCATTCTGTCGCCACGCTGCGGCGATTTCACAGCGAGCCGCACTCAAACAAGCCATCACCATCTTACCTCCCCTATGCCCTTGCCCCTCCTCCCAGAGATTCAACAAACACACGGTAGGGGCCAACGGAACCTCGACCCCTAACTTCAGGCGTATCCAACCGACTATCCTCCCCCAATACTCTTGTACCTTCTGACAACTCCACCACACATGCCAAAAAGTCCCAACTTCACCACATCCCCTCCAGCATAGAGGCGACACCCCCACATACATTCTGTGCAGACGACTAGGGGTGTAATACCATCGCAGCAGCACCTTATAACTATTCTCCTTAGCCCCACTGGACATAAGCCCCCTCCTAATCTGATCCCACACCCCTCTTCCACTCCACAGCCGAGACCGACCTTCCAATATCCGCCTCCCACTCCTTCATATACCTATGTTGCCCCCTACCTTCTCGCGGGCCACCTGGTACAACCCTGATATCATCCCTTTCGCACCCCTCCTCCCAAACCATATGGATTCCAGACGGTAAGCTCCCTACCCCCTCCTCCTTCCCCACTACCTTCCCTATAAATGAGCGAACCTGCAGGTATGCATACCTATCCTTATCGTCCAACCGATACTCTGCCCGGATCATGTCAAAACTTTTCATTTCTCTCCCTCCTCCAAGCATTGGTAGCTGCATAATAGACCTTTCTTCGTCCATTCATCAAATCTCCCCCCTTCCCACCCTGGCTTAAACTCCCGAGCCCCCCTCCAAGGAGTCAGCAGGGAATAACCCCCCCTCCGAGACCCACTCTCCGTGCCCCTCACGCTATCCCATATCCGGGCCCCTTGACACATCGCTGGGGAACCGCTCCCCAAAGCCCTCCTCCCCTCGGCATCCGCCCACAGCCAGGCCGTCAAGTGACCCCCCTTGACTCTCCCCCGCTCTAAGGACACCCACGGCCTTTCCTCCCCCCCCTCTCGCCAGTGCAAAACATGCACCAACTGTGCCGCTCGGTAATACGCCCGCAAGTTCGGCACCCCCAACCCCCCCTCCGCCTGCGGGGCATACATCACTTTCCCGTGCCACCGAGGTGGCTTCCTTTTCCAGATATACTGGAATACTCGCCTCTGCAGCCCACGCATCGCCCCATCCGGTATCGCTACCGGCAAAGCCTGAAACCCATACAGTAACCGGGGCAGAATATTCATTTTAAGAGCTGCGATCCGCCCAATCCAGGATACTTCTAATCCCATCCACCCATCTAAATCTCTCCCAATTTTTTGGAACAAACTTGGATAATTGGCCTGATAGAGAGTCTCGTAGCGATCGGTAATGCGAACCCCCAAATACCCCAGAGATCCACTAACCCATCGCAGAGAAACTGGCGCTGCAGTTTCTCCTCCACTTCATCCGGCAATCTCACCTTCAAAACCTCCGTCTTGTCTATGTTCATTTTAAAGCCCGACACCTTTCCATATCTGTCCACCTCCTGCATCACCTCTGGAAGCGAGACAGATGGGTCCCCCAGATACAACAATATATCGTCCGCATACAAGGATATTTTATGCAGTCTTCCCCCTCTGTTCAAGCCTATGATCTTTTCATTCCCCCCTAATCCTTTCGGCTAGGGGCTCCACCGCTATGGCAAAGAGGAGCGGAGACAGGGGACACCCCTGTCGAGTCCCCCTCCCCAATTCAAAATCTCGAGAATACCTCCCATTGACTTTAATTCGAGCTCTGGGCCCCCTATACAACGCCTTAATCCACCCCAAGAGATTAGAACCACACCCCATCCGCTCCAAAACCTTCAACAAAAAGGCCCAGTGCACTCTGTCAAATGCCTTTTCGGCATCAATTGACATCAGTACCAAATCCTCCTGTCCCTCCCTCGCTTCCCAGACGACTCCAATCGCTCTCTGGATGTTATCCGCTGCTTGTCGTCCTGGTATGAAGGCCCGCTTGATCACCTCCTATAATCCCCGGCATCCACTCAGCTAACCGACCCCCCACCACTTTGGCTAACAGTTTAGTATCCACATTCAACAGGGATATCGGCCTATAGGAGCCGCATTTCCCCGGGTCCTTCCCAGGTTTTAATAGCACCGTTATCCCAGCTGTCAGCATGTCCCGCGATAGCTCCCCCCCTTCTACCAGCACACCATTAAACACCCTTCGCATTTCCCTTTTACCTCCTCCCAAAAAACCTTATAGAAGAGACCGGTCAAGCCATCCAAACCTGGAGACTTCCCTCCGACCAGCCCTTTCACTGCCCGGGCTATTTCATCCTCTCTAATCTCTGCCTCCAGGAGCTCAAACCGCTTCCACTGGAAGCACTGGGAGTGTGATCCCCTCCAAATATGCCTCTATCTCCCCCTCGGTCCCCCCATCCATCGCCCGGTACAGATCCTGGTAGTAATCCCCGGAAACCTCTCCCGGATAGCATCTTCCTCCCAACACCGCCGCCCGTCTGCACCTTCTAAATAAGCTATAGTGGCCACCCCTTGCTTCCGCCGCAGTCTCCGCGCCAACAAGCGCCCCGCCTTATCCCCAAACTCATAATGGGTCTGCCGAACCCGTTGCAGCAGAAATGCCACTTTCTCTAGCTGGAGATCTTTCAACGCGTCCCGCGCCTGTTCTAAATCCAGTCGATCCGCCTCGGTCCCTGACCCTCGAAACCGTTCTTCCTTTTCACCCATCTCCCTCTTTAATTCGTCCTCCTTCTGTTCGCGCTCCCTCTTCTTCTGAGCCCCCCACATGATAAATCTCCCCCGTACCACCGCTTTCAGCCCCTCCCAGACCATAACCTCGCTCACCTCCCCATTATCATTAAAACCCAAGTATTCCTTAATCACCCCCCGAATATCATCCACCACTCGCCTATCTCGGAGAAGGCTATCATTCAATCTCCAGAAGGCTCCGCCCGACCTCCGTACATCCCGTAGAAGGATCTCCACCCCTTTATGATCTGTCCATCCCACTTGCACAACCTCCTCACTTTTAACTGCAGGCATCCAGGTCTGATCTATTAAGAACATGTCTAACCGGCTCCAACTAACATGTGGAGCCGAATAGAAAGTGTACCCCCCCACCTGCGGGTTCATCACCCTCCACACATCCAGCAAGTTGAATCTCTTCATGAACCCCCTCAATCCCCTTCTATTCTTCCGCCCACCATCCCCCCCTTTCGGCTGCCTATCTAACCCCGGGTCCAAGACTACATTAAAGTCCCCCTCCCACGAGCACCTTCCCTCCCCCCCGGCTTTTTCTATTAAAGTCCCCACCTCCCTCCAGAAACCCCCCTGCTGCCCATTGGGCCCATATACAGCCACAATCACAATATCTTCCCCCCCCAGCTTCCCTATGATCCCCACCACTCTCCCCTCCTGGTCTTTAAAGGAGCACCCCACCTGGATCCCACACCCCCCCCTAAGCATAATCCCCACCCCACCTTTCCGCCCCCCCTCCTTATTGCAGGAGTAGTATTGGTCTGGAAATTGGCGGTGCTTCATCCGTCCAACATCCCGGGCTCGGAGATGAGTCTCCTGCAAGGAGGACCACATCCCACTTATTCCTCTCCACTTCCCGGAACAACATCCCTCGTTTGTTGGGCGTGTTCAGACCACGGACATTGATGGTGCCTAAGCGTATCATCCCTCAGCCTCCCCCTTTCTCCCCACACTTACCCAGTTGGTGTTCTTTCCCCCCCTCCCACCCCACCCCCTCCCATCCCCCCTTCCCCCCTTCCCCCCCTCCCATCCCCCCTTTCCCCCCTCCCATCCCCCCTTCCCCCCCCTCCCTTCCCCCCCCCGCCCCCTTTCTATCCAGCCCACTCATCCCCAATCTTCCCGTCCTCCCAGTCCTGACGTCCAATCCCACCACTTTATCCCCCTCCCCTGCCCCCACCACAGTCCCGCTCCCTCTCCCCCCCTGCTGAACTCCACCTCGTTATCTATCCCCTTCCCCCCCTGAACACCCTGAACCCCTGCCTCGCCTGTGTTCCCCCTATCCTCCCCCCTTCCCACCTCCCTGGTTCCCCCCCTCCTTAGCATGCCCTACATGTCCAGTGTCCAGATACCAAGGGCTCCAGAGCTCTACCGCTCTTCACCTGAGTCCTGCCAACATCCTGGCCAGTACCGCAGTGCTCCCGGTTCACAACACCGTCTCGTCAGATGTCATCTGCCGTTCCTTCGACAGCCGCTTCAAACGCTTCCCTTGCTCCCCCACTCGTTGCCACTGAGAGCTGGCTTGCAACCGTGTTTTCCTTTCCCCTCACCGGACTTGTGTTGCGTTTCGCCGGGTCCCACCGCCGGCAGGCCTTCGCATCCCGCTGCTCTTAACACCTCCCAGGCCTCCTCCGCTGTTTTTACTTTACGGTTCAGACCATTAATGGAGATCAGCACCCCGAACGGGAACAGCCAGCTGGTACCGGTATTGTTTCTCCCTCAAGTAGGCAGTCACAGTTTTCATTGCTCTTCGCCGCTCCAGAGTCCCCTTCGAGAGGTCATTAAACAGTTCAATCTCAGCGCCCTCCCAGGCCACTCTCCCAAATTTCCGAGCACACTGAGAACTTGTTCTTTCAGAGGGAAGCTACTCAGACAGGCTATTATGTCCCTGGACTGCTTCTCTTTCCGGGGCCCCAGACTCCGATGTGCCCGCTCCACACTGATTTGCTCTGGAGGAGTGTCCTGTCACTTCCCCCAAGTGAAGTACATGGCTACAGATTCGCCGGACCAGCCCCACACAGTCCTTGGGGTCCATCTCCTCCGGGACCCCTCTGATCCTTAAATTATTCCTCCGTGCCCGGTCCTCCATCTCCTCAATTTTCTCCTGCACTGCCTCTTGCTGGCCTGCAATGAGCTTTGCATAACCCCTAGGCCACGCAGTTCCCCCTCACAGTCTTGCACGTGGGTTTCCAACTCTTCTACTCGTCCTCCAAGGCTGCACAGCTCCTGTTGTATTGCCTGGAGCGTTGCCCTCATCTCCTTCCTCATCGCCTTTATCTCTCCCTTCATATCCGATTTAAACTCCTGTAGCCATCTCCGCAGGGGCACATCTTCCTCCCCCTCCACGTCCGTGGCATCGTCCTCCGCCGAGGCGCCTCCGCCGTCCGCCTCCTTTGCCGCCGCTGCCATCAGCTCTTTCCGGACGTAAGGAGATTGAAACCCCGCCAGTTTCGCCCGTGCTGCCATCCCCGATTGAGATTCCAGCAGATTTTCCACTTTTATTTATGGGGTCCCACCGATTATTGCACTGCACTTGGGATTCGAACGGAGCTCAGCGTTCAAGCTGCCATGAGCTCCGTGACGTCACCGGAAGTCAGAGTTGACATATTTCAGTTAATAAATTCAAAATAAAAAAAGTATTTTTATACCTTTTGTTGTTTAGCTTTCTTCTGTTTTCTTCGTGTCTTCTGTTATCTCTCCATTGTCTGCTGTCCATTTGTCCTTCTCTCATGTAGTTTTTTTCCATTCTCTCTCTACATCTGCTTTAACATACTGATCTTTCCCCTTTTGTTCTTTCCTCCATTTCTTTCTTTATTCCTTTTTCATCCACTCATATTTCACCCTTCCATCCTCAGTCCCTACTTACTCTCCCAATACCCGACCAATCGTAGATTTTTCTTCCCTCCTACACAAAATATTTTTCCCCTCTCCATCCTCACTCCCTCAACCCCATCCCCTTCTTGTCCTCACCCAGCATCCGCTCCCTTCTAGTCCCATTCTCTTATCCTCCCGCATCAGCCCATTTCCATTCCTAGCCCCCCCCCATCAGCCCATTTCCAGTCCTATCCCCCCTCCCCGAAGTGCCCCGCGACTGTCTGACTGTCTTCAGAGGGAGCCGGGGAGGTCCAAAGCCCCAGCTCACCTCTGCACAGCCACCAGAATGAAGAACGGCGTGTTCCTTCACTCCGGCAGCTGTATTCTCGTGAAGCCCGCTGGTGCCAGAGGTTAAAGGGCATTTCCTGTTTCCCGGCACTCAGCACGTTTCACGAGATCATAGCTGCCAGAGTGAAGGAACACGCTGCTCTCCACTCTGGCAGCTGTGGCAGAGATGAGTCGGGGCCTCGGTCCTCCCCGGCTCCCTTTGAAGCCGGCCCTGCAAACCAAACGTGCGGAATAAAGTTTGTGCGGGGCCCCCTGAAACGCGGGGCACTGTGCGAACAACATTCTCGCACAATGGATGGGCCAGCCCAACTGGCATATAATACCACTGATATAAGAGTTTATAAGATGTTTCCTGGACAGCTACAGAAATAGCCTGGCGTGCCCCTCGCACGCACTCACTCATTCTTTCTCATCCAAGTCTCTCCCCAGATCCTGCTCCCCTGCCCTCTGATAAGGAAATTTCTGGGCAGGAACTCCCTGCAAACCTCTGTACAGAAGGCATATCAGCTCTCTACTTTTATAATAGCCCTGCCATAGGGCTTTAAGGGCATTATAGCCCTCCTCATTGGTCGCTTGTATAGGCCTCTGCCTTAAGAAGTGTGTGACCTGTAAATGGACAAAAATGTCCTTCCCCCAGCAAGTGGTATTTCTTCTGAACTTCGAGAAAAGTCAACAAGTCCCCCTTGTCCATCAGTTTAGCGAAGGTGTCGATACCAAGCTGCTTCCAGTGGCAAAATACACTATCTCTCCCTGACACAAAAGCTGAGGACGTCCTAGTAGGGGCTAGCATCATAAACCATGTGGATGGGGCTACCCGTTTCCACCCTCTCCTCCACTGAGTCCACAGATGATATATATAAGGGTTGTCCTGCCACCACCCCTGGAATGGAGGACCCCACACCCAAGGAAGGTGACTCAAGGGAGGGTCCTCCGCCCAATATTGCTCTTTTTCCCAAAAACATTTTTCCCTTCCCCTCCCCTGTGCCCTCCAATCCATCACCCGGTGTAGTTGAGCTGCCAAATAGTACCCCTCCCCAATTCGGGGATCCCCAGTCCCACCTCCGCTTAGTGGTAGTCAACCACTGTGCCACTAAGGGGGGATGCCTCTGTCAATTAAAATCAAAGACTCTGCTCTGAAGGTGATACAGATCACCCAGAGCCACCCTCACAGGCAGAGTCTGAAAGAAATAGAAAAGCTGAGACAGCATGTTCATCTTAATTGCAGCAATTTGTTCCAGCCAGGAGATCTCATCCTCCCCCAACTTTCCCAGATCACCTTCCAGTTGACTTTGAAGAGGCGGATAGTTTGCTGCCTAAAGCCCCTCCGCTGAACCAGTAATCTTCACCCCAAGTTACTGTATGGAGTGCTGCGCCCACCGAAAGGGGTAGCCCTCTTGCATGTGCGCCACTAGGTCCCCCTCTAGGGATATATTGAGAGCCTCCGTCTTATCCAAGTTTATTTTAATCCCGAGAGCTCCTCATAGGCCTGCAACTCCCTCAACAGGACAGGTGGCGTGGTCAATGGGCTGTTGATTGTAAAGTGCAAGTTATCTGCAAATAGCATGAAATTATGTTGCCTCTCCTCACTTGAATGCCCCTAATATCTGTAGCCTGACCCCTCTCAGCCAGAGGCTCCATAACCAGAGCAAACAAGAGGGGGGGGGGGATAATGGGCACTCCTGACACGTCCCCTCTACTTAATGAAAAAAAAGGGTGACCCCCCCCCCCCCCTATTGATCCGCACTGTTGCTTCCAGGCCTGAGTAAAGCATGTGGACGTGGGACAGGAACTGGGAACCCACCACCACTCTATCCAATACAGCAAACAGAAAATCCCAATAGACCCTGTCAAAGGCCTTTCCTGCATCTGTAGAGAGCAACATGGCCCCCTGCCTCTCCCTTCTAGCCAACCAACTCACCTATAGTACCTGCTGTATGTTATCAGCCGCCTGATGGACCTGAATAAACTCCGTCTGATTAGGGTGAATCACATCGGGGAGCAACCGGCCCAGTCTGTCTGCCAAGACATTTGCCAAGATCTTGACATCGACATTCAACAAAGAAATAGGCCTGTAGGAGCCACAAACTACCGGATCTTTTCCCAGCTTGGGAATCACCATGATTGCTGCCTGCCACATTGAAGGGGGTAACTGTTCACCCTGTAGTAACGCATTGAATGCCTGCTGGAGTAGAGGCATCATGACTGATCCCAGCTTTATAAAACACTCCAGAAAAGCCTTCCAGGCTTGGAGATTTGTTTGAGGTCAGGGCTCGGATAACTCTCTCCACCTCCTCCTCATTAGTTTCTCGTTCCAAGCCCTCCTGAGCACTCTCCCCAGTATAACCCATCCCAACTCCCTTTGCGCACAAATATGCAGTGATCTGGTCCCCATCCACCCCCTGACCTGCTGTGTACAAGTCCAGATAATACTTCTCAAATTGCGTCCTAATTTCCGCTCCCTTAGAGGAGACAGTCTCCAGGACCCTTTACCTTCCCAACAGTGGCAGCTCTGGCTTGGACCCACAACTTCTCTGGGAACAAGCAGGAAGTCAGTCCTCACATATGGTTGACCTCCGCACAGAGGGAGCCCTCGCGGAAGCATCCCACCAGCTTTCAAAGAAAGCCTCTGGGAGATTCCACCACGCATGCGCGGTCCCCTTCCCACCCAAGGGTGCCATCTTGCTCAGTCTCCTTTTTTCCGCGGAGCCCTTCAGACGCTGTCTGACTTTCCCCCAGAAAAAATGTATTTTTTTGTGCTCGAGTTTTCAACTCGACTCCGGTCTTGCACCGGTACTTTTCCCGCTACTGTCCTCAGTGCCTCGGAGTTGAGTTTGGTCCATTTTTATAGTCTTTGTTCTTTTTATCTTCTGGCGCCTTCACGCCTTTTTTCCCCGCTGGCAGCCCAGAGAGTCTTTGACCTCGCAAGGGTACTTTTTGCCCCCATGGCTACCAGTGGCTTTAAGAAGTGTGATTAGTGCTCTAAAATAATGTCCTTAACAGCAGCAGCACGATAATTTCTTCCCCAAATCCCCAATTCCTCCGACGGCCAGGGCCTTGTCTGAGGCCTCGACATCTCGGGAGGAGCTCTCCAGACCCGAGCGTCATCGTGGGTCCTCAGAAAGGGGGTCTCCCTCGAGGGAACACAGGAAGAAGAAGAAACACTCAAAGGCGGTGTCCTTAGATGATTCTGACCGGCCGGGAACCTCCCGGTCCCGGTCCCATAGTCCGAAGCACTCTGCCAAGGGGTCAGAGAACAAAAGAGCTGCCAAGGTCCCTTGGAAGGACCCAGCCACGGACCGGCCTCAGTCCCCAGACACTATCCTCGTCGAGGATTCCCCTTTGGGGGAGCCGGCGTCAGGCCCGAGTCCCTCGGTGCCCATGCTGAAGGCTGCAGAGCCTTCTGGCCTGGAGTCCAGAATTGGGGGCCCTGGAGCGCAGTTTGTCTGCCTTCATGGACCAGTAGCGGGCGCTGTTGTCCGGCATGTTTGGTTCATCCACCCCAACCACCGGGCATTCGATGTCCAAGATGTCCCTGGAGGAAGAGCCGATCCTCGGCTGAGGTCATGCTTGGCGTCCCGCTCAACAGGACCTCGGTCATCCCCGGAGAGTCTACTGGGTGTCGACCGCAGGGCATCGGGGGCCTCAAAGCTCACAGAGCAGCCCGCCTACGAGTCATCCTCGGAGTACTCCGAATGGGAGACGGAGGATGAAGAATCTCCTGATACCCATCGCCACCGCAACATTCCTTCCGATTCCCCAGTCTCAGAACCTCGGAGGCAGTCCCCGCCAGAGGACATGGGCTTCTTGGACTTTGTCAAGGACATGTCCAAGGCCCTGGCGTTCCTGACCGAGTCTGAGGAGGACCCTTGGGAGGACGAACTGGAGATCCTCCAGTACGAGGCCCCTTCTCGGGGAATCTCTCACGGTGCCCATTCCTCCCATCCTGGAATGGCTCATCCTCCGAATGTGGGAGAGACCGGCGTTTGTGCCAGGGGTGAGCAGATGGCTCGACTCGATGTATCGGGTCTACCAGAGCCCAAGCTTCCAGAAGTCACAACTGCCGCAGAACTCCATGGTGGTGGCGTGGACCATGCGTCGGCTGAAAAAGCCAGAAGACAGACTCCTCGGTGCCCCCAGGCAGGGAGGCCCGCATCTTGGATGCCTTCAGCAGGAAGTGCTACTAGGGATCGATGCTCATCTGCCGGGTCCAGGCCTACCAACTGTACATGGGCATGTACTTGAGAGACCTGGCAAAGGAACTCGCCGGGTTTTCGGTTGATATCTCCGAGGAATCTTTTCAGCGGTTCAAGAGCCTGTCCAAGGCCGTCCGTGAGTGCTCCAAAATTATGTCTCGAGCAACCTATGACGGGATCAAGTCGGCGGCCCGAGTAACCGCGGCGGGCATCTGTGCATGCCGCCAGGATTGTCTTCGGTCATCTGACCTCAAGCAGTGGGATCAGAACAAATTGGTGGATGTCCCATGCCAAAGGAAGAACCTCTTTGGCAAACCCATGACCGACAAGGTCGCCGAGCTGGAGACCGAGTTTATGACGAGGACCTGGCTCTCCAAGAAGACCACTGCCCCTCCCTGATGGAAGGGTTCAGGTAAAAAGCCCTTTTACCTGAGGAAAGGGGCTGTTTACCGAAACTACCCACCCTATCAGGCCTCCCCAACAGGGTCAGCAGGCCAAGGGACATGGGCAAGGCCCGCATAATCAGAAGGCACTGGCCCAGCCAGGAGGGAGTTTTTGACTCCTTGAGCATAGCCTTTCTACCCCAAGGAGAACAGCAGCCCACAGGGGGACATTTGGCCTCTATGCCCAGAGGTGGGTGCCCATCACCACCAATTCCTGGGCACTGAGGGTAGTGAAGGAGCATTACTTTCTCCACCTGACTCAGACACCTCTCCCTTATTTCCTGGGAGAGCCACTCAGGTCTCCCCTCCATCAGGATCTTCTCCTGAAGGAGTTGGCAGGTCTTCTCGAGGACAAAGCGGTGGAAATGGTGCCCCACCACCTCAAGGGCAAAGGGTCATACTCCAGATACTTCCACGTCCCAAAGAGTACAGGGAGCCTAAGGCCCATCCTCGACCTGCACAACCTCAATAAATTCCTGGTGAGGGAGAAATTCAAGATGATTTCCCTTGGAACATTGCTGCCATATCTCCAGCAGTGAGATGGGCTATGCTCCTTAGACCTCAATGATGCTTATACCCACATCCTTTTCCACCCCAACCACAGGCAATACCTGCGGTTTGTGGTAGTAGGCAAACACTTTTAATACAGGGTGATTCCATTTGGCCTAGCCTCTGCCCCGAGGGTCTTCACGAAATGCCTGGTGGTCGTGGCCACCTTCCTCAGGCTCCAAGGGGTCTTCGTGTTTCTCTACCTGGATGACTGACTCATAAGGGGAGGCACAGCCTCCGAGGTGCAGTAGGCCGCCACCCACACCATCTAGGTTCTGCAACACTTGGGCTTCATCATAAATTATCCCATTATCCCATGTTCATCATAAATTATCCCATGTTCCATGTAAAAACAAGCTCTTGCTTTGTTGACTGTTGTTCAATTGTGAACCGCACCTGAACTCCGGAAGATGCGGGATATAAATGATTGTTAAATAAATAAATAAATAAGTCTCACCTCCTCCCCACACAATGCCTGGAGTTCATTGGGGCAAAGCTCCACACCCTCCAGGCGAAGGCTTTCCTGCCCAAGGACCAGGCAGATTGTCTCAGATCTCTGACTCGAGACATACAGCACCGTCCCTCGGTGCTTGCTCGGCACCTTCTGTGTCTCCTCGAGCACATGGCCTCCACAGTCCATGTCACCCCAGACGATTGCCTCCACATGAGGGCGGTGCAGTGGTGTCTTCGGGACCAGTGATCTGAGGCCACAGGCCGCCTCCGAGACAGGGTTGCGGTGACACGCCAGTTGTCAGACTCCCTGGTTTGGTGGCAGTCACCCCAACACCTAGAAGCGGGCATGCCCTTCCAGTCTCCCAACCACTCGAAGGTCCTCACCACAGACGCCTCCCTGCTCAGCTGGGGAGCCCACTGCGGAGCCCTCCGTAGTCAGGGCACCTGGTCGCCAGATGAGAGCACCCAACAGATCAACCTCCTGGAGCTCTGAGCCATACACCTCACTCTGAGGGTTTTCTGTCACCACCAGTGCCACCAGCCGGTCCTGGTCCAGACGGACAACCAGGTGGCAGTGTTCTACGTGAACAAATAAGGGGGCACAGGGTCCCGTGTCTTTTGCCAGGAGGCACTGGGTCTCTTCTCATACACAGTCCAACAGGGTATTCTCCTGAGGGCAGTGTATCTGCCAGGCCAGGACAATCTGCTGGCCGGCAGGCTCAGCAGGGTTCTCCATTCACACGAGTGGCAGCTGGACCCCAGGATAGCCAGTCGGCTTTTCCGGCTCTGGGGGAACCCATGATGGACTTGTTCACCAGTCCGGACAGTTTTCAGTTGTGCCACTTCTGCTCCCGACAGGTCCACCCCTCCAGGATGGCAGTGGATGTGTTTCTAGTCTCGTGGTTGGAAGGCCTCATGTACGCCTGCGATGCCGCTGATTGCCAAGACCTTGTTCAAGACCCTCCGCGACAGGGCCTCCCTCATCCTCCCAGGTGGCCCAGGCAGCCGTGGTTCCTGCTGCCTCTGCAATTGACAGTGGAGGCCACCATCCCCTTGGGCACCGCCTCGGGACTCCTATCTCAGGAGGGGGGCTCTCTCTTGCACTCCAACCTGTGGTCCTTCTCGTTGACAGCGTGGCTGCTGAGAGGGTGACTCTTGCCCCCCTCAACCTTCCAGTACGTAACTGCTAGGTACGTATGACCTAGATTGGCCACTGTTGGAAACAGGATATTGGGCTTGATGGACCTTGGTTTGACCCAGTATGGCATATCTTATGTTCTTATGTTCTTAAGACATTCTGCTGGCTTCTTGCAAGGCCTCTACTAGGAAGGTGTATGCCCTCAAATGGCGCAGGCTCTCTGTTTGGTGCGCCAATCATGGAGCTGATCCCTTCTCCTGCCCGGTGACTTTGGTGTTGCAGTAACTTCTCCACCTCTCCCAATCCAGGCTCAAGTCTAACTCTGTCCGAGTGCACCTTAGTGCCCTCGCGGCGCACCACCACCCAGTGGATGGTAAGCCCCTCTCGGTCCAACCTTTGGTGACCCACTTCCTTTGGGTCTTGCTCCTGTCAAAACCCCCGGTTCACACTCCGGTGACCGAATGGGACCTCAACGTTGTGTTAGGGCAGCTCACTCGCCCCCCCCCCCCCCTTCAAGCCTCTGGCTACTTGCCACCTTCACTACCTCTATTGGAAGATGGTTTTCCTGGTTGCGTTCACCTCTGCTCGCTGAGTTAACAAGCTCCAGGCCCTTGTGACAGAGGCGCCCTATACCAGGTTCTACAAGAACAGGGTGGTGGTCTGCACGCACCCCAAGTTCCTACTGAAGGTAGTGTCGCCCTTCCACCTTAATCAGGAAGTGGTGCTTCCTACCTTCTTTCCAAAACCTCACTCCAGTCGGGTGGAGACGATCCTTCACACATTGGACTGTAAGAGGGCCTTATCCTTCTACACCCAACGCACCCAAGGCCACCGCAAAGCTTCTCAGCTACGACCACAGTAGGCTGGGAGAGGCGGTGATGAAGCATATGCTGTCTACATGGGTGGCGGACTGTATCGCCTTTGCTTATGGGCAGGCGAGGCTCCCGCTGGAAGGCTGCATCACGGCGCTTCGTGTCCAGGCTAAGACGGCTTCAGTGGCAAACTTGTGCTCTATCCCGATGGTGGACATCTGCCGGGCCACCTCCTGGTCTTCAGTCCATACTTTCGCAGCCCACTACTGCCTGGTGAAATAGTCCTGATGGGACAGCGCTTTTGGCCAGGCCATGCTCCGTAACCTTTTCGGGGTTTAGGCAACTCCTACCCTCCGACCCTTCTGTGTTCAGGCTACCGGAGTGCTGGTTTCATCAGACACAGGGGTTCTACTGTGGTCTGTGTGCACGGACTCAATTGCTGCTGCTTGCGGCTCCCCTCGCTGGAGCCCTGTTTTTCCTGTGAGTTTTTGGTAGTCTGTAGCTGGGGAGTCCCATATGTGAGGACTGACTTCCTGCTTGTTCCCCGAGAAAGCATATTTACTCACTTGTAACAGGTGTTCTCCGGGGACAGCAGGAATCAGTCCTCACATATCCTCCTTCCTTCCCTTGGAGTTGCTACTGTACCATCTTTTATTTTTGCTGTCTTTTAGCTATATCATCTGACTGAGCAAGATGGCACCCTTGGGCGGGAGGGGGACCGCACATGTGTGGTGGCATCTCCCAAAGGCTTTCTTTGAAAGCTGGGGGATGCTTCCACGAGGGCTCCGTCAGTGCTGACCTCACCCATATGTGAGGACTGATTTTTGCTGTCCCTGGAGAACACCTGTTACAAGTGAGTAACTACGCTTTATGTGTCAAGGCACTCACCTTTTTGCGAAACTCATAGTAAGTTTGATTAGCCTGTTGAAACTGTAAAGCTATAGTCTCCAGCTGCAATTCCTTGAGCTGTTGCTTGCCTCCTCGAGGGGTGCCCTAATCCACCAATCCCCAGTCCTTTTGTGATATCTCTTCTAAACCTCCACCTATTGCCTTAACAGCCACCCCTTCTCCTCCTGCTCCCAGGTGTCCCTGAAGCACCACCTTAAGGCCGTCCCACATAATCTCAGTAGCTACCACTCCCATATCATTAATCATCATATAATCTCTGATGACCCCCTCTAATGCTTTAACTTTCTTATCCACATTCAAGAGACTATCATTCAACCTCCAGAAGGTCCAGAGGGCCACCTTCGTGGGTCCCCAGAGAGCACCCCTATCAGGGCATGGTCTGGCCATGAAATATGCCTGATTGAAGCCTCCTCCAAACTATCAACCCAGAAACTATCCCCCAAAACATAGTCTATCCAACTATAACTACTATGAACTGCAGATAAAAAGATATAATCCCTGTGTTAGGGTGAGCCACCCTCCAAAGGTCTGTCAGGCCCTACTCCTGCATCCAATGGTGTAACCCCCCTCCCCCAGATCCCGAACACTGCCCTGGCCCCCCTAAGCTGGTCTCCCCTCTTTCCTTCCAATATGACATTAAAGTCCCCCCCCCCATCAACAACTGACCCGTCTCTCCAATCACTTCCCCAGTACCTCCCAGAACGCAGCGTGATCTGAGTTGGGCCCATAGATATTCAGGAGGGTGACCTGCTCACCATAGAGCTCCCCAAACACCAGCAGTACCCATCCATCTACCCTGTACTCCATGTCCCCCAAGCTAAAGAGGACATCCGCCCGCATTAAGATGGCTACTCCCGCTGTTTTCCAGCCCCCTCCTACGCCACTGATACCACATTACTGGCTGAAAGTGAAGACTATCTGAAACATTTGCTTCTCAAGATTGAGGAACATAGTTTTAAAATGGGCCTGCACCTTAATGTAAAGAAGAAAAGATCCTGACAACTGGCGAAATCAGTAAGTTCATCATTGATGGAGAAGAAGTTGAAATAGTGGACAACTTTAACCTACTCAAATCAACTATCAATAAGGAAACAACAAGGATTCAAGAAATCAGATGACACATTGTTCTTGGCAGAATGGCTATGAAGGACCTAGACAAGATTCTTAAGGGCAGAGATGTCTCTCTCCATACAAAGATTCACCTCGTTCAAGCTGGTATTTTCAATAACATCATATGGATGTGAAAGTTGGACAGTGAAAAAGATAGACAGGAAGAATATTGATGCCTTTGAATTATGGTGCTGGCAACGAGTACTGTATATATCATGGACTGCCTGAAGAACAAACCAGTCAGTACTAGAGGAGATAAAACCCAAGCTTTATTTTGGAGCTCAGATGACAAGACTTTGACTTTCATACCTTAGACACATCATGCGAAGACAGAGATCATTAGAGAAAGACATCAAGCTTGACAAGGTAGAAGGTCATCGCAAAAGAAGAGGCCAGCAAAGAGATGGATCGATACAGCTATAGGTGCCACTCTGTCAACAATGAGCAGCCTGACTGAAGACTGAACACAGTTTAGGTCAACTATCCAGAGGGTCACCATGAGTTGACACCGACTTGACGGCACTTAATAAAACCTCCGCCGTGAAGTAAATATGAGAAAAAGTCCGGGGATTCAGCATCCATGCATCCTTTGTCAGGAGGTGGGTCTCTTCCAGGAAGACCATCTGCCAGCGAAGCTCCCGTAACTCTATGAGCATCAGTTTCCATTTTTGGGTTGAATTTAAGCCCCACACATTTAATGTACCCACTTTCAGCCTGATCCCCATCAGTGAACGCTACAGTCCCCCTCCTTTTGCCCCACTATATACCTTCTCCCCCCCCCCAACAAACCCCCTTGAGTCCGCAGAACCCAACTCTGCCCCATGTTTCTGAGGAAGAAACCACAGTGGGTGCCCATAGCTAATACAGACCCCCATCCCAGCCAAACAAAACCTCCAGTTTCTTACCCTTCTCTTATCCTGTCCCCCACCCTACGCCAATCACTCATCCACCATGTATTTGTCTCCTCTCATACCAAGCACCAGACATTACCCCCAGCCTGGATGCCGCCACCCTCCACCCCCCCCCCCCCCACTAACAGAAATACAATATTGCTCTAGTTCATTAACATCAGTGATCACCAACATATATTAATGGCTAACCCAATCAGTCCCCCTTCTTGGGCTCCAGTTTGTGCAGAATCACCGGGCTTCCCTGCTCCTGGAATAGATGACGCAGCCGCTGCCCTTTGCTGGGCACCCTTTGCCAACCCAATGATGGCTTGTGTGTTCTGACCTCCTGTTTCTGCACTGGGTGCTCTGGCAAGTTCAGGGCCCCCGCTTGTTTCAATTTAGCCCAGGCCACCTCCTCAGACCGCACACGAACTGCCTTGCCATTGATTTCTCACAGACGTCCAAAAGGAAATAGCCACTTAGAGTGCACCTGCTCTGAGTGCAAATAGCATCCTTTTTGGGTGGCCACCCTCATGATCCACTCCTTTTGGGCATACAACACCAGACACACCACAATATCTTGGGGCCATCCAGCCTAGGAGGTGCCATGTGCTCGATGTGCATGCTTAATTTGTACAGCAGTGTCCTGCTGGTCAGCCCCATTTGCCTGCAGCAAGTATTGGTACACCCACTGAACCACCACTGTTGCTTGTTTAAATTGCTCAGTCTCCAGGACCTCACAAATCCTGATGTTACATCTCCAGGGTCAGTTTTCCAGATCTTCAAGTTTGTCTTGGAGGACCTCCTGCTCTGCCCGCAGCTGCTGCATTTGGGCCTCCACCATTCCGCCATTTCCTCGTGCCTTTCTGCCTGGCTTTCCAGGCCTTACACTCTTTGCCCCAGATCTTTTAGATCTCTGTGGAGCTCGCCAAGTATTTCTCTGATTTCCTCCTGAACTGAGGTGATATCCCTTTGCAGTTCACGAAACCACCCCCAAATATTGCCTCTAGTACAGTGTTCCTCTGCCCTCCCCAGCTCATCATCCTTGTCTGTGCTGGAAGCCATGAATGCGGTGTCCTCCCTCTGCTCATGTCCCGACTTCGCCACGTAAAGAGACTTACATTTTTCCAATTTCTTGTGAATGGACATTCCTGTATCTTGCTCTGCATAATGGGGGTACGAGATAAACTTTGTGGAGGGAATCACTTATGTTTTCGCTAACTTTAACGGCACCTAGATGGGAGCTTAGAAATTAAGCTGCCATCTCCACCGGTGGTGTCACTTCCTCCGTAATATTATTTTTATTTATTTTTATTTAGTATACATTTGTATACCGCTACTTCCAGCGATCAGCAGCGGTTTGATTACAGATTGGAAATTGTCAAATCATCATTAATTTTATTGTCACTCACAGAGAGATGACCAAGTACAAACACATTGGCGTTTTACAGAATATAACAACCCAAACAGAGGTGGGCACAAACTAGGTACAGACATAAAGTATGAATATCTAAGTGATTAACAACTGTGCTTCGAAGATTCAGTGCAAGAGACATATAATAAAGGGAAACCAGATTTTTAGAAATTGCTTATGTTTGCGAACATTGGATCATAAAACACTCCACATACAATAATTCATGCATTTGCACTTGCCAACAGCTCACTATTGGTGTATCCACATTGATCTATTTAATCAAAATACTTTTTTTAGCAACTAGTCAAGCTTTATGCACAAACATTATTGCAGTCGAGGAGTCCAAATCTAAATCAGCTACCTTATCCAACAAACATACTTTTTTCTGCAGGCATAGGGGTATGTGAAGCAAATGAGAAAGATAACTGAACACTCCCCCCTCCCCCAATCCTCTGGCTGCAATATGTAAGCAAGCCCCCAGACATTGTAGATATAGGACACCAGGCTTGCTGCACACTTCAAGCACCTTTTCGTCGAGCACACCTTAGCAAAATAAGCCCTCTTGGGAGGCATATAAAGCTTATGCATACATTTGAAATGGACATCCCACTAAACTGCATTTTCCAACAAAGCGTGGCTTCCAACAGGAGGTCACAAAAATCATCCAGCTCAAGGATCATCCCCAGGTCCCACTTCTACCTTTGAATTACAGCCTAAGGAGAACTGAGCAAGTTGCCTCTGCAGCCTCTCTCATAGGCTCAGGATTAGGGTGGTCCATAAAAATGAATTCCTGAATTCCTTTGCTCCCTGGCCTGATTCTGGTTCCATTTAGGTAGAAAACACTGTGTACAAAGTTTGAAGCCAATCAAATAATATTTAGGGGTGGCTCAACAAGTCTTGAGATTTCCCCCTGGGAGCAGATGACGAAATGTTGCATCATCTTGTATCATCCACTCAGTTCCACGCTGATTACATTTGATTTCGTCATATTTGAACTAATCTCGTCTCTGAGAGGTGGCAAAGACATTGTACTATTATCTTTGTATCTTTATTCTTTTCAGATGGCGAAAAAACGTGGTTTTTATCTCATTGAAGAAATGTCCACCACAATTCTGGGGGCCAAGCTCCCCAGCAAGGAGCAAATGTTAAGTGTATTTTTACATCATCATATGACATTAAACAAAGGCGTTAGTGAAAGCGCATCTATTGTAACAAGTGAAGTAGAAGCTTACTGGGAAAAGGCCAGGCTTCCTGTTCAAAGAAATGACAAAATTCAAGAAAAAGTAAAGAAATTGTTCAATCAGTGGAAACCTTTGAAGAAAAACAAAGGGAGAGGAGGGAAACAAAAGGCAAATGAAAAAGAATTCCAGGTTGCAATGAAAAACCTATTTGATGTGGCGCATGCCAATGCAATGTCTTTAATTCATATTCAAGAAGACAAAGAATTCATAATAGCGCAACGAGAACCAGGGCGCCGCGGCTCAATGTGCGCGATGGACAAGAAACTGGCCAACACGGAAGCAAGATCGCAACAGCGAGAAGAAGAACTGAAAAGGCGCAGACAAAAACATGTTGCCGAAGCCGAGGCAACTACAAGCCAAGTTCAGCTGGAAGGATCTTCTTCCTCAGCAGAGTCAGGTGAAGACTCGTTGACATCTGCGGATTCAGATAACGGACAGAAGAAAGCAACTCCACAAACGAAGCAGTTTCGACCTAACAATGTCTGGACCCCAGAGCTTACAGCAGCCCTGGATCGGACAGGGACAACGGATCGCAATGCTCTGTTTGTGATAGCTGAAACCGCCAGAATTCTGGGACATTATCCTGGGGAGCTCAATATCAGCCGCTCCAGCGTCAAGCGCCATAGAGAAAAGCACCGTCAGCAACAATGGACGGACCTGCACAACACATTCAAAGCCGAAGGCAAAACATGAATTGTGCATTGGGATAGCAAGTTATTGCCATCTCTCCTCTGTTCAACCACATCCGTTGACCGCCTTCCAGTTTTGATAACAGCTGTCTCCACTGGAGAAACACAACTTCTTGGTGTACCAAAACTGACATCAGGAACGGGCAAGAATCAAGCTGCAGCAGTTTATGAACTGTTACAGGAATGGTGTTTGGATGAAAAGGTTGCAGGCTTCTGCTTTGATACAACTGCATTGAACACGGGACGTCGATCAGGAGCGTGCATTCTTCTAGAACAGAGACTCCGTCACACAGTCCTTCATTTGGCATGCCGCCATCACATTTACGAAATAATTCTTGGTGCAGTATTCTCTACATGCTCTGGAGCTTCATCGGGTCCCGATGTCCAACTCTTTCGCCGGTTCCAAAAGAATTGAGGCTCCCTTGACAAGTCCAACTATCAAACTGGAAAAGACTTGGAGGTGCTGCAACCTGACAGGGATCGCATCATGAAGTTTGCGGAATCCAAGTTGGCACAGGGCAATCACCGAGATGATTACCTGGAATTCTTGGAGTTAACGATTGTCTGCCTTGGAGGGAATCTTCCTAGTTTCAATTTCAAGAAACCCAGAGCTTTCCATCATGCCAGATGGATGGCAAAAGTCTTGTACTGTCTCAAGATTTGGATGTTCCGAGGACAACTCAAAGATCTTACCCAACGGGAGGAGTCCTGTGTTCGTGATGTGAGCATTTTCTCCATCCTGATTCATGTGGAAGCCTGTTTTTTTGCCCCTGATGCCACAGTTGCTCCTCGAACAGATTTGGAGATGCTGAAGAAACTACACTCTTAGCACAATGACCGTGTTGGAAGAGCGGCCAGAGACAAACTGCAACAGCATCTGTGGTATGTGTCAGAGGAGCTTGTGGCACTGTCACTGTTCGATGAAGCTGTTTCAGCACCGACAAAGCGGGCCATAGTGTCGGCCATGATCCCGGCAGAATCAGATGAAAGCGATGAGGATAATGACGAAGACGAAGATCCCCCACAGCGGGTCGAATTGAAAAGTTCCATGATTCCACCACTTGAATCTTTTGCAACTCGCAAGTCAATCCGTTTCCTGAAACACCTCGACATCAACAGTGATTTTCTTAATGCAGACCCAGAAGACTGGGAAGAGAATGTATCATTCAAAGACTGTCTGAAGAAAGTAAAAAATCTTCCAGTGATCAACGATGTGGCTGAGCGAAGGGTCAAACTCATTGAGGAGTTCAACGGCCGACACACCACAAAAGAAGAGCAACTCCAGTTCCTTCTGGGTGTTGTCTCGCAACACCGTAAGATGTTCCCCACATCATCAAAGTCCTTACTAGCATCTGGACCACATTGAGTGCTTGGCAAGCATGATACCCCCGTCTATGAGCGGATAATACCCAGTGGTCTGACGAACCCTGGGGGGGATCCAGGGGCCTGATAGATAGGGACCTTGAGCCACCCCTAAATATTATTTGATTGGCTTCAAATTTTGCACACATTGTTTTCTACATAAATGGAACCAGAATCAGGCCAGGGAGCAAAGAAATTCCTACTTTTAATTTTCCCCTATGGCAGTGGACCACCCTACTCAGGATATACCTTTCCCCTCCTCAGTCTGAAAAACATCTGATCAAAGTCCCTTCTGCAAGGCTTCAGGGTGCATGTCCTTGCCAGGTTTCGGTATAATGACGTAACTATAAAAAAAAGTTAAAGTCTTTGTTCAAATGGAACTCTTTCATAGTATCTGAAATGATTGCCATAATGAACCAGAGGACACTGTCACAATCCCTTCCACCATTTAAATAGCTGGGTCTTCATACTGGCAGAAAAATCGCCAATATTCTGGCTAGGAGATAGTGAGCAATTCACTGATAATTGCCACTTTTATCTCCAAGCCCAGTGCAGTGGTCACTCCAACACATGATGTTTAATGGGTGTTGGCACTTTGACAGTAGACCCATGCAAATTATAGACAAGACAAAGGCTCAGCAATCAGAGTCTCTAACTGAACATTCTTACACAGAGGAGAATATCTTTAAGCCATTCTTGAACATGTTGCAGTAGTCAACTTAAATTATGCACTCGTAAATTTGGAGCCCCACTCTTCCATCTCTCCAAGCCTACCACAGTGTTCACAGTCACATTCTTGGTTTCATCTCCTACCAAAATAAAAATGCCATTTGATTCCAACAAGCAATATCTCATTTAGATATGACCAAGGGCACATTCTGCATCACATATAGTACTACTACTATATAGCATTTATATAGCACTACGCACGCCGCGCTGTACAGAAATATATGCAGAGAGACAGTCCCTGCTCATCAGAGCTTACAACATATAAGTACCTAGGAGAGGAATAACCATTTTTAACAAATGAACCTGCCCTAGCAAAGAAAGGGTTAGGTCCTTCCATTGCCACAAACAATGCTGCCTGTCACCAATGGGTTCAAACTCAACTAATAGCATGTCTCCAAGGCACCTGAAAATAGCAACCACAAGTTTTTAAACAAGCCCCCCACCCACTTCAAAGGAAAAGATCCCACCCATCCTCAACAGCCATTACCCCAGACATCCAAAGCTGAAGACTTCTTCCAGTTCACCTTCAAACCAGAAAAAAGACCAACTGCATCTAACACATCTAGCAAGGAGGGTAGATTCAATAGGCTGGGTAATTATAACCAATAAATTGTCAGCAAACAGAGCTGTTTTAGTAATCACTTTACCATTAGGCACTCCATAGATCTATGCCACTGCTAACTTCCAGGCTAGCAGCTCCATACAAGAGCACAAACAAACCTGGAGACAAGAGACAGGCCTGCCTAGTATCCCTGTCCACATAAAACACTTCCAACAGGCATACATGTTTATATAATACTCACAAAAATCAGCCCTGAACCTAAAACGCTCTAGAATAAACAATGTATATTCCCATAGAGCAAGGGAAAATGGTTTTTCAATATCAAAGCTAATAACAAGGGGGTTCCAGATCAGAACATTGCACATGGTTAAGCATCAACAACTGGCGAATACTGATCCTGCCAGAGACAAACCCCACGTATGCACCTAAGTGCAAAACCAAAGCATTCACTTAATTCTTGGCAGCAACATTAATATAAGATATAGGAAAGGAAGAAGATCAGAGTTGGAATTGCAGGACTCAAAAGTGCTGGGAAAGGACTCGTGGAAAGTGACATTGAAAAAGTGAAATTGCTAAACAAATACTTCTGCTCTGTTTTTACTAAAGAAAATCCTGGAGATGGACCAGCTGTGACTCCTAAATATAAAAATGGGAATGAAGTAGATACCACACCATTCACAGAAGATGAGGTGTTAGAACAACTTGCTAAACTGAAAATGGACAAAGCCATGGGACCGGATGGGATACATCCCAGGATACTGAAAGGGCTCAGAGAGGTTCTTGCAGGACCGTTAAAGGATGTCTTAAACAGATCCTTGGAAACAGGAGAGGTTCCTCAGGACTGGAGAATGGCTGAAATGGCTGATGTCGTACCTCTACACAAAAGTGGTGAGAGGGAAGAAGTGTCAAACTACAGGCCCGTGAGCCTTACCTCGGTGGCGGGAAAAGTAATGGAGGCGCTCTTGAAAGAGCGAATAGTGAACTTCCTCAAAACCAACAGGTTGCAAGATCCGAGGCAACATGGTTTTACCAAAGGATGGTCTTGCCAAACAAATCTGATTGAGTTCTTTGACTGGGTGACCAAGGAGCTAGATCAGGGGCATGCGATTGATGTCATCTACCTGGATTTCAGCAAAGCCTTAGATGCTGTTCCTCATAGAAGGCTTGTCAATAAACAGTAGCTTAGGGATGGGTCCCAAGATAGTAAACTGGATTAGAAATTGGTTGACTGACAGACGACAGAAGGTGATGGTACATGGAGCTCACTCGGATGAAAGGAAGGTGATTAGTGGGGTGCCCCAGGGTTCAGTCCTGGGCCCAGCACTGTTCAATGTATTTGTGAGTGATATTGCTGAAGGACTGAATGGAAAAGTCTGTCTTTTTGCAGATGACAAAAGAATTTGCAAGAGTGGACTCTCCCGAGGGAGTGGTTAACATGAGGAAAGATCTACGAAAGCTGGAAGAATGGTCTAATGCTTGGCAATTACGATTTAATGCGAAAAAGTGCAGTGTCATGCACTTGGGTAGCAGAAATCCAAGGGAAATGTACGCGATAGGTGGCGAGAGGTTGGTGTGCACGGTTCAGGAAAAAGACCTTGGTGTGATTATCTCTGATGATCTCAAAGTGGCAAAACAGTGTGACAAGGCGGTGGCAAAATCCAGGAGGATGTTGGGCTGCATACAAAGAGGGATTACCAGCAAAAAGGAAGAGGTACTAGACCTGCATGGCGGCGTGAAAGCGAGCTCCACCGCAGCCTGCAGCAACGTGGTGGAAATTCCCTGCCGGGGAGAGTGCAGAACGGGGCAAAGTGGAGAGGCAGTGGTAAAGGAAGAGTAGAGGCAGTGAGCGGTGGCGAGAGACGAGCCGCGCTGACGTTCGGGCCCACTGAAGCAGTGCCGGTGAGGCGTAGAAGCACGTGGAGCTGGAGACGGGGAGCAGTGCCGGAGCGGCGAAGGCCTGACACGCACTGAGGACCTCTGGAAGGAGAAGCGAGCCAAAGCTACTGTGCGGGAAGAGAAGTGCCCTGGGGGAGAGTTTCATCACCCGTGGGCCTGAAGAGGAGGCGGAGAGCACTGCGGCCCGACGAGAAGGCTGGTCGGTACGGAGGCCTATAGATACCTGACATCAGGCAAGGTGAGCAGGGCCGGGCCGAGAAGGCTGCAAGTAGGGGAGAAGGAGGAGGGAGCCCGGTGCTCTAGGGCAAGATCAGTGAAGCCCAGTTTGTCCCGAAAAGTGAGGAGAGTAACAGCGCACAAAGAACTGGGGGACAATAATGTGAAGGAAAAACCTACTGTATATGGGGTGTGTCAAGAGCAGCAATAGCACCCCGCTGTAGCCGGGCTCGGGCAGAGCGGCAGAATAATCCCCATAGTCCACGGCCCCAGCAGTGAGGAGGAAAGAAGAACAGGGAAGCTCGGGGGCCTATTGATCGACACTAGTGCTGGTGCGGCACAGTGAGTGGGCTGAGTGTCGGAGAGGGTGCGCAGCAGTGGGCCTCCAGCCACGGACTAGGGGAGGTCAGGTGGAAGTCCTGTACACCAACTGAAGCAGATAAGGAGCACTGCAGGAACAGAGTTGCAAGCAGTCATAGAACCTGGACAAGGAAGTGTTCTGAAATCAAGGCGCAGAACTGTGAATCAGTGAGGAAGAAGCAGTGCAGCGTCAAGAAGATCTAGCATGCTAGCCATTACCTGGGATAGGCATTACACCCCCCCACAAGCCAGGAATTGGGCGGAGGGAAGTCATGGAGAAGAGCAAAAGCGGTCCCTCCGTCAAGAAGAAGCTAGCGGAATTCCGCTCTCCCTACGCTACGCCGAGAGGAGATAGGGATGGGGACAAAGAGGGCAAATCTCTCCCCACTACATCTACAGTGACGGAGCTAGGGGTGGAGAAAGAAAGCAGTCCAGAGCTGGCCATCATGATCAAAGACTGGCTCACTGAGTTGAAAGATGAGCTTAAGGCAGAACTGGGGGGGCTAAAGAATGAACTAAAAGAATCAATCCAAGGACTGAGACAAGAATTGATTGACCTAGGGGGCCGCGTGGAGGAAACTGAAACACAGTTGGAGCAGCAGGGCGAGGCCTTGGAGGAGCTCCACAAAGAGCTGGAAGATCGCTGTGGAATACAGAGAGAAATGCAATTGAAATTAGAGGACCTAGAAGATCGATCGAGGAGTTGCAATATTCGAGTCCGGGGCCTCCCAGAAGACAAACAATACAACAGGTCCGAAGAAGTGGTTTCTCAAATCTTCAAGGCGCTGATGGCTGCGGGTTCAGTTGAGGGGGAGGCCACGGAAGACCTGCTCCTTATCGAGAGAGCACACAGAAGCCTAGGCCCCGTGAGGGATAATAAGCCTCGAGATATAGTAGTTTGTCTCAGTTCCTTCAAAAGCAAAGAGAAATTGCTGGGGGCAGCAAGGAAACTGAAACAGTTCACCTGGGAAGAACATAAGCTAGAGTTCTTCCAAGACTTATCGCCAGGAACTTTACAACGCAGACGAAATCTCCGAGAGAGGTGACAGCATTTATGCGGAGGGAGGAGCTGCGATATAAATGGCTGTTCCCTTTTGGACTTCTAATCACTGTGAAGGGGAAATCAAGAAGGGTGGAGTCGAGCGAGGCAGCGTGGAAAGCGTTGCGAGATCTGGGAGCGGACCATCTACCGGAAGGGAGCGGAGGTGATCCGAGGAAGTGAGAAATTTGTAGGGGCGCACAATCCTAAATGGAGGAACCAACGCTGGCATCGCGTCCCAGTCCGAGGGAGGAGAGTGGCGAGACTGCATCATGGAAGCGGGGACGCACATGAAGAGGACAATTGAGAGAGCTCCTACTTAAAGACACTAAAAGGATCTGCCTGTTGAGTGGGTGGGGGCGGGAGGCGGGGTAGGTGGAGGAGCTAGGGGGGGGAGTGGGGAGGGGGAAGGTGGGGGTTTAGGAGGGGGAGAAGAGGCAGGGGTGAGCGGTAGGGGAGTCAGGGCGTGGGCAGGTGTAGGTCCCGGAAGATGTCACAATTATGGAAGTCGGATCTCCCACTAGGGGGGGTGTGCAAAAGGGAGGGAAGGGGAGGATGGGGGGGGTTGAAGGGGGAGGGGGTAGAGGGGGGAGTGGGGGGTGGGGGCGGGGGGGGCAGGTCGAGGAGGGGCAAGAGGTGAGGGGAGACACTCATGGGTGACTTGAAAATCTTTACCTTAAATGTGAAAGGCCTTAATTCACCTTTTAAAAGGCAACAGCTGTATAGAGAGATAGCCAGGCAAAAGGCCTCGATGGTCTTACTACAAGAGACACATCTCCTGCGGGGTCATGAACAGCTAGTGAGACCTAAAGGGTACACGGAGGTGCTTTTCGCCTCCAATCAACAGGAACGGAAGAAGGGAGGGGTGGCGCTGCTGATTAGTGGGGTTCTTCAAGCGGAGGTGCACACGGTATTCAGGGACAGGGGGGGCAGGTACTTGATGGCAAGACTGAAGGTAGGGGATGAATGGTACTGCGTGATTAATGTGTATGCACCCACAGGGCCGCAAAGGTCCTTTTGGAGAGAAGTGGATGAGAAAATGAACTTGCTGGGCGAAGGAGTGAGAATATGTGGCGGGGATTTCAATATGACTTGGGAGGTGGGGCGTGATTCCACGGGGAGGGGGGAGGGGAGAAGTGCGGATAGAAAACGTTAACCAGCAATTTGTGCGAGATAATGACCTAGTTGATGCGTGGCGGCTTCTTAACCCTAGTCGCCGCCAGTATTCATTCTTCTCAGCAGTACATGGCATGTACTCTAGGATAGACGCTATCTGGGTGGAGAAAGAAATAGCGGGTAGGCTCCTCGACAGCGTGATAGAACCCATTACCTGGTCGGATCATGCCCCGGTGGTGGTAAAGCTCCGAGGTCGGCAAGAAGATCGAGGGGTGCAGTTTTGGAAACTGAACGAAGCTCTGCTAAAGGATGATAGAGTAGTGCAGGAATTATAGGACCTGATCCCTGAATATTTTCTCCACAATGACACCGGTGAAATCTCTAGGGGGGTGGTTTGGGATGCATTCAAGGCGGTGGTGCGAGGAACCTTGATTAAATGGGGATCCAGAATTAAGAGGGAAAGAGAAGAGAAGGAGCTTAGTCTGAGACAGAAACTTGTGAGATTGGAAGGGGTGGATGCCGGGGGAGGGGGCGGTGCGGTACGAGGGGAAGTGTTAGAAACTAGGGCTAAGCTAAACGCGCTGGAAGCAGACAAAATTCAGTATCGGCTGCAACTGCTCCGCCAAGAGTTTTTTGAGGGAGGGAATAGGGCAGGTAAGTTTCTAGCGCAGAGGTTGAAGCAGAGACGGAATAGGACATTAATAACACAAATTAGGGGCAGAGAAGGGGTGGTAAGGGAGGAGAAGGAAATTAGAGACGAATTTGTAGATTATTATCGGAGGCTCTATACCGCTCTGCCCGATAGATCTGAGGAGGAGTTGGACGCGTATATGAGGGAGGCCAGCCTTCCGCGCTTGGAGGAGGGCGAGAGGGAGGCGCTGGACTCAGAAATAAAAACTTCAGAAGTGGCAGCAGCTATTAAGGGTTTGAAATTAGGGAAGGCCCCGGGTCTAGACGGGTTGTCAACCAGTTTCTATAGGATGTTTAGGGATCTACTGGTGCAGCCGCTGACGGATCTGTTTAATACCCCAAGGGAGGGGGGAGGACTGGCGGCCACGATGGGGTGGGCGGGGATCACGCTCATACATAAAGTGGGCAAGGACCCCCAGGAGTGTGCCTCATATCGGCCTATCTCCCTGTTAAATCTTGACGCCAAGTTGATGGCTAAAGTCTTGGCAGGGAGGCTCAATAACCTACTGGGGAAATTGGTGCACGAAGATCAAGCAGGGTTTATTCCTGGGAGGCAGGTGGCGGACAACATCCGGAAAGCATTAAACGGTATATGGGCGGCGAAGTCCCGGCAGTAACCCGCTTTGCTGCTTTCGTTAGATGCTGAGAAAGCCTTTGACCAGGTGTCGTGGCGCTTTCTGTTTTCGGTATTAGAGCACATGGGGTTTGGGAAGGGCTTTCTAGGTTGGGTGAAGGCATTGTATGCGGGGCCCAAGGCATGTGTGAGGGTGAATGGGGGGTATTCGGGATTTTTCCCGTTAGGGAGGGGGACGAGGCAGGGGTGCCCACTATCCCCACTACTATTTGCCCTATCGTTGGAACCGTTGGCAGGGAGGATTAGGGCAGACCCACGCATAGTGGGTATAACTGTAGGACAGCGGGAGTATAAAATGGCTATGTTTGCTGATGACATATTGTTGTTGGTGGGGCAGCCGGAGGGGTCGTTGCCGCAAATAATGCAGGAAGTGCATGCGTATGGTGACTTGGCGGGGTTCAAGATTAACTGGAACAAGTCGGAAATTCTGAATCTGACAGTGGGGGAGGAGCTACGGAGGGGCTTACAACAAACATTCCAGTTTAGGTGGGCCAATAGGTCTATCCGATACTTGGGAGTATATCTTGGGCGGGAGCTGGGAGACTTATACGAGCTGAATTATGTGACACTGTTTCGGGAAGTCGAAGCTCAATTGGGAGCATGGAATAGGGGATTTATATCGGAGGTGGGGAGAATGGCAGTGGTCAAAATGATGCTACTACCCCAGTTCCTGTACTTTTTCCAGGTGTTGCCAGTGGTTGTTCCGGTAAAAGAGTTAGTCCGGTTGCAAAATTTGGTGGATAGGTTTATATGGGGAAAAAAACGTCCTAGGGTAGCGGTCAGAACGTTGCAAGTGGCAAGGTTGGAGGGTGGAATGGGGTCCCAAATTTTAAAAAGTACTATGCGGCGGCTCAGTTAAGGGCAGTATACTCGTGGCTAAGAGAGCAGCATAAGCATTGGGTGCAGATGGAGGCAGAGAGTCTGCGACCAGGGGTTTTGGAGAGATGGGTGTGGGGCGGAAGAGGAGGTAAGTGTGAGAATCCGATGGTGAATCATACGCTTGCGGTGTGGCAGGAATATAGGAAGAGGTTGGTGGGGGAGAGGAGGTGGACGAGGGTGATGTCAGTGCTGTGAGGAAGGGCAGGGCCCAGAGGTGGTGGTGGCGCAACGGTGGGCCCGGCAGGGGCTGGCACAAATATCCCAGGTACTTGATGGACGAGGAGTGAGGGATTTTGAGGGAATACGGGACTTGTATCAGCTGCGGGAATCTGATAGATTCCCATACTTGCAGTTGAGCTCATATATCAAGCAGAGAAGACATTGGCAGGACTTCATGAAAGATTTGGAGTGGTTTGAAGGGAGCTGCCTCGGTTCGCTGGGGAGAAAGGGAATTATTTCTCGGATTTACAAAGGGCTCACGGTGCGAGGGCCGGAAAAATTAAGTTACATGAAGGCCTGGGAGAAGGATCTGGGCACATCGTGGGAGGTAGAGGAGTGGGAGCAAATAGCTCAAGGGATAGCGAGGGCCTCCATAGCAACATCATTGCGAGAGAATGGATGGAAGGTGCTATCTAGATGGTACTTAACACCAGAGCGACTGTTTAAAGCGAAGGTATGTGAGACGGATGAATGTTGGCGGAAGTGTGGTGAGAAAGGGACTTGGCTACATATGTGGTGGTCCTGTCCAGTAGTGCAGGCGTATTGGGAGGCTATAGGGGGAATCATAGAGAATATCATAGGGGAAAAGATTGATCTGTCCCCGGAACTTTGTCTCCTTCTAAAGAACAATGGTACGAGAGAGGGGAATTGGAGCGTTGTGTGGCAGTGCATTATGGCGGCCAGATGCGAGATTGCTAAGCACTGGAAGAGTGGCCATATGCCCTCCCTAGCTCAATATGCACAACGGTTGGCATAGCTGTATCAAATGCATCGGTTAACAGGGTGGAGAAAGGGGAAAGAGGAGCGCGTAAGGAGACAGTGGGAAGGGGTGTGGAGATGGTTAAATGGGGGGGTAGGGCGGCCGTAGGGGGGGGGTAGGTACCTAGGCTTGGGGGCGCAGGGAGAGTGGAGGGTCACCCACGAATCTGTTACATGTAGGGCTGGTAGATGGGGGGGGGAGGGGAGGCGGGGGAGGGAGGGAGGGAGGGGGGGGAGGGGGAAAAATAAAAATAAGCAAGAACGCACAGGTTCAGAGTTGAAGCATTCTTAGGGGATGGTTGGTGGGATACTGTACATGGTTCCAAGAGGAGATGAACGTTTAGCTTCTCTGTTAGTGCTCTAGTGCATTTTTCTGATTATGCCAATGTGTGATGTTTGGTTGAAGTTCTTGCCGAATAAAACTTTAAGATACAAAAAAAAAAGGAAGAGGTACTTATGCCACTGTACAAGTCACTGGTGAGGCCTCACTTGGAATACTGTGTTCAGTTTTGGAGACCATATCTTGCAAAAGATGTAAAAAGACTGGAAACTGTTCAGAGGAAGGCGACCAAAATGATTTGGAGCCTGCATCAGAAGCCTTATGAGAAGAAACTTGAAGACCTAAATATGTACACTTTGGAGGAGGGACAGGGGAGATATGATTCAGACCTTTAAATGCTTAAAGAGAAATGATGAACAAACAAACCTTTTCCAAAGACGGGGAAGCTGTAAAATTAGAGGGCATAACATGAAGCTGCAAGGTGGTAAATTGAAAGACAATGTCAGGAAATATTTTTTCACTGAAAGGGTGGTGGATGCTTGGAATGCCCTCCCAATGGAAGTGATGGGGCAAACATAATGACGGAATTCAAAACGGCATGGGACAAACACAGTGGATCCCTTTACAGCAACAGGATAAAAACAAAATAAACTGTACCATCTAACTTCTGAACCATCTAACGTCTCAACAAATAGGGGTGTCCTATATGGAGTGGTGGGTTCACCCCTAAACAAAGACATGGGGAGGGGTGGCCTTCACAGAGCGACAGGTGCACCTACTCTTGCCATCTTGCTGGGCAGACTAGATGGACCATGCTGGTCTTTATCTGCCGTCATTTACTATGTTACTATGTAAGAAGTATGGTTAACAAGATCTCTGCCTTTCTTTAGCAAATGTGATCAGAGATTCACCAGTCTCTGAAGGGCTCCAGTGGTCAATGCGTCCACATACATAGTCTGCAACTCTGGGCCCAAGGATCTTATAAAATTCTGTGCCAAAACCATCAGGGCCCAGAGCTTAAACCAAATGGAGCACTTTAATAGCTTACTGGATTTCCTCACATTGAATAGATAAACTCAAATTGTTTAGCCTGCTCTGATGTAAGTTTAGACAGCTCAAAATTCTCAAAGAACTGCTGCATTTTGCTAGGATCATAAGACACCTGCTGATAGAGAACCAAATAGAACTGAGAAAAGATCTTCATGATCTGTTTATTGCCAGTACAGTAACAACACACAGCATTCCAGAAGACAGGAACAAACTGGAGCCCATCTGCTATGCAAACCAAGCAGGCCGGACACTTTCCAATATTATTGCCTTATCTAGAAACATAGAAAAAGACCACATGGCCTATCTAGTCTGCCCTTCCATATCAACTGTTATAGTCGCTTTTTTACTTTTAGAGATTGTCTGTGTTTTTCCCATGCTTTTTTGATTTCAGATACTGTCCTCGTATCCACCACCTCCACTGGGAGACTATTCCACACATCTGTCACTCTTTCCATAAATAAATCTTTCCGCCTATTACTCCTGAGTCTCTTCCCTTTCACTCTCATGCTGTGTCCCCTCGTAGCAGAATGTGCCTTCAATTGAAAGAGACCCTCTTGTACATTTATGCCACGGAGGTATTTAAATCTATCATATCGCTCCTATCCCGCCTTTCCTCTAAAGTATACATATTAAGATCTTTAAGTCTGTCCTCATATGCTTTATAACTAAGACCACTAACCATTTTAGTAGCCACCCTTTGCACCGATTTCAATCTGCTTATATCCTTTTGAAGGTGCAGTCTCCAAAATTGCACACAATACTCCAAATGAGGTCACACCAGAGATTTATACAGAGGGATTATCACTTCCTTTTTTTTTTGCTGGCCATTCCTCTCCCTATACACCCAAACCTTCTTCTGGATTTTGCAGTTGTCTTTTCGACTTGTTTAGATACTTTTAAGATCATCAGACACAATTACTCCCAGGTTCCGCTCTTCTTTTGTGGACAGAAGTACAGCTCCTTTGGAGTTTTGCAGCCCAAATGAATGACCCTGCATTTTTTAGCATTAAATTTCAGCTGCCAAATTCTAGACCATTCTTCAAGCTTAGCTAGATTCCTCTTCATGTTATCTACTCCTTCCTGGATGTCTCCACTGTTGCAGATTTTGGTATCATCCGCAAACGAGCAAACCTTACTCGACAGCCCTTCCGCAATATCACTAACAAAGATATTAAAATAAAATTGGACCAAGAACAGATCCCGGCAGCACACCACTGGTAACCTCCTCCTCCTCAGAGTGAGCTCCATTTACCTGTACCCTTTGTCTCCTCCCATGCAACCAATTTCTAATCCAATCAGTAACTTTAGGGTCCATCCCTAGGGTGCTCAGTTTGTTTATAAGTCGCTTATGCATAACGATGTCAAAGGCTTTACTGACATCTAAATACACCACATCTAGGGCTTTCCCTCGGTCCAACTCCGTGGTCATTCAGTCAAAGAAATCAACCAGATTTGTCTGACAAGACCTGCCTCTGGTGAATCCATGCTGCCTCAGATCCTGTAATCCATTAGATTCTAGAAACCTCACTATTCACTCTTTTAGAAGCATTTCCAATAATTTACTAACCACAGAGGTTTGACTAACCGGCCTGTATTTATCAATGTCATCCTTACGGCCCCTTTTGTGTAAAGGGACCACATGTGACTTTCTCCAGCCTCTGCCACCACTCACAACTCCAAAGAGGCATTGAAAAGATCAGACAGTCCCCAAGTTCCCCCTGTATTCTTGGATATATCCCATCCGGACCCATAGCTTTCTCTACTTTTAGTTTAACTAGTTCCTCACAAACACAGTCTTTTGAAAATTGTTCGATATACCTGTCACGTCTGTTCCTATTTATCAGTGTTTTCTGAGGTCCTACTCCTGGCCCTTCATCTGTGAACACAGAACAGAAACATTTTTTAAGCAAGTCTGCTTTATCCTCATCAGTTTCTGCATATTCCTCCCCTGCACCCTTGAGTTTGACAATACCACTTTTGCCCTTCCTTTTCTCGGTAACATATTTGAAAAATGTCTTATCCCTGCATTTTATTGCATTGGCTATTTCTTCTTATTATTGTACCTTTGCTTTCCTGACTACTTTGCTAGCTTCTGTAAGTTTTTCCAAATATAGATGCCTGTCTTCCTCTCTCTCTGATCTTTTTCTTGACCTTTTCAGCTACTTCTTTTGAGAACCATAGCAACCTCCTTTTCCTTTTACATTTATTTACTTTTCTAACAAAAATGTTTTTTTCCCTTAAAATATCCCCTTTCCATTTTGCCCACTGTTTTTCTGCATCCCCCAGTTGTTCCCATCCCACTAACGACTCTTTGAGGTATCGTCCCATCTTGGCAAAGTTAGTTTTCCTAAAGTCTAAGACCTTTGCTTTTGAATGGATTTTATACCATGTGGTGATCACTGGATGTGAGTTGATCGCCCACTGTAACATCAGAAACACTTTCCCCATTAGTAAACACTGCCCAGTATGGCCCTATCATGTGTGGGTTCTGTTACCAGTTGCCTGAATAGTTCTCCCTGTAGAGAATCCAGGATCTCCTTACTTGGAGGTGACATTGCAGCAGGGATGTGCCAATCCACATCCAGCATATTGAAATCACCTATCAGTAGCACTTCTCTTTTCATGGCAATACTGTGTATGTCTTCTATTAAATCTTCATCCACTTCTTTGCCCTTTGAGGGGGATCTGTATATAATTCTAATGCAATTGGATTTCCCTTTCCCTCTTTCTAGTTTACCCACAGTGCCTCCTCTCTTCCTTTTAAGCCCTGCAATTCTATAACTTTAATGTTATTTTTTACATATAGTGCCACTCTACCTCCCTTTCTTCCTACCCTGTTCTTCCTGAATAAAGAATAGCCTGGTATAATTACATCCCAGTCATGGTTTTCCGTGAACCATATCTCCATAACCACCACTTAGTCTAAGTCAGCCTCTTCCATTAAAGCCTCAACATTTGAGATCTTATTTCCCATGCTACAGACATTTATACACATCACTTTCCAGATGTTTCCCGTTACCCATTTCTTCTGAGATATTTAATGTTTCACTTTCCTGAGGGCCTTCTTCACTTACCTGGGGGTTCTCTTCACCCATCCCTAATGAATCTAGTTTCAGCTCTCTTCAGTAAGTTAGCCATTCTGCTGTTGAAGATATTTCAACCCTTCTTGGACAGGTGGATACCATCTCTGTTCTGCAGCCTTTGGAACATCATCCCATGGTCCAGGAAACCAAAACGCTCTCAATGACACCATCTGTGCAGCCATGCATTCATCTCCAGGATGCAAGCTTCTCTGACTCAGCCTTTACCCTCAACAGGGAGGACTAAAGAGAACACCACCTGCACACCTACCTGCTATACCCTCTGTCCCAGAGCCATTAAGTCACTTTTGATATGCTCGGAGGGATACCTAGCTGTATCATTTGTGCCAACATGGATGAGCAACATTGGATAATAGTCAGTAGGCTTGATGAGTCTCTTCGAACTCTCCATAATATCTCTGATTTTGGCACCTGGCAGACAGCACACCTCTCTGGACATCAAAATCTGGTCGGCAGATGTATCCTCAGTACTCCTCAGTAGAGAGTCACCAACCATGACTAACCTTCTCTTCCTTGTAACTAATTCTGCAATTTTGAGGTGCTCAAGCTGTGGTTCTTCCCTTTCCTCGGTTGCTTCCACTTCTTCCACTTACAGGGCTGCATACTGGTTCTTCAGTTCAAGGGCTGGAGGAGTTACAGCTTCTGCCACTGTCCAGACAGGTGGCAAGGCTGAGAAGCATTCGAGACAGTGAGAAGTGCATTGATGAGATGCTTCTTGAAACATTATATTATAATGCCTCTATACCGTTCCATTATATTATAATGCCTCTATACCATTCCATGGTGAGACCACACCTTGAATATTGTGTGCAATTCTGGTCGCCGTATCTTAAAAAGGATATAGCGTTATTAGAAAAGGTTCAGAGAAGAGCCACCAAAATGGTAAAGGGGATGGAAGGATACTCCTATGAAGAAAGGCTAAAAAGGTTAGGGCTCTTTAACCTGGAAAAGAGACGGCTGAGGGGAGATATGATAAAAGTCTATAAATTAATGAACGGAGTGGAATGGGTAAACGTAGATTGATTGTTTACGTTATCAGAATATAGAAAGACTAGGGGACATGCAATGAAGCTACAGGGTAAATTATTTAAGACTAATAAAAGAAAATATTTTTTCACTCAACGTGTAATCAAACTCTGGAATTTGTTACCGGAGGATGTAGTAAAGGCTGTTAGTGTAGCTGGGTTTAAAAAATGTTTGGACAAGTTCCTGGAGGAAAGGTCCATAAACCATTATTAAGAAAGGACCCAGGATATCAATGCTTGAACCAGTACAAGCATTGCGGAACCTGTGTCTTTTGGGGAAACAACTAGGTACGTACGACCTAGATTGGCCACTGTTGGAAACAGGATACTGTGCTTGATGGACCTTGGTCTGACCCAGTATGGCATATCTTATGTTCTTAAGCTCTCCGACGGAGTGGAGGAGTAGCCTAGTGGTTAGAACACTGGCTTGGTAACCAAGCAACCAGGGTTCAATTCCCACTAGCACTCCTTGTGGCCTTGGGCAAGTCACTTAACCCTCCATTGCCTCGGAAGAAAGGCCTGGCAATCTACTTCCGGTGACACTGCCAAGAAAACCCAGGAGCTTCTGGGTCACCAGGAGTCAGGACTGACTCGAAGGCACACATTGCATTTGCAAGCTCTCCGACAGAGGTGAAGATGGGAGGCTACAGAAGGAAGAAGGTTGGACATAAGTCACCAGAGCCTGCATTATAAAGGAGTGTTGATACTGCAGGCTCTGGTGACTCGTGTCCAACCTTCTTCCTTCTGTAGCCTCCCATCTTCACTTATGTTGGCGAGCTTGGATGTTTCAAGAAGCATCTCATCAATGTACTTCTCACTATCTCGAATGCTTCTCAGCCTCGCCACCTCTTCCTTGAGCTCCTCCTCCACTTCTTTCCTGAGAGCCTCAGCATGCAGGCATACTGCACATGGAACTGGTCCTTCAACTGGCATTGGGATCTCTGTCTGGACAGAGGCAGAAGCTATCTGGGGCAACAGCTTTAGCAATATGACTTTTCCCAGCCATTGTTTAGTTGGTGGAGCTTTGGTACCCGTTGAAGTAAAAGTGAGAGACCTACCAAAGTCCCTACCTATTCCTGAGCTGTCTTTTAAGAGAAAAAGCAGTTAAACTCTTTTAAGTGTGTTCTAACAGTGCTGTTCTGTGTCCCTGTGTGTAGCTAATTGGGGAGTTGCCCTATAAAGCAAGAATGCATAAATGGGCTGGGTGTGGGTGTTGGGGTGGGGGGGGACCGAACACCTTTTGTGGTCAGTGACTTCAAAGAGTTAGCTGTGAATGGGTAGCTGGAACAAAGGCAATGAACTCTAACAGAGCCTTACCCAACACCACAAGCAAACAAAAAAAAAATCCCCCTTTGCAGTATCGGCAGCTTTTAAGACTTAGCTTTTAACCCCTTTAAGACTTAGCTTTTAAAAATTTATTTATTTTATTTAATTTATTTAACAGTTCTTTTATACTGCACTCTTTATCATCAGTGCGGTTTACAGTGAACAAAACTACTCACGAACAGCAATAGGCCGGCATGAGTTTACATATAACAGGGAAATTAACCAGGACAAAAAACTTTGAGAAACTTTGTACATTTATGTTATACAACTATATACAGTGATAGTGTTCTATTTACATAATGTGCGACGTGCGACAGAACGATTGCAACCTCATACTGAGGGATTCGGTTGTGTTTATTTATTTTATTTATATTCTCTTATATACCGCGCTATTCTGCATCAGTGCGGTTTACATTGAACAAGCTGAAATTACATTGAACAGGGCATTATAACTTGGAGATAACTATTTTACAGGGGACATGGGCTATGGAGGGTTAAGTGGCTTGCCCAAGACCACAAGGAGCACCTGTGGGACTAGAAACCCCAGTCCTTCCGGCCCAAGGTTGCTGTCCTCTAGTGGGATTTGAACCCCCGACCTTCCGGCCTGAAGTACCTTGCCCCAACCACTAGGCCACTCCTCCACTGTTGGGGGAGTCGGTGAGGAGTTATGGTATTGGGAGAAGTGTATAAGGAACAGGTGGTGCTTTAGGGCTTTTCGAAATTGCTTGAGGTCAGTGATTGATCTAATGGTGGGTGGAAGGATGTTCCAGCGTCTGGGGGTGTAGAGTGCGAATGCTCTGTTAGTAGTTGCGGCTGTCCATTTTGTGGATTCTGTAGGTATGGTTAGTGTATTAGCTGCAACTGATCTCCTAGGTCTAATATTGGAGTTGTGATTGAGGGGGGTGGGCTATTTTGTTAATGGCTTTGAATGTGATGAGCAGTATTTTATATGTAATCCTGCAGCTTATCGGGAGCCAGTGTAGTTCCCTTAGGATGGGGGTCGTGTGGTCTCTTCTTGATGCTCCATATAAGACCCGGGCAGCGGCATTCATGGCTAATTGTAGTGTGTTTATGGTACTTTTTTGGAGGCCGTGGAGTATGATGTTTGCGTAGTCAAAGTGGGGGGTGACTATCGCCTGGAATATTGTTCGGAAGTTGTCAGGGTCGAGCATGTTTTTCAGGTGTCAGAGGGTCCTGATCTTGAAGTAAATGGTTTTTACCGTGCGGTTTATGTGTTCTTTGAATTCCAGTCGATGGTCCAATGTTATACCTAGGTATCTTATGGTGGACTTGATTGGCATTTCTGCGTCCCGTACTTTTAGGGTCGCCGGGGGTGAAAATCCTTTGGTTTTCGTGACGATTAGTGCCTCGTTTTTTTTAAAATTTATTCGCATGTTTTGAGTGAGGAGCCAGTCTGTTATTGCGTTGAAGCACTCTACTAGTACTGTATAATCTGGGAGCGCCAAAACCCCTTTGAGAGCTTTTGGGCAGAGTATTACCTTGCTTTGCAATGGAGTCCATCAGGAATGGCAGTACCGGAAAGGCTCTGTAGACCCTTATACAGCACTGCCTCACTGCTTTTGATAAAGAAGTTGGTTAAAAGTGTGGCGCTTCACCAAATGAAAAAATTGCTCTCTAGCCACAGTTGTAGCTTCCTTGGCAAGCCTAAGCTACTCTTTATATAGCTGCCTACCCAGCAAGATGATTTAAGAATTCATCCATTCCTTATCGTCCCTCCAGTTTAGTCTCGAAACTCTGGCTTGTGCACCTCTTCCAGCAGCTTGGAGACTGATAAAAAACGTCATCGCTTTGATGTCACTGGAGTATATATACCAAGGATCTGCCGCCTTCTTCCAGTTCTATCAGTCTCCAAGCAGTTGGAGAGTGGTGAGCCCGGGGCTCACTCAAGGGGCAATTAAGGATTTAGGCAGCTAAGATAGCTGGGTTACAGATGCAGGATCGTTTAGATCTAGTTTGCCTTTTTTCTTTTAGTTTTTAGGTAGCTGTTGCTTTAAGGACAGTGAGGTCGGTGAAGAAACAGCCCCTCCCCTTTCAGTTCTGGAGTGACAGGGATCTCGGTAGAACTTGCCCATTGGAGCAGGAGGGGGTTAAGTGTCGGTTTCACGATCCCACGGAGATGGGTAGGGTGCCGGGGCTGTAAGCTCTACAGCGCGCCAGAAGTTTTGCCTGCAGGCGCTGAGGGCAGATGTCGGGGCTCCGGTGAGTGACGGCAGCGGCGAAGTCAGGCAGCGGCTTTGCTTCGCGCGGGCTGTTCACTCGCCGATGGACATCCAGAAGCTGCGGTCTCCGGGAGAAGGAGCTGAGCCCGACAGGAGGTAAGCAGCCGAAGGGGCTTACGCGCGACGTTGAGATTCGCGGTCCGCTGAGTAGGCCGGACCACATGGCTGCAGAGCGGGAAACGCCACGGCGGTACAGAGCCCCGCAGCAGTGCGGGGTTAGGCGATACAGCGCCATTCCTTTAGTTGGGAGGATAGGTAATCCCACGAAAAGAGCGGTGACAGTGTGGAAAGTGTATTGAATGTAAAAAAAACCCCAAAACAAAACCCCGGAATGGAGGTCCAGGGCTCCAGGCAGTATTCTGAGGCTGTGTGAGGGGCGCAGAGTGATTTCCAGGAACAAGCAGGATCTTCACATATGGGTACGTCGGTACCGACGGAGCCTGCACGGGAACGCTCCCCAGCGTCCAATCAGAAAGCTTTTGGGAGCATCCCACAGCGCCTGCGTGCTGCCTTCCCGCCTTTCCAACTGTCTCTCCTCAGTTGTTCTTTTTCCGTGGAACCAGCAGGTCGTGTTCCTGTCACCGCAGAAGAATTTCCTTATTTTTCCTTTATTTCTTTCTATCGCATCTGCCTTCCTCGACGCTATACCGGTACCGCTGGTTCTTATTCTTTTCTTTAAAAAAAAAAAAAAAAAAAAAAGACCTTTTTTCCTTGTGGCATCGACGCCCGTGGTACCGCAACAGACTACTCCGCTGGTACCGGCTCCTGTATCGCCATCGGCACCGATTCCGGTACCGGTAGCATCGACATCAGCATCGGTGTCAGCCATGCCGGTACTCTGCCCTCTGCAGCCCTCCGGTACCGATACCCCGGTACCGATGATTCCCGATACCGATCCCGGTCAGTATGGGTATCGGGCTTTGCAAGAGCATCCTGACCAACGATACTTCGATTCCTCTGATGACTCTGAGGATTCTGAAGAGTCTGTCGATGCAGCAATGCTTCTTCCACAGAAGGAGTCCTCTCCTAAACAAAGGATGTCTCCTCCAGAGGACTTGTCTTCTCAAGACTTTATCAGAGAGGTGGCTCGGGGCCTCTCTATTACAGTAGCCCCAGAGTCAGAGCCTAGAGCCTAAGGAGTTAGATATTCTACAATATCCTAAAACTCCTAAAGAGGCAGCTACCTTGCCTATTCATGAGATTCTGTATGATCTCATGTTAAGGATGTGGGAAGCCCCTCTGTCCACCTCTCCTCATTCTCGCAGGTTGGACACCATGTATCGTGTCCCTCCTTGTCCTGGTTTCCATAAAACTCAGCTTCCTCACCACTCTATTGTAGTTGAGTCTGCAATGAGAAAGATTAGAAGTGCCAAGAGACATGCCTCTAATCCTCCAGGACGTGAATGTAGAACCCTGGATGCTTTTGGTAGAAGAGTCTTCCAAGCTTCCATGCTTGCTGCGAGAATTAATTCTTATAGTCTCTACATGGGAATGTTCTTAAAAGAAGTCACTGATCATTTGCTGACTTTAAGTCCTTTTATGTCGGACAGTAAAAGGCCAGAATTTCTCTCTGGGCTCAAACATGCCCAGGATATCTCCAAATTCTCCAACCGTGCAGCTTTCGACTCCTTTGAATGCGTAAGCAGAGCCTCAGCTATAGCTATAGGTGCACGTAGGATTGCTTGGCTTCAAGCATCTGATTTGGAGACCTGGGTCCAAGATGAATTGGGAAATATCCCTTGTACAGGTGAGAATCTGTTTGGTAAAGATTGGCAAGCAAAAGCCAATCAAATGGATGCTGAAAATTCTGCTTTGGATAGACTATCAAAATCTACTGCTGCTCCTGCTAAGAAAAGGTTGTTCATGAAAACACCTTTTTCTAAAAAGGGAAGATCCTATCCTGCTTATAGTCAGAGAGCATCTTCTGCAGCTCAGTTCCCTTCCAAACATCAGCAATCCTCCAAACAGACCAAGGCAAAGGCTGCGAGGCCTGCTCCAGCCCAGCAATCTCAGCCCCCTCAGGGCCTTTGACTCTCTGCTAGAGAACTTAGCCTTCCTGGCTCTAGAAGGACCAGAGCCCTCCACCATCCCAGGAAGGTTATGTCACTTTGCTCTCAGATGGGGGCAAATCACAGCAGAGGGTTGGACACTCTCCATTATAAGAGAGGGGTACAAACTTCATTTTTCCAGCTTGCCCCCTCTCACAAGAGTGTACCAGTTCAATTCTCCAACCTCCCTCCTCAGCCTGTTAGAGCAGGAGGTTGCCACTCTTCTAGCCCAAGGGGCAATAGAGGAAGTGCCTCTCAACAACAGGGCACGGGGTTCTACTCCCCCTATTTTCTTATCCCAAAGAAAACAGGGGGTTTCAGACCCATTTTAGATCTCCGAGAGTTGAACAGATTCCTAGTCAAAGAGAAATTCAAGATGGTTTCTCTAGGAACTCTGCTGCAATACCTTCACAGTCAGGATTGGCTTTGTTCTCTAGATCTCAAGGATGCGTACACTCATGTTCTCATCCATCCAACTCACAGAAGGTTCCTTCGGTTCCTTTTCCAGGAGAAGCACTATCAATACAGAGTGCTCCCCTTTGGCCTGGCCTCTGCACCAAGGGTGTTCACGAAATGCATGGCAGTGGTTGCTGCTTTTCTACGCACCCTGGGAATATTTGTCTTCCCTTATCTGGACGACTGGCTCATTCGAGCTCCCACTCAATCAGAGGCCAAGATTGCTCTAATGCACAATGCATATCCTTCAATATTTAGGGCTGGTAATAAACATCCCAAAATCCAATTTGATCCCTACTCAGTCCCTGGAATTTATAGGGGCGCTACTGGATACCACAAGGGCAAGGGCCTATCTTCCCCAGGCCCGTTGCCTTCGCTTGATGCAGTTAGCTTCTCAAGCAGAGTCAAAACCCCTTCTAACTGCTCAAGAGATGTTACAGTTGCTAGGCCACATGGCATCCACCGTTCATGTGGTACCATATGCTAGCCTTCACATGAGAGCAGCAGTGGATTTTATCCACCCAATGGACCCAGGCATTAGGCTGCCTGTCAGACAAAATAGCAAACACAAGTCGCCTCATTTTGTCCCTCCAGTGGTGGAAGTCCCCTCAGAACCTGTTGCTGGGGTGTCCTTTTCAACAGCCTCTACCCCAGGCAACTCTTAAAACAGATGCTTCTCCAATGGGCTGGGGAGCTCATCTTCAGGACCTCTCCACCCAGGGCATCTGGTCCCCACAGGAGACTTGTCTATATATCAATTTCTTGGAACTCAGAGCAATCTTCCTTGCTCTGCGAGTTTTCCACACCCTGCTCAGCCACAAGACAGTCCTTGTCCACACGGTCAATCAGGTAGCCATGTTCTCTATAAACAAGCAGGGAGGAACTGGCTCTCTTTCGCTTTGCAATGAAGCTCTGCGACTGTGGGCCCTCGCCAGAGAGCATCACATTCATCTTCTGGCAGTCTATCTTCCAGGTGTTCAAAACTCTTGGGCAGACAGACTCAGTCGAGTTCTGCTTCCACACGAGTGGTCCCTACATATGGACCAGGTATCCAAGATTTTTCAAATTTGGGGAACCCCGGACATAGACCTCTTTGCAAGTCCGTGAAATGCCAAACTTCCCCGGTTCTGTTCCAGAGCTCCGGCTCAGGGGGCTCAGGCAAGGGATGCTTTCCTCCTTCACTGGGGTCAAGACTTCCTGTATGCCTTTCCACTCATTCCCCTAATTCCCAAAACCCTGTTGAAGCTTCAGAGAGACAGAGGCCACATGATTCTTATAGCTCCACATTGGCCTCGGCAAGTGTGATACCCTCTGCTTCTACATCTCTCTCAAGCTCCCTCCCTAGAGTTAGGGTCTGCTCCAGACCTCCTCTTTCAGGAGGACAGAAAGTTGTGGCATCCCAATCCCCAGTCTCTGCATCTCAGGGCTTGGTTGCTGAAGGCCTAGATCTCCAGGATCTTCCTCTTTCTCAACAAGTGAAAGATGTTCTTTATGCTTCCAGAAAACCTTCCACTAGACGTTCTTACGCCTTCAAGTGGAAAAGGTTTACCATCTGGTGTTCTGGAAAGGGTCTTAACCCCCGTTCAATACCTCTGGAATCGTTGCTGGAGTATCTCCTACATCTGTCTAATGCGGGCCTTAAGACAAATTCAGTAAGAGTCCATCTGAGTGCTATTGCATCTTCCCTCAAGCCTTTAAATGGACAGCCTGTTTCCTCTCATCCCTTTGTAGCAAGGTTCATGAGAGGCCTCCTTTTAACAAAGCCTCCCATTAGACCACCCCCGGTGGCATGGGACTTAAATTTGGTTCTTGGTCAGCTTATGAAGCCGCCTTTTGAACCTTTAGCTACTACCTCCTTGAAATACCTTTCTTGGAAGGTTATTTTTCTCATTGCAATCACATCCGCACGCCGCATCAGTGAATTGCAAGCACTAGTAGCTAATCCACCTTATACAAGGTTCCATCATGACAAGGTGGTCCTTAGGACTAATCCACACTTTATGCCTAAGGTGGTCTCGCCTTTTCACCTCAACCAAGAGGTCTACCTACCTGTCTTTTTTCCAGGGCCTCATGCATCAAGTGCAGAGAGGAATCTTCATACCCTGGACTGTAAAAGAGCTCTAGCTTTTTACTTACAGAGGACACAACAACATAGAAAGTCTTCTCAACTCTTTGTTGCTTTTGATCCTTCTCATTTGGGACAACCAGTCTCCAAGAGAACACTTTCCAACTGGATTGCCCAATATATTTCTTTCGCCTATCAGAGCAAGAACATTTCTCTGGAGGGCCATGTCACAGCTCACAATGTGAGAGCCATGGCAGCCTCTATGGCTCACCTGAACTTTGTGTCTATCGACGACATCTGTTGAGCAGCCACTTGGGCCTCGGTTCATACCTTCACCGCCCATTACTGTTTGGACAAGGACTCCCGCAGGGATGCCTTGTTTGGTCAGGCTGTTCTCAAACACCTGTTCCATACTTAATCAACTCCTACCCACCATTCCTCATGGGATGCCAGAGATCCAGGTGGGGAAGTGCAGCCCTGTCCCAGGGACACACAACTTATGGGCTCTCTCCCGGCATCAAAAGCTAGGGAGTCCCCATATGTGAAGACTCATTCCTGCTTGTTCCTGGAGATAGCACAGTTACTTACCTGTAACAGGTGATCTCTGGGAACAGCAGGAATAAGTCTTCACAACCCACCCACCTCCCCTAGGAGTTGTCTCTCTCTCTCTCTCTCTTCCTTTCACTCTCTCTCCCTCTTTGTCTCAGCTATAAAACTTAACTGAGGAGAGACAGTTGGAAAGGCGGGAAGGCAGCACGCAGGCGCTGTGGGATGCTCCCAAAAGCTTTCTGATTGGATGCTGGGGAGCGTTCCCGCGCAGGCTCCGTCGGTACCGACGTACCCATATGTGAAGACTTATTCCTGCTGTTCCCAGAAATCACCTGTTACAGGTAAGTAACTGTGCTTTCAGGGGCCTGGAGCTGGGTTACGTGGAGAGTATGCCATCTAAGCCACAGTGCGTGATCTGTGGGTCTCGTCGCGGTGCAGTCTCTGACACGGGGCTGTGCAGAGGCTGCGAGTTGGAGGCGGCTTCAATGGAGAAGTCCGTGGAAGAGGGGTCCGAGGAGCTCAAAACAGTAACGGACCCGCAGCAGATAGGGTTGCAGGAGCAGCACTCACTGGAGGCTGTGGCAGGCCCTTTCATGGCTCTTGGTGGTCTCCCACCTTCTAATCTGTTGGCGGGTGGTCTGGAGGCAATTTTTTCCACAGAATTTGTTACCTTAATTCAGCAGGCCTTTGGGGCTGCTAACAAGGGATTCCCGGTGGCGGGCACTAGGCAGGGGCTAGAGGAGAAGAGACCAGGGATGCCCTTAAATGCGGGAGCTGCAAAGGTGCAGGCAAAACGGGCGAGATTGGAGAAGGACACGGTGCTGTCAGTAACATCTGAGGAGGGTTTCTCAGAAGAGGGTGAGCAGGAACTCGACCTCGAGGAGGAGTTAGGGGAAGGTGAGATAGCGGAGCAAGAGGACCAGGCACGGGTGGTCCGCATATTTCGTAGGCAGGAGCTGCCAGCGCATATATCGGAGGCGCTCAATATGCCAGTATTAGGAGTGACAGAGGAGTCGGCCTTGGAAGACCCCTTGCTGCAGATGTTTCGGAAGAGTCAGAGAGCATTTCCGGTACACAAGGTGGTCAGGGAGATGATTCAGGGAGAATGGGAGTCTCCCGAAGCGAGTCTCAAGGGAGCAAGAGTGATGGGTCAGCTTTACCCACTAATGGAGCAGGACAAGGAGTTGTTTCAGTCCCCGAGGGTGGATGCTGCGGTGGCGGCGGTTACCAAGAAGACTACCATCCCGGTAGAGGGTAGCGCGGCACTTAAGGATCCGCAGAATAGGAAGTTGGATACCCTGTTAAGACAGGTGTTTGATGTGTCCGCTCTGTCCGTACAGGCCTCTATTTGTGGGGCGTGGGTAGCCAGAGCATGTCTGCAGTGGTCTCAGCAACTCCAATGGGAGCAGGTGGACTTGGCAGCCTCAGAAGTGGCCAAATTGGAGTCAGGGACGGCATATTTGGCCGACATTCATTATGATCTTAGCCGAGGGTTGTCGAATAGTATGGTGTCGGTAGTGGCGGCGAGAAGGTATTTGTGACTGCGCAACTGGGCGTCTGATGGGTCGTCTAAAGCTATATTGAGTAAGTTACCGTTCAGGGGTAAGCTTCTGTTTGGAGAGGATTTGGATAAGTTAGTGAAGGACCTAGGCGAGTCCAGGGGGGGCCGCCTTTCAGAGGATAAGCAGAAACAGGGGTGGTCCAATTTGCCAGCTAAGACACCGTAGAGAGAGTCTCAACGTTTTCGATCTGCAAGGTTCAACCAGGGTCAAAGGGGCTGTGTTCCCTACAAAAGCCAGGGGTTTAGAGGCTTCAGAGGCGCAGGCAGAGGTTTTGCGGCCTCCGCCTCTTCGAATTTTAGAAAATCACAATGAAGCGAGGAGGACCCAGGCGGGCTTGGTCGCAAATGGAGGACGACTAAGAGAGTTTTACCCTGCCTGGGTCCAGATTACTTCCAATCAGTGGGTTCTGGAGGTTATTCGAGAGGGTTACACCTTGAAGCTACTTCGGCCACTGACCGACTCGTTTGTGCAGTCTCCTGGTGGAACGCTGCTCAAGGATGTAGCCATCAGACACATAGTGGATCGGCTGGTCGACCTCAATGCAGTAGTGCCGGTGCCCCGAGACGAATGCGGGTCTGGTCGATACTCCATCTATTTTGTGGTGCCGAAAAAGGAAGGTGCTTATCGGCCAATCCTGGATCTCAAAAGAGTGAATCGTTGTCTCCGAGTGTCCCATTTTTGCATGGAAACGTTGCGGTCGGTCATCGTCGCAGTTCGCAAAGGGGAGTGTCTGACGTCATTGGATTTGACGGAGGCGTATTTACACATCCCCATTCGGCAGGAACACCAGCGGTTTCTCAGATTTGCCCTTCCCATGGGTTATTTTCAGTTCCGGGCACTGCCTTTCGGGCTGGCGACAGCGCCGCGTACATTCACCAGAGTCATGGTGGTGGTGGTGGTGGCGGCAGCTCTCAGAAAGGAAGGCATCTTAGTACACCCTTATCTGGACGATTGGCTCATTCAAGCAAAGTCAAGAGCCAAGAGCGAGCAGCTCACAAGCAGAGTGGTCGCATTCTTGCAGAGCCTAGGCTGGATAGTCAATATGGCAAAGAGTGCGTTGACTCCCTCTCAGAGTCTGGACTATCTGGGGATGAGATTCGATACGAAGGTTGGCGGGGTGTTTCATCCCCGAGTGCTCGGGTTGAGGAAGCTGGTGCGCGAGTTCCTCAACAGACCGCGACCCACGGCATGGCATTACTTGCAATTGCTCGGGACGATGGCGGCAGCTCTCGAATTAGTGCCGTGGGCGAGGGCTCTCTTGAGACCGTTGCAGAGATCACTGCTCAGGCGGTGGTCGCACCAGAACGACTCGTTGTTCCGAAGATTGCCTTGTCCGATAGAGACGCGGTGGGTGCTAAAGTGGTGGTTGGCGCCAGGGTGTCTGGAAAGGGGGATGCCCCTGCATATGCCGGACTGGGTTTCCTTGATAAGGGATGCCACTCTGTTGGGCTGGGGAGCTCACTTCCAAGGCAGGTTCGTTCAGGGACAGTGGTCCGATTTGGAGAAGAGTTGGTCGATCAACAGGTTGGATCTCAGGGCAGTGGCGTTAGCTTTACGTGGGTTTCAACCTTCGGTGCGGGGGAGAGCGATTCGAGTGTTCTCGGACAACGCAACCATGGTAGCGTTCATCAACAGGCAAGGGGGCACCAGCAGTGTGCCACTGGAGTCGGAGGCCGAGCAGTTGTTCGAGTGGGTCGAACGGAATCTTCAAGCGCTATCGGCGGTGCACGTTGCAGGAATGGACAATGTCGAGGCCGATTTTTTGAGTCAGGTGAGGATAGATCCAGGAGAATGGATTCTTCATCCGGAAGTGTACGACATGGTGGTGCGTCGTTGGGGGTTGCCGGTAATGGACCTCATGGCAACCTTTCAGTTGGCAAAAGTCGGCCGGTTCTTCAGCAGGCGAAGAAAGAGAATGTCCGAGGGCCTTGATGCTCTCATTCAGGACTGGCCGGTGGACCAGCTCTTGTACGTATTTCCACCCTGGGTGTTGATAGGCCGCGTAGTGCAAAGGATCGAGAGACACAGAGGAATGGTGATCTTGATTGCACCAGATTGGCCGAGGAGACCTTGGTATGCGGATCTCAGAAGGCTGATAGTGGAGCGGCCATGGCGAATACCAGTCAGGAAGGATCTTAACACCACCACCACCCCCTCGTCATGCCTCAGGTGGATCGGTTTTCGCTTACGGCTTTGCTCTTGAGAGGGCTAGGTTGAGAGCGAAAGGGTATACAGAGGCGGTAATTAACACTTTACTGCAGGCGCGTAGGAGGTCCACGTCGTTGGCTTATATTTGTGTTTGGTGGATCTTTGAAGCTTGGTGGGTTTTTTTGAAACTTTGTTTTATTAAACATGTGATAGACAGGTTAACAGCCAACAGTGCCAGCAGGTACAAATCTCCCCTTCAACTCCACTTTCATCTCTCCCTTGCCCCACCCTGCAACCACCCACATATAACACACTTTGTAGTCTTGTCCACCTGCAGCAGCCAGATACAAACTTAAAACCAAAATCATAAAAAAAACTTAACCATAAGAACAATTAAAACTTTAAGAACAATTAGAACCTTGTGCCGAGTGCGAATGCTTCTCTCCCCCCCCCCCCGGGTCAGCCATTGCCTTCCATACCCCCCTCCTCCCTGCCCCTTCAAGTATGGGTCCCATATCTTATGGAATTCCCACTCCCTACCCCTCAATCTATATGTCAACCGGTCAAACTGGATCGCTTCCTTAATTTTCCTGTGCCAATCCTCCACAGCGGGTCCCCCCCCCCCCCCGTCTTCCATCTCCACACTATCACTACACGCGCTGTTAACTTGAGCTTCTCCTCCTGCCTCCTCTCCCACCTACCCACTCCCTCCCTTTCTCCTCCCTCCAACACCCAGTCCCTCGGCCCCCCTACTACCACCCAATCCCCTCCCTCCTTCCCTTCCCCATCCCCCCTTACCACCCCCTTCTGCACCATCCTCCAGAACCGCTGGATGACCTGGCAACCCCACCACATGTGCAGAAAATCTCCCTTTTCCCCACATCCTCTCCAGCACATCGCTGACCTCTGCCCCCCTACCCAAGCCAGCCTGCTCGGTGTAGCATATGCCCCATGTACTATTTGCAGTTATGTTTGCCTCCAAGAAGTAACCACCATAGTCTTGTAAATAGCCGCATATATCTTCTGCCACAGACCCTCATCCCACTCTACCTCCACCCACTTATGCCACCTCTCCCTATGACCCTGCCCCTCTCTATCCTCTGCCTCATTCAACAGTACCGTGTATATCTTAGAAATAATCCCCTTATCCTTATTCCCCTGGAACACCGCTACCTCCATCATTGTGCTAGGCCGGCTGATCAACCTCCGGTTCTCCCCCGTGTTGATAAAATGCCGAATTTGAAAGTACTGATAAAAGGGTATTTTCTTCTGTGTTCTCTTCTCCAGCTCACTGTGAGTGCACACCCCTCTGTGCTCCATACAGTCCCCAAACTTTTCTCTCATCCCCTGAAGCCAATCCGACCCCCCAAAGGGAAAGAAGTATCGCACCCTGGTCCATGCCGACACCGGGCTGGGAAACCATCTCCTGCCCTCCCCCCGCTGGTAAACCCTCCACATGGCCCCCAAAAACGGGTGCTGTCTCCCCTTTCCCCCTTGGTTCCTGGTCCCCTTTTCCCCCAGCCACTGAGCCAATGACAGGGCCCCCATTAACGTCCTTTCCAGGTCCACCCAAGCCGCCTCTCTACCTCTATGATAGTGATCCCTCCAGGCCCTAATGATACACGCCTGGTAGTACCACCTCAGGGAGTGCAACCAAACCCCCCCCCCCCCGTCCTTAGCCAGCCAAAGCTGGCTTGCCTTAATCTTGGCCTTCCTCCCCCCCATACAAATCTCCGCAGCTTCTCCTCCCATCTCCGAAATACCCCCCCAGGGATCACAACAGGCATCTGCGCGAAAATGAACAAGAACTTTGGTAACACACTCATCTTAATGGCCTCTATCCGGCCCACCCAACTCAACTGCAGGGACTTCCAACTTTCCAATAGTTTGCTGACCTGCTCCCCTAACATCTTATAATTAAGCTCGTATAGCCTCCCGGGGTCCTCCGATATCCGGACCCCCAAGTACTTAATACTCCCTGGAGCCCACTTAAATGGAAAGTTCACCATGGCCTCCCTCCTGACCCCACCCAAAGCCATGGCCTCCATCTTGGCCATGTTCACCTTGAAACCCGACACCCCCGCAAAACCCTCCAGCTCTTCCACCTACGCCGGGAGGGAGTTTACCGGGTCCGTCATGAATACTAATGTATCGTCAGCATACAACAGAATCTTATGCTCCCCCTGCCCTACCTGAACCGGTTTAATTTCCTTTCTGGCCCGTATTCGAACAGCCAGTGCCTCAATCGCAATCGCAAATAATAAGGGGGAAAGGGGGCATCCCTGCCGCGTCCCCCTCTGCAGGTCAAACCACTCCGAGCACTGCCCATTCACCAATATCCTGGCCACCGGATGCCTATAAAGGGCCCTTACCCTCTGCACAAAACTCTCACCCAGCCCCATCTTGTCCATCATAGCAAACAAAAACTCTCACTCCACCCTATCAAAAGCCTTCTCAGCGTCCAAGGCAACACACACTGCTGGTATTTGTGCCTCTTTCACATAGTGGAGAAGCCCCACCGCCCATCATACATTATCTGTTATTACTCGCCCCCTTATAAAGCCGGTCTGGTCAGGATGAATCAAGTCCGGAAGGATCCCCTCCAGCCTACTTGCCAACACCCTCGCATATAATTTCGCATCGCAGTTAATCAGCGCGATGGGTCTGTAATTTTCACATCTGTCCGGGTCTCTACCTTCCTTAGGAAGGACCACCACATTTGCCTGCGACATCGTCCCCGGCAGCGTCCCCCCCCCCCTCAGAAACCCGGTGAACAGCCTGGCTAGGAACGGCGCCACCTCTTCCCTCATCACGTGGAAATACTCCGCTGGATACCCGTCCTTCCCTGCCGCCTTCCCCCTGGGGAGCCGCCGAATTTCCCTCAGGACCTCCCCCTCCTCAATAGGCCGCCCAAGCCAGCTTGCCTGATCCTTACTAACCCTCGGAAGGTTCACCCCTTCTAAGTATTCCGCTATTTTCTCCCGACAGGCCTCTTCCTGCCCCGTGTATAGCTTCTCATAAAACCTCCGAAAGGCCCTGCAAATCCCCTGGTTATCCGCCACCCTTTCCCCTCCCTCATTCCTAACTTCCGCCACAATCCTACTTTCCCGCCGTTGTTTGAGCTGCCGTGCCTTGTTCCCTCCTTCCATAAAATTTCTCTTGGACGCCCGCATCAGCTTATCCAGCTCCTCCAAATCCAGCCTGTTAACTCTCGCCCTGAGCATAGCTGCCCGCACTCGAGCTGCTTTGGAGCCAGTCCTACTATGTTCCCCCTGCGCCTCTTCCAACTCCCTCATCATCTCCCGTCTCTGTTCCTCCCTCTCTCGCTTCCTCTGACTCCCCATCTGCATCATAATCCCTCTCATGTATGCCTTCCCACTATCCCAGACCGTGGCATCCGATACCTCCCCATTGTCATTCCACTCCAGAAACTCCCTCCAGGCCTTCTTAAGCCTCACTTTCCCCTCCTCCAACTGAATCAAAGCTATATTCCCCCTCCACGCTCCCTTCTGCCCCCCTTCCTCTCCTCCTCCGGGCTTCCATTCCCCTGTAACCATCCCATGGTCCAAGATCAGCACTGGATGCAGTTGCACATTCACCAGGGTCCCCAACTGTCCCTTCCTCCCGAAGAGCATGTCAATCCTCGAATAGCTCCCTAGTCTGGGTGTGTAACATGTATATCCCCTCTCCCCAGGGTTCTCCCACCGCCAAATATCCACCAACCCCCTTGCCTCCATGCACTTCCTCAGCTCCCTCCCCTCCCGTCGGTGCTTCTCCCTCTGATAATTGGACCTGTCCTCTGGGCCCGTCACACAATTCATATCCCCCCCGATAATCCACTCCCCCCGAGCATGCTTTTCAAAATCCTGCAGTACCTTCCTAAAAAAAGACCCCTTCGGCCCATTGGGTGCATACAGATTTAGAAAGGACACCTTCTTCTGGTCCACCTTTCCCACCACCCAGACTGCCCTCCCCATCGTGTCCCCTCCCGATTTATAGGGCACAAACTTCAGCCTCTTGTGCACCAGGATCACCACCCCCCTCTTTTTAGAGTTGTACGGTGCCCCAAACAGTTGCTCAAACCCCCGGGCCTTTAATTTTGCCTGCTCCTCCTCAATTAAGTGAGTCTCCTGCAACATGGCTACCTCAGTCTTATTCTTGGTCAGCTGCGCAAGAATCCTCTTCCGCTTGATAGGGCTATTGATCCCCCATACGTTATATGATGCAATTTTATGTCCCCCCATCGAAGATATATCTCACTTCCATCCACCCCCCCTCCCCGCTCCCAACCCCCAGGGACGGCATCAGCACCGGCACCCCCTCAGCACACACAACTTGCACCAACCATATCCCACCAAACTGTTCGTTCACCCCCCCCCCCCCCCGCCCTTCACACTTTTGCTGTTTATGTACCTCCATTAGCCCCTCTCCTTCCCACTCCAGCAGCCCCCCTCCCCCCGCACCCTTCTCCCTCTTGTCTTCCCCCTTCCCACCCGACCCCCCCTCCTTTTCCTCCCGACCCCTATGCCCTCCCCCCCTGTATACCACTTCCTCTACTTCACAAAGATATACCCAGCATGCCCCCCATGTCACTTACTGGAAACATATCAAGCATATCAAACGATCCCCACATACCTAGCCTCCAACCCCCCCTGTAACAGTCCAATACAGTTCATGTCTCCTCGTTCACTCTCCGGGGCTCTGCCTCCCGCCGTCCTCTCCGATCACCGGATGCTGGCTCCCCTCTCCATTCAAGCGTTCCGTCCTCTCCCTAGGCAAACTCTTCTGGGTCTTGAGATATTTATCCAGCAACTCTTTGGAGGCAAAGAACTTTCTCGATCCATTCACCAGCATCGTGATCATGGCCGGGTACCATGTCGCAATCTGTACCCCCTTTTTCGCCAACTGGTCTCTCAGCCTCAACAGATCCTTCCACCTCTTCACTGTCTCAGAGGCCAAGTCTGGGAATATATACACAGTCCAGGCTTTGTATTGTACGCTCTTAGTTCTCCTCGCCGCTCTTATTACATGTTCACGGTCCTGGAACCGCAGCATTTTAACTATTATAGCACGCGGGTCCATTCCCTTCTCCGGCCTACGCCGCAACTCTCTGTGGGCCCTTTCAATTTCAAACTGCGGCGTCGAAGGAGGGTCTGGGAAACAGGTGGTTAACATATCTTTCACAAAAGAAATCACATCGTCTCCTTCCGCCCCCTCCGGGACTCCGAAGATTCTCAAGTTGGTGCGTCGGTCCCTGTTCTCCATATCCTCCGTTTTTGCATGCAGCTAGCTTAGTTGCTGTTGCAGCGAGCTCACCACGCATTCCATCGAGGCCTGGGCATCCTCAGTCTGGCTCACTCTGCTCTCAACTTCCTCCAGACGCTGCCCGATCGTTGCAAATTTTTCCTCCAACTGGCCACACACTCTATCCACAATCTCCTCCTTCGATTCCTGGATTTCTCAGAGAATCGCTGCCAAGTCTGCTTGCTGCATTTCTTCGCCCTCCTCCCCACCAGCCCCCTCAGAGCTGCTCGGGGACACCGGCGCCGACTGCGCACCCACATTCGCCGCCACTTTCTTTCCTCCTCCCGCCTTTGCCGCATACAATTCTTTAATTGTGGAGCCCGGCTTAAGCTTCACCACCTTAGGCATTTTTTAGCATACAAGGGGGCCAGGAAGGAACCTCTCCTACCGATTTTATAGGAGTGCGGGTCAGGGAGCTCTCCTACACACGTCTCACTGCCTCCATGGCTAAACCGGAAGTGAAGCTTGGTGTTTAGACAAGCAGGTAAGCACAATAAAGGCGTCAATTCCGCAGATTCTAGCGTTCTTGCAAGATGAAGTTCAGAAGGGTCTAGCGGCGTCCACTTTACGAGTACAGTTAGCAGTGCTGTCCTGTTAAAGAGGGAAGATCAAAGGGGGAGCTATAAGAGCTCACCCCGATGTGAAGCGTTTTTTAAGGGCAGTGTTACTTTTGAGACCTCCATGTAGGCAGGTAGTTCCTACTTGGGATCTGTCTCTGGTTTTAGATGTGTTGGTGCGAGAATCGTTTGAGCCTTTGGCTAGGGCATCGTTGAAGGATCTTACCCTTAAGGTGGTCTTCCTAGTAGCAATCTGTTTGGCCAGGAGAGTGTTGGAGTTACAGGCCTTGTCCTTCCGGGAGCCATTTTTATCCTTTTACAATTCCAAGGTGGTGTTAAGGACCGTTCTGTCTTTTCTGCTGAAGGTGGTTTCGCCGTTTCATGTTAATCAGGTGGTTTCTCTGCCAGTTCTTGAAAAAGAGGCAGGTTCGTCAGCGGAGGAGCGTGTGCATCTGTTGGACGTGCGCCAGAGTTTGAAGAGGTATATTCGGCGGACGCAGGAGTTTCGAAGATCGGATAGACTGTTCTCTTCGGTGGGAGCAAGAAGGGAGAAGCAGCGTCAAAGGCTTCCGTTGCTAGATGGATTAAGGCGGCGATTTCGGCAGCGTATGTCTTAAAGGGTAAACGGGTGCCGGATGGGCTAAAGGCGCATTCGACGAGAGCTCGGGCAGCTTCGTGGGCTGAGTTCAAATTGGTGCCAGCATTGGATATTTGTAAAGCGGCGACATGGTCGTTGTTGAATACCCTTGTGCGACACTACTGACTGGACATGCAGGCGGCAAGGGATACCTGTTTCGGCACAGCAGTGCTTCAGGCTGGGCTAGCAGGTCCCTCCCGGTAATTTTCTTTCACTGCTCGATTACATAACCAGAGTTTCGGGACTAGACTGGAGGGACGATAAGGAAGGTGAAATTAGACATCTCCAGGAACAAGCAGGAATGAGTCTTCACATATGGGTACGTTGGTACCGACGAAGCCTGTGCGGGAACGCTCCCCAGCGTCCAATCAGAAAGCTTTTGGGAGCATCCCTCAGCGCCTGCATGCTGCCTTCCCGCCTTTCCAACTGTCTCTCCTCAGTTTTTGTTTTTCCGCGGAGCCGGCAGGACGTCCTCCTGTCACCGCAGAAAATTCTTATTTTTTATTTTTATTTTTATTGTGGTCGCGGCTGTCTTCCCGACGCCACCGGTACCGCCAGTGTTTTTCTTTTCTTTCTTGTAAGATTTTCCTTTTCAACAGAATATTTTTTCTTCATAGTGTCACGGGGTCTTAGGCCTTTCAGGCCTCCCCTATTTTTCCTTCATGGCCACGAAATGTTCAGTTTGTGGCGGTACAACTTTATGTTTAGACCCTCGAAGTCGGTGTCTAACCTGTTTGGGTCCTGACAACAGTTTGGTGAGAAGACATCTTCAACATCGAGAATCCCTCGATACACGGTTGCCCTCCAACTTCAGGGCACCATCCCCTTCTTCTTCCACTTTGATTCAGGTAACCCACAAACAGTCTGTTAAGACTAGCCAGTCCTCGAGTGGTACGTCTCATGCACAGCATGTAGACAGCTCCGGCTTTGCCCTCGATGGCCTCTTGGCTTCAAAACCCCAGCGGGAGTCTTCGGTCTCCAAAGCGGATAAGGGGTTTCAGGTTGTTCCTGGGGTTCACCCCCTACAGAACATACCTGAGCCATGCACGGTGGTAGCATCCGCTTTGAGCGGTACCGATACCCCTGCATCGGCACTGGTGTTGGATGAAACACTCCTCACCAGGTATCGTCATCTGGCCTCCTCGGTGCCTTCGGGACCGATGGATACGTCCCAGATTGTCTTTCCCTTATCGGTTCCAACACCGATACTGCCACCGACGTCGGTACCCTCCAGATGTGCATCGACAGCCTCGCTTCCTTCGATGCCGAGTCTGGAATCAATCTCCAGTTTGGAGGACTGGGTACCGACTCGCCTTGGTACCGTCTCGCGGCGGTACCAAAGGCTCGGTTCCGATGACTCGGATCCGCAACTCTCAGTTCCCCTGAGGCCGCTTGAGTTGCCACTGGTAGACCTTCATTCACCGGTATCGGACACGGTACCGAAGTCGGTACCGATGTCTTCATTACCCTCACAGTCGGTGCCTTCCATGCTTCGCTTCTCAGGCTCCTTACCCTCGATGCCGAGTTTGGAATCCATTTCTAGTCTGGAAGACTGGGTACCAATAGATTTTGGTACCGACACCGATCGATACCGGTGGCTCGGTACCGAGGATAGCAGCCGGAGGTTTTCGGTTCCCTCGGTACCGATTGAAGTATCTCTGATGACTACTCCGATGTCTTTGTCGAGCCCGACTCCGACATCGGTACCGGTATTGACTTCAGTACCGGTATCCACAGTAGCATCGTGGCATACTCCTACCAGGCTTTTTACAACAGCATCGCTCCATTCTATACCAAGCTTGGAGTCGATACCTGGCATGGACAATGTGGTAAGGAAGGTTGCTGTTCCTGACAACCAGTCCAAGCACCCATCCCTTAAACATTCCACACTGCACCCTGCAGGATCTTCTATTTCTATATCTCTGGATAACTCTGTGGGTGCTCAGGCTAGTTCTTTAGATCTAACCTGTCCAAGGGAGATTCCTGTTGGGGATCCCTCTTTTCAGAGTTTCCTCCTGGATATAGCAAGATCCCTTGCCATTCCTATTCCAGGACATGATCCTGCACCAGGCTCTGTTTCCACCAAAGCAAAGGACAATATAATGCTTCCTTTGCATCATTCCTTGCAGGATCTCCTTCTAGGAATCTGGGAAACACCTTTAAGGGTACCCCCACCTCCCAAAGCAACTGATCTCTTATATCAGGTGCCCCCCTCTCCAGGGTTCCAAAAGACTCAACTTCCTCATCATTCCATAGTAGTGGAATCAGCAATGAGGCAGATAAAGAGCAAGAAAAAGCACTCTTCTTATCCGCCAGGTCGTGAGTCTAAGACACTAGATGCCTTGGCGTCAAACCTTCCAGACATCTATGCTTTCTGCAAGAATTCTCTCATATATTTTTTATATGAGTCTTTCTCTTGAGGAGGTCAAAAAGCAATTACATCTTTTGACTCCTTTCCTTCCAGTTTCCAGGAGTGCAGACTATTCCTCACTGCTTAAGCATATCCAGAATATCTCTTGGTTTCTTTCTCGTGCTTCCCTAGACTCTTTTGAGTCTGTTAGCAGGACTTCTGCTATAGCTATAGGGGCACGACATAGAGCCTGGCTCCAAGCTTCAGCTTTGGCCAAGTGGGAACAGCGACGACTGGGACATACTCCTTGCACTGGAGAAAATCTTTTCAACAAGGAGTCTTTACGTCAGGTTACTCAGTTGTCCACTGATTTACCTGTTCCTAAGGGTTCTTCTACACCTTCTTCTGTCCCAGTAAGTAGGAAATGTCCTACCAAACTTTCTTCCCACAGGAGAAGAAGGTTTTATTCCTCACTTGCCCATCATACAGATGTTCCCCTACAGGGGAGCCATCGTCCTGGTCTGAAGAATCCAACTTTTCACCAGGCTCAGCAAACCCGGCCTCTGCAGGGTTTCTGATCAGTCATCATCAAATGCTTGTGACTCTTGGGGTTAGAATCTACAGTTGCTTCTTCTCAATAGAGGCAATCCACTGCTTCATTCTAACCCCTACACGTGGATCTCTTTCCAAAAGACATCCATTTTTTCTATTTCTATGAGCTGTCAGGATGTTCATGCCTATAGGTCACAGGTTTCTCCTCTTTTCCTGCTAAGGAAAGAGATCTGGCCACTATTAAATGGTAGTTCCTGTGCCAGCATGTATTTTTCCTTTCTATAGACTTACTACTTGGTAAGTCTTCTTCAGCTCTATTTTCTTCACCCTCTTACCAAGCTTTTTCCTCTGTAAGAGCGGAATTAATTACAGAGGGCTTTTTTCTTCAGCCTCTCTAGTTTTCTCACTTTCCAGTGTGGAGTTTTCCTCTCTGAGTTACCTCCTCTGTTTCCATCTTACTTTGGGGCAGCTTATCAGACATGTCCAGAGTTTCTACTCCTGTTCTGTCTGTTCTTTCTGTTTTTCAACAGTAAGATTCTTTCTGCTATCTTGCTAGCAGCTGCCTATGCAGGAGCCTTAATGTTTCGACCACTGGTTCTTGTCCACAAACAACCAGATTTGTCCTCCACTAACATTCTGTCTAGTCTTAGTAGTAGCTCCAAGTCAGTGCTTCCATCTATCTTGGAGATTATCTCACTACAAGCTTTATAGATGGTCTTCTATTTCTGCCATCTCCATTCTCCTGGGTTTGGCAGCATAGTTGGCAGAGATACCGGCTCTCTAACAGCCAGTTCTATCTCCTCATTCTCCTGCATCATGCTCTCTGCAATTCTACAAAGAAGCTTTCCACTATGGGCCCTTGCTAGAGAGCATGGGGTTTTTTTCTCCAACAGCTATCTTAGATGGTTAGAAAAGGCTTTTCAGTCATGTCTCCCATGACTAGAAGGTTCTCCCTTTTTTTACTATCTCCTTTTGCCATAAAGGACATAGGCCTTCTCTTACCTAAGGGCTTAAGGAGTTGCCAATTCCCTGCTTTGGTCCATAGCATTCCCAATCGGGGATATGTTCTTTCTCCTTGCAGCTCGTCCTCATGGTAAGAACGTATGATACTTTTTTGCCCTTCAGCAGGTCAACATGATACCTCATCCTTATCTGTCTTCTGTCTACTTACCATGCTAGAGTCGTATACGACTAAGGACTTGCTGGCTACAGATTGATATCATCCTCTGTTTTTCATATGACCATCCTGGTTATTTTACTAGCTAGCATCCTTGTGGATCATAACCAAGGGGAATAGATTCTCTATATATCTTCTCAAGTAGGTTGCACCTCCTTGTTATTAGATGAATCTTTCCTCTCCACATGTCCTATGTGAATTCCATGCTGTAGGCATATATCTGTCTGTTTAAATACAGACACCCATATTTAAGCCTACATATTCATATTTATCTTTGTGTGTATTTTATGCCCTTCCATATCTCACTATAGATATATTCTTATATATATATATATATATATATATGTATCTGATGAGATATTTTATTATAGATAGATCTGTCTCCACATACTTATCTATCTCACTATCTATGCTCATATAGCTATCTGTTTCTGACAGAGGGATTTTGCCCATACCTCTGCTATTCAGCAGGTTTGGGATTCTACACACACAACCACTCCTGTGGTAGTCAACAATTCTTATACCATAACCTAACAGGTTTAGGTACCTCTGAAGCTCTCCGTACCTAATATCTCTCCTAGCTTACCCCAGTTAGGAGAGATATTGTGGATCTTCAGATCTCCAGGAACAAGCAGAAATAAGTCCTCACATATGGGTACGTCGGTACCGACGGGGCCTGCGCGGGAAAGCTCCCCAGCTTCCCAGAAGGAAAGCTTTTGGGGCCTCCCACTGCGCATGCGCGCTGCCTTCCCGCCTTCCTGACCAACTCTCCTCAGTTCTTCTTTTTCCGCGGAGCCAGCAGGTCGTGTTCCTGTCACCGCTGAAGAAGTTGTTATTTTAATTTGTTTCTTTGGCCGCGTGTCTGCCTTCCACGATTCCGGACCGGTACCGCCGGTCTTTTTTCTTATTTCTTTACAAAAAAAAAAAAAATCTTATTTTCCCCACTTGGTGTGTTTCTTCTGTGAGGCCTCTAGGCCTTCACAGAATTCTCCCTCATGGAGAAACAAGCCTCTGGTTTTAAAAAATGCACCGTGTAGCGGTACTATATCAGTCACAGACACCCATGAATGGTGTCTTAAATGTTTGGGGCCTGACCATTCCATTCCGGATTGCCCATCCTGTTCTTTGATGTCTAAACATGGCTTACAAAACCGAGCAGCCAAGTTTCACATGCTGTTTTCTACAGATACTCCAACATCGACATCTTCCAGGTCTTCCTCTCCTGATGGATCTCAGGTAACCAAACATTCCTCTGGCAGGTCCTCAAAGGGCAAATCTCCCTCCAAGTATCGAGATGCCCCCGGGCTTGACCCTGAGGACCCTGCCCCAGCCAAACAACCCCGGCGGGAAGCTCCGGCTTCCAAAGCTCCTCCTATGGGGTTACAGGTTGACATCGATGGCACGGCCTCGACCGATCACCTGTTAGACTGTTCTGGGGTACCGGCTCATTCTTCCGGTACCGACATCCAGACAGTCGTGGCGTCTATGGATCATACAGTTCAATCCATGCAGCAGGCTATTATGGCTTTTATTAAAGCTGCGACGCCATCGGTACCGCAGCCAGCGGTACCGACTCCGGTTCCGGTACCACAACTGATACCGGTACCCAGGGCATCCACATCGACCAGGATACCGATTCCGGTTCCCGGTTCCGGGGTTTTTCCCGATACCGATCCGGTTCCGGGTACCCCCGATGTCGATACCGGTCGATACGCTTATCGATCCCTGGAAGCAAACAGACGATACTTCGAGTCTTCTGATGATTCTGATTCATCAGATGACTCTGCTGAAGTATCCTTAACTCTACTTGAAGAGCCCTCTTCTCCAAAGAGGAGAATGTCTCCTCCAGAGGATTTGTCTTTTCAAGACTTCATCCTTGAAGTGGCTAAAGGTCTCTCTATTTCAGTAACCTCTGAAAAAGAACCTAGAGCAAAAAAATTAGATATTTTAGGATACTCTAAGGTTCCCAAAGAGGCAGTCACCTTGCCCATTCATGAAATTCTTCAAGAACATATGATGGACTTATGGGAGACTCCTCTCACCCTATCTCCACATTCTCGTCGGTTGGACACCATGTATCGTGTCCCTCCTCCTGGTTTTCAAAAAACTCAGCTCCCTCACCACTCTATTGTGGTGCAGTCAGCTATGAAAAGGATAAAGAGTACCAAAAGACACTCTTCTACGCCTCCAGGGAGAGAATGTAAGACTTTGGATGCTTTTGGTAGAAAAATCTTCCAAGCAAGTATGCTTATTGCTAGAATCAATTCATACAGCCTCTATATGGGCATGTTTCTGAAGGAGATTGCATTGAAAATACGCCATTTTCTCCCCTTTATCCCAGAGGATAGAAAGGAGGAGTTCCTTCTTTTGCTAAAGCATACCCAAGGTATATCAAAGTTCTCCAACAGAGCAGCCTTTGACTCCTTTGAGGGTGCTAGCAGAGCCTCAGGTATTGCCATAGCGGCTCGCAGAATTGCTTGGCTCCAGGCCTCTGATCTAGAACCCTGGGTCCAGGATGGGTTGGGAAATCTGCCCTGTACAGGTGAGAATCTGTTTGGTAAGGAGTGGCAAATCAAAGCCACCCAAATGGATGCAGAAAATGCTGCTTTAGATAGACTTTCTAAGTCTACCTCTGCCCCTGTCAAGAAAAAATCTTTCAAGAAGCCTTTCTATAAGAAGGCCAGATTTGCTACAAATACTGGCCAACAATCTTCTGCAGCTTGCTTTGCTCCTAAGCGTCAGCAGCCTAAACAGGCCAGGGCAAAACCTGCAGGGGCTGCTGCAGCCCAGCAGTCCCAACCCCCTCAGGGTTTTTGACTCAACTCTAGAGAACTTAACCTTTCTGGCTCTAAAACATCCAGATCCTCTCACCATTCCAAGAAGGTTAACTCATTTTGCTCCCAGATGGGAGCAAATCACATCAGAACAATGGACCCTCTCTATCATCAGAGAGGGCTACAAACTACATTTCTCCAGCCTTCCTCCCCATACCATGGTGAGATGTTTCAATTCTCCCCCTTCTCTCCTGAATCTGTTAGGTCAGGAGGTTTAGGTTTAGGTTTATTTATTTGATATAACCGCCTTTCTGGGTAATCAAAGCGGTGTACAATCGATAAAATACGTAAAAATTCATAAAATACATAAAATAAAATTATACAAATAAAATTATAAAATACATAACATAAATTATACAAATCATAAAAAACATATTACATAAAACTTTGGGCAAGCCAGAAAGGAAAAGAAATATACAATTTGTGTAGAATACAAGCTGGTATGCAGAGAACACAAGACAGGATACAATAGGTAGGTAGGTACAGCAGAGATAGATTCACACAAAAGGGGAAGGGATATTGAAGGCCAGTGAAAAGAGATGAGTTTTTTTTCTTGAAAATTGTGAATTGTGGTTCCAGTCGGAGGGAAGGGGGAAGAGAGTTCCAATGTGCGGGACCAGCAAAAAAGAAAGCAGATAGACGCGTGAACTGAAGGTGAGCGCGGGAAGGTGGGGGGGAGGGCAAGGCGGTTAAGATGGAAAGAACGTGGAGTGTAGCGGGGGGAGTGAAAAGATAGGAGGTCAGACAAATAAGATGGGATACCAGTGTGATAGACTTTATGGAGTAAAGTCAGCAGTTTAAATTGAGAGCGAAGAGGTGACCACCCTTCTCGCCCAAAGGGCAATAGAAGAGGTTCCTCTTCTTCAACAGGGGTCAGGGTTTTACTCCCCTTATTTTCTTATTCCCAAGAAAACAGGGGGATACAGACCTATTCTAGATCTCAGAGAATTGAACAAATTCCTATGCAAGGAGAAATTCAAGATGCTTTCTCTAGGTACTCTCCTTCCATACCTACAGAGTCAGGATTGGCTTTGTTCTCTAGATCTCAAGGATGCGTACACACATATACTCATCCATCCATCCCACAGAAAATTCCTACGGTTTCTGTTCCAGGGAAAACATTTCCAATACAAAGTACTTCCCTTCGGTCTAGCCTCTGCTCCAAGGGTATTTACCAAATGCATGGCAATAGTAGCTGCATTTCTACGAGCCCTGGGAATTTTTGTTTTCCCATCCCTGGACGACTGGCTCATCTGAGCTCCATCTCAGTCTGAGGCTCAGACTTCCCTGGATCGCACCAGACGCATTCTGCAGTATCTGGGACTTGTGATCAATCTGCCAAAGTCTCAACTCGCCCCTACTCAGTCCCTGGAATTCATAGGGGCCTGGTTGGATACCACCATGGCAAGGGCCTATCTTCCTCAGGCCCGTTGCCAATGTCTAGTGCACTTAGCCTCCCAGACTCAGTCCAGAAGCCACTTGACTGCCAGGGAGATGCTACAACTATTAGGCCACATGGCCTCCACAGTACATGTGGTGCCCTATGCTCGCCTACATATGAGAGCAACTCAATGGACTTTGTCCACCCAGTGGACTCAAGCATCCGGAGCTCTCTCAGACCAAATAGCAAACTCCAAACGTCTCTTTTGGTCTCTCCAATGGTGGATGTCCACTCAAAATCTGTTGTTGGGGGCCCCCTTTCAACCATTGTTGCCCCAAGCAACCCTCACAACAGATGCCTCCCAAACAGGTTGGGGAGCTCATCTTCAAGATCTCTCCACTCAGGGCACTTGGTCTCCACAGGAGACCACCCTTCATATCAACCACTTGGAACTTTGAGCAATCTTTCTAGCTCTCAGAGTTTTTCATACCCTCCTCAGCAACATGACGGTCCTTATTCATACGGACAATCAAGTAGCCATGTTTTACATAAACAAACAAGGAGGGACTGGCTCTCTGTCGCTTTGCAACGAAGCTCTAAGATTATGGGCCTTCGCCAGAGAGCATCAAATCCATCTCCTGGCAGTATATCTTCCAGGAATCCAAAACTCTTGGGCAGACAGACTCAGTTGAGTTCTGCTTCCACACGAATGGTCCCTGCACATGGATCAGGTACTCAGAATCTTCCAGAAATGGGGGACCCCGGACATAGACCTCTTTGCAAGTCCGTGGAATGCCAAACTTCCCCGGTTCTGTTCCAGGATTCCGTGTCAGGGAGTTCAGGCCAAGGATGCCTTCCTCTTTCATTGGGGTCAGGACTTCCTATATGCCTTTCCACCCATTCCTTTGATTCCCAAGACTCTGTTCAAACTTCAAAGGGATCAAGGGTTCATGATCCTCATAGCTCCACGCTGGCCACGCCAAGTGTGGTACCCTCTACTTCTGCATCTCTCCCAAGCCCCCTCCCTGGACTTGGGAGCGACTCCAGACCTTCTGTCTCAGGAGGAGGGGACTTTGTGGCACCCAAACCCCAAGTCCCTTCACCTCAGAGCTTGGTTACTGAAGGCCTAGACCTTCAACACTTCAATCTTTCGCAGCAAGTGAAGGATATCCTCCATGCCTCTAGGAAACCTTCCACTAGGCGTTCTTACGCTTTTAAATGGAAAAGATTTTCCATTTGGTGTGCTCAACAGGGTCTTAACCCTCTAGCACTTCCTTTGAATTCTCTTTTGGAATATCTCCTGCATCTCTCCAATGCAGGACTCAAAACAAATTCGGTAAGAGTCCATTTGAGTGCTATTGCAGCATTCCTTAAGCCCATCAATGGACAACCTGTTTCCTCTCATCCTCTTATTGCAAGATTCATGAGAGGCCTAACCTTAACTAAACCTCCCATTCGACCTCCTCTGGTGGCATGGGACTTAAACTTGGTTCTTGGTCAGCTTATGAAGCCACCCTTTGAACCCTTAGCCACTACCTCCTTGAAATTTCTTTCCTGGAAGGTTATTTTCCTTATTGCAGTCACCTCAGCTCGCCGTATCAGTGAACTGCAAGCTCTAGTGGCTAATCCACCTTATACAAGGTTCCATCATGATAAGGTGGTCCTTAGGACCAATCCCCACTTTATGCCTAAAGTGGTCTCCCCTTTTCATCTTAATCAAGAGGTATATTTACCTGTCTTTTTTCCAGCTCCTCATGCATCCAGTGCAGAGAGGAACCTTCATACTCTAGATTGTAAAAGAGCTCTTGCCTTTTACCTCCACAGGACACAGCAACATCGAAAGTCTTCTCAGCTTTTTGTTGCTTTTGATCCTTCTCATTTAGGACTTCCAGTCTCTAAAAGAACACTGTCCAATTGGATTGCTCAGTGTATCTCTTTTGCTTACCAGAGTAAGAACCTTTCTCTGGAGGGCCATGTCACCACTCACAATGTGAGGGCCATGGCCACCTCTATGGCTCATCTAAACTCTGTGTCCATTGACCAGATCTGTCGAGCAGCCACCTGGGCCTCGGTTCATACCTTTACAGCCCATTACTGTTTGGACAAGGACTCCCGCCGGGATGCCTTGTTTGGTCAGGCTGTCCTCAGACACCTGTTCCATTCTTGAACAACTCCAGCCCACCTTCCCTGAATGGATGCCTGAGATCCATAGGAAGATGAGGAATCTTTCAGGGTCTCATACCCTTCAGGGGATCTCCCGGGCATCTCAGCTAGGGAGTCCCCATATGTGAGGACTTATTCCTGCTTGTTCCTGGAGATAGCACAGTTACTTACCTGTAACAGGTGATCTCTGGGAACAGCAGGAATTAGTCCTCACAACCCACCCACCTCCCCTAGGAGTTGTATCTCTCTCTCTCTTTCCTTTCCTCTCTCTATTGTCTCAGCTTTAAACTCGAACTGAGGAGAGTTGGTCAGGAAGGCGGGAAGGCAGCGCGCATGCACAGTGGAAGGCCCCAAAAGCTTTCCTTCTGGGAAGCTGGGGAGCTTTCCCGCGCAGGCTCCGTCGGTACCGACGTACCCATATGTGAGGACTAATTCCTGCTGTTCCCAGAGATCACCTGTTACAGGTAAGTAACTGTGCTTTACTCACAGGCTTAACGCCTCAGGCATTTGTCTTCATCCTAGGATACAAGGGGTTCCCATACCCTCTCTCCTCACAAGGACTGTGCTTGTTTGTCCAAATCGGTCAGCCTTTCTCTTTTTGCTCCCAAGAGTGAGATACTCTGCCGCCAAAAGAGTTTGGTTTATACCATACAGCTTTCGCTGAAGGCCCACCGTTTTTGTACTACCCCAGTTTTTTTCTACCAGGGGTGCCTGTTACCCTTCAGGATTCTGACCTCCTCTGTTTTTCCTACAGGTTTATTACCTCCACTTTCAGTGAGGTCCTCTTCACGGTTCCTCTACTGGCTTCCCAGTAGATCCATGAACCTCCATACTTCTATGAAATCCTGTTGGCGGAGGTCCATATTGCAATATTCTTTGCAATATCATTAATAACAATCATTATCCACACATGGACTCCTTTCCTGCAGTCCTGTGCTAGGTTAGCTGTTCCACAGCATCTTTTTTCTTCAACTCCTACCCTCCATCCTCAGGATGCCTGGTGTTGTGGGGGATAGCATGTTCCAACCTATGCCATACTCGGACTCCAGGCATCTCAGCTTGGGAGTCCCCATATGTGAAGACTCATTCCTGGTTGTTCCTGGAGATAGCACAGTTACTTACCTGTAACAGGTGATCTCTGGGAACAGCAGGAATAAGTCTTCACAACCCACCCACCTCCCCAGGAGTTGTATCTCTATCTATCTTTCCTTTCCTCGCTCTCTCTCTCTTTGTCTCAGCTATAAAACTCATCTGAAGAGAGACAGTTGGAAAGGCGGGAAGGCAGCACGCAGGCGCTGAGGGATGCTCCCAAAAGCTTTCTGATTGGACGCTGGGGAGCGTTCCCGCGCAGGCTCCGTCGGTACCGATGTACCCATATGTGAAGACTTATTCCTGCTGTTCCTAGAGATCACCTGTTACAGGTAAGTAACTGTGCTTTACCTGCTAATTATTGTTCCTTGAGGAACTCCAGTCTAGTCCCGTATCTCCCCCGGGGGATTGATGTTTGAAGGGCGGCCTGAAGCATTTGAATTATCACAGGTGAGTAGTATTTTGTTTTCTAAAGGGATTATGATATAAGGGTATTCTACCTTGGTCCCTTTGCTCCATACAGGGGAGAGAGCAGGCCTGAACGGTTCAGACCTCAGTTGGGTCGTTAGTTAGTTTAACGTTAGTTTTTGAATGATGTTATTACTTAATTGTTGCTCCGGTGAGTCTGCTTTGTCAATAGGTTACTGGAAGAAGGAGGCGGTTCCGTGGTATATATACTCCAGTGACATCAAAGCGATGACGTTTTTTATCAGTCTCCAAGCTGCTGGAAGAGGTGCACAAACCAGAGTTTCGGGACTAGACTGGAGTTCCTCAAGGAACAACAATTAGCAGGTAAGTCTAATTTCACCTTTTCTCATAAGCAACACACATGAAATAATGGCTCCTTGAAGAACCACTTTGGCAGTCTTCCAGAACAACTGAGGAGCTGTTTCATGCTTTTTATTAAATACCATAAAATCGTCCCACTGGGCACACATATAGTTATTAAAATGAGGATCAAAATTTAGCTCAGTGGGCATCCTCACAGCTGAGGTCATCAAACCTTCAAAAATCATAGACCATTTCTGCTGGAATAAACCTGCAGCAACAAACTATGAGACACCAAAAAATAAGTCTGCTCTGAGAGAGATACATGTGTATATTTCCGCTTTCCAGAATGAAGAATGTGCCACACCCCAACAATCATAGTATTTTTGCCCAGGGAAATCAGAATCCTTATTAAGTAACACATAAACTATAATTTCTACCAGGGAATGCATAAATAGAGGCGAACCAAACCTTTTCCCCAAAAATCTTACCAGTAAGAATAGCATTTCCATATTGCCCCTCCAGTCCAGTCCAGCACGTTTGGGTTGCCTCCCTCCGGACTGAGCATGCCTACAACTTTTGATTGCACAGTAGAAGAACACCCTTCTTGGAGCCCAAAGGGCAGTAACTCAGTCCTCGGCAACTGAAGGAGGAGCCTCTGCATGGCTAAGCTTCACTGAAGGGTCTTGGTAGCTATCTTTTTCTGCAATCTGATCCACTGAGAGTTTGAGCAGACTTTTTGAGAGCTGGGTATAACTGTGCCTTTGCAGTGGCAGTAGAGAGGGCTGATAAGGAGGTCTGACTGCCAGGTTCCTTAAGTGGGTCTGACAGGGCCCAGGGATTTGTAATAAATATCTGGAATGCCAGGTCCCTTTCTCCTCCAGCCGGACAACCCTGCATTCTAGATAAGTTTAGCAAGTTGAGTTCTTTAGTGTGCTGTTTAGTTAACTGAAGCAATACAGTTGGGGGATGGGAGAGAGCACACAGGTTTAGATGACAGTGTTTTTCACCGGAGGTTGACAGCAGTGCTTTGGCAGTCTCTGTTCCCAGTCGGCAAAAAAGTGCGTCGGGTGAGTGCAATAGTTTCTCTAAGCTGTTTCTCTTTGGTGTTCGCTGCCCTCTCCCCCCTCCAGTGCAGGCAATCGATGTGCAATCCCGCCAAAGGTCTTGTTTTTGCATGCGGCTGGGCTCAATTTGTTGTGCCACGTGTGGAGGTGTTCAGAAGGTGTTGGCAGTAGGAGTCTGCCGCATGTGTGCAAGGGCAGGACAGTCGACCAAATTTGTTTTTGGAGTCAGGGCCATGGATTGGCAGTCTGGGACCTCTGAGCATGATGAGGCAGCTTTCCCCAATGCTGCGGTTTTGGTGAGAAACACAGCCATTAATGCTCAGATTGCCATTCTCAAAGAGGGTACAGAAAATGGTGGTAAAAAGATGGCTGGAAAGCAGAAGAAGAAGCAGGCAGCCAATCCAATTCTGGGGACTGCAGAGCTGATTCTTCAGGTGCCAGATGCAGTTTTTACACCCATTTTTGTATTGCTGATGCATAAAGTGTACTCTTTAAAGCGCACACAGCATTCCCTGCGGTTAGCAACTTCGGACAAGAGCATCAAGGAACTGGTACCTGACCACTCACAGGGCAGTGGTCCCAAGGTAGGGGAGCCTCTGCTGAAGTGCCCATGAAGGGAGGACTTTGACTGGGAGTGTCAGGTTTCCCCCTTATCTCAGACCTCCGAGGATCCCATGGAGGGACCCTTGGATCTGCTTGGAGAGGCTGGATACCAAAGGCTGGAAGAAGAAGAGATCCTGCAGAGGGAGCATCCCAGCAACATGAAGGTGTTTCACTAGTATGAACTAGTGGCCTTAATTAGTAACTCGCTGGTGGCTCTGAACATTGTTCCCGTGCCTGCAGTGTTGGAAGAGCCTTTGGAGGATCCTTTGTTGCAGAGGTTCAGAACAGCACAGAATGTTTTTCCGGTGCATAGAGTAATTAAGAAAATGATTGAGGAGGAATGGGAAGTGGCTGAGGTGGCAAAGCATCGAGTCGTTTGTATCCCATTCCGTAGGAGCAGAGGGAGCTCCTCAAGATGTCCATGGTGGATGCGCTGGTCTCGGCGGTGACCAAGAAGGCCACAATTCCCCTGGAAGGGAGTGCGGCCCTAAAGGACTTGCAGGATCGCAAGCTGGAGTCGTTCTTCAAACAGACATTTGACACATATGCTGTCACTCTGCAGGCCGTGATCTGTGGGGCTTATGTCTCCAGGGCCTCCATTCGCTGGATTCAGAGTTTTCCAGAGGCTGAGCTCTCTTGAGAGGAGGATCCAACGACAGCAAACTGGAGTCGGCCTCAGCATATTCAATGAACACTTTTCATGATAACGTCCGGAGATCTTTCAAGTCTGTGGTGTCTGTTATTGTGGCCAGGCGTTTTCTGTGGTTACATAACTGGGCTGCTTCCCTGTAAAGGTAAATTACTATTTTGGGAAGCTTTGGACAAGATAGTTAAGGATCTTGACAAGACAAAGAGGGCGAAATTGCCGGAGTGCCCTAAGACTCCAAAGCCGGGGAGTGCTCCTAGAGTTCAGCCGAGAGATTTTAAAAGGTTTGCTCAGCCTGTTTTGCTCCCTACCAGCGGGATCGCTACTCTCCTAGAGGGCAGCCCTTTTGAGGCTACCAAGGGACAACAGGGAATATTTTTATCCCCCCGCTTCCACTAAGAAGCTCCAATGAAGCGAGGCAGACCCAGGTGGAACTATTACCTTTAGGGGGTCGGCTACAGCAGTTTTATCCCACCTGGGCCACAATTACCACAGACCAATGGGTCCTGGAGATAATCCAAGAGGGGTATATCTGGAGTTTGCACACCCTCTTGCCGACGCCTTTGTGCAGTCGTCCTGCAAGGCTCTGGTAAAGCAGCAAGCAGTTCAGGAAATGCTGCAGCGCTTGTTACATCTGCAAGTGGTGGTACCCGTTCCTAGAGACGAGAGCGGATCGGGTCGGTATTCGATATATTTTGTGGTGCCAAAGAAGGAAGGTTCTTTTCAACCCATTCTGGATCTCAAGCACATAAACAAGGCCTTGAGGGTGCTACACTTCCACATGGAGACCTTCTACTCGATTATCCTCGTGGTGAGGTGGGGCAAGTACCTGTTGGCTCTTGAACTCACGGAGGCATAGCTGTATATCCCATTACAAAAGGAACACCAGCAGTACAGTCAAACCTCGGTTATCGGTTGCCCCGGTTTTCGTCGGTTTCGGTTTTCGACGTCTTTTCCCCACTCAGATGTTGTCTCGGTTTTCGTCGATAGCCTCGGTTTTCGTACAGCCCCCCCCCCCCCGATTCACCGATCGCGTGTGCGTGTGCCTGCAAACAGAGTACACTGCCTGCCCAGTCCCGGCAGCATTACCCCCCCCCCCCCAGGACTCACCGATCGCGTGTGCGTGAAGGAGATCTGGAGATGACTGGAGATTGGCAGACTTCAAACCCAGCTGTTGCGTGTGCCTGCAAACAGTACACTGCCTGCCCAAGTGAGCAACATCCTCGAGCCAGACATGGAAGGATTGTAGAGAGGAAGGCCCCGATCTCTCCACCGCCTGCCTGTTCTCTGGAGCGCCCCCTCAGGCTCGGAGGTAGCAGGAGATGTTGAGGGGTAAGCAGGAGATGTTGAATGAATGTGGCAGGCAGTTCTTTCTCTTGCGGGGTATGCTGTTGAGACGGAGTCAGCGATCACATTGGTGTCCTAAGGTATCTGTGTGTTTGCTGAGAGAAGTGACAGGAGCTGTTCTACTGCTGGCTCAGACTTCTCATTGTCAATTTCTCATTGTTTTCTGTATGTAAAAATATAGTTATTCTCTATAAAATGTACTTTTTGTCAATATTTTTGGGTGTCTGGAACGGATTAATTGAATTTACATTATTTCCTATGGGAAATCTTGCTTCGGTTTTAGTCCGTTTCGGTTTTAGTCAGACTTTTTGGAACGGATTAATCATGAAAACCGAGGTTTGACTGTATATCCGATTTGCAGTCCCAATGGGGCATTTTAAGTTCAAGGCACTGCTGTTTTGCCTAACTATGGCTCCTCGGACGTTCACCAAGGTCATGATGGTGGTGGCAGCATCTCTGAGATAGGAGGGGGTGCTGTTGCACCCCTACCTGGATGACTGGCTGATCAGAGCAAAGTCCAGGGCTGAGGGCATGGTGGCCACACAGAAGGTGATGGCATTCCTGCAGCATCTAGGTTGGGTAGTCAGCTTCGCCAAGAGCAAGGTCAACCTGGTCCAAGACTTGATCTGCCTGCAGGCTCGGTTTGATACCATGGTAGGGTTCATCTTCCTTCCTGAAGAGAGAGCACAGAAACTCCGGAGTCAGGTCAGAGATTTTCTCTGTATGAGGGCACCCTCAGCATGGTACCTACCTACAGCTATTGGGCTCCATGGCGGCAATGCTGGACCTGGTGCTGTGGGCCCCGAAAGGGTGGTGGATGCTTGGAGTGCCCTCCCGATGGAGGTGGTGGGGGCGTGCAGTGACTGAGTTCAGGGTGGCATGGGACAGACACAGTGGATCCCTTTACAGCAACAGGATAAAATCAAAATAAACGTAACTATCTAATTTCTCAACAAACAGGAGTGTCCTACACGGAGCAGTGGGTTCACCCCTAAACATGGGGAGGGGTGACCTGCATGGAGCCATCTTACTGGGCAGACTAGATGGACCATACTGGTCTTTATCTGCTGTCATTTACCATGTTACAATGTTACATGAGGCTTCTTCAGAGGGCACTCCTCTCTAGTTGGGCTCCACAGCATTACCCGTTGTTGATGAAACTGGTCTGTCCACGGGCAACCAGGGTATTGCTGGACTGGTGACTGGCCAGAGTATCTAGCGGCAAGGACGCCACTGGAGTTACCACATTGGATTCTGATGATGACCGATACGAGCCTCTCAAGGTGGGGAGTGCATTATGAGTTGAACATCACTCAAAGTCTGTGGTCCCTAGAAGAGAGGTTGTGGTCCATCAATCTGCTAGAGCTGAAGGCGCAGGTACGGCACCGAGCAATACGGATCTGCTCTGACAATGTGACAACAGTAGCTTACATCAATCGGCAGGGGGGCACAGGCAGTGCGGCCCTGGCAGAGGAGATGGGTCATTTGCTTTCTTGGGCGGAGGCCAGACTTACATCCCTATCAGCAGCCCACATAGCAGGCAAGGAGAATGTTGAAGTGGATTTTCTCAGTCATCACCGGCTAGACCCGAGCGAATGGGAGCTGAACGCAGTAGTTTTCCACAAGATCACCAGATGCTGGGGAGTGCTGGTCATGGATCTGATGGCTACCTTTTCCAATGCCAAAGGCCAACCGGTTCTTAGCAGGCACAAGGTGCTGATGTCCGAGGGACTCGATGCTCTGGAACAGAGGTGGCCAGCAGAAGGGCTCCTGTATGTCTTTCCTCCATGGGCACTCATAGACTGTCTCCTGCTGCGCATAGAGTGCCATCGTGGAATTTTGATTCTCATTACACTGGACTGGCCTTGCAGGCCAAGGTATGCTGACCTGCTCAATCTCCTAACAGATAGTCTGTGGCGGCTGCCCAGCTATATCAATCTGCTATTGCAGGGCCCGATTCTTATGTCACAGGTGGATTGGTTCTTGCTTATAGCATGGCTCTTGAAAGGGCACAGCTGAGGCGCAAGGGTGGTTCGCCTGCGGTGGATGCTACCCTCCTGAAGGTGTGGAAGAGATCCACCTCGTTGATGTACATCATAGTGTGGAGAGTATTTGAGGACTGGTGTGTGGAAAATGGAGTGCTTCCCCTGGCAAAGTCTATTCTGGATCGCCTCACTTTTCTACAGGCAGGCTTGGACAAGGGACTGGCCTTAGGATCCCTGCAGGTGCAGGTAGCAGCACACACCTGTTTCCAGGGTCAGGTACCAGGGCACCCGATAGGGGTTCACCCAGATGTGGCACGTTTTCTTCAGGCAGTGAAGCAGCTGCGGCCCCCACAGGATCTGGTAGTGCCACCTTAGGACCTCAACTTGGTGATCCCCATTCTAACAGAGGAACCATTTTAGCCTTTATCCTGGACTTCTTGAAGGTGGTGGTCTTGGTGGTGATTTCTTCAGCTCAAAGGGAATCTGAGTTCAAGTGTTGTCCTACAAGGAATCATATTTGGTGTTGACGAAGGAGAAGGTGGTGTTGAGGGCGGTTCCATCCTTACTGCTCAAAGTGGTCTTGTTGTTTCACATGAATCAGGTCATCTTGCTGCCCGGTTTTTCGACCCGGGATAGTTTGGGCGTACGCAGAGTTTTGAAGCACTATTTGAAGCGTACGAGTTCTTTCTGTAAATTGAATAGGCTCTTTCTGCTGTTTTGGGGTCCACAAAAGGGTGAAGTGGTCACCAAGGCTTCGATAGCATGCTAGGTGAGGGAGGTGATTACTTCTGCCTACCTCCTCAGGGTTAGGTTGTTCTGCAAAGGCTCCAGGTGCACTCAATTAGGGCACAGGCAGCGTCCTGGGCAGAATTCAGCTTGGTCCCACTGGCAGAGATTTCCAAGGCAGTGACGTGGTCTTCTCTGCATACCTTTACCCGTCATTACCATTTGGATGTGCAAGCAGCCAACAAAACATGCTTTGGAGCCGCTGTGCTGCAAGCCAGACTTGCAGGTTACTCCCTTATTAGATACTGCTCTGGTACATCCCACACGTGCTGAACTGGACTGGAGGGATGATATGGAAGGCAAAATTATACCTTACCTGCTAATTGTCTTTCCTTGAATCCCTCTCCAGGATCCTCCCTGGGTTGTTTGATGGCTCCATGTCAGCATATTTCAGGATCTGTGAAACAGAGCATGTCCGGCTCGGCAGAGGGAGGAGGACCCTGTGAAAAAGGGCCATCAAGTTACATTCCAGGGTCTCTTGCCTGGTTATGATGGTTAAGTAGGACTGGGCTATGGTCGTGTCTCTGTGCTTTGTATATGGTTCCGTTGGAGATACAGTAATAGATTTTGAAAAAAAAGAAGAAATATAAACATTGCATAGCCAAATACCAGTGCTCTGCCCTCTTCAGTTCTGTTTTGTTAATAGATTTCTGGTCTTTCAGCTCCAAAGAAGCTCTTTCACTGTGACATCAAAAGTTGTAGGCATGCTCAATCCTCATCTGCTGAAGGAGGGAGGCAACCCACATGTGCTGGATTGGACTGGAGGGACTCAAAGAAAGACAATTGGCAAGTAAGGTTTAATTTTGTCATCTCCCCTCATTATCCAACTGCACCCGCTCCTCAACAAAGGGAACTTGCGTATGAATCAAATTTGCCACACCAGTTCTTTTGGACATGGGTTCCTTGGAATAATAATGGCCGACCCAGACCTGCTGTAACTTAAGATGCTCTTTATCAGAGAGATGGGTATCCTGAAGCAGAACTATTCCTGTGCCCTGCTTCCATAACCCATTTAGGATCTTTATACTTAATTGGAGAATCAAGGGACCCCAACATTCCAAGCAAGAACATAAGACATGCCATACTGAGTCAAACCAAGGTCCATCAAGCCCAGTATCCTGTTTCCAACAGTGACCGGTCCAGGTCACAAGTACCTAGCAGGTTCCACAATGCTTGTCCTGGGACAAGCAATGGATTTCCAGATTCCTCTTTAATAATGGTTTATGGACCTTTCCTCCAGGAACTTGTCCAAACCTTTTTTTTAAACCCAGCTACACTAACAGCTTTTACTACATCCTCTGGTAAGAATTCTAGAGTTTGATTATACATTGAGTGAAAAACTATTTTCTCTTATTAGTCTTAAATGGGTTACATTCTAGCTTCATTGCGTGTCACCTAGTCTTTCTACTTTTTGATGGCATAAACAATTGATCTATGTTTACCTGTTCCACTCCATTCATTAACTTATAGACCTCTATCATATTTCCCCTCAGTTTGCCCTAACCTTTTAAGCCTTTCCTCATTACCATTTTGGTGCCTCTTCTCTGTACCTTTTCTTATTTTGTTATTTTATTTATTTTATTTAATGTTCTTATATACCGCGCTCTTTCTCATCAGCGCGGTTTACAGTAAACATAAAGTGCTCACAGATAGCAACATGCTGTCGTGAGCTTACATGTAACAGGAGATCTAACAGGATTCAACTTAGGAAAACTTATATCCTTTTTAAGATACAGTGACCAGAAGTGTACACAATATTCAAAGTGTGGTCGCACCATGGAATGATACAGAGGCATTATAATATCCTTGGTTTTGTTCTCCATTGCTTTCCTTATGATTCCTAGCATTCTATTTGTTTTCTTGGCTGCCCTGCACACTGTGCGGAGGGTTTCAACGTGTTATCAACAATGACGCCTAAATCTTTTTCCTGGGTGGTGGTTCCTAATGTGGAACCTTGCATTGTGTAACCACAGTTTCGGTTGTTCTTTCGTAGGTGCATAACTTTGCACTTGTCCAGTTAAATTTCATCTGCCATTTCAATGCCCTGTTTTCAAATTTATCAAGATCCACTTGCAATTTTTCACAATCCTCTTGTGTTTTAACAACTTTGAATAACTTTGTGTCATCTGCAAATTTGATCATCTCACTCATTATTCCCATTTCCAGGTCATTTATGAATATGCTAAAAAGTAGCAGACCCAGCACAGATCCCTGAGGTACTCTACTATTTACCTTTCTTCATTGAGAAAGTTGCCTATGTAGTCCTATGCTCTGTTTCCTTTCTTTTAACCAGTTCCCAATCCACAACTGTATACTGCCTCCTATCCCGTGACTTTAATTTCCTCAAGCATCTCTCATGAGGGACCTTATCAAAGTCTTTTTGAAATTCCAGATACACTATACCAACTGGCTCACCTTAGTCTACCTGTTTATGCACACCTTTAAAAAAATATAACAGATTAGTAAGACAAGACCTTCCTTGGCTAAATCCATGTTGGTTTTCTCCCATTAAATCATGGCTATCTACATATTAATTAATTTTGTTCTTTAGAATAGTTTCTACCATTTTGCTCAATACTGGCATTGAGCTCACCTGTCTGTAGTACCTCTGGGATCATTTTTAAAAATTGGCGCTACATTGGTGATTCAGTCCAAAAGCAGAGAAAGACCATGGCCACACTGGGTATGTCTTCAAAAAACAAAAAGTTTTATTGAGGGGAACCGACTTGGCCAGGTTTTGGCACTGAGGCCTGCATCAGGGATCTAAAAACATAAAAGCATATATACATAACCAAAGAATTATATAAAAACAATTCTAAAAAACATCCCAAGAATTTTAATTAATCATATATATTAAAAAGGAAAAAAAAACATATGAAACTAAAGGAGAATACAAACACAACTACAAACACAAATACAAACACTGAAAATACATTTATAGCAAGTACACAATAGCTGGTCACAAAATAATAACAACAAGAATATTATTGAAACAGTTACCAGTCACATATATTGGAAGGTTCCACTTGCGGTAACAGTGCAAGCAAAAAGTAAAAATGCAATGTGTGCAAAAAGTAGTAAGGTATAAAATATAACCTACAAAATAAAATAATATATCATTCATAAAATGGCATAAGCCATAAATTATGTATCAACAAAATACTACTACAAAATAACTCCTTGACAGTACTTACTGAATGTGAACAGAAACAGTGCAACAATAAAAGTTGATCACAACGCTGTTTTGTCACAACCAAAGTTGTTCACAACACTATTTTACCTGCAAGAAGAGAGGAAAGAGCAACTGCTATACAAAAGCAATAAGTACACACCATTGAAAACATTTGGTATTATGGTCTGAAAAAGAAGACGTTCTACTCAATAAACTTTTTCAAAAACAAAGCAAAAGGTCCTACACGCTGGATAAAAAACTAAAAGCCTGCTACAATGCATGAGAGTGCTGTAAATAAGCTAGTATCAAACCAAAAGGACCTACAAAAAAGAAACAATAGTAAAAAAAAGGTACAAACTAATGAACGTGATGCAGTGGTGGGGAAATGAAAAAGGAGGTGGCTAGGGCACCTGCAGCTCAATACTCAGAAACAAAAACGTAAATTGTATCTTGATTTTCAAATGACTAAAAGCAGAGGAGACTAAGTATACAATCGGGTATCAATAACTAGCTAAAAACTGAAGACCCAGAATTCCATCAAAAGAATAATGCACGATTTAAAATGAAAAAAAAAATTTATACAGAGCAGCTCTTCAGTTAGATGTCATAGGTGCCGTGGAACTATCCTATGCATTCTTAAAGCCAAGATGGCTCAAAACTCAAATAGTGCATACGATCATGGGCATAAAAAAAATCCATAGCAGTAGTCAAAGTGCTGCCCAGGGCCAGGACCAAGAAACCAGATAGACACTGAAACGCAATATACCACTTAGAATATACCGATGTACAAAGCAGTTCTACATTTACATGCTATACTACATAATAGTTTAAAAAAGTAAGGAAGGAAAACTAAAAGAGGGCAGTCACCTCTTGTATTGCCACAGACATCATGCACCTCTATTCATAAAAACTGATTCAAACTCTGGCAAACATACGATCCTGGCACCCAGCCAAATGCATTCTTCAGAGTCAAAACACCTTAACTCTTTGACCAAACATGTGATCTCTATTAAGATAAGAATATTAAAAACATAGGATATAAAAAAACCAACAAAAACCACTTTAAAAATTACATGGTGAACTAAAAACAAAAAAATAATGATGCACAGTAGGCTTACCTTGATCCAAAGCAAAATGTGGGTAAAGAGGAAAAACGCCATGCATGTGCATGACTAAAATACTAAACCACATTGTAAGACTCCTCCCCTTTTCTTCAAAAAAGAAAAAAAAGATGGAAAAAAGCAAAACTGAAAAGAAAACATTAGATACCCACTCGAGGCCATATGAAAAGGCAGAAATAGGCAACCGTGCACCTGGATAGGAGGTTGGGGGAGAGAGAGAGAAGGGGGTGGGGGGAGAGAGAGGAGGGAGGAATGGGAGGAAACAATCACTAAAGAAGTAGTACAGGAAAACTTGAAATTAAATCTATTAATACCCTTTGGGGAGACTGTTTCTATTTCAAAAATATAACATTGCTTGTTCTTCGTCAAGACGTGGTCAAACTCACCACCATGTGGGGATTGATTAATCCTTTTAATAACAAAAAATCTCAAATCATCAAGGGTATGATTACTAGTTAACTAATGTTGGACTAGTAGTGCTGTTGACATTTTGCACCTGATACTTTGTTCGGTCTTCAGCCAAGTGGCTCATTGTTGATAGAGTGGTATCCATAGCTGCTGCTGTTGTATCGATCCATCTCATTGCCAGCCTTCCTCTTTTACGGTGACCTTCTACCTTGCCAAGCATTATGTCTTTCTCCAATGATCTCTCTCTTTGAATGATGTGTCCAAAGTATAAAAGTCAAAGTCTTGTCTTCAAGGCTTCTAAGGAAAGCTTAGGGTTGAACTCCTCTAGTACTGACTGGTATGTTCTGTGGGCAGTCCATGATATACACAGTTTTCATAGCCAGCACCATAATTCAAAGACATCAATTTTCTTCCTGTCTATTTTTTTCACTGTCCCACTTTTGCATCCATATGATGTTATTGAAAATACCATGGCCTGGACAAGTTGAATCTTTGTATGGAGACATCTCTGCTTTTGAGAATCTTGCCTAGGTTCTTCTTAGCCATTCTGCCAAGAGCAATACATTGTCTGATTTCTTGACTGCTAGTCCTTTCTTTGATTGTAAGTAAGTTAAAGTTGTCAACTATTACAATTTCTTCTCCATCGACAATGAATTGATTTTGCCAGTTGTCAGGATCTTTGACTTCTTAACATTAAGGTAACTGGACAGTGTCCAATAGTATTGCCATCAAAAGCTTCAAGACATTTGGTAATATCAGCAGAGTCTCTTACATAAAAAGCATAAAAAGCAATAAGGGGAACAAACAGGTAAAGGTGAAAATCAACAAATTTAGACAGAAGCTCAAGTACAGAGCCAATGCCGGAAACTATTGGTCTGCCCAGAGGAGCAGTCAAAGATTTATGGACCTTTGGTAGGACATATAATAGTCAGAACAACAAGGTGTTAGACCTTCAAAAAAGCTAATTCACTGGGATCATATGATTTGCATCCCATAAGATGGTACTTTAGATGTTATATGAAGGTATTTGAATTTATGGACTGGTCCCGCTAAGAGCACCCACAGAGTTTTTGATTGAAATGGCATGAATAGCGCTGACCAAATTATTTTGTCTTTGATGGCAGTTTTTACCAACAGGTAAAGGGCACCGCTATGGGAACTGCTATGGCCCCAGATATAGCAAACCTTTTTGTGGCAGAATTTGAACTTTCACATCTATCTATTTTCCCTTTCTCCAGGAACAAGCAGGAAGTCAGTCCTTACATATGGGTGACGTCAAAGCTGACGGAGCCCTTGCGGAAGCATCTCCCCAGCTTTCAAAGAAAGCCTTTGGGAGACGACACCATGCATGCGTGGTCCCCTACCCGCCCAAGGGTGCCACCTTACTCAGTCTCCCTTTTTCCGCGGAGCCCTACAGACGTTTGTCTTTCTTCCCCGGAAAAAAAGTTGATTCCCCGTGTACGTCTGTGCCTTTTTCCAGCTAGCGCTGGTTCTTTTCCCGCCTTCAAGCCCTGCTGCCCTGGCATCGGGCTTCGAAACCTTGTTCTTTGTTTCTTTTCCATCCATTGCCTTTTGTGCCTTTTTCAACTGCTGGCGTCATCGGGGTCTTCGACCTTGCTGGGGTCCTTTTTACCCCAATGGCCACCAGATTCAAGAAGTGTGATCGGTGCTCCAAAAACATGTCCCTTACTAACACACACGATTGATACCTCCAGTGTCTGGGTGCCGACCACAACCCGGAGGAGTGCTCCCTGTGTAAAAAAGATGTCTGCCAAGACCATCCAAAGTTGTCCGACATCTTCCATGGAGCAGACTCGATCCCGATATCCCCGGTAGCCTCGCGCTCTAAGGCCTTGCACGGATCCTCGGAGTCCCATAAAGCCCCTGCAGTTCCCAAGCGGGCACACAGATACTCCAATCAAGGGTCCCCAGAGCAGGAGCTTAAAAAAAAGTCCTCGAGGGCCTTGTCCTGGGAGGTGGATAAGCATGGCAAGTCCCGTGCACGGTCCCTCAGCCCCAAACGAGTATCATAAGAACATAAGATATGCCATACTGGGTCAGACCAAGGTCCATCAAGCCCAGTATCCTGTTTCCAACAGTGGCCAATCTAGGTCATATGTACCTAGCAGTTTCCCCCAAAAGGCACATGTTCCACAATGCTTGTATTGGGTCAAGCATTGATATCCTCGGTCCCTTCTTAATAATGGTTTATGGATCTTTCCTCTAGGAACTTGTCCAAACCTTTTTTTAAATCCAGCTACACTAACAGCCTTTACTACATCCTCCTGTAACAAATTTCAGAGTTTGATTACACATTGAGTGAAAAAATATTTTCTTTTATTAGTCTTAAATAGTTTACCCTGTAGCTTCATTGCATGTCCCCTAGTCTTTCTATATTCTGATAACGTAAACGATCGATCTACGTTTACCCATTCCACTCCATTCATTAATTATCATTCATTCATATCTCCCCTCAGCCGTCTCTTTTCCAGGTTAAAGAGCCCTAAACTTTTTAGCCTTTCTTCAAAGGGGTATCCTTCCATCCCCTTTACCATTTTGGCGACTCTTCTCTGAACCTTTTCTGATAACGCTATATCCTTTTTCAGATACAGCGACCAGAATTGCACACAATATTCAAGGTGCGGTCTCACCATGGAACGTTATAGAGGCATTATAATATCCTTTGTTTTATTTTCCATTCCCTTCCTTATGATACCTAGCATTCTATTTGCTCTCTTGGCCGCCGCTGCACATTGGGCCGAGGGTTTTAACATGTTATCCACAATGATGCCTAAATCTTTTTCCTGGGTGGTTGTTCCTAATGTGGAACCTTGCATCGTGTTAGCATAGTTTGGGTTGTTCTTCCCTAGGTGCATAACTTTGCACTTGTCCACATTAAATGTCATCTGCCATTTTGATGCCCAGTCTTCCAATTTATCGAGATCCTCTTGCAATTTTCCACAATCCTCTTGGGTTTTAACAACTTTAAATAGTTTTGTGTCATCTGCAAATTTGATAACCTCACTCGTTATTCCCTTTTCCAGGTCATTTATGTATATTTTAAAAAGCAGCGGACCCAGCACAGATCCCTGGGGTACACCACTATTCACCTTTCTCCATTGGGAAAATTGGCCATTTAGCCCTACCCTCTGCTTTCTATCTTTTTACCAGTTTCTGATCCACTGCCTCCTATCCCATGACTCTTTAGTTTTGCCAAAAGTCTCTGATGAGGGACCTTGTCAAAGGCTTTCTGAAAATCCAAATACACTATATCAACAGACTCACCTTTGTCTACCTGTTTATTCACAGCTTCAAAAATCATAACAGATTAGTAAGACAAGATCTTCCTTGTCTAAAGCCATGTTGGCTGTCTCCCATTAAGCCATGACTATCTACATGTTGAGCAATTTTGTTCTTTATGATGGTTTCTACCATTTTTCACGGTACTGAATTCAGGCTCACCGGTCTGTAGTTTCCCGGATCACCCCGGAACCCTTTTTAAAAATTGGTGTTACGTTCGCCATCCTCCAATCTTCAGGTATTACAGATGATTTTAATGATAGTTCACAGATTGCTAATAGCAGGTCTGCAATCTCATATTTCAGTTCTTTCAACACCCTTGGATGTATATCATCCGGCCCAGGTGATTTGCTACTCTTCAGTTTATCTAATAGTTGTAATACATCTTCCCAATATATCGATATTTCCTTCAATTCTTCCGCACCTTTAAATACCACTTCAGTCTTGGGTAACATCCCTACATCTTCCTCAGTAAAGACTGAAGCAAAGAATTCATTCAGTCTCTCCGCTATCGCCTTGTCGCCTCTTAGTGCCCCTTTAATCCCTCTATCATCTAATGGACCAACTGACTCTCTCACAGGCTTTTTGCTACAAATGTACTTGAAAAAGTCTTTATTATGCGTTTTTGCTTCCGCAACAAGCTTCTCAAATTCTCCCTTTGCCTGCCTTATAAATGCCTTGCATTTAACTTGCCAGTGCTTGTGCTGTTTCCAGGTTTCGTTGTTTGGCTCTTTTTTCCATTTCCTGCAACAATAGCCTCTCTGACCTCACCTTTAAACCATGCTGGCAGTTTTTTGGACTTACTTCCACTTTTCTTAAAGCGTGGAATACAGCTGGTCTGGGCTTCCAAGATAGTAGTTTTCAACAACACCCAAGCTTGATGTAAGTCTTTAACCTTTGCAACTGCTCCTTTTAGTTTTTTTCTTAACTATTTTCCTCATTTTATTATAGTCTCCCTTTCGAAAGTTAAAAGGTAGTACTGTGGATTTCCTTACTATCCCTCCTCCACTAATTAAATCAAACACGATCATGCTATAATCACTATTGCCAAGTGGCCCCAACACCCTTATCTCTTGCACCAGATGTGGTGTTCCACTAAGAGTTGGAGCGTAAGAGACCGACGAAGGTACCCAGGACCAACGTCATGGCCTCCGGTGACAGACCTCGGACTCTCTCGGCCCCAAGACACTGAAGATCCGAGCCAACAACGCCTTTGGAGCTGTAGGGCCTCGAGTCTTTGTCAGACTACTCGGACTGGGAGTCTGACATCAAGACCTCCCTGGAGACACAGGCATACCATGACCTCTCCTCTGATCCATCTCCGCCAGCCTCGAGGTGCCGGTCCCCTCCTGTAGATACCTTGTTCCTCAAGTTTGTCTGGTATATGGCAAAGTCTCTCTCCCTCACCATGGAGTCGGAGGAGGACCCTCGTATGGAGGAACTCAAAATTCTCCAGGACCAAGCAGGAAGTCAGTCCTCACATATGGGTGACGTCGGCGCCGACGGAGCCCTCGCGGAGCAATTTTCCCCAGCTTTCAAAGAAAGCCTTTGGGAATTGCAGCGCGCATGCGCGGTCCTCTTCCCGCCCAAGGGTGCCATCTTAGCCAGTCTTCTTTTTTCCGCGGAGCCCTACAGACGTGCTCGTCTTGTCCCCGCTGAAAAGTTGATTTTTTCGTGATTTATCTTTTTTTCTCGGTCGGTTCGACGCCGGTCCTTTTCCTACCCGGACTCGCGACACCTTTGCGAGTCCTTCTCTTATTTTTCGGTTTTTCTGATTTTCTGTCAGTTTCGTTTTCGGTTTTTCGCTGGCAGCCCGGTCCTTTGACCTTGCAGGGGCCCTTTTTCCCCCGATGGCTGCCAGTGGTTTCAAGCGGTGTGTTCAGTGTGACAGAAATATGTCACTCACTGACACACACGATAATTGCCTCCGCTGCCTCGGCCCGGATCACGAAGAACTGATCTGTGGGGCCTGCAGCAAGATGTCCTCCAAAGCGTTAAGGAGTCGGCGGCATCAGCGGGAACGTATCTTCGCTGATCCCACCCGTACCCGGACCTCGTCGGAGGCCTCGGCGTCTAGAGGTTCCAGCTCTGACCGTCGCCGAAGTTCCTCCGACAGGGGTTCTCCCTCCGGGGACCATCATCGGAAGGTGAAACCCGCGAGGGCGGCGTCGGTGGACGCTCCTGGTTCCGCGAGGGCCAGGTCGCATAGCCCCGATAGCCGTCCCGGGTCTTTGGAGAAGGAGCATCTGCCGAAGCGACCTCGTCTGGAGTTGGAGTTGCCTGCTCGGGTAAGTCCTGTAGTCCTCCTGGACTCGCCTCCGAGGGGTCCGACGTCGGGCCCGACGCCGTCGGGGCCCGAGTCGGGGGCTGCTGGGTCACCTGAGGTCGGACTCAGGTTGACGGCCTTGGAGAGCAGACTCTCTGCCTTCATGGACCAGCAGCGGGCACTGATCGCTAGCCTCGCTGGCGCCTCTGCCCCGACCGCCGGGACGTCGACGTCTAAGTCGACCCCGGAGACCGAGCTGATCCTCGAGTCCATGCGGGCTCGAGTCGATCCTCGGTCGAGGTCACCCTCGGCCTCCCGTTCGGGACCGAGGTCGTCGACGCCGACTCCCTCGGCGTCGGGGCGGCCGACGCCTCCGCCCGCCCGGGCCGACCCCACCGATTCCTCCTCGGAGTCGGCCTGGGAGTCTGAAGAGGAAGAGTCACCTGATTCATTTCGGACTCGGTGTGTCCCCTCGGACTCGCCCGAGTCCGAACCTCGGAAACAGTCCCCTCCGGAGGATGCCCGGTTCTCGGACTTCGTCAGGGATATGGCCAAGGCTTTGGCCTTCCCTGCGGATCCCGAGGAGGAGCCCCGAGCCGAAGAGCTCGATGCCCTCCAGTACGACTCTCCCGCCAGGGAGCACTTTACTGTACCGGTTCCTCCCATGCTGGAACGACTACTCTTCCGCATATGGGAGAGTCCGGCATCGTCGCCGGTATTAAGCAAGCGGGTCGATTCCATTTATCGAGTCCGCAAGAGCCCTGGCTTCCAAAAAGCACAGCTACCACACCATTCCATGGTGGTGGAATCGGCCATGCATAGGCTTAAGAGCCAGAAGATGCACTCCTCGGTGCCTCCTGGCAGGGAGGCCCGCAACCTGGATGGCCTAGGTAAGAAGTGTTTCCAGGGCTCTATGCTTGCTTGTTGTGTCCAGACCTACCAGCTCTACATGGGCATGTATCTCAGAGACCTGGCTAAAGAGATAGCCGGATTCTCCGCTGGCCTGTCCGAGGAACCTTTGCGGAGGTTCCTAGCCTTGACAACTGGTATTCGGGAATGCTCCAAATTCATGTCTCGAGCAGCCTATGATGGCTTTGAAGCATCGGCCCGGGTGGCCGCAGCCGGCATCGGTGCCCGCCGACAGGCTTGGCTTCAGTCGTCTGACCTTGAACCCTGGGTGCAGGACAAGTTGGTCGATGTCCCCTGCCGAGGTGAGAACCTCTTTGGCAAGCCCATGGCTGAAAAGGCTGCACAGATCGAGACGGAGACTCTCACCAGAACTAGGCTTTCTAGGAAGACCTCCACCCCTTCCCAGAAGAAGAAGGGCTCGGGAAAGAAGACCTTTTACCCGAGAAAGGCGGCTGCCTATAAACACTACCCTCAATATCAGGCCTCCGCAGCTCCCCAACAGGGTCAGCAGGCCAAGGGACGGGGTAACGGATCCCGTAGGCAGCAAACCCCCAAGCCTGCACCACCGGCCCCTGCTCAGCAGGGTGGGGGTTTTTGACTTCATCAGCATAGCCTCTCCCCCTCAGCACGTTCCTCCCAGCACAGGAGGCCGGCTGGTTCATTTTGCCCACAGGTGGTCCAACGTCACCTCAGATGCCTGGGTGCTTCAGGTGGTGAGAGAAGGCTATCTTCTCCACTTCCACCAGGTCCCTCCCTCCTATTTCCCCGGAGAACCTCCACGTCTCCCTCTGCACAGGGACTTACTCCTTCAGGAGTTAGCAAGTCTTCTTCAGGAACAGGCTGTGGAACCGGTGCCCCACCACCTGAGGGGGTCAAGGCTTCTATTCCAGGTATTTCCTCATACCAAAAAGAACAGGAGGCCTCAGACCCATCCTGGACTTGCGCAACCTCAACAAGTTCCTCGTCAGGGAGAAGTTCAAGATGCTTACCCTTGGAATCCTTCTGCCCTACCTCCAGCAGGGAGATTGGCTATGCTCCTCGGATCTAAAGGATGCCTACACGCACATCCTAATCCACCCAAGCCACCGCCAATACCTAAGGTTTGTGGTGGCAGGAAATCATTACCAGTACAGAGTACTGCCCTTTGGCCTATCCTCCGCGCCACGAGTCTTCACAAAATGTCTCGCGGTGGTGGCGGCTTATCTCCGGCTTCACGGCCTCTATGTCTTTCCGTACCTAGACGACTGGCTCATCAGAGCATCGTCCTCTCCGGAAGTCACAAAAGCCACACACCCCACTGTGACTCTTCTGCAGTACTTGGGCTTTGTCATAAACTTTGCAAAGTCCACTTTGCTCCCCTCGCAAGATCTCGAGTTCATCGGCGCAAGATTGCACACTCTTCAGGCACGAGCTTTCCTGCCTCTCGACAGGGCTCAATGGCTCATGGACCTAGCCGGCCGCTTTCGCAGCCAGTCCCGAGTCTCCGCCAGGCGCTTCCTGAAACTACTCGGCCATATGGCTTCCACCGTCCGCGTGACCCCCAATGCCTGCCTGAATATGCGGCCTGCTCAATGGTGCCTTCGCAGGCAGTGGCAACAGGCCACGGGCGGCCTAGTCGACTTAGTGCGCATCTCCGCTCCGCTGACCTCTTCCCTACAGTGGTGGCTTCATCGGCCGAACCTGGTGCTCGGAATGCCTTTTCAGTCTCCTCCGCCGGCTCAAGTGCTGACGACCGATGCTTCTCTCCTGGGATGGGGAGCACATTGCCAAGGGGCATGTACCCAGGGTCTCTGGACCACGTGGGAGTCTGCGCAGCAGATCAACTTCCTGGAGCTCAGAGCAATCCGTCTGGCTCTCAAGGCTTTCTCCCACCTGACTTCTCACCAGTCCGTCCTTGTCCAGACGGACAATCAAGTTGCCATGTTCTACGTGAACAAACAGGGAGGCACGGGCTCCTTCCTTCTCTGCCGAGAAGCACAGAGGCTCTGCTCTTGGGCCGTCAGCCACGGCATTCTTCTCAAGGCCGTTTATCTCCCAGGCCAAGAAAATTGCCTGGCGGACAAACTCAGCAGAATCCTCCAGCCGCACGAGTGGCGACTGGATCCCCTGGTGGTTCAGAAACTTTTTCTGAAGTGGGGTCTCCCCACGATGGATCTCTTTGCCAGTCCTCTCAACCGGCAACTTCCTCGCTTCTGCTCTCGGCAGCCGCATCCCCTTCGAGTAGCGGCGGATGCTTTTCTGCTCTCATGGTCGAAAGGCCTTCTGTATGCTTTTCCTCCCATACCGCTAGTCTCCCGAACTCTTTTCAAGGTTCTCCAAGACAAAGCTTCCATGATCCTGATAGCGCCTCGCTGGCCCAGACAGCCGTGGTTTCCACTCCTGCTGCAATTAGCGGTGGAGGATCCGTCCCCTCTGGGGTTTCAACCAGATCTCCTAACACAGGATCAGGGGTCCCTGCTACACCCCAACCTCAGATCTCTACATCTGATGGCCTGGCTGCTGAAAGGGTAGTCCTTGCTCCCCTTCTATTGCCGGCAGAGGTGGAAGAGGTCGTCCTAGCTTCCCGGCGACCTTCTACCCGCAAATGCTACGCCCTCAAATGGCGTCGCTTTTCAGCTTGGTGTGCCCAGCAGTCTCAGGATCCCTTCTCCTGCTCGGTGTCGGTGATCTTGCAGTACTTGCTCTACCTTTCTAATCTGGGACTTAAGTCCAACTCCGTCAAAGTTCACCTCAGTGCTCTCTCAGCACATCATGTGCCGGTGGACGGCAGACCTCTTTCCGGCGACCCTCTCGTGGCGAGGTTTCTCCGAGGTCTCCTTCTACTTAAACCACCTCTGCGCCCGCCAGCACCTGACTGGGATCTGAATGTGGTTTTACAGCGGATCACCTGTCCGCCTTTTGAACCTATGGCTACCTGTTCCCTACGTTTTCTTTCTTGGAAAACCTTATTTCTGATAGCCCTCACTTCCGCTAGGCGCGTAAGTGAATTGCAGGCCCTCGTGTCTGATCCCTCTTACACTCGGTTCTACAAAAATAGGGTAGTCCTACGGACTCACCCAAAATTTCTTCCAAAAGTGGTCTCCCCTTTTCACATCAATCAGGAGGTGGTACTTCCGACCTTCTTTCCCAGGCCACACTCCAGCCGAGCTGAGATGGTCCTGCATACCCTGGACTGTAGAAGGGCCTTGAACTTCTACCTTGACCGTACGCGGGAGCACCGTAAAGCTGCTCAGCTTTTTGTATCTTTTGACCCCAATAAATTGGGGCTCCCGGTCTCCAAGCGTACTCTGTCCATCTGGGTTGCGGACTGTATCGCTTGGGCTTATGGGGCAGCCGGACTCTCCTTAGAAAGTCGAGTCACGGCTCATTGTGTTCGGGCGAAGGCTACGTCAGTGGCTTACCTCCGCTCTGTTCCATTGGCAGACATCTGCCGGGCCGCTACTTGGTCTTCGAGCCAGACTTTTGCGGTCCATTACTGCCTCGAGAGGGAGTCCCGCAGGGACAGTGCTTTCGGACAGGCAGTCCTCCGAAATCTCTTCGAGGTTTGAGCAACTCCTACTCTCCATCCCGGATGGGGGCTACCGGTGGGTAATAATTCAGCGAAGATTCCTTCCTTCTGTGCTGCTGAGCTAGAGGGAGCTCATTTTGTGCTTAGGGTCTCCGGTAGCCTTAAGCTTGGGAGTCCCATATGTGAGGACTGACTTCCTGCTTGGTCCTGGAGAAAGCGTAGTTACTCACCTGTAACAGGTGTTCTCCAGGAGCAGCAGGAATCAGTCCTCACAACCCTCCCTCCTCCCCTAGGAGTTGCAATTATCTGCTTTAGTTTTTTTTGCAAATTTTTATGCTGTCTTTTAGCTATGTCATCTGACTGGCTAAGATGGCACCCTTGGGCGGGAAGAGGACCGCGCATGCGCGCTGCAATTCCCAAAGGCTTTCTTTGAAAGCTGGGGAAAATTGCTCCGCGAGGGCTCCGTCGGCGCCGACGTCACCCATATGTGAGGACTGATTCCTGCTGCTCCTGGAGAACACCTGTTACAGGTGAGTAACTACGCTTTCTTCAGTACAAGGCACCACCAAAGAAGGCCCTTACGGTCCCCCGTTCCCTCCATCCTTGGTTGACTCCTTCTCCAGATGTGGGAGGCACCAGCTTCGGTGCTGATCATTAGCTGACACCTGGACACCATGTATCGGGTCCAGCGAGGACCGGGCTTCAGGAAGGTGCTACTTCCTCAGACCTCCATGGTGGTTGAGTCAGCCATGCACCGACAAAAGAGCCCGAAGACCCACTCATCGGTGCCCCCGGGCTGGGAGTCCCACGCCCTTGATGCCTTTGGGTGAAAATGTTACCAGGGCTCGATGCTGACAGGTCACATACATACTTATCAACTATATATTGGCATGTTCCTCCGAGACCTCACTAAGGAACTCTGAGGCTTCGCAGCAGGCCTCGATGGGGACCACCTTCAGTGCTTCCAGACCCTCAAGAAGTCAGTCGGGGACTGTTCAAAGTATTTGTCTTGAGCGGCCTACAGCGGTTTCGAGTCCAGCACAAGGGTAGCCACTGCAGGCATCGGCGCCTGACACCAGGCTTGGCTCCAGGCATCGGACCTTGAACAATGGGTCCAAGAGAAACTCTTTGATGTCCCTTGCCTCAGTGAAAACTTAATTCGGCAAGCCGATAGAGAACAAGGTGGCCGAGATCGAGACCGAGTATGTCATCAGGACTTGGCTCTCCAGGAAGACCTCCATTCTTCCCAGGAAGAAACCATCTGGGAAGAGGCCGCCCTTCCATAGGAAGGGCCAGCCCTATCAAGGCTATCCCCCCCTACCTGGCCATTCAGACTTCTCAGCAGGGTCACCAGGGCAAGGGAACAGGCAAGGCCCATGTAAGCCCAAGGGCCCCAAGCCCCAGGCTCCAGCCCCGGCCCAAACTGGGTCAGGGTATTGACTCTCAAAGCATAGCCTCTCTACTTGTGGGAGATCAGCTACCAATAGGAGGGCGCCTGGTTCTTTTTGCCCCCGGTAGGCCACCATCACCACTGACTCCTGGGCACAAGTGATTCAGGAGAGTTATCTCTTTCATCTGGAGCAGACACCCCCATCCTTCTTCCTAGGGAGCCCCCTTGGACTCTCCTGCACCAGGCTCTGCTGCTGCAGAAACTTGCAGGCATCTGCAGAGACAAAGCTGTCAAGACAGTACCACCCCACTTAAGGGGAAAGGGGTTCAACTCCAGGTACTTTTTAGTCCCAAAAAGAACAGGGGACCTAAGGCCCATCCTGGACCTGAGAAACCTGAAGACGTTCTTAATGCAGGAAAAGTTCAAGATGCTCTCTCTTGGAACATTGCTGCCCTATCTCCAGCAGGGAGATTGGCCATTCTCCTTAGACCTAAAGGATGCTTATACCTACATCCTTATTCATTCCAGCCACAGGTAGTACCTAAGGTTCATGGTCAGAGGCGACCACTACCAGTGCAGGGTACTTCCATTCGGCCTATCCTTCGCACCAAATGTCTGGCAGTGGTGGCCGCTTACCTCCGTCTCCAAGGGGCCTTTGTTTTCCCATACCTGAACGACTGGCTGGTAAAAGAAGACACTGCCTCAGAGGTGCAACAGGCCATGGCCTGCACCATCATGGTCCTACAACATCTGGGATTCGTGATAAACCACCCCAAATCCCACCTCACTCCAACACAGGACCTGGAGTTTATAGGGGTTCTCCTGGACACCCTCCAAGCCGGGACCGTCCTTCCCCTGGACAGGGCAGATTGCCTCAGGACCCTGTAAACCGAGGTACAGCACCATCACACTGTGTTGGCGTGGTCCATCCTTTGCCTGCTCGGACCCATGGCTTACACAGTCTATGTGGTCCCCAACACCCGTCTCCACATGCGGGCAGCTCAATGGAGCCTCCATTCACAGTGGACTCAGGCCATGGGCAGGCTCCGGCAAAGAGTCTCAGTGTCCCATCACCTGGTGGAGTCATTCAGTAGGTGGCAAAATGCTCAGCACCTGCAGAGGGGTATGCCTTTTCAACAACCCAACCCACAGAGGGTCCTCACTACGGACTCCTCCTTATAGGACTGGGGTGCCCACTGCAAGAAACTGTATACGCAGGGCACCCGGTCTCTCAAGGAAAGCCAGTAGCAGATCAACCTGCTGGAGCTGAGAGCCATCTTCCTGGCGTGCAGGGCCTTCTGTCACTACCAACAGCACCAGTCGATGCTAGTCCAAACGGACAACCAGTTCGCGATGTTCTACCTGAACAAACAGAGTGGCACAGGGTCTCACAGCCTCTGTCAGGAGACAGTAGCCCTCTGCTCCTATGTGATCAGTCAGGGAATGCTCCTCAGGGCGTTTTACCTTCCGGGTCAGGAAAATGCCCTAGTGGACAGACTGAGCAGGGTCCTCCAGCCGCACGAGTTGTGCCTCAACCCTGAGGTAGTGCAGCAGCTGTTTCGACTATGGGGAACCCCAAGTCTGGACCTCTTTGCCAGCCTGGCCAACGCTCAGCTGCCTCACTTTTGCTGTCCCCACCTACACCCATCCCAGGTAGCTGCGGACGTCTTCCTCATCTCGTGGTCAGAGGACCGGCTGTATGAATTCCTTCCCACACCGCCAATCAGGCAGACCCTCTTCAAGGTCCAGCGGGACAGGGCTTCCATGATCCTGGTGTCCCAGAAAGCCCTGGTTTCCCCTATTGCTCCACCTCTCAACCAAGCTTCCATTCCCTCTGGGGAACTCCCCGGGCCTACTGACCCAGGAGGAGGGCTTGATCCTGCACCCCAACCTGGGGTCCCTCTCACTAACAGCATGGTGGCTGAATAGGTCATTCTGGCACTCTTAAACCTCCCCAGGGAGGTGGAAGAAGTCCTCCTGGCCTCTCACAAAGACTCCACAAGATGAGCCTACGCCTTCAAGTGGTGCAGGTATTCTGTATGGTGTGCGGAGCAACGGATTGACCCATTCTCCTGCCAGATGCACACGGTGCTCCAGTACTTGCTTCACCTCAGCACGCTCTCCGCACATCATCACTCCATAGAGGGCAGGCCCTTCTCTGGTCAGCCCCTCATCACCCATTTCATGCTGCGCTTGCTGCTCGCCAAACCTCCCATCTGCCTGCCTCCCGTGGAATGGGATCTCAACATGATTCTAATGCAGCTTACCAAGCCGCCCTTCAAACCCTTGGCTGCATGCCATTTGCGGTACCTATCTTGGAAGATTGTCTTCCTAGTAGCACTCATCTCTACCTGAAGGGTCAGCGAGCTTCAGGCCTTGGTGGCCGAGCCACCCTACACCAGGTTCTAGAAGAACAGGGTTGTGCTTCGCACCCATCCTAAATTCCTTCTGAAGATGGTGTCTGCCTTCCACCTCAACCAGGAGGTTGTACTTCCCACCTTCTTTTCACAGCTGCACGCTGACAAGGCATAGGCCATTCTTCATACTCTGGACTGCAAAAGGACCCTGTCCTTTTATCTGCAGCATACTCAGGGCCACCGCAAAGCCTCACAGCTTTTTGTTTCTTATGACCCTAGTTGACTGGGGGGGGGCTGTCACCAAGCAGATTCTGTCCAACTGGGTGACAGACTGTATCGCCTCCACCCATGGCTAGGTTGGGCTGTCATTGGAGCGCCGAGTCACGGCACACAATGTCCGGGCTATGGCAACTTCAGTTGCGAGCCTACACTCTGTCCCAATGGCGGACATCTGCCGGGCCACCACCTGGTCTTCCGTTCACACCTTTGCAGCTCACTATTGCCTAGAGAGGGGAGTCCCAGCAGGACAGTGCTTTTGGTCAGGCCGTACTCCATAATCTTTTCGGGTTTAGGCAACTCCTGCCGTCTGACCCTTTTTGTTCAGGCTACCGGAGTCATGGTTCTCTCGGGACACTGGGGTCCTCAGAGTCTGTCCTCAGAGTCACTTGCGGCTGCTTACGGCTGGGCCGTGTTTTTCTTCTACAGGTTCCTTGTAGCCTGTAGCTATGGAGTCCCATATGTGAAGACTGACTTACTGCTTGTTTCTGGAGACAACTGTTCAACTGTAACAGGTCTTCTCCGGGACAGCAAGAAACAGTCCTCCAACCTTCCCTCCTCCCCTGGGAGTTGCTGTATCATTTTTGCCATCTTCTTTTGTCGGCTCTAACTATGTCATCTGACTGAGTAAAATGGCACCCTTGGGCGGGAAGGTGACCACGCATGCGTGGTGGCATTTCCCAAAGGCTTTCTTTGAAAGCTGGGGAGATGCTTCCGCGAGGACTCTGTCGGCGTCAACGTCACCCATATGTGAGGACTGATTGCTACTGTCCCTGGAGAACACCTGTTACAAGTGAGTAACTATGCTTTCTCTGCCTAGGAGGTCTCTTGGAAGCCCTACATTGATGACGTTTTCATTTGATGAAGAGATGATACTGATCTGTTACCCCAGTTTTTGGAATGGTTGAATACACAAGATCTCAATCTTGTTCAAAATGCATATTGATACTGATGAAATACCTTTTTTAGACATTCTCATTAAGGAAACCCCTTATGGTTTTCATACCACCATTTTACATAAACAACGTACAGTAATAAATTACTCAGATATGACAGTTTCCACAATAGCAATCTGAAAGGAAATTTGCCTATTTCTCAATTTCTGAGGTTACGTAGACTATGTACAGACCTCACGGAATTTGAGACTCAGTCTAAAGATATGATTCAGAGGTTTGTTGATGGTGGTTATCTGGCAGGTTGCATTGCAAGAGGTTACCAAAGAGCGAAATCTGCTTGTAGACAAGATCTGTTATCTACTATGGAGAAACAAATTGATAATAAGTATATCTGTACTCTGTTTTTCACATCTTTCATCGTATATACAAAGAATAATGAAGAGACTGGCACATCTTGCAGATGCATTCCTACTTTTCTGATTGAAGGTTGGTCTTTGCTTAAAATAGGGAGAAGAATTTGGCAGATTGCCTGGTATCAGCTTATTTGCCTGATGGTGTGGATGCCCCTCCACAGCGTTCTGGACACTTTAAAATGTGGCAAGTGTTCTGTTTCTCATACTCTTGTTTTGGATGTTTTCACGCATCCGAAAACTAACAATATTTTCTACACCATAGATCTGATTGCCAGCCCACACATGTAGTCTATGTGATTATATGTCCATGCAGCCTCCTTTATGTTGGCAACACTGTGCGATCTGTCAAAACGCGTATACAGGGGCACAAAAGTTGCATCAGGCGCACCACTAATCCAACATTGGTTAACTAGTAATCATACCCTTGTTTGAGATTTTTTGTTATTAAAAGGATTAATCAATCCCCACATGGTAGTCACTTTGACTGCATCTTGACGAGGGAAGAGCATCGCTATATTTTTGAACTAGACACAGTCTCCTCAAAGGGTATTAACAGAGAGATTGAATTTCAAGTTTTCCCGTAACACTTCTTTTCTGATATTTCCTTCCCTTCCCCCTCCCGTTTCTTCCCTCCCTCCCCACTCCCCCTTTGCCTTTTTCCAGGAACCCAGGTTGCCTATTTCTGCCTTTTCATATGACCTCAAGTGTGTATCTGATGTTTTGTTTTAATTTTTGCTTTTTCCATCTTTTTTCTTTTTTAAGAAAAGGGTAGGAATTTTATGAGCGGTTCAATATTTAGTCTTGCATATGCATGGCATTTTTACTCTGTACCCGTGCTGTGCTTTGGATTGAGGTAAAACTGCTGTGCATCATTATTTTTTTGTTTTTAGTTCACTATGTAATTTTTAAAGTGTTTTTTATCTTTTTTTTATATCCTATGTTTTTAATACTGTTGTCTTACTAGAGATTACATTTTTGGTCAAAGAGTGTTTTGATTTTGAAGACTACATTCGGCTGGGTGCCGGGATCATATGTTTGCTGGAGTTTGAAGCAGTTTTTATGAATAGAGGTGCACGATGTCTGTGGCAATATAAGAGGTGACTACCCTCTTTTAGTTTTCTTTCCTTACATTTTTTAAAAGGTTTTTAACTACTATGTAGTATAGCATGTAAATGTAGAACTGCTTTGTACATCAGTATATTCTAAGTAGTACATCAGCGCTTCAATGAATATCTGGTTTCTTGGTCCTGGGCAGCACTGTTAGCTACTGCTATGGATTTTTTTCTGCCCATGATTGTATGCTGTATTTGACTTTTAAGCCATCTTGACTTCATGAATGCATAGGATAGTTCCACAGTATCTATGACATCTGGAGTTGGAGGAGTAACCTAGTGGTTAGAGCTCTGGCTTGGGAACAAAGAGACCAGGGTTTGATTCCCACTAGCACTCCTTGTGGCCTTGGGCAAGTCATTTAACCCTCCATTGCTCAGAAAAATCCAAGTTATCAATGTCCCTGTTTAATGTACGTTTACCAAGTTTAAGTTACAATGTAAACCACTTTGATTGAAATGATAAAGTGGTATAAAAAAACCTGTTAAATAAATAAAATAATTGTAGAGCTGCTCTGTATAAAAAAAGGTTTTGATTTTAAATTGTGCATTATTATTTTGATGGAATTCTGGGGTTTTGACTTTTTATCTGGTTACTTATACCCAATTTTATACTTAGTCTCCTTCGCTTTTAGTCATTTGAAAATCGAGATAGACTTTACATTTTTGTTTCTGAGTATTGAGCTGCAGGTGCTCTAGCTGCCTCCTTTCCATCAGTGCATTACGTTCTTTAGTTTGTAACCCTTTTTTTTATCCCGCACATAAGACCTTTTGCTTTGGTTAATAAAAATTTATCTCCAGGAACAAGCAGGAATGTAGTCTTCACATATGGGTATCGTCGGTACCGACGGAGCCTGCGCGGGAACGCTCCCCAGCATCCAATAGGAAAGCTTTTGGGAGCATCCCACAGCGCCTGCGTGCTGCCTTCCTGCCTTTCCCAACTGTCCCTCTCCAGTTCTTCGTTTTCCATGGAGCCGACAGGTCGCACATCCTGTCACCGCAGAAAAATTACTTTCTTATACTTCTTTTTTTGTGGTCACGTCTGCCTTCCCTCGACGCTATACCAGTACCGCCTGTGGTTCTTTTCTTTTTTCCAAAAAAACCCCCCAAAAAAACACCTTTGTTTCCGGAGTCTTTCTCCAGTAATTTTCTTCTCGGGTGCCACGCGCCATTTTGGGCACTAGGCCCAATTTTTTCCCTCAGAATGGAAAAAAAACCACTTTGGGTTTTAAAAAGTGTCTAAGTGTGGCGGTACCATCTCCGTCATCGACACCCATGAGTGGTGCCTCAAATGTTTAGGTCCTGACCACTCTATTTCAGAATGTGTTGCCTGTGGGATGAGATAAAAAAGGGGCCGACAAAACCGAGCTGCTAAGCTTAGCACCCTTTTTCCCTCCGATGCAGCCTCCGTGGCATCGACGTCCTCCAGGGTTTCGTCTTCCTCCCATGGATCTCGGGTAACTAAACATAAATCTAGCCGGTCCTCAAAGGGTAGATCTCCTTCTAAACATCGAGATGCCTCTGGCATTGCTCTTGAGGGACTTTCACCGGCAAAATTGCCCTGGCGGGAGGCTTCGGCTTCCAAAGCACTAACGGGGCTCCAGAATGTTCTCGAGGCTTCAACCTTGGCAGAACTACTGGTGCCATGCTCTGGGGTTCTGGCACCGATACCCAAGCATCAGCAGCGTCGATAGACCAGAGATTCTTGGCTATTGAACGCAGTCTGGCGGCTCTTCTCATGGCCTCGATGCCCCTGAAACCGCTTCAGACAATTCAACCGGTGCCGGCACTGACTCCGGTACTGGCACCGACTGCATTGACATCGGCAGGTATTCTACCGGGACCGAGTCATGCATCTCTATCCGGCATCGACAAGTCGGTACCGGACCACTCCGATGCCGACTTCAATCGGTACCGGTACCGTGCCTTGCACGATCACCCGGATTGGAGATACTTCGAATCCTCGGATGAGTCTGAAGACTCTGAAAGCTCTGCCGATACCAGAGTACTTCTTCCTGAGGATTCCTCTTCTCCTCAGCATAGGAAGTCTCCACCAGAGGATATGTCCTTTCAGAGTTTTATCCGAGATGTGGCCCGGGGTCTTTCCATCACAGTGGCTCCTGAAAAAGAGCCCTAGGGCAAAGGAATTAGAAATCCTACAATACCCTAAAGCTCCCAAGGAGGCAGCTACCTTACCTATTCATGAGATCTTGCATGATCTTATGTTAAGAATGTGGAAAACACCTCTGACCACATCTCCTCATTCTCGAAGACTCGACACCATGTATCAAGTTCCTCCTTGTCCTGGGTTTCAGAAGACTCAATTACCACACCATTCCATGGTGGTGGAATCAGCCATGAGACGGATAAAGAATGCAAAAAGGCATGCATCTAATCCTCCAGGACGTGAGTGTAGGACTCTTGACGCCTTTGGACATCGATCCTTCCAGGCTTCCATGCTTTCTGCTAGAATCAGTTCCTATATCTTGTATATGGGAATGTTCCTTAAGGAAGCCATAGGAGACTTAGAGCTTATGAGCCCTCTCCTTCCTGATGATAAAAGGCAAGATTATCTTGCTCTTGTTAAACATGCTCAGGATGTTTCCAAGTTTGTGAATCATGCAGCCTTTGACTGCTTTGAATGCATAAGCAGAACCTCTGCTATTGCCATAGGTGCACATAGGATTGCCTGGCTCCAGGCATCTGACTTGGAAATCTGGGTACAGGACAAACTGGGGAATATTTATTTATTTATTTTAGGTTTTTCTATACCGCGTTCTTTAAAATCAGCTCGGTTTACAATTAGAACAAATTTGTACAGTGTATGCGGCATCCGCACTGTACTTACAAAGAACAGGGTTTACAATTTGGTTAACTGGCACAGGAGAGAATCTCTTTAGCAAGAATTGGCAGGAAAAAGCTAATGAGATTAATGCTGACAATATCACTTTGGATAGATTGTCCAAATCTACAGCTGATCTTGCGAGGAAAAGATCTCTAAGAAACCATTCTTCAGCAAGAAGAAAATGTTTTATCCTGCCTATACCTAGCTGGGACATCGTTCAGGTCAGTCTGCCCAAAAGAGACAGCAGCAACAACCTGGACAACAAAAGAAGCCAAAAGCAGCTAAGCCTCAATGGGCTCAGCAGATTCAGCCTCCACAGGGGCTTTGACTCCTGTCTAGAGAACTTTGCCTTCCTGGCCCTAAACGGCCTGGAACCCTCCACCATTCCAGGAAGGTTATATCATTTTGCCCCAGATGGGGTCAGATAACAGCAGAAAATTGGACTCTGTCTATTGTAAGAGAGGGGTACAAGTTTCATTTCCTCAGCATGCCCCCTCCTACAATAGTAAGACAGTTCAATTCTCAGACCTCTCTCAACGACTGGTTAGGTCAAGAAGTCACTATGCTCCTTGCTCAAGGGGCAATAGAAGAGGTACCCATTCCCCAACAGGGTACAGGGTTTTACTCCCCCTATTTCCTTATTCCAAAGAAAACAGGAGGACACAGACCCATTCTAGACCTCAGAGAAGTGAACAAATTCCTGTTCAGAGAGAAGTTCAAAATTTTCTGTAAGCGTGGGTTATTCCTTTCCCAGCACTATATACCACTTACCCTCGGGACAACCGTTAATCCTTTGGGCTGAGGAATCACCTTACTTTCTCTGTCTTGAATTCCAGGGGATCAAACACACACACACTCACACATAAGTAGTATGTAAGTTTATTCCACAGGTTAGAGGGGCTGTCTGTCTTTTATACATTAACAGAAACATATACGTACGTCATCAACTCATCCCCTGAGGCCCACCACAGCTTATCAGTAACTTCACAGATGTTAGTCGTCTCCGTGTAGAACAATCAATTTGTCTTAGCACAGCACATTCCTTTCCATATATAGATATATACAGGATTCCTATTTTCCCCTGCGGGCCTCTTAGTCCTGCTACACACTTTAAGCTTTATTTTTCCCCTATCAATCCCCCCTTTGGGCCTGCATAGGCCCACTATAAGAACAGCCAAACAGTCTTCTGAAGGACAGTTAAGCAGACATTATTAACTGGAAGTCGATGGTGGCGTGCTCGGGTACATCAGCCACCGTGAAAACAGGTGTATAAGAGTACATAAAAGTGGTGGAGTTCTGCAGGGCCTAATTCAGCGGTGATAGTGGGGGTCTGGAAAACTGGGATCCAGGAAGTCCAGCTAAGGGCATCCAAGCGAACTTTGGTCAAAGGATAAGTAGCATTAATATATTGATATGAAGCTTGAATAGCCTCTTCTTCAGGATTATCAGGTGACCAAGGATTTGCATTCCTTTTCTTTCTTTTACCATGGGTCACATTCAAAGGTATTAGAGCCAAATAAGGAGTTATTTTAACTAACGCACAGGGTAGCAAAGACACGTTAATTTGTTGATAAATCATCTCCCCACACAACCAATAATGACCCACCACAGCGAAGAGGTCTGTGCCAGTGGTCCATATGCGACTCATATTATGCCCATCAAACCACTTCACAAAAGAACTTCCCACAGTGGATGAGATGAGATTCTTTCTTAAACTGGACATTGGTAGATAGCATGACATGTATGGGGATTCATTTTGGGACCCCTGCGTCACTACAGCTGAACCATCGTGGTAAATGGGACCAACTCCCACATACCAGCGGAAGTCAGATCCGTTAAACACTACCAGGCTCTTTGTAATATTTCTACAATCATTTTTCATATTGGAGGGGTCCATATTACCGGATTGATTATACCAATTTATCATGACTGAGTTATTAATAAAATGAAAAGACCCATTAAACACATTATACTACAGGTTACACCTGTGTGAAAAAGCAATGGATGCATTTGTTATCAAACATAGATCAAATATATTTGGGTCAGCATATACACGCAAAGGATCATGTATCATATTCATCATATACCACGTCTGGGAACAATTGAAAGATTCATAACAACTGGCAGAAAAATTATTATTATCTACACAAACAAGTTGTCCTGCGTACTCATTTAAGGGAACCTTTGAAACGTGTACCGGAGCATATGCTACACCCTTTGGTAAAGGAGTACAGATAATGCAGTCAGTTAAGTTCATCAGACTAACAATCTCCAAAACAGAGGATTTCCACAAATTCGGAGAGAGGAGTTCTTGCGTAGTCCGGCGAGAACTCTTGAGAGATACCTGAATCCAAGTTGCATTGTTCTCTGTCCGATGTGCCTGCGTCCAAGGTCCTTCATTTGTAAAATAGTATGTAGTCAGCACAATGACAACCAAGATCAATAATAAACAAGAAAGGGCCAGCCAGGCAGACTTCATGGCTGGGGCGAGTCAAGCATCTTCCAGGAATCCTCCGGTGCACTCTTGACGCGTGAGGCGTGTACCCAGGTCGGATGCTTATCAGCCAGCACGACTGTGCGAGTAACTGCAATAATCTCCTCCGGATCTCCAAACGGCGGATCCCACTGGCCCTTCTTATGAAACAGCTTTACCAGCACACGGTCTCTCGGGCGGAACGGGTGCGTCGGTTCTGTAGAAGGAAAAGGGAACGCATTATCCACTTGTTCAGACACTGTGCACAAATATTTAGCTAGCTGTGTAGCATATTCTTCCTATGCTAGCAACAAGTCATCCGCCATTATCACCGTTCCCTCGGGCCATTTCCAGGGGAAGGGTCGTCCCATCAGAATTTCAAAAGTAGAGAATCCAGATGCTCCGGGGGTTAGCCTAATCTCTGCCAATACAGCTGGCAGATACACTGGCCACCTTCCTGGGGCATGTTGTGTAGCCTTTTTAAATTTTTCTTTAATTGTTCGATTCATTCGTTCTACTATCCCTGATGACTGTGGGTGATATGGGACATGAAATTTCCAATCAATGGCAAACCTCTGAGTAATCTGTTGTAACACCTTAGAGGTGAACGCTGGTCCCTGATCAGAATCTCTAGAAAGGGGACACCAAAAGCGGGGAATAACTTCCTTACAGAGAATTTTTGCTACTGTTCTAGCATCTTCTTTGGTCGTGGGAAAAGCCTCTGGCTACTTTGAAAACCTATCTACAATGACCAACAAATACTTATAACCCCCTATCAATCATGGCATACATGTGAAATCTACTTGTAGGGCCTGAAACGGACCTTGGGGTGGGGGTAGATGTTGCAATTGTCCTATTGCTTTTCCCTGCTGAACATTATTCCTAGCACATACTAAGCATTGACTCAATTGTGATTCCACTAAATGAGGCAAATCTCTGCAAACAAATATTTCCTGTAACTCCTTAAGAACCGTCTTTCTGTTTTTATGCCCTACCCCATGTACTTGACCAATTAAGAGAGGGGCTGCCGCTTTCGGTAATCCTCTTCGCACCCCCCCCCCCTATTTTCCTGCCAAATCTGTGCTGAATTTAAACTCATATTATGCTGTTCCCAATACATAATATCCTCGGGATCTGCAGCAGCCTGCAAGTGGTGCAGAGGAAAAGAATGCTCAAGAGGGGAAACATAATATTCAGACAATGGAGGATCAGAAAATAATAAGAAACTGTCGGCATGCCCTGAGAGATATTATTACTACGTAAGAGTTCAATTTGGCACACTGGCTGCAAGATCAGCTAAGGCATTACCTTGAGAGGCAATAGAAGTGTCATATCTGTGTGCAGTACATTTAATAACGGCGACTTCTTTGGGTTTACATAAGGCGGCCAGCAGTTCATTAACCAATTGTGCATGAGAAATAGGTTTACCGTCTGCCGTTTTCCATCCCCTATGCCCCCATAAGAGACCAAAATCATGCACCACCCCAAAGGCATACCTGGAATCTGTATAAATGTTAACACATTTATCAGCAAATAATTCACAGACTCTAGTAAGCGCTACCAATTCTGCAGCTTGTGCAGAACCATAAGGTAATAACTGGGCTTCATGCAAAATATTTGTGAGTTTTACAATGGCATAAGAAGCAATGTAGGCGTTGTCTGCGGGACGGACACAGCTCTGATCCACAAATATATGTGGAGCGTCCGGGATTGGGGAGGAGGGCAAATCAGGACGTATTGACGTCTCAAAGTTAATCAACTTTAAGCAATCATGTTCTTCTTGGGGTAACTCGGAATCATCTACTGGACGCATTAAGGCCTGTAAGGCCAGCATCGGGGTAAAGGCAGCGGATTGCTGTTTAACCGACAACCCTTCAGTGGTTGTTAAAATCACCTTATACCCACTAAGGCGCTGGGCTGTCATGTGTTGCATAGTAAGGTTCTTTAACACATTCAAAACAGAATGGGTAGAAAACAGAATAGTCTCATGAGACAGGGTAATCGGGATAGTCATCTGTACGGCAATAGCCGAAGCCGCCAGGGCTCGCAAACATGCAGGCATACCCTGTACCTGGAGGGGCAATTTTTTCGATAAATATGCAACTGGGCGCAAATCCCCTCCCCCCCCCATGGTCTTGAGCCAAAATAGCTGCCATAGTTCCTCCCTCTTCCCTTACATATAAGTAAAACATTTTCCCATAATCGGGTAGTCCAAGTGTAGGAGCCGAGATAAGCAGCTTTTTCAAAGTAGCAAATGCAGAAAGCATTTCTTCGGTCCATTCAATAGATGCAGAGCCTGGTAACTGCAAAGTAGCCCTTTGCAATATGGAATCCCAATAAGCACAGTCTGGGATCCAAGCACAACAGAAGGATACTAATCCAAGAAAAGCCAGCATTTGTGTCACTGTTGTTGGAGGAGATAATTTTATAATTGCCTGTACTCGGGCGGGAGAGAGCGCCCGGTTTCCAGGAGACAGCACAAACCCCAAGTAGGTAACACGCTCACAACAGCACTGGAGCTTTTTTAAAGAAGCCTTATGTCCATGGGAGGCTAGATGGCAGAGCAAGGATACAGAGTCATTTTCACATTCTGTGATTGTTTTAGAACATAACAACAAATCATCCATATACTGGAGAAGGGTGGAGGAACAAGGCGGATGCCACATTTCAATTGATGCCTTAAGAACAAGAGAATACGCCGCTGGGGAATCAACGTATCCCTGCGGCAGGCGAGTCCAGGTATATTGTTTGCCTGCATGTGTGAAAGCCATAAGAGGCTACGTGATGGGATCCAGGGGTACACTAAAAAAGGCATTAGCTAAATCAATAACCGTAAAGCATTTGGCTTCCGTAGGAATAAGAGTAAGTAACCAATATCGGGCATCACTGGTGCCAGTGGGACAACAAGCTGATTTACGGCCCGTAAATCCTGGGTAAAACGGAACCCATCACCCTTAGGGATGGGATTCACGGGAGTATTATAAGGAGAAACAGTAGGAACTACAATACCTGCTGCGACAAAATCCTGGACCATGGACTGCAAGGCAGTTTCCTTAGGGCCAGACAAAGGGTACTGTCAAATACAGACGACAGCTTGAGGATCCTTCAAACGTGCCACATACGGCGTACAGGGGACCACCCCGGTGTCAGTTGGGGAGGTGGCCCAGAGTTTAGGAGGAACCTTAGACAACCAATGCGCCTCTGTAGAAATCATATTTAATAAAAAAGGAGAGTGCAAGGCAAACGAGCCATCTGAATTACTAATAGTTACTGCTTCTAAGCGACACAACAGGTCCCGCCCCAGGAGACTCACTGGACAGGAGGGAATAATCGTAAATGAATGTGTAAACAGAACGGTATTGTTACCAAGCGTGGAGACAGACAACAGGGGTGTAATCCATGTGGGGGTAGAGGTTCCATTTATCCCAAATGAGGCAGGACCTGGCGTTAAGGGTTCCCTACAAACAGAGGCATGCAACGTAGAGCAAGTCGCTCCCGTATCAATTACAAAGGAGACTTGCTGGCCATTAATGCACAACGTACAACAAGGGGCTCCTTCCATCCACCCGTAAACTGAACCCAGATCGGAACCGTTGCCTCAGGGCAGCCCTATGGGCGTTGCGGGGGCTGTTGTCATGTAATAGGGATAACAGGGGTTGCGGGGCTACTAGATGGGGGAGGGAGTGGTGCTGATGGCGTCACGGGAGGGGGCAAGGCCCACCCCCCTGAGTCGGCACAGGGCCACTACCTGCCATGTAAAGGCACTCAAAGGCACTCATTTTTCCAATGTCCTTGTTGCTTACAATGAAAACAAATCTGATTCCTAGATATTCCCTGCCCTACTCCTCTTCCACCACCCCGCCCGCCTCGAAACCGGCCCCGCTGTCCCCTCCACCCTCGAGATTGCGACCACTGATGCCCCGCGGGTTGATATCCCCCGGGGTAGGATTGCTGGCAACCAATATTCTGCTGCCAAGCAGGAGAAATTTTACCTTTCTTAACGTCCATAGCTGCAAAGCATCCCACCACTTCCTTCGTTAATATTACCTTCTCTAATTCTGCCGGAGTCATGCTAAACTAAGCATCTATCATTCGCTTACATGCTACAGTCACTTTGGGGCGCATAGCCCCAAGCAGCGTCTGAATATACATCGAAGCCATCAGGCCTTCCTGTGATTGACCTGCCTCCTCCTTCCAACACTTACGAAACCTTCGCACAAACTGTGAAACTCCTCCTCCTGGTTCCTGCACGCATGCAATAGATGCAGCAAGATTCTGTTTCGCCCCAAATAAACGCTCAAACTCTTCTAACACTTCGTCCCACATCTTTTTTATCACCTCGGGATATCGGAGGGGATAATTAGAATCATTCGGCATCTCATAAGGATTCGCCAGTGACTTAACTTTCGAAAAATCAAATGGGGTTTCTTCATCATACCCCAGGACACCCTCAATAATGAGGCGGTAGTCCTGCGCCGTGCACTGCAAACCATGAGTCATACGTTGCAAGTAGTGCACAGTGGCAGCTGGCATTTTCATGGGGTTCGGGGCATGCTGTAAGATAGAAGAAAGGATGGCGGGATCCAGGGGCTTAACAACAAGCTGGTTACCAATAGTTAGAAAAGGGTACTGGGTGTATATATGGCCCTTAGAGGTAGGGTCTCCTGTCACTCTATCACTATTAGAAGTTCTCACGTCATTTGAATCCAGCTTATGAAATGGGTTATGAGGGCTAAGCCCATCCCTATGAACCCTAGCCCTACTCTGTTCCTGTTCCCCCCCCCCCCCCCACGATCTTCGGATGAAGGCATCGGAAGGGGGGAATTAGGGGGGGTAATAAGGGACTCCGGTGGGGCAAGAGGGATGGAAGGGGAAGCGGCAGTGGACCCTATGGCCCCCGCTCGCGTCCCCAAACTCCCTGTAGAGACCTCCGGAGATGTCTTACACAATTGGCGATACATGTTGTCCCTGGGCGTGTCCCGCCCAGCAGTGGCGGGCCCAGATTCGGTCAACATGGGCTTGAGTGAGAAGGTAGGGCAGGAGAAGGTAGCCAGGCAGCGGGCGGCAGTGGAGGCAAACTGGCAGGCTCCTCCCCCTTCCACGCACAGCCTCATAAGTGGTACATATCTGCCAAAACATTTTATCTATAGGTAATTCCCGGTGGGTGGGGGCACGCCCCGCCATTACTACCGGGGGGTGCGCGGTAGAAGCAGCTGCCACCAGAACAATGTCCTCTAATGAATCAGAGTCTAGCTGACTTTACAACGGCGGCCGATCCAACCAGGGAGGGGTAAATGGGCTGATACGGCGGAGGGGACAACTTGGGTTGAGGCAATTTCGGAGGCAGTTCCCGGGGCGAGTCAAGCACCGGTAGGTGCTGACCATTATAATAAGGAGCCAGTATCCATACAGTACCACATTCCTTCATATAAGATTTTGGCCATTTCGGGTCTCCGGAATAAAAGGGAAAAGCTTTCTTATCCTCCAGACACAATCTCTGAATCATATCTAAATGCCAGACAGAGAAGCTACCTTCCCTGGGAAAAGGATTTGAGCTATGTAAACCTTCTGTCCACCCCACCATATTATCCACCCAGGGATTAGTATAATAACCCCCTGCCACTCTGTCTATGTATTCCTTCGGCGTCTCCCCATCTGCTGGGGGTGCGCCTGGAGGGACCGGGATACAGCGAGAATAGGATGCCTTCTTAGCTGCAGTTTTAAACCTTATCACAACATTTGGCTGCGCGCACACTCCCGCGGATTCTAGAGTTGGTCCCCTTACCTTTGGACCCTCCCATCCTCTAATTAATATCCAACAATCGCAAGCTTGGCCACTTGCTTTCTGCCAACAACCATCACTAGCGCTATCACTTCAGGCTGAGGCAGGAGCGTCTTGCCAAGCTCACACAATCATACAAGCCACAGAGAAGGAAAAGGGTATTACACAGGCCCAGCAGGATGTCCCTGTTATGCATAGCGCTGCCAAAGCGCATGTTATGCATAGCGCTACCAAAGCGCATTCCCGAGACGAGCTACCAAAGCGACGTCAATTTAGAAAGTCTGGATATCCCAGTGCAACGGGGAAATCCTCACTTCTGACACCAAATTGTAAGTGTGGGTTATTCCTTTCCCAGCACTATATACCACTTACCCTCGGGACAACCGTTAATCCTCTGGGCTGAGGAATCACCTTACCTTCTCTGTCTGGAATTCCAGGGGAACAAACACACACACACACTCACACATAAGTAGTATGTAAGTTTATTCCACAGGTTAGAGGGGCTGTCTGTCTTTTATACATTAACAGAAACATATACATACGTCATCAACTCATCCCCTGAGGCCCACCACAGCTTATCAGTAACTTCACAGATGTTAGTCGTCTCCGTGTAGAACAATCAATTTGTCTTAGCACAGCACATTCCTTTCCATATATAGATATATACAAGATTCCTATTTTCCCCTGCGGGCCTCTTAGTCCTGCTACACACTTTAAGCTTTATTTTTCCTCTATCAATTTATTTAGTATTTATTTATTTATTTAGTATACATTTGTATACCGCTACTTCCAGCGATCAGCAGCGGTTTTGATTACAGATTGGAAATTGTCAAATCATGACAGGAAATTTTTGAGGTATAAACACATTGATTAGACAGGAAAGCACAGCACACAGAGAACTATTTTACAGGGAACATGGGCTATGGAGGGTTAAGTGACTTGCCCAAGACCACAAGGAGCACCTGTGGGACTAGAAACCCCAGTCCTTCCGGCCCAAGGTTGCTGTCCTCTAGTGGGGTTTGAACCCCTGACCTTCCGGCCTGAAGTACCTTGCCCCAACCACTAGGCCACTCCTCCACACACTCCTCCAATTTCTCTAGGAACTCTGCTGCCATACATTCAGAGTCAGAATTGGTTTTGTTCTCTAGATCTCAAGGATGCGTACACTCATGTTCTCATCCATCCAACTCACCGAAAGTTCCTTTGATTCCTGTTTCAAGTGAAGCTTTACCAATGCAGGGTTCTTCCTTTTGGCCTGGCTTCTGCACCAAGGCTGTTCACAAAATGCATGGCTGTGGTAGCAGCATTTCTCCGCACCCTGAGAATATTCATCTTCCCTTACTTAGACGACTGGCTCATTTGAGCCCCTTCAGAGCCAGAGGCCAGGATGGCTCTATCTCGCACAATGCGCATCCTTCAGTATTTGGGACTTGTCATAAACTTCCCAAAGTCCAACCTTGCTCCCACTCAATCCCTAGAGTTTATAGGAGCTCTTCTGGATACCAGACAGACAAGGGCCTTCCTTCCACAGCCCCGCTGCCTTCACATTGTGCTGTTAGCTTCCCAAGCAGTGCTAAAACCTCACCTCACTGCTCGGAAAATGTTACAGTTGCTAGGCCACATGGCATCCACCATGCATGTGGTTCCTTATGTTCGCCTCCATATGAGGGCAGCCCAGTGGACCTTATCCACTCAGTGGACTCAGGCCTCAGGTTGCCTGTCAGAAAAATAGTAAATTCAGATTGCCTTATTTTGTCCCTCCAATGGTGGCAGTCACCCAAAAACCTTCTGGTGGGGTCTCCTTTTCAGCAACCCCCACCCCAAGCCACTCTAACAACAGATGCTTCATAGGTAGGTTGGGAAGCCCACCTGCATGGCTTCTCTACCCAGGGTACCTGGACTCCACAGGAGGCCTATCTCCATATAAACCTCCTGGAGCTCAGAGCAATCTTCCTTGCTCTTTGAGTATTTCACACCCAGCTCAGCTACAAGACAGTCCTAGTTCAAACGGACAATCAGGTAGCCATGTTCTATGTGAACAAGCAGGGCGGAACAGGCTCTCTGTTGCTGTGCAACGAAGCTTTGCGACTATGGGCCCTCACCAGAGAGCATCAGATTCATCTCCTTGTGGTGTATCTTCCAGGCATTCAAAACTCTTGGGCAGACAAACTCAGTCGAGTTCTGCTTCCACACAAATGGTCTCTCCATGCAGACCAGGTGGCCAAATTTTTCAAATTTGGGGAACCCCAGACATAGACCTCTTTGCAAGTCTGCTGAATGCCAAACTTCCCCGGTTCTGTTCCAGAATTCCAGCTCGAGGTTGTCAGTCCAGGGATGCTTTCCTCCTGCTTTGGGGTCAGGACTTCCCGTATGCCTTTCCACCCATTCCCCTAATTCCCAAAACCCTGTTCAGGCTTCAGAGAGACAGAGGTCATATGATCCTCATATCCACGTTGGCCACTGCAAACGTGGTACCCTCTGCTCCTACATCTCCCTCAAGCTCCGCCTCTGGAGTTAGGATCTGCTCCAGATCTTCTTTCTCAAGAGGACGGGATGCTGTGGCATCCCAATCCCCAGTCTGCATCTCAGGGCCTGGTTGCTGAAAGCCTAGAACTTCACAGTCTTAACTTTTCCCAGCAGGTAAACGATATCCTTCATGCTTCCAACAAGCCTTCCACAAGACGCTCTTATACATTTAAATGGAAAAGGTTTACCATATGGTGCTCTCAGAAGGGTCTTAACCCTCTTGCGATACCTCTGGAATCATTACTGGAGTACCTCCTTCATTTATCAAATGCAGGGCTTAAGACCAATTCAGTGAGAGTCTATTTGAGTGATATTGCAGCTTCTTTCAAGCCTCTAAATGGACAACCTATTTCCTCTCATCCTTTCATAGTGAGATTTATGAGAGGCCTTCTTTTAACAAAGCATCCCATTAAGCCACCACTGGTGGCATGGGACTTAAATCTGGTACTTGGGCAGTTCATGAAACCGCCCTTTGAACCATTAGCCACTACCTCCTTGAAATTCCTTTCCTGGAAGGTTATCTTTCTCATTGCAATCACATCAGCACATCGCATCAGTGAATTGCAAGCGTTGGTGGCTGATCCTCCTTATACAAGGTTCCATCATGATAAGGTAGTCCTTAGGACTCATCCACACTTTATGCCAAAGGTGGTGTCGCCCTTTCATTTAAACCAAGCGGTTTACCTTCCTGTATTCTTTCCAAGGGCTCACGCCTCAAATGCAGAAAGGAATCTTCATACTTTGGACTGTAAAAGAGCTTTGGCCTTTTACTTGCAAAGGACACATCAACATAGAGAATCCTCTCAACTCTTTGTTGCTTTTGATCCTAGTCATTTGGGACTTCCAGTCTCCAAAAGGACACTGTCCAGCTGGATTGCATAGTGTATATCTTTTGCCTATGAGAGTAAGAACCTTCCTCTTGAAGGCCATGTCACAGCTCGCAATGTGAGAGCCATGGCAGCCTCAATGGCTCATCTTCACTCTGTGTCTATCGACGACATCTGTCGAGCAGCTACTTGGGCTTCGGGTACATACCTTCACAGCCCATTACTTCTTAGACAAGACCGGGATGCCTTGTTTGGTCAGGCTGTTTTTCAACACCTGTTCCAGACGTAATCAATTCCTACCCACCATCCCTGGTAGGATGCCAGAGATCCATGGGGGAAGTGGGGCCCTTTCACAAGGGCACACAACTTCTGGGACCATCTCCCTGGCATCTGCAGCTAGGGAGTCCCCATATGTGAAGACTACATTCCTGCTTGTTCCTGGAAATAGCATAGTTACTCACCTGTAACAGGTGATCTCCGGGAACAGCAGGAATTTAGTCTTTACAACCCACCCACCTCCCCTAGGAGTTGTATCTTTCTCTCTCTTTCTCTCTTTTATCTCAGCTTTAAACTCAACTGGAGAGGGACAGTTGGGAAAGGCGGGAAGGCAGCACGCAGGCGCTGTGGGATGCTCCCAAAAGCTTGCCTATTGGACGCTGGGGAGCTTTCCCGTGCAGGCTCCGTTGGTACCAACAATACCCATATGTGAAGACTAAATTCCTGCTGTTCCCGGAGATCACCTGTTACAGGTGAGTAACTATGCTTTATTGAGTAGAACATCTTTTTTAAAACCGTGATACCAAAGGTTTTCAGTGGTGTGTACTTATTGTTTTTGTATAGTAGTTGCTCTTTCTTCTCTTCTTGCAGGCAAAATAGAATTGTGAACAACTGTGATTGCAACAAAACAGCGTTGTGATCAATTTTTATTGTCATATTGTTTCTGTTCACATTCAGTGAGTACCATCAATGGTTTATTTGTAGAAGTATTTTGTTGATACATAATTTATGGCTTATGCCATTTTATGAATGATATCATTTATTTTGTAGGTTATATTTTGTACCTTACCACTTTTTGCTTGCACTGTCATCGCAATGGGAACCTTCCAATATATGTGACTGATAACTGTTTCAATAATACTCTTGTTATTCTTTTGTGACCAGCTATTGTGTACTTGTTATAATTGTATTTTCAGTGTTATATTGTCTGTTTGTATTCTCCTTTAGTTTCATATGTTTTTTTTCCTTTTTAATGTATATGATTTGATTTAATTACTGGGGATTTTTAAATTTTTTTTTAATTTAATTCTTTGGCTATGTATATGCTTTTATGATTTTAGGCCCCTAATGCAGGCCTCAGTGCCGAAATGTGAAGTCAGGTCCCCTCAATAACCTTTTTAGCTTGTGAAGACATACCTGGTGTGGCAGTGATCTTTTTCTGCTCTTGGGCTGGACTGTGTTTTATGTGGAGTTTCCTTCTCCCTTTTTTTCCCTGTGTTAAATTGGCTAGTCGACAATCATCAAGTACTACAGAGGATTTTAATGATAGTTCACAGATTACTAATAATAGATCTGCAATCTCATTTTCAGTTCTTTCAACACCCTCGGATGTATACCATTCGGTCCAGGTGATTTGCTGCTTTTAGTTTATCAAATAGTTGTAATTCATCTTCCCAGTTTATCGATATTTCTCCAGGAACAAGCAGGAAGTCAGTCCTCACTTATGGGTGACGTCGGCACCGACAGAGCCCGCGCGGAGCAATTCCCCAGCTTTCAAAGAAAGACTTTGGGATTTTGGAATTACTGCCACGAATGCGTGTTCTTCTACCCGCCCAAAGGTGCCATCTTGCTCAGTCTCCCTTTTTCTGCGCAGCCCTTTGGACGCACGTCCTCGTCCCTCAGAAAAAGTGTTTCGTTTTTGGCCTCTGGCCTGTGTTTTTTCCAGTAGCACTGGTCCTCTACCCGTTCTCCCTCTGATCTTCTTTTTCCTTAAGTGAGAGGACGTCCTTTCGTGTGAAATTTTCCTTTTTGTGGGCTTAGCGCCCTTTTTTTCCCTCAACTGCTTGCCGCAAAAGTCTTCGACATAGCGGGGGCCCTTTTTGCCCCAATGGCCACCGTTTAAAAAACTGCGACAGATGCTCCAAAAACATGTCGCTCACGGACACCCATGACTGCTGTTTTCCGTGTCTTGGGACCGACCATGACCCAGAGCTCTGCTCTCTTTGCAAGAAAATGTCCTCCAAAACCCTGCTAAGTCCCCGCCTCAGGAGTCTCTTGCTATCTCAGTTCCTCCCATTTTGTCCAGGCTGCTCCTCCGCATGTGGGAAACACCTACTTTGGTACCCATTGTGAGCAATCGCCTCAACAGCATGTACAAGGTCCAACACGGCCTGGGCTTCCGGAAGACCCAGCTTCCATACACCTCCATGGTAGTGGAATCGACAATGCGGAAGCAAAAGAGCCCAAAGTTGCACTTTTCGGGTCCACCCGGACAGGGAGTCCAGAGCCCTATCAGGGGTCCATGCTCACATGCCGCATCCAGGCATACCAACTATATATGGTCATGTTCCTGCGCGACCGCGCCAAGGAGCTTGGCGGGTTCTCCGCAGGTCTTGGGGGTGAACCCCTTCTCAGGTTCCAAACCCTCCTGAGGTCCGTTGCAGAGTGCTCAAAGTACCTCTCCCGTGCTGTGTATGATGGATTTGAATCCTCCGCCCGAATGGCGGCAGCTGGCATCGGGGCCCAATGCCAGGCATGGCTCCAATCTTCGGACCTAGAGCATTCGGTCCAGGAGAAGCTCCTGGACGTCCCCTGCCTCGGCGAACAGCTGTTTGGTAAGCTCGTGGAGGATAAGGCCCCTGAGATAGAAACAGAGTTTGTGACTCGGACCCACCTCTCGTGTAAGATCTCTTCTCTCCCTCGGAAGAAGCAGCTCACCAAGAAGCCATTCTTCCAAAGAAAGGGGCTCCCTGCCCTTCTTGCCCACCCCTGTGCCGTCTTCCGGCACGCAGTGGAAGGAAGAAGCACATGGCCATCTCAAGCCTAAAGGGCCCAAGGCCCATCCACCGGCAACATCCCAGCCCGCTCAGGGCTTTTGACGCCGACAGCATAGCCTCTTGCCCCCGGCAGCACCTCCGCCAGTGTGGGGACACCTTTCCCTTTTCACCCCGCAGTGGGCGTCAATCACGTCAGACACCTGGGTCCTCCGGGTGATCCAAGACGGATATCATCTTCACCTGGACAGGCTCCCTCCTCCCTTCTCCCCAGTGGAGCCTACTCGGCTCCCCTCATACCAGGCTTACTTAGAGCAGGAGCTATTCAACCTCCTCGTCCAGTGGGCAGTCGAGAAGGTACCGTTTCACCTTCGAGGCTGTGAGTTTTACTCCCATTACTTTCTCATTCCGAAAAAGACAGGGGGCCTACACCCCATCCTCGACCTTCGGAACCTAAACAAGTTTCTAGTGCGGGAGAAGTTCAAAATGTTATCGCTTGGCGTCCTGCTGCCCTTCCTTCAGCAGGGCGATTGGCTATGCTCCTTGGATCTCAGGGACGCTTACGCCCACATCCTAGTCCACCCTCAGCACAGGCAATACCTGTGCTTCAGGGTGCAGGGGGAACACTACCAATACAGGGTGCTCCCCTGCGGGCTTGTGTCTGCACTACTGTTTTTCACAAAGTGTTTCTCCGCAGCCGCCGCCTCCCTCAGGCAACAGGGCATACCCGTCTTCCCCTACCTCGATGACTGGCTCGTCACAGGGACCTCAACCGGCGAAGCCCTCCTGGCGGCATCACGCACGATCCTTCTCAAATGTTTCGGCTTCTTGGTCAACTACTCCAAGTCCCACCTCACACCGGTGCAGATCTTGGAGTTCATCGGCGCACGCCTCTACACAGAGCAAGCGACCGCCTTCCTGCCCGCGGACCGGGCAGACCACCTCCGGTCCATGGCGGCCCAGGTCCAGAACAAGGCCTAGATTACAGCACGGGCCATGCTGCGCCTCCTAGGACACATGGGCTCCACCGTCCATGTGGTCCTCCATGCCCATGGGAACATGCGGACAGCTCAGTGGTGCCTCAGGGTGCAATGGAGCCAGGACTCCTGCCACCTCAGAGACCCTATCCGGGTCTGCCATAGTCTCCACAACTCCCTGGATTGGTGGCGGAATTCCCGAAGCCTCCTTCGGGGAATGCCCTTCCAGACCCCACAGCACGAGCTCGTCCTGATGACGGACGCTTCCCTGCTGGGTTGGGGAGCCCACTGCGGCGCATTGTGCACCCAGGGGCAGTGGTCACCCGAGGAGTCTCAGCAACAGATCAACCTGCTCGAGCTTCAGGTGGTCTGCTGGGCCCTGAGGGCCTTCGAGGGCTGCCTGAGGGGGAAGTCAATGCTCGTGCAGACCGACAACCAGGTAGCCATGTTCTACATAAACAAGAAGGGGGGAACAGGATCCTGCCTCCTCTGCCGGGAGGCGATCCTCCTTTTCTCATTTGCACTTCGCCGGGGGATGACCCTACGAGTGGTCAACCTCCCAGGCCAGGAGAATGTCCATGCGGAGAAACTCAGCAGGATCTTCCGCCCACATGAGTGGCGCCTCAATCCGGAGGTCGCCGATCTCTTGTTCCATTGGTGGGGGACCCCATCCATGGACCTGTTCGCCAGCCCAGTGAACGCGCAGCTTTCCCGCTTCTGCGGCCCGGTTCCGCGCACGAGCAGGGTGGCTCCAGATGTGTTCCTCTTAAGCTGGACCTCCGGGCTTCTTTATGCTTTCCCTCCCACTCCTCTCATTGCGAGTACCCTCCACAAGGTTCAGCAGGACCGAGCTTCAGTGATCCTCGTGGCTCCTTTGTGGCCTTGACAGCCTTGGTTCCCGCTCCTGCTCTGGCTCTCGTCCTAACCTCCAGTCCACCTGAGCTGTGCCCCAGAACTGTTAACGCAGGAGGAGGGTTGAGTACTCCACCCAAACCTAACCTTGCTATCCCTTACAGCCTGGCGGATGAATGGGTCTCCTTAGTTCCGCTGCATTTTCCGGAGGAGGTCGAGGAGGTTCTCCTCGCATCGAGGAAGAACTCAATGAGATGGGCATTTGCCTGTAAGTGGCGATGCTTCTCGGTCTGGTGCTCCGAGCTCCAGATCGATCCATTCTCCTGCTCTACCCGGTGGGTTTTTCAGTATCTCCTTCACCTCTCGAAAGCAGGATTGAAATCCAGTTAGATCAGGGCACACCTGAGCACCATTTCGGCGAACCACCTTCCCATCGAGGGGAAACCCCCTCTCCAGGCAGCCCTTGGTCTCCCGCTTCATGCGAGGCCTCTTACTTTCCCAGCCTCCCATCTGGCCTCCCCTGGCGGAGTGAGACCTCAATGTGGTGCTAATGCAGCTTACACAATCACCCTTCGAGCCGATGGTGATGTGCTCACTTTGGCACCTCTCCTGGAAGATGGACTTCCTGGTGGCTTTGACTTCGGTTTGCTGAGTCAGCGAACTTCAGGCTGAGGCTCCCTACACCAGGTTCTATGGGAACAAGGTGGTCCTCCGCATCCACCCCAAGTTCCTGCTGAAGGTTGCCTTGGATTTCCATCTAAATCAGGAGATAGTCCTACCAACCTTCTTCCCGAGACCTCATACTGACCAGGCCTCAACAGTGCTACATACACTTGATTGCAAGAGGGCTCTTGCCTTCTACCTCCAGCACACCCAGTCTCACCGTAAGTCTGGTCGGCTCTTTGTTGCCTACGATCCCAATCGCTTGGGGCAGGCAGTCACCAAATGCACCCTCTTTATCTGGGTAGCAGACTGCATCACCTTCGCCCAGGCGAAGGTGGGCGCCCCATTGGATCGGAAAGTCACCTCACACATGCGTTCGGGCCAAAGCGGCTTCGGTGGCTTTGCTATGCTCAGTGCCTCTGTCGGACATCTGCTGGGCTGCGACCTGGTCTTCAGCGAACACTTTCGCTGTGCATGACTGCCTGGAGGGGGAGTCCTGCCAGGACAGCGCCTTCGGCCAGGCAGTACTCCATAATCTGTTCGGGGTATAAGCAACTCCTGCCCTCCGACCATTCTCAACGGTTACTGAGAGCTTCGCCCCGGGGACCCGAATACTCTGGCTCCTTTGGGCATCGTCTTCTGCTCGCGGCCTTGTGGAGGCGTTTCTGGGTTACAGGTTTGGTAGCCTGTAGCTGGGGAGTCCCATAAGTGAGGACTGACTTCCTGCTTGTTCCTGAAGAAAGCGTAGTTACTCACCTTTAACAGGTGTTCTCCAGGACCAAGCAGGAAGTCACTCTTCACATATGGGTGACGTCGGCGCCGACAGAGTCCTCATGCGGAGCATTTCCCCAGCTTTCAAAGAAAGCCTTTGGGAATGCAGCGTGCATGCGCGGTTCCCTCCCCACCCAAGGGTGCCACCTTGCTCAGTCTTTCTTTTTCCGCGGAGCCTAACGGACGTGAGTTCATGTCACGCGGGAAAAAGTTGATTTTTTTCGGCGATTTTCGCGTTTCTTTATCCGGTTTGACGCCGGTTCCCCTTCCCGCCTGGGCTCAGTACACCGGTATCGAGTTCGGAATTTCTTTTTCAGTTTTTGTCCTTCGTGACTAGCGTTCGCGCCTTTTTTTGTTATTTTCACTGGCAGCCCGGTCTTTTGACCTTGCAGGGGCCCTTTTTCCCCCGATGGCTGCCAGTGGGTTCAAAAGATGTGATCGGTGTAAGAAACTTATGTTTCTCATCGATACACATGACTGCTGCCTCCGATGCCTCGGGCCCGATCATGACCCGCTGGTCTGTGGTTCGTGCGGCAAGATGTCCTCGAAGGCGCTTCAGAGCCATCAGCATCAACGTGAAAGAATTTTTTCAGAGTTTTCCTCCAGCCCGGCCCGGACTTCGTCAGAGGGCTCGACATCGTGGGTCCTCTGAGAGGGGGCTCCCACCAGGGAGCACAAAAGGAAGAAGAAGCTCGTGAGGGCGGCATCAGTGGAGGCACCTGGATCCTTGAGGGCCAGGTCGCACAGCCCTGACCGCCGTCCCGGGCTCTCGGAGTCGGAGCAGCTGACCAAGCAACTTCGCCTGGAGCCGGAGTCCCCGAGTCAAGTAACATCTGTTGTCCTTGTGGACTCTCCCCCAGGAGAACTGATGTCGGGCCCGATGCCATTGGGGGCTGCGGAGTCTCCTGAGCTCGGACTCAGGCTGAGGGCCCTGGAGAACAGCCTGGCTGCCTTCATGGAGCAGCAGCGGGTACTGATCGCCGGTCTGACCGGTGCATCTGCCCTGACCACCGGGACCTCGACGTCAACCCCGGCGGCCAAGCCGATCCTCGAGTCAATCAAGTCTCGAGTCGATCCTCGGCCACTGTCTCCCTCGACCTCCCGTTCGGGACCGAAGTCGTCGATACCGGTGCCCTCAGCGTCGGGTGGCATTGAGGCCCACAGGGCCAGAGCCGCTCAACTCCTCAGAGGACGAGTCGGTATGATTTTCCTCCGAAGGAAGTCTTTACTGTTCTGGTTCCTCCGATGCTGGAACAACTGCTCTTCCATATATGGGAGGCACTGGCCTCAGCGCCGGTTCTGAGCAAACGGGTCAATTCCATTTATCGGGTCCGTAAGAGCCCTGGGTTCCAAAAGGCGCAGCTACCGCACAACTCCATGGTTGTGGAATCGTCCATGCACCGGCTGAAAAGTCAGAAGATGCACTCCTCGGTGCCTCCTGGCCAGGAGGCCTGCAACCTGGATGCCCTCGGTAGAAAGTGCTTCCAGGGCTCTATGTTCTCTTGCAGTGTGCAGACGTACCAGCTGTACATGGGCATGTACTTACGGGGCTTGGCAAAGGAGATTGCCGGGTTCTTGGCTGGCCTCTCCGAGGAACCCTTGCAGAGATTTAAAGCCTTGTCTACAGGGATCCGAGAGAGCTCGAAGTTTCTCTCTCGAGCAGCCTATGATGCCTTCGAGGCTTCGGCCCGGGTAGCCGCGGCCAGCATCGGTGCACGCCATCAGGCCTGGCTACAGTCATCGGACCTGGAGTCATGGGTGCAGGACAAGTTAGTCGATGTCCCCTGCCGAAGTGACAACCTTTTCGGCAAGCCCATGACTGAGAAGGCTGCAGAAATCGAAACCGAGACTCCCACTAGGACAAGACTGTCCAGAAAAACGTCTGCCCCTTCTCACAAAAAGAAGGGCTCTGGGAAAGAAGCCCTTTTTCCCAAGGAAGGGTGCTGCCTACAAAACCTACCCTCAGTATCAGGCCTCTCCAGCTCCCCAACAGGGCCAGCAGGCCAAGGGACAGGGGCATGGGCCCCTTAGGCAGAAGACCCCCAAGCCGCCAGCTCCGGCTCCTGCACCGCAGGGAGCAGAGTTTTGACTCCCACAGCATAGCCTCTCCTCCGCCGGTGGCTCCACTCAGCACTGGGTGTCGGCTGACCCTGTACGCCTACAGGTGGCCAGCCATCACAGGGGATACCTGGGTACTGAGCATAGTCCAGAAGGGCTATATGCTCCATTTCCACCAGCTACCCCCCTCCTACTATCCAGTGGAGCCTCCCTCTACACAGAGACCTCTTCCTTGAGGAGTGGGTAAGTCTTCTAAAGGAACAGGCGGTGGAACCGGTGCCACACCACCTGGAAGGGCAAGGCTTCTACTCCAGGTACTTTCTAGTACCAAAGAGAACAGGAGGCCTCAGACCTATCCTGGACTTGCGAAACCTGAACAAGTTTCTGGAAAGAGAAAAGTTCAAGATGCTTACCCTTGGGATACTGCTGCCCTACCTCCAGCAGGAAGACTGGCTATGCTCCTTAGACCTAAAGGATGCTTATACTCACATCCTCATCCATCCAGACCACAGACAATATCTCAGATTTGTGGTGGGAGGAAACCATTTTCAGTACAGGGTACTTTCCTTTGGCCTAACCTCTGCCCCTAGAGTTTTCACAAAATGACTGGCGGTGGTAGCGGCTTTTCTCAGGAATCAGGGGATTTTTGTCTTCCCGTACCTGGACGACTGGCTAATCAGGGGGCAGTCACCCCAGGAGGCCCAATAGACCACTCTTCACACTGTCTCTCTACTTCAGTATCTGGGCTTTGTCATAAACTACGCAAAGTCCACTTTACTCCCCTCTCAGGACCTAGAGTTTATACGGGCAAGATTAGACACCCTTCATGCAAGAGCTTACTTGCCCAAGGACAGAGCCCACAGACTGATGGACTTGGCCAAACAGTTCCAAGGCACTTCTTAAGTTTCCGCCAGGTACTAGCTGCGGCTTCTGAGTCACATGGCATCCACTGTACATGTGACCCCGAATGCCCATCTGCACATGTGAGCTGCTCAATGGTGCCTCAGATATTAGTGGACACAAGCCACCGGCGACCTCTAAGACAGAGTAAAGGTATCCAGACGATTTCTGAACTCCTTACAGTGGTGGCGACATCTGCCAAACCTTCTCAGGGGTGTATCTTTTCAGGCTCCAGCACACACAAGGGTGCTGACGACAGATGCTTCCTTAAATGGCTGGGGTACACATTGCCAGGGCACGTGCACTCAAGGCCTGTGGTCCCCTCGGGAGGCCACACAGTAAATCAACCTTTTAGGGCTGCGAGCAATCCGCTTAGCTCTGCAAACCTTCTGTCATGTCCTCTCTCAACAGTCTGTCCTAGTTCAGACGGACAAGCAGGTGGCAATGTTCTACGTGAACAACAAACAAGGGGGCACAGGGTCCAGCCTCCTATGTCAGGAGGCACTGGCCCTTTGCTCCTTTGCAGTCAAACAAGGCATGTTTCTCAAAGCAGTTTATCTACCTGGTCAGGAGAACTTCCTAGCAGACAAGCTAAGCAGGATTCTCCAGCCTCACGAATGGCAATTGAATCCGTTGGTGGTCCAGCAAATCTTCCTCCGCTGGGGACTTCCATCCATCGATCTCTTTGCAAGTCCACAAAACTGTCAGCTGCCAAGGTTTTGCTCCAGACAGCCGCATCCCCTGAGGATGGCTGCAGATGCTTTTCTGATCTCTTGGTCTACGGGCCTCCTGTATGCATTTCCTCCCACGCCCCTGGTGGCCCGAACTCTGTTCAGGATCCTCCGGGACAAAGCCTCGGTGATTCTGGTAGCCCCCAGATGGCCGAGGCAGCTGTGGTTTCCACTTCTTCTGCAGTTGGCGGTGGAAGCTCCATTCCCTCTGGGGCTGCAACACGATCTCCTGTCTCAAGAGCAGGGTTCCCTTCTGCACTCCAATCGCAGGTCCCTCAATCTGATGGCCTGGCTGCTGAAAGGATAGTGCTAGCTCCCTTACTTCTACCTAAGGAGGTTGAGGAGGTGGTCTTGGCCTCTAGGAGGCAGTCCACCAGAAAGTCCTATGCCCTCAAGTGGCGTAGGTTTACGGTATGGTGTGCTTAGCGCAGTAAATATCCTTTCTCCAGGACCAAGCAGGAAGTCAGTCCTCACATATGGGTGTCATCGGTGCCGATGAAGCCCCAGCGGAGCATTTCCCCAGCTTTCCATGAAAGCCTTTGGGAATGCTGGCACACATGCGCGGTTCCCTTCCTGCCTAAATGTGCCATCTTACCTCAGTCTCTTTTTTTCCGAGAAGCCCATCGGACGTGTGTCCTGTTCTCCCGGATAAAAGTGATTTTTTTCTTCGGCGATTTTTCGCTGTTTTTCTCTGGTTCGACACCGGTTCCCCTCCTGCCGGGTTCGGTACACCGGTATCGAGCCTCCTTATTTCTTTTTCGGTTTTTGCCCTTCGTGGCTGGCATTCGTGCCCTTTTTTCATTTTTTCCCTGGAAGGCCGGTCTTTTGACCTCGCAGGGGCTCTTTTTTCCTCGATGGCTTCCAGTGGTTTCAAAAAGTGTGATCGGTGTAAGAAACTTATGTCTCTCACCGACACACATGACTGCTGCCTTCGGTGCCTTGGTCCTGACCACGACCCCAAGTCGTGTGTGCCATGTGGGAAGATGTCTTCCAAGGCACTCAAGAGTCGACAGCATCAGGAGGAAAGGTTTTTCTCGGACTCTGCCTCCGGCCGGGCCCGGACCTCGTCTGAGGCCTCGACATCTCGGGATTCCGATCCCGAGCACCGTCAAAGCTCCTCGGACAGGGGGTCCCCCTACCTGGAACGCAAGAGGAAGAAGCAGCTCGCGAGGGTGGCATCGGAGGAGGTCCCTGGTCCCTTGAGGGCCAGGTCTAAGACCCCCGACCGCCGTCCCGGGCCCGTGGACCAAGAGAAGCCTGCCAAAGTTCCTCGCGTGGAGCCGGAGTCTGCTGGACACGTAAGCCCTGTAGTCCTCGTGGACTCTCCTCCCAGAGAGCCGACGTCGGGCCCAGCGCCACCGGGGCCCGAGTCGGTGGCTGCTGCGTCTCTCGAGCTGAGTCTCAGGATGACATCCTTGGAGTGCAGAATGTCTGCCTTCATGAAGCAGCAGCGGGCACTGATGGCCAGCCTGTCTGGTGCATCTGCCCCGACCACCGGGACGTCGACTTCGAAGTCAACCCCAGAGACCGAGCCGATACTCGAGACCCTCGTGGCTTGAAGTCGTCCTCGGTCGAGGTCTCCCTCGACCTCCCGTTCGGGACCGAGGGTGTCGACGCCGGTGCCCCCAGTGTCGGGGCGGGTGCCTCATGGCCCCGCGGGGTCGGACCCTGACTCCTCCTCGGATGAGTCTGCCTGGGAGACTGAGGACGAGGAGTCTCCCGATACTTTTAAGACTCGGTGCGTCCCGTCGGACTCACTGCAGTTTGAGCCCCGGAGTAGATCCCTCCGGAGGACACTAGGTTCTCGGAGTTCGTCCGGGATATGGCCGCTGCCTTGGCTATCCCTGACGATCTCGAGGAAGAGCCTCGAGCCGAGGAGCTCGATGCTCTACAGTACGACTCTCCTCCAAAGGAGGCCTTTACTGTCCCGGTTCCTCCGATGCTGGAACGGCTCCTCTTCCGGATGTGGGAGGCACCGGTCTCGGCGCCGGTTCTGAGCAAGCGAGTCGATTCCATCTATCGACTCCGCAAAAGCCCTGGTTTCCAGAAAGCACAGCTACCACACCATTCTATGGTTGTGGAATCGGCCATGCATTGTCTGAAGAGCCAGAAGATGCACTCCGCGGTGCCCCCCAGCAGAGAGGCCCGCAACCTCGATGGCATCGGTAGAAAGTGCTTCCAGGGGTCTATGCTTGCTTGCCGTGTCCAGTCTTACCAGCTGTACATGGGCATGTACTTGCGGGACCTGGCCAAAGAGTTGGCCGGATTCTCTGCTGCCTTGGCTATCCCTGACGATCTCGAGGAAGAGCCTCGAGCCGAGGAGCTCGATGCTCTACAGTATGACTCTCCTCCAAAGGAGGCCTTTACTGTCCCGGTTCCTCCGATGCTGGAACGGCTCCTCTTCCGTATGTGGGAGGCACCGGTTCTTAGCAAGCGAGTCTATTCGATCTATCGGCTCCGCAAGAGCCCTGGTTTTCAGAAGGCACAGCTACCACACCATTCCATGGTTGTGGAATCGGCCATGCATCGTCTGAAGTCAGAAGATGCACTCCGCGGTGCCTCCTGGCAGGGAGGCCCGAAACCTAGATGGCGTCGGTAGAAAGTGTTTTCAGGGCTCGATGCTTGCTTGCCGTGTCCAGTCTTACCAGCTGTACATGGGCATGTACTTGCGGGATCTGGCCAAAGAGTTGGCCGGATTCTCTGCTGGTCTCTCCAGGGAACCCTTGCAGAGATTTAAGTCCTTGTCCTCGGGGATTCGGGACTGCTCGAAGTTCATGTCCCGCGCCGCCTACGATGGCTTCGAGGCTTCGGCCCGAGTTGTGGCAGCCGGCATCGTGGCTCGACGCCAGGCATGGCTGCAGTCATCGGACCTCGAGCCATGGGTTCAGGACAAGTTGGTCGATGTCCCCTGCCAAGGTGAGAACCTTTTTGGCAAACCCGTAACCAAGAAGGCCGCTCAGCTCGAGACCGAGCACCTTACCCGGACAAGGCTGTCGATGAAGACCTCTGCCCCTTCACATAAAAAGAAGGCCTCGGGTAAAAAGTCCTTTTACCCGAGGAAGGGCACTGCCTACAAACAGTACCCTCAGTATCCGGCTGCCCAAGCTGCCCCCCAGGGTCAGCAAGCCAAGGGCCAGGGTAATGGGCCCCGTAGGCAGAGGACCCCCAAGCCTTCTGCCCCTGCTTCCACTCAGCAGGGTGGGGGTTTTTGACTCCTTGAGCGTAGCCTCTCCGTCCCTGCTTTCCCAGCCCTGCACAGGCTTTCGCCTTGTACTTTTTGCCCACCAGTGGCCTCTCATTACCACCGACAGTTGGGTGCTGGACATAGTCCAAAAGGGCTGTGCCCTGCATTTTCATCAACTGCCTCCTCCTTACTTTCCAGGGGAGCCCTTGAGGCCTCCCCTGCACACAGACCTTCTCCTTCAAGAGCTCCAAGGTCTGTTGGTGGACAGGGCGGTGGAGCCTGTGCCTCTCCACTTGCAAGGTCACTGATTCTACTCCAGGTATTTCCTGGTACCCAAAAGGACCGGTGGCCTCCGACCCATTCTGGGCCTCAGGAACCTCAACAAGTTCCTAGAGAAAGAAAAGTTCAAGATGCTTACTCTTGGAACACTTCTGCCCTACCTCCAGCAGGGAGATTGGCTATGCTCCTTAGATCTAAAGGATGCGTACACTCACATCCTCATTCATCCAGACCACAGAAAGTACCTCAGGTTCATTGTGGGAGGAAACCATTATCAGTACAGAGTGCTACCTTTTGGCCTAACCTCCGCTCCCAGGGTCTTTACCAAGTGCTTGGCAGTGGTTGCGGCCTACCTGAGAAATCAAGGCATCTTTGTCTTTCCCTATCTGGACGACAGGCTCATCAGGGGTCAGACGTCCCTGGAGGCCAGACAAGCCACCCTCAGAACCATTGCTCTGCTTCAAAACGTGGGCTTTGTCATAAACTTCGCAAAGTACACTTTGCTCCCCTCCCAGAACTTGGAGTTCATAGGGGCAAGGTTGGATTCTCAACTGGCAAAGGCATTCTTGCCAGAAGACAGGGCTCAAAGACTGATGGACGTGGCCAAACAGTTTCTAAACAGGTCCCTGGTCTCCGCCAGACTCTGTCTCAGACTTCTGGGCCACATGGCTTCGACAGTGCATGTGACTCCCAATGCCAGGCTCCATATGAGGCCTGCACAGTGGTGCCTTCGGACTCAGTGGTCTCAGGCCACAGGCCGCCTACGAGACAGGATAAGGGTGTCCAGACCCTTTTTGGCCTCCCTCAGCTGGTGGCTACATCCACCCAATCTGCTGAAGGGGATGCCCTTCCAAATGCCAGAATACTCGGTGGTCCTCACCACCGACACCTCTCTGCGGGGCTGGGGTGCTCATTGTCTGAACAAGTGCACTCAAAGCCTCTGGTCTCCCTGGGAGGCAGCCCAACAGATCAATCTCCTAGAACTTCGAGCTATCCGCTTAGCTTTCAAGGCTTTTTCTCCGGCCCTAGCTCACCGCTCAGTCTTGATTCAAACAGACAACCAGGTAGCCATGTTTTATGTGAACAAACAGGGCGGGACTGGGTCAAAGCTCCTTTGTCGGGAGACTCAAGACCTTTGTTCCTTTGCCCTAAAGCACAACATGCTTCTCAAGGCAGTGTACCTTCCAGGCCAGGAGAACTGCCTGGCCGACCGGTTGAGCAGAATTCTGCAGCCCCACGAGTGGCAGCTGCATCCCTTGGCCATTCAGAAGATCTTCCTGAAGTGGGGTCTCCCTTGGATAGATCTCTTTGCCAGTCCGCTGAACAAGCAACTGCCCAGGTTCTGCTCCAGGCAGCCGCATCCTTTGAGGATAGCACCAGATGCTTTTCTGATGTCCTGGTCTCAGGGCATCCTGTATGCGTTTCCTCCCACGCCCTTGGTGGCCCGAACTCTTTTCAAGACTCTTCAGGACAAGGCCTCGGTCCTGCTGGTAGCTCCCAGGTGGCCGAGGCAGCCTTGGTTTCCACTTCTGCTTCAGCTGGCAGTGGATTCCCCACTACCTCTGGGGTTACAACCCGACCTTCTCTCACAGGAGCAGGGTTCCCTTCTGCATCCCAATCTCAAAGCTCTCAATTTGATGGCCTGGAGGCTGCAAAGGTAGTTTTGGCTCCCTGGGGCCTACCTCAGGAAGTTGAGGAGGTTGTCCTAGTCTCTAGGAAACAGTCCACTAGGAAAACCTATGCCCTCAAATGGAAGAGGTTTTCTGTGTGGTGTCAGCTACGTTCATAGGATCCTTTCTCCTGTACTGTGCCAGTAGTGCTTCAGTACTTACTGTACTTATCAAATCAGGGACTTAAGTCCAATTCTGTTCGGGTCCACCTCTCAGCTCTAGCAGCTCACCACTCACTGGTGGAGGGACATTCCCTGTCTGGTCATCCCTTGGTGTCCCACTTTCTCAGGGGCTTGCTTTTGCTCAAGTCCCCCATCCGTCCTTCTGCTCCTGAGTGGGAGCTGAATGTGGTCTTGCAGCACCTGACTCGCCCACCCTTTGAGCCGATGGCTACTTGCCCTCTACGCTTCCTTTCCTGGAAGACTCTGTTCCTGATAGCCATCACCTCGGCTAGGCGAGTGAGTGAGCTTCAGGCCCTGGTCTGTGATAGACCTTACACCAGGATTTATAGGAACAGGGTAGTCCTTAGGACTCATCCAAAGTTCCTCCCCAAGGTTGTCTCCTCTTTCCACCTCAACCAGGAGGTGGTTCTTCCAACATTCTTGCCTAGGCCTCATGCTAGCCAGGCTGAAGCAGTGCTGCATACCCTGGACTGTATGAGGGCCTTATCCTTCTACCTTGACCGTACGCAGGGACATAGAAGGGCTACTCAGCTCTTCGTCTCCTTTGACCCCAATAAGTTGGGGTTGGCTGTGTCCAAGCGTACCTTGTCCATCTGGGTGGCTGACTGTATCACCTGGGCTTACAAGGCGGCTGACCTTCCTTTGCAGGGTAGGGTCACGGCCCATCGTGTCAGGGCAATGGCTGCCTCAGTGGCTCATCTCCGCTCTGTGCCCTTGGTAGACATCTGCAGGGCTGCAACTTGGTCTTCAAGCCAAACCTTTGCGGCCCATTACTGTCTGGAGAGGGAGTCCCGTAGGGACAGTGCTTTTGGCCAAGCAGTACTCCAGAATCTCTTTGAGGTTTAGGCAACTCCTGCCCTCTGTTGGGCTACCGGTGGACGTTGTGTCCTTGAAAAGCCTTTCTTTGATGCTGTGACTAGAGGGAGTTCTCTTGTTCAGCCTGGCTTCCTGGTAGCCCAGAGCTAAGGAGTCACCCATATGTGAGGACTGACTTCCTACTTGGTCCTGGAGAAAGAGTAGTTACTCACCTGTAACAGGTGTTCTCCAGGAGCAGCAGGAATCAGTCCTCACAACCCTCCCTCCTCCCCTGGGAGTTGCAGTTGTACATAGTTTATTTTTCCTTTTTTTGTGCTGTTCTTAGCTATGTCATTTGACTGAGGTAAGATAGCACCTTTAGGTGGGAAGGGAACTGCGCATGCGTGCCAGCATTCCCAAAGGCTTTCATAGAAAGCTGGGGAAATGCTCCGCTTGGGGCTTCATCGGCGCCGATGACACCCATATGTGAGGACTGATTCCTGCTGCTCCTGGAGAACACGTGTTACAGGTGAGTAACTACTCTTTCTCTTGCGTTGTGCCAGTAGTATTGCAGTATCTACTTCACCTTTCAGACCTAGGCCTTAAGTCTAACTCTGTTCGGGTCCACCTCAGTGCGTAGTCAGCGCACCACTCACCAGTGGAAGGACAGTCTCTGTCGGTTCACCCCTTGGTGTCAAGATTTCTCAAAGGTCTGCTTCTACTCAAGCCTCCCATTCGTCCTCCGGCGACTGAGTGGGATCTGAACGTGGTCTTGCAGCAACTTACTCGCCCCCCGTTTGAGCCGATGGCTACTTGCCATTTGCGCTTCCTCTCTTGGAAAGCGATCTTCCTGGTGGCTCTTACCTCGGCCAGACGTGTGCGTGAACTACAAGCACTGGTTTCTGATAGACCGTACACGCGGTTCTATAGGAACAGGGTGGACCTACGGACCCATCCCAAGTTCCTCCCAAAAGTGGTCTCCTCTTTCCACCTCATTCAGGAGGTTGTTCTTCCGACCTTTTTTCCCAGGCCGCATGCCAGCCGGGCTGAAACAGTCTTGCATACCCTGGACTGTAAGAGGGCGTTGTCCTTTTACCTAGAACGTACGCAGGAGCATCGAAGGGCTACTCAGCTCTTCTTCTCGTTTGACTCTAATAGGATGGGGTTACCTGTCTCCAAGCATACGTTGTCCACTTGGGTGGCAGATTGCATCGCCTGGGCGTACAGGGCAGCCAACCTCCCCTTGCAGGGTCAGGTCGGGTCACGGCCCACTGTGTCAGGGCGAAAGCCGCGTCAGTAGCTCATCTCCGTTCTTTTCTGTTGGCAGACATCTGCCAGGCCACAACTTGGTCTTCAAGCCAGATTTTGCAGCCCATTACTGCCTGGAGAGTCCCGGCGGGACAGTGTTTTCGGCCAGGTGGTACTCCATAATCTCCTTGAGGTTTGGGCAACTCCTACCCTCCGGCCCTTGTGTTGGGCTACCGTAAGGGGTGCATTCTCAGAGAATATTCTTCTCACAGATGCTGAGGCTCTTGAGAGGGAACCATTTTTTCAGCTCTGGGTTCACGGTAGCCTAGAGCTGGGGAGTCCCATATGTGAGGACTGACGTCCTGCTTGGTCCTGGAGAAAGCATAGTTACTCACCTGTAACAGGTGTTCTCCAGGAGCAGCAGGAATCAGTCCTCACAACCCTCCCTCCTCCCCTGGAGTTGCAGTCCTATCCTTTATTTTGATTTTTTGCAGTCTTTTTGCTATGCCATCAAACTGAGCAAGATGGCACCCTTGGGCAGGAAGGGGACCGTGCATGCGTGCTGCATTCCCTAAGGCTTTCTTTGAAAGCTGGGGAAATGCTCCGCACGAGGGCTCCGTCTGCGCCGACGTCACCCATATGTGAGGACTGATTCCTGCTGCTCCTGGAGAACACCTGTTATAGGTGAGTAACTATGCTTTCTCTAGGGACAGCAGCAGTCAGTCCTCACTACCCTCCCACCTCCCCTGAAGAGTTGCTACTTTTGTCCTTCCCTTGCCATCTGCTTAGTAGGGCTGTAGCTAGGGGACCTGACTGAGCAAGATGACACCTTTGGCAGGAAGAGGACCACGCATGCATGGCAGCAGTCCCAAAAGCTTTCTTTGAAAGCTGGGGAATTACTCCGCACGGTTTCCGTCAGTGCTGACGTCACCCATAAGTGATAACTGATTCCTGCTGTCCCTGGAGAACACCTGTTACAGGTGAGTAACTATGCTTTCTTTCAATTCTTCCGATTCATCACCTTTAGATACCATTTCAGGGATGGGTAACTTCTCTAGGTCGTCTTCAGTAAAGACTGAAGCAAAGAATTCATTCAGTCTCTCCTCTATGGCCTTGTCCCCTCTTAATGTCCCTTTTACCCCTCTATCATATAATTGTCCAACTGACTCTCGCAGGTGTTTTGCTTAAAGTGTACTTGAAAAAGTTTTTATTATGCGTTTTTGCTTACTTACCAATGCCATGCATCTAACTTGCCAGTGCTTATGTTTCCAGTTGTCGTCATTTGAGTCCATTTTCAATTTCCTGAAAGATGTTTTTTTGGCTACAACAGCCTCTCTGATCTCACCTTTAAACCATGCTGGCAGTTTTTTGACCTTCCTTCCACTTTTCTTAAATCGTGGAATACTGTTGGTCTGTGCTTCCATGATAGTATTTTTAAACAGTGCCCATGCTTGATGTAAATCTTTATCTTTTGCAGCTGCTCCTTCTAGTTTTTTCTTAGCTGTTTTCATTTTAGCATAGTCTTCCTATTGAACGTTAAAAGGTAGCACTGTGGATTTCTTTGCCGTCCGTCCTCTATTTATTCAATCAAATGCAATCATTTTGTGAAGTGGTCTCAACACCCATATCTCTTGCACCAGATCCTGTGTTCCCCTAAGGTCTAGGTCCAAAATAGCTTCTCCTCTTGTCTGTTCATGAACCAGCTGCTCCAAGAAGCAGTCATTTATTTCATTTAGAAACTTTATCTTCCTAGCATGTCCAGCTGTGACACTGACCCAGTCAATACCAGGGTAATTGAAATCACCCATTATTATTACTGTGTTGTAACTTTTGTTAGCTTCTCTAATTTCTTTTAGCATTTCATCATGCATTCTGGCCAGGTGGTCAGTAGTACACTCCCACTGCCATCACCTTCTCCTTTTTACATGAATTTCTATCTGTAGAGATTCTACAGTGTATTTTGTTTCATGCAAATTTTAATCCTGTGTGACTCAATCCCCTTTCTAACATAGCGCGCAACCCCTCCACCAATTTGATCTACTCTATCATTGCGATATAGTTTGTACCCAGGTATCACAGTGTCCCATTGATTGTCCTTCTACCCAGTCTCTGAGATACCAATCATATCTAACCTTTCATTTAATGCTATATATTCTAACTCTCTCATCTTATTTTTTAGACTTCTAGCATTTGCGTGCAGGCATTTTAGAGGTTGTATTTTATTCAGATTAATCTGGTTTTCAAGTAGACAGGTAATTTGGAATCTTTTAGCTCTGTCTGCTCTGTAGGGCATCTGGATTGCTTTTATCTTTATTGGAACCTCTGTCAGGATGCTCTAACTTCTCTCTTTTGCTAGTATCCTTCAAGGATACATCCTTCTGAACCATGCGCTCTTGGGCGACTGTTGGCTTTCCCTTATTATCTTGTTTAAAAGCTGCTCTATCTCCTTTTTAAAGGTTAATGCCAGCGGCTGTGTTCCATCCTGATTAAGGTGAAGCCATCCCTTCGGCAAAGCCTCTCCTTTCCCCAGAATGTTGCCCAGTTCCTAACAAATCCAAAACCCTCTTCCTTGCACCATTGTCTTATCCATTGAGACTCTGGAGCTCTGCCTGCCTTTTGAGTCCTGCGCATGGAATGGGAAGCATTCTGAGAATCTTACCTTGGAAATTCTGGATTTCAACTTCCTACCTAAAAGTCTAAATTTGGCCTCCAGAATATCCTTCCCACATTTTTCTTTGTTTTTTAACTTCCTTTTTTTTTATAATCATATTTTAACATTCAATACAGCTCCGATTTCTGCCCCCTTCACACAAGTGTCCGAATATTCAAACAGTCTTTTATACAGATAACCTTTTCCCCCCATCTCTTCCCCCTACCCCGCCCACTCCCCTACAGGATTCAATGTGATCGTAAATAGTCCAGTAAAGGTCTCCATTGTCGATCAAAAGTTCCCCCCTTATTACTACGGAGTGCTGTCAAACACTCCATGAGGGTCACTTTTCGGAGTCTGCTTATCCAATGTTCCAACTCCGGGGCTCTGTTCTGCTTCCATTTCCATGCTAGCTCGCAACGAGCTGCGATTATGCATGTCCGTATCGGTCTGCACCACCGATGCTGTAAATTATCTGGCAAAACCCCCAACAGAAAAAATAAGGGGCAGACATCGAGCCCCACCCCAAAGATATTCCCCATCTGCTCCCTGATCTGTACCCAGTAAGATTCAGCCACTGGACATTCCCATCACATATGTAGGTAAGTACCCCTGGCCCCACAGCCTCGCCAACATCGGTCTGAGACTGCTGAAACATCTGCTGGAACCTTACTGGGGTATAATACCATCTCATCAACAATTTATATGCATTCTCCTTAATTGTGGCACATAGTGATGATTTTGCCGCCCCCATACATATGGACTTCCATTCATCCTCGTCCCAACTTACCCCTAAATCCCTTTCCCATTCCTTCATATAACCAAATTTCTCTCCCGCCCCTCCGAGACGTGCAGGCCGGCATATAGCAGGCGAATCAACCCTCTGGATTGATGATGTCCCAGCCATAAGACTTCTAGGTCATTAAACCCCTCCTCAGTTCTCCCCTTATAATTCTTTTGTTTCAGAAAATGAACCACCTGCATATAAGCAAAAAAGTCCCGCGTTCCCAGTTCATATTCTTCCTTCAATTTTTCAAATGATTTAATTTCCCCCGATTCTAACAATTTCTCAAACATATCTAGGCCCAGATCAGCCCAACGCTTAAAAATCCCCTCTCTTCCCTGACCAAAATCCAGAGTTGCACCAATTGGGGCTAGCATCAAAACCATATGGAGGGAATCCACTCTGCGCCACCCCGTCCTCCATTCACCCCATAAGTGACGGATATAAGGATTATCAGTCCACTCCCCTCATAATCTTCCTTTCACCACCCATGGAATATGATTCAACCGATAATCCCCTACCCAATATTGTTCAATAGACCAGAAACGCTTATCCTTCCCAAAATCGCGCCATTCCATAACCTGCCTCATTTGAGCTGCTAAATAGTCCGCTATATCCGGCATTCCCAACCTCCCTTATGTCATGTGGCATACAGTACTCTCCGCGCTATCCGTGGCGGCCAATGCCACCACACAAATAAAAACAGTTTCCTTTGTAAATGTTGAAGCACCATTCGTGGTACCCAAAGCGGGAGAACCTGAAAAAAATAAAGCAGGCGAGGTAGAAGCATCATCTTGAGAGCCGCTATCCAGCCAAACCAGGATAGTTCTTCCCTCTTCCATTTTTCTAAATCTCTCACTATATGCGCTATCAAGGGCGGATAATTTGTCCCATACAATCCTTTGGGATATCTCGAGTGAGCTGGACCCCCAGATATATAACCAACCGCGTAGCCCAGCAAAATGCATAGCTCCCCTGTAACTGCTTAACCAAAGCCTCCGTCATGTTGATACTCAAGGCCTCTGTTTTGGCCCAGTTAATTTTAAACCCCGACACCGTCCCAAAGTGCTTTAACTCAGAGAGGAATACTGGCAAAGCCAACAAAGTCCGAATGACAAACAACAAAATATCATCCGCGAACAAAGCCAATTTATCTTCATCCTGGCCTGTCTGAAGCCCCATTGCATCCATATTACTTCTTAGCCTTGCAGCCAGAGGTTCCATAACTAAAGCGAATAAAGGAGGCGACAACGGGCACCCCTGCCTCGTGCCCCTCCCCAAGCGGAAAAACTCTGAATACCGCCCATTAATTTTTACTGTTGCTTCTGGGCTCTTGTATAACGCCTTTATCCATGCCATCAACCCAGATCCTATCTCTACCTTCCTCAACACTGCAAACAAAAAGCTCCTCTCCACTCTATCAAACGCCTTCTCAGCATCAATTGCCAGAAGCAACATATCCTGTTTTCGTTTTTGCGCTGCCAGATCTCTTGAATGGCCCGCCAAATATTATTGCCTGTATGCCGGCCCTGAATAAAGCCAGTCTGATCAGATTGTACCAACCCTGGGAGAGCCCCCCTAACCAATTTGCCAATATTTTTGCTAAAATCTTCTCATCGGTATTCAAAAGAGATAATGGGCCTATAAGATCCGCATTGCGCAGGATCCCTACCTGGCTTAGCCAGAACCGATATCCCCGCCTGTAGCATAGAGGGTGCCAACTGGTTCCCCTCCAAAACCCCATTAAACAACCTCTGCAGCACCGACACCAACAACGCCATGAACGTCTGATAAAAAATTGCTGACAATCTGTCTAGACCTGGAGATTTATTAGGAGCCAGCCCTTTAATCACCTGAGTAATCTCTAAACTGATAGTCTGATCTAGTGCTTCCCTATCTTTCTCAGTGACCTGCCCTAATTCACCCTCCCCCCTCAAATATTCATCTGCTGCCTCCTCTGAACTAGGACTCTCACTTTTATATAAATTCTGATAGTATTGTATGAATTGCTCCCGAATTTCTTTAGGCTTGAACAGGAGCTGATCCCCTGGGCCCTTAATTTTCATTATAGTAGACCGCGGTTCTTGCTTTTTCAGCTTCTTAGCTAGCAATGTGCTTGCTTTATTATTAAATTCATAATAATGTTGGGCTACAAGGTACATTTATCCAATGGTTCACATCCTACCTGAATAACAGAACCCAGAAGTTCAAATAGGCCAGGGATCTTCCTCAACCTTTCCGTAGAAACTTGGTGTCCCCCAAGGCTCCTCACTCTCATCCCTACTATTTAACATCTACATGCAGCCAATCTGCAACATATTCAAATCATACAACATCAGCTATCATCTATATGCAGATGATATCATGATGTACCTCCTGTTGAATATTGCTAACCTGAACTACTCCAAAATAACTGCATGCTTCTCTGATATAATGAAGTGGCTTGACACCCAGAACCTCAAAATCAACATCAAGAAAACACAGGCGTTATTCATTTCAAGAAACCCAAACTTTACCCCCCTCCCCAGCAAAATCACTATACAAGACACAGAAATCAAAGTCAAGACCGAAGTGAGATACCTAGGAGTAATCTTAGATAAGACCCTCAGCATGATCCCACACCTTAAAACAGTAACGAAAAATATCTACTTTAAATTAAGAACCATTCAACACATCAAACCACTCTTGGATGGCCACAACTTTAGGACAGTACTTCATGCTCTAATAACCAAACTCACAGATTACTGTAACAGTATGTTACAAGCAGGGGCGGCCCAAGGGGGGTGCGGGGCCATGTGCGGAGACTCGGTGCGGGGCCTCATTTGCATAAGGGGCCTCATTTGCATAAATATTTGCATAATGTTACCATATACTAACTTTTAGTAAACATGCCTCTTAATGAGTGTATGGATAAAGAAAGACTAAAAGATTTCTACGTTACTATAATCCAGTGCCAACCACCAGACACATTAGGAACTACTACAAACACTGCCCATTTAGAATCCATAGCAAACCCGCCGTATCCTAACAGCAGTACCAGGACTCACAAAGCACCATACCCTACCTATCAAAAGGAAACATGCAAATATTAAACCAATACATTTCAGAGAACAACAATACATGACCTACTGGGGAAAGAGAACAAATGGCAATGTCAAATAGGAATTACATAAACAGAATACCTCAGCTCAGTTACACATGCAGAACAGAGACCATCACCAAACAAGGAATCACAATTTAGAAACAGGAAGACAATAATTAAACTGGGAATCCCAAAAGCCAAACTTGGAATGTACAGCACTGTAGAAATAAAACTATACATTAATTTGCTCTTGTACTAAACAAAGTGCAGACGTTAATGATGCACATGTACCAGAGCTGACATATTCCAATTAATAAATTCAAAATAAAGAGAGATTTTTCTACCATTTGTGCATTTTTTTTCAGCTGCAATTGCTCCAGCCACTTTCTTCTGGTTTCTTCGTGTCTTCTGCTAACTCTCCATCGTCTGCTGTCCATTTGTCCTTTCTTCTCTCTTCTAGTTTTTTTCCATTCTCTCTCTACATCTGCTTTAACATACTAATCTTTCTCCTTTTGCTCTTTCCTCATTCCTATTTCATCCACTCAAATTTTACCCCTCCATCCTCAATCCCCACTTACTCTCCCAATTGTAGATTTTTTATCCCTCCCACACAAAATATTTTTCCCCTCTCCATTTTACTCTCCCAGCCCCATCCCATTCTAATCCTCCCCCAACATCAGCTCCCTTCTAGTTCCAGCCTCACCCAGCATCCATTCCCTTCTAGTCCCTGCATCAGCCCATTTCCAGTCCTAGCCCCACATCAGCCCATTTCCAGTCCTAGCAACCCCCCAACCCAATACCAGTCCTAGCCCCCCCATCAACCCACTTCCAGTCCTAACCCCCATCACCCCATTTTCAGTTAAAGCCCCCCCTATAACCCATTACCAGTCCTAACCCCCCCATCAGCCCACTTCCAGTCCTAACCCCATCAACCCATTTCCAGTCAGCCCCCCATAGCCCATTGCCAGTCCTAACCCCCCCATCAGCCCACAGCCCATTACCAGTCCTAACCCCATCAGCCCACCTCAAGTTCTAACCCCTCCCCATCAGCCCATTTCCTGTCCTAGCCCCCCCCATAGCCCATTATCAGTCCTAACCCCGCCATAGCCCATTACCAGACAGCCCCCATCAGCCCACAGCCCATTACCAGTCTTAACCCCCCCCCCATAGCCCATTACCAGTTCTAACCCCCCCCCAACAGCCCACAGCCCATTACCAGTCCTAACCCAATCAGCCCACCTCTAGTACTAACCCCTCCCCATCAGACCATTTCCTGTCCTAGCCCCCCCATAGCCCATTTTCAGTCCTACCCCCCCCCCATAGCTCATTACCAGTCCTAACCCCCCATCAGCCCACAGCACATTACCAGTCCTAACCCCATCAGCCCACCTCCAGTGTTAACCCCCCCATCAGCCCATTTCCAGTCCTAGCCCCCCCATAGCCCATTACCAGTTCTAACCCCCCCCAACAGCCCACAGCCCAATACCAGTCCCCTAACCCCATCAGCCCACCTCCAGTCTTAACCCCCCATCAGCCCATTTCCAGTCCTAGCCCCCCATAGCCCATTACCAGTCCTAACCCCACCCAACAGCCCACCTCAAGTCCTAACCCCTCCCCATCAGCCCATTTCCTGTCCTAGCCCCCATAGCCCATTACCAGTCCTAACCCCTCCCAACAGCCCACAGCCCCGTATCAGTCCTAACCCCATCCGCCCACCGCCAGTCTTAATCCCCCAGACCATTTCCAGTCCTAGCAACCCCCCCAACCCATTACCAGTCCTAGCCCCCCATAGCCCACTCCCAGTCCTAATCCCACAGCCCATTTCCAGTCCTAATCCCCCATCACCCAATTTTCAGTTTAAGCCCCCCCCCATACCCCATTACCAGTCCTAACCCCCCATCAACTGAATTCCAGTCCTAATCCCATCAGCCCATATACAGACTTAGCTCCCCCATAGCCCATCACCACTCCTACCCCCCCCCCCAGCTCCCCCATAGCCCATCACCACTCCTAACCCCCCCCAGCCCATCACCACTCCTAACCCCCCCCCAGCCCAGCCCAGCCCAGCCTAGCCTAGCCTAGGGAAAATTCTTTTTAAAAAAAGCTGTCTGCTGCCGCTGCCGGGGCCGCCGCGGCAGAATCGAGTGTGCCGCGGGGCCCCCCCCTGCCCAGCAGAGCCTGCCCTCCCCTGTATCACCTCTCTCTTTGCAGCTGCAGTCACACGCGCCGGCTTTCAGAGCGCGAAGGAACTAGTTTCCATTTCGCGGCTCTGTTAAGCCCGCGGGGGCTGATGGGAACCAGGTGGGGCCCCAAGGCCCTATGAGCTCTTTCTAGCGCTATCTCAGGTTTAAGCAGCCTCTGCTCCCTGCTCACCATCTGTCAGCAGAGCCATACAGATCTCCTGTACTACCTGACTAGCTTGTCTAAAATGTTCTTCCTCTGGAACCCCGCGGATCCGGATATTTCAGCACCAGGAGCGATTCTCAAGATCTTCTTTCTTATCCCACAGGTCTTCATGTTCCCTCTGCCATGTGTTCAGTTTCTCCTGCGTGCTCTGCACTGCCATCATCATCTTTTCCGTGTGCTCTTCAAGGTAGTCTACTCTCTGCCCCAGGGCCTGTAAATCAGTTCGCAGCTCGGTCAGCACCTCTTTCATGTCATTTTTTACTGCTATAACTTCTTTCTTAATATCTCTGCACCAGCGCCATAAATCTCCCCTCGTGCACTGCTCTTCCGCCTGCTCCGGCTCCTCATCCGTCTCTGTATCAGCCTGCTCTCCCTGCTCTACCATCAGCCCCCGCGGGCTTAACAGAGCAGCGAGGGAGAAACTCTCCCCTCGCGCTCTGAAAACCAGCGCGTGTGACTGCAGCTGTAAAGAGAGAGGTGATACAGGGGAGCGCAGGCTCTGCTGGGCAGGGGGGGCCCCGCGGCACACTCGATTCTGCCACGGCGGACCCGGCAGCGGCAGCAGACAGCTTTTTTTTTTTTTTTTAAATTTTACTTTTAGATCAGAATGTTTTTTGCGCGGGGCCCCCTGAAACGCGGGGCCCTGTGCAAAAAACATTCTCGCTCAATGGACGGGCCGGCCCTGGTTACAAGGACTTCCCAAAAAAACTACCCACCAACTTCAGTTAGAACAAAACCTTGCAGCACGCATAGACTCCAACTCTGCACGCAAGGATCACATCACCCCCATACTCCGTGATCTTCACTGGCTTCCAATAACCTCAAGGGTAAAGTATAAATATATAATGATCATCTTTAAACATCATTGTAACATTGCCTCCACCACCTTATCCGCTTTACTTACAACACCAAACACATCAAGGACAAGAAGAAACAGCTCTCAAAATATGTACATAACTCCCTCACACATCCACAACACAAATCAATGCACCAGTACCAGAGCCTTCTCCTACGTGGCCCCAATTCTGTGGAACTCACTCCCCAGTGACCTAAGAGCGACAAAAGACCTCCAACAATTCCGCAAGAACCTAAAAACACATCTATTTATAGAATATTTCGGTGACCCAAGCACCCTCAGTAACTCCCAAAATACCTAATGCACTACCTTCTTCCACCTTCCGATAACTCAAACTTCAAAATGACTCATTCATCTTAGGCTATATATCAGATACAAACAAAATGTATATAGTTAGCTGTATGCAATCTTACATGCTAAATGTAAATAGTTCATATGTTAAATGTACATAGTTCTTATGTTCATTGTTAAACTTGTTCTGATGTTCCATGTAAACCGCCCCTGATCCCAGGAAAGGGAGGTATATAAGCGTTGTTAAATAAATAAAATAGATAAAATTTACTCGCTGCAGTTGATACTGCACTGTCTCCAACTGCAGGGCGGCTAAGTTTCTTCAAGCGTAGCCCGAAACTTCGCCCCCCCTCGACCTTGTGATGCTGTTCTAATTCTTTAATTACTCTTATTAAGAGCTTAACCTTCCCCTGTCTATCCCTCTTCTTGCGCGCTGCCCACTGCAACAATTTCCCCTTAAGAACGGCCTTCAACCCATCCCATAAAATACCTTCTGAGACTTCCCCCAAAATCATTAAGTTCCAGATACTCCCTGATAACCTCCTCCAAGCGTCTTATCACCGCTTTATCTCGTAACAAACTTTCATTAAGGTGCCAAAAGGTTCATCCATCCCTGTTCATAACCCCCTCGAACTCCACCCACACTGGACCATGGTCCGTCCATGTGTTATAGGTTCTATCTCTACCCAAATGACCCATTGAAGCCATCTCGAATCCCCCAGGAAATAATCTATCCGGCTATAAATCCGGTGTACCGACGAATAATATGTATAATCTTTCTCTTGAGGGTGTATTTGACGCCTTAGATCACATAATCCATATTGCTTCATCAATTCCTGAATTCACCTCCTCCCTCCCTTCCCCCCACTAACTATGCCCTGCGATCTATCCTTCCTTGGATCAAGAACTTCATTAAAATCCCCCCCTCCTCAAGTAATAATGCCCCATGTATCTTATCCTCCATCCACCTTGCCAAATGTTCCCAAAAAACAGAGTTAGAATCATTGGGGCCATACATGTTTAAGAAAGTAATTTGCTGACCTTGCAATTCCCCCCAGACTAATAAGACTCAACCCTTAAATCCCTTCATCACCCTCCCTACTTGAAAGGGAACATCCCCGCCAAATCAAGACCACCACTCCGGCCTTCTTATGTGTACCTTCCGCATTAAAAAAAACATTTGACTATATGCCCCATCTCGCAACAAGCGTTCATCCCGTGGTAATAAGTGTGTTTCCTGCAAAACGATCACCTGTCATTGCCAATGCTGCACCTCCTGAAACAAAGCCTTACGCTTTTGTGGAGTATTCAGACTCCAGACATTTAAGGATCCCACTCTAAGTGCTGCCATTACTCCCTCCTTCCAACACCCCTCTTCCCATATCCACTATCCAAATCCCTCCACCCCTCCTCCCCATTGAATCTCTCCCTCCCTCCCCCGTCCCCCCTTCCCCCCTCCCCCTGTCCCCCCTTCTCCCCTCCCCCTCCCCATATCCCCGCAGATCTCCTTTCTGCTCCTGCTATGTTTGAGGACTGGACTCACCCCCCGGGGCCTACCCTATCTATAGCCCTAGGTCTCCAGGTCTGCTGCGATAGCTTCATCATCTATCCCCCTTCCACCACACACCCCTTATCCCCCCCGCCTCTCCCCCCTCTCTGCTATCACCCCTTCCCCTCTATCCTCCTCTCCCAACTAACTCCCACCCTCTCCCCTCTTTCTTACAGGGTGACCCCCTACCTTGCTCTTCAATCTAATCCCCTCTTTCTCCCCTTCACTTCCATTTTCAGTCCCACCTTCCCAGCTAGTGCCCATTGCTCCAGCATAAATTATAACCTTCAACTTATACATAAAACCATTTAACACTCATATTTATCAAATGCCCTATAAATCAGAGCTTCTATATAAAGGGAAAGGAGAGATCACAAGCGTAAAGAATCACTTCTCAGCATCTCCGTTCCCTTTCCATATTGCTATAAATTTCACAGAACAATAAGAAGAAAAACTTGTATTCTTGTTCCTTCTCCGAAAGTTCAAGTGGCAGATGCTGACATATTCCCCTCCTCCTCTTCACAATGTTGTAGACCCTTCGAAAGGCGATGCAGGCGCTGGCCCTTTTCCAGGATGCGTTGCCACTTCAATCGCTTCAGCCGAGCCATTTGATCTCCATGCTGCTCCTGAGGGCTATGCTGTATATGAGGAAGATTTGGCGCCTTCGCCTTCCCCAGCAGGTCCCAGGCCTCTGTCACTGTCCTTGCCCACTTCACCATTCCATGCAACTCAAACTGTATGCCAAAAGGGAAAAGCCATTTATACTTAAGCTTTTCCTGTCTTAAATACAAAGTCACTGGTGCATAGCTTGTCATCGCTGTAGTGTAGATGGCGGCAAATCTTGAAAGATCTCAATTGCATAATTTTGCCATACCAGCTTGCCTTTCTTAGCCGCAGCTTGCATGATCTCTTCTTTCAGTTGATAACTTGTGAGGCACGCTACTATATCTCTAGGTCTGGAACCAGGTGGGGCCCCAAGGCCCTATGAGCTCTTTCTAGCGCTATCTCAGGTTTAAGCAGCCTCTGCTCCCTTCTCACCGTCTGTCAGCAGAGCCATACAGATCTCCTGTACTACCTGACTAGCTTGTCTAAAATGTTCTTCCTCTGGAACCCCGCGGATCCGGATATTGCAGCACCAGGAGCGATTCTCAAGATCTTCTTTCTTATCCCGCAGGTCTTCATGTTCCCTCTGCCATGTGTTCAGTTTCTCCTGCGTGCTCTGCACTGCCATCATCATCTTTTCCGTGTGCTCTTCAAGGTAGTCTACTCTCTGCCCCAGGGCCTGTAAATCAGTTCGCAGCTCGGTCAGCACCTCTTTCATGTCATTTTTTACTGCTATAACTTCTTTCTTAATATCTCTGCACCAGCGCCATAAATCGCCCCTCGTGCACTGCTCTTCCGCCTGCTCCGGCTCCTCATCCGTCTCTGTATCAGCCTGCTCTCCCTGCTCTACCATCTGCTGCGATAATTTCCCATAGGGGGATCGATACCTCTCCAATTTCTTCTTAGCTGACATCGCAGGCATTACAAATGCTTTCCCAACTTTGCTTCCTCTATCGGGGGATCCGGTGCGTTATTTTTTTGCTGTAATTCTGCCATCCCAAACAGAGCTTGGCGTTCAGGCGGCCATCCCTGTTGGTGAAGTCACTTCCTCCCCTTCACACATTTTTCTATGCCATTTGTGCCAACCTGGAAGGAACACGAAGAAGCAAGACATAAAGAAAAGTCCTTTATTCAAAACAGCATCCCTGACGTGGCTGCGTTTTGGCAAAAGCATCTTTGTCAGGGGGTACCTCCTCTGACTATATCCTTTTGAGACACCAAAAAAGGACAAATATTTTAAGTTGCTTTTTTCACCTCAAGATTAATTAATTTCAGGTCCTTAATTAATCTATTCCTGATAGGGATAACCAGGTGAACCTTAAAGTGAATTTAACGACCTCCTTCCCTTTAATAGGTTTAAGAGCATATAAAGCTAAGTGGGGTGAGTGAGATTTGGGGTGGGTGGGAGGGACAGAACACTTAATAAAAGCTGGCTTTCTACATAGTGCCCCGACCTGTGCTTCTAAGGTAATGTCTTAACAATTTCCTGGGTGATTCTCACAGCTCTTGGTTTATAGAGGGGGCCTTTCAAATTGCCCCTTTGAACTGTCACTTGGCTTTAACACCTTTTTAAGACAACTTCACTGATCTTTTACCTCCTAAGTGGAAGGCCTCTTTGTAAAAGTCTCTAGAAACAAATTTATTTCTTTCTACTCAAGAGACTATTTACTCTATTTTACTTTCTGTGCTAACCTATACTCTGATTTAAATGTAAAGCTCTCTGGTGCTACTAAGACCTGACTGACTCTGCAAAAACAGTGAATTCTAAAATATACAGATTTTTCAGCTTTAGCCCAAAGAATTCCCTTTTCCCCAAGATATAGAGTATTTCCCAGAAGATAAATACTTACAAGTGCAGATCTTTTTCCAACTGTAACACTTCCTTTTGGTAGTCCTTCAAGACTGAAGTAATCATAATTTTTAACAAGGAAAATGTATTGCACAGAGAAATTTGGCAGCCACAACAATCTAAGATAACCCCATAATGCAACAGGCCACCTATGCACACACTAGTACATACACATTTATGCCAGCACCACACCCATCAAAATAATCTCATAATCACTGTGCACTTCTCCCTCACACACCAGACCTTCCCTGACCCTTGTTACACCTAATCTCATCTGCCAACTAACAGTAAGTCATCCCCCACCACCCTTAACCATCCCCCTCACACTCCTGTGGACCCAGGGATCCGAGCCTCAGTCACCCAAGGAGATCAGTACTATACCGTAATATGAAGCAGAGAAATATATAAAGTAAAAATGAGAATTGTCTATATATGTTTCCTTCTCATATTGACGGCTATTTGATTGGTGATGACAATGTTGGCCTGAAGCAGGGCGGATTAAAATGTGAGCCCGAAACACAGGACTGTGTCGTGTCTCTCACCTTGATGATTTTTGCCATGGCAGTTAAGTATAAATGAACCTTTTGTTATGGTTTTACTGCTGGTTTGAATAAAAGGGACTGTTATTTACCGATGTCTGGGAGTCTGCTGTGGTGACCCCGGTACAGGGTATCATACAGTCCGACAAAAAAACTGAAACAGAATTTAAATTTACACTGGATTTCTCTTTAAGGAAAATTGAGAAGACTGTGTTTTTCCTCACTCTTTTGTGGGTTTATTATTTGGAGCTGGGTGAGGTTTGGCTCCTGGGCTTGGTGACTTTGCCTTTTTATATATGTCCAAAACAATCAGGGCCAGTCCAACCACCAGGCAATCTAGGTAATCGCCTGAGGGGAGAATAAGACTTAAGGTTTGCCTTGGGTACCAACACCTTCAACTAACTCTGGGGCTGGCCCTGAAGAGATGTCAGAAGGCTATGTAGAGGGCATCTCAAATAATTATCTCAAGCTGACAGCCCCTATCCTGAACTCTCTGCCACTTCACCAGTCTTTGACACTCTAGGGCATGAAGCTCCTTAAGGGCCAGGCTTTCAGTAATCACTGTAGTCTCCAGCAGAGCCTCCCATGCCTCATCCACAGTTTCAACACATGTAGTTACACCATTTGCACTGAAGAACAACCCAAAGGGAAACAGTCATCAGTAGTGTAAATTAGCTTGTCTGAGCCCATTGGTAATCTCTTTCAAATACTGACATTTCTGGAGAGTCAGTAATAATAAATTTACAAATTTCAAGCTCTAGGCCTTTCCATTTCATGTAGTCCTGGGCCTTAGTGCAGCAAAGGATGCACTCCTTAATTGGAAACTTGCTCAGACAACTATGTCCCGAGTTAAGATTGCTTTTAGCAGGTCAGGGAATCTTTGTGCACTCAATCATGCTTTTCTCATTTGGCAAAGAGGTTTCTGATAACATGCTAGCAAAAAAACTGAGCACTTCAGTCACATCAGAGTATGCTGTGGACTCTGGAATGCCCCACATCTGCAAGTTGTTTTGCTGGGTGCAAGTTTCTAGGTCTTCCACTTTCTTCCAAAGTGCGCAGACCTTCTGCTGGAGACCATTCACCTGATTGTGTAATTTGGTTAAACCTTTTGCATGCTTCTCGATATGCTGTTCCGTTTCCTCTCTTTGGTAACCTGTGTCAGTAATATCACACTGGAGATCAACCATCATCTCCTGGACTTCCCTCAACCTCAAAAGAATCTCTACTGTTGGGTGTGTTAAGTTGACAAAACTTGCACCTCAGATCTTCCCAGTTAATCAGGTTAGGGGACAACTCAACGTTGCTCACCTCCTCTGCATTACGACTCCCAAGTTATGTGGTCGCACAGTTGGCATAGGCCTCCTCAAATGCACCAGAGGTTACATTCTTGTTTCCAGGTTTAAAGTAAGTTTCCATATCATCCTGCTAGACCAGACAAATGGGTTGTGTTCCCCTACCAGTAAAATGGTGGAGACAAAGAATCAATGTAAAGCCCATGTTTCAATGACAAAACTCCAATGTCGCTGTTCGCCTCAGCCACCAGAGGTCCCTTCAGTATTTCTTTGTCTCCAGCAGATGGTGGATGGATTTTCTCCTCTCTGTAGAAAATGTGAGTATTGAGAGGAAAAGAGATTGATTAAACACTCAGAAACCTCTTTGAGTACAGAAAGGTGACTCTCTCACTTGAGCGCTACATGGGAGGCTCCACTAGACTGCAATCTTCTCGGTAGCCATAGGAGGAGGGAAAATTGGTTCAGCTTCATACTCCTATGATGAGCCTATTGAGCAGCTACAAATTGGAAGGATTAGGAAGGATCTGGAAGAGTGCAGCATCCTCACACAAACTTAATGCCCCCTCACCCTCCTCTGAGGGATCTGTCTTCCAGCCACCTTAAATGCGGTGCTGCAAAGCCAGCCAATGAAACAGTTTCAGAGGAGTAGAGCTGCACCCGACACGGATTCTTTGCCCGGGGCTTTCAGTGGGCGAGTACTAAGGCTTGACCGCATCATTGTCCTTATTGGGGGCCCCCAGTTCCATCTTCTTCAGACACTTTGGCGTGGATCGCTGGTGACCGTTGGCAAGGTGTCTAGGTTTCCTGCTATTTTCTGCACGCATTAGTAACATTTTTACCTATTGTGCACCTGGTGGTTGTGCGTTCCACACAAGGGGTCCCAACGCACACTCCTTCCCTATCGCCTGTAACACATATAATATAAAAGCACACTTGACGTGCACTTGCAGGCCGATGCAACCTTAAGGCAAGTATTACAGCAGCATGTGCTAACTCTCTGTCTTCTTCCAGGAAATGTTTGACATGTGGCAAGCGAGGTGCCTCATGCCTGGATTCTGGACTCTGCTTTTCCTGCATGGCAACTTCTGAGTCGTCCCTGGAGAGCCTGCTTTCCCCCTCTCAGCCGGAGGATGCAGTTAGTCTGACCTTGCCTGCCTCAGGGCGGGAGGTGACGGATGGCGCATTTTTGTAAGGATATTCAGCCAGCCAGAGAATCTAGCAACCGTGCTGTGAGCCACTCATCGTCCTCTATGGGGTCTGTGACAGCTGTGCCCCCTGAAGTTGGGGAGTCATGTCTGAGAGGAGAGCTTCTGAACTCCTGATTATCCTCCCGGAATTCTTTGCCTTTTTGCAACAGGCCTGATCCTTCTTGTGTGGAAATTCATACCCTGCATTCATACAGTCTCATGCAGGGCAGGCTGAAAGTAGAAGCCTTGTTAGATTACCTTTTGGCTAAGCATCCCTGGCGAGTGGCACCCCCTGGAGATGGGGAAAAGGTGGGAGCTGTCCGAGATATTGGCTATGACGTGTTCAGATGGCTCAGTACTGGGCTCTGATGTGGATGAGGAAGTTCTCTCATCTTCAGAAGATTATGCAGAGGCCAGCATAATCCACCTATTCTGAAAGGAAGAACTGGCGGTGTTGATTGTGCCAGAAGCATCCATCAAGTTCAAGATGGATGAGACCCTGGCAGAGCAGGAGCCAAAGGTACACCCGCTTCTTCAAGGGGTGCAGAAATCTACTGCTGTCTTCCTGTTCCCAGATGTAATCAAGGATATGATCCTGTCGGAGTGGGATTGTCCTGACTGTCTACTGAAAGGGTTAAGAGTGCGTAAGAAGATCTACACTCTCCTGGAGGAGTGCATCGAGTGATTTGGCATTCCCAAGGTGGATGCACAGATCACAGCAGTTACCAGACGGACCACTATTCCTGTGGAAGGCGGGTTGACTTTAAAGGATTTTCTGGACCGTAAGGTGGATTCTTCCTGAGGAGCAGTTCACCGTGGCGGTGGCTATTTTGCAGTTAACGGTATGTACCAGCCTGAAGTCTCGATGGATGATACTACCCCTCTTTGGGAGTTTTCTAGGGCCTTCCTTTCTGATGCCAGGGATCAGTGGCCAGGGATAGTGCCCTGATGACAGTGTTACGGCATTGGATTTGGCTCTGGCACTGAACAGCGGACACATCCTCCAAAGCCTGGTTGGCCGAACTGGGTTTTAATGGGAAGCTTCTGTTTGGAGCTGATTTGGAGAAGCTGGTAAAAGACCTGGGCGAGAAAATCTTAACCTCTTCCAGAAGACACCTCTAAGGGGCCTGTAGAGCGGGCTGGTGCCCCTTTCTCATCAGCCTCTGCCTGTCCACCAAGAGCTGTGCTAGACGGATTCCTAGGAGTCTTGAGGCTCTCATTATTACAGACCTGGAAAACATTTCTTCCCCTCTGCTTCTGGATCTTGAGCTCATTCTCAGTCCCTTCATGGAGCGCATGTGCCCAGGGACTCGATCCCCTCCAGAGCAGGACTCTCCTGAGCTGCGCAATACAGAAACATAAAAACATGACAGCAGAAAAAGACTGCATAGCCTATCTGGTCTGCCCTTCCATATCAACTACAAAAGTCCCTCTTTTTTTTTCTTTAGAGATCTTCTGTGTTGGTCCAATTCTTTTTTGAATTCAGATACTGTCCTAGTCTCTACTACCTCCACTGGGAGACTATTCCATGCATCTACCACTCTTTCTGTAAAGAAATATTTCCTCATATTACTCCTGAGTCTATCCCCTTTCACCCTCATCCTATGTTCACTCGTAGTAGAGCTCGTTCTCAATCGGAAGAGGCTCTCCTCTTGTGCATTTATGACACAGAGGTATTTAAATGTCTCTATCATATCTCCTCTATCCTGCCTTTCCTCTTACGTATATATATTAAGATCTTTGTCAGTACTCATATGTTTTATAACGAAACCTCTAACTATTTTAGTAGCTACCTTCTGCACTGACTCCATCCTATTTTATATCCTTTTGAAGGTGTGGGCTCCAGAATTGCACACAATACTCTTAATGAGGTTGCACCAGAGACCTATACAGAGGCACTATCACCTCCTTTTTTCTGCTGGCCATTCCTCTCCCTATGCACCCAAGCATCCTTCTGGATTTCTCTGTCGCCTTTTCTACCTGTTTATCCACTTTAAGATCATCAGAAACCATCACAATCAGGTCCCACTCTTCTTTCGTGGACAGAAGTACTTCGCCCCCTACACTGTACCACTGCCTTGGATTTTTGCAGGCCAAGTGCATGACGCTGCATATTTTTAGCATTAATTCTCCAGGACCAAGCAGGAAGTCAGTCCTCACATATGGATGACGTCGGCGCCGACGGAGCCCCCGTGTGGAACATTTCCCCAGCTTTCAAAGAAAGCCTTTGGGAATGCAGCATGCCTGTGCGGTCCCCTTCCCGCCCAAGGGGTGCCATCTTGCTCAGTCTTTCTTTTTTCGCGGAGCCCAACGGACGTAGTTCGTGTCACCTGGGAAAAGTAGATTTTTTTCTGCGATTTTTCGTGTTTCTTTATCCGGTTCGACGCCGGTTCCCCGTCCCACCTGGGCTCGGTACACTGGTATCGAGCCAGAACTTCTTTTTCGGTTTTTGTCCTTTGTGACTAGCGTTCGCCCCCTACACTGTGACTAGCGTTCGCGCTTTTTCTGTTATTTTCACTGGCAGCCTGGTCTTTTGACCTTGCAGGGGCCCTTTTTCCCCCGATGGCTGCCAGCGGGTTCAAAAAATGTGATTGGTGCAAGAAACTTATGTCTCTCACCGACACACATGACTGCTGCCTTCGATGCCTCGGGCCCGACCATGACCCGCTGGTCTGTGGCCCGTGCGGCAAAATGTCATCAAAGGCACTTCGGAGTCGTCAGCATCAACATGAAAGAAGTTTTTCAGAGTCTGCATCCGGCCGGGCCCGGACTTCGTCAGAGGCCTCGACATCTCGGGAGTCTGACCCCGAGCGCCGTCGTGGTTCCTCTGAGAGGGGGTCTCCCACCCGGGAGCACAAAAGGAAGAAGAAGCTCGTGAGGGCGGCATCAGTGGAGGCCCCTGGGTCCTCGAGGGCCAGGTCGCGTAGCCCTGACCGCCGCCCTAGGCTCTCAGAGTCGGAGAGGCCGTCCAAACTACCTCGCATGGAGCCGGAGTCCCCGAGTCATGTAAGTTCTGTTGTCCTCGTGGACTCTCCTCCAGGAGAACCGACGTCGGGCCCAACACCATCGGCGTCCGAGTTGGGGGCTGCTGAGTCTCCTGAGCTCAGACTCAGGCTGACGGCCTTGAAGAGCAGCTTGGCTGCCTTCATGGAACAGCAGCGGGTACTGATCGCCGGTCTGACCGGTGCATCTGCCCCGACCACCGAGACCTCGACATCTAAGTCGACCCCGGAGGCCAAGCTGATCTTCGAGTCCATCAAGTCTCGAGTCGATCCTCGGCCAAGGTCCCCCTTCGGCTGAGGTTGTCAACGCCGGTACCCTCGGCATTGGGGCAGGTGGCACTGAGGCCCACACGGCCGGAGCCGCTCAACTCCTCCTTGGAGGGGTTGGCCTGGGAGATGGAGGACGAGGAGTCTCCCCCGGAGGATACCCGGTTCTCGGACTTCGTGAAGGACAAGGCCAAGGCTTTGGCATTCCCTGCGAACTCCGAGGAGGAGTCTCGAGCTGAGGAGCTCGATGCCCTCCAGTATGATTTTCCTCCGAAGGAAGCCTTTACTGTACCGGTTCCTCCAATGCTGGTATGACTGCTCTTCTGTATGTGGGAGGCACTGGCCTTGGCGCCGGTTCTTAGCAAACAGGTCGATTTCATTTATCGAGTCTGTGAGAGCCCTGGGTTCCAAAAGGCGCAGCTACCACACAATTCCATGGTTGTGGAATCGGTCATGCACCGCCTGAAGAGTCAGAAGATGCACTCCTCGGTGCCTCCTGGTCGGGAGGCCCGGAACCTGGATACCCTCGGTAGAAAGTGCTTCCAGGGCTCTATGCTATCTTGCCGTGTCCAGACTTACCAGCTGTACATGGGCATGTACTTATGGGACCTGGCAAAGGAGATTGCCGGATTCTCAGCTGGCCTCTCCGAGGAACCCTTGCAGAGGTTCAAAGCCTTGTCTACAGGGATCCGAGAGTGCTCGAAGTTTATCTCTCGAGCAGCCTATGATGACTTCGAGGCTTCGGCCCAGGTAGCCGCAGCCAGCATCGGTGCACGCCGTCAGGCCTGGCTACAGTCATCGGACCTGGAGTCATGGGTGCAGGACAAGTTGGTTGATGTCCCGTGCCGAGTTGACAACCTATTCGGTAAACCCATGACTGAAAAGGCTGCAGAAATCGAGACTGAGACCCTCACCAGGACAAGGCTGTCCAGAAAGACTTCTGCCCCTTCTCAAAAAAAAGAAGAGCTCGGGAAAAAAGCCCTTTTTCCAGAGGAAGGGTGCTGCCTACAAAACCTACCCTCAGTATCAGGCCTCTCCAGCTCCCCAACCGGGCCAGCAGGCCAAGGGGCAGGGGCATGGGCCCCGTAGGCAGAATACCCCCAAGCCGCCAGCTCCGGCTCCTGCACAGCAGGGTTTTGACTTCCACAGCATAGCCTCTCCTCTGCCGGTGGCTCCACTCAGCACAGGAGGTCGGCTGACCCTGTACACCTACAGGTGACCAGCCATCACAGGGGATACTTGGGTACTGAGCATAGTCCAAAAGGGGTACATGCTCCACTTCCACCAGCTACCCCCCTCCTACTATCCAGGGGAGCCTCCAAGACTCCCTCTACACAGGAACCTCCTCCTTCAGGAGTTGGCAAGTCTTCTAAAGGAACAGGCGGTGGAACCGGTGCCTCACCACCTGAAAGGGCAAGGCTTCTACTCCAGGTACTTCCTGGTACCAAAAAGGACAGGAGGCCTCTGGCCTATCCTAGACTTGCAAAACCTAAATAAGTTTCTGGAGAGGGAAAGGTTCAAGATGCTTACCCTTGGGATACTGCTGCCCTACCTCCGGCAGGGAGACTGGCTATGCTCCTTAGACCTAAAGGATGCTTATATTCACATCCTCATTCATCCAGACCACAGACAATACCTCAGATTTGTGGTGGGAGGAAATCATTTTCAGTACAGGGTACTTCCCTTTGGCCTAACCTCTGCCCCCAGGGTTTCAACCAAATGCCTGGTGGTGGTGGTGGCTTATCTCAGGAATCAGGGAATTTTTGTCTTCCCATACGTGGACGACTGGATCATCAGGGGCCAGTCTCTCCAGGAGGCCCGACAAGCCGCTCTTAGCACCGTCTCTCTTCTTCAGCCTCTGGGCTTTGTCATAAACTACGCAAAGTCCACTTTGCTCCCCTCTTAGAACTTAGAGTTTATAGGGGCAAGATTAGACACCCTTCAGGCAAGAGCTTACTTGCCCGAAAACAGGGCCCACAGACTGATGGACTTGGCCAACCAGTTCCAACGCAATTCTCATGTTTCCGCCAGGCACTACCTGTGGCTTCTGGACCACATGGCATCCACTGTACATGTGACTCTGAATGCCCGTCTGCACATGCAGGCTGCTCAGTGGTGCCTCAGAGATCAGTGGATGCAGGCCACAGGCGACCTCCGAGACAGAGTAAAGGTGTCCAAACCACTTTTGGGCTCCTTACAGTGGTGGCTACATCTCCCAAACCTTCTCAGGGGGATACCTTTTCAGGCTCCAGCACCCACAAGGGTGCTGACGACTGATGCTTCCTTAAAGGGCTGGGGTGCACATTGCCAGGGCACGTGCACTCAAGGCCTGTGGTCTTCTCGAGAGGCCACACAGCAAATCAATCTTTTGGAGCTGCGAGCAATCCGCTTAGCTCTGCAAACATTTTCTCATGCCCTCTCTCACCAGTCTGTCCTAGTTCAGACGGACAATCAGGTTGCAATGTTCTATGTGAACAAACAAGGGGGCACAGGGTCCAGACTCCTGTGCCAGGAGGCTCTGGCCCTTTGCTCTGTTGCGGTCAGGCAGGGTATGTTTCTCAAAGCAGTTTATCTATCTGGTCAAGAAAACTTCCTAGCAGACAAGCTAAGCAGGATTCTCCAGCCTCACGAATGGCAGTTGAATCCAGTGGTGCTCCAGAGATCTTCCTCCGCTGGGGACTTCCATCCATCAATCTCTTTGCCAGTCCACTGAACCGTCAGCTGCCCAGGTTCTGTTCCAGACAGCCGCATCCCCTGAGGATGGCAGCAGATGCTTTTCTGATTTTTTGGTCTATTGGCCTTCTGTATGCGTTTCCTCCCACTCCCCTGGTGGCCCGAACTCTGTTCAAGATTCTCCGGGACAAGGCCTCAGTGATTCTGGTAGCCCCCAGATGGCCGAGGCAGCCGTGGTTTCCACTTCTGCTGCAGTTGGCGGTGGAAACTCCGTTCCCTCTGGGGTTGCAACACGATCTCCTGTCTCAATAGCAGGGTTCCCTTCTGCACCCCAATCTCAGGGCCCTCAATTTGATGGCCTGGCTGCTGAAAGGGTAGTTCTCGCTTCCTTACTCCTACCTAAGGAGGTTGAGGAGGTGGTATTGGCCTCTAGGAGACAGTCCAACAGAAAATCCTATGCCCTCAAGTGGTGTAGATTTACGGTATGGTGTGCTCAGCGCAATGAAGACCCTTTCTCTTGCCTTGTGCCAGTAGTACTGCAGTATCTACTTCACCTTTCAGACCTAGGCCTTAAGTCTAACTGTTCGGGTCCACCTCAGTGCTTTGTCAGCGCACCACTCACCGGTGGAAGGACAGTCTCTGTCGGTTCACCCTTGGTGTCCCGGTTTCTCAGAGGTCTGCTTCTTCTCAAGCCTCCGGTTCGTCCACCGCGACTGAGTGAGATTTGAACGTGGTCTTGAAGCAACTTACTCGCCCACCGTTTGAGCCGATGGCTACTTGCTATTTGCGCTTCCTCTCTTGGAAAGCACTCTTCCTGATGGCTCTTACCTCGGCCAGACGTGTGAGTAAACTACAAGCTCTGGTTTCTGATAGACCGTACACGCGGTTCTATAGGAACAGGGTGGTCCTACAGACCCATCCCAAGTTCCTTCCAAAAGTGGTCTCCTCTTTCCACCTCAATCAGGAGGTGGTCCTTCCGACCTTTTTTCCCAGGCCGCCTGCCAGCCGGGCTGAAACAGTCTTGCATACCCTGGACTGTAAGAGGGCATTGTCTTTTTACATAGAATGTACGCGGGGGCATCGAAGGGCTACTCAGCTCTTTGTCTCCTTTGACCCTAATAAGATGGGGTTACTTGTCTCCAAGCGTAAAATTGTCCACTTGGGTAGCAGATTGTATCGCCTGGGCGTATAAGGCAGCTGACCTCCCGTTGCAGGGTCGAGTTACGGCCCACCGTGTCAGGCCGAAAGCCGCGTCAGTAGCTCATCTCCGCTCTGTTCCGTTGGCAGACATCTGCCAGGCCGCAACTTGGTCTTCAAGCCAGACTTTTGCAGCCCATTACTGCCTGGAGAGAGAGTCCTGGAGGGACAGTGCTTTCGGACAGACGGTACTACATAATCTCTTTGAGGTTTAGGCAACTCCTACTCTCCGGCCCTTGTGTTGGGCTACCGTACGGAGGCGTTCTCAGGGGATATTCTTATCACGGATGCTGAAGCTCTTGAGAGGGAGCCATTTTTTCAGCTTTGGGTTCCCGGTAGCCTAGAGCTGGGGAGTCCCATATGTGAGGACTGACTTCCTGCTTGGTCCTGGAGAAAGAGTAGATCTCCAGGAACAAGCAGGAATGAGTCTTCACATATGGGTATCGTCGGTACCGACGGAGCCTGCGTGGGAACGCTCCCCAGCGTCCAAAAGGAAAGCTTTTGGGAGCATTCAACAGCGCCTGCGCGCTGCCTTCCCGCCTTTCCCAACCGTCTCTCTCCAGTTCTTCTTTTCCGCGGAGCCAGCAGGTCGTGTTTCCTGTCACTGCTGAAGAATTTCTTATTTTCTTATTTCTTATTCTTATTTTCTTTAGTCGCGTGTCTGCCTTCTCGAGGACCGGTACCACCGGTCTCTTTTGTTTCTTTACAAAAAATTTTTTTCTTTCTGCTTCAGTGCATTTCTCCTGTGGCCCTAGGCCTACAGTCTTTTTCCTCATGGAAAAGCCCGCCTCCGGGTTTAAAAAGTGCACAAAGTGCAGTGGCACTATTTCTGTCACAGACACCCATGACTGGTGTCTAAAATGTTTAAGTCCTGACCATTCCATTGCGGATTGTGAGTCCTGCTCCATGATGTCTAAAAGAGGGTTACAGAATCGGGCAGCCAAGCTCAGTACCCTGTTTCCCTCCGATGCAGCTTCGGTGGCATCGACGTCTTCCAGGGCTTCCTCTTCATCCCATGGATCTCAGGTAACAAAACTTAAGTCTGGCCGGTCCTCAAAGGGTACATCTCCCTCTAAGTATCGAGATGTTCCCAACATTACCATTGAGGAATCCACACCGGCAAAATTACCCCGGCGGGAGGCTCCGTCTTCCAAAGCATTTTCTGTGGGGTCACAGGTTGACATCGATGGCACGGCCTCGACAGATCACCTGTTACAGTGTTCTGGGGTACCGGCGGTTCCCAGTACCGACATCCAGACATTGGTGGCGTCGATGGATCAGAACATTCTGACCATGCAGCGTGCCATTACGGCCTTCATACAAGCTGCGACGCCCACGGTACAACAACAAACCCCGTTGTTGATTCCGGTTCCGGATCCAGCTCCGGTTCCGATACCTGTACCGCTTGCATCGGCATCAGCACCGAAAGCAGCGATACGGTATCCAGTGATACCTATTAGTACCGATCCGATACCAATGACTCCCGATGTCGATACCCCTCAGTACTCGTATCGGGCTCTACGAGAGCATCCAGACAGTCGATACTTCGATTCCTCTGATGAATCTGATGCATCAGAGGTTTCCATCGAAGCATCGGAGATCCGTCCTCAGGAACCCTCTTCTCCAAAAAGGAGAATGTCTCCTCCTGAGGACTTGTCTTTCCAGGACTTCATCAGGGAGGTGGCCAAAAGCCTGTCCATTGCAGTAGCCTCTGAAACTGAACCCAGAGCCAAAAAATTGGATATTCTTCAATATCCTAAGGCTCCTAAAGAGGCAGCCATTTTACCTATATATGATATTCTTTATGACCACATGTTAGGTATATGGGAAACTCCTCTTACCACCTCTCCCTTTTCTCGTAGGTTGGACACCATGTATCGTGTTCTTCCTTGTCCTGGATTTCATAAGACTCGGCTTCCTCACCACTCTATTGTGGTAGAGTCTGCTATGAAAAAAATCAAGAGCACAAAAAGACATTCCTCTGCTCCTCCAGGAAGAGAATGCAGAACCTTAGATGCTTTTGGCAGGAAAATCTTCCAGGCCAGTATGCTTATAGCCAGAATCAACTCCTATAGTCTCTATATGGGGATGTTTCTGAAAGAGGTTACAGACCATCTACACGCCTTATCTCCCTTTATGTCAGAAGATAAGAGAGAAGAATTTATTACCTGGCTTAAACATGCACAGGATGTATCCAAGTTTTCCAATCGTGCAGCCTTTGACTCCTTTGAGGGTGCCAGTAGAGCTTTGGCTATTGCCATAGGCGCACGCAGAGTAGCTTGGTTACAAGCCTCTGATTTGGAATCCTGGGTACAGGATGGTCTGGGCAACCTTCCCTGTACAGGGGAAAACCTGTTTGGCAAAGATTGGCAAGCAAAAGCCACCCAGATGGATGCTGAAAATTCTGCTTTAGATAGACTTTCAAAATCTACTACTACTCCTTTCAAGAAGAGGTTATTCAAGAAAGGATCTTTCCCAAAGAAAGGGAAATTTTCTTCTGGTTATAGCCAGGCCTCTTCTCAGGGTCGTTTTGCTACAAAAAGACAGCAACAACCAAAGCAGGCCAAGCCTCAGGCTGCGAGGACTGCTACGGCCCAACAGCCTCAGCCTCCTCAGGGCCTTTGACTTTCCACTAGAGAACTTAGCATTTCTGGCTCTAGAACATCCAGAGCCTCTCACCATCCCTGTAAGGTTAGCTCACTTTGCTCCCAGATGGGAACAAATCACAGCAGAGAAATGGACCCTCTCCATTATAAGAGAGGGATACAAACTACATTTCTTAAACCTTCCTCCACACACCATAGTGAAACAGTTCAACTCTCCAACTTCTCTTCTCGAACTTCTAGGTCAAGAGATTGCTACCCTTCTGGCCCAAGGGGCAATAGAAGAAGTTCCCCTGCTTCAACAGGGCTCAGGGTTCTACTCCCCCTATTTTCTCATCCCAAAGAAAACAGGGGGCTACAGACCCATCCTGAATCTCAGAGAGTTGAACAAGTTTCTATGCAAGGAGAAATTCAAGATGATTTCTCTTGGTACTCTCCTTCCATACCTCCAGAGTCAGGACTGGCTTTGTTCTCTAGACCTCAAGGATGCGTACACCCATGTCCTCATCCATCCAGCACACAGAAGGTTCCTTCGGTTCCTTTACCAAGGAAAGCACTACCAATACAAAGTGCTTCCTTTCGGTCTGGCCTCTGCTCCAAGAGTGTTCACCAAATGCATGGCAGTGTAGTAGCTGCATTTCTACGCACTCTGGGGATATTCGTATTCCCATATCTGGACGACTGGCTCATTCGAGCTCCATCCCAATCAGAAGCCAAGACTTCCCTGGCCTGCACAAGGCGTGTTCTTCAGTATCTGGGACTGGTAATCAACATTCCAAAATCCCATCTCACCCCTACTCAGTCTCTAGAGTTCATAGGGGCCTTACTGGATAACACAACTGCAAGGGCCTATCTTCCTCAGGCCCGTTGCCTACGCCTGGTGCAGTTAGCCTCCCAGATTCAGTTAAAATCCCATTTAACTGCTCGAGAGATGTTGCAACTCTTAGGCCACATGGCATCCACAGTTCATGTGGTCCCTTATGCTCGCCTTCACATGATGGCAGCTCAGTGGACTCTATCCTCCCAATGGACCCAGGCATCAGGTTGCCTGTCAGACAAAGTAGCAACCTCCAGTCACCTCTTTTGGTCCCTCCACTGGTGGAAGTCCACTCAAAATCTATTGTTGGGATCCCCCTTTCAACAGGTGTTACCCCAAGCAACCCTTACAACAGATGCCTCTCCAAGGGGTTGGGGAGCTCATCTTCAAGATCTCTCCACTCAAGGCATCTGGTCTCCATAGGAGACATCCCTTCATATCAACCTCTTAGAGCTCAGAACAATCTTCTTGGCTCTCAGAGTATTTCACACCCTGCTCAGCTACAAGACAGTCCTCATCCATATGGACAATCAGGTAGCCATGTTCTATGTGAACAAGCAGGGGGGAACGGGCTCTCTGTCGCTTTGCAACGAAGCTCTGAGATTGTGGGCCTTCGCCAGAGAGCATCAAATCCATCTCATGGCAGTATATCTTCCAGGGATTCAAAACTCTTGGGCAGACAGACTCAGTCGAGTTATGCTTCCACACGAATGGTCCCTCCATGGGGACCAGATAGCCAGAATTTTTCGGATTTGGGGTACCCCAGACATAGACCTGTTTGCAAGTCCGTGGAATGCCAAACTTCCCCAGTTTTGTTCCAGGATTCCATGTCAGGGAGTTCAGGCCAGGGATGCCTTCCTCCTTCACTGGGGGCAAGACTTCCTCTATGCCTTTCCACCTATTCCCCTAATCCCCAAGACACTATTCAAGCTTCAGAGAGACAAGGGGTCTATGATCCTCATAGCACCACATTGGCCACGCCAAGTGTGGTACCCTCTACTTCTGCATCTCTCTCAAGCTCCCTCCCTGGACCTGGGGTCTGCTCCAGATCTCCTCTCCCAAGAGGAGGGAACCCTGTGGCATCCAAATCCTCAGTCTCTTCATCTCAAAGCCTGGTTGCTGAAGGCCTAGACTTTCAAGATTTACACCTTTCTCAGCAAGTGAAGGATATCCTTCATGCTTCCAGAAAGCCTTCCACCAGATGCTCTTATGCTTTTAAATGGAAAAGATTTTCAATTTGGTGTGCAGAAAATGGTCTTAACCCTTCTGCAATACCTTTGAATTCGTTACTGGACTATTTGCTGCATTTATCGCATGCAGGCCTTAAAACAAATTCAATCAGGGTCCATTTGAGTGCTATTGCAGCATCCCTGAAGCCTCTTAATGGACAACCTATCCTCTCATCCTCTTATAGCAAGATTCATGAGAGGCCTTCTTTTAACTAAATTGCCCATTAGACCACCTCCAGTGGCATGGGACTTAAATCTGGTTCTTGGCCAGCTTATGAAGCCACCCTTTGAACCATTAGCCACTACCGCCTTGAAATTCCTTTCCTGGAAGGTTATTTTTCTCATTGCACTCACCTCAGCTCGCCGTATCAGTGAGTTACAAGCTCTAGTGGCTAATCCTCCTTATACAAGATTCCATCATGACAAGGTAGTTCTCAGAACTAATCCACACTTTATGCTTAAAGTGGTCTCACCTTTTCATCTGAACCAGGAGGTATATTTACCTGTCTTCTTTCCAGGACCTCATGCATCAAGTGCAGAGAGGAGTCTTCATACCCTGGATTGCAAAAGAGCACTTGCTTTCTATTTACAAAGAACACAGCATCATAGAAAGTCCTCTCAACTTTTTGTTGCTTTTGATCCTTCCCATTTAGGACTTCCAGTCTCTAAGAGAACTCTGTCCAATTGGATTGCTCAGTGTATTTCCTTCGCCTACCAGAGTAAGAACCTTTCTCTGGAAGGCCATGTTACAGCTCACAATGTAAGAGCCATGGCAGCTTCTATGGCTCACCTAAACTCTGTGTCCATTGACCAAATCTGTCGAGCAGCCACCTGGGCCTCGGTTCATACCTTCACAGCCCATTACTGCTTGGACAAGGATTCACGCCGGGATGCCTTGTTTGGTCAGGCTGTTCTCAAACAACTGTTCCATACCTAATCAACTCCTGCCCTCCATCCCTGACTGGATGCCTGAGATTCATAGGTGGAGATGGAGCCCTTCCAGGGACTCACAATTTGGGTGATCTCCCAGGCATCTCTAGCTGGGGAGTCCCCATATGTGAAGACTCATTCCTGCTTGTTCCTGGAGATAGCACAGTTACTTACCTGTAACAGGTGATCTCTGGGAACAGCAGGAATTAGTCTTCACAACCCTCCCACCTCCCCTAGGAGTTGTATCTCTCTATCTATCTTTCCTTTCCTCTCTCTCTCTTTGTCTCAGCTTTAAAACTCGAACTGGAGAGAGACGGTTGGGAAAGGTGGGAAGGCAGCGCGCAGGCGCTGTGGAATGCTCCCAAAAGCTTTCCTTTTGGACGCTGGGGAGCGTTCCCGCGCAGGCTCCGTCGGTACCGACGATACCCATATGTGAAGACTAATTCCTGCTGTTCCCAGAGATCACCTGTTACAGGTAAGTAACTGTGCTTTACTCACCTGTAACGGGTGTTCTCCAGGAGCAGCAGGAATCAGTCCTTGCTACCCTCCCTCCTCCCCTGGAGTTGAAGTCATATCATTAATTTTGATTTTTTGCTGTCTTTTAGCTATGTCATCTGACTGAACAAGATGGCACCCTTGAGCGGGAAGGGGACTGCGCAGGCGCACTGCATTCCCAAAGGCTTTCTTTGAAAGCAGGGGAAATGCTCCGCACGGGGGCTCCGTTGGCGCCGACGTCACCCATATGTGAGGACTGATTCCTGCTGCTCCTGGAGAACACCTCTTATAGGTGAGTAGCTACTCTTTCTCAGCTGCAAAATTCTTGACCAGTCCTCAAACTTAGCTAGATCTCTCCTCATGTTATCCTTCCTGAATGTCTACTCTATTGCAGATTTTGGTATCATCCGCAAACAGGCAAACGTTACCCGACAGCCCTTCTGCAATATCACTAACAAAGATGTTGAAAAGAATCAGACCAAGGACAGATCTCTGCGGCACACCACTGGTAAACTTCCTCCTCCTCAGAGTGAGCTCCATTTATCTGTACCCTTTGTTGCTTCCCACTCAGCCAGTTCCTAACTCGGTCACTTTAGGGTCCATCCCTAGGGCGCTCAGTTTATTAATAAGTCGCCTGTGTGTAATGGTGTCATAGACTTTACTGAAATCTAAGTACATCACATCTAGGGCTCTCCCTCGGTCCAACTCCCTTGTCACCCAGTCAAAGAAATCAATCAGATTGTCCGACAAGACCTGCCTCTGGTAAACCCATGCTGCCTCAGATCCTGCAATCCATTGGAATCCAGAAACCTCACTGTTCTCTTTTAACAGCATTTCTAATAATTTACTCACTACAGAGGTTCGACTAACCAGCCTGTAGTTCTCAATGTTAGCCTTACATCTGCTTTTGTGTAAAGGGACCACATCTGCCTTTCTCCAGTCCTCTGGGACCACTCCCAACTCCAAGGAAGCATTGAAAAGGTCAGTCAGTGGAGCCACTAGAGCATCCCAAAATTCCTTCAGTATTCTTGTATGAATCCCATCCAGTCCCATCGCTTTGTCTACTTTTAGTTTAGCTAGTTCCTCACGCACACAGTCTTCTGAAAATTGTTCAAGATCCCCAACACATATGTTTCTATTTCTGGGTGTTTTCTGAGGTCCTGCTCCTAGCCCTTCATCTGTGAACACAGAGCAGAAATATTTGTTAAGCAATTCTACTTATCCTCATCAGCTTCTACGTATTCCTCCTCTTCACCCTTGAGTCTGACAATACCACTTTTGCTTTTCCTCCTCTCACTAACATATCTGAAAAATGGTTTATCCCACCAATTTATTGCATTGGCTATAATAAAGGTTTGGAGGCCCATTACTCTGGTTCCTCCAATTGGAGGTAGGCTTTGGCATTTTTTTCAGGAATGAGCCCGGATTACCAAGGATTTCTTGGTGCTAGACACCATTATGTTCTGCTACTTCCTGGAATGCAAAGAGCTAATTCTGGATGCTTTGTCATTTTCCCTTGTGGGTCTGCGATCAAATGTGCCTTTGTGCAGACCACCTTTGACAAGTTGCTGTGCCTAAAGGCGGTTGTGCCCATCCCACTAGATGAGAGGTTTAAGAGCAGATTCTCCTTCTATTTTGTGGTGCCAAAAAAGACAGTTCTTTGCAGCCTAATTTGAACCTCAAGTGGGTCATCAAGCACTTGCACGTCCTGCATTTCCAGATGGAGCCTTATGCTCTAATGTTCAAGAGGTGCGCCGAGGGGAATTCTTGGCTGCTCTGGATTTGGCCAAGGCATATTTTCATATCCCAATTCAGGCGGATCAGCAGAAATATCTGGTTTTTGCCATGCTTCGCCCTCACTATCAGTTCATCGCCCTCCCTTTCAGGCTATCCACCACTCCAAGGACATTCTCCAAGGTCATGATGGTGGCAGCTGCGGCACTAAGGAATCTGTGTCCATCCATATCTGGATGACTGGTTCATTCAAACCCGTTCCCTTTCAGAAGTATTTTGGATGGCAGCCCAAGCTGTGTCCTTTTTGGGAAGTCTCGACTGCGTGATTGTTTAGGGAAAGAGCCAGCTGCTGCCTTCCCAGTCCCTGGAGTTTTTGTGAGCATGCTTCGACACTTGAGTGTGCAGTTTGCCTGCCAGAGGAGAAAGTCAAAAGACTGTTGGATTGCCTGACGCTGTTCTGTGCATAGCAGGCCCTCAGTGTCTGGGATTATCTTCAGCTCCTCATGTTGATGGTGTCAACCATAGACATGCTACTGCTCCGGCAGTCCTTATTGACTCTGTGGTCCCTGAGTTCTCAGGAGTTTGAGCACATGCTTTTGCTTCCTTTGATGGTGAATGCCAGTCAGCAGTGGTGGCAGCAACCCTGTCATCTGAGGAAGGGTATTCCGCTGGATGATTTCTCCTGGATCCTGCTGATAACAGATGCTAGTCTCTTGGGCTAGGGAGCCCATTGCCAAAACCGTACAGCTAGGGCTATTGGTACCGCAGGGAAGCGGTATGGTTCATCAACCGCCTTGAGGTGAGGGCATCAGGTTGGCTTTTCTACGTTTCCGGCCCCTGGTTGAAGGCCAGGCAGTTCGAGTGTTTTCAGGCAACATCATGGCAGCGTCTTATGTCAATCGGGAAGGCGGCATGAGGAATGCTAGAGTTACTCTGGAGATGGCTTTCCTGTTTGCCTGAGAAGAGAAGCCTTGTCAGCCCAGCATGTTGCCAGGGAAGACAGTGTGGAAGCGGACTTCTTCAGCTGGCACTCTCTGAATCCTGGAGAGTGGTAGTTGAGTCTGGAGGCATTTCAGTTGAATCTGTGCTGCTGGGGTTGCCCTGAAATGGATCTGATGGTGACCCACTCCAATGCCAAAGTTTGCTGCTTCTTCAGTTGTCACATAGAGACGGGATCCTAGGGCATCGACACCCTGACCCAGCTTTGGCCAAGTCAGCAACTGTTGTATGTGTTTCTTCTGTGGCCCCTGGTTTGACGTGTGATTCAGCTTATAGAACGCCACCCTGGCAGGATTGTTCTGGTGGCGCCAAATTGGTTGAGGAGAGCGTGGTTCGGAGACCTGATGCAGCTTCTGCAGGGGCCTCCTCTTCAGTTGCCTCTATCTTGGCATCTGTTGCGACAGGGACTTATCACTTTGGAGGACTCGGCTCCCTTCCCGCTTATGGCATGGCTCTTGAAAGGAAACAGCTAGCATGCAAGGGCTACTCTCTAGCAGTGGACTCTACTCTGCTTGATGCCTGGAGGAGGTTTACCAAGCTAGCATATGAGGTGTGACAAAAAAGAAACGAGACTGTCCCATAAATGTTTTATTACAAAATCTACAGAGAAATTATGCATTGTCCCCTTCAAAGTAATCCCCCCCAGAGTTAATGCACTTCTGCATTCGCTTCTGCCATGTACGGAAGCACTCGGTAAAGTCGTCCTCCTTGAGGTCCCTCAGATCCCTCGTCATAGTGGCGTTGATCTCTTCTACAGAGGCAAAATTAGTTCCTTTGAGCACAGTCTTCAGCCTGGGGAAGAGCCAGAAGTTGCACGGTGCGAGATCTGGGGAATAAGGAGGGTGGTCGAGAGCTGTGATCTGTTTGTTGGCCAAGAACTGCCTCACACTAAGCGTGGTGTGTGCAGGCGCGTTGTTGTGGTGGAGCAGCCACAACTTATCTCTCCACAGATCCCACCTGCTGCGCCAAACCCGGTCGGAGGCAATTGAGGATCTGCTGGTAGAAGTGCTGGTTGACTGTCTGAGCCTCAGGCACAAACTCATGATCGACCACTCCCTTCTGGTTGAAAAATACCATCAGCAAGACCTTGATCTTTGATTTGGGCATGCATGCCTTCTTGGGTCTGGGTGACAGTCGAGTTTTCCACTGCAGGCTCTGTCTCTTGCTTTCAGGGTCGTACTGGAAGACCCAAGTCTCGTCTCATGTGATGACTTGGCCAACGAACTCTGGATCTTCTCCGATCTTCTCTAGCAAGTCTCGACAAACATTGACCCGGTGCTCCTTCTGGTCATCCGATAAAAGCCTGGGCACTATCTTGGCTCACACCTTCCGCATCCCCAGCTCCTGCACCAAGATGGTCCGCACTAACTCCCTGTTCAGGCTGAGCTCCTCAGCTATCATCCGCTCCGTCAATCTGCGATCACTCCGCACCATCTGGTTCACTCTGTCAGTGTTCTCAGCCGTCTTTGTTGTGGAAGGCCGTCCTGACATGGGGTCATCCTCCACCTCCTCGTGGCTAGTCTTGAAGCATTTGTGCCACTCGAAGACTCGTGGCCTTAACATTGCATCTTCTCCATAAGCCTTATGGAAAAGTTGGAGACACTCAGTTGGGCCCTTCTCCAACTTAACCAGAAATTTCAAGTTGATTCTTTGCTCCATATTTCTGCCACCTCCAGTTGCGTGACAAAGTGATGGAGCAGTATGCTACAAAAAATCCTGAAAAAGAAAACAGAGTGAGAGAGATGAAAAATATAGTGGAGTGGAGGAGTGGCCTAGTGGTTGGGGCAAGGTACTTCAGGCCGGAAGGTCGGGGGTTCAAATCCCACTAGAGGACAGCAACCTTGGGCCGGAAGGACTGGGGTTTCTAGTCCCACAGGTGCTCCTTGTGGTCTTGGGCAAGCCACTTAACCCTCCATAGCCCATGTTCCCTGTAAAATAGTTATCTCCAAGTTATAATGCCCTGTTCAATGTAATTTCAGTTTGTTCAATGTAAACCGCACTGATGCTGAATAGCGCGGTATATAAGAGAATGTAAATAAATTAAATAAATAAATAAATAAATAGCAGAATAGTGACGAGATGTTGCACAACACAGTGACATAAGCAGTTAGCCAATTGGTATTGAGTCATGGGCGTGGCTACCACAGTCTCATTTCTTTTTTGTCGCTCCTCATATATACAGATATGGTGCCTCTTTGAGTGTTGGTGCTGTACTTGGCAGTTGGTTCCTGAGGCGGCCAAGGTGTCCTCCCTATTGGCTATTCTGCTGGATGGCCTAAATTAGGGCTTTTTCCCTTAGCGCCCTGAAAGTTCAAATGGCAGCTCTGGCCTGTTTCTGGAGTCTTGTGGCGGACAAGGCTCTGGCCTTGCACCTGGACGTCTCTTGTTTTCTTCAGGGGGTTCAGTGTCTTTGTCCTATCCTCCGGTCTGTGATCTCTTCCTGAGATCTGTGTCTGGTGCTCAGGGCCCTGATGACGGCACCTTTTGAACCTTTGAGGCACGCTACCTTAAAGGATTTGACACTCAAGACAGTCTTCTTGATCACGCTTTGGTTCCACAAGGCAGATTTCCGAACTGCAGGCTCTGTCTTGCCAAGATCCCTGTCTGTCCTTTTTGAAGGAGGCCATTAACATTCGGCTTGTGCTTTCCCTCTTGCCTAAGGTGCTTTCTTTCACGTGAGCCAGCTGCTCTGCCTGCCTTCCTTCTCAAAGGAGCAGTGTCGGGGAAGGATAAGGATCTTCGCCTTGTGGATGCCAGGAGGGCGCTCTTCCAGTACGTGGAGGTTACAAATTCCTTTCATAAGTCCGAATATCCTTTTGTGCTGTTTGCTGGCCCGCACAAGGGTGAAGCAGTGGCCTAGAATCGGTTGGTTCCGGAAGTGTTGCATGCCCATTCTACCCAGCACAAGCATCCTTGTGGGTAGAGTGAGGCTCAGTAGCCCCTGAAGACATTAGTCTGGTGGAAACATGGGCATTACTTACCACTTTTGTTAGGCATTACCACTTGGATGTCCACGCATGGGCAGAAATGGCCTTTGGCTAAAGGGTTTTGTGAGCTGCTATGTCTTCCTTGCTCAGTGAAGTTGTAGCTTTGGTATGTCCCACTTGTCTGGGCTGATCTAGCAGGACGACGTGGAGGTGACATTTTACTTACCAGTTAATGTCCTTTCCTTGAGTCCTGCTAGACCAGTCCAGAGCCCGCCCCTGATATTATGTTCTATTCTTCTGCTGCAGTACCCCTTTTATGCTTGGCTCTGCAGGTTCTTCATCTTCTGACAGCCTTCTGTTTATGCTTTCCTGTATATAATTCTCTACTGTTGATTACTTATTGTTGCCCACTATTGAGGTTGTGTGAGGCTTGTCATGTTTCTCCCATATGCTTTGGTACGAATACTAAAGGGACCTATGGTGGCTGAGACAAATGGAGCATAGGAGTGATGTCACTGAAAGCTGAGCTTTTCATTGGCTCTTTCTCTCCACCAATCTGCTGGTAGGGGAATACCACCCACTTGTTTGTACTGGTCTGGCAGGACTCAAAGAAAGGATGTTAACTTTTAAGTAAAATGTCACCTTTGAGATCTCTGTTTCTCTTTTTAGCTGTCATTTCATCTATAATGCTGTGGGCTGGAAAATTAAAACTCCATATATTGCTGAGCATTAGATACCACGGATAGGAGATTGATGTCACTTACCCCTCATAGGCTTAATATACTGTAACAGGAAGCCAACATGAGAATTAAAAAAAGGCATCTATTTTATAAAGGTGTAATATAGGTGTCTACTTGCCTTTATAAAATAAGCTCCTAAACCAGCTTCTGTACTGTGCAAATGCTGTCGCACACATTTGCACTTTTCTGTGCATATTTTTATGGATTTTTGAAAATATGTACATATATTGCAACTCAGCCAATGTTTCGCCCAAACTACGTTCACCCAGGAATGCCTACATACAGCACGTATGTAAATACACAGCATCTTATTAGCGCATGTACTTATGCATGTATACTGCCATACAGTTTTATAAAAGGTCATTCCACTTATATAAAAAGGCTTTATTTGAGAAAGGATTTATAAAATCACCCCCAGTATTTTTGATAGCATATTTTAGAGCTGTAGTTAGCATTTTAATATGGAAATAATATTGAACATATACTTGTGGTAGCACTAGACAAAAAATCAAAGCAAGGTTGTGATTTTCACTGTGGTACCATTGTAATTACAAACTGCTGTACTACAAATAAGAGTTAACTAAAGATCCAGAAGTTGTCATCTGTTCAAAAAGGAATTAACTTTTTGTATTATGTGCCTATATAAATTCCTGAAATATGTAGATGTAAATTAGCATTATTTTGATGAAATATTGTAGATCGGTAAAATTTCCAAAAATAAAAAGAAGAAACTGAAAAAGAAGCAGAAGAGGCAAGCCGAGCTACTTGAGAAGCGTCTTCAGGAGATTGAAGAATTAGAGCGGGAAGCTGAGAGAAAAAAAATAGAAGAAAATGATATATCATCAAGTGTACCATCAAATGAGCAGGAAGAGGATTACCAACCAGAGGTGAAGCTAAAATCATCAGGGTTAGAGGAAGTTGTAGACGAAGGACCTGGAAATGATTATGGTTAGTAAAATCATCTCTAATAAAACCAATACATCTTGATAGTTGGAGACAGATTGGAAGTCCTATGACCTGTAACAGTGATTACATTTTGACAAATAAGAGCAGACATAATTGGTTTGAGTGTGAAGCAATTGCCAACATAGTTAATTAAAAGGATGGCTAATTTAAAATGTACTATTATAGGAGCCCTGTTTCCCACCATGCTGTGACATGGGCTATGAAATCTCTCTCTTATCATAGGATTTACCATTTCCTGTGGAGCTATAGAAATCAGCAAACAAGATTTTAACATTCAAGTTTAGACCAATTGGCAGGAGGAAGCAGATGCAGCATGTTGATGGGAAGTCTTGGCAGTGTATAGTATATCAGACAAGAGAAACTGTCAAGAAAGCAGGGTGGATGGAGGAAACATGAAGAAAGAGGGAGGGAGGAAAGAGGATTGGATGGGGAGAGGAAGGACCCCCAAGGACGAAGGTGAATGAGTGAACTGAGAATGAGACAGGTGTAAATGTTGGGTAAGAGATTCAGCAATAGGAGGCGCTAAAAAATGGTTGCAGGTCCTAATAAGTAGCAAGATAATAAGCCACCTGAGAGGGGAGAAAGTATAAACCTGTGAGTGTGCATTTCAGTATAAACAGACTTTCATATTGTCCTGCTAAACCTGCCCAGACAAGTGGGTTGTGTTCCCCTACCATCATATTGGTATAGATAAAGAACCAAGGAAAAGCCCAGGTTTCGATGACATCGCTCCCATGTCTCTAGCTGCCTCAGCCACCAGAGGTCTCCAAAATATGTCTTTGTCTCCAGCAGATGGTAGATGGATTTTTTCCTCTCTGAAGATTGAGAGGACAAGCTTGATTAAACGCCTGTGAATGACCACCTTGAGGTTGACTCTCTCACTTGAACGTGACATGAAAGTCTCCACCAGACTGCGGTCTTTTCAGTAACCATAGAAGGAGGGAAAATTGGTTCAGCTCAGCAGGTGCTTATTTTTGGATAAGAGCCTGCTGAGAGGCCAAAAAATTGGAAGGATCTCGAAGAGTGCAGCAGCCTCACAAAATGGCAGTGCCCCCTCTTTCCTTCTCTGTTGTCCCCTTGCTCTCTCTCGAAGATTGCAAATGTCTTTCAGGGGGATCAGCCTGACTGCCACCTTAAACGTAGTGCTCCAAAGTCAGTGTAACAGTATCAGGGGATCAAAGTTGAGCCCAGCACGGTTCCTCTGCCTAGTGCTCTCAGGGGGTGAGTACCAAGGCTAGACCTAGTCATTATCCTTGTTGGGGGCTTCCAATTCTATCTGTGTGTGACACAATTCGGAGTAGATCACTAGCAACCTTTAGCTCGGTGTGGGGGTTTCCTGCCGTTTTCTGCACATGCTAGTAGTGTTTTCTCCTGTAATGTGCTTGGAGGTCACACGGTCTGATTCTGCATTGTTCCTGAGAGGCTTCAATGCACGTTCCTACCCTAGCACCTGTAATGCTCATTGCAGTAAAAGCGCAGTTAATGTGCCCCTATAGGACGCCATGGTCTTAGCACATGCTGTTGTGCTACTTGCCTTAACTCTCTTATGTCTTCTTCCAGGAATCATTGTTTGGCCTGTGGCAAGCGTGGTGCCTCATCTCCGGCTTCTGGTCTGTGCTTTTCTAGCTTGGCAGCTCCTGAATTGTCCCTGGAGGGATTGTCCCCTACCTCTATGCTGGGGGATGCGATTAGCCCGGCCTTGCCTGCCTAAAGGTAAGAGTTGGCAAATGGTACTGTGGGCAAGGATAACCAGCCTGCTGGAGGTTCCGGTGACTGTGCTATGTGCCGTTCCCCGACCCCTAGATCAATAGCAACTATGTTCCCTGGAGTAGATGGGCTCATTTTCACGGGGAGTGCTTCTGGAATCCAGATAGTCCTCCCTGGAATTCTTTTCCTTTTTACAACAGGCCTGGTCATTCAGGCATAGAAATTCAGACCCTGCGATCTCTGAACACGGTTTCATGAGGGGCATGCTGAGAGTGAAAGCCTTATTTGATTGCCTATAGCTAAGAGTCCCTGGCAAAGGTTACCCCCTAGAGTTGGGGGATTAGCTGGGATCTGTCTGAGATTTGGACTGTGGCGTGGATTCAGATGTATGATGTGGATTAAGAAATACGCTCACCTTCAGAGGGTTGTGAGGAGGTTGATGTTATCTGCCTGTTTCAGAAGGAGAAACTGGAGGTGTTGATTCCCAAGATCTTATCCACCTTGAGCTTGGAAAATGCTCCAGACATGGAGGAGGAACCAAAGATGCATCCACTTCTGCAAGGGGTGCGGAAATCCACTACTGTTTTTCCGTTCCCAGTGGTGTTTAAGGGCCTGTTCTAGTCAGAGTGGGATTCCCCCGACTACACGCCTAAGGGGCTAAGAGTGTATAAGAAGCTGCACACTCTCCTGGAGAAGGAGTGCATTGTGTGGTTTGATATTTCCAAGGTGGATGCGCAGACCATGGCAGTTACCAGATGGATCACCATTCCTGTGAAAGGCGAATTAGCCTTAAAGGATACTCTGGACTGAAAGGTGGATTCGTGTTGAAGAACCAATTTGCTGCGGCAACTGCTATTCTTCATTTGCGATATGTGCAGGCCTGATGTCTTGAGACCTGCTCCAATCGATTCAGTCTCTTCCACTGGATGATTCTACCCCTATTTTGAAGTTTGCTACGGCCTTCCTTTCTGATGCCATGTATGGCCAGGGATTGTGCCATGTCGATGGTGACATGGCATTGGCTTGACTCTGACATGGGGCAGCGGACTTCTTTTCCAAAGACCAGTTGCCCATCTGGCCTTAGACACTGCTATTGGGTGAGACGACATCTTACCACCTTACGGAAGACAGGTCCAAGGGACCTGTGAAGGGGCAGGAGCCCCTTTTCTGTCAGCCTTTTCCTGCTTGTCACGGGGTGCACTGGTCAGACTCCATGAAGTCTCAGGACTCTTGTAATTGCTGGCCCGGAAAGTCTTTCTTCTGCTCTGCTTATGGACTTCGGGCATGTTCTCAGTACTTTTGTGGAGCACTTGGGCCCAGGGATCCAGTCCCATCCAGAGGAGGATCCTCCCAGGCTGCGCAGTGACATTTTTGGGGCCCTTTCCTTGGTTCCTCTGGTTGGGAGCAGGTTTTGCCTCTTCCTTCAGGAATTGGGCTCAGGTCACCAAGGAACGCTAGGTGATAGTCCCCATTCAGTTCAACTATGTCCTGGAATGCAAGAGCTGATTCTGGCTGCTTTTGTCTTCTCCCCTTGTGGGGCTGCGAACAGCAGGGCCGCTGTGCAAATTCCCTTCAACAAGTTGCCTCTCCTGAAGGCAGTGGTGCCCATTCCCCTGGATGATCGGGGCAAGGGCAGGAATTTCATCTGTTTCGTGGTACCAACACGGAAGGAACATTCTGTTCCATTCTGGGCCTCAGGTGTGTTGGTGAGTGCTTGTGCAATTGCGCTTCTGGATGGAAACTTTGCAATCCATGATTCAAGCAGTGTGCTGAGGGGAGTTCCTGGCATCTCTGGATTTGGCCGAGGTATATTTTCATATCCCGATCCGGGGATCAACAATGTATCTGTGTTTTGCCATACTTGGCTCTCACCTTCAGTTCACCGTCCTCCCATTTGGTTTCTCCACTGCCTCAAGGATGTTCTCCAAGATCATGTTGGTGGTGGCTACGGTGCTATGACGCCAAGGGATTTGTGCGCAACCATATCTGGACTACTGGCTCATCCGAGCCCATTCTCTTTCAGAGGCATCTCATGTAGCTCCCCTAGCGTTGTCCGTTCTAATAAGCCTCGGCTGGGTGATCACTTGGGGAAAGATCAAGTTGTTGCATTCCCAGTCCCTGGAGCATGTTTCCATACTTGAGTGTGTAGTATCTTCCTGCCAAAAAAATAAAAAGAAAAGAACACATCAAAGGCTGTTGAATTACCTAGTGCTGATCTGTTTGCAGCAGGCTCCCAGAGTCTGGGATTATCTTAAACTCTTCGGATTGATGACGACAACAATCATGATGGTGTCATAGGTGCCCAGTCTTCTGATGAAGGGTATAACGCTGGACTATTGCTTATGGACCCTTCTGTTGATGGATGTTTGGGTCCTTGCCAAATAGACCAGGGCTGTTGGAACCGCAGAGAAGTGGTGTGATCCATAAACTGACTTGAGATGAGGGCCATTAGGTTAGCTCTTATGTATTTCCGACCCCCAATCGAGGGCTGGGAAGTTCAAATGTTCTCAAACAATGCCAAGGTGATGGCTTATGTGCATTGGCAAAGCAGCACGAGGAGTGCCAGGGTAGTCCTGGAGAAGACTCTCCTGTTTGCCTGGGCGGCGAAGAACCTCATAGTTTTTTTGGCTCTGTACATTACTAGGGTGACTACTGGAGAGACAGATTTTCTCAGCTGGCACTCTCTGGTTCCAGAAGAGTGGAAGTTGATTCAGGAGGTGTTTCTGCATCACTGAAGTCATCCCAAGAGGGACCTGATGGTGACTCGCTCCAGTGCCAAAGTGTGCTGCTAATTCAGTTGACACATGGAGACTGGGTCTGACTGCATCAGTGCTCTGGCTCAACCTTTGACCAAGTCAACACCTGCTGTATGTGTTGTCCTCCATGGCTGCTGGTGGGACATGTCTTTCAGCGTATGGAGTGCCACCCAAGAAGGATTGTTCTGGCAGTGCCAGATTGACCGATGAGAGCCTGATTCGGAGATCTGATGCGGCTTCTGCAAGTGCCACTTCTTTGTTTGTCTCTGTCTCAGGGCCTATTATGTCAGGGGCCACTTGTCCTGGAGGACCCTGCTCCCTTCTCAGCTACGACTTGGCTCCTGTAAGGAGACAGCACGTATGGGGTACTCTCCGGCGGTGGTTTTCTACTCTGCTCAGAGCCCGGAGAAGATTGACTAATCAGGCATATGTACAGGTCTTGTGTCTTGAGTGCTCATGCGGCGCTCATCAGCTGGCTGCAGAGGCAGACAGGGTGCCGACTCCATTGGCCTTTTCTGCAGGATGGTCTGAAAAAAAGGCCTTTTCTCTTAGCTCCCTGAAGGTTCAGGTGGCAAATTTGGGCTGCTTCAGAGGTCCATTGGCTGGAAAGTCTCTAGCTTTTATACCCGAATGTTTCGTACCTTTGTCAGGAGGTTCAGCATCTGCGTTCTTCACTCTGGTCTGTGATCCCTTCCCTGGGATCTGTGTCTGGTGCTCGGGGTCTGATATCTGAGCCCTTTGAGCCATTGAAGCACGTTACTCTGAAGGATTTGACACTCAAGATGTTCGTCTTGGTCGTGATTTGTTCCACAAGGTGGATTTCCAAGCTGCAAGCTCTGTCTTGCTGAGATCTTTATCTAGCCTTTTCAGAGGCAGCCGTTTCCATTCGGCCTGTGCCTTCCTTCTTGCCTAAGGTGATTTCTCCGTTTCATGTGAACCAGGTGGTCTGCCTGGCTTCCTCCTCTAAGGAACAGTGAGGGGAAGGATAAGGATCTTTGCCTTGCAATTGTCCGGAGGTTACAAATTTATTTCGTGAGTTCGACCATCTTTTTTGTGGTGTTTGTTGGACTGCGCAAGGGTGGCTAAGTCGACTTTGGGGTGCTGTCTTAAGGAGGCCATTGCCTTGGTATATCTGTTGTGGAACCAGACGATTCTGGAGGGTTTGTGCACCCATTCTACCTGAGTGCAAGCATCCTTGTAGGCGGAATGGAGCTCTGTAGCCCTTGCAAATATTTATCGGGTGACAGCATGGGTATCACTTTCCACTTTTGTCCAGCATTACCACTTGGAAGTCCACGCTTGGGCAGACACAGCCTTGGCTCAAGGGTTTTGCAAGCTGCTTTGTCTTCTTCCCACCCAGTGGCGTTGTATCTTTGGTACATCCCACTTGACTTGTTTAGCAGGACTATATGAAAGGTGACATTTTACTTACCAGTTAATGTCCTTTCCTTGAGACCTGCTAGACCAGTCCAGGGCCCACCCCTGAACTTGTATTTGTTCTGTTCTTCTGCTACGGTACCCTTGGGTCCGCTATGCTTTTTATACTTGGCTCTGCAGGTTCATCTTCTACTGATAGCCTTCTGTTTATGCTTTCCTGTACATAGTTCTCTACTATTGATTACTCATTGTAGCCTATGATTGAAGTTGTGTGAGGCTTGTTATGTTTCTTCCATATGCTTTGGGATGAATACTGAAGAGACCTCTGGTAGCTGAAGTGGATAGAGGCATGGAAGTGATGTCATTGAAACCTGAGTTTTTCATTGGTTCTTTGTCCACCAATCTGCTGGTAGGAGAACACAACCTACTTGTCTGGACTAGTCTAGCAGGACTCAAAGGACATTAACTGGTAAGTACAATGTCACCTTTTAGATGGCTACATTGAAATATTGCTTTATGTGATAGTATCTAATATGGATGTTGTTTCTCCAGGAACAAATAGGAAGTCAGGGCCCGATTTTGAACTGGGCAGTGCTATGTGCCGCGTCAGTGCATAGCCCAACCCCCTTCCACCTAATCCGGATTTTCAATGTCAGGGTCTTATGCAGCCCCATCATTGAAAATCCGGGTCTTGTCGCACAACCTGGAAGCTGCAGGAGCTAGCAGGGGGGGTAGCACCGATTTTCCATGCTACCCGCTTAGCATCTGCGCCTTAGGGTTTTCCATGCCTATCTTTAAGGCACAGAGGGCCAAGCAGATAGCATCGAAAATCGGTGCTACCTGGTTAGCCCTTTCCTCAGCTCCCGGTCTGCCCTGGAATGCCACTAACATGCCCTGATGCTAACCGCATAGCATTTGGGCATGTTAGGGACTTAACCAGGATTTTTGAAGGGCACTGCCCGTGTAGGTGCCCTACGAAAATCCCGGATTTGGCATTTACACAGGTATCTAGGGCAGTTACTCGTGTAAATGCCTTTGAAAATCGGACTCTCAGTCCTTACATATGGGTGACATCGGCACCGACTGAGCCCGTGCGGTAATCACGTCCCAGCTTTCAAAGAAAGACTTTGGGAGTTACGCTATGCATGCATGGTCACCTTTCCACCCAAAGGTGCCATCTTACCTCAGTCTTCTTTTTTCCACGGAGCCCAGCAGATGTCTGTTCACTCGGTAAAAGGTTGATTTTTTTCGGTCTTTTTTTCTTGATGCTTTTTTGCCCTCTTTAACCGATTCATGTTCCGATCACCTTCCCTTCACTCGGATCATCCTCTCCTCTGCTTCACATTTTTTCCTGAGTCCATTTTTCTTCCTTCTCATTTTTCTTGGTGCGTGGGTTTTTCCTTACGCCCACACTAACCGATACGTTCGAGTTTGATCTCACGGGAGCCGTCTTTCCCATTATGTCATCTGTGTCAGGAGCTTCAAGCAGTGTGGCAAGTGTTCCAGCACCATGTCCATCATGAACCACCATAGCTGCTGCCTTTGGTACCTTGGTGCCGATTACAATGACTCCACCTGCCTGCTCTGCCTGCAGATGTCAAGCAAGAGTCGGAAGAACTGTGAGACAAAGCAGGAATCTATCTTTGGCCAGAGGTCCTCTGTTTCTGCTCTAGCATAGAGTGTGGAATCACTACCCTTGGGGTCCATGTCCAATGATTTGTCGTTGCACAATCGAGCTCGGTCTCAATTCCGGGGTTGTGGATCCTCGGATCAGAGATCGTCCTCAGAGAACCTCACCCATAAGGTTCGGACTCTGTCCAAGTTGGCATCAAGGGCAGATGCCAGAGCCAGGGATCAAGCCGGGGATCATCCCTTATAGGGCTTGTATCATGAACCCTTTTTGTACATAGTGTATAAAGTTAACCTGTTATCCATGTTTAAATTCCCTGTTATATGTAAGTTCAATGTCTGAACGTTCTACATTGTAAAATCCTGTTCCTTGTAAACCGCGCTGATGCCGAATAGTGCGGTATAGAAAAACAATAAATAAATAAATAAAATAAAGTCACCATCCTCAAAGACCTTGGTGTGAGGCTGAGGGCGATGGCTGAGAGCGGCCCCTGAAGCTGCCCTGGTGGGATGACGAGCCCATCACTATTGGTGATTACACATTGGTTCGATGTCCGGCGTCTCTGGGTCGTCGGTACTGACATAGGGACAGCCCTCCTTGAGGGCTTCTCTAGAGGCTCGAGAAGCAGGTGCTTCGAGCCGAGCCACGGTGCACATCTTCACCCGTGAGGCCTCAAGTCTCTCCCCCTTGTGTTCTGTGTCAGGGTGTCGGGCCCCTCTGTCTCATTCAACGCCTCTATTGGGGCATTAGGCCAATGCCCATTGAGTCCTCAAGGCGCTCTCCAACTTGGAGTGGGAGATTGAGGACAAGTCGCCTGATACCCGGCTGCATAGGGATGTCCCCTTGGATCCCTCCCTGCTGTAAGAGCGGAGGCGGTCCCCGCCCGAGGACTTTGTGTGGGAGATTTCCAAGGCCCTGTCCTTTGTGGCCGAGCTGGAGGACAAGCCTCGTACCGAGGACCTTGAAATTCTCCAGTACGATGCCCCTCTGAGGGAGACACTGATGGTGCCTGACCCGCCCATTCTATAGCATTTTCTCTTTAGGATGTGGGAATCCCCGGTGACTCTGCCTATTGTGAGCAAGTGACTCGATTCCCAGTATCGAGTCCGCAAGGGCCCCGGGTTTGAAAAGCCACAGTTGCCACACAACTCCAAGGTGTTGGAGTTGACCGTCAGATCAAAAGCCATAAGAAGCACTCCTCAGTGCCCCTGGGCAGGGAGGACCCACACCATGGATGGATTTGGTAAGAAGTGCTACCAGGACTCAATGCTCATGACCTGCATCCAGGCTTTCCAATTGTACATGAGCATTGTGATAAGGAAGCTTATCATAGTTCAGGAAGAAATAATACAAGAGGTGAATTGGGTCTGAATAAGCAACCTGTGCTGGCTGGTAAAAGCACTAAAACAGAGTGTTTACCTAAAAGCGCTGACCCCCCGGGATGCGTGCATTTATCAGACCAAAACCAATCCGGGCTCGCCCGGCCGCTTACAAGAAAACAGAATCAGAAGAAAAACTAACCTCAACATGCTATTAATTCCCATTGCAGTGACAAAATCAAAACAAATAACCACCAACACTGCTTTTTCATATTATGCTCCCAGCCAATGGAATAAACTGCCACTAAACCTCAGAGAGATTAAAGATCTTACAACTTTCAGGAAGGAACTTAAAACCTACCTATTTAGTCAACACTATAGCAACATACAACCTGAAATCAAATTTACTACACAAAAACATGCAACAAACCAAACACTAGTTTACCCCACATAATTCCATTTTCATATCCACCCATGTTAGTCTACTCCCAACACTGTACTTATGATCGCAAATAACTATTATAATCTCTTGCTAACCATGTAAAGCTACTTTTTGGTTCTTTGTAACATAGTTTTATGTTTCCTTTTATATTAATAACCCACACATTGTTTTCCATGTAACCTAGTTCTTATGTAATCTAGTTTTATGTTCACCTAATGTTTAATGTAATGCAATATTGCACTGTTATGTTCACCTAATGTTTAATGTAATGCAATATTGCACTGTTATTGCTATATTGTTGTTTTAAGTTCCTTGTAAACCGCCCCTGATCTCTGGAAGAGGCGGTATAGAAAAGCACACAAATAAATAAAATAAATAAATAAAAGACTACCAGACCCAGAATGCACTGGTTTACAGACAGCCTTTAGGAGAGCTGAAGTAGGGAAACGTGTGCCTAATCAGAGAAGCAATGATGTAATCCCTAATCACCCATCTCCTAGGGCAGGGCTTGATTCAGAACACCTGGATGTGCTAGGGTGGAGTGTCCATCTAGGCACTTTAAAGCAAGAAGAAATTCTTCAGACAGACAGCAACAGCAGGAGCAACAGCAATGGTGGCAAAGAGGACAGCAGAAGCAACAGCAAAAGAGGACAGCAACAGCAAAGAGAACACAGAAGGAAGAACAGCAAGACGTCCAGGAGATCTAAGAAAGGAGCCCGAGGCAGTACATATGCTGGGAGAGATTCCTGGGGCAAGCATTCTTCATTGGACTGGCTTGGAGATATACAGCCAGGAACCCTCGGACAGCACCTGTAAAGGAGACGGCTGCATCTACAGAAAGAAGGAGCTCTAATACCTATTTAAGGAGGTATGGGAAAAGAGACCTAAAGTCCAGAGATTCTGACTGGAGAGCTGGGCACAGAAGCTTTGCTACCTACTGGCCAAAATACCCAGAGAGGAAACCTAATGACAACGTGATCTCAGGTATGAACTCTGATCTGTTCCCTAGCTTTGCACAAGGAAGACAGCAGGGAAACAGTTTCTATCCTGGTAGAGATCAGTTAGAGAATTCCTCGGAGCCAGTGTATGAAAGTGATCCTATGATATTTCAAGAGCAAGGGGAAATATCAAATGAGAAAGTGGAATGCATGGATTGCTCTCTGTCTAAGCTGCTGTTCTAAAGTACCGTAATCCTTAGTTAAGCATCAAACACCAAAAGGAACTGAACCGGTTTATTTAGCTTCCCAGAAAAGTTTCTTTGAGAGAAAGCTTTGGGGAAAGTTGGAGCCACGTGGAGAGTGGACCAGCAAGGGTTTGCAGCTGGTCAAGCACCCGTGATTAGAGCAAGGCACAAGTGCACGTGGGACTTTGGAAAGAAAACTTCTTCACTGTGTGAAAGGAAGAAAGTTGTTTTTTTGATAAAGAGAATTTTCCTTTTGGGTTTATTTTTCATTCCAGCACTGCTAAGAAAGTTTATTAGCAGGGGCTAGAAGAAAGACCTTTTCTGTTCCATCAAGGTCTTTACTAAGTTGTTGCATAAGTAATTCAGTTGCCTTATTTGTTTTGTTTCCTGAATACAATTCCTGAAGAAATTATCCTGTTGATATTACCAAGCATATCTGTGCGAGGGAATAACTCCCCATAAATAAAATCTGTTTTCTGCTTTACACTCGAGCAACTACAATTCTTTATTCTTGTTTAACGGCTGGTTTTGGTTGATTGAACTACAATACCCACAATCCTTTGCAAGTCAAGTAAATTCCTGTCTTTGCCAAGATTGTGGAACTTTCACAACAAGCACCCCCGTTTACAGCATGTATCTGAGAGACATGGCAAAGCAGTTTGCTGGATTCTCAGCTGGTCTGACTGATGAACCTCTAACATGGTTCCAGACTTTGGTCTCCTCAGTCAAGGACTGCTCCAAGTTTAAGACTGGCAGCTTGTGATGGCTTTTGAGTCCTTGCCTCGGGTAGCTGCTGTGGATATTGATGCCCACTTCCTGGTCTGACTACTGTCCTCGGACCTAGAGAAATAGGTTCAGGACAAGTTGGTTGATGTCCCATGCCAAGGGGACAACCTCTTTGGCAAGCACATGACGGAGAAGGCCACAGAATTGGAGTCTGAATATAAGACCATAGCCAGGCTCTCTAGGAAGACCACTGACCCTTTCCAGCAGGAAGCTTTTGGGGAAAAGTCTTTCTACTCGAAGAAGAAAAGGTCTTACAGAATTTACCGCAGTTTGTGGCCTACCAAGCTCCCCAACAGGGTCAGCAGGCCAAGTGCCAGGGTCACGGCTCTTATAAATCTAAGGCCCCCAAGCCCCAGACAGTGCTCCCTCTGCAACCTGGAAGGGGGGGCTTTTGACTCATTGGGCATAGCCCCTCTCCCTCCTGAGGGTCAACGTCCTGGGCACACAGGGCAATGTCTGGTTCGCTTTGCCCACCCCTGGCCAGGCATCACCACCAATGCCTGGGTTTTGCAGGTCGTGCAGGAGGATTACCACCTCCACTTCGAGCAGACGCCCTCTCCATTCTTTCCAGGGGAACCCCCATGAATTCTCTTCACCGAGACCTCCTGCAGAAGGAGCTTGGGATCCTCATTGCAGACCGTGCAGTGGAGCTCATCCCCAAACATTTTTGAGGCAAAGGGTTTTACTACCTCTACTTCCTTGTCCCCAGAAAGACAGGCGGGTTCTGTCCCATCTTAGATATGAGGGAATCAACTGCTTTCTTGTCAGAGAGAAGTTCAAAATAATATCCCTTGGAACATTGCTGCCCTACCTCCATCAGGGAGATTGGTTATGCTCCTTGGATCTGAAAGATGCCTATATCCACATTCTTATTCATTCCAGGCACCATCAGTTTCTCCGCTTTGTTGGAGGCGGGTGCTACTATTAGTACAGGATTCTGCCTTTCAGCTTTTCGGCTGCCCCAAGGGTGTTCATCAAGTGCCTGGTGGTGGTGGTGGTCACCGCCTGTCTCCAGCTACAAGATATCTTTGTGTTCCCCTATCTGGATGATTGGCTTATAAGGGGAGGTTCGCCAGAGGAGGTCCGTCAAGCAGGCGACTACGCCCTCTCACTGCTGTAAGGTCTTGGGTTTGTCATCAACTATCCCAAGTCCCACACAATGCCTAGAATTCATAGGAATCCTCCTCAGTACTACCCAGGCCAGGGTCTTCCTCTCTCTAGAAAGGGCCCAATGGCTTGCTTCCCTGGCAAATGAAGTGCAGATTCTCATGATTGCATCAGCCCATCTCATGCTGCGCCTCTTGAGGCACATGGCCTCAATGGTTCACATGATCCCAGACGCTTGTCTGCACATGCGGCAGGCACAGTGGTCCCTCAGCGTTCAATGGTCTAAGGCCACAGGTCGCCTAGACGATCACGTGCAGGTCACCAGGCCCCTTGTGAACTCCCTTACCTAGTGGCAGCATCTGCCGAACCTCTTGGCAGGTCTGCCTTTCCAAGTCCTGCCAGTCCAGAGAGAATCTTTACCCTGGACGCCTCCAAGCTCGGGTGGGGAGCCCACTGGTGAACTCCGATCCCAGGGCCTCTGGATATACTAGGAAAGCCTACATCAGATCAACTTCTTCAAGCTCTGGGTGGTGGCAAACGCCCTTCAAGTGATCCAGAACTGCCTGTCAAACCAGATGGTCCTCATCTAGATGGATATCAAGGTGGTGATGTTCTACCTCAACAAGCAAGGAGGCATGGGCTTGTACCTCCTCTTCTGGGAGGTGGTTCACATCTGGACCTTTGTCGTGGTGAGGGGCATGCCCCTTTGGGCAGCCTACCTCCTGGGACATGAGAATGTTCTGGCGGACAGACTCAGCAGGGTCCTTCAGCTGCATGAGTGGCGTCTCAAACCGACCGTGTTCAGTGCTTTCTTCTGGCGTTGGGGAACTCCGATGATGGACCTCTTTGCTAGCCCAACAATACTCATTTGCCTCATTTTTGCTCCCGGATACTGACCTGGGGCTGAGCGGCAGTCAATACTTTTGTCTTCCCATGGACAGAGAGTTTGCTGTATGCATATCCCTCCACTCTACTGGTTCCACGAACCCTGCTCAAGATTCAGTAGACTGGGCCATGGTGATTTTCATGCTACCTGCTGGCCCCAGCAGCCATAGTTCCTGATCATTCCTCTAGTCTAGTCCCGGAATCCTTGGAATCCTTGAGTTGTCAACCTCATCCAGCAGCTTTGGAGACTGAGAAACTTTATTGTTGTGATGTCACTGGCACATAAGTGCTGGCACCACCTCTTCTCACCAGTTATCAGTCTCCAAAGCAGCTTGAGAGGTGGTCAGCCCTGGGATTCCTGGGCTTACGTGAGGAACAATTAAGTGGAGTTTTTTTAAAAATAAAAAGATAACTGAGGGGAAAAGGATAGTGATGAGAGTACATCAGTTAGTTAAGTTAATTGTTAGTTTGCAGGGCTTAATCGGGCCGGCGGTGGTCCTGAGGTCCTCAGTTCCCTTTGTTATTTTGCTTTATCTTTAGGAGAGAATTGTTAGCCTGAGGGCACCAATCAGTTTTGGTTAAGAGACCCGCGCCTGGTTACCTGGCCTATTCAGAGGACGCAGGAATCAGCGAGGGGCTGGACTCAGCGCGCAGAAGACCTGCCTGCAAGCGCTTGAGCCGCCCTCTCAATTGCCGGCGTTGTCGGCGGTGATCGCCGTAGCAGTGTTAGCAGCGGTCCTGGGGTTCCGTTGCAGCAGGAGTGCTCAGCCCGCTGGGCTGCGCTGGGTTCTCAATAAACCATTTCCAAAGAGGTAAGAGGGCCTCTTCAGCGGCAAGTGGCTGTTGTCAGAGGGGACAGGCCGCGCCACATGTTTTTTTGGCGGGAAAATTCGCCGTAGGCGGTTGGGGGCTGCTAAGTCTCGGTCAGAGCTCTAAGAACCGTGTTGGAAGGCAGTTTTAGTTTGTTTTAGTTTGAAAGGATTTCCTTAGCATTTTATCGGAAGCAGCCAGTCTCACGTTTTTTGTAAAAATAAGAGGAAGCGGCGATTTCCTTTCTAAAGAGGCGCAGCATGCCAGCGAAGCAGCTGTGCCTTTTATGTGGAGCTCGGAGAAGTTCTGTGTCTCCAGAAGGCGTGTGCAGAGGCTGTAGTCACGAGTCAGGCACAAGAGATATGGCTGCAGAAGGGGAGACAGAGGGGAAGGAGACCTTGCTAGAGGGGGTTGAGCCGGTGCTGGCTCCCCTGTCTGGCCCTGAGTCGGGTTCCTCTCCTTCGTCCGTACAAGATCCGCCGCTGCCAAAACTGCCGGTCTCAGGCAGTTTGGCGGCTATATTTTCCTCAGATTTTCTAGCTTTAATTCAGACAGCATTGGGTGCTTCTCCGGAGCCACAAATGGCAGGGCCTTCCGGGGAGAGTCTTCGAGGAAAAAGGCCGAGTTCCCCTAGCCTGGGAGATGGTTCTACGGGTATGGTAAAGAAGGCCAGGATGGACAGGGATAGGTTTGAGCAGTCAGTGCTGTCAGAGGACATTCGCGCAGAAGAAGCGGATCTTGAGGAGGCTCTGGAAGAGGACCTTGAGGAAGGTGAGATTAAGGATCATGAGGATCAAGCGAGAGTGGTCCGGGTTTTCCGTAGGGAGGAATTACCGGCGCTCATTACGGAGTCCCTTAAGACTCTGAATATGCCAACAGGAGCAGCTGCCGAGGATGCTACACTGGAGGATCCGTTGCTGCAGGCTTTCCGCAAGACACAGAGGGCCTTCCCGGTGCATAGAGTGTTTAAGGAAATGATTCAGGAAGAATGGGATATGCCGGAAGCCGTGCTCAAGGGTTCTAGGGTAATGTCACGGCTTTACCCGCTGATGGATCAGGATCGGGACCTGTTCAAAGCTCCGAAGGTAGATGCGGCTGTGGCGGCGGTAACTAAGAAGACCACCATTCCGGTGGAAGGCTCAGTGGCGCTTAAGGATGCTCAGGACTGTAAGCTGGAAACTTTGCTGAAGCAAATTTTTGAGGCGAATGCGTTGTTATTGCAGGCATCTATTTGTGGGGCTTGGGTAGCCAGAGCCTGTTTGCGCTGGGCGCAGCGGATTCAGGGTGAGAACTCGGTGGAAGAGACCGAGGAGGCGTCAAGGTTGGAGTCTGGCGCGGCGTATCTAGCCGATATTCATTATGATCTCATTCGGGGTTTAGCAAAAAGTATGGCCTCGGTGGTAGCTGGTAGAAGATGTCTGTGGCTACGTAATTGGGCAGCCAATGGTTCTTCTAAAGCTAGGTTGAGTAAGCTTCCTTTTCGGGGCAAGTTGCTTTTTGGAGAGGATCTAGAGAAGTTGGTAAAGGATTTGGGAGAATCGAAGGGAGGCAGACTGCCGGAGGACAAGCAGAAACAGGGCCGTTCTGGTTTCGGCCTCTGGGGTCAGCAGCGTGATTTTCGTCGTTTTCGTACCCCGAGGTTTGGACAGGTTCAGCGAGGTCACTTCCCTACTCGGAGCCAGGGGTTTTGGGGGTTTCAGGGAGCGAGCAAAGCTTTTGCGCTGGCATCCTCTTCCTCCTCTTTCAGAAAGTCACAATGATGTCAGGGGGACCCAGAGAGGGTTGGTTCCCGTGGGAGGTTGGTTGCGGGAATTTTACCCTGCCTGGGTCCGACTCACGTCCGATCATTGGGTGTTAGAGGTGGTTCGAGAAGGTTATGCGATAGAGTTTCAGCGGCTGATAACCAATTCTTTTGTTCAGTCCCCGTGCAAGGCAAGGGCGAAGAGCGCAGCAGTGAAAGAAACAGTGCAGCGACTCTTAGCGCTCCGTGCGATCATACCAGTTCCGGCCGACCAATTAGGAGGCAATCGATACTCCATTTACTTTGTGGTTCCAAAGAAAGAAGGGACGTGGCGTCCCATTCTGGATTTAAAGAGGGTGAATCATTTTCTCCGAGTGTCGCATTTCCGCATGGAAACACTCAGGTCGGTTATTGTGGCGGTGCAAAAAGGGGAGTTTTTGACGTCCTTGGATCTGTTGGAAGCGTACCTTCACGTTCCGATACAGCAGGAGCATCAGAAATTCCTCAGGTTTGCGGTGCCGATGGGGCATTTTCAGTTTCAAGCGCTGCCTTTTGGCCTGGCAACGGCACCACGGACATTTACCAAGGTAATGGTGGTGGTCGCAGCGGCCTTGAGAAAAAAACGGGGTTATGGTTCACCCATATCTGGACGATTGGTTAATAAGGGCGAAGTCTCAAGCGGAGAGTGTCTCGGCTACGGCCAAGGTGGTGTCGCTGCTAGAAAGCCTTGGTTGGGTGGTCAACGTGGCGAAGAGCAAGTTGCGGCCGACGCAAAATTTAGAGTATTTAGGGGCTCGGTTCCAGACGAGGCTCAGTCGAGTTTTTCTTCCTCGTCAGAGAGTGTTGGCGCTCAGGCAGTTGATAGTGCGTTTTCTCGACGTGCGGAGTCCCACCACCTGGGAGTATCTTCGGGTGTTGGGAACCATGGCGGCGGCACTGGATGTGGTTCCGTGGGCGCGGGCCCACATGAGGCCGTTGCAGAGGTCTTTGTTGAGGCGCTGGTCCCATCAGAGGGATTCCTTGTCCCGCAGATTGGTGTGTCCGCCGCAGACACGCAAAGCGCTCCTGTGGTGGTTAGTTCCAGGGAATCTAGAGAAGGGCATGTCATTGGAAGCGCCAGCCTGGATAGCCCTTACCACAGATGCCAGTCTTCTAGGATGGGGGGCCCATTGCCAAGGGCAGATAGCACAGGGTCCGTGGTCCGCTCCGGAAAGGACTTGGTCCATCAACAGATTGGAGTTGAGAGCAGTGACATTGGTGTTACAGGAGTTTCGGCCGTTGCTGCACATGCAGGCAGTTCGGGTGTTTTCGGACAATGCGACGGTGGTAGCCTACATCAATCGACAAGGGGGCACAAGCAGTGCGGCGCTCGAAGCCGAGGCAGACAGCTTGTTTGAATGGGCAGAGGGGAATCTGGTAGCCATTTCCGCAGTGCACGTCGCATGGGTAGAAAATGTGCAGGCCGATTTTCTGAGTCAAGTGAAGGTAGACCCGGGAGAGTGGGCTCTTCATCCGGAGGTGTTCCAGGGGTTGGTCCGTCGCTGGGGACGTCCGGTGATGGATCTCATGGCGACCTTTCAGTCGGCCCAGGTCAGTCGATTCTTCAGCAGGAGAAGAGAAAGAGTGTCCGAGGGTCTAGACGTGCTTGTTCAAGCTTGGCCGCAGGACCAACTTCTGTATGTGTTTCCGCCATGGGTGCTGATCGGTCGGGTGCTGAAGCGCATCGAGTTCACAGAGGAAGAGTGATTCTAATTGCCCCGGATTGGCCGCGGAGGCCATGGTATGCGGACCTGGTTCGGCTCGTGGTGGAGGGACCCTGGAGGCTTCCGGTTCGAAAGGATCTTTTGGCTCAGGGACCCCTTTACATGCCCCAAGTGGATCGATTCTCGCTTACGGCCTGGCTATTGAAAGGGCTCAGTTGAGAGCGAATGGTTATTCCGAGGCAGTGATAGCGACCCTTCTAAAGGCTAGGCGGAGGTCTACGTCTCTGGCATACGTTAGAGTGTGGCGTATATTTGAGGCTTGGTGTGCTGAACGGAGCTTTGTTCCTTTAAGAGTGTCGGTGCCTCAGGTGCTGACTATCTTATAGGACGGGTTTCAAAAGGGCTTAGCGGCATCGTCATTGAAGGTTCAGTTGGCAGCGTTGTCCTGTTACAGGGGTAAGGTGCTCGGCAATTCGCTAGCTAGTCATGCAGATGTGAAATGTTTTGTGAGCGCGGTGGCCTTACTGAGGCTGCCGTGTAGGCGTTTAGTCCCGTCCTGGGACCTGTCCTTGGTCTTGGAGGCGATGGGGAAGGCGCCTTTTGAGCCCTTGGTGAAGGCAACAGTGAAAGATCTAACTCTTAAAGTGGTGTTTTTGGTGGTGGTTGCGTCTGCGAGGCGAGTGTCAGAGTTGCAGGCGCTATCCTGTAGAAAGCCTTTTCTACCTTTCTCAGATGCCAAGGTGGTGTTGCGGACGGTGCCGTCATTCTTACCTAAGGTAGTTTTGAGCTTTCATTTGAGCCAGGTAGTGTCTTTGCCGGGTTTTGCAGCCAAAAGAGGCGGTCAGGATGTGGAACAGCTTCATCGCTTGGATATTAAGCGGGCCTTGCAGGAGTATTTAACTAGAACAGCTAGTTTCCGTAAATCGGACAGATTATTCGTTCTATTTGCAGGGTCTAGACGAGGAGCGGCGGCTTCTAAGGGTTCGATTGCTCGGTGGTTAAATGAGGCGATAGCATCAGTGTATCTTTTACGGGGCCGTCAAGTTCCAGTAGGTTTGAGGGCTCATTCCACGAGGGCACAAGCTACATTCTGGGCGGAGTATAGTCTAGTGCCGGTGGAGGACATATGTAGAGCAGCGACATGGTCTTCAGTGAACTCCTTTGTGAAGCATTACCGCCTTGATGTGCAGGCGGATAGAGATACCTGTTTTGGATCGGCGGTGCTTCAGGCGGGGTTAGCAGGGCCCTCCCGTTGATTGGTTTACACTGCTCTGTTACATCCCAAGGATTCCGGGACTAGACTAGAGGAACGATCGGGAAGGTTAAATTAGACTTACCTGCTAATTGTAGTTCCTGGAGAGACTCTAGTCTAGTCCCGGTTCCCGCCCGAAGTAGTGATGCTAGGAGGCCTGAAGCAGAATCCTATTTACAGGTAAGCCACGTTTGTTTTTTGGGGGAGTTGGCTTGCAGTATCGTTAAGGCAATTAGGTTCCCGACATGGGAGGTGGTTCTTCTAATTGAGGGAAGGGAGGACCTCATGGCGCAGTCGGGATGCGGGATTTTCGTGTACATAGTTATTGCAGGCACTTGCCTTAGTGTTTGCTATTTCTCTGCTTACTTGTTGCTCCGGTGAGTCTGCTTTGTCAATAGGTTAACTGGTGAGAAGAGGTGGTGCCAGCGCTTATGTGCCAGTGTCATCACAACAATAAAGTTTCTCAGTCTCCAAAGCTGCTGGATGAGGTTGACAACCCAAGGATTCCAAGGATTCCGGGACTAGACTAGAGTCTCTCCAGGAACTACAATTAGCAGGTAAGTCTAATTTAACCTTCCCACTGCTGCCGCAGCTTTCTCAAGTGGCCTGGATCCCCTGGGCTACACTCCGGACTTGATATTGCAGAAGGATGGATCTCTCCTGCACCCCAACCTCCTCTCTCTGGCACTGACAGCCTGGCTACTGAAAGGATAGCTCTTGCCCCCTTCCATCTTTCCACAGAGATTGAGGATTTGCCTCTCGCAAGGATTCCACCAGGCAGATGTATGCCTCTAAATGGTGCCAGTTTTCACTGTGGTGTGCTGACAATGGCCCTAGCTGTTTTCATGCCCAGTGTAGTCAATATTCCAGTACCTGTTGCACCTTTCTCATGCTGGCTGAACTCCATCAGTGTGCACCTCAGTACCCTAGCTGCACATAACCATCTGGTGGACGGGCAGTCCTTCTCGGTCCATCCTCTCATGGGCCGCTTCTTGAGAGATCTCCTTCTCTCGCCCCCCCCTCCCCCCTGCTGACATGGGACCTGAATGTGGTTCTTGGGAAACTCATGGCTTCTCCCTTTGAACCGTTTGCTTCAGCTCAACTCAAATTCCTTTCCTGGAAAGTTGTCTTCCTTGTCATGCTCACCTCTGCTCGACGAGTAAGTGAGCTGCAGGCATTGGTGGCTCATGCCCCATATACCAGATGTCATAGGAATAGGGTTGTGCTATGCATCCATCCCAAGTTTCCACCAAAAGTGGTATCTAAATTTCATTTCAACCAGGAGGTGGTTCTCCCTACCTTCTTCCCTAGACCTCATGCATCTCGGGTGGAGGCCTCCCTCCATACCCTCGACTGTAAGAGGGCACTGGCCTTCTACCTCGAGCGGACAAAGGCCCACTGCCGCTCGTCACAACTGTTCATTTCCTATGACCAAGACAGGCTCAGCGTTGCTGTCTCTAAATGCACCCTGTCCACCTGGATGGTGAACTGCATCTCCTTTGCCTGTGAGCAGGCTGGACTCTCCTTGGAGTGTCATGTCACTGCCCACAAGGTGTGCACCATGGACATCTCGGTGGCACATCTGCTTTCGGTTCTTCTGCAAGAATACCTGTTCCATGTATTGAGCTGTTACTATGTAAACTGGGCTGATCTTAAAAAGCGTGGTATATAAAACCAAATAAATTAAATAAACAAATAAACAAGACATATGCCTGGCCGCCACCTGGTCCCCAGTCCATATCTTCGCAGCTCATTACTGCCTGGAGGAGAGCTCACAGTGTGACAGCCTTCGGCCAGGCAGTACTCAATCATTTCTTTGGGGATTAGTGTAAGTCCTTCCCTCTGGCTCTTACGTCCAGGCTACCAGAGAGGTAATTCCATCCTTGACACTGGGGTTGAATCTCAGGACTTGAAGTTGTTCATCGCACCCTGCTGCCATTCACGGCTTGCCGTTTTTCGATCACCTGTGGCTTTTTACAGGTTTTTTCGGTAGCCTGTAGCAGGAGAGTTCCATATGTGAGGACTGACATGCTGCTTGTTCCCAGAGAAAGCATAGTCACTCACCTGTAACAGGTGCTTTCCAGGGACAGCAGGAATCCATCCTCACAATCCTTCCTCCTCCCCGTGGAGTTGTTTTCTTTTTTTATGCAGGATTAAGCTATGTCATCATACTGAGATAAGATGGCACCCTTGGGCGTGAAGGTGACCACACGTGTGTGGGGTAACTCCCAAAGGCTTTCTTTCAAAGCTGGGGAGTGATTATCCTGGGGGCTCTGTTGGTGCCAGCGTCACCCATATGAGAGGACTGATTCCTGCTGTCCCTAGAGAGCACCTATTACAGGTGAGTAACTATGCTTTCCTAGCAGCTGAGATATTTTGGTATTGTTATACAAAAGGTTGAACAAGAGAAAAATATTGCTTCTTTTATACAACAGTAAAACAGAAAATGTGACTACCAGCATTTTGATTCGTTGAATGGTTAAAACTGAAATCTTATTGTGAGGTTTGTATATACCATGCTCTGAGGATAAGCAGGGGAACACATGTTGACAAGTGGGTGGCATTAACTGATGGTTTCCTGCATGGAAAAGTTTTCCTCTAGCTCAAGAAACTTCAGTACGCGACCTATTCACTTGCTTTATTTCCTGTGCTGCAGTGTCTTGCAGAGACCACCTTAGTTCTTGTTTTTCCACAGAGCCCATAAGACATACCTCTTTGTGCATTTCCCTTTCTTTTTTTTCTCTCCTTTTCTGCACAGTCAGATGTATTACCTTAGTTTCACTCGTTTTTCACTTTCTAGATATTTGGATTTGTGGCCCTTTTTATAAGCTTTTTTTGTGTTTTTCCACATATCCACCAGTTCTAGTAGACTCAAGTGGTTTGTCCGGGTCAACTTTTGGCATAATAGTTAAGTCATTTGATTTCACTTCAACCATAATTTTTGGCATGTCCCAAGAGAGGATCCACAGCTTTATCCAAAAAATGTGAGTGGTGTGGCAAGGCCATAAGAGAAACTAATACTCCCCATTAGTGCTTTGCAATACCTAGGCCCAGCTCATAAAGCCTCAAAATGTTTTGTCAGCGTATGATATCTAGAGTTCTTCGGGGCATTGAAAAGCAAAACGGAAGGCCTTAGATTCCAGCAAGTGTGACCCAGGTGTTTTGGCAACACAGTCGTGGAGGCTGGGGATGCAATGGCATCAAGGAGAAGTTGATCTCCCTCAACTTTGAGCATTAATAGGCCCCATTGTGATTGACTATCCACCGAGACCAGCCCAGAAAAGGTGAATGATTCCACTTCTTCAGTACCAACATTGAAGAACACTGATGCTATGCGTCAAGAAGAGAACTGTGTCAGGAGCAGGTTGATACTGATGGCCATATTTGAATCAAGTACTCCCAAAGAGAGAATTGCTCAACCTCCTCAACATCAGATAGTGTACAGTAGTCTCCAGGGATCTGTGGGGAAGATGTGGTTTGACTTGCCTAGGGGAGATTTCACAACCTTTCCTTCCAGGTTCTAAAATTATCTGGCAGACAGCTAAGCATGTTGATAATGATTTATTATAAAAATAGCAATAGCAGCAAATACAAAAATGAAGTAGTTGTGTTAACAGCAGCAGATTTGTTTCTTAGCAAAACATTTATAATAAAGCTAATCTAAATTTTCATAAGTACCACTGCATCATCAGGTTAGGCTTCACTTTAGAATACTAAAGTAGTATCTCTCTAGCTGACCTCAATATTCTAGAAGAATGCAAAAAATCACAGCCTTACAACTTGCTGAAAGCAAGGAAGGATGCCAGACACCAGTTTGAGTTCTGTGGAGCAGCAGCACCTCTGAGATCAGGCACCAATTATTTATGATGCCCACCTCCAAACTCTGTCCTTGGATAATGAGCAGTACAAGAGCCTAGAGATAAGGCTTCTAGAGCATGGATGGTGCTCTTAAAAACAATTTTAGCATCAGCCCTAAGAGTAATAGTGGAAAAGCATCAGTGGCAAAAGCCCAGTTTGTCTCTTTTAGCAATCTTTTAAAGACTTTTCACTTTGTGCTTATTAGTCTTGTATGTAAAAAATGTCAAGAAAGTGGAAGCAGTCTCTCTGGTTGTACCAGGGATTACTAGTGCTAGCTGCACAAATTAGTAATAGTCAGTCATGAGCCTGTCAGACTTTGTCATCAATGAGAGATGGATGCAGATGACGGCTTATTTATTTATTACAGTTTCTTATATACCGCGCTATTTAGAATCAGCGTGGTTTACATCATAACATAACGAACATAACGACAAGCTGTCAGGTTTTACATCGAACAGGAGTACAAACTTGGATAACAGGGTTAACTATATACATAAGCTATTTACACTGCAGATAATACATGTAAGGGCCATTCTGGATTGGGTCATTTCTTGGGGGATATCTAGGTTCAATTGCTGTCTGGGAAGTATTGGAGGTAAAGGTGGGTTTTGAGAGCCTTCCTGAACTGATATAGATTGGTAATGGCCCTGATGTCAGGGGGAAGAGCGTTCCAGCATTTGGGGACATAAAAACTGAATGCCAGGTTTGTGGTTGTCGTGTTGGACTTTGTCGAAGCCTTTGGTGTTGCTAGCAAGTTTACAGCTGTTGTTCTTCTGGATCTGTTGGGGGGGACAATGTGGATAAGATGCGTGAGTGAGGAGGATGAAATACCTTTGATTGCCTTGAATGCTAATAGAAGGGATTTGAAGGTGATCCTCCCATGGATCGGTAGCCAGTGCAGCTGTTTGAGAATAGGGGTCACGTGGTCGTTTCTGGATGCTCCGTAAAGGACCCTAGCTGCGGCATTCATGGCCAACTGTAAGGGGGTCAGTGTGGATTGGGGGAGACCTTGTAAGATGGCATTAGCAAAGTCAAAATGCGGCAGGATCAGCGCTTGATATATGGTTCGGAAATCGTCTGGGTCCAGCAGGGAGCGTAGGTGCTTGAGTGAACGGATTTTGAAATAGACGGCTTTGACTATGTTGCTTATGTGGCATTTCATATCTAGACGTTGGTCCAGAGTAACTCCCAGGTATTTTATTGCATCTTTAGTTTGCAAATCAGCTTCCTTGACACTGACGTGGGACGTGGGAGTAAAGTTGGAGTCTCTGATGATGAATAGGACCTCTGTTTTTTTATGTTGAATGCGTAGGTTCTGTGTCTGGAGCCAAGTTGAAACTGCATTGAAACAATCTGTGAGAGGGGTCAGGTCCATGTGAGTTGTGGAGAAAGGCATGTATAAGAGAATGTCATCTGCATATATCATGCAGTTCACGTTGAATGATCTTATGATATTGCAGATGGGCTGCATGTAGATATTGTAAAGTAAGGAGGATAACGAGGAGCCTTGAGGTACCCCTTGCTTTTGATGGAAGTGTATTGACTCTTCTGATCCAGACTTCACATATTGCCATCTACCGTCCAGATAAGACTTACACCATCCTAGTGCGTTGTTGCAGACGCCCTTCTCTTTCAGTTTTCCGAGGAGAATTTCGTGACTCACGGAGTCGAACGCCGCGGCGATGTCTAGGAAGATGAGCACAAAGCCTTGACGAATGTTGTCAATTCCTGTGATATCGTTGAATAGACCAGTAAGTAGTGTCTCGACCCCATGATGTTCTCTGAACCCATGTTGGCATCTGTCTAAGGGAGCAACGGCATCTATGTGATCTTGAATTTGCTGTTGTGCCTCTTTCTCAATTATTTTGGCTAAGAGGGGGATACTAGCTATTGGTCGATAGGAGTCAACTCTTTGGGGGTCAAGTTTGGGGTTTTTCAGTAGTGGCCTAATGGAAGTCTGCTTGAGTGAAGTGGGAAAATACCCTGTTGTAAAGGAGAGTTTCATTATATTTGCGATGACTGGGCTGAACACATCATGTAGCTCCTTGATCCAAAAAGCTGGACATGGGTCAGTCTGTGCAGTGGAGGTGTTGAGCGATGCTATGGTGTTCTCAATACATTTAGTGGATGGAGTGGAAAAAATGTTCAGTGGGGAAAGGCCCGTTGGTTCTTGATATTGGACTGCTGACACCTTGTTGGTTTGCACAATCTTGGATTGCAGGTGATCAGCGAATTCTTGTGGGTGAATCTCGCTGTGTTGTTCGGGAGATGGTTCCTTTGAAAGGGATTTGACCAAATTGAAGAGGTCACGTGGTTTATTCAGAGACCTCTTTAGGGTGTCAGTGTGATATTGTCTCATTTTGGTAGTGATTGTTTCTCGATGTATTGCAAGGTGGGTTCGGTATGCGGTCTGGTCTTCAGTTGAGCGCGATCGGCGCCATCGGCGTTCAAGTCTACGTAGTTGCGTGAGGGAAGATCGTAGCTCAGGGGAGAACCATGGGGCGGAGCTTCTTTTTAACCTTGCTGTATTCTTAGGGTTCGAGTGTGAGATGGCAAGCAGGCTGGAGTTCCAGCAAGAGATTAGCTCATCAAGGTCCGGTGTGGTTTTGTTGATGAGTGATGGGGTCTCCGAAAGGATGTGTTCCCTATCGAAGGGGCAAAAGCATCTAGTGGCAGTTCGAGAGGTGATGTTCGTGGGTGGGCTTACCAACGCACACTTCATGTTGACTGCAACATGTTTCTTCTTAAAGGTCTTCAGAGCCAAGAAGGCACTGACATCTGCGTTTTCACAGGGTTAGTAGTCAGAATGATCGGCATCGGGACGAGGAGTAGGAAGTCGAGCCCCTCCTCTCATCCATGGCCCAAAGCCAATCAGAGGAAGCAGCAGGACTTTTAAATTTAAAGGTGCCTCTGGGCGCGAAGAGCCTGTGCAGCTGCTGCCAGAACATCTCACCCCCCTGATCTGCATCGGGTCAAGGAGCGGGAAGCCGAGCCCCTCCTCTCATCCACAGCCCAAGGTCAATCAGAGGAAGCAGTAGGACTTTTAAATTTAAAGGCACCTCTGCGTGGCCCTTAGGGGTGGACCCTAAGCTACGTGACCCTACTCCACCTGGATGCACTGAGCATTCTTCCGTAAGTCTCTCCAATAACTTTATTAAACGTTCCCTCCCCTCAACATCCCTACTCTCTCTTATCCTTACCTCAGCCTACTCAGCTGGAACAAGTCACACAAACATGGGCATACTACCCAAATGGTTCACCCTCATATACCTTTCATCCCTACTGGCACACTGCCTCTCAACCCACCTCACCCTTCCCTCCTCCATTCCCATTGTTCACTTCTCAAATCCCATATCTCACTACACTCCAATCCCTCAGTACAGCCACCAACATAGGAGGCAATCCCGCCTTTTCTCCATTCCCACCTCACCCCTTACCAAGACGACAATCTCTAACAACACACACCCCACCCAACCAATTAGATGCAGCCTAATCAACGCATATTGTGCCCATGACAAAATTCAAACCCTTGCTGACCACGTCACTACAACGCAATCGACCTTCTCTGCATCACCGAGACCTGGTTCACCAAGGCAGACAATGTACTTCTAAATCAGCTTAACACCAACACCCACTACATCCATAATTGCCCTCGAACCACCAGCAAAGGAAGAGGAGTCTGCATCCTATCCAACAAACAACTCTGCTTTACCACCACTAGCACATAATCTTCTCATGGCCTGGATGTCCTCATCGTAAGCAATAAATGCCTTATCTGTCTTGTATACGGAGTTCTGCACCACAAGGCAGACCAACTGGACTCTCTTCTCAAAGTAGTATGCTCCATTGTCCCATGCCAGCAACACCATGTCCTACTTGGAGACCTTAACCTCCCCTCAACTAACTCCACCCACAGCAATGGCTTTCTCCAAGCCATGAATGACCTCCAATTCACTCAACTCATCAATACCTCAACTCGCCAAAAAGGAGGCGCCTTGGAACTACTCTTCCTACCCAACGACCTACTCTCCTCCTCCCACCCAATCTCTCCCTCATCCACTCCAGTCCCATGGTTTGACCACCACCTCATTTCCTTCACCCTACCCACCTCCCAACTCAAACACTCCCTACTGCCCAAACCTCCCACAACGAGAAGATTTGCAAACTTCAATGAAGACACCTTCATCCAACAAACCATTCCACATCTGAAGCAAGTATTTCAACACTCAGACCTCGATCTCCTTATACTAACCTGGAACAACCATCATCACTAAAGCCTCTCAAGCTCCACACCACAACCGTCCCAAAACCCCCCGACACCACACCCCAAAAATCAGAAACACCTTCTCAGAAAACTAGAATGAAGATGGAGAAAGACTAAAGACCCACAGCTTCTGACCACCTACCTTGACCAACATGCGGCATACTCCACCAGCACTCAAGTGCCAAGTGTGAACACCACAGCAACATATTACTCCGCGCCATAAACAAACCAAGAGAACTTTTTCAACTCGTCAGAAGTCTCACAAACGACCCATCTCAGCTCCTCCAGGATAACATCATCCACCCCCAAGTGATGGCAGATTTTCTTATAGCTAAACACAAGCACTCTGCCGCATCTGCCTTAACCATTCCTTCTCCCGCCATCTCAACCCCCACAACTCAACCTTGGACCTCATTCTGGGACGTCCATCCTGACGAACTACAGAACATCATCACTCTCATCAGTGCCACCACCTCCCCCCTAGATCCACGCCCAGTAACCTGGATCAAGCAAACAAAAACCTCAATGCTCCCACTCATCTCTACAGTCCTCCACACCTCTCTCAACCAAGCCTACCCTCCCCCCCATCACCCAAACAAAACCTCTATGAGACTCCTCCTGAAGAAACCCAACCTTGATCCCACCTCACCTGCGTCTTACCAGCATTCCTTTCCTCTCTAAAGTCATTGAAAAAGCAGTACAAATTCAGCTTCAGGAGCACCTTGACAGATTTGCCCCACTTAACAGCAACCAACATGGATTTCATCCACTCCATAGTGCGGAAACCCTTCTCACATCCCTCCTTAACATACTCATAACTGGGAAAGAAAAACCCCGCTCAGGTTTTATTTTACTATTCCTTGATATATCTGCAGCCTTTGACACGGTATCCCATCAGACTCTCATCAATCAACTTAACACCATTGGCATCCAAGGCACCCCACTCAAATGGTTTCATTCCTACCTTTCCCAACGAACCCAACAAGTGAGAACTGGAAACCAATTCTCATTGCTATTTACTCTTCCCCCAAGGAGTATCTCAAGGATTGGCCCTCTTCTCCCTCCTCTTCAGCATCTACATCAGGCCCCTCTGTCAAATTCTTAAGAGCCTCAACGTCAGATACCAAGTCTATGCAGACGATATAATGATCTTCACCCCTTTCAACACCACCTCTCCCGACTACTCCACCCTTATAACCTGCTTCATAGAAATCATTGCATGGTTACAACAGCACAATCTTACAATCAATTTCAGCAAAACGGAGCTCCTTCATATCTCCAGAGATCCCAGTTTCACACCTCCACAAAGCATCAAATTGGGCAACACTGAAATTCAAGTCAAACCTCAGATCAAGTACCTTGGTGTAACCCTTGACTGCCTCCTGAACTTCCAGCCTCATATCCTAAATACCACCAAAAATATCTATCATACAATCAGAACTCTTCACAACCTACGCCCTCTACTACCCTGTGATAACTTCCGCATAGTCTGTGAAACCTCCATCACCCCTCTTATCAATTATTGCAACTCCATCCTACAAGGACTACCCAAGACCACCCTCGCCCCCCTGCAGCTCACCCAAAACACAGCTGCACGTCTTATTGCTGGAGCACCCAGACGCTCCCACATCATGCCCATATTAAAATCCCTACACTAGCTCCCAGTTGCATCCCCTATCAGGTTCAAGACTCTTGTTCTCACCCACAGAGTCCTCTTCAGCACCACTGCGGAACAACTACAATCACTAATTAAACATCCCGACAACAGCAGACTCCAGTGCCAAAACACAACAAAACTTCTCTTTCTGCCTGCACAGAGTACCAAGAAACCTCAATGCACCTGCACAAGAGCCTTCCAATTCTATGCCCCCACCAACTGGAACAAACTGCACATATTGCTGCCTGTACAGATAATGTTTTACAGCACCACTGTATATAGCCCACACTGTACATAGCTCAAACCATTCTAGCACGCAACACACCACACCTTGTACATAGCTCACCCCAATCTAGCACACGATACAACACACACTCAACTAAATTGCACCCTCACTGCATGATTAACACACTCACTTTACCCGATTGTTTGCTGTGATACCACCTTGATTAATAAGATAAGGCGGTTTAAAAATACTGTTAAATAAATAAATAAAAATAAATAAACTACCCCACTGCCTCCAATCCCACACCCTCTTCAAAACACAGCTCAAGACCTTTCTCTTTGAAGAATACTTTAACACATCCACCACCACAAATCCCCCACAAGAACATACCCTGCTCCTTCTCACCACTCCCACCACTTACCCCCTGCCCCATCCCACCCCAGTGCCCCCTCCATTCCCCCACCCTACATCACCCAGCTATCTCCCCTCAAGTAGGTGAACACAACGCCTAATCACATAGCCTCTATGTTGTTTGTAAATAGTTCAACTTTGTGCTCTGTAAACACCCCCAGGTGAATTGTAATCTTTATATCAAAGTTACCTGTACATAGTTCCAACTGTTCCATGTAAACTGTGATAAGGAAGCTTATCAGGACCTAGGAGATAGGGATCAGAAGAAGAAATTTACCGTAACAAAAGCTCCTATTTTAAAAGGTCAAGGACATAAAACCCCCATTGTACCTAGAAAACAGGTAATTCCTGGCTGCAATAAGTTACAGCATGCCCTAGTGGTGAAAAGGTGAGGGAATGCAAGCCCAGGGTAGGGAACCCTTACGTCAATGCATTCCCTAATCATTCAGCTGCCACGAGGGAATTTGATCTTTCTCACCTGAGAGGAGAGAGGGTGGAGCAGGTCCCTGGGAGGTTTAAGTTTAGCTCCGTTTATCCAGAGAATGGAGGAAGCAGGAGAAGCACGAGCAGCAGCAGCAAGAGCAGAGGCAGGACGGAGAGTGACAGCACAGAGGACTACAGCACGAGGAGGGGCAGCACAAGGAGAGCTGCTGATGAGAGAGAAAGAAAAGGAAGTAGGAATGCTTTCTGGAGAAAGGATGAAACAGTAAGAACAGCAGAAACCTGGAACACGGGGTGGAGAACAGGACGAGGTGAATGGTGGCCAGAGCATGGAAGAGGGGAAGCTGATACAAGCTTTGACCAAGGTATGAGCCCTAGAAGCTTATCTAATAAGGAGCACTACAGAGTTGCTAGAGACAGCTTTAACCATAACGGAAAGCAGTCAGATAAGCTATCTGAGTCTGAGTCAGAGATTGAGCCAATGCAACTGGGTGACCCAGATTTATCTTTGGTAGAAGAGGACTCATGTATGGATTGTTCTGTATGCCAGTCTGCCAATTCAGAGGGGTTGAAAGGGAGTCAACCTTAAGGGAAAAAACCTCCAGTGTCTGATAGCCCTAAGAACTGTGTTCAGCTTGTGAAGGTTCTCAGTTCAAGAGAAGTGTTTTACTGTGCAAAGCTGAAGCTACCTAATTACACTTGAGAACAGCTGTGAAGAGTGCTGTGCTCCGTCTGAAGCTGTACCAACCGAGAAAGTAAGAAAGGTTTTATTTGGCTAAATATTGAGAAAACCTTGCAAAGTGATTTTTCTACCAGTGAGAGTTTAACTACCTGTAAGAAGTTTTGCTGTGTTTAAGAAGACAAAGTTGCCAGGTATAGTTCTGGTCTGAATGAAGAGAAACCTGGTTTAAAGTTTTGTTCCTGTTTGTTTTGGACTGCAAGGCAAGCCATGCCTGGTGGCATGTGCTGTTAGAAGTATTGAACATTTAAGCTGAAGAAAGCTGTTTTGTTTGAGTTCAAGTTGTATCCTGTGTTGAAATGCAGGAATCCTGGTGAAACATTAAAAAGGTGAAAATTTGTGAACCTTAGCGTGTCTTTTCAATGGTTAATTTCTGTCATTTGCCTACCACTCAACCCAACTACAAGAAGGTGTTTTTTTCTTTACCTGAGGCCACATAACATCTAACTGAACTACCTTTCCCATAATGCATTAAAAAAAAAGCAACCAGTTAGGAAAAGGCCTTTAAAGGTGAAGCACTCCAATAAGAAGCGCGCCCCTCCATACTGATGTAAGGGACTAAGGGCGCAACAAAACGTTCTTTCTATGTTCTATGTAAACCGTTTTGCCTTGTAGAAAAACAGTATATAAAACCAGTTAAATAAATAAATGAGCCCCCAATATTTAAAAGGATTTATGTGGTTTGCAGCACCTGCAAACGTCATAAATCCTGATGATCCCAATAATTAGTGTCCCAAAACGGTTAGTGCTGCTAAATATCCCCACAGGCCACCCCAAAAATAACTGGACATTTTTGAGGCAGTCTGTGGGCAGAGCTGGGCAGTCCCAGTGCCTATCCAGTTAGCAGCAATATTATCACCAGTCAGGCTTCCAGTTCTCTAGGACCTCATCACCCAGGACAGAGGGAATACTTTGCACCCCAGCCTTGCCCTCACAGTCTGAATGTTGAAAGGGCGATCTTTGCTTCTTACAAAGTGCCTGTCAGGATCCAGAATGTAGTCCTTGCTACCAAGCGGGAGTCTGCTAGGAAAGCCTTTTCCCTAAAATGGGCCAGATTCCAGGTGTGGTGCACCTCATTGTGCCTGTAACCCTTCTCTTATGCCATTCTTTTCCTAATCCTTTCCTTGGCAGGGAGCGGTCTGTGGTATCTTTCGTCAGTCCTCCTGAGCGTATCTCAGCATAACATTGGTGGCTCAATGACAGATTAGCATTGATACACCTTTCTCATTGTCAAGGTTCATGAAAGGTCTCTTGAACCTCCATCCACCACTGATATTACCAGTCCTGCAATGTGACTCCAACATTATCTTCCAACAGCTCATGCTACCTGCCCCCCCCCCCCCCTCACACACACACACACATCTTTGAGCCTTTGGATTCTGCTGACATGAAGTTTATCACCTGGAAGTCCCTCTTTCTGATCACCATTACCTCTGCCAGATGCATCAGCAAACTACGTGGGGACTACTCCACCCATACATGCTTCTCCTCCATGACTGCACCATGGCACCATCCTCAGGACTCACCCAAGGTAGTGTCCTCCTTCCATCTTAACCAAAACATCATGTTCCCTTCTTTCAGCCCAAAACCGCATTCATTAGAGAAGCAGCTATTGCACACCCTGGTCTGCACCCGCACCTTCCATGTCTACATCGATGGAACAAGGCCAACCCAAAAGGCATCACAACTGTTCATCACCTTCAACTCCAGCAAGCAGGGATGTCCCATTACAAAGCACACTGTCTCTCGCTGGATATCGGATGGTATCATTTTCTGTTACCACTGAGTAGGCTGGACTTCTCAGACAGAGTCCATGGCCACCACACTAAGCAAACTACTACTACTGCTACTTATCATTTGTATAGCACTACAAGACATACGCAGCGCTGATCACATACGCAAGATACAGTCCCTGCTCATCAGAGTTTACAATCTAATCAAAGTGAACAACATCACAAAACTGAGGACTAGAGTATTTTAAGATACCCATAAGTGGTAAACGAGAGTGAAGAACATCAGGATCCAAATGCTGGTAAAGTAATGGGGAAAGCAAAGATGCAAATGGAAGAGAAAAAACCCATACAGTAAAACATGGGGACAAGACTTTTTTTTAGGTATATTAGTGACTGGAGGAATTGAAAGGGAGGCATTGTGAAACTCAAGGGTGAATGGGAGGAGTATGTAGAGGTTGATGAGGATAAAACAGAATTGCTTAACAAATAATTATTTTCTCCGGGAACAAGCAGGAAGTCAGTCCTCACATATGGGTGACGTCGGCACCGACAGAGCCTTCGCAGAAGCATGCCCCCAGCTTTCAAAGAAAGCCTTTGGGAGATGCCACCATGTATGCATGGTCACCTTCCTGCCCAAGGGTGCCATCTTGCTCATTCTCCTTTTTTCCGCGGAGCTCTTCAGACGTTGTCTGGCTTGTCCCTGGAAAAAGTTGTTTTTTCTCTTTCTGAGTTTCACACTCGCCTCTGGTATTGCACCGGTACTCTTCCCGCCTACCGACATCGGCGTCAGGTTCGGTTCATTTTTTTTGTAGTCTTTAGTTATTTTCTTTTTCTGACATCTTCGCGTCATTTTTTCTCCCACAGGCAGCACGGAGAGTCTTCAACCTCGCAGGGGTACTTTTTTCCCCCATGGCTACCATTGGCTTTAAGAAGTGTGATCGGTGCTCTAAAATTATGTCTTTGACCGACACACACGACTGCTCTTTCCGCTACCTTGGGCCAGACCATGACCCGGCAGCCTGCGGTCTCTGCAAGAGGATGTCCAGCAAGGCCCTCTAGAGCCACCAGCAGCAGTACGATAAATTTTTCCCTGAGTCTCTGATGCCTCCGAAGGGCAGGGCCTCATTTGAGGCCCCGACATCTCGGGCGGAACCCTCCGAACCCAAGCCTCGTCGTGGGTCCTCAGAAAGGGGGTCTCCCATGAGGGAACCCAGGAAGAAGAAGAAATCCTCGAAGGCGGCATCCTTGGATGGTTCCGACAAGCCAGGGGCTCGGTCCCGCAGGCCAAGACGTTTGTCCAAGGCGTCGGAGAAGGAGCGTCCTGCAAAGGTCCCCCAGAAGGATCCGACTGGACTGGCCTCGATCCCTGGCACCATCCTTGTCGAGGATTCCCCTTCGGGGAGCCGGCATCAGGCCCGAGTCCCTTGGTGCCTGCGCCGAAGGCTGCAGAGTCTTCTGGTCTGGAGTCCAGAATGGCGGCCCTGGAGCACAGTTTGTCTGCCTTCATGGACCAGCAGTGGACACTGTTGTCCGGCACGACCGGTTCATCCACCCAGACCCCTGGGCCCTCGACATCCAAGACGTTCCCGGAGGCTGAGCCGACGTCCCTTCTGACTCTCCCATTTCGGAGCCTCGGCAGCGGTCCCCAACCAAAGACATGGGCTTCCTGGATTTTGCCAAAGACATGTCTAAGGCCCTGACATTCCCGACCAAGTCGGAGGAGGAACCTCGGGTGGATGAGTGAGAAATCCTCCAGTACAAGGCCCCTCCGCGTGTATCGCTCATGGTGCCCATCCCTCCCATCCTGGAACTGCTGATGCTCCAAATGTGGGAGACACCTGCTTCGGTACCTGTGGTGAGCAAACAGCTCGACTCGATGTATCGAGTCCGCCAGAGCCGGAGCTTCCAAAAGTCACAGCTGCTGCATAACTCCATGGTGGTGGAGTTGGCCATGCGTCGGCTGAAAAGCCAAGAGACGCACTCCTCTGTGCCCCTCAGCACGGAGGCCCACACCTTGGATGCCCTTGGCAGAAAGTGCTAACTGGGCTCAATGCTCATCTGCTGCATTCAAGCCTACCAGCTGTACATGGGCATGTACCTGAGAGACCTGGCGAAGGAACTCACTGGGTTCTCAGCTGGTCTCTCCGAGGAACTCTTGGCAGTGGTTCAAGAACCTGGCTAAGGCAGTCTGTGAGTGCTCCAAATTCATGTCTCGAGCGGCCTATGATGGGTTCGAGTTGGCGGCCCAAGTAGCTGTGGCGGGCATCGATGCACACCACCAAGCTTGACTACAGTCATCTGACCTCGAGCAATGGGTTCAGGACAAATTGGTTGATTTTCCCCTGCCAAGGAGAGAACCTCTTTGGCAAACCCATGACCGAAAAGGCTGCCAAGCTAGAGACCGAGTTCATGACGAGGACAGGCTCTCTAAAAAGACCGCTGCCCCTCCCCAATGGAAGGGCTCAGGTAAAAAGTCCTCTTACCCAAGGAAGGCAGCTGCTTACCGAAACTACTCACCTTATCAGGCCTCCCTGGCTCCCCAACAGGGTCACTAGGCCAAGGGACATGGGCATGGCCCCTGCAAGCAGAAGGCTCCAAAACCCCAGGCACCAGCCCTGGCCCAACCAGGGGGAGCTTTTGACTCCTTGAGCATAGCTTCTCTACCCCAAGGAGATCAGCAGCCCACAGGGGGACGTCTGGCCCTCTATGCCCAGAGGTGGATGTCCATCACCACATATTCCTGGGGACTTTGGGTGGTCAGGGAGGGTTACCTCCTCCACCTAACTCAGACACCTCCCCCTTATTTCCCAGGAGAGCCCCTCAGGTCTCCCCTCCACCGGGACCTTCTTCTGAAGGAGTTGGCAGGTCTTCGAGGACAAAGTGGTGGAACCGGTGCCCCACCATCTCGAGGGCAAGGGGTTCTACTCTAGGTACTTCCTTGTGCCAAAAAGGACAAAGGGCCTAAGGCCCATCCTCGACCTGCATAACCTCAACAAATTCCTGGTGAGGGAGAAGTTCAAGATGCTCTCCCTTGAAACATTGCTGCCATACCTCCATCAGGGAGACTGGCTATGCTCCTTAGAATTCAAGGATGCTTATACCCACATCCTTATCCACCCCAACCACAGGCAGTACCTGCGGTTCATAGTGGGGGGCAGGAATTTTCAGTACAGGGTGCTCCCCTTCGACCTAGCCTCTGCCCCAAGAGTTTTCACAAAATGCCTGGTGGTCGTAGCCGCCTTCCTCTGGCTCCAGGGGAGTCTTCATCTTTCCCTACCTGGATGACTGGCTCTTAAGGAAGGCATGGCCTCAGAGGTGCAGCAGGCCACCATCTGCACCACGCAGCTCCTACAGCACTTGGGTTTTGTCATAAACTACCACAAGTCTCACCTACTTCTGACACAATGTCTGGAGTTCATTGGGGCAAAGATTGACACTCTCCAGTTGAAAGCTTTCTTTCCCAGGGACCGAGCTGATCATCTCAGGGCTCAGGCTCAGGACATGTGCGGCCGTCCATCCGTGCTTGCTCGGCTTCTCCTGTGCCTCCTCGGGCACATGGCCTCCATGGTCCACGTCACCCCAGGGCAACACATGAGGGCGGCACAGTGGTGTCTCTGGGACCAGTGTTCTCAGGCCACCAGTCACCTATGGGACAGGGTTTTTGTGACCCGCCAGTTGGCGGATTCTTTGGTCTGGTGGCAGTCTCCCCAGCATCTCGAGCTGGTCATGCCTTTTCAGGCCCCAAAGCCCCTCCAGGGTCCTCCCTGCTCGGCTAGGGAGCCCACTGCGGAGATCTTTGCACTCAGGGCAACTGGTCACTGGACGAGAGCACCCAGCAGATCAGTCTCCTGGAGCTCCGAGCCATACACCTAGCCCTGAGGGTATTCTGTCACCACCTGCGTCACCTGCTGGTTCTGGTCCAGGTGGGCAACCAAGTGGCAGTGTTCTACGTGAACAAATAAGGGGCACATGATCTCGTACCCTTTGTCAGAAGGCTCTAGCCCTCTGCTCGTAAGCAATCCGACAGGATATCCTCCTGCAGTCAGTGTACCTGCCCGGTCAGGACAACCAGCTGGCCGACAGGCACAGCAGAGTTCTCCAGCCACACGAGTGGCAGCTGGACCCCAGGGTAGGCAGTCAGCTTTTCCGGCTCTGGAGAGAACCCATGATGGACATGTTCGCCAGCCCAGACAACTTTCAGTTTCCCTGCTTCCACTCCCAGCAGGCCCACCCCTCCAGGTGGCAGCAAATGCGTTTCTGGTCTCATGGTCGGGAGGCCTCAAGTATGCCTTCCCTCCTACCCCGCTGATTGCCAAGATTGTGTTCGGGACCCTCCACGACAGGGCTTCTCTCATCCTGATAGCTCCTCGGTGGCCCAGGCAACCATGGTTCCCCCTGCTTCTACAATTGACGGTGGACACCCCCCATTTTATTTATTTAACAGGTTTTATATACCGCTTTATCATTTCAATCAAAGCAGTTTACATTGAAACTTAAACTTGGTAATGTACATTAAACAGGGACATTGTTAACTTTGATTTTTCTAAGGCAATGGAGGGTTAAGTGACTTGCCCAAGTCCACAAGGACTGCTAGTGGGAATCGAACCCTGGTCTCTGTGTTTCCAAGCCAGTGTTCTTAACCATTAGGCTACTCCTCCACTCTCCACCCATCCCCTTAGGGACCACCCCTGGACTTCTGTCTCAGGAGGGGGCTTTCTCTTGCACCCCAATCTTGGGTCCTATCACTGACAGCATGGCGGCTCAGAGGGTGACTGTGGCCCCCTTCAACCTTCCATTTGAAGTGGAGGATATCCTGCTGGTCTCTCACAAGGCCTATACTAGGAAGGCTTATGCCCTCAAATGGCGCAGGTTCTCAGTTTGGTGCACCGATCATGGGCTGACCCTTTCTTCTGTCCAGTGGCTCTGGTCTTACAGTACCTTCTCCACCTCTCTCAGTCTGGGCTCAAGTCTAACTCCGTCTGGGTGCACTTCAGTGTCTTGGTGGCGCACCACCATCCAGTGGATGGTAAGTCCCTCTCAGTCCATCTGTTGGTGACCCATTTTCTTTGGGGCCTGCTTTTATCAAAGCCCCCGGTTCGCCCACCAGCAACGGAATAGGACCTCAACATGGTGTTGGGGCAGCTCATTCGCCCGCCCTTCGAACCTCTGGCTACCTGCCACATCCGCTACCTCTCTTGGAAGGTGACTTTCCTGGTCACGCTTACCTCCGCTCGCAGAGTTAGCGAGCTTCAGGCCCTTGTGGCGGAGGCGCCCTATACCAGGTTCTACAAGAACAGAGTGGTGCTTTGCACGCACCCCAAATTCCTGCTGAAGATAGTGTCGCCCTTCCATTTCAACCAGGATATGGTGCTCCCTACCTTCTTTCCAAGACCTCACTCCAGTCGGGCGGAGACGGTCCTTCACACCTTGGACTGTAAGCGGGCTTTGTCCTTCTATATCCAACGCACTCAGGGCCACCGCAGAGCTTCTTGGCTTTTCATCTCCTACGACCCCAGTAGTCTGGGGGAGGTGGTGACCAAGCATACGCTGTCCATATTGGTAGTGGACTGTATCGCCCTCGCTTATGAGCAGGCGAGGCTCCTGCTGGAAGGCCCTGTCATGGCACACCGTGTCAGGGCCATGGCGACCTCGGTGGCAAACATGCGTTCTGTCCCAACTATGGACATATGCCGGGCTGCCACCTGGTCCTCAGTCCATACCTTCGCAGCCCATTACTGCCTGGAAAGAGAGTCCCGATGGGACAGTGCCTTCGGCTAGGCTGTGCTCTGTAACCTTTTCGGGGTTTAGGCAACTCCTACTCTCTGACCCTTCTGTGTTCAGGCTACCGAAGTGCTGGTTTCTTCGGACATAGGAGTCCTACTGTGGTCTGTGGGCACAGACTCTCAATTACTGCTGCTTTCGATTCCCCATGAGGGGGCCCTGTTTTTGTTATGGGCTTTCGGTAGCCTGTAGCTGGGGAGTCCCATATGTGAGGACTGACTTCCTGCTTGTTCCCAGAGAAACAGGTGTTCTCCGGGGGACAGCTGGAATCAGTCCTCACAACCCTCCCTCCTGCCCTTGGAGTTGCTCCTTTACCATCTTTTATTTTTGTCATCTTTTAGCTACAGTGGTGTGCAAAAGTCTGGAATCACTTGTGAGTTTTGCGTTTTTCGTACTTTCTAATGTTTTTTTTTAAATTTTGTGTTAGCCCAGCATATTCATCTTTCTACCACGTTAAAAGGGATACATTTGGCTATTAGAGTTGACTTTTTTGCATTCCTTGCTTCTAATTTAAACATTTTACAGACACTGGGAGATAGCTACTGCGATTTTTGTGGATCCTGCGTCAAAACTGGATCGAGATTATCCAATATGCACATGTTATTTCTGACCAATCAGGAGGCTGGTTTCACTAACCAATCACAATGCAGATATCTAGCCAACAGTGCAGCTATAAAAACATGTGGAATTTTTGAATGTCATACGCTTTCTGGATCGACCATGAAGATGACTCGGACCCTGATGTTGGAGGAGCATGTTCGTGTGCCCTTTATGAGCGAGGAAGGATTTTCAAGCCGTCACATAGCCAGGAAAGTTAGCTGCAGTCAGAGCGCTGTTGTTAAGATTGTACAGAAGAAGAAAGAAACGGGTTCAGTGGTGGAAAGCCTCGTTCAGTTCATCCACGTGCATCAATATCACGCCAGGACCGTGCACTATGACGCATTTCACTGACTAATCGCAAGTTGACCTCTCCTCAGCTACTTTGAGAGTGGTCAGACAAGAGTGAGGTCAGTGTCAGCTCATCAACAGTTCGTCACCAGTGCCTGCAGTTTGGTCTCCGGGGCTGCAAAGCACGGAATAAGCCACTGATGACTGACATACAAAGGCGCAACCGGATCAGGTGGGCAAGAAAGCACTCAACCTGGTCGACTGAAATGTGGGAAAAGGTGCTATTCAGCGATGAAAGCACTTTCTGCCTATTTGATAACCAGGCCTACACCTATGTGAGGAGATTTCCTGGAGAGGAATTCAAGCCTGAGTGTCTCAACCTCACTGTGAAGCATCCTTTGAAAGTCATGGTCTGGGGCTGCATGGCTGCCAGTGTCGTTGGACATCGTCGATGGAATGGTCAACAGGGCCAAGTACATCAACATAGTGCAAATGTGCATGGTGCCATCAGCACACCAGCTGTTTCCTGGCCAGTTCATGTTCCAAGATGACAATGCACCCTGCCATCGCTCCAGACAGGTGATCAGCTGGAAGCAGCGGAACAACATCAAGTCTATGGATTGGCCTGCCCAGTCTCCAGATCTGAATCCATTCGAGAACCTGTGGCATAAGGTGGCCTTGGAAATATCCAAGAGGCATCCGACATCAAAGCGTGAGCTGACTGAGTCACTCATTGCAGCTTGGAACCGTGTTGTCACCAACTATCACCTTGTCAGACTGGTTCATTCAATGCCGACAAGGTGCAGTCAGGTGATCAAGAACAAAGGGTGGCCCATCAAATACTGAGCCATCACTGACACATAAAAACAGCCTTTTTCAAGGCCACATACATTAATTTGAAGGAAACCTGGCATGCATCCATAATATTTTAAAGCATACTTACAATAATATATCGTTGGCCAACGATGTACATTACGCGCGTTTCACAGAAAATCTATCAACAGGACAACTATGGGGAACAAACTCAGAAAATAAGGGCCAAACTAAAAGTTGGCCCTAATAGCCAAATCTTTCACTTATCATGAGATACACAGAAAAAGCCACTGGGAGGAAAAAGAAATTAAGATATAAGGTCACAAAGTTGAAAAAACGTCAAATTTACAAGTGATTTCAGACTTTTGCACACCACTGTATGTCATCTGACTGAGCAAGATGGCACCCTTGGGCAGAAAGGGGACCACGCATGCGTGGTGGCATGTTCCAAAGGCTTTCTTTGAAAGCTGGAGGGATGCTTCCATGAAGGCTCCGTCGGTGCAGACAGCACCCATATGAGAGGACTGATTCCTGCTGTCCCCAGAAAACATCTGTTACAGGTGAGTAACTACGCTTTCTGTGTTCACAGATGAAGGTCTAGGAATGGGACCTCAGAAAACAAATACAAATAGGAATGGGAGTGAGGTAGAACTTGAACTATTTTTAGAAGACTGTGTTCATGAGGAGCTACAAAATTAAAAGTAGGCAAAGCAATGGGTCCTGATAGGATTCATCCAAGGGTATTGAAAGAACTTAAGGAAGTACTGGCCACTCTGCTGACTGACCTTTTTCAATGAGTCAGGAGTGATCACAGAGGACTGGAGATGGGCAAATGTAGTTCCTGTCCACAAAAGCAGAAGTAAGGGAAAGGTTTGTAACTACCAACCAGTTAATTTACTCAATGCAGAATTCAGATCAATGAAAATACTGCTAAAACATAAGTTGGAATTTAGGGGATTAGAGGATCCAAGACAGCACGGTTTTACTAGAGATGGGTCATGTCCGAAAAATCTGATTGATTTCTTTTCCTGAGTGACCACAGAATTGGATTGGGATAGAGCGCTACATGTGGTATACTTACTGTAAATTTTAGCAAGGCCTTGAACACCAGTGATATATAAATAAACCAAGTGTTCTTGGGATAGAACCTAAAGTGACTGTCTGGGTAAGAAACTGGTGGAGTGGGAGATGCCAGAAGGTAGTAGTAAATGGAGTTCACTCTGAAAATAGGGGTATTACCAATAGTGTGCCTTGGGGAACAGGGTTTTTTTTAATTTGTAAGGGATATTGCAAAAGGTCTTTCAGGGAAGGTATGCCTCTTTGCAGATGTTAGCAAAATCTGCAACAAGGTAGACATCTTGAAAGTAGTAGCAATGGTGCATCTAGCATGGGGAGCGTTCTAGTGAAGCTTGAAGATTGGTCAAGAATTTAGCAGCTAAGAAAATGCAAGGTCATGCTTTGGGCTGCAAAAACCCAAAGGGAATGATACAGTATAGGAGGTGAAATACTTCAGTGCACAAAAGAAGAGTGTGACCTGGGCGTGATGGTATCAAATTACCTTAAAGTGGCCAAATGAGTAGAAAAGATAATGGCAAAAGCCAGAAGGATGCTTGGATGCATAGGAAGAGGAATGACCAGCAGGAGAAAGGCGGTAATAGTGCCTTTCTGCAAATCTCTAGTAAGACCTCATTTGTAGCACAGTGTACAGTTCTGGGAGTACACCTTCAAAAGTATATAAACAGGATGGAGTCTGTCCTGAAAGTGGCTTCTAAAATGGTCAGTGGCCTTTGTCATAAGGCATATGGGGATAGACTTAAAGATCTCAATATGTGTAATTTGTAGGAAAGGCAGAAAAGGGTTGATATAGAGCTATTTAAATACCTCTGTGTATAAATACACAGTAGGCAGCTCTCTTCCAGTAGAAAGGAAGCTCTGGAATGGGGGTTATAAGATAAAGGTGAAAGGAGAGACTCTGGAGTTATCTGAGGAAATATTTCTTTATGGAAAGAGTGGTGGATGTGTGGAAATGAGAACGGTATCTGAATTCAAAAGAGCATAGGACAAATACATAAGATCTCTGCAGGAGAGACTGGGATTGTAAAGCTTTATAGCTCATATGGATGGGTAGACTGGATAGCCTGTATGGTCTTTATCTGCCATCATGTTCTCTGTTTCTGTGTTTATGCTAGCAAGAAACTGGACAGTTTTATAAATTGTATTACAGCACTATTTTTTAAAAAATATTTTTTGTGAATGTTACCATTTGCAAATAACAAACTATATTGATTGACTTCAGTATATATAAATGCTATCTGTGACAAGACAGCTTCAACTTAAGGCTTCATTCAAACTTAATATTAGGCCAGCTTAATAACCATGGAATATTCCCTAATGTTCTGCCTTCAAACACTCCAGATTTTTTTTAGAGTTTGGTATGTCCTTCCTTTGTCAATGCATTTTGGAGCAAAAGAAAGACTCTTTTCTAATATATTATAGCTTCTGGCCACCGCTTGTGATGTCTGCGCGTAAGGGTGAAAGGTCCTGAGATTGAAATCTGATTCTTTTTCTATACACTAAAGGATTGTACCGCTAATAAAGTGAAGCATTTAATCTAGGAAACATATCTGCTAATATTTAATCCTGTGTGCAGTCGCTTTTTAGATCTTGATCTGCTCTGAGAAACATACTTGGAGCTTTTCGTTTACTTAGTATTCCATTCACTTTCGATTATGAGTTAGGTATAGAGCAGTACACTTCAAAGAACATGATCAGGTAAACTGTGATGAGTGTTTGTTAGTATGTTATAACAGCAGCAAATATATGTGAATCGAAGGAATAAAGAGAATAATTGAAACCTGATACAATAGGATTGGGTTTATTCTGCTGTATCAGTTCATCTTTGCTGCTGTACCACTGAGGAAAATGAAGCTAAGGTATAGGATGAATGGGCAGACTGAATAGGCATATGGTCTTTATCTGCTGTCATTTTCTATGTTTTTGTGTTTGTGAAGCTAAGTTAATAGATTCAACAGGCATAATATATTTATTATTATTATTATTTTTATTTCAGTAAATGTATTCTGTGGCAAAATCCAGACTCTCAGGCTTTATAACAAGTTGGCTTTATGACCAGTTTCAACACTACTAACACAAACCTATATGCATGCACATAAGATTTGTAAAATTAGCTTCATATTATTTACAGACCTACTTCTTAATTAGAATGTTTCCTATAGCTGGTTTGTTGAAGTGCCATAGAGGATGATGATACATTGCTCACTTCTCTGCAGGTCGTTGCTGCATGTCTTTCTAATGGAAAAAAAAGTGTTGTAAGATGAGCAGAAGTTTTTTGTATTTGTAATTCATCGCTTTGATATGATTTACAGTAGCTCATTTTTGCTTTTCTTTTTACTTTCAGCTTTTCCCAAATTCAGCAGTAATACCATGCAAATCTGCAACAATATCTACCTATGTTACTGAGCTCCACTGTTACTTTAAACCCGTAAATCTATTTGTATCATTGTAATACAGAATCCTAAAAATCGAACTCCTTCCCATTTATCTTAAATAAGGGGGGATGGGCTAAATTCCAGAAAATACAAGCATTACTAGAATGGTATAAAGAGCATTAAGGTATAGCAGTTCCTTTTTCACATATTTACCTTCCCCCATTATGCCAGTTATTTGGGTGTGCCTTTGAGTTTAACACTTATGCTAGCCTGTAACACCAGTAAGTAAGGTTTTTTAAAAAAATGTTTAAAAGAAAATCATTTTATGTCAATGAGTATAGAGCTTGCTGACAAATGAACTTCTTCTTATGCTTTGTACATTGTAACTAAAGTTCACTTAAAGCCTTAATTTAATAACAAATTTCTCCCTCATGTTTTGAAGGTGAAGCAGAAGATCAGGAGGAAAAGGAAGATACAGAGAAAGAGAACACAGAAAAAGATGATGATGATGATGCCGAACACGAATTAGTCAGCACAGATCCCCCATGGATAGAATCTGCCAAAACAAATGGGCATATTGAAAATGGTCCTTTCTCACTGGAACAACAGCTAGAAGATGAAGAGGATGAGGAGGAAGAATGCCCAAATACAGAGGAATGCAACCTGGATGAGGCAAATGCAGAAAGTGATTATGCCTACAGGAGCTCCTATGAGCAGTTTAATGGTGAATTGCCAAATGGACGACATAAAAGTCCAGAATCACATTTTTCAGAATTTACAGGCTCTATGTTTTCTGGGCCTTTGGAATCTATTGCTTCTGGGTCGGCTGCATCTGAGGGATCAGCTATTACAGAGAGAGAAGAAAGTAGTCCATCCCATGATAGGAGCAGAACAGTTTCAGCATCCAGTAGTGGAGATCTGCCAAAACGTAAGCACTTTTCTTCCATAACTCAATGTTTTACTCAAAACAATCATGGATTGTCATTTATCTTGAAATTCCAGTCAAAAGGCATCTGATCAAAAGTGAAGCACTTAGTTGATATTCAGTATCATTGTTTAACTGGATATTGTCTTGGTTGGTGCAATGAGAATGGCAGATGTTTTAAAACCAAGAGCTACCCTTTCAAAAAATGTTTCCTTTTCTATTATAGCAGTCCTGATTATGTTCCTTTACTTTGAGCACTGATCAGAATTATTCCATGCAAGACCTGCCCCTCACCCCCCTTAAAGAATCTATAGCTAGATTCATTTATGATTAAACAAAAATGAAGCAAAGTTCTCTTCAAAGAAATTAAAAGGTATTAAATAAATAACTAATTAGCCTACTTAACTTTACAATTGCATTGCTGACAAAATTGTACAGTACTTAGTTTATGTCAAACGTTTGTGTGTCTGGACATTTTTTAATTGTGTTTTTGTCCCTGTAGTTTTTCTGCTCCTTTGGGCTTCCAGCCCAGTCAGAACCAACCTTTAATCGGCTATGGCACCATGAGCCTTTATTTGCAACTATCTGGGATATTTACGTTATTTTTAGAATCTTTCCTAGTTCTTCTGCAAATAATAATTTTTTAGATTCTGTTCTTTGCTAGATTGGGCTTATCTTTTTGAAGTTCTGGAAGGGTTTGGGGTAGGGGAGCCCTTTAGAGCGGTTTTAGGGCTATGTACCAGGGTCCAGGTGTGTCCATTATGGTGAATGGTCAGGTGATAAAGCAATTCATGCTGCACAGGGGGACCAGACAGGGATGTCCCCTGTCACCACTTCTGTTTATTGTGGCTCTAGATCCTCTTCTGTGAACCATCCATGGGGAGTCCGAGAGTGCAGGGAGTGCAAATTATTGGCATGCTGTTCAAAATAACAGCTTTTGCAGATGATATGTTAGTACATGTCATAGTGCTGGAGTGTTCCTTGGAGGTATTGATGGAGGAATTCCAGCTTTTTGGTGAGTTTTCAGAGCTGAAATTAAATTATGCTAAATTGGAGGCGCTTCCCATTGAGTTGGTTCGGAGAGGTTGAGGAGGAGGGGTTCCCACTAAGATGGATGGAGGATTCTTTTCTTTATTTAGTAATCCAACTTATGGTAGATCTTCAGGCTCTTTATAGTTATAACATGAGCCCATTGATGGAACATACGAAAGAAAGCCTAATGCTTTGGAGAGCTTGTCCTCTTTCACTCTTTTATAGGATAGATTAGTTTGTATACGATGGTGGTGTTTCCCAAATGGCTCTATTTGTTGCAGATATAACCTTTTCACTTGCTTAAAAAGCATCTATGGGCAGTGATCCAGAAGACAGCAGCATTTTGCTGGTGAGGCAGAAGAGCTGGGATTCCGTACTCTGACTTGAGGGGATTGGAAGAAAGAAGGATCTAGTGTAGCTTCTGGTTCCAACAACGGTTGCCCAAAATATCACCAATCAAAGAATTACTTAGACAGCAGTTGCTTTATCTACAAAGACTTTTATTTCCAGCATCATTGCAGAACAGCAAGGTCTGTCTATAGGAATGGCAGACAGTACTTTCTTTCTCTGAGAAGGGGAAGAAAATACTGCCCACCCTTCTCCTAAAATAACCACCTTATATACATTTCTCCCTGTATCAAATGTCTGTTCAGTAATCCATCATTACTACTTAGATGTCAGCAGGAGGACCTCAGGGTTCTGCAACACGTTTCCCAGGGGAGAATCTCCTTACATGTGTACATCTGGACCTGCACTTAGACTTGCTTATCTATACATGGCCTATGACCTCTATACATCTGGAAATGCTTGGGAATGCTTTTAGGTCTATTTATCTATGTATGGCTTGTGACCTCTGACCCTTCCTGTGTATTTTCTTCTTCTGGCACTAATTGAAACCAGGCAGAGAGCAGGCAGAGAGTATTTTGTGCTCATTTGTTTGAATTCTCTGCTTGACCTGTAACCTCATGCCAGGCCCATTATTCTAGCATACTCCTATGCAGAATATGGTTACCCAGAATCCTCCATAACAGGCCGCATCCATTTTCTTATGGCAAGCATATACTCTCATACAGCTATTGTCTTCATGTCTGTCTTCTTGTCTTCTGTGCCACCCATCCTCCTGTGTAGTTTCACCAGGCAAGAGTTCAGTCATATAAAGCCAATATATACATATATAAGCAGACCCAAGGCAGACTTTAAATCAAATTTCCCTACATTCCCCACTTTTTCTATTCCTATTTCTTTTTTATGTGGAGGGGCAAAAGTAATCCCACTAAGGGGCATTGATAACAATAACCATTTGAGACAGGGAGGGATGATCCAAAGGGGCAGCTTCTGGTACAGTTCTCGAGATACAACATACATGGCATTGGTGCCTGACTTATCATTCTTTGACAACAAGCAAACAGAATGGATAATACACAACAGGCAATAATTGCAAAACAAGCCATACTTAAAAGAATAAGAATGAAAGCTTTTAGGCCTCCTCTGAGTTTGGAATACCAGCAGGCAACATTCTAAGAGAATGGAAGACATACAGCTTGCAATAATACTGAACACATCAAATATTCAACAAAGTGATGAAGAAAGCTTTGAAAATGTTACAGCAAAACTTGAGCTGGTGTGGGTATTGCAATTGCTGTAGCCCAAATGACTTGTAGATTTTCCCAAAAGTCCCAATCAGTCTTAATAGTCTTTATTTTCAGATAATTTGGGCCTGCTTCCCAGCAGTTTTTCAGGACTGCGTCGTGCGCTTCACCTGTCTCTGAAGTTTAAGTATAGTTGAGTTCAGAGGTCTTGGGGTGGTCTGTTCTATCTGGACTATGGCCAATTCCGTCTGCTGGAATCTCTGGATTTCAATTGGTGACATTGTTCCAGGTCCCATTCAGAAGAGCAGAATCCAACATTAAATGAAAAGACTAAAATATTCTAGATTAGATTTTACAATGAGACAATGCAATGTGATAAACATCATTTCATCCATATTTACTTAAGATCATAACTATCTCATATGGTATCAACTGTGTCTCTCAGTTTAATAAAGTTGCAAGCACATATTCTGCAAGTTTGGCAAGTTTCAGAATTACTCCAATTTTTATTTGTGAAAATTTGTCATCAAATCATCCCTCTTTTTACTCCTGCATGTCTGGCCAGGACATACAAAGGCAAAATGAGGCAAAAAGCATTTGGAAGTACCACATGGCCAGTATGGATGTTCCAAAGCACATCAGGGTGCAAAATGCACCTAGCCTGTCTCCAGGTGTCTATTTCCAATTATTGAATATGTGTCGGGGCTTAAATGACTTCCTGAATTAAAGATTCTGGAGACAGCATAGTTGAATAAAATTTGCTTACATGTTCATTAGACAGACATGTCACTCTAAATAACCTTCATCAGTTTAATGTCCATCAGAGTACCACCTCTTAATTGGCATGCTAAGAACATCAAACAATTGTTAGAAAAACTTAGTATTATGGTAAACAAATAGTATAGAGAAAATATAAACTTGGATTCTTCTTAATGAATATAACAACATGAGTAAACAGTGTCTTTTTTTCACCAACTTAATTGGTATGGTTCAAAAATGGACATATGTGCTCATTCAAAATAGCAATTGTCTTAAACAATCAGAATAAAGTCCCTACAGTATAAAAATATTATTTTTGTAACATTTTTATAACAGTGGTCTCATTAGGACAAAGTATGGTTTTTAACAAGACAGCCACATGTCTCTCTCTCACGTATGGCATCTCAGTGAGAGTGCTGAACAAGGCAAAGTAATTAATTATCCGGAGTCTTTCATTACACTGATACTGTTGCCTGTCAGGTGGAGACTTCAAAGCAGTGCTTGGGCTAGCTTCACCTTACCGGCATCTCAAGAAATGCAAATGAATAACAGAACTAGACAGACATGTTAAAAAAAACAACCTCTGTATCAGAGAAAGTGCTGTAGGAGACTTTGTCTAATTGATTCAACTTAATGTTATTTTATGTGTAAATAACTTTACAAATGTTCTCATATTTTTCTGGGAACTAAGCTCCATTTTTTCTACCAAATTTGTTCTGCAAGTGTGTAAGCTAAAGTAAATTTGTATGTCATAGTGCTACAATATAGTGTATTCCTAAAATTGAAACTTAAAAAAAAATCTTTCAAAACAAAGTACACTGTTTTCTCTGGACCCCAACATATAAAATTCAAATACAGTAAAAACAGATGAATTTATCCTAAAATTCAGCAAATCCCATGTTACTGTCATTAGTCATTAGTACTGAGCTTAAGAATACAAACACTCCTTTTCACATTTAAATTGAATGAAACTGGTGTCAAACTGAACTGACAGCAAACAGTAGATCTCTCTTTCTGTCCTTTAGTTACAGCTCTTTTGGGATGCTTGCAACAGTATACAAAATTCTATTTTACTTTTAATTTTGCTCAATCAAAACCAAACATATAACTTCTCATTCACTCGGTAATCAAATCACTTCTAAGTAGCATTGTCCTGTCAGGGCCGTCAAACCCCCACTCTGAAGGGCAAAGGACAACAGAAACAGGTTCTCCAATGCCTTGATTGTTTGATCTAACATCTGGAAGCACTTAAGCACAGCAGGCCATCTGATCAGAGTAGAGATGCTTTCCTAAGAGAGTTCAGTAAAGCATTCCCCTTTGGGAAATCCCAAAAAGCAATATACCTTTAAGCTTGAGAAACACAGGAACCTTAAAAGAACAATTAAAAAATATTTTCTTCATAATCTTATATAAAGATTTTCTCCAACAATGTAATACTAAGTAAACATTTTTGCATCACATGGTTACATATTTTCTTACACGGATTTTCTTTTAGAGCTATTTTTCTTAGTTGCAAAATCCAGCTGTAATCTTTTTTTCCTTTATTATTAATTTGATCTTCCACATTTGTTAACACATTCATAGAAATTCGTTCTGCATTGTGTACAACTGCCCTATGACCTATCACAGACACAGGCAGAGCTATTTAATCTTCTGACACACAGAGAACAGCAGACAAATTTTTTCTTAACTCGGATATAAGATCCCAAATTAAAAAAATAAAACTTACACATATGAATCAGATTTATTTACTGCACACAAACATGCACAGGGGAATTTTCAGGCTGTACTTGTCTACCAGTCATATCACTGCACACAATAGCTGGTAGTTCAGAATAAAACACTGTCAATTATCTGTGCGGTCTGCTTCTAAGATTCTCACTTCAGTGTACATTACATTCAGATCCCAATCCACTAACTCAGAAAATCCATTCCATGTTACAATATATTCAGACAGACTGGAAAAAAAACTAGCTGTCTCAGCACATCAATTACAAAAGCAGATCCTGGAAGATTTTTCGTTGTTTTCAATGTTCTAAAGAAGACAGGAAGGACATGGAAGAATAGAGACAGATAAACAAACACCGCTTAGCACTTGCGTTCAAGGGACTCCGGGCCAACGGTTTTACCCTCTCCAGAGACTGGGGCATCTTACAAGCACATGAATATTGTAAAGAAAATAAAAGCAAACAGATAAGCTCTCCAGGAATTCCACACTTAGTTCAACTTAAGAAAATAATTCTAATCCGTTCAGCTCCAGGGAACATAAAATCTACTGGAGTAGCCAGTAATGACAGGACAGTGTTTACTAAAGATTAAAACTAAAAACACACAAAACAGAGTTAAATGCATTATACCTAATCAGCCTATCTGATTAGAATACTGAAACTGAACTAGACCCACTCCTCCTTGGTTATTTAATGCAGCTGCAGTCAGCTCCGTCATTCACCTTGATCTAGAACTTGCAAAGTAATTCATTTCAAAAAGATACTTAGAAAGCTATTCTTCAATAGATCTAATTGTCACCCTCTCTGGTCTGTGAGCACCTCAGATAAGGTAATCATCCCTGTTTTTCTATAAATATTCTCCTTAGCTGTCCCTCTTTCTAAAATCCGTAAACCTGGTGTTTTCACTGTTCGGGGACAGGGGCAAACCCCTCTTTATTCACAAGGGGGGTAACTTCGCTTTTACAGATGGAAAATTCAGACCTTTTTATTTACAAAGGTTAGAAGTTACTTATCCAGGACTCATACAAAACACAAGCGTACATCAATCAATCCTGGAAAAGAGACATAATGTCTGGGCAAAACTTTCTTTCCCTAACCATTCCCTAATGTTTACAACTAAATACAGAGACATTCTAACAGTTTTCTTACATAACAAAATATTAATTACATACTTACCCACCACTCGAACCTGGGCAAGTCTTCTGTCCTTTCATACAGACAGGGAAACTGAACACTCAACAGGGAAACTGAACACTCACCAATAGAGTCATCCTAGGGTATCAAAATCTCTCTCGACGTCACTCAGAGCGGTATTCCCATCTTCTGTACCAGCAGAAGGAATCCTCTTCTACTAATGAGAAGGTATTCACATCCCCTGTTTTTTTTTTTTTTACTGTGAAAAACAGGAGGTAGTCCCTCTGACAAGTAAAACTACAAGTCAAAAACTGCAGTCAGAGGAGTCCTTGGGCAATTTAGAAAATTTAGAGGGGTTTCGGCACCAATAATTGTAGCTTCTGGTTCCCACAACGGTTGCCCAAAATATCACCAATCAAAGAATTACTTAGACAGCAGTTGCTTTATCTACAAAGACTTTTATTTCCAGCATCATTGCAGAACAGCAAGGTCTGTCTATAGGAATGGCAGACAGTACTTTCTTTCTCTGAGAAGGGGAAGAAAATACTGCCCACCCTTCTCCTAAAATAACCACCTTATATACATTTCTCCCTGTATCAAATGTCTGTTCAGTAATCCATCATTACTACTTAGATGTCAGCAGGAGGACCTCAGGGTTCTGCAACACGTTTCCCAGGGGAGAATCTCCTTACATGTGTACATCTGGACCTGCACTTAGACTTGCTTATCTATACATGGCCTATGACCTCTATACATCTGGAAATGCTTGGGAATGCTTTTAGGTCTATTTATCTATGTATGGCTTGTGACCTCTGACCCTTCCTGTGTATTTTCTTCTTCTGGCACTAATTGAAACCAGGCAGAGAGCAGGCAGAGAGTATTTTGTGCTCATTTGTTTGAATTCTCTGCTTGACCTGTAACCTCATGCCAGGCCCATTATTCTAGCATACTCCTATGCAGAATATGGTTACCCAGAATCCTCCATAACAGGCCGCATCCATTTTCTTATGGCAAGCATATACTCTCATACAGCTATTGTCTTCATGTCTTCTGTGCCACCCATCCTCCTGTGTAGTTTCACCAGGCAAGAGTTCAGTCATATAAAGCCAATATATACATATATAAGCAGACCCAAGGCAGACTTTAAATCAAATTTCCCTACACTAGTCTGCCAGATTTGTACATGTATAATTTATTTAACAAGTTTTATATACACCACTTTTTCTATGATCAAAGCGGTTTACAAAGAACAGTAATGAACAAACTCAAATGAGTAAAGGTCAGGGATTTACATAGAATTTAGGGGGGGATTATGTAACTGGGAGTGAACAATGGTGGGGCAGGGGGGAAACTTGATCAGAGAATATTTAGTTGATGGCTTTCTTGGAGATTTGGTGTTAGATGATCATATCAGTCTCATAGTATTCAGTGAAGAGGTGAGTCTTTAGCTTTTTTCTCAGATCTTGTATGGTCTGGGCTGATCCTAATGGGTTCTAGTAGGAGCAAAGAGGGTGAAGGTTCTCTTGCTTGTATGCCGCATACATAATATTGCTTGCTTTACCAAATATCTTCAGGATTAGGTGGAGTTGACCACTGATTATACCCCATTTGAGTATGAGAGGGCATAGTGTCACCCATATGACTTGGTATCCTTACTTCATGCCACATTGGAGAGGATCCCCAAATGCTTGAGATTTCTTTGTATATTACTTCCATTAAGGAAGGCTTGGCGTTACTGGTGCCAGTTACTGCAGCAAGACTATAGGATCAGGGGTGGCTCTATAATGAGGTGAAGTGAGGCGGCTGCCTCAGGCAGCAAAGTTTTGAGGGCGGAAAAAAATGCCTCCAAAACAGCCGCCTCACTTCGCCTTCAAAAGTAAAAAAACAAACAAACAAAAAAGTGCACAAGTTGCTGCCGCTGCCGAGTCCACTTCTCGGCAGTGGCAAACTCGCTGCCTCCTTCTCCTGCAGCCACGGCTCCCTGCCTCTTAGAGAACCGCAGCTGTGCTGGTAACTTCAATAGAAAGAAAAAAGAAGCCGGTGCGGAGCCTTCCCGTCTCTCGAAGGACTCCATGCAGCTTTGTCCCGCCCCCAAAGGAAGTTGTTACAACTTCCCGCAGTCACAACTTCCTTTGGAGGTGGGTCAAATCTGCATGGAGTCCTCTCATCCAGCGGGAACAACTGGAGTGCCACCGGTGTTGGACAAATCAGTCTGATCCCTGCGAGTGATCAGGCTGATTTGTGCTGTGGCGGCGGTACTCCGGTTGTTTTCATTTTAGATTTTGCCGCCTCTGCTTTCCCGCCACTTTTTTTTTTTTTTGCTGCAAGCATTCTTGAGGAAAAAAAACACGGCGGGAAGGCAGCGGCAGGGCAGAGGTGGCAAAATCTAAAATTAAAACAGCCAGAGTGCCCCCGCCACTGCTGGATGAGAGGTGCAGTTGAAGGGAGTAGGGACAGAAAGAGGACAAGGAAAGACAAAGGTGAGAGACAGGGAACATGCTGGACATAGAGGGAGACAGGGGGACAAGTGCTGGACAAAGGGGGGAGACAGGGGACAAATACTGGACAAAGGGGGAGACGGGGTAAAATTCTGGACAAAGGGGAAGATGGAGACATACTGGACAAAGGGAAAGACAAGGGGACAAGTACTAGACAAAGGAGAGAGATGGGGGGGGGGCAAATGCTGGACACAGGGGAGAGACAGGGGGACATACTAGACAGATGGGATAAATGCTGGACAAAGGGGAGAGACAGTGCGGGTTAGGATTATAATGGGCTGATGGGAGGCTAGCACTGGTAATGGGCAGATCGGGGGGTAGGACTGGTAATGGGTTGATTAGGGAAGGCTAGGACTGGGAATGGACTGATCGAGGGGGGGCTGGGACTGGTAATGGGCTGAGGGGGTACTAGCACTGGAAATGAGCTGATTAGGGAAGGCTAAGACTGATAATGGGCTGATGGGGGGTAGGATGTAATGGACTGAGGGGGATTAGCATTGGAAATGAGCTGCTCGGGGAGGCTAGGATTGGAAATGAGCTGATTAGAGGAGGCTAGGACTGGTAATGGGCTGATTAGGGGAGGCTAGCACTGGAAATGAGCTGATTAGGGAAGGCTAGGATTGGTAATGGGCTAATGGGAGTAGGACTGGTAATGGGCTGATTAGGGGAGGCTAGCACTGGTAATGGGGTTGAGGGGGGACTAGCACTGGAAGTGAGCTGATTGGGGGGCTTTGACTGGGAATGGGCTGATGGTGGGGAGGGGAGGATAGAGTTGCTGGCCTTGGAAGAAAACTGGGGGCTAGGGCTACAAATGGTCTGATGGGAGGGGATGGGAGAATGGGACTGGAAAGGAGTGGATGCTGACAGGGGCTGCCATGGTATTTGGACTAGAAGGAGCTGGACATTGGGGAAGGAGGGGGAATGGACACCAGTGGCAGTCATGGGAATGCAAGTTGACATTGGAAGGTACTGGGAGAGAGGACTGGAAAGGGTTACTTGGACTGGAAATAGGCTGATGGAAAGAAGTGAAGAAAACAAAAGAAGAGATAAGAAATGGCAGATGGACAATAGACCACAGAAAGAAAGCTAAGAGAAGACAGGAAAGCAGAAGCCTCAGATCGGGACCAGCATGATCAGAGAATAAAATAGTCAGACAACAAAGGTAGAAAAAATAATTTTTTCATTTTAGTGATTGGACTTTGTGCTATCTTTATATTATACACTGTATGGGGGAACTATGTATCTTATTTATCTGATGTTGCACTGCTTGAGGAGTCTGACTTCTTGGGGTTTCAGTTTAAATTTTGTCTACATATTTTTTCTTTTTACTTTAGATTGTGGTTACTTATTCTGTATTTGATGAGGGTCTGTGTTCTGAGTGTGTGACTGAGCCCAGGTGTTCTGTTAACATGGAGTTTGTACATAAAGATCTATACTGTACTGTAGTAATTTGTCATGTTCAGCTTTTCAAATAGGTGTATGGATGTTTCAGGGCCCACTGTAGTATTTACAGTGACGCTTTTTTTGGTGGGCTCCTTATGTGAGTTTTGGAAGTTGGTGCTGATATGGTATGGTAGATGGTGATTGTTGTTAGTGAGATGATCAGAATCATATGTCCTGGTTCTGCTCTGCACCCACTGTTGAGGAAGGGGGTTCTGTGGATGCAAAATATATGTTGAAAAAGAAAAAGCAGGAACCATAGCACAGTTTATAACAACAAAATAAGAATGAGTTATAATTTAGTGTTATAAACTATGCTGTGGTTCTCGCTCTCTTTTAGTTCCTTGGTGTGCAAACATCTTGCATTTCCTTCATATAATCTAATCAGCTTTTTGATTTGGTTCACTCCCTGATTGGAGTTTTGAAAAAGCCCCGCCCCCTCTACTGGGGGGGGGGGTACGCCATCTCATCCTTTGCCTCAGGCAGCAGATTGCCTTGAGCCGCCCCTGCCTAGGGTGATGGTGTATCTGCTCCTCCAGGGAAAGGTGGAGTTTCCTCCAGGATAGCAGACTAAATGGTTTGCATGGTGGGAGAAAGGGATGGGCCAAGCAGGTGGGACCATTGTTGAATGATCAGGAGAAACTAATGAAATCTAAGCAGATTTGCAAGGAGTGTGGTTTGCAAGGGAGGGACACATATGCCTTCCTCTAAATCCAACATTATGCGAGTTTGCTGCCAAGGAAGAGCTTGCAGCAGGGGTTTGAGGAAAGGTTGCCACCTCTGGGGGGGGGAGTTTGGGGGAGGAGGAATGGAAATTAACAATTTCAGCAGTTCACAAGGCTATTTGGCATAAGGTACCTAGGCCTGCCCTTGATTAAAGGAAAAATGGAAGGCTGATCTGGGAGACTCTTTGCAGGGGCAGTAAAAGGGGGTGCTTGTTATGAAGGTACCACCATCTTGGCAAGTATGCAGATTAACTGTCTTGCAAAGGATTGTGGTTATTGAAGTCCATTCACACAAAGCTTGCCTTTTTAGAATAATGAAAACTCTTGTAGTTGGTCGAGTGTAGACAAAATTAGAGTTTATTTATGGGGTGATTATCCCACACACAGATATGCTTGGTAACACCTTCCAGATAACTTCTCCAGGGTTTTATTCAACACAAAATAAGGCAACTGAAATATCTTATGCAAATAAGAATCAAAGTCCTTTATGGAACAGAAAGGCTTCTTTCAGCCACTGCTAATAAACTCCTTAGCAGTGCTGGGGAAAAACAAATCAAAGAGGGAAACTTCTTTATACAAAAGCAATGCTCACTTTCTCCATAAAGAAAAGAACATTTTAATCCTACGTGTGCACGGCTTGTGCTGGGCTCTCCTCCACCAGCAGGTGACAATTAACTGCAATCAGTAGCTTGATTTCAGCACACGTACAAAACCTTCCCAAAAGCTTTTTCATTTCAACAAAACTTTATGGGAAGCTAATATTTAGAATGTTTCCTTTTGATGTTTGCTCTGTACATATATTATCCTCTGTATCATATATTAAACCTTGCTCTTGAAATTGCATAGATTCTGTTTCTCCATCTGACTCAGAGGGCTTTAGGAACTGACCTCTGCACGGAGAGAAACTGTTTCCCTGTTGTTTGCACTGCTCAAAGTTAGAGAAAAGTTCACAGTTCCTACCTGAATCCAGGCAAGCATCAGGCTGCTTCTTCTGGTATTCTGGCCAGTATGCAATAGAGCTTTTGTGTCCTCCAGTTGGTATCTCTGGACCTCAGGATCTTTTCTCCAGACGTCCTCCAAGAGGTATTTGGGCTCCTTTCTTCCTTAGCCGCAACAGTCCTCTTCCTAGGCGTTGCTTGAGGGTCCCTGGCTGTGGATCTACAGACCTCTGGCTTTTTCCAGTCCTCTGAAGATTCTTCTCTCCCCCGGGTATCTCTCCAGGCATAGGTACTTCTCTGAGCTCCTCTCTTGGACCGTCTGCTTCCTTGTCCTTGTTCCTTCAGGTTCCGGTTGTTCTTCCTTCTGTTCTCGGACTTCGTCTCCATCTTCTCCTCCTCCTCCTCCTCCTCCTCCTCCTCCTCCTTCTTCTTCTCCTTCTCTCTTCCTGAAGATTCCCCTCTAGCTTTAAAGGGCTTAGATTGCAACTCCACCCTTGCATTCTTCAGGTGTTGTGGATTAAGCATTCTTCTAGGGGCTGTTTGATTAGGGATGACATAATGCTTTCTCTGATTAGACACATGCTTTTCCACTCTAGCTCCCCTTGGGGCTTTCTGCATACAAGTGCATTCTGGATCATGTAGTCTTTTAGGGAAACAAGCTGTCTTAGTTCTATAACCTGCCAGCACAGGTCCCTTGATCAGAGTAAATTCTCCTCTTTTGTCATTACTCCCTGAGCTTTGATAAGCTTCCTTATCACATACCCCCCTGCTTAAGTTATTACGGACTGGTTTTTGTGGTGAAACCTCTGCCTTACAGTCCGTAATACCTGCGAGAGCATTATTATTATCTTCTGGTCGCTTACCTATTCCTTGGCTAGTGCTAGGGACATTATCAGGTGCAGGCCTCTCTTTCCAAGATTTTAGTACATTTATGTGGTAGGTTTGCCTACGCCCCCCCTAGTGTTTTCCACCACATAAGACCACCACATTGTAAAATAGTTATCTCCAAGTTATAATGCCCTGTTCAATGTAATTTCAGTTTGTTCAATGTAAACTGCACTGATGCAGAACAGCGCGGTATATAAGAGAATGTAAATAAATAAATAAATAAAAATAAAAGACACTGGACTCACCTGTTTAACTACCTTCCATGGCCCTTTCCACTGTACTTCAAACTTGGGCGCTGTACCCGCTACCTGTACCAACACCTTTTCACCCAGGGTTAACTGGCGGCTTTTGGCCTTCCTGTCATACCACCCTTTCTGGCGCACTTGACTGTCCTGCAGGTTCCTCTCAGCAACCTGGGAAGTCCTCTTTAAACGTGCCCTCAAATCATGCAAGAACTGTGGAACTTCCTGATTCTCTGGTTCAGGATCTAGCCATTGCTCCCTCAAGATATCTAACAATCACCGTGGGGCCCTACCATACATCAATTCATATGGGGATACACCTAGGGAAACTTGAATTTGTTCCCTGCAGGCATATAAGACAAAGGGCAATAACATATCCCATTCCTTTAAATCCCCTGCTAAGCCTCTTCTCAACATCTGTTTGAGAGTTTGGTTGAATCTCTCCACCAAACCATTTGACTGAGGATGGTAGGCCGTGGTTTTTACATGCTGAATGCCAAAGGCATCCCAGACTTGTGCTAAATACTTGGATACAAAATTAGATCCTCGGTCAGTTAACACCTCTCTGGGGAACCCTTTTTCACAAAACAATTTGATTAGCTCTGAAGCTATCATTCTGGTAGAAATATTCCTTAATGGTATGGCCTAGGGCAGGGGTCTCAAACACGCGGCCCGCGAGAGCATTTTCTGCGGCCCGCGACGCACGTCCTGCTTTGCGTTGCATTTTTTTGTCCTCCTGATGTTTCTATATTTATTTTACCTCGCGTGATTCCGGGGCTGCATGGTGTTTCTTACGTCCGCGTCACACGCCTGCCCTCCACCAATGAGCGACAGGCAGGAGGAGGAGAAAAAGGAGGAGGGGGGGGGCCCGGGCCCAGAAGCAGTGTGAATAGCCACGAGGTACCAGCGCCGTGAAGAATCGCCTGCTTGGATCGTTGGACTCGGAGGATCGCCAGGGTGCACAGCTCTCCACGGCAGGTAAGGAAGCAGTCTGCCCAGCCCTGCCTCCCTCAGTCCCTCTCCTCTTCGGCTTTCAGAGCCGCGAAGGGAGAGCTTCTCCCTCGCGACTCTGTTAAGCTCGAGGGGGCAGAGGGGAAATTTCCCATAAGCCTCAGCCAGCTTAAAAGAGTCGCGAGGGAGGACTCTCCCTTCGCGGTTCTAAGCCGAAGAGGAGAGGGAGGGAGGGAGGGGGCCTGCCTGCCTGCCTGCGATTTTTGCGAGGGAGGGAGGGAGGCCTGTGATTTTTGCCAAGGAGGGAGGGAGGGAGGGGGGCCTGTGATTTTTGCCAAGGAGGGCCTGTGATTTTTGCCAAGGAGGGAGGGAGAGGGAGGGGGGGCCTGTGATTTTTGCCAAGGAGGGCCTGTGATTTTTGCCAAGGAGGGAGGGAGGGGGGGGCCTGTGATTTTTGCCAAGGAAGGAGGGAGGGAGGGAGGGAGAGGGAGGGGGGCCTGTGATTTTTGCCAGGGAGGGAGGGGAGGGGGAGGGGAGGGGGCCGGAAAGTGCAACCGAAAAAAAAATGCACAAAAGGTAGGAAAATATCTCTTTATTTTGAGTTTATTAACTGGAATATGTCAGCTCTGGGAAATGTGCATCATTAATGTCTGTGCTTTAGTACAAGAAATTAATTTATAGTTTTATTTCTACAGTGCTGAGGTATTCTGTGTAATTCCTATTTGACATTGCTACTTGTTCTCTTTTCCCAGTAGGTCATGTATTCTCTGAAATGTATTGATTTAATATTTGCAGTGTTGCCTTTTGATAGGTAGGGTCTGGTGCTTTGTGAGTCCTGGTAGTGCTGTTATGATACGGGGGGTTTGCTATGGGTTCTAAATGGGCAGTGTTAGTAGTAGTTCCTAATGTGCCTGGCGGTTGGCACTGGATTATAGTAATATAGAAATTTTCTAGTCTTTCTTTATCCATGCACTCATTATGCAACATTATGCAAATATTTATGCAAATGAGGCCCCTTATGCAAATGAGCCCCCCGTGTCTTATGCGGCCCCCGGGTTACTTTAGAAGTCCTCATTCGGCCCTCAAAGCAATTTGAGTTTGAGACCCCTGGCCTAGGGAAACCTTGTTGCCTGATCAACCATAACTAGGATGTATTGAAAACCTCAGGGTGTTTTGACTAATGGCCCTACTATGTCCACAGCAGTGCGTCCTACTGGGTCTGTTATAATTGGTGTGGGAATTAAAGGCACCACCGGTGGGTGAGATGCCGTAACACGCTGGCATGCTGGACAAGCAGCACAAAACTGGGCAGTTAATTTAAAAATACCTGGCCAGTAAAAACGTATTAGTATTTGATCCAGTGTTCCTTGCATCCCTTTATGGACTCCCACTGGATGATCATGAGCAAGTCTAAGCACTAGTCCCTTAAAAGTTGTGGGTACCACTAACTGTTTACGTATGGTCCCATTTCTGGGGTCCTGACTCTCTCTATATAGTATTTCATTATCCAATATAAATCTGGGCAGATCCTCTCTGACTTCTCGAGCATATTCAAAAGCTCGGGTGAGAGCTTGATCAGCTCGCTGGTCCTGTGGAAAGTTGGGAAACTTTGCCACTAGCTCAGCTGGCACCCAGGGTAAGTCTTGGCCAGCCTCCAACTCAGCCCTACCCTGTGCTCTGCAAAGTCTCTCACGGCGTTTCTGTGCTTTCATTTTCCTTACGTTCCCAGATGGTAGGGTTATTAAATCATCATGAGAGGGTAAGTCTCCTAATAGCTCTGCCTGTTCCCCCTCCTCCCGGCTTCCTGCTTTAGCCTGTGATCGGGTGGATACAAGGCCCCTCTTCTGCTCTAGTCCTTTCACTAACCCTTGTTTAAATTGTGGCCAGTCTCTTCCTAGGACCAAATCAAATGGAAGCCTGGGGACCAGTGCTAAAGGAATTTCCTTTTGTACTCCCAAGTCCTTAACCATTAGCTTGTAGGTGGGGAATGATGAAACAGCTCCATGAATGCATCTAATATAAACATTGCTTTCAGGGGTTCTAGGCTCAAATTTTTCTTGGGCCTCTAGCCTCTTCCAAAGCCTTTTAGACAGCATACTCTGGTCTGCCCCAGAGTCTAACAGAGCATTTGTGGTAATTCCCTGCACATCAACCACCAAAAGGAAACCTCCTTCAGGCTGTCTTAAACCAGTTCCTATTAAACTAGTGTGAAACTGACATGCCTTTTCCAAATGTCCCCATTTTCCACATTGGTAACGTTTTTTCTTACCCCACTTCTTAACTTGGTTAGGTACAATATTATTTTCAGAAACATCATTCTTTATCATTCTCTTTTCTGATACAGCACAGCTTGCCCCAGCACCAACCTTCAGAGGGCCACCTATTCTATGGCAAGCCTGCGTGGCTTCCATGAACCATTCTGATAACATGGTTGCCTCTCCCAGGTTTTGGCAATTTTGCTGTATTAGGAAAGTTTGCAAGTCTTTTGGCACAGCTAACATGAATTATTCAAGCATTATAGTGTCCAAAACCATTTCCATATTCTTCCCTTCAGGATTTAACCATTTTAGAGCTAGTCCTCTGATCCTTTGACTCAGAGCTCTGGGTGTTTCACCCACTCTCAACATAGTAGCCCTAAACATCCACCTATATCCAGAAACAGTTAATCCTAGGTGATCCCTTATAGCAGCTTTAACATCTCTATAATTTAAAGCTTGAGCTGCTGGCACGGCTCTATAGGCGGCAGGCGCCTCCCCTGTTAATGAGGTTGCCAGCCTTACTGCCCACTGGTTCTCTGGCCACGCTAGTGCCTGAGCCACTCTTTCAAAAGTTTCCAGGAAATCATCAACATTGTCCTCAGGTGTAAGTTTTCCCAGACTGAATGCCCAATTACCCTGACTCAGTCCCACATTGTCCACCTGGGGAGTACCCGGTGTCACTGATGATGTTGAACCAGCTCCTCCTTGGGTGCGTAGTGCAATTAATGCTTCAACAAGGTCAAGCACTGGCTTCTGCTGCTCCCTCAGGGCTGTGACTGCGGCGTTCTGAACCTGCTGTGCGAGCTCTTGTTGCCGGCAAACTGAGCTGCCATCCAGCTGACCAGGTCCTTGGGATCCATTCTGTGTAACCCTGTAAGAAAACAAAAGAAAAAAAACACAAAGGGCGACACCCTACAAACAGGTGGTTTCTTTTTTTTTTTTTCTTAAATTACCCCCATATCTAGACTTTTTTTTTTATCCACCACTGGTTATGCCCAGGTACTTTTTACCTTATACCAGTGATGAATCAGGCTCTCATAGGATCTTTTCCCTCTTGTAACTGCTCCTGGATCAGCTTCTGTATTCTCCAAGGCGTTGTCAAGGAAAAAAAAACACTTTCCACCTTCTGGCTTGAAACTTTTTCTTTCACTTTTCAGCTGTAAATCCTTATAATTCCTGGTATCCTTAGTGTAAAAGCAATCCGAAAAACTACGCCACTGTAAAAGGGGGTGCTTGTTATGAAGGTACCACCATCTTGGCAAGTATGCAAATTAACTGTCTTGCAAAGGATTGTGGTTATTGAAGTCCATTCACACAAAGCTTGCCTTTTTAGAATAATGAAAACTTTTGTAGTTGGTCGAGTGTAGACAAAATTAGAGTTTATTTATGGGGAGATTATCCCACACACAGATATGCTTGGTAACACCTTCCAGATAACCTCTCCAGGGTTTTATTCAACACAAAATAAGCCAACTGAAATATCTTATGCAAATAAGAATCAAAGTCCTTTATGGAACAGAAAGGCTTCTTTCAGCCACTGCTAATAAACTCCTTAGCAGTGCTGGGGAAAAACAAATCAAAGAGGGAAACTTCTTTATACAAAAGCAATGCTCACTTTCTCCATAAAGAAAAGAACTTTTTAATCCTACATGTACACGGCTTGTGCTGGGCTCTCCTCCACCAGCAGGTGACAATTAACTGCAATCAGTAGCTTGATTTCAGCACACGTACAAAACCTTCCCAAAAGCTTTTTCATTCAACAAAACTTTATGGGAAGCTAATATTTAGAATGTTTCCTTTTGATGTTTGTTCTGATATTTAGGATTTTCCTAAAATAACAACCTCCTCAAAGAACAGTACATATAATTATCCTCTGTATCATATATTAAACCGAAATTGCATAGATTCTGTTTCTCCATCTGACTCAGAGGGCTTTAGGAACTGACCTCTGCACGGAGAGAAACTGTTTCCCTGTTGTTTGCACTGCTCAAAGCTAGAGAAACGTTCACAGTTCCTACCTGAATCCAGGCAAGCGTCAGGCTGCATTTTCTGGTATTCTGGCCAGTATGCAATAGAGCTTTTTTGTGTCCTGTCCTCCAGTTGGTATCTCTGGACCTCAGGATCTTTTCTCCAGACGTCCTCCAAGAGGTATTTGGGCTCCTTTCTTCCTTAGCCGCAACAGCCCTCTTCCTAGGCGTTGCTTGAGGGTCCCTGGCTGTGGATCTACAGACTTCTGGCAGTGAGGAGAAGAGGGGCCAGGGGGCACACAAGGTAAAGCGTTGAAGAGGAGCTTTCCGGAGGCTCTGGCGAAGGGCAGAGCTCAGGGTGAGCCCAGTCTTAGCAAGGGAAGGATGGACAATGACCCTTTTGGGGATTTGAATTTCCTTCAGTCGGATTGAAGAACCCTCACCCTCTTAGGGTCTTGTACTCCTTCACTAAACCTGGATTCTTTATAATTATCTGTAACCTCTTAACAGGAAGGAAAAAACAAGACATAATTATTTAATTAATTGCTACAGAGCTCTGTACGGGAGAAAATCATGGTGCCCTAAAATCAGGCCTCTCCATCTGAGATTCTTCCAAGATTTCTCCACAGAGTCCCAGCTTTTTATTGAGGATTATCAGCTGACACAGTTAATTTTTAATTAACATCTGGTGATATTCAGGTTACAAAATTATATATCTAAATAGATTTTGCTGACATCTGTGCCAAATTACATAAAAGCAGAAGTTACAAGGTTATTACTATATTCACTAGACTCAATAGATGTCGCTGTATTTCTACCATACAACAGAAGCTAATTAGTTACTCTTATAATATTTGCTGACTTTCTACTATTTATTCAAGCTCTATTTAATTTCCAGTTACATGTTGTCCTAAGATCTAGTTCTCTAAAAAGACCATGTCGACCCAGCTAATCCTTTAGCCTATCATCTTGCAGGATAAAAGAGGATGTTCTATTGACTTTTAGAGAACTAGCCTATGTACACATAGGCTCTATTTGCTAATTCTGTGAAGCAACTATTAGAATGCAGAAGGACAGTTTTAAAGTTCCTTAAAGAGAAAAGCTCTCAGTTTTACTGCAGCTTGGCCTGTAAATTTCCATGAGCATATATGTCACCTATAGCTAATTTCTACAGTCCTGTTTCATTTATAGATTCACTGCTAACGCTTCCAATTCCTATGTCCAGTATAGATCCAGAGTCACTGTCTATTTCTGGGTCCATTAGATCCAAATTCCCATATACCGGGTGAACCATAGTGGCATAAGTTAGTGTATTAGAAGCTGGTTCATCCAATTCTCTTATCGTATCCAATTTGGTTTTGAGACCTGGCTTGACTAGCCCTTTTCCACATGGATGAGGAGAATGACCTTGAGTTGGAGCAGGATATGGAGGGCAGAAGAAATGGAGCTTGAGGAAGGGGAGATTCCACAAGCGGAGAAGGCATGTATAGTACATGTTTTTTAAAAAAAGAGAAGCTTGCTGCTTTGATTGCTCACTCATTTAAGATCCTCAATATGGGCACCAAGGTTCTGTTGGAAGAGGAACCCCTGGAACACCCTTTGTTCCAAGCGGTCTGGAGACACAGATTCTGTTTCCATTGCACTACGTGATCCGTCAGATGATATAGGATGGAGGCCATGTTAAGAGGTATGCGCACTAGGCACTCTTGTACCCGCTTCCAGAAAAGGACAGGGAGCTGCTGAGATCTCCTAATATTGATACAGCGGTTTCAGCAGTGACGAAGAAGACGACCATCATTGTGGAAGGGAGCTTGGCCCTTAAAGATGTCCAAGACAGGAAGGTGGAGATCCTGCTAAAGCAGGCTTTCAATATCAATGCCCTTTCACTGCAGGCGTCAGTCTGTGAGCCTTTGTTGCACGGGCATGCTTAAGATGGGTGCAAGGGGTTCTGGAAGGGGTATAGTACTCTCATCCTTTGCCGCCCGAGGCGGTCAAGCTGGAATCCGGCACAGCTTATTTGGCAAATCCCTTTTATGATTTGATCAGAGGTCTAGCCAAGAGTATGGTGGCAGTCATGGCGGCTTGTCACTATCTCTAGCTTAGGAATGGGTCGGCTGACGTCTCATCCAAGTCATGTTTAAGTAAGCTGCCCTTCCAGGGCAAACGTTTATTAGAAAGGACCTGGATAAATTGGTGAAGGATTTGGGAGACTCAAATGGGGGCTGACTCCCTTGAGGGCAAGCAGAAATTGAGCCAGACCACGTTTCTGGTGAGGTGGCATTCAACCAACTACTGCCAGTTTCGGGTGGGGCGGTTTGTGCTGTTTCAGAGGGGACAATTTCCAGCCAGGGGGCAGTCTTTTTGAGGTTTTTGGGGAGCAGAGAGAGGATTCTACGCGCCCTCTCTGCAGGTCCCTAAAAAGTCACAATGAAGCCAGGACAGTCCAGGCAGGTGTGGCACCTGTAGGAGGTCTGCTGAAGAAATTTTACCCTGCCCGGGCACAGATAACGGCCGCCCAGTGGTTATTAGAAATTGTTAAGGATGGGTACGTGTTGGAGTTCAAAAGCCCTCTCTCAGAAGCTTTTGTCGTCGCTCCCTGCAAAGCTGCCTGAAAGCAATGGATGGTGCAAGAAACCTTAACGAGACTCCTAGAGCTTCAAGCGGTTCAAAGGGTGCCAGATAATCGGTGTGGTTATCATCGATACTCGATTTATTTTGTAGTTCCAAAGAAGGAGTGCTCCTTTTTGGCCCATTTTGGATCTCAAGCATGTCAGTCGTTGTTGCAGGGTGCCTCTGTTCCATATGGAGACGCTGTGGCCCATCATTGTAGCAGTCCGAAAGGGGGAATTATTGACTTCTCTTGGTCTGACAGAAGCCTACTTGCATATTTTGTTATGGGCCGAGCATCAGGTTCCTCAGGTTTGCGTTACCTATGCATCACTACTGTTTGGATTGGCAACTGCTCCCTGCACGTTCACCAAGGTGATGGTGGTTGTCGCAGCCGGACTCTGTCAGGAGGTGATCCTAGTACATCCTTACCTGGACGATTGACTCATTTGAGCAAAATCAAAGGAGAAAAGTGAGCGAATCACAGAAAATGTGATATCCTATTTGCAGAGTCCTCAGTGTGGGTGATTAGCTCAACAAGTTAATCCGGCCATCAGGGCACATGGCCTTGCTTGAGGAGTGAGTGGCCACACTACAGGGGGAAGTCAAGATATTTTGCAGCAGAAAGCGGCCAACAGCATGGTACTACCTTCAGATGTTGGAGTCCGTGGCGTCAACCATAGAGCTCGTTCCATGGGCACAGGCTCACATGCGCCCCTTGCAGAGCAGCTTGTTATGGAGATGGTTGCTGCTCCGTCAGCCGCAATCATTTCCTCTTCCCTGTCAGGCAGGTGTTTGGAGGATGCTCCAGTGGTGGTTGCAGGGGGAGCATCTCCAAGTGGGCATTACCTTAGAGATGCCCAAATGGATTCCACTTAAGACAGATGACAGGCTAGTGGACTGGGGAGTACAATGCAAATCCCAGATCGCACATGGATGCTGGTCGGTGCAGGAGGCAGCCTGGTCAATCAACCACCTTGAGTTGAGAGTAGTCTACTTAGGGTAGCAGCAGTTTCGTCCTCTGCTTCTCAGGAAAGTGGTCAGAATGTTCTCGGACAATGCCACCACGGTTGCTTATATCAATTGGTGGGGTGGAACAAGCAGTGTGAACCTGGAAAGGGAAGCGGCTTCATTGTTGGTCTGGGTGGAGAACAATCTGCAGGCCTTGTCAGTGGTGCACGTGGCAGGAAAGGACAATGTCTAGGCCAACTATCTCAGTCGGGTATGCATCGATCCCAGGGAGTGGACGATCACCAAGCAGTGTTTGCTCAGTTAGTCGCTGGGGGAAACTGATTATGGACCTCATGGCAATGTTCAAATCGGCAAAGGCAGCAGGGTTTTACAGCAGAAGACAAGAGAAGGCCTAGATGCGCTGGTGCAGCCTTGGTCAGCCCAAGGTCTGCTTTATGTGTTTCCACCCTGGGCATGCATAAGTTGAGTGGTTCAAAGGATAGAGGCACATGTGGGGTTGCTTCTTCTGGTAGCTCCCAATTAGCCTCGAAGGCTATGGTATGCTGAGTTGGTGCGGCTGGCAGTGGAGAGGTCTTTGCGGCTTCCAGTTCGGCCAGACTTATTGTATCAGGGGCCAATTCTGATGCTGAAGGTGGATTGGTTCTTGCTTACGGCATAGCTCTTGAGTGGGAAAGATTACACATTTGGGGCTATTCTGTCCCAGTGATATCAACATTACCGAAAAACAGATAACGCTCAACTTAGTTGGCGTATATTCGAGTGTGGAGAAGAGTCATGGTGCGAGAACAGCAGCTGTCAGCCGTTGTTGGCGTCCATGCCTGACATTCTCACCTTTTTGTAGGCAGGTTTTGATAAGGGTTTGGAATGCAGTACACTTTGAGTACAGGGGGCAGTAATCTCTTGCTACCGAGGAAGAGTACAAGGAGTTTCTTTGCCAGTGCACCCAGATGTAGTTTGGGTCCTAAGAGCAGTGAAGCAGGAACGGCCTCCCTTATGGACCATTGTTCTGTCATGGGATTTCAATTTGATGTTTTCAGTGCTGACTGGAGCCCCCTTTGAAACGTTGGGGGTTTATACCTTGAAGGATCTTATCTTGAAGATGGTATTCCTGGTAGCCATATGTTCGGCTAGGAGGATTGGAGTTGCAAGCGCTCTCGTGTAGGGTGCCTTTCTTTCTGATTGCAAAGGAAAAGGTGGCACTCAGGCCAGTACCGTCCTTTCTGCCTAAGGTTCTGTCTGTTTTTCCACCTTAATCAGTCAGTGACACTTCCCGGTGTTTTGCAGGGCAGGGGGGACTGAAATGGATTCTCTCTTGCACTGTTTGGATGTCCATAGGGTTCTATAGTGCTACTTGAAGAGAACAGTCCTTCAGAAAGTCGGATCGGCTCTTTGTTCTGTTTGGAGGAGTACGTAAGGGTGAAGCAGCTTTGAAAGCCTTGATTTCCCGGTGGGTAAGGGAAGCTATCTCTTTGGCTTATTTTCTGGGGTTGAAGGCGCACTCAACCCAAGCGCAAGCCACATTGTGGGCGGAGACACAGTTGGTTTCGTCAGGAGAGATCTGTAGGACGGCGACCTGGTCATCTCTACATACTTTTGACAAACATTACAGGCTTGATATCTTGATATGTAGTCGGCGGGAGACGTGAGATTTGTATCGGCGGTCCCTCCCAAGTGTAATACTGCTGTGATACATCCGATAGGTGTGGGACTGGACTAGAGGAATGATAAGGAAGATGAAATTAGGCCTCATCTGCTAATTGACATTCCTTGAGTGAGTCCAGTTCCGATCCCACCCGGGGTGACATTGCTTTGCAGTCTAGAGTCCTGAAGAAATTTGTCGCATTATAGTGGGTCGAGGACAAAGAAATGGTGACTTAGGAGGTAGGAGCTCGAGTTGATGGAGTCAGGAGTGACCAGAGGGACTCAGCTGAAGATTGATTATTCTTGATTACTTACATGCGCTAAGTGAACCTGTTTTTATTCAGGAGTGTGTTTAGGTTTTAGTTTGTTAATCTACATTCTTACATTTGTTGCTCTCATGAGTCGGCTTTGTCAATAGGATACTGGACGTGGTATGTATATCTTGATGTCATTAACATGACATACTCAGTCTTCAAGCTGCTGGTGGGGTGACACCACCCATAGGGGCGGGACTAGACTGGACTCACTCAAGGAACATCAATTAGCAGGTGAGGCCTAATTTCACCATGTGTGGGATGTATATTTGCAGTCCCTTCCCTTGTGGGCCTGAAATCTGATAGTAAACACAGTTTGAGGGAGATGGAAGGAGAAGCAGGGTAGTGTGGAAGGTATGTATGGACTGTGCGTGGGACTGCCCTCTATGCCGGGAAGGGGGGAGGGTGGACCTTTTACTGTGCCTTACTCCTGTGGAGCCCATATGAACAACTGGATTCCATAGGAGAATGGGTAATGAAAAGGGGGGAAGGGTGTTGTGGGAGTGGGGAGGGGGAGGAGGAAGCATAAAGCATGAGAAGGTTGAAAACCGGGATTGCTGGGTTACTATTGTTAGGGAAGTGCTGTCAGGATATGTTTGAGTCCCTGGACAGGGCGATGCTGGCATAGGTGCTTTTGTGTTCAATAATGGGGTCAGTTCCGTTAGGGTTGGGGGGGGGGGAGAGATAGGGGGAGGGAATGGATGGAGAATGGAAAAATGCTAGTTAGTTGGGACACATTTATGAGAGCAATGTAACTCGACTGATTGACCTGTACTTGTTTGTGTTGGTTTTTATTTATTTATTTACATTCTCTTATATACTGCGCTATTCTGCATCAGTGCGGTTTACATTGAACAAACTGAAATTACATTGAACAGGCCATTATAACTTGGAGATAACTATTTTACAGGGAACATGGGCTATGGAGGGTTAAGTGGCTTCCCAAGACCACAAGGAGCACCTGTGGGACTAGAAACCCCAGCCTTCCGGCCCAAGGTTGCTGTCCTCTAGTGGGATTGCTGTCCTCTAGTGGGATTGTGGATCAATAAACAGATTTAAGCATAGTAACCTAGTAAATGACGGCAGATAAAAACCAGCATGGTCCATCCAGTCTGCCCAGCAAGATACGGCAAGAGTAGGTGCACTTGTCGCTCTGTGCAGGCCACCCCTCCCCATGTCTTTGTTTAGGGGTGGACTCACCACTCCATCATGTTGTTGTTAAGTGCCATCGAGTCAGAGTCGACTCATGGCGACCCTCTGGATAGCTATCCTAAATTGTGTTTGGTCTTCAGTCAGGCGGCTCATTGTTGACAGACTGGTACCCGTAGCTGCTGTTATTGCATCGATCCATCTCATTGCTGGCCTTCCTCTTTTGTGTTGACCTTCTATCTTGCCAAGCATAATGTCTTTCTCTAATGATCTCTCTCCTCGCATGATGTGTCCAAAGTATGAAAGTCGAAGTCTTGTCATCTGAGCTTCTAAAGAAAGCTTAGGTTTGATCTCTTCTAGTACCAACTGGTTTGTTCTTCGGGCAGTCCATGGTATACACAGTATTCGCCGCCAGCACCATAATTTAAAGGCATCAATTTTCTTCCTATTTTAATTTAACAATTTCTTTTTCCTATCTGTCTTTTTCACTGTCCAGCTTTCACATCCATATGATGTTATTGAAAATACCATGGCTTCAACAAGTCGAATCTTTGTATGGAGAGAGACATCTCTGCTCTTGAGAATCTTATCTAGGTCTTTCATAGCCATTCTGCCAAGAGCAATGCGTCGTCTGATTTCTTGACTGCTTGTTGCTTCTTTATTGATAGTTGATCCAAGTAGGTTAAAGTTGTTCACAATTTCAATTTCTTCTCCTTCAATGATGAACCTGTTGATTATGCCAATTGTCATGATCTTTGTCTTCTTTATATTAAGGTGCAGGCCCATTTTGAGACTATGTTCTTTGATTGTGAGAAGCAAATGTTTCAGATCATCTTCACTTTCAGCCAGTAATGCGGTATCATCAGCATAGCGAAGGTTGTTGATGAGTCTTCCACCAATCTTCACACCTCTGTTGTTTTCATACAATCCTGCTTCTCTGATGATTTGTTCTGCATATAAATTAAACAGGTAGGGGGAAAGTATGCAGCCTTGTCTTACACCTTTGCTTATTTTAAACCATTCTGTTTCTCCTTGTTCCGTTCGAACTGTTGCTTCTTGATCAATGTACAGATTGCGCAAGAGAACGATCAGGTGTTCTGGTATACCCATGCTTCTTAATGTGGCCCAGGGTTTCTCATGGTTTACACAGTCAAAAGCCTTGCTATACTCGATAAAGCACAAATAGATATCCTTTTGGTATTCTTTAGTCTTTTCAAGGATCCATCTCACATCCGCAATGATGTCTCTCATTCCTCGCCCTTTCCTGAACCCTGCTTGCACTTCAGGTAGTTCTTGTTCCAGGTATGGTTGTAGTCTCTTTTGAATAATCTTCAGTAGAATCTTGCTGGCATGTGGGATCAGAGCGATTGTGCGATAATTTCCACAGTCTGTTGGATCACCTTTCTTTAATATTGGTATAAACACAGATCTTTTCTAGTCAGTTGGCCATGATGTTGTCTTCCATATTTCTTGGCAGAGCCTTGTGAGTACGGTAACAGCTGCATCAGATTGCTGCAATACTTCTATGGGAATGCTATCAATGCCTGGTGCTTTGTTCTATGATAAGGCTTTCAATGCTACTTCAACTTCTTCTTTCATCACCAATGGTTCCCGATCATAAGGTACAGGTTGAAACGGCTGTTGGTCCACTTGATCTTTATCATATAAAAACTCTGTATATTCCTTCCACCTTTTCTTGATCTTCTCAGCATCATTCAGCATAGAACCTTGAGCATCTTGTAACATTCCAATTCGAGGCTGGAACTTTTTCTTTAACTCTCATAGCTTTAGGAAAGCCGATCTTGTTCTTCCTCTACAAGTTTCTGCTTCTATTTCCTTGCAAGTGTCATTGTAGTACTTTTCCTTGTCCTGTCTTGCTGCACGTTGGAAATCTCTGTTGAGTTCTGCGATTGTCTTTCTTTCTCCTCTGGCTTTAGCTTCTCTGTGTTTCTGGGCAATTTTCAGAGATTCTTCCGTCATCCATTTTGGCCGTTTTAGCTTTTTCACCTTTTGTAGAGACTTCTCGCTTTCTTCCAACACAACCTTCTTGATTTCATTCCATAACTCTTCCGGAGCTCTGTCATTTGTATCTAAAGCAGCAAATCGATTTTGCAGGCAGTCTTTAAATTCCAGTGGTATATTCTCAAGGTCATATTTTGCTGCATTCATGAGTGGTTTGCTCTTTTTCAACTTTAGCTTGAGTTTGCATACTAGCAGTTGATTATCTGTACCACAGTCAGCTCCAGGTTTTGTCTTTGTTGATGTTACAGAGCTTTTCCATCGTTGACTTCCACAGATGTAGTCAATTTGATTTTTATACAATCCATTGGGTGAAGTCCATGTGTACAGTCGCCACTTGTGTTGCTGGAAGAAGGTGTTTGAGATGAGTAGATCATTGGTCTTGCAGAATTCTATCAGTCTTTCTCCAGCTTCATTTCTGTTGCCAAGTCCATATTTTCCAACTACTTTGCCGCCTTCTTTGTTGTCAACCTTTGCATTCCAGTCACCCATGACTATCAGGATATCCTGTTTGCATGTTCTGTCAATTTCAGCTTGTACTTGTTCATAGAACTCTTCAATTTCATTCTCTTCTGCAGCTGTTGTTGGGGCATATACTTGAATTATAGTTGTGTTGATAGGCAATCCTCGTAGACGAATAGAGATTAAGCGTTCGCTGACTGCATTGTATTTCATTACAGTTCTTGCAAGTTTCTTCCTTATTATAAATGCAACACCATTTCTTCTTTGTCTTTCATTTCCAGCATAGTAGACCATGTGATCATCTGATGCAAAGTGCCCCATGCCAGTCCATTTCAGTTCACTGACACCCAACAGATCAAGTTGTATACGTTCCATTTCATTCTTGACCACCTCCAACTTCCCTTGGTTCATGCTTCGTACGTTCCATGTTCCAATGTGTAAGACATCTTTACAGCTTCTGACTCTCATTTCATGTGCAGCTACATCAGCAGTCAGACTTCCTGAGGGCTTTGATCCAACCACATCATAAATGCTGGCTTTACTCTGAAAAGTCTTCAGCTCTTCCCTTGTTGAGAAGTTAGATGGTTCAGTTTATTTTGTTTTTATCCTGTTGCTGTAAAGGGATCCGCTGTGCTTGTCCCATGCTGTTTTGAACTCCGTCACCGTGTTTGCCCCCACCACTTCCATCGGGAGAGCATTCCAAGCATCCACCACCCTTTCAGTGAAAAAATATTTCTCCAGGACCAAGCAGGAAGTCAGTCCTCACATATGGGTGTCATTGACGCCGATGAAGCCCTAGCGGAGCATTTCCCCAGCTTTCCATGAAAGCCTTTGGGAATGCACCCATATGTGAGGACTGATTCCTGCTGCTCCTGGAGAACACCTGTTACAGGTGAGTAACTACTCTTTCCTGACATTGCCTTTCAATTTTCCACCTTGCAGCTTCATGTTATGCCCTTTAGTTTTGCAGCTTCCCCATCTTTGGAAGAGGTTTGTTTGTTCATCGTTCCTCTTTAAGTATTTAAAGGTCTGAATCATATCTCCTCTATCCCTCCTCTCCTCCAAAGTGTACATATTTAGGTCTTCAAGTCTCTTCTCATAAGGGTTCTTACGCATGCTCCAAATCATTTTGGTCGCCTTCCTCTGAACAGTTTCCAGTCTTTTTACATCTTTTGCAAGATATGGTCTCCAAAACTGAACACAGAAAGAAATGGAGGAAAGAGCAAAAGGGGAAAGATCAGTATGTTAAAGAAGATTTATCAAGAGAATGGAAAAAAGCTAGAAGAGAGAAGAAAGGACAAATGGACAGCAGAGAATAGAGAGTTAGCAGAAGACACAAAGAAACCAGAAGAAAGTGACTGGAGCAATTGCAACTAAAAAATAAAATACCACACAACAAAAGGTAGAAAAATACTTTTCTATCTTGAATTTATTAACTGGAATATGTCAACTCGGAAATGTGCATTGTTAACGTCTTTGCGTTTTTGTTTAGTACGAGAGGAAATTAATTTATAGTTTTATTTCTGCAGTGTTGTACATTCCAAGTTTGGCTTTTGGGGTTGCCAGTTTAATTATTCTTTTCCTATTTCTAAATTGTGATCCCTTGTTCTTTGTTTGGTGACGGTCTGTGTTCTGCATGTGTAACTGAGTTGAGGTATTCTGTTAATGTAGTTTATATTTAACAATGCCACTTGTTCTTTTTCCCCGGTAGGAGATGTATTGGTTTAATATTTGTAGTGTTGCCTTTAGAAACATAGAAACATAGAAACATAGAAATATGACGACAGAAAAAGACCACATGGCCTGTCTAGTCTGTCCTTCCATATCAACGACTACAATAGTCCTCTTTTTTCCTTTAGAGATCCTCTGTGTTTGTCCCATGTTTTTTTAAATTCAGATACCGTCTTCATCTCTACCACCTCCTCTGGGAGACTATTCCATGGATCCACCACTCTTTCCATTAAGAAATATTTCCGCATATCACCCCCTTCAACCTCATCCCATGTCCCCTCGTAGCAGAACTTGCTTTCAATTGAAAGAGGCTCTCCCCCTGTACATTTATGCCACGGAGGTATTTAAACATCTCAATCATATCACCTCTATCCCGCCTTTCCTCTAAGGTGTACATATTAAGATCCTTAAGTCTGTCCTCATATGCTTTATAATGAAGACCACTAACCATTTTAGTAGCCACCCTCTGTACTGACTCCATCCTGTTTATATCCTTTTGAAGGTGCGGTCTCCAGAATTGCACACTATACTCCAAATGAGGTCGCACCAAAGACCTATATAGAGGCACTATCACCTCCTTTTTTCGGCTAGTCATTCCTGTCCGTATGCACCCAAGCATCCCTCTAGCTTTTGCCGTTGCCTTTTGTACCTGTTTAGCTACTTTAAGATCATCAGACACAACCACGCCTAGGTCCCGCTCTTCTTTAGTGGACAAAAGTACTTCACCCCCTATACTATATTGCTCCCTTGGATTGCTGCAGCCCAAATGCATGACCTTACATTTTTTAACATTAAATCCCAGCTGCCAAATTCTAGACCATTCTTCAAGCTTAGCTAGATCCCTCCTCATGTTATCTACATCTTCCGCTATATCACTAACAAAGATGTTAAAAAGAATTGGACCAAGGACAGATCCCTGGGGCACACCACTGGTAACATCCTTCTCCTCAGAGTGAGCTCCATTTATCTGTACTCTTTGTCGCCTCCCACCCAACCAATTTCTAACCCAAGCAGTAACTTTAGGGTCCATCCCTAGGGTGCTCAGTTTGTTTTTAAGTTGCCTGTGAGGAACAGTGTCAAAGGCTTTACTGAAATCTAAATACACCACATCTAGGACTCTCCCTCGGTCCAACTTTCTTGTCACCCAGTCAAAGAAATCAATCAGATTTGTCTGACAAGACCTGTCTCTGGTGAATCCATGCTGCCTCGAATCCTGTAATCCGCTGGACTCCAGAAACCTCACTATTTTCTCTTTCAGCAGCGTTTCCAATAATTTACTCACCACCGAAGTTAAACTAACCGGCCTGTAGTTTTCAACCACATCCTTACTTCCTCTTTTGTGTAAAGGCACCACATGAGCCTCTCTCCAGTCCTTTGGTACCACTCCCCACTCCAACTAGGCATTGAAAAGGTCAGTCAGTGGAGCTGCTAGAATGTCCCCAAGTTCCCTCAGTATTCTAGAGTGTATCCCATCCGGTCCCATCGCTTTGTCTACTTTAAGTTGAGCTAGTTTCTCACGAACACAGTCTTCTGAAAATTCTTCAAGATGTCCCTCGCTTCTATTCCTGTTTATCTGTGTTTTCTGAGGTCCTGCTCCTGGTTCTTCATCTGTGAACCCAGAACAGAAATATTTGTTAAGCAATTCCGCTTTATCCTCATCTGCTTCTACATATTCCTCCCCTTCACCCTTGCGTCTGACATTGCCACTTTTGCCCTTCCTCTTCTCACTAACATATCTGAAAAATGTGTTATCCCCCCATTTTATTGCATTGGCTATTTCCTCCTCTTTTTGGATCTTTGCTTTCCTGACTACTTTGCTAGCTTCTCTAAGTTTTTCCAAATACAGATGCCTGTCTTCCTCTCTCTGTGATCTCTTGTATTTCATGAAGGCCTCCCTCTTTTTCTTCACCTTTTCAGCTACTTCTTTCGAAAGCCATAGCAATCTCCTTTTCCTTTTACCTTTATTTACCATTTTAACAAAAAGATTGGTTGCCCTTAAATATCCCCTTTCAGTTTTGCCCACTGTTTTTCTACATCACTCAGCTGTTCCCATCCCGCTAACGACTCCCTGAGATATTGGCCCATCTTGGCAAAGTTAGTCTTCCTAAAGTCTAAGACCCTCACCTTTGAATGGATTCTAACAGCCCTAGTCCTAATACTGAACCACACCATCTGGTCATCACTGGATGCAAAATGATCTCCCACTATAACATCAGAAACACTTTCACCATTGGTAAGCACCAAGTCCAGTATGGCCCCTTCACGTGTGGGGTCTGTTACCAATTGCCTGAATAGTTCTCCCTGTAGAGAATCCAGGATCTCTTTACTTCTAGATGATACTGCAGCCGGAATGTGCCAATCAACATCTGGCATATTAAAATCCCCTATCAGTAGCACTTCCCCTTTCCTAGCAATGCTGCGTATGTCTTCAATTAACTCTCTGTCCACCTCTTGTGAGGGAGATCTGTATATTACGCCAATGGAAATAGATTTCTCTTTCCCTCTTTCTAATTTAACCCACAATGTCTTCTCTCTCCCTTTTAAGCTCTGTAATTCCAAAGCTTTAAAAGTATTTTTTTTGCATATAGTGCCACTCCTCCTCCCCTTCTTCCTACCCTTTCGTTTCTGAATAAAGTATAGCCAGGTATAGTTTACCTGGGGGCTTTCTTCATCCATCCCCAACGAATCTAGTTTAAAGCCCTCTTCAGTAGATTAGCCAGTCTACTACTGAAGACATGTCGACCTTTCTTGGACAGATGGATACCATCTCTGCTCTGCAACCCTTGGAACAGCATCCCATGGTCTAGGAAACCAAAACTCTCTCGATGACACCATCCACGCAGCCATGCATTCATCTTTTGATAGATGGGGTTTAGTGCTTTGTGAGACCTGGTAATGCTGCTAAGGATTTTAAATGGGCAGGGTTTATAGTACTTCCTAATGTGCCTGGCGGTTGGCACTGGAGTGTAGTAATGTAGAAATCTGGTAGTCTTTGTTTATCCAGACACTCACCAAAAGGCATGTTTACTAAAAGTTAGCGCATGTTAAAATTATGCAAATATTTATGCAAATGATGCCCTTATGTAAATGAAGCCCCACAGTGAGTCTCTGAACATGGTCCCGCACCCCCCTTGGGCCACCCCTTCTAGCATTCAGGGATAGTTCCCTGTTGACAGTGACAAGGTATTGGATTTGTATTCATCACTGGGCAGCGGACACATTTTCCAAAGTCCTTTTGACCCAATTGGTCTTTAAGGGGAAGCTTCTCTTTGGGGCCTATTTGGAGAAGCTGGTGTAGGACCTGGATGAGATGACATTTTATTGCCTTCCAGAGGACAGTTTCAGGGGGGCCTCTGAAGTGGGCAGGAGCTGCTTTTCTATCAGCCTACACCTGCTCCTGGCTAACACGCTGATTGAACTCCCATGGGTCTCAGGACTTCCTTTGCTACATGCCTGAAAAGCCCTTTCTTCCCCTCTGTTTCTGGATTTCGGGCTCATTCTCAGTCCTTTCGTGGAGTGCATGGGCCCAGGGTCTCGGTCCCCTCTAGAAGAGGACTACTGCACAATGAAGGTTTGGGGACCCATTTCCTGGTTCCTCTGGTTGGGGACAGGCTTTTCCTCTTCTTTCAGGATGGGCCCAGGTCACCAAGGATCGCTGGGTGCTTGACACCATTCAGTATGGCTATGTCTTGGAATACAAAGAGCTGATCCTGGATGCTTTTGTCATCTCCCTTTGTGGGCCTGCAAACAAAAGGGCCGCTGTGCAGATCACCTTGGACAAGTTGCTACTCCTGAAGGCTCTGGTGCCCATTGCTCCAGATGATTGGGGTAAGGGCAGATATTCCATTAATTTCATGGTGCCAAAAAAGGCCGGATCGTTCTAGCGCAAATGGACCTCAAGGGTCTCAACGAGCACTTCGGTGCCCTATGCTTCCGGATGGAAATTTTGCTATCTGTGATTCAGGCAGTGCATCAAAGAGAGTTCCTGGCATCTCTGAATTTGGCTGAGTCATATTTTCATATCCCAGTTCAGAAGGATCAGAAAAGTATTGCTTGGCTCTCTCTTTCAGTTCGCTTCCCCTCCGTATTTGGACTCTCCACTGCTCCAAGAATGTTCTCCAAGGTCATAGTGGTAGTGGCTGCGGCACTATGGTGCCAAAGGATTTGTGTGCACCCATATATGGAAGACAGGCTCATAAGAGCCCGTTCTTTTTCAGGGATGTCTTGGGTAGCAAGCAGAGTAGTTAAATTTTTGGAAAGCCTCAGCTGGGTGACACTGAACAATGAAGACTTTGGTTCCTGAACACTTTTGAGTGTATCTTATGGATTTTGGATTGCTGAACATGAAAATCGCCTTGAAACTTTCCTATCACGCACCATTTGTTTTGCAATTGCCTATTCTTGTGATTTCCTTGCATATTTGTTTATTAATTTATTTTTATTTAACAGGTCTTTTATACCGCCTTCCATTCAAGGCGGTTTGCATCACAACAACAAGATTACAATGAGCAGGGAAAAATAACTTGGAGAATTAAACATATAACATTTGAGAACTTGGGTATACTATTGTGCAGTATTGCTGTACAGTGGAATCGAGTTAGACCCTTAGGGCATGATTCCATTCTGGACGTGCCGGCCCACTGTGTGCCCAGTTGGAACAGGACGCACAGAGTGAGACGGGATTCTGATCCTCTGGGGCATGTCTAGCCCCGCGGGATCAGTATCACGTCCAGGCCTGTACGTGTAGGCTGGGACCCCAATTCAGGTTGGCCTGCACGTACGGGCCTTCCCTGGCTAATTCAGTCAGGGCTCCTGAATGGCGCTATGGCATCTGGTTGCCATGGCACCGTGGCTTCATTCAGGAGCTGCAATCCCCAGCCACCAGAAAAAAAGCTTCATTCCCGCAGCCCGACCCCTGATCTGGCCTCCCAAGGCCAGGGTCGGGCTGCGGGGAATCTCCTCTGCCCCCTCTCACCTTTTCTGTGCCATGGGCCTGCCATACCCTGCCGACTATGGGAACTTATTCCACCTCAGAGATGGAATAAGTTCCCTGTTCAGGCAGCCGGCCCCGGACGTACAGAGCCGACATTGGAATCGGCCCTGTACGTCCGGGCTGCCAATTGCCCACTACCCGCCCTAACTCCGCCCCCGCACTGCCCCTTTCCCGCCCCGTCTAACCTCCCTGTACAATGTGCGGGGAAGTTAATCGGGGTAGGCAGAGGGGCCGAATAGCAGTCCATCCCTGCTCTTTGTGCCTTGGAATGACCCCTTCAGCATTTACTTTATGAGAGGTATATACTAGAGTTTTAGTAGAAGGTAGGGAGCTTGGATAGGTTGTTGTAGGGGGTAGGCAGATCAGATAGGTGCTGTGGTGGGGCCTGGGAAGAGTATAGTCAGATTAGACGGTATTAGTCAGGTAACACTGGCATATTGTTCCGAGAATAGGAGTGTCTTTATCGCTTTCTGTAAATCCTGCAGGTCTCTGTTAGATCTTATACTTTCAGGGAGGGAGTTCCAAAATGTTGGTGCATAGAGGGAGGGCACTGTATAGCATGTTATCTGTTTCGCATCATATGTTGCCTAGAAAGTAAGCTTTTTTGTTTAGTCCAAGCATGCCTGGACATGCACTCAGTGCAGACTCACAATGTGCAATGGAAATGCTATTTCTCAGGAATGCGTAGGCATGCTCAGTCAGGACTGATGCTGGCAGTAAAGGCTATAAAATAAGCTTTCATGCACAGATGCTATGCCTGACGTTGATATCAGTTTGTGTACTTAATAGCATTTACATGTGAGCTTCTTGTCTAAACAATGATTCATTGCATAGAAATGTCTCGTCTATGTCACAACAGCTGCGATACATTCTGTTACATTTGTGGTGAGTATACGCGTAAGTCTCAAAGACTGCACTTATTAAGAAAGCGTATGAGCTCTACTTCGGTTGTAAAGCTGGTGATCAAGACAAATTCTGGGCTCTTCACATTTGCTGTGCAAAATGTGCTGTCCATCTGCAAGCTTGGCTCAGAGGTACTCAGAGATCAATGCCATTTGCAGTCCGAATGATATGGTGAGAATAGAAGGATCATGTGATAGACTGTTTCTTCTGTCTGACCAATGTATCCAGCTTCTCTGCTAAAAATAAGAAATCTATTGAATACCCCACTCTGCCTTCAGCAATGAGACCTGTACCGCATGACAACAGTATGCCAGTACCAAAGACAGAGACATGGAGCCTAGATGAGGCAGATAAAGATGCCACAATATACAGGTCAGATGTGGAAAACAACATGGATCCAGATTTTGAACTGGTTATGTCTGGTGTGCCTTATCTAACACAGTCAGAATTGAATGACATGGTGAGGATCTTAAGTTTGACAAAAACAAAAGCCAAACTGCTTAGTTCAAGATTGCAAGAATGGGATTTGCTGTTGCCAGGTACGAAAATTTCTGTCTTTTGGACCTGCCAAGTAGATATGAAAAATTTCTTTGTGCAGGTTGACATAGTAACATAGTAAATGACAGCAGATAAAGACCAGCGTGGTCCATCTAGTCTGCCCAGCAATATGGCAGGAGTAGGTGCACCCCTTCCCATGTCTTTTAGGAAGTAGGTGCACCCTTACCCATGTCTTTGCTTAGTGGTACACCGACCAGGAGCAGGTGCACCCCTCCCCATATCTTTGTTTCTTTGTTTGTTTAGAGGTGAACCCACCGCTCCTCCCCCCATTGCTCCATGTAGGACACCCCTATTTGTGGAGAAATTAGATGGTTCAGTTTATTTTGATTTAATCTTGTTGCTGTAAAGTGATCCACTGTGTCTGTCCCAGGTCACTTTGAATTCCGTCACTGTGTTTGCCCCCACCACCTCCATCGGGAGGGCATTCCAAGCATCCACCACCCTTTCAGTAGAAAAATTATTTCCTGACATTGCCTTTCAATTTACCACCTTGCAGCTTCATGTCATGCCCTCTAGTTTTACAGCTTCCCCGTCTCTGGAAGAGGTTTGTTTGTTCATTATTTCTCTTTAAGTATTTAAAGGTCTGAATCATATCTCCCCTATCCCTCCTCTCCTCCAAAGTGTACATATTTAGGTCTTCAAGTCTCTCTTCATAAGGCTTCTGACGCAGGCTCCAAATCATTTTAGTCACCTTCCTCTGAACAGCTTCCATTCTTTTTACATCCTTTGCAAGATACGGTCTCCAAAACTGAACACAGTATTCCAAGTGAGGCCTCACCAGAGACTTATACAGTGGCACTAGTACCCCTTCCTTTCTGCTGGTTAATTCCTCTTCGAATGCAGCCCAATATCCTCCTGGCTTTTGCCACCTCCTTGTCGCACTGTTTTGCCACCTTGAGATCTACAGAAATAATCACACCGAGGTCTTTCTCCTGCTCCGTGCACACCAACCTCTTGCCCCCTATCGTGTACATTTCCTTTGGATTTCTGCTACCCAAGTGCATGACACTGCACTTCTTCGCATTAAATCTCAATTGCCAAGCATCAGACCATTCCTCCAGCTTTTGCAGATCCCTCCTCATGTTCAGCACTCCCTTGGGGGAGTCCACTCTGTTGCAAATTTTCGTGTCATCTGCAAAAAGACAGACTTTTCCATTCAGTCCTTCAGCAATATCACTCACAAATACATTGAACAGTGCCAGGCCCAGGACCCGAACCCTGCAGCACCCCGCTAATCACCTTCCTTTCATCTGAGTGAGCTCCATTTACCATCACCTTCTGTCGTCTCTCAGTCAACCAATTTCTTATCCAGTTTACCACCTTGGGACCCATCTCCAAACTACTGAGCTTATTGATAAGCCTGCTATGAGGGACAGTATCAAAGGCTTTGCTGAAATCCAGGTAGATGACATCCATCGCGTGTCTTTGATACAGTTCTCTGGTCACCCAGTCAAAGAACTCAATCAGATTTGTCTGGCTAGATCATCCCTCGGTAAAACCATGTTGCCTCGGATCCTGTAACCCCCTTTTTTTGAGAAAGTTCACTATTCGCTCTTTCAGGAGTGTCTCCATTACCTTTCCCGCCACCGAGGTAAGGCACACGGGCCTGTAATTTGACACTTCTTCCCTGTCACCACTTTTGTGTAGAATTACGACATCAGCCATTCTCCAGTCCTGAGGAACCTCTCCTGTTTCCAAGGATCTGTTGAAAACATCCTTTAACGGCCCTGCAAGAACCTCTCTGCACTCTTTCAGTATCCTGGGATATATCCCATCCGGTCCCATGGCCTTGTCCACTTTCAGTTTTGCAAGTTGTTCTAACACCTCATCCTCTCCAAATGGTGTGGTATCTACCTCATTCCCATTTTTATATTTGGGAGTCACAGGTGGTCCTTCTCCGGGATTTTCTTTAGTAAAAACAGAGCAGATGTATTTGTTTAGCAATTTCGCTTTATCAATGTCATCACGACAGCTGTAAACAAGCCTCGAGACCTCTTCCAAATTGCCAAAAAACTAACAAAAGCACCGACCACCTCCGATCAACTCCCAGATATCCCCTCGGATCTCTTGGCCCGACAATACAAACAATTTCAGCAACCTCAACAACCTTACCGCAGCGCTACAGTCACAAAGACATACCCCAGTACCACCATAAACGCTGACTGGAATACATTCAATGAAACCTCAAAGGAAGAGATATCCTCCACTATCTCCTGTCTGAACCCCACTACCTCCCCGCTGGACCCCTGCCCTACGGAATGGATAAAGAAAACCAAGGAAGGCCTGAGTGCCCCACTAACTCACATCCTAAACGAATCCTTTAAACAAGGATACATACCGGATGCCCTCAAAACATCAATCATTCGACCAACCATAAAAAAGAACAACCTGGACCCCCTGGACCCCACCTCCTACAGACCAGTTGCAAGCCTCCCCCTCGCCACTAAGATAATAGAAAAGATAGTCCAACGCCAGCTTCAAGACCACCTGGACACCAATGACATACTTGATCCGCAGCAACACGGTTTCCGACCACTACGTGGAGTCGAGACCCTCATGACCATTCTAATGAACACCCTCATCATTGGAACCCAAGAGAAGAAATCAGGATACATCCTGATCTTCCTAGATATATCAGCGGCATTTGACACAATCTCCCACGAAATCCTCATACGCAGACTACAAACAATTGGAATCAAAGACACTGTACTCCAATGGTTCAGATCCTATTTAACCAACAGACAGCAACGGATCCGCACCCTCTCCACAACATCGCCCCCCTACCAACAACTACAAGGAGTACCCCAAGGATCCACCCTATCAGCCATGTTGTTTAACATATATCTCCGTCCACTATGCTCAATCATACGCAACCACAACATCAACTTCCACATCTACGCAGACGACATAATGCTCTACGCACCAATTACGACCACCAACCCAAACAACGACCAGCTATCAGCCTGCTTCAACGACGTAGCCAACTGGCTACAGGAAAACAACCTGTCCATCAACATAAAGAAAACCGAAGCCCTAATAGTAACAAAAGATCCCGACTTCAAACCACCTTCCCACCTCAACATGGGAACCACGCAAATCCAAATCCAGCCTCAAATAAGATATCTAGGCGTCATCATTGACCAAGCGCTCACCTTCAAACAACAAATCAACAAAACCGCTGGGACGATATTCCACAAAGCCAAAACTGTTCAACGCCTCCGACCCCTCCTAGAACCTCACGACTTCAGGACAGTAATGCAAGCTGTGACACTCCCTCATCTAGATTTCTGCAACATAATCTATCATGGACTTCCTGCCTCACACACCAACCCCCTCCGTACTGCCTTAAATACTACAGCGAGGATTATTCAGAATGCAAAAAAACGCGAGCACATCACCCCAATCCTAAGAGACCTTCACCTCCTTCCACTACAAGCAAGAATCAAGTACAAAGCTATCCTGCTCATCCACAAAACTATCCACCAAACACGGAACACCTCACTCCACTCCTTACTGCCTCGCCCATCCCACAACAGATCAACCAGACATTCCTCCAATAACTCTATCGTTGTCCCCCACAAAAGAACCAAATCCACACAACGGACCTGCAACAGAGCATTCAAACTCTATGCTCCATCCCTCTGGAACTCTCTACCAAACCACATCAGGAACAACGCTGACATCACATTTAAGAAACAGCTGAAGACAATCCTATTCCGTGAACATCTCTGAACAGAAGCACCACCATGACCTAATACATAGATTCAGCAGAAATATACATGTCCATGTCTACCCAAATCGTTAATTGTTGCCCCCTGGTGATGGCCCCCACCCTAAAGAAAAATTACCCCCCTCCCCTATGTTATATGTTACACCGCTTTGACCCGGTGAAAAGCGGGATATAAATGCAGTTAAATAAAAATAAATAAATAAATAAATAAAATAAATTTTCCACAAGTCCGTTCCCAGCACTTCTGAGCCCTGCAATTCCACCTCTGATCTTCTTCCTTTCCCAAATATACCTGAAGAAAGTTTTGTCACCGCACTTAACATCTTTAGCCATCTTTTCCTCTGCCTTTGATTTTGCTATCCTTATTTCTCTTTTTGTCTCCTTGAGTTTGGTCCTGTAATCATTTGTGTTCTTCTGTTTGCAAGCTGTGTTTTTTGCCCTTATTTGAGCAGCCACTTCTTTGGAAAACCAAATAGTTTTCCTTCTCTTGTTTTTATTTACTTTTCTTACATATTTATCTGTTGCCCCTTTTATTGCCTCTTTTAGTTTAGCCCATTGCAATTCCACTTCCCTTATCCCCTTCCACCCTGTCAGCTCCTCCGTTAGGTACTTGGCCATTTTGTTGAAGTCAGTGTTTTTGAAGTTGAGGACTTTGAGCTTGCTATGATTGGACTGCACCTTGGCTTTTATCTCAAACCACACCATGCGATGATCACTGTTGCTCACAGGGGCACTCACCCAGACATTTGACACGCTATCACTGTTGGTGAGCACCAAATCCAGCGTTGAGCTTTCCCTGGTTGGTTCCATCACCATTTGTCTAAGTAACGCATCTTGGATAGCGTCCTCAATTTTTTTGCTTCTTTCCAGATTTTCAGAAGGAGTAATCCAGTCCACATCGGGTAGATTAAAGTCACCCAATATGATTGCATCCCCCTTTGTTGCTATCTTGGCAATATTTATAATCAATTCGTTATCTCTCTTCAATTTGAGTCAGAGGTCTGTAGATTACAGCAGTATGAATGACAGTGCCATCTTCTTTTTCCAACACTATCCAGAGCGCTTCTTCTTTTCCCCATGCACCCTGCATTTCAGTAGCTTTAATATTGGTTTTGACATACAAGGCTACTCGTCCCCCTTTTCCATTTTCTCTCTCTTCTGAATAGATTATAGCCAGGTATGGCTATATCCCAATAATGTGATTCATTAAACCATGTTTCTGTAATGGCCACAATGTCCAAGTCCTTTTCCACCATTAGGGCTTCCAGGTCCTGAAGTTTGTTGGCTAAGCTACGAGCATTTGTGCTCATTGCTTTCCAGCATTTAACTGGCTTGTGTATATTTTGCATTGATTTTATTCTACCCACTTCTTCCCAGTTGCTTTTGATGTGTTGTTTAAAAGTGTGGTTGTTTCTGTTGTTCTGTTTTTGCAGGGGGTGACCTCCAGAACTTGACCTTCCCCGTCCGTTGCCCCCTTCTTCTAGTTTAAATGCAAATTCACATACTGCCTGAATTTTACATGTAGGATTCTTTTCCCTGCAACAGAGAGGTGTAGTCCATCAGCACAGTATAGTTTCTTGTTGGTCCATGTGTTTTCCCAGTCGCCAATAAATCTGAATCCTTCTCGTTTGCACCAGGTCTGGAGCCATGTATTAAAGCTGTTAATGCGATTTAGCCTTTTTGCCCCCTTACCTAGAACAGGTAGAACTTCTGAGAATGCTACAGTGTTAACAATGGGCTTGAGTTTTTCTCCCAGAGATTGGAAGTCCTTTTGGACCGTAGAGGCACTATTTCTAGCCAGGTCATTTGTACCCAAGTGGATGACAACATCAAGTTTGGAGTGTTTGCTTTCCGCACTAAGTTTTTGGGGACATTTCTGCCTTATACACGAATATAGATCAGGATGCAGCCCTTGCAATGGTATCTACGTTATCTTTATCATTGCCAGCTCGTCTGCCGAAAGAATTTGTCATTCATTTATTAACGATAGTTTTGAAGAATAATTTTTTTTCTGTTTGATACACAATTTTATCTACAGATTCACGGAATAACAATGGGAGCGTTGGTAGCCCCATCGTTAGCCACTTTGTTTATGGCCCAATTTGAACGCAAATTTCTTTATTCTTCTTGATGGTTTTTACATGTTAGATGCTGGACTCGTTATTTGGATGACATCTTTTTTCTTTGGGCAGATACGGAACAACATTTACAACAATTTTTTAAGTGGATTAACACATTGGATAGGGATCTTCAGTTTGTGCCAAAATACGATAAAACGTCTATTGAATTCTTGGATTTAGTAGTTTACAAGGAAGGAACCTTATTGCAGACCACTCTCTATCGCAAATCAGTCCAATGTAACACTTTACTACACTATCAGAGTTTTCACCCCCGGGCTTTGCGGAAAGGTTTACCAATGGGACAATTTCTTCGCTTACGTCGGATCTGTTCCACATTGGACCAATTTAAGCGGCATGCACGAGATCTCCGGAATCGTTTATATGAGAGAGGTTACCCTTTGGAGATCATTCATCGGGCTTATCGGAGGGCCCGATTTAATCACCCGGAATGGTGGGAGGATAGAGTGACTCCGTCCACCCCTCCGATGAAGTCTTTTGTGGGGATTCTCCCATATATGCCCAATTCATCACAAATTGTGAAGATTTTAAAGAGACATTGGGAAACTTTATCACTTCATGAGTGTTTTCGCAAACCTCTGATGTTGGCTTTCCAGAGGGGTCATAATATCGCTGACATGTTGATACATTCTCAAGGAGCTCGATGGGATAACTCTGATTGTGGACATTTTCAATGTGGGCAATGTGATTTTTGCAGTTCCACTTTGGAGGGTGTCAGTTGGCAGGATACCATTACTGGCACTATTATTTATAATCGACATCGGACTACTTGCAATAGTGCTTATGTGGTTTATATAATTTCTTGCCCTTGTTCTAAGGTGTACGTAGGTTGCACATCCCGTTCTATTAAGCGCAGGTTGCTGGAACATCGATCTCGTATTAGGAATAATGTACTGACTGCTCCGTTAACTCAACATTGCCTGGAATCGACACATGTCTTTGAAGATCTCACCTGGCGGGTTATTGATTTTATTCCGGCTCACGTACGGGGGGGGTGATCAGTTGAAAAAGTTACAATTTAAAGAACAATGGTGTATTTACACTCTCCAGTCTGTTACACCTGTGGGGTTGAACTTATCTTTGGATTGGTGGACCTTGATAGACTGATTCCTCTGTTTGCCCAATGATGGCCCGTTTCGTCATTTTGATGGGAATGAGGCAGGTTTAAAACTCCTGCAGGAGAATGGAATAATCAGGACGTTGATGGCGTGATGAAGAACTAAGAGGAACATAGTTCGAAACATGACGTTATGTACCTTCTTATGAACGTCTGTGAGTTGGAAGATTGATGTATTTGCTGTGATTCGGGAGACACAATGGACCATATGTACAGCTAAGTTCTTGGCGTTTTTCACTGGTGTATGCCAGGATAATGCGTTAGCGTATTATGAGTTGGGTCCGTTGGTGGTCTCTTTAAGTAACGAGGTTGATTTGTATCTTGCCTCGGTTTTCAAGGGTGATTTCACTCTTTTTAAATAAACACGATTAAAAGGAGGGTTTGCCACGAGAGAGGGGAAAGTTTCCCTCTTAGGGCAAACGATCCGACAAAAAAATTAGTTTTTGGTGAATGGGCTGAGAGAGTTTCATTCTTATACAACATAAGTACTATATTGAATGACTCGCGGTTAATAGAATTATCGTATTGGTTAAGGATTTAGCAATGCTAAAGAGGTCGCGTGGTTTATTTATCGAGCAGAGGAGGAGTTCCGTATGATGTTCTTTCATTTTTTCAGATATTTTCTCACGGTGTTGCTTTAAGGTGTTTTCGTAAATCATTTGGTCCAATATGGAACGAGATCGATGCCATTTTCTTTCGTGCTTTCTTAGAAGCTGAAGAGATGATCGTAATTCAGCAGAGAACCAAGGGGCTGGTTTTCTGTTTCTTGGTGATTTGGAGGAGGCTGGTGATTTATTTGAGGAAGGTAACTGTGAACAAGAATTCCGAGTGGTATACCATCTGTTGATCATATCGTCGAGGCTTTGAGCAGGTTGACGGAGTGCTGGAAGGGCGTTGTTGATGAACTCATCCCTGTCTAGGGATTTGAAGTGGGTTGTCATTCCTGATAAGGCTGTATTTGTTTGGCTGGTAGGGATTTGCTTTTGTTGGTAAGGGATTTGGGAGGAGATTAAGTTGTGGTCTGACCATGGGACAGGAGTAAATGAAAGGTTGATATTGAGGCTTGATTCTGACTGGGGGGCAAAAATGAGGTCAAGAGCGTTTCCCTTGAGGTGTGTAGGAGAGTTCACCATCTGTGTATAACTGAGATCAGTCATAGCATCGAGGAAGGTGTTAGCATAGGTGGGTTGTAGGGAAGCAAGGTTAAAGTCGCCGATCAACCAGTTAGGTTTACGTGGGTTTTCAGGGTTGCACGCCAAGTCTATTATGTTAGAGAGATCTTCTGGGGCGGAAGTCGGGGCTCTGTAGATGAGATTTATAATGATGTGCTTATTGGCTACAGACACTATGTCCATGTGCATGAGACTCGTAGAGGATAGTAGCTGGAACTGGAGATTAGTTCTTGCAAGAATGAAGACTCCACTTCCTTTCTGGTTGGTTCTGTGACATGTGTGTATTGAATAGTCTGGAGGGATGAGTTGATTTATGATGACTGTGTCTCTGTCTGACAGCCAGGATTCTGTGACCATAAGGATATCCAAGTTCAGATCAGTAATAAGATCGGTGATGGCTGGCCATTTTTTGCAAACTGAACGTGAGTTAATGAGGGCACACTTCAGATTACTATGTAAGAGAGTGGATTCAGACTTGGGGCTATAAGTGTCATTAAGGGATACATAAAGTAGGTGTGATTGTCTGATATGGTGTGCATGTGGTGATGTGTGATGGGAGCTGGTGTGATTTCTTATTCCCAGGCTGTGCAGGATAGGGATATAGTTCTGGGCGGGTGATAAAGCTGATGAATTCTGAATGGCGTTAGCCAGGAGGTAAAAACTAGAGATGGCAAATAAGGAGAAGGCCATGTTGAGGTTGCAAGGGGTTGTCAGCAGTGTTATCATTAAAGCTAGCAACAGTAGTAACAGATAGAGGGCACAGTAATAGTAGTTACTGGCAACAGAAATAGCGGGTTATTGGTAGCAGTAAAGACAGGCTACTGCCAACAGTAATAGCGTCAAAATAGCAACAGTGATAGCAGACTACTGGCCACAGTATGGCAGGTTACACAGGTACACTACCAAAAAACTGCCTCCAGTTTTGCAACTGATTCCTATAGATTTTGGGGTGCTGAATCCAGGAAAAATAGCCAAAATGTTCCATCACGTCACGTTTTCTTGCAAAATTAGATTTCTTACCCATATAAGGAATGTTCACATAATTTCTTTTTAGCCGACTGCAGTTTATTTTCTTGGCCCAAAATAGAGGTTGTAATGGTTAACTAACTAGAAACACTCCCTCATGATATTTTAGAGTGTTTTGTATTCATTTTCAGGGTGTTTAAAGGTTTTTTACACCTGAGATTACACCCGAAACGTGGAGCCACGTCGCAACTATATCAGCTGGCAGACTTTTGTAGTGCAGAGGAGAGCACGTTCCAAAAAGCTAAGTTTTGGATTTAAAATTTTTTTATCCATATCTTTAATAAAAAGGAATTATCACAGTGGTACCTGGACTGAATTCCTGGTACTTTGTTGCTGTATTCCGACAAAAAAAGTTTTTTTCTTGTGGGGGTGTTTGTTTGTTTTTCTGAGATCTATAATTTTTGGGTTGTATTCATTTTATACATTAACAGGACAATTGGGAGGCGGGGGGCTAAATCCAGTACTCGCGCTGGCGCATGTTCTTTCCTGTTCGCCTCGCCTCGTTCGCTCGCTCAAACACGGTGGTTGCGACATGAACGTTCCTGTCAAATTTCAGTTTCTTGCAAGTTCATTATTACCTTTTGTTTGCTCAGTCGTAATCCAGCTTTATTCCGAAGTGGTTCACTACAGTTGTAGTTTGCAGTGCTGTGTATTTGTGATGGCTCACAGAGCCAGAGGTTGCGTCAACTCTCCGGACAGTTTTTGTTTTATTTGTGGGGAATATACCGTGAAAAAGCGGCAGAGGAACATTTCTGCATTTATTAAAAAAGTATATTTCGCCTATTTCGGTTTGAAGTTAGGCGATCAAGACAAACTGTGGGCTCCTCACAAAGTGTGCAAGATATGTGAGGAAGATCTACGCTTATGGATGAAAGGTAAAAAAACAAGCATTTCGTTTCGGAATACCTATGATGTGGCGTGAACAAAGAGACCACAGCAGTGACTGCTATTTTTGCTCTTGCATTGTGAAGGGATACAACTTAAAAAATAAGAACGTAATAAGTTATCCCAACCTTCCCTCAGCAATTAGGCCTATGCCTCATAGCAACGAAGTACCTGTGCCTGAACCACCAAACTCTTTGGATCATATTTGTGTGGACGGTTCTGATCATGATGAGACTCATCAGATGGCTTTTCCCGATGAGTCCAGTACTTCCGAGTTTGAAACTGAACCAGATCCGAAACCTGAACTTTTCTCTCAAGCTGAATTGAATGATTTAGTCCGGGATTTAGGACTCCCAAAAGATGCTGCCCAACTGCTAGGTTCTCGGCTTAAACAGAAAAATCTATTGTCACCAGGAACAACTTTTTATTGGTACCGCAACCGCGAGACACAATTTTTGAAGTATTTCAGCAAAGAGGAAGATTTGGTATTTTGCAACGATATATACGGAGTGATGGAAAAGTTTAAACTCAAGTATGATCCTGCTGAATGGCGGCTGTTCATTGATTCGTCAAAAGACAGCATAAAAGGTGTTCTTCTTCATAATGGCAACACATTCGCTTCAGTTCCTATTGCTCACTCTGTTATTCTCCAAGAAAAATACGAGAATTTGGCCCTGATTCTTCAGAAGATTCGTTATGATGAGCATAAGTGGATGATTTGTGGAGACTTTAAAATTCTATCCATGCTATTAGGGCAGCAATCCGGTTTCACCAAATATCCCTGCTTCCTTTGCTTGTGGGATAGCCGGGCCTGCGACCTACACTGGGGGAAAAAAGACTGGCCAATTTGGGAGCATTTGAGACCCGGTGAGAAAAATGTTCTTCATGAGAGCTTGGTACCTCGTGATAAAATTCTATTACCACCTCTCCACATTAAGTTGGGTCTCATTAAGCAATTCATCAAGTCCCTTCCAAAAGATGGTGAGTGCTTTTGGTACCTTTGCTCAAAGTTCCCCCGACTTTCTGAAGCAAAGCTAAAGGAAGGAGTGTTTGTTGGCCCTGATATAAGGAAACTCATTTCAGATGGAGCATTCGCTGAAACGATGTCTGAGAAGGAAAAAGAAGCCTGGGATTCCTTCAAGGATGTTGTTCTCAAATTCTTGGGGAACAGGCGGGATGAGAACTATAAGGATATTGTTGCCAGGATGCTCAATGCCTTCAAAGAACAAGGCTGTAACATGAGCCTGAAAGTCCATTTCTTGCACTCCCATGTGAACTACTTTCCCGAAAACCTGGGGGCGTACAGTGAAGAACAAGGTGAAAGGTTTCACCAGGACATCAAGGACGCAGAGAGAAGGTACCAAGGAAGATGGAACACCACTATGATGGTTGATTTCTGCTGGTTGCTGCTGCGGGAAACCCCAGATGAAAAATACGCCAAGCAGCGCACCAAGAGAAGCATTCGGGGGAAGAAGAAACGGGCCCACCAGGAGATTGATTGACCCAAGAATGACTTTAAAATCTAAACTGTGTTGACAAATATCGTGTTTTTACTAAACTTTGAAATAAAAATTTGCTAGTTATTACCACAGTGTCGGATCTCATTTATTAGAATTTTATTTTCACACCATCGGGTGTTTGTCTTCATGTATTGCAATGGTGCGGTTTGCGTTTTCTATTCTTACATACATACCTGTACAACATTTTTTGCACATTTCTTTGCTTTGCTTTGTGTCTAACCTTGCTCTTATATGCTCAATGTTTGTGCACATGTATGTGGCTGTTTTAAGTGCAGACAATTTTGCTACCATCACAGTGTGTTTTGTTGACATTACTCTATTCTTATGTGCTGCCTTGTTACAATTTTCTTTATTCTTATTTGAATAACTACTAAACAATTAGTATAAAGAATTCATCCAAGAAACTTTTATCTCGATCGCACTCAATCTGAAACGTTCACCTCAAACTGCTAACCCAATGTAGCAAAAAATCTGTACGTGATGGAGCAAATTGGTTACCAGATTTGGATTCAGCGCACCAAAAAACGTAAAAATCAATCGAAACATTAGAGGCAGTTTAAAAAAAATTTTTTTTAGTGTACCTGTGTTATTGGCAACAGTAAAAGTGGTCAAAATAGAAACAGTGAAAGCAGACTACTGGCACAGTAATGGCAGGCTACTGGCTACAGTAAAGTGATAGCAGACTATTGACTACAGTAGAAGTCGGGCTGCTGGCTACAGTAGTAACAGTTAAAATAGCAACAGTGATAGCAGACTACTGGCAACAGTAATGGCAGGCTACTGGCTACAATAAAAGTCAGGCTGCTGTCAACAGTAATAGCAGTCAAAATAGCAACAGTGATAGCACACTACTGGCAACAGTAAAGGCATGCTATTGGTAATGGTAACTTTTTTGTTCTTTCAGTTAAGGTGGTGTTTACTTGCAGTACTTGTAGAGTCCATAGGGAAGGTGGCTGTGTTGTTGGTGAGAGTGAGCTCAACCATGGGGAGCTCAAGCTGCTGGTTAATTGTGCAGATGAAGATGGATCCTTTGGGTAAACGACGATGACTGGGGTTCCGAAGAGGTTTCTTGTGTATCTCGATGTGGGCCGCTGCCTAAGGGCCGTGCCAAAGGGCCCTCTGGTGAGGCCCTCAGGCGCGGGTCCGCAAGGCGCGGGTCCACCCGTCAGTTCCTCCACACATAGACACCAGAAACAGAAACATGCCACACATAGACTCCAGAAACATTTTTTAAGTAGAAGATTTCTACAGGTCTCATGCTTGACAATCCATCCAAGGTGTACATATCGTTACAGCTGCATGTCCTCTTGCATTTTCTTTACACTTTCCCCATACTAGGTCACACCCAAGCTGAGTTTTAATACCCTCCATGCCAGCCCCTATTACTGTATATAAGTTCCACTTTGTTCTTGTGTATAGTTGTTAATAATATGACTCTGGTTTAATGTAACAGTTAATTTATCATTACATCTTCACTCGTTTTACTGTATAAACTTCATGTTTTCAACGTAAACCGCTTTGATTGAAGAATAAGGCGGTATAAAAAAAACAGTTAGATAAAAATATATATGTTATATAGCTTGTGAACTTTTACACAGAAACAACTTGCAGCACAATACCTGTTTGGATAAAATCGTGAAAGGGCACAAGGAAAACAGTTAATATCTTGTGAAACTTTGAAATGTGCTTTAAAGTTATTTTAAAACAATTGTCCACTGTGTTTCTCTTTCATTTTTAGAACAATATCACAAATTACCACACGTACACACTGAAAACAATTTGGTTCAAACTGGCTCTAATGTCAAAAAAACTAACCCAGAAAATGGAGTCAGGTACTATTTTTTCTTCATAGGCATGCAAGATTGAATCAGGTACACAAGTGAGTAACATCATCCGATGGCAGTGGGGCAGAACAACTTTCCCAAAGTTCAGAAATAATGTAGCATTTTAAGCATGTTTGGGTCTTCCTTTGTATAAGTCTCCTCGATTTTGTTTTGTTTTGTTTTATTCCCATTCTGCCAAACAGATGCTTCCAGATCGTCTTGCTTGACCAGTCCAGACAAGTGGGTTATGTCTCTCTGTCAGCAAATGATGGAGACGGAGAAAACCTAGAAACTTCCAGTGACATCACCACTGGTATTAAAGCTGGTTCATCTAGAGGGCACCCTCCAATATTTCTGTCTCCATCAGATGGTGGCTGCTTTACTGGTGCAGCTTGAGTATTAACTTTGAGATTAAGATGTTCCTGGGCAGTCATCCAGAGGGGCATCTTTCCAGTGGAGCTTGGAGAGGGGCGTCTCTCCAGTGGAGCTTGGAGAGTGGACATCTCCAGGCTGTATCAGAGTGGATACCCCACTGGTGTTTCCTGCTAGGAGAGGCGGCCGTGCTTCGCTTAATTCCTGAATGGCCGGTTGAGCTCTGCGGCCTTTCTTAGGCTTCTTTTCACAGCCTTCCATTCAAGTTAATTTTATTTATTTATTTTTTACTTTCTTTGTGTGACCTCTCGCCCCCCTCCCCCCAGTCTGCAGAGCCTTTGGCTCTTTAAGCAAAGTGCAGAATTTGGGAGGTGTCTTTATGGTCTTCCATTTTGGAGGTGACCTCTGGTGACTGCCTCTTCAGCCCAAGGCCAGTTCCCGCTGCTGAATGCTGTGAGTGAGTGAGTAAGACTGCTTCCTTGCCGGCCTTTTGGGCAGCCGTGATCCTGGTTGGTTTTTCTGCCATTTGCGAGGGAAGCCCAAAGAGGAGCTGGGGCATGTCTAGTGTCAGTAGCAGATGTGGATCATAGATTGTGTATTCGAGCATGTGCTGCCTAGTACCTCTGCAGGTTGGCAGCGGGCCTGTGAGGGGGTTGACCCAGTTGGCTGTTTGCTGTTTGTGCCAGCATTGGAAGATACAGCTTTCTTGTTTAAGAAAAAAAAAAAAAAGCTGCTCCCAGCTGCTCCTGCTGCCTCTTCAGGAAGATAACTTGCTTCAGGTTCTGCCTTTGCCTAGACTGAGCCCCTAGCAGCATTTGCGGTGCGCAGTGGAAGCCTGAAGGCAGATGTTATGCTAAGGTGGAAGCACGCATGGGTTGGAAACACTGCCATTTTGTGCACCCTGCATTGCTTTTTTGGCAAGGTTCGGCTGGCACTCCAGGGGCGGTACAGAGACTTTCCCACAGCCTTGCTGTTTTGAACAGGAAGGTGTTAATGAGGAGAAAATCCCATATGTGAGGACTGACTTACTGCTTGTTCCTGGAGAAAGCATAGTTACTCACCTGTAACAGGTGTTATCTGGGGACAGCAGGAATCAGTCCTCACAACCGTCCCTCCTCCCCTTGGAGTTGCTTCTTTATTCTATTTTATTTTTGCCAACTTTGGATGACTTCCAGTGATGTCAGGTGGTGAAATGGAAGCCTTCTGAGGGAGCTATGGGGCGATCTGCAGGAAAAGAGCAATAGTGAGAGGTGAGACCCCAAACTGTGAGCAGCTAATGGCACAGAAGCGTTTGAAAGGGGCAGGGGGCGATGTCCATGAAGAAGAGGCTGGCGGAATACCAATTCGCTTATGTGCAAGCCGCAACAGCCCAAACGATGGATAACGAAGACAAAATGGCGCCCAAAGAAAACGAGAGCATTGTAGCTGGATCAGAGCATATCGGGGGCCCAGAGGCGGTTGAGACATTGAAGGCATGGCTCATAGAATTCAAAGAGGATCTTAAAGCAGAAATGGGCCAATTTAAGACTAAATTGAAGGAGACCCTGGGGGCCATAAGACAAGACCTGAGGGTTCTAGGGGCAAGAGTGGAGGAAAATGAAGATCAACTGGAACAGCAGGCAGGCATGCTGGGTGAACTGCGGTCTTGCTGGGCTTAGCTGAAACAAGCACACAAACCTTTAAAGGAAAAAAGGAGGACATAGAGGATAGGTCACGACGCTGCAAAGTATGCATAGGGGGGATCCCTGAGGAGCCACAATTTAAGGACTGCGAAGCGGTGCTGCTACAAATATTTGGTGCATTGTTGAAGAGGCTGAACCCACAGTTGAATGGGATGAACGGCAGCTGCAAATGGATAGAGCGCATCAGGCCTGGGTCCTGCACGGGGCAATAAACCACGTGATGTGATAGCCTGCATGAGATCCTTTAAGATGAAGGCGAAGCTTCTAGCAGTATCCTGTAAACTGGGGCCCTTCAAGTGGGAAGGGAATACAATCAAGCTGCTCCAGGATCTGTCGGCAGGCATACTCCAGCGCCAGCAGGAATTGCGAGAGATAACATTGCTGTTGCGCAAAGAAGGTTGGAGATATAAATGGTTGTATCCTTTAATTTATTTATTTAACATTTAACATTATATACCGCCTTTCATGATATCAAGGCGGTTTACATTGAACAAACTGAAATTACATTGAACAGGGCATTGTAACTTGGAGATAACTATTTTACAGGGAACATGGGCTATGGAGGGTTAAATGGCTTGCCCAAGACTACAAGGAGCACCTGTGGGACTAGAAACCCCAGTCCTTCCGGCCCAAGGTTGCTGTCCTTGGACTATTAGTGACTGTCCAGGCATTTCTCGCCGACTCATGAGCGTGGGTGAAGTATGGCAACTACTTAAGGACTTGGGAGTGCAGAATCTACCAGAGGCCACATCAAGTAACCCGCCAAAGAAGCGGAGGCCACCCTCAAAAAACACAGGGCTGAAGTGGCAACGTGTGGTGAATAAAAGCAGAAGATTAACCAGGCTGTTGAAGGGCAAGGAACAGCATTCTACAGCTGGGGAACCTGGACCCTGAGAAGCATGTTGGGACATAAGGGAGTTTAAACCTTAAGTTTTGTTGAAGTATATGAGTGGTTCTGGAAAAGAAATGTTGAAAGTAAGAGGGGGGATATCAGGAAGCTATAAAGGGGGTAAGGGTTTATTTGTGCTGCAGAACACTGTGTGGAAGGAAGGAATGACAGGGTAAGGATCAAATGGTGGGCAACATTTGGGAGGGGGGAGTACCTAGCCCGTGGGCACTGGCTAAAAATAGCTGGGTCACGAGGGGAGGAGGGGGAGGGGGTGAAATAAGGGGGTGACTATTGAGGGAGGATGAGTGTGGGAAAGGGGGGAGACGGAAGGAAGGGTTAGGCATAAGGGTAGTAGCGGGAAGCGCCCAGAGCTATGTCACTGGGTACAGATCAATGACTCCGGAGGGAGTAGCAAAGCATGGGGGGAGAGGTGGGGGAGGGAGGTGAGGTTCCAGTATAAGGAGGAGGGGGTCAGAAGGAAGTAGACCAGTAATTCCTAAATTGAATTGATGGTATGGATAGGATCAATAAATACTAAGGGGCTTAACAAGCCACACAAAAGGCATCAAATGTTTAGAGAAGCAGAGCGGTTGGGATGGGAGATTATACTTTTACAAGAGACCCATCTGAGGAGAAAGGATGAAGGATTTTTAAGGAGGGTGGCCTACCCAAACCAGTATTTTGGAGGTCCCCGGGGAGAAAGGGAGAGTAAAATGGGGGGTGTAGCATACTACTAAGGAGGGGCTGTACTTTTCGGGTTGGTGATGTAGTACGGGACAAAGAGGGAAGGATTTTGCTACTTAGAGGGGATTGGCAGGGAGAGAAGGTAACAGTAGTCAATGGATATGCGCTCAATGAGAGACAAGTAACCTTTTGGAAGGGGGTCCGGAAACTGCTTACTAGGTATGTCCAAGGGAAGCTGATATTAGGGCGGGATTTTATCTTAGCTCTTCATCCAAAATGGGACAGGCAGTCCAGGGGAGGGGAGGGAAACAAAAAGGCAAGAGGGGTGGTGAATCAAATCATGAAAAAGTATCATCTTGGGGACACCTGGAGGCAACAACATAAGGGTGTAAAGAATATACTTTTTATTCCAAGTCCCAGGGGCACACCTGAGAGAGCTTCAGAGGAAAGTAAACCAGTTTATTTGGAGGAAAAGGCCACCCCGGATAGTGAGAGCTGTTATGTACAGACAGGGAGAGGAGGGCGGGCTGGGGGTACCAAACTTCCAAGCATATTACTGGGCTGCCCAGGCCCAGCTTGTGATGGATTGGCGAGGAGGGGTAAGAAGTGAAGAATTTTGTGGCTATGGAAGAGGCCTTCGAAGGGGGGAAGCCATTGGAGTGCCTACCATGGATGGGGAAGGGAGAAAGAGGAGCTAAGGTGCAGGATAACCCATATGTAAGTCATGTGCTGCAAATGTGCGATAAAGTTAGGGAAGCAGAAGGAAAGGGGCTAGGAGCTCAGTTTTCTTTAATGTGGGAGTTATGCTATATGAAGGAATTTCTGCCCGGGAGGGTCTATAATAAGTGAGCAAGTGCAGGGTTAAAGTGGTTTTACCAATTTGTGGAAGGGGGGGGATGGGTATCCTTTGAAGATTTATAGGAAGAGTATGGATTGAGAGAGGGGGACAGATTCTTTTATGGGCAGGTAGTGCATTTCCTAAAGCAGAAAATAAGGAAGGGAGGCCTAGAGAGGGACATCACGCGGTTGGAAACAAATACAAATATTGGAACTATGAAAACTGTTCAATAAAAAATATAAATACAAAAACTGTTCCCATCATCCTAGGGAGTTTCACAAGGTTCATCATTATCTGCTCTACCTTTCAACCTCTACATCCAGCCCATCTGTGATATCATCAGACAACACAACATCCAATATTCTCTCTATGCCGACGACATAATGATCTACACCAATATCAACCTCGATAAACCTGACTTCACAACAATAACTACTTGCCTTCAGGACATGTCAGAATGGCTCACCCGTAACAACCTCAATATCAACTACAAAAAGAGAGAGCCTCTTATCATCTCTCGCAATAACACCTTCACCCCACCCCAATTCATCACCCTTCCCAACATAACCATACCTATCAAGAATGAGGTGAAATACTTAGGAGTCATCCTGGACCCGCAACCTGAACTTCCAAGCCCACATCAGCAAGACCACCAGAAGCACATACCACAAACTAGCCGTCCTAAGAAGACTCAAACCCCTCCTCAGTCAAGAACACTTTAGAACAGTCTGACAGGCAATAATTACACATATACTGGACTATTGTAACTCCCTGCTCCTCGGCCTACCAAATACATCCATCTGACCCCACCAGATGGCTCAAAATACTGCTGCTCACATCATTACTGGATCCTCAAAACACCAGCACATCACCCCAGTCCTGAACCAACTGCATTGACTCCCGATAGCCTCTCGAATCATTCATAACAGCCCTCAACATATACAAAATCCAACACAACCTAACCCCACCCACCCTCAAGACTCTAATCAAAGCTAATAATAACATACATCCCAGACGATGCAGCACACTGGACACCATCCAGACATCCAGCAACTATCTTAAAACTACCCAATCCACATCAAATAGGGCACTGTCTCTAGCAGCACCTGCCATCTGAAACTCCCTTCCAAATGACCTGAGAACCACCCACGATGCCAAGGACTTAAGGAAGAAGCTCAAAACCCACCTCTTCAAAGAACACTATGGAGCCATCGCATACTGATCGCATCCCCTCTTCTCCCTTCCCCCCCCCCAACTCAGTCTTTTCGATGTCCATATAGGACTCATTGCCTTTAACCAATGTACATATGTAAATATTCCTCCCTTGTAAATAGTTAGCCTCAAGTACTCCTTGCCCCCTCTATTGCATGCTCCCCCAGATCTGCCCTTGTAATGTATCCGCAGCTCAACTTGTAACATGTTAGTTCTTATGTAAACCGTTCTGATTGTACAATAAGGCGGTATATAAAACCAGTTAAATAAAATAAATAAATAAGACTGAGCTTCTTATCTTTCCCCCTAAACCCACTTCCTCCTTTCTCTCTTTCTGTGGATAATACTTCATCCTCCCTGTTTCCTTGGGTCGCAACCTTGGAGTCATCTTTGAATCCTCTCTCTCTCATCTCCAGGAACAAGCAGGAATGTAGTCTTCACATATGGGTATCGTCAGTACCGACGGAGCCTGCGCGGGAATGCTCCCCAGCGTCCAATTAGAAAGCTTTTGGGAGCATCCCACAGCGCCTACGTGCTGCCTTTCCGCCTTTCCCAACTGCCTCTCTCCAGTTCTTCGTTTTCTGTGGAGCCAGCAGGTCGTTGTTCCTGTCACCGCAGAAAACCTTTTCCTTATTCCTTCTTTTTTGTGGTCGCGTCTGCCTTCCTCGACGCTATACTGGTACCGCCGGTTCTCTTTTGTTTAAAAATAAATAAATAAATAAATAAATATTTATTCTATTTTTTTTATAAACTTTATTTAAATCCACCAACAAGTTAAAGCAAAACATCATACAAACGTCTCCACGGGGGGGTGTACTCTGATCCCCGCCGGGAGTCAGCATGCAAAAAATATAATAGGTGGTTTATTTACATTTTATCCCATCCCGCCCCCCCATCCCCCCTCCCACCAACCGTCCCACACTCCACTACCAACATCCTAAACCAAACAGGTCGTCAAAGGGCAGCTCGGACTGATCCACCACCACTCTCCCTGGCCAAACTCACTCAACTCCCCAACTGAAGGGTTTCATTACGACTGCGAGCCCCGAGTTGCTGAATATAAGGTTCCCAAATTGACAGGAACACTGTCCAACGCTTGGCACTGCCCTGCGCTAGCCACCGCTCCATTAACATCAACTGATGAAAGCTGTTCCGCCATTCACAAAAAGTAGGCGACTGGCGTTCTCTCCACAGACTGAGAATCGGCCCTTTACCCACCAAACAGTCCTTCCGCAATAGCAAACGTTCCCCTGCTTTTGCAGGCCCGGGGACCGCCATCTGATCCAATACTACAAAGGAGCCAATCCATCGAACACGTTGTTGTAGCAGTGTACTGAGAAAGTTGCATATCCGAGCCCAGTAGGAACGCACTCCCCGACATCCCCACCACATATGTAACAGAGTCGCCAAGGACTCTGAACAACGTGGGCAAGAACCATCTGTCTCCAAGCGACTTCGCAGTGCACGCCGTGGCGAAAAGTGAGCTCTAGTCACGCATTTAAATTGGATCTCCCTCCAACGCGCCCCTTGCGCCACACGGACAATCCTTTTCAATGCCGTACAGACCAATCCCGGGGCCACCTCCCCACCCAATTCAGCTGCCCAAGCCATTTCAACTCCACTATAATCGGGGAGAGCTCTATACTGATCTAAGCAGAGCTTCAATTTAGAAATCGATGGTGGACGCTCCTCCCCCAACTGAAAAAATTCCAAGATACGGGCCGACCGCTCGATTTGCAGCGCGCCGCGCGGCAAGGAGGCCACATAATGGGAGACTTGTACGTAAGCAAAGCAGTGGGTAGTGGCCAGATCATACTCCCGACTCAAGGTCCTAAAGGACTTACATCTTCCCTCAGGGTCTACTAAGTGCCCCACATTCCGGATACCTCGTGACCACCAGTCCCGAAACACCACCGTCTCAGACCCAGGAGTGAATTGGGCGTTCCCCCGTAATGGTAACCAGCTGGAAACCCTCCACGATTCATTCCAGTTTTTATTAAGCTGCTGCCAGGTACGCCGAACAGAATCCACCAATGCACTCCGCCGAACAGAATCCGGTAGGTCCCTATACGTCCCATGCAAGATCCCCAACAAAGTCGCGGGAGCCACTAAGCACTCCTCCAAGGCCCTAGGTGTATATGCTTCAGTCCCTCCTAACCAATCTCCCAAGTGTCTAGCTTGACAGGCCAAAGCATACATCTTCAAATCGCCACTTTCCCAACAACCGACCCCACTGGATACGCACCCTCTTCCCCCGCCAAAGAAACGTCTTAAGGGAAGCTTCCACTCTACGCAAATCCCGACCCAGCAGCCAGACCGGCAGGGTTTGCAACCAATATATAAGATTTGAGGTAAAATAATCATCTGCACTGCCGCTATTCTCCCGGCCAAAGACAATGGGAGGGATTCCCAGGCTTTTAGCTGCACAACCAAATGCCTCAGGATACGATCCAAATTACGCCTATATAACTCTTGTGGTCTTCCAGTCAATACTATGCCCAAATAGACAAACTCCCCATCTGCCCATCGTAAAGGGAAGGGCCCCCCCCATGAGCCTCGGAGATGCCCCAAAACATCCACTGCTTCAGACTTATCCTTATTAATACGAAGGCCTGCAAATGCCCCGAATCGCAGGAGTTCCTCCAATAGAGGTTGCAGGGAACTGGCCGGGGAGGTCAAATGGACTAACAAATCGTCCGCAAATGCCGAAATAATAAATTCCTGCGATCGCATCTTCACTCCCTTTATCGTTCTTGAGGTCGCAATAGTACGGATCAGGGGATCTAGTGAGAGAACAAATAACAAGGGCGAGAGAGGACAGCCTTGCCGCGTACCCCGTTCTAGCACAAAATCCTCCGATAACAGTCCGTTACACAAAATGCCTGCCGTTGGTGTGACATACAAACTCTGTACCATTTTACAGAAGGCAGCCCCTATGCCATAGTGCGGCAGGAGTCTCCAGAGATATTGCCAGTCCACCCTATCGAAAGCTTTTTCTGCATCAAAACTAACCAGTAACGATGGAATTTGTTGGGCATGCACCCACTCCAGGAAAGCCAGAATTTTCCGTAGATTCCGAACTGCATAACGCCCTTTTACAAAGTCCACTTGTGCGTCATGAATTAAATGGCCCAGCACACCCGCCAACCTTTCGGCCAGAACTTTCGCAAGCAATTTAAGATCAAAGTTAAGGAGGGATATAGGTCGATACGAGGCCGCTAACATCGGGTCTTTACCCGGCTTCGGGATCAGGGTGATATGAGCATGATTCCGCCCCCAACGGAATGCTCCCCTCTCCGCCCGCCTACTAAAAACCTCTCGCAACAATGGACTAACACAATCACCCAGGATTTTATAAAATTCAGCACCTAGCCCATCCGGTCCTGGCGCCTTATAGCAATTGGCAGAGGAGATTACTGATTGTATCTCTTGAGGGGTAATGGGTAGATCTAAGACCTCTCTCTGTTCCTCAGTGAGCTGGGGGAGCTCCAAAGCATTCACATAGTCCTGCATCGCCTCACTGGGTCCAGATTCCGCCTTATATAAAATTTGGAAGAAACTGCGAAAAACCTTTGCAATTTCCGCACTCTCCTTATGAACGCCTCCCTGAGCTTCCCCTATAGCCGCCACATAGGCAGAACCCCGCCGAGCCCTCAAACAGCGAGCCAACAACTTGCCAGGCTTATCTCCAAAGCAATGCAATCTATAGCGATAATACAGGACTGACTTCTTAGCTCGCTGATGTAACAGCTCATTGAGATCAATCTGGGCTTCCCATAACTGTTTCTTATTCAAGGGCGACGGCATATGAGCACACCTACGACGAAGTTTAGTAACCTGGCGTTCAAGCAGGATAATGCGCTCGGCCATCATCCGACGCTTCCGAGCAGTGTATCCTATAATATCCCCCCGAAGGACCACCTTCGCTGTCTCCCATACCAATTCGGGATCGTCCAAGTGATCGTGGTGATCACTGATGAACTCCTTCCACCTCCGACGTATAAACTGGTGGAACTGCCCGTCAGAATACAATTCTAAGGGAAACCTCCACAGACGCGTCCGAGTCACATCTCTTCCCCAATGCAATTCAAGCCAGACCATCGCATGGTCAGAGACTTCCAGGGGACCAATCTGGGCATCCTCCGTGTGAGCAAACAAGGTCCCCGAGGTCAACACATAATCTATGCATGCACTAGTGCCATGCGCCCTGGATTGATGCGTAAAGTCTCTTTCTAGGGGATGCATCAATCGCCAGGGATCGAGCATACCTAATCTCTTACAGAACCGTTTCAGCATCTGAGAGGGCGCCACCCTCTCTCGCCCTCCTCCCCCCCTAGATGTATCCAGGTCCACATCGAGGACTCCATTAAAATCCCCCCCCCCCCAGAATCACGAGACAATCTGGAAGTTGCTCCACTTTTGAGGCCAAACCACTATAAAAGCTCGGGTCAGCAACATTGGGACCATAGAGGTCCCCAATAATCACCGGTTTCCCCTCTAAGTGACCATATATCAACAGAGATCTACCCATATTATCAGCTAAAACAGTCTCCGCCACGAATCGTATTCGTTTATGAACCAGTATAGCTACTCCACCCTTATGGCCCTGAGCCGGAGATCCCCAAACTTGGCCCACCCAATTCCGACAAAGTTTACTATGCTCAGCAGCCGTCTGGTGGGTTTCCTGAAGTAATGCGATATCACACTTGTGCCGGGCCAGTGCCTGCAGTACTTTATACCGCTTAATAGGGTTCCCCAGTCCACAGACATTCCAAGTAATAACTTTCAGAGCGATGGAGCAGTGCCAAGGTTCCACCACATGAATATCACCAGTCGTACTTGAGGGACTCCCCCAGCCTGAAGCCCCCCATCAGCCAATACGAAGAGATCGTGCCATCTGCAATTAGATAGTGGAGTGTGCACTATCCCCACCCCTCGCCTCCCCCTCACTCCCCCCCCACCCCCCCATCCTCCCCAAACTCTCAAGTCCACCCATATGCTGGACAACTTCCCTTGGCAAACGGGATCGCCCCATCAACCCCAAGAAGCAATGCCTACCGACTAACCTAAATATAGCACCCTGCATTTAACCGCTACAATACAGATAATCCAGAGCCCTCCTCCGCCCCCCCCCCACCACTCTCCCGAGACCCGACCCCTCTTAACCTATGCCCACGCTTTAACACACAACACCCTACAGGCCCTCCCTCTTATCCGGTACCAACCTCACTTATCCCACCAAGCCTATAGCTCCTTTCCCCCCCTATAGGGCTCTGCCCTTCCCCACCCTGGCAGCCCCCTGCACATCAAGCCATGTGGCCCTGTTATACCACTGCAGTCAAGGAAAACCCGCTTCACAGTACGCAGCCGAAGCCACCCGAAGAACCCTAGCCGTACTCCACCCCAGGTCGCTAAGATTAAAAAAAAAAAAAAAAACACCTTCAAGCGTAAGGCAGCAAGGGGGGAGACGCCACCCAGATCTTAGGCCCCTGCAGCAGTAGAAAAGAGGCATCGGCAAGAGCATAGGATGAATAAAGCAAAGCAGGCTCCCTCTAACACTCCTGTCAATCATACCCCCTCCACACACACACACCCCCCCACAAGCTTCCACCCCCTGCAATCAATCCAGCCATTAAGTTCCCTCAGATAAATACCATCATCGGAGTGCTAGCTTTTGTACTGCAATATCGGGCTAGTCAGACCTCCCAGGTATCCCCTTCTACAAAGGCCCGCCTCCCACCTTTAAATCCCCCCCCCTACCCGCACACATTCCAAAACCCGGGTTTCCCCCCCCCCCCCCCCCCCGGTTCTCTCGCCGGCCTTTGGCACCTAGGATCGTGCAGGCCGCTGTTCTCCCCTTGGCCCTCCACTACTTCCCAGGTAAATAAACAAAAACATCTATACAAAGAGAGGAACAAATGGGCACCTTTTACACAACTAAACCCCCCACTACTAACCTTCCAGCAGCCCTCCACCCTTCCCACAGTCAAATTCCCATGTATCCCAATCAGCCTGCAAGGAAACAGCACATAGAAAAATAAAGACAATTGGAACAGATTAACAAATGTACAATGTCGCCATCCGAGTAGCAAGGGTTACAAAGCTAATGAAACTTTGTATCGCTATGTGGCAAACCACGCTGGATTCAGGAACAAGAGTTACCAGGCAGCATTGAGAGCAACGGGGAATCAGCTGCTAAATGCTAAGTCCACAGCAGTCTCTAGGGCCCTCTTTTCCCATTGGGACATCCAGACACCTCTCTCTTGACCCCCCAAGAATCACGAGGCCGCCTGGGCAGTCAGGGTCTCCAGAAGTGCAGTAGCCTCGGCCGGGGTCGCTAAATAGCGAGTCTGCCCTTGAATCTCTATCCGCAACCGGGCAGGATACAGCAACGAGAAACGCGCACCCTGATTCAACAGTTGGGTACACACCCCGGAGAAGGCCCGACGCTGCTGACTGACAATTGCCGAATAGTCCTGGAACACCAGAATCGGTTCAGAGTCCTGTTGGTGTCTCCGTCGGGCCCGAGCAGCTTTCAACACCTCTTCTTTTTGCCGATAGTCCAAAAAGCGGGCGATTACCGCGCGCGGCCTCCTCGCCTGTTCTCTGCGTTGGCCCAGCCTATGCACGCGCTCCAACTTAATAGGGTCATCTCTCGGGCCTGGCAGTAGGCTCCCAATCCAGGACTGCAAATAGCCATACAAGGCACCATCTGCGACACTCTCTGGTATTCCAATAAAACGCAGGTTTTTGCGCCGACCCCGATTTTCCAGCTCATCCAGTTTATCCCCCTGCTGTTTCACCAGGGTCTCCAAGGCCACCACCTTAGCTACCAGGGATTGTTGGGTGTCTTCCACATCAGAAACTCTAGTCTCAGCCTGATCCAGTCGTTCCACCACATCCTGAACCACTGCGGCACTCACCTCCGCTACCAGATCAGTTGTGCCACCAGCTTTCGGGCTAGGTGGTGGGCCCTCCGCCATCTTACTCTACGTGGCGCGAGGCTTCTCCTTTCTGGGCATTTTCGATGCCATCGGGTTGGTACCGGCAGGTATACCACTTCCAGCACTGATTTATAGCCTCCGTAGGATATAGTAAATAGGCACTTGCGGTTAAAAGCCACTATTGCAGGATTTTAAAGCCCTTTTACGGGGCAGATTACCCGGAGCTGACCGTAAGACGTCCGATCAGCTCATTGCCCAACCGGAAGTCTATATATTCTATTTTTTTCCAAACTTTTCTTCTCGGGTGCACGCGCCTTAGGCCCAAAATTTCCTCCACTATGGAAAAACCCGCTTCGGGTTTCAAAAAGTGCACCAAGTGTGGCAGTACCATCTCCGTCACCGACACCCATGAGTGGTGTCTCAAATGTTTAGGTCCTGACCACTCCATCTCCGAGTGTATGGCTTGTGCCATGATGTCCAAGAGGGGTGGACAAAATCGAGCTGCTAAGCTCAGCGCCCTTTTTCCCTCCGATGCAGCTTCTGTGGCATCAACGTCTTCCAGGGCTTCGTCTTCCTCCCATGGATCTCAGGTAACCAAACATAAGTCCAGCCGGTCCTCAAAGGGTAGATCTCCTTCCAAGCATCGAGATGCCTCTGGCGTTGCCCTTGAGGGTTCTGTACCGGCAAAATTGCCCCGGCGGGAGGCTTCGGCTTCCAAAGCATTATCGGGGCTCCAGGATGTTCTCGAGGCCTCTACCTTGGCAGAACTACTGGTGCCATGCTCTGGGGTACCGGCTGCTTCCGGTACCGATACACAGGCATTGGCAGCATCGATAGACCAGAGGTTCCTGGCTATTGAACGCAGTCTGGTGGCTCTCCTTGCGGCATCGACACCCTTGGAACAGCGTCAGACAGTTCAACCGGTACCGGTACTGACATCGGTACCGGTACCGATAGCATCAGCATCGACATCGGTGTCTGCTTTGCCGGCACCCAATCATGCGATGCCTTCCAGTGCTGATACACCGGTACCGATTCCCCACGGTACCTACTTCGGTCGGTACGGGTATCGGGCTTTTCAAGAGCTACTGGACAGGAGGTACTTCGAATCCTCGGAGGACTCCGAGGATTCTGACAGCTCTGCTGGTACCGGGATACTTCTCCCGGAGGAGCCTTCCTCCCCTAAACGTAGGATGTCTCCTCCAGAAGATATCTCCTTTCAGGATTTTATCAGGGAGGTGGCTTGAGGTCTGTCCATTACTATGGCTCCTGAAACAGAGCCCAGAGCTAAGGAGTTGGAGATTTTGCAATATCCCAAAGCTCCTAAGGAGGCAGCTACTCTGCCTATCCATGAGATCTTACATGATCTCATGTTGAGAATGTGGGAGACACCTCTTACCACCTCTCCTCACTCTCGCAGACTGGATACCATGTATCGAGTCCCTCCTTGTCCTGGTTTCCAGAAAACTCAGCTTCCTCACCACTCTATTGTAGTGGAATCAGCTATGAGAAGGATCAGGAGTGCAAAGAGGCATGCCTCTAATCCTCCAGGACGTGAGTGTACAACCTTGGATGACTTTGGACGTCGTACTTTCCAGGCTTCCATGCTTTCTGCCAGGATCAGTTCCTATATTTTATATATGGGAATGTTCCTTAAAGAAGTCACAGGAGACTTGGAGATTTTAAGCCCTCTCCTTCCTGATGACAAGAGGCAGGATTTTCTCACACTGGTTAAACATGCCCAGGATGTTTCTAAGTTTGTCAATCGTGCAGCTTTTGACTGTTTTGAGTGCATAAGCAGAACCTCTGCCATTGCCATAGGTGCACGTAGAATTGCCTGGCTTCAGGCATCCGATTTGGAGCTCTGGGTGCAGGACAAACTGGGCAATATCCCTTGTACAGGTAAGAATCTATTTGGCAAAAATTGGCAAGAGAAAGCCAATGAGTTGGATGCTGACAACTCCACTTTGGGTAGGTTATCCAAAGCCACAGCTGATCCTGCAAGAAAGAAATCTTTCAAGAAACCATTCTTCTCAAAAAAGAAGAGGTTTTATCCCTTTTATTCCCAGCAGGGACGTTCTGCAGGTCAGCCTGCCCGAAAGAGTCAGCAACCACCTAAACAAAGGAAAGCAAAGACTGCTAAGCCTCAACCGTCTCAGCAGTCTCAGCCTCCACAAGGCCTTTGACTTTCATCTAGAGAGCTTAGCCTTTCTGGCCCTCAATGGACCAGAGCCTTCCACCATTCCAGGAAGGTTGTGTCACTTTGTCCCCAGATGGGGGCAGATAACAGCAGAACATTGGACACTCTCCATTATAAAAGAGGGGTACAAGCTTCACTTTTTGTGCATGCCCCCTCCCACAATGGTAAGACAGTTCAATTCTCAGACCTCTCTCATCATCCTGTTAGGTCAAAAGGTCACTATGCTTCTTGCCCAAGGGGCAATAGAGGAAGTACCCATTCATCAACAGGGTACAGGGTTTTACTCCCCCTATTTCCTTATCCCAAAGAAAACAGGGGGACACAGACCTATATTAGACCTGTCACACCCATAGCCCCTTACATGCAGTATGGAGGGGCGTGGTTGTCATTAGAGAGATTCACCTTTTGGTTTTTAACTGACTGATTGCCTTGTAATGCCTTGTAATGCCTTATGGGAAAGGAGGGCAGCGGAAGCAGCATCGCCCAATCCGGGCTCTCCACAGGCCTTAAAAGGCCGCGCCAGTCGGGCGCAGGGTCTCTTCACCTCCTGCCACCATCCTCAGCTCTCCCCTGCACGGGGATCGAGCCTCCGACGGCAGGAGGGCAGCGGAAGCAGCATCGCCCAATCCGGGCTCTCCACAGGCCTTAAAAGGCCGCGCCAGTCGGGCGCAGGGTCTCTTCACCTCCTGCCACCATCCTCAGCTCTCCCCTGCACGGGGATCGAGCCTCCGACGGCAGGAGGGCAGCGGAAGCAGCATCGCCCAATCCGGGCTCTCCACAGGCCTTAAAAGGCCACGCCAGTCGGGCGCGCCCGCGCCTGAGGGCCTCGCCAGAGGGCCCTTTGGCGTGGCCCTTAGGCGTGGACCCTAGAAGCAACGCTGAATTGTGTGCTCCCTCGTTCTTCAGCAACAATCCTCCATTGCCTGCAGCAACAACTCCCTATGGACGGTACCTAGCATCTCAGTGGGCTCTTCTACAAACCTTATCAAACTGCCGACACTGCAAGTATAACACAGCTAAATTGTCTGTATTAAATATTGTTTGCATAACTACTATTACTAGCTTATCTAGTCATACCTAGACATACCATCTTCAGCAGCCATTCTTAATCTAGCCTAGACACCACGTTGCTATTGTTGTTAACTAATATAATTACCACCTGCAACGTTCTTAACTCATTACTATTACATACAAACGCTCTCTATTGTGAATAGCCTGTATTTATTATTGTTATTGCACTACCTATCTGATATACATCACTGTGGTCTTGTTATCCATCTGTAATATATCACTGTAGTATTTCTACCCTTATGCCTACTGAGACAATGTAAAGCATCAAAGTGACAATAACCACTCCACCAAGGAAACAAGCTATTCAAATAGTAATATATTTTGTCTCTATCACTCTGCTCCGACTGCCCTGCTGCCCGATCCAGGACACTCTAGAAACTCCTCGCAAAGTTACTACGACGCCCATCCCTTGCCTCCTACCATGTATCAAATAATTCACTTGATACTTATCCTGCTTATCGCAGCAACCCCTGCCATAACACTCGCACTAGATCCTGGAATCAAGCAGATCCCTATACTTTATAGCACGGGAAGGCGCCCAACGGAAGATCCATGCCGCGCCACCTTGAGAAACAAAATACCTTATTCTCACCTACTACATATCCCGTTACTACCCACTGCCAAGGACCCTACTGAGAAACATAAGGCCAATCGACTACTCAAGTGTGCCTTAATTAATGCCAGATCTATACGCTCCAAATGGCCTGTAGTTATTGATCTGATAGCAGCACATAACCTGGATATATTGCTGATAACTGAGGCATGGCTAACCGACAACGACAACGTCCTCATCAACCAGATGATCCCACCAGAATTCTCCATCTTCACCTGCCACAGATCCAATCAGGGAGGGGGTGGCACACTCATCCTTGCTAGATCGGACCTCCAATTCAAACAGATCAATACATCCAGCACATCACACCTTGATGCCCTATCAATATCAAACAGGTCCTGCACAATCAACTTACTCTATCGAGCACCATCACCTTCCTCAGATGACCTTTCACCAATAATCAACTTGGCATGTAACGCCCCAAACCCACATGCTCATAACTGGCTAGTTGGTGATTTTAACTTACCTTCATTACAAGCATCACACGCCTCAGCATTCCTCGAAGCCATGCACCAACTAGGCTATGAACAACTTATTGACGCCCCCACCCATACCAGAGGAAGCACACTGGATTTAATATTCGCACCTCAATTGATAACCAACACATCTCAGAAGATCCTGATCTCCATAACCCCTGTACCCTGGTCTGATCACAATCTACTCCTCTTTAACATCCCCACTGATCATTCTACTACTGATCGCAACAAACCAGGTCGCCCCCCAAGTGCCCTTGAAACACGCTTCTGTCCTTTTAATAAGATCGAGGTCCTGGAGAAAATCCTACCTGCTCTCCACAAAGACTTACCTTCGCAAGATGACTTAGTAACCAACTGGGACAATACATTAAAAGCCGCGGCCTGCATCTCTACTACCGACAGGATCAAGACCAAAGACAAACATAAACCATGGATCTCCTCTGAATTACAAGAATCTCTCCTTCACCTGCGCAGACTCGAGAGACGCTGGCGCTCCTCTCGCTCTCCTGACGCACTCTGCTTGTACAATTCATACCTACAAACTCACCGGAGAATGACAATTGAGAGAAAAAAAAAATTCCACTCAGATGCACTAATGAGGTCCTTAAACAAGCCACATGACCTCTTCAATATAGTTAAATCCTTAACAGGTGACCCAACCACAACCCAAACACCTATGCCACACCCCCAAGACTATGCCATATACCTACAATCAAAAATGATACAGTCTAGTACGATTACCACAACATCATCACCTTCTACTCCACAGACCGTGGTCCAATTAGCATCGCTTGACAAATTTTCCCAGGTATCACACAAAGAGATCGAAGATACCATAGCAGCTATTAATTTAACTACTGCACCAAATGACCCCTGCCCAGCCAGGTGGATCAAAGAACTACGACATGAACTTAGCCCAACTATTAGCAAGATTGTCAATCACTCCTTCTCAACAGGATCCTTTCCTCAGAGCCTGAAATACTCATCCATCCGCCCGCTCCTGAAGAACAGTAAACTTGACCCAACAAAAGTTGAATCCTTCAGACCCATCTCCAGCATCCCTCTACTGGCAAAAATCATGGAAAAAGTAGTCCAGCGACAAATACAGCATCATGTTGACTCCGAATCCCCTTTGGACCCCTCACAACATGGCTTCAGAGAAGAACATGGCGTCGACACCCTTCTCACAACACTGTTCAATAGCCTAATCATAGGCATTGATAATATCCACCAAGGGTTCACTCTTATCTTTCTCGACATAGCTGCAGCATTCGATTCAGTAAACCACAATACTCTACTACAGCGCCTCCAAGACAAGGGAATCCAAGGACTAGCCCTGAAATGGTGTAAATCCTACTTATCTGATAGACAGCTGCAAGTCAGAACAGGAGAATCAACGTCTGATCCATTCCCCCTTAAACAAGGTGTCCCGCAGGGTTCCTCATTGTCCGCCTTAATGTTCAATATTTATATGCAGCCAATCTGCGATCTCATACGCACCTTCAACATACAATGTCTTGCCTATGCTGATGACATCCTGATGTTTGCCCCATTCAACATAAAACAACCAGATTTTACACCAATAGTTCACTGCTTTGAAGCTGTATCCAACTGGCTCCTCAATCAGAATTTACGGATAAACCATAACAAAACAGATGTTCTATTCATTACACGGAACCCAACATTCATACCACCTACCTCTCTCCAGGTAAACAACATTGAGTTGAAAGCACAACCCACAATTCGATACTTGGGAATTATATTAGATCAACAGCTTAATATGGCAGCCCACATTAAGAAAACAACGAGTGCAATCTACCACAAGATACGATCATTACGTAATCTCCGACCTTTACTTAACTACTCCGACTTCCGTACCATATTCCAAGCACTGGTATTACCACACTTGGATTTCGCCAATATCATTCTACACGGTCTCCCGCAATCCACCATAAATCCCCTCCGTCTAGCCATGAATGCAGCCGCGAGAATCCTCGTAGGTGCTCCACGATCAGAGCACATAACCCCAATATTGATGAGCTTACATTGGCTACCCCTACAAGCCAGAACTCTATACAAGACCCTGGTCATGACTTTTAAAGCATCAAAGTGCCCATCTCAATCACCTCTCAGCAGTATGATTCATATCACCCCAAATAACAGATCCAGGAGATCTGTTACATTAAACTCCATCGACCTACCAAAAGTCATCACAAAATGTTCTAAATCAACAGCCTCTAGAGCTTTCTCTCTGTTTTCACCCAGAGCCTGGAATGCCCTTCCACCCGAAATCAGAGCTATCTCAAGTCTGATTAAGTTCAGAAAGGCACTGAAGCACTATTTGTTCCTAACATACTACCCCGAAGCTACTCCATCCGAAGCTACTCCATCTGAAAACAGCTCTCATGCAGATCTTTCATATTTGACCCCTGTAGAGAATGGATAATTACGATGATTATTACCTGCTCACTATAGGACATATTTATTCTCACTATATTTAGCATATTTACTCTTTAATTTAATTAACTTCTTATCCACGGCATTAATAATTAACCAAAATATCCATGTATATAGTTGCCATGTATATAGTTATTTATATATAATTACCATGTTTTACCAAGTTTATTTACCTTGTTCATTGTAAAAAACCAATGCTGTTTGTACCATTGTGTTTATATTTGTTCATGTGTAAACCGCACTGATTTAAGAGCGCGGTATATAAGAAAAATAAATAAATAAATAAATAAATAAATAGTTCAGTCAGAAAGTATTCAACCTCAGGTAAAAAAAAACACCTTTTGTAGTTGCCTTGAGTGGTAAGGTAATGACAGTTTATTAACTGAAAAAAACACGCTAAGGTTCACAAATTCCACCTTCGGATTATTTCTCCAGGATACTTGTAAATGAACATCAGGATATAAATGAATTCCAAACAAAGCAGCTTGCAATGTTCTCCAGTATAAACATAAATACTTTAACAGCTCATGCTATCAGGCATGGCTTGCAGTGCTGATCAAACAAACAGAAAACAGCTTTTCCTAAAGCAGGTTTCTTTTTCTTTCAGTCTAGAACACTGTCTTCTTATACATAGAAAAACTTTCAACAAGACAGTTAAACTCTTCACAGGCAAGCAATTCTCTATGCAAGGTTTTCTTATAAACAGCCAAACAAAAGCTTTCCTTACTTTCACCGTTAATACAGCTTCAGGCTGAGCACTGCTCTGGCTCACAGCTGATTCACCAACTTAATTAGGCAGGTTCGGCTTGAACAGTTAAAAAAAGGTATTTTGCCTTTAACTCGGGACCTTCACAAGTTAACCACAGGCTCTTAGGGCTACCGGACACTGGAGGTTTTCCTTACGGTTGACTCCCTTTCAACACCTCTATATTGGAAGACTGGCATAAAGAGCAATCCATGTATGAGACTTCTTCTTCTAAAGCTATGTCTGGTTCACCCAGTTGCATTGGCACATCCTCTGTTTCTGGCTCAGAGGTCCTAGCTCACTGCCTTCCGTTAGGGCTAAGGCTGTCTCTGGCAATTCTATAGTGCTCAGTATTAGGCAAGCTTCTAATGCTCATACCTGGGTCAAAGCTTGTAGCAGCTTCTCCTCTCTCATGCTCTGGCCACCATTCACCGGTGCTTCCACGTCCTGTTCTCCAACTTGTGTTCCTGGTTCCTGCTGTTCTCACTGATTTAGTTCCATTCCTCTTCCAGTAGGCACTCCTACTGCTCTCACGTTCTCTCTCCTTTCCTCCTCTTCTTCCTCTCCTGCCTCTCCCTTCTGAATAAACTGACCTAGTCTTAAACCTCTCAGGTGCCTGCTCCACCCATTCTCCTCTCAGGTGTTGGAGATCAAACTGCCTCGTGGCAGCTGAGTAATTGGGGAATTCAGTGATGTAAGGGTTCCTTACCCTGAGCCTGTATTCCCTCTCTTTTTCTCCACTAGGGGCATTCTGCAACCTATTGTAGCTAGGAATTACCTGCTTTCTAGGTGTAAAGGGAGTTCTCCAGGACCAAGCAGGAAGTCAGTCCTCACATATGGGTGTCATCGGCGCCGATGAAGCCCCAGCGGAGCATTTCCCCAGCTTTCTATGAAAGCCTTTGGGAATGCAGGCACGCATGCGCGGTTCCCTTCCCGCCTAAAGGTGCCATCTTACCTCAGTCTCTTTTTTTCCGTGAAGCCCACGGAGATTGGCTATGCTCCTTAGATCTAAAGGATGCGTACACTCACATCCTCATTCATCCAGACCACAGAAAGTACCTAAGGTTCATCGTGGGAGGAAACCATTATCAGTACAGAGTGCTGCCTTTCTGCCTCACCTCCGCCCCCAGAGTCTTTACAAAGTGCTTAGCAGTGGTGGCGGCCTACCTGAGAAATCAGGGCATCTTTGTCTTCCCCTATCTGGACGACTGGCTCATCAGAGGTCAGACAGGTCAGGAGGCCAATCAAGCCACCTTCAGGACCATTGCTCTTCTACAACGCCTGGGGTTTGTCATGAACTTTGCAAAGTCCACTTTGCTCCCTTCCCAGAACTTGGAGTTCATAGGGGCAAGGTTGGACTCTCTCCTGGCAAAGGCATTCTTGCCAGAAAACAGAGCCCGAAGGTTAATGGCCTTGGCAGGTCAATTTCTCAGCAAGTCCCTGGTCTCCGCCAGACTCTGCCTGCGGCTTCTAGGCCACATGGCTTCGACAGTACATGTGACCCCCAATGCCAGGCTCCATATGAGGCCTGCACAGTGGTGCCTTCGGTCTCAGTGGTCACAGGCCACAGGCAGCCTCAGAGACAGGATAAGGGTGTCCAGACCATTTCTGCACTCCCTCAACTGGTGGCTACACCCACCCAATCTGCTGAAAGGGGTGCCCTTTCAGATTCCAGGTTACACAGTGATGCTAACAACAGATGCCTCCCTGCAAGGCTGGGGAGCGCATTGTCTGGGCAAGTGCACCCAGGGCCTCTGGTCTCCCTGGGAAGCTGCACAGCAGATCAATCTCCTCGAACTCAGAGCTATTCGATTAGCACTCAAAGCTTTCACTCCTACCCTGGCTCAACAGTCTGTCCTGATTCAGACAGACAACCAAGTTGCCATGTTTTATGTGAACAAACAGGGCGGAACTGAGTCCAGAATCCTTTGTCGGGAAGCTCAGGACCTTTGTTCTTTTGCCCTCAAGCACAACATGCTCCTCAGGGCTGTGTACCTTTCTGGCCAGGACAACTACCTGGAAGACAGATTGAGCAGGATACTGCAGCCCCACGAGTGGCAGCTGCATCCTTCAGTAGTTCAGAAGATCTTCCTGAGATGGGGTCTCCCTTTGATGGTTCTCTTTGCCAGCCCCATCAACAAGCAACTGCCAAAGTTCTGCTCCAGGCAACCACATCCTCTGCGGACAGCAGCGGATGCTTTTCTGATATCTTGGTCTCAGAGCCTCCTCTATGCGTTTCCTCCCACGCCCTTGGTGGCCCGAACCCTATTCAAGATTCTCCAGGACAAGGCCTCGGTCCTGCTGGTAGCTCCTAGGTGGCCGAGACAGCCTTGGTTTCCTCTTCTGCTTCAACTGGCGGTGGATCCTCCACTGCCTCTGGGGTTGCAACCCGACCTTCTCACACAGGACCAGGGTTCCCTTCTGCACCCCAATCTCAAGTCTCTCAATTTGATGGTCTGGCGGCTGCAAGGGTAGTTTTGGCTCCCTGGGGCCTACCTCAGGAAGTTGAGGAGGTTGTCCTAGCCTCTAGGAAACAGTCCAGTAGGAAAACCTATGCTCTCAAATGGAAGAGGTTTTCTGTGTGGTGTCACCTACGTACAGAGGATCCTTTCTCCTGTACTGTGCCAGTAGTTCTTCAGTACTTACTGCACTTATCCAATCAGGGACTTAAGTCCAATTCTGTTTGGGTCCACCTCCCAGCTCTAGCAGCTCACCATTCATTGGTAGAGGGACAATCTCTATCTGGTCACCCCTTGATGTCCCGCTTTCTCAGGGGCTTGCTTTTGCTCAAGCCTCCCATCCGTCCTCCTGCCCCTGAGTGGGAGCTGAATGTGGTCTTGCAGCAACTGACTCGCCCTCCTTTTGAGCCGATGGCTACTTGTCCACTACGCTTCCTCTCTTGGAAGACACTCTTCCTGATAGCCCTTACCTCGGCTAGGCGAGTAAGTGAGCTTCAGGCCCTGGTCTGTGACAGGCCTTACACCAGGATTTATAGGAACAGGGTAGTCCTCAGGACTCACCCAAAGTTCCTCCCAAAAGTTGTCTCCTCTTTCCACCTCAATCAGGAGGTGGTCCTTCCAACGTTCTTCCCTAGGCCTCATGCAAGCCAGGCCGAAGCAGTTCTGCATACCCTGGACTGTAGGAGGGCCTTATCCTTCTACCTTGACCGTACACGAGGGCATAGAAGGGCTACTCAGCTCTTCGTATCCTTTGACCCCAATAAGTTGGGGTTGGCTGTGTCCAAGCGTACCTTGTCCATCTGGGTGGCTGACTGTATTACCTGGGCTTACAAGGCGGCTGACCTTCCTTTGCAGGGTAGGGTCACAGCCCATCATGTCAGGGCAATGGCTGCCTCAGTGGCTCATCTCCGCTCTGTGCCCTTGGTAGACATCTGCAAGGCTGCAACTTGGTCTTCAAGCCAGACTTTTGCGGCCCATTACTGCCTGGAGAGGGAGTCCCGTAGGGACAGTGCTTTTGGCCAGGCAGTACTCCAGAATCTCTTTGAGGTTTAGGCAACTCCTGCCCTCTGTTGGGCTACCGGTGGAGGTTGTGTCCTTGAAAAGCCTTTCTTTACTGCTGGGACTAGAGGGAGTACTCTTGTTCAGCCTGCGTTCCTCGGTAGCCCAGAGCTAGGGAGTCACCCATATGTGAGGACTGACTTCCTGCTTGGTCCTGGAGAAAGAGTAGTTACTCACCTGTAACAGGTGTTCTCCAGGAGCAGCAGGAATCAGTCCTCACAACCCTCCCTCCTCCCTTTGGAGTTGCAGTTGTACATAGTTTATTTTTCATTTTTGTGTGCTGTTCTTAGCTATGTCATTTGACTGAGGTAAGATGGCACCTTTAGGCGGGAAGGGAACCGCGCATGCGTGCCTGCATTCCCAAAGGCTTTCATAGAAAGCTGGGGAAATGCTCCGCTGGGGTTTCATCGGCGCCGATGACACCCATATGTGAGGACTGATTCCTGCTGCTCCTGGAGAACACCTGTTACAGGTGAGTAACTACTCTTTTTGTGTCTCTGACCTAGTAAAATAGGTCCTTTTCTAAGGGTAAATTCCTTCTCTTTATCCCTGGCTCTGGGGTCCTGATAAGCTTCCTTATCACAAACCTCAGAGAATTGAACAAATTCCTGTTCAAAGAGAAATTTGAAATGGTTTCTCTGGGAACTTTGCTGCCATACCTTCAGAGTCAGGATTGGCTTTGTTCTCTAGACCTCAAGGATGCGTACACTCATGTTCTCATCCATCCAACTCACAGAAAGTTCCTTCGGTTCCTTTTTCAAGGAAAGCACTACCAATACAGGGTGCTTCCTTTCGGCCTGACCTCAGCACCAAAAGTGTTTACGAAGTGCATGGCTGTGGTAGCAGCATTTCTCCGCACTCTAGGAATATTCGTCTTCCCCTACTTAGACGACTGGCTCATTCGAGCCCCATCAGAATCAGAGGCCAGGATTTCTCTATCTTGCAAAATGCGTATCGTCCAGTATTTGGGTCTGGTCATAAACATCCCAAAATCCAGTCTAACTCCCACTCAGTCTCTGGAGTTCATAGGAGCTTTGCTGGATACCAGAAAAGCAAGGGCCTATCTTCCTCAGACCCGTTGCCTTCGCATGGTGCAGTTAGCTTCTCAAGCAGTGCTAAAATCTCATCTCACTGCCCGAGAAATGTTACAGCTACTAGGCCACATGGCATCTACAGTGCATGTGGTTCCTTATGCTTGCCTCCATATGAGAGCAGCCCAGTGGACTTTATCCGCTCAATGGACACAGGCATCAGGGTACCTGTCAGGCAAAATAGCAAACACAAATCGCCTTATTTTGTCTCTCCAATGGTGGCAGTCCACTCAGAACCTGTTGCTGGGGTCCCCATTTCAACAACCTTTACCCCAGGCAACTCTCACGACAGATGCTTCACCAGTGGGTTGGGGAGCTCATCTGCAGGACCTCTCCACCCAAGAGTGGAGGAGTGGCCTAGTGGTTGGGGCAAGGTACTTCAGGCCGGAAGGTCGGGGGTTCAAATCCCACTAGAGGACAGCAACCTTGGGCCGGAAGGACTGGGGTTTCTAGTCCCACAGGTGCTCCTTGTGGTCTTGGGCAAGCCACTTATCCCTCCATAGCCCATGTTCCCTGTAAAAATAGTTATCTCCAAGTTATAATGCCCTGTTCAATGTAATTTCAGTTTGTTCAATGTAAACCGCACTGATGCAGAATAGCGCGGTATATAAGAGAATGTAAATAAATAAATAAATAAATAAATAAGGCACTTGGACTCCACAGGAGACTCATCTACATATCAATCTCTTAGAGCTCAGAGCAATCTTCCTTGCTCTTCGAGTGTTCCACACCCTGCTCAACTGCAAGACAGTCCTCATTCAGACGGACAATCAAGTAGCCATGTTCTACGTGAACAAGCAGGGCAGAACAGGCTCTCTGTCGCTTTGCAATGAAGCTTTGCGACTATGGGCCCTCGCCAGAGAGCATCAGATTCATCTCCTGGCAGTGTATCTTCCAGGCATACAAAACTCTTGGGCAGACAGACTCAGTCTAGTTCTGCTTCCATACGAATGGTCTCTACATGCAGACCAGGTGGCCAAGATTTTTCAAATTTGGGGAACCCTGGACATAGACCTCTTTGCAAGTCCGTTGAATGCCAAACTTCCCTTGTTCTGTTCCAGAATTCCGGCTCAGGCCAGGGATGCTTTCCTCCTTTACTGGGGTCAAGACTTCCTTTATGCCTTTCCACCCATTCCCCTAATTCCCAAAACCCTGTTCAAGCTTCAGAGAGACAAAGGCCGTATGATTTTTATAGCGCCACATTGGCCACGGCAAGTGTGGTACCCTCTGCTTCTACATTTCTCTCAAGCTCACTCCCTGGAGTTAGGATCTGCTCCAGATCTCCTGTCACAGGAGGAAGGAATGTTATGGCATCCCAATCCCCAGTCTCTGCATCTCAGAGTTTGGTTGCTGAAGGCCTAGATCTTCATGATCTTAACCTCCCTCAGCAAGTAAAGGATGTCCTTTATGCTTCCAGGAAGCCTTCCACAAGACGCTCTTATGCTTTTAAGTGGAAGCGGTTTACCATATGGTGTTCGCAGAAGGGTCTTAACCCCCTTGCGATACCTCTGGAATCATTTCTGGAGTATCTCCTTCATTTATCCAATGCAGGACTTAAGACTAACTCAGAGTCCATTTGAGTGCTATTGCAGCTTTGTTCAAGCCTCTAAATGGACATCCTATTTCCTCCCATCCTCTTATAGTAAGATCTATGAGAGGCCTTCTTCTAACTAAACCTCCCATTAGGCCACCACCGGTGACATGGGACTTAAACCTGGTTCTTGGTCAGCTCATGAAGCCACCTTTCGAACCTTTAGCTACTACCACATTGAAATTCCTTTCTTGGAAAGTTATCTTTCTCATTTCATTCGCATCAGCACGTCACATCAGTGAGTTGCAGGCACTAGTGGCTGATCCTCCTTATACAAGGTTCCATCATGACAAAGTAGTCCTTAGGACTCATCCACACTTCATGACAAAGTTGGTCTCGCCTTTTCATCTAAACCAAGCGTTCTACCTGCCTGTGGTTTTCCAAGGCCTCATGCCTCAAATGCAGAAAGGAATCTTCATACCTTGGACTGTAAAAGAGCTTTAGCCTTTTACTTGCAAAGAACACAGCAATATAGAAAGTCCTCTCAACTCTTTGTTGCTTTTGATCCTTCTCATTTGGGACTTCCATTCTCCAAGAGAACACTATCCAGCTGGATTGCTCAGTATATTTCTTTCGCCTATCAGAGTAAGAACCTTCCTCTGGAGGGTCATGTCACAGCTCACAATGTGAGAGCCATGGCAGCTTCAATGGCTCACCTGCACTCTGTGTCTATCGACGACATCTGTCGAGCAGCCACTTGGGCCTCGGTTCATACCTTCACAGCCCATTACTGCTTGGACAAGGACTCCCGCTGGGACACTTTGTTTGGTTTGGCTGTTCTTCAACACCTGTTCCATACCTAATCAACTCCTTCCCACCATCCCTGGTCGGATGCCAGAGATCCATGGGGGGAAGTGGAGCCCTTTCACAGGGACACACAACTTCTGGGGTCTCTCCCTGGTATCTAAAGCTAGGGAGTCCCCATATGTGACGACTACATTCCTTCTTGTTCCTGGAGATAGCATAGTTACTCACCTGTAACAGGTGATCTCCGGGAACAGCAGGAATTTAGTCTTCACAACCCACCCACCTCCCGTAGGAGTTGTATCTCTCTATCTATTCTCTTTCTCTTTCCCTCTCTCTCTCTTTGTCTCAGCTTTAAACTCAACTGGAGAGAGGCAGTTGGGAAAGGCAGGAAGGCAGCACGCAGGCGCTGTGGGATGCTCCCAAAAGCTTTCTAATTGGGCGCTGGAGAGCGTTCCCACGCAGGCTCCATCGGTACCGACGATACCCATATGTGAAGACTAAATTCCTGCTGTTCCCGGAGATCACCTGTTACAGGTGAGTAACTATGCTTTCTCTGCACACATGCAACAGATAGCTCAAACATCGGCAAAATTTGTCTCTTCCTTTCTGAACATACTATTAAGACCCTTATCCACTCTGTATTCATCTCCTGCTTTAGACTATTGCAACCTGCTCCTCACTGCTCTCCCCCTGAAGCAGCTCTCTCCTTTAGTCCATTGAAAACTCAGCCGTACTGCTAATCTTTCACCAGTCACTATGCCCTCATAACCTCCCTTCTAAAGTCACTTCATTGGCTGTCTATCCATTTTCACATCCAATTCAAACTACTTCTCCTGACTACCAGTGCATTCACTCTGTAGCTCCTCATTACCTCTCTTCTCTCATCTCTCCTTGGGAACTCCGCTAATCAGGTAAATTGCGTTTATCTGTACCCTTCTCTTCCACTGCCAGCTCCAGACTCTGTTCATTCCATCTTGCTGCACTATATGCTTAGAATAGGCTACATGAGTCAGTATGCCATGTTCTATACCTGATCCTATTCAAATCCAAGCTAAAAACCCACCTCTTTGAAGCTGCCTTTGAATCCTTACCCTTTTATTCTCTTGTTTACCATCCATCCTTGTTTTCACCACTTCCCCTTAGTTTTACCTGATCTTTTGCTTGTGTTTGTCTGGAGTAGGTTGTAGGCTCTGTTGAGTAGGGATTGTCTCTTCTGTGTTTGTGTACAGCGCTGCCTGTGCCTTGTAGCCCTACAGAAATGTTTACAAGTAGTAGTAATGTTAATTATCCCCCTTAGATTTTTTTTATCTTGAGAGAAAACCATATGTTTAAATTGTTGTTTTATTGACAAAAATGATTTGTAAAATGTTACATTCAAAAATGTATCTTAATATTTGTAGACCTGAATAATGTGGGTATAGCTTGATTCATATCATTTAAAGCAGCAGTGCTAAAAATCAGTATTCAGATTGTTAATTTGTTCATGTCTTGGCTTTCTTGCTTCTTCATTTGATCTTTTACCCCAATTTTTTTCCCTAAAATATTTGAGGTCACTTTTCAAAAAATATTACCCAGCTTGCTGTTACCTTGTTAAAATAGAGGGGCTTAAAAATTAGCTTCCGCTTCTGCAAGTAATGGTTCCCATTTTGTAATGCAACATGGATGCCTTCATACATACTGAAAGTCATAGGGGCCAGGAGGCACAGGAGCAAATATACTGCATAGCATGAGCTTTAATTCCTGTGAATTCCTCAGGTGCTGAAGTACTTGCAAAATGACCAGGCCCCAGATTTCACTGTTCAACAAATTTTTACAAAAGTCATGTTACCGAAATAAAAAAATTCATTTCTTATCAATTTTTATATGCTGAACACGAATATGACAGTGAAATTGCAAAGTTGGCTCTAGATTTTTTGTAATCTACACAAATTAATGTTTACATCACAAAATGCATGTCAATAGTAAATATAATAGGCCTTTGGTTGATACCTGTAAAAAACCAAGTCATAGACGACTGCTTAGATTTTTTTGCCTGTCTCTTGTACAGCTGTTCGGGAGCTTCTCTGGGGAGTGTCCAGCAGTAGTCAGCCGCCATTTTCCCTGGTATCTTTGCTCCATCGTTGCGATATCCTGGTGAAAACGTTCGCCCTGTTCATCACTAACCATACCACAGTTGTCAGGAAAGAAATCGAGATAGGAATCAAGGAAATGGATGTTTAGAGACATATTGCAGCCAAGTTTCTGATACTGCATCAGCATGTCTTCTACTAGTTCCTTGTAGTTTTCTGCCCTAACATTCCCGAGAAAGTTTGTTGACACTAGGCGAAAAGCATGCCATGCTTGTTTCGCATCCCCCTGCAGGAAGTTGTTGAACCGGTCATCTTTGAAGAGCTCTCGAATCTGAGGACCCACAAAAACTCCCTCTTTAATCTTTGCTTCGCTGAGTCAAGGGAATTTTTCATGCAGGTATTGGAAAGCTGGCAAAGTGCGGTCCATGGCTTTCACAAAGTTTTTCATCAAACCTAGTTTGATGTGAAGGGGTGGTATCAGGATTTTGTGAGCCTCAATCAGAGCTGGGTGCTGGATATTCTTCTCTTCAACTGTTACATTTTATCTGCGATTCCATTCCTTCCGCAAGTAGTTCCTATCCCTTGCTCGGTTATCCCACTCACATAAGAAACACATGTATTTTATATATCCCTGCTGCAGTCCCATTAAAAGGGCAACTACCTTCAAGTCACCACAGAGGTGCCAGCTGTACTTATAGTTAATGGAAGTCAGTAGATGCTTTAAGTTATCGTATGTCTCTTTCATGTGGACGGCATGTGCTACTGGAATAGATGGAAGATGGTTTCCATTGTTCAAAAGCACAGCCTTCAGACTCAGTTTCGAAGAGTCTATAAATAGTCTCCAGTCTTGTGGGTCATGAGTGATTTTTAAGGCATTCATGAGGCTTTCAATATCGGAACAGAATACCAGATTACTTTCCTTTCTGAAAAAAGGCTCCAACTGCCGGTGGCACTTTCAATATGAAGTAATGTTGACATCTTCTTCTAGAAGATTCCATTGTTGGAATCTTGATCCTAGCAATTCTGCCTTGTTCTTGGATAAGTCCAAATCACGAACCAGGTCATTTAGTTCTTCCTGTGTTATTCTGTGTGGAGTTGATAATGCATCCCAGTGAAAATCTGGGTCACTGCATGCTGACGGACCAGGAGAAGAACAGGTCGGCTCACCCTTGTCCTCATCAGATGAATCAAGAAAATATTCTGATGGAGGTTCTGGAATAAGAAGTCCCTCACCATGTGGAACTGGTCTCAATGCAGACGGAATGTTTGGGTAGACTATGTTCGACTTCTTTTGCTTCGTTATTCCGCTGGAAAGAGGAGGAACCAAGCAGAAGTAACAGTCATTTATGTGGTTGCTTGGCTCTCTCCACACTATGGGGAATACAAACGGCATTGATGGTCTTTTGCAATTCAACCACTGTGAAAGCTGTGTTGTACATGTAGTGCAGCATATATGCGGGGCCAAAGGCTTGTCTTGGTCACCAATCTTGCATCCGAAGTAAAGATGATATGCCTTCTTCAGTTGAGAAGTGATACTTTTCTTCTGGTTGGCAAATGTCACTTCCCCACAAATGTAGCAGAAATTGTCAACGGTATTAATGCACTTTCGCGGCATTACTGTTCTGTATTGTACCTAAATGGCTAAAATTGTATGATTAATAAAAGTTACATGTAACATTAGCTTAAACTGTCTCACACACAGTCTGAAATATTTTAAATGCTCATCCTTTCCGACTGCGTATAGTACACTGCTGACGTCAGATGGCTTCAGCAGCCGTCTGGCAGTAGTATTGCATTGCATCAGAAAATGATGCAATCAACTCTGGATGATGTGTGCATGCTGGTATTATGCAATGTGATGCAATATTACATCATTCAAGGCTTATTTGGGATGTTGTTGATGTCCTACTGGATAAATTTACACGGTGAAACCTCAAAAATGAATTACATACAATATCTTTGAAACGAGAGCCAATAAAATGTTTTTAATGTTATATTCGTGTTCAGCTCACCAAGATACTACAGATTAGGGCCTTTTAAAGTCAGTAACGATTTCAATGTTGACCAGAGTTCTCAAAAACTGCTTATTTTGAAAATTGCTCCCTTTTCATGCTTTTTTTGGAATAGCTTGCTGGTATTGCCTTGGTCTTTTTTTCAACTGTTCATTTTCTATGTGTATTTCACATGAATTACTGTGATGCCTGATTACATTTATGCTTTATATCAATATAGCACCTTCTTTGAGGTCAGTAAAAATTGGCATGATGACATCCTGGGAAAGGAGGAGGACTTTCAGAAACATCAGATAATATTTCATTGGGATGAACTAAATCAGAATCACAGAAATTGCTCTTCATGATATTGTTTGAAGTACCAGTCAAATTATCTGCAGAAGCCTTTTGCTAGTACTGTTTTAAAGAAGAAAGTACATCAACTGTTAAGAAAATGAAAAATATTTCTTAAAGTATCTCCACTTCACAGCTGTCCATTCCCTCCTCACTTTCTACTTTTCAGATACTTGGGATGCAGACACTACATTAATATTCCAACTATAACTAAAATCATTCCTGTGAGTTCTGTCAACCTTGATGATATTATCAGCTTATTTATTTTTTTTATTTAAGGTTTTTCTATACCGCACTATTCGGCATCAGCACGGTTTACAATAAACAAGTTTGTACAATGAGGAACATCCATACATTGTGTTGAAGGGCAAATGGAGACTTCTTACATGGTGAAATCATGTTAAGAAATTTACTATTGCATATGCAGTAAAAATTAAGAAAATTTATATAATGAAACTCCTTGGATTTAAATAGTATTTTTTAAACTTATTCTTACCAGCAAAAACTCGTGCAGCTGATTTATTGGTGAATCCTCTTGATCCAAGGAATGCAGATAAAATTAGAGTTAAAATTGCTGACCTGGGGAATGCATGCTGGGTGGTAAGTATAGAAATGTATGGTTTATCTTTGATATCATGGCTGCCTTTCAATTTGTTTTCGCCTTTTAATCCAATCTTTCTATTACAGCACAAGCACTTCACAGAAGACATCCAGACACGACAATATAGGTCCATCGAAGTTTTAATAGGAGCAGGTTACAGTACACCTGCTGACATTTGGAGTACAGCCTGTATGGTAAGAACCACTTTGATTTGATTGTTGACTAAAATGCAAGGTATATAACATCCCAGAAAATTGTGACAAACTATGTATTTCAGCTTTTGAAATAAATTTGTTGAAATTATCTTAAAATAGCCTAGGAGATACTGGCAGTCTGTTTAAAAGAGCAATAATTATAGAACTACAAAGACTTGAGTCAAATAATGCTGTATCATTAGACATTAAGCCATCCACTGGATCATCTTTATCCCAACTAATAGACTTGTTTGGATTTCTAGCGTGTAGAACCAAACATACAGAATTAATGTCCTTGGAGCAAAGACTGGATCCACATTCTGGAACTTAGGAGTACCACCAACTCAGATTGTATTCTGTTTGTGTTGTGAAAGGCGAAACCATATCTTAGCAGTCAAATTAAAAACGTTTTCTGTTTTAAGAATTTTTTTACTATATTATTTATTTTTTCAACATCTATAAAACAGAAGCATTAACACATTGAACACAGAACGTTATGGTACATTTCTAATACAACAAAGATTTTATGTATATAAATAACTCATAAGGAGACTGTCATATTGTTTAATAACACTGAAAGTGATGGCATTCATTACATCTTTAAGTCTAATAAGGGATTTTTCTCTGGGAACAAGCAGGAAGTCAATCCTCACATATGGGTGACATCGGCACTGATGGAGCCCATGCAGAGTAAATCCCCAGCTTTCAAAGAAAGCCTTTGGGATTGCTACCACACATATTTATTTATTTATTTTATTTACATTCTCTTATATACCGTGCTATTCTGCATCAGTGCGGTTTACATTGAACAAACTGAAATTACATTGAACAGGGCATTATAACTTGGAGATAACTATTTTACAGGGAACATGGGCTATGGAGGGTTAAGTGGCTTGCCCAAGACCACAAGGAGCACCTGTGGGACTAGAAACCCCGTCCTTCCGGCCCAAGGTTGCTGTCCTCTAGTGGGATTTGAACCCCTGACCTTCCGGCCTGAAGTACCTTGCCCCAACCAATAGGCCACATGCGTGGTCCCCTTCCTGCCCAAGGGTGCCATCTTGCTCAGTCTCCTTTTTTCCGTGGAGCCCACCAGACATCGTCTGGTTTTCCCCCCAGAAAAAGTTGATTTTTTTTTTAGTGTTTTACTTGTCTCCAGTCTTGCACCAGTACCTTTCCCTCCCCGACCTCGGTATCGGGGTCGATTCTTTTTACTTTAAGTTTTATTTTTCTTTTGGCGTCTTCGCACCCTTTTTCTCTGCTGGCAGCCCAAAGGGTCTTCGACTTTGCTGGGGCTCTTTTCCCCCAATGGCTACCAGCGGTTTTAAAAAGTGTGATCGGTGTGGTAAGATTATGTCCCTCACTGACACGCATGACTGCTGCCTCCGGTGCCTCGGCCCAGACCACAACCCAACGGTCTGTGGCCCTTGTAAGAAAATGCCTTCCAAGGCCTTGAGGAGCCGCCAGCAGCAGCATGACAAAATGTTTCCCAACTCCCCGATGTCTCTGAGAGCCAGGACCTCATCTGAGGCCTCGACATCTCGGGAGGAACATTCCGAACCCAAGCATCGTCATGGGTCCTCGGAGAGGGGGTCTCCCTCCAGGGAACCGAAGAGGAGGAAGAAGCCCTCAAAGGCGGCGTCCTTGGACAGCTCTGATCGGCCGGGATCCTCCCGGGCCTGGTCGCAAAGCCCTGGAGGTCTGCTCAAGCCATCGGAGAGGGAACGGCCGGCCAAGATTCCCTGGAAGGATCCGGTTGCAGACCGGCCTCAGCAGGTAGACACAGTCCTCGTCGAGGATTCCCCTCCTGTGGAGCTGGCGTCGGGCCCGAGTCCCTCGGTGCCTGCGCTGAAGGCTGCGGAGCCACCGGGACTGGCGTCCAGGATGGCGGTCTTGGAGTGCAATGTAACTGCCTTCTTGGACCAACAGCGGGTGTTGTTTTCCGGCATGTCTGGTTCCTCTGCCCCGACCACCGGGCGTTCGATGTCGAAGACGTCCCCGGAGGCTGAGCCGATCCTCGAAGCCATGCGGGCCTGAGTAGATCCTTGGCCGAGGTCGCGCTCGGTCTCCCGCTTGTCGGGGGCAAGGTCATCACCGACGAGTCTTTCAGGCTCGGGGCATACGGAGCCGGGGACCTTGAGGCCCGAGGAACACCATGAGTCCTCCTCGGAATATTCCACCTGGGAGACCGAGGACGAGGCGTCCCTGGACCCCCGTTGGTACAGAGATGTTCCTTCTGATTCCCCAGTCTCTGAACCTCGGAGAAAGTCCCCACTGGAGGATATGGGCTTCTTCGACTTCATCAAGGACATGTCCAAGGCCTTGGCTTTTCCTACCGAGTCCGAGGAGGAGCCTTGGGCCGACGAGCTCAAGATCCTCCAATAAGAGGCTCCTCCCCAGGAATCGCTCACGGTGCCCATTCCTCCCATCCTGGAGCGGCTTATGTTCCACAATGTATCGAGTTCGCCGGAGCCCTGGGTTTCAGAAGTCACAGCTGCCGCACACCTCCAAGACACACTCCTCGGTGCCCCCCAGCAGGGAGGCCCGCATCTCGGATGCCCTCAGCAGAAAGTGCTATCAGGGCTCGATGCTGAATTGACGGATCCAGGCCTACTAGCTGTACATAGGCATGTACCCGAGGGACCAGGTGAAAGAACTAGCCGGGTACTCAGCTGGTCTCTCCGAGGAACCTTTGCAGCGCTTCAAGAGCCTGTCCAAAGCTGTCCATGAGTGCTCCTATGATGGTTTTGAGTCGGCAGCCTGGGTAGCCACTGCAGGCATCGGTGCACGCCGCCAAGCTTGGCTGCTGTCTTCCGACCTTGAGCAATGGGTTCAGGACAAGTTGGTCGATGTCCTGTGTCAGGAAGAGAACCTCCTTGGCAAGCCCATGACCGGCAAGGCCACAGAGCTGGAGACCGAGTTCATGACGAGGACTAGGCTCTCCAAGAAGATCACTGCCTCTCCCTGACGGAAGGGTTTGGGTAAGAAGCCCTTTTACCCGAGAAAGTCCACTGCTTACCGAAACTATCCACCTTACCAGGCCTCCCCGGCTCCCCAGCAAGGGCAGCAGGCCAAGGGACAAGGGCATGGCCCGTGTAAGCAGAAGGCTCCCAAGCCCCAGGCTCCGGCCCAGCCAGGAGGGAGTTTTTGACTCCAACAGCATAGTCCCTCTCCCATACAGAGATCAGCAGCCTACAGAGGGTCACCTCACCCTTTAAGCCCACAAGTGGGGAGCTATAACCACCGACTCCTCGGCATTAAAGGTGATCAGGGAGGGTTACCTCCTCCATCTGAGCCAAGTACCTCCACACTACTTTCCGGGAGAGCCCCCTCAGGTCTCCCCTTCACCGGGACCACCTTCTGAAGGAGTTGGCAGGTCTTCTCGAAGACCAAGCAGTGGAACCAGTGCCCCACCACCTCTAGGGCAAGGGGTTCTACTCCAGATACTTCCTCGTGCCAAAGAGGAAAGGGGGTCTAAGGTCCATCCTCGACCTGCAACCTCAACAAATTCTTGGTGAGGGAGAAATTCAAGATGCTCTCCCTTGGAACATTGCTGCCTTACCTCCACCAGGGAGACTGGCTATGCTCCTTAGATCTAAAGGATGCCCTATACTCACATCCTAATCCACCCAAGCCACCGACAATACCTACACTTTGTGGTGGGAGGCCATCATTTCCAATACAGGGTGCTTCCCTTCAGCCTAGCCTTGGCCCCCAGGGTATTCACAAAGTGTCTGGCAGTGGTCGCCGCCTTTCTCAGACTCCAGTGGATAGTTGCCTTCCCCTATCTTGATGACTGGATCATCAAGGGCATCACAGCCCCCGAGGTGCAGCAGGCCACAACACGCACCACCCAGGTCCTGCAGCACTTGGGCTTTGTTATAAACCACCCCAAGTCGAACCTTTGCCCGACACAAGGGCTGGAATTCATCGGGGCAAGAATCGATACCCTTCGGTCAAAGGCCTTTTGCCCGCAGACAGGGCAGCCAGACTCATGGCGTTAGCCCGGGATATGCATCACCATGCTTCGGTACACACCAGGCATCTTCTGCGCCTTCTTGGGCACATGGCCTCCACGGTGCATGTCACTCCAGATGACCGCCTCCACATGCGAACAGCACAGTAGTGTCTCTGGGACCAATGGTCCCAGGCCACAGGCCACCTCCAGGACAGAGTCTGAATGACCCACCAGTTGGTAAAGTCCTTGGTCTGGTGGCGGTCACCCCTGCACCTGGAGGTGGGCATGCCCTCCCAGACCCCCAACCACTCGATGGTCCTCACCACGGATGCCTCCTTGCTGAGCTGGGGAGCCCATTGCAAGGGCTACCGCACCCAGGGCACTTGGTCCCTGGACAAGAGTGTGCAGCAGATCAACCTTCTGGAGCTGTGAGCCATTCATCTCGCACCGAAGGCTTTTTCATCATCACCTAGGCCACCAGTCAGTCCTAGTCCAGACAGACAACCAGGTGGCCATGTTTTATGTGAACAAGCAGGGAGGCACGGGGTCCTGTGCCCTCTGCCAGGAAGCCCTAGATCTGTGCTCTTATGCAGTCCAACAGGGCATTCTCCTCAGAGTGGTATACCTGCCGGGCCAAGACAACTTGCTGGCCGGCAGACTCAGCAGGATTCTCCAGCCGCATGAGCAGCAGCTGGACCCAGGGGTAGCCAGCAGGCTTTTCCAGACCTGGGGGGGAACTGGTAATGGACCTATTTGCAAGCCCAGACAATCACCAGTTGCCCCGCTTCTGCTCCCGGCAGCCTCACCCCGCCAGGGTGGCTGCCGATGCCTTCCTGGTCTCATGGTCAGAGGGACTTCTGTACGCCTTCCCTCCAACACCACTGATCACCAGGACCCTGTTCAAGACTCTCCACGACAGGGTCTCGGTCATCTTGGTAGCTCCAAGGTGGCCCAGGCAGCCATGGTTTCCACTGCTCCTGCAACTGGCGGTGGAGGACCCCATACCTCAGGGGTCCACCCACCAACTCCTGTCCGAGGAGGGGGGCTTTCTCCTGCATCCCAACCTCTGCTTCCTTTCGCTGATGGCGTGGCTGCTGAGAGGGTGACTTTAGCCCCACTCCACCTTTCTAGAGAGGTGGAAGATGTTTTGCTGGCCTCACGCAAGGCGTCTACCAGACGGGCCTACGCCTTTATGTGGCGCAGATTCACAGTTTGGTGCACTGAGCGGGGGGCCGACCCCTTCTCCTGCCCAGTGGTCCTGGTGTTGCAGTACCTGCTCCACCTTTCTCAGGTGGGGCTCAAGTCTAACTCTGTTAGGGTACACCTCAGTGGCCTAGCGGCGAACCACCATCAGGTGGATGGAAAGCCTCTCTCGGTCCATACGGTGGTGTCCTGCTTCCTACGGGGCCTCCTCCTGTCTAGGCCCCTGGTTTGCCCCACCAGCAACTAAATGGGATCTCAATGTGGTGTTGGGGCAGCTCACCCTGCCACCATTCGAGCCCCTGGCTACATGCCACTTTTGCTATCTCTCCTGGAAGGTTGTTTTCCTGGTCGTGCTCACTTCTGCTCATAGGATAAGCGAGCTCCAGGCATTTGCGGCTGAGGCACCTTACACCAGGTTTTACAAGAATAGGGTGGTGCTTCGCACGATCCTAAATTCCTTCCGAAGGTAGTGTCCTCCTTCCGCCTCAACCAGGGGGTGGTTCTTCCTACCTTCTTTCCCAGACTGCACGCCAGTAGGGCAGAGACAGTCCTCCATACCTTGGACTGTAAGAGGGCCTTGTCTTCCTCTATCCAGCGCACTCAAGGACACCGGAAAGTTTCTCAGCTTTTCGTTTCCTACGACCCCAGTAAGCTGGGGGAGGCAGTGTCCAAGTGTATGCTCTCCACATGGGTGGCGGACTGTATTGCCCGGGCCTACGAGGAGGCGAGGCTTCCGTTGGAAGGCCGGGTTATGGCGCACTGGGTCAGGGCTATGGCGACCTCGGTAGCTAACTTGCGCTCGGTCCCGCTAGCAGACATCTGCCGGGCTGCCACCTGGTCTTCAGTCCATACCTTCGCATCTCATTACTGCCTGGATAGAGAATCCCGACAGGACAGTGCTTTTGGCCAGGCTGTGCTCCGTATCCTTTTCGGGGTCTAAGCAACTCCTACCCTCCGACTACTGTTCCCTCTAAGCTGTGCGCGTGTGCACGCGCACACACCTTGCCGAGCGAGCGCACATACTTTACAGCAGAGCGCACAAAAATTACAGTTCTGATTCTGATAGAAAACAACACAGACATCTTAAAATGTAAAAGTTGTGATTGTAATTACTTGAAATTTTCTGCTTCATTTAGTAATTGTCTATTTTCATCTAATTTGATTAAAATCAATGTGGTGTATATACTGTATTCTCACGTGCAGTCAAATTTTAAAGTATATATCTCCGAGTGTCGTTATGTGGCGCACAAAAATTTAACCTTCCTTCAAAAGCTGCACAGCTGATATTTTATGCGCACACAGCCTACAGAAAATTAGAGGGAACATTGCCTCCGACCCTTCTGTGTTCAGGCTACCAGAGTGCTAGTTTCAGCTCCGTTATACGGACTTCATTGCTGCTGCTTGTGGCTGTCCATGAGGGAGTTCTTTTTTGGCTATAGGTTGGTAGCCTGTATCTGGGGAGTCCCATATGTGAGGACTGACTTCCTGCTTGTTCCCGGAGAAAGCTTAGTTACTCACCTGTAACAGGTGTTCTCCGGAATCAGTCCTCACAACACTCCCTCCTCCCCTTGGAGTTGCAGTCATATCATCTTATTTGTTTTTGCCGTCTTTTAGCTATGCCATTTGACTGAGCAAGATTGCACCCTTGGGAGGGAAGGGGACCACGCATGCGTGGTAGCAATCCCAAAGGTTTTCTTTGAAAGCTGGGGATTTGCTCCACGTGGACTCCGTCGGCACCAACGTCGCCCATATGTGAGAACTGATTCCTGCTATCCCCGGAGAATACCTGTTACAGGTGAGTAACTATGCTATTTTATAAAGCATCTTCTACATGTAAAGCGTGTTTTACATATACAAAGTACTCCTCTAAAACTGTATGGCTGAATACATGGATAGAAATTCCTGGAGTGGAGCAAGGATGCAATTGTGATATGCATTCATATTTTATAAAATATGCAAGTACGTATATAGAACCTGATTTTATAAGACGAGACCCATGTAAGATGTTCAAAACAATGCTTATTTGAAGCCTATTTTATAAATGTAACTATGTACCTTTGTGAAATACACAGCCAGATTTAGCTCCAGTAGCACAGAAATGCTGACATACACATTTCAAAAGTATCTGTAAATGTGTGTGTGTACTCTGCATGTATTCTCATTTATTTTATAACATGCACATATATATTGCAACTTGGCGCTGCCCTACCCAAACTAAAGCCCCAGGTTTGCTTATGCACAACGAGCATGTAAGTACATGCTATCTTTCGACATACATATTTAAATGTGTATTCTGTGGGGCAATAGTATAAGCAGCCTTCCCGATCGTGTAACCGGTCTAGTCCCGGACCTCTGGGTTCCCTATCTCATCCAGCAGCTTTGGAGACTGAGAAACTCCTCCTTTTTATGATGTCACAGGTATATCTCCCCGGTATCCATCTCCTGCCCTCAGTTACCTCAGTCTCCAAGCAGCTGGATAGATAGGAGCCCGTGCAATCGGGCTCACTGGAGAAACTGTTTTTACCTCTTTGATTTTATTTCCTTCTTTTTACCTCCTTCTTTTCTTGGGGTTTTCTTTCTTAGGGAGAGCTTCTGCCTTATTGAACTGTGTCTTTTAATTTGCCTGCAGGCTGCTCTCTCTCTCTGTTTTTCCCTTTCCCCCCCCCCTTTCTTTAGCCCCCCCCCTCCCCTCCTGTTCCCCCCCTCCCCCGAGTTTTTCTGACTTTCTCAGTAGACCACAGACTCTGCTCGCTCCCTGGGATCCCCCCCGGCCCGGTCAGCTGCCGTTTGGGGGTGAGATCCGGAGGTCTGCCTAGCCAGCACCACACAGAGGTCTGCCTGTTAGTGCGCTGGCAGGCCCTCCCGTTAGCGGACCAGCTCCGAGGTGTGTGTGCAGCTTCCGGCGTGTCTTCACCGCGCGCGGTGAACGGAGCGGTCCCAGCCCGGTGTGTGTGCTGCAGGCGCCTTCCCCTCAGCTGCCCGGAGGTAAGCGGCACAATTTTCTGGGCGCGGGGGTGGTGTTTAGCTTTTGGCGCCAAAGGAGTGAGCTGCGGGCCTGACCGTGTGGCGTCTCAGCGTTGGAGTGACGCTGCTGCGACTGGCGGCTTTTGTTCTGGGCAGGCTCTCCGTGCCGATTCGGGGTGTCTTGTATGCCCGGTTCGTGCAGGATACGTTTATTCTTTGGATTGCTGGGGGGGTTTTCTCTGTGCTGTTGGTGTAAGTAAAAAAAAAAAAAAAAAAACGGAACAACGGGGGGGCCCTTTTCCTGCCTGTCTCCTGGAGCGTGTGTAGGTCTTGTGTGGGAAGGGGCTTTCCAGACAAGTTATTTTTCTCACTCTTTTACCATGCCTTCTAAGCCTCTCTGCTTAGTCTGTGGCATGAAGAAGGGGTCTCCTTCCGGGGTGTGTAAGGCCTGCGCAAGGGATTCTGATGTTCTGGACCCTCCCGGTGTTGCCTCGACGGACGGTCCAGGCGCACCGTCAGAGGGCTCTAGCGTGCCACTTCCTGCGTTACCCCTGGGGGATCCTGTGGTGGGCCCCTCCTCGGCCCCGGTCACGTCTCCTCCTCCTTCTGCGTTCCCCGCGGATTTGTCTGCCATTTTCTCCAAGACATTTGTAGCACTCCTTCAGCAATCTTTCTTGGCATCCGCTCAGCAGGGCAAGGGCCCGGAGGTCTCGGCTGGGGTTAAGAGGGCCGCGTCTCCGGCTCCGGCTGTGAGACCTGCCAGTAGCGCCAAGAAGCCGCGTCTGGAGGGTCTGCTGGCGGACTGTTCGGTGTCTTCGGAGGGACCACTGTCTGATGGTGAGGTCCCAGATTTTGACGCTGAGGAGGATCTGGAGGAGGGCGAGCTAGCTGAGAGGGAAGACCAAGCGCGAGTCGTGCGCGTCTTCCGCAGGGAGGAGCTTCCTGCTTTGATACTAGAGGCCATCAAGACTTTAAATATGCCGGTTCCAGGGACGGCGGAAGATGACACCCTAGAGGATCCCTTGCTTCAGGTTTTTAGGAAGACTCAGAAGGTGTTCCCGGTTCATAGGGTGTTCAGTGAGATGATTCAGGAGGAGTGGAACCTGCCTGAATCGCCTTTGAGAGGTGCCAGGGTCATGAGCCGCCTTTATCCTTTGTCAGATCAGGATAAGGAGGTGTTTAAGTCACCCAAGGTGGATGCCGCTGTCTCGGCAGTCACCAAGAAGACTACTATCCCGGTAGAAGGCAGTATGGCTCTCAAGGATGCTCAGGATAGGAAGTTAGATGTGTTGCTGCGGCAGGTTTTTGACTTGAATGCGCTGTCCCTGCAAGCGGCTATCTGCGGTGCCTGGGTCGCTAGGGCCGGTCTTCGCTGGTCTCAGCGGCTTCAGGAGAGCTCGGACGATGCCGGATCCGGCGAGGCGACTAAGCTAGAGTCTGGCGCGGCATACTTAGCCGACATTCAGTATGATCTCATGCGGGGTTTAGCCAAGAGCATGGCGTCCGCAGTAGCTGCTCGTCGGTACCTGTGGCTTCGCAACTGGGCTGCGGATAGTGCCTCCAAGGCTAGATTGAGCAAGCTTCCTTTCAAAGGTCGCCTATTGTTTGGGGAGGACTTGGAGAAGCTGGTTAAAGACTTAGGAGAATCTAAAGGGGGCAAGTTGCCAGAGGACAAGCCTAGGCCTAGCAGACAGTTTTCGGCTGGAAGGGGACAGCAGCGCGATTTTCGACGTTTTAGGTCCCCTAGATTCGGTTCTGCTCAGAGAGGCCGTTTCTCTAGCAGGGGTCAGCCCTTTCGGGGGTTTCAAGGCGCGGGAAGAGGCTTTGGTTCGTCGGCCTCTTCCTCCTCCTTCGCTACCAAAAAGCCACAATGAGATAAGGGGGGCCCAGGCACCCGTACTCCCTGTAGGGGGGCGGTTGCAGGAGTTTTACGCTGCCTGGGCCCAAGTCACTTCCGATCAGTGGGTGTTGGAAGTTGTGCGAGAAGGGTAAGCTCTGGAATTCCTGCGGCCGGTGCGGGAGTCCTTCGTGCTCTCCCCCGGAAAGTCGTCCACCAAGCGCGAGGCGTTGCGAGCGACGGTCCGGAGGCTTCTAGAGCTAAGGGCGATTGTGCCCGTGCCGCCCGAACAATGCGGCGCCGGTCGCTACTCGATTTACTTCGTCATCCCCAAGAAGGACGGGGGCGTTCGTCCGATCTTGGATCTCAAGGGCGTAAATCGCTGTCTCCGCGTTTCCCATTTCCATATGGAAACCTTGCGGTCGGTCATCGTAGCAGAGCGGGGAGTTTCTCACCTCGCTGGACTTATCGGAGGCGTATTTGCACATTCCCGTCCGACAGGAGCATCACAAATTTCTCCGGTTCGCAGTCCCCTTCGGTCATTTTCAGTTTCAAGCGTTGCCTTTCGGCTTAGCGACTGCGCCGCGGACCTTCACCAAAGTGATGGTCGTGGTGGCGGCAGCCCTCAGAAAGGAGGGGATCTTGGTGCACCCGTACTTGGACGACTGGCTGATTCGAGCGAAATCCAGGTCGGAGAGTGTCTCAGCCACGGCTCGCGTAGTAGCCTTTCTGGAGGAGCTGGGTTGGGTTGTCAATCGGTCAAAGAGTCTCTTGGTTCCCTCTCAGATTTTGGAGTATCTGGGAGCTCGCTTCGATACCAAGGTCGGAAAGGTGTTTCTGACGGCGGAAAGGGCGTTGGCCCTTCGGAAATTGGTGACCCGGTTTCTTCAGCACAAGGCGCCTTCGGCGTGGCATTATCTTCAATTGCTGGGCACTATGGCGGCGACCATCGAGACGGTTCCCTGGGCGAGGGCTCACATGAGGCCTCTACAGAGAGCGTTGCTTCACCGCTGGTTGCATCAGCAGGACTCCCTGTCCAAGAGGTTGCCCTGTCCGGTGGATACTCGGCGGTCCCTGCAATGGTGGTTGCTTCCCGAGTCCCTGGCGACGGGGAGGGAGCTGACTACCCCGGCCTGGGTGCCCGTGATGACGGACGCCAGCCTCGTGGGCTGGGGCGCTCATTGCTCCGGAGCATTTGCACAGGGACAATGGTGGAGTCAGGAAGCGGCGTGGTCCATCAACAGGCTGGAGTTGCGGGCGGTGACGCTAGCGTTGCAGGCGTTCCATCCGCTGGTTCGAGGCAAGGCGGTCCGCGTGTTTTCCGACAATGCCGCGGCGGTGTCTTATGTCAACAGACAGGGCGGCACCGGCAGTACGAGACTGGAGCTCGAGGCCGCAGTTCTGTGCGAATGGGCCAAGGTTCACCTTCTGGACCTGTCAGCCGCTCATGTCGCCGGAGTGGAAAACGTGCAGGCGGACTTCCTCAGTCGGGTTCGGGTGGATCCGGGGGAATGGGTCCTCCATCCCGAAGTCTTCGACATGATAGTGTGCCGTTGGGGTGCGCCGGTCATGGATCTCATGGTGACCTTTGCCTCGGCGAAGGCCAGCCGCTTTTACAGCAGGCGACGGGAAAGGATGTCAGAGGGCTTGGACGTGCTCGTGCAGCCTTGGCCCAGGGAACAGTTGCTGTATGTGTTTCCCCCGTGGGTCCTCGTAGGCAGAGTTCTGCAGCGGATCGAACACTACCGGGGTCAGGTCGTCCTGATCGCCCCGGATTGGCCTCGGCGGCCGTGGTACGGGGATCTAATGCGGTTGGTAGTAGCGAAGCCTTGGCGGCTCCCGTCTCGTCTGGATCTTCTCGCGCAGGGTCCTCTCTTCATGCCTCACGTGAGTCGGTTCTCGCTTATGGCCTGGCTCTTGAAAGGGCGCGGCTGAGGGCCAGAGGTTACTCCTCGGCGGTTGTTTCTACCCTTTTGCAAGCCCAGAAACGTTCTACCTCGCTAGCGTATGTCCGTGTCTGGCGGGTTTTCGAAGCCTGGTGTCTGGACAGGAAGTTCGCGGCTTTGCGAGCTTCCATTCCACAGATCCTGGATTTTCTGCAGGATGGGTTTGCTAAGGGTTTGGCGCCGTCGTCGTTGCGCGTTCAGGTGGTGGCCTTGTCCTGTTATCGTGGTAAAGTAGGGGGCCGGCCACTCGGTTGCCATGCTGATGTCAAACGATTCTTGCGGGCGGGATCCTTACTTCACCTGCCGGCGCGGCCATTCGTTCCAAAGTGGCATCTCCCATCCGTTTTATCCGCGCTGGAGTGCGAGCCTTTTGAGCCTCTGTCGAGGGCGTCGCTCAATGACCTTACCTTAAAAGTTGTGTTTCTGGTGGCCATCTGCTCGGCTCGTAGGGTTTCCGAGTTGCAGGCGCTTTCTTGTCGAGAGCCTTATCTCGTGTTTTTCCCGTCGAAAGTGGTTTTGAGAACTGTGCCAGCCTTCCTTCCTAAGGTGGTTTCGCCTTTTCATGTGAAGCAGGAAATTTCCTTGCCGGTCTTTTCACATTCTGCAGGTTCTTCGGGTTCGCGAGGGTTGCGCTTGCTGGATGCTCAGAGGGTGCTTAGGAACTATCTTCAGCGTACGGACAGTTTTCGCAAATCCGACAGGCTTTTTGTCCTTTTCGCGGGGCCCAGGAAAGGGGAAGCGGCGTCGAAAGGGTCCATCGCGAGGTGGGTCAAGCAAGCTATTGCCTCGGCCTATATCTCGAGTGGTCGACCGGTCCCAGATGGCCTGCGAGCTCATTCCACTAGGGCACAGGCTTCGTCTTGGGCTGAAGTGCGTCTGGTGTCTCCGGTGGAGATTTGTAAAGCGGCGACATGGTCGTCCCTGAACTCTTTTGCGAAGCACTACCGTCTGGATGTGCAGAGGGCGGAGGAGACCGTTTTTGGTTCAGCTGTACTTCAGGCTGGTCTCCCGGAGCCCTCCCAGTTTTGAATCTTTCACTGCTCTGGTACTTACCCAGAGGTCCGGGACTAGACCGGTTACACGATCAGGAAGGTGAAATTAGACTTACCTGCTAATTGTTGTTCCTGGAGTGTAGCCGGTCTAGTCCCGTATCCCTCCCTAGGGTTGCACTTTTTCCGGTGCCTGAAGTACTGCAGTCATTACAGGTAAGCGTGTCTCTTCAACGTTTTCTATAGCGGGTTGTTCTCTCTTTTGGAGTAGGGAGAAGCCTGCGTCAGTTTAAGTCACGGTTTCTGTCATACGTTTTGGGGGTGGCGGGGGGATGATCTTTGTTGCATCTTTTTGCTTCTCTCTCCAGTGAGTCTGCTTTGTCAATAGGTTACTGAGGGCAGGAGATGGATACCGGGGAGATTTACCTGTGACATCATAAAAAGGAGGAGTTTCTCAGTCTCCAAAGCTGCTGGATGAGATAGGGAACCCAGAGGTCCGGGACTAGACCGGCTACACTCCAGGAACAACAATTAGCAGGTAAGTCTAATTTCACCTTTTCTATGTATAAAAAAAGCATTTACACATGGAAAAGCCTTTATAAACATCCCCACAGAGCGTGCACACACACACTCTTTATGCTTTTGGAGCAGGTAAAGATTTGCGTGTGATCATTTGTGAACTACTGGGGATAGTGCTGCGTACTGTCATGATGTGGGTATTGATAAAGTTGAAAACTTGAAAAGAAATCCTGTTTCTCTTAAGAATCTAGATGTGCAATTACCTCCAGGCACAGCTAGAGGGAGCAGGAAGGAACATTCAGGAGCTAATGAGCTTGAGAAGCCTAATGACTTGCACCTGGAAATGAACCCGGAAGTCAGGCAGGAAAGATTTCCTTATAAGCCAGAGCTGAATGCTTGCAAAGGAGGTCCAGGTCCAGCAGCATTAAGGAAGAGGTGCACGGCTACACAGGGGTGTCCAGCTGCAGTAAGGAAGGAGTGTCCAGCTGTATTAAGGAAGAGGTGCACGGCTGCATCAGAGAGGAGAAGCACGGCTACACAGGGGAGCACGGCTTCACCAAAGAAAGAAAAGGACCTGAGAAGGAACAGAGACAGAGGGACGTCTTCCCAAGGGGGAACAGCTCTATCAAGAGGTTCATCTCCAAGAGAAGGAGTAACTGAAGAAATCCTAGAGGAGCAAGCCCACAGGTACAAGGTTCACAGGGGTGAAATCCAGAAGGGCCAGGCTGACTGGGCAGCTGTCCCAAGAAAGTTTGTTAGAGCCAGCTCTGAAGTTAGAGGCTGTGCCACGCCCTGTTCTCACAGCGTTCCTGACTCTAGAACAGAGAGACTTAAGCAAGGAGCCAAAGGGAATGGTTTGGAGAGAAGCTTAGAGTCTCTGAGAAATAATTATCCAGTTTTACCAAGCAAGAAAGGAAAGGCATTTTATAGTAAACCTGAATTCTTACCAAGGGAGAGAAGAGAATTCATACCAGGTTTCACCAAACTGCCAAGAAGCACAGCCCTGCCTAAAGCTGAGAGGCAGAGAAATTGCTACAGCAGGAAAATTGCTAAAAGGGAAAACAATGTGGATTCAAGCCAGCAAAGCTCCAGGTATGGAACCTTTATTGATGGTATTGAATGTTTGAATCCTAAAGTCCCTGTTAAAATAAGTTCTCACTCTACAAAGAAGGAGAAACCATACTGGTTTAATAAAATCCCTAAAGCCATGAGAACAGACTGTTATTGGAGACAAGGCCCTAGAGGCATAGCACACCGACCCGAGTCAGACAGGGACAGTGTTTATTCCCCCGTTGATTCTAGTGAAGAAGAATGCATGGAAACAGAATGCATAAATACAGTTTCCCTATCTCCACCAGAACAGATGGAGTGTGACCTGTGCACAGCCTCATGTCAAGAGTCTGTAGTCTCTGAGTAACATAGAAGAGTTTATAGAATGTTTATGCTTTTGGAATGAACTGAATTCCTGTTACCCAAGCTCTGCATTAATTGTGAAGTGTAACAATTAAGCCCATGTTTTTGAATACTGGTACCTTTTGCAACAAAGGACTTTCTGTTTCATTATCCATCTCTCATTTTTGAACCCTTGCATTGACGGGGAATAAAAGCCTTAATTCCCTCCACTTGGTCTTGTTACTGAGTTCTTTTAGGCAGCCAGAATTGGTAAGGCCATTTTACTACGTCGATGAACCTTACGTTCCCTGTGGCTCTCTAAAAATAAACTTTGCCGTGGATTGCCCATAGGCGTAGGGGGCTCTCCCCACGACAGTAGCTATTTTATAAAGGCAGATCAGTGCCTATGTTATCTTTATAGAATATATCATCAGCAATTGCTCACCTCATTCACATTTACCCTTTATTTCTTTTTTTATTTATGTATATAAACTTTTTATGAAAAAGGACCATCATCGAAGGGCCTTTTTGAGGATGTGGTCTTCAGAATTGCACACAGGTCTCCAAATGAAATTTCGCTAGAAACTTACACAGACACCGCCACCTCTTCTTTTTCTGTTGGCCATTCCTCTCCCTCTGCACAAAGCATCTTTCTGGCTTTTTCTGTCATCTTTTCTGTGTGACTGGTCACCTTAAAATCATCAGATATGATCACTCCTATTTTCTGCTCTTCTTTTGTTCCCGGAAGTACTACTGCTTCTTGAGATTTTTGCAGCCCAAACACATGACCCTGCATTTTTGTATCATTACGTCTTAGCTGCCGAATTCTAGACCATTCTTCAAGCTTCACTAGATCCCTCTTCACTTTGCAGATTTGGTATCATGCGTAAAGAGGCAAACTTTATTTGACAACTCTTCTGTAGTATCGCTTTCCAAAATGTGTTAAAGAGAACCCCACATGGAAAAGGCTCAGTAGTAGAGTGCCTTTAGAGTATGTAATGGAACTTGTGCTGTTTAACATATTCTTGCTTATTATACCTCTAGTCTAGTCGTGACGTGTGGGCTATCTCCTCCAGGTTTTGCTGATGTCACCTTAGAAGGGCTCTGTGCTCCGCCTTCAAGACTAATATTCTCAGTCTCCAACAGCTGCTGAGGAGCTTCTGTGCAATCTGGACTCCACTGAAAGGACAAATTAAGGAAAATTTAGGATACTGGCCATTAATAGACCTGTCTGCTTTGGTCTAAATAGCCCTCTTTGGTGGCATTTAAAGAAAATTGAGCAGCTTGAAGAACTATTGGAGCAGTAAAGAGAGGGTGCTGGGACCTCTGTGTAAACCGGGGCCATTGAGTCGGCTAGATTTTTCTTGGAATGTATTTCCCAGTGATCTGGGTCCTTTCCCCCCCCCCCCCCCCCCACTCTTTCCCTCGCATCTAAGCGACAGAATTTTCGGTCCATGCAGTCAGGTGGTTATGGTTGAGTTCTTTGGGGGCATTAGCAGCTGTATTTCAAGCCAAGAAAAAGAAAAAAAAAAGGAGCAGGGAAAGGCAGTTGCTTGCATAGTAGTCCCTTAAGCAACCACAGTTTCCTCTGCCAGTGGAGCGTCAGCTGTCTCGGCTCTCTGGAGTGAGTAACTTTCTTTGTTTCAGCTTCTTTTGTTGTTTTGGGTACCATCAGAGTTTGCTTGCATTTCCCGCACATTTTTTGGCATGACAGAAGATTGGCTGTGCCGTGTATGGGAGCTGACGGTGATCCATGTTGGCGGCCGGGATCTGCTGCATGTGCGGGAAGGAGGTCAGGTGGCTGAAGTGGTGATGGAAAGTGCTTTAGCAGCAATGGGAGAGAAAGCAGGAACACAGCCTGCATCGGGGCCAGTTCCCAATCGGCAGCAGGTTCCCATGGTTTTGGCGAGAACCACAGCCATCTTATCGCCAGCCACCATTTCATTGCCCACTGCTGAGGGAAGACAGGATTTGGTTCCTGCTTTTTCTACTGCTCCATCAGTGCCTGAATTGTCTATTTCAAGGTCTCCAGTGGTACCTTTTTCTGTAGATGTTATTATTTTACTGCAACAGGTTTATGTTTGAAACAGAGCCTGGGGAGGGGGGGGGGAGTTCTGTTCACAGAGGTGCTGGGGTGGACAGGATCCTCAGCATGGCATTGGACCAGATCTGGGAGAACCAGCTCCCAAAAGACTAGGCTGGAAGCCAGAGACGTGGGTCGAGCAAGCCTCCATGCATTTAGGGGTATCAGAAGACCCCTTAGAAGATCAGTCAGATCTTTGGTTGGGGGGGATCAGTACCACCAGAGCTGGAGGAGGGGGAGATCACTCCTGGAGAGGACCCAAATATCATCAGGGTTTTCAGACGAGAGGAATTAACAAAGTTTATTGCACACTCCATAGCGGCTTTAAACATAGCTCAGCTCCCCGAGGTGCCAGACGAGCCTTTGAAGGATCCTCTCTTGCAAGGTATCAAAACCTTTCAGACCACCATTCCAGTGCACAGCCATAAAACAGATGATAGAAGCAGAATGGGAAGCCCCAGAGGCCGAGTTGAAGGGTGGTTGAGCTATGGCTCATTTGTATCCCATCCCCCAGGTGGAGAAGGATCTCCTTAACTTGCCTAAGATAGACGCTGTAGTGTCAGTTGTCACCAAGAAGACCACTATCCCTATGGAAAATGGGGCAGTGCTGAAAGATGTGCAGGACCGGAAATGAAACAGGCCTTTGAGACCAATGCCTTGGGTCTATAAGCTTCCATTTGTGGGGCCTATGTGAAAAGAGCTTGTATACAGTGGTCTCAGTCGTTGGCAGACTCTGATGCTGAATTTCAGCAGCTTTTGCTGGAGGCTGCAAAGCTGGAATCTATTTCTGTGTACCTCGAGATGCATTATGACTTGGTGCGAGCATCAGCCAAGAGCATGGCGTCGGTAATAGCAGCAATGTGTTTCCTTTGGTTGTGTAACTGGTCTGCAGATGTCTCTTCTAAGACTCATCTTAGTAAGCTCACCTTTAAGGGTAAGTTCCTTTTTGGGGAGGCATTGGACAAGTTGGTCAAAAACCTCAGTGAGTCCAAGGGAGCTTGTCTTTCGAAGGACAAACCTAAGCCTTCAAAGGCGGCGGTTCCATCCAGGGGGCAGTTTTGGGATTTTAGGAGATTTCATCCTGTCCGGTTTGCCTCTTTCCAACAGGGCCGTTACTTCCCTAGAGGTCAGCCCTTTCAGGGGGCACAAGGGAGCCGGTAGAGGCTACTGTTTGGGTGCCTTGGCGACTTCCAAGAAGCCACAATGAATTGAGGCCAGCCCAGTCAGAATTGATCCTGGTAGGAGGTCGGCTACAACGTTTTTATTCCAACTGGATCAAAATAACCTCTGACCAGTGGGTTTTAGAGATCATACACAAGGGCTATGTGCTGAAGTTTGCTCGACCTTTGACAGACATCTTCATGCTAACTCCCTGCAGGGCTGCCTCCAAGGTACAGGCAGTGCAGGAAACCCTCCGGAGACTAATTCAGTTGGAGACAGTGGTGGAGGCTCCCTGCAACCAATGCAGGCAGGGTCATTATTCAGTCTATTTCATGGGTCCTAAAAAGAAGGATTCCTTTTGGCCCATTCAGGATCTCAAGTACATAAACAGGGTTCTCTGGGAACAAGCAGGAAGTCAGTCCTCGCATATGGGTTCCGTCGGTGCTGACAGAGCCCGCGTGGAGCAAATCCCCAGCTTTCAAAGAAAGCGTTTGGGAGTTGCCTTCATGCATGCGTGGTCCACTTCCCGCCCAAAGGAGCCATCTTGCTCAGTCTTCTTTTGTCCCAGAAAAAGGTTTTTCTTCTTGCCTTTTGGCTGTTGTTTTTTCTTCCGGCTAGCACCGGTACCCTTCCCGTCTGCCCCCGGTACCCTGGTATCGGGTCAGCTCTTCTTTTTTTTCTTTGTTTTTATTTTTCTTTTTCAGGCATTCCCGCCCCTGTTTTTCCCTCGCTGGCAGCCCAGAAGGTCTTTGACCTTGCAGGGGCCCTTTTTCCCCCCATGGCTACCAGTGGGTTCAAAAGGTGCGACAGGTGTGGAAAAATTATGTCCCTCACCGATAAGCGCGACTGCTGCCTCCAGTGCCTTGGCCCAGACCACGACCCGGCTGTTTGTGGCCTTTGCAAACTTATGTCTTCGAAGGCCTTGAAAAGCCGCCAGCAGCAGCATGGAAAATTTTTCCCTGATTCCCCTATGCCTCCGAAAGCCAGGACCTCATCTCAGGCCTCCATGCCTCGGGAGGAGCGTTCTGAACCCGAGCGGCATCGGGGGACCTCGGAGAGGGGGTCCCCCTCGAGGGAACCAAAAAGAAGGAAAAAATCCTTGATGGCTGCGTCTCTGGATGGTTCAGAATGACCAGGTCCCTCGCAGGGCCGGTCCGGAGCCCCGAGCGCCAGCCCGCGGCATCGGGGAAGGAGCGTCTGATCAAGCTGTCCTGGAAGGACCCGGCCATGGACCGGTCCTGGCCAGTGCATCCTATCCTACTCGAGGACTCCCCTCCGGGGGAATTGGCGTCGGGCCTGATTCCATCGGTGCCCGAGCCAGATGCTGCGTAACCTCCTGAGCTCATGTCCAGGATGGATTCTTTGGAATGCAGGATTACTGCCTTCCTGAAGCAGCAAAGGGCACTAGTATCCGATACATCCGGTTCCTCTGCCCTGACCACCAGAGACTCGATGACAAAGTCGACCCCGGAGGCCATGCCGATCCTCGAAGCCCTACGGGCCCGAGTAGATCCTCGGCCGAGGTCCCGCTCGATCTCCCGTTCTTCTGGACAGAGATCGTCACCGGCAAGCCAACGAGCGCTGGAGCGGCCCAACTCCTTGGGACCCGCGGAATGCCACCTGTCCTCCTTGGATGTCTCCATCTGGAAGTCGGAAGACGAGGTGTCTCCAGACACTCGCCTCCACTGGGATGTTCCATCCAATTCCCTGGTATTGGAGCCTCGGAGGAGATATCCCCCCATGGCCTTTCGAGACTTTGTTCAAGATATGTCCAAAGCTTTGGCTTTTCCAATGGACCGGGGGCTGAGACAGGAGAAGGCCCTTGAGGAACTGGAATACTGTCGGGGGCGCCGAGAGTGGCTTCTCGTTCATCGGACGGTGGTTGGCCGTGAGGGCACTGAGATGTACTCTGACGGAGGTTGGATTTGAACACCGAGTCAGAGAGGTGGAGAATGTATTGTAGTACCATGGCCACCGGGCAGGAGAAAGGGTTGGTTCCCCGAGCCGCACACCAGAGCGCAAACCTGTGCCACCTAAAGGTGTAAGCCCGTCTGATAGACGTTCTGCGGGATGCCAGCAGGACGTCCTCCACTTCCCTTGGAAGTAGGAGCAGAGTTAGTGAGACCCTCTCAACAGACACGCCGTCAGTGACAGGGAGCTGGGGTTGGGGTGCAGGAGAGAGCCCCCATCCTGGGAGAGGAGCCGTGGGTCTGTCCCCAGAGGGATAGGAGACTCCACCGCTAGCTGTAGAAGGAGCAGGAACCACGGTTTCCAAGGCTACCGTGGGGCTATCAGAATGACCGAGGCTCTGTCGCAAAGAATCTTGAACAGGGTCTTGGTGATCAGAGGTGTCGGGGGAAACACATACAGGAGACCCCCCCAACCACGAGATCAGAAAGGTATCAGTGGCCACCCTGGCAGGGTGTGGTTGCCGGGAACAGAAATGGGGCAACTGGTGGTTGTCCAGGCTGGCGAACAGGTCCAGCTTTGGGTACCCCCAGATCCGAAAAAGCCTGCAGGCCACCTTTGGGTCCAGATGCCATTCGTGGGGCTGGAGCAGTCTGCTGAGCCATTCGGAAAGCCAATTGCTGTGGCCCGGCAGGTACACTGCTTTGAGGAGAATGCCCTGTCAGACTGTGAATGAGCATAGGTCCATAGCCTCCGAACAGAGGACGCGGGACCCCGTGCCCCCTTGTTTGTTCACATAGAACATGGCAACCTGGTTGTCGGTCTGGACTAAGATGGAGCTGTGGCTCAAGGATCCCCGAAACGCCCTTAGGGCAAGGCGGATCACACGTAGCTCCAACAGTTTGATCTGTTGGGCACTCTCATCTGGAGACCAGACGCCCTGGGTGCGAAACCCCTCGCAGTGGGCTCCCCAGCCCAGCAGGGAGGCGTCTGTGGTGAGGACCCTCGAGTACTGAGGGGCCGAAAAAGCATCCCCGCTTGCAGGTGGTGGGGGGACTGCCACCAGTTCAGGGACCGTGCCAGGTACCCAGTGACTCTGACTCTGTCCCGGAAGCGCCCCATCGCCTGGGACCACTGGTCCCTGAGGCACCACTGCGTAATTCGCATGTGTAGGCGGGCATCTGGAATGACATGGACTGTGGAGGCCATGTGCCCGAGGAGGCACAACAGGAGTCATGCTGGCACCAAAGGGTGGCGCTGATACCTTTTTGGCCAGTGCCATTAGCCTGTTGACTCTGTCTGTAGGTAGGAAGGCCTTGGCTGGAAGAGTATCGATCCTTGCCCCAATAAATTCCAGCTCTTGAACCGGACACAGGCTGGACTTGGGGTAGTTGATTACGAAGCCCAAGTGCTGAAGGACCTGGATGGTGCGTGCCGTGGCCTGCTGCACCTCAGGGGCCATGATGCCCCTGATGAGCCAGTCATCGAGGTAGGGTAAGATGAAAATCCCCTGCAGCCTGAGAAAGGCAGCGACTACCGCTAGGCACTTCGTGAATACCCTGGGGGCCGAGGCGAGGCCGAAGGGCAGCACCGGAATTGAAAGTGAAGGCCCCCCACTACAAAGCAAAGGTATTACCTGTGGTTTGGGTGGATTAGGATGTGTGTGTAAGCATCCTTTAGGTCTAAAGAGCATAGCCAGTCTCCCTGGAGGAGGTAAGGCAGCAATGTTCCAAGGGAGAGCATCTTGAACTTCTCCCGCACCGGGAATCTGTTGAGGTTGCAGAGATCGAGGATGGGCATCAGGCCCCCTGAACATTTTAGCATGAGGAAATATGTAGAGTAGAACCCCTTGCCCCTGAGATGATGGGGCACTGGTTCTACCATTCTGTCCTCGAGAAGACCGTCAACTCCTTCAAGAGAAGATCCTGGTGGAGGGGAAGCTGGGAGGGCTCTCCGGGAAAATAATGCGGAGGCACTTCAGCTAGGCAAAGGAGGTAACCCTCCTTGACCACCTGTAATGCCCAGGCGTTAGTGGTGATGGCTCACCACCTGTGGACGTACAGGGAGAGTCAACCTCCTGTAGGCTGCCAGGCCTCGCTGGAGAGAGGGGCCATGCTCTAAGAGTCAAAAGCTTCCCCCGGGTTGAGCCGGGGTTGAAGCCTGGGGCTTAGGAGCCTTCTGCTTGCGCGGACCATGCCTCTGCCCCTTGGCCTGCTGCCCCTGCTGAGGCACTGGGGAGGCCTGATAAGGGGAGTAACCTCGGTAAGCAATGGGTTTCCTCGCATGGAAGGACTTTTTCCCCGAGCCCTTCTTTCAGGAAGGGGCCGAGGTCTTTTTAGAGAGCCCAGTCTTCGTCATGAACTCGGTCTCCAGTTCGGCAACCTTTTCAGTCATGGGTTTGCTGAATACGTTCTCCCCCGGCATGGGACATCGATCAACTTGTCTTGTACCCATTGCTCGAGGTCGGACGACTGTAGCCAAGTTTGGCGGCGTGCACTGATGCCCGCTGCGTCTACTCTGGCCACCGACTCAAACCAGTCGTAGGCCACTTGAGACATAAATTTGGAGCATTCACCGATGGCTCTGGATAGGCCCTTGAAGCGCTGCAAGGGCTCCTCGGAGAGACCAGCTGAGAACCTGGCGATCTCCTTTGTCAGGTCTCTTAGGTACATGCCCATGTACAGCTGGTAGGCCTGGATCCGGCCATTCAGCATCACGCCCTGGTAACATTTTCTGCTGAGGGCATCCCTGCCGGGTGGTACCGAGGTGTGCGTCTTCTGACTTTTTGATCGACGCATGGCCGATTCCACGACCATGGAATTATGCGGCAGTTGAGACTTTTGAAACCTGGGACTCCAGTGGACTCAATACATCGAGTCGAGCCACTTGCTAATCACCAGTGTCAACCCCGGTGTCTCCTACATGTGGAGCATAAGGCGTTCCAGGATGAGAGGAATGGGCACCGTGAGGGTTTCCCTAGGAGGGGCCTCCTATTGGAGGATTTCGAGTTCATCTGCTTTCGTTTCCTACGACCCCAGCAAGTTGGGGCAGGCAGTGACCAAGCGCACGCTGTTCACTTGGGTGGCGGACTGTATTGCCCGGGCCTATGAGGAAGCGAAACTTCCATTGGAGGGCCGTGTCACGGCTTACAAGGTCAGGGCCATGGCAACCTCCGTGACTCATCTGCGCTCCATTCCTCTGGCAGACATCAGCTGGGCCGCCACCTGGTCTTCGGTTCATAACTTCGCAGCTCATTACTGCCTGGATAGGGAGTCCCGATGGGACAGTGCCTTTGTCCAGGCTGTACTCCATAACCTTTTTGAGGTCTAAGTAACTCCTGCTCTCCGACCCTTCTGTGTTCAGGCTACCGGAGTGCTAATTCCTTTATCAGAGTTTTCCACTGCAGCTGCTCGTGGCTCTTGATGAGGGAGCCTTTTTTGGCTATGGGTTCCTGGTAGCCTGTAGCTGGGGAGTCCCATATGTGAGGACTGACTTCCTGCTTGTTCCCGGAGAGAGCGTAGTTACTCACCTGTAGCAGGTGTTCTCCGGGGACAGCAGGAATCAGTCCTCACAGCCCTCCCTCCTCTCCTTGGTGTTGCAATCCTCCTGTATTTACTGTTTTTTGTTATTTTGCCGTCTTTAGCTATGTCATTTGACTGAGCAAGATGGCTCCTTTGGGCAGGAAGCGGACCAAGCATGCGTGGAGGCAACTCCCAAATGCTTTCTTTGAAAGCTGGGGATTTGCTCCGTGTGGGTTCCGCCGGCGCCGATGTAACCCTTGTGTGAGGACTGATTCCTGCTGTCCCCGGAGAACACCTGTTACAGGCGAGTAACTACACTTTCTGCAGTTGTCTCATTTTCAAATGGAAACACTGCCTTCCGTGATTGTAGCTATTTGAAAGGGGAAGTTCTTGACTGCCCTCGACCTCATGGAAGCATCTCTTCACATCCTGATTTGACCAGACCTCCAAAGTTTTTTTTGATTTGCAGTTCCATTGGGCCACTTCCAGTTTTGCGCATTGCTCTTCAGCCTTGACACAGCCCCTCAAAACTTTACCAAGGTAATGGTGGTGGTTGTGGTGGTGGTGGTGGCGGCGACTGCCGTTTGGCAAGAGGGCATCCTAGTGCATTCGTATCTAGATGACTGGCTACTCAGAGCAGTGTTTGTTGGAGATTCAACGGGTGGTGGACATCCTCAAGCAGCTTGGCTGGGTGGTCAGTATGGCCAAGAACAAGTTGCAGCCCTCACAGGATCTGGTTTATCTTGGATCACGCTTCAATATGGGGGTGCGAATGGTATCCCTACCTTTTGATCGGGTTACTACTACTACTGATCATTTATATAGCACCACAAGGCATATGCAGCACTGCACAAACACATACAAAAGATGGTCCTTGCTCAAAGAGCTCATAATCTAGTCAAGACGGACAGTACAGGACAGGAGAAACAAGTGGTAAAAGGGAAGAAGAATAAGGGATTAGGAATCAAAAGCAGATTTGAAGAGGTAAGCCTTTAGCATGGATTTGAAGAGGGAGAAAGAAGAGACTGGACATAAAGAAGGATTGTGAAGCTAAAAGATCAGGTGCAGCGATTTTTGAGGATGGCAGCACCCTCAGCATATGCAGCCATTATAACAAGCCTTTCTGTCTCTATGGTCTCTACAAAGACATTTGCTCTTGAGGCATCCGATTTGCCCGCTTGACATGAAGGTCAGTCTGAACTTGTGATTACAGTCAGAGAACCTCTTAACAGGGATTCCTCTGGATCCTCCCTACTGGGTGCTGGTGACAATGGATACCAGTCTCATGGTTTGGGGGGTGCATTGCGAATCGCAGGTGATGCAGTGTCGTTGGTCAGCGATGGAGAGTTCTTAGTCCTTTAACCGTCTGTCAATGAGAGAGGTGTTCCTAGCTCTGCTGTTCTTTTGACCCTACATTCACAACAAGGCAGTTAGGGTCTGCTCAGACAATGCCACAATGGTAGCGTATATGAATCGCCAGGGCGGCACAGGGAACTTGGTCCATGTGGAAGAGATTTGGCCATTGCTGCTGTGGGCAGAACAGAATCTTCTGGCGCTCTCAGTGACACACATGGCCAGAAAAGACAATGTGCAGGCCAACTTTCTAAGTCGACACTGCTTGGATCCAGGGGAGTGGGCCCTGGATCCCTCAGTGTTTCACAATATAATGCGACGCTGGAGCCACCTGATCATGGATCTGATGGCTTCCGTTGACAATGCCAAAGTAAGCCGTTTCTTCAGGTGGTGCAGAGAATGGATGTCGGAAGGGCTCGACGCCCTGGTGCAGTGCTGGCCAGTGGTGGGAATCTCCTCTGTTTTTCCTCCCTGGCTGCTGATCGGTTGTCTGCTTCAGAGAATAGAGGCACATTGCAGGCTGGTCATACTGATTGCTCCAGATTGGCCATGGAGGCCATGGTATGCAAATTTAGAAACATAGAAATATGACGACAGAAAAAGACCACATGGCCTATCTAGTCTGTCCATCCATATCAACAACTACAACAGTCCCTTTTTTCCTTTAGAAATCCTCTGTGTTTGTCCCATGCTTTTTTGAATTCAGATACTGTCCTCATCTCTACCACCTCCACTGGGAGACTATTCCACGGATCCACCACTCTTTCCATAAAAAAATATTTCCGCATATCACTCCTGAATCTATCCCCCTTCACCCTCATCCCATGTCCCCTCGTAGCAGAACTTGCTTTCAATTGAAAGAGGCTGTCCCCTTGTACATTTATGCCACGGAGGTATTTAAACATCTCAATCGTATCACCTCTATCCCTCCTTTCCTCTAAGGTGTACATATTAAGATCCTTAAGTCTGTCCTCATATGCTTTATAATGAAGACCACTAACCATTTTAGTAGCCACCCTCTGTACTGACTCCATCCTGTTTATATCCTTTTGAAGGTGTGGTCTCCAGAATTGCACACTATACTCCAAATGAGGTCGCACCAAAGATTTATACTGAGGCATTATCACCTCCTTTTTTCTGCTAGCCATTACTCTCCGTATGCACCCAAGCATCCTTCTAGCTTTTGCCGTTGCCTTTTCTACCTGTTTAGCTACTTTAAGATCATCAGACACAACCACACTTAGGTCCCGCTCTTCTTTAGTGGACAAAAGTACTTCACCCCCTATACTAACATAGTAACATAGTAGATGATGTCAGATAAAGACCAGTATGATCCATCTAGTTTGCCCAGTAAGATGGCCGGAGTAAGATGGCAGGAGTAGGTGCCACTCTGTGCAGGCCACCCCTCCCCATGTATTTGTTTAGGGGTGAACCCACCGCTCCATGCAGGACACCCCTATTTGTTGAGAAGTTAGATGGTTCAGTTTATTTTGATTTTTTTTTGTTGCTATAAATGGATCCATTGTGACTATAGTAACATGTATAGTATACATTGTGTCTATAGTAACATGTATACTATATTGCTCCCTTGGATTGCTGCAGCCCAAATGCATGGCCTTACATTTTTTAACATTAAATCCCAGCTGCCAAACTCTAGACCATTCTTCAAGCTTAGCTAGATCCCTCTTTATGTTATCTACACCTTCCTGGGTGTCTTCTCTATTGCAGATTTTGGTATCATCCGCAAAGATGCAAACCTTACCCGACAGCCCTTCCACTATATCACTAACAAAGATGTTAAAAACAATTGGACCAAGGACAGATCCCTGGGGCACACCACTGGTAACATCCTTCTCCTCAGAGTGAGCTCCATTTACCTGTACTCTTTGTTGCCTTCCACCCAACCAATTTCTAACCCAAGCAGTAACTTTAGGGTCCATCGCTAGTGTGCTCAGTTTGCTTATAAGTCGCCTGTGAGGAACAGTGTCGAAGGTTTTACTGAAATCTAAATACACCACATCTAGGGCTCTCCCTCGGTCCAACTCCCTGGTCATCCAGTCAAAGAAATCAATCAGATTTGTCTGACAAGACCTGCTGCTGGTGAATCCATGCTGCCTCGGATCCTGTAATCCGCTGGACTCCAGAAACCTCACTATTTTCTGTTTCAGCAGCGTTTCCAATAATTTACTCACCACCGAAGTTAAACTAACCAGCCTGTAGTTTTCAACCACATCCTTACTTCCTCTTTTGTGTAAATGCACCACATGAGCCTCTCTCCAGTCCTTTGGCACCATTCCCGACTCCAACGAGGCATTGAAAAGGTCAGTCAGTGGAGTTGCTAGAACGTCCCCAAGTTCCCTCAGTATTCTAGGGTATATCCCATCCGGTCCCATCGCTTTGTCTACTTTAAGTTGAGCTAGTTCAAGATGTCCCTCGCTTCTGTTCCTGATTTGATTTGGATGCTGGTGGCGCGGACACCTGGCACCTTCTCCACCATCCTCTCATGCCTCAGTGAAATGACGCACTGGTTACATGACCATTCACATCTGCAGCAATTTATCAAAGAATAAGGATCTTTCACAACCTCCGCCCATTACTGGACCATGACCTATTCCACACTGTTTGCGAGGTGATCATCACTCCTATATTGGATTACTGTAACTCTATACTTCAAGGTCTTCCAAAATGTACACTCCTCCCACTTCAAATCGCTCAAAACGCTGCAGCCCGCTTGTTCATATGGACATCTAGAGAAGAGCACATCACCCCGGTCCTAAAAGTACTACATTCGATGCCCATTAAAGCACGCATAAAATTCTAATCAATTATGAACACCTTCAAGAGTATACACAACATATCTGCTGGCTGCTTACGGTCCCTTATACACATCCTCAGACAACAGACCAAGAAAGGACCAAACCACAAACCTACTGAAAGTCCTCAGCCATAAAACATCCAGCCCATAAGAAACATGCCAACGCACCTTTTCCATCTACAGACCTACCTTATGGAATATTCTCCCAAGCAAATTGAGAGCTACAAAAGACCAGAAGGAATTCAGAAAGAATCTTAAACCACACATCATCCAAGAATGTTATGGGACAAACTGTGAAATTCTTTCCCTCACAGCCAAACGACCAAACACACTCATAACTGGACCCAATGGGGCTCAAATTGTAAGTAATTAATGTATTCAAACTAACCCTACCCTCTTATTACCCCGATAGCAGTAACTAACCACTGTTCTCATGTAATTAGGGCACATATTCTGCTTACTGTTCGATGTAACTTGTGTTTAATGTAAACCGCCTTGATACTTCTGAAGGGTGGTAGATAAGAAATGTTGAATAAATAAATAAAAACCTGATCTCTCAGGGACCCATCCTAATGCCCCAGGAGGTTCGATTCTCACTTACAACCTGACTTTTGAAAGGGCAAGGTTAAGAAGAAAGTGCTATTTGACCCAGGTTATCTCTACCCTACTTAAAACTCGTAAGCGGTCCACATCCTTGTCATATATTCGAGTTTAGCGGGTTTTTGAGAGCTGCTGTGCTGACAGTGATATTTATGCCTTGGCAACTTCGGTACCAGACGTGTTCGCGTTTTTGCAAGGGGGTCTGGAGAACAGCCTAGTGCTCAGTTCTTTGCATGTCCAGGTGGCCACTTTAACCTGTTGCCAGGGCTGAGTATGGGGACTTTCACTGGCTGCTCATCCGGATGTAGCACATTTTCGTAGGGCGGTCAAACAGGTCCATCTGCCGCTTCGCATGCTAGTTCCTCCATAGTACCTTAATCTGGTTTTGTCAGTCCTTACGGGACCTGCTTTCGAACCGCTGGCTAAAGCCACTCTTAAAGATCTTACTTTGAAAGTAGTATTTTTGGTGGCCATATGCTTGGCCAGACAGATCTCTGAGCTCCTGGTGCTGTCTTGCAGGGAATGTTTCCTGTGCTCATGTTAAAGGAAAAGGTGGATCTGCGACTGATTCCTTCCTTTTTGCCTAAGGTGGTGTCAGCTTTTTCACCTAAAGCAGCTGGTATCTCTCCTGGCTTTTCCTTCCGGGGATGAGACTTCAGAGAACCAGCAACTGCATCTACTGGATGTGTGCAAGGCTTTGCACAATTATCTAAAATGGAGGAAACTTTTTGTAAGATGGAGCATCTGTTTGTGCTCTTTAGAGGTCCATGCAGGAGAGAGGTGGCTTCCAAGGCTTCCGTTGCCCGCTGGGTAAAGGAGGCCATAGCCTCTGCCTACTTGCTGAAGTGTAAGCCCCTTCCAGCTGGATTACAGGCTCATTCTACTAGAGCCCAGGTAGCTTCTTGGGTGGAGGAGTAGCCTGGAGGTTAGAACACTGGCTTGGTAACCAAGCAACTAGGGTTCAATTCCCACTAGCACTCCTTGTGGCCTTGGGCAAGTCACTTAACCCTCCATTGCCTTGGAAGAAAGGTCTGGCAATCTACTTCCGGTGACACTGCCAAGAAAACCCAGGAGCTTCTGGGTCGCCAGGAGTCAGGACTGACTCGAAGGCACACATTGATTGATTGACATGCAGCTTAGTTACCATGTGGCTAGGCATAGTGTACAGTTTCTGTGAGGAGGCAGTGAGGTAGGATGGGTTGAGGTGTTGGTTAAGGGGGGTGGGTCATGGGAGAGGAGAGGAGGAGCAAGGGGCATTCTTGTAGAGGGTTTGTTTCAGAGGGTGTGTTAAAGTGTTCATCAAAGAGAAAGATCTTGAGGTGTTTATTGAAGAGGGTGTGGGATTGGAGGCAGTAAATTGTGGGGGGTAGCTTGTTCCAGTTGGTGGGAGCATAGAATTGGAATGCTCTTGTGCAGGTGCACTGAGGTCTCTTGGATCTTTGCGGGACCTGATGCTTTTTAACATATTCATAAATGACCTGGAAATGGGAATGAGTGAGGTGATCAAATTTGTAGATGACACAAAATTATTCAAAGTTGTTAGAACACACGAGGATTGTGAAAAATTGCAAGGGGACCTTGATAAATTTGAAGACTTGACTTCCAAATGGTAGATGAAATTTAATATGGACAAGTGCAAAGTTATGCACCTAGGGAATAACAACCCAAACTTTGGTCACATGATCGAAGGTACCATCCCTAGAAACCACCACCCAGGAAAAAGATTTAGGCATCATCGTGGATAATACGTTGAAACCTTCTTCCCAGTGTGCAATGGTGGCCAAGAAAGCAAATACAATGCTAAGAATCATAAAGAAAGGAATGGAGAATAAAACCAAGGATATTATAATGCCTCTGTATTGTTCCATGGTACAACCGCATCTTGAATATTGTGTGCAATTCTGGTCGCCATATCTTTAAAAGGATACAGCAGAATTAGAAAAGATACAGAGAAGAGCAACAAAAATGGTAAAGGGGCTGGAAGAATACCCCTATGAGGAGAGGCTTAAGAGGTTAGGGCTCTTCAACTTGGAAAAGAGACGGCTGAGGGGGTATATGATAGAAGTCTATAAATTAGTGGAACGGGTAAACATAGATTGGTTGTTTATGTCATCAAAAAGTAGAAAGACTAGAGGACACGCAATAAAGTTACAATGTAACCCATTTAAGAGTAGTAAGAGAAAATATTTTTTCACTCAATGCGTAATCAAACTCTGGAATTCGCTACCGGAGGATGTAATAAAAGCTGTTAGTGTAGCTGGATTTAAAAAAGGTTTGGACAAGTTCCTGGAGGAAAGGTCCATAAACCATTATTAAAGAGGACACGAGAAATCCACTGCTTACCCCGGGATGAGCATTATGGAACCTGTGTGCCTTTTTAGGAATCTGGATTGGCCACTATTAGAAACAGGTCTGACCCAGTATGGCATTTCTTATATTCTTACTTGTGACCCTCAGAATGGCCACTGTCGGAGATAAGATGCTGGGCTTGATAGACCATGGGTCTGGCACAATATGGCTTGTCTCATGTTCTTATATAAAAACGTACATGGATGTGAACAATTTTGCCTGGCACTGCAGTTTATATTGAAAGGCGATACATCATCATGTGACATCATTAGTAATCAAATTTTTCTCCATGCTTTGAAGATTTTGTGGTATTTGTTGCTGCCAAATTTTCAAAAAAGAATATTAATGTAATTTAAGTTGTAATTGAAGAGAGAGATCAGAACTGAAGGTGAATCTAATACTTGCCCAGTTAGATCTGCTTTAGTGTCAGCCAGGGCTGGGAATGCTGTGGAGGCAGTGTTTAGAGCCATCAGGGCAGAGGAAGCTTTGGCCCTTATTTAAGGGTACACCCTGTGGCCATGTTGGTTCCTTTTTTTATTGCAGGCTTCTGGAAGTAGTCCTGGTGCATGGCCCAGGACCATTGCTGCAGTGACCAGAGTTTTGGAGAATATAAATAGGGGGGAAATCTCCCTGCTCCTCACCACATGGCCAATCAGGCCGAAGAAACACCGGTAGCAGACTTTCAAATTTAAAACCACTCCGGGCACGAGAGTCTCAGACCCGGCCAAATCGGCGACGAGGAAGGGAGCAGGCACCTCCCTGCTCCCCACTGCATGGCCAATCAGGCCGAAGAAACACCGGCAGCAGACTTTCAAATTTAAAACCACTCCAAAGTGCACCCGCATCTGGCAGGCCCGCGCCTAAGGGCCACGCCAAAGGGCCCTTTGGCATGGCCCTTAGGTGTGGCACTGTGGAGTGGTCGCATTCTCCTCCTCCTCCCCTCGCCAGCAACTCCTCCAAAGAGCAGACTTGATCAGAGGCAACGGAACCACTAGAAACATCAGCATGTAAGCTTCCTCTAAATGTAAACCTTGATGTAATGTAATTTACGCCATGATGCCCAGCCTGCCTGTAATCTAACTCTTGATGTGATGTAATGTACCCTTGATGTGAGGTAATTTACCTTTGATATTATGGAATCTAACCCATGATGCCCAGCCTGCTTGTAATGTATTTATTTATACTGTGTGTATAGTAAATGCGCAGTAATACTAGTAGTAGTAATGGGAGACAGCCAACCCTGGTTTTGCCCTAACTAGATTATTATTCTGCATATTGTCTGTTGTCTTAATTAGATTGTAAGCTCTGATGAGCAGGGACTGTCACTCTTTATATGTCTGTACAGCGCTGCGTATGTGGTAGCACTTTATAAATGTTAAATAGTAGTAGTAGTAAATCTCCCTCGACAATTGCAAATGAAAGCTGATGGTGCCAGATCCCTGCACTGACTCCAGCTGAGCTAGAAGTTAACCAGTGTCTTACTTGAATCTTCATGAGAAGTTTGCAGCATTTCATTTCATTTTCATTATATTAAATTTTTGTATACCGTAATATCTCAAAATAATGTATTATATGGCTTATAAACTCAAATACATAATAAAGCAATAAAACAAAAACATATATACAATAAAACCTATACATAATCCACCTGACCCTTATCCCACCCTCCTTTCCAAGTAAAAAACTCAACTTCCTACAGTTTTTACCACAGAACCCCTTTTCTCCATGGACAAGCAGGATAGAATCAACCACATATGGGTGACTACATTCCTGATAACACCAGGTTGGATCAACTCTCCCAGAACCCATAAGAGCCTGGAAAAACTCCCTGGATATGTGCTAGTACTCTCTTCTATATGATTGTTGCTCCTCCCCCTCAGTCTACTTCAATCGCTGGCAAAGCAGTATGAATTCACTCTTTCTCTCTCTCTTTGTATTTAATACAAAATTTTTCTTTTTTCAAAGAACTACTGAATTTATCAAATTAAACTAATGATGGTTAAGGCACTGACCCAAAGGGTCCAGAGTGGCATCTACAGATATATTTTTCCCAAAGGGCCAAGTGTAGTAGATATGGGACGTTTTCTTCAAAACATAAAACAGCCACACACTCAAGGGTCTCAGTGAATGGAATCATTAGCAGGATAATGCACATTCCTTTAATATTCCAGGGCAAGCTTAAATTGAGAGAGATAGTCGTCTTGTTTTTAATTTTTTTAAAATAAGGGGCATCTTTAAAAAGCTAGTTAAGGGTTAGCGCACACTATTTGTAATTAGGTCTCATTGAATAACACCCCAAAATTTAACAAAAGGGATCAAATGATGGTGTTCCATTTGACATCATCATTTAATTCACATGGCATCATAAATTTTAACACATAAATCCAGAATTGTTCACAAAGTCAATTTGCAGCACAGTCGCTGCTAGTAATTATTTGTATAGTGCTACAAAGTATACACAGTGCTATACATAAACACATGGGAGATTCCTTCTCCTAGGGGGAAACACTTGTTCAATAAGAAACCATCTCAAGTCCTCAAATTTATGTGCTTTTTCCAAGTAATGTGATGCCGTCAGAGCAGTAGTAGTGGCCATAGTCAACCAACTCTTACATCCAGTTGATCTTTTTTTTATGTGTTCTGACATTTTTCTTATGTGTATGGTAGTGCACCAGGACATACTGTTTGATGTATGCTAGGTAAGCTGAGTCACATGTAGTATCACTCTGCTCCCTAATCTAGCCTGTCTTCTCCTGTTGTTCTTGTCACTGACTCTAGGTTCTAACCCCTGCCCTGGCTGCACAGTTCCACTTCCTTTTTGTCTACAAATTTAAGTCCTGCTAATTTGTATATTCTAAAAGTATTTTGGTGAGTTCATTCCAAACACATGCAGCCCGATTCTGTCCCGGACGTAGAATTGGATGTACAGAGGGTGTCGCAATTCTGATCCCACGGGGCATGTCTAGCTCCGTGGGATTAGAATCACAATCAGGCCTGTACATACAGGTCGGGACTGTGATTCAGCCTGGCCTGCATGTACAGGCACTGCCTGACTAACTCAGTCAGGGCTTCTAAAAGGAGTTGCGGTGCCATGGCACCGCGGCTCCATTTAAAAGCTGCGATCCCGGCCGCCAGAATAAACAGTTTATTCCCTGCAGCCTGACCCCTAATTTGGCCTCCAAGGGCCATGGTTGGGCTGCGGGGAATGCTTTCTGCCCCCTGCTGCTCTTTCCGAGCCCTGGGCCCGCCAGTCCCCAATGTCCAGGGGACGTTATTCCACCTCTGAGGTGGAATAACTTCCCCGTTCAGTCACCGGCCCTGGACATACAGGGCAAACATTAGAATCAGCCCTGTACGTCCAGGGCCGGCGACCACCCACTGCCTGCCCTAACGCTACCCCTGATCCTCCCCTTTCCTGCCCTCATCTAGCTTCTCCGTGGCTCGGAATGAGCCTGATGACAGATTAGTCACATAAACTACACTTTCAACAAAGTTGATGTATGGCAATTTTGTACTTTCCATCTTCTCAATCCACTCAAAGCTCAGCATCTAGGCACACGACTTATTGCATTGTACATTGAAGACTTTTAACATCAACTTGTACTTAACCAAATGTGTTGCGTTTTGCATCCCAGGCATTCGAGCTTGCAACTGGAGACTATTTATTTGAACCACATTCTGGCGAAGATTATTCCAGAGATGAGGGTATGTATATATTTAAATGAATAGTATTATTGCAAACGTTTTCCTGAACTAAACTTTTAAAAAATGTTTCTAAAATAAGTAATATAATGCTGGGAGATGAGTTCTTAACTACATTGGTTTAGCAGTTTTTGTGGACCAGGCCCAAGGTAAAATCTCATTGGACAGAGGGAATACCTTTCCTTTCTGTAATTTAAATTTCATTTATTTACAAGCTTGTTGGGAACAAAATAAACACTTTGGAAATAACTTTCTCCTTTTAATACCTCTGATGAACCCCAAACCAAGAACAAGAAGCGGGGGGGGGGGGGGGGGAGGAGGTATTTTAGATCTTGTCCTTAATGTAATGCAGGATTTTGTGCAAGTTAACAGTTTTGGGCAATTTAGCCATAGTGATCATAATATGATCAAATTTGAGTTTGTAACTGAAATTAAGACACTAAGGAAATCTACTGCATTAGCATTTAACTTTCAAAAGAGTGACTTTGATAAAATAGCTAAAAGGGAGCAGAAACAAAGGCTGATTTTATATTAGGTATGGATGTTGATTAAAAAATACCATCTTGGAAGCCCAGGACAGATTTGTTCCACATATGAAAAAGGCAGAAAGAAGATCAAATGATAGCCAGTATAGTTAAAAGGTGAGGTGAAAAAGGCTATTTTAGTTAAAAGAACATCTTTCAAAAAAATGGAAAAAGGATTGGAATGAAGAAAGAAGGAAACATCATGAGCACTGGCATGTATAAGGAAAGTAAAAAGACAGTTTAAATAGAAGCTTACCTAGAAACAAAAAGTCAAAATAAAAATATTTTCCAGTACATTTGAAGCAGGAAGCCTATGAGAGAGTCATTTGAACCATAAATGGAGCAGTCAGGGAGAACAAGGCTATAGCTAAGAGACTAAATGAGTTCTTTACTTTTGGCTTTTACTGAGGAAGATAGAAGAGAGCTACTCATGTCAAAATGGTATTTAATGGTGATGATTTGGAGGAACTGAAACAAATCTTAGTGATCCCGGAAGGTATAATGGGCCAAATAGAAAAACTAAGGAGTAGCAAATCGCCTGAACCAGATGATATACACTCCAGAGTACTGAAAGAACTCAAAAATGAAATTTCAGAACTACTATTAGCAATCTGTAATCCATCATTAGAACCTGAAGATTAGAAGGTAGCCAGTGTAACACAGATTTTTAAAAAGGGTTCCAAGGGTCATCTGGGAAATACAGATCAGTGAGTCTGATATCTTTGCTGGGCAAAATGCTAGAGACTCTTATAAAGAATAAAATTGCTGAACATGCAGACATGGTTTAATAGGACAAAGTCAACATAGATTTAGCCAAAGGAAGTCTTGGGTCACCAGTCCGCTGCATTTTTTGAAGAATAAAGATGAAACAGTTGAATCTATTTATCTGGATTTTCAAAAAGCATTTGACAAAGTCCATGCGAGACTCCTGAGACAATTTAAAAAACCATGGTCTAGAAGGCAAATGTCATGTTGTAGACTGGGAACTGGTTAAAAGACTGAAAACAGAGTAGAGTTAAAGGGATACTTTTCTCAATGGAGGAAGGTGAATAGTGGAGTAGCACAGGGCTTTGTATTGGGACCAATGCTTTGTAACATATGTATAAATGATTTGGAAATGGGAACATCAAGCAAAGCAATCAAGTTTGTAGAGGACACAAATTTGTTAAATCGCATACTGGCTGTGAAAAATTGAAGGAGGACCTTGTAAGACTGGAAGACCTGAGCATCCAGATGGAAAATTTAATTTCTATATTGTCCCTTCAGTTCAGTCAAGATGCATGGGTTATGCCGCCCTACCAGCAGATAGAGACTGAGCATGACAGACTTTGCTGATGTAATTACATAAGGGCTCTGTGCATCAGTTGGCTAGTCAGTATTCTCAGTCTCCAGCAGATGGTGAGGAGCTCTGTGCGTCTAGTTAATACTGAAAGGATAATTAAAAAGAAAAAAAAGTAGTAAGAAAGAGGAGTAAGAAAAATTGCTGGCAGTGGCAGAGCAGATTTAAAAAAAAAAAAAAAAAGTATTTCAAGAGGCAACTGATTCTCCTCAGGGAGAGGCATTCGGTGGAATTTCTGTGAGGATCTGTTAAGTCAGTGACGGTCCTCATTCAAAGCAAGATGGAAACCTGGGGGCCCCAGGTCCCTCCCTCCATTCCTGCCGATACTGTCGCTTGTGAAAAGACAGTCAGTCAGCACTTCTTTCTTCCCTCCTGCCAAGGTAATCTGTGAGTAAAAAAAAAAAAAAAGAGAACTGTTTTCTTCGCCGCTTGTTAGTTGGGCTCCCGGGGGCTGCTGGTAAGGGGGGGGGGGTGGTACCGACATGAGCCACTAGCTCCTGTGAGGATTTTTTTCACCGATTGTCATTACTTTTGGTATCGGGTGGTTTTGGTGCAAATTCAGCAATGCTGTCCATGAAGCCAGTTTGTGCGGCATGCGGGGCAAGGAAGGGAACCTTGTCCTCAGCTGGGCTCTACAGAGTTTGTTCAGAGAAAAGCCGCACAGCAGAGCATGCCCTCCGTGAGTCTCAGTTCACTGCGGGGGCGCATGCTGAAGGCACGGGGAAGGCATCCCCGTCAGAGGCTCTCAACCACGTGGGCCATTTTTGGCAGGAAAGTCTGCCTAGACGGTTGCTCATGCGGATGCAGAGGATAGGCAGGGAGAGTCATTGCCGGCATCTGGTAAAGATTTAAAGGCAAAAAAGTGGTGAAAATAGCAGGAAAGAGAGGAAGTGACGTCACTGTGTAGATGGCTGCTTAATTTCTGAGCTCCCATCGGGGCACAATTAAACGTGGTGAAAAGTGAGCTTCTGAACCCCACAAAGAAGTTGAAAATATTCCAGGGGCCATTCTCACACCCCACCAGGGGCGGCCCAAGGGGGCTGCGGGGCCATGTGCGGAGATTAATTGCGGGGTTTCATTTGCATAAGGAACCTCATTTGCGTAAATATTTGCATAATGTTAACATGTGTTTTTAGTAAACATGCCTCTTAATGAGTGTCTGAATAAAGAAAGACTAGCAGATTTCTACATTACTATATTGCAGTGACAACCACCAGGCCCATTAGGAAGTACTACAAACACTGATCATTTAGAACCCATAGCAAACCCACCGTATCATAACAGCACTATCAGGACTCACAAAGCACCAAACCCTACTTATCAAAAGGCAACACTGCAAATATTAAACCAGTACTTCTCAGAGAATACCAATATATCTCCTAATGGGAAAGAGAACAAGTGGGACTGTCAAATAGAAACAATATGAACAGAATACCTCTGCTCGGTTACACATGCAGAACATAGACCATCACCACACAAAGAACAAGGGATCACAATTTAGAAATAGAAAGATGATAATTAAACTGGGAACCCCAAAAGCCAAAAATGAAATGTACAACACTGGAGAAATAAAAATATAAATTAATTTCTGCTTGCACTAAACAAAAACGCGAAGATGTTAGCAATACACACTTCCCAGACCTGACATATTCCAGTTAATAAATTCAAAATAAAAAGTATTTTTCTACCTTCTGTTTGGGATTTTATTTTTCAGCTACAATTGCTCCGGTCACGTTCTTCTGGTTTCTTTGTGTCTTCTGCGAGCTATCCATTTGTCCTTTCTTCTCTTCTAGATTTTTTCTATTCTCTCTCTATATCTGCTTTAACAAACTGATCTTTCCCCTTTTGCTCTTTCCCCCTTTTCTTTTCTTATTCCCTTATCATCCACTCAAATTTCACCCTTCCATTCTCAATCCCCATCCCCATCCCCATTTACTCTCCCAATACCCAGCCCATCGTAGACTTTTCTTCCACACAAAATATCTTTTCCCCTCTCCATTCTCATTCTCATTCCCCATCCCCAACCCTTTCTAGTCCTCCCCCAAAATCAGCTCCCTTATAGTTCTAGATCCACCCAACATCCGCGTCCTTCTAGTCCCAATCTCCCAAGCCCCCACATCAGCCCATTTCCAGCCCTATTCCAACTCCACTCAGCCCACCCAGTCCTTTTCCAGCCCCCATCAGCCCATTTCCAGTCCTATTCCCCCATTAGCCATTTCCAGTCCCATTCCAGACCATCACTCATTTGCAGTCCAAGCCCCCCCCATCAGCTCATTTCCAGTCCTAGCCCCCCATATGCTCTTTTCCAATTCCAATCCTAGCCCCCTCGTCAGCCCATTTCCAATCCTATTCCAGCCCCTATATGCTCTTTTCCAGTTCCATTCAAGCCCCCCCATCAGCCAGTTTCCACTCCAAGCTCCCCCATCAGCCCATTTCCAGTCCTAGCCCCTTCGGCAGCCCATTTCTAGCCCTATTCCAGCCCCCATCAGCCCATTTCCGATTCTATTCCAACCCCCATCAGTCCATTTCCAGTCCTAGCCACCCATATGCTCTTTTCCAGTTTCATTCCAGCCCCCATCAGCCCATATCCAGTCCTATTTCAGCCCCCATCAGCCTATTTCCACTCCAAGCTCCCCCATCAGCCAATTTCCAGCCCCCTCGTCAGCCCATTTCCAGTCCTAGCCCCCCATCACAGCCCATTTTTCCAGTCCAAGTTTCCCCCACATCACAGCCTATTTCCAGTTCTAGCCCCCCCACCATTACAGCCCATTTGCAGTCCTAGCCCCCCATCACAGCCCATCCAGTCCTAGCCCCCCCATCACAGCCCATGTGCAGTCCTAGGCCCCCCCATCACAGCCCATTTCCAGCACCACTTCCCCCCCCTCAATTAAAACTCATCCAGTCCTAGCCTCCCCCCCCCCTCGAAGAGCCCCGCGGCCATCCAAAAGGCTGCAGAGGGAGCCAGGGAAGCCCACGCAAGGCCTCGGCTCCCTCTGCATAGCCGCCAGTGTGAGGAGTCCTTTCCCTCACGCTGGCAGCTGTATTTGTGAAGCCACAAATGCTGGGAAAGGTTAAAGGGCATCTCTCTTCCCTAAGCCCACATACAGCATCTCCTCCCCTATCTTCTTTTCTCTTCTCCCACACACAAAGACATTTGGAGATGGATGCACACCCTTGAAAAGGAGATAGACTTTATTTATTTTTATTTTATTTATTTAACATTTCTTCTATACCGCGCTATTATAATCAGCGCGGTGTACATCGAACAGAAACATACTACAATGCATACAGGCAACATTGAGTTTACAGTGAAACAGGATATTAAACATGGAATAAACCGGGAAAACTATGTACAAGCTAACTTTATACTATGTACACTTCTCTACACTTCCAGTCCTACACTTTACTTGGGGGGATATAAAGGACACCTTGCAGAAGATCCGGAGTGATTTGCAGGAACTCGGACACTGGGTGGAGGACCTGAAGGGGCAGACTGAGGAGCAGGCTGAGAAAGTTAAGGCCATGGAGGTGCAGTTGCAGCTACTCTGGGAGGAACAAGAGCTTATAAAAGACAAGATGGACGATTTGGAGAACTGCACCCACCGCAATAACATACGAATTCAGGGGGTCCTGGAAGTGGATCGGTATTCAGATGCAGCCTCCGTGGTTCAAAACGTTTGTTGCCAGGTGTTGCAGGGACTCTCTGAGCAGGCCGCAGCAGAGACAGTTGTGGTGGAGAAAGCACACAGAGCGCTGGGACCCCTGATAGCGGGACGACCAAGAGACATTGTGGCCTGTTTAGCATCATTCACAGTAAAAGATTGAGTGGTGCAGGTTGCAGCAAAGAAGGGCAGATTTAATTGGGAGGGTATCACCATTGAGCTTTTCCACGACTTGTCGGCAGGAACCCTGCAGCACCGCTGGGCCATGTGGCCGGTGACCCAATATCTAAGGCCGGAAAGTCTAAGTACCGCTGGCTCTTCCCGTTTGCCCTCCTGTTGTGAATGGCTGCAGTTTCCAGGTGCGTACAATGGAAGAAGCATGGACAATCTTACGACAGGAAGGAGCACCGAATATGCCAGAGCAGCCCACTCTTGCCAAGATGAGTTCAGCATTACACCAAACCTCTTCCCACTGGGAGAGGGTATCAGCTAAAGGTCAGTGACTGCGGCGCAGGTCGAGCGGACCTGGCATGAGTGCAGTCCCAGGAGGAGAAGAACTGGGAAACAGCACTTGAACTCAGTGTGGACTATGTTTCATTATATCTAGTTTACGGCCTGATGGGCCCTGATACCTATGCTTTGTAGTTAAATTATTTAATATGCAGAAGGTTTGTGGGTTATATGGGAGTTGACAGTTGGGGGGGGAGGGGAACGGCTGTGACAGTTGGGCAAAAGGGGGACATGGGTTGGTAGGGAGGAGTGGATGGATGGACTGAAGCGAGTGGGGGTGAGAGATGAGTGTAGGTTTGGGGGGAAGGAAGCAGCAGGGTGGGCGCCCATGGGAGGTCTCTTCCTCAGAACCAGCATCGGAGTGAGGCTCTGTGTGAGAGGGGTAGGGCAAGAAAGACATCTGCACCTGGAAGTGTGGGGCAGTGGGGGTGAGGGTAGAGGGAAATGGCCATTAGGTTAAAAGCGGGGATCATGAATGTGTGGGGCTTAAATTCCCCACAAAAGCAGAAGATGTTACTGCAGGAGATCCAGGATCGGCACTGGCAGGTGGTATTTGTCCAAGAAACCCACCTAAGGGAATGAGATGAATGCCTCTTGGGGCCTTAGATTTTCAGATCATTTTTGCGGCAGAGAGCAGAGACCATAGGCGGGCAGGATTTAGCGATCTTGATTAAAGGGGATGTACCTTTTATTCTGGGAGGGGTGTATCGTAAAATGGAAGGGGGCGCTATTGGTGTGGGGGGAGTTGGATGGGGAAAAGGTGACTTTTTTGTCCGTGTATGGACCCAACTTAGAGCAGGTAGCTTTTTGAATGGACCTGCACTTGGTGGTGTGAGGGGAAGCTTCAGGGAAGGGTCGTGAGGGGGGGGACTGCAATATTGCTCTGGATGGCCGGTCACGGGGAAGGAGAGGGGAGGACCCGGACTGAAGGCTATACAAGATTGGTTGCAGGACTTTGGGCTGGTGGATCTATGGAAGGCAGCTAATCCCACCACCCAGGATTATACATTATTTTCCTCAGTCCACGCATCCTATAGCTGTATTGATTATGTTTTTGGAGATTCCTCCTAGGGGATGACCTGGAGGGTGCCAAATCGATCCCCTAACAGACCATTCTCTTCTCGAAGAGAGGTTTGGCGCTCCTACCAAATCATTTTGATGGACCTATTGGAAGCTTAATGAATATCTACTGCAGGGGGGACGACAAGGCAATTCAGAACTTAGAAGAGGTAATCAGGGATTATATGGAACTGAATGATAATGGAGAAGTGGGGACAGGAATATTCTAGGATGGGCTCAAGGCAGTTCTCTGAGGTCATTTAATCTAGATGGGGGCCTGGAGGAAATGCCAGCGGGAAGAGCAGACCAGTTGGCTAACCTCTCAGTTAGAGACCCTAAAACAGATGCATAAGCAAGGGGGGGACCCATGGGTTCGGACATAGATGGTGGATGTTAGGAGGCAGCTGATGGGAACTTCAGGTGGAAAGGATATCATATCAACTCTGACAGGTTAACCAGATATATTATGAGTTTGATAACAAATCTGGAGCATTCAGCCTGCAAGTTGCATGCCCGAGTTGAAGGGGCCACAGGATAAGCTTCTATATAAGGGTGTTAATATTTGAGCTCAATTTATGATCTACTATAAAGCCCTGCATACAGTGGACCCCCCAGTAGAGAGAGCTCGAGTTAAGGAATATCTGGATTACAGTGGGGAGGGTTGTGGACAATTGGAGGCTCCTGTTGTAGAAGAGCTGGAGCAAACAATATTGCTGGAAGAAGTTCGGGGGCTGGTCCCGCACAAGGCACCGGGTCTCGATGGCTTTATTGGTTTGTTTTATAAACTGTTGTCAGGGGTTCTGGGGCCCCTTTTGCTTTGGGTATTCAGTGCGGTTTTGCAGGGGAGAGTCTTTCACCTTCTATGCAGCAAGCAGTTATCACTGTGATCCCTAAGATAGGAAAGGATCCGGCGCTGTGCGGGTCCTATCGCCTGATTTCTCTGTTAAATACAGATGTAAAAATTTTAGCGACAATATTGGTGGAGTGGTTGGGACCGGTGCTTCTGGGGGTCGTACATTCTGACCAGACAGGGTTTATACAAGGACAACAGGCAACAGATAGCATGCAGCGGACTCTCCAGTTGTCTTGGCTGGCCCGGCGAGTGAGACAGGAGGCAATGCAGTTTTCTATTGAAGCTGAGAAGACTTTCGATAGGGTGCACTGGGATTTTCTATTTGCAGTGTTGGATGGAGTGATCCCCATTTTTTGGCATGGATTCGAGAGCTATATGTCACACCGGGGGCTACCATCTGTGTCAAGGGGGGCTATTCTGAGTTCTTTCCCCTGGGGCAGGGGAACACGGCAGGGGGTGCCTAGTATCAGCAAAGTACTTTTAGTTTAAATTTAAAACACAGAAGACAACTTTCTGGTTAAATTTAGAACCCAGCAGAAAGTTTGTAGTTTAAATTTATTAGTAAGTCAGAGCCTAGCAGCAGCAAAGAGCTGTAATTTAAATCAAATCGGAATATAACTTAGCATAAAAGGCAAAACAGGGTCAGTACTCTCTGAGCAACAAATAAAGTCTTCTAGAGACCTTTACAAAGAGGCCTTCTACCTAGGGGACAAGAGACCTGTAAAATGTTTTCAATAGGTGTTAACACCAGGTGGCAGGTCAAAAGGCCATTTTGAAAGACTCCTTCTATCCAGGCAAGGGCTGTTAATCACCCAGGAAGTTGGTCACAGCTTACCTCAGAAGCACAGGACAGGGTACTGTGTAGCAGCCCTCTTTTAATACGTGTTATTTTTTGAAAAACAAAAAACAAAAAACGAGGAAAATCCGGAACGGAACAGACAACTCGCTGGATTGGACTTGCAAAAACCTGGAACGGAGTTTCTGGAAGTACGGATCGGATCCGAAGGAAAATCCGGTGACCTGACAATCCTGAGACCGTCCAGGAAAAGCAACAAGGCCGTGAATAGCAGCGTACCTTCCTCTAAGCTGACTCAACATTTAAACAAGGTAATAAGTGATTAAACCTGTTTTGTGTTGGATACTGGGGAAGTGTGCTTGACAGAGGTTAAGCGAGGTTAAGTGAAAAAAAAAAAGTAGCATTTTTTTTTAAGGGAAGTGCCGCACTTGGGTTTCCTTTCTCTTCTGTTTATTGTTGTTTCAGGGATCATGGAACCCAAGGAGCTATGTGCCTGGATGGCACAACAATTCAACAAACAAGCGGAGTTGGCGCAATTAAGCCAAACGCAAGCACTGCAGGCAATGCAACAGCAGCAACAGCCGTTCATACAGACCATGAATACATGGCTTGCCCAGCAGCAAGAAGAACTGGCAAAGAGCAAGCCTGAGAATCAGGCGACAACTGGACCCGTGAATCCAGACCATGGACAATGGGCATGTAATGACTTGGTGATGGGAAAATTGTTTGCAAAGGATGACATAGATGATTTCCTAGATACCTTTACTCGAATAGCTACTTCGGCTAAATGGCCGAGCGAACAGTGGGCAATTCGACTAGCTGCGTCCCTTACGGGCGAGGCGCTAGCCGCCTACAGGGCAATGCCTCCAACCTTAGCTGATTCCTATGAGGAAGTAGTATTGGCTATAAGGGATCGCTTAGGCCTCTCATCTTTCACCTACAATAAAATGTTTAGGGCTACCTGTTTGAGGGCTAATGAAACACCTAAGGCACTAGGTCATCGAGTGCGTAGTCTAGCTCATAAATGGCTACAGCCTGAGAGGAGAAATATAGACACCCTAATGGATGTTATAATCCTTGAATAGTATATGGCTGCTCTGCCCAGTCGAGTGCAGAACTTTTTAATACTACAAAATTGCTGCACTATGTCTGACGCTATAACCCTTACTGAAAGGTATTTAGAAGCTGAAAAAGTTGCCCAACCTAGGATGAGCTCCAAGATAGCGATAGGGGCTGAGGTACAAAAGCTGGAGAACCCTTCTCGTCCTCCATTTGTTGGTGAGAAAAATGTTAAAACCCAGGCAAGGGGAAATGTAAAGAAATGTTTTACATGTGGCAGGAGAGGACACCTCCAGTATGAATGTTTTTCACGAACTGCTTTGGTGGGAGAGTCCCCCAGTGCAATACGTGAAGGTCTGGTCCTGGATGTAAAGATACAGGGCATAAAAGTGAAAGCGCTGTTGGACTCTGGAGCCGATCAGACTATGGTCTCTAAAAAGTTATGGTCGCTGATCCAGGCTCAAGGCCTATCGGATCCAGAATCTCCAGTAGGACAAGTAAAAATTAAGTGTGTGCATGGTGCAGCCACTAGATACCCTGTGTACAAATTACAGATAAAACGCTTGGGCATTGTAAAGGAAATGCCGATCGCTGTGGTACCTAGGTTACCACAGGAATTGGTCCTGGGCCGTGACTGGCCACAATTTAGGAGGACCCTAAAAGAAGGTTTATCGCCAGTGGCGAGATCAGATTCCACGCGCATGTCCTCTAACTCGACTGTTAATCCAGCTGGACAGCGGGAAAGTTTAGCTACCGCTGCAGGTTCTGTAATTCCAAGAAGGCTACCATAAAGGAACGCTCGCAGTCAAAACAAAAATTTGTGCTGAGGTACTGTAAGACCTCGGAGAGAGCGCGTAGTCCTCAAAGGGCATCAACCCAAGCTGCCGGCTATGACCTCCCCAGTGCAGAAGATCTGGTTATCCCAAAGCAGGGGCGAAAGTTGGTTATCACGGACTTACAAGTTGAGATACCTCCAGGGTGCTATGGAAGAATAGCACCACGATCGGGGCTGGCCGCCAAGCACAGCATCGATGTAGCTGCAGGAGTGGTGGACCCCGACTACAGGGGTATATTAAAGGTACTTTTATGTAATTTCTTGCATGAAGATTTTGAAGTTCAGATAGGAGATAGAATAGCACAACTAATCTGTGAACGTGTTGGTTTTCCCGACCTCGAAGAAGTTGACATGCTGACTCCTACAAGCCGGGGAACAGGGGGTTTCGGCTCTACTGGAAGGGCGGAACTTGAAGGTTTAATGGCCATAGGGAGTGAACCCCCGGAAGAGGATCTAGGACCTCGTGTGGAAGATTGTAAAGAAATCTCCACTCCCAAGATAGGAGAGGAACTCTCCCTGAGACAAAAGGAAGAGTTAGCTAAGCAACTATCAAGATGTGTTAACCCCACTACCAGGAGAAACTTCATTGGTAGCCCATGAAATACTCACTCCTCCAGGTAAAATTATACGTCAGCGACCATATCGGTTACCGGAGGCGAAAAAACAGGAGGTGGTCAACCAAGTACAAGAGATGCTGCAAATGAATATTATAGAAGAGTCGCATAGCCCATGGTGCAGCCCGGTGATACTGGTTCCAAAACCTGATGGGTCTATGCGTTTCTGCATAGACTTCCGGCAACTCAATGCGGTGTCCACGTTTGACGCTTACCCGATGCCTCGGATTGAGGAATTATTAGACCGGATCGGGCAAGCCAAGTACCTGACGACGTTGGACATGACCAAAGGCTACTGGCAGGTCCCTTTGACACGGGATGCCAGACCCAAGACGGCCTTTAGTACACCTTTGGGGCTCTTCCAATTTCGGAGAATGCCATTTGGCCTGCATGGGGCAGCGGCCACATGCTAGCGTCTGATGGATGTCATTCTGCGGCCGTATCAGACCTTCGCTACGGCCTATATGGACGACGTAGTGATCCACAGCGCCACATGGCCGGAGCATCTCCAGCAAGTGGGCACTATACTGGAAGCCATGAAGAGAGCCGGCCTCACGCTAAATCCAAAGAAGTGTACTTTCGCCGCCAAAGAAGTTAAATATCTCGGTCATCTGGTGGGCCGTGGAACAGTACGACCCTTGTTAGATAAAATAGAAAGCGTCAGGAAATTTCCCGTTCCCCAGAACAAGAAGCAGTTGAGAAGCTTCCTTGGCCTTATTGGGTACTACCGACGCTTCATACCCCACTTTGCGGAAGAAAGCAATGTGTTTACGGAAATGCTACGGAAAATTGCTCCGACTGTAATACACTGGACACCCGAAGCAGAGACAGCCTTTCCAAAAGTTAAAGGGGAAGTTATGTCAGGCCCCCGTATTGCGTGGGGTAGACTTTCGCCAAACATTCCTGTTGCAAACGGATGCCTCGGAAACGGGTCTGGGAGCGGCCCTGTCCCAGATACAGGAAGGAGCGGAACACCCCATCATGTTTCTTAGTCGGAAACTGTCTCTGGCCGAGAGAAAATATGCTACCATTGAACGAGAATGTCTCGCAATCAAATGGGCCGTTAAGGCTTTAAAATTCTATCTCACCGGGAGGAAATTTGTCCTCATAACTGACCATGCCCCTCTGAAGTGGTTGCATTCTATGAGAAACGAAAATAACAGGCTAACCCGGTGGTATATGGCCTTGCAGCCATACGACTTTAAAGTGGAGCATCGTGCCGGGAAGCTGCATTTCAATGCGGATGCCATGTCCCGTATTACGTGCTGCAGAGAAGAGTCTTTCCCAGCCCGTAATATTTTGAGAAGGGGGATGTGTGATACAGCGGACCCTCTTCTGGAGAGAAAAATAGTTTTGAAGTCTGAAAGAAAAAGAAATTGCCTGCAATTTCCAGAGGATTCACCTAGAGGGAGCAGGAGAGTTAGGACAGAGACCACAGAACCACGCCCTAGTGGGCAGGACTCATGTTCCAAAAGCTCACATTTAAGAGGAAGCAAGAAAGAGTCAGAAGGAAGCTTATCTGCTAGGAGCTTACCTGCAAGAAGCTCAGCTGCTAAAACCTCGTCTGCTTGGAGAGCTACTACTCAGGGAGCTGTGGAAAGATCACCCTCACCAGTTGGGAGAGACCAAGCGAATGCGTGTTCCAGAGAAGGACCAAAGAGATGCTATGAATGTACTAGCCCAAGAGTGGGATCTAGGCCGCAAGCAAGCCTGAGTAAAAGGACAGGCTGGGAAAGGAGAACCAGTCCAGTAAGAGAGAGGACAGGCCGAGAAGGCCGAAGCCAAGCCAGACCGGGCCCTGAAGCCCACAAGAGAACAGGCCTCAAAGGCTAGAAGAGGAAAGAATGGGAGAGCAGGAGGTATATACCTGAGAGCACTGATACTGAAGGCAGCAGTCAAGGTAGGCCTCCAGCCTCGCCCCAGAGAACCAAACGGAAACCTAAAGGTAAAGCTTTTAACCTTTGTTATTGTGTGCCTGAAGTCAAGCTAAGAGAAGAATCCTGGGAAGGTGGTTCTCCTTATCTAAAACAAGAGCCAAAGCAAAAGTTAAAAGGTAGTTTGAGCAAGAAAAGAACTTTTAGAGGAAAACATTATAGAGAGAATGTTTTTAGACCTCTAGAGCAAGAAATGCCATTTTGGTATTCCACCACGCTGAACCATGGGCCCAAACAAACTGCCAAGCCTTGGGAAGCAGTGAGACAAACTCACATGAAGGACACTTACCTTGATCCCTCAGAGCAGTCAGAGGAGGCCATGCAGGTGGAATCTGTACAGGAGAACATTGATAGTCCTATGGAATGTATATACTGTGCTGGAAGTGATATAGAAGCGTTCCAGAGCTCAATAAGTGAATGAAGTAATTTGCTATTGGATGTTTTTGACACTGTGAAGTTAACAGTTTTTGGTTATTCCATCTCTTACTTTCAAAATCTGCTGTAAAGACTTGTTTTGCTACGTACCGGAGTGTTTATCCTATGTTATGAACCCTTAGTGCTAAAAGGGGAAAATAAAGCCTTTTTCTTTTCCCTCCACTTTTGTGCAAGACTGTAGTCTCTTTGGGAGTTGGCAACGAGGCTGGCACAAGGCTCTGGCCCATGACCCTCGCACCTGGCCAACCCTGATCACAAACACCTTGGTGACCCCCGGTCCCAGCCCTGCGGTGGAACCACTACGCCGCCACCAGGGGGTGCTGTGCGACCGGGGCACGTCACAAGTCCCACCTCCAGTCTGGCAGCATCCCTGTTGCCATGGAGGAGAGAGGTCACGTGACAGGAGAGCATCACCCTGGTGTGACAGGAAGTGATCCTGTAACTAGGACCTGTCCTCCAGGTGATGTAAAACCCTCTCACACCGAGGAAGTTTCTCCAGGGCCATGTGCCCATGAGAGAAGAGTTGGGACAGCCGTTATAGTTGGTGATTCGATCATTAGGCATGTAGATAGCTGGGTGGCTGGTGGACGTGAGGATCGCCTGGTAACATGCCTGCCTGGTGCGAAGGTAGCGGACCTCACATGCTACCTAGATAAGGTCTTAGATAGTGCTGGGGAGGAGTCTGCCGTCTTGGTACATTTCGGTACCAATGACATAGGAAAAAGTGGTAGGGAGGTTCTGGAGGCTAAATTTAGGCTTTTAGGTAGGAAGTTGAAATCCAGAACTTCCAGGGTAGCGTTCTCCGAAATGCTTCCCGTTCCATGCGCAGGACCCAAAAGGCAGGCAGAGCTCTGGAGTCTCAATGCGTGGATGAGACAATAGTGCAGAGATGATGGTTTTGGATTTGTTAGGAACTGGGGAACATTCTGGGGAAAGGAGGGGCTCTTCTGAAGGGATGGTCTTCACCTTAACCGGGATGGAACCAGGCTGCTGGCATTAACCTTTAAAGAGGAGATAGAGCAGCTTTTAAACTAGATAATAGGGGAAAGCCGACAGTTGCCCAAGAGCGCATGGTTCGGAAGAATGTATCCTTGAAGGATACTACCAAAAACAGAGAGGTTCCAAAAAAGAGTAAAGTAGCCCAAATGCCCTCGAGTATGGAGCAGACACAGCTTAAAGATCCCAAATTACCCATGCCTACCAATAGCCAGATTAATATGAATAAAATACAGTCTCTAAAATGCTTGTATGCAAATGCTAGAAGTCTAAAAAATAAGATGGGAGAGTTAGAATATATAGCACTAAAGAGAGGTTAGATATGATTGGAATATCAGAGACATGGTGGAAGGAGGACAACCAGTGGGGCACTGTGATACCTGGGTACAAACTATATCGTAATGATAGAGCTGATCAAATTGGTGGAGGGGTTGCGCTCTATGTTAGAGAGGGCATTGAGTCAGAAAGGATTAAAGTTTTGCAGGAAACAAAATTTGCTGTAGAATCTCTATGGATTGAAATTCCATGTAAAAAGGGGAAAGCGATGGCAGTGGGGGTGTACTATCGACCACCTGGCCAGAATGACCAAATGGATGATGAAATGCTCAAAGAAATCAAGGAAGCTAACAAAAGTTACAGTGCAGTAATAATAATGGGTGATTTCAATTACCCCGCTATCGACTGGGACAGTGTCACGGCAGGACATGCTAAGTAGATAAAGTTTCTAGATGAAATAAATGACTGCTTCTTGGAGCAGCTGGTTCATGAATTGACCAGAGGGGAAGCCATATTAGATCTAATCCTTAGTGGAACACCAGATATATTGCAAGAGATAAGGGTGTTGGGGCCACTTGACAATACTGATCAGAGCATGATAGCATTTCATTTAATTAGTGGAGGAGGGATAGTAAGCAAATCCACAGTACTACCTTAACTTTCAAAAGGGAGACTATGATAAAATGAGGAAAATAGTTAAGAAAAAAAATAAAAGGAGCAGTTGCAAAGGTTAAAGACTTATATCAAGTTGAGTGTTGTTGAAAAATACTATCTTGAAATCCCAGACCAACTGCATTCCATGCTTTAAGAAAAGTGGAACGAAGTCCAAAAATTGCCAGCATGGTTTAAAGATGAGGTCAAAGAGGCTGTTGTTGCCAAAAAAGCATCTTTCAGGAAATGGAAAAAAGAGCCAAACGACGAAACCTGGAAACAGCACAAGCACTGGCAAGTCAAATGCAAGGCATTGATAAGGCAGGCAAAGGGAGAATTTGAGAAGAAGCTTGCTGCGGAAGCAAAAACGTGAAATAAATACTTTTTCAAGTACATTTGTAGCAAAAAAAACCGTGAGAGAGTCAGTTGGTCCATTAGATGATAGAGGGGTTAAAGGGGCACTAAGAGGCGACAAGGCGATAACTGAGAGACTGAATGAATTCTTTGCTTCGGTCTTTACTGAGGAAGATGTAGGGATGTTACCCATGACTAAAGTGGTATTTAAAGGTGCAGAAGAATTGAAGGAAATATCGATACATCGGGAAGATGTATTACAACTATTAGATAAACTGAATAGTAGCAAATGACCTGGGCCAGATGGTATACATCCAAGGGTGTTGAAAGAACTGAAATGTGAGATTGCAGACCTGCTATTAGTAATCTGTGAACTTTCATTAAAATCATCTGTAATACCTGAAGATTGGAGGTTCGCCAATGTAACGCCAATTTTTAAAAAGGGTTCCAGGGGTGATCCGGGAAACTACAGACTGGTGAGCCTGACGTCAGTACCGGGAAAAATGGTAGAAACCATCATAAAGAACAAAATTACTCAGCATGTAGATAGTCATGGCCTAATGGGAGACAGCCAACATGGCTTTAGATAAGGAAGATCTTGTCTTACTAATCTGTTATGTTTTTTAGAAGGTGTTTAATAAACAGGTGGACAAAGGTGAGTCGGTTGATATAGTATATCTGGACTTTCAGAAAGCCTTTGACAAGGTCCCTCATCAGATACTTTTGGCAAAACTAAAGAGTCATGGGATAGGAGGCAGTGTACTATTGTGGATCAGGAACTGGTTAAAAGATAGAAAGCAGAGAGTAGGGCTAAATGGCCAATTTTCCCAATGGAGAAAGGTGAATAGTGGTGTACCCCAGGGATCTGTGCTGGGTCCGCTGCTTTTTGACATATTCATAAATGACCTGGAAAAGGGAATAACGAGTGAGGTTATCAAATTTGCAGATGACACAAAACTATTTAAAGTTGTTAAGACCCAAGAGGATTGTGTAAAATTGCAAGAGGATCTTGATAAATTGGAAGACTGGGCATCAAAATGGCAGATGAAATTTAATGTGGACAAGTGCAAAGTTATGCACCTAGGGAAGAACAACCCAAACTATGGTTACATGATGCAAGGTTCCACATTAGGAACCACCACCCAGGAAAAATATTTAGGCGTCATTGTGGATAACATGTTAAAACCCTCGACCCAGTGTGCAATGGCGGCCAAGAGAGCAAATAGAATGCTAGGTATCATAAGGAAAGGAAAGGAAAGGAAAATAAAACAAAGGATATTATAATGCCTCTATATCGTTCCATGGTGAGACTGTACCTTGAATATTGTGTGCAATTCTGGTCGCCCATCTTAAAAAGGATATAGCTTTATTAGAAAAGGTTCTGAGGAGAGCCACCAAAATGGTAAAGAGGATGGAAGGATATTCCTATGAAGAAAGGCTAAAAAGGTTAGGGCTCTTTAACCTGGGAAAGAGACGGCTGAGGGGAGATATGATAGAAGTCTATAAATTAATGAACGGTGTGGAACGGGTAAACATAGATCGATTGTTTATGTTATCAGAATATAGAAAGACTAGGGGACATGCAATAAAGCTACAGGGTAAACTATTTAAGACTAATAAAAGAAAATATTTTTTCACTCAACATGTAATCAAACTCTGGAATTTATTACCGGAGGATGTAGTAAAGGCTGTTAGTGTAGCTGGGTTTAAAAAAAGGTTTGGACAAGTTCCTGGGGGAAAGGTCCATAAACCATTATTAAGAAGGGACCAAGGATATCAATGCTTGACCCAGTACAAGTCATTGTGGAACCTGTGTCTTTGGGGAAACTGCTAGGTACGTATGACCTAGATTGGCCACTGTTGGAAACAGGATACTGGGCTTGATGGACCTTGGTCTGACCCAGTATGGCATATCTTATGTTCTTATGCCTGCTGTCCCCCTTGCTATTTGCACTGGTTATGGAACCCCTGGCGGCTAGGGTGCGGGTTATGGGGGACATCCGGGGAATTGCGGTATGGCCCTCTCAGCATAAGATTGCCCTGTTTGCCAATGATCTCCTGTTTACAATCACTTTCCCTCTGACTACTCTACCAGTGCTTTTCCAGGAGTTGCACAACTATGGCGCCCTTTCGGGGTTTAAAATAAATCTTGATAAACTGAGGCATTAGCGGTTAGTGTCAGTCCTCAAGTGGTGCAGAACTTACAGGAACATTACCCCCTTCCATTGGATGACCTAGTCTGTTAAGTATTTGGGATACAGGTGACCTCATCACCTGCGGACTTTTATGGGGCCAACTACCCTTCCCAGGTAAGTGAAAGCCCCCAGGTAGGTGATACATTAAATACCTTTATGGAAATGGGTAACATATGGACAGCAGTGTGTATAAATGCCCGTAGCATGGGAAATAAGATCCCTGATATTGAAGCTTTGGTGGGAGTGGCTGACTTGGATTTAGTGGCAGTTACAGAAACATGGTTCACAGAAAACCATGACTGGGATGTAACTATACCTGGCTATACTTTATTCAGAAAGGACAGGGTAGGAAGAAGGGGAGGAGGAGTGGCACTATATGTAAAAACTACTATTAAAGCTTTGGAATTACAGAGCTTAAAAGGGAGAGAGGAGGCATTGTGGGTTAAACTAGAAAGAGGGAAAGAGAAATCTATTTGCATTGGTGTGATATGCAGACCTCCCTCACAAGAGGAATAGGTGGACAGAGAGTTAATTGAAGACATACGCAGCATTGCTAGGAAAGGGGAAGTGCTACTGATAGGAGATTTCAATATGCCAGATGTTGATTGGCACATTCCTGCTGCAGTATCATCTAGCAGTAAGGAGATCCTGGATTCTCTACAGGGAGAACTATTCAGGCAATTGGTAACAGACTCCACACATGAAGGGACCATACTTGACTTGGTGCTTACCAATGGTGAAAGTGTTTCTGATGTTGTAGTGGGAGATCATTTTGCATCCAGTGATCACCAGATGGTGTGGTTCAGTATTAGGACTAGGGCTGTTAGATTCCAAGATGAGGATCTTAGACTTTAGGAAGACTAACTTTGCGAAGATGGGCCACTATCTCAGGGAGTCATTAGTGGGATGGGAACAGCTGGGGGATGTAGAAAAACAGTGGGCAAAACTGAAAGGGGATATTTTAAGGGCAACCAACCTTTTTGTTAAAATGGTAAATAAACGCAAAAGGAAAAGGAGACCGCTATGGTTTTCTAAGGAAGTAGCTGAAAAAGTGAAGAAAAAGAGGGAGACCTTCATGAAACACAAGAGATCACAGAGAGAGGAAGACAGGCATCTGTATTTGGAAAAACTTAGAGAAGCTAGCAAAGTAGTCAAGAAGGCAAAGATTCAAAAGGAGGAGGAAATAGCCAATGCAATAAAATGGGGGATAAGACATTTTTCAGATATATTAGTGAGAAGAAGGGCAAAAGTGGTATTGTCAGACTCAAGGGTGCAGGGGGGGGAATATGTAGAGGCTGATAAGGATAAAGCGGAATTGCTTAACAAATATTTTTGTTCTGTGTTCACAGATGAAGAACCAGGAGCAGGACCTTAGAAAACACCCACAAATGGGAGCAGAAGCGAGGGACATCTTGAACAATTTTCAGAAGACTGTGTTCGTGAGAAACTAGCTCAACTTAAAGTAGACAAAGCGATGGGACCGGATGGGATACACCCTAGAATACTGAGGGAACTTGGGGACGTTCTAGCAACTCCACTGACTGACCTTTTCAATGCCTCGTTGGAGTCGGGAGTGGTGCCAAAGGACTGGAGAGAGGCTCATGTGGTGCCTTTACACAAAAGTGGAAGTAAGGATGTGGTTGAAAACTACAGGCCGGTTAGTTTAACTTCGGTGGTGAGTAAATTATTGGAAACGCTGCTGAAAGAGAAAATAGTGAGGTTTCTGGAGTCCAGCGGATTACAGGATCCGAGGCAGCATGGATTCACCAGAGGCAGGTCTTGTCAGACAAATCTGATTGATTTCTTTGACTGGGTGACCAGGGAATTGGACAGAGGGAGAGCCCTAGATGTGGTGTATTTAGATTTCAGTAAAGCCTTTGACACTGTTCCTCACAGGCGACTTATAAACAAAGTGAGCACCCTAGGAATGGACCCTAAAGTTACTGCTTGGGTTAGAAATTGGTTGGGTGGGAGGCGACAAAGAGTACAAGTAAATGGAGCTCACTCTGAGGAGAAGGATGTTACCAGTGGTGTGCCCCAGGGATCTGTCCTTGGTCCGATTCTTTTTAACATCTTTGTTAGTGATATAGCGGAAGGGCTGTCGGGTAAGGTTTGCCTCTTTGCAGATGATACCAAAATCTGCAATAGAGTAGACACCCAGGAAGGTGTAGATAACATGAGGAGGGATCTAGCTAAGCTTGAAGAATGGTCTAGCATTTGGAAGCTGGGATTTAATGTTAAAAAATGTAAGGTCATGCATTTGGGCTGCAGCAATCCAAGGGAGCAATACAATATAGGAGGTGAAGTACTTTTGTCCACTAAAGAAGAGCGGGACCTAGGCGTGGTTGTGTCTGATGATCTTAAAGTAGCTAAACAGGTAGAAAAGGCGACGGCAAAAGCTAGAAGGATGCTTGGGTGCATACAGAGAGGATTGGCTAGCAGAAAAAAGGAGGTGATAATGCCTCTGTATAAGTCTTTGGTGCGACCTCATTTGGAGTATAGTGTGCAATTCTGGAGACCGCACCTTCAAAAGGATGTGAACAGGATGGAGTCAGTGCAGAGGGTGGCTACTAAAATGATTAGTGGGCTTCATTATAAAGCATATGAGGACAGGCTTAAGGATCTTAATATGTACACCTTAGAGGAAAGGCAGGATAGAGGTGATATGATTGAGATGTTTAAATACCTCCATGGCATAAATGTTCAGGGAGAGAGCCTCTTTCAATTGAAAGCAAGTTCTGCTACGAGGGGACATGGGATGAGTGTGAAGGGAGATAGATTCAGGAGTGATATGCGGAAATATTTCTTTACGGAAAAAGTAGTGGATCCGTGGAATAGTCTCCCAGTGGAGGTGGTAGAGATGAGGACAGTAACTGAATTCAAAAAAGCATGGGACCAACACAGAGGATCTCTAAAGGTAAAAAGTGGACTGTTGTTGATGTGGAAGGACAGACTAGATAGGTCATGTGGTCTTTTTCTGTCATCATGTTTCTATGTTTCTATTTCAACAGATACAGTGCGATCTGCAGCAGTGCCGGAAGGGGAAATATCTTGGTTGGGCTATGTTGCTGCTTTAAAGATGAATGTACTTCCCCAGTTATTGTATTTGTTTCTGCTGTTGCCAGTCCGGGTGGGGCCAGCAGATCTTCGTCGGTTATAGGGGCGGGCTTTTGATTTTGTTTGGGGATCCAGTCACCCTCGGGTGGGTCGACGGGTTAGGTACGTGGCCGGCAGGAGGGGGATCTAGGCATCCCAGATTTTGGGCGCGATTATGCGGCGGCCCAGGTGCGACAGGTATTCGACTGGCGGGTGAACGACCGTAACCCTAAGCAGTTTCAGAAAGTAGAACAATGTTGGACTGGTGAGGTGATCTTGCAGCACTTCCCCTGGATGGCCTCCCTTCCTGGGGGAAGTTGAAGGGAGAAGCCCTACTTGTGGCATTTATATTCTCAGTGGAGATGCGGCTGGAAATTGCTCACCCCCTCAGCTCGTTTTTGGGCTATGGGTTCAGTGGGGGTGACCCTGGGGTTCCTTCCGGGTGGGAGAGTTTTTTTTCGATGGTGGGAGTGGGTGGGTTTGGATATTTTTGCTAAATTTATAGAAGAGGGAAAATTTGTCGCTTTTTCAGTGCTTCGGGAGAAATACCACCTGCTTGCTGGAGATTTTTTTGCCCACCTTCAGATCAGGTATTTTCTGCAGCAAAGGGACATTCAAAAGACACATGAGGGATATAATGATCTGGAAATGTTGTGGCTGGGGTATGGGAAGAAAAGGGGGCTCATTCGTTGGTTGTATAAGGCCTTACAGGAACAACTCCCTCCTGGGGACTGTTGTAGTTGTTTAGGGGTAGTTGTTGATATGGAAGGACAGACTAGATAGGCCATGTGGTCTTTTTCTGTCATCATATTTCTATGTTTCTATAAAAGGTCCCGTATCAGAGGGTTTGGGAGCGGGACCTGGCGAGGTAGTTGGATGAACAGGAGTGGATGCTTGTGTGTGAAAGTCAGTCTCGACAAGCACTTTCGGTAGCGGTCAGGGAGACTTCTATAAACTCTTGTACCACTGGTATTATACCCCTGACTGGTTACATTAAATGTACCCCGTAACCTCAGATAAGTGTTGGAGATATAGTGGTATGCAAGGCACCTTTATTCATATTTGGTGGGAATGTCCATTAATTACTCAGTATTGGGAGGAAATCCAAACACAGGTGCAATCTATTTTCCATGTGGACATTGGCTTGGACATGGGTCTGTGCTTACTGAGGATATGGCCCGAGAAGGTACCCTTGAAGTGGGTCCAGCCCATTTGGGCCTGTATCCAGGTGGTCCAGAGTGAAATAGGCAGGGCGTGGAAGCAGCTGGCAGCTCCCGGACTGGATAAGTGGTGCACGTGGTTGAGCTGCTTTGTTTTAATGGAGCGCCTCACAGCCATACGTCGCCAGAAGGGGGAAGGTTTTTGCAAACATTGGCAACTTCTGACAGAATATTTAGCAAGTTGAGATGTCTTTCTGCCAAAAGCAGTGGGGGGAGTTGGGGAGGGGGTCTGTTATATACACTTTGTTTAACAAAGGGGGGGGGAGAAAAAACAAAAACTAGCTTGTAGGTGGTTGTTGTGTGGAACTTTGTTGAAATGTGTTTTGATATACCAAAGGTTCAATAAATACTAAATATGGGAAACTAGCAGAGATGTCAGTCTCCAGCTCCTGGCCTACCTTTCTCCCCAGAATTCATGTTACTTCTCCATCAGGTGTACTGCATGAAGCATGGCCTGGTGGATGTCCCTTGGGCTGTCAGAGATAAGCTGGAAGCAAGCTTATACCTGATGGGGCTCCATAGAGGATGAGAGGAACCTGCTGCCAAGAGATTCCGAGAGACTCTGGAGCAGACAGAGAAACCCAGCTCACCGGGGTCTGCAACCTTGGATAATCCGCTGGAAAGTCCCTTGGTAGCATGGGGGAGGCCTGTATGAAGTCGTTGGAGGAAGGGATACGTCTTTCTGGAGATGACCCAAATACTGTGAGTTTTTCATAGCGAAGAGCTGGTTTCCATAATTGCTCAGTTCCTAGGGGCACTAACATCCCTTTTGGGATGCCTGTTGAGGAGTTGACCTGTTCCAAGGGATGCAGACCCCCACAAAATTCATTCCCAGTGCATAAAGCCATTAAACAAATGATTGATGTAAAATGGGACCTGCCAAAGACAAGTTTACGCAAAAGCTGAACAGTGGCCCTCTTGTATCCTCTTCCACTGGAGGAGAAAGAGATACTAAAATTACCGAAAGTGGATGCCCTTGTATCGGCCATAATGAAAAAGACGATCATTCTGGTCAAAGGAGGAGCAGCTCTGAAGGATGCACAGGACAGGAAATTGGAAACATTACTGAAGCAATCCTTTGAGATCAGTGCTCTCACCTTGCTTATCAGAGCTTACAATCTAGTTAAGACAGACAACACAGTAGGCATAGACATGGGATACATCTAGGGGGAATGGTAAAGAAACACAAAGGAGATAAGGTGAGTCAAGATCCGAAAGCAGCAGCAAAGAGGTGAGTTTTTAGCCTAGATTTGAAAAGGGCCAGAGAAGGTGCCTGACGTACAGACTCAAGAAATTTGTTCCAGGCATAAAGAGCAGCAAGGTGAAAGGAGCGAAGTCTGGAGTTAGCAGTAGAAGAGAAGGGCACAGATAGAAGTGATTTGCTAGAAGAGCGGAGTTCCAGAGGAGGGGTGTAGGGAGAGATAAGAGAGGAAAGGTAGTGAGGAGCTGCAGAGCGAATGCACTTATAGGTCAGCAGGAGAAGTTTGAACTGGATGCGAAAATGGATAGGAAGAAGAGGGGTAATATGAGCATGAGGAGGCTGGTGGAAGATTAGACACGCAGCAGTGTGTTAAAAAGACTGAAGGGGAGAGAGATGATTTAGCGGGAGACCAGCAAGGACTAGGTTACAATAGTCAAGACAGGAAGTGATTAAGGAGTGGGTAAGTAGTGTGTTCAGAGAGGAATGGGCGGATTTTGTTGCTGTTATAGATTAAAGAAAAGGCACGTCTTAGCTATCAGGTGGATGAGTGTGGAGAAGGAGAGAGAGGAGTCAAAGATAACCCCAAGGTTGTGAGTCGAGGGAACAGGGAGGAGTTGAGAGTTATCCACAGAGACTGAGAAAGGAGAAAGAGGAGAGGACGTTTTAGGGGGAAAAATAAGAAGCTCAGTTTTGGCCAGGTTCAATTTCAAGCGGCAGGCAGCAATGTTAGAAAGGCAGACAGAGATCCAGGTCTGGATTGCCGGAGAGATTTCAGGCAAAGAGAATAGATCTGAGAGTCATCAGCAAAAAGATGGTAGTGAAAGCCATGAGAAGAGATGAGCACACCAAGGGACTGGGTATAGAGAGACAAAAGGAGTGGACCCAGGACAGATCCTTGGGGTACACCAAGTTAGAGCAGGATAGCAGCAGAAGAGGATCCACCAGAACAAACACTGAAAGAGTGATGGGAAAGATAAGAGGAGAACCAGGATAGTACAGAGCCCTTAAAACCAAGCGAGGACAGGATATCAAGGAGAAGGTTGTGGTCAACAGTGTCAAAAGCAACAGAGAGGTCAAGAAGGATGAGGACAGAGTAAAGGCCCTTGGATTTTGCCAGGAACAAATCACTAGAGACTTTGGCAAGAGCTGTTTCAGTAGAATATAAAAGACGAAAGCCAGATTGTAGAGGATCCAGGAGGGCTTGAGAGGAGAGAAAGTCAAGGCAATGGCGGTGAACAGCACGTTTAAGTAGTTTAGAAATGAAGGGGAGGAGGGAGATGGGTCGACAGTTAGAAGGACAGGTAAGATCAAGTGAGGGTTTCTTGAGGAGAGGTGTAACTACAGCATGCTTGAAGGCTGCAGGGACAGTTGCAGTGTAAAGCGATAGGTTGAGAATATGAGAGATGGAAGTGACAACAGTGGAGGAGATGGGGCTTAAGAGATGGGTGGGAAAAGGATCAGAGGAGCAGGTAATGAGTTTGGAGGAGGAAAGAAGATGTGCAATTTCCTTCTCAGAGATCATAGAAAAGGGTAGCAGAGGTAGAGGGGGAAAGTTGGGCGTGAAGAGGAGGAGGAGGGGAAGTAGCTGACTGTGTGGGAAATTGGAGGGTGCTCTTGTGGATTTTATCATGGAAATAGTCGGCCAGGGTTTGGGCAGAAAGGGAGGAAGGGGTCGGAGGCGGAGGCACCTTGAGGAGAGAGTTAAGAGTAGTAGAGAGACGGCAAGGGTCAGAGGCAAAAGAGTTAGTCAGATGGACATAATAGTCTTGTTTGGCGAGTGTTATGGCTGACTGGAAAGAGACAAGCATGAATTTAAAGTGTTTCCAATTTCCTGTCCTATGCATCCTTCAGAGCTGCTCCTCAAGGGTGCGGGATTTGAGCCAAGCACGCTCAGCTGAACGGGCACAGGAACGTAGGTAGCGGGTAATGGAAGAAAGCCAGGGCTGGGATATAGTGCACCTCACAGGACGTGACACGGGCGGAGCAAGAGCATCCAGAGCAGAGGAGAGTGTAGTGTAATAGGAAGCTACTGCCTCATCAACAAACTCAGATGACATAGTGGAAGAAAGAGGTGATGAAACAGTGGAGGAGAGAACCAAAGGGTCAATAGCATGAAGATTTCTAAATAGGTTGGAGGCAGCAGGTGATGAAGAGTGAAGCTTAGCAGGTGATGGTCGGATAAGGGAAGAACTGAGGTACAGAAATTTGAGGGTAAGCAATTAGAGAAAAATTCAAGGTCAAGGCAGTGGCCATGCTGGTGAGTTGGGGCAGTAGAGCAAAGCTGGAAGTCGAATGAGGAGATAAGGGAAAAGAGCTTTAAAGCATAAGGATCAGAGGGATTATCAACATGAATGTTAAAATCCCCGAGAGTAGGGGAAGAGGAATTCAGAAAGAAGGAAAGCCACGAGTCAAAGTCAGTGAGAAAGGTAGAGGTGGACTTGTCAAGAGGTCGATAAATAACAGCTACCCTGGAGAGCAATGTTCCCTCTAATTTTCTGTAGGCTGTGCGCGCATAAAATATCAGCTGTGTGCAGCTTTTGAAGGAAGGTTAAATTTTTGTGCGCCACATAACGACATTCGGAGTTTATATACTTTAAAATTTGACTACACATCAGAATACAGTATGTACACCACACTGATTTTAATCAAATTAAATTAAAATAGACGATTACTAAATGAAGCGGGAAATTTCTAGTAATTACAATCATAACTTTTAAATTTTAAGACGTCTGTGTTGTTTTCTATCAGAATCAGAGCCGTAATTTTTGTGCGCTCTGTTGTAAAGTATGTGCGCTCGCTCGGCGAGGTGTGTGCGCACGCACATGCGCACAGCTTAGAGGGAACAGTGACAGAGAGGTAGTGGAGTGAAAAGGTGGATAGCGTGGACTTCAAAGGAGGGAAAGGAGTGAGCCTGAGGCAACAGGAGGGGTTGGAATTGGCAGGCAGGCGAAAGTAGAAGCCCAGCATCACCACCACGGCCAGTGAAATGAGGCATGTGGGAGAACTGATAACCGCCATGAGAGAGAGCAACAACCTCTTCTGCAGAACAGGGCGGGAAAGGTCTTTTTGAACAATGCTACCACAGTAGCCTCTATCAGTTGCCAGGGGGGAATGGGAATTGAGAGTTTGTCAGAAGAGGTGGCTCCACTCCTGCAGTGGGCGGAGGAGACCCTCCTGGCCCTGTTTGTGGCAAGGAGAATATTCAGGCAGATTTCCAGAGCAGACATCAGTTAGATCCGGCGGAGTGGTCCTCAGAGGACTGTGTTTTTCCATCATAGAGCGCCACTGGGGGCTTCTGGTCATGGATCTCATGGCGTCAATGATCATTTCCAAAATGAGCTGCTTTTTCAGCCGGAGGCCAAGAGAGCAAATAGAATGCTAGGTATCATAAGGAAAGGAATGGAAAATAAAACAAAAGATATTATAATGCCTCTATATTGTTCCATGGTGAGACCGCACCTTGAATATTGTGTGCAATTCTGGTCTCCGTATCTTAAAAAGGATATAGCGTTATTAGAAAAGGTTCAGAGAAGAGCCACCAAAATGGTAAACGGGATGGAAGGATACTCCTATGAAGAAGGCTAAAAAGGTTAGGGCTCTTTAACCTGGAAAAGAGACGGCTGAGGGGAGATATGATAGAAGTCTATAAATTAATGAACGGAGTGGAACGGGTAAACATAGATTGATTGTTTACATTATCAGAATATAGAAAGACTATTTAAGACTAATAAAAGAAAATATTTTTTCACTCAACTTGTAATCAAACTCTGGAATTTGTTACCAGAGGATGTAGAAAAGGCTGTTAGTGTAGCTGGGTTTAAAAAAGGTTTGGACAAGTTCCTGGAGGAAAGGTCCATAAACCATTATTAAGAAGGGACCCAGGATATCAATGCTTGATCCAGTACAAGCATTGGGGAAACTGCTAGGTACGTATGACCTAGATTGGCCACTGTTGGAAAGAGGATACTGGGCTTGATGGGCCTTGGTCTGACCCAGTATGGCATATCTTATGTTCTTATGTTATGTTCACTTATCAGAAGGCCTCAATGCATTGGTTCAACTGTGGCCGGAGACAGGGCTCCTACAGTATATGTGTTCCCTCCATGGCTGCTGATCAGTCAGGTACTGCACAGGATCAAATTGCATCGGGGCCATGGTTCTGTTAGCTCCAGACTGGCCTTGGATTGGTCTGTCAGTAGTCATACCTTGGAAGCTGTCGAGGAGAGACGTCCTGTTGATTCAGGGGCCGATTTGCATGCCTCGGGTAGATTACATCTTGCTTACAGCTTGGCACTTGTGAAGGCTCAGTTGAGGAAAAGAGGTTACTGAGGGCGCAGAAATGGTCCACGTCCTTATCTTATGTCAGGGTCTGGAGAGTGTTCAAGGATTGGTGTGTGGATAACGGATTACAAGCTCTCTGTCTTAATTCCAGAGATATTGGCTTTTCTGCAAGCTGGAGAAAGGCTTGGCCTTGAACTTACTGCGAGTTCAGGTGGCTGCCTTAACCTGTTAGTGTGGTTGGGTGCGTGGAGTTTTTCGGCATTTCACCTGGACATGGAGAATTTTCTCTGAGTAGTTAAGCAGGTCCGCCCTCTGCAGCGTCTGTTGGTGCCGCCTTGGGATCTGAATTTAGTGCTGCCAGTATTAACAGAACCTCCTTTTGAGCCATTGGGCAATGCATCACTGAAAGATCTTACCTTAAAGATGGTGTTTCTAGTCGCCATCTGTTTGGCCTGGCGTATCTCGGAGCTTCAGGCCTTATCCTGCCAGAAACCGTTTCTAGTATTTTCAAAAGAATGAGTGGTGGTACGGACGGTGCCTTCTTTTCTGCCAAAGGTGGTGACTTCTTTTCACCTTAACCAACCTGTCCCTCTCAGTCCTCGGGGGGGTGGGGGCAGACAAGACACAGGAGGGCAAGCAGTTGTGCCTGCTCGAAACCTGGTGAGTGCTGTGGGCTTATCTAAAGCACACGAAAGCTTTCCATAGGTTGGATCGGCTTTTGTACCGTTAGGGGGTCCGTGCCAAGGCGATGCAGCTTCAAAGTCCTTGATAGCACGCTGGCTTAAAGAGACTATTGCCTCAGCCTATTTCCTTAGGCGAAGGCTGGTGCCTTTGGGATTCAGTGCTCATTGTACTAGGGCGCAAGCAGCTTCCTGGTGAAGGCTAGCCTGCTGCCACCCATAGATATTTGTAAGGCAGCATGTGGTGGTCATTGCATACCTTTGTGCGACATTATCGCCTCGATGTCCTAGCTAAGGAAGAGGTGCATTTAGGGGCCCGAGTGTTGCAAGCCGGTCTCGTGAGTCCCACCCATTAGTGGGTACTTCTGTGGTACATCCCATATGTCTGGGCTGGACTGGAGGGACGATATGGAAGATAAAATTAGGCCCTACCTGCTAATTGCCTTTCCTTGAGTCCCTCCAGTCCAGTCCAGAACCCTCCCTTGTTCTTTCTAAGTCTGCATTCAGTCGTATTGTTGCCAGCCTGGTGTCTTTAAGTATGGGTGCAATTTCTGAGTAGTGAGGTTTTTTTGGCATGGCTCCCTTCTCTTCATATGGTTCGGGTCTCGGTACTTTGCATTAGTCTGGCCCTTCGTTTTCAAATGGGGAGTGATTCCTGTCTCCTAGTCGCTTAGGTTCCACTCTGTTTGCTTTTTTCTCATAAAAAAGCCTAAGAGTTAAGTTAATTTGTCCTCATCTTGTTGTGCTGTTGAAGTCTACTTTGTTACTAGAACACTGACCAGCTAACTGATGCACAGAGCCCTTATGTGATGACATCAGCAAAGCTTGTCATGCTCAGTATCCATCTGCTGGTAAAGAGGCATAACCCATGCATCTGGAAGGACTCAAGGAAAGGCAATTAGCAGGTAAGGCCTAATTTTACTTTAATACAAACATGTGCAGTGATAACCCTAATTGCAGCTACACAGTGCTGGTTTCCATATTAGGAGTAACCACTCAGGAAAAGGGTGCTGTTGTCTTCATGAACAATTCCCTAATCTTCTGCCCAGTATATGGCAGTAACCAAAAAATCAAACAGAATGTCAGGAATTATTAGAAAAGGAATATAAAATAAATTAAAGAATATCATAAAGCCACTCTATCACTTCATGATGCACCTTGAGTATTGTGTGCAGTTCTGTTTGCCGCATCCCAATAAAAATATAATGGAATTAGAAAAAGTACAGAGAAGGGTGACCAAAATGATAGAGGATGGAACAACTCTCAAACGAGGAAAAACTAAAGAGGTCAAGGCTTTTTGGTTTAGAGGAGAGATGGTTCATAGGAGATATGGTAGTGGTATATAAAATCCTGAGTAGAGTGGGAAGGGTAAACATGAATCAATAGCTTATTCTTTCAAAGTGTACAAAAAAGGGGAGATACCATGAAGTCACAAAGTAGTACATTTAAAACAAATAGTAGAAAATATTTTTTTCACTCAGCACATAATTAAACTCTGAAATTCATTGCTAGAAGATGTGGTAAAAGCAGTTAGCGTAGCTAGGTTTCAAAAAGGCTTGGAGAGAAGAGTCCATAAACTGTTAAGATAGACCAGGGGAAAGCCACTGCTTATCTCTGGGCATAGCTAACATGGAAATTATCTACTTTTTAGCATGCTGCCAGGTATTGGCCATTGTTGGAACCAGAGTACTGGATTTGATGAACTTTTAGTCTGAGTATGGCATTTCTTATGTTCTTTAAATACTTATGTGACCAAACCAATAATTGTTCCAAAGAGGCAAATTTATTTAGAAGAAGAAATGAAAATGAGTTTCTTGAGCAAAATCAATAGCCACATATTGCACAGTAATAGGCTATCACAGCAGCAGAACTGAAGACTAAATTCATTTTGGAGCAACCAATGCTACTTCACCCTTTCATGCCAAATTAGATGGTGAGACATCTAGTAAGATAAGATTCTGGCCATTCTAAGGGCTCATGTAGTAAGGTAAATTGCCTAGGAATACAGTAAGTAGTTGCTCTTCATAAACTAAGCTACATAGAAGACTATGGTACTGTAAACTTCTGGAGACTTCCAAACCAACTTTCACTCCCACTACAAGCATCACATATATACTCAAGAGTGCAAGTGACGACCTCGTCAGAGTTTACATCAACAGATAGCAGCCTAATGTTACTTATTTCTGACAGGGTTACAAGGTTTACATTTTTCTTTCAATACATATTACATTTGTGTCGTCTTAGTTCTGAACCTCAGCAATTGCAGTAGGCGGACAAAGCCACATTCAAGTAGGTTTGTTCACATTCAAGAGCAGACTGAAGACACTATGGGCCTAATGTTCGAAAGGCATTTACACAGTTTACAGCCCAGTAAACCGTGTAAATGCCTTAAATGGGAATATTCAACAGTACATTCACAGTTAGTGCCATTGAATATCTCCACCTATGTCCCCTATGCGCACCAATGCTATCCGGTTAGCAATGGGGCATTTTGGGGACGTTCTGGGGCAGAGTGGGGGTGGAGATAGCTGATAACCGGGTAGCAGTGATATTGGACCATTACCTGGTTAGCAATCCATACCTAAAACTAAGCAAGCTCTTGGCTCACCTAGTTCTAGCTGCGGATGCTAACTGGGTAGCAGTCCAATATCGCCGCTACCTGGTTAGGCTCTGCGGGTGACACTTCTCAGCACCAAACCCGGATATTCAATACCATCACAGTAGCATTGAATATCCAGGTTTAGAGGTCAGCAAGCAGGGCTATGTGCTGACTTGGCACATAGCCTGCCTAAATGAATGTCGGCCCTACACTACTTACAATACCTGCAAGATTTACATTTGTGGAAAGCTATTATTGAGCCATTAAAAAAATACAATAGCTACAGTATTCAATAAAACAAGCTTGGGTAGTGTTTCATAAGCTCATATCTTAGTTTCCAGGTAGCTATTTTCCAATTATTTTTTTAAAATATCAAAATAACTCATTCTTTCATCTATGTACCTTCCATTTCCACGCTTGTTTGCTTGTAAAGTCCTTTGCAGTAGTAACATGGGCATCATGCATTGTTAGTACCACTAGTGATGCCATAGGGCTGCTTTTTCAGGAACCTCTGCATGGGTTCACTGCAGACATTGTTGATTTGAATCTCCTCTTGATTTTTTTTTACTAATTGCAGTTTCTTTCCTCTTTCTTTTTATCCCATCCTTCTCCCTGTCCCTCCTACTCCCGTGTCCTTTTTTTCTCTCTTTCATAGACCACATAGCACACATCATAGAGCTGCTAGGCAATATCCCAAGGCACTTTGCCCTATCTGGAAAATATTCTCGGGAATTCTTCAATCGCAGAGGTAGTACCTCTTCTTTTTGAAAGGTGCCATGATGCAGACAGAACTGGAATGTCCACTACTGGTTATGAAATACATCTGTAAATAGCGTATTCACAAATCATAATCTTAAATCATGCATTATATTGGAGCATCACAAATCCGTGTGCTCCATATACACTGATTTTTTTTTCACAGAATGAAGCCAAAGCTTTACCTAAAATTAAGACAGCTGAATTCTTTTGGTATCACCCAGAACAGAAAAATGGGCAGCTACATTTCTAATACCATAACATCACAACACTGTTAACAAAATCAGCCCATGTAAAGTTCAAATATTAGTCCTTTTATCCAAGCAGGCTGATTTTGCTAAAACTGCTGCTTCAAATTACATGCATATTCACTGGCCATTTTTCTGGGGGGTTTTTAAACCAGTACTTATCTATTTCTGTCTGTATTGGGCCCATGTAAGTGTGTGCATGATTTGTACTGATTAAACTGTTATGTTTCTGTTTTGCTGGCAATTTTTCTAATGCAGATCACATAGCATTGATCATTGAACTGCTGGGAAAAATCCCTCGAAAGTACGCTATGTTGGGGAAATATTCCAAGGAGTTTTTCACCAAAAAAGGTAACTGTGTTTATACGGTGCCATCAGATATACACAGCATGGTTCATGTGTAGGAAGGTGTGCGGAAAAAAAAACACAGGAGTTTCATTAAATGAAGTACACAAAATAACAGAACGTGAAGAGACAAACAAGCACAGAAGATTTTCATTCTTGACTCCAAAAGGATTATATATGGAACCAAAGTGGCGCACATTTAAGAACGGGGCAACAGTTTGCACTATTAGAAGCTAAAAAAGCCAAGGCTTGGAGGTTAGAACATTATCTGATGAGAAATCTGAGTTTTGAGATAAGATCTAGATGTGGACAGAAAAGGAAGAAAGGGGTAGAGAGAAGAACGATAAGATGCAGTAAGGGGGGAAGACAATAGTGGTGCTAAAGGGGCATTGAAATAAAAGGTACTAGAGGCTAAATACTGAATAAGGATCGGACAATTTCACCTGTTGATTGTAGTGAGAATACAGTATCTCCAATACTCTAATAATGAGCAGCCTCAGTGAATTCATATAGATGGGTGATGTCATCCGACAGCACCAGTCAAGTAGAATCATTGAGCTTTTGTTCTTGGAGAACCCCCATTACAGGTAAGCAACTTCACTTTTGCGTATATAAATCACAACTTTTACAATTCATTGCATTTGTTCTTTTCTGGGGATTGGAATATAGTAAGGTATCCTTATTAAGACTGTTAGAAGAGAGGAAGAATATGAACGGAAAAGCAGGAATGATAGAGATGTGTGAGGAAATTTGGCTTAGTTGATTCCTGGAGGATTTTTGATTTGGAGGATTTAGATTATGGGGATTATTTTATTTATTTTATTTAGCTGTATTTATATCCCGCTTTTCACCGGGTCAAAGCGGTCAATTGGGAGATACATTTAACACGAGGGGATATGACACACATACGCTAATACTTACAGTGAACATGGGCAATGGAGGGTTAAGTGGCTTGCCCAAGACCACAAGGAGTACCTATAGGACTAGAAATCCCAGTACCTCCGGCCTGAGATTGCTGTCCCCAGGTGGGACTTGAACCCCCGGCCCTCCGGCCTGAAGTACCTTGTCCTAACCACTAGGCCACTCCTCCTCAATTATCTAGTAGTAGTTGTCATGTGCTATCTGCAGTGCCCACTATCTATTAGTAAATGACATTCTATATGCTTTGTTCACATCCACGTGACATACATTTGCACTTGGTTTATTTGGATACAGAAGGATGATAAACAAAACCTGACTAAGGCCAACATGGATAAAGTGTACTGGTTTTCAAGAAAATGAAGGTTTCCATTTTTGGAGGCTGAATGACAGTATGTTTGTAGATGAGATATTGAAAGGAAAATAAGATTTTATAATTATTGGATGGGGGGTGTGGGGGTGAGGTTTGAATCTGGCATTCAAGCTTGCAAGTGGGATATTTTTATGGTTTCATCCAGAAACATTTAAATAGTAATTTGGTAAGTAAAAAGAAGTGTCACAAATTACAGTACAAGAATTGATAGGTCAAATAAAGAAATAAGAATTGGAACATAGGGTATGTAATATTAAAAAAATATATTGAAAAATGTCATGATGGCTAGAGGGAAACTATAAAGCGTTCTGCTAGAGAAGATTCAACTTATGCTTTTAGACTGGAAACAAAACTTTTATGAAAAGAGAAATAAGACAAATAAATATTAGTTGTGGAAGTACTTTTATAACGCGTTTTGCATGTGGAAAATGGCTACTGTAAAATGGCATGGGTGAATACCGCATAAATAATACATATACTGGTATGCCTGCATACTTGTACACCGATCACATGTAGGCATTCCGTGGAGCCAGGGCTAGCCCGGCCCATCCATTGTGCGGTAATGTTGCCCTCACATGGCCCCCACACCTCAAGGGGGGCCCACGCCTGACTGAGTACAGAGGGAGCCCGAGAAGCCCAAAGCCCTGGCTGACCTCTGAACAGCCACGGGAGTAAAGAGTGGCATTTGCCTTCTCTCCCATGGCTGTGATAAAAAAGAACCCACAGGCTCTCTGAATGCTGGGAGGTTAAACGGGGGGAACATTTGACATGCCCTGACCTCCTGGCATTCAGTGTGTTGCCAGGCTCCTTTTTATCACAGCCAAGGGAGAGAAGGCAAACACCGCTCTTTACTCCTGCAGCTGTTCAGAGGTCAGCCGGGGCTTCGGGCCTCCCTGGCTCCCTCTGAAGCGGATCAGGTGCGGGGGGGATGACTGGGGGCTAGAATGGAATGGGAGGGGGGACTAGGGGCTGGAATGGGAACAGGGGGGGCAGGACTAGAAATGGGCTGATGTTGGGGGATAGGGGACTTGGACTGGAAGGGAGCGGATGCTGGGAGGGACTGGGGGGGGTTAGGACTATAGATGCCTGGAGATGGGGGACTGGGACTGGAAGGGAACTGATGCTTGGAGGGACTGGAGGAGGACTAATACTGGGGGGTTAGGACTGGAAATGGGCTGATGCAGGGGGGATGGGACTGGAAGGGAGCAAATGCTGGGAGGGGCTGGTAGCTGATGCTGGAGGAGGACCAGAAGGGGGAGGGACTGGCAGAAGGAATAAAGAAGCTGGGAGAATGAGGTTGGAGACGGGAACAGATATTTTGTGTGGAAGAGAAGAAAAATCTATGATTGGCTGAGTATTGGGAAAGTAAGTGGGGATTGAGGAAGGAGGGATAAAATTTGAGTGGCTGAAAAGGAATAAAGAAAGAAACTGAGGAAAGCAAAAGGGGAAAGATTAGTATGTTAGAGCAGATGTAGAGAGAGAATGGAAAAAACTAGAAGAAAGGACAAATGGACAGCAGACAATGGAGAGTTAGCAGAAGATACGAAGAAAGCGACTGGGACAATTGCAACTGAAAAATAAAATGCCCATACAACAAAAGGTAGAAAAAAACGATTTTATTTTGAATTTATGAACCGGAGTATGTCAGCTCTGGGAAATATGCATTGCTAATTGTTTGTGTATTGTTTAGTACAAGAGGAAATTCATTTATAGTTTTATTTCTCCAGTGTTGTACATTTCAAGTTTGGCTTTTGGGGTTCCCAGTTTAATTATTGTCTTCATATTTCTAAATTATGATCCCTTGTTCTGTTTGGTGACAGACTATGTTTTTCATATGTAACTGAGCTGCAGTTTTCTGTTCATGTAGTTTCTATGTGACAGTCCCACTTGTTCTCTTTCCCAAGTAGGAGATGTATTGTTATTCTCTGAGATGTATTGGTTTAATATTTGCAATGTTGCCTTTTGATACATAGAGTTTGGTGCTTTGTAAGTCCTGGTTGTGCTATTATGATACGGTGGGTTTGCAATGGATTCTAAATGAGCAGGGTGTATAGTACTTCCCAATGTGTCTGGCAGTTGACGCTGGAGTATAGTAATGTAGTAATCTGGTAGTCTCTTTATCCTCACTGCCCATGCAAATGGAATTGAGACACTCATTAAGTCTCTTGTCTCATGTCTATTAAAAGTTAGCGCAAATTAACATTTGTGAATGCGCATTAAGTGCAGCAACACCCATTTATTTCTCATGGCGCAGTGGCATTTAGGGGCATGTTTACTAAATATTAATGTGCGTTAAGTCATTGCCAGGACAAAAAAGAGGCTTGTGAAGGGCTCCTTTGAAAGCCGCCTAAAATTTTAGATGGGCAACATATACATTTTTAAAATAAAATAAATTAAATTTATGCAAATGAGTTCCAGTGGCTATGCAAATGAGGCCTCGCAGTGAGTCTCCGCACATGGTTCCTCATCACCCTCAGACCACCCCTGCCTGGTGCGTAGTTGGGTGGAGCAGGGGAGGTTTGAAATCTGTGCACGTATGTATTTATACAAAGTTCCAATGCATGCATTGAGTAAAAACATATATATTTTCACTTGCCTTGGAACAGGGTGTAAATTTATGTGTTACTAGCGATAGTTATGGGTGCCTCTTTTATAAAGGCACATAGGCATGCTCCAACAAAAGCATATTTAATATTAGGAAAGAGTGTTATATGGTAAATAGATTACTGGACAACAAATTTGCTGAAAGGTTTTACTTCCTGAAATATTTTTGGTGATTATGATAGTTTCAAGCTGAACACAAATATAATTTCAGATTGACTGTATCACATAGGAATTTGGAGAAACATGAAATTCAATTTTGACTGAATTTAGCATGTTTAAACGCATAATGATGCTGACATATTGCACTAGTTCACCTGAGCTAAAAATGTTTTGCTCTTGTTTTTCATTTGTATTCAGCATCTGATGCTTCTCTTCTCAGTGTCCAACAATAGCGGCCAGCATTAATGGGTTCCAGTTGCCTTTATACCACTTTTCCATCATCTCAATGTCCTGGCGAAACCTTTCACCATGTTTGCTGCTGACTGCACCAAGATTAGTAGGAAAGAAGTCCAAATGTGAATGCAGAAAATGAATCTTCAGCGACATGTTGCACTGCATGGTTTTGTATGCTTGAAGCCTGTTGTCAACCAGCTTGACATAGTTTGGTGCCCTGTAATTGCCAAGAAAATTCTCAGCAACATCCCTGAATGCCCTCAATGCGATTTTCTGAGGCCCCACTAGCAGATCTTCAAACCGCTTGTCATTGATGACATGTCTGACTTGTGGACCCAAAGAATGCCTCCCCTAATCTTGGCATCAGTTATTCTTGGAAATATCTGTCTCAAATATTGAAATCCTTTACCTTCCTTGTTCATCGCTTTCACAGAGTTTTTCATCAGTCTGAGTTTTATATGAAGAGGAGGCAAAAATATCTTTCTTGTGTTGACAAGTGGGTCATGTGGCACATCTTTCTGTCCTGGAACCAAACGCTTATGGAACGGCCAGTTCTTTTTAATGTAATGGGAGTCTCCAGCATGGTAGTCCTATTCGCAAATGAAACAATAGTACTTGGTATACTCAAACTACATTCCTAGTAGCAGTGCCACTACGTTTAGATCACCACAGATGTTCCAGATGTAGTTGTTGTACTGTATGTGTTCCAACAACAGTTCCATGTTTTCAGAGTTTCTTTCATGTGCGCTGCATAGGCAATAGATTTTGCCATTGTACAACAAGACAGCTTTCAGGCTTAACAGTGATGAATCGATAAAAAGGCGCCATTGTTGTGAGTCATGCTCACAACCCAAAGCCATGAACAACCCATCAATGTCAATGCAGAAACAGAGTTGTCAACCTGCGCAAAGAAATTTTTCATATCTTCTTGACTAGCCGAAAGACAGAAATTTTCATACCTGGCAACAGCAAACCCCATCCTTGCAAGTAGTTCAGCTTTTGTTTTTGACAAAATCAGGCTCACCAGGTCATTCAATTCTGACTGTGTTATCAGATCAGGCACACTGGACATAAACATTTCAAAATCTGGATCCCTGTTGTCTTCCACGTCTGGCCCGTGTATTGTGGCATCTTCATCTGCCTCATCTAGGCTCCATGTGTCCTGGTGACTTTGGTACTGGCATACTGTCATCATGCAACACTGGTCTCATGGCTGAAAGCAGACTGGGGTATTGAATAGATTCTTATTTTTAGCAGAGAAGCCGGATACATTGGTCAGACAGATGTAACAGTCCGTCACATGATCCTTCTGTTCTCGCCATATCATCTGGATTGCAAACAGCATTGACTTCCGAGTACCTTTGAGCCAGGCTTTGAGATAAACAGCATATCTTTCACAGCAAATGTGAGGAGCCCAGGATTTGTCTTGATCACCAACTTTACAACCGAAGTAGAGCTCATACACTTTCCTTATAAGTGCAGTCATGCTGCATCTTTGAGGCTTTAAGCATAGAGGAGAGAGATCACGTGAAAGAAGACATCACCTCGGTATAACAGATAGTGATCCTGTAGCTAGGATGTGTTCTCCAGGTGATTTAAAACCCTCTCGCACCAAGGAGGTTTTTTCAAGGCCATGTGCCCATGAGGGAAGGTTTAGGACAGCCATTATAGTTGGCAATTCAATCATTAGGCATGTAGATAGCTGGGTGACTGGTGGACGTGAGGATTGCCTGGTTACATGCCTTCCATGCGAAGGTAGCGGACCTCACATGCCACCTAGACAAGGTTTTGGATAGTGCTGCGAAGGAGTCTGCTGTCTTGGTACATGCTGGTACCAAGAGCTTCTGGAGGCCAAGTTTAGGCTTTTAGGTAGAAAGTTGAAATCCAGAACTAACTAACTTATTTATTTATTTGGTTTTATATACCGCACTTTTTATAATCAGCGCAGTTTACATAAGAACAACTCATACCTTTTCAATGTAATTTAACTGTTCCTTGTAATAACGAACAAGTAAACATGAGTTAATGCAATAACTGATTACATTAAATAAATGGGGAAGAACAAAGTGATCAATAACAGATGCCTTAAGAAAAGTAAACTATATACAAGCTGAAGGGAGCTTTGCATTATAAAGGAGACCATAATAAGCTATGGTACATGGTCGAATGAAAGCTGGAATAGATGTGTCTTAATTGCCTTACGGAAAGTTGACAGGTCAGTAATGAGATAGATAGGAGTAGGTAGAGAGTTCCAGAGCAGAGGGGCAAAGATGAAGAAGGCTCTGTGCCTGGCAAATTGGGAGCTTTTGCTAGCCAGGGCTGGAATGGCAAGAGTATTTGCCATATTTGTTGTTCTGTTTCTGGTGTTGGGCGTCCAGTGCAACAGATCTTCCAGAGAGGATGCAGACAGATGGTGAAGGATTTTTAAATGTCAATACAAGGGCTTTGAACTTGAGTCGATTGTTTATTGGTAGCCAATGTAGCTGTACTAGGAGAGGTGATACGTGATCAAATCTGGAAGCTCCGTAAAAGGTTCGAGCAGCTGTATTCAAAGCCATTTGTAAAGGATGGAGAGCATAGGCAGGTTAGCCATGTAGGATGCTGTTAGCATAATCGAAGAGTGAAGTGACAAGGGCTTGGAAGACAGTGCAGAAGTCAGTAGGTTCCAATAAGGGTCAAGGCTGGCGGAGGGAACGTATTTTGAGATAGACAGCCTTTGTGATATTGCTTATATGGGATTCCATATTTAGATGTTGGTCCAGAGTGACACCTAGATATCTAACCTCATGATTAGTCTTCAAATCAGCTTTCTTAACATGTACGGTAGCTGGAGGTATGAATGTTGGATCCTTCGTGATGAACAGAACTTCTGTTTTATTTTAGTTCATTTTCAGGTTGTGGGCTCCTAATCAGTCAGACTGGATTAAAGCAATCTGTGATTCCAGTGAAGTTGGGGTTATCCATTGAGAAAGGGGCGTAAAGTAGCACATCATCTGCATAGATGTGGTAAAGAATGCCAAAGGATTGAGTGATGTGGATAATGGCTGAATATATATATTAAATAGCAGGGCTGAAAGGAAAGAGCCCTGTGGTACTCCTTGGGTTTGTTGAAACATAGTTGATGTTTGTATACCTATGTGAACCTGTTGCTGGCGATCTGATAGATAAGAGCGACACCAATCTAGTGCTGAGCTCTGAATGCCTTTAAGTTGAAGTTGGATAAGCAAGAGGCTGTGACAGACTGTATCGAAGGCTGAGGCAATATCCAAGAAGATAAGGATGAAACCCTGTTTTGGTTTATTCATGCCTTTAATCAGATTATTAAATAGGGAGGTGAGCAAGGTCTCAACACCATGATGTTGATGAAAGCCATGTTGCTGAGGATCCAGAGGAACGTAAGTATCATTGTGGTCTTGGATTTGTGGTTGTGCTATTTTCTCAATTATCTTAGTCAGGAAGGGAAGACTAGATATGGTACGATGGGAACTCAAGTCCCGGGGATTTAAACTTGGGATTTTTTTAGAAGTGGTTTGATGGTAGCAGTTTTCAGAGGTGTTGGTATAAGACCCTTGTTGAAGGAAAGGTGAACAATTATAGAGATGTGAGGGCTTAATTCAGAACATGCAGACTTGATTCAGTGGGATGGGCATGGATCAGCAGGTGAGGTGGTGGCGTTAAGTCCTTTTATTATATTTTCAATTTGTTTGGGTAGCATTCTCTAAAATGCTTCCAGGGTAGCATTCTCTGAAATGCTCCCCGTTCCACATGCAGGACCGAAAAGGCAGGCAGAGCTCCAAAGTCTTAATGCGTGGCTAAGATGATGGTGCGGTTTGGATTCGTTAAGAACTGGACAACATTCTGTGGAAGGGAAGGGGCTTTTCCAAAGAGATGGGCTCCACCTTAACCGGGAGGGTACCAGGCTGCTGGCATTAACCTTTAAAAAGGAGAGAGAGCAGATTTTAAACTTGATGATAGGGGAAAGCCGACAGTTGCCCAAGAGCGCATAGTTCAGAAGGTTGTATCCTTGAAGAATACTAGCAAAAGAGGGAAGTTAGGGCATACTGACAGAGAGGTTCCAATAAAGATAAAAGTAACCCAGATGCCCTACAGAGCAGATAGAGCTGAAAGATTCCGAATTACCCATATCAACTGACAACCAGATTAATATGAATAAAATACAACCTCTAAAATGCCTCTATGCAAATGCTAGAAGTCCAAAAAATAAGATGGGAGAGCTAGAATATATAGCACTAAATGAAAGGTTGGATACAATTGGCATCTCAGAGACCTGGTGGAAGGACAATCAATGCGACACTGTGATACCTGGGTACAGGCTATATCGCGATGATAGGGTAGATCAAATTGGGGAGGGATTGCGCTGTATGTTAGAGAGGGCATTGAGTCACATAGGATTAAAGTTTTGCATGAAACAAAATACATTGTATAATCTCTATGGAAAGAAATCTCATGTGAAAAGGGGAAGGCAATGGCTGTAGAGGTTTACTACCAACCTCCTGGCCAAAATGGATGATGAAATACTAAGAGAAATCAGGGAAGCTAACAAAATTTACAGCACAGTAATACTGGGTGATTTCAATTACCCCGGTATTGACTGGGTCAGTGTCACTGCAGGACATGCTAGGGAGATAAAGTTTCTAGATGAAATAAATGACTGCTTCTTGGAGCAGCTGGTTCATGAACTGACAAGAGGGGAAGTTGTTCTGGACCTAGTCCTTAGTAGAACACAGGATCTAGTGCAAGACATAAGGGTGTTGGGGCCTCTTGGCAATAGTGATCATAGCATGATCGCGTTTGATTTAATAAATGGAAGGAGGATGGCAAGGAAATCCACAGTACTACCTTTTAACTTTCAAAAGGAAAACTATGATAAAATGAGGAAAATAGTAAAAAAAAAAATAAAAGGAGCAGCTACAAAGGTTAAAGATTTATATCAAGTATGGGCGTTGTTTAAAAATACTATCTTCGCAGCCCAGACCAGTTGTATTCCACGCATTAAGAAAAGTGAAGGAAGGCCAAAAAGCTGTCAGCATGGTTTAAAGGCAAGGTTAAAAAGGTTGTTGTAGCCGAAAAAGCATCTTTCAGGTAATGGAAAAAGGAGCCAAATGACGAAAGTGGGAAACAACGTAAGCACTGGCAAGTTAAATGCAAGGCATTGATAAAAATGGTAGAAACCATTATAAAGAACAAAATCACTGAACATGTTTAATGGGAGAAGGCCAACATGGCTTTAGCCAAGTAAGGTCTTGTCTTATTAATCTGTTATATTTTTTTGAAGGTGTGAATAAACAGGAAGACATAGGTGAAGCGGTCGATAGAGCGTACCTGGGTTTTCAGAAAGCCTTTGACAAGGTCCCTCATGAGAGACTCTAGGCCAAATTAAAAATCCATGGGATGAGAGGCAGTGTAGTATTGTGAATCAGAAACTGGTTAAAAGATAGAAAGCAGAGAGTGGGGCTAAATGGCCAATTTTCTTAATTGAGAGAAGTGAATAATCGAGTTCCCCGTGGATCTGTGCTAGGCCCACTGCTTTTTAACATATTCATAAGTGACCTGGAAATGGGAATAATAAGTGAGGTGATCAAATTTGCAGGTTACACAAAATTATTCAAAGTTGTTAAGATGCAAGAGGATTGTGAAAAATTGCAAGAGGACCTTGATAAATTGGAAGACTAGACATTCAAATGGCAGATGAAATTTAGTATGGATATGTGTAAGTTAAACATCTAGGAAAGAACAACCCAAAGTATGGTTACACAATGCAAGATTCCACATTAGGAACCACAACCCAGGAAACAGATTTAGATGTCATCATGGATAATATGTTGAAACCTTCCTCCCAGTGTGCAGCGGCAGCCAAGAAAGCAAATAAAGTGTTAGGAATCATAAGGAAAGGAATGGAGAATAAAACCAAGGATATTATAATGCTTCTGTATCGTTCCCTGGTGCAACCACACCTTTAATATTGTGTGTAATTCTGGTCACCGTATCTTAAAAAGGATATAGCAGAATTAGAAAAGGTACAGAGCAGAGCCACCAAAATGGTAAAGGGGATGGAAGGATATCTCTATGAGGAAAGGCTTAAAAGATTAGGGCTTTTCAACTTGGAAAAGAGACGGCTGAGGGGAGATATGATGGAGATCTATAAATTAATGAATGGCATGGAACTGGTTAATTGGGGGAGGAGTGGCCTAGTGGTTGGGGCTAGTTACCTTGGGCAGGAGGGCCAGGGGTTCGAATCCCGCTAGAGGACAGCAACCTTGGGCCAGAAGGACTGGGATTTCTTGTCCCACAGGTGCTCCTTGTGGCCTTGGGCAGGCCACTTAACCCTCCGTTGCCTCAGGTACAGAAGCATAAATTGTGAGCCCATCGGTTACAAGGGAAAAATATATATACAGTACCTGAATGTACACCGCTTTGACTGGTAGAAAAGCAGTATATAAGCCTAGTTAAATAAATAAATGTAGATCGGTTGTTTACTCCATCAAAAAAGTAGAAAGACTAGGGGACACGCAATGAAGCTACAACGTAACCTATTTGAGACTAATAGAAAATATTTTTTCATTCAACACGTAATCAAATTCTGGAATTTGTTACTGGAGGATGTAGTAAATGCTGTTAGTGTAGCTGGGTTTATATTAAAACTGTTTATTGAACCTGAAAATACACATTAGAGTCACCTTTCGTTTAGACCTGAAAAGCAAAACCAGAATATAACAGCTTTGCGGCTTATAACACCAGTGTTTACATTTTACATTTTCACCTCCTTACCTCCCTCCACTCCATTATTCACATACTCTTTATCAATAAACCAACAACAAGAAAACCTTGGGGGCAGGAGGGTACACTTACACCTCGCCCCAGGACAGCGCAATACTGTCTCGCCTTAATTAGAAGTTGTAGTTTATAGTTGTCAGAGCTACATCCTCCCCCTTCCCCCCCTCCCATTTCCAAGACAATTCACTATACAGGCGCTAGGGCATTCCCCCTTATTCAGTCTAATCCACATGGCGCTCTACAGCGCTGGGACCCCTTCTCCTTCTGTGATCGATCCACCATGGCCTCTTAGAGCATCAGTAATTCATTCCTAGCCAGGGGTGTTAGAGTGTCAATCTATCCCCCCATAGAGCTAGAAAATTCTCCCATCTGTTGGGGTGCCCTCTAGAAGCATCAAATGGTGAAAGCAATTTCGCCATTCCAATATGAAGGGGCCATGCTTTCTCTCCAGTGGTGCACTAGAGGTTGCTTCCCCACTACACATATCTTATGCACCAGCATTCGAGCACCCCGTTCCTTTGGACTAATGGAGGGGAGGTGATCCAACAACACAAACATTCTGGTCCACCTCACAGATTGACCTGTCATATTGCTCACATACCTCTAGATCCAGTGTCAGTACTCTTGGACCCGTGCACATGCCCACCACAAGTGGCCTAGTTGGCAACAGTTGCCCCACATCACGAGCAATCACCGGTAGATGCCCATCCCATTCCACAAGGTGTGCCAGGGAGAAAATTGGGCTCTATACACTTCCCGAAATTGGAGCTCCCTTAGTCTTGCCAAGTACACCAGACTGGATATGTGCATCGCTGCCATCCAAACTGCTCCCTCGGCTATTCGGTCACCCATCACCTCTCAAGGTCAGCAAAGTTGTTTGGCAGCTGCCACTGCGCCATATGCTGACACAGTTGAAACAGAGACAGCTGCTTCTGATCACCGATTGAAAAAAAAATAAGAGCTGCCCGGATTGAAAAAAAAATAAGAGCTGCCCCGACCTCTCCACCATCAGGCTATCTACAAGGAGAGAATTCATATAGTGCCAGAGTTGGAAGGAGTGCTGTGCCCCCATCAGCCAAAGCACAGCATTCCTTCAAGCTATGAGCGACTTGTACTTCACATAGCTCATCAACATCCCAACCCACACAAAGGGAGAAACCCCGGATCTAGTCTTCTACCCTAATTCTCTACTCACTGCACCAACACCCCTGTCCCATGATCTGACCACCACCTCATCACCCTGACAATACCCCACCCACACGTCACCTACCCACCCCGCAACTGGGCAACAGTAGCAAGAAGATTCGCTATCTTTGACAAAGCTCTTTCCTACAAAAAACCCTGCCAGATCTCACAGACATCCCACCTGACACAAGCCTGGACAACATGATCAAAAGATGGAACTCGATCATCTCTAAGGCTACCTCAGTACTTCCAAGAGCACCACCTGCAAGACAACACCACCATGCACCGTAGTATTCCACAGAACTCCGCAACCAAAAGCGCCTACTCCGACAGATCAAGCGATGTTGGAGGAAATCCAAAGACCCCACCCTCAAAACAGCATACCAGGGACAGCTCAAGGCGCACCATCAACTCTAAATGGGAGTACTACAGCAACACGCTCTTACGTGCACTGAATAAACCCAGGAAGCTATTCAACCTAGTAAGATCCCTCACCAGAGACCCCACCCAACCACGACAGGATAACTCTCTCCACCTGCAAGATATGGCAGACTTCCGAAAAGTCAAACACAACTCTGCCACTCATGCTGCGTCACCCACACCCCCATCAGACAACGCGCCTAAGGGCGCACAACTTTGGACCACCTTCAGAAGCATCGCACCAGAAGAACTCTATTCTGTCATCTTGCACATCAACACAACCACCTCTGTGCTAGACCCATGCCCGGTTACATGGATAAAATCCACAAAAGCATACCTCCACCTGACCATATCACGTATCATCCTTCCTCTCTCTCGCTAGCCTACCCCCCCCCCCCCCACACCCTAAAGCAAGCCTCTGTCAGACCCCTCCTAAAGAAATCTCACTTAGACCCCAGCTCACCTGCCTCATACAGGCCCATAACCAGTGTACCTCTGCTTGCAAAGATCATAGAAAAGGCAGTCCAAATACAGCTGCAGGAACACATTGATCTCCACACACCTCTCGACATATACCAACATGGGTTTCACCCACACCATGGTGCCAAAACCCTGCTGATATCCCTGCTATCAACACTGATCACCGGATTGAAAGGAACCACCGGTGGCTTCATACTGCTATTTTTGGACATCTCTGCTGCCTTCGACACAGTCTCCCACTAGATGCTACTCAACCAATTACACAGCATTGGAATACAGGGCTCACCCCTGGCATGATTTCACTCATACCTCTTACAGTGCACCCAACAAATAAGAGTCAGTCAAAGCACATCAGCCCCTTTCACTCTACCTCAAGGAGTTCCTAAGATTCTGCTCTCTCCTCCTTACTCTTCAATATCTACATCTGGCCCCTCTGTACAACCATCCAGAGCGTCAACATTAGTTACCAAATATATGTCAACGATATAATGATCACCCCCTTTTCAACAGCTGCCCCCAACTATTCGAAGATCATTGCCTGCTTCAAGAAAATAGCTGGCTCCAGTGCCACAACCTGCTGTCAACTCTGGCAAGACTGAGAATCCTGCATGTCACAAGAGACTCCACCTTCACACACCCCTCATCCATCAGATTCGATGACATTGACCTTCAAGTCAAAACTCACGTCAGATATCTAGGCATCACCCTAGACCAGCAACTAGATTTCAAGACCCACACTCATAATGTCACAAAATCTATCTACTCTAAGCTCCGATCCCTACGGAACCTATGTCCCCTTCTACCCCTCGAACACTTCTGCTCATTATGCCAAGCTGCCATCACACCCATTTTGGATTACTGCAACTCGATATCAGGGGCTCCCCAAAACCATCATCCACCCATTCCAACCAGCCCAGAACACTGCCGCATGCACTATCCTCAGAGCCTCAAGATACACCCACATCACACCCCTACTAAAAAAGCTCCACTGGCTACCAATTGCCTCTCGAGTCAAACACAAAGTGCTTTCTACCATACATAAGGCCTGCCACCACCTCACTGCTGTTCATCTCCAAACCCTCGTCTGCAGCCCCAAGATCAATAGACCATGCAGAAATCACTCTGAACCTCCTCAACCTGCCACCACAGATATGCAAGAGCTCCCTACACACCCGCCAAAGAGCCTTCATACTGTATGCACCCTCCCTATGGAACTCCTTACCCCCACCTTTATGGTGCATCCAGTCCCACCAAGCCTTCAGAAAAAACCTGAAGGCACACCCTTTTCTTGAACATTTTGGTGCAGATAAACCAATGGATCTACAGCAGGATAACCCTCACCCAGCACATATCACCCCCTGCCCCCTCCCACCATAGGATGTTACACCACCCAATTACACCCCCATTTTCTACATGAATACTAGCTTTGCTGATGTTATAATGTAACCTGCCCATACCACCTTTGTCACCTCACCATTGTGCCATGTTCAGTGTACACCGTCTTGACTGGTAGAAAAACTGTATAACAAATCTGGTTAAATAAATAAATAAGCAAATATCTGAGTCGTCCTCAATTCAAACTCCTGACACAGTGTTGAGAATGTTTTCATCTGACCCTCCACATTTACCACATGTCCTACAGCTTTTATCCTGTGATCACCCCATTCTCGAAAAATACGATTTTCCATACCTGGTGTGAATCATGGGTTTCCTCTAATTGGAAGGAAGCTCGAGACCCCTGCCTGTGGATTCCACTGGGTACACAAGTAACGCCACACTCCTCTCACTGGGACTATCAGTAAGCTTTGGCAGAGCCGCTTGGACAATTCATGACTATCCAGGTGCAGCACTGCCATCAGTGAATAAGATGCCACAATTCTTCTTCCAGAACTCAGGGGGTGAACAGTTCTGTATGCCCTATTCAGTCCCTCAAGTGTTGTAGGTGGCAAGCTTGAGCATAATATGATATATCTGGTACGCCAGGGCCCTTGCAGCTTTGATAATGAAATGCGAGCCAGGCCACCTCTCCAAATGAAGCAACAGATTTCCCACTCGATCCAGTTGATATCCCTGTGTAATAGATATACTGGGAGAATTTGCAGAACATACAGTAATTTGGGAACAGTGCCATCTGAAAGATCGCCATCTGGCCCAGCAGAGATAAGGGCAATGGATTCCACTCCTGCATCTTTGTGCGTACTCCAGGGTTGAGATACAATTCAACCGGCACAATTTGCCAGGATCACTAGTGAGCCGAATCCCTAAATACCCAAAGTCTCCGTCCGCCCACAACAAAGTAAACGAAGGTCCCCACGAGTTGTGCAGCATCCCCAGGACATCAAGCACTTCTGATTTAGCCGGAGACCCGACAGATGGCCATATTGCACAGACTCCTCTAATAGCAGGGCAAAGATCCCTTGGTCAGGTAATGTAGACGAGCATCAGCGAAAACTGTTACTTTGAATTCTGAGTTTCCTATGTTAACTCCAGGGGCTGTCCCAGATTTTACCAAGGGTCCAACGAGAGGACAAATAACAATGGGGATAGCAGGCAACTCTGTCATGCGTACCCTGTCCCAACTCAAACAGATTTGGTAAAGTTCCATTCACTAAGATGGCCACTGTGAGATTGGAATATAGTGTTTGGATCCCTTGGAGGAAGGATGCCCTCAATAAATGAAACAAGTAGTCCCAGCCCACCCTGTCGAATGCTTTTTCAGCATTTAAACTTATCAGTAGCGATGGTTATCTGCTTCATGTGGATCCACCCTAAAGAAGATACGATTTTTCATAGGTTGTATATCGCACCGTGGCCCCACACAAAGCTCACTTGCAAATCTTGTATCAGAGTTGGTAGGTGGGCTACCAGGTGCTACGCCAACATTTTTTCATATAGTTTAGTTCAAAATTTATTGTGATATGGGCCAATAGGAACTAGTCAGGGCTGGTTCTTTTCCTGGATTGGGGATTAAGGTAATAAATGCTTTATCTCCTAATGCTAGGCTCCCCGTTTGCATATGCCTATGCTAAACGTCCACCAGTGGGGTCACTACCAGTTCTTGTAGCAATTTATAAAATTCAGCTGAGAACCTGTCGGGACCTGGTGCCTTACAGCACTGTGCCCGAGAGATGCCTTGATAAACCTCCTTGGCCGTAAAGGGTACTCTGAGTATTGTGGCTTGTTGTGCAGATAGGTGAGGTAGCGACAATTTCTGTAAGTACATCATCAGTCTTTCGGGGGAAACCCATTCCACTGTGTATAGGTCATGATAAAAAGCCTAGAGATGCGTATATCACCATTATCTTTATAGGTTCTTCCCATTCCGGTATGTAATAGGGGAACCATATGATCGGGTCGCATGCCTCCGAGGCAGCGTGCCAGGAGGGCCCCTGTCTTATCCCCATGTTTGTAGAGCTGAAATTTATAATACATGAGTGACCTTTTCTCCCGCTAGTGCAAAACCTCATTAAGCATGGCTTGCGTCTCAAGGAGTCTCACGCGGGCATCCCTGGTTGGGTAATGGGTATATCTTCTTCATGCCAGTACCACCTGTCGCTCCAAGCGCAGGACATGTGCGTTGAGTAGACATCTCCAGTGTGCAGAAAATGTGATGATGTCATCTCTCAAGACCACTTTCACAGTTTCCCAGAAGAGTTCTGGAGTTTTGTGGCATTGTGAGTGTTACGTTCATAGGTTTGCCATTGTTTTTTATGTATTTTCTGAACTGCTCATCTTTATGCAGTTCCAAGGGAAAACGCCACAAGCACGAGCCCTGGCACGGTTTGTGCCAGTCTAGATCCACCCATATCAATGTGTGATAGGATATCTCCCTGGCCCTATTTGAGCTCCCTCCACCCAAGGAAAGAGGCATTCAGACAAAAACAGGTAGTCGATGCACTCGCAAGTGCCATGAGCTCACGACAGATGAGTATAATCTCTTTTGGCTGAGTGTAAAAGTATCTAGGGATCCACCAGATGCAGCCGGCAGGTGAATCGCCGCAGAATACGTGCACTATTTTATTTATTTATCTATTTATTTATGTATTTATTTATTTATTTAATGTTTTTTATATACCGTCTTTCTACAATTCAAAACAGTTTACATGGAGCTCAACAATAACAGTGTGGGTACATCTGTTTTATATAAAACAAAAACTTAGGGGGAACTTATCTAAGTACAAACAAAAATAGCGGTTGATTATAATGCCGGAAGAGGCAACTATGTATATTAGATGGAGGGGGGGGAGGATGCAGGGGGGAAATGGGGGAATATTGAATGTAGAGTAGGATGTTAGCTAAGTCTAGGTGGGACTTGGCTGGATGGAGCTATGTGGGATGGTAATAAAGTACTCTTGGAAAAGGAGTGTTTTAAGTTTTTTATGGAATTCCTCATGATCAGGGCAATTTCGAAGGTCAAGTGGGAGAATGGACTTTCCATTCTGTAAGGGTGTAGAGGGAGAATGTACGAGTGCAGGTAGCTTGTGTGCGTTTTAATTTTTGGACTGGGATGTGTAGCAGGTTTTCAGAGTTAGACCTGCGAGATCTGAGGCTAGTAGGCTTGGTAAGGAGTAAGCGAAGGCAAGGGGCAGATTCAAAATGGATAACTTTGTGGATAAGGGTGAGGGTTTTAAATTTTATTCTAGATAGGATAGGGAGCCAGTGGAGGTGTTGGAGTATGGGGGTAATGTGAGTTCTTCTGGTGGTCTTGGAGATTAGACGTGCTATTGTGTTCTGGGCTAATTGGAGGGGATGGATACTATGCTTTGGGAGGCCATGGTATATGAGGTTTCAGTAGTCGAGAGTAGGGGTAGTAAGGGCTTGGCAAACAGTATGGAAGGTTTAATAGAGGGCGAAGGTTTCTCAGGGTTCTAATCTTAGAGAATATGGAACGAGTTGTTTTTCGTCTGTGTTCTTGGAAAGTGAGATTCTGATCAAGCATTACGCCAAGCTATTTAACTTCGGTTTTAATGGAGATCGTATAGTCATCTAGGACCAGGGAAGAAGGCGGGGGGGGGGGGTGTAAGATGGGTCAGTGAATAGGTAGAGGGCTTCTGCTTTGGTTAGGTTGATGAAAAGATTGTGTTGCTGGAGCCAATGTCTGATTTCCTTGAAGCAATTGCAGATATTAGTGAAGTGGGGCTTTGCGATTTTAAACGGGGTGAAGAACATGATGTCATCCGCATAGAGTTGATATTGGATTTTGTAATATTGGAAAAATTTACCTATAGTTTGGAGAAAGATGTTGAAAAGAAGTACAGATAGGCTGGAACCCTGAGGAACGCCTTGCAATTGAATGTATGGCTGGGAGGTCTTGTCACCGATTCTTACTTGCTGTGTTCCGTTGTCTAAATATGAGTAGAACCAGTTGAGGGTGGTGCCCCTAAAAGGCCTATGTCATAGAGTCTGTGGAGGAGTTGGTTGTGAGGAAGAGCGTCGAAGGCTGAGGATATACATAGAAAAATTAGAGACATCCCTGTGTAGGTGTTTGAATGTATGGGATTACTGTATTTAGGAGAGAAGTGAATAGGGTTTTCACACCATGGTTCCTTTTGAAGCCATGTTGAAAAGGGTCAAGGGGAGCATGGTCATCAATGAAGTTCTGGAGTTAAGTTTGGACTATCTTTTCTGTTATCTTTGCCAATAGGGGGATGCTACCCAGTAACCCAATATCCATAAGATATACTCAAAAGTGTTCAGGAAGCAAAATCTTTGTTGTCCATTATACCTACACTGGATTTGGGACCTTGTGGTGATTTATTTGTTTCAGATTACATAAACTAGTCCTTTATATATTAATAAGAAATAGCATCCTTTCTATCAAAAAATACTGATGATTTTTCCATTTCTAAAGAACATTAGAATATTGAACAATTTAGTTATATAGAACAAGTGGTTAATATCTTACAATGATCAAATTTACTAGATGATAATAATGAACATACTTTGAATTCATCTTGGGCCGAGTTATTACATTTGAATAAACAATTAGAGTAAGCTTACATGGGCAAACTATGACTTAGTATGTTATTTATTTATTTATTTATTTAACATCTCTTCTATACCGCGCTATTAAAATCAGCGCGGTGTACATCGAACAAACTATACTGCAATGCATACAGGTAACATTGAGTTTACAGAGAACAAAGGAATATACAACATGGCGTAACAGGGATAACTATGTACAGTCAACATTATACTATATATATTCTTTTACTATATAAAATATTTAAACTCGAGTGGATATTGTATGTGTATTCATGTAGGTGGCACGGGTCAACAGTAGTAAAGTGAACTATCGTGGAGTTTAACCATTTTCTGGTTGTAATAAGGTGCTAAGGTGTTTAGTGTAAGTTGGAGGCCTGTTGGTTGTGTGAGTGTCCGAGATCACTTCTGGGTAGTATTTTGTGAATAGGTGATGCTTCACGGCTTTTCGGAATTGTAATAGGTTTTTGATGCAACGGATTTCATGGGGAAGTAAATTCCAATTCAGGGGTGCAAATATTGAAAAAGCTCTGTTCGATGTAGCTTTAGTACATGATGTCATCATCTTGGGAACTATTAAGGTGTTCATAGCAGTAGTCCTTCTGTTTCTATTTTCGAGGGTGTTATGGATTAGTTTGCTGATTGGTGTCGGTGGGTAGTTATTCATGGCTTTGAAGGTCAGGACTAGTGACTTATATGAGAGTCTGGCTTGTAGAGGTAGCCAGTGTAGGTCTTTCATGATAGGCGTTATGTGAGCAGATCTTGGTGACCCAGAGAGGACTCTTGCAGCTGCATTCATAGCCAGACGAAGTGGATTTAAGGTTGATTGAGAGAGCCCGTGGAGGATGATGTTCGCAAAATCTAGATGTGGGAGGACTAGTGCCTGGAAGGTTGATCGGTAATCAGTATAGTCAAGTAGGGGGTGGAGGTGGCGTAGCATTCTGATCTTATGATATATACTCTTTGTCACATTCTTCACATGCATTGTCATATCCAGGTGTTGATCCAATGTGATGCCGAGGTATCGGCTTGTGGGTTTGGACGTCAGTTCTATGTTATTGACCAGCAGCGACGGAGGAGGTACGAACTTACGATTCCTTGTAACAAATAGGACATCAGTTTTGCTATGATTTATTCTTAAGTTTTGAGTCAGCAGCCATTCAGCTATTGCGCCGAAACAGTTGATTATTGGTGTAAACACTGGTTGGTCAGTTTTAAACGGCATGTATATGAGGATGTCATCTGCGTATGCCAGGCATTGCACGTTGAAGGATCGGATCAATTCACATATCGGCTGCATATATATATTGAACATTAATGCCGATAGGGAAGATCCTTGTGGTACACCTTGAGACTGTAGGAATGGCTCTGATGATTCCTGGCCTGTTTTAACTTGTTGCCACCTATTGGAAAGGTAGGATCTACACCATTCCAGTGCTGTGCTTCGAATCCCCTTCTCTCTCAGACGTTGCAGCAGTATATTGTGGTTCACAGAATCAAAGGCGGCGGAAATGTCTAAAAATATGAGTACAAATCCTTGTTTAATGCTGTTTATTCCTGTGATCAGATCATTGAATAAGGTTGTAAGGATTGTGTCAACTCCATGTGCTTCTCTGAATCCATGTTGTGATTTGTCCAGTGGTGCTTCCGTGTCAATATGATGCTGGAGCTGTTGTTGGACAGCTTTCTCGATGATTTTTGCAAGCTGGGGGATGCTCGAGATTGGCCTAAATGATTCAACTTTGGATGGATCGAGCTTACTGTTTTTGAGTAGGGGCTTGATAGAGGTGTGTTTCAGACTCTGGGGGAATGAGCCTGTTAGAAAGGACTGGTTCAGTATCAGGCACAGGATTTGGCTTAGATCATGGCGCAGATCTTTGATCCAGCTGGCTGGACATGGGTCATTAGGTGCTGTGCTAGGATTGATGGAGGCGATAATTTTCTCAATTTCACTAGTTGATATAGTATTGAAGTTGTAAAATGGAGTTATTTGAGATGCCTTAGGTGATACCGATGGGTTGTTGGTATTTATGCTCGTGTTGGCCGTAATCATTTTTGATTGCAGGTAGTTTGCGTAGTCCTGTGGCTGCGGCATTGCAGGTTGATCTGAAACTGGCTCTCTTGTTATGGATTTTACTAACTTGAATAGAGCATGAGGTTTATTGATGGAGCGTTTCAATAGGTTTGTGTGGTAGAGCTTCTTACTCAGTGTTACCTTCTCACGGTGGGTAGTTAAGTGTGAGTTATATGTTTCAAGTGCCTCTGGAGAGTGGGTTCGACGCCACTGTCTTTCAAGTTTGCGTAGATGGATGAGAGATGTACGAAGGTCAGTAGAGAACCATGGCGCATGTTCTCGTTTTCTTATTTTCTTATCCTTGTGCAATGGACATGAGGCGGCTCTGAGGTTCTCGTCCCATTTGGATATTAGGTCATCTAAGTTGAGGGAGGTGTTAGTCAAGAGTGGTTGAAGGTTCTCTAGGACCTTGTCACGGTTGAGAGGTTGAAAACGGGCTGAGTGGGTTCCAGGTGAGTTAGATGGTCTTTGGCTCATGTGAGAGGTATAGGTGGGTATATTGAATCGAATAAGGATGTGATCAGACCATGGCACTGGTATAACTGACAGTTCAAGGGCTTGGTGTGTTAAGGTGTTGAAATGAGGTGCGAAAATGAGGTCTAGTTTACCTCCTTTAGTGTGGGTGGGAGAGTCGACGTATTGTTTGTAGCCTAGATCCTTTAGTGCGTCTAGAAATGCTTCTGAGTGGCTGTCATGGAGAGATGGGAGGTTGAAATCTCCAACTACCCAATTTGGAGAGCGTGAGGTGGATGTTGCGCACGCGAGTTCAATTATTGTTGGAAGGTCATCCGGTGATGGGGAGGGTGCTCGATAAAGCAGGTTGATTGAGCATAGTTCATTAGATATAGAGAGGGAGTCGAGATGGGTTGAGCTGGATGAGTTGCATAGCTTGAAATTGAGGTCTGTTTTGGCGAGGATTAGCGTTCCGCCTCCTTTTTGAGTGGACCTGTGGCATGTGTAGAGGTCAGATCCTGGAGGCAGCATCTGATTCAGGAGGATGTTGTCACAATCAGATAACCATGATTCCGTGACCATCAGGATGTCGAGATTGTATTGAGGAATCAAGTCCATGGTTGCAGGCCATTTTGATCGTATGGATCTGGCATTTATTAATGCACATTTTAGGAGGCGTTGGCGATGGAGCTTCTCAGCTTGCGTTTTGTTGATGACTTGAAGAGGAATGCTAAGTAGATGGGAGTGAGATGTGTGGTTGCGTTTTGCTGTTGTGTTGTGGGGGAATTCGTACCATCTCCTTCCAAATGTATGTAGTATTGGTATGTAGCTGGTGTTGTGGTTGAGGGCGTTTGTGACGCAGGGGAGTTCAAGTATAAGGAGGGTAGTGAGTGATAACAGGACCTTATACATATTGAGATTAAATAGTAACAGTGCAATGACTAGCAGCAGTGCAGTGACCAGCAACTACTAGTGACAGTGCTAGTGGCTAATTGTTACTGGCAACAGTATAGAGGAATACAGACAGCGGTAGTACAATGTGCTAAATAGTACTGACAACAGTATAAAGCTTATTGATTTGCAGATAACAGTATAATAGTGTGTGAGAGGTTAATTAGTACTGACAACAGTATAATAATGCAGATAACAGTATAATAGTGTGTAAAAGGTTAATTATTACTGACAACAGTATTGTAGTAGTTGGTAATAAGTTCTTAGCGATGTTTGATTACTATCAACAGTATAGTTCTACAGTGTACTGGCTATTAGCAGTATGGTATAAGGGAGCAGATTATTGTCAACAGAACAGTTATACTTGCTGTGCTCTGGGTCTTTTGTCGTGTTGCTGCAGCGGGTGCTCTCTGTTCTCGAAGAGCTTAAGCTGCTAGATGCTTGAATATCACTGTCGCTGCTTTGATGTGTGTGTTGATCGCGAGCTCAACCCGAGGGGAACTCAAGCTGCTTTGTATTTGAGAGGTTTGACTAGCGGTGGGTCCGTCGGATGTTGATCAGGCGTTTTTAAGTAAAAATGTTAAACATAAAATGATACTTAGAGGTCTGTGTTTATTTAAAGAACCAAAGATATTTACAGGTGATATGAGCTTTATATTGAAATGGAATATAATACTAAATAAATGCAGTATGGATTTGATTACCTTGATTGTAGACAAAAACCACAGGTTGAGCAGGAATTGAAAGACTCTATAGCTCAATAGGAGAGGAAATTAAAACAATATTTCTCTTACGAGGAATATTCTAAACATCAGAAAGATATAAAAAAACAAAAATAATTTCTATGATAAACATAAGGCTTTGAAAATTTAAAAAAATATAAAAAGGATGAAAAAGATTATACTGTATGGGAAATGTTTATCTCTGGATGTTCAAAGATAGATATGGAAATAGTATGAAAAATGTTTTTTCAATACACCAGATGAATCTTAATGGGCGAGTGATGAAGATTAGTACAAACAAGAGTCAGAAAAAAATATGTGTGTTGGGTTTTTTTTTTTTTTTTTTTTTTTAATAGAACTCAAATGTGCATTTGTATAGTCCCTTGCCAGAGAAGAGGTTGCCTATTCAGGAGGTGGGGTTATATCAAAAGTGATGCCATCCCACAGTGTGCTCACTATCTCAAAAAAATTCAGTTATAGTAAAGATATTTAAGTATGAATTAAGCCCTAGCCAAGAAAAAGTAACGAATCTTGTGTTAGGTTTTGTTCCAACAGTGAGTTGTAATTCATTCAAATCTCTGGTCTATTTTTATGTGTTTCTTCAGAGGCTAATGCTTAAACTATATATATATTATTTTTTTTTGCTAATAAACCATTAAGATTAGATGACTCTGTGGTTGATCCTAAATCAAAGTGAATTCTATCAGGGGGAATGGTTTCAGCTATAAATACAGTTATAGATCTGTTTCTTTGAGATCTTATCCATGTGGAAGAGAGTTATATTAAATCATGGTAATGACATAATACTTAATGTGAAGAACAACAAAACTTGTGACACCCGGCAGCTAAGAATGAGATCATAATTTCCCATGCAGATAAGGGAGGGGCAATAGCTTTGTCTATCCTATATTACTGTCTTATACCAGCATTTAAACTACTGTCAGGTAAATTATATTGTAAAATGACTTCTGACTCTACATTCCCCCTTCAAAAGATAATATCATGTCTGGTTTCCGAGGCTTATTCTATGGGTTTTCTAACAGAAAAATAATCTATTTTTGATTGAAAACCATCCTCATGTGCCCATTATATATTTTCTACTAGAACACCTGATTGTTCTCTTGCATGACCTTTACATTGATCAAAAAACAACAGAATGGAACAAGGAGAAACAGAATGGTTTAAAATCAGCAAAGGTGTACGACAAGGCTGCATACTTTCCCCCTACCTGTTTAATTTATATGCTGAACAAATCATCAGAGAAGCAGGATTGTATGAAGACAATCGAGGTGTGAAGATTGGTGGAAGACTCATCAACAACTTTCACTATACTGATGACACCATTCTCAAGAGCCAGAGATATGTGTCTCCATACAAAAATTCAACTTGTTTAAGCCATAGCATTTTCAGTAACATTATATCGATGTGAAAGTTGGACATTGAAAAAGATAGGAAGAAAACTGATGCCTTCGAATTATGATGCTGGTGAAGAATATTGTGTATACCATGGACTGCACAAAAAACAAACCAGTCAGTACTAGAAGAGATCATACCTAAGCTTTCTTTAGAAGTTCAGATGGCAATACGTCGATTTTCATACTTTGGAGAAATCATGAGAAGAAAGAGATCATTAAAGAAAGACATCGTGCTTGGCAAGGTTGAAGGTCAATGTAAAAGAGGAAGGCCAGCAATGAGATAGAATGCCATCCATAGCTATTATTGTATCAACTAGAATGCCATCCATCAACTATGAGCTGCCTCACAGAAGACCAAACTCAGTTTAGGACAACTATCCAGAAGGTCACCATGAGTTGACACTGATTCGACAGTACTTAACAACAACAGCAGCCAAAACGCCATAAAAATATACAGCAACTTCCAGGTAGACAGATTGTATCTACAAAAGGTTTAGTATTAGAAATGTCAAAATTTGTAGACTTCTTTTTTACATAGCTGAAAATTAAGAAAATGAAATAAAATTATTGACAGGCTTCAGAAATGTGACAAAGGTTACTTATATATGATGGGCGTGTAATAAATGTTAATAAAACATAACCTTTTATATAATTTATTTATATACCCATACCTCTTAACAAAGGACTTTGGAAGTTATTGAAGAAGTGCTGATAACAGCTAGAGATCATTGCAGGACCCGTACAGCAGTGATTTCCAAACTTGGGCTTGGGACCCCAAATGGGGTCAAATCATCAGGGGATGGGGTAACAGAAACCTGGCCATTTCCCCTTCTCGCGGGACTTTCACTGTGACCTATGTCAAATAGTGGTAGTCACCAGTCAGCATGTGACCTGTGAACCAGTGAAAATTCATAGGCTCTTGCCCCCCCCTCCCGGGAAAGTTTCCTGTTATACTGTAAATCCATGCTGAATACTAGGGTTTGTAAGTGCACACTGACACAAGGGACCCTGTGCTGGCTGCTTCTACTGCTGTTGCCACTACTGTTGCTGCACCTTCCTGCTTTAGATGGGTGGCAGGAGGGGAAGGAGGCTCAAGACCTGCTGTTTTGATTTCATTATCATATGGGGTCACGTGAATTTTTAGTTATTAAAATGGGGTCATACAGGATAAACGTTCGAAAAGCGCTGCCATACAGGCTTTCTACTTAATCTAGCTGAGATGCTTGTGAGAAAAAATTATTTCTGGTTTGAAAATACATATGACCTAGATTGGCCACTGTTGGAAACAGGATACTAGGCTTGATGAACCTTGGTCTGACCCAGTATGGCATATCTTATGTTCTTACTTTTTATGAACAGAGACATGACGTGGCCATGAGTGCCACACTAGCTCATTTAGTAGCATCTTTATATGTAGTATGATTTGAAGAGCAGTATTTATGTCTCTGACAAATTTGCATTAGTTGGCCTCTGGAAACATTTTCTACATGAAGTTGTTATGCTATGAATGGGCACAGAAAAATAATTAAATTATTTAATGACTGGTTGAATGCACTAGACATTTACAGTTCATTTTGAAATTTGACTAATAAAATATATTTTTAGATGTACTTATCAGTAGAGATCAGACATCATTTAATACAGCATTTTATAGAAAGCCCACTGATAGAAATACCTTTTCCCACAGTTACGCACATGGGAATGGATCTGTTATGGTTTGTGATTGTGTGGTAAAAAGTGGCACAAGAATTATTGTGCAGGTGGATGAATGGATTCAAATAAATATTAACCGTTCTAGAAGCTAATGTCCCAACATCAGTGAAGAAAGACTTAATTGGCTATAGAAACTGTTTAGAAACTGTTATTCCTGCCAAAGAGATAATAGAAAGCACTGACTGAAAGAGTGCACAACTTTGCACCTGCCATATTCCCTGTTTTCTTATTTTAAATATGTAAAAACGTCAAATAGTAAATATATATTAACATTTGCAGAAAGATGATATGCTTTCTGTTGCATTAGTATATATGGACTGAACTAACTTCAGCTTCCTTAAGAACAGCATCTATCAGCAAAATGGGACTGTTGGTCGAGGATCCTGCTTGTGAGTAATGAATCTCATACGATAAGTATAGGTCCAAAGAATTGAAGAAAAAAAAAAGCATTTTTTGATGTGTTAATACGTAGAACTCAGCCAATAGCTTATGTATTCTCTGATATTTCGAAAACTCACGATGTAAAAAGATAAGAAAGGAGGAGCCATGTGATAATCGTAGGCTGAGCAGATGCCCCAGTGTGTGTATCTTCATAAATTCCCAAATATAATAGCTAAAACTGAACCCCCAGCATCTCAGTCCTACATGCTTGGTACATGAGAGGTCAGTGAACAGTAAAGAAATTTATTACTGCCAAACAAAAGTCCAATGGGGAGAAAAGTCGCCAAAATGAATCCAAAATGTTGGTGGATGATACTCATCCAGTGTTCACCTTGCAAGCAGAGGCCGCACAGGAGCTCATCTGCAATATCACAGCAGTACTGAATGATAAGTTAACTATGACACGGATCTCAATAGAGGAAATAAAGGGCTAGAGGGTAGACATGAAGGCTTCAGCAGGCAAAGGAATGTAGACTGTGGCAAGAAGACCAGGCAGAATCTTTGGAAGCATCAGTCTGGACACTTCAAAATCAAAATAAGGCCATATTAGACAGGATAGAAGATCAAAACATTTGTTCACTTGTTTGGGCTCCCTGAGATCATAAAGGAGCATGAGCCTGAGGCCTGCTGCAAATTTGGCTCCTGGAAGCACTAGGCCTAAAGCACAAAGAGAGGACTGGTGACAATGGAAAGCACACAGACTGAGGATGAGGGGAGAGGAGGAGGATCGCTGACCCCATGTTATAGCATGCCTGCTAAATTCTGCAATCAAGGAGAGACGTTTCGCTAAATATGGACAGCAACGGGAACTTAAATATAGAGATACAAAGATCTTACAAAATGATGTATGTGAGTTTATTTATTTATTTAACCAGCTTTGTACACCACCATCTCCAGGAACAAGCAGGAGTGTAGTCTTCGCATATGAGTATCGTCGGTACCGATGGAGCCTGCGCGGGAACGCTCCCCATCGTCCAATAGGAAAGCCTTTGGGAGCATCCCACCGTGCCTGTGTGCTGTCTTCCCGCCTTTCCAAACTGTCCCTCTCCAGTTCTTTGTTTTCCGCGGAGCCAACAGGTCGCACATCCTGTCACCACAGAAAATAATTCCCTTCTATTCTTCTTTTTTGTGGTCGCGTCTGCCTTCCTTCGACGCTACACCAGTACCGCCGGTTCTTCTTTCTTTTTTTCCAAAAAAACCCCAAACTTTCTTCTGGAGTCTTTTCCAGTTATTTTCTCCTCAGGTGCCATGTGCCATTTTGGGCACTAGGCCCAACGTTTTCCTTTAAAATGGAAAAACCTGCTTTGGGTTTTAAAAAGTGTTCCAAGTGTGGCGGTACCATCTCCGTCACCGACACCCATGAGTGGTGCCTCAAATGTTTAGGTCCTGACCACTCTATTTCGGAGTGTGTTGCCTGTGGGATGATGTCGAAAAGGGGCCCATCTCTACCCTTTTCAATTTCCCTCAAATGGGCGCATGATCCAAGAAAGCTATGTTACTTATACTCATTTCCATCACTTGCGCACACAAATTGCTACTAACAAGGAGTAGTCAGTATATGTATAACTTTGATGGATATGAGAATAAAAGGAACAATCTCTCTGCTCTGTATGTTCCAACTGCCAGACATCAGCTAAATTGAGGATATGCAATAGCTTCTACCAGCCCCTCCTCCTGAATGATCCCAGCGTGCTTTCAGGGCAGTAAGTCTTCCCCCACAATTGCCAAACTCTCAAAATCCAATAATGTTTGAGACATACTTTTGAAAAATACTGCTTGATCATTATGTGGTGCATGCATAGCAATGTCAAATATTGTCACCCTTTCGCCACCACACATCATCTCTTCCCATTCTGAGACAAAGTCACTTCAAACAGGAAATCATCTCGTAGGATAATAGCCACCCCTGCAACTTTAACCCTCCCCCTTAATACCGTAACCTTTCATCCCTTGTCCTAAAATGGGATTCCTGCAAGAATATCACTGCCCCCCTTAAGTGCATATATTCTCTAAATACCATCTTGCATCTCCCTAGGGCTGTTAAGCCCGTTCATATTCCAGGATCCTATATATCCCTGCCCTGCGTTACCCTCATCAGCTCCTCCTCTGCTCGGCTAACAGTCCCCTCCCCCACCCCACCCCCCTACAGAATCACTCCATACACACGTTTCAACCCCCACCCCCACCTACCAGTGCTTCATCAGCATCAAGCCACCCTGAGGATGTAACTTTACTGCTCCCCTTAACCCCTCCCTGCCTCAACTCACTCTGTTCATCCCATCTATGCCACTTACAACTTTCTTCCCTTCCAGCACGCGTTCTCTCCTCACTCCTCTGCAATACTTTTGCCCAATCCCCCCACCAAGCACCCATCCACACATACCCCACTCAGACACATTCCCACTCATCCAACCACTCTCTGAATATTATTCACCAAGGTTTATGTAGTCTGATGCTGCCACAAAGCCACACTCCCCATCCACTAATCCAATAGCTGAACACCTCTTCCAGACTTCCAACACCTCCACCGCAGTCACCCTCCCCTTGCTGGCACTCTTTGCCACTTCAAATGAGCTGTCACCCCCCCCCCTCTCCCGGTCCTATGCTTCCCCCACCAAGGCAGACTAGAGAAACCTCCACTGCCAAATATTGCCAAGACCCCCTGGGGCCACTGCACACACCAGGCCCGATGAGAACAGCCATCTGCAATGCATGGAACACTTCTGTAAATAATCCATCACCTCCCCCACACTCCTTCTTCCCTGCAACATCATCCGCAAAAGACTACTGAACAACTCAACCTCCACACTGTTCTACCCAACCCCTCCCAGTACTCCCATCCTTTTCATGAACTTCTCCCCAACCGCAAATGACCAGCAAGCCACCAAGTCCCCCACCCAGCCACTCCCCCCTCAGGGGCCCCGGGCCCCAAGTCCCAGCATGCCTCTCCCCCAGACAGGCACAGTACCCCACACCAACACAACTGCATAAACCCTTGGCACCACACTTCCCTGAAGTTCCACTGTCTTCATCATCCTCTAGACCAGCGATGGCGAACCTATGGCACGCGTGCCAGCTGTGGCACGCGAAGGCCTTGCAGCTGGCACGCGGGAAGGTCGCACATTAAAAAAAAAAAAAAAAGCTGCCCGCTGCCGCCGCGGCGGCATGGAGTGTCCCGCGGGGCTCCCTCTGCCCGGCGGGACTCTCCCGGCGCTGCTCAGCCACCCCTCTCTGCCGGCTTGCAGAGACGCGAAGGGAGAGTCTCCCTCGCGTCTCTGTTAAGCCCGCAGGGGCTGCCCTGCGGGCTTAAGAGAGACGCGAGGGAGACTCTCTCTCCCTTCGCGTCTCTGCAAGCCGGCAGAGAGGGGCTGAGCAGCGCCGGGAGAGTCCCGCCGGGCAGAGGGAGCCCCGCGGGACACTCCATGCAGCCGCGGCGGCAGCGGGCAGCTGTTTTTTTTTTTATTGCCAGGAGCCGAGGGAGGGGGGTTAAGACTGGCAATGGGCTAGGGAGGGAGAGAGGGGGGTTAAGACTGGCAATGGGCTAGGGAGGGAGGGAGGGAGGGGGGTTAAGACTGGCAATGGGCTAGGGAGGGAGGGAGGTTAAGACTGGCAATGGGCTAGGGAGGGATGGGGGTTGAGACTGGCAATGGGCTAGGGAGGGAGGGAGGGAGGGGGTTGAGACTGGCAATGGGCTAGGGAGGGAGGGGGGTTGAGACTGGCAATGGGCTAGGGAGGGAGGGAGGGGGTTGAGACTGGCAATGGGCTAGGGAGGGAGGTTAAGACTGGCAGTGGGCTGGGGAGGGGGGTTAAGACGCAGTGGGCTATGGGGGGGAGTTAAGACTAGCAATGGGCTGTGGGCTGATGAGGGCTGTCTGGAAATGGGGTGATGGGGGGGTTAGGACTGGTAATGGGTTATAGGGGGGGGGCTTAAACTGAAAATGGGGTGATGGGGGTTAGGACTGGAAGTTGATTGACGGGGGGCTAGGACTGGTAATGGGTTGGGGTGTTGCTAGGACTGGAAATGGGCTGAGTGGAAGGAGAGGCTTGAACTGCAAATAGCTGATGGGGAGGGGGCTTGGAATGGAAATGGGCTGTGAGGGAAGGGAGCTAGGACTGAAAATGGGCTGATGGAACAGCTAGGATAGGACTGGAAATGGGCTGTTGGGGGGAGCTAAGATTGGAAATGGGCTGTGGTGGGGGCTTGAATTGAAATGGACTCATGGAGGGGCTAGAACTGGAAGTAGGCTCATGGGGGGGCTTGGACTGGAATTGGGCTGAGTGGAGGGGAGCTATGATTTGACATGGGCTGATGGTGGGGCTAGGAAATGAGTAGAAATGGGCTGATGGGGGGGCTAGGATTGAAAATGAGCTGATGAAGGGACTTGGACTGGAAATGGGCTGATGCAGGGACTAGAAGGGAATGGATGCTGGGTGAGACTGGAACTAGAAGGGAGCTGATGTTGGGGGAGGATTAGAATGGGATGGGGCTGGGAGAGTAAAATGGAGAGGGGAAAAATATTTTGTGTAGGAGGGATGAAAAATCTACAATTGGCCAGGTATTGGGAGAGTAATTGGGGATTGAGGATGGAGGGGTAAAATTTGTGTGGATGAAATAGGAATGAGGAAAGAGCAAAAGGAGAAAGATTAGTATGTTAAAGCAGATGTAGAGAGAGAGAGAGAATGGAAAAAAAAACTAGAAAAGAGAAGAAAGGACAAATGGACAGCAGACGATGGAGAGTTAGCAGAAAACATGAAGAAACCAGAAGAAGGTGGCTGGACCAATTGCAACTGAAAAAAAAATGCACAAAAGGTAGAAAGATATCTCTTTATTTTGAATTTATTAACTGGAATATGTCAGCTCTGGGAAATGTGCATCATTAACATCTGCGCTTTGTTTGGTACAAGAGGAAATTCCTATTTGACGTTGCCACTTGTTCTCTTTCCCCAGTATTCTCTGAAATGTATTGGTTTAATATTTGCAGTGTTGCCTTTTGATAGGTAGGGTATGGTGCTTTGTGAGTCCTGGTAATGCTGTCAGGATACGGCGGGTTTGCTATGGGTTCTAAATGGGCAGCGTTTGTAGTAGTTCCTAATGTGCCTGGCGGTTGGCACTGGATTATAGTAATGTAGAAATCTTTTAGTCTTTCTTTATCCATACACTCATTAAGAGACATGTTTACTAAAAGTTAGTGTATGGTAACATTATGCAAATATTTATGCAAATAAGACCACTTATGCAAATGACGTGCTGGCACTTTGAGGAAATTCTTTGGTTTTGTGCGGCAGTTTGGGCACTCGGGCTCAAAAAGGTTAGCCATCACTGCTCTAGACAAATGGTACGTCCCATTTTTGTGTGTGTTTCTATCATCAAAGGAGACATTTTATTACCTTGGGTTAACTAATGGGACTAAAGCAGGTCGTATCAGCACAACAAAGCAGCCTCATTCTTTCTGATTCTCCTCAGCATGGTCCTGGCTTCATACTCTCACTTCTTCACTATTACTTGGGTCAGGAATGGTGTGTTTGGTCATCCAGTGCAATATAACCTGCCCCTGCAACATCAACAACCTTCATTTATTTAATTTTATTTATTTAAAGTCTCTTTTATACCGCGCTATTCAGCATCAGTGCGGTTTACAATAAACAACGAACATACACATTTCCAATAGTACTTTGTGTTTACATATGAACAGGAGAACAACTTGGCTAACAGGGTAACTATATACAATAACAATATATACAATTTACAGGCTGGTCATGTGTTCTTATGGTTCATTATCTGTGAACAGGCCGCACATAGACAATGATCAAATTATCTACTATTGAACAGCTCTGAGCATGGTAGTTGCCTGCTTGTATGCCTGATTCAGTCATGCTTGTCAATGGAAAAAGATGTGTTTTTCATCATAACAGATGTTTTCCATAGATAGCAGTATTGATAAGGCACACAGTCCATCCTACTTTCAGAGAACTGTATTTCCTTTTGAGTTGTAGAACTAAAATTGAGATTGAGGAGACTGCTGTGTATGGAAAGGGGTCTGTGTGTGCCCATTACTCAGTTCTGAATGCTGGGAGAGCTGTTTCATCCAGGAGACACTAGATGATATTAGCCCATTTCAGGGGCAGCCCAAGGGGGGTGTGGGGCCACGTGCGGAGACTCGGTGCGGGGCCTCATTTGCATAAATATTTGCATAATGTTAACATGCACTAACTTTTGGTAAACATGCCTCTTAATGAGGGTATGGATAAAAAAAACACTACCAGATTTCTACATTACTATACTCCAGTGCCAACCACCAGGCACTGCCCATTTAGAACCCATAGCAAGCCCACCATATCATAACAGTACCTAGCAGGACTCATAAAGCACCATACCCTACTTATCAAAAGGCAACATTGCAAATATTAAACCAATACATCTCAGAGAATACCAATACATCTCCTACTAGGGAAAGAGAACAAGTGGCATTGTCAAATAGAAACTACATAAACAGAATACCTCAGCTCGGTTACACATGCAGAACATAGACCATCACCAAACAAATAACAAGGGATCACAATTTAGAAATAGGAAGACAATAATTAAACTGGGAACCCCAAAAGCCAAACTTAGAATATACAACACTACAAAAATAAAACTATAAATTAATTTCCACTTGTACTAAACAAAATGCAGACATCAGACGCACATTTCCCAGTGGACATATTTCAATTAATAAATTCAAAATAAAAAAGTATTTTTCTACCTTTTGTTGTTTATTTTATTTTTCAGTTGCAATTGCTCCATTCACTTTCTAATGGTTTCTTCTTGTCTTCTGCTATCTCTTTATTGTCTGCTGTCCATTTGTCCTTTCTTCTCTCTTCTAGTTTTTTTTCATTCTCTCTCTACATCTGCTGTAACATACTAATCTTTCTCCTTTTGCTCTTTCTGCCATCTCTTTCTTTATTCCTTTTCATCCACTCAAATTTTACCCCTCCACTTACTCTCCCAATATCTCCCCCCCCCCCACACTTACTCTCCCAATATCCAGCCAATTCTAGATTTTTCTTCCCTCCCACACAAAATATTTTCCCCTCTCAATTTCACTCTCCCAGCCCCATTCCATTCTAGTCCTCCCCCAACATCAGCTCCCTTCTAGTTCCAGCCTCATTCTCCAGGACCAAGCAGGAAGTCAGTCCTCACATATGGGTGACGTCGGCGCCGACGGAGCCCTCGTGGAGCAATTTTCCCCAGCTTTCAAAGAAAGCCTTTGGGAATTGCAGCGCGCATGCGCGGTCCCCTTCCCGCCCAAGGGTGCCATCTTGCTCAGTCTTCTTTTTTCCGCGGAGCCCTACAGACGTTGTTTGTAATTCACCGCTAGAAAAGTTGATTTTATTTGTCTTTTTTCTCGGTTCGACGCCGGTTCTTTTCCCGCCCGGACCCGCAACGCCGGTTGCGAGTCCGTTCTTTATTTTTCGGTTTTTTGTCCTTCGTGACAGATTTCGCGCCTTTTTTTCTTTTTCACTGGATAAGAAAGAATTCAGATTTTTAAATAGTGAATCGAGTTCCTTAGCGCAATTCTACACAGTGCCTAAGATCCATAAGAATTTGTCGAGTCCACCGGGAAGACCTATTGTGTCTACAAGGGGAACCCCTTTAGAACCAATTTCACAATATATAGATTCTTTCTTGCGTCCACTTTTATCCAGGATGCCCTCATTTTTGAAGGACACAGCTCATTTTTTAAATGTGCTCATAGGTTTAGACACCTGGACAGCTGATACAGAAACGCTGTTAGTGACACTAGATATAGTGTCTTTGTATACAAATATTCCCCAGAGAGCAGCACAGGAAACCATAGAACATTCATTGTTGATGAGAGGGGATTTATCAGAAGCGAAGATTGCCTTTCTGTTGAAACTATCCCATTTAGTTATTTTTCGGAACATTTTCCAATTTCAAGACACGATTTACCAACAAGTAGCGGGGGTCGCCATGGGTGCCACAAGTGCACCGTCAATAGCGAATTTATACATGGCGACCTTCGAGAAGCGGTGGCTGGAGAATTCTCAATACCATAGCAAAATAGTAGTTTGGAAACGTTTCATTGACGACGTTTTTATGTTGTGGAGGGGAACTAAAGAAGATCTTTTATTCTTTTTTGAATGGTTGAACACCAGGGATCCACACATAAAGTTTACGATTGAATATGATTACAACACTATTAATTTTCTAGATGTAAAGGTCACACGCCACTCAACCTCTTGGAAAACATCGGTCTATCAAAAATCCACAGACCGGAATACTTTCCTGCATTTTACTAGCGCGCATCCGACATTTTTAAAACAAAGTTTACCATTTTCTCAGTTTCTCCGATATCGGAGAAACTGTTCGGATGAGGGGGATTTCCGCCAAAAATCTAAACAACTAATGCAAAATTTCCGATCGAGAGGCTATCCTGATGCAGTAATACGAAGAGCCTATACTAGAGCCCGATATAATAATCGGCATTTGTTATTAGCACAGTCTGGACAAGAGAGAGGTCAATCTATAGCTCAAGAAGGAAACAAGATCAATCTGATTACCCGGTTTTCACCGTTGAGTGCCTCTATTCAAAAAATAATCCGCACACATAGCAGAATATTAGGAACAACGTCGGGATTGGCAGATAAGCAAATCCGTTGTGTTTGGAGTCGGGGAATGAACTTTAAAGAACACCTGAGCCCTTCTCGTCTGCGTCCAAGCATTTCTGAGGGAGGTATAGATTTATGCCTGGGAGGCCACAAAAAATGTGGCTCCTGTAGCCTTTGTGTAGTCAATGTAGAAATTAATATTTTTGAGCATTGTGGAGTAGAATATAAGTTAAAAAGAGAAACTACTTGTCAATCATCTTTTGTGGTATACGGGATTAAATGCCCGTGTGATTTGCTATATATAGGCAAAACCATTCGGCCTTTGCGATTAAGGCTGGCTGAACATCGCAGCCGGTTGCACAATAAAGTATGGGAAGCGCCGATAGTGACACATTGTCTCCAAGCAAATCATGCTTTTGATCAGCTGAAATGTTTTGCTATAGATCAGATCATACGGCCAATAGGAAGCCAGTCAAAAGAACGCGCATTATTACGGCTGGAACAACGATGGATTTATACATTAGACACAGTTAGCCCGAAAGGCTTGAATGCGGCCATTGAATGGGCACAGTGTCTTTAATGCATACTGACCTGAGAAGCCAATTAAGAGCATGTAGAAGGAGGAGTTACTTTTGGCCTTAAAAGCAGATCAGGAAGCTATACCCCGCATGCGCGGCGTTTTTCATCACGGAGTGAGCAGAGAAGCAGATACAACATTGTTCGCTCCAAGGGTAAACGATAAAAGCTTTAAGAGGTAATCGCAGAGCAGGTTTCTTATAAAATAAGCGTGATTAAGTAAGCGACCAGTTTTTGTAGTTATAGATAGTGGAACAAAAATTTTGATTCCTTAAATATGTATGTTTTAGGATTGGATACACAACACGAGTGCATTCCCCTGAAGAACCTCATAGTAGTGAAACGCTTGGGTACCTTAGAGGAACGGCGTTGGGAGCAAGTGAATAAGCCGCGAAATACAACAGCCTAGTTGGATACAGCTGGATACAGTTCATTGTTTCGTCAAGGCTATGAAGAACCAGAGCAGATGAGAGATAAGTGCTCGCCATTATAAGTTTGATTCGATGGAAGTAACTTTGAAAGAGGTGCTCCAAACAAGTGTGAAAGATCTCCAGGCTGTTGTTTGAATAATTTATGCACGCATGAGACTTTTTATCTTTTTAAAAAAAAGCACAAAAATGGATAAATGGGATGATATTATAGTTTCAATACATATTTAATAAGAAAAAGAGGGTACATAGGTCGGGTCATTGATGTTAACAGCAGCTAAGCTTGTCAGTGAATACTACAGGCGATTAAAGAAGAGCTGCAATGTGTTGCTGAGACCCGAGTACCTGGTTGATAATCAACGTAGGCACGTTGAGTTCCAAAGGTTGCAGTTTGAGCATTCTTAACGTTTAGATTTTCAGTAGTGATATGCTCACAGAACTTAGCCCACTTTAGTTAGTTGATAGTCCTCTCAACCGGCAACTTCCCCGATTCTGCTCTCGGCAACCGCATCCTCTCAGAGTAGCGGCGGATGCTTTTCTTCTCTCCTGGTTCAACAGGCCTTCTGTATGCCTTTCCTCCCATGCCACTGGTGTCTCGGACGCTCTTCAAGGTTCTCCGGGACAAAGCCTCAATGATCCTCGTGGCTCCCCGGTGGCCGAGACAGCCCTGGTTCCCGCTTCTGATGCAGCTGGCGGTGGACACTCCTCTCCCTCTGGGGTTTCAGCCCGATCTCCTGACCCAGGATCACGGGACTCTCCTACACCCCAACCTCCGATCCCTTCATCTGATGGCCTGGCTGCTGAAAGGGTAGTCCTTGCTCCCCTCCTGCTGCCTCCAGATGTGGAGGAAGTCGTCTTGGCCTCCAGGCGACCCTCCACCCGGAAGTCCTACGCTCTTAAGTGGCGTCGGTTCTCCGTCTGGTGTGCTCAGCAGTCTCAAGATCCCTTCTCCTGTTCGGTATCAGTGGTCTTGCAGTACTTGCTTTGCCTCTCCAATCTTGGACTTAAGTCCAACTCGGTCAGGGTCCACCTCAGTGCTCTTTCTGCGCATCACATGCCGGTGGATGGCAGACCTCTTTCCAGCCACCCTCTAGTGGCTCGTTTTCTCAGAGGCCTCCTTCTCCTTAAACCACCTTTGCGCCCACCAGCCCCTGACTGGGATCTGAATGTGGTTTTACAGCGGATTACCTGTCCGCCTTTTGAACCTATGGCTACCTGTCATCTTCGTTTTCTTTCTTTGAAAACCTTATTCTTGGTAGCCCTCACTTCTGCTAGACGCGTTAGTGAGCTACAGGCCCTAGTATCTGATCCTCCTTACACTAGGTTCTACAAGAATAGGGTAGTCCTACGGACTCACCCTAGGTTTCTTCCTAAAGTGGTTTCCCCTTTTCACATCAACCAGGAGGTGGTACTTCCGACCTTCTTTCCCAGGCCACACTCCAGCCGAGCTGAAATGGTCCTGCATACCCTGGACTGTAGGAGGGCGTTAACCTTCTACCTTGACCGTACGCGGGAGCACCGAAGGGCTGTTCAGCTCTTCGTGTCTTATGACCCCAATAAGTTGGGGCTCCCTGTCTCCAAGCGTACTCTGTCCATCTGGATTGCTGACTGTATCGCTTGGGCTTATGGGGCAGCCGGCCTCTCGTTGGAAAGTCAAGTCACGGCTCATCGTGTTAGGGCGAAGGCTGCGTCAGTGGCTTACCTCCGCTCTGTTCCATTGGCAGACATCTGCCGGGCCGCTACTTGGTCTTCAAGCCAGACTTTTGCAACCCATTACTGCCTGGAGAGGGAGTCCCGCAGGGACAGTGCTTTCGGACAGGCAGTCCTCCGTAATCTCTTTGAGGTATAGGCAACTCCTGCCCTCCGTCCCGGATGTTGGGCTACCGGTTGGAGGCGTACTCAGAGAAGATTCCTTCCTTCTGTGCTACTGAGCTTGAGGGAGCTCCTTTTTTGTGCTTAGGGTCTCCGGTAGCCTTAAGCTTGGGAGTCCCATATGTGAGGACTGACTTCCTGCTTGGTCCTGGAGAAAGAGTAGTTACTCACCTGTAACAGGTGTTCTCCAGGAGCAGCAGGAATCAGTCCTCACAACCCTCCCTCCTCCCCTTGGAGTTGCAGTCCTATGATTTCGTTTTTGCTAATTTTTTGCTATCTTTTAGCTATGTCATCAGACTGAGCAAGATGGCACCCTTGGGCGGGAAGGGGACCGCGCATGCGCGCTGCAATTCCCAAAGGCTTTCTTTGAAAGCTGGGGAAAATTGCTCCGCGAGGGCTCCGTCGGCGCCAACGTCACCCATATGTGAGGACTGATTCCTGCTGCTCCTGGAGAACACCTGTTACAGGTGAGTAACTACTCTCCCAGCATCCGCTCCCTTCTAGTCACCGCATCAGCCCATTTCCAGTCCTAGCCCCCCCATCAACCCATTTCCAATCCTAGCCCCCCATCAGCCCATTTCCAATCCTATCCTAGCTCCTCCATCAGCCCATTTCCAGTCCTAGCTCCCCCCACTCAGCCCATTTCCAGTCCAAGCCGCCCTCCCCATCAGCTATTTCCAGTTCAAGCCCCCCCCCCACTCCACCCATTTCCAATCCTAGCCTATCAGCCCATTTCCAGTTCTGTTCTAGCCCCACCATCAGCCCATTTCCAGTCCTAGCTCCCCCATCCATTTCTAGTCCTATCCTAGCCCCTTCATCAGCCTATTTCCAGTCCTAGTTCCCCCATCCATTTCCACTCCTATCCTAGCCCCACCATCAGCCCATTTCCAGTCCTAGCTCCCCCATCCATTTCTAGTCCTATCCTAGCCCCTTCATCAGCCTATTTCCAGTCCTAGTTCCCCCATCCATTTCCACTCCTATCCTAGCCCCACCATCAGCCCATTTCCAGTCCTAACTCCCCCACTCAGCCCATTTCCAATTCAAGCCTCCCTATGAGCCTATTTCCAGTCCTAGCCCTTCCATGAGTCCATTTCAATCCAAGCCCCCCCCAACAGCCCATGTCCAGTCCTATCCTAGCTCCTCCATCAGCCCATTTCCAGTCCTAGCTCCCCCCCCCCACTCAGCCCATTTCCAGTCCAAGCCCCCCTCCCCATCAGCTATGTCCAGTTCAAGCCCCCCTCCACTCAGCCATTTTCCAGTCCAAGCCCCCCCCCCCCTCCAGAAGAGCCCCGCGGCTATCTAAAATGCTTTAGAGGGAGCCGAAGAGGCCCCGGCTCACCTCTAACAGCTGCCGAAGTGAAGTGCGTCTTTTTCCTTCACTTTGGCAGCTGTACTGTAGTTTAGAATGCTGCTGTGCTGAGCGCCGGGAAAGAGGAAGTCCCCTTCAACCTCAGCGCAGCAGCGTTCTAAACTTCAGTACAGCTGCCGAAGTGAAGGAAAAAGACGCACTTAACTTCGGCAGCTGTTAGAGGTGAGCCGGGGCCTTTCCAGCTCCCCCTAAAGCCACCAAGCCTGCCATTCAATGTGGGATGTTGTTGGCGCGGGGCCCCTTGATGTGCAGGGCCCTGTGCGAACAACATTCTCGTACAGTGGGCGGGATGGCCCTGGCCCATTTGCATGTCTGGTCAATCCTACTGTCTATAGTAATACCTGTTGTAGATGAAAACATTACTTTTCTGTTTTAAGAGAGTGTTCATTTATGTTTACAATGTGGGATTTGAATTATAATTTGGGGTATCAAAAATTCCATCAGATTGAAGTTGTTTTTAACGCAAATCATTGTATGATAATCAACCATCCTAAATATCTTCAGCATGCTGTACTTTGTACCAACAATGGTTTTAGAAAAGATTAAATGGGATACAAAGTTCAACAGCATTTGTACATAAATGTTGATTTTATATAACTGTGGCCAGAGCCGATTCTAGAGGTGGTGCCCTAGGTAAACCTTGAGCCTTACACCTCTCCCCCTGACTGTGTTAGCTTTGAATGCCTACTCTTTACTGTGCGTGCACCTCCACCCCCCACCCCAAAACCCCGGAAATTGCCACCTTAGGCAACTGCCTAGTGGTTGAGCCAGCCTTGGCTGTGGCTAGCAGAGACTCTTTTGCTGAAAAATGGGTTTATTTGCATTCTCAGAAGTTCAGAACCCTGCATTTCAAGACAGATTAAAGAGACATCTTTTAACAACATCCATATTTTTAAGGAACTTTATTTTTCTTGTAGTATTCGTATTGGCACGGAATATGCTATGTGCTCGAACGGGATTGCTATTAAACAACCTTTGACCCCATCCATGGAAAGTTGTGAATGAATGTGTTTTAAAACTAACATTGGTAAGGGAATGAACCATAAACCTATGAGAGAGATTGGTTGCTAATATAAAATGTCTTTCCATTTTCAGGAGAGCTTCGACACATCACAAAGCTGAAGCCTTGGAGCTTGTTTGATGTACTTGTGGAGAAATACGGCTGGCCTCATGAAGATGCCGCACAGTTTACAGATTTCCTGATCCCCATGCTAGAAATGGTTCCAGAAAAACGAGCATCTGCTGGAGAATGTCTGAGGCATCCATGGTTGAGCTCTTAGCAAAATCTTCAAATATAATAATCTGAGCCAGCAACCAGTTTCTAGTGCTTCAGACCTGAATGGTGACTGGCTAAAAATTCTTTTAGCAGAAGTACAGTGAACTGGTTTCATAACTCAGATTTTTATTTTGCTTTGAAGTACTCTTCCACATTTTGCTTTTTGTGCACTGTGTTCTAGGGGAAGGGTAATCTTTGTCTTCGGCTTGTAATTTACTGACTTATTCTTCTGGAGACATTTAATAACCTGTCTTAAGCAATGTTTCTTGTGTTGTGTGGCATTCAGATGTCCAATTTTTGAACAAAGAGTACTTTTTCCATGTGTTTGGCATAATTTGTAACTATTTATGAAGAAATATTTTAGCAGATGAGGTGTGATTATACTTTACAAACTTATGGAGTGAGACATGAGAGATGACAGGAAGCTGTATAATTTTATCCTTTGGGAAGGGGAAATTATTCTTGTATTATAGTATATGTAAATTCACCCTGTAAATGTTTATTTCCATTAAATATGGAATGGGGACTCAAATGCAAAATAAGTTATTTCTTGAATGCTTTTTAGCATACAGAATGCATGTAGTGGATATCAGCTTCATAAAGAGCTATGTAAATTTTCACTTTTTGTTGGATTTAAAGTAAAAAGAAAAAAAAACACGCACCAGTTTATATGGTGTAATTCCCCAGATGGCACTTTAAGAGAAGGAAATATTTATAGTTCTAAAAGGTATGCATCTGGATTAACATTTAGCATTCCTATTCATATTTTAAAGTACTTTTAAGGAACCATAGCAACTATCCTTATAATGTGATGATCAAGACATGATACCATAATATTGCCTTATATAAGCACTGTAAGTTGTACACTGCATAATAGATTAAAACTTAGAGTAAAATATATATATGTAGACTTACTACTGTTACATAATTATTTTGGTGTTTATGGAAACATTTTAAAATTATTATGATCTACAATTTGCAGTGCAGTGGGCAAAAATAGCCTTTTCCAATGAAAGGACTCAATATGTATACCATGAAAGAGACCAAGATCATTCCATGTTTGATTTTATAGATAATAACATACACTTTAAGATTTTCTAAAATAAATTGCACTTTTATTTATTTCCCCAGGGAACTGAAAAGAAGTTCCCTTTGCAAGTTACATTTTGTTTAAATGTTTGCTATAGCAACAAAATAATAGAATTGAAGACCATGTTGTGGGCAATACAGATTTTAGAATGTAAAATGCTGAGATGTATTTTTTACCTCTCTTAGGATTCAGTGGAATGAATATAAGTTTAGTTTTGGTTCTACACAATTATGGTGCCACTTTCTCTTAGCTTTATCCATTGCAGTCTATTGACAAGCATTTGCAATAACTAGATTGTAAAAATATCCCCGTGTTGTAACAGTAACTGATTGTTGTTTGAGGTGCTTGCTGCTGTCTAATTAAAGTGTTGGGGTTTTTTTCAGATACTGTATTGGTCATTGGAGTATATATGATGGCGATAAACACAGGTCATTGCCGTAGTAAAAATTTCCTGTTTGATATACTTTTAGCTTGGTGCAGTGAAATTAGATGAAATGGTTTTTAATAGTTTTCTGACGATTTTTGTATATCGCAGAAAGTATAGGTCATTAAATATAGCTTTCCAAGAATAAAACCACATTAAAAGAAAACATTGTTGCAAAACTCCAATGATATTGCAGGCATGGAATTCAGCAGGACTCATTGAAATATAAAAGTGAAGGTTTAAGACACCATACAACTTGAGCTGATGCTGCCCAGTGCAGCTATCACCTCTCAGTTCCTCAATATTTCCTGATTGATTGTAGGATGGTCCAAAAAGTATTAATGATTCAGAATAGGCTAGGTTGGGGGGGGGCAGTGTGGATCCTTTGGAGATTTAATATTACAGGTGAGTTGTCTTTTGCAGATGGTTTTGTTCCACAGGTCGTTCACGCTGAGTATATAGCACTTAACAAGAAATGCTTGAAGCAGAGGATCCTGAAGATGCCCCAATGTAGTACCATTTCTGCGGACCCTGATGTTTTTCAAACATATCTATGTTTGAAAAGTAGTCCTTTAAGTTCCAATTCTGGCTGAAAGTGAAGACTATCTGAAACTTCTGCTTCTCGAGATCAAGGAACATAGTCTTAAAATGGCCTGCACCTTAAAGTTAAGATGACAAAGATCCTGACAACTGGAAAAAATCCATAAGTTCATCATTGATGGAGAAGAAATTGAAATAGTTACAACTTTAACTTACTTGAATCAACAATTAATAAAGAAAGGACAAGCAGTCAAGAAATCCAACGATGCATTGCTCTTGGCAGAATGGCTATGAAGAACCTAGATAAAACTCTCAAGAACCGAGATGTCTTTCTCCATAAAGAGATTCAACTTGTCCAAACCATGGTATTTTTAACAACATCACATGGATGCAAAAGTAAAATCGATGCCTTTGAATTATGGTGCTGGCGATGAATACTGTGTATTTCATGGACTGTCCGAAGAACAAACCAGTCAGTATTAAAAGAGATCAAACCTAAGTTTTCCTTACAAGCTCAGATGACAAGACTTTGACTTTCATATTTTGGACACATCAGGCAAAGAGAGAGCTCATTGGAGAAAGACATCATACTTGGCAAGGTAGATCAATGCAAAAGAGGAAGGCCAGAAATGAGATGGATCGATACAATAACAGCAGTTATGGGTGCTACTCTATCAACAATGAGCCACCTGACTGAAAACTGAATGCAGTCTAGAACAACTATCCAGAGGGTCAGGCAACGGCATGTAACAGCAACAACAAAGAAAGTTGAGTATAAGCAAATAAAAAGCAAAAAAAGAAGAAAGAGAGACGAGGAGGACAAAAGGGATCGGATAAATACCTTAATTCTGTCAAATGGAATGCTAAAACCATTAACCAGACATGTAGGACGCTTGATGCTGACAATAAATAAATAAATAAATAATTAGATAAATAAGTAATAAATAAGTAAATAAATACCATATTTTAAAAAAAGTGAATGCCATAAAGATACCATAATAAAATATAATGAATAAAACTAAGAACAAAGTACAAATATAAACAATACTTTTGCAGCCAGCAATTAACAAATACAGAACATGAGACAAAATAGTGAAAGCACGTCTTAAAAAGACACAATTCATTGTGGAGAAATTATCCCACCAGATATCGTTGAAAAATGACCTTTAATAAAGGCAGACGCGTTCATAAAAAATGGTTATTGAAAAAATGTGTATTGTCAGACGGCTGCCTGGGTGAGAATCTTCACAGTCTTTGCAAGTGCATATCTCTATATGATTTGCAAGGTATTGTGGGCAATGTAGTTCATTCACACCAGACACAGCTGCTGACAATAATTTAGTTGTGCTCTTGGGTAAAGCCAATAAGATATTTATTTATGGGGTTATTTCTCCCAACACAGATATGCTTGGTAGCACATAAATTAGGTTACTTGCTTTCAGTGTTAACTTGGAAAAACAAAGTCAAAATCAGGAAAACAACAAATGAAAAGCCACAAAGCAAGAAACAAACTGTTCTTTTCAGGTTAACTTCTGATTACTTCCCACATAGATACAGAAGTGATTCTCTCCTAGCTCACAAGCAATTAGGTAAGGCTTAATTGCTAACAGTCACCAGCTGAAACCTCTTAGCTGGCTTGCCTTCCACTGTGTGGGTCAAATCCTGCTTCAGGAGCTTTTCTGAGTAGATTAAAGAACAAATTTGTATTTCTTTATGATGGTTGCTGTACTTTATAACAGAAAGTTACCAACGGAGTTTAGACAGAGAACAGTCCATATAAATAGGATCCTCATCTGCTATTATTCCCCCTTGTTCAACAAGCATGGGTTCAATATCATGGATTGGCACAGATGAATCTCTCAATGGAGCATTTTCAGGAAAATACTTGTTTCCCTGCTGTCTTTCAAGGTTATAGCTAGGGCAGTGATGGCTAACCTTTTTGAGCCCGAGTGCCCAAACTGCCGCACAAAACCAAAGAATTTCCTCAAAGTGCCAGCACGTCATTTGCATAAGTGGTCTTATTTGCATAAATATTTGCATAATGTTACCATACACTAACTTTTAGTAAACATGTCTCTTAATGAGTGTATGGATAAAGAAAGACTAAAAGATTTCTACATTACTATAATCCAGTGCCAACCGCCAGGCACATTAGGAACTACTACAAACGCTGCCCATTTAGAACCCATAGCAAACCCGCCGTATCCTGACAGCATTACCAGGACTCACAAAGCACCATACCCTACCTATCAAAAGGCAACACTGCAAATATTAAACCAATACATTTCAGTGAATACTGGGGAAAGAGAACAAGTGGCAACGTCAAATAGGAATTTCCTCTTGTACCAAACAAAGCGCAGATGTTAATGATGCACATTTCCCAGAGCTGACATATTCCAGTTAATAAATTCAAAATAAAGAGATATCTTTCTACCTTTTGTGCATTTTTTTTCAGTTGCAATTGGTCCAGCCATTTTCTTCTGGTTTCTTCATGTTTTCTGCTAACTCTCCATCGTCTGCTGTCCATTTGTCCTTTCTTCTCTCTTCTAGTTTTTTTTCCATTCTCTCTCTCTACATCTGCTTTAACATACTAATCTTTCTCCTTTTGCTCTTTCCTCATTCCTATTTCATCCACACAAATTTTACCCCTCCATCCTCAATCCCCAATTACTCTCCCAATACCTGGCCAATTGTAGATTTTTCATCCCTCCTACACAAAATATTTTTCCCCTCTCCATTTTACTCTCCCAGCCCCATCCCATTCTAATCCTCCCCCAACATCAGCTCCCTTCTAGTTCCAGTCTCACCCAGCATCCATTCCCTTCTTCAAGCCCCCCACTTCCCCTCAGCCCATTTCCATTCCAAGCCCCGTCCCCATCAGCTATTTGCAGTTCAAGCCCCCCACTTCCCCTCAGCCCATTTCCATTCCAAGCCCCATCCCCAACAGCTATTTGCAGTTCAAGCCCCCTTCCACTCAGCCCATTTCCAGTCCTAGCAACCCCCCAACCCATTACCAGTCCTAGCCCCCCATAGCCCACTCCCAGTCCTAATCCCACCAGCCCATTTCCAGTCCTAACCTCCCCATCAGCCCACTCCCAGTCCTTATCCCCAATCACTCAATTTTTAGTTTAAGCCCCCCCAGCGCCTATCACCACTCCTAACCCCCCCAGCGCCCATCACCACTCCTACCCCCCCAGCCCAGCGCCCATCACCACTCCTAACCCCCCCAGCCAGCCCAGTGCCCATCACCACTCCTAACCCCCCCCAGCCAGCCCAGTGTCCATCACCACTCCTAACCCCCCCAGCCCAGTGCCCATCACCACTCCTAACCCCCCCACCCCAGCCCATCACTACTCCTAACACCCCCCAGCCCAGCCCATCACCACTCCTTAACCCCCCAGCGCCCATCACCACTCCTACCCCCCCAGCCCAGCACCCAGCACCACTCCTATCCCCCCCCAGCCCAGCCCATCACCACTCCTAACCCCCCCAGCCCAGTGCCCATCACCACTCCTAACCCCCCCACCCCAGCCCATCACTACTCCTAACACCCCCAGCCCAGCCCAGCCCAGCCCATCACTACTCCTAACCCCCCCCAGCCCAGCCCAGCCCATCACCACTCCTAACCCCCCCCAGCCCAGCCCATCACCACTCCTAACCCCCCCAGCCCCGCCCCGCCCACCACCACTCCTAACCCCCCCCCGCCCAGCCCAGCCCATCACTCCTCCTTACCCCCCCCCAGCCCAGCCCATCACCACTCCTAACCCCCACCCCCCCCCGCCCAGCCCAGCCCAGGGAAAATTAAAAAAAACAACAACCCTGTCTGCTGCCGTTGTCGGGGCCGCCGCGGCAGAATCGAGCGTGCCGCGGGGCCCCCCTGTACCCACCCGGCAGAGCCTGCCCTCCCCGTAGCAGCTCTCTCTTTGGAGCTGCAGTCAGACGCGCCGGCTTGCAGAGCGCGAGGGAAGAGTTCCCTCGCTGCTCTGTTAAGCCCGCGGGGGCTGATGGGAAGTTCCCAACAGCCCCCGCGGGCTTAACAGAGTCGCGAAAGGGAAACTCTTCCCTTCGCGCTCTGCAAGCCGGCGCGTCTGACTGTAGCTCCAAAGAGAGAGCTGCTACGGGGAGGGCAGGATCTGCCGGGTACAGGGGGGCCCCGCGGCACGCTCGATTCTGCCGCGGCGGCCCCGACAACGGCAGCAGACAGGGTTGTTTTTGTTTTTTTTTCGATTGCGGACCTTCCCGCGTGCCAGCTGCAAGGCCTTCGCGTGCCACAGCTGGCACGCGTGCCATAGGTTCGCCATCGCTGAGCTAGGGCATAGATCAGTGTTCATACCTGAGCTTCCATTGCTGCTAGAGTTCCTCTCTATATAGCCTGGCCAGTATGTAGTCCAGTTCTTATGTCCAGCCTTCCAATCCAGATCCCTGGACACTGGATCTCTCTTCACATACCTTCTGGCACAGGTCTTAGGGTCCCTTCCATGTGCAGCCGTCTCCCTCACAGGTAGCCTCTGGTGATTCCTAGCTCTGCAGCACCATTCCTCTGGCTTTCCCCAGTCCAATGGTGTATGCTGGCCCTTGGAATACCTCCCAGTATACGTACTGCTTTGGACTCTTCTAGACCTCTCAAAGGCTTTTCTCTTCCTTCTTCCAAAGGGTCTCTTTCCCTCTCTGTCCATCCGGTTTGGCTTCTGCTTCTGATGATCCTTCAGATGAAACTGATGATCAAACTCAAGCTGATTCTCAGGATACTGAGGACAATTCTCTGGATATCCAAGGTGATCATGAAGATGGTCATCTGTAGAATAAACTCTACTCTTATTTTGCTTAGATGAGTGCTCCTCCCTAACACAGCGCAGCTGTGCTGAATCAGGCCCTGCCCTTTGAGATGAGTGCTTAGGGATTACCTCATAGCCCTCCTGATTGAACACATGTTTCCTCACTTCAGCTCCTCTAATGGCTGTTGGAAACCTGGTGCATTCTGGGACTGGTAGTCTTTTATGGCAAAATTCTGTTTTCATATTTCTACCAGAACTGACAGGTTGCTTGTTCAGAGTCACTTCACCTTTTCTATAGCTCCTTCCTGAGCTATGATAAGCTTCTTTATCACAGTATACTGAATAAAACATAAAACACTATAATAAATAATTGTATTATATATTAACTGCAACTCAAAATATCCGAGAAAAATTGTATTAAATGAAACAGCACAAAATGATATAATAAGTGAATGCATTATAGATTGGCTGTGACTCAAAAAATTGAAAGATGTTTAAAACGAGCATTTTTACCACAGCTTAAAAAAAGGCTTGCTACCGGCCAAAAAATATGTAGCATATGTCTTGTTATGAATAAATTATCATAACTGAAAAACGCAAAGTGTACAAAGAATACATTGTGTCCAAAAGGTAACTTGTTTGCCTACTAGGACAAAAGCAATCGCAACTGGTTTGTGGCTTTAACTTCCAAAAAATATATTGTCACGATGTTGTAAACAAGAAACATTTGAGTGAAACATAAAACTGAAGACCAAAAATGCTTTATATAATCTGCACAGCGATTCTACTCGGAATGACTAGGTGGCGTTCAAGCTGAATAAGGACTTTAGACGTCGGTGTTTTCCCGCCCATTTCGTTTAAGAATTCACAAAACCAGATAGATTATATAAAAACAAACTTGTATAGTTAATCATGTGCATTAGTGCTTAAAAATTTGTTATACCTATAATTATGGAGAACCAAAAGAGGCAAATGAATTACAACGTATATCTCGTAGAAAATACTAAAACCAGCGGAACATTCAAACCTCAACAGAAACGAACCATAAAACTATGATGTTAATCTTTGTAAACTAAGACAAGTAAAGTGTAGACAACTTGTATAAAACCTTTAGAAGAAACAAAAGATATGAAGGCTTACCGTGAGAAACGTTCTGCACAGCAATGCTGCTCAAAATAACGTAGTGTTGCCCAATGCAGACAAAAGCTTAAATGCCGGCACATTCTCGCTTTTGTAGGTTAAAGGTCATCAAAACCAATAATTTATTTATTTTAATTATTTATTACAATCTTTTATATACCGCACTATTTATCATCAGCGCGGTTTACATAAAACAAGGTACCATAACAACAAACTGTTTGGTTTTACAGAGAACAGGGAAAGCAACTTTGATAACATAGGGAAGTATGAATGCAACTATTTGTCATAATATTATTTCCAATTATTTCTCAAGATATTGTACATAACATAGTGAATTTAGACCTTACCTGCTAATTGTCTTTCCTTGAGTCCCTCCGGTCCAGCCCAGATGCATAGATTATGCATGCCCACCAGCAGATGGAAACCGAGAATCACCGGCTCGATCCCTCTGACATCATGGTACAAAGGGATCTATTACTACTACTGAACAGCTGTATATTGCTACAAGATGTGAGTCACTGATGGAAACAGAATACTGGGCTTGATGGACCTTGGTCTGACCCAGTATACTCTTAGGCAGCACTGCAAAAGGCCACAGCATGGGAAACACAGACAATTCATGTACCACCTCAGAGCTGTTGATGGAATTGAGCTGGTGACCTTTGGATTTGTATGTACTTAATTCAGTGCTGCAGCTGGGAGAGCCATCTATGAGTACAAAACATCTATTGTAGAGAGTGTCTTGAAGGACTACAAAAGGAGACTGCTACTTCTGGAGAGAGATCTGCAATTTTAAGTATTTACTGTTCCTGTTACACACCAGCACCGGGATGCAATGAACTGGCGGACTCAATTTGTACGCCGAGCTATACAGGCAAAAGAAAGACGGCCCCTACTCAACATAGCTCGCAAAACTAGTTGCAATCAAAAATACCTCTAGAGCTATGTACTTACCAGAAAACATACACCTACCCCACTGTTCCCTCTAAGCTGTGCGCGTGTGCGCGCGCACACACCTCGCCGAGAGAGCGCACATACTTTACAATAGAGAGCACAAAAATTACGGTTCTGATTCTGATAGAAAACAACACAGACGTCTTAAAATTTAAAAGTTATGATTGTAATTACTAGAAATTTCCCACTTCATTTAGTAATCGTCTATTTTCATTTAGTTTGATTAAAATCAATGTGGTGTACATACTGTATTCTGATGTGTAGTCAAATTTTAAAGTATATAACTCCGAGTGTTGTCACTACCTCCCCGCTAGACCCCTGCCCTACGGACTGGATAAAGAAAACCAAGGAAGACCTTAGCGCTCCACATCATAAACGAATCTTTTAAACAAGGATACATGCCGGACGCCCTCAAGACAGCAATCATTCGACCAACCATGAAAAAAAACAACCTGGACCCCCTGGACCCCACCTCCTACAGACCAGTTGCGAGCCTCCCCCTCGCCGCCAAGATAATAGAAAAGGTTGTCCAACACCAGCTTCAAGATCATCTGGACATCAACGACATACTAGACCCGCAGCAACACGGATTCCGGCCACTACATGGAGTCGAGACCCTCATGACCATTCTAATGAACACCCTCATCATGGGAACCCAAGAGAAGCAATCAGGATACATCCTGATCTTCCTGGACATATCAGCGGCCTTTGACACAATCTCCCACGAAATCCTCATACGAAGACTCCAATCAATTGGACTCAAAGACACTGTACTCCAATGGTTCAGATCCTACTTAACAAACAGACAGCAACGGATCCGCACCTTCACCACAACCTCGTCCCCATACCAACAACATCAGGGAGTACCCCAAGGATCCACCCTATCAGCCATGCTGTTCAATATATATCTACGTCCACTCTGCTCAATCATACGCACCCACAACATTAACTTCCACATATACGCTGACGATATAATGCTCTACGCACCGATTACAACCACCAACCCAACAAATGACCAGCTATCAGCCTGCTTCACCGATGTGGCCAACTGGCTACAGGAGAACAACTTATCCATCAACATAAAGAAAACTGAAGCCCTTATAGTGACAAAAGAACCAGATTTCAAACCACCTACCCACCTCAACATGGGAACCACGCAAATTCAAATCCAACCGCAAATAAGGTATCTAGGCGTTATCATTGACCAAGCTCTCACCTTCAAACATCAAATCAACAAAACCGCCGGGACGATATTTCACAAAGCTAAAACTGTACAACGCCTCCGACCCCTCCTAGAACCTCACGACTTCAGAACAGTAATGCAAGCTGTGACACTCCCTCATCTAGATTTCTGCAACATAATCTACCATGGCCTTCCCACCTCACAAACCAACCCCCTCCGAACTGCCTTAAATACTACAGCAAGGATTATTCAGAATGCAAAAAAAACGGGATCACATCACCCCAATCTTAAGAGACCTCCACATCCTTCCAATTGAAGCAAGAATCAAGTACAAAGCAATCCTACTCACCCACAAGACTATCCACCAAACACGGAACACCTCACTCCACCCCCTACTGCCTCGCCCATCCCACAGCAGACCAACCAGACAATCCTCCAATAAATCCATTGTCGTCTCCCACAAGAGAACCAAATCCACACAACGGACCTGCAACAGAGCCTTCGAGCTTTACGCTCCATCCCTCTGGAACTCTCTGCCAGACCACATCAGGAACAACGCTGACATTACATCATTCAAGAAACAGCTGAAAACAATCCTATTCCATGAACATCTTTGAACAGAACAACCACCCTACCCGCATAAACCAATACATTGATACAACCGAAATGTACACTTCTATGTCCTCCCCAAATCAATAAATGTTGCCCCCTGGTGATGGCCCCACCCTCTAAAGTATTGACCCCCCCCTGTTGTTATATGTTACACCGCTTTGACCCGGTGAAAAGCAGTATATATTGATTGACTACCCCACGAAGATTAATCAAACCGCCGCTGATCGCTGGAAGTAGCGGTATATAAATGTGTAGTAAATAAAATAAATAAATAAATGCAGTTAAATAAATAAATAAATGTGGCGCACAAAAATTTAACCTTCCTTCAAAAGCTGCACACAGCTGATATTTTATGCGCACACAACCTACAGAAAATTAGAGGGAACATTGACCTACCCTAGAACTAAAGGGACCTGCGACAGAACGGAGCCTAATATCTTACCAGAATCAATTCTACCAAGCCTAACCAAAAATAGGAAATTACGTTGAGTATGGAAAACGTACCAGCCCCCTGATCCGTGCCTACAAAAGGGCTCCTTTCCCTAAATCAGAGTCCCAGGGAAAGGGGAAAAAAACCAGAGCAGTGCCTTGGGAGAGCTACCCCCAACCTGAGGCCTGAACCCATAGCCTTGCTACCATGACAAAAAGGTGGGCTGAACATTACACTAAAATGGCAGCCCTTCACAGCAAGAAACGCTCCTCCAAATTATCCTGTGTTCAGTGGGCCTACCCGCGGTTGGAATGTACTTAATATCATCATTAATAGTAATACCCCAGAATAAAAAAGAGCAGCCACCAAAAAGGAAGAAAGCCAAGGGCAATAGCAACACATCTGCTTAGTGGTTCTCTCTCTTTTGTACAGAAATATCAGCAGACTATTTCTTCCTGCTGCCCCGCCAAGTTCAGCATGAAGAAGGGAAATTACCCCTCTCCTGGCTACACCAAAGTAGCTCTAGGAAATAGAGGAGATGTGCCGGTGGGGAGGAAGGGGGAGGGACCTGGCACCACCAGGTTCTGCACCCTAGAGCACTATCGTTTCCACAAAAATACCTCAAAAAAATTCCATCCGATACAGATTGCACAGGACTATGCTAATCTCCATCTGCTGGAGACTGAGAAATACTGGACAGATCAAGGCTGCACAGATCCCTTTGTACCATGACATCAGAAAGATCAAGCCAATAATTCTCAGTCTCCATCTGCCGGTAGTCGTGCACAACCTACGCAACTGGACTGGATGGACGATAAAGAAACCTAAAATGCAAGGGTGCCAATAATGTTGACCATGAATGTAAAGTACATTTCAATATCAATTTAACCCCCTGTAAAGCATAGTTACTCGCCTGTAACAGGTGGTCTCTGGGAACAGCAGGAATTGAGTCTTCACATATGGGCATCGTCAGCCCCAACGGAGCCCCCGCAGGAACGGAATCTAGTACTTTTAATGAAAACCTTCAAGAAACTTACTACAGAACATGTTTATTATATTGGTACATAAAAGTATAAAAGACAAAAAGAATACCATTAAGCACGCTGTGCACCGTGATTCTACTCCTAATGACAAGGCAGCGCTTAGCACAAATAACGAGTAAAGATGTCAACGTTATAAATCAGGAGTCATCAGAACCAAATAACTTATTCTAAAATGTAAGAAAAACAATGCTATATGACAAATCATATGCATTGATGTTTAAAGATACATGAAAGATTAGACCAAAAAATAGCCATAAAGCACATTCAGCACAGCGATCTAACCGTAGTAACAGGACAGTGCTCAAAACAAATGAAACCATAAAATACCAGCGTTTTCCCGTTTCTATGAATTAAGGATCAACAAAACAAAATAAATTGTAAGTGTATTAAAAACAATACTATACAAAATATATAAAAAATCAAAAACCAGGGGGAAGGGGGAGGGAGGGGGGAAAAGAGAAAGGGGGGAAGGGGAGTGGAGAAAGGTGAATAGTGGTGTACCCCAGGGATCTGTGCTGGGTCTGCTGCTTTTTGACATATTCATAAATGACCTGGAAAGTGGAATAACGAGTGAGGTTATCAAATTTGCAGATGACACAAAACTATTTAAAGTTGTTAAAACCCAAGAGGATTGTGGAAAATTGCAAGAGGATCTTGATAAATTGGAAGACTGGGCATCAAAATGGCAGATGAAATTTAATGTGGACAAGTGCAAAGTTATGCACCTAGGGAAGAACAACCCAAACTATGGTTACACAATGCAAGGTTCCACATTAGGAACCACCACCCAGGAAAAAGATTTAGGCGTCATTGTGGATAACATGTTAAAACCCTCCGCCCAGTGTGCAGCGGCGGCCAAGAAAGCAAATAGAATGCTAGGTATCATAAGGAAAGGAATGGAAAATAGAACAAAAGATATTATAATGCCTCTATATCGTTCCATGGTGAGACCGCACCTTGAATATTGTGTGCAATTCTGGTCGCCGTATCTTAAAAAGGATATAGGGTTATTAGAAAAGGTTCAGAGAAGAGCCACCAAAATGGTAAAGGGGATGGAAGGATACTCCTATGAAGAAAGGCTAAAAAGGTTAGGGCTCTTTAACCTGGAAAATAGACGGCTGAAGGGAGATATGAAGTCTATAAATTAATGAACAGAGTGGAACGGGTAAACGTAGATCGATTGTTTACGTTATCAGAATATAGAAAGACTAGGGGACATGCAATGAAGCTACAGGGTAAACTATTTAAGACTAATAAAAGAAAATATTTTTTCACTCAACGTGTAATCAAACTCTGGAATTTGTTACCGGAGGATGTAATAAAGGCTGTTAGTATAGCTGGGTTTAAAAAAGGTTTGGACAAGTTCCTGGAGGAAAGGTCCATAAACCATTTTTAAGAAGGGACCCAGGATAACAATGCTTGACCCAGTACAAGCATTGTGGAACCTGTCTCTTTTGGGGGAAACTGCTAGGTACGTATGACCTAGACTGGCCACTGTTGGAAACAGGATACTGGGCTTGATGGACCTTGGTCTGACCCAGTATGGCATATCTTATGTTGCTATGAAGAAAATAATGTTGGCTGGATATAGGGTGGGCTTTTGAAAGATGATAAAACTCAGACTGAAGAAGAGCAATTGTTTTCACCAGAAATATGAACGCTTCAGATTCCAACAGCATTATTAGTAGCTAATTGTCGAGGGAGTGGAATAAAGATATCCTTATTTGTGGAGGTGTGCAGTTGCTACCACAAAGCATTTTGAAAATACCCTGGGTATCAACCAAAAGGCTGATTTGTATTGGAAATGGCTGAACTGGAAAGGTGAACCTCAAGTATGACTTGTATTGCAGGTGTATTGGTATATGCATGTATGCATTTTTTAGGTCCAGGAGGATACATATATAATGCCTTTTATTGAGCAACAGAAGAATGGTGGGGATGGTGGTCATTTTAAACTTCTCTTTGGTGAGAAAATGATTGATATCTCAGAGATCTAGAATCAGTTGTAAACCTTTGGAATGAGACGGAATCTGGAGTAGAAACGGTGATTCCTTTCCTGCAGTGGGATAGATTCTATGGCCTGGGCCTGGAGGAGATGACGCACTTCCTCTTGTAAGAGAGTCAGATGGACAGAAAGAGGTTGGGTCTAAGATTATGGACAATACAGAGGATGGATGAGGAATCTGAGGTGATAGCCATAACGGATTATGGGAAAAAGAATTAATAATTCACACATCATACAAAAATACCAGCCAATATATAGATACAGTAAAACATGACCTTGATAAAAAGCCTGCTGAAAATAAGCTTTTAACTGTTTCCAAAAATCACTGGTATTGACCTTCGATCAAAATGACACTAATGTTCCATTCTATTGGCCCAGCAGTGGAAAATAATCTATTCCTATTGTAAGCCTGTTGGCTGACTGTGTCACCCTAGGCAGCTGCCTAGATGGAGACCCAGTTTGAGTTGTGGAAGAATAATGACTCAAGAGTCGTGTCCAAAGTGGAATTAAGGATGGGATTTATTCCCTGTCCCAAGCGGATGGCTTTCAGATAAGGATAACACAAATTAAGCTGTTACATCACAGGCAAAAGAACACTTTAACAAAACCAAGCTTCTTCTTTGTTTTCCCCAAACACAAAAGTATTATCTTCCTCCAAAGAAATCAAAAACACACTTCCTTTTCTTCTCTTTAACGCAGAGATTCTAAATCATCTGTTACTCCCAAACTGCAATCCATTGGCTCCTGAATATTCTCTGGGATAGTGTTTTCCCACTGCATCCCCTCCTGGGCTTGACCTGCGTAGGATCTCTGAGTTTTTGCAAACCTGTACTCAGACCTCTGCTCTGGGGTAAACTCTGTTCTTGGGAGATACAAGTGCTGCTGCTGGGGGTCAGAGGCAACAGGAGCTGGGCTGGGGAATTCTTCCCAGTCCCTAAGCCATTGAGGGAACTCTTGCTTCCTATATGCTTTGCTTCTCCTTCCCGAATCTACTCCACACCCTTTATAATACAGAGGGTACTTATCTTTCCCACGAGAGAATATGGCTTCTAGTCCTTCTTCTTCTAGCCAGGGTTTTCTATCAGAGCTGCAGACTGCTTTGCCCTGGCAGTATCTGTTGCTGGGTCTAGCAGGGTAGCACTTGCTTCCTGCTTCCTGTGAGACTCTCAGAGTGTGACCTTTGCTCTCTGGTGATCTGACTGCTTGCCTGGGTGCGGGGACCCCTCTGGTTGGGAAGACCTTAGCTCTATCTCTCCTGATCCACTCGGGTTCGTCAGACTGCTTCTGCTCAAACCTGGATCTCCAAGACAGCGGGTCTCTTACTGTTTGGTCTGGAGTTCCCAACTCAGCCTCTCTGAGGATCTCTCTGCTCCTTGTCTGTTTCTCCAGGCTAGGTTCCAGACTCTCCTCCACACTCTGGCTGCGCTCTAGGCTTGTTTCTCTTGCTTGGGGAAAGCTTGTTCCGTCTCTGAATCTGAAACTGCATCTGGGTCTCAGTCTGACTCTGCCTGTGAGTTCACCCTCCTCTTCACTTGATTTTCCCCTGGTTTTATTGAGCTGCCTATTGGACGTGGAACGTGACTGTTCCCACAGGTGAGCCTGATTAGAGCTCTGAATTCTCTCTGCGTCACTGCAGCCCTGAGGAATGTTTGTTTCTTCATTCCCTGCCCCCTTGCACTGTGAATGTCTCCACTGACCCTGTGACTGTGAGGTAAGCTCGTCATTTCTAAACCCTTTTAATACTTTAGACTCTGCGCTGTCTACCTCATGACACTATATTCACTCAAATGTGCATCATGAAAAGATGGGACATCACATTGTTGACTACCCATTGATTCAATGCACTTGCAGGTTTATAAATCTGTATCATAGTCTTGAAATAAATGGGAGCTGAACTACTCAATGCCTTATGTATCAAGGTCAGAACTTTAAACTTGATTCTACAAGCTACTGGAAGCCAGTGTAATGTACATAGAATTGGAGAGAGATTTTCTGTCTGAGAAATATCTGAAAGCAAGTGAGCAGCTGAGTACTGGACTTTATGCAATTTTCGGGTAATCCGGGACCAGTAAGACCCAAATACATTGAATTACAAGTTGATTTTTGATAATTCCAATGCTTGCAGAATCATTCTAAAATCAACAGACACCAACTTTTGAAGTTTACTCAACAGTTGTGGTTTAAGATAAGAAGATCTAACCACGTTGTTAACTTATCATAGACAAAGAAAAATCCAAAATCACACCCAAACAGGCTACCTTTGAAACTGTTTAGATACCAGAGGAGCCAGTCCTCAAAGAAAATACCTGATCTCCCACTCCATCTCTCTTCACAACCATAACTTCAGCTTCTCCAGGAACAAGCAGGAAGTCAGTCCTCACATATGGATAATGTTGGCACCGACAGAGCCCGCATGGAGCATTTCCCCAGCTTTCAAAGAAAGGGTGCCATCTTACTCGGTCTCCCTTTTTCCGTGGAGTCCTTTGGATGTGCGTCTCTTCCCTGGAAAAGGTTTTCTCTGTTTCCAACTGGTTTTTGCTCTACTGGCCTTTGCGGTCCTCTTCCCGCCTCCCGAGCATCTCTGCTTCAGCCCTGGTCTCAGGGTTTTTCTTTTTTTTTTTTTTTTTGCCTTTTTTAGATTTTACCGCCCTTCACACCCTTTTTAACCACTGGCCGTGTCGAGGATCTTGGACCTCACAGGGGTCCTTTTTGCCCCAGTGGCCTCCGGTTTTAAGAAATGTGATAGATGCTCCAAAAATATGTCGCTCACGGACATTCATGATTGTTGTTTCAGGTGTCTAGGAGCCGACCATGACCCGGAGCTATGCTCCCGCTGTAAGAAGATGTCCTTCAAGGCCATCCAGAGTCATAAGCAGAAGCTGTATGATCTTTTCCATAAGGCAGCCCCGGTAGCCTTCCGCTCTTTGGCCCTGCAACCTCCAGATTCTCCCAAGGCTCTTCCCCGGGCCCAGGGTCACTCTGACCAGGGGTCACCTGAATGTGAGTGGAAGAAGAAGGAGGCATCGAGGACTCTGTTGGGGGCGCCAGACAAACGTGAGAGGTCACGCACCTGGTCTCTCAGCCCCCCTTGGCAGTCTCTAGTGGGAGAGGGAGCGGCCCAGTAAGGTACTTCGAACTGATATGGAGGCCTCTGGCGAAGTCGTCCGGTCTCCCAAGGGTCATCCCAGCAAGGACCCCCTCTCTTCTTCGACACCCGACCCGGTGATCCCAGTATCGGTGTCGCAGGGCCACACTCCCGAGTGGGAGGTCCAAATGCTGGCCTTGGAACGCAGCGTTTCTGCGTTCCTCGCTGCTCAGCAGGTGCTGATGCCCGGCCCCACCGGCATGCACCTAGAGACTGCAGGGACCTCGACCTCAAGGACTCCTCCGAGCCTCCATTGTGACCCCTGAGAGCCAGAAGCCTCATGAGGATCCTCAACACAGGTCTCAATCTCTGTCCCGTTCTGGCCGCGGAGATCCGGCGCAGGTCACCAACCCATCTCCAGCCACCTGACCTCAACTCCTCCCCGGACTACTCAGACCGGGAGTCCGATAGAGAGACCTCCCCGGAGACTCGGTTCCACCGAGACCTCCCCTCCGATCCTTCCCTGCCAACCCAGAGGCGGCGGTCACCTCCCGAGGACACCTCCTTCCTGGAGTTCATCCGGGACATGGTGCGAGCACTAGCGCTCGCCACTGAGTCAGAGGAGGAGCCCCCGTGCTAAGGAGCTTGATATTCTGCAATATGAAACTCCTCCGAGAGAGGCTTTCTCGGTGCTGGTTTCTCCCATTCTGAACTGAGTCCTATTCCACATGTGGGAGACCCCTGCCTCTGTCCCGACTGTGAGCAAGCACCTGGACGCTATGTATAAGGTCCAGCAAGGTCCAGGATTTTGGAAAGCCTAGCTTCCCCACACCTCGATGGTGGTTGAATCAGCCATATGGAAGCTAAAGAGCCCGAAGACTCATTCGTCAGTTGTCCCAGGCAGAGAGTCTCGTACTCTCGACACCCTCGGGCGCAAGGCTTATGAGCGCTCCATGTTGTCATGCCACATCCAAGTTTACCAATTGGGATGTTCCTCCGTGATCTTGCTAGGGAGCTTGGAGGCTTTGCGGTGAGCCTTGACAAAGACTATCTCCAGCGTTTTCAGGCCCTCTCAAAGTCCGTCGGGGAATGCTCAAAGTACCTCTCGCGAGCAGCATACGACGGCTTGAAGTCTTCCGCTTGGGTGGCGGTGACTGGCATTGGAGCTCGCTGGCAGGCTTGGCTCCAATCCTTGGACCTGGGACAGTGGACTTCTGGACATCCCTTGCCTTGGGGAGCAGCTATTTGGCAAGCCCATGGAGGATAAGGCTGCGAAGATCGAGACGGAGTACGTGACTCGTACTTGCCTCTCCCAAAAAACATCCTCCCTCCCCAGGAAGAGGCAGCAGAGCAAGAAGCCTTTCTTCCATCAGAAGGGGCTCCCATACAGGGGCTACCTGGCCTATCCGCCGGTGTCGACCCCCCTTCAGGGCAGGGAGGGCAAGTCCATGGTCCACGGCCCTCGTAAGCTGAAGGGCCCAAAGACCCAACCCCTGGCTCCGGCTCAGCCAGCCTCGGGGTTTTGACGCCATCAGCATAGCCTCTCCCCCCTCTGGCAGGGTGGCTGTCCATCGCGGGGCATCTGGTCCATTTCTCCCACAGGTGGGAGTCCATCTCCAACAATGCCTGGGTTCTCCAGGTTGTTCGAGAGGACTATCGTCTCCATCTGGACTAGGCCCCTCCTCTGTACTTTCCCGGGGAGCCACGTCGGCTTCCCCAACACCAGGCCCTCATGAGTCAGGAGCTCGCAGGCCTCCTCGAGGACAGCATGGTAGAACCAGTCCCACCGTGCTCCCTCGGATGGTGGTTTTACTCCCAATACTTCTTTGTCCCGAAGTGAGCAGGGGGCCTTCGGCCCACTCTTGACTTGCAGAACCTCAACAGGTTCCTGGTGCAGGAGAAGTTCAAGATGCTCTCCCTTGGAATGTTACTGCCCTACCTCCAGCAGGACGATTGGCTATGCTCCTTGGATTTAAAGGATGTCTACGTACACATCCTCATCCACCCCAAACACAGAAAGTACCTCCGCTTCATGGTTCAGGAAAATCATTACCAGTACAGGATACTTCCCTTTGGCCTCATGTCCACTCCGCGGGTCTTCACGAAGTGCCTGGCAATGGCTAAAGCCCATCTGTGGCTGCAGGGCACCTTCGTCTATCCATATCTAGACAACTGGCTCATAACAGGGGGCATGGTCTCCGAAGCCAGGCAAACCACAGATCACACCATTTGCCTCCTGGAGCTTCTGGGGTTCATGATCAATTACCCAAAGTCCCACCTCACTCCAGTTCAGTCCCTGGAGTTCATCGGGGCTCGCTTGGACACCCTTCGGGCCATGGCTTTTCTTCCTCAGGACAGGGTGGACCACCTCGTGTCCCTGGTGTCCGAGGTGCAGCCCCTCCCGGTCCAGACGATGCTTCACCTTCTCAGCCACATGGCCTCTACGGTCCATGTTGTGCCCAACACCTGTCCCAACATGCAGGCAACGCAGTGGTGCCTCCGAGTGCAATGAGCGCAGTCGACTGGCTGCCTCCAAGACCCCATCTCGGTCTTTCCCAGTGCGGTGGAGTCTCTGGGTTGGTGGCAGGAGTTTTGGAACCTGTTTCACGGTATGCCCTTCCAAGCCACGGTGCATCAGGTGGTCTTGACCAAGGACGCCTCCCTGATGGGCTGGGGAGCCCACTGCGAGGGACGGCGCACTCAGGGGTCCTGGTCCCTTGAGGAGCCTCAGCAGCAGATCAACCTGCTGGTACTCTGGGCAATTCGCCTTGCTTTCAGGGATTTCAGGGACCGCTTGCAGCACTGAGCGATGCTGGTCCAGATGCACAACCAGGTCACGATGTTCTATGTGAATAGACAGAGTGGCACCGGCTCCTACAGCCCTGTGCTCCTTTGTGGTAAGCCAGGGCATGACTATCTGGGTCACTTACCCCCCGGGTCAGGACAATGCATTGGCAGACTGGCTCAGCAGAGTCCTCCAGCCGCACACGTGGCACCTGTTCCCTGAACGGCGCAGCACCTCTTCCAGCATTGGGGGACTCCAGACCTGGACCGCTTTACAAACCCGGTGAACTCACAGCTTCCTCAGTTCTTCAGTCCCCTCCCACACCCAGGCAGGGTGGCCCCCGATACCTTCCTCATCCTCGTGGGACAAGGGGCTACTATATGCCTTCCCCCTCCATTCCCCTCATCGGCTGGACCCTTCTCAAGGTCCAGCGGGACAGGGCCTCCATGATCCATCCTCATAGCCCCAAGGTGGCCCAGGCAGCCTTGGTTTCCCCTGCTGTTCCGTCTCTCGATGGAGCCCCCGGTCCTGCTCGGGTTCTCACTGGAGCTGCTGACGCAGGAGGAGGGTCTGCTTCTTCACCCCAATCTGAGGTCCCTGTCCCTCACAGCTTGGCGGCTGAGCGGGTTGCTCTAACCTCCTACCATCTCCCTATGGAGATTGAGGACATTCTTTTGGCCTCACAAAAGGACTCGACCAGACAGGCTTACGCCTTCAAGTGGCATCTGTTTTCAGTGTGGTGCTCGGAGCACAGACTGGATGCATTTTCATGCCCTACCAGTTTGGTCTTGCAGTGCCTGCTCCACCTCTCGCAGTCTGGGCTGGTCTAACTTGGTCAGGGTTCACCTGAGTGCCATCTCAACGAACCACCACCCCACTGAGGGCAAACCCCTTTTGGAGCCACCGCTTGTCTCGTTTCATGTGAGGCCTGCTTCTTTCCAAGCCCCCTACCCACCCTCCTCCAGTGGAATGGGACCTCAATGTGGTCCTCACGCAGCTGACCAAGCCGCCCTTTGAGCCCATACTACCTGCCCGCTGCAGCACCTGTTGTGGAAGATGGCCTTCTTGATAGCTCTCATCTCTGCCCGGAGAGTCAGTGAATTCCAGGCACTGATGACCAAGGCACCGTATACGACGTTCTATAGGAACCAGGTGATCCTGTGGACTCACCCCAAGTTCCTTCCGAAGGTTGTCTCAGATTTTCATCTCAAACAAGAGATAGTGCTGCCTGCTTTCTTCCCGAAGCCCCATGCTGACCAGGCAGTTGGCGATTCTCCGCACCCTGGATTGTAAGAGAGCTCTCTCTTTCTACCTGCAGTGGACTCGGGACCACCACAGATCCGGGCAGCTCATTGTTTCCTTCGACCCCAGCCGTTTGGTGGCTGGCAGTCACCAAGCGTACTTTGTCCATCTGGGTGGCAGACTGCATCACCTGTGCCTAGGCCCTGGCCGGGTTTCCCCTGGAACAGCTCACAATGTCTGAGCGATGGACCTGGGATTCTCTGGCTGCCTTTGACTTTCACTGACAACTGCTCATGGCAATGCCGTGCTTTTTTCTACATGTCCTCGGTAGCCTGTAACTAGGGCGTCCCATATGTGAGGACTGACTTCCTGCTCTGTTCCTGGAGAAAGCATCGTTACTCATCTGTAACAGGTGTTCTACAGGGACAGCAGGAATCAGTCCTCACAACCCTCCCTCCTCTCCTTGGAGTTGCTGTATATTTTTGCCATCTTCTTGAAGGGGCTATAGCTATGGCACCTGACTGAGTAAGATGGCACCCTTGGGCAGGAAGGGGACCATTTATGCATGGTGGCATTCCCAAAGGCTTTCTATGAAAGCTGGGGAAATGCTCCACGCGGGCTCAGTCGGTGCTGAGGTCACCCATATGTGAGGACTGATTCCTGCTGTCCCTGGAGAACACCTGCTGCAGGTGAGTAACTACGCTTTTGTCATATTCATGGTTAATCTATTCTGTGTCATCCATCCCTCAATAATCTGCAAATATGTATAGAGTTGAGAGGCAGCAATACAAGTGACTTCCGTTCAATATTCCAGGCAATAGTCACTCCTCACTTTGACTATGCAAATATTGTCTTACATGGCCTACCAATGAACACCATCAACCCGCTGCAACTTGTAATGAATGCTGCGGCACGTCTTTTAGTAGGTGCATCAAGAAGAGACCATATTACGCCAATCCTAATGGACTTACACTGGCTCCCAATAAAATGCAGAATTACTTATAAAGCGCTCCTTATCACATTCAAGGCCTTCTATAAAATTTTGCCATCAACGATCGCTGACCTCATCTGTCAAGCATCTAGTACAAGAGCAAGAAGACCTCTCACTGAAAACATGCTAGTCATACCCAGCGAATCCACAAATTGGTCACAATCAACGATCAACAGGGCATTTAATTCTTTTGCTCCTAGATGTTGGAATAAACTCCCCCCAGATATTAGAGCAATACAAGATATTAAACAATTCAGAAAGGCTATCAAACACTATTTATTCACGGAATACTTTCAGCCACCGTAACATAGATCACCTGCAACATGTACCTCCAGTGCTTAACAAAAACCCAAATGTACTAGAATTAAGCAATGCAGTTGTATATACACTTAGAAATATACATGTTTTTGTTGATCTTATGTAAATAGTTAATGGAATGGTTCTACAAATAGAGTATCCCAGTTATCCAAGTTCTTAAACTGTTATCTGTAAACTCATACTTGTTTAAATGTACTGAGATGTTTTTGTTCTATGTAAACCGCGCTGATGCCGAATAGTGCGGTATAGAAGAAACTTTAAATAAATAAATAAATAAATAAAATAAAATAAATAAGTGAAGAAAATAGCCCCCTGAAAAATCTTTTATCCAATATAATCTACCATGTGGGACTCCTTCCTAGGGGCATGTTTGAGAAATCACTGCAGTTCTTTGCACTTCTCATGCCTTCTTCCATAACTATTGAGCAATAGGACAGCTGGGCAAAACCTGAAGCTAGCTGGACTTTGTATTTCATGTCCAACCTTTTTGAAACAGACTGAACATTAGTGGATTTTGCCACATCTGGTGTTATTGGTTTTTGAGGAGACCATGCACAGGAACTGCCAAAATTGTTTTAGAGGCCTCAATTTACTTTCATAGATTGAAAAAGCGTGGTTAGTTACCTGTAACAGGTGTTGTCCAGGAGCAGCAGGAATCAGTCCTCACTTATGTTTGACATCACCAATGGAGCCTGCACGGGAACACTTCCCAGCTTTCAAAACAAGCCTTTGGAAGTGCACCATGCATGCATACTGGTCATCTTGCCCGAAGGAGCCATCTTTACCTCAGTATGATGACATAACTTAATCAAGCCCCAAAAAGAAAAACAACTCCACGGGGAAGGTGGGAGGGTAGTGAGGACTGATTCCTGCTGTTTCTGGAGAACACCTGTTACAGGTGAGTAACCATGCTGTCTCCAGGACCAACCAGAAAGTCAGTCCTCATTTATGGGACTCCCATAGCTACAGGCTACTGAAACTGTAAAATGCACAAAGGGGTAACCAGAAAAAAACTGAACTGAGAAAACAGCATGAGCAATCTCTGAAGGTTCTGAGAGTCAGCTGTCAGCAGGGACATCAACAACAATATGACTCTACGGTAGCCTGGATGGACAGAAGGGCTGATAGGAAGGAGTTGCTCTAAATTCCAAAAAGGTGCCGGAGTACAGCCTGGCCGAAGTTGCTCTCATGCCAGGAATCTCCATCCAGACAGTAATAGGGTGTAAAGGTGTGGATAGGTTGGCTACCTAAGCAGCCATAGCTTGCACATTGTGTGCCATGACATGACATTCTAAGGAATGGCCAGCTTGAGCATAAGCAAAAGAGATGCAGTCCACTACCTAGATTGAGAGGATGCGTTTTGTCACCGCCACACCCAGATTTTTGGGGTTAGAGACTAATAACTGAGGTTAATGACAGTAGGCTTTTGTCCTTTCCAAGTAGAAAGCGAGCACTTTCTTACAATCCAAGGTATGCAAAGATGCTTCAGCCCTACTGGCGTGAGTCTTGGGAAACAAGGTGAGCAGCACCACAGACTGGTTCAGATGAAAAGCAGAAACCACCTTAGGCAGAAATTTAAGACGATTCCAGAGGACAACCCTGTTCTAATGAAATCTAGTATAAGGTGGATGCACCACCAGTGCTTGCAGTTCCCTAACCATGCATGCAGACGTGCAAAGAATGCTAAGAGGCTTTGTTCAAGCGCCTCCATGCGCTGAGCCAGGAGGTTGGTCTCCGATTGCGTCAGAGCCGGTGCCACAACTACCGCCATCAATGCTGGTTGCTTTGGTGGGGACTCCATGATCATGACCAGTTTGGGAGTCACTTGCCGGCCCTCCTGGGCCTCAGGAGGCCTCTCTTCCTGCAAGGGTATCTTGGGAAGCTGCTTCCAGTCTTCACCCTTCAAGTCTTGTTGAGGGCTCCAATGCCGATGCGAGTGGGCCTTTCCCCAGGGCTCAGCATCATTGATGCCGACTGGGTGTGAGGCTGGTCCTTCTGGGGGTGCTCCTTACCAAAGGAGAGCCGCCGGTCCGATGCTCCGCGATCCCTTGGCTCTGAATAAGTATGGTTCCTGTGTGAAGCAGAAGTCTTGGCGGAGGCCTTTGAGGGCATCAATGCCAGAGCCAATGCCGAGGACTCCAAGGAACCGAATAATGATTCTCTTTGCTTTTCCCATTTCAAAGCCTTTTGTGTGTCATCTGAAGGCAGAGAGCGCAGGATGAGGGCTGGTAGTAAGACCCAAGACAATGCAAACACCAGTTGTGGGGGACAGTCACCGATATCATCCGACCACACTGGGTGCATTTTTTAAATCCACTGGCCGGCTTTGACATATTGGAGAAGATTGCTTCTGCCTAGTGAAACAACTTAATATCTGGGCCAAGCAGGGGGTGAGAGAGAAAATACCCCCATATCTCAAAAAAGAAAAATAAACCTGAAGAAAACACCCCACTGAGGCACTGGCGCGCGTGGAAATGGGCAAGAAGATGGTAACAAAGTCACGCGACCAAAAAAGAGGAAAAAAAGAAGAAAAGAAAAAGTAGTACCAGAAGATATTAACTCTTTCTGAGGTGTCAGACTACATCTGAAGGGCTCCACAGAAAAAAGTAATACAGATGGCTCCTTTGGGCAGGAAGACTGGCACACATATGTGGTGCACTTCCAAAGGCTTTCTTTGGAAGCTGGGAAGTGTTCTCGTGCTGGCTCCATCAGTGATATCATCATTTGACAAAGCACAGAGAATTGGACCAGCACATTTTGAATATAATTAAGGAGATTTAACTGCTTTTTCTCTGAAAGGACAGCTGGGAAACAGGCTGGTACTTGGTAGATCTCTCTCTTTTGCTTTAACAGATACCTAAGCTCCATGAACAGAACAATGGCTGGGAAAAATCATATCGCTAAAGCTGTTGCCCCCGTTACAGCTTCTGCCTCGGTCCAGACAGAGGTCCTAATGCCAGTTGAAGGACCGGTTCCATGTGCAGGGTGCCTGCATGCTGAAGCTCTGAGGAAACAAGTGGAGGAACTCAGAGAGGAGGTGGCGAGGCTGAGGAGCATTCAAGACAGTGAGAAGTACATTGATGAGATGCTTCTTGCAGCAACCAAGCTCTCCAGCAGAGGAGAAGATGGGTGCCGACAGAATGTCGATGGTTGGACACAAGTCACCAGGGCCTGCAAAATCACCAATCCAACTTCTCCAGCCCTTGAATTGAAGAACCATTATGCAGCCCTGGAAGTGGAGGAGGTGAAAGCATCCCTGGAAAGGGAAGAACCAGAGCTCAAGTACCCCAAAGTTGCAGAATCAGTAACCACAAGGAAACAAAGGGTAGTGGTGGTTGGAGACTGTCTTCTGAGGGGTACTGAGGCGTCCATCTGCCGACCAGACTTGATGTCCAGAGAGGTATGCTGTGTGCCTGGTGCCAAAATCCAAGATGTTACGGAGAGTTTGCCGAGACTCATCAAGCCCACTGACTATTACCCAATGTTGCTAATCCATGTTGGAACAAATGATACTGCCAGGTATACCTCAGAACGTATCAAAAGTGACTTCATGGCTCTGGAACAAAGGGTGAAGCAGTTAGGTGCACAGGTGGTGTTCTCTTCAATCCTCCCTGTTGAGGGTAAAGGCCAAGGCAGAGAGGCTCGCATCCTGGAGATGAATGCATGACTGCGTGGATGGTGTCATCGAGAGCATTTTGGTTTCCTAGACCATGGGATGCTGTTCCAAGGGTTGCAGAGCAGAGATGGCATCCATCTGTCCAAGAAAGGTCAACGCATCTTCAGTAGTAGACTGGCTAATCTACTGAAGAGGGCTTTAAACTAGATTCGTTGGGGATGGGTGAAGAAAGCCCCCAGGTAGGTGATACATTAAATAACTTTATGGAAATGGGTAACAGGGGTAACATATGGAAAGCAGTGTGTATAAATGCCCGTAGCATGGGAAATAAGATCCCTGATGTTGAAGCTTTGGTGGGAGTGGCTGCTTGGATTTAGTGGCAGTTACAGAAACATGGTTCACAGAAAACCATGATTGGGATGTAACTATACCTGGCTATACTTTATTCAGAAAGGACAGGGTAGGAAGTAGGGGAGGAGGAGTGGCACTATATGTAAAAACTACTATTAAAGCTTTGGAATTACAGAGCTTAAAAGGGAGAGGGGAGGCATTGTGGGTTAAACTAGAAAGAGGGAAAGAGAAATCTATTTACATTGGTGTGATATACAGACCTCCCTCACAAGAGGAAGAGGTGGACAGAGAGTTAATTGAAGACATGTGCAGCATTGCTAGGAAAGGGGAAGTGCTACTGATAGGAGATTTCAATATGCCAGATGTTGATTGGCACATTCCTGCTGCAGTATCATCTATAAGTAAGGAGATCCTGGATTCTCTACAGGGAGAACTATTCAGGCAATTGGTAACAGACCCCACACGTGAAGGGGCCATACTGGACTTGGTGCTTACCAATGGTGAAAGTGTTTCTGATGATGTAGTGGGAGATCATTTTGCATCCAGTGATCACCAGATGGTGTGGTTCAGTATTAGGACTAGGGCTGTTAGAATCCATTCAAAGGCGAGGATCTTAGACTTTAGGAAGACTAACTTTGCGAAGATGGGCCAATACCCTCAGGGAGTCGTTAGTTGGATGGGAACAGCTGAGGGATGTAGAAAAACAGTGGGAAAAACTGAAAGGGGATATTTTAAGGGCAACCAACCTTTTTGTTAAAATGGTAAATAAAGGTAAAAAGAAAAGGAAACCGCTATGGTTTTCGAAAGAAGTAGCTGAAAAAGTGAAGAAAAAGAGGGAGGTCTTCATGAAATACAAGAGATCACAGAGAGAGGAAGACAGGCATCTGTATTTGGAAAAACTTAGAGAAGCTAGCAAAGTAGTCAGGAAAGCAAAGATCCAAAAAGAGGAGGAAATAGCCAATGCAATAAAATGGGGGGGATAAGACATTTTTCAGATATATTAGTGAGAAGATGAAGGGCAAAAGTGGTATTGTCAGACTCAAGGGTGCAGGGGAGGAATATGTAGAAGCTGATAAGGATAAAGCGGAATTGCTTAACAAATATTTTTGTTCTGTGTTCACAGATGAAGAACCAGGAGCAGGACCTCAGAAAACATCCACAAATAGGAACAGAAGCAAAGGACATCTTGAACAATTTTCAAAAGACTGTGTTTGTGAGAAACTATCTCAACTTAACGTAGACAAAGCGATGGGACCAGATGGGATACACCCAAGAATACCGAAGGAACTTGGGGACATTCTAGCAGCTCCACTGACTGACCTTTTCAATGCCTCGTTGGAGTCGGGAGTGGTGCCAAAGGACTGGAGAGAGGCTCATGTGGTGCCTTTACACAAAAGCGGAAGTAAGGATGTGGTTGAAAACTACAGGCCGGTTAGTTTAACTTCGGTGGTGAGTAAATTATTGGAAACGCTGCTGAAAGAGAAAATAGTGAGGTTTCTGGAGTCCAGCGGATTACAGGATCCGAGGCAGCATGGATTCACCAGAGGCAGGTCTTGTCAGACAAATCTGATTGATTTCTTTGACTGGGTGACCAGGGAGTTGGACCGAGGGAGAGCCCTAGATGTGGTGTATTTAGATTTCAGTAAAGCCTTTGACACTGTTTCTCACAGGCGACTTATAAACAAACTGAGCACCCTAGGGATGGACCCTAAAGTTACTGCTTGGGTTAGAAATTGGTTGGGTGGGAGGCGACAAAGAGTACAAGTAAATGGAGCTCACTCTGAGGAGAAGGATGTTATCAGTGGTGTGCCCCAGTGATCTGTCCTTGCTCCGATTCTTTTTAACATCTTTATTAGAGATATAGCGGAAGGGCTTTCAGGTAAGGTTTGCCTCTTTGCGGATGATACCAAAATCTGCAATAGAGTAGACACCCAGGAAGGTGTAGATAACATGAGGAGGGATCTAGCTAAGCTTGAAGAATGGTCTAGAATTTGACAGCTGGGATTTAATGTTAACAAATGTAAGGTCATGCATTTGGGCTGCAGCAATCCAAGGGAGCAATATAGTATAGGGGGTGAAGTACTTTTGTCCACTAAAGAAGAGCGGGACCTAGGCGTGGTTGTGTCTGATGATCTTAAAGTAGCTAAACAGGTAGAAAAGGCGACGGCAAAAGCTAGAAGGATGCTTGGGTGCCATACGGAGAGGAATGGCTAGCAGAAAAAAGGAGGTGATAATGCCTCTGTATAAGTCTTTGGTGCGACCTCATTTGGAGTATAGTGTGCAATTCTGGAGACCGCACCTTCAAAAGGATGTGAACAGGATGGAGTCGGTGCAGAGGGTGGCTACTAAAATGATTAGTGGTCTTCATTATAAAGCATATGAGGACAGACTGAAGGATCTTAATATGTACACCTTAGAGGAAAGGCGGGATAGAGGTGATATGATTGAGATGTTTAAATACCTCCGTGGCATAAATGTTCAGGGAGAGAGCCTCTTTCAATTGAAAGCAAGTTCTGCTACGAGGGGACATGGGATGAGGGTGAAGGGAGATAGATTCAGGAGTGATATGCGGAAATATTTCTTTACGGAAAGAGTAGTGGATCCGTGGAATAGTCTCCCAGTGGAGGTGGTAGAGATGAGGACAGTAACTGAATTCAAAAAAGCATGGGACAAACACAGAGGATCTCTAAAGGTAAAAAGGGGACTGTTGTAGTTGTTAATGGAAGGACAGACTAGATAGGCCATGTGGTCTTTTTCTGTCGTCATATTTCTATGTTTCTATCCATAAATGAGGACTGACTTCCTGCTTGGTCCTGGAGAATACTACATCTGTTTCCTGTTGAAGTAGAAAAGGAACAAACTTGGAGTACGAAATGTCCTCATAAGTTGATTTATTCCATGGCAGTGGAAGCCAAAGATCAGATAGTATTGCTGTAGACCAGAGGTTCCCAACTCCAGTCCTGGAGGGCCAAACATCATTCAGGTTTTCAGGCTGTCCCTAATGAATATGCATGAGATACATTTGAATACAATGGGGGCAGTGCATGCAAATGCATCTCATGCATATTTATTAGGGACAGCCTGAAAACCTGAATGGTGTTTGGCCCTCCAGGACTGGCGTTAGGAACCTCTGCTGTAGACCTTTCTGCCCCATCAACTGGGGAGGGTGGATAGATATTGGAGGGATTAAGGAGGCCCTCCATGTTAGAGTGGAGAGAGTCCAGAGATGAGGGAAGTAGTAAATAATGGTGAGGCAATAGGATCTAAATAAGTGTTTCTCTGCAGTGGTATGAGGCCAGAGGAATGAGAGGGTTCTTTAGGAGGCTGTGGTGAAGGCACATCCGCCATGTTTTTGAAGTAACCCTTCATAAAGTCTGCAAACATCGTATGCATAAAAGAATAGGAATGTTCTGGAAATTGAACAGATATCAAGGATGAAGATTCATCAGCCACTATAACAAAGACTGGCCTAGCAGGAGCAGGTCATTGCAGAGAGACAGTACTGAAGAGACCTTTAGTCATGTTGGGAGGATTAATGGAAGATATTTATTTATTTACATTCTCTTATAACCGCGCTATTCTGCATCAGTGCGGTTTACATTGAACAAACTGAAATTACATTGAACAGGGCAATATAACTTGGAGATAACTATTTTACAGGGAACATGGGCTATGGAGGGTTAAGTGGCTTGCCCAAGACCACAAGGAGCACCTGTGGGACTAGAAACCCCAGTCCTTCCGGCCCAAGGTTGCTGTCCTCTAGTGGGATTTGAACCCCCGACCTTCCGGCCTGAAGTACCTTGCCCCAACCACTAGGCCACTCCTCCACTCCTGCCACTGGGTAGGTAGTATTTTGCTGAAGACAAGGCTAAGCACTTTCTTTTGAGAGGTTGCTCTTCTGCACTGGTTTGTTTATGTTTCGTCCACTCATTTGTTGGCAGTATTCCATCAGGTTTGTGCAGGCACTCAAGAAACATAGAAATATGATGGCAGAAAAAAAGACCATATGGCCTATCTAGTCTTCCCTTCCATATCAACTACAATAGTCTCCTTTTTTCCTTAGAGATCTAATATGTTTTCCCCATGCTTTCTTGAATTCAGGTACTGTCCTTGTTTCTACTACCTCCACTCGGAGACTAATCCATGCATCTACCACTCTTTCCATAAAGAAGCATCTAAACAGCCCAGAAACCTCAGGGGATGTTTGCCTAGTTTTGACTAATGTCTTGCATGGCTCTTGGTGCCTGGACTCCTGCAGCTATTGCACCTGGAGGTTGATGGACCTTTCATTCAGATATTCTGAACTAGCCTACACAAGTGTCGATGCCCTCTGTATAGAAGAGGGTTTCTTCAAAAGACTTTCCAAAAGCAGCAGTTTCTCAGCTTCAAAATGTTCTTGAAGGTCATCAGACTTCTCTTCAGGCATGTGGCAACATTCAAGCACACTGCATTTTTTTATGTGGTTGGGCCCCAGCTATAAGGAGACACCTGGCATGCATGTCAAATGTTGAACCTTCCTTCCATATTTAGGACATGGTCTTGAAACCAATTTTGATGACATTATCTTCTTTGTTTTTAGTTGTTCAGAAGAAAACAACTACACAGGCAAAACATAAACAGCAGAATTCTGTTTTGCATCCATTTGCCAGAGGAGTTGGGAAGGGCCATGCATTCTTAGAACTTTATACTGACGTTCTGGGCTATGGGAGAACAATTCCATCCTGCCTCTATTGAATGATGCTACCCACCTTTGTGTCTAACTCAAACCTGTTTGTCAATAGAAAAAAAATATGCTTCACACATGGAAAACTCAAAATTAAATACCCAAATGTGGCAGTCAAAATAACAAGATTGATAAATACAAAAGACCCATCAATCAAAAAATACACAGTTGTGAGAATAACTTTCCTGTTTTTTCAAAAATTGTCAGAGCCACCATCAAGGGAAGGGGAGAAAATATCCGCCCCCACATAAGCGGTATTTCATTTTTCTCTGGGAACAAGCAGGAAGTCAGTCCTCACATATGGGTGACGTCAGCACCGACGGAGCCCGTGCAGAGCAAATCCCCAGCTTTCAAAGAAAGCCTTTGGAATTGCTACCACACATGCGTGGTCCCCTTCCCGCCCAAGGGTGCCATCTTGCTCAGTCTTATTTTTTCCGCTGAGCCCACCAGACGTCGTCTGTTTTTTCCCTGGAATAAGTTGATATTCTCGAGTGTTTCGCTCGTCTCCAGTCTTGCACCGGTACCTTTCCCGCCCCGACCTAGGTGCCTTGGTATCAGGGTCGATTCTTTTACTTTAAGTTTTCTTTTTCTTTTGGCATCTTCGCGCCCTCTTTTCTTCGCTGGCAGCCTGAAGGGTCTTCAACCTTGCTGGGGTTCTTTTTCCTCCCATGGCTACCAGCGGTTTTAAAAAGTGTGATCGGTGTGGTAAGATTATGTCCTTAACCAACACACATGACTCCTGCCTCCGGTGCCTTGGCCCGGACCATGACCCAGCCGTCTGTGGCATGTGTAAGAAAATGTCTTTCAAGACCTTGAGGAGCCGCCAGCAGCAGCATGACAGAAGTTTTCCCGACTCTCTGGTGCCACCGAGAGCCAGGACCTCATCTGAGGCCTCAACACCTCGGAAGGAACATTCTGAACCCGAGCATCGTCATGGGTCTTCAGAGAGGGGGGGGTCTCCCTCGAGGGAACCGAAGTGGAAGAAGAAGTCCTTGAAAGCGGCGTCCTTGGACAGCTCCGATCAGCTGGGATCCTCCCGGGCCTAGTCGCGGAGCCCTGGGCATCCGCTCGAGCCATCAGAGAGGGAACAGCGAGCCAAGATTCCCCGGAAGGATCCGGTTGCAGGTAGACACAGTCCACATCGAGGATTCCCCTCCTGGGGAGCCAGCGTTGGGCCCATGTCCATCGGTGCCCGCATCAAAGGCTGTGGAGCCACCGAGACTGGTGTCCAGGATGGCAGCCTTGGACCGTAGTGTGACTGCCTTCTTGGACCAGCAGTGGGCGCTGATGTCTGGCATGTCCAGTTCCTCTGCCCTGACCATCGGGCGTTCGACATTGAAGACGTCCCCAGAGGCTGAGCCGATTCTCGAGGCCATGTGGGCCTGAGTAGATCCTTGGCAGAGGTCGCACTCAGTCTCCTGCTCGTCAGGGCCAAGGTCGTCACCGACGAGTCTTCCAGGCTCAGGGCATGCAGCACCGGGGCACTCGAGGCCCGAGGAACACCACAAGTCCTCCTCGGAGTATTCCGACTGGGAGACCAAAGACAAAGGGAGGAGTAGCCTAGTGGTTGGGGCAAGGTACTTCAGGCCGGAAGGTCGGAGGTTCAAATCCCACTAGAGGACAGCAACCTTGGGCTGGAAGGACTGGGGTTTCTAGTCCCACAGATGCTCCTTGTGGTCTTGGGCAAGCCACTTAACCCTCCACTGCCCATGTTCCCTGTAAGTATTAGCGTATGTGTCTCATATCCCCACGTGTTAAATGTATCCCCCAATTGTGTTGTGACCGCTTTGATTGAAGGATAAGGCGGTATACAAAACTGTCTAAATAAAAATAAATAAATAAATAAAGTGTACCCGGACACCCATCGGCACCAAGATGTCCCTTCCAATTCCCCGGTCTCTGATCCTCGGAGAAGGTCCCCACCGGAGGATATGGGCTTCTTAGACTTTGTCAAGGACATGTCCAAGGCCTTGGCTTTTCCTACCGAGTCCAAGGAGGATCCTCGGGCCTCCAATATGAGGCTCCTCCCCGGGAATCACTTACGGTGCCCATTCCTCCCATCCTGGAGTGGCTTATATTCCACATGTGGGAGACACCGGCATCGATGCTGGTGGTCAGCAAGCGGCTCGACTCGATGTATAGAGTCCGCCAGAGCCCTGGGTTTCAGAAATCACAGCTGCCGCACAACTCCATTTTTGTGGAGTCGGCCATGCGTCGGCTGAAGAGTCAGAAGACACACTCCTCAGTGTCCCCCGGTAGGGAGGATGACATTTTGGATGCCCTCGGCAGAAAGTGCTACCAGGGCTCGATGCTGGATTGCCGGATCCAGGCCTACCAGTTATACATGGGCATGTACCTGAGGGACCTGGCGAAGGAACTCGCCAGGTACTCAGCTGGTCTCTCCGAAGAAATTTTGCAGTGCTTCAAGAGCCTGTCCAAAGCCATCCGTGAGTGCTCCAAATTTATGTCTTGGGTGGCCTATGATGGTTTCGAGTCGGCGGCCCAAGTAGCTGCGGCAGGCATCGGTGCGCGCCGCCAAGCTTGGCTCCTGTCGTCTGACCATGAGCAATGGGTACAAAACAAGTTGGTTGATTTCCCGTGTCAGGGAGAAAACCTCTTCGGCAAACCCATGACCGACAAGGCTGCAAAGCTGGAGACCGAGTTCATTTATTATTATTTATTATCATTCTCTTATATACCGTGCTATTCTGCATCATTGTGGTTTACATTGAACAAACTGAAATTACATTGAACAGGGCATTATAACTTGGAGATAACTATTTTACAGGGAACATGGGCTATGGAGGGTTAAGTGGCTTGCCCAAGACCGCAAGGAGCACCTGTGGGACTAGAAACCCCAGTCCTTCTGGCCCAAGGTTGCTGTCCTCTAGTGGGATTTGAACCCCCGACCTTCCGGCCTGAAGTACCTTGCCCCAACCACTAGGCTACTCCTCCACTCCACTCCGTTCATGACGAGGACTAGGCTCTCCAAGAAGACCACTGCTCCTCCCCGACGGAAGGGCTTGGGTAAAAAGCCCTTTCACCCGAGGAAGTCCACTACTTACCGAAACTACTCACCTTACCAGGCCTCCCCGGCTCCCCAGCAAGGGCAGCAGGCCAAGGGACAAGGGCATGGCCCACGTAAGCAGAAGGCTCCCAAGTCCCAGGCTCCAGCCCCGGCCCAGCCTGGAGGGAGCTTTTGACTCCTGCAGCGTAGCCCCTCTCCCACACAGAGATCAGAAGCCTACAGGAGGCCGCCTTACCCTTTATGCCCACAGGTGGGGTGCTATAACCACTGACTCCTGGACATTAAAGGCGGTCAGGGAGGGTTACCTCCTCCATCTGAGCCAAATACCTCCACACTACTTCCCAGTAGAACCCCTCAGGTCTCCCCTTCACCGGGACCTTCTTCTGAAGGAGTTGGCAGGCATTCTCGAGGACCAAGCAGTGGAACCGGTGCCCCACCACCTCAAGGGCAAGGGGTTCTCCAGGTACTTCCTCATGCCAAAGAGGACAGGGGGCCTAAGGCCCATCCTCGACCTGTGCAACCTGAACAAATTCCTGGTGAGGGAGAAGTTCAAGATGCTCTCCCTTGGAACATTGCTGCCTTTCCTCCACCAGGGAGACTGGCTATGCTCCTTAGACCTAAAGGATGCCTATACTCACATCCTAATACACCCAAACCATAGGCAATACCTACGCTTTGTGGTGGGAGGCAATCATTTCCAATACAGGGTGCTTCCCTTCGGCCTAGCCTCAGCCCCCAGGGTATTCACAATGTGTCTGGCAGTGGTCACTTTCTTTCTCAGGCTCCAGGGGATAATTGTCTTCCCCTATCTTGATGACTAGCTCATCAAGAGCATTACAGCTCCGAGGTGCAGCAGGCCACGACACGCACCGCCAAGTTCCTGCAACACTTGGGTTTCGTTATAAACTACCCCAAGTCGAACCTTTGCCCGTCACAAGGGCTGGAATTTATTGGGACAACACCCTTCGGTCAAAGGTCTTCCTGCCCGCAGACAGAGCAGCCAGGCTCATGGCGCTAGCCAGAGATATGCAGCACCGCCCCTCGTGCCAGCCAGGCATCTTCTGTGCCATCTCAGACACATGGCCTCCATGGTGCATGTCACTCCAGATGCCCGCCTCCACATGCGAACAGCACAGTGGTGCCTCAGGGACCAATGGTCCCAGGCCAGAGTCCAAGTGACCCGCCAGCTGGTAAAGTCCCTGATCTGGTAGCTGTCGCCCCAGCACTTGGAGGCGGGCATGCCTTTCCAGACCCCCAACCACTTGAGGGTCCTCACCATAGATGCCTCCCTGATGGGCTGGGGAGCCCATTGCGAGGGCTTCTACACCCAGGGCACTTGGTCCCCGGATGAGGGCGCTCAGCAGATCAACCTCCTGGAGCTGTGGGCCATTCATCTCGCACTGAAAGCCTTTCATCATCGCCTAGGCCACAGGTCTGTCCTAGTTCAGACGGACAACCAGGTGGCCATGTTCTATGCGAAAAAGCGGGGAGACATGGGGTCCCATGCCCTCTGCCAGGAAGCCCTGGATCTGTGCTCTTATGCAGTCCAACAGGGCATCCTCCTCAGAGCAGTATACCTGCCGGGCCAAGACAACTTGCTGGCGACAGACTCAGCAGGATTCTCCAGCCGCACGAGTGGCAGCTGGACCCCGGGCTAGCCAGCAGGCTTTTCCAGACCTGGGGGGGAAACTGGTGATGGACCTGTTTGCAAGCCCAAACAATCCCTAGATACACTGCTTCTGCTCCCGGCAGCGTCACCCCACCAGGGTGGCAGCCGATGCCTTCCTGTTCTCATGGTCAGAGGGACTTCTGTACGCTTTCCCTGCAACACCACTGATCGCCAGGACTCCGTTCAAGACTCTCCACGACAGGGCCTCAGTCATCTTGGTAGCTCCAAGGTGGCCTAGGCAACTGTGGTTTCCACTGCTCCTGCAACTGGCTGTGGAGGACCCCATACCCTTGGCCCCCTCTCGCTGACAGCGTGGCTGCTGAGAGGGTGACTTAAGCCCCGCTCCACCTCCCTAGAGAAGTGGAAGATGTTCTGCGAGCCTCACACAGGGTGTCTACCAGATGGGCCTACGCCTTTAAGTTGCGTATATTCGCACTTTGGTGCACTAAGCGGGCGGCCGACCCCCTTCTCTTGCCCGGTGGTCACGGTGTTGCAATACCTGCTCCACCTCTCTCATGCGGGGCTCAAGTCTAACTCTTTTAGGGTACATCTCAGTGCCCTAGTGACAAACCACCATCAGGTGGATGGGAAGCCCCTCTCGGCCCATCTAGTGGTGTCCCACTTCTTGTGGGGTCTGCTCCTGTCTAAGTCCCCGGTCCCCCCCCACCCCGTCGACCGAATGAGATCTCAATGTGGTGTTGGGGCAGCTCACTCTGCCACCATTCGAGCCCCTGACTACTTGCCACCTTTGCTATCTCTCCTGGAAGGTGGTTTTTCTGGTCGCGCTCACTTCTGCCCATAGCTCCAGGCCCTCGTGGCTGAGGTGCCTTACACCAGATTTTACAAGAATAAGGTAGTACTTCGCACGCATCCCAAATTCCTTCCAAAAGTGGTGTCCTCTTTCCACCTCAACCAGGAGGTGGTCCTCCCTACCTTCTTTCCCAGACCGCACAGCAGTTGGGCAGAGACAGTCCTCCATACCTTGGACTGTAAGATGTCCTTGTCCTTCTATATCTAACGCACTCAAGGCCACCGGAAAGTCTCTCAGCTTTTCGTTTCCTACGACCCCAGTAAGCTGGGGGAGGCGGTGTCCATGCATACGCTGTCCACATGGGTGGCGGACTGTATTGCCCAGGCCTATGAGGTGGCGAGACTTCCGTTGGAAGGCTGGGTCATGGCGCACTGGGTCAGGTGTATGGCAACCTCAGTAGCCCTGCGTTCGGTCCCGCTAGCAGACATCTGCTGGGCCACCACCTGGTCTTCAGTCCATACCTTTGCTTCTCATTACTGCCTAGATAGAGAGTCCTGACATGACAGTGCCTTCAGCCAAGCCATGCTCCGTAACCTTTTCAGGGTCTAGGCAACTCCTACCCTCCGACCCTTCTGTGTTCAGGCTACCGGAGTGCTAGTTCCATTGGACACAGGGGTCCTGCTTGGTCCATTATACGGACTTCATTGCTGCTGCTTGCAGCTCTCCACGAGGGAGTCCTTTTTGGCTATAGGTTGGTAGCCTGTAGCTGGGGAGTCCCATATGTGAGGACTGACTTCCTGCTTGTTCCTGGAGAAAGCGTACTCACCTGTAACAGGTGTTCTCTGGGGACAGCAGGAATCGGTCCTCACAACCCTCCCTCCTCTCCTCGGAGTTGCAGTCATACCATTTTTGTTTTTGCCGTCTTTTAGCTATGTCATTTGACTGAGCAAAATGACACCCTTGGTCGGGAAGGGGACCATGCATGCGTGGTAGCAATCCCAAAGGCTTTCTTTGAAAGCTGGGGATTTGCTCCGCGTGGGTTCCGTCGGCGCCGACATCACCCATATGTGAGGACTAATTCCTGCTGTCCCCAGAGAGCACCTGTTACAGGTGAGTAACTATGCTTAATCATTTTTATTAAACACAAAATGTGACTTATCTTATGAAGAAGCACTCATGGAAGATGATGGAGAAGGAATCAACTCACAATGTGAGCCATGTTTTGAGCCTCTAAACAGGCTCTGCTTCAGGTGCTGTAAGATTCTAGGTTCCGATAGAGCTTTCAGTGCTTGAAAATTCAAAAACAAAAAGCCACTAGTTTAAAAAGACAGCATCTGATGTCAACAGTCACAGGAAAGTATAATACAACCAATAAAAACACAGGGGGCGTCCACTAAAATGAAGATCCCTGTGTGATTGATCTGACTCAGTAGTGGCTGCGCCAATCAAGTTCAAAGAGACCAGAGGGAAATACAGTTTTTAATTTAAAGATCCAAAATTGCTCCATCCATTGTAACTTAAAAAGCTAGTTACCACCACGTGGATCAGCTGATAAAGTTGTCCATTCATCTACTATTGTTGACCGCTCATCTTCCTTCCATGACAGCCCAGGTCATTTTGCATGTGACAATTGCCACTATTGTGCATTACCCTTTAGAAGGAGAACTATGAGCTGATCAAAAATGTGAACTGCAATTGCGAACTTGATGGCACAATTTATGGTATATCTTATAGTTTGGACTTGTGGCCTTTATTATATAGGCCACACCACCAGACAAATGAAGACACGTTTGGGTGAACATGCTTCCCAATTACAAACAGCTATTGTATCAACTCCTATGGTGGAAAATTGTCTGCAATTTCACCACCAATTTCAACAGTTACACTGGCATATTGTAGACCATATTCCAGCTGACCCACGTGGTGGTAACCAACTTTTTAAGTTACAATGAACAGAGCAATTTTGGAATCTTCCTTTTGGTTAATACACTAGGTTTCAATTTTGGTCTTATTGAAATCCAGGCTAAAACCTCACCTGCTTTTGGATCTTGACCCCCCTTAGTCTCCTATTTTAAATAGTTTCCCTGTAATGAAACTCCCTAGTCCCTTGTCTGTTCCGCTTGTCTGTCTTGAATAAATTATAAGCTCTGTTGAGTGCAGTGTATGCCTAATACAGCTATAGAAATAAGTACAATAGTGGGGAGGGGAGGGTTTTTTTTAAAGAGATATTTACATGGGGATAATGATTGTTGCAGTGTTTAGTAGGAGGGTATATAACATCTTATCATATGGTTCCTGAGTGTTCAGAGCATAGACCCTCCTAAGGGGGGATGGCTTGGTTTTTAGCACATTTTCACTTAAATTATAGCATCTGTTTGGGAAGGTCCATCCATCTGCAAATTTAATCTCCTCCTCCAAACTGACTACCCGCTCCTCTGATCCCATCCCCACCTGCCTTTTAAACTCTATCTCTTCTGCCATCATCCCTTCCATCTGTCATATCCTTAACTCTTCGCTTTCCACTGCAACTGTTCCTGTGCCCTTCAAACATGCTGTGGTTACACTTCTCAAAAAGCCTTCACTAGATCATAAGAAATGCCATTCTAGGTCAGACCAAGGTCCATCAAGCCCAGTATCCTGTTTCCAACAGTGGCCAATCCAGGTCACAAGTACCTAGCAGTTTCCCAAAAAGACACACAGGTTTTGTAACGCTTTTATTGGGGCAAGAGCGTAATTATTCACCTGTAACAGGTGTTCTCCAGGGACAGCAGGAATCAGTCCTCACATATGGGTGAAATCGACACCAATGGAGCCCTCTTGGAAGCATCTCCCCAGCTTTCAAAGAAAGCCTTTGGGAGATGCCACCATGCATGCATGGTCCACTTCCCGCCCAAGGGTGCCATCATTCTAAGTCAGATGACACAGATCCGACAAAAAGAAGATGGCCAAATATTTTACAGCAACTCCCAGGGGAGGAGGGAGGGTTGTGAGGACTGATTCCTGATGTCCCTGGAGAACATCTGTTACAGGTGAGTAACTACGCTTTCTCCAGGAACAAGCAGGAAGTCAGTCCTCACATATGGAACTCCCTAGCTACAGGCTACTGGGAATCTGTAGAAGAAAAAACATGGCCCAACCATGAGCAGCCCAAGCGAATCTGAGAACAGATTATGAGGACCCCAGTGTCCAGGGAGAACCATTGTTCCGGTAGCCATAGCCCTGACATGCACCGTGACCTGGAAGTCCAATATTAGCCCAGCCTGATCTTGGGCAAAGGCGCTGCATCTGACACCCAGGTGGACAGGGTCCGTTTGGTGACAGCCTCCCTCAGTTGACTGGGGTTGTATGAAACAAAAAGCTTAGTAAGCTGCCTCAGAACCGTATTGAGCTCCCATTCCACCAGAGGTGGCCGGATATGAGGCTTAGAGAGCAGCAAGCCCCGCATGAATTGGGTAATGAGGGGCTGCACAGAAAAAAGGCTTGTTCTCTATGGAGTGATGGTGCGTGGAGAGCACCCTCAAGTGTACCCTGACGGAGTTGGACTTGAGTCTGGTCTGCAAGAGGTGGAGCAAGTATAGCAGCACCGTGTGCACCTGGCAGGAGAATGGGTCAACCTGTTGTTCTGCACACCATACTGACAATCTATGCCACTTGAAGGAGTAGGTTTGTCTCGTGGAGTTCTTACGAGAGGCCAGGAGAACTTCTTACAACTCCCTGGGGAGGTTGAAGGGCGCTAGGGCGACCCATTCAGCAGCCATGCTGTTAGCGACAGGGGTCCCAGGTTGGGGTGGAGAAGCGAGTCCTCCTCCTGGGTCAGGAGTCCTGGGGAACTCTTCAGAAGGACCAGGAGCTCCGTCAATAGGTGGAGCAACAGGGAAAACCAATGCTCTCTGGGCCACCAGGATCATGGAAGCCTTGTCCTTCTGGACCTCGAAGAGAATCTGCACGATTAGTGGCATGGGAAGGAAGGCATATAGAAGGCCCTCTGACCATGAGATAAGGAAGGCGTCCGCCGCTATCTGGGACAGGTGTGGTTGGGGACAGCAGAAGCGGGGCAGCTGAGCATTGGCTGGACTGGCAAAGAGGTCCAAACTTCGGGTTCCCCATAGTTGGAATAGCTGCTGCACCACCCTGGGCGCCACTCATGCAGCTGGAGGACCCTGCTCAGTCTGTCTGCCAGGGCATTTTCCTGGTCTGGAAGGTATACCGCCCTGAGGACGATTCCTTGACTGATCACGTCTGAGCAGAGGCGGTAAGACCCTATGCCCCCTTGTTTGTTCAAGTAGAACATTGCAACATGGTTGTCCATTTGGACCAGCGCCGGCTGGTGCTGCAGGCAGTGTTGGAAGGCCCTGATCGCCAGAAAAATGGTTCTGCGCTCTAGCAGGTTGATCTGCTGCTGGCTCTCCTCCCCAGTAGGGAGGTGTCCATAGTGAGGACTCTCTCGGGTTTGGATGTTGAAAAGGCATGCCTTTCTGCAGGTGATGTGCGTCCTGCCACCAATTGAGTGACTCTGCTAGTTGACGGGATACTGAGATCCTGTCCCGGAGCCTGCCCATGGCCTGAGACCACTGTGAACGGAGGCACCACTGAGCTTGCCCACATGTGGAAGCGGGCATTGGGGACCACATGGACTGTGGAAGCCATGTGGCTTAGTAGGCAACGCATGGACTGCGCCGACACAGCCAGGGCACTGAGGCAATCCGCCCTATCCAGGAGGAGGAAAGCCCTGGCTTGGAGAGTGTCCAGGCAAGCCCCTATGAACTCCAGGTCCTGTGTTGGAGTGAGGTGGGATTTGGGGTGGTTTATCACGAACCCCAGATATTGTAGAGCCTTGATGGCATGGACCATGGCCTGTTGCACACCTCTGAGACAGTGTCTCCTTTTACTAGTCAGTCGTTCAGGTAAGGGAAGACAAAGGCTCCTTGGAGACAAAGGTAGGTGGCCACTACTGCCAGGCATTTGGTGAAGACTCTTGGTGCGGAGGCCAGGCCAAAGAGTAGTACCCTGTACTGGTAGTGGTCACCCCCGATGATGAACTTGCCTGTGGTTGGGGTGGATGAGGATGTGGGTATAAGCATTCTTTAGGTCCAAGGAGCATAACCAATCTCCCTGCTGGAGGTAGGGCAGCAATATTCCAAAGGAGAGCATTTTGAACTTCTCCTGCACCAGGCATTTGTTCAGGTTTCTCTAGGATGGACCTTAGGCCTCCTGTTTTTTTTGGGACCAAAGAGTACCTGGAATAGAACCCCTTTCCTTTTAGGTGGTGTGGTATGGGCTCCACAGCCCTGTCCCTGAGAAGGCCTGCAAGTTCCTGCAGTAGCAGGGCCTGGTGCAGGTGGAGTCCAAGGGGGCTCTCCTGGAAAGAAAAGGGGAGGGCATCTGGTCCAAGTGAAGGAGGTAACCTTCCCTGACCACCTGACGTGCCCAAGAGTCGGTGGTGATAGCAGCCCACCAGTGAGCAAAATGAATCAGGCAGCCCCCCCCCCCCATTGGTAGCTGGTCCCCATGGGTGGAGAGGCTGTGCTCTGGGAGTCAAAACCTTGACCCAGTCTGGGCTGGAGCTGATGTCTGGAGCTTGGGGCCCTTAGGCTTATGTGGGCCCTGATCTGCTCCCTTGCTCTGATGATCCTACTGAGGGGTCTGGGGGGCCTAGTATGGGGGATAGTCTCAATAAGGCTGGCCTTTCCAGTGGAAGGGAGGCCTTTTCCCCAATGGTTTCTTCTTGGGAAGCGTGGAGGTCTTCCTCAAGAGCCGAGTCCTGGTGACATACTCGGTCTCGATCTCTGCTGCCTTGTCCTCCATCAGCTTGCCAAAGAGGTTTTCACCAAGGCAATGGATATCAAGGAGTTTTTCCTGGACCCATTGTTCGAGGTCTGATGCCTGGAGCCAGGCCTGGCATTGAGCATTGATGCCTGCGGCTGCCACCCTTGCACTACACTCAAAGCCGTTGTGGCCACTCTAGACAAATACTTTGAGCACTCCCTGACAGATTCCGTGCTGAGACCCGCTGAGAAAGCCCCGAGTTCCTTGGTTAGGTCACGAAGGTGCATGTCGATATATGGCTGATAAGCCTGTATGCGGCAGGCCAGCATTGAGCCCTGATAACATTTCCAGTCAAGGGCACGGGACTCCCTGCCCGGGGGCACTGAGGAGTGCATCTTCAGGCATTTTTGTGGATGCATGACTGACTCGACCACCATGGAGGTGTGAGGAAGTTGTGCCTTCCTGAACCCAGGTCCTCGCTGGACTCAGTACATAGCATCCAAGCATTGGCTAACAATTGGCACTGATGCTAGTGTTTCCCACATTCGGAGGAGGAGGCGCCCGAGGATGGAGGGGACGGGGACTGTGAGGGCCTCCTTGAGTGGGGCCTTGTATTGGAGGATTTTGAGTTCCTCCATGTGAGGGTCCTCCTCGGACTCCGTGGTAAGGGACAGTACCTTCACCATGTGCCAGACAAACTTGAGGAACAAGATGTCCTCAGGTGGGGACCAGCACCTCGACGCTGGCAGGGACAGATCCGAGGGGAGGTCACAGTGTGCTCATGAATTCGGGGAAGTATCGACATTGGACTCCCAGTCCGAGTAGTCTATCGAAGACTCGAGGCCCAATGTCTCTAAAGGTGTCGCTGGAGGGGGGCGCTAGTGAGCCCGCTACAGAATGGCCACAATCTAGTGTAGCTCTGTCCTGGGCTTCCCTGTTCTTTTGCTAACATCAGCATTTACTTAGCGCTGAACCCCGGTTTGCCTGGAATTGGCGCGCTGTGGGTCGGGTGATCCAACCTGTGCCCTTCTGCAGGGCTCCGAGTGCAGCAGCGTGACCTGGAGCCTGATCTGAAGCCCGGTGCCGGTCTACCTCATAGCTGGCTCCGTGGCACTGCTCCTGGCTGCCCACACGCCTCGGATTAGTACTCCTCCCCTGGACATCCCGATGCAGAGCTCTCTATCCACCACTATCTGGAGCATTAGTACCTGGACGACGTGCAGGTGATCCTGGCTGGGAGCTACAGAGGATAGGGGGATCGGTGTTCCGGCGTCGCTGCTGCCTTGCGGACTGGGACTTCCCCCTTGAGAACACGCTGCCTGCGTCCGGAGGAGGTGAGAGTGTCTGAGACTTGGTGAGGAAAAGCTTAGCGGGTGCCCGCGGGGGGCTGAATTCATCGGCGGCCATAACCGCGTGGTGCTGGAACGCATGGTCCTCCATGGGTTCCACCTAGCATAGAAGGGCCTCGACCACGTGGGTGCTCCCGGCGAATTAGTTGCTGCCTTCCTGAGCTGCTACAACCCCAGATGTTGTACTTGCATTCTGAGACCACCTCTATGGCAGAGTGCATAAGAACATAAGAACATAAGAAATGCCATACTGGGTCAGACCGAGGTCCATCAAGCCCAGTATCCTGTTTCCAACAGTGGCCAATCTAGGTCATACGTACCTAGCAGTTTCCCCAAAAGACACAGGTTCTGCAGTGCTTGTACTAGGCCAAGCATTGATATCCTGGGTCCCTTTTTAATAGTGGTTTATGGACCTTTCCTCCAGGAACTTGTCCAAACCTTTTTTAAACCCAGCTATACTAACAGCCCTTACTACATCCTCCGGTAACAGATTCCAGAGTTTGATTACACGTTGAGTGAAGAAATATTTTCTCCTATTTGTCTTAAATAGTTTACCCTGTAGCTTCATTACATGTCCCCTAGTCCTTCTATATTCTGATAGCGTAAACAATTGATCCACGTTTATCCGTTCCACTCCATTCATTAATTTATACACCTCTATCATATCTCCCCTCAGCCGTCTCTTTTCTAGGTTAAAGAGCCCTAACCTTTTTAGCCTCTCTTCATAGGAGAAGCCTTCCATCCCCTTCACCAATTTGGTGGCTCTTCTCTGTACTTTTTCTAATAACTCTATGTCCTTTTTAAGATACGGTGACCAGAATTGCACACAATATTCAAGGTGCGGTCGTACCATGGAGCGATACAGAGGCATTATATAAACATTGTTTTATTATCCATCCCTTTCCTTATGATACCTAGCATTCTATTTGCTTTCTTGGCCGCCGCTGCACACTGGGCGGAGGGTTTTAACATGTTATCCACGATGACTCCTAAATCTTTTTCCTGGGTGGTGGTTTCTAATGTGGAGCCTTGCATCGTGTAACTATAGTGTGGGTTGTTCTTTCCTAGGTGCATAACTTTGCACTTGTCCACATTAAATTTCATCTGCCATTTGGATGCCCAGTCTTCCAATTTATCCAGATCCTCCTGCAGTTTTCCACAATCCTCTTGGGTTTTAACAACTTTAAACAGTTTTGTGTCATCTGCAAATTTGATAACCTCACTAGTTATTCCCTTTTCCAGGTCATTTATGAATATGTCAAAAAGTAGCGGACCCAGTACAGATCCCTGGGGTACTCCGCTATTCACCTTTTTCCATTGGGAATATTGGCCATTTAGCCCTACCCTCTGCTTTCTATCTTTTAACCAGTTCCCGATCCACAATAGTACATCGCCTCCTATCCCATGACTTTTTAGCTTCGCCAAAAGTCTCTGATGGGGGACCTTGTCAAAAGCTTTCTGAAAGTCCAGATACACTATATCAACCGACTCACCTTTGTCTACCTGTTTATGCACACCTTCAAAAAAACAGATCAGATTAGTAAGACAAGATCTTCCTTGTCTAAAGCCATGTTGGCTGTCTCCCATTAGGCCATGACTATCTACATGCTGTGTAATTTTGTTCTTTATGATGGTTTCTACCATTTTCCCTGGTACTGACGTCAGGCTCACCGGTCTGTAATTTCCCGGGTCACCCCTGGAACCCTTTTTAAAAATTGGTGTTACGTTGGCGACCCTCCAATCTTCAGGTATTACAGATGATTTTAATGAAAGTTCACAGATTACCAATAACAGGTCTGCAATCTCATATTTCAGTTCTTTCAACACTCTGGGATGTATACCATCCGGTCCAGGTGATTTGCTACTATTCAGTTTATCAAATAGTTGTAATATATCTTCCCGGTGTAGCGATATTTCTCTCAATTCCTCTGCAGTATCACCTTTAAATACCACTTCAGTCTTGGGTAACATCCCTACATCTTCCTCAGTAAAGACCGAAGCAAAGAATTCATTCAGTCTCTCTGCTATAGCCTTGTCTCCTCTTACTGCCCCTTTTACCCCTCTATCATCTAATGGTCCAATTGACTCTCTCACAGGCCTTTTGCTACGAATGTACTTGAAAAAGTCTTTATTTCGTGTTTTTGCTTCCGTAGCAAGTTTCTTCTCAAATTCCCGCTTTGCCTGCCTTATCAATGCTTTGCATTTAACTTGCCAGTGCTTGTGCTGTTTCCAGTTTTCATCATTTGGCTCTTTTTTCCATTTCCTGAAGGTTGCTCTTTTGGCAGCAACAGCCTCTCTGACCTCACCTTTAAACCATGCTGGCAGTTTTTTGGACTTTCTTCCACTTTTCTTAATGCGTGGAATACAGCTGGTCTGGGCTTCGAGGATAGTATTTTTAAATAACACCCAAGCTTGCTGTAAGTCTTTAACCTTTGGAACCGCTCCTTTTAGTTTTTTTCCGAACTATATTCCTCATTCTATCATAGTCTCCCTTTTGAAAGTTAAAAGGTAGTACTGTGGATTCCTTTACTATCTGTCCTCCACTGATTAAATCAAACATGATCATACTATGATCACTATTGCCAAGTGGTCCCAACACCCTTATTTTTTGCACCAGATCTGGCGTTCCACTAAGGACTAGGTCCAGTATGGCTTCCCCTCTGGTCGGTTCATGAATCAGCTGCTCCAAGAAGCAGTCATTTATTTCATCTAGAAACTTTATCTCTTTAGCTTGTCCTGCTGTGACACGGTCCCAGTCGATACCGGGGTAATTGAAATCACCCATTATTACTACTCTGTTGTGGCTTTTGTTAGCTTCCTTGATTTCTTTGAGCATTTCATCATCCATTTGTTCATTCTGGCCAGGTGGTCGATAGTAAACTCCCACTGCCATCACCTTCCCCTTCATAAATGGAATTTCAATCCATAGAGATTCTACAGCAAATTTTGTTCCCTGCAAAACTTTAATCCTTCTGACTCAATGCCCTCTCTAACATAGAGCGCAACCCCTCCACCAATTTGTTCAGCTCTATCATTACGATATAGTTTGTATCCAGGTATCATAGTGTCCCACTGGTTATCCTCCTTCCACCATGTCTCTGAGAGTGCAATCATATCTAACCTCTCATTTAGTGCTATATATTCTAATTCTCCCATCTTATTGTTTAGACTTCTAGCATTGGCATACAAGCATTTTAGAGACTGTATTTTATTAATATTAATCTGGCTATTGGTAGGCATGGGTAATTGGGAATCCTTATGCTCTGTCTGCTCCTTACTCAAGGGCATTTGGGCTACTATACTCCCTTTTGGAACCTCACTGCTTTTGGTAGTATCCTTCAAGGATACCTTTGTCCGAACCATGCGCTCCTGGGTGACTGTCGGCTTTCCCCTATTTTCTAGTTTAAAAGCTTCTCTATCTCTTTTTTAAAGGTTAATGCCAGCAGTCTGGTCCGATCCTGATTAAGGTGAAGCCCATCCCTTCGGAAGAGCTCCCCCTTTCCCCAGAATGTTCCCCAGTTCCTAACAAATCCAAAACCCTCATCCTTGCACCATTGTCTCATCCACGCATTGAGACTCCGGAGCTCTGCCTGTCTTTTGGGTCCTGCACGTGGAACAGGAAGCATTTCGGAGAACGCTATCCTGGAAGTTCTGGATTTCAACTTCCTACCTAAAAGCTTAAATTTAGCCTCCAGAACTTCCCTACCACATTTTCCTATGTCATTGGTACCAACATGTACCAAGACAGCAGACTCCCCCCCAGCACTATCTATGATCCTATCTAGGCGGTGCGTGAGATCTGCTACCTTCGCACCAGGCAGGCATGTTACCAGGCGATCCTCACGTCCACCAGCCACCCAGCTATCTACATTCCTAATGATTGAATCACCAACTATAACAGCTGTCCTGACCCTCCCCTCATGGGGACATGGCCCTGGAGAAACGTCCTCGGTGCGAGAGGGTTTTACATCACCTGGAGGAAAGGTCCTAGTTACAGGATCACTTCCTGCCACACCAGGGTGATGCTCTCCTGTCACGTGACCTCTCTCCTCCATGGCAACAGGGATGCTGCCAGACTGGAGGTGGGACTTCAGGACTATATCCCTGTAGGTCTCGTCCATGTACTTCTCTGTCTTTCTTATGTCTTCCAGGTCTGCTACTCTAGCCTCTAGAGAACGGACTCGTTCCCTGAGAGCAAAGAGCTCCCTGCACTTAGTGCATATGTAGGACCTCTCACCAACTGGGAGAAAATCATACATGTGACACTCAATGCAAAAGACTGGAGAACCCCCATCTCGTTGCTGGACCTCTGTCTGCATCTTAGTTTAAAGCTTGTGTTTAGGTCTTTTAAATTCGGTATATAATAAGGATTGGTGTAGATGCTTATACTAATAAAAGTGTATCTAATACCCCTAATACACCCTGTGTACCTGAAGCTTAATTAATCTCAGGTCCTCTGTGTATGACTGATTTGGATTAAGAGCTGCACCTGAGAGCAGCCCCTTTCCTCTAAGATGTGCAAGTACCTATAAAACTACAATTACCCCAGGGGTGGGTGGGTGCTGGGGAGGGAGGGAGGGAGATAAGTCCTATTAAAGAGGGCAGTTACAAGGTACCCTGTCCTGAACCCTCAGCAGGGGGATGGGGGTACCACACAAAGCCCAGTTAGTTGAGAGAGGCAAGGTAAGTACAGCTGAGAAGGCTGAACTAGCACACCACTAAGACAAACAATAAATAACTAAACAAACAAACAGTTAGACAAACAGTAAATAATTAAATAAACAGCTAGAACTCACAGTAAGATGTCCCAGGAGGCAAATATCCACTCACTAGCAGAGCTCTGTAAAAGTTCAGCCCTTCTCTGATCAGAGAAAAGCAAACTCCTGCCCTTGGACCGGTGACTCCTACAGATTGTTTTGCTGGCTCCTGGAACAATCACTGTGGCTGCAACCATCCCTCACCTGAGCTAGCCTGGCGTCTGGAAAATAACTTGCGTTGGGCTCAGTCCCTGTCTACAATTTGTGGTCTCTGATGTCTTGAGTGAATCCGGAGCTCCCCCTACTGATCCAGAGTGGAATTGCTTGGCACTTTGCTTTTCCTTCTGTTATACTGCTTTTTTCCTCTCCCGTGGTCACTCAGCTCATCGCCCCCGCCTGCCTTCCCTGTAGCGGGTCAATATATAGCCCCGGGTCACTGGACTGTTAAGTCACCCTATGGCTACTAAGGCTAGGCTTCCCGAGGCCCGGGAGGGAATGCGATCCTCCCAGCGGCTACAGGGCAAAAGTGGCGCTCCGTCTAGCCCAACCAGTAAACAACCCTCGGAGGGTTCTGCCGATGAGACTGTGAGTGAAAATGAGTTGGAACCCAGCATGCTGTCTGCGCACGCCCTTCTTCAGCGAGAACTTAGAAGGGGTTTTGAAGAGTTGGCAGGCAAATTTCGATCTATGAGCGAGGAGGTGATGAGCACAATCGCAGAACTCCGGAGTGACATAAAAGACCTGGGAACGCGTGTGGAAGAGGTCGAGGCAAAAGTGGAGGACCATGACGGTGCCCTGGTGGATTTACAATGTGCTCTCGATAGGCAACGTGCGCAAGCAATGGAGCTGACTTATAAAATTGATGATATTGAAAACCGCTCCCGTCGCAATAATGTGCGCTTTCGAGGAATTCCGGAAGTGGTGGGGGGCGGTGAAGACCTGCCGGTGGTCCTCAAAAACTTGATAGCTGAACTGCTCCCACCAGAGGATTTGGCTGCCCATGGGTCTTGAATGGAGATTGAGCGAGTGCACCATGCCTTGGGAAAGCCTCCCAATAACCAACCCCGGGATGTCATTGCGAGATTCTTGCGATATACTGATGCTGAGCTACTCATACGTCGTGGTCATGAGAAAAAAGCAATCCGCTTCCAAGAAGCGGCGGTAACTGTATACCAGGCCCTCAGCGTTTACACTGGCCCATCGGAGGGAGATGAAGCCAGTCATGATGGTCCTGAACAACAAAGGGATTCGCTATTCCTGGTCTTTTCCATTTCGGATGAACTTCCTCTTGGGTAATAAAAAGATCTCTGCGAAAGACCATACCGAGGCTTGGAGAGCTCTGCGCCAGGCGGGTCTGGTAGAAGATAATATGCTGCCTAAACCCCCGACTCCTAAGCCTGAACACTCGAAGTGGACTCGGGTGAGGAGGCCTGCTTGACTTTTCCTGGAGTGTCTGTTTTCCTGTCTGGGGAGCGCTGCTTCGGGGTGCTCTGCCTCCATGACCAAACTTGCTTGACTAGTTTTGTTACCTTTGCTGTTCTCCATCTCTGTTCCTGTTGAGCTCTGGGCTCTAGATCGAGAAGGGATCTCGATATTGGATCAGTGCTATATGGGGGTGGTGGGGGGTGTGATGATGTTTTGTTAAAGGGGCATTAATGGAATAACACTTTACTGGTGAGTTGCATAACGGGGAAATGTTATAACACTTTATGCTTGTAGTTAGGCGCTGTGGGGGCCAGGATGGAGTTTACTTTGGGGTCAGTTTAACCGTGTCCTTTTTTTTCCTTAACAGGCGGGTGGTACTGATGGGAAGGGGGGTGGGACTGGGGAGAGGTTTACACAGCTAGGGGAGGGTGGGGACCGGGGTGGGGGGGGGCTCTAGTACCCCTTATCGAGATAAGGAACATGAGGGTAGGGGAGGCGAATCTCTACGGACAGCTGGGTGGCTTAAGGGTGATGGCCCATCTTTTGGTCAGCCATACATATCTTACAAGTGTGGTGGGGGATGCATGTTGCGGGCCAGAGGGGTGGCAGAGGGCGGGGGGGGGGGGCCTGGTGGTTGAATATCAATGTTGCGCTTGATTTCTTTGAATGTTAAGGGTCTTAATTCCCCTAGAAAACGAACCCTGTTGTTCTCGGAATTGAGATCCTTGAAAGGGGATATTGTATTTTTACAGGAGACACATCTCCGCGGTAGCAATCAGGGGTGGTTAAAGCGGAACCCCTATATGGAGGTGTGGGTAGCTTCGGACGTGCATGGACAGAAGAAACGCGGTGTGGCCCTATTATTCCATTCTATGTAACTTGTTAGTTTGATGTAAACCGCCCCTGATTTCTGGAAGGGGCAGTAAAAACATTTGTTCAAATAAATAAATAATTAATAGAAGACATACACAGCATTGCCAGGAAAGGGAGAGTGCTACTGATAGGGGATTTCAATATGCTGGATGTTGATTGGTGCATCCCTGCTACGGTGTCTTCTAGAAGCAAGATCATCCTGGATTCTTTACAGGAAGAAGTATTCAGGAAATTGGTAACAGAACCCACATGTGAAGGGGCCATACTAGACCTGGTGCTTACCAATGGGGAAAGTGTTTCTGATGTTATAGTGAGAGATCATCTCAAATCCAGTGATCACCAGATTGTGTGGTTCAGTATTAGGACTAGGGCTGATAAAATCAATTCAAAAGCGAGGGTCTTAGACTTTAGGAAAACTAACTTTGCCAAGATGACCAATACCTCAAGGAGCCGTTAGTGGGATGGGAACAGTTGGGGAATGTAGAAAAACGGTGGGCAAAACTGAAAGGGGATATTTTAAGGGCAACCAACCTTTTTGTTAGAATGGAAAAGGAGGCCGCTATGGTTCTCAAACGAGGTAGCTGAAAAGGTGAAGAAAAAAAGGAAGGCCTTCATGAAATACAAGAGATCACAGAGAGAGGAAGGCAGGCATCTATTTTTGATAAAACTTAGAGAGACTGGCAAAGTAGTCAGGAAAGCAAAGGTACAAAAAAGAAGGCGAAATAGCCAATACAATAAAATGGGGGCATAAGATATTTTTCAGATATATTCGTGAGAGGAGGAAGGGCAAAAGTGGTATTGTCAGACTCAAGGGTGAAGGGGAGGAATATGTAGAAGCTGATGAGGATAAAGCAGATTTGCTTAACAAATGTTTCTGTTCTGTGTTCACAGATGAGGGGCCAGGAGCAGGACCTCAGACAACACCCAGAAACAGGAACAAAAGCGAGGGGCATCTCAAATGATTTTCAAAGGACTGTGTTCATGAGAAACTAGCTAAACTAAAAGTGGACAAAGTGATGGGACCAGATGGGATATATCCAGGAATACTGAAGGAACTTGGGGACAATCTAGCAGCTCCACTGACTGACCTTTGCAATGCCTCTTTGGAGTCATGAGGTGGTGCCAGCAAACTGGAGAGAGGCACATGTGGTTCCTTTACACAAAAGTGGAAGTAAGGATGCAGTTGAAAACTACAGGTTGGTTAGTTTACCCTCGGTGATGAGTAAAGCATAGTTACTCACCTTTAACAAGTGTTCCCCAGGGACAGCAGGAATCAGTCCTCACATATGGGTAATGGCACCGACTGAGTCCACGTGTAGCATTTCCCCAGCTTTCAAAGAAAGTCTTTGGGAATGTCACCATGCCTGCGTGATCCCCATCCCGCCCAAGGGTGCAATCTTAGGTGCCATAGCTAGAGCCCCTCCAAGAAGATGGCAAAAATGAAGAGCAACTCCAAGGGGAGGAAGGAAGGTTGTGAAGACTTATTTCTGCTGTCCCTGGAGAGCACCTGTTACAGTTGAGTAACTATGCTTTCTCCAGGAACAAGCAGGAAGTCAGTCCTCACATATGGGGCTCCCAAGCTACAGGCTACCGAGGACCTGTAGGAAAAGGAAAAATACCACGGCGGAGCTGTGAGCAGTCACCAGTGAATCCGAAGGCAGCCCAAGGACCCCGAGTCCATGGATGGCCATGCTCCCAGTAGCTGGAACAAGAAGGGTCAGAGGGCAGGAGTTGCTTAAACCCCCCAACAGATTATGGAATACGGCTTAGCCGAAGGCGCTGCCCCAGCAGGACTCCCTCTCCAGGCAGTAGTATACTGTAAAGGTGTGAGTGGAGGACCAAGTGGCAGCCCAGCATATGTCCACCAGCGGAACTGAGTGCAGGTTAGTGACCGACATTGCTATTGCCTGTACATTGAGTGATGTGACTCGGTGGTCCAGTGGAAGCCTGGCCTGATCCTGGGCAAAAGCAATACAGTCTGTCATCCAGATGGACAGGGTTTTTTGGTGACCGCCAGACCCAGGCGGCTGGGGTTATAGTACATGAAGAGTTGCCTGGATCTGCGGTGGTCCGGAGTCCACTGCGGGTAGAAAGAAAGAGTCCTCTTACAATCTAGTGTATGAAGAATCGTCAATGCCCGGTCGGTGTGGGGCTTTGGGAAGAAGGTGGGCAGCACTATCTTCTGGTTGAGATGGAAGTCCGAGATGACTTTCAGGAGGACTTTGGGGTGAGTATGCAGAACCACCTTGTTCCCGTAGGTCCTCGTGTATGGTGCCTTGGCCATCAGAGCCTGGAGCTCTCTGTCTCTCTGGGTGGAGGCGAGGGCCACCAGGAAGGCCACCTTCCATGACAGGTGCCACAGTGATCAGGTAGCCATGGGCCCAAAAGGTGGCCTGGTCAGTTGCGTGAGGACCACAATGAGGTCCCATTCTGCTGGGGGAGGAGGGGTAGGGGGCTTGAAGAGAAGCAGGCCCCGCATGAAGCGGGAGACAAGCGGTTGCTGAGATGGTACTCAGGTGAACCCTAACCGAGTTAGAGTTCAGTCCAGCCTACGAGAGGTGGAGTAGATACTGCAGGACCAAGCAGGTAGGGCAGGAAAATTAGTCCACTCAGAGTTCCGAGAACCAGCACCACTTGAAGGTGCACGCCCGCCTAGTCGAGTCCTTTCATGAAGCCAAAAGAATGTCCTCGATCTCATGGAGGGGCTTTAGGGCAACCCACTCAGCCACCAGGCTGTGAGGGATAGAGACCTCAAATTGGGGTGAAGGAGCAAACCCCCTTCCTGAATCAGCAGCCCCGGCGAATTCCTGAGAGGAACTGGGAGCTCTGTCAACCATGATTGCTTGGGCCACAAGGATCACCGAGACCTTGTCCTGCTGGACCTTGAGGAGGGTCCGAGCTATGAGCGGCATGGGGGAAAAGGCATACAGCAGGCCAGTTGCCCACAAAAGGAAGAAGGCGTCGAGAGCCACGCTGCTGGGGCACAGGAGGGGCCGCAGAACTGGGGTTGCTGCATGTTCGCAGGGCTGGCAAAGAGATTCAGGTTTAGAGTCCTCCAACGCTGGAGGAGCCGCTGCACCGCCTGGGGACACAGCCACCACTTATGCGATTGGAGGAGCCAAAGCCTTGTCCTGGCCCGGGAGATAGGTGGCTCGGAAAGTCATGTCCTAGCTCATTGCAAAGGAACACAGGGCCACTGCCTCCAGGCAGAGGATGTAAGAGCCGGTATCCCTCCCCCCCCATTTGTTCATGTAGAACATCGTGACCTGGTTGTCCGTCTGGACAAGCACCGCTTGGTGCTGCAGGTGGTGCTTGAAAGCCCTGAGAAAACTACAGCAGATTGATCTGCTGCCAGGTCTCCTTGAGGGACCAAGTCCCTTGCGTATGCAGTTCCTCGCAGTAGGCCCCCCAGCCCACCAGGGAGGCGTCCGTCGTCAAAACAACCTGGTGTGTTGGGGCCTGGAAGGGCATGTCTCGAAGCAGGTTTCGTGCATCCTGCCACCAGCCTAGGGACTCCGCCAAGCAGGGTGTGCCCAAGACATGGTCTTGGAGTCGGCTGATCGCTTTTGTCCACTATTTACAGAGGCACCACTGCGCCATCCGCATGTTGAGGCAGGGCATTGGGCACGACATGGACTGTAGAGGCCATGTGACTGAGAATGTGAAGCATTGACTGAGCTGAGACTGTGCTGCGGTGTTGCACGTCGGAGGTCAGGGACACAAGGTGGTCTGCTCTGTCCTGGGGAAGGAAGGCCATGGCCTGCAGAGTGTCCAAGCGAGCCCCGATGAACTCCAAGAATTGTACCGAAGTGAGGTGGGATTTTGGGTAGTTTATCACAAATCCCAGGAGCTCCAGAAGACGAATGGTGCAGTCTGTGTCCTGCTGAGCCTCGGAGGCCATGCCTCCTGTGATGAGCCATTCGTCTAGACAGGGGTAGACGAAGGTGTCCTGCAGCCAGAGGTGGGCTGCTGCCACGGCCAGGCATTTTGTGAAGACTCACGGGGTGGACGCGAGGCCGAAGGGAAGCACCCTGTACTGGTAGTGGTTCCCCTGTACCATGAAGCGGAGGTACTTTCTGTGTTTGGGATGGAGTGTAAGCATCCCTTAGATCTAAGGAGCATAGCCAGTCGCCCTATTGGAGGTAGGGCAGCAGTGCACCAAGGGAGAGCATCTTGAACTTCTCCCGCACCAGGAACCTGTTTAGGTTCCTCAAGTTGAGGATGGGCCAGAGGCCTCCTGGTTTTTTTCGGGATGAGGAAGTACCAGGAGTAAAACCCCCATCCCTTGAGGTGCGGTGGGACTGGTTCCACCGCCCTGTCCTCAATGAGACCTGCAAGCTCCTGAGTCAGGAGGGCCTGGTGCAGGGGAAGCTGCCTTGGCTCTCCGGGGCAGTACAGAGGGGGAAGCTTGTCCAGATGGAGGAAACAACCCTCCCGCGCGACCTGGAGAACCTAGGCATCGGTGGTGATGGATTCCCATCGGGGAGCGAAATGGACCAGACGCCCGACTGGCAGCTGGCCCGCCAGCGGATGAGAGGCTATGCCAATGCCATCAAAACCCCAAGGCCGGCATAGCCTCTCATCTGCTTAGGACCCTTCTGCTTGTGAGGGCCCTGGGCCCTGCTTCTGCCCTGGCCACCCTGAGCCAGGGTAGATGCCTCTATACGGGAGCCCCTTCCTGTGGAAGAAAGGTTTCTTGCCCTGTTATTTCTTCCTGGGGAAGGAGGTGGTTTTCCGGGAGGGGCGAGTACGGGTCATGTACTCAGTCTCAACCTCTGCTGCTGTGTCCTCCATGGGCTTGCTGAACAGCTGCTCCCTGAGGCAGGGGACATCAAGCAATTTCTCTTGGATCCACTGTTCCAGGTCCGAGGATTGGAGCCAAGCCTTCCAGCGGGCTCCAATGCCTACACCCGGGCAGAATACTTGAAGCCGTCGTACACTGCTCAGGAGAGGTACTTGGAACACTCTCCAACTAACTTCGAGGGGGCCCGGAAGTGGTCTCCGTTAAGGCCCGCCGCAAAGCCACTGAGCTCCTTGGCGAGGTCGCGGAGGAACATTCCAATATATAATTGGTAAACCTAAATGCGACATGCCAGCATGGAACCCTGATAAGCCTTTCGCCCAAGGGCGTCGAGGGTACGAGACTCTGCCCGGTGGGACCAGAATGAGTCTTCGGGCTCTTTTGCCTCCGCATGGCCAATTCGACCACCATAGAGGTGTGGGAAAGCCGGGCTTTCTGAAACCCCAGTCCCCGCTGGACCCTATACATTGCATCCAGGCGTTTGCTGACAAAAGGGATGAAAGCCGAGGTCTCCCACATGCGGAGGAGGAACCGGTTCAGAATGGAGGTAACTGCAACCATGAGGATTTCCTTTGAAGGGGTTTCGTATTGAAGAATATCGAGCTCCTCCGCATGGGGCTCTTCCTCTGACTCCGTGGCGAGTGCCAGGCGAACTGTCTCCCAGATGAACTCCAAGAAGGAGGTGTCCTCGGAAGGGAAAAGCCGCCTCTGGGTCGGCGGGGAGGTACGGGTGGATCCCGGGTCTCAGGAGAGGTTTCCCCATTGGATTCCCAGTCCAAATAGTCTGTGGAGGACTCGAGGTTGGGCGGTTCAAAAGGGATCAGTGACCCATGCCAAGCTCCCGAAGCCTGCCCAGAGCCAGAGGCACTCGCCTGAGAAGATCTTGCACCTGAGGACCAGGACGGAGATCGAGACCCTCGCCGAGGACCCTCATGAGGCCTCTGGCTCAAGGAGGTCACTGCAACGGCCCGGGGAGTCCTCGAGGTCGAGGTCCCTGTGGTCTCAAGGCGCGTGCCAGCAGGGCCTAGCATCAGCGCCTGCTGAGCAGTGAGGAACGCAGAAACGCTGTGTTCCAAGGCCAGCATTTGGACCTCCCACTTGGGAGTGGGGCCCTGCGACACTAATGCTGGGGTGACCAGGTCAGGTGTCGAGGAGGAGAGGGGGTCCTCGCCAGGAAGACCCTCGGGAGACCGGGTGCCATTGCCAGAAGCCTCCATATTAGTTAGAGGTACCTTACTGGGATGCTCCCTCTCCGACTCGAGTCTGTCAAGGGGGGCTGAGAGACCGGGCACATGACCTCTCATGCTTGTTTGGCACCCCCAACAGAGTCCTCGCGGCCTTCTTCTTCCACTCACATTTGGGCAACCCCTGGTCGGAGTGTCACCGAGCCCATGGAGAAGCCTTAGGAGACTCCAGGGGTTGCGGGGCTGTAGAGCGGGACGATACCGGAAACCAGGGCTGCCTTGGGAAGAGATCATCCAGCTTCTGCTTAGACTCTGGATGGCCTTGGAGGACATCTTCTTGCGGAAGGAGCATAGATCTGGGTCACGGTTAAAAAGGGCACGAAGTGCGGGAAGAAGAAAAAAAAAGGGAAAAGGAGAATCCCAAGACTGAGAGCAGAAGCAGTGGTGCTCGAAATGGCAGGAAGAGGACTGGCAAAGGCTGGAAAGAACATAAACAAAGTGAGAATTGAAAAACTTTTTCTGGGGACAAGACACGCGTCTGAAGGACTCCACAGAAAAAGGGAGACTGAGTAAGATGGCACCGTTGGGAGGGAAGAGGACCATGCATGCATGGTGGCATTCCCAAAGGTTTTATTTGAAAGCTGGGAAAATGCTCCGCACAGGCTCCATCAGTGCCAACGTAACCCATATGAGAGGACTGACTTCCTGCTTGTTCCTGGAGAAATTATTGGAAACGCTGCTGAAAGAGAAAATAGTGAGATTTCTGGAGTCCAACGGATTGCAGGATCTGAGGCAGCATGGATTCACCAGGGGCAGGTCTAGTCAGACAAATCTGATTGATTTCTTTGACTGGGTGACCAGGGAGTTGGATCGAGGGAGAGCCCTAGATTTGGTGTATTTAGATTTCAGTAAAGCCTTTGACACTATTCCACACAGATGACTTATAAACAAACGAAACACCCTTGGGATGGACCCTAAAATTACTGCTTGGATCAGAAATTGGTTGAGTGGGAGGCGACAAAGGGTACAGGTAAATGGAATTCCCTCTGAGGAGAAGGATGTCACCAATGGAGTGCTGCAGGGATATGTCCTTGGTCTGATTTCTTTTTAGCATCTTTGTTAATGATATTGCGGAAGGGCTGTTGGGTAAAGTTTGCCTCTTTGCGGATGATACTAAAATCTGCAACATAGTAGACATCCAGGAATGGGTAGATAACATGAGGAGGGATGTAGCCAAGCTTGAAAAATGATCTAGAATTTGGCAGCTGAGATTTAATGCTAAAAAATGTAGGGTCGTGCATTTGGGCAGCAACAATCCAAGGGAGCGGTACAATATAGGGGGTGATGTAATCTGTTCACGAAAGAACGGGATCTAGGTGTGATTGTGTCTGATGATTTCAGAGTAGTTAAACAGGTAGAAAAGGTGACGGCAAAAGCTAGAAGGATGCTTGGGTGCATAGGGAGAGGAATGGCCAGCAGAAGAAAGGAGGTGATAGTGCCTCTGCATAAGTCTTTGGTGCGACCTCATTTGGAGTATTGTGTGCAATTCTGGAGACTGCACCGTCAAAAGGATATAAACAGGTTGGAGTCTGTACAGAGGGTGGCTACTAAAATGGTAGGCTGGGGGAGGCGGTGATCAAGCGTACGCTGTCCATCTGGGTGTTGGACTGTATCGCCCTTGCCTATGAGCAGGCAGGGCTCCCACTGGAAGGCCATGTCACAGTGCACCGTGTCAGGGCCATGGCAGCCTCGGTGGCAAACTTGCGCTCTGTCCCAACTATGGACATCTGCTGGGCCGCCACCTGTTCCTCAGTCCATACCTTTGCAGCCCATTACTGCCTGGAAAGAGACAGTGTCTTCGGCCAGGCTGTGCTCCGTAACCTTTTCAGGGTTTAGGCAACTCCTACCCTCCGATCCTTCTGTGTTCAGGCTACTGGAGTCCTGGTTTCATCGGACTTAAATGCTGCTGCTCGCTGCTCTCCGTGAGGGAGTCCGTGTTTTTGCTACAAGTTTTTGGTAGCTAGGGAGTCCCTTATGTGAGGACTGACTTCCTACTTGTTCCCGGAGAAAGTGTAGTTACTCACCTTTAACAGGTGTTCCCCAGGGACAGCAGGAATCAGTCCTCACAACCCTCCCTCCTCCCCTTGGAGTTGCTCCTTTACCATCTTTATTTTTGCTGTCTTTTAGCTATGTCATCTGACTGAGCAAGATGGCACCCTTGGGCGGGAAGGAGACCGCTCATGCGTGGTGGCATCTCCCAAAGGTTTTCCGCGAGGACCCCATCGGTGCCAACTTCACCCATATGTGAGGACTGATTCCTGCTGTCCCTGGAGAACACCTATTACAGGTGAGTAACTATGCTATCTCTCTTCTCCCCTTTGCTTCAAAACTACTTGAAAGAGCGATTCACAGCTGCTGTCTTGACTTTCTTTCCTCTCAAGACCACCTGGACCCACTGCAATCTAGTTTTCGTTCTCTACATTCCACAAAAATGGCTGTTGCCTAATTCTCCAGTGACTTGTTCCTCGCCAAATCTTAAGGCCTCTACTCGAGTCTCATCCTTCTTGACCTTTCTGCTGCCTTTGACACTGTTGATCACCACCTTCTGCTCGATACCTTATCCTTGCTTAGATTTAAAGGCTCTGTTCTGTCCTGTTTTTTTTCTTATCCTCCCATCACACTTTTAGTGCATGTTCTGGTGAGTCCTCCTCTATCGTCATCCAACTTTTAGTCGGTATACCTCAGGGCTCTGTCTTGGGCTCTCTGTTTTTCTCTCTCTGCACTCGGTCCCTTGGTGCATTTATTTCCTCCCATGGTTTTCAGTACCATCTTTATGCTGACTCTCAGATCTACCATTCTGTGCCCAACATCTCTGCAGGAATTCAGGCCCAGATCTCTGCCTGATTATCTGACATTGTTGCCTGGATGTCTCACCACCATCTGAAATTGAACATGGCCAAAACAGAGCTCATCTTTCCTCCTAAACCTACTTCCCCGCTTCACTAGTTATGTGGATAACACTACTCCCCTTTTCCTCAGCTCGCAACCTTGGGGTCTTCTTTGACTCTCTTTCTCTGCACACATCCAACAGCTAGCTAAAACCTGTCGCTTATTTCTCTCAAACACTGGAAAAAATCATCCCTTCCTTTCTACACACACTACTAAGATCCTTATCCACTCACTATTCACACCTGCCTTGAATATTCTAACCTGCTACTTGCTGATTTCCCTCTGAATCATCTCTCTCCCCTTCAATCTGTTCTAAATTCAGTTGCACGGCTTATTTTCTGCCAGTATCGCTATGCCCATGTAACCCCTCAAATCACTTCACTGGCTTCTTATCAGTTTCCGTATCCAGTTTAAACTTCTCCTACTGACCTAGAAGTACATTCATTCTGCGGCTCCTCATTTTCTTTCCTCTTATCTCACTCTACACCCCTCCTCGGGAGCTCTGCTTTTCTGTCACATCCCTTTTATTCATTCTGCGGCTCTGCGTTACCTTTCCTCTCTCATCTCTCCGTACACCTCTCCTTGGGAATTCCGATGAAATCCAGACTGAAAACTCACCTCCTTGAGGCCACTTTTGGATCCTGATCTGCTTAGTCTCCTATGTGTTTCCTTACCATTCCCCTAGACATATCCTTGTCCTCAGCTGCTGTGCTCTCGGTCTTGACTAGATTATAAGCTCTGATGAGAAAGGACAGTGTAGTTACTCACCTGTAACAGGTGTTCTCCAGGGACAGCAGGAATCAGTCCTCACTTATGGGTGATGTCGGCACCGACAGAGCCCGCGCGGAACAATTCCCCAGCTTTCAAAGAAAGTCTTTGAGATTGCTGCCGTGCATGCGTGGTCCTCTTCCCGCCCAAGGGTGCCATCTTGCTCAGTCAAGTCCCCTAACTAGAGCCCTACTAAGTGGCTGGCAAGGGAAGAAAAAGAAATGGCAAGGGGAGGTGGGACGGTAGTGAGGACTTATTCCTGCTGTCCCTGGAAAACACCTGTTACAGGTGAGTAACTACACTTTCTCCAGGAACAAGCAGGAAGTCAGTCCTTACTTATGGGACTCCCCAGCTACAGGCTACTGAACCTGAAATCAAAAATGCTCCCGTGAAGCTGTGAGCAGAAGCCGGCGGTCCGAAGGAAACCAGATTCCTCAGGTCCTTGGGAGCCAAGCTCCAGTAGCCGCAGAAGAATGGTCGGAGGGCAGGAGTTGCATATACCCCGAACAGATTATAGCCTGGCTGAAGGCGCTGTCTCGGCAGGACTCCCTCTCCAGGAAGTAGTGCGAAGCAAAGGTGTTTGCTGAAGACCAGGTCACAGCCCAGCAGATGTCCATCAGAGGCATTGAGCACAGTGAAGCCACCACCGCTGCCTTGGCACGGATGCCGTGCGTGGTGATTCGTCAATCCAAGGGAGCCTCAGTCTTTGCCTGCACAAAGATGATGCAATCCACCACACAGATGGAGAGGGTGCGCTTGGTGACTGCAAGCCCCAGACGATTGGGATCGTAGGTGATGAAGAGCCGGTCGGACTTGCGATGACCCTGGGTGTGCTGCAGGTAGAAGGCGAGAGCCCTCTTGCAGTTGAGAGTATACAGGACTGCCGATACCCGGTCGGCATGAGGTCTCGGGAAAAAAGTTGGTAAAACTATCTCTTAGTTGAGATGAAATTCTGAGACAACCTTCGGTAAGAACTTGGAGTGAGTGCGAAGACCACCCTGTTTATGTAAAACCTGGTATAAGGGCCCTCGGCCATGAGGGCTTGGAGTTTGCTGACTCGCTGAGCCAAGGTCAGCACCACCAGGAAGACTACCTTCTATGAAAGGTGCCGAAGTGAGCATGCTGCCATCGGCTTGAAGGGCGGCTGCGTCAGCTGTATGAGTACGATGTTCAGGTTCCACTCCGTCAGTGGATGCCAGACTGGGGGCTTGGAAAGTAAGAGGCCCCGCATGAAGCGAGAGACCAGAGGCTGGCCTGAGAGGGGTTTCCCCTCGACAGGGAGGTGGTTGGCTGAAATTGCGCTCAAGTGAACCCTGACCGAACTGGATTTCAGCCCCACCCATGAGAGGTGCAGGAGGTACTGGAGAACCCATTGGGTGGAACAAGAAAACAAATAGATCTGGAGCTCAGAGTACCAGGCCGAGAAGCGTCCCCACTTGAGGGCATAGGCCCGTCTCGTTGAGTCTTTCCTCGATGCAAGCAGAACTTCCTCAATCTCCGATGGGAGGTGCAGTGAGGCTAAAGAGACCTGTTCAGCTGCCAGGCTGTCAGTGATAGTGAGTCCAGGCTCGGGTGCAGCACCCGCCCCTCCTCCTGTGTCAGCAGGCCCTGGGTACTGGGGGTTCCGATGAGAGCTGGAGAAGAAGTGGGAACCAAGGCTGATGGTCCTGATGAATTTTATGGAGAGTCCTCGCTATGAGAGGAGTGGAGAGAAATCCATACAAAAGGCCGGAGGCCCAGTTCAGGAAGAATGGGTCCGGAGCTTTCCTGCTTGGGTGTGGTGTCGGCACGCAAAAGCGGGGAAGCTGAGCGTTCGCCGCGCTGGCGAACAGGTCCATGGATGGAGTTCACCAGAGGTGAAACAGGTGGAGACCCACCTCCGGACTCAGGCGCCTCTTGTGTGGGCGGAGAAGCCTGCTGAGCCTGTCTACGAGAACATTGTCCTGGCCTGGGAGATAGACAGCTCTTAGGGTTATGCCCCGATGCACTGCAAAGGAGCAGAGGAAGACTGCCTCCCGGCAGAGGAAGTGGGAGTCCGTGCCCCCTTCCTTGTTTATGTAGAACACCATGGTTGTTGGTTTGCACGAGCACCGACTTGCCCTACAAGTGGTGCTTGAAGACCTTCAAGGCCAACTGGACTGCTCGAAGTTCGAGCAGGTTGATCTGCTGCCGCAATTCCTCGAGTGACCACCGTCCCTGGGTACGGAGGTTGTCGAAGTGGCCTCCCCAGCCTGACAGCAAGGCATCCGTCATCAGGATGAGCTTGTGGTGCAAAGCCTGGAAGGGCATGCTCCAAAGTAAGCATCAGAGATTCTGCCACCAATCCAGGGAAATGGATAGGTTGCATGAGAACGAGACGGAGTCCCGGAGCCGGCCCAAGGCTTGGGAAATTGCGCTCTGAGGCACCATTGAGCCACTCACATATGCATGCGAGCATGGGGAACGAAATGCACCATCGAGGCCATGTGCCCCAGGAGGTGCAGCATGGCCCACGCCGAGATCCTGGTTTGGCTTTGGGTCTCGGCAGCCAGAGCACGGAGGCGGTCTGCACGTGCTCGAGGGAGGAAGGCAGTTGCCCATTCTTTGTTGAGCTATGTGCCGATGAACTCCAGTGCCTGCACCGGTTTGAAGTGGGACTTGGGGATAGCTTATCAGGAAACAGATGCGCTCGACGAGGAGGACCGTGCGTGACACCGAGAGGCGCACCTCCCCGGGTGATGCGCCCATGACGAGCCAATCTTCTAGGTAGGGGTAGACTGATATGCCCTGCAGCCGGAGGGGGGTTGTGGCTGCTGACAGGCATTTGGTGAAGACTCGCGGGGCAGACATAAGCCCGAAGGGGATCACCCTGTACTGATATTTCACTCCCTGCACCCTGAAACGCAGTAACTTCCTGTGCTTGGGGTGGACAGGGATCTGGGCGTACGCGTCTCTGAGATCGAAGGAGCATAGCCAGTTGCCCTGCCCGAGGAAGGGCAGTAGGACACCAAGCGATAGCATTCTGAACTTCTCCTTCACCAGAAACTTCAGATTCCTGAGGTCAAAGATGGGGTGCAGGCCTCCTGTCCTCTTCAGAACAAGGAAGTAACGGGAGTAGAACCCTTGACCCCGGAGATGTGGTGGGACCTTTTCGATCACCCGTTGACCGAGGACGATGTCCAACTTTAGCTTTAAGCAAGCCTGGTGTGAGGGAAGCCGAGTAAGCTCCTCTGGGGAGAAAGGAGGGAGATGTCTGTCCAGATGGAGACGGTAACCATTCCAGACGACCTGGAGGACCCAGGTGTCCAATGTGATGACCTCCTACTCGGAGGCGAAAAGGGACAGACGTCCTGCTACCGGCGGGAGCACTGCCAGGGGACGACAGGCCATGCACATGGCATCAAAACTCCGGAGCTGATTGGGGTGGCGCCGGTGGTTGGGCCTTAGGCTTACGGTGGCCCTGAGCTCTGCCCTTGCCTTGCCACTGGGCGTCGGCACTGGGGCAGCTGGATAGGGTGGGTAACCCTGGTAAGCAAGACCCTTCCTCTGAAAGAAGGGCTTCTTACTGTGCTGTTTCTTCCAAGGGAGAGACAAGGTTTTCCGAGAGAGATGGGTGCGGGTTACGAACTCCGTCTCGATTTCTGCTGCCTTGTCCTCTATGGGCTTACCAAACAGTTGTTCACCGAGGCATGGAACATCCAAGAGTTTCTCCTGGACCCATTGTTCCAGGTCCGAGGACTGGAGCCATGGTTGACGCCAGGCTCCGATGCCAGCTGCTGCCACCCGAGCGGAAGAGTTGAACCTGTCATATGCGGCACGAGAAAGGTATTTAGAGCAGTCCGTGACCGATCTCAGAAGGGTTTGGAATCTGAGAAGGTGGTCACCTTGGAGGCTCGCGGCAAAACTGACAAGCTCTTTGGTGAGATCGCGAAGGAACATACCCATATACAATTGGTATGCCTGGATGCGGCATGCTAGCACGGATCCCTTGTAGGCCTTACGCCCGAGGGCGTTGACGGCATGGGATTCCCTGACAGGCGGAACCGAAGAATGCGACTTCAGGCTCTTCTGTTTCCGCATCGCGGATTCCACTACCATGGAGATATGAGAAAACTGGGCCTTTCGAAAACCAGGTCGGCGTTGGACTCTGTACATGGCATCGAGTCTTTTACTGATGATAGGGACCGAGGCAGATGCTTCCCACATATGGAGGAGCTGCCGGGTCAGGATGGACGGCACAGGGACCATTAGAGACTCCCTTGGAGGGGACTCATATTGCAAGATGCCCAGTTCCTCCGCCCTTGGCTCTTCCTTGGTCTGCGTGGGCAGATTGAGGGCCCGAGCTATATCCCGCATGAATACCAAAAAATAGTTATCTTCGGGGGACAACTGCCTTTGTGAGATGGGTGGGGACGGGTCCGAAGGAAGGTCCTGATGTGCGCGGGTTTCGGGGGATGTGTCCCCATCCGATTCCCAGTCCGATAGGTCAGAGAATGACTATGAGTTACGCTGATCCACATGTCTGGTGGCCGAGGCCCGCTTAGAACCGGCGGCACTGACTCTGGACGACCTCGACCCCGAGGAATGGGATGGGAGCGAGACCGGTGCCGAGGACCCTCACGAGGCCCATGGCTCTCGGGGGTTTCCAAGGCAGTTTTTGGGACCACAGTCAAGAGACCCTCGGTCTTGGGGCGCGAGCCAGCTGTGCTGGGCAAGAGTGCCTGCTGGGCAGCTAAGAAGGCAGAAACACTGCACTCTAGTGCCAGCATATGGAACTCCCACTCGGAAGTGGGTCCCTGGGACACCGACGCTGGGGTTACCGGGTCTGGCGTGGAGGAGAGGCAGTCCTCATCAGGACGACACTCCAGAGACCAGACGCCATTGATGGAGGCCCCTTGTCTGTACAAGGTACCTTTCAGGGCCGCTCCTTGTCCGACTCTCGGGAGTGCTGGGGAGGGCTAAGGGAATGAGCGCGAGACTGCTCACGCTTATCCGGGGCTCTCAACAGTGTCTTTGAGGTCTTCTTCTTACGCCGTTCCACCTCGAGCGAACCCTGGTCAGAGTGATGCCTGGAACGCGGAGTCACGGCGGGGGACCCCTCAAGTGGTGGATAGGAGGAGCGGGACACCACCAGGGACTCTGGTGCTGACCTACGGAAAATGTTGTCTGATTTCTGCTTACGGCTTTGATGGGCCTTAGCAGACATTTTCTTGCAAAGTGAACAGAGCTCTAGGTTATGGTCAGCCCCCAGGCACCGCAGACAACAGTTGTGGGTTTTTGGAGCATCTGTCACATTTTTTTAAGCCGGTGGCCATGGGGGCAAAAAGAGCCCCTGCGAGGTCGAAAACCCTCAAGGCCAGCAGGCAGAAAAGGGCGCAAAAAGGGCATGAAATATGAAAAAACTAGAAAAGGGAAAAATAGGGGTCCCCTGGCCCACAGCCGAAGTGGGGGCAATCGGGGAGGATGGGAGAGGACCGGTGCAACCGGAAAAAAGGGCCAAAGGACTGAGAAGAAAAAAACTTTTTCCGAGGGACAAGGACGTGCATCCGAAGGGCTCCACAGAAAAAGGGAGACTGAGCAAGATGGCACGCTTGGGTGGGAAGAGGACCACGCATGCGTGGCAGCAATCTCAAAGGCTTTCTTTGAAAACTGGGGAATTTCTCCGCGCAGGCTCCTTCAGTGCCGACGTCATCCATAAGTGAGGACTGACTTCCTGCTTGTTCTTAGAGAACGTCTTTTACATGTGTCTGTACAATGCTGCTTATGCCTTGTAGTGCTATACAGATAAGTAGTAGTAGTAGTACTGTATGCATTATACAGAAACAAATGCCTTCAGCTTAAGTTCCAAACTCACCTAGTAGTTGTCAGAAGTGGGGAGATCTGCCTCCACTACCTGAAAGGAGAGCCCCAGAAATGATAACCCAGCCATGGGCAGTAGGGGAGATCAGGCCCTGCCCCCCTAAACGTATGATTGTATATGTTATCATTTTTAAGAACACTTGGAGGTGTGGATTTGTTTTAGTGGTAAGATCTCCATATACAGCCATATATGGACTTCTTTTTTAAGATAACCCCTTTCCATTACACCCCTAATGAAGGCCGCAGCCAAAACATGGCCATGTAGGGTAGACTGGAAACAACAAACTTATCCTGACAAGTATTTTGTCATCATGAGCTTGTATCTAAGTTGGATTATTTCTGAAATCATACCAGGGCATCCAGGCTCTTGTGAATGCCCCTGACATGCCTATAAATAAAATAAATACCATGCCCGTTCTTAGTTGAATATCCTCGCACCGGGGATATCTTTGCAACTGCTTTCTAAAATGGCTCTGGAGACATTTCTATCCATGCCCATTTTCAGATATCCAAAGCACACAGTGGGCTTCTAAAATGACCCCCATGATATAATCTATTTTTTCATATTGCCTTTTGGAATAGGCTGTCACTTTTACAATGGTTGGAAATGGAAAGCAACAAGAGCGGAGCTAAATGTGTGATTTGGAAAGATATGAGGGCAGAAGAATTTGGAATGGAAATATGCATAATATTTTGAAGAGTTTCAGGAGAAAAAGAATGGTATTTAGAGCCTTTCTCATCCCTATGTTGGGCACTATCCAAGGTAAGTAAGGGCACTATTAGCTTCATGCCTAATGGATACTTTCTCTCAACATTTTTTTGAGAAGAATGTCTGTTAGTGGTTTAATTTTTAGCAGCATTTCCCACTTTTTGCTTGCTTATAGCAAAGTTTCTAATCTTGAGAAATATGTCTGATTCCTGATTCTGTAGAGATAGCATAACAGTTGACCTAAACTCAAAAAGTGTAATATAGGATATATAGGGAGGGGAAAAAGGAAACTGATGCCGGCTATGACAAAATTAAACTTAGAGACAACTATTCTAACAACCAAGGAAGAATGGGGCATGATCTGGATTTACATATCATTCTGTATTGCGAAGCATTTGTGAACTATAATACAAAATTGTATACATAATGCAATATAAAGTCTTCATACTCTTGGGACTTTGGGCAAGTCACTTAAACCTTCATTGCCTCAGGTAGAAAATTAGATTATAAGAGAAATATCTACTGTACCTGAATGTAACTCAACTTGAGCTACTACTGAAAAAGCATGTGCTAAGTCCCAAATAAATTAATTAAAAACATTTCAAAGTGCCAACATAAAACAGCCAAAAGCTTTCAAAGTTCATAAAAATCCACCACAGTTGACGCTCTATACCATTCTGTGTTATCATCTGTTAGGGTTTTCTCTATAGTCATCTTTGTAAAGGGGTTGCCTGTAATAGGATTCCCCAGGAAGCACATATTTTATTAGCTATTGATTGTGACCTGTTTTACTCCTCAGTCTATATAGTTAGGCGGAGTTTGGTCTTTTGTTACTTGTTACAAATTGATGTTTTATTTTTATTATAAACTGCTTTGATGGTTGTTGAAAGGTGATTATAAACTTTCTGAAACCCCTCAAAGGGAACATATTTTAATAGCAAACCTGCTGTTCCCAGAGATAGCGTAGCTACTCACCTGTAACAGGTGATCTCCGGGAACAGCAGGAATTTAGTCTTCACATATGGGTATCGTCGGTACTGACGGAGCCTGCGCGGGAATGCTCCCCAGCATCCAATAGGAACGCTTTTGGGAGCATCCCTCAGCACATGCGCACTGCCTTCCTGCCTTTCCAACTGTCCCTCTTCAGTTAAGTTTGTAGCTGAGTGAAAGGATAGAGGGAGAGAGGAAAGAGACAGAGAGACAACTCTTAGGGGAGGTGGGTGGGTTGTGAAGACTAAATTCCTGCTGTTCCTGGAGATCACCTGTTACAGGTGAGTAACTATGCTATCTCCAGGAACAAGTAGGAATGTAGCTGAAGATGCCAGAGAGATAGCCCCAGGAAGCTGCCACCCAAGTAAGGTGGGCCAGTTAGGATTTTGGGAGGTTTATGACCAATCCCAAGTATTGAAGGATTTGCATTGTGTGAGACAGTGCAGATCTGGCTTCTGGAACCGTGGGGGCTCGAATGAGCCAGTCGTCCAAGTAAGGGAAGATGAATATCCCCAGGGTTCGCAGAAATGCACCTACTACTGCCATGCATTTCATGAATACTCTTGGTGCCGAAGCCAGACCAAAGGGAAGAACCCTGTATTGGAAATGTTTTCCCTTTAAAAGGAATCGTAAGAATTTCCTGTGATCTGGATGGATCAGAATGTGAGTATATGCATCCTTTAGATCTAGAGAACAAAGCCAATCCTGACTTTGAAGGTATGGCAGAAGAGTTCCTAGAGAAATCATTTTGAACTTTTCTCAGAACAGGTATTTGTTCAATTCTCTGAGGTCTAGAATGGGTCTGTGTCCTCCTGTTTTCTTTGGAATAAGAAAACAGGGGGAGTAGAACCCTGCACCCTGATGAAGAATGGACACTTCCTCTATTGCTCCTTGAGCAAGGAGTGTTGAGACCTCTTGATCCTATTTTTTTTTGCTGACGATATCCTCCTGATTCACCATACATCACCTCTAGCTCCTGATCTCTCGCTCCTCAACAATTGTCTCATTTCCATTGCCACCTGGTTCCGTGAAAATTTTCTTATCGTTAACCCCTCTAAATCAGCAGCTATCTGGTTCACCTTCGGAGCTCCTCCACCCACCCTGTCACTGTTTATGTCCAATTCACCCATCCCCCTGGTCTCAACCCTCCGCTATCTTGGTGTTACTCTGGACTCTTCACTCTCGTTTCATCAGCACATCTCAGGAGTGGTGCGTAGTTCCTTTTTCCATCTCCGCAGAATCAGGTCTGTTCGCTCTCTTCTCCCACCCACGTCCCTTACCACTCTTGTTCTCTTCTTTGGTGATTACTCGGCTCGATTATTGTAATTCCTTACTCTCAGGTCTCCCCCAATACCAAATTCGAAGACTGCAATTAATTCAAAACACAGCCGCACGTCTCCTTACTTTCTCCTCACACCAGGACCCCATCGCCCCATGCCTTCTCTCCCTTCACTGGCTTCCTGTTAAGGTACAATTTGTGTATAAGTTACTCACTATCACCCATAAGGTTCTCGATACTAACACTCCCCAGTATTTAGCTGATCTCATCTTTCTTCAACCCACTCCTCGCATGCTCCGCTCGGCATACGGCAACCGCCTCTTCCTGCCGTCACCCACCCAGGCCCACCTCGAATCCACCCGACACGCTGCCTTTTTCTTTATAAGTCCCGCCCTTTGGAATTCCCTTCCGTGTTCTATTCGTACTGAAGCATCCTTTCCCCAGTTTAAAGCCCTTCTCAAAACACACCTTTTCTGTCAAGCCTTTGATCTTCCCACTCTCTCTAGCCATTCATAACTTGCTCATTTTCTATCATTCAACATCATGGGTTCTCCCGCTCACCCACTTCCTTGTGTCTCTTCCCCTAGTGTTTGTCTGATTCTTTTCCTCTGTCCTTCTCTTTCTCCCTCCCTTTCCTATCACTTTCCTATTAATTTAATGGCGTTCCTTTTCTCCCTGTATTTTCCTGCAGCCCGTGTTTTTTTTTTTATTGTACACCGCTTTAATGCCTCAGGCCTAGGCGGTATATCAAATGTTGTAAATAAAGATAAAGAATAAAGATAAAGATAGACTGCCTGTAGAGGTTTGGGAATTGAACTGTCTTATGATTGTAGGAGGGGACATACTGTGAAAATGAAGCTTGTACCCCTCTCCGACAATGGACAAAGTCCAGTTTTCTGTTATTTGGTGCCATCTGTTGGCAAAATGACACAACCTCCCTGGAATGTTTAGGGGTTCTGGCCCCTTCAGAGGCAGGAAGGCTAAGTTCTCTATGAAGGAGTCAAAGCCCTTGAGGGGGCTGAGCCGGTGGAGCTGGTTGAGCTCTAAGGCCTTTTGGCTTCTTTTGTCTGGATTATTGTTGTTGACCCTTCTGGGCAACTTGACCCTGAGCTTGCCCTTGCTGGGTATAGGATGGATAAAACGTCCTCTTTTCGCTGAAAAGGGTTTTTTATAGGGTTTCTTTTTGGCTGGGGTGGCTGTAGATTTTGACAATCTGTCTAAAGTGAGATTGTCAGTATCTATTTCATTAGCCTTCTCCTGCCAATTCTTGCTAAAGAGGTTTTCTCCTGTGCAAGGGATGTTTCCCAATTTATCCTGTACCCAAATCTCCAAGTCTGATGCCTGAAGCCAGGCAATCTGACGTGCACCAATGGCAATAGCAGAGGTTCTGCTGATGCATCCAAAGTAGTCAAAGGCTGCATGGTTTACAAACTTGGAGACATTTTGAGCATGCTTGACCAGAGTGAGAAAGTCCTGTCGTTTGTCCTCAGGGAGAAGGGGGCTCATAAGCTCCAAATCTCCTGTGACCTCTTTGAGGAACATTCCCATATATAAAATATATGAGCTGATCCTAGCTGAAAGCATGGAAGCCTGAAACGTTTGACGCTCAGAAGCGTCAAGGGTCCTGCATTCATGACCTGGAGGACTGGATGCATGTCTCTTTGCACTTTTCATCCTACGCATGGCTGACTCCACTACCATTGAATGGTGTGGCAGCTGAGTCTTTTGAAAACCAGGACATGGTAGAACTCGATACATGGTATCGAGTCTCCTAGAATGAGGAGATGTGGTCAAAGGTGTCTCCCACATTCTGAGCATCAAATCATGAAGAATTTCATGAATGGGCAGAGTGGCTGCTTCCTTGGGAGCCTTAGGGTATTGGAGAATTTCCAATTCCTTTGCTCTAGGTTCTTTTTCAGGAGCTACCGTGATTGAAAGGCCTCGGGCCACATCACGAATAAAATCCTGAAAAGACATGTCTTCCGGAGGAGACATTCTGCGTTGGGGAGAAGAGGAGTCTTCCGGGAGAAACACTCTGGTACTGGCAGAATTATCAGAGTCATCGGAATCGGAGGATTCCAAGTATCTCTGATCCCGATGTTCATGCAAAGCACGGTCTCAGTATCGATCGAAGTCGGTACCGAATGGGTCCGGTACCAATCTGTCGATGCCAGAAAAAGTCTGCATGGGAAGAATTCCCACTGGGGCCGGTACCGTCGGTGCTGGTACCAGTATCTGTACCGGTGCTGGTACCGGCATCAGTACCGGTTGAACCACTGGTGTCAACGGTACCGCAGCTGTAAGGAGAGCTCAAGACTGCGTTCGATAGCGAGGAATCTCTGGTCTATCGACGCTGCCGATGCCTGGGTATCGGTACTGGTAAAAGCGGCCGGAAACCCTGAGCATGGCACCAGTAGTTCTGCCGAGGTCGAAGCCTCGAGAACATCCTGGAACCCCGTTGATGCTTTGGAGGCTGAAGCCTCCCGCCGGGGCTGTTTTGCCATTGTACTTTCCTCAAGGGCAATGCCAATGGCCTCTCGATGCTTTTAAGGAGAGCTACCTGGGGAGCAGTGGCTGTGGAGGACCGGAGCTGTAGCCTGCCGAATACCGTGTTGGTGGAGCACGCTGGATCAGCTGCACGTTGTTGGCCCTGACGTCATCGGGGGCCTTTAAATTGAGCTCTAGAACAGCAGTTCCTGGGAGCAGTGGCTGTGGAGGACCGGAGCTGTAGCCTGCTGAATACCGCGTTGGCGGAGCACGCTGGATCAGCTGCACGTTGTTGGCCCAATATAGTATAGGGGGTGAAGTACTTTTGTCCACTAAAGAAGAGCGGGACCTAGGTGTGGTTGTGTCTGATGATCTTAAAGTAGCTAAACAGGTAGAAAAGGCGACGGCAAAAGCTAGAAGGATGCTTGGGTGCATACGGAGAGGAATGGCTAGCAGAAAAAAGGAGGTGATAATGCCTTTGTATAAGTCTTTGGTGTGACCTCATTTGGAGTATAGTGTGCAATTCTGGAGACTGCACCTTCAAAAGGATGTGAACAGGATGGAGTTGGTGCAGAGGGTGGCTACTAAAATGATTAGTGGTCTTCATTATAAAGCATATGAGGACAGACTTAAGGATCTTATTATGTACACCTTAGAGGAAAGGCGGGATAGAGGTGATATGATTGAGATATTTAAATACCTCCGTGGTATAAATGTTCAGGGAGAGAGCCTCTTTCAATTGAAAGCAAGTTCTGCTACGAGGGGACATGGGATGAGGGTGAAGGGAGATAGATTCAGGAGTGATATGCGGAAATATTTCTTTACGGAAAGAGTAGTGGATCCGTGGAATAGTCTCCCAGTGGAGGTGATAGAGATGAGGACAGTAACTGAATTCAAAAAAGCATGGGACAAACACAAAAGATCTCTAAAGGTAAAAAGGGGACTGTTGTAGTTGTTATGGAAGGACAGACTAGATAGGCCGTGTGGTCTTTTTCTGTCGTCATATTTCTGTTTCTATGTCATCGGGGGCCTTTAAATTGAGCTCTAGAGCAGCGGTTCCTGGGAGCAGTGGCTGTGGAGGACCAGAGCTGTAGCCTGCCGAATACCGCATGGGCGGAGCACGCCGGATCAGCTGCACGTTGTTGGCCCTGACGTCATCAGGGGTTTATATTGCCACTAGTACCGCGGTTTCGCGGTCGTGTTTTGAAGGGCTGCGTTTAAAGGGGCTTATCTGCCCCTTGAGCGCCCCTTCAGTGCATGAGGAGCAAGGAGTGGAGCTCGAGGAATGGGCAAACGGAAGAAGAGGCCTTTAAATGTGAGTACTGTAAATCCGTCGAAATCTGTGAAAGTATTTGGCCCTATGGATAAGCATTTAACCTCCTTGGAGGGGTCTGGAGTTCCATCACATGAGGCCCCCAGGCCTCCATCTCCTGTGGATAATTCCTCTGCTTCTTTGGGGGATATTAGCTCACCCCTGCATATTGGTCAGAATTCTTTGGGCCCAGTGACGACTTCTCCTAATCAGGAGGAGCAGTCTTGTTTGCCGGAGTTACCATCTGTGCCTGCCTCTCCTTCGGTAGTGACTGATATTGTGGTAGTTCCAATGGCACGTATCCTTCAAACCCCAGGAACTAATGCTGTGGCCCAACAGGTTTCTGGAACTGCTTTACCTGTGGACATACAAAATATATCCTTATCCGATGTGTGGCAAGTCCTCTCGCGGATTGAAATGTCTTTATCATCTGTTGTTTTACAATATTCTGAGTTTTCTAAAGAAACAGTTGCAAAACTTTCTCAACATGAATCTCAATTGGCTGTTCTAGATAACCAGTGTAAGAAATTGGATCAACAAGTTTTATCGTTACAGAACGTTAATGTATCGTTTATTAAAGATAGTATTTCCTTGCATACCCAACAGCAATTGTTAAAAAATACTCTGAAGGCTAAAAATATTAGGTGCTTAAATTTTCCCTGTACCCGTTTACTATCCCCTCAGATTTTATTTGATAAATATTTGACTGAAATTCTGGGGTTTCAAGAGGATACTAAACCTAAAATTAATAAATTGCATTATTTGCCTCAAATGGCAGCTAATCCTGGTGTTCTCCAGGGAGCTGCTGCCTTGTCCTTACTTGATTCAGTAGATGTTTCTGAATTTATTGAGTCTTCATCTGATCTGATCTCTACTAAGTCAACTGTTTTGGTATCCTTTAATTCGGAGATAGATAAGAATATGGTTATGCGGTTATATTTCCAGAACAAAAATGTTAATTTCTGCGGGGGGATAATAAATTTGTTCCCTGATGTATCCAGGCAGACGCAGCTGCGACACAAGGCTTTTATTTCTTTAAAGCCTCGTGTTTTGTCTATTGGTGCTACTTTTTTTTATTAATTTCCTTGTAAATGCCTGGTCACATTGAATGGAACTAAATATGTCTTTTTGGATATATCTTCCTTAGAAACATTTTTAGATACTCATTGTCCTTAAGGAAAGTAATTTTGTCTTAATAATGATCTACCAGTATGCTAGAAAAATTGAGTTATATTTGTATAAATGGATACTGATTCCTGTTCTCTGCACCTTTATTTTATTTTTCCTGCTTATGTATTGCTTGGGAAGCAATTTGTTGATGTGCTCCCTGAGATGTGGACTTTTATGTTTATAATTTCTCTGCTTTATTGGATTTCTGTATTATCTTGAAATATTCAATAAAAATGATAAATTATGAAGGAGAGCTACCCTTTGAGGACCGGCTCTTATGTTTAGTTACCTGAGATCCATGGGAGGAAGACGAGGCTCTTGAAGACATCGATGCAATGGACCTGGTATCCGAAGAAAAGAGGGTACCGAGCTTTGCAGCTCGGTTCTGTCTTCCTCTTTTAGTCATCCCCATACAGGAGGAACACTCAGATAGAGAATGGTCAGGGCCTAAACATTTTAGACACCAGTCATGGGTGTCGGTGACGGAGATGGTACCGCCACACTTAGTACATTTTTTAAAACCACTAGCTGGTTTTTCCATCTTTTGGGAAAAATGGGGCCTAATGCCCAAAATGGCGCCTAGCACCAAAAGAAAAGGTTTCTGAAGAGAAACAGTTCAAATATATATATATATATATTTTTTTTTTTTTTAAAAGAAGAAAGAAAGAACCGGCGGTATCGGTAGGTGTTGTGCGGAGGCAGGCGCGACCATAAGAAAACAAGTTTAAAGAAGAAATTTTCTGCAGTGACAGGGTGTGTGTCCTGTCGGCTCCGCGGAAAATGAAGAACTGAAGAGGGACAGTTGGAAAGGCGGGAAGGCAGCGTGCATGTGCTGAGGGATGCTCCCAAAAGCGTTCCTATTGGACGCTGGGGAGCGTTCCCGCACAGGCTCCGTTGGTACTGACAATACCCATATGTGAAGACTACATTCCTGCTTGTTCCTGGAGATCACCTGTTACAGGTAAGTAAGCGTAGTTACTCAACTGTAACAGGTCTTCTCTGGGGACAGCAGGAATCAGTCCTCACAAATGGGTGACATCAGCGCCAACGGAGCCCTTGTGGAAGCATCTCCCCAGCTTTCAAAGAAAGCCTTTGGGAGATGCACCACACATGCGTGGTCCTCTTCCCACCCGAGGGTACCATCTTGCCTCAGTCTAATGACATAGCTAAGAGTGCAAAATATGGTAAAGAAGCAACTCCAAGGGGAGGAGTGAGGGTTTTGAGGACTGATTCCCGCTGTCCACCGAAAACAACCGTTATAGGTCACTAACTACGCTTTCTCTGGTTAAAAGATAGAAAGTAGAGGGTTGGGCTAAATGGCCAATTTTCCCAAGGGAGAAAGGTGAATAGGTGAATAGGCCAATTTTCCCAAGGGAGAAAGGTGTACTCCAGGGATCTGTGCTGGGTCCGCTGCTTTTTGACATATTCATAAATGACCTGGAAAGTGGAATAACGAGTGAGGTTATCAAATTTGCAGATGACACAAAACTATTTAAAGTTGTTAAAACCCAAGAGGATTGTGGAAAATTGCAAGAGGATCTTGATAAATTGGAAGACTGGGCATCAAAATGGCAGATGAAATTTAATGTGGACAAGTGCAAAGTTATGCACCTAGGGAAGAACAACTCAAACTATGGTTACACGATGCAAGGTTCCACATTAGGAACCACCACCCAGGAAAAAGATTTAGGCGTCATTGTGGATAACATGTTAAAACCCTCAGCCCAGTGTGCAGCGGCGGCCAAGAGAGCAAATAGAATGCTAGGTATCATAAGGAAAGGAATGGAAAATAAAACAAAAGATATTATAATGCCTCTATATCGTTCCATGGTGAGACCGCACCTTGAATATTGTGTGCAATTCTGGTCGCCGTATCTTAAAAAGGATATAGCGAGAGATCACGTGATGCGTTGAGGACAGCAGACGTGTGCTGCATATGCTCCAGTCCCCCGCGACTCAAACCGGCAGATTATCGTGATTTGAGCGAGTTATTCCGCTGTAAATTGCCTCGGCCGCCTTCTCTTACCTCCTGGGCTTCAGATTCCAGACCGGATTGCCGGGATCTGGATGGCAGCATCGACAAAAACGACTCGGCGGGAGCGAGAGCGAGTGGCCTCTGCGGCAAAAATGGCCGACAGTAATATCCTGGCCCGCTCCCCGTCGTCACCGGCCTTTCTGGAGGAGGTGTCTGCTGCAGTGGCTGATGCGCTCTCTAATCAATTTGCCGCTCTCCATGAAAAAATGGACGCCCTTCAGAGTTTGGCCGGAGCTCTGGGGAGTCGCGTCCAGGAGGCCGAGGAGCGTATTGGCAAGGCGGAGGACTCTATTGAGAAGGCCACTCAGGAGTTGTCAACGCTGAAGGCCCAGGTATTGGCACAGGCGGCTAAAATCGATGACCTAGAGAACAGGTCGCGAAGGAACAACCTGCGACTAATGGGCATCCCCGAAACGATTGCAGATAAAGATCTCAAGCGCTACGTGGAGACTCTGCTCTCCCAGCTCTTTGCGGGCAGTTTGGAGAGCGGGGATCTACTAATAGAGCGGGTTCATCGCGTCGGTAGTAAGCAATCTCGAGACCCCCGGCCGCGGGTTGTTTTGGCCAAATTTCTTCAGTATCCGCAGAAAGAGGAGATCCTTCGAGCCGCCCGCCAACGGAATGGACTTACCTATGAGAACTTTACTCTCCGGATTGCCCAAGATTATTCGGTCTCCCTCAGCCAGAGAAGGAGAGCGTATGCCCCTCTCTGCAAAAAATTGTTGTCAGCCAACATAAAGTTTTCGGTTCAATATCCTGCCCGCCTGCATGTGTTTCACGGAGGGGCTCATCGGGTGTTTGACTCGGCGGAGGAGGCCACAGCATATGTCGAGCGTGTTGCTCGAGAGGGGAGCGCTTCTACCTCAAGCTCCTAGTTGGAGGGCTGTGTCGGTGACTGGGGCTGAAATTGGCTTCTGTTTTGGGGGGTCCCCGAGATGGATATTGGACCGGGTGTGCTGCGACTGGGAGAGCTTGGGGAGCCCCCTCCCTCCAAAGAGAGCTGGCCGGAGCCCGCTGCGTACATTGACCTGGACCGAGCCAGCAGAGTTGGATTACCGGACCCAGACTTCCCCCCATGAGCCTGCAGGAGAGTGTGGGAGTGGAGCGGGATCCCCATGTGGCTCTGCTCTGGGGAGAACACGTGGCTAGGCCTGCACTTGGCTCGGACACTAACGCTGTGTACAGTTGCTTGATAAAGGTTGTTTAGTTTAATTCTTCAATAATTTAGGCGCAGCTGGACTTTGGTTCGCCCGTTCACTATTGCTGAGTGAGTTGTTTCCTTTGTTTCTTTGCACTAGAACTTTGTCATTGTCACCTTATCTGTGCCCTGAGGCCTGGGGGGGAGGGACCCTTGGCAATCGGGACTGGATTTTTGACGGGGCGAGAAAGGGGACTGGGGGGGCATAGAGGGGATCATAGAGGAGACGAGTTGGGGGGGTGGTAGAGGGGGGGAGGGATGTTGTGAGTGAGCTGGAGGGGGGGGAGGAGGCGGGAGATAGCTGGGCCTCAGGGGGAGGGGTATTGGTAGAAGAGCAGCTATGTGTTAGGGGGGAGTGGAGGGAGGCCCCTGGACCCGGTTTCTCCCCCTCCTGTCATCCACAGTTATGTTGGGTTGGTTGGGTCCCTTCCACGGTCGAGGGGGTGGGGGAGAGGGGGGGCTCCCTGGAGCTAGATGATCAACCAGGGGGTGGGGCCCTTCTGTCCGGGGGTGGCCTCTTGGCTCTACCAAAGTCATGGTAGGGTCTGGGGGGAGGGGAGATGGGGTGTGGTAGGGGATTGGGGTTTTTTTTTTTGCTCATTTCTTTATTCCTGTTTATGTCACGACCTAGTTTCTGGAGGGGATCCAATGTACCGTGTGCTCAGTTATTAAAATGACTCTCTCAAGGTGCATGGCAGTCATAGGATACTATATAAGGTACTATGTATGTTCTATGCCAGGATGTGTTGCTTTTGTGTATTGCCTGGGCTTTGTTGGGTGGCGGGTTGACGGGAGGGGGGGTGCCCCCCCCTTTTTTGTATGCCACTTGCTTTTCTGTTTCTCGCTCCTTGCCCCTGGAGCTCGGGCTCCTTTGTACCCCGAGCTGTAGGAAGAGGAGCCGCGGGAGACTGGACGCATCCAGGTGATCTCTGAAGGTAGTTTAGCTACCTGGGTGCAGTTAGGTGGACGATGAGATGCCACTATGTGGTGGGGGGGGGTAGGGGGGGGAGGGGAAGGGGGGACATGATCGCGCCCGTGCGGGAGTCTTTCTTTTTGGGAATCACTGTTCTCGAAGAGCGTGGGGGGAGCCTCAGGCTGGGGGGGCTCTCACTGAACTATTGTATAGTTTTTTTGGCAACGTACTGGTTTCCACCTATAGTGCCCTGAGGATTATTTCCTGGAAAGTGTGTGGGTTAGGAAGCCCAACGAAGCGCTCAAAGGTGCTGCAGGCCCTGGCCAGACATAAAGTTGACATAGCTATGCTGCAGGAGACCCATCAGTCGGCTGTGGAGCACCGTAAATTGAACTGGGCGTGGGTGGGGCAGGTCTTTGGGGCCCCGGCGACAGGGAAAAAAGGTGGAATTGTTATTTTGATTCATAAGAATGTAAGGTTTGATATAGTGAGAGAGGTTCTTGATCCTTCTGGGAGATTTCTGCTCGTGCATGGTATGTTGGATGGTAAACTGGTGACCCTGGGGAACCTTTACTCACCTAATGTCTTTGAACCTGGGTTTTATACCAGGCTGGCCTCCAAATTGGAGCTTTTACCGGACACTCCTGTAATCCTGGGGGGAGATTTTAATGGAGTGATGGACGTGGAATTGGATACTACTTCTGGGGGGTCGTGGGAACGGCGACAATCCACCAGGGCGATCCTGCGGCTGTGCACAAGTATGGGGCTGGTGGACCCGTGGAGGCTGCTGCACTCTACGGAGAGGGACTTTACACACCAATCGCGGGCCCATGGCTCTTTGGCACGCATTGACTACTTGTTGGTCACGGGCGCTCTGTTTGCCGCAGTTCGTGATGCTCGGATTGGGCCGGGGGAGATCTCCGACCACGCGATCATCTGGTTAGACCTTCAATGGGGGGAGGTGCGGCCTACGACCCATTTATGGAGATTTCCCCTAGACCTTTATACCGATACTCATTTTCGTGCCTTTCTGCGGAAGCGCTGGCAGGAGTTCGAATCGGACTATAGCAGCCATCAAGAGGATCCTGAATTGGTCTGGGAGACTGCAAAGGTGGTACTCCGTGGAGACATTATAGGTTTTCAGGCTCGGAAGCGGAGATTAATGGCGGAGCGTATTATTCGATTGGAGAAGGAGGTCGTGACACTGCGGAGACTCCTTGCCCGGCATCCGACTGTTGCATACCGGAAGCAATTGGTAAAGACTCAGACATTGCTGAATGAGGTCTTGCACCAACGTGCAAAAAAATCCGTTTTATATTACCGTTACAGGTTGCATACTCAGGGGGATAAACCTGGGAAACTGCTGGCTCGCTGTTTGCGGGGTCCCCGGGGATCCCGCTTAATCACGGCTTTAAGAGACGAAGGGGGAGTGTTGCATAGGTCTAGTCCTCAGATTGCTAAGGTGTTTAAATCCTTTTTTCAGACTCTTTATGCCGCAGATCCGGATTCCCCCCAGGAGCGGCGGGATTATTTCACAGACTTGAATCTTCCTCACTTAACGAAGGTGCAAAGAGAACAGTTAGATCAACCGATTACGGTGCGTGAAGTGCAGACAGTAATATCTAAGGTGAGTTGCTATAAATCTCCTGGGCCTGATGGGCTGGGAGTGGAGTTTTATAAGATTCTGAGTGACCTGATTTCTCCGTCTCTCCTTGCGGTGCACACTCGTCGAGCTGCCCAAGGCTCCTTTCGGTGGGGTGCTAACCAAGCCCATGTTACTCTTATTCCGAAGCCGGGGAAGGACCCGATGAGTGCAGCATCTTATCGTCCGATTTCGCTGCTTAATTTCGATCTCAAGATACTTGCCAAAATATTGGTGGAACGGTTGGCAGGGGTTCTCGACCAGCTGATTCATCCATCGCAAGTTGGTTTCGTGAAACACCGCTATGCAGTACATAACTTGAGGAAGATTGTGGCATCGCTCGAGTGGGTGAAACGCAAAGCTCAGCAGACTTTACTTATAAGCTTTGACGCAGAAAAGGCCTTTGATAGGGTTAGCTGGTCCTATCTGGAAGACCTGCTCCCGCGATACGGCCTGGGGGAGTCCTTTTGTAAAATGGTGAGCTGTTTATATGCCGATCCTCAGGCCGCGATTCTGTGTAATGGGCTGCTCTCCGAGGCCTTTCCCCTTAGGAGGGGCACTAGGCAGGGCTGTCCCTTGTCCCCTCTTCTTTTCATATTGTCCCTTGACCCCCTGATCCGCAGGGTGGAAGGCTCACGTGAGATATCGGGCGTGGCCATGGGTAGGCAGGTCTTCAAAGTGTCGGCCTTTGCGGATGACCTGTTAGTACATCTGTCAGCCCCCCAAGATTCGTTGCCGGTGCTTTTGCGGGTTTTTCAGGCCTTTGGTCGGGTTGCCGGCTTTTGTATTAATCGTGAGAAGTCGGTGGCCCTAGATGTGTCAGGTTGTGTGCGGCCGGAGTGGCGGGGCGTGTTCCCCCTTAGATGGGCTGACGACTCTTTTGTATATCTGGGGATCGTCTTAACGTCCCAGTCAGCGCAGCTATATAAGGTTAATTTACACCGGGTAATGACTAAACTACGAGTTTAGCTGCATACGTGGAGCTCCCTCCCCTTGTCTTTATCCGGGAGAATTGCAGTCATTAAGATGGTAGTCCTTCCTCAGATACTTTACTGGCTGCAAACTCTCCCGGTGTGGGTCCTGCGGCGGGATTTGCTCCGACTCGAAAGGATGTTGAAAGGTTTTTTGTGGAAAGGGGCGAGAGCCCGCATACCGATGGTGCGACTGAGAGGGGGCTGGCACCAAGGGGGCATGGGGCTTCCAGATCTGAGGGCCTATGCCCTGGCCTGCCAGGCTCGGCATTTGGGAGACTGGCTGGGTGGGACTGAGGTATTTACGCCGCGGCGGGTCGAGGAGGCTTGTGTCGCGCCGTTTTCCTTGTTGGCCCTTTTGCATCAGGAGGACCACTTGTTGCCATCTTACATTACTGATAGTGTGTTGTTGGGGGCCGTGCGACGGACTTGGCGCCAGTTTAATATATTCTGGAAGCGAAGTTGGAAAATTTCCAGTTGGCTCCCGTTCCAGGGGAATGTTCACTTCACACCGGGTACGGAGACTGCCCCTTTGCGTGCTTGGGCAGCGAAAGGGATTCGTACTATAGGACACGTGGTGGATACTTTGGGGCGCTGTAAGCCTTTTTCGGCTCTTAAGGCGGAATATGGCCTGGATTCGGGGCACCTATTCTCATTCCTGCAGCTTTCACATTACGTGACTTCCTTGCCGGCGGATGAGCTTCATGCAGACCGCTCGGCGCAGATAATAGAATTTTTTGATCTGGGAGGGGACTTTGTACCGTCTATACGGCGCTTAAAACTACGGTTAGATGAGTTTCGGCAACTACCGGACTACCGGTCTGTGGAACTTGCGTGGGCTACAGAGTTGCAGTGTGAGGTTCCCCCAGGAACTGTTCTTACGGGCCTTCGACGTATGGCCCCTTTGGTAGAGGGGGTGCGGTGGCGAGAGATCCATTTTAAATCACTGACTAGGGTATATTTCTCACCGCGGCGAGCCTTTCATAGCCGTTTGACGGTAGATGGCAGTTGTCCAAGGTGTTCGGCACCTATGGCTACCCTTCTGCATATGTGGTGGAGTTATCGGCACATACGTTCCTATTGGACACGGATCTCTACATACATGCAAGCTTTGCTGGGTCAACAGGTGAGGTGGGATGCCTTATTTGTCACTTTGGATTGCCTGGGACTCACCTCACCCAAAGGTAAATGGGGGAGGTTATTGGTGCGTAAGGCCTGTTTGGTGGCTAAGGGGCCTTTGCTCCACCGGTGGCGAGAGCAGGGACCGCCGTCCTTCTGGGAATGGCGGAATAAGTTTCATCAATTGATGTTGCATAAGTGTTGGAGTGCTCGGGGTAATCTCGCGTGATGGCTTACCTTTAGTTCGGTGTGGGATCCCTACATTCAGCAGTTGGGTTCTCGAAGTCGCAATGAAGTTTTACAATGGGCGATTTCCAAGTAACGACTGTTGATGTTGGCTGATTCGGTACTGGTGAGGTGGACGACCGGGTCGGTTTCCTTGGGAGGGCTCTTCGTCTGGGCGTGATCATGTCTCCTGGGGGCTGGGGTGGGGGGCGGTGGGTGGAAGGGGGTTTTTCTTGTTTTCTCTCACTGGAAAAATTTACACCTATTGTATATGTTGTCCCCGGATGTGGGGATCAGAAACCCACCCCACTCGGGGACTGTTGTGGCTGTTGGATTTTGCTGTGTTACCTTGGTGTTTAAATAAAGTTTTGAAAAAAAAAGGATATAGCGTTATTAGAAAAGGTTCAGAGAAGAGCCACCAAAATGGTAAAGGGGATGGAAGGATACTCCTATGAAGAAAGGCTAAAAAGGTTAGGGCTCTTTAACCTGGAAAAGAGACGACTGAGGGGAGATACGATAGAAGTCTATAACTTAATGAACGGAGTGGAACGGGTAAACATAGATCGATTGTTTACGTTATCAGAATATAGAAAGACTAGGGGACATGCAATGAAGCTACAGGGTAAACTATTTAAGACTAATAAAAGAAAATATTTTTTCACTCAACGTGTAATCAAACTCTGGAATTTGTTACCGGAGGATGTAGTAAAGGCTGTTAGTGTAGCTGGGTTTAAAAAAGGTTTGGACAAGTTCCTGGAGGAAAGGTCCATAAACCATTATTAAGAAGGGACCCAAGATATCAATGCTTGACCCAGTACAAGCATTGCGGAACCTGTACCTTTTGGGGGAAACTGCTAGGTACATATGACCTAGATTGGCCACTGTTGGAAACAGGATACTGGGCTTGATGGACCTTGGTCTGACCCAGAATGGCATATCTTATGTTCTTATGTTCTCCGGGAACAAGCAGGGAATCAGTCCTCATATATGGACTCCCCAGCTACAGGCTACCGAGAACCTGTACAAAACGCCATGGGTGACCAGAGAAGTGGAGCTGTGAACTGAAGCAGTTGAGTCCCAGCTAAGAGACTCTCGCAAGACCCAAGTGTCTGGCAGGGAACCAGCACACCGGTAGCCTAAACACAGAAGGTTCAGAAGGCAGGAGTTGCCTATATCCTAAAGAAATTACTGAGCACGGCCTAGCCGAAGGTGCTGTCCCGTTGGGACTCCCTCTCCAAGCAGTAGTGAGCTGCAAATTATGGATTGAAGACCAGGTGGTGGTCTGGCAGATTTCCGTCACAGGGATGGAACACAGATTTGCTACAGAGGCAGCCATGGCTCTGACATGGTGCGCCGTGACCCGGTGGTCTAGTGAAATCCCAGCCTGCTCATAAGCAAGGGCAATGCAGTCCACTACTCAAGTGGACAGAGTTTGCTTAGTCACTGGAAGTCCCAGTCGAATGGGGTCATAGGAGACAAAAAGCTGAGAAGCTTTGTGGTGGCCCTGACTCCGTGGTAGACATAAGGATGGGGCTCTCTTACTATCCAGAGTGTGGACAACAGTCGCGTGCCTTGCCGGCATGGGCCTCAGGAAGAAGATGGGGAGCACCACCTCCTACATGAGGTGGAAGGAGGACACCACCTTTGGCAGAAACTTGGGGTGTGTGCGGAGCAGCACCCTGTTCTTGTAGAACCTTGTGTAGGGCGGCTCTGCCATCAGAGCCTGGAGCTTGCTGACCCTGCAAGCCGATGAGTGCCACAAGAAAGACAACCTTCTAGGAGAGGTATCGCAGGTGGCAAGGAGCCAGGGGCTCAAACAGCGGCTTTGTGAGCTGAGAGCACACTGAAGTCCCAATCTGCCTTTGATGGGCAGACTGGGGGCTTGAACATAAGGCCCCGCAGGAAACGAGAGATAGGGCCCTCGACTGAGTGGTAGCCGCAATAGCACTCAGGTGCATTTTGAGTTGGACTTCAGTCCCACCTGGGATAGGTGGAGTAGGTACAGGAGCACCAGTTGCATTGAGCAGGAGAACGGGTTTGCCTGCCTCTCAGCGCACCACACTGAAAATCAGTGCCACTTGAAGGCATATGCCATTCTCATGAAGGCCTTGCAGGATGCCAGAAGAACCTCCTCCATGTCTCATGGGAGGTTGAAGAGAGCTAGAGCTACCCTTTCAGCAGCTGTGAGCAACAGGGACCCCAGGTTGGGGTTCAAGAGGGAGCCGCCCTCTTGTGAAAGACGTCTCGGGGGACGACCCAGGGGAATCAGAGGCACTGCTGACAGAGAAGTAGGGGGAATCAAGGCTGCCTGGGCTACTAGAATCAGTGATGCTGTGTTGCGCTGGACCTTGAAGAGGGTCTTGGCTACCAGCGGTGTAGGCGGGAAGGTGTACATGAGGAATGCATCTGCCATCAGCTGAGCAGGTGCAGCTGGTGGGAGCAGAAGCGGGGCAACTGCATGTTGTCTAGTGGCCTAGTGGTTAGGACATGGTACCTCAGGCCGGAGGGTTCAAGTCCCACCTGGGGACAGAAATCTCAGGCTGAAGGGACTGGGGTTTCTAGTCCTATAGGCACTCCTTATGGCCTTGGGCAAGCCACTTAACCCTCCATTGCCTCAGGTACACATAGATTGTGACCCTTTGTGGACAAGGGAAAATATCCAGTACCTGTTTTTAGTAATTACATAATGTAAACCGCTTTGATTGAAGGATAAGGCGATATAGAAAACTGGTTAAATAAATAAATAAAATGTTGTCCAGGTTGGCAAACAGGTCCACTAGGGGGACGCCCCAGAGATGGAAAAGCAGGGAGGCCACATTGGGGTCCAGGCACCATTCTTACAGCTGGAGGACTCTGCTCAGCCTGTCTGCCAGGGTGTTGTCCAGGCCCGGGAGGTAGATTGCCCGCAGGAGCATCCCGTTGTGTGCCGCAAATGAGGAGAGGCCTACTGCCTCTTGGCAGAGAGAGTATGACCCCATGCCCCCTTGTTTGTTGACAAAGAACATTGCGACTTGGTTGTCCATATGGACCAGCACTGATTGGTGCTGCAACCGGTGGCAAAAGGCTCAGAAGACAAGAGATATCTCCGAGCTCCAGGAGATTGATCTACAACTGACACTCCATCTGGGACCATGTGCCTTGGGTGCAGAGGTCCTCGTAATGAGCTCCCCATCCTCCAAGGGAGGCATTCTTAGTAAGGACCCTCTGGGAAGTGGTTGCCTGGAAGGGCATCCTGGCCTGAAGGTGGCAAGGGATCTGCCACCAGTTGAGGGAATCCGCCAGTTGGTTGTCACTTTTACCCTGTCTTGAAGCCTGCCCGTGGCTTGTGTTCACTGGGAGTGGAGGCACCACTGAGCCGCCCTCATATGCAGACGGGAATATGGGGTCTTGTGGCCAGCAGGCGGAGGAGGTGAGTGGGCACCGACCGGCGGTGCTGTACCTCTGTGGCTAGCGCCCTGAGGTGTTTCCATCCTGTCCGGAAGGAGGAAGGTCTTGGCCTGGCGGGTATCCAGCTGAGCCCCTATGAACTCCAGGCATTGAGACGGGAAGAGGTGGGACTTGGGGTAGTTGATGACGAACCCCAGATGCTGCAGGACATGGACGGTGCACTCGGTATACTTCGGCAGCTGTGCCTCCTCTTATGAATCGGTTTTCTAGGTAAGGAAAGACGAAGGCCTCATGGAAGCAAAAGTGGGCTGCGACCACCGCTAGGCACTTGCTGAAGACCCTAGGCGAGGATGTGAGCCCAAAGGGTAGCACCCTGTACTGGTAGTGACTTACTCCCACCATAAACTGGAGGTATTGTTGGTGGATGGGATGGATCAGGATGTGTGTATAAGCATCCGTCAGGTCTAAGGAACATAGCTAGTCCTTCTGCTGGAGGGAAGACAGCAGTGTTCCAAAGGAGAGCATCTTGAACTTCTCCCTCAACAGAAATCTGTTCAAGTCCCATAGGTCCAAGATGGGCCTGAGGCTCCCTGTTCGCTTGGGAACGAGGAAATATCTGGAGTAGAAGCCTTTGCTCCAGAGATGTTTGGGCACTAGCTCCACCGCCTTATCCATGAGGAGGCCTGCGAGCTTGGTAAGGAGCAGAGTTTGGTGAAGGAGAGGCCATACAAGTTCTCCTGGGAAGAACGAGGGTAGCGTCTGTTGCAGGTGGAGGAGATATCCTTCCTTGACTACTTCCAGCACCCAGGAATTGGTGGTGATGGAAGACCACTTGTGGGCAAACAGGGTTAGCCTGTGGGCTGCTGAGGGCCTCCTGAGGGAGAAGAGGCCATACCCAAGGAGTCAAAAACTCCCTCCAGGCTGGGCCGGGGCCAGTGCCTGGGTCTTAGGCTTGTGGGAGCTGTGCCCTTCTCCCTTGGACTGTTGCCACTGCTGTGGGGGCAGAGGTGGTCTGGTTCTGTGGGGCATTACTAAACACCCCCTTCTTTCTTGGGAAGAAAGGCTTCTTTCCCGGGGCCTTCTTACAGGGGTGCACAGAGGTCGTCTTCGAGATTCTGGTCCTGGTCAGGAACTCAGTCTCTATCTCAGCAGCCTTGTCTGACATGGGTTTTCCAAAGAGGTTCTCTCCAGTGCAAAGGACATCAATAAGTTTGTCCTGGACCCACTGCTCGAGTTCAGATGACTGCAGCAACATCTGGCGTCGGGCCCCGATGTCTGCAGTGGCCACTCTGGCTGAGGATTCGAAGGCATCATATACTGCTCAAGACAGGAACTTCAAGCACTTCTTGACTGCCAAGGCCAGTGACTTCAACTGCTGAAAAAGTTCCCCATTGAGGCTTGCAGGGAAATCAGCGAGCTCCCTCATCAGTTCCTTTATAACTGGTAGCACTGCACTCGGCAAACCAGTATCTAGTCCTGGTAGCAGTTTCGACCGAGGGTATCCAAGGTCCAGGCCCTCCTATCTGGGAGCACAGTGGAGTGAGTTTTTTGGCTCGAGTCACCGCATGGCCGACTCGACAACCATAGAATTGTGAGGGAGCTGCATTTTTTTGAAACCCAAGCTTTGGCAGATGGTACATGGAATCGAGCCGTCTGCTCACATTGGGCACAGACACCAGTGTTACCACATATGGAGAAGGACGTGCTCAAGAATCAGAGGGATGGGCACTGTAACGGCCTCCTTCAGAGGGGCCTCGTCCTGCAGGATCTCAAGTTCCTCCGTGCAGGGGTCCTGCTCTACCTTGGTCTCGAACGCGAGTGCCTTTTCCATATCCCACACAAATTCAAGGAAGGCACATCCTCGGGCTCTGAGCCACCATCCCAGAACATAAAACCAGTAGCTCTCCAGAGGTTGATGCCTTGGGAGCGTCCTGGAGCCCCACTTGTGCTTTGGAGGACAGATCCTCCTGCCGGGGCTGTTTGGCTGGCCAGTAAGCATTGAACGCACCTCCAGGTGAGTTGCGATGCTTATGCTGGGACTTGTCTCTGACCTTGGTATTGGTCTTCGATGCTGAGGATTTTGTAACAGTAAGAGATTTTGACTTACTTTTGTGTTTGGACTTTGAAGAAACCAGAGACCCATGAGAGGAAGTCAATGCCCTTGATGCCACTGAAACGGAGTCCGAGGCAAACAACGATCCAAATTGTTTGGCGTGGTTCTTGAGAACAGTCATGTTTATCAGTGGCTGAAATGGTACCGGCACACTTGGTACATTTTTTGAAACCACTGACTGGCGTTTCCATGCCTTAAAAGTTGTCTTCAAGATGGAAGACTGAATTCCTGCTTGTTCCTGGAAATAAAATCTACCTTAAGCAATTTCAGTAGTGTTGACCACGTCTGATTCATAATTGTGGCTAAGATTTGTCCTACACTAATAGGATAGAGGCATCCAGGATGCCAAACATAAGAGACTGGCGTCTAAGAAATCACAATATAGAAAACATAAATGTAGTTTATTGAATAGTCTCAACTCTCCTCATGAGACATTGGTCAGTCAAGTTTTCAGGATAATCCGCAGTGACTATGCATGAGATCAGTTTTTACACACAGAGACTCTAGTGCATACAAACTTATCCCATGCATATCTATTATGGATATCCTGAATACCTAATTGGCTGTGGAGTCACTAGGACAAGCTTGGGAAGATCTAACCTTTCTCTATATGTGTAGAAATGAATGAGGCAAAGGCTAAAAAGTAATGTTACAGAATACCTATCTATTATATATGTAGTTGATTAGACAGACAAACCAAACTACTACTTGTTTCATCAGTTGCATGCCTAGAAGTGTAGTTCTGATTTCTTTATTAAGTTCCCTAGAAAGAAAAGTATGACTAAATTTCCAGGCATGCAATAATATAAAGCATAAATACTCATCTGTAGCAGGTATTCTCCGTGAATAGCAGAAGTCCTCATGTATGCGTGATTTCACCAACGGAGCCTCTCACGAAATGCTCCCCAGCTTCCAAAGTCTAATAGCATAGCAGGAACCAAAAAGGTACCTCCCTGGAGAGGTGGGAGGGTTGTGCGGACTTATTCCTGCTGCTACAGGTGAGTAACTATGCTTTCTCCGTGAACAAGCAGGACATAAGTCTTCACGTATGGGACTTCCAAGCTACAAGCTACTGGAACCTGAGAAGAACACAGTGCAATCAGGCATCAAGAACTAGAGAAGTCAGGAAGACCAGAAAGGTAGTCCTGCCGAGGGACTCATCTGATGCAGTATCCACAGTCGATTTTGACCAAGGAAATTTTAGCAGGTAGCTTGGATGGACAGAAGGGTCAGTAGGCAGGAGTTGACTCTCAAGACCCAAAGAGATGCTGGAACATGGCGTGGCCAAAATTGCTGTACTGTCTGGAATCCCCATCCAGCAGTAATGGGCTGTGACCGAAGACCATGTCACATCTATGCAGATCTCCTTGGCAGAGAAAGAATGGAGGTTGGCTACTGCTCTAGCCATTGCACGGACATTGTGAGCCGTGACATGACCCTCAAGGCTCAGACCAGCCATGGAATATGCATGGGCGATACAATCCGCAAGCCAGAGGGATAGTGTATGCTTCGAAAGAGCAACATCCAGCCTATTGGGGTCGAAGGAGATGAATAGCTGGGAGGATTGACAGTGCGCTTTCATGCACTCCAGGTAGAAGGCCAATGTGTATTTGCAATCCAGCATGTGCAATGCTGCCTTACTGAGATTGGCGTGAGGCTGGAGAAAGAATGTTGGAAGGACAATGGATTGATTGAGGTGAAAAGTAGAGACCACCTTTGGCAGAAAACAGGTGCATATTGAGCACCACCTGGTTCTAGTGAAACCTGGTGTATAGAGGATGCATAACCAGAGCCTGGAGCTCACTAACACATTGGGCCAATGTGACAGCCACCAGGAAGAGGGACCTTCAGGATCAAGAACTTCAGAAGGCAAGCATCCAGCCGCTCAAAAGGAGCCCACATGGGCTGGCCGAGGAACACATTTAGGTCCTAAGCGACCAAAGGGGGCTTGACTGGAGGCTTTGAAAGCAAGCCCCATATGAATTGGCCTACCAGAGGTTAAGCAGACACGAGTTTCACTCTGCAGCCCCGATGGAATGCTCCTATCATGCTGAGCTGGACACGCACAGAGTTGGACTTGAGCCCAGTATTGGAGATGTGCAGGAGGTACTCCAACAGATAGCAAACCAGATAGCTCCATGAGGGCTACCTGCTCAGCATTCGTGCCATAAGCGCAGGGAGTGGATGCTGGAGTGCAACAAGGAGCTGCTCTTCTGTGAGATGAGATCTGGGTCGGAGCCCAGGTGGAGAGGCTCCCTCTGTGAGAGATGCAGCAGTAGCGAGAACCACGGCTGTTGAGGCCAGTAGGGAGCAATGAGCATCATCGATACCCCCTTGGCCTAAAGCTTCGACCTCCAAGGGCAGAACTGAGTTACCTTGGCATTGTGTGCCATAACAAAGAGGGATGCCCCACTTCCAGAAGATCCGGTCTACCACTTCCCTCTTGAGGGTCCACTCAAGTGGCTGAAGTACCCAGCTGAGGTGATTCGCTAAGCCATTGCACTCGCCGAGCACATACATTGTCCTGAGGTCCATGCCGTGGAGCAGGGCGAACCTCAAGAGGTGAACAGCCTCCCAACACAGGAGGTATGAACACATGCCTCCTGCTTGTTCACACAGAACATGGCCACCTGGTTGTCTGTCTGGATCAGGACCACCTGATTCGCTAGGTGTGCCCAAAAGCACAGAGAGCATTTGCCATGGCCCGGAGCTCGAGAAAGTTGATCTGATGGAGGCTCTCACTCTTATTTATTTCTTTTATATACCGCGCTCTTTAGAATCAGTGCAGTTTACATGTATACTAACAGGCACTTTTTATTCCCTTGTCCCCAAAGGGCTCACAATCTAAGTGTACCTGAGGCAATGGAGGGTTAAGTGGCTTGCCCAAGGCTACAAGGTCTCTCTTGGACCACAGCCCCTGGATGTGGAGGGCATGCAGATGCATGCCCCAGCTGAGCTTGGAGGCATCCATCTTGAGCAGCCTGCAGGACACTGCTGGTTGAACAGGAGGCCCCAGTGCAGGTTTCTGGGCACAAGCCTCCATTCCAGAGATTGCATGAATGGCACAGCCACCACAACCTTGTCCCTCAGGCGGCCAGAGGCTTACTGCCATTGTGTTTGCAAGGTCCAATGAGCCTGCCGCATGGCAGGCCTGAGGGGTGACCTGCACCATGGTGCTATGTGTCTGAGGACTCTCTGTAGTCCACAGGCCACAGTGTGGTGTTGGTGCTACAATGTGCCCACCCCCACAATGAGATGCTGCGGGAGGTCTGCCGGCAGAATTGCTTTTGCCCACGTGGTATCAAAGAGGGCCCTGATAAACTCCAGTTGCTGCACCAGGTGGATGTGGGACTTTGGATAGCTGATCATGAAACCGAGCCCTTTGAGCACCTCAATGGTAAGCTTGGTGGCCTTCTGTATGCTGCCCTTTACAAGCCAATCCAGGTATGGGAAGACAAAGACCCCCAGGGTCCCGAGGAAGGCCGCCTCAACCGCCAACACTTTGTGAAGACCCTGGGGACTGCGGCCAACTCAAAAGGTACCAGCATGAACCAAAGGTACTGCCTGCGATGCAAGTGGATCAGAATATGCACGTATGCATCCTTCAGATCCAAGAAGCATAGTCAGTTGTCTTATAGGAGGAATGGGAGCAGCATCCCAACAAAATCATCTTGAACTTTTCACATACCAGGAACTGGTTGAGGTTTCGCAGATCCAGAAAGACTGGTGGGACTGCCAGTCTTTTTAGGGACCAGGAAGTACCTGGAGTAGAAGTATTGCCCAATCTGAGACAGGGGAGCCAGCTCGATGGCGAGGTTGGACAGCAGGGCCATGACCTCTGTCTGCAGCAGTCTCCAGTGTGCAGGGTTCATAGGGTACTCCCCAGAGTTGTAAGGGGATGGTAACTGTCTAAAATGCAACCAATAGCTGCTTTGGACAATCTGTGGCACACAGGTGTCTGAGGTGATGAGAAGCCACTGGTGGGTAAAGTGGATGAGCCATCCCCACACCTGCAGGGGACCTCAACAGACAACTGTTGACTGGCTATGCTCAGCACCCTGTCAAAAACTCACACTCGGTTTGGGCTAGTGGATAGGCTGTGCCTTTGAGGATTTCTCCCTCTGCTGTGAACAGGGAGCCTGGGCCTTAGGCTGTACCTGCAACTTGGACGGAAAGTACTGTCACGGGCGTGGAAAGAAAACCTTCTTGGCCTGCTGTTTCTTCCACAAAGGGTCCATAGTCTTTCTGGAGAGTCTGGTGAGGGTCACCTGCTCCTTCTCCAGCTCCTTGGCCTTCTCTTCTATGGGCTTGCCAAAGAGGTTCACACCCTGACAGGGGATGCTGGCGACCTTGTCCTGAACCCACTGTTCCAGGTCAGAGGATTGCAAAGAGGCCATCCGCTACCCTACTGGCGGATTCAAAGGCGTCTTAAGTGCCCCGGACCATAAACCAAGCAATCCTTGCCAAGAGCTTCAAGGTTTTTGAAAAGATTCATGGTGGTCCTCAGGAATGAGGGAAGAAAAGTCCTCTATATCCAGCATGACATCCTTGTGGAACATGGCCATGTAAGTCTGGTAGGCCAGAATCCAGGCTAAAAGCATGGAACCCTGGAAACATCTCCTTGCAAAGGAGTCCAGGGTCCTTGCCTCCCATGTGGGCGGTGCCAAGGAGTGAGTTTTAGCACTCTGCATGCTTCAAGGCAGACTCAGCTACAAAGAGTTCTAATTCCTCTTCTGATTCCTGAAAAAAGGGGATGGCCTTTGCCATGTCTAGAAGAAAATCCTAGGAGGACATGTCTTCCGCGGGGCGACTTCTGCTGATCCGGAGGGAGTGACTGGTCAGACGTGAGATCTTGGGCCTGAAGGCTTTACATGCTCTATTCTGCCTTGATTTCCCATTCCAATTCGGACTCTGAGAGGAAGTTAAGTAATGCAGATTCTCTTCTGAATGCCGACTGCATAGCTCAGGAAAGGGTGGACATCGGTGGCCCCTCTTGCGCATGGCATGCTGATGGTCATGTCCCAGGGCCTTGGACTCCGACACACTGGAGAGGGAGATGGTTCCGGCCACTGGAATCGATACCAATCTCCCACCTGATGTCCCAGCCATGACAGGCAAAGCATGGGGTCTCCAGGATAGGCTGGAAGGAGTGCGGTGATGATGTGCTTCGTGCTATGAAGCCTGTATTCTGCAGAGCTTCCATCACCACTAGGTGAGCTTTTAAGGCTCATAGGCATTCCTCCAGGACTACCACTGATGAAGACATCTATGCCACAGATGTCGCCGGTGACCTCTCGGATGGGGACTCCATGATGATTGGAGCATCAGGAGATACCCAGCTGCCCTCCTAGGCATTGGGAATGGACTCCGCTGACTGGGTCTGGTCCTCCTGCTGGGGAAGCTTGACCAGCCATTCCCAGCTCTCGCTGCTGTTTTCGCTGAAAGGGGTGCGGTGGCACAGTACATGGATCTTCTCCTTGTGCTCCCCTTTTGACATCGATGGGGTCTCTGCAGAGGGTCTCCCCTCTCCACTCGAACCCTTCTGCTCAGACTGAGCTCTCTGCTCCTTTCCCTTGGCCACCTCAGGCATGGACAAGGGAGTCGGGGCTGAGGATGTTGAATCAGATGAACCAAAGAGGGACCCCTGCTTTTCCCGACCCTTCAGACCTTGACACGTCATCTGCAAGCAGAGCTCACAGGATGCTGGCTGGTGGTGAGGTCCACCAGCATTGCAAGCACCACTTATGGCGGTCCGTGGCAGAAATGGTTTTGCCATATTTGGAGAATTTCTTATAGCACTAACCTACTTAGACATGCTGAAAAATACCGCTTCGGCAAAATCAAACTGAAAAATGGCCAAAGGCGGGAAAAAGCCCCTGAAGGAGAAAGAACACTCAAAAGGCACAAAAAACTACAGAAAAAAATCACCCAAAGGGTAAGAAAAAGGCTGATGACCGGCGGGTGAAAAAATGAGAAAAAGCTCAGCCACAAAGGGAAGAAATTCAATATGTTTCCAGACTGCAAGAACATGTCCTAGGGGCTCCGTGGAAAAAAGACTGGAGAATATGGCACCACAGTGGATAGGGAAGGCAGGCGCGCATGCATGGTGTACTTCCCAAAAGCTTCCTTTGGAAGCTGAGGAGCATTTCGTGCAGGGCTCAGTCGGTGATGTCACCCATACGTGAGGACTTTTCCCTGCTTGTTCACAGAGAATACATTTACCAGTACCTACTCTACAAGGTGTAGCCAAAGGCCAAGTCCTGTAAGCCTGCTTGACCACAGCCCTGACACTTGGTGGTACCTCCTCTACCAGTGCAATCAGGCCTCAGACTGTTGCCCAGGAGCTGGAAATCCTGCTCAACCAGGTGAATGAGCCTGCAGGCTGCCACCCCAGATGGCTGATTAGGATCCTGTTCTACCAGGGGAGGATGGCCTGCAGACATAACCCACTTGTCTGGCATAGATCAGGAAAGGTTGCTTTATGGATGAGGGGTGCACCGAGGGTTGCCAACGAACTCCAGATTGCCCAATGTGGTTGATCTAATCCTGGGTTTATCATTTTGCAGGCAGAGACTTATAGTTCTGATTGATACGCTGCTGATACGGCGTGTTTCACCCATCGAGCAATTGAGGCTTTGGAGGCTGCTTCACCTTTCCGAGGTCCCCCAAATAGTATGAACAACCTGTCTGTCCATTGAAAAGGTTTCGTTCTCCTAAGGTATCTCCAGAGCACTCTCCCTAAATCCAACTTTTTCAGGGCACCATCTTTTGGCTGTCCCCCCTGGCCCCTAAAGGTTGGTAGAGAAATAGGCTGATTCACATGAAACCTTAACACTACCTTCGGGAGAAAAGAGGGAACCGGCCGCAACATTACCTTCTCCTCGGGAAAACTGGATATACGGGTCTCTACACAAAAGCGCTTGGAGATCCGAGATTCTTCTCGCTGAACACAATGCTACTAAGAAAGCGGTCTTCCATGAAAAATCTCTGAGCGATACCCCCCTTGCCGGTTCAAAGGGAGGCCTCGTCAACGCTTCCAGGACTAAGTTCAGATCCCAGGCCGGAACCACCGGTCTAACCGGGGGACGCATGTTCTTTACCGCTCTCAAGAATCGTAGAATATCCGGATGTCCGGACAAGAAAACCCCTTGTACCTTGCCCCGAAAACACGCTAGGGCAGCTAACTGAACCTTGAGGGTACTTAGGGCTAACCCCTTATCCAGACCCCCCTGCAGAAAAGACAACACATCCGGCACCAAAGCGTTGCACGGTCAAAGGCCACGCTCTTCCTTCAACATTGTGGCTACCACCGCTGTCGAATAACCTCTATGACTTAACCTCTTCCTTTCAAGAGCCAAGTCGTAAGCGAGAAGCGATCCACATTCGGCATGAGCAGTGGGCCCTGGTACAAGAGGTTTGCCCGAGTGGGTAGCTTCCAGGGACTGTCCACTAGGAGACGCACTAGGTCCACATACCATGCTCTCCTGGGCCAGTCTGGGGCAATGAGAATCACCTGACCATCGTGACGCTCTATCCTCCGAATGACTCGCCCGATCATCGGCCATGGGGGAAAGACATAAAGCAACATTCCCGACAGCCACGGCTGAGCCAAGCCGTCGAGACCTTCCGACATGTGTTTCCAGCGCCTGTTGAAAAACCGACCGGCCTTGGCATTGCCGAGGGTGGCCATCAGGTCCATTACCAGCTGCACCCCATCGCAGCGTAAGATCGTGAAAAACTGCTGCGTTCAACTCCCACTCCCCTGGATCTATCACATGTCGGCTGAGATAATCGGCCTGCACATTGTCCCGTCCTGCTACATGAGCCGTTGAAAGAGCTAACAGATGAGTCTCCGCCCAGCTCATCAACTGCTGACTCTCCTCTAGCAATGCTGTACTGCCTGTTCCGCCTTGCCGATTGATATAGGACACTGTCACTGCATTGTCGGAGAACACTCTTACTGCTTTTCCTTTCACGAGATGGAGAAATTCCTGAAGTGCGAGGTGCACCGCTCTCAGCTCCAGGTGATTGATGGACCAACCCTTCACCTCTGGTGTCCAGCACCCCTGAGCTATGTGCAACAGACAATGCGCTCCCCAGCCAAAGAGGCTGGCATCTGTGGTGATGAGCACCCAATCCGGCTGCTCTAGTGGAACTCCCACTCAAAGATGGCTGGGATCCAACCACCACAGCATATTGTTGATGACAGTCTGCGAGTATTCCAACTTTTGATCCAGGGGATGATCCTGAGGTGACCAACTCGCCAGCAATGCCTGCTACAGCAGACGCATATGCGCCCGTGCCCAGGGTATCAGATCCAAGGCCGCCGCCATGGACCCCAGAAGTTGTAAGTAGTGCCACACCGTTGGAGCTTTCAGGCGTAAAAATGCTGTTACCTGTCTCAAAATGTTTTGTACTCTGTCTTCCGGTAGAAAAACTGCTCCTACCGCCGTGTCGAACACCGCTCTGAGGTAAAGGAGACGCTGCACCGGCTGCAACTGATTCTTGGCTTGGTTCACCACCCAGCCGAACTGCTCTAGGAGACTCACCACCTGCGCTGTTGCCCAATCGACTCTGACACGGACGGTGCTCGAATCAACCAATCGTCGAGGTAAGGGTGCACAAGAATACCCTCTTTTCTCAATGCTGCCGCCACCACTACCATCACTTTCGTGAACATGCAAGGTGCCGTATTGCATGATAAGTGGATAATACTTCAAGCACAATATGCATGAAAGCAATACTGCATGAGGAATAATACAGTGAATACACTCAAGCAATAAAAGAAGTCAAAATAAAATGACATTGATAAAGTCAAGTCAAATCAATCAAAATAAGACATGGTAACTTCAAACTCAAGAGTAGATATAGTATCCAAACCAAAAATGCGTATCAGTGATGCAATATAATGAGTTAGTGCAACACTAAGGTGAACACTCAAAAGTAATGAGAAGCCATGTGTAACAGTTAGTAAAATAAACACATGCTATCTATGAAAAAAAAACACTACTCAATCAAGAGCAATGAATAACTTTCAAAGAAAATGGTGACACTTATTCAAAAGTGTGACGTTCCAGCAAATCCTGCAGACGCATGGCAGGCAGCAGAGGTGCAGGATGCATAGAGCGACGAAGAGCACGAATCTGTCTCTGTTGATACAAGGAGATAAGAAACTGGAGCACCAACAGAAAGAAAAGACCAGGCACAATGACATGGGACATAAAAGCAGTTTGTAAAATGTCCACATCTCGTGAATCAAAGTTATAATCAGCAATGGCAAGGTCGTCCTGGTCAATGGACAGTTCAACTGTGTGAGAGTCCTTATAGTCCAAAAGATAGGTCAAGGCTGCAGTGAAGTCAATCTCATGACCTCGAAACACATCCAAAATCTGGAGCTCTGTCGAAACAGGGTCAGCATCAAGATAAAACAAGGAAACTCCAACAACATTAACAATGGAGTTCTTGGGAACATCAATCAAGCAAACATTGCAGGGTAGAGGAACTCTATTATGAATGTCATGTTTATTCATGGTGACCAGGAGTTCACTCAGAGGGGTACTAACCAGCCAAACATTGTTGACAACAGCAACTTTCGTCTCTGAAAAGTCATCGTACTTGGTCATGGTAACTTTACATTGTTCTTTCACATTTGCAGCAGACAACTCACAAAGAGCTGTAGAAGTATCCTTCAGGAAAGGTTTACCAGGATACAACCAATGAATGTCTTTAGAGCGTTGGCACATGCCAAGATTAGGCACCACGTATATTAGCGATGCGTGCAACAGACGATTCAAAATGTTTCTGTAAAACATGTTGGGGATCTAGGGACACAAAAACTTTCTGTGTGACAGTCTGGGACTGTGTAATCAGGAAACCAGGCGCATCCTGTAGCACGACACCAGAAAGCGGGCCAGGTTCAATCAATCTGGCAACCTCGGATCCCGCTAACAGCAAAATCAGGAACAGGACCTTCAAAGTTTAGGACTCCATCTGTAAAAGAAAACAAACAGGCTATCCCGCCTCAAGGTTAGCATCACTCACTTCAGCAAGAGGTTCTTCAGGAAGGAACTTACTGGGATGACACGGTCTAAGCTGATTAATGTGGACCCATTTAAGGGAGCCTTCCCTCTCAGTACTGGACTTCATTCGAATTTGATAAGCAACAGGGGAGGCTTTATCCACAATAGGAAATGGACCGTTCCAGCTAGGTAGAAATTTACAGTCTTTGACCTTATTCTTACCAAAATTGTAGTAGAATACCTTATCGCCAATCTGGTATTCTTTAGAGGTAGTCCTCAAATCATAGTAGGCCTTCCTACCCCTAGCAGCAGTGTCCAAATTCTTTTGGGCAAAGGCAAAGGCACTTTGCAAGTGTTGTCTTAAATGGGCAACATATTCATGAGCAGTTGTAGCAGCAGCGAGATTCACATCATTAGTCCTGTAAAGAAGATGAAGGGGTAAAACCATGTCCCTACCTGTCATCATCTCAAAAGGGGACACACCAGTAGCACGATGACGTGTGGCTCTGATAGCCATCAGGACCAAGGGCAGTTTGATGTCCCAGTCCTTCCCAGAGGAAGAAACATACTTTTTCAAGATACTGATGATAGTTTTGTTTGCTCTCTCCACTTGTCCAGAGGATTGTGGACGATAAGCAATGTGGACTTTGGCCTTCACACCTAGTACCTTCCACAGATGCTTAATGACTTGTCCCGTGAAGTGGGAACCCTGGTCGGATTCCACTCGCATGGGGAGGCCCCACCTGCTGAAAACATGGTTTAACAACAAGGTGGCCGTGGTCTCGGCGGTACAGTTGGGTGCTGGGATGCACTCAACCCACTTAGTAAATAAGCAGGTAACTGTCAACATATATTTGTTGCCTCGAGAGGATCGGGGCACGGGGCCGATCCAATCAATCTGGAGATCAGACCAAGGCATGGTCAGACCTCTGTTTCTCAAAGGTGCTCTATGAGAAGGAGCTGCAGGTTGAAATCTGCAACAGGTCAGACAACCTTTAGTATACAATTGTACATCTTGGTACATGTGGGGCCAGTAGGCCACTTGTTTCAACATTTCATAGGTTATTCGGTCACCTCTATGACCGGCACAAGGTTCATCATGAGCGTGCTGTAACATAACTTCACGGAAGGCCCGAGGTACCACCCATTGCACAATACCATGCTTACTCATCCGTACCAACAGATCTTTCTGGAGTTGGAACATGTCCGTGGAGATGTAGAGGATTCTCAGTTCCTCATCGTCCTGACAATCCTCCAGAGTTAATGGGTGTTCCTGGGGGTTCTGCAGAAAAAGGTAGAAACGTCCAAGAGTAGGATCTTGTTTCTGGGCTTGCACGAGGTCGAGATCTGTGCTCTCGCCACACCATTGAACCACAGGGGTCATGGTGGATAATTGAGCTTGTCGCCGGGTAACCGCCGTCACCAGTTGAAGCCCATTGGTCTCGGGAGCCTCCAACTCCCAGAGGTCTCCAGAGACAGCACCCTCCTTGGCAAGCTGATCAGCTAGATCATTTCCAATCTTGTCAGGGTTATCAACACGGGAGTGACCTTTCACTTTCTTCCAGTAGATGGTCATGTCATTTTCATGAGCTACCTTGTCCAAGGCCAGAATCAATCTGGCATGTTTGACAGGTTTCCCTTTGGAATTCAGCATATTGTTAGATTTCCAAATGGGTAAGTGGGAAACAAAATTCTGTCGGACGTAGTCTGAATCAGTACAGATGGTTAGGGTGTGAACCCCTCCCTGAGCAGCGGACTGGAGAGATGCCAGGGCTGCAGCTAGCTCTGCATACTGATTAGTCTTGGTACCCAGACGGTACTTGAAGGGTTCACAAGGGTGGTTCTGGTTCCAAACCACACCTATACCTGCTACCAGTTCATGGTCAGGCTCTCGACGGTAAGCACAACCGTCCACATACACCTTGGGGTAGCCTTTACAGAGGTTCTCATCATAAGGACGATGACGAGAAGGCTCAGGCGTACATGACTCCATATCGGTGTCTAAATTACCCACTAAAGGTTCTCTGGCAGTGCAATCGTGCAATTCAGCCAGGCCCTGTGCGGCGGCATCCTTGCGGTTTTGAGCATACCTGACCTCCAGGGGCCAGCCCTGAAGTGCTAAGGTCCAGGAGACGATGCGACTGTTTGACACTTGTCCCGATTTAATCCGATCACTGCCTAGGAACTTGATGGGCTGGTGATGAGTCTCAACAACCAACCTCTCACCTTGGATATAACTGCGGAAATATTGGAGGGCCCAGACTGTGGACAAGGATTTCTCACAGTCAGAGTATTTCCTCTCCACTTCCGTTAAAGCTTTGCTGGCATAGGCAATAACTTTCCTATCTGTGTCATGCATCTGGTACAGAACAGCACTCATAGAGTGATCGGTGAAACCTAGTTCCACGAAGAATTCTTTGCCACTCTCTGGATAGGCAAGACAGGGAGCTCGACTCAAAGCTGCCTTCAGCTCTTCTAGAGCTGCCTCTTGGTCGGGATTCCATACCCAAGGTTCATCTCTTTTGAGGAGTTTGACCAGGGGTTGGGAAATCTCCGCATATTGATCCACAAATTGGCGTGAATAATTGCAAATGCCCAAGAATGAGCGCAGCTCACTCACGTTGGTCGGACGTTTGAGTTGTTGCAAGGCCGCAATTCTCTTCCTTTGAGGCCGCAGTCCCTCAGCAGAAACTTCGTAACCCAAATAATTGAGAGATTTCCGGCACCATTGGCCCTTTGACAAGGACAGCTTTGCTCCCGCAGCTTTCAGTTGCTGGAAGACATGCTCTATTTCTTGCAAATGGTCAGTGAAACTGGTGCTCTTCACCAGAATGTCGTCTACATAGACGAGGGTGCCTCTAGTCTCAGCATCAGGCAAAGCCTTATGGAGGAAAATATTGAAGTCTGCTGGGGCATTCAAATAACCAAACGGTGTCCGATTCCAAGTATATTGTCGCCTACCGAAGGTAAAAGCCAGCTTATGCTGATCTTCTGGATGGACAGGTATAGTCCAAAATCCTGAGGCCAGATTCAGGCTGGTAAAGTACCTGGCACCCTTGATGGTGGCTAAGTTCTGTTCCAGATGTGCCATAGCTAAGCGCCAGCTAGAGTCCTTCTTGATGACAGGCCACAGTGGGGCATTGTAAGTACTGTTGCATTGACGTATAATTCCCTTTTGTTCCAGGGAATTAATGATTTCCTGAACAGATTCATAGGAGGCCAATAGGATTTTATACTGCCTCACAAAGACAGGTTTACTGTTTGGATCCGTAGGAATATGGGTGACATGTAGGTCGGTGAGACCACAGTCATAGGTGTCAGTGGCAAACAGGTCCTTGTGACGGTACAGCAGTTCTTTTAATTGGGCCTTTTCTGACTCATCAGTGCAGGCGTCTGCTGCAGCCAGTTTTTCCGCAACCATTTCGTCAAATCCCAGAACAGGTTTGTTTGAGGGTATTTCAACCTTCTCCTCAATCTCATCTTGGAGAGAGGAGATCTGGATGGCTTGGACAGCATGGGGCTCCCCCCCCTGGTGGGTGAGGGAACTAACAGCCTCATCGAGTGTACTTGACAAAATCAGATGGTCAGACTCGAGGTCCACCTGTGAGGTCACAGCACTATGTGGCCAGACAAACTGTAAGGTGAAGAGGCCTCGGGGTGAGGATCGTACACACGCAGGGGTCCCCCCCCCCTTCACAGATGTTCCAGGAAACAGGGGCTTCCCCAATAATCTGTAGACTCAATTCCACACTTGGGAACGATTCTCCCACTAGGAACCCCAGGGGTTCGCCTTTCACAAGGTGAATGCGATCTGGATTTGGATTGGTGAGCAATAAGTGTAAGGAGGGAGCTGTGGCCTCCATGCAGGGTATGGGACCCATGGCTAGGCCCAGCTCCTCAAAACGGGAATTTGGACTGAAGAAGACCAAGCTGTCTGAGAACACATGTCCTCGGGTCACCTGTATCGGCAGGGGACAATCCTGTACCCTCCCAGGTATTTGGATGTCTTCTGCACTGACCACTTCACAGACTTGAGGAATAGTCTGACCAGCCCGTAGGGATGGGCGGGCACCAGAGAAATCCACCGGATCTCCTTCCATCCTACTTCAGAGGATGTTGTTCACAAAATCCACATAAGTTCCCAGTCGAACAAGGCAATCTGAGCCTAAGGAGAGGGGCACCTCAAGTCCTCTGATGATGGAGAAGGTGTGCCGAAAACCTTTGACCCCAACTTGCAAGGGGAGATTGCAGTAGCCCATTAATGTCTTGAGCCCTTCCCCAGGCACTTGGAACGAAGTCTTCGCTCCCATTACCCCATCAAGGGTAAGCTGTTGTTTGAGCCGATAGAAAAGAGTCTCACTGATGAGGGAGTGGTCACAGTGGGGTAATAGGTAGGCCCTTTCCTTTTGGGACATGCCCACCTGCACAGATATAAAGGGACCTTTCTCAGCCGAGAATATGTCCGTCAGTCTCCTAGGGTGATCTAGGCAGGGATGGGATGGAGGAGGGGTTTGCACCTCACAACCTTCCACAGGTTCCTTCAGGAAAATCTGCAGGCAGTCAGTATCAAGGACAATGTTAGCTACTGAACCCACTGCAATGGAAACCACGTCGCTGATGCCCTGATCCTCATCTCCAGCCCTTTCATACTGGAGCTGAAGGATTTGGGGATCAGCTGACCTCTGGAAATTAATCCTGATGGACTTGTTTGTGCGTTCCACCGAACAAGGACCACTGACTCTGCTGTCATGTTTTACCCTAGCATAAGGTATGGGATGTGTGACCTGTGTCCAGATCACTTCCTGGACGTAGTCCAGAATGGGGCGTAACCATTTCAGGAGCTCATTGCCAATCAAGAATTCTTCCCCAGGGCACTTAGTAATGATTACAGGATGTTTCACCTGTAATTTTCCAATTTGGAGGTTAAGCCAGACCTGCCCCATAGACTCTATGGGCTGATTCCCATAAGCTGCGAGTGACAAATCACTGGGTGTGACGTGTAGGGTCCTCTGACTCCCCAAGGAAGCAGTAAGTCTATCAAAGAGACTCGAGGTAATCAGGGTAGCCTCAGAGGCTGAATCTATCAGGCCCTCACAGAGAAAAGCCTGCTGAATTGTAACAGGAACAGTGTACCTCTGTCCTTTTGGCTTGAGTTTACCCAGAAAGTACTTGTGCTTCCTGATGGTGTCAAAGGCTGGACCCTCGCTGTCCATGGCAGGACTGTCACTCTGTGTCCCTGGGGTGGCATCTCCAGCTGGCTGCACCTGTGCAATAGTGACCTGTGGGACAGAAACAAAGTTGGTTAGTCATTCAGTCGCCTTAGAAGGGGAAGAGGAGTCAACCAGTTCCTCCTCTGGCGTCTGATGCTTTGCTCGGGGCTTAGGAGGCGCACTACTAGCAGGAGCCTCCTGTGAGGAGCTGAATGCAATGCTAGCCTTCATCATATCTGTCAGCTCGCTTATTCTCTTCTCCAGCTCCAGGTATTTGTCAAAACCGGGCTTTCTCTTCCAGTTCCGGTTCTGTGGAGTGAAACGCTGATTCCCAGAGCGCTGCTTAGACCCAGATGACTGGTTATTCTGGGGTGGCCTGGGAGGATTCTGTGGAACAGAAGGAGAAGAGTTATTTTCTAACGAAAGAGTGGATTTTACAGCACTAACACACTGTTTTGGCTCTCTGGCCTTGCTGGGAGCCCTTACTGAGCTGCCAGTATTGGTTGCTCTCATGTTGGGAACAGCTTCCCAAATCCACTCAGCATGTTCTATCACACGTGACAGGGGTTCGTGACGCTTGTCAGACATATAAGGCTTGATAGATGGAAGGAGCAACTGACCGAAAAGATTACGAAACTCCTGATGGTGTTCTATTGTTTCCCAAGAAGGGTCACTCTGGAAGAAAGTCTGCCTAAGTCTGTAAGCAAACTCTCGGGGGGTTTCATTTTCCTTATGAGTCATACTAAATGCTGCCTGTTTTGCAGCAATATCATCAGGATATGGCCCATAATGTTTCTTTAGTGCCTGTTCAAAGATGACAATGTCCTTCTTTTCATCGTCTGCCATGGCCCGAATAAATTGCTGGCAAGGCACATCGAAGGACCATGGAAGATACAGAACCATGTCCTCCCCCCTGGTAATGTTCAGTGCCCGAAAGGCATCTTTGACTGCAGCTAAATGTTCATTTATGGTGGCATGACCAGTTTTCTCAAAAGGAGTGACCATGCTCCGCAAGGTCTTGATAATTTGCAATTGGCCGACAGAAGCACCTTCATGTGTGTGTGTTCCTTGCAGGACACGGGAGCATAGTGGATTTTGCGTCCCTTCAGCTCCCTCTGGTGGTCGCTGCTGGTACAGTTTGCCATCACTAGGGAGACTTCCCACCCCCCCCTCCACCGCTCCCTGTATGGGGAGGGGTCGAGAGTAGGGTGTTTCACTCCACCCTGTGTCTCTCCTGTGCTCATGCGCTGATGGGAGAGAACTGACTCTGTTCTGGAAAAGCTGCCGTTCTACACTGGGCAGGGTTTCCAGTGGCAAACTGCCATCATCTACCCTCTGGTACTTCGAGAAGCCTAGAGGGCTGAAATTATCCCTGTACTCTGTCTCATTACCCTGAGCAGTGGACACACACGCCAATTCAAAACAGTCAGCTCTTAACTGCTGGATTTCTAGGTTAACTCTCTGTATTTCCTGCCCACATTCCTGACGTGCAACAGCTAGCACACTTTGCAGATCGGCTGTACGCCGTCTCGCTACATTTATAGCAGTCTCTACTGCATTTAACTCAGCTAGCAAAGCACTCTCTCGCTGCTGATAAAGAGCAGCGCAATCTGTTAGTCTCCTGGTGTGGGCGGCTAGTTCAGAGCTACACACTGACAGAAACTGCAATTCCGTTTGATCCAGAGCATTCCGCTGCCTGAGAGCGGAAACCTGATCCAACCAGCCTTCTGTGTGAACCATCGTAAATCACTAGCTGAGACTGTCTGTAAAAACAAACACAGGGCACTGCTAGAATCACTCTAATGCAGAGAGCCTGTAATGGGGGTTGCAAAGCCGTCTCACAGACAATGCTCTCTGGCCACAAAACCCTCAGCATAAACCGCTGCGTTGACCACAATAGGACAATGCAGAAATATTACACAAATTCTGAGAGGCGTGGCACATTCAGAAACACTCATCCCTTGGAAGAGACCCCATATGTAGGGTATATTCGTAGCACAAAAATAAGTTAGACTCTCTGTTGTTGTCTAGGGGAGATAGCTACTAATATACAGCCCAAGGTTCGGTGAGTTATTCTGGCAATGAGCCACGAAAGAATTCTGGTCTGCAGATATATATTAGACTTTATTATAGGCAACCAAATAGAAAAATATACACACACATATATATGGCTAATTAGAAACATAAAGTAACAATTTGTTATTGTACAGATATACAATTGGACAACATAATAAATCACGGATTAGGAATCAGACGTCACTGATTCGCTCTGCACTGAGGAAAAGCAAGAAATATATTGCTAACCCCTTTGCCCATCCAGGAGAGGAGAGATAAGCCAGTACCTTAGCTCCGTCCAAGGATGCAGCTGTTAGCTAATGCCGGCTCCAGCCCCTTCAGAGGCGAGCCGCAGTAAGTCCGAACCGGAGGTATCTGTGAAAGTCTTATCTCAGACCTGTGGAGGACGGCCTAGCCCACACGTAGGGGCCGTCTGGCGGAAGGCTCAGGGCTCAGGAATCAGGTATGCAGTGCACAGCAGCAGGACCGGTGCAGAAGTCTATATGTCCAGGTGGGGAAAGTCCCCAACTCTCTCTCTTACTCTCCAACTTACAACTAACTAACTTCCAGCGCAGAATGCATAATTCTGCGTGAGAATCCTCCGTCATAGGTCCGATGATTGGTGGGCACCAGGCAGTCTGAGGTATTCTCAGCGAATCAGAAGGTCGATGATGAGCAGCTTCTTGCAAACAAAGGAGCCATGGTAAAAGTCAGGCAGAAGCAACAGTATGTAACTTCTGGGCATGTACAAGTGTCCAAGGCCAGCCACGGACAATAGCCTCTGTATGCATGCTTAGAAACGCTGATCCAGCAGTTGCTTGGAGAACAGGTTTGTAGCAGAACACAGCAAAAGTGAAGTGAAGAATCCATCTTGTTTTGTGCAGTTTGGTTCAGGCCTGAGTTGCTGAGCAGGCCAGAGATTTGCATGTAGAATTGCAGGGGTACCAGCCCTACAGTAGCCAGACCAAACGGTAACACTTGGAACTGAAAATGACCCATGGGTACTGCAAAACGCTTGATGCTATGGCCTGACGGGAATGTGAAGGTAGGCCTCTGTCAGATCTATGAACGAGAGCACCTCTCCCGGCTGCACTGACCGAATAACTGACCGCAGGGTCTCCATCTGGAAATGCGGAATTCATAAACAGTGGTTCACGTATTTGAGATCCAAAATAGGTCGAAAAGACCCCTCCTTTTTGGGAACCATGAAATAAATCGAGTATCGACCTAACCCTAACTGGCTGTGAGGGACTGGAACCACCGCTTGAAGCCGCAGTAACCGCTGAAGCATCACAGATACCGCTTCCTTCTTTTCCACAGACACACATGGAGACACCACGAAAGCCTCCGCTAACGGCCGAGCAAACTCGAGTGCATAACCATGGCAAATAATTTCCAGTACCCATTGGTCCGTCGTTATGGTGGTCCAGACGGAGAGGAAGTTCTGCAGTCAACTTCCCACAGGTACCTCCGTCTGGACCAACCTCCTTTCATTGGGGCTTCTTATTGGAGTTCTGCTGGGCACCGAAATATCCCCTGCTAAACCCCCGAGCTCCCTGAAAGGACTGACCTCTGGATATAAAGCGCCCCCTCTAATACGGGGTAAAGCGAGATCCTCTGAATCTGCGAAACTCTCGGGATTGTCCTCTGTGCAGATTGCTAGGTTTCTGACCTTTCGGGCAGTCCTCTGGAAGCCAACCCCCATTTGGAGTCTCCGAGATCCTTCACAATCTTCCCCAGGGCTGCTCCAAAGAGCAGTGTGACCTTGTACGGAAGCTTAGATGACGAGTCCGCCGCCCAATTCCGCAACCAGAGAAATCTCCTAGCAGCAATCACAGACGCCATGGACTTAGTTGAAATCCTTACCAGATCATAGAAAGTATCAGCTAGATAAGCTGCTGCCGATTCCAGCTTTGTGCCCTCCAAGGTAGAGCCATCCTCACCTTCCAAATGAGAATCCCCTTGGATCCAACGAATGGAGGCCCTGGAGACATATGCTCCACAGATTGCCGCTCGTAGCGACCGAGCGCTAGCGTCAAATGCCTGCTTAAATAGGGTCTCCAATTTCCTATCCTGCAAATCTTTAAGGGCCGCACTGCCCTCCACTGGAATTGTCATTTTCTTCATTACCGCTAATACCACGACATCCACCTTGGGCATCTTTAGTAAGTCCTGTTCCTCCTGCGGCAGCGGGTACAGCCGTCCAATGGCCCGCGCCCCCCGCAGGGTAGCCTCCGGACATTCCCATTCTGACTCCACCATCTGCTTGATAACCCTGTGAACCGGAAAACACCTTTGCTCCGCTTTAAATCCCTGGAGCAGAGGATCCTCCAAGGGCTCCTCCTGAGCCGCTGGCAGGGCAATATTTAGGGCTGCCAGCGACTGGGCAATAAGTTCTCCAAATTCTTCCTTTCTAAAGACCCTGAAAACATTAGGACCTTCGCCTGGCCCAAGCTCACCATCCTCCAGATCTGTGGTCCACTGATCCAGGCCTGAGTGAGAGAATTTCTCCCTCCTCAGCACCATGGAGAGCTGAGACGTGCTGACCGATGCTATTGGTGCTCGCCTCAGCCCCCAAGGTTGATTTGGAGGATCCCTCCCCTGGGTCCAGAGGGGAGACCTCTCCTTTCTGTGCTCCTGACAGAATAGGGACAGAGCCATTGCTCTGAACCTGCTGCAAACTTCAGGCAATAGGCTTTATATAGGGAGAGTATAAAGTCTGCTGAAAAAAGAGCCCCTAAGCCCCCCTGCGCTGAGGACAATGGCTGTGAAGGAGCATCCTCCACCTGAATAGGCTTTTTAGACTTCATTTTTCTCTTCCTGGGCTTTTCCTGACTTGTTGCAGGAACGGGAGCTCTGTCTAAAATGGCTGCCATTCCCACCTTTTCTGTAACGCTCTGCAGACCCCCTAACGGATCTAAGGCCTCCGGCTTGCTTTCAATGCTGCCGCCAAACCAACAGTGCAGAATACTACCTGTTCTGATGCAAAACTGGCAAAGCCCCGCTTCATAAGAACATATGCCATACTGGGTCAGACCAAGGTCCATCAAGCCCAGTATTCTGTTTCCAACAGTGGCCAATCTAGGTCATATGTACCTAGCAGTTTCCCCAAAAGACACAGGTTCCACAATGCTTGTTCTGGGTCAAGCATTGATATCCTGGGTCCCTTCTTAATAATGGTTTATGGACCTTTCCTCCAGGAACTCGTCCAAACCTTTTTTAAACCCAGTTACACTAACAGCCTTTACTACATCCTCCGGTAACAAATTCCAGAGTTTGATTACACGTCGAGTGAAAAAATGTTTTATTTTATTAGTCTTAAATAGTTTACCCTGTAGCTTCATTGCATGTCCCATAATCTTTCTATATTCTGATAACGTAAACAATCAATCTACGTTTACCCGTTCCACTCCAATCATTAATTTATAGACTTCTATCATATCTCCCCTCATTCGCCTCTTTTCCAGGTTAAAGAGCCCTAACCTTTTTAGCATTTCTTCATAGGAGTATCCTTCCATCCCCTTTACCATTTTGGTGGCTCTTCTCTGAACCTTTTCTAAAATCGCTATATCCTTTTTAAGATACGGCGACCAGAATTGCACACAATATTCAAGGTACGGTCTCACCATGGAACGATTTAGAGGCATTATAATATCTTTTGTTTTATTTTCCATTCCTTTCCTTATGATACCTAGCATTCTATTTGCTCTCTTGGCCACCGCTGCACACTGGGCCGAGGGTTTTAACACAGTATCCACAATGACGCCTAAATGTTTTTCCTGGGTGGTGGTTCCTAATGTGGAACCTTGCATCGGGTATTCATAGTTTGGGTTGTTCTTCCCTAGGTGCATAACTTTGCACTTGTCCACATTAAATTTCATCTGCCATTTTGATGCCCAGTCTTCCAATTTATCAAGATCCTCTTGCAATTTTCCACAATCCTCTTGGGTTTTAACAACTTTAAATAGTTTTGTGTCATCTGTAAATTTGATAACCTCACTCGTTATTCCACTTTCCAGGTCATTTATGAATATGTCAAAAAGCAGCGGAACCAGCACAGATCCCTGGGGTACACCACTATTCACCTTTCTCCATTGGGAAAATTGGCCATTTAGCCCTACCCTCTGCTTTCTATCTTTTAACCAGTTCCTGATCCACAATAGTACATTGCCTCCTATCCCATGACTCTTTAGTTTTGTCAAAAGTCTCTGATGAGGGAGCTTGTCAAAGGCTTTCTGAAAGTCCAGATACACTATATCAACCAACTCACCTTTGTCCACCTGTTTATTCACACTTTCAAAAAAACATAACAGATTAGTAAGACAAGATCTTCCTTGTCTAAAGCCATGTTGGCTGTCTCCCATTAGGCCATGATTATCTACATGCTGAGTAATTTTATTCTTTATGATGGTTTCTACCATTTTTCCCGGTACTGACGTGAAGCTCACCGGTCTGTAGTTTCCCGGATCACCCCTGTAACCCTTTTTCAAAATTGGTGTTACATTGGCGATCCTCCAATCTTCAGGTATTAGAGATGATTTTAATGATAGTTCACAGATTACTAATAGCAGGTCTGCAATCTCATATTTCAGTTCTTTCAACACCCTTGGATGCATACCATCCAGCCCAGGTGATTTGCTACTCTTCAGTTTATCTAATAGTTGTAATACATCTTCCCGATGTATCGATATTTCCTTCAGTTCTTCCGCACCTTTAAATACCACTTCAGTCATGGGTAACATCCCTACATCTTCCTCAGTAAAGACCGAAGCAAAGAATTCATTCAGTCTCTCCGCTATCGCCTTGTCGCCTCTTAGTGCCCCTTTAAACCCTCTATCATCTAATGGACCAACTGACTCTCTCACAGGTTTTTTGCTACGAATGTACTTGAAAAAGTCTTTATTTCGCGATTTTGCTTCCGCAGCAAGCTTCTTCTCAAATTCTCCCTTTGCCTGCCTTATCAATGCCTTGCATTTGACTTGCCAGTGCTTGTGCTGTTTCCAGGTTTCCTTCTCTTTATTCTCCATTCCTTTCCTTATAATTCCCAGCATTCTGTTTGCTTTCTTGGCCGCTGCTGCACATTGGGCAGAGGGTTTCAATGTATTATCCAGAATGATGCCTAGATCCTTTTCCTAGGTGATCCCTAATGTGGAACCTTGCATTGTGTAATTTTGCACTTTTCCACATTAAATTTCATCCGCCATTTGGATGCCCAATCTCACAATTTTTCAAGGTCCTCTTGCAATTTTTCATAATCCTCTTGTGCTTTAATAATTATAATTATAATTTTATGTCATCTGCAAATTTGATCACCTCACTCATTATTCCCATTTCTAGGTCATTTATAAATAAGTTAAAATGCTTCGGAGAGCCCCTGCCGACAGCTACACTGTGTGCACACTGCTGGACCTGGCAGCATGCACGTCACACCACCAATACTGAAAAAAACCCAAACCAAAGAAAGAAAACCGCGACCCAGTTCACACACTGCCGTACATGCCGTTCCCGGACCTGAAAACTAACGGGGCAGATGTACCTGAAAGCACAGTTACTTACCTGTAACAGGTGATCTCTGGGAACAGCAGGAATTAGTCCTCACATATGGGTACGTCGGAACCGACGGAGCCTGCGCGGGAAAGCTCCCCAGCTTCCCAGAAAGGAAGCTTTTGGGGCCTCCCACTGCACATGCGCGCTGCCTTCCCGCCTTCCTGACCAGCTCTCCTCAGTTCGAGTTTATAGCTGAGACAATAGAGAGAGGAAAGGAAGATAGATAGAAGATACAACTCCTAGGGGAGGTGGGTGGGTTGTGAGGACTAATTCCTGCTGTTCCCAGAGATCACCTTTTACAGGTAAGTAACTGTGCTATCTCCAGGAACAAGCAGGAATAAGTCCTCACATATGGGGACTCCCTAGCTAAGATGCCTGGGAGATCCCCCTCCAAGGGTTCGCCATCTTCGTATGGATCTCAGGCATCCATCCTGGGAAGGTGGGTAGGAGTTGTTCAAGTATGGAACAGGTGTTTGAGGACAGCCTGACCAAACAAGGCATCCCGGCGGGAGTCCTTGTCCAAGCAGTAATGGGCTGTGAAGGTATGAACCGAGGCCCATGTGGCGGCTCGACAGATCTGATCTATGGATACAGAGTGAAGATGAGCCATAGAAGTGGCCATGGCTCTCACATTGTGAGCTGTGACATGGCCTTCCAGAGAAATGTTTTTACTCTGGTAAGCAAAGGAAATACACTGAGCAATCCAATTGGAAAGTGTACGTTTGGAGACTGGAAGTCCCAAATGAGAAGGATCAAAAGTCACAAAATGTTGGGAAGACTTTCGATGTGGCTGAGTCCTGTTGAGGTAAAAGGTGAGAGCTCTTTTACAATCTAGAGTATGAAGGTTCCTCTCTGCACTGGATGCATGAGGAGCTGGAAAAAAGACAGGTAGATATACCTCTTGATTAAGATGAAAAGGCGAGACCACTTTGGGCATAAAGTGGGGATTCGTCCTGAGGACCACCTTATCATGATGAAACCTGGTATAAGGTGGATGAGCCACTAAGGCTTGTAGTTCACTGATGCGGCGAGCCGAAGTGACTGCAATAAGGAAAATGACCTTCCAGGAAAGAAATTTCAAGGAGGTAGAAACCAACGGTTCAAAAGGTGGCTTCATAAGCTGACCTAGAACTAGGTTCAAATCCCATGCTACCGGAGGAGGCCGGATGGGAGGTTTAGTTAGAGTCAGGCCTCTCATGAACTTTGAAATAAGAGGATGAGAGGAGACAGGTTGTCCATTTATAGGTTGTAAAGATGCTGCAATAGCACTCAAATGGACCCTTACTGAATTCGTCTTAAGGCCTGCATTGGAAAGATGCAGGAGATAGTCTAATAGAGAATTCAAAGGAAGTGCTAGAGGGTCAAGACCCTGTTGAGCACACCAAATGGAAAAGCGTTTCCATTTGAAAGCATAGGAATGCCTCGTGGAGGGTTTCCTAGAGGCATGAAGGATATCTTTCACTGGCTGAGAAAGATTGAAGTCATGAAGGCTTAGGCCTTCAGTAACCAAGCTCTGAGGTGTAGGGACTTGGGGTTTGGGTGCCACAAAGTCCCCTCCTCCTGAGAGAGAAGGTCTGGCGCAGCTCCCAGGTCCAGGGAGGGTCCCTGGGAGAGATGCAGAAGTAGAGGGAACCACACTTGGCGTGGCCAGCGTGGAGCTATGAGGATCATCGATCCGTGATCCCTCTGGAGTTTGAACAGAGTCTTGGGAATCAAAGGAATGGGTGGAAAGGCATATAGGAATTCCTGACCCCAATGCAGGAGAAAGGCGTCGTTGGCCTGAGCTCCCTGACACGGAGTCCTGGAACAGAACCGGGGAAGTTTGGCATTCCACGGACTTGCAAAGAGGTCTATGTCCGGGGTTCCCCATTCCTGAAAGATTCTGCCTATCTGGTCCATATGAAGGGACCATTCGTGTGGAAGCAGAACTCGACTGAGTCTGTCTGCCCGAGAGTTTTGAACCCCTGGTAGATATACTGCCAGAAGATGAATTTGATGCTCTCTGGCGAAGGCCCATAATCTGAGAGCTTCGTTGTAAAGCGACAGAGAGCCTGTCCCTCCTTGTTTGTTTACGTAGAACATGGCCACCTGATTGTCTGTCTGAACTAGGACAGTCAGGTTGACAAGGAGGGTATGAAAGACTTTGAGGGCAAAGAAGATTGCTCGCAGTTCCAGGAGGTTGATGTGAAGGGTGGTCTCCTGTGGAGACCAAGTACCCTGAGTGGAGAGGGATTGTAGATGGGCTCCCCACCCTGTTTGGGAGGCATCTGTTGTGAGGGTTGCTTGGGGCAACAAAGGTTGGAAGGGGGCCCCCAACAACAGATTCTTGGTGGACATCCACCATTGGAGGGACCAAAACAGACGCTTGGGTGGCCAAGGTCCATTGAGCTGCTCTCATATGAAGACGAGCGTAGGGCACCACGTGTACCGTGGAGGCCATGTGGCCCAGAAGTCGCAGCATTTCTCCGGCTGTCAAGTGACTGCTGGACTGAGCTTGGGAGGCCAAGCACACCAGACGTTGGCCCCGGACTTGAGGTAGGTAGGCCCTTGCAGTGGTGGTGTCCAACTGGGCCCCTATGAATTCCAGAGACTGAGTAGAGATAAGTTGAGACTTGGGAAGGTTTATTACCAGTCCCAGATACTGCAGAATGTGCCTTGTGCGGTCCAGGGAAATCTGGGCCTCTGACTGAGATGGAGCTCGGATGAGCCAGTCGTCCAGATATGGGAATACAAAAATTCCCAGACCTCTTAGAAATGCGGCAACAACTGCCATGCATTTGGTGAACACTCTTGGAGCAGAGGCTAGACCGAAGGGAAGTACTCTGTACTGGAAATGTTTTCCCTGAAACAGAAATCTTAGATATTTTCTGTGGGATGGGTGGATGAGTATATGTGTGTACGCATCCTTGAGATCTAGAGAACAAAGCCAATCCTGACTCTGAAGGTATGGAAGGAGAATGCCTAGAGAAAGCATTTTGAATTTCCCCTTGTACAGAAATTTGTTCAATTCTCTCAGATCTAGGATAGGTCTGAATCCCCCTGTCTTCTTTGTTATGAGAAAATAAGGGGAGTAGAATCCTGTCCCTTGTTGAAGAAGAGGAACCTCTTCTATTGCCCCTTGGGCAAGGAGAAAAGAGACTTCCTGATCCAACAGGTCCAGGAGAGATGGGGGAGAATTGAAGTGCCTCACCATGGTATATGGAGGAAGGTTGGAAAAATGAAGTTTGTAGTCCTCTCTGATGATAGAGAGGGTCCATTGCTCTGATGTAATTTGCTCCCATCTGGGAGCAAAGTGAGCTAACCTTCCGGGAATGGTGAGGGGCTCTGGTTGTTCTAGAGCCAGAAATGTTAAGTTCTCTAGGGGCAAGTCAAAACCCCTGAGGGGGTTGAGCCTGCTGAGGAGTGGCAGACGCTGCAGGCTTTGACCTTGCCTGTTTAGGTTGCTGACGTTTAGCAGCAAAGCGAGGCTGAGAAGATTGTTGGCCAGTATTTGTGAAAATCTGGCCTTCTTGTAGTAAGGCCTCTTGAAAGACTTTTTCTTGGCAGGAGTAGAGGTAGACTTAGAAAGTCTATCCAATGTAGCATTTTCTGCGTCCATTTGAGTGGCTTTAATTTGCCAGTCTTTACCAAATAAGTTCTCACCTGTACAGGGCAGATTCCGTAAGCCATCCAGGACCCAGGGTTCTAGGTCAGAGGCCTGGAGCCAAGCAAGTCGTCGGGCTGCAATAGCAATGCCCGAAGCTCTACCGGCACCTTCAAAGGAATCAAAAGCTGCTCTGTTGGAGAACTTAGAAACATCTAGAAGCTGTTTCACCAGAGAAATGAACTCCTCCTTTCTATCCTCAGGGATAAAGGAGGCAAAATGCCGTACCTTTAGGGCAAGTTCTCTTAGAAACATGCCCATATACAGACTGTATGAATTAATCCTGGCTATAAGCATACTAGCCTGGAAAATTGTCCTACCAAAAGAGTCTAGGGTTTTACATTCTCGCCCTGGAGGGGTAGAAGAGTGCCTTTTGGTACTCTTAATCTTTTTCAGTGCAGACTTCACCACAATGGAATGGTGAGGCAACTGAGTCTTTTGAAAACCAGGAGAAGGAGGGACCCGGTACATGGTGTCCAACCTACGAGAATAAGGAGACAACGTTAGAGGAGCCTCCCATAAGTCCATCAAGTGTTCTTGAAGGATTTCATGGATAGGCAGGGTTACTGCCTCTTTAGGAACCTTAGGGTATAGCGTAGTTACTCACCTGTAACAGGTGTTCTCCAGGAGCAGCAGGAATCAGTCCTCACTTATGGGTGACGTCGGCGCCGACGGAGCCCTCGCGGAGCAATTTTCCCCAGCTTTCAAAGAAAGCCTTTGGGAATTGCAGCGCGCATGCGCAGTCGTCTTCCCGCCCGAGGGTGCCATCTTAGCCAGTCAGATGACATAGCTAAAAAAGACAGCATAAAAATTTGCAAAAAGAACATAAGCAGACGATTGCAACTCCAAGGGGAGGAGGGAGGGTAGTGAGGACTGATTCCTGCTGCTCCTGGAGAACACCTGTTACAGGTGAGTAACTACGCTTTCTCCAGGACCAAGCAGGAAGTCAGTCCTCACTTATGGGACTCCCAAGCTCAAGGCTACCGGAGACCCTAAGCACAAAAATGAGCTCCCTCTAGCTCAGCAGCACAGAAGGATAGAATCTTCGCTGAATTATCACCCACCGGTAGCCCACATCCGGGATGGAGGGTAGGAGTTGCTCAGACCTCAAAGAGATTACGGAGGACTGCCTGTCCGAAAGCACTGTCCCTACGGGACTCCCTCTCGAGACAGTAATGGACCGCAAAAGTCTGGCTCGAAGACCAAGTAGCGGCCCGGCAGATGTCTGCCAGCGGAACAGAGCGGAGGTAAGCCACTGACGTGGCCTTTGCCCGAACGCAATGAGCCGTGACTCTACTTTCTAAGGAGAGTCCGGCTGCCCCATAAGCCCAAGAGATACAGTCCGCCACCCAGATGGACAGAGTACGCTTGGAGACCGGGAGCCCCAATCTATTGGGGTCAAAAGACACAAAAAGCTGAGCAGCTTTACGGTGCTCCCGCGTACGGTCAAGGTAGAAGTTCAGAGCCCTTCTACAGTCCAGGGTATGGAGGACCGTCTCAGCTCGGCTGGAGTGTGGTCTGGGAAAGAAGGTTGGAAGTACCACCTCCTGATTGATGTGAAAAGGGGAGACCACTTTAGGCAGAAATTTCGGATGAGTCCGTAGGACCACCCTATTCTTGTAGAACCTAGTGTAAGGGGGATCAGACACGAGGGCCTGCAATTCACTTACGCGTCTAGCGGAAGTGAGGGCTATCAAGAACAGAGTTTTCCAAGACAGAAAACGGAGAGAACAGGTAGCCATAGGTTCAAAAGGCGGACAGGTGATCCGCTGCAAAACCACATTCAGGTCCCAGTCAGGCGCTGGCGGGCGCAGAGGTGGTTTAAGTAGAAGAAGACCTCGGAGAAACCTCGCTACGAGAGGGTCATTGGAGAGAGGTCTGCCGTCCACCGGCACATGATGTGCTGAAAGAGCACTGAGGTGAACCTTGACGGAGTTGGACTTAAGTCCCAGATTAGAGAGGTGCAGCAAGTACTGCAAGATCACCGACACCGGGCAGGAGAAGGGATCCTGAGACTGTTGGGTGCACCAGACTGCAAAGCGACGCCATTTAAGGGCGTAGCATTTGCGGGTAGAAGGCCGTCGCGAAGCCAAGACAACCTCCTCCACCGCCGCCGGCAGGAGAAGGGGAGCAAGGACTACCCTCTCAGCAGCCAGGCCATGAGGTTGAGAGACCTAAGGTTGGGGTGCAGGAGGGACCCCTGATCCTGAGTGAGGAGATCCGGTTGTACCCCCAGAGGGATTGGAACCTCCACCGCCAGTTGCAGCAGGAGCGGAAACCACGGCTGCCTGGGCCAGCGAGGGGCCACCAGGATCATGAAGGCTTTGTCCCGGAGAACCTTGAAAAGAGTCCGAGAGACTAGCGGGATGGGAGGGAAAGCGTACAGAAGGCTCCCCGACCACGAGATCAGAAAGGCGTCCGCCGCAACCCGAAGGGGGTGTGGCTGACGAGAGCAGAAGCGAGGAAGCTGCCGGTTGTGAGGACTGGCAAAGAGATCCACCGTGGGGAGGCCCCACTTGAGGAAGAGCTTCTGAACTACCAAGGGATCCAGACGCCACTCGTGCGGCTGGAGGACCCTGCTGAGTTTGTCCGCCAGGCAATTTTCTTGGCCCGGGAGATAAACTGCCTTGAGGAGAATGCCGTGATTGACGGCCCAAGCGCAGAGCTTCTGCGCCTCCCGGCAGAGGAGAAAGGAGCCCGTGCCCCCCTGCTTGTTCACGTAGAACATGGCAACTTGATTGTCCGTCTGGACTAGGACGGACTGGTGGGAAGTCAGGTGGGAGAAGGCCTTGAGAGCTAGGCGGATCGCCCTGAGCTCCAGGAAGTTGATCTGCTGAGCAGACTCCCACGTGGTCCAGAGGCCCTGAGTACGTGCCTCCTGGCAATGCGCTCCCCAGCCCAGGAGGGATGCATCGGTGGTCAGCACCCGGGTCGGCGGAGGTGACTGGAAAGGCATTCCGAACATGAGGTTCGGCTGCCGGAGCCACCACCGGAGAGACGAGATCAGCGTCTCGGAGACGCGCACTAGGTCTGCTAGGCCGCCTGTGGCTTGACGCCACTGCTGGCGGAGACACCATTGAGCGGACCGCATATTCAGGCGGGCATTGGGGGTCACATGGACGGTGGAAGCCATATGGCCGAGTAGTCTCAGGAAGCGCCTGGCGGAGACCAGGGGCTGGCTGCGAAAACGGTCGGCTAGGTCCATGAGCCGTTGAGCCCTGTCGAGCGGTAGGTACGCTCGTGCCTGAGGAGTGTGCAGCCTTGCGCCGATGAACTCGAGATCCTGTGAGGGGAGCAAAGTGGACTTTGCGACGTTTATCACAAAGCCCAAGTGCTGCAGAAGAGTCACCGTGCGGCGCGTGGCGTCGGTGACCTCCTGAGCGGACGCTGCTCTGATGAGCCAGTCGTCGAGGTACGGAAAGACATAGAGGCCGTGAAGCCGGAGATGGGCCGCCACGACCGCGAGACATTTTGTGAAGACTCGCGGTGCGGAGGACAGGCCAAAGGGCAGTACCCTGTACTGGTAATGATTTCCTGCCACCACAAACCTTAGGTATTGGCGGTGGCTTGGGTGGATGAGGATGTGCGTGTAGGCATCCTTTAGATCCAAGGAGCATAGCCAATCTCCCTGCTGGAGGTAGGGCAGAAGGATTCCAAGGGTAAGCATTTTGAACTTCTCCCGCACAAGGAACTTGTTGAGGTTGCGCAAGTCCAGGATGGGTCTGAGGCCCCCTGTTCTCTTTGGTATCAGAAAATACCTTGAATAGAAGCCTTGACCTCTCAGGTGGTGTGGCACCGGTTCCACCGCCTGATCCTGCAGGAGACCTGCTAACTCCTGAAGGAGCAACTCCCTGTGCAGAGGGGGGCGCGGAGGCTCTCCCGGAAAATAGGAGGGAGGGACCTGATGGAAGTGGAGAAGGTAGCCCTCTCGCACGACCTGAAGCACCCAGGCATCTGCGGTGATGCTGGACCACCTGTGAGCGAAGTGAACCAGCCGGCCTCCGGTGCTGGGAGGAACCAGCGGGGGGGGAGAGGCTATGCTGAGCGAGTCAAAAACCCCCACCCTGCTGAGCAGGGGCTGGTGGTGCAGGCTTGGGGGCTTGCTGCCTACGGGACCCGTTACCCCGTCCCTTGGCCTGCTGGCCCTGTTGGGGAGCTGCAGGGGCCTGATAATGGGGGTATTGTTTGTAGGCAGCCGCCTTCCTCGGTTAAAAGGACTTTTTCCCCGAGCCCTTCTTTTTCTGGGAAGGGGCGGAGGTCTTCCTAGAAAGCCTAGTCCTGGTGAGAGTCTCAGTCTCAATTTGTGCAGCCTTTTCCGCCATGGGCTTGCCAAAGAGGTTTTCGCCTCGGCAGGGGACATCGACCAACTTGTCCTGTACCCAGGGCTCAAGGTCAGACGACTGAAGCCAAGCCTGTCGGCGGGCACCGATGCCGGCTGCGGCCACTCGAGCCGAGGCTTCAAAGCCATCATAGGCTGCTCGGGACATGAACTTTGAGCATTCCCGAATGCCCGTGGACAAGGCTAGGAACCTCCGCAAGGGCTCCTCGGAGAGACCAGCGGAGAATCCGGCTAGCTCTTTAGCCAGATCCCGGAGATACATGCCCATGTATAGCTGGTAAGTCTGGACACGACAGGCGAGCATAGAGCCCTGGAAGCACTTCTTGCCAAGGCCATCCAGGTTACGGGCCTCCCTTCCAGGAGGCACCGAGGAGTGCATCTTCTGGCTCTTAAGACGATGCATGGCCGATTCCACTACCATGGAATGGTGTGGCAGCTGTGCCTTCTGAAAGCCAGGGCTCTTGCGGACCCGATAGATAGAATCGACCCGCTTGCTCAGGACCGGCGAGGAGGCCGGACTCTCCCACATGCGGAAGAGTAGTCGTTCCAGCATAGGAGGAACTGGCACAGTAAAGTGTTCCCTCGCGGGAGAGTCATACTGGAGGGCGTCGAGCTCTTCGGCTCGAGGCTCCTCCTCGGGATCCGCAGGGAAGGCCAAAGCCTTGGCCATATCCCTAACGAAGTCCGAGAACCGGGCATCCTCCGGGGGGGACTGCTTCCGAGGCTCGGACTCCGGTGAGTCCGATGGGACACACCGAGTCCGGAAAGAATCAGGTGACTCTTCCTCCTCAGACTCCCAGACCGACTCCGACGAGGACTCGGTGGGGTCGGCCCGGGCAGGGTGCGGCGCCAGCCGCCCCGACGCCGAGGGAGTCGGCGTCGGCGACCTCGGTCCCGAACGGGAGGCCGAGGGTGACCTCGACCGAGGATCGACTCGAGTTCTCATCGACTCGAGGATCGGCTCGGTCTCCGGGGTCGACTTGGACGTCGACGTCCCGGCGGTCGGGGCAGCGACGCCAGCGAAGCCAGCGAGCAGTGCCCTCTGCTGGTCCATGAAGGCAGACAGTCTGCTCTCCAAGGCCGTCAACCTGAGTCCGAGCTCAGGCGACCCAGCAGCCCCCGACTCGGGCCCCGACGGCGTCGGGCCCGACGTCGGCTGTCGCGGAGGCGAGTCCAGAAGGACCACAGGACTTACCCGGGCAGGCATCTCCGACTCCAGGCGAGGTCGCTTCGGGACGTGTTCCTTCTCCAAGGACCCGGGGCGGCTGTCGGGGCTATGCGACCTGGCCCTCGCGGAACCAGGAGCGTCCACCGACGCCGCCCTCGCGGGTTTTTCCTTCCGACGATGGTCCCCGGAGGGAGAACCCCGGTCGGAGGAGCTCCGGCGACGGTCCGAGCTGGAGCCTTTCGACACGGAGGCCTCCGACGAGGTCCGGGTACGGCTGGGGTCAGCGAAGATTCTCTCACGCTGATGCCGCCGACTTCTCAACGCCTTTGAGGACAGTTTGCTGCAGGGCCCACAGATCAATTCCTCATGATCCGGGCCCAGGCAGCGGAGGCAAAAGTCATGTGTGTCGGTGACATATTTCGGTCACACCGACCACACAGCTTAAAACCACTGGCAGCCATCGGGGGAAAAAGGGCCCCTGCGAGGTCAAAGGACCGGGCTGCCAGGGAAAACGAAAACGAAAGCTGACTAAGTCAGAAAAACCGAAAAAAGTAAGAGGACTCGAGACCGGCGTCGCGAGTCCGGGCGGGAAAACGATCGGCGTCGAACCGAAAGAAAAAAGGATAAAATAAAGAAGAAAATCAACTTTTTCGCGGGGACAAGACGGGGACGTCTGTAGGGCTCCGCGGAAAAAAGAAGACTGGCTAAGATGGCACCCTCGGGCGGGAAGACGACCGCGCATGCGCGCTGCAATTCCCAAAGGCTTTCTTTGAAAGCTGGGGAAAATTGCTCCGCGAGGGCTCCGTCGGCGCCGACGTCACCCATAAGTGAGGAATTACTTCCTGCTTGGTCCTGGAGAACCTAAAATATCAAATTTCTTTGACCTAGGTTCTTTTTCAGAGGATGTGGTAATAGAAAGTCCTTTAGCTAGCTCTATAATGAAGTCTTGAAAGAACAAATCCTCTGGTGGAGACATTCTCCTCTTTGGGGAAGAAGGGTCTTCATGAAGAACTAGAGACAGCTCATCAGAGTCCTCAGAGGAGTCAAAATCCTCAGAAGAATCAGAGTATTCTCTATTTGCTTCCAACGCACGATACGCATACCGATCGGTATCGACATCGGGCGTACCGGGTATGGGGTCGGTATCGGGTAAAAACCCGGATCCGGCATGCGGAACCGATCTGCGTTTGGAAGTGGATGGTCTCGGTTCCGGTATGGGAGACGATACCGGAACCGGACCCGGTACCGCTGAACGCGCGGTACCGAGGGCGTCGCAGCATTAATAAAAGCCAGCATGGCCTGCTGCATGGTCTGAACAGTATTGCTCATAGACGCCACTGCTGACTGGATGTCGGTACCGGAATGGGCCGGTACCCCAGAGCAGTCTAACAGGTGATCAGTCGAGGCCGTGCTATCGATGTCAACCTGTAACCCCATAGATGGTGCTTTGGAAGCCAGAGCTTCCCGCCGGGGTTGTTTGGCTGGGGCAGGATCCTCAGACTCAAAAGTGAGAGCCTCTCGATGCTTTGAAGGAGATTTGCTCTTTGAGGACCTGCCCGAAGAAGGTTTGGTTACCTGAGATCCATCCGGAGAGGAAGACCTGGATGACTGTGATGCTGGATTATCTAAAGCAAACAGCACATGGAATTTGTTGGCCCGGTTCTGCAAACCACGTTTAGACATCTTGGAGCAGGATGGGCAGTCCGGAATGGAGTGGTCAGGTCCCAAACATTTAAGACACCATTCATGGGTGTCTGTGACAGAAATAACAGCACTACACTTGGTACACTTCTTAAAACCAGGGGCTGGTTTCTCCATGAGGAGAATTTGTGTAGGCCTGAGGCCTAACCGAAGTCACTAAGTTGTGCAAGATTTTTTATTTTTTTTTTGAAAGAAAAGAAGAGAGAGACCGGCGGTACCGGTTTCGGTATGGGGAAGGCAGGTACGCGGTCTAAAGAAACAAACTAAAACAATAATTTCTTCAGCGGTGACAGGAACACGACCTGCTGGCTCCACGGAAAAAGAGAAACTGAGGAGAGCTGGTCAGGAAGGCGGGAAGGCAGCGCGCATGTGCAGTGTGAGGCCCCAAAAGCTTCCTTTCTGGGAAGCTGGGGAGCTTTCCCGCGCAGGCTCCGTCGGTTCCGACGTACCCATATGTGAGGACTTATTCCTGCTTGTTCCTGGAGATACACCGCGCTGCCGATTACCTGAGTCACTCACTCCTACTGCTAGCGGGAGAGTGTACTCGATTCCGGAGGCGGCCGACTGGTCTCTGGGGCTCCCAGATCCTATCACCGCTCTAGCCCAGTATATGGAGCTGCTGTCTGAGGCAGGCTCTGCCTCCACTGCCCACCGCTGTGCAAGCCTCGGCAGCCGAGCTGTTCTTTTTTTTTTTTTTTTCTTCAATCTGAAGTAAAACCAGTCCCTTTGGTGGAGTTCCCTGCTAGGGTCCAACACCTCCGGACCTCTTTTCTCCCAAATGAGAAATTGAAACAAAAAACCTCTCTTTTGCTAAACTTCCCTTTCGTTTCTCCGGGAGCCTGTCAGCTTCACGTCCCTTCCAGCTGCTGAGGACTGAAAGACTGCGGTTCTGACACCAGGGAGAGCTGGATAGGATGTCAGCAAAACTTCAGAATTCAGTCCTCAGCTGCTGGAGAAGGTTGACAACTCTAATGTTCCTGGACTGGCCCGGAGAGACGAAGAGGAAAAGCCTTTGATAGGATCAGGTGGGACTACTTGTTCAAGGTGATATCGGCATATGGGTAGGAGACCGGTTTCTAATAGCGCTTTGCCTTTTATATTTAAAACCCAAAGCGTCGGTGTTGGTGAATGGCTCTTTGTCTCTGTCTTTTGATCTGCAATGAGGGACAAGACAGGGTGTCTCCTCTTCTATTCATTCTTTCTTTGGATCCATTATTACAGAGTATTCACTATAGGAGAGATATTGAAGGGGTACACATAAGGAGATGTAGCTTCACAGTCTCTGCCTTCGCAGATGATATTTTAGTTCATTTGACTATCCATGTACATTTCTTGCACAGATTGCTTGTGGAGTTTCAGAAGCTCGGAGCTTTTACAGGCCTGAAATTGAATGCTAACAAATCCGAGGTGCTGGATATCCTGGGGAATTTGAGGGGTGAATGGGGTCCAGACTTTCCTCTACAATGAGTGAATGACGCCTTCCTATATTTGAGTATTTTACTCACTGCTGTTCCTGCCCAGATATATCAACGCAACATTGCTTCGCTTGTGAGTTTTCTGTGTAATAAGTTAAGGGACTGGAAACCACTTCCATTATCCCTGTTAGGTAGAGTGGCGGCATTTCAAATGACCCTGTTTCCTAACATCCTTTCTATTCTTCAAACGCTGCCAATCAGATTGTTAAAGCATGACATTGGAAAATAAGAAAGAGAATTGGAGTGGGGGGGGGGGGGGATTGTGGAGAGGAAGGAAGCCATGGAGGGCTTTGAGTCGCCTGAAGAGGGATTGAAGGTGGAGTTGGGCTTCCCGATATTTCCATGTACAATATTGCCTGCCAGTTGCGACACCTGAGAGACTGGTTGGGGTCTACTTCAGTGTTTACTTCCAGGGAATTGGAAAAATGGTTGGTTTCCCCTTATAGTTTGTTAGGTGTGTTACATGAGGAAGAAAAAGGGCTCCAGGGACCTGTTCGGTGCAGTGTTTTAGGTAGTCCAATTCATTTGCTCTGGATAAATATGTGTGGGCGGTGGGGCTTCACTCCAAGGGTGACTGGTTTTTTATTGCCTCTATGGGGAAATGGTAGCTTTCTCTCAAGTTTGGAAATGGAGCCTTTTCAAGAGCGGGAAGGAGTGCTCTGTGGTTGGTCTAATAGGTGGTTGGACAAGGTACCTCATGAGAGACTCTTGGTTAAATTAAAAAGTCATAGGATAGGAGGCAGTGTACTATTATGGATCAGGAACTGGTTAAAAGATGGAATAATTTTGGGTCATCTGCAAATATGATCACCTCACTCGTTATTCTCATTTCTAGGTCATTTCTGAATATGTTAAAAAGCAGAAGGCCCAGCACAGATCCCTGGGGTACTCCACAATTCACCTTTCTTCATTGAGAAAATTGGCCATTTAGCCTTACTCTCTGCTTTCTTGCAGATGACCCAAAATTATTCCAAGTTCTTAAAATACAAGAATGTGAAAAATTGCAAGAGGACCTTGATAAATTGGAAGACTGGATGTCCAAATGGCAGATGGAATTTAATGTAGACAAGTGCAAAATTATGCACCTAGGAAAGAAAAACCCAAACTACGGTTACACAATGCAAGGTTCTACATTACGAACCAGCACCCAGGAAAAATGATTTAGGTGTCATCATGGATAATACATTATGCAGTGGCAGCCAAGAAAGCAAATGGAAAGAGTAGTTACTCACCTGTAACAGGTGTTCTCCAGGAGCAGCAGGAATCAGTCCTCACATATGGGTGTCATCGGCGCCGATGAAGCCCCAGCGGAGCATTCCCCCAGCTTTCTATGAAAGCCTTTGGGAATGCAGGCACGCATGCATGGTTCCCTTCCCTCCTAAAGGTGCCATCTTACCTCAGTCAAATGACATAGCTAAGGACAGCACACAAAAATGAAAAAAATAAACTATGTACAACTGCAACTGCAAGAGGAGGAGGGAGGGTTGTGAGGACTGATTCCTGCTGCTCCTGGAGAACACCTGTTACAGGTGAGTAACTACTCTTTCTCCAGGACCAAGCAGGAAGTCAGTCCTCACATATGGGTGACTCCCCAGCTCTGGGCTACCGAGGAACCCAGGCTGAACAAGAGAACTCCCTCTAGTCTCAGCAGCAAAGAAAGGCTTTTCAAGGACACAACCTCCACCGGTAGCCCAACAGAGGGCAGGAGTTGCCTAAACCTCAAAGAGATTCCGGAGCACTGCCTGGCCAAAAGCACTGTCCCTATGGGACTCCCTCTCCAGGCAGTAATGGGCCGCAAACGTCTGGCTTGAAGACCAAGTTGCAGTCCTGCAGATGTCTACCAATGGCACAGAGCGGAGATGAGCCACTGAGGCAGCCATTGCCCTGATATGATGGGCCGTGACCCTACCCTGCAAAGGAAGGTCAGCCGCCTTGTAAGCCCAGGTGATACAGTCAGCCACCCAGATGGACAAGGTACGCTTGGACACAGCCAACCCCAACTTATTGGGGTCAAAGGATACGAAGAGCTGAGTAGCCCTTCTATGCCCTTGCGTACGGTCAAGGTAGAAGGATAAGGCCCTCCTACAGTCCAGGGTATGCAGAACTGCTTCAGCCTGGCTTGCATGAGGCCTAGGGAAGAATGTTGGAAAAACCACCTCCTGATTGAGGTGGAAAGAGGAGACAACCTTTGGGAGGAACTTTGGATGAGTCCTGAGGACTATCCTGTTCCTATAAATCCTGGTGTAAGGCCTGTCACAGACCAGGGCCTGAAGCTCACTTACTCGCCTAGCCGAGGTAAGGGCTATTAGGAAGAGTGTCTTCCAGGAGAGGAAGCGCAGTGGACAAGTAGCCATCGGCTCAAAAGGTGGGCGAGTCAGTTGCTGCAAGACCACATTCAGCTCCCACTCAGGGGCAGGAGGACGGATGGGAGTCTTGAGCAAAAGCAAGCCCCTGAGAAAGCAGGACACCAAGGGGTGACCAAATAGAGATTGCCCCTCTACCAATGAGTGGTGAGCTGCTAGAGCTGAGAGGTGGACCCGAACAGAATTGGACTTAAGTCCCTGATTGGATAAGTGCAGTAAGTACTGAAGAACTACTGGCACAGTACAGGAGAAAGGATCCTCTGTATGTAGGTGACACCACACAGAAATCCTCTTCCACTTGAGAGCATAGGTTTTCCTAGTGGACTGTTTCCTAGAGGCTAGGACAACCTCCTCAACTTCCTGAGGTAGGCCCCAGGGAGCCAAAACTACCCTTGCAGCCTCCAGGCCATCAAATTGAGAGACTTGAGATTGGGGTGCAGAAGGGAACCCTGGTGCTGTGTGAGAAGGTCGGGTTGCAACCCCAGAGGCAGTGGAGGATCTACCGCCAGTTGAAGCAGAAGAGGAAACCAAGGCTGTCTCGGCCACCTGGGAGCTACCATCAGGACCGAGGCCTTGTCCTGGAGAATCTTGAATAGGGTTCGGGCCACCAAGGGCGTGGGAGGAAACGCATAGAGGAGGCCCTGAGACCAAGATATCAGAAAAGCATCCGCTGCTATCCGCAGAGGATGTGGTTGCCTGGAGCAGAACTTTGGCAGTTGCTTGTTCATGGGGCTGGCAAAGAGATCCATCAAAGGGAGACCCCATTTCAGGAAGATCTTCTGAACTACTGAAGGATGCAGCTGCCACTCGTGGGGCTGCAGTATCCTGCTGAACCTGTCGGCCAGATAGTTGTCCTGGCCTGGAAGGTACACCGCCCTGAGGAGCATGTTGTGTTTGAGGGCAAAAGAACAAAGGTCCTGAGCCTCCCGACAAAGGATCCTGGACCCAGTTCCGCCCTGTTTGTTCACATAAAACATGGCAACCTGGTTGTCTGCCTGAATCAGGACAGACTGTTGAGCCAGGGTAGGAGTGAAAGCTTTGAGTGCTAATCGAATAGCTCTGAGTTCGAGGAGATTGATCTGCTGTGCAGCTTCCCAGGGAGACCAGAGGCCCTGGGTGCACTTGCCCAGACAATGCGCTCCCCAGCCTTGCAGGGAGGCATCTGTTGTTAGCATCACTATGTAACCTGGAATCTGAAAGGGCACCCCTTTCAGCAGATTGGGTGGGTGTAGCCACCAGTTGAGGGAGTGCAGAAATTGTCTGGACACCCTTATCCTGTCTCTGAGGCTGCCTGTGGCCTGTGACCACTGAGTCCGAAGGCACCACTGTGCAGGCCTCATATGGAGCCTGGCATTGGGGATCACATGTACTGTCAAAGCCATATGGCCTAGAAGCCGCAGGCAGAGTCTGGCGGAGACCAGGGACCTGCTGAGAAACTGACTTGCCAAGGACATCAACCTTCGGGCTCTGTTTTCTGGCAAGAATGCCTTTGCCAGGAGAGAGTCCAACCTTGCCCCTATGAACTCCAAGTTCTGGGAAGGGAGCAAAGTGGACTTTGCGAAGTTTATGACAAACCCCTGGCGTTGTAGAAGAGCAATGGTCCTGAGGGTGGCTTGATTGGCCTCCTGACCTGTCTGACCCCTGATGAGCCAGTCGTCCAGATAGGGGAAGACAAAGATGCCCTGATTTCTCAGGTAGGCCGCCACCACTGCTAAGCATTTTGTAAAGACTCTGGGGGCGGAGGTGAGGCCGAAAGGCAGCACTCTGTACTGATAATGGTTTCCTCCCACAATGAACCTTAGGTACTTTCTGTGGTCTGGATGTATGAGGATGTGAGTGTACGCATCCTTTAGATCTAAGGAGCATAGACAATCTCCCTGCTGGAGGTAGGGCAGAAGGGTTCCAAGAGTAAGCATCTTGAACTTTTCTTTCACTAGGAACTTGTTGAGGTTCCTGAGGTCCAGAATGGGACGAAGGCCACCGGTCCTTTTGGGCACCAGGAAATACCTGGAGTAGAATCCATGACCTTGCAAGTGGGGAGGCACAGGCTCCACCGCCCTGTCCACCAACAGACCCTGAAGCTCCTGACGGAGAAGGTCTGTGTGCAGAGGAGGCCTTGGAGGCTCCCCTGGAAAATATGGGGGTGGCAGTTGGTGGAAATGGAGGGCATATCCCTTGTGGATTATCTCCAACACCCAACTGTCCCCGGTGATAAGGGGCCACTGGTGGGCAAAGAGGGCGAGACGACCTCCTGTGCAGGCTTAGGAGAGCAGTGGAGAGGCTATGCTCAAGGAGTCAAAAACCCCCACTCTGCTAAGTGGTAGCAGGGGCCTGAGGCTTGGGGGTCCTCTGCCTACGGGGCCCATTACCCTGGCCCTTGGCTTGCTGACCCTGGGGGGCAGCTTGGGCAGCCTGATATTGTGGGTACTGTTTGTAGGTAGTGCCCTTCCTTGGGTAAAAGGGCTTTTTACCCGAGCCCTTCTTTTTATGAGAAGGGGCAGAGGTCTTTCTTGATAGCCATGTCCGGGTGAGGTGCTCGGTCTCGAGCTGAGCGGCCTTCTCGGTCATGGGTTTGCCAAACAGGTTTTCACCTCGGCAAGGGACATCGATCAACTTGTCCTGAACCCATGGCTCGAGGTCCGATGACTGCAGTCATGCCTGGCGTTGAGCCGCGATGCCGGCTGCCGCAACTCGGGCCGAAGCCTCGAAGCCATCATAGGTGGCGCGGGACATGAACTTCGAGCAGTCCCGAATCCCCGAGGACAAGGACTTAAATCTCTACAAGGGTTCCCCGGAGAGACCAGCAGAGAACCCAGCCAACTCCTTGGCCAGATCCCGCAAGTACATGCCCATGTACAGCTGGTAAGACTGGACACGGCAAGCAAGCATCGAGCCCTGAAAGCACTTTCTACCGACTAGGAATCATAAATAAAGTAATGGAGAATAAAACAAAGGCTATTAAAATGCTGCTGTATAGTTGCATAGTGTGACCGCACCTTGAATATTGTGTGCAGTTTCAGTTGCCATATCTTAAAACGGATATAGCAGAAAAGGTACAGAGAAGAGCCACCAAAATGGTAAAGGGGATGGAAGGATAACCCTATGAGGAAAAGCTTAAAAGGTTAGGGCTTTTCAACTTCGAAAAGAGATGGTTGCGGGGAGATATGATTTATTTATTTAGCTGCATTTATATCCCGCTTTTCACCGGATCAAAGCGGTTGGGGGATACATTTAACACAAGAGGATATGAGACACATACACTAATGCTTACAGGGAACATGGGCAATGGAGGGTTAAGTGGCTTGCCCAAGACCACAAGGGGCACCTGTGGGACTAGAAACCCCAGTCCTTCTGGCCCAAGGTTGCTGTCCTCTAGTGGGATTTGAACCACTGGCCTGTGGTACCTTGCCCCAACCACTAGGCCACTCCTCCCTGATAGAGGTCTATAAATAACTGAATGGAATAGACTAGGTAATTGTAGATATGTTGCTTACTCCATCAAAAAGTAGAAAGATTAGGGGACATGCAATGAGGCTATAATGTAACCCATTTAAGAGTAATAAGAGAAAATATTTTTTCACTTAACACATAATCAAACTCTGGAATTCGTTACTGGAGGATATAGTAAAAGCTGTTAGTGTAGCTGGGTTTAACAAAGGTTTGGACAAGTTCCTGGAGGAAAAAGTCTGTGAACCATTATTAAAGAGAACCCGGGAAATCCACTGCTTACCCCAAGACAAGCATTGTGGAACCTATGTACCTTTTTAGGAACCTGCCAGGTACTTGTAATCTGGATTGGCCATTGTTGGAAACAGGATAATGGGTTTGATGAACCTTGGTCTGACCCAGTATGACATTTCTTATGTTCTTATGTGGTTGCTGCCCAGAGAAGAATGATTTCAACAACTTAAGGAACAATTTGGAGTGAACAATAGGCACTTCTTTGCATATCTGCAGCTGCGACATTGTCTCATCCCTGGACAAAACTTGTTTGGCTGGATCTCTGAAGGCAAAAGGAGAACAATTTTTGGAGTTTGAAGGCAGTAGGGTAGTATCTATGTCGCTTTTTCACCAAAAACTCTGAGAGGCTGTCCCTCACCCGTGAAAGTGTGGACCTTGAAAACAAGTGGGTGGTGGAATTGGGGCTTCAGGTCCAGGAAGGGTGTGTAAGTCTGTAGCATGGATACCAGGCTTGGTTCAAAGCACTCGCTTGAGAGAGATCCAATATAAAATATGTCGGGGGAATTCTCTCCTTTGCGTGCCTTTTGTGTGGGTGTAAAACAAAAATAGAACAAAACCAAAAAGATCATGAGCTCAGACTTATACTTATATGTATGTGAATGCATTAATGTTGGAAGTTTAGCCGTGAGGAAACAAAGCTACCTCTCGTGGCAACACTTCCGATTTACTCAATTTTAATGAGCCCCACCGGAGCTTTCAAACGTAGGTAAAAAACACCATGTAGCAGTGTGACCTGGTGTTGACTGAGACAACAACTGCGGACATGTGTGAGATTGCCCTCAGTTAACCACTGCGGACATTTGTGAAATTGACAACTATACTGAGTCTGAAAAATATCTCAGTCAACAACTGCGGAGATTGCCCTCAGTTAACCACTGCGGACATTTGTGAGATTGACATCTACACTGAGTCTGAAAAACATGACTTAGTTCTCTACGGACAACAGATAAGTAATCTCTATGTTTTTTTGACAAAAAGTTGATGGTAACCAGCGTTTTTTGGATATGTAAAGTTGTTGGAATTAACACACTTTTGAACACGTTTGGTGTAGGTCACACTACTACATGGTGTTTTTTTACCTACGTTTGAAAGCTCCGGTGGGGCTCATTAAAATTGAGTAAATCGGAAGTGTTGCCATAAGAGGTAGCTTTGTTTCCTCACGGCTAAACTTCCAACATTAATGCATTCACATACATATAAGTCCAAGCTCATAATCTTTTTGGTTTTGTTCTATTTTTGTTTTTTGAGTTGATTCACATAGAACATTAGTTATTTTGTATTATTGGTTTTGTGTGGGTGTGTCAGACTCATGGGCTTGTCCTAGGTGTTCCCAGGCGCTCGCCACTTTGGACCATATGTGGGGAGTTGTACTAGTGTACTACTAGGGGAAAATTCAAGTCTATTTATGGCATTTATTACAGCAGGATATGACTATGGCCCCGGAATTGGTGATTTTCAGTGAGATTCCAGGGGTATCTCAGTGCATTGGTGGTTGGTACCTATTCTGGTGAGGAAAGCCTGTTTGATTAGTAAACCATGTATTTTGCAGCAGTGGTGGGATGGAAATTCCCCCTCCTTCTGGGAGTGGCGTAATTCTTTTCACAGTTTAATGATAATGATGTGGCTGGATGCGCGGGGACATCAGATACGATGAGAGTCCTTCTTGGCTCTTTGGGAGAAATATATTCAGTGTATGGCCCCCAGAACGCACAATGAGCTTCTGACTCCCTAGGACCTGTGATGTGGGGGACTGGTTTGGTGTGGGCTGAATGTATGTGTGTAGTAATCTGAGTGGTGTTCTGTACTTCCTTTAGGTTATAGATGGTCCTGTGAGAGGGCAATGAGGATGCTTGGAGGTGGGGTTGGGGAGGAGGAGTTGTGGGGTAGTGGGTGGAGGGGGTTGGGATTTGTTGTTTGTAGTATTTTGTCTGCCTTTCCTTTGTATAGCTATTAGCCGGTCACTGGTATGTGATTGCTGGAATTATTTTCTTTCTGTTTTTGTGTGAGGGTTATGGGACTGGAGGATATGCGTTTAGGGGGAGGGGAGGGGTTATGGGGTTGGAGGAGGGCATTATACATTGTTTTGTAATTTTTGTGTCGCTGGCTTACTCCTGGTACTATGTAAGAGTGCCCACCCACTGCAAGTGTTGCAGTTGGTTGATTCAGTTGTTAAGTGCCATCAAGTCGGTGTTGACTCATGGCAGCGCTCTAGATAGCTGACCTAAACTGTGTTCGATCTTCAGTCAAGCGGCTCGTTGTTGACAGAGTGGCACCTATAGCTGCTGTTATTGTATCAATCCATCTCATTGTCGGCCTTCCTCTTTTACGCTGACCTTCTACCTTGCCAAGCATTATGTCTTTCTCCAACGATCTCTCTTTTTGCAGGACGTGTCCAAAGTAAGAAAGTTGAAGTCTTGTCATCTGAGCTTCTAAGGAAAGCTTAGGTTTGATCTCCTCTAGTCCTGACTAGTTTGTTCTTTGGGCAGTCCATGATATACACAGTATTCGTCGCCAGCACCGTATTTCAAAGGCATCGATTTTCTTCCTGTCTTTTTCACTGTCCAACTTTTGCATCCATATGACACTATTGAAAACACCATGGCTTGAGCAAGTCAAATCTTTGTATGGAGAGAGACATCTCTGCTCTTGATAATCTTGTCTAGAGCTTTCATAGCCATTCTGCCAAGAGCAATGTGTCATCTGATTTCTTGACTGCTTGTTGTTTCTTTATTGATTGTTGATCCCAGTAGGTTAAAGTAGTCAACTATTTAAATTTCTTCTCCATCAATCATGAACTTATTGATTTTGCCAGTTGTCAGGATCTTTGTCTTCTTAATGTTAAGGTGCAGGCCCATAAGACTATGTTCCTTGATCTTGAGAAGCAAATGTTTCAGATCATCTTCACTTTCAGCCAGTAATGTGGTATCATCAGCATAACGAAGGTTGTTGATGAGTATTCCACCAATCTTTACAACGTGGTTGACTTCATACAGTCCTGCTTCTCTGATGATTTGTTCTGCATATAAATTAAGCAGGTGGGGGAAAGTATGCAGTCTTGTCGTACACCTTTGCTGATTTTAAATCATTCTGTTTCTCCTTGTTCCGTTTGAACGTGATCAGTGTAAAAGTTGTGTAAGAGAACTATCAGGTGTTCTGGTATACCCATGCTTCTTAATGTGGCCCAGAGTTTCCTATGGTTTACACAATCAAAAGCCTTGCTGTAGTCAATAAAACATATATGGACATCTTTTTGGTATTCTTTTTGTCTTTTCAAGGATCCATCTTACATCAGCAATGATGTCTCTTGATCCTCGCCCTTTCCTGAACCCTGCTTGCACTTTGGGTAGTTCTCATTCCAGGTATGGTTATAGTCTGTGCTGAATGATCTTGAGTAGAATCTTGCTGGCATGTAGGACCAAAGCGATTGTGCGATAATTTCCACAGTCAGTTGGATCACCTTTCTTCAGTATTGGTATAAACGCAGATCTTTTCCAGTCAGTTGGCCATGAATTTGTCTTCCAAATTTCCTGACAGAGCCTTGTAAGTATGGTAACGGCTGCATCAGTACACTAAGAAAAAGCCTGATTTCAAATGCTTAACAGGGAGGACGGTAGGTGGGGGAGGGGGAGTTCTTGGAGACAAAAAATGTGGTTCTATGTGATCTGTATAATCTTTGTGTGGATTTTGTCAGTTGACCCAATTATTGATTATTGTTCTTGTTTATCCCTTTTAATTTCTCAATAAAAAAAGATTTGATCTAAAAAACGAAATGCAAGACTACAAGTCCCTGTAATCAAAGATGTAAACTCAGGATTAGACCAATCCTGTTGAATGAATTTGTTGACAATCCTAGGTGCAGGGTTATGTGTGCGCATGCGCATTTTGGCAAATATACACAGCACCCCCTGCCCACAGAGCTCACCCTCTCTCCCCCACCACATCAGAACCCCCCTTCCCATCAGGTACCCTTACCCACACCACTTGGATCCTCCTCCATCAGGAGTAATTAATCTGCCTACCCTTTTCTATTTAGGTTCCCTCCCCCCATACTCTTTCCTATTAGGTACCTCCTTCCAATCATTCTCCTCATTTCCCCTTAGGGTGCCTCCCTCTTCCCCTTTCCCATTAGGTCTCCTCTCTGCATCAGGCATCCCCTATACCCACCTTTTCCATCAGGCATATGCTGATCCCTGCCAGCAGTCCCTCTTCATTCTCAGGCACTATCCTGCATTCCCTTAACCCTTTCTATTTTGGACAAACTCTGTTGCTTCTTCCCACCCACTGATGCAGGCTACTACCATAAACTCTAGCTAGAGAAAGTGTCTAGGAAGAGTTCCAGCAGGGAACTGCTCAATGCAAAAAGGAGAGAATAAACTCAGCACATACCTAATTGCCTTCCCCCTTTTTCAGGGCATGTGGTCCAAAGGTCTGGGGCAAGCAAGCTTAGCAGCAAACCTCCAGGTGCTTCTCTCAGTCTTTTATCCTGCTAACCTTCACACAGGCAAAAGCTATAGCAAGCTGACTGGTTATAGGCTGAGCCAGTCACTTCTGCCTACTCCTACTGTGCCTACCTGCATAGTCTACTTCCTTTCTATGCTTCCCCACTCTGCTATGATGACTTATTTCTATAGCACTATTAGATATATGCAGTGCTATATACAGATAGGTAGGTGAGAGAGTCCTTGCTCAACAGCTTACAGGCTATTCTAGACAGTCAAATAGAGCACACAAAGTAATAAGGGGGTATCATTATAAGGGAATGATTAAAAATTACTTCTGCTTCCTCTTTATGCTGTTCAATGGAACATCTGTATCAACAGCCCCTATACTCAGGTAATTATGTGATTTTATGTAATTATTACGTGCAAAATTATGTGGTTATAGAATTGCACAATTCCTTATGGTGTTCCTATGAACTTGAGCTAGTGTAGTTGCTTACCTGAAATAGGGGTTCTCTGTAGCCAGCAAGGGGTATGTGACCACATTCCATTTGGTGCCTTCTGCAATGGAGTCATGGTACCAGGCTCTCCTTTAACTCTGAGATGTCTTTTAGATTTCTGAGCATGCATGCCCCTTCGCACCCTGCCTCTCCTACACGGATGCTGTTTAGTTTCCATAATGTACTGTGGTTCTGCACTTTCCTCTTTGTTCTCTTTTGATCTTTTTCGTGCGGGGATGGCTGCATACCCTTGCTGTCTATGGAGAACTGCCTTTATAAGTAAGAAACTATGCTTTCTCTGGAGACAAGCAGGAGGATGTAGGCACACTGCACTGATGAGTCCAGAGCTGAGAATGCCTCCAACTAAATACAGTTTTGTGGCCTGGGCCTTTCTATTGGAGGAGGATCCAACATGGATTAAAGTGTGAATAGGTTTCTGAGGACCGCTGCCTGAAGATAAGTCTAAGCTGTGGTTCTTCGTGAACATACTGTATGAATCAATGACCATGTGGTTGCTTTCCAGATGTTTTGCGCAGAGACAGAGGTCAAACTGGTTGCAGTTGCAGATAAGGCTCAAAGGCAGTGAGATCCAATATGTCCAGGAGAGTGCACTTGGGCCTGTTTGTAACAGAAATATAGTAAGCTATCAAGGAGGAGATTGTCCGCTTGGAATCTGGTTAGCCCAGATTGTTCAGATTAAATGTGATAAAGAGCTGTGAGGAAGCACACAATCAAAGGAACAAAGGAATTTTTCGGAGTCAGTATGAGCTCCTGGGAAGAAGGCTTGAAATGAAAATCCAAGATGACTTTAGAGAGGAATTTCAGGTGAGTGCAGAGGATCACACTGTTAAGGAGAAACTGAGTGTAGGGAGGGCAGTGACCTAAAGCTTGAAGCTTACTAACTCTTCTTGCTGAGGTTAGTGCCACAAGGAAGACGGTGTTTCCAGATGAGATGTTTTAGGGAAGTCAATACCAAGGGTTTGAAGGGCGAGTACATGAGTTCTGGGAGAACAATATTAAGATACCAAAACCATGGAGGTGCTTTGATTGGAAGTTTAATGTTCATGAAGCCCTTCATGAATCTTGTGACTACAGGATGCAAGGAAATTGGCTTTCCCTTGACAGGGCCATGAGAGGTTGCTATAACAGAAAGGTGATATCCAACCAAAGTAGTCTGGAGGCTGAATTGGATAGGTGCAGCAGGTAGGTCAGCACCTGGCTGAAGGGGCAAAATACAAGGTTCTGATGATGTGATCTAGCCTGCTATGTGAAAAAGAACCATGAACACTGGTAGGAGCATTGGGTCACTGGTTTCCTGGAGGCTAATTGTGAGTACATCTTTTGATAAAGATGCATTGGACATTATGCCCTGTTCATCTTCCAGGCAGCCAAGGAGAGACTGCTGAGAATGGGATGCAACAAGCATCCATAGTTCTGGGTTAAGGGGAAGGGGTGGTTTCCCAGTAGTAGAGGCACATCTTCCATCAAGGTGAGTAGATGGGGAAACAATGCCTGTCTGGGCCACTGGGAGCTTATCAGAATGATGTTGACCTTGTCTTCCCATATCTCCAAGAAGACTTGAGTTAAGAGCGGGAACAGGGAAAGGCATAGAGGAGCCAGTGACCCCAGGAGATAATGAAGGCACTGTGACCCAATGATGGGCTGGGCCAGATGAAGCAGAACAGTGGACATTTGGTGTTCTCGGCAGAGGCAAAGAGATCCACTTCTGGTGCCATACATGATGAAAATCCATTGGAGAACTTTCAAAACCAGGGACCACATGCAGATACAGATTATAGTTGGCTATGGAACTCTGGGAAGTACACTGCTCTTAGGATGGCGTTGATGGGCTGGTGAAGAGCCAGAGGTGCACACCTTCCCGAAACAGCAGGAGATCCTGACCCACCTTGTTCACTGATGTAAAACATGGTGACTTGATACCAGTCTGCATTAAGAGTATCTTTCGGCAGGCCCTGTGCTTGGAGACTGTGAGCACATAGAATACTACCCAAAGCTCTAAAATACTAATGTGCAGCGTGCTCTCCTGGGCTGCCTATACTCCCTTGAGTGGTCAAGTGCAATACTTCCACTTCCCAGCTGTAGGTGGAAGCATCGGTTGTAAAGGTGAAATGATGTAGGAGCCCTTGAAACTAACAGCCATCTTCAAGATTTGATGGTGTGGCCCATCAAGGAAGGGTTCGCTAGAGGTTCTGGAGATGGAACCCCAACATGGGGATTCTCATGTGTAGGGACTGTGTATGTTGGTTCCAGTTTAGTCTGAGGTGCCATTGCAGTGGATACATGTACAATTGTGCTAGTGGGACAACATGGACGGAGACTGCCATGTGCCCCACTTGCAGAATAATTGCATGAGCAGAGATATACTGTAGCTGTTCCATCGTGATCATGAGTTGCTAGAGGAGCAAGGCTCTGTTGCTGGGAAGATATACTTTGGCAGCTACAGTATCTATGTGTGCTCCAATGAAGCAAAGTAGTTGCTGGGATCTCATTTTGGATTTCTGTGTATTCAGTGGCCCGGTGGTGTTTTCTACTGTGCAGAATGCCTGATCCCTGGAAGTGGCAGAGATGAGCAGGTTGTCTAGGCAGGGATAGACACAGTGGCCTTGATATCACAAATGAGCTGCAACCGCTGCCAGGCACTTTGTGAAGACTTGTGGGACAGAGGATTTGCCGAAAAGCAGAACTCTGTCCTGGTAATATTTGAAGTGAAGATATTGCAAATGTTGAGGTGGATGGGGATGTGGATAAACGCATCCTACAGGTCCAGGGAGGCTAGCCAACTCAAGACGTCAAGGAAGCTAACAAAAGTTACAGCACAGTAATAATAATGGGTGATTTCAATTACCCCGGTATCGACTGTATCAGTGTCATGGCAGGACATGCTAGGGAGATAAAGTTCCAAGATGAAGTAAATGACTGCTTCTTGGAGCAGCTGGTTCATGAACCGACCAGAGGGGAAGCCATATTGGACCTAGTCCTTAGTGGAACACCAGATCTGGTGCAAGAGATAAGGGTGTTGGGGCCACTTGGCAATAGTGATCATAGCATGAACGCGTTTGACTTAATTAGTGGAGGAGGGATAGTAAGGAAATCCACAGTACTACCTTTTAACTTTCGAAAGGGAGACTATGATAAAATGAGGAAAATAGTTAAGAAAAAACTAAAAGGAGCAGTTGCAAAGGGTAAAGACTTACATCAAGCTTGGGTGTTGTTGAAAAATACTATCTCGGAAGCCCAGACCAGCTGTATTCCATGCTTTAAGAAAAGTGGAAGGAAGTCCAAAAAACTGCCAGCATGGTTTAAAGGTGAGGTCAGAGAGGCTGTTGTTGCCAAAAAAGCATCTTTCAGGAAATGGAAAAAAAGAGCCAAATGACGAAACCTGGAAACAGCACAAGCACTGGCAAGTTAAATGCAAGGCAGTGATAAGGCAGGCAAAGGGAGAATTTGAGAAGAAGCTTGCTGTGGAAGCAAAAACGCGTAATAAAGACTTTTTCAAGTACATTCGTAGCAAAACACCTGTGAGAGAGTCAGTTGGTCCATTAGATGATAGAGGGATTAAAGGGGCACTAAGAGGCGACAAAGCGAAAGCGGAGAGACTGAATGAATTCTTTGCTTCAGTCTTTACTGAGGAAGATGTAGGGATGCTACCCATGACTGAGGTGGTATTTAAAGGTGCGGAAGAATTGAAGGAAATATCGATACATCAGGAAGAAGTATTACAACTATTAGATAAACTGAAGAGTAGCAAATCACCTGGGCCGGATGATATACATCCAAGGGTGTTGAAAGAACTGAAATATGAGATTGCAGACCTGCTATAAGTAATCTGTGAACTATCATTAAAATCATCTGTAATACCTGAAGATTGGAGGATGGCGAACGTAACGCCAATTTTTAAAAAGGGTTTAAGGAGTGATCTGGGAAACTACAGACCGGTGAGCCTGATGTCAGTACCAGGAAAAAAGGTAGAAACCATCATAAAGAACAAAATTGCTGAACATGTACTGTAGATAGTCATGGCAAAATGGGAGACAGTCAACATGGCTTTAGACAAGGAAGATCTTGTCTTACTAATCTGTTATGTTTTTTTGAAGGTGTGAATAAACAGGTAGACAAAGGTGAGTCGGCTGATTTAGTGTATTTGGACTTTCAGAAAGCCTCTGACAAGGTCCCTCATCAGAGACTTTTGGCAAAACTAAAGAGTCATGGGACGGAAGGCAGTGTACTATTGTGGATCAGGAACTGGTTAAAAGACAGAAAGCAGAGGGTAGGGCTAAATGGCCAATTTTCCCAATGGAGAAAGGTGAATAGAGGAGTACCCCATGGATCTGTGCTGGGTCCACTGCTTTTTGATATATTCATAAATGACCTGGAAAAGGGAATAACGAGTGAGGTTATCAAATTTGCAGATGACATAAAACTATTTAAAGTTGTTAAAACCCAAGAGGATTGTGGAAAATTGCAAGAGGATCTTGAGAAATTGGAAGACTGGGCATCAAAATGGCAGATGAAATTTAATGTGGACAAGTGCAAAGTTACATGGATAACATGTTAAAACCCTCCGCCCAGTGTGCAGCGGCGGCCAAGAGAGCAAATAGAATGCTAGGTATCATAAGGAAAGGAATGGAAAATAAAACAAAAGATATTATAATGCCTCTATACCGTTCCATGGTGAGACCGCACCTTGAATATTGTGTGCAATTCTTGTCACCGTATCTTAAAAAGGATATAGCGTTATTAGAAAAGGTTCAGAGAAGAGCCACTAAAATGGTAAAGGGGATGGAAGGATACCCCTATGCAGAAAGGCTAAAAAAGTTAGGGCTCTTTAACCTGAAAAAGAGATGGCTGAGGGGAGATATGATAGAAGTCTATAAATTAATGAACGGAGTGGAACGGGTAAACGTAGATCGATTGTTTATGTTATCAGAATATAGAAAGACTAGAGGATATGCAATGAAGCTACAGGGTAAACTATTTAAGACTTATAAAAGAAAATATTTTTTCACTCAACGTGTAATCAAACTCTGGAATATGTTATCAGAGTATGTAGTGAAGGCTGTTAGTGTAGCTGTGTTTAAAAAAGGTTTGGACAAGTTCCTGGAGGAAAGGTCCATAAACCATTATTAAGAAGGGACCCAGGATATCAATGCTTGACCCAGTACAAGCACTGTGGAACCTGTGTCTTTTGGGGAAACTGCTAGGTACGTATGACCTAGATTGGCCACTGTTGGAAACAGGATACTGGGCTTGATGGACCTTGGTCTGACACAGTATGGCATATCTTATGTTCTTATGTAAAACTTGTTGCCGCACAGCAGCAGAAGGATGGCACTGCGGGAGTTCATTTTGAATTTTTCTCACTTTACATAAAAATTGCGATCATGGAGGTCAAAGACTGCCCAACCTCTTTGGAATAAGGAAGAATTTTGAGTAAAACCCTTGATCGAGTTGAGCTGGTCAAAGGGAACAGGCTTGATGGCTTGGTGGTACAGGAGATTTTTGATCTCCTGTTTCAAGATGATCATGTGCTAAGCCATAACTTTGTTGCTGCTGGGTAGGTTATTAGATGTAGAGAGCACAAAGAAATTGATCATCCTGCTCGGGCTATGTTGAGGACCCAGTGATCCATGGTTATGAATTGCCAAGCCTCCCTGAAATGTCGGATTCTGGCTTCTACTGCCAAGTAGTCAGAAACTGGAGTAGGATTTGGTAAGAGGAGCTGGAAGTTGCTGTTTCCTTTCCCAGATCGAGAGTGCTGCTCATAGGCAGAGCTGGGCGAGATGCTGTGCTAGTCAAGAGGAATTGACAATGGTTGTGAAACAGGCCACAGAGTCTAGGCATCATAGATGGCACGGATGACATGATACAAGGACTCTTAGCTGGGTTGGCTTGAAGTTGTGTGTGGTCTTCTGCAGCAGAAATGAATGGATCATCCAGCTGTAAGAGGAGATTATGGTGATAATGCAAGATTTGAAGTTGGTGCACCAGAATCTGCATGGCTAAGAGATCACTTCTAGGACTTCCTGTCGATGCTATCCAAGGTCTTCTGTTCTTTGCCAAGTGGTGTTTGGCTATTGTCTTGGAACTTTTAGATTTTTTAGGATGACCTCCAAGACCACAGATTGATATAGCAGCTGCTAATTGAATCCTTGAACTGACAGGACTTTGTACTTCAGACTTAGGTGCTAAGACGTGGCAAGTACCGATGCAGGGGTCTTCTAAATAGAAGCCTGGAGATCTGATAGAATGTGGTGGACCGGCAAGGCTATAGTCTCCTTGGGGTGCTACAAGCCCTGAGGATGGACTGAAAGTTTATTTCTTAGTCGGGGTCTGAGAGTCACTGAGGGTGCATACCAAAGATATTTTCTGCAAAAATCTGGGGTAGAAGTCTTCAACGGTTTCTTCAGAGAGGGAGTCTCTAGAATGGCAGAGGAGGGAGATACGTTTTCACCAGCTAAGAAGGAAACCGTCTCCCAGTGGTGGGAGTAGGATGGACTCAGGAGGGAGCATGCATAAGCTGAGAGGTGACGGAGAATGCCAGTCAACAAGAGAGGGAGATCTGGAGCGGAGGGATCCCCTGAGGGTCCTCAGGTACGTTGGATGTAACTCTCTGGAGGGTGATCTCATGTCAGGTGGATGGGTGGTCCTCTTGTGGAGGAGTGCGCTGCAGGACAGCAGCATTGTCCTGAATGTATCTCCCCAGCAAGGAGATTAGGGTGGATGGAGGGGCCCCTTAAGTGGTGGTGGGGACTTTCATGCGAGAGAGCAGGAATGAAAATTTCCTAGTGCTTGCGTACCTTGCTGAAGTGGTCCCCAGGGTATGTTGCACTTGAGGATCTGCTGGCCTTACCTGGATCCATGGCCAAACTGCAGACAGTTTCTCCAGGAACAGCTTTAGTGTGGAGTTGTTTGGAGTGCTTTAAGTTTTGTCTTTGCCCCAGTTGTTTTCTGGTGGAGGATTGGCCCATGAAAGTCTGAGCAGATGGCTGTCAGATCTCATGGGGAGGGAGTGAAGCTGTGGGCCTGAGTCTGCAGGCTCTGGGCTGTCACAGTTGAAGCTGGTGCCGGGAGTCTGCGTCTAGTCGTGTGGCTGGCCTGCCTGGATCCTGATGAGGCTGGGGAGGAGCCACGGCCATTCTAAAAGCACAACTTCAGTGAGAGGGGCAGACCAGCAGGCGATGATGTGCTCCCCTGATTTAGAGACTGAAACACTGTTAAAAACAGAAGACTGTCTGAAGATAGCGATGCTGTTGCTGTGCTTGCCATTTCTTTTCTTTTTTGTTTTAACCAATCCGACGGAGATGCTCTTGAAAACAGCAGCTGTTGCCATGACCACAAACTGCTTCTGGTTCCTTCAACTTTTACTTTTGAAACTTGATCCAACACAGGAGGGGAGAGCTATGGCTAAACATGGCATGGTCTTCTCTGAGTTGGGGGAGAGCCCAGAACCATGGCTCTGTTGCAGATATCCCCAATGGAGTGTGTCTGCATCCTCTTGTTCATCTCTAGGGAACTTATAAATTTCTGTTGTATCCTCCCATCATCTGTTTGCCAAGATAACCTGCTTAATTTTTCTTCATGGGGGAGCCATTGTTGTTCTTCTCAGGATTGCACAAATGGTTACTTAACCAAATGCCTGAGGGGGGCATGGAGGAATCTAAGGGAAAAAAGTACAGTAGCATGAACATGGGGAAAAAAAACAAGGAGCCTGCCAAAAATAAATCAAAGTAGCTACAGAGCCTATCAATGCAGGAAGCCGTATGCATGAGCATATAAGTTTAAGTGTGTAAAAGTTCACATTTTTCTGCCACGCTAACTTTCTTAGAATGGAAGTATTCCAAAGCAAGCAGAATACCACTGTACAATCTACAGTGTTTTTTTGCCATCTGTGCAAACTAAACCTTAGGCCAAGCAATTTGGTAAAACTGACATAATTGTGATTTATTAACATGAATTAAAATGCCCAACCAGTGCTGCAAATGTGACAGTATATTTTTAAAAAAATTAAAGGCCATATACTGTACTACTCTCACAAGGGTCATACACATATTTGTAAAAGGAATTTGTATGTACAGTGCTATATCAAATGAGATGGGAGCATTATGCAATTTTTACACACAAAATACAGTATTTACAAAAGACATTAGAAACAATCTATACATTAAATTACATTTTCTGTAAATAACTGAACAAAAAACAACTTATCACACCAAAAACTATAAAAATCTGTATTGTGTTGTTTTATCTATATGCACACTCAGCACTGTTGACAGAAAATGAAAAGTCTGTTAGTGCCATCACTGAGTCGTGTACTTTTAATTACATATGTATAAAAAATAATAAAAACAAAAATTCACTAAATGTATTTCTAACCGTGACACTAAAATCTGAAGATTCTGCAGCATCAACTGTACTGTCAGAAAACTGCTGGAATGTTCACTTACAAAATAAAGTAAATACTAATACTGGCTTAAACAGCACATATAGTTTCGGACTTTTAAAAAGCAAAAATGGAGAAAAATACAATGAAAGCACTGGTGTCTGCTTTTATACAAAGTTTCATGTACAAGCTTTAAAAAGTACCTAGACCAGGTACATATAAAATATACAGTTTATTTTACACATTTTAAAAATGTCTAGAGAGCTAATTTAATGCCATCCTGAACCATGGTAATTGTTTTGGAAAGTTGGTGGCACCTGTGGTCTGTGAATTGGAATCTGTCCAGGAACTGATGCCTGCTGAGGTCCTTGAACCCCATGTGAAAGGGTTACAGACCCAGGATGGGGACAGAATGCTGCAGCTGTAGGAATACTGTTTGGTCCTTGAGGTTGGATATGCAGACCCTGGCCTGGTAGTGGGTGATGGGGTCCAGATCCAGCAGGCTGGTGTTGAGACCCAGGTCCTATGGATGTATGAAGTGGTGCCTGTGATGGGTATGAAGGTACACCCTGATGAGCACCCGAAGGAAAAAGAGGGGGTCCTTGAGATGGCAGGTGTAATCCTTGGGATGATGCTGGATGATGACCAGAACCTAAAACTGTTGAAGCTGGGGGTGGAGGTGGAGCAGCATTTACTACATGCTGGTGTTGAGCCTGCATACCTTGATGTCCAGTTGTAGAATGATGATGGGGATGTAGAGGTATAGGACCAGGTGGTGGTGGTGGTGGTGGTGGTGGTGGTAAATGATGTCCAGTACTCTGAGTGTGAATATGAGAACCCGGAGTTACTGGTACAGTATGTGCAGGGCCTGTAATGTGAGCTACAGTATGCTGCTGATGGGATCCTGGTGCAGGAGGGGGTGGCGGAGGTGGAGGAGGAGGAGCTACAGCTGTTGAAGCTGGAAGGTGCATATTGGGATTCTGAGATGCCAAGTAATGCCCTGATGATACATGATGTCCAGGAACTGCTGGCTGAACTGTAGTGCCAGGAAGTGCTTGATTTGGTCCAGATGTAAACACAGTTTGCTGGGGTATGCCACCTTTTAATTGACTGTAACTCTGAAAGTTTCCAGAGGGTTGCTGGTTTTGATAAAAATTACAAGTAGTAGAAGGTGGCGGGGGTGGAGGTGGTAGAGCACTACTGTTTAAATGTTGTTGGTTAAATTGACTGTAAGATGCTGAAGATTGTCCTGGAGTTACTTGGGGAAATAACTGCCCAGTAGTCTGCTGCTGAGTACTAGGCTGAAGAGCAGATGCAGTCGGGTAGAAATTTCTATGAGGGTCTCTGTGAGGTGTTCCAACTTGAGGTGATGGTGGATGAGGCCTGTAAGGAGATCCTAACTGCTGGGAGTGAGGCTTTGGTGAAAGATAACCATGCTGCACAGGTGTATGAGGAGTAGATGCCTTTGGAGGATGCTCTAGATGAGGTGAAGGGGGACAGTGTAACTTCAAAGGTGTAGAAGGCAGCTTCTGTGAATGTGATTGACACAGATGAGATTTTGAAAGGGTCTGGACATTATTTGTTGTTGTCTTTTGTTGTATGTCCAGTTTTAGATGATTTGCACTTTCAATTTCAGCTGCATTAACTCCTGTCTCCAGCTGTACGTCTGATTTTGTAGACATCTTCCCAAGTGATGGAACAAGAACTGGTGAACAAGGCTGTAGAAAGGAGAGATAAGAATTACGCAAAAGTCATTTTCAGGGTAGCCACTCTCATTTCTCTTACTTGATTTAAGTCTGCTTCACTTGCTTTGAGATATATTTCTAAATCTGTTTTTCCATCAACACCTCAATGTGACCTTTTTGCTATGCTAAAAGCAAGAGGTACTCTTGTAACATCATCTCAGTCTACATATGATCTAACAAACATTTATCACTGAAAATGCTGCTCTTATCCGTGCTCTTCTCTGTTGCTCACCTTAGATTTTGTGCCTTCCCCTATGCTGAACCATACGCTTGGAATAGCCTTGCTGAACTATTCTTGCTCCCTCTGGTCACATGTAATCCCACCTAAAAATCACCTTCATGATGTTCCTGTTTAGATCTTGAACCTGGCTCCCCTTATTCATAGCCCTGTTGATTTTACTCAGGTTTCTTGTCCAGACTGAAAGCTTTAAAGAGCAGGCATCGTCTCTTACATGTATTCTTACAGTGCCATGTATGACCAATACTGGTAAATAAATTATTAAATAGTGATAGTATGGTTACACCAAACACATCTGCCCATGTCACTGATGATGTCAACAATGACACAGCTCATCTCTTTCTACATGATGTTTTAGTAATAGAGATTGCTATATTTTTCTAATTGGCCTTGTATAAATCTTGTCTGTATTTCTCTATAAACAAGATTTCTTTTATTGAGTATAGCGTAGTTACTCACCTGTAAAAGGTGATCTCCGGGAACAGCAGGAATAAGTCTTCACATATGGGTATCGTTGGTACCGATGGAGCCTATGCGGGAACGCTCCCCAGCGTCCAATAGGAAAGCTTTTGGAAGCATCCTACAGTGCCTGCGTGCTGCCTTCCCGCCTTTCCAACTCTCCCTCTTCAGTTGAGTTTATAGCTGAGACCAAAGGAGAGAGTAGACAAAGAGAGAGCGATAGAGACAACTCCTAGGGGAGGTGGGTGGGTTGTGAAGACATTCCTGCTGTTCCCGATCACCTGTTACAGGTGAGTAACTATGCTATCTCCAGGAACAAGCAGGAATGTAGTCTTCACATATGGGGACTCCCCAGCTGAGAAATGCCAGGGGGATGACCCCAGCAAGCTGCGAACCCCAGGTGAGATGGGTCATGCTTCCTCCCATGGATCTCTGGCATTGAAACCTGGGACAGCGGGCAGAAGTTGTACTAAGTCTGAAAGAGATGCTGGAGCACAGCCTCGCCAAAGGAGGCATCCCGACGGGAGTCCTTGTCTAAGCAATATTGGGTTGTAAAGGTGTGTACCGAAGCCCAAGTGGCTGCTCTACACATGTCATCAAAGGACACAGAACGAAGATTAGCCACTGAGGCTGCCATTGCTCTCACAATGTGAGCTGTAACATGGCCTTCGAGAGAAAGTCCCTTACTCTCATATGCAAAGGTTATGCAATTTGCAAGCCATCTAGAGAAAGTTCTTTTGGAAACTGGACGTCCCAAATTACTAGAATCAAAAGCAACAAAAAGCTGTGAAGATTTTCTATGTTGCTTAGTTCTTTGAAGGTAAAAAGCTAAGGCTCTTTTACAATCTAAAGAATGAAGATTCCTTTCTGCATTAGAGGCATGAGGCCTAGGGAAGAATACAGGAAGGTAAACCGCTTGGTTTAAATGAAAAGGCGAAACCACCTTTGGATAAAGTGAGGATGAGTCCTAAGAACTACCTTATCATGGTGAAATCTTGTATAAGGAGGATCCACCATTAAAGCCTGTAACTCACTGATGCGTCTTGAAAAAGAAGAAGAGAACCGATGGTACCGGTAGGCATCGAATGAAGGCAGACGCGACTACAAAAAACAAAAGAATAAGGATAAATTTTTCTGCAGTGACAGGGTATGCGTCCTGTCAGCTCCGCGGAAAATGAAAAGAGGGAGAGTTGGAAAGGCAGCATACAGGTGCTTTGGGATGCTCCCAAAAGTGAAGACTACATTCCTGCTTGTTCCTGGAGATAATAAATATCACTGCAATTAAAAGGTAGCTGAAGCCAAGTAATCTTATGGACGCTTCTGGAATATATAAAGGCAAAAACCATGAGGACTGGATAGCGTGGTTACTCACCTGTAACATGTGATCTCCGGGAACAGCAGGAATGAAGTCTTCACATATGGGTATTGTCGGTACCGACGGAGCCTGCACGGGAACGCTCCCCAGTGTCCAATAGGAAAGCTTTTCGGAGCATCACACTGTGCCTCCGTCGCTGCCTTCCCGCGTTTCCAACTCTCCCTCTTCAGTTGAGTTTTAGCTGAGACAAAGGCGAGAACGACAGATAGAGAGAGAGAGAGAGAAAGACAGCTCCAAGGGGAGGTGGGTAGGTTGTGAAGACTTAATTCCTGCTGTTCCCGGAGATCACCTGTTAAAGGTGAATAACTACAGTATCTCTAGAACAAGCAGGAATGTAGTCTTCACATATGGGGGACTCCCCAGCTGAGAGATGCCAGGGAGATGACCCCAGAAAGCTGCGAAACCAGGTTGAGATGGGTCATGCTTCCTCCCATGGATCTCTGGCATCGAAACCTGGGAGTCAAAGGCAACAAAAAGCTGGAAAGACTTTCTATGTTGCTTAGTTCTCTGAAGATAAAAGGCCAAGGCTCTTTTACAATCTAGAGTGTGAAGATTCCTTTCTGCATTGGAGGCATGAGGCCTAGGGAAGTATACAGGAAGGTAAACCGATTGGTTTAAATGAAAAGGCGAAACCACCTTTGGCATAAAATGGGGTGAGTTCTAAGAACTACTTTATCATGGTGGAACCTTGTATAAAGAGGATTAGCCACTAAAGCCTGGAGCTCACTAATGCGTCTTGCAGAAGGGAGAGCAATTAGGAAGATTACTTTCCAGGAAAGAAACTTTAGAGATGTAGTGGCCAAGGGTTCGAAGGGCTGTTTCATGAGCTGCCCAAGGACAAGATTCAAATCCAATGCCATGGGTGGTGGCTTAATGGGAGGTTTAGTCAAGAGTAGTCCACTCATAAACCTTGCTACAAGTGGTTGAGAGGAAACAGGTTGTCCATCTAAGGGCTTATGGAAAGCCTCAATGGCACTAAGGTGGATCCTTACTGAATTGGTCTTAAGACCAGAGGATGATAAATGGAGGAGATACTCTAGTAACGCCTCCACTGGCACTGAAAAGAGATTAAGTTCCTTCTTAGAACACGAGATATAGAATCTTTTCCACTTAAAGGCGTAGGCCCGCCTTGTGGAAGGTTTTCTTGAAGCCCAAAGAATATTAACTTGTTGAGAAAGGTTGATATCCTGGAATTCTAGGCTCTCAACAGCCTTGCCCTGAGGTGTAGAGACTGAGGATTCAGGTGCAGAAACGTCCCGTTCTCCTGGGTAAGAAGATCTGGATCACATCCCAACTCCAGAGGTCTGGCTTGAGAGAGACGTAGAAGCAGAGGATACCACGTTTGTCGTGGCCAGCATGCGGCTATCAGGATCATATGGCCCCGTCTCTCTGAAGCTTGAACAGAGTTTTGGGAATGAGGGGAATGGGTGGGAAGGCATAGAGGAAGTCCTGACCCCAGTGGAGGTGGAAGGCATCCCTTACCTGACAGTTTTGAGCCGGAATTCTGGAACAGAACTGGGGAAGTTTGGCATTCTGAGGACTTGCAAAGAGGTCTATATCTGGAGTTCCCCAGATCTAAAAAATTCGAGCAATTTACTCTGGATGAAGAGACCACTCGTGTGGCAGTAGTACTGGACTGAGTTTGTCTGCCAAGAGATTGTGTGTGCCTGGAAGATACACTGCTACTAGGTGGATTTGAAGATCCCTGGCAAATGCCCAGAGGTGTAGAGCTTCGTTGCACAACACTTGAGATCCCGTCCCACCCTGTTTGTTCACATAGAACATGTCTACTTGATTGTTGGTCTGGACCAGAACTGTCTTGTAGCTGAGATGGGCCTGGAATACTTGAAGAGCATAGAAGATGGCTCCGAGTTCCAGGAGGTTTATGTGAAGACAAGCCTCTTGCTGGGTCCAGAGACCCTGAGTGGAGAGATTGTCCAAGTGAGCCCCCCAGCCTAACTTGGATGCATCTGTCGTCAAGGTGGCTTGGTGTAGTGGCTGCTGGAAAGGAAAGCCTACGAGAAGGTTTTCCAGAGATTGCCACCACTGTAGGGACGAAATGAGATGTGTCGAGTTTCTGATTTTGTCCGTTAGGCGACCCAAGGCCTGTGTCCACTGAGAGGATAGGGTCCCACTGGGCTGCCTGTATGTGAAGGTGAGCATAGGGAACCACATGGACAGTGGATGCCATATGCACCAACAGCTGAAGCATTTCTCAAGCAGTTAGCAGAATTTTCATAGCTGATTGAGATGCCAGCTGGAGTATTTGAAGACAACATGGCTGTGGCAGGAAAGCCTTTGACTGCCTTTTATTTATTTTATTTATTTATTTAGCTGTAATTATATCCCGCTTTTCACCGGGTCAAAGCCTTGTGTCTAGTCGAGCCCCTATGAACTCTAGAGACTGAGAAGGGGTGAGATGAGATTTTGGGAGGTTTATGAGCAGTCCCAGGTACTGCAAGATTTGCATTATGTGGGAAAGAGCGAAGCTGGCTTCTGGAGCTGTTGATGCTCGGATGAACCAGTTGTCTAAGTAGGGGAAGATGAATATCCCCAGAGTTCTCAGGAATGCTGCTACCACTGCCATGCATTTTGTGAAGACTCTTGGGGCAGAAGCAAGTCCGAAGGGTAGAACCCTGTACTGGTAATGTCTTCCATGAAAAAGGAATCGAAGAAACCTCCTGTGATCTGTATGGATGAGAATATGTGTGTATGCATCCTTTAGATCTAGAGAACATAGCCAATTCTGACTCTGAATGTAAGGAAGAAGTGTTCCGAGGGAGATCATTTTGAATTTTTCTCGGAACAGGTATTTGTTCAACTCTCTGAGGTCCAGTATCGATCTGTATCCCCCTGTTTTCTCTGGAATGAGGAAGTAGGGGAAGTAGAAACCCATGCCCTGTTGGGATATGGGTACCTCCTCTATTGCTCCATAAGCAAGTAGTGAGGTGACCTCTTGACACAAGAGAGTGGTGGAAGGGCCCTGAGAATTGAACTGTCTTGTTATGGTGGGAGGGGGCATACTGTGAAAATGGAGTTTGTACCGCTCTCTTACAATGGAAAGAGTCCGGTGTTCTGATGTTATTTGTTGCCATCTTTTGGTAAAATGACAAAGTCTGTCAGGGATGGAGAGAGGCTCTGGACCTTACAGGGGCAGGATGACTAACTTCTCTAGGAAGGAGTCAAAGCCCCTGAGGAGACTGTGTCTGCTGAGCTGGTGGAGCTCTGGGGACTTGGGCCTTCCTTTGCTGTCTGGGTTGCTGTTGCCCCTTCTGGGGAGCATGAACTGGACAGTGGACAGCCTGGGTGTAAGATGGGTAGAATTTCTTTTTTCTTGTTGAAAAAGGGTTTCTTAATTGTCTTTTTCTTTGCTGGGTTGGCTGTAACCCTTGATAATCTGCTCAAGGTGATATTTTCAGACTCAAACTGATTAGCTTTGTCTTGCCAATCCTTGCCAAAGAGATTTTCTCCTGCGCAAGGAATATTCCCTAGCTTATCTTGCACCCATTGTTCTAAATCTGATGCCTGAAGCCAGGCAATGCGACATGCACCGATGGAAATAGCAGAAGTTCTGCTAATGCACTCAAAGTAATCAAAGGTTGCACGATTCATGAACTTAGACACATCCTGGGCATGCATGACCAGAGTGAGGAAGTCTGTTCTTTTATCATCAGGGAGAAGTGGAGCCTTGAGCTCTAGATCCCTTGGAACCTCCTTAAGAAACATTCCCATATAGAGAATGTAAGAGCTGATCCGGGCTGATAGCATTGAGGATTGAAAGCATCGACGCCCAAAGGCATCGCGTTTCCTCGCTTCACGGCCTGGAGGATTGGAAGAATGCGTTTTAGCACTCTTGATCGTACGCATCGCCGATTCCACTACCATTGAATGGTGTGGTAATTGTGTCTTCTGAAAACCAGGGCATTGTAGAACTCGGTACATAGTATCGAGTCTCCGAGAGTGCGGAGACACTGTTAAAGGAGCTTTCCAGATCCTTAGCATGAGGTCATGCAAGATTCGGTGAATAGGAAGGGTAGCAGCTTCTTTAGGAGCTGCCGGGTACTGAAGAATTTCTAATTCTTCTGCTCTCGGTTCCTTCTCAGGGGGTCACTGTGATTGAAAGTCCTCGGTCTACATCACGTATGAAATCCTGAAAAGACATGTCCTCTGGAGGAGATATCCTATGAGGAGGAGAGGGATCCTCTGGTAGAATTACCCTGGTACCAGTGAAGTTAACGGAATCGGAGGACTCAAAGTATCTCCGCGCCGGGTGCTCTTCCACTGCTTGATGTAAGTATCGATCGAAGTCAACATCGGACTGTCTTGATACCGGGCCCTCGATACTGGATATTGATTCAAGAGCCGGCATGGGGGAAAGCACATCGGTTAAAGCAGGTGTAGTCGGTATCGGTACCGATGACTGCGGAACTGTCTGAAGCGGTCTCAGCGGTACCGAGGCTGCTAAGAGAGCTGCTAGACTGCGTTCGATGGCCAGGATGCGCTGATCCATAGCCTCTGCCGATGCCTGGATGTCAGTACCGGTGGAAGAGGCCATGACACAACATGGCACCAGGAGTTCTCCCGATGTGTAAGCTCAGGGAACATCCTGGAGCCCCGTTAATGATGTGGAGGCAGGGGCCTCCAGCCGGGGCTGTTTTGATGGTATGTTTTCCTCAAGGGTAACGCTTGTAGCATCTCGATGCTTGGAAAGAGATCTACCCTTTGAGGACTGGCCAGTCTTGGAAGACCTGGGTTTAGTTACCTGAGAGCCATGGGAGGAAAATAAAGCCCTGGAAGACATCGATGCAACGGACATCACATCTGCGGCAAAGAGGGTGCCCAGTTTTGCAGCTCTGTTCTGCAGTTCTGTTCTGCAGGCATCTCTTGCTCATCTTTCTACAGAGGAGACACTCTGATGGTAAATGGTCAGGAACTAAACATTTAAGACACCAGTCATGGGTGTCGGTAGCAAAAATGCTACTGCTACACTTTGAACATTTTTTGAAATCACTAGATGGTTTTTCCATTTTAGAAGAAAAGAGGGCCTAGTGCCCAAAATGGCACCTGGCACCTGGAGGGGACAGACCCTCCAAAAAGAAGAATTCTTTTTTCTTTTGGAAAAGAAGAAAGAAAATGAAGAAAAGACCAGTGGTACCGGTATAGGCGTTGACGGTGAAGGCAGACGCGACCACAAAAAGAAAGGTTTCTGCAATGACAGGGTTTGCTGCCTGTCGGCTCTGCAGAAAACGAAAAACTGAAGAGGGAGAGGTGGGAAGGCAACGACGCAGGCACAGTGGGATGCTCCCAAAAGCTTTCCTATTGGACGCTGGGGAGCATTCCCGCGCAGGCTCCGTCGGTACCGACAATACCCATATGTGAATACTACATTCCTGCTTGTTCCTGGAGATCTATTAAAACTATCTGGTGCTTTTCTTTTGGACAGAAATCTCCTCTTTTACAAATATGCAAAAAATCTGTTATTATCAATTTAAACCAATCTACATTAAGAGGGTTTTCTAGTAATTCTGACATACCTATTAGTTTGAATGCATTGCCAACAGAATTTTCAGAGGGATAGTCTTTCAGAGAGATAGTCTTCATTATAAGGCATATGAGGACAGACTGAAGGATCTTAATATGTACACCTTAGAGGAAAGGCGGGATAGAGGTGATATGATTGAGATGTTTAAATACCTCCGTGGCATAAATGTTCAGGGAGAGAGCCTCTTTCAATTGAAAGCAAGTTCTGCTACGAGGGGACATGGGATGAGGGTGAAGGGAGATAGATTCAGGAGTGATATGCAGAAAGCACAGTTACTTACCTGTAACAGGTGATCTCTGGGAACAGCAGGAATTAGTCCTCACATATGGGTACGTCGGAACCGACGGAGCCTGCGCAGGAAAGCTCCCCAGCTTCCCAGAAATGAAGCTTTTGGGGCCTCCCACAGCGCATGCGCGCTGCCTTCCCGCCTTCCTGACCAACTCTCTTCAGTTCGAGTTTAAAGCTGAGACAATAGAGAGAGGAAAGGAAAGAGAGAGAGAGATACAACTCCTAGGGGAGGTGGGTGGGTTGTGAGGACTAATTCCTGCTGTTCCCAGAGATCACCTGTTACAGGTAAGTAACTGTGCTATCTCCAGGAACAAGCAGGAATGAATCCTCACATATGGGGACTCCCTAGCTAAGATGCCGGGGAGATCCCCCTCCAAGGGTTCCTCATCTTCCTATGGATCTCAGGCATCCATTCAGGGAAGGTGGGCAGGAGTTGTTTAAGAATGGAACAGGTGTCTGAGGACAGCCTGACCAAACAAGGCATCCCGGTGGGAGTCCTTGTCCAAGCAGTAATGGGCTGTGAAGGTATGAACCGAGGCCCAGGTGGCTGCTCGATAGATCTGATCGATGGATACAGAATGAAGATGAGCCATAGATGTGGCCATGGCTCTCACATTGTGAGCTGTGACATGGCCTTCCAGAGAAAGGTTCTTACTCTGGTAAGCAAAAGAAATACACTGAGCAATCCAATTGGACAGTGTTCTTTTTGAGACTGGAAGTCCTAAATGAGAAGGATCAAAAGCAACAAAAAGTTGAGAAGACTTTCGATGTTGCTGTGTCCTGTGGAGGTAAAAGGCAAGAGCTCTTTTACAGTCTAGAGTATGAAGGTTCCTCTCTGCATTGGATGCATGAGGAGCTGGAAAAAAGACAGGTAAATATACCTCTTGATTAAGATGAAAAGGTGAGACCACTTTAGGCATAAAGTGAGGATTTGTCCTAAGGACTACCTTATCATGATGGAACCTTGTATAAGGTGGATTAGCCACTAAAGCCTGCAGTTCACTGATGCGGCGAGCAGAAGTGATTGCAATAAGGAAAATGACTTTCCAGGAAAGGAATTTCAAGGAGGTAGTGTCTAAGGGTTCAAAGGGTGGCTTCATAAGCTGACCAAGAACCACGTTTAAGTCCCATGCCACTGGAGAAGGCCGAATGGGAGGCTTAGTTAAAGTTAGACCTCTCATGAATCTTGCAATAAGAGGTTGAGAGGAAACAGATTGTCCATTGATAGGCTGAAGAGATGCTGCAATAGCACTCAAATGGACCCTTACACAATTGGTTTTAAGTCCTGCATTGGAAAGATGCAGGAGATATTCGAGTAAAGAATTTAAAGGTAGTGCTAGAGGGTTAAGACCCTTTTCAGCACACCAAATGGAAAATCTTTTCCATTTACAAGCATAAGAACGCCTGGTGGAAGGTTTCCTAGATGCATGGAGGATATCCTTCACCTGTTGAGAAAGATTGAAGTCTTGAAGGTCTAGGCCTTCAGTAACCAAGCTCTGAGGTGAAGGGACTTGGGGTTTGGGTGCCACAAAGTCCCCTCCTCTTGAGACAGAAGGTCTGGAGCAGCTCCCAGATCCAGGGAGGGTGCCTGGGAGAGATGCAGAAGTAGAGGGTACCACACTTGGCGTGGCCAGCGTGGAGCTATGAGGATCATAGATCCTTGATCCCTCTGAAGTTTGAATAGAGTCTTGGGAATCAAGGGAATGGGTGGAAAGGCATATAGGAAGGCCTGGCCCCAATGAAGGAGGAAGGTATCCTTGGCCTGAGCTCCCTGACACGGAATTCTGGAACAGAACCGGGGAAGTTTGGCATTGCACGGACTTGCAAACAGGTCTATGTCCGGGGTTCCCCATTTCTGAAAGATTCTGAGTACCTGATCCATGTGCAGGGACCATTCGTGTGGAAGCAGAACTCGACTGAGTCTGTCTGCCCAAGAGTTTTGGATTCCTGGGAGGTATACTGCCAGGAGATGGATTTGATGCTCTCTGGCGAAGGCCCACAATTTTAGAGCTTCGTTGCAAAGCGACAGAGAGCCAGTCCCTCCTTGTTTGTTTATGTAGAACATGGCTACTTGATTGTCGGTATGAACAAGGACTGTCATGTTGATGAGGAGGGTATGAAAGACCTTGAGAGCAAGGAAAATTGCTCGCAGCTCCAAAAGGTTGATATGAAGGGTGGTCTCCTGTGGAGACCAAGTGCCCTGAGTGGAGAGGTCTTGGAGATGAGCTCCCCAACCTGTTTGGGAGGCATCTGTAGTGAGAGTTGCTTGGGGTAACAAAGGTTGGAAGGGGGCCCCCAACAACAGATTTTGAGTGGATATCCACCATTGGAGAGACCAAAAAAGACGTGTTGAGGTTGCTATTTGGTCTGAGAGAGCTCCTGATGCTTGGGTCCACTGGGTGGACAAAGTCCATTGAGCTGCTCTCATATGTAGGCGAGCATAAGGCACCACATGAACTGTGGATGCCATGTGGCCTAGCAGTTGTAGCATCTCCCTGGCAGTCAAGTGGCTTCTGGACTGAATTTGAGAGGCCAACTGCACTAGACGGTGGCAACGGGCCTGAGGAAGATAGGCCCTTGCAGTGGTGGTATCTAGCCAGGCCCCTATGAATTCTAGGGACTGAGTAGGGGTGAGTTGAGACTTTGGCAGATTGATGACAAGTCCCAGATACTGCAGTATGTGTCTGGTGTGGTCCAGGGAAGTTTGAGCCTCGGACTGAGATGGAGCTCGGATGAGCCAGTCGTCCAGGTATGGGAAGACAAAGATTCCCAGAGTGCGTAGAAATGCAGCTACTATTGCCATGATGAAGAACCAGGAGCAGGACCTCAGAAAACACCCACAAATAAGAACAGAAGCGAGGGACATCTTGAACAATTTTCAGAAGACTGTGTTCGTGAGAAACTAGCTCAACTTAAAGTAGACAAAGCGATGGGACCGGATGGGATACACCCTAGAATACTGAGGGAACTTGGGGACGTTCTAGCAACTCCACTGACTGACCTTTTCAATGCCTCGTTGGAGTCGGGAGTGGTGCCAAAGGACTGGAGAGAGGCTCATGTGGTGCCTTTACACAAAAGCGGAAGTAAGGATGTGGTTGAAAACTACAGGCAGGTTAGTTTAACTTCAGTGGTGAGTAAATTATTGGAAATGCTGCTGAAAGAGAAAATAGTGAGGTTTCTGGAGTCCGGCGGATTACAGGATCCGAGGCAGCATGGATTCACCAGAGGCAGGTCTTGTCAGACAAATCTGATTGATTTCTTTGACTGGGTGACCAGGGAGTTGGACCAAGGGAGAGCTCTAGATGTGGTGTATTTAGATTTCAGTAAAGCCTTTGACACTGTTCCTCACAGGCGACTTATAAACAAACTGAGCACCCTAGGGATGGACCCTAAAGTTACTGCTTGGGTTAGAAATTGGTTGGGTGGGAGGCGACAAAGAGTACAAGTAAATGGAGCTCACTCTGAGGAGAAGGATGTTACCAGTGGTGTGCCCCAGGGATCTGTCCTTGGTCCGATTCTTTTTAACATCTTTGTTAGTGATATAGCGGAAGGGCTGTCGGGTAAGGTTTGCCTCTTTGCGGATGATACCAAAATCTGTAATAGAGTAGACACCCAGGAAGGTGTAGATAACATGAGGAGGGATCTAGCTAAGCTTGAAGAATGGTCTAGAATTTGGCAGCTGGGATTTAATGTTAAAAAATGTAAGGTCATGCATTTGGGCTGCAGCAATCCAAGGGAGCAATACAGTATAGGAGGTGAAGTACTTTTGTCCACTAAAGAAGAGCGGGACCTAGGCGTGGTTGTGTCTGATGATCTTAAAGTAGCTAAACAGGTAGAAAAGGCGACGGCAAAAGCTAGGAGGATGCTTGGGTGCATACGGAGAGGAATGGCTAGCAGAAAAAAGGAGGTGATAATACCTCTGTATAAGTCTTTGGTGTGACCTCATTTGGAGTATGGTGTGCAATTCTGGAGACCGCACCTTCAAAAGGATGTGAACAGGATGGAGTCGGTGCAGAGGGTTGCTACTAAAATGATTAATGGGCTTCATTATAAAGCATATGAGGACAGACTTAAGGATCTTAATATGTACACCTTAGAGGAAAGGCGGGATAGAGGTGATATGATTGAGATGTTTAAATACCTCCGTGGCATAACTGTTCAGGGAGAGAGCCTCTTTCAATTGAAAGCAAGTTCTGCTACGAGGGGACATGGGATGAGGGTGAAGGGAGATAGATTCAGGAGTGATATGCGGAAATATTTCTTTACGGAAAGAGTAGTGGATCCGTGGAATAGTCTCCCAGTGGAGATGGTAGAGATGAGGACAGTAACTGAATTCAAAAAAGCATGGGACCAACACAGAGGATCTCTAAAGGTAGAAAGTGGACTGTTGTAGTTGTTGTTATGGAAGGACAGACTAGATGGGCCTTGTGGTCTTTTTCTGTCATCATGTTTCTATGTTTCTATGTTTCATGCATTTGATAAATACCCTTGGAGCAGAGGCTAGACCAAAGGGAAGTACTCTGTATTGGAAATGTTTTCCCTAGAACAGAAACCGTAGGAATTTTCTGTGGGATGGATGGATGAGTATATGTGTGTACGCATCCTTGAGATCTAGAGAACAAAGCCAGTCCTGACTCTGTAGGTATGGAAGGAGAGTGCCTAGAGAAAGCATCTTGAATTTCTCCTTGTATAGAAATTTGTTCAATTCTCTGAGATCCAGAATGGGTCTGTACCCCCCTGTTTTCTTGGGAATGAGAAAATAAGGGGAGTAAAAACCTGACCCTTGTTGAGGAAGAGGAACCTCTTCTATTGCCTTTTGGGCGAGAAGAGTGGTCACCTCCTGGCCCAACAGGTACAGGAGAGATGGGGGAGAATTGAATTGTCTCACCATGGTATGGGGAGGAAGGCTTGAGAAATGTAGTTTGTAGCCCTCTCTGATGATAGAGAGGGTCCACTGTTCTGATGTGATTTGTTCCCATCTGGGAGCAAAATGAGCTAACCTTCCTGGAATGGTGAGAGGCTCTGGTTGTTGCAGAGCCAGAAAGGTTAAGTTCTCTAGAATCAAGTCAAAAACTCTGAGGAGGTTGGGACTGCTGGACTGTAGCAGCCCCTGTAGACTTTGTTCTGGCCTGTTTAGATTGCTGACGCTTAGGAGCAAAGCGAACTTGGGAAGATTGCTGGCCAGTATTTGTGGAAAATCTGGTCTTTTTATAGAAAGGCTTCTTAAAAGGTTTTTTCTTGGCAGGGGTAGAGGTAGACTTAGATAGTCTATCTAAAGCAGCATTCTCTGCATCCATTTGAGTGGCTTTGATTTGCCACTCCTTGCCAAACAGATTTTCACCTGTACAGGGCAGATTGCCCAAGCCTTCTTGTACCCAGGGTTCCAAATCAGAGGCCTGGAGCCAAGCAAGTCTGCGAGCAGCTATGGCAATGCCGGAGGCTCTGCTAGCTCCCTCAAAAGAGTCAAAGGCTGCTCTGTTGGAGAACTTTGAAACATCTTGAGTTTGCTTTAGCAAAAGAAGGAACCTCCTTTTTATCCTCTGGGATAAAGGGGAGAAAATGACGTATCTTCAGTGCAATCTCTTTCAAAAACATGCCCATATAGAGGCTGTATGAATTGATTCTGGCAATAAACATGCTAGCTTGGAAGATTTTTCTACCAAAAGTATCCAGAGTCCTACATTCTCTTCCTGGAGGAGTAGAAGAGTGCCTTTTGGTACTCTTTATCTTTTTCATAGCAGACTTCACCACAATAGAGTGGTGAGGGAGCTGTGTTTTTTGAAAACCAGGAGAAGGAGGAACCCGATACATGGTGTCCAAACGTCGAGAATGTGGAGATAGGGTGAGAGGAGCCTCCCACAAGTCCATCATGTGTTCTTGAAGAATTTCATGTATGGGTAAGGTGGCTGCCTCTTTGGGAACCTTAGAGTATCCTAAAATATCCAATTTTTTTGCTCTAGGTTCCTTTTCAGAGGTTACAGATATGGAAAGTCCTTTAGCTACTTCAATAATGAAGTCTTGAAAGGACAAATCCTCTGGAGGAGACATTCTCCTTTTTGGAGAAGAGGGCTCCTCAGGAAGAGTAAAAGAGACATCAGCAGATTCATCTGAGGTATCAGAATCTTCAGATGATTCAAAGTACCGCCTATTAGCTTCCAGAGATCGATACACGTACCGACCGGTATCGACATCGGGCGTACCGGGAATCGGAGCGGTATCGAGAAAATCTCCGGAACCGGAGACCGGAACCGGCATACTACTGGAAGTAGATGCTCTGGGTACCGGTATCGGTTGCAGTACTGGAACCGGAGTCGGAACCGATTGTCGCGGTACCGAGGGCGTTGCAGCGTTAATGAAAGCCAGTATGGTCTGCTGCATGGATTGTACCGTAGTACCCATAGACGCCACAACTGCCTGGATTTCGGTACCGGTGTTAGCCAGTACCCCAGAGCAGTCTAACAGGAGATGGTCGAGGCCGTGCCATCGATGTCTACCTGTAACCCCATAGGAGGAGCTTTGGAAGCCGGAGCTTCCCGCCGGGGTTGTTTGGCTGGGGCAGGGTCCTCAGGGTCAAACCCAAGGGCCTCTCGCTGTTTAGAGGGAGATTTGCCCTTTGAGGACCTGCCTGAAGAATGTTTGGTTACCTGAGATCCATCAGGAGAGGAAGACCTGGAGGATGTTGATGCTGGAGTATCCGTAGAAAACAGTATATGAAACTTGGCTGCTCTGTTCTGTAAGCCCCGTTTGGACATCAGAGAGCAGGATGGACAATCCGGAATGGAATGGTCAGGCCCCAAACATTTAAGACACCACTCATGGGTATCTGTGACTGAAATAGTACTGGTACACTTGGTGCATTTTTTAAAACCAGAGGCTGGTTTCTCCATGAGGGAGAATCTGAGAAGGCCTAGAGGCCTCACAGAAAAAACACACCAAGTGAGGAAAAGTAATTATTATTATTATTTTTTTTAAGAAATAAAAGAAAAAAGACGGCGGTACCGGTCCGGAATCGGGGAAGGCAGACACGCGGTCAAAGAAACAAATTAAAATAACAATTTCTTCAGCGGTGACAGGAACACGACCTGCTGGCTCCGCGGAAAAAGAAGAACTGAAGAGAGTTGGTCAGGAAGGCGGGAAGGCAGCGCGCATGCGCTGTGGGAGGCCCCAAAAGCTTCCTTTCCGACGTACCCATATGTGAGGACTCATTCCTGCTTGTTCCTGGAGATATATTTCTTTACGGAAAGAGTAGTGGATCCGTGGAATAGTCTCCCAGTGGAGGTGGTAGAGATGAGGACAGTAACTGAATTCAAAAAAGCATGGGACAAACACAGAGGATCTCTAAAGGTAAAAAGGGGACTGTTGTAGTTGTTATGGAAGGACAGACTAGATAGGCCATGTGGTCTTTTTCTGACGTCATATTTCTATGTTTCTATAGCCATGTTAGTCTGGAGTAGCAAGAATGACAGACAGATGGCAACTTATAGACCAACCAATATATAGAGTCATGAACTTTCAAGGACAAGAATACACTTTATTAGATTCTTAAATGATGTTTGAGTAACCTTTGGATCTCATACTCACAAAGATGCATCTGATGAATGTCAGCATACATTCCATGCAGTTGTGGACTCTGGTCAATTCAGTCTACAAAGTTAAATTCTGACCCCCTGGTGCTGTCAGTCTCTAGGACCTGTCTGCAGCCCCTCCTTGCTAAATCAAGAATAGCAGACCTTAAAGGGAGTGGCTAGCAGAGCTCAAGGGGAAGTGCTGGAAAGGATTCAGTCCACTATAAAGGACAGACACACTTCCTGTCTCTCTCTCTCCCACCATCCATCGGACATGAAGGACAGGAGGCTCTGATACTCAACTCCCTTCACCCCTCCCCCTCTCTCTCTACCCACATGTTCTGGCCTACCATGCGGCTCTGACCCACATGTTCTGGCCTCTATCTCTCTCACACTTCGCACATGCACACACACAGATTCATTGATGCACACTGAAATAACTCTGTAACAATCACTATATACCTCTGTTCAATACCTATGTATTAAGCCTATTTTTACATAAAAACCTTTCTCCAAGCCACACCTGTTTGCTTGTCTTATTACAAACCCTCCTGCGTCTGTGAAGTGAAATGAACCCAGGACCAAGCGGAGACTGGACCGGAAGATTACATATTCAGAAGATTACATATTCAGAAGATTACATATTCGGATGATTACATATTGGGGACTCGTCTCTCGGATTTCACAGCAGATCTCCAGTTGGGTAAGTAATAATTTTGTATAATACATTAAGTAGATTTCAGACAGAGTGATTTCAGACAGAGTGAGACAGAATCGAAAGTCCATGTGACCATTTACAATTTTGTTTTGTGGGTTAGACAAGGTGAGATTTTTTTGTCAAAAGGCTCTGTAAGAATCTAGAATTTTAAGGACATCACACAGAGTGGCTTGCAATTGTCTTATTTTGATGTATAGGCTTGCTAAAGATTTTTCTATAGTATTTGAGCTGCTAAGAAAATACAGAGTTACACAGTTAAATATTCCTCATAGAGTACAATATACATCTTTCCTGGTAACATTAATTTACCTCTTGTCTGTTTGACTTTTATTTCTCTCTCCTGTCTATATATATCTTGGTGTGAGCAGGAATATCTGACAATTCTGTTAATCTCCTGTCCCTTTTTAACTTTTATTTCTCTGTCTCCTGTCAGTAACTTTCTTAGTGAGAGCAGGCTTAAAGCTGGCTTCAATTGATACAAAATTCAGTTAATCTACTAACACCCTTCTTACTATAACTTCACCCTAACACTTCCACCCGGTTAAATAGGTGTGAAATACTTTTTAAGTTAGCATTCCTCCTTCTAAGGTTACACAGTTGAGATAGTCCAATTACAGCCTCTCTGCAGTATCAAATATGGAAGCCTTTGATTTTAAAGAACTTAAAGAAATTATAATTTCATATTGTAAGAGGAAAGGGGGTCCATTTGAAGGGGAATTCCCTGAGTCATCATGGTATAATATTCAAAAACAAATGTTAAACCATGATCAAGAATTCAAAAAGAAAACAAATAAAAGAAAATGCCTTTTCATCCAAGGCATGTGCAGGGGACTAATTAGCATGAGACAAGAAAACTCTGAACTGACTTCTCAGTGTAGCCAATTGACCAAAGAACTTGAGGAGGCACAAATTTGCATCTCTATACAAAGAACTCAAGTGATCCAAGCCACAAATTCTTTTATAACTGTTAGTGAACAATTAGAAGCACTTAAACTTGAATTGAGGCACGTTAAAGATCAATTGGCCTCTGCAAGAAAGCCAACACCCACCCCTCCCTCAGCCCCCTATGCCTATGACACACCCCATCAACAATGCATACCAGCTACTGACAAACAAAAGAATACATAGTTGAACTTAGGAATGGAAAGAATACAGCTGAATCAGAGCAACACAATTCTGATAGTTTATCTCAGCCAGATCCCAGCAATAATCAGGATCTCTGTCTGGAGCATAATTCAGATGGCTTAGACATGGCACCCAGTACTTAACTCAAAGCACCAGTTAAAGTAATGTTGCATGAGAATTTAAAAGATAGAGATATAGAAAAAATATTTGAGAAAATTGGCACTATGCCTCTTAATGTAAATCAGTGGGTTAAATGGGCGATTGATATTCTGATTCACTGGGGTCTAGGGAAATACAGAAGAAAACAATCAGACTTTGATAGACTTATGCATTTGGCTCTGGGGCCACATTATTATAAAGTTGGCTCTCTCACTCACCCATACCAGTTGGTTAAAAGGGGTACTGAGAAACTATTTCACTGTTCCCCAATGCAAGTATTTAAAATTATTTCACCTTTACCAAATGATACACTGGAACAGTTTGCATATAGAGCCTGGATTTTAAAAGCAGTTCTTAATGAGCAGGAGTCTTGGCCCAAGGCAGAGGATTATGGGGAGAGCATGCATAAGGAATTTTTATTAGAATTGCTATCCCCTGAAATTACAAAACACCTTCTGTTATTTTCTGAAGACCCTGAAGCAACCCCTTTTGATACTTTAATGCTCAGAATTGGGTCTGTTTGGAAGACCCAGCCCTCGCAGGTCATTACAGTATCAGAAGCACGGAAGTGGCAGGCCGAAGAATCCTCTTAGTACATAAGAAACACAGACAGAGGACACACACCTAAGTGGCAAGCCGAGGGATCCTCTCAGTACACAAGAAACACAGACAGAGGACACACACCTTGGAGAGCACATGGCAGAGGTACTTTTAGAAACTCCTCAGGTTACATTCCTTTTCAGGAGCTCAAAGCACAGAGAGATGGGCTAGAAAAGGAGAAATCTAAATGGGAACAAGACAAACACATACTGCAGATAGAACAAGATAAATTAAAACAGGATTTACAAGCAGCTCAGGACAAACACAAGGCTAGTGCATAGGGATGTCCTGACCTCTTGAGTTCAGATATCAAAATGTCTCAAGCCTTCATAGCCCAGCCTGCCTCCTTTATCTCAGCAGAGGACTCAATTCCAGAGCCTCTGGATGATGAAATGGATACAGGCCCAGGACACAATTTAAGGCTTGTAACACCCTTGATACTGGACTCTTGTGCACGCCCCAATGTTATCAGTAGAGTAGGGGGTCAGGATAAATTAACTTTGATTGACACAGGGGCTGGAATTAGTTTTACTAACAGAGCTTCTCCCACCGCAGATCATAAAAATATGGAAATTTATGAAATTCAAGGAATTAATGACACAGTTTCCAAATGTGTGGCTATCCCAGTTAAATGGGGTATCCCTGTGCACAGTGAACAAAACAAGGAAATGTTAGAAACCACTGCCTCCACTATAGTGAACACACCAAAAGAAATAATTGGAACTGATGTTCCCAACCAGTTAACTTTGGTGGGGGATATGGCTAATCTTAAATAGTGGCAGTATTCAGGAACTTCAAGTGCTTCTAAAACTTTAGTGCATGAAGTCATTCCCATACAGTTAGCAACTCCGTGCACTAAGGCAGCTCAACAGTATGATCTGTGTGTAATTCCTTCAGAGGTGGCTGATATTCCAGTCTGGCCTCAAGACAAGTTAGATTGTGGGAAAATGCACACAGAAATACTGTTGGAAGGTGAGGATCCTCTACCACAGAAGCAATACCCAGTACCTCATCAGGCTATAGAACCAGTGACTAAAATTGTGAAGATACTGGAGGAGAGGGGTCTGATTAGACCTATTTCTTCCACATGCAATTCACCAGCCTGGCCGAAACAGTGTGCATGGACTGTGCTTCCACAGGGATATAAAGATTCACCAGCAATATTTCATGAATACATGAAGGAAACCCTGTCACTAGTGTCTTGCAGAGATGAGACCTAGACCAAACCTCCCCTTTGGAACTGCACAGTGGGAAGGACCGTACCTAGTTACTGATACCTTAGGCCCAAGCCTATACCAGATCCTAATGCCTGACAACCAGCAGTACTGGAAACACATCACCCAGTTAAAACCATAGGGGTAATATGTGTTTTATCAGTCTTTGTTTTCAGATACCACCTGAAGACAGCACGGACAGCTGCTTTATGCAGACAGCACGGACAGCTGCTTTCTGAACAAAAGTCGCTTAAGGACGGTAACTAGTTACTCCTGCTGTACATGTGTTTAATAGTTATGTAAATAAGTAGTAAAAATTATTATTATTATTTTTTTTTTGTTTTGTTGTTACATAGTATAAGTGGGGAGCATTAGTTTACTCCCTAGTAGAATGAAACTAGTTAGTTTTATTATGTCTCGGTTTGCTGCTGTTCTTGTATCTGCTCTCTTCTACTCAAGTCTCATTACAGGAACTATCATCCGAATATGCACGATTGGCTGGGCTAACTCCACAGGTGGGGTATATCGTTATCAAGAAATACCCCCACCGTTCCCGGAAGGAAAGGATCTGGTCATCCTGAGTTTCTGTTCGGTACAGGACAAGCCAGTGTTCTATTCATTAAACATCACTCAAGTACAGTGGGAGCCACCAGTTTCCACTTCTCTAGAAAGGACACAAGAATTGAGGGCACGCCCAGAACGTTACTTTCTAGGTCCTCCTGCTTTGATTTTGTACAATATTTCCTGTCAGGACAGAGGTACCTGGAAAATAACTTATACATGGGTTGTGAGTGATCAACAGCACATCACTGAGACTTCATTCCTTTTGGATGTATCTTGTTTACCTACTACCCCTCATCCCACCCCTCCCACTACTTCTGCTCCTCCTGTACTTTACCTTTCTGATATCCACCCATTTCAGGAAGGACATCCCTTTCAGATTAAATATGATGCACCACACGATGTTTTATATGATGTGGAATACCATTTTCTTACTTGGCATCTATTTCCCAAATTGTTTCTAGTTACTCACAAAGAAGAAATTAGATCTTACCTGCTAATTGTCTTTCCTTGAGATTTCTCCGGGCCAGTCCAGGGAAAGGTAGGGTTGTCAATCCCCCATAGCAACTGAGGACTGAAGACTTCAAATTTTGCTGAGAGGTGAAGCCACTCCCCCTGAGGGTAATCCAGCAGTCTACTTCTGTCAAAGCAACTAAAACAAAACAAACTGAGAAACCACCGATTAACCCTTGCAAACTGAAAATATCCTATAGTCCGTCAAAAGTCGGAAGCCAAGAAATATGCTTCCTTTTTTTTTTTTTTAAATATACATACAAATATACGGAATAGAGAAGCACTGAGTGAACCCGCAAAGCCCCAAACCTTCCGCCCACAGAGGAACATGCAGAAAAGGTGGAATTCTTATGTTTATGCAAAAACAAATCGCATAGAAAAGCGAATGGGGTGGGACCCTGGACTGGCCCGGAGAAATCTCAAGGAAAGACAATTAGCAGGTAAGATCTAATTTCTTCTTCCTTATCGCTTCTCCGGGCCAGTCCAGGGAAAGGTAGGGCAGTACCAAAGCAGTACCTATATCCGGGAGGGACCCGCAAGACCTGCGACAAGAGCCGAGGCCCCCACCTTCGCATCGTCTCTGGCTTGAACATCCAACCGGTAATGTTTCGTAAAAGTATGCAAGGACGACCACGTCGCCGCTCTGCAGATATCCACTGGAGGGACAAAGGCATACTCCGCCCAGGAAGTCGCCAGAGCTCGAGTAGAATGAGCCCTCAAACCCTCCGGCAATGAAATATGTTGAGCAGCGTACGCTGCAGCAATAGCGCTGCGAACCCAACGAGCAATGGTGGACTTAGATGCTGCTTGACCCTTGCGAGGACCCGCACACTGTACAAAGAGTCTGTCCGTTTTACGAATGGGTTCCGATACCCTAAGGTACGTTTTTAAGACTCGTTCCAGATCCAAAAACTTGAGTGCACGGTCCACAGGAGAATTGGACAAATTAGAAAAAACAGGCAATGCAACGGTTTGGTTAATATGAAAAACCGAAAGGACTTTTGGCAAAAAGGAAGGAACCGTTCGTAGCAAAACCCGCTCGGGAAGAAATTGAAGATAAGGTTCTCGGCAAGACAAAGCCTGCAAATCCGAAATACGTCGCGCCGAACACAACGCTACCAGAAATGCCGTTTTCCAGGAACACTCGCGGAGATTCCGAGAGCACAGGGAAGATAAGGGAGACCGCGAAAAGGCTTCCAACACTATATTCAAATCCCAAGGGGGTACGACGGACCGCAATGGAGGGCGGAGAATTTTAGCTGCTCGTAGAAAGCGACGAATATCCAGATGTGCCGAAAGACGGCGTCGCTGTACCGACCCCCGAAAAGTCGCAAGCGCGGCTATATGAACCTTAAGGGTACTTAGCGCCAATCCCTTGTCTAAGCCATGCTGGAGAAAGAGAAGCAGTTGAGGTAAGGTAGAGGACATGGGAGAAAGATTGCGGTGACTACACCATGTCTCAAAAAGATGCCAGACGCGCACATAGGCCAAAGAAGTCCCAGACCGCTTAGAGTGAAGTAAAGTATCTACTACGGAACTCGCATAGCCTTTGCGTTCTAAGTGAGACCTTTCAAGAGCCAAGCCGTAAGCAAGAAGCGATCCACTCGAGGCATGAGAATCGGTCCCTGATGTAACAGATTGACGCGGACTGGAAGAGGCCAGGGTTGAGCGACCAGGAGCTGAATCAGATCGGCATACCAAGGACGACGAGGCCAATCCAGAGCGATGAGAATCACCCTTCCCCGGTGTAGCGAGATGCGCTGAATAACTCGACTCAACATCGGCCAAGGAGGGAAAATGTATAGGAGAGAGTCCTGAGGCCAGGGCTGCACTAGAGCATCGAGACCCTCGGACATGTGTTCCCTGCGCCTGCTGAAGAAACGGTTGGCCTTTGCATTTGCACAGGTAGCCATCAGATCCATGAGCGGTTGACCCCAACGCAATGTCAGATCGTGATAAACTGCCGTGTTCAATTCCCATTCCCCGGGATCTAGAAGATTGCGGCTGAGATAATCGGCCTGCACATTTTCTTTGTCAGCTACATGCGCTGCCGAAATCGCCAGAAGATTGTCCTCTGCCCACACCATCAAATCCTGACATTCGGCAAGAAGAGAAGGAATTTTGGTTCCCCCTTGCCGATTGATATATGAGACCGTCACGGCATTGTCGGAGAAAATCTTGACTGCCGTGCCCTTGAGGAATGGTGCGAAGCACAGAAGAGCAAGACGAACCGCTCGAAGTTCCAGTCGGTTGATCGACCATGAAACTTCCTCTGGTGACCAAGAACCTTGAGTCACGTGAGTCTGACAATGAGCTCCCCATCCGGATAGACTGGCATCCGTGGTGACTAACACCCACGCGGGCTCCTGTAAGGGAACACCCGCCGTTAGATGATCCCGCACTAACCACCAGTCGAGACTGCGCCTCACTAGGTCGGGGCATGGCAGGCGCTGTGAGAGTGGGTGGAGCTGGGGCGACCAACGGGAAAGCAAGGCTTGCTGTAACGGCCGCATGTGAGCCTTGGCCCACGGAACGAGATCCAGCGCGGCCGCCATGGACCCTAAAAGCTGTAAATAGGTCCACGCCGAAGGAGCTGTGAGCCGTAGAAAAACCTGCAGTTGGTGCAGAAGCTTCTCGACTCGAACTTCGGGCAAAGAAACCTTCCCGCGGGCGGTGTCGAAGACCGCCCCGAGATAAGTTAGGTGCTGCGATGGCTCTAGGTGACTTTTGGCCCGATTGATTACCCAACCGAGCTGTTCGAGAAGCTGCACCACCCTCGCGGTAGCTGTCAGCGCTGCTGAGCGAGACTCGGCCCTGATCAACCAATCGTCGAGATAAGGATGCACTCGGATACCCTCTTTGCGGAGCGCTGCTGCAACCACTACCATGAGCTTCGTGAATGTCCGCGGAGCCGTAGCGAGACCGAAGGGCAACGCTCGAAACTGGAAATGACCCATCGGAAGAGCAAAACGCAGATATCTTTGATGAGACAGTCTGATTGGAATATGAAGGTAGGCTTCTGTGAGATCGATGGAGGAGAGAAATTCCTGCGGACGTACCGCTCGAATTACTGTACGGAGCGTCTCCATGCGAAAGTGAGGTACCCGTAAGGTACGGTTTACTCCTTTGAGATCTAGCACGGGACGAAAAGAACCTTCCTTTTTGGGTACCACAAAATAGATCGAGTATCGACCGCAACCGTATTGGTCGAGAGGCACGGGAACGATCGCCCGTAGTTGCAGAAGGCGAGAGAGGGTGTCCGCAATGGCCTGTCTCTTGAGACCGGCCGGATAGGGAGACATGACAAAGGCCGGCACCAAGGGACAGGTGAAGTCGAGAGCATACCCTTTCTGTATGATCTCCAACACCCATTTGTCGGAGGTGATGGCGGTCCAGGCTGTTACAAAATTCTGTAGACGGCCGCCTACAGGAACTAAGGCCTGGACCAGCTGACCTTCATTGAGGTTTCTTAGCAGACGGCTGGGAGGCACCAAAGTAGGACCTGGCAAAACCTCTGGCCCCCCGAAAGGAATGTCCACGAAAAGTAGAACGACCCCTGGAATAAGGAGCAAAGCGCGCTCCCCGGAATCTACGAGAGTCGCGACTGGAGCCGCGAAATCCCGGCGCCCCTCTCACCGGCTTAGGCTTATCTTCAGGTAACCGACCCCCCTTGGAGTCGCCCAAATCCTTCACAATCTTCTCCAACGCCTCGCCGAATAGCAATTTCCCTTTATAGGGTAACTTACTGAGACGTAATTTTGAGGAGACATCGGCAGACCAGTTCCGCAACCAGAGAAAACGGCGCGCCGCCACTAGCGAGGCCATAGTCTTAGCCGCAATTCGCAGCAAATCATAAAAGGCATCTGCCATATAAGCCGCAGCGGACTCCAATTTAGCGGAATCCGCAGGTTCCGAAGAAGACTCCCCAGAGGAGTCTCCCTGCAACCACCTAATGGACGCCCTAGACACGTACGCCCCACAAACCGCAGCCTGCAGAGCCAAAGCCGAAGAATCAAAAGCCTGCTTGAGCAGAATTTCTAATTTTCTATCCTGCAGGTCCTTCAGAACTGCCGCCCCCTCCACAGGAATAGTAGTCTTCTTAGTCACTGCAGAAATAATGGCATCAACCTTTGGCATGTGTAAGAACTCCTTTTCGTCTTGCGGAAGGGGGTACAAGCGCGCTAAAGCGCGACTGCCACGCAAGGTAGCTTCAGGACATTCCCACTCAGAGTCAATCATCTGCTTGATAATCCTGTGTATGGGAAAACAGCGTTGCTCAGCCTTAAAGCCTTGCAACAACGGATCCTCCAAAGGTTCTTGAGAGGCAGAAGGAAGAATCAAATGCAACGCCGCTAAAGATTGTGAGATAAGCGCTGAAAGTTCTTCCTTCCGAAAGACCCTAAAAATATTCAGATCTTCCCCGGGAGCAATCTCCCCTTCTTCCAAGTCCTCTGCCTCCAGTTCCATAGGGTCAGCCAATACCTGAGAGTCCCCTGGACCTAGAAGTACCGAGGACAGAGACAAAAAAGGATCCGCACAACCCTTAACCACATTGGTAGCCTGAGAAGACCCTTCACCAGGATCTTCTGGCAACTGTTCATTAACAGAAAGAGGCTCAGAGCGCAGACCCTCTGAAACAATGTCAGGCTGTGAAGAGCGCATTAAAAAGGCCTTGTGCATCGCCAAAATGAACTCTGGCGAAAAAAAGGAGTCCATGCTCTCCTGCGCTGTAGTAGCTGATGGCAGGGGCGTTTTGAGAGGAACGGAGTCCTTAGAAGACTTAGCGCGCTTTTTATGAGGCCGGGACTGCTCTGCCGAAGAATTTACTGAGGGCGCTAAAATGGCCGCCTTTCCCGCGGGCAAAGATGGCTCTTCTAATTTCTGTGCCGGTTTGTCTGCCATTAGGAACAACGTGCTCCTGTGAGAAAACAATGAAGCGGACAACAGAGAACGGACCCGAAGGAAAAAAACTGCCGACAGATAGGAAAGCAAACCGGAAGCAAAGCTGAGCGGTCCTACGCGACAGCGCCAGAAGAGAAATTAAAACTGACAGAAAACTCACCGAAATGGAACGCAGTGAATCGGTAAAACAGTCCCGCTGCTAGCGGGATGTTACCGACCGGCCAGGAGAAGTGCAGAGGATAGACCCGGGGCCCCCAGGCTCACTCTGATGCGCTAGACAGAGACGGTGACAGAGGCAGGCTCTACCTCACACCGTAAAGTATGGCAGTCTGTCTGTTTCACATTTCATTAAAGTCACAGCGCCCCCAAAAAGTAACCGGACTATAGAAATAATCAGCCCTGCTAGAGCCAGATTATTATATTGAAAAAACAAGAAAAGGAAAGGCAGCAAAGCTTGTCAATGAGGGAGAAAGAGGGATTCGATCCTCCTTAGCTGCTGAGGACTGATAGACTGCTGGATTACCCTCAGGGGGAGTGGCTTCACCTCTCAGCAAAATTTGAAGTCTTCAGTCCTCAGTTGCTATGGGGGATTGACAACCCTACCTTTCCCTGGACTGGCCCGGAGAAGCGATAAGGAATATCCAAATTGCTCTCAGTTTGTTGTCAACCACATACAAATGCTCAATACTTGGTTTGATATGCAGTCAGTAACACTCAGAGCTAAGCAATTTCGACACAAGCGTGAATTAATTGATACAATTTTAGGTGGCACAGGGACTGCACTGGGTGCCCTTAATGTAATTGATATAGAGGTGCTCCGTAATAAAATGGGATCCACCACTCAGCATGCTGCTGATGGTTTTACCTCACAACATATTATTAATGAAGCTTCCTCTAAACTATCCAATGTAGTTGTAGATACCTTTGCTCTTATATCTCCCATTATAGAACAGAAAATTGTTAACTTAGCACATGCAGAATATAGATTGGGAAAAAATATTTCCTGGGCTCTTGCCTGTGATCAAGTACAGATCGAGCTTATTACTATACTAAAGGAAATTCTGATCACTGCTAAGTTAGGACACTGGCCACCATCTCTCATCCATATGGCTAGTACCAAAATACCTGAATTTGCTATAGCTCACCTTGATTGGTGGACAGTTAGTGTTCCCATTTGTTCACCACAAGGCTGCTCTATCTGTACTTTGATCCCATGGTCAGGACAACACACAGTTATTTATCCTATTGTTAATATTGGGGTGCAGTTTGATAATATGCTTATGTATCCTGTGGACCATCTCACATGGGTGCAGCCACTGGACGACACCTGGACTTCATTCAAGCCGATGGACCCCAGTTTGTGTGAGCAGACTACATTTCAGTTCAAGTGTCAACCTCACCAGTTTAAAGAGGCTGACACCTCCTGCTGGAACAATTCTTCCTCTTGCTCCCTGACTGTTAAGCTCTCATATTCCCTGACTACCTCACACAGTTTGTATTACCTTGGAGCTGGACACTTTTGTTTTCATCTGTTCTTTCCCCAGAATGTTTCTTTTTCGATTGCTCCCAGAATGCATGACATTCGCCTTCCCAAGAACACTTTGTTGTACAGTTCAAACTATTTACTAAACAATACCTGGTGCAGTCATACACCACTGGTCTCCCTCACCATTAATGGGACAACTTATTCCACACCGCTGGTCACCAATGACTCTATGGACATTCCAGACTTTATCTCATATGCTGTGCATCCATTACCACTTGGCATGGGAGAAGAGACACTACATAAACTGCTCAACTTTACAAAACTACATGCCTATATTGACCACCTTAAAACAACATCCACTGAATTGAATCACACCATCGCCTATGAGAATGGACACATTCAACAAATTGTTGGACACTTGCTACAAGATGCTCATGTGTCTGTGTGGGAATTGTTATTTGGTTACTCACCTACTGCTGATCATGTCTTTAATGTTTTTATTCACCCTATTATTATTTTAACTGCTGTACAAATATTGCTATGCATTATCGTAATTTTCTTGTGCTGTAAGATGAAAAAAATGTACATTTCCTTGCAGCGCATGTCATACAGAACAACAACATTTTAAGGTAGTTACACTGAACTTCTCCAGCATCCACCCCTACATCCAGGCTAATTTGGCCTGCTAATTTGGCTAATTTGGCATTTCCTATTACACTGAATACCAGAGTCAGCTGCAGTCTAGTATTGCTGCCTATCCTCACTCATAGCATCCTGGTACCTTTTGGTTTTAGCCTCCTTAAAAATTCCTGCAGACCTTATGCACTGTTCACTCTCTCTAAGACGGGCACGGAAGTGGCATATTGGGTTCCCCCCCCCCAGTAGTGGCTGCTCTACCTAAGACACGAGGTTTGGACTCATAAGGAGACTTGTTTATCTCTAGAACACTAGAGACAGTACTAGAGACAGTACTGTGCAGGACAGGGGACCTGCTAGACATAGCAAGGTATTTAATACAGGAGGTATTAGACAAGCTGCCTACTCTCAGGTAATGGCAGCTGGGACAGGTACCACAGGTTTGCTTCCACCATTTCCAGGCACAAATAATAAAGAAAAATAAAAAAGGTATGGGAGATGTCAGCATACATTCCATGCAGCTGTGGACTCTGGTCAATTCAGTCTACAAAGTTAAATTCTGACCCCCTGGTGCTGTCAGTCTCTAGGACCTGTCTGCAGCCCCTCCTTGCTAAATCAAGAATAGCAGACCTTAAAGGGAGTGGCTAGCAGAGCTCAAGGGGAAGTGCTGGAAAGGATTCAGTCCACTATAAAGGACAGACACACTTCCTGTCTCTCTCTCTCCCACCATCCATCGGACATGAAGGACAGGAGGCTCTGATACTCAACTCCCTTCACCCCTCCCCCTCTCTCTCTACCCACATGTTCTGGCCTACCATGCGGCTCTGACCCACATGTTCTGGCTTCTATCTCTCTCACACTTCGCACATGCACACACACAGATTCATTGATGCACACTGAAACAACTCTGTAACAATCACTATATACCTCTGTTCAATACCTATGTATTAAGCCTATTTTTACATAAAAAACTTTCTCCAAGCCACACCTGTTTGCTTGTCTTATTACAAACCCTCCTGCGTCTGTGAAGTGAAATGAACCCAGGACCAAGCGGAAACTGGACCAGAAGATTACATATTCAGAAGATTACATATTCGGAAGATTACAATGAAGTGGACTTAAAAAATCATGCCTCAATAGTTGATCTATAAGGCACCACCTGTCTCTGTCATTCTTGCCAAACAGTACAGCATAAAATAGCTCGCTCAAAGTCCTGGTCTTTACACAGAGACAAAGACTACTGAATGGTTCTGGGTAGCAAATGCACTAGGAGCCAGAGAATTATGGGAATATTCCTTAACTGGAAGACTATAGCTGCAGAGGAAGTGGCAAGGCCTTCTGAGGAAGAGGAAAGTATTGTAGAAAGAGTAGTTACTCACCTGTAAAGCATAGTTACTCACCTGTAACAGGTGATCTCCGGGAACAGCAGGAATTTAGTCCTCACATATGGGTATCGTCGGAACCGACGGCGCCTGCGCGGGAACGCTCCCCAGTGTCCAATCAGAAAGCTTCTGGGAGCATCCCACAGCGCCTGCGTGCTGCCTTCCCGCCTTTCCCAACTGCCTCTCTCCAGTTGAGTTTTAAAGCTGAGACAAAGAGAGAGAGAGAGGGAAAGGAAAGAGATAGAAAGAGAGATACAACTCCTAGGGGAGGTGGGTGGGTTGTGAGGACTAAATTCCTGCTGTTCCCGGAGATCACCTGTTACAGGTGAGTAACTATGTTATCTCCAGGAACAAGCAGGAATGTAGTCATCACATATGGGGAATCCCTAGCTTTAGATGCCAGGGAGAGACTCCAGAAGTTGTGTATCCCTGAACAGGGCTCCACTTCCCGCCATGGATCTCTGGCATCCTACCAGGGATGGTGGGTAGGAGTTGATTAGGTATGGAACAGGTGTTTGAGAACAGCCTGACCAAACAAGGCATCCCGGCGGGAGTCCTTGTCCAAGCAGTAATGGGCTGTAAAGGTATGAACCGAGGCCCAAGTGGCTGCTCGACAGTAGTCGTCGATAGACACAGAGTGCAGATGAGCCATTGAGGCTGCCATGGCTCTCACATTGTGAGCTGTGACATGGCCCTCCAGAGAAAGGTTCTTACTCTGATAGGCGAAGGAAATACACTGAGCAATCCAGTTAGACAGTGTTCTCTTGGAGACTGGAAGTCCCAAATGAGAAGGATCAAAAGCAACAAAGAGTTGAGAGGACTTTCTATGTTCCTGTGTTCTTTGTAAGTAAAAAGCTAGAGCTCTTTTACAGTCCAAGGTATGAAGATTCCTCTCTGCATTTGATGCATGAGGCCCTGGAAAAACACAGGTAGGTAGACAGCTTGGTTCAGATGAAAAGGCGAGACCACCTTAGGCATAAAGTGTGGATGAGTCCTAAGGACTACCTTGTCATGATGGAACCTTGTATAAGGTGGATTAGCTACTAGCGCTTGCAACTCACTGATGTGGTGTGCTGATGTGATTGCAATGAGAAAGATAACCTTCCAAGAAAGGTATTTCAAGGAGGTGGTAGCTAAAGGTTCGAAAGGTGGCTTCATGAGCTGCCCAAGAACCAGGTTTAAGTCACATGCCACCGGTGGTGGCCTAATGGGAGGCTTATTTAGAAGAAGGCCTCTCATAAATCTTGCTAAAAGAGGATGAGAGGAAATAGGCTGTCCATTTAGAGGGTTAAGGGAAGCTGCAATAGCACTCAAATGGACTCTTACTGAATTTGTCTTAAGGCCTGCATTAGATAAATGAAGGAGATACTCCAGCAAAGATTCCAGAGGTATCGCAAGAGGGTTAAGACCCTTTACTGAACACCAAACGGTAAACCTTTTCCACTTGAAAGCATGAGCGTCTAGTGTAAGGTTTTCTGGAAGCATAAAGAACATCTTTCACTTGCTGAGAAAGATTAGGAACTTGGAGATCTAGGCCTTCAGCAATCAAGCCCTGAGATGCAGAGACTGGGGATTGGGATGCCACAACATTCCGTCCTCCTGAGACAGGAGATCTGGAGCAGACCCTAACTCCAGGGAGGGAGCTTGAGAGAGATGTAGAAGCAGAGGGTACCACACTTGCCGTGGCCAATGTGGTGCTATGAGAATCATATGGCCTCTGTCTCTCTGGAGCTTGAACAGGGTTTTGGGAATTAGGGGAATGGGTGGAAAGGCATACAGGAAGTCTTGACCCCAGTAAAGTAGGAAAGCATCCCTGGCCTGAGCCCCCTGAGCCGGAGTTCTGGAATAGAACCGGGGAAGTTTGGCATTCCACGGACTTGCAAAGAGGTCTATGTCCGGGGTTCCCCAGTGTTGAAATATCCTGGTCATCTGGTCTGCATGCAGAGACCACTCATGTGGAAACAGAACTCGACTGAGTCTGTCCGCCCAAGAGTTTTGAATGCCTGGAAGATACACTGCCAGAAGATGAATCTGATGCTCTCTGGCGAGGGCCCATAGTCGCAAAGCTTCGTTGCAAAGCGACAGAGAGCCCGTTCCCCCCTGCTTGTTCACATAGAACATGGCTACTTGATTGTCCGTATGAATGAGGACTGTCTTGTAGCTGAGCAGGGAGTGGAATACTCGCAGAGCAAGAAAGATTGCTCTGAGTTCCAAGAGATTGATATGTAGACAACTCTCTTGTGGAGACCAGGTGCCCTGGGTGGAGAGGTCTTGCAGATGAACTCCCCAACCCATTGGAGAAGCATCTGTTGTGAGAGTTGCTTGGGGTAAGGTTTGCTGAAAGGGGGACCCCAGCAACAGGTTTTGAGTGGACTTCCACCACTGGAGGGACAAAATGAGACAACTTGTGTTTGCTATTTTGTCTGACAGGCACCCTGATGCCTGGGTCCACTGGGTGGATAAAGTCCACTGAGCTGCCCTCATGTGGAGGCGAGCATATGGAACCACATGAACGGTGGATGCCATGTGACCTAGTAGTTGCAACATTTCTCAAGAAGTTAGATGAGGCTTTAGCACTGCTTGAGAAGCTAACTGCACCAAGCGAAGGCAACCGGCCTGGGGGAGATAGGCCCTTGCCCTTGTGGTATCCAGGAAAGCTCCTATGAACTCTAAAGACTGAGTGGGAGTTAGACTGGATTTTGGGATGTTTATTACCAGCCCTAAATACTGAAGGATACGCATTGTGCAGGTTAGAGAAGTCCTGGCCTCTGACTGTGTTGGAGCTCGGATGAGCCAGTCGTCCAAGTAAGGGAAGACAAATATCCCTAGAGTGCGGAGAAATGCTCCTACAACAGCCATGCATTTCGTGAACACCCTTGGTGCCGAGGCCAGACCAAAAGGAAGCACCCTGTATTGGTAGTGCTTTCCTTGAAAAAGGAACCGAAGGAACCTTCTGTGGGTTGGATGGATGAGGACATGGGTGTACGCATCCTTGAGATCTAGAGAACAAAGCCAATCCTGACTCTGAAGGTATGGTAGCAGAGCTCCGAGAGAAATCATCTTGAATTTCTCCTTGACAAGGAATTTGTTCAATTCTCTGAGATCTAAAATAGGCCTGTAACCCCCTGTTTTCTTTGGAATAAGAAAATAAGGGGAATAGAACCCTGTGCCCTGTTGATGAAGAGGTACTTCTTCTAGTGCCCCTTGGGCAAGAAGGATAGCCACCTCCTGACCTAACAGGTTGATGAGAGAGGTCGGAGAATTGAACTGCTTCACTATTGTGTGAGGGGGCATGCTTGAAAAATGAAGCTTCTACCCCTCCTTTATGATGGAGTGTGTCCAATGCTCTGCTGTTATTTGCCCCCATCTGGGGCAAAATGACATAACCTTCCTGGAATGGTGGAAGGTTCTGGTCCCTCCAGAACCAGAAAGGCTAAGTTCTCTAGCTGAAAGTCAAAGGCCCTGAGGAGGCTGAGGCTGCTGGGCCGGTGGAGGCCTAGCAGCCTTTGCTTTCTTCTGTTTGAGTGGTTGCTGACATTTCCTTGAAAGCTGACCTGCAGAAGATGCCTGCTGAACATAAGCAGGATAAAATCTTTTCTTTTTAGAAAAAGATGGTTTCTTGAACAATTTCTTTCTAACAGGATCAGCAGTGGACTTGGATAGTCTATCCAAGGTGGAATTTTCAGCATCCATTTCATTGGCTTTTTCCTGCCAATCTTTATCAAACAGATTCTCACCAGTACAAAGGATATTTCCCAATTCTTCTTGTACCCAGAGCCCTAGATCAGATGCCTGGAGCCAAGCAATTCTACGTGCACCTATTGCGATAGCCGAGGTTCTGCTTATACACACAAAGCAGTTAAAGGCTGCACGGTTGGAAAATTTAGAAACATCTTGGGCATGTATGACCCAAGTGAGAAAGTCCTGTCTTTTATCCTCAGAAATGAAAGGACTTAAAGTCTGTAAATTATAATTATAATTATCTGTGACCTCCTTTAGGAACATTCCCATGTAGAGACTATAGGAACTGATCCTGGCAGAAAGCATGGAAGCTTGGAAGACTCTACGTCCAAAAGCATCCAGGGTTCTGCACTCACGTCCTGGAGGATTAGAGGCATGCCTTTTTGCACTTCTGATCCTTCTCATAGCTGACTCCACCACAATAGAGTGGTGAGGAAGCCGAGTCTTATGAAATCCAGGACAAGGAGGGACTCGATACATAGTATCCAATCTACGAGAATGAGGAGAGGTGGTAAGAGGTGTTTCCCACATCCTCAACATGAGATCATATACAATCTCATGAATGGGTAAGGTAGCTGCCTCCTTAGGAGTTTTGGGATATTGTAGAATTTCCAACTCCTTGGCCCTTGGCTCTGTTTCAGGGGCCACAGTAATGGACAGGCCCTGAGCCACCTCCCTGATGAAGTCTTGGAAGGACATATGCTCTGGAGGAGACATCCTGCGTTTAGGGGAGGAGGACTCCTCTGGAAGAAGCATCGCTGCATCGACAGAACTTTCAGAATCCTCAGATTCTTCTGAGGACTCGAAGTATCGTCTGTCCGGATGCTCTTGCAGAGCCTGATACCCGTACCGACCAAGGTCGGTACCGGGAATAACCGGTACCGGAGAATCGGTACCGGAAGGCATTGGAGGACAGGGTACTGGCAGAGCAGACACCGATGCCGATGTCGATGCTATCGGTACCGGTACCGATGCCGGTGTCAGTGCCGGTACCGGTGGAGTTGTCTGTCGCGGTACCAAGGGCGTCGATGCCGCAAGGAGAGCCGCCAGACTGCGTTCCATAGCCAGAACTCTCTGGTCTATCGACGCCGCCAATGCATGGATGTCGGTACTGGAGGAGACCGCCGGAACTCCAGAGCATGGCACCAGGAGATCTGTCAAGGCCGAGCCATCGAGAACATCCTGGAACCCCAATAATGCTTTGGAAGCCGAAGCCTCCCGCTGGGGTAATTTTGCCGTTGCAGAATCCTCGAGGGCAACGCCAGAGGCATCTCGATGCTTAGAAGGAGATCTACCCTTCGAGGACTGGCTGGATTTATGTTTAGTTACCTGAGATCTACGGGAGGAAGAAGAAGCCCTGGAAGACGTCGATGCCACTGAAGCTGCATCAGAGGGAAACAGGGTACTGAGCTTGGCAGCTCAGTTCTGCTGACCTCTTTTAGACATCATGGCACAGAACACACAATCCGTGATGGAGGGGTCAGGACCTAAACATTTTAAACACCATTCATGGGTGTCAGTGACGGAGATGGTACTGCCACACTTGGTGCACTTTTTAAAAACCTGAGGCAGGTTTTTCCATGTTAAGGAAATGATTTTGGGCCTAAGGCCCAAAAAGGGCGCATGCACCTGAAGAAGAGGAAAAAAGAAGATTTTTTTTTTTTTTTTTTTACAGAAATAAGAAAAGAAAGACTGGCGGTACCGGTAGAGCGTCGAAGAAGGCAGATGCGACCACAAAAAGAAATAAAGAAAAAAGGAATTCTTCTGTGGTGACAGGAACACGACCTGCTGGCTCCGTGGAAAAAGAAGAACTGGAGAGAGGCAGTTGGGAAAGGCGGTAAGGCAGCACGCAGGCGCTGTGGGATGCTCCCAAAAGCTTTCTGATTGGACGCTGGGGAGCGTTCCCGCGCAAGCTCCGCCAGTGCCGATGATACCCATATGTGATGACTACATTCCTGCTTGTTGCTGGAGATCAGGTGTTCTCCAGGAGCAGCAGGAATAAGTCCTCACTTATGGGTGACATCGACATCGATGGAGCCCCCGTGCGGAGCAATTCCACAGCTTTCTAAAAAAGCCTTTGGGAATACTGCATGCATGCGCGGTCCCCTTCCCGCCTAAAGGTGCCATCTTGCTCAGTCCAATGACATAGCTAAAAAACAGCACACAAAAATGTAAAAATAAACTATGTACAACTGTAACTCCCAGGGGAGGAGGGAGGGTTGTGAGGACTGATTCCTGCTGCTCCTGGAGAACACCTGTTACAGGTGAGTAACTACTCTTTCTCCAGGACCAAGCAGGAAGTCAGTCCTCACTTGTGGGACTCCCCAGCTTCAGGCTACCGGGGACCCAGAGATGAAAAAATGAGCTGAAAAAATGAGCCACAGCATCAGAGAAAGGATTTCACTGAAACACACCCCCACCGGGAGCCCAACCAGAGGGCTGGAGGGTAGGAGTTGCCTAAACCTCAAAGAGATTCCGGAGCACTGCCTGACCGAAAGCACTGTCCCTACGGGACTCACGCTCTAGACAGTAATGGGTCGCAAAAGTCTGGCTTGAGGACCAAGTTGCAGCCCTGCAGATGTCTGCCAACGGTACAGAGCGGAGATGAGCTACTGAGGCAGCCATTGCCCTGACACGGTGGGCCGTGACCCGACCTTGCAAGGGAAGGTCAGCTGCCCTGTAAGCCCAGGTGATACAGTCAGCCACCCAGATGGACAAGGTATGCTTGGAGACAGGTAACCCCAAGTTATTAGGGTCAAAAGATACGAAGAACTGAGTAGCCCTCCTATGCCCCAGCGTACGCTCAAGGTAGAAGGATAAGGCCCTCCTACAGTTCAGGGTATGCAGGACTGTCTCAGCCCGGCTGGCATGGGGCCTAGGGAAGAACATTGGAAGAACCACCTCCTGGTTGAGATGGAAAGAAAAGACAACTTTAGGGAGGAACTTTAGGATGAGTCCGAAGGATTACCCTGTTCCTATAGAAGCGAGTGCAAGGCCTGTCACAGACCAGGGCTTGAAGCTCACTCACCCTCCTGGCCGAGGTCAGGGCCACAAGGAATAGAGCCTTCCAAGAAAGGAAGTGGAGAGGACATGTAGCTATCGGCTCAAAGGGTGGGCGAGTCAGTTGCTGCAAGACCACATTCAATTCCCACTCAGGGGCCGGATAGGAGGTTTGAGCAAAAGCAAGCCTCTGAGAAACCTGGACACCAAGGGGTGAACAGACAGAGAGTGCCCCTCCACCAGTGAGTGGTGAGCTAATAAAGCAGAGAGGTGGACCCGAACCGAATTGGACTTAAGGCCTTGATTGGACAAGTGCAGCAGATACTGAAGCACTAGCGGTACAGTGCAGGCGAAAGGATCCTCCTTGCGCTGCTGACACCACACGGAGAACCTTTTCCACTTCAGGGCATAGGTTTTCCTGGTGGACTGCTTTCTAGAGGCCAAGACCACCTCCTCCACTTCTCGGGGTAGGCCCCAGGGAGCCAACACTACCCTTGCAGCCTCCAGGCCATCAAATTGAGAGATTTGAGATTGGGGTGCAGAAGGGAACCCTGATCCTGAAAGAGAAGATCAGGTTGCAACCCCAGAGGTAGTGGTGTGTCCACAGCTAGCTGGAGCAGAAGTGGAAACCAGGGCTGCCTCGGCCACCTGGGAGCTATCAGAAGTACCGAGGCCTTGTCCCTTAGAATCTTGAACAAGGTTCGGGCCACCAGAGGCGTGGGAGGAAACGCATACAGGAGGCCCTGGGAGCAAGAAATCAGGAAGGCATCCGCTGCTAACCTCAGGGGATGCGGTTGCCTGGAACAGAACCTGGGCAGCTGCCGGTTCAGGGGACTGGCAAAGAGATCTATGGATGGAAGTCCCCATCTCAGGAAAATGTCCTGAACCACCAAGGAGTGCAGTTGCCACTCGTGGGGTTGTAGAATCCTGCTCAACCTGTCCGCCAGGAAGTTTTCCTGGCCAGGGAGATAAACAGCCTTGAGAAACATGCTGTGTTGGAGAGCAAAGGAGCACAGGGCCTGTGCCTCTCGACACAGGAGCCTGGACCCCGTGCCTCCCTGCTTGTTCACATAGAACATGGCCACATGATTGTCCGTCTGCACCAGAACAGACTGGTGAGCCAAGGTGTGAGAGAAGGTTTTGAGGGCTAAGCGAATAGTCCGGAGTTACAGGATGTTGATTTGCTGCGTGGCCTCCCATGGAGACCACAGGCCCTGGGTGCACCTGTCTAAGCAATGTGCACCCCAGCCCTGCAAGGAGGCATCTGTGGTCAGTACCACCGTGGAAACAGGTACCTGAAAAGGCACCACCTGTAACAAATTGTGGGGTTGTAGCCACCACTGTAGGGGTCCAGGAATGGCTTGGACACCTGCACTTTGTCTGCAAGGCTTCCTGTGGCTTATTGCCACTGAGTCCGGAGACACCACTGTGCAGGTCGCATATGGAGGCGAGCATTGGGGGTCACATGCACCGTCGATGCCATGTGGCCCAGGAGCTGTAGACAGAGTCTGGCGGAGACTTGTGGCCGGCTCAGAAACTGGCTTGCCAAGTCTATGAGTCTTTGAGCCCTGTCTCTTGGCAAGTAAGCCTTTGTTTGCAGGGAGTCCAACCTTGCTCCTATGAACTCGAGGTTCTGGGAGGGGAGCAAAGTGGACTTTGCGAAGTTTATGACAAAGCCTAGGTGCTGAAGGAGGGAGACAGTTCTGAGGGTGGCTTACCGGGCCTCCTGGGAAGTCTGACCCCTGATGAGCCAGTCGTCCAGGTAGGGGAAGACAAAAAAACCCTGGTTCCTTAAGTAGGCCGCCACCACCGCCAGACACTTGGTAAAGACCCTTGGGGCGGAGGTCAGGCCAAAGGGTAGTACTCTGTACTGGTAATGGTTTCCTCCCACAATTAACCTGAGGTACTTTCTGTGGTCTGGATGAATGAGGATGTGAGTGTACGCATCCTTTAGGTCTAAGGAGCATAGCCAATCTCCCTGCTGGAGGTAGGGCAAAAGTGTTCCAAGAGTAAGCATCTTGAATCTTTCTTTCTCCAAGAACTTGTTGAGATTACTGAGGTCGAGAATAGGCCTGAGGCCCCTGGTTCTCTTTGGTACAAGAAAATACCTGGAGTAGAACCCGTGACCTTGCTGGTGGGGAGGCACCGGCTCCACCGTCTGGTCTAGAAGCAGACCTTGAAGTTCTTGAAGGAGGCTCTCCAGGGAAGTAGGTCGGAGGCAACTGCTGGAAATGGAGCATATAGCCCTTGTGCTCAATACCCAAGCATCTCCTGTGATGGGTGGCCACCGGTGGGCAAACAGGACTAGACGACCTCCTGTGCAGGGATGGGACAGCAGAGGTGGAAAGGCTATGCTGTGGGAGTCAAAAAACCCCTCCCTGCTGAGTGACAGCAGGAGCCGGAGGCTTGGGGGTCTTCTGCCTATGGGGCCCATGTCCCTGCCCCTTGGCCTGCTGACCCTGCTGGGGAGGCCTGATACTGAGGGAAAGGTTTGTAGGCAGCCGCCTTCCTTGGGTAAAAGGACTTCTTACCCGAGCCCTTCTTCCTCTGAGAAGGGGCAGATGTTTTTCTGGACAGCCTTGTCCTAGTTAGGTGCTCGGTTTCGAGCTCAGCCGCCTTCTCGGCCATAGGCTTGCCAAAAAGGTTTTCACCTCGGCAAGGGACATCGACCAACTTGTCCTACACCCAGGGCTCGAGGTCCGATGACTGCAACCATGCCTGGCATCAGGCCCCGATGCCAGCAGCCGCTACACGGGCTGAAGCCTCGAAGCCATTGTAGGCCGCTCGGGACATGAACTTAGAGCATTCCCGGATCCCCGAGGACAAGGTCTTGAACCTCTGCAAGGGTTCCCCGGAGAGGCCAGCAGAGAACCCAGCAAGTTCCTTTGCCAGGTCCCGTAGGTACATGCCCATGTACAGCTGGTAAGACTGGACACGGCAAGCAAGCATCGAGCCCTGGAAGCACTTTCTGCCAAAAGCACCCAGGTTCCGGGCCTCCCTGCCGGGAGGCACCGCAGAGTGCATCTTCTGGCTTTTCAGACGATGCATGGACGATTCCACCACCATGGAATGGTGCGGCACCTGCGCCTTCTGGAAACCAGGGCTCTTACGGAGTCGATAAATGGAATCGACCCGCTTGCTCAAAACCAGCGCCGAGGCCGGTGCCTCCCACATTCGGAAGAGGAGCCGTTCCAGCATCGGAGGAACAGGCACAGTAAAGTACTCCTTCGGAGGAGAGTCATACTAGAGGGCCTCGAGCTCTTCGGCTCGAGGCTCCTCCTCGGGGTCCGCGGGAATCGCCAAAGCCTTGGCCATGTCCCTGACGAACTCCGAGAACCTGGTGTCCTCCGGAGGGGACCTACTCCGGGGCTCGGACTGAGGTGAGTCCGAAGGGACGCACCGAGTCCAAAAAGTATCGGGGGACTCCTCGTCCTCCGTCTCTCATGCAGACTCATCCGAAGAGGAGTCAGGGGGCTCCGACCGTGCGGGCCTCGGTGGCACCCGCCCCGATGCCAACGGCACCAGCATCGACGCCCTTGGTTCCGAGCGGTAGGTCGAGGGAGACCATGACCGAGGACGACCTCGAACCTTCATGGCCTCGAGTATCAGCTCGGTCTCCGGGGTCGACTTAGACGTCGATGTCCCGGTGGTCGGGGCAGATGCACCAGTGAGGCTGGCCATCAGTACCCGCTGCTGATCCATGAAGGCAGACAATCTGCACTCCAAGGCTGTCAGCCTGAGTCCAAGCTCAGGAGACTCAGCAGCCGCCGACTCGGGCCCCGGCGGAGCCGGACCCGATGTCGGCTCCCTAGGAGGAGAGTCCACGAGGACAAAAGGACTTATGTGTCCGGCGGGCTCCGGCTCCACACGGGGCATTTTGGACGGCTTCTCCTGCTCCAAGAGCCCGGGACGGCGGTCGGGGGTTCGAGACCTGGCCCTCGAGGAACCAGGGACCTCCTCCGACGCCACCTTCATGAGCCGCTTCTTCCTCTTGCGTTCCCGATCGGGGGACCCCCTATCCGAGGAACTCCGGCGATGCTCGGGGTCAGACTCCTGAGACGTTGAGGCCTCGGATGAGGTTGGGGCCTCGCCAGAGGCGGAATCAGAAAAAATCCGTTCTTTCTGATGCTGGCGGCTTCGTAATGCCTTAGTGGACATTTTGCCACACGGGACACAGACCATAGGATCATGATCCGGTCCGAGGCATCGAAGGCAGAAGTCGTGTGTGTCGGTGAGAGACATTAGTTCAGGGATGGGCAAACTACGGCCCGGCAGACCTTTTAATCCGGCCCCTCCTGTATGGACGGCATGGTAGTGGCTGGTTCTGAGTCCAGGGCCCCGCGCTTCGGGGGGCCCCGCGCTAAAGACACTCTTGCTGCTGCCCTTGCCTGTCTGAACGCCGAGAAAAAGTGTTCCGTCCTGCTGCCGCTATGGCGCCGCTGCATTCTGCTTTAATCTGCCATTCTACCAGCCCGGGCGGCAGCCCCGCTCTTGCGATCCAATTCCCTTTTGTTTTGTATTTTTTCTATCATGCTGGTTTGCTTTGCTGCCCGACGTCGACGTGCCGCCGCCATTCCTACAGGCAGGCATGATGCATGACGTAGATCCAAAACTCCTCCCACTGACTTAGCACACTTGCTGTACGTGGAAGCGGACTTTGCTGCTTGCTGCAACGACATGAGTGCGACGACTCTCCGACGGCAAAGATATTTAAACTTTAAGAATCTTCTTTTAAAAAAGCCAGCCAGCAACGCACAGTAAGTAAAATTATTTTTGTGATCGCGTGTTCATTGTCTGGCCCATGTTCTCCTGGTCCCCTATCCGGCCGCCGGCACTGCAGCGTGAGGGAGGGCCTCGGTCTCGACGGTCTGTGGAGAGCTGTTTTGGCTGGCTCATGAAGGTATCTGGTTTCTAAATGTAACACCGAGTCAATGTGTAATACAGGATATTTAGCGAAAGGTGCTCGGTGTGAACTCGCCGTTATGAAAAGGTTGGCATGGTCTGAGCCGGGAGAAAGAACCCTACAGTTTCTAACTGGCAACTTTCTCCCGCCAGGCTGCTCCCTCCTCGTGGGACTGAGACCAGCTAGGCAGGGAGAGGGAATGCCTGTCTCTGGTGCTTTCTCTGCTTTTCGTGGTGCTCAACCGGCTTTATGGTGGGGGTGGTTTTGACTTGGCTGAGATAGATGGTAGAAGTAGTACCAGCTGATCTTCTTTTTGGGGGGATCAGGACTTCTAAAAATACAAGGGTATGGCAGCAGACCATCAGCTATTTGAGTGCTATCTCTGAGCACAAGATCCCATTATCAGTACGGTTACTATTATTTAATAATTTTGCATCTGTGACAGCTATAAGGAAGGGTGAACAAGTGTTTTTACATAAAGTGTGTCTGTTGGGTCATAAATCTATAGTGCATGAAAGGTTGAGTGAGGCTCCACCCTCGCTTTTGCAATTGTGGATAGTGATTTATGATCTAGTGCTGATGGAGCAAATTAAAGTCAAGCGACAGGGTGAGATTGCATGGCTCCATTTCCAGAAGGTCTGGGAGCCCTATTGGCAGGCCCTGCCCCTGAAGGCACGTAGTTATCTACTACATTTCTGGTGAGAGTTAAAAAGGAGCAGTGTGAATGGATTGAGGTGGACCTGGCTTTGCTCCTGGGGGGAGGGGGAAATGGGTGGGTTTGCTACTTCTGTTATGGCAGGAGGACTTATGACAGCTGGGGCATAAAAAGCCCACATGATCCTGTCTTGTGTTATTTTCTAATCTTGGTGGAACTGGAATTCTTTAGCCAATAAATTAATTGTGATACTGTACTGATATACAGTTAATAAATTCCGTAACAGCTGAAAAGTATCAGTATATGTGCTTGAGAAACCTTTATTTCATAGCTGTCAAAGCAAGACTGCTTATCTATAATGAGGGGTCTCTAGCGGAGTAGAGCCACAGCGCTTGGGTGACATTATCCCATGTCAAGGCATACCAAATTGTGCTGCTTTCCTAAAAAAAAAAAGAAAAAAAACCTCAGGAAAAGCCCACATGAGCTTCTTGAACATGTGTACTGTAGGGGTTCCAGAGCTGCCAGAGATCCCACCTCAGCCCAATCACATAGCCATGATAGAGTTGTTGAGATAGAGGGTGGGATTGCGTAGCGCCATCCCCCTGCTGTCCAGGGAGAACCTGTATTCTCCTAAGACAAGCAGGATGAGTCAGCCACACCTGGTGACATCATCCGACGGCGCCATGGATATGGAAGTGCCCTCCAGAGCTCGGAGTACGGATTGAGCCGTACGTGCAGGCGCAGGCAGGGAGTTGACGTCACGTCAGATGACGTCAACTGCCTTTCCGCGTGCCTGCTAGTGAGGAGCGATCCATGCAGCGCCCGGCAGTCATTTTGTGATGCAGCTAGAAGAGAAGAAAGCGCTAGCCAACATAACAAGCAGCCTATGGGCAGATGCGTCTTATAGGGTGAAAAATATGGTAATCTCCTGAGGCCTTCTGACTAGTGTCCGTGATGGTATCTGCTTCTTCAATTGCACGCTATTATTTGCACTTGCTTATTTTAATTTTTATTATTCTTCTGTTGTGTTTAGTAATTTCTGTTTTAACTCCTATTTTTATTTATAGATCTTTATTGCAGAATCCCAAAATGAGTGGGGCAAAGAAAAGAAAAGTGGACAGTGAATGCAGAGTGTTTAATAAGGAATGGATAGCAAAATATTTTTTTACGGAAGTCCGATCAATGGCTGTATGTCTCATATGCCAGGAAACTGTTGCGGTTTTCAAAGAATATAATATCAGCCGTCATTTTGCCACGAAGCATGCTAACTATGCTAGCAAGCAGTCGCCCCAAGAACGGGGGTCTACAGCTCAGAGGTTGATGGCTAAATTACAGGCTCAGCAAAATTTATTTCACAGACAAACTGCGATTCAAGAGTCAAGTACCAAAGCAAGTTTTATGCTCTCATTCAAATTAGCAAAAGCTAGTAAACCCCTCTCTGAAGGAGAGTTTTTGAAAGAATGCATGATAGAGACCGCAGGTCTTTTGTGTCCAGAGAGCAAAGACAAGTTTGAAAAACTCAGTTTATCACGCAGGACAGTGACTCGTCGTGTGGAACTGATTGATGAAGACATAACAAACAACAGAAAAAAACAATTTAGAACCATCAAGTTAAATAATATTGCAGAGTCCTTTAAATTATATTCGCTAGCACTGGACGAAAGTACAGACATAAAAGACACAGCTCAGCTCTTAATTTTTATCCGAGGGATTAGCGACAGTTTTGAAATAACAGAGGAGTTTTTGGCCATGGAGCCACTTAAAGGAAAAACACGGGGAGAAGATTTGTATGACCGGGTGTCTGCTGTCATCAAGAGTATGAAGCTACCTTGGAGTAAACTTGCTAATGTCACTACGGATGGATCTCCAAATTTAACTTGAAAAAATGTGGGATTGCTGAAAAGAATTCAGGATAAAGTGAAAGAGGAAAACCCTGAGCAAGAAGTTATTTTTCTCCACTGCATCATACACCAAGAATCTTTGTGTAAATCTGTATTACAGCTTAGTCATGTTGTGAATCCAGTTATAAAGCTTGTTAACTGCATACGAGCAAAGGGACTTCAGCACCGTCAGTTCATTGCATTTCTGGAGGAAACCGACGCAGACCACCAAGACTTGCTTTACCACTCTCGTGTCCGCTGGTTGAGTTTGGGCAAAGTGTTTAAACGAGTGTGGGATCTTAAAGAAGCGATTGATACATTTTTGGAGTTAAAGGGGAAGTCTGATGATTTTCCAGAGCTGAGCGACAAGAATTGGCTGTGTGACTTTGCGTTTGCTGTTGACATTTTTTCTCACATGAATGAGCTTAACGTCAAGCTACAGGGAAAAGACCTGTATATTCATGACATGTATAGTAATGTAAATGCCTTCAAAGCCAAGTTGACTTTTTTTTCTAGGCAAATTTCAAAGAAAAACTTCTCTCATTTTCCCACACTAGCCACACAGGAAAAGGACATCCAAGATGTGAATAAATATAGCAAATCACTGAATGACCTGCATGAAGAATTCTGCCGTCGGTTTTCAGATTTTGAAAAAATTGAAAAGTCACTTCAGCTGGTGGCCTGTCCCTTGTCACAAGACCCAGAAACAGCACCACAAGAAGTGCAATTGGAACTAATCGATCTTCAATCTGATGCAATCTTAAAGGAGAACTTCCACTCTCTTCCACTAAAAGAGTTCTATGCCTCCCTTAAAGATGACTGTTTTCCAAACCTCCGGGGGATGGCACAGAAGATTCTGGCCTTGTTTGGCTCGACCTACGTGTGTGAGCAGACGTTCAGCGTCATGAACATCAATAAATCCCGTCACAGATCCCAGTTAACTGACCAACACCTCAGATCTATTCTGCGAATTGCAACAACAAAGCTATCTCCTGACTTTGATGCCTTAACAAAAAAGGGAGACCAACAACACTGTTCCCACTAAAATTAAAGGTACTATTTTATGAAAGTTGCATGAAAGTTGCATAAAAGTTTTGTAAAATAACTCTTTTTATGCTTTTCTACCTTAAATTAATCTAAACATTTAATGTTACAAATTTAAATTTAATTTATATTAATTCACACATACACACCGTCCATCTACTCTTGGTCCGGCCCCCGGGTCCAATATATGAACCCATTGCGGCCCTCGAGTCAAAACGTTTGCCCACCCCTGCATTAGTTTCTTACACCGATCACACTTTTTGAAACCACTGGAAGCCATCGGGGAAAAAAGGGCCCCCGCGAGGTCAAAGGACCGGCCTTCCAGGGAAAAGACACAAAGGACGCGAACGCCAGCCACGAAGGGCAAAAACCGAAAAATAGAAGACGGGCTCGATACCGGTGTACCAAACCCGGCAGGAAGGGGCACTGGCGTCGAACCGGAGAAAAAACATGATGAAATCACAAGAAAAAACGTCAATTTTCCCGGGTGACACGGACAGACATCCGGTGGGCTCCATAGATAAAGAAAGACTGAGCAAGATGGCACCTTTAGGCGGGAAGGGGACCGCGCATGCGTGCAGTATTCCCAAAGGCTTTCTTAGAAAGCTGGGGAATTGCTCCGCACAGGGGCTCCATCGACATCGATGTCACCCATAAGTGAGGACTGACTTCCTGCTTGGTCCTGGAGAACTGTCATATTCTCTTCTTCTGTTTTATAGAAACATGACAGCAGATAAAGACCATATGGCTTATCCAGCCTGCCCCCTTCTATGCCAACTACTACAGCTTTTTTTTTTAAACTTTAGAGATTTTCTGCATTTGTCCCATGCTTTCTTGAACGTGGATGCTATCCTCGTCTCTACCTCCTCCACTGGGAGACTATTCCACACATCTACCACTCTTTCCATAAAGAAATATTTCTGCATATTACTCCTGAATCTATCCACTTTCCTTCATTCTATACCCCTTCATTGCAGAGCTCTCTTTCAATTGAAAGATAATGTCCCCCTGTACATTTATGTCACAGAGATATTTAAACATCTCTATCATATTGCTCCCTCCCGCCTTTCCTACAAAGTATACATATTAAGATCTTGAAGTCTGTCCCCATACGCCTTACGATGAAGCTCACTGACCCATTTCAGTTAACATCTTCTGTACAGAATTCATCCGTTTATATCCTTTTGAAGGTGTGATCTCCAGAAATGCATGCAATATTCCAAATTAGGTCTCACCAAAAATTTATACAGGCACAATCACATCCTTCTTCCTTCTGGCTTTCACAATCACCTTTTATATCTGTTTAGCCAACTTAAGAACATCAGAAACAACCACGTCCAAGTCCTGCTCTTCTTTCATGGACATAAATACTTCATCCCCTATACTGTACTTCTCCCTTGGATTTTTGCAGCCCAAATACCAGCTGTCAAATTCTCAAACATTCTTCAAGCTTCGCAGGATCCCTTCTTGTATTATCTACCCCTTCCTGGCTGTCTACTCTACTGAAGATTTTGGTATTTTCTGCAAAGAGGCAAACTTTGCCCGACAGCCCATCTGCAATATCACTTAAAAAATATTAACAAGAATCAGACCAAGGACAAATCGCTGAGGCACACCATTGGTAACATCCTTGTCCTTAGAAAGAGCTCCATTTACCTGTACCCTTTTGTTGCCTCCCACGTAACCAGTTTCTAACCCAGTCAGTCACTTTAGGGTCCATCCCTAAGGCGCTCAATTTATTTATAAGTCGCCTGAGGCTGGGAAAAACACCTGGCAGCCATACATGGAAAATCACAGATCATCATCCCTGCTCTTTACCCTACTCACTCTTAGGAGAAATGGTAATGAACAGGGATAGAAATAGCTTATCTCCAGGAACAAGCAGGAATGCAGTCTTCACATATGGGTGCCATCGGCACAGATGGAGCCAGTATGGGAACGCTCCCTAGCGTCCAATAGGAAAGCCTTTGGGAACACTCTACTGTGCCTGCCTTCCCAACTCCTCTCCTCAGTTCTTCATTTTCCATGGAGCCAGCAGGACGTGTCATCCTGTCACCACAAAAAAATTCATCTTTTTGTGTGGAATATCAATATCATGTTTCTGCCTTCCCATCGATGCCGGTCTGTCGAATCAGACACCAGTCCTGATCTTTATTTTTAAATATTTCTTTCACGCAGTTTTCACCACTAATCTAGGCTTTTAGGCCTCCATAGCCTTATCTTCATCCTGAAGACAACATTTTGAAGGCATGGAAAAAGCAGTAAGTGGTTTTAAAAAGTGCACCAAGTGTTTTGGTACAATATCAGTCACTGATAAACATGACTGGTGGCTCAAATGTTTGGGGCCTGAACATCAACCCAATACTTGTCCTTTGTGCCAACAAAGGACTAAGAGAGCCTCAAGAACTGAGCCAGACAGTATGAATCGTTGCTCACCTCAGACTCGATATCAGTAGCTTCTACTTCTTCGAGGGCACCATCTTCCTGTCATGAGTCTCTGGTTTCTTCAAAATCCAAACATAAAAGTAAGTTCATTTCTCTGTCCGCGCCTAAGTCATCAGCTTCAAAGACTGATGCCGACAACAGAGAAAAGTCCCAGAATAAGCATCGTGATTCCCCTAGGGGTGCTTCTGATGCAGACTGGCCAGCCAAACAGCCGCGGCAGGAGGATCTGTCCTCCAAAGCACAAGAGGGGCTCTGGGATGCTCCCGAGGAACTAACCTCTGGAGAGCGATTGGTTCTATGTTCTGGGATGCTGGTTCAAAGCCCCATTGGAGACTACATCTAGACATCGGCCTTCTCCCTGGACCAGCACATGCTGGCTCTCGTGAGGTCACACTCTTAGCAGCCTTGGTACCAATAACAGCAAGAGCTCCACGAGTGCACGCTTTGGCACCGAGCCTCCAGCCATGTGTATCGGCCAGCATCAATGGGGACACCGAGAGAGATACAGCCATGAGAACAGACCCAGTCCCCCGGTATCCAACCGGTGCAACCTGAGGTAGCTCTTGGTTCCGATACCTCAGAGCATCAGCACTAGCATCAACATCAATGAAACATCGAGGTCAAACTCAGGATCGCCGATACTTTGACTTCTTGCAGGACTCCGATTCAAGTTCTTCAGAGTCTGATGAAGAACCATTCAATTCCCAGGAATACCAGACATCACTTCGGACTCTTCACTGCCTAAGGAATGGCGTCTGTCCCCACCAGAGGATATATCTTTTCAAGACTTCATACATGACATGGCAGCAGGGCTCGCCATTACAGTCACCTTGGAAAGGGAACAAAGGGCGGAGGAAATAGAGATACTCCAATACCCTCCCATGTTCAAGGAGGCAGCTACATTGCCGGTGCATCAGATCCTACAAGACCGTATGCTCTGTATATGGGAAGCCCTGCTCACAGTTCCGTCTGTCAGCAAAAGGCTCGATATTATGTACCCGGTACCAGAATACCCAAGTTTCCAAAAACCTCAGCTCCCTCACCATTCAATGGTGGTGAAATTGGCAATGCTTTGCATAAAGGGTTCTAAGAACCATTTATTTATGCCACCTGGCAGAGACTCAAGGACACTCAATACCTTTGGTCATCGATGCTTCCAAGCATGCATGTTGACCTCCAGAATAAATTCTTACATGTTCTATATGGGCATGTTTCTGAAGGATGCCACCAGGGACCTAGAGACTTTCACCCCATGCTGCCTGAAGATAAACGAAGTGCTTTCCAGACACTCATCAAGCAAGGACAGAATACATATAAGTTTCTTATCAGGGCCTCTTTTGATGCTTTCAAGGCAACAGGCAGAGTTTCAACAGTCTGCAAGTCTGCATTGGTGCTCGTCGAATGGCCTGGTTACAAGCATCATATCTTGAGCAATGGGTCCAGAACAAACTGGCTAATATCCCATATACTGGAGAAAACCTTTTTGGCAAAGGTTGGAGGGAAAAAGCAGGAGAAAAAAGCCTTTCCAGGAAGACAGCTGACCCATCCAAGCGGAAGGCTCTTTCAAAGAAATCTTTCTATCCCAAAAAGAAAAGATACTATCCATCTTACCTGCCTTCTGTTGCATATCATCCTCCACATACTCAGCAGAGACAGCAGGGCCCTTGCCAGCCCAAGAAGCTCAAGGCTCCTAAGCCTCAGCCAGCTCCATAGGCACAACCTGCGCCTGTTTTTTGACTCCTTCCTCGACAACATTGCCACTCAGCCCCTCCACATATACACAGTAACATAGCAAGCAGACTGTCACTATGCCCACATATGGCATCTCATAACATTAGAGCAGTGTATTCTCCAGATAGTCCAAGGGGGTTATCAACTTCCCTTCAAAATTGTACCCCTCAACAGCTTTTCAGGGGAATATCCAACACAAACCCTTCAAACCACTCTCTCAAAGGAAGAAGTTGACCATCCTGTTCTTCTAGGGTGCCGTAGGAAGAATTCCTTCTCCTCAATAAAAGATGGGCTTCTACTCTCCATACTTTCTCATACCAAAGAAAACAGGAGGCTTCAGGCCCATCTTAGATATCAGGGACCTAAACAAATTCATGGTCCGAAAAAAATTCAAGATAATTTCTCTAGGAACTCTTCTACCATACCTCCAGAGAAAAGATTGGCTATATTCTCTAGACTAAAAGGAGGCATACATGCTTCTTCCATCTCACTTTTGACCTCCACCCACGATCCCTAGGTCCCTCACCTTCACCTCGACACAAACCCTCCACTCCCCTCTCCTCTCCCTCATATGACTGGTGTCTCTGTCCCTCTTTTTTCTATCTGTTCTTCCCCTGTCACTTTCCTATCCATACAATGGCGTTCTTTATTTTTCACCTGCAGCCTTTAATGATTGATTGTACACTGCCCTGATGCTTGTGCTTGGGTGGTATATCAAGCACAAAAATAAAGATAAAGATAAAATAAAGATTCATTTACTGATCCATCCCTTGCACAGACAGTATCTGCGCTTCATGTTTCAGGGAACCCATTAACAGTTCAGGGTTCTCCCCTTTGGTCTCGCCTCTGCTCCAAGAGTTTTCACAAAATGTATGGCAGTCGTCGCTGTCTACTTAAGCACCTTGGGGTATTTATCAGACGACTGGCTGATTAAGGGAGACTCCCCTCAGCAGGTAAAACCTTCATCGCACCATCATGGTGCTACAACATTTGGGCTTTGTCATAAACTTCCCAAAGTCTCGCCTCGCTCCAACCCAACGATTGGAGTTCATTGGCGCACTCTTTGACACTCAAAGGGCCTGAGATTTCCTTCCACAGGATTGCTCTGCCCACCTAATCGAGCTGGCAAAGGGTATGTAAGAGCAAAGCCGCGTAACAGCTTGACAAATGTTACGGCTCTTAGGACACATGGCCTCCACGGTCCAAGTCATCCTACTGTATATGCTCGATTACACATGTGACAAGCACAATGGACTCTATCTTCTCAATGGACATAAGGAAATGGGCGTCTCAGAGACAAGATCCGCATCACCTCTCAACTGATGAAATCCCTTCAGTGGTGGGGTTCTCCACAGAATTTCTCATTGGGTCACTTTTTCAGATGCTTTCACCTCGATGTATCCTAACAATGGATGCTTTCAAGCTGGGTTGGAGAGCGCATCTCAACAATCTAAGAACAGAGATTGTGGACACAACAGGAATCTGCTCTGCAGATCAACCTCTTAGAGATATGTGCATTGACAAATGCTATTTGGGTTTTTCAGCCCCTAATTTCAGGGCAACCTATTCTAGTCAGGATAGAAACCAAGCTGCCATGTTCTACGTGAACAAGCAGAGCAGAACAGGATCCCATTCCCTCTGCGAGGAAGCGTTAACGCTTATGGTCCTTTGCCATCTCATACTGCATTCACTTCAGAGTGGTGTATCTTCTGGGCAAACTTAAAGTTCTTGCGGACAGGCTAAACCATATTCTTCGTCCACATGAAAGAACCTTACATTGGCAGACAGCTGCCTGGATCTTCTGCACATGGGGGACACCATGTATAGACCTCTTTGCCACGCCACAAAACACACAACTTCCTCTCTTTTGCTTGAGGCTTCGGTCACTACACAGACAAGCTCAGGATGCCTTCCTTCTCAATTGGGGACAGGGACTGTTCTATGCATTCCCACCCATCCCCTTGATACCCAAAATGCTTTTCAAGCTGCAGGCCGACAGGAGTTCCATGATCCTCATAACCCCCTTTTGGCCTCGACAACCGTGGTTTCCTCTGCTTCTTTGACTTGTGCAGATTCAACCGTTCAGCCTTGGATTTGCGCCCAAACTCCTCTCTCAGGACAGCGATGCGCTCCTCTATCCCAATTTTCACTCCCTATGCCTGACAGCATGGCTGCTGAAGGAATAGTGCTCACTGATCCTGATCTGCCACAGGGAGTCAAGGATGTCCTCCTTGCATCATGCAAAGATTCAATTAGGCAATCTTATGCCTTCAAGTGGCATAGGTTTGCTCTATGGTGCTCCCCAAAGGACAATGACATCTTTTCTTGCCCGGTGGAGTCCCTCTTACAATATCTCCTCCACTTATGCTTAATAGATCTTAAGACCAACTCAGTGAGAGTTCACCTTAGTGCCATTGCAGCCTCTCACAGACTACTGGATGGACAGCATATCTCCTTATACCCTTTAGTAGCATGCTTCATGCGGGGTCTGCTGCTGTCCAAGTAGCCCATTAAACCACCTCCGGTGGCCTGGGATCTCAATGTGGTTCTCACTCAATTTTTAAAGCCTCCTTTCGAGGCTTTATCCACAATTTCACTGATGTTTCTCTCTTGGAAGGTAATCTTCCTCACTGCCCTCACCTCAGTTTACTGCATCAGTGAACTGCAGGCTCTGGTGGCGGATCCGCCTTATACCAGGTTCCATCATGAAAAGGTGATACTGCATCTGTATTTTCTTCAAAAGGAAGCTCCTCCTTCCATCTAAACCAGTCGGTTATCCTACCGATTTTCTTCCACATGCATCTCAAGCCGAAGCAATGCTACACGCCTTAGACTGCAAACGAGCGCTGGCTTACTACTTGAATAGAACATTCTCTCAGTTATTTGTCTCCTTTGATCCTAGTCACCTAGGCCTACCGGTGACAAAATGTACTCTTATCCAGATGGATAGCAGATTGCATTTCTTTTGCTTATGAACAGGAAGGACCCTCTTTGGAGGGTCATGTCACTGCTCATAATGTGCGAGCTATGGCAATTTCTGTTGCCAATCTCCATGCAGTATCCATTGAGGAGATCTATCGGGCTGCTACCTGGCCCTCCATTCATACTTTTGCTGCACACTATTGTCTGGACAGAGATTATGATTGGGGCACTGTCTTTGGGACTTAAACTCAACTCCTACCCTCCGTCCCGGACTTCTACAAGAGACAAGACAATCATTGGGGGAGTATTGCTCCTGGAATTGAGTTCAAATGGCCCACAACTTTCCATACCTTTCGGCTACAACGTTTGGCGTCAGGGACCACTGCTCTACTCTCCATACCAGCCTGGTATCTGGGAGCTAGGGAGTCTCATATGTGAAGATTGCATTCCTGCTTGTTCCTAGAGATAGCGCAATTACTCACCTGTAACAGGTGATCTCCAGGAACAGCAGGAGTCGATCTTCACAACTCGCCCTCCTCCCCTAGGAATGATAGGGTTCCTTTATTTTTTTTTCTCTTCCTTTCAGCTACAAACTCAACTGAGAGGAGTTGGGAAGGCAGGCACAGTGGTGTGTTCCCAAAGGCTTTCCTATTGGACGCTGAGGAGCAGGCTCTGTTGGTGTCGATATCACCTATATGTGAAAACTGATTTCTGCTGTTCCCAGAGATAGCGCAGTTACTCACCTGTAACAGGTGATCTCCGGGAACAGCAGGAATTTAGTCTTCACATATGGGTATCGTTGGTACCGACGGAGCCTGCGCGGGAACGCTCCCCAGCGTCCAATAGGAAAGCTTTTGGGAGCATCCCACAGCGTCTGCGTGCTGCCTTTCCGCCTTTCTACCTCTCTCACTTCAGTTGAGTTTATAACTGAGACCAAAGGAGAGGAGCAGAGATATACAGATAGAGACAACTCCTAGGGGAGGTGGGTGGGTTGTGAAGACTAAATTCCTGCTGTTCCCAGAGATCACCTGTTACAGTTGAGTAACTATGCTATCTCCAGGAACAAGCAGGAATGTAGTTTTCACATATGGGGATTTCCCAGCTTATAGATGCCAAGGGAATGACCCCAGCAAGCTGAGAGATGGGTTATGCTTCCTCCCATGGACCTCTGGCATCAAACTCGGGACCGGTGGGTAGGAATTGTATTAAGTATGAAAGAGATGCTGAAGAATAGCTTAGCCAAACGAGGCACCCCGATGGGAGTCTTTGTCTAAGCGGTAGTGGGCTGTGAAGGCATGCACCGAAGCCCAAGTAGCTGCTCTACAGATGTCGTCAATAGACACAGAACGAAGATTAGCCATCGAGGTTGCCATGGCTCTCACATTGTGAGCTGTGACATGGCCATCGAGAGAAAGCCTAGTTACTCACCTGTAACAGGTGATCTCCGGGAACAGCAGGAATTTAGTCTTCACATATGGGTATCGTCGGTACCGACGGAGCCCGCGCGGGAACGCTCCCCAGCGTCCAAAAGGAACGCTTTTGGGAGCATCCTGCAGCGCATGCGTGCTGCCTTCCTGCCTCTGTACCTCTCTGTTGAGTTTATAGCTGAGACCAAAGTAGAGAAAGAGATAGATAGAGACAACTCCTAGGGGAGGTGGGTGGGTTGTGAAGACTAAATAACTGCTGTTCCCGGAGATCACCTGTTACAGGTGAGTAACTACGCTATCTCCAGGAACAAGCAGGAATATAGTCTTCACATATGGGGACTCCACAGCTGAAAGATGCCAAGGGGTGACCCCAGCAAGCTGCGAACCCAGGTGAGATGGGTCATGCTTCCTCTCATGGACCTCTGGCATCCAAACTGTGGACGGTGGGAAGGAGTTGCATTAAGTATGGAAGAGATGCTGGAGAACAGCCTGGTCAAATGAGGCATCCCGACGGGAGTCCTTGTCTAAGCAGTAGTGAGCTGTGAAGGTGTGTACTGAAGCCCAAGTGGCTGCTTTGCAGATGTCATCAATAGACACAGTACTAATAACAAAAACCCCCTAATTCAATGACAAAACTGAACATCCAAAACTTAAAGTCATTGAACCAACCCCCACCAGTAGCTACCACTGGCAATCAGTGAATCCCACAACCTCTATTTTTTTATTTTTTGTTTTTTGTCGGGGGCAATCGGTTGGAGAAGAAGGACCACACCTTTCCCCTCATTTCGGTAATGAGGGGAAAGGTGTGGTCCTTCTTCTCCAACCGATTGCCCCCGACAAAAAACAAAAAATAAAAAAATAGAGGTTGTGGGATTCACTGATTGCCAGTGGTAGCTACTGGTGGGGGTTGGTTCGATGACTTTAAATTTTGGATCAATAGACACAGAACAGAGGTTAGCCGTTGAGGCTGCCATTGCTCTCACACTGTCAGCTGTGACATGGCCCTCGAGAGAAAGTCCTTTACTCTGATATGTATAGGACAGTGATGGCTAACCTTTTTGAGCCCGAGTGCCCAAACTGCCGCACAAAACCAAAGAATTTCCTCAAAGTGCCAGCATGTCATTTGCATAAGTGGTCTTATTTGCATAAATATTTGCATAATGTTACCATACACTAACTTTTAGTAAACATGTCTCTTAATGAGTGTATGGATAAAGAAAGACTAAAAGATTTCTACATTACTATAATCCAGTGCCAACCGCCAGGCACATTAGGAACTACTACAAACGCTGCCCATTTAGAACCCATAGCAAACCCGCCGTATCCTGACAGCATTACCAGGACTCACAAAGCACCATACCCTACCTATCAAAAGGCAACACTGCAAATATTAAACCAATACATTTCAGTGAATACTGGGGAAAGAGAACAAGTGGCAACGTCAAATAGGAATTTCCTCTTGTACCAAACAAAGCGCAGATGTTAATGATGCACATTTCCCAGAGCTGACATATTCCAGTTAATAAATTCAAAATAAAGAGATATCTTTCTACCTTTTGTGCATTTTTTTTCAGTTGCAATTGGTCCAGCCATTTTCTTCTGGTTTCTTCATGTTTTCTGCTAACTCTCCATCGTCTGCTGTCCATTTGTCCTTTCTTCTCTCTTCTAGTTTTTTTTCCATTCTCTCTCTCTCTACATCTGCTTTAACATACTAATCTTTCTCCTTTTGCTCTTTCCTCATTCCTATTTCATCCACACAAATTTTACCCCTCCATCCTCAATCCCCAATTACTCTCCCAATACCTGGCCAATTGTAGATTTTTCATCCCTCCTACACAAAATATTTTTCCCCTCTCCATTTTACTCTCCCAGCCCCATCCCATTCTAATCCTCCCCCAACATCAGCTCCCTTCTAGTTCCAGTCTCACCCAGCATCCATTCCCTTCTTCAAGCCCCCCACTTCCCCTCAGCCCATTTCCATTCCCAGCCCCGTCCCCATCAGCTATTTGCAGTTCAAGCCCCCCACTTCCCCTCAGCCCATTTCCATTCCAAGCCCCATCCCCAACAGCTATTTGCAGTTCAAGCCCCCTTCCACTCAGCCCATTTCCAGTCCTAGCAACCCCCCAACCCATTACCAGTCCTAGCCCCCATAGCCCACTCCCAGTCCTAATCCCACCAGCCCATTTCCAGTCCTAACCTCCCCATCAGCCCACTCCCAGTCCTAATCCCCCATCACTCAATTTTTAGTTTAAGCCCCCCATCGCCTTTCACAACTCCTATACCCCCCCAGTGCCCATCACCAATACTAACACACCATCCCAGCGCCCATCAACACTCATAACCCAACCAGCCAGCCCAGTGCCCATCACCACACCTTAACCCCCCCAGCCAGCCCAGTGTCCATCACCACTCCTAACCCCCCCAGCCCAGTGCCCATCACCACTCCCAGCCCATCACTACTCCTAACACCCCCCAGCCCAGCCCAGCCCATCACTACTCCTAACCCCCCCAGCCCAGCCCAGCCAATCACCACTCCTAACCCCCCAGCGACCATCACCACTCCTAACCCCCCAGCCCAGCGCCCATCACCACTCCTAACCCCCCCCGCCAGCCCAGTGCCCATCACCACTCCTAACCCCCCCAGCCCAGTGCCCATCACCACTCCTAACCCCCCCACCCCAGCCCATCACTACTCCTAACACCCCCCAGCCCAGCCCAGCCCAGCCCATCACTACTCCTAACCCCCCCCCAGCCCAGCCCAGCCCATCACCACTCCTAACCCCCCCAGCCCAGCCCATCACCACTCCTAACCCCCCCAGCCCAGCCCAGCCCATCACCACTCCTAACCCCCCCCCAACCCAGCCCAGCCCAGCCCATCCCCACTCCACACCCCCACTCCAGCCCATCACCCCCCCGACCACCCCCCCACCCCAGCCCATCCCCACACCTAACCCCCCCCCCCCCCAGCCCAGCCCAGCCCAGGGAAAATTAAAAAAAACAACAACCCTGTTTGCTGCCGTTGTCGGGGCCGCCGCGGCAGAATCGAGCGTGCCGCGGGGCCCCCCTGTACCCACCCGGCAGAGCCTGCCCTCCCCGTAGCAGCTCTCTCTTTGGAGCTGCAGTCAGACGCGCCGGCTTGCAGAGCGCGAGGGAAGAGTTCCCTCGCTGCTCTGTTAAGCCCGCGGGGGCTGATGGGAAGTTCCCATCAGCCCCCGCGGGCTTAACAGAGTCGCGAAAGGGAAACTCTTCCCGTCGCGCTCTGCAAGCCGGCGCGTCTGACTGTAGCTCCAAAGAGAGAGCTGCTACGGGGAGGGCAGGATCTGCCGGGTACAGGGGGGCCCCGCGGCACGCTCGATTCTGCCGCGGCGGCCCCGACAACGGCAGCAGACAGGGTTGTTTTTTTTTTTTTTTCGATTGCGGACCTTCCCGCGTGCCAGCTGCAAGGCCTTCGTGTGCCACAGCTGGCACGCGTGCCATAGGTTCGCCATCGCTGGTATAGGATATGCAATCTGCAATCCAATTTGACAGCGTTCTCTTGGAAACTGGAAGTCCCAAATGACTACAGTCAAAAGCCACAAAAAGCTGAGAAGATTTTCTATGTGGCTTAGTTCTTTGGAGATAAAAGGCTAAGGCTCTTTTACAATCCAATGTGTGAAGATTCTTTTCCGCACTGGAGGCATGAGGCCTAGGGAAGAATATAGGAAGATAAACCGACTGGTTTAAATGAAAAGGTGAAACCACCTTTGGCATAAAATGAGGATGAGTCCTGAGGACTACTTTATCATGGGTCAGCTACTAACGCCTGTAGTTCACTAATGCGTCTTGCAGAAGTGATGGCAATTAGGAAAATAACTTTCCATGAAAGAAACTTTAGGTCTGAAGTGGCTAAAGGTTCAAAAGGCGGTTTCATAAACTGACCAAGAACAAGATTCAGATTCCATGCCACTGGTGGTGGTTTAATGGGAGGTTTTGTTAAGAGTAGGCCTCTCATAAATCTTGATACAAGTGGATGAGAGGAAATAGGTCGTCCATCGAAAGGTTTATGAAAAACAGCAATAGCACTAAGATGGACTCTCACTGAATTGGTCTTTAGACCAGAAGTTGATAATTGGAGGAGATACTCTAGTAGCGACTCTACAGGTACCAAAAGGGGGCTAAGTCCCTTCTGTGAACACCAGACAGAGAACCTTTTCCACTTAAAAACATAGGAACGTCTTGTGGAAGGTTTTCTGGAAGCCAGAAGGATATCTTTTACCTGCTGAGAGAGGTTTGAAATCCAATAAATCTAGGCCTTCAGTAACCAGGCCCTGAGATGCAGAGACTGAGGATTTGGGTGCAGTAAGGATCCGTTCTCCTGGGAAAGGAGATCTGGAGCATTTCCCAACTCCAGAGGAATGGTTTGAGAGAGACGTAGAAGCAGAGGATACCATGTTTGCCTTGGCCAACGTGGCACGATAAGTATCATACGACCTCTGTCTCTCTGAAGTTTGAATAAAGTTTTGGGAATCAGGGGAATGGGTGGGAAGGGATAGAGGAAGTCCTGACCCCAGTGGAGTAGGCAGGCATCCCTTGCCTGACAGTTGTGAGCCGGGATTCTGGAACAGAATCGGGAAAGTTTGGCATTCTGTGGACTTGCAAAGAGGTCTATATCTGGTGTTCCCCAGATTCGAAACACTCGAGCAAGGTGGTCTGAGAGGAGAGACCACTCGTGTGGCAGCAGTATTCGACTGAGCTTGTCTGCCCATGAATTTTGAATGCCTGGAAGGTATACTGCAAGAAGGTGGATTTGAAGCTCTCTAGCGAGGGCCCATAGTCGCAAAGCTTCATTGCACAGCGACAGAGAGCCCGTTCAGCCTTGCTTGTTCAGACAGAACATGGCTACCTGATTGTCGGTTTGGACCAGAACTGTCTTGTGGCTGAGATGGGCCTGAAATACTCGAATAGCATTGAAAATGGCTCTCAGCTTTAGGAGGTTTATATGAAGAGAAGTCTCCTGTGGGGTCCAAAGATCCTGAGTTGAGAGATCGTGCAAGTGGGCCCCCCAACCCAACTTGGACGCATCTGTTGTTAGGGTGGCTTGGCACAGAGGCTGCTGGAAAGGAGAGCCTACAAGGAGGATTTCCAGTGATTGCCACCATTACAGGGACGAAATTAGACGTGTGGAGATTCTGATTTCGTCCGTTAGCCAACCCGAGGCCTGTATCCACTGAGAGGATAGGGTCCACTGGGCTGCTCGCATATGAAGGCAAGCATAGGGAACCAAATGGACAGTGGATGCCATATGTCCCAGAAGCTGAAGCATCTCCCGAGCAGTCAGGAAGACCTTCATGGCTGCTTGGGATGCCAGCTTTATTATACGTAGACAGCGTGGCTGTGGCAGGAAAGCTTTTGACTGCCATGTGTTCAGACGAGCCCCTATGAACTCGAGAGATTGAGAGGGGTGAGATGAGATTTTGGGAAGTTTATGACCAATCTCAAGTATTGAAGGATTCTCATTGTTGGAGAAAGAGCGAAGCTGGCCTCTGGAGCTGTTGATGCTCAAATGAGCCAATCGTCTAAGTAAGGAAAGACGAATATTCCTAGAGTTCTCAGAAATGCTCCTTCCACTGCCATGCATTTTGTGAAGACTCTTGGGGCAGAGGCCAGACCAAAAGGAAGAACTCTGTACTGGACGTGTCTTCCGTGGACCATGAATCGAAGGAACTTCCTGTGATTTGTGTGGATGAGAATATGCGTGAACGCATCTTTTAGATCTAAAGAACATAGCCAGTCCTGACTCTGAAGGTATGGTAGGAGTGTTCCGAGGGAGATCATTTTGAACTTTTCTCGGAACAGATATCTGCTTAATTCTCTGAAGTCCAGTATAGGTCTGTGTCCCCCTGTTTTCTTTGGAATAAAAAAATAGGGGGAGTAGAACCCCGTACCCTGTTGGGATATGGATACTTCTTCTATTGCTCCTTGAACGAGAAGTGATGTGACCTCCTGCCACAAGAGGCCGGTGGCAGGGACCTGAGAATTGAACTGCTTGATTATTGTAGGCGGGGCCATTTTGAGAAAGTGAAGCTTGTACCCCAGTCGTACAATGGACAGAGTCCAGTTTTCTGATGTTATTTGTTGCCATCTTTTGGCAAAATGGCATAACCTGCCTGGAATGGTTAAGGGTTCTGGTTCTTTCAGGGGCAGAATGAGTAAGTTCTCTAGGTAAGAGCCAAAGCCCCTGAAGAGGCTGAGTCTGCTGGGCCGGTTGAGCTCTTTGAGCTTGCAGCTTTCTTTGTTGTCTGTTCTGTTGTCCCTTTTGGGGAACATGAACTGGACAATGGCCCAAATGGGGATATGATTGGTAAAACCTCTTTTTCTTGTTGAAAAAGGGTTTCTTGAATGACTTTTTCTTTGCTGGGCTGGCTGTAGACTTTGATAGTCTGTTCAAGGTAGTATTTTCAGATTCAAGCTGATTAGCCTTGTACTGCCAGTCCTTGCCAAAGAGATTTTCTCCTGTACAAGGAATGTTTCCCAGCTTGTCTTGCACCCACTGCTGTAAGTCTGATGCCTGAAGCCAGGCAATATGACGTGTACCTATGGAGATAGCAGAGGTTCTGCTTATGCATTCAAAGCAATCAAAGGTTGCACGGTTCATGAATTTAGAGACATTCTGGGCGTGCTCGACCAGGGTAAGGAAAACTTCCCTTTTGTCCTCAGACATATTAGGGCTCATGAGCTCTAAGTCACGTGCGACTTCTTCCAGGAACATACCCATATAAAGAATGTAGGAACTGATCTTGGCTGATAACATGGAGGATTGAAAGCATCGACGCCCAAAGGCATTGAGTGTCCTCGATTCCCAGCCTGGAGGATTAGAGGAATGCGTTTTATCACTCTTAATTCTACGCATGGCCGATTCCACTACCATTGAATGGTGTGGTAATTGAGTCTTTTAAAAGCCAGGACAACTTGGCACTCGGTACATGGTATTGAGGCGTCGGGAATGTGGGACACCGTTAAAGGAGTTTCCCACATCCTTAACATAAGATCATGTAAGATCTTGTGAATGGGAAGCGTAGCTGCTTCCTTAGGAGCCATAGGATATTGTAGAATTCTTCATTCTTCTGCCCTAGGTTCCTTTTCTGGAATCACTGTGATTGACAGGCCTTTGGCTAAATCACGTATGAAATCCTGGAAGGACATGTCTTCTGGAGGAGACATTCTGCGTTGAGGAGAAGGAGTTGGATCCTCTGGTAGGATGGCTCTAGTACCGGTAGAGTCATCAGAATCATCGGAATCGGAAGATTTGAAGTATCTCAGTGACCGGTGTTTGTGCAACGCTTAGTACTGGTACTGCTCAAAGTCGGTATCGGGGTGTCTCGGTACCGGCCTTTCGATGCCTGAGATAGACTCGAGGCTCGGCATGGGTGGAAGCATACCTGCCGAGGCAGGTGCACTTGGTACCGGCACCAATGTTGGTACCGATATCTGTGGAACCATCTGTAGCGGCTAAGAGGTCCACTAGACTGCGTTCGATAGCGAGGATTCTCTTATCCATCGCTCCTGCCGATGCCTGGGTGTTGGTACCGGTGGAAGCGGCTATGACCCTAGAACATGGCACCAGTAGTTCTGCAGAGGTGGAAGCCTCTGGAACATTCTAGAGCCCCATTAATGCTTTGGAGACCGAGGCCTCCCGCCGGGGCTGTTTTGCCAGTGAACAACGCCAGTGGCATCTCGCTACTTGGAAGGAGATCTACCCTTTGAGGACCGGCCAGTCTTAGAAGACTTAAATTTAGTTACCTGAGATCCATGGGAGGAAGATGAAGCTCTGGAAGAAGTCGATGCAACTGACATCGTATCCGCGGCAAAAAGGTACCAAGTTTTGCAGCTCTATTCTGCAGGCCCCTTTTGGCCATCTTTCTGCAGAAGAGACACTCCAATGGACAATGTTCAGGAGCTAAACATTTAAGGCACCAATCATGGGTGTCGGTGACAGATATAGTACCGCCACAGTTAGAACATTTCTTGAAACCACTAGCTGGCTTCTCCATGTTTGAAGAAAAGTGGGCCTAGTGCTCAAAATAGTGCCTAGTACCAAAAGGGGAGAGGCCCCTGAAAGAAAAAATCTTTTAGAAAGATAAGTTTTTGGTTTTTTTTTAAAAAGAAGAAAAGAGAACCGGCGGTACCGGTAGGTGTCGAATGAAGGCAGACGCGACCACAAAAAAACAAAAGAATAAGAATAAATTTCCTGCGGTGACAGGGTACATGTCCTGTCGGCTCAGCGGAAAATGAAGAACTGAAGAGATAGAAAGGCGGGAAGGCAGCACGCAGGCGCTTTGGGATGCTCCCAAAAGCTTTCCTATTCGATGTTGGGGAGCGTTCCTGCGCAGGCTCTGTCGGTACCGATGATACCCATATGTGAAGACTACATTCCTGCTTGTTCCTGGAGATGCTTTACTGGGCTAGAAATCTATATCACTGAAACTTGGTCAAGCAAAGGAAGAAACAAAGAATACCTACTGCAAATCAAAACCGGTCTTATAAACAACACTGAGCATGTAAAATAAGTAGCCATATTCCTACTATTAACCGTACTGCTGAAATCCATTATACCTGTCACATTATAGAAAATAAAAATAATAACAAAAGCAGGTATGATTTATAGTACAGATACTGTTTCCAAAATGGTGATCTTTTACAGTTAAGCAGATTCAAGATATTATATTCCACTTAAAACTACTACTGAACACTTATATAGCACTTCAAGGCGTATGCAGAGCTGTACAGAAACATATAAAAGTTAGACCCCGCTCATCAGAGCTTACAATCTAGTTAAGCAAATATACCTTGTGATGAATCTCCTCTAATTATTTAAATCTTTTTTTATAAACTTGATCATTTCATTCTTATAGTGCTTTGTTTCACCACACTAGAATTCTATTAGTCTACATATAAAAGTTAGTTTGTGTGTTCAGGTGATGTTTGTCTATTTTCTACTGTCCTACATAGATGCATTTGTGGACAGGACATAGCATTCAATGCTAAGTGCCGCTTGCCTATGGCATGAAGCAATTCAGCTGTAGGTGGTCAGCAAACTTCACCCAGTCAAAAGAACTGCTGCTTATCCAGGGCAGGAGTCTCAAAGTTCGGTCCTCGAGGGCAGGGTCAGTAAAAAGGGTACTGGGTGCCCTAAGTGAACCTTCAACCTTTACTCCCTCCCCAGATTTTGTTAATTAAACTCAACAATTATGATCATCCTAATAACCTTGTAAAATGCATAACTGAAAATCATATATATATATATATGTTTGCTACCCAGTCTACCTGCAGATAAAAATGTACTGTTGGTTCATTGGGTTAGTGGGGCTTTCAGGACCTATTCTTTTGCTCTCTGACTGGTGCTGGTCTTTGCCACCCCTACCTTCCTAGGAGACTACAGAGTCTTGCCTAATTGTTGAGCCACCCTGCTCAAGGGCCATGAACTAGCCATGTTTTCAGGATATGCCTAATGAATATGCAAGGAAGAGCAAGTGAACATGTTCTCTCTTGCAGCAAAAGCATGCAAATCTCTCTCATACATATTCATTATAGATATCTGAAAACTTAACTGGTTTGCAGCCTTCAAGAACTGAAGTTTGACATTCCTGATCTAGGGATTAATTCATGCAGCAGCAGAAGAATGCAACTGGGGGAAGGCCAAGTTCCCCCAGCAGAAGATTGATCAAGTCATAGTAAACATACAGTTGGTTGCAGGACAGGTTCAAACTTCACCATCCAGATTTTCTTCCTCAGTCACTGATGGCCTTTCTACTAATTTAATATAATGGAACAACAAAATCATAGCCTCAACCAGTCTGGAGCGAGGTGTAAATGAAACGGTATTTATTAAAGATTATCTCGAAGAGAATCTCTGATTGCCAACCCGACTCGGCCATGTTTCGGCACCGCCTTAGTCAGGGGTTTGGCCTATATAGGAGATAAATTGAGAACAATAAATGCCCATGTTCCCTGTAAGAATTAATGTATGTGTCTCATATCCCCTCGTGTTAAATGTATCCCCCAATTGTGTTTTGACTACTTTGATTGAAGGATAAGGTGGTATACAAAACTGTCTAAATAAATAAATAAATGTAAAATTAATCATAATTACAGAATGATAAGACAATAAATTATAAAACTATAAAACGTGAAGGGGGAATGGCATCCTGGGATGTGGATTCCCATTAACGTGGTAAAAAAACAGATACTTTCATATTAAGTGATAGTGATAATTAACAGCAGTACAATGATCCAGACAGAACTGAGTCATGTGTATAAAAATTAAATCGTGTATGTAAGAAGTAAAATCATACCAATAAGGATAATACCTTAGGGTAAAACACACGGATATATACATGCATACTTAGAATAATTAAATGTAAAAAACTGAGACAACATCTTCAGTATTTTTTCTTTAAATGACCAAAGAATATGAGATAGTGATCACATTTTAAGCTGTACAAGTGAAGTGAGGAAGAGACAGAGAAGGAAACATGTGTTTCTTATAGATACCAATTGTCATGCTAACTAGTTCAGTGCATGAGTCTGAAGTTCGATTCTCACTGTATCTAAGAAATATAAGAGAGGACATCAAAACCACTGATATTACACAGAAATAATTGAAGACCCAACCATCTAAACGTCAAAAACTGGGGGAGGTAATCAAGATGGCGACAGGATGCTCTGACCTGTTGAGCTGCGTCTGTTGAAGCTCCTGTGTGTGTCCGTGGCTGGCCCCGTTTGGATTTTGATGGGGCGGAAGAAACGGAAGCAGGCAGCCCTTCCTCCTGGGGCTGGCTTGCTGGTGCCATCGACCCAGCGAACTTTGCCTGACTGCGGCTTTGGGGTCGGAGGACAGGCTGCATCTTCGGCAGCGATGAGGGTGGAGGATCTGTCGCTGGGTGCATCGGGTATTCTTTTCTCTTCGGAGGAACATACCCCCCCACCGCGCCCCGGAAGTGTTTTCTCACCAGAGGCTGCCTTTCCCACTGGTTTGCTGGGGAGTACACCGGTGGACGGGGCGGCAGGAGGTACTCTGGGTGTTGGAATTTGCCCTGTAGAGGCTGGGAGGCATAAAGGATCTGTGGAGTCGGCGAGTTCCAGGCAAAGAAGTTCCAGTCGAGTAGAGGCTCTTTCGGGGCTTCCTGCTTTGGAGAGACCTGCGGTGATATCTTTGGAGGCACTCTGGGATGGTCTCGCAGCGCTTAATGCTTCCCTAAAGGACATTTTTCTTCATGTGAGTACTGAGATGGTAGAGATTCGAGCTTCATGTGGAACTCTTTCTGGTGTACAAGTGCAGCAGGCAGAGAGACTCTCTACAGTGGAGCATGAACTTGGACAGCTGCGGGAGACGGTGGCTGCCCAAGTAAAAGACAGAGCTGTAACCGCTAAGAAACTAGAGTATTTAGAGAATCAAGTTTGGCGTTGCAATCTACGCTTTTTGAACTTTCCACGTTCTCCTATAATGTCACCGATGGAGATGGTAAAAAAATACTTTGGAGAGATTTTGCAGATCCCTTTGGATCAGTTACCACCTATGGTGCGTGTGCAGTATTTGTCTAGGGGTCAGGGGGCCGTTAGGTCCAATGACCCTGAGGCTGCCCGTGTTAGAGATGATCTTACGGGGTTTTTAGAGTCTTCCCTGGAGGTCATCTCAGAGAGGTCTACTCTACTTGTTACCTTTGCACTAGAATCTGATAAATTTTTTATCCTTAGATTATACTTTAGGAACCTCAATGAGGAATTTCTGGGGTCTAAAATACGTATTTTTCCTGATATAGCCCGGAATACGCAGCTGAGAAGGCAGGAGTTTCTAGTACTGCGCCCTACGGTGGTGGCTCTGGGAGCCTCCTTCCAGCTTAAATTTCCTGCAAAGTGTTATGTGATGTTTAAACAAAAATGTTTTTTGTTTTTTGACCCTGGGCAATTGTTGGAGTTCCTGGAGGCTAGGGAAGTTGTTAATGTTGCTCTGTTGGGACCCCTGGTACTGGCTGATACTTAAGTTCCTACCTGTCGCATATTGTTAAATTTCCTGTGTATTAGATAGTTCAGGTCTTGGTTTTAGACCTTTACTTTCTTGTTTTTCCTAGAACCTCCCCATATTTCTTTTTTATTGTGGTCTATAATATGAGCGTTAGTTATATTTAGGTTGTTGTGTTGATAGCCTTTGGGGGGTTGCTGATTACTTTTGTACAGTTTATTTCTTTTGATAACTATGCTCATGTCTGTATCATTCAATGATGTTTTCTTGGATGTAATAATTGTTAAAATCGAATAAAAATTTAAATTTAAAAAAATAAACGTCAAAAACTACTTTCCACCATCATTTATAAATTCTGCAGCACACACCACAAGAACACCCCCGATCGGTGTCTGCAACAGGGGAGCAGGAGCGCAGAATACTCTTGCCCCCCTGCCGCTGAAGCCAATCAGGGCACACCGACAGAAACAGCGGGACTTTCAAATTCTGCAGTGTGCTCGGATATGCCCGCGCCTGAGGGCTTCACCAGAGGGCACTTTGGCGTGGCCCTTAGGCGAGGACTGCAACCAACTACCTTAATTCTGCCACCAATCAGAAAGACTCCCATAATAATCACGGGCAGAAAGACACATCAACAAACACTGTCTAGCAAGAAACCCACAACCGCACAGACCTATCATCGAGGAACGCTCTCTGGACAACAAATCCAACCTAACCTTCACTCAGAAGGTAACTTCCTCCCAACACTTTATAGCCTCCAGCCATAGAATCCCCCCCCAGAAAAACATGCTGACAATACACCCAATTCTCCTCATAATACTAATAATCTTTCTACTTTCCAAATCACACACATTTAACCTAAACCCCACCACACAATCATGGTACCATACCCATCCCAATATAACCACATACATACCAATACCCATCCCAATATACACACTACATACAAAATCCTCAGATGCATAATACATGAACAAATCTCCCCCACCACCACATCCAAACCCCTTCATACCCACACTCTGAACTGTGCACTAATTAACTCAGGTTCTGTCCGAAACAAAACGCAGATCATAACAGACATGCTATTATCCCAAAACATAGACATACTATTTATAACGGAGACATGGATCTCAGATACCTGTAATGTACTATTAAACAAACTAACACCAAGCGGATACAGCACCTACCAATGCCCAAGATCTCATAGCAAAGGAGGTGGCGTAATGATCACTGCCAGAAGTAACCTGAACTTCTGAAACCACACAAGCACAAGCACCTATGAGGCCGACTCCATCACACAGACAACCATCTGCCTTATCTACAGGACTAACGCCAATGACCTATCCCTCATCTTGGACAGAGTGATAAATGCATCAACTACTGGAAAGGATCTCATGGTATTAGGGGACATCAACCTCCCCTCACTTCAACAAAACCATGTACATTCATTAATCCAGGCAATGGCAGCAATGGACCTAACACAATTCATCAACACTTCCACACACACACTAAAGACAACACCCTGAACCTAATTTTCTACAGTAACCATTCAACCCAGATGCCCCCCCTTAATCAATTCAAACTTACCCAGTCCCATGGTCTGATCACAAACAAATAAACTTCTCCCTCCCACAAAACCCCATCAAGAAGAATCATAACCTGCAACCACCAACAAGGAAATTCAAACCGTTCGACAAAGATAGCTTCAACTGACTGAAGACTCCATGGACCCCATTACCCTCATTGAGAATTGGAACAGCAGTACCAGACAAGCAGCCATGGCAACAAATTCCTCCACGCCCATGCACACAAAGCAACCTAAAACTGACTGGTACACATCCCCAGCCCTCCGCAGACAAAAGTGACAACTCTGCAAGCAAGAAAGAAAATGGCGCAAAACTAAACAAAATGAAGACAAAGCCTAGCTATTCACCTGTAACAGGTGATCTCCAGGAACAGCAGGAATTAAGTTTTCACATATGGGTGACATCAGTACCAACGGAGACCGCGCGGAAACGCTTCCCAGCGTCCAATAGGAAAGCTTTTGGGCGCATTCCACTGCACCTGCGTAGCTGCCTTCCCAGATCTCCCTCCTCAACTGAGTGTGTAGTTGAGATAAAAGGAGAGAAAGAGAAGAACACCTACAAATCCTGGGGGAGGAGGGAGGGTTGTGAAGACTAAATTCCTGCTGTTCCCAGAGATCACCTCTTACAGGTGAGTAACTATGCAATCTCCAGGATCAAGTAGGAATGTAGTCTTCACATATGGGACTCTCTAGCTAGGAGATGCCAGAGAGTTGACCTCAGTGTCAGCTGTGGCATCACAAGTATAACTAAGGAGGTCATGTATCCTCCAAGGATGTCTGGTATTGAAACCCGGGACGGAGGGTAGGAGTTGATCTAAGTCTGAAAGAGATGCTGGAGAACAGCTTGGCCAAACAAGGCATCCCGGTGGAAGTCCATGTCCAGGCAATAGTGAGCAGCAAAAGTGTGGACAGAAGACCAAGTTGCTGCTTTGCATATCTCATCAATTGCTACAGAGTGTAGATTTGCCATAGAGGCAGCCATGGCCCGAACATTATGTGTAGTGATGTGACCCTCGAGAGAGAGTTCTTCCTTTTCATAAGCAAAGGAGATGCAGTCTGTTATCCACCTGGAAAGAGTTTTGTTTAGATATTGGCAACCCCAGGTGACTTGAGTCAAAGGAGATTAAAAGTTGGGAAGCTTTTCTGTGCTCTCGAATTCTCTGGAGATAAAAAGCCACAGCATGTTTGCAATCCAGAGTGTGAAGGGTTGCCTCTGCCCTAGAGGAATGAAGTCCAGGGAAAAAGACAGGCAGGTAGACTGACTGGTTTAAATGGAAGGGCGAGACCACCTTCGGCATAAAGTGAGGATGAGTCCTAAGGACTACTTTATCATGGTGGAATCGTGTATAAGGACGATCAGCCACCAAAGCCTGGAGCTCACTAATGCGTCTTGCTGAAGTGAGGGCAATAAGGAAGGTGACCTTCCATGTGAGATACTTCAGAGAGGTAGTTGCTAAAGGTTCAAAGGGTGGCTTGAGAAGCTGTCCTAAAACAACATAAAAATCCCATGCCACTGGAGGGGGCTTAATGGGATGTTTGGTTAATAGAAGACCCCTCATGAAGCATGCTACAGGCAGCTGAGAAGAGATGGGCTGGCCATCTAAGGGCATGTGAGAGGCTGCAATTGCACTTAGGTGTAACTCTTACCAAATTGGTTTTGAGTCCAGAAGAAGACAGGTGGAGGAGATACTCAAGTAATGCCTCCAGCGGAGCTGAGAAGGGGTTAAGATCCCTCTCAGAACACCAGAGAGTGAATCTACACCGCTTGAAGGCGTAGGAGCTCCTGGGAAAGGCTAATGTCATGGCAGGCTAAGCCCTCAGCAGCCATGCGGTGAGATGGAGGGACTGCAGATTGGGATGGAGATAGGAGATCTGGAGCAGACCCCATATCTATGGGTTTAGCCCGAGACAGACGTAGGAGAGGATACCACGGTTATCGTGGCCAGCGTGGGGCTATGAGTATCATGTAGCCCGTGTCTCTCTGGAGTTTGAAAAGAGTCTTGGGAATGAGAAGAATGGGAGGGAAGGCATATAGGAAGCCTTGATCCAAGTGGAGGTGAAAAGCATCCACCTGCTGGCTGTCCGGTGCAGGAGTCCTGGAGCAGAAGCGAGGAAGCTTGGCATTCTAAGGACTTGCGAACAGGTCTATCTCTAGGGTTCCCCAGATCAGAAAAATGTGAGCAACTTTGCCTGCATGGAGAGACCACTCGTGGGGTAGAAGGACTCGACTCAGTTTGTCCGCCAAGACATTGTGTTTGCCCGGAAGATACACCACATGCAGGTGAATGCGATGCTGTATGGCAAAAGACTACAGATGCAGGGCCTCACTGCAGAAGGTCCAAGAGCCTGTTCTGCTCTACTTGTTCAAGAAGAACATGGCTACTTGATTATCCCATCTGGACTAGAAATGTGGGGAATCAAAGATGGTCCTGGAACACTTTGAAAGCATTGTGAATGGCTCTGAGCTCCAGCAGATTTATGTGGAGTTGTGATTCCTGATGAGACCAGAGAGTGGAGAGACTGTCCAGATGAGCTCTCCAGCCCAATTTGGATGCATCCGTCATCAGGGTACATTGATGTGCTGGCATCTGAAAAAGTGACCATACCAGGAGGTTTTATGGGGATTGCCACCACTGGAGACGAGATTATGCGGGTAGAGACCATTATTTTGTCTCCCAGGCGATCTGATGCCTGAGACCACTGGGAAGCCAGAGTCCATTGAACTGCGTGCTATATGTAGACGAGCATATGGAACAACATGTACTGTTGATGCCATATGACCCAGAAGTTGTAACATTTCTTGAGCAGTGAGACAGTTCTTGAGGCATGCCTGAGATGGTAACTGATTGAGTCGAGCGCAGCAGAGTTGGGGCAGAAATACCTTTGATTGCTGAGTGTCTAGGAGAGCCCCTATAAACTAGAGTTTGAGAGGGGACGAGTTGGGACTTTGGAAGATTTATTACAAATCCCAAGTGTTGCAGCACCTGCATGGTATGCGAGAGGGAAAGGCTGGCCTCTAGAGAGGTATTTGCTCGAAAGAGCCTGACGTCTAAGTAAGGGAAGACAAAAATCCCGAGAGTCCTTAGGAATGTGGCTACTACCGCCATGCATTTTGTGAAGATTCTTGGGACAGAGGCAAGGCCAAAAGGCAGGATTCTGTATTGATAATGTCTCTCTTGGAACATGAAACGCAGGAACTTTCTGTGCTGTGAGTGAATAAGTATGTGAGTATATGCCTCCTTTAGATCTAGAGAACAGAGCCAATCCTGATTCTGGAGATAGGGGAGAAGGGCTCCTAGGGAGATAATTTTGAACTTCTCCCATAGTAGGTACTTGTTCAGTTCTCTGAGGTCCAGAATGGGCTTGTACCCTCCTGTTTTCTTCGGAATAAGGAAGTATGGAGAATAAAAGCCCATTCCCTGCTGGGATGGTGGAACCTCCTCTATTGCGCTCTGTGAGAGAAGGGAGGTGACCTCTTGCAGCAACAGAGCAGTGAGAGGAGGCTGAGAGCAAAACTCTCTTGGAGGAGTCCGGGGGGGTAGACTTTGTAGATGAAGCTTGTACCCCTCCCGTACTATGGACAGTGTCCACTGCTCTGATGTGATAAGATGCCACCTGTGGACAAAGTGACAGAGTCTGCTGGGGATGTGGATGGGATCTGGAATCTCCAGAGGCAGAACGGCTATGTTCTCCAGAAAGGAATCAAAGATCCTGAGGAGGCTGGGTCTGCTAAGGTGGCTGTGACTTAGGAGTCTGAGCCTTCTTTTGCTGATTTGATGGCTGCTGCCCTTCTGAGGACCATGGTGTTGACACTACAGCAGGGGTGTAAGAAGGATAGTACTTCTTATTACTGAAAGAAGCTTTCTTTGCTGCTCTTTTCCTAGCTGGGTTGGCAGTAGATCTAGATAGCCTATTAAGAGTGGTGTTCTTAGATTCTAACTGAGAGGCCTTGTCCTGCCAATCCTTGCCAAAAAGGTTTTCACCAGTGCAAGGGATATTACCCAGCTTATCTTGAACTCATTGTTCAAGATCCGATGCTTGGAGCCAAGTAATCCTGCGTGCACCGATGCAGATGGATGAAGTTCTGCTGATGCACCCAAAACAGTCAAAAGTTGCCCTGTTAACAAACTTTGAAACATTCTGGGCATGCTTTACAAGGGTGAGATAATCTGCTCTCTTGTCATCAGGGAGAAGAGGAGCCATTAACTCCAAATCCTTAGCCACTTCTCTAAGGAACATACCCATACAGAATATGTAGGAAGTGATCCTGGCCGATAACATGGAGGCCTGAAAACAGCGTCGACCAAAAGCATCTAGGGTTCTCGATTCCCTACCTGGAGGGTTCGAAGAATGTGTCTTATCACTCTTTATTTGACGCAATGTCGATTCCACCACCACGGAATGGTGCGGCAATTGTGTCTTTTGAAAACCGGGACACTCCGATTCCTGGTACACGGTATCGAGTCGTCAGGTATGTGGAGAGATAGTAAGGGGTTTCTCCCACATATGAAGAATAAGGTCGTGAAGTATGCAAAGGATAAGGAGCGAAGCAGCCTCCTTCAGGGCTGTAGGGTATTGAAGAATTTCAAGTTCTTCGGCCCTAGGCTCTTTCTCCGACGCCACTATTATGGTCAGACCCTGAGCAACATTGCGAATAAGGTCTTGAAAAGACATGCCCTCTGGAGGGGACATGCGACATTATGGAGATGGAGATGGGTCTTCGGGGATAGTTCTCATGTCCCGGGTATCGGCCGATTCATCATCCGACAAATCGGAATCCGAAAACTCAAAGTATCAACAGAGATCCTTGGGAGGAAGATGAAACCCTTGATGACGTTGATGCTAAAGATACTGCATTGGAGGCAAAGAGGGTGCCTAGCTTTGCAGCTCGATTCTGCAGGACTCTCTTTGTCATCTTCCTATAAAGAGGACATTCTGACAGTTGATAATCCGGTCCTAAGCATTTATAGACACCAGTCATGGGTGTCTGTGGCCGAAATGGTATTGCCACATTTGGAACACTTCTTAAAACCACTGGATGGTTTTCCCATTTTGTCTGTGAGGGGAGGCCTAAGCCTAAGATGGCATCGATGAGCCTGAAGGAAAGAAATAATTCTTTCCCTCACAGATTTATTTATTTATTTTTTTTTTAAGAAAGAAAGAAAGAGAGCACCTACGGTGGTTGGTACCAGCATTGATGGGAAGGCAGACGCAAACATAAAAAATAAGAAAGGACGAATTTTCTGTGGTGACAGGAATTGCTTCTTGTTGGAAAATGAAGAACTGAGGAGGGAGAGTTGGAAAGGTGGGAAGGCAGCTACGCAGGTGCAGTGGGATGCTCCCAAAACCTTTCCACTTGGACGCTGGGGAGCGTTCCTGAGCAGGCTCCGTCAATACCGACGTCACCCATATGTGAAGACTACATTCCTGCTTGTTACTGGAGATAAAGCATAGTTACTCACCTGTAACAGGTGATCTCCGGGAACAGCAGGAATTTAGTCCTCACATATGGGTATCATTGGTACCGACGGAGCCTGCGCGGGAACGCTCCCCAGCGTCCAATTAGAATGCTTTTGGGAGCATCCCACAGCGCCTGCGTGTTGCCTTCCCGCCTTTCCCAACTGCCTCTCTCCAGATGAGTTTTAGAGCTGAGACAAAGAGAGAGAGCGAGGGAAAGGAAAAGAGAGAGATAGAGAGATACAACTCCTAGGGGAGGTGGGTGGGTTGTGAGGACTAAATTCCTGCTGTTCCCGGAGATCACCTGTTACAGGTGAGTAACTATGCTATCTCCAGGAAGAAGCAGGAAGGTAGTCATCACATATGGGGACTCCCTAGCTTTAGGTGCCAGGGAGAGACCCCAGAAGTTCTGTGTCACTGAGAAGGGCTCCACTTCCCCCCATGGATCTCTGGCATCCTACCAGGGATGGTGGGTAGGAGTTGATTAGGTATGGAACAGGTGTTTGAGAACAGCCTGACCAAACAAGGCATCCCGGCGGGAGTCCTTGTCCGAAGCAGTAATGGGCTGTGAAGGTATGAACCGAGGCCCAAGTGGCTGCTCGACAGATGTCGTCAATAGACACAGAGTTCAGATGAGCCATTGAGGCTGCCATGGCTCTCACATTGTGAGCTTTGACATGGCTCTCCAGAGAAAGGTTCTTACTCTGATAGGCGAAAGAAATACACTGAGCAATCCAGTTAGATAGTGTTCTCTTGGAGACTGGAAGTTCCAAATGAGAAGGATCAAAAGCAACAAAGAGTTGAGAGGACTTTCTATGTTGCTGTGTTCTTTGTAAGTAAAAAGCTAGAGCTCTTTTACAGTCCAAGGTATGAAGATTCCTCTCTGCATTTGATGCATGAGGTCCTGGAAAAAAAACAGGTAGGTAGACCTCTTGGTTGAGATGAAAAGGCGAGACCACCTTAGGCATAAAGTGTGGATGAGTCCTAAGGACTACCTTGTCATGATGGAACCTTTTATAAGGTAGATTAGCTACTAGTGCTTGCAATTCACTAATGCGGCGTGCTGATGTGATTGCAATGAGAAAGATAACCTTCCAAGCACTGTTCCCTCTAAGCTGTGCGCGTGTGCGCGCGCACACCCCTCGCCGAGCGAGCGCACATACTTTACAATAGAGCGCACAAAAAGCGTAGTTACTCACCTGTAACAGGTGTTCTCCAGGAGCAGCAGGAATCAGTCCTCACATATGGGTGACGTCGGCGCCGACGGAGCCCTCGCGGAGCAATTTTCCCCAGCTTTCAAAGAAAGCCTTTGGGAATTGCAGCGCGCATGCGCGGTCCCCTTCCCGCCCAAGGGTGCCATCGTAGCCAGTCGGATGACATAGCTAAAAGACAGCATAAAAATTTGCAAAAAAACTAAAGCAGATAATTGCTACTCCAAGGGGAGGAGGGAGGGTTGTGAGGACTGATTCCTGCTGCTCCTGGAGAACACCTATTACAGGTGAGTAACTACGCTTTCTCCAGGACCAAGCAGGAAGTCAGTCCTCACATATGGGACTCCCAAGCTTAAGGCTACCGGAGACCCTAAGCACAAAAATGAGCTCCCTCTAGCTCAGCAGTACAGAAGGAAGGAATCTTCGCTGAAGTATTACCCACCGGTAGCCCCCATCCGGGATGGAGGGTAGGAGTTGCTCAAACCTCGAAGAGATTTCGGAGGACTGCCTGTCCGAAAGCACTGTCCCTGCGGGACTCCCTCTCGAGACAGTAATGGACCGCAAAAGTCTGGCTCGAAGACCAAGTAGCGGCCCGGCAGATGTCTGCCAATGGAACAGAGCGGAGGTAGGCCACTGACGTAGCCTTCGCCCGAACACAATGAGCCGTGACTCGACTTTCTAAGGAGAGTCCGGCTGCCCCATAAGCCCAAGCGATACAGTCAGCAACCCAGATGGACAGAGTACGCTTGGAGACCGGGAGCCCCAATTTATTGGGGTCAAAAGATACAAAAAGCTGAGCAGCTTTACGGTGCTCCCGCGTACGGTCAAGGTAGAAGTTCAATGCCCTTCTACAGTCCAGGGTATGCAGGACCATTTCAGCTCGGCTGCAGTGTGGCCTGGGAAAGAAGGTTGGAAGTACCACCTCCTGATTGATGTGAAAAGGGGAGACCACTTTTGGAAGAAATTTTGGGTGAGTCCGTAGGACTACCCTATTTTTGTAGAACCGAGTGTAAGGGGGATCAGACACGAGGGCCTGCAATTCACTTACGCGTCTAGCGGAAGTGAGGGCTATCAGGAATAAGGTTTTCCAAGAAAGAAAACGGAGAGAACAGGTAGCCATAGGTTCAAAAGGCGGACAGGTGATCCGCTGTAAAACCACATTCAGATCCCAGTCAGGCGCTGGCGGGCGCAGAGGTGGTTTAAGTAGAAGGAGACCTCGGAGAAGAAACCTCGCCACGAGAGGGTCGCCGGAAAGAGGTCTGCCGTCCACCGGCACATGATGTGCCGAAAGAGCACTGAGGTGAACTTTGACGGAGTTGGACTTAAGTCCCAGGTTTGAGAGGTAGAGCAAGTATTGCAAGATCACCGACACCGAGCAGGAGAAGGGATCCTGAGACTGCTGGGCACACCAAGCGGAAAAGCGACGCCATTTAAGGGCGTAGCATTTGCGGGTAGAAGGTCGCCGGGAAGCTAGGACGACCTCCTCCACCTCTGCCGGAAGTAGCAGGGGAGCAAGGACTACCCTTTCAGCAGCCAGGCCATCAGATTGAGATCCTGTGTTAGGAGATCTGGTTGAAACCCCAGAGGGAAGGAATCCTCCATCGCTAATTGCAGCAGGAGTGGAAACCACGGCTGTCTGGGCCAGCGAGGAGCTATCAGGATCATGGAAGCTTTGTCTCGGAGAACCTTGAAAAGAGTTCGAGAGACTAGCGGTATGGGAGGAAAGGCATACAGAAGGCTTTTCGACCATGAGAGCAGAAAAGCATCCGCCGCTACTCGAAGGGGATGCGGCTGCCGAGAGCAGAAGCGAGGAAGTTGCCGGTTGAGAGGACTGGCAAAGAGATCCATCGTGGGGAGGCCCCACTTCAGAAAAAGTTTCTGAACTACCAGGGGATCCAGGCGCCACTCGTGCGGCTGGAGGATTCTGCTGAGTTTGTCCGCCAGGCAATTTTCTTGGCCTGGGAGATAAACTGCCTTGAGAAGAATGCCGTGACTGACGGCCCAAGAGCAGAGCCTCTGTGCTTCTCGACAGAGAAGGAGGGAGCCCGTGCCTCCCTGTTTGTTCACGTAGAACATGGCAACTTGATTGTCCGTCTGGACAAGGACGGACTGGTGAGAAGTCAGGTGGGAGAAAGCCTTGAGAGCCAGACGGATTGCTCTGAGCTCCAGGAAGTTGATCTGCTGCGCAGACTCCCACGTGGTCCAGAGACCTTGAGTACATGCCCCTTGGCAATGCGCTCCCCATCCTAGGAGAGAAGCATCGGTCGTCAGCACTTGAGCCGGCGGAGGAGACTGAAAAGGCATTCCGAGCACCAGGTTCGGCCGATGAAGCCACCACTGTAGAGAAGAGGCCAGCGGGCCGGAGATGCGCACTAAGTCGGCTAGGCCGCCCGTGGCCTGTTGCCACTGTTTGCGAAGGCACCACTGAGCAGGCCGCATATTCAGGCGGGCATTGGGGGTCACGTGGACGGTGGAAGCCATATGGCCGAGTAGTCTCAGGAAGCGCCTGGCGGAGACCAGGGACTGGCTGCGAAAGCGGCCGGCTAGGTCCATGAGCCATTGAGCCCTGTTGAGAGGCAGGAAAGCTCGTGCCTGAAGAGTGTGCAATCTTGCGCCGATGAACTCGAGATCTTGCGAGGGGAGCAAAGTGGACTTTGCGAAGTTTATGACAAAGCCCAAGTACTGCAGAAGAGTCACAGTGCGGTGTGTGGCTTTGGTGACTTCTGGAGAGGACGATGCTCTGATGAGCCAGTCGTCCAGGTACGGAAAGACATAGAGGCCGTGAAGCCGGAGATAAGCCGCCACCTCCGCGAGACATTTTGTGAAGACTCGTGGTGCGGAGGATAGGCCAAAGGGCAGTACTCTGTACTGGTAATGATTTCCTGCCACCACAAACCTTAGGTATTGGCGGTGGCTGGGGTGGATGAGGATGTGCGTGTAGGCATCCTTTAGATCCAAGGAGCATAGCCAATCTCCCTGCTGGAGGTAGGGCAGAAGGATTCCAAGGGTAAGCATCTTGAACTTCTCCCTGACGAGGAACTTGTTGAGGTTGCGCAAGTCCAGGATGGGTCTGAGGCCTCCTGTTCTTTTTGGTATTAGGAAATACCTGGAATAGAAGCCTTGACCCCTCAGGTGGTGGGGCACCGGTTCCACAGCCTGTTCCTGAAGAAGACTTGCTAACTCCTGAAAGAGTAAGTCCCTGTGCAGAGGGAGTCGTGGAGGTTCTCCCGGGAAATAGGAGGGAGGGACCTGGTGGAAGTGGAGAAGATAGCCTTCTCTCACCACCTGAAGCACCCAGACATCTGAGGTGATGTTGGACCACCTGTGGGCAAAGTGAACCAGCCGGCCTCCTGTGCTGGGAGGAACCAGCTGAGGGGGAGAGGCTATGCTGATGAAGTCAAAACCCCCCACCCTGCTGAGCAGGGGCCGGTGGTGCAGGCTTGGGGGCTTGCTGCCTACGGGACCCGTTACCCCGTCCCTTGGCCTGCTGACCCTGTTGGGGAGCTGCGGAGGCCTGATATTGAGGGTAGTGTTTATAGGCAGCCGCCTTTCTCCGGTAAAAGGACTTCTTTCCCGAGCCCTTCTTCTTCTGGGAAGGGGCAGAGGTCTTCCTAGAGAGCCTAGTCCTGGTGAGAGTCTCCGTCTCGATTTGTGCAGCCTTTTCAGCCATGGGCTTGCCAAAGAGGTTCTCACCTCGGCAGGGGACATCGACCAACTTGTCCTGCACCCAGGGTTCAAGGTCAGACGACTGAAGCCAAGCCTGTCGGCGGGCACCGATGCCGGCTGCGGCCACTCGTGCCGATGCTTCAAAGCCATCATAGGCTGCTCGAGACATGAATTTGGAGCATTCCCGAATACCAGTTGTCAAGGCTAGGAACCTCCGCAAAGGTTCCTCGGACAGCCCAGCGGAGAATCCGGCTATCTCTTTAGCCAGGTCTCTGAGATACATGCCCATGTAGAGCTGGTAGGTCTGGACCCGACAAGCAAGCATAGAGCCCTGGAAACACTTCTTACCTAGGCCATCCAGGTTGCGGGCCTCCCTGCCAGGAGGCACCGAGGAGTGCATCTTCTGGCTCTTAAGCCTATGCATGGCCGATTCCACCACCATGGAATGGTGCGGTAGCTGTGCTTTTTGGAAGCCAGGGCTCTTGCGGACTCGATAAATGGAATCGACCCGCTTGCTTAATACCGGCGACGATGCCGGACTCTCCCACATGCGGAAGAGTAGTCGTTCCAGCATGGGAGGAACCGGTACAGTAAAGTGCTCCCTGGCGGGAGAGTCGTACTGAAGGGCATCGAGCTCTTCGGCTCGGGGCTCCTCCTCGGGATCCGCAGGGAAGGCCAAAGCCTTGGCCATATCCCTGACGAAGTCCGAGAACCGGGCGTCCTCCGGAGGGGACTGTTTCCGAGGTTCGGACTCAGGCGAGTCCGAGGGGACACACCGAGTCCGAAAAGAATCAGGTGACTCTTCCTCTTCAGACTCCCAGGCCGACTCCGAGGAGGAATCGGTGGGGTTGGTCCGGGCGGGCGGAGGCGTCGGCCGCCCCGACGCCGAGGGAGTCGGCGTCGATGACCTCGGTCCCGAACGGGAGGCCGAGGGTGACCTCGACCGAGGATCGACACGAGCCCACATGGACTCGAGGATCGGCTCGGTCTCCGGGGTCGACGTCCCGGCGGTCGGGGCAGCGGCGCCAGCGAGGCTAGCGATCAGTGCCCGCTGCTGGTCCATGAAGGCAGAGAGTCTGCTCTCCAAGGCCATCAACCTAAGTCCGACCTCAGGTGACCCAGCAGCCCCCGACTCGGGCCCCGACGGCGTCGGGCCCGACGTCGGACCCCTCGGAGGCGAGTCCAGGAGGACTACAGGACTTACCCGAGCAGGCAACTCCGACTCCAGACGAGGTCGCTTCGGGAGATGCTCCTTCTCCAAAGACCCGGGACGGCTATCGGGGCTATGCGACCTGGCCCTCGCGGAACCAGGAGCGTCCACCGACGCCGCCCTCGCGGGTTTCACCTTCCGATGATGGTCCCCGGAGGGAGAACCCCTGTCGGAGGAACTCCGGCGACGGTCAGAGCTGGAACCTCTGGACGCCGAGGCCTCCGACGAGGTCCGGGTACGGGCGGGATCAGCGAAGATTCGTTCCCGCTGATGCCGCCGACTCCTTAACGCTTTGGAGGACATCTTGCTGCAGGCCCCACAGATCAGTTCCTCGTGATCCGGGCCAAGGCAGCGGAGGCAATTATCATGTGTGTCAGTGAGTGACATATTTCTGTCACACTGAACACACCGCTTGAAACCACTGGCAGCCATCGGGGGAAAAAGGGTCCCTGCAAGGTCAAAGGACCGGGCTGACAGCGAAAAACCGAAAACGAAACTGACAGAAAATCAGAAAAAACGAAAAATAACAGAAGGACTCGCAACGGCGTCGCGAGTCCGGGCAGGAAAAGACAGAGAAAAAAGAGATAAATCACGAAAAATCAACTTTTTCAGCGGGGACAAGAGGGGCACGTCTGTAGGGCTCCGCGGAAAAAAGAAGACTGGCTACGATGGCACCCTTGGGCGGGAAGGGGACCGCGCATGCGCGCTGCAATTCCCAAAGGCTTTCTTTGAAAGCTGGGGAAAATTGCTCCGCGAGGGCTCTGTCGGCGCCGACGTCACCCATATGTGAGGACTGACTTCCTGCTTGGTCCTGGAGAAATTACAGCTCTGATTCTGATAGAAAACAACACAGACGTCTTAAAATTTAAAAGTTATGATTGTAATTACTAGAAATTTCCCACTTCATTTAGTAATCGTCTATTTTCATTTAATTTGATTAAAATCAATGTGGTGTACATACTGTATTCTGTATATAACTCTGAGTGTCGTTATGTGGCGCACAAAAGTTTAACCTTACTTCAAAAGCTGCACACAGCTGATATTTTATGCGCACACAGCCTACAGAAAATTAGAGGGAACATTGCTTCCAAGAAAGAAATTTCAAGGAGGTGGTAGCTAAGGGTTCAAAAGGTGGCTTCATGAGCTGCCCAAGAACCAGGTTCAAGTGCCATGCCACCGGAGGTGGTCTAATGGGAGGCTTAGTTAGAAGGAGGCCTCTCATGAATCTTGCTATAAGAGGATGAGAGGAAATAGGTTGTCCATTTAGAGGTTTAAGAGAAGCTGCAATAGCACTCAAATGGACTCTTACTGAATTTGTCTTAAGGCCTGCATTAGACAAATGGAGGAGATACTCCAGTAAAGATTCCAGAGGTATCACAAGGGGGTTAAGACCTTTTTCTGAACACCAAATAGTAAACCTTTTCCACTTGAAATCATAAGAACGTCTAGTGGAAGGTTTTCTGGAAGCATAAAAAACATCTTTCACTTGCTGAGAAAGATGAAGATCTTGGAGATCTAGGCCTTCAGCAACCAAGTCCTGAGATGCAGGGACTGGGGATTGGGATGCCATAACATCCCGTTCTCCTGAGATAGGAGATCTGGAGCAGACCCTAACTCCAGGGAGGGAGCTTGAGAGAGAAGTAGAAGCAGAGGGTACCACACTTGCCGTGGCCAATGAGGTGCTATGAAGATCATGTGGCCTCTGTCTCTCTGAAGCTTGAAGAGGGTTTTGGGAATTAGGGGAATGGATGGAAAGGCATACAGGAAGTCTTGACACCAGTAAAGGAGGAAAGCATCTCTGGCCTGAGCCCCCTGAGCCGGAATTCTGGAACAGAACCGGGAAAGTATGGCATTCCACGGACTTGCAAAGAGGTCTATGTCCGGGGTTCCCCACAGTTGAAATATCCTGGTCACCTGGTCTGCATGCAGAGACCACTCGTGTGGAAGGAGAACTCGAATGAGTCTGTCCGCCCAAGAGTTTTGAATGCCTGGAAGATATACTGCCAGCAGATGAATCTGATGCTCTCTGGCGAGGGCCCATAGTCGCAAAGCTTCGTTGCAAAGCGACAGAGAGCCCGTTCCCCCCTGCTTGTTCACATAGAACATGGCTACCTGATTGTCCATGTGAATGAGGACTGTCTTGTAGCTGAGCAGGGAGTGGAACACTCGCAGAGCCAGGAAAATTGCTCTGAGTTCCAAGAGATTGATATGCAGACAACTCTCTTGTGGAGACCAGGTGCCCTGGGTGGAGAAGTCTTGCAGATGAGCTTCCCAACCCTTTGGAGAAGCATCTGTTGTGAGAGTTGCTTGGGGTAAGGGTTGTTGGAAGGGGCACCCCAACAACAGATTTTGAGTGGACCTCCACCATTGGAGGGACAAAATGAGGCGGCTTGTGTTTGCTATTTTGTCTGACAGGCGCCCTGATGCCTGGGTCCATTGGGTGGATAAAGTCCACTGAGCTGCCCTCATGTGGAGGTGAGCATATGGAACCACATGCACGGTGGATGCCATGTGGCCCAGCAATTGCAACATTTCTCGAGCAGTTAGATGAGGCTTTAGCACTGCTCGAGAAGCTAACTGCACCAAGCGAAGGCAACGGGCCTGGGGGAGATAGGCCCTTGCTCTTGTGGTATCCAGAAGACCTCCTATGAACTCTAAAGATTGAGTGGGAGTCAGACTGGATTTTGGAATGTTTATTACCAGCCCTAAATACTAAAGGATACGCATTGTGCAGGATAGAGAAGTCTTGGCCTCTGACTGTGTTGGAGTTCGAATGAGCCAGTCGTCCAAGTAAGGGAAGACGAATATTCCCAGAGTACGGAGAAATGCTGCTACCACAGCCATGCATTTCGTGAATACCCTTGGAGCAGAGGCCAGACCAAAAGGAAGCACCCTGTATTGGTAGTGCTTTTCTTGAAAAAGGAACCGAAGGAACTTTCTGTGGGTTGGATGGATGAGTACATGGGTGTACGCATCCTTGAGATCTAGAGAACAAATCCAATCCTGACTCTGAAGGTATGGAAGCAGAGCACCGAGAGAAATCATCTTGAATTTCTCCTTGACAAGGAATTTGTTCAATTCTCTGAGATCTAATATAGGTCTGTATCCCCCTGTTTTCTTTGGGATAAGAAAATAAGGGGAATAGAACCCTGTGCCCTGTTGATGAAGAGGCACTTCTTCTATTGCCCCTTGGGAAAGAAGGATGGCAACCTCCTGACCTAAGAGGTTGAAGAGAGGTGTCAGAGAATTGAACTGCTTCACTACTGTATGAGGGGGCATGCTTGAAAAATGAAGTTTGTACCCCTCCTTTATGATGTCCAATGCTCTGCTGTTATTTGCCCCCTTCTGGGGGCAAAATGACATAACCTTCCTGGAATGGTGGACGGTTCTGGTCCTTCCAGAACCAGCAAGGCTAAGTTCTCTAGCTGAAAGTCAAAGGCCCTGAGGAGGCTGAGGCTGCTGGGCCGGTGGAGGCCTAGCAACCTTTGCTTTCTTCTGTTTGGGTGGTTGCTAACGTCTGGTTGAAAACTGACCTGCAGAAGATGCCTGCTGAGTATAAACAGGATAAAATCTTTTCTTTTTAGAAAAAGATGTTTTCTTGAACAACTTCTTTCTAACAGGATCACCAGTGGACTTGGATAGTCTATCCAAGGTGGAATTTTCAGCATCCATTTCATTGGCTTTTTCCTGCCAATCTTTACCAAACAGGTTCTCACCAGTACAAGGGATATTTCCCAATTTATCTTGTACCCAGAGCTCTAAATCAGATGCCTGGAGCCAAGCAATTCTACGCGCACCTATGGCAATAGTCGAGGTTCTGCTTGATATAGATCTTATATACCGCACTTTCCCAATGATCACCTGATCATTGGGGAAGTGCGGTATATAAGCGATTGTTAAATAAATAAATAAATATAGAGACATCTTGGGCATGTTTGACCCAAGTGAGAAAGTCCTGTCTTTTATCCTCAGAAATGAAAGGACTTAATGTCTGTAAATTATCTGTGACATCCTTTAGGAACATTCCCATGTAGAGACTATAGGAACTGATTCTTGCAGCAAGCATGGCAGCTTGAAAGACTGTACGTCCAAAAGCATCCAGGGTTCTGCATTCACGTCCTGGAGGATTAGAGGCATGTCTTTTTGCACTTCTAATCCTTCTCATAGCTGACTCCACCACAATAGAGTGGTGAGGAAGCTGAGACTTATGGAACCCAGGACAAGGAGGGACACGATACATAGTATCTAACCTACGAGAATGAGGAGAGGTGGTAAGAGGTGTTTCCCACATCCTCAACATGAGATCATATAGAATCTCATGAATGGGTAAGGTAGCTGCCTCCTTAGGAGTTTTTGGATACTGTAAAATTTCCAACTCCTTGGCCCTTGGCTCTGTTTCAGGGGCCACAGTGATGGACAGGCCCCGAGCCACCTCTCTGATAAAGTCTTGGAAAGAAATGTCCTCTGGAGGAGACATCCCGCGTTTAGGGGAAGAGGACTCCTCTGGAGGAAATATCGCTGCATCGACAGAACTTTCAGAATCCTCAGATTCTTCAGAGGACTCGAAGTATAGTCTGTCCGGATGCTCCTGCAGAGGTCGGTACCAGGAATAACCGGTACCGGAGGGCATCGTAGGACAGAGTACCGGCATAGCAGACAACGACGCCGATGCCGGTGCTAGTGCCGGTACCGGTGGAGTTGTCTGTCGTGGTACCAAGGGCATCGATGCCGCAAGGAAAGCCGTCAGACTGCGTTCCATGGTCAGAATTCTCTGGTCCATGGATGCCACCAATGCCTGGAGGTCGGTACCGGTGGAAGCCACCGGTACCCCAGAGCATGGCACCAGGAGATCTGTCAAGGCTGAGCCATCTAGAACATCCTGGAACCCTGATAATGCTTTCGAAGCTGAAGCCTCCCGCCGGGGTAATTTTGGCGGTGCAGAATCCTCGAGGGCAACGCCAGAGGCATCTCGATGCTTAGAAGGAGATCTACCCTTTGAGGACCGGCTGGATTTATGTTTAGGTACCTGAGATCCACGGGAGGAAGAAGCAGCCCTGGAAGACGTCGATGCCACCCAAGCTGCATCAGAGGGAAACAGGGTACTGAGCTTGGCAGCTCGGTTCTGCCAACCTCTTTTAGACATCATGGCACAGGACACACAATCCGTGATGGAGTGGTCAGGACCTAAACATTTTAAACACCATTCATGGGTGTCGGTGATGGAAATGGTACCGCCACACTTGATGCACTTTTTAAAACCTGAGGCAGGTTTTTCCATGTTAAGGAAGTTTTTGGGCCTAAGGCCCAAAAAGGCGAGCACCTGAAGAAAATAGAAAAAAAGAGATTTTTTTTTTTTTTAGAAATAGGAAAAGAAAGACCGGCGGTACCGGTAGAGCATCGAAGAAGGCAGACGCGACCACAAAAAGAAATAAAGAAATTCTTCTGCGGTGACAGGAACACAACCTGCTGGCTCCGCGAAAAAAGAAGAACTGGAGAGAGGCAGTTGGGAAAGGCGGGAAGGCAGCACGCAGGTGCTGTGGGATGTTCCCAAAAGCGTTCTAATTGGACGCTGGGGAGCGATCCCACGCAGGCTCCGTCGGTACCGACGATACCCATATGTGATGACTACATTCCTGCTTGTTCCTGGAGATTAGGATGTCCATTTAGAGGCTTAAAGGAAGCTGCAATAGCACTCAAATGGACTCTTACTGAATTAGTCTTAAGACCTGCATTGGATAAATGAAGGAGATACTCCAGCAATGATTCCAGAGGTATCGCAAGGGGGTTAAGACCCTTTTGCGAACACCATATGGTAAACCTTTTCCACTTGAAAGCATAAGATCGTCTTGTGGAAGGTTTCCTGGAAGCAAGAAGAATATCTTTTACTTGCTGAGGGATATTAAGATCCTGGAGATCTAGGCCTTCAGCAAACAAGCCCTGAAATGCAGAGACTGGGGATTGGGATGCCATAACATTCCGTCCTCCTGAGATAGGAGATCTGGAGCAGACCCTAACTCCAGGGAGGGAGCTTGAGAGAGATGTAGAAGCAGAGGGTACCACACTTGCCGTGGCCAATGTGGAGCTAGGAGAATCATGTGGCCTCTGTCTCTCTGAAGCTTGAACAGGGTTTTGGGAATTAGGGGAATGGGTGGAAAGGCATACAGGAAGTCTTGACCCCAGTAAAGGAGGAAAGAATCCCTGGCCTGAGCCCCCTGAGCTGGAATTATGGAACAGAACCGGGGAAGTTTGGCATTCCACGGACTTGCAAAGAGGTCTATGTCCGGGGTTCCCCAAAGTTGAAATATCCTGGTCACCTGGTCTGCATGCAGAGACCACTCGTGTGGAAGCAGAACTCGACCGAGTCTGTCTGTCGAAGAGTTTTGAATGCCTGGAAGATACACTGCCAGAAGATGAATCTGATGCTCTCTGGCGAGGGAGCATAGTCGCAAAGCTTCGTTGCAAAGCGACAGAGAGCCTGTTCTCCCCTGCTTGCTCACATAGAACATGGTTACTTGATTGTCCGTATGAATGAGGATTGTCTTGTAGCTGAGCAGGGTGTGGAACACTCGCAGAGCAAGAAAGATTGCTCCGAGTTCCAAGAGACTGATATGTAGATAACCCTCCTGTGGAGACCAGGTGCCCTGGGTGGAGAGGTCTTGGAGATGAGCTCCCCAACCCATTGGAGTAAGGGTTGTTGAAAAGGGGACCCCAGCAACAGGTTTTGAGTGGACTTCCACCATTGGAGGGACAAAATAAGGCGACTTGTGTTTGCTATTTTGTCTGACAGGCATCCTGATGCCTGGGTCCATTGGGTGGATAAAGTCCACTGAGCTGCCCTCATATGGAGGCGAGCAAAGGGAACCACATGCACGGTGGATACCTTGTGGCCTAGTAGTTGTAACATTTCTTGAGCAGTTAGATGAGGCTTTAGCACTGCTTGAGAAGCTAACTGCACCAGGCGAAGGCAACGGGCCTGGGGGAGATAGGCCCTTGCCTTTGTGGTATCCAGTAAAGCTCCTATGAACTCTAAAGACTGAGTGGGAGTTAGACTGGATTTTGGGATGTTTATTACCAACCCTAAATACTGAAGGATACACATTGTGCAGGATAGAGAAGTCCTGGCCTCTGACTCTGTTGGGGCCCGAATGAGCCAGTCGTCTAAGTAGGGGAAGACGAATATCTCTAGAGTGCGGAGAAATGCTGCTACTACAGCCATGCATTTCGTGAACACCCTTGGTGCGGAGGCCAGGCCAAAAGGAAGCACCCTGTATTGGTAGCGCTTTCCCTGAAAAAGGAACCGAAGGAACCTTCTGTGAGTTGGATGGATGAGAACATGGGTGTATGCATCCTTGAGAACTAGAGAACAAAGCTAATCCTGACTCTGAAGGTATGGCAGCAGAGATCCGAGAGAAATCATTTTGAATTTCTCCCTGACAAGGAATTTGTTCAATTCTCTGAGGTCTAAGATAGGTCTGTAACCCCCTGTTTTCTTTGGGATAAGAAAATAAGGGGAATAGAACCCTGTACCCTGTTGATGAAGGGGTACTTCTTCTATTGCCCCTTGGGCAAGAAGGATAGCGACAGGGATCTGTGCTGGGTCCGCTGCTTTTTGACATATTCATAAATGACCTGGAAAGTGGAATAACGAGTGAGGTTATCAAATTTGCAGATGACACAAAACTATTTAAAGTTGTTAAAACCCATGAGGATTGTGAAAAATTGCAAGAGGATCTTGATAAATTGGAAGACTGGGCATCAAAATGGCAGATAAAATTTAATGTGGACAAGTGCAAGGTTATGCACCTAGGGAAGAACAACCCAAACTATGGTTACACGATGCAAGGTTCTACATTAGGAACCACCACCCAGGAAAAAGATTTAGGCGTCATTGTGGATACCATGTTAAAACCCTCGGCCCAGTGTGCAGCGGCGGCCAAGAGAGCAAATAGAATGCTAGGTATGATAAGGAAAGGAATGGAAAATAAAACAAAATATATTATAATGCCTCTATATCGTTCCATGGTGAGACCGCACCTTGAATACTGTGTGCAATTCTGGTCGCCGTATCTTAAAAAGGATATAGCGATTTTAGAAAAGGTTCAGAGAAGAGCCACCAAAATGGTAAAGGGGATGGAAGGATACTCCTATGAAGATAGGCTAAAAAGGTTAGGGCTCTTTAACCTGGAAAAGAGACGGCTGAGGGGAGATATGATAGAAGTCTATAAATTAATGAACGGAGTGGAACGGGTAAACGTAGATCGATTGTTTACCTTATCAGAATATAGAAAGACTAGGGGACATGCAATGAAGCTACAGGGTAAACTATTTAAGACTAATAAAAGAAAATATTTTTTCACTCAACGTGTAATCAAACTCTGGAATTTGTTACCGGAGGATGTAGTAAAGGCTGTTAGTGTAGCTGGGTTTAAAAAAGGTTTGGACAAGTTCCTGGAGGAAAGGTCCATAAACCATTATTAAGAAGTGACCGAAGATATCAATGCTTGACCCAGTACAAGCATTGTGGAACTTGTGTCTCTTGGGGAAACTGCTAGGTACATATGACCTAGATTGGCCACTGTTGGAAACAGAATACTGGGCTTGATGGACCTTGGTCTGACCCAGTATGGCATATCTTATGTTCTTATGTCCTCCTGACCTAACAGGTTGATGAGAGAGGTCGGAGAATTGAACTGCTTTACTATTGTCTGAGAGGGCATGCTTGAAAAATGAAGCTTGTACCCCTCCTTTATGATGGAGAGTGTCCAATGCTCTGCTGTTATTTGCCCCCATCTGGAAGCAAAATGACATAGCCTTCCTGGAATGGTGGAAGGTTCTGGTCCCCCGAGAACGAGGAAGGCTAAGTTCTCTAGACGAGAGTCAAAGGCCCTGTGGAGGTTGAGTCTGCTGGGCCGGTTGAGGCCTAGCAGCCTTTACTTTCTTCTGTTTGGGAGGTTGCTGACCTTTCCTGGCAAGCTGACCTGCAGAACGTCCCTGCTGAACATAAGCAGGATAAAATTTTTTCTTTTTAGAAAAGAATGGTTTCTTGAACAATTTTCTTCTAGCAGGATCAGCAGTGGACTTGGATAATCTATCCAAGGTGGAATTTTCAGCATCCATTTCATTGGCCTTTTCCTGCCAATCTTTACCAAACAGGTTCTCCCCAGTACAAGGGATATTTCCCAACTTGTCTTGTACCCAGAGCTCTAAATCAGATGCCTGGAGCCAAGCAATTCTACGTGCACCTATGGCCATAGCCGAGGTTCTGCTTATGCACTCAAAGCAGTCAAAGGCTGCGCTGTTGGAAAATTTAGAAACATCTTGGGCATGTTTGACCAAAGTGAGAAAAGCCTGTCTTTTATCCTCAGGAAGAAAAGGACTTAAAGCCTCTATATCATCTGTGACCTCCTTCAGGAACATTCCCATGTAGAGACTATAGGAACTGATCCTGGCAGAAAGCATGGAAGCTTGGAAGACCCGATGTCCAAAAGCATCCAGGGTTCTGCACTCACGTCCTGGAGGATTAGAGGCATGTCTTTTTGCACTCTTGATCCTTCTCATAGCTGACTCCACTACAATAGAGTGGTGAGGAAGCTGAGTCTTATGGAACCCAGGACAAGGAGGGACTCGATACATAGTATCCAGTCTACGAGAATGAGGAGAGGTGGTAAGAGGTGTTTCCCACATCCTTAACATGAGATCATATAAAATCTGTGATAAGGAAGCTTATCATAGCTCAGGAAGGAGCTATAGAAAAGGTGAAGTGACTCTGAACAAGCAACCTGTCAGTTCTGGTAGAAATAAGAAAACAGAATTTTCCCATAAAAGACTACCAGTCCCAGAATGCACCAGGTTTCCAACAGCCATTAGAGGAGCTGACGTGGGGAAACGTGTGTTCAATCAGGAGGGCTATGAGGTAATCCCTAAGCACTCATCTCAAAGGGCAGGGCCTGATTCAGCACAGCTGCGCTGTGCTAAGGTGGAGCACTCATCAAAGCAGAATAAAGGTAGAGTTTATTCTACAGAGAATTATCCTCATCCTCAGGATCAGCTTGGAGATCCTCATCTTGGACAGCTTCATCATCTGGAGGATCATCAGAAGCAGAAGCCAGAGCGGACGGACAGAGAGGGCAAGAGACCCTTTGGAAGAAAGAAGAGAAAAGCATTTGGAAGGTCTAAAGGAGTCCAGAGCAGTACGTATACGGAGACATTCAAAAGGCAAGCTTACACCATTGGACTGGGGAAAGCGAGAGGAATGGTGCTGCAGGGCTAGGAATCTCCAGACGGTACCTGTGAGGGAGACGGCTGCACGTGGAAGGGACCCTAAGACCCGTGCCAGAAGGTATGTGAAGAGAGATCCAGTGTCCAGGGATCTGGATTGGAAGGCTGGACATAAGAACTGAACTACATACTGGCCAGGCTATTTAGAGAGGAACTCTAACAGCAATGGAAGCTCAGGTTTGAACACTGATCTATGCCCTAGCTATACCCTTGAAAGACAGCAGGGAAACAAGTATTCTCCTGAGAGTGCTCCATTGAGAAATTCCTCTGTGCCAATCCATGATATTGAACCCATGATTGTTGAAGAAGGGGGAGCGGTCTTAGATACAGGCTGTGAATATATGGATTGCTCTCTGTCTAAACTCCTTTGGTAATAAAGAAATACAAACTTGTTCTTTAATCTACTCAGAAAAAGCTCCTGAGTAGGATTTTGGGCCACACAGTAGAAAGCAAGCCAGCTAAGGGGTTTCAGCTGGATAACTGCTAGCAATTGAGCCTTACCTAATTGCTTGTGAGCTCTGAGGGAATCACTTCTGAGTCTATGTGTGAAGATATAAGAAGTTAACCTGAAAAGAACAGTTTTTCCATTCTTTGTGGGTTTTGCTTGTTGTTTGAAACACTGCTAAGAAAATATTAGCTAAAGCCTACAGAAAAGACCAGTTTGTTACCAGCCAAGTCTTTATTCTTTTCATTTGATTGCCTGACAAGTTCATCTGTTGTTTTCCTGATTTTGTTTTTCTAAGTTTAACACTGAAAGCAAGTATCCTGTTTTATGTGCTACCAAGCATATCTGTGTTGGGAGAAATAACCCCATAAATAAATATCTTATTGGCTTTACACTCAAGCACAACTAATTATTGTGAGCAGCTGTGTCTGGTGTGAATGGACTGCATTTCCCACAATCCCTTGCAAATCATATTGATATATGCACTTGCCAAGACTGTGAACATTCTCACCCAGGCAGCCGTCTGACAAATCTCATGAATGGGCAAGGTAGCTGCCTCCTTAGGAGTTTTGGGATATTCTAGAGTTTCCAACTCCTTGGCCCTTGGCTCTGTTTCAGAGGCCACAGTAATGGACAGGCCCCGAACCACCTCCCTGATAAAATCCTGGAAGGAAATATCCTCTGGAGGAGACATCCTGCGTTAAGGAGAGGAGGGCTCCTCTGGGAGAAGCATCGCTGCATCGACAGAACTGTCAGAATACTCAGATTCTTCTGAGGACTCGAAGTATCGTCTGTCCGGATGCTCTTGAAGAGCCTGATACCCGTACTGACCAAAGTCGGTACCGGGAGTAACCGGTACCAGGGTATCAGTACCGGAGGTCATCGGATGACTGGGTACCGGCAAAGCAGACACCGATGCCAATGTCGATACTATCGGTACCGGTACTGGTACCGATACCGAGGCCGGTGCCGGTGGAATTGTCTATCACGGTTCCGAGGGCGTCGATGCCGCAAGGAAAGCCGCCAGACTGCGTTCCTTTAGCCAGAACTCTCTGGTCTATCAACGCTGCCAATGCCTGGATGTCGGTACCGGAGAAGACCGCCAGTACCCCAGAGCATGGCACCAGTAGTTCTGCCGAAGTCGAGGCCTCAAGAACATCCTGGAACCCCGATAATGCTTTGGAAGCCAAAGCCTCCCGCCGGGGTAATTTTGCCGGTGCAGAATCCTCGGGGGGCAACGCCAGAGGCATCTCGATGCTTAGAAGGAGATCTACCCTTTGAGGACCGGCTGGATTTATGTTTAGTTACCTGAGATCCACGGGAGGAAGAAGAAGCCCCGGAAGACGTCGATGCCACCGAAGCTGCATCAGAGGGAAACAGGGTACTGAGCTTGTCAGCTCGCTTCTGCTGACCTCTTTTAGACATCATGGCGCAGGACATACAATCCGTGATGGAGTGGTCAGGACCTAAACATTTTAGACACCATTCATGGGTGTTGGTGACGGAAATGGTACCGCCACACTTGGTGCACTTTTTGAAATCTGAGGCAGGTTTCTCCATGGTAAGGAAAGGTTTTTGGGCCTAAGGCCCAAAAAGGCGCATGCACCTGAAGAAAAAGAAAACAGAGAATATATATATATATATTTTTTTTAACAGAAATAAGAAGAGAAAAAGTGGCGGTACCGGTATAGCGTCGAGGAAGGCAGACCCGACCACAAAAAAGAAATAAATAAAAAAGAATTCTTCTGCAGTGACAGGAACACGACCTGCTGTCTCCGCGGAAAAAGAAGAACTGGAGAGAGGCAGTTGGGAAAGGCGGGAAGGCAGCATGCAGGCGCTGTGGGATGCTCCCAAAAGCTTTCTAATTGGATGCTGGGGAGCGTTCCCGCACAGGCTCCGTCGGTACCGACGATACCCATATGTGATGACTACATTCCTGCTTGTTCCTGGAGATTATCTGTAACTTCTGAATGAATACCACACAGCTACAGACAAAGACAGACGCGAACACCACACTAAAATACTCAACTCTGCAATCAGATGACAAAGAGAGCTATTTAACATTGAAAAACACCAGACAAAAATGTCATCCACCGAAAATCAAGAAATCAAGCTGATCCCTGAACAACTAGCTCTATATTACAAACAATTCCATCTTCAACCAGACAACCTATCAAAGAGCACCCAGACCCCCTGGACCTCCTTCCCAGCTGTCACAAAAAAACAGATCAAAACATCCCTAAACACAAAAACCTCTCCCCTTGACCCTTGTCCTGTCTTGTGGATTAAGGAGACCAAAAAGGAACTCGGCAGAACACTCAGCAAAATCACACAGGCAATACTATAGCAAGGCTTCATCTTTGAAGTTCTCCTCCATATACCCAATGCTAAAAAAATAAAACTATCCTAGGCGCCACAAACCCATCATCATACAGACCCATCGCCAGCCTACTATTCACAGCCAAAATCATTGCGAAAGCCGTACAAAACCAACTTCGAGCCCACATAGACAATAACATCTTATTGGACCCTCAGCAAAACGGATTTCACACTCACCACAATGTGGAAATACTACTAACCACCCTAATAAATACTCTAATTCAAGAAATGCAAAGAAACAACCAAGGCTTCTTACTAATCTTCTTAGACAACTAACTGCTTTTGACAACGTAAACCACCAAATCCTCCTACAACGTCTACGCACCAACGGAATTCAAGGAACAGTGCTCAAATGGTTCACATCCTACCTCACAGACACCAGCAAATAAAGATTGGACAAAACACTTCCATCCCTTTCAAAAAGACACAAGGAGTCCCTAAAGGATCTACCCTCTCCAAGCTCTATCTCCGATCATACTTCTCAATCATTAGATCATATGGCCTCAGTCCACATCTACGTCGACGATATTATGATGTACGCACCAGTCAACATAAACCAACCTAATATATCTGCTCATCATGAATGTTTCACAAGTAACCAACTGGCTAAAAGACAACAACCTCCAGACCAATTACAATAAAACAGAAGCACTCTACATAATGAAAGATACCACCTTCATAACCCCCCCCCTTTCAATATCATTGAATAACATAACAATTAATACCCAGAATGAACTTAAAAACCCTCAGAATAACCCTCGATCAATACCTCCCATTCAAATCCCACATCAGCAAGATTGCCAAGACAATCTTCTACAAAACAAAAACACTTCAGCCCCTATACTCACTTCTGGAACCTTATGACTTCCATACTGTCCTGCAAGTCTCCGTAATACCTAACCTAGACTATTGCAATGCTATAAACCATGGTTTATCTCAATCCACACTCATGCCCCTCTAAACAGCACTTCACTCAACAGCCAGGACCCTACAAGCTGCAGCGAGACACAACCACATTACACCTATACTCAAGCAGCTCAATTGGCTACCACTAAGAGCCGCGTAAAATTCAAAACTATCATTCTAACACACAAAGCACTACACTCTGACCCCCGCCCACACCTCCACACACTACTCCAGACCTCCCAACCCCACAGATCCAGACACACATCCACGATGAACACCCTCACAATTCCCCACATCAAAATGAAATCTAACCAGCAAGCATACAAAATAACTTTTCAAATGTATGCTCCATCCACATGGAACAATCTACCAGACCAACTCAGGACTACAACGGATCTCAAGACCTTCAGGAAACATCTGAAAACCTACCTATTCTCAAAACATTTCAACCCTATCACCTAATCCGCTCCCCCCGAAGGGAACAAAACCAGACTGACTAATTTCCCACCATTATATATACCTCCTAATTGCATACAGTTATGTATGATCCCTATTACTGTTCCATGGTTGTAAATAGTTATCATGGTGCTGTTAACCACCTTGAGCCAGCGAAAGGCGATATATAAATACAGCTAAATAAAATAAATAAATAAAGGTTGGGACTACATAAGATAAACACAATATTACATAAAACTGCACACCCTATGACTGAAACTCCTTTGTGCAAATGAAGGTCTGAAATAAAAGATTTTATAGTACCTAGGGTATATCAACCCCCACCCAGATGGAAAAGGAAGCGTATTATAGTGTTAAATCTCTTACAGGAGCAACACACTATCAAGGATTCAGCTCAAGTTGAAAAAACTCAGCAGCCACGCTTTCAGCGTTTTTTGCATTCCTGCTTTTGTTGCAAAAGTCTAAGTTGCCATGGGAACACTGTAAACAACTTTGCCGATGCTAACAAATCATTTGGCTATAAGGAGACATGGGCAAAACGGATCTGCATTTAAAGCTTAATATAACTTAAATAACAATTGGCATATCAAGATCTGTGTCTCAATTGATCTAAAGGTGGAGCCACTCGAACCTATTACAGTATGTTAAACCTGACCACCGTCAGCACTGTGACGACCCAGAGGATCAAGAGCACCAGTTTACTGCTGCTCCTGTGTAAAGCGTAATTACTAACCTATAACAGGTGTTCTCCGGGGACAGCAGGAATCAGTCCTCACATATGGGTGACGTTGGCATCGACTGAGCCTGCGCAGTAATCATTTCCCAGCTTTCAAAGAAAGCCTTTGTGAGTCAGGCCGCGCATGCGCGGTCACCTTCCCACTCAAAAGTGCAATCTTACCTCAGTATGATGACAAGCTTACTCAAGCATAAAAAGAAAAAACAACTCCATGGGGAGGCAGGAAGGTTGTGAGGAGTGATTCCTGCTGTCCCTGGAGAACACCTGTTACAGGTGAGCAACTACAATTTCTCGGGGAACAAGCAGGAAGTCAGTCCTCACTTATGGGACTCTCAAGCTACAGGCTACCGAAAAAACTGTAGGAACAATGTACGACCCAAAAGGTGAACTGTGAAGGGTAGCAAGAAGTGCTGAAATGCTTGAAGTCCAGTGACGCAGCACCAACATTGACAACGGAATCCCTTTTCTGGTAGCCTGGACACAAAGGGCAGGAGGAAAGAAGTTGCACTATTCCCCAAAGAGGTGATAAAGTACTGCCTGGCCAAAGGCACTATTGCGCCGTGGGCTTTCCTATAAGCATTAGTGCGCTGCGAAGGTATGGAGCAAGGACCAGGTGGCGGCCTAGCAGATGTTCTGCAGGGGACCATGCGCAGATGAACGACCAAGGCAGTCATGGTGTGTACATTATGTGCAGTGACATAACACTCCAGAGAGAGTTCAGCCTGCTCGTAGGCTAAAGAGATGCAGTCTGAGAGAGGTGGAGAAGGTACTGCAACACCAGAGCCACCATGTCCGGCGCACCAAGCAGAGAACCTGTGCCATTTGAGGGCATAAGCCTTCCTAGTAGAGGCCTTGCGAGAGCTCAGCAGAATGTCCTCCACCTCAACCAGAAGGTTGAGAGGGGCCAGAGTCACCCTCTCAGCAGCCACACTCTCAGCACGAGGGACCCCAGCTTGGGGTGCAGGAGAGAGCTCCCCTCCTGAGATAGGAGTCCCGGGGTGGTCCCCAAGGGGATGGAGGCCTCCACCGTCAACTGCAGAAGCAGCGGGAACCATGGCTGCCTAGGCCACCGAGGAGCTATCAGGATGAGCGAGACCCTGTCACAGAGGGTCCTGAACAAGGTCTTGGCGATCATCGGTGTTGGAGGGAAGGCGTACATGAGGCCTTCTGACCATGAGATCAGTACCATGAGATCAAGTACATTCGTAGCAAAAAACCTGTGAGTCAGTTGGTCCATTAGATGATAAAGGGGTTAAAGGAGCACTAAGAGGCGACAAGGCAATAGCGAAGAGACTGAATGAATTCTTTGCTTCGGTCTTTACTGAGGAAGATGTAGGGATGTTACCCATGTCTGAAGTGGTATTTAAAGGTGCGGAAGAATTGAAGGAAATATCGATACATCGGGAAGATGTCTTACAACTATTAGATAAAGTGAAGAGTAGCAAATCCCATGGGCCGGATGGTATACATCCAAGGGTGTTGAAAGAACTGAAATATGAGATTGTAGACCTGCTATCAGTAATCTGTGAACTATCATTAAAATCATCTCTAATATCTGAAGATTGGAGGATCGCCAATGTAACACCAATTTTTAAAAAGGGTTCCAGGGGTGATCCGGGAAACTACAGACCGGTGAGCCTGACGTCAGTACCGGGAAAAATGGTAGAAACCATCATAAAGAATAAAATTACTCAGCATGTAGATAGTCACAACCTAATGGGAGACAGCCAACATGGCTTTAGACAAGGAAGATCTTGTCTTACTAATCTGTTATGTTTTTTTTGAAGGAGTGAATAAACAGGTGGACAAAGGTGAGTCGGTTGATATTGTGTATCTGGACTTTCAGAAAGCCTTTGACAAGGTCCCTCAACAGGGACTTTTGGCAAAACTAAAGAGTCATGGGATAGGAGGCAGTGTACTATTGTGGATCAGGAACTGGTTAAAAGATAGAAAGCAGAGGGTAGGGCTAAATGGCCAATTTTCCCAATGGAGAAAGGTGAATAGTGGTGTACCCCAGGGATCTGTGCTGGGTCCGCTGCTTTTTGACATATTCATAAATGACCTGGAAAATGGAATAACGAGTGAGGTTATCAAATTTGCAGATGACACAAAACTATTTAAAGTTGTTAAAACCCAAGAGGATTGTGAAAAATTGCAAGAGAATCTTGATAAATTGGAAGACTGGGCATCAAATGGCAGATGAAATTTAATGTGGACAAGTGCAAGGTTATGCACCTAGGGAAGAACAACCCAAACTATGGTTACACGATGCAAGGTTCCACATTAGGAACCACCACCCAGGAAAAAGATTTAGGCGTCATTGTGGATACCATGTTAAAACCCTCGGCCCAGTGTGCAGCGGCAGCCAAGAGAGCAAATAGAATGCTAGGTATGATAAGGAAAGGAATGGAAAATAAAACAAAAGATATTATAATGCCTCTATATCGTTCCATGGTGAGACCGCACCTTGAATATTGTGTGCAATTCTGGTCACCGTATCTTAAAAAGGATATAGCGATTTTAGAAAAGGTACAGAGAAGAGCCACCAAAATGGTAAAGGGGATGGAAGGATACTCCTATGAAGAAAGGCTAAAAAGGTTAGGGCTCTTTAACCTGGAAAAGAGACGGCTGAGGGGAGATATGATAGAAGTCTATAAATTAATGAACGGAGTGGAACGGGTAAACGTAGATCGATTGTTTACCTTATCAGAATATAGAAAGACTAGGGGACATGCAATGAAGCTACAGGGTAAACTATTTAAGACTAATAAAAGAAAATATTTTTTCACTCAACATGTAATCAAACTCTGGAATTTGTTACCGGAGGATGTAGTAAAGGCTGTTAGTGTAGCTGGGTTTAAAAAAGGTTTGGACAAGTTCCTGGAGGAAAGGTCCATAAACCATTATTAAGAAGTGACCGAAGATATCAATGCTTTACCCAGTACAAGCATTGTGGAACTTGTGTCTCTTGGGGAAACTGCTAGGTACATATGACCTAGATTGGCCACTGTTGGAAACAGAATACTGGGCTTGATGGACCTTGGTCTGACCCAGTATGGCATATCTTATGTTCTTATGAACACGTCCACTGCCACCCTGGAGGGGTGGGCATACCGGGAGCAGAAGTGGGGCAACTGAAAGTTGTCTGGACTGGCGAACAGGTCCATCACGGTTTCCCCCCAGAGCTGGAAAAGCCGATTGGCTACCCTGGGGTCCAGCTGCCACTCATGTGGCTAGAGAACTCTGCTGAGTCTGTCGGCCATCAGGTTGTTCTGGTCTAGCAGGTACACTGCCCGCAGGAGGATACCCTGTTGGATTGCATATGAGTGGAGGGTCAGTGCCTCCTTAAAAAGAACACAAGACCCCGTGTCCCCCTGTATGTTCATGTAGAACATCGCCACCTGGTTGTCCGTCTGGACCAGCACCGGCTGGTGACACAGGTGATGACCGAAGACCCTCAGGGCAAGGTGTATGGCCCGGAGCTCCAGGAGGTTGATCTGCTGGGTGCTCTCGTCTGGTGCCCTGAGTGCGGAGATCTCCACAGTGGGCTCCCAAGCCGAGTAGGGAGGCATCCATGGTGAGGACCCTTGAGTGGGGCTTGGGGCCTGAAAAGGCATGCCCGCTATGAGATACTGGGGTGACTGCCACCAGACCAGGAAGTTTGCCAACTGGTGGGTCACCGAAACATGGTCTCGGAGGAGCCTGTGGGCTTAGACCACTGGTCCCAGAGACACCACTGCGCCATCCTCATGTGGAGGCGAGTGTCCGGGGTGATGTGGATCGTGGAGGCCATATGTCCGAGGAGGTGCAGAAGAAGCCGGGCAGGCACCGAGGGACAGTGCTTTTTGTCCCGAGCTAGAGATCTGAGACGATTGGCTCAGTCCTTGGGCAAGAAGGCCTTTTACTAGAGAGCGTCGATCTTTGTCCCGATGAACTCCAGGCACTGTGTCGGGAGGAGGGGAGATTTGGGGTAGTTTATGACAAAGCCCAAGTGTTGCAGAACCTGGATGGTGCGTGCAGTGGCCTGCTGCACCTCTGAGGCTGTGCCTCCCCTTATGACCCAGTCACCCAGGTAGGAAAAAACGAAGATCCTCTGGAGCCGGAGAACTGCCAGGCATTTTGTGAAGACCCTTAGGGCAGAGGCTAGGCTGAAAGGGAGCACGCTTTATTGAAAGTGCCTGCCCCCTACTATGAATCGCAGCTACTGCCTGTGGTTGGGGTGGATGAGGGTGTGAGTATAAGCATCCTTGAAGTCTAAGGAGCATAGCCAGTCTCCCTGCTGGAGATATGGCAGCAATGTTCCAAGGGAGAGCATCTTGAACGTCTCCCTCACCAGGAATTTGTTGAGGTTGCGCAGGTCGAGGATAGGTTTTAGGCCCCCTGTCCTCTTTGGGGCGAGGAAGTATCTGGAGTAGAACCCCTTGCCCTTGAGGTGGTGGGACACCGGTTCTACTGCCTTGTCCTCGAGAAGATCTGCCAACTCCTTCAGAAGGTGGTCCCGGTGTAGGAGAGACCTGAGGGGCTCTCCCGGGAAATAAGGGGGAGGTTTCTGAGCCAGATGGAGGAGATAACCCTCCCTGACTACCCTTAGTGCCCAGGAATCAGTGGTGATGGCCACCCACCTCTAGGCATAGAGGGCCAGACATCCCCCTGTGGGCTGCTGCTCTCCTTGGGGTAGAGAGGCTATGCTCAAGGAATCAAAAGCTCCCCCCTGGCTGGGCTGGCGCCTGGGGTTTTGGAGCTTTCTGCTTATGCGGGCCATGCCCATGTCCCTTTGCCTGTTGATCCTGTTGGGGAGTCGGGGAGGCCTGATAGGGTGGGTAGTTTCGATAAGCAGTCCCCTTCCTTGGGCAAAAGGGCTTTTTACCTGAGCCCTTCCGTCGGGAGGGGCAGTGGTCTCTTAGAAAGCCTAGTCCTCGTCATGAACTCAGTATCCAGCTTAGCAGCCTTGCCGGACAAGGTTTGGCAAAGAGGTTCTCTCCTTGGCATGGGGCATTGACCAATTTGTCCTAAACCCACTGCTCGAGGTCAGACGACTGAAGCCAAGCTTGGCGGCGTGCACCGCTGCCCGCCGCGGCTACCCGGGCTGCTGACTCAAACCCGCCATAGGCTGCTAGAGACATGAATTTGGAGCACTCACAGACGGCCTTGGCCAGGCTCTTGAACCGCTAGAAAGGTTCCTCAGAGATACCAGCCGAGAACCCGGCGAGTTCCTTTGCCAGATTTCTCACGTATATGCCCATGTACAGCTGGTAAGCCTGCATGCGGCAGATGAGCATCGAGCCCTGGTAGCACTTTCTGTCAAGGGCCTCCAAGGTGCGGGCCTCCCTGCTGGGGGGCACCGAGGAGTGTGTCTTCTGGCTTTTCAGCCGACGCATGGCCACCTCCACCACCATGGAGTTATGCAGCAGTTGTGACTTCTGGAAACCCGGGCTCCTGCGGACCTGATACATCGAGTCGAGCTGTTTGCTCACCACCGGCACCAACGCCGAGTTCTCCCACATGAGCCGTTCCAGGATGGGAGGGATGGGCACCGTGAGCCATTCCTGCGGAGGGACCTCATACTGGAGGATCTCTAAATCATCCGCCCGTGGGTCCTCCTCTGACTTGGTCAGAAATGCCAGGGCCTTAGACATGTCCTTGACAAAGTCCAAGAAGCCCATGTCCTTGGGAGGGGACCACCGCCAAGGTTCCGAGACAGGAGAATCCGAAGGGACATCGAGGGCAACGGGTATCATCCTCTGTCTCCCATTCGGAGTAGTCCGTGGAGGACTCGTAGGAGGGCTGCTCCGCGGGCCTCGAGGGCCCTGATGTCCTATGGCTGGCGCCCGGTAAACTTGCTGGGGATGACCATGGTCCTGTTGAGCGGGACTCAGCGCGACCTCAGCCAAGGATTGACTCGAGACCGAAGGACCTCGAGGATCGGCTCGGCCTCCGGGCACCTCTTGGATGTCGAGGGCCCGGTGGTCGGGGCGGATGAACCAGTCGTGCCAGACAACAGTGCCCACTGCTGGTCCATGAAGGCAGACAAAAAGCGCTCCAGGGCTGCCATTCTGGACTCGACCAGAAGGCTCCGCAGCCTTCGGCGCGGGCCCGATGCCAGCTCCCACGAAGAGGAATCCTCGACGAGGATGGTGTCTGGGGACTGAGGCTGGTCCGTGGCCTGATTCTTCCAGGGGACCTTCGCAGGTCACTCCTTCTCCGACGCCTCGGATGAGCATCTTGGACTGCGGGACAGAGCCAGGGGAGCTCCCGGCTGGTCGGAACCATCCAAGGACGTTGCCTTCAAGGGTTTCTTCTTCTTCCTGGGTTCCCTCAAGGAAGACCCCCTTTCTGAGGATCCACAATGAGGCTCGTGTTCGAAGAATTACGCCCGAGACTTTGAGGCATCAGACGAGGCCCTGGCTTTCGGAGGCATCAGGGACTCGGGGAAAAACTTATCGCGCTGCTGCTGGCGGCTCGAGGGCCTTTTGCTGGACATCCTCTTGCAGAAACCGCAGGCCGCAGGATCATGGTCTGGCCCGAAGCAACGAAGACAGCAGTTGTGTGTGTCAGTCAAAGACATGATTTTAGAACACTAATCACACTTTTTAAAACCACTGGTAGCCATGGGGGAAAAAAGTACTCCTGCGAGGTTGAAGACCCTCCGGGCTGCCAGCGAGAGAAAAAAGGCACGAAAGGCGCGAGAAAAAGAAATAATGAAAAAACTACAAAAATGAAACTGAACCCAACACCAAGGTCGGTAGGCGGGAAGAGTACCGGTGCAATACCGGAGGCGAGTTGGAAACTCGGGGAACAAAATAATCAACTTTTCCCGGGGACAAGCCAGACAACATCTGAAGGGCTCTGCAGAAAAAAGGAGACTGAGCAAGATGGCACCCTTGGGCAGGAAAGGGACCAAGAACCCAAAGGCTTTCTTTGAAAGCTGGGGGGATGCTTCCGTGAGGGCTCCTTCGGTGCCAACATCACCCATATGTGAGGACTGACTTCCTGCTTGTTCCTGGAGAATGAGAAGAATTCCAGGGAGGACAATGCAGAAATTGGGAACGCCGTGAAAAGCGTAGTTACTCACCTGTAACAGGTGTTCTCCAGGAGCAGCAGGAATCAGTCCTCACATATGGGTGACGTCGGCGCCGACGGAGCCCTCGCGGAGCAATTTTCCCCAGCTTTCAAAGAAAGCCTTTGGGAATTGCAGCGCGCATGCGCGGTCCCCTTCCCGCCCAAAGGTGCCATCTTGGCCAGTCTGATGACATAGCGAAAAGACAGCAAAAAATTTGCAAAAACTAAATCATATGACTGCAACTCCACGGGGAGGAGGGAGGGTTGTGAGGACTGATTCCTGCTGCTCCTGGAGAACACCTGTTACAGGTGAGTAACTACGCTTTCTCCAGGACCAAGCAGGAAGTCAGTCCTCACATATGGGACTCCCAAGCTTAAGGCTACCGGAGACCCCAAGCACAAAAATGAGCTCCCTCTAGCTCAGCAGCACAGAAGGAAGGAATCTTCTCTGAGTAATCTCCAACCGGTAGCCCAACATCCGGGATGGAGAGTAGGAGTTGCTTAAACCTCGAAGAGATTACGGAGGACTGCCTGTCCGAAAGCACTGTCCCTGCGGGACTCCCTCTCGAGGCAGTAATGGGTTGCAAAAGTCTGGCTCGAAGACCAAGTAGCGGCCCGGCAGATGTCTGCCAATGGAACAGAGCGGAGGTAAGCCACTGACGCAGCCTTCGCCCTAACCTGATGAGCCGTGACTCGACTTTCCAACGAGAGGCCTGCCGCCGCATAAGTCCAAGCGATACAGTCAGCTACCCAGATGGACAGAGTACGCTTGGAGACCGGGAGCCCTAATTTATTAGGGTCGTAAGACAGGAAGAGCTGAACAGTCTTACGGTGCTCCCGCATACGATCCAGGTAGAAGTTCAGCGCCCTTCTACAGTCCAGGGTATGCAAGACCATCTCAGCTCGGCTGGAGTGCGGCCTGGGAAAGAAGGTCGGAAGCACCACCTCCTGATTGATGTGAAAAGGGGAGACCACTTTTGGAAGAAACTTAGGGTGAGTCCGCAGGACTACCCTGTTCTTGTAGAACCTAGTGTAAGGGGGATCAGACACTAGGGCCTGCAGTTCACTAACGCGTCTAGCGGAAGTGAGGGCTACCAGGAATAAGGTTTTCCAAGAAAGAAAACGGAGAGGACAGGTAGCCATGGGTTCAAAAGGCGGACAGGTGATCCGCTGTAAAACCACGTTCAGGTCCCAGTCGGGGGCTGGGGGGCGCAAAGGTGGTTTAAGGAGAAGGAGACCTCGGGAGAACCATGCCACGAGAGGGTGGCCGGAAAGAGGCCCGCCTTCCACCGGCACATGATGTGCAGAAATAGCACTGAGGTGAACTTTGACTGAGTTGGACTTCAGACCAAGACTGGAGAGGGAAAGCAAGTACTGCAAGACCACCGACACCGAGCAGGAGAAGGGGTCATGAGACTGCTGAGTACACCAGGTGGAGAAGCGACGCCATTTAAGGGCGTAGGATTTCCGGGTAGAGGGTCGCCTGGAAGCTAGCACGACCTCTTCCACCTCTGGAGGCAGCAGAAGGGGAGCAAGGACTACCCTTTCAGCAGCCAGGCCATCAGATGAAGAGATCTGAGGTTGGGGTGTAGGAGAGACCCCTGATCCTGGGTCAGGAGATCGGGTTGAAACCCCAGAGGCAACGGAGTATCTACCGCTAGTTGCATCAGAAGCGGGAACCACGGTTGCCTGGGCCACCGGGGAGCTATCAGGATTATCGAAGCCTTGTCCTGGAGAACCTTGAAAAGTGTTCGAGACACTAGCGGCATGGGAGGAAAGGCATACAGAAGGCGCGTGGACCATGAGAGCAGAAAAGCATCCGCCGCTACTCGGAGGGAATGCGGTCCCCGAGAGCAGAACCGAGGAAGTTGCCTGTTCAGAGGACTGGCAAAGAGATCCAGCGTGGGGAGGCCCCACCGGAGAAAGATCCTTTGAACCACCAACAGGTCCAATCTCCACTCGTGTGGTTGGAGGATTCTGCTCAGTTTGTCTGCCAGGTAATTTTCTTGACCTGGGAGATAGACAGCTTTGAGGAGGATTCCTCGGCTGACGGCCCAAGTGCAGAGCTTTTGCGCTTCCCGACAGAGAAGGAAGGAGCCCGTGCCCCCCTGTTTGTTCACGTAGAACATGGCCACTTGATTGTCCGTCTGGACGAGGACGGACTGGCGAGTGGTAAGGTGGGAGAAGGCCCGGAGAGCCAGGCGGATCGCTCTGAGCTCCAGGAAGTTGATCTGCTGGGCAGATTCCCACGGGGTCCAGAGGCCCTGAGTACATGTCCCTTGGCAATGTGCTCCCCAACCCAGGAGAGAAGCGTTGGTCGTCAGTACCTGAACAGGCGGAGGGGACTGAAAAGGCATTCCGAGCACTAGGTTGGGCAGATGAAGCCACCACCGTAGAGAAGAGACCAGCGGGCTGGAGATTCGTACTGAGTCCGCTAGTCTCCCCGAGGCCTGACGCCATTGTGAGCGAAGGCACCATTGGGCAGGCCGCATATTCAGGCGGGCATTGGGGGTCACATGGACCGTGGAAGCCATATGGCCGAGCAGTTTCAGAAAGTGCCTGGCCGAGACCCGGGAATGGCTGCGGAAGCGGCTGGCTAGAGCCATGAGCCGTTGTGCCCTGTCAAGCGGCAGAAAGGCGCGCGCTTGAAGCGTGTTTAACCTGGCGCCGATGAACTCGAGATCCTGAGAGGGGAGCAAAGTGGACTTTGCGAAGTTTATGACAAAGCCCAGGTACTGGAGCAGAGTCACAGTACGTTGCGTGGCGTGAGTGGCCTCCGTGGAGGACGGAGCTCTGATGAGCCAGTCGTCTAGGTAAGGGAAGACAAAGAGGCCTTGAAGCCGGAGATAAGCCGCCACCACTGCGAGACATTTTGTGAAGACTCGTGGTGCGGAGGATAGGCCAAAGGACAGTACTCTGTACTGGTAATGATTGCCCGCCACCACAAACCGTAGGTATTGTCGGTGGCTTGGGTGGATGAGGATGTGAGTATAGGCATCCTTTAGATCCAAGGAGCATAGCCAATCTCCCTGCTGGAGGTAAGGCAGCAGGATTCCAAGGGTAAGCATCTTGAACTTTTCCCTTTCCAGGAACTTGTTGAGGTTCCGCAAGTCCAGGATGGGTCTGAGGCCTCCAGTACGCTTTGGTTTCAGGAAGTACCGGGAATAGAAGCCTTGACCTCTCAGGTGGTGGGGCACCGGCTCCACCGCCTGTTCCTGAAGAAGACTTGCCAACTCTTGAAGGAGCAAGTCCCGGTGAAGAGGGGGTCGCAGAGGCTCCCCTGGAAAGTAGGGGGGAGGTACCTGGTGGAAGTGTAGAAGATAGCCCTCTCGGACTATATGGAGCACCCAGGTATCTGAAGTGATGTTGGACCACCTGTGGGCAAAGTGGACCAGCCGGCCTCCCGTGCTGAGAGGCACCAGCGGAGGGGGAGAGGCTATGCTGAAAGAGTCAAAAACCCCCACCCTGCGGAGCAGGGGCCGGTGGCGCAGGCTTGGGGGCTTGCTGCCTACGGGACCCGTTACCCCGTCCCTTGGCCTGCTGACCCTGTTGGGGAGCTGCTGAGGCCTGATAATGAGGGTAGTGTTTATAGGCAGCCGCCTTCCTCGGGTAAAAGGGCTTTTTCCCCGAGCCCTTCTTCTTCTGGGAAGGGGCAGAGGTTTTCCTGGAGAGCCGAGTCCTGGTGAGAGTCTCTGTCTCGAGTTGTGCAGCTTTCTCGTCCATAGGTTTGCCAAAGAGGTTTTCACCTCTGCAGGGGACATCGACCAACTTGTCCTGCACCCAGGGCTCGAGGTCGGAGGACTGAAGCCAAGCCTGTCGGCGGGCCCCGATGCCGGCTGCGGCTACCCGAGCCGATGCCTCAAAGCCATCGTAGGCTGCTCGAGAGATAAACTTTGAGCACTCCCGAATACCGGTGGACAGGGCCAGGAACCTCCGCAAAGGTTCCTCGGAGAGACCAGCAGAGAATCCGGCTATCTCTTTAGCCAGGTCCCTGAGATACATGCCCATGTAGAGCTGGTAAGTCTGGACCCGACAAGCAAGCATAGAGCCCTGGAAACACTTCTTACCGATGCCATCCAGGCTACGGGCTTCCCTGCCGGGAGGCACCGAGGAGTGCATCTTCTGGCTCTTGAGCCTATGCATGGTCGATTCCACCACCATGGAATGGTGCGGCAGCTGTGCTTTTTGGAAGCCAGGGCTCTTGCGGACTCGATATATGGCATCGACCCGCTTGCTTAATACCGGCGACGACGCCGGGCTCTCCCACATGCAGAAGAGAAGTCGTTCCAGCATCGGAGGAACCGGTACAGTAAAATGCTCCTTTGCGGGAGAGTCATACTGGAGGGCATCGAGCTCTTCGGCTCGAGGCTCCTCCTCGGGATCCGCAGGGAAGGCCAAGGCCTTGGCCATATCCCTCACGAAGTCCGAGAACCGTGCATCCTCCGGGGGGGACTGTCTCCGAGGTTCGGACTCGGGGGAGTCCGAAGGGATACACCGAGTCCGAAAAGAATCAGGTGACTCTTCCACCTCGGATTCCCAGGCGGACTCCTCGGAGGAGGAGTCGAGCGGCTCAGGCCGGGCGGGCACAGATGCCGTCCGCCCCGACGCCGAGGGAGTCGGCGTCGACGACCTCGGCCCCAAACGGGAGGCCGAAGGGGACCTCGACCGAGGATCGACTCGAGCCCGCATGGACTCGAGGATCGGCTCGGTCTCCGGGGTCGACTTAGACGTCGACGTCCTGGCGGTCAGGGCAGAAGCGCCAGCGAGGCCAGCGATCAATGCCCGCTGCTGGTCCATGAAGGCAGCCAGGCTGCTCTCCAAGGCCGTCAACCTGAGTCCGGACTCAGGAGACCCAGCAGCCCCCGACTCGGGCCCCGACGGCGTCGGGCCCGACGTCGGACCCCTCGGAGGCGAGTCCACGAGGACAACAGGACTTACGTGAGCAGACGAGTCCATCTCCAGACGAGGCTGTTTGGACGGCCGCTCCAGCTCCAAAGACCCGGGACGGCTATCGGGGCTATGCGACCTGGCCCTCGCGGAGCCAGGAGCGTCCACCGACGCTGTCCTCGCGGGTTTCTTCCTCCGATGATGCTCCCGGGTAGGAGACCCCCTCTCAGAGGAGCTCCGACGGTGTTCAGAGTCAGATTCCCTGGACACCGACGCCTCTGACGAGGTCCGGGTACGGCTGGGGTCAGAGAAGATTCTCTCCCTCTGATGCTTCCGACTCCGCAAGGATTTGGCGGACATCTTGCCACAGGCTCCACAGATCATTTCTTCATGATCTGGGCCCAGGCAACGGAGGCAGCAATCATGTATGTCAGTAAGAGACATAGGTTTCTTACACTTAACACACTTTTTAAAGCCACTGGCGGCCATCGGGGGAAAAAGGGCCCCTGCGAGGTCGAACGTTCGTGCCGCCAGGGAAAAGTGAAAAAAGCGCGAATTTGTCACTAAGGACAGAAAAAACCGAAAAGAAGGGGAGGCCTCGCAACCGGCGTCGCGAGGCCGGACGGAAAAGGGACCGGCGTCGAACCGAAGAAAATAATAAAGAAAAATTAACTTTTCAGCGGTGACTAGTAGACAGCATCTGTAGGGCTCCGCGGAAAAAAGAAGACTGGCCAAGATGGCACCTTTGGGCGGGAAGGGGACCGCGCATGCGCGCTGCAATTCCCAAAGGCTTTCTTTGAAAGCTGGGGAAAATTGCTCCGCGAGGGCTCCGTCGGCGCCGACATCACCCATATGTGAGGACTGTTTCCTGCTTGGTCCTGGAGAAAGAATATTCCCTCCATCCATGGTTGAAAGGCTTAGCCTCAGGCGCTTAAGAGAAGGGGAGTGATCAGTAGAATAAAAGCTTGAGATCATCCTCCTTCATCGCCCCGACTACTGCCTCCTGCAGAGAGGATAAGGCAGCCCGGGTCACCTGAATCTCCCTGCTGTGAGAGGAGAGACAGGCCCTCCAAGGGCGAGTCAGAGGCTTCCATGCACGAATCACAGAAACTAGAATCCAGCGCCGTAACTCTCTGCAGACCATGTAGCGTTTCTTAGAAGCAAGGCAGTGTGCCCTGTGCCAACGTGAATCTCAGATGCTGCTAACAGCCTGGCTTCACAGGCTTAGGGCACACCGATGAGCAAAGCTGCAGTATGTGTGATACGGCTGTGCAGAATTAAAGTGCATACTTAATGCATACAGCATAGTAAGATGCATACCAAGTATGTGAAGTGTGGCTAACATGAGCAGGCAGCTCAACAAGGCAGGAAAACAGACACCCCGAATCGCTCAAACCCGATGTATGCACTGCCCCACAAAACAAGTCAGCAGTTTTGGTACCTACCCCAAAGGAGCCTAAGGCAGGCAAACTATGCTGGTCTCAGTGCTATTCCCCTGCTGCCAGAGCCTGCAGGCATATACCTCTGAGAAGCCTTCTTCTAATCTTTGAGGCAGAGTTGGGGGAAGGAGGAGAGGGGCACTGAGGTTGTGTGAAGCTTGAAGGATCCTTTTCAGAACTCCTTTCCAAAACTTCTGGCTACTCAACTGGCCCTTAGTAGTATAAGAACGAGGAGCAGAACAAGACCCCTTCTCCGTAGAGCGTTATGTTATGTTATTCTTTATTTGATATACCGCATATCGACAAAACCTATGCGGTTTACATTAAAATATAAATTTACATAAAACACATATCCTAGAAAAAGAATTCCATACTGAACAGAAAAGATACACTAAAACCAGCTACACTAAAACCAGATACATAAACCAACTAAAAACAGATTCAATAAAACATACACAAGAGATACATAACAAACTAAAACTAAAAACAAACTAAATAAAAACATACAACCAAAAGAGCACTAGTTTTAAGAGTAACTCTAGTAGAGTCCCAGCAACATGCTCTAGTGAGAGAGTCATCTCAAGAATGGTTGCTCATGAGCAAACCCAATCTCTCTGAAAACATATTTTAGATTTGATCAGAGCTGTAAAAATGCACATCCACCGTCTGCTGTAGACAGAGAAACACTGAAGTGTACCCCTAGTTGTACTGACTATAATAGCAGGATGAGGTCATAAGAAGCCTCTGGAATATTTTCTGTCTCCACATCTGTTGGTATGGGGACACAGCCACTTGTCTGGACTGGTCTAGCAGGACAATATGGAAATGAGTATTAGGTGAATGCTCTCAAGACCAAACAGAGTAGTTACTCACCTGTAACAGGTGTTCTCCAGGAGCAGCAGGAATCAGTCCTCACATATGGGTGACGTCGGCAGCCCTCGTGCGGAGCATTTCCCCAGCTTTCAAAGAAAGCCTTTGGGAATTGCAGCACGCATGCACGGTCCCCTTCCCGCCCAAGGGTGCCATCTTGCTCAGTCTGATGACATAGCTAAAAGACAGCAAAAAATTAGCAAAATAAATCATATGACTGCAACTCCAAGGGGAGGAGGGAGGGTTGTGAGGACTGATTCCTGCTGCTCCTGGAGAACACCTGTTACAGGTGAGTAACTACTCTTTCTCCAGGACAAAGCAGGAAGTCAGTCCTCACATATGGGACTCCCCAGCTTAAGGCTACCGGAGACCTCAAGCCGAAAAATGAGCTCCCTCTAGCTCGGCAGCACGTAAGGAAGGAATCTTCTCTGAGAACGCCCCCGACCGGTAGCCCAACACCAGGGCTGGAGGGTAGGAGTTGCCTAAACCCCAAAGAGATTATGGAGTACTGCCTGTCCGAAAGCACTGTCCCTGCGGGACTCCCTCTCAAGGCAGTAATGGGCTGCAAAAGTCTGGCTTGAAGACCAAGTAGCGGCCCGGCAGATGTCTGCCAACGGAACAGAGCGGAGATGAGCCACTGACGCAGCCTTCGCCCTGACACGATGAGCCGTGACTCGACCCTCCAACGAGAGGCCGGCTGCCCCATAAGCCCAGGCGATACAGTCAGCGACCCATATGGACAAAGTACGCTTGGAGACAGGTAGCCCCAACTTATTGGGGGCAAAAGAAATGAAGAGATGAACAGCCCTCCGATGCTCCCGAGTACGGTCAAGGTAGAAGGACAACACCCTCCTACAGTCCAGGGTATGCAGGACCATCTCAACCCGGTTGGCATGCGGCCTGGGAAAGAAGGTCGGAAGAACCACCTCCTGAATGAGGTGAAGAGGGGAGACAACCTTAGGAAGAAACTTAGGGTGAGTCCGTAAGACTACCCTATTCCTGTAGAACCTAGTGTAAGGGGGATCAGACACTAGTGCCTGCAGTTCACTCACTCGCCTAGCAGAGCTACCAAAAACAAGGTTTTCCAGGAGAGAAAACGGAGAGGGCAGGTAGCCATAGGTTCAAAGGGCGGACAAGTAATCCGCTGTAAGACCACATTCAGATCCCACTCAGGGGCTGGTGGACGCAAAGGAGGCTTAAGCAGAAGGAGGCCTCTGAGAAAACGAGCCACCAAAGGGTGGTTGGAAAGAGGCCTGACAGAGTTGGACTTAAGGCCTAGATTGGAGAGGTAAAGCAAATATTGCAATACTACCGCTACCAAGCACGAGAAGGGATTCTCGCTGTGCTGAGCACACCATGCGGAGAATCTACGCCACTTAAGAGCGTAGGATTTCCTGGTGGATTGCCGTCTAGAGGCTAAGACTACATCTTCCACCTCTCGAGGCAGTAGTAGGGGAGCCAGGACTACCCTTTCAGCAGCCAGGCCATCAGATGAAGGGACTGGAGGTTGGGGTGCAAGAGTCCCCTGATCCTGAGACAGGAGATCGTGCTGAAACCCCAGAGGAAGAGGGGTGTCCACCGCCAGTTGCAGCAGAAGCGGGAACCACGGTTGCCTCGGCCACCTGGGGGCTATCAGGATCATTGAGGCCCCGTCCTTGATGACTTTGAACTGTGTTCTGGACACTAGTGGCGTGGGAGGAAACGCATACAGTAGGCCTGTGGACCACGAGATCAGAAACGCATCCGCTGCTACTCTGAGAGGATGCGGTTGTCTGGAGCAGAATCTCGGGAGGTGCCGGTTCAGAGGACTGGCGAAAAGATCCATGGTGGGGAGGCCCAATATGAGAAAGATCTGCTGAACCACCAACGGGTTCAATCTCCATTCGTGTGGTTGCAGGATCCTGCTCAGTCTGTCCGCCAGGTAATTTTCTTGACCTGGGAGGTAGACAGCCTTGAGGAGGATTCCGTGATTGACGGCCCAAGAGCACAGCCGTTGTGCCTCCTGACATAGAAGGAAGTAGCCTGTGCCTCCTTGTTTGTTCACGTAGAACATGGCAACCTGATTGTCCGTCTGGACTAGTACAGACTGGTGAGAGGCGAGGTGGGAGAAGGCTCTCAGAGCTAGGCGTATCGCCCGTAGCTCCAGGAAGTTTATCTGTTGAGCAGCCTCCCAAGGGGTCCAGAGACCCTGAGTACATGCCCCTTGGCAATGTGCTCCCCAACCTAGAAGAGAAGCATCTGTCGTCAGCACTTGAGAATGCAGAGGGGATTGAAAAACCACTCCGAGTACCAGATTCAGAAGATGAAGCCACCATTGCAGAGAGGAGACTAGCAGGTCGGATATTCTTACTGAGTCCGCTAGGCTCCCTGTGGCCTGATGCCACTGAGTGCGAAGGCTCCACTGAGCAGGCCGCATGTGCAGGCGGGCATTGGGGGTGACATGAACCGTGGAAGCCATATGGCCGAGTAGTCTCAGGAATTGCCTGGCAGAGACCAGGGAATTGCTGTGAAACTGCCTGGTCAGATCCATCAGCCTGTGGGCTCTGTCCACTGGCAGAAAAGCCTTCGCCTGAAGAATGTCCAGCCTTGCTCCTATGAATTCTAAGTTCTGGGACGGGAGCAAAGTGGACTTTGCGAAGTTTATGACAAACCCCAAGTGCTGAAGCAGAGCCACAGTGCGAAGGGTGGCTTGATTGGCCTCCTGGGAAGACTGGCCCCTTATGAGCCAGTCGTCCAGGTACGGAAACACAAAAAGACCTTGAAGCCTTAGATAGGCCGCCACCACTGCCAGGCACTTGGTGAACACCCTGGGAGCGGAGGTCAGGCCAAAGGGCAGTACTCTGTACTGATAGTGGTTTCCTCCCACAACAAATCTGAGATATTGTCTGTGGTCTAGATGAATAAGGATGTGAGTATAAGTATCCTTTATATCTAAGGAGCATAGCCAATCTCCCTGCTGGAGGTAGGGCAGCAGGATTCCAAGGGTAAGCATCTTGAATTTTTCCCTCTCCAGGAACTTGTTGAGGTTGCGCAAGTCTAGGATGGGTCTGAGGCCTCCTGTTCTTTTTGGTACCAGAAAGTACCTGGAATAAAAGCCGTGACCTCTCAGGTGGTGGGGCACAGGTTCCACAGCCTGTTCCTTTAGTAGACTTGCTAACTCCTGAAGGAGTAGGTCCCTGTGCAGAGGGAGTCTTGGAGGCTCCCCTGGAAAATAGGAGGGAGGTACCTGGTGAAAATGGAGAAGATAGCCCTTTTGGACTATATGAAGCACCCAGGTATCTGATGTGACGGCTGACCACCTGTGGGCAAAGTGGGCCAGCCGGCCTCCTGTGCTGAGAGAAGCCAGCTGAGGAGAAGAGGCTATGCTTTCTGAGTCAAAAACCCCCACCCTGCTGAGCAGGGGCCGGTGTTGGTGGCTTGGGGGCCTTCTGCCTACGGAGCCCATGACCCTGCCCCTTGGCCTGCTGACCCTGTTGGGGAGCTGCAGAGGCCTGATAATTAGGGTATTGTTTATAGGCAGATGACTTCCTCGGGTAAAAGGTCTTTTTTCCCGAGCCCTTCTTCTTCTGAGAAGGGGCAGAGGTTTTTCTGGACAGCCTAGTCCTGGTCAGAGTCTCGGTCTCGAGTTCTGCAGCCTTTTCAGCCATGGGCTTGCCAAAGAGGTTTTCACCTCGGCAGGGGACATCGACCAACTTGTCCTGTACCCATGGCTCGAGGTCGGATGACTGTAGCCAAGCCTGTCGGCGGGCACCGATGCCGGCCCCGGCTACTTGGGCCGAAGCCTCGAAGCCATCGTAGGCTGCTCGAGAGATAAACTTCGAGCACTCTCGAATACCGGTGGACAAGGCCTGGAACCTCTGCAAAGGTTCCTCGGAGAGACCAGCAGAGAACCCGGCAATCTCCTTTGCCAAGTCTTGGAGATACATGCCCATGTAGAGCTGGTATGTCTGGACACAGCAAGCAAGCATAGAGCCCTGGAAGCACTTCTTACCGAGGGCATCCAGGTTCCGGGCCTCCCGGCCGGGAGGCACCAAGGAGTGCATCTTCTGACTTTTCAGTCGATGCATGGCGGTAATTGTGTCTTTTGGAACCCGGGGCTCTTGAGGACTCGATAGATGGAATCAACCCGCTTGCTTAACACCGGCGTCGAGGCCGGGGTCTCCCACATGCGGAAGAGCAGCTGCTCCAGCATCGGAGGAACCAGTACAGTAAAGGCCTCCTTCGGGGGAGTCATACTGGAGGGTCTCGAGCTCCTCGGCTCGAGGCTCCTCCTCGGGATCCGCGGGTAAGGCCAAGGCCTTGGCCATATCCCGCAGAAAGTCCGAGAACCGGGTATCCTCCGGTGGGGATCATCTCTGAGGTTCGGACTCCGGCAAGTCCGATGGGACACACCGATAGGTGTCGGGTGACTCTTCGTCCTCCATCTCCCAGCCCGACTCCTCGGAGGAAGTGTCGAGCGGCTCCGGTCAGGCGAGCACTAATGCCCTCTGCCCCGACGCCGAGGGTACCGGCATCGACGACCTCGGTCCCAAACGGGAGGCCAAGGGAGACCGTGGCCGAGGATCGACTCGAGCCTGCATGGACTCGAGGATCGGCTCGGCCTCCGGGTTCGACTTGGACGTCGATGTCCAGTGGTCGGGGCAGATGCACCGGTGAGACCGGCGATCAATGCCCGCTGCTGTTCCATGAAGGCAGCGAGGCTGCTCTCCAAGGCCGTCAACCTGAGTCCGAGCTCAGGAGACCCAGCGGGGCCCGACGTCGGCTCCCTTGGAGGAGAGTCCACGAGGACTACAGCACTCACGTGTCCAGGAGACTCCATCTCGAGACGAGGTTGCTTGGCAGGCCTCTCCGACTCCGAAGACCCGGGACGGCTATCGGGGCTATGCGACCTGGCTCTCGAGGAAACAGGAGCGTCCACTGACGCCGCCCTCGCGGGTTTCTTCTTCCTGCGCTGTTCCCGCGAAGGAGACCCCCGCTCAGAGGAACCTCGACGCTGCTCGGGGCCGGAGTCCCGAGACGTCGAGGCCTCTGACGAGGTCCGGGCCCGTCTGGACGCGGAGTCAGAGAAGATCCTATCCTTCTGGTGCTGCCGACTCCTCAACGCCTTCGAGGACATTTTGCCACACGGACCACAAATCATCGGGTCATGATCGGGTCCGAGGCAGCGGAGGCAGCAGTGTGTGTCGGTAAGAGACATATGTTTCTTACACCGATCACACTTTTTAAACCCGCTGGCAGCCATCGGGGGAAAAAGGGCCCCTGCGAGGTCAAAAGACAGGGCTGCCAGTGAAAAAAGAAAAAATGGCGCGAACGCTAGTCACGAAGGACAAAAACCGAAAAAGGAGAGAGTGGGCTCGATACCGGTGTATCGGGCCCAGGCGGGAAAAGGATCCGGCGTCGAACCGAAGGAGAAGTACAAAAAAAAGGGAAATCAACTTTTTCCTCGGCGAAAAATGAACTACGTCCGTCAGGCTCCACGGAAAAAAGAAGACTGAGCAAGATGGCACCCTTGGGCGGGAAGGGGACCGCGCATGCGCGCTGCAATTCCCAAAGGCTTTCTTTGAAAGCTGGGGAAATGCTCCACACGAGGGCTCCGTCGGCGCCGACGTCACCCATATGTGAGGACTGACTTCCTGCTTGGTCCTGGAGAAACCACAAATATGATTTCTTTTTTAAACACACTCCTGTGGTGCCCTGTTTTCATTTCAAAGAAATATCAGGTCATTGCCCATTGTATTAGGTGTACAGAAACTACCATCATAAAAGTATAAATTACTGTTAGTATCTACAACAGGACCACAATGTCCTATGGAGAGGCTTATTTCTACCAGAGGAGGAATTGGGTAAACAGACTCTGCTTCTCATGCTAAAAAACCACTTTGCAGAGTACATTGCTGCTAACGCAGTTTATTTAAACATGACCACATTATTTGCTACTGTTATATAGTTTCTGGCTATATTAAAAAATATATATATAGTTTGGATCACATCACTATGGCCAAATTTACACTGACATTTCAAACTAGATTTAAAAATAGTTTTATGCATTACCTTGCTAAGTTTTGAAGGACTTTTACAGGCTTTCCGAGAAATGTCTGGGGATGGACATTCCTTTGTGCTTGTGGGCTCCAGGTTTTCAGCATAAGGTTCTGCAAAGTGAAAAAATCATCATCATGAATTCAGGGTAATATGGTTTCCATTGCTTCTTTTGAAGGACATCATGCTTTTAGCTATTTTACCCAACAAAAATATTTCCAGAAATTTAAAGTATACACCAAATACTACTACTACTACTAATCATTTGTATAATGCTACAAGGCATACGGAGTGCTGTACATATAGATGTAATACACAGTCCCTGCTCATCAGAGCTTACAATCTAATCAAGACAAAAAACATAGCGAAACTGGGAACTAGAGTATGATAAGATACACATAAGTAGTGGACAAGAGAGTGAAGAGCATCAGGATCCAAAAGCAGTGTGAAAGAGGTGGGCTTTTAGCCTGCATTTTAATAGGGCTAGAGAAGAAGCCTGACACACTGACTCACAGTACTTAAAGTCCAATAGACCACAAAAGTCACATGGCTTGTTCCTGGTCTTTCTAGAACTGTGGTATTCATGGATGACTGAACACAGCATCAGCATCAACAATATTCCAAATATCTATCTAGCTTTACCATCCATAGAAAGATCTTGTTTTTACATCTTATATAAAACCTAGAAAGCATCTTTTCTTCCTCTATTTTTACGATGTTGCTGCTGCATACGCACATTCCTTCCAGCTTTTTTCATGGTGACTTCTCAATCCACTACAACCTACTTAGGCCTCAGCCACTACCACTCTATTTGCATACATCTCCCAGCTTCCTCTATGGTGATTGCTAATGCATGACTTGGTGCAAGTGGTAAGGGTAGTGGGGCTGTGTGGCAATTGTGATCATAATGCAATCAAATTTGGCAAAAATGATTGCAGAGGAGACATTAAGGAGAATTACTATAGTAGTACTTAACCTTTAAAAAGGGAAACTATAACAAATGAGGAATTATCTTTCTCTTTATTCATTGCTTTATATACCGCCCACGCCGAAATACCAGAGCGGTTTACAATATAAAAATCAAAATTAGAGGCTGCAGAAAAGGGAAACAGAACTCCACTGGTTGGAAAGGAAAGGGATAGAGCCAAGTGTAAAGATGAGCAGACAGATACAAGACTCGGAGGAACAGACTAACAGGGGGGAACAAACTATGTAGGAAGCTAGGGGGGGACAGGAGGGGAGGAGGAAGATGGGGTCAGGTCGAAGGCAGTACAGAAGGGTCTTTAGGCCAGCCTTGAATCTGACAAAGGAGGGTTCAAGGCGGAGGGCGGGAGGGAATGAATTCCAGAGCCTGGGGCCAAGGAAGAAAAAAGCAGCGAAATGGGTAGATTCTAGGCGCGCAAGGGAAGGGGAGGAACATGCGGTTGGCATGGATGGATCAGAATGAGTGTTGGGTAGTGTGAAGGTGAGCCAAATTGGAGAGGTACTGGGGGACACTGGTGTGAATAGCTTTATGGACGAAAGTGAGTATTTTAAACTGGATCCTGTAGGACACGGGAAGCCAGTGGAGACGGATGAGAAGGGGAGTGATGTGGTCGAAACAGGTAGCGTGTGAGAGGATCCGGAGCTGCAGTATTTTGAATGAGCTGAAGCCTGCGCAGTTGATACTGGGGGAGTCCGGCAAGATAGATGTTACAATAGTCTAAACAAGACATGACAAGGGAGATGAGCAGAGTGGTCAGGGAAGAAACAGGGAGAAAAGGACGGACAGCACAGATTTGCCTTAGAGGGTGAAAGGATCATCGAATCATAGAAGAAATATGTTCCTGAAATGACAGAGCAGAGTCCAAAGTGACACAGAGGTAACGGAGGGAAGAGACGACAGGAATGGGGGAGGAGGAGGAGAGCAACGGAGTGATAGTGGGAATGCGTCTGCCGAAGGTGAACCATATGGCCATGGCTTTGGAAAGGTTAACATGAATGTAATTAGTGGATATCCATGAATCAATGAAGGAAAGACAAGAATTAAGGGAGGTGAGATCTGGGTGAGACAGGGTCTGTGTGGTATAGGAGGAGAAACTAAACGGAATGGCTGAAAAGTTTAAAAGTCTGCAAGTGATATGGTTAATAAAAATAACATTTTGGAAGCCCAGACCAAACATATTCCATGCAGAGGAAAAGGCTGAAAGAATGCCAAATGATTGCCAGCGTAACTGAATGGTCAGGTGAAAGGCTATTAAGGCCAAAATAACTTCTTTCAATAAAACGGAAAGTGAATCAAAATGAAGAAAATAGGAAAGAGCATAAATATTGGCAAGTTAGATATAAAGTTTTAATAAGGTAGGCCAAAAGAAAATTTGAGAAGCAGCCCACCAAAAACTGAAAAAAAAAATACTTCTAATAAAAGAGACTCTCTCCAGGAGGGCAAAGCAATGGCAGAAAAATTAAATTCATTCTTTGGTTTGGTTTCTATTGAGAATCATGTCTGAGGTATCTTTATGCCTGAAACATTCTTTAATGGTGATTTATTTATTTGTTTGTTTATGTATGTGATTTTTATACCACCATATCAAGAATCATAGTGGTTTACATAAAACAACTGAATTACATTGAACAAGATAGTGATAACATATAACTAACAAACAATCAGAGATATATACATGATTTGAATACCAGAAAACTATTTACAATTAGTCTGTTCTTGATGACTCATGTGCTTTCAATATTATGCATTTTGTGATGATTCAATGAACTGAAGCATATCACAGAGAATCTGGAAAAGCAACAGAGAAACTGACAAAATAAGGAGTAGCAAATCGCCAGGCCCATATGATACACACCCCTGAGTTCTGATTAAAAATAACCACTCAACTAGCAATCTGTAATCTACCATTAAAATCAACTACAGAACCGGGAGGCAGGCCAATGTAATACCAGTTTACAAAATGGGCTTCAGGTGATCCTGGAAACTACAAATTGGTAAGCCAGATGTGCATGCTCACCTGCAACAGATGTTCTCCAGGGACAGCAGGAATCAGGTCTCACATATGGGTGACATTGGCGCTGACAGAGCCCACGCGGAAGCATCTACCTAGCTTTCAAAGAAAGCCTTTGGGAGATGCCCCCACGCATGTGTGGTTTTCTTCACGCTCAAGGGTGCTATTTTGCTCAGTCAGATGACATGGCTAGGACGGTAGTAAAAATAAGACAAGGTAGGGAGGCAACTCCTAGGGGAGGAGGGAGGGCTGTGAGGACTGATTCCTGCTGTCCCTAGAAACACCTGTTATAGCTGAGTAACTACGTTTTCTCCAGGAACAAGCAGGAAGTCAATCCTCATATGGGACTCCCTAGCTCCAGGCTGCCAAGGACCGAACCACGACAACACCAATGGCGACCAAGTTGGGTAGCCGTAAGCTGCAGATGAGTCCCTCCTGAGAGACTCTGCAAGACCGTAGCATCCAGTGGCACTATCAGTCTAGTAGCCTGAACACAGAAGGGTTGGAGGGCAGGACTGCCTACAACCCGAACAGATTGCGGAGTACCGCCTGGCCGAAGGCACTATTCCAACGAGACTCACTTTCCAGGTAGTAGTGAGCTATGAACATATGGATTGAAGACCATGTGGCGGCTTTGCAGATCTCCGTCACCATCTCATGCGATGCACTGTAATCCGGGGTCCAGGGAGAGCCCAGCTCACTCATAGGTGAGGTCAATACAGTTCGTAATCCAAGTGGACAGAGTTCACTTAGTCACAGGATGCCCCAGTCTGCTGGGGTTGTAGGAAACGAAAAGCTGAGGAGCTTTGTGATGACCCTGGGTCCTCTGTAGGTAGAAGGACAGGGTCCATTTGCAGTCCAGTATATGGAGTATCGTTTCCTCCTGACCGGCATGAGGCTGCGGGAAAAAAGTGGGAAGGACCACCTCTTGGTTGAGGTGGAAAGACTATACCACCTTTGGGAGGAATTTGGGTCGAGTGCGGAGCACCACCCTGTTCTTGTAGAATCTTGTGTATGGTGGCTCTAGCTAGAGGTTCGAATGGTGTCCTGGTGAGCTGTGAGAGCACCACAATGAGATTTCATTCCGCCGTTGGGGTACGGATGGGGAGCTTAGATAGCAGAAGGCCCTTGAGGAACCGAGACACAAGGGGCTGACCCAAGAGAGGTTTCCCTTCGATAGAGTAGTGGTGTGCAGCAATCCCACTCAGGTGCACTCTCACTGAGTTGGACTTCAGTCCAGTGTTCGACAGATCAGTAGGTATTGGAGCACTAGTTGCACCGAGCAGGTAAACAGGTTCTCCTATCTCTCCGCACACTATATCAAGAATCTACACCACTTAAAGGCGTATGCTCATCTCGTGGAGGGCTTGCAGGAGGCCAACAGGACCTCCTCGAACTCTTGTGGGAGGATGAAAGGGGCCAAGGCTACTCTTGGATAATAGGAGGCCCCGGAAGAACTTGTAGACCAGGGGCTGGCCTGAGAGGGGTTTTCCCTTGACAGGGTGGTGGTGAGTGGCTATCGCGCTCACGTGCACCCTCACAGAGTTAGACTTCAGCCCGGTGTGTGACAGGTGCAGTAGGGACTGACGTACTGTAGCAGCTGATAAGCATGCAATAAATAATACCAGGAGTCAGTTCAAAGATCCAAGCCAATTTATTGTGCACAGGCTCAGAGAGTCAAGCTTCAAAAAGGACTGAGCAACATTCTTACAGAGACATACTCATTTATACATTTTTCTTCCGCTTGATACATGCAGACTTTCTATTGGTTCCAACGCCCCCTGCACCTGTCCAATCAGGGACTCTCTCTCGGCCTAACACCCTGTTCCCCCCTTCTCAGGCTATTCTAACAAAGGCTCAGTTTCTAGACATAAACACATCCCTACTACAAGGTCATTTCTAGGCTCAGAGAATGTGAGAATGCAAAACACTGGAACATATCTATCATCAGCATAAAATAATTGAATAAGGATTAACACAAACTTATCAAAAGCAGTTTAGAGCGGTTTAAGGCAGATCCTCAGACCTTCACTGACTTTGATCTTTCTCAGCACTACTATTTCTAGGTGGGGGTGGGGACTCAGACCTAGCTTGCAGGCCTCTCATACATGTACAGGCTATTATATAGGCCATGGCCTACCACATTCCCCCCTTTGATTATTCTCACCCGCAAGTTAGAAAGGGTGAGAATTAAATCACATATTATACTCGTGTAACAGCATCATCTTGGGGTATAGGGTAATATTGCCACATAGCTAATACTTTTGTAGTCACCTTCCTTTCTACAGTGTTATCAACGGCTGCTGACTTCACTTGACTGTGATGAATCCAGGGTTCGAGTTCTGCAACTTCAACTGCAGTTGGGGTTAATAGATGACAACATAAGGTCCCTTCCAATGCGGTGCCAACGGTGTCTTTCTCCACCCTTTGATCCACACCGAGACGCCAGGCTTGAGAGGATGCAGGAGTTCTGTTAGATGGATGGGCAGCTGAGCTTGTATCCATGTCTGAAGACTCTGCAAAACAGAACTTAAAACCAATAGTTCTTGTCTAGTAATTTCATCTAATCTGTTGCATATCTCCTTTTATTCCTTGTGCAATAAGCGGGGGTCGCCCATACAGAATCTCAAAAGGGGAAACTCCTAAAGACTTAGTAGGGGCTAAGTATATCCTAAGAAGGGCTATAGAAAGAACTCAGAACTGGGGCCACTTCAGGTGAACCTCTTGACAAAGATTAGATAACTGTGATTCCAGGGTTCTATTCATACGGTCTACTCTTCCTAAATTCTGAGGTCTGTAGGCAGTATGCAGCTGATAATGTAAATATCTCGGGGCCATACTTAATGGCTTCCTGAGATTATTAACCCTCATTCTTTGTACAGGGCCCCATGTGCATGCAAAGTTGTAAGGGCATACTTGGAATCTGGATACACATTTAGACAGAGCCCTTTTCTTATTGTCAGAGTTATCAGTTCAGCTTTCTGTGCTGAAGTTCCTGGGGCCAGAGCTGTGGACTCAACTACCAGATCAAGGGTCACCACTTCATATCTGGCACAACAATGTCCATTAATGATGACAAGACTGCTTCCATCTACAAAGAAAGTCCGTTCAGGGTTCTCCAAAGGAACATCAGTCAAATCCAGGCGACTTGAGAATACAGTGTCCATAGTTTCTAAACAGTCATGATCAGGGGGGGTCAAGGCCAACTGGTAACAGCGTAGCAGGATTCACAGCTTGACTGACATTCAGTTGTATCTGGGGGTTATCACACAACATGCTCTGATACTTCAACATCCGTGAATGCGTGAGCCAAAAAACATCCTTTGTGTTCCATAAGGGTCAGAACAAAGTGCGGTACAGTAACTTGAAGATTTTGTCCCAGGGTGAGCTTGTCAGCTTTGCTCACTAGGAGGGCTGTAGCTGCAAAAGCTCTCAAACAAGGGGGCCTTTTGCAACTACATCCAATTGTTTTGACAGATAGGCTACTGGCCGTTGCCAAGATCCAAGAGATTGAGTCAACACTCCTAGAACATTTCCTTGTGACTCATGAACATAGAGACTGAAAGGTTTTCTGGACATCTGGTAGACCCAGAGCTGGTGAAAACATCAGAGTGGTTTTCAAAGATCGAAAGGCTGCATCCTGTTCAAGTCCCCATTCCAATGGAGACTTTTCCATCCCTTTGGTACAAGGGTTTTGCTAGCAGCGCAAAATTGGGGATCCATATACGACAGTACCCTGCGGCACCCAAGAAGGCTCTCACTTGCCTCCTGGTGGTTGGAGTAGGAATACTGCATACAGCTTCTTTGCGTTCTGGTCCCAGGCGTCGAATTCCGCTGGACAACTGGAATCCCAAATATTTAACTTGTTTGACATAATCGCGCCTTGGCTCTTGAGACTTTGTATCGAGCCTCATTAAGAAGGTGCAAGAGTTCACTGGTGGCTTGTAGACATTCACTTTCTGAGTTGGTGGCTATGAGCAAGCTGTCCACATACTGAAGAAGAACCCTTTCTCCTGGGTTCACATAGTAGCTTGAAAGATTTAAAACAGCACTGGAGAGAGTAGGTGAATTCTTAAATCTTTGGGGTAATCGAGTCCAGGTGAGTTGGCCCCGCCTTCCTGTTGTGGGGTCTTGCCATTCAAAAGCAAACAAAAGTTGACTGGTGGGGGCTAAGCGTATGCAGAAAAAGGCATCTTTCAGGTCCAGGACAGTGAAATGAGTAGCCTCAGCGGGGATCAGTCCCAAGAGAATATAAGGATTTGGTACCACTGGGTGTATAGTTTCAGCTGCAGCATTCACTCGCCTCAGATCTTGTACTGGGCGGTAATCCCCTGTCCCAGGTTTCTTAACTGGGAGGAGGGGGTGTTCCAAGGTGACTGGCACTCCTTGAGAAGTCCATACTTCAGCAGTTTAATTAAATGGCAGTGGATACCTTCAATGGCTGGTCGGGGAAGAGGATACTGCTTCACATGCACTGGTTCCGCTCCTGGCTTGGGGGTGACGATGACAGGGGCTATGTTCTTCGCTAGGCCAGGTGGATTATCTTCTGCCCATACTTCAGGTGGGGCTAAAAGGTTAGGAGGTATACAGGAACTAGCTGGCTTGATTGGAGATGCACTATAGAACCCGCTACTCTTCTTCTCGGGGAACAGTCAGCACCATCAATCCAGCAAGCTTTGGGTTCACAGTCATTTGCATTTCTCCCCCTTCAGCAAAGGATATCTGTGCCTGGAGCTTTGCAAGCAGATCTCGGCCCAAAAGTGGAATAGGGCATTCAGGCATATACAAGAGTTGGTGCGTTATTTTCTGTCCCCCTAGTTCACACATGCGGTTCTGTAGGAAAGGCTTTGTGGCCTTAGCCCCAGTAGCTCTGACAATGGTGATGCATCGAGAAAACAAAGGGGCTACTGGCTTTAGTATTCTGCTCTTGTATCCCCATAAAGTCCATATATTGGTCCCCTATTTTCAGACTGACCATAGGCTCCTGGAGACCCAGGGAAACTTGGAGCCCGGTCTGGCCTAGTCTTTATCCATGCTGTAAACCTCTTTGGCTGCCACTCACTCTATAGCTGCTTCCCTCTCTTGCTGGAACACTGTGCTCGGTTTATTCTTCCATGACTCAATCAAGTCATGATCAACTAAGAGAGATAAAAGATCTACAAAAATTCCGAAAAGATCTAAAAACTTATCTTTTCACGCAACACTATTCCAATATAGATTGTGACCTGGATAAGTCCTCTCATCCGCCATAAATCAGTATGTTTACAACATCTCAAGTAGATTCTCCTCAAATTTGATAATTGAACATATGATGAATCATTAAATATATAATACAGTCAAACCTCGGTTTTCATGATTAATCCGTTCGAAAAAGTCTGACTAAAACCGAAACGTATGAAAACTGAAGCAATATTTCCCATAAGAAATAATGTAAATCCAATTAATCCGTTCCAGACACCCAAAAATATTCACAAAAAATACATTTTATAGAGAATAACTATATTTTTACATACAGAAAATAATGAGAAATAAATATAAATGACTAATGAAATGGATAAATGAACATTTAACATCACTGAAAGCAAGCTAAGTACAGTACTGTACAGTACAGTATGTTAACATCTGGCCTTAGCCACCCCTGACAAGCTGCTGTGCCCAGCTCTCTTCGGAATCACATTGAATTCAGTCCATTAAAATACCTTTACATTATCTGCTCAATGCTTCAGAATGGCAGAAAATCTTAATGATATAGCTTCAGACGTACCCTGCAAGAGAAAGAACTGCCTCCCACATTCATGCAACATCTCCTGCTTACGTTGACAGCTTTTCTTCCCTGCTACCGGGACAAAATCTCAGTCAAAAGACGTTGAAAACCGAAGCAATGCATGAAAACCGGGACAAAATCTCAGTCAGAAAAGACGTTGAAAACCGAAGCGTATGAAAACCGGGGCAAATGAAAACCGAGGTTTGACTGTATGTAAAAACTATGTAATTACTTGTAAATAGTTCTAGATACTGTTATACTACCTGTAAATAGTTGATCTCAGTTCTATGTATCAGTTTTATAGTACTTCATTGTTCCATGTATTTCGAAATTGTTTGATGTAAACCGCCACTGATCTTAGGAATTGGCGGTATATAAAAGTTTTGCAAATAAATAAATAAATAAATAAAATGATTCTAAAATCAACCTCCTGTTCTCCAAGTGCTCCCTCCTCCCTTCCTGGGGGTGGAGTCAAGATGGGGGCATTCACTTCTCTAATGTCCTTCTTCTCTGCAATGGGTGCACTGATTCGCACCCAGTGGGGGTCGATAATTTTCACGACCCCTTCCACTTCCTCTGCTCCTTCGATTAGGAAAACCTCGTTGTTCAACTAAAGCAGCAGCAAGAAGATCTGCTTTCTTCTTCATCTTACGTTCACTTCCTCTGTCACATTCATTTTCACGATTCACAAACACTTTTCTGAGCAACTTTCATTAACTGTCATGCCTGCAAATCCATCCAGTTTCTGCAATTTCCGTTTTATATCTCTCTGGGACTGACTGACAAAAACTGCATCTACCATACACAAATTCTCCTGGGCTGCTGGATCGGGACTGTCTGGGTTCCACTTCATGTTCTCGGGCGCTGGCTGTGAGTGACCCTGAACTGGCAAATGAATCCCTGCTTGTAGTGTCATCGGTGGACTGTGGCCCACTCGGAGTACTTTAACTGAGCCGTGGCTTCCGGTCAAGAGGGGGTGCACGTCCTCCTGCTGCGGAGGTGGCTGGTGAACTACTTGGGGTACATCTGCAGGGAGGTGTCCCCCCCCTGCCCTAGGCTCTGCCCGGGGTGGTGGCAGAGCTGAGGGGACTGACCTATAAAGATACTGGGACGGACAGAGTGGAATGTCTGGAGATTCTGGGGCAGAATAAACAGGCAGCTTTTTTTCTTCCAGACTTCTGGGCCCCCCTCCCTTGTGGCTTTTTTTCTCACAAACATTTAACCAGGAGTCTATGTAGGGGAACTGATCAGGGAACATTTTCTGTACAATCTGATGAACATGGGAAATATCAAAGGTGCCCTCACGGGCCATGAAGTAGCTAACACTGGCCACTCCCTTTCACAGAGCATTTCTAATCGGGACGGAGACATTCTAATTCCACAGTCTCTTGCTAAAATTCCTAGTCATACATTTCAACAAAATCTGCGTGGACTCTGACACCCCCCCCCATGGTGACGTACTTGACAACAGACAGAGGGGGCGGGCAGTCAGGCTGCATTTTCCTGTAGACTAAACATAATGGATGTGTGTGCTCATTCTAAATAGGAACAATTTAGATAAAGTCCTTAAAATATAAAACTATTATTTTGCAACATGTTATAACAATCCCAATAGAAAGAACTATGGCTCCTAACATGACGGTCAAATATCCATTACGTATGACTGGAATAAAAATACTTGGCATGGAAACTAACTGCCAGCCGTAATCAGCATTTAAGCTGAACAATGTCTCTGCAAAATAAATTACTTTAAATATTACAGTTCAGAAAGCAGACATTACATTTCCTCAGGATTTAAATCATTTTCAAGCCGCAATCTGGTACTACTGGCTCGGGATGCTTCATAGTCCTGTCAGGGTTCTTAACCTCAACTTCAAAGGTCAAAGGTAAAACAGAAGCAGTTTCCTTAATTTCTCTATTATTTCTGTTTGAACCATTACAGTGCTTGCTGAAGATTTGAACATAAAAAGACACAAGGCTAAGCCCACAAATGCATTATACCTATAGCTCTACAGAAATCCTTCTCACTTGGTCCGAACAAGAACAGTTGAGGAACTCGAACGGGGTTAATAATTCTGACTAAACATTCTTATTAAATGATATGTAATACATGACCATAGCAGAAGGAACATCACTATTAGAACATATTGAATAAAACGGGTACAATTTTCCTGAAATAAGCACAAATTAACCCAGCTGCAGAACGTTGAAAATAAGCCTTCACAGGGTTAACCGATACTAAACATTCCTTTGTACAGACACGCCCCTTCTCTCTCTGCTTGCCAGTCTCACGCTATGCTGAAGAAAAATAAAATCACAGAGGCAGCTGTCTTTGTATGTAGAAGTGACTCCTGAGTTAGTTTTGTTGCTTTATTTCTCCTCGTCCTCTCTCAGTATCATTTCTCAATCGGTAAACTGTTTCATGAATTACCTGACAGAATAATCTTACATTAGAAGAGAAACCAGCGGTTTCAACAGATAACAAATACAAACAACAGACAAACACCAAACACTTTCTCCTGTTCGCGACCTGGAAAATGCACCTTGCTTGGTCTGTATTCAAGACCTCTTATTCACACTAGCAGACATTCAAGACAGAATAAATCCCAACGTAAATAAATCCCAATAAACAGAATCCGAATAAAACCTGACTGACTGAGGGATTGGTGGGTTCAGTCTCTGCTTGTACCTTTAAGACTTCTGAGACCTACTAGGACCGCCCCGAGAGGTGATCAGACTCTCAAGCGCTTATTCCAGAATCCCGACTGGCAGACAGACTGACTGAGTAGCAGAAAAGATCTACTCACCGGATCCGGTTCCCGATACCAAACCAGTTCTTGGGTTGGATCCTGGACTCCCCTCGGGTTCGGAGGTGTCGGCCAGCCAGAACCAGCAACCTGCGGAGGCAAGGAGGAGCCCCCCCCGATACATGAGGAGCGGGCGGCGCCAGAGGCTCCCCTGCCATCAGTCAGGTGCGGCACCAGCCGGACCAAACCTCTTGAGGCGAGAAGTCGTGGTATAATCACTTGCATACCATCCCCTGCTCGCACATTCCCGCCCAACGCACCAAGAATATGTAGCAGCTGATAAGCATGCAATAAATAATACCAGGAGTCATTTCAAAGATCCAAGCCAATTTATTGTGCACAGGCTCAGAGAGTCAAGCTTCAAAAAGGACTGAGCAACATTCTTACAGAGGCATACTCATTTATACATTTTTCTTCCGCTTGATACATGCAGACTTTCTATTGGTTCCAACGCCCCCTGCACCTGTCCAATCAGGGACCCTCTCTGGGCCTAACACCCTGTTCCCCCCTTCTCAGACTATTCTAACAAAGGATCAGTTTCTAGACATAAACACATCCCTACTACAAGGTCATTTCTACGCTCAGAGAATGTGAGAATGCGAGAATGTGAGCACTACTATTTCTAGGTGGGGGTGGGGACTCAGACCTAGCTTGAAGGCCTCTCATACATGTACAGGCTATTATATAGGCCATGGCCTACCACAGTACTAATTGCACATGGCAGGAGATGGGGGTTCTCCCTTCTTTCCGCACATCAGGCAGAGAACTTTCTCCACTTAAAGGCATAAGCCTGTCTGGTGGAGGGCTTTTGGGAGGCCAATAGGATCTCATCAACTTCTCCTCTTGGAAGATTGAAAGGGGCCAATGTTATCCTTTCAGCAGCCATGCTGTTAGCGTTAGGGACTCCAGGATGGGGTGCAAGAGGGAGCCCCCCTCCTGAGGCAGGAGGTCCAGGGCTTGAGCAGGACTGAGAGTGCCACCAACTGGGAGAGCAGCAGTGGAAACCAGAGCTGCTGGGCCACCTGGGGGCAATTAATATAACTGACGCCATTTCACTCTGGACCTTGAAGAGGGTCCTGGCGACAGGGAGGTTGGTGGGACCACATAGCGTAGGCCTTCGGACCACGAGATCAGGAAGACATTTGCCACCACTCTCTCCAGGTGTGGTTTGCGCGATCAGAAGTGAGGCAGCTGTATACCGTCCGAAGAGGCAAACAGATCAATCACAGGCCAGCCCCAGAGGTGGAAGAGCCTCTTGGCCACCCTGGGATTCAAGCACCAAGAGCATTTTGTTGTGAGCTGAAAAGGAGAGGAGGGCCACCACCTCCTGGCAGAGGGAGTACGAACCCATGCCTCCCCCCCGCTTGTTGATATAGAACATTTCAACTTGATTATCCGTCTGGATCAGTATGAACCGGTGTCACAGGTGATGGCGGAAAGGGCTAGGAAGACTGCCCTGAGCTCCAGAAGATTGATCAGTAGGAGCAACTCCTCCTGGGATCAGCTGCCCTGTGTGCAGCGGTTGTCACAATTCACCCCCCAACTTAGGAGGGAGGCATCTGTGGTCAGTGTTCTCTGAGGTGTGGGTGCTTGGAAGGGCATTCCCACCTGTAAGTGGCGGACGTTTTGCCACCAGTTGAGGGATCTCGCCAATTGGCGGGTAATCCTGACCCTGTCCCATAGCCTGCCCGTGGCTTGAGTCCACTGTGAGCAGAGGCACCACTGGGCTCTCCACATGTGCAAGCGAGCTGAGGGCGTTATGTGGACTGTAGAGACCATATGGCCCAGTAGGAGGAAGAGGAGACGAGCTGGCACTGACCAGTGACTTTGTACCTTTCCTGCCAGATGTCTGAGGCGTTCTGCCCTTTCTCTGGGAAGGACAGTCTTGACCTGCAGCATGTCGAGCTGAGCACCTATGAACTCCAGATTTTGGGCTGGAGGAAGGTGGGATTTGGGGTAGTTGATGATGAACCCCAGGTGCTGCAGAAGGAGGGACAAACGCTCTGCCGCCTAACTGGCCTCTGAGGCTGTGCTACCCCTGATCAGCCAGTCGTCTAGGTAGGGGAAGACGAAGGCTCCTTGCAGATGCAGGTGGGCAGCCACCACAACCAGGCATTTGGTAAAGACCCTTGGCGAGAAGGCCAGGCCGAAGGGTAGTACCCTGTATTGGTAGTGCCCTCCTTCTACCACGAACCTTAGGTACTGCCTGGGAAGGGTAGATTAGGATGTGTGTGTATGCATCCTTTAGATCCAAAGAACACAGCCAATCTCCCTGGTAGAGGTAAGGCAGCACTGTTCTGAGGGACAGCATCTTGAACTTCTCCCTAAGAAACACGTGAGGCCTTTCTTTGGGACAAGGAAGTACCTGGAGTAGAAGCCCTTTCCCCATAGGTGTTTGGATACAGGCTCTACTTCGTTGTCCCTGATCAGACCTGTGAGCTCTGTGAGCAGAAGAGTCTTGTGAAGGAGGGGTCGCACCGGCTTTCCTGGTAAGAACCTGGGTGGTATTTGCTGTAGGTGGAGGACATATCCCTCCCTTACCACCTGCAGTACCCACTGGTCTGAAGTGATGTTGGCCCATCTGTGGGCAAAGAGTGCCAGGCACCCCTTTGTGGGCTGGTGAAGGTCTCCTGGGGGAGGGGAGGCCCTGCCCTGAGCGTCAAATGCTCCCCCCCCCCGGGTTGGGTGAGAGCTGGGGTCTGAGGCTTTAGTGCTTTTGCCTTCTGAGCCCCATGGCCTTGCCTCTTAGGGTGAGAACCTTGTTGCTTCCCTGAGAAGGGCTGGTAGTGGTGACTCTGTGGGAAAGGATCCTTTTTTCCTCGGGAACAGGGATTTTTTTCCCGTTGGTTTCCTGCAGGGAAGGGATGAGGTCTTTTTAGAGAGCTTCTGGCAGGCACCGTGTCTGCCTCGATCTCGGCTGCCTTGTTGGCCATGGATTGGCCGAATCGGTTCTCCCCGATGCATGGGATGTCGAGCAACTGGTCTTGGACCCACTGCTCAAGGTCGGAAGACTGTAGCCAGGATTGGTGTCGGGCGCCAGTGCCAGCTGCTGTGATTCAAGCCACTGATTCAAAGCCGTTGTAGGCTGCTCAGGAGAGAAACTTGGAACAGTCCTTGATCCCTGGGGTCAGAGACTGGAGCCGTTGGAGGGGTTCCCCGAGAAGCCCAGCCGAAAACCCAGACAGTTCATAGGTTAGAGCCTTTAGGTACATACCTATGTATAATTCATAGACTTGGATCCAGCACCCTAGCATTGAGCCCTAGTAACGCTTGTGCACAAGGGCGTCAAGGGCTCTGGCCTCCCTTCCGGGGGGGGGAATAGAGGAGTGGTCTTTTGGCAAGTTTTTGCATGGTTGACTTGACAATAATGAAGTTATGTGGGAGCTGGGATTTATGGAACCCCGGGCCCTTCCAGACTCGGTACATGGCGTCGAGGTGCTGGCTCACCACTGGTACCGAAGCCGGTGTCTCCCACATTCTCAGCAGGAGCCGCTCGAGGATCGGCTGCACAGGCACTGTGAGTGTTTCCTTGGGTGGAGACTCCTATTGGAAGATCTCCAACTCTTCGGTGCACGGGTCCTCCTCCGCCTCAGTCTGCACAGAGAGGTCTCTGGCCATGTCCTTGACAAAGTCATGGAAGGCTATGCCTCCAGAAGAGAGTGGCACCGGGGGTCTGAGGGAATATCTCGGTGCTGTTTAGTTTCTGGGGATGCCTCATCGTCGGTCTCCCACTTGGAGTAGAGTAGTGATGATGAGTCCGAGGCCCTGCGACTTATTGTCTCGAGGCTGGCGCCAAGAGTTGGTGACCTCTGCAGGACCTATGGTCGGAGCTCCGAAACTAGCGGGGGAGGGATCAGATGCCAGAGGACCGGGACTGGGATCTCGACTGGCGCTGAAGGCATACCCGAGGCCGGTGGCACTTGGAGCTCGACTCGATGATCGGAGAATGCCCCCAGTCAGGGGTGATGATGTCAACGAACCAGCCAACAATGCCTGCTGCAGGGCCAGGATAGCAGTGATATTCTGCTCCAGAGCCGCCATTCTGGTTTCCAAGCCAGAAGGCTCTCAAGTCTGGCTTCGGCCAAGAAATCCTTTTTGAGGACTTTGGTAGGGCGCTTCTTGGAATCACCCAAGTCCCTCTGAGCGGTTTTACTGAGTTTCTCTGGTGCAACCTCTGTGGACTTCAAGGACTTTTTTTTTCCGGGGGTCCGAGGTCTTCTTGGAGGAGCCCCCACCGCAGGACTCCGAGGACACTTGGGCCTCACGGGAAGTGCTGGGCTTGGAGTTCGAGTCAGACCTGGGGAACAGTTTTTCCTGCAACTCTGACCTCTTTTTGTTGGTCTTAGGCGTCATGGTCTGGCAGAGATCGCAAGAGGTGCTGTCATGGTCCGGTTCCAGGCAGCGTAGGCAGTGGTCATGGGTGTCGGACTCTGACAGTTTGACTGCAGCAGTCACATTTTTTGAACCCACTGGGGGACATGGTGTGGAGCACCTGGGTGGAGTTGATGACACTGGGCGAAAAAAGTCACAAATGCTGATCGAGACAAGCCTCAACCAAAAAAGAAAAAAGGGGCAGAGAACAGCGCTGAGATTGGCGCTGGCTCGAGGTGGAAGAGAAACCGGTATGCAAATTGGGAAAAGCTAAGTTTAAGGATATTTAGCAAGGATTTCTTCCGGGGAAACAGGACAGACGTCCGTTGGGCTCCGTGGAAAAAAGGAGAATGAGCAAGATGGCATCCTTGGGCGGGAAGGGGACCACACATGTGTGGCAGCATGTCCCAAAGATTTTCTTTGAAAGCTGGGGAAATGCTCCGCACTGGTTATGTTCTCCTGGAACCAGACAAACCCCCTCCTGGGATTTGAATGGAGAGCAGGTTGTGGCTTCTGGGCTCCCTGTTGTCTGATACAAGAGTGACATCCCTGTTGAGTTCCCATAACAAGGTGGGGGTACCTACGCCTTTGCGAAAAATAGTTTCTCCTGGAGGAAGACGAGGCCGGGTCAGATATGGGCTGGGAGAGGGACTTCAAGGTCTCAGTGCTTCTTAGTAAGAGAAGCTGCCTCCTTAAAATTAACCTCAAAGAGATTCTCTCATTGGCAGGGCACATTAGCAAGCTTTCCCTGCTCATCCCATCTGAGATTGGAAGCTCTCATGAGTTTATGTGGGCTCCAATACCTAAAGCCGAACTTCTTCAGGTCATCTTTTAAAACATCAGTGTCACTCTGACTGTGCGTTTTCCACACACTTTCCATTTGCCCACAATTGATTGGAGTTATACTGTATAGCCTTATCATTTATTTATTATCAGTATATCTCATGCTTTTCCAGAAGAAGATCAAGGCGAGTTACATTCAGGTGCATAATGCATTTCCCTGTCCCCAAAGGGCTCACAATCTAAGTTTGTACCTGGGACAATGGAGGGTTAAGTGGTTTGACCAAGACCACAAGGGGTGCCAGTGGGATAGGCCTATTTCATAAACCGTGTCCTGAAAACCAGCGCATTTTCTTAACACATGCTACAATTAATGGGGGCAATATTCAGTGGCGGCAGCTAGCGCTTCTAAAGCATATAGCTGTCACCACTGGCATCGAGTATCTGAGGCACCGCATAGCACGGAAGCTAACCAGGGGGATAAAGATAGGCATGGCAAAAGCCGGCCTATCTTTACCCAAAGGTTGCTAGCCGGACAGCGGGCTTAATATTACTGCTGCCTGGTTAGCAACAGGTGCCACCTCTGCTCCACCCCTGAATAACCCGATGCTAACCACGTAGCATTGGGGCATGTAGTGGCAGCACCCGTGGATATCCAGAGGCACCATGTTAGTGCCACTAAATATCCCACCAACTGGCATTTACACGTCTTGCAGGTCTATAAACCATGTAAATGCCTTTGAATATTGCCCCCAATTACTTTACTTCTGATGGAATACAGTAATAGAAAAAAATGTACATAGGCAATAAAATGTGTAGGCAAAGCTGTGGTAATATACACAGTTTTCTGCATGGGGTCCTCTGCATCTCAACCATGATGGAGAATATTCCTCATTGTCCCTTCAGTCCAATCCAGACATGCAGTAGAGTCAGTTCAGACATGAGAGAATCTGCCAATTCCTCAGTCTTGCATACAACAAGATTACTTACTTGTAGAAGGTGTTCTCTATGGACAGCAGGATAAGTCTTCACACATGTCACACAGGAACATTCTCAGCTCCTAGAAACTTTAAGAATGGACGGTTCACGCATGTCTGTGTCTTCCTACCTGCTGCTGTGCTTTTAGTCTGGTAAGAAGCTAGCGCCAGGAGACAAATCCAAGGGGAGGTAGGAAGGTGGTGAGGACTTATCCCACTGTCCACAGAGAATATCTGCTACAAGCGAGTAACCTTGTTTTCTCCATGGGCAAGCAGGATATGTCCTCACATATGGGAATTCCTAGCTACAGGCTGCCTCTTAAAGAGCAATATGCTTTTTAAATATGTTGTCAGGCTTTTGTTTTGGTTTTTAAAAAGAGGCTGCATGAACAGAAAAATATGGGCCTGGGATGATGGAGTTAGATTCTATTCCCCAAACAAATTTTGAAAAATTGATTGGTTGAATCTATTGTTGCATTATCAGTTCTGTTTTAGACAACAGTGAGATGTAAATGTGCAAGTCACAGCTTTGTAAATCCTTTCTATGGAGGCCGACCGCAAGTGAGCCACTGATGTAGCCATGGCTCAGACACTGTGAGTTGTGACATGACCCTCAAGTGTCATCTGCCTGAGCATAAGCGAAAGAGATGTAATCTGCTAACCAAATCAAAAGAGCATTTGCTGATGGCAGCCCCCAATCTACTGCCATCAAAGGAAACAAAAAGCTGTGTGGGCTTTCCACAGGCTTCAGTCCACTCCAAATAGATGGGCTCTCTTGCAGTCTAACATGAGCATGGGTTTTGGAAAAAATGTTGGTAGGACAACTGACTAAGGTAGAATTTGAGCACCACTTTAAGAAGGAAACTAGGATAAATATGCAAGACAACACTATTGTGGAAAAACTTCATGAAGTGTGAACATCCACAACTAGAGCCTGGAGCTTACTCACTCTGTATGCTGAGATTACTGACACCAGAAATTGCATCTTCCAGGCCAGGTATTTCAGTCCACAAGTATTTTAGTGACTTGAAATACACTTTCATCAGCTGAGTCAAAACTATATTGAGGTCCCAAGAAACTGCAAAAGGCTTGATGGGAGGCTTTGAGAAGAAGCAAGCCCTGCATGGAATGGACAACCAAAGGATATAGAGAGATGGGTTTACCTTCTACCTAATGATGACAGGCACAAATTACACAGAAGTGAGTTCTAACTGAGTTGGTTTTCAAACCAGACTTGGACAAATGAAGGTACTCAAGCAGTTTTTGTTTGGGACATGAGAAAGGGTCTAGTGCCTGTCTATCACAACAGATGGCAAACCTCTTCTATTTGAAATTATGCAACCTCCAAGTTGAATCCTTTCTGGAAGCCAAGAGGACAGAGACTACACCAATAAGCAGGTTCAAATGAGAGAGAGCTATTCCTTCAGCATCCAATCTGTGAGGGTCAGGGACAATGATGGGGTATAGCAGTGTCCCCTGATCCTGAGAAATCAGGGTTGGTGGATCACTGAGGCAAACTGGGATCCTGATGGAAAGCTCAAGCAGAAAAGGAAGCATTAGTGAGCTTCTGTCGTCTTGGAGTTTCAGAAAGGTTTTCATTATCAGAGTTATAGAAAGATATCCATACAGAAGATCCTCTCCCCAGTGGAGGAGGAAGGCATTTAAGGCTAGTTTATTTATTTATTTATTTACATTTCTTATATACCGCACTATTTGACATCAGCGCGGTTTACATCAAACAAAACATTTCAGTACACAAAAATGTCTGAGTTACATTAAACAGGGTTAACAACTTGGACAACAGGGTAATTTTACAACTCAGGTAAATAAACTTTGATTGTAGTGTAAACTATTTACATCAATAAGTTAGGGCACCGTTGAGACGTAATGGTCAGTTGAGCGTTGAACTTACTAAGTGGGGAATTCAGGGTCAATGGGTGATTCAGAGTTTCTATAACTAACAGTGATGGGTCGTGATTCTGCACTCACTGGGAAGTATATAAGGAATAGGTAATGTTTGAGGGCCTTTCTGAATTGGAGTATGCTGGTAATTGCTCTAATATCAGGTGGCAGCATATTCCAAAGCTTCGGGGCACGGAGACTGAAAGCTCTGTTTGCTGTTGATGAGGTGCTTTTTGTAAGTTCACGGGGAACCAATAGCGTATTTAATGCCATTGATCTTCTTGATCTATTAGAAGAAATGGGTTTGATGAGATCAGTTAATGATGTGGATGAGAGACTATTTACCGCTTTGAAGGTAAGTAGTAATGTCTTGAAAATGATCCTGGCCTGTACAGGAAGCCAGTGTAACTGCTTCAGAAGGGGCGACACATGCTCACTCCTAGATGCCCCATAGAGAATCCTCGCAGCGCTATTCATTGCAAGCTGTAAAGGGTTCAAGGTGGATTGAGGGAGGCCTAGCAAAATGACATTAGCATAGTCAAAGTGGGGCATGATCAGAGCCTGGTAGATGGTACGGAAATCCTCAGGTTCAAGCAGTGGGCGAAGGTGTCTTAGTGATCGGATTTTGTAGTATATGGATCTTACCGTGTTAGCTATATGCGCCTTCATGTCCAGGTTCTGATCGAGTGTAACACCCAGGTAACGTATTTGCTGTTTTGATTGTAGCTCAGCATCTTTCACCTTAAGGAATTGTGGAGGGCTGAAGTTCGGGTTCTTTGACATGAAAAGCACCTCTGTCTTCTTATGTTGAATCCGGAGGTTTTGTGATAGGAGCCATTCCGATATGGCGTCAAAGCAGTTGCTCAGAGGGGACAGGTCCAAATTGTCAATGTTGAAAGGCATATAAAGCAGGACGTCGTCCGCATATATCATGCAACCAACATTGAAAGACCGGATGATCTTGCAAATAGGTTGCATATAAATATTGAACAACAAAGCAGAGAGAGAGGAGCCTTGTGGGACCCCTTGCCATTGGTGGAATGGATCAGACATCACTCCCCCAGCACGAACATGTTGCCATCTTTCGGATAAGTACGATCTGCACCACTCAAGGGCAGTTCCGCCTACTCCTTTCTCCTTCAGCCGTAATAGGAGGAGGTCATGGCTCACAGAGTCAAAAGCAGCGGCTATGTCCAGGAACACAAGTGCGAAACCCTGTCGGATGTTGTTGATACCAGAAATTATGGTATTGAGGAGAGCTGTGAGGAGAGTCTCTACACCATGTGACTCTCTGAAGCCATGTTGGCAAGGATCCAATGGAGCATTGGTATCGATGTGGTCTTGCAATTGACATTGTACCTCCTTTTCTATTAACTTCGCGAGAAAAGGTATACTTGAGATGGGTCTGTAGGAGTCTACCTTTTGAGGATCTAACTTACAGTTTTTCAGGAGAGGTCTGATGGAAGTTTGCTTGAGGGCAGATGGGAATGTACCGGAGTTGAAAGACAGGTTTACTATTTTAGTTATTATTGGGCTGAATTCACAATGCAGATCCCTTATCCAGAAGGCTGGGCAGGGGTCCGTCTGAGCAGTTGTGGAATTGAGAGACATGATCAGATCCTCAATTCGCTTCTTGGTAGGGGTAGAAAACATGGTTAGAGCTGTTTGGCAATCTTGATCTGTGGGGGTTAATTTTAATGGAGGTTTATTTGTTTGTGTAAGCTTGGATTGTAGGTAGGCTGCGAAGTCTTGAGGATGGATCTCGCCTTGCTTTTCAGGGGCTGGCTCTTTAGATAAGGTCTTGACTAGGTTAAACAAATCATGAGGTTTGTTTAGAGCCCGCCTCAAGGTGTCCGTGTGGTACCGCTTCATTTTCTCTGAGATGGCCTTGCGGTGGATGGATAGCTGATTGAGGTAGGCTGCCTGGTCTGCTGTTGAGCGAGACCGACGCCAGCGCTTCTCGAGGTTCCGTAGTTGGGATAGTGATCTTCTCAGGTCATCTGTGTACCATGGTGCCGAAGCTCTCTTTCTAGGCAGCCTGTTGAGTGATGGTCGTATTGCAATCGAATTAAGACTGGTGTTCCAGCAGGTGATTAGATCTTCTATTTCTAGGGAGGCCTTGTTACGGAGTGAGCATGTTCCAGCAAGGATGCGATCTCTGTTGAAAGGAAGAAAGCTCCTAGCCAGAGATTTGGGGCTGTTATCCGGAGCATTGTTAGTCATTGAATGTCTGTTGTGCGTAGGGATTTGGAAAAAGATGATTTTATGATCTGACCACGGTACATCAGTAATAGATATCGCGGCAGTATAAGATTGGGTGTTTAAGGACTGTGGGGCAAAGATAAGATCAAGGGTGTTTCCCTTTACATGGGTAGGTTCATGGATTAGTTGTTGGTATCCCAGGGATTCAAGTGCTTCGAGGAAGGCGGAAGAGTGACTATCTTGGAGAGCTGGCAGGTTAAAATCACCCACAATCCAAGTTGGGATATTAGGATTCTGAATGTTGGATGCCAGATCTATAATGGCTGGAAGGACTTCTGGGGAGGATGAAGGTGCTCTGTATAGAAGGCTTATTGTGCATAATTTGTTGGAGATAGAAACTAACTCGAGGTGGTCGGATCTAGGGGTATCTTTCAGCTGGAACTGAAGGTCTGATCTGGAGAGAATGAGCACGCCCCCTCCTCGCTTGTTTTGTCTGTGGCTGGCAAACACTGAGAAATTTGGTGGAAGAAGTTGGTTAAGTAGCACATTGTCTTCTGCAGAAAGCCACGTTTCAGTAACCATGAGAATATCAAGGTTATGTAGGGAAATAGTATCCACAACCACCGGCCATTTCGTACGAATTGAACGGGCATTGATGAGGGCACATTTGAGGCTTTGTGAGTAGAGGCTTTCGTCTTGTTTGGCTTTCGTCGAAAGTTGGAGTGGAATGTATCCCAACTCTAGAACATGCATCCCAACTCTAGAACAGTACTAAGGCACTTGTCTATTTCAAAGAGATAGCAAGCAGTTCTATTGATAGGTGTGCCCCACATTAGAAAGATGGATTGTGCTACATCTTGGGTTCAGAATTCATTTGTGAGGTTGAAGGATGTGGCTGAGCCTGCCTGTCAGAGCATCCTTCTTGCCTGGTAGATATGTGGCTCTGAGTGTCATCCTTTGAGAGATGGTGAAGTTCCACAACCTAATCATTTACCAACACAGGGGGTATGTGCCCGTTCCTCCCTGCCTGCTGATGCAGAACTTCACTACTTGACTGTCCATTTGGATCATGACAATTTGATTGGCTGACCCATGAAAGCCTCTAGAGTGTTAGACATTGCTCTCAATTCCAGAAACTTTATATGATGACTCTTTCCTGGACATACCAAACGACCTGGATGTGGAACCCATCTACATGAGTTCCCCAGCCCAGTATGGATGCATCCATCATCAGCAGCAATTTTTGATAGGAAGTAATTTGGAAGAAAGAATCCTTGGTCAAATTGGATTGATCCGTCCACCAGGACAGGGAGTTACGGAAAGGAGAAGCGACATCCCGGAGTCTCTGGGTGGACTGTGCCCAATGGGTCCACTGAACTTGTCTCATCTTAAGATGTGCCAAGGGAACTACCTGAACTGTGTATAACATGTGGCTCAACATTCTCAACATGTGCTTCGCTGACATCTGCTGACTCTGTTGTACCCCCTTCCACTATGGCCACAAATCAGGCAAGCCTGTCTTGTAAGCTCAGTATTTGCCTGAGATGAATCTAACAGAGCTCCAATGAACTCCAATTGGTGTGATGGACTGAGGTTTGACTTTGAGAAAATGATGACAAACCTTAGTAGCTCTAGCACGCGGGTTGTCAAGCTTTCCTGAGTTGTGCTCTTGGATCAGCCAATCATTCAAGTAGAGAAACATAAGCATGCCCAGCCTGTGTAAAAACACTGTGACAACTGCGAGGCATTTCGTAAAGGTGCATGGAGCCGAAGAAAAGCCATAGGACAGTACATGATAATGAGCATGGTGTGTTTCCTCGATGAATCTCAGATAGTCCTGTGACTTGAACAACATAGTAACTCACCTGTAACAGGTATTCTCCGGGGACAGCAGGAACAGGTCCCCACATATGGGTGACGTCTGCGCCAACAGAGCCCGCGCAGTAACCTCTCCCCAGCATTCAAAGAAAGCCTTTGGGAGATGACCCACACATGTATGGTCCCCTTCCCGCCCAAGGGTGCCATCTTGCCTTAGGATGATATCATAGAACCAAGACAGCAAAAAAAAAAAAAGCAACTCCACGGGGAGGAGGGAGGGTTGTGAGGACTGATTCCTGCTATTCCCGGAGAACACCTGTTACAGGTGAGTAACTACCCTTTCTCCGGGAACAAACAGAAAGTCAGTCCTCATATATGGGACTCCCTAGCAACAGGCTACTGAAAAACCTGTAAAAAACTCATGGGTGACTAGAAAAAAGGGGGAACCATGAGCAGCAGCAATGTGTCGAAAGATAACAGACTCTCGAGCGGCCCAGGTGCCCAGCAAGGAGCCAATGCTCCGGTAGCCTGAACACATCAAAGGACTGGAGGACAGAAGATGCCCATACCCCAAACAAATGACAACGTACTGCCTGGCGGGACTCTCTCTCCAGGCAGTAGTGAGCTGCAAAAGTGTGAACTGAGGACCAGGTGGCGGCCTGGCAGATTTCCAACAAGGGAATGGAGAGCAAGTCGCTACAGAGGCTGCCATATCCCAGATGCTGTGCACCATGACAGCGCTCCAGTGAGAAACCAGCCTGCTCATATAAAGCAGTGATGCAGTCAGCGACCCAGTTAGACAGGGTCCACTTAGAGACCTCAGCTTCCAACTGACTCGGGTCATAGGAAACAAAGAGCTGAGAACTCGTCAGTGCTTTTGAGTGTGCCTGAGATAAAAGGCAAGCACCCAATTACAGTCCAGTGTGTGGAGAACTGCCTCCGCCCTGCTAATGTGAGGCCGTGGGAAGAAGGTGGGAGCACCACCTACTGTTTGAGGTGGAACGGAGATACAACCCTGGGTAGAAACTTGGGGTGCATGCGGAGCACACTGTTCTTGTAGAACCAAGTGTATGGTGGTTCTGCCACCAACATCGGAAGTTTGCGGACACTACGGGCAGAGGTGAGCACCATGAGGAACACCACCTTCCAGGCGACATACCTGAGTTGGCAGGAGCAGAGACACTCAAAGGGTGGCATGGTGAGCTTGGAGAGCACGATGTTAAGGTTCCATTCTGCTGCCGGCGGGCGGAGGAGCCCCCTCAGGAAGTGAGACACAAGGGGTTGAGCAGAGAGGGGCTTTCCTTCAATGAAATGGTGGTGTGCTGCAAGAGCGCTGAGGTGCACTCTTACAGAGTTAGATTTCAGCCCTCTCCTGGACAGGTGAAATAGGTACTGCAGCACTAGCTGGACGGAGCAGGAGAAAGGGTTGACCTGACATTCTGCACACCGGACAGAGAACCTGTGAGACTTGAAGGTGTATGCCCGATGGGTAGAGGTTTTGTGGGAAGCGAGGAGGACCTCCTCCACTTTGATAGAGAGATTGAAAGGGGCTAGGGCTACCCTATCAACAAAGTGTCAGAGACCCCAGATTGGGGTGGAGAGAGCCTTCCTCCTGCTTCAATAGGCCTAGATTGTATCCCATGAGAACCAGGGGTGATGTGGCCAGGTGAAGAAGCAGGGGAAACCACGGCTCCTGGCCCATCATGAAGCCACCAGGATTATTGTGGCCCTGTCATGCTGCACCTTGAATAGGGTCCTGGCAATCAATGTGTGGGCGGAAAGGCATAAAGGAGGCCCTCCACCCAAGAGATCAGAAATGCATCCACTGCCACCTGGGAGGGGTACAGCTGCCGGGAACAGAAGTGGGGCAGTTGTGCGTTGGTTGAACTGGCAAGAGGTCCACCCTCAAGAGCCCTCAGTGCTCGATGAGCTGGCTGGTTACCCTGGGATCCAGCCTCCACTTGTGCGACTGGAGGACTCAGCTGAGCTGGTCTGCCAGGGTATTGTTATGACACGGGAGGTAAAATGCCCGCAGGAGAATCCCATTGCTGCTGGCATACGAGCAGAGGCTCCCAACTTCCTGGCAGAGCAGGGCTGAACCCATGCTCCCCTGCTTGTTTATGTAGAACATCGCCAACTGGTTGTCAGTCTGAACCAGCACTGCCAGGTGTTGCAAGTGGTGGCAAAAAGCTCGGAGGGCTAAGGCTACAGCTGGAGCTCCAGGAGGTTGAATTGCTGGAGAAACTCAGTCGGTGACCAGCTACCCTGAATGCAGAGGTCGTCGCAATGTGATCACCACCCAAGCTTGGAGGCATTTGTCGTGCGGATCCTTTGAGGTGCGGGAGGCTAGAAGGGCATCCCAGCCAGTAGATACTGGAGATTTTGCCACAAGTCAAGAGAGAGAGCCAGGGGAACGGTGATCAGCACCCTGTCCTGCAAGCGTCCCATGGCCTGGGACCACTGTGAATGGAGGGCCCACTGAGCTGTCCACATCCGCAAGCAAGCGTCTGGCGTGTTATGCACCGTGGATGCCATATGCCCCAGCAGGTGGAGCATGAGGCGGGCCAATGCCGAGTGATGGTGCTGTGTGCTTGCGGCCAGTGCTTGGAGGCATAGGGCCCTGCCCCGAGGGAGAAATGAGTAAAGTAGCCCAAATGCCCTCAAGTATGGAGCAGACAGAGCTTAAAGATCCCAATTTACCCATGTCTAACAATAGCCAAATTAACATGAATAAAATACATTATCTAAAATGCTTGTATGCAAATGCTAGAAGTCTAAAGAATAAGATGGGAGAGTTAGAATATATAGCACTAAATGAAAGGTTAGATATGATTGGAATATCAGAGACATGGTGGAAGGAGGACAACCAGTGGGACACTGTGATACCTGGGTACAAACTATATCGTAATGATAGAGCTGATCAAACTGGTGGAGGGGTTGCGCTCTATGTTAGAGAGGGCATTGACTCAGAAAGGATTAAAGTTTTGCAGAAAACAAAATCTGCTGTAGAATCTATATGGATTGAAATTCCATATAAAAGGGGGAAGGCAATGGCAGTGGGGGTGTACTATCGAGCACCTGGCCAGAATGACCAAATGGATGATGAAATGCTCAAAGAAATCAAGGAAGCTAACAAAAGTTACAGCGCAGTAATAATAATGGGTGATTTCAATTACCCCGGTATCGACTGGGTCAGTGTCACGTCAGGACATGCTAGGGAGATAAAGTTCCTAGATGAAATAAATGACTGCTTCTTGGAGCAGCTGGTTCATGAACCGACCAGAGGGGAAGCCATATTAGACCTAGTCCTTAGTGGAACACCAGATCTAGTGCAAGAGATAAGGGTGTTGGGGCCACTTGGCAATAGAGATCCTACCATGATCGCCTTTGATTTAATTAGTGGAGGAGGGATAGTAAGGAAATCCACAGTACTACCTTTTAACTTTCGAAAGGGAGACTATGATAAAATGAGGAAAACAGTTAAGAAAAAACTAAAAGGAGCAGTTGCAAAGGTTAAAGACGTACATCAAGCTTGGGTGTTGTTGAAAATTACTATCTTGGAAGCCCAGACCAGCTGTATTCCACGCTTTAAGAAAAGTGGAAGGAAGTTCAAAAAACTGCCAGCATGGTTTAAAGGTGAGATCAGAGAGGCTGTTGTTGCCAAAAAAGCATCTTTCAGGAAATGGAAAAAAGAGCCAAACGACGAAACCTGGAAACAGCACAAGCACTGGTAAGTCAAATGCAAGGCATTGATAAGGCAGGCAAAGAGAGAATTTGAGAAGAAGCTTGCTGCGGAAGCAAAAACGCGGAATAAAGACCTTTTCAAGTACATTCGTAGCAAAAAACCTGTGAGAGTCAGTTGGTCCATTAGATGATAAAGGGGTTAAAGGAGCACTAAGAGGTGACAAGGCGATAGCGGAGAGACTGAATGAATTCTTTGCTTCGGTCTTTACTGAGGAAGATGTAGGGATGTTACCCATGACTGAAGTGGTATTTATAGGTGCGGAAGAATTGAAGGAAATATCGATACATCGGGAAGATGTCTTACAACTATTAGATAAACTGAAGAGTAGCAAATCACCTGGGCCGGATGGTATACATCCAAGGGTGTTGAAAGAACTGAAATATGAGATTGCAGAACTGCTATCAGTAATCTGTGAACTATCATTAAAATCATCTCTAATACCTGAAGATTGGAGGATCGCCAATGTAACCCCAATTTTTAAAAAAGGTTCCAGGGGTGATCCGGGAAACTACAGACCGGTGAGTCTGACGTCAGTACCGGGAAAAATGGTAGAAACCATCATAAAGAATAAAATTACTCAGCATGTAGTGTGGTGAACAGCGCCCTCCTGAGCCTATGGAAACGGATGGAAATCCTGAGGTTCAGCAGGATTTATGCCTATTTGAGAAACCAAGGAAGAAAGAGAGACTCTATTCCACAGAGCTGAGCATGGAGACCAGCCCAGGGGAGGAGTCCTGCAGTCCTGATTGGGCACACCCTGCCCTTGGAAGGGGCGTGTCCAGGAGAGAACGTGGTTTTAAACCAGAGCATGGCTTTGCTAGTCAGAAGGAGAATGGGATTAAGATAGAGAAGAGAAAGAAGGAGAGGAGGAAGAATGATTGGAAGTCCAGAAGACAGTATGCTGATACTTGGGAACCTGGCATTGGAAGGAGACCTGCAAAGTTCTATTCAGAGGCAGTGAGTAGAAGTCCCAAGGAGAGAGGACCTAGCCCTGAATTAGACAACCGTTGGAAGGCACAGCCCTGGGAAAGGAAGCCTTCAAGGCAGGCACAGGAAAGAAAACAATCATTCTGTGAAGTACCGTTTGAGCCAGAGAGCAACAAACATTCTAACAGCTGGAGAATGTTGGAGCCATCTGAAGTCAGAACGGCATGGCAACAAGTAAGTGAATTGCCACAAAGTTTCCAGGCTGAACGTAAAGCTAACTCTCCTGTGTGTGAAACATTAGCAAAAGAGACTAGCAGTTACTCTGACACAATTAATCTAAGAGAGGAGAAAATAAACAGCCTTAAGCCAGAGGGAAGTTGTATAGCTGATAGCAATTCCCTATCTCACAAACAGCAGGCTGAATTGCTCCTACAGAGTTTTAAGCAGTTTTTAGAGTTGCAAGCTAGAAGACAGCCAGTGTTACCAGAAGCCAGTAATTCCATACAGCTTGAAGAATTAACACAAGATAATACAGACTTACCAGATTGTGAGAGCATGGATTGCACGGTCTGCTGTGTAGAGATGCCAAGCTGAAGGAAACTGCTTTTTACCGTATGTGAATTGAATGCTACGGAGCTGTTGTATTGCCTTGCTGAGAAAGCTCTAATTATGTGCACCTGATTTTCCCCAGCACTGTGAAGGTAACAGTGGCTGAAAGAGGCTGCAGTGAAACTAACTGACCTCTTGGGGCAAAGTGAGTAATTTGCTTAGAAGTGAAAAGAAGCAGTTATACTTTAAGTTGCCTTTATCCTAAGTTTTCCTGTTAGCATTTTGAAGCACCTATTTTGTTTGCATTTATTTGCCATGTGATGGAACAATATTCTTTACTATAATAAAAAATACTGGAAACCCCATAACTACAACTCATTATTTCAGAGCGAGAGGAGCAGGAACTACAATACCCAGCATTCCCTGGATACAGGTTACTCTCCTTCCTCACGAAGCATCAGACCGCCGCTCCTGTCTTTAGCCCCAAGGCCGGGCAGGAGCGCCGCAGTAGATAGTCACAACCTAATGGAAGACAGCCAACATGGCTTTAGACAAGGAAGATCTTGTCTTACTAATCTGTTATGTTTTTTTGAAGGAGTGAATAAACAGGTGGACAAAGGTGAGTCGGTTGATATTGTGTATCTGGACTTTCAGAAAGCCTTTGACAAGGTCCCTCATGAGAGACTTTTGGCAAAACTAAAGAGTCATGGGATAGGAGGCAGTGTACTATTGTGGATCAGGAACTGGTTAAAAGATAGAAAGCAGAGGGTAGGGCTAAATGGCCAATTTTCCCAATGGAGAAAGGTGAATAGTGGTGTACCCCAGGGATCTGTGCTGGGTCCGCTGCTTTTTGACATATTCATAAATGACCTGGAAAGTGGAATAACGAGTGAGGTTATCAAATTTGCAGATGACACAAAACTATTTAAAGTTGTTAAAACCCAAGAGGATTGTGAAAAATTGCAAGAGGATCTTGATAAATTGGAAGACTGGGCATCAAAATGGCAGATGAAATTTAATGTGGACAAGTGCAAGGTTATGCACCTAGGGAAGAACAACCCAAACTATGGTTACACGATGCAAGGTTCCACATTAGGAACCACCACCCAGGAAAAAGATTTAGGCGTCATTGTGGATACCATGTTAAAACCCTCGGCCCAGTGTGCAGCGGCGGCCAAGAGAGCAAATAGAATGCTAGGTATGATAAGGAAAGGAATGGAAAATAAAACAAAAGAGATTATAATGCCTCTATATTGTCCCATGGTGAGACCGCACCTTGAATATTGTGTGCAATTCTGGTCGCCGTATCTTAAAAAGGATATAGCGATTTTAGAAAAGGTACAGAGAAGAGCCACCAAAATGGTAAAGGGGATGGAAGGATACTCCTATGAAGAAAGGCTAAAAAGGTTAAGGCTCTTTAACCTGGAAAAGAGACGGCTGAAGGGAGATATGATAGAAGTCTATAAATTAATGAACGGAGTGGAACGGGTAAACGTAGATCGATTGTTTACCTTATCAGAATATAGAAAGACTAGGGGACATGCAATGAAGCTACAGGGTAAACTATTTAAGACTAATAAAAGAAAATATTTTTTCACTCAACGTGTAATCAAACTCTGGAATTTGTTACCGGAGGATGTAGTAAAAGCTGTTAGTGTAGCTGGGTTTAAAAAAGGTTTGGACAAGTTCCTGGAGGAAAGGTCCATAAACCATTATTAAGAAGTGACCGAAGATATCAATGCTTGACCCAGTACAAGCATTGTGGAACTTGTGTCTCTTGGGGAAACTGCTAGGTACATATGACCTAGATTGGCCACTGTTGGAAACAGAATACTGGGCTTGATGGACCTTGGTCTGACCCAGTATGGCATATCTTATGTTCTTATGCCCTGGCTTGGACGATGTCCAATTGAGCCCCTATCAATTCCAGGTCCCAGATTGGCTGGAGATGGGACTTCGGGTAGTTTATGACGAAGCCAAGGCGCTCCTGCAGGAGGATGGTGTGTGATGTCGCCTGATGGGCCTCAATGCCATACTGCCCTTTAAGGGCCAGTCATCCAGATAAAGGAAGACGAGTATCCCCTGGAGTTCGAGGTGGGCTGCAACTATACTCCAGGCACTTGGTGAATACCCTTGGGGTAGAGGCCAGGCCGAAGGGTAGCACGCTGTACTGGTATTGTTCTCCCCCAACCATGAAGCAGAGGTACTGCCTGTGTAGTGGGTTGATGAGGATGTGCATGTACGCATCCTTTAGGTCCAGGAAGCATAGCCAGTCTACCTGCTGGAAGTATGGCAGCAATGTTCCAAGAGAGAGCATTTTAAACTTTCCCTACCTGGAATCTGTTGAGGTTCTGTAGGTCGAGGATGAGACGGAACCCTCCGGTCCTTTTTGGTATCAAGAAGTAGCAGGAGTAGAACCCTGTGTCCCTGAGGTGGGCTGGGACGTGTTCATTGCTTGGTTCTCCTGACGGCCTGCGAGTTCCTGCCGGAGCAGGTCCCAGTAGAAGGGAGTCCTGGGGGGCTTTCCTGGGAAGAATGGTATGAGTGTCTGGTGAAGATAACCCTCTCTCACCACCCGAAGGGACCAGATGCCCCTCCCCCCCATGTGCTGCAGGGCTGTGCCTCCTGGGGGAAGAGAGGCTACGCCTGAGTAAAAAAACCCTCCAGATTGTGTCGGGGAGGAAGGATGGGGTTTGGAGGTCTTAGGCTTATGTGGGCAATACCCTTGTCCCTTGGCCTGCGGGCCCTGTTGGGGAGCTGGTAAGGCCTAGTATTGAGAGTAGTTTCTGTGAGCTTTCCTCTTCTTTGGGTATGAGAGCTTTCTACCCGAAACCTTCCTCCAGGCGGTCTACTTGGAGAGCCTGGTCCTAGTCAGGAACTCGGACTCCAGCTCAGCAGCCTTGTCTGTCATGGGTTGCCAAAGAGGTTCTCTCCACAGCAGGGAATGTCAACCAATTTGTCCTGGACCAAATGCTCCAGGTTGGAGAACTGTAGCCAAGCCTGGTGCTGGGCACTAATGCCCACGGCAGCTACTCTAGCCACTGACTCAAAACCATCATAGGCCACTCAAGTGATAAACTTGGAGCATTCCCTGACTTCTGAGGCCAGGGTCTGGAACTGTTGGAGGGGTTCCCCCGAGAAAACAGTCAAGAACCCGGTGAGCTTCTTCGCCAGCTCTTGAAGGTTCATGCCCATGTACAACTTATAAGCCTGGAACCAGCCAACAAGCATCCAGCCAAGGAAGCACTTTCTATAAATGCCATGGGCCTCCCTGCTCGGGGGCACAGAGGAGTGCATTTTTTGGCTCTTGAGCCTTTGCATAACCGAATCCACTACCATGGAGTTGTGAGGCAGTCAGGACTTTTGGATGCAAGGGCTCCGTTGGACCTGGTACTTCAAGTCCAGCCACCTGCTTATGGACACTGATGCGGGGATCTCCCACATGCGGAGGAGTAGCCATTCCAGGATGGGGGGAATGGACACCGTGAGTGCCTCCTTTGGGGAGGCCTCATACTGGAGGATCTCGAGGTCATCTGTGCGAGGGTCCTCCTCCGATTCAGTAGCGAAGCCCAAAGCCTTGGTCATGTCCAGCATGAAGTCGAGAAAGGCCACGTCCTTGGGTGGGGACCGGCACATCGACTCCAGAGGGGATGGGTCCGAGGGCACTTTGCGGTGCCGGCGGGTATCCAGAGACTTGTCGTCCTCGGTCTCCCAATCAGAGTCCAGCTTGGAGGAGAGTCAGGGGTCCTCCGGAATTTGGATGCTGACCTGACCCTGAGGATCTCAGGGCCACAGCAGCTCCAAAGACTGAGACCATGGTCGAGGTGTCTCTGGAGGCTGGTGGTGCTCGAGGATCGGCTCAATCTTTGGGGTGTCCCTCACGGTGGAGGGCACAGTGGTTAGGAGTGATGACCTGGAGGAACCGGGCATCAGAGCCCGCTGCTGGGCCATGAAAGCAGATAAACTGCACTCCAAGGCCACCATTCTGGCCTTGAGACCAGGTGGCTCCGCAGCCTTCAGCGCAAGCACCGAGGACTTCGGGCCTGGCGCCGGCTCTGTCGAGGGGAAGTCCTTGACCATAATGGCCTTGGGGGTCCAGGACTGACCCCAGGGCATGGACGGTTCCCGTCGAGGAAACTTGGACAGCCCGCTCCTTGCCATTGCCATCGGCCTCCCGTCTAGTGCTGCAGGACCGGGACTTGTGGAATTTCCCCACTTTCCCCAACTTGTCCCCCAACTGGGTCCTTGAGCTCTTCCAGCCCTTCGTGGTGCGATCCTCGACATGGCCCATGTCCTTTGGCCTGCTGACCCTGCTGGGGAGCCAGGGAGGCCTGAAAAGGTGGGTAGTTTCTGTAAGCAGCCCCTTTCCTCGGGTAGAAGGGCTTTTTACCCAAGCCCTTCTGTCGGGGAGGGGCAGTGGTCTTTTTAGAGAGCATGGTCCTCGTCATGAACTCGATCTCCAGCTCGGCAGCCTTGTCAGTCATGGGTTTGCCAAAGAGGTTCTCTCCTTTGCATGGTACCAGACAACAGTGCTCAATGCTGGTCCATGAAGGCAGACAAGTTGCACTTCAAGGCTGCCATTCTGGACTCCAGGCCAGAAGGCACTGCAACCATCGGTGCAGGCACCGAGGGAATCGGGCCTGCCGCCGGTTTCGCCGATGGGGACTCCTCAACGAGGATGATGTCAGGCGACTGAGGCCAGCCCAAAGTACAGTCCTTTTGGGGGACCTTGGCAGGTTGCTCCTTCTCCAATCCCTCAGACGAGCGTCTAGGACTGCGGGACCTGGCTCTGGACTTACCTGGCCTGTCTGAGCCATCCAGGAATGCCACCTTCGAGGCCTTCTTGAGTTCCTTCGAGGGAGACCCCTTTTCCGAGGAACCACGGCATCGGTTGGAGACCGTAAGGCTACCCCGGGATTCCACGGTTTCGGAGGAGGCCTTAGCCTTTGGTGGTACCGAGGACTCCGGAAAAAACGTATGCTGCTGCTGGCAGCTCTTGAGGGCCTTAGTGGTATCTTTTTGCAGAGGTCGCATGCTGTGTGAGGTCATGATCCGGTCAAGGCAGCAGTCATGGACATTATTTTGGCACACTGATCACACTTTTTAAAACCACTAGTAGCCATGGGAGAAAAAAGTATCCCAGCGAAGACGAAGACCCACGGTGCCGCCAGTTGCGAAAAAAGGCACGAAGGCGCCAAGAAAGAAAAAAAGACTACGAACCCGAGACTCGATGCCGGGGCAGTGGGCTTGAGTGGCAGGAAGAGGACCGGTGCACTACCGGAGGAGAGTATGAAACTCAGGATGAGAAAATCAACTTTTTCTAGGGGAAGAGCAGACAGACACCTGAAGGGCTCCGTGGAAAAAAGAAGACTGGGCAAGATGGCACCCTTGGGCGGGAAGGGGACCAGGCATACTGACGTCACCCATATGTGAGGACTGACTTCCTGCTTGTTCCCGGAGAAAGATATCTTATCTGATCGCACCACACACGTAGCACATCTAACCCTTGCCACCCCTACACAGACATCCCACTCCACGCAACTGTTCTCAATATGTACTGCACTCTTGCTCCATGCTTGCATCACTATTCTCACATTGTTTTGCATCCACCCACAGACTCACTACTCTTTTACCTTCACTCTTACAATATCCTGCACATCTCTCTTGCTTCTAGTTACCACCTGTTTACTGTAGTGTTAGGCTCTGTTGTTCTCTGCTGTCCTTTTGTCTTCCCAAGCTGGATTGGCCTGCACTTCACTGCTATCCTAATGGAGACTATTGTGAGGTGGTCCTGGGCATGTACGATTTTACTGGGGGTGTCCAGTTCTCCCAGGGCCAGGAAGTGCAGGAGCCAATGTGTAGTGTTAGAATCAGGCTGTGAGCATTGAAGATGGCCTTTGCTACTTCTCTCCTCTTCCTCAAAGCTCTCTTGGTATATTTCAGTCAAAGCAGAGCCTGCGCCAGTATCGAAAGGGGAAGGGGAAGGAGAAGGAAGAGGTGAGGAGGACTGGTACTGGTCTGAGTGCGTGAGAGGGACCGAGTTTTAGTCATGCCGGCCATGGGAAATGTATCCAAGTGCAGGTTACAACTAGCTTGTTTTGTGCCAAAACGGTCTTTATTTTGCAGTGGACAAGTGCGAAGTTATGCACTTAGGGAAGAACAACCCAAACTACAGTTCCATGATGCAAGGAACCAACAACCAGGACAAAGATTTAGGCATCATCGTGGATAATACATTGAATCCCTCTTTCCAGTGTGCGGCAGCTGCCAAGAAAGCAAATATAATACTAGGAATCAAAGAAAGGAATGGAGAATAAAACAAAGGATATTATAATGCCTCTGTATTGTTCCATGGTGAAACCACAGCTTAAATACGAGGTGCGATCAAAAAGTATCAAGACTTGTACAATAGCTCAAGAAATATAACACTGACAGTTATTGCACTCAGTCTCCTTCAAAGTAGCCCCCTTCTGATAAAACACACTTCCCTCCAGAGTTCCTGCTACTGCTGGAAACAATTTTGAAATGCTTCTTTCATTATGCTGTGAAGCTGCTCTGTTGAATTTTGCTGAATGGTCTCCAAGTTGTCAAATCTCCTTCCTTTCCGTGGTAATTTCAGTTTTGGAAACAAGAAAAAGTCACAAGATGCGAGGTCAGGTGAGTATGGAGGCTGACAGACTTGCTCGATTTGGTGTTTGGCTGTTTGGCCTTGGCCAAGAACTGCTAGACAAGATGTGGTGCACGAGCTGGGGTATTATCGTGATGAAGCAATTATTCACCTTGCCTGTGGAACTCTTTCGACGAATTGCATCTCCAAAACAAGTCAGAACTTGGACGCAGTACTCCTTATGTTTATGTTTATTGACTTAATATACCGCTCAACAAATACATATCAGAGCGGTTCACATAGTACAAAAAGGAAACCATATGGTAGAGAGAGGAAGAGGAAGTTACAATATTAACAGGAAAGCAAACCAGGCAGATTCATTCGACACAACAAAAGGAGAAGGGAGAGGGAGAGGAAAGAAAAGGGGATGTGGGCTATACAGAGGGGTTGGGGAGAACAAAAGCAAGGGCAAAGAGATGGGTTTTAAGTTTATTTCTGAAAGTGGTGTGTGTCTGTTCAAGCCAGATACAGGGGGGTAGAGAATTCCATAGAGCAGGGCCGAGGAAAAAGAAAGCAGAGGAGCGAGTGGATTGGAGGCGAGCGCAAGCAGGTGGAGGGAGACGAAGGCGGTTGAGGTGAAGAGACCGTAAGGAATGGGCTGGGGTGTGGAAGTGAACAAGATCAGCAAGGTACTGAGGGGAGAGGGAGTAAAGGATGCGGTGAAGGAGTGTCAGGACTTTGAAGTGAATACAAGATTTGACGGGAAGCCAATGGAGATGGATGAGTAACAGTGTAGCGTGGTCACGTGGAGAGGAGTGAAAAATGAGACAAGCAGCGGTGTTTTGAAGGCGCTGAAGACGGTGAAGTTGAGTGGTAGGGAGACCTGCTAGAATTGAATTACAAAAGTCGACACGGGACATAACCAGGGAAAGGATAGGACCGACCAAGGACAGGATGGACCTTATTGATGGTTTGGCCTTCTGGAGTATACTCATGGTGAACAATACCCTGGTAATCAAAGAAAACTGTGAGCATGACCTTGACATTGCTCCTCACCTGACAAGTTTTCTTGGGTCTGGGAGAGTTTGGAATATTCCATTGTGAGGATTGAGCATTAGTTTCCAGGTCATAACCATAAACCCATGATTCATCAGCACTAATGATCTTTTTGATGAAATCTTAGTCATTTTCAATGCATTCCAACAACTCCCTGGCTGCAGACAGTCTATCTTCTTTTTGGTTATGGGATAAGAGTTTTGGCCCAAATTTTGCAGACGCACGTCTCATCCCCAAATCAACAGTAAGAATGGACTTTACTGATCCGAAACTGATGTCCATATCCTCAGCAAGCTCTCTGATAGTCAATCGATGATTTGAGCGTATTATGGCATGCACTGCTTCAACTTTGTCTCATCTTATTCTCATTTCCAGGTCATTTATGAATACATTAAAAGGCAGCGGGCCCAGCACAGATCCCTGTGGTACTCAACCTTTCTCCACTGAGAAAATTGGCCATTTAGCCCTGCTCTCTTATGGTTCGGCATGGGCAGGTGCTGAATCAAGCCATAAGCATGCCTTTGGCTCCCAACTTTGAATCAGCAAAAAAACCCACAACAGCATCCTGTAACATACGAATGTCTAGCCACAGTGGCCAAAGGCATGTCAATGCCCTCTGCAAATGCTGGAAAGCCATGCCGGCATGGAAGGGCAATTTCCACTGCCCGGAGCCTGGGCTGGATGTCCACTAGGCGGGATAGGCAGCCACCTAGGATGGCAGACCCTGGTGGGCAACCCAACTCCACTTTTAAAGTGGCAGCAAAAAGCCACCGCTTTCAAAATGGAATCGAGCAATGGCCACCCCCCAAATTCATCTCTCGTCTTGCAGCAGCTCAAAATGGATTTGGGCCACCACCGCTAGATGAGAAGATGGATTCGAGTGTCAGCAGCAGCAGGAGGAGGGGGGAGGCCAGTGTCAGCAGCAGCAGGGGTAGACTGCGCTGCAGGGGCTTCTGCCTGGGGTGGCAGAAACCCTTGAGCCACCCTGCCCAGAGCCACAAAGCTAAACAATGCCCTCTTCAAGCTGTGCTGCGAAAATCTGCACATTCTACCTCATGGAGGAACTGCATAGTACTCTCCCCCACCCAAGAAGAACCCACGGGGGCTGCTGTGCTAAGCACACAGCTAGTATGCAGCCAATGAAGCAAATCTCCACTCACAGATCTCAAATGTTGGAAATGGCTATGCACCACATTTTGCAGCACAAGCAGCACTCTTCCAACCCCCATGAAGGCTGCTGCGTCCCTCTCAGTTGCTATCCTCACTCACTGTGTCTTTTTTTCTAAAGTGAAAGTGAGAAAGTTGGGGGCGAGGAGGATGGGGGCAAGAGAGAAATGTCCAAAAGTGAAAAGGCCAAAGAGGGACTGAACCAATCAGGGAACCTGACAAGGAGCCCAGACCTTCTCCCTCGAAGCAGGAAATTCCAGTAGGGTATTTGTAAATATGCTTTGGAGACATCTGCTCAGGAGTACCCAAAATCCAGAAGCTGCACCAATCCAGCAACCAACATCTGCTGGAGACAGAGAAATACTGGGGAGTACCCCTAGTTGCACTAGCATTAGTGTCAATGATGCAGTCACCAGAAGTCTCTAGTCTTTCTTTGTTTCCATCATCTGTTGGAAAGAGGACACAAACCACTTGTCTGGACTAGTCTAGCAAGAAGATCTGGAAGGTTTAGTTTCCCATAGGAGACAACTATTAGGGCTCTATGGAAAAGCTATGACTAAGAAGGTCCTGCATGATAGCATCGAGCAGGAAGCTAAATAGTGCTTCTTAAATGCTTCTAGAATTATCTAAACTGAAGAGACCTCTCTGTGTGGGCTCCATTGGAGGACATCACCCATCTGGGGTGGGCTTGCTATCCTGCTTGTTCTCTGAGAATATCTTCCAATGCATATAGTGCAGTCGCAAAATTCAGAATCAGTTCATATCTTTTCACTGAGGGAGATGAGTGAGCAGGTGTACAAAAGAGAAATTAAACTTACCCGCTAAATGTTGTTCCTTGAGGAACTCGGGTCCAGTCCCGCACCTCTGGGTAGTGCACCTCCTCTCGCAGCTTGGAGACTGGGCATGTCAAACTCTGAAGTCACTTGCACATATACTGCTGGCACCTCCCACCAGCTCCCAGTGACCTACTGACAAAGCAGACTTAAAGGAGCAAAAAATAAGTACCGAAAAACTCAAGAAACCACATTAACTATATTAGCTAAACAGTTAACCCAACTCTTCCCTCCCGCAAATAGAGGAAACTGTTCCCTCCACTGCCACAGGAGATGTGGATATACAAGAGAGAGAGATAGAGCGCAACAGAGCGCGTCATAGAGAAAAAGAAAGAATAGAAAGCTAAAAATTATCTTGAGCCGTACTAAGTTCATGACTATTCCTCGCACCGACTGCACTTGACACAACTAAACAATCTCCGTCTTGTACGACTGAACCCCGGGTGGGATCCGGGAGTGGACTAGAGATCCTCAAGGAACAACAATTAGCAGGTAAGTCTAATTTCTCTTCCCTTATCGTCCCTCCAATCCAGTCCCACACCTCTGAGATGTAGCAGAGCAGTACATTAATGGGAGGGACCTGACAAACCAGCCCACAAAACCGCCGATCCAAAGCAGGCATCTGCTGCCGCTTGGACACCCAGACGATAATGCCTACTGAAGGTATGCAAAGAAGACCATGTAGCTGCCTTGCAAATCTCAACCGAGTAACCAAAGTATACTCCGCCCACGAAGTTGCTTGAGCCATGGCAGAATGAGCCCTTAACCATACAGGGGCTTGACGGCCCTGTAAAACAAAAGCTGAAGATATCGCTTCACGTATCCATCTGGAAATGGAGGCCTTGGCTGCCGCTTTGCAGCTATGCGGCCCCCCAAACAGGACAAACAACCGATCCGACTTACGAAAAGATTCCGACGCTTTAAGCTAACGACGAAGAACTCTCTTTACATCCAACAAATGTAAATTACGATCAGAGACGTCGTCCCTCGAAGCCCTAAAACTGGCAAGGATACCGGCTGATTCACATGAAATGCTGAGACCACTTTCGGCAGGAAAGACGGAACCGGACACAAAACTACCTTATCCTGAAAGAAGGTTAGAAACAGTTCCTAGCAAGACAGAGCCTGCAACTCTGAGATTCGACGCGTAGAACAGATTGCCACCAGAAAGACAGTTTTCAACGTCAAATCCTTCAATGAGACCTGACTCAAGGGCTCAAAGGGTTCCCTCGTCAAGGCTCCTAAGACCAAAATGAGATCCCAAGGGAGGATCACGACTCTCCTTGGCGAACGCAGTTGAGAAACTGCCTGTAAGAAACGTAAGACATCCGGATGGGAGCCTAAGGCGACGCCTTGAATCTTACCACAATAGCAAGCAATAGCTGCCAGCTGGACCCTTAAGGAACTAGCTGCTAGCCCCTTATCAAAACCATCCTGCAGGAAACCCAACACCTCTGGAATAGAGGCCGATGTTGACCGCGCCTTCCGTGCCTCACACCAATCCTCAAAAATACGCCACACGCGAACATAGGCCAGGGAAGTCAAACTTTTTCTGGCTAACAGCAAAGTAGTGATTGCCGCCCCGGAGTAGCCCTTCTTCCTTAGCCTACCCTTTCAGTGGCCAAGCCGTAAGCGAGAATTGATCCACCTGCGGCATTCGCAGCGGCCCCTGACAGAGGAGATCGTCCCGTACTGGAAGCCGCCATGGTCGGATGCACTAAATCAGCTTATCATGGACGTTGCGGCCAGTCCGGAGCAATTAACAGAATGTGCCCCCGATATGTCTCGATGCGTTGAACTCCCGGCCTATCAGCGCCCAAGGAGGAAAGACAGAGGAGCCACTCCGTGGGCCACCGTTGCAGCAAGGCATCCAGACCCTCGGACATCCTTTCTCGCCTCCTGCTGAAAAAGCGGCTCGCTTTGGCGGACCGAAAGGTAGCCATCAGATCCATAATGGGCGTTCCTCACCTGTGGACTATCTGAGTGAAGACCTCCGCGTGAAGCTCCCATTCCCCGGGGTCCACGCAAACTCGACTGAGATAGTCTGCCGTCACATTGTCTACTCCCGCAATGTGCGCCGCTGACAGTGCTTGAAGTTGAGGTTCTACCCAGTTGAACAAGTCTTCCGCTTCCTTTTCCAGAGCCGCGCCTGTCTGTACTGCCTTGCCTGTTGAGATACGCCACCGCTGAGGCATTGTCCGACAAAATTCGGACCACTCGACTCAGGAGGCTGGACTCGAAGGTGCGGAGCGCTAGAGCAACTGCTCTCAATTCTAGATGGTTGATCGACCACTGAGCTTCCTGATCGCTCCAGCTTCCTTGCATGGATAATTCCCCGCAATGAGGCCCCCAACCCGACAGACTGGAGTCGGTCAAGACAGGAACCCATTGCGGCTGCTCGAGAGGCATGTCCGCGGCTAAATGTTCTGGGCGAAGCCACCAGTGAAGAGACTCCCTGACACTCCCCGGACAGGACAGACGTTTGGTCAGAGAGTCCTCCTGGTGGGACCAACGATGTAGTAAGAACCTCTGCAAAGGGCGCATGTGCGCTCTCGCCCATGGCACTACCTCAAGAGTGGCTGCCATCGTCCCCAGCACCTGAAGATACTGCCAGGCCGTTGGTGCTGAGCACTTCAAAAAACTGCACACCAAGAGACAAAGTTTTTGGGCTCAATGATCCGGCAGAAACACTGAACCCACTTGAGTGTCGAACCGGACCCCCAAATACTCCAGAACCTGCGAGGGCACCAGTTGGCTCTTGGCTAAATTGACTACCCAACCGAGGCTCTCTAGTACCTGCACCACTTTGGCTGTAGCCCGCAGACTCTCGGTCCTGGACTTTGCTCGGATTAGCCAGTCGTTGAGATAAGGGTGTACCAACATTCCCTCTTTGCGAAGAGATGCCGCCGCCACCACCACCACCATTACCTTGGTGAAGGTGCGTGGAGCTGTTGCGAGACCGAACGGCAATGCCTGGAACTGAAAATGTTCCTGAGGAACTGCAAAACGAAGAAAACGTAGATGATCCAGCCTGATCGGAATGTGCAGATACGCTTCGGTGAGATTGAGAGACGTCAAGAATTCCCCCTTCTTCCTTAGCCTCGCCCTTTCAATGGCCAAGACGTAAGTGAGAACCGAGCCACCTGAGGCATGCAAAGAGGACCCTGCAATAGGAGATCCTCCTGAGTCGGTAGCTGCCACGGCTGCCCTTCGAGGAGACGTACCAACTCTGCGTACCACGGACGATGCGGCCAACCTGTAGCAATTAAAAGTACATATCCCTGATGAGCTTCAATGCTTTGAACCACCCGGCTTATGAGGGCCCATGGAGGAAAGACATATAGGAGACCCTGCGAGGGGCACTGTTGCAGTAATGCATCCAGCCCCTCGGACATCCTTTTTCGTCTTCTGCTTAAAAAGCGGTTGACCTTTGCCAACTGGAAGGTCGCATTGAGATCCATAATGGGCATTCCCCACTTGCTGACTAACTGCGCAAAGACGTCTGGGTGAAGTTCCCACTCTCTGGGATCCACTCGAACCCGGCTGAGGTAGTCCACCATAACGTTGTCTGATCCTGCAATGTGTGCCGCCGACAGAGCCTGAAGCCGAAGCTATACCCATTCGAACAGGGCTTCTGCCTTCTCCTCCAGAGCCGCGCTGCCTGCGCCTCCTTGCTGACTGAAGTACACCACTGCGGAGGCATTGTCTGAGAGAACTCGAACTGTGCGACCCCTCAAACTGGACTCGAAGGCACGAAGAGCCAGAGCAACCGCCCGCAACACCAGCCGGTTGATCGACCACTGGACCTCCTGAACATTCCATTTCCCTTGCGTGAAGAGACCCCCACAATGAGCTCCCCACCCCGCCAGACTGGCATCTGTCAACACAGGAACCCACTGCGGCTGCTCGAGAGGTATGCCCACCGCCAAATTCTCCGGACGAAGCCACCACTGAAGAGACGTCCAGACCCACAACAGACAGGGAAGACGCTTGTTGAGAGAATCTCTCTGATGAGACCAGCGACGGAGCAGAGACCTCTGTAAGGAGCGCATGTGTGCCATGGCCCAAGGTACTACTTCCAACATAGCTGCCATCAATCCCAGAACACAAAGATACTGCCATACTGATGGCGCCTGATGCTTCAAGAAACTGCGTAGCAGGAACTGCAGCCCTTTGGCTAGGAGCTCCGGCAAAAACACCGCTCCAACCCGCGTGTCAAACCGAACCCCCAAATATTTGAGACTCTGAGAGGGTACCAATCGACTCTTGGCGATACTGACCACCCAGCCGAGACTTTGTAGGCGCTGTACCACCCTGGCTGTAGCCCGCACACTCTCGGTTCGGGATTTCGCTCAAATCAACCAGTCGTCGAGATAAGGGTGAACCAATGCCCCCTCTCTGCAAAGAGATGCTGCCACCACCACCATTACCTTGGTGAAGGTCTGAGGAGCCGTTGCCAAGCCGAATGGTAAGGCCTGGAATTGAAAATGAACCCATGGCACTGCAAACCTTAGGAACCATTGATGATATGGTCTGATTGGAATGTGCAGATAAGCTTCGGTGAGATCGAGGGACGTCAAAAACTCTCCCTGTCTCATCGCTACTATTACGGAATGCAACATTTCCATGCGGAAATGAGGCACTCCAAGACAGCGGTTCACGTTCTTGAGGTCTAGAATTTGACGAACGGCCCCATCTTTCTTTGGTACCATGAAATAAATGGAGTATCGACCGCAACCGTACTGCTCTTGCGGAACTGGAACTACAGCTCCCAGCTGCAGAAGACGCGACAGAGTCACCCGTACTGCCAACTCTTTGTTCCAACCTCTGCAAGGGGAGAGAACAAAAGAGTCGCGTACCAGTCAGGCGAATTCGAGGGAATAGCCTTTGCGAATGACCTCCAACAGATGTTATCTGGACCCAGGCTGGGAGAAAATCCAGCAGTCGAACCCCCACGGGCTGAATCCCTACCTGGGTCCCCCTCGCTTCATTGGGTTTTCTTAAAACCAGCGGAAGAGGGACTGGCGAACTCTCTGCTCACTCCTCGGAAACCCATAAAACCTTGACCTCGAAAGGGATACCTTCCTCTCTGAAAACTCCCCAAACGTGAAGTCCGAAAACGCCTAAAATCCTGAGACTGGCCCCTCGCCACTGCTCCGGTCCGTCCTGGTTTTGGCTTATCTTCTGGTAAATGACCTCCTTTCAACTCCCCCAAATCCTCGACCAGCTTCTCAAGATCTTCACCAAACAGCAGCTTCCCCTTAAAAGGAAGCTTGCTCAGCTGAGACTTGGAGGAGCTATCTTCTGCTCAATTTCTTAGCCAAAGATAACGGCGTGCCGCCATTAGCAAAGCCATGCTATTAGCCAAACCTCTGATCAGATCATAATGGACATCGGCTAAGTAAGCCGCTCCGGACTCCAATCTAGTTACGACTGCCAACTGATCTTGCGATTGGCTCCCCTGCCTGCTGCAAGCGCTGCGACCAGCAAAGACAAGCTCTCGCCACCCACGCTCCACAACTAGAGGCCTGTAACGAGAGCGCATTGACTTCAAAGGCCTGCTTCAATAACAAATCCACCTTCCTGTCTTGACCGTCCTTTAAAGCTGCACTACCTTCCACCGGAATGGTAGTCTTCTTTGTGACTGCCAAAACTGCTGCATCCACATGAGTAGAACGACACATCTCTCGTTCCTGGTCAGGCAAGGGATAGAAACGAGCCATAGACCTTACGCCCCTTAGTCCTGCCTCCGGCAAATCCCACTCGTCCTGAATCATCTGTTTAACCACCCTGTGGATGGGGAAACACTGCCTGGGATTTGCGTACCGCCTGAATAAGAGGATCTTCCAAACCCTCATCCTCTGACGGAGTGACTACAGAAATGTTAATAGCCTGAAGAGACTCTGTGATGAGAGCTGTCAGCTCTTCCTTTCTAAAGACTCGGATAATTCTTGCCTGGTCCTCAGGCTCCTGAATCTCACCTTCCTCGAGCTCTTCCATAACAACTTATTTTATTTATTTTATTTAACAGGTTTTATATACCGCTTTATCATTTCAATCAATGCAACTGAATGCAACTACGCTTTTAATCAATAAGCAGTTCTGCAGCGTATCGACCATCCAGCTTTCTTCTAAATACTAACATTGCTGCTGTACACAAGTCAAATATCAACATTAGAGTACCTCTACCTACCAGCTACAACACTGCTTATAATGTCAAAGGTAACTAACTAAATCTATATTGTCTTACTGTATACCCAATTTCATGTGAAACCCCCATATAGATGAAAACTTGTTAGGATTTCCACTGCAAAAGAAATTGAAAATGGAGCTCATTAATGTGATAGTTCTGCTTTTTCTTCTATACCGATCAACTTGTAATTGCTTGTATTTAACAAAAGTACAAAACCATAGTCCATACATATGGCAACCATTGTATTTATATACTACATTCTCACTCCCAACTCATGTTCTGGTTAACTCACATTACCCCAACAACCCTTACAACACAAAATTACACAATGGAATTACCACCACAAAACACCCAAACTCTACACATATTTACCACAACTCAAATCCAAGACAACCAAAGCCCTCACAAGCAACACCACAATAACCCCCAACCCGTCGTACTAAATCAAATCCCCTGTACCTATGTTCTGATAAACGCCAGATCCATAAGAAACAAGACCCACATCATCCATAATGTCATCACAGATAAAAATCCTGACATCTTTTGCGTGACCGAAACCTGGCTCTCTGAAAAAGACCCAGTTTTTATCAACCAAATAATCAAGCCTGGCTATAAGATATATAACTGCCCTCGTACCAACAAAAAGGGTGGCGGTGTCCTAATCATGGCTAAAGACTACCTACACCTAAAAAACACAGTACAAAAATCCATTGATGGACTCGATATTCTAAAGCTTGAGAGTAAAACATTTAGCATCTGTCTCATATACAGATCTCCCACTTCACACAATGAAACCCTTTCCAATACAATAGAGATAATATCAGCGACCACAACCAAAAAATATGGAAGACAACATCATGGCCAACTGACTGGAAAAAATCTGTGTTTATACCAATACTAAAGAAAGGTGATCCAACTGACTGTGGAAATTATCGCACAATCGCTCTGATCCCACATGCCAGCAAGATTCTTCTGAAGATTATTCAAAAGAGATTACAACCATACCTGGAACAAGAACTACCTGAAGTGCAAGCAGGGTTCAGGAAAGGGCGAGGAACGAGAGACATCATTGCGGATGTGAGATGGATCCTTGAAAAGACTAAAGAATACCAAAAGGATATCTATTTGTGCTTTATCGACTATAGCAAGGCTTTTGACTGTGTAAACCATGAGAAACTCTGGGCCACATTAAGAAGCATGGGTATACCAGAACACCTGATCGTTCTCTTGCACAATCTGTACATTGATCAAGAAGCAACAGTTCGAACGGAACAAGGAGAAACAGAATGGTTTAAAATAAGCAAAGGTGTAAGACAAGGCTGCATACTTTCCCCCTACCTGTTTAATTTGTATGCAGAACAAATCATCAGAGAAGCAGGATTGTATGAAGACAACAGAGGTGTGAAGATTGGTGGAAGAGTCATCAACAACCTTCGCTATGCTGATGATACATTACTGGCTGAAAGTGAAGATGATCTGAAACATTTGCTTCTCACAATCAAAGAACATAGTCTGAAAATGGGCCTGCACCTTAATGTAAAGAAGACAAAGATCATGACAACTGGCATAATCAACAGGTTCATCGTTGAAGGAGAAGAAATTGAAATTGTGAACAACTTTAACCTACTTGGATCAACTATCAGTAAAGAAGCAACAAGCAGTCAAGAAATCAGACAACGCATTGCTCTTGGCAGAATGGCTATGAAAGACCTAGATAAGATTCTCAAGAGCAGAGATGTCTCTCTCCATACAAAGATTCGACTTGTTCAAGCCATGGTTTTTTCAATAACATCATATGGATGTGAAAGCTGGACAGTGAAAAAGACAGACAGGAAGAAAATTGATGCCTTTGAATTATGGTGCTGGCGGCGAATACTGTGTATACTATGGACTGCTCGAAGAACAAACCAGTCGGTACTAGAGGAGATCAAACCTAAGCTTTCTTTAGAAGTTCAGATGACAAGACTTCGACTTTCATACTTTGGACACATCATGCGAAGAGAGAGATCATTAGAGAAAGACATTATGCTTGGCAAGATAGAAGGTCGACGCAAAAGAGGAAGGCCAGCAATGAGATGGATCGATACAATAACAGCAGCTACGGGTACCAGTCTGTCAACAATGAGCCGCCTGACTGGAGACCGAACACAATTTAGGATAGCTATCCAGAGGGTCGCCATGAGTCGACTCCGACTCGACGGCACTTAACAACAACAATATCAGCGACCACAACCAAAAAATACCAAATAATCATGGGAGACCTAAACCTTTATAGAAACATGATGACAGAACAAGACCACATGGCCTATCTAGTCTGTCCTTCCATAATAACAACTACAACAGTCCACTTTTTACCTTTAGAGATCCTCTGTGTTGGTCCCATGCTTTTTTGAATTCAGTTACTGTCCTCATCTCTACCACCTCCACTGGGAGACTATTCCATGGATCCACTACTCTTTCTGTAAAGAAATATTTCCGCATATCACTCCTGAATCTATCTCCCTTCACCCTCATCCCATGTCCCCTTGTAGCAGAACTTGCTTTCAATTGAAAGAGGCTCTCTCCCTGAACATTTATGCCACGGAGGTATTTAAACATCTCAATCATATCACCTCTATCCCGCCTTTCCTCTAAGGTGTACATATTAAGATCCTTAAGTCTGTCCTCATATGCTTTATAATGAAGCCCATTAATCATTTTAGTAGCCACCCTCTGCACCGACTCCATCCTGTTCACATCCTTTTGAAGGTGCGGTCTCCAGAATTGCACACCATACTCCAGCCTAGCCTCTATACCATCGTTTCAGGCTAACACCTTTCTGGAAGCCATGGAACAACTAGGCTATAAACAAATAATACACGATGCCACACATGACAAGGGAAACATCCTTGATCTAGTTTTCATACTCAATGAACAGCGTAAACAACTAGACAACATAGCAGATTTGAGAATCACACAAGTCCCTTGGTCGGACCACTATCTGATAAAATTCACTTCCTACTTGCCAATAAAACTGTCACACCACCAAAGTAATAACACAACACAAGCACGAAGGAAATTCCAAAAGTACAACAAAGAGCAACTAATAGGATCCATCAAAATGCACATGAACACCGAACAGACTGAACTAGAAACTCTTATAACCCATTGGAACAAATCGATAGAACCAGTAGCTGAAAGAAAGACTGAAACACCAAATATAACCAAAAAGATGACAAAATCCAAATCGGAACCTTGGTACACATCAACGTTAAACAGGATAAGAAAGACCTCAGGAAACTAGAAAAGAAATGGAGAAAAGCGAGAACACAAGAACTCAAAACGGAATAACTTTCAACCCTTGCAAAGTACAAAATCGAAGTCAACAAGGCGAAGAAATCTTATCATACCAACATTCTGAACAAAGCTCTCAACAGGCCTAGAGAGTTATTTGATCTAGTTAAAACCCTTACTAAAGCAACCCATGAGGATACCACAAATACGTTGATCAAAGCCCAAACCCTAGCGAGCCATTATGCCAACAAATTGAACCCTACAGTTCAAATGCTTTACACCCCAAATCAAAACCTGCCTGGCCCCATCCAACAATCAACAATAACAAGCAAGAATGGAATGGAATGCTTTCCAGAAACTTAAAGACGAACAAACAATAAGCATAATCACAGCACTAAACACTACCACTTCTCCACTTGACCCCTGCCCAGCAGCCTGGATCAAAGCAACCAAACAAGAACTTGCTCATTACATCACCCACATTGTCAACCAATCACTTCAACAGGGTATAATACCATCACAGCTTAAAAAATCCATAATAAGACCAATTCTAAAAAACAGCTCACTCAACAAGGAAGACCCAACATCATACCGCCCGATCTCTAGTATAGCATTGCTAGCGAAGATTATCGAAAAAGCAGTCCAACTACAGTTGCAAGATCATTTAGACACATGGAAAGCCCTGGATGACCATCAATATGGTTTTCCGACAGCATCATGGTGTAGAAACCTTGCTCTTGGTACTATTAGACACTCTGCTCAAAGGTCTAGAGGACAGAAAGAAGATGTTCGTCCTGATTTTTATAGACATAATGGCAGCTTTTGATACTGTCCACCACAAAACACTCATAGAACGACTGGCTTCAATCGGGATTACAGGAACCCCTCTACGCTGGTTTAGCTCTTACATAACCGACAGAATGCAGCAAGTTCATTACAATAACGAAAAAGCGCAACCTTTCCCACAAACCCAAGGAATACCACAAGGATCTGCACTATCCGCCCTACTCTTTAACTTATACCTAAAACCTGTCTGTACGATCTTCCAGAAGCACAAAATCAACTACCACATCTATGCAGATGACGTGATGCTCTATACTCAAGTAGATGTAAATAACCCAAAGTACAACCACCTTGAAGAATGCCTACATGATCTGCAAAACTGGCTACAACATAATAACATGTCAATAAACCACAAAAAAACAGAAATAATGTGTATATTGTCACAGAGCAGACTCTCTAGAGCCCCCTGAGGAGCTAAAAAATACTACTCCTCAAGTAAACACTGACGTAGGGAGAGAGCACATGACACAAGGGTATCAGAAGGAGTATAAGGGAATGAGGTCACAAGCCAGGAATTATCACCCAGCCAGTAGGGAGGCAAGGAAGGTCCCACCTGACCCCAATAGGCTAGGGTGTGGTGCAGCTGGGGATTACGTAAATAATCAGCACAGCTCACAAGAGGAGCTACGGGGGAAGGCAGAGAGAGCCGAAGGAGCTAGGAGAGGAGCTGAGGAACCTCAGAGACGAAGGAGATATCCAGACTGGGAAGGATACAGATATCCCAGGTCTCCACAGCAAGGCAGGCACTGGCTGAATGAAAGTCTGAGTGAGTCTGATGAACATTTAAGTGAAATAAGTGAGCAGCTGAATTCAGACAGGGACAGTGTATGCAGCAGCCTTGATAGAAGCTATGCCTTAAGACACAAGCAACAAGCTAGGAAAAGCTATTCTGAACCAGATAGGAGAAATGCTAAGCTGAGCTATGAGAGGCATTTGTATGAAAGACAAAAGCCTTATAATGCTAATTTAAGGAAAGCAGGAAAGCTCCAGAATCTGGGTTACAAACAGAATAGGGAACAAAGCTTGTTACCTTTGGGAGAGAATCCTTCAGAGAAATACAGTTGGCACAAGCCTTCACAGAAACTGCCGTTGGAGACAACAGCTGTTTACAAAGCTCCTGTTAAAACAAAACCCCGTGCAAAGGTTCCACTCTCTGATAGCTGGGCAGCTGACTGCTTTACTCTGCCTAATTACCAGAGGCAGAGGAAAGGCTCCTGGCTAAGCAACTCAAGAGAATACGGTAAAGCCAAACAGATACCTGCTATAGAAAGACAAGTACGTCACAAGCTGGAAAGTTTGTTAAGCAAGTTACCTCAGAAGAGAAGTAACGAAGCCTCTGTATCTGACAGTGTTCCCATGCAATGTGAGCCTTATGAAATTGAGGTCAACGCTGAATTGCCTGTTGAACAAATGGACTGTAGTTTTATAATAGCTGACCATATAGAGTCCCTCAGATAGAAGGCTGAACTATTCCTGAGAAGCCTTCTTCTGGAAAGCTGACAAGCTGTATTTCTGTTTCATTCCTATTTTTGTTTGCTGAAAGGTAAAGCTATTTTTGTTATAGTTCTTTTGTTTACCCGAGAAGGGTTATGTTTATTTGACTGTTATACTTTTGGAAAAGAATCCTACGGGACGGGGAATAAAACCCAGTTAAACCGATTTCGGTGTCACAACTTATTTACATACTGGCAAGGACTATAAGTATTGAAAAGGCCAGTACTCTACACCCGGGTGCAGTACCAACTGTGACCATCAGGAGGCGCTGCACAGCAAAGGGGTGACATAATGGCGTAGTGTTTTAGGATTTTGATACCACGTGACTTCCTCTGGAAAAGACAAGTACAGAGCAGTGCTGGAAGAGACGGCTCACCCGGAAGTACTTGCTGAGAGAGGATTTTCGCTGGCAGGTCGGCCAGAAAAGGAAAGAAAAGAAAAGCTTTCTCACATGCTGGAATCTACCCAAAACTCAGGTAACAGTCACCTGGGAGAAACCGTAGATGGATAAGTGAGAAAGAGAGCACTGTTCCTAAGTGGGAATTTAAAAAAAAAAAAAAAAAAAAAAAAAAGGTGCCGCACTTGGTGTGTTTTTTTCTCTTTTTTTTCGCAGGTCCTCAAGAGACAGGAAGAATGGATGTACGTGATGTTCAGGCGTGGATGCAAACGCAGTGGAATGAACAAGCCAAGCTTATGCAACAACTGCAGAAACAGTATATGGACGCTATGCAGGAGCAACAGCAACCGTTGGTGGAAGCATTGAAGGCTCTGGTTACCAAACCTCAGGACAATGAGGCAATGACTGTGCCAATACTGACGCAAGTAGCCATGAACCATGCTTCTAATTTTTCTGTAAGACAGTTAACACAGTATGATGACATTGATGATCATATTGAATCGTTTGAGAGGATGGCAGCCACCCTCAAATGGCCGCCAGAGCTCTGGGCCAGGCAATTTACCTTAACACTGACCGGAGATGCTCTGTCAGCCTTTAGAGGGATGCCTGCTGATTTGGTTACAAATTATACAGAGATTAAGAAGGCCATAAAAGATAGGCTGGGTTTTACACCCAGACAGTATAAGCACCAATTTAGGGAGGCACGCATACAACCCAAGGAGACTCCCCGAGCCTTGTATCAAAGGTTAAAAAGCCTCGCATACAAGTGGCTTAACCCTGAAGGGAGGTCCATAGATTCTGTTATGAAGGATATTATAATGGAACAATTTATGCATTCAGTATCTGATGATTTGAGAACTTTTCTCATGTTACAGGACTGCCATGATCCTGAAGAGGCTGCAAACGTGGCAGAAGCTTATTTTGAAGCCAGGGGGGCTGATGCCTTAAGGCCTGGCGGGTTAAAAATAAATGGACAAGAAAGTCCAGGTAGCATGAGAAAAGGGGACAGGAATGCTATGGGTAAAAGAAGTGTGCATGATAATATTGGTGAGGCTGTGGCTAAGAATGTGGGATGTTATAAATGTGGTAAAATAGGACACCACAAGAAAGTTTGTAGTTTAAGAACTGTGTTAGTAACAGGGGATGATGAGCCAGACCTGGAAAACTTTCTCCAGGAAGTTCAGGTGGAGGGGGTCGACGCCCTGGCATTGCTTGATTCAGGCGCCAATCAAAGCATGGTTTCCCAAGAGTTTTGGGAAACCCTAGGGGACCAACCATCCGTGGCCACGAATCAAGCAGTAGGCCAGGTGCGTATACGTTGTGTGCATGGAGAAGCTTCCTGTTATCCCTTACACATGGTTGACATAAAGGGTTCTGGGGTCACCCGACGAATGGCAATAGCGATAGTACCCAATTTACCCTATACAGTCATCCTGGGAAGGGATTGGTCGTCCCTCAGTCAAGAAACAAGGAAGGGTCCTCCAGAATCAGTAGCCCCTACACCCACGAACAACCAGCCCGCCGAGTTAGGCGCTGAGGTTTTAGCAGCCAGTATCCCAAGTCCTTTATTTGAAGGAAAAAATAAGCCGAAGTCCCCAAAACAGTCATCTCGCCCGGTAGTAACGCCTGATAGACCGAAATTTCTACTACAATTTTGTAAAAGTAATGAACAGGCTAAGGGTCCTGTAAGGGCTACGGCGGCAGCCGCCGGGTATGATCTTTTCAGTATAGAAAACATCTTGATCCCAAAAAGAGGACAGGCCCTGATAGATACAGGGATCCAGGTAAAATTACCGGAAGGTTGCTATGGGCGCATCGCACCCCGGTCAGGACTAGCGGTAAAACATGGTATAGATGTGGGAGCGGGGGTTATTGACCCCGATTACCGAGGCCCTCTAAAAGTCCTGCTGTTTAACTTTGGAAGCCAGGACTTCCAGATACATGCAGGGGATCGGATTGCGCAATTATTGTGCGAACGGGTAGGGTTCCCAAAAGTGGAGGAGGTACCCTCCTTACCACCATCCGAGCGGGGCATGGCGGGGTTTGGCTCCACCGGGGAACGCGAAGTAAAAAACCTAACGGCTATAGGAGAAGAAAAGAGGGAGGAGGATTTAGGCCCACAGGTCGGGGATTGGGGAGAACAACCCACTCCAAAGATAGGGACGGAGCTGTCGCCCCAACAGCGAAAAGAGTTAATGCACATGATGGGGAAATTCAAAGATATACTTACCACCCGGCCGGGCGAGACACATCTTGTAGCCCACGAAATCCTCACAACCCCCGGTCGTGTTATCAGACAACGCCCGTATAGAATGCCGGAGTCCCGAAAACGTGAAGTAATAAAACAGGTAAAGGAAATGCTGGACACCGGCATAATTGAGGAATCCCACAGCCCGTGGTCCAGTCCCATTGTCCTGGTACCAAAGCCAAACGGAACACTGAGATTTTGTATTGACTTCCGTCAGGTCAATGCAATCTCACAGTTTGACGCGTACCCTATGCCCCGCATGGATGACCTATTAGACCAGTTAGGCCAAGCCAAATATCTGACCACGCTTGACCTTAATAAAGGATACTGGCAGATTCCCTTAACCAGAGAATCAAAACCCAAGACAGCATTCATAACACCAATAGGGCTGTTCCAATTTAAAAGGATGCCGTTTGGGTTGCACGGAGCCGCCGCCACATGCCAGCGGCTGGTGGACCAGGTCCTGCGGCCACACCATGAATACGCCCTCGCCTATATGGACGACGTGGTTATTCACAGCACCACGTGGCCTCAACATCTGGCCAGAGTGGAAGCTGTATTAAGGGCTTTAAGGAGGGCTGGCCTCACCCTCAATCCCGAAAAATGCGTTTTTGCCACAGAAGAGGCAAAATATTTAGGGCACATGATAGGTAAAGGGGTGGTGAAACCACTGGCCAATAAAATAGAAAGTGTGAGGAACTTTCCTCCACCTAGTACAAAGAAACAGGTCCGGAGCTTTTTAGGGCTACTGGGATATTACCGACGTTTTATTCCCCGATTTGCAGAGCAGAGCATAATCTTCACAGCAATGTTGAAGAAAAACGCGCCAACCCGAGTCCAGTGGACTCCGGAGGCAGAGGCCGCGTTTGAAGCTTTGAAGGGACGGTTATGTAGTGCCCCTGTGCTACGCGGTGTAGATTTTAACTTACCATTCATAGTCCAAACGGACGCATCTGACACAGGTCTAGGAGCAGTATTATCCCAAGTTTTTCAGGGTGTCGAACATCCAGTAGCCTACCTCAGTAGACAGCTCTCCCGTGCTGAGAGAAATTATGCGACCATTGAACGCGAGTGCCTAGCGATAAAGTGGGCAGTAGAAGCACTCCGTTTTTATTTGACCGGGCGCAAGTTTTTATTAATAACGGATCATGCGCCCCTAAAATGGCTCCACCACATGCGGAACAACAACGCGAGGCTGACAAGGTGGCACCTTGCGCTACAGGCCTATGATTTTACTGTTCAGCACAGAGCAGGCAAAACCCATGGCAATGCAGATGCGCTGTCGCGTCTTACGAGCTGTCCGTCTGAAACTGAGACAACACGTAAGATTTTAAGGGGGGGAATATGTCACAGAGCAGACTCTCTAGAGCCCCCTGAGGAGCTAAAAAATACTACTCCTCAAGTAAACACTGACGTAGGGAGAGAGCACATGACACAAGGGTATCAGAAGGAGTATAAGGGAATGAGGTCACAAGCCAGGAATTATCACCCAGCCAGTAGGGAGGCAAGGAAGGTCCCACCTGACCCCAATAGGCTAGGGTGTGGTGCAGCTGGGGATTACGTAAATAATCAGCACAGCTCACAAGAGGAGCTACGGGGGAAGGCAGAGAGAGCCGAAGGAGCTAGGAGAGGAGCTGAGGAACCTCAGAGACGAAGGAGATATCCAGACTGGGAAGGATACAGATATCCCAGGTCTCCACAGCAAGGCAGGCACTGGCTGAATGAAAGTCTGAGTGAGTCTGATGAACATTTAAGTGAAATAAGTGAGCAGCTGAATTCAGACAGGGACAGTGTATGCAGCAGCCTTGATAGAAGCTATGCCTTAAGACACAAGCAACAAGCTAGGAAAAGCTATTCTGAACCAGATAGGAGAAATGCTAAGCTGAGCTATGAGAGGCATTTGTATGAAAGACAAAAGCCTTATAATGCTAATTTAAGGAAAGCAGGAAAGCTCCAGAATCTGGGTTACAAACAGAATAGGGAACAAAGCTTGTTACCTTTGGGAGAGAATCCTTCAGAGGAATATAGTTGGCACAAGCCTTCACAGAAACTGCCGTTGGAGACAACAGCTGTTTACAAAGCTCCTGTTAAAACAAAACCCCGTGCAAAGGTTCCACTCTCTGATAGCTGGGCAGCTGACTGCTTTACTCTGCCTAATTACCAGAGGCAGAGGAAAGGCTCCTGGCTAAGCAACTCAAGAGAATACGGTAAAGCCAAACAGATACCTGCTATAGAAAGACAAGTACGTCACAAGCTGGAAAGTTTGTTAAGCAAGTTACCTCAGAAGAGAAGTAACGAAGCCTCTGTATCTGACAGTGTTCCCATGCAATGTGAGCCTTATGAAATTGAGGTCAACGCTGAACTGCCTGTTGAACAAATGGACTGTAGTTTTATAATAGCTGACCATATAGAGTCCCTCAGATAGAAGGCTGAACTATTCCTGAGAAGCCTTCTTCTGGAAAGCTGACAAGCTGTATTTCTGTTTCATTCCTATTTTTGTTTGCTGAAAGGTAAAGCTATTTTTGTTATAGTTCTTTTGTTTACCCGAGAAGGGTTATGTTTATTTGACTGTTATACTTTTGGAAAAGAATCCTACGGGACGGGGAATAAAACCCAGTTAAACCGATTTCGGTGTCACAACTTATTTACATACTGGCAAGGACTATAAGTATTGAAAAGGCCAGTACTCTACACCCGGGTGCAGTACCAACTGTGTTCATCAGGAGGCGCTGCACAGCAAAGGGGTGACAATATCCAAAAAAACAGATTTCACAACTCCCAACACAATCACATTAAATAACCACAGGTACAACATAAAGAGCAAAATAAAATACCTTGGGGTGACTATTGTGATGGCGAAGACAGCCAAAGCCCTATGGAAGTGGAAAAAGTACAGGCAATTTCCCCTAGGCAGAGGGAAAAGGAAAAAAACGCTCAGTTTAAAAGTGCAGCTAAGGTTGAAAAAAAGAACCTGTCAAAAGTTGTTGACCAAAAGCCACGCCCCAGCTCCATAGCAACTGAGGGTGGTGATGCAGCACAGCTGGGGGCGGGGTGGAAAGATACCGGCCAGTCACATGTTTATAAGCCCCAGAGAACAGAGAGAGAGAGACTCACCGGATCAGGAGGATTCTCAAGCTTCCCGGGGGAGGAAGGGAGATTAGCAAGGATCCAAAGAGAGGCAAGGAGATTGCCAGGACACGAGAGGAGGAGAGCTGACTCTGTTTCAGAGGAGGAGTCTGAAAGGGAGCCTTACTCAGGACACGAGGTTCATGTCTCTAGGAGAAAGAGAGACGAGAAGGCTGCTTTAACCCAAAGACAGCATGGCCAGGGAAAGAGCAAGGAACTCCTGCTAAGGAAACTCCCAAAAGGTAATGCTGATAAACCTATTAACCAGAGGTCTCAGGAAGAGTTCCCAGACTGCCAGCTCCCAGTGTTTAACCAGAAGCAAGGTTACAGAAAGCCTCTCAGCAAGGAAGGGTTAAATGTTTTAAAACTGGTTCAGCGTATGCTGAGAGACCAGGAGGTAATTAACAGGGAGAAGAATTCTGTGTACCGAGGGAAAGCACAGCTGCTTGTTGACGACGTCACAGAACACTCTTGCTCAGACTGCGAATCTATGGATATCGGGGAAAACATTCTTTTAAGTGAGCTGGAGGAGTCAATGGAATGTGAGTTATCCCAGATAGTAAAATAATAGTGTGAGAATATATGTGTTGAAGAAAAACTCCATTTCTTTGCTATGCCTAATGTGTTACAGAGCTGACAAGTTTTAATTAGTATGCTTGCTGCCATGAATGAGACTTGATCAGGAGTGCTGCTAGAAGTCTCAGAACAACTAATTAAAACCAGTAAAAGCTCTGAAACGAAAGGAGAAAAGTTTAACTGCTGAAAGTATTTACATTGAAGATTTCAATGAATATTTTTTGTTTGAAGCACTGTGAAGAAAAGCTTTATACTGAATGGAAAGTTTTGTTTGCTGAAGTAAGCAATTAGTTTTTTTTCTTACCTGAGTTTCCTGTGAATAAGTGTACCCGTGTTATGCCAAGCTTCATTGTGAAGTTCCCGCTACTAAGGGAGGCTAATAAAAATATTCCTGCGTTTGCTTTCAAACCTCGGCTCAGCTTTTGCTTTACAACTACACATGCTCTAACACTACAACTCCCAGAAGCCTTTGCTTTGGAAGTTACTTGAAAGTAACATTCGCTCCCCCTTCACCTCGTCAGGCAGCCGCCTAGGCGGGGGAAGGGCGCGACACTCTTGACAATAACTTAAAGATGGAAAAACACTTGCGGTTAACAAACCGGGCCATCTTTCATAAATTAAGGGTCATCCAACCGCTGCGCAACCTCATTGACGACGCAGATTTCAGAATTGTAGTGCAAGCGCTCATCACACCACACCTGGACTACTGTAACGCCATCCTACAGGGTCTCCCGAAGAACACATTAAACATTCTGCAAATGGCACAAAATGTCACAGCCAGGATTATTAAGAAGATGAACCTTTCGGAGCACATAACACCGACTTTAATGGAATTGCACAGGCTCCCCATAACGGCCCGCGCAAAATACAAAATACTGATAACCACTTTCAAGATCATTCATAACGTTGCGCCTAATTACCTCTCTAATCTCATCAGCAGACAACCTAGCAACAGATCCAGAAGAACCAACAACTTAGATTCACTCACCGTCCCAACCAACATAAGACACATGAAAGCCTGCACAAGCAGCAGGGCATTCACCTTCTCTGCCCCCATACTATGGAATCAGTTACCAAGTCACATGCGATCAAACAGTGACCTAACCGACTTTAGGAAAAAATTAAAAACACACCTCTTCCAAGAGTACTTCAACCTGGTATAACCCATACCCACCAGCTATCATACTCCATAATCCCAAACATTTACATCATTTCAGCACTGTTGTATATAGATATATTTGCTCCCCCAAATCGAAATGTATATTTCTTGATTTCTGACCTAATGTATATAATTCTATGTGTCATAATTATGTAACCACTATTTTTAGCTTGAATAACTTGTAACCGTTTGTGTGAAGTCACCGCAGCTGATCACTGGAAGCTGCGGTATACAAAAGTTTCCCAAATAAATAAATAAATAAAGAAATAAAGGGGTTTACATTGAAACTTAAACTTGGTAATGTACATTAAACAGGGACATTGATAACTTGGATTTTTCTGAGGCAATGGAGGGTTAATTGACTTGCCCAAGGCCACAAGGAGTGCTGGGTTCCCAAACCAGTGTTCTTAAAAATTAGGCTACTCCTCCACTCCACTTCTGGTTCCATATCGAACTTGTCACCTTCCAACCAATCTGACCCAAGAGGCTGCTTGTCCAGTGACCGAGCTCTCTTAACCGGCTTCGCCTCTGCGCTCCCCGGCTTCTCCGTAGCTGCTCGGACCACCCCGGCTCCCAGGACAGAAGGGTCCAGAGCACCCCCCTGTTGACGCAAACAATAAGCTTGATGCAATAACAGCACAAAATCCGGGAACCCCCCCCCCCCCCCAGAGCTGTTCCACTCACCCCTGGAGGGCACGGGGGACCTGGTCGTGACAGGCTCACTGCCTGCGGAGAGACAGAACATAAGACCGTAAGATATGCCATACTGGGTCAGACCAAGGTCCATCAAGCCCAGTATCCTGTTTCCAACAGTGGCCAATCTAGGTCATACGTACCTAGCAGTTTCCCCAAAAGATACAGGTTCCGCAATGCTTGTACTGGGTCAAGCATTGATATCCTGGGTCCCTTCTTAATAATGGTTGTGATAAGGAAGCTTATCATAGTTCAGGAGGGAGCTATAAAAGAGGTGAATTGGCTCTGAACAAGCAACCTGTCTTTGCTGGTAGAAATACTAAAACAGAATGTTTTCATAAAAGACTACCAAACCCAGAATGCACCAGGTTTCAAACAGCCTCTAGAAGGGCTGAAGTGGGGAAACGTGTGTTCAATCAGGAGAGCTATGAGGTAATCCCCAATCATTCATCTCCAAGGGCAGGGCTTGATTCAGCACACCTGGGCTGTGCTAGGGTGGAGTGTCCCTCTAAGCACGTTAAAAGTAAAGGATATTCTACACAGAGACAGAGCAGACAGAACCAGGAGAACAAAGAGAGACAGAAGCAGAAGCCATTGGAGAAAGAAGAGAGAGGACTACAACAGCAGAAGCAACGTGGAAGGAAGAAGAGAAAAACATCCTGGAGGTCTAAAGAAGGAGGCCACAGCAATACGTGTGTTGGGTGTGATTCCAGAGGCAAGCATACTCCTTTGGACTGGAGGAAGCCAGAGGATTGGGGTTATAGAGCCAGGAACTCCCAAACGACACCTTTGAGGGAGACGGCTGCATTTGGAAGGGGCCCTAAGACCGGTGCAAGAAGGTATGTGAAGAGAGACCCAGTGTCCAGGGATCTTGATTGGAAGGCTGGACATAAAAGCTGGACTACTTACTGGCCAGGATACCAGGAGAGGAAACCTAACAGCAAGGGAAGCTCAGGTATGAACTTTGATCTATGCCCTAGCTCTTCACCTGGAAGACAGCAGGGAAACAAATATTATCCTGAGAGTGATCAATTAAGGAATTCCTCTGAGCCAGACCATGATATTGATTCCATGATATTTGAGGAAGAAGGAGATATTTCAAATGATCAGTTAGAATACATGGACTGCTCTCTGTGTAGGCTGCTGTTTTAAAGTACTTTCTCACTAATACAACAACCACCAAAAGGAACTGTAACTTGTTCTTTTAACTACCCAGAAAAGTCTCTGCAAGAAAGCTTTAGGGTAGGATTGAGCCACGTAGAGAGAGTGAACCAGCAAAGGGGTTTGCAGCTGGCTAATTATTGGTAACTGAGCCAGGCACAAGTGCACGTGAGCTCTGGAAGGAAACTTCTTTTTTTTTTGTGTGTGTGAATAGAAGGAAGTTATCCTTGATAAAGAACAGTTTTTTTGTTACTTCTGGGTTTGTTTTTTTTTGCCTTTTGGAGCACTGCTAAGAAGGTCATTAGCAGGAACCATCAAAAAGACCTTTTCTGTTTCCCATCAAGGTCTTTATTGATTTATTGCTTAAGAAGTTCAGTTACCTTATATCATATTTTGTTTTTCCTGAGTACAATACTTGAAGCAAGTGTCCTTTTGTGTTACCAAGTAAATCTGTGTGGGAGAATTAACCCCATGAATAAAATCTGTTTTTCTTTGCTTACACTCGAGCATCACAACTCATTATTTTGTGAATGGCTGATTCTGGTATGAATGAACTACATCCCCCACAATCCTTTGCAAGTCATAATAATATTTTGCCTTTGCCAAGACTGTGGACATTTGCAACCAGCGCCCCCGTTTACAGTGGCGTAGTAGTTCGGATTGCTTTTACACAAAGGATTTACATGATTTATAAGGATTACAACTGAAATCTGAAAGAAAAAAGTTCAAGTTAAAAGCTGGAAAGTGGATTTTTCCCTTAACAACACTTTGGAGAAAAAAAAGAGTGGCTGTTCCAGGAGCTGTTCCAAGGAGGAAAAGACCCTGTGTAAGCTGGATTCATCACTGGCATAAGGTAATAAGTACCTGGGCATGTCTAGTGGTGGATGGGAGTAAGACATAGGGGTAATTGGAAAAAAAATAGGAGAAAAACACCTGTTTGGAGGGTGCTGCTCTGTGTTTTTTTTTCTTTTGTTTTCTTGCAGGGATACAAGATGGATCCAAGGGAACTGGCCAGCTGGATGGCAGCCCAATTTAGCAGGCAACAGGAGCTAGCGCAGCAGGCTCAGGACACTGCAATTCCACTACTGATTGCAACAAACCAGGTCGCCCCCCAAGTGCCCTCGAAACACGCTTCCGTCCTTTCAATAAGATCGAAGTCCTGGAAAAAATTCTACCTGCTCTCCACAAAGACTTACCTTCGCAAGAGGACTTAGTAACTAACTGGGACAATACATTAAAAGCTGCTGCATGCATATCTGCTACAGACAAGATTAAGACCAAGGACAAACATAAACCATGGTTCTCCACGGAATTACAAGAATCTCTCCTTCACCTGCGCAGACTTGAGAGACGCTGGCGCTCCTCTCGTTCCCCCGACGCACTATGCTCGTACAATTCATACCTACAAACTCACCGAAGAATGACAATTGAGACAAGAAAGAAATTCCACTCAAATACGCTAATGAGGTCCTTAAACAAGCCACATGACCTCTTCAATATAGTTAAATCCTTAACAGGTGACCCATCCACTTCCCAACCACCTATGCCACACCCCCAAGACTATGCCATATACCTACAATCAAAAATGATACAGACCAGTATGATTACCACAACTTCATCACCTTCCACCCCAGACCGTGGTCCAATTAGTATCGCTTGACAAATTTTCCCAGGTATCCCACAAAGAAATCGAAGATATCATAGCAGCTATTAATTTAACTACCGCACCAAATGACCCCTGTCCAGCCAGATGGATCAAAGAACTACGACATGAACTTAGCCCAACTATTAGCAAGATTGTCAATTATTCCTTCTCAACAGGATCCTTCCCTCAGAGCCTGAAGTACTCATCCATCCGTCCGCTCCTGAAGAACAGTAAACTTGACCCAACAAAAGTTGAATCCTTCAGACCCATCTCCAGCATCCCTCTATTAGCAAAAATCATGGAAAAAGTAGTCCAGCGACAAATACAGCATCATGTCGACTCCGAATACCCTCTGGACCCCTCACAACATGGCTTCAGAGAAGAACTTGGTGTAGACACCCTTCTCACAACACTGTTCAATAACCTAATCATAGGCATTGATAATATCCACCAAGGGTTCACTCTTATCTTTCTCGACATAGCTGCAGCATTCGATTCAGTAAACCACGATACTCTCCTACAGCGCCTTCAAGACAAGGGAATCCAAGGACTAGCCCTGAACTGGTGTAAATCCTACTTATCTGATAGACAGCAGCAAGTCAGAACAGGAGAAGCAACGTCTGATCCATTCCCCCTTAAACAAGGTGTCCCGCAGGGTTCCTCATTGTCCGCCTTAATGTTCAATATCTATATGCAGCCAATCTGCGATCTCATACGCACTTTCAACATACAATGCCTTGCCTATGCTGATGACATCCTCATGTTTGCTCCATTCAACATAAAACAACCAGATTTTACACCAATAACTCACTGCTTTGAAGCTGTATCCAACTGGCTCCTTAATCAGAATCTACGGATAAACCACAACAAAACTGATGTTCTATTCGTTACACGGAACCCAACATTCATACCCCCTACCTACCTTCAGGTAAACAACATTGAGCTGAAAGCACAACCCACAATTCGATACTTAGGAATTATATTAGATCAACAGCTTAATATGTCAGCCCACATTAAGAAAACAACGAGTGCAATCTACCACAAGATGCGATCACTACGTAATCTCCGACCTTTACTTAACTACTCTGACTTCCGTACTATATTCCAAGCCCTGATATTACCACACTTGGATTTCGCCAATATCATTCTACATGGTCTCCCGCAATCCACCCTGAATCCTCTCCGTCTGGCCATGAATGCAGCCGCGAGAATCCTCGTAGGCGCTCCACGATCAGAACACATAACTCCAATATTGATGAGTTTACATTGGCTACCCCTACAGGCCAGAACTCTATACAAGACCCTGGTCATGACTTTTAAAGCCTCAAAATGCCCATCTCTATCACCTCTCAGTAATATGATACATATCACCCCAAATAACAGATCCAGGAGGTCTGTTACATTAAACTCCATTGACCTCCCGAAACTCCTCACAAAATGCTCTAAATCAACAGCCGCTAGAGCCTTCTCTCTGTTTTCTCCCAGAGCCTGGAATGCCCTTCCACCCGAAATAAGAGCTATATCAAGTCTGATGAAGTTCAGAAAGGCATTGAAGCACTATTTGTTCCTAACATACTACCCCGAAGACACTCCATCTGACAATAGTACTCATGCAGATCTCTCATACTTGACCCCGGTAGAGAATGGGTAATTATGATGTTTATTACATGCTCATTATACTATGCCGTATTTATTATCACGATATTTGGCATTTTTATTCTGGCATTTTTATTCTGCTCTTTAATTAATTTCTTACCACGGCATTATAGATATTCTTGTTCACATCTAATTAACCAAATAACCATGTATATAGTAGCCATGTATATAGTTTTTTGTCTATAGTTACCCTGATTTTCACCAAGTTTATGTACCTTGTTCTATGTAAAAAACCAATGCTGCTTGTACCATTGTGTTTATATTTGTTCATATGTAAACCGCACTGAATTAAGAGCGCGGTATATAAGAGAAATAAATAAATAAATAAATAAACTGCAATTAAAGCACTAAGGGACCAGCAGAAGCCAGTGCTTGATCTGGTGGAAGCCTTAATTGCTCTTCATAACCAAAGTGGACCGGATGCAAGACCAGCAGTAACAACTGGTATACCACATGTGGACAATGTGGGACTCAATCAGGGAATTGGGGCATTTAGTTTTGGGAAGCTGACTCCAGATGATAATGTTGATGATTTCCTTGAATCTTTTGAGAGAGTGGCACAAGCATTAGCATGGCCAGAGACCCAGTGGGCAGTAAGGCTGGCAGCCTCATTAACTGGGGAGGCGCTTGCAGCTTATAGGGCAATGCCAGCAGCTCAAGCTTTGAATTATAGAGATGTAAAGGCTGCTATAAGAGATCGCCTAGGGTTGTCTATTTCAGAGTATAGGCGAATGTTTAGAGCTACTGCATTAAGAGTGGGTGAAACATCCAGGGCTCTGAGTCAGAGAAACAGAGGATTGGCTGTAAAATGGTTGGAGCCTGAGGGAAAGACTGTGGAAATGTTATTAGACATTATTATGCTTGAACAATTTATGTCTGCTGTGCCTAAAGATCTGCACACTTTCCTTATACAGCAAAATTGCCAGAACCTTGGAGAGGCAACCATGCTAGCAGAGAGATTCTTGGAAGCCACGCAGGCTTGCCATAGAATGGGTAGCCCTCTGAAGGTTGGTGCTGAGGCAAGCTGTGCTGTATCAGAAAAGAAAATGGTTAAAAATGTTTCTGTGAATAATTGTTCTCTGCCAACCCAGATTACCAAGTGGAGTAAAAAGAAATGTGGAAAATGTGGAAAATGGGGACATTTGGAAAGGGAATGCCAGATACACACTAGCTCGATGGGTGTTGATTTAAAACAGCCCAAAGAAGGATTCCTTTTGGTGGTTGATGTGCAGGGAATTACCACAAATGCTCTGTTAGACTCTGGGGCAGACAAGAGTATGCTGTCAAAGAGGCTTTGGAAGAGGATAGAGGCCCAAGAAGGATTTGAGCCTAGAACCCCTGAAAGCCAGGTTCACATCAGATGCATTCATGGTGCTGCAACATCATATCCCACCTATAGGCTAATGGTTAAGTGCCTGGGGGAACAAGAGGAAGTTCTTTTAGCAGTGGTGCCTAGGCTTCCATTTGATTTGGTTCTAGGAAGGGACTGGCCAAGATTTAAGCAGGTACTAGTAAAAGGACTAGGAAAGAAGGAGGGAGAAGGAATGATGGTAATAGCTCCCGGGCCTTTGTTTGGAAGTCCTCAGTCCCTAGCTAAAAAGATGGTTAAGCTTCCGGAAGACCAAACTATAAAGAAGGAAGTAGGGAAGAAGAGGGGCCTTGTATCCACCCGTTCACAGGCTAAGGTAAAGAGCCAGGAGGAGGGGGAGCAGGCAGAGTTATTAGGAGACTTACCCTCTCATGATGATTTAATAACTCCACCATCTGGGAAAGTAAGAAAGTTGAAAGCACAAAAGCGTCGTGAGAGACTTTGCAGAGCACAGGGTAGGGCTGACCTGTTGGCTGGTCAAAGTTTACCCTGGGTGCCAGCTGAGTTAGTGGCAAAGTTTCCTAACTTTCCACAAGAACAGTGAGCTGATCAAGCTCTCACCCGAGCTTTTAAGTATGCTCAGGAGGTCAGGGAGGAGTTGCCCAGATTCAGACTAGATAATGAAATATTATATAGAGAGAGTCAGGACCCCAGAAATGGGACCATACGTAAACAATTAGTGGTACCCACAACTTTCAAAGGACTAGTACTTAGACTAGCACATGATCATCCGATTGGAGGTCATAAAGGGATGCAAGGAACGCTGGATCAAATACTTATACGTTTTTACTGGCCAGGTATTTTCAAAGAAACTGCCCAGTTTTGTGCTGCATGTCGTGTCAGCGAGTTACAGCGACTCACCCACCGGTGGTGCCTTTGATTGCCATACCAATTATCACAGACCCAATTGGTCGCGTTGCTATGGATATTGTAGGCCCATTAGTCAAAACGCCCGAGGTTTCCAATACATCCTAGTTATGGTAGATCAGGCAACAAGGTTTCCCTGGGCCATACCATTGAGGAATGTTTCTGCAAAAACAATAGCTTCAGAGCTAGTCAAATTGTTTTGCGAAGTGGGATTCCCAAGAGAGGTGTTGACTGACCAAATATTTGGCCCAGGTCTGGGATGCCTTTGGCATTCATCACGTGAAAACCTCAGCCTACCATCCTCAATCAAACGGTTTGGTGGAGAGATTCAACCAAACTCTCAAACAAATGTTGAGAAGGGGGTTAGCAGGAGAGGTAAAAGAATGAGATATGTTATTGCCCATTGCCTTATATGCCTGCAGGGAAAGAATTCAGGTGTCCCTAGGTGTAACTCCATATGAATTGATGTATGGTAGGGCTCCACGTGGTTTGTTAGATATTTTGAGGGAACAATGGATTGATCCTGGAGGTGCCACAGTTTCTACGTGACTTGAGAGCACGTTTAAAAAGGACCTCGCAGGTTGCTGAGAAAAACCTGCAGGACAGCCAAGTGCGCCAGAAAGGGTGGTATGATAGGAAGGCCAAAAGCCACCAATTAAGTATTGGTGAAAAGGTTTTGGTTCAAGTAGCAGGTACAGCCCCAAAATTTGAAGTACAGTGGAAAGGGCCATGGAAGGTTGTTAGACAGGTGAGCCCAGTATCTTATGTGGTAGAAAATGCAAGAGGTCGTAGACAGACCTACCACATTAATGTACTTAAATCTTGGAAGGAGAGGCCTGTACATAATAATGACCCAGAAGCCAGCCAAGAAGTAGGTGAGCGTCAAAAAGATAATACGCTTGTAGCTATTACGGACTGTAAGGAAGAAGTTTCACCAGTTGCACCAGTCCGTAATAACTTAAGCAGGGGGATATGTGATAAGGAAGCTTATCATAGTTCAGGAGGGAGCTATAAAAGAGGTGAATTGGCTCTGAACAAGCAACCTGTCTTTGCTGGAAGAAATACTAAAACAGAATGTTTTCATAAAAGACTACCAAACCCAGAATGCACCAGGTTTCAAACAGCCTCTAGAAGGGCTGAAGTGGGGAAACGTGTGTTCAATCAGGAGAGCTATGAGGTAATCCCCAATCAGGGCTTGATTCAGCACACCTGGGCTGTGCTAGGGTGGAGTGTCCCTCTAAGCACGTTAAAAGTAAAGGATATTCTACACAGAGACAGAGAAGACAGAACCAGGAGAACAAGGAGAGACAGAAGCAGAAGCCATTGGAGAAAGAAGAGAGAGGACTACAACAGCAGAAGCAACGTGGAAGGAAGAAGAGAAAAACATCCTGGAGGTCTAAAGAAGGAGGCCACAGCAGTACGTGTGTTGGGTGTGATTCCAGAGGCAAGCATACTCCATTGGACTGGAGGAAGCCAGAGGATTGGGGTTATAGAGCCAGGAACTCCCAAACGACACCTTTGAGGGAGATGGCTGCATTTGGAAGGGGCCCTAAGACCGGTGCAAGAAGGTATGTGAAGAGAGACCCAGTGTCCAGGGATCTTGATTGGAAGGCTGGACATAAAAGCTGGACTACTTACTGGCCAGGATACCAGGAGAGGAAACCTAACAGCAAGGGAAGCTCAGGTATGAACTTTGATCTATGCCCTAGCTCTTCACCTGGAAGACAGCAGGGAAACAAATATTATCCTGAGAGTGATCAATTAAGGAATTCCTCTGAGCCAGACCATGATATTGATTCCATGATATTTGAAGAAGAAGGAGATATTTCAAATGATCAGTTAGAATACATGGACTGCTCTCTGTCTAGGCTGCTGTTTTAAAGTACTTTCTCACTAATACAACAACCACCAAAAGGAACTGTAACTTGTTCTTTTATCTACCCAGAAAAGTCTCTGCAAGAAAGCTTTAGGGTAGGATTGAGCCACGTAGAGAGAGTGAACCAGCAAAGGGGTTTGCAGCTGGCTAATTATTGGTAATTGAGCCAGGCACAAGTGCACGTGAGCTCTGGAATGAAACTTCTCTTTTTTTTTTGGGTGTGTGAATAGAAGGAAGTTATCCTTGATAAAGAACAGTTTTTTTGTTACTTTTGGGTTTGTTTGTTTTTGCCTTTCCGAGCACTGCTAAGAAGGTCATTAGCAGGAACCATCAAAAAAACCTTTTCTGTTTCCCATCAAGGTCTTTATTGATTTATTGCTTAAGAAGTTCAGTTACCTTATATCATATTTTGTTTTTCCTGAGTACAATACTTGAAGCAAGTGTCCTTTTGTGTTACCAAGTAAATCTGTGTGGGAGAATTAACCCCATGAATAAAATCTGTTTTTCTTTGCTTACACTCGAGCATCACAACTCATTATTTTGTGAACGGCTGATTCTGGTATGAATGAACTACATCCCCCACAATCCTTTGCAAGTCATAATAATATTTTGCCTTTGCCAAGACTGTGGACATTCGCGACCAGCGCCCCCGTTTACATGGTTTATGGACCTTTCCTCCAGGAATCTGTCCAAACCTTTTTTAAACCCAGCTACACTAACAGCCTTTACTACATCCTGCGGTAACAAATTCCAGAGTTTGATTACACATTGAGTGAAAAAATATTTTCTTTTATTAGTCTTAAATAGTTTACCCTGTAGCTTCATTGAATGTCCCCTAGTCTTTCTATATTCTGATAACATCAACAATCGATCTACGTTTACCCGTTCCACTCCGTTCATTAATTTCTAGACTTCTATCATATCTCCCCTCAGCCGTCTCTTTTCCAGGTTAAAGAGCCCTAACCTTTTTAGCCTTTCTTCATAGGAGTATCCTTACATCCCCTTTACCATTTTGGTGGCTCATCTCTGAACCTTTTCTAATAACACTATATCCTTTTTAAGATACGGCGACCAGAATTGCACACAATATTCAAGGTGCGGTCTCACCATGGAATGATATAGAGGCATTATAATATATTTTGTTTTATTTTCCATTCCTTTCCTTATGATACCTAGCATTCTATTTGCTCTCTTGGCTGCCGCTGCACACTGGGCCAAAGGTTTTAACATGTTATCCACAATGACGCCTAAATCTTTTTCCTGGGTGGTGGTTCCTAATGTGGAACCTTGCATTGTGTAACCATAGTCTGGGTTGTTCTTCCCTAGGTGTATAACTTTGCACTTGTCCACATTAAATTTCATCTGCCATTTTGATGCCCAGTCTTCCAATTTATCAAGATCCTCTTGCAATTTTCCACAATCCTCTTGGGTTTTAACAACTTTAAATAGTTTTGTGTCATCTGCAAATCTGATAACCTCACTCGTTATTCCACTTTCAAGGTCATTTATGAATATGTCAAAAAGCAGCGGACCCAGCACAGATCCCTGGGGTATACCACTATTCACCTTTCTCCGTTGGGAAAATTGGCCATTTAGCCCAACCCTCTGCTTTCTATCTTTTAACCAGTTCCTGATCCACAGTAGTACACTGCCTCCTATCCCATGACTCTTTAGTTTTGCCAAAAGTCTCTAATGAGGGACCTTGTCAAAGGCTTTCTGAAAGTCCAGATACACTATATCAACCGACTCACCTTTGTCCACCTGTTTATTCACACCTTCAAAAAAACATAACAGATTAGTAAGACAAGATCTTCCTTGTCTAAAGACTCTATAAGAGAGACCCCCTCCATAACCACCGTGGAACCTTGCGCCGTCAAAGGAGCCACATCTTTAGTTTTGTCCAGGAGCTCCTGCTCCATATTGAGCGCTTCTGTTGCGCAACGATGACACACGCCGGCATCTGAGACTGTCCCCTGATGGGTACCACACACTAAGCACTGTGGACGCGTAGGTATTAGACTGCGCTACCTATAAAAGGTACAGAGACCCCTCAAAAAACAAAGGGAAACCAATACCTGAAGCAGTTTGGGGTTTTTTTTGATAACACTCTTTCCTTTGCTTAATTAAAAGCCTAAAGAGGTCTTTGAGCCCTTAAAACCACAACTCTCAATTTTCCTGCTAAGCAACCCTGCCAAGGAGCCCCTTGCAATCGAAAGGCACTGCTACAGAAAAACCGCAGGAAAAACTAGCAACTGCTAAACAAGCCGCGCTGAAGAAAACTGACTAGGGCTTCACACGAGGGAGCAGGCCACGATCTGGCAGGGAACCGCGATCGGGAACTCATCTCTTCAAACTGGCTCTCTCATTGTTCCCAAAGACCCTGCCACGAAAACAGACCCCATCGCTGTCAGGAACCTCTTTATCAGCAGCACCGGCAGGCATAGAAAGAGCAGGGAAACCATTGACGGCTCCTCCCCCCGGCAACGAGATCGGGAGCCATCTGGTAGACAGAGCAGGCAAAGAAGACACAGCTCCCCTCCGTACAGACCAGGAGGGGAGTGTAGCAGGGCAAACAAAACCAAAAATCAAGTTAAAGAAGGAGCAGCAATCCTCTCTAAACTGTCCCTTTCAACTGCCATCTTCTGCTCTTTGCCTTTTTTTTTTCCACAAACTTTAAATCACTGAACCCAAACAAAAATAAGATATAGGGATTAAATACAGCCTAAAACACTAGCTAGTCTACCTAAAGCTCCTTATATAGAAACATAGAAACATGATGACAGAAAAAGACCACATGGCCTATCTAGTCTGTCCTTCCATATCAACAACAGCCCACTTTTTACCTTTAGAGATCCTCTGTGTTGGTCCCATGCTTTTTTGAATTCAGTTACTGTCCTCATCTCTACCACCTCCACTGGGAGACTATTCCATGGATCCACTACTCTTTCCGTAAAGAAATACTTCCGCATATCACTCCTGAATCTATCTCCCTTCACCCTCATCCCATGTCCCCTCGTAGCAGAACTTGCTTTCAATTGAAAGAGGCTCTCTCCCTGAACATTTATGCCACGGAGGTATTTAAACATCTCAATCATATCACCTCTATCCCGCCTTTCCTCTAAGGTGTACATATTAAGATCCTTAAGTCTGTCCTCATATGCTTTATAATGAAGCCCACTAATCATTTTAGTAGCCACCCTCTGCACCAACTCCATCCTGTTCACATCCTTTTGAAGGTGCGGTCTCCAGAATTGCACACCATACTCCAAATGAGGTCGCACCAAAGACTTATACAGAGGCATTATCACCTCCTTTTTTCTGCTAGCCATTCCTCTCCGTATGCACCCAAGCATCCTTCTAGCTTTTGCCGTCGCCTTTTCTACCTGTTTAGCTACTTTAAGATCATCAGACACAACCACGCCTAGGTCCCGCTCTTGTTTAGTGGACAAAAGTACTTCACCTCCTATACTGTATTGCTCCCTTGGATTGCTGCAGCCCAAATGCATGACCTTACATTTTTTAACATTAAATCTCAGCTGCCAAATTCTAGACTATTCTTCAAGCTTAGCTAGATCCCTCTTCATGTTATCTACACCTTCCTGGGTGTCTACTCTATTGCAGATTTTGGTATCATCCGCGAAGAGGCAAACCTTACCCGACAGCCCTTCCGCTATATCACTAACAAAGATGTTAAAAAGAATCGGACCAATTACAGATCCCTGGGGCACACCACTGGTAACATCCTTCTCCTCAGAGTGAGCTCCATTTACTTGTACTCTTTGTCGCCTCCCACCCAACCAATTTCTAACCCAAGCAGTAACTTTAGGGACCATCCCTAGGGTGCTCAGTTTGTTTATAAGTCGCCTGCGAGGAACAGTGTCAAAGGCTTTACTGAAATCTAAATACACCACATCTAGAGCTCTCCCTCGGTCCAACTCCCTGGTCACCCAGTCAAAGAAATCAATTAGATTTGTCTGACAAGACCTACCTCTGGTGAATCCTTGCTGCCTCGGATCCTGTAATCCGCTGGACTCCAGAAACCTCACTATTTTCTCTTTCAGCAGCGTTTCCAATAATTTACTCACCACCGAAGTTAAACTAACCGGCCTGTAGTTTTCAACCACATCCTTACTTCCGCTTTTGTGTAAAGGCACCACATGAGCCTCTCTCCAGTCCTTTGGCACCACTCCCGACTCCAACGAGGCATTGAAAAGGTCAGTCAGTGGAGTTGCTAGAACGTCCCCAAGTTCCCTCAGTATTCTAGGGTGTATCCCATCCGGTCCCATCGCTTTGTCTACTTTAAGTTGAGCTAGTTTCTCACGAACACAGTCTTCTGAAAATTGTTCAAGATGTCCCTCGCTTCTGTTCCTATTTGTGGGTGTTTTCTGAGGTCCTGCTCCTGGTTCTTCATCTGTGAACACAGAAAATATTTGTTAAGCAATTCCGCTTTATCCTTATCAGCTTCTACATATTCCCCCCTGCACCCTTGAGTCTGACAATACCACTCTTGCCCTTCCTCTTCTCACTAATATATCTGAAAAATGTCTTATCCCCCCATTTTATTGCATTGGCTATTTCCTCCTCCTTTTGAATCTTTGCCTTCTTGACTACTTTGCTAGCTTCTCTAAGTTTTTCCAAATACAGATGCCTATCTTCCTCTCTCTGTGATCTCTTGTATTTCATGAAGGCCTCCCTCTTTTTCTTCACTTTTTCAGCTACTTCCTTAGAAAACCATAGCGGTCTCCTTTTCCTTTTGCCTTTATTTACCATTTTAACAAAAAGGTAAATGTTTCTCTAGTGAGCCCAGCACCTAGGCTCACTACCTCCTCCAGCTGCTTGGAGACTGAGCACACTGGGAGCTGGTGGGCGGTGCCAGCAGTATATGTGTAAATGGCTTCAGAATTCTGACATGCCCAGTCTCCAAGCTGCGAGAGGAGGTGCAGTACTCAGCGGTGAGGGACTGGACTGGAGGGACAATAAGAAACAAAAGCATTTTTCTGTAGTGGGGACCTTTATGATGGAATGAATTATCTACTGACCTGCAGTTTGGAATGGATATGTTTGTAGTCAGAAAGAAATTGAAGACCCTCCTGTTTTTTCAGAGAGGAATGAATGGATAGGCAACCGTGGAGTTGGAGAACTGTGACATAGTTGGAATGTGGCTGTTAGTTGGCACTGATATGTTTTATGGGCATGATATTTAAAGAGATTAACGCAGTTAGCAGATCACATTAATCCACCTGGCCGGGATAATCAGCGGCATTAACACTGTTAGTGCCACTGCATATCCGTGGGTGCCCCCACTGTACACATTGATGCTAACAGGCCAGCATCGGAGCATTTGGGGGTTGAGCAGAGATGGCACCCAGTGATATTGAGCCACTACTGCCCAGTTATTGCAACAGAACAAAAGTTGGGCACTTTAAAGGCTGGCCTAATTTATGCTGTAGAAGCTAACTGGGCAGCAATTGAATATCGCCGTGACCAGGCTAGCTTCACTGCAATCTGGGCAATCTGGATACTCAAAGCTGGAGCCTGGATATGGCCTTGGCACTGAATATCCAGGTCTAAAGTTTTGATGCAACGGCTAGCTGAATATTGGGTGCTATGTAATTGTGTTTGTTATGGTTGTACACCATTGGGTGCATTTACAGCTGTGATTAAGATAAAAATACATGAAATGGAGGAGCAGACTAGTGGTCAGAGAAGCAGCCTGGAAGCCAGAGAGACCACTGTTTGAATCCCATAGGCACTACTTGTAGATTTGGGCAACTCACTGCCTCAGGTACAAACTTAGATGTAAGCCCTCCATGGACAGGGAAATACCTACTGTAACTAAATGTAACTTGCTTTGAATTGTTACTGGAAAGATATGAGCTAAATACAAATAAATGGGAGTGCCAGTGGATAACAACCATTCAGTTGGAAAGGATTTGTAATGAAACTTGATATTTAGGGGGATGTTTTTTAAAGGCTGGTGCGATAATGCCCATTAGCATGCATTAAATGCTGCCATGGCAACACATTGCAAGATCAAGGATATTGCTGCACACTAACCTTTATAAAACATGTCCTACAGATACTAATTTACTGAACTTCATTCCTATAGGAACATAATGGGGAAAATGTCTTAGCAAAATCCGGCCCTTAGTTGGAGACCATACTTTCATATTATTGACTAGCAATCATCTGCAAATAAAGCATTGTTACTCACTCCAGGAACAGAAAGAATCAGTTTTCACATATGGGTATCGTCGGTACCGACGGAGTCCGCACGGGAACGCTCCCCAGCGTCCAGTAGGAAAGCCTTTGGGAGCACTCCACTGTGCCTGCACATCTGCCTTCTTGCCTTCCCAACTCCTCTCCTCAGTTCAGTTTGTAGCGAGAAAAGGGGAAAAAATACCCAACACCACCTAGGGAGGAGGGTGGGTTGTCAAGACTGATTCCTGCTGTTCCCGGAAATCACCTATTACAGGTGAGTAACTATGTTATCTCCAAGAACAAACAGGAATGCAGTCTTCATATATGGGACTCACTAGCTCCCAGGCACGAGACAGCATAGTTACTCACCTGTAACAGGTGTTCTCCAGGGACAGCAGGCATCAGTCTTCACATACAAGAGACAGCGGTACCGAAGGAGGCCGCACAGAGCATCTCAACAGCGTTCAAAGAAAGCCTTTGGGAATGCACCATGCATGTGTGGTGCCCTTCCCGCCCAAAGATGCCATCTTACTCAGTCAGGTGCCATAGCTACAATCCCTTAAAGAAGATGGCAAAATTATATAGCAACTCTAAGGGGAGGAGAGAGGGTTGTGAGGACTGATTCCTGCTGTCCCTGGAGAACACCTGTTACAGGTGAGTAACTACGCTTTCTCCAGGAAGCAGCAGGAAGTCAGTCCTCACGTATGGGACTCCCTAGCTACAGGCTACCAAGGATTTGTAGGAAAAAGCACAGCAGTGCCGTGAGCAGTCGTCAGTGAAACCCAAAGGCAGGCTGAGGACCCTAGGTCTATTAACTGACATGCTCCCGGTAGCCGGAATAAGAATGGTTGGAGGGCAGGAGTTGCTTAAACCCAGAAAAGATTACGGAGCACAGCCTGGCTGAAAGGCGGCGTCTCAACGGGACTCCCTATCCAGGCAGTAATGCACCGTGAAGGTGTGAGTGGAGGACCAGGTGGCTGCTCAGCCGATGTCTGCCAATGGCACCGAGCTCAGGTTGGTGAACGACGTCACCATCGCTCGGACATTGTGAGCCGTGACTCGACGGTCCAGGGGAAACTCAGCAAGGACCTGGGCAAAGGCGATGCAGTCCGCCAACCAGATGGACAAGGTATGCTTAATGACCGCCAGCCCCAGCCGGCTGCAATCGAAGGAGACGAAGAGCTGCCCAGATCTGTGGTGGTCCCGAGTCCGTTGCAGGTAGAAAGAGAGAGCCCTCTCACAATCCAAGGTGTGGAGAATCGTCAACGCCCGGTCGGCATGGGGCTTCGGGAAGGAAGTGGGCAGCACTATCTCTTGATTGAAATGAAAATCCGAGACAGCCTTAGGAAGGAACTTGGGGTGAGTCTGCAAGACCACCCTGTTCCTATAAAACCTCGTGTACAGTGCTTTGGCCATCAGCGCCTGGAGTTCACTGACTCTCCGGGCGGAGGTGAGGCACCAGGAAAGCCACCTTCCAAAGATGCCGCAGCATGGGCTCGAAGGGCAGCTTGGTCAGCTGCGTGAGGACCACAGTGAGGTCCCATTCCACCAGAGGAGGGTGGGTAGGGGGCCTGGAAAGGAACAGGCCACGCATGAAACGAGAGACAAGTGGTTGCCCCAAAAGAGGTTTGCCCTTGATAGGGTGGTTGTTCACTGAAATGGCACTTGGGTGAACCCTGACCGAGTTAGACTTCAGCCCTGACTGTGAGAGGTGAGGCAGGTACTGCAAGACCAAACTGGTAGGGCATGAGAATGGGTTCGCTCAGAACTCCTAGCATCACACCGAGAATCGATGCCACTTGAAGGCGTAAGCCCGTCTGGTCGAGTCCTTTCATGAGGCCAAAATAATGTCCTCGATCTCCATGGGGAGATGACAGGAGGCTAGAGCAACCCACTCAGCTGCTAAGCTGTGAGGGATAGGAACCTCAGATTGAGGTGAAGAAGCAGCCCCTCCTCCTGTGTCAGCAGCTCCAGTGAGAACCCAAGAGGGACTGGGGGCTCCGTTGAGAGACAGAGCAGCAGGGGAAACCAAGATTGCCTGGGCCACCTCGGGGCTATAAGGATCATCGAGGCCCTGTCCTGCTGGACCTTGAGAAGGGTCCAGGCAATGAGGGGCGAGGGGGAAAGGCATACAGCAGGCCCAATTCCCATAAGATAAGGAAGGCCATGGCTTTGCCCTGACCGCCCTCAATGGGGGTCGACGCCGGTGAGTAGGACGGGTAGCCCTAGTACGAGAGTCCCTTTTGGTGGAAGAAAGGCTTCTTGCTCTTCTGCTTCTTCCTGGGGAGGGAGGAAGTTTTCCGGGAGAGGCGAGTTCGAGTCAAGTATTCTGTTTCGCTCTCCACTGCCTTATCCTCCATGGACTTGCTGAATAGTTGCTCCCCGAGGCCAGGGAGCAGCTTCTCTTGGACCCACTGCTACAGGTCTGAAGACTGGCGCCAAGCCTGCCGGCGGGCTCCGATGCTAGCCGCCGCTACCCGGGCGGAAGACTCAAAGCCGTCATATACTGCTTGCGAGAGGTACTTCGAGCATTCTCTGACGGACTTCAAGAGGGCCTGAAAACACCGGAGATGGTCTCCATTAAGGCCTGCCGCAAAGCCTCCGAGATCTCTAGCGAGGTCACGGATCAACATCCCAATGTATAACTGGTAAACTTGGATGTGGCATGACAGCATGGAGCCCTGATAAGCCTTGTACCTGAGGGTGTCGAGGGTATGAGACTTTTTGCTCGGCAGGACCGAAGAATGAGTCTTTGGGCTCTTTAGCTTCTGCATGGTCGATTCGACCACCATCGAGGTGTGGGGAAGCTGGGCTTTCCGAAATCTCGGACACCGCTGAACCCTATACATAGTGTACAGGTGCTTGCTCACAATAGGGACTGAGACAGGGGTCTCCCACATGCGTTGTCGGTTCAGAATGGAAGGAACTGGCACCGAGAGAGCCTTAATTAGAGGGGCCTCACATTGCAGAATATTGGGCTCCTCCTCCAACTCGATGGTGAGCGCTAGGGCCCGTGCCATATCCTGGACGAACTCCAGAAAGGAGGTGTCCTCGGGAGGTGACTGCCACCTCTGGGTTGGCGGAGAGGGGTCCGAGGGGCGGTCTCGGTGGGACCGAGTTTCCGGAGAGGTCTCTACGTCGGACTCCCACTCTGAGTAGTCCGAGGAGGACTTGAGGTCGGGCGGCTCGAGATGGGTTGGTGAACTGTACCAGGTTTCTGATGCCAAAACCTGCCCAGAGCCAGAGGCGCTTGCCCAAGATCATCTCGCGCCAGAGGACTGAGATTGAGACCCATGCTGAGGATCCTCACGAGGCTTCTGGCTCTTGGGGGTCACAGCGGCGGCCTGGGGAGCTCTCGAGGTCGAGGTCCCTGAGGTCTCGAGGTGCGTGTTGGCGGGGATGGGTACCAGCGCCTGCTGGGCACTGAGGAACACAGAAATACTGCGCTCCAAGGGTAGCATCTGGGCGGTACTGCGACACCGACACTGGGGTGACCAGGTCGGGTGTCGAGGAGGAGAGGGGTTCTTCACTGGGACTACCCTCAGGAAACTCAAGCGCCTTCACCAGAGGCCTCCATATCAGTTTGAGATATCTTACTGGGCCGCTCCATCTCCGACTCGAGGGTTTGGCGAGGGGAGCCGAAATACCGGGCGCATGACCTCTCACGCTTGTCTGGCATCGCCGACAGAGTCCTCGTGGCTTTCTTCTTCTGCTCACATTCAGACGACCCCTGGTCAGTGCGCCGCCGGGCCCGGGGAGGAGCCTTGAGAAAATCCAAAGGTTGCAGGGCCAAAGAGCGGGAGGCTACCGGGGCTGCCTTACGGAAGAGATAGTGTAGTTACCCACCTGTAACAGGTATTCTCCAGGGAAAGCAGGAATCAGTCCTCACTTATGGGTGACGTCGGCACCAACAGACCCCGCGTGGAGCAATTCTCCCCCAGCTTTCAAAGAAAGCCTTTGGGATTGCTGACACACATGTGTGGTCTTCTTCTTGCCCAAGGGTGCCATCTTGCTTAGTCAGGTCTCCTAGCTAGAGCCCTACTATGCGGATGGCAAGGGAAAAAAAATGGCAACTCTTAAGGGGAGGTGGGAGGGTAGTGAGGACTGATTCTTGCTATCCCTGGAGAACACCTGTTACAGGTGAGTAACTACACTTTCTCCAGCAACAAGCAGGAAGTCAGTCCTCACTTATGGGACTCCCCAGCTACAGGCTACCGAACCCAAAATCAAAAATGCCTTGGCACGGATGCCGTGCGCGGTGACTCATTGATCCAATGGGGCCCCAGCCTTTGCCTGGGCAAAGGCAATGCAGTCCACCACCCAGATGGAGAGGGTGCACTTGGTGACTGCAAGCCCCAGACGATTGGGATCGTAGGCGATGAAGAGCCAGTCGGACTTGCGATAACCCTGGGTGTGCTGCAAATAGAAGGCGACAGCCCTCTTGCAGTTGAGAGTATGCAGGACTGCACAGTCAGCGTGAGATCTCAGGGAAAAAAATGGGTAATACTATTTCTTGGTTGAGATGGAAATCCGAGACAACCTTCGGTAAGAATTTGGGGTGAGTGAGAAGGACCATCCTGTTCCCATAAAACCTGGTGTAAGGGCCCTCGGCCATGAGGGCTTGGAGTTCGCTGACTCGCCAAGCCGAGGTCAGAGCCACCAGAAAGACTACCTTCCATGAAAGGTGCCGAAACAAGCACGTCGCCATCGGCTCGGGCGGCTGCGTCAGCTGTAGGAGCACGATGTTCAGGTCCCACTCCGTCGGCAGAGGCCGGACAGGGGGCTTGGAAAGTAAGAAGCCCCATATGAAGCAGGAGATCAGAGGCTGGCCCAAGAGGGGTTTACCCTCGACAGGGAGGTAGTTGGCTGAAATGGTGCTCAAGTGAACCCTGACCGAATTGGATTTCAGCCCCACCCGTGAGAGGTGCAGGAGGTACTGGAGAACCATTGGGTGGAACAAGAAAACGGATTGATATGGAGCTCGAAGTACCAGGCCGAGAAGTGCTGCCACTTGAGGGCATAGATTCCAATCACTAGCCAAGACCTTGGCGTTTTTTGTCAGTTTGGCTGAAAGGATGGACGCACTTCTTTTCATTGGGGGCACTTGAGACAGAAGCTTCAGCTTTGAAACGTGCACGTCGTGTGTGATCGATAAGTTAAGTGTGGTTTTTCATTTTGATAAACAGAAGAACGTATTGAATTAAGTTTTTGAATAAAAACGATTAAAAGGGGCATGTACTGCGTGGGAGTGAGAGGGGTTTTCCTCTTTCTCTTGCGGTTTATGCCCGACAAAAAACCCCCCAAGAATTAGTTTCAGTTTGGGACCTGGGTATTCACTATTGTTTGGTTTGACTTGAGGGCATAGGCCCGTCTCATCAAGTCTTTCCTCGATGCGAGCAGAACTTCCTCGATCTCCTCTGGGAGGTGCAGCGAGGCGAAAGAAACCCGTTCAGCTGCCAGGCTGTCAGTGATAGTGAGTCCAGGTTTGGGTGCAGCACCAGCCCCTCCTCCTGTGTCAGCAGCCACGGGGTACTGCCCAGGGGGACCGGGGGTTCCGACGAGAGTCCAAGAAGAAGTGGGAACCAAGGTTGAAAAGGCCACGAAGGGGCCACGAGAATGACCGATGCTCGGTCCCGCTGAATTTTGTGGAGGGTCCTTGCTATGAGGGGAGTGGGGGTAAATGCATACAAAAGGCCGGAGCCCCAGTTCAGGAGGAAGGTGTCTGGAGCTTCCCTGCTTGGATGCAGTGTCAACCCGCAAAAGGGGGGAAGCTGAGCATTTGCCGGGCTGGTGAACAGGTCCATGGACAGAGTCCCCCAGAGGCGAAACAGGTGGACAGCCACCTCCGGACAGGCACCACTCGTGTGGGCGGAGAAGCCTGCTGAGCCTGTCCGCGAGGATATTGTCCTGGCCCAGGAGGTAGACAGCTCTTAGGGTCATGCCCCGACGCACTGTACAAGCATCACGGAACCTGTATCTTTTGGGGAAACTTCTAGGTACGTATAACCTAGATTGGCCACTGTTGGAAACAGGATACTGGGCTTGATGGACCTTGGTCTAACCCAGTATGGCATATCTTATGTTCTTATGTTCACTGCAAAGAAGCAGAGGAGGACTGCCTCCTGGCAGAGGAGGGGGAAGCCCGTGTCCCCTTCCTTGTTTATGTAGGCCATCTCGTGTGTGGTCACCTTATAGAGCCTAAATTACTGCAAGTAATAACAGAAGCTTTTACAGCTCTACCCTTCAACCATGAGTTCAGATTTTAGTGATCCAAGTATACAAAACACACACTGTTGCAACGAGGTCTCAGACTATTATCAGGCTACTGTTCAGACTGGACTTGCCAGAATGAACTGCCTTTATTGGCATCAACGACCTTACCCCGTTGTCAACTTAGTGGTTTTTTTCTTTTTCAATATTTTAACTTTAATTTGGTTGAAGGGTAGAGCTGTAAAAGCTTCTGTTATTACTTGCAGTATGTAGAACATCTCGACATTGTTGTCGGTTTGCACGAGCACTGACTTGCCCCGCAAGTGATGCTCGAAGACCTTCAAGGCCAACCGGACTGCTCGAAGTTCGAGCAGGTTGATTTGCTGCCGCAATTCCTCAGGTGACCACCGTTCCTGGGTACGGAGGTTGTCACAGTGGGCTCCTCAGCCCGAGAGTGAGCCATCCGTTGTCAGGATGAGCTCATAATGCAAAGCCTGGAAGGGCATGCCCCAAAGTAAGCTTTGGAGATTCTGCCAGCAATCCAGAGAACTGGATATGCTGTGCGAGACCAAGACAGAGTCCTGGAGCTGGCTCGGGGCTTGGGACCATTGCGCTCTGAGGCACCATTGAGCTGCTCGTATATGCATGCGAGCGTGGGGAACGACATGCACTGTTGAGGCCATGTGCCCCAGGAGGCGCAGCATGGCCTGCGCCGAGACCTGGTTCGGCTTTAGGTCTCGGCAGCATGGAGGCAGTCCACATGTGCTCGAGGGAAAGAGTAGTTCCTCACCTGTAACAGGTGTTCTCCAGGAGCAGCAGGAATCAGTCCTCACATATGGGTGACGTCGGCGCCGACGGAGCCCTTGTGCGGAGCATTTCCCCAGCTTTCAAAGAAAGCCTTTGGGAACTGCAGCGCGAATGCGCGGTCCCCTTCCCGCCCAAGGGTGCCATCTTGCTCAGTCTGATGACATAGCTAAAAGACAGCAAAAAAATTAGCAAAAACAAATCATATGACTGCAACTCCAAGGGGAGGAGGGAGGGTTGTGAGGACTGATTCCTGCTGCTCCTGGAGAACACCTGTTACAGGTGAGCAACTACTCTTTCTCCAGGACCAAATGAGCTCCCTCTAGCTCGTCAGTACGTAAGGAAGGAATCTTCTCTGAGAACGCCCCCGACCAGTAGCCCAACACCAGGGCCGGAGGGTAGGAGTTGCCTAAACCCCAAAGAGATTATGGAGTACTGCCTGTCCGAAAGCACTGTCCCTGCGGGACTCCCTCTCAAGGCAGTAATGGGCCGCAAAAGTCTGGCTTGAAGACCAAGTAGCGGCCCGGCAGATGTCTGCCAACAGAACAGAGCGGAGATGAGCCACTGACGCAGCCTTCGCCCTGACACGATAAGCCGTGACCCGACCCTCCAACGAGAGGCTGACTGCCCCATAAGCCCAGGCGATACAGTCAGCGACCCATATGGACAAAGTACGCTTGGAGACAGGAAGCCCCAACTTATTGGGGTCAAAAGAAACGAAGAGCTGAACAGCCCTCCGGTGCTCCCGCGTACGGTCAAGGTAGAAGGACAACGCCCTCCTATAGTCCAGGGTATGCAGGACCATGTCAGCCCGGCTGTCATGCGGCCTGGGAAAGAAGGTCGGAAGAACCACCTCCTGATTGAGGTGAAAAGGGGAGACAACCTTAGGAAGAAACTTAGGGTGAGTCCGTAAGACTACCCTATTCCTGTAGAACCTAGTGTAAGGAGGATCAGACACTAGTGCCTGAAGTTCACTCACTCGCCTAGCAGAGGTAAGAGCTACCAGAAATAAGGTTTTCCAGGAGAGAAAACAGAGAGGGCAGGTAGCCATAGGTTCAAAAGGTGGACAAGCAATCCGCTGTAAGACCACATTCAGATCCCACTCAGGGGCCGGTGGACGCAAAGGGGGCTTAAGCAGAAGGAGGCCTCTGAGAAAACGAGCCACCAAAGGGTGGTTGGAAAGAGGCCTACCGTCCACCGGTGAGTGGTGCGCTGAGAGAGCACTAAGGTGAACTCTGACAGAGTTAGACTTAAGGCCCAGATTGGAGAGGTAAAGCAAATATTGCAATACTACCGCTACCAAGCACGAGAAGGGATTCTCGCTGTGCTGAGCACACCATGCGGAGAATCTACGCCACTTAAGAGCGTAGGATTTCCTGGTGGATTGTCGCCTAGAGGCCAAGACCACATCTTCCACCTCTCGAGGCAGTAGTAGGGGAGCCAGGACAACCCTTTCAGCAGCCAGGCCATCAGATGAAGGGACTGGAGGTTGGGGTGCAAGAGAGTCCCCTGATCCTGAGACAGGAGATCGTGTTGAAACCCCAGAGGAAGAGGGGTGTCCACCGCTAGCTGCAGCAGAAGCGGGAACCACGGTTGCCTCGGCCACCTGGGGGCTATCAGGATCAATGAAGCCACGTCCTTGAGGACTTTGAACAGCGTTCTGGACACTAGTGGCGTGGGAGGAAACGCATACAGTAGGCCTGTGGACCATGAGATCAGAAACGCATCCGCTGCTACTCTGAGAGGATGCGGTTGTCTGGAGCAAAATCTCGGGAGTTGCCGGTTCAGAGGACTGGCAAAAAGATCCATGGTGGGGAGGCCCCACCTGAGAAAGACCTGCTGAACCACCAACGGGTTCAACCTCCATTTGTGTGGTTTCAGGATTCTGCTCAGTCTGTCCGCCAGGTAATTTTCTTGACCTGGGAGGTAGACAGCTTTGAGTAGGATTCCGTGATTGACCGCCCAAGAGCACAGCCGTTGTGCCTCCTGACATAGAAGGAAGGAGCCTGTGTCTCCTTGTTTGTTCACGTAGAACATGGCAACTTGATTGTCCGTCTGGACCAGTACAGACTGGTGAGAGGCGAGGTGGGAGAAGGCTCTCAGAGCTAGGCGTATCGCCCGTAGCTCCAGGAAGTTTATCTGTTCAGCAGCCTCCCAATGGGTCCAGAGACCCTTAGTACATGTCCCTTGGCAATGTGCTCCCCAACCGAGAAGAGAAGCATCTGTCGTCAGCACTTGAGAATGCAAAGGGGATTGAAAAACCACTCCGAGTACCAGATTCGGAAGATGAAGCCACCATTGCAGAGAGGAGACTAGCAGGTCCGATAATTTTACTGAGTCCGCTAGGCTCCCCGTGGCCTGATGCCACCGAATGCGAAGGTTCCACTGAGCAGGCCGCATGTGCAGGCGGGCATTGGGGGTGACATGAACCGTGAAAGACATATGGCCGAGTAGTCTCAGGAATTGCCTGGCAGAGACCAGGGAATTGCTGCGAAACTGCCTGGCCAGATCCCTCAGCCTGTGGGCCCTGTCCATAGGCAGAAAAGCCTTCGCTTCAAAAGTGTCTAGTCTGGCTCCTATGAATTCTAAGTTCTGGGATGGGAGCAAAGTGGACTTTGCGAAGTTTATGACAAACCCCAAGTGCTGAAGCAGAGCCACAGTGTGAAGGGTGGCTTGATTGGCCTCCTGGGAAGATTGGCCCCTTATGAGCCAGTCGTCCAGGTACGGAAACACAAAAAGACCCTGAAGCCTCAGGTAGGCCGCCACCACTGCCAGGCACTTGGTGAACACCCTGGGAGCGCAGGACAGGCCAAAGGGTAGTACTCTGTACTGATAGTGGTTTCCCCCCACAACAAATCTGAGATATTGTCTGTGGTCTGGATGAATAAGGATGTGCGTATACGCATCCTTTAGATCTAAGGAGCATAGCCAGTTTCCCTGCTGGAGGTAGGGCAGCAGGATTCCAAGGGTAAGCATCTTGAACTTTTCCCTCTCCAGGAACTTGTTGAGGTTGCGCAAGTCTAGGATGGGTCTGAGGCCCCCTGTTCTTTTTGGTACCAGAAAGTACCTGGAATAAAAGCCGTGACCTCTCAGGTGGTGGGGCACCGGTTCCACAGCCTGATCCTTTAGCAGACTTGCTAACTCCTGAAGGAGTAGGTCCCTGTGCAGAGGGAGTCTTGGAGGCTCCCCTGGAAAATAGGAGAGAGGTACCTGGTGAAAATGGAGAAGACAGCCCTTTTGGAATATATGAAGAACCCAGGTATCTGATGTGACGGCTGAGCACCTGTGGGCAAAGTGGACCAGCCAGCCTCCTGTGCTGAGAGAAGCCAGCTGAGGAGAAGAGGCTATGCTTTCTGAGTCATAAACCCCCACCCTGCTGAGCAGGGGCCGGTGTTGGTGGCCTTCTGCCTACGGGGCGCATGACCCTGCCCCTTGTCCTGCTGACCCTGTTGGGGAGCTGCAGAGGCCTGATAATGAGGGTATGGTTTATAGGCAGATGACTTCCTCGGGTAAAAGGTCTTTTTTCCCGAGCCCTTCTTTTTCTGAGAAGGGGCAGAGGTTTTTCTGGACAGCCTAGTCCTGGTGAGAGTCTCTGTCTCGGGTTCAGCAGCCTTTTCAGCCATGGGTTTGCCGAAAAGGTTTTCACCCCGGCAGGGGACATCGACCAACTTGTCCTGTACCCATGGCTCGAGGTCGGATGACTGTAGCCAAGCCTGTCGGCGGGCACCGATGCCGGCCCCGGCTACTCGGGCCGAAGCCTCGAAGCCATCGTAGGCTGCTCGAGAGATAAACTTCGAGCACTCCCGAATACCATTGGACAAGGCCTGGAACCTCTGCAAAGGTTCCTCGGAGAGACCAGCAGAGAACCCGGCAATCTCCTTTGCCAGGTCTCGGAGGTACATGCCCATGTAGTCTGGACACGGCAAGCAAGCATAGAGCCCTGGAAGCACTTCTTACCGAGGGCATCCAGGTTCCGGGCCTCCCGGCCGGGAGGCACCGAGGAGTGCATCTTCTGACTTTTCAGTCGATGCATGGCCGATTCCACAACCATGGAGTGGTGCGGTAATTGTGCCTTTTGGAACCAAGGGCTCTTGCGGACTCGATAGATGGAATCGACCCGCTTGCTCAACACCGGCGTCGAGGCCGGGGTCTCCCACATGCAGAAGAGCAGCCGCTCCAGCATCGGAGGAACCGGAACAGTAAAGGCCTCCTTCGGGGGAGAGTCAAGCTGGAGGGCCTCGAGCTCCTCGGGATCCGCGGGGAAGGCCAAGGCCTTGGCCATATCCTGCATGAAGTCCAAGAACCGAGTATCCTCCGGTGGGGATCGTCTCCGAGGTTCGGACTCCGGCAAGTCCGATGGGACACACCGAGTCCGAAAAGTATCGGGTGACTCTTTGTCCTCTGTCTCCCAGCCGGACTCCTCGGAGGAGGAATCAAGCGGCTCCGGTCAGGTGGGCACCGATGCCCTCCGCCCCGACGCCGAGGCCGGCGTCGACGACCTCGGTTCCAAACGGGAGGCCAAGGGAGACCGTGGCCGAGGATCAACTCGAGCCCGCATGGACTCGAAGATCGGCTTGGCCTCCGGGGTTGACTTAGACGTCGAGGTCCCAGTGGTCGGGGCAGATGCACCAGTGAGACCAGCGATCAATGCCCGTTGCTGTTCCATGAATGCAGCGAAGCTGCTCTCCAAGGCCGTCAACCTGATTCCGAGCTCAGGAGACCCAGCAGCTTCCGACTCGAGAGTCCACGAGGACAACAGCACTTACGTGTCCAGGAGACTCCATCTCGACACGAGGATGTTTGGCAGGCCTCTCCAACTCCGAAGACCCGGGACGGCTATTGGGGCTATGCGACCTGGACCTCGAGGAACCAGGAGCGTCCACCGACACTGCCCTCGTGGGTTTCTTCTTCCTGCGATGTTCCCGCGAAGCAGACCCCCGCTCAGAGGAACCCCGACGCTGCTCGGGGCCGGAGTCCCGAGACGTCAAGGCCTCTGACGAGGTCCGGGCCCGTCCGGACGCAGAGTCAGAAAAGATCCTATCCTTTTGGTGCTGCTGACTCCTCAACGCCTTCGAGGACATTTTGCCACACGGACCACAAATCATCGGGTCATGATCGGGTCCGAGGCAGCGGAGGCAGCAGTCATGTGTGTCGGTAAGAGACATAGGTTTCTTACACCGATCACACTTCTTAAACCCGCTGGTAGCCATCGGGGGAAAAAGGGCCCCTGCGAGGTCAAAAGACCGGGCTGCCAGGGAAAAAAGAAAAAAGGCGTGAACGCTAGTCACAAAGGACAAAAACCGAAAAAGAGAGAAAGGACTCGATACCGGCGTATCGGTCCGAGCGGGAAAAGGATCCAGTGTCGAACTGGAGAAAAAAGAGAAAAAATAGGGAAAATCAACTTTTTCCTCGGGGAAAAACGAACTACGTCCGTTGGGCTCCGCGGAAAAAAGAAGACTGAGCAAGATGGCACCCTTGGGCGGGAAGGGGACCGCGCATGCGCGCTGCAATTCCCAAAGGCTTTCTTTGAAAGCTGGGGAAATGCTCCGCACGAGGGCTCCGTCGGCGCCGACGTCACCCATATGTGAGGACTGACTTCCTGCTTGGTCCTGGAGAATTAGGTGATCACCCATTCCGTGATGAGCTGTGTGCCGATGAACTCCAGTGCCTGCACCGGTTCGAGGTGGGACTTGGAGTCGTTTATCAGGAAACCGAGGTGCTCGAGAAGGACCATGCGTGACACCGAAAGGCGCACCTCCCCGAGCGATGCGCCCATGACGAGCCAACCGTCTAGGTAGGGGTAGAGAGATATGCCCTGCAGCCGGAAGTGGGCTGCGGCTGCTGACAGGCACTTGGTGAAGACTCGCGGGGCAGACACGAGCCCGAAGGGGAGCACCCTGTACTGATAGTGCTTCCTCTGCACCCTGAAACGCAGGAACTTCCAGTGCTTGGGTGAAAAGGGATGTGGGCGTATGCGTCTCTGAGATCCAAGGAGCATAGCCAGTCACCCTGCCGGAGGAAGGGCAGGAGGACACCAAGCGACAGCATTCTGAACTTCTCCCTCACTAGAAACTTGTTCAGGTTCCTGAGGTCGAGGATGTGGCGCAGGCCCCCTGTCCTCTTCGGAACAAGGAAAAAACAGGAGTAGAACCCCCGACTCCGGAGATGCGGCGAGACCTTTTCGACGGCACGTTGACCGAGGAAGATGTCCAACTCTAGGCTTTAAGCAAGCCTGGTGTGAGGGAAGCTGAGTAGGCTCCATTGGGGAGAAGGGAGGAGGAAGTCTGTCCAGATGGAGATGGTAAACATCCCGGACGACCTGGAGGACCCAGGTGTCCAATGTGATGGCCTCCCACTTGGAGGCGAATAGGGACAGACATTCTCCTGCTGGCGGGAGCACCGCCGGGGGACGAGAGGCTATGAACGTGGCGTCAAAACACCAGAGCTGGTTGGGGTGGCGCCGGTGGTTGGGCCTTGGGCTCCTTAGGCTTACGGAGGCCCTGACCTCACCCTTGCCTTGGCCGCTGGGCGTCAGCGCTGGGGCGGGCGGATAGGGTGGGCAGCACCGTTAAGGAAGACCCTTCCCTCTGAAAGAAGGGCTTCTTACTGCTCTGTTTCTTTTGAGGAAGCAACAAGGTTTTCCAAGAGAGACGGATGCGGGTTACGAACTCCGTCTCAATTTCGTCTGCCTTGTCCTCCATGGGCTTACCAAACAGTTGTTCGCCAATTCAGGGAACATCAAAGAGTTTCTCCTGGACCCACTGTTCCAGGTCTGAGGACTGGAGCCATGCTTGATGCTGGGCTCCGATGCCAGCTGCTGCAACCCGAGCAGAAGACTCGAACCTGTCATACGTGGCACGAGAAAGGTATTTTGAGGAGTCTGTGATCAATCTCAGAAGGGTTTGGAATCTGAGAAGGTGGTCACCTTCGAGACCCGCGGCAAAACTGCCGAGCTCTTTGGCGAGATCGCGAAGGAGCATACCTATATACAATTGGTATGCCTGGATGCGGCATGCCAGCATGGATCCCTGGTAGGCCTTACACCCGAAGGGTGTCGAGGACACGGGATTCCCTGCAGGGCGGAACCGAAGAATGCGACTTCGGGCTCTTCTGTTTCCACATCGTGGATTCTACTACCATGGAGGTATGAGGAAGCTGGGCCTTTGGAAAACCAGGCCCGCACTGGACTCTGTACATGGCATTGAGCCTTTTACTGATGATAGTGTCTGAGGCGGGTGCTTCCCACATACGGAGGAGCAGCTGGGTCAGGATGGACGGCACAGGGACTGTGAGAGACTCCCTTGGAGGGGACTCAAATTGCAAAATGTCCAGTTCCTCTGCCCTTGGCTCTTTCTCGTTCTGCGTGGGCAGATTGAGGGCCCGAGCCATATCCTGCACGAATACCAAAAAAGAGGTATTTTCAGGGGGTGACCGCCTTTGCGAGACGGACAGGGATGAGTCCGAAGGAAGGTCCCGATATGCGTGGGTTTCGGAGGACGTGTCCCCATCAGATTCCCAGTCCGAGAGATCCGAGAATGACTTGTAGTCGGGCTGATCCACATGTCTGGTGGCCAAGGCCCACTTAGAACTGGAGGCACTGACTTTGGACGACTTTGCCCCCGAGGAACTGGATGGCGAGCGAGACCAGTGCAGAGGACCCTCACAAGGCCCATGGCTCTTGGGGGTTTCCAAGACAGATTTTGGGACCACAGTCGAGGGACCCTTGATCTCATGGCGCGAGCCAACCGTGCTGGGCAAAAGCGCCTGCTGGGCAGCTAGGAAGGCAGAAACGCTGGGCTCTGGTGCCAGCATACAGGACTCCCACTCAGAAGTGGGTCCCTGGGACGCCGATGCTGCGGTTACCAGGTCTCGGGCGTGGAGGAGGAGAGGGGGTCCTCACCAGGATGACCATCTGGAGACCAAGTGCCATCGCTGGAGGCCTCCGTGTCTGTACGAGGTACCTTTCGGGGCCGCTCCTTGTCTGACTCTCGGAAGCGCCAGGGAGGGCTAAGGGAACGAGCACGAGACTGCTCACGCTTATCCGGAACCCTCAACAGCATCTTCGAGGTCGTTGTCTTCTTACGCTCTTCCACCTCGGGCGAACCCTGGTGATGCGGAGTCACTGCGGGGGACCCTGCAAGTGGTGGATCGGAGGAGCGGGACACCACCAGGGACCCGGCGCTGACCTATAGAAAATGTCATCTGATTTCTGCTTACGGCTTTGAAGGGCCTTAGCAGACATTTTCTTGCAAAGCAAACAGAGCTCTGGGTTACGGTCAGCCACCAGGCACCAAAGACGTGGGGTGTCTGTGAGCGACATATTTTTGGAGCATTGTCACATTTTTTGAAGCCGGTGGCCATGGGGGCAAAAGGAGTCCCTGCAAGGTCAAAAACCCTTGAGGCCAGCGGGTAGAAAAAGGCGCAAAAAGGGACCGAAATACGAAAAAACTAGAAAAGGGAAAAATAGGGGTCCCCTGGCCCACAGCTGACGCGGGGGCATCGGGGAGGACCGGTGCAACCGGAAAAAAGGGCCAAAGGGCCGAGAAGAAAAAAACTTTTTATGAGGGATGAGGACGTACATGGAAAAAGAGAGACTGAGCAAGATGGCACCCTTGGGCGGGAAGAGAACCATGCATGCGTGGCAGTAATCCCAAATACTTTCTTTGAAAGCTGGTGAATTGCTCTGCGCGGGCTCTGTCGGTGCCGATGTCACCCAGAAATGAGGACTGACTTCCTGCTTGTTCCTGGAGAACATCCAGCTTCTGCTTACGACTCTGGATGGCTTTGGAGGACATCTTCTTACAGAGGGAGCATAGCTCCGGGTCATGGTCAGCTCTTAGACACCTGAGACAACAGTCATGGTTGTCCGTGAGCGACATGTTTTTTGAACACCCATCACATTTCTTAAAACCGGAGGCCATTGGGGGAAAAAGAAATCCTGCGAGGTCGAAGACCCTCGATGCAACCAGCTGTTAAGAAGAGCGCGAAATGTGCTAAAACACAAAAAAGGAAAAAAACCCGAGACCAAGGCCAAAGCAGAGGTGCTCAAGAGGCGGGAAGAGGACCAGTGAAGGCCGGATAGGAAAAAACGGTTGGAAACAGAGAAAACGTTTTCCGGGGATGAGAAGCACGTCCGAGGGGCTCCACAAAAAAAGGGAGACTGAGTTAGATGGCACCTTTGGGCAGGAAGGTGACCATGCATGCGTGGTGGCATTCCCAAAGGCTTTCTTTGAAAGCTGGGGAAATGCTCCACATGGGCTCTGTCAGTGCCGACGTCAGCCATATGTGAGGACTGAATTCCTGGAGAATGAAAAGACATCTTTGAGGCTGAGGAATGAAGCCAAGAAGATATGGACACAAAGTGGCCACAGCAGACTCAAGTACAGGAAGCAGGAGCATGGAGCAAGGAGTCAGGTGCCAAAGAACTGCAATGGTAGGTGTCGTGATTAAGTCTCAGAGAGATGTTGAAGAACAGCCTGGCCAAAGACAGCGTCCCGACATGAGTCACTCTCAAGGCAGTAGTGAGCATCGAATGTGTGAACAGAGGACCAGGTAGCTGCCCAGCAGATCTCCTCTATAGAGAGGGAATGGAGGTTGGCGACTGAGGTTGCCATAGTCCTCATGTTGTGAATGGTAACGTGACCCTCAAGACAGAATCTCGCTTGAGAACAGGCAAACAAAATGCAGTCGGCAATCCAACTGGATAGGGTGCGTTTTGATACAGGAAGACCTAAGTGGCTTGGGTCAAAGGAAATAAATGAGATGATTTCCTAAAAGCCTTGGTCCTGTCCAAATAGTAAGCAAGAGCGCACTTGCCATCCAAGGTATGCAACGCTCCCTCAGCTCTTGAGGCATGTGGCCGGGGAAAGAAGATCAGTAGCATCACAGACTCGTTGAGATGAAAAGTTCAGACTACTTTTGGAAGGAAGTGCAGATTGAGTACGGAGAACCATAGTTATAGTGGAAATAAGTGTAGGGTGGAGAGTTTTGGTAAAGCAAGCAAGATGTCCCTGACTGGTGGAGGGAGGTCGAGGTCATCAAAGATCATGCCTTCAGCAGCCATGTCGTGAGACAGAGGGCTTGTGGATTGGGGTGGAGGAGTTGCCCCTGGATCCTGAGAGAGGAAGTCAGGAGCATGACCCAAATTGAGGGATGGAGTCTTTGCTAGATGAAGCAGCAGAGGAAACACAGCTGATGAGGCCAATAAGGGGCTATTAGAATCATGGAGCCCTGTTGGCCTGTGGTTTTGCTAGACGAAGCAGCAGAGGAAACACAGCTGATGAGGCCAATAAGAGCTATTAGAATCATGGAGCCCTGTTGGCCTGTGGTTTGAACAGAGTTTTGGATATCAGGGAGGGTGGCGGGAATGCATAAAGCAGACCCATGCCCCAATGAAGGAGAAAGGCGTCCGCTGCCAGACTGCATCTGGAGGGAATCCTTGAGCAAAAAAGCAGAAGATGCGCATTCTCTGGTGAGGAAAACAGATCTATTCTGGGGATCCCCCACATATTGAAGATCCAAGATGCTGTGTCCTGATGCAGAGTCCACTCGTGTGGATGTAGGATCCGGCAGGTCTGTCCGCAAGGACATTGAGTTCGCCTGGGAGATACACCACTCAGAGATGGATGTGGTATGTAATGGAAAAGGACCACTGAGGTGAAGGGCTTTTTGGCAGAGGGGGTAAGAACCTGTTCTCCCCTGTTTGTTCACACAGAAAGCACAGTTACTTACCTGTAACAGGTGATCTCTGGGAACAGCAGGAATAAGTCTTCACATATGGGTACGTCGGTACCGACGGAGCCTGCGCGGGAACGCTCCCCAGCGTCCAATCAGAAAGCTTTTGGGAGCATCCCTCAGCGCCTGCGTGCTGCCTTCCCGCCTTTCCAACTGTCTCTACTCAGTTGAGTTTCATAGCTGAGACAAAGAGAGAGAAAGAGGAAAGGAAGATAGATAGAGAGATACAACTCCTAGGGGAGGTGGGTGGGTTGTAAAGACTTATTCCTGCTGTTCCCAGAGATCACCTGTTACAGTTAAGTAACTGTGCTATCTCCAGGAACAAGCAGGAATGAGTCTTCACATATGGGGACTCCCTAGCTGTAGATGCCAGGGGGAGATCCCATAAAATGCGTGTCCCTGGGACAGGACTGCACTTCCCACACATGGATCTCTGGCATCCCATGAGGGATGGTGGGGAGGAGTTGAAAGAGAGGAGCTGTAGGAAAAAACAGCTAACCTAAGGACTACAGGAGAGGAGTCCTTGGTATGTATGATAATTACCATTAAAAATATTGAATGAACAATCACAATATGGACCTCACCTACTAGATTGCAGGAAGTAGAGAGCTGATGGAGTCTACTGGAGATTCAGTAGAGGAATCCTCAAGGTGACCTCACGGCAGTGAAGGTGAAGGTCCAAATCTGGAATTGGCAGGTGACCCAGGTGTCAACTGGGGTAGTATAAAAACGGCAGGTCTTCAGTGGAAAGCTTTATGGGAAAAAGCTGAAAACTCTTTTAGCTACAGAGTCATTGACATTTAGGAGTAAAAGAGGAAGACTGACCGATTTGGACAACTAGCCTAGTCCTGGAGGGAAGAAGGGGTATGGGAAAAAGCCCGTATTCCCAAGGAGGACAGATGTCTGAAGGGCTGAAACCTCAGAGCTACTGAAGAGCCACCTTGTCTTTCCTAGCTGGTGAGAGATAGGAAAGATATTGAAGCATGGTGCTTCAAGGATAGCGAGACCTAGAGGTAAAGTAGGAGCTGTCAGCACCACAGTAGTGGTTGTGTGCATAATACCCCCGACATACTGAGGGACAGTATGAACATATGCAAGCCTACTGTCTGGAACCTCTAGGAAGGTAGAAACCTTTATAGCATAGACAGTTAGGGAGATAAGTATGTAAATACATATCTACTTATAAGGAAGCATCTCGACAGATACACACACATATATATATATATATATAGGGATATATATATATATATGTGTATATATATATACATATATATATAGGGGCATAACATATGCACACACAGCTTACAGACATATGTATCTATAGAAGTATATAGAAATATATACATACATGAATATGTATGTCTGAAGATACATGTCTGCAACTAAGCAGATAGAGACATGCGCATAAGAACATTCACATGAGAGATGTGAAGGAGAAAGATTCATCTAAAAACAAGAAGGTGGAACCTACTTGAGAAGATATATAGAGAATCTATTCATGCTGGCTAGAATGGTGCAGGAATGCTATCCAGTGAAATAACCAGGATGGTTGCGTGAAAAAACAGAGGATAATATCAGTCTGTAAACAGCGAGTCCTGAGTCTTGTAGAACTCTGACATGGTAAATGGACAGAAAAACGCATAGGGAGGAGATACCAGGTTGACCCACTGGAGGGACACCAGGGGTATCATGCGTTACTAGTAGAATATGTGCTGTCCAGAAAGGAGTAGGATACCATGAGGACAAGCTGCAAGGAAAAAAGAGCATATTCCTGCAGGAATTGGAAAACTCTTTGGACATTCACGCAGAAAAGGCTTATATCCTGTATAACCCTCACAGTCATGGAAAATGACTGAGGAGCCCTTCCCAATCATATAGAATAGTCATCAGAGACAAAACCCCATGCTCTCTAGCAAGGGCCCATAGTAGAAAGCTTTTCTGAAGATTGCAGAGAGCATTATGCAGGAGAATTAGGAAATAAAACTGGCTGTAGGTCAACTCTGTTGCCAAATCCAAGAAAGTGGAGATGGCAAGAAAAGAAGATAGTGTGACAAGCCTGAAGTGATTAGGATTATCCAAGATAGATGAAAGCACTATCTTGGAATCACTACTAAGGCCAGACAGGAAGTAGTGGAAGACAGACTGGAAACTTGTGGAAAAGTACCAGTAGTCCCATCACTGGAACTCCTGCATGGGCAGCTGCTGAATGAGACAGCAGAGAGAATCTTCCTGTGTAAAACAGAGAGAACAGGCAAAAGGAGAGGAGAAATACCTGTCCCTGTCTGATGAGCTGCCCAGAGAAAAGGAAGGAATTTATTCAAGAGAAAAAACTCTACAATGGAATGAAAGGCTAAAGAAGCCCTGCAGTGATATGGTACCACTCATTCAGGGGGAACCCTGGATGAGAGGGTAGAGAAACAGGAGCTGAAGGGTTACTTACCATATGGTAAGTCTGCAGAAGGAAAAAATTCATGTTGGAACAGAAAAACTATCATGGGATAGTTGTTAACTTCTCTTCATGGTAGGAAGAAGAAGAGGAGAAACCTGACCCATAGACATGAATATCCTGACAGCTCAGCATATCTAGGAGGAAAAGGATGTCCTGAAGAAAGGAATCCATGTGTAGAGTTTTGAAGGAAAAAACAGTGAAAAAACTTCTGCTGAGAAGAAGTTAACTGTAGGTTGTAACCTTCAGGAACCTATGGTTGCTGGGTTTGTTCAGCCTGGCTAGAGTTTGGATTCTTCAGACCAGGGCGAGGTTTTCCCTGCTTGGGAACATCTGTATAATGGGCAGGAGAAGAGTGAAACCTTCTTTTCCTAGGGAAAGAAGGTTTGGTAGGGCATTTCCTACCTACTGGGGAAGGAGAAGGCTTAGGACAGCCCCCAGAAACAGGGAAGTCAGTGGAGCAATGAGCAACCTGACGTAAAGACTCCCTATTGAAGAGATTTTCTCCAGTACAAGGAGTATTACCCAGTCTTTGTTGTGCCCATCTGTTCAAGTCTGAAGCCTGGAGCCAGGCTCTACGTCGTGCTCCTATGGCTATAGCAGAGTTTCTGCTAACAGACTCAAAAGAGTCTAGAGAAGCACGAGAAAGAAACCACGAGATATTTTGGCTATGACTAAGAAGTAAGGAATAGTCTGCAGCCTTGTGCTCTGATAGAAAAGGAGTCAAAAGAGATAATTTCTTAGTGACCTCCTGGAGAGATAGACTCATATAAAAAATATAAGAGATTATCCTTGTTGCCAGCATAGATGTTTAGAAGGTTTGACGTCCAAAGGCATCAAGTGTTCTAGATTCACGACCTGGCGGATAAGAAGAATGCTTCTTCTTGCTTTTTATCTTCCTCATTGCTGATTCCACTACAATGGAATGATGGGGAAGTTGAGTCTTTTGAAACCCTGGAGAGGGGGGCACCTGATACAGATCATCAGTTACTGCAGAAGGTGAGGAAACCCTTAAAGGTGTTTCCCAGATTTTCAGAAGAAGATCCTGCAAAGAATGATGCAAAGGAAGCATTATATTTTCTTTTTCCGCAGGAGAGCCTTGAGTAGGATCACAGCCAGGGATAGGAATAGCAAGGAATGTTGCCATGTCAAGGAGAAATTTCTGAAAAGAAGGATCTCCAATGGGAACCATCCCTGGATAGGCTAAAGTTGAAGCAGTAGCCTGGGCACCGGAGGATGTACTGGTCCGGTGCAGAAAAAGAGCCCCACTAGATGGATACTGGTACTGGCCGTTACGACTTGAGACAGTCAGTACTGCATCGTCCATGCCAGGTATCGACTCCAAACTAGGTATAGAAAGGAGCGATCCTGGAGAAAAAGGCATGGAAGTGGCTGGTCCCGATGTTACTGCAGGAACCGGCATCGATACCAATACCGGTGGCTGTGCCGGAATCGAAGGCGATACCGCCATCGAAGCAGTCATCGGAGGCTGCTCAAGCGGTACCGAGGCAACCAAAAACCTTGGTGAGTATCCTCGGTACTGCGCATCCGGAATCGATAAGCGTCGGTTCTGAGACGCGTCGGTACCCAGTCTTCCAGACTAGATATCGATTCCAGACTCGGCATCGAAGGAAGCGAGTCTATCGATGCATGTCTAGAGAGTACCGACGTCAGTGGTCGTATCGGCGATGCTGCCGATACTGGAAAGTCAATCTGGAACGTATCGATCGGTCCCGAAGGCACCGAGAACGCCAGATGACGATCCCTGGCGAAGAGTGGATCACTCAACACCAGTGCCGATGCCGGGGTATCGGTACCGCTCGAAGCGGATGCCACCACCGAGCATGGCTCAGGTATGTTCTGTGAGGGGTGAGCCCCAGGAACAACCTGAAACCCCTGAAAGGCTTTGGAGCCCGAAGACTCCCGCCGGGGTTTTGAAGCCAATAGGGTCTTGAGGGCAAGGCCGGAGCCATCATCATGCTTGGCATGAGACTTACCACTCAAGGATTGGCTAATCTTAACAGACTGTTTGTGGGTTACCTGATCCTGTAGAGAAGAATTGGTCGGTGCCCTGACACTGGAAGGGAACTCGGTATCGAGGGAAACTCGAAATGGAAAATGTCTTCTCATAAGATTGTAGCCTAATGGCTCCGGAGGAAAAGGGTCAGGACCCAAACAGGTTAGACACCAACTATTGGAGTCTAAAAGGAAAACTGTATTTCCACAGTTAAGGCACTTCTTAGAAGAAGAAGGCTCCATAATGGAGAAGCCTTACAGGCCCAAAAATTTAAGACAGAAACTGAGGGCAAACTCTCCCTGAGTTTGAGAAAAAGAAAAGAAAAATCCCACCGGCAGTACCGGTGGAGGCGGGAAAAAACAGCCGCGACCACAAGAAAAAAGAGAATTAAAGAAATAAAGAAAAGATTTTCTGCGGTGACAGGAGGACGTCCTGCCGGCTCCGCAGAAAAACGAAAACTGAGGAGAGACAGTTGGAAAGGCGGGAAGGCAGCACGCAGGCGCTGAGGGATGCTCCCAAAAGCTTTCTGATTGGACGCTGGGGAGCGTTCCTGCGCAAGCTCCGTCGGTACCGACGTACCCATATGTGAAGACTCATTCCTGCTTGTTCCTGGAGATAATGGTTGTCTGTCTGAACTAAGACATATTTGCCCAAAAGTTGGGTATGAAAAACCCGAAGGGCATTGGTGAGAGCACAAAGCTCTAGGATATTGATCTGCATTTGAGATTCTTGTGCTGTCCACTGCCCCTGCGTAGTGAGACTGTCCAGATGTGCTCTTCATCCTAGCTTGTAAGCGTCCAACGTTAGGGTGCATTGAGGTGGAGGCATCTGAAAAGGTGACCCTCCTAGAAGATTTGGGGGGGGGGGAGCACCACCAGTGAAGGGAGTTGACAAGAGGAGGAGTGATGCAAATCTTGTCTGAGAGATGCCCGGTAGCCTGAGTCCATTGGCACGATAGGGTCTATTGGGCTTGTCTCATGTGCAGGCGGGCATATGGGACGATGTTTTATGACCTCTGGGTATTCTCCCCTTATCAGCCAGTCATCTAAGTAGGGGAAGACAAAGACCCCCAAAGTACATAGGTATACTGCGACCACTGCCATGCATTTTGCAAATACTCTTGAGAGTGGATGCTAGCCCGAAAAGAAGCACCAGATATTGGTAGTGGATTTGTTGAACCCGAAAGCGCAGATACTGTCTCTGGTGAGGGTGGATCAGCAAATGGGTGTAAGCCTTCTTGAGGTCTAGAGAACATAGCCAGTCATACCTCTGAAGGTATGGCAGAAGGGTGCCGAGGGAAATCATTTTGAACTTTTCTGGAACAAGGAATTTGTTGAGATCTCTCAAATCTAGAACTGATCTGAAGCCTCCTGTTGGGGATAAGAAAGTAAGGAGAGTAGAAGCAGTTACCTTCTTGGGTGGGGGGATCTCTTTTGATTGCCCCTTGGGCTAGCAAGGTGGCCACCTCTGAGGACAGGAGATTTGGCCTGCAAAGGATTTGCAGGATAATCTCTTGTAGAGGTGGTTGGGGGGTAAGCTTTGAAAGTGAAGTAGACAGCCCCCTTGAATGATGCTGGGAGTCTATTTCTCTGATGTAATGAGATGCCACCTGTGGGCATAAGCCAAAAGCCTGCCTGTTATGTGCAGGGGCTGGGGTCCTTGCAGAGGCAGAGTAGCTATGCTCTCTAGGAAGGAGTCAAAAACCAAGTTCTGGCTGGGGCTGAGCAGCTGGTTGGGGTTTATGGCCCTTGACCTTCTTAGGTTGACGTGGACCCTGAAACCTTTGCTGTTGCTGAGGTTGAAAAGAAGCAGAGGGATGGTATGAAGAGTAATATTGCTTCTTCTTGGTATAGAAAGATTTCTTGGAAGTTGTCTTCCCCCTAGAGGGGTCTGAAGTCTTTCTTGAAAGACTTTTGAGGGTAAGGTCCATCTGCCTCAAACTCTCCTGCTTTCTCTCTCCAACCCTTACCAAATAAGTTTTCTCCAGAACAAGGAATATTGGCTAATTTATCTTGTACCCACTGCTCGAGGTCCGATGCCTGGAGCCAGGCCATTCTACGGGCTCCAATACAGATTGAAGGAGCTCTGCTAGTCAATTTAAAGGTATCGAAGGCTGACTTGGTCAGGAACTTGGAAGTATTTTGAGCTTGCTTGACTATAGTCATGTTAAGTATGAAGTTTATCATCTGGGAGAATAGGAGTAAAGTTTGCTAGATCCCTGGAGACATTTTTGAGGTACATGCCCATGTAGAGGGCGTAGGATGCAATCCTAGAAGCAAGCATACATGCCTGGAAGCAGAGATGTCCAAAGGCACCGAAAGCGCTGGCATTTTTGCTAGGCGGTACCGATGAAAGAATCTTAGAACTCTTGATACATCGCATTGCCGATTCCACTACCACTGAGTGGTGTGGTAATTGAGGCTTTTGAAACCCTAGGCATGGTGGGATTTGGTACATATTATTGAGGTGTTTTCTAACAGGCGGAACCGTTAGCGGGCCCTCACACATATGTAGCATTAGATCCTGTAGGATCCGATGCACCAGTAACGTTGCCACCTCTTTGGGGGTCGAGGGGTATTGGAGGATTTTTAACTCCTCAGCCTTCGGTTCTGTTTCCAATGTCACGGTGATCTGGAGACCTGCTGCCATGTCCCTAATGAAGTCCTGAAAGGACATGTCCTCTGGCAGGGACACATGCCTTGCACGAGGAGGAGAAGGATTGGAGGGGATATCCTGGGTAGCCCTGGAATCCTCCGATGCCTCCTCAGAGTCAGAAGATGACAACTCTGATTCAGAAAGGAAATCAAAGTATCGACGATCTTGAGCCAATGACGATGCTGGGTACTGATGTGGTTACCGGTTCCAAGGGAGGAATTGGAGTAAAAGGAACCACTGATACCTGTTCCAGGCTGGTACCAGAGCAGGTGTCCGACTGGCTGTGGCTGTCGATGTCTTTGGAACTGCAGCAGCCAGGAATGCCACCAAAGTCATCTTGATAGCTAAGAAATGCTGATCGATGAAGGATACTGATGCCTGGTGGAATCGAGTGTGGGGCTGTGTGCCACTATCCCAGAGCACAGTACCAGTAGCTTTCCGGAGGTCGATGCCTCGGGAGTGTCCTGGAGCCCCTATGTTGCTTTGGAGGATTGCTCCTCCCACCAGGGTTGTTTAGCCGGTCGGTCAGCATCGGATGCCCCTTTCAGTGCATCTCATGAGTGCAGGGACTTACCTCGATGCTCATATCGGATTTCAATATCGAGGACTTAGTCTTGAGTTTATATTTGGACTTTTTGGAGACCTGGGAACTAGCTGAAGATGCTGACGCCCTCGACAATGCTAAAGCCACTGAAATTGAGTCTGGGGCAAACAGTGAGTCATACTGCTTGCCCTGTTCTTTAGGCCTCGTTTGGTCATTTGTTTACACAACGAACAAATGTCTGGTATATGGTTTGGGCCCAAACATTTTAGACACCAGTCATGATAATCAGTGACTGACAGAGTGCCGAAGCACTCTGGACATTTTTTGAAGCCACTGATGTGTTTGTCCATGGTGACAAACGTAAAAAATTTAGGCCGAGGTCTAAGGCCTCACAGAAAAGAAAAAAAGAAGAAAACTGAAGAAAAAATAAGCAAAGAAAAAGTCATATCAGGACCGGTATCAGGAAAGGCAGAGCACGGATACCAAAAAAGAAAATAAAAGTTTTTCGGCAGTGACAGGAAAGGTGTTTCCTGCTGGTTTCGCAGAAAATGATGAACAGAGGAGAGGAGTTGGGAAGGCAGATGCACAGGCGTAGTGGAGTTCTCCCAAAGGCTTTCCTATTGGATACTGGGGAGCGTTCCTACATGGGTTCCGTCAGTACCGACGATATCCATATGTGAAGACTGCATTCCTGCTTGTTCCTGGAGATATTTACTACTGTGTGTGTTAATTTGGAAATTAACTAAAATGAAAATGAATATTACTGTTCAAGTATAGGTCTGCCAATCTGCTGTAAAATTGACTGAAATGGACTTTAACCTTAACATTGCAATGAGAGAATTAGATTAGAATAAAATGAAAGCACAATATGAACTTGGAGCCAAGGAGCTGAACAAGAAGTGCAGAAGTTGAATTTCCCCCCCAGTACATTAAAAGACAGATGTCAAAGCGGCTAATAACCATAGATGTATTCCATTTGCACCAGTTAAGACAGACATACATACCACTGTCTTTGTCTTTCCTATGGTCACTAAGAAGCAAAGCTCTTTGATAGCTCCTTTCTCTAACTTGTTCCACTGATGTTGAAGCTGTCCTTTAAAAATTAAAAAAGTAAACAATTATACAATTACCTCTATTCAGTCACAAATTAAATCTCTGAAATGTATAGTTATTCCTACAAATATTTGCAATGTTTACATATAATTGAAAACCTTGTTCTAAAGGCTCCTTTAATTACTATCTATAAAGAGAGCACAGTTACTTACCTGTAACAGGTGATCTCTGGGAACAGCAGGAATTAGTCCTCACATATGGGTACGTCGGAACCGACGGAGCCTGCGCGGGAAAGCTCCCCAGCTTCCCAGAAAGGAAGCTTTTGGGGCCTCCCACAGCGCATGCGCGCTGCCTTCCCGCCTTCCTGACCAACTCTCTTCAGTTCGAGTTTAAAGCTGAGACAATAGAGAGAGGAAAGGAAAGAGAAAGAGAGAGAGAGATACAACTCCTAGGGGAGGTGGGTGGGTTGTGAGGACTAATTCCTGCTGTTCCCAGAGATCACCTGTTACAGGTAAGTAACTGTGCTATCTCCAGGAACAAGCAGGAATGAGTCCTCACATATGGGGACTCCCTAGCTAAGCTGCCGGGGAGATCCCCCCCCAAGGGTTTCTCATCTTCCTATGGATCTCAGGCATCCATTCAGGGAAGGTGGGCAGGAGTTGTTTAAGAATGGAACAGGTGTCTGAGGACAGCCTGACCAAACAAGGCATCCCGGCGGGAGTCCTTGTCCAAGCAGTAATGGGCTGTGAAGGTATGAACCGAGGCCCAGGTGGCTGCTCGACAGATCTGATCAATGGATACAGAATGAAGATGAGCCATAGATGTGGCCATGGCTCTCACATTGTGAGCTGTGACATGGCCTTCCAGAGAAAGGTTCTTACTCTGATAAGCAAAAGAAATACACTGAGCAATCCAATTGGACAGTGTTCTTTTTGAGACTGGAAGTCCTAAATGAGAAGGATCAAAAGCAACAAAAAGTTGAGAAGACTTTCGATGTTGCTGTGTCCTGTGGAGGTAAAAGGCAAGAGCTCTTTTACAGTCTAGAGTATGAAGGTTCCTCTCTGCATTTGATGCATGAGGAGCTGGAAAAAAGACAGGTAAATATACCTCTTGATTAAGATGAAAAGGTGAGACCACTTTAGGCATAAGGACTACCTTATCATGATGGAACCTTGTATAAGGTGGATTAGCCACTAAAGCCTGCAGTTCACTGATGCGGCGAGCAGAAGTGATTGCAATAAGGAAAATGACTTTCCAGGAAAGGAATTTTAAGGAGGTAGTGGCTAAGGGTTCAAAGGGTGGCTTCATAAGCTGACCAAGAACTACGTTTAAGTCCCATGACACCGGAGGAGGCCGAATGGGAGGTTTAGTTAAAGTTAGACCTCTCATGAATCTTGCAATAAGAGGATGAGAGGAAACAGATTGTCCATTGAGAGGCTGAAGAGATGCTGCAATAGCACTCAAATGGACCCTTACAGAATTGGTTTTAAGTCCTGCATTGGAAAGATGCAGCAGATATTCGAGTAAAGAATTTAAAGGTAGTGCTAGAGGGTTAAGACCTTTGTCTGCACACCAAATTGAAAATCTTTTCCATTTAAAAGCATAAGATCGCCTGGTGGAAGGTTTCCTCGATGCATGGAGGACATCCTTTACCTGTTGAGAAAGATTCAAGTCTTGAAGGTCTAGGCCTTCAGTAACCAAGCTCTGAGGTGAAGGGACTTGGGGTTTGGGTGCCACAAAGTCCCCTCCTCTTGGGACAGAAGGTCTGGAGCAGCTCCCAGATCCAGGGAGGGTGTCTGGGAGAGATGCAGAAGTAGAGGGTACCACACTTGGCGTGGCCAGCGTGGAGCTATGAGGATCATGGATCCTTGATCCCTCTGAAGTTTGAATAGAGTCTTGGGAATCAAGGGAATGGGTGGAAAGGCATATAGGAAGGCCTGACCCCAATGAAGGAGGAAGGCATCCCTGGCCTCAGCTCCTTGACACGGAATCCTGGAACAGAACCGGGGAAGTTTGGCATTGTACGGACTTGCAAAGAGGTCTATGTCCGGGGTCCCCCATTCCTGAAAGATTCTGAGTACCTGATTCATGTGCAGGGACCATTCGTGTGGAAGCAGAACTCGACTGAGTTTGTCTGCCCAAGAGTTTTGGATTCCTGGGAGGTACACTGCCAGGAGATGGATCCGATGCTCTCTGGCGAAGGCCCACAGTTTTAGAGCTTCGTTGCAAAGCGACAGAGAGCCAGTCCCTCCTTGTTTGTTTATGTAGAACATGGCTACTTGATTGTCGGTATGAACAAGGACTGTCATGTTGATGAGGAGGGTATGAAAGACCTTGAGAGCAAGGAAAATTGCTCGCAGCTCCAAAAGGTTGATATGAAGGGTGGTCTCCTGTGGAGACCAAACGCCCTGAGTGGAGAGGTCTTGGAGATGAGCTCCCCAACCTGTTTGGGAGGCATCTGTAGTGAGAGTTGCTTGGGGTAACAAAGGTTGGAAGGGGGCCCCCAACAACAGATTTTGAGTGGATATCCACCATTGGAGAGACCAAAAAAGACGTGTTGAGGTTGCTATTTGGTCTGAGAGGGCTCCTGATGCTTGGGTCCACTGGGTGGACAAGGTCCATTGAGCTGCTCTCATATGTAGGCGAGCATAAGGCACCACATGAACTGTGGATGCCATGTGGCCTAGCAGTTGTAGCATCTCTCTGGCAGTCAAGTGGCTTCTGGACTGAATTTGAGAGGCCAAGTGCACTAGACGGTGGCAACGGGCCTGAGGAAGATAGGCCCTTGCAGTGGTAGTATCTAGCCAGGCCCCTATGAATTCTAGGGACTGAGTAGGGGTGAGTTGAGACTTTGGCAGATTGATGACAAGTCCCAGATACTGCAGTATGCATCTGGTGTGGTCCAGGGAAGTCTGAGCCTCGGACTGAGATGGAGCTCGGATGAGCCAATCGTCCAGGTATGGGAAGACAAAGATCCCCAGAGTGCGTAGAAATGCAGCTACTATTGCCATGCATTTGGTAAATACCCTTGGAGCAGAGGCTAGACCGAAGGGGAGTACTCTGTATTGGAAATGTTTTCCCTGGAACAGAAACCGTAGGAATTTTCTGTGGGATGGATGGATGGATGAGTATATGTGTGTACGCATCCTTGAGATCTAGAGAACAAAGCCAGTCCTGACTCTGTAGGTATGGAAGGAGAGTACCTAGAGAAAGCATTTTGAATTTCTCTTTGTATAGGAATTTGTTCAATTCTCTGAGATCCAGAATGGGTCTGTACCCCCCTGTTTTCTTGGGAATGAGAAAATAAGGGGAGTAGAAACCTGACCCTTGTTGAGGAAGAGGAACCTCTTCTATTGCGTTTTGGGCGAGAAGAGTGGTCACCTCCTGGCCCAACAGGTACAGGAGAGATGGGGGAGAATTGAATTGTCTCACCATGGTATGGGGAGGAAGGCTGGAGAAATGTAGTTTGTAGCCCTCTCTGATGATAGAGAGGGTCCACTGTTCTGATGTGATTTGTTCCCATCTGGGAGCAAAATGAGCTAACCTTCCTGGAATGGTGAGAGGTTCTGGCTGTTGCAGAGCCAGAAAGGTTAAGTTCTCTAGAATCAAGTCAAAATCCCTGAGGAGGTTGGGACTGCTGGATTGTAGCAGCCTCTGTAGACTTTGTTCTGGCCTGTTTAGCTTGCTGACGCTTAGGAGCAAAGCGAACTTGGGAAGATTGCTGGCCAGTATTTGTGGAAAATATGGTTTTTTTATAGAAAGTTTTCTTAAAAGGTTTTTTCTTGGCAGGGGTAGAGGTAGACTTAGAAAGTCTATCTAAAGCAGCATTCTCTGCATCCATTTGAGTGGCTTTGATTTGCCACTCTTTGCCAAACAGATTTTCACCTGTACAGGGCAGATTGCCCAAGCCTTCTTGTACCCAGGGTTCCAAATCAGAGGCCTGGAGCCAAGCAAGTCTGCGAGCAGCTATGGCAATGCCAGAGGCTCTGCTTGCCCCCTCAAAAGAGTCAAAGGCTGCTCTGTTGGAGAACTTTGAAACATCTTGAGTGTGCTTTAGCAAAAGAAGGAATTCCTCTTGTTTATCCTCTGGGATAAAGGGGAGAAACTGACGTATCTTTAATGCAATCTCTTTCAAAAACATGCCCATATAGAGGCTGTATGAATTGATTCTGGCAATAAGCATGCTAGCTTGGAAGATTTTTCTCCCAAAAGCATCCAGAGTCCTACATTCTCTTCCTGGAGGGGTAGAAGAGTGTCTTTTGGTACTCTTTATCTTTTTCATAGCAGACTTCACCACAATAGAGTGGTGAGGAAGCTGAGTTTTTGAAAACCAGGAGAAGGAGGAACCCGATACATGGTGTCCAAACGTCGAGAATGTGGAGATAGGGTGAGAGGAGCCTCCCACAAATCCATCATGTGTTCTTGAAGAATTTCAAGTATGGGTAAGGTGGCTGCCTCTTTGGGAACCTTAGAGTATCCTAAAATATCTAATTTTTTTGCTCTAGGTTCCTTTTCAGAGGATACAGATATGGAGAGTCCTTTAGCTACTTCAATAATGAAGTCTTGAAAGGACAAATCCTCTGGAGGAGACATTCTCCTTTTTGGAGAAGAGGGCTCCTCAGGAAGAGTAAAAGAGACGTCAGCAGAATCATCTGATGTATCAGAATCTTCAGAGGATTCAAAGTATCGTCTATTTGCTTCCAGAGATCGATACGTGTACCGATCAGTACCGACATCGGGCGTACCGGGAATCGGAGCGGTATCGAAGAAAGCCCCGGGACCGGAGACCGGAACCGGCATGCTACTGGAAGTAGATGCCCTGGGTACCGGTATCGGTTGCGGTACTGGAATCGGAGTCGGAACCGATTGTCGCGGTACCGATGGCGGTGCAGAATTAATGAAAGTCAGTAAGGCCTGCTGCATGGATTGTACCGTAGTACCCATAGCCGCCACAACAGCCTGGAAGTCGGTACCGGTGTTAGCCGGTACCCCAGAGCAGTCTAACAGGAGATCGGTCGAGGCCGTGCCATCGATGTCTACCTGTAACCCCATAGGAGGAGCTTTGGAAGCCGGAGCTTCCTGCCGGGGTTGTTTGGCTGGGGCAGGGTCCTCAGGGTCAATTGCAAGGGCCTCTCGCTGCTTAGAGGGAGATTTGCCTTTTGAGGACTTGCCCGAAGAATGTTTGGTTACCTGAGATCCATCAGGAGAAGAAGACCTGGAGGATGTTGATGCTGGAGTATCGGTAGAAAACAGCATATGAAATTTAGCTGCTCTGTTCTGTAAGCCCCTTTTGGACATCAGAGAGCAGGATGGACAATCCGGAATGGAATGGTCAGGCCCCAAACATTTAAGACACCACTCATGGGTGTCTGTAACTGAAATAGTACCGGTACACTTAGTCCTTTTTTTAAAACCAGAAGCTGGTTTTTCCATGAGGGAGACCTGAGAAGGCCTAGAGGCCTCACAGAAAAAATACACCAAGTGTAGAAAAAGTAAGTATATATATATTTTTTTTTTTAAAATAAACGAAAAAAGGACCGGCGGTACCGGTCTGGAATCGGGGAAGGCAGACACGCGGTCAAAGAAACAAATTAAAATAACAATTTCTTCAGCGGTGACAGGAACACGACCTGCTGGCTCCGCGGAAAAAGAAGAACTGAAGAGAGTTGGTCAGGAAGGCGGGAAGGCAGCGCGCATGCGCTGTGGGAGGCCCCAAAAGCTTCCTTTCTGGGAAGCTGGGGAGCTTTCCCGCGCAGGCTCCGTCGGTTCCGACGTACCCATATGTGAGGACTCATTCCTGCTTGTTCCTGGAGATTAGTTACTCACCTGTAACAGGTGTTCTCCAGGAGCAGCAGGAATCAGTCCTCACATATGGGTGTCATCGGCGCCGATGAAGCCCCAGCGGAGCATTTCCCCAGCTTTCCATGAAAGCCTTTGGGAATGCAGGCACGCATGCGCGGTTCCCTTCCCGCCTAAAGGTGCCATCTTACCTCAGTCAAATGACATAGCTAAGAACAGCACATAAAAATGAAAAAATAAACTATGTACAACTGCAACTCCAAGGGGAGGAGGGAGGGTTGTGAGGACTGATTCCTGCTGCTCCTCGAGAATACCTGTTACAGGTGAGAAACTACTCTTTCTCCAGGACCAAGCAGGAAGTCAGTCCTCACATATGGGTGACTCCCTAGCTCTGGGCTACCGACGAACCCAGGCTGAAAAGGAGTACTCCCTCTAGTCTCAGCAGCAAAGAAAGGCTTTTCAAGGACACAACCTCCACCGGTAGCCCAACAAAGGGCAGGAGGGCAGGAGTTGCCTAAACCTCAAAGAGATTCCGGAATACTGCCTGGCCAAAAGCACTGTCCCTACGCGACTCCCTCTCCAGAGAGTAATGGGCCGCAAAGGTCTGGCTTGAAGACAAGTTGCAGCCCTGCAGATGTCTACCAAGGGCATAGAGCGGAGATGAGCCACTGAGGCAGCCATTGCCCTGATACGATGGGCCGTGACCCTACCCTGCAAAGGAAGGTCAGCCGCCTTCTAAGCCCAGGTGATACAATCAGCCACCCAGATGGACAAGGTACGCTTGGACACAGCCAACCCCAACTTATTGGGGTCAAAGGATACGAAGAGCTGAGTAGCCCTTCTATGCCCCTGCGTACGGTCAAGGTAGAAGGATCAGGCCCTCCTACAGTCCAGGGTATGCAGGACTGCTTCAGCCTGGCTTGCATGAGGCCTAGGGAAGAATGTTGGAAGAACCACCTCCTGATTGAGGCGGAAAGAGGAGACAACCTTTGGGAGGAACTTTGGATGAGTCCTAAGGACTACCCTGTTCCTATACAACCTGGTGTAAGGCCTATCACAGACCAGGGCCTGAAGCTCACTCACTCGCCTAGCCGAGGTAAGCGCTATCAGGAAGAGTGTCTTCCAGGAGAGGAAGCGCAGTGGACAAGTAGCCATCGGCTCAAAAGGTGGGCGAGTCAGCTGCTGCAAGACCACATTCAGCTCCCACTCAGGGGCAGGAGGATGGAGAGGAGGCTTGAGCAAAAGCAAGCCCCTGAGAAAGCGGGACACCAAGGGGTAACCCGACAGAGAATGTCCCTCCACCAGTGAGTGGTGAGCTGCTAGAGCTGAGAGGTGGACCCGAACAGAATTGGATTTAAGTCCCTGATTCGATAAGTGCAGTAAGTACTGAAGCACCACTGGCACAGTACAGGAGAAAGGATCCTCTGTACGTAGTTGACACCACACAGAAAACCTTTTCCATTTGAGAGCATAGGTTTTCCTAGTGGACTGTTTCCTAGAGGCTAGGACAACCTCCTCAACTTCCTGAGGCAGGCCCCAGGGAGCCAAGACTACCCTTGCAGCCTTCAGGCCATCAAATTGAGAGCTTTGAGATTGGGGTGCAGAAGGGAATCCTGCTCCTGAGAGAGAAGGTCGGGTTGTAACCCCAGAGGCAGTGGGGGATCCACCGCCAGCTGAAGCAGAAGAGGAAACCAAGGCTGTCTCGGCCACCTGGGAGCCACCAGCAGGACCGAGGCCTTGTCCTGAAGAATTTTGAAAAGATTTCGGGCCACCAAGGGCGTGGGAGGAAACGCATACAGGAGGCCCTGAGACCATGGAATCAGAAAAACATCTGCTGCTATTCTCAGAGGATGCGGTTGCCTGGAGCAGAACTTTGGCAGTTGATTGTTCATTGGGCTGGCAAAGAGATCCACCGAAGACAGACCCCATTTTAGGAAGATCCTCTGAACTACTGAAGGATGCAGCTGCCATTCGTGGGGCTGCAGAATTCTGCTTAACCTGTCGGCCAGGTAGTTGTCCTGGCCTGAGAGGTACACAGCCTTGAGAAGCATGTTGTGCTTGAGGGCAAATGAATAAAGGTCCTGAGCCTCCCAACAAAGGATTCTGGACCCAGTCCCGCCCTGTTTGTTCACATAAAACATGGCTACCTGGTTGTCTGTCTGAACCAGGACAGATTGATAAGCCAGGGTAGGAAAGAAAGCTTTGAGTGCTAATCAAATAGCTCTGAGCTCGAGGAGATTGATCTGCTGTGCAGCTTCCCAAGGAGACCACAGGCCCTGGGTGCACTTGCCTAGACAATGAGCTCCCCAGCCCTGCAGGGAGGAGTCTGTGGTCAGTATCACTGTATATCCAGGAATCTGAAAAGGTACCCCCTTTAGAAGATTGGGTGGGTGCAGCCACCAGTTGAGGGCGTTCAGAAATTGTCTGGACACCCTTATCCTGTCTCTGAGGCTGCCTGTGGCTTGTGACCACTGAGTCCGAAGGCACCACTGAGAAGGCCTCATATGGAGCCTGGCATTGGGAGTCACATGTACTGTCGAAGCCATGTGGCCAAGCAGCCTCAGGCAGAGTCTGGCGGAGACTACTGACCCCCTGAGAAACTGATTTGCTAAGTCCATCAGTCTTTGGGCTCTGTCTGCTGGCAAGAATGCCTTTGCCAGTACAGAGTCCAGCCTGGCCCCTATGAACTCCAAGTTTTGGGAGGGGAGCAAAGTGGACTTTGCAAAGTTTATGACAAATCCCAGGCCTTGAAGAAGAGCAATAATCCTGAGGGTGGCTTGTCTGGCCTCCTGGCACGTCTGACCCCTGATGAGCCAGTCGTCCAGATAGGGGACGACAAAGATTCCCTGATTTCTCAGGTAGGCCACTACCACTGCCAGGCATTTGCTAAAGACCCTGGGAGCTGAGGTGAGGCCGAAAGGCAGCACTCTGTACTGATAATGGTTTCCTCCCACCATGAACCTGAGGTACTTTCTGTGGTCTGGATGAATGAGGATGTGAGTGTACGCATCCTTTAGATCTAAGGAGCATAGCCAATCTCCCTGCTGGAGGTAGGGCAGAAGTGTCCCAAGAGTAAGCATCTTGAACTTTTCTTTCTCTAGGAACTTGTTAAGGTTCCTGAGGTCCAGAATGGGTCGAAGGCCACCGGTTCTTTTGGGTACCAGGAAATACCTGGAGTAGAATACGTGACCTTGCAAGTGGGGAGGCACAGGCTCCACCGCCCTGTCCACCAGCAGACCTTGAAGCTCTTGAAGGAGAAGGTCTGAGTGCAGGGGAGGCCTTGGAGGCTCCCCGGGAAAGTAAGGCGGAGGCAGTTGGTGAAAATGCAGTGCATAGCCCCTGCGGACTATGTCCAACACCCAACTGTCTCCGGTGATAAGGGGCCACTGGTGGGCAAAGAGGGCGAGGCGACCTCCTGTGCAGGGTTGGGAGAGCAGTGGAGGAGACGCTACGCTCAAGGAGTCAAAAACCCCCACCCTGCTGAGTGGTAGCAGGGGCCGGAGGCTTGGGGGTCCTCTGCCTACGGGGCCCATTACCCTGCCCCTTGGCTTGCTGACCCTGGGGGGCAGCTTGGGCAGCCTGATATTGCGGGTACTGTTTGTAGGCAGTGCCCTTCCTCGGGTAAAAGGGCTTTTTACCCGAGCCCTTCTTTTTATGAGAAGGGGCAGAGGTCTTCCTAGACAGCCTTGTCCGGGTGAGGTGCTCAGTTTCGAGCTGAGCGGCCTTCTCGGTCATGGGCTTGCCAAAAAGGTTTTCACCTCGGCAAGGGACATCGACCAACTTGTCCTGAACCCATGGCTCGAGGTCCGATGACTGCAGCCATGCCTGGCGTCGAGCCGTGATGCCGGCTGCCGCAACTCGAGCCGAAGCCTCGAAGCCATCGTAGGCGGCGCGGGACATTTACTTCGAACAGTCCCGAATCCCCGAGGACAAGGACTTAAATCTCTGCAAGGGTTCCCCGGAGAGTCCAGCAGAGAACCCGGCCAACTCCTTGGCCAGATCCCACAAGTACATGCCCATGTACAGCTGGTACGACTGGACACGGCAAGCAAGCATCGAGCCCTGGAAGCACTTTCTACCGACGCCATCGAGGTTTCGGGCCTCCCTGCCAGGGGGCACCGCGGAGTGCATCTTCTGGCTCTTCAGACGATGCATGGCCGATTCCACAACCATAGAATGGTGTGGTAGCTGTGCCTTTTGAAAGCCTGGGCTCTTTCTGAGTCGATAGATCGAGTCGACTCGCTTGCTGAGAACCGGCGCTGAGGCCGGTGCCTCCCACATACGGAAGAGGAGCCGTTCCAGCATCGGAGGAACCGGGACAATAAAGGCCTCCTTCGGAGGAGAGTCATACTGTAAAGCCTCAAGCTCTTCAGCTCGAGGCTCCTCCTCGGGATCCGCCGGAATAGCCAAGGCGGTGGCCATATCCCGGACGAACTCCGAGAACCGAGTATCCTCCGGGGGGGATCTACTCCAGGGCTTAGACTGCGGTGAGTCTGACGGGACGCACCGAGTCTTGAAGGTATCAGGAGACTCCTCGTCCTCCGTCTCCCAAGCTGACTTGTCCGAGGAGGAGTCAGTGTCCGACCCCGCGGGGCCCTGGAGCACCCGCCCTGACGCCGGAGGCACCGGCATCGACGCCCTCGGTCCTGAACAGGAGGTCGAGGGAGACCGCGACCGAGGTCGACTCCGAGCCACGATGGACTCGAGTATCGGCTCGGTCTCCGGGGTCGACTTCGAAGTCGATGTCCCGGTGGTCGGGGCAGATGCGCCAGACAGGCTGGCCATCAGTGCCCGCTGCTGCTCCATGAAGGCAGACAGTCTGCTCTCCAAGGCTGTCATCCTGAGACTCAGCTCCGGAGATGCAGTAGCCACCGACTCGGGCCCCGGTGGCGCCGGACCCGATGTTGGCTCCCTGGGAGGAGAGTCCTCGAGGACTACGGGGCTTACGTGTCCAGCAGACTCCGGTTCCACGCGAGGAACTTTGGCAGACTTCTCGTGTTCCATGGGCCCGGGGCGACGGTCGGGGGTCTTAGACCTGGCCCTCGAGGAGCCAGGGACCTCCTCCGACGACGACCTCGTGAGCCGCTTCTTCTTCTTGCGTTCCCGGTCGGGGGACCCCCTGTCAGAGGAGCTTCGACGGCGCTCGGGATCGGAATCCCGAGATGTCGAGGCCTCACATGAGGTCCGGGCCTGGCCGGAGGCTGAGTCCGAGAAAAGCCTTTCTTTTTGTTGCTGTCGACTTCGGAGTGCCTTGGAAGACATCTTCCCACAGGGCCCGCACGACTTAGGGTCGTGATCCGGGCCGAGGCACCGAAGGCAGCAGTCGTGTGTGTCGGTGAGACACATTAATTTCTTACACTGATCACACTTTTTAAAACCACTGGAAGCCATCGGGGAAAAAAAAGAGTCCCCGCGAGGTCAAAAGACCGGCCTTCTAGGGAAAAAGTGAAAAAAGGGCGCGAACGCCAGCCACGAAGGGCAAAAACCGAAAAAAGAAGAATCGGGCTCGATACCGGTGTACCGAACCCGGCGGGAGGGGAACCGGTGTCGAACCGGAAGAAAAAATAGCGATAATCGCCGAAAAAAATCTACTTTTAACCAGGAGGACAGGACACACGTCCGGTGGGCTTCACGGAAAAAAAGAGACTGAGGTAAGATGGCACCTTTAGGCGGGAAGGGAACCGCGCATGCGTGCCTGCATTCCCAAAGGCTTTCATGGAAAGCTGGGGAAATGCTCCGCTGGGGCTTCATCGGCGCCGATGACAACCATATGTGAGGACTGACTTCCTGCTTGGTCCTGGAGAATCAAACTTGTCTATTTTTTAATGTTAGGAATGTGTTTGTGCTGTTAAAATTATATTCTATGTAACACTTTCAACTTAGAGGGTAATTTTATAAACTTCTTTAGCAGTAAAAAGTCTCTTAAAATTATGTCGCACACAAAAAGTGCGCACAGTGCAAGCCGGTGTGTACTTGTAGAGCAGGTGAGCACAGGGGAGGAGTTTGGACAGAGCATGGATGGAGTTGCAGTTTACACATGCATTTTACAAAAATATGCTCATCCATGAATACTTTATGTGCTAATATTTATACCTGCTCAAGAGCAGACATAATGTCAGTGGCCTATCTAGGTGTGATTTCTGCAGGATTTGTATTAGAATTACTAAAGACTCACGGGCTAAAAACAAGTGTCTTCCTGACCTATTAACTTTGGTGCCTTGTTGCAAAATTACCACCACTGAGTGTATACAGCACTTCAGCAATCTCTGTCCCAATGTAAAAACAATTAACTTTTAAGACATCGTTTACCTGACACAGGTAGGTTTGATAAGCATATTGCCAGCAGTTAAAAATATATATTCTAAAATATATATTTTTCATATTTTCAAAAATATTTTACACACAAATACCTGAATCACATGCAGCTTGGCAAATGCTGTTTTGTGATACAGAATTATTCATACCAATAACTTTGGAATGCTTTTAACTCCTAGCAGCCTAGTCAAGGCAAAGTCAACTAAAAAATATTCTAAGAGCTTGGAGCTACAGTGGTGTGCAAAAGTCTGGAATCACTTGTGAGTTTTGCGTTTTTCGTACTTTCTAACGTTTTTTAAAAATTTTGCGTTAGCCCAGCATATTCATCTTTCTACCACGTTAAAAGGGATACATTTGGCTATTAGAGTTGACTTTTTTGCATTCCTTGCTTACAATTTAAATACTTTACAGACACTGGGAGATAGCTACTGCGATTTTTGTGGATCCTGCATCAAAACTGGATCGAGATTATCCAATATGCACGCGTTATTTCTGACCAATCAGGAGGCTGGTTTCTCTAACCAATCACAATGCAGATATCTAGCCAACAGTGCAGCTATAAAAACGCGCAGAATTTTTAAATTTCATACGCTTTCTGGATTGACCATGAAGATGACTCGGACCCTGATGCTTGAGGAGTGTGTTCGTGTGTCCTTTTTGAGCGAGGAAGGATTTTCAAGCCATCAGATAGCCAGGAAAGCTGGCTGCAGTCAGAGAGCTGTTGTTAAGATTGTACAGAAGAAGAAAGAAACGGGTTCAGTGGTGGACAAGCCTCGTTCAGGTCGTCCACGTGAATCAATATCACGCCAGGACTGAGCACTACGATACATTTCACTAATCACAAGTTGACCTCTCCTCAGCTACTTCGAGAGTGGTCAGACAAGAGTGAGGTCAGTGTCAGCTCATCAATAGTTCGTCGCTGGTGCCTGCAGTTTGGTCTCCGGGGCTGCAAAGCATGGAATAAGCCACTGATGACTGACATACAAAGGCACAACCGGATCGTGTGTGCGAGAAAGCACTCAACCTGGTCGACTGAAATGTGGGAAAAGGTGCTATTCAGCGATGAAGCACCTTCTGCTTGTTTGGTAACCAGGCCCACACCTATATGAGGAGATTTCCTGGAGAGGAATTCAAGCCTGAGTGTCTCAACCTCACTGTGAAGCATCCTTTGAAGGTCATGGTCTGGGGCGGCATGGCTGCCAGTGGCGTTGGACGTCTTCACATTGTCGATGGAATGGTCAACGGGGCCAGGTACATCACCATACTGCAAAAGTGCATGGTGCCTGCCATCAGCACACCAGCTGTTTCCTGGCCAGTTCCTGTTCCAAGATGACAATGCACCCTGCCATTGCTCCAGACAGGTGATCAGCTGGAAGCAGTGGAACAACATCAAGTCAATGGACTGGCCTGCCCAGACTCCAGATCTGAATCCAATCGAGAACCTATGGCACAAGGTGGCCTTGGAAATATCCAAGAGGCATCCGACATCAAAGCGTGAGCTGATTGAGTCACTCATTGCAGCTTGAAACCGCGTTGTCACCAACGATCACCTTGCCAGAGTTGTTCATTCAATGCCGACAAGGTGCAGTCAGGTGATCAAGAACAAAGGGTGGCCCATCAAATATTGAGCTATCACTGACACATAAAAATGGCCTTTTTCAAGGCCACATACATTAATTTGAAGGAAACCTGGTGTGCGTCCATAATATTTTAAAGCATACTTACAATAATATATCGTTGGCCAATGATGCACATTACGCGATTTTCACAGAAAATCTATCAACAGGACAATTATGGGGAACAAACTCAGAATATAAGGGCCAAACCAATACTAAAAGTTGGTCCTAATAGCCAAATCTATCACTTATCATGAGATACCCCCTCCTCTTCCTCCCCTCTCTGTCTCTGTCGATTATGCTGTTATCCTCCCTGTTTCCTCAGCCTGCAATCTTGGGGTTATTTTTGACTCCTCTCTCTCCTTCTCCACTCATATCCAACTAGTAGCCAAGACCTGCCGTTTCTTTCTCTATAACATTAGCAAAATTCGCCCCTTCCTCTCCAAACACACTACTAAGACCCTTGTCCACTCTTTAATCACCTCTCATCTTGACTACTGCAATCTGCTCCTTGCTGGTCTCCCCGCGAACCATCTATTCCCCCTTCAGTCTATTCAACATTCTGCTGCTCGACTAATCTTCCGCCAGCCTCGCCATTCCCATATTACCCCTCTCCTCAAGTCACTCCACTGGCTCCCTATCCATTTCCGCATCCAATTCAAACTTCTCCTCCTGACCTATAAATGTATTCATTCTGCAGCTCCTTAGTATCTTTCATCCCTTATCTGTCCTCACAACCCCTCTCGGGTGCTTCGCTCATCTGACAGACTGCTTCTACTGTATCTGTGCCCTTCTCCTGTACTGCTAACTCCAGACTTTGCTCCTTTCAACTTGCTGCACCCTTTGCCTGGAACAAGCTACCTGAGTCTATAAGTCAGGCACCCTCCTTGGCCCTATTCAAGTCCAGGCTAAAACCCCATCTTTTCACCATTGCTTTTAGATCTTGATCCCTGTCTTTGGTCCTGTCTAGACTACAAGCTCCATATTTTGTGTGTTCACTTTGTATTATACGTTAACTGTTACTCTGTTACACTGTGTTTTGTCTCGACTTAACTAGATTGTAAGCTCTGACGAGCAGGGACTGTCTCTTTTATGTCTGTACAGCACTGCGTACGAATGGTAACGCTATATAAATGATAAATAGTAGTAGTAGTAGTAGAAGATACACAGAAAAAGCCAATGGGAGGAAAAAGAAATTAAGATATAAGGTCAAGAAGTTGAAAAAACGTCAAATTTACAAGTGATTCCAGACTTTTGCACACTACTGTACTCCAGTGGAGTTTAACTCTCCAAAACTCTTTTCTTCTGGCCAACTAATACTATTTACTGTCAAAGAATTCTGCAAAACAATCAACATTTCATAATTCATTATAGGTTTCATTAGAAAAATAAGATTATGTTTTCCTGAAACAAATGAAAATTTCTCTAACAATCAATAAACTCTGATTCTACCACCAATACCGTCAATATTGTTACATAACACTGCACAAATATAGATGTTATCTTCATGGGTAGGTCTTCTTTACAACCTTGAAACTTATAAAAACAATCAGGAAAGCTTACCACTGAACTTCTGGTTCACTCTTTTCACTAGAAGAGGCTTCTTTGACCGAACAAGTGGTGTTAATCTCCTCTGATATGACATTTTGAACAGCAGTAGGCAGTGGTATAGATATGCTAACAAGTGCTTCACTCTGCTCCCCATTTTCACCACTGAGACTACAGATATCATTAGCACAACTGCTGCTCATACTTCCTCCACCAACAGCATGAGGTGAGAAGGTAACTAAGGACAGAGCTTCCGACTTACAACCACTTCTCCTAGCTTCCCGTTGCCTTTTTCGGTATTCTAATAAAGAGACCTGTTTAAGAAAGAGGAAGGTATGAAGAGAAAGAAAAAGTAAAAAAAATATTAATATGTATTTCAGCACACTAAGCTGATTTATCTTTTTTACATTTTGATAAAAGCATCTTTATGTAGCATGTTTAATCCTCCTGCTCTGGCAAAGCGTAGTTACTCACCTGCAACAGGTGATCTCTGGGAAAAGCAGGAATAAGTCTTCACATATGGGTATCATTGGTACCGACAGAGCCTGCGTGGGAACGCTTCCCAGCGTCCAATAGGAAAGCCTTTGGGAGCATCCCACAGCGCCTGCGTGCTGCCTTCCCGCCTTTCCAACTCTCCCTCTTCAGTAGAGTTTATAGCTGAGACCAAAGGAGAGACGTAGACAAAGAGAGAGAGATAGATAGAGACAACTCCTAGGGGAGGTGGGTGGGTTGTGAAGACTTATTCCTGCTGTTCCCAGAGATCACCTGTTACAGGTGAGTAACTACGCTATCTCCAGGAACAAGCAGGAATGTAGCCTTCACATATGGGGATTCCCCAGCTGAGAGATGCCAGGGGGATGACCCCAGCAAGCTGCGAACCCAGGTGAGATGGGTCATTTTTCCTCCCACGGCTCTCTGGCATCGAAACCCAGGACAGCAGGTAGGAGTTATACTAAGTCTGAAAGAGATGCTGGAGCACAGCCTGGCCAAACGAGGCATCCCGATGGGAGTCCTTGTCTAAGCAATAGTGGGCTGTAAAGGTGAGTACCGAAGCCCAAGTGGCCGCTCTACAGATGTCATCAATGGACACAGAACGAAGATTGGCCATTGAGGCTATCATTGCTCTCACATTGTGAGCTGTGACATGGCCTTCGAGAGAAAGTCCCTTACTCTCATATGCAAAGGATATGCAATTTGCAATCCACCTAGAGAGTTCTTTTGGAAACTGGAAGTCCCAAATGACTAGAATCAAAAGCAACAAAAAGCTGAGAAGATTTTCTATGTTGCTTAGTTTTTTGAAGGTAAAAAGCTAAGGCTCCTTTACAATCTAAAGTATGAAGATTCCTTTCTGCATTAGAGGCATGAGGCCTAGGGAAGAATACAGGAAGGTAAACCGCTTGGTTTAAATGAAAAGGAGAAACCACCTTTGGCATAAAGTGATGAGTCCTAAGAACTACCGTATCATGATGAAATCTTGTATAAGGAGGATCCGCTACTAAAGTCTGTAACTCACTGATGCGTCTTGCAGAACTGAGGGCAACTAGGAAGATGACCTTCCAGGAAAGAAACTTTAGAGCTGTAGTGGCTAAAGGCTAAAAGGGCAGTTTCATGAGCTGCCCGAGAACAAGATTCAGATCCCATGCCACCGGCAGTGGCTTAATGGGAGGTTTTGTTAAAAGCAAACCTCTCATAAATCTCGCTACGAGTGTATGAGAGGAAATAGGTTGTCCATTCAGAGGTTTGCGAAAAGCAGCAATGGCACTAAGATGGACCCTTACTGAACTGGTTTTAAGACCAGAATCTGACAGATGGAGTAGATACTCCAGAAGCGATTCCACAGGCACTGTATGGGGGTTAAGTCCCATTTGAGAACACCATAGAGAGAATCTCTTCCACGTAAAGGCATAGGATCGCCTTGTGGAAGGCTTCCTGGAAGCCACAAGGATATCCTCTACCTGTTGAGATAGGTTGATATCCGGGAATCCTAGGCTTTCAGTAAGGAGGCCCTGAGGTGCAGGGACTGGGGATTTGGGTGCAATAGCGTCCCGTTCTCCTGGGAAAGAAGATCTGGAGCACATCCCAACTCCAGAGGTGTGGCTTGAGAGAGACAAGCCGTGGCCAACATGGAGCTATGAGTATCATATGACCTCTGTCTCTCTAAAGCTTGAACAAAGCTTTGGGAATGAGTGGAATGGGTGGGAGGGCATAGAGGAAGTCCCGATCCCAATGGAGGAGGAAAGCACCCCTTGCCTGACAGTTTTGAGCTGGAATTCTGGAACAGAATCGGGGAAGTTTGGCATTCTGTGGACTTGCAAAGAGGTCTATATCTGGCGTTCCCCAGATTCGAAACACTCGAGCACGCTGGTCTGAGTGCAGAGACCATTCATGTGGCAGCAGTGTTCGACTGAATGTGTCTGCCCAAAGATTTTGAATGCCCAGAAGATATACCACTAGAAGGTGGATTTGAAGCTCTCTGGTGAGGGCCCACAGTCGCAAAGCTTCATTGCATAATGACAGAGAGCATGTTCTGCCCTGCTTGTTCACATAGAACATGGCTACTTGATTGTCAGTCTGGATCAGAACTGTCTTGTGACTGAGATGGGTCTGAAAAACTTGGATAGTATGGAAAATGGCTCTGAGTTCTACGAGGTTTATGTGAAGACAAGCCTCCTGTGGAGTCCAGAGACCCTGAGTTGATAGATCGTGCAAGTGAGCTCCCCAACCCAACTTGGACGCATCTATTGTTAGGGTGGTTTGGCATACAGGCTGCTGGAAAGGAGAACCCATGAGAAGGTTTTCCAGTGACTGCCACCATTGCAGGGACAAAATGAGAGGTGTGGAGTTTCTGATTTTGTCCGTTAGCCGACCCGAGGCCTGTGTCCACTGAGAGGATAGGGTCCACTGGGCTGCTTGCATATGAAGGCGAGCATAGGGAACCACATGGACCGTGGATGCCGTATGCCCCAGAAGATGAAGCATCTTCCAAGCAGTCAGGAAGACCTTCATAGCTGCTTGGGAGGCCAGCTGTACTATACGAAGACAACGTGGCTGTGGCAGGAAAGCCCTTGACTGCCTTGTGTCTAGACGACCCCCTATGAATTCTAGAGACTGAGAAGGGGTGAGATGTGATTTTGGGAGGTTTATTTATGTCCAGTCCAAAGTATTGAAGGCTTCTCATGGTGCAAGAAAGAGCGAAGCTGGCTTCTGGCGCTGTTGATGCTCGTATGAGCCAGTCGTCTAAGTAGGGGAAGACGAATATTCCTAGAGTTCTCAGGAATGCTGCTATTACTGCCATGCATTTTGTGAAGACTCTTGGGGCAGAAGCCAGTCCGAAGGGAAGAACCCTGTATTGGAAGTGTCTTCCCTGGAAAAGGAATCGAAGGAATTTCCTGTGATCTGCATGGATGAGAATATGCATATATGCATCCTTTAGATCTAGAGAACATAGCCAGTCCTGACTCTGAAGGTATGGCAGGAGTGTTCCGAGGGAGATCTTGAATTTTTCCCGGAACAAATATTTGTTTATTTCTCTGAGGTCCAGAATAGGCCTGTGCCCCCCCCCCCCCCCATTTTCTTTGGGATGAGAAAGTAGGGGGAGTAGAACCCTGTACCCTGTTGGGAAATGGGTAATTCTTCTATTGCTCCCTGAGCAAGAAGTGAGGCGACCTCCTGACCCAAGAGATTGGTGGCAGGGACCTGAGAATTGAAATGTCTTATGATTTTAGGAAGGGGCATGCTGTGAAAATTAAGTCTGTACCCCTCTCGTACAATGGACAGGGTCCAGTTTTCTGATGTTATTTGTTGCCATCTTCTGGCAAAATGGCATAATCTGCCCGGAATGGTAAGGGGTTCTGGACCTTTCAGGGGCAGAAAGACTAAGTTCTCTAGGAAGGAGTCAAAGCCCCTGAGGAGGCTGAGTCTGCTGAGCCAGTTGAGCTCTAGGAACTTGTGGCTTCCTCTGCTGTCTGGTCTGTTGCTGCCCCTTTTGGGAAACATGAACGGGACAGTGGCCCTGATGGGTGTAAGATGGGTACAACCTCTTTTTCTTGTTGAAAAAGGGTTTCATGACTGACTTTTTCTTTGCTGGGTTGGCTGTAGACTTTGATAGTCTGTTCAAGGTAGTATTTTCAGATTCAATCTGATTAGCCTTGTCTTGCCAATCCTTGCCAAAGAGATTTTCTCCTGTACAAGGAATATTTCCCAGTTTATCTTGCACCCATTGTTCTAAGTCTGATGCCTGAAGCCAGGCAATACAATGTGCACCGATGGAAATAGCAGAGGTTCTGCTAATGCATTCAAAGCAATCAAAGGTTGCAGGGTTTACAAACTTAGAGACAGGATACTGGGCATGTTTGATCAGAGTAAGGGATTCCTCCCTTTTTTCCTCAGGGAGAAGAGGGCTCATAAGCTCCAAAGTCACCTGCAACTTCTTTGAGGAACATTCCACCGTGATTGCAAGACCCCGAGCTAAATCACGTATAAAATCCTGGAAGGACATGTCTTCTGGAGGAGACATTCTGCGTTGAGGAGAAGGAGATGGATCCTCCGGAAGGATAGCTCTGGTACCGGCAGAGTCATCAGAGTCATCGGAATCGGATGATTCAAAGTATCTCTGCGCCGGGTGTTCCTGCAACGCACGATACCGGTACTGCTCAAAGTCGGTATTCGGGTGTCTCGGTACTGGTCCGTCGATACCTGAGAGAGACTCAAGGCTCGGTACTGGGGGAAGCATACCCACAGAGGCACCTGGTACCGGTACCGGTGTCGGTACTGATACCTGTGGAACTGTCTGTAGCGGTCTTAGCGGTACCGAAGCTGCTAAGAGGGCCACTAGACTGCGTTCGATAGCGAGGATCCTGTGATCCATCGCTCCTTCCGATGCCTGGGTTTCGGTACCGGTGGAAGCGGCTACGTCCCCAGAACATGGCACCAGTAGTTCTGCAGAGGTGGAAGCCTCTGGAACATTCCGGAGCCCCGTTAATGCTTTGGAGACCGAGGCCTTCCGCTGGGGCTGTTTTGCCGGTGAACTTTCCTCGAGGGTAACGCCAGTGGCATCTCGATACTTGGAAGGAGATCTACCCTTGAGGACCAGCCAGTCTTAGAAGACTTTAGTTACCTGAGATCCATGGGAGGAAGAGGAAGCCCTGGAAGACGTCGATGCAACTGACAACGTATCTGCGGCAAAAAGGGTACCGAGATTTGCAGCTCTATTCCGCAGGCCCCTCTTGGTCATCTTTCTGCAGCAGAGACACTCCGATGGAGAATGGTCAGGACCTAACACTTAAGACACCATTCATGGGTGTCGGTGACGGATATGGTACCGCCACATTTAGAACATTTCTTGAAACCACTAGCTGGTTTCTCCATGTTTGAAAAAAAGTGGGCCTAGAGACCAAAATGGCGCCTAGCCCCGAGAGGGGAAAGGCCCCTGAAAGAAAAAATCTTTTAGAAAGCTAGGTTTTTTTTATAAAGAAGAAAAAAGAATCAGCGGTACCGGTAGGCGTCAAATGAAGGCAGACCACAAAAAACAAAAGAATAAGGATAAATTTTTCTGTGGTGACAGGGTATGCATCCTGTCGGCTCCGCGGAAAATAAAAAACTGAAGAGGGAGAGTTGGAAAGGCGGGAAGGCAGCACGCAGGCGCTGTGGGATGCTCCCAAAGTCTTTCCTATTGGATGCTGGGGAGCGTTCCTGCGCAGGCTCCGTCGGTACCGACAATACCCATATGTGAAGAGTACATTCCTGCTAGTTCCTGGAGATTGACCACTACCCAATGGATCATGTGGTAAGGCTCTAATCTTCTATATTGTGCATTTTTCATTATTAGCCAAAAGGCCAAAAATTTAATACCCTCAAAGTTTGTGCTCTAAAGGCATCAGCTTTTAGAGCACAAACTTAGTAGAGCTTTCTTGTACAGGGTGCGTTTTTCACCTTGTACAAGAAATCCAGTTTTGCAAAAGGATTTGTATCCTAGTTAGGAACGGAATAATCTGATAGCCAGGTAATTAACTACAAATATTAGGTATGTTCTTTCTCCTAGAATAGCTTAACATTTGATGCCCAATAATACATCTATTTTTAGAATTTCTGAAAGCTTTCAGAACCTAATTTCTAGTAATACATACTTAAGCAAACACTAATAGATTTTCTCAGACAAAAATGCGCCTAAAGCTAGTTACTTTCCTGTAAAAAGTTCATTAAAGAGCCACCATTGATTGAGCCTACAATACTAATATTGTGCAAATAGTGAGAACTGTTCACGTACAACACTGCTACCTTCCAATTAGGTCCTTTGTGCAGTAAATAGCATCCAATGTATGTATGTGCATAGAAGACACTGTGTACCTAAAAGTCAGACCACTTGTCGGCTCAGCCAAAGGTACTGGATAATATGAAGTAGATGAGGATGGCGGCAGAGTAAATTGTCAAAGTGAGGAGAAAAACATTGTTAGAAAAATGACATAGCCAGAGAGGAAGTGATGTCAGCAGCCATGTGGCTGCTTGCTAGGGGAGCTTTGTGGTATCCCAACTCCGCTAAGCTAAAAAGAGCAGATAAATTAACTCTCTCCCCGTGCCAATTGGGACTGGATCAAAAGTAGAGCAGGGAAAAGCGATGCACATGAGAAAATGGCTGGCAGAGTACTGCTCGCAATACGTGCAGGCTGAAAAAGGGCAAGTGTTGGAGACTGCAGCTAAGATGGCCGACAGAACGAGGAGCAGAGAGGAGGCAGAGACAAGGGAGCCCTGGGGAGCTGGGGCAGCGGAAGAGCTTAAAGGCTGACTCTCAGACTTTAAAGAAGAACTAAAAACCATACTCAGTGGCTTTAAAACTGAGTTAAAAGCAGCCTTGGGTGAGCAGAGACAGGACCTCGGAGCACGTATGGAAGAAGCAGGAGGGTGCTTAGAACAACATGAAGAAATGCTAAAGGACCTACAGAGCAGCTAGGAAGAACTAAAAAGGGATCATAAAAGTTTACAGGCGAAAACGTAAGATCTGGAAGACCGGTTGCGCCGGTGCAATATATAAGTGTGGGGGATCCTGGAGTAACCAAACTACAGAGATTGTGAGGAGGTGTTGAAAAAGTTATTCACAGCACTGCTGAAGGCCGCCAATATGGAGATATTCGGAGGGGAGATTCAAATCGAATGTACGCACTGGGGTCTTGGTCCAGGGACTGCAAATAGGCCCCATGATATGATAGACTGAATGAGGACATATAAATTAAAGGAGCAGCTCCTGGCAGCATTCCAGAAGATGGGGCCTTTCGCATGGGAGGGCTGCAAGATGGAACTTTATCAGGATTTATCAGCGGGCATTCTACAGCGACGCAGATACATGAGGGAGGTAACGGCCCTATTGAGAAGGGAGGGATGGAAATACAGGTGGCTCTACCCCTTTGGACGGATGATGACGGTGAAAGGGGCAACACAGAAGGCAGACTCCCAAGAGTCAGCCTAGCAAGCGCTGAAAGAGTTGGGGCTACAAATTATTCCCAAACTAATGCTAGAGGGAGCAGCAATTCCAGAGGCACCCCCTCAAAAACTAGTAGTTTGAAGGGGCAGAGAGTGGAGAAAGTGTAGTTACTCACCAGGTGTTCTCCAGGGACAGCAGGAAATCAGTCCTCACATATGGGTGATGTCAGTGTTGACGGAGTCCCGTGAGGAGCATTTCCCCAGCTTTCAAAGAAAGCCTTTGGGAATGCTATCATGCATGCGTGGTCTACTTCCCGCCCAAGGGTGCCATCTTGTTCAGTCAGACGACATAGCTTAGGCAAATGGTGAAAAGGTAAAGGAGGCAACTCCTAGGGGAGGAGGAGGGAGGGTTGTGATGACTGATTCCTGCTGTCCCTGGAGAACACCTGTTACAGGTGAGTAAAGCATAGTTACTCACCTGTAACAGGTGATCTCCAGGAACAGCAGGAATTGAGTCTTCACATATGGGTATCGTTGGCACCAATGGAGCCCGCGTGGGAACACTCCCCAGCATCCAATAGGAAAGCTTTTGGGAGCAACCCACTGCAGCTGTGCCACTGTCTTCCTGCCTTTCCAACTCTCCCTCTTCAGTTGAGTTTATAGCTGAGACAAAGGAGAGAAGGAGAGATAGAGAGAGAGAGAGAGAGACAACTCCAAGGGGAGGTGGGTGGGTTGTGAAGACTTAATTCCTGCTGTTCCCGGATATTACCTGTTACAGGTGAGTAACTACACTATCTCCAGGAACAAGCAGGAATGTAGTCTTCACATATGGGGACTCTCCAGCTGAGAGATGCCAGGGAGATGACCCCAGAAAGCTGCGAAACCCAGGTTGAGATGGGTCATGCTTCCTCCCATGGATCTCTGGCATTGAAACTCGGGATGATGGGTAGGAGTTATTCTAAGTCTGAAAGAGATGCTGGAGAACATCCTGGCCAAACAAGGCATCCCAACGGGAGTCCTTGTCTAAGCAGTAGTGGGCTGCAAAGGTGTGTACCGAAGCCCAAGTGGCTGCTCTGCAAATGTCGTCAATGGACACTGAGCGAAGGTTAGCCATAGAGGCTGCCATTACTCTCACAATGTGAGCTGTAACATGACTTTCTAAAGAAAGTCCCTTTCTCTCATAGGCAAAGGATATGCAATCTGCCTGCCTTGTGGAAGGTTTTCTTGAAGCCAAAAGGATATCTTTAACCTGTTGAGGAAGGTTGATATCCTGGAATTCTAGGCTCTCAGCAGCCACGCCCTGAGGTGTAGAGACTGAGGATTAGGGTGCAATAGCGTCCCGTTCTTCTGGGAAAGAAGATCTGGAGCATATCCCGAGGACTGGGCTTCAGAGAGACGTAAAAGCAGAGGATACCACGTCTGTCGTGGCCAGCGTGGGCCTATGAGGATCATATGGCCCTTGTCTCTCTGAAGCTTGAACAGAGTTTTGGGAATGAGTGGGAAGGCATAGAGGAAGTCCTGGCCCCAGTGGAGATGGAAGGCATCCCTTGCCTGCAGTTTTGAGCCAGAATTCTGGAACAGTACCGGGGAAATTTGGCATTCTGAGGACTTGCAAAGAGGTCTATATCTGGAGTTCCCCAGATCTGAAAGATTCAAGCAATTTGCTCTGGATGAAGAGACGACTCGTGTGGCAGCAGTACTCAACTGAGTTTGTCTGCCAAGAGATTTTGTGTGCCTGGAAGATACACCGCTAGTAAGTGGATTTGAAGAACTTTGGCCAAGACCCAGAGGTCTAGAGCTTTTGCACAGTGCCTGAGAACCTGTCCCACCCTGCTTGCTCACACAGAACATTGCTACTTGATTGTCAGTCTGGACAAGAACTGTCTGGTAGCTCAGGTGGGCTTGAAGAGCACAGAAGGTGGCTCTGAGTTCCAGGAGGTTTATGTGACGACAAGCCTCTTGCTTGGTCCAGAGACCCTGAGTGGAGAGATTGTCCAAGTGAGCCCCCCAACCTATCTTGGACGCATCTGTCGTCAAGGTGGCTTGGTGCACTGGCTGCTGAAAAGGGGACCCTACGAGAAGGTTTTTCAGCAACTGCCACCACTGTAAAGACGAAATGAGACGTGTCGCGTTTTTGATTTTGTCCCCCAGGTGAACCGAGGCCTGTGTCCACTGAGAGGCTAGGGTCTACTGGGCTGCTCGCATGTGTAGGCGAGCATAGGGAACCACATGGACAGTGGATGCCATATGCCCCAGCAGCTGAAGCATTTTTCAAGCAGTTAGAAAATTTTTTAAAGCTGCTTGAGAGGCCAGCTGAAGTATTCAAGCACAATGCAGTTGTGGCAGGAAAGCCTTTGACTGCTTTGTGTCTAGAAGAGCCCCTATGAACTCTAAGGACTGAGATGGGGTGAGATGAGATTTTGGGAGGTTTATAACCAGTCCCAGGAACTGCAGTATTTGCATTGTATAGGAGAGAGCGGAGCTGGCTTCTGGAGCAGTTGATGCTCGAATGAGCCAGTCGTCTAAGTAGGTTGAAGACGAATATCCCCAGAGTCCTCAGGAATGCTGCTACTACTGTCATGCATTTTGTGAAGACTCTTGGGGCAGAAGCCAGTACAAACGGTAGTACCCTGTACTGGTAATGTCTTCCTTGAAAGAGGAATCAAAGAAACCTCCTGTGATCTGTATGAATGAAGATATGTGTATATGCATCCCTTAGATCTTAGATCCCTCTGTTGTTTGGGTTGCTGCTGCCCCTTGTGGGGAGCATGAACTGTGCAGTAGACAGCCTGGGTGTAAGAAGGATAGATTTTCTTTTTCTTCTTGAAAAAGGGTTTCGGATGGCTGTGGACCTTGATAGTCTGATCAAGGTGGTGTTTTCGGACTCAAGCTGAGAGGCTTTGTCCTGCCAATCCTTGCCAAAGAGGCTTTCTCCTGTGCAAGGAATATTTCCTAGCTTATCTTGCACCCATTGTTCTAAATCAGATGCCTGTAACCAGGCAATGCGACATGCACCGATGGAGATTAGCAGAAGTTCTGCTAATACACTTAAAGCAATCAAAGGTTGCACGGTTCATAAACTTAGACACATTCTGGGCATGTTTGACCAGAGTGAGGAAGTCGGCCCTCTTGTCATCGGGGAGAAGTGGAGTCATGAGTTCCAGATCTCTTGTAACCTCCTGAAGAAAGATTCCCATATAAAGAATGTAAGAACTTATTCTGGCCGATAGCATCGAGGATTGAAAGCATGGACGCCCGAAGGCATCGAGTGTCCTCGCTTCACGACCTGGAGGGTTGGAAGAATGCATCTTAGCACTCTTGATTCTACGCATTGCCGATTCCACTAACATAGAATGGTGCGGTAAAGCACAGTTACTTACCTGTAACAGGTGATCTCTGGGAACAGCAGGAATTAGTCCTCACATATGGGTAACGTCGGAACCGACGGAGCCTGCGCGGGAAAGCTCCCCAGCTTCCCAGAAAGGAAGCTTTTGGGGCCTCGCACTGCACATGCGCGCTGCCTTCCCGCCTTCCTGACCAGCTCTCCTCAGTTCGAGTTTATAGCTGAGACAATAGAGAGAGGAAAGGAAGATAGATAGAAGATACAACTCCTAATGGAGGTGGGTGGGTTGTGAGGACTAATTCTTGCTGTTCCCAGAGATCACCTGTTACAGGTAAGTAACTGTGCTATCTCCAGGAACAAGCAGGAATAAGTCCTCACATATGGGGACTCCCTAGCTAAGATGCCTGGGAGAACCCCCTCCAAGGGTTCGCCATCTTCGTATGGATCTCAGGCATCCATCCTGGGAAGGTGGGCAGGAGTTATTCAAGTATGGAACAGGTGTTTGAGGACAGCCTGACCAAACAAGGCATCCCGGCGGGAGTCCTTGTCCAAACAGTAATGGGCTGTGAAGGTATGAACCGAGGCCCAGGTGGCGGCTCGACAGATCTGATCTATGGATACAGAGTGAAGATGAGCCATAGAAGTGGCCATGGCTCTCACATTGTGAGCTGTGACATGGCCTTCCAGAGAAATATTTTTACTCTGGTAAGCAAAGGAAATACACTGAGCAATCCAATTGGAAAGTGTACGTTTAGAGACTGCAAGTCCCAAATGAGAAGGATCAAAAGCCACGAAAAGCTGGGAAGACTTTCGATGTGGCTGAGTCCTGTTGAGGTAAAAGGCAAGAGCTCTTTTACAATCTAGAGTATGAAGGTTCCTCTCTGCACTGGATGCATGAGGAGCTGGAAAAAAGACAGGCAGATATACCTCTTGATTAAGATGAAAAGGCGAGACCACTTTGGGCATAAAGTGGGGATTCATCCTAAGGACCACCTTATCATGATGAAACCTGGTATAAGGTGGATGAGCCACTAAGGCCTGTAGTTCACTGATGTGGCGAGCTGAAGTGACTGCAATAAGGAAAAGGACCTTCCAGGAAAGAAATTTCAAGGAGGTAGAAACCAACGGTTCAAAAGGTGGCTTCATAAGCTGACCTAGAACGAGGTTCAAATCCCATGCTACCGGAGGAGGCCGGATGGGAGGTTTACTTAGAGTCAGGCCTCTCATGAACCTTGCAATAAGAGGATGAGAGGAGACAGGTTGTCCATTTATAGGTTTTAAAGATGCTGCAATAGCACTCAAATGGACTCGTACTGAATTCGTCTTAAGGCCTGCATTAGAAAGATGCAGGAGATAGTCTAATAGAGAATTCAAAGGAAGTGCAAGAGGGTCAAGACCCTGTTGAGCACACCAAATGGAAAAGCGTTTCCATTTGAAAGCATAGGAACGCCTCGTGGAGGGTTTCCTAGAGGCATGAAGGATATCTTTCACTGGTTGAGAAAGATTGAAGTCATGAAGGCTTAGGCCTTCAGTAACCAAGCTCTGAGGTGTAGGGACTTGGGGTTTGGGTGCCACAAAGTCCCCTCCTCCTGAGACAGAGGGTTTGGCGCCGCTCCCAGGTCCAGGGAGGGTCCCTGGGAGAGATGCAGAAGTAGAGGGAACCACACTTGGCGTGGCCAGCGTGGAGCTATGAGGATCATCGATCCGTGATCCCTCTGGAGTTTGAACAGAGTCTTGGGAATCAAAGGAATGGGTGGAAAGGCATATAGGAATTCCTGACCCCAATGTAGGAGAAAGGCGTCGTTGGCCTGAGCTTTCTGACACGGAGTCCTGGAACAGAACCGGGGAAGTTTGGCATTCCACGGACTTGCAAAGAGGTCTATGTCCGGGGTTCCCCATTCCTGAAAGATTCTGCGTATCTGGTCCATATGCAAGGACCATTCGTGTGGAAGCAGAACTCGACTGAGTCTGTCTGCCCGAGAGTTTTGAACCCCTGGAAGATACACTGCCAGAAGATGAATTTGATGCTCTCTGGCGAAGGCCCATAATCTGAGAGCTTCGTTGCAAAGTGACAGAGAGCCTGTCCCTCCTTGTTTGTTTATGTAGAACATGGCCACCTGATTGTCTGTATGGACTAGGACGGTCAGGTTGACTAGGAGGGTATGGAAGACTTTGAGGGCAAAGAAGATTGCTCGCAGTTCCAGCAGGTTGATGTGAAGGGTGGTCTCTTGTGGAGACCAAGCACCCTGAGTGGAGAGGTGTTGAAGATGGGCTCCCCACCCTGTTTGGGAGGCATCTGTTGTGAGGGTTGCTTGGGGCAACAAAGGTTGGAAGGGGGCCCCCAACAACAGATTCTTGGTGGACATCCACCATTGGAGGGACCAAAACAGACGCTTTGAGGTGAGTATTTGGTCGGAGAGCGCTCCTGATGCCTGAGTCCACTGGGTGGCCAAGGTCCATTGAGCTGCTCTCATATGAAGACGAGCGTAGGGCACCACGTGTACCGTGGAGGCCATGTGGCCCAGAAGTCGCAGCATTTCTCTGGCTGTCAAGTGACTGCTGGACTGAGCTTGGGAGGCCAAGCACACCAGACGTTGGCCCCGGACTTGAGGTAGGTAGGCCCTTGCAGTGGTGGTGTCCAACTTGGCCCCTATGAATTCCAGAGACTGAGTAGGGATAAGTTGAGACTTGGGAAGTTTTAACACCAGTCCCAGATACTGCAGAATGTGCCTTGTGCGGTCCAGGGAAATCTGGGCCTCTGACTGAGATGGAGCTCGGATGAGCCAGTCGTCCAGATATGGGAATACAAAAATTCCCAGACCTCTTAGAAATGCGGCAACACCTGCCATGCATTTGGTGAACACTCTTGGAGCAGAGGCTAGACCGAAGGGAAGTACTCTGTACTGGAAATGTTTTCCCTGAAACAGAAATCTTAGATATTTTCTGTGGGATGGGTGGATGAGTATATGTATGTACGCATCCTTGAGATCTAGAGAACAAAGCCAATCCTGACTCTGAAGGTATGGAAGGAGAATGCCTAGAGAAAGCATTTTGAATTTCTCCTTGTACAGAAATCTGTTCAATTCTCTCAGATCTAGGATAGGTCTGAATCCCCCTGTCTTCTTTGGTATGAGAAAATAAGGGGAGTAGCATCCTGTCCCTTGTTGAAGAAGAGGAACCTCTTCTATTGCCCCTTGGGCAAGGAGAGAAGAGATTTCCTGACCCAACAGGTTCAGGAGAGATGGGGGAGAATTGAAGTGCCTCACCATGGTATATGGAGGAAGGTTGGAAAAATGAAGTTTGTAGCCCTCTCTGATGATAGAGAGGGTCCATTGCTCTGATGTAATTTGCCCCCATCTGGGAGCAAAGTGAGCTAACCTTCCGGGAATGGTGAGGGGCTCTGGTTGTTCTAGAGCCAGAAAGGTTAAGTTCTCTAGGGGCAAGTCAAAACCCCTGAGGGGCTTGAGCCTGCTGAGGAGTGGCAGACACTGCAGGCTTTGACCTTGCCTGTTTAGGCTGCTGAGGTTTAGCAGCAAAGCGAGGCTGAGAAGATTGTTGGCCAGTATTTGTGGAAAATCTGGCCTTCTTGTAGTAAGGCCTCTTGAAAGACTTTTTCTTGGCAGGAGTAGAGGTAGAAAGTCTATCTAAGGTAGCATTATCTGCGTCCATTTGAGTGGCTTTAATTTGCCAGTCTTTTCCAAATAAGTTCTCACCTGTACAGGGCAGATTCCGTAAGCCATCCAGGACCCAGGGTTCTAGGTCAGAGGCCTGGAGCCAAGCAAGTCGTCGGGCTGCAATGGCAATGCCCGAAGCTCTACCGGCACCTTCAAAGGAATCAAAGGCTGCTCTGTTGGAGAATTTAGAAACATCTAGAAGCTGTTTCACTATAGAAATGAACTCCTCCTTTTTATCCTCAGGGAGAAAGGGGGCAAAATGCCGTACCTTTAGGGCAAGTTCCCTGAGAAACATGCCCATATACAGACTGTATGAATTAATCCTGGCTATAAGCATACTAGCCTGGAAGATTTTCCTACCAAAAGAGTCTAGGGTCTTACCTTCTCGCCCTGGAGGGGTAGAAGAGTGCCTTTTGGTACTCTTAATCTTTTTCAGCGCAGACTTCACCACAATGGAATGGTGAGGCAGCTGAGTCTTTTGAAAACCAGGAGGAAGAGGGACCCGGTACATGGTGTCCAACCTACGAGAATAAGGAGACAACGTTAGAGGAGCCTCCCATAAGTCCATCAAGTGTTCTTGAAGGATTTCATGGATAGGCAGGGTGACTGCCTCTTTAGGAACCTTAGGGTATCCTAAAATATCCAGTTTCTTTGATCTAGGTTCTTTTTCAGAGGATGTGGTAATAGAAAGTCCTTTAGCTAGTTCTATAATGAAGTCTTGAAAGGACAAATCCTCTGGTGGAGACATTCTCCTCTTTGGGGAAGAAGGGTCTTCAGGAAGAACTAGAGACAGCTCATCAGAGGAGACAAAATCCTCAGAAGAATCAGAGTATCCTCTATTTGCTTCCAACGCACGATACGCATACCGTTCGGTATCGACATCGGGCGTACCGGGTATGGGATCGGTATCGGGTGAAAACCCGGATCCGGCATGCGGAACCGATCTGCGTTTGGAAGACGATGGTCTCGGTTCCGATATGGGAAACGATACTGGAACCGGACCCGGAACCGCTGGATGCGGTACCGAGGGCGTCGCAGCTTTAATGAAAGCCAGCATGGCCTGCTGCATGGTCTGAACAGTATTGCTCATAGATGCCACTGCTGCCTGGATGTCGGTACCGGTATGGGCCGGTACCCCAGAGCAGTCTAACAGGTGATCGGTCGAGGCCGTGCCATCGATGTCAACCTGTAACCCCATAGATGGAGCTTTGGAAGCCAGAGCTTCCCGCCGGGGTTGTTTGGCTGGGGCAGGATCCTCAGATTCAAAAGTGAGAGCCTCTCGATGCTTTGAAGGAGATTTGCTCTTTGAGGACCTGCCCGAAGAAGGTTTGGTTACCTGAGATCCATCCGGAGAGGAAAACCTGGATGACTGTGATGCTGGATTATCTGAAGCAAACAGCACATGGAATTTGTTGGCCCGGTTCTGCAAACCACGTTTAGACATCTGGGAGCAGGATGGGCAGTCCGGAATGGAGTGGTCAGGTCCCAAACATTTAAGACACCAGTCATGGGTGTCTGTGACAGAAATAACAGCACTACACTTGGTACACTTCTTGAAACCAGGGGCTGGTTTCTCCATGAGGAGAATTTGTGTAGGCCTAAGGCCTAACCGAAGTCACCAAGTTGTGCAAAAATAAAGATTTTTTTTTTTTTTGAAAGAAAGAAAGAGAGAGACCGGCGGTACTGGTTTCGGTATGGGGAAGGCAGGTACGCGGTCTAAAGAAACAAACTAAAATAAGAATTTCTTCAGCGGTGACAGGAACACGACCTGCTGGCTCCGCGGAAAAAGAGAAACTGAGGAGAGCTGGTCAGGAAGGTGGGAAGGCAGCGCGCATGTGCAGTGGGAGGCCCCAAAAGCTTCCTTTCTGGGAAGCTGGGGAGCTTTCCCGCGCAGGCTCCGTCGGTTCCGACGTTACCCATATGTGAGGACTTATTCCTGCTTGTTCCTGGAGATTTGCGTTTTCTGAAAACCAGGACATTGTGGAACTCAGTACATTGTATCAATTCTCCGAGAGTGTGGAGACACCGTTAAAGGCGTTTCCCACATCCTTAGCATAGGGTCATGCAAGATTCGGTGAACGGGAAGGGTAGCAGCCTCCTTAGGAGTTGCCGGATACTGAAGAATTTCTAATTCTTCAGCTCTCGGTTCCTTCTCAGGGGTCACGGTGATCAAGAGTCCTTGTGCTACATCACGTATGAAGTCCTGAAAGGACATGTCCTCTGGCGGAGACATCCGACGCTGTGGTGAAGGAGAGGAATCTTCCGGAAGAACCACTCCGGTACCGACAGAGTCCTCGGAATCATCGGAATCGGAGGACTCAAAGTATCTCCGTGCCGGATGTTCTCGTATTGCTTGATGCCGGTACCGATCGAAGTCGGCATCGGACTGCCTCGATACCGGATACCGATCCAAGGACCGGCATGGGGGGAAGCATGGAGAGAGCCGCAGCGGTCGAAGCAGGTACATTCGGTACCGGTACCGATGACTGCGACATCGACTGTAGCTGCCTTAGCTGTACCGAAGCTGCTAAGAGTGCCGCAAGACTGTGCTCGATGGCCAGGATACATTGATCCATAGAGCCCGCTGATGTCTGGGTGTCAGTATCGGCAGAGCAGGCCACGACACCAGAACATGGCACCAAGAGTTCTCCGGAGGAGGAAGCTTTGGGAACATCCTGGAGCCCCGTTAATGCTTTGGAGGCAGGGGCCTCCCACCGGGGCTGTTTGGCCGGTGTGTTTTCCTCGAGGGCAACACTAGTAGCATCTCGATGCTTAGAAGGAGATCTGCCCTTTGAGGACCGACCGGTCTTGGAAGACCTGGGTTTAGTTGCCTGAGATCCATGGGAGGAAGATGAAGCCCTGGACGATGTTGATGCAATGGACATTGCGTCTCAGGCAAAGAGGGTGCTGAGTTTTGCAGCTCTGTTCTGCAGGCCTCTCTTGGTCATCTTTCTACAAAGGATACACTCTGATGGCAAATGGTCAGGACCTAAACATCTAAGACACCAATCATGGATGTCGGTAGCAGAAATGGTACTGCTACATTTTGAACATTTTTTGAAATCACTAGATGGTTTCTCCATTTTGGAAGAAAAGAGGGCCTAGTGCCCAAAATGGTGCCTGGCACCAAGAGGGGACAGACCCTCAAAAAAGAAGTTATTCCTTTTTTTGTTTTTTAGAAGAAATAAGAAAATAAAGAAGACACCAGTGGTACTGGTATAGGCGTCGACGGGAAGGCAGACGCGACCACAAAAAAAGATGATTTTCTGCGGTGACAGGGTTTGCTGCCTGTCGGCTCCAAGGAAAACTGAAGAGGGAGAGTTGGAAAGGCAGTGGCGCAGGCGCAGTGGGATGCTCCCAAAAGCTTTCCTATTGGACGCTGGGGAGCGTTGACACTGGGGAGCGTTCCCGCGTGGGCTTCGTCGGTGCCGACGATACCCATATGTGAAGACTACATTCCTGCTTGTTCCTGGAGATCTACGCTTTCTCCAGGAACAAGCAGGAAGTCAGTCCACACATATGGGACTCCCTAGCTCCAGGCTGACGGGAACCAAACCACGACAGCACCAACGGCTACCAATAGGGAGGCTGTGAGTTGCAGGGGATGAGTCCCTACCAAGAGACTGCAGATTCCAGCATCCAGCATCACCATTGCTCCGGTAGCCTGAACACAGAAGGGTCGGAGGGCAGGAGTTGCCTATACACAGAGAATGCTTCAGATTACTGCCTGGACAAAGGCACTGTCTCTGCGGGACTCACTCTGGAGGCAGAAGTGAGCTGCGAACATATGGACTGAATGTGGCAGCTTTACAAATCTCTATCACTGGCACTGAATGTAGGTTGGCCACCGACATGGCCATAGCCCTCACACAATGAGCAATGATCCGGTGCTCTAGGGAGAGGCCAGCTCACTCATAAGCGAAGACAATACAGTCCACCATGCAAGTGGACAGGGTTCGCTTGGTCACAGGTAGCCCCAGCTTGCTGGGGTCATAAGAGACAAAGAGTTGAGGAGTTTTGCGATGGGCCTGGGTCCTCTGTAGATAGACAGAGCCTTCTTACAATACAACGTATGCAGAACTGACTCTACCTTACTGGCATGAGGTCATGGGAAGAAGGTGGGGAGGACCACCTCCTGATTGAGGTGGAAAGCTAACACCACCTTCGGGAGGAACTTGGGGTGCGTGCAAAGCAAAACCCTGTTCGTATAGAACCTGGTATAAGGTGGATCTGCCACCAGGGCCTGCAGCTCGCTCGCTCTCCAGAAGGCTGTCAAGGCCACCAAGAAGGCCACCTTCCAGGGGAGATACCTCAGGTGACAAGTCACTAAGGATTCAAATGGTGGTCTGGTGAGCTATGAGAGCACAACCCTGAGATCCCACTCTGGTGAAGGCAGGCCGAGGGGGGGCTTCGAGAGCAGAAGACCTCTGAGGAACCTGGAGATCAGGGGCTGTGGTTAGCTGTTATGGCGCTGAGATGCACCCTGACTGAATTAGATTTCAACCCTGAGTGGGAGAGATGCAGCAAGTACTGCAGTATGAGCTGCAGAAGGCAGGAGAAGGGATTCTCATTCCGCTCAGCACACCATAGCGAGAATCTCCTCCACTTGAAGGCATATGCCCTCCTGGTGGAGGGTTTCCGGGAGGCCAGGAGGATGTCTTGCACTTCGTCTGTGAGACTGAAGGGGGCCAGTGCTACCATTTCAGCATCCATGCAGTTAACGTCAGGGATGCCAGGTTGGGGTGGAAAAGGGAGCCCTCCTCCTGCGAAAGAAGATCCGGCTGACGGCCCAGAGCCACCAGGGGAGCTACTGACAGGGAGAGTAGCAGGGGGAACCAGGGCTGTCTGGGCCACCTGGGAGCAACCAGGATTACTGCTGAATGGTCATTCTGGATCCTGAAAAGGCACCTGGCTATTAGAGGGATCAGTGGGAATGCACAAAGCAGGCCCCGTGACCATGAGATGAGGAAGGCATCCGCTGCCACTTTGCTGTGGTACGGCTGAGGTGAGCAGAATCTGGGCAGCTGTGCATTGTCCGGGGAAGCAAACAGGTCCAGCCAGGGTCTGCCCCAGAGGCGGAAAAGCCTCTGTGCCACCTTGGGATCCAGATGACACTCGTGTGCGTGAAGGATCCTGCTGAGCCTGTCCGCCATGAGGTTGTCCTGGCCCAGCACGCACAATGCTCTGAGGAGCATGCTGTTGCGCACTGTGAAGGAGTGGAGAGCTACCGCCTCCTGACAGAAGGAGTAGGAACCTGTGCCTCCCTGCTTGTTCACAAAGAACATGGCAACCATCTGTATGAGGACTGAGAGGTTTGCTCAGGAGGTAGCGGAAGGTCTGTAGGGCCAGGAAGATGGCCCTGAGCTCGAGGAGGTTGATTTGTAACCGAGACTTGTCTGGGGACCACTTGCTCTGAGTGCAATTGCCCTCACAATGTGTGCCCCAGCCTGCCAGGGAGGCGTCTGTTGTCAGGATCTTTTGTGGCGCTGTTGCTTGGAAAGGCATCCCCGCCCTGAGGTGTTGCGGGGACTGCCACCTGTTGAGGGAGGCCGCCAGTCGGTGGATGACCCTTACCCTGTCTCTCAGCATGCCTGTGGCCCGAGGCACCACTGGGCTGCTCGCATGTGCAGGCGAGCCAAGGGCGTGACATGAACCGTCGAGACCATGTGGCGCAACAAACAGAGGAGCAGGCGGGCTGGCACTGACCTGCAGCTTTGAACCTTCTCCACTAACTGCATCAGGCGACGGGTCCTCTCTATCGGGAGGAAGGCCTTGACCTGCAGAGTGTCCAGCTGGACTCCTATGAACTCCAGGTCTTGAACTGGGGAGAGGCTGGACTTGGGGTAGTTGATGACAAAGCCCAACTTCTGCAGGGTGTGAATTGTAAGCCTTGCGGCTTGGCTGGCATTGAGGGCCATGCTGCCTCTGATGAGCCAGCTGTCCAGGTAGGGGAAGACGTGGGAACCCTGGAGGTGCACATGGGTGGCCACAACTGCCAGGCACTTTGTGAAGACCCTTGGAGAGGAGACAAGGCCGAATGGCAGTACCCTGTACTGGTAGTGATGCCCCCCCACCACGAATCTCAGGTACCAGGATGAACCAGGATGGGAGAGTATGCGTCCTTGAGGACCAAGGAGAAGAGCCAGTCTTCCTGGCGGAGGTAGGACAGCAGTGTCCCAAGGGAGAGCATCTTGAACTTCTCCCGCACCAGGAACTTGTTCAAGTTGTGCAGGTCCAGGATGGGCCGGAGGCCTCCTGTTCTTTTTGGGACACGGAAATACCTTGAGTAGAACCCCTTTCCCCAGAGGTGCGAGTTCTGCGATGAGCAAAGTCGTGGAGGAGAGGCTGTGATGGTTCTCCTAGGAAGATGTCTGGAGGGTTCTGCTGTAGATAGACGTGGTAACCCTCCCTCACCACCTGAAAGACCCACCTGTCAGTGGTGATGCTGGACCAATTGTGGGCAAATGAGGCCAGCTAACCCCCTGTGGGCTGAGGCGGGACTCCTGGGGGAGGGGAGGCCCTGCCCAGTGAGTTAAAAGTCTCCCCCCAGTTAGGTGGGGGCTGGTGTCTGAGGCTTAGGGGGCCTTGGGCTTCAGGGCCCATGCCCTTGGCTTTTAGGCTGTCAGGTCTGGTGCTGCTGCCCCGAGTAACGCTGGTAGGGGTCGGCCTGGTGATAGGCCTTCTTCCTCGGGAAAAAGGGCTTTTTCCCTGAGGATTTTTTCTTGGGGAGGGTCGAGGACTTCCTGGACAGCCTTTGCCGGGTCACTGCCTTGGCCTCGATTTCAGCCGCCTTGTCAGACATCGGCTTCCTCAACAGGTTCTTGCCATTGCAAATTGCAGGGGACATCAAGCAGCTTTTCTTGCATCCACTGCTCAAGGTCAGAGGTTTGCAACCATGCCTGGCGCCGATGATGGCGGCTGCCACCCTGGCTGCAGACTCGAACCAGTCGTAGGCAGCCCTAGAGAGGAATTTGGAATAGTCCCAGATGTCATCGCCAGGGACTGGAACCTCTGCAGGGGTTCCCCGGCGAGGCCCGCCGAGAACCCTGAGAGCTCCTGGATCAAGCCTTTTAGGTACATTCCCATGTACAGTTCATATGCCTGAATATGACACCCGAACATGGCACCCTGATAACACTTGCGGACCACGGCTTCGAGGGCCTGGGCCTCCCTGCAAGGGGGAACTGTAGGTTTTTTGGCTCTTCAGTTTTTGCATGGAGGACTCCACCACCATGGAGTTGGAGTTGTGGGGGAGTTGCTGTTTATGGAACCCATGGCCCTTCCGGACACAGTAGATAGCGTCCAGGCACTGACTGACCACCGGCACAGAGGCTGAAGTCTCCCATATCCTAAGAAATAGCCTCTCGAGGATGGGTGGAACTGGCACCGTGAGAGTTTCCTTGGGAGGAAACTCATACTGTAGGACCTCGAGATCCTCGGTGTGTGGATCTTCCTCCATCTAGACTGAAAGAGCCTGGGCTCTGTCACGGATGAAGTCATGAAAGGCTAAGTCCTCAGGCGGGGAGTGGCGCCGAGTCTCCGGGGGAGAGGCCTTGGAGGGGACATCCCTGTGCCAGGTGGTCTCCGGAGAGGCCTTGTCAGGGGTAGCCCCGAGGAACCAGGGCCACCCAGAGGATCTGTGATCGGACTCCCGAAAACTTGCCGGGGAGGACCGGATCCCCGAGGAGCTTGACCGAGACCTCAATCGATGCCGAGGACTTAACCGAGGCCGATGGCACTTGGTGTCCAGCTCAATGTCCAGGGACTCCCCCGAGGTCTGGGGGCCTGGTTTTGGGGCCGATGATGCTGGAAAACCAGACATCAATGCCTGCTGCAAGGCCAGGATGGAGGAGATGTTCTGCTTCAAGGCAGCTCTCAGCGTGGACACTGAGGGCCTCGGGTCCAACACTGGCACTCCGTTAAGTGTGTCCTCGAGGAGGACTACAGGTTTACGGGTCCTGGCATGGTCTCTGCCGGCTGAGGAATCCTGTCTCGAGACTTTCTGAGGGCACTGCTCGGAGTCTCCCAAGGCCCACCGCGGGATTTTGCCAGGTTTCATCAGAGGCAACTCAGCAGGCTTTGGTGCCTTTTTCTTTTGTGGGTCCAGGGCCACGCCGGAGGAGTCGAATGCCACGGGACTCCGAGGATGCTTGGATCTCACGGGAAGTGCCGGCTTTGGGGTTCGGCAATGGGGAGGCTGGGGCAGAGTCAGATCTTGGAAACAGCTTCCAGTGCAACTCCAACCGTTTTTTGTTTGTTTTGGGGGTCATGACCTGGCACAGGTCACAGGTGGAGCTGTCGTAGTCCGGGCCCAGGCAGCAGAGACAACAGTCATGGGTATCGGTAACTGAAATAGTCTGCTGCAGTGGCTGCATTTCTTGAACCCACCAGGTGTCATGGTGGAAGAATACCCGGCCGGGGTCGATACCCCCGGGAGAAAAATGGTGCGAAAGCCGGTCGAGGAGGAACCTCAAGGAAAAAAGGAAAGGAGAGCCGAGGATGGCACCAAAGGTGCTGGCTCGAAATGGGAAGGGAATTGCTAAGCAAACCGGAGATTTTGAATAATTTTAAGAACTTTTTCCGAGGAAGTAGAGGACTACATCCATTGGGCTCTGGGGAAAAAAGGAGAACAAAAAAGATGGCACTCTTGCACGGGAAGGGACTTTGAAAGCTGGGTAAATGCTCCGCAAGGGGCTCCGTCGGCGCAGATGTCACCTAAATGTAAGGAATAACTTCCTACTTGTTCCGGGAGAACAAAGGCAAAAGATTGATGCTGCTCTCCAAGGGCAAGAACCCACCGGAAGAACCTACCAGGAAGGTCCCAAGAGGGATGAGGTGAAGCCTGCCAAGGGAGCTAGACAATGTTTGAAAAGATTGATGTCATAAGAGATAAGAACTTTGAGGAAAATAAGTCAAGATATGGGAATTTAAAAGAGAAAGAAGTTACTACCATTGGGTGGGGAGGAAGAGGAACATATGGGGGGGGGGGGTAAGAAACGTGGAAAGGAATTTGGGGGGCTGAAAAGCTAAGTTTACAAAAGAGTTGGGGGAGGAGGGGAAGGGTGATGGGTAGACCTCAAAGGGAAGATAAAAGTTATGGGAACTGGGCTAAGGAAGCAGAGGACAGGTGGGGGGCAAAGGGGAGAGTTAATCATTGGAGGGGAGAGAGTAATGGGAGGAGAGTGCTTGAGGGCTATGGGCTGGAGGTAAAGGGGGGAAAGGGATGCGGGGGGTACTATAGATCGATGGAGAGGCCACGGGAGCACGTCACTTGTTTGAAAATCTCTCACTCCAAGAGGAGTGGCAATTATCAGGGGGAGGGGTTGGAAGGGGAGAGGAGAAGGGGGATGGGTGGGACAAGGTGAGGATAAGAATAGGAGAAGGGAAGAGGGAATTATGGCAGAGACAACAGGAGGCCAGCAAACTCCACACAGCAACATGGTGCGGGTAGGCACTATCAATGCAAAGGGCCTGAATACCCTTCAGAAGAGGCAGCAAATGTTTCGAGAAGAGGGGCACCTGGGGTGAGATATTATCTTCTTATAGGAAACACACTTGAGATGTACAGATGAAGGACTGTTGCGGAGACACTTGCACCCAGATCAGTATTTTGGGTGCTCAAGGGGGACGGGGGGTTCAGAAGAGGGGGCATAGCAATTTTTTTTTTAAAAAGGTTGCCTATGTCAAATGAGGGAAGTTATTCGGGATAAAGAAGGGCAGGTATTGGTACTACAAGGAAACATATTGGGGGAAAAGGTCACATTAGTGAACATATATGCCCCAAATGACCAACAAACCCAATTCCAGAAGGGTGTTACAGACATGCTGGGAGACATCGAGGACACCATTTCTGCTATCAACACCACCACAGCCCCAAATGACCCTTGCCCAGCGTTCTGGATAAAAATACTACGCAAAGAGTTCAGCCCCTTTCTAGCCTAACTTATAGACCTATCCTTCTCCATGTGCACTTTCCCACGAAGCTTGAAACAAACATCCATTAGACCACTTCTAAAAAAATACCAAACTCGATCCCCAGAAAGTGGACTCTTACAGACCAATTTCAAGCATCCCTCTAATGGCTAAAATAATCGAAAAACTTGTCCAACGTCAAATCCAACACCATATCGAGACCACCGCTCCCCTTGACCCTAGCCAACATGGATTCAGAGAACTGCATGGAGTTGAGACGCTCCTGACTAGCCTCTTCAGCACACTAATCACAGGACTGGACAACATAAGACAGGGATACGCCTTAATCTTCCTGGACATTTCCACAGCTTTTTGACTCCGTGGACCACGAATTGCTCCTAAGGCGTCTCGCAGAGAAAGGGATCCAGGACACAGCCTTGAACCGGTACAGATCATATCTCACAGACAGATGGCAAGCATGTGCGCACTGGCCTAAAGACCTCCAACCTGTTCCAGCAAGAACAGGGTGTACCGCAGGGCTCCTCGCTCTCAGCACTGTTTTTCAACGTATATATGCAGCCCATCTGTGCACTCACCCGCTCCTTCAATATCTCCTGCCTCATGTACGTGGACGACGTGCTACTCTACATGCTATTTTCAACTGACCATCCGGACTTTTCACCCCTAACCGCCTGTTTCGACGCTGTAACGGAATGGCTCCACACACAAAACCTCAGAATAAACTTTAAGAAAACTGAGGCACTATTCATCACTAGGAACCAAGTGTTCACCCCCCCCCCCCACCCCCAGCATCTCTAAAGGTGAGAGGAGCGGAGCTTCAAAGCAAAACCCTGATCCGCTACCAAGGGATCATCCTCGACCAACAGTCAGACATGAAAGCCCACGTAAACAACACCGTCAAAGCTATATACCAGAAAATAAGGACGGTCCGGCATCTTAGACCCCTATTGGTGCCCGAGGATTTCCGGACAGTCTACCAAGCCTTGGTAACCCCCCCACTTTGACTACGCCAACTCAATCCTACAAGGTCTCCCAAAAAGCACTCTGAACCCACTGCAACTCGCAATGAATGCAGCCGCCAGAATACTACACGGAGTTGCCAGGAATGACCATATAACCCCAATTCTGAAACAGTTACACTGGCTACCGGTCCACTGCAGACTTGCCTTCAAAATTTTAGTGATGACATTCAAGGCCATCCACGGTATCACTTCCAAATCCATCATGGACCTCGTCCTCCCCACTCCCTCAAACAGAGTCAGAAGGTCAGCCGCTGCTAACACAATGAACATCCCCAGCAAGATCACGAAGTGCTCGCAAGCAACAAGAAAGCACAGTTACTTACCTGTAACAGGTGATCTCTGGGAACAGCAGGAAATAGTCCTCACATATAGGGTACGTCGGAACCGACAGAGCCTGCGCGGGAAAGCTCCCCAGCTTTCCAGAAAGGAAGCTTTTGGGGCCTCCCACTGCACATGCGCGCTGCCTTCCCGCCTTCCTGACCAGCTCTCCTCAGTTCGAGTTTATAGCTGAGACAATAGAGAGAGGAAAGGAAGATAGATAGAAGATACAACTCCTAGGGGAGGTGGGTGGGTTGTGAGGACTAATTCCTGCTGTTCCCAGAGATCACCTGTTACAGGTAAGTAACTGTGCTATCTCCAGGAACAAGCAGGAATAAGTCCTCACATATGGGGACTCCCTAGCTAAGATGCCTGGGAGATCCCCTTCCAAGGGTTCGCCATCTTCGTATGGATCTCAGGCATCCATCCTGGGAAGGTGGGCAGGAGTTGTTCAAGTATGGAACAGGTGTTTGAGGACAGCCTGACCAAACAAGGCATCCCGGCGGGAATCCTTGTCCAAACAGTAATGGGCTGTGAAGGTATGAACCGAGGCCCAGGTGGCGGCTCGACAGATCTGATCTATGGATACAGAGTGAAGATGAGCCATAGAAGTGGCCATGGCTCTCACATTGTGAGCTGTGACATGGCCTTCCAGAGAAATATTTTTACTCTGGTAAGCAAAGGAAATACACTGAGCAATCCAATTGGAAAGTGTACGTTTAGAGACTGCAAGTCCCAAATGAGAAGGATCAAAAGCCACGAAAAGCTGGGAAGACTTTCGATGTGGCTGAGTCCTGTTGAGGTAAAAGGCAAGAGCTCTTTTACAATCTAGAGTATGAAGGTTCCTCTCTGCACTGGATGCATGAGGAGCTGGAAAAAAGACAGGTAGATATACCTCTTGATTAAGATGAAAAGGCGAGACCACTTTGGGCATAAAGTGGGGATTCGTCCTAAGGACCACCTTATCATGATGAAACCTGGTATAAGGTGGATGAGCCACTAAGGCCTGTAGTTCACTGATGCGGCGAGCCGAAGTGACTGCAATAAGGAAAAGGACCTTCCAGGAAAGAAATTTCAAGGAGGTAGAAACCAACGGTTCAAAAGGTGGCTTCATAAGCTGACCTAGAACGAAGTTCAAATCACATGCTACCGGAGGAGGCCGGATGGGAGGTTTAGTTAGAGTCAGGCCTCTCATGAACCTTGCAATAAGAGGATGAGAGGAGACAGGTTGTCCATTTATAGGTTTAAAGATGCTGCAATAGCACTCAAATGGACTCGTACTGAATTCGTCTTAAGGCCTGCATTAGAAAGATGCAGGAGATAGTCTAATAGAGAATTTAAAGGAAGTGCTAGAGGGTCAAGACCCTGTTGAGCACACCAAATGGAAAAGCGTTTCCATTTGAAAGCATAGGAATGCCTCGTGGAGGGTTCCCTAGAGGCATGAAGGATATCTTTCACTGGTTGAGAAAGATTGAAGTCATGAAGGCTTAGGCCTTCAGTAACCAAGCTCTGAGGTGTAGGGACTTGGGGTTTGGGTGCCACAAAGTCCCCTCCTCCTGAGACAGAAGGTCTGGTGCCGCTCCCAGGTCCAGGGAGGGTCCCTGGGAGAGATGCAGAAGTAGAGGGAACCACACTTGGCGTGGCCAGCGTGGAGCTATGAGGATCATCGATCCGTGATCCCTCTGGAGTTTGAACAGAGTCTTGGGAATCAAAGGAATGGGTGGAAAGGCATATAGGAATTCCTGACCCCAATGTAGGAGAAAGGCGTCGTTGGCCTGAGCTCTCTGACACGGAGTCCTGGAAGAGAACCGGGGAAGTTTGGCATTCCACGGACTTGCAAAGAGGTCTATATCCGGGGTTCCCCATTCCTGAAAGATTCTGCGTATCTGGTCCATATGCAAGGACCATTCGTGTGGAAGCAGAACTCGACTGAGTCTGTCTGCCCGAGAGTTTGAACCCCTGGAAGATACACTGCCAGAAGATGAATTTGATGCTCTCTGGCGAAGGCCCATAATCTGAGAGCTTCGTTGCAAAGCGACAGAGAGCCTGTCCCTCCTTGTTTGTTTATGTAGAACATGGCCACCTGATTGTCTGTATGGACTAGGACGGTCAGGTTGACAAGGAGGGTATGGAAGACTTTGAGGGCAAAGAAGATTGCTCGCAGTTCCAGGAGGTTGATGTGAAGGGTGGTCTCTTGTGGAGACCAAGCACCCTGAGTGGAGAGGTGTTGAAGATGGGCTCCCCACCCTGTTTGGGAGGCATCTGTTGTGAGGGTTGCTTGGGGCAACAAAGGTTGGAAGGGGGCCCCCAACAACAGATTCTTGGTGGACATCCACAATTGGAGGGACCAAAACAGACGCTTTGAGGTGAGTATTTGGTCGGAGAGCGCTCCTGATGCCTGAGTCCACTGGGTGGCCAAGGTCCATTGAGCTGCTCTCATATGAAGACGAGCGTAGGGCACCACGTGTACCGTGGAGGCCATGTGGCCCAAGAAGTCGCAGCATTTCTCTGGCTGTCAAGTGACTGCTGGACTGAGCTTGGGAGGCCAAGCACACCAGACGTTGGCCCGGACTTGAGGTAGGTAGGCCCTTGCAGTGGTGGTGTCCAACTGGGCCCCTATGAATTCCAGAGACTGAGTAGGGATAAGTTGAGACTTGGGAAGGTTTATCACCAGTCCCAGATACTGCAGAATGTGCCTTGTGCGGTCCAGGGAAATCTGGGCCTCTGACTGAGATGGAGCTCGGATGAGCCAGTCGTCCAGATATGGGAATACAAAAATTCCCAGACCTCTTAGAAATGCGGCAACAACTGCCATGCATTTGGTGAACACTCTTGGAGCAGAGGCTAGACCGAAGGGAAGTACTCTGTACTGGAAATGTTTTCCCTGAAACAGAAATCTTAGATATTTTCTGTGGGATGGGTGGATGAGTATATGTGTGTACGCATCCTTGAGATCTAGAGAACAAAGCCAATCCTGACTCTGAAGGTATGGAAGGAGAATGCCTAGAGAAAGCATTTTGAATTTCTCCTTGTACAGAAATCTGTTCAATTCTCTCAGATCTAGGATAGGTCTGAATCCCCCTGTCTTCTTTGGTATGAGAAAATAAGGGGAGTAGCATCCTGTCCCTTGTTGAAGAAGAGGAACCTCTTCTATTGCCCCTTGGGCAAGGAGAGAGAAGAGATTTCCTGACCCAACAGGCCCAGGAGAGATGGGGGAGAATTGAAGTGCCTCACCATGGTATATGGAGGAAGGTTGGAAAAATGAAGTTTGTAGCCCTCTCTGATGATAGAGAGGGTCCATTGCTCTGATGTAATTTGCCCCCATCTGGGAGCAAAGTGAGCTAACCTTCCGGGAATGGTGAGGGGCTCTGGTTGTTCTAGAGCCAGAAAGGTTAAGTTCTCTAGGGGCAAGTCAAAAACCCTGAGGGGGTTGAGCCTGCTGAGGAGTGGCAGACACTGCAGGCTTTGACCTTGCCTGTTCAGGCTGCTGACGTTTAGCAGCAAAGCGAGGCTGAGAAGATTGTTGGCCAGTATTTGTGGAAAATCTGGCCTTCTTGTAGTAAGGCCTCTTGAAAGACTTTTTCTTGGCAGGAGTAGAGGTAGACTTAGAAAGTCTATCTAAGGTAGCATTTTCTGCGTCCATTTGAGTGGCTTTAATTTGCCAGTCTTTACCAAATAAGTTCTCACCTGTACAGGGCAGATTCCGTAAGCCATCCAGGACCCAGGGTTCTAGGTCAGAGGCCTGGAGCCAAGCAAGTCGTCGGGCTGCAATGGCAATGCCCGAAGCTCTACCAGCACCTTCAAAGGAATCAAAGGCTGCTCTGTTGGAGAATTTAGAAACATCTAGAAGCTGTTTCACTATAGAAATGAACTCCTCCTTTTTATCCTCAGGGAGAAAGGGGGCAAAATGCCGTACCTTTAGGGCAAGTTCCCTGAGAAACATGCCCATATACAGACTGTATGAATTAATCCTGGCTATAAGCATACTAGCCTGGAAGATTTTCCTACCAAAAGAGTCTAGGGTCTTACATTCTCGCCCTGGAGGGGTAGAAGAGTGCCTTTTGGTACTCTTAATCTTTTTCAGCGCAGACTTCACCACAATGGAATGGTGAGGCAGCTGAGTCTTTTGAAAACCAGGAGAAGGAGGGACCCGGTACATGGTGTCCAACCTACGAGAATAAGAAGACAACGTTAGAGGAGCCTCCCATAAGTCCATCAAGTGTTCTTGAAGGATTTCATGGATAGGCAGGGTGACTGCCTCTTTAGGAACCTTAGGGTATCCTAAAATATCCAGTTTCTTTGATCTAGGTTCTTTTTCAGAGGATGTGGTAATAGAAAGTCCTTTAGCTAGTTCTATAATGAAGTCTTGAAAGGACAAATCCTCTGGTGGAGACATTCTCCTCTTTGGGGAAGAAGGGTCTTCAGGAAGAACTAGAGACAGCTCATCAGAGTCCTCAGAGGAGTCAAAATCCTCAGAAGAATCAGAGTATCCTCTATTTGCTTCCAACGCACGATACGCATACCGTTCGGTATCGACATCGGGCGTACCGGGTATGGGATCGGTATCGGGTGAAAACCCGGATCCGGCATGCGGAACCGATCTGCGTTTGGAAGACGATGGTCTCGGTTCCGATATGGGAAACGATACCAGAACCGGACCCGGAACCGCTGGATGCGGTACCGAGGGCGTCGCAGCTTTAATGAAAGCCAGCATGGCCTGCTGCATGGTCTGAACAGTATTGCTCATAGACGCCACTGCTGCCTGGATGTCGGTACCGGTATGGGCCGGTACCCCAGAGCAGTCTAACAGGTGATCGGTCGTGGCCGTGCCATCGATGTCAACCTGTAACCCCATAGATGGAGCTTTGGAAGCCAGAGCTTCCCGCCGGGGTTGTTTGGCTGGGGCAGGATCCTCAGATTCAAAAGTGAGAGCCTCTCGATGCTTTGAAGGAGATTTTCTCTTTGAGGACCTGCCCGAAGAAGGTTTGGTTACCTGAGATCCATCCAGAGAGGAAGACCTGGATGACTGTGATGCTGGATTATCTGAAGCAAACAGCACATGGAATTTGTTGGCCCGGTTCTGCAAACCACGTTTAGACATCTGGGAGCAGGATGGGCAGTCCGGAATGGAGTGGTCAGGTCCCAAACATTTAAGACACCAGTCATGGGTGTCTGTGACAGAAATAACAGCACTACACTTGGTACACTTCTTGAAACCAGGGGCTGGTTTCTCCATGAGGAGAATTTGTGTAGGCCTAAGGCCTAACCGAAGTCACCAAGTTGTGCAAAAATAAAGATTTATTTTTTTTTTGAAAGAAAGAAAGAGAGAGACAGGCGGTACCGGTTTCGGTATGGGGAAGGCAGGGACGCGGTCTAAAGAAACAAACTAAAATAAGAATTTCTTCAGCGGTGACAGGAACACGACCTGCTGGCTCCGCGGAAAAAGAGAAACTGAGGAGAGCTGGTCAGGAAGGTGGGAAGGCAGCGCGCATGTGCAGTGGGAGGCCCCAAAAGCTTCCTTTCTGGGAAGCTGGGGAGCTTTCCCGCGCAGGCTCCGTCGGTTCCGACGTACCCTATATGTGAGGATTTATTCCTGCTTGTTCCTGGAGATACAGGGCCTTCGTGCACTATGCACCCATTTGCTGGAATGCCCTCCCACCCGACGTCCGATCCATAACTGACCTAGCCCAATTCAGAAAGGCTCTGAAACACCACCTGTTTCTCCAGTACTATTCCCACAATGGACATTCACAACACCCAGCCTCACGCAACCGCCAACACAGCACCCCAGACCCAACAACAACATACAGTCTCACTACCGCCCAGTAATGCCGCCAGATACCTGATATGCAATTGTATATAGTACACAACCTCGTACAGAGCACACAACCCTGTATATAGCTCACAAGCTTGGAAATTGCCTCCAAGCAGTCATGTCCCCACCCCCATCGCTGTATACAGTTATTTAAACGAGTAGCCTGCTACTCAGTAGCCTATACATAGTTACCCCAGTTAACCAAGTTGTAAACCCTGTTCTTTGTAAGTACAGTGCGGACGCCGCCTACACAGTAGAAATTTGTTCTAATTGTAAACCGAGCTGATTTTAAAGAGCACGGTATAGAAAAACCTAATATAAATAAATAAATAAAATGGTGAAGGGGAAATTGATTTGGGGGGGAGATTTTAATTTAGCACTAAACCCTGGGTGGGATCATCAAAAAACAGGAGGTAATGGCCATAAAAACCTAGGCAACTATTAAGGGGCATTATGAAGAAATATCACTTGCTGGATATCTGGAGGCAGGTTAACCAGAGAAGCAGGTAATACACTTTCTACTCGGCCCCACATGATAAGAACTTATTCTGGCCGATAGCATCGAGGATTGATAGGTTATGGGCAGGGAGAGTTAAGGAATCTGATGTGGGTAATATTACATGGTCAGACCATGCCCCAACATGGGTAACACTGAGAGGAGGTAGAGGAAAGGAGGCATAAGATTTTGGCGGCTAAATGAAGGTCTCCTCAAAAAAGAGGAGATGGTTCAAGATATAAAGCAATGTATAAAAATGTACTGGCAGGATAATGATAATGGAGATGTGAATGATGTGGGCCTCTGGGAGGGCATGAAGGCTGTAGTTCGGAGGAGGTTGATTATGTGAGCTTCTAGGTATAAGACACAGCGCCCGGAGAAAGAGAATCAATTGCAAACAGAAATTAAGCAGGCGGCAGAGCAGTATAATGAAAAGGGTATAGCACAGCGGCTCAAGCACCTGAATCAATTATGCACGGAGCTAAAAAAGCTGCAGTTGGAGGAAATCGGGTTTAGAGTAGTTATTCACCTGTAACAGGTGTTCTCCAGGGACAGCAGGAATCAGTCCTCACATACGGGTGATGTCGGCACCGACAGAGCCTGTGTGGAGCATTTCCCCAGCTTTCAAAGAAAGCCTTTGGGAATGCTACCACGCATACGTGGTCCCCTTCCCACCAAGGGTGCCATCTTGCTCAGTCATATGACATAGCTTAGGCAAAAGAGAAAAAAAGGTAAAGAAGGTAACTCTCCAAGGGGAGGAGGGAAGGTTGTGAGGACTGATTCCTGCTGTCCCTGGAAAAAGCACACTTACTTACCTGTAACAGGTGATCTCTGGGAACAGCAGGAATAAGTCTTCACATATGGGTATCGTCGGTACCGACGGAGCCTGCGTGGGAATGCTCCCCAGCGTCCAAATGGAAAGCTTTTGGGAGCATCCCACAGCGCCTGCGCGCTGCCTTCCCGCCTTTCCTAACCGCCTCTCTCCAGTTCAAGTTTTAAAGCTGAGACAAAGAGAGAGTGAGGAAAGTAAAGAAAGATAGAGAGATACAACTCCTAGGGGAGGTGGGTGGGTTGTGAAGACTTATTCCTGCTGTTCCCAGAGATCACCTGTTACAGGTAAGTAACTGTGCTATCTCCAGGAACAAGCAGGAATGAGTCTTCACATATGGGGACTCCCCAGCTAGAGATGCCTGGGAGATCACCCAGGTTGTGAGTCCCTGGGAAGGGCTCTACCTCCACCCATGAATCTCAGGCATCCAGCCAGGGATGGAGGGTAGGAGTTGATTAGGTATGGAACAGGTGTTTGAGAACAGCCTGACCAAACAAGGCATCCCGGCAGGAGTCCTTGTCCAAGCAGTAATGGGCTGTGAAGGTATGAACCGAGGCCCAGGTGGCCGCTCGACAGATCTGGTCGATGGACACAGAATTTAGATGAGCCATAGAGTCTGCTATGGCCCTCACATTGTGAGCTGTGACATGGCCCTCCAGAGAAAGGTTCTTACTCTGGTAGGCGAAAGAAATACACTGAGCAATCCAATTTGGACAGAGTTCTCTTAGAGACTGGAAGTCCTAAATGAGAGGGATCAAAAGCAACAAAGAGTTGAGAGGACTTTCTATGTTGCTGTGTCCTTTGTAAGTAAAAAGCAAGAGCTCTTTTACAATCCAGGGTATGAAGATTCCTCTCCGCACTTGATGCATGAGGTCCTGGAAAAAAGACAGGTAAATAAACCTCCTGGTTCAGATGAAAAGGTGAGACCACTTTAGGCATAAAGTGTGGATTAGTCCTGAGGACTACCTGGTCATGATGGAACCTTGTATAAGGAGGATTAGCCACCAAGGCCTGCAGCTCACTGATGCGGCGAGCTGAAGTGACTGCAATGAGAAAAATAACCTTCCAGGAAAGGAATTTCAAGGAGGTAGTGGCTAAGGGTTCAAAGGGTGGCTGCATAAGCTGGCCAAGAACCAGATTCAAGTCCCATGCCACTGGAGGTGGTCTAATGGGAGGTTTAGTTAAAAGAAGGCCTCTCATGAATCTTGCTATAAGAGGATGAGAGGAAATAGGCTGTCCATTGAGAGGTTTAAGGGATGCTGCAATAGCACTCAAATGGACTCTTACTGAATTCGTTTTAAGGCCTGCATGGGATAAATGCAGCAAATACTCTAGTAAAGAATTCAGAGGTATTGCAAGAGGGTTAAGACCCTTCTCTTCACACCAAATGGTAAACCTTTTCCATTTAAAAGCATAGGAACGTCTAGTGGAAGGCTTTCTGAAAGCATGAAGGATATCCTTCACTTGCTGAGAAAGATGCAAATCTTGAAGGTCTAGGCCTTCAGCAACCAGGCTCTGAGGTGAAGAGACTGGGGATTTGGGTGCCACAACGTTCCCTCCTCTTGGGACAGGAGGTCTGGAGCAGATCCCAAGTGCAGGGAAGGAGCTTCAGAGAGATGCAGAAGTAGAGGGTACCACACTTGGCGTGGCCAATGTGGTGCTATGAGGATCATAGACCCTTTGTCTCTCTGAAGTTTGAACAGTGTCTTGGGAATTAGGGGAATGGGTGGAAAGGCATAGAAGAAGTCTTGCCCCCAATGGAGGAGGAAGGCATCCCTTGCCTGAACTCCCTGACACGGAATTCTGGAACAGAACCGGGGAAGTTTGGCATTCCACGGACTTGCAAACAAGTCTATGTCCGGGGTTCCCCAAATTCGAAAGATCCTGGCTATCTGGTCCCCATGGAGGGACCATTCGTGTGGAAGCAGAACTCGACTGAGTCTGTCTGCCCAAGAGTTTTGAACCCCTGGAAGATACACTGCCATGAGATGGATTTGATGCTCTCTGGCGAAGGCCCACAATCTCAGAGCTTTGTTGCAAAATGACAGAGAGCCAGTCCCCCCCTGCTTGTTCACGTAGAACATGGCTACTTGGTAATCCGTGTGGATGAGGACTGTCTTGTAGCTGAGCAGGGTGTGGAAGACTCTGAGAGCCAGAAAGATTGCTCTGAGCTCTAAGAGGTTGATATGTAGAGATGTCTCCTGTGGAGACCAGATGCCTTGGGTGGAGAGATCTTGTAGATGAGCTCCCCAACCCTTTGGAGAGGCATCTGTTGTAAGGGTTGCTTGGGGTAACACCTGTTGAAAGGGGGACCTCAGCAACAGATTTTGAGTGGACTTCCACCACTGGAGAGAGCAAAAGAGGCGACTGGAGGTTGCTATTTTGTCTGACAGGCACCCTGATGCCTGGGTCCATTGGGTGGACAGAGTCCATTGAGCTGCTCTCATGTGAAGGCGAGCATAAGGAACCACATGCACAGTGGATGCCATGTGGCCTAACAGTTGTAACATCTCTCGAGCAGTTAAATGGGATTTTAACTGAATCTGTGAGGCTAACTGCACCAAGTGTAGGCAACGGGCCTGGGGAAGATAGGCCCTTGCAGTTGTGGTATCCAGCAAGGCCCCTATGAACTCTAGAGATTGAGTAGGGGTGAGATGGGATTTTGGAATGTTTATTACAAGTCCCAGATACTGAAGAACACACCTTGTGCAGGCTAGGGAAGTCTGGGCCTCTGATTGGGATGGAGCTCGGATGAGCCAGTCGTCCAGATATGGGAATACGAATATCCCTAGAGTGCGTAGAAATGCAGCTACTACTGCCATGCATTTTGTGAACACTCTTGGTGAGAGGCCAGACCGAAAGGAAGCACTTTGTATTGGTAGTGCTTTCCTCGGTAAAGGAACCGAAGGAACCTTCTGTGTGTTGGATGGATGAGGACATGGGTGTACGCATCCTTGAGGTCTAGAGAACAAAGCCAATCCTGACTCTGAAGGTATGGAAGGAGAGCACCGAGAGAAATCATCTTGAACTTCTCCTTGAATAGAAACTTGTTCAATTCTCTGAGATCTAGTATGGGTCTGTAGCCCCCTGTTTTCTTTGGGATAAGAAAGTAGGGGGAGTAGAACCCTGAGCCTTGCTGAAGAAGGGGTACTTCTTCTATTGCCCCTTGTGCAAGAAGGGTAGTAATCTCCTGACCCAGAAGGTTGAGGAGGGATGTTGGAGAATTGAACTGTCTCACCATGGTGTGAGGAGGAAGGTTTAAGAAATGAAGCTTGTACCCCTCTCTTATGATGGAGAGGGTCCATTGCTCTGCTGTGATTTGTTCCCACCTGGGAGCAAAGTGAGCTAACCTTCCTGGAATGGTGAGAGGCTCTGGTTCTTTTAGAGCCAGAAAGGCTAAGTTCTCTAGTTGAAAGTCAAAGGCCCTGAGGAGGCTGAGGCTGTTGGGCCGTAGCAGTCCTAGCAGCCTTAGGCTTGGCCTGTTTTGGTTGTTGCTGTCTCTTTTTAGCAAAACGACCTGCAGAAGATGCCTGCTGACCATAGGCAGAATAATATCTCCCTTTTTTGGGAAAAAAAACCTTTTTGAACAACCTTTTCTTAAAAGGAGCAGAGGTAGACTTTGAGAGTCTATCTAAAGCAGAATTTTCAGCATCCATTTGGGTGGCCTTTGCTTGCCAATCTTTGCCAAAAAGGTTTTCACCTGTACAAGGAAGTTTATGTTTATGTTTATTACTTGATAAAAACCGCCTTTCTACAAAATCAAGGCGGTGTACAATAAATTAAAAACCAGTAAAATGGCTATAAGCCGATAAAAAGGAAAGGAAATGTACAATAAATTATAGGACAGATGAATGACAGAGAGAATAGACAGACAGAAGACAACAGTGAGAGAGGCTTAAAATAAAACAAAAGGAAGGGGGGTAGGAGTCATACAAAAGGAGGGGGAACATCAAAAGCCAAAGAAAACAAATGGGTTTTTAGATCCTGCTTAAAGGTAGAGTGTTGGGGTTTCCTAGTCCATCCTGAACCCAGGGTTCCAAATCAGAAGCTTGTAACCAAGCAACTCTGCGTGCACCTATGGCAATAGCCGAGGCTCTGCTGGCACACTCAAAAGAGTCAAAGGCTGCACTGTTGGAAAATTTGGAAACATCCTGGGCATGTTTAAGCCAGGTGAGAAACTCTTCCCTTTTATCTTCTGAAATAAAAGGAGATAAAGTTTGCAGATGATCTGTAACTTCTTTTAGAAACATCCCCATATAGAGACTATAGGAGTTGATTCTGTCAACAAGCATATTGGCCTGGAAAATTCTCCTGCCAAAGGCATCTAAGGTTCTGCATTCTCTTCCTGGAGGATTAGAAGAGTGCCTTTTTGTACTCTTTATCTTCTTCATAGCAGACTCCACCACAATGGAGTGGTGAGGAAGCTGAGTCTTATGAAAGCCAGGACAAGGAGGAACACGATACATGGTGTCCAACCTACGAGAATGAGGGGAGATGGTGAGAGGGGTTTCCCATATGCCCAACATGTGATCATAAAGAATCTCATGAATTGGTAAAGTGGCTGCCTCTTTAGGAGCCTTAGGATATTGTAAAATATCTAATTTTTTGGCTCTAGGCTCTGCTTCAGGGGCCACTGAAATGGAAAGGCCCCTGGCACTTCCCTAATGAAGTCTTGAAAAGACAAGTCTTCTGGAGGAGACATTCTTCTTTTTGGAGAAGAGGGCTCCTGAGGAAGGATCACCGATGCTTCGACAGAGGCCTCTGATTCATCAGAGTCTTCAGAGGAATCGAAGTATCGCCTGTCTGGATGCTCCTGCAGAGCCCGATACGCGTACCGGGTGGTATCGACATCGGGAGTGATCGGTACCGATAGGCATCACAGAACAGTGTACCGCTGCAGTCGACACTGAAGCCGATGTCGATGCAATCGGTACCGGCACCGGAACCGATATCGGTACCGGTGCCGGAGTCGGTACCGACAACGGAGTTTGTTGCGGTACCGAAGGCGTCGCACCTTGTATGAATGCCGTGATGGCACGCTGCATGGTCAGGATATTCTGATCCATCGACGCCACCAATGTCTGGATATCGGTACCAGTGGGAACCACCGGTACCCCAGAACATGGCAACAGGTGATCAGTCGAGGCCGAGCCATCGATGTCAACCTGTGACCCCATAGATAAAACTTTGGAAGCCGGAGCCTCCCGCCGGGGTAATTTTGCCGGTGCGGATTCCTCGAGAGCAAGCCCGGAGGCATCTCGATACTTAGAGGGAGATCTACCCTTCGAGGACCGGCTGGACTTAAGTTTGGTTACCTGAGATCCATGGGAGGAAGAGGAAGCCCTGGAAGATGTCGATGCTACCGAAGCTGCATCAGAGGGAAACAGGGTACTGAGCTTGGCTGCTCGATTCTGTAGACCTCTTTTAGACATCATGGAACAGGACTCACAATCCGTTATGGAGTGGTCAGGACCTAAACATTTTAGACACCATTCATGGGTGTCGGTGACAGAAATGGTGCAGCTGCACTTCGTGCACTTTTTAAACCCGGAGGCGGGCTTTTCCATGAGGAAACATTTTCCTAGGCCTAAGGCCGAAGAAAGAAAAAATGCACTGAAGTGGGAACAACAGTAGGTTTTTTTTTTTTTTTTAAAGAATAAAGAAAGAAAAGACCGGCGGTACCGGTCCGGTGTCGAAGAAAGCAGACACGCGACCAAAGAAATAAAAGAAAATAAAGAAATTCTTCAGCAGTGACAGGAACACGACCTGCTGGCTCCGCGGAAAAGAAGAACTGGAGAGAGGCGGTTAGGAAAGGCGGGAAGGCAGCACGCAGGCGCTGTGGGATGCTCCCAAAAGCTTTCCTTTTGGACGCTGGGGAGCGTTCCCACGCAGGCTCCGTCGGTACCGACGATGCCCATATTTGAAGACTCATTCCTGCTTGTTCCTGGAGATCACCTGTTACAGGTAACTACAGGTGAGTAAAACCTAAAACCTACCCATTTACAGAATGCTATGACCTAACATCCTGAAGACCCTTTCACTAGCCGGAATGTAATGACACCAACCACTATGTACGATAATCACATCCACTATCTACGATAGCCTATTCGCTATCTATGATAGCCCAACCACTATAGTCTCTATGTACGTCCTGTCGCCCTATTAATGTTGTCCCAAGCTGTGTAAACAACCATTTTGATTGAAGGAGAAAGTGGTATACAAATCTGGATAAATAAAAAAACTACGCTTTCTCCAGGAACAAGCAGGAAGTCAGTCCTCATGTATGGGACTCTCTAGCTCCAAGCCGCCCTGATTCCTCTGTACGCAGCTGACACCACACAGAAAACCTCTTCCATTTCAGGGCATAGGTTTTTCTAGTGGACTGCTTCCTAGAGGCCAGGACGACCTCTTCAACTTCAGGAGGTAGGCCCCAAGGAGCCAAAACTACCCTTGCAGCTTCCAGGCCATCAAATTGAGAGATTTGAGATTGGGGTGCAGAGAGACCTCTGGTCCTGAGAGAGGAGGTCGGGCTGCAACCCCAGAGGTAGTGGAGTGTCCACTGCTAGTTGAAGCAGAAGTGGGAACCAAGGTTGCCTCGGCCACCTGGGGGCTACCAGAAGGACCCTGTGGCTGAGGACAGCAGAATTTGGACAGCTGTGAATTATTCGGGGAAGCGAACAGGTCCAGCCAGGGTCTTCCCCAGGTGGAAAAGCCTCCGGGTCACTTTTGGGTCCAGGCACCACTCGTGAGACAAAGGATCCGGCTGAGGCTGTCTGCCAGGCAGTTGTCCTGGCCCAGTAAGTACACCGCCTTCAGAAGGATATGGTTGCACACTGCAAAGGAGTGCAGGGGCCACTGCCTCCTGATAGAGGGAATAGGAGCCCGTACTCCCCTGCTTGTTCACATAGAACATGGCAACCTGATTATCTGTCTGAATGAGGACTGGGAGGTCGTTCAGGAGATGGCGGAAGGCCTGAAGAGCCAGGAAGATGGCCCTGAGCTCGAGGAGATTGATTTGCAGGAGGGATTTCTCTGGGGACCAGGTGCCCTGGGTGGATTGGCCCTCACAATGTGCGCTCCAGCTTACAAGGGGAGGCATCTGTCCATCAGGACCCTCTGATGGGTTGGTGCCTGGAAGGGTATCCCAGCCCTGACGTGATGTAGGGACTGCCACCAGGTGAGTGAGGCTGCCAGCTAGTGGGTGTCTTTCACTGTCCCTCAGCCTGCCCATTGCCTGAGTCCAATGGGAACGGAGGCACCACTGGTCTGCCTGCATATGCAGGTGGGCCAGAGGCATAACATGAACTGTCGAGGCCATGCGGCCTAACAGGCGGAGGAGTAGGTGAGCTGACACCGAACTGGAGCTCTGCACTTCCCTTGCAGCTGCATCAAGCGGTGGGCTCTCTCCACAGGGAGGAAAGCCCTGACCCGCAGTCTTGGGCCGGGGAGAGGTTGGACTTGGGGTAGTTGATGATAAACCCCAAATGCTGCAGGGCATGGATAGTGAGCCTTGTGGCCCACCTGGCCTCGAGAGATGTGCTGCCTCTGATGAGTCAGTCATCCAGTAAGGGAAGACGTGGGCCCCCTGGAGGAGCACATGGGTGGCTACGACCGGCAGGCATTTTGTAAAAACCTCTGGAGAGGAGGCAAGGCCAAACGGCAGCACCCTGTACTGGTAGTACTGCCCTCCCAGCACGAAAGAGTAGTTACTCACCTGTAACAGGTGTTCTCCAGGAGCAGCAGGAATCAGTCCTCACATATGGGTGACGTCGGCGTCGACAGAGCCCCCATGCGGAGCATTTCCCCAGCTTTCAAAGAAAGCCTTTGGGAATGCAGGCACGCATGCGCGGTCCCCTTCCCGCCCAAAGGTGCCATCTTGCTCAGTCTAATGACATAGCTAAAAGCCCAAAAAGAAAATGAACTATATACAACTGCAACGCCAAGGGGAGGAGGGAGGGTCGTGAGGACTGATTCCTGCTGCTCCTGGAGAACACCTGTTACAGGCAATGTTCCCTCTAATTTTCTGTAGGCTGTGTGCGCATAAAATATCAGCTGTGCAGCTTTTGAAGGAAGGTAAAATTTTTGTGCGCCACATAATGACACTCGGAGTTATATACTTTAAAATTTGACTACACGTCAGAATACAGTATGTACACCACATTGATTGCACTAGAAAATATTGTAGAACTTGTGAAAACCGTAAATACACAACAACTTTTAAATTTTAAGACGTCTGTGTTGTTTTCTATCAGAATCAGAACCGTAATTTTTGTGCGCTCTGTTGTAAAGTATGTGCGCTCACTCGGCGAGGTGTGTGCGCGAGCACACGCACACAGCTTAGAGGGAACAGTGGTTACAGGTGAGTAACTACTCTTTCTCCAGGACCAAGCAGGAAGTCAGTCCTCACATATGGATGACTCCCTAGCTCTGTGCTACCAGGAACCCAGGCTGAAAAATAGAGCTCCCTCTAGAGCCTCAGCAACAGTGAGAGAATCTTCTCTGAGACCACACCTGAACGGTAGCCCAACACCAGGGCCGGAGGGTAGGAGTTGCCTAAACCTCAAAGAGATTACGGAGTACCGTTTGCCCGAAAGCACTGTCCCTACGGGACTCCCTCTCAAGATAGTAATGGTCCGCAAAAGTCTGGCTTGAAGACCAAGTAGCGGCCCGGCAGATGTCTGCCAACGGAACAGAGCGGAAGTGAACTACTGATGCGGCCTTCACCCTGACCCAGTGGGCCGTGACTTGACCCTCCAGGGAGAGACCGGCTGCCCTGTACGCCTAGGTGATACAGTCTGCCACCCAGATGGACAACGTACGCTTAGTGACAGGCAACCCCAATTTATTAGGGTCAAAGGAAATGAAGAGCTGAGAAGCCCTTCTATGCCCCTGCGTACGTTCAAGGTAAAAGGACAGCGCCCTTCTACAATCCACGGTATGCAAGACAGTCTCTGCCCTACTGGCGTGCGGCCAGGGAAAGAACGTTGGAAGCACCACCTCCTGGTTGAGGTGGAAGGAGGACACTACCTTTGGAAGGAACTTAGGATGAGTCCGCAAGACTACCCTGTTCCTATAGAACCTGGTATACGGCCTATCCGAGAACAGGGCCTGAAGCTCACTCACCCGCCTAACCGAGGTGAGTGCCACAAGGAACACCACCTTCCAGGAGAGGAAACGTAAATGGCAGGTTGCCATCGGCTCAAAAGGTGGGCGAGTCAGTTGCTGCCAAGACCACATTGAGATCCCACTCAGTGGCCGGTGAACGAATAGGAGGCTTAAGCAGAAGCAGACCTCTGAGAAAGCGAGACACCAGAGGGTGGCCTGAGAGAGATTGTCCATCCACCGGCGAGTGGTGAGCTGAGAGGGCACTGAGGTGAACCCAGAGAGAGTTGGACTGAAGTCCTAGGTTGGAAAGGTGGAGCAGGTATTGTAGCGCCACCTGGACAGAGCAGGAGAAGGGGTCCTCTTGCTGTTGAGAACACCAAGTAGAGAACCTACACCACTTCAGAGCATAGGCCTTCCTAGTGGAAAGCTTCCTGGAGGCCAACACCACCTCTTCAACCTCCCTTGACAGGAGCAAGGGAGCAAGGACTAGCCTTTCAGCAGCCAGGTCATCAAATTGAGGGATATGAGGTTGGGATACAAGAAGGAACCCTGATCCTGGGTCAGAAGGTCGGGTTGCAACCCCAGAGGAAAGAGTAGCTACTCACCTGTAACAGGTGTTCTCCAGGAGCAGCAGGAATCAGTCCTCACATATGGGTGACATCGATGTCGATGTCGATGGAGCCCTTGCGGAGCATTTCCCCAGCTTTCTATGAAAGCCTTTGGGAATACTGCACGCATGCGCGGTCCACTTCCCGCCTAAAGGTGCCATCTTGCTCAGTCAAATGACATAGCTAAAAAACAGCACACAAAAATGTAAAATAAACTATGTACAATTGCAACTCCCAGGGGAGGAGGGAGGGTTGTGAGGACTGATTCCTGCTGCTCCTGGAGAACACCTGTTAAAGGTGAGTAACTACTCTTTCACCAGGACCAAGCAGGAAGTCAGTCCTCACATATGGGTGACTCCCTAGCTCTGGGCTACCAAGGAACACAGGCTGAACAAGATAACTCCCTCTAGTCCCAGCATGAAAGAAAGACTTTTTACTGAAAGAACCTCCACCGGTAGCCCAACGGAAGGCTGGAGGGTAGGAGTTGCCTAAACCTCAAAGAGATTCCGGAGTACTGCCTGGCCAAAAGCACTGTCCCTACGGGACTCCCTCTCCAGGCAGCAATGGGCCGCAAAGGTCTGGCTTGAGGACCAAGTTGCAGCCCTGCAGATGGTACAGAGTGGAGATGAGCTACTGAGGCAGCCATTGCCCTGACATGATGGGCCGTGACCCGACCCTGCAAAGAAAGGTCAGCTGCCCTGTAAGCCCAGGTGATACAGTCAGCCACCCAAATGGACAAGGTACGCTTGGACACAGCTAACCCCAAATTATTAGGGTCAAAGGAGATGAAGAGCTGAGCAGCCCTTCTATGTCCCTGCGTACGGTCAAGGTAGAAGGATAAGGCCCTCCTACAGTCCAGGGTATGCAGGACCGCTTCAGCCTGGCTTGCATGAGGCCTAGGGAGGAATGTTGGAAGAACCACCTCCTGGTTGAGGTGGAAAGAGGAGACAACTTTAGGGAGGAACTTTAGATGAGTCCTAAGGACTACCCTGTTCCTATAGAAGCGGGTGTAAGGCCTCTCACAGACCAGGGCCTGAAGCTCACTCACCCGTCTGGCCGAGGTTAAGGCTACCAGGAAAAGTGTCTTCCAGGAAAGGAAGCGGAGAGGACAAGTAGCCATTGGCTCAAAAGGTGGGCGAGTCAGTTGCTGCAAGACCACATTCAACTCCCACTCAGGAGCTGGAGGACGGACAGGAGGTTTGAGCAAGAGCAAACCCCTGAGGAACCGGGACACCAAGGGGTGAACCGACAGAGAGTGTCCTTCCACCAGTGAGTGGTGAGCTGCTAGAGCTGAGAGGTGGACCCGAACAGAATTGGACTTAAGGCCCTGATTCCTCTGTACGCAGCTGACACCACACAGAAAACCTCTTCCATTTCAGGGCATAGGTTTTTCTAGTGGACTGCTTCCTAGAGGCCAGGACGACCTCTTCAACTTCAGGAGGTAGGCCCCAAGGAGCCAAAACTACCCTTGCAGCTTCCAGGCCATCAAATTGAGAGATTTGAGATTGGGGTGCAGAAGAGACCCCTGGTCCTGAGAGAGGAGGCCGGGCTGCAACCCCAGAGGTAGTGGAGTGTCCACTGCTAGTTGAAGCAGAAGTGGGAACCAAGGTTGCCTCGGCCACCTGGGGGCTACCAGAAGGACCGAGGCCTGGTCCTGTAGAATCTTGAACAGGGTTCGGGCCACCAGAGGCGTGGGAGGAAACACATACAGGAGGCCCTGGGACCAGGAAATCAGAAAAGCATCTGCTGCTAGCCTCAGAGGATGCGGTTGCCTGGAGCAGAACCTGGGCAGCTGCTTGTTCAGGGGGCTGGCAAATAGATCTATGGATGGAAGTCCCCATCTCAGGAAGATCTTCTGAACCACCAAGGGATGGAGCTGCCATACGTGGGGCTGCAGAATCCTGCTCAACCTGTCTGCCAGGTAATTTTCCTGGCCAGGCAGGTAAACCGCCCTGAGCAACATATTGCGCCTGAGCGCAAACAAGCAAAGGTCCTGCGCCTTCTGACAAAAGAGCCTGGACCCAGTGCCACCCTGTTTGTTCACATAAAACATGGCTACGTGATTGTCTATTTGCACTAAGACAGACTGGTGGGCCAGGGTTTGAGAGAAAGTCTTGAGGGCTAAGCGAATAGCCCGTAGTTCCAGTAGATTGATCTGCTGCTTGGCCTCCCAGGGAGACCACAGGCCCTGGGTGCACTTGCCCAGACAGTGTGCACCCCATCCCTGCAGGCTCTTACGGAGTCGATAAATGGAATCGACCCGCTTGTTGAGAACCGGCGCAGAGGCCGGTGCCTCCCACATCCGGAAGAGGAGCCGCTCCAGCATCGGAGGCACGGCACAGTAAAGACCTTCTTCGGAGGAGAGTCATACTGGAGTGCCTCGAGCTCTTCGGTTCGAGGCTCCTCCTCGGGGTCCGACGGGATCGCCAAAGCAGTGGCCATATCCCTAACGAACTTTGAGAACCGGGTATCCTCTGGAGGGGACCTACTCCGGGGCTCAGACTGCGGTGAGTCCAACGGGACGCACCAAGTCTTGAAGGTATCGGGGGACTCCTCGTCCTCCGTCTCCCAGGCGGACTTGTCCGAAGAGGAGTCGGGCTCCGACCGCGCGGGGCCCGGCACCACCCGCCCCGACGCCGAAGGCACCGGCATCGATGCCCTCGGTCCCGACGGGGAGGTCGAGGGTGACCGTGATCGAGGACAACCTCGAGCCTTCATGGTCTCGAGTATCGGCTCGGTCTCCGGGGTCGACTTCGACGTCAATGTCCCGGTGGTCAGGGCAGATGCACCAGCGAGGCTGGCCATCAGTACCCGCTGCTGATCCATGAAGGCAGACAGTCTGCACTCCAAGGCTGTCAGCCTGAGACCCAGCTCAGGAGACTCAGCAGCCACCGACTCGGGCCCCGGCGTCGGCTCCCTGGGAGGAGAGTCGAGGACAACAGGACTTACGTGTCCAGCAGACTCCGGCTCCACTCGAGGCACTTTTGACAGCTTCTCCTGTTCCACGGGCCCGGGACGGCGGTCGGGGGTCCGAGACCTAGCCCTCGAGGAGCCAGGGACCTCCTCCGACGCTGGCCTCGCGAGCCGCTTCTTCTTTCGCTCCCGCTCGGGGGACCCCCTCTCCGAGGAACCACGATGATGCTCGGGGTCAGACTCCCGAGACGTCGAGGCCTCAGACGAGGTCCAGGCCCGGCTGGAGGCTGAATCAGAGAAAAGCCTTTCCTTTTGGTGCTGACGACTTCGTAGTGCCTTAGTGGACATTTTTCCACACGGTCCACAGATCTTAGGATCATGATCAGGACCGAGGCACTGAAGGCAGCAGTCGTGTGTGTCGGTGAGAGACATTAGTTTCTTGCACCGATCACACTTCTTAAAACCACTGGAAGCCATCAGGGAAAAATAGAGTCCCCGCGAGGTCAAAGGACCAGCCTTCCAGGGAAAAAGAAGAAAAGGATGCGAATGCCAGCCACGAAGGGCAAAAACCGAAAAAATAATATCGGGCTCGATACCGGTGTACCGAACCCGGCGAGAAGGGGAACCGGCGTCGAACCGGAGAAAAAACCGGGAAGAAATCGCAGGGATATGAAGAAAAAATCGAACTATTTTCCGGGTGAACTAGGACAAACGTCCGACGGGCTCCACAGAAAAAGAGAGACTGAGCAAGATAGCACCTTTAGGCGGGAAGGGGACCGCGCATGCGTGCAGTATTCCCAAAGGCTTTCATAGAAAGCTGGGGAAATGCTCCGCACGGGCTCCATCGACATCGATGTCACCCATATGTGAGGACTGACTTCCTGCTTGGTCCTGGAGAAGTGGAGTATCCACTGCCAACTGCAGAAGAAGAGGGAACCACGGCTGCCTGGGCCACCTGGGGGCTATCAGGATCACCGTGGCCCGGTCCTGCTGGATTTTGAATAGAGTCTGGGCCACCAGAGGTGTGGGAGGAAAGGCATACAGCAGGTCTCTGACCAGGGGATCAGGAAAGCATCTAGCGCTGTTCTCAAGGTATGCGGTTGCCTGGAACAGAACCTGGGTAGTTGCCTGTTCAGCGGACTGGCAAAAAGATCCATGGTCGGAAGACCCCACTTCAGAAAGATCTGTTGAACTACCAGAGGATCCAACTGCCACTCGTGAGGCTGCAGGAGTCTGCTTAACCTGTCCGCCAGGTAGTTTTCCTGGCCGGGGAGGTAGACCGCCCGGAGGGTCATGCCCTGAGCGACAGCCAAGGAGCAGAGAGCTTGTGCTTTCAGACACAGAAGTCTGGATCCTGTGCCTCCCTGCTTGTTGACGTAGAACATAGCCACCTGGTTGTCCGTCTGAACTAGGACAGACTGATGAGACAGCATCTGAGAGAAAGTCCGTAAGGCTAGTCAAATGGCCTTCAATTCAAACAGGTTGATCTGCTGGGCGGCCTCCCACGGAGACCACAGGCCTTGGGTGCAGGCTCCCTGGCAGTGTGCCCCCAGCCCTGCAGGGAAGCATCGGTTGTCAGTACCTGAGTGTGTGGGGAGGCCTGAAAAGGAACACCCTTGACCAGATTTGGGAGATGCCTCCACCAGTGTAAGGAGTCCACCAAGAGTTTGGACACCTTTATTCTGTCTGACAATTTCCCTGTGGCCTGCAGCCACTGCGCCCTGAGGTGCCACTGAGCAGGCCTCATGTGCAGCAGGGCATGTGGGGTGACATGCACTGTGGAAGCCATGTGACCTAAGAGCTGGAGGAAGTGTCTGGCCGAGACCAGAGAATTCGCCCGAAACTGGCCGGTCAACTTTATCAGCCTTTTAGCTCTGTCCACAGGCAAATAGACCTTTGCATGGATGGTATCCAACCTTGCCCCTATGAATTCCACGTCCTGGGAGGGGACCAAAGTGGACTTTGGGAAGTTTATAACGAACCCCAGGTGCTGAAGCAGGGATATGGTTCTGCAGGGGGACTGGCCCCTGATTAGCCAGTCGTCCAGGTAAGGGAACACAAAGATCCCCTGGTTCCTGAGGTAGGCCGCAACCACTGCCAGGCATTTTGTAAAAACCCTGGGGGCGGAGGTGAGGCCGAAAGGAAGCACTCTGTACTGGAAGTTCTTTCCTCCCACCACAAATCTGAGGAATTGTCTGTGACTTGGATGGATGAGGATGTGAGTATAAGCATCCTTCAGGTCTAAGGAGCATAGCCAATCTCCCTGCTGGAGGTAGGGCAGTAAGATTCCAAGGGTAAGCATCTTGAACTTTTCCCTCTCCAGAAACTTGTTCAGATTTCTCAGGTCGAGGATAGGTCTGAGGCCTCCTGTTCTTTTTGGTACCAGGAAGTACCTCGAGTAGAAGCCTTGCCCTTCCAGGTGGTGAGGCACCTGTTCCACCGCCTGGTCCCTTAGTAGACCTTCCAACTCCTGAAGGAGTAAGTTTCTGTGCAAGGGGGTCGTGGAGGTTCCCCTGGAAAGTAGGAGGGGGGTATCTGGGTGAAGTGGAGCAGATAGCCCCTTTTGATGATGCTTAACACCCAAGTATCCCCTGTGATGGCTGGCCACCTGTCTGCGTACAGGGTCAGCCGACCTCCTGTGCCCTGGAGAGGAGGAGAGGCTATACTGGCATAGTCAAAAACCCCCTCCCTGCTGGCAGGAGCTGGACTAGGAGGCTTGGGGGCCTTCTGCCTACGGGGCCCATGACCCTGCCCCTTGGCCTGCTGGCCCTGTTGGGGAGCTGCAGAGGCCTGGTAGTGAGGGTAGGTTTTGTAGGCAGCGGTCTTCCTTGGGTAAAAGGTCTTTTTCCCCGAGCCCTTCTTCTGAGAAGGGGCAGAGGTTTTCCTGGACAGCCTTGTCCGGGTAAGTCTCGGTCTTGAATTCTGCAGCCTTTTCGGCCACGGGCTTGCCAAAGAGGTTTTCACCTCGGCAAGGGACATCGTCCTGTACCCATGGCTCGAGGTCCGAGGATTGTAGCCAGGCCTGGCGGTGCGCACCGATGTCGGCCTCTGCTACCCGGGCCGAAGCCTCAAATCCATCGTAGGCTGCTAGAGATATAAACTTTGAGCACTCTCGAATACCAGAAGACAAGGCCTTGAACCTCTGCAAAGGTTCCTCGGACAGACCAGCAGAGAACCCGGCAATCTCCTTTGCCAGGTCTCGAAGGTACATGCCCATGTACAGCTGGTAGGTCTGGACACGGCAAGCAAGCATAGAGCCCTGGAAGCACTTTCTACCGAGGGCATCCAGGTTCCGGGCTTCCCTGCCGAAAGGCACCGAGGAGTGCATCTTCTGACTCTTCAGTCGATGCATGGCCATGGAGTGGTGCGGTAGCTGTGCCTTTTGAACCATGGAGTGGTGCGGTAGCTGTGCCTTTTGAAACCCGGGGCTCTTGCGGACTCAATAGATGGAATTGACCCGCTTGCTTAGAACCAGCATCGAGGCTGGTGCCTCCCACATGCGGAAGAGCAACCGCTCCAGCATCGGAGGAACCGGGACAGTAAAGGCCTCCTTGGGAGGAGAGTCATACTGCAGAGCATTGAGCTCCTCGGCTCGAGGCTCCTCCTCGGGGTCCGCAGGGAATGCCAGTGGCTTGGCCATGTCCCTTACGAAATCCGAGAACCTGGTATCCTCCGGAGGGGACCTTGTCTGAGGCTCGGAACCCGGTGAATCCGAAGGGACGCACCGAGTCCGGAAGGTGTCAGGGGACTCCTCCTCCTCCGTTTCCCACACTGATTCCTCCGAGGAGGAATCGAGCGGCTCCGAGTGGGCAGGCACCGACGCCATCCGCTCCAACGCCGAGGGAACCGGCGTCGACGACCTCGGTCCCGAACGGGAGGCCGAGGGTGACCTCAGCTAAGGATCGACTCGAGTTTGCATGGTCTCGAGGATCGGCTCGGCCTCTGGGGTCGACTTGGACATCGATGTCCCGGTGGTTGGGGCAGATGCGCCGGTGAGACCGACGATCAGCACCCGCTGCTGCTCCATGAAGGCAGACAATCTGCTCTCCAAGGCCATCAACCTGAGTCCGAGCTCAGGAGACCCAGCAGCCTCCGACTCGTCGGGCCCGACGTCGGCTCCCCCGGAGGAGAGTCCACGAGGACTACAGTACTCACGTGACTCGGAGCCTCCGACTCTACATGAGAATGCTTTGCAGGCCTCTCTGACTCCACAGACCCGGGACGGCAATTGGGGCTATGCGACCTGGCCCTCGAGGAGCCAAAAGCGTCCACCGATGCCACCCTCGCGGGTTTCTTCTTCCTTCGGTGCTCCCTCGAGGGGGACTCCCTTTCAGAGGAGCCCCAACGATGCTCGGGGTCAGACTCCCGAGACGTCGAGGCCTCTGACGAAGTCCAGACCCGTCCAGAGGCAGATTCGGAGAAGATCCTCTCACGCTGGTGCTGACGGCTCCGTAATACCTTGGAAGACATTTTGCCACAGGGACTACAGACCGTAGAATCATGGTGTGGCCCCAGGCACTGGAGGCAGCAGTCGTGTGTTTCGGTGAGAGATATCAGTTTCTTGCACCGATCACACTTCTTAAAGCCACTGGCAGCCATCGGGGGAAAAAGGGCCCCTGCAAGATCAAAAAATTGGGCTGCCAGGGAAAAGAAAAAAGGTGCGAACGCAGTCTCTAAGGACAAAAACCGAAAAAAGAGATCCGGGCTCGGCATGTCAAACCGAAGAAAAAACTCGACCCAACGCAGAAAAATCAACTTTTTTCACGGGTGACAAGGACAGGCGTCCGTAGGGCTCCGCAGAAAAAAGACGACTGAGCAAGATGGCACCTTTGAGCGGGAAGGGGAACGCGCATGCGTGCCTGCATTCCCAAAGGTTTTCTTTGAAAGCTGGGGAAATGCTCCGCATGGGGGCTCTGTCGATGCCAATGTCACCCATATGTGAGGGCTGACTTCCTGCTTGGTCCTGGAGAATCTCTGGTAATGCTTGTGGGAGGGGTGAATCAGGATGTGGGTGTAAGCATCCTTGAGATCCAAGGAGCAGAGCTAGTCTCCCTGGAAGAGGTAGGGCAACAGTGTCCCAAGGGAGAGCATCTTGAACTTTTCCCTTAACAGGAACTTATTCAAGTTGCACAGTCCAGGATGGGCCGGAGACCCCCCCTGTTCTTTTTGGGACAAGGAAATACCTTGAGTAAACCCCTTTCCCCAGAGGTGATGGAGTACTGGTTCCACCGCACTGTCCCTGAGCAAGCCTGCGAGTTCTGTGGCGAGCAAGGCCTGGTGGAGGAGAAGCTGTGGTGGCTCTCTTAGGAAGAAGTCTGGAGGGTTCTGCTGAAGATGGAGGAAATACCCTTCTTGCATCACCCACAGAACCCACTGGTCTGTGGTGATGCTGGCGCATCTGTGGGCAAAAGAGGCCAGTCGACCCCTTGTGGGCTGTGGTGGGCTTCCCGGGGGAGGGAAGGCCTAGCTCAGGGAGTCAAAAGCTACCCCTTGATTGGGTGGGAGCTGGTGTCAGGGGCTTGGGAGCCTTGGGCTTCCTAGGTCCATGTCCCTGGCCTTTCAGCTGTGAGGCCTGGTGAGGCTGCCCCGGGTAAGGCTGGTAGTGGCCAGCCAGGGAGTACCCCTTTTTCCTCAGGAAAAAAGGCTTTATTCCCTGAGGCTTTTTTCCGTGGGAGAGCCTCTGCCAGGTCACTACCTTGGCCACAATCTCCACAGCCGTATCAGATATCGGTTTCCCAAATAGGTTCTCACCACTGCAGGGGACATCTAGGAGCTTTTCCTGTACTCACTATTCCAGATCCAAGGTCTGTAGCCATGCCTGGCGCCGGGTGCCGATACCAGAGGCTGCAACCCTGGCCACAGACTCGAACCCATCGTAGGTAGCCCAGGAGAGGAATTTGGAACAGTCCCGGATGCCTGCTGCTAGGGACTGGAACTTTTGCAGAGGTTCCCCAGGGAGGTCTGCCAAGAACCCTGAGAGTTCCTGTATCAGGCACTTAAGGTACATTCCAATGTAAAATTCGTATGCCTGTATTCAGCACCTGAGCATGGTGCCCTGGTAACACTTGGGCCCCATGGCGCCAAGAGCCCGGGCTTCCCTGCCAGGGGGAACTGAAGAGTAGGTCTTCTGCATGGAAGACTCAACCACCATCGAGTTGTGGCTTATGGTACCTGGGGCCCTTCCGGACACAATAGATGGCATCCAGGCGCTAAATGACCACCGGCACTGAGGCCAGGGACTCCCACACATACGGAGGAGCAATATTTCAAGAATGGGTGGAACTGGCACAGTGAGAGTCTCCATGGGAGGGGAATCATATTGTAGGATATCGAGCTCCTCGGTGCGCGGGTCCTCCTCCGACTGGATTGAAAGAGCCCAGGCCATGTCATGAACAAAGTCATGAAAGGCCACACCCTCAGGCGAGGAGTGGCGCTGAGGTTCCGGGGGAGACGACTTGGAGGGGACATCCCGGTGTCAGAAAGGTCTCCGGGGAGGCCTTGTCATCGGTCTTCCAGTCGGAGCCCGAAGGCGTTGAGGAGTCAGCCCAGGGGGTGGCTCGAGGAACCAGGCCCTCCCCGGAGGCCCTGGGGTCGGACTCTCAGAAACTCGCTGGAGAGGACCGGAACCCCGAGAAGTGTGATCGAGACCTTGATCGACGCCGAGGACTTACTTGAGGCCAGTAGTGCTCATTGCCAAGTTTGATGCCCGGAGGCTCTCCCGAGGCTGGAGGACCCAGTGTCGGGGCCAAAGATGCGGGGGGGGGGGGGGGGCAGACATCAATGCCAACTGCAAGGCCAAAATGGAGGAGAGGCTCTGCTCCATGGCTGCTATTGCAGCACTTGGTGTGGACAACGAAGGCCTTAGGTCTGACGCTGACATTCCAGAGAGTGCGTCCTCGAGGAGGATTATAGGTTCACGGGTCCAGGTGTGGTCTCCACTGGCCAAGGACTCTTGTCTCCAGACTTTCTGAGGACACTGCTCGGAGTCACCCACATCCCGTCGAGGGACCTTGCCAGGTTTGATCGGAGGCACCTCCTTCTGGACTTTCTTATTCTTTTTGTGAGGGTCTGGGGCCACACTGGAGGAGCCACTGCAGGACTCTGAGGACACCCAAACCTCTCATGAAGGGACGGCTTTGGGGCTTAGTGATGGGGAAGCCGGGGCAGAGTCAGACATTGGGAAGAGCTTCCCCTGCAACTCAGTCTGCCTTCTGTTGATTTTAGGGATCATGGCCTGGCACAGGTTGCAGGTGGAACTGTCGTGATCCAGGCCCAGGAAACGGATGCAGCAGTCGTGAGTATTAGTGACTGAGATAGTCTGACTGCAGCGGTCGCATTTCTCAAACCCACCGGGAGTCATGGTGGGAGCACACCCGGCCGGGGTCGAAGATCCCCAGATGAAAAATGGTGTGAAGGCCGGTCGAGGTGGACCCTCGAGGAAACATGGGGAAAAAAGGTAGCCGAGATTGGCACCGGTGGTGCCGCCTCGAGTCGGAAAGGGAACCGGTACACAAACTGGACAAAGGGAAGGAATTAAAGAACTTTTTCTGGGAGAATAGAAGACCATGTCCGTTAGGCTCTGTGGAAAAAAGGAGACTGAGCAAAATGACACCCTTGGGCGGGAAGGGGATCACACATGCGTGGTAGTATTCCCAAAGGTTTTCTTTGAAAGCTGGGGAAATGCTCCACATGGGCTCCGTCGGTGCCGACGTCACCCATATGTGAGGACTGACTTCCTGCTTGTTCCTGCAGAACAATTAGATTGATGGTACTATGAATGGGGAGATAGAGCTGGGCGCCTGTTAGCCCAGAAACTCAAGAGCTGGGAGGTGGCAGCCACCATCACAGGTATTAAGAGAAGGGAGAACTTCTGCGAATGGAGAAATTTATTGGGGAGCATTTCTGCCAGTTCTATGAAGAACACTATAAAACTCAAAGAGGGCAGATGGGAAAGAAGGGAACACAACAAACCATCAACAAACCATCAACAAACCACGGGAATTATTTCGACTAGTGAAAACTCTAACCAAAACAAACCAACCAGAACAGCGGAGTGATACTATTCAACCCCAAACCCTAGCAAACTACTACGAAAGCAAGCTGACCACAACATCAACCACACTATGTTTTCCCAAGCCCCATTTGAAAACTGTAGTGAAGCAAGAACAGATGTGGAATGATTTTCACAAAATTGATGATAAACAAGCGGTTGAAATAATAACCAGTATCAATACCACCACCTCCCTGCTTGATCCCTGCCCAGCTACCTGGATCAAAGCAGCAAAAAAGGACATTGGCCACCAAGTCTCACACATTGTGAACCAATCACTTTCACAAGGAATCATGCCTAACCAACTCAAAAAGTCTATAATTAGACCGATACTAAAAAACAACTCGCTAAACAAAGAAGACCCATCTTCTTACCGCCCAATCTCCAGCATATCTTTTTTAGCAAAGATCATTGAAAAAGCAGCCCTCATCCAACTGCAAGAACACCTTGATGACAACGAAACACTGGACAAACAGCAATACGGATTCAGGAAAAATCATGGGGTCGAAACCCTTCTTTTGGCCCTGTTTAACAACCTCCTTAAGGGTCTGGAAGACAGGAAGAAAATGTTTATCCTCATTTTCATCGACATCTCCGCTGCATTCGACACTGTCCATCACCTAACCCTCCTTAACAAGCTGGAATCAATTGGAATCTTAGGAACCGCCTTGAAATGGTTCTCCTCCTATATAACAGACAGAAAGCCGCAGGTCCAATTCAACGGAGAAAAAGCCGAAGCCTTCACCCAAACTCAAGGCCTACCACAGGGTTTGGCACTCTCGGCACTACTTTTTAACATTTACATGCAGCCCCTCAGTGAAATATTCAGGAAATACGGCATCAACTACCACATATACGCAGACGATATCATGTTGTACACCCAACTAGAGACCACTGACCCGAATTACGACCAGCTTGAAACCTGCATGGGAGAGATGTTGGGATGGCTAAAGCAAAACAACATGTCAATTAATCATAAGAAGACTGAAGTAATGTTTATGTCCAGTAAAATGGACTTTGAACCACCTCCAGCAATCACACTGTGCAATAATACTTACAACTCGAAGGAAGAAATAAAATATCTAGGAGTCACAATCGACAGCAAACTGAAAATGGAAAAACACCTCAGCAACACCAACAAAGCCATCTTTCACAAGCTCAGAGTACTACGACCCCTGAGGAACGTACTGGATTCGTGCGATTTCCGATCAGTTGCACAAGCACTCATCATGCCCCACCTTGACTACTGCAACGCCATCCTGCAGGGTCTACCAAAGAAAACCACTAACATATTACAACTGGCACAACACGTAGCAGCAAGGATCATAATGAGAACAAGCGTCACTGAGCATATCACACCTGTATTGATGGAACTGCACTGGCTCCCAGTTGCTGCCAGGATTCAATACAAAACATTGGTAACGACATTCAAGTTAATTCAAAACCTGGCCCCCTCATTCCTCTCCACCCTGATCGCCATACAACCTACCACCAGAAGCAGGAGAACCATAAACTCAGACATACTAATAGTCCCAAACAGCATTAGGCACGTAAAAGTCAGTACTAGTCGCAGAGCGTTCTCCTTCTCTGCCCCCACTTTATGGAACCAGTTCCCACACGAGCTGAGAGCAATTAAAGACATAACCGATTTCAGAAAAAAATTAAAGACGCACCTGTTCAATTGTCACTATATACAGATGTAAATCCAAGAAGATAAAAAAGAGTGAATAGCTGTATGTAAAACTGTTCACCTGTTCAATTGTCACTATATACAGATGTAAAGCCAAGAAGATAAAAGAGAGTGAATAGCTGTATGTAAAACTGTACATAGATGACGGATAATCGCGTGTGTAAATGTATAATTGCTTGTATAAATATATAATCAATTGTGATAGTAATTATGGTCTAAATATAGACCCTAATATGTGTGCTGTGTATTACCCCTGTTCTCTCTATCTATGCCCCAAATTTTCTGTCTTGATTTTTTGACAAATCCCAAAATTGTAATCAAACCGCTGCTGATCGCTGGAAGTAGCGGTATATAAGTTTTTACTAAATAAATAAATAAACACAATATTTGGAAGGAATAATATTGCCTAGAATAGGTGAGGGGGAGAAGACTGCAATGGAAAGAGAGATATGGCGGGAAGAGTTAGAGAGAGTCATTCATGAAATGCCAAACGGTAAATATAGGAGGACTGCAATTCCAAGGGGAGGAGGGAGGGTTGTGAGGACTGATTCCTGCTGTCCCCGGAGAACACCTGTTACAGGTCACGATCACGGCCCTTTGCCACATTCTACGGGAAGAGTAAATTCTGCACAAATTCTGCATTGCGCAGTTGTGCGAATTTCCCCAGATATAATAGTATTAAGCATTTCATATGCGCTTGTACTGTAAAGTTTCCTGCTTCCATCAGGAGGGGAAAATAAACAGGCTCTTGTTAAGCAATATTCAAGTTCATTTTGTCTGCTGTATTTCACTGCATGCATTTTGTAAACTGTTCAGGTTTTAATATTTGAATTTTTAACAAAGTTTGGCAGATTGGTGTTAGAGAATTTATTTTCTCAAATAAGAATATCTTTGTCACCTTTCATCCTGAAAGCATTTTATTAGTCCAGTGCTTGATCACCCAGTAGACAAGAACTTTATTGATTGCATTTGCTTAATGCAGCCCCCGTAATGAGAATAGCATGCTGTCCCTGAGATATGGATGAAAAGGTGATCATTTTGCAAGGCTTGATTGCCAGAAGGGACAGTATTGGAGTTATGGAAAATTACAACCAGCAGTTTGCAGCTCTGAAACTACTGAGGGAAGAGGCTAAGACAGTGCAGTTAAAGCAGGGTGTGGTCTGCTGTAAGCTCTATCAAGCTGTTAGATGTGATTAACAGAAACACAGTCTGAGGTGGAAGAACTCGAATATGGGAGAAAAATAAAAGGAAGAGGCTGAAGGGAAGCAATAAGTTTCAATGTATTTACTCTCGTTTTAATGTACTCAACTTAAGCTACAATGTAACCGCTTTAATAGAAAGATAAGGTGGTGTAAAAAACTTCTTAAATAAATAAATAAAGAGGAGGGAAAGGTGAAGAAGAACGGGAGAGGAAAAGCAATGTAAACAATGAAATACCCATCCTTTCTCCAGGAACAAGCAGGAAGTCAATCCTCATATATGGGTGACATCAACGCCGACGGAGCCCACACAGAGAAAATCCCCAGCTTTCAAAGAAAGCCTTTGGGAGTTGCTACCACACATGGGTGATCCCCTTCCCGCCCAAAGGAGCCATCTTGCTCAGTCTACTTTTTTCCATGGAGCTATTAACCTTTAAAAAGGAGATAGAGCAGCTTTTAAACTAGATATTAGGGGAAAGCCGACAGTTGCCCAAGAGCGGATGGTTCGGAAGAATGTATCTTTGAAGGATACTACCAAAAGCAGAGAGGTTCCACAAAAGAGTAAACTAGCCCAAATGCCCTCAAGTATGGAGCAGACAGAGCTTAAAGATCCCAAATTACCCATGTCTAACAATAACCAAATTAATATGAATAAAATACATTCTCTAAAATGCTTGTATGCAAATGCTAGAAGTCTAAAAAATAAGATGGGAGAGTTAGAATATATAGCACTAAATGAAAGGTTAGATATGATTGGAATATCAGAGACATGGTGGAAGGAGGACAACCAGTGGGACACTGTGATACCTGGGTACAAACTATATCATAATGATAGAGCTGATCAAATTGGTGGAGGGGTTGCTCTCTATGTTAGAGAGGGCATTGAGTCAGAAAGGATTAAAGTTTTGCAGGAAACAAAATCTGCTGTAGAATCTATCTGGATTGAAATTCCATGTAAAAGGGGGATGGCGATGGCAGTGGGGGTGTACTATCGACCGCCTGGCCAGAATGACCAAATGGATGATGAAATGTTCAAAGAAATCAAGGAAGCTAACAAAAGTTACAGTGCAGTAATAATAATGGGTGATTTCAACTACCCCGGTATCGACTGGGTCAGTGTCACGTCAGGACACGCTAGGGAGATAAAGTTCCTAGATGAAATAAATGACTGCTTCTTGGAGCAGCTGGTTCATGAACCGACCAGAGGGGAAGCCATATTAGACCTAGTCCTTAGTGGAACACCAGATCTAGTGCAAGAGATAAGGTTGTTGGGGCCACTTGGCAATAGTGATCATAGCATGATTGCCTTTGATTTAATTAGTGGAGGAGGGATAGTAAGGAAATTCACAGTACTACCTTTTAACTTTCGAAAGGGAGACTATGATAAAATGAGGAAAACAGTTAAGAAAACACTAAAAGGAGCAGTTGCAAAGATTAAAGACGTACATCAGGCTTGGCTGTTGTTGAAATATACTATCTTGGAAGCCCAGACCAGTTGTAATCCACGCTTTAAGAAAAGTGGAAGGAAGTCCAAAAAACTGCCAGCATGGTTTAAAGGTGAGGTCAGAGAGGCTGTTGCCAAAAAAGCATCTTTCAGGAAATGGAAAAAAGAGCCAAATGATGAAACCTGGAAACAGCACAAGCACTGGCAAGTCAAATGCAAGGCATTGATAAGGCAGGCAATGAGAGAATTTGAGAAGAAGCTTGCTGCGGAAGCAAAAACGTGAAATAAAGACCTTTTCAAGTACATTCGTAGCAAAACACCTGTGAGAGAGTCAGTTGGTCCATTAGATGATAAAGGGGTTAAAGGCGCACTAAGAGGCGAAAAGGCGATAGCGGAGAGACTGAATGAATTCTTTGCTTCGGTCTTTACTGAGGAAGATGTAGGGATGTTACCCATGACTGAAGTGGTATTTAAAGGTGCGGAAGAATTGAAGGAAATATCGATACATCGGGAAGATGTCTTACAACTATTAGATAAACTGAAGAGTAGCAAATCACCTGGGCCGGATGGTATACATCCAAGGGTGTTGAAAGAACTGAAATATGAGATTGCAGAACTGCTATCAGTAATCTGTGAACTATCATTAAAATAATCTCTAATACCTGAAGATTGGAGGATCGCCAATGTAACACCAATTTTTAAAAAGGGTTCCAGGGGTGATCCGGGAAACTACAGACCGGTGAGCCTGACGTCAGTACCGGGAAAAATGGTAGAAACCATCATAAAGAATAAAATTACTCAGCATGTAGATAGTCATGACCTAATGGGAGACAGCCAACATGGCTTTAGACAAGGAAGATCTTGTCTTACTAATCTGTTATGTTTTTTTGAAGGAGTGAATAAATAGGTGGACAAAGGTGAGTCGGTTGATATTGTGTATCTGGACTTTCAGAAAGCCTTTGACAAGGTCCCTCATCAGAGACCTTTGGCAAAACTAAAGAGTCATGGGATAGGAGGCAGTGTACTATTGTGGATCAGGAACTGGTTAAAAGATAGAAAGCAGAGGGTAGGGCTAAATGGCCAATTTTCCCAATGGAGAAAGGTGAATAGTGGTGTACCCCAGGGATCTGTGCTGGGTCCGCTGCTTTTTGACATATTCATAAATGACCAGGAAAGTGGAATAACGAGTGAGGTTATCAAATTTGCAGATGACACAAAACTATTTAAAGTTGTTAAAACCCAAGAGGATTGTGAAAAATTGCAAGAGGATCTTGATAAATTGGAAGACTGGGCATCAAAATGGCAGATGAAATTTAATGTGGACAAGTGCAAGGTTATGCACCTAGGGAAGAACAACCCAAACTATGGTTACACGATGGGAAGAACAACCCAAACTATGGTTACACGATGCAAGGTTCCACATTAGGAACCACCACCCAGGAAAAAGATTTAGGTGTCATTGTGGATACCATGTTAAAACCCTCGGCCCAGTGTGCAGCGGCGGCCAAGAGAGCAAATAGAATGCTAGGTATGATAAGGAAAGGAATGGAAAATAAAACAAAAGATATTATAATGCCTCTATATCGTTCCATGGTGAGACCACACCTTGAATACTGTGTGCAATTCTGGTCGCCGTATCTTAAAAAGGATATAGCGATTTTAGAAAAGGTACAGAGAAGAGCCACCAAAATGGTAAAGGGGATGGAAGGATACTCCTATGAAGAAAGGCTAAAAAGGTTAGGGCTCTTTAACCTGGAAAAGAGACGGCTGAGGGGAGATATGATAGAAGTCTATAAATTAATGAACGGAGTGGAACGGGTAAACGTAGATCGATTGTTTACCTTATCAGAATATAGAAAGACTAGGGGACATGCAATGAAGCTACAAGGTAAACTATTTAAGACTAATAAAAGAAAATATTTTTTCACTCAACGTGTAATCAAACTTTGGAATTTGTTACCGGAGGATGTAGTAAAGGCTGTTAGTGTAGCTGGGTTTAAAAAAGGTTTGGACAAGTTCCTGGAGGAAAGGTCCATAAACCATTATTAAGAAGTGACTGATGATATCAATGCTTGACCCAGTACAAGCATTGTGGAACTTGTGTCTCTTGGGGAAACTGCTAGGTACATATGACCTAGATTGGCCACTGTTGGAAACAGAATACTGGGCTTGATGGACCTTGTTCTGACCCAGTATGGCATATCTTATGTTCTTATGTAGATACTCAAGTAACGCATCTACTGGAACGGAAAAAACAATTAAGTTCCTTCTTTGAACACCAGATTGAGAACCTTCTCCATTTAAAAGCGTAAGCATGCCTTGTGGAAGGTTTCCTGGAGGCCAAAAGGATATCTTTAACCTGTTGCGAGAGGTTGATATCCTGGAGCTCTAAGCTCTCAGCAGCCAGGCCATCAGGTGCAAAGACTGAGGGTTCGGGTGCAGAAGCGTCCTGTTCTCCTGGGATAGGAGATCAGGAGCACATCCCAACTCCAGAGGTTTGGCTTGAGAGAGTCATAGAAGCAGTGGATACCACTTCTGTCGTGGCCAGCATGGGGCTATGAGGATCATATAGCCCCTGTCTCTCTGAAGCTTGAACAGAGTCTTGGGAATGAGGGGAATGGGTGGGTAGGCATATAGGAAGTCCTGACACCAGTGGAGGTGGAAAGCATCCATTGCCTGACTGTTCTGAGCAGGAATTCTGGAACAGAAGCAGGGAAGTTTGGCATTCTGAGGACTTGCAAACAGATCTATATCTGGTGTTCCCCAGATTTGAAAGATTCAAGCAATTTGCTCTGAATGGAGAGACCATTTGTGTGGCAGTAGTACTCAAATGAGTTTGACTGCCAGGAGATTCTGCTTGCCAGGGAGTTACACCGCTAGTAGGTGTATCTGAAGGTGTACGGCAAAGGACCATAGGTGTAGGGTTTCGCTGCACAACGCCTGAGAACCTGTTCCATCCTGCTTGTTCACACAGAACATGGCTACCTGATTGTCCGTCTGAACTAGAACTGTTTTGGAGCGTAGGTAGTCCTGGAACACTCTGAGAGCATTGAAGATGGCTCTGAGTTCTATGTGAAGCCGAGCCTCCTGCTGAGTCGAAAGACCCTGAGTGGAGATACTATCCAGATGAGCTCCCTAACCCAATATGGACGCATCCGTCGTCAGGGTGGACAGGTGTGGTGACTTATGAAAAGGTGACCCTACGAGGTTTTCTGGTGATTGCCACCATTGGAGGGACAAAATGAGGCGTGCAGAGTTCCTGATTTTGTCCCCCCGAAGACCTGATGCCTGAGTCCACTGTGAAGCTAGGGTCCACTGAGCTGCATGCATGTGTAGACGAGCATAGGAAACCACACGTACAGTGGAAGCCATATGACTGAGCAACTGAAGCATTTCTCCAGCAGTTAGGGAAGACTTCATAGCTGTATGAGAAGCTAGTTGAATTATTCGAGCGCAGTGTACCTATGGCAGAAAAGCCCTTGACTGCTGCATGTCTAGAAGAGCCCCTATGAACTCTAAGGTTTGAGATGGGGTGAGTTGGGATTTTGGAAGGATTATTTCAAACCCCAAATGTTGAAGAACCTGCATTGTGCAGGATAGAGCAGAGCTGGCCTCTGGAGCTGATGATGCTCGGATGAGCCAGTCGTCTGAGTAGGGGAAGACAAATACCCCTAGAGTTCTTAGAAATGCTGCTACTACTGCTATGCATTTTGTGAAGACTCTAGGGGCAGAGGTCAGGCCGAAGGGTAGAACTGTACTGGTAATGTCTTCCCTTAAAGAGGAATCGAAGAAACTTCCTGTGTTCTTTGTGGATAAGGATATGTGTATATGCATCCTTTAGGTCTAGAGAACATAGCCAATCCTGACTGGATGTAAGGGAGAAGTGTTCAGAGAGAGATCATTTTGAATTTCTCTCGGAGCAGATACTTATTTAATTCTCGGAGGTCCAGAATGGGCCTGTATCCTCCTGTTTTCTTTGGTATAAGAAAGTAGGGGGAGTAGAAGCCCAGACCTTGTTGGGAAAGTGGTACTTCCTTTATAGCACCCTGAGTGAGAAGGGTGGTAATCTCCTGGCACAAGAGAGTGGTAAGAGGGGGCTGAGAGCTGAACTCTCTTGGAGTGGAGGGCGGGGGCATGCTTTGGAAGTGAAGTTTGTACCCCTCTGTCACTATGGAGAGAGTCCAATGTTCTGATATTATCTGGTGCCATCTTTTGGCAAAGCAACACAGTCTGCCAGGGATGTTGACTGGCTCTGGAATTTCCAGGGATAGGATAGCTAAGTTCTCTAGCAGGAAGTCAAAGAACTTGTGGAGGCTGGGTCTTCTGAGCTGTTTGAGCTCTGGGGGCCTGAGCCTTCCTTTGTTGTTTCGGTTGTTGCTGTCCCTTATTTATTTATTTATTTATCTATTTCTTCTATACCGCCCCTTCCAGAGATCAGGGGCGGTTTACATGGAACAATTGTATACGTTCGTATAACATTACATAGAACAAGAACTTTTTAACTTTTTACATATAACTTTTTAACTTTTTACATAAAACAGAACAGTAAGTTGTTAAAACTATTTACAGGGTGTATACTTTTGTATACTACTGGATTTACAGGGGAGTGTCAGCGAGCTGACATTGCTATTTATAGATGTTATTTACAAAAGGTTAGGATACATGATTTATGGTGTATAGAATTCCCTTCTGGGAAGCATGGACTGGACAGTGGACAGCATGGGTGTAAGAAGGATAAAACTTCTTTTTCTTGTTGAAAAAGGGTTTCTTAACAGTCTTTTTCTTAGCTGGGTTGGCAGTGGTCCTAGAGAGCCTCTTTAGGGAGGTGTTCTCGGACTCAAGCTGAGCAGCTTTGTCTTGCCAATCCTTGCCAAAGAGGTTTTCTCCCATGCAAGGAATATTCCCCAGCTTATCTTGCACCCACTGTTCTATATCAGATGCTTGTAACCAAGCAATCTGACGTGCCCCGATGGAAATAGCTGAAGTCCTGCTAATACACTCAAAACAATCAAAGGTTGCCCTGTTCATGAACTTGGAAACATTCTGGGCATGTTTATCAAGTGTCAGGAAATCAGCCCTCTTGTTGTCTGGGAGAAGAGGCGCCATTAGTTCCAAATCTTTAGTCACCTCCCGAAGAAACATACCTATGTAGAGTATGTATGAACTTATTCTGGCCGACAACATGGAGGCCTGAAAACATCGACAGCCGAAGGCATCGAGAGTTTTCGCTTCACAGCCCGGAGGATTAAATGAATGTGTCTTAGCACTTTTAATTAGATGCACTGCCGATTCCACAACCATGGAATGGTGCGGTAACTGCGTTTTCTGGAAACTGGGATACTGTGGTACCCGATACAGGTGTTTTCCACATCCTAAGCATGAGGTCATGCAATATCCGATGAAAGGGTAAGGTAGCGGCCTCCTTAGGGGCTGCTGGATACTGAAGAATTTCAAGTTCTTCAGCTCTCGGAGGTCACCATAATAGAGAGGCTCCGAGCCACATCCCGTATAAAGTCTTGAAAAGACGTCCTCTGGAGGAGACAACTGGCATTATGGGACAGGAGAAGGATCTTCCAGAAGAACCTCTCCGATACCGATCGATTCATCGGAAGAAATGGAATCGGAAGACTTGAAGTATCGACGGGCCGGGTGCTCCTGCCCGGCCCGTCAACGGTACCGATTGAAATCGGCATCGGAATGCCTCGGTACTGGACTCGCGATGCTGGACACTGACTCCAGGGCTGGCATGGGTGGTAGTGTGGACAGCGGCGCAATGGTCGATGCAGATACCTCCGGTACCGGCACCAATGGCTGCGGAACCGATTGCAGAGGCTTTAGCGGTACTGAAGCCGCCAGCAATGCCGCAAGACTCCGCTCAATGGCTAGGATATGTTGATGCATGAAGTCAGCCGATGCCTGGGTATCAGTAACCGAGGAGCGGGACATGACCCCAGAACATGGCACCAAGAGCTCTCCAGAGGTGGACACCTCGGGAACATCTTGGGACCCCGATAATGCTTTGAAGGGAAGGACCTCCCGCCGGGGCAGTTTGGCCAGTGTATTCTCCTCTAGGGCAACGCTTAAAGTATCTTGATGCTTAGAAGGAGATCTACCCTTTGAGGACTGACTAGTCTTCGAAGATGATTTGGGTTTTGTTACCTGAGATCCATGGGAGGAAGATGAAGCCCTGGACGACGTTGATGCAACGGACATTGCATCCGAGGCAAAGAGGGTGCCGAGTTTCGCAGCTCTATTATGCAGGCCCCTCTTTATCATCTTGCTGCAGAGAAGAAATTCCGATGGTGAATGGTCTGGTCCCAAACATTTAAGACACCAGTCATGGGTGTCAGTAGCAGAAATAGCGTAGTTACTCACCTGTAACAGGTGTTCTCCAGGAGCAGCAGGAATCAGTCCTCACATATGGGTGACGTCGGCGCCGACGGAGCCCTCGCGGAGCAATTTTCCCCAGCTTTCAAAGAAAGCCTTTGGGAATTGCAGCGCGCATGCGCGGTCGCCTTCCCGCCCAAGGGTGCCATCTTAGCCAGTCAGATGACATAGCTAAAAAAGACAGCATAAAAATTTGCAAAAAAACTAAAGCAGATGATTGCAACTCCAAGGGGAGGAGGGAGGGTTGTGAGGACTGATTCCAGCTGCTCCTGGAGAACACCTGTTACAGGTGAGTAACTACGCTTTCTCCAGGACCAAGCAGGAAGTCAGTCCTCACATATGGGACTCCCAAGCTTAAGGCTACCGGAGACCCTAAGCACAAAAATGAGCTCCCTCTAGCTCAGCAGCACAGAAGGAAGGAATCTTCGCTGAATTATTACCCACCGGTAGCCCACATCCGGGATGGAGGGTAGGAGTTGCTCAAACCTCAAAGAGATTACGGAGGACTGCCTGTCCGAAAGCACGGTCCCTGCGGGACTCCCTCTCGAGACAGTAATGAACCGCAAAAGTCTGGCTCGAAGACCAAGTAGCGGCCCGGCAGATGTCTGCCAGCGGAACAGAGCGGAGGTAAGCCACTGACGTAGCCTTTGCCCGAACGCAATGAGCCGTGACTCGACCTTCCAAGGAGAGTCCGGCTGCCCCATAAGCCCAAGTGATACAGTCCGCAACCCAGATGGACAGAGTACGCTTGGAGACCGGGAGTCCCAATTTATTGGGATCAAAAGACACAAAAAGCTGCGCAGCTTTACGGTGCTCCCGTGTACGGTCAAGGTAGAAGTTCAATGCCCTTCTACAGTCCAGGGTATGGAGGACCATTTCAGCTCGGCTGGAGTGTGGTCTGGGAAAGAAGGTCGGAAGTACCACCTCCTGATTGATGTGAAAAGGGGAGACCACTTTTGGAAGAAATTTTGGGTGAGTCCGTAGGACTACCCTATTTTTGTAGAACCGAGTGTAAGGGGGATCAGAAACGAGGGCCTGCAATTCACTTACGCGTCTAGCGGAAGTGAGGGCTATCAAGAACAATGTTTTCCAAGAAAGAAAACGGAGAGAACAGGTAGCCATAGGTTCAAAAGGCGGACAGGTGATCCGCTGCAAAACCACATTCAGATCCCAGTCAGGCGCTGGCGGGCGCAGAGGTGGTTTAAGTAGAAGGAGACCTCGGAGAAACCTCGCTACGAGAGGGTCGCTGGAAAGAGGTCTGCCGTCCACCGGCACATGATGTGCTGAAAGAGCACTGAGGTGAACTTTGACGGAGTTGGACTTAAGTCCCAGATTAGAGAGGTATAGCAAGTACTGCAAGATCACCGACACCGGGCAGGAGAAGGGATCCTGAGACTGTTGGGTACACCAAACGGAGAAGCGACGCCATTTAAGGGCGTAGCATTTGCGGGTAGAAGGTCGCCGAGAAGCTAGGATGACCTCTTCCACCTCTGCCGGCAGGAGAAGGGGAGCAAGGACTACCCTCTCAGCAGCCAGGCCAGTAGATTGAGAGATCTGAGGTTGGGGTGTAGCAGAGACCCCTGATCCTGAGTGAGGAGATCCGGTTGTAACCCCAGAGGGAATGGATCCTCTACCGCTAATTGCAGCAGGAGTGGAAACCACGGCTGTCTGGGCCAGCGAGGGGCCACCAGGATCACGAAAGCTTTGTCTCGGAGAACCTTGAAAAGAGTTCGAGAGACTAGCGGGATGGGAGGAAAAGCATACAGAAGGCTCTCCGACCATGAGAGTAGAAAAGCGTCTGCCGCAACTCGAAGGGGATGTGGCTGACGAGAGCAGAAGCGAGGAAGTTGCCGGTTGAGAGGGCTGGCAAAGAGATCCATCGTGGGGAGGCCCCACTTTAGAAAGAGCTTCTGAACTACCAAGGGATCCAGGCGCCACTCGTGCGGCTGGAGGATCCTGCTGAGGTTGTCCGCCAGGCAATTTTCTTGGCCTGGGAGATAAACTGCCTTGAGAAGAACGCCGTGACTGACGGCCCAAGAGCAGAGCTTCTGTGCTTCCCGACAGAGAAGGAAGGAGCCCGTGCCCCCCTGCTTGTTCACGTAGAACATGGCAACTTGATTGTCCGTCTGGACAAGGACGGACTGGTGAGAGGTCAGGTGGGAGAAGGCCTTGAGAGCCAGGCGGATCGCTCTGAGCTCCAGGAAGTTGATCTGCTGAGCAGACTCCCACGTGGTCCAGAGGCCCTGAGTACGTGCCCCTTGGCAATGTGCTCCCCAGCCCAGGAGGGACGCATCTGTCGTCAGCACCTGGGCCGGCTGAGGCGACTGAAAAGGCATGCCGAGCACCAGGTTGGGCCGATGAAGCCACCACTGGAGAGACGAGGCCAGCGGCTCGGAGACGCGCACTAGGTCTGCTAGGCCGCCTGTGGCTTGTTGCCACTGCTTGCGAAGACACCATTGAGCAGGCTGCATATTCAGGCGGGCATTGGGGGTCACATGGACGGTGGAAGCCATATGGCCGAGTAGTCTCAGGAAGCGCCTGGCGGAGACCAGGGGCTGGCTGCGAAAACGGTCGGCTAGGTCCATGAGCCGTTGAGCCCTGTCGAGCGGTAGGAACGCTCGTGCCTGAGGAGTGTGCAGCCTTGCGCCGATGAACTCGAGATCCTGTGAGGGGAGCAAAGTGGACTTCGCGAAGTTTATGACAAAGCCCAAGTACTGCAGAAGAGTCACCGTGCGGCGTGTGGCGTTGGTGACCTCCGGAGCGGACGCTGCTCTGATGAGCCAGTCGTCGAGGTACGGAAAGACATAGAGGCCGTGAAGCCGGAGATGGGCCGCCACCACCGCGAGACATTTTGTGAAGACTCGCGGTGCGGAGGACAGGCCAAAGGGCAGTACTCTGTACTGGTAATGATTTCCTGCCACCACAAACCTTAGGTATTGGCGGTGGCTTGGGTGGATGAGGATGTGCGTGTAGGCATCCTTTAGATCCAAGGAGCATAGCCAATCTCCCTGCTGGAGGTAGGGCAGAAGGATTCCAAGGGTAAGCATTTTGAACTTTTCCCGCACGAGGAACTTGTTGAGGTTGCGCAAGTCCAGGATGGGTCTGAGGCCTCCTGTCCTTTTTGGTACTAGAAAATACCTGGAATAAAAGCCTTGAGCTCTCAGGTGGTGGGGCACCGGTTCCACCGCCTGTTCCTGTAGAAGACCTGCTAACTCCTGAAGGAGTAAGTCCCTGTGCAGAGGGAGTCGTGGAGGTTCTCCCGGGAAATAGGAGGGAGGGACCTGGTGGAAGTGGAGAAGATAGCCTTCTCTTACGACTTGAAGCACCCAGGCATCTGAAGTGATGCTGGACCACCTGTGGGCGAAGTGAACCAGCCGGCCTCCGGCGCTGGGAGGGGCCAGCGGAGGGGGAGAGGCTATGCTGAAGGAGTCAAAAGCCCCCACCCTGCTGAGCAGGGGCTGGTGGTACAGGCTTGGGGGCTTGCTGCCTACGGGACCCGTTACCCCGTCCCTTGGCCTGCTGGCCCTGTTGGGGAGCTGCGGGGGCCTGATATTGGGGGTAGTGTTTATAGGCAGCCGCCTTTCTCGGGTAAAAGGACTTCTTTCCCGAGCCCTTCTTTTTCTGGGAAGGGGCGGAGGTCTTCCTAGAAAGCCTAGTCCTGGTGAGAGTCTCCGTCTCGATCTGTGCAGCCTTTTCTGCCATAGGTTTGCCAAAGAGGTTTTCACCTCGGCAGGGGACATCGACCAACTTGTCCTGCACCCAGGGCTCAAGGTCAGACGACTGAAGCCAAGCCTGTCGGCGGGCACCGATGCCGGCTGCGGCCACTCGAGCCGATGCTTCAAAGCCATCGTAGGCTGCTCGGGATATGAATTTTGAGCATTCCCGAATGCCAGTGGACAAGGCTAGGAACCTCCGCAAAGGTTCCTCGGACAATCCAGCGGAGAATCCGGCTAGCTCTTTAGCCAGGTCTCAAAGATACATGCCCATGTATAGCTGGTAGGTCTGGACACGACACGCAAGCATAGAGCCCTGGAAACACTTCTTACCAAGGCCATCCAGGTTACGGGCCTCCCTGCCAGGAGGCACCGAGGAGTGCATCTTCTGGCTCTTAAGACGATGCATGGCCGATTCCACTACCATGGAATGGTGTGGTAGCTGTGCCTTTTGGAAGCCAGGGCTCTTGCGGACTCGATAGATAGAATCGACCCGCTTGCTCAGGACCTGCGAGGAGGCCGGACTCTCCCACATGCGGAAGAGTAGTCGTTCCAGCATGGGAGGAACCGGTACAGTAAAGTGTTCCCTGGCGGGAGAGTCATACTGGAGGGCGTCGAGCTCTTCGGCTCGAGGCTCCTCCTCGGGGTCCGCCGGGAAGGCCAAAGCCTTGGCCATATCCCTGATGAAGTCCGAGAACCGGGCATCCTCCGGAGGGGACTGCTTCCGAGGTTCGGACTCAGGCGAGTCCGAGGGGACACACCGAGTCCGAAAAGAATCAGGTGACTCTTCCTCTTCAGACTCCCAGACCGACTCCGAGGAGGAATCGGTGGGGTCGGCCCGGAGTCGGCGTCGGCGACCTCGGTCCCGAACGGGAGGCCGAGGGTGACCTCGACCGAGGATCGACTCGAGTTCGCATGGACTCGAGGATCGGCTCGGTCTCCGTGGTCGACTTAGACGTCGACGTCCCGGCGGTCGGGGCAGCGGCGCCAGCAAGGCTAGCGAGCAGTGCCCGCTGCTGGTCCATGAAGGCAGACAGTCTGCTCTCCAAGGCCGTCAACCTGAGTCCGACCTCAGGTGACCCAGCAGCCCCCGACTCGGGCCCCGACGGCGTCGGGCCCGACGTCGGCGGTCTCGGAGGCGAGTCCAGGAGGACCACAGGACTTACCCGAGCAGGCAGCTCCGACTCCATGCGAGGTCGCTTCGAGAGGTGCTCCTTCTCCAAGGACCCGGGACGGCTATCGGGGCTATGCGACCTGGCCCTCGCGGAGCCAGGAGCGTCCACCGACGCCGCCCTCGCGGGTTTCACCTTCTGTCGATGGTCCCCGGAGGGAGAACCCCTGTCGGAGGAACTCCGGCGACGGTCCGAGCTGGAACCTCTGGACGCCGAGGCCTCCGACGAGGTCCGGGTACGGCTGGGGTCAGCGAAGATCCTATCCCGCTGATGCCGCCGACTTCTCAACGCTTTGGAGGACATTTTGCCACAGGCCCCACAGATCATTTCTTCATGATCCGGGCCCAGGCAGCAGAGGCAATTATCGTGTGTGTCAGTTAGTGACATATTTCGGTCACACTGACCACACCGCTTGAAACCACTGGCAGCCATCGGGGGAAAAAGGGCCCCTGCGAGGTCAAAAGACCGGGCTGCCAGTGAAAAAACCGAAAACCAAACTGACTAAATCAGAAAAAAACGAAAAAGGAGAGGACTCGTGACCGGCGTCGCGAGTCCGGGCGGGAAGAAAACCGGCGTCGAACCGAAGGAAAAAAGAGAAATATTACGAATAAAATCAACTTTTTCGCGGGGACAAGACGGGTACGTCTGTAGGGCTCCGCGGAAAAAAGAAGAATGGCTAAGATGGCACCCTTGGGCGGGAAGGCGACCGCGCATGCGCGCTGCAATTCCCAAAGGCTTTCTTTGAAAGCTGGGGAAAATCGCTCCGCGAGGGCTCCGTCGGCGCCGACGTCACCCATATGTGAGGACTGACTTCCTGCTTGGTCCTGGAGAAGGTACTGCTACATTTGGAACACTTTTTGAAACCACTTGTTGGTTTCTCCATTTTGAGGAACAAAGGGGCCTAAGGCCCAAAATGGCGCCTAAGCATCTAGAGGGCAAAGACCCTTAAGGAAAACTTCTTTTTTTTTTTTTTTAAAGAAAATAGAAGAAAGAAAAGAGATACTGACGATACCGGTGCTAGCGTCGACGGGAAGGCAGATGCAACCACCAAAGAAGATGATTTTCTGCGTTGACAGGAATTGCTCCCTGTCGGCTACTCGGAAAACGATAAACTGAGGAGGGAGTGTTAGAAAGGTGGGAAGGCAGCAGCGCAGGTGCAGTGGGATGCTTCCAAAAGCTTTCCTATAGGACGCTGGGGAGCGTTCCTGCGCGGGCTCCATCGGTGCCGACGTCACCCATATGTGAAGACTATATTCCTGCTTGTTCCTAGATATATATATATATATATATATCTAAGAGCCATCACCAATGGAAGGTAGAAAACAGATGCAGCTAGTGTATTTTCTGATCTCCTCCTGGGGCAGACAATTAGCTCTTTCTTTTCTTTAATGTCACAAAATTGGCCAATCTTGGTTATGGCCCTCTTGAGGAAGATCTATTTGTTACATTCTAATTAAGAGACCACTCATGGAGGTTGTGTCTGCAAGCAGATAGTCTTTCTCACAAGTGTATGCCTCTTGGGGTCATCCTTAGTAGATGGCCAAGTTTCATGTCTTATTTTCTTAACACAGTAAGATGACATGTCTTTCTAACTTCTTGGACCGGCAGAACATACCTACCTGATACTTTGTGTGAATTAGGTAAAACATCACGGTTACCTGATTCTCAAAAGTCTACAGAGTTCATCAGAACTACCCGCAGCTACAGAAGATTAATGTGCAACCCCTCTTCTTGGAGATGCCAGAGGCCCTGGATATGAATTGCATACACAGTAGGTAAGCTTCTAAGCCCAGGTAGTAGGCACAAACGTGTGCAATTTGTGATAAGAAATTTTCAGGGTAAACCGAAAATCAAAATGGAATGAGAGCACCAACAAAAGAGGAAATCTTATTTTGTTTATGACACAAGTCTTGAGTGGCTTGGATCTCCTGGAATTTTAGGTTTCACTAAGTTTCTCTCATATAGAGAAGTGCTATGTGAATTATATGAACTCCGGAAAACACAATGGCCAACATTTTTTCTCAGTATGGTTCATTCTATCTTAGGCAACATCTCTTTGGTCTTACTGATGGGTTTCAATGGGCTGGCCTGTAAGTAGCAGGATATTTTCAAGCTAAACAGATTCTAGTGTTAAGTAAGTTTTGGATAGGCATTTTAGAGGGCTTAATTTTTATCCTTTATTCAATCTCTGCAAGGCCAGGTTATCTGAGAATAAGCTTGCCAGTTTACAGAACCTCCTTCTTACAGGGAGGAGGGGGAGACTTTCAAAATAGAATCACCTCTCTTTTCTAGGTCAAGTACCAGTGCAAGGATTATCAAGTGTCCTAGGAGAACCTTCCTTCTAGTGCCCTCCCATGCCACAGTCACCCCATCCATATCCCAGTGTTTCTTCAACTTGCAGCTTAGCTCCCCATTCTATAGCCAACAGAAGAAAGGTGCTAAAAACTCAGCAATTTCTGTGCACAACCAAATATTCCAACAGTTCAACTTCCTACCCCATGACCGGCATGAGAAAGCATAGTTTCTTACATGTAACAAGGGTTCTCCTTAGACAGCAAGAGTATGCAGCCACACTGTATTGGATGACGTACTCAACAGCAGGAATCAGTCCTCACATATAGGTAACGTCGGTGCTGACTGAGCCCCCATGGAAGCATCTCCCCAACTTACAAAGAAAGCCTTTGGGAGATGTCACCACATATGCAAGGTCCTCTTCCTTCCCAAGGGTGCCAATTTGCCTCAGTCAGATGACATAGCTAAAGATGGCAAAAAGGATAGAAAAGCAACTCCACGGGGAGGAGGGAGGGTTCTGAGGACTGATTCCTGCTGTCCCCGGAGAACACCTATAACAGGTGAGTAACTACGCTTTTTCAGGGAACAAGTAGGAAGTCAGTCCACATATGGGACTCCCTAGCTACAGGCTACTGAAAGCCTATAGAAAAACACGGATGCCCCAAGGGGAGACGGGAGCAGTAGCAATTGAGTCTAAGCATACAGACTCCAGAGGGACCCGTGGGTTCAGTGAGGAGCCAACAATCTGGTAGCCTGAACACAGAAGGGTCGGAGGGTAGGAGTTCCCTAAACCCCGAACAGATTATCGAGCAAGGCCTGGCCGAAGGCACTATCCCATCGGGATTCCCTCTCCAAGCAGTAATGAACTATGAAGGTATGGCCTGAAAACCAGGTGGCGGCCCGGCAGATGTCTGTCATCAGGACAGAATGCAGGCTTGCCACAGAGTTTGCCAGGGCCATGACATTGTGCTCTGTGACCCAGTGCTCCTGTGAAAGCCCAGCCTGTTCACAGGTGAAAGCAATTCTGTCCGCCACCCTGGTGGACAGAGTCCGCTTGGTTACAGCCTCCCCCAGCCAATTGGAGACATAGGAAATGAAAAGTTGCTAAGATATGCGGTGGTTCTGGGTTCGTGACCCCTCTTACAATCTAGAGTATGGAGGACGGCCTCCGCCCTGCTGGTATGAGGCCACGGAAAGAAGGTGGGGATTGAGGTGGAATGGGGACACCACCTTCGGGAGAAATTTGGGGTGTGTGCGGAGCATGGTGTTGTTTTTGTATAACCTGGTGTAGGGCAGCTCTATCACCAAGGCTTGGAGCTCACTAATCCTGAAACTGGATGTGAGCACCACCAGGGAGATGACCATGAAAGACACCAAGTGGTAGGTAGCCAGGGGCTTGAATGGCAGCCCAATTAACTGGGCCAGCACCACACTGAGATCCCACACTGCCGCTGGTGGGCAGATGGAGGGTTTAGACAACAGGAGACCACATACGAAGGGGCTGCACCGAGAGGGGTTTTCACTCGATAGGGTGGTGGAGTGCCGCACGAGCACTCAGGTCTACCCTGACAGAACTGGATTTGAGCCCGGATTGCAGCAAATGAAGTAGGTATTGCAGCACCAGTTGCACCGAGCACGAGAATGGGTTCACCTGTCGCTTCGCACACCACCCCAAAATCCTGCGCTACTTGAAGGCGTAGGCTCGTCTGGTGGAGGTCTTAGGGGAGGCCAAAAGGACCTCCTCCACCTCTCCCGAGATGTTGAAAAGAGCAAAGGCTACGCTCTCAGCAGCCAAGCTGTCAGAGACAGGGACCCCAGATTGGGGTGCAGGAGAGAACCCCAGATGTTGCAGGACCTAGATGGTGTGGGCCGTGGCCTGCTGCAACTCGGTGGCCATGTCTCCCTTTATGAGCTAGTCGTCTAGGTAGAGAAATACAAAGGCTCCCTGGAGACAGAGGTAGGCAGCAACTACTGCCAGGCATTTGGTGAAGACTCTGGGGGTGGAGGCCAGGCCGAAGGGTAGAACCCTATACTGATAGTGGCTGCCTCCCCACCATGAATCTGAGATAATGCCTGTGGCTGAGAAGAATGAGAATGTGGGTATACACATCCTTCAGATCCAAGGAGCATACCCAATCTCCCTGCTGGAGGTAAGGCAGCAATGTTCCAAGGGAGACCCATCTTGAACTTCTCCCTCACCAGGAACCGGTTCAGTCCTGCAGGTCTAGGATAGGCCCCCTATTCTTTTTGGGACAGTGAAGTATCTGGAGTAGGAACCCTTTGCTTCAGAGGTGCTGGGGCACTGGTTCCACTGCCCAGTCCTCGAGGAGACCTGCGAGTTCCTGGAGTAGATCCTGGTGAAGGTGAGTCCTGGAGGGCTCTCCTGGGAAGAAAGGGGGAGGTGTCTGTGTCATATGGAAGAGGTAACCCTCAGGAGCACTTGGAGTGCCCAAGTGTCGGTGGTAACACCTGGCCACCAATGGGCAAAGTGGATCAGACGTCCCTCTGTGAGCTGCTGACCTCCTGGGGGTGGAGAGGCTATGCCCAAGGAGTCAAAAACTCCTGCCAGGCTGGGCCGGGGCCTGGGAGCTTTCTGCTTACGAGGGTCATGCCCGTGTCACTTGGTCTGCTAACCCTGCTGCGGAGATGGAGAGGCCTGATACTGCAGGTAGTTTCTGTAAGCAGCTCCCTTCATCGAGTAAAGGGGCTTTTTACTTGGGTCCTTCCATCAGGGAAGGGTAGCGGTTTTCTTGGAGACCCAGATCTTTGTTATGAACTCCGTCTCCAATTCGGCAGCCTTATTGGTCATGGGTTTGCCAAACAGGTTCTCTCCCTGGCAGGGGACATAGACCAATTTGTCCAGAACCCATTGCTCCAGGAGGGAAGACTGTAGCCAAGCCTGGTGTTGTGCACCGATGCCCATCATGGCTACTCTAGCCACAGACTTGAAGCCATCATAGGCTTTTCGAGTCAAACTGGAGCACTCACAGATGTCTTTGGCCATGGTCCGGAACTGCTGTAGGAGCTCCTCAGAAAGACCAGTCGAGAACCTGGGGAGTTCCTTCACCAGATCCCACAGGTACATGCCCATTTACAGCTGGTATGCCTAGATCCAGCCGCAGAGCATCAAGCTCTGATAGCACTTCTTGCTGAGGGTGTCCAGGATGTAGGCCTCCATCCCAGTGACACAGAAGAGTGTCTCTTCTGACTCTTTGAGCTGAAGCAGCTGTGCTTTCTGGAAGCCTGGGTTCCGACGAACTTGATATATCGAGTCGAGCCATCAGCTCACGATTGGCACTAAAACCAGTGTTTCCCACAAGTGAAGAAGCAGCCATTCCAGGATGGATGGGACAGACATTGTCAATGCTTCCCTCGGCGGGGTCTTGTACTGGAGGATCTCGAGTTCCTCCGTGCGAAGGTCCTCTTCCGACTCGGTGGCGAATGCCAATGCCTTCGACGTGTTCCATATGAAGTCGAGAAACGCCATGTCCTCAGGCGGGAATTGGCATTGAGTCTCTGAGGTGGACGGGTCAGAGGGTACATTGCTCTGGCAATGAGTATCCGGGGACTCTTCATCCTCAGACTCCCAGTCCGAGTAATCGGTAGAGGAATTGAGGGAGGGTCGGGCCAAATGATCCAGCCACGAGCCTGGCTTAAGTCACTAGGAGGCTCCACGGCCGAAGTCTTGGGCACTCGCTGGGGAGGACTTCAGTCTTGTGGAATGGGATTGAGACCATTGAAGAGCACTGATTCGAGACTGCATGCTCTCAAGGATCGGATAGACATCCAGGGATGTCTTCGAAGTCGAGAGCCCGGTGGTCTGAGTAAATAACCTGGTGGAGCAGGGGGATCAGGGCCTGCTGCTGAGCCGTAAAGGTAGACAACCTGTGCTCAAAGGCCGCCATTCTGGTCTCCAGTCCAGAAGATTCCGCAACCATCAACGTGTACACAGAGGGACTTGGGCCCGGTGCAGATTCCCCTGAAGGGGAGTCCTCGACAAGGATAGCCTCGAGGGTCTGAGGCTGATAACTGGAAGATTCTTTTCAGGCAACCTTGGTAGACCGCTCCCGCTCCGTGCCCTCAGACGAGCAGCATGGACTGTGGGATCTGGCTCAGGACTTACCTGCCTTCCCGGATCCATCCACAGATGCGGCCCTCAAGGGTTTCTTTTTATTCTTGTGTTCCATGACCAGGGAGCCCCACTCTGAGGATGCACGGCCTCGCTTGGGGCCCGCGGAGTCACCATGGGAGTCCGAGGCCTCAGAGGGGGCCCTGGAGCGCGGTGTCACCGGAGACTCCAGGAAGAACTTGCATGCTGCTGCTGATGGCTCTTGAGGGCCTTGGACTCCTCCTCAAGTCTGAAATTTGGAGCATTTCTTGACCAAGGAAACCAGGGTCCAAAAGTATTCAAGGGGTTCTCCTGATAGAACCAGTGAGCTCCTTCGCCAGGTATCTTAAGTACATGCCCATTTACAGCTGATAGGCCTGGATCCAAGCCATGAGCATCAAGCCCTGGAAGTACTTCCTACCAAATGCACATAGTATGGGCCTCCCTTCCAGGGGGGTTACCGAGGAGTGCACCGTCTGGCTCTTAATTCGATGCATAGCTGACTCCACCACCATAGAAGTTGTGCCTTATGGAATCCTGGGCTCTTAAGAATATAAGCTATATCATACTGGGTCAGACAAAGGTCCATCAAGCCCAGTATCCTGTTTCACAGTGGCCAATCTAGGTCACAAGTACCTAGCAGTTTCCCCAAAAGGCACAGATTTCACGAGGCTTGTATTGGGGCAAGCACTAGGAATCAAGTTGACAGTTCAAAATCAGCATCGTCACCGGGTTCTCCCACATCCTGAGCAACAGGCACTCCAGGAAGGGAGACACGGCACCATCAGTGCCTCCCAAGGAGGGATCTCGCACTGGAGGATCTCCAGGTCCTCAACAAGAGGCTCGTCCTCCAGCACCGCTATGAAGGCAAGTGCCTGGGACATCTCCCTCATGAATTTGAGGAAGACTAAGTCCTCCGGAGAGAACATTCGCTAACGGTGAGGCAGAGAAAGGTCAGTGGGGATGTCCTGGTGGAGCATGGTGTCAGAGGACTCCGCATCTGTTTCCCAGTCCAACTCCGACCCTGAGGAGTCGACGAGCACCCCTCGGTTTTCAGACCGACGGCGCAGACACCACCCGACACCAAAGGTCTGACGGCGTCGTGTCAGTCATTGAGGGCCTTCCTTTGGGGAAATCCTCAATGAGGAGGTTCCCGTGTGGGGCACCAATGACCCAGAGAGACTGGGAGTTGGGCCCCGCTGCGACTCGAGGAAGGCTGTGAAGCTATGTTCAAGGGCAGCCAGAGGACAATGCAGCTGGTCTGGATCCCGACAGTGTCGGGGCCAGAAAAGACTCCCTGGGTCAGGGAGTCCCGGAATGTGATGGAGTCAGATTGCCGCTCTTTCAATGTTGCAGGTGACTCGTCCCTTCAGGGCTGCTTGGACAGGAGCCCCGTCCGTCATCTCCCGAGTCGCGTCGAGGGCTCAGAGTCCGAGTCGAGAAGGACTTACTATTCGACATCAGGTCGGTCCTCGGCATTGAGTCCAGCTGTCTTCTCACAATGGGAACTGAGGCCGGGGTCTCCCACATATGTTAAAGAAGCCATTCCAGAATGGGCACCATGAGTGCCTCCTCAGGAGGAGCCTCATACTGGAGGATCGAGGTCCTCTGCTCGAAGCTCCTTCTTGGAGTTCATCGTGAAGGCAAGGGCCTTTGCCATATCATGGAAAAAGTCCAGAAAGGCCAGATCCTCAGGTGGGGACCAGCGCTGGGCAGGAGGAGAAGGGTCCGAGGGGATGTCTTGGTGAAGACGAGGGACTCATCATCCTCGGTCTCCCATGCCAACCTGGAGATCTCGAGGCTCCTCTAGGACTTGGGCTCACACCCCTACCCTGAATGACTGGGGGTCACGATGCCTTGGAACTCTGCACTCTGAACTGTGGGGCACTAGGCGGAGCGTCCTCGGACCAGGACCAGTGCTGAGGGGTATCTCGAGGCCGGTAGTCCTCGAGGATTGGATCCACCTCTGGGAAAACCCTCGCTGTGCAGGGGTCGGTGGTCAAGAGTGATGACCTGGAGGAACCGGGCATCAGAGCTCGCTGCTGAGCCATGAAGGCAGACAAGTTGCGTTCTAGGGCTGCATCCTGGCATCAAGGCCAGAAGATTCCACAGTCACCGGCGTGGACACCGAGGACCATGGGCCTGGCACAGGCACCGTCAAGGGGGTGTCCTCGATGAGGATGGCCTCGGAGGACGAAGGCCAATCCCTGAATGCTGATGGGATCTTCTCCCATCAGAGCAGATTTGAGGGCCACTCCTATCCTCTCCCTCGGCCTCACGTTGAGGACTCCTAGGCCGGTGACCATGGGACTTACCCACGAGCCCAGTCTCATCACCCAAGGCCATCGATGACATCTGGCTCTTTGAGGAACTGTCCCTCCACGAGGAAGCCCAGATTCAATGCTCCTTGACCTCGAGGCAGCGCAGTTGCCATGTGAGGCCTCTGTGGCGGCCCTTGAGTGCACTGGTCCTGCAGAGGACTCTGGGACTGAGTTGGTCTTGGGAAAAAATGACTCATGATGCTTCTTACAGCTTCGGAGGTCCTTGGGGGTCATCTGCCGGCAGAGACCGCAAGCCGAGGCATCATGTTCCGCCCCAAGGCACTGAAGACAACAGTCATGCTGATCCGTACATGACATGTTATGTACACAATGCCAGCAGGGCTTGAAGCCACTGATCAGCATGAAACACAGCCACCGCAAGGTCAAACTCTACTGGCCCGGACAGAAAGGGTGCAAAAACCCGCGCACAAGGAGAAAATCCTGAAAGAAAAAAGAACTCTAAGAAAAAAACGTGACACCACAGCAAGTGGACCCGGGAGGCAAGAATGGTACTAGTACACAAGCTGGAGAAAGGGAATGGATCCAAAAACTGAAAAAAAACCCACAAAGAAAATAAAAAATCAACTTTTTCCTGGGAGGCGCATGGGGACAGACACACATCCGATGGGCTCCATGGAAAAAAAGAAACTGAAGCAAGATGGCACCCTTAGGCAGGAAGGGGACCACGCAGGCGTGGCACATCTCCCAAAAGCTTTTTTTTTTATAAGTTGGGGGGGGGGGGGTGTTGTTACCGGTGGGCTCTGTTGGTGCTGACATCACCCATATGTGAGGACTGACTTCCTGCTTGTTCCCAGAGAAAGCATAGTTAAAGCGTAGTTACTCACCTGTAACAGGTGTTTTTCGGGAACAGCAGGAATCATCCTCACATACAGGTGACGTCGGTGCCAATGGAGCCCATGTGGAGCATTTCACCAGCTTTCAAAGAAAGTCTTTGGGACATGCTACCATGCATGCGTGGTCCCCTTCCCGCCCAAGGGTGAAATCTTGCTCAGTCAGATGACATAGCTAGGACAGCAGTAAAAACTAAAAGAAGGTAAGGAGGCAACTCCCAGGGGAGGAGGGAGGGTTGTGAGTCTAATTCCTGTTATTCCCGGAGAACACCTGTTACAGGTGAATAACTATACTTTCTCTAGGAACAAGCAGGAAGACAGTCCTCACATATAGGACTCCCTAGCTCCATGCTGCCGAAGACCAAACCAAGACCGGCACAAACGGCGATCAATCAGGTAGCAGTGAGTTGCAGAAGGTGAGTCCCCACTGAGGGACTCTGCAAGACCCAGTGTCCAGCAACACTATCACTCTGGCAGACTAAACAAAGAAGGGTCGGAGGACAGGAGTTGCCTACATCCCAAGAGTATGGCAGAGTACTGCCTGGCCAAAGGCATTGTCCCTGTGGGACTCACTCTCCAAGCAGTAGTGAACTGCGAACCTATAAACTGAAGATCATGTGGCACCCTTGCAGATTTCCGTCACCGGCACTACGCGGAGGTTGATCACTGACATGGCCATTGCTCTCACGCAATGCGCTGTGATCCAGTGCTCAATGGAAAAGCCAGCTTGCTCATAGGTGAGGGCAATACAGTCCGCCACCCAGGTGGGCAGAGTTTGCTTATTAATGAGGAGCCACAGTCTACTGGGGTCATAAGAAATGAAAAGCTGAGGAACTTTCCGATGACTCTGCGTCTGCTGTAAGTAGGACTGGGCTCGCTTGTAATCTAGTGTATGAAATATTAGTTCCTCCCTGACGGTGTGAAGCCGCGGAAAGAAAGTGGGGAGGACCACCTCTTGGTAGAGGTGGAAAGGAGGTACCACCTTCGGGAGGAATTTGGGGTGTATGTGGAGCACCACTCTGTTCTTACAGAACTTTGTATAAGGTGGAAACGCCACCAGGGCCTAGAGTTCGCTCACCCTTCGAGCAGACATGAGTGCTAGGAAGGCCACTTTCCAGGACATATATCTCAGGTGGCAAGAGGCTAGGGATTTGAATGATGGTTTAGTGAGCTGAGAGCACCACGTTGAGGTTTCATTCTGCCGTCGGAGGAGGGGTTCGGACAACAGAAGGCCCCAAAGGAACATAGAGACCAGGGACTGGTTAGAGAGGGGATAGCCTAGGAAGGATGGGTATGGGTGACCCTGTTGGAAGTGCCCCTTTTTCCTGGGGAATAGGGGCCTTTTCCCCAAGGTTTTTTTGCGGGGAAAAGAAGAGGTCTTCTTTGAGAGCCTCTGATGGTTCACCACCTTGGCCTCTATCTCGGCCGCTTTGTCAGCCATGGGTTTACCGAACAAGTTCTCGCAGGTGCAGGGGATATCAAGCAGCTTCTCCTGGACCCACTGCTTGAGGTCCAAGGACTGTAATCAGGCTTGGCGATGGGCCCTGATGCCAGCTGCTGCCACTCGGGCCGCTGACTCAAATCCATCATAGGACGCCCGGGAGAGGAACTTTGAACAGTCCTTGATTCCCGAGGTTAGAGACTGGAACTGATGGAGAGGTTCCCCGGTCAGCCCAGTCGAGAACCCCGATAACGCCTGGGTCATGGCCTTTAAATACATGCCTATGTATAGTTCATAGGCCTGGATTCAGAACCCCAGCATCGAACCCTGGTAGCACTTGAGCCCGAGGGCATCAAGGGCTCGAGACAGAAGAGTAGGTCTTCTGTCTGTTGAGCTTTTGCATGGTTGACTTGAAAACCATGGAGTTATGCATGAGTTGGGGCTTGTAGAACCCCGACCCCTTCCTGACATGGTACATGGTGTCGAGGCACCAGTTGACCACTGGCACCGACGCTGGGTTCTCCCAAATCCGCAGTAGCAGCCGCTCGAGAATCAGCTGGACCAGCAAAGTAATGGTTTCCTTAGGAAGAAACTCGAACTGGAGGATCTCCAGTTTCTCGGTGCGCAGGTCCTCATCTGCCTCGGTTTGCACCGAGAGGGCTCTGGCCAAATCCCTGACAAAGTCGTCGAAGGCACGTCCTCCGGAGGAGAATGGTGCTGGGGCGCCGGGTCCAAGAAGGGGATGTTTTGGTGCCGTCTGGTTTCAGGGTAGGCCTCATTCTCGGTCTCCCACTTGGAGTCGAGGGGGGACGATGAGTCCGAGGCCCTGCAACACCGTGCCTTGAGGCCTAAACCGAAGAGCCGGGGCCCTCCCTAGGACCTGGGGCCGAGGACTTACCTGAGGCCGATGGCACTCGGAGCTCAGCTTGACAACCGGGGACTCCCCTGCAGTTGGGGGTCTGGCTGTCGGGGCAGATGATGCGAATGAACCTGCCATCATCACCTGCTGCATAGCCAGGATGGCAGTGGATTCCAAGCCAGAAGGCTCCGCAGTTTTCGGCGTGGGCACAGAGGATCTCGGACCCTGCGTCAGCACTCTTGTGAGTGCATCCTCGACTTAACCCTCACACAGTCTCCGCCAGCTAAGACATCCTTTTTGGGAACTTTGGTGGGCCGCTTCTCAAAATTGTGCGAGTCCCTCCGGGCAGTCTTGCCTGGTTTCTCCGATGGAACGTTGATGGACTTTGAGGATTTTTTCTTTTTCTGCTCGGGTCCGCCGCCGCAGGACTTCGAGGACACTCGGCCCTCTCGGGACATGCTGGGTTTGGAGCTGGGCGTCAGGGAAGCCGGTGCCAAGTTGGACCAGGGGAATATCCTTCCCTGCAACTCGACCTCTTCTTATTGGTTTTGAGTGTCAGTCTGGCATAGGCAGCAGGAGGTGCTGTCATGGTCCAGTCCCAGGCAACATAGGCAGCAGTCGTGGGTGTTGGTGACAGACATAGCTCGATTGCAGCAGTCACATTTTTAGAACCCCCTGGGGGACACGGTGGGTGGGCACCCGGCCGGGGTCGACGATCCCTGGACAAAAAAGGGTGTGAATGCCGGTCGAGGCAAGCCTCGATCAAAAAAATGGGGAAGGAGCCGAGAACACGGCCGTGCCAGGCGCCAGCTTGAGGCGGGAAGAGGAACTGGTACGCAATCTAGGAAAGCAGGGTTTTTAGGATATTCTTAAGATTTTTTCCAGGGAAACTGAACCAACGTCCGTTGGACTCCGCAGAAAAAAGGAGAGAGCAAGATAGCATCCTTGGGCGGGAAGGGGACTACGCATGCGTGGTAGCATGTCCCAAAGGCTTTCTTTGAAAGCTGGTGAAATGCTCCGTACGTGCTCTGTTGGCGCTGAGGTCACCCATATGTGAGGACTGACTTCTTGCTTGTTCCTGGAGAAACAGTCTTCCACATGAGGTGTTTTAGGGAGGCAGACTTCAGTGGCTCAAATGGTGGTTTCATGAGTGCAGAGAGAACCATGTTGAGGTCCTATGCCAGTGGAATTGGTCTGGTTGTCAGCTTTGTGTTCATCAGTCTCTTCATCAATCTAGTCACTACCAGATGCACTGATATGGGCTTCCCTTCAATGGTAGGTATGGAAGGCCGCGAAGGCCAACAGATGATATCTGAGTGAGGTTGTCTGGAGTCTTGAGTGGGATAGATGCAGCAAGTATGCAAGGACCTGGCTGCCCAGACAGAATATAGGTTTGAGCTCATATGCCACAGCCTAGCAAGTGAAGCATGCCCATTTCTGCTGATAAAAACATTGTGTAGCTGGTTTGCTTGAGGAAGAGATGATGGCCAGGATGTCAACTGGAAGGGAAAGCACAGTTACTTACCTGTAACAGGTGATCTCTGGGAACAGCAGGAATTAGTCATCACATATGGGTACGTCGGTACCGACGGAGCCCGCGCGGGAAAGCTCCCCAGCTTTTCAGATTAAAAGCTTTTGGGGCCTCCCACTGCACATGAGCGCTGCCTTCCCACCTTCCTGACCAGCTCTCGTCAGTTCGAGTTTAAAGCTGAGACAATAGAGAGAGAGGACAGGAAGATAGATAGATAGAGATACAACTCCTAGGGGAGGTGGGTGGGTTGTGATGACTAATTCCTGCTGTTCCCAGAGATCACCTGTTACAGGTAAGTAACTGTGCTATCTCCAGGAACAAGCAGGAATAAGTCATCACATATGGGGACTCCCTAGCTAAGATGCCTGGGAGATCCCCCTCCAAGGGTAAACCATCTTCGCATGGATCTCAGGCATCCATCCAGGGAAGGTGGGCAGGAGTTGTTTAAGTATGAAACAGGTGTTTGAGGACAGCCGACCAAACAAGGCATCCCGGCGGGAGTCCTTGTCCAAGCAGTAATGGGCTGTGAAGGTATGAACCGAGGCCCAAGTGGCTGCTCGACAGATCTGATCTATGGACACAGAGTGAAGATGAGCCATAGAAGTGGCCATGGCTCTCACATTGTGAGCTGTGACATGGCCCTCCAGAGAAATGTTCTTACTCTGGTAAGCAAAAGAAATACACTGAGCGATCCAATTGGAAAGTGTACGCTTGGTGACTGGAAGTCCCAAATGAGAAGGATCAAAAGCCACGAAAAGTTGGGAAGACTTTCGATGTGGTTGAGTCCTGTTGAGGTAAAAGGCAAGAGCTCTTTTACAATCCAGAGTATGAAGGTTCCTCTCTGCACTGGATGCATGAGGAGCCGGGAAAAAGACAGGTAGATATACCTCTTGATTAAGATGAAAAGGTGAGACCACTTTGGGCATAAAGTGGGGATTCGTCCTAAGGACCACCTTATCATGATGAAACCTAGTATAAGGTGGATGAGCCACTAAAGCCTGCAGTTCACTGATGCGGCGAGCCGAAGTGACTGCAATAAGGAAAACAACCTTCCAGGAAAGAAATTTGAAGGAGGTAGAGTCCAAAGGCTCAAAAGGTGGCTTCATAAGCTGACCTAGAACTAGGTTCAAATCCCATGCTACCGGAGGAGGTCGGATGGGAGGTTTAGTTAGAGTCAGGCCTCTCATGAAACGTGCAACAAGAGGATGAGAGGAGACAGGTTGTCCATTTATAGGTTTTAAGGATGCTGCAATAGCACTCAAATGGACTCTTACTGAATTCGTCTTAAGGCCTGCATTTGAAAGATGCAGGAGATAGTCCAAGAGGGAATTCAAAGGAAGTGCTAGAGGGTCAAGACCCTGCTGAGCACACCAAATGGAAAAACGTTTCCATTTGAAAGCATAAGAACGCCTCGTGGAAGGTTTCCTAGAGGCATGAAGGATATCTGTCACAGGTTGAGAAAGATTAAAGTCTTGAAGACTTAGGCCTTCAGTAACCAAGCTCTGAGATGTAGGGATTTGGGGTTTGGGTGCCACAAAGTCCCCTCCTCCTGAGACAGAAGGTCTGGCGCAGCTCCCAGGTCCAGGGAGGATCCCTGGGAGAGATGCAGAAGTAGAGGGAACCACACCTGGCGTGGCCAGCGGGGAGCTATGAGGATCATAGTCCCGTGATCCCTCTGGAGCTTGAACAGAATCTTGGATATTAGAGGAATGGGTGGAAAGGCATAGAGGAATTCCTGACCCCAATGCAGGAGGAAGGCATCGTGGGCCTGAGCTCCCTGACACTGAGTTCTGGAACAGAACCGGGGAAGTTTGGCATTCCACGGACTTGCAAAGAGGTCTATGTCCGGGGTCCCCCATTCCTGAAAGATTCTGCGTATCTGGTCCATATGTAGGGACCATTCGTGTGGAAGCAGAACTCGACTGAGTCTGTCTGCACGAGAGTTTTGAACTCCTGGAAGATACACTGCAAGAAGGTGAATTTGATGCTCTCTGGCGAAGGCCCATAATCTGAGAGCTTCGTTGCAAAGCGACAGAGAGCCTGTCCCTCCTTGTTTGTTTATATAGAACATGGCTACCTGATTGTCTGTCTGAACTAGGACAGTCAGGTTGACAAGGAGGGTATAGAAGACCTTGAGGGCAAGGTAAAGTGCTCGCAGTTCCAGGAGGTTGATATGAAGGGTGGCCTCCTGTGGAGACCAAGTGCCCTGAGTGGAGAGGTTCTGAAGATGAGCTCCCCACCCTGTCTGGGAGGCATCTGTTGTGAGGGTTGCTTGGGGCAACAAAGGTTGGAAGGGGGCCCCCAACAACAGATTCTTGGTGGATGTCCACCATTGGAGGGACCAAAATAGACGGCTTGAGGTGAGTATTTGGTCGGAGAGCGCTCCAGATGCTTGAGTCCACTGGGTGGCCAAGGTCCATTGAACTGCTCTCATATGCAGACGAGCGTAGGGCACCACATGTACCGTGGAGGCCATGTGGCCCAGAAGTCGCAGCATTTCCCGGGCTGTCAAATGACTGCTGGACTGAGCTTGGGAGGCCAAACTCAGCAGGCGTTGGGCCCTGACCTGAGGCAGGTAGGCCCTTGCAGTGATGGTGTCTAACTGGGCCCCTATGAACTCGAGAGACTGAGTAGGGATTAGTTGAGACTTGGGAAGGTTTACTACCAGTCCTAGATACTGCAGAAGACGCCTTGTGCGGTCCAGGAAAATTTGGGCCTGGGACTGAGAGGGAGCTCGGATGAGCCAGTCGTCCAGGTATGGGAATATGAAAATTCCCAGGCCTCTTAGAAAGGCAGCTACGACTGCCATGCATTTGGTGAACACTCGTGGAGCAGAGGCTAGACCGAAGGGGAGTACTCTGTACTGGAAATGTTTTCCCTGAAACAGAAATCGAAGGTATTTTCTGTGGGATGGGTGGATGAGTATGTGTGTATACGCATCCTTTAGATCTAGAGAACAAAGCCAATCCTGACTCTGAAGGTATGGAAGGAGAATGCCCAGAGAAAGCATTTTGAATTTCTCCTTGAAAAGAAATTTGTTCAATTCTCTCAAATCCAGAATTGGTCTGAAGCCCTCTGTCTTCTTTGGTATTAGAAAATAAGGGGAGTAGAATCCCGTCCCCTGTTGAAGAAGAGGGACCTCCTCTATTGCCCCCTGGGCAAGGAGGGAGGAGACTTCCTGACCCAAGAGGGCCAGGAGAGATGGGGGAGAATTGAACTGCCTCACCATAGTCGGAAAAATGGAGTTTGTAACCCTCTCTGATGATAGAGAGGGTCCATTGCTCTGATGTAATTTGCTCCCATCTGGGAGCAAAGTGAGCTAACCTTCCGGGTATGGTGAGGGGCTCTGGTTGTTCTAGAGCCAGAAAAGTTAAGTTCTCTAGGGGCAAGTCAAAACCCCTGAGGGGGTGGAGCCTGCTGAGGCGTAGCAGACGCCGCAGGCTTTGACCTTGCCTGTTTAGGTTGCTGACGTTTAGCAGCAAAACGAGGCTGAGAGGATTGTTGGCCAGTATTTGTGGAAAATCTGGACTTCTTGTAATAAGGCCTCTTAAAAGACTTCTTCTTGGCAGGAGTGGAGGTAGACTTAGAAAGTCTATCTAAGGTGGCATTTTCTGCGTCCATTTGAGTGGCCTTAATTTGCCACTCCTCACCAAATAAGTTCTCACCTGTACAGGGCAGATTTCGTAAGCCATCTAGGACCCAAGGTTCTAGATCAGAAGCCTGGAGCCAAGCAAGACGTCGGGCTGCTATAGCAATGCCCGAAGCCCTACCAGCACCCTCAAAGGAATCAAAAGCTGCCCTGTTGGAGAACTTTGAAATATCCAAAAGGTGTTTCACTAAGGAAATGAACTGCTCCCTCTTATCCTCAGGGATAAAGGGGGCAAAATGCCGAACTTTTAGAGTGATTTCACTGAGAAACATGCCCATGTAAAGACTATAGGAATTAATCCTGGCTATAAGCATAGTAGCCTGGAAAATTTTCCTGCCAAAAGAGTCTAGAGTCTTACATTCTCACCCTGGAGGAGTAGAAGAGTGCCTTTTGGTACTCTTTATCTTCTTCATTGCAGACTTCACCACAATAGAATGGTGAGGCAACTGGGTTTTTTGGAAACCAGGAGAAGGGGGGACACGGTACATGGTGTCCAACCTGCGAGAAGAAGGAGACAATGTTAGAGGAGCCTCCCATAAGTCCATCAAGTGTTCTTGAAGGATTTCATGGATAGGCAGGGTAACTGCCTCTTTAGGAGACTTAGAGTATCCTAAAATATCCAGTTTCTTTGATCTGGGTTCCTTTTCAGAGGATGAAGCAATAGAAAGACCTTTAGCCATTTCTATGATGAAGTCCTGAAAGGACAAATCCTCTGGTGGAGACATTCTCCTTTTAGGAGAAGAAGGCTCCTCAGGAAGATCAAGGGAGAACTCATCAGAATCATCAGAGGAGTTAAAATCCTCTGAAGAAGCAGAGTATCCTCTATGTGCTTCCAACGCACGATACGCATACCGTTCGGTATCGACATCGGGCGTACCGGGTATGGGATCGGTACTGGGCAAAAGCCCGGATCCGGCATGCGGAACCGATCTGCGTTTGGAAGACGATGGCCTCGGTTCCGGTATGGAAGCCATTACCGGAACCGGACCCGGTACCGCTGGCTGCGGTACCGAGGGCGTAGCAGCATTAATAAAAGCCAGAATGGCCTGCTGCATGACTTGGACAGTATTGCCCATAGACGCCCCTGCTGCCTGGATGTCGGTACCGGTATGGGCCGGTACCCCAGAGCAGTACAACAGGTGATCTGTCGAGGCCACGCCATCGATGTCAACCTGTGACCCCATGATTGCTTTGGAGGCCGGAACCTCCCGCCGGGGTTTTTTGGCCTGGGCAGAATCCTCGAACTCAGAATTGAGAGCCTCTCGATCTTTAGAAAGAGATTTGCTTTTAGAGGATTTGCCCACTGGAGTTTTGGTTACCTGAGATCCATCCGGAGAGGAAGACCTGGATGACTGTGATGCTTCTGAAGGAAACAGCACATGGAACTTGTTGGCCCGGTTCTGCAATCCACGTTTCGACATCTGGGAGCAGGATGGGCAGTCCGGTATGGAATGGTCAGGTCCTAAACATTTAAGACACCATTCATGGGTGTCTGTAAGAGGAATAACAGCACTGCACTTGGTACACTTTTTAAAACCAGGAACTGGCTTCTCCATGAGGAGAATTTGTGTAGGCCTGAAGGCCTAACAAAGTACCAAGCTGTGCTGAAGAAAAGAAAAATATATATTTTTTTTTCAAAAGAAAGAAAGAGAGACCGGCAGTACCGGTTTCAGAATGGGGAAGGCAGGTACGCGGTCTAAAGAAAACAATAAAATTAACAATTTCTTCAGCGGTGACAGGAACACGACCTGCTGGCTCCGCGGAAAATAAGAAACTGACGAGAGCTGGTCAGGAAGGCGGGAAGGCAGCGCGCATGTGCAGTGGGAGGCCCCAAAAGCTTTTAATCTGAAAAGCTGGGGAGCTTTCCCGCGCGGGCTCCGTCGGTACCGACGTACCCATATGTGATGACTTATTCCTGCTTGTTCCTGGAGATTCATCCATCACAGTACAGTGACTATCCTCCAGGCCGCCAGGGAGAGGCTGCAAAGACTGGGATGTATAAAGTAACCATTGTGCTGCATTAAGAGAAATGGGTTGTCTCCCAGCAGAAGGAGTGGTTGTGCTGCTAAGGCGAGGAGGTGGGGGAACCAAGCCTGTCTCAGCCAGTGTGGAGCGAAGAGGATGACTGTGCCTCTGTCTTCCCTGATCTTGATTATGATTATTGGCAGGAGCGGGAAGGGAGGAAAGGCATATAGAAGGTGCTCACTCCAGGAGATGGTGAAGGACTCATGAGCCCAGCGGTGCGTGTCCGGGTGAATGGAAAAAAATGATGGCCACTTTGCATTGTCTTCTGATATAAAGAGATCTACTTTCAGAGTGCCCCAGGTGTTGAAAAGCCGCCGGATGACTTGAGGGTCAAGGAACCACTCATGGGGATCCAGTTTGTGGCTGAGGGTATCTGCCAGTTGGTTCTGGGTGCCTGGCAGGTAAGTCACTTGTAGAGTAGCATCCAGCGGCCGGGCGTAGATCCAGGTGGCTTCTCGGCAGAAGCATCCCGAACCGTCCAGCTTATGTGTCTCGAAACCTGGTTGTGTGTCTGCACTTGAACGATCTTGTGATGGGCCCCATGCTGGAAGACGGTGAGCCTGTAGAACACTGTCCGAAGCTCCAGTACACTGATGTGTAGTGACTGCTCTCAGGCCGTCCAGGTCCCTTGGGTGGCGAAATACCGCAGGTGAGCCCTTCACCCCAGGGTGGATGCATCGACGGTGAGGGTATGCTGCACTGGAGGGTCCTGAAATGGGCAGCCATGCAGCAGATGCATGGGCTCTGCCCACCAACGTAGTGATCACTGAAGCGCCTGAAAGGTGTGGCCTCGCAGGGGAATCCTTTCTTGAAGTGGCTGAGTATGCTGATTCCAGTTGAGTTTAAGGTACTACTGCAATGGGTGCAACTCTGGGCCACATTAAGAAGCATGGGTATACCAGAACACCTGATCGTTCTCTTGCGCAATCTGTACATTGATCAAGAAGCAACAGTTCGAACGGAACAAGGAGAAACAGAATGGTTTAAAATAAGCAAAGGTGTAAGACAAGGCTGCATACTTTCCCCCTACCTGTTTAATTTATACGCAGAACAAATCATCCGAGAAGCAGGATTGTATGAAGACAACAGAGGTGTGAAGATTGGTGGAAGACTCATCAACAACCTTCGCTATGCTGATGATACCACATTACTGGCTGAAAGTGAAGATGATCTGAAACATTTGCTTCTCACAATCAAAGAACATAGTCTCAAAATGGGCCTGCACCTTAATGTAAAGAAGACAAAGATCATGACAACTGGCATAATCAACAGGTTCATCATTGAAGGAGAAGAAATTGAAATTGTGAACAACTTTAACCTACTTGGATCAACTATCAATAAAGAAGCAACAAGCAGTCAAGAAATCAGACGACGCATTGCTCTTGGCAGAATGGCTATGAAAGACCTAGATAAGATTCTCAAGAGCAGAGATGTCTCTCTCCATACAAAGATTCAATTTGTTCAGGCCATGGTATTTTCAGTAACATCATATGGATGTGAAAGCTGGACAGTGAAAAAGGCAGATAGGAAGAAAATTGATGCCTTTGAATTATGGTGCTGGCGGCGAATACTGTGTATACCATGGACTGCCCGAAGAACAACCAGTCGGTACTAGAGGAGATCAAACCTAAGCTTTCTTTAGAAGCTCAGATGACAAGACTTCGACTTTCATACATCATGCGGAGAGAGGTCATTAGAGAAAGACATTATGCTTTGCAAGATAGAAGGTCAACGCAAAAGAGGAAGGCCAACAATGAGATGGATCGATACAATAACAGCAGCTACAGGTACCAGTCTGTCAACAATGAGCCGCCTGACTGAAGACCGAACACAATTTAGGATAGCTATCCAGAGGGTCGCCATGAGTCGACTCCAACTCGACGGCACTTAACAACAACAACACAGTAGTGCTAGTGACACTACATGGACGAAGGCAGCCATGTGCCCTAGGAGGCGAAGGATGGAGTGCGCCAAGGTCTGCCTGTGATGAGTCAAACTGGTGCTGTCGCTGAAATGTTACGGTAGTGTTGCATGGAAGGTAAGCACTGGCCGTTATCATATCTATACGTGCTCCAATAAAGGAGAGGATCTGCTGGGGCTTCAGCATGGACTTTTGTGCATTGATGATTATACTGTGGCTTTGCTGCGCATGGTCGGCTCCACCTGGGCCCTTGTGGTGGCGGAGACAAGCCAGTCATCCAAGTAGAGATAGACACAATGCCTCTGTCATCCTAGATGGGCTGCTGCTACTGCAAGGCACGTCATGAAGACTCAAGGCGCTGATGAAAGTTCAAAGGGGAGCACCTTGTACTGGTAGTGCTAGTCCTTGAAACGGAACCAAAGATATTTCCAATGATGGGGGTGGATGGATATATGGGTGTAGGCATCCTTGAAGTCCAGGGAAGCTAACCAATCTTAGCGCTGCAGCAGCAGGAGGATGGTACAGATGGAAAAGATAGTTACTCACCTGTAGCAAGTGTCCTCCGTGGACAGCAGGAATAAGTCCCCTGACAAAGCCCATATAGGAATGTTCCCCAATTCCTACTGGAAACTTTTGGGAGACTCTACTGCGCCTGTGTGCCTCCTTCCCACCTGCCACTGCGGCATCATCTTAAAACCAGTTGGATAGCATAACTAAAGCACAATACAACTCCTTGGGGAGGACGGAGGGTTGTGAGGAGTTATTTCTGCTGTCCACAGAGAATACCTATTACAGATGAGTAACTATCTGAGGAGAATGCAAACAAGCCCAACAGGGACAATAACTTGTCTGCGTTATGGCAAAAAAACGTAGTGATCGGAGACCAACTATCTGCAATGGCAGAGACTGTCTTCCTGTTTTTTTGGTAGCCTGGACAGAATAGAAAGGGCCTAGGGGGGATGGAGTTGGATTCTAATTCCCAAACAAATGCTGGAGTATAGATTTGTTGAAGTTGCTGTCACTTCAGGGATTCCTGTCTAGACAACAGTGAAATGTGACTGTGTGGACTGATCTCTTCCATGGAGACTGAGCATAAATTGGCCACCAACGCATCCACAGCTCTGACATTGTGAGTTGACACATGACCCTGAAGGCTCAGGCCTATCTGGGACTAAGCGAAAGAGATGAAGTCTGCTAGCCAAACTGAAACAGCGCATTTGGAAACTGCAGCCCCTAGCTTGCTGGGGTCAAAAGAAAACAAAAGCTGGATGGATCTCCTATGGGCTTTGTTTGCTTCAAGTAGAAGGCTAAGGTTCACTTACAGTCAGACATGTGCAACACAGCTTCCCCAATGTGGGCATGAGGCCTTGTGAAAAATGTTGGTAGAACAGCTGACTGATTAAGATGGAAATCCAATACTACTTTTGGAAGGAATTTAGGCTGATTAAGAAGGACCACTCTATTGTTATGGAATTTAATGTAAGGATGATAAACCAGTAGAACCTGAAGCCCGCTCATTCCGTCTGCTGAAGTGACTGCCACAAAAACGATTCCTTCCAGGTCAAAACTTCAGATGGCAGGAATTGAGAGGCTCAAAAGGAGCTTTAATGAGCTGCCCAAGAATCACGTTGAAGTCCCAAGACACTTTGGAATGTTTGCAGGAAGGATTCCAGAGAAGCAACCCCTGCGCATGAAGCGAATAACTAAGGCTGTATCGAGATGGATGTCCATTCCACATCCTGATAAGCTCCAATTGCACTGAGATGGACCTGGACAGAAATGGACTTAAGTCCAGACACAGAGAGTTGAGTTGCAGAAGATAATCCAGCAGCTTTTGTGTGGAACAGATGAAAGGTTCTAGAGCCTGGTTCCCTTGCCAGACAGCAAGCCTCTTCCACTTGTTGGAAGAAGACTTTGTCGCTGAAGTCCTCCTGGAGGCCAAAAGGAGATTGGCCACACCGGCCAGTAGGTGGAGCTCAGACAACATTAGTTTCTCAACTTGCATGCCATGAGGGCCAAGGACTGAATGTCAGGCAGCTGAAGCAGGAGCAGGAACCAAGGCTGCCGAGGCCACGAGGGGGCTACAAGGATCAACAATGCCTGATCCCGCTGAGCCTTGAAAAGGGTCCTCGCAATGAGAGGGAAGGGCGAGAATGCATAGAACAGGATGGATGACCAGTCCAGAAGAAATGCATCGGGGCTCTCCCTGCTCGGGTGCGGTACCAGCCCACAAAAGCAGGGGAGCTGCGTGTTCTGGGGACTGGCGAAGTGGTCTATCGACGACGTCCCCCAGCGGATAAACAGCCAGCCCGTCACGCCTGGATCTAGCCGCCATTCATGGGGGTGAAGAATTCTGTTGAGTCTGTCTACCAGGACATTTTCCTGACCCGGAAGGTAGGTCGCCTTGAGGGACATCTTCCGCCGGACAGCGAAGGAGCAGATGAAGACCGCTTCCCGGCAGAGGGAGTGCGATCCCGTGCCTACCTCCTTATTGATGTAGAACATCGCCACCAGGTTGTCGGTCTGCACAAGAACCGACCTCCCTCTGAGGTGGTCCTCAAAGGCCCTCAGGGTCCACCGAATCACCTGGAGTTCGAGCAAGTTTATCTGCTGCTGAGACTCCTCGGACGACCACTGCCCCTGCATGCACAGCGGCCCGCAGTGGGCTCCCCACCCTAACAGGGAAGCGTCTGTCGTCAGCCCTGCATCGTGCTGTGGGGTCTGGAAAGGCAATCCCCGCTGGAGGTTGTGGGGGTTTTGCCACCAGCTGAGGGACAGAGGTCGGGAGGAACTCTGACGGGGTCCTGGAGGTGACCGAGGGACTGGCTCCATTGGGCACTGAAACACCATTAAGCTGTCCGCATGTGAAGGCGGGCGTGGGGGACCACATGCACGGTAGAGGCCATGTGGTCCAGGAGACAAAGCATGGTCCGAGCGGTGACCCGGGGAGTGCTTTGAACACAGGCCGCCAGAGCTTGGAGGTATTCGGTGCGATACGCTGGTAAGAAGGCAGTCGTCTGCTGAGTATCGAGGCGTGCCCCGATGAACTCGAGTGCCTGCACTGGCTCGAGGTGTGACTTTGGGTAGCTGACCAAGAACCCCAAGCTTTCCAACAGAAGGATGGTGTGTGACATTGCTCGCCGGGCTTCCTCGACTGAGGAGTCCGTGATGAGCCAGTCATCGAGGTAGGGAAAGATCAGCACGCCCTGACGCCGGAGATGGGTGGCAAATATGATGAGGCACTTTGTAAAGACTCGCGGGGCAGACGTGAGGCCGAAGGGGAGCACCCTATACTGGAAGTGCACTCCCTGCACCCTGAAGTGCAGATACTGCCTATGCTGGGGGTGGATTAAGAAGTGGGCATAAGCGTCCTTTAGATCCAAGGAGCATAGCCAGTTGCCCTGCTGGAGGAAAGGCAGCAAACGCCAAGGAATAACATCTTGAACTTCTCCCACACCAAGAACTTGTTCAACTTGCGCAGGTCGAGAATGGGCCGCAGACCCCCCTGCCTTTTTGGGGACGAGGAAGTACTGGGAGTAGAAGTCCCAACCTTGAAGGTGCGGAGGGACTTTCTCAACTGCCCGTTGGGCAAGGAGCGAGTGTAATTCCTGCTGCAGCAGAAGCTGGTGCGCGGGGAGTTGAATAGGCTCCGCCGGGGAGAAGGGAGGTGGAAGCCTTTCGAAGTGAAGGCGATAGCCGTCTCAGACGACCTGGAGAACCCAGGTGTCTGAAGTGATGGAGGCCCACGACGGGGCAAAGTGGGAGAGGCGTCCTCCCACTGGCTGCTGCGTCGATGGAGGGTGAGGGGCAATGCCAATGGCATCAAAACCCCTGAGCGGGTTGTGGAGGAGCTGGAGTTTGGGCTTTCGGTCCTTTTGGCTTACGATGCCCCTGGCTGTATCTACCCTGCACTAGGGTGGTCGGCGCGGGGGTAGCTGGGTATGGCGGATAGCCCTGGTACTGAAGCCCCTGCCGAGGAAAGAAGGGCTTCTTGGCTGGTTGTTTCTTTCGGCGCAGAGTGGAGGTCTTGCGTGAGAGACGTTTTCTGGTGATGAACTCCATCTCTATCTCTGCAGCTTTATCCTCCATCGGTTTGCCGAAGAGCTGCTCGCCGAGGCAGGGCATGTCTAGGAGTTTCTCCTGCACCCACTGCTCCAAATCCGAGGATGTACAGTTGGTATGCTTGAATGCGACAAGTTTGCAGCCCAGGGCATCCAGGGCTCTCGATTCTCGGCCTGGCAGCACCAACGAGTGTGATTTAGGGCTCTTTTGCTTCCTCATGGCCGACTCCACCACCACAGAGGTATGGGGGAGTTGGGTCTTCTGAAAGCCTGGCCCATGTTGTACATTGTACATCGTGTCAAGGCGCTTGCTCACGAAGGGGACTGAGGCAGGGGCCTCCCACATGCGGAGCAGCAGCCAAGATAGAATAGGAGGAACCAGCACAGTAAGGGATTCCCTGGGCAGGGACTCATACTGAAGAATATCGAGTTCTTCAGCACGAGGGTCCTCCTTGGCCTGAGTGGCTAGGTTAAGGGCTCATGCCATGTCCCAAACAAACAGCAGGAAGGAGGTGTCCTCAGGTGGTGAGCGCCGCTGGAATGCGGGCGGGGCTGGGTCCAACAGGAGATCCCGATGGGTACGGGTTTCCGGGGAGGTGTCCCCATCGACTCCCACTCTGAGAATTCGGTCAAGGAGTCCGAGCCGGGTAGATCACCCTATCCAATGGCCGGTGCCCGCTTGGAGCCGGAGGCCTTGGAAGATCTCGCCTCCGAGGAATGGGAGGGCGAGGACCTTCATGAGGCCTGCGGCTCTCGGGGGTTTCCTGGACGGATTTAGGTGTCTCACGCCCCATGGTCTATGGGCGTAGGTCAGAAAAGATGGCTGTGAACGCCTGCTGGGAAGCAATGAATGCAAAAACGCTGTGTTCCAGCGCCAGCATGCGGGACTCCCACCGGGTCGGACATTGAGGAGGAGAGGGGGTTTCTCACCGAGATGGCTCTCAGGAGACCGGACGCCTTTGATGAAGGCCTCCGCTTCTGTGCGGGATACCTTGCGGGGCCACTCCCTGCCTGACTCTCGGGAGCCCCCGCCTACGACTTCAAGGTCGTCTTCTTTTTACACCGCTCCACCTCAGGGGATCCCTGGTCGGAGTGCTGCCGAGAGTGCGGGGCCGCAGGGGGGGACCCCACCTGGGGAGAGACGACCGAGGGTGCCAACGGGGATTCTGAGGCAGCCTTACAGAAAATGCCTTCGGACCTCTGCTTATGGCTGAGCAGGGCCTTAGAGAACATTTTCTTGCAGAGCGAACAGAGCTCCGGATCATGGTTGGCTCCGAGGCACCGCAGACAACAGTTGTTAGTGTCCGTAAGCGACATGTCCCTAGAGCATCTATCACATTTTTTGAAGCCGGTGGCCATGGGGCAAAAATGGCCCCTGCGAGGTCAAAGACCCATGTGGCCAGCGGTCAGAGGAGAAAAAGGGAGCGAGGCCCGAAACAAAAGATGAAGAAAAAGACTATCCGCTAAAGTTCTAAAAATGAAGAGCAGGGGAGGATGGATAGAGGACCGGTGCAACCAGAAAACAGAAAGACCTGTAGCCCAAAAACGAGAACTTTTTCCAAGGGAAGAGGACGTGCGTCCAAAGGGCTCCGTGGAAAAAGGGAGACTGAACAAGATGGCACCCTTGGGCAGGAAGGGTACGTGGCAGCAATCCCAAAGGTTTTCTTTGAAAACTGGGGAATTGCTCCACGCGGGCTCCATCAGTGCCGATGTCACCCCTAAGTGAGGCTGACTTCCTGCTTGTTCCTGGAGAAAGAACAATTATGAAGCAGAGGATGATCAGACAGCATCCATTGGGCTTCATGGAAAAATGAAGACTGATTTAAGATGGTGACAGCAGCAGGTGGGAAGGAGGTGCACAGGCCTCCCAAAAGCTTTAAATAGGAGCTGGGGAGCGTTCCTGTGTGGTCTCCATCGGGGGATGTCACCCATGTTGGTGGACTCATTTCTGCTTACCCATGGAGAATGCATTTTGAACTTCTCATGTTTGACATGGAGGTTGAGGTTAAGGTTACAGTAAGGTTGCAGAGGTCGAGGATGAGCTGGAGGCCGCCTGACCTTTTTGGAATGAGGAAGAAGCTGGAGTAGAAGCCCTGGTTGAGCTGACACAAGGGAAATAGCTCTATAGCCTTACTTTGCAGTACCTGTTCTATTTCCTGTTGCAAATGGAAAAATGAGCCAGTATCCTTCCACTGCTGGAGGCTTTAGGATTAATTGGGGGTAGAGATGAGAAGTTTATTTTGTAGCCGCTGCGGATGATGTTGAGGACCCAGCTTTTCACGGTGATGGATTGTCAAGCCTCCCTGAAAATTCTGCCTCCCATCGTGAGGTAGTCAAAAGGAGGGATTGGCCTTGCCTATGGGGGCTGGTGCCACTGGCTGTGGTTTTTTCTCCCAGGGGGAACAATGGTTGTAAGCTGGCCCACATTATGTTGCGCTGGAGGATGGGAGTAGGGCTGGAACAGTCTATGTGGGTAGAATTGCTAGAAGTATTTGTAGTCGTATGCCCTGTGGAATTGGGAAGGCTGTCCTCTACGAGACTGAGAGGTGGTTTCTGATGGCTGTGTGGCGAGCTCCCTTACTGTGGAGAAATGGTCTTTTACCCCTGAGATAGCCTCTTGCACTTTGGAGCCAAATAAACTGTCTCCTTGACAGGGCGTGTCAGCCAGGCATTCGTAAAAGTCTTCATGAAACCCGAAATGGTGCGCCAGGCTGATACGGGTGTGGCAGCTGTCTGGGCAACAGAATCATAGGCATTATAGTTGATCTGGATAATATTGTAGAGAGATTTGTGTAAATTATCCTGGAGCTATGCGCTGTCATTGACCTCAGAGGTCCCCAGGTCATCCATCTGCGGGAGATGATCGTGGTGATAGTGGAGAATCTGGAGTTGATGCACCAGGACCTGCATCGCCAGTAGGGCGCTCTGATAGACCTTCCTGCCAATGGCATCTAGGGTCTTCTGTTTCTTGCAGCCAGGAGGCGTCTCTGTTATAAACCGCATTCTTTGATTTCTTTAGGATTGCTTGCAAGACCACAGATTGGTGTGGCAGCAGTTGGTGCTCGAATCCTGGAGCAAGAAGCACCTTGTATATGAGGTCCAGTCGTTTGGAGATGGCATTAAGAGTTGTGCGTTTTTTCCAAATGGAGGTCTGAAGGTCCTGAAGAAGCTGATGCACAGAAAGGGGTACTACTTTGGGGGCGCAGCAGGGGCAAAGGATGGATTGGAAGTCCGGCTTGTTGGTAGGAGGGGTTTGGGACTCGCTGAGGGCAAGTATGTGGGAGATCTTCTGCAGGAGTTTAGGGTATGGCTAATCATTTGTAGACTCGTCAAGGTTTCCACTTTCAGGTGGGGGTTTTGGAAGTTCTTTGGCCTCCATTGAAGAAGCTGTCTCCCAAGGGCAGACTGAGCAAGTTGCTGAGAAGACCTCATCTTTGAGTAGATGGGGCAGTCACCAGTCTACTAGTGAGGGGGAGTGGGCCTGGGGATCCAATGGAGCTGGGGTGCTGACGCTTGGTGACTGTGCCTCCTGGGAGTCTGCTCATTGAAGGATGGCAGCAGTGTCCTGGACGAAGTGTCTGAGGAGACACATGAGGCTTGAGTTTATGCTGGGTTCTCCCTTGGGTAGGGGAGGAGATTCTTCAGGCAATAGGGTAGACATCGGGGCCTCCGGCCACTTGCTACATTTGTTGGGGGGGTCCACGATGGGAGGGGGTTCCTCCGATCTGTGGCGCTTGAGGAAGTTGCTGGCATTACCTGAAGAGGAGGCAGTGAAGCCGTTTTTGAATGCTTGGTCTTTGCTATTGCCTTTGACCCCTGGTGATTTCATTTGGGAGATGGAGCCGGTGGGGAGTGGGTGGAGCTTCTGGCCCAGGAGGAAGGGTCCTGAGCTACCCCAGAGTAAACCTGCACCGAAAGGACGTCTGCCTCTGGCTGCAAGGCCGATTGTCCTGCCCCCCGATTATGCTGAGTCTAGGCCTGATGGGGGAGGGGTGGGGGGAGATCGCGGGTCACGGGACATCCCTGAAGTAGTTTTTTTTTTCTGTGCCCAGAGGCTGCCTTTCACTGCGCAGCACAGCAGACTGTTTCACTTTTTTAAATTTACTCTGCTGTGCACAGGCTTCCATTCAGCATGGGCTTCTTGTCAATGCTGCTGGTGCGATTGCTGGGAAGCACAGTGTCCTGTGTGATCGGAGGGTCTGGTTTGAGCAGCAGCGGTAACAGGTGAAAGCTTGCGATCCCAGGATTGGTGGCTGATCGAGGTCCGTGGCTAATCGGAGGATTGTTGCAGTTGGTGTCCCATGGGTCACAGCTCCAGGCGTCGGGTTGAGACCTGCTGGGCAGACGGGCCATGCATGAGGAGAGGAGTTTTTTGGGGGGAGGGAGGGCTGGGGTCCCGGCGATGAGAGGGTGGACCATGTTGGGAGAGGCATGGACAGGAGGTCTTGCTGACAAGAATTGATGGAGGGAAGAGTCATGCAGCATGCTGGTATGGCAAGAAGAAACAGACTCTGCAGGGCGGGTAGTGGTACGCAAGTTCATAGAAGTCTCAAAGACTTCTCTGAGCTAGGGGAGAGTCTGGCACACCAGGCTCCATCGAGGACATCACCCAATAGTGTGCCTGCATCCCCCTGCTTGTCGCCGGAGAAAGTGCATCAGCTTCCTCTGTTGCACAGGGTGTGTCTCATGAGAATGACCTCACACCACAGAGGAAACTGACATGCCCTTTCTCATTGCAGCTGCAGGGCAGGAAGTTGAGCTGTCAGAATGTTTGCTCATGCTGCACAAGAAATGGATACATTTTAAGGCACCTTTCTGCTGCCAACCAGAGTGTGTATGGCGGGGAGGGTCTCAGCTGCTGGCACAATACTCGCTGCCCACAGAATGTTGACACTCTAGGCAATTTTCTAGTTTTCCTGATGGAAACTCTGGCCCTGGGCCCAAACACCCATCCCTTGGTGCACTCATCTCCTCCCATGGTTTTCAGTACCATCTTTACACTGATGACTCTCAGATCTACATCTCTACACCTGAAATCTTTCTGGAAATCCAGGCCCATCTCTGCTTGCTTAACTGACATTGTTGCCTGGATGTCTCACTGCAGTTTGAAACTGAACATGGCCAAAACCGAGCTTGTTATCTTTCCCCCTAAACCTACCTTCCCCTTTCCTCCTCTCTCTATTTCTGTGGATAACAGTCTACTCCTCTGTATTTCCTCAGCTCACAAACTTAGGGTCATCTTTGCCTCCTCCCTCTCCTTTTCCCATACACATCCAACTGATAGCTAAAACCTGGCGTTTCTTTCTCTGTAACATCAGCAAAACTTGCCCCATCCTTTCTGAACACACTACTAAGACACTTATTTACTCTTTAGTCACCTCCCCTTGCAACCTCCTCCTTGCTGCTTTCCCTCTGACTCAGCTATCTCTCCTTCAATCTGTTCAACATTCAGCTGCACGGTTAAACTTTCTGACAGTTTTGTTATGCTCATATAACCCCTCTTCACAAGTTGCTTCATTGGCTTCTATCCATTTCCATATCCAGTTCAAACTTCTACTGACCTATAAGTACATTCATTCTGCTGTTCCTCACTACTTTTCCTCTCTTATCTTTCCCTACACCCCTCCTCGGGAACGCAGCTCTTCTGGCAAATCAGATCTATCTGTGCCCTTCTCTTCCACTGCCAACTCTAGACTTCAGTCTTTCCACCTTGCTGCTCCTTATGCCTGGAACACACTACCTGAGTCATTACATCAGGCTTCATCTCTGGCCCTTTTCAAATCCAGACTAAAAACTCATGTCGAGGCTGCTTTTGGATCCTGATCCACAGTCTTCTGCTCTCCAACTACGAGGGTTCTGTATCATTCCCCTAGACATATCCTAGTCCCCAGTTGTTGTGCTATCTGTCTTGACTAGACTGTAAGCTCTCATGAGCAAGGACCATCTCTTACATGTTTGTACAGCACTGCATTCGCCTTGTAGTACTATACAAATGATCAGTAGTAGTAATCCCTGGTTTTTACTGTGTGGCAGTACAGGGCTTAGAGCACCTTTCATCTTGATGGTAAGGCCTTGAGTCCCACTGCCTGAAAAGAGTAGTTACTCACCTGTAACAGGTGTTCTCCAGGAGCAGCAGGAATCAGTCCTCACTTATGGGTGACATCGACAGACACAGTAAAGGACTCCTTCGGAGGAGAGTCATACTGGAGGGCCTCGAGCTCTTCAGCTCGAGGCTCCTCCTCGGGGTCCGCGGGAATCGTCAAAGCCTTGGCCATGTCCCTGACGAACTCCGAGAACCTGGTGTCCTCCGGAGGGGACCTACTCCGGGGCTCGGACTGCGACGAGTCCGAAAAGTATCGGGGGACTCCTCGTCCTCCGTCTCCCATGCGGACTCATCCGAAAAGGAGTCGGGGGGCTCCGACCGCACGCCGAAGGCACCGGCGTCAACGCCCTCGGTTCCGAGCGGGAGGTCGAGGGTGACCGTGACCGAGGATGACCTCGAACCTTCATGGTCTCGAGTATCAGCTCGGTCTCCGGGGTTGACTTAGACATCGATGTCCCGGTGGTCGGGGCAGATGCACCAGCGAGGCTGGCCATCAGTACCCGCTGCTGATCCATGAAGGCAGACAATCTGCACTCCAAGGCTGTCAGCCTGAGTCCAAGCTCAGGAGACTCAGCAGCCACCGACTCGGGCCCCGGCGGTGCCGGGCCCGACGTCGGCTCCCTAGGAGAAGAGTCCACGAGGGCTCCGTTTCCACACGAGGTATCTTGGATGGCTTCTCCTGCTCCAAGGGCCCGGGACGGCGGTTGGGGGTCCGAGACCTGGCCCTCGAGGAACCAGGGACCTCCTCCGACGCCGCCCTCATGAGCCGTTTCTTCCTCTTATGTTCCCGATCGGGGGACCCCCTGTCCGAGGAACCCCGGCAATGCTCGGGATCAGATTCCTGAGACGTCGAGGTCACGGACGAGGTTCGGGCCCGGCCGGAGGCAGAGTCAGAAAAAATCCGTTCTTTCTGATGCTGGCGGCTTCGTAGTGCCTTGGTGGACATTTTGCCACACGGGACACAGACCTTAGGATCATGATTCGGTCCGAGGCATTGAAGGCAGCAGTCGTGTGTGTCAGTGAGAGACATCAGTTTCTTGCACCGATCACACTTTTTGAAACCACTGGAAGCCATCGGGGAAAAAAGGGCCCCCGCGAGGTCAAAGGACCGGCCTTCCAGGGAAAAGACAAAAAGGGCGCGAACGCCAGCCACGAAAGGCAAAAACTGAAAAATAGAAGACAGGCTCGATACCGGTGTACCGAACCCAGCGGGAAGGGGAACCGGCGTCGAACCGGAGAAAAAGTACAATGAAATAGCAAGAAAAAACGTCAACTTTTCCAGGTGACACGGACAGACGTCCGGTGGGCTCCATGGAAAAAGAGAGACTGAGCAAGATGGCACCTTTAGGCGGGAAGGGGACCGCGCATGCGTGCAGTATTCCTAAAGGCTTTCTTAGAAAGCTGGGGAAATGCTCCGCACGGGGGCTCCATCGACGTCGATGTCACCCATAAGTGAGGACTGACTTCCTGCTTGGTCCTGGAGAAGGAGTTAGTCCTGGTGGGTTTCTTTGAGGAATAAAGGGTTTTTAAAAGGTGTCCACTGTGAAATGCCTAACACTTGGTGATTATTTTTGACAATAACACTTAGAAGTGGCAATGGATAGGTCTGAAGTGTGGAATAGCAGCTTTTTCATGAGTTCCACTGTTGCCTTAATTTTATCGCCAGACTTCCACTACTGCAAGACATATCTACAAGACTTTTCTACATATTCTCATGAAAACCAGAGACCAAAATCATGATAGACTACAGGAGTCCACAGCCATGGCAGAGGACATCTATGTCATTTCAAAATAACCGTATGCCAAATGGGCTAAATGTTTACTATATTTTTAACCTGTTACTATCTGGTGATGACATCTGCTCATTTCTCTTTTAGGGAGAAACTCTGAATTCATGAGCCCCTATCAGGATCATGTGCAAGTATCATATCATGTAGATCCAGTGATATGTTAAGTATGACTGAAGCACAGCATTTTGTTAAATGCTTCTTCTTAAAGAGATCTAGAGCTTGAGAATTGCATCCAGGGGTCACAGAGATAGATCCTTCACCTATTTGCTCTTTTTATTTATTTAGTATTACGCCTTTCCAGTAGCTGTTCAAGATGTGTAGAATAGTGGCGATTTGATTAGTACATTCTTATTGGGTAACTGGTGTTTCTTGAATCTCTTCACTACCTGGCCACAATACTTCATGTGTGCCATCTAATGGGAAATACAGTATGTGATCCCCACATCGTCTTTCATGCATCCCGAAAGAAGATGGACAAGCACTGCCACAAACTAAGGACATCTAGGTATTAGTAAAAACCAAGATGATATGACCTTAATCTGTAACTCTAAGGGAATGAACCTCAAGAAAAGAAAGGTCTTTAGATGGAGATCTAATCCTGGTCTGTGATGGTATGGGAGCTGATGTGATCAGTTAAACATTCTTCTTGGAAACAATACTTAGGACATGTTGGATCTCCAGGACCCATGTTTTCTCAGACTCCAACACAGAACAACATTGATTCCACAGTCATTTAAAACCATTTTAAGCCTTGAGCACAGGATCTCTGGAATCTAAGATGCACTTTCTCTGGGCTACAGGATTAAAAGGGGATGAAAAACAGGAGTGGCATCCAGATTCAAGTTCATGCAACTTCTACTTGGGATGGATATTACAGAGACAAGCTTAGGATACTGGATAAATGCTGGCACTGATATACTTGTAACTGAAGGAGGGATGCCAGGACAATGATCACTTAAGACGAAGAAGAGTCAAGCAAGGGACTCAATGCCAGTACTTTGTAGCACCCGATATATTCAGTGAACATTCCAGCAGTCCTCCTGTTCAACTCAGCCGTAAAGAATGGCGATTACACCACCAACTTCGTGAGGGAGTTGATATCCACCACAGATTTCTAAAGGGTAGTGTTGAACACTATAGATTACTCCTACATATCAGCATGCCATCTGCATTTGGAAGGTGAAATCACTTGCAGACATAGGTGCTTAGGGAGATGCAGAACCTTTTAGCCCTTGGAGCTTGCAAAGAGATGCATCACTATTTTGGAATGTTCACATAAAGCTTGCCACAGATTCTCTCTCTGGTTGCTTGCTCAAATTTGATCATAGCTCTGATCTGGGAGGGGGAGGGGCAGGAGGGCAAAAATGGAAAGGTGCGACTCTTAGACATGGCCAAGGAAAGAAGTTAAGAACCTCTTTGGCACAACTTGCTCACCAAAAGTCAGTGTAACTTTGTGGTTCACATATTAACCCATCCATAGTCAGTTTCTAACAATTCAGCTTAAATTTTCTGGAGGAAGGCTTGGAGTTTATCACTCTAATCCCAAACTGCACTTAGAAGCACCTCTGATACCTATCACAATACTGTCCCAAACACTGGTAGTAAGCTCACTTGGATAGAACTTGAAGTCACTGGCCTGCTTATCAGAAATAGTGAGGAAAATTAAGGAAGAAAAAAAATGGAGAAATGTTACCCTTTAAAAGAATTTGTCTGAAGATGAGAAAAAATTGTAATTGAGTGGACCTCCAAAGCGGTCACGCTAAAGGAAAGACCACAGGCTGGCTCAGAAGAATCGAAGATTTAAAAATTGAGAACTGTCAGAAAGTGGAGGTAGGAAACACTACTAGGGGAAAAAACCCCTAACTGAGAAAGCGTCATTACTCACCTGTAACAGGTGTTCTCCGGGGACAGCAGGAATCAGTCCTCACATATGGGTGACGTTGGCACTGACGGAGCCCTCGTGCGGAGCAAATCCCAGCTTTCACAGAAAGCCTTTGGTTATTGCATCATGCATGCACGGTCCTCTTCCCGCCCAAGGATGCCATTTTGCTCAGTCACATGACATAGCTAAAAAGATGGCAAAAGAATAAAAATAATAATAATAATGAAGGGAGAAGTGGCTCAGTGGTTGGGACAGGTTACCTCAGGTCGGAAGGCCGGGGGTTCAATTCCCGCATGTGGACAAGCAACTTCAGGCCGGCGGGACTTGGGTCTCTAGTCCCATGGCCACTCCTTGTGGCCTTGGGCAAGCCACTTAACCCTCCATTGCCTCAGGTACACTTAGATTGTGAGCCCTTCGGGGACAAGGGAATAAAAAGTACCTGTTAGTATACATGTAAACCGCACTGATTCTAAACAGCGCGGTATAAAAAAGAAATAAATAAAAATAAATAAATAAATAAATAATAATAGGACTGCAGCTCCAAGGGGAGGAGGGAGGGTCGTGAGGACTGATTCCTTCTGACCCCGGAGAACACCTGCTCAGGTGAGTAACTACGCTTTCTCTGGGAAAGTCAGGAAGTCAGTCCTCACATATGGGACTCCCCAGCTATAGGCTATCAAGAACCCACAGCTGAAAAACAGGCTCCCTCTATGAGAGCTGCAAGCAGCCACAATAGGAATCTAACTAAGAGAATAGCACTCCAGTAACCTGACACAGAAGGGTCGGAGGGCAGGAGTTGCCTAGACTTCGAAAAGGTTACGGAGTACAAACTGACCAAAAGCACTGTCCCGTCGGGACTCCCTATCCAGGCAGTAATGGGTTGTTAAAATCTGACCCGAAGACCAGGTGGCGGCCCGGCAGATGTCTGCCAGTGGAACAGAGTGGAAATGAGCCACTGATGCCACCATGGCCCTGACCCGATGGGCCGTGACACGACCCTCCAAAGGAAGCTCTGCTGCCCTGTATGCCCAGGCGATACAGTCCGCTACCCAGGTGGACAGCGTACGCTTGGAAACAGCCATCCCCAGCTTACTGGGGTCATAGGATACAAAGAGCTGAGGAGCCCTTCTATGGCCCTGCGTATGCTGAATATAGAAGACCAACGCCCTCTTACAGTCTAGGGTATGCAGTACTGTCTCTGCCCGACTGGCATGCGGCCTGGGAAAAAAGGTAGGCACCACCACCTCCTGGTTGAGGTGGAACGAGGAGAACACTTTCGGAAGGAACTTGGAGTGCGTATAGTAACATAGTAAATGACGGCAGATAAAGACCAGTATGGTCCATCTAGTCTGCCCAGTATGATGGCAAGGGTAGTTGCACCTGCCGCTCCGTGCAGGCCACCCCTCCCCACGTCTTTGTTTAGGGGTGAACCCACCACTCCATGTAAGACATCCCTATTTGTTGAGAATTTAGATGGTTCAATTTATTTTGATTTTATCCTGTTGCTGTAAAGGGATCCACTGTGTCTGTCCCATGCCATTTTGAATTTCGTCACCGTGTTTGCCCCCACCACTTCCATCGGGTGGGCGTTCCAAGCATCCACCACCCTTTCAGTAAAAAAGTATTTCCTGACATTGCCTTTCAATTTACCACCTTGCAGCTTCATGTTATGCCTTCTAGTTTTACAGCTTCCCCGTCTTTGGAAGAGGTTTGTTTGTTCATTATTTCCCTTTAAGTATTTAAAGGTCTGAATCATATCTCCCCTGTCCCTCCTCTCCTCCAAAGTGTACATGTTTAGGTCTTCTAGTCTCTTCTCATAAGGCTTCTGATGCAGGCTCCAAATCATTTTGGTTGCCTTCCTCTGAACAGTTTCCAGTCTTTTTACATCCTTTGCAAGATATGGTCTCCAAAACTGAACACAGTATTCCAGGTGAGGCCTCACCACGACCCCAGAACACGGTACCAAGAGCTCTCCGGAGGTGGATGCCTCGGGAACATCTTGGGACCCCGTTAATGCTTTGGAGGCAAGGACTTCCCGCAAGGGTTGTTTGGCCGGTGTATTCTCCTCAAGGGCAATACTGGAAGCATCTCGATGCTTAGAAGGAGATCCTATCCTTTGAGGACCTACCACCAGTAATGGGTTTCAGTAGCGAAAATGGTACCGCCACATATTGAATATTTTTTGAAACCACTAGATGGTTTCTCCATTTTGAGAAAAAACAGGGCCTAGTGCCCAAAATGGTGCTGAGGTACCAAGAGGGGACAGACCTTCAAGTAAAAGTTGTTGTTTTTTTTAAAGAAGAAAAGAAAGAAGACACCGGTGAAACCGGTATGGGCATTGACGGGAAGGCATATGCGACTACAAAAAAGGAAATTTTCTGCGGTGACAGGAGTTGCTGCCTGTCGGCTCCAAGGAAAATGAAAAACTGAAGAGGGAGAGTTGGAAAGGGGGGAAGGCAGCAGCGCAGGCGCAGTGGGATGCTCCCAAAACCTTTCCTATAGGACGATGGAAAACGTTCCCACACAGGCTTCATCGGTGCCGACGATACCCATATGTGAAGACTACATTCCTGCTTGTTCCTGGAGATAGGATGTTCTCTGGGCAGTGGCTCCCCCTCGGACCCACTAGAAGCTTGTTCTACTCTTTCCTCCAACAGGCCCTCTTCCACAGACCCTGACTCTGCATCACAGCTGCAGCAGAGGCCCGCAGCCGAGATAGCACCCTGCAGGAGCCAAAAAGTAAGCAGGTGGGTTTGGGGGGACGTACTAGCAAATAATCCAGCTTCTATGCTTCCCCCCCTTCAAATATGTTATTAGGGTCTATACCTTTAAACTAGCCTTCAGCTTTCTCCAATGTTCTTTTCCAGCTTTATTTTTTTACACGCTCTGCTAAAAGAAATATCTACTCATCGGTAACCCTACCTTACTAAGAAAAAATGCGATGGGAGGAACAGAAGAAAACAATAAAACGCGATGAAAGGCAACCTGGAGCATCTGCACTTCACCAGAATCCTCCCCCCAAGTGGAATTTATTTATTAATTGCTTTTATATACTGCACTATTTAAAATCAGTGCAGTTTACATTACAACAGATTTGTGCTTAACAGACGCTCTGTTATGCACTTACATTAAAACGGGAGAGTAAAACTTGGACTCAACTGGGGTAACTATCTACAGTTATGTACAGCTAGCTACAATACTTGCATTGGGCTGTTTGCGGATTACTGTTTCTTGGTAAGGTAATTGGTGGGTGGGGTTGAAGAGCTGGGTTGAGAGTAGTGTAGAAGAAAGAGATGATGTTTTAGTGCCTTTCTGAATTGGGCAAGGTCAGTGACCGCCCGGATGGAGGGTGGGAGTGCATTCCAGCAGCTGGGAGCATAGAATCTGAAAGCTCGGTTCGTTGTTGCCTGAGTGCATTTAATTATTTCCTTGGGGATCTGTAGGGTATTGATGGCGAATGCTCTCCTTGCCCTGTTTGTTGGGGTGGGGTGGGGTGGAGAAGGTCAGTTAGTGAGGTGGAGGATATTTTGTTAATGGCTTTGAAGGTCATCAGGACTACCTTGTAGGTGAGGCGGCAGTGGATTGGTAGCCAGTGTAGGTCCATTAGGATTGGGGTGATGTGGTCTTTCCTTGAGGCTCCATGTAGGAAGCGTGCAGCTGCATTCATTGCGAGTTGTAGTGGGTTTAGCGTGTTTTTGGGTAGGCCGTGTAGGATCACGTTAGCATAGTCAAAGTGAGGGGTGACCATTTCCTGAAAAACTGATCTGAAATCCTCTGGTTGCAGTAGGGGTCGGAGGTGTCGTAGTGTCCGTAGTTTATGGTAGATTTGTTTGGTGATGTTGCTGATATGTGTTTTGAATTCGAGCTGCTGGTCTAACGTAATTCCCAAGTACCGGATGCTGGGTCTAGTTGGGAGTTCAGCGTCTCTTGTTTTTAATGTCGACGGTGGTGAGAAGGATTGGCTTCTGGTTATGAACAGGACGTCCGTCTTACTGAAGTTTATTTTGAGGCTCTGTGAGAGGAGCCAATCTGTTACAGCCTCAAAGCATTTTACTAGCGGTGAAAAGTCAGGGTTATCGATAGAGAATGGGGTGAAGAGTAGCACATCGTCTGCGTAAATTAGGTATGCTATGTTGAATGAGCGAATTATATCACATATAGGTTGCATGTATATGTTAAATAAGAGGGCAGAGAGTGAGGAACCTTGGGGTACCCCGTGCTTTTGTTGGAACGGTTCAGAAGTTGCGGATCCTGATCGTACTTGCTGCCATCTGTCCGTTAGATAGGATTTGCACCAGTTTCATGCAGAACCATTAATTCCCTTGTCGTGAAGCTGTATCAGGAGTTGCTCGTGGTTTACAGAATCAAATGCAGCGGCAATGTCTAGGAAAATTAGGGCGTATCCCTGTTGATGTTGTCAATCCCTGTGATCAGCGTGTTGATGAGTGTGGCAAGGAGAGTTTCGACACCGTGTGCTTCCCTAAAGCCATGTTGGCATGGGTCAAGGGGAGCTGTGGAGTCAATGTAGTCCTGTATTTGATGTTGAATGACCTTCTCAATTATTTTTGCTAGCAGGGGGATGCTTGATATCGGTCGGTAGGATTCCACCTTCTGGGGATCCAGTTTGGCATTCTTCAAGAGGGGTCGGATTGACGTCTGTTTGAGGCATACGGGGAACTGTCCTGTAGAGAAGGATAAGTCGATGATTTGGGTTATTATAGGGCTGATCTCCTTCTGTAGCAATCTTATCCAGGCTGCTGGACAGGGATCGTTAGGTGCAGTGGTGGCATTAACGACGGCGATGATGTCTTCAATATCTGTATCAGATGGTGTTATGAGGGAGGAAAGAGGCTTGGGTAGGTTGTTGCTAGGGTTGGATAGGGTAGCTTTGGTAATATTTTTGGTTTTAGACAGCAGATAGTCTGCATAGTCCTGGGGGTGTATCCTGGTTGGTTGTGAAGAAGAGGGATCCTTTGTTAGGGTTCTTACTATATTGAATAGCTCGTGGAGTTTGTTCAGGGATCGGTTGCTGAGCAACTCAGCAAATGACGGCAGTTCCTGCTCAAGATAGGAGAACCCACCCTCAGCTGTGCCTTCCCCATGAACTCCTGTGGCCTCCAAGCCCTTTCACCGGAGATACTGTCTTTTCCTTCTACTGCCCGAGCAGGCAAGTGCTCTGCTCATGGCTGCGATCTGGTATGGAGAGCCTCCCGGAATCACTGGCTCAGCTGGTCTTAATAGCACCAGTGGCACGGGGCACCGGTGCACACCAATTCCCTCGAGACTGTGCGTGTGTCAGTGGCTCCTCATCCCCCAAAGGGTTTGGGAGCCGCTGAGATGCTGGAAATCAATGCACCGCAAGTTTTTGTTTCCCCCAAACAGGGTTCAACTGCCTGTTCCGTGGAGGTTTCGGCTGGCTTTAGCACTCTTTTTTTTTTTTTTTTTTTTTTTACAATGAACGTTACTGTGCAGCCAATTCCCTTACCAACTCCTTTGCCAGCACCCCACAAATTTGTCCTATATCCTTTGTTGTTGTTTTTTTAACCTGACAAACCCTTAGTTGTCCCTTCATTGAGTCCTGTCCTGGGATCACGGTTCACCAGTTGCTTGGAGACTGAGATACTGGAGGCTGATGCCAGCTATCTATCTAGGGCGATGTCAGAAGTTGTGACATGCTCAATCTCCAAGCTGCTGGTGAGAGGCGATTATCCACTTGTTGGAACTGGACTGGAGAAACGATAAGGAAGCATGTGCTGTTGATTCTTTTTGAGTCTGAGTGGCTGTAAGGACCTATTATTTGGAGTTTGGACTGTAGCTGCTCTTTGCTGCCTCCTAGACAGTGCTACCCTATGCAATCATCTAGTCTGCTTAATGGTTAAAACTAAACTGATGGGGCTTTTGTCTGTACAGAAAGCTCTGAAAAACGTGTATTCCTTCCATGGTGAGCATAGTCACATGACACTACCATGACTCTGAACTGTATCTTCAGAGAATACATTTCATGCAATGAGTCAGGCACTATAAGATAGGAGCTGACTGCTCTTTTGATATCTACTAGTGCAATCTTTTCCCAAAACTGGTAAAAACAGCCTTACTTTGACCATTCTCTCAATTTCTAAGAAAATGGACCAAGAAAGACGATCTACTTTTGTGACAAAAAACCTCTCCAAACTAAAAAAGGATTGGAAAACGCTACTCGAAACTTAGTAAGACCAGAGTACAATGATGCTGGGCTACCGAGATATATAACAAACAGGAAATAAAGGTGGGGATATTGACCCTGTACAGGTCATTGGTGAGGCCTCACCTGGAATAGCATGTTCAGTTTTAGATGCCATATCTTGGTAAGGATATAGAGAGATTAGAGGCAGTCCAGAAGAAAGCAATCAAAACAGTAGGGGGTCTGCACCATAAGATATGCAAGATGAGATTGAGGAGGGAGACATTTAAATATTTGAAATATATGACTGCACAAAAAGCAAATCTTTCCAAAGGAAAGAAAACTATAGAACAAGAACATGATATGATGCTGCCAGGCGGCAAACTCAGGACCCATGTGAGGAAGCACTTTTTTCATGAAAAGGGTGACAAATGCCGGGAATGCCCTCGCAGAGAACAGCAATGATAGAATTCAAAAATATACCTTAAATGGCAAAAGGATGGAAACCAGGTATTGAGCACTTCAGCTCTGAACAACAGTGACATCACTTTCTGAAATTCTAAGAAAGCATAGATGGTAGCCTGCAAAGAACTACAGCTGTAACCCTAAAAACAAGAGGGGTAACCTAAGTGGAGAAGCAGTTGTAACCCCAACATCTGAGACTGGGCAGACTAAATGAGGCATTTTGATCTTCATTTCCTATTATTTACTATGTCTATTCTGATCATAGATCTTCCAAATTCTAGGAGGGAAGGCATAAAATTGTTGCAAAAACAAGAGATAAGGAAAAACTGTTGCTCTGATATGCAACTTACCAACACAAAGATACCAAATAATGACCAACTATGGAGGTGGTGGGGAGATAGCAAGATGTTTGCTATAAAGGTAGAATCAAGGGCAAGTGCACTGAAGGCTGCCATACATTTACTATATAGCAGGGCTCTACTACTACTACTATTTAGCACTTATAAAGAGCTACGCACGCAGCGCTGTACAGTAATCCTACAAGAGGTAGACAACATGCAAGAGACTATCCCTGCCCGTCAGAGTCGTGCTCATCGGGGCTTACAATCTAGTTAGAACAGTACAGAGCATTAGTCAGTTCTGCGGACGGTACAGTTTGGTCTATGGTTTGATCATAAACGTTAAGAGGGGTTAGGGTAAGATGAGGAAGGAAGTCAGGATCTGAGTGCAACGGTGAAAAGGTGGGTCTTCAACCTGGAAGAGGGCCAGGGAGGATGCCTGGCGCACAGACACAGGTAGGCTGTTCCAGGCATATGGTGCCGCAAGGTGAAAGGAGCGCAGTCGGGAGTTCGCGGTGCGGGTAAAAGGCATTGATAGAAGTGATTTGTTAGTGGAGCACAAATTTCGAGAGGGGACGGAGGGAGAGATAAGAGATATTGAGGGGCCATAGAGTGAATGCATTTATAGGTCAGCAGGAGAAGCTTGAATTGGATGCAGAATTGGACAGGGAGCCAGTGAAGTGACTTGAGGAGAGGAGTAACATGGGTATCACGAGGCTGGCAGAAGATTAGTTGAGCAGCGTGATTTTTCTATAGATTGAAGGGGAAGGAGGTGGCTTACGGGGAGACCAGCGAGGAGTAGGTTGCAGTAATCGAGGCGAGAGGAGATTAGGGAGTGTATAAGCGTTTTGGTAGTGTGTTCAGAGAGGAAGGGGCGGACTTTTCTGATGTTGTAGAGGAAGAAGCGGCAGGTCTTAGCTACAAGCTGGATATGAGCGGAGAAGGAGAGAGAAGTGTCAAAGATAACCCCTAGATTGAGGGCCGAGGGAACAGGAAGGATAGTAGATCCATCCACATGGACTGAAAGAGAGGGAAGTGGGGGGGGGGAGGAGTTGGGTGGGAAGATAAGGAGTTCAGTCTTGGCCATGTTCAGTTTCAATCGGCGATGACACATCCAGGCGGCAATGTCCGAAAGACAGGCAGAGATCTTGGACTGGGTTGCCAGAGAAATATTGGTGTAGAGAAGTAGATTTGGGAGTCATCAGCACAGAGATGGTACTGAAAGCCATGGGAAGAGATAAGCACGCCAAGGCCTTGGGTATAGAGAGAGGAAAGGAGGGGGCCCAGGACAGATCCCTGGGGTACACCTACATGGAGCGGGGTAGGGGAGGAGGAGAAGCCGCCAGATCATACACTGAACGAGCGATGGGAGAGGTAGGAGGAGAACCAGGATAGTACAGAGTCCTTGAAGCCAAGCGAGGAGAGGGTGGTGAGGAGAAGGTCGTGGTCAACGGTGTCAAAGGCAGCAGAAAGGTCAAGAAGGATGAGGATAGAATACAGGCCCTTAGATTTAGCCAGGAACAGGTCGTTGGTGACTTTTGTGAGTGCTGTTTCAGTGGAGTGTAGGGGACGAAAGCCGGATTGTAGTGGGTCCAGGAGAGCCTGGGAGGTGAGGAAGTCGAGGCAGCGACGGTGGACTGCACGTTCTAATAATTTGGATATGAAGGGAAGTCAACGGGGACAGTTGCAGTGGAGAGTGAAAGATTGAGGATATGAGTGATGGAGGGGACAATGGTGAGGGAGATGGAATGTAGGAGATGGGTGGGGATAGGGTCTGATGAACAGGTGGTGGGTTTGGAGGAGGAAAGAAGGAGTGCGGATTCTTCTTCAGAGATCAGAGGGAAGGAGGAGAGGGTGGCAGGGGGAGTATGGATGGGGGAGGAGAATTGGGGGGGAGGGGAGGTAGATGAGGGGGTAGGGAAATGGAGGGTAATTTGGTGGATTTTGTCGTGGAAGTAGTCGGCTAGGGTTTGGGCAGAAAGGGAGGGCGGGATAGGGGGCAGGGGGACCTTGAGGAGAGACTTGAGGGTGTTAAAGAGACGGCGAGGATCAGAGGCAAGGGAATTGGTCAGATGGATGTAGTAATCTTGTTTGGCAAGTGCTAAGGCTGACTGGAAGGAGCCAAGCATGAATTTGAAGTGTAGAAGGTCTTCCGGGGAGCGGGATTTGGACCAGGCTCGTTTGGCAGAACGGGCGCAGATGCGTAGATAACGGATTGTGGGTGAAAGCCAGGGTTGGAGAGTAGACAGTTTTACAGGACATGGGGAGGGAGGGGCAAGAGTGTCAAGGGCTGAGGATAGTGTAGAATTGTATGAAGATAATGCCTCATCGGAGGACAAAATGGAGGAAAGAGATGGAGAAATGGTGAAGGAGAGTCAGGGGATCAACATTATGAAGATTTCTAAATAGGTCGGAGGAGACCGGATGAGGTTGGGATGGTGGGAGCTGAAGAGAAAAGGTTAAGAGGTGATGGTCAGATGAGGGAAGGATTCAATTGTGGAAGTTTGAGGGAGAGGAATTGGAGAAGAGTACTAGGTCAAGGCAGTGGCCGTGTAGGTGTGTGGGGGCAGTGGAGCAAAGCTGGAGGTCGAATGAGGCAGTAAGAGCGAGGAACTTTGAGGCATGGGGGTCAGAGGGATTGTCGACGTGAATGTTGAAATCGCAAAGAATAAGAGTAAGGGAGGAGGGATCCATAAAGGCAGAAAGCCAGAAGTTGAAGTTGACGAGGAAGGTTGATTTGGAGTTGTTGGGTGGGCGATAAATAACAGCTACTCGGAGGGGAAGTGGTGTGAGGAGGTGAATGGAGTGGACTTCGAAGGAGAGGGGGGAGTGTGATTGGGGTGGCAGGAGGGGTTGGAATTGGCAGGAGGGAGAGAGTAGGAGGCCAACACCACCACCGCGACCAGTAGATCGAGGTGTTATGGGAGAACTGGTAGCCCCCATAGCAGAGAGAGGCAATGGATGTGGTGTTGTCTGGGGGGAGCCAGATTTCGGTCAAGGCAAGAAGGTGTAGGGCATTAGAGATAAAAAGATTGTGAATAAAAGGGTTTTTTTTTTTAATGACTGAGCATGCGTTCCATAGGGCGCATGGAAATGGGAGAGCAGGGGGGGGGGGAGGGATATGGATAAGGTTGGACAAGTTACGTGTGGACTTCTTATCAGAGTAGCGTGGGGGTCTACTTCTAGGGTAGTACCGGGATTTAAAGGGAGTAGGGTGTGGGTGGGTATGTCTGGGTGTATGTGCTCTCCAAGAGGGACATGAGGGAGGGGAAATGAGGGGTGAATTGATGGTATCAGGTAGGTTATGAGAGGGATTATTTTTGGGGGTAGGTTTGGAGTTGATATCAATGGATGAGTGATTGTGGGATGAGTGGGGGAGGGAGGAAGGAGGGAGGAGCGGGATGTGGATGAGATTAGATAGGGTACGTGAGGAACTTTTTTTAGTGTGAGAAAGAAATCGGGGGGGGGGGGCAGGGTTGGGGTTGATGTTACCTGATGAGAGAAGGAGAATGAGTATTAGAGAGTGAGGTAAAGTGGAGATAGTGCGGCGGAAGCGAGGGTGGGGTTGCCTTAAAGAGAGGGGGGCTGGTTGAATGCGGGGGATGGTGTGAAGAAGCTCAAGAGCAGATGCTAGGCTAGGGGGCAGAATGGAGGGAGAAGTGAGGAAGGAAGAGAGGGGGGCTGGTTGAATGCAGGGGATGGTGTGAGGAAGCTCAAGAGCAGATGCTAGGCTAGGGGGCAGAGTGGAGGGAGAGGTGAGGAAGGTAGGGAGAGGGTAGGGGAAGAGGAGGGAGGGTGTTGATAGGAGGGGAGGCAGTTGGGGAGGATGAGGAAGAGAAGGACAATGAGATAAGCGAACATGGTAGTGGGCAGCAAGGTCTGAGCAAGTGACAGTAATGGGTAGCAAGTACTAGGCAAACAATGGGTAGCAAATAATAGGTGAACAAGCAGTTCTATGCAATGGGTAGCAGTTCTATGCAATGGGTAGCAGATCTATGCAGGCAATGGATATTAGTTCTAAGCAACAATGGGTAGCAGTTCTATGCAGGCAATGGATATCAGTTCTAAGCTAGAGGACAGCAACCTTGGGCTGGAAGGACTGGGGTTTCTAGTCCCACAGGTGCTCCTTGTGGTCTTGGGCAAGCCACTTAACCCTCCATAGCCCATGTTCCCTGTAAAATAGTTATCTCCAAGTTATAAAGCCCTGTTCAATGTAATTTCAGTTTGTTCAATGTAAACCGCACTGATGCAGAATAGCGCGGTATATAAGAGAATGTAAATAAATAAATAAATAAGCAACAATGGGTAGCAGTTCTATGCAGTCATGGGTAGCAGTTCTATGCAACAATGGGTAGCAATACTAGGCAAGCAGTGGGTAGTAGCAGGTAATGGATAGCAGTTCTGTGCAGGCAATGGGTAGCAGTACTACACCATTTCGATGCAGACAGTGGGTAGTGCTCGTGAGATGGTGGTGGTCAGGAGGCACAGTGTGGAGGAGCGGTCGGGGATGCTCGACTCTGGCAGCTCCGGAGATTAGGGGAGCAGGGTAACGGCTCATGCTGGAGCACCCCTCGGGCCCGCGCCTAAGGGCCCTCCGGCGAGGCCCTCAGGTGCGGGCCTGCCGGCGCAGGTGCGCCCACAGCACCTTTAAACGGTGTTTCCCCGCCCTGGAGATGATGCTGGTGGGCGGAGCTTGTGGTCGCGTGCAGGGGAAAGGCTGCCTCAGCCAGTGTAAGGGTTGGAGGTGAAAGGGAGCAATCACCTTTTGCTGGGGCTTCTGGCGGTTGTGCCCTGAGGGTCTTTTGAGGCTCTGGCAGCAGAATCTGCTGGGGTGCTGATGGTGGGTCCTCGGGGCAGTGGTGTGCAAGGGCTCGACAAAGCCCAGGCGTCAGGTCATCATGGTGACCAGAAATTTATACCTCACGCTTGGGATGTGCCCCCCCATCACGGGGCAGAAAACCCCTCCTGTTCTGCCTGTGGGAGATCAGATCCCCACGGGCAGAACAGGAGCAATCTTTGCCATGATCGGGACTTAAATGCAGCAGACAGCCTGTGATATCAGATCCCTGCAGGCTGTCTGCTGCATCTAAGCCCCTATCGTGGCAAATCTGCCCGCGGGAGATCGGATCCAGATGGGCAAAACAGGAGCGATCTTTGCAGCGATCGAGGTTTAGATGTGGAAAAGATCCTTCCTGTTGGGGATTGGAGCCTTCAGAAAAAGAAAAATGTAAGACAGGAGAGAGGCAGTGAAAATTTAAAGGTGCAGTACCTTAAAAAAAAATGAGGATGGGGGAAAGGAGGGTAAGGTGTGGGAGTGCTGGGGGGGGGGGGGGAGGAGAGTTTGGAACAAAGAGTGGGGAGGGAAGAGTGCAAGGTGGAGGTTAAAGGGATGAATGCATGGGGACAAAAATTACAATCTGTATATGCCAAAAGGTGCATCCTCACCTGAACATACAAACAAGTACCTCACCCATACACTACCCACACACGCATCCCCACCTTCGCATGACAGACATATACAGAGGCACCATATGCACACACCTCCATACCACAGATCACATACACAAAGGCAACCCACCTTTGCAGCACACACACATACATGAACCGCAGCTCTGCACCCCACCCACACAAAAGGCACTCCCCGCCGAATGCAGTACACAGACTGGCCCCCCCAACATTTGCACCACATACCCAGAGAGATACTTCCTACTGAAGCTATTATTATTTTTATCTAAAGATGACGCATGGTGTAGGAACTCTGGTGGTTTCACAAGAACATGAGACCAGCGTGAGAGAACCGGAGGGAGGGACAAGGAGGTCACAAGCACTGGCTCCTAAGATTTTGGCCTGGTTCTCATATCTGCAGAAAATTTGTTAAGCCTGCTATATAGGATACCTAGGTACATACAAATCGAGAAATTTTGCATTCTAACATCTCCTAATCTATACATGTATGGTAGAAGCAAAAAAGGTTATCTGTAGAGATAAATTCCGGAGAAAGCGTAGTTACTCACCTGTAACAGGTGATCTCTGGGAACAGCAGGAATTTAGTCTTCACATATGGGTATCGTCGGTACTGACGGAGCCTGCACGGGAATGCTCCCCAGCGTCCAATAGGAAAGCTTTTGGGAGCATCCCACAGCGCATGCATGCTTCCTTCCCGTCTCTGTACCTCTCTCACTTCAGTTGAGTTTATAGCTGAGACCAAAGGACAGAAAGAGAGAGACAGAGACAAACTCCTAGGGGAGGTGGGTGGGTTGTGAAGACTAAATTCCTGCTGTTCCCGGAGATCACCTGTTACAGGTGAGTAACTATGCTATCTCCAGGAACAAGCAGGAATGTAGTCTTCACATATGGGGACTCCGCAGCTGAAAGATGCCAAGGGGTGACCCCAACTGGCTGCGAACCCAGGTGAGATGGGTCATGCTTCCTCCTATGGACCTTAGGCATCCAAACTGTAGATGGTGGGTAGGAGTTGTATTAAGTATGGAAGAGATGTTGTAGAACAGCCTGGCCAAATGAGGCATCCGGACGGGAGTCCTTGTCTAAGCAATAGTGGGCTGTGAAGGTATGTACCGAAGTCCAAGTGGCTGCTTTGCAGATATCATCAATAGAGACAGAACGAAGGTTAGCCATTGAGGCTGCCATTGCTCTCACATTGTGAGCCGTGACATGGCCTTCGAGAGAAAGTCCCTTACTCTGATATGTATAGGATATGCAATCTGCAATCCAATTTGACAGAGTTCTTTTAGAAACTGGAAGTCCCAAATGACTAGAGTAAAAAGCCACAAAAAGCAGAGAAGATTTTCTATGTGGCTTAGTTCTTTGGAGATAAAAAGCTAAGGCTCTTTTACAATCTAATGTGTGAAGATTCCTTTCGGCACTGGAGACATGAGGCCTAGGGAAGAATATAGAAAGATAAACTGACTGGTTTAAATGAAAAGGCGAAACCACCTTTGGCAGAAAGTGAGGATGAGTCCTGAGGACTACTTTATCATGGTGAAACCTTGTATAAGGAGGGTCAGCCACTAATGCCTGTAGTTCACTAATGCGTCTTGCAGATGTGATAGCAATTAGGAAAATAACTTTCCATGAAAGAAACTTTAGGTCTGAAGTGGCTAAAGGTTCAAAGGGCGGTTTCATAAGCTGACCAAGAACAAGATTTAGATCCCATGCCACTGGTGGTTTAATAGGAGGTTTTGTTAAAAGTAGGCCTCTCATAAATCTTGATAGAAGTGGATGAGAGAAAACAGGTTGTCCATCGAAAGGTTTATGAAAAGCCGCAATAGCACTAAGATGGACCCTAACTGAATTGGTCTTCAGACCAGAAGTTGATAATTGTAGAAGATACTCTAGTAGCAAATCTACAGGTACTAAAAGGGGGTTAAGTCCCTTTTGTGAACACCAGATAGAAAACCTTTTCCACTTGAAAGTGTAGGAATGTCTTTTGGAGGGTTTTCTGGAAGCCAGGAGGATATCCTTTACTTGCTGAGAAAGGTTAACATCCTGGAATTCTAGGCTTTCAGTAACCAGGCCCTGAGGTGTAGGGACTGGGGATTGGGATGCAATAAAGATCAGTTCTCCTGCGATAGGAGATCTGGAGCATTCCCCAACTCCAGAGGAGTAGTTTGAGAGAGACGCAGAAGAAGAGGATACCACGTTTGCCGTGGCCAACATGAAGCTATGAGTATCATACGACCTCTGTCTCTCTGAAGTTTGAATAAAGTCTTGGGAATGAGGGGAATGGGTGGGAAGGCATAGAGGAAGTCCTGTCCCCAGTGGAGTAGGAAAGCATCTCTCGCCTGACAGTTTTGAGCCGGAATTCTGGAACAGAATCGGGGAAATTTGGCATTCTGTGGACTTGCAAAGAGCTCTATATCTGGTGTTACCCAGATTCGAAACACTCGAGCAAGCTGGTATGAGTGAAGGGACCACTCGTGTGGCAGCAGTATTCAACTGAGTTTGTCTGCCCACAAGTTTTGAATGCCCGGAAGGTATACTGCAAATAGGTGAATTTGTAACTCTCTGGCGAGGGCCCATATTTGCAAAGCTTCGTTGCATAGCGACAAAGAGCCTGTTCCACCTTGCTTGTTCACACAGAACATAGCTACTTGATTGTCGGTTTGGACCAATACTGTTTTATTGCTGAGATGGCCCTGAAAGACTTGAATAGCACTGAAAATGGCTCTCAGCTCTAGGAGGTTTATGTGAAGGGAAACCTCCTGTGAGGTCCAAAGACCCTGAGTGGAGAGATCGTGCAAGTGGGCCCCCCAACCCATCTTGGACGCATCTGTCATCAGAGTGGTTTGGCATAGAGGTTGCTGGAAAGGAGAACCTACAAGGAGGTTTTCCAAGGATTGCCACCATTGCAGGGACGAAATCAGACGTGTGGTAGTTCTGATTTTGTCTGTTAGTTGACCCGAAGCATGTGACCACTGAGAGGAAAGGGTCCACTGTGCTGCTCGCATGTGCAGGCGAGCATAGGGAACCACATGGACAGTGGATGCCATGTGTCCCAGCAGTTGAAGCATCTCCCGAGCAGTAAGGAATACCTTCATAGATGCTTGAGATGCCAGTTGTATTATACGTAGACAGCGTGGCTGGGGCAGAAAAGCCTTTGACTGCCGTGTGTCTAGACAAGCCCCTATGAATTCTAGAGATTGAGAGGGGGTGAGATGAGATTTTGGGAGGTTTATGACCAACCCCAAGTATTGAAAAATTGTCATTGCTCGACAGAGAAAGAAGGTGGCCTCTGGAGCTGTCGATGCTCGAATGAGCCAATCGTCTAAGTAAGGGAAGACGGATATTCCTAGAGTCCTCATAAATGCTGCTACCACTGCCATGCATTTTGTGAAGACTCTCGGAGCAGAGGGAAGAACTCTGCACTGGAAGTGTCTTCCTTGGATCAGGAATCAAAGGAATTTCCTGTGATCTGAGTGGATGAGAAAGCACAGTCACTTACCTGTAACAGGTGATCTCTGGGAACAGCAGGAAAGAGTAGTTACTCACCTGTAACAGGTGTTCTCCAGGAGCAGCAGGAATCAGTCCTCACTTATGGGTGACGTCGGCGCCGACGGAGCCCTCGCGGAGCAATTTCCCCAGCTTTCGAAGAAAGCCTTTGGGAATTGCAGCGCGCATGCGCGGTCCCCTTCCCGCCCAAGGGTGCCATCTTGCTCAGTCTGATGACATAGCGAAAAGACAGCAAAAAAGTTAGCAAAAACAATGGATAAGAATGACTGCAACTCCGAGGGGAGGAGGGAGGGTTGTGAGGACTGATTCCTGCTACTCCTGGAGAACACCTGTTACAGGTGAGTAACTTTCTCCAGGACCAAGCAGGAAGTCAGTCCTCACTTATGGGACTCCCAAGCTCAAGGCTACCGGAGACCTCAAGCCGAAAAATGAGCTCCCTCTAGCTCAGCAGTACAGAAGGAAGGAATCTTCTCTGAATACGCTCCCGGCCGGTAGTCCAACACCAGGGCCGGAGGGTAGGAGTTGCCTAAACCTCAAAGAGATTGTGGAGAACTGCCTGTCCGAAAGCACTGTCCCTGCGGGACTCCCTCTCCAGGCAGTAATGAGCCGCAAAAGTCTGGCTTGAAGACCAAGTAGCGGCCCGGCAGATGTCTGCCAACGGAACAGAGCGGAGATGAGCCACTGACGCAGCCTTCGCCCTGACACGGTGAGCCGTGACTCGACTCTCTAAGGAGAGGCCGGCTGCCCCATAAGCCCAGGCGATACAGTCAGCTACCCAGATGGACAAAGTACGCTTGGAGACAGGCACCCCCAACCTATTGGGGTCAAAAGAAACGAAAAGCTGAACAGCTTTTCTATGCTCCCGCGTACGGTCAAGGTAGAAGGATAAGGCCCTCCTACAGTCCAGGGTATGCAGAACTGTTTCAGCCCAGCTGGTATGTGGCCTGGGAAAGAAGGTTGGAAGAACCACCTCTTGGTTGAGATGAAAAGGGGAAACCACTTTTGGAAGAAACTTAGGGTGAGTCCGTAAGACCACCCTATTCGGGTAGAACCTAGTGTAAGGAGGCTCAGACACTAGGGCTTGCAGTTCACTAACGCGCCTAGTGGAGATAAGGGCTACCAAGAAGAGAGTTTTCCAGGAAAGGAAACGAAGAGGGCAGGTAGCCATAGGTTCAAAAGGCGGACAGGTAATCCGCTGTAAGACCACATTGAGATCCCATTCAGGGGCTGGTGGGCGCAAAGGAGGCTTAAGCAGAAGGAACCCTCTGAGAAAACGCGCCACCAAGGGGTGTGCGGAAAGAGGTCTGCCGTCCAACGGCGAGTGATGTGCAGAGAGAGCACTGAGGTGGACCCTGACAGAGTTGGACTTGAGGCCTAGATTGGAAAGGTGAAGCAAGTATTGCAGTACCACCGATACCAAGCAGGAGAAGGGGTTCGCAGACTGCTGAGAACACCACACGGAGAAGCGATGCCATTTAAGGGCGTAAGACTTCCGGGTGGATGGTCGCCTAGACGCTAGGACGACATCTTCCACCTCCGGAGGTAGTAGGAGCGGAGCTAGGACTACCCTTTCAGCAGCCAGGCCATCAGGTGAAGGGCCCGGAGGTTGGGGTGCAAGAGAGTGCCTTGATCCTGAGTCAGGAGATCGGGCTGAAACCCCAGAGGAAGAGGAGTGTCCACCGCCAGTTGTAGCAGGAGCGGGAACCAGGGCTGTCTCGGCCACCTGGGCACTATCAGGATTACCGAGGCCCTGTCCCGGAGAACTTTGAAAAGCGTCCGGGACACGAGTGGCGTGGGAGGAAAGGCATACAGTAGGCCCGTGGACCACGGGATGAGGAAAGCATCCGCCGCTACTCTGAGAGGATGCGGGTGCCTGGAGCAGAACCTGGGAAGTTGCCGGTTCAGAGGACTGGCAAAAAGATCCATGGTGGGGAGGCCCCACCGGAGGAAGATCCGCTGAACCACCAACGGGTCCAACCTCCACTCGTGTGGCTGCAGAATCCTGCTCAGTTTGTCGGCCAGGTAATTTTCCTGTCCTGGCAGGTAAACAGCTTTGAGGAGGATGCCATGGTCGACTGCCCAAGAGCACAGTCTCCGAGCCTCTTGACAGAGAAGGAGGGAGCCGGTGCCCCCCTGTTTGTTCACATAGAACATGGCAACCTGATTGTCCGTCTGGACCAGTACAGACTGATGAGAAGTGAGGTGAGAGAAGGTCCGTAGAGCTAGGCGGATCGCCCTGAGCTCCAGGAAGTTTCTCTGCTGAGCAGCCTCCCAAGGGGTCCAAAGGCCTTGAGTACATGTCCCCTGGCAATGTGCTCCCCATCCCAGGAGAGAGGCATCTGACGTCAGCACTTGGGAAGGCGGAGGAGACTGAAATGTCATGCCGAGTACCAGATTGGGCAGATGAAGCCACCATTGCAGAGAGGAGACCAGGCGGTCGGAGATCTGTACTAAGTCCGAAAGGCTCCCTGTGGCTTGATGCCATTGAGTGCGAAGGCTCCACTGAGCAGGTCTCATATGTAGACGGGCATTCGGAGTTACATGGACCGTGGAAGCCATATGGCCGAGCAGCTGCAGGAATTGCCTGGCAGAGACCAGGGAAGTGCTGTGAAACTTGCTTGCCAGAGCTCTGAGCTGGTTGGCCCGTTCCAGAGGCAAGAAGGCACGAGCCTGCAGAGTGTCCAACCGTGCTCCTATGAATTCGAGATCCTGAGAGGGGAGCAAAGTGGACTTTGCGAAGTTTATGACAAACCCCAAGTGCTGAAGCAGAGCCACTGTGCGATGAGTGGCCTGAGTGACCTCCAGAGAAGACTGTGCCCGGATGAGCCAGTCGTCTAGGTAGGGAAACACAAAGAGGCCTTGAAGCCTCAGGAAGGCTGCCACCACTGCCAGGCATTTGGTGAACACCCTGGGAGCGGAGGACAGGCCAAAGGGCAGTACCCTGTACTGATGATGATTCCCTGCCACAACAAATCTTAGATATTGCCTGTGGTCCGAATGGATAAGGATGTGAGTATAAGCATCCTTTAGAACCAAGGAGCATAGCCAATCTCCCTGCTGGAGGTAGGGCAGCAGGATTCCACGGGTAAGCATCTTGAACTTTTCCCTTTGCAGGAACTTGTTGAGGTTGCGCAAGTCTAGGATGGGTCTGAGGCCTCCTGTTCTTTTTGGTATCAGAAAATACCTGGAATAAAAGCCGTGACCTCTCAGGTGGTGGGGCACCGGTTCCACAGCCTGTTCCTGAAGACTTGCCAACTCCTGAAGGAGTAAGTCCCTGTGCAGAGGGGGTCTTGGAGGCTCCCCTGGAAAGTAGGAGGGAGGTACTTGGTGAAAATGCAAAAGGTAGCCCTCTTGAACTACCTGAAGCACCCAGGTATCTGATGTTATGGCTGACCACCTGTGGGCAAAGTGGGCCAGCCGGCCTCCTGTGCTGAGAGAAGCCAGCGGGGGGGAAGAGGCTATGCTTACGGAGTCAAAAAACCCCACCCTGCTGAGCAGGGGCCAGTGTAGTGGGCTTGGGGGCCTTCTGCCTACGGGACCCATTACCCTGTCCCTTAGCCTGCTGACCCTGATGGGGAGCTGCTGAGGCTTGATATTGTGGGTGGTGTTGTTTATAGGCAGACACCTTCCTCGGGTAAAAGGGCTTTTTCCCCGAGCCCTTCCTCTTCTGGGAAGGGGCAGAGGTCTTCCTGGACAGGCGAGTCCTGGTTAGAGTCTCGGTCTCGAGTTGTGCAGCCTTTTCAGCCATGGGCTTGCCAAAGAGGTTTTCACCTCTGCAGGGGACATCGACCAACTTGTCCTGCACCCATGGCTCAAGGTCGGATGACTGAAGCCAAGCCTGTCGGCGGGCACCGATGCCGGCCCCGGCTACTCGAGCCGATGCTTCGAAGCCATTGTAGGCTGCTCGAGAAATAAACTTCGAGCACTCTCGAATACCAGTGGACAAGGCCTGGAACCTCTGCAAAGGTTCCTTGGAGAGACCAGCAGAGAACCCAGCAATTTCCTTTGCCAGGTCTCGGAGATACATGCCCATGTAGAGCTGGTATGTCTGGACTCGACAAGCAAGCATAGAGCCCTGGAAGCACTTCCTACCGAGGGCATCCAGGTTCCGGGCCTCCTTGCCGGGAGGCACCGAGAAGTGCATCTTTTGACTCTTGAGTCGATGCATGGCCGATTCCACCACCATGGAATGGTGGCGGTAGTTGTGCCTTCTGGAACCCGGGACTCTTGCGGACTCGATACATGGAATCGACCCGCTTGCTTAACACCGGCGTCAATGCCGGGCTCTCCCACATGCGGAAGAGAAGTCTTTCCAGCATCGTAGGAACCGGTACAGTAAAGGCCTCCTTCGGGGGAGAGTCATACTGGAGGGCCTCGAGCTCTTCGGCTCGAGGCTCCTCCTCAGGATCCGCGGGGAAGGCCAAAGCCTTGGCCATATCCCTCACGAAGTCCAAGAACCGGGTATCCTCCGGGGGGGATCGTCTCCGAGGCTCAGACTCGGGCGAGTCGGAGGGGATGCACCGAGTCTGAAAAGAACCGGGTGACTCGTTCTCCTCCGTGTCCCAGCCCGACTCCTCCGTGGAGGAATCGAGCGGCTCCATGCGGGCGGGCGCCGAGGAGACCGTGGCCGAGGATCGACTCGAGCCCGCATGGACTCGAGGATCGGCTCGGCCTCCGGGGTCGACTTGGACGTCGACGTCCCGGTGGTCGGGGCAGATGCACCGGCGAGGCCAGCGATCAATGCCCGCTGCTGGTCCATGAAGGCAGCGAAACTGCTCTCCAAGGCCGTCAACCTGAGTTCAAGCTCAGGAGACCCAGCAGCCCCCGACTCGGGCCCCGACGGTGTCGGGCCCGACGTCGGCTCCTTCGGAGGTGAGTCCACGAGGACTACAGTACTCACGTGTCCAGGAGACTCCACTTTGAGACGAGGATGCTTCGAAGGCCTCTCTGACTCCGAGGACCCGGGGCGGCTATCGGGGCTATGCGACCTGGCCCTCGAGGGGCCAGGAGCGTCCTCCGACGCCGCCCTCGCGGGTTTCTTCTTCCGACGATGTTCCCGGGCGGGAGACCCCCGCTCAGAGGAACTCCGACGATGCTCGGGGCCGGAGTCACGAGATGTCGAAGCCTCTGACGAGGTCCGGGACCGGCCGGACGCGGAGTCAGAGAAGATTCGCTCCTTTTGAGACTGCCGACTCCTCAACGCCTTCGAGAACATTTTGGTACACGGACCACAAATCATTGGGTCATGATTGGGTCCGAGGCAGCGGAGGCAGCAGTCGTGTGTGTCGGTAAGAGACATAAGTCTCGTACACCGATCACACTTTTTAACCCCGCTGGCAGCCATCGGGGGAAAAAGGGCCCCTGCGAGGTCAAAAGACCGTGCTGCCAGAGAAAAAGAAAAAAGTGGCGGGAACGCCAGTCACGAAGGACCAAAACCGAAAAATAGTGAACGGACTCGACAACGGAGTATCGAGGCCGGGCGGGAAAAGGACACGGCGTCGAACCGAGAAAAAACAGAATGAAAAAGCAACTTTTTCAGCGGCGATCACAAACTACGTCTGTAGGGCTCCGCGGAAAAAAGAAGACTGAGCAAGATGGCACCCTTGGGCGGGAAGGGGACCGCGCATGCGCGCTGCAATTCCCAAAGGCTTTCTTGGAAAGCTGGGGAAATTGCTCTGCGAGGACTCCGTCGGCGCCGACGTCACCCATAAGTGACGACTGACTTCCTGCTTGGTCCTGGAGAATAAGTCTTCACATATGGGTACGTCGGTACCGACAGAGCCTGCGCGGGAACGCTCCCCAGCTTTCCAAAAAAGGAAAGCTTTTGGGAACATCCCACAGCACCTGCGCGCTGCCTTCCCGCCTTTCCAACCGCCTCTCTCCAGTTCGAGTTTCAGAGCTGAGACAAAGAGAGAGAGAGAGGAAAGGAAAGAGAGATAGAATATACAACTCCTTGGGGAGGTGGGTGGGTTGTGAAGACTTATTCCTGCTGTTCCCAGAGATCACCTGTTACAGGTAAGTAACTGTGCTATCTCCAGGAACAAGCAGGATTGAGTCTTCACATATGGGGACTCCCCAGCTAGAGATGCCGGGGAGATCCCCAGGGTTGTAGACCCTGAGAAGGGCCCTACCTCCCCCTTGGATCTCAGGCATCTAAACAGGGATGGAGGGTAGGAGTTGTTCAAGTATGGAACAGGTGTTTTAGGACAGCCTGACCAAACAAGGCATCCCGGCGGGAGTCCTTGTCCAAACAATAATGGGCTGTGAAGGTATGAACCGAGGCCTATGTGGCTGCTCGACAGATCTGGTCGATGGACACAGAATTTAGATGAGCCATAGAAGTTGCCATGGCCCTCACATTGTGAGCTGTGACATGGCCTTCCAGAGAAAGGTTCTTACTCTGGTAGGCGAAAGAAATACACTGAGCAATCCAAGTGGACAGTGTCCGTTTAGAGACTGGAAGTCCTAAATGAGAAGGATCAAAAGCAACAAAGAGTTCTTTGTAAGTAAAAGGCAAGAGCCCTTTTACAATCCAGGGTATGAAGATTCCTTTCTGCACTTGATGCATGAGGACCTGGAAAGAAGACAGGTAAATATACCTCTTGGTTCAGATGAAAAGGTTAGACCACTTTAGGCATAAAGTGTGGATTGGTCCTGAGGACTACCTTATCATGATGAAACCTTGTATAAGGAGGATTAGCCACCAAGGCCTGTAGCTCACTGATGTGGCGAGCTGATGTGACTGCAATGAGGAAAATAACCTTCCAGGAAAGAAATTTCAAGGAGGTGGTGGCTAAGGGTTCAAAAGGTGGCTTCATAAGCTGACCAAGAACCAGATTTAAGTCCCATGCCACCGGAGGAGGCCTAATGGGAGGTTTTGTTAAAGTTAGGCCTCTCATGAATCTTGCAATAAGAGGATGAGAGGAAATAGGCTGTCCATTGAGAGGCTTAAGGGATGCTGCAATAGCACTCAAATGGACTCTTACTGAATTCGTCTTAAGGCCTGCATTGGAGAGATGCAGGAGATATTCCAATAGAGAATTCAAAGGTAGTGCTAGAGGGTCAAGACCCTTCTCAGCACACCAAATGGAAAACCTTTTCCATTTAAAAGCATAGGAACGTCTAGTAGAAGGTTTTCTGGAAGCATGGAGGATATCCTTCACCTGCTGAGAAAGATTCCAACCTTGAAGGTCTAAGCCTTCAGCAACCAAGCCCTGAGGTGAAGGGACTTGGGGTTTGGGTGCCACAAAGTTCCCTCCTCCTGGGACAGGAAGTCTGGAGCTGCTCCCAAGTCTAGGGAGGGAGCTTGAGAGAGATGCAGAAGTAGAGGGTACCACACTTGGCGTGGCCAGCGTGGAGCTATGAGGATCATAGATCCTTGATCCCTCTGGAGCTTGAATAGAGTCTTGAGAATTAAGGGAATGGGTGGAAAGGCATACAGGAAGTCTTGACCCTAGTGAAGGAGGAAGGCATCCCTGGCCTGAACTCCCTGACATGGAATTCTGGAACAGAACCGGGGAAGTTTGGCATTCCACGGACTTGCAAAGTGGTCTATGTCTGGGGTTCCCCACTCTTGAAAGATTCTGAGTACCTGGTCCATGTGCAGGGACCATTCGTGTGGAAGCAGAACTCGACTGAGTCTGTCTGCCCAAGAGTTTTGGATTCCTGGAAGGTATACGGCCAGGAGATGGATTTGATGCTCTCTGGCGAAGGCCCACAATCTTAAAGCTTCGTTGCAAAGCGACAGAGAGCCAGTTCCTCCTTGCTTGTTTATGTAAAACATGGCTACCTGATTGTCCGTATGAATGAGGACTGTCTTGTAGCTGAGCAGGGTATGAAAGACCTTGAGAGCTAGGAAAACTGCTCGGAGCTCCAAGTGGTTGATATGTAGAGAGGTCTCCTGTGGAGACCAAGTGCCCTGAGTGGAGAGGTCTTGTAGATGAGCTCCCCAACCTGTTGGGGAGGCATCTGTTGTGAGGGTTGCTTGGGGCAACAACTGTTGGAAGGGGGACCCCAGCAACAGATTTTGGGTGGACTTTCACCACTGTAGAGACCAAAAGAGGCGCCTGGAGGTTGCTATTTTGTCTGTCAAACCCCCTGAAGCTTGAGTCCACTGGGTGGACAAAGTCCATTGAGCTGCTCTCATGTGAAGGCGAGCATAGGGGACCACATGCACTGTGGATGCCATGTGGCCTAGCAGTTGTAGCATCTCCCGGGCAGTTAAATGGCTCTTTGACTGAATCTGGGAGGCTAACTGCACTAGGCGTAGGCAACGGGCCTGAGGAAGATAGGCCCGTGCAGTGGTAGTATCTAGCCAGGCCCCTATGAACTCTAGGGACTGAGTAGGGGTGAGCTGGGACTTTGGGAGATTTACCACAAGTCCCAGATACTGCAGAATGCGCCTTGTGCAGTCCAGGGCAGTCTGGGCCTCTGACTGAGATGGAGCTTGGATGAGCCAGTCGTCCAGGTATGGGAATACAAATATCCCCAGAGTGCGTAGAAATGCAGCTACTACTGCCATGCATTTGGTGAACACTCTTGGAGCAGAGGCCAGACCGAAAGGAAGCACCCTGTATTGGTAATGATTCCCTTGGTAAAGGAAACAGAGGAACCTTCTGTGAGATGGATGGATGAGAACATGGGTGTACGCATCCTTGAGATCTAGAGAACAAAGCCAATCCTGACTCTGAAGGTATGGAAGGAGAGTGCCCAGAGAAAGCATCTTGAATTTCTCCTTGCATAGAAATTTGTTAAATTCTCTGAGATCTAATATGGGTCTGTAGCCCCCTGTTTTCTTTGGGATCAGAAAGTAGGGGGAGTAAAACCCTGACCCTTGTTGAAGAAGAGGCACTTCTTCTATTGCCCCTTGGGCAAGAAGGGCAGCCACCTCCTGACCTAGAAGGTCGAGGAGAGATGTTGGAGAATTGAAATGTCTCACCATGTTGTGAGGAGGAAGGTTTGAGAAATGAAGTTTGTACCCCTCCCTTATGATGGAGAGGGTCCACTGCTCTGTTGTAATTTGCTCCCATCTGGGAGCAAAGTGAGCTAACCTTCCTGGAATGGTGAGAGGCTCTGGCTGTTTCAGAGCCAGAAAGGCTAAGTTCTCTAGCATCAAGTCAAAAGCCCTGAGGAGGCTGGGTCTGCTGAGTTGCAGCAGCCCCTGTAGGCTTAGGCCTGGCTTGCTTAGGTTGCTGACGCTTAAGCAGCAAAACGACCTGTAGAAGATTGCTGGCCAGAAGCAGGATGGAATCTGCCTTTCTTGAGGAAAAAAGACTTCTTGAAAGGTTTTTTCTTGGCAGGAATGGAGGTTGACTTTGAAAGTCTATCCAAAGCAGAATTTTCCGCATCCATTTGAGTGGCTTTTATTTGCCAATCTTTGCCAAACAGGTTTTCTCCTGTACAGGGAAGATTTCCCAAGCCATCCTGGACCCAAGATTCTAGATCAGAAGCTTGGAGACAAGCAATTCTGCGAGCAGCTATGGCAATGGCCGAAGCTCTGCTGGCACCCTCAAAGGAGTCAAAAGCTGCAGGGTTGGAATACTTTGAAATATCTTGAGTATGCTTAAGCCAAATAAGAAATTCTTCCCTTTTATCCTCTGGAAGAAAAGGGAGGAAAGTGTGTAGCTTATCTGCAACTTCTTTCAGAAACATCCCCATATAAAGACTATAGGAGTTGATTCTGGCAATGAGCATACTGGCTTGGAAGATTTTCCTACCAAAAGCATCCAAGGTCCTGCATTCTCTTCCTGGAGGAGCAGAGGAGTGTCTTTTTGCACTCTTTATCTTTTTCATAGCTGACTCCACCACAATAGAATGGTGAGGAAGCTGTGTTTATGAAAACCAGGACAAGGAGGGACACGGTACATGGTGTCCAACCTACGAGAATGAGGAGAAATAGTGAGAGGAGTCTCCCATAAGTCAATCATGTGATCATAAAGAATCTCATGAATTGGCAAGGTGACTGCCTCCTTAGGAGCCTTGGGATAACCTAAAATATCTAATTTTTTAGCTCTAGGCTCTGATTCAGAGGTTACTGAAATAGAAAGCCCTTTAGCCACTTCTCTTATGAAGTCTTGAAAGGACAAGTCTTCTGGAGGAGACATTCTTCTTTTTGGAGAAGAAAGGCTCTTCAGGAAGGGCTATGGATACTTCAGCAGACACCTCTGATGCATCAGAATCTTCGGAGGAATCAAAGTATCGACTGTCAGGGTGCTCTTTCAAAGCTCGATACGCGTACCGAGCGGTATCGACATCGGGCGTTATCGGTACCGGTTCGGTATCGATGGGCACCCCTGGGCAGGGAACCGCTGCAGTCGACACCATGGCCGATGTCGATGCAGTCGGTACCGGTACCGGCATTGGTGCTGGTACCCGGGCTGATACCGACAACAGAGTTTGTTGTGGTATCAGCGGCGTCGCAGCTTGAATGAAGGCCGTAATAGCCTGCTGCATGGATAGAACATTCTGATCCATCGACGCCATGAATGCCTGGAACTCGGTACCGGAAGGTTTTGCCGGTACCCCAGAGCATTCTAACAGGTGATCGGTCGAGGCCGTGCCATCGATGTCAACCTGTAACCCCATAGGTGGAGCTTTGGAAGCCGGAGCTTCCCGCCGGGGTAGTTTTGCCGGTGCAGGATCCTCGAGGGCAAGCCCGGAGGCATCTCGATGCTTGGAAGGAGATCTACCCTTCGAGGACCGGCTGGTTTTATGTTTGGTTACCTGAGATCCATGGGAGGAAGAGGAAGCCCTGGAAGACGTCGATGCCACTGAAGCTGCATCAGAGAACATGGAGCTTGGCTGCTCGGTTTTGTAAACCTCGTTTGGACATCAAGGAGCAGGACGAACAAGCCAAAATGGAGTGGTCAGGACCCAAACATTTGAGACACCATTCATGGGTGTCGGTAACAGAAATAGTATCGCTGCACTTAGTGCATTTTTTAAACCCGGAGGCTGGTTTTTCCATGAGGAAAGGTTTCGTGAGGCCTAAGGCCCAAAAAGGAAAAACACACTAAGTGAGGGAAAAATGTTCTTTTTTTTTTTTTTTTAAAAGAAAAGAAAGACTGACCGGCGGTACTGGTCCGACGTCAGAGAAGGCAGATGCGCAACCAAAGAAATAAAATAAAACAAAGAACTTCTTCAGCGGTGACAGGAACACGACCTGCTGGCTCCGCGGAAAAGAAGAACTGGAGAGAGGCGGTTGGAAAGGCGGGAAGGCAGCGCGCAGGTGCTGTGGGATGTTCCCAAAAGCTTTCCTTTTTTGGAAAGCTGGGGAGCTTTCCCGCGCAGGCTCCGTCGGTACCAACGTACCCATATGTGAAGACTCATTCCTGCTTGTTCCTGGAGATTATGCGTGTACGCATCTCTTAGATCTAGAGAACATAGCCAATCTTGACTTTGAAGGTATGGTAAAAGTGTTCCGAGAGAGAACTTTCCTTGGAACAAATACTTGTTTAATTCTCTGAGGTCTAATATAGGCCTGTGTCCCCCTGTCTTCTTTGGAATAAGAAAATAGGGGGAGTAGAACCCTGTCTCCTGTTGGGATATGGGCACTTCTTCGATTGCTCCTTGAGCCAGAAGTGACATGACCGCCTGCCACAAGAGGTCGGTGGCAGGGCCCTGAGAATTGAACTGTCTCAGAATTGTAGGTGGGGGCAAGTTGAGGAAATGAAGCTTGTATCCCAATCTTACAATGGACAAAGTCCAATTTTCTGATGTTATTTGTTGCCATCTTTTGACAAAATGGCATAGTCTGCCTGAAATGGTCAAGGGTTCTGGACCTTTTAGGGGCAGAATGACTAAGTTCTCTAGGTGGAAGTCAAAGACCCTGAGGGGGCTGGGTCTGTTGAGTCAGTTGAGCTTTTTGAGCTTGTGGCCTTCTCTGCTGTCTGTTCTGTTGTTGTCCCTTTTGGGAAACATGAAGTGGACAGTGAGTTTGATGGGTGTAAGATTGGTAAGACTTCTTTTTCTTACTGAAAAAAGGTTTCTTGAATGTTTTCTTTTTTGCTGGGTTGGCTGTAGCCTTTGACAATCTGTTCAAAGTAGTATTGTCAGATTCAAGCTGATTAGCCTTGTCTTGCCAGTCCTTACCAAAGAGATTTTCTCCCGTGCAAGGAATGTTTCCCAGTTTTTCTTGCACCCATTGTTCCAAGTCTGATGCTTGAAGCCAAGCAATATGACGTGCTCCTATGGATATAGCAGAGGTTCTGCTAAGACATTCAAAACAGTCAAAGGTAGCATGGGCATGTTTGACCAAAATAAGGTAGTCTGCTCTTTTTTCCTCTGAGACAGAAGGACTAATGAGCTCCAAGTCTTTTGTGACTTCTTCCAGGAACATTCCCATATACAGAATGTAGGAACTGATCCTGGCTCCCAGCATGGAGGATTGAAAACATCGATGGCCAAAGGCATCAAGTGTCCTGAATTCACGGCCTGGAGTATTAGAAGAGTGTGTTTTTGCACTCTTGTTTCTTCGCATGGCCAATTCCACTACCATTGAATGGTGTGGTAACTGAGTTTTTTGAAAACCAGGACAACTTGGCACTTGGTACATAGTGTCCAGGAGTCGAGAATGTGAAGATATCATTAAAGGAGTCTCCCACATTCTTAACATCAGATCATGTAAGATCTTCTGAATGGGAAGCATAGCTGCTTCCTTGGGAGCCATAGGGTATTGTAGAATTCTTAATTCCTCTGCCCTAGGTTCTTTTTCCGGAATCACAGTGATTGCAAGGCCTTTTGCTAAAACATGTATGAAGTCCTGGAAGGACATATCTTCTGGAGGAGACATCCTGCATTGAGGAGAGGGAGTTGAATCTTCTATTAGATTCACTCTGGTACCGGTAGAATCATCAGAGTCATTGGAATCGGAAGACTCAAGCACCAGGTGCTCCTGTGAAGCATGGTATCGGTACCGCTCAAAGTCGGTACCGAAATGTCTCGGTTCCTGATCTCCGATACCGGACATCGGCATGGGGGGAAGCAGGTGTTGTTGGTACCGGTACCAACGTCGGTACTGATACCTGTGGAACCGTCTGTTGCAGTCTTAGCAGTACCGAGGCTGCTAAGAGGGCCGCTAGACTGTGTTCGATAGCGAGGATTCTGTGATCCATCGTGCCTGCCGATGCCTGGGTGCCAGTATCGGTGGATGCAGCCACGACCCCAGAGCATGGCACCAGTAGCTCTGCAGAGGTCGAGGCCTCTGGAACATACTGGAGCCCCGTTAATGCTTTGGAGCTCGAAGACGGGCTTTGGAGCTACGGGGCTGGGGCTGGGGCTATTTTGTCGGTGAAGTATCCTCGAGGGAAATGCCCAAGGCATTTCGATACTTTGAAGGAGATTTTCCCTCCGAGGGCTGGCTAGATTTACTTTTGGTTACCTGAGATCCATAGGAGGAAGGATGAAGCCCTGGAAGACGTTGATGCAACTAACATCGTGTCGGAGGCAAAAAGGGTACCGAGTTTTGCAGCTCTATTCTGCTGGCCCCTCTTGGTCATCCTCGTGCAGGAGAGACACTCCGCTGGACAATGTTCAGGACCCAAACATTTTAGACACCAATCATGGGTGTCGGTGACAGAGATGATACCGCCACATTTTAAGCATTTTTTGAAACCATTGGCTGGTTTCTCCAAGCTTGAAGAAAAAAATGGGCCTAGTGCACAAAATAGTGCCTAGCACCCAAAATAGGGAAAACCCCTGAAGAAAAAAAAAAAAAATTTTAAGAAAGAGGAAGAAGAGAACTGGCGGTACTGGTAGTCGTCGCGTGAAGGCATATGCGACCACAATAAACAAGAAATAAAGGTAGATTTTCTGCGGTGACAGGGTACCGTGTCCTGTCGGCTCCACGGAAAACGAAGAACTGAAGTGAGAGAGGTACAGAGGCGGGAAGGCAGCAAGCATGCGCTGTGGGATGCTCCCAAAAGCTTTCCTATTGGACGCTGGGAAGCGTTCCCGCGCGGGCTCCGTCAGTACCGACGATACCCATATGTGAAGACTACATTCATGCTTGTTCCTGGAGATTGAAGGTTTAACTCTTCTATTCAGACTTTTTTTTTCTTTTAATGCTGTCAAGTCAGTGCTGACTCATGGTGATTCAGCTGCTTCTGGGTTTTCTTGGCAATGTATCAGCAGACGTAGATTGCCAGGCCTTTTCTTCTGAGGCAATGGTGGGCAAAGTGACTTGCCCAAGGTCATAAGCAGTGCCAGTGGGAATCAAACCCTTGATCCTCTGGGAAAGAGTAGTTACTCACCTGTAGCAGGTGTTCTCTGAGGATAGCAGAAATCAGTCCTCATATATAGGTGATGTCGGTACCAATGGAGCCCACACGGATCCACCCCCCAGCTTTCAAAGAATGGTGTGGTAACTGTGTTTTTTGGAACCCAGGACACCCAATACAATGTATCGAGTCTTCGGGAATGTGGAGACACTGTTAAGGGTATCTCCCACATTTGAAGCATGAGATCATGCAGAATCCGGTGTATGGGAAGGGTTGCAGCCTCCTTGGGGGCTGTAGATACTTAAGAATTTCAAGTTCTTCAGCTCTCGGTTCCTTTTCGGGGGTCACAGAGATCGAGAGGCCCCGAGCCACATCCTGTATAAAGTCTTGAAAAGACATGTCCTCTGGAAGAGACATTTGCCGTTGCAGCGAAGGAGAGGGATCCTCCGGAAGAACTGCTCCGGTATCGATGGATTCATTAGAATCATCGGATTTGGAAGACTCGAAGTATCAATGGGCAGGGTGCTCCCGTACGTCGGTACCAATCGAAGTCGGCATTGGAATGCCTCGATACCGGACCCTCTATGCCAGAAACCGATTCTAGGGCTGGCATGGGTGGTAGCATGGAGAGCGGCGGAACAGTAACTGCCGATACATACGGGTACCGATGGCTGTGGAACCAATTGTAGCAGCTTTAGCGGTACGGAGGCTGCTAACAAGGCCGCTAGGCTACGTTCAATGGCAAGGATGCGTTGCTCCATGGAGCTTGCCGATATCTGGGTGTTGGTACCGGCAGAGTGGGCCACGACCCCAGAACATGGCACCAAGAGCTCTCCGGAGGTGGATGCCTCGGGAACATCTTGGGACCCCGTTATTGCTTTGGAGGCAAGGACCTCCCACCGGGGTTGTCTGGCTGGTGTATTCTCCTCAAGGGCAATACTGGAAGCATCTCAATGCTTATAAGGAGATCTACCCTTTGAGGACCGACCGGTCTTCGAAGAAGACCTGGGTTTGGTTACCTGAGATCCATGGGAGGAAGATGAAGCCCTGGACGACATTGAAGCAACGGACACTGCATCTGAGGCAAAAAGGGTGCCAAGTTTGGCAGCTCTATTTTGCAGGCCCCTCTTAGTCATCTTTCTGCAGAGGAGACACTCCGATGGAGAATGGTCTGGGCCCAAACATTTATGACACCAGTCATGGGTGTCAGTAGCGGAAATGGTACCGCCACATTTCGAACATTTTTTGAAACCACTAGATGGTTTCTCCATTTTGAGAAAAAACAGGGCCTAGTGCCTAAAATGGTGCTGAAGCACCAAGATGGGACAGACCTTCAAGAAAAAGCTTTTTAAAAAAAAAAAAAAAGAAGAAGAAGAAAATAAAGAAGACACCGGTGGAACTGGTATGGGCATCAATGGGAAGGCAGACTCGACCACAAAAAAGAAAATTTTCTGCGGTGACAGGAGTTGCTACCTGTTGGCTCCGCGGAAAACAAAAAACTGAAGAGGGAGAGTTGGAAAGGCAGGAAGGCAGCAGCGCAGGTGCAGTGGGATGCACCCAAAAGCTTTCCTATAGGACGGTGCCAATGATACCCATATGTGAAGACTACATTCCTGCTTGTTCCTGGAGATAGCAGAAATCAGTCCTCATATATAGGTGATATCGGTGCCGACGGAGCCTGCGCGGATCCACTCCCCAGCTTTCAAAGAAAGACTTTGGGAGTTATACCATGCATGCGCGGTCACCTTCCCACCCAAAAATGGCATCTTGCCTCAATATGATATCATAGCACAAGATGGCAAAAAACAAAACAACTCCACGGGGAGGAGGGAGGGTTGTGAGGACTGCTTCCTGCTGTCCCCGGAGAACACCTTTTACAGGTAACTATGCTTTCCCCGGGAACAAGCAGAAAATCAGTCCTCACATATGGGACTCTCAAGCTACAGGCTACTGAAAAAACCTGTAAAAGCCAAGGGCAACCCAAAAAGCGGACCGTAAAGGGCAGCAGGGTGTGCTGGTTGGCTGGAAGTCTGACACTGCAGCAGCATCGAAGATGCAATCCCCACTCCGGTAGCCTGGACAGAGAGGACTGGAGGGAGGGAGCTGCACTATTCCCCTTAGAGGTGACGGAGTACGACCTGGCCGAATGCACTATCCCTCCAGGAGGTCTCTTCCAAACAGCAGCGTGCAGCAAACGTGTGCACAGAGAACCAGGTGGTGGCCCGGCAGATGTCCAGCAAGGGCACCAACCACAGGCTGGCCACTGAGGCCGCCATGGCGCGCACATTGTGAGCCATCACATGATGCTCCAGAGAGAGCTCCGCCTGTTGATAGGCGAAAGAAATGCAGTTGGCCGCCCAACATGAGAGGGTGCATTTGGAGACTGCAAACCCAAGTCGACTGGGATAGAGTGAGACAAAGAACTGCGTTGAGTGGCGATGGGGTTGCGTCCTCTGGATGTAGAAGGACAGGGCACCCTTGCAGTCAAGTGTGTGCAGAGGCCTCCACCCTGGAGGAGTGAGGTCTAGAAAAAAGTGGGTAATACCACCTCCTGATTGAAATGGAATGCAGAGACCACCTTCGGCAAGAACATAGGGTGCGTCCGAAGGATGGCCCTGTTCCTGTAGAACCTGGTGTAAGACGCATGTACCACCAGGGTCTGCAGTTCGCTCATGTGCCAGGCCGAGGAGAGCACTACCAGGAATACGACCTTCCAAGAGAGGTACTTGAGATGACAGGTAGTCAGGGGCTCAAAAGGTGGGGGCCATGAGCTTCCCAGCACCACGTTGAGGTCCCACGCCACCAACGGCAGGCAGATTGGGGGCCGGGAGAGGAGGCAGCCTCCCTTGAACTGGCCCACCAGGGGGTGTACCAACACAGCCTGGCCATCCACTTTGTGGTGGTGAGCCAAGATGGCAAAGAGGTGCACTGACCGTGTTGGATTTCAGGCCCGCCTCCGACAGATGCAACAGGCATCGTAATATCTCCGACATTGCGCAGGAGAAAGTGTTAAGGCCTTCCCTGCGCACCAGTGGGAAAACCTGTGCCACTTGAAGGCATAAGCCTGTCACGTAGAGTCCTTACACAAGGCCAGCAAGATGTCTTTCACCGACCGAGCAAGACAGTGATGAGCAATGGCTAGCCTTTCAGCATCCAGGCGGTCAGCGCCAGGGACTGTATGTTGGGGTGTCTAAATGTTCCGTCCTCCTAGGACAGCAGGTCCGGGGCACTCCCTAATGGTCTCACTGGGACAGTTGCAGAAGCAGGGGGAACCAGGGCTGACTGGGCTACCTGGGTGCAATGAAGATGACTGAGGCCGCCTCCACTTGGATCATGGAGTCATGTAGATGGTGGATGCCATGTGCCCCAAGAGGTGGAGCATTGTTCGAGCTGTCACTGATGTGCCGCTCTGTACCTCTTGCACCAGGGCGACGAGACGTGACTGATCCAGTGACAAGAAGGCTTTCTCCCGAGTGGAGTCTAGCAGGGCCCCGATGAACTCCTTGCGCTGCGTGGGGAAGAGAAGCGATTTCAAGAAGTTCACCACAAAGCCCAGGTGCTGCAGTAGCCCTAGAGTGTGCTGTGTTGCACTACGTGCTTCCTCCGGTAAGCCGATTCGCACGAGCCAGTCGTCCAGATATGGGAACACAAACACCCCGAGGAGCCGGAGGTGAACGACTACAACTGCCAGGCATTTCATGAACACCTGAAGGGCCGAAACAAGGCCAAAGGGGAGCACCCTGTACTGATAGTGGTGGCCCCTGACGACGAACCAGACGTACTGATGGTGCCTTGGATGGATCCAAGGAGCATAGCCAATCTCCCTGCAGGAGGTAAGGCAGCAAGGTTCCAAGGGATACCATCTTGTACTTTTTCATGACCAGGAAGCAGTTGAGGTCTCTAAGAGCCAGGATGGGCCAGGCCCACTGTCTTCTTGGGGACCAGGAAGTAGTGGGAGTAGAATCACCAGCCCTGAATATGGTAAGGGATGGGTTCTACCACTTGATCCTTGAGTAAAGACCCTAGCTCCTCCCTGTGAAAGGGATCCATGGGTAATTCCTCTGGGAAAAATGGAGGAGGCTGCTGAGCAAAATAGAGGAGATATCCCTTTCTGACCACCTGCAACGCCCAGGTGTTCGTGGTGATACAGGACACTTGGGTGTGCAAAGTGGACCAGCCACTCTCCCGTGAACCTTGGGCCTGTTACCTCCTGAGGGAGGGAGGCTTTGCCCAAGGACTCCAAAACTCCCCCCAGGCTGCGGCTGGGGCACTGTTTGGGGTTTCGGAGCCTTTGGCTTACAGGGCCGTGCCCCTAACCCTTGGCCTGCTGCTGCTGAGGGGGAGCGGATAGGCCTGAAACTTGTGGTAGTTTCCATAAGCATTCTTGGTCTTCGGGTGGAAGGGCTTTTTCCCGAACTCTTCCTACGGGAAGGTTCAGACACTTTCTTGGACAGACTGGTTATGGTCATGAATTCCTTCTGCAACTTGTCGACCTTCTCCCTCATGGATTTGCTGAAGAGGTTGTCTCCACGGCATGGGACGTCGGCCAACTTGTCCTGAACCCACTGCTCCAAGTCATAGGACTGTAGCCAGGCAAGATGGTGGGTACTAATGCCCACCACAGCTACACGAGCCACCAACTCAAAGCTGTCGAAGGCTGCCTGGGTCTGAAACTTGGAGCACTCCTTGACTGATGATACCATGGTCCTGAAGCGCTAAAGGGGTTCATCTGTTAACACAGCCGAGACCCAGCGAGTTCGTTCGCCAGGTCCCTCAGGTACATGCCCAAGTATAGCTGGTAAGACTGGATCTGGGCTGTGAGCATAGAGCCCTGGAAACACTTCCTGCCAAAAGTATCCATGGTGCAGGCCTCCCTGCCAGGGGGCACTGAGGAGTGAATTTTCTGGCTCTTAATACAAAGCATAGCGAACTCCACCACAATGGAATTGTGTGGTAGCTGTCTCTTCCGGAATCCGGGGCTCCTGCTGACTCAATATTGCGAATCGAGTCGATGGTTCACAATCGGCACTATCACTGGGGTTTCTCACATCCTAAACGGCAGCCACTCCAGGATTGGGGGCACAGGCACCGTCAGCACTTTCTGAAGAGGGGCCTCATACTGGAGGATCTTGAGATCCTTGGCATGTGGATCGTCTTCAGGTATCGCCACGAAGGCGAGTGCCTATGACGTCTCCCTCACAAACTCCAAGAAGGCGAGATCCTCTGGAGGGGACGTCTGCTGATGATGTGGCAGAAAGAGATCGGAGGGGATGTCCTGGTGGAGTATGGTGTCGGGGGGCTCCTTGTCCGTCTCCCACTCTGACTCAGAACCGGAGGAATCAGCAAGCACCCCGCGGTCGTCTGATCGACCTGGCGTCAATGACTCCCGACGTTGGATGTCCTGCGGTGTTATGTCAGTCGCCAACTGCTTCGACACCGATTCAGCCAACCTCTCGAGGATGGGAGGAGCATTTTCAAAGGAAGTCCTCATTGAGAAAGTCCCCATGAGGGGCACTGACAACCTGGAGTGACCGGGAATCAGGCCCTGCTGTGCCTCTAGGAACGCAGAGAAACTGCGTTCCAGGGCAGCCATCCTGGCCTCGATGTCAGACAGCTCTGGAGCCTGCACCGGCCCCAAGGACATCAAGGCCGGTATCAGGTCCCTGACAGGGGAATCCCAAATGGTGATAAAGTCAGTGGAACTGCGTCAATTCCTCAATGTTACAGGAGATTCCTCACTCCGGGGCTGCTTCAAAGGGCGCTCCCATCCGTCATCCTCCGCGTCAAGTCCGGTGCTCCACGGCCAGGTCACAGCAGACTTACTCCCTGGGCCCGGGTCGGCCCTTGACATCAGCTTCGAAAAAGCCTTCAATACGTGGGGGAGATCGCCTGAAGACGACTCTGACGTCCGATGACATTTGGGCTCTGACTGAGCCCAGGTACACGACACTGAGTCACCAGATGTCACCATCGAAGGTAGGGATTCCGCCCCCAATGCCGAACCTGAGCCAGACCTACCAAACAGTTCCCCTGCACCTTTCATGTTCCTTCCGGGTCTTAGCCGACATCAGGAGGCAAAGCGGACAGGAAGACACATCATGGTCTGACCAGACACATACGATGCAGGTACTGAGGTGGTATGTATGGGACATAATGCAATTGCACTTGCCACACTACTTGAAACTGCTAGTCAAAGACATAGCGGGAAAAATAAGACCCGCAAAATCAAATTCTGATGTCTCGACCAGCGATGCTGCGAGTAGAAAATCCCGTGGGCCAAATCAAGACGAAAATAAAGAAAAGTTACCCGAGTGAAAACCAAGACACCGAAGTGGAGGACTCAGGCGGCGGAAGGTGATTGAACCTATGCAATTAAGAGAAGAAAAACACTGAAGAAGGGTCTGAAAAAAATCAACTTTGTCTGGGGTGCACAGCACGTCTGTAGGGCTCCACAGAAAAAAGAAGACTGAGGCAAGATGGCACCTTTGGGCAGGAAGGTGATTGTGTATGCGCGTTGTGTATGCGCGGTCTAACTCCCAAAGGCTTTCTTTGAAAGCTGGGGAGTGGATCTACACGGGCTCTGTTGGTGCCGATTGTCACCCATATACGAGGACTTACTTCCTGCTTGTTCCTGGAGAACTAGGCAGTTGCTCTAACTACTAGGCTACTCCTCCACACAGGCATCATAGCACAAACTAAAACATGAGCCTCTAAAATCATATTTTTAAAAATGGGAGTGTGCGAAAAAGTGTACATTTTTCACAAGAAAAAAAAAGACTAATAAAAAATATATTAAGCCAAAAAAAAATAAGCCTGTAAAAAGAAAGAAATCTAGCTAGCAACAATGACCTCCTTTGTTGTCATGAGATCTTAAGTTTTACCAAGGCATGATATGATTAAGGGAATAGGGTTACATAGCAAACAGATCAAAACTAAATCCATACAGTGCAATCACTGTAACAAACCTACTGAAAAAATATTTAAGTTTCATAATAGAAAATTATAGTTTTAATACATTACCAAAATGGACAAATTCTAAGAACATAAAAAATATTTAAAAAGGCTCTCAATATCTGGCTCTTGGGTTGTTTTTGTTTGGCTTCATTACTAGCTCTGAAGATTTTTCTCCTTTTCTTTCTCGTCTGCTGCCTAAAAGTAAGAATTAAAGGTAATTCTTCAGGTAAGCCTTATGAACTCCAACCAATAATCTATACAAGTGTGACTGCTGGTTGACAGTAAGGCTCACTCAAGAGCAATGCCAATCTTCCTCTCTATTCTCCCCTCTCAGGAACATGTCAGAAAGTGAACACACATTTTCCACAGGAAGTTCTGAATCACTGAAATAGACCAAGACATTTTTACAACCTGCCATAGAGAGTAGTGCTGCTGCTCTTTCCAAATGTTTGCTTTAGAAAATATATTGTGCCTGAAAGATTGGGAGAGGCAGATACTTCTTTGGAGCAATAATCAGGGACATAATTTTACTGCATTTCCTTCAAGCAATTTTATCTAGTCTTTTTTGCATGGTTTTATCTTCTGTGGCTTAATTAAACATGAAAACTTATGCCTGAACCTAATTTTCCAGTGTAGCAATGACTACACTGGCCTGATCTGCTATTGTTTCTTCCTTTCCTCTTGGGCCCTAATCTGCCAATGTATCCTCCTGCATTCCTCCTGGGCTCATCTGCTGCCACCATCATCTGCTTCTTTTCTTCTCCAGTTTTTCCCCTTCCTCCCCACCATTGTGGACTAACTGTATAGATGTAGTAAGCACTTCCTATATCCTTCCCTGATGCTGATCTGCCACAGCAACCAATAATTTTGTACTATATTATCATCAGACACCAATATTTTAGGGAAGAGTTTTCAGCAGTAGCAGCCAGCACTATTAAAGCAGCTGGCACCTCCACTTTCAATGACCGGATCAGTCAGCTGTGCCACACCTACTCTGCCTCCAGAATGCCCTGGCGCTAATCAGATAGTGCCAGGCATTTAACCCAGTTAGCAGGGGATATTCAGCGGCACTAACCAGATTAGTGACACTTAAAGCGTAGTTACTCACCTGTAACAGGTGTTCTCCAGGAGCAGCAGGAATCAGTCCTCACTTATGGGTGACGTCGGCGCCGACGGAGCCCTCGCGGAGCAATTTTCCCCAGCTTTCAAAGAAAGCCTTTGGGAATTGCAGCGCGCATGCGCGGTCGTCTTCCCGCCCGAAGGTGCCATCTTAGCCAGTCAGATGACATAGCTAAAAAAGACAGCATAAAAATTTGCAAAAAGAACATAAGCAGACGATTGCAACTCCAAGGGGAGGAGGGAGGGTAGTGAGGACTGATTCCTGCTGCTCCTGGAGAACACCTGTTACAGGTGAGTAACTACGCTTTCTCCAGGACCAAGCAGGAAGTCAGTCCTCACTTATGGGACTCCCAAGCTCAAGGCTACCGGAGACCCTAAGCACAAAAATGAGCTCCCTCTAGCTCAGCAGCACAGAAGGATAGAATCTTCGCTGAATTATCACCCACCGGTAGCCCACATCCGGGATGGAGGGTAGGAGTTGCTCAGACCTCAAAGAGATTACGGAGGACTGCCTGTCCGAAAGCACTGTCCCTACGGGACTCCCTCTCGAGACAGTAATGGACCGCAAAAGTCTGGCTCGAAGACCAAGTAGCGGCCCGGCAGATGTCTGCCAGCGGAACAGAGCGGAGGTAAGCCACTGACGTGGCCTTTGCCCGAACGCAATGAGCCGTGACTCGACTTTCTAAGGCGAGTCCGGCTGCCCCATAAGCCCAAGAGATACAGTCCGCAACCCAGATGGACAGAGTACGCTTGGAGACCGGGAGTCCCAATTTATTGGGGTCAAAAGACACAAAAAGCTGAGCAGCTTTACGGTGCTCCCGCGTACGGTCAAGGTAGAAGTTCAATGCCCTTCTACAGTCCAGGGTATGGAGGACCGTCTCAGCTCGGCTGGAGTGTGGTCTGGGAAAGAAGGTTGGAAGTACCACCTCCTGATTCATGTGAAAAGGGGAGACCACTTTAGGCAGAAACTTTGGGTGAGTCCGTAGGACTACCCTATTCTTGTAGAATCGAGTGTAGGGGGGATCAGACACGAGGGCCTGCAATTCACTTACGCGCCTAGCGGAAGTGAGGGCTATCAAGAACAGTGTTTTCCAAGACAGAAAACGGAGAGAACATGTAGCCATAGGTTCAAAAGGCGGACAGGTGATCCGCTGCAAAACCACATTCAGGTCCCAGTCCGGCGCTGGCGGGCGCAGAGGTGGTTTAAGTAGAAGGAGACCTCGGAGAAACCTCGCTACGAGAGGGTCGTTGGAGAGAGGTCTGCCGTCCACCGGCACATGATGTGCTGAAAGAGCACTGAGGTGAACTTTGACGGAGTTGGACTTAAGTCCCAGATTAGAGAGGTGTAGCAAGTATTGTAGGATCACCGACACCGGGCAGGAGAAGGGATCCTGAGACTGTTGGGAACACCAGATTGCAAACCGACGCCATTTAAGGGCGTAGCATTTGCGGGTAGAAGGCCGTCGCGAAGCCAAGACGACCTCCTCCACCTCTGCCGGCAAGAGAGAAGAGGAGCAAGGACTACCCTTTCAGCAGCCAGGCCATGAGGTTGAGAGACCTGAGGTTGGGGTGCAGTAGGGACCCCTGATCCTGAGTGAGGAGATCCGGTTGTACCCCCAGAGGGATTGGATCCTCCACCGCCAGTTGCAGCAGGAGCGGAAACCACGGCTGCCTGGGCCAGCGAGGGGCCACCAGGATCATGAAGGCTTTGTCTCGGAGAACCTTGAAAAGAGTCTGAGAGACTAACGGAATGGGAGGGAAAGCGTACAGAAGGCTCCCCGACCATGAGATCAGAAAGGCGTCCGCCGCAACCCGAAGGGGGTGTGGCTGACGAGAGCAGAAGCGAGGAAGCTGCCGGTTGTGAGGACTGGCAAAGAGATCCACCGTGGGGAGGCCCCACCTGAGGAAGAGCTTCTGAACGATCAAGGGATCCAGACGCCACTCGTGCGGCTGGAGGACCCTGCTGAGCTTGTCCGCCAGGCAATTTTCTTGGCCCGGGAGATAAACTGCCTTGAGGAGAATGCCGTGACTGACGGCCCAAGAGCAGAGCTTCTGTGCCTCCCGGCAGAGGAGGAAGGAGCCCGTGCCCCCCTGCTTGTTCACGTAGAACATGGCAACTTGATTGTCCGTCTGGACAAGGACGGACTGTTGGGAGGTCAGGTGGGAGAAGGCCTTGAGAGCTAGGTGGATCGCCCTGAGCTCCAGGAAGTTGATCTGCTGAGCAGACTCCCACTTGGTCCAGAGGCCCTGAGTACGTGCCTCTTGGCAATGTGCTCCCCAGCCCAGGAGGGATGCATCGGTGGTCAGCACCCGGGTCGGCTGAGGTGACTGGAAAGGCATTCCTAATATCAGGTTCGGCTGCCGGAGCCACCACCGGATAGACGAGACCAGCGGCTCGGAGACGCGCACTAGGTCTGCTAGGCCGCCTGTGGCTTGTCGCCACTGCCGGCGGAGACACCATTGAGCAGACCGCATATTCAGGCGGGCATTGGGGGTCACATGGACGGTGGAAGCCATATGGCCGAGCAGTCTCAGGAAGCGCCTGGCGGAGACCAGGGGCTGGCTGCGAAAGCGGTCGGCTAGGTCCATGAGCCGCTGAGCCCTGTCGAGCGGTAGGTACGCTCGCGCCTGAGGAGTGTGCAGCCTTGCGCCGATGAACTCGAGATCCTGTGAGGGGAGCAAAGTGGACTTTGCGAAGTTTATGACAAAGCCCAAGTGCTGCAGCAGAGTCACCGTGCGGCACGTGGCGTTGGTGACCTCCTGAGCGGACGCTGCTCTGATGAGCCAGTCGTCGAGGTACGGAAAGACATAGAGGCCGTGAAGCCGGAGATGGGCCGCCACGACCGCGAGACATTTTGTGAAGACTCGCGGTGCGGAGGACAGGCCAAAGGGGAGTACTCTGTACTGGTAATGATTTCCTGCCACCACAAACCTGAGGTATTGGCGGTGGCTTGGGTGGATGAGGATGTGCGTGTAGGCATCCTTTAGATCCAAGGAGCATAGCCAATCTCCCTGCTGGAGGTAGGGCAGAAGGATTCCAAGGGTAAGCATTTTGAACTTCTCCCGCACAAGGAACTTGTTGAGGTTGCGCAAGTCCAGGATGGGTCTGAGGCCTCCTGTTCTCTTTGGTATCAGAAAATACCTTGAATAGAAGCCTTGACCTCTCAGGTGGTGTGTTCTGGGAAGGGGCGGAGGTCTTCCTAGAAAGCCTGGTCCTGGTGAGAGTCTCAGTCTCAATTTGTGCAGCCTTTTCCGCCATGGGCTTGCCAAAGAGGTTTTCGCCTCGGCAGGGGACATCGACCAACTTGTCCTGTACCCAGGGCTCAAGGTCGGACGACTGAAGCCAAGCCTGTCGGCGGGCACCGATGCCGGCTGCGGCTACTCGAGCCGAGGCTTCAAAGCCATCATAGGCTGCTCGGGACATGAACTTTGAGCATTCCCGAATACCCGTGGACAAGGCAAGGAACCTCCGCAAGGGCTCCTCGGAGAGACCAGCGGAGAATCCGGCTAGCTCTTTAGCCAGATCCCTGAGATACATGCCCATGTATAGCTGGTAAGTCTGGACACGACAGGCGAGCATAGAGCCCTGGAAGCACTTCTTGCCAAGGCCATCCAGGTTACGGGCCTCCCTTCCAGGAGGCACCGAGGAGTGCATCTTCTGGCTCTTAAGACGATGCATGGCCGATTCCACTACCATGGAATGGTGTGGCAGCTGTGCCTTTTGAAAGCCAGGGCTCTTGCGGACTCGATAGATAGAATCGACCCGCTTGCTCAGGACCGGCGAGGAGGCCGGACTCTCCCACATGCGGAAGAGTAGACGTTCCAGCATAGGAGGAACCGGCACAGTAAAGTGTTCCCTCGCGGGAGAGTCATACTGGAGGGCGTCGAGCTCTTCGGCTCGAGGCTCCTCCTCGGGATCCGCAGGGAAGGCCAAAGCCTTGGCCATATCCCTAACGAAGTCCGAGAACCGGGCATCCTCCGGGGGGGACTGCTTCCGAGGCTCGGACTCCGGAGAGTCCGATGGGACACACCGAGTCCGGAAAGAATCAGGTGACTCTTCCTCCTCAGACTCCCAGACCGACTCCGACGAGGACTCGGTGGGGTCGGCCCGGGCAGGGTGCGGCGCCAGCCGCCCCGATGCCGAGGGAGTCGGCGTCGGCGACCTCGGTCCCGAACGGGAGGCCGAGGGCGACCTCGACCGAGGATCGACTCGAGTTCTCATCGACTCGAGGATCGGCTCGGTCTCCGGGGTCGACTTGGACGTCGACGTCCCGGCGGTCGGGGCAGCGACGCCAGCGAAGCCAGCGAGCAGTGCCCGCTGCTGGTCCATGAAGGCAGACAGTCTGCTCTCCAAGGCCGTCAACCTGAGTCCGAGCTCAGGTGACCCAGCAGCCCCCGACTCGGGCCCCGACGGCGTCGGGCCCGACGTCGGCTGTCGCGGAGGCGAGTCCAGAAGGACTACAGGACTTACCCGGGCAGGCATCTCCGACTCCAGGCGAGGTCGCTTCGGGAGGTGTTCCTTCTCCAAGGACCCGGGGCGGCTGTCGGGGCTATGCGACCTGGCCCTCGCGGAGCCAGGAGCGTCCACCGACGCCGCCCTCGCGGGTTTTTCCTTCCGACGATGGTCCCCGGAGGGAGAACCCCGGTCGGAGGAGCTCCGGCGACGGTCCGAGCTGGAGCCTTTCGACACGGAGGCCTCCGACGAGGTCCGGGTACGGCTGGGGTCAGCGAAGATTCTCTCACGCTGATGCCGCCGACTTCTCAACGCCTTCGAGGACAGTTTGCTGCAGGGCCCACAGATCAGTTCCTCATGATCCGGGCCCAGGCAGCGGAGGCAAAAGTCGTGTGTGTCGGTTAGTGACATATTTCGGTCACACCGACCACACCGCTTAAAGCCACTGGCAGCCATGGGGGGAAAAAGGGCCCCTGCGAGGTCAAAGGACCGGGCTGCCAGGGAAAACGAAAACGAAAGCTGACTAAGTCAGAAAAACCGAAAAAAAGTAAGAGGACTCGAGACCGGCGTCGCGAGTCCGGGCGGGAAAACGATCGGCGTCGAACCGAAAGAAAAAAGTATAAAATAAAGAGGAAAATCAACTTTTTCGCGGGGACAAGACGGGGACGTCTGTAGGGCTCCGCGGAAAAAGAAGACTGGCTAAGATGGCACCTTCGGGCGGGAAGACGACCGCGCATGCGCGCTGCAATTCCCAAAGGCTTTCTTTGAAAGCTGGGGAAAATTGCTCCGCGAGGGCTCCGTCGGCGCCGACGTCACCCATAAGTGAGGACTGACTTCCTGCTTGGTCCTGGAGAATATCCTGGTCAGTGGCATTTATGCAGTTTGCAAACCCCCTTTACATTCTGTCATAGATTTATCAAGCCTAAAATACAAGAATAGACCTGGTAATAAGTTCAATTAAGCCATACAAACAAGGTTTCCTGTGTTATTTTAAGAATAAGTATACACCCTATTGTGCACTATTACCTACATCAAAACGTACATATACATATTATAAATAGCAGAAGATACCAGTGGTGAATACATGCATTATACATTAAAGGAGAGCTTATTGAAATATCAATAGAAAGAAAATTTGAGTTAATGATACTTAAAATTATAACCTTTTTCTTCTGTGGAGGATTTTGAGGTGTGCAAATTCCATCCATCAAATTGTCAGTACTGACTGTCCTGCCAAAACCAGACATAAGTCTATCTTCTGAAGTACAAAAAATAGATGCTTCCATGAACATGCCTCTTGTATCATCTTGAATCAGGCACTTTGTCTCATTTGTTCTAAATCCACCTCCGACTTCTAACTGATGTGAAGGCGTTAAGTCTCTCAAATTAGAATTTGTGGATGAGAAATTTACTCCCGTTCTTTCAGGACTTTTTGCCCACGATGGGTAAATTATGCCCCGTTCACAATTAGTACTTTCTTGTTGGCTGTTTGAATCAGTCCGATCACGTGCAGGGGCATCCAAGTGTTTATGAAAAGCACTTTGCTCAATGATTTCAAGTCCTAGCTGGAGGTCAGTTACGGATTCCTTTTCTCCAATGCACTGTCTGTTGTTATCAGATCTATTCCTTGGGCTGGAATAGCCAATAGTTTTTATTTCTTGTAGCCCCATTTCTGTCAGATTTGAATTTCTAAAGGAATTCAGTGCTAACATTGCTGAACTTCTATCATAGCCCTATTCAAGGAAATAAAATATTAACAAATATAAGCAAAATTAATTTTATAATGAAATTCAGTGCTAACAATGCTGAACTTTTATCATAACCCTAATTCAAGGAAATAATTAACAAATATGACAAAATTTATTTTCTAAAGATTTTCCTGACAAATACTGCATATCACAGAGACAATTGTTGTAGCTGATAAGAATGCAATAAATAATACCCGGAGTCAGGCAAAGATTCAAGCCGGTTTAATGTGTACACAGGCTCAGATTGCAGTTGCATATGAAAGGTCTGAGCCCAGAGCTCAGAAAAATGACAGTTTATATACTTTTCTTCTCCAGTCTAATACAGGCAAAACTCCTAATTGGCCACTTACTCTCATCCAATAGACATCTCTGACCGGGCCCAGGACTCGCTCCCCCTGCTTGGGTCACACTAGCCACGGGTCAGCAATTAGACATAACAATAAACATAATACTTCTGCTAAAGTATACAGTATATTTCGATATTCTCGCAAGGTTAGTGAGCCACAAAGATAGTGGAAGGCATATCAGAAGCATTCTTAACAAAAGCAAAACAAAAGCGAGGCTAAACATGGCAAGGTTAAGACGTATCTCTAGCCCTGGCTCCAACCACTAAACAATCTACATAATGCTAGACAAAATATTATTACACTGTTCAGTTTCTGTGCTATATTTTCATCCTAATTACAAGGTCAGTGCACAATCAGCAAAGATACAGTGGAGGACATTCTACTGAAAGAGACATCTGACTTACCTAAACAATAAACAGTACCAAGGTTTAATTCTCTTATCTCCAGGAGAGCAAAACATGTTATCAAACCAGAATAGAACAGAATTTCTTTCTAACAGCTGACAGCATTCTGCAATTTCCAAAATCAGGAATAATACTTTAAAGCATTTTAAAGCAGGAGGAAAAGGCTTCAGACCTAGCTCTGCTACATACTAGGCCATCGCCTATCACACAATGAACTTTATAACTGATAGCAAAATTGCTTACCTGTTATAGGTATTTTCAACAGACTGTAGTTCACAAATCACAAAAATGAATTACTTGATCATGCTTGACACAAAATGGAAATTATTTCCAGAGCCAGAAATTTTGCTATGAAGAACGCCTCCAAAAGTGAAGGTCGGAATAAAGATGTGAAGGGCAGAAAAGAAAAAGCTATTGGAGATTTGGGGATTCCCCCGTTTCTTCCAGAGGTGGAAACAATGGAAATACTGGAAGAAATGAAAAATTATCTGGAAATATTTTCTCCAAATTATGTGTGAAAGACTCATGAAAATGCTTGCTAATAATTATACAACATAAAAATTCAAGACAACAAATAAAGCGTAGTTACTCACCTGTAACAGGTGTTCTCTAGGGCAGTGGTTCTCAACCCAGTCCTCTAGGACCCCCAGGCCAGTCAGGTTTTCAGGGTATCCACAATAAATATGCATGGGATAGATCTGCATGCACTGCTTCTATTGTATGAAGATCTATCTCATGCATATTCATTGTGGATACCCTGAAAACCTGACTGGACTAGGGGTCCCAGAGGACTGGGCTTAGAACCACCGCTCTAGGGACAGCAGGAATCAATCCTCACTTATGGGTGACGTCAGCACCGACGGAGCCTGGGTGGAGCAATTCCCCAGCTTTCAAAGAAAGCCTTTGGGATTGCTGCCACACATGCATGGTTCTCTTCCCGCCCAAAGGTACCATCTTGCTCAGTCAGGTCCCATAGCTAGAGCCCTACTAAGCAGATGGCAAGGGAAGGATAAGAATAGCAACTCTCCAACAGTCCGCTATACCTGGTTTGATACTCTCTTGATGCAGAGAAAGCTTCTGATCGCATAGCTTGGCCATACATGTTTGTGGTCATTGAGAAGATGGGGTTTGCGGGTAACGTCTTTGGGTGAATATGATTGATAAATGAAGATCCTGAGGCTCACCAAAATATAAATGGTGGTTATTCAGAGGTATTTGTGCTACAGCAGGATTCCTGACAGGGATGCCCACTGTTGCCTCTATTTTTTGTTTTGGCTATGGAACCCTCAACCAATAGGATAGAGGATAGACCTAATATTAGAGGGGACTGAAGTGGAAGTGAAAATATATAAATTCCCATATTTGCTGGTAACATACCTTTATTGTTTTCTACCTAGCTTGCTTTTTAGCCGGGGTAATGGAGGAGCTTTCTTTCTCTGGTACCATCGCTTGGTTCAAGGCAAACATGAAAATTTGAGATACTGACCACCACAGTGCCCGAGTAGGAAAAATACTTTATTCAACATTTCCCTTTCCAGTTGGCTAATGGATCTATATGGTACATAGTGGTACTGACAGGGGATTTATACAGACTATTCTTTCTGAATTCTGACTTTCTTTCCGAGTGAATATTTTGCAAGACAGAGCAATTGTTAAATCTACAAGCGTCTTGGATAGTAGAATTATTGCGGTAACGATGATTATATCCTAAGGCTTTTATACTTGGTCTCCTCCCTTCCTATGTGTCTTCCAGTTCTGCAGGTCTTTGCACAATTATCTTCAGACCTTGTGTCTATTCATGCTCTTCACTCCCAGCAATCTGGCTTTCATCCTGAGCATAGTACGGAAACTGTTGTTCTTTCCTTCCTTAGTGAAATCCATCAGGTACATGATAGGGGTGACATCTCGGTGGCGGTTTCTCTCAATTTCTCTTCAGCCTTTGATCTCATGGATCACACTAAATTTATCTTTATTTTATCAATTTATATACCGCACCTTTTGGGTGGTTCATAAAATTAAAACATAATGAGCACAACCAGTGACAGAGTGGTAAAAGAAGCTACAATTAATTGAATAGGAAAGAGGGAGGGCAATCATACAGAAAATGCAGAAAGGAGGGAAAAACAAAGAAGCAGGGGGAGAGATCAAAGGCAGAGCAAAAAAGATGCGTCTTAAGGGGGGACTTGAATTTATTTTATTTATTTAACAATTCTTTATACCGCCTTTCAAGGTATAGAAGCAGTTTACATTGAACAACTGGAGTAACTTGTTACATTGAACTTTAATTCTTTATGTTATAAGTAATAATGTACATGAGTTAAACTATTTACAGAAAACAGTACTTGAATATAGGAAATGACAGCTGTAAATGAAGGTCAGTTGGGTGGGAGTTCTACAGGGAGAGACCTAGTTAAAAAAAATGTGGATTCCAGGTGGGCAAGGGAGGGAGAAAGAACAGGTGCAAAGGATTAAAGTAGGCTACGACATGGGATGTGGAAGTGAAGACTGTTCGATAAATGTTGTGGAGTTTGAGTGTAAATTGCCTTATGGATCATTTTGAGTACCTTGAATTGTACGCGGTGCTTGACGGGAAGCCAGTGGGGTTCGCTGAGCAGTGGAGTGATGTGATCAAAACAGGTGGCATGAAAAAGGATCCTGGCTGCGGAGTTCTAGATTAGTTGGAGATGGTGAAGCTGAAACTGGGAAAGACCTGCAAGGACGACATTATAATAATCGATACGCAACATAACCAAGGACAAAAGGAGAGTGGTAAGCGATGAAGTGATCAGGAAAGGACAAAGCGCAAATGTGCCTAAAAGAAAAGGAGCAGCAGTGGATAAGCAAAGAGATATGTTCATGGAAAGAGAGAGCAGGGTCATGAGTGACACCAAGATAATGAAGGGAAGTAACCAGTGAGATTGGGGAGCCAGACAGGGACGGACAGGGACTATCAAAGATAAAAGACACAGTGGAGGTCTTAGAAGAGTTGAGGAGAAGGAAATTGGAAGCGAGCTAGTCAGAGATACAAGACAGACAAACGTTCATTGGAGAGAGATCAGGTGCCACAGGGGAGATGTGATGGAGTATAATGATATTGTCAGTGTAGTAGTATGCTGACAGACTAGAATGCTGGATCAACAAAGTGAGAGGGACCAGGAAGACATTAAAGAGAAGAGAAGCCAGCACAGATCCTTGTGGTACACAATAGGGAAGAAAAGTAGCTTCCAAAGAAGAAGTTCCAGAGACAACGGAAAAAGATCAAGAGTGGAACCTGTGGAGAACTGTCCCATAGACATCAGCATCTTGAAGGTGAGAAAGAAGAGAGGAGTGATCAACCACATTAAAAGCAGAGGATAGGTCAAGGGATAAAGCAAGTGAAACGTCACCACGGTCATGTGAAGTTCATTGAGAAAGGAAAGAAGTATGGATTCAGTACTGTGGCCGGGCCTAAAGCTGGCTTGACAAGGGTGAAAGCAGTGGATAGATTCAAGATGCTGAGAAAGTTAAGAGAAGACAAATTTGTTCAAGGATTTTGGAAAGGAATGGTAGGTAAGAAATGGGGTGGCAATATGCTGGATTGTTAGGATTAAGAGCAGGTTTCTTAAGGAGTGGACAAACAAAAGCGTGTTTCCAGGGGGCAGGAAAGGAGCCAGAGGTAAGACTGGTATTGAGGATGGTAAGTAATGGGGGAAGGAAGGCAAGGGAGGATTCCTAAAGCCAAGGAGCGACAGGTGGTTTTATGGGCAGAGGAGAGAGATTTTAGAAACTCAACCTCTGTGATTGAGGAGAAAGTTGACCAGGTATGTGACAGGGACCGTTGAGAGAGGGAAGGGAAGGAGAGGGGAAGGACAATTAAGGAAGGAGGAGCAAAGGGTCTTAATCTTGGTCACAAAGGAGGTAACAAGTAGGGAAGGGCTAGGGAGGAGGAGACAAGATTGACAGAAGAAGGGGAATGAATGGCAGAGAGTGATTTCAGGACTGAGAACAACTGATAAGAGGAGTTGGAGGAGGTAGAAATAAGCTGAGAGTCGTATGGCCTCATGAACAAGAGTGCGGTAGTGTTGATGACAGAAAAGGAAATGTTGTAAAGCATCTGGGGTGTGGTATTTATGCCAGAGGTGCTCAGAATGGTGGAGGTAGGTAGGGTGCAAAAGGAAGCCAGGGTTATACCAGGGATGACGGGAAGGAATACGAGGTGGACGTGGATGAAGGGAAGCCAAGTGGGCAACAGATAAGCAAGAGTTCCAAGTGGAGACTTGGTCATCCAAGGAAAGAGTGGAAGTCTAGAGACAATAACTGATCGGATGTGGGAAACTGCTTAAGAGTAGAAGGGGTGATAAGACGAGAAAGCCGGGCAGAAGCAGAGCTAGGAACTGGAGAAGCAGTGGAAGGAAGGGAAGGGGGTTGTAGTGAGAAGGTTAGGCATAGTTACTCACCTGTAACAGATGTTCTCCAGGGACAGCAGGAATCAGTCCTCACTTATGGGTAATGTCGGCACTGACAGAGCACACGCGAAGCATTTCCCCAGCTTTCAAAGAAAGCCTTTGGGATTGCTGCCACACATGCATGGTCCTCTTCCCACCCAAAGGTGCCATCTTGCTCAGTCAGGTCCCATAGCTAGAGCCCTACTAAGCAGATGGCAAGGGAAGGACAAAAATAGCAACTCTTCAGGGGAGGAGGGAGGGTAGTGAGGACCGATTCCTGCTGTCCCTGGAGATCACCTATTACAGGTGAGTAACTACGCTTTCTCCAGGAACAAGCAGGAAGTCAGTCCTCACTTATGGGACTCCCCAGCTACAGGACACCGAGCCTGTAACCCAAAAACGGCTCTGCAAAGCTGTGAGCAGAGGTCGATGCCTGAAGGAGCCCGAGTCTTTGGGTCCCCAGGGCGAAGCTCTCAGTAGCCGTCGAAGAAGGGCCGGAGGGCAGGAGTTGCTTATACCCTGAACAGATTACGGAATACAGCCTGGCCAAAGGCGCTGTCCCGGCGGGACTCCCTCTCTAGGCAGTAGTGTGAAGCAAAAGTGTTCGCTGAAGACCAGGTTGCAGCCCGGCAGATGTCCGTTAGAGGCACTGAGTGTAGCGAAGCCACCGAAGCCACCTTGGCTCAGACGCCGTGCGCAGTGACCCGTCGATCCAGTGGGGCGCCTGCCTTTATTTGGGCGAAGGCGATGCAGTCCGCCACCCAGATGAAGATGGTGCGTTTGGTGACTGCCTGCCCCAGTCGACTGGGACCATGGGTGACAAAGAGCAGGTTGGACTTGCGATGAACCTGGGTACGCAGCAGGTAGAAGGCAAGAGCCCTCTTGCAGTTGAGTGTATGTAATATCGCCGATGACTGGTCAGCATGTAGTCTCGGGAAGAAGGTTGGTAGGACTATCTCCTGATTGAGATGAACGTCCGAGACCACCTTCGGTAGGAACTTGGGATGGGTGCGGAGGACCACCCTGTTCCCGAAGAAACTGGTGTATGAAGCCTCAGCCATGAGGGCCTGAAGTTTGCTGACTTGGCGAGCCAAAGTCAAAGCTACCAGGAAGACCACCTTCCAGAAGAGATGCCGAAGTGAGCACGTAGTCAAGGGTGATCGTGTAAGCTGCATAAGCACCGCATTGAAGACCCACTCCACTGGAAGAGGCTGGATGGGAGGCTTGGAAAGCAAGAGACCTTGCATGAAGCAGGAGACAAAGGGCTGCCCAGAGAGCAGTTTCCCCTTGCCGGGGAGGTGGTTCACAGAAATGGCGCTCAGGTGTACCCTGACCAAATTGGATTTCAACCCTGCCTTTGAGAGGTGGAGGGGATACTGAAGAACCCACCGGGTAGAGCAGGAGAACAGGTCGATCTGGAGTTCGGAGCACCAGACCGAGAAATGTCGCCACTTAAAGGCATATGCCCGTCTTGTCGAGTCCTTCGACGCGAGGAGAACCTCCTCGACCTCCTCCAGGAGATGCAGTGGAACTAAGGTGACCTGTTCAGCCACCAGGCTGTAGGGGACAGCAAGGCCAGGTTCAGGTGGAGCACCCGGCCCTCCTCCTGCGTTAACAGGCCTGGGGCACAGCCCAGGGGGACTGGAGGCTTGGACGAGAGGCAGAGAAGAAGCGGGTACCAAGGCTGTCGAGGCCACGAGGATCACCGAAGCTCAGTCCCGCTGAACCTTGTGGAGGGTCCTCGCAATGAGAGGAATGGGGGGGGAATGCGTAAAGAAGGCCGGAGGTCCAGCTCAAGAGGAACGCATCCGGGGCCACCCTGCTCGGGTGCAGAACCGGGCTGCAGAAGCGGGGAAGCTGCGTGTTCACCAAGCTGGCGAACAGGTCCATGTATGAGGTTCCCCACTGATGGAACAAGAGGTCAGCAACCTCCGGATCCAGGTGCCACTCGTGTGGGTGGAGGATCCTGCTGAGTTTGTACGCGAGGACATTCTCCTGGGCTGGGAGGTAGACCACTTGTAAGGTCATCCCCCAGTGAAACGCAAAGGAGCAAAGGAGGATCGCCTCTCAGCAGAGGAGGCAGGATCCTGTTCCCCTCTCCTTGCTTATGTAAAACATGGCTACCCTGTTGTCGGTCTGCACGAGCAAAGACTTCCCCCACAGACAGCCCTCAAAGGCCCTCAGGGCCCATCGGACCACCCGAAGATCAAACAGGTTGATCTGCTGCTGAGACTCCTCGGGCAAACACTGCCCCTGGGTGCACAATGCACTGTAGTGGGCTCCCCACCCCAACAGGGAAGCATCCGTCATCAGGATGAGCTTGTGCTGTGGGGATCTGGAAGGGCATTCCCCGAAGGAGACTTCGGGCATCCCACTACCAACACAGGGAGTTGTGGAGACTGCGGGAGACTCGGATAGGGTCTCTGAGGTGGCCGAAGGTCTGGCTCCATTGTACCACTGGGCTGTCTACATGTGCTTGCGGGCGTGGGGGACCACATGGATGGTGGAGGCCATGTGTCCTAGGAGGCGCAGCATGGCCTATGCCGTAACCCAAGCACTGTTCTGGACCTGAGCCGCCATGGCCTGGAGGCGGTGTGCCCTGTCCGCGGGCAGGAAGGCGGTCGCTCACTCGCTCTGTGTCGAGGCATGCGCCGATAAACTCCAGGGTCTGCACCGGCTCGAGGTGGAACTTGGAGTAGTTGACCAAAAAGCCGAGGCGTTCGAGGAGAAGGATTGTGTGTGACGATGCCAGGCAGGCAACGCCGATCGAGGTCCCCTTGATGAGCCTGTCATCGAGGTAGGGGAAGATGGCGGCTGCAGAGAGACACTTTGTGAAGACCCGCAGTGCAGACACGAGCCCGAAGGGGAGCACTCTGTATTGGTAATGCTCTCCCTGCGCCCTAAAGCGCAGATATTGCCTGTGTTGGGAGTGGACTAGGATGTGGGCGTAAGCGTCCAAGCGTCCTTAAGATCCAAGGAGCATAGCCAATCGCCCTCCTGAAGGAAGGGCAGCAAGACGCCAAGCAATAACATTTGAACTTCTCCCGCACCAGGAACTTGTTTAGGTTCCGGAGATTGAGGATGGGGGCGTCTTTTCAGAATGAGAAAGTAACGGGAGTAAAACGCTCAGCCTCGAAGGTGCAACGGTACCTTCTCGACCGCTCATTGGGTGAGGAGGTTGGACAGCTCCCGCTGCAAGAAGGTCTGGTGCGAAAAGAGCCAAGTAGGCTCCGATGGTGAGAAAGGCTGTCGGGAGGTGAGAGGCTATACCGTCGGCGTCAAAAAGCCTGCGCAGGTAGGGGTGGCGTCAAAGGCTGGGCCTTAGGCCTTTTAGATTTGCGGTGGCCATGCGCACCTCCCTTCCCCTGTGTGCCGGCGTGGAAGTGGGCAGGAAGGGTGGGTAACCCCGGTAGGGAAGCCCCTTTCTTTGGAAGAACGGCTTGTTTGCTGCTTCTTCTGAGGGAGGGAGGAGGTCTTACGCGAGAGAAAAGTTTGAGTCACGAACTCCGTTTCTATCTCAGTGACCTTATCCTCCATAAGTTTACCAAACAGTTGCTTGCCGAGGCAGGGGACGTCCAGGAGCTTATCCTGGACCCACTACTTACATTCTCTTATATACCGCGCTATTCTGCATCAGTGCGGTTTACATTAAACAAACTAAAATTACATTGAACAGGGCATTATAACTTGGAGATAACTATTTTACAGGGAACATGGGCTATGGAGGGTTAAGTGGCTTGCCCAAGACCACAAGGAGCACCTGTGGGACTAGAAACCCCAGTCCTTCCGGCCCAAGGTTGCTGTCCTCTAGTGGGATTTGAACCCCCGACCTTCCGGCCTGAAGTACCTTGCCCCAACCACTAGGCCACTCCTCCACTCCTCCAAGGTCCGAGGACTGGAGCCATGCCTAGTGTCGGGCCCCGATGCCGGTTGCTGCCACTTGGGCGGAGGACGCAAACCCGTCATACGTGGCACGGGAGAGGTACTTCGAGCACTCCATGACGGATCTCAGGAGTGTTTGGAACCTGAGAAGGGGTTCACCCCAGAGGCCTACGGAGAACCCGCCAAGCTCCTTGGCGTGGTCACGCAGGAACATGCCCATATACAGTTGGTATGTCTGGATGCAGCATGTGAGCATGGACCCCTGATAGGCTTTGCGCCCAAGGGAATTGAGGGTTCTCAACTCCCTGCCCATGGGGACCGAAGAGTGTGACTTTGGACTCTTTTGCTTCCGCATCGCCGACTCCACTACCATGGAGGTGTATGGAAGCTGGGTTTTCTGGAAACCTGGGCCGCGTTGGATCCTGTACATGGCATCGAGGCGCTTGCTCACAATGGGGACCGAAGCAGCCTTGACAAAATGGGAGGACCTGGAACAGTAAGAGACTCCTGAGGCAGGGACTCATACCATAGAATATCGAGCTCTCCAGCTCGCGGCTCCTCTTCAGCCTGAGTAGCCAGGCTGAGGGCCCATGCCATGTCTCGCACGAACACTAGGAATGATGTGTCCTCGGGCAGCAAATGCCTCTGAGAGACGGGCGGAGACGGGTCCGAAGGGAGGTCCCTGTGGGCACAGGTCTCCGGGGAAGTATCCCCATCTGACTCCCAGCCTGAGAGGTTGGAGAAGAAGTCCGACTTGGGCTGATCACCCTGTCCAGAGGCCGAGGCCCGCTTGGAGCCAGAGGCCTTGGAGGATCTTGCTCCTGAAGACCGGGAAGGCGAGTGAGACTGACGCGGAGGACCCTCACGAGGGTCCTTCTCGAGGGAACCTTGGTATCGAGGCATGGGCCAGTCATGCTGGACATGAGCACCTGCTGGGAAGTTAAGAAGGCAGAAACACTGTGCTCTAGTGCCAGCATACAGGACTCCCACATGGACGTGGGTCCCTGTGACGCGGACACCGGGGTTACCGGGTCTGGAGTGTAAGAGGAGAGAGGGTCCTCACTGGGACAACCCTCAGGAGACTGGGCGCCATCACTGGAGGCCTCTGTATCTGTACGAGTACCTTTTGAGGCCGCTCCTTGTCCAACTCTCAGAACGCCGGGGGGAGGCGGGTGCTGAGCAACCGAGTGCAGGAGTGCTTGTGCTTGTCTGGAGCCCCCGACAGAGACTTCAAGGTCTTCTTCTTCTTACGCCTCTCCATTTCAGGGGACCCCTGGTCGGAGTGCCGCCAAGAGCGCGGGGGCCGAAGTGGGGGATCCCTCCAGCGGAGGGACGACCGAGGGTGCTGCCGGGGATTCCGGGGACACCTTCCGGAAAATGTCATCAGACTTCTGCTTATGACTTAGCAGGGCTTTGGACATTTACAGAGCTCTGGGTCATGATTGGCCCCAAGACACCGAAGTCAGCAGTCATGGGTGTCTGTGAGTGACATGCTTTTGGAGCATCTGTCACATTTATTAAAACTGGTGGCCATTAGGACGCGGTCCGAGGGCACTGCTCTGGGTGAACCCTGCCATAAATAAAAAGGAAAAACCCTTGTGCAGTGGAAATCGCATACAAAAGTGAAGGGGAGAACCCCAGGAGCAGCGGGGATGAGGAAAATTGGATTGGTATCGCTTGACAGAGTGCAGAAAGAAAGAGGAACGGGCAGCAGTGTCGGAGAGCAGCGCGATCAGCAAGGGAGAGGGCTGCATGATTGGCAGTGAGGAGAGAGCTGGTAAAGCAGGCTGACAAAGTTGGAAGAGGCAGAGAAATGAGAGGAGCAGCAGAGCGGTGCGGAGCAGGAGTGAACGCGCAGTAGAGGTGAGAGTGGAGAACAGGAGAGTACGGAGAGCAACGGACACAAGCTACAGGACAGTGAAGGGTACAACAGAGAAAATGGCGTACGGCGACCGCGTGGCAGCCCAGAGGGATGAGTGAGTAGGCACTTTGAACGGAGGGGCCAAGGAAGAAGAAGAAAGAGCATAACACAGACAAAAACAACATTAAAAAAATAAAAGGTGAATGCAGGAGTAAAGGAGGGGAATAAGGGAGCAAGAGAAGAATACGGAGAATGAAAAGCTCTTAAAACACTTTGGTGAAAGAAGTGGGGAGAGCATGGATGGTGAAAAACAGCAAAGTGGGCAATAAAATAAATGCGATGGCATAAAGAGAAGAACAAGAATAAACAAAATAGGGGTGAAAAATGAAACAGTGAAAGCAGGAAGGACTAATGTGGATAATCTTGCAGAACTACAGGTGCCTATGAGTTTAAGAGGAACTGAATTAGAAGCCAAACTTTCACTGAGGAGTGGAGATTGAAGGGGAAGGAGAGCGAGATAAAAAGTATATCACGGCTACGAGAAGGAAGACTATGGACTTGAGAGAATATGCTTTTCAGAGGGGGGGGGGGCGCGCCTGTGAGCATAATGACTTGGAGACTAAAAGCAAAACTTAACCCAATTTAGGAAAGCACTTAAATATCACCTTTTCCTCATATACTACCCACCAAACATTACCCCCAGCAAAAGCCCCCCCAAATAAGAGACACGCCTTATCTTCAAATAGCCTCTCCCACTTTCTCAGTAAGATTACTAGGACTTTTGTGTTGTCATGATACCTTTTATATAATCATGTTTGTAATAAGTTAACCTTATGTTACCCAAGTTTATATACCTATTTGCTGTAAACACGGAATAGCCTGTTATTCTGTTGATGTTGTTGTATGTGAACCGCGCTGATACCAAATAGCGCGGTATATAAAAGATTGTAATAAATAAATAAATAAAAATAAAACTGCTGAGCAAATGGAGGCAGTTGAGGGATCTACAAGTAGAAGCATTGTGGAACAAGGAAAGGAAACCCTTAAGGACATTTCTGAGCTAAAAGAGTGGTTCACTGAAATAAAGAAAGAGGTGCAAGCTGTCAAAACAGAGCTCAGTGAACTTATAGGAAATTTGAAAGAAGACATAATAGAACTGACGCACACAGTGGGAAACCACGAAAATAGGCTGCAAAGTAAAGAGCAACGACAGGAGGAGCAACAAAGTACGTGAAATACAGCAATGGCAAAAGGAGATAGAAACATAGAAACATGATGACAGAAAAAGACCACATAGCCTATCTAGTCTGTCCTTCCATATCAACAACTACAACAGTCCACTTTTTACCTTTAGAGATCCTCTCGTGTTGGTCCCATGCTTTTTTGAATTCAGTTACTGTCCTCATCTCTACCACCTCCACTGGGAGACTATTCCACGGATCCACTACTCTTTCCGTAAAGAAATACTTCCGCATATCACTCCTGAATCTATCTCCCTTCACACTCATCCCATGTCCCCTCGTAGCAGAACTTGCTTTCAATTGAAAGAGGCTCTCTCCCTGAACATTTATGCCACGGAGGTATTTAAACATCTCAATCATATCACCTCTATCCCGCCTTTCCTCTAAGGTGTACATATTAAGATCCTTAAGTCTGTCCTCATATGCTTTATAATGAAGCCCACTAATCATTTTAGTAGCCACCCTCTGCACCGACTCCATCCTGTTCACATCCTTTTGAAGGTGCGGTCTCCAGAATTGCACACTATACTCCAAATGAGGTCGCACCAAAGACTTATACAGAGGCATTATCACCTCCTTTTTTCTGCTAGCCATTCCTCTCCGTATGCACCCAAGCATCCTTCTAGCTTTTGCCGTTGCCTTTTCTACCTGTTTAGCTACTTTAAGATCATCAGACACAACCATGCCTAGGTCCCGCTCTTCTTTAGTGGACAAAAGTACTTCACCTCCTATACTGTATTGCTCCCTTGGATTGCTGCAGCCCAAATGCATGACCTTACATTTTTTAACATTAAATCCCAGCTGCCAAATTCTAGACCATTCTTCAAGCTTAGCTAGATCCCTCCTCATGTTATCTACACCTTCCTGGGTGTCTACTTTATTGCAGATTTTGGTATCATCTGCAAAGAAGCAAACCTTACCCGACAGCCCTTCCGCTATATCACTAACAAAGATGTTAAAAAGAATCGGACCAAGGACAGATCCCTGGGGCACACCACTGGTAACATCCTTCTCCTCAGAGTGAGCTCCATTTACTTGTACTCTTTGTTGCCTCCCACCCAACCAATTTCTAACCCAAGCAATAACTTTAGGGTCCATCCCTAGGGTGCTCAGTTTGTTTATAAGTCGCCTGTGAGGAACAGTGTCAAAGGCTTTACTGAAATCTAAATACACCACATCTAGAGCTCTCCCTCGGTCCAACTCCCTGGTCACCCAGTCAAAGAAATCAATCAGATTTGTCTGACAAGATGCAATATAAATTGGAGGACTTGGAGAATAGGTCTTGCAGATGTGGAAGGTCAACATCTGCATGCCACCCCCTGCAAAAGCAGAACAACATCAGAAACAGCCATACTCTTAAACCACACATCAAAAACAAGTGGGAAGAAATGGGCAGAATAAAATCAATGCAAAATACACACAAGCCAGGTAAATGCTGGAAAGCAATGAGCACAAATGCTCGAAGCTTAGCCAAAAAAATTCCAGACCTGGAAGCCCTAATGGTGGAAACGGATCTGGACATCGTGGCCGTTACGGAAACATGGTTTAATGAATCGCATGATTGGGATATAGCCATAGCTGGCTATAATCTATTCAGAAGAGACAGAGAAAATGGAAAAGGAGGAGTAGTCGTCTTGTATGTCAAAAGCAGTATTAAAGCTACTGAAATGCAGGGAACATGGGGAAAAGAAGAAGCGCTCTGGATTGCGTTGGAAAGAGGAGATGGCACTGTCATCCATATTGCTGTAGTCTACAGACCTCCGACTCAAATTGAAGAGAGAGATAACGAATTGATTATAGATATTGCCAAGATAGCAGCAAAGGGGGAAGCGATCATATTAGGTGACTTTAATCTACCTGATGTGGATTGGATTACTCCTTCTGCACATCTGGAAAGAAGCAAAATAATTGTGGATGCTCTCCAAGATGCATTACTTAGACAAATGGTGATGGAACCAACCAGGGAAAGCTCAACGCTGGATGTAGTGCTTACCAACAGTGATAACGTGTCGAATGTCTGCGTGACTGCCCCTGTGAGCAACAGCGACCATCACACGGTGTGGTTTGAGATAAAAGCCATGGTACAGGCCAATCATAGCAAGCTCAAAGTCCTAAACTTCAAAAACACTGACTTCAATAAAATGGCCGAGTACTTAAAGGAGGAGATGACGGGGTGGAAGAAGATAAGGGAAGTGGAATTGCAATGGACTAAACTAAAGGCGGCAATAAAAGAGGCAACAGATAAATATGTAAGAAAAATAAATAAAAACAAGAGGAGAAGGAAACCTATTTGGTTTTCCAAAGAGGTGGCTGCACAAATAAAGGCAAAAACCACAGCTTTTTCAAAATTCAAAAGCTTGCAAACAGAAGAACACAGAAATGAATACAGGATCCAACTCAAAGAGTCTAAAACAGTAATAAGGATAGCAAAATCAAAGGCAGAAGAAAAAATGGCTAAAGATGTTAAGGGTGGCAACAAAACTTTCTTCAGGTATATTCAGGAAAGGAAGAAGATCAGAGTTGGAATTGCAGGACTCAGAAGTGCTGGGAAAGGACTCGTGGAAAGTGACACTGAAAAAGCGAAATTGTTAAACAAATACTTCTGCTCTGTTTTTACTAAAGAAGATCCTGGAGATGGACCAGCTGTGACTCCCAAATATAAAAATAGGACTGAAGTAGATACCACACCATTCACAGAAGATGAGGTGTTAGAACAACTTGCTAAACTGAAAGTGGACAAAGCCATGGGACCGGATGGGATACATCCCAGGATACTGGAAGAGCTCAGAGAGGTTCTTGCAGGACCGTTAAAGGATGTCTTCAACAGATCCTTGGAAACAGGAGTGGTTCCTCAGGACTGGAGAATGGCTAATGTTGTACCTCTACACAAAAGTGGTGACAGGGAAGAAGTGTCAAATTACAGGCCCGTGAGCCTTACCTCAGTGGCAGGAAAAGTAATGGAGGCGCTCCTGAAAGAGCGAATAGTGAACTTTCTCAAAACCAACAGGTTGCAAGATCCCAGGCAACATGGTTTTACCGAAGGACGGTCTTGCCAAACAAATCTGATTGAGTTCTTTGATTGGGTGACCAAGGAACTAGATCTGGGGCATGCAATGGATGTCATCTATCTGGATTTCAGCAAAGCCTTTGATACTGTTCCTCATAGGAGGCTTGTCAATAAACTCAGTAGCTTGGGGATGGGTCCCAAGATAGTAAACTGGATTAGAAATTGGTTGACTGACAGACAACAGAGGGTGATGGTACATGGAGCTCACTCGGATGAGAGGAAGGTGATTAGCGGGGTGCCTCAGGGTTCGGTCCTGGGCCCGGCACTGTTCAATGTATTTGTGAGTGATATTGCTGAAGGACTGAATGGAAAAGTCTGTCTTTTTGCAGATGACACAAAAATTTGCAACAGAGTGGACTCCCCAGAGGGAGTGGATAACATGAGGAAAGATCTACAAAAGCTGGAAGACTGGTCTAATGCTTGGCAACTACGATTTAATGTGAAAAAGTGCAGTGTCATGCACTTGGGTAGCAGAAATCCAAGGGAAAAGTACACAATAGGGGGTGAGAGGTTGGTATGCACGGTTCAGGAGAAAGACCTTGGTGTGATTATCTCTGATGATCTCAAGGTGGCAAAACAGTGCGACAAGGCGGTGGCAAATGCCAGGAGGATGTTGGGCTGCATTCAAAGAGGGATTACCAGCAGAAAGGAAGAGGTAATTATGCCACTGTACAAGTCACTGGTGAGGCCTCACTTGGAATACTGTGTTCAGTTTTGGAGGCCATATCTTGCAAAAGATGTAAAAAGACTGGAAACTGTTCAGAGAAAGGCAACCAAAATGATTTGGAGCCTGCGTCAGAAGCCTTATGAGAAGAGACTTGAAGACCTAAATATGTACACTTTGGAGGAGAGGAGGGACAGGGGAGATATGATTCAGACCTTTAAATACTTAAAGAGAAATGATGAACAAACAAACCTCTTCCAAAGACGGGGAAGCTGTAAAACTAGAGGGCATAACATGAAGCTGCAAGGTGGTAAATTGAAAGGCAATGTCAGGAAATATTTCTTCACTGAAAGGGTGGTGGATGCTTGGAATGCCCTCCCGATGGAAGTGGTGAGGGCAAACACGGTGATGGAATTCAAAACGGCATGGGACAAACACAGTGGATCCCTTTACAGCAACAGGATAAAAGCAAAACAAACAGTACCATCTAACTTCTGAACTATCTAGCATCTGAACAAATAAGGGTGTCCTACATGGAGTGGTGGGTTCACCCCTAAACAGAAACAAAAACATGGGGAGGGGTGGCCTGCACAGAGCGACAGGTGCACCTACTCTTGCCATCTTGCTGGGCAGACTAGATGGACCATGCTGGTCTTTATCTGCCGTCACTTACTATGTTACTATGTTACTATGTATGCAGGAATAACTTGAGGATCAGAGGAGTGCCGGAGGAGAAGGAATTTCAAGACAGCGCGAAAGTGGCAGCTTCAATATGTTTGGATATACTTAAAAAGGGAGGGGAGGATGTGGGCCCTGAGGAGATTGCATTGGACAGAGCACTGGGAGCGGCGAGAGTCAACAGACCAAGGGGTATGTTTACTAAACCGTCTAAACATTGCAGCAGTGGTATTATCGCGCGATAACGTCACTTAGCGCGCCATAACACAGCTGCAGCGTTAAGGCACACTAACGCTGTGAAATCCGGCTCTGAAGGGTGGAGTAAGGCTTCCCATAGGGCAGAGAGAAGGGGTCAATGGGCGGAGAGTGGGAGGGGAGAGGCTCCAGGCACACTAACGCTGTGAAATCTGGGTCTGAACACTAACGCCAGTGAAACCCTCGCGTTAAGGTACATTTGCAGGAAAGAGAAACCATTTCAGTCAGCAATGTACAGCAAAGCCAGGGAAACCCAAAAACGTGATAGTAGTGATACATGTGCATGGAACAAAAAGGCAAATAAACATAGAAAATGACCTGAACCACATTTAAAATCCCAATAACCAAGCTAGCCAAAAGTGATATTAATGATAAACAAAAAGCAACACCACTGACAAAGCACAAAAAATAAGATATCATGTTTGGAAGGGTCTATTCTCTGTCTCCCTGCAAAGTGAATGATCCCACATTGAAATAGTGCTGATCAGGGTTTATTCACGTCTGTATTGGGCAGGTTTGTTATGGTGTGCATATGTACAGTAACAGCAGAGTGGGCACATAAGAAAGGGCAACTGTACTGATGCTGTAAATAGGATATAGAGGGCTGCAGATGGCACATGCTGTGGTCCAGCTGGGGCACAGTGCGTGTTAGGCAGATGCCTAGGTGGCACATAGGGATGCCGAAACTGTAAAGCAGCAAGACAGCAACTGAAGAGGGTCCAACATGGGCACGAGTGTGTGTCCCACAGTGTCACAGGGGAGATTATCCAGCAGGTACCCCCAAGGGCACATAACATTGGCAGGCATTGTGGGGGGGGGGGGGGGGGAAGCGCACATGTCCATGTAGGCACCCCTACCCGAGAACGCACACCATAGGCAGCTGCCTACCGGCATAATGGATGGCCTGGGACTGTGTACCACCAGCACCACCGGAATAATGGCATGGCAGCATGGTGGCGGAGGGGGCAGTGGCATCTGCCCACAGCAGACCATGGCCTAGCCCCGTTTAGGTGGATGCCGTGCACTGCAACAGACAGGGTCTGTCTGACGAACAGCCATGGTATCCCCAGGGAATGAACTGTCTCTGTGGCAACAGTGTGGTGCAGTACACACAGTCAGGGTGCTCATGAGCAGAAGGTCACAGGTTCAAGTCCCAGCTGTGGCTCCTGCCAACCCAGTCCCCATATTTTACCCAGTACTAAACCATGGTAATAAAGACTGAACCTTTATTGCAGATAACATAAACATCCCTGAAGCGCCTATATTTTATCCTACAGAGCAGAGACACTATAAAGCGTAGTTACTCACCTATAACAGGTGTTCTCCAGGAGCAGCAGGAATCAGTCACACATATGGGTGACGTCGGCGCCGACAGAGCCCTCGCGGAGCAATTTTCCCCAGCTTTCAAAGAAAGCCTTTGGGAATTGCAGCGCGCATGCGCGGTCCTCTTCCCGCCCAAGGGTGCCATCTTGCTCAGTCAGATGACATAGCTAAAAGACAGCAAAAATTAGCAAAAATGAAAGCATAAAACTGCAACTCCAAGGGGAGGAGGGAGGGTTGTGAGGACTGATTCCTGTTGCTCCTGGAGAACACCTGTTACAGGTGAGTAACTACGCTTTCTCCAGGACCAAGCAGGAAGTCAGTCCTCACATATGGGACTCCCAAGCTTAAGGCTACCGGAGACCCTAAGCACAAAAATGAGCTCCCTCTAGCTCAGCAGCACAGAAGGAAGGAATCTTCTCTGAATATGTCTCCAACCGGTAGCCCAACATCCGGGATGGAGGGTAGGAGTTGCCTATACCTCGAAGAGGTTACGGAGGACTACCTGTCCGAAAGCACTGTCCCTGCGGGACTCCCTCTCCAGGCAGTAATGGGCTGCAAAAGTCTGGCTTGAAGACCAAGTAGCGGCACGGCAGATGTCTGCCAACGGAACAGAGCGGAGGTAAGCCACTGACGTAGCCTTCGCCCGAACACGATGAGCGGTGACTCTACCTTCCAGCACGAGGCCCGCAGCCTCGTAAGCCCAAGCGATGCAGTCCGCAATCCAGATGGACAGAGTACGCTTGGAGACAGGGAGCCCCAACTTGTTGGGGTCATAAGACACGAAGAGCTGAACCGCCCTTCGGTGCTCCCGCGTACGGTCAAGGTAGAAGTTCAGCGCCCTTCTACAGTCCAGGGTGTGCAGGACCATTTCAGCTCGGCTGGAGTGTGGCCTGGGAAAGTAGGTCGGAAGTACCACCTCCTGGTTGATGTGAAAAGGGGAAACCACTTTAGGAAGAAACTTAGGGTGAGTCCGTAGGACTACCCGGTTCTTGTAGAACCTAGTGTAAGGAGGATCAGATACCAGGGCCTGCAGCTCACTAACGCGTCTAGCAGAAGTGAGGGCCACCAAGAACAAGGTTTTCCAGGAAAGAAAACGAAGAGGACAGGTAGCCATAGGCTCAAAAGGCGGACAGGTAAGCCGCTGTAAAACCACATTGAGATCCCAGTTCGGAGCTGGCGGGCGCAAAGGTGGTTTAAGGAGTAGGAGGCCCCGGAGAAAACGAGCCACCAGAGGGTGGCTGGAAAGAGGTCTACCATCCACCGGTAGGTGGTGCGCAGAAATAGCACTGAGGTGGACCTTGACCGAGTTGGACTTAAGTCCAAGATTGGAAAGGGAAAGCAAGTACTGCAAGACCACTGATGTTGAACAGGAGAAGGGGTCTTGCGACTGCTGAGTACACCAGACGGAGAACCGACGCCACTTAAGAGCATAGGACTTCCGGGTGGAAGGCCTCCTGGAGGCCAAGACGACCTCTTCCACATCTGGAGGTAGCTGGAGAGGAGCAAGGACTACCCTTTCAGCAGCCAGGCCATCAGATGAAGGGACCGGAGGTTGGGGTGTAGGAGAGTCCCCTGATCCTGCGACAGGAGGTCGGGCTGAAATCCCAGTGGAAGAGGAGTGTCTACCGCTAGCTGCATCAGAAGCGGGAACCAAGGTTGTCTCGGCCACCGGGGAGCCACTAGGATCATCGATGCTTTGTCTCTGAGAACCTTGAAGAGCGTCCGAGACACCAGTGGAATGGGAGGAAAGGCATACAAGAGGCCGGTGGACCATGGGATTAGAAAAGCATCCGCCGCTACCCGGAGAGGATGCGGCTGTCGAGAGCAGAATCTGGGCAGCTGCCGGTTCAGAGGATTGGCAAACAGATCCATGGTGGGGAGGCCCCACTTGAGAAAGATCCGGTGAACCACCAGCGGATCCAACCTCCACTCGTGTGGCTGGAGGATCCTGCTGAGCTTGTCGGCCAGGTAATTTTCTTGACCTGGGAGAGACAGCCTTGAGGATGATGCCGTGGTGGACTGCCCAAGAGCACAGTTTTTGTGCCTCCTGACAGAGAAGGAAGGAGCCTGTGCCGCCTTGTTTGTTCACGTAGAACATTGCAACCTGATTGTCCGTCTGTATCAGCACCGACTGGTGAGAAACCAGGTGAGAGAATGCTTTGAGCGCTAGGCGGATGGCTCTGAGCTCCAGGAAGTTGATCTGCTGAGCGGACTCCCAAGGAGTCCAGAGACCCTGAGTACAAGTCCCTTGGCAATGTGCTCCCCAACCCTGGAGAGAAGCATCGGTCGTCAGGACCCGAGCATGTGTAGGGGGCTGAAAAGGCACCCCCAGCACTAGGTTTGGCAGATGAAGCCACCATCGCAGAGAGGAGACCAGCTGGTCGGAGATCTGTACGGAGTCCGCTAGGCTCCCAGTGGCCTGATGCCATTGATTGCGAAGGCACCATTGAGCAGGTCGCATGTTCAGGCGGGCATTGGGGGTTACATGGACCGTGGAAGCCATATGGCCGAGCAGTCTCAGAAATTGCCTGGCCGAGACCAGGGAATTGCTGTGAAAGCGGCTGGCGAGATCCATGAGCCTTTGGGCCCTGTCCAGAGGCAGGAAGGCTCGCGCCTGAAGAGTGTCCAACCTGGCGCCGATGAATTCTAGATCTTGAGAAGGTAGCAAAGTGGACTTTGCGAAGTTTATGACAAAACCCAAGTGCTGGAGCAGAGCCACAGTGCGATGAGTAGCCTGAGTAGCTTCTTGGGCAGACTGGGCCCTGATGAGCCAGTCGTCCAGGTATGGGAACACAAAGAGACCTTGAAGTCTCAGATAGGCCGCCACCACTGCTAGGCATTTGGTGAACACCCTGGGGGCGGAGGATAGGCCGAAAGGCAGTACTCTGTACTGGTAATGGTATCCGCCCACAACAAACCTGAGGTATTGTCTGTGGTCGGGATGAATAAGGATATGAGTATACGCATCCTTTAGATCTAAGGAGCATAGCCAGTCTCCCTGCTGGAGGTAGGGCAGCAGGATTCCAAGGGTAAGCATTTTGAACTTTTCCTTTGCAAGGAACTTTTGAGGTTTCGCAAGTCTAGGATGGGTCTGAGGCCTCCTGTTCTTTTCGGAATCAGGAAGTATCTGGAATAAAACCCCTGACCCTTCAGGTGGCGGGGCACCGGTTCCACGGCTTGTTCCTGAACAAGACTTGCTAACTCCTGAAGGAGTAAGTCCCTGTGCAGAGGGAGTCTGGAAGGCTCCCCTGGAAAGTAGGAGGGAGGTACCTGGTGAAAATGAAGAAGATAGCCCTTTTGAACTATCTGAAGAACCCAGGTATCTGTGGTGATGTTGGACCACCTGTGGGCAAAGTGGACCAGCCGGCCTCCTGTGCTGAGAGAAACCAGCTGAGGGGGAGAGGCTATGCTGAGAAAGTCAAAAACCCCCACCCTGCTGAGCAGGGGCCGCTGGTGCAGGCTTGGGGGCTTGCTGCCTACGGGACCCATTACCCCGTCTCTTTGCCTGCTTTCCCTGTGGGGGAGCTGGTGAGGCCTGATACTGAGGGTAGTATTTATAGGCAGCACCTTTCCTCGGGTAAAAGGGCTTTTTCCCCGAGGCCTTCTTCTTTTGAGAAGGGGCAAAGGTCTTCCTTGAGAGACGAGTCCTGGTGAGAGTCTCCGTCTCGATTTGTGCAGCCTTCTCATCCATGGGCTTGCCAAAGAGGTTATCACCTCGGCAGGGGACATCGACCAACTTGTCCTGTACCCAGGGCTCGAGGTTGGACGACTGAAGCCAAGCCTGGCGGCGTCCACCGATGCCGGCCGTGGCTACTCGAGCCGAAGCCTCAAAACCATCATAGGCTGCTCGAGAGATAAACTTGGAGCACTCCCGAATACCAGTAGACAAGGATTGGAACCTCTGCAAAGGTTCGTCGGAGAGACCAGCAGAGAACCCGGCTATTTCCTTAGCCAGGTCTCGGAGATACATGCCCATGTAGAGCTGGTATGTCTGGACTCGACAAGCAAGCATAGAGCCCTGGAAGCAGTTCCTACCGAGGGCATCCAGGCTTCGGGCTTCCCTACCCGGGGGCACCGAGGAGTGCATTTTTTGACTCTTCAATCTATGCATGGCCGATTCCACCACCATGGAATGGTGCGGTAGTTGTGCCTTTTGGAACCCGGGGCTCTTGCGGACTCGATAAATGGAATCGACCCGCTTGCTTAACACCGGCGACGACGCCGGGCTCTCCCACATGCGGAAGAGAAGCCGTTCCAGCATTGGAGGAACCGGTACAATAAAGGCCTCCTTCGGGGGAGAGTCATATTGGAGGGCATCGAGTTCTTCGACTCGAGGCTCCTCGGGATCCGCAGGGAAGGCCAAGGCTTTGGCCATATCCCTTACGAAGTCCGAGAACCGGGTATCCTCCGGGGGGGGGACCGTCTCCGAGGTTCGGACTTGGGGGAGTCCGAAGGGACACACCGAGTCCGAAAGGAACCAGGTGACTCTTCGTCCTCAGATTCCCAGGCCGACTCCTCGGAGGAGGAGTCGACCGGCTCCGGTCGGGCGGGCACTGATGCCATCCGCCCCGACGCCGAGGGAGTCGGCGTCGACGACCTTGGTCCCGAACGGGAGGCCGAAGGAGACCTCGACCGAGGATCGACTGGAGCCCTCATGGACTCGAGGATCGGCTCGGTCTCCGGGGTCGACTTGTAGGTCGACGTCCCGGCGGTCAGGGCAGAAGCACCAGCGAGGCCAGCGATCAATGCCCGCTGCTGGTCCAAGAAGGCAGACAAACTGCACTCCAAGGCCGTCAACCTGAGTCCGAGCTCAGGAGACCCAGCAGCCCCCGACTCGGGCCCCGACGGCGTCGGGCCCGACGTCGGGTCCTTCGGAGGCGAGTCCACGAGGACAACAGTACTTACGTGAGCGGGCAAGTCCACCTCGAGTCGAGGATGTTTTGATGGCCTTTCCGACTCCAAGGACCCGGGACGGGAATCGGGGCTATGCGACCTGGCCCTCAAGGAACCAGGAGCGTCCACCGATCCCGCCCTCGCGGGTTTCTTCTTCCGATGATGCTCCCGGGTAGGAGACCCCCTTTCAGAGGAACTCCGACGATGCTCAGGACCAGAGTCCCGAGACGTCGAAGCCTCTGACGAGGTCCGAGTCCGGCCGGGGTCAGAGAAGATACGCTCCCGCTGGTGCTGCCGACTCCTCAATGCTTTTGAGGACATTTTGCCGCATGGCGTGCAGATCATGGGGTCATGATCTGGGCCGAGGCAGCGGAGGCAGACGTCATGAGTGTCTGTAAGAGACATAAGTTTCTTACAGAGGTCACACTTTTTGAAACCACTGGCCGCCATCGGGGGAAAAAGGGCCCCTGCGAGGTCGAACGACCGGGCAGCCAGGGAAAAGGAAAAAAGCGCGAAATCTGTCACAAAGGAAAAAAAACGAAAAATAAAGGACGGACTCGCAACCGGCATCGCGAGTCCGGGCGGGAAAAGAACCGGCGTCGAACCGAAGAAAAATAGAGAAAAATCAACTTTTCTGCGGGGATTCACAGGCAACGTCTGTAGGGCTCCGCGGAAAAAAGAAGACTGAGCAAGATGGCACCCTTGGGCGGGAAGAGGACCGCGTATGCGCGCTGCAATTCCCAAAGGCTTTCTTTGAAAGCTGGGGAAAATTGCTCCGCGAGGGCTCCGCCGGCGCCGACGTCACCCATATGTGAGGACTGACTTCCTGCTTGGTCCTGGAGAAACATGTGCAATACCTAGAGCAGAGTTTCCCAACTGCAGTCCTGGAGGGCCAAACACCATTCAGGTTTCATGCTGTCTCTAATAAATATGCCTGTGCTGCATTTGTATGCGCCGCCCCCATGGTATGCAAATGTATCTCATGCATATTCACATTAGGGACAGCATGAAAACCCGAACAGTGTTTGGCCCACCAGGACCGGAGTTGGGAACCTCTGCCCTAGAGCAGCGGCCAACAGGGGCATAAAAACCCACACCCACAGGCTCCACTAGTCAAAGCCTCATGGAGAGTCAGGCTGTTGGGCCCTGTGTGCAGCAGCATCTCCCAATACTAGCACTTGCATACCTTAGCAATGCCACCCTAAACCTGTGAATACGTTACACATATATCAAAAGGTTGCTATGATTAATGGCAGATAGCAATTCCTAAGTTAAGCACAATTTGCTCATAGAGCTGCATCATAGCAACCTTGCTGATATCTGTGGAGTGTGTTTCAGTTTTGGTTTCTGACAGTGTTTACCACCCCGGGAGTGACCCCAACAGTATTGTGTACCATAGCCATGCACGCACTGTGCCCAGGACTGGTGTGGTGGCCAGGGCTGCCAAAAGCCTCTATATTTGCACAATGCTGGCATAGGTGTGGGAGTGTGTGTCTTTCTATCCAGTGTGTTGTGGCTGCCTACACCTTACTGAGCCCACACTGCTTGCACTGTTTCCAGTGTTAGCCTGCCAATGTGCATAATGAGGAGCAAGGTACTGTGGGTATGGCCCGGACAGGGTGGCCTGGGCAGGATGCATCTGCACAGGGCATAGGGCAATGGCTGGGACATTGTAGTGCCCGGCCACCACCTGCACGGACAGGGTGGCCACAGCATGTCCTGCTGGGAGGTCACTCTCACCCTGACTGAGCAGTGACCATGGCATGGCTAGGTTCCCCCATAGTGCTATCTAGTATTTCTCTCAAGTGATATTTATGGGTTCTCTTTTCTGGGGCCCAATCACTGACTTATCTGCTTGGTGTGTGTGCACGCATCTCCTCCAGGAACATGCACTATGGACTAGCTAGCAGACTATCTGCAGTTAGTATGTGTATGGCTGGAACACCTTGCAGGGTGCAGCGGCTGGAGACTCACTGTGTTCGCTGCTGGAGAATGTCAGATAGTGGTGGGGGGCAGCTGAGCATTTCCAGGCCTACTGTCTGTCTGCCATTGTCTTATGGATGCATACAGATCTGCACTGACTGCCCTGTAGGGGTGCCTGTTCCCCAGCAGGACTGGGGTTGATGGTCCCCTCTACTGCCACCATTGTAGGGATGTAGAATGTGGATCTGTTGGTGGGAGATCCTGTCCCCCACCCTGAGCCCCAGAGGGCGGGTTGGGTGGTGCTACATAATCCGCTTATGGGTCCAAACACCCCCTTCACTTAAATCATGTGACCATGGCACCCACACAGGATATGCACTATTCTGGGTGCATCATAGTCCAGAAGGGCTAGACGTGACTGGGAAATATGGATGGACACAGGTATATCCTAGGTGTGTCTGCAAGGACTACCTATCACACACTGGCACTGATGGCGACCTGCAGCATAGCCTATCTCAGCTAAGCCAGGTGCTGCGGACCTGGTGCTGGGCGCTCCACCTCGCCCTTAGGGTGAGCACAGTACATGTACAATGTGACGGTCTGTAGCTACTCTGTGCCAGTAACACACACGGTCAGTTCCCCCTACCAGGCCGAGATGCTGTGAGAGTGCATACCCCATCTTGTGATCATCTGAAGACTGCTGATCTGCATGTGCAGTGCATCATGGGTACGGGTGGAGTGGAGGAGTGGCCTAGTGGTTGGGGCAAGGTACAGTAACAACGGCTGTAAAACCGATGCTGCGGGGGCGTGCCCACGCCTTGCGGGCCTGCGCCAGAGGGCCTCGCCAGAGGGCCCTTTGGCGTGGCCCTTAGGCGTTGGACTGTGGCGATATACATTAATATCATGGACTGGATCATGCTGCCTGCATTTGCGGTAACTTGCTGTTCTTGTTCTTCTTCTTATCTGTTGACTGTGTCTTCCTCTACTCTGTCCTATCATACAAATGGCGTTCCTTTCCTATTTCCTCAAATGATATAGTATTGTAAACCGCTTTAATGCCTTTTGGTCTGAGCGGTATATCAAATGATTAATAAACATAAACATAAACATACTTCAGGCCAGAAGGTCAGGGGTTCAAATCCCACTAGAGGACAGCAACCTTGGGCCGGAAGGACTGGGGTTTCTAGTTCCACAGGTGCTCCTTGTGGTCTTGGGCAAGCCACTTAACCCTCCATAGCCCATGTTCCCTGTAAAATAGTTATCTCCAAGTTATAATGCCCTGTTCAATGTAATTTCAGTTTGTTCAATGTAAACCGCACTGATGCAGAATAGCGCGGTATATAAGAGAATGTAAATAAAATAAATAAATAACCCTATCCTGGTAACCACAGCAGACAGTTTGTGTGGTGACCTGCAGTCCTTCTGTAGCCAGCCAGGGGTTTGTTAGTAGCTATAGAGATGTAGCCCACTGGTTACTTCACTGACTGTGGAGGCAGAGGTCATGGGTTTGATCCCACAGTGGTGTTATTTGATAGGGCTGTCTGAGGCATTTTCTTTTTTAATTTAAATTAGTGCTGCCAGCAAAAACACCATCACAGTGCTGAAACCTTAAGGTGCCTCATAAGGCGCCCTATAAAGCACCCTATAAGGCACCTTATAAGGCGCCCTATAGGGAACATTATAAGGTGCCTTGGCGGACAGTGCACTTTATAATGTGCCCTCTGGAGTGCCTTATAGGGCATCTTATGCGGCACCTTAGGTTACGGCACTGTGAGGGTGTGTTTGCTGGCAGCACTAATTTAAATTAAAAAACAAAATGCCTCAGACAGCACTGATTTAAAGTAAAGGGTAATGCCTCAGACAGCCTTACTCATTAAGCCCACGGGGGGATTGAACTCATGACCCCTGTTTCATCAGTCAATGTATTAACCATTGTGCTACACCTCTGTTGCTGTCTTTCCAGGTCAGCGCACCTAATTAAGGCTAACACGCGTTAACGTGCCACGGCTCACTTTATCGCACGATAACCTGAAATGCTACCTTAAGACCGGAACGCCCACTACCTTATATGGCATTCGTCACAGTAAGACTGCAATTAACGCCGGTAACATTAAGACGGTTTAGTAAACATACCCCCAAGAGACATTATTATATGCTTTACTGGATACAAAATGAAGGAAAGTGTTGCAAATAAGATAAGAAGCCTGGGGACCTTTAATTGGCAAGGGTACCCAGTAATTGTATATGAAGACGTGTCCACTGGAACATTGCAGAGAAGGAGAGCCATGCAACCTGTTACACAGACATTGAGAAATGGTGCTATTAAGTACAGGTGGTTGCATCCTTTTGGGCTGTCCTTCACAGTTAAAGGGAAAACTTGGAGAGTATAAACAGTGGAAGAGGCGAAAGCAGCGCTGCAAGAAGCAGGGATGAGGACTGAGAACACTAGCAGTGGAATGGATAAGGACAAAACAGGAAACGAGGTGGAAAAGCGTCCTAGTGGGGAAGAACAACAAGAACCGAAGAAGGGTCGAAGTAAAGAAAGCAAAGAGAGAGCCAAGAGATGACATGATAAGGTGGAAGAGTGCCTACGAATGGACATGTTGGGAGAGAAGACGAAGGATAAGATGAGGAACTAGCGAAAAAATAGGTGTGCAGAGCATAATGTACTTCTGTTATATGCAAAGTATATAATAGAAATGGTTGAATTGTTAAAAGTTATTACCTGATGTTTTTGAATATGGGGAGCTGAAGGTGGAGGGAAGGGAATAGGATGGAAGCGGGAGAAGGAGGTTGAGGGATGGAGAAGGGGGGGAGGTGGGACAGGTGGGGGGAGCAGGTGACGCACTACTCTAAACACTCCTGAATAAAGAGGAAGGGCGTGGGGTGGGAGGGGGATGGAGGGGGGAAATAGAAGATAAAGAGGAGGGGCAGAAGGGGTATAGGAGGAGCGTTGGGGGGAGAGAGAGAAGGAGAAGGAAGAGGAAGGGACGAACGAGGATGGAATGCTAAGCAATTGGGCGTAACTACCATCAATGTGAAAGGGTTAAGGACGTGGCAAAAAAGAAGGTTGCTGGAGCGTGAGGGTAAACGTGTGAATGCAGACATCATATGTATTCAGGAGACTCATTTAAGAGTGGGGCAAGAGTACTTGGTGCAATCAAAAACATATCCTAGGGTGGTGCTGGCGGGGCAGAGGGCAAATCCTCGGAAGGGAGGGGTAGGAATATTGGTGGGGGAAGCATTTAGACATTGTATAGTGGGGGAGAGGAGAGGGAAAGATGGGCGATGGGTGGGAGTAAAGTTGCGACTAGGGGAGGAAGAGGTGTGGGTGATCAGTGTGTATGGTCCAAATGAAGGTCATAGAGAAGCATTTGACAAAATGTCACAGGAATTGGTTGATGCTCAGTTAATACTGGGGGGGGGGGGAGAGATTTTAATTTAACTAGCAACCCACGGTTGGATAATAGTGGAGGGCAGGGGAGTGGAGGGAAGAAGGATAGATTAAGCATGAAGAGGATGCAGGAGAGACATGGGGTGATAGACTTGTGGAGGGCTCGACATCCAGGGAAGCGTAGGTACACATTCTATTCGCAGGTACATGGCACATATAGTAGATTGGACATGATATGGGGAGGTGGCAAATGGGCATCAAAGGTAAAAGAGGCAGAACAAGGGGAAATTACCTGGACAGACCCATGCACCAGTAAGTGTGACTTTTGATATAGGAGAAGGGGAGGAAGGGCTCAGGTTCTGGAAACGAAATGACTCATTGTTGGACGATGAAGAGCATGTGGGGGTGGTGAGAGCAGCTATAAAGGAGTATCTGATATTCAATGAAACAGGATGGTTTGCAATGGTTTAAAGGTAGTTATCAGAGGAAAACTAATCAGTACAGCAACAAGAGTTAAAAGGGAGAAGAAGAGAGTGGAAGGGGAACTGTTAGGACAGATAAGGCAGCTGGAGGTTCATCATCAAAGGACAAAGGATAATGGGGTAATGGCTAAACTGATAAAAACAAGAGCAGAGCTCAGTAAGCTGAGAGGACAAGAAATTGCGTTTAAACTAAGTGTCTTAAAACAAAAATACTTTGAGGGAGGAAATAAAGTGAGGAAGATATTGGCAAGTAGGATGCGGACCCAAAGGCAGGTAGCATATATAGAAGGAATTAGGGATAATAAAGGGAAGATGGTATATCGCACAAAAGAGATAAGTCAAGTGTTTAGGGAATACTATCAAAACTTATATCAAAGTGAGCTGCAAAAGGGGCAGGAGGCGATGAAGAGATATTTGCAGGAGTGTGGGTTGTGTAAGGTAGAACCAGAAGATAGGGAATGACTAGGGGTGGAAATAACGAAGGGGGGAGGGGGGTGACGGCGGCCATAAAGGCCATGAAAGTGGGAAAATCCCCGGGATTGAATGGGTACACAGCGCAGTTCTATAAGAAGATGGTGGATCAACTTACCCCAATCTTCACTTGGGTGTTTAACAGGGTGTTGGAAGGTGACGGGATGGGGGAAGCGGGTGTCACAGTGCTACCAAAACCAGGTAAAGACAAGGGGGTATGTGGTTCGTATAGGCCCATTTCTTTGATAAATATGGATGCCAAAATATTTGCTAAGGTATTGGCTAATCGGCTTCAGGGGATTTTGCCTAAGATCATACATAGAGATCAAACTGGGTTTGTAAAGGGGAGGCAAGGGTGTGATAATATCAAGAAAGTGATGAATATTGCCTGGCAACTTCAGGGCAATGGAGAGCAGGTGGTATTGGTCAAGGTGGATGCAGAAAAGGCATTTGACCAAGTCTAATGGCCATGTATGTTTCAAGTGCTGGAAGAGATAGGGTTTGGGGACAAGTATATAGCATGGATAAAAGCTTTATATGAGAAGCCGAGGGCGAGGATTCAAATAAATGGATGATATTCTGTTCACTTTGGGGAGGGGGACTCGGCAGGGGTGTCCTCTTTCACCACTTTTGTTTGCGTTGGCCATTGAGCCCTTGGCTGAAGTGGTTAGGAGGAAGGTGGATGTGAAAGGGGTAGTAGCAGGAGGGAGGGAGGGAGGAGAAAATAGCGTTGTTCGCAGATGATGTGATATTCTCATTAACGCAGCCCCTGTCTACCATGCCAGTTCTGATGAGAATTATAAAGGAGTTTAGTGGCGTAGCAGGCTACAAAAATTAATTCTAGTAAAACAGAAGTTTTTGGGTTTAACCTGCAAGAGGGACTAGAGAAAAGATTGACGTCACATTTCAATTTTAAATGGGTGAAGCAACAGTTTTGGTACTTGTGGATACAACTGGAGAAACCCATAGAGAAGATTAAACAGTGGAACTATCAGGCATTGACAGAATCTGTAAGGGGTGATTTGGCGAGGTGGGGGGGGGGGGCTACAATTATCATAGTTAGGCCGAATAGCAGCAGTGAAAATGAATGTCCTGCCGAGACTGTTATCTTTGTTTACATCCTTGCCCTGTAGGGTGACAAAGAAGGAGATGGGGAAGCTACAAAATATGATTATGCAGTTTATTTGGGAAGGGAAGCGCCTTAAGGTTGCAAAGGGGACCTTGTATCAAATGAGGGGAGAAGGGGGGTTGGGGGTGCTATGCTTGCTGAAATACTTTGAAGCGGCACAATTGAGGGTGCTGTTAGCGTGGTGGGAGGGGGCGGATAGCTTAAGTTGGGTACAAATGGAGGCGGGGGGGGGGGGGGTGAAGAATCTAAAGAAAGGAGAATATGGGACCCGGGTGAGCGGACAGCAAGTGAAGGTAAGGATAACCCATTCAGGGAGCTTCTGTTCCAGGTGTGGAAAAAATGGAGGGGGTTTCTTATGGGGGGGAGGGAAGTACTCGCGTAATACTTTTATAAGTGTGGTAGGGAATAAGGGGCTGGGAGAGAACTCTAAGGTGTTCAAGGGGTGGAGTGAAAAAGGGTTGGAGAGGCTAGGACAACTGTTGCGAAGGGGGGGGGAGGAATTAAAACATTTGAGGAACTACAGCAAGAATATCAGATAGGAAAAAAGGACCAATATGCATATGTCCAAGTGTGGTATTTTATGAATACACGGGAGGTGCAATTAGATATGGCACAGAAACCTACGCAATCTGAGGTGATGACGGAGAAACAGTGATCACAAAAAGGGGTAATATCTACAATTTATAAAATGCTCCTACAGAAGGGGAGGGAAAAAGAGAGGTGGCAGCAGCGGTGAGACGAAGATATCCCGGGATCTTGGGATGATAGTCGGTGGGCAGAAATATATGTGAGAACTTATAAGTTGGCTAGGGGAACTCCAATGCTAGAAAATAGTATGAAGTTGAGGCTTAGGATGTACTGGACACCAGTGCGGATCCTGGCAATCTTTGCGGATAGTTCAAATGAGTGTTGGAAGAAGTGTGGGGCAGTGGGAGATTTAATGCATATGATATGGCAATGCCCAAAGGTGCAGGAATATTGGGGGAAGGTGAGAAAGCTATATGAGGAGATCATGGGTGTGCCGATAATACTAACACCGGCAATGGTTGTACTAAATGAGGGGGTGAAGGAGGGGGATGGGGATAGGGAAATGTTTATGGGATATGGAATTGCAGCAGCACGTATGAGTCTTTTGCGATGGTGGAAGAATGTGGAGGTACCTCCAATAAGGGAGGTAGTGAGTAAGTTGGAACAATTGTGGGGATTGTGCGCGATTGAAGCGCATGGAAGGAATCAGGTATGGAAACATAAAAAGGTGTGGAAATGGTATGAATTTTGGAGGGGAAAGGGGGTGGAGCAAGTGTGGCAAAAAGAGGGTGGCAAGGCGGGGAAGAGGGAGGGGTTAGAGGGGAGGGGGTGGCGAATAACGGTGGGAGGGGAGGTAGAGAGAAATACGGAGGGAGGGAGGGAGGGGGGAAGGGGGAGAGGAATGTAATAAGGGAGAGGTGGGGAGGGAATATAAGACACGCTAAGGATATTAGTATAAGAATGTATGTCATACATGAATACAGCAATAAGGTGTCAGATGATAGATTGGTAGAATGGTGATAATGTATAAGAATGATGTAAAATATAGAGATAAAGTATAAAGAAGTGTATAAAAGGAAGGGGGACGAGCTGGTTGGGGGATGGAGGGTGCAGTTTGAGTATGAGTTTGAGTTCATGTCTAATGTTGGAAGGAGCGGAGGAGGAGAGGGATGATGTATGAATAAGCCTGTAAAAGTTGCAGTATTTGTATGTAAAGTTTGAAAAATGAAAATAAAAAGCTATAAATTAAAAAAACAAAACAACTGGTGGCCATTGGGGCAAAAAGACCCCCCGCTAGGTTGAAGACCTTTGTGGCCTGCGGTTGAGGGAAAAAAGGGTGAGAAGCCCGCAAAAGGAAAGCTTTTACAGAAAAGGATGTCCCCTCGCTCAAGGAAAAAAGAAGAGCAGGGGAGGATGGTAGAGGACCGGTATTACCGGAAAAAATACAGGCCAGAGGCCAAAAAAGGAACACTTTTTCCGAGGGACGAGGACGTGTGTCCGAAGGGCTCTGTGGAAAAAGGGAGACTGAGCAAGATGGCACCTTTGGGCAGGAAGAGGATCATGTATGTGTGGCAGCAATCCCAAAGGCTTTCTTTGAAAGCTGGGGAATTGCTCTGCGTGGGCTCTGTCGGAGCCGACGTCACCCATAAGTGAGGACTGACTTCCTGCTTGTTCCTGGAGAATACAGTCCAGGGCAGGGAGAAGGAAGAAAGAGAAGTCAGGGACAGTGGGAATCCAGAGGGTGATAAGAGAAAATCGATTGTGTGTCCAGCCGCATGGGTAGGGAAAGTAACATGCCGACAGAAGGCAAAGTCGCTGAGGAGAGAGATAAAGATGTGGTTGCATGAAAATGAATGTTGAAATTACCTAAGAGCACAATGAATGGAGTAGAACGGGTAAACGTATATCGATTGTTTACGTCATCAGAATATAAAAAACTAGGGGACATGAAATGAAGCTACAGGGTAAAGCATAGTTACTCACCTGTAACAGGTGATCTCCGGGAACAGCAGGAATTTAGTCTTCACATATGGGTATCGTCGGTACCGACGGAGCCAGCGTGGGAACGCTACCCAGCATCCAATAGGAAAGCTTTTGGGAACATCTCACAGCGCCTGCGTGCTGCCTTCCCGCCTTTCCCAACTGTCCCTCTCCAGTTGAGTTTAAAGCTCAGACCAAAGAGAGAGAAAGATAACCTTCCAGGAAAGGAATTTCAAAGAGGTAGTGGCTAATGGTTCAAAGGGCGGTTTCATGAGCTGCCCAAGTACCAGATTTAAGTCCCATGCCATCGGTGGTGGCTTAATGGGAGGCTTAGTTAAAAGAAGGCCTCTCATAAATCTCGTTATGAGAGGAAATAGGTTGTCCATTTAGAGGCTTGAAAGAAGCTGCAATAGCACTCAAATGAACTCTCACTGAATTGGTCTTAAGCCCTGCATTTGATAAATGAAGGAGATACTCCAGTAATGATTCCAGAGGTATCGCAAGAGGGTTAAGACTCCTCTGCGAGCACCATATGGTAAACCTTTTCCACTTAAATGCATAACAGCTTCTTGGGGAAGGCTTCCTGGAAGCATAAAGGATATCCTTTACCTGCTAGGAAAGGTTAAGACCATGAAGTTCTAGGCTTTCAGCAACCAGATTGGGATGCCACAGCATCCCATCCTCTTGAGAAAGGAGATCTGGAGCAGATCCTAACTCCAGAGGCGGAGCTTGAGAGAGATGTAGGAGCAGAGGGTACCACATTTGCCGTGGCCAACGTGGAGCTATGAGAATCATATGACCTCTGTCTCTCTGAAGCTTGAACAGGGTTTTGGGAATTAGGGGAATGGGTGGAAAGGCATACAGGAAGTCCTGGCCCCAATGGAGGAAGAAAGAATCCCTGGCCTGACAACCCTGAGCCGGAATTCTGGAACAGAACCGGGGAAGTTTGGCATTTAGCGGACTTGCAAAGAGGTCTATGTCTGGGGTTCCCCAAATTTGAAAACTTTTGGCCACCTGGTCTGCATGGAGAGACCATTCGTGTGGAAGCAGAACTTGACTGAGTCTGTCTGCCCAAGAGTTTTGAATGCCTGGAAGATACACCGCAAGGAGATGAATCTGATGCTCTCTGGCGAGGGCCCATAGCCGCAAAGCTTCGTTGCATAGCCACAGAGAGTCTCTTCCACCCTGCCTGTTCACATAGAACATGGCTACTTGATTGTCTGTTTGAACTAGGACTGTCTTTGTAGCTGAGCTGGGTGTGGAATACTCGAAGAGCAAGGAAGATTGCTCTGAGTTCCAGGAGATTGATGTGTAGATAGGCCTCCTGTGGAGTCCAGGTACCCTGGGTAGAGAGGCCTTGCAGGTGGGCTCCCCAACCCATCTGTGAGGCATCTGTTGTTAGAGTGGCTTGGGGTGGGGGTTGCTGAAAAGGAGAGCCCACCAAAAGGTTTTGGGGTGATTGCCACCATTGGAGGGACAAAATAAGGCGATCTGAGTTTGCTATTTTATCTGACAAGCAACCTGACGCCTGAGTCCACTGAGTGGATGAAGTCCACTGGGCTGCCCTCATATGGAGGTGAGCATAAGGAACCACATGCATGGTGGATGCCACGTGGCCTAGCAACCGTAACATTTCCCGAGCAGTGAGGTGAGGTTTTAGCACTGCTTGGGAAACTAACTGCACAATGCGAAGGCAGCAGGGCTGTGAAAGGTAGGCCCTTGTCTGTCTGGTATCCAGCAGAGCTCCTATAAACTCCAGGGACTGAGTGGGAGCAAGGTTGGATTTTGGGAATTTATGACAAGTCCCAAATACTGAAGGATGCGCATTGTGCGAGATAGAGCAACCCTGGCCTCTGGCTCTGAAGGGGCTCGAATGAGCCAGTCATCTAAGTAAGGGAAGACGAATATTCCTAGGTTGCGGAGAAATGCTGCCACCACAGCCATGCATTTTGTGAACACCCTTCGTGCAGAGGCCAGGCCAAAAGGAAGAACCCTGTTTTGGTAGTGCTTCTCTTGAAACAGAAAGCGAAGGAACGTTCGATGAGTTGGATGGATGAGAACATGAGTGTACGCATCCTTGAGATCTAGAGAACAAAGCCAATCCTGACTCTGAAGGTATGGCAGCAGAGTTCCTAGAGAAATCATTTTGAACTTCTCTTTGAACAGGAATTTGTTCAATTCTCTGAGGTCTAAAATGGGTCTGTGTCCTCTTGTTTTCTTTGGAATAAGGAAATAGGGGGAGTAAAGCACAGTTACTTACCTGTAACAGGTGATCTCTGGGAACAGCAGGAATTAGTCTTCACATATGGGTACGTCGGTACCGACGGAGCCTGCACGGGAATGCTGCCCAGCTTTCAATCAGAAATCTTTTGGCAGCATCCCTCGCGCCTGCGCAGTGACTTCCCGCCTTCTCCACAGCCTCTCTTTAGTTGAGTTTCAGAGCTGAGACAAAGGCGAGGAGAGAAAAGGAAAAAAATAAAAAAGATGCAACTCCTAGGGGAGGTGGGAGGGTTGTGAAGACTAATTCCTGCTGTTCCCAGAGATCACCTGTTACAGGTAAGTAACTGTGCTATCTCCAGGAACAAGCAGGAATGAGTCTTCACATATGGGGACTCCCTAGCTGGAGATGCCAGGGGGAGATCCCATAAAAATGCAAGTGCCTGGATCAGGGGTGCATTTTGTCTCCAGGAATCCCCGGCATCCAATGTGGGATGGAGGGTAGGAGTTGACAATAAAGGAGCTGTGAGGAAAGAAACAGCATAGTCAAGGACTAGAGGGTTCTACAGACTATAGGAGTCCTTGGTAGATATGATGAGTAGCATTAAAACACATTTAATGTACACTTAAAATATGCAGCTTACCTACTGTATTGTAGGAAGTAGAAAGCATGATGGAGTCTACTGGATAAGCAGTGGCGGAATCTTCAAGGTGACCTCTCAGTAGTGAGGATGAAGGTCCAGACCTGGAGGTAGTAGATGATCCAGGTGTCAACTGGGTAGGAGTAGACGTCAGGTCTTCAATGGAAAGCTTTATGGGAAAAGCTGAAAACTCCTTTAGGCATAAGGTCATTAACATTGAGGACTAAAGGAAGAAGACTGACGGAGTTGGAGAATTAGCCCAGTCCTGGCGGGAAGAGGGGGACTGGAAAACCCCTATTCCCTCGGAAAACAGTTGTGTACTCGAAGATAAAAATGTACACTGTTTTTCCTAGCTGGCGAGAGATAGGAAAATATTGAAGCTTGATGCTTCAAGGACATAAAGAAAAAATGGAAGATGTTAGCACCAAAGTGGTTATTGGTGCCTAACAGTTTCTGTATCGTAATATGGTATGTGAGGTAGGGCGACAGACTGTCTAAAACCTCTAGGAGGTGAAGCATGTAGTATAGACAGTAAGGGTGATCGTGTATAGAACAGACCAACCCTTAAGAAGCCCCCCATCAACACATATACATAGGGATATATATATGTGGCTGGAATATATATGTATATATATATATATATATGAATACACATATGTCCAGATATATTAGGATATGGGTGGTGAAATATATATCAAATATATATATATAGAGAGATAAGATATACCTAGATATATGTAATTTTGTGGGGCATGGTTTAGCACCACCAGAGTAATGATATAGGTAAGTAGACATATATGGAGATGCTACATATAAGACAAGAGATTGAAGATACATGTCTACCACCCAGCCAGCCCCATAATTGCACATGGGGAATATAAAAGAAAAAGAGTCTGCGTTCTACAAGAGGGTGAGCCCACTTGGGATATGTATAGAGAATCTATTTTCGTGGGTTGAGGGATGCAGGAAGGCAATCCAATGAGATAACCGTGATGTTCGCGTGAGAACCGATGAAGATATGAATCTGTAAGGAACAAGGCGGGAGTTCTACAGAACACTGACATGGTAGATGCCTTGGATTTTCACACAGAAGAACTGATATCTCGTGTTAACACCCCAGGCTAGAGGGGGTGTGGAGAACCCTCACAGGTATAGGAAGGGTTTATAAGTTTTTCTCTAATAATAGAGGAACTTCAGAGACAAGGTCAATGCTCTATAGCAAAGCCCTCATAGTAGAAAGCTTCTCTGAAGACTGCAGAGAGCATTGTGCAGGAGAGCTATGAGATAAACTGACTGAAAGTCAGGTATGTTGCCATATCCTAGAAAAGGAGATGGTTAGAATAATGTGAGAAAGCCTAAACGAGTAGGAGGATCCAAGATAGTTTGGAATCACTACTGAGGCTAGACAAAATTTTGAACAAGGGACTGGAACTTGGAAAAGTCCCAGTAATACAATTACTGTAACTCCTGCAGGCAGAGCTGCTGACAGAAACAGCAGAGAGATTGTCCTGTGCTGAATAAAGAAAAAACAGATAAGAAAAGAGAGGGGATATCTCTTCTCCCTGTCTGGGGAACGACCAGAGAAGTAGTTCAGTATGGTAGCCCTCAAGTAGTTGGAGGGTGACGTACCCATGGGGTAAGTCAACTGAAGGAAAAATGTTCAGTTGGGATAGAAACTATCAGGTGATAGTTGCAACTGCTCTTCTAGAGAGTAATAAGAGGAGAAGTGTGTAGTACCTGAACAAAATAATTTTTTGACAGGTTAGTACACTGAAAAAGAAAAGCACAGTGAAGAAACTTCTAAGATGTAGAAGTAAAGTGTAAGTTACAATTCCCGGTCCCTATGGTTGCTGGGAATGCGGAGACTGGCCAGAACTGGAGGACTTCAGACTAGGTTGAGGCGTCCCTTGTTTAGGTACAGCCGAATGATGGGCAGGAGATGAATGAAACTTTCTTTTCTTAGGGAAAGAAGGTTTGGTAGGACATTTCCTACTATTTGAAGAAGGAGGTGGCGTAGAATGGTTTCTAGTGGAAGAAGAGTCAGGGGAGCATTGAGCAACCTGACGTAAAGCCTCCTTATTAATAAGACCTTCCCCTGTACAAGGAGAATGAGCTAGTATAGTTTGTGCCCGTTTGCTCAAGTCTGAAGCCTCAAGCCAGGCTCTGCGACGTGCTGCAATGGCAATAGCAGAGGATCTGCTAACGGACTCAAAAGAATCTATAGAAGCACGAGACAGGAACCAGGATATATTCCGGCTGTGATTGATGAGCAAGGAATAATCAGTAGCCTTGGGTTCTGGTAAAAGAGGGGTCAAAAGAGACAATTTCTCTGTGACTTCCTGGAGTGTTAGACTCATGTGAAAAATATATGAGAGAACTCTGGAAGCCAGCATAGAGTTTTGGAAGGCCTGACGGCCAAAAGCATCGAGTGTTCTTGAAGAACGACCTGGCGGAAAAGAAGAATGCTTCTTCTTGCTCTTAACTTTCCTCAGTGCCGATTCCACTACAAGGGAACGATGAGAAAGTTGAGGCTTTTGGAACCCTGGAGAGGGTGGCACTCGGTACCGAACCTCAATGTCTGGAGAAACTTGAGGAAGTCGTAAGGGCGATTTCCAAACCCTGAGAAGGAGATCCTGCAGAGCAGGATGTAAAGGAAAGTTTATATTTTCCATTTGTGCCGGTGAGCCATGAGTAGGATCACAACCAGGGATAGAAATATTAAGAAAGGTTGCCATATCCCAGAGAAAAGCCTGGAAAGACTGATCTCCTATGGGAACTATCCCTGGTAAGGCTAAAGAAAGAGCCTGAGCATCAGAGGACGTACAGGGTACTGCACCAATGCCAGGTATCGGTTCCAAACTAGGCATCGGTGCAAGAACAGGCATCAACATCGATACTGATAAAGGACTAGCAGGTGAAGTAGCCATCGGGAACTGCTGTAGTGGTACCGAGATCATGAGGGAGTTATGGCTAGGATCTTCGGGACTACCTATCTGGAAACGACAGGAGTCGGTTCCGGAACACGTCGGTACGCAGTCCTCGAGACTCGATATCGACTCAAGACTCGGCATCGAAGAGAGCGAGACTATCGATGTATGTCTCGACAGTTCCGACGCCGGTGGCAGTATCGGCGATGCCGATACCACTAAGGCAGCCTGGGTGACATCGATCGATACCGACGGTACCGAGGATACCCGATGAGCACCTATCCATCCCGATGCCGATGCTAGGGTATCGGAACCGATCGACGCCGGTACCATCCCGGAGCATGGCTGAGATTGAGGGAAGTCAATGCGGTGCGTATCGATCGGTCCCGAAGGCACCGAGGATGCCCGATGACGATCCCTGGTGAAGAGTGGAATACTCGACACCGGTGCCGATGCCGGAGGCTCAGTACCGCTCGAAGCGGATACCACCCCCGCGCATGGCTCAGGCATGTTCTGTGAGGGGTGAGCCCCAGGAACATCCTGAAACCCCTTTAACGCTGTGGAGCCCGAAGACTCCCGCAGGGGTAATGCCAATGGATTCTTGAGGGTAAGGCCGGAGCCGTCACCATGGTGGGCATGGGACATACCACTCAAGCATTGACTAGTCTTAACAGACTGTTTTTGGGTTACCTGATCCTGTGAAGTAGAGAAACCGGGTACCCTCACTGCCGAAGAAAAAACAGTATCGAGGGAAACTCTAAATACTGAAGGTTTCCTCACAAAATTATCTCCTGACAAGTCAGGGGAAAAAGGGTCAGGACCCACACAGTTGAGACACCAACTATTGGTGTCTAAAAAGAAACAGGTGTTTCCACATCGGATGCACTTCTTAGGAAAAGAAGGCTCCATAATGAAAAGGCCTAGTAGGTCTAAGAAGTTAAGGCAAAAAAACTGAAGAAAAGTTTTACAGAATTTAGTCAAAAAACCACCGGCGGTACCGGTGGTAGCGGGAAATACAGTCGCGACCACAAGAAAACAAAAAACTAAAGTAATTAAAGCAATTAAAAAGAAAAGTTTCTGCGGTGCCCGGAGGACATCCTGCCGGCTCCGCGGAAAAAACGAAAACTGAAGAGAGGCTGTGGAGAACGCGGGAAGTCACTGCGCAGGCGCGAGGGATGCTGCCAAAAGCTTTCTGATTGAAAGCTGGGCAGCATTCCCGTGCAGGCTCCGTCGGTACCGACGTACCCATATGTGAAGACTCATTCCTGCTTGTTCCTGGAGATAACCCTGTATCCCGTTGGGGAATGGGTACCTCTTCTATTGCCCCTTGGGCAAGAAGCACAGTGATCTCTTGACCTAACCAGTCGTTGAGAGAGGTCTGAAAATTGAACTGTCTTACCATTGTAGGAGGGGGCATGCTGAGGAAATGAAGTTTGTACCCCTCTCTTGCTATAGACAGAGTCCAATTTTCTGCTGTTATCTGATCCCATCTGGGGGCAAAATGACATAACCTTCCTGGTATGGTGGAGGGTTCTGGGCCATTCAGGGCCAGGAAGGCAAAGTTCTCTAGATAGGAGTCAAAGCCCCTGTGGAGGCTGAGTCTGCTGAGCCGGTTGAGGCTTAGCTGCTTTTGTCTTTCTTTGTCTAGGTTGTTGCTGCTATCCCTTTTGGGCAGACTGACCTAAACGATGCTCCTGTTGGATATAGGAGGGATAAAACTACTTCTTCTTACTGAAGAATGGTTTCTTAGAGGATTTTTTCCTCGCAGGATCAGCTGTAGATTTAGACAATCTATCCAAAGTGATATTGTCAGCATCTATCTCATTAGCTTTTTCCTGCCAATTCTTGCCAAAGAGATTCTCTCCTGTGCAAGGAATATTCCCTAGTTTATCCTGTACCCAAATTTCCAAGTCAGATGCCTGGAGCCAGGCAATCCTACCTGCACCTCAATGGCTGAGGTTCTGCTTATGCACTCAAAGCAGTCAAAAGCTGCACGATTCACAAACTTGGAAACATCCTGAGCATGTTTGACAAGGGTGAGATAATCTTGCCTCTTATCATCAGGAAGGAGAGGGCTCATAAGCTCTAAATCTCCTGTGACCTCCTTAAGAAACATTCCCATATGTAAGATATAGGAACTGATCCTGGCAGAAAGCATGGAAGCCTGGAAGGTTCGACGTCCAAAGGCATCAAGAGTCCTATACTCACGTCCTGGAGGATTAGATGGTAAATTAGACTTACCTGCTAATTATGATTCCTTTAGGAACTCCAGTCTAGTCCCAGACAACTGGGTTTAAGCACCTCCTCCAGCAGCTTTGGAGAGTAAGCACATCACAACTTTCTGTGGCTCCAGCATAAATACACCAGGGATTGCCTTCCCTTTCCAGTAACCTATTGACAAAGCAGACTCACCAGAGCAATAAGCAAGAATGAACTCTTCAAAAATAACATTTAATTTCAAAATTATGTAACTTTAAAAAGGCAAATAAACTGTTAACAAACCTTAAGCACCTGGTCGATGACCAGACAGATACAGAAGGACATCCTCTCGCAGATACGTGGGCCAGACAAGCTCAACACCTCTACCCCACCAGAGACCGCAGCCTACCGACACTCAGCTGTACTGAGCGCCATACAATGTGTTTCTTCAGGCCATCGTCTACCAACTGGAACTCGGGAGGGATATGGGACTAGACTGGAGTTCCTAAAGGAATCATAATTAGCAGGTAAGTCTAATTTACCTTCCTTGTCGTCCCTCCAGTCTAGTCCCAGACAACTGGGCATGTACCAGAGCAGTAATTCAATTCAATGGGAGGGACGCGCTAGACCAGCCTGAAGAACCGCCGATCCAAACCTCGCATCCCCCTCCGCTTGTACATCGATCCTGTAATACTTAACAAAGGACGCCAGAGACGACCAAGTAGCCGCCCTACAAATGTCTACTGCCGGTACCAAACTACATTCTGCCCAAGAGGCTGCCTGCACCCTCGTGGAATGCGCTCTCAGACCCCTCGGCGCTGCCTTGCCCTTCAGAATATAGACTGACTCTATAGCTCCCTTAATCCACCTCGCAATAGAGGTCTTAGAAGCCGCTTCACCCTGCCGTGGCCCCCCCGAACAAGATAAACAGTCTGTCCGAATTTCTCAACGAGGCTGTCCTACTTACATACAGTCTTAGAGCCCGACTTACGTCCAGTCGATGAAGCCGCCTCTTGCCTGTATCCTTGCCTCCCCTCTCGAAGGCTGGCAAGGAAACCACCTGATTCACATGAAACATGGACACGACCTTCCGCAAAAAGGATGGTACAGTACGCAAAACCACCTTATTATCGTAGAAAGACAAAAAAGGCTCCTTACAGGATAGAGCCTGCAACTCTGAAATTCGTTTTGCCGACGAGATAGCCCTAGCCAAAGGCTCAAAAGGCGCTCCTATCAAAGCATCTAACACTATGTTAAGATCCCATGCCGGGACTGGACTCCTACAGGGCGGCCGCAAGAGCGCGGTAGCCCTCAAAAACCTCCTGACATCCGGATGGTTCCCCAACACCATTCCTTGGACCTTTCCGCAGTAACAAGAAAGCGCCGCCAACTGCACTCGAAGAGACGCCGCTGCCAGTCCCTTATTGAAGCCGTCCTGCAAGAATGCCAGAACTTGTGAGACCGACGCCCTTAACGCCATCACTTGTCGCTCCGCGCACCAGGCCTCAAAAATGCGCCATACCCTGACATAGGCTATTGAAGTCGACCTACGTCTAGACTTCAATAAAGTCGATATAACCGCTGCTGAGTAACCCTTGGCCGTCAACCGAGCCCTCTCAAGAGCCAGGCCGTAAGCGAGAATCGATCCACCTGAGGCATCAGCAGAGGACCCTGCTGCAGGAGATTGTCCCTGACCGGAAGCCTCCATGGAGGCTCCACGAGAAGGCGCACCAGGTCTGCATACCACGGTCTTCTCGGCCAATCCGGGGCAATTAGAATCACCACCCCGTTGTGCCTCTCTATGCATTGCACCACTCGACCGATCAGTGCCCACGGCGGGAGCACATAGAGGAGCTGACGTTCTGGCCACCTCTGAATCAGAGCGTCTAGGCCCTCGGACATCCTTTCCCTTCGCCTGCTGAAAAACCTTCTGGTCTTCGCCGAGTTGAACGTCACCATCAGGTCCATCACTGGAGGCCCCCAACGTTGCACTAGCAGATCGAAGACCTCCTGGTTTAGAACCCACTCTCCGGGATCCACCTTGACTCTGCTCAAAAAATCGGCTGCCACGTTGTCGATCCCTGCCACATGCGCTGCCGATAATGCTTCCAGATGCAACTCTGCCCATCCGAGAAGCTCCCCCGCTTCTTCCTCGAGAGCCACACTGGCGGTGCCCCCTTGCCGATTGATATATGCCACTGCTGTGGCGTTGTCAGACAGCACCCGAATCGCTCTTCCTTGCACCAGATGTTGGAATTCTCTTAACGCCAGCGTCACCGCCCTCAGCTCTAGCCTGTTTATTGACCATGTTCTTTCCAGCTCGGACCACTGTCCCTGGGCAAAATGCCTGTCGAAGTGCGCTCCACAGCCAAACAGGCTGGCATCCGTCGTCAGGGGCCTCCACTCCGGCGACTCCAAAGGCATGCCCTTCTCCAGATGCCCCGGAGTCAGCCACCACTGCAAGGCTCACTTCGTGTCCGCAGGGCAAACCAGTCTCTGAGACAGCCGATCCGACTAATGCGACCACCTCCGGAGAAGCGCTCTCTGCAAAGATCGCATGTGCGCTCTCGCCCATGGGACCACCTCCAGCGTCGCCGCCATCGTGCCCAAGAGCTGCAGGTAGTGCCACGCCGATGGGGCCCTTGCTTTCAGAAATGTCCGCACCAGCTGCCGCAATCTCAAAGCCCGAGAGTGCGGAAGAAAGACTCTGCCTCTCTTCATGTCAAAACTTCCTCCCAAGTACTCCAACTTCTGAGAGGACTCTAACTTGCTCTTTGCTGTATTCACTACCCATCCTAGGCTCTCCAGAAACTGGACCACCCGGCGGGTTGCTGCCACACTTTCGACCTTTGACTTTGCCCGAATCAGCCAGTCGTCTAGATAAGGATGCACAAGGATCCCTTCTCTTCGCAACCACCACCATTACCTTTGTAAAGGTGCGCGGCGCCGTCGCCAAGCCGAAGGGCAAGGCCTGGAACTGAAAATACCCCAAAGGGAAGGCAAATCGAAGATACCTCTGGTGCTCCGCTCGAATTGGGATATGCAAATACGCTTCCGAGAGATCCAGCGAAGTGAGAAACTCTCCTTGCCGTACAGCTACGATAACCGACCTTAGCGTTTCCATCCAAAAATGCGAACCCTCAGGCACCGGTTGACTCCCTTGAGGTCCAGGATGGGCCTCCAGGTCCCTTCCTTTTTGGGAACCACGAAATATATGGAGTATCGACCGGAACCGCATTGGTCCTCCGGGATGGGCACCACCGCTTTGAGAGCCAACACGTTTTCTACCGTCCCCTGTATGGCTTCTAGTTTTGCACTCGTCCGGCACGGGGAGAGAACAAAGGCCTCCTGTACTGGGCGAAGAAACTCCAGAGCGTAGCCCTTTTGAATGACCTCCAACACCCAGTGATCTGTCGTGATTTGGACCCAGGCCGGGTAAAAATCCCGCAGCCGCCCTCCCACGGGTAATACCCCTGCCTGGGCCCCCCTGGCATCATTGGGACTTCTTGAGATTCGGGGAAGGAGAGACTCCAAACCCTCTCCCTGCTCCCCTGAAACCTTGAAATCCCTGAGAGCGATACTAGAAACGTCCCCTCTGAAACTGACCAAATCTGGTCTGCTGAAACCTACGAAACTCCCTCTGCTGGCTTCTAGAAGGTGCCTGAGGACGGCTCTGCTTCTGCTTATCCTCAGGTAACCATCCCCCCTTAGACTCACCAAGATCCTTAACCAGCTTATCCAAGTCCTCCCCAAAGAGGAGTTTCCCCCGAAAGGGGAGCTTCGCTAGTCTCACCTTGGACGCTCCATCTGCTGCCCAGTTGCGCAGCCACAGATACCTACGCGCCGCTACTACAGACGCCATACTCTTGGAGAGGCCTCGAATGAGATCATACTGTAAATCGGTGAGGTACGCTGTCCCCGACTCTAAGCGGGCCGCTTCCTCATTCGCCTCTGTGTCCAGGCTCCCTTTCAACTTCTGGGACCAGCGCAAGCATGCCCTAGCCACCCACGCCCCACAAATAGAGGCTTGCATGGCAAGGGCATTAACTTCAAAAACCTGCTACAATAACGTATCGAGATGCCTATCCTGAGCATCCTTCAGGGCCGAACTGCCTTCCACCGGGACTGTTGTCTTTTTAGTGACCGCCGAGACCGCTGCATCCACCCTCAGGGATTTAAAGAGGTCTTTATCCAGCCCCTGTAGGGGATAGAGCCGCGACATTACTCTGGCACCCTTCAGCCCTGCTTCAGGAGTGTCCCATTCCTCCTGAATCATCTCCTTAAATACTCTATGGATCGGGAAGGCCCTCTGAGACTTCCATACCGCCTGCAACAGCGGGTCCTCCAAAGACGGATCCGCCGTCTGCCCCGCCGACAGCATATTGAGTGCCTTCAGCGTCTCAGATATTAGCGCCGGTAGCTCCTCCCGTCGACAGACCCTCACCTGATCCTCGGCGTCCGCTATTTCGCCTTCCTCCAGATCCAAGTCCACATCTGAATCATCCAAGTTCTCCGATAGGAAATCCGAACCCTCTGCAGGATCCGCCTTGTCTGCTAATTTCGCCCTGTTCCGTGAAATGGCCTCCGTACCTCCCTCCACGAGGTTGCCCGCGCGTTTGCGCACTGTGTCCTCCTCAACCTCCCCCCCCAGGCTGCGTCCCCAGAGCTTGGCTGAGAAGGGCAATAAAATCTTTGGAAAAAATAGCTGCCAGCCCGCCCGCTAGCACTGGATGCGAGCTGGCCGCCTCCACTGCCCTAGAAGGTCCTGGCGTGGGCTCTAGCCCACCTGACAGAGGAAGGAGACCCCGGAGACCCCAAAACTTCTCCGGGAGCTAGATAAGACTCCATCTCTCCTTCCCCTGCCACCTTCTCCTGCGAGCACTCTCAGCATACTCCTTCCGCCGAGACCGAGTCTCTCCTAACCCCACACAACATGCATTGATGCTTGGACGGCATAGCTGAGCACTGATGCGCTGCAGGCCCTTTCCCCGCTGGCGCAACCGCTGCCCAAAACACGAACAACGAGAGACTCCCAAACTGTGCTAGTCACAGCCTGGACCTACCCGCTATTTAGAAATTCCTTGTTGTTGTTTTTTTTTTTTTTTCTTTTTACCGAACACGATGTACTGCCTACAAAGCCTCAGCCACAGACCTGCACTCTTTCCCGCGCTCTGCGCACGTGAGGAGGGCCTGCCGGCAACTAAACGGCAGCCCTGCTCTTTAGCCGCGCTCCTCTCAGCGCCGACACGTGGTCTGAGCTGCACCTGTCAGCGGCCTTGTACCTTGCTGACTCTACCGGCTCCTCCGCCCAGCTCCCTGCCCAGCTCACCTCCGAAAGGGCCGTCCCCCGTGGGAGCCCGCTCCTCTTTCCTGCACCTCTCTCAAGTTGGACCGGCCCGCTGCCACCCCAGGCATTCGGCGCCAGAGAAGACCCGCTCGCGTTGTACGCCCCTCCTCTACGGCTCCTCACCCGATCCTCGGGTTCGGGAGCCGGAGGCCCCAGCACACACTCCCACACGCACCCGGAGCAAATTACAACACCTGGGAGGGGGAAGAGAGGGGGAGAGCTCACCTGTCCACACCTGAGAAGCCTTCTGAATGCCGGGCCAGCTTCCAGTAATGTAAGGTAAGTTACACCACAACAGCCAGGCAGAAATAAAACTATCAATGAGTTCGCTCCCTTTACTTTTTTTTAATGCTAAACTATTGCTCCAGTGAGCCCGCCCTAGGCTCACACCTCCTCCAGCTGCAATGGAGACTGAGACTACTGTAAAGGGAAGGTGATCCCTGGTGCATTTATGTTGGAGCCACAGAAAGTTGTGACGTGCTCAGTCTCCAAAGCTGCGGGAGGAGGTGCTTAAACCCAGTTGTCTGGGACTAGACTGGAGTTCCTAAAGGAATCATAATTAGCAGGTAAGTCTAATTTACCATCTAATCCTCCAGGACGTGAGTGTAGGACTCTTGACGCCTTTGGACGTCGAACCTTCCAGGCTTCCATGCTTTCTGCCAGGATCAATTCCTATATCTTACATATGGGAATGTTCCTTAAGGAGGTCACAGGAGAATTAGAGCTTATGAGCCCTCTCCTTCCTGATGATAAGAGGCAAAGCCGCAGGAGGAGGTGCTTAAACCCAGTTGTCTGGGACTAGACTGGAGGGACGACAAGGAAGCATGCCTTTTTGCACTCTTTATCCTTCTCATTGCTGACTCCACCACCATGGAATGGTGTGGTAATTGAGTCTTCTGAAACCCAGGACAAGGAGGAACTCGATACATGGTGTCGAATCTTCGAGAGTGAGGAGATGTGGTTAGAGGTGTTTCCCACATCCTTAACATGAGATCATGCAAGATCTCATGAATAGGTAAGGTAGCTGCCTCCTTGGGAGCTTTAGGGTATTGCAGGATTTCTACTTCCTTTGCCCTAGGCTCTTTTTCAGGAGCCACTGTGATGGAAAGACCTCGAGCCACATCTCGGATAAAATCCTAAAAGGACATATCCTCTGGTGGAGACATTCTACGCTGAGGAGAAGAAGAATCCTCAGGAAGAAGTACTCTGGTATCGGCAGAGCTTTCAGAGTCTTCAGACTCATCCGAGGATTCGAAGTATCTCCGATCCGGGTGATCGTGGAAGGCACAGTACCGATACCGATCGAAGTCGGCATCGGAGTGATCCGTTACCGACCTGTCGATACCGGATGGATACGCATGACTCGGTCCCGGTAGAATACCTGCTGATGTCGATGCAGTCGGTGCCAGTACCGGTTGAATTGTCTGAAGGGGTTTCAAGGGCATCGAGGCCATGAGAAGAGCCGCCAGACTGCGTTCAATAGCCAAGAATCTCTGGTCTATCGACGCTGCCGATGCTTGGGTATCGGTACCGGAAGAAGTGGCCGGTACCCCAGAGCATGGCACCAGTAGTTCTGCTGAGGTTGAAGCCTCAAGAACATCCTGGAGCCCCGTTAGTGCTTTGGAAGCCGAAGCCTCCCGCCGGGGCAATTTTGCCGATGAAAGTCCCTCAAAGGCAACCCCAGAGGCATCTCGCTGGACGACGTCGATGCCACGGAGGCTGCATCGGAGGGAAAAAGGGTGCTAAGCTTAGCAGCTCGGTTCTGCCGGCCCCTTTTCGACATCATCCCACAGGTAACACACTCTGAAATAGAGTGGTCAGGACCAATGTTCCCTCTAATTTTCTGTAGGCTGTGAGCGCATAATATATCAGCTGTGTGCAGCTTTTGAAGGAAGGTTAAATTTTTGTGCGCCACATAACGACACTCGGAGTTATATACTTTAAAATTTGACTACACGTCAGAATACAGTATGTACACCACATTGATTTTAATCAAATTAAATGAAAATAGACGATTACTAAATGAAGCAGGAAATTTCTAGTAATTACAATCATAACTTTAACATTTTAAGACTTCTGTGTTGTTTTCTATCAGAATCAGAGCCGTAATTTTTGTGCGCTCTGTTTTAAAGTATGTGCGCTCGCTCCACGAGGTGTGTGCGCGCGCACACGTGCACAGCTTAGAGGGAACAGTGGTCAGGACCTAAACATTTGAGGCACCACTCATGGGTGTCAGTGACGGAGATGGTACCGCCACACTTAGAACACTTTTTAAAACCCGAAGCGGGTTTTTCCATTCTGAAGGAAAAGTTGGGCCTAGTGCCCAAAACGGCGCGTGGCACCTGAGAGAAAATTACTGGAACGACTCCAGAAACAAAGTTTTTTTTTTAAAGAAAAGAAAAGAAAAGAAAGAAGAAGAACCGGCGGTACCGGTGTAGCGTCGAGGGAAGGCAGACGCGACCACAAAAAAGAAGAATAGAAGGGAGTTTTTTCTGCGTTGACAGGATTTGTGACCTTTCCGCGGAAAATGAAGGAGAGGGACAGTTGGGAAAGGCGGGAAGGCAAAATGCAGGCGCTGTGGGATGCTCCAAAAAGCTTTCCTATTGGACGCTGGGGAGCGTTCCCGCGCAGGCTCCGTCGGTACCGATGATACCCATATGTGAAGACTACATTCCTGCTTGTTCCTGGAGATCCAATTTAAAACTAAGAGGAGAAAATATTTTTTCACTCAACGTGTAATCAAACTCTGGAATTTGTTACCGGAGGATGTAGTAAAAGCTGTTAGTGTAGCTGGGTTTAAAAAAGGTTTGGACAAGTTCATGGAGGAAAGGTCCATAAACCATTATTAAAAGGGACCTGGGATATCACTGCTTGATCCAATACAAGCATTGAGGAACCTGTGTCTTTTGGGGAAACTGCTAGGTTCTTGTGACCTGGATTGGCCACTGTTGGAAACAGGATACTGGGGCTTGATGGACCTTGGTCTGACCAAGTATGGCATATCTTTTGTTCTTAAACTAGAGAGAGGTCTCAGTTATGGTCAGAATGACAGCTTCCCAAAGGGAAGAATGAATAGACAGTGGAAAGTATATGAGAAGAAAATGAATGGGTGGGGAAGACTGAAGGCAAAGGAGAAGAGATTCAGAATAGAGGAGAGCAGAGGTATGTACCTGGGATAAAGGCAGCATGGAGAGGAAGAGAGCAGCAACCCCACCCTCCGAATGACCCAGATGGGGGGTGGATACAGTACAGAAACCTGGAGGGAGACAGCGACCAAGGAGGTGGTCTTCACCCTCCCTTAGCCAAGTCTCAGTCAAGAAAAAGATATCAAGTTCACCATGGCCAGTTCACCATGGCCAGACGTATTGGACAGAACAGTGGGAGAGCAGAGCGGAAAGGGAGCCAAGGACGGGAGACAAGGGATGAGTTATGAGACATTCAGGAAAACTGGCCGGGGGGCGAAACCACAGGACAAAAACCCCAGTGCACGGGGATTGTGGACACAAGGAAAGATCAAAGGACAGTCACTACGAAAAAAGAGAAGAAATGGAAAGGCCCTTACCTAAGGCAGAAAAGTCTTTACAATGCACTGAAGAACTGCTATGTGAGGAAGGAGACTGGAGATGGTTGCCTACTGTGGTGAAGATGGTCCTTCAGAAGAAATGGACGTTGAGGAAAATCCTGAGAGCAGAGCTAACTCACACAGGATTTCCAAAACTGACCTGAAAAAAACATAGTTCTCTGCTGAGCCGAAGACACACCCCAGTACAGGGGAGGAGTTAGGCTTCAGCTCTGATTGGGCACACCCAAGGGAACGGCAGGGAGTGCCGGGAATTGAAGCCCTTTTTAAAACCTCAGAGAGAGCTGAAAGAGAGAGGAGGAAGGAGGAGAAAGGTGAACAGGTTGTTGTTGCAGAGAGGACCACGGAGAATATCCCAGAGGATAGCGTGGAGAAGGATTTCCAAGTCCAAAAGAACGTTGTGAGAGGAGTGCAGAGTACTGGAACCCTAGAAGCAAGGAGAAGAGCACTAGGACCTTGTGAGAAGACAGAACCCCGGAAGAGTCAGCCTGGGAGTCCAACGTACCCTGCAAGAAACTCTTACTGCCGGGAAAAGCCTAGACCTAGCCAGCCTCGAGAAAGCAGCACGTGGAGAAAAGGTACTTCTAATGCCAACAAGCAGTGCTATAAAGACAGAGAACTACAGCCAAGAGAAAGTTTTCCTAAGAGAAGTTCTTTTATAAATGCCTCTAAACAAGGTAAAGCACAATTTCCTAATTTGTATGCTTGGCTGAAGAAACCTTCATATAGTGCTGAACTGTGCAAACCTAACTTTGCTACCGACGTAGATAATGAGTGGGGGAAGGGCGTAACCTTTGTCAATAACTATCCACCAGATGGAAAGCAAACACAGGCTGATATGCTACTGAAGGAATTTCAGAAGTTCCTGGAGCTGAAGTCAGGGCAAAATAAAGAACCTGATACGGACAGTAATTCTGTTAGTTCAGAAGAATACATGCAGGTAGAAAGTTCTTTACCTACCCTGAATCCCGAGCCTTGTGCCATGGATTGCTCTTTCTGCTGTATTGAATAACAGTTTAAAGAAGCACATAAGTTTTATATGAAGAGAATATAAAACGTTGGCTTTTCTTGTTGTTTAATCGTAAGAGTTCCTGATTGTGTTCACCTGTTGCCAAGTCACGCTGTGAAGAGAACAGCTATTGATATAAAGCTGCAATATTTTCTAAAAACCACATGAGGCAATGCTGAGTTAAAGCTGCTGAAGTTTATGAATAGCTGAGTTAAAGCCAATTTGATTTCACTGCTTCCTGAGTTCCTGTTTTCCTCTGTTTATCCTAAAAGTTACACTTTTTGCGTTTGTTGCTTTGAGCTTTTGATGCGCTGGAAACTATCCCCCAAGACAAATAAATTTTCTTGCTTGCCTAACCACATCTGGTCACGACTACAATTCTTCCCTAAGGAATATACAAGAGCACTACAGTTCCCAAGATTCATTGGGAACCGTGCCAGCTAATTCTTCAAGGGACAATATAAGGCCACTCCTGCCTGTAAGCTCTAGGGCGCAGTCAGGAGCGTCGCACTACTTTTCTCACTCGACTCTACGACTTTGGGCTTCATTGTGCCGTTCTCAGTTGGTTTTTTCTTTCCTCTCTCAATGGTCGTTTTCGGTCTCTATGGGTAGTTCTTCCTCCTCTTCCTTACCACTCCACTGCGGTGTTCCCCAAGGTTCCGTCTTAGTGCCCTTCCTGTTCAACATCTTCATGATCCCCCTAATTCTCCTGATCCAGCAGCATGGCATTTCCGCTCATTATGATAATCAATTTACTCCACCATACCAGTCCAGTTTCACCGGATATCTCCCCCCTTCATGCCTGTCTCTCAGCATTTCATCATGGTTATCAATTTTCTCCACCTCAATCCCAACAAGTCAGAAGTACTATGGTTCAATTTCGGTAACCCTTCCCCTCCAATGGTTCCCTCTTTCTGGCTCTCTAATTGCGCTATCTTGGGGTAAAGCATAGTTACTCACCTCTAACAGGTGATCTCCGGGAACAGCAGGAATTTAGTCTTCATATATGGGTGATGTCGGTTTCCGTCCAATAGGAAAGCTTTTCGGAACATCCCACTGCGTCTGCGTAGCTGCCCTCCAGCCTTTCCAGCTCTCCCTCCTCAGTTGAGTTTGTAGCTGAGATAAAAGGGGGAGAAGGAGAAGAAGAAGAAAAAGTACAACTCCAACAGGAGGAGGGTGGGTTGTTAAGACTAAATTCCTTCTGTTCCTGGAGATCACCTTTTACAGGTGAGTAACTACACTATCTCCAGGAACAAGCAGGAATGTAGTCTTCACATATGGGACTCCCTAGCTTGGAGATGCCAGAGAGATGACCTCAGAGTGAGTTGTGGGTCACAGGCCTAAGTAAGTAGGTCATATATCCTCCAAGGATGTCTGATATTGAAATCCAGGACGGAGGGTAGGAGTTGATCTAAGTCTGAAAGATATGCTGGAAAACAGCTTGGCCAAACAAGGCATCCCGGCAGGAGTCCTTGTCTAGGCAATAGTGAGCAGCAAAAGTGTGGACAGAAGACCAGGTTGCTGCCTTGCTTATCTCATCAATCGCTACAGAGCGTAGATTTGCCACAGAGGTAGCCATAGTCCGAACATTACGTGCAGTGATGTGACCCTCAAGAGAGAGTCCTGCACTTTTGTAAGCAAAGGAGATACTCTCTCCAGATGGATAGCAGATTATTCGCTTGGATACTGGCAGTCCCAGGTGACGCGAGTCAAAGGCGATGAAAAGTTGGGAAGCTTTTCTGTGCTCCTGAGTTCTCTGGAGATAAAAAGCCAAAGCACATTTGCAATCCAGAGTGTGAAGGCTTGCTTCTGTCAGAGAGGAATGAGGTCTAGGGAAAAATACAGGGAGATAAACCGACTGGATTAAATGGAAGGGTGAGACCACCTTTGGCATGAAGTATGGATGAGTCCAAAGGACTACCTTATCATGGTGGAATCATGTATAAGGAGGGTCAGCCACCAAAGCCTGAAGCTCACTAATACGTCTTGCTGAAGTGAGGGCAATTAGGAAGGTGACCTTCCAGGTGAGAAACTTCAGAGTAGTGGCTAGAGGTTCAAAGGGCGGCTTGAGAAGCTGTCCTAAAACAACACAGAGATCCCATGCCACTGGGGGTAGCTTAATGGGAGATTTAGTTATACTGTTTTGGACAGCTCGCATATTCTTTCTCTGTTCTGGATGATTTATTAGATTTGTTACACTCAAACAACTATGAAATACTGGCAATAATAAAAAATATTAAAACTGCAGAGAATAGAAGTTTCACCTAGTGTATGTTTTCATACACTGGTCCAATATAGTATATTGTCCGTCTTCAGAAAAGATAGGATTCAGTTCCAATATTCATTGACATAAACATACTGTATGATACTACTGAAACTGCAGTTTTCATTTAAAATACTTTATTATGATATAATATAGTTTGTCAACAGTCCATTCTGACGGCGGAATATGATACACATGAAAACACTTCTGATGCAGTGCGTCGATATTGCACCATTGAAACACCTAGAACAGAATGCTTCACAGCAATTAGTTTCGACAACATATTAGCCCAGTATATGAAAAACATACAAGGCCGATATATGCACCAATAACTCTGACACTAAGTAACTTACAGTTATCTAAACCTATTTTCTAAAGTCTACAAATACTTTTATTTGCAAAATAGTGGCTATTACAGCATTATACACTACTACTTATTTTTTGTGATCTTTTTATGTTGAGCCACCAGTACCGTCAAAATCAGCAAACTTCGAATACCTATTAAACTAACTAGATCTCAGATAAAAAATCTGTATATAACGCTTTTTGACATAACGATAATAGCTAAACATAGTTCCATTGAATTTATAACCATTAATTAGTAAACAGTTGAGTAGTAGGTATGGAAACCTTGTGTATGTAAAACATATGCAGGTCCAAAATGGGTTAATAGAAGACCCCCCTAATGAAGCATGCTACAAGCGGCTGAGAAGAAATGGGCTGACCAAAGGATATGTGAGAGGCCACAGTTGCGCTTAGGTGTACTCTTACCAAATAGGTTTTGAGTCCAGAAGAAAAGAGGTGGAGAAGATATTCAAGTAATGCATCCACCGGAGCTGAGAAGGGGTTAAGATCCCTTTCAGAACACCAGAGAGAGAATCTACGCCACTTGAAGGCATAGGAGTGCCTGGTGGAAGGTTTCCTAGAAGCTGAAAGGATAGCTTTTACCTGTTGAGAGAGGTTGATGTCCTGGAAGGCTATGCCTTCAGCAGCCATGCTGTAAGATGTAGGGACTGCGGATTGGGATGCAGCAGTGTCCCGTCCTCCTGCGAGAGGAGATCTGGAGCAGACCCCAAATCTACTGGCTAAGCCTGAGACAGCCGTAGAAGGAGAGGATACCACGGTTGTCATGGCCAACGTGGGGCTATATGAATCATGTAGCCCCTGTCTCTCTGGAGTTTGAAAAGAGTTTTGGGAATGAGGGGAATGGGAGGGAAGGCATATAGGAAACCTTGACCCCATTGAAGGTGAAAGGCATCTAACTGCTGGTGGTTATGAGCAGGCGTTCTGGAGCAGAAGGAGGAAAGTTTGGCATTCTGAGGACATGGAACAGGTCTATCTCTGGGGTTCCGCAGATCTGAAAAATGTGAGCTACATTGTCCGCAAGGAGAGATCACTCGTGGGGTAGCAGGACTCGACTGAGTTTGTCCGCCAAGAGATTCTGTTTGCCTGGAAGATACATCGCAAGTAGGTGAATTTGATGCTGTATGGCTAAGGACCACAGGTGTAGGATTTCATTGCAAAGGGTCCAATAGTCTGTTCCACCCTGCTTGTTCAAGTAGAACATGGCTACTTGATTGTCCATCTGGACTAGAACTGTACGGAAGCAAAGATGGTACTGGAACACCTTGAGAGCATTGTGGATGGCTCTAAGTTCCAGCAGATTTATGTGGAGTTGTGACTCCTGATAAGACCAAAGACCCTGAGTGGAGAGATTGCCCAGATGAGATCCCCAGCCCAATTTGGACGCATCTGTCATCAGGGTACATTGATGTGGAGGCATCTAAGAAGGTGACCCTACTAGCAGGAGTTCCGGGATTGCCACCACTGCAGAGACGAGATTAGATGTGTAGAGACCATTATTCTGTGTCCCAGGCGACTGGATACCTGAGACCACTGGGAAGCCAGGGTTCATTGAGCTGCGCACATATGTAGACGAGCATATGGAACAACATGTACTGCTGATGCCATATGACCCAGAAGTTGCAGCTTGTCTCGAGCAGTGAGAAACGTCTTGAGGCATGCTTGAGATGCAAGCTGAATGAGTCGAGAACAGCGGGCTTGGGGCAGAAAAGCCCTTGATTGTTAAGTGTCTAGGAGAGCCCCTATGAACTCTAGAGTTTGAGAGGGAATGAGTTGGGACTTTGGAAGATTTATTAAAAATCCCAAGTGTTGCAGCACCTGCATGGTGTGCGAGAGGGAAAGAATGGCCTCTAGAGATGTGCTTGCTCGAATGAGCCAGTCGTCTAAGTAAGGGAAGACAAATATCCCTAGAGAACATAAGAACATAACATAAGCCATACTGGATCAGGCCAAGGTCCATTAAGCCCAGTATCCTGTTTCCAACAGTGGCCAATCTAGGTTATACGTACCTAGCAGGTTCCCCAAAAAGAGTAGTTACTCACCTGTAACAGGTGTTCTCCAGGAGCAGCAGGAATCAGTCCTCACTTATGGGTGACGTCGGCGCCGACGGAGCCCTCGCGGAGCAATTTTCCCCAGCTTTCGCAGAAAGCCTTTGGGCATTGCAGCGTGCATGCGCGGTCCCCTTCCCACCTAGGGATGCCATCTTGCTCAGTCTGATGACATAGCGACAAGACAGCAAAAGTTAGCAAAAATATGCAAAAAGAATGACTGCAACTCCGAGGGGAGGAGGGAGGGTAGTGAGGACTGATTCCTGCTGCTCCTGGAGAACACCTGTTACAGGTGAGTAACTACTCTTTCTCCAGGACCAAGCAGGAAGTCAGTCCTCACTTATGGGACTCCCAAGCTTAAGGCTACCGGAGACCTCAAGCCTAAAAAGAGCTCCCTGAGGCTCAACAGTACAGAGGGAAGGAATCTTCTCTGAATACGCATCCGGCCGGTAGCCAACACCGGGGCCGGAGGGTAGGAGTTGCCTAAACCACAAAGAGATTGTGGAGGACTGCCTGACCGAAAGCACTGTCCCTGTGGGACTCCCTTTCCAGGCAGTAATGAGCCGCAAAGGTCTGACCTGAAGACCAAGTAGCGGCCCGGCAGATGTCTGCCAATGGAACAGAGCGGAGGTGAGCCACAGACGCGGCCTTCGCCCTGACCCGATGAGCCGTGACACGACTTTCCAAGGAGAGACCGGCTGCCCCGTAAGTCCAGGCGATACAGTCGGCTACCCAGATGGACAGAGTACGCTTAGAGACAGGTACCCCCAACCGATTGGGGTCAAACGAGACGAAAAGCTGGACCGCTTTTCTATGCTCTCGCGTACGGTCAAGGTAGAAGGATAAGGCTCTTCTACAGTCCAGGGTATGCAGCACTATCTCAGCTCGGCTGGTGTGCGGCCTGGGAAAGAAGGTCGGAAGAACCACCTCCTGGTTGATGTGAAAGTGGGAGACCACCTTTGGAAGGAACTTGGGGTGGGTCCGCAGGACTACCCTATTCCTGTAGAACCTAGTGTACGGGGGCTCTGACACTAGGGCTTGTAGCTCACTCACTCGCCTCGCGGAAGTGAGGGCTACCAAGAAGAGAGTTTTCCAGGAGAGGAAACGAAGAGGGCAGGTAGCCATGGGCCCAAAAGGTGGGCAGGTAAGCCTTTGCAGAACCACGCTGAGGTCCCAGTCAGGGGCTGGGGGGCGCAACGGAGTCTTAAGTAGAAGGAGGCCTCTGAGGAAACGCGCCAAGGGGTGCGAAGAGAGAGACTGGCCTTCAACCGGTGAATGATGTGCAGAGAGAGCACTGACAGAGTTGGATTTGAGACCTAGATCGGATAGGTGAAGCAAATATTGCAGTACCACCGATACTAAACAAGCGAAGGGGTCCTCAGATCGCTGAGAACACCAGACCGAGAAACGACACCATTTGAGGGCGTAAGATTTCCTGGTGGAAGGTCGCCGAGATGCTAGGACGATGGCTTCCACCTCCGGGGGTAGCAGAAGCGGAGCTAGGACTACCCTTTCAGCAGCCAGGCCATCAGGTGCAGAGCCCGGAGATTGGGGTGCAGAAGAGTTCCCTGATCCTGGGTCAGGAGATCGGGCTGAAACCCCAGAGGGAGAGGGGTGTCCACCGCCAGCTGTAGAAGCAGAGGGAAACACGGTTGTCTCGGCCACCGGGGCGCTACCAGGATCACGGAGGCCCTGTCCTGGACAACTTTGAACAATGTCCGGGACACCAGTGGCGTGGGAGGGAAGGCATACAGCAGACCCGTGGACCATGAGATGAGGAAAGCATCCGGCGCTACTCGAAGAGGATGAGGGTGCCGTGAGCAGAACCTGGGGAGCTGCCTGTTCAGGGGACTGGCAAACAGGTCCACGGTGGGAGAGCCCCACCAGAGGAAGATCTGCTGAACCACCGCGGGGTTCAACTTCCATTCGTGTGGTAGCAGGATCCGGCTCAGCCTGTCCGCCAGGCAGTTGTCCTGCCCTGGCAGGTAAACCGCCTTGAGGAGGATGTCGTGATCGACCGCCCAAGAGCACAGCCTCCGGGCTTCCTGACATAGAAGAAGGGAGCCCGTGCCCCCCTGTTTGTTCACGTAGAACATTGCCACCTGATTGTCCGTCTGCACCAGTACGGACTGACCGAACGTTAGGTGAGAGAAGATCCGCAGAGCTAGGCAGATCGCCCGGAGCTCCAGGAAGTTTATCTGCTGGGCGGCTTCCCAAGGCGTCCAAAGGCCTTGAGTGCATGTCCTCCGACAGTGCGCCCCCCAACCCAGGAGGGAAGCATCTGTCGTGAGCACCCGGGACGGCGGTGGAGACTGAAAGGGCATGCCGAGAACTAGATTGGGCAGGTGAAGCCACCATTGCAGGGAGGAGACCAGTCGGTCGGAAACCTGTAACAGGTCCGACAGCCTCCCTGTGGCCTGATGCCACTGAGAGCGAAGGATCCACTGGGTATGTCTCATATGTAGACGGGCGTTCGGAGTGACATGGACAGTGGAGGCCATGTGCCCGAGCAACTGCAGGAACTGTCTGGCAGGGGCCGGCAACTCGCCGCTGAACCCGTCAGCTAGGGCCATGAGCCTGTTGGCCCGTTCCAGAGGCAAGAAGGCACGAGCCTGCCGAGTGTCCAGCCGTGCCCCTATGAACTCGAGGTCCTGAGAGGGGAGGAAAGCGGACTTTTCGAAGTTTATGACGAAGCCCAAGTGCTGAAGCAAAGCCACCGTACGTTGGGTGGCCTGGGCGACCTCTGGAGCCGATGATGCCCGGATGAGCCAGTCGTCCAGGAATGGGAAGACGAAGAGGCCTTGAAGCCTCAGGAAGGCTGCCACCACTGCCAGGCACTTCGTGAACACCCTGGGAGCGGAGGACAGGCCAAAAGGCAGCACTCGGTACTGATAATGATTCACTGCCACCACAAACCTTAGGTATTGTTGGTGGTCCGGATGAATAAGGATGTGGGTATAAGCATCCTTTAGATCCAAGGAGCATAGCCAATCTCCCCGCTGGAGGTAGGGCAGTAGGGTTCCAAGGGTAAGCATCTTGAACCTTTCCCTCTGCAGGAACTTGTTGAGGTTGCACAAGTCCAGAATAGGCCTGAGGCCTCCTGTTCTCTTTGGAACCAGGAAGTACCTCGAGTAAAACCCGTGACCCCACAAGTGTTGGGGCACTGGCTCCACCGCCCGTTCTTGAAGCAGGCTTTGCAGCTCCTGAAGGAGTACGTCCTCGTGCAGCGGGGGTCTGGAAGGCTCCCCTGGGAAGTAGAGGGGGGGCACCTGGTGAAAACGCAGGAGGTAGCCCTTGTGGACCACCTGCAACACCCAGGCATCAGATGCAATGGCTGACCACCTGTGAGCAAAGTGGGTCAGCCGACCCCCCGTGCTGGCATAGTCAAAAACCTCCACCCTGCTGGGCCGGGGCCTGCGTGGTGGGTTTGGGGGCTTTTTGCTTCCGGGAACCGTTACCCTGTCCCCTAGGCCGCTGCCCCTGAAGGGGGGTAGTGGCCTGACATTGTGGTTGGTGATGCGTATAAGCAAACACTTTCCTCGGGTAAAAAGGCTTTTTGCCCGAGCCCTTCTTCTTCTGTGAAGGGGCCGAGGACTTCCTGGAGAGGCGAGTCCTGGTGAGAGTCTCGGACTTGAGCTCCGCCGCCTTTTCGGCCATGGGTTTGCCGAAGAGGTTTTCCCCTCAGCAAGGAACATCGACCAACTTGTCCTGCACCCATGGCTCGAGGTCGGATGATTGAAGCCAAGCCTGGCGGCGAGCCCCGATGCCGGCTCCGGCTACCCGAGCCGATGCCTCGAAGCCATCATAGGCCGCTCGAGAAATGAACTTTGAACATTCTCGAATCCCTGAGGATAAGGCCTGGAACCGCTGCAAGGGTTCCTCGGAGAGACCGGCAGAGAAACCCTCAATTTCTTTCGCCAGGTCTCGGAGGTACATACCCATATACAGCTGATATGTCTGGACCCGATATGTCTGGACCCGACAAGCAAGCATAGAGCCCTGGAAGCACTTCCTACAGAGGGCGTCCAGGTTCCGGGCCTCCTTACCCGGGGGCACCGAGGAGTGCATCTTTTGACTCTTAAGTCGATGCATGGCCGACTCCACCACCATGGAGTGGTGCGGAAGTTGCGCCTTCTTGAACCCGGGGCTCTTGCGGACTCGATACATGGAATCGACCCGCTTGCTCAACACTGGCGTAGAGGCTGGGCTCTCCCACATGCGGAAGAGAAGCCGCTCCAGCATCGGGGGAACCGGTACAGTGAAGGCCTCCCTCGGGGGGGAGTCTTATTGAAGGGCCTCGAGCTCCTCGGCTCGGGGTTCCTCCTCCGGATCCGCGGGGAAGGCCAAAGCCTTGGCCATGCCCCTCACGAAGTCGGAGAACCGGGTATCCTCCGGGGGGGACTGCCTCCGAGGCTCCGACTCGGGCGAATCGGAGGGGACGCACCGAGTCTGGAAAGAACCGGGTGACTCGTCCTCCTCCATGTCCCAGCCCGACTCCTCCGAGGAGGAATCGAGCGGTTCCGCGCGGGCGGGGCCCAGGGACCGCCGTCCCGACGCCGAGGCCGGCGTCGAGGACCTCGGACCCGAACAGAAAGCCGAGGGAGACCTAGGTCGAGGATCGACTCGAGCTCACATGGACTCGAGGATCGACTCGGCCTCCGGGGTCGACTGGAGCGTCGACGTCCCGGTGGTTGGGGCAGATGCACTGGCGAGGCCGGTGATCCATGCCCGCTGCTGGTCCATGAAGGCAGATATACTGCGCTCCAAGGACGTCAGTCTGAGATCAAGCTCAGAAGACCCAGCAGCCGCCGACTCGGGCCCCGACGGCGTCGGGCCCGACGTCGGTTCATCCGTGGGGGAGTCCAGGAGGACTACAGCACTCACGTGTCTAGGAGACTCCACTTCGAGACGAGGAAGCTTCGAAGGTCTTTCCCCCTCCGACGGCCCGGGGTGTCGGGCCGGGCTAGGTGACCTGTCCCTCGAAGGACCAGGGTCGCCTCCCGGGCTTCTTCTCCCGGGCTTCTTCTCCCGGGCTTCTTCTCGCGGGCTTCTTCTCCCTTCGGTGTTCCCGGCCGGGGGAGCCCCGCTCAGAAGAACTCCGACGATGCTCCGAGCTGGAGCCACGAGGCGTCGAGGCCTCTGACGAGGTCCGCGCGGAGTCAGAGAAGATCCAATCCCTTTGCGACTGCCGGCTCCTGAGCGCCTTCGAGGACATCTTGCTGCACGGGCCGCAGCTCATAGGGTCATGCCCGGCCCCAAGGCAGCGGAGGCAGCAGTCATGCGTGTCGGTGAGAGACATGAGTCTGATACAACGATCACACTTTTTAAAACCGCTGGCGGCCATCGGGGGAAAAAGAACCCCGGCAAGGTCGAAAGACCGCGCTGCCAGGGATGAAGGAAAAAAGTGGCGGGAACGCCAGTTGGAATAAAATAAAAACGTAGACAGGCCCAATAGAGGATATCGAGGCCCGGTGGGAAGAGGAACACATGAACCGAGAAAAATTTAACGTAAAAACAAATCAAAGAAATCAACTTTTCTGCGGCGGTAACAGACTACGTCTGTAGGGCTCCGCAGAAAAAAGAAGACTGAGCAAGATGGCATCCCTAGGCGGGAAGGGGACCACGCATGCGCGCTGCAATGCCCAGAGGCTTTCTGTGAAAGCTGGGGAAAATTGCTCCGCGAGGGCTTCGTCGGCGCCGACGTCACCCATAAGTGAGGACTGACTTCCTGCTTGGTCCTGGAGAAGAAACAGGTTCCTTAATGCTTGTATTGGTTCAGGCAGTGATATCCCGGGTCCCTTTTAATAATGGTTTATGGAACTTTCCTCTAGGAACTTGTCCAAACCTTTTTTAAACCCAGCTACACTAACAGCTTTTACTACATCCTCCGGTAACAAATTCCAGAGTGTGATTACACGTTGAGTTAAAAATATTTTCTCTTATTAGTCATAAATAGGTTACCCTGTAGCTTCATTGCATGTCCTCTAGTCTTTTTATATTCTGATGATGTAAACAATAGATCTACGTTTACCCGTTCCACTCCATTCATTAATTTATAGACCTCTATCATATCTCCCCTCAGCCGTCTCTTTTCCAGGTTGAAGAGCCCTAACCTTTTTAGCCATAGGGGTATCCTTCCATCCCCTTTACAATTTTGGTGACTCTTCTCTGTACCTTATCTAATAATGCTATATCCTTTTAAGATACGGCAACCAGAATTGCACACAATATTCAAGGTACGGTCGACCATGTAACAATATAGAGCAGGAGTTCTCAACCCTGTCCTCGGGACCCACCTAGCCAGTCAGGTTTTCAGGATAACCACAATGAATATGTATGAGAGAGATTTGCATACACTGCCTCCATTATATACAAATGTCTGCAATGCATATTCATTGTGGTTATCCTGAAAACCCGACTGGCTAGGTGGGTCCCGAGGACAGGGTTGAGAACCCCTGATATAGAGGCATTATAATATCCTTTGTTTTATTTTCCATTCCTTTCCTTATGATACCTAGCATTCTATTTGCTCTCTTGGCCACCGCTGCAAATTGGGCGGAGGGTTTTAACATGTTATCCATGATGACGCATAAATCTTTTTCCTGGGTGGTGGTTCCCAATGTGGAACCTTGCATCGTGTAACCATAGTTTGGGTTGTTCTTTCCTAGGTGCATAACTTTGCATTTGTGCACATTAAATTTCATCTGACATTTGGATGCCCAGTCTTCCAATTTATCAAGATCCTCTTGCAATTTTCCACAACCCTCTTGGTTTTAACAACTTTAAATAGTTTTGTGTCATCTGCAAATTTGATAACCTCATTTGTTATTCGCTTTTCCAGGTCATTTATGAATATGTCAAAAAGGAGCGGACCCAGCACAGATCCCTGGAGTACTCCACTATTGACCTTTTTCTATTGGGAAAATTGGCCATTTAGCCCTACCCTCTGCTTTCTATCTTTTAACCAGTTCCTGAACCACAATAGTACAATAGTTCATGAACCAGCTGCTCCAAGAAGCAGTCATTTATTTCATCTAGAAACTTTATCTCCCTAGCATGTTCTGCCGTGACACTGACCCAGTCAATACCAGGGTAATTGAAATCACCCATTATTATTACCATTCTGTAACTTTTGTTAGCTTCCCTGATTTCTTTGAGCATTTCATCATCCATTTGTTCATTCTGGTCAGGCGGTCGATAGTACACCCCCACTGCCATCACCTTCCCCTTTTTTACATGGAATTTTAATCCACAGCGAATTTTGTTTCCTGTAGAACTTTAATCCTTTGTGACTCAATGCCCTCTCTAACATAAAGCGCAACCCCTCCATCAATTTGATCAGCTCTATCATTACAATATAGTTTGTACCCAAGTATCACAGTGTCCCACTGGTTGTCCTCCTTCCACCATGTCTCTGAGATACCAATCATATCTAACTTCTCATTTAGTGCTATACATTCTAACTCTCCCATCTTATTTTTTAGACTTCTAGCATTTGCATACAAGCATTTTAGAGACTGCATTTTATTTATATTAATCTGGTTATCAGTAGGCAGGAGTAATTTGGAATCTTTAAGCTCTGTACTCAAGGGCATTTGGGCTACCTTTGTCTTTATTGGAACCTCTCTGTTGATGTGTCCTAACTTCATTTTTTTTGGTAGTATCCTTCAAGGATACATTGTTCCGAACCATGAGCTCTTGGGCGACTGTTGGCTCTCCCCTATTATCTAGTTTAAAAGCTGCTCTATCTGCTTTTTAAAGGTTAATGCCAGCAGCCTGGTTCCATCCTGGTTAAGGTGAAGCCAGGCCTTCGGAAGAGCCCCTCCTTTCCCCAGAATGTTCCCCAGTTCCTAACAAATCCAAAACCCTCATCCTTGCACCATCATCTCATCCACGCATTGAGACTCCGAAGCTCTGCCTGCCTTTTGGGTCCTGCGTGTGGAACAGGAAGCATTTTGGAGAACGCTACCCTGGATGTTCTGGATTTCAACTTCCTACCTAAAAGCCTAAATTTATTCTCCAGAACCTCCCTACCACATTTTCCTATGTCATTGGTACCGACATGTACCAAGACAGCAGACTCCTCCCCAGCACTATCTAAGACCTTGTCTAGGTGGCGCGTGAGGTCCGCTACCTTCGCACCATGCAGGCATGTTACCAAGCGATCCTCACATCCACCAGCCACCCAGCTATCTACATGCCTAATGATCAAATCACCAATTATAATGGCTGTCCTAACCCTTCCCTCATTGGCACATGGCCCTGGAGAAACTTCCTTGGTGCAAGAGGGTTTTACATCACCTGGAGGACAGGTCCTAGCTATAGGATCACTTCCTGCCACACCAGGGTGATGCTCTCCTGTCACATGACCTCTCTCCTCCATGGCAAGAGGGATGCTGCCAGACTGGAGGTGGCACCTATATCCCTATAGGTCTCGTCTATGTACCTCTCTGTCTTCCTTATGTCTTCCAAGTCTGCTACTTTTGCCTCTAGAGATCGGACTCGTTCCCTGAGAGCAAAGAGCTCCTTGCACCTTGTGCACACGTAAGACCCCTCACCAACTGGGAGAAAATCATATATGTGACACTCAATGCAAAAGACTGGAAAGCCTCCATCTCGCTGCTGGACTGCTGTCTGCATCTTCGTTTTAAGGTTGTGTTTAGATATTTAAGTTCTTTACTTACTAAGGGTTGCTGGGGATACTTATACTAATAAAACTATACCTAATACGTTTAATGTACTTTGTTAATTAATCTCAGATCCTTAATATATGCTGATGAGAATAAACAGCCGCACCCGAGAGTGAATATAGTACCTCCTTTCCTTTAAGAGGTTTAAGCACCTATAAAGCCACAATTATCCCAGGAGTGGGTGGGTGTTGGGGAGGGAAAAAATACTTATTAAAAGCTGGCTGCTACAGAGTACCCTGTCCTTTTCTTCGAAGGTAATCTGTGACCAATCTCCAGGGGGAGTCCCACAGCCCTTGCTTGGATAGAGAGAGTCTTGGGTTCTAAATCTAACCAGAAAGCTCTCCTCTGTGTTTTAAATTTAAACTGAAAACTCTTTGCTGCTACTAGGCCCTGACTTATTTAACAAATACACTGGGTTCACAGATTAATCAGCTTCAATCTAAAGAATTCCTTTTTCCCCAAGATTTAGAAACATTCCAGCAGTAATACTTACAATTGCAGATATCTCTCCAGAAGTAGCAGTCCCCTTTTACAGTCCTTCAAGACTCTAGTCCTTAGGAATGCAGCTACCACTGCCATGCACTTTGTAAAGACTCTTGGGACAGAGGCAAGGCCGAAAGACAGGAACAGTTAACGCAGGAACCTTCTGTGCTCTGCGTGAATAAGAATGTGAGTATATGCGCTCTTTAGATCTACAGAACAGAGCCAGTCCTGACTCTGGAGAGAGGGGAGAAGAGTACCTAGGGAGATCATCTTGAATTTCTCCCAAAATAGATACTTGTTCAGTTCTCTGAGGTCCAGAATGGCCTTGTATCCTCCTGTCTTCTTTGGAATGAGGAAGTATGGAGAATAGAAGCCCAGACCCTGCAGGGAGAGAGGCACCTTCTCTATTGCACCCTGTGAGAGAAGGGAGGTGACCTCTTGCAACAACAGAGTGATGAGAGGGGGTTGATTTCAGAACTCTCTTGGAGGAGACTGGGGGGGGGGGGGGTAGGCTTCGTAGACGAAGCTTTTACCTCTCCTGTATTATGGAAAGAGTCCAGTGCTCGGATGTTACAAGATGCCACCTGTGGGCAAAGTGATAAAGTCTGTCAGGAATGTGGATGGGATCTGGAATCTCCAGAGGCAGGATGGCTATGCTTTCCAGAAAGGAGTCAAAGACCCTGAGGAGGTTGGGTCTGCTGAGGTGGCTGTGACCTGAGATTCTGAGACTTTCTCTGCTGTTTTGGTGGCTGTGCCCCTTCTGGGGAGCATGGATTGGACAATGCACCACAGGGGTGTAAGAAGGGTAATACTTCTTTTTCTTATTAAAGGAAGGTTTCTTGGCTGCCTTTTTCTTAGCTGGATTGGCAATAGATCTAGAAAGTCTATTAAGAGTGGTGTTCTCAGATTCTAGCTGAGAAGTCTTGTCCTGCCAGTCCTTGCCAAAAAGGTTTTCACCAGTGCAAGGTATATTACCTAGCTTATCTTGAACCCATTGTTCAAGATTAGATGCTTGGAGCCAAGCAATCCTGCGTGCACCAATGCATATAGCTGAAGTTCTGCCGATGTATTTAAAACAATCGAAAGTTGCCCTGTTAAAACATTTTGAAACATTTTGGCCATGCTTTACATCAGGGCGAAAAAGAGCCATGAACTCCAAATCTTAATCACCTCCCTAAGGAACATACCCATATAGAGTATGTAGGAACTGATTCTGGCCGATAACATGGAACGAGGGTTCTCGATTCCCTGCCTGGAGGGTTCGAGGAATGTGTCTTAGCACTTTTTATTCAACGCATTGCTGATTTCACCACCATGGAATGGTGTGGTAATTGTGTCTTCTGGAAGCCGGGACACTCCTGTACCCGGTACACTGTATTGAGTCGTTGAGTATGTGGAGAGATGGTTAGGGGTGTCTCCCACATATGAAGCATAAGGTCGTGAAGTATTCGATGAATAGGGAGAGTAGCAGCTTCCTTTGGGGCTGCAGGTATTGAAGAATTTCAAGCTCTTCAGCCCTAGATTCTTTCTCCGAAGTCACTGTTATGAACAGACCCCGAGCAATATCGCGAATAAAGTCTTGGAAAGACATGTTCTCCGGAGGGGACATGTGACACTGTGTGGACGGAGATGGGTCCTCCGGGAGAGTTCTCATTTCCTGGGTACCGGCCGATTTCTCTTCTGACGAATCGGAGTCGGAAGACTCAAAGTTGTTTGCGCTCTGCACGGACTTGATACCGCTCAAAGCCGGTAGCTGAAAGTTGCGATGCTGGAACCTCAGTATCGGAAACGGATTTGAGGACCGGCATGAGCGGTAGCATGGTAAGCGGTAAAAAAGTTGATGCAGGTTCTTTCAGTACCGTAGTCGGTACCGATGTCTGAGGAATTGACTCTAAAGGCTTTACTGGTACGGAGGCCACCAGTAAGGCCGCTAAGCTCCACTCGATGGCCAGGATACATTGATCCATAGAAGTTGCCGATGCTTGGGTATCAGTACCTGAGTTTCGAGCCATGATCTCTGAGCATGGCACCAGGAGCTCTCCCGGAAGTGGAGGCCTCAGGGGCATCATGGGAGCCCACTAAGGCTTTGGAGGCAAGGGCCTCCCGCCGGGGTTGTTTGGCCAGTGTCCCCTTCCTGGGCAATGCCAAAGGCATCTTGATGCTTAGAAGGAGATCTACCCTTGGAGGGCCGGGCTAGTCTTCGATGAAGACCTAGGTTTCGATACCTGAGATCCTTGAGAGGAAGATGAAGCTCTCAATGATGTCGATGCTATAGACACTGCATCGATGGCAAAGAGGGTGCCCAGTTTCGCTGCTTGGTTCTGTAGGCCTCTCTTTGTCATCTTCCTACAGAGAAGACATTCTGACGGTTGGTGATCCGGTCCTAAGCACTTTAGACATCAGTCATGGGTGTCCGTGGCCGAAATTGTACTGCCACATTTGGAACACTTCTTAAAACCAGTAAATGGTTTTTCCATTTTGTTTGAGAAAAGGAAAGTTATGTTTTTCAAAACTCTGCATTACAACGTGAAAGTATCAAGCGACTTGAAATGACACTGAACTGATTATATGAAAATAGCTGATAGGTCTCAGAACATCCGGGCATATTGATGACCATTTAAACTGTGGTCAGTAGAGCCCTGCATACATCAATGACCTTATAATAGCCATATTATAAATACTTTATTTTTGTTTCGTTTTTATAATATAATTTTTTATGAAAATTTAACTTAACTGAAAGGCATACAGCTTCTAATACAAGCGTTCCCGCTTCTGGTATGTTTGCTCCCGACGCTATGTTGCGCGCTAAAGGGATGCGTTTCACCTTAAGCGGTTTCTTCAGGGGATTGCAGAAACACTGAAGCTTCAGCCATGTCTCTTCCAATACTGTTGCTCAAAAGCTTTTCCTTCCAAACTGCTTAGCAGATTTTGAGCAACAGTATTGGAAGAGACATGGCTGAAGCTTCAGTGTTTCTGCAATCCCCTGAAGAAACCGCTTAAGGTGAAACGCATCTCTTTAGCGCGCAACATAGCGTCGGGAGCAAACATACCAGAAGCGGGAACGCTTGTATTAGAAGCTGTATGCCTTTCAGTTAAGTTAAATTTTCATAAAAAATTATATTATAAAAATGAAACAAAATAAGGTATTTATAATATGGCTATTATAAGCTCATTGATGTATGCAGGGCTCTACTGACCACAGTTTAAATGGTCATCAATATGCCCGGATGTTCTGAGACCTATCAGCCATTTTCATATAATCAGTTCAGTGTCATTGCAAGTCGCTTGATACTTTCACGTTGTAATGCAGAGTTTTGAAAAACATAACTAATTAGGACTCTGACAAAAGGACCATAGATATTGTTGTGAGAAAAGGAAAGGCCTAAGCCTAAGATGGCATCGATGTGCCTGAAGGAAAAAAGTTTTCTTCCCTCACCGAAGGGTTTTTGTTTTTTTTAAGAAATGAAAGAAAGAAAGAAAGAAAGCACCGACGGGGTTGGTACCAGCATCAAAGGGAAGGCAGATGCGACCACAAAAAATAAAAAAACCACAAATTTTCTGCGGTGACAGGAATTGCTTCTTGTCGGCTCCGCGGAAAACGAAGAACTGAGGATGGAGACCTGGAAAGTCGGGAAGGCAGCTACGCAGGCGCAGTGGGATGCTCCCAAAAATTTTCCTGTTGGATGCTGTGGAGCGTTCCCGCGCGGGCTCCATCGGTACCGACATCACCCATATGTGAAGACTACATTCCTGCTTGTTCCTGGAGATCACTCGATTCTACCCTATCATTTCACATGCATCTTTCTTCTTTAGTACGCCGCTGTTTTCTTTCCCTTCAACAGATTTGGGCTGTTCGATCCTTTCTCTCTACTTCATCTCTGACCACCTTGCTCCTTTACTCTCATTGTGTCTAAGCTTGATTATTGCAATATTGTTTATCTTGGTCTTTGCCAATATCAACTTCACAGCCTCCACTTAATTCAAAATACTGCTGTTTGTATCCTGGCTCATGCTTCCAGATTTGAACATGCCACCCCCCCTTCTGATTCACCACCACTTGCTTCTTGTGAAATCCTACATCCAATATAAGCTGCTCACCTTGGCTCACAGAGCACTATACTCTAGCTCCCCCCACTATCTCTCCGACTCCTTGCTTTTGCAGTCCCCACATCATATCCTTCGGACCATCCATGCTAATTCTTTACACCCCCCTCTGTTACTCAGGTTAGATTAGCATCTACACGTTCCTCTGCTTTTTACTTTATTGCACCTGCCTCCTGGAACTCCCTGCCTCCGTCCTCACATTAGAGACATCATACTCAAAGTTCAAATCACAACTGAAGACCCATTTGTTTAATACTGCATTTGATCTATCAGTCCATGAATAACCTGTCTTTTTTATCCTTTGTTCCCTACACCTCCTCCCCTCCCCTCCTTTCTTGCCTTCTTTCCCTTAAGTATGTGTGATTCTCTTAGGCTGTCCTATTTTAAAATGGAGTTCTGCTTTACCTTTTAATTTTCTATTTTATGTTTTTATTTTGTGCAATGCCCTGCTGCTTTTTGTGAAAGGCGGTCAAACAAACCTTAATAAACATAAACATAAGCTCTTTAAGAAGTTGCAATGTAGGGTGTTCAAGTATATTTGGGGGAAAGCTCAGCTTACAGTGGCTAGGAGAATACTGTATGAATATAAAGAGAAGGGGGGGGGGATAGCTGTTCCAGGTTTCCATTGGTACTATGAGGTGGTGCAACTCAAAACTGTCCTAGCTTGGGGAAAGCTAGAAGTGAAAGCGTAGTTACTCACCTGTAACAGGTGATCTCTGGGAACATCAGGAATTGAGTCTTCACATATGGGTGATGTCGGCACCGACGGAGCCTGCACGGGAACACGCTCCAGCGTCCTATAGGAAAGCTTTTGGGAGCATCCCACTACGCCTGCACTGCTGCCTTCCTGCCTTTCTAACTCTCCCTCCTCAGTTGGGTTTGTAGCTGAGATAAAAGGAGAGAAAGCGTAGTTACTCACCTGTAACAGGTGTTCTCCAGGAGCAGCAGGAATCAGTCCTCACATATGGGTGACGTCGGCGCCGACGGAGCCCTCGCGGAGCAATTTTCCCCAGCTTTCAAAGAAAGCCTTTGGGAATTGCAGCGCGCATGCGCGGTCGCCTTCCCGCCCAAGGGTGCCATCTTAGCCAGTCAGATGACATAGCTAAAAAAGACAGCATAAAAATTTGCAAAAAAACTTAAGCAGATGATTGCAACTCCAAGGGGAGGAGGGAGGGTTGTGAGGACTGATTCCTGCTGCTCCTGGAGAACACCTGTTACAGGTGAGTAACTACGCTTTCTCCAGGACCAAGCAGGAAGTCAGTCCTCACATATGGGACTCCCAAGCTTAAGGCTACCGGAGACCCTAAGCACAAAAATGAGCTCCCTCTAGCTCAGCAGCACAGAAGGAAGGAATCTTCGCTGAATTATTACCCACCGGTAGCCCACATCCGGGATGGAGGGTAGGAGTTGCTAAAACCTCAAAGAGATTACGGAGGACTGCCTGTCCGAAAGCACTGTCCCTGCGGGACTCCCTCTCGAGACAGTAATGGACCGCAAAAGTCTGGCTCGAAGACCAAGTAGCGGCCCGGCAGATGTCTGCCAGCGGAACAGAGCGGAGGTAAGCCACTGACGTAGCCTTCGCCCGAACACAATGAGCCGTGACTCGACCTTCTAACGAGAGTCCGGCTGCCCCATAAGCCCAAGCGATACAGTCAGCAACCCAGATGGACAGAGTACGCTTGGAGACCGGGAGCCCCAATTTATTGGGGTCAAAAGACACAAAAAGCTGAGCAGCTTTACGGTGCTCCCGCGTACGGTCAAGGTAGAAGTTCAGGGCCCTTCTACAGTCCAGGGTATGCAGGACCATTTCAGCTCGGCTGGAGTGTGGTCTGGGAAAGAAGGTCGGAAGTACCACCTCCTGATTGATGTGAAAAGGGGAGACCACTTTTGGAAGAAATTTTGGGTGAGTCCGTAGGACTACCCTATTTTTGTAGAACCGAGTGTAAGGGGGATCAGACACGAGGGCCTGCAATTCACTTACGCGTCTAGCGGAAGTGAGGGCTATCAAGAACAATGTTTTCCAAGAAAGAAAACGGAGAGAACAGGTAGCCATAGGTTCAAAAGGCGGACAGGTGATCCGCTGTAAAACCACATTCAGATCCCAGTCAGGCGCTGGCGGGCGCAGAGGTGGTTTAAGTAGAAGGAGACCTCGGAGAAACCTCGCTACGAGAGGGTCGCTGGAAAGAGGTCTGCCGTCCACCGGTACATGATGTGCTGAAAGAGCACTGAGGTGAACTTTGACGGAGTTGGACTTAAGTCCCAGATTAGAGAGGTAGAGCAAGTACTGCAAGATCACCGACACCGAGCAGGAGAAGGGATCCTGAGACTGCTGGGTACACCAAACGGAAAAGCGACGCCATTTAAGGGCGTAGCATTTGCGGGTAGAAGGTCGCCGAGAAGCTAGGACGACCTCCTCCACCTCTGCCGGCAGGAGAAGGGGAGCAAGGACTACCCTCTCAGCAGCCAGGCCATTAGATTGAGAGATCTGAGGTTGGGGTGTAGCAGAGACCCCTGATCCTGAGTGAGGAGATCCAGTTGAAACCCCAGAGGGAATGGATCCTCTACCGCTAATTGCAGCAGGAGTGGAAACCACGGCTGTATGGGCCAGCGAGGGGCCACCAGGATCATGGAGGCTTCGTCTCGGAGAACCTTGAAAAGAGTTCGAGAGACTAGCGGGATGGGAGGAAAAGCATACAGAAGGCTCTCCGACCATGAGAGTAGAAAAGCGTCTGCTGCCACTCGAAGGGGATGTGGCTGACGAGAGCAGAAGCGAGGAAGTTGCCGGTTGTGAGGACTGGCAAAGAGATCCATCGTGGGGAGGCCCCACTTTAGAAAGAGCTTCTGAACTACCAAGGGATCCAGGCGCCACTCGTGCGGCTGGAGGATCCTGCTGAGTTTGTCCGCCAGGCAATTTTCTTGGCCTGGGAGATAAACTGCCTTGAGAAGAACGCCGTGACTGACGGCCCAAGAGCAGAGCTTCTGTGCTTCCCGACAGAGAAGGAAGGAGCCCGTGCCCCCCTGTTTGTTCACGTAGAACAGGGCAACTTGATTGTCCGTCTGGACAAGGACGGACTGGTGAGAGGTCAGGTGGGAGAAAGCCTTGATAGCCAGGCGGATCGCTCTGAGCTCCAGGAAGTTGATCTGCTGAGCAGACTCCCACGTGGTCCAGAGGCCCTGAGTACGTGCCCCTTGACAATGTGCTCCCCAACCCAGGAGGGACGCATCTGTCGTCAGCACCTGGGCCGGCTGAGGTGACTGAAAAGGCATGCCGAGTACCAGGTTCGGCCGATGAAGCCACCACTGGAGAGACGAGGCCAGCGGCTCGGAGACGCGCACTAGGTCTGCTAGGCCGCCTGTGGCTTGGTGCCACTGCTTGCGAAGACACCATTGAGCAGGCCGCATATTCAGGCGGGCATTGGGGGTCACATGGACGGTGGAAGCCATATGGCCGAGCAGTCTCAGGAAGCGCCTGGCGGAGACCAGGGACTGGCTGCGAAAACGGTCGGCTAGGTCCATGAGCCGTTGAGCCCTGTCGAGAGGCAGGAAAGCTCGCGCCTGAGGAGTGTGCAGTCTTGCGCCGATGAACTCGAGATCCTGTGAGGGGAGCAAAGTGGACTTTGCGAAGTTTATGACAAAGCCCAAGTACTGCAGAAGAGTCACCGTGCGGTGTGTGGCGTTGGTGACCTCCGGAGCGGACGCTGCTCTGATAAGCCAGTCGTCGAGGTACGGGAAGACATAGAGGCCGTGAAGCCGGAGATGGGCCGCCACCACCGCGAGACATTTTGTGAAGACTCGCGGTGCGGAGGACAGGCCAAAGGGCAGTACCCTGTACTGGTAATGATTTCCTGCCACCACAAACCTTAGGTATTGGCGGTGGCTTGGGTGGATGAGGATGTGCGTGTAGGCATCCTTTAGATCCAAGGAGCATAGCCAATCTCCCTGCTGGAGGTAGGGCAGAAGGATTCCAAGGGTAAGCATTTTGAACTTTTCCCGCACGAGGAACCTGTTGAGGTTGCGCAAGTCCAGGATGGGTCTGAGGCCTCCTGTCCTTTTTGGTACTAGAAAATACCTGGAATAAAAGCCTTGACCTCTCAGGTGGTGGGGCACCGGTTCCACCGCCTGTTCCTGTAGAAGACCTGCTAACTCCTGAAGGAGTAAGTCCCTGTGCAGAGGGAGTCGTGGAGGTTCTCCCGGGAAATAGGAGGGAGGGACCTGGTGGAAGTGGAGAAGATAGTCTTCTCTTACGACTTGAAGCACCCAGGCATCTGAAGTGATGTTGGACCACCTGTGGGCGAAGTGAACCAGCCGGCCTCCGGTGCTGGGAGGAGCCAGCGGAGGGGGAGAGGCTATGCTTAAGGAGTCAAAAACCCCCACCCTGCTGAGCAGGGGCTGGTGGTGCAGGCTTGGGGGCTTGCTGCCTACGGGACCCATTACCCCGTCCCTTGGCCTGCTGGCCCTGTTGGGGAGCTGCGGGGGCCTGATATTGGGGGTAGTGTTTATAGGCAGCCGCCTTTCTCGGGTAAAAGGACTTCTTTCCCGAGCCCTTCTTTTTCTGGGAAGGGGCGGAGGTCTTCCTAGAAAGCATAGTCCTGGTGAGAGTCTCTGTCTCTAGTTGTGCAGCCTTCTCGTCCATAGGTTTGCCAAAGAGGTTTTCACCTCGGCAGGGGACATCGACCAACTTGTCCTGCACCCAGGGCTCAAGGTCAGACGACTGAAGCCAAGCCTGTCGGCGGGCACCGATGCCGGCTGCGGCCACTCGAGCCGATGCTTCAAAGCCATCATAGGCTGCTCGGGATATGAATTTTGAGCATTCCCGAATGCCAGTGGACAAGGCTAGGAACCTCCGCAAAGGTTCCTCGGACAATCCAGCGGAGAATCCGGCTAGCTCTTTAGCCAGGTCTCGGAGATACATGCCCATGTATAGCTGGTAGGTCTGGACACGACACGCAAGCATAGAGCCCTGGAAACACTTCTTACCAAGGCCATCCAGGTTACGGGCCTCCCTGCCAGGAGGCACCGAGGAGTGCATCTTCTGGCTCTTAAGACGATGCATGGCCGATTCCACTACCATGGAATGGTGTGGTAGCTGTGCTTTTTGGAAGCCAGGGCTCTTGCGGACTCGATAGATAGAATCGACCCGCTTGCTCAGGACCGGCGAGGAGGCCGGACTCTCCCACATGCGGAAGAGTAGTCGTTCCAGCATGGGAGGAACCGGTACAGTAAAGTGTTCCCTGGCGGGAGAGTCATACTGGAGGGCGTCGAGCTCTTCGGCTCGAGGCTCCTCCTCGGGATCCGCAGGGAAGGCCAAAGCCTTGGCCATATCCCTGACGAAGTCCGAGAACCGGGCATCCTCCGGAGGGGACTGCTTCCGAGGTTCGGACTCAGGCGAGTCCGAGGGGACACACCGAGTCCGAAAAGAATCAGGTGACTCTTCCTCTTCAGACTCCCAGACCGAATCCGAGGAGGAATCGGTGGGGTCGGCCCGGGCAGGCTGCGGCGCCGGCCGCCCCGACGCCAAGGGAGTCGGCGTCGACGACCTCGGTCCCGAACGGGAGGCCGAGGGTGACCTCGACCGAGGATCGACTCGAGTTCGCATGGACTCGAGGATCGGCTCGGTCTCCGGGGTCGACTTAGACGTTGACGTCCCGGCGGTCGGGGCAGCGGCGCCAGCGAGGCTAGCGAGCAGTGCCCGCTGCTGGTCCATGAAGGCAGACAGTCTGCTCTCCAAGGCCGTCAACCTGAGTCCGACCTCAGGTGACCCAGCAGCCCCCGACTCGGGCCCCGACGGCGTCGGGCCCGACGTCGGTGATCTCGGAGGCGAGTCCAGGAGGACCACAGGACTTACCCGAGCAGGCAGCTCCGACTCCATGCGAGGTCGCTTCGAGAGGTGCTCCTTCTCCAAGGACCCGGGACGGCTATCGGGGCTATGCGACCTGGCCCTCGCGGAGCCAGGAGCGTCCACCGACGCCGCCCTCGCGGGTTTCACCTTCCGTCGATGGTCCCCGGAGGGAGAACCCCTGTCGGAGGAACTCCGGCGACGGTCAGAGCTGGAACCTCTGGACGCCGAGGCTTCCGACGAGGTCCGGGTACGGCTGGGGTCAGCGAAGATCCTATCCCGCTGATGCCGCCGACTTCTCAACGCTTTGGAGGACATTTTGCCACAGGCCCCACAGATCATTTCTTCATGATCCGGGCCCAGGCAGCGGAGGCAATTATCGTGTGTGTCAGTTAGTGACATATTTCGGTCACACTGACCACACCGCTTGAAACCACTGGCAGCCATCGGGGGAAAAAGGGCCCCTGCGAGGTCAAAAGACCGGGCTGCCAGTGAAAAAAACGAAAACGAAACTGACTAAATCAGAAAAACCGAAAAAGAAGAAGAGGACTCGTGACCGGCGTCGCGAGTCCGGGCGGGAAGAAAACCGGCGTCGAACCGAAGGAAAAAAGAGAATATTACGAATAAAATCAACTTTTTCGCGGGGACACGACGGGTACGTCTGTAGGGCTCCGCGGAAAAAAGAAGACTGGCTAAGATGGCACCCTTGGGCGGGAAGGCGACCGCGCATGCGCGCTGCAATTCCCAAAGGCTTTCTTTGAAAGCTGGGGAAAATTGCTCCGCGAGGGCTCCGTCGGCGCCGACGTCACCCATATGTGAGGACTGACTTCCTGCTTGGTCCTGGAGAAGGAGAGATACAACTCCTAGGGGAGGAGGGTGGATTATGAAGATTCAGTTCCTGCTGTTCCTGGAGATCACGTGTTACAGGTGAGTAACTACGCTATCTCCAGGAATAAGCAGGAATGTAGTTTTCACATATGGGACTCCCTAGCTTGGAGATGCCAGGGAGATGACCCCAGAGAGAGCACTGAAACATAGGCTGAATTGGGTCATGTTTCCTCCCAAGGATCTCTAGTATCGAAACCCGGGTCGGGGGGATAGGAGTTGTTCTAAGTCTGAAAGAGATGCTGGAGAACAGCCTGGCCAAACGAGGCATCCCGATGGGAGTCCTTGTCCAAACAATAATGGGCCGCAAAGGTGTGGACAGAGGACCAGGTTGCTGCTTTGCAGATTTCATCAATCGCCACCGAGCGTAGATTTGCCACAGAGGCAGCCATTGCTCGCACATTGTGTGCTGTGACATGACCTTCAAGAGAAAGTCCTTTACTCTCATACGTAAAAGAGATACAATCTGCAATCCACTTGGAGAGAGTTCTCTTAGAAACTGGAACACCGAGGTGACTGGAATCAAAGGCAACAAAAAGCTGTGAAGCCTTTCTGTGCTGTCTAGTTCTCTGAAGATAAAATGCCAATGCACCCTTGCAATCCAGAGTATGTAGATTCATTTCTGCACTAGAGGTGTGAGGCCTAGGGAAGAAAACAGTCAGGTAAACCGATTGGTTCAAATGAAAAGGCGAAACCACTTTCGGCATAAAGTGGGGATGAGTCCTAAGGACTACCTTATCATGGTGAAACCGTGTATAAGGTAGGTCAGTCACTAAAGCCTGAAGCTCACTGATGCCTCTGGCAGAAGGGAGGGCAATTAGGAAGATGACTTTCCAAGAAAGAAACTTCAGGGATGTGGTGGTTAGGGGTTCGAAGGGCGGCTTCATGAGCTGTACAAGGACAAGATTAAGATCCCATGCCACAGGTGGTGGCCTAATGGGAGGCTTAGTTAAGAGTAGATCTCTCATAAAACGAGCTACAAGCAGATGAGAGGAGATAGGTTGTCCATCAAATGGCATGTGAAAAGCCGCAATGGCACGGAGGTGAACTCTAACTGAATTAGTTTTAAGTCCAGAGGATGAAAGGTGCAGGAGATAATCAAGTAACGCCTCTGCTGGAACATAAAAAGGATTAAGATCCTTTTTTGAACACCAAATTGAGAACCTTCTCCATTTAAAAGCGTAAGCATGCCTTGTGGAAGGATTTCTCAAGGCCAGAAGTATATCTTTAACCTGGCTGAGAGAGGTTGATATCCTGGAGTTCTAAGCTCTCAGTAGCCATGCCATCAGATGTAAAGACTGAGGATTCGGGTGCAGAAGTAATCCGTTTTCCTGGGATAGAAGATCTGGAGTACATCCCAACTCCAGAGGTATGACTTGAGAGAGATGTAGAAGCAGTGGGTACCACGTCTGTCGTGGCCAGCGTGGGGCTAGAAGGATCATATGGCCCCTGTCTCTCTGAAGCTTGAACAGAGTCTTGGGAATGAGGGGAATTGGTGGGTAGGCATACAGGAAGTCCTGACCCTAGTGGAGGTGGAAAGCATCCATTGCCTGACTGTTCTGAGCAGGAATTCTGGAACAGAAGCAGGGAAGTTTGGCATTCTGAGGACTTGCAAACAAATCTATATCTGGGGTTCCCCAGATCTGAAAAATTCAAGCAATCTGCTCTGGATAGAGAGACCATTCGTGTGGCAGTAGTACTCGACTGAGTTTGTCTGCCAGGAGAATTTGCTGGCCAGGAAGATACACCGCTAGTAGGTGTATCTGAAGGCGCATGGCAAAGGACCATAGGTGTAGGGCTTCATTGCACAATGCCTGAGAACCTGTTAAACCCTGTTTGTTAACATAGAACATGGCTACCTAATTGTCTGGACTAGAACTGTTTTGGAGCGAAGGTAGTCCTGGAACACTCTGACAGCATTGAAGATGGCTCTGGAGTTCTAGCAGGTTTATAAGCCTCCTGCTGAGTCCAAAGACCCTGAGTGAAGAGATTGTCCAGATGAGCTCCCCAACCCAATTTGGACGCATCCGTCGTCAGGGTGGACTGGTGTGGTGACTTCTGAAAAGGTGACCCTACGATTAGGATTTTTGGAGATTGCCACCACTGGAGGGACAAAATGAGACGTGCAGAGTTCTTGATTCTGTCCCTCAGACAACCTGATGCTTGAGTCCATTGTGAAGCTAGGGTCCACTGAGCTGCCCGCATGTGTAGACGAGCATAGGGAACCACATATACAGTGGAAGCCATATGACCAAGCAAATGAAGCATTTCTGGAGCAGTTAGGGAGGTTTTTACAACTGCTTCAGAAGCTAGTTGAACTATTTCTGTACTAATATCCTTCCGTACCTCTCATCGTCTGCTCCGCTCCATTCACACAAACCGGATGTCCCTTCCCTCCCCCTCCCAGGCCCATCTTGTTTCTACTCGCTCTTCCGCTTTCTACTTTCTGGCCCCTAGCCTTTGGAACTCGCTCCCCCCCTCGCTCCGTGCAGTAGAGTCATATCAGTCCTTCAAGTCCCAGCTTAAAACCCACCTTTTTAACCTAGCATTCGACCTCCCACTTGTGTCCTTCCCTTCCTCTTCTGTCTAGTGCTGATCTATTGTAATTTGTTAACTTGATTTGCTCTCTTTTAGCTAGTGTTTGATCTCCCACTTGTGTCCTCCCCTTCCTTTTTGTTCCGTGTTATTATATTGCAATTTGTTAATTCTGACTTGCTCTCTTTCTTTCCTCCTCCCCCTTTTCTGTTTTAAATTGGCGTTCCTTTTCTTTTTCCTGCAGCCTTATTTTTTAAAAAACCTGAATAATGTTTTTATTGTGAACCGCTCAGATGCCTGTGGCGTTGGGCGGTATATCAAGTTTTATTAAACATAAACATAAACATATTTGAGCGCAGCGTACCTGTGGCAGGAAAGCCCTTGACTGCTGCGTGTCTAGAAGAGCCCGTATGAACTCTAAGGTTTGAGAAGAGGTGAGATGGGATTTTGGGAGATTTATTACAAAACCCAAATGTTGAAGTACCTGCATTGTGCGTGAGAAGACAGAGCTGGCCTCTGGAGCTGACAATGCTCGGATGAGCCAGTCGTCTATATTTATTTATTTATTTATAGTCTCTTTTATACCACGCTATTCAGCATCAGTGCGGTTTCCATATAACAACTAAGTAAGGGAAGACAAATATCCCTAGAGTTCTTAGAAATGCTGCTGCTACTGCCATGCATTTTGTGAAGATTCTTGGGGCAGAAGCCAGACCAAAGGGAAGAACCCTGTACTGGTAATGTCTTCCCTGAAAGAGGAACCAAAAGAATCTCCTGTGATCCTTGTGGATAAGGATGTGTGTATATGCATCCTTTAGGTCTAGAGAATATAGCCAATCCTGATTCTGGATGTACGGGAGAAGTGTTCTGAGAGAGACCATTTTGAACTTCTCTCGGAAAAGATACGTGTTTAATTCTCGGCGGTCCAGAATGGGCTTGTATCCTCCTGTCTTCTTTGGTATAAGGACGTAGGGGGAGTAGAAGCCTAGACCTTGTTAGGAAGGTGGCACTTCCTCTATCGCACCCTGGGTGAGAAGGGTAGTGATCTCCTGGCACAAGAGTGTGGTAAGAGGGGGCCAGGTGCTAAACTCTCTTGGAGTGGAGGGAGGGGGGCATACTTTGGAAGTGAAGTTTGTACCCCTCTGTCACTATGGAGAGAATCCAATGTTCTGAAGTTATCTGGTGCCATCTTTTCGCAAAGTAACTCAGTCTACCTGGGATGTAGACTGACTCTGGAATTTCCAGGGGTAGGATAGCTAAGTTCTCTACCAGGAAGTAAAAAACCTTGTGGAGCCTGGGTCTGCTGAGCTGGTTGGGGGCCTGAGCCTTCCTTTACATAAGCACATAAGATATGCCATACTGGGTCAGACCAAGGTCCATCAAGCCCAGTATCCTGTTTCCAACAGTGGCCAATCTAGGTCATACGTTCCTAACAGTTTCCCCAAAAGACACAGGTTCCACAATGCTTGTATTGGGTCAAGCATTGATATCATGGGTCCCTTTTTAATAATGGTTTATGGACCTTTCCTCCAGGAACTTGTCCAAACCTTTTTTAAACCCAGCTACACTAACAGCCTTTACTACATCCTCCGGTAACAAATTCCAGAGTTTGAGAACACGTTGAGTGAAAAAATATTTTCTCTTATTTGTCTTAAATAGCCCTGTAGCTTCATTGCATGTCCCCTAGTCTTTCTATATTCTCATAAGGTAAACAATCAATCTATGTTTACCCGTTCCACTCCATTCATTAATTTATGGAGTGGAGGAGTGGCCTAATGGTTGGGGCAAGGTACTTCAGGCCGGAAGGTCGGGGGTTCAAATCCCACTAGAGGACAGCAACCTTGGGCCGGAAGGACTGGGGTTTCTAGTCCCACAGGTGCTCCTTGTGGTCTTGGGCAAGCCACTTAACCCTCCATAGCCCATGTTCCCTGTAAAATAGTTATCTCCAAGTTATAATGCCCTGTTCAATGTAATTTCAGTTTGTTCAATGTAAACCGCACTGATGCAGAATAGCGCGGTATATAAGAGAATTTAAATAAAATTTAAATAAATAAATAGACCTCTATCATATCTCCCCTCAGCCGTCTCTTTTCCAGGTTGAAGAGCCCTAACCTTTTTAGCCTCTCTTCATAGGAGTAGCCTTCCATCCCCTTTACCATTTTGGTGGCTCTTCTCTGCACCTTTTCTAATAACGTTATATCCTTTTTAAGGTACAGCGACCAGAATTGCACACAATATTCAAGGTGTGGTCGCACCATGGAACGATACAGAGGCATTATAATATACTTTGTTTTATTTTCCATTCCTTTCCTTATGATACCTAGCATTCTATTTGCTCTCTTGGCCGCCGCTGCACCCTGGGCCGAAGGTTTTAACATGTTATCCACGATGACGCCTAAATCTCTTTCCTGGGTGGTGGTTCCTAATGTGAAACCTTGCATCGTGTAACCATAGTTTGGGTTGTTCTTTCCTAGGTGCATAACTTTGCAGTTGTGCACATTAAATTTCATCTGCCATTTGGATGCCCAGTCTTCCAATTTATCAAGATCCTCTTGCAATTTTCCACAATCCTCTTGGGTTTTAACAACTTTAAATAGTTTTGTGTCATCTGCAAATTTGATAACCTCACTCGTTATTCCCTTTTCCAGGTCATTTATGAACATGTCAAAAAAGAGCGGACCCAGCACAGATCCCTGGGGTACTTCACTATTCACCTTTTTCCATTGGGAAAATTGGCCATTTAGCCCTACCCTCTGCTTTCTATCTTTTAACCAGTTCCTGAACCACAATAGTACACTACCTCCTATCCCATGACTTTTTAGTTTTGCCAAAAGTCTCTGATGAGGGACCTTGTCAAAGGCTTTCTGAAAGTTCAGATACACTATATCAACCAACTCACCTTTGTCTACCTGCTTATTCACACCTTCAAAAAAACATAACAGATTAGTAAGACAAGATCTTCCTTGTCTAAAGCCATGTTGGCTGTCTCCCATTAAGCCATGACTATCTACATGCTGAGTAATTTTGTTCTTTATGATGGTTTCTACCATTTTTCCCGGTACTAACGTCAGGCTCACCGGTCTATAGTTTCCTGGATCACCCCTGGAACCCTTTTTAAAAATTGACGTTACATTGGCAATCCTCCAAACTTCAGGTATTACAGGTGATTTTCATGATAGTTCACAGATTACTAATAGCAGGTCTGCAATCTCATATTTCAGTTCTTTCAACACCCTTGGATGTATACCATCCGGTCCAGGTGATTTGCTACTCTTCAGTTTATCTAATAGTTGTAATACATCTTCCCAGTGTAGCGATATTTCTTTCAATTCTTCTGCAGTGTCACCTTTAAATACCACTTCAGTCATGGGTAACATCCCTACATCTTTCTCAGTAAAGACAGAAGCAAAGAATTCATTCAGTCTCTCCACTATAGCCTTGTCCCCTCTTACTGCCCCTTTTGCCCCTATATCATCTAATGGTCCAACTGACTCTCTCATAGGTTTTTTGCTACAAATGTACTTGAAAAAGTCTTTATTACGCGTTTTTCCTTCTGCAGTAAGTTTCTTCTCAAATTCTCTCTTTGCGTGCCTTATCAATGTCTTGCATTTAACTTGCCAGTGCTTGTGCTGTTTCCAGTTTTCGTCATTTGGCTCTTTTTTCCATTTCCTGAAAGATGCTTTTTTGGCAGCAACAGCCTCTCTGACCTCACCTTTAAACCATGCTGGCAGTTTTTTGGACTTCCTTCCACTTTTCTTAAAGCGTGGAATACAGCTGGTCTGGGCTTCCAAGATAGTATTTTTCAACAACACCCAAGGTTGATGTAAGTCTTTAAACTTTGCAACTGCTCCTTTTAGTTTTTTCTTAACTCTTTTCCTCATTTTATCATAGTCTCCCTTTCGAAAGTTAAAAAGTAGTACTCTGGATTTCATTATCATCCCTCCTCCATTAATTAAATCAAACGCGATCATGCTACGATCACTATTGCCAAGTGGCCCCAACACCCTTATCTCTTGCACCAGATCTGGTGTTCCACTAAGGACTAGGTCCAATATGGCTTCCCCTCTGGTCGGTTCATAAACCAGCTGCACCAAGAAGCAGTCATTTATTTCATCTAGGAACTTTATCTCCCTAGCATGTCCTGCCGTGACACTGACCCAGTCAATACTGGGGTAAATGAAATCACCATTATTACTGTGCTGTAACTTTTGTTAGCTTCCTTGATTTCATTGAACATTTCATCATCCTTTTGTTCATTCTGGCCAGACGGTCGATAGTACACCCCCACTGCCATCGCCTTCCCCTTCTTACATGGAATTTCAATCCATAGAGATTCTACAGCAAATTTTGTTTCCTGTAAAACTTTAATCCTTTCTGACTCAATGCCCTCTCTAACATAGAGCACAATCCCTCCACCAATTTGATCTGCTCTATCATTACGATTTAGTTTGTACCCAGGTATCACAGTGTCCCACTGGTTGTCTTCCTTCCACCATGTCTCTGAGATTCCAATCATATCTAATCTCTCATTTAGTGCTATATATTCTAACTCTACCATCTTATTTTATAGACTTCTAGCATTTGGATACAAGCATTTTAGAGACTGTATTTTATTCATATTAATCTGGCTATTGGTAGGCATGGGTAATTTTGAATCTTTAAGGTCTGTCTGCGCCATACTCAAAGGCATTTGGGTTACTCTACTCTTTTTTGGAACCTCTCTGCTTTTGGTAGTATCCTTCAAAGATACATTCTTCCGAACCATGCGGTCTTGTGGGACTGTTGGCTTTCCCCTATTATCTAGTTTGTTGCTTCGGTTGTTGCTGTCCCTTCTGGGAAGCATGGACTGAACAGTGGACCGCATGGGTGTAAGCTGGGTTGGCAGTTGTCCTAGAGAGCCTGTTTAGGGTGGTGTTCTCAGACTCAAGCTGAGAAGCTTTGTCTTGCCAATCCTTGCCAAAGAGGTTTTCTCCTGTGCAAGGAATATTCCCCAGCTTATCTTGCACCCACTGTTTTATATAAGATGCTTGTAACCAAGCAATCCGACGTGCACTGATGGAAGTAGCAGAGGTCCTGCTAATACACTCAAAACAATCAAAAGTTGCTCTATTCATGAACTTGGAAACATTCTGGGAATGTTTAACAAGTGTCAGGAAATCAGCCCTCTTGTCGTCTGGGAGAAGAGGAGCCATTAGGTTCAAAACCTTTGGTCACCTCCCAAAGAAACATACCCATGTAGAATATGCATGAACTTATTCTGGCCGACAACATGGAGGCCTGAAAGCATAAATGGCCAAAGGCATCAAGAGTTCTTGCCTCATGGCCCGGGGGATTGGATGAATGTGTTTTAGCACTTTTAATTCGATGCATTGCCGATTCCACAACCATGGAATGATGTGGTAACTGCGTCTTCTGGAAACCGGAACACTGCGGTACCCGGTACATGGTATCGAGTCTTCGAGAATGTGGAGACACCATTAAAGGTGTTTCCCACATTCCTAAGCATGAGGTCATGCAATATCCAATGAATGGGTAAGGTCGCGGACTCCTTAGGGGCTGCCGGATATTGAAGAATTTCAAGTTCTTCAGCTCTCGGTTCCTTCTCAGAGGTCACCATAGTCGAGAGGCCCTGAGCCACATCCCGTATAAAGTCTTGAAAAGACATGTCTTCCGGTGGAGACATTCGGCGTTGTGGGGAAGGAGCAGGATCTTCCAGAAGAGCCTCTCTGGTACCGATGGATTCATCGGAAGAATCAGAATCGAATGAACTGAAGTATCGATGGGCTGGATGCTCCCACCCGGCCCGACGATGGCACCAATCGAAATCAGATTCGGAATGCCTTGGTACCGGACCCTCGGTGCCGGACACTTATTCCAGGGCCGACATGGGTGGTAGCGTGGAAAGCAGAGCAATGGTCAATGCCGATACCACCGGTACCAGTACCGATAGCTGCGGAACAGACTGTAAAGGCTTTAGCAGTACTGAGGCCGCCAGCAATGCCACAAGACTCCGCTCCATGGCTAGGATACGTTGATCCATGGAGCTAGCCGATGCCTGGGTATCGGTACTCGAAGAGCGGGCCACGACCCCAGAGCACCGCACCAAGAGCTCTCCAGAGGTGTACGCCTCAGGAACATCTTGGGACCCCGATATGCTTTGGAGGCAAGAACCTCCTGCTGGGGTTGTTTGGTCGGTGTATTCTCCTCTAGAGCAACACTTAAAGCACTTCGATACTTAGAAGGAGATCTACCCTTTGAGGACCGACCAGTCTTCAAAGAAGATTTGGGTTTCATTTCCTGACATCCATGGGAGGAAGATGAAGCCCTGGACGACGTCGATGCAACGGACATTGCATCTGAGGCAAAGAGGGTGCCGAGTTTCGCAGTTCTATTCTGCAGGCCCCTCTTTGTCATCTTTCTGCAGAGGAGACATTCCAATGGTGAAAGGTCTGATCCCAAGCATTTAAGACACCAGTCATGGGTGTCGGTAGCAGACATGGTACTGCTACACTTGGAACACTTTTTGAAACCACTAGTTGGTTTCTCCATTTTGAGGAAGAAAGGGACCTAAGGCCCAAAATGGCGCCTAAGCACCTACAGGGAATGACCCTCCAAGAAAAAACCTTTTTTAGGCAAGAAAATAGAAGAAGAAAAAGCACAGTACTTACCTGTAACAGGTGATCTCTGGGAACAACAGGAATAAGTCTTCACATATGGGTACGTCGGTACCGACGGAGTCTGCGCGGGAACGCTCCCCAGCGTCCAATCAGAACGCTTTTGGAAGCATCCCAACACGCCTGCGTGCTGCCTTCCCGCCTTTCCCAACTGCCTCTCCTCAGTTAAGTTTTACAGCTGAGGCAAAGAGAGAGAGAGCGAGAGAGAGCAAGAAAGCGAAAGACAGAGATAGAGAAAAGCAACTCCTAGGGGAGGTGGGTGGGTTGTGAAGACTTATTCCTGCTGTTCCCAGAGATCACCTGTTACAGGTAAGTAACTGTGCTATCTCCAGGAACAAGCAGGAATGAGTCTTCACATACGGGGACTCCCCAAGCTAAGATGCCCAGAGGGAGTCCTAGCATGTAGCGAATCTAGAAAGAGCCATGCTACTCCTCAGAACCTCATGCATCTTGGGGATGGAGGGTAGGAGTTGAATTACAGAAAGGTGCTGTGGAACAGCTGGACTAGAACAGGACTTCTATGGAGGAAGATCCTGTATAGATGACATTTAGTAGTAAAAATATTGAGTGCAATATTGTAATATGGACCTCCCTTGGTGGTACTGTAAAAAGTCTATTGAGGTTCATATGGATCTGTTAGAAGAGCCAGTAGAAGATCCTCAAGAAGTACCACACTGCAAAGTACAGGTAATAAACTGTAGGAAAAACAAGTGGAGGTCAGAACCCATGAGGGTGAGAAATAGCCCCAGGGGCAACTGGGGTAGTACAATAAGGTAGGGCTTCAGCGGGAAACGCAGAAGGTACTATTAGACAAAGCTTAAGCCCCTTTTGGTCGAAGAACAGTGGAATGCTAGGACCAAAAGGAAAAATAAGTCTGACCGATTTGGACTGACAATAGAAATAGTCCCTGTAGGAGAGAAGGGGTATGGAGACCCCTATATCCGATAAAGTAAGGACAGACTTATGAAGCGTTACAGCTTTAGATTACCTGAAAATCCGTGATGTCTTTCCTAAATGAGGTCAATTAGGAAAGAAAAAGGTAAATGGAAAGCTTCAGAGGTACCTAAACCTGAAAGGTTATGGTAAGAGAAACAAAATATTTGTTAATTACCACAGTGAGTGGTTACATGTGTAGAACCCCAAGCATGCTGGCACAGCATTGATAGGGGTAGTGCACATCTGTCAGAGTCATATAGGAATATATGGATATATGAACCTAGACAGAGAGATAGATAAGTACGTAGATACATCTCGACAGGTTTATATATATATCTACATATCTATCTATACAGAGATATATCTGGGCGGAAGATATATATATAGACATATAGACACAGGTCTCCATGTGAGTAGATGGAGACATGGCTAAATAACTAGATCCCCATAGGGATATGGGGATAGCGGGAAGATTCATCTAATAGCAAGAAGGGTGATACCTGCTTGAATAGATGTATAGAGAATCTTCTTTCCCTGGTTATAATTGACAGAGTCAGAGGAATGGTCTCCCTGACAAGGAGGAGTCTAGATTCCTTTAAGAATTCGAGCTCTTGAATAACCAGGATGGCCTACGTGAAAAATGCAGAGGATAACTTCAGTCCTGAGGCAGCAAGTCCAGATCTCTGTAGAACTGCAGTATGGTGAATGGATAGAGGACGCCACTGGAATAAGATACCATATTGACCCGCCTATGAGGGCAAGATGGATATCAGGCACCCTTGAGCTGCAACTGAAAGAAAACTATCCCTGGCGAGAAGTCCACAGGAGATATGGACCAAGCCAGGGAATTGGCCATTCTTTAGGTTTTCACGTGATGTAAGGCCTGTGTCTTTTGTCTCAAAAAGAGATTTTAGATGAGATGGTAAGGGTAGGGAACACCTACCAGTTATGGAGCATGACTGGGTGAACCCCTCCTAACCATCTGGGATTATCTGCTAGGCAAGATACTAATGCTCTCTAGCAAGGGCCCATAGTGCAAAGCTACTCTGTAGAGTTGCAGAGAGCATGTTAGAGGTTGGTTAGAAGAAAAAACTGGCCGCTTAAAGCCAGTAGATAACTTAAACTATTCTGCCAAAAACAAGGGAATTGGAGATGGAGAAGAATAGAAGTCAACCAACACGTTTGTGATAATAGGGTTTCCAAAAAAGGTTGATAACCTGTTTGGGGTTTAGCACTGAGGCTAGAAGGATTGCTAGTGGAGAAGAAACCCTGGTTGTGTGGTGAACAGAACCAGTGGCTTAACCACTAGGAATTGCTGCATTTGCAGGAATTACCAGGGCAGCGGAAGAAATTTCTCTTTCTTCTTTTTTTTTTTTTTTTTTTAGATTGGAAAAAGAAGCAACAGGCATAAGTAGGAGTGGTAAGACTTCCTTATTGTCTGATAAGCTGCCCTAAAGTAAGAAAATGGAAAAGGGGCTTACCAGTGTAATACAGCCAGTCTTACAAACTGAATCTTGTAGTAAGAGGGAGGTAAGACAGAGTTGAAGGAGACTGACTATGTAGTAAGTCTCTGAAAGGTAAGATGATACATGTTAGTACAGGGAAACTGTCTTATTGATAGTTGTCACATCTCTTTTCCCAGTAGGAGGAAGAGAAACCTGTTAACTATAGGCATGATCATCATAAAGACTCTTAGAGCAAAAAGAAAGGATGTCTCGTGAAGAGAGATCCCTGAGAATTTAGGATGAAATTAGTGTAGATGCTTCAAGTGAAAAGAAGCAGACTGCAAACTCTAACCATCAAACAGGCGATGTAATGATAATCTATCTGAAACCCTGCGACTACTGGGTTTGCTGAACCTGTTGAGGTTGTGGTTTCTTTAGACCAGTGCGATGTTTCCCCTGTTTGGGAACATCTGCATGATGGGCAGAAGATGGATAAAACTTTTTCCCCTTAGGGGAAGAAAGTTTGTTAGGAAATTTCCTACCAACTGGGAGAGAGGACGGCATAGAACAGCCTCTGGAAACAGCAATGTCAGTGGTTAAATGAGCAACTTGAAGTAAAGACTCCTTGTTAAAAAGATTTTCTCCAGTACAAGGAGTATTTCCCAGTCTTTCTTGTGCCCATTTGTCCAAGTCTGAAACTTGGAACCCAGGCTTTACGTCGTGCCCCTATAGCTATAGCAGAGGTTCTGCTAACAGACTCAAAGGAGTCTAGGGAAGCACGAGTAAGGAACCTAGAGATATTTTGAGCATGACTAACCAATAAGGAATAGTCTGCTCTTTTGGGCTCTTGAAGAAAAGGGGTCAAAAGCGGTAATTTCTTTGTGACCTCTTGAAGAGATAATTCCATATAGAAAATATATGAGAGAATTCTTGCTGAAAGCATGGATGCCTGGAAGGTTTGGCGTCCAAAGGCATCTAAAATCTTAGACTCACGACCTGGCGGATAAGAAGAGTGCTTTTTAGTACTCTTAATACGCCTCATTGCTGATTCTACAACAATGGAATGATGAGGAAGTTGAGTCTTTTGAAAACCTGGAGAGGGGGGCACCTTATATAGAAGATCAGTTGCCCTAGAAGGTGGGGGTACCGTTAAAGGAGTTTCCCACATTCGAAAGAGGAGATCCTGCAACATCTGATGCAAAGGAAGCATGATGTCCTCCTTTGGACTGCAGGAAATATACAGAGATTCTGTATTCCCTGGTGCAGGATCCTGACCAGGTATAGAAACGGCAAGTGACCTTGCCATATCAAGCAGGAATGCTTGAAAAGAAAAATCCCCAGAGGGAAGTCCTCTAGAAAGAGGAGTACAGGCTAGATTTGTTGAAGAACAAGCATTGGCACCCAGGGATCTATCCAAATTTAGAGGAATAGAAAACCCTAAAGGGTGGAGTATCGGATCCTTACAGGATGGTCGCCGGTATCGCAGGAGGTCGGGACCAGCAACAGTCGGTAGCGCATCGTCCATGCTAGGGATCGATTCCAAACTCGGTACCGAGGGAAGCGAGCCTGTTGAAACAAGCATGGAAGGTACCGACAGCAATGGTAATGTGGATACATGTACCGACTCCGGCACCGTATCCGATACCGGTAGATGAAGGCCAGTCGGTGACAACTCTAACGGTATCGAAGAAACCGAGAGTGCCCGACATGGATCATCGTAACCGTGCCTTCGGTACTGTCCGGTGTTGGTACCAAGGCGAGTCGGTACCCAGTCATCCAGACTGGAGATCGATTCCAGACTCGGCATCGAAGGAAGCGAGTCTATCGATGCACATCTGGAGGGTACCGGTGTCGGTACCAGTACCGGTACAGGGATCGATACCGATACTGGAAGATCGGTCTGCAGCGTATCCAACAGGCCCGCAGCCGAGGATGCCAGACTACGATCTCTGGTGAGGAATGTTTCATCCAACACCATTGCCGATGCCGGGGTATCGGTACCGCTCGAAGCAGATGCCACCACCGAGCATGGCTCAGGTATGCTCGGAGAGGGGTGACCCTCAGGAAAAACCTGAAACACCACTAAGGATTTGGAGGCCGAGGACTCCCACCGGGGTTTTAAAGCCAGTGTGCCCTCGAGGGCAAGGCCAGAGGCATCTCTATGCTGTGCATGAGATCTACCACTCGAGGACTGGCTAGTCTTAACAGATTGTTTTTGGGTTACCTGATTCTGTGAAGAAGAAAGGGTGGTCGGTGCCCTGAAGTTGACTGGGGACCGCGTATCGAGGTGAACTCGATGCTGAAGACTTCTTCCGACTATACTGTTGCAGGAGGGACACTCCAGCGGATAGTGGTCAGGACCCAAGCAGGGCAGACACCAGTTATGAGTGTCTAAAATGAATTTTGTACCGCCACAGTTTGAACATTTCTTAGGGATAGTGGCTGGCGATTCCATGAGGAAAAAGAGTAGGCCTAGCAGGCCGAAAAAAACCCATCAGGCACTAAGGAGGAAAAAAGTATTCCTTATAAAGGAAAATTTACAAGAAAAAAGAAAAGAAACACCGGCGGTACCGGTGGCGTCGGGGAAGGCAGACGCGACCACAAGAAAACAAAAAAATAAAAGAAGAATTTTCTGCGGTGACAGGAGGACGTCCTGCCGGCTCCGCGGAAAAACGAAAACTGAGGAGAGGCAGTTGGGAAAGGCGGGAAGGCAGCACGCAGGCGTGTTGGGATGCTTCCAAAAGCGTTCTGATTGGACGCTGGGGAGCGTTCCCGCGCAGACTCCGTCGGTACCAACGTACCCATATGTGAAGACTCATTCCTGCTTGTTCCTGGAGATCACCGATGATACCGGTGCTGGCGTCGACGGGAAGGCAGACGCATCACAAAAAGAAAAGATTTTCTGCGGTGACAGGAATTGCTCCCTGTTGGCTCCACGGAAAACGAAAAAGGCGGGAAGGCAGCAGCGCAGGCGGAAGCTTTCCTATAGGATACTGGGGAGCGTTCCCGCGTGGGCTCTGTCGGTGCCGACATCACCCAAGTGAAGACTACATTCCTGCTTGTTCCTGGAGATATCCTGGATGCAGACAGGGAAAACAGATGAGGGGCAGGTTTCACTGAGATATTTTTTAAGGAGTAAATGTCCATCCAGAGAAAAGGAGGGGGGAGGGTAGCAGGATTACTTTTTAGCCCTTACATTGAGAATCTGAAGTGGAGGAAAATATGGGTGGATGAAAAAGCTATATCTTAGTTTACCCCTTTGTGTTTTAATGCTGACTTTCCGTCTGGTACTGCATATAAGACCTCTGAAAAGTAAACAAAATGGGGTCTGCAATATGTTGGAGAATTTGAAGGGGGGTTATTTTGTATCAGGAATTACAGGAGAAGTATAATATTGTGGAGGAGGCTTATTATCAATTTTTTCAGGTTAAACATAAGGGGTCACAGGGAGAGCTTTCCCACCTATCAGAGATGCAGCCTGTTGAAACAATCATTAGACGGGGGACTACTAAAGGAGGGAGTACAAGATTTTATGCTTTAATAAAGGGTGGAGGTGAGGTTCAGAGAAAGCTGGATATCAAGATACATGGTAAAAAATTCTGAGGGTAGAAAGAATGGGAGGGGACATTCCATAAGATTATGAATGGAATGATAACTAGTAATATGATAGAAAATGGTCTTAAGATGTTCCATTGGTGATACTGGATGTCCGATCGTTTGATGCAAGTATTTGGGAAGAGCTGCAACTTATGTTAGAGAAACTGTGGGCAGGTTGGATTATTCCCTCATATTTGGTGGATGTGCCTATCGATTTGCTGTTTTTTGGAACAGGGTTTTTGAGTTTATTGGAAAGGGTCTGAGGAAATCAACTACCAGGGGAGGTGGAAGTGGATTTATTGAATGGAGAGGCAAAGGATCTTACAAGGGGTGCGGTAACGTAGTGTAGACTGCTGTTGTTGCAGCTTGACTTAACTATAGCCCAAAACTGGAAACAAGTGGAGTCACCAAGATAGGAGGCTGTTTTGGGAAAAATCACAATAGCTGTTTGATGGATACTCTGAAGGCACTGCTATGGGATAAAGCGTAGTTACTCACCTGTAATAGGTGTTCTCCAGGGACAGCAGGAATCAGTCCTCACATATGGGTGACGCCGGCGCCGATGGAGCCCTCGTGCGGAGCAATTCCCCAGCTTTCAAAGAAAGCCTTTGGGATTGCATCGTGCATGCGTGGTCCCCTTCCTGCCCAAGGATGCCATCTTGCTCAGTCAGATGACATAGCTAAAAAGACAGCAAAAAATGAGAAAAAATTAATCAAAGGACTGCAACTCCAGGGGAGGAGGGAGGGTCGTGAGGACTGATTCCTGCTGTCCTTGGAGAACACCTGTTACAGGTGAGTAACTACGCTTTCTCCAGGAACAAGCAGGAAGTCAGTCCTCACATATGCTATAGGCTACCGAGAACCCATAGCTGAAAATGGCTCCCTCTAGAAGAGCCATAGCAGCTGTGATAGGATTTTTCTCTGAGAATGCAGCCCCCATGGTAGCCTGACACCAAAGGGTCGGAGGTAGCCTGACACCAAAGGGTCGGAGGGTAGGAGTTGCCTAAACCTTCAATAGGTTATGGAGTACCGCCTGACCAAAAACACTGTCCTGCCAGGACTCTCTCTCCAGGCAGTAGTGGGCTGCAAAAGTCTGGCTTGAAGACCAAGTTGCGGCACTTGCAGATGTATACCAATGGAACATAGCGGTGGTTAGCCACTGATGCGGCCTTAGCCCTGACAGAGTGGGCTGTGATTCGGCCCTGCAGTTGGAGGTCAGCTGCCCTGTACGCCCAGGCGATGTAGTCTGCCACCCAAGTGGATAACGTGCGCTTGGAGACAGGTAGACCCAGTTTACTAGGGTCATAAGAAATGAAGAGCTGGGAAGCTCTCTGATGTCCTCGCATACCCTCCAGGTAGAAGACGAGCGCCCTCTTACAGTCCAGGGTATGCAGAACCGCTTCTGCCCTGCTGGTATATGGCCTGGGGAAGAAGGTTGGAAGAACCACCTCTTGGTTAAGGTGAAACGAGGAAACCACTTTTGGAAGGAACTTGGGGCGAGTATGTAGGACCACTCTGTTTTTGTAAAACCGTGTATACGGTCGATCCGATACTAAAGCATGCAGCTCGCTCACACGTCAAGCAGATGTGAGTGCCACCAGAAAGAGTGCTTTCCAGGAAAGGAAGCGGAGATGACAGGTGGACATTGGTTCAAAAGGTGGGCAAGTAAGCCGCTGCAAGACCACATTTAAGTCCCACTCTGTAGCCGGTGGGCGAATCGGAGGCTTCAAGAGTAAGAGGCCTCTGAGCAATCAGGATACCAAAGGGTGAGCTGAAAGAGGTTGCCCGTCCACTGCACTCAGGTGGACCCTGACAGAGTTAGACTTGAGGCCCAACTCTGAGAGGTGGAGCAAGTACTGCAATACCTGAGGTACTTGGCAAGTGAACGGGTTCTCGTTATTTTGGGCACACCACCCTTCAAATCTACGCCACTTGAATGTGTAGGATTTTCTAGTGGATAGCCTCCTAAAGGCCAGCAACACCTCCTCAACCTTCTTGGGAAGGAGTAGAGGAGCAAGTACTACCCTCTCAGCAGCCAGGCCATTAAGTTGAGGGATCTGAGATTGGGGTGTAGCAAGGAACCCTGTTCCTGGGTCAAGAGGTCGGGCTGCACCCCCAGTGGGAGTGGAGTTTTGACCGCCAGTTGAAGGAGAAGAGGGAACCAAGGCTGTCTGGGCCACCTGGGGGCTACCAGGATGACAGAGGCCTTGTCCCGAAGAATCTTGAACAGAGTGCGTGCTACCAGGGGCGTGGGTGGGAATGCATAGAGAAGGCCTTGTGCCCACGAGATCAGGAAAGCATCTGCCGCCACGCTCAACGGATGCGGCTGCCTCGAGCAGAACCGGGGCAACTGATGGTTTTGCGGACTGGCAAAGAGATCCATGGAAGGGAGACCACAGCGGTTGAAGATCTGTTGGGCTACATCCCGGATCAGTTGCCATTCGTGAGGCTGAAGAATCCTGCTCAACTTGTCGGCCAGGAGGTTCTCCTGACCTGGCAGATAAACTGCCTTTAGGGACATGTGATGTGCCACTGCAAAAGAGCAGAGGTCCAGGGTTTCCTGGCATAGGATGCGAGATCCTGTGCCTCCCTGTTTGTTGATGTACAACATCGCTACCTGATTGTCTGTCTGTATCAGCACCGACTGATGGGAAAGACGATGACAGAAGGCTTGAAGAGCTAGGCGGATGGCTCGAAGCTCTAGAAGACTGATTTGAAGTGCGGCCTCTCGCGAGGACCACAGACCCTGAGTGCATGAACCCTGGCAATGGGCTCCCCAGCCAAGCAAGGAGGCATCTGTCATCAGCACTCTGGTGTGAGAGGGAAGTTGGAATGGTACTCCCTGAAGCAAGTTGGGAGGGGTGAAGCCACCATTGCAAGGCTGTCACCAGTAGCTTGGAAATCGCTACCCTCTCTCTGAGGCTCCATTGAGCTGTGCGCATGTGGAATCGAGCATATGGAGTCACATGCACTGTGGAGGCCATGTGGCCCAGGAGGCATAGGAAGAGCCTTGTGGAGATGAGGTCTGTGCTGGACCTGCTGTACCAAGTCCAGCAACCGCCTTGCCCTGTCCAACGGTAGGTAAGCCCTTGCCTGAAGCGTGTCCAGTCTTGTCCCTATGAACTCAAAGTTCTGAGTGGGGAGTAAAGTGGACTTTTCGTGATTTATAACAAACCCTAGGTGCTGGAGCAGGGTGACTGTGCGAGCAGTGGCCTGATGTGCCTCCTGTGCCGATTGGCCCCTGATGAGCCAGTCGTCTAGGTATGGAAAGACAAAGACTACCTGGCTTCTGAGGAAGGCCGCCACCATTGCTAGGCATTTGGTAAATACTCTGGGAGTGGAAGCTAGGCCAAAGGGAAGCACCTTGTACTGGAAGTGGTTTCCTCCGACCACAAACCTGAGATATTTTCTGTGGTCTGGGTGTATGAGGATGTGAGTATAAGAATCCTTTAAGTCTAAGGAGCATAGCCAGTCTCCCTGGTGGAGGTAAGGCAGTAGGATCCCAAGGGAAAGCATCTTGAACTTTTCCCTCACCAGGAACTTGTTCAGATTTCGCAAGTCTAGGATGGGGCGAAGGCCTCCTTTTCTTTTTGGTATGAGGAAATACCTGGAGTAGAAGCCTTGCCCCTGCAGGTGGTGGGGGACCGGTTCCACCGCCTGATCCTTTAGCAGTCCTGTCAACTTCTGCAGGAGGAGGTTCCTGTGAAGAGGGGGCCTGAGAGGCTCTCCTGGGAAAAAGGAAGCTGTTGTAAGCTGCTCGAGACATGAACTTCGAGCACTCTCGGATCCCTGTGGACAAGGCTTTGAAGCGCTGCAAGAGTTCCTCGGAGAGACCAGCTGAGAACCCGGCAATCTCCTTTGTCAGGTCCCGCAAGTACATGCCCATTTACAGCTGGTAGGTTTGGACACAGCATGACAGCATCGAGCCCTGGAAGCACTTTCTGCCGAGGGCGTCCAGGTTCCGGGCCTCCAGCCCAGGAGGCACAGAGGAGTGCGTTTTTTGGCTTTTCAGCCGTTGCATGACCGATTCCACAACCATGGAGTTGTGCGGCAGCTGCGCTTTCTGGAACCCAGGACTCTTGTGGACTCGATAGATGGAATCGACCCCGCTTGCTGAGCACCGGCATCGAGGCCGGGGACTCCCACATGCGGAGCATCAGCTGTTCCAACATCGGAGGCATGGGTACAGTAAGGGCCTCCTTCGGGGGAGAGTCATACTGGAGGGCATCGAGCTCCTCAGCTCGAGGCTCCTCCTCAGCGTCCGCAGGGAATGCCAAAGCCTTGGCCATGTCCCTTACGAAGTCCGAGAACCGAGTGTCCTCCGGAGGGGACTTACTCCGAGGCTCCGAACCCGCAGAGTCCGATGGGATACACCAGGTTCGGTAGGTGTCTGGGGAGTCTTCCTCCTGTCTCCCACGCCAAGTCCTCCGAGGAAGAATCGATGTGCTCCGGCCTCGAGGGCTTCGACCCGACCGCCCCGACGTTGACGACCTCGGTCCCAAACGGGAGGTCGAGGGGGACCTTGGCCGAGGATCGACTCGGCCTCCGGTGTCGACTTCGACGTCCCGGTGGTTGGGGCGGATGTACCGGTGAGACTGGCCATCAGCGCCCGCCTCTGCTCCATGAAGGCATCCATGCTGCTCTCCAGAGCCGCCAACCTGAGACCGAGCTCAGAAGGCTCCGCAGCTCCCGGCTCAGGCCCCAACATCATCAGGTCCGACGTCGGCTCTCCCAGAGGAGAGTCTACGAGGACAACAGAAATTACCTTTTCTGACGTCTCCGGCTCCTTGCGAGGTTGTTTAGCCAGCCGATCCAACTCCAAGGACCCGGGGCGGCGGTCCGGGCTCCACGGCCTGGAACCCGAGGGCCCAAGCCGATCAGAGGCATCCAGCGACGCCGCCCTCACAAGTTTTTTCTTTCTCCAGTGTTCCCTGGAGGGAGACCCCCGCTCAGAAGACACACGACGGTGCTCGGGCTCCGAGTCCTGAGATGTCAAGGCTTCTGATGAGGTCCGGGCCCGGGCAGATGCAGACTCAGGATTAATCCTGTCACGCTGATGCTGACTGCTCTTCAAAGATTTCGAAAACATTTTACCACATGGCCCACAGACCACCGGGTCATGGTCAGGCTCGAGGCATCGGAGGCAGCAGTCATGTGTGTCGGTGAGAGACAATAACTTCTTACACCGATCACACTTTTTAAACCCGCTGGCAGCCATTGGGGGAAAAAGGGCCCCTGCGAGGTCAAATGACTGGGCTGCCAGTAAAAAAGAAAAAGTGCGCAAACGCTAGTCACATGAGAGCAGCCCAGTGGTGCCTCTGCTCTCAGTGGACCCAAGCTACAGGCAGGCTCAGGGACAGAGTCCATGTGACCCGCCAGCTGGCATACTCCCTCGGATGGTTGGAGAATCCAGGTCACCTTCAGGCTGGGATGCCCTTCCAGGCACCCACCCCTCCAGAAAATCCTCACCACGGACACCTCTAATGGGCTGCAGAGTGCATTGCGAGAGCCTCCAGACACAAGACTGCTGGTTCCAGAGGGAATCTGAAATGCAGATCAATCTGCTGGAAATCAGGGCTATATTCCTGGCCCTCAAAGCCTTCTGCCACCAGCTGCAGAACCACACGGTGCTGATCCAGACCGACAATCAGGTCGCTGTGTTCTGTGTAAACAAACGGAAGGAACGAGGTTGCACCCCCTCTGCCAGGAGGTGGTAGCCCTCTGCTTTTATGCCACAATCAGAGTGATGCTCCTGAGGGCAGTCTACCTCTTGGGCCAGGTCTTTGTGGAGAAACTGAGCAAGGTAGTCCAGCCACACGAGTGGCACCTCGACCAAATAGTAGCCTCATGGCTGTTCCTGCACTGGGGCATCCCAGTGATCAACCTGTTCGCCAGCCTGGACAACACACAGTTGCCCTATTTCTGCTCCCGCTGACCGCACCTGTCTTGGATAACAGTGGATGTATTCCTCATGCCGTGGTTGGAAGGCCTCCTGTACACCTTCCCCCCAACGCCACTGATAGCCAAGACCTTTTCAAGGCTCAATGTGACAGAGCATCGCTAGTGCTGATAGTCCCTCAGTGGCCCAGACAACCTTGATTCCCACTGCTCCTATCCCTATCGACTGTAACGCCAATTCCCTGGGCTGAGCCCCAGGACTATTTTCGCAGGAGCAGCACTAATCTCGCTGGAACAGGGCTCTCTTCTACACCCCAACCTAGGATCCCTCTCACTCATGGCTTGGCTGCTGAAAGGGTAGTGCTAGCTCCCTTCAACCTTCCACCGGACATGGAAGACATCCTTCTGGCCTTTCGGAAGGCCTCCACGAGAAAGGCGTATGCCTTCAAGTGGCAACGTTTCTCACTATGGCGCACAGAAAAATGGACAAACCAGTTCTCCTGCTCTGTGCACGTGATAACTCCAATTCTCCAGGACCAAGCAGGAAGTCAGTCCTCACATATGGGTGACGTTGGCGCTGACGGAGCCCCCGTGTGGAGCATTTCCCCAGCTTTCAAAGAAAGACTTTGGGAATGCAGCGTGCATGCGCGGTCCCCTTCCCGCCCAAGGATGCCATCTTGCTCAGTCTTTCTTTTTCTGCGGAGCCCAACGGACGTGAGTTCGTGTCACCCGGGAAAAGTAGATTTTTTTCGGCTGTTTTTTTTCTGTTCCGGTTCGACGCCGGTTCCCCTTCCCGCCTGGGCTCGGTACACCGGTATAGAGTCCGGAGTTTTGATTTTCGGTTTTTATCCTTCATGACTAGCGTTCGCGCTCTTTTTGTGTTTTCACTGGCAGCCCTATCTTTTGACCTTGCAGGGGCCCTTTTTCCCCCGAAGGCTGCCAGCGGGTTCAAAAAGTGTGATCAGTGCAAGAAACTTATGTCTCTCACCGACACACATGACTGCTGCCTCCGTTGCCTCGGGCCCAACCATGACCCACTGGCCTGTGGCCCGTGCGGCAAAATGTCGTCGAAGGAGCTTCGGAGCTGTCAGCTTCAACGTGAGAGAATTTTCTCTGACTCCGCATCTGGCTGGGCCCGGACAAAAACGAAAGCACAGTTACTTACCTGTAACAGGTGATCTCTGGGAACAGCAGGAATAAGTCTTCACATATGGGTACGTCGGTACCGACGGAGCCTGCGCGGGAACGCTCCCCAGCGTCCAATCAGAAAGCTTTTGGGAGCATCCCTCAGCGCCTGCATGCTGCCTTCCCGCCTTTCCAACTGTCTCTCCTCAGTTGAGTTTTATAGCTGAGACAAAGAGAGAGAGAAAGAGGAAAGGAAGATAGATAGAGAGATACACCTAGGGGAAGTGGGTGGGTTGTGAAGACTTATTCCTGCTGTTCCCAGAGATCACCTGTTACAGGTAAGTAACTGTGCTATCTCCAGGAACAAGCAGGAATGAGTCTTCACATATGGGGAACTCCCCAGCTTTAGATGCCAGGGAGAGATCCCATAAATTGTATGTCCCTGGGACAGGACTGCATTTCCCACACATGGATCTCTGGCATCCCATGAGGGATGGTGGGTAGGAGTTGAAAAGAGAGGAGCTGTAGAAAAAACAGCTAACCTAAGGACTACAGGTAAGGAGTCCTTGGTATGTATGATAATTATCATGAAAAATATTGAATGAACAATCACAATATGGACCTCACCTACTGGATTGCAGGAAGTAGAGAGGCTGATGGAGTCTACTGGAGATTCAGTAGAGGAATCTTCAAGGTGACCTTACAGAAGTGAAGATGAAGGTCCAAATCTGGAATTGACAGGTGACCCAGGTGTCAACTGGGGTAGTATAAAAACGGCAGGTCTTTAGTGGAAAGCTTTATGAAAAAAAAGGCTGAAAACTCTTTTGGCTACAGAGTCATTAACATTTAGGAACAAAAGAGGAAGACTGACCGATTTGGACAAACTAGCCCAGTCCTGGAGGGAAGAAGGGGTATGGGAAAAAGCCCGTATTCCCAAGGAGGACAGATGTCTGAAGGGCTGAAACCTCAGAACTACTGAAGATCCACCTTGTCTTTCCTAGCTGGTGAGAGATAGGAAAGATATTGAAGCATGGAGCTTCAGGGATAGCTAGATCTAGAGTTAAAGTAGGAGCTGTCAGTACCACAGTAGTGGCTGTGTGCATAATACTCAGACATACTGAGGGACAGTATGAACATATGCAAGCCCACTGTCTGGAACCTCTAGGAAGGTAAAACCTTTATAAGCATAGACAGTTAGAGAGATAAGTATGTAAATACATATCTACCTATAAGGAAGTATCTCGACAGATACACATAGATATATAGGGATATAGATATATGTGTATATATATATATATATAGGGGTATATATATATATCTGTCTATATTGAGATCTGGAGGGGCATAAGATATGCACACACAGCTTACAGACATATGTATCTATAGAAAGTATATAGAGATATATACATACATGAATATGTATGTCTGAAGATAAATGTCTGCAACTAAGCAGATAGAGATATGCCCATAAGAACATTCACATGAGAGATGTGAAGGAGAAAGATTCATCTAATAACAAGAAGGTGGAACCTACTTGAGAAGATATATAGAGAATCTATTCCCCCTGGCTAAAATGGTGCAGGAATGCTATCCAGTGAAATAACCAGGATGGTTGCGTGAAAAAACAGAGGATAATATCAGTCTGTAAACAGCAAGTCCTGAGTCTTGTAGAACTCTGGCACGGTAAATGGACAGAAAACGCATAGGATGAGATACCAGGTTGACCCACTGGAGGGACACAAGGGGTATCATGCTTTACTAGTAGAATATGTGCTGTCCATAAAGGAGTAGGATACCATGAGGACAAGCTGCAAGGAAAAAAGAGCATATTCCTGCAGGAATTGGAAAACTCTTTGGACAGAAAAGGCTTATGTCCTGTATTATAACAGGAAATAACAGGGTGTGGAGAACCCTCACAGTCATGGAAAATGACTGAGGAAGCCTTTCCCAACCATATAGGATAGTCATCAGAGACAAAACCCCATGCTCTCTAGCAAGGGCCCATAGTAGAAAGCTTCTCTGTAAGATTGCAGAGAGCATTATGCAGGAGAACTGGGAAATAAAACTGGCTGTAGGTCAACTATGCTGCCAAATCCAAAGAAAGTGGAGATGGCAAGAAAAGAAGATAGTGTGATAAGCCTGAAGTGATTAAGATTATCCAAGATAGATGAAAGCACTATCTTGGAATCACTACTAAGGCCAGACAGAAAGTAGTGGAAGACAGACTGGAAACTCGTGGAAAAGTACCAGTAGTCCAATCACTGGAACTCCTGCATGGGCAGCTGCTAAATAAGACAGCAGAGAGAATCTTTCTGTGTAAAACAGAGAGAACAGACAAAAGGAGAGGAGAAATTCCTGTCCATGTCTGATGAACTGCCCAGAGAAAAGAAGGGAATTTATTTGAGAGAAAAAACTCCACACTGGAATGAAAGGCTAGAGAAGCCCTGCAGTGATATGGTACCACTCATTCAGGGGGAAACCCTGGATAAGAGGATAGAGAAACAGGAGCTGAAGGGTGACTTACCATATGGTAAGTCTGTGGAAGGAAAAAATTCATGTTGGAACAGAAAAACTATCATGGGATAGTTGTTAACTTCTCTTCTTGGTAGGAAGAAGAGGAGAAACCTGTGACCCACAGACATGAATATCCTGACAGCTCAGCATATCTAGGAGGAAATGGATGTCCTGAAGAAAGGAATCCCTGTGTAGAGTTTTGAAGGAAAAAACAGTGAAAGTCTTCTGCTGAAAGGAAGTTAACTGTAGGTTGTAACCCTCAGGAACCTATGGTTGCTGGGTTTGTTCAGCCTGGCTAGAGTTTGGATTCTTCAGACCAGGGCAAGGTTTCCCCTGCTTGGGAACATCTGTATGATGGGCAGGAGAAAAGTGAAACCTTCTTTTCTTAGGGAAAGAAGGTTTGGTAGGACATTTCCTACCTACTGGGGAAGGAGAAGGCTTAGGATTGCCTTCAGAAACAGGGAAATCAGTGAAGCACTGAGCAACCTGATGTAAAGACTCCTTATTGAAAAGATTTTCTCCAGTGCAAGGAGTATTACCCAGTCTTTGTTGTGCCCATCTGTTCAAGTCTGAAGTTTGGAGCCAGGCTCGACGTCGTGCTCCTATGGCTATGGCAGAGGTTCTGCTAACAGACTCAAAAGAGTCTAGGGAAGCACGAGAAAGAAACCAAGAGATATTTTGGCTATGACTAAGAAGTAAGGAATAGTCTGTAGCCTTGAGTTCTGATAGAAAAGGAGTCAAAAGAGATAATTTCTTTGTGACCTCCTGAAGGGATAGACTCATATAAAAAATATAGGAGAGAATCCTTGTTGCCAGCATAGATGCTTGGAAGGTTTGACGTCCAAAGGCATCCAGTGTTCTAGATGCACGACCTGGCGGATAAGAAGAATGCTTTTTCTTGCTTTTTACCTTCCTCATTGCTGATTCCACTACAATGGAATGATGGGGAAGTTGAGTCTTTTGAAACCCTGGAGAGGGGGGCACCTGATACAGAAGATCAGTTGCTGTAGAAGGTGAGGAAACCCTTAAAGGTGTTTCCCATATTTTCAGAAGAAGATCCTGCAAAGAATGATGTAAAGGAAGCATTATATTTTCCTTTTCCGCAGAAGAGCCTTGTGTAGGATCAAAGCCAGGGATAGGAATAGCAAGGAATGTTGCCATGTCAAGGAGAAATTTCTGAAAAGAAGGATCTCCAATGGGAACCATCCCTGGACAGGCTAAAGTTGAGACAGTAGCCTGGGCACCGGAGGATGTACTGGTCCGGTGCAGAAAAGGAGCCCTAATGGATGGATACTGGTACTGGCGGTTATGACTTGAGACAGTCAGTACTGCAACGTCCATGCCAGGTATCGACTCCAAACTAGGTATAGAAAGGAGCGATCCTGGTGAAAAAGGCATGGAAGTAGCTGGTCCCGATGTTACTGCAGGAACCGGCATCGATACCGATACCGGTAGCTGTGCCGGAATCGGAGGCGATACCGACATCGAAGCAGTCATCGGAAGCTGCTCCAGCGGTACCGAGGCAACCAAAAACCCTTGGTGAGTATCCTTGGTACCGCGCATCCGGAATCGGTAAGCGTCGGTTCCGAGACGCGTCGGTACCCAGTCTTCCAGACTAGATATCGATTCCAGACTCGGCATCGAAGGAAGCGAGTCTATCGATGTATGTCTAGAGGGTACCGATGTCGGTGGTCGTATCGGCATTGATGCCGATACTGGAAAGTCAATCTGGGACGTATCGATCGGTCCCGAAGGCACCGAGAATGCCAGATGACGATCCCTGGTGAAGAGTGGATCACTCAACACCAGTGCCGATGCCGGGGTATCGGTACCGCTCGAAGCGGATGCCACCACCGAGCATGGCTCAGGTATGTTCTGTGAGGGGTGAGCCCCAGGAACAACCTGAAACCCCTGAAAGGCTTTGGAGACCGAAGACTCCCGCCGGGGTTTTTAAGCCAATAAGGTCTTGAGGGCAAGGCCGGAGCCGTCATCATGCCTGGCATGAGACCTACCACTCAAGGATTGGCTAGTCTTAACAGACTGTTTGTGGGTTACCTGATCCTGTAGAGAAGAAATGGTCGGTGCCCTGACACTGGAAGGGAACTCGGTATCGAGAGAAACTCGAAATGGAGAATCTCTTCTCATAAAATTGTAACCTAATGGCTCCGGAGAAAAAGGGTCAGGACCCAAACAGGTTAGACACCGGTTATTGGAGTCTAAAAAGAAAACTGTATTTCCACAGTTAAGGCACTTCTTAGGAGAAGAAGGCTCCATGATGGAGAGGACTACAGGCCCAAAACTTTAAGACAGAAACTGAGGGAAAACTCTCCCTGAGTTTGAGAAAAAGAAAAGAAAAAACCCACCGGCAGTACCGGTGGAGGCGGGGAAACAGCCGCGACCACAAGAAAAAAAAAAAGAATTAAAGAAAAAATTTTCTGCGGTGACAGGAAGACGTCCTGCCGGCTCCGCGGAAAAATGAAAACTGAGTAGAGACAGTTGGAAAGGTGGGAAGGCAGCACGCAGGTGCTGAGGGATGCTCCCAAAAGCTTTCTGATTGGACGCTGGGGAGCGTTCCCGCGCAGGCTCCGTCGGTACCGACGTACCCATATGTGAAGACTCATTCCTGCTTGTTCCTGGAGATAAATATGACCGGACTCGAAACCGGTGTACCGAGCCAAAGGCGGGAAGGGGAATCGGTGTCGAACCGGGAAGCTGAAAAAAAAAATTCAACTTTTCTACTTTTTCCACGGTGAAAACGGGACCATGTCCATTGGGCTCCGCGGAAAAAAGAAGACTGAGCAAGATGGCACCCTTGAGCGGGAAGGGGACCGCGCATGCGCGATGCAATTGCTCCGCACGAGGGCTCCATCGGCGCCGACGTCATCCATATGTGAGGACTGACTTCCTGCTTGTTCCTGGAGAAACTAGATTTATACAGAGAGATTTGGAAACCCTTTGAGGCATGGACATCTCAAGAATCTGATTTTACATGAAGCAGCGAGCGGGATCACTCCAACGTGAAAATGGAATGCTTTAGTGAGGGTTCCTCTTCTCCTTTAAGACATGGCAAGGAGTATTATTATCTAACTGTGTATTATGAAGGACAATCAAGGGGGGAGGGAGGGTGGGAGTGCGGGGGTTGAAGGTTGAGATGCTTTCTATGTAAACATTAAGAAGTGCTGTACAAATTGTAATATGAATGGGAAGCTATTGTTACACTTGGTTTTCAATTAACATTATAAATTAATAAAAAAGTAACATGAAAATATCGTATGAATAGTACAAAACATATCTTAACGTTCAGATTTTCATGAGGATTTTGCAGAAGCAAAGCTGCTCTATTTTAGGATATTTGGGAGACATGATTCTGGCAATACAAAATGTTACTTCTGACCATAGACAATTAGGCAATAGAAAACAATAAAAAATAACACAATACAAAAGAATAAATTGTTTGCATTTTTTCAAAGTATTTTTGTAGTTTTGTACTTTATCACTGCACAGTCTACCTTTCTGTGTTTTGGTGGTTTTAAAACTGTCTGTTTTGTAAGAAGCTAGCATCTCCGTATCTACTCTATAATGCCACCCTATCTCCAAGAAAGTGAGGAAGGGGACAAGGCAGTTTTAAGAGATGTGGCAGAAGCTGATTGGACTAGTAGTAGCCAATGGATTTTCCCTACATGCTCAGGTGTGTAAGTGAAAATTTGATTTAGTTAGCATGCACGGTTATATTGTTCTGTGATGTCATCAGGCAGAATTAGTTGCCCCACTGTTTATGCAGGGTCACCAGGACAGGTCTAGTAAACAAATAGCTGGTTGGGTTTTCAGATGTCCACAGTGAACATGCATGACTTAAATTTGCATGTAGCATTGATTCAAGAGGCATGCATTGCTTTTTGTCTCCAATCTGTGCAGATTTGTCTTGAGCATTTTTATTGTGGATATACTGAAAGCCCAGCTGCCTGTGCGGTCAGCAGGGTATGTCTGGAAAAACTCTGTTATAGAGTTGATAGCTTGTTATATATGACTGTGATTACAGGAGAATCTTTGACCAACAAAATGTGTTCACATTATAAGCAGTTAACTAGTAAATGTAGCTAGATTGATTCAGTCTGATCTCCTTGATTACAGTAGAATTCTAACTTTACAGCAATCAATTTCTTTAGATCACCAGGAAATTTAAATAAAATTCTGTACCCTTGTAAAAAACAAAACAAAAAACCCTTTAAACCCAAACTCCCAATACTTCAACTTAAGTAATTTTCATGAACTGAAAGAATAGTTCCATAATCCTCATGTCCAACTCCAACTAAAAGATTGCAAATAATACCAGGGTTTGGCTAATAGGAGAACTGACATCCTTCATGCTAAAGGCTCTTAATAAGACACTTGGAGACTAATACAATGCTTTAGCAGGTGAGGCTAAGCTCACTTCCAGGTACTGTCACTGAATACAGTGGCCTAGTTGCAAATTGCATGGGTTAACCATTAACCCTGCTTAGTAAACATACCCTATAATTTTAAGGTTGGAAAGCGTAAAGTAATCATGATTCGACTCACATATCCATATCCACATCCCCAGTAGAGAAAAATAAACTGAGGGAAGTAGCAGCAGCTCTTGATGAATGTGTTACAGAAGAAATGTTGATTTGGCATGGGATGCAGTTCATCTTCAGAGAAATTAAAACTTCTTTCAGAACAATATTTTACCATCTCCACAACAAATTTAATGTGCAAACAAGTTGCAACTTAGTACAATATTTCAGATTACTAACTTTCTTGTCTTTGCTAGCAAAACTCTATGTATTTCAAGATCCAATAATTCTCACACCTACACAAAAAAGAGAATACCCATTTTATAGTTCCAAAGTTACAGTCCAGAAGATACTGGGCATAACTAAAAACACTCAAATATATAGCATGCCCACTTCTCCCAGTTTATAAATGCAAAATCAAATAATAGCTTTTTCATTTTCTCAGAGAAAAAAAAGCAGGAAAAATTATTCTCTAAACAAGTTCATCATTCATTTAACAGGATTTTACAAACAAATCATTTACCTCTTCATTATAAGATCTTCTCTTAATTTCTGGTGAACTTTCAGGTGAGGAAATATTCTGCAAAGAATAAAGAATAGAACTTAAAGCTTACTGTAGTTTGAAAAGCGAAATTGCTTACCTTTAACATATATTTTCTGCACACACCAATTTATACAAACGAGTCACATGCCTGTGCCTGTCACCTGAATCTTCAAATACTCTGGAAAAGGCAAAAACATTTTTTCTAGACATGTGGAGGGCTTCCTATGCTCCCACATTTCTCCCCAATTCTATTATTTAGATTTGGATGAGGTAGGGAGAGAGATCAAATTTTAAAGGGAAGCAGATAAGTTTGTGTGGTTGCTGACTTGCTGTCCTCAAGAAATACCCATTTCAAGCAATTTACTCAGAGGAAAAGTCACTTTATTTGAAAGTAAGCAGTTCAATTTAATCATACAAGTGGAACTTCCTAGCTAAGATCTGTTATCAACAAAAATGGTAGAAAATAACCAACAAGAAAAACCACCAAGCAGGGAATACTTTTGTTGGGAAAAAATTTGGACCGATGGGGAACACAACCCAAAATTATAAAATGGATCCAAAGAGAAAAATGTTGAGCACTAACCCCTCAAGGAGACCATGTGAAGGGACTGTGCAAACCAAACCTGTTTGAAGGCCATATCCAGTTAACAAGGGCATGTGAACTGAACTCCATGTTGTGGTCTTTCATCTCTCAACAGAAGACAGCCTTAGATGCACGACAGACATCATCACAATCCAAATATTGTAGGCTTTTAACATGTCCTGACTAGGCCTACCAGAAGGCAATATAACCTGCAACTCATGTAGAAATGGTGCAGCTTGTATGTGCCCAGGCCTATTGGGTTCAAAAGAAAGGAAAAGCTGGACAGGATTTCTATGGGTTAGAATCTACTCTCAAGTAGAAAGCATCAGCTATCTATCTTGAAATTCAGGGAATAAAGGGCCCCATTTACCTTTGTGGATGCGCAGTTTAAAAATATTGGCAGGACAATTCAGTGACTAAGATGGAAATGAAATCAGACACCATTCTAGGCAGAAACTTGAGATGTGTGTAGAGCATCAATCATGATGAAATCTAGTACAACAAGGATAAGCCATAACGGATCTGAAGCTCACAGACTCTGTAGAATGGTAAGATTCACTACCAAAACAAGCCTTTTCAGCTCAAGTACTTGAGCTTTCAGGAGCAAGGCGGCTCAAAAGGGCTTTCATTAGCTAGATAAGAAACATTTTTATGTCCTATGGCACTGTGGGAGGCTTCAGCTGAAGTAAGCCTTGCATTATTCTACCAAATAGAGGCTATACAGAAATAGTGTTTCTTTCTACACATTATCGATAAGCACCAACTGCACTTTAGTTTTTAGATCAGGCTAATAAAGGTATAAGGTATGTAAGCAATTTTTGAGTGTGTCAACAGAAGATCTGGGACTTAGTCCTCACACCAGATGGTAAACCTCAATTTTAAATGATCATTTCTACATGCCAGAAGAAGTCTTACCAAAGTCAAAGGACTATTCACGTTGGTCTGTTCTTGTATCAGCTACAGTGTGTCTAGTAATAATTCATCTATACCACTATCATGCCCTTTATTTCGGGTGATTAGAAGTCAGTAAATGATTATAGCTAATCAAAACAAGTCGGCCCAGATTTAAAAATTTCATCAGCTACAGGTTGAGTTTTGGTTTAGTATCTAGGTCTTGCAATGCTGTGTATTTTAGGACCAAGTTGGCTCTCTCCTTCACTATCTCATCACCTTTTTCCTCCAGTATGTCATCTGAGCCTGTTGATGAGGCAGTAGCTTCCTATAACGCTGTACTCTCCCCTGCTCTGGATGCTCTTGCTTCGCCCATGCCATGTCCTGTGAGGCGTACTGTACCTCAACCCTAGCTGTTTTCCACTACCCACTATCTTTGTTCCTGAGCCCGCTTGGATCAAATCCATCACCCTTGCAGACTTTCTACACTTCAAATTCATGTTTGTCTCTTTCCAGTCAGCCATAGCACTTGCCAAACAAGACTATTATGTCCATCTGACTAACTCTCTTGCTTCTGACCCTCATCGTCTCTTTACAGCTCTCAACTCCCTCAAGGTGCCTCTGCCTCCGACTCCTCCCTCCCTTTCTGCCCAAACCCTGGCTGACTACTTCCATGACAAAATACACAAGATCACAATTCCAGTTCTCCATGAGGCCAGCTACTCCCCCCCACCTCTGCTACCCTTTTCTTCCTTTTCTATGATCTTTAAGGAGAAAACCACTCACCTTCTTTTCTCATCCAAACTCACTATCTGCTCTTCTGATCCTATTCCCACACATCTCCTTAACTCCATCTCCTCTATTGCAGTCCCTTTCATCTCTCATATTCTCAACCAATTGCTCTCCACTGCAACTTTCCCTGCAGCCATCAAACATGCTGTGGTCACTCTTCTTCTCAAGAAACCCCTCACTAGATTCCACTTGTCCTTCTCTCTATCGATCCATCTCCCTTCTCCCCTTTGTTTCTAAAGTACTTGAACGTGCGGTTCACAGCCATTGCCTCAACTTTCACTCCTCTCAGGCCCTTCTGGATCCTCTACAATCTGGCTTTCGTCCTTCACATTCAACTGAAATGGCTCTTGCCAAAGTCTCCAGTGACCTGCTCTGGCAAAATCCAAAGGCCTTTACTCGATCCTCATCCTTCTTGACCTTTTTACTGCTTTTGACACTGTTGACCATAACCTTCTCCTTGATACCTTGACCTTGCTTGGCTTTAAGGGGTCTGTGCTAGCCTGGTTCTCTTCTTATCTCTCCTATCGCTCTATCAGTGTTTGTTCTGGTGAATCCTCCTCTACTACTATCCCACTCTCAGTTGATGTACACCAAAGGATCGGTCTTGGGGCCAAACCTTTTCTTTTTCTATACCCAGTCCTTTGGTGCACTTATCTCTTCCCATGGCTTTCAGTACCATCTCTAAACTGATGACTCCCAGATCTACCTTTCAACACCTGAAATCTCTCCAGCAATCCAGGCCAGGATCTCTGCCTGCCTTTTAGACATTGCTGCTTCGATGTCTCACCGCCACTTGAAATTGAACATGGTCAAAACTGAGCTTCTTATTTTCCCCCTAAACCCTCCTCTCCCCTTCCTCAGACTCTGTGGATAACGCTCTACTCCTCCCTGTCTCCTCAGCTCGCAATCTTGGGGTAGTCTATGACTCCTCTCTCTCCTTCTCCACACACATCCAACTAATAGATAAAACTTGCTGTTTCTTTCTCTACAACATCAACAAAATTTGCCCATTCCTTTCTGAACACACTACTAAGACACTTATCCACTCCTTAGTTGCCTCCCACCTAGACTATTGTAACCTGCTCCTTGCTGGTCTCCCTCTGAGTCATCTCTCTCCCCTTCAATCTGTTCAACACTTTGCTGTGCGGCTAATCTTCCAGCAGCCCTGTCATGCTCATATTACCCCTCTTCTCAAGTCCCTTCATTGGTTTCCTTTCGCTTCTATCTGTGCCCCTCTCTTCTATTGCTAACTCCAGACTTCGTTCCTTTCACCTTGCTGTTGTGCCTTATGCCTGGAACAAACTACCTGAGTCTGTACATCAGGTGTCTTCTCTGACCCTTTTCAAATCCAGGCTGAAAACTCACCTCTTTACTGTCACTTTCAGATCATGACTCACCTGATCTCCTTTGTGTTTCCTTACCATTCCCCCTAGTTGTATCCCATGTCTACAGCTACTGTGTTGTCTGTCTCGACTAGATTGTAAGCTCCGATGAGCAGAGGTCATCTTTTACATGTGTCTGTGCAGTGCTGTGTACGCCTTGTAGCGCTATACAAATGTTCAGTAGCAGTAGTAAGTTACCTGAAAGACAGACTTGTAAGCTATGCTCAAGCCTAACAATTAAGATGGATATAGAAGGTCCTTTTAAAGGTCCTAGAATGGAGGGATATACAATTAAGAGAAGTTTAGGAAGAAAGAGTTCTTTCTTGTAGGTTCAATCCTACAGAAGTCTGCTACATATTATTAGAGCCCTGCACGATTATCAGCAGCTTAGAAAGCAGGTGAGAACATGGCCATTTCATCAAGCTTTTAGTAACTGAGGATCTGAGGCCTTGATGTTTGATGGGCAGTATATTAAGTTATCGAATGAAATGAAATGATGGGGGAAGCAGAGGATGGTGGAATTAGTAGATGGTGGGAGATTTTCTAGAGAGAACCATTAAGTTAAAATGTCTGCATATAAACTGATATCTAAGGGGGATGTTTTGTCTAGCTTTTTATGTTGCAGGGGGATATATTTATATTTTGTGAATCACCTCTGGTAGTTATCCCAGGAAGCAGCAGTTGGTAAATGTAAACATGTAAAATTGTATCCCTAGCTCTTTCAGATTTTATTTTATATTTGCAGATGCACAATTGGCTTTTCTAACAGTTAAAGGGATTTGAAGGAATTAGACCACATTAATGTCTCTGAGTAGTAATTATTTGATGTAGTGAACCTCGGTTGAAAGCAAAGCTGAGAAAATTGAGATATTATGGAAAGGGAAGGGCAAGCTTGAGTCTGCTTTTTATGTCACAATGAAATAATCTGAGCTGGGTTTTAAGGGAGTCTATTTAAATATCTTGTTTGTACAAGTCCTAATTACCTCTGTGATGCAATATTGATTTACACTGTTACAGAAGATAGGCCAATTTTGACCAGATTTATTGATAAAAGGATCTAACCTTGGTAGTTCAAATTGCTAGTCATGTCATGTCTGGACTATTGCAACTGTGGGCTAATTAAAATACATGAATACTGCAATTGATTCAGATTCATCAGCTAGAATTGTAGGAGGTTTGTATGCGAGGAAAGCGTAGTTACTCATCTGTAACAGGTGTTCTCCAGGGACAGCAGGAATCAGTCCTCATAAATGAGGCCAGTGCAGATGTCACACATATATGAGGACTGACTTCCTGCTCATTCTCGGAGAATCATCTTACTACAGTGTTGGGTACCTACTGAACACAGAATAAGATTTAAAAGGCTCTCAATGTTTAAAGTTCTATATGATTCAGATCCAGAGTCTCTCAGGTCAGGACTTAACATACATATGTACCATCTCACCCACTCAGATCTTTAAACAAAGAATTTGTCTCCCAGGAAAAGAAGCTTGCCTAGAAATTACTAGGAAGAGAGTTCTCTTGATTTGGAATAGTCTCTTTGGACTACTATCCTGAAGATAACTAGACTATAGGACAACCAATAGTTTATAAAAATGTTAAGACATGATGATTTCAACATGCCTTCGACTGTTAACAGCAAAGTTAACTTCTAGGAAACTGGAATTATGGAAGGATGTATGTAAACTGTAATAGGTTAATTTGGAGGTAAGGATTTTTGAGGTACCTCATCTGTTGGTGAGTAGCTATAATTGTTCAGCGCAATTTTATGTTGATGAATATTGATATATAAACATTTGATCTTTATCTTTATTATTCACTTGATAGACCGCACTAAACAGAAGTATTACGGCGGTGTACAATACAAATATTTGCTACAGAAAACAAAAGGAGGAAAGGAATGCTACTTACAGATAGGACAGAGACAGACTCTCATACAGTAGAAAGGATGACAGAGAGGAAGGATAGAGGATCGAGAGAAGGGATATGGACTATAACTCTGGAGGAGGGAGGTTGAAGGCATGGTGAAACAAATAAGTTCAAATCCATGTTAAAGACCTATTGTAGGAGGGTTCCAAGTAGAGTGCGGATGTGAGGGCGTTCCAGAGGGCAGGACTGAGGAAGATAAATGCAGAGTTGCAGGTAGTTTCTAGGTGAGCTTGAGAGGCAGAGGGAAGATACAAACGACTGGCGTGAATGGAACGGAGGATGCCGGGGGGGGGGGGGGGGAGGGTTTGTGTGTGTGAAGGTGAATGAGATCGGAAAGGTATTGGGGAGTGCCAGTGTGGCTGACTTTGTGGACCAAAATGAGTATTTCTAAATTGAATCCAGAATTTGATTGAAAGCCAGTGGAGGTGAATAAGCAGGGGGATGACATGGTCTCTGTATGTGGCATGGGTAAGAATATGAGCAGCAGTGTTCTGAAGCAGTTGAAGATGGTGTAACTGGTATTGGGGAAGACCAGCAAGTGACATTACAATAGTCAATGCCAGCAGTGACCAGGGAAAGGAGAAGTGTGGTTGAGGAAGGAAGAGGCAGAAAAGGCTGGATAGCGTGGATTTGTCATAAAGAATGAAAAGAATAAATAAGAGAGGAAAGCTGGTCCTGAAATGACAACAAAGAGTCAAGTGTAACAACCAGATAATGGATAGAAGGGACCAGGGGAATGGGGGTATCTGAGAGCGAGGGGGCAAGTGTAGGACAAGGGCTACTGAGAGAAAACCAAATGGCTGCTGTTTTGGAGGTGGTGAGGTGCAAGAAGTTGGCGGACATCCAGGAACTGATATGAGTAATACAGAGGCCTGATTTTGAGAGCAGATGGGCTGGTATGATCTATATTAGCATATGTAGTATTGCTGAACTGTTTATATTGTACATATCACTTATTTTGCTTCAATTTTATGTTGCAAAGGGGTAATTTTATAAGATGCACATAAATCATATTTCAGTAATTTAGGTGTATAACATAAGTGTTTGCTATTTTGAAAGCATGCGAGTTGGACCAATTGCATGTATTTTCACTATGAGTGTGTACAGGGGTGAAGCTTGGGCAGAGCGCAAATATACACATGCAAGTTATAAAATACTATAACTTGTGCGTATTCTTGCAAAATCTAGGCATGGGCATTTACACCAGAACTAGGGCTGGTATGAGTGCTCGCATCTAGACTTGCTACGCATATCCCACCACAATCTTATGCCCTATTCTATAAAATAAGTTATACATGCACTTCACTTTATAAAATAGATGAAAAAAGCCACATGTTAAAATGTGCATAAATCTAGTTGACCCTTATAAAATCACCCTCTAATCACTTTGGATCATTTTGCATGATGTGATTAATAAATGTAACAACTTGATTTGCTTCCTCCACTCAAAATTAGGCCCTAATCTCCTCTGGTTCTTTACTTATAGTAATTACTTCTCAACTCCTGAGCATTTTCTTCAGCTGCGGAATTGAAAAGATAGAGAGCCTCTTGTGAACGGCCACCTGCAGTCTGTAATCCATACACTGAGCCTTCAACACCAGTTTTGAGGAAATGGATCTAGTAGGATGCATTGAGCCTTCCCTACTGGTGAACTAATTACTCTAGTTGACATCTTCGCATGTCACAATCAGAGTCATCATGACTCTGTCTCAAGCACATATAGCACCTTATGGTTTTGAGTAATGGGCATCTTCCATTTGTATTTGAAACAGAGCTTGAAGCCACTAGGTCTGGTTCACAAACTTGGCAAGAAAAATCGAGGGTAAGATCTAATGAAGAAATACCCTCAATCATAAAGAGAATCTGAAGAGATGAAAAATTTCAGGCACGTAGCCTTTTGACAAAAGGCTACAAAAGTGTGGCTGAGGATAGCAGGAACGAAGAAAAATGTCATTAGAAAAGCACTACAACCCTAATTAGGATAACAAATATGTGGAATACTGAAACTAAAGGCAGAAATGAAAAATAAATCCCTCAAATGTCTTCAGGACTATGACAATTATGGTGAACAGATAGAATACTGGGGCGTATTGGGGGGAGGAGCAAGATCTAGCATGGAACTACTGTGCATGAGTGAAGAACAGTTTTTTACCTTTTCCAGAGAGTTCCGAAAGATTTATTTTCATTAAAACCAAGCACCATCTCATGACTCACTTATATAGATATGGCAAATTGCTGGTCTTCAGAGAAACTATTTGTCCTCTATCCTTAAATTTGAAGGGTCACCAAGAGAAAAAAAAAGTAAACATTTAAAGTTAGGTTAATTTTGCTAAAAACCGTAGTACAAATAACTTTTGCAGAAAAACACACTTGGCAATTCTTGGTACTTAATGTTGTTTCAAGATTTTTAAAGATCCTTTGTTTCTCAACATTATAAATTTAAATAAGGTCTACTAAGCTGTTCCTCATCAGGAAAGCATAGTCACTCACCTGTAACAGGTGATCTCCGGTAACAGCAGGAATTTAGTCTTCACATATGGGTATCGTTGGTACCGACGGAGCCTGCGCGGGAATGCTCCCCAACGTCCAATAGGAAAGCTTCTAGGAGCATCCAACAGTGCCTGCGTGCTGCCTTCCCGCCTTTCCCAATTGTCCCTCTCCAGTTGAGTTTAAAGCTGAGACAAAAGAGAGAGGGAAAGAGAGAAAGAGAGAGAGATAGAAAGATACAACTCCTAGGGGAGGTGGGTGGGTTGTGAAGACTAAATTCCTGCTGTTCCCGGAGATCACCTGTTACAGGTGAGTAACTATGCTATCTCCAGGAACAAGCAGGAATGTAGTCTTCACATATGGGGACTCCCTAGCTGCAGATGCCAGGGAGATGGCCCCAGAAAGCTGTGTGCCCTTGTGAAAGGGCTCCACTTCCCTCCATGGATCTCTGGCATCCTACTAGGGATGGTGGGTAGGAGTTGATTAAGTCTGGAACAGGTGTTGAAGAACAGCTTGACCAAACAAGGCATCCCGGCGGGAGTCCTTGTCTAAGCAGTAATGGGCTGTGAAGGTATGTACCGAAGCCCAAGTAGCTGCTCGACAGATGTCCTTGATAGACACAGAGTGAAGATGAGCCATTGAGGCTGCCATGGCTCTCGCATTGTGATCTGTGACATGGCCTTCAAGAGGAAGATTCTTACTCTCATAGGCAAAAGATACACACTGTGCAATCCAGCTGGACAGTGTCCTTTTGGAGACTGGAAGTCCCAAATGACTAGGATCAAAAGCAACAAAGAGTTGAGAGGATTTTCTATGTTGCTGTGTCCTTTGCAAGTAAAAGGCCAAAGCTCTTTTACAGTCCAAAGTATGAAGGTTCCTTTTTGCATTTGAGGCGTGAGCCCTTGGAAAGAATGTTGTTGTTAAGTGCCGTCGAGTCGGAGTCGACTCATGGCGACCCTCTGGATAGCTATCCTAAATTGTGTTCGGTCTCCAGTCAGGCGGCTAATGAGAGGAAATAGGTTGGAAAGAATACAGGAAGGTAAACCGCTTGGTTTAAATGAAAGAGCGAAACCACCTTTGGCATAAAGTGTGGATGAGTCCTAAGGACTACCTTATCATGATGGAACCTTGTATAAGGAGGATCAGCCACCAATGCTTGCAATTCACTGATGCGACGTGCTGATGTGATTGCAATGAGAAAGATAACCTTCCAGGAAAGGAATTTCAAAGAGGTAGTGGCTAATGGTTCAAAGGGCGGTTTCATGAGCTGCCCAAGCACCAGATTCATGTCCCATGCCACCGGTTGTGGCTTAATGGGAGGCTTCGTTAAAAGAGGGCCTCTCATAAATCTCGCTATGAGAGGATGAGAGGAAATAGGTTGCCATTTAGAGGCTTGAAAGAAGCTGCAATAGCACTCAAATGGACTCTCACTGAATTGGTCTTAAGCCCTGCATTTGTTAAATGAAGGAGGTACTCCAGTAATGATTCCAGAAGTATCACAAGAGGGTTAAGACCCTTCTGCGAGCACCATATGGTAGACCTTTTTCACTTAAATGCATAAGAGCGTCTTGTGGAAGGTTTCCTGGAAGCATGAAGGATATCCCTTATCTGCAGGGAAAGGTTAAGACCGTGAAGTTCTAAGCTTTCAGCAACCAGGCCCTGAGATACAGAGACTGGGGATTGGGATGCCACAGCATCCTGTCCTCTTGAGAAAGAAGATCTGTAGCAGATCCTAACCCCATAGGCGGAGCTTGAAAGAGATGTAGGAGCTGAGGGTACCACATTTGCCGTGGCCAACGTGGAGCTATGAGGATCATATGATCTCTGTCTCTCTGAAGTTTGAACAGGAGTCTTGGGAATTAGGGGAATCGGTGGAAAAGCATACAGAAAGTCCTGACACCAATGAAGGAGGAAAGCATCCCTGGCCTGACAACCTCGAGCAGGAATTCATGTCTATGTCTGGGGTTCCCCAAATTTGAAAAATTTGGGCCAACTGGTCTGCATGGAGAGACCATTCGTGTGGAAGCAGAACTCGACTGAGTCTGTTTTGAATGCCTGGAAGATACACCGCAAAGAGATGAATCTGATGCTCTCTGGCGAGGGCCCATAGTCGCAAAGCTTTGCTGCACAGCGACAGAGAGCCTGTTCTGCCCTGCTTGTTCACATAGAACATGGCTACCTGATTGTCCGTTTGAACTAGGACTGTCTTGTAGCTGAGCTGGGTGTGAAATACTCGAAGAGCAAGGAAGATTGCTCTGAGCTCTAGGAGGTTGATATGGAGATAGGCCTCCTGTGGAGTCCAGGTACCCTGGGTAGAGAGGCCTTGCAGTTGGGCTCCTCAACCCACCTCTGAAGCATCTGTTGTTAGAGTGGCTTGGGGTGGGGTTGCTGAAAAGGAGACCCCATCAGAAGGTTTTTGGGTGACTGCCACCATTGGAGGGACAAAATAAGGCGATCTGAGTTTGCTATTTTGTCTGACAGGCAACCTGACGCCTGAGTCCACTGAGTGGATAAGGTCCACTGGGCTGCCCTCATATGGAGGCGAGCATAAGGAACCACATGCACAGTGGATGCCATGTGGCCTAGCAACTGTAACATTTCCCGAGCAGTGAGGTGAGGTTTTAGCACTGCTTGGGAAGCTAACTGCACAATACGAAGGCAGCGGGGCTGTGGAAGGAAGACCCTTGTCTGTCTGGTATTCAGAAGAGCTTCTATAGACTCTAGGGATTGAGTGGGAGCAAGGTTGGACTGGGAAGTTTATGACAAGTCCCAAATACTGAAGGATGCGCATTGTGCGAGACAGAGCAACCTTGGCCTCTGGCTCTGAAGGGACTCGAATGAGCCAGTCGTCTAAGTAAGGGAAGACGAATATTCCCAGGGTGCGGAGAAATGCTGCTACCACAGCCATGCATTTTGTGAACACCCTTGGTGCAGAAGCCAGGCCAAAAGAAAGAACCCTGTATTGGTAGTGCTTCCCTTGAAACAGGAATCGAAGGAACATTCGGTGAGTTGGATGGATGAGCACATGAGTGTACGCATCCTTGAGATCTAGAGAACAAAGCCAATCCTGACTCCGAAGGTATGGCAGCAGAGTTCCTAGAGAAATCATTTTGAACTTCTCTTTGAACAGGAATTTGTTCAATTCTCTGAGGTCTAGAATGGGTCTGTGTCCTCCTGTTTTCTTTGGAATAAGGAAATGGGGGAGTAAAACCCTGTACCCCGTTGGGGAATGGGTACCTCTTCTATTGCTCCTTGAGCAAGGAGCATTGTGACTTCTTGACCTAACTGGTCGTTGGGAGAGGTTTGAGAACTGAACTGTCTTACTATTGTAGGAGGGGGCATGCTGAGGAAATGAAGCTTGTACCCCTCTCATACAATAGACAGAGTCCAATTTTCTGCTGTTATCTGACACCATCTGGGGGCAAAATGACATAACCTTCCTGGGATGGTGGAGAGTTCTGGGCCGTTCGGGGCCAGGAAGGCAAAGTTCTCTAGATAGGAGTCAAAGCCCCTGTGGAGGCTGAGTTTGCTGAGCCGGTTGATGCTTAGCTGCTTTTGGCTTCCTTTGTTGCCTAAGTTGTTGCTGCTATCCCTTTTGGGCTGACTGACCTGAACGATGTCTCTGCTGGGTATAGGAGGGATAAAACTTATTCTTCTTACTGAAGAATGGTTTCTTAGAGGATCTTTTCCTTGCAGGATCAGCTGTAGATTTGGAAATCTATCCAAAGTGATATTGTCAGCATCTATTTCATTAGCTGTTTCCTGCCAATTCTTGCCAAAGAGATTCTCTCCTGTGCAAGGTATATTCCCTATGCAAAGTATATTCCCTAGTTTGTCCTGTACCCAGATTTCTAAGTCAGATGCCTGGAGCCAGGCAATTCTACGTGCACCTATGGCAATAGCAGAAGTTCTGCTTATGCATTCAAAACAGTCAAAGGCTGCATGATTAACAAACTTGGAAACATCCTGAGCATGTTTAACAAGAGTAAGATAATCTTGCCTTTTATCATCAGGAAGGAGAGGGCACATAAGCTCTAAGTCTCTTGTGACTTCCTTAAGGAACATTCCCATATACAAGATATAGGAACTGATCCTAGCAGAAAGCATGGAAGCCAGGAAGGATCGACGTCCAAAGGCGTCAAGAGTCCTACACTCACGTCCTGGAGGATTAGATGCATGCCTTTTTGCACTCTTCATCTGTCTCATGGCTGATTCCACCACCATGGAATGGTGTGGTAATTGAGTCTTCTGAAACCCAGGACAAGGAGGAACTCGATACATGGGGTCGAGTCTTCAAGAATGAGGAGATGTGGTTAGAGGTGTTTCCCACATCCTTAACATAAGATCATGCAAGATCTCATGAATAGGTAAGGTAGATGCCTCCTTGGGAGCTTTAGGGTATTGTAGGATTTCTAATTCCTTTGTCCTAGGCTCTTTTTCAGGAGCCACTGTGATGGAACGACCTCGGGCCACATGTCGGATAAAATCCTGAAAGGACATATCCTCTGGTGGAGACATCCTACACTGAGGAGAAGAGGAATCCTTGTGAAGAAGAACTCCGGTATCGGCAGAGCCTTCGGAGTCTTCAGACTCATCCGAGGATTCGCAGTATCTCTGATCCGGGTACCGATCAAAGTCGGCATCGGAGTGGTCCGGTACCGACTTGTCAATGCCAGATAGAGATGTATGACTCGGTCCCAGTAGAATACCTGCCGATGTCGATGCAGTCGGTGCCAGTACCGCAGTCGGTGCCGGTACCGATTGACTTGTGCCACCAGACTGCCTTCAATAGCCAAGAATCTCTGGTCTATCGACGCTGCCGATGCTGGGTATTGGTGACGGTTAAAGCATCCAGAACCCCAGAGCATGGCACCAGTAGTTCTGCCGAGGTTGAAGCCTCGAGAGCATCCTGGAGCCCCGATAGTGCTTTGGAAGTCGAAGCCTCCCGCCGGGGCAATTTTGCTGGTGAAAGTCCCTCAAGGGCAACACCAGAGGCATCTCGATATTTAGAAGGAGATCTACCCTTTGAGGACCGGCTAGATTTATGTTTAGTTACTTGAGATCCATGGGAAGAGAATGAAGCCCTGGAGGACGTCGATGCCACAGAGGCTGCATCAGAGGGAAAAAAGGTGCTGAGCTTAGCAGCTCGGTTTTGCCGGCCCCTTTTTGATATCATTCTACAGGCAACACACTCTGAAATAGAGTGGTAAGGACCTAAACATTTGAGGCACCACTCATGGTGGTACCGCCACACTTAGAACACTTTTTAAAACCCGAAGAAGTATACGAAGGGAATTTTCTGCGGTGACAGGATGTGTGACCCGTCGGCTCAGCGGAAAACGAAGAACTGGAGAGGGACAGTTGGGAAAGGCGGGAAGGCAGCACGCAGGTGCTGTGGGATGCTCCCAAAAGCTTTCCTATTGGACGCTGGGGAGCGTTCCAGCGCAGGCTCCGTCGGTACCGATGATACCCATATGTGAAGACTACGTTCCTGCTTGTTCCTGGAGATAGCACAGTTACTTACCTGTAACAGGTGATCTCTGGGAACAGCAGGAATAAGTCTTCACATATGGGTACGTCGGTACCGACGGAGTCTGCGCGGGAACGCTTCCCAGCGTCCAATCAAAGAGCTTTTGGAAGCATCCCACCACGCCTGCGTGCTGCCTTCCCGCCTTTCCCAGCTGCCTCTCCTCAGTTAAGTTTTAAAGCTGAGACAAAGAGAGAGAGAGGAAAGGAAAGATAGATAGAGATACAACTCCTGGGGATGTGGGTGGGTTGTGAAGACTTATTCCTGCTGTTCCCAGAGATCACCTGTTACAGGTAAGTAACTGTGCTATCTCCAGGAACAAGCAGGAATGAGTCTTCACATATGGGGACTCCCAAGCTAAGATGCCTGGAGTCCCAGCATGTCATAGGTTGGAACATGCTATCCCCCACAACACCAGGCATCCCAAACAGAGCCTTGTGCAGGATCATATCCTGGGATAGGAATGGCAAGAGATCTTGCTATATCCAGGAGGAAACTCTGAAAAGAGGGATCCCCAACAGGACTCTCCCTTGGACAGGTTAGATCTGAAGAACTAGCCTGAGCATCGACAGAGCTATCCAGATATATAGGAATAGAAGATCCTGCAGAGTGCAGTGTGGAATGCTTAAAGGATGGTCGCCGGTACTGGCTGTCAGGAGCAGCGACCGTCATTACCACATTGTCCATGCCAGGTATCGACTCCAAGCTTGGTATAGAAGGGAGCGATCCTGTTGAAAAAAGCATGGCAGGAGTTGGCCACGATGCTACTGTGGATACCGGTACCGATGCCAATACCGGTACCGATGTCGGAGTCGAGCCCGACAGAGACATCGGAGCAGTCATCAGTGACCGTTGAATCGGTACCGAGGTAACCGAAAACCTCCAGGCGCTATCCTCGGTACTGAGCCACCGGTATCGATCAGTGTCGGTACCAAAGCGTATTGGTACCCAGTCGCCCAGACTAAAGATCGATTCCAAACTCGGCATCGAGGGCAGCTCAATCGGAGAGTCGGTACGCAGTCCTCCAGACTGGAGATCGATTCAAGACTCGGCATCGAAAGAAGCGAGGCTATCGATGCACATCTGGAGGGTACCGACGTCGGTGGTAGTATCGGTGCTGGTACCGATAATGGAAAGTCAGTCTGGAGTGTATCCACCGGTCCCGAAGGCACTGAGGATGCCAGATGACCATCCATGGTGAGGAGTGTCTCATCCAACACCAGTGCCGATGCCGGGGTATCCGTACTGCTCGAAGCGGCTGCCACCACCGGATACGGCTCAGGTATGTTCTGTGAGGGGTGAACCCCAGGAACAACCTGAAATCCCTGAAAGGCTTTGGAGACTGAAGACTCCCGCCGGGGTTTTGAAGCCAGTGGGCCCTCGAGGGCAAGGCCGGAGCCGTCTACATGTTGTGCATGAGACCTACCACTCGAGGGCTGGCTAGTCTTAACAGACTGTTTGTGGGTTACCTGATCCTGTGTGGAAGAAGAAGGGGACGGTGCCCCGAAGTTGGAGGGAAACCGTGTATCGAGGGAACCTCGATGTTGAAAACCTCTTCTCACCAAACTGTTGTCAGGACCCAAGCAGGTTAGACACCGACTTCGAGGGTCTAAAAATAAAGTTGTACCACCAGTCTGAACATTTCTTGGAGAAAGTGGCTGGCGGTTCCATGAAGGAAAAGAAGAGGCCTGAAGGCCTAAGAAACCGCAGGACACTATGAAGAAAAAATATCCCGTGAAAAAGGAAGATTTTACAAGAAAAGAAAAGAAAACACCGGCAGTACCGGTGGCGTCAGGAAGACAGCCGCGACCACAAGAAAACTAAAGAAATAAAACAAGAATTTTCTGCAGTGACAGGAGGACGTCCTGCCGGCTCCGCGGAAAACGAAAACTGAGGAGAGGCAGTTGGGAAAGGCGGAAGGCAGCACGCAGGCGTGGTGGGATGCTTCCAAAAGCTCTTTGGACGCTGGGAAGCGTTCCCACGCAGACTCCGTCGGTACCGACGTACCCATATGTGAAGACTCATTCCTGCTTGTTCCTGGAGATCCCATATAATCACACTAATTAATATCAAACATAAATATGGTATTTATTTATTTATGTGATTTTTATACCGCCATATCAAGAAGCATAGCAGTTTACATAAAACAATTGAATTACATTGAACAAGGTAGTGATGACATATAACTAACACAATCAGAGATATATACATGATTCGAATACCAGAAAACTATTTACAATTAGTCTGTTCTTGATGACTCGTGTGCTTTCAATATTATGCATTTTTGAAGAGATAATCAGAGCAATGCAATGTATTGTGGGATTGAAAGTAAGTAGAGAAATCGTGGAGTGTAAGGTGCTTGATTCTTCTCAAGGTTATGTCAGGTCAATTAGTTGGAGTGATCTCTGTTTGTCAAAAATGTTATATAAATAAGAAAGTTTTGAGATGTGTGCGGAAGGTGGAAAGATCAGTTATATTTCTGAGTCACTCTGGTAATGAGTTCCAGAGCATTGCAGAGAGATACTTGAATGCCCTGTTACTTGTGTATTGTTTTGTCATTCTGTAATCCAGGGGGAATAGGAGGGTGTTATTCATTGCCCCTCTTCGGTGTCGATCATTAGGGGTTTTTTTTGATAAGCTGAGATAGGGTGGGGGGGGGGGGCTAATTCTCTGGTGATTTTGAATGCAGTTTATATTTAATTCTGCTTTGCACAGGGAGCCAATGAAGGGTGTGAAGTATGGGTGTCATATGATCTGTACAGTGTGAGTTAGATATGATGCGAGCTGCCATGTGTTGTGCCATTTGCAAGGGGTGAAGAGTTTGTTTCGGTAGGCCCTGGAGGAGACTATTACAATAGTCAATATGTGGGATGATCATTACTTGCATCAATGATCTGAAGTCATTATTACTATTGACTAAGGGCTTCAGATGTCTTAGCGGGCAAATTTTATTATATATGGCTTTAGTTATGTTTTTAATGTGAGCTGTTTGTCTAAGGTAACACCTAGGTATTATACTTCATCTTTCACATCTAGAATGATTTCATTGAAAATGATGTTGCTTGGTGGTATGATTGACTGAACTGTAGACTTGAGAAGGTATATTTATAAGACATAGCAGTAAGCATCATAAAAGGTGCAAAGCCTTCTAAAACTTGTAGAATGTAAGAATAAAACAATTAATTTAACTGCAACAGTTGTTCTCCGAAGATAACACACTAATAGCCCAGTGGAAGTTCAACTCTAAGTGATGTCCCCATGGCCCTTTTATCATGCCCACACTTGTTCCTGCTGCACAGCTGTTCTGTGGGATTGGGAAGACATGCTGCATAAGCTGAAGCATGACCTTTTTTCCATCCCTGTACTTGTTCTAGGTGTATAACTGTTTTGTGGGACTGGCAGGAAGTGCTGCATAAGCTTTAGAATTCTTCTGCTGATGTGCAGCATTCAGAAAGTTTCAGCTACATAATCCCATGACTTCTGCACTGTTCTTCAGATGAATGCTGAGATAGCACAGTTACTTACTTGTAACAGGTGATCTCTGGGAACAGCAGGAATAAGTCTTCATATATGGGTACGTCGGTACCGACGGAGCCTGCGCAGGAACGCTCCCCAGTGTCCAAAAAGAAAGCTTTTGGGAGCATCCCACGCGCATGCGTGCTGCATTCCCGCCCATTTACTTCCCTCTCATCAGTTGGGTTTGTAGCTGAGACCGAAGGAGGGAAGTAGACAAATTAGAGAGAAAAAAGAGAGAGAGAAAGAACAACTCCTAGGGGAGGTGGGTGGGTTGTGAAGACTTATTCCTGCTGTTCCCAGAGATCACCTGTTACAGGTAAGTAACTGTGCTATCTCCAGGAACAAGCATGAATGAGTCTTCACATATGGGGACTCCCAAGCTAAGATGCCTGGAGGAGGCCCCAGCATGTTGCAAATCTAAGAATGAGCCATGCTTATCCCTCAAAACCTCAGGCATCCAAGGGATGGAGGGTAGGAGTTGAACTAGAAAAGAAAAAAGAGGTGCTGTGGAACAGCTTGACTAAACAAGGTATCCAGAGGGGAGTCCTTGTGTAAATCATAAATATTAGAAAAATATTGAGTTCCAATTTTCTAATGTGGATCTCACTCAAAAATATTGCAAAAATACTTGTTGAGGGTAATATGGGTCTGTGGTTGAGAGCCAGTACATTATCCTCAAAGAAATTCCATCAATGTGAAGTAGAGGGAAAAAAATAATTTTTGCAATACAGGAAGAGATGAGAAGCCCTCATGGCCAGAACTAACCCCAGAAGAAAATACCGGGGGAGTTCAATGAGGTTGGACTTTCGAGAAATAGCTAAAGCTTCTGTAAAGGCCAAAAACTGAACTTCTTGTCCTTGGAGCAGAATAAGGTCCTAGGAAAGAGTGGAGATAATCTGCCTGGTTTGGAAGGGGATAGGTCTTTAAGACCCCCTTTATTCCAATGAAAGACAAAGACATTTGTACTAGGCGTCGAGCCTTCAATTTCTTGAAGATCAGTAAAAGTCTTTCGTAAGTGATGTCACTTATGATGATGACCTTACATGTAGAGCTTCAGATGTGACGTAACCTAAAAGGTAATGGTAAAAGAAGGTATTTCCTAATTTACCATGGAAATTGGTTGTCCATTGAGTTTTATGGTATGCTGGGGCAGCATTAATATGGACAGTAAACAAATCTTTCAAAGTCAGATGTTGTATAGAGATTGACGCAATAACAAGAAGGATTAAGACCTACTTGAGAATACTGATGGAGAATCTCTGTCTGGTTAAATATGGAAGAACTATAGAGAAAGTTTCGTGGAAACTGGTATTATGTTCTTCACTTACAGGGATAGGACTAGACTTCTTGAAAAGATCTAGCCCCTGAAATAACCTGGTCTCGAGACGTATGTGAATGAGTGCAGAGGAGATCCTTAGTCTTAAGACAGCAAGTCTGGATCCTTCTATAATTTCAAATAGTAGCTGGAGAAAAAGACGCAATATAAGGGGATACCATGTTTGCCTCTTTATGAGGGTAATATGAGTATCATGTGTTCTCTTGTTCAACATAAGCTACCATGAAGTATAGGAAATTAGAAGGAAAGTAGTGAATAAGGACCAACTGCAGTGAAAAAAATGCATCCCTGTTGTGGAAGTTCCAGTGAGATGTGGAACAAACCAGGGAACTGTGCAATTTTCTACGCTTTCACGTGGTCTAAACCCTAGTTACCTTTTCTTAAATTTTAAGGAATATGGTAAGAGTAGGAAAAAACCAGTCATGTAGGAGCATGACTGGCAGGGTCTACCAGCTGAAGCCCTTCTTAACTATCTGGCAGCTACCTATTAGGAGTAGCTCTGAGGCTCTCTGGCAAAGGCCTACAGTTGCAGAGCTTTGTTGTAGAATTGTAGAGAGCATGTTGTAGGTTGCTTAGATCTGGCTGTTGAATTGCCAGTGTGCAACCTAATCTATTCTGTTGGAGCCAAAGTAGAATTGAAGGTGGCTAAGAATAGTAGACAGGCCTGATGCCTGCAACAATAAATAGTCCAAATGAGTTCTGGACCTCTTTTGGAATTATCTGTTATTAAGGCAGCATAAAAAGTTAGGTCCTATAGATTGGAGAGGACCGACAGACATAATTTGGAGTAGTGATACCCAATTTCTGCCGAAAAGCTGCCTTAAAAAATATATGAGAAGAAGATGAACCGCAAAGGGGGAGAAAACTCTGTATGGAAACTACTTACTGGAGTAGGTATTGAAGAAAATCCTATGGCTTACAGAATAAGCCCTCCAGTTGATTAGTAGAGACTGAATGTCTGGGCTAAGAGGAATAGAGAGTAATACAGAGTTGAGAAGACTTACAATTTGGTAAGTCTTTGAAGAGATAGGATCCCCTTGCAGTTAAAAGTATGAGATATCCTCGTACAGGAAACTATCAAGGTGAAGGGTATAGCTCACCCTGTTATTAGTTGTTAGTCCTCCTTTTGTTTTAAAAGGAGAAACCTGTTATCTCTGGGGTATGATAATCCTTAATAGCTCTTAGAGCTAGAAGGATAGATTTCTCTTGTAGCAAGAGATTCATGCCCAGAGTCGAGGACTGAGTCAATGTATGACTGATATCTCAGCATGGATAAGATGAATTTTAGGTGCTTCTGTTGAAAAGAAGTAGGCTCAAAAGTTCAAAACCTCACACAGAAAAAGTGAATAAAATATCAGAAACCCTGTGACTGCTGGGTTTGCTGAGCCTGTTGAGGTTTTGATTCTCTTAGCCTGGTGTGATGTTGCCCATCTTTGGAAACATCTGCATAATGGGTAGAAGATGGACAAAACTTTTTTCCCCTAGGGGGATAAAGCTTTTAAGGAGGTTTTTTATTAGCTGGGATAGAGGAAAGTTTTAACAATCCTCTGAAAGCAACAGCATCAGTGCTTAACTGATTAGCTTGAAATAGAGCCTCCTTGTTGAAGAGATTTTCACCAGTACAAGGAGTATTTCCCAGCCTTTCTTGTACCCATCTGTCCAAGTCTGAAGCTTGGAGCCAGGCTATGCGTCGTGCTCCTATGGCTATAGCAGAAGTTCTGCTAACAGACTCAAAACAGTCCAGGGAAGCACGATTAAGGAACCTAGAGATATTTTGAGCATGATTGACTAATAAGAAATAGTCTGCTTTTTTATGCTCTGGAAGAAAAGGGTTCAAAAACTTTAAGTTCTTTGTGACCTCTTCAAGAGATAATCCCATATAGAAAATATATGAGATAATTCTTGCTGAAAGCATGGATGCCTGGAAGCATCGATGTCCAAAGGCATCTAAAGTCCTAGACTCAAGACCTGGCGGATAAGAAGTGCTTTTTTGCACTCTTAATACGCCTCATTGCTGATTCTATAACAATAGAATGATGAGGAAGTTGAGTCTTTTGAAAACCTGGAGAAGGTGGCACCCTGTACATAGTGTCAAGTGTCTTAGAATGTGGGGATACTGTTAAAGGTTTTTCCCACATTCTTAATAGTAGATCTTGTAAGATCTGATGCAAAGGAAGCATGATCACCTCCTTTGGAATCCAGGGGAATTGCAGTGTTTCTGAATCCCCCGGTAGGGATTCTTTACCAGGTATAGAAATGGCAAGTAACTTTGCCATATCAAGCAGAAAAGCTTGAAAAGAAATCTTCCCCGAGGAGGACCCTCTAAAATGAGGGGTAAAGGCTAGACTTGTTGAAAAATCAGCCTTGGTACCGATGGATTCATCCCAGTCATTGGGAACGGAAGACTTGAAAGGATGAAGCATCGGATTTTCTTTAAAGCGATGTCTTCGGTACCGAATCCCCCATGCTAGAGATCGATTCCAGGCTCGGCATCGAAGGAAGCGAGTCTGTCGAAGCAAGCATGGACAGTACCGACACCGATGCCGATACCGAAGCCGATACCGATACTCGAGGAACGGTCTGCAGCAACTCTAGCGGTACCGAAGTAGCCGAGAGCACTAGACTACGTTCATCAGTGAGGAGTGTTTCATCCATCACCATAGCTGATGCCGGAGTGTCGGTACAGCTCGAAGCGGCCACAACCACCGAGCATGGCCCAGGTATGTTCATCGAGGTAAGAACCCCGGGAACAACCTGAAGCCCCGTTAATGCTTTGGAGCCCGAAGACTCCCGCCGGGGCTTTATTGCCAAAATGTCCTCGAGGGCAAGGCCGGAGCCATCTCGAAGCTGAGAAGGAGATCTACCACTCGAGGACTGGCTAGTCTTTACAAACTTTTGTTTGGTTACCTGATCCTGTGAAGAAGAAGATATTCTAGCTGGTGACATCAAGTGCAATGTGAACCGGGTATCGAGTTGTGCTCGATCCTGAAGACTTCTTCTGTTTGAGCTCCAACAGGAGAGACACTCCAGAGGGCAATGGTCAGGACCTAAACATTTTAGACACCAAGTATGAGTGTCTGAAAATATATCTGTACCGCCACACTTTGAGCATTTCTTAAGGATAGTGGCTGGCCTTTCCATAATGGAAGGATAGAGGACAAGTGGCCTATAAACCGTCAGGCACTAAACAGGAAAATATTTCTAAGAAAAGAAGAAATTCTTCTGTAAAAAGAAAGAAAAGCACCGGCGGTACCGGTGGTGAAGAGGGAAGGCAGACGCGACCACAAAAAACTAATTATAAAAAGAAGAATTTTCTGCGGTGACAGGAATACGTCCTGTCGGCTCCGCAGAAAACAGAAAACTGATGAGAGGGAAGTAAATGGGTGGGAAGGCAGCGCGCATGCGCGTGGGATGCTCCCAAAAGCTTTCTTTTTGGACGCTGGGGAGCGTTCCTGCACAGGCTCCGTTGGTACCGACGTACCCATATGTGAAGACTCATTCCTGCTTGTTCCTGGAGATATATGAATATACAGGTATTTACTCCAGGGGGAATTCTGGGCAAAAAAAAATTTAAATTCTGGAAAATTCTGCATACTTTTAATAGTAACATTTTTGTGCAGAATTCCCCCATCTTAAGGCCTAACTCCTTCCCTAAACCTGAAATTCCTCCTGCTTTTTCCCTCTTCAGATCTCTCTAGAACCATAGTTTCTCCTCAACCACAAGTCTTCCCTGCCACCCCCATTGTTCTCTCCCTCTAACTTCTAGCAAGACCCCTAATTCTCTCTCTAAGGTCTACCCCATGCACATACCCCAACCTGTTCTTTATCTCCCTCATGCACCTACCCTTATTTCTCTCTTACCTCTCCTTCATTCATTCCCCACCACATTCCACCCTAACATCACTCTTCCCCCCCCACCCGCCTCTCATTCTTCTTATAGCAGACCCCCAAGATTGCTCAGTCCCTCATCCCTATCAGTTTACTCCAATGCATATTCACAAAAGATTTAGCATAGTTACTCACCTGTAACAGGAGTTCTCCGGCGACAGCAGGAATCAGTCCTCATATATGGTTACGTTGGCGCCAACGAAGCCTGTGCGGAGCAAATCCCCAGCTTTCAAAAAAAGCGTTTGGGAGTTGCTTCCACGCATGCGTGGTCCGCTTCCCGCCCAAAGAGGCCATCTTGCTCAGTGAAATGACATAGCTAAAGACAGCAAAGAACAAAAAAAAACAGTAAATACAGGAGGACTGCAACTACAAGGGGAGGAGGGAGGGTTGTGAGGACTGATTCCTGCTGTCCCCGGAGAACACCTGTTACAAGTGAGTAACTACACTTTCTCTGGGAACAAGAAGGAAGTCAGTCCTCACATATGGGACCTCCCCAGCTACAGGCTACCAGGAACCCATAGCCAAAAAAGGCTCCCTCATCGAGAGCCGCGAGCAGCTGCCGTGGAGAAAACTCTCAATTGACAAGGAATTAGCACTCCGGTAGTTTGAACACAGAAGGGTCGGCGGGCAGGAGTTGACTAGACCTCAAAAAGGTTACGGAGTACAACCTGGCCAAAGGCACTGTCCCGTCGGGACTCCCTATCCAGGCAGTAATGAGCTGCGAAGGTATGAACCAAAGACCAGATGACGGCCCGGCAGATGTCTGCCAGAGGAATGGAGCGCAGATAAGCCACGGAGGTTGCCATGGCCCTGAACTTGTGAGCCGTGACATGACCCTCCAATGGAAGTTTCACTTCCTCATAGGCCCTGGCGATACAGTCCGCCACCCACTTGGACAGCGTGCGCTTGGTCACCGCCTACCCCGGTTTGCTGGGTCATAGGAAATTAAAAGCTGTGATGCTTTTCGGCAGTCTTGAGTATGGTAAATGTAGAAAGATAAAGTGCTCCTACAGTCTAGGGTATGGGGGACGGCCTCAGCACGACCAGTATGCGATCTGGGAAAGAAGGTAGGGAGGACCACCTCTTGATTGAAGTGGAAAGAGGACACCACCTTTGGAAGAAACTTGGGGTGTGTACGAAGCACTACCCTATTCTTGTAGAACCTGGTATAAGGCCTCTCCGCCGTGAGGGCCTGGAGCTTGCTCACTCTTCAGGCGGAGGTGAGGGCGACGAGGAACACCACCTTCCATGAGAGATAGCGGAGATGGCACGTAGCCATCAGTTCAAAAGGCGGCAGGGTGAGCTGCCCCAACACCACATTGAGATCCCATTTGGGCGCTGGAGGGCAGATCAGGGGCTTAGACAGGAGAAGGCCCTTGAGGAACCGGGATACTGTCGGGTGCGCCGAGAGTGGCTTCCCGTTTATCGGATGGTGGCTGGCCGCGAGGGCACTGAGATGTATTCTAATGGAGTTTGATTTGAGTCCCGAGTCAGAGAGGTGGAGAAGGTATTGTAGTACCATGACCACCGGGCAGTAGAAAGGGTCGGTTCCCTGAGCCGTACACCAGAGCGCAAACCTGCGTCACTTAAAAGGCATAAGCCCGTTTGGTAGACTTCTGTTGGCGGCCAGCAGGATATCCTCCACTTCCCTTGGAAGTAGGAGCAGAGCTCCTGGGAGAGGAGCCGTGAGCCTGTCCCCAGAGGGATAGGAGTCTCCACCGCTAGCTGTAGGAGGAGCGGGAACCACGGTGGCCGAGGCCATCGTGGGGCTATCAGAATGACCGAGGCTCTGCCGTGAAGAATCTTGAACAGGATCTTGGCGATTAGAGGAGTCGGGGGAAACGCATACAGGAGACACCCTGACCACAAGATCAGAAAGGCATCGGCGGCCACCCTGTTAGGATGTGGTTGCTGGGAACAGAAACGGTGCAACTGGTGGTTGTCCAGGCTGGCAAACAGATCCAGCCTCGGGTACCCCCCAGATCTGAAAGAGCCTGTGGGCCACTTTTGGGTCCAGCTGCCATTCGTGGGGCTGGAGCAGTCTGCTGAGCCTGTTAGCTAGCCAACTGCTGTGGCTCAGCAGGTACACTGCTTTGAGGAGAATGCCCTGCTGGACTGCGAATGAGCACAGGTCCATAGTTCCCAACAGAGGGCGCAGGACCCTGTGCCCCCCTGTTTGTTCACGTAGAACATGGCAACCTGGTTGTCTGTCTGGACTAGGACGGAGCTGTGGTTCAGGGATTTCAGGAACGCCCTTAGGGTAAGGCAGATCGCACGCAGCTCCAAAAGGTTGATCTGTTGTGCACTCTCGTCTGGAGACCAGACGCCCTGGGTGCGAAACCCCTCGCAGTGGGCTCCGTTCAGTTCAGGGACTGTGCCAGGCACCCAGTGACTCTGACTCTGACTCTGTCCTGGAAGCGCCCCATTGCCTGGGACCACTAATCCCTGAGGCACCACTGCGTAATTTACATGTGTAGGCGGGCATCTGGAGTGACATGGACTGTGGAGGCCATGTGCCCAAGGAGGCGCAACAGGAGTCGTGCCGGCACCAAAGGGTGGCGCTGTACCTTTTTGGCCAGTGTCATTAGCCTTTTTACTCTGTCAGTATGCAGGAAGGCCTTGGCCGGGAGAGTATCGATCCTTGCCCCGATAAATTCCAGCTCTTGAGACAGTTTCAGGCTGGACTTGAGGAAGTTGATTACGAAGCCCAAGTGCTGAAGGACCTGGATAGTGCATGCCGTGGCCTGCTGCACCTCGGGGGCCGAGATGGCCCTGATGAGCCAGTCGTCGAGGTAGGCGGAAGACGAAAATCCCCTGAAGCCTGAGAAAGGCAGCGACTACTGCTGGGCATTTCATGAATACCCTGGGGGCCGAGGCAAGGCCGAAGGACAACACCCGGTATTGGAAGTGAAGGCCCCCCACCACAAAGCGTAGGTATTGCCTGTGGTTTGGGTGGATTAGGATATGCGTGTAAGCATCCTTTAGGTCTAAGGAGCATAGCTAGTCTCCCTGGCGGAGGTAAGGCAGCAATGTTCCAAGGGAGAGCATCCTGAACCTCTCCTGCACCAGGAATCTGTTGAGGTTGCGGAGGTCAAGGATGGGCCTCAGGCCCCCTGACCTTTTTGGCATGAGGAAGTACGTGGAGTACAGCCCCCTGCCCATGAGATGATGGGGCACTGGTTCCACTGCTCTGTCCTCGAGAAGACCTGCCAACTCTTTCAAAAGAAGGTCCTGGTGAAGGGTAGGCCGGGAGGGCTCTCCGGGAAAGTAGTGCGGAGGCATTTTGGCTAGGCGAAGGAGGTAACTTTCCTTGCCTAGGCATCAGTGGTGATGGTTCCCCACCTGTGGACGAACAGGGAGAGCCGACCTCCTGTAGGCTGCCTGGCCTCACTGGAGAGAGGGACCATGCTGTAAGAGTCAAAAGCTTGCCCCTGGTTGAGCCGGGGTCGAAGCCTGGGGCTTAGGGGCCTTCTGCTTATGTGGACCATGCCCTTGCCCTTTGGCCTGATGCCCCTGTTGGGGTGCTGGGGAGGCCTGATAAGGGGGGTAAGCTCGGTAAGCAGCGGGTTTCCTCGGGTAGAAGGACTTTTTCCCTGAGCCCTTCTTTCGGGTAGGGGTCAAGGTCTTTTTAGAGAGCCTAGTCCTCGTCATGAACTCGGTCTCCAGTTCAGCGGTCTTTTCAGTCATGGGCTTGCCGAATAGGTTCTTCCCCCAGCATGGGACATCGATCAACTTGTCTCGAGGTCGGATGACTATAGCCAGGCTTGGCGGCGTGCACCAATGCCCGCTGTGGCTACTCTGGCCACCGACTCAAACCCGTCGTAGGCCGCTCGAGACATAAATTTGGAGCATTCACCGATGGCTCTGGATAGGGCCTTGAAGCACTGCAAGGGCTCCTCGGAGAAACCAGCCGAGAACCCGGTGATCTCTTTTGTTAGGTCTCTTATGTACATGCCCATGTACAGCTGATAGGCCTGGATTCGGCCATTCAGCATCACGCCCTGGTAACATTTTCAGCTGAGGGCATCCAAGGTGCAGGTATCCCTGCCGGGTGGTACCGAGGAGTGCGTCTTCTGACTTTTTAGTCGACGCATGGCTGATTCCACGACCATGGAATTATGCGGCAAATTGAGACTTTTGAAACCCGAGGCTGCGGCAGAGTTGACACATCGAGTCGAGCCACTTGCTAATCACCGGTGTCGATGCCGGTGTTTCCCACAGGCAGAGCATAAGGCGCTCTAGGATGGGAGGAATGGGCACCGTGAGGGTTTCCCGAGGAGGGGTCTCATATTGGAGGATCTTGAGTTCATCTGCTCGAGGATCCTCTTCGGACTCCGTTGGAAAAGCCAAAGCTTTGGACATAACTTGAATGAAATCTCAAAAAGCCATGTCCTCGGGAGGAGATCTCCTCCGAGGCTCCGACACCAGGGAATTGGAAGGAACATCCTGGTGAAGGCGAGTGTCCAGAGACACCTCTTCTGACTCCCAGACAGAGGCATCCGAGGAGGACAGGTGGCATTCCTCGGGCCCCAAGGGGTCGGGCCGCTCCAGCGCTTGTTGGCTTGCCAGTGACGATCTCCGTCCGGAAGAACGGGAGATCGAGCGGAACCTCGGCCGAGGATCTACTCAGGCCCATAGGGCTTCGAGGATTGGCACGGCCTCCGGGGTCGACTTCATCGTCGAGTTCCTGGTGGTCAGGGCAGAGGAACTGGATGTACCAGATACTAGTGCCCTTTGCTGCTTCAGGAAGGCAGTGATCCTTTGTTCCCAGGAATCCATCCTGGACCTGAGCTCAGGAGGTTCCGCAGCATCTGGCTTGGGCACCGATTCCCCCAGAGGCTCCTTCTGAGAGAGATTGATTGGACACTCCTTCCTCGACGCCTCAGGTTGATGCTCGGGGCTCCATGACCGGCCCCGTGAGAGACCTGGTCGTTCTGAACCATCCAGAGACACAGACGTTGAGGATTTTCTCCTTCTTTTGGGTTCCCTCAAGGGGGACCCTCTCTCCGAGGTCCCCCGACACCGCTTGACTTGGGAGCGCTCCTCCCGGGGCGTGGAGGCCTCGGACAAGGTCCTGGCTTTCGAAGGCATAGGGGAATCATGGAAAATTCTTTCATGCTGCTGCTGGCAGTTTTTCAGGGTCTTCGAAGACATAAGTTTGTAAGGGCCACAAACAGCCGGGTCATGGTCCGGGCCGAGGCACCGGAGGCAGCAGTCGTGCGTATCAGTGAGGGACATAATTTTTCCACACCTGTCGCCCTTTTTGAACCTGCTGGTAGCCATGGAGAGAAAAAAGCCCCCAGCAAGGTCGAAGACCTTTAGGGCTGCCAGCGAGGGAAAAACAAGGGCGGGAACACAAAAAAAGAAAAGGAAAAGGAGAGCTGACCCGATACCAGGGGGGGGGGGGGGCAGGAAGGGTACTGGTGCTAGCCGAAAGAAAAAAAAACTGCCAAAAGGCAAGAAGAAAAACACTTTTTCTGGGACAGAGAACAGACTACGTCTGAAGGGCTCCGTGGAAAAATGAAGACTGAGCAAGATGGCCCCTTTGGGCGGGAAGCGGACCACACATGCGTGGAGGCAACTCTAGAATGCTTTCTTTGAAAGCTGGGGATTTGCTCCTCGCGGGCTCCGTTGGTGCCCACGTAACGCATATGTGAGGACTGACTTCCTGCTTGTTCCCGGAGAACTAATGTGTTATATATGAGGTGAAGGATGTGAGAGGGTGAAAAGTAGAGGGTGAAATAAGGGAAGAAAATCCTCCATCCATTCAAGGAACAGAAAAAAGTCAGGCCTGGTTCATCCTTCCAAAAGTCCCCACAGTTACCTACCACAGCTTGCTGCCCTGATAGCTTGTCACCCAGTGACACCTCTGCCCCCCAGATATCCCTTTTTTAAAGTTGTATAGTCCCAAATCTATAAAGTCACTCACATTTTTCCCATACACTAACAGAGCCATGTTGCATGCTCTGCAGTTTGCGCCATACCAATAATTTTCTTTGACCCCCCCCCCCATCACTCACACCATCACCCTCACTCATATTAGCCACCTACACTCTAATACCCCTCATATGAACATAAGGTATGCCATACTGGGTCAGACCAAGGGTCCATCAAGCCCAGTATCATGTTTCCAACAGTGGCCATTCCAGGTCACAAGTACATATCAGGTTTCCATAAAGGTATATGTATTCCCCCAACTTCGCTACCATCAACTTGAATCACTCAAATTAACTCCCTAAAGGAGTTAAACTTATGCTGACGCTTAACTGTGCTAGCCACCAGAGCCACAAAAAAAACCTCTAGAGCCTTGCTATTCCAACCTGCCCAGCACTCTTAATTTTGTAACAATCAGTTGCTTCACCTCAGACTCCTGCATACAGATCACGATGTGCTGAGCCTAAGGCTCTATGCACCCATTTCAGATGGAAGTCCAGATCTGCCCTCTCTGCCGTGATCACATGGCACACAGATGTACGTGGCCGAACACTGGGCTGTAGCTGCACATCAGGCTGTGGTTGCGAGCCGTTGCATGTCGAGCCACAGATGCACATCAGACTGCAGCCTTCTTCTCTGTCATCCTAGGCCCAAACTGATCATTGGAACCACATGAGCATCCATAGTTATGCAGTTGCAATGAATAGTGGGGCCCAGGATGGCAGGAGGAGGATGACATAGCTGCACATGCAGGCAATAGACACTTCCTCACATTTTCAGCAGGGAGGGGAGAGGGATCAGGAGTTGCCAATGCCTGTACAGAATTCTGTGTAGATGGGAATTCTTGGGGAATTCCCCCAGGTGTAAGGTATTGCATATGTTAAAGTTATAGAGAGCCTGCAGAGCCAGGGCACTAAGAAGGGAGGTGGGGGAGGGGAGAGAGGACGTGAGTAAATGACCAGTGAGAGGTAGGGAAAGGGTTGAGTGAGTGAGCAATAAGGAATAAGAGTGAAGAGGTAAGAGTAAGCAGTCAACCTTTCTCCAAAAGACAACCACGTCTAATACAGTCAAGATGGGATAATAGTGATGGTCCAAGTAAGTCTGCCTTGCTACCCTGATTTGCACCAGCCTAATGTTATTTCCAAGTTGTCTTACATTCAAACTTTACTTATTTTATTTTATTTATTTGTAGTTATTTACCACACAGTTAAAACGGCTCCTTGCAGTGTACAACCAAAGCACGTAAAGCATAGTTACTCACCTGTAACAGGTGATCACTGGGAATAGCAGAAGTCAGTTTTCACATATGGGTGATGTCGGCACCGACGGAGCCTGCACGGGAACACTAACACAGCATCCAATAGGAAAGCCTTTGGGAGCACTCCACTGCACCTGCGTGCCTGCCTTCCAGCCTTCCCAACTCCTCTCCTCAGTTGAGCTTGTAGCTGAGAGGAAGAGAAAAAAATAAACAAGCCCTACAACTTTTAGGGGAGGAGGGCGGGTTGTGAAGACTGATTCCTACAGTTCCCGGAGTTCACATGTTACAGGTGAGTAACTACACTATATCCAAGAAGAAGCAGGAATAAAGTTTTCACATATGGGACTCATTAGCACCCAAGTATGAGACTGGTAATAGGGGGAGAACAGTGATCCCTGAGACCAAAAGCTTGTAGCCGAAGAGTCTGGAAGAGTTGTGGGCCATTGGACTTGATTCCAGGAGGTGATACTTCCCCAATGATACCCTGGTCTCTTGTAGACGTCCAGGACGGAGGGTATGAGTTGAGTTTAAGTCCCAAAGAGCTACTGGAATACAGCTTGGCCAAAGACAGTGTCCCGGCGGAAGTCTCTGTCCAGACAATAGTGTGCAGCAAAAGTATGAATGGAGGACCAGGTAGCTGCCCAACAGATCTCCTCAATGGATACTGAATGGAGATTAGTTAAGGAGGCTGCCATAGCCTGCATATTATGAGCAGTGACATGACCTTCCAAAGAGAGTTCTGCTTGTGTACAAGCAAAAGAAATACAATCTGCTATCCATTTGGAGAGAGTACATTTTGTCACCAGTAGGCCTAGGTGACTAGGATCAAAGGAAATAAATAGTTGAGAGAATCTTCTGTGATCCTTAGCTCTATCAAAGTAGTAAGCCAGCGCTCGCTTGCAGTCTAAGGTATGTAGTGCTGCTTCAGCCTGAGATACATGTGGTCTAGGGAAGAAAATCAGGAGGATTACAGACTGCTTAAGATGAAAGGAGGAGACTATCTTTGTAAGGAAACGAGGAGGGATATGTAGAATCATCTTGTAATGGTGGAACCGGGTATAAGGCGGATCAGACAACAGAGCCTGCAGCTCACTGATGCGGTGAGCTGATGTGAGGGCAATGAGGAAGATTACCTTTCAAGGTAGAAACTTCAGTGACGTGGTGGCTAAAGACTCGAAAGGAGGCTTCAGAAGTTGAGTGAGAATCACAATGAGATCCATGGTCACTGGAGGTGGCTTAATAGGTGGCCTGGACAGCAAGAGACCCCCGCATGAAGCGTGCTACTAAGGGGTGTGAGGAGATAGGCTGTTCATCCACTGGTCTGTGAGAGGCCGCAATGGTACTAAGGTGAACTCTCACTGAGTTAGTTTTAAGACCTGTTAAGGATAAGTGGAGGAGATATTGTAGAAGGGACTCCACCAGGAAAAAAAAAAAGCAGTCAATGTCCTTTAGGGAGAACCAGAGGGCAAACCTATGCCATTTGAAGGCATAAGATCACCTGGTGGAACCTTTGTGTAATGCAAGGACATCTCTGACTGCCTGTAACAGGTTGACATCAGCAAGCACTCTCGCTTCAGCAGCCATGCTGTCAGGTGTAGGGAGTGAAGATTCGGAAGCAGGAGCGTCCCGTGTTCCTGGGAGAGATCAGGCGCAAATCCCAGGCTGAGGGGTTGAGTCTGCGCAAGGCGAAGAAACAGGAAACCACAGTTGACGGGGCCAAATGGGGGCTATCAGAATCATCAAGCCCTTCTCGGCCTGTAGTTTAAAAAATGTTTTTGAGTATCGAGGGGATGGGTGGGAATGCGTAGAAAGCGTGATTACTCAGCTGTAACAGTGTTCTCTGGGGACAGCAGGAATCAGTCCTCACATATAGGTGACAACAACGGAGCACCCATGGAAGCATCTCCCCAGCTTTCAAAGAAAGCCTTTCGGAGATGCACCATGCATGCGTGGTCCCCTTCCCTCCTAAGGGTGCCATCTTGCCTCAGTCTAATGACATAGCTAAGACGGCAAAAAATAAAATATGGTAAAGAATCAACTCAAAGGGAAGAAGGGAGGGTTGTGAGGACTGATTCCTGCTGTCCCCGGAGAACACCTGTTACAGGTGAGTAACAACGCTTTCTACGGGAACAAGCAGGAAGTCAGTTCTCACATATGGGACTCCCCAGCTACAGGTTACCAAGAACCTCTAAAAATGCCATGGCGACCTGCAAAGGATGAGCCATGATTAGCAGCAGTTGAGTCCCTACTGAGAGACTCTTGAAAGACCAAAGTGCCTGGCAGAGAACCAGCATTCTGATAGGCTAAACACAGAAGGGTCAGAGAGCAGGAGTTGCCTACACCCCAAAGAGATTACAGAGTACGGCCTGCCCGAAGGCACTGTTGGCACTCCCTCTCCAAAAGTGAGCTGCAAAGATATGTATCGCAGACCAGGTGGTGGCTCTATAGATTTCCGTCATGGGGACAAAACGCAGATTTGCCACAGAAGTAGCCATGGCCCTGATGCAGTGCGCCGTGACCTTCTGGTCCAGTGAGATCCCCGCCTGCTCAGAGGCGAGGGTAATGCAATCCACCACTCAAGCAGACAGAGTTCGCTTAGTCACAGGGAGCCCCAACCGACTGGGGTCATAGGATATGAAAATATATTAATTTATTTTATTTTTATTTGAAGTTTTTATATACTGCCCCTTACAGATATCAAGGGCGGTTTACAATTAACATAAGAGAACTTTTACATAGAACTTGTGAACTGAGCTAACATAAAGGTTACAAAGAACTGAGAGATAGGAAATACAGGTTTAATCATTCTTATTTACAATAATTTAATAAACATATTTACAATGCTGTATGTACAATAGGTTAGCATCAGACAAATGAAGCTAAAGGGATGGCAGAACGTGATGAATTGCACGGGTCGAGATTTAATTGATTTGTGAGCTGTTATGTTGGATAGATTTTGTTCTTATTTTCTGGTTACCAAAATGTTCTATGAAAAGACAAGTTTTCAATTCCTTCTGAAAGTCTTTAAGATCTTTTATGGCTCTAAGGTTATCTGGGAGGGCATTCCAGAGGATGGATGAAAAGCAGGAGAATGCTCTGTTGTTTGTCAAATGATTTGCTTTGCGTTAATTATGTGGTACTATCAGGGCATTTTTGCTACATTCTCTTCTGAGTCTTGCAGAAGATTGGAAGTTAATAAGCAAGGACAGGAATGAGGAAGCTATTTCCCTAATGATTTTGAAGGTGATGATTAGAATTTTGTATTTTATTCTGCTTAATATCGGTAGCCAATGCAGTTCATATAATATAGGGGCGTTGTACTATTTATCTTAAAAATGATTTGTGCAGCCACATTTTGGAGTTGGTTAAGAGTCTGTTTAGGGACGCCATGTAAGATACCGTTTGCGAGTCCAGGTGAGGCGTGATCATTGCCTGGAGTACAGTGCGGAAGTCATTGTTGGTTAAGAATGGCCTGAGTTGTTGCAGTAATCACAGTTTGTAGAGTACGGTTTTGGTGGTTAGTTTTATGTGGGCGGTCAATGTTATATTATGATCCATTGCAACCCTTAAATACTTTGCTTCGTTCTTCACTTTTATGTCCACATCCATTATTTTTAGTGCTGGTGGAGAGGTAAAAGAGGTGGAGAGGTAAAAGGTGGTTCCTTGTTACAAATAGGATTTCAATTTTGTTGCAGTTAATATGTAAGTCCTGTTGTTGTAGCCAATTTATAAATTCAGTGAGGCATGCTGTAAGTTGCAGAAAATTGTGATTCATAATGTTTATTGGGCGATAACACATTATGTCATCCACAGAAATGAGATATGCTACTTTAAACTTCTTAATTGCAAACAAACCAAACATCCCTACGTGTTTTGGCCGACAGGCCTTCTTCAGGGGGAAACAAAGCCTCAAAGAGACAAAAGACAATATTAATAAATAATAATAATACAGATACATATAAATATCGATCAATAAATAAATAGTGAATACATAAAACAGCAAATTAAATGAGCAAAAAATAAATAATAGAGAACAGCATAAAAAGAAAATGTAAAAACACAAGATAAAAACATGAAAAATGATCATAACTACATATCATGATACCTATATAAACAATGCTGTTAAAACCAAGACATAGACAACTGACTGTTCTAATGCATACAGATGTGTATAGAGCAAGAACGCAAGACTGATAAACAAACAGATTAAAACTAACCAATGGGCAAAAAATTACGCCCTACTATAATTTTATCTTGAATGTAAATCAAAAGACAAAAAAATAAGAGTAACATTGAGATAAGAGCAATACCTGGTTGACAAAATAACTTATTTGTTACACCACTGACAAGGAAGTAGTTACTACAATGGAACAATCTGTTGAGAAATAGTAAAAGGGATTATACAATAAGAGGATTCTGCATAATATTAAAGCGGCAAACAGAATTACCATGTGCAGGCAGAATCTACATATACAATAAATAGCCTGTCCTAATAAATGAAGGACATGCAAGCCTTCTTCTGGGTAAAATGAATCCCATGGACGGATACCTATCTAAGCGCTGTATCAATGAGTGGAGGGTGTCCAGGGAGATAAAGTTTCTAGATGAAATAAATGACTGCTTCTTGGAGCAGCTGGTTCATGAACCGACCAGAGGGGAAGCCATTTTGGATTAGTCCTTAGTGGAACACCAGATCTGGTGCAAGAGATAAGGGTATTGGGGCCACTGGGCAATAGTGATCACAGCATGACTGCATTTGATTTAATTAATGGAGGAGGGATGGTAAGGAAATCCCTTTCAAAAGGGAGACTATGATAAAATGTGGAAAATAGTTAAGAAAAAACTAAAAGGAGAAGTTGCAAAGGTTAAAGACTTACATCAAGCTTGGGGGTGTTTAAAAATACTATCTTGGAAGTCCAGACCAGCTGTATTCCACGCTTTAAGAAAAGTGGAAGGAAGTCCAAAAAACTGGCAGCATGGTTTAAAGGTGAGGTCAGAGAGGCTGTTGTTGCCAAAAAAGCATCTTTCAGGAAATGGAAAAAAGAGCCAAATGACGAAAATGGGAAACAGCACAAGCACTGGCAAGTTAAATGCAAGGCATTGATAAGGCAGGCAAAGAGGGAATTTGAGAAGAAGCTTGCTGTGTAAGCAAAAATGTGTAATAAAGACTTTTTTAAGCACATTTGTAGCAAAAAACTGAGTCAGTTGGACCATTAGATGATAGAGAGGTAAAAAAGAGCAATAAGAGGGGACAAGGCTATAGCAGAGAGACTGAATGAATTCTTTGCTTCGGTCTTTACTGAGGAAGATGTAGGGATGTTACCCATGACTGAAGTGGTATTTAAAGGTGATAATGCGTAAGAATTGAAAGAAATATTGATACACCGGTAAGATGTATTACAACTATTTGATAAACTGAAGAGTAGCAAATCACCTGGACCAGATGGTATACAACCAAGGGTGTTGAAAGAACTGAAATTTGAGATTGCAGACCTGCTATTAGTAATCTGTGAACTATCATTAAAATCATCTGTAATACCTGAAGATTGGAGGATCGCCAATGTAACGCCAATTTTTAAAAAGGGTTCCAGGGATGATCAGGGAAACTACAGACCGGTGAGCCTGATGTCAGTACCGGGAAAAATGGTAGAAACCATCATAAAGAACTAAATTACTCAACATGTAGATAGTCATGACTTAATGGGAGACAGCCAACATGGCTTTAGACATGGAAGATCTTGTCTTACTAATCTACTGTTTTTTTGAAGGTGTGAATAAACAGGTAGACAAAGGTGAGTCAGTTGATATAGTGTATCTGGACTTTCAGAAAACCTTTGACAAGGTTCCTCATCAGAGACTTTTGGCACAACTAAAAAGTCATGGGACAGAAGGCAGTGTACTATTGTGGATCAGGAGCTGGTTAAAAGACAGCAGAGGGTAGGGCTAAATGGTCAATTTTCCCAATGAAAAAAGGTGAATAGTGGAGTACCCCAGGGATCTGTGCTGTGTCCGCTGCTTTTTGACATATTCATAAATGACCTGAAAAAGGGAATAATGAGTGAGGTTATCAAATTTACAGATGACACAAAACTATTTAAAGTTGTTAAAACCCAAGAGGATTATGGAAAATTGCAAGAGGATCTTGATAAATTCGAAGACTGGGCATCAAAATGGTGGATGAAATTTAATGTGGACCAAGTGCAAAGTTATGCACCTAGGAAAGAACAAACCATACTATGGTTACATGATGCAAGGTTCCACATTGGGAACCACCACCTAGGAAAAAGATTTAGGCGTCATCGTGGATAACTTGTTAAAACCCTCCGCCCAGTGTGCTGCGGCAGCCAAGAGAGCAAATAGAATGCTAGTATCATTAGGAAAGGAATGGAAAATAAACCAAAGGATATTATAATGCTTCTGTATCGTTCCATGGTGCGACCGCACCTCGAATACTGTGTGCAATTCTGTTCGTCGTATCTTAAAAAGTATATAGTGTTATTAGAAAAGGTACAGAGAAGAGCCACCAAAATGGTAAAGGGGATGAAAGGATACTCCTATGAAGAGAGGCTAAAAAGGTTAGGGCTCTTCAACTTGGAAAAGAGACAGCTGAGGGGAGATATGATAGAGGTCTATAAATTAATGAATGGAATGGAACAGGTAAATGTAGATAGATTGTTTACATCATCATAATATAAAAAGACTAGGGGACATGCAATGAAGCTACAGGGTAACCTATTTAAGATTAATAAGAGAAAATATTTTTTTCACTCGTGTAATCAAACTCTGGAATTTGTTACCGGAGGATGTAGTAAAAGCTGTTAGTGTAGCTGGGTTTAAAAAAAGGTTTGGACAAGTTCATGGAGGAAAGGTCCATAAACCATTATTAAGAGGTACACGGGATATCACTGTTTGACCCAATACAAGCATTGAGGAACTTGTGTCTTTTGGGGAGACTGCTAGATACTTATGACCTAGATTGGCCATTGTTGGAAACAGGATACTGGGCTTGATGGACCTTGGTCTGACCCAGTATGGCATATCTTATGTTCTTATGATATTTCCCTAGAGTATATAAAACGCCAAATCGTGTATATATTTGTAAGTGTGTGCCAGTGTTCAAAGGAAACTTTAATAGGACAATGTTGCAACTGGACAGAGTGCCGATGTGAGTAAACAAAAAGGACTACAGTGTGTCGTAGTATATTTATACTGTATGGAAGAAAGAAATACCTTTAAATTGTAGATCAATCCACAAACCTGAAATTGAAGACGGAAAACATTCTTTCTGTCTCTCTCAGCAACATGGAATAAAGGCACTAAAACTGACACATATAACGCCATGAAATCACGGCAAAATAGTTCAAAGGGCACTCGGTAGGATTTACCTGGTCCTACAGCCCCATCAGATTTCACTTTTGACCACTGTTGTCGAAGACAGATCGGGTACGCTGTTTTTAATCTTTCTCATTTCTCTCACATATTTTACGTTTTTTTAATTTGATAATGCAAACATGGTTTAGCTGCCCATGCTGTCTTTCTAAAAAATCTCCTGGCGTTATAACATTTTCTTTATTCCATTGCTTTAATATCTTTGTGGCTGGTTCTTTTAAAAGGACTAATGACATTACACTCATTTCCACTGTTTTAGGTTGAGAAGTGTTCCGGATCCCTTTTAACTGTTTTAATATATTTTAATAAATATACATTAGAATGTAGAGGTCTTTTCCACCTCTCCTGAAGGCATATTGAGGAGTTCTTGATATACATTCTTTATCTTCTTTTCCCACCTTGTAGATCTCGTAAAGAATTCCTGATATCAGGGGCGGCCCAAGGGGGGTGCGGGGCCATGTGCGGAGACTCGGTGCGGGGCCTCATTTGCATAAGTGGCCTTATTTGCATAATGCTAACATTCATTAAGAGACATGTTTACTAAAAGTTAGTGTGTGTATGGATAAAGACAGACTAAAAGATTTCTACATTACTATAATCCAGTGCCAACCGCCAGGCACATTAGGAACTACTACAAACACTGCCCATTTAGAACCCATAGCAAACCGCCGTATCCTAACAGCACTACCAGAACTCACAAAGCACCATACCCTACCTATCAAAAGGCAACACTGCAAATATTAAACCAATACATTTCAGAGAAAAACAATACATGACCTACTGGGGAAAGAGAACAAGTGGCAATGTCAAATAGGAATTACATAAACAGAATACCTCAGCTCAGTTACACATGCAGAACATAGACCATCACCAAACAAGGAATCACAATTTAGAAACAGGAAGGCAATAATTAAACTGGGAACCCCAAAAGCCAAACTTGGAATGTACAACAACTGTAGAAATAAAACTATAAATTAATTTCCTCTTGTACCAAACAAAGCGCAGACGTTAATGATGCACATTTCCCAGAGCTTTCATATTCCAGTTAATAAATTCAAAATAAAGAGATATCTTTCTACCTTTTGTGCATTTTTTTCCGGTTGCAATTGCTCCAGCCACTTTCTTCTGGTTTCTTCATGTTTTCTGCTAACTCTCCATCATCTGCTGTCTCTTCTCTCTTCTAGTTTTTTTTTCCATTCTCTCTCTCTCTACATCTGCTTTAACATACTAATCTTTCTCCTTTTGCTCTTTCCTCATTCCTATTTCATCCACTCACATTTTACCCCTCCATCCTCAATCCCCACTTACTCTCCCAATACCCAGCTAAGTGTAGATTTTTTACCCCTACCACACAAAATATTTTTCCCCTCTCCATTTTACTCTCCCAGCCCCATCCCATTCTAATCCTCCCCTAATCCTCCCCCAACATCAGCTCCCTTCTAGTTCCAGTCTCACCCAGCATCCATTCCCTTCTTGTCCCTGCATCAGCCCATTTCCAGTCCTAGCCCCCCATCAGCCCATTTCCAGTCCTAGCAACCCCCCAACCCAATACCAGTCCTAGCCCCCCCCCAATCAACCCACTTCCAGTCCTAACCCCCCCATCAGCCCACTTCCAGTCCTAACCCCCCCATCAGCCCATTTCCAGTCAGCCCCCCATAGCCCATTACCAGTCCTAACCCCCCCCCAACAGCCCACAGCCCATTACCAGTCCTAACCCCATCAGCCCACCTCCAGTCTTAATCCCCCCAGCCCATTTCCAGTCCTAGCAACCCCCAACCCATTACCAGTCCTAGCCCCCCATAGCCCACTCCCAGTCCTAATCCCACCAGCCCATTACCAGTCCTAAGCCCATCAGCCCACCTCCAGTGTTAACCCCCCCCATCAGCCCATTTCCAGTCCTAGCCCCCCCATAGCCCATTACCAGTCCTAACCCCCCCCCCAACAGCCCACAGCCCATTACCAGTCCTAACCCCATCAGCCCACCTCCAGTCTTAATTCCCCCCAGCCCATTTCCAGTCCTAGCAACCCCTCCAACCCATTACCAGTCCTAGCCCCCCATAGCCCACTCCCAGTCCTAATCCCACCAGCCCACTCCCAGTCCTAATCCCACCAGCCCATTTCCAGTCCTAATCCCCCTCACCCAATTTTCAGTTTAAGCCCTCCCATACCCCATTACCAGTCCTAACCTCCCCATCAACTCACTTTCAGTCCTGATCCCATCAGCCCATATACAGACTTAGCGCCCCCATAGCCCATCACCACTCCTAACCCCCCCAGCCCCCCCATAGCCCATCACCACTCCTAACCCCCCCCCAGGCCCCCCCATAGCCCATCACCACTCCTAACCCCCCCCAGGCCCCCATAGCCCATCACCACTCCTACCCCCCCAGTCCCCCCATAGCCCATCACCACTCTTAAACCCCCCCAGCCCCCATAGCCCATCACCACTCCTAACCCCCCCAGCCCCCCCATAGCCCATCACCACTCTTAAACCCCCCCAGCCCCCCCATAGCCCATCACCACTCCTAACCCCCCCCCAGGCCCCCATAGCCCATCACCACTCCTAACCCCCCAGTCCTCCCATAGCCCATCACCACTCTTAAACACCCCAGCCCCCATAGCCCATCACCACACCTAACCCCCCCAGCCCCCCATAGCCCATCACCACTCTTAAACCCCCCCAGCCCCCATAGCCCATCACCACTCCTAACCCCCCAGCCCCCCCATAGCCCATCACCACTCTTAAACCCCCCCAGCCCCCCATAGCCCATCACCACTCCTAACCCCCCCAGCCCCCCCATAGCCCATCACCACTCTTAACCCCCCCAGCCCATCACCACTCTTAACCCCCCCAGCCCCCCCATAGCCCATCACCACTCTTAACCCCCCCCAGCCCCCCATCGCCCTTCCCCACTGTTACCCCCCCAAGCCCCACATAGCCCATCAACACTCCTAACCCCCCCAGCCCCCCCCTAGCCCCTCACCCCTCCTAACCCCCCCACCCCCCCCATAGCCCATCACCACTCTTAACCCCCCCAGCCCATCACCACTCTTAAACCCCCCCAGCCCCCCCATAGCCCATCACCACTCTTAAACCCCCCCAGCCCCCCATAGCCCATCACCACTCCTAACCCCCCCAGCCCCCCCATAGCCCATCACCACTCTTAACCCCCCCAGCCCATCACCACTCTTAACCCCCCCAGTCCTCCCATAGCCCATCACCACTCTTAACCCCCCCCTGCCCCCCATAGCCCATCACCACTCTTAACCCCCCCAGCCCATCACCACTCTTAACCCTCCCCCAGCAGCCCCCCATAGCCCATCACCACTCCTAACGCCCAGCCCAGCCCAGGGAAATTTTTTTAAAAAAAGAAGTTGTCTTCTCCAGCAGCCGGGGCCGCCGCGGCAGAATCGAGTGTGCCGCGGGGCCCCCCCTGCCCAGCAGAGCCTGCCCTCCCGAGCCTGCCCTCCCCGTTATCACCTGTCTTCGCAGCTCTAATCACACGCGCCGGCTTTCAGAGCGCGAAAGGGCTAGTTTCCCTTTCGCGGCTCTGTTAAGCCCGCGGGGGCTGATGGGAACTTCCCATCAGCCCCCGCGGGCTTAATAGAGCAGCGAGGGAGAAACTCTCCCTCGCGCTCTGAAAGCCGGCGCGTTTGATTAGAGCTGCGAAGACAGGTGATAAAGGGGAGGGCAGGCTCGGGAGGGCAGGCTCTGCTGGGCAGGGGGGGCCCCGCGGCACACTCGATTCTGCCGCGGCGGCCCCGGCTGCCGGAGAAGACAACTTCTTTTTTCTTTTTAAAAATTTTACTTTAGGATTAGAATGTTTTTTGCGCGGGGCCCCCTGAAACGCGGGGCCCTGTGCAAAAAACATTCTCGCTCAATGGACGGGCCGGCCCTGCCTGATATATAGCTTTTTATTTTTCTTTATAGGTTTCAGTTACTGAGGTTGTTTCAAGCGGCTCTTCTTTTGAAGAATAGCAGAACCACAGAACTGATACCACTACAGTGTGGTCTTTGTAATGTTATTTTCCAAGTATTCCTCTTTCTCCTGAGTTTGTTCCTTCGTTGTTCCTTGGTCTTCCTCACCCTTTTACAGCTTAATGTTCATAAAGGTTTAAGTCCTTCATGCATTTAATATTTTAACATTGCATACATTGTATGGTTTTATTTGTTTTTATTTTATTTATTTATATAATTTGCTTATTTATTTATATTGATTGTCGACCATTCTTTTTCATTTTTATTTATTAATTTATGGTATTAAGTATTAAATAATTGTACTTTGTGTTTTATTGGGATATTGTTCCCTTGATTTTATGTATACAGGTTTTTATGTATATGTATTGTTATGTACTATTCTTTTTATATATGATCTCTTGTTTTTATTTTGAGTTTTTGCATCCCACCCCCCCACCCCCGACAAAGGCCTTCTTGGCCAAAACGCATTGGGGTTTTGGTTGGACAATAGCCTGGTTTTCTGTCTTACGAACCTGCTCTTTTGCTGTTCCTATTCCTGGGCCACCAGGATCATGGAAGCCCTGTGCTATTGGACCTTGAAGAGGGTCTGTCCGATGAGTGGCGTGGGAGGGAAGGCATATACCAGGTCCTCCGACCATGAGATGAGAAAGGCATCCGCCGCTATCTGGCCCGGGTGCAGTTGGAGACAGCAGAAGCGGGGTAGCTGAGCATTGGTCGGGCTGGCAGAGAGGTCCAGACTTGGGGTTCCCCATAGTCGGAATAGCCGCTGTGCCACCTTAGGGTCTAGGTGCCATTCGTGTGGCTGAAGGACCCTGCACAGTCTGTCCGCGAGGGCATTGTTCTGGCCCAGAAGGTAGACTGCTCGGAGGAGCATCCCTTGCCTGACTGTGTACGAGCAGAGGGCTACAGCCTCCTGGCACAGGCATTGAGATCCTGTGCCTCCTTGTTTGTTCAGATAGAACATCACAACCCGGTTGTCTGTCTGGACTAGCACCAACTGGTGATGCAAATGGTGTCGAAAGCTCTGAGCGCCAGAAGGATGGCTCCCAGTTCCAGCAGGTTGATTTGCTGCTGGCTTTAATAGAGAGACCAGATGCCCTGCGTGCACAGTTCTTCGCAATGGGCATCCCAGCCCTGCAGGGAGCCGTCTGTTGTGAGGATCCTTTGGGAGTTGGCTGTTGAAAGGGCATACACCTCAGCAGATGATGTGTATTCTGCCAGCAACTGAGAGACTCTGCTAGTTGATAGGAGACAGAGACCCTGTCCCGGAGCCTGCCTGTGGCCTGTCCACTGAGAGCGGAGGCACCACTGAACTGCCTGCATGTGAAGGCGGGCGTTGGGGATCACATGGACTGTGGAGGCCATATGGCCAAGCAGGTACAGCATGGACAGTGCCAACAGGGTGTGACGGTGATTCGCCTCGGTCACCAGGGTCCGGAGACGATCTGCCCTTTCCAAGGGGAGGAAGGCCTTGGCTTGGAGGGTGTCCAGGTGAGCCGCTATGAATTCCAGATGTCCTGTGCTGGAGTGAGGTTGGATTTGGGGTGGTTTAACACAAATCTTAGGTTTTGTAGCACCTGAATGGTGTGGACAGTGGCCTGCTGCACTTCTGAAGCAGCGTTTCCTTTTATGAGCTAGTCGTCCAGGTATGGAAAGACAAAGGCTCCTTAGAGATGGAGGTAGGTGTCACCACTGACAGGGATTTGGTTAAGACTCTGGGTGTGGAGGCTAGGTCAAAGGGAAGTACCCTGTAATGGTAGTGGTCGCCCCCACCATGAACCGCAGAAACTGTCTGTGACTGAGATGGATAAGGATGTGGGTATAGGCATCCTTTAGGTCCAACGAGCATAGCCAATCTCCCTGCTGGAGGTAGGGCAGCAAAGTTCCAAGAGAGAGCATTTTGAACTTTTCTCACACCAGGAATTTGTTCAGGTTTCTCAGATCCAGGATAGGCCATAGGCCCCCTGTTCTTTTTGGGACCAGGAAGTACCTGGAGTAGAATCCCTTCTCCCTTGAGTGTGGACGTACAGGCTCGTCAGTCCAGTCCCTGATAAGGCCTGTGAGTTTCTGCAGGAGAAGGGCCTGGTGCAGTGGAGTCCAAGAGTACTCTCCTGAGAAAAGAAGAAGATGGTTTCTGCCCAGGAATCGGTGGTTATGGTAGCCCACTGGTGGTCAAAAAGGAACAGGCGCTCTCCTATTGGTAGCTGATCCCCCATGGGTAGAGAGGCTATGCTTTGGCAGTAAAAACCCCGACCTGGTTTGGACTGGGGCTGGCATTTGGGCTTAGGGCCCTTGGGCTTACGTGGGCCCTGGCCTGTTCTTTTGCCCTAGTTACCCTTTGGAGGGGTCTGGGTAACTGGATAAATGGGATAGCCCCAGTAGGGCTGGCCCTTTCTGTGGAAGGAGGCCTCTTCCCGGGTGTTTTTTTTCTGGGAAGAGCAGAGGTTTTCCTCGAGAGAAGAGTTCTGGTGACATACTCGATCTAGATTTTGGCAGCTTTGTTCTCCATCAGCTTGCCAAAGAGGTTTTCCCCGAGGCAAGGTACGTTGAAGAGTTTCTCCTGGAGCCATTGCTCGAGGTCTGATGCCTGGAGCAAGGACTGGTGTTGGGCGTCGATGCAGCCACCCTCGCGCTGGATTTGAAGCCATCATAGCCCACTCGAGACAGGTACTCTGAGCAGTCACTGATGAATCTCACGAGAGTCTGGAAGTATTGGAGGTCCCTGTCGAGGTGCGCTGCAAAGCCTCCGAGTTCCTTGGTGAAGTCTCAGAGGAACATGCTCATATACAGTTGGTAGGTTTGTATGAGGCATGCTAGCATAGAGCCCTGGTAACATTTTCATCCAAGGACATCAAGGGCACGAGACTTCATGTCCAGGGGCACTGATGAGTGGGTCTTTGGGCTTTTCTGTCAGCGCACTGCCGTCTCAACCACCATGGAGGTGTGAGAGAGTTGCGTCTTCTGGAACCCAAAAACTTCTTGGACCTGCTACATGGTATCCAGACATCAGCTGACAATCAACACAGATGCCGGCGTCTCCCAAATCCGGAGAAGGAGTCGACGGAGGATAGGAGGAACAGGGATTGTGAGGGCCTCCTTAGGTGGGGCCTCATACTGGAGGATTTCAAGTTCCTCTATATGAGGGTCTTCTTCTGACTCCGTTGTTAGGGAAAGAGTCTTCGCCATGTCCCGGACAAACTCGAGGAACGAGGTGTCCTGGAATGGGGACCGGCACCTTGAGGCCGGTGGAGAAGGCTCTGAGGGGAGATCCCGGTGGGCCCATGTGTCCGAGGAGGTCTCAACGTCGGACTCCGTTGGAGTAGTCCGTCAATGACTCGAGACATGATGGATTCAGCGGCAACGGAGGGTCCAGTCTTCGATGCCTCGGGCCCGGTGCATGACCGGAGCCAGAGGCACTCGCCTGCAAGGACCTCGCTCCCGAGGATCGGAGCAAGGACAAGATCCTCGCCAAGGATCCACACAAGGCATGTGGCTCTTGGGGATCGCTTCAGTGGCCCAGGGAGTCCTCAGCATCGAAGTCCCTGCGGTCTCGGGGCGTGTACCAGTGCAGCCAGGCAGTGACGCCTGCTGCAAGGCGAGGAACGCAGAAGTGCTGCATTCCAGCCCAGCATTCTGGTTTCCCAATTGGAGGTCCGTCCTTTGACACAGACGCAGTGGAGACAGGGTCAGGTGTCGAGAAGGAGAGGGGGTCATCGGCGGGGGTCATCTGCGGGCCTTGGGAATCTGGAATCCATCACTGCATGCCTCGATGTCGGTCCTGGGTACCTTCACTAGTTGTTCCTGCTACAATTCCTCAGATGCATGTCGAGGGCTGAGGAACTGCATGTAGGACTTGCAATGCTTGTCTGCGTCCCAGGACAAGGCCCTCAAGGCCTCCTTTTTCATCTTATGCTCTCGCTCCAGGAACTCATGCTCAGAGTGTCTGCGTGTCTGCTCGGGAACCGCGGGGGCTTTGTGAGACTCCGAGGATCCGTGCGGGCCTTAGAGCGTAAGGCTAAAGGGGATACCGGGGTCGAGTCAGCCCTTTGTAAAATATCACCCTGCTTCTACTGGTGATTCTGGATGGCTTTTGCAGACATATTTCTACATAGGGAGCATTTCTACGGATTGTGGTTGGCACCCAGACAGCAGAGGCAACAATCGTGTGTGTTGCTGAGAGACATGTTTTTGGGACATCGATCACACTTCTTGAATCCGGTGGCCATTGGGGCAAGAAGGACCCCTGCGAGGTCAAAGAACCTCGATGTGGCCAGCGGTTGAAAAAGGCGGAAAAGGCGCTGGATGGAAAAGAACATAACAACAAGGTTTCGAGGCCAGATGCCAAGGCAGTGAGGTTCGAAGACAGGAAAGGAGCAGGCGCTAGCCAGAAAAAGGCACAAAGTGCATGAAGAAATCAACTTTTTTTGTGGGGGGACAAGACAAACGTCTAGTGAGCTCGGTGGAAAAAGGGAGACTGAGCCAGATGACACCCTTGGGTGGGAAGGGCAAAATGCATGCATGGTGGCATCTACCAGAGGCTTTCTTTGAAAGCTCGAGAGATGCTTCCGTGAGGGCTCCATCGGCGCAGACATCACCCATAAGTGAGGACTGACTTCCTGCTTGTTCCTGGAGAACACCTGTTACAGGTGAGTAATTATGCTTTCTCCAGGAACAAGCAGGAAGTCAGTCCTCACATATAGGACTCCCTAGCTCCAGGCTGCCGAAGACCAAACCACAATATCCAAAATATCACCCCCCCACTCCAGTGAAACAAATTTGAGAAAATATATACCAGAATCACTTAAAATATCACCTCCCTATATAACAATAAAATTTACTAAACTTTTTGTCGGAGCTACGCCGTAGGAGGGGCCAGAGGGAAACCAGCCCCTCTCCAGACTGCTAGCTTCTTTTATTTTATTTAAATCTAAAGTTCCTCTACCATAACACTTATCTTAAAACTTTCGTTGAACTTCCCAGTAGTCGTCGCTCTCACAAAAAGAACTTCAGCACGACGTGCACGTTTCGGGTAAAGATACCCTGTTTCAAGTGCTTCCAAACTACCAAATTATAGGCAACGAAAAATCAATGTAGACCGCCGTCAACGCGGCTGAGGTTCTACTGAAGACCAAACCACGGCAGTACCAACGGTGACCAGTCGGGTAGCTGTGAGTTGAAGAAGAGTCCCCAATGAGAGAATTTGCAGATCCGAGCGTACAGCGACACAATCAATCTGGTAGCCTGAACACAGAAGGGTCGTAGGGCAGGAGTTGCCTACACACCGCGAATATTACGGAGTACTGCCTTGCCAAAGGCACTGTCTCTGCGGGATTTGCTCTCCAGGCAGTAATGAGATGCGAACGCATAAATTGAAGACCATGTGGCGGCCTTGCAGATATTCGTCAATGGCATGGAGTGAAGGTTGGCCATGTCGCCCTCACATGGTGCGTTGTGTTAAGATGCTCAAGTGCTCGCTCATAGGTGAGGGCAATACAGTCAGCCACCCAAGTGGACAGAGTTCGCTTAGTGATGGGGAGCCCCAGTCTTCTGGGATCATAAGACATGAAAAGCTGAGGAGCTCTGCATTGGGCCTGATTCCGCTGTAAGTAGAAGGACAGGGCCCGTTTGCAATCTAGTGTATGAAGCACTAGTCCTCCCTGCTGGCGTGAGGCCATGGGAAGAAGGTGGGGAGGACCACCTCCTGGTTGAGGTGGAAAGTAGACAATACCTTCGGGAGGAATTTTGGATGTGTGCGGAGCACCACCCTGTTTTTATAGAACCTTGAATATGGTGGATCTGCCACCAGGGCCTGGAACTCGCTCACTCTTCGAGCAGACATGAGGGCCACCAGAAAGGTCACTTTCCATGATGGGTACTGCAAGTGGCTAGGGGCTCGAAAGGCAATTTTGTGAGCTGGGAGAGCACCACATTGAGGTCCCATTCTGCCACAGGAGGGTGGAGAGGGGGCTTAGACAATAAAAGGCCACGGAGAAACCTGAATACCATGGGAGGGGCCCGACAGGGTGATCGTAAGTGGCTATGGCGCTCAGGTGTACCCTCTCTGAATTAGACTTCAGCCTAGTGTGGGACAGGTGCAGTAGGTATCGGAGCACTACTTGCACATTACAGGTGAAGGGTTCTACCCTCTTTCCACACATCAGGCAGAGAACCTCCTCCACTTAAAGGCATAGGCCCGCCTGGTGGAGGGTTTTCGGGAGGCCAGCAGGATCTCCTTGACGTCTTTCGGAAGGTTGAAAGGGGAAGTGCCACCCTTTCAGCAGCCATGCCATTAGCATTAGGGACCCCAGGCTGGGGTGCAGGAGTGAGCCCCCCTCCTGGGATAGGAGGTCCAGAGCTTGGCCCAGCGGAACTAGAAGTGCCACCAACAGGGAAAGCAGCTGTGGGAACCAGGGCTGTCTCAGCCATCTGGAGGCAATTAGTATGACTGACGCCCTCTCACTCTGGACTTGAAGAGGGTCCTGGTGACCAAGGGGGTCAGTGGGAACACATAGAGTAAGCTCTTGGCCAGAGATCAGGAAGGCAGAGCCGCCACTCAATCTGGATGTGGCTGGCGCGAGCACAAGGCAGCTGCGTGTTGTCCGGAGAGGCAAAAATATCCATCAGTGGGCCTGCACCAGAGGTGGAAGAGCCTCTTGGCCACCCTGGGGTTCAAAAGCCACTCATGCAGCCAAAAGACTTTGCTCAGTATGTCCACTAGGCAGTTGTCCTGGCCTGGAAGGTAGACTGCTCGCAAGAGCATGCTGTTGTGAGCTGCAAAGGAGAGGAAGGCCACCGCCTCCTGGCTGAGGGGGTACGAGCCCATGCCTCCCTGCTTGTTGATATAGAACTGATGACCTGATTGTCCATCTGGATTAGTACGGACCGGGGTCACAGGTGGGGCAGAATGCTTGCACAGCAAGGAAGATCACCCTGAGCTCCAGGAGGTTGATCTGTAAGAGTGACTCCTCCTGAGACCAGCTGCCCCACAATGTGCTCCCCAACAAAGGAGGGAGGTGTCTGTTGTCAGGATCTTCTGAAGCGCAGGTGCCTGGAAGGGCATTCCCGCTTGGAGGTGGCGCAAGTTTTGCCACCAGTTGAGGGACTCCGACAGTTGGTGGCTAACCTTGACCCTGTCCCGTAGCTTGTCCGTGGCTTGAGTCGACTGTGAGCAGAGGCACCACTGGGCCGTCTGCATGTGCAAGCGGGCTAAGGGCATGATGTGGACAGTTGAGGCCATATGACCCAGCAGGTGGAGAAGTAGACGGGCCAGTACCGACTGGCGGCGTTGCATCTCTCCTACCAGATGCCTGAGGAGTTCTGCCCTATCTCCTGGGAGGACAGCCCTGACCTGTAACGTGTCCAACTGGGCACCTATGAACTCCAGGCTTTGGGCTGGAGAGAGATGGGATTTGGTGATGATGAACCCCAGGTGCTGCAGGAGGAGGGTAGCATGCTCTGCAGCCTGACTGGACCTCTGAGGCCGTATCCCCTCTGATTAGCCAACCATCCAGGTAGGTGATGACAAAAGCCCCCTGTAGACGCGGATGGGCGGCTACCACTCCCAAGCATCTGGTAAAGACCCTTGGCAAGGAGGTCAGGCCGAAGGGTAGCACCCTGTACTGGTAGAGCCCTCCACCTACCACGAACCGTAGATACTGTCTGAGGGAGGGGTGGATTAGGATGTATGTGTATGCATCATTTAAAGCTAAGGAGCACAGCCAATCTCCCTGGTGGAGGAGGGCAGCAGTGTTACAAGGGAGAGCATCCTGAACTTCTCCCTCACCAGAAACTTGTTTCTCTTATCTCTCCTTATACTCCCCCTCAAGAACTCCGCTCTTCTGGCAAACTGCTTCTATATCTGTGCCCTTCTCTTCTATTGCTAACTCCAGACTTTGCTCCTTTCATCTTGCTGCACCTTACGCCTGGAACAAACTATCTGTGTCTGTACGCCAGGCACCTTCTCTGACCCTTTTCAAATCCAGGCTGAAAACTCACCTCTTCGCTGCTGCTTTTGGATCTTGACTTACCTGATCTCTTTGTTTCTTTATCTCTTCCCCTTGTTATATCCCTATCTACACCTTCTGTGTTGTCTGTCTTCACTAGATTGTAAGCTCTGATGAGCAGGTACTGTCTCTTACATGTCTGTGCAGTGCTGCGTATGACTTATAGCACTATACAAATGCTCAGTAGTAGTAGTAGGTCTAATATGGGCCTGAGGTCTCCAGTCCTCTTTGGGACAAGGAAGTAGTTGGCGTAAAAGCCTTTTCCACATAGATGCTTGGGTACAGGCTCTACTGCATTATCCCTGAGAAGACCTGTGAGCTCAGAGAGCAGAAGGGTCTGGTGAAGGAGAGGTCACATCGACTATCCTGGAAAGAACCTGGGTGGTACTTGCTGTAGGTGGAGGAGGAACCCTCCCTTACCACCTGGAGAACCCACTGGTCCAAGGTGAACTTGGCCCACCTGTGGGCAAAGAGTGCCAGGCGGCCCCTGTGGGCTGGTGACGGTCTCCCGGGGAAGACGAGTCGGGGGCATCTGAGCCTTTGGCTTCTGGGCTCCATGGCCTTGTCTTTTGGGGTGAGAACCCTGTTGCTGGCTCAAGAAGGGCTTGTAGTGATAACTATTGGAATTGCCCATTTTTCTTCGGGAAAAGGGGTCTTTTCCCCAATGATTTCTTGTGGGGGAAGGATGAGGTCTTCTTTGAGAGCCTCTGTCGGGTCACCACCTCAGCCTCGATCTCGGCCGCTTTGTCGGCCATAGGCTTGCCTAACAGGTTCTCCCTGGTGTAGGGGATGTCGAGCAGATTGTTTTGGACCCATTGCTCGAGGTTTGAAGACTGTAGCCAGGCTTGGCGCCGGGTGCCAATGCCACCCACTGCTGCTGTTCGGGCTGCTGACTTGAAGCTGTCATAGGCCGCCTGGAAGAGCAGTCCTTAATCCCGGAGGGTCAGGGCTTGGAATCGTTGGGAGGGGTTCCACGGTGAGGCCCTGCTGAAAACCTGGACAACTCCTGGGTTAGAGCTTTCAGAAACATGCCTATGTATAGTTCATAGGCCTGGATCAGACACTCCAGCATCGAGCCCTGATAACACTTGCGCCCAAGAACATTGATGGCTTTAGCATCCCTCCCAGGGGGGATAGAAGAATGGGTCTTCTGGCTCTTAAGTTTTTGCATGATTGACTTGACAACCATAGAGTTATGTGGGAGCTGGGGTTTGTTAAACCCTGGGCCATTCTGGATGCGATACAGGGCGTTGAGACACCAGGATCTCCCACATTCTGAGAAGCAGCCACTCGACAATCAGCTGGACTGGCACAATGAGAGTCTCCTTGGGTGGAGACTCATACTGGAGGATCTCCAGCTCTTTGGTGCGGGGGTCTTCTTCCACCTCGGTTTGCACCGTGAGGGCTCTGACCACATCCTTGACGAAGTCGTGGAAGGCCACATCTTCCAGAGGGGAATGGCGCTGGGGCACTGGTGGAGACGGGTCCGAGAGGATGTCTTTGGTGCTGTCTGGTTTCTGGGAATGCCTCGTAATCGGTCCTCCACTGAGTTGAGGGGTGACGATGAATCCAAGGCCCCCCGACTCCTTGTCTCGAGGCCAGCAATGAGGTGCCGGGTGCCTCCGGAGGACCTGAGGTCTGAGACGTGGAAACTCACCGGGGAGGATTGGATGCCCAATGAATAGGACCGAGAACCTGACCGGGGCCAAGGACAGTGGTGCTCAGAGCTCAGTTTGTTAACCGGGGGCTCCCCCGCCGTCTTGGGCACCGTTGTCGGGGAAGATACGGCAGACGAACCAGCCATCATTGCCTGCTGCAGGGCCAGGATAGCAGTGATGTTCTGCTCCAGGGCCGCCATTCTGATTTCCAAGCCAGAAAGCTCCGCAGCTTTCAGTGCAGGCACAAAGGATCTCGGGCCCGGCACCGGCACTCTCGCAAGTACGTCCTCAACGAGGACTACGGTCTTGAGGAACCTCGCAGGGTCTCCACCGGTAGAGGAATCCTTCTTGAGAACCTTGGTAGGGCACTTCTTGGAGCCGCCCGAGTCCCTCCAAGCGGTTTTACCAGGTTTCTCCGATGGAACCTCAATGGACTTCGAGGATTTTTTCTTCCTTCTTTCGGGGTCCGGAGTAGTCTCAGAGGAGCCCCCACCCGGGACTCCGAGGGTGCCTGAATCTCATGGGAAGTGCTGGACTTGGAGCTTGGCGTCAGGGAAGCCGGTGCCTAGTTGGACTCTGGGAACAATTTCTCATGCAACTCTGACCACTTTTTATTGGTTTTAGGTGTCATGGCCTGACACAGGTCAGAGGTGGTGCTGTCATGGCTCAGGGTCCCAGGCAGTGTAAGCAACAGTCATGGGTGTCAGTGACTAACATGGTTTGACTGCAGCAGTCACATTTTTTGAACCCACTAGGAGACATGGTAGGAAGTCGATGGCTGTGGTCGATGACCCAGGTGCGAAAAAAGTCGTGAATGCCAGTCAAAGCAAGCCTCGATCAAAAAAAGGGAAAAGGAGCTGAGATCGGTGCCGGCTTGAGGAGGGAAGAGGAACCGGTACACAAATCGGGAAAAGCTAATTTTAAGGATTTTAACAAGGATTTTTTCCAGGGAAACAGGATGTGTGTCTGTTGGACTCAGCAGAGAAAAACAGATTGAGCAAGATGGCACCCTTGGGCGGGAAGGGGACCATACATGTGTGGTGGCATTCCCAAAGGCTTTCTTTGAAACCTAGGGAAATGCTCCTCGCGGGCTCTGTTGGCGCTGACGTCATCCATATGTGAGGACTGACTTCCTGCTTGTTCCTCGAGAACCATTTTAGTAGACACCCTCTCCACCAATTCCAACCTGTTTATATAATTTTTTTAAATTTTTATGAATTTACAATTATACTTCATCCAAAAAGAGTATATGGAAATCCAAAATAATATAAAACAAAATAGACACAATTATTCAAAGCTTTAGCCCAACAGAGTAATAGAAAAAGGATCCAAGAACAATGAAAAAATATATCAAGAAAAGTAAACAAATGAGCACTCATCATACAAACTCCCTTAGTGGACCTTACAACGGTGCTAATAGGGCAACTAATTTAGTATTTAATTCTTCCCTGGCTCTTATAAATGATAACAATTGCCTACGTTAAAAAGAACAAAAAAACTAAAACTGCTTACTCTCATATTGCAGCAAACAAATACAAGGAAATCATAAAACAAAATTTAACCCTAAGGCTAACATCCTAGGGCACAGCGCCAAGAATTCTTGGCGCCGCTTTTGCGTAAATCTAGAAAGATCAGGAAAAATTCTAATTTTTGATCCACAACTTGTCAAACGAGCGGAAATATAAACTAAACACAGTTTGACGATCCAGTTTGACGAGCGTTGGGTCACTACCTCCATAGAGGACTCCAGGAAATCCATAAGATTAGTAACAATGGAATCCCTCTGACCTCCTGGAGAAGTAAAAACCCTACCAGAGGTCAGGTACTGAGCTCTCACCAGAGGGGGTAAATTACCCGAGTCCATCCCCAATACCTCAACAAAATACTTTTTAACCACATCCATCGGTGAGATAAGGGGGGACCTAGGAAAGTTCAACAGTCTGAGGTTGTACCGGCGTACCAGATTTTCAAGGTGCTCAAACCATCGGCAGCCACAACTACTGTCCTTAACCAGGGCATCCCCAATCACCTGTACAGAAGCGACTTTATTGTCGAGAGCATCCATCCTCACACTGAACTGCTGCAATGCCTGGGAGTGATCCACCACCTCCTGTGCAACCACAGACAAGTCACCAACAAGTTTTGTAGATAATGTCATCAGAGAAGTATTCAGACCTTGCACTGCATCCCACTGTGAGTCCAGAGTCACCTCCTTCGGATGAACACACTCCCAAAACACATTCCTGGAAGCAGTACTCTCCAACTCCTGTGCAATGGTCTCTACAGATCTACCCAGAGCAGCTGATGAACCCTCTGTTGCTCGTTCCAATTGAGAAGAAGACGACGCAGCTGGGCAGCCTCCTGGCAGGAACACACTGCCTGACCCTTCGGACCACAGCAATTCCCCCTCACCAGCCACACTCTCACTTCCTGGATTCGGGGGCAGAATGTGCACTTTGGGGCTAAGCGACGCCCCTTCGCTGCTGCCTGCTACTCGCCTACCAGGTTGATCCAAAGGGAGAGCCACCGAAAGACCTGAGGACGTTACAAAGCTGTTGAAGGAAGTCTGGCGCAGAGATACAGGACTGGAAGCCTCCAGGAGAACAATCATTCTTTTCCCCTTCCTCTTCCCCATATCGCCGAAGAGAACTTTACTCCGTACCAAGACAGAACCAAATGAGAACAGAGAGCGTTCTCAGATGTGATCACTCAAGCGCCTGAATCTTGAATCCGTTCCTGTTTATATTTTTTTGAAGGTGTGGTCTCCAGAATTACTCCAAATGAGGTTGCACCAAAGACTTATACAGAGGCATTATCGCCTCCTTTTTTCTGCTGGCCATTCCTCTCCATATGTACCCAAAGCATCCTTCTAGCTTTCGCCGTTGCCTTTTCAACCTTAGCTACTTTAAGATTGTCAGACACAATCATGCTCAGGTCCCGCTCTTCTTTTGTGGACAGAAGTATTTCAGCCCCTACACTGTACCGCTCCCTTGGATTATTGCAGCCCAAATGCACGACCCTGCATTTTTTAGCATTAAATCTCAGCTGTCAAATTCTCAACCATTCTTCAAGCTTAGCTAGATCCCTCCTCATGTTATCTACTCCTTCCTGGTTGTCTACACTATTGCAGATTTTGGTATCATTTGCAAAGAGGCAAACCTTACCCAACAGCCCTAATGCAATATCACTACAAAGATGTTAAAAAAAAATCAGACCAAGGACAGATCCCTGCTGCAGTCCACTGGTAACCTCCTTCTCCTCAGAGTGAGCTCCATTTACCTGTATCCTTTGTCGGCTCCCACTCAACCAATTTCTAATCCAATCAGTAATTTTAGGATCCATCCCTAGGGTGTTCAGTTTGTTTATAAGTTGCCTGTGCGGAACGATGTCAAAAGCTTTACTGAAATCCAAGTACACCACATCTAGGGCTCTCCCTCTGTCCAACTCCTTGGTCACCCAGTCAAAGAAATCAAACATATTTGTCTGACAAGACCTGCCTCTGGAGAATCCATTGGACTCCAGAAACCTCACTATTTTCTCTTTCAGTAGCGTTTCCAATAATTTACTCTCCATAGAAGTTAGATTAACCGGCATGTATTTCTCAACCTCATCCTTACTTCCGCTTTTGTGTAAAGGGACCACATGAGCCTCTCTCCAGTCCTCTGGCACCACTTCCAACTCCAAAGAGATATTGAAAAGGTCAGTTAGTGGAACTGCTAGAATGTCCCCAAGTTCCTTCAATATTCTCGAAAGTATCCTATCCGGTCCCATCGCTTTGTCTACTTTTAGTTTAGCTAGTTCCTCATGAAAATCATTTGAGATCCCGTTGTTTCTATTCCTATTTGTGGGTGTTTTCTGAGGTGCTGGCTCCTGGCCCTTCATCTGTGAACACAGAACATAAATACTTGTTGAGCAATTCTGCTTTATCCTCATCAGCTTCTACATATACCTCTCTTTCATCCTTGAGTTTGACAATACCACTTTTGCCCTTCCTCCTCTCACAAACATATCTGAAAAATGTCTTATCCCCTCATTTTATTGCATTGGTTATTTCTTCTTTTGTATCTTTGCTTTCCTGACTACTTTGATAGCTTTCCAAATATAAATGTCTGTCTTCCTCTCTCTGTGATCTTTTGTATTTCATAAAGGCCTCTCCCTTTTTCTTCACCTTTTCAGCTACTTCTTTTGAGAACCACAGCAGCCTCCTTTTCCTTTTATCTTTATTTACCTTTCTAACAAAAAGGGTGGTTGCCCTTAAACTATCCCCTTTCAGTGTTGCCCATTATTCTTCTACATCCCCAGCTGTTCCCATCCCGCTAACGACCCCTTGAGGTATTGGTCCATCTTGGCAAACTTAATTTTCCTAAAGTATAAGGCCCTCGCTTTTGAATGCATTTTATAAGCCCTAGTCCTAATACTGAGCCACATCATCTGGTGATCACTGGATGCGAGATGATCTCCCACTATAAAATCAGCAACACTTTCCCCATTAGTAAGCACCAGTTCCAGTATGACCCCTTCAAGTGAGGGTTCTGTTACCAGTTACCTAAATAGTTCTCCCTGTAGAGAATCCATGATCTCCTTACTTTTAGATGACACCACAGCAGGGATGTGCCAATCAACATCTGGCATATTGAAATCACCTATCAGTAATACTTCCCCTTTCCTGGCAATGCTGCGTATGCCTTCTATTAAATCTCTATCCACTTCTTCTCCCTGTGAGGGGGTTCTGTATATCACACAATGCAAATGGATTTCTCTTTCCCTCTTTCTAGTTTAACCCACAGTACCCCTCCTCTCTCCCTTTTAAGCCGTGTAATTCTATAGCTTTAAAATTATTTTGTACATATAGTGCCACTCCTCTTCCCCTTCTTCCTAAGTAAATTATAGCCTGATATAATTATATCCCAATCATGGTTGTCTGTGAACCATGTCTCCGTTACTGCCACTAAATTCAATTCAGCCTCTTCCATTAAAGCCTCAACCATCTGGGATCTTATTTCCCATACTACTGGCATTTATACATACCACTTTCCAGATGTTACCCCTTTTATTCATTGCTATAGAGGTTTTTAATGTTTCACTTACCTGGGGGCTTTCACTCACTTGGGGGCTTTCGTCATGCATCACCAATGAATCTAGTTTAAAGCCCTCTTCAGTAGATTAGCCAGTCTGCTACTGAAGACACATTGACCCTTCTTGGACAGATGGGATGCCATTTATGCTCTGCAGCCCTTGGAAATCATCCCATGGTCCAGGAAACCAAAACACTTTTGATGACACCACCCAGACAGCCATGCATTTATCTCCAGGATGTGAGCTTCTCTGCCTTGGCCTTTATCCTCAACAGGGAGGACGGACTAAAGAGAACAGCACCTGTCTCCTTCATCCTCTGTTCCAGAGCCATGAAGTCACTTTTGATACACTCAAAGGGATACCTGGCAGTATCATTTGTGCCGACATGGATGAGAAACATCGGGTAATAGTAGGCTTGATGAGCCTCGGCAGACTCTCCATAACATCTCAGATTTTGGCACCTCTCTGGTCATCAAGTCTGGTCTGCAGATGGATGCCTCAGTACCCCCCAGAAGGGAGTCACCAACCATAACTACCCTTCGCTTCCTTGTGGTTACTGATTCAGCAACTTTGGGGTGCTCAAGCTGTGGTTCTCCCTTTCCTGGGATGCTTCCATCTCTTCCACTTTCAGGGTTGCATATTGGTTCTTCAATTCAAGGGCTGGATTGGTGATTCTACAGGCCCTGGTGAGCCGTGTCCAACTTTCCTCATTTTGTAGGCTGCCATCTTCACCTCTGCTGGAGAGCTTGGATTTTTCAAGAAGCATCTCATCAATGTACTTCTCACTGTCTTGAATGCTCCTCAGCCTTGTCACCTCTTCTCTGAGCTCCTCCACTTGTTTTCTGAGAGTTTCAGTATGCAGGCATCCTGCACATGGAACCGGAGTTTCAAGTGGCATTAGGATCTCTGTCTGGACAGAGGCAATGCGATTTTTCTCAGGCATTGTTCAGATGGAGGAGTTTTGGTATCTGTGGAAGTAAAAGAGAGAGACCTATCAAGGTCCCTGCCTGTTCCTCAGCTGTCCTTTAAGAGAAAAAGCCGTTAATCTTTTTTAAGTGTGCTCTAACAGGGCTGTTCTAAGTCCCTGTGTATAGCTAATTGGGGAGTTGCCCTATAAAGCAAGGATGCTCACATAGGGTGGGTGGGAGCTGTAGTGCGTAGGGAGGGACCTAACACTTGATGAGAGCTAGCAAGCTGGAACAAACAACAATGAACTGACAGAGCTTTGCCCACTACCACAGAAAACTCCCTCTTTGCAGCTTAGGAAAAAAAAAGAGCTTTTACAAATGAAAAGCAAAACTCCTTCAAGAACTTTCAGGCAGTGAAATTGTAGTTAAAAGCCACATAGTATTACCTTGCTTGCAATAGTGTCCCTTTTAGGAATGTCAGTGCTTGCAAGGCCCTGTAGACCTTTATACAGCACTCAGCAGCCCAGCTCCCTTTGCAAGCTAATTAAGGACCACTAACACCTTATGAGGTCAGTGGCTTCAGGAAGTACTATCAAACTCTGTATAGGGGGGGATGGAGAATGGGAGCGGACAGAGGGAGATGTTCCTCCAGTACGGTACCCTGGAGCGGATGAGTGAGGGGGAAGGGGCAGTACTGGATAGGGGTATAGGGGAGGAGGAGGTGTGGCAGGCTATCAAGTCATCAAAGAATGGCAAGGCCCCAGGCATGGATGGCCTAACCACAACACTTTCTAATAAGTTTCAGGATCAGTTTGTTGCCTCTGCTGACTGAGGTCTTTTATGATGTTGTGGTGAAGGGGTGTGTTCCTGCATCACTGTGTGAGGCGGGGATCCAGTTTTGCAAAAGCCGTGGAAAGACAGCAATGGGGGTGGGTCGTACCGGCCAATCTCACTGATTAATCCGGATGCCAAATTGTTTGCAAAGATTTTGGCTACTAGGCTACAATGCTACATCCCAAAATTAATAAAGACCGATCAGACAAGCTTTGTTCTGAGTCGCCAGGGAGGGGACAATATCAGGAAAATCCTTAATTTGTCCTGGGAATTGCATAGAGGGGGGAAAGAAGGCCCTGTTTATCACTGTGGATGTTGAAAAATCTTTCAATAGGGTACTACTACTACTACTACTGAGCATTTGTATAGCACTACAAGGCATATGCAGCGCTGCACAGAGTAAGAGACAGTCCCTTCTCATCAGAGCTTACAATCTAGGGCTGTAGGGCTGGTACCTGTTCAGAAACTAATGTCTGAACCAATAGCATGGCTTCCTGTTACAAGATGGGGCTTGCTCTGAACCAAAGCCTGAACCATGGGGCCTGCTCTGAACCAAAGACTGAATTAAACAAGATGGGCTCCTGTTTTGTTATAACTCAGCATTAAAACTTGCAGATCAAGCAATTCTGCCAGTTTAGAAATATTTTTCCAGCTGACTACATGCAGAAGAACATGGCTGAGACCTTCACTGTGCTAGCATTTGCAACAATGTATGAACTGGCACCTCAGCAACTTTAGCACGATGGACCTTTGTTTGCAGAACGACCATCTATTAGCGGTTACCGGATTTGCTGAAGATGACATAAAGGGTTTGAGTCCAGCCAATCACCTGGTCTTCAGGACAAAGGATTATACAGCTGTACACCAGAACCCAGAGGTCAGAGAACGAGAAGGAACTCAGAAGAAAGAGAAAACAGGAAAAAGAACTCAGAAGACAGTGCAGACAGATGCAGCCAGCAAACACCTCTGCAGTACTCAGAAACATACAAAGACTGGCAGAACACCTGGGAACTCTAACTTCTGATACAGACTGTTCGCTTGACCTTTCTCTCTGGCTAGAAAGTCAGATAGTATTCAAAGCCAAAACCTTGAGACGGAGTGAATTTCTCCCACAGACAAGCAGCTCAGTATGCGACCACACAGTTCATTTCAGCTAACTGGACTCTTGCCATACCTTGACTTTGTTCTATTCCTGAGACCCGGACCACAGCCACAGGTGTTCTGTGAGAGCTAAGGTACTGGTCTTTAATTTCTCCCGGAGGTTGGAGTTAGCTTAGACAGACAGATCATTTACTGTACGTCAGAGTGCATTTGAATCCTAAAACAAAGATTAGGTTTCTTGTTAATTTAAACATAGGGCTGAATAACATACAGCACCCCCTAGACAGACAGAGTATTTATCTGCTACTGATATCATCTCCTACAGGGTAGAATGGTCCTGTATGTTTAAGGTGTTTTGAGAGGATGGACCTTGGGAGTAAATTTCCGCAGTGGGTCTGGGCAGTGTATGCAACCGCAAAGGTCCAGATATGGATTAACGGGAGCTATTCTGATAGCTTTGGGCTCAGCCGGAGCACGAGACAGGGGATGCCCATTGTCTCCCTTGTTGTTTGCGCTCATGATTGAGCCATTGACCGAGCAAGTGAGACAGCAAGCAGACATAAAAGAAATAAATTTGTCAGGGAAAACATATATAACTGCTATTTTTGCGGACAATGTGATATTCACTATCAGGGAGCCTCTCACATCCTTGCCAGTATTGATGTGGAAGACTGGAAAATACAGTGCACTCTCAGGGTACATGTTGAACTTGGGCAAAATGGAGGTTTGGGGGTTTAATATACCCAGGGAACAAGAAGGATGTTTGAGGTATGTATTACCCTTCAGGTGGGTAGGCAATCACTACCCTTCGCTTCCTTGTGGTTACTGATTCTGCAACATTGGGGTGCTCAAGTTGTGGTTCTCCCTTTCCTGGGATGCTTCCATCTCTTCCACTTTCAGGGCTGCATATTGGTTCTTCAATTCAAGGGCTGGAGGAGTTGGATTGGTGATTCTACAGGCCCTGGTAAGCCGTGTTCAACTTTCCTCATTTTGTAGGCTGCCATCTTCACCTCTGCTGGAGAGCTTGGATTTTTCAAGAAGCATCTCATCAATGTACTTCTCACTGTCTTGAATGCTCCTCAGCTTTGCCACCTCTTCTCTGAGCTCCTCCACTTGTTTTCTGAGAGTTTCAGTATGCAGGCATCCTGCACATGGAACAGGAGTTTCAAGTGGCATTAGGATCTCTGTCTGGTATTTGGGTATCAATCTCAGGGCTACTTTAGCCTGGTTTATTAAGTGCAATTATGGCCCATTTGGAGGCCATAAAAAGGGACCCATAACACCCAGCCCAGAATATTAGTTTTGTTTATGTCTCTACCCTGCGGTGTGTCCAAAAATGTTTTAAAGACGTTACAGAGCCTGATCATGGGCTTTATCTGGGAAGGAAAGGGTACCTAAAGTGGCACAGAGCATCATGTTTCAACAAGGGCAAGAGGGAGGGTTGGGGGTGCCCTGCTTCACTGCTTATTATGAGGAAGCGCAATTACGGGCCCTGTTTGATTGGGGGGACTGGGGGAAGTACAACAATGGGTTCAAATGGATCACGAGGTGGAGGGGGGTGCGCCCTTTAGAATGGTTAGTTTGGTGTGTAGGAAGGAAAGAGGTGGAGTTGGTGGGAGGGAATCTCCACACCAGGCTGACTCTGCAAGTGTGGAATCGGTGCAGGGCTAGACTTTTAGGGGGGGAAATCTATACCTGGCAAGTGTTCATTACAGCATTGAAGAATTTTAGTCCAGGTTGGGGGGGGGAGGGGGGCGTTTCGGCAATGGGAGCGGTCTATGGCGACTTGGGCAGTTGTGAAATGAGGAAGGAGATAGATAACCATTTGAATCCCTAGGGAGAGGTTTGGATTAGGAGAAGGAGACAGATATGAGAGTATGCTCAACTCCAGCACTATATGAGGCAGAAAAGAGTCCATCAAGATCTGAGACAGGATCCCACACCTTTTGAGATTTTGATGAAAAAAGGGGGGAAAAAAGAGGGGTTTGTTATCAGTTATTTATAGAAGTTTACTACAAGGGCGGGGAAGGGGGGGGGGCTCTAGTCCATGTAACTAGATGGGAAGAGGATCTTCGGGGGAGACTGGGGGGGAGGGGAGATGGAAGGCTATATATGAGGCAACTCTGGGGTTGGCCCTGTTAGAGAATAGTCTCCAGATTCAATTACGCATTGTCACCCAGCAGACCTGGTTGAAAGAAGAGAAAATGTTTTAAATGTAGAAAAAAATGCACATAAGCCGCAATATCTGGAGGAACCAGGTAGAGGGAGCCAGAGAGACTCCAGAGCCACTACAGAACCACGCCCTACTGAGCATGATGTAATCCCAGCTAGCTTCCAATCCAGGTGCACAGAGGAACTTCTTAAGGAGGCTGTGGAAGACAGCAAGGAGGGCGGTGGTGGCAGGAGCAAGGAGAGCGGTGGTGGCAGCAGCAAAGAGAGCCGTGGCAAGAGCAAAGGGAGCAGAGGATGCAGCAGTAGATGGAAAGGCAGCTGTGAAGATGTGGAGTGACGGCTGGAGAGGAAATAGCCAGAATAAATGCAGCAGGACTGTGTACAGCTGGAAGCAAGGCAAGTCTGAGGGAAGATTGGAAAGCAAACCCGAGTATCCCCTTGCCAAAGGATCACCTAAAGGGAAAGGTGGTGGTCTGATACCTAAGGAGGAACTGGAGGAGGTTTCAGCTCCTAGAAAGGAAAAAGCTGTTTGTCCAAAGCAGTCAAAGCATTACTACAGTGGCTGTCCAGAATCCCCAGGGCCACAGCAGGAAGCTCTAAGACACGCTCAACAGGCCAGCCAAAGGAGGGACTGGTATAGGCCTCAACCCCCGCTGGAGTCCAGGAGGCCAAGCTCTGAAGGTAAAACTTTTATTGAATCCAGATATAGAAAAAGCCTCTGTGATAAGAAGGGCCTGGATAATAGATGTTTTTATAGAACTGCCACAAAAGCTCCCAGAAGAGAAAACTTTTCTTCATGTAGAGTAGCATGAAGCCAACACCCAAAGAATACTCTAGAACATTGGGCTGTACTAGAGAAGATATACGGAGAGCCTGAATATAGGGTATCTGAACCCAGGGACTCAGAGTCCGAGGTATCTAGCTACGAGCAGATGCAAGTGGACCTGGCCAGTGAGGCTTCGGATTATGAAATGGATTGCACGTATTGTACAAGTGGAAGCCTAGAGTCTGTGCCAGATGTATATGCTGCATGAATTATCACTTAGAATATTGTGTAATTGAAGCCCAGCACTACTGTGCAGATAACAGTGTGTCTTGAAGTTTTTGGTTACTTTTCTTACCTGAATGAAGGACTCTTTTGCGTTGTTGTTAACCAACCCTTTGACCTTAGCGTAAAGGGAAATAAATGCCTTTAATTTCCCTACCACTCGTGCATGTTTCTTTGAAGATTAGGACCAGGAAACAAATAAGGCCCAAAAGTAAAGTAGGCCGCAGGATTACTGGCCAATCTTCTCCCCATAATTTTTATGCGCAAGCGCTGCTTATACGCCAGGGCGGTGCTCGCGACAGCATGTATTAGACATCAGTCTGGTTGCATGCTATTAACAGGAGGTACAGGGCAGCCTGCTGGAAGGGGTGTGGTGGGAAGGGGAACTGAAGCACCTTTTATGCGACTGCCCAAAAGTACAAATCTTATGGGAGGAAGTGGAGGAGCTGTGTTCTGTGAACATGGGGATGCTGGTGCGACTGACTCCTGAGCAGGTGCACCTTAATGAGCAAAAGAAGGGAGAGGGGGATATGGGGACATTCCTAGGATATTGTATTATTGCGACAAGGATGGAGCTGGCCACTTGGTGGAAGAAAACTGAACTGTCAAAGACGTTATTCAGAGGATAGATCATATATATGTTATGAGCACGCTAGCGGCCTGTAAGCACCATAGGATGGAGGCTTTGAGAGGGTTTGGCATTGGTATAAGGCCTGGCGAGGGGCATGCCTTGATGAAGCTCCAGGCGATGTGTGACAGGGATGGTGAGTGGGAGGGGAGCTGAAAGGTGTGGAGTACTGGACAACAGAGGGCTGGGTGGCTTTGGGAGGATAGGGGAGCAGGGGTTCATGGGAATAGTGGTGTGTGCAGCTGAAGGGATGGTGAACAGAGACATGATGGAGGGGGATGTACAAAAGTACATGGAAGTAGCACATTTGATTGGGGGTTATATCCATGTCTCTGGGGTTGTGGGTGTTTAGATTTGTATTTCTCGAGTTGCTGGTTTTTTTGTTAATTATTGAAAAAAGTGAAAGTGAATAAATATATAATTACAAAAAAATACATTTGAAACGGAATGCCTTTTACCAAACAGATGATCCATCCACCTGTCCAGTAGAGGTCTGGTGATCAGATGGTACCCTGTAAGTTAGAGAAGACTGAGTCCATTGAGTGCATAAGGCCAAAGAGTCATCTGCACTGTTGAAGCCATGTAGTCCAGCACTGATGTCTGCTGACTCATAACGACAGGCCAAACTAGGTACACCAAAAGTGGTAATCTTATCTGGTGGAAGAAAGGCACTTGCCTCAGTCATGTCTAGTAGAGCTTCTATGACTTCCAATTGAGGTCACTGACGTGACTTTCAGTAATTTATGATGAATCCTAGTGCAACACCCATGTTTATTACTAGGGATTTCTTGGCTCCTTCCTGAGATGGGCCCCTGACCAGCCAGTTATTCTGATAAGGTACACTGCTGGTATAGGTGCGTCGCTATCATGGTTCGAACTTTTGAGACCAAATACTGCACTGACTGAAGGGCAAGACGCAAACAATACTGGTAGTTGTATTACCCTATTATAAATCAGATATCTCCAATGTATCTCCATGTGAGTATATGCTTCCTTTAGGCCCACAGAACATAACTAGTTTCCTTTTTGAAAGAAATGAATGAAGATACCCAAGGAAAACATCAAACCTCTCCCAAAGCAGAAACTTTTTTAAGGCTCTTAGGTCTAGGATGGAATGGAATGCTTCTGTTTTCTTTGAGACTCTGAAATCCTTGGGAACAAAACTTCCATGCGCTTTACTTGGTGGCATGGGTTCGATCACAGAAGAGGGAAGAAAGCTCCTTATTTACCATACAGCTTGTTAAACTGCCAGTCTGACAATCCAATCAACCAAGGAAGTTTACAAAGGAACTAAAAACAAATATACAATAAACATCAAGTATAATTACAAGTTTGTGAGTCTCTATCAAAAGTTTACATAGAAAACATACTAAAACAACAAAAAGTGTACCTGGATTTTCAGAAAGCCTTTCACAAGGTCCCTCATGAGAGACTCTTGGCCAAAATAAAAAGTCATGGGATTAAAGGCAGTGTATTACTGTGGATCAGTAATCGGTTAAAAGATAGAAAGAAGAGAGTACGGCTAAATGGCCAATTTTCTCAATGGAGAAAGGTGAATAATGGAGTACCCCATGAATCTGTGCTGGGCCCACTGCTTTTTTTAACATCTTCATAAATGACCTGGAAATGGAAATGATGAGTGAGGCAATCAAATTTGCAGATGACACAAAATTATTCAAAGTTGATAAAACACAAATGGATTATGAAAAACTGCAAGAGGACATTGATAAATTGGAAGACTGGCTGTTTGAATGGAAGATGAAATTTAATGTGGACAACTGCAAAGTTATGCACCTAGGAAAGAACCACCCAAACTACAGTTACACGATGCAAGGTTCCACATTAAGAAGCACCACCCAGAAAAAAGATTTAGGTAGCATCGTGGATAATATGTAGAAACCTTCCACCTAGTGAGCAGTAGCAGCCAAAAAAGAAAATAGCATAGTTACTCACCTGTAAAAGCTTATCTCCAGGAATAGCAGGAGTCTTCACATATGGGTGAACATCACAGACGGAGCCTGTGCGGGAACACTCCCCAGTGTCCAATAGGAAAGCCTTTGGGAGCACTCCACTGCGCCTGCGTGCCTGCTTTCCCAACTCCTCTCCTCAGTTGAGTTTGCAGCTGAGAAGATGATGATCAACGAACCCCACAACTCTTAGGGGAGGAGGGTAGGTTTTAAAAACCGATTCCTGCTGTTTCCGGAGATCACCTGTTACAGGTGAGTAACTATGCTATCTCCAGGAACAAGCAGGAAAGCATAGCTACTCACCCGTAACAGGTGATCTCCGGGAAAAGCAGGAATTTAGTCTTCACATATGGGTGGACCTCAGGTACCGACGGAGCCCACGCGGGAAGCTCCCCAGCTACCAATAGGAAAGCCTTTGGGAGCACTCCACTGCGCCTACACCACTGCCTTCCCACTCTCCAAACTACCTCTCCTCAGTTGAGTTTGTAGCTGAAGAAAAGGAGTGAAAAACAGGAAAACAAAAAAACAACCCTACAACTCTAAGGGGAGGAGGGAGGGTGGTGAAGACTAAATTCCTGCTGTTCCCGGAGATCATCTGTTATAGGTGAGTAACTAAGCCATCTCCAGGAACAAGCAAGAATATAGTCTTCACATATGAGACTACCTAGCTCCCAGATCTCTGAAGAGTTGGACTGGATCAGAAAGTCAGACAAGATCATTTGAACCTAGACTTCCCTGACAAGGAGATCTGGTAAGAAGTGGGCAGGGGTAGGAGTTGTTTCTATGTCCCAAAAAGATGCTGAAGGACCACCTGGCCAAAGGCCGCATCCTTGCGGGAGTCCTTGTCCAAGCAGTAATGGCTGCAAAGATATGGATAGAGAACCATGTAGCCATTCGGCAAATTTTGTCAATGGCCGCTGAACGAAGGTTAGCCACAGAGGTTGCCATTGCTCGGACATTATGATCAATGACATGTCCCGTGAGGGAAAGACCTGCCTTGTCATATGCGAAAGAAATGAAGTCTGCTATCCATCTGGAGAGCGTATGTTTGGTTACTGGAAGACCCAAGTGAGTAGGATCAAAGGAGACTAAGAGCTTGGAGGATTTTCTAACATCTTCCGTCCTTTGAAGATAGAAGACTAGAGTCCTTTAACAGTCAAGTGTATGTAAGGTTGCTTCTGCACAAGAAGCATGAGGTCTTGGGAAAAAGACCGGTAGGATCACTGACTGATTGAGATGGAAAGGAGATACCACTTTCAGTATAAAGTGGGGATGTGTCCATAGGACGACCTTGTCATGATGAAAGCGAGTATATAGATCATTAGCCACTAAGACCTGTAACTCACAGATGCATCTGGCTGAGGTCAGGGCAATGCGAAAGAGAACTTTCCAAGATAAGTATCGCAGGTGTGTGGTTGCTAGGGGCTCAAATGGAGGTTTAAGGAGTTGAGCCAGTACCACGTTAAGATCCCATGCTACTGGAGGTGGCTGAAGGGGCGGCTTGGTGAGGAGTAGGCCCCTCATAAAATGTGTCACAAGAGATACTGTGGAGATAGTCCTACCATCCATGAGCTTGTGAAAAGCTGAAATAGCACTGAGATGCACCTGCACTGAATTAGATTTGAGTCCTAAAGAAGACAAATGCCAAAGATATGGAAGAAGCATGGGTATTGATGCTTCAAAAGGATTTTGATTATTTTGAGAGCACCATGAAGCATATCTGCGCCATTTGAAAGAGTACATTCTTCTGGTGGAAGGCTTTCTGGAGGAAAGGAGAATATCCTTTATAGCAGTAGAAAGGGATAGATTCTGATAGATTACTCTCTCAGCATCCATGCTGTCAGAAGGAGTGATTGCAGAGTGGGATGGAGGAGTGTTCCGCTGTCCTGAGATAGAAGACCTGGCCTGGATCCCAACAGAACTCGAGTAGTTTGAGTCAGCTGAAGTAGAAGGAGAAATCAGGGCTGACAGGGTCAGCGAGGAGCTATGAGTATCATGGAGCCCTTGTCTGTTTATAATTTGAGGAGGGTCTTGGGATCAGGGGAATGGGGGAAATGCATAAAGGAGTCCTCGACCCCAGTGGATCATAAAGGCATTGGATGCCAGACTGAATCTGGATGGTATCCTGGATAAGAACTGTGGAAGCTCAGAGTTCTGTGGAGTGGCAAAGAGATCTATCACTGGAGTTCCCTAGATTTGGAAGAATTTTGCCACTGCTGTCAGATCTAGGAACCATTCGTGGGGTTATATGATCTGACTCAGCCTGTCTGCCAGGAGATTGGATTCTTCTGGAAGGTAAACTGCACGTAGATGCATATGGTGGAGAATAGCGAACTTCCATAATTTGCAGGTTTCCTGGCATAGGGGAAGTGAGCCTGTTCCACCTTGTTTGTTTATATATAACATTGCGACTTGGATGTCTGTCCTTACTAGGACCTGACTGTTGGAGAGGTGGTGCTGGAAAACTTTTGACTGCTCGAAGTTCGAGAAGGTTGATCTGCTGTATGAATTCCTGGTTTGTCCACAGACCCTGTGTGGAGATGGAATCCAGATGTGCTCCCCAACCCAGCTTGGAGGCATCTGTCGTCAGTGTATGTTGAGATTGGGGAGCACATCTGAAAAGGTGACCCTACGAGAAGATTTGTTGGGGTGCACCACCCATAGGAGAGACTCAACCAGAGGGTGTGTGACTTGAATAATATCCCATAGATTCCCTGTGGCCTGGGCCCACTGAGATGAGAGTGTCCTCTGTGCCTGTTGCATATGGAGTCTCGCATAAGGAACTACATGGACTGTAGAAGCCATGTGTCCCAGTAGGCATAGGAAATCTTGAGTCGCGGCCATCTGTTGTTGGCGCACATGGTTGGCTAGGTCTCCTAACCTGTTCATGTGGTCGACAGGAAGGAAGGCTCTGGATTGTTTTGTGTCTTCGGCTCCTATGAAGTCCAATCTCTGTGTTGGAGTGAGGTGAGACTTTGGGAAGTTCATTACCAAGCCTAGATGCTGTAACAGAGCAAGAGTACTTTGTCGAGATGAGCAGAGTTCTCCAGGGGAGTCTGCCTTTATTAGCCAGTTGTCTAAGTAAGGGAATACAAAGACTTTGTTGCCTCTGAGATATGCTGCCACCATGGTCAAGTACTTTGTGAAGACCCTTGGTGCAGATGCCAGACTGAAGGGAAGGACCCTTATTGGTAATGAGTGCCTTGACAGGTGAAACAAAGATACTGTCTGTGGTCTGGGTATATCAAGATGTGGGTGTAGGCCTCTATGAGGTCTAGGGAACAGAGCCAGTCGTGTTCCTGTATGTAGAGAAGGAGGGTTTCTCAGAGAGATCATCTTGAATTTTTCCTTAACGAGAAATTTGTTTAGCTACCTGAGGTCGAGAATGGGTCTGTGGCCTCCTGACTTCTTTGGAATGAGGAAGTAGAAGCCTTTGTTTGGGGGGACTGCTTCTTGGGAAAGGAGAATGTATACCTCCTGCCTGAGCACGGCATCCAGGGGAGGTTTGGTGGGAAAATCTCCTCTGAAGTAGCGAGGAGAAAGTTCTCGAAAATTTAGTTGGTAACCGTTCTGAATTATGGAAAGAGTCCACTATTCTTTCGTGATGAAATGCCACTGTTGTGCAAAATGACAGTCTCCCTAGGATGGTAGAATGTTCCTCTATGTGCATGAGAAGACTGGCTGTACTCCCTATGTGGGAGTCAAAAACTAGGTGTAACTGGTGCTTGGGAGACGGGCTGTGGCTTGGCTAATCTGGGCTTTTATGCCTGCTGTGGACCCTGTTGTTTTTGTTGGGTCTGATAGGCTGGTTGGGAATATAAGGGATAGAACCTCCTTTTCTTAGAGTAGAAGGGTTTTTTACGTGCTGTCTTCTTCATAGAAGGGTCAGCAGTCTTTCTAGAGAATCTCTTAAGGGTCGTGTCATTGGTTTCAAGCTCTCCAGCCTTCTCCCTTCAGTTCTTCCCAAAACGATTCTCCCCAGTGCAGGGGATATTGCCCAATTTATCTTGGACCCATTGTTCTAAGTCCGAAGCCTGTAACCAAGCCAGTCGCCTTGTCCCTATGGCAACAGAAGATGCTCTAGTGGATGACTCAAAGGCATCAAATGCTTCCTATTAACAAATTTAGAGACATTTTGGCTGTGTGTTAAACAGCTTGGAAGGCAGGAAGATTCTCTTCCAGTAGGAATGGTAGGAATCCTTTCCAGTCTGTGTTTAGCTCTTTCAGGAACATCCCCATATAAAGGATATAAGAATCTATCCTGCTGGATAGCATGGATGCCTGAAAGAATTACAGGCGAATGAATCGAGATTTCTCGATTCCTTTCCTGGAGTAATTGAGGCATGGTTTTTGCCACTTTTTATGCAGGCGCATCGCTGATTCTGGAAGCCCGGGCATTCGGGAACCCTGTACATCGTGTCCAATTGACGACTTATGGAGGATACAGTTAGAGGGGTCTCCCACATCTACAGCATTAAGCTACGAAGGATCCAGTGTACGGGAGGATTGTGGCCACTTTTGGGGTTGTGGGATACTGAAGTATCTCGAGTTCCTCTGCTCTTGGCTCAGGTTCAGATGCTGACAGAATGGATAGGCCAGCCACCATGTCTTGGATAAACTCCTGAAAAGACATGTCTTCAGGAAGGGATTTACGCCAAGTACTAATCGACAGTGGTAAGGGTTCCAGGTGATGTCCTGGAGATCATCGGAATTGAAGGATCGGTGATCGGAATCGGAGGAATCCGGATCCGATACTGGAGATTTTTGACATGGCCGACGCCAGCATGAGCAGTGTCGATGCTCTTGATGTTTCCAGGAGCTAAGCCCAAGTGACGACCAGGGAATTTCTGTGGTCGATGGGGATACTGGTAACGGTACTGATACCTCGGTTCTTGGTGCAGGGTGCATCGGGGCAAAGGGCAAGACCGATGTAGAAAGCTGCACCGGAGTGGATGGAGTCATCAATCTTCATTCTCCCGGTTGCAATCCTGAGGCTGTCGGTGTTAGAGAACATAAGATATGCCATACTGGGTCAGACCATTAAGCCCATTATCCTGTTTCCAACAGTGGCCAATCTAGGTCACAAGTACCTAGCAGTTTCCACAATGCTTGTATTGGGGCAAGCAATGGATATCCTGGGTCCCCTTTAATAATGGTTTATGGATCTTTCCTCCAAGAGCTTGTCCAAACCTTTTTTAAACCCAGCTACACTAACAGCTTTTATTACATCCTCCGGTAATGAATTCCAGAATTTGATTACATGTTGAGTGAAAAAATATTTTCTCTTATTAGTCTTAAATAGGTTACCCTGTAGCTTCATTGCATGTCCCCTAGTCTTTCTATATTTTGATAGCGTAAACAATTGATCTACATTAACCCATTCCACTCCATTCATTAATTTACAGACTTCTATCATATCTCTCCTCAGCCGTCTCTTTTCCAGGTTGAAGAGCCCTAACCTTTATAGCCTCTCTTCATAGGGGTATCCTTCCATCCCCTTCACCATTTTGGTGGCTCTTCTCTGTACCTTTGTTAATAATGCTAAATCCTTTTTAAGATACGGCAACCAGAACTGCACACAATATTCAAGGTGCGGTCATTCCAGGGAATGATACAGAGGCATTACAATATCCTTTGTTTTATTCTCCATTGCTTTCCTTATGATACCTAGCATTCTATTTGCTTTCTTGGCCATCACTGCACACTGGGCGGAGGGTTTCAACATGTTATCCATGATAATGCCTAAATTCTTTTCCTGGGTGGTGGTTCCTAATGTGGAACCTTGCATCATGTAACCATAGTTTGGGCTGTTCTTTCCTAGGTGCATAACTTTGCCCTTGTCCACATTAAATTTCATCTGCCATTTGCATGCCCAGTCTTCCAGTTTATCAAGGTCCTCTTGCAATTTTCCACAATCTTCATGGGTTTTAACAACTTTGAATAATTTTGTGTCATGTCTCTGGAAGTATGATTTAGAGTAACTAGAGAAATCACTTTGAATTTTTCTTGGATCATGGGCTTGTTTAGGTCTCTGAGATGCAAGATGGGCCTGAAGCCTCTTGTTTTCTTTGCAATGAGAAAGTATGGAGAGTATTTTTATTTAACATCTCTTATATACCGCACTATTGTCATCAGCGCGGTTTACATGGAACCAAACATATACATACAGAACAACTGTAGTGCATTTTACAAGTAACAGGAATTTAAGGAACTTGGGAGTATGGGTAAACTATATCAACTATGTGAAGCCAACCTTTCTTGAGGAGGAAGAGGAACTCTTTCTATGGCACCCTGGGACAACAAAGTGGTCAACTCTTCTTTTAAGAGAATGCTTTGAAGGAGTTGTGTGGGATAATCCCCTTTAAAGCAGGTATGGGGTAAGGTTTTGAAGTGAAGCAGATAACCCCTTTGGACAATCTGGAGTGTCCACTACTCTGATGTGATGAGGTGCCACCTGTGGGCATAGTTAAAAGGTCTGCCTGCTATGTGGAAGGGCAATGCTCTCTAGGAAGGAGTCAAAAACCAGGTGCAGGCTGTGCCTGTGCAGCTGGTTGAAGCTTAGGAGCCTTGGGTTACTTGCGTTGGTGAGGACACTGCTGCCTCTGCTGAAGATGACAAGTTTGATAGGCAGCAGAAAGCAGGTAAGAAGGATAGTATCTCTTCTGATAACAATGGAAAACATTCTTGGGAAGAGCCTTTTTCTTGGATGGGTCAGCTGTCATCCCGGAAAGCACAGTTACTCACCTGTAACAGGTGATCTCCAGGAACAGCAGGAATTTAATCTTCAGATATGGGTATCGTCGGTACCGACGGAGCCTGTGCGGGAACGCTCCCTAGCGTCCAAAAGGAAAGCTTTTGGGAGCATCCCACAGCGCCTGCGTGCTGCCTTCCCGCCTTTCCCAACTGTCCCTCTCCAGTTGAATTTAAAGATAAGACAAAAGAGAGAGGGAAAGAGAGAAAGAGAGATAGAAAGAGACAACTCTTAGGGGAGGTGGATGGGTTGTGAAGACTAAATTCCTGCTGTTCCCAAAGATCACCTGTTACAGGTGAGTAACTATGCTATCTCCAGGAACAAGAAGGAATGTAGTCTTCACATATGGGGACTCCCTAGGTGCAAATGCCAGGGAGATGGCCCCAGAAATTTGTGTGCCCTTGTGAAAGGGCTCCACTTCCCCCCCAAGGATCTTTGGCATCCTATCAGGGATGGGGGGTAGGAGCTGATTAAGTCTGGAACAGGTGTTGAAGAACAGCCTGACCAAACAAGGCATCCCGGCGGGAGTCCTTGTCTAAGCAGTAATGGGCTGTGAAGGTATGTACCGAAGCCCAAGTAGCTGCTCGACAGATGTCGTCGATAGACACAGAATGAAGATGAGCCATTGAGGCTGCCATGGCTCTCACATTGTGAGCTGTGACATGGCCTTCAAGAGGAAGGTTCTTACTCTCATAGGCAAAAGATATACACTGTGCAATCCAGCTGGACAGTGTCCTTTTGGAGACTGGAAGTCCCAAATGACTAGGATCAAAAGCAACAAAGAGTTGAGAGGATTTTCTATGTTGCTGTGTCCTTTGCAAGTAAAAGGCCAAAGCTCTTTTACAGTCCAAAGTATGAAGATTCATTTCTGCATTTGAGGCGTGAGGCCTTGGAAAGAATACAGGAAGGTATACCGCTTGGTTTAAATGAAAGGGCGACACCACCTTTGGCATAAAGTGTGGATGAGTCCTAAGGACTACCTTCTCATGATGGAACCTTGTATAAGGAGGATCAGCCACCAACGCTTGCAATTCACTAATGCGACGTGCTGATGTGATTGCAATGAGAAAGATAACCTTCCAGGAAAGGAATTTCAAAGAGGTAGTGGCTAATGGTTCAAAGGGCGGTTTCATGAGCTGCCCAAGTACCAGATTTAAGTCCGATGCCACCGGTGGTGGCTTAATGGGAGGCTTAGTTAAAAGAAGGCCTCTCATAAATCTCGCTATGAGAGGATGAGAGGAAATAGGTTGTCCATTTAGAGGCTTGAAAGAAGCTGCAATAGCATTCAAATGGACTTTCACTGAATTGGTCTTAAGCCCTGCATTTGATGAAGGAGGTACTCCAGTAATGATTCCAGAGGTATCGCAAGAGGGTTAAGACCCTTCTGCGAGCACCATATGGTAAACCTTTTCCACTTAAATGCATAAGAGCGTCTTGTGGAAGGCTTCCTGGAAGCATGAAGGATATCCTTTACCTGCTGGGAAAGGTTAAGACCGTGAAGTTCTAGGCTTTCAGCAACCAGGCCCTGAGATGCAGAGACTGGGGATTGGGATGCCACAGCATCCCGTCCTCTTGAGAAAGAAGATCTGGAGCAGATCCTAACTCCAGAGGCGGAGCTTAAGAGAGATGTAGGAGCAGAGGGTACCACAGTTGCCGTGGCCAACGTGGAGCTATGAGGATCATATGACCTCTGTCTCTCTGAAGCTTGAACAGGGTTTTGGGAATTAGGGGAATGGGTGGAAAGACATACAGGAAGTCCTGACTCCAATGAAGAAGAAAAGCATCCCTGGCCTGACAACCTCAAGCCGGAATTCTGGAACAGAACCGGGGAAGTTTGGCATTCAGCGGACTTGCAAAGAGGTCTATGTCCGGGGTTCCCCAAATTTGAAAAATCTTGGACACCTGGTCTGCATGGAGAGACCATTTGTGTGGAAGCAGAACTCGACTGAGTTTGTCTGCCCAAGAGTTTTGAATGCCTGGAAGATACACCGCAAGGAGATGAATCTGATGTTCTCTGGCGAGGGCCCATAGTCGCAAAGCTTCGTTGCACAGCGACAGAGAGCCTGTTCTGCCCTGCTTGTTCATATAGAACATGGATACCTGATTGTCAGTTTGAACTAGGAATGTCTTCTAGCTGAGCTGGGTGTGAAATACTCGAAGAGCAAGGAATATTGCTCTGAGCTCCAGGAGGTTGATATGGAGATAGGCCTCCTGTGGAGTCCAGGTACCCTGGGTAGAGAGGCCATGCAGGTGGGCTCCCCAACCCACCTGTGAAGCATCTGTTGTTAGAGTGGCTTGGGGTGGGGGTTACTGAAAAGGAGACTCCACCAGAAGGTTTTTGGGTGACTGCCACCATTGGCAGGACAAAATAAGGCGATCTGAATTTGCTATTTTGTCTGACAAGCAACCTGAGGTCTGAGTCCACTAAGTAGATAAGGTCCACTGGGCTGTCCTCATATGGAGGTGAGCATAAGGAACCACATGCACGGTGGATGCCATGTGGCCTAGCAACTGTAGCATTTCCCGAGCAGTGAGGTGAGGATTTTAGAACTGCTTGGAAAGCTAGCTGCACAATGCAAAGGCAGCGGGGCTGTGGAAGGAAGGCCCTTGTCTGTCTGGTATCCAGAAGAGCTCCTATAAACTCTAGGGATTGAGTGGGAACAAGGTTGGACTCTGGGAAGTTTATGACAAGCCAAAAATACTGAAGGATGCGCATTGTGCGAGACAGAGCCATCCTGGCCTCTGGCTCTGAAGGGGCTCGAATGAGCCAGTCATCTAAGTAAGGGAAGACGAATATTCCCAGGGTGCGGAGAAATGCTGCTATCACAGCCATGCATTTTGTGAACACCCTTGGTGCAGAAGCCAGGCTAAAAGGAAGAACCCTGTATTGGCAGTGCTTCCCTTGAAACAGGAATCGAAGGAACTTTCGGTGAGTTGGATGGATAAGAACATGAGTGTACCATTCCTTGAGATCTAGAGAACAAAGCCAATCCTGACTCTGAAGGCATGGCAGCAGAGTTCCTAGAGAAATCATTTTGAACTTCTCTATGAACAGGAATTTGTTCAGTTCTCTGAGGTCTAGAATGGGTCTGTATCCTTCTGTTTTCTTTGGAATAAGGAAATAGGGGGAGTAAAACCCTGTAGTCCGTTGGGGAATGGGTACCTCTTCTATTGCCCCTTGAGCAAGGAGCATAGTGACTTCTTGACCTAACCGGTCGTTGAGAGAGGTCTGAGAATTGAACTGTTTTACTATTGTAGGAGGGGGCATGCTGAGGAAATGAAGCTTGTACCCCTTTCTTACAATAGACAGAGTCCAATTTTCTGCTGTTATCTGACCCCATATGGGGGCAAAATGACATAACCTTCCTGGGATGGTGGAGGGTTCTGGGCCATTTAGGGCCAGGAAGGCAAAGTTATCTAGACAGGAGTCAAAGCCCCTGTGGAGGCTGAGTCTGCTGAGCCGGTTGAGGCTGAGCTGCTTTTGGCTTCCTTTGTTGCCTAGGTTGTTGCTGCTGTCCCTTTTGGGCAGACTGACCTGAACGATGTCCCAGCTGGGTATAGGCGGGATAAAACCTTTTCTTCTTGCTGAAGGATGGTTTCTTAGAGGATCTTTTCCTCACAGGATCAGCTGTAGATTTGGACAATCTATCCAAAGTGATATTGTCAGCAATCTCATTAGCTTTTCCTGCCAATTCTTGCCAAAGAGATTCTCTCCTGTGCAAGGTATATTCCCCAATTTGTCCTGTACCCAGATTTCCAAGTCAGATGCCTGGAGCCAGGCAATTCTACGTGCACCTATGGCAATAGCAGAGGTTCTGCTTATGCATTCAAAGCAGTCAAAGGCTGCATGATTCACAAACTTGGAAACATCTTGAGCATGTTTAACAAGAGTAAGATAATCTTGCCTTTTATCATCAGTCAGGAGAGGGCTCATAAGCTCCAAATCTCCTGTGACTTCCTTAAGAAACATTCCCATATACAAGATATAGGAACTGATCCTAGCAGAGAGCATGGAAGCCTGGAAGGATCGACGTCCAAAGGCATCAAGAGTCCTACACCCTCGTCCTGGAGGATTAGATGCATGCCTTTTTGCACTCTTTGTCCGTCTCATGGCTGATTCCACCACCATGGAATGGTGTGGTAATTGAGTCTTCTGAAACCCAGGACAAGGAGGAACTCGATACATGGTGTCGAGTCTTCGAGAATGAGGAGATGTGGTCAGAGGTGTTTCCCACATCCTTAACATAAGATCATGTAAGATCTCATGAATAGGTAGGGTAGCTGCCTCCTTGGGAGCTTTAGGGTATTGTAGGATTTCTAATTCCTTTGCCCTAGGCTCTTTATCAGGAGCCACTGTGATGGAAAGACCCTGGGCCACATCTCGGATAAAATCCTGAAAGGGCATATCTTCTGGTGGAGACATCCTACACTGAGGAGAAGAGGAATCTACGGGAAGAAGTACTCTGGTATCGGCAGAGCTTTCAGAGTCTTCAGACTCATCAGTGGATTCGAAGTATCTCCGATCCGGGTGATCGTGGAAGGCACAGTACAGGTACCGATCCAAGTCGGCATCAGATTGGTCCGGTACCGACTTGTCGATGCCGGATAGAGATGCATGACTTGGTCCCTGTAGAATACCTGCCAATGTCGATGCAGTCGGTGCCAGTACCGGTTGAATTGTCTGAAGCGGTTTCAGGGGCATCGAGGCCGTGAGAAGAGCCACCAGACTGTGTTCAATAGCCAAGAATCTCTGGTCTATCGACGCTTCCGATGTTTGGGTATCAGTGCTGGATAAAGCGTCCGGAACCCCAGAGCATGGCACCAGTAGTTCTGCCGAGGTTGAAGCCTCGAACATCCTGGAGCCCCATTAGTGCTTTGGAAGCCGAAGCCTCCCACCGGGGCAATTTTGCCGGTGAAAGTCCCTCAAGGGCAACGCCAGAGGCATCTCGATGTTTAGAAGGAGATCTACCCTATGTGGACAGGCTAGATTTATGTTTAGTTACCTGAGATCCATGGGAAGAAGATGAAGCCCTGGAGGATGCCACGGAGACTGCATTGGAGGGAAAAAGGGTGCTAAGCTTAGCAGCTCGGATGCCACGGAGACTGCATCGGAGGGAAAATGGGTGCTAAGCTTAGCAGCTCGGTTTTGCAGGCCCCTTTTTGACATCATCCCACAGGCAACACACTCTGAAATAGAGTGGTCAGGACCACTGCTCCCTCTAAGCTGTGCACGTTTGTGCGCGCACACACCTCGCCGAGCAAGCACACACAACTTACAAAGGAGCGCACAAAAATTATGGAGTTCTTGGGTTTTCAAATTAAAACCTTGGGTTTTTTAAGGCCGCGGCTTCGCCGCCGATCTACTGCCATTCTTTAATTTCCGGATAATTCCGAGACTCGTGACGTCGCTTCCGAATCTCTCCTCTCTGCTCTGAGTCCTCACTCCTCTCACATGTGACCGACGATTGACGAATCATGACACAAGCTAAAAAGGGAAATAAAAGGGAGGAGCAGCCAGCTAGCCAGCCTCTCTCTGCTCTTGTGCCTGCCTGCCAGTCACGTGCCTCCTTTGATCCCTCCCTCAGCCAGCCTCCAGTGCCACGTGCCACCTTGAATGCGGAGAAGAGAGAGCAACACACCGCACCGGCGAAGAAGAGGAGACCGGTGCTCCGGGACTGCTGCCTGAAGATTGTGCGGGGCTACGCCGGGGACGGGCTATCAGCAGCGGAGCAGGTCGGCGCGAGATACCCCGTGAAAAAGGTGCAGAGACAAAGGGCGGCCTCTCTCTCGACCCTCCCCTCCTCCGTCCTCACCGACGGACCGAAGCGCCGCCGCTTCTCACCAGAAGGGGAGGAAAAAAGGCAAAGCGCCGAGTGTGCCGCTCTGAGAGCCGGCGAGAGGAGAGGGCGGTCCCGTTCACCTCATTTTCTTTAAAAAATGCGCTCTCTCTCTCTCTCTCAAGACAATACACTCAGTCTTGGATCAGAACTGGGTCTTAGCACTGCTAGGCAATCACAGTCAGGTGGCTCACTGCTATTACTGCGCCCTGCAGTGCCTGGACTAGATTTAGAGGGGCTGGCTCCCACGTGTGCTCTCTGGAAGTTGCCCCGAGTGCAATAACCATGTGTGAACTGCAGTGAGTGGGTGCTTGAAATTTCTTCGATAGTGAAGTGAGGACCAATTCTTTTTTTTTTTTTTTGTCAATGATCTGCCTTTACGTGAATCTGGAGGTAAAAGAGGGAGCACAGTGTAATTCCAAGAATCCATGTGGTGTGAACCAAGATAATTCTGTGTATATGTGATTATCAATGAAAAAGCCGGCATCTACATTTATTGTTAACCCATTCCCCAACAGAGGACTTTGTAAGCATAACTATTTGAACTACTAATTTATCATGCATGGTGCCTTCCATCTTGATTTTATCACTCTAGCCCTTATGATGCTTTGGTCATGCCTACTTTTGAACTTTGTAGTTCAAATAGTTATGCTTACAAAGCCCTCTGTTGGGGAATGGGTTAACAATAAATGTAGATGCCGGCTTTTTCTTCCTTTGAAGTTGCCAGAGGCAAAGTAAGTTCTTCTGTTGAAACCATGGGGGAGCTGTTCTGTACACAGTTCTGTACGGTGAAGTAACAGTTCCTGCCACAACAGGAGTTGTTCCATTTGTTTAGGGTGGAATGATAACTGTGGTGGGTGCCTTGGAGGAGGAGGAGGAGGAGGGGGGGGGGTGGATAGAGGTGAAGGCAGCTCGGTGGGACTGGATGGAGATGGAAATCCATAGTTTTAAAATTAAGTCACTTTTCTGGATTTGTGTTAAACTGCTAATCCATGTAAGTAATACTGTGCCTTCTTTTTACTATGTATACTTATGGTTCTTTTTCTCTTTGTTACCACTATAACAATATTGTTATATTGCTTGCAGTTCCAACTTCCAAGCCCTCTGATGAAGGCTTTGGATGAAATGCGTTGGGGCATTTCTTTTGAATAATAAAGCACCTGCTGTGCCTGTGACCACCACATCACTTTTAAAATGTCGAAACCAATAGCAATGAGAGGTGCAAAACGTAAGAGAACGGCCAGAGCTTTTAAGCTTGAATGGCTTGAAGAAATTGTTAAAATGGAGACACCAAAATCTCGGGATAAAAAATGCGTTCAACTGCGTGAAATATTCACTTACGAAGAGGATGACGGAGTAGTCAGTTTATACTGCCGAGATGCAAAAACCATCAGAGTTTTCGAATGGCAAATTTTGGGATGATGTGTGGAAACTGGACTTTTTGAAACGACATCTGTCTAGTAAGACTCATACTGAAAGTGTTAAGAAACTTAGAGCTAAAAATCCAAATTTAAGAGGAGGATTATTTAACTTGTTGCTTGAGAGCACCGCTGAAAAAGCAAAAAGGCAAATTAGTAATGAACGGAAGCGTTCTACACCAGAAGAAATTAAAATTCTAATTGACAGTGTTTTGCTGGCTGTTCGGATGAATATTTCCATGCTCTCTGTTCAAGATATTAATGAACACATGTCCAAGTACATAATCATACCTGAAAGCTGAAGAAGCAAAAACTATTTGTTTGAATTTCTTGAAATTATAAACATGAATGTCCAAGATAAGCTCACAGCAGATGTTGCATCAGCAGCGTATCATACATTAACTATTGATGAAAGCACAGACATTTCTGTCAACAAATACTTAATACTGTACTTCAAATATCAGCCAGTAAATTCATGTCTGTATAAAACTTCATTTGGTGGGATGCTACAGTTGGAAGCATGCGATGCTGCATCAATAGTCAGTGCACTCCGAGAATTCTATGGGAAATACAAGCTTGACCTTAACAAAACGGTCATGTTTACTTTGGATGGTGCCTCTGTCATGTCAGGCAGAATAAATGGTGCTGCTGCGCAGCTAAAACAAAACGTTTCGCATTTAGTGCAGCAGCATTGTGTTGCTCATCATGAAGATTTGGGGATCTCTGAAACATGGAAGGAAGTAAAGTTGATGAAAGAAGTTGAAACTTTCATGAGAACTGTTTACACAACCTTTTGTCGATCTTCTACTAAAAGGTCACAATTTAAAGAATTAGCAGATGCTTCTGAATGCGAGTCAATTGCTTTTAGACCTCTGAATGAAGTGCGGTGGTTATCTAGACATTTTGCTCTTCAAGCAATTATTCAAAATTATGATCCATTATTAAAATACTTTGAAGAAGAGAAGGATAATGATCCCTTTGCAAAGTACTGTTATCAAAAGCTAAACAGCCATCAATTCCATATAACACTGCAAATTTTGAATGATGTTTTATCTGAACTAGCTTCATTAACAATGGCATTTCAAAAACGTGGGCTAACACCACTGGAAGCATATCATCTTGCACAGGGTAAGCTGAACAAAATCTGAATGCAATACTTAGGTGACACAGTAAAATGGAGTGATAATGTTAAAAATCTTCTCAAGATACCTGGAGACGTTTCAGTGGATACTGTAGCCAAGCCTGTCTGCGGGCTCCGATGCCAGCCGCGGCTACTCGGGCCGAAGCCTCGAAGCCATCATAGGCTGCTTGAGAAATAAATTTCGAGCACTCACGAATACCCGACGACAGAGCATTGAACCTCTGCAAAGGTTCCTCGGCGAGACCAGCAGAGAACCCGGCAATCTCCTTTGCCAGGTCTCGAAGGTACATGCCCATGTACAGCTGGTAGGTCTGGACACGGCAAGCAAGCATAGAGCCCTGGAAGCACTTCTTACCGACGGCATCCAGGTTCCGGGCCTCCTGGCCGGGAGGCACCAAGGAGTGCCGATTCCACAACCATGGAGTGGTGCGGTAATTGTGCGTTTTGGAAACCGGGGCTCTTGTGGACTCGATAGATGGAATCGACCTGCTTGCTTAAAACCGGCGTCGATGCCGGGGCCTCCCACATACGGAAGAGCAACCGTTCCAGCATCGGAGGAAGCGGAAGAGTAAAGGCCTCCTTCGGAGGAGAGTCATACTGTAGGGCCTCGAGCTCCTCGGCTCGAGGCTCCTCCTCGGTATCCGCGGGGAATGCCAAGGCCTTGGCCATATTCCGCACGAAGTCCGAGAACCGGGTGTCCTCCTGTGGGGACTGCCTCCGAGGCTCGGACTCGGGTGAGTCCGAAGGGACGCACCTAGTCCAAAAGGTGTCGGGTGACTCCTCATCCTCCGTCTCCCAGCCGGACTCCTTGGAGGAGGAATCAAGCGGCTCCGGTCAGGCAGGCACCGACGCCATCCACCCCGACACCGAGGGTACCGGCGTCGACGACGACCTCGGTCCCGAATGGGAGGCCGAGGGAGACCTTGGCCGAGGATTGACTCGAGCGCGCATGGACTCGAGGATAGGCTCGGCCTCCGGGGTCGACTTGGACGTCGATGTCCCGGTGGTCGGGGCAGATGCACCGGTGAGACCGGCGATCAGTGCCCGCTGCTGTTCCATGAAGGCAGCCAAGCTGCTCTCCAAGGCCGTCAACCTGAGTCCGAGCTCAGGAGATTCAGCAGCCCCTGACTCGAGCCCCGGTGGTGCCGGGCCCGACATCGGCTCCCCTGGAGGAGAGTCCACGAGGACTACAGTACTCACGTGACCCGGGAACTCCATCTCCACACGAGGTTGTTTTGCAGGCCTCTCCGACTCCGAAGACCCGGGACGGCGCTCGGGGCTATGCGACTTGGCCCTCAAGGAGCCAAGTGCGTCCACCGACGCTGCCCTCGCGGGGGTTTTTCTTCTTGCGATGCTCCTGCGAGGGAGACCCCCTTTCAGAGGAGCCTCGACGCTGCTCGGGGCCGGAGTCCCGAGATGTCGAGGCCTCTGACGAGGTCCAGGCCCGACCAGACGCGGAATCAGAGAAGATTTTTTCCTTTTGGTGCTGCTGACTCCTCAACGCCTTAGAGGACATTTTCCCACACGGACCACAGATCATTGGGTCCGAGGCACCGGAGGCAGCAGTCATGTGTGTCGGTGAGAGACATGAGTGTCTTACACTGATCATACTTTTCAAACCCACTGGCAGCCATCGGGGGAAAAATGGCCCCTACGAGGTCAAAAGACAGGGCTGCCAGTGAAAACAGAAAAAAATGGCGCATACGCTAGTCACTAAGGACAAAAAACGAAAAAAGAGGTCCGGGCTCGATACCGATGTATCGGGCCCAGGCGGGAAAGGGAAACCGGCGTCGAACCGAAGAAAACGGGTTCATGCAGAATAAAATTGACTTTTTTCTCGGGTGAAATGAAAACACATCCATCGGGCTCCGCGGAAAAAAGAAGACTGAGCAAGATGGCACCCTTGGGCGGGAAGGGGACCGCGCATGCACGCTGCATTCCCAAAAGCTTTCTTTGAAAGCTGGGGAAATGCTCCGCATGGGGGCTCCGTGGGCGCCGACGTCACCCATATGTGAGGACTGGAGAATCCTGCCTTCTATCCTCAGGAAGAAGAGGACTCAAAGCCTCTAAATCACCTGTGACCTCCTTCAGGAACATTCCCATGTATAAACTATAGGAACTGATCCTGGCAGAAAGCATGGAAGCTTGGAAGACACGACACCCAAAAGCATCCAAAGTTCTGCACTCACATCCTGGAGGATTAGAGGCATGCCTCTTTGCACTCTTGATCCTTCTCATAGCTGATTCCACTACAATAGAGTGGTGAGGAAGCTGAGTTTTTTGGAAACCAGGACAAGGAGGGACTCGATACAGAGTATCCAGTCTACAAGAAGGAGGAGAGGTGGTAAGAGGAGTCTCTCACATTCTTAACATGAGATCATGCAAAATCTCATGAATGGGCAAGGTAGCTACCTCCTTAGGAGTTTTGGGATATTGTAAAATTTCCAACTCCTTTGCCCTGGGCTCTGTTTCAGGGGCCACAATAATGGACAGACCCCGAGCCACCTCCCTGATAAAATCCTGAAAGAAAATATCCTCTGGAGGAGACATCCTGCACTTAGGGGAGGAGGGCTCCTCTGGGAGAAGTATTCCTGCATCGACAGAACTGTCAGAATCCTCAGATTCTTCTGAGGACTCAAAGTATCGTCTGTCCGGATGCTCTTGGAGAGCCCGATACCCGTACTGACCGAAGTCGGTACCGGGAGTAATCGGTACCGGAGTATCGGTACCGGAAGGCATCGGATGACTGGGTGCCGGCAATGCGGACACCGATGTCGATGCTATCGGTACCGGTACTGGAGTCGATGCTGGTACCGGCTGAACTGTCTGACGCGGTTCCGAGGGCGTCGATGCCGCAAGGAGAGCCGCCAGACTGCGCTCAATAGCCAGGACTCTCTGGTCTATCGATGCTGCCGATGCCTGGATGTCGGTACCGGATAAGATCGCCGGTGCCCCAGAGCATGGCACCAGTAGTTCTGCCAATTTTGAGGCCTCGAACATCCTGGAGCCTCGATAATGCTTTGGAAGCCGAAGCCTCCCGCCGGGGCAATTTTGCCGGTGCAGAATCCTCAAGGGCAACGCCAGAGGCATCTCGATGCTTAGAAGGAGATCTACCCTTTGAGGACCGGCTAGACTTATGTTTAGTTACCTGAGATCCATGGGAGGAAGACGAAGCCCTGGAAGACGTCGATGCCACCGAAGCTGCATCAGAGGGAAACAGGGTACTGAGCTTGGCAGCTCGGTTCTGTCGACCTCTCTTGGACATCATGGCACAGGCCATACATTCCGAGATAGAATGGTCAGAACCTAAACATTTCAGACACCACTCATGGGTGTCGGTGACGGAGATGGTACCGCCACACTTGGTGCACTTTTTAAAACCCAAAGAGGGTTTTTCCATTATGGAAAAAATTCTGGGCCTAAGGCCCAAAATGGCGTATGCACCTGGAAAAAAAAGGAAAAAAAGTACTAAGAAAAATTTTTTTTTTCAAGAAAAGAAAGAGAGAAAGAAAAAACAGCGGTACCGGTGAAGTGTCGAGGAAGGCAGACGCGACCACAAAAAAGAAGGAAAATTTTCTGCGGTGACAGGAACACGACCTGCTGGCTCCGCGGAAAACGAAGAACTGGAGAGAGGCAGTTGGGAAAGGCGGGAAGGCAGCACGCAGGCGCTGTGGGATGCTCCCAAAAGCTTTCTAATTGGATGCTGGGAAGCGTTCCCGCACAGGCTCCGTCGGTATCGACGATACCCATATGTGATGACTACATTCCTGCTTGTTCCTGGAGATTGGTGCTAACTGAGCAAAGCGATATTGGATGTTGCCCATTTATCGAAATGCACCTTAAAGATAGGAGAGGAAAACTGCCTCCCTGCAGTTAGTCTATGGCCCCGCGTAATCAAACTCTGGAATTAGTTACCAGGGGATCATAGTAAAAGCCGTTAGTGTAACTGGGTTTTATAAAATGTTTGGACAAGTTGCTGGAGGAAAGGTGCTTAAACTATTATTAAGGAGGACCCAGGAAATCCACTGCTTGTCCCAAGAGAGGTATTGTGGAACCTATGTACCTTTTTGGGAACCTACCACTGGTACTTCTGACCTGGATTGGCCACTGGGCTTGATGGACCTTGGTCTGACCCAGTATGGCATTTCTTATGTTCTTATGTTACCAGCACAAAGCTTAGGAAACACATTGCTAAATATGCCAAAAAGGAGGGACTTGACGCCCTAACACAGCACTTCCCACCCTCTGAAAAAAACAGGAAATGCAAGATGATCATACACCAAGGAACTAAAAGAAAAAGTGAGAATCGCAGCAGTTTATAACAACAAATTAAAAAATTATAGCTCATTTTATTTAGTTATAAACTGCATTATAGTTCTCTTTCTTTTTGAATATATACTCTGCATCCACAGAAACTTCTCCCTGGACAATGAGTGCAGAGCAAAGGTAGGACATTCACCCACAGAATTCAATATATTAAAAAACATTCTGATTCTGATCATTTCACTAACAAACATTTTCCAGAACCAGGCATATTGAGAACTAATACAAAAGTCACCAATGATCTACAAGGCCACATCAACCCTATCATACCAGCATAAACTTTCAAAACTCATACAAGGGGCCTACCCAGTTAAAAGCAACACTATAAATATTGTAGCGGGCCCTAGAACATCCATACACCTATTGAAAAGCTAAACAAGTCAAATTACTACAATACAGGTCCCTTTGTACAAACTCCATGTTAACAGAACGCCTGGCCTCAATTGCACACTCAGAACACAGACTCTCACCAAGTACAGAACAAGTGAGGATAACCTAAAGTGAAAATAAAAATATGTAGACAAAAATTAAACTGAAAGCCCAAGAAGTCAGACTCTGCATGCAGTGCAATACTAGAAAAATAAAAGAGATGCATTTCCTTGTACTGTGTAAAATAAAATAGTGCAAAGTCCAATCACTCATTTGAAAATAAAATTATTTTTTCTACCTGTTGTTGTTGACCATTTTATACTCTGATCATGTTGTTCTCGATCTGAGACTTTTGTTTTCTTCTTTCTCCATCTGCCATTTCTTGTATCTCCTTTTGTTTTCTACACTTCTCTCCATCTTGGATATTGATTTTTGTCTTTTCCTCTTTCTTCCATTTATTTCTCTCTCTCTCTCTGGCCACCCAGATTTCACTACTCCTTACTATCCAGTTCTCAATCTCCCTCTTTTTTACGCCATCTACCCACTGCTTTCTAACCTTCACCACAGTCCTTCCATTCCCCAGTTCTTCTTCACTGGTCCATTATTCCCCAGTCTTTTGTTCATTCTCTATGTCTAGCACAGTGGTTCTCAAATCCAGTCCTGGGGGCCCACCAGCCAGTAAGGTTTTCAGGATATCCACAATGAATATGCATGAGAGAGATTTGCATGCCTTCTACTTTCAGTATATGCAGATCCCTCTCATGCATATTCATTGTAGATATCCGGAAAACCCGACTGGCTGGTGGGCCCCCAGGACTGGGTTTGAGAACCACTGGTCTAGCATCTTTCATCACCCATCCAGTGTCTCTCTCTGGCTTTCTCTTTCCCTCCATCCAGGACCTCCTTCTTTCTTTCCATGTCTGCCATCTCCTTTCCTATCCCTCTTGGAACTAGCATCTACCCCATCTCCATACCGTGCCATCCCCTCCCTATTACTCATATGTCCAGCATCTCTCCGTCTTTCTCAGTCTATGTATCTCATATCAATCTTCTCTCCTCTCTATCCCTATTACCCCCATGTCCTGCATTTCCTTCTCTCCTTACTACCCAGTATACAGCATCTTCCCTCTGTCACCCCCTCCACGTCCAGCATTCTCCCATAATCTCCCTATAATCCCCTGGCCAACATCACCACTCCATCACCCCTCCGTGCTTACCCATTTCCATGTCCAGTATCTACCTAACCCCCATCTCAATCTTATCCCTGCTGCTTCCCTATACTCCCCCTCCACCCCCGCAACTAGCATCTCCCTTCTGACTCCCTGTGCCCATTCATGTCCACCTCCCAATGCCCCCTCATATCATGTCCAACTCCCAATGCCGCCCCCACCCCCATTTATGTACACGAGGCAGAGAGCCTGCCCATGAAGCAGCATGTCCCATAAGCAGGGGCTGTGTAAACCATGATCCAAGCCCAGAGCGGCAGGGCACAATTGACCTTGCACAGACCCTGCCTGAAGGACATGCTGATCCCGTGGGCAGGCTCTTCTTCAATGGGTCATGATCATTGTCTCACATATGCTTCTGCCAGCGGGAGCAGTATGTCTTGCAGGCAGGGGCTGTGCAAGCTGTGACTGCGGCCCAGAGAAATAGAGCCTTCTCGCAGGAGCTGACATCAGGAGGGGACTGTTGCTGGTTGCCTGCCTCCAATCCCCATTCAGGATGACTTGCGGAGTGCTGGTGCCTAGTGGAGAGCCTGCCCGCAGGACATGCTGCTCTTGTGGGCAGAAGGCTGTGAGAGGCCGCAATCGCTAGTCACAGCCTTCCGCTTGCAGGAGCAGCGTGTCCTGTGGACAGGCTCTTCACTAGGCCACCAGCGCTCTGCAGGCCACACTGAATGGGGAGTGGGTATTTATTTATTTAACATTTTTTATATACCGCCTTTCATAATCTCAAGGCGGTTTACATAGAACGAAACTTCATTTACATAGACTGTATTCAAAACTATATACAGGTTTACATCGAATGGCATTTGGTTTGCATAGAACATTTCAACTATATATAGCAGTGTTTACTGTATTTACATTTCACTAGCAAAAGCACCCTCGTGACATTGGTGCCCCCCGTCGCGCTTACCCAGCTTATCGGATAGTGCTGGCCCTAGTCCACAATTTGTCTTCTTGCTTCACTCCCCCCCCCCATTCAGCATTTGTCTCCCTGCTCCCTCCCTACAGCATTTGTCTTCCTGCCCCCCTCCCCTGTTATCCAGCATTTGTCCTCCTGCCCCAAGTGTTGCACAGCATTTGTCCTCCTGCCCCCCCATTGTCCAGCATTTGTCCTCCTGTCTCCCCCCTCCCCTGTTGCCCAGCATTAGTCTCCCTGCTTCTCCCTCTCCAGCATTTGTCTTCTTGCCCTGCTTCCCTGATGTCCAGCATTTGTCCTCCTGCCCCCACCTGTTGTCTAGCACTTATCCTCCTCTCCCCCCCCATTGTCCAGCATTTTTCCTCCTGTCTTCCCCCCATTGCCCAGCATCTGTCTCCGTTTCCCGTTCTCCAGCATGTCTTCCTGCCCCACTTCCCTGTTGTCCAGCATTTGTCCTCCTGCCCCCACCTGTTGTCTAGCAGTTGTCTTCCTGTCTCCCCCCCATTGTCCAGCATTTGTCCTCCTGTCTCCCCGCCATTGCCCAGCATTTGTCTCCCTGTTTCCTCTCCTCCAGCATTTGTCTTCATGCCCCGCTTCCTTGTTGTTCAGCATTTGTCCCCCTGTCTCCCCCCTTTGTCCAGCATTTGTCCTCCTGTTCCCCTTCCCTCCACCTGCACCTCTCTTCCTGTGCTGCCGCTAGGATCATGTTCCTGCAAGCAATCTGGCTGATCATCCAGCGGCAGCACTCCAGTTGTTTTTATTTTAGATTTTGCTGCCTCTGCCTTCCAGCTGCTTTTTTTCTCAAGAATGCTTGCACCGAGAAAAAAAAGTGGCATGAAGGCAGAGGCAGGCCAGAGGCGGCAAAATCTAAAATGAAAATAGTTGAAGTGCCGTTGTCAGATGCATCAGCCTGATCACTTGCAGGAACATCGTGATCAGGCTGATTTGTCTGCCAGAGACAGAGTGCCACCACCGGCGGGAAGGCAGAGGCAGACCAGAGGCGGTAAAATCTAAAATTAAAACAGAGCTGGAGTGCCGCCGGCATCCGAGTGCCACCCCCATCAGAGTGCCACCTGAGGTGATCGCCTCATGGTAGAACTGCATCTGCTGATTAATGTGTCGACTAAATTTTGCATTTCAAGTTTGGATACCAATATTAACTATAAATACTGTCATTAGACATATGCCATTTACTAACGATTCAGAAGTTGTATATTAATCCACAGGAAAATCTAGATTGTGGATGTTAAAATAAAAATAATTAGCTGGACAGACTTTCTAGATTTTCTATTGCCGAGTTTCCTTGTAGTTCAATTTAGAGAGGGTTGTTTTTCCCCTCATGAGCAGCAAACAATATTTTCCGGGGAAAAAGAGACAGATGTCTTTTGGGCATTGCAGAAAAAAGGAGACTGAGCAAGATGGCACCCTTGGGCGGAAAGGGGACCACGCATGCGTGGTGGAATCTCCCAAAGGCTTTCTTTGAAAGCTGGGGAGATGCTTCTGGGAGGACTCCGTCGACGCCGACGTCACCCATATGTGAGGACTGACTGTCTGCATGTTCCTGGAGAAACAGTTGATTTCCCCCCTGAGGAGGGGGGGGGGGGTGTCAAGGCACTTAGGGAGGAGGTGCTCTTCAGGTTTGATAATTTTTCTGTAGAGCAAGCAAAAGACTCGTCCTAGCAGGAAGCCTGGGGTAAGGCAGAAGGAGCAGGCTCTAAGAAGGGTAAGGAGAGTTATCCTCTCTTTAGGTAGAGGAATAAACTCTTATATCGGATTACATTCAGGGAAGAGATAAGAGAGCAAGCTCAGCTCATGGTGCCCCAGATATATTCCAGGAGGCCCTACAGATCTTGGCCCATAGCCACCCCTTGGCAGGACACTTAGGGGAGTAGGGGGTTATTGTGCATCTTACACAACGGTTCTTCTGGCCTAACCTATATCAGAAGGTGACTAAGTTCTGCCAGGCATGCCCCATGTGCCAATGAAAAAATAAAGCGTAGTTACTCACCTGTAACAGGTGTTCTCCAGGAGCAGCAGGAATCAGTCCTCACATATGGGTGACGTCGGCGCCGATGGAGCCCTCGCGGAGCAATTTTCCCCAGCTTTCAAAGAAAGCCTTTGGGAATTGCAGCGCGCATGCGCGGTCCCCTTCCCGCCCAAGGGTGCCATCTTAGCCAGTTAGATGACATAGCTAAAAGACAGCATAAAAATTTGCAAAAAAAACTAAAGCAGATAATTGTAACTCCAAGGGGAGGAGGGAGGGTTGTGAGGACTGATTCCTGCTGCTCCTGGAGAACACCTGTTACAGGTGAGTAACTACGCTTTCTCCAGGACCAAGCAGGAAGTCAGTCCTCACATATGGGACTCCCAAGCTTAAGGCTACCGGAGACCCTAAGCACAAAAATGAGCTCCCTCTAGCTCAGCAGTACAGAAGGAAGGAATCTTCACTGAATTATTACCCACCGGTAGCCCCCATCTGGGATGGAGGGTAGGAGTTGCTCAAACCTCGAAGAGATTTCGGAGGACTGCCTGTCCGAAAGCACTGTCCCTGCGGGACTCCCTCTCGAGGCAGTAATGGACCGCAAAAGTCTGGCTCGAAGACCAAGTAGCGGCCCGGCAGATGTCTGCCAATGGAACAGAGCGGAGGTAAGCCACTGACGTAGCCTTCGCCCGAACACAATGAGCCGTGACTCGACTTTGTAACGAGAGTCCGGCTGCCCCATAAGCCCAAGCGAAACAGTCAGCAACCCAGATGGACAGAGTACGCTTGGAGACAGGGAGCCCCAATTTATTGGGGTCAAAAGACACAAAAAGCTGAGCAGCTTTACGGTGCTCCCGCGTACGGTCAAGGTAGAAATTCAATGCCCTTCTACAGTCCAGGGTATGCAGGACCATTTCAGCTCGGCTGGAGTGTGGCCTGGGAAAGAAGGTCGGAAGTACCACCTCCTGATTGATGTGAAAAGGGGAGACCACTTTTGGAAGAAATTTAGGGTGAGTCCGTAGGACTACCCTATTTTTGTAGAACCGAGTGTAAGGGGGATCAGACACGAGGGCCTGCAATTCACTTACGCGTCTAGCGGAAGTGAGGGCTATCAGGAATAAGGTTTTCCAAGAAAGAACACGGAGAGAACAGGTAGCCATAGGTTCAAACGGCGGACAGGTGATCCGCTGTAAAACCACATTCAGATCCCAGTCAGGTGCTGGCGGGCGCAGAGGTGGTTTAAGTAGAAGGAGACCTCGGAGAAACCTTGCCACGAGAGGGTCGCTGGAAAGAGGTCTGCCGTCCACCGGCACATGATGTGCTGAAAGAGCACTGAGGTGAACTTTGACGGAGTTGGACTTAAGTCCCAGATTAGAGAGGTAGAGCAAGTACTGCAAGATCACCGACACTGAGCAGGAGAAGGGATCCTGAGACTGCTGGGCACACCAAGCGGAAAAGCGACGCCATTTAAGGGCGTAGCATTTGCGGGTAGAAGGTCGCCGGGAAGCTAGGACGACCTCTTCCACCTCTGCCGGCAGTAGAAGGGGAGCAAGGACTACCCTTTCAGCAGCCAGGCCATCAGACGTAGAGATCTGAGGTTGGGGTGTAGTAGGAACCCCTGATCCTGTGTTAGGAGATCTGGTTGAAACCCCAGAGGGAACGGATCCTCCACCGCTAGTTTATTTATTTATTTATTTATTTATTTTAATTTCTTATATACCGCACTCTTTGACATCAGCGCGGTTCACAGAGAACACAAACAAAACCAGAACAACAGGCTGTTCGGTATTACATATAACAGGAGTATAAACTTGGAGCAACATGGGAGAACTATTTACATGGAATATGCAATCTGTTAACTGGATAACATACTCGAACTATGTACATGACTTAGCAAGGGTGCTGGAGCGAGGAAGAAAAGAAAAAAGAACAAGTGGTTGGATATGTAGTGGGACTATTATGTTAACTTCATATGGAGTAGTATTTGGTGAATAGGATGAATTTAAGGGCCTTCCTAAACTGGGTTAAGTCGGTTATGGTACGGATGTCAGAGGGGAGGGAGTTCCAGCACTTTGGTGCGCAAAACAAGAAAGCTCTGTTCGCTGTTGATAGATTGCATGTTGTTATGGCCTTTGGTAATGCTAAGGAGCTTAATGCTGCCTGTCTTCTAATTCTGTTTGGTGGTACGGATTGGATGAGCTTGGAGAGTGAGTTGGAAGATATACCCTTGATAGCCTTGAATGTAAGAATGAGGGTTTTGAACATCAGCCTTCCGTGTATGGGGAGCCAATGGAGCTGTTTAAGGATAGGTGTGATATGTTCACTCTTGGATGCTCCTTGAAGAACCCTTGCTGCAGTATTCATAGCGAGCTGCAATGGGCTCAAGGTGGATTGTGGGAGTCCTTGAAGAATTGAGTTGGCGAAGTCAAAATGAGGTAGGATTAGTGCTTGGTAAATGGTTCTGAAGTCCTCTGGGTCAAGAAGGGAACGTAGGTGCTTGAGAGTGCGTATCTTGAAATACACAGCTTTTACGATATTATTTATGTGTGGTATCATGTTGAGCCGATGGTCAAGTGTTACTCCGAGGTATTTTACTGCTTCCTTGGTGTATAGTTCAGCTCCCTTGACGTTTATATATGGTGGTGGTGTGAAGTTGGGGTCTCTGGAGATAAAGAAAACCTCAGTTTTCTTGTGATGAATGCGGAGGTTCTGTGACAGGAGCCATTCAGAGACTGCATTAAAGCAATTCGTTATAGGCAGTAAATCCATTTGCTTTGTGGAAAATGGCATGTAGAGTAGGATATCATCCGCATATACCATGCATCTCACATTGAATGATCTGATGATATTGCAGATCGGCTGCATATAGATGTTGAACATGAGGGAAGAGAGAGAGGACCCTTGTGGAACGCCTTGTTTTTGATGGAAGAGTTTGGATTCTCCTGTTGCGGATTTCACATATTGCATTCTGGTGTCGAGGTATGATTTGCACCATTCGAGTGCTGAGTTGCAGATGCCTTTTTCTTTTAGTCGACCGAGGAGGATCTCATGGTTCACTGAATCGAATGCTGCTGCTATATCCAAGAAGATTAGTACGACGCCTTGCTGTAGGTTGTCTATGGTGGTGAGAACATCATTGAATAGAGTAGTAAGTAGTGTCTCAACACCATGGAATTCTCTGAAGCCGTGTTGGGAACGGTCCAGGGGGGCTGCGGAATCTATATGGTCTTGGATTTGCCTTTGTGCCTCTTTTTCAAATATCTTTGCTAGAAGGGGGATGCTGGCTATTGGCCTGTAGGAATCGGGGCGTTTAGGGTCTAGTTTCGCGTTTTTTAGCAGAGGTCTAATGGATGTGAGCTTTAATGCAGATGGGAAGGAGCCAGATGTAAAGGAGAGGTCAATGATTCTTGCAATGAAAGGGCTAAATGAGCTTCGGAGATCCTTTATCCAGAAGGCTGGGCACGGGTCGGTTTGTACAGTCGTGGTGTTGAGTGAGGCGATTGTGTCTTCGATGTGTTTAGCAGAGGGTGTGGTAAGTGCAGATAGGGGTGTTATGTAGGTTGTTTTGTGTACAGTGGTTTTTGATAGTTCTTCTGTTTGTAGAAGTTTTGATTGTAAGTAATCAGCAAATTCCTGTGGGTGGATATCTTCTTTTTGTTCTGAAGATGGTTCCTTTGATAGTGATTTAACCAGGTTGAAGAGGTCGCGAGGTTTGTTTAAAGATCTTTTGAGCATATCAGTGTGGTATTGCTTCTTTGTGGTTGTGATTGCCTCTCGGTGAGATGAAAGGTGTTGATTGTAGGCTGCGTGATCATCGATGGAAAGTGAGCGGCGCCAGCGTTTTTCGAGTCTTCGTAGGTGGGAAAGGGAGGACTGTAAATCGGGGGAAAACCATGGAGCAGAGGTTTTTTTTCTTGATGATGTGTTCTTTTTGTGTGGTAGTTGAGCAATGGTGTTGAGGTTGTTGTATCAGGCGGTGACAGACTCATCAAGGTTGAGTACTGTGTTGTTTAGGAGTGGTTGGGTGCTTGATAGTATAAGTTCTCTATTGAAAGGTCGAAAGCCTTTTGTTACTCTAGATGTGTTGTCCGGTTTTCTGTTGTTGATTAGATGATTTTTGCTCAGAGGAATTTGTAGGTTTATAAGTTTATGGTCTGACCATGGTACATTGGTGATCGATTTTACAATGTTGCAGTTCTGTTCAGAAACAGATTGGGGAGCGAAGACCATATCAAGAATGTTTCCTTTAGTATGAGTAGGCTCCGTGATAAGCTGTTGATATCCAAGATCTTCAATGGCGCTGATGAGTGAAGATGACTGGTTTTGCTGTAATGATGGGAGGTTGAGGTCTCCCATTATCCAGTTAGGAGTGGTGGGGTTGCTGGTGTTGGCAGCCAGGTCCAATATGGTGGGAAGTTCATCCGGTGAGCTGGTGGGGGCTCTGTAGACTAGGTTGATGGAGCATTGTTTGTTTACTATGGTGATTATATCTAGGTTGCTTGTGCTATGAGAGCTGGTCATATTGAAAAGGAGTTCGGACTTGGTGAGTATCAGTGCTCCTCCTCCCTTCTTGTTTTCTCTATGGGTTGTGTGTATAGAGAAGTTAGGTGGAATAAGTTGGTTGATGAGGACATTGTCCTCTTTGGATAACCAGGTTTCGGTGATCATGAGTGCATCAAGGTTGTGGAGGGTAATTATGTCTAGGATTACAGGCCATTTTTTTCGAATCGAGCGTGCATTTATGAGGGCACATTTTAAGCTATGTGGGAGTTGGGATTTGTGTTGCTTAGGGTTGCTGGTATGATGTATTGCTATGTGGATGAGGTGGGAGTGTCGTATACGAGCTTCATTATCTGGATGATGGTAAGGGTTGCCTGACCATTGTTTTCCGCGGTTCTTGAGGATCGGTATATGATTGGTGGAGGGAGAGTAGGCAAGGGAGGTCCCTAGCCAGTCTGTGAGAAGGTAAAAACTGAGGAAGGTGATGAGGTGGAAAGACATTTTAGTTTCTTGATATGGGATGTGTATGGGAGTCTCAGATTCTTGGGAGGCAATTTACAGGTTACAGTATAATTAATAAAGGCTATGTTACAGTATAAGTGGTGTCGTACAGTGTTACAGTAAAGTGTGACTACTGAAACAGTATGATATTTACTGGCAACAGTATAATACTATGGTAGAAATGAGACTACTGCAACAGTATGATATCTACTGGCAACAGTATGATATCTACTGGCAACAGTATAAAATTATGATACAAGTATGACTACTGGCAACAGTATAATACTAGGTTAGGAGTATAGGTGGTCAGTTGGTGATAGCTAGTGGACATTTAACTATTATGAATGCAGATTCAGTGAACAGTACAGGCTTGCACTTCTAGCAATAAAGGGGGGTTACTTTCATACGGAGACGCAGTTGTGCAGGATTTCGGGGTATATAGTTAGATTGTACTTTATTTTATTTTTATTTTATTTATTTAACAGTCTTTTCTATACCGCCCCTTCCAGAGATCAGGGGCGGTTTACATTGAACATTAAACAGAACAATTGTATACTTCTGTGAGTTCATGTGGTGGACGCGTTGGAGAAGGTAGAGAGTTCCTCTTGCAGGGTCGGTGCGGGCTATGGATTGTTGGGATCTTCCGAGGGGGCCTCGACAGGCGCGGGCCCGCCTGACGGCGGCTTCCTTTTGTGCGCTGGGCTCCGCCTCCCACAGCCCCGATTGGGCCGGAGGCTCCTGAGCAGGGCAGATGGCTTTGTCCTGCTCAGGTGTGCTCTACCCCGATCGGGGACTACGGAGCAGGAGAAGGAGGGTGGAGAGAGGCTTGCTCCCGACGGCGGCTTCTTTTGTGCGCTGGGCTCCGCCTCCCACAGCCCCGATTGGGCCAGAGGCTCCTGAGCAGGGCAGATGGCTTTGTCCTGCTCAGGTGTGCTCTACCCCGATCGGGGAGCACGGAGCAGGAGAAGGAGGGTGGAGAGAGGCTTGCTCCCGACGGCGGCTTCTTTTGTGCGCTGGGCTCCGCCTCCCACAGCCCCGATTGGGCCGGAGGCTCCTGAGCAGGGCAGATGGCTTTGTCCTGCTCAGGTGTGCTCTACCCCGATCGGGGACTACGGAGCAGGAGAAGGAGGGTGGAGAGAGGAGGGTGGAGAGAGGCTTGCTCCCGACGGCGGCTTCTTTTGTGCGCTGGGCTCCACCTCCCACAGCCCCGATTGGGCCGGAGGCTCCTGAGCAGGGCAGATGGCTTTGTCCTGCTCAGGTGTGCTCTACCCCGATCGGGGAGCACGGAGCAGGAGAAGGAGGGTGGAGAGAGGCTTGCTCCCGACGGCGGCTTCTTTTGTGCGCTGGGCTCCGCCTCCCACAGCCCCTAGTTGCAGCAGGAGTGGAAACCACGGCTGTCTGGGCCACCGAGGAGCTATCAGGATCATGGAAGCTTTGTCTCGGAGAACCTTGAAAAGAGTTCGAGAGACTAGCGGTATGGGAGGAAAGGCATATAGAAGGCTTTTCGACCATGAGAGCAGAAAAGCATCCGCCGCTACTCGAAGGGGATGCGGCTGCCGAGAGCAGAAGCGAGGAAGTTGCCGGTTGAGAGGACTGGCAAAGAGATCCATCGTGGGGAGGCCCCACTTCAGAAAAATTTTCTGAACTACCAAGGGATCCAGTCGCCACTCGTGCGGCTGGAGGATTCTGCTGAGTTTGTCCGCCAGGCAATTTTCTTGGCCTGGGAGATAAACGGCCTTGAGAAGAATGCCGTGGCTGACGGCCCAAGAGCAGAGTCTCTGTGCTTCTCGACAGAGAAGGAAGGAGCCCGTGCCCCCCTGTTTGTTCACGTAGAACATGGCAACTTGATTGTCTGTCTGGACAAGGACGGACCGGTGAGAAGTCAGGTGGGAGAAAGCCTTGAGAGCCAGACGGATCGCTCTGAGCTCCAGGAAGTTGATCTGCGCAGACTCCCACGTGGTCCAGAGACCTTGAGTACATGCCCCTTGGCAATGCGCTCCCCATCCTAGGAGAGAAGCATCGGTCGTCAGCACTTGAGCCGGCGGAGGAGACTGAAAAGGCATTCCGAGTATCAGGTTCGGCCGATGAAGCCACCACTGCAGAGAAGAGGCCAGCGGGCCGGAGACCCGCACTAAGTCGGCTAGGCCGCCCGTGGCCTGTTGCCACTGCTTGCGAAGGCACCACTGAGCAGGCCGCATATTCAGGCGGGCATTGGGGGTCACGTGGACGGTGGAAGCCATATGGCCTAGTAGTCTCAGGAAGCGTCTGGCTGAGACCAGGGACTGGCTGCGAAAACGGCCGGCTAGGTCCATGAGCCGTTGAGCCCTGTCGAGAGGCAGGAAAGCTCGCGCCTGAAGAGTGTGCAATCTTGCGCCGATGAACTCGAGATCTTGCGAGGGGAGCAAAGTGGACTTTGCGAAGTTTATGACAAAGCCCAAGTACTGTAGAAGAGTCACAGTGCGGTGTGTGGCTTTTGTGACTTCTGGAGAGGACGATGCTCTGATGAGCCAGTCGTCTAGGTACGGAAAGACAAAGAGGCCGTGAAGCCGGAGATAAGCCGCCACCACCGCGAGACATTTTGTGAAGACTCGTGGTGCGGAGGATAGGCCAAAGGGCAGTACTCTGTACTGGTAATGATTTCCTGCCACCACAAACCTTAGGTATTGGCGGTGGCTTGGGTGGATGAGGATGTGCGTGTAGGCATCCTTTAGATCCAAGGAGCATAGCCAATCTCCCTGCTGGAGGTAGGGCAGAAGGATTCCAAGGGTAAGCATCTTGAACTTCTCCCTGACGAGGAACTTGTTGAGGTTGCGCAAGTCCAGGATGGGTCTGAGGCCTCCCGTTCTTTTTGGTATTAGGAAATACCTGGAATAGAAGCCTTGACCCCTCAGGTGGTGGGGCACCGGTTCCACAGCCTGTTCCTGAAGAAGACTTGCTAACTCCTGAAGGAGTAAGTCCCTGTGCAGAGGGAGTCGTGGAGGCTCCCCCGGGAAATAGGAGGGAGGGACCTGGTGGAAGTGGAGAAGATAGCCTTCTCTCACAACATGAAGCACCCAGGCATCTGATGTGATGTTGGACCACCTGTGGGCAAAGTGAACCAGCCGGCCTCCTGTGCTGGGAGGAACCAGCTGAGGGGGAGAGGCTATGCTGAGGAAGTCAAAAACCCCCACCCTGCTGAGCAGGGGCCGGTGGTGCAGGCTTGGGGGCTTGCTGCCTACGGGACCCGTTACCCCGTCCCTTGGCCTGCTGACCCTGTTGGGGAGCTGCGGGGGCCTGATAGTGAGGGTAGTGTTTATAGGCAGCCGCCTTTCTCGGGTAAAAGGACTTCTGTCCCGAGCCCTTCTTCTTCTGGGAAGGGGCAGAAGTCTTCCTAGAGAGCCTAGTTCTGGTGAGAGTCTCCGTCTCGATTTGTGCAGCCTTTTCAGCCATGGGCTTGCCAAAGAGGTTCTCACCTCGGCAGGGGACATCGACCAACTTGTCCTGCACCCAGGGTTCAAGGTCAGACGACTGAAGCCAAGCCTGTCGGCGGGCACCGATGCCGGCTGCGGCCACTCGAGCCGAGACTTCAAAGCCATCATAGGCTGCTCGAGAAATGAATTTGGAGCATTCCCGAATACCAGTTGTCAAGGCCAGGAACCTCCGCAAAGGTTCCTCGGACAGCCCAGCGGAGAATCCGGCTAACTCTTTAGCCAGGTCTCTAAGGTACATGCACATGTAGAGCTGGTAGGTCTGGACCCGACAAGCAAGCATAGAGCCCTGGAAACACTTCTTACCGAGGCCATCCAGGTTGCGGGCCTCCCTGCCAGGAGGCACCGAGGAGTGCATTTTCTGGCTCTTAAGCCTATGCATGACCGATTCCACCACCATGGAATGGTGCGGTAGCTGTGCTTTTTGGAAGCCAGGGCTCTTGCGGACTCGATAGATGGAATCGACCCGCTTGCTTAATACCGGCGACGATGCCAGACTCTCCCACATGCGGAAGAGTAGTCGTTCCAGCATGGGAGGAACCGGTACAGTAAAGTGCTCCCTGGCGGGAGAGTCGTACTGAAGGGCGTCGAGCTCTTCGGCTCGAGGCTCCTCCTCGGGATCCGCAGGGAAGGCCAAAGCCTTGGCCATATCCCTGACGAAGTCCGAGAACCGGGCATCCTCCGGAGGGGACGGTTTCCGAGGTTCGGACTCAGGTGAGTCCGAGGGGACACACCGAGTCCGAAAAGAATCAGGTGACTCTTCCTCTTCAGACTCCCAGGCCGACTCCGAGGAGGAATCGGTGGGGTCGGTCCGGGCGGGCGGAGGCGTCGGCGTCGACGACCTCGGTCCCGAACGGGAGGCCGAGGGTGACCTCGACCGAGGATCGACTCGAGCCCGCATGGACTCGAGGATCGGCTCGGTCTCCGGGGTCTACTTAGACGTCGACGTCCCGGCGGTCGGGGCAGAGGCGCCAGCGAGGCTAGCGATCAGTGCCCGCTGCTGGTCCATGAAGGCAGACAGTCTGCTCTCCAAGGCCGTCAACCTGAGTCCGACCTCAGGTGACCCAGCAGCCCCCGACTCGGGCCCCGACGGCGTCGGGCCCGACGTCGGACCCCTCGGAGGCGAGTCCAGGAGGACTACAGGACTTACCCGAGCAGGCAACTCCGATTCCAGACGAGGTCGCTTCGGGAGACGTTCCTTCTCCAAAGACCCGGGACGGCTATCGGGGCTATGCGACCTGGCCCTCGCGGAACCAGGAGCGTCCACCGACGCCGCCCTCGCGGGTTTCACCTTCCGATGATGATCCCCGGAGGGAGAACCCCTGTCGGAGGAACTCCGGCGATGGTCAGAGCTGGAGCCTCTGGATGCCGAGGCCTCCGACGAGGTCCGGGTACGGGTGGGATCAGCGAAGATTCGTTCCCGCTGATGCCGCCGACTCCATAACGCTTTGGAGGACATTTTGCTGCAGGCCCCACAGATCAGTTCCTCGTGATCCGGGCCAAGGCAGCGGAGGCAATTATCGTGTGTGTCAGTGAGTGACATATTTCTGTCACACTGAACACACCTTTTGAAACCACTGGCAGCCATCGGGGGAAAAAGGGCCCCTGCAAGGTCAAAGGACCGGGCTGCCAGCGAAAAACCGAAAACAAAACTGACAAGAAAAATCAGAAAAACCGAAAAATAAGAGAAGGACTCGCAACGGCGTCGCGAGTCCAGGCAGGAAAGAGACCGGCGTCGAACCGAAGAAAAAAGAGAAATAAACGACGAAAAATCAACTTTTTCTGCGGGGACAAGAAGACCACGTCTGTAGGGCTCCGCGGAAAAAAGAAGACTGGCTAAGATGGCACCCTTGGGCGGGAAGGGGACCGCGCATGCGCGCTGCAATTCCCAAAGGCTTTCTTTGAAAGCTGGGGAAAATTGCTCCGTGAGGGCTCCGTCGGTGCCGACGTCACCCATATGTGAGGACTGACTTCCTGCTTGGTCCTGGAGAAGTTGTGTCTATTGTCAGAGGGTTAATCTGCTTATCAAAAAAATGTTCCTCCCTCCGGCGTTTTTTTGGGATCGATAGGCTCGAAGTTACACACTCAGTACTGATGCATTACGGAGTGATGCATTATTGAATTAAAGAATACGCCAAGCAACAGTGGAAAGTAACGGCACGATGGATAACTAAGTGCTGTGTTTATAAGGAAACCCCCTGAAGAAACCCACGTCTGTGAAACACACGCACGGAGCCGGATGGTGGCGTCGGGGAAATTAATAAGTTAAGCACTATGAGTTTTTGAAGAATATTTTGATCAAAATTAATCACAGAAATTAATAGATGAACAGTTAAAGGTCATTGATGCAAATGGGCACATGAGCTTCGGACTTTGTCTTGAACGTTAGTGCCGCGAAGAGTCCGAGCCCTTATGTTCTTCTTAGAGTGGTGATATACTGATTTGTGTTTGCAAAGCGATTCTAAAATAAGAAATGTCAAATAGAGAAAAATAAGAACTAGCCCAAGAAAGCTGCCTTTATTCCGATCCCAGAGGTTGAACAACCCCTGGATCAAATGGCCATGAACGCTGTGGGTCCGATAGATAGAGGAGTATGGCAGGTTACCAGTACCTCTTAATACTTGTTGACTATGCCACGCATTATCCGTGGGCAAATCCCATGCGGAAAATTACAGGACATGTTGAAAATTTTCTGTGAGGTAGGCTTCCCCAGAGAACTTTTGACAGACCAGGGCACTAACGTTTTATTCAGACAGTTAGAGGCAGTCTTGGCATTGTTTGGGATCAGGCATGTTAAGACCGCCTATCACCCATAAACCGACGGCCTTGATACAATAGTTAGAAAAAGTATAGGCGATAAGAGTTGGACATGGGAGCAAGTGATCCCATTTGTCCTGTTTGCATATAGAGAAGTTCCCCAAGCTACATTAGGATTTTCCCCGTTTGAGCTTTTAATGGGGAGACAACCCAAGGGACTCTTCGATGTGGTACAGGAAGCCTGGGTAGGAACGGAGAGAGGGTTTGAGCCTGTAATTGAACATGTTACCCATTTGAAAACCCAGTTAAGAACCTTCTCCTGGTGGGCTAACAAACATTTGAAAAACAAAACCAAGAGAAGCAAAAGATCTATTTATGACAAGCAAGCACAGGAGAAGAGTCTTAACCCAGGAGACCTGGTATTAGTTATCCAGCCCACTTCCAATAATAAGCTACTAGCCCAGTGGAGAGGCCCATTTAGGGTGCACCGGAAACTGGGCCCTGTAGATTATGAAGTGGAGCAGCGGATGGGGAAGGTGCAGACCTTCCACATCAATTTGCTCAAATCCTGAGCTAGGAGCGCAAGTAAGTAAAGAGGAAGAGAACCTGAGTCCAGAGATCGTTCAGATGAAGGACCTCACAGAGGTCTCAGTAGGAAGGGAGTTGATGGTTGACCAGAAGAGACAGGTGAAGCACCTGCTAGACCAGTTCCCAGACGTGTTCTCACCCTTGCCTGGGAGAACCCATCTTGGAACTCACAGAATTATCACTTGGGATGATGAAATCGTAAGGCAAGGGCCATACTTCATTCCCCAGGCCAAACATAGGGAGATTGAGAAAGACGTAGAGGATATGTTGCACTTAGGGATCATTGAAGAGTCCAATAGTGAATGGTCTAGCCAGATATCCTAGTGCCCAAACCACACGGAACCACCAGTTTCTATATTGATTTTCGGCAAGTGAATGCCATCTCAATTTTTGATGCCTATCCCATGTCCAGGATAAAGGAATTGGTAGAGCAGTTGGGAGGGGCTACATGTATTTCAACCCTTGACCTAACGAAAGGATACTGGCAGATTCAGTATAGTTACTCACCTGTAACAGGTGATCTCCGGGAACAGCAGGAATTTAGTCTTCACATATGGGTATCATCGGTACTGACGGAGCCTGAACAGGAATGCTCCCCAGTCTCCAATTAGAAAGCTTTTGGGAGCGTCCCACAGCGCCTGGGTGCTGCCTTCCCGCCTTTCCCAAATGCCTCTCTCCAGTTGAGTTTAAAGCCAAGACAAAGAGAGAGAGAGAGGGAAAGAGAAAGAGATAGATAGAGAGATACAACTCCTAGGGGAGGTGGGTGGGTTGTGAAGACTAAATTCCTGTTGTTCCCGGAGATCACCTGTTACAGGTAACTATGCTATCTCCAGGAACAAGCAGGAATGTAGTCTTCACATATGGGGACTCCCTAGCTTTAGATGCCAGGGAGAGACCCCAGAAGTTGTGTGTCCCTGTAAAAGGGCTCCACTTCCCCCCATGGATCTCTGGCATCTGACAGGGATGGTGGGTAGGAGTTGATTAGGTATGGAACAGGTGTTGAAGAACAGCCTGACCAAACAAGGCGTCCCGGCAGGAGTCCTTGTCCAAGCAGTAATGGACTGTGAAGGTATGAACCGAGGCCCAAGTGGCTGCTCGACAGATGTCGTCGATAGAGACAGAGTGCAGATGAGCCATTGAAGCTGCCAAGGCTCTCACTTTGTGAGAGGAAGATTCTTACTCTGATAGGCAAAGGAAATACACTGAGCAATCCAGCTGGATAGTGTTCTCTTGGAGACTGGAAGTCAAAAATGAGAAGGATCAAAAGCAACAAAGAGTTGAGAGGACTTTCTATGTTGCTGTGTTCTTTGCAAGTAAAAGGCTAAAGCTCTTTTACAGTCCAAAGTATGAAGATTCCTTTCTGCATTTGATGCATGAGGCTTTGGAAAAAACACAGGCAGATAGACCGCTTGGTTTAGATGAAAAGGCGAGACCACCATTGGCATGAAGTGTGGATGAGTCCTAAGGACTACCCTTGTCATGATGGAACCTTGTATAAGGTGGATCAGATGCTAATGCCTGCAACTCATTGATGTGGCGTGCTGATGTGATTACAATTTATTTATTTATTTACATTCTCTTATATATCGCGCTATTCTGCATCAGTGCGGTTTACATTGAACAAACTGAAATTACATTGAACAGGGCATTATAACTTGGAGATAACTATTTTACAGGGAACATGGGCTATGGAGGGTTAAGTGGCTTGCCCAAGACCACAAGGAGCACCTGTGGGACTAGAAACCCCAGTCCTTCCAGCCCAAGGTTGCTGTCCTCTAGTGGGATTTGAACCCCCGACCTTCTGGCCTGAAGTACCTTGCCCCAACCACTAGGCCACTCCTCCACTCCAATCAGAAAGATAACCTTCCAAGAAAGGAATTTCAATGAGGTAGTAGCTAAAGGTTCGAAAGGTGGCTTCATGAGCTGACCAAGAACTAGGTTTAAGTCCCATGCCACCGGTGGTGGCCTAATGGGAGGCTTAGATAGAAGAAGGCCTCTCATAAATCTTGCTATAAGAGGATGGGAGGAAATGCTTGTCCATTTAGAGGCTTGAAAGAAGCTGCAATAGCACTCAAATGGACTCTTACTGAGTTAGTTTTAAGTCCTGCATTGGATAAATGAAGGAGATACTCCAGTAATGATTCCAGAGGTATCGCAAGGGGGTTAAGACCCTTCTGCGAACACCATATGGTAAATCTTTTCCACTTGAAAGCATAAGAGCGTCTTGTGGAAGGCTTCCTGGAAGAATAAAGGATATCCTTCACTTGCTGAGGGAGGTTAAGATCATGGAGATCTAGGCCTTCAGCAACCAAGCCCTGAGATGCAGAGACTGGGGATTGGGATGCCATAACATTCCGTCCTCCTGAGACAGCAGATCTGGAGCAGAAACTAACTCCAGAGAGGGAGCTTGAGAGAGATGCAGAAGCAGAGGGCACCACACTTGCCGTGGCCAATGTGGAGCTATGAGAATCATACGGCCTCTGTCTCTCTGAAGCTTGAACAGGGTTTTGGGAATTAGGGGAATGGGTGGAAAGGCATAAAGGAAGTCTTGACCCCAATGAAGGAGGAAAGCATCCCTGGCCTGAGAGCCCTGAGCCGGAATTCTGGAACAGAACCGGGGAAGTTTGGCATTCAATGGACTTGCAAAGAGGTCTATGTCTGGGGTTCACCAAATTTGAAAAATCTTGGCCACCTGGTCTGCATGTAGAGACCATTCGTGTGGAAGCAGAACTCGACTGAGTCTGTCTGCCCAAGAGTTTTGTATGCCTGGAAGATACACTGCCAGGAGATGAATCTGCTCTCTGGCGAGGGCCCATAGTCCCAAAGTTTTGCTGCAAAGCGACAGAGAGCCTGTTCCCCCCTGCTTGTTCACGTAGAACATGGCTACTTGATTGTCCGTATGAATGAGGACTGTATTGTAGTTGAGCAGGGTGTGGAATAATCGAAGAGCAAGGAAGATTGCTCTGAGCTCTAAAAGACTGATATGTAGATGAGTCTCCTGTGGACTCCAAGTGCCTTGGGTGGAGAGGTCTTGTAGATGAGCTCCCCAACCCATTGGTGAAGCATCTGTTGTGAGAGTTGCTTGGTGTAAAGGCTGTTGAAATAGGGACCCCACCAACAGGTTTTGAGTGGACTGCCACCATTGGAGGGACAAAATAAGGTGATTTGTGTTTGCTATTTTGTCTGACAGGCACCCTGATGCCTGATTCCATTGAGTGGATAAAGTCCACTGGGCTGCTCTCATATGGAAGCGAGCATGAGGAACCCCATGCACAGTAGATGCCATGTGGCCTAGTAGTTATAACATTTCTCGAGCAGTGAGATGAGGCTTTGACACTGCCTGAGAAGCTAACTGCACCATGCGAAGGCAACGGGTCTGGGGAACATAGGTCCTTGCTTTTCTGGTATCCAGTAAAGCTCCTATGAACTCTAGAGACTGAGTGGACATTAGACTGGATTTTGGGATGTTTATGACCAGACCCAAATACTGAAGGACACGCATTGTGCAAGCTAGAGAAACCCTGGCCTCTGACTCTGATGGGGCTCGAATGAGCCAGTCGTCTAAGTAGGGGAAGACGAATATTCCTAAAGTGCGGAGAAATACTGCTACCACAGCCATGCATTTCGTAAACACCCTCGGTGCTGAGGCCAGGCCAAAAGGAAGCACCCTGTATTGGTAGTGCTTTCCTTGAAAAAGGAACCGAAGGAACTTTCTGTGAGTTGGATGGATGAGAACATGAGTGCACGCATCCTTGAGATCAAGAGAACAAAGCCAATCCTGACTCTGAAGGTATGGCAGCAGAGTTCCCAGAGAAAGCACAGTTACTTACCTGTAACAGGTGATCTCTGGGAACAGCAGGAAAGCACAGTTACTTACCTGTAACAGGTGATCTCTGGGAACAGCAGGAATTAGTCTTCACATATGGGTATGTCGGTACCGACGGAGCCTGCACGGGAATGCTGCCCAGCTTTCAATCAGAAAGCTTTTGGCAGCATCCCTCGTGCCTGCGCAGTGACTTCCCGCCTTCTCCACAGCCTCTCTTCAGTTGAGTTTCAGAGCTGAGACAAAGGCGAGGAGAGAAAAGGAAAAAAATAAAAAAGATGCAACTCCTAGGGGAGGTGGGAGGGTTGTGAAGACTAATTCCTGCTGTTCCCAGAGATCACCTGTTACAGGTAAGTAACTGTGCTATCTCCAGGAACAAGCAGGAATGAGTCTTCACATATGGGGACTCCCTAGCTGGAGATGCCAGGGGGAGATCCCATAAAAATGCAAGTGCCTGGATCAGGGGTGCATTTTGTCTCCAGGAATCCCCGGCATCCAATGTGGGATGGAGGGTAGGAGTTGACAATAAAGGAGCTGTGAGGAAAGAAACAGCATAGTCAAGGACTAGAGGGTTCTACAGACTACAGGAGTCCTTGGTAGATATGATGAGTAGCATTAAAATACATTTAATGTACACTTAAAATATGCAGCTTACCTACTGTATTGTAGGAAGTAGAAAGCATGATGGAGTCTACTGGATAAGCAGTGGCGGAATCTTCAAGGTGACCTCTCAGTAGTGAGGATGAAGGTCCAGACCTGGAGGTAGTAGATGATCCAGGTGTCAACTGGGTAGAAGTAGACGTCAGGTCTTCAATGGAAAGCTTTATGGGAAAAGCTGAAAACTCCTTTAGGCATAAGGTCATTAACATTGCGGACTAAAGGAAGAAGACTGATGGAGTTGGAGAACTAGCCCAGTCCTGGCGGGAAGAGGGGGACTGGAAAACCCCTATCCCCACGGAAAACAGTTGTGTACTCGAAGATAAAGATGTACACTGTTTTTCCTAGCTGGCGAGAGATAGGAAAAATATTGAAGCTTGATGCTTCAAGGACATAAAGAAAAAATGGAAGATGTTAGCACCAAAGTGGTTATTGGTGCTAAACAGTTTCTGTATCGTAATATGGTATAGGACGTAGGGCGACAGACGGTCTAAAACCTCTAGGAGGTAAATCATGTAGTATAGACAGTAAGGGTGATAGTGTATAAGACAGACCAACCCTTAAGAAGCCCCCCATCAAACACATATACATAGGGATATATATATGTGGCTGGAATATATATGTATATATTCATATAGATATAGATATATAAATATACATATGTCCAGATGTGTATATTAGGATATGGGTGGTGAAATATATATCAAATATATATATATAGAGAGAGATATGATATACCTAGATATATGTAAATTTGTGGGGCATGGTTTAGCACCACCAGAGTAATGATATAGGTATGTAGACATATATGGAGATGCTACATACAAGACAAGAGATTGAAGATACATGTCTACCATCCAGCCCCATAATTGTACATGGGGAATATAAAAGAAAAAGATTCTGCGTTCTACAAGAGGGTGAGCCCACTTGGGATATGTATAGAGAATCTATTTTCGTGGGTTGAGGGATGCAGGAAGGCAATCCAATGAGGTAACCGTGATGTTCGCGTGAGAACAGATGAAGATATGAATCTGTAAGGAACAAGGCGGGAGTTCCACAGAACACTGACATGGTAGATGCCTTGGATTTTCACGCAGAAGAACTGATATCTCGTGTTAACACCCCAGGCTAGAGGGGGTGTGGAGAACCCTCACAGGTATAGGAAGGGTTTATAAGTTTTTCTCTAATAATAGAGGAACTTCAGAGACAAGGTCAATGCTCTATAGCAAGGCCCTCATAGTAGAAAGCTTCTCTGGAGACTGCAGAGAGCATTGTGCAGGAGAGCTATGAGATAAACTGACTGAAAGTCAGGTATGTTGCCATATCCTAGGAAAGGAGATGGTTAGAATAATGTGAGAAAGCCTAAACAAGTAGGAGGATCCAAGATAGCTTGGAATCACTACTGAGGCTAGACAAAATTTTGAACAAGGGACTGGAACTTGGAAAAAGTCCCAGTAATACAATTACTGTAACTCCTGCAGGCAGAGCTGCTGACGGAAACAGCAGAGAGATTGTCCTGTGCTGAATAAAGAAAAACAGACAAGAAAAGAGAGGGGATATCTCTTCTCCCTGTCTGGAGAACGAGCTTGCCAGAGAAGCAGTTCAGTATGGTAGCCCTCAAGTAGTTGGAGGGTGACGTACCCATGGGGTAAGTCAACTGAAGGAAAAAATGTTCAGTTGGGATAGAAACTATCAGGTGATAGTTGCAACTGCTCTTCTAGAGAGTAAGAAGAGGAGAAGTGTGTAGTCCCTGAACAAAATAATTTTTTTGACAGGTTAGTACACTGAAAAAGAAAAGCACAGTGAAGAAACTTCTAAGATGTAGAAGTAAAGTGTAAGTTACAATTCCCGGTCCCTATGGTTGCTGGGAATGCGGAGACTGGCCAGAACTGGAGGACTTCAGACTAGGTTGAGGCGTCCCTTGTTTAGGTACAGCCGAATGATGGGCAGGAGATGAATGAAACTTTCTTTTCTTAGGGAAAGATGGCTTGGTAGGACATTTCCTACTATTTGAAGAAGGAGGTGGCGTAGAATGGTTTCTAGTGGAAGAAGAGTCAGTGGAGCATTGAGCAACCTGACGTAAAGCCTCCTTATTAAAAAGACCTTCGCCTGTACAAGGAGAATGAGCTAGTATAGTTTGTGCCCATTTGCTCAAGTCTGAAGCCTCAAGCCAGGCTCTGCGACGTGCTGCAATGGCAATAGCAGAGGATCTGCTAACGGACTCAAAAGAATCTATAGAAGCACGAGACAGGAACCAGGATATATTCCGGCTGTGATTGATGAGCAAGGAATAATCAGTAGCCTTGGGTTCTGGTAAAAAAGGGGTCAAGAGAGACAATTTCTCTGTGACTTCCTGGAGTGTTAGACTCATGTGAAAAATATATGAGAGAACTCTGGAAGCCAGCATAGAGTTTTGGAAGGCCTGACGGCCAAAAGCATCGAGTGTTCTTGAAGAACGACCTGGCGGAAAAGAAGAATGCTTCTTCTTGCTCTTAACTTTCCTCAGTGCCGATTCCACTACAAGGGAACGATGAGAAAGTTGAGGCTTTTGGAACCCTGGAGAGGGTGGCACTCGGTACCGAACCTCAATGTCTGTAGAAACTTGAGGAAGTCGTAAGGGCGATTTCCAAACCCTGAGAAGGAGATCCTGCAGAGCAGGAAGTAAAGGAAAGTTTATATTTTCCATTTGTGCCGGTGAGCCATGAGTAGGATCACAACCAGGGATAGAAATATTAAGAAAGGTTGCCATATCCCGGAGAAAAGCCTGGAAAGACTGATCTCCTATGGGAACCATCCCTGGTAAGGCTAAAGAAAGAGCCTGAGCATCAGAGGACGTACAGGGTACTGCACCAATGCCAGGTATCGGTTCCAAACTAGGCATCGGTGCAAGAACAGGCATCAACATCGATACTGATAAAGGACTAGCAGGTGAAGTAGCCATCGGGAACTGCTGTAGTGGTACCGAGATCATGCGGGAGTTATGGCTAGGATCTTCGGAACTGCCTATCTGGAAACGAGAGGAGTCGGTTCCGGGACGCGTCGGTACGCAGTCCTCGAGACTCGATATCGACTCAAGACTCGGCATCGAAGAGAGCGAGACTATTGATGCATGTCTCAACAGTTCCGACCCCAGTGGCAGTATCGGCGATGCCGATACCACCAAGGCAGCCTGGGTTACATCGATCGATACCGACGGTACCGAGGATACCCGATGAGCACCTATCCAACCCGATGCCGATGCTAGGGTATCGGAACCGATCGACGCCGGTACCGTCCCGAAGCATGGCTGAGATTGAGGGAAGTCAATGCGGTGCGTATCGATCGGTCCCGAAGGTACCGAGGATGCCCGATGACGATCCCTGGTGAAGAGTGGAATACTCGACACCGGTGCCGATGCCGGAGGCTCGGTACCGCTCGAAGCGGATACCACCCCCGCGCATGGCTCAGGCATATTCTGTGAGGGGTGAGCCCCAGGAATATCCTGAAACCCCTTTAACGCTTTGGAGCCCGAAGATTCCCACAGGGGTAATGCCATTGGATTCTTGAGGGTAAGGCCGGAGCCGTCACCAGGCTGGGCATGGGACATACCACTCAAGCATTGACTAGTCTTAATAGACTGTTTTTGGGTTACCTGATCCTGTGAAGTAAAGAAACCGGGTACCCTCACTGCCGAAGAAAAAACGGTATCAAGGGAAACTCTAAATACTGAAGGTTTCCTCACAAAATTATCTCCTGACAAGTCAGGGGAAAAAGGGTCAGGACCCACACAGTTGAGACACCAACTATTGGTGTCTAAAAAGAAACAGGTGTTTCCACATCGGATGCACTTCTTAGGAAAAGAAGGCTCCATAATGAAAAGGCCTAGTAGGCCTAAGAAGTTAAGGCAAAAAAACTGAAGAAAAGTTTTACAGAATTTAGTCAAAAAACCACCGGCGGTACCGGTGGTAGCGGGAAATACAGCCGCGACCACAAGAAAACAAAAAACTAAAGTAATTAAAGCAATTAAAAAGAAAAGTTTCTGTGGTGACAGGAGGACGTCCTGCCGGCTCCGCGGAAAAACGAAAACTGAAGAGAGGCTGTGGAGAAGGCGGGAAGTCACTGCACAGGCGCGAGGGATGCTGCCAAAAGCTTTCTGATTGAAAGCTGGGCAGCATTCCCGTGCAGGCTCCGTCGGTACCGACGTACCCATATGTGAAGACTCATTCCTGCTTGTTCCTGGAGATTAAGTCTTCACATATGGGTACGTCGGTACCGATGGAGTCTACGCGGGAATGCTTCCCAGCGTCCAATCAAAGAGCTTTTGGAAGCATCCCACCATGCCTGCGTGCTGCCTTCCCGCCTGCCTCTCCTCAGTTATGTTTTAAAGCTGAGACAAAGAGAGAGAGGAAAGGAAAGATAGATAGAGATACAACTCCTAGGGGAGGTGGGTGGGTTGTGAAGACTTATTCCTGCTGTTCCCAGAGATCACCTGTTACAGGTAAGTAACTGTGCTATCTCCAGGAACAAGCAGGAATGAGTCTTCACATATGGGGACTCCCAAGCTAAGATGTCTGGAGTCCCAGCATGTTATAGATTGGAGCATGCTATACCTAATAACACCAGGCATCCTGAGGATGGAGGGTAGGAGTTGAAGAAAGAAAGATGCTGTGGATCAGCTAACCTAGCATAGGACTGCAGAGAAGGAGTCCATGTGTGGATGATGATTGTCATCAATGATATTGCAAAGGATATTGCAATATGGACCTCCCCTGACAGGATTTCATAGAAGTATGGAGGTTCATGGATCTACTGGGAAACCCAGTAGAGGAACCGTGAAGAGGACCTCACTGTAAGTGAAGGTAATAAACCTGTAGGAAAACAGTGAAGGTCAGAATTCTGAAAGGTAATAGGTAACCCCAGGAGGAAAAACTGGGGTAGGACGAAAACGGAAGGCTGTATGATAAAAACCCAACTCTTTTGGCGGCAGAGTGGCTCACTCTTAGGAGCAAAAAGAGAAAGGCTAACCATTTGGATAAACAGGCACAGTCCTTGTGGGGAGAAAGGGTATGGGAACCCCTTGTATCCCAAAAAGAGAGGACAAATGCCTGAGGTGTTAAAGCCTGTGATTAACTGAAGATCCACAATGTCTCTCCTAACTGGGGTAAGCTAGGAGAGATATTGGGCACGGAGAGCTTTGGAGGTACCTAAACCATTAGGTTATGGTATAAAAATTGTTGACTATCACAGGAGTGGTTGTGTGCGTAGAATCCCAAACCTGCTGGATAGCATAGGTATGGGTAAAGCCCCTCTGTCAGAAACATATAGCTATATGAGCATAGACAGTCAGATAGATAAGTATGTGGAGACATATCTATCTATAATGAAATATCTCGACAGATATATATATATACATATAGATAGAGATATAAGAATATATCTATAGTGAGATATGGAAGGGCATAAAATACACACAAAAGATAAATATGAATATGTAGGCCTAAATATGGGTGTCTGCAATTAAATAGACAGATATATGCCTACAGCATGGTATTCACATAGGATATGTGGAGAGGAAAGATTCATCTAATAACAAGGAGGTGGAACCTACTTGAGAAAACATATAGAGAATCTATTCCTCCTGGTCATGATCTCCAGAATGCTAGTTAGTGCACAAGAACCAGGATTGTTACGTGAAAAACCAAGGACAATGTCAATGTGCAGCCAGCAAGTCCCGAGTCTTCCAGGACTCTGGCATGGTAAGTAGATAGAAGACACCTAGAGATGAGATACCATGTTGACCTGCTTAAGGGCAAAGGTATCATGCGTTCTTACCATGAGGACGAGCATATCCCCGATTGGGAATACTATGGACCAAGCAGGGAACTGGCAACTCCTTGAGTCTTCACGTAAGAGAAGGCCTATGTCCTTTATATCGAAAAAGGAGATAGAAAAGAAGGGGGACCCTTCTAGTCATGGGAGACATGACTGAAAAGCCTTTTCTAACCAGCTAGGATAGCTGTTGGAGAAAACCCCACCCCATGCTCTCTAGCAAGGGCCCATAGTGGAAAGCTTCTCTGTAGATTGCAGAGAGCATGATGCAGGAGAATGAGGGGAGAGAACTGGCTGGTAAAGAGCCAGTATCTCAGTCAACTATGCTGTCAAACTCAGGGAAAGAAGATGGCAGAATAGAAGACAATCTAGAAAGCTTGTAGTGAGATGATCTCCAAGAGAGATGAAGTACTGACTTGGAGTCCACTACAAAGACTAGACAGAATGTTAGTGGAGGAAAATCTGGTAGTTTGTGGATAAGAACCAGTGGTCCAAACATTAAAGCTCCTGCATGGGCAGCTGTTGGCAAGACAGCAGAAGAATCTTACTGTTCAAAAACAGAAAGAACAGACAGAACAGGAGTAGGAACTCTGGACATGTCTGATAAGCTGCCCTAAAGCAAGATTAAAATAGAGGAGGTAACTCAGAGAGGAAAACTCCACACTGGAAAGTAAGAAAACTAGAGAGGCTGAAGAGAAAGCCCCCTAGTAAGTAATTCCGCTCTTACAGAGGAAAAATTTGGTAAGAGGGTGAAGAGAATGGAACTGAAGAAGACTTACGAAGTAATAAGTCTATAGAAAGGAAAAAAATACATGTTAGCACAGGAACTATCATCTGATAGTGGTTAGACCTCTTTCCCTAGCAGGAAAAAGAGGAGAAACCTGTGACTTATAGGCATGAACAACCTGACAGCTCATAGAAAAAGCACAGTTACTTACCTGTAACAGGTGATCTCTGGGAACAGCAGGAATAAGTCTTCACATATGGGTATCGTCGGTACCGACGGAGCCTGCGTGGGAACGCTCCCCAGCGTCCAAAAGGAAAGCTTTTGGGAGCATCCCACAGCGCCTGCGCGCTGCCTTCCCACCTTTCCTAACCGCCTCTCTTCAGTTCGAGTTTTAAAGCTGAGACAAAGAGAGAGTGAGGAAAGGAAAGAAAGATAGAGAGATACAACTCCTAGGGGAGGTGGGTGGGTTGTGAAGACTTATTCCTGCTGTTCCCAGAGATCACCTGTTACAGGTAAGTAACTGTGCTATCTCCAGGAACAAGCAGGAATGAGTCTTCACATATGGGGACTCCCCAGCTAGAGATGCCTGGGAGATCACCCAGGTTGTGAGTCCCCGGGAAGGGCTCTACCTCCACCCATGAATCTCAGGCATCCAGCCAGGGATGGAGGGTAGGAGTTGGTTAGGTATGGAACAGGTGTTTGAGAACAGCCTGACCAAACAAGGCATCCCGGCGGGAGTCCTTGTCCAAGCAGTAATGGGCTGTGAAGGTATGAACCGAGGCCCAGGTGGCCACTCGACAAATCTGGTCGATGGACACAGAATTTAGATGAGCCATAGAGGCTGCCATGGCCCTCACATTGTGAGCTGTGACATGGCCCTCCAGAGAAAGGTTCTTACTCTGGTAGGCGAAAGAAATACACTGAGCAATCCAATTGGACAGAGTTCTCTTATAGACTGGAAGTCCTAAATGAGAGGGATCAAAAGCAACAAAGAGTTGAGAGGACTTTCTATGTTGCTGTGTCCTTTGTAAGTAAAAAGCAAGAGCTCTTTTACAATCCAGGGTATGAAGATTCCTCTCTGCACTTGAAGCATGAGGTCCTGGAAAAAAGACAGGTAAATAAACCTCCTGGTTTAGATGAAAAGGTGAGACCACTTTAGGCATAAAGTGTGGATTAGTCCTGAGGACTACCTTGTCATGATGGAACCTTGTATAAGGAGGATTAGCCACCAAGGCTTGCAGCTCACTGATGCGGCGAGCTGAAGTGACTGCAATGAGAAAAATAACCTTCCAGGAAAGAAATTTCAAGGAGGTAGTGGCTAAGGGTTCAAAAGGTGGCTGCATAAGCTGGCCAAGAACCAGATTCAAGTCCCATGCCACTGGAGGTGGTCTGATGGGAGGTTTAGTCAAAAGAAGGCCTCTCATGAATCTTGCTATAAGAGGATGAGAGGAAATAGGCTGTCCATTGAGAGGTTTAAGGGATGCTGCAATAGCACTCAAATGGACTCTTACTGAATTCGTTTTAAGGCCTGCATGGGATAAATACAGCAAATACTCTAGTAAAGAATTCAGAGGTATTGCAAGAGGGTTAAGACCCTTCTCTGCACACCAAATGGTAAACCTTTTCCATTTAAAAGCATAGGAACGTCTAGTGGAAGGCTTTCTGGAAGCATGAAGGATATCCTTCACTTGCTGAGAAAGATGCAAATCTTGAAGGTCTAGGCCTTCAGCAACCAGGCTCTGAGGTGAAGAGACTGGGGATTTGGGTGCCACAACGTTCCCTCCTCCTGGGACAGGAGGTCTGGAGCAGATCCCAAGTCCAGGGAGGGAGCTTGGGAGAGATGTAGACGTAGAGGGTACCACACTTGGTGTGGCCAATGTGGTGCTATGAGGATTATAGACCCCTTGTCTCTCTGAAGTTTGAAGAGTGTCTTGGGAATTAGGGGAATGGGTGGAAAGGCATAGAGGAAGTCTTACCCCCAATGAAGGAGGAAGGCATCCCTGGCCTGAACTCCCTGACACGGAATCCTGGAACAGAACCGGGGAAGTTTGGCATTCCACGGACTTGCAAAGAGGTCTATGTCGGGGGTTCCCCAAATTCGGAAGATCCTGGCTACCTGGTCCCCATGGAGGGACCATTCGTGTGGAAGCAGAACTCGACTGAGTCTGTCTGCCCAAGAGTTTTGAACACCTGGAACATACACTGCCATGAGATGAATTTGATGCTCTCTGGTAAAGGCCCACAATCTCAGAGCTTCGTTGCAAAGCGACAGAGAGCCAGTCCCGCCCTGCTTGTTCACGTAGAACATGGCTACTTGGTTGTCCGTGTGGATGAGGACTGTCTTGTAGCTGAGCAGGGTGTGGAAGACTCTGAGAGCTAGAAAAATTGCTCTGAGCTCTAAGAGGTTGATATGTAGAGATGTCTCCTCTAGAGACCAGATGCCTTGAGTGGAGAGATCTTGAAGATGAGCTCCCCAACCTCTTGGAGAGGCATCTGTTGTAAGGGTTGCTTGGAGTAACACCTGTTGAAAGGGGGACCCCAGCAACAGATTTTGAGTGGACCTCCACCAGTGGAGGGACCAAAAGAGGCGACTGGAGTTTGCTATTTTGTCTGTCAGGCAACCTGATGCCTGGGTCCATTGGGTGGACAGAGTCCACTGAGCTGCCCTCATGTGAAGGCGAGCGTAAGGAACCACATGCACAGTGGATGCCATGTGGCCTAACAGTTGTAACATCTCTCGAGCAGTTAAATGGGATTTTAACTGAATTTGTGAGGCTAACTGCACCAAGCGTAGGCAACGGGCCTGGGGAAGATAGGCCCTTGCAGTTGTGGTATCCAGCAAGGCCCCTATTATCTCTAGAGACTGAGTAGGGGTGAGATGGGATTTTGGAAAGTTTATTACAAGTCCCAGATACTGAAGGATACAGCTTGTGCAGGTTAGAGAAGCCTGGGCCTCTGACTGGGATGGAGCTCGGATGAGCCAGTCGTCCAGATATGGGAATACGAATATCCCTAGAGTGCGTAGAAATGCAGCTACTACTGCCATGCATTTTGTGAACACACTTGGTGCAGAGGCCAGACCAAAAGGAAGCACTCTGTATTGATAGTGCTTCCCTTGATAAAGGAACCGAAGGAACCTTCTGTGTTGGATGGATGAGGACATGGGTGTACGCATCCTTGAGGTCTAGAGAGCAAAGCCAATCCTGACTCTGAAGGTATGGAAGGAGAGTACCGAGAGAAATCATCTTGAATTTCTCTTTGCATAGAAACTTGTTCAATTCTCTGAGATCTAATATGGGTCTGTAGCCCCCTGTTTTCTTTGGGATAAGAAAGTAGGGGGAGTAGAACCCTGAGCCCTGTTGAAGAAGGGGTACTTCTTCTATTGCCCCTTGGGCAAGAAGGGTAGTAATCTCCTGACCCAGAAGGTCGAGGAGAGATGTCTGAGAATTGAACTGTCTCACCATGGTGTGAGGAGGAAGGTTTAAGAAATGAGCTTGTACCCCTCCCTTATGATGGAGAGGGTCCATTGCTCTGCTGTGATTTGTTCCCATCTGGGAGCAAAGTAAGCCAACCTTCCTGGAATGGTGAGAGGCTCTGGATGTTCTAGAGCCAGAAAGGCTAAGCTCTCTAGTTCTAAGTCAAAGGCCCTGAGGAGGCAGAGGCTGTTGAGCCGTAGCAGTCCTAGCAGCCTTAGGCTTGGCCTGTTTCGGTTGTTGCTGTCTCTTTGTAGCAAAACGACCTGCAGTAGATGACTGCTGACCATAAGCAGAATAATATTTCCCTTTTTTGGGAAAAAATCCCTTTTTGAACAACCTTTTCTTAAAAGGAGCAGAAGTAGACTTTGAAAGTCTATCTAAAGCAGAATTTTCAGCATCCATTTGGGTGGCCTTTGCTTGCCAATCTTTACCAGAAAGGTTTTCACCTGTACAAGGAAGGTTTCCTAGTCCATCTTGAACCCAAGGTTCCAAATCAGAAGCTTGTAACCAAGCAACTCTGCGTGCACCTATGGCAATGGCCGAGGCTCTGCTGGCACCTTCAAAAGAGTCAAAGGCTGCACGGTTGGAAAACTTGGAAATATCCTGGGCATGTTTGAGCCAGGTGAGGAACTCTTCCCTTTTATCTTCTGAAATAAAAGGAGATAAAGTTTGCAGGTGATCTGTAACTTCTTTTAGAAACATCCCCATATAGAGACTATAGGAGTTGATTCTGGCAACAAGCATACTGGCCTGGAAAATTCTCATGCCAAAGGCATCTAAGGTTCTGCATTCTCTTCCTGGAGGAGCAGAAGAGTGCCTTTTTGTACTCTTTATCTTCTTCATAGCAGACTCCACCACAATGGAGTGGTGAGGAAGCTGAGTCTTATGAAAGCCAGGACAAGGAGGAACACGATACATGGTGTCCAACCTGCGAGAATGAGGGGAAGTGGTGAGAGGAGTCTCCCATATGCCCAACATGTGATCATAAAGAATCTCATGTATTGGTAAAGTGGCTGCCTCTTTAGGAGCCTTAGGATATTGTAAAATATCTAATTTTTTGGCTCTAGGCTCTGTCTCAGGGGCCACTGAGATGGAAAGGCCCCTGGCCACTTCCCTAATGAAGTCTTGATAAGACAAGTCTTCTGGAGGAGACATTCTCCTTTTTGGAGAAGAGGGCTCCTGAGGATGAATCACCGATGCTTCGACAGAGACCTCTGATTCATCAGAGTCTTCAGAGGAATCGAAGTATCGCCTGTCTGGATGCTCCTGCAGAGCCCGATACGCGTACCGGGTGGTATCGACATCGGGAGTGATCGGCACCGGTTCGGTAACGATGGGCATCACAGAACAGTGTACCGCTGCAGTCGACACTGAAGCAGATGTCGATGCAATCGGTACCGGCACCGGAACCGATGTCGGTACCGGCAACGGAGTTTGTTGCGGTACCGAAGGCGTCGCAGCTTGCATGAATGCCGTGATGGCACGCTGCATGGTCAGGAAATTCTGATCCATTGATGCAACCAATGTCTGGATGTCGGTACCAGTGGGAACCACCGGTACCCCAGAACATGGCAACAGGTGATCGGTCGAGGCCGAGCCATCGATGTCAACCTGTGACCCCATAGACTTCCCATAGATAAAGCTTTGGAAGCTGGAGCCTCCCGCTGGGGTAATTTTGCCGGTGCAGATTCCTCGAGGGCAAGCCCAGAGGCATCTCAATACTTAGAGGGAGATCTACCCTTCGAGGACCGGCTGGATTTAAGTTTGGTTACCTGAGATCCATGTGAGGAAGAAGCAGCCCTGGAAGAAGTCGATGCAACCGAAGCTGCATCTGAGGGAAACAGGGTACTGAGCTTAGCTGCTCGATTCTGTAGACCTCTTTTAGACATCATGGAGCAGGACTCACAATCCGCAATGGAGTGGTCAGGACCTAAACATTTTAGACACCATTCATGGGTGTCAGTGACAGAAATAGTGCCACTGCACTTTGTGCATTTTTTAAACCCAGAGGCGGGCTTTTCCATGAGGAAAAAAATGTCCTAGACCTAAGGCCAAAGAAGAAAATGCACTGAAGTGAGAAAAAACAGTGGTTTTTGGGGTTTTTTTTAAAATAAAGAAAGAAAAGACCGTCGCTACTGGTCCAGCATCGAGAAGGCAGACGCGTGACCAAAGAAATAAAATAAAATAAAGAAATTCTTCAGCGGTGACAGGAACACGACCTGCTGGCTCCGCGAAAAAGAAGAACTGGAGAGAGGTGGTTAGGAAAGGCGGGAAGGCAGCGCGCAGGCGCTGTGGGATGCTCCCAAAAGCTTTCCTTTTGGACGCTGGGGAGCGTTCCCGCGCAGGCTCCGTCGGTACCGACGATACCCATATGTGAAGACTCATTCCTGCTTGTTCCTGGAGATAGTGGATATCTTTTGGAAAGAGATAGCACAGTTACTTACCTGTAACAGGTGATCTCTGGGAACAGCAGGAATAAGTCTTCACAACCCACCCACCTCCCCTAGGAGTTGTATCTATCTATCTAACTCCTAGGGGAGGTGGGTGGGTTGTGAAGACTTATTCCTGCTGTTCCTAGAGATCACCTGTGACAGGTAAGTAACTGTGCTATCTCCAGGAACAAGCAGGAATGAGTCTTCACATATGGGGACTCCCTAGCTAGAGATGCCAGGGGGAGATCCCATAAAATGTGTGTCCCTGGATCAGGACTGCAGTACCCACACATGGATCTCCGGCATCCCATGAGGGATGGTGGGTAGGAGTTGAAAGGAGAGGAGCTGTAAGAAAACAGCAAAGCTAAGGACTACAGGAGAGGAGTCCTTGGTATGTATGATAAGTACCATTAAAATTATTTAATGAACAATCACAAAATGGATCTTACCTACTGGGTTGTAGGAAGTATAGAGCGTGATGGAGTCTACTGGAGATTCAGTAGAGGATCCTCAAGGTGACCTCACGCAGTGAGGGTGAAGGTCCAAATCTGGAATTGGCAGGTGCCCCAGGTGTCAACTGGGGTAGTATAAGAACGGCAGGCCTTCAGTGGAAAGCTTTATGGAAAAAAAGCTGAAAACTCTTTTAGCTACAGAGTCATTGACATTGAGGAGTAAAAGAGGAAGACTGACCGATTTGGACAAGTAGCCCAGTCCTGGAGGGAAAAAGGGGTATGGAAAAAAGCCCGTATCCCCAAGGAGGACAGATATGTGAAGGGCTGAAACCTCAGCACTACTGCAGATCTACATTGTCTTTCCTAGCTGGTGAGAGATAGGAAAGATATTGAAGCATGATGCTTCAGGGATAGCGAGACCTAGAGTAAAGTGGAAGCTGCTAGTACCACAGTAGTGGTTTTGTGCATAACAGCCCCTACATAGCGAGGGACAGTACGAAGATATGCAAACCCACTGTCTGGAACCTCTATGAAGGTAAGAACCTTTATAGCAGAGACAGTTAGGGAGATAGTATGTAAGACATATCTACCTATAAAAACAGATATATAGATAGAGGAATATATATATATATATATATATTATATATAGGGGCATAACCCATGCACACACAGCTTACAGACATATGTATGTATAGAAATAATTAGAGATATATACATACATGAATATGTAAACTTGAAAATACATATTTGCAACTAAGCCCCATAAGAACATTCACATGGAAGATGTGAAGGAGAAAGATTCATCTAATAACAAGGAGGTGGAACCTACTTGAAAAGATATATAGAGAATCTATTCCTCGTGGGCTAAGAGGGTGCGGGAATGCTATCCAGTGAAATAACCAGGATGGTTGCATGAAAAAACTGAGGATAATATCAGTCTGTAGAGAGCAAGTCGTGAGTTCTGTAGAACTCTGACATGGTAAATGGACAGAAAACGCATAGAGGGAGATACCAGGATGACCCACTGGAGGGACACAGGAGTATCATGCGTTACTAGTAGAATATGTGCTGTCCATGAGGAGTAGGATAGCATGAGGCCAAGCTGTAAGGAAAAAAGAACATATTCCTGCAGGATTGGGAAAGTCCTTGGACATTCACACAGAAAAAGCTTATATCCTGTATTATAACAGGAGACAAGAGGGTGTGGAGAACCCTCACAGTCATGGAAAATGACTGATAAGCCTTTTCTACTATATGGAATAGTCATCAGAGACAAAGTTCAATGCTCTCTAGCAAGGGCCCATAGTAGAAAGCTTCTCTGAATATTGCAGAGAGCATTATGCAGGAGAATTAGGAGATAAAACTGACTGTAGGTCAGCTGAGTTGCCAAATCCAAGGAAATGGAGATGGCCAGAAAGAAGATAATATAAGAAGCCTGAAGTGAGTAGGATTATCCAAGATAGATGAGGACTATCTTGGAATCACTACTAAGGCTAGACAGACTGGAAACTTGTGGAAAAGTACCAGTAGATCAATCACTGGAACTCCTGCATGAACAGCAACTGAAAGAGACAGCAGAGGGAATCTTCCTGTGAAAACACAGAGAGAACAGACAAAGGGAGAGGAGTAGTCCTGTCCCTGTCTGATAAGCTGTCTAGAGAATTTATTCAAAGAAAAACTCTACACTGGAATGAAAGGTGTACAGTATGGTACCACTCAATCAGGAGAAAACCTGGTTGAGAGGGTAGAAAAACAGGAACTGAAGGGTGACTTACCCTATGGTGAGTCAGCTGAAGAAAAAAATGTTCATGTTGGGACAGAAACTATCATGGGATAGTAGTTAACTTCTCTTCTTGGTAGGAAGAAGAGGAGAAATCTGTAACCCATAGACAAGAATATCCTGACAGCTCAGTACATCCTGAAGAAAGGAAGCCATGTGTAGAGCTTTAAAGAAAAAAACAGTGAACAAACTTCTGCTAAGAAGAGGTTAACTGTAGGTTGCAACCTTCAGGAACCTATGGTTGCTGGGTATGCTCAGACTGGCTAGAGTTTGGATTCTTCAGACCAGGACGAGGTGTCCCCTGCTTGGGTACATCTGGATGATGGGCAGGAGAAGAGTGAAACCTTCTTTTCTTAGGGAAAGAAGGTTTGGTAGGACATTTCCTACCTCCTGGGGAAGAAGGCGGCTTAGGATGGTTTCCAGAACCAGGGAAGTCAGTGGAGCAGAGAGCAACCTGACGTAAAGCCTCCTAATTGAAGAGATTTTCTCCAGTACAAGGAGAATTACCCAGTGTGTGTTGTGCCCATCTGCTCAAGTCTGAAGCCTGGAGCCAGGCTCTACGACATGCTCCTATGGCAATAGCAGAGGATCTGCTAACAGACTCAAAAGAGTCTAGAGAAGCACGAGAAAGAAACCAAGAGAGATTCTGGCTATGACTAAGAAGTAAGGAATAGTCTGCAGCCTCAGGCTCTGATAGAAAAGGAGTCAAAAGAGATAATTTCTTTGTGATCTCCTGGATAGATAGACTCATATAAAAAATATAAGAGATAATCCTTGATGCCAGCATAGATGTTTGGAATGTTTGACGTCCAAAGGCATCAAGTGCTCTAGATGCACGACCTGGCGGATAAGAAGAATGCTTCTTCTTTCTTTTTACCTTCCTCATTGCTGATTCCACTACAATGGAATGATGGGGAAGTTGAGTCTTTTGAAACCCTGGAGAGGGGGGCACCTGATACAGAACATTAGTTGCTGCAGAAGGTGAGGGAACCCTTAAAGGTGATTCCCATATTCTCAGAAGAAGATACTGCAAAGAATGATGTAAAGGAAGCATTATATTTTCCTTTTCTGCAGGAGAGCCTCGAGTACGATCACAGCCAGGGATAGGAATAGCAAGAAATATTGCCATGTCAAGGAGAAATTTATGGAAAGAGGGATCTCCAATGGGAACTATCCCTGGGCAGGCTAAGGTTGAAGGAGCAGCCTGAGCACCAGAGGATGTACTGGTCTGGTGCAGAAAAAGAACCCCACTAGATGGACAGTGGTACTGGCAGTCACGATTTGAGGCAGTCAGTACTGCATCGTCAATGCCAGGTATCGATTCCAAACTAGGCATAGAGAGGATCGATGGTGCCGATGTAATTGCAGGAACCGACATCGATACCGATACCTGAGTCGGAATCGGAGACGGTAACGCCCTCGAAGCAGTCATCGGAGGCTGCTCAAGCGGTACCGAGGCAACCAGAAACGCTTGGTGAATATCCTCGGTACTGCGTATCCAGAAATGATAAGGGTCGGTTCCGAGACGCGTCGGTACCCAGTCATCTAGACTAGATATTGATTCCAGACTCGGCATCGAAGGGAGCGAGTCCATCGATGCATGTCTAGAGGGTACCGACCTCGGTGGTGGTATCGGCGATGTTGTCGATACAGGAAAGTCAATCTGGGTCGTATCGATCGGTCCCGAAGGTACCGAGAACGCCAGATGACGATCCCTGGTGAAGAGTGGATCACTCAACACCGGTGCCGATGCCGGGGTATCGGTACCGCTCGAAGTGGATGCCACCACCGAGCATGGCTGAGATACAGGAAAGTCAATCTGGAACGTATCGATCGGTCCCGAAGGTACCGAGAACGCCAGATGACGATCCCTGGTGAAGAGTGGATCACTCAACACCGGTGCCGATGCCGGGGTATCGGTACCGCTCGAAGCGGATGCCACCACCGGACATGGCTCAGGTATGTTCTATGAGGGGTGAGCCCCAGGAACAACCTGAAACCCCTGAAATGCTTTGGAACCCGGAGACTCCCGCCGGGATTTTAATGCCAATGGGGTCTTGAGGGCAAGGCCGGAGCCGTCATCATGCTTGGCATGAGACCTAGCACTCAAGGATTGGCTAGTCTTAACAGACTGTTTGTGGGTTACCTGATCCTGTAGAGAAGAAAAGGCCGGTGCCCTCACTCCGGGAGGGAAAACGGTATAGATGGAAACTCGAAAGAGGGAAGTTCTTCTCACAGTTTTGCAGCCTGATTGTTCAGGGGAAAAAGGGTCAGGACCCAAACAGGTTAGACACCAGGCATTGGAGTCTAAAAAGAAAACTGTGCTTCCACAGTGAAGGCACTTCTTAGGAGAAGAAGGCTCCATGATGGAGAGGCCTTGTAGGCCCAAAAAATGTAAGACAGAAACTGAGGGAAACATTTCCCTGAGTTTAAGAAAAGGAAAAGAAAAAACCCACCGGCGCTACCGGTGGCGGCGGGAAAAACAGCCGCGACCACAAGAAAACAAGAAATAAAGGATTTGAAGAAAAAAAGTTTCTGCGGTGACAGGACGATGTCCTGCCGGCTCCGCGGAAAAACGAAAACTGAGGAGAGGCAGTGGAAAAGGCGGGAAGGCAGTGCGCAGGCGCGAGGAATGCTCCCAAAAGCTTTCTGATTGGATGCTGGGGAGCATTCCCGTGCAGGCTCCGCCGGTACCGACGTACCCATATGTGAAGACTCATTCCTGCTTGTTCCTGGAAATCCCTGTGTAGGGGTTAGAATAAAGCGGTGGATTGCCTCTATTGAGAAGAAGCAACTGTAGATTCTAACCCCAAGAGTCACAAGCATCTGATGAGGAATGATCAGAAACCCTGCAGGTGCTGGGTTTGCTGAGCCTGGTGAGAGGTTGGATTCTTTAGACCAGGACAATGCTTTCCCTGTTGAGGAACATCTGTATGATGGGCAAGTGATGAATAAAACCTTCTTCTCCTGTGGGAAGAAAGTTTGGTAGGACATTTCCTATGTACTGGGACAGAGGAAGGGGTAGAACAACCCCTAGGAACAGGTAAATCAGTGGACAACTGAGTAACCTGACGTAAAGACTCCTTGTTGAAAAGATTTTCTCCAGTGCAAGGAGTATGTCCTAGCCTTTGTTGTGCCCATTTGTCCAAGTCTGAAGCTTGGAGCCAGGCTCTACGCCGTGCCCCTATAGCTATAGCAGAAGTCCTGCTAACAGACTCAAAAGAGTCTAGGGAAGCACGAGAAAGAAACCAAGAGATATTCTGGATATGCTTAAGCAGTGAGGAATAGTCTGTACTCCTGAAATCTGAAAGGAAAGGAGACAAAATATGTAATTGCTTTGTGACCTCCTCAAGAGAAAGACTCATATAAAATATATATGAGAGAATTCTTGCAGAAAGCATAGATGTCTGGAAGGTTTGACGTCCAAAGTCATCTAGTGTTTTAGACTCACGACCTGGCGGATAGGAAGAGTGCTTTTTCTTACTCTTTCCCGCCTCATTGCTGATTCCACTACTAGGGAATGATGAGGAAGTTGAGTCTTTTGAAACCCTGGAGAGGGGGGCACCTGATATAACAGATCAGTTGCCCTGGGAGGTGGGGGTACTCGGAAAGGTGTTTCCCACATTCCTAGAAGGAGATCCTGCAAGGAATGATGCAAAGGAAGCATTATGTTCCCCTTTGCTTTGGTAGAAAGAGAGCCTTGTGCAGGATCATGTCCTGGGATAGGAATGGCAAGGGATCTTGCTATATCCCAGAGGAAACTCTGAAAAGAGGGATCCCTAACAGGAATCTCTCTTGGACAGGTTAGATTCAAAGAACTAGCCTGAGCATCCACAGAGATATCCAAATATATAGGAATAGAAGATCCTGCACAGTGCAGTGTGGAATGCTTAAGGGATGGTTGCTGGTACTGGGTATCATGAGCAGCAACCGTCCTTACCATAGTGTCCATGCTAGGTATCGACTCCAAGCTTGGTATAGAATGGAGCGATCCTGTTGAAAAAAGCATGGTAGGAGTTGGCCACGATGCTACTGAGGATACCGGTACTGATGTGAATACCGGTACCGATGTCGGAGTCGAGCCCGACAAAGACAGCGGAGTAGTCATTGGTGACAGTTAAATCGGTACCAAGGTGACCGAACCCATCCGGCCACTATCCCCGGTACCAAAACACCGGTATCGATCGATGTCGGTACCAAAAGCTATTGGTACCGAGTCCTCTAGAATAGAGATCGATTCCAAACTCGGCATCGAGGGCAGAGAGCCTGATAAGCAAAGCCTGGAAGGCACTGACCGCAAAGGTAATGAGGTCGTCGGTACCGATTTCGGTACTGTGTTTGACACCGGTGAAGGGAAGTCAACCAGTGGCAACTCAATCGGCCTCAAGGGAACCGAGAGTTGTGGATCTGAATCATTGGAACCGAGCCTTTTGTACCGCCGAGAGCCAGTACCAAGGCGAGTCGGTACCCAGTCCTCCAGACTGGAGATCGATTCCAGACTCGGCATCGAAGGAAGCGAGTCTATCGATGCACGTCTGGAGGGTACCGACGGCATTGGTAGTATCGGTGCTAGTACCGATAATGGAAAGTCAGTCTGGGGTGTATCCACCGGTCCTGAAGGTACCGAGGACGCCAGATGACGATCCCTGGTGAGGAGTGTTTCATCCAACACCAGTGCCGATGCCGGGGTATCGGTACCGCTCGAAGCGGATGCCACCACCGGACACGGCTGAGGTATGTTCTGTGGGGGGTGAACCCCAGGAACAACCTGAAACCCCTTATTTGCTTTGGAGACCGAAGACTCCTGCCAGGGTTTTGAAGCCAGTGGGCCCTCGAGGACAAGGCCAGAGCCGTCTTCATGCAGTGCATGAGACCTACCACTCGAGGACTGACTAGTCTTAACAGACTGTTTGTGGGTTACCTGATCCTGTGTGGAAGAAGAAGGGGATGGTGCCCTGAAGTTGGAGGGCAACCGTGTATCGAGGGAATCTCGATGTTGAAAACCTCTTCTCACCAAACTGTTGTCAGGACCCAAGCAGGTTAGACACCGACTTTGAGGGTCTAAAAATAAAGTTGTACCGCCACAGTGTGAACATTTCTTGGAGAAAGTGCCTGGCGGTTCCATGAAGGAAAAGAAGAGGCCTAAGAGACCGTGGGACACTATGAAGAAAAATATCCCGTGGAAAAGGAAAAATTTTTCAGGAAAAGAAAAGAAAACACCGGCGGTACCGGTGGCATCGGGAGACAGCCGCGACCACAAGAAAACTAAAAAATAAAAACAAGAATTTTCTGCGGTGACAGGAAGACATCCTGCCGGCTCCGCGGAAAAACGAAAACTGAGGAGAGGCAGTTGGGAAAGGCGGGAAGGCAGCACGCAGGCGTGGTGGGATGCTTCCAAAAGCTCTTTGATTGGATGCTGGGAAGCGTTCCCGCGCAGACTCTGTCGGTACCGACGTACCCATATGTGAAGACTCATTCCTGCTTGTTCCTGGAGATATCATCTTGAATTTCTCTTTGAACAGGAATTTGTTCAATTCTCTGAGGTCTAAAATAGGTCTGTGTCCCCCTGTTTTCTTTGGGATAAGGAAATAGGGGGAGTAAAACCCTGTACCCTGTTGAGGAATGGGTACCTCTTCTATTGTCCCTTGGGCAAGAAGCATAGTGACCTCTTGATCTAACAGGTTGATGAGAGAGGTCTGAGAATTGAACTGTTTTACCATTGTGGGAGGGGGCATGCAAAGAAAGTGAAGCTTGTACCCCTCTTTTATAATGGATAGAGTCCAATGTTCTGCTGTTATCTGCCCCCATCTGGGGGCAAAGTGACACAACCTTCCTGGAATGGTGGAAGGCTCTGGACCATTGAGAGCCAGGAAGGCTAAGTTCTCTAGATGGAAGTGAAAGGCCTTGTGGAGGCTGAGACTGCTGAGATGGTGGAGGCTTAGCAGTCTTTGCTTTCCTTTGTTTAGGTGGTTGCTGACTCTTTCGGGCAGGCTGACCTGCAGAACGTCCCTGCTGGGAATAGAACTGTAAAATAGTTCTCTGTGTGCTGTGCTTTCCTGTCTAATCAATGTGTTTATACCTCAAAAATTTCCTGTCATGATTTGACAATTTCCAATCTGTAATCAAAAACTGCTGCTGATCGCTGGAAGTAGCGGTATACAAATGTATACTAAATAAATAAAATAAAACCTCTTATTTTTTGAGAAGAATGGTTTCTTGAAAGATTTCTTCCTTGCAGGATCAGCTGTGGCTTTGGATAACCTATCCAAAGTGGAGTTGTCAGCATCCAACTCATTGGCTTTTTCTTGCCAATCTTTGCCAAATAGATTCTCACCTGTACAAGGGATATTGCCCAGTTTGTCCTGCACCCAGAGCTCCAAATCAGATGCCTGGAGCCAGGCAATTCTACGTGCACCTATGGCAATGGCAGAGGTTCTGCTTATGCCCTCAAAACAGTCAAAAGCTGCACGGTTGACAAACTTAGAAACATCTTGGGCATGTTTAACCAGCGTGAGAAAATCCTGCCTTTTATCCTCAGGAAGAAGAGGGCTCAAAACCTCTAAATCTCCTGTGACTTCCTTAAGGAACATTCCCATATATAAGATATAGGAACTGAACCTGGCAGAAAGCATGGAAGCCTGGAAAGTACGACGTCCAAAGGCATACAAAGTTCTACACTCACGTCCTGGAGGATTAGAGGCATGCCTCTTTGCACTCCTGATCCTTCTCATAGCTGATTCCACTACAACAGAGTGGTGAGGAAGCTGAGTCTTCTGGAAACCAGGACAAGGAGGGACTCGATACATGGTATCCAGTCTACGAGAGTGAGGAGAGGTGGTAAGAGGTGTTTCCCACATTCTTAACATGAGATCATGTAAGATCTCATGGATAGGCAAGGTAGCTGCCTCTTTAGGAGCCTTGGGATATTGTAGAATCTCCAACTCCTTTGCGCTGGGCTCTGTTTCGGGAGCCACAGTAATGGAAAGACCTCGAGCCACCTCCCTGATAAAATCCTGAAAGGAGATATCTTCTGGAGGAGATACCCTACGTTTAGGAGAGGAAAGCTCCTCCGGGAGAAGTATTCCGGTACCGACAGAATTATCAGAATCTTCAGACTCCTCCGAGGATTCGAAGTACCTTCTGTCCGGATGCTCTTGAAGAGCCCGATACTCGTACCGACTGAAGTCGGTACCAGGGGAATCGGTACCGGTGTATCGGTAGCGGAAGGCATCGTATGACTGGGTGCAGGCAAAGCAGACACCGGTGTCGATGCCAATGCTGTCGGTACCGGAAACGATACCGGAGTCGGTGCCGGTTGAACTGTCTGACGCGGTTCCAAGGGCATCGATGCCACAAGGAGAGCCGCCAGACTGCGTTCAAAAGCCAGGAACCTCTGGTCTATCGACGCTGCCGATGCCTGGGTGTCGTTACCGGAGAAAACAGCCGGTACCCCAGAGCATGGCACCAGTAGTTCTGCCGAGGTCGAGGTCTCGAGAACATCCTGGAGCCCCGATAATGCTTTGGAGGCCGAAGCCTCCCGCCGTGGCAATTTTGCCGGTACAGAACCCTCAAGGGCAACGCCAGAGGCATCTCGATGCTTAGAAGGAGATCTACCCTTTGAGGACCGGCTAGATTTATGTTTAGTTACCTGAGATCCATGGGAGAAAGACAAAGCCCTGGAAGACGTCGATGCCACAGAAGCTGCATCGGAGGGAAAAAGGGTGCTGAGCTTAGCAGCTCGGTTCTGTCAACCCCTCTTGGACATCATGGCACAAGCCATACAGTCGGAGATGGAGTGGTCAGGACCTAAACATTTGAGACACCACTCATGGGTGTCAGTGACGGAGATGGTACTGCCACACTTGGTGCACTTTTTGAAACCCGAAGCGGGTTTTTCCATAGTGAAGGAACTTTTGGGCCTAAGGCCCAAAATGGCGCGTGCTCCTGGAAAAGAAAAGTTTGGAAAAAAATACTATATTATTAATTTTTTTTTTTTTAAAGAAAGAAGAACCACCGGCGGTACCGGTATAGCGTCAGGAAGGCAGACGCGAGCACAAAAAAGAAGGGAATAAGGAAAACATTTTCTGCGGTGACAGGAACGACGACCTGCTGGCCCCGCGGAAAACGAAGAACTGGAGAGAGGCAGTTGGGAAAGGCGGGGAGGCAGCACGCAAGCGCTGTGGGATGCTCCCAAAAGCTTTCTAATTGGACGCTGGGGAGCGTTCCCGCGCAAGCTCCGTCGGTACCGACGATACCCATATGTGAAGACTACATTCCTGCTTGTTCCTGGAGATTCTTGGAAATGTCCTCTAGAGAGAAAACAGCTTTTCAAACACCCCAGGGGCTATACCATTTTAATGTCCTCCTTTCGGCTTGCATTGGGTGCCAGCTACATTCCAGCATATTATCAATAAGGTACTCAAACCACATCTAGGGTACGCAGGGGTCTACCTTGACGATGTGGTTATTTATTCAGAGACCTGGGAGGAACATTTAATCCACCTGTGTAAGGGTTGTGAATCATTAAGGTGGGCCAGGTCGACAGCTAACTCTAAGAAATGCCAGTTGGCGACCCAGGAGATACAAGTAGGAAATGGGGTAGTGTGGCTGGAGAAGAACACACGGTCATGTACCTTAGTCAGAAGCTAGAGGAGGAGGAGAATAGATATTCAATCACAGAGAAGGAATGCCTTGCGGTTAAGTGGGCAGTGGATGCCTTAAGATACTATTTGCTAGGTAGGCATTTTACCCTCGTAACCAACCATGTAGCCCTTAAGATGGCTACAGTCTATGAAAAACACCAATACCTGCTTGACCCGATGATACATGGGCCTTATAGGCCTATGACTTTGAAGTTAAAACACCGGGCTGGGAAAGCCCATACAAATGCAGATTTCTTGTCCCAGGAGGGCGAAGGACCCCCAGACTGGGTTGACCCCATCACAACCCAACTCAAAGGGTCTCGGCCAAGGAGGGAGGTATGTGACAGGGTGTACGTCCCATCAGTGCCGGAGTCCCAGGGGACCCTGGCCAGTACCTGCTCTAGGGGTATGGACCCATCTAAGAGGAGCCCCCTAGAGTGGCAGATGAGGACACCCAAGGGAGGGCCTGGCTTTGTGACAACACCTGGGATGAGAGAGACATGGATTTCACCCCCCACAGGATAGGGAAATGAGAGCCTTGGCCAGACCCTCATGGAGGTAGACCCCCTTGGGGAGGATCGAGTGGACCCCCAGTGGGGGGGGGGGGGGGAGTTGATGGAGCTGGGAAATGAGCAACATCTAGTCCCTGAGGAGACACCCATGGACACTGTTCCCTCTAAGCTGTGCACGTGTGCGCGTGCGCACACCTCGCCGAGCGAGCGCACATACTTTGCAAAAGAGCGCACAAAAATTACGGTTCTGATTCTGATAGAAAACAACACAGAATGCTAAAATTGAAAAGTTGTTGTGTATTTCCAGTTTTCACAAGTTCTACAATATTTTCTAGTGCAATCAATGTGGTGTACATACTGTATTTTTCGTTATGTGGCGCACAAAAATTTAACCTTCCTTCAAAAGCTGCACAGCTGATATTTTATGCGCACACAGCCTACAGAAAATTAGAGGGAACATTGCCCATGGACATTCAGTCGGTGGATACCCATCAGACTTGGGGTGGTAGGAGCAACAAGCAGCTACGTGAAAGGTGGTGGAACATCCAGATAATTCCACACCAGGGACGCACCCCGGCTGAACCAGTGACTTAAAAGGGGAAATTTATTGTGATAATGGATGTATATGTTGGTCTAAACTGAAGGACGCTGGTAAGACGTCATTTGCATATTTCTGACCTAATTTGCATAGCATTCACATTTTGCATTGATAGAAAGGACCCTGGTGAGAGCTACTTTGGACCCAGGGAGGGGGAGATTTGCCCAGAGGAAGGGGTGGACCCCAGAGTTGGAAGGGATCCCACCAAATGTGGACTTTGGGACTATTGAATCATCCACCCTAACATGCAGGGGAACCCCAGAGATAGACCTTCCTGTTAGGGGAGGCCATATATGGGTTGTTCCTGGACTTTTCTTTGAGAGCGGACTAAGCTAGGAAGACCACTAGAGGGACCTGAAAGGACTACCAGATGTCTGCCTGCTGGACATGGAGACTGACAATATGATATCAGATAGGACCCACCTACGCAGGACCACTAACTGCATATTGGAGGAAACTGGAGACCCCACTTCCCAAGTCCAGGTTACCACCAACACCTCAGTCAACTTCCAAAAATGAGATCTGGTAGGCAGACAACTTAACTTATGTAGCCTCTCGCAGAGCCAGACATGATTCTATGTGCTCTCGCACCTGTTCTGTAACCACCAACAGTTCCACAGAGAGAATGTAGTGACTGCAAACAGTGTTATGTCTGAGGGCTTTTACGTCTATGTTACTCTGACAGCAATACTGTCCATCTAGTCTGTGCAGTAAGGTGGCTAGAGGACTTGTACCCACCGCTCCATGCAGATCATCTCCCTCTATGCCTTTGTTTAGGGTTATACACGCTGCTCCATACAGGTAATCCCCTCTATTTGTTTAAGTATACAAGATATTTAAGTTTATTTTGATTTCATCCATTTGCTCTAAGGGCATCCACTGTGTCTGTCCCATGCCATTTTGAATTCTGTCACTGTTTTTGTGAAAAAGTATTTCCTGACGTGGCTTTTAAGTTTATACCTCCTTGCAGTTTCATTTTATGCCCTTTGATTTTGAATCTCTCCTTTCTATGAAAAACGTTTGTTTGTTCAATAATAGCCTTTAAGTATTTAAACGTCTGTATCATATATTCCCTGGTCCCCCCCCCCCCCCCCCCCGCTCCTCTAGGGTATTCATATTTTGGTCTTCAAGTCTTTTCTCATATGTCTTCTAGCGCAGACTCCAAATCATTTTGGTTGGCTTCCTCTGAACCATTTCAAGCCTTTTTATATCCTTTGGGAGATATGCTCCCTGAAACTGAACACAATACCCCAAATGAGGCCTGACCAACAAATTGAACAAGGGCATTAATACCTCCTCTTTTCTGGTGGTTATTCCTCTGTATGTAACCTTCTAGCTTTGACTACCATCTTGTCACATTGTTTCACCACCTTGAGATCCTCAGACAGGTCATACTCAGTTCAATTTAGCTTCAAATATGTAATACTTGCACTGAAACTACTCTATAGATCAACTGTTCAGCAGGAAAAGAAGTATTTGAAAAAAATAGTAATAGGAAAATGGAGTTCTTCATATCATGCAAATTTAAACACTTACTTCAAAGTGCATTGGATTTCCATGTATGCATGGTGTGACTGGGATAACTGGTGAATATATGGGCTTGTAACCATTACGACAACTTTCATCTTCAGTTTTTATCCTAGGAGGCGTGGCAAACAATGATGGATCTGTGGCAGCAATATCCACATGTGTTGGTGTGGCATATGGAGAAGGAGTAGGTGTGGAAGTTTCAGAGTACGTAGATTCCAACAAATGATACAATCTTCGTTTTTTAAGAGGTGTTGTTAAATCTTAAATAAAAGCAATAAAAGATGACACAAATACAATGACAAATTCAATTTGTCTTTCCTCATCCTTGCTTAAGACAGCAGTTCATACAATAAAGTCTAGCAATACTAAAAAATTGATATATATTGGTAAACAAAATCAAGCAATAAAATTATTCAAAAGGTTTTTTTTAAAATGTAACAATTAATATGAATATCTTGAAACAGAGTATACTGAATTTTGTTAGAATACTGTACAAAATTACAGCCACTGTTACATAATTATTGATCATGTAAACTAAAATATTCATGATTACACTTTAGGGCTGTTCTCCATGAAAAGGTAAAATATCTAGATTATGGTGGAAAGAAGAAAGGCAGACACTTCATGTCAAGCAGCATCCTGAGGTCAATTAGGTTAGTTCACTGCATGTAAAGCACAGTTACTTACCTGTAACAGGTGATCTCTGGGAACAGCAGGAATAAGTCTTCACATATGGGTACGTCGGTACCGACGGAGCCTGCGCGGGAACGCTCCCCAGCGTCCAATCAGAAAGCTTTTGGGAGCATCCCTCAGCGCCTGCGTGCTGCCTTCCCGCCTTTCCAACTGTCTCTCCTCAGTTGAGTTTTATAGCTGAGACAAAGAGAGAGAGAAAGAGGAAAGGAAGATAGATAGTGAGATACAACTCCTAGGGGAGGTGGGTGGGTTGTGAAGACTTATTCCTGCTGTTCCCAGCGATCACCTGTTACAGGTAAGTAACTGTGCTATCTCCAGGAACAAGCAGGAATGAGTCTTCACATATGGGGACTCCCCAGCTTTAGATGCCAGGGAGAGATCCCATAAATTGCGTGTCCCTGGGACAGGACTGCATTTCCCACACATGGATCTCTGGCATCCCATGAGGAATGGTGGGTAGGAGTTGAAAAGAGAGGAGCTTTAGAAAAAACAGCTAACCTAAGGACTACAGGTAAGGAGTCCTTGGTATGTATGATAAATATCATGAAAAATATTGAATGAACAATCACAATATGGACCTCACCTACTGGATTGCAGGAAGTAGAGAGGCTGATGGAGTCTACTGGAGATTCAGTAAAGGAATCTTCAAGGTGACCTTACGGAAGTGAAGGTGAAGGTCCAAATCTGGAATTGACAGGTGACCCAGGTGTCAACTGGGGTAGTATAAAAACGGCAGGTCTTTAGTGGAAAGCTTTATGAAAAAAAGGCTGAAAACTCTTTTGGCTACAGAGTCATTAACATTTAGGAGCAAAAGAGGAAGACTGACCGATTTGGACAAACTAGCCCAGTCCTGGAGGGAAGAAGGGGTATGGGAAAAAGCCCGTATTCCCAAGGAGGACAGATGTCTGAAGGGCTGAAACCTCAGAACTACTGAAGATCCACCTTGTCTTTCCTAGCTGGTGAGAGATAGGAAAGATATTGAAGCATGGAGCTTCAGGGATAGCTAGACCTAGAGTTAAAGTAGGAGATGTCAGTACCACAGTAGTGGTTGTGTGCATAATACTCAGACATACTGAGGGACAGTATGAACACATGCAAGCCCACTGTCTGGAACCTCTAGGAAGGTAAAACCTTTATAAGCATAGACAGTTAGATAAGTATCTAAATACATATCTACCTATAAGGAAGTATCTCGACACATACACATAGATATATAGGGATATAGATATATGTGTATATATATATATATATGTGTGTATATATATATATATGTCTATAGTGAGATATGGAGGGGCATAAGATATGCACACACAGCTTACAGACATATGTATCTATAGAAAGTATATAGAGATATATACATACATGAATATGTATGTCTGAAGATAAATGTCTGCAACTAAGCAGATAGAGATATGCCCATAAGAACATTCACATGAGAGATGTGAAGGAGAAAGATTCATCTAATAACAAGAAGGTGGAACCTACTTGAGAAGATATATAGAGAATCTATTCCCCCTGGCTAAAATGGTGCAGGAATGCTATCCAGTGAAATAACCAGGATGGTTGCGTGAAAAAACAGAGGATAATATCAGTCTGTAAACAGCAAGTCCTGAGTCTTGTAGAACTCTGGCATGGTAAATGGACAGAAAACGCATAGGATGAGATACCAGGTTGACCCACTGGAGGGACACAAGGGGTATCATGCGTTACTAGTAGAATATGTGCTGTCCATAAAGGAGTAGGATACCATGAGGACAAGCTGCAAGGAAAAAAGAGCATATTCCTGCAGGAATTGGAAAACTCTTTGGACAGAAAAGGCTTATGTCCTGTATTATAACAGGAAATAACAGGGTGTGGAGAACCCTCACAGTCATGGAAAATGACTGAGGAAGCCTTTCCCAACCATATAGGATAGTCATCAGAGACAAAACCCCATGCTCTCTAGCAAGGGCCCATAGTAGAAAGCTTCTCTGTAAGATTGCAGAGAGCATTATGCAGGAGAACTGGGAAATAAAACTGGCTGTAGGTCAACTATGCTGCCAAATCCAAAGAAAGTGGAGATGGCAAGAAAAGAAGATAGTGTGATAAGCCTGAAGTGATTAAGATTATCCAAGATAGATGAAAGCACTATCTTGGAATCACTACTAAGGCCAGACAGAAAGTAGTGGAAGACAGACTGGAAACTCGTGGAAAAGTACCAGTAGTCCAATCACTGGAACTCCTGCATGGGCAGCTGCTAAATAAGACAGCAGAGAGAATCTTTCTGTGTAAAACAGAGAGAACAGACAAAAGGAGAGGAGAAATTCCTGTCCATGTCTGATGAACTGCCCAGAGAAAAGAAGGGAATTTATTTGAGAGAAAAAACTCCACACTGGAATGAAAGGCTAGAGAAGCCCTGCAGTGATATGGTACCACTCATTCAGGGGGAACCCTGGATAAGAGGATAGAGAAACAGGAGCTGAAGGGTGACTTACCATATGGTAAGTCTGTGGAAGGAAAAAATTCATGTTGGAACAGAAAAACTATCATGGGATAGTTGTTAGGTTTCTCCTCTTCTTCCTACCAAGAAGAGAAGTTGTGACCCACAGACATGAATATCCTGACAGCTCAGCATATCTAGGAGGAAATGGATGTCCTGAAGAAAGGAATCCCTGTGTAGAGTTTTGAAGGAAAAAACAGTGAAAGTCTTCTGCTGAAAGGAAGTTAACTGTAGGTTGTAACCCTCAGGAACCTATGGTTGCTGGGTTTGTTCAGCCTGGCTAGAGTTTGGATTCTTCAGACCAGGGCGAGGTTTCCCCTGCTTGGGAACATCTGTATGATGGGCAGGAGAAAAGTGAAACCTTCTTTTCTTAGGGAAAGAAGGTTTGGTAGGACATTTCCTACCTACTGGGGAAGGAGAAGGCTTAGGATTGCCTTCAGAAACAGGGAAATCAGTGAAGCACTGAGCAACCTGATGTAAAGACTCCTTATTGAAGAGATTTTCTCCAGTGCAAGGAGTATTACCCAGTCTTTGTTGTGCCCATCTGTTCAAGTCTGAAGCTTGGAGCCAGGCTCGACGTCGTGCTCCTATGGCTATGGCAGAGGTTCTGCTAACAGACTCAAAAGAGTCTAGGGAAGCACGAGAAAGAAACCAAGAGATATTTTGGCTATGACTAAGAAGTAAGGAATAGTCTGTAGCCTTGGGTTCTGATAGAAAAGGAGTTAAAAGAGATAATTTCTTTGTGACCTCCTGAAGGGATAGACTCATATAAAAAATATAGGAGAGAATCCTTGTTGCCAGCATAGATGCTTGGAAGGTTTGACGTCCAAAGGCATCCAGTGTTCTAGATGCACGACCTGGCGGATAAGAAGAATGCTTCTTCTTGCTTTTTACCTTCCTCATTGCTGATTCCACTACAATGGAATGATGGGGAAGTTGAGTCTTTTGAAACCCTGGAGAGGGGGGCACCTGATACAGAAGATCAGTTGCTGTAGAAGGTGAGGAAACCCTTAAAGGTGTTTCCCATATTTTCAGAAGAAGATCCTGCAAAGAATGATGTAAAGGAAGCATTATATTTTCCTTTTCCGCAGAAGAGCCTTGTGTAGGATCAAAGCCAGGGATAGGAATAGCAAGGAATGTTGCCATGTCAAGGAGAAATTTCTGAAAAGAAGGATCTCCAATGGGAACCATCCCTGGACAGGCTAAAGTTGAGACAGTAGCCTGGGCACCGGAGGATGTACTGGTCCGGTGCAGAAAAGGAGCCCTAATGGATGGATACTGGTACTGGCGGTTATGACTTGAGACAGTCAGTACTGCATCGTCCATGCCAGGTATCGACTCCAAACTAGGTATAGAAAGGAGCGATCCTGGTGAAAAAGGCATGGAAGTAGCTGGTCCCGATGTTACTGCAGGAACCGGCATCGATACCGATACCGGTAGCTGTGCCGGAATCGGAGGCGATACCGACATCGAAGCAGTCATCGGAAGCTGCTCCAGCTGTACCGAGGCAACCAAAAACCCTTGGTGAGTATCCTTGGTACCGCGCATCCGGAATCGGTAAGCGTCGGTTCTGAGACGCGTCGGTACCCAGTCTTTTTATTTATTTATTTTATTCACATTTATATACCACATCTTCCAAGAGTTCAGTTGCGGTTCACAGTTAACAATAATTAACAAATAGTAATTACACTTACCTGGTAATTGTAGTTCCTTGAGAGACGACAGCTTAGTCCTCGACGTATGGGTAGTGCACCTCCTCCTGCAGCATGAAGACTGGACCAATCAGATTTCAGCTCCACTGGAACCAGCATACCCTGCAACTCAGGAACTCCAGTGAACTACTGACAAAGCAAACTCAAACACGTAGCTAACCTTTAGTAAAATCGCTCTCACAGGAAATATATTCCTTAACAGGAACTGAGCTTGTGGTTTTCTCTCTTTTTTTTTTTTTACTACTGGTGGCGTAGCCCACAAACCAAAATTATGACTAACAGGAACGGAAGTCCCGCCCCTGCCACAGCAGAAACGTAGAGACAAAAAGAAAAACATTGGATGGAAAGAAAGGACAACAAAATGAAATGCACTCACCTGGGAATACGGACTTCTTCATCCAAGGCGTGCCGTGCGAAAAGAAATCAGGGAGAGGCAGGAGGACTAAGCTGTCGTCTCTCAAGGAACTACAATTACCAGGTAAGTGTAATTACTATTTCCTTATCGTTCCTCCAGCTTAGTCCTCGACGTATGGGATGTATCAAAGCAGCCTAACGGGTGGGATTGTGCCAGCCGGCACGCAGAACCGCGGAACCAAAACCGGCATCGCTCGCCGCCAAGACATCAAGACGATAATGTTTACTGAAAGTGTGCAAAGACGACCACGTGGCCGCTTTACAAATATCTACCGGCGAAACCAAACTGAATTCCGCCCAGGATGTCGCCTGTGCTCTCGTAGAGTGAGCACGCAGTCCAGGCGGCGGCGTTCGACCCTGTAAAATATAAGCCGAACCAATCGCCTCTTTAATCCACCTGGCAATAGAAGCCTTCGCTGCCGCTTCCCCTTTGCGAGGACCACCAAACAGCACAAACAAGTGGTCTGATTTACGAAAATCATTGGTAACTCGTAAATAGCGACGCAGAACCCTTTTGAGGTCCAACCGACTCAAACCACGATCAGAAGCATGCCCTTCGGACTCCGAAAAAACCGGAAGGGAAACAACCTGATTCAAGTGAAAAGGAGAAGTCACCTTTGGCAAGAAGGATGGAACAGGCCGCAGAACCACTTTGTTAGCGGAGAAAGACAGAAAAGGCTCCCTGCAAGACAGAGCCTGGAGTTCGGAAATACGGCGTGCGGAACATATCGCTACTAGAAACACCGTCTTAAGAGTCAAATCCTTCACCGAACTACCAGAAAGCGGTTCAAAAGGAGCTGCACTTAGAGCACGCAGCACTAAATTAAGATCCCACGAGGGTACCGATACTCTACGGGCTGGCCGTAACCTAGACACAGCACGCAAAAAACGAACCACATCAGGATGCGCACCTAAAGCCACGCCCTGAACTTTACCACGATAACAAGACAGAGCCGCTAATTGGACCCGCAAAGAACTGGCGGCGAGACCCTTAGTAAAACCGTCTTGCAAAAAATCCAGTATTACCGGCAGAGAGGCCGTAGCCGCTCGGATCTGGTTTCTGGAACACCAGTCCTCAAAGATACGCCAAACCCGAACATAAGCCAGCGAAGTGGATCTCTTGCGCGCCTGTAAGAGAGTCGCTACAACCGATCGGGAGTAACCGCGTTTTCTTAGCCTAGCCCTTTCAATAGCCATGCCGTAAGAGAGAATCTCTCCACTTGCGGCATGCGGAGTGGACCCTGACACAACAGGTCCGACACTAAGGGAAGTTTCCAGGGAGGACCGTCGACTAACCGCATCAGATCGGCATACCAAGGACGACGCGGCCAATCCGGCGCTATCAAGAGCACCCGACCCCGGTGGGCTTCGATACGCTGAATAACGCGCCCCAGCAGGGGCCACAGAGGGAATACATAGAGAAGACCCGTGGAGGGCCAAATCTGCAACAGAGCATCCAGGCCTTCGGACATCGGCTCCCTTCGCCGACTGTAGAACCGAGCCGCTTTTGCTGAGCGGCACGTGGCCATTAGGTCCATGAGTGGTTGACCCCAACGCTGAACCAGCTGCGCGAAAACCCGGGGATGTAGCTCCCATTCTCCGGGATCCACCTGAACTCTGCTGAGGAAGTCCGCCGTCACATTGTCTTTTCCAGCGATATGTGCTGCGGAGATGGCTGACAGACGAGGCTCTACCCACTCGAACAACGTCGGAGCCTCCGCCTCCAGGCCGACGCTTCCGGTTCCTCCTTGTCGGTTGATGTAGGCCACGGCCGCTGCATTGTCGGAGAGGACCCGAATCGCTCGAGTCGATATCCGAGCCTCGAAGCTTTGCAATGCCAAGCGAATGGCTCGAAGCTCCAATCGGTTGATCGACCAGGCACTCTCCTCTGGGGACCATAGCCCCTGGACGAATTGGCCCTCGCAGTGAGCGCCCCAGCCCGTCAGGCAGGCGTCCGTTAAGAGGGGAACCCAGTCCGGCTGCTCCAATGGCATCCCCACTCGCAGAGTGAGCGGATTCAACCACCAGGATAGATCCTTCCGAACCGTCATCGGGCAAGGTAGACGTTTGCTCAGTGGATCGGACTGGTTGGACCAGCGGCGGAGTAAGGCCCGCTGGAGAGACCGCATGTGAAAACGCGCCCAAGGCACCACCTCCAGGGAGGACGCCATCGTCCCCAACAACTGCAGGTATCGCCAGGCCGACGGGGCTGGAGATCTTCGAAACCTTCGAACCAGAGACTGAAGAGTCAACACCCTGCGTTCGGGTAGAGAAACCAACCCCCGGCACGTCTCGAATTGCACCCCCAAATATTCGAGAAGCTGTGTCGGTACCACATGGCTCTTGAGTGGGTTGACCACCCAGCCGAGAGACTGTAAGAGCGTGATGACTTTTTCCGTCGCTGCCAAGCTCTCTGCGCGAGATTTCCCGCGAATCAACCAGTCGTCCAGATAGGGATGAACCAGCACCCCGTCCTTGCGGAGAGCCGCGGCAACCACCACCATGATCTTGGTGAATACGCGAGGTGCGGTCGCTAGACCGAAAGGCAATGCCTGAAACTGGAAATGACCCCACGGAAGCGCGAAGCGCAGATACCTCTGCTGGTCTTCCCGAATAGGGATATGGAGATAAGCCTCCGTGAGGTCGAGGGACGTGAGAAATTCGCCTTGGCGAACGGCCACTATGACAGATCGTAGAGTCTCCATCCGAAAGTGGGGAACCCTCAGACAACGATTCACTCCTTTGAGGTCCAATATGGGCCGCAGATCGCCTCCCTTCTTTGGCACCACGAAATAAATGGAATACCTTCCTAGACCATATTCCGCTTGCGGAACTGGAATGACCGCCCCCAGCTGAAGAAAACGGTCGAGCGTTTGGCGCACCTGAAGGGTCTTTTGAACCCCGCGACAGGGAGACGCTACAAAAGAGTCGAGCACCGGACGGGCCAAATCGAGAACATACCCGTCTCTGATAATGTCGAGAACCCACTGATCGGAAGTAATTTGGATCCAAGCGGAGAGAAAACGTCGAAGACGTCCTCCGATCATCGGCAGCTCCACCTGGACCCGCTGTCTTTCATTGGGGTTTGCGGGGGCCCGGGGAACCCCCCGCTGAGAACCCTCGACTGGCTCCTCGAAATCCGCAAAAACTCGACGCCCGGGAACTATATCTACCCCGCTGGAAGCTCGCATAACGGGGTGACCGGAACCTACGAAAGTCCCGAAATTGACCCCTAGCGACCGGAATTGACCTACCCCGCTTGGGTCTATCTTCCGGTAAGCGCCCGCCTTTGGAGTCACCGAGATCTTTGACCAACTTATCCAAATCCTCACCAAAGAGCAATTTACCCTTAAAAGGCAATTTGCCTAACCGAGACTTGGAGGAACCATCGGCCGCCCAATTTTTTAACCAAAGAGCTCTCCGTGAGGCCACTACCGATGCCATGCTATTGGAGAGAGCCCTGATGAGATCGTACTGGACATCCGCCAAATACGCCGTACCGGATTCCAAGCGGTGAATTTCCGTCAGCGTATCAGAGTCCAAGGAAGGAGCGTGCTGAAATCGCTGAACCCAGCGAAAACAGGCACGGGCTACCCAAGCCCCACAAACGGAAGCCTGTAAAGCAATCGCATCCGCCTCAAAGGCCTGCTTCAACAGACCGTCCATCTTCCGGTCCTGCGGCTCCCTCAAAGCCGCACTCCCTTCCACCGGAATGGTGGTCTTCTTCGTCACCGCAGACACGGCTGCGTCGACCTTGGGAGATCGAAAACGCTCCATATCCGTTTCCGACAAAGGATAAAGACGACGCATGATCTTAACTCCCTTGAGACCAGCCTCAGGAGCGTCCCACTCAGCCTGAATCATCTGGTCAATAACTTTATGAATGGGAAAAACCACCTGAGTTTGTCGTACCGCCTGAATGATGGGATCTACTCCGTCCGCCTCCTCCGCCTTAGGCGTAGAGGCCAAACCTAGCGTCTGAAGCGCTTCCGAAACAAGAGCCCGAAGCTCCTCACGCCTGAACACCCGAATAATCTTCGCTTGATCCTCCGGCTCCGGAAGTTCCCCTTCCTCCAAGCCGTCTGCATCCCCCTCCGGATCGAACTCGGGATCATCCCCCTCAGGCCAGTCCGCCTCCGTAGAACCAGGGTCGTGCAACCGCGGCCGCTTAGGAGCTCTGCATTCGGACAATGGAGGCTCTCCCGGAGAGGGCTGGACGGATAGCCCCTGCGGTGGTAGAGGCGCCACTCCCATAACCTGGCGCCTTCGGCAGAACGCCTGGTGCAGGAGCAAAACAAAATCTGCAGAAAAATCCTCCAAGGGCAACGACTCCCCCAGACCTAGCTGCGCCACAGGCGCCGAACCACTGTTAGGAGAAAGCCCCGAGGGTCCCTCTAGCGGCGATTCTAAATCTGCTGAAGTGGCACCCGACTGTGCCGTCGCAGGTAAAGGATGCTCCAGGCGCTGTTCCATGCTGCGAGACAGTGAGGCGCAGCGAGGGCACACGCCGGTCTCTGCGTCGGCACCCCGCCGAGATCCACAAATGAGGCAAAGAGATCCCGTGGACATGGGGAGCCTAGCGCTTGGCGAAGCCAGCCAACAGCAGATAAAAAAGGCAGAGGAACCGACAGCTCACTGACCCAGAAGTACCAGGCGGGAACTGGGCAGTCGCTAAAAATGGAAAGCCTGTGCAAGCAATGAGGAAAGGTCTGACCTGCACGTGGAGAAAGGAGGTTATGCCTGCTTTCCCTCATATACATACATATCTTTTTTTTTTTTTTTTTTTTAAAGAATAAGAGATCAAAAAATCAAAGAGGTTAGTGCCTCAGACAGCTGTCACTCTGAAGATCACCGGGGGAATTAAACTCACAACTCCTGCCCCATAAAACACTGCATGAAGCATTGTGCTAAGACACTGTCTGAAAAGCAAAATAAACCAAATAAAAATAAAGTCACTGATATTAAACTTAAATTAAACTTAAACTCAAAGTAAAAGAAACAAAAATCTACCGCGGGACACCCTAAAGAAAAAACCGCGAATCGGGAAAAAATGGCCGCGGCAGACCAGCAAGCGTTTTGGCGCGCTTTTGCACCTTCACGCTGAGGAGAAGGGCCCGAGGAGAAAGAGACCCGTTGCGGCCGCGAAACGGGACCCCCTGGGATCCCCCCCCCCGAACCAGGAGCAATGGTTGTGAGAACCCCCCGAACAGCTGAGTAAATGACTGAACTCGGCTCAGCAGCCGGTCAGATTCCCCTCAGCTGTAAGAACTCACCGGCACACACGCAGCTGTCTTCTCAAGCCTCCGGAGACGAGCTGCAGCACAGCCGCCGCTGGAGCTCTGCCCCGAAGAGCCCTGGGGCAGAGATCCACTTCCCCCAAAGCAAAATAGAATAGACAGAGGCGGCAAAGGCTGAGCAGGAGAGGGAGCTTCCTCCGGGTTCCCCCTCCCTCCCCCACTGAGTGCCGAGATATTACAAAGAAATTTAAAGGGACAGCGTACTAATTGGCAAAAAAGTAAAAGAAGCCCTAATAGGACCCAAATAAAGGTTAGCTATAGACAAAAACTACTATCTGACTAACTAGTGAGCCCAGCTATGCTCACTAACGTCCTCCTGCTGCATGAAGACTGGACACACAGGAGTTCCTGAGTTGCAGGGTATGCTGGTTCCAGTGGAGCTGAAATCTGATTGGTCCAGTCTTCATGCTGCAGGAGGAGGTGCACTACCCATACGTCGAGGACTAAGCTGGAGGAACGATAAGGAAATCAAGTTTGTTTTACATGGAACATTGCAATAAAACAGAACTTATCTTCCAGACTAGATATCGATTCCAGACTCGGCATCGAAGGAAGCGAGTCTATCGATGTATGTCTAGAGGGTACCGACGTCGGTGGTCGTATCGGCGATGATGCCGATACTGGAAAGTCAATCTGGGACGTATCGATCGGTCCCGAAGGCACCGAGAACGCCAGATGACGATTCCTGGTGAAGAGTGGATCACTCAACACCAGTGCCGATGCCGGGGTATCGGTACCGCTCGAAGCGGATGCCACCACCGAGCATGGCTCAGGTATGTTCTGTGAGGGGTGAGCCCCAGGAACAACCTGAAATCCCTGAAAGGCTTTGGAGACCGAAGACTCCCGCCGGGGTTTTGAAGCCAATAGGGTCTTGAGGGCAAGGCCGGAGCCGTCATCATGCCTGGCATGAGACCTACCACTCAAGGATTGGCTAGTCTTAACAGACTGTTTGTGGGTTACCTGATCCTGTAGAGAAGAAATGGTCGGTGCCCTGACACTGGAAGGGAACTCGGTATCGAGAGAAACTCGAAATGGAGAATCTCTTCTCATAAAATTGTAGCCTAATGGCTCCGGAGAAAAAGGGTCAGGACCCAAACAGATTAGACACCGGTTATTGGAGTCTAAAAAGAAAACTGTATTTCCACAGTTAAGGCACTTCTTAGGAGAAGAAGGCTCCATGATGGAGAGGCCTACAGGCCCAAAAATTTAAGACAGAAACTGAGGGAAAACTCTCCCTGAGTTTGAAAAAAAGAAAAGAAAAAACCCACCGGCGGTACCGGTGGAGGCGGGGAAACAGCCGCGACCACAAGAAAAAAAAAAAGAATTAAAGAAAAAATTTTCTGCGGTGACAGGAAGATGTCCTGCCGGCTCCGTGGAAAAACGAAAACTGAGGAGAGACAGTTGGAAAGGCGGGAAGGCAAGCACGCAGGCACTGAGGGATGCTCCCAAAAGCTTTCTGATTGGACGCTGGGGAGCGTTCCCGCGCAGGCTCCGTCGGTACCGACGTATCCATATGTGAAGACTCATTCCTGCTTGTTCCCGGAGATATATGTTAACTGCACATTTATTCATGTATTTAACATCTTTTTTATACTGTCTTTCTGCAAATAAAGACGGTTTACATGCAATTTAACTTAATAACTTTAACAGTGATGTGTGTTACAATTAATGTCATGACTTAATATACAAATGCAATCATGTGGGTGAGGAGGGATTAGGTCTTAGTAATTGGGGTAAGGTTAGAAAATGAAGTTAACATATACAGCGCATAATGGTTTTCCGGTTATGCGGGGCAAAGGGCTCAAGTAATATTAAAAACAGGGCGCATGAAGTGACTGGATTGGTACATATTATGTAGAGTACTAGCTGCCTCACAGGTCCATGATTAAATTGCATTTATAAAAGGTTGCAATAATTCTGTGCGAGTCCAATAAAAGTTATTTAATAATACTGCATGAGAGCATTTTCAAATACATTCATTTTGTTATTTTGAAATATCACAGTACAAAAGATAAAGGGGAAGGCGAAAGGAAACAGAATTAGCCATTGTAGTAAGATTATATTGGATAATGTGTAAGAAAATAAAACGTTTCTATTGAGAACTGTCAAATTTTTTAAGTGCAAATATTTTATCTTCCTCTGTAGTTTTAAAGTTGCTTTATAAAAACCTATCTACATAATTATTGCGGCAATAAACTGGCCCTCTAAAGTGTTCTCCCTCAGATGTCTCCATACTGAGTTGCTAGTGGAACACTGAAATTAGACTTCATGCCAACTATCTAACTTCATGCAACTATCTAACCCCTTGGTCAGACCATCATCTCATAAACTTCAAAATTGCAATCAATAACACAACAGTTAAACGAATCCCAACCAATGTTCCATCATACAGATTGAAAAAATATAACGAAGAGGAGTTCCTAGACATGATAATTCCCAAATTATCTAGTTCACCACAAAATCTTGATGTAGCAGTAACTAACTGGCACGAAATCATTAACAACGCAGCTGCTAATAAACAAGCCACTAAGAAAAACACTCATTCTAAAACTGATAAAGCCCCCTGGTACAACAACACATTAAACCTAATGAAAAGAAATCTAAGGAAAGCTGAATCCAAATGGAGAAAAAATAAAAACCCCATTAATAAAGATTCATATATTACTCTCCTTAACTCATACAAAGATGCACTTAACAATGCCAAGAAAAACTACCATGCCTCAATATTAAACAATGCAATGAATAGACCTAGAGAACTATTCTCAATAGCCCAAAAGCTAACGAACAACACCCACAACTCCAGCAATGAAATTACAGAAATCTCACCACAGGACTTGGCAAACTACTACGTGAACAAAATCATGTCCCACCCCCACTTACCAAAATCTAAACACCTATCTCAAACCAATTATGCAGATGAATGGACTGACTTCCAACCACTATCTAACGTTGCACTCAAGAACATAACAACAAACATTAATACAACAACCTCACTCCTTGACCCTTGTCCAGTAACTTGGATAAAGAACTCTCTACCCATCCTCTCACAATTCATCCTCCCCATAATAAATCTTTCGCTAAAAAATGGGTACCTATCCCCTTCACTAAAACATGCTCAGATTCGCCCAATCTTAAAAAAACCCCACCCTTGACAAATCACCACCTAAATCCTACAGACCCATATCAAGCATCCCGTTTATGGCTAAACTAATCGAAAAAGCAGTACAAATTCAGACCCAAGAATACATTGATAGTTCAGCCCCCCTTGATGATCAACAGTATGGGTTTCGCCCTCATCACGGGGTAGAGTCTCTACTAACAGTTCTAATCGACACCCTTGTAAGAGGTATCGATAATTCAAAACAGGCATTCCTACTCATATTCATTGACATCTCTGCAGCCTTTGACAGTGTTCACCACTCAACAATGATTAGTAAACTAAGACAAATAGGAATAAAATCCACGGTTCTTAACTGGTTTTCCTCTTGCCTAAGTGATCAAACTCAAACAGTAAGAATTGGTAACCTCACTTCAAAAACTTACAATCAGGAAATAGGCCTCCCCCAGGGCTCTGCACTGTCAGTGCTACTATTTAATATTTACCTAAAACACATCTGTCAAATATTTAAAAAATTCAATGTTCTCTATCACCTCTATGCGGACGACATAATGATGTATGTCCCATTCACAATACCTAATATTCCTACACTATTTATTAATACCTGCCTCAATGAAATAAACAATTGGCTAAATGAAAACAACTTATTCATTAATCACGCTAAAACAGAAGCCCTAATAGTAACTAAAAACACAACTTTCATTCCCCCATCACACATTACATTGCAAAATAATGGTATCAAAATAAAAACTGAAATACGTTACCTAGGAGTAATACTAGACAAACACCTCAGTATGGACACACATATACGAAATATAACAAAAAAAGTTTATTTTAAACTTATATTAAAACAACTCTGCCCCCTAATGCACCTACAGGATTTTCAACGTATAATACAAGCTATAATAACTCCCCATTTCGACTTTGCGAACTTAACCCTACTAGGCGTAACAAAGCATAATTTAAAAAAACTTCAACTAGCACAAAATGCAGCAGCCAGGACTATAATGAATGCCCCACCATTCCACCATATAACACCTATTTTAGAATATTTACACTGGCTCCCGATTCAATGCCGGATTCAGTATAAAACTCTTTTAACTACTTACAAAGTCCTAAATAACACAGCACCTCTTACTTTAAATAACCTTATCAATAAAGAACCCAATCATAATCATCAAAGACGAGACCAACTAAATAAACTAATAACACCAAAGGAATTTATAAAGGCCAAAAAATCAACAAACAAGAAAGCATTCTCTCATGCTACCCCTATAATTTGGAACAACATTCCTTTGGAATTAAGATCTTTACCTCAAATCATGGAGTTTAGGAAAAAACTTAAAACACATTTATTCGCAACATACTACGGATCCTTGTCGAACTCAACAAGAAAAAGGATAGTTTCACCAGCTGACATAACCCACCTCTGAACTGAAATAAGTGCTAAAACCCCAAACCGATGTTTTGAAAACATACATACCTTGTACATTGTTATAATCCGGTTCTTTGTACATAGTTTACAACTTGTTAATTGTAAGATTGAACTTCTTGTAGTTTCACATTGTTATTTGTAAAAACAGCATTGCCTTGTTTACTGTTGTTCCATGTAAACCGCAACTGATCAATGGAAGGTGCAGTATATAAAAACTCGCTAATTAAATTAATTAAATTAAATTAAATTAACAGAATCTTATATTTCTGGCGAATCAAGTTTTTAGGTGAAAGCAAACACACCGTAAATTTTATATATATCTATATATTTTTTTCAAAATAGAAATACATAAAATGTAAATACCTCCACTAGAAAAAGGACAGCTCCCATTCATTAATAAATGATTTTTATCATCACCATAGATTGCAGGACTTCTTGACCTTTCTTGAGAAGGTGAATCATAATGATCCATAATTGCTGAATTTTCTTCTTCCAAAGCTTGCTTCAACCATCGCTGTAAAGGAGGTTCGGGAAGAACAGACAACAAAACTTGCGTTTTAAACAAAAGATTTATTTCAATTTCAAAAGAATGTCACAAACCTGTATCTCTATAAAAGATGATGATGTGAAATAAATAGGTTGTTAAAATGCTTGTGAACTATGCAAATCAGAAAAGGACCACGATTTTCATAATAAAATTTGTTTCATCTCTCACTACCTTTTTGCAAGAGCCAAAAACATTCTCCGCAGGCTCTCTTCGTCTCCGTTTGTCAGACAGGAATGGTGAAGTAAAGCGAATATAGTGCTTAGGGGTAGAGTACACATGAGGACTGTAGGAAAGGCCTGGTAATGAATTCAATTGCGTAGCAAGAACTTCAGGATCTGTAGTTACACGCAGAGGCCTATCTAATATTCTGTCTGTTGGCTTTCCCATCTTCTCATGTTTCTCACTTAACCATTCAGTCACCAAGTGCTAAACGGAGAAAAAAAGATACATTTTAAGAGTGATGCAATGTAAGTAGAATATAATTCCTATGACATTTTAACTAGTAGACTGTTCACTATTTATGTACATTCCACCCTCTTTAACCCTTGAAGTGGATTACAATCCTCAAAATGGGTAAAATCAAACATACATTACACATTAACAAATGTGTAGTTGCTTGATTTCTGTAAAGTGCAGTTATCAGCAGCTAACTTAGTAGCCTTCTTTTAGAGTAGTTACTCACCTGTAACAGGTGTTCTCCAGGAGCAGCAGGAATCAGTCCTCACATATGGGTGACATCGACGTCGATTAAGCCCTTGCGGAGCATTTCCCCAGCTTTCCAAGAAAGCCTTTGGGAATGCAGGCACGCATGCGCGGTTCCCTTCCCGCCTAAAAGTGCCATCTTGCTCAGTCAAATGACATAGCTAAAAACAGCACACAAAAAAGTAAAAATAAACTATGTACAACTGTAACTCCCAGAGGAGGAGGGAGGGTTGTGAGGACTGATTCCTGCTGCTCCTGGAGAACACCTGTTACAGGTGAGTAACTACTCTTTCTCCAGGATCAAGCAGGAAGTCAGTCCTCACATATGGGTGACTCCCTAGCTCTGGGCTACCAAGGAACCCAGGCTGAACAAGAGAACTCCCTCTAGTCCCAGCATCAAAGAAAGGCTTTGCACTGACAGAACCTCCACCGGTAGCCCAACGGAGGGCTGGAGGGCAGGAGTTGCCTAAACCTCAAAGAGATTCCTGAGTACTGCCTGGCCAAAAGCACTGTCCCTACGGGACTCCCTCTCCAGACAGTAATGGGCCGCAAAAGTCTGGCTTGAGGACCAAGTTGCAGCCCTGCAGATGTCCACCAACGGTACAGAGCGGAGGTGAGCCACTGAGGCAGCCACTGCCCTGACATGGTGGGCCGTGATCCGACCCTGCAAAGGAAGGTCAGCCGCCCTGTAAGCCCAGGTGATAGAGGTACCAACAAAGGAGCACGAATCCATGTGCTGACTTACAAACCCAGTCTAAGATGTGGACAGCAATAGGACGTTCTTTATTGATCTAAAAAAGCCTATGGCCCGACACAGGCCGTGTTTCGTTGCCTTCTTCAGGGGCAGGCTACATAAATAAATAAAAATAATAATTAAATAAAAACATACACAAATAACATTAAACCCAACATGAGACCTAAAAAATGAATGCAAATTAAAGCTCAATAAATAATAACTTAAGAACATCAATGCAACCATGAGTAATAAAACAAAGATCAGCACAGCAAACAGACATAACTCAACTTATAACACCCCATCTATAAAATGTAACCATCAGTTAAAGCTTAATAACCCATAACATATATATTAATTACCATCAAAAGGGTATATATATATTAACACTTAAAAGATAATCATAAATAATATCAAATAAATAGTTAATACACATAAATTAATTAAAACGACATAAAAAACATACACATCACACCATAAAAATACAAGGCATACCTTTATCAACTGTCTAAACCTCCAAGACACTGTAAAAGCTAAAGAGGGACAAGGAAGAGAAGCCACATGGGTAAGTGAACCACCAAAAAAGGAGATCATCAAAACTACACGAGGCTATACACTTAATTAAAAAAATAATAAATAAATAAATAAAAAACGAACATATCAGAATCATGCTACCTGAAATGTTATTGGATCTCACTTGGAACAAAAGTAGTCGAGATGGCAGGTGCTAAAAACTATAAAACGAAAAATCATTATAAACTAGACGCCATCATTATGCACTTTTTCAAACTACCAACCCATACATAACGCATTGCCGTGCGTGCTGGCCCCTGTCTATAACGATTAAAAAAAACCCGAAAGGGGAAGGCACACTAACATGGCATTGCACAGATCACACAAACAATTGCCATAATCTTTTTTAAAGAACTTACTAAGTGTTACCAAAAACCCCAATTTCAATACCAAATTATTCAAATGAAAAAAGGGAGCCATACTTCTGCTGCCGCACTAGACTCCGGGTGGCCCTACCTAATGTACATAACCATGCTCAAAAAATCACATCGTGCCTTAACATAATATCAGAATTGCCAATGGTGCATACAAGGTTAAAATTAGAGCCTTAAGAGTTCTAAACTTCATCCATAGAATGACTATCTCACGTCATTTTCTGCCGCCGCCACACTTCCATAATGTCATTTGGTATTGAAATTGGTGTTTTTGGCAACACTTAGTAAGTTCTTTAAAAAAGATTATGGCAATTGTTTGTGTGATCTGTGCAATGCCATGTTAGTGTGCCTTCCCCTTTCGGGGTTTTTTTAATCGTTATAGACAGGGGCCAGCACGCACGGCAATGCGTTATTACCTATGGGTTGGTAGTTTTAAAAAGTGCATAATGATGGCGTCTAGTTTATAATGATTTTTCGTTTTATAGTTTTTAACACCTGCCACCTCGACTACTTTTGTTCCAAGTGAGATCCAATGACATTTAAGGTAGCATGATTCTGATATGTTCATTTTTTATTTAATTATTTATTATTTTTTTAATTAAGTGTACAGCCCCGTGTAGTTTTGATGATCTCCTTTTTTGGTGGTTCACTTACCCATGTGGCTTCTCTTCCTTGTCCCTCTTTAGCAATTACAGTGTCTTGGAGGTTTAGACAGTTGATAAAGGTATGCCTTGTATTTTTATGGTGTGATATGTATGTTTTTTTATGTCTTTTTAATTAATTTATGTGTATTAACTATTTATTTGATATTATTTATGATTATCTTTTAAGTGTTAATATATATATACCCTTTTGATGGTAATCAATATATATGTTATGGGTTATTAAGCTTTAACTGATAGATGGTTACATTTTATAGATGGGGTGTTATAAGTCGAGTTATGTCTATTTGCTGTGCTGATCTTTGTTTTATTACTCATGGTTGCACTGATGTTCTTAAGTTATTATTTATTGAGCTTTAATTTGCATTCATTTTTTAGGTCTCATGTTGGGTTTAATGTTATTTGTGTATGTTTTTATTTAATTATTATTTTTATTTATTTATGTAGCCTGCCCCTGAAGAAGGCAACGAAACACGGCCTGTGTCGGGCCATAGGCTTTTTTAGATCAATAAAGAACGTCCTCCTATTGCTGTCCATGTCTTAGCCCAGGTGATAGTGTCAGCCACCCAGGTGGACAAGGTATGCTTGGACACAGCTAACCCCAAATTATTAGGGTCAAAGGATATGAAGAGCTGAGTAGCCCTTCTATGCCCCTGCGTATGGTCAAGGTAGAAGGATAAGGCCCTCCTACAGTCCAGGGTATGCAGAACTGCTTCAGCCTGGCTTGCATGAGGCCTAGGGAAGAATGTTGGAAGAACCACCTCTTGGTTAAGGTGGAAGGAGGAGACAACTTTAGGGAGGAACTTTGGATGAGTCCTAAGGACTATCCTGTTGCTATAGAAGCGGGTGTAAGGCCTGTCACAGACCAAGACCAGGACCTGAAGCTCACTCACTCGCCTGGCCGAGGTTAGGGCTATCAAGAAGAGTGTCTTCCAGGATAGGAAGCGTAGAGGGCAAGTAGCCATCGGCTCAAAAGGTGGGCGAGTCAGTTTATGTTTATGTTTAATCATTTGATAAAAACCGCCTTTCTAATTCCAATCAAGGCGGTGTACAATAATAAAAATTCCATAAAAATTGGCCGAGGCCGGTAAAAGAAAAGGAAGTGTACAAAATTATAAAAGGACAGAAAAGAAAAAGATAATAGGGATGGGACAAGACACGGAGGGCAGACTCGATATACTAGAAGGGGTAGGACTCATACAAAAGGAGAAGGGACATTGAATGCTAAGGAGACCAGGTGGGTCTTCAGGTTTTGCTTGAAAGTGACGTATTGTGGTTCCAGGCGGAGGGAAGAAGAAAGGGAGTTCCAAAGAGCAGGACCGGCAAAATAAAAAGCAGAGAGGCGGGTGAACTGCAGGTGGGCACGGGAAGGAGGAGGAAGGGTGAGACTGTTAAGGTGGAAAGAACGGGGTGTGTGCCTAGGAGAGTGAAAAGAAAGGAGATCAGCCAGATATGATGGGGTACTGGTGTGGAAAACTTTATGTAACAGAGTCAACAAATTAAATTGAGAAAGAAATGGAACAGGCAGCCAGTGAAGACGAAAGAGCAAAGGAGTGACATGATCTCGGAGAGAGGAATGTGTAATAAGACGTGCGGCAGTGTTCTGTATCCTTTAGAGTCTGGTTACCTGATTTTTAGGGAGACTGAGGAACAGTGAGTTGGAAAAATCTACCCGCGACATAACTAAAGATAATACCAGAGTGGTCAGGGCTGAAAGAGAGAGGAAGGGGCGGACTGAGTGAAGTTGGCGGAGGAAAAAGAAAGACCACATTCAGCTCCCACTCAGGAGCAGGACGACGGATTGGAGGCTTGAGCAAAAGCAAGCCTCTGAGAAACCGGGACACCAAGGAGTGAATCGACAGTGAATGTCCTTCCACCAGTGAGTGGTGAGCTGCTAGAGCTGAGAGGTGGACCCGAACAGAATTGGACTTAAGTCCCTGATTTGATAAGTGCAGTAAGTACTGAAGCACTACTGGCATAGTACAGGAGAAAGGATCCTCTGTACATAGCTGACACCACACAGACAACCTTTTCCATTTGAGAGCATAGGTTTTCCTAGTGGACTGTTTCCTAGAGGCTAGGACAACCTCTTCAACTTCCTGAGGTAGGCCCCAGGGAGCCAAAACTACCCTTGCAGCCTCCAGGCCATCAAATTGAGAGCTTTGAGATTGGGGTGCAGAAGGGAACCCTGATCCTGAGAGAGAAGGTGGGGTTGCAACCCCAGAGGCAGTGGGGGATCCACAGCCAGCTGAAGCAGAAGTGGAAACCAAGGCTGTTTCGGCCACCTGGGAGCCACCAGCAGGACCGAGGCCTTGTCCTGAAGAATCTTGAACAGGGTTCGGGCCACCAAGGGTGTGGGAGGAAACGCATACAGGAGGCCCCGAGACCATGGGATCAGAAAAGCATCTGCTGCTATCCACAGAGGATGCGGTTGTCTGGAGCAGAACTTTGGCAGCTGTCTGTTCAGTGGACTGGCAAACAAATCTATGGATGGAAGTCCCCATTTCAGGAAAATCTTCTGAACCACCAAAGGATGGAGCTGCCACTCGTGGGGCTGCAGAATCCTGCTCAACCTGTCGGCCAGGTAGTTTTCCTGGCCAGGGAGGTACACAGCCTTGAGTAGCATGTTGTGCTTGAGAGCAAACAAGCAAAGGTCCTGTGCTTCCTGACAAAGGAGCCTGGATCCAGTTCCGCCCTGCTTCTTCACATAGAACATGGCTACCTGGTTGTCTGTTTGAACTAAGACAGACTAATGAGCCAGGATAGGAGAGAAAGTTTTGAGGGCTAACCGAATAGCCCTGAGTTCCAGTAGATTGATCTGTTGTGCGGCTTCCCAGGGAGACTACAGGCCCTGAGTGCACTTGCCTAGACAATGAGCTCCCCAGCCCTGCAGGGAGGCGTCCGTGGTCAACACCACTGTGAACCAAGGAAAATGAAAAGGTACCCCTTGCAGCAGATTGGGTGGGTGCAGCCACCAGCTGAGGGAGTTCAGAAATTGTCTGGACACCCTTATCCTGTCTCTGAGGCTGCCTGTGGCCTGTGACCACTGAGTCCGAAGGCAACACTGTGCAGGCCTCATATGGAGCTGGGCATTGGGGGTCACATGTACTGTTGAAGCCATGTGGCTAAGAAGCCTCAGGCAGAGCCTGGCGGAGACCAGTGACCTGCTGAGAAACTGGTTTGCTAAGTTTATCAGTCTTTGGGCTCTATCTTCTGGCAAGAATGCCTTTACCAGGAGAGAGTCCTACCTTGCCCCTATGAACTCCAAGTTCTGGGAGGGGAGCAAAGTGGACTTTGCAAAGTTTATTACAAACCCCAAGCTTTGAAGAAGAGCAATAGTTCTGAGGGTGGCCTGTCGGGCCTCCTGGCACGTCTGACCCCTTATGAGCCAGTCGTCCAGATAGGGGAAGACAAAGATTCCCTGATTTCTCAGGTAGGCCGCCACCACTGCCAGGCATTTGGTAAAGACCGTGGGAGTGGAGGTGAGGCCAAAAGGCAGTACCCTGTACTGATAATGGTTTCCTCCCACAATGAACCTGAGGTACTTTCTGTGGTCTGGATGAATGAGGATGTGAGTGTACGCATCCTTTAGATCTAATGAGCATAGCCAATCTCCCTGCTGGAGGTAGGGCAGAAGTGTTCCAAGAGTAAGCATCTTGAACATTTCCTTCTCTAGGAATTTGTTGAGATTTCTGAGGTCTAGAATAGGCCGAAGGCCACCGGTTCTTTTGGGTACCAGGAAATACCTGGAGTAGAACCCTTGACCTTGTAAGTGGGGAGGCACAGGATCTACCACCCTGTCCACCAACAGACCTTGGAGCTCCTGAAGGAGAAGATCTGTGTGCAGGGGAGGCCTTGGAGGCTCCCCTGGAAAGTATGGAGGCGGCAGTTGTTGGAAGTGTAGCAGATAGCCCTTGTGGACTATGCTTAACACCCAACTGTCTCCAGTAATGAGTGGTCACTTGTGGGCAAACAGGGCGAGGCGACCCCCTGTGCAGGGCTGGGAGAGCAGGGACGGAGAGGCTATGCCTAAGGAGTCAAAAACCCCCACCCTGCTGAGTGGGAGCAGGGGCCGGAGGCTTGGGAGTCCTCTGCCTACGGGGCCCATTACCCTGCCCCTTGGCTCGCTGACCCTGAGGGTAGCTTGGGTGGCCTGGTACTGTGGGTACTGTTTGTTACCCAAGCCCTTCTTTTTCTGAGAAGGGGCAGAAGTCTTCCTAGACAGCCTTGTCCTCATGAGGTGCTCGGTTTTGAGCTGTGCAGCCTTCTCGGTCATGGGCTTGTCAAAAAGGTTCTCACCTCGGCAAGGGACATCGACCAACTTGTCCTGAACCCATGGCTCAAGGTCCGATGACTGCAGCCATGCCTGGCGTCGAGCCGCGATGCCGGCTGCCGCAATACGGGCCAAAGCCTCGAAGTCATCGTAGGCAGCACAGGACATAAACCTTGAGCATTCCCGGATCCCCGAGGACAAGGACTTGAACCTCTACAAGGGTTCCCCGGAGAGACCAGCAGAGAACCCGGCCAACTCCTTGGCCAGGTCTTGCAAGTACATGCCCATGTACAGCTGGTAAGACTGGACATGGCAAGCAAGCAAGCATCGAGCCCTGTAAGCACTTTCTACCAAAACCATCGAGGTTCCGGGCCTCCCTGCCAGGGGGCACCGCGGAGTGCATCTTCTGACTTTTCAGGCGATGCATGGTCGATTCCACCACCATGGAAAGGTGTGGTAGCTGCGCCTTCTGAAAGCCAGGGCTCTTCCGGAGTCGATAGATAGAATCGACCCGCTTGCTTAGAACCGGCGCCGAGGCCGGTACCTCCCACATCCGGAGGAGGAGCCGTTCCAGCATCGGAGGAACCGGAGCAGTAAAGGAGAGTCGTACTATAGGGCCTCGAGCTCCTCGGCTCGAGGCTCCTCCTCGGGGTCCGCAGGGATAGCCAACGCGGTGGCCATATCCCGGACGAACTCCGAGAACCGGGTATCCTCCGGGGCAGATCTACTCCGGGGCTCGGACTGCGGTGAGTCAGACGGGATGCACCGAGTCCGGAAGGTGTCGGGGGACTCCTCGTCCTCCGTCTCCCAAGCAGACTCGTCCGATGAGGAATCGGGGTCCGACCGCACGGGGCCTGTGAGCACCCGCCCCGACGCCGAAGGCACCGGCGTCAACGCCCTCGGTCACGAATGGGAGGTTGAGGGAGACCGTGACTGAGGTCGACCTCGAGCCTTTATGGTCTCGATTATCGGCTCGGTCTCTGGGGTCGACTTCGATGTCCCGGTGGTAGGGGCAGATGCACCAGACAGGCTGGCCATCAGTGCCCGCTGCTGTTCCATGAAGGCAGACAGTCTGCTCTCCAAGGCTGTCAGCCTGAGACCCAGCTCAGAAGACTCAGCAGCCCCCGACTCGGGCCCGACGTCGGCTCTCTGGGAGGAGAGTCCACGAGGACTACAGGACTTACGTGTCCAGCAAACTCCGGCTCCACTCGAGGTACTCTGGGAGGCTTCTCCTGTTCCACGGGCCTGGGGCGACAGTCGGGGGTCTGAGACCTAGCTCTCGAGGAAGCCAGGGACCTCTTCCGACGACGCCCTCATGAGCCGCTTCTTCCTCTTTCGTTCCCAGTCGGGGGACCCCCTGTCCGAGGAGCCCCGACGGTGCTCGGGATCCGATTCCCGAGATGTCGAGGCCTCAGATGAGGTCCGGGCCCGGCCGGAGGCCGAGTCGGGGAAAAGCCTTTCTTTTTGGTGCTGACGACTTCGAAGCGCCTTGGAAGACATTTTTCCACATGGTCCACACGTCTTAGGATCGTGGTCGGCACTGAAGGCAGCAGTCGTGTGTGTCGGTGAGAGACATTAGCTTCTTGCACCGATCACACTTTTTGAACCCACTGGAAGCCTTCGGGGAAAAAAGAGTCCCCGCAAGGTCAAAGGACCGGCCTTCCAGGGAAAAAGAAAAAAAGGGCGTGAACGCCAGCCACAAAGGGCAAAAACCGAAAAAAGAAGATCGGGCTTGATACCGGTGTACCGAACCCAGCGGGAGGGGAACCGACGTCGAACCGGAGAAAAAATAGCGAAGGAATCGTGAAAAAATCTAACTATTTTCCGGGAGGACTAGGACACACGTCCGATGGGCTTCACGGAAAAAGAGAGACTGAGCAAGATGGCACCTTTAGGCGGGAAGGGAACCGCGCAAGCGTGCCTGCATTCCCAAAGGCTTTCTTGGAAAGCTGGGGAAATGCTCCGCAAGGGCTTCATCGACGTCGATGTCACCCATATGTGAGGACTGATTCCTGCTTGGTCCTGGAGAACAGAAAGATTTCACAGAAGTTGTGAAGGACAAATCTTACTAGTAAGTAAGTAAGCACTCATAAGTAAGACATACTCCCTAGAATTAAGAAATCTCGAGGTATATACATCCGTATATTATGTTCAATCTGTTAATTGATTTTATGTCAATATTCAATTGAGTTTGTATTCTAAATAGTCACCCTTTGTTATCCAAGTTATTGCCCTGTTATCTGTAAACTCATACGTGTTCAAATGTACTGAGATATTACTGTTCAATGTAAACCGCGCTGATGCTGAATAGTGCGGTATATAAGAAACTTTAAATAAATAAATAATTCATTAATTCACATTTGCTTGTTTCCCTTTAAATTCTGTGGGCAGTCATATTGTTAAGAATCACTAATCACCTCAACTTCAATGGATCAAACAAGGTATAGCTTTCTTTTATAATGAATTTAACTTTTACATGAAACTTTACTGAACACAGAGGCCAAACTGGCAGCTCTGTAATAGAGTAATGTGCCATCGTGCAGGAGCCCTGTTTCAACTCCTTAGATAAGCTGGCACAGAGGATGCTGCAGAGACAGCTAACAGTGCACCTAGTAGTCAAGTTAGAGACCAGTTCAAATCCAGTAGGAAACCAAAGGAGCAAAAATAAACTGCTAAGCCAAAACAAAAACTTTATTAAATGCAAAGTGTAAGTGAGCATTCGGTTTCTATGGGCACCTAAAAATGTAAAGTATGTGTGAATTGCTTATATGTGCATATACCAATGAATTAACATGTGTATAATAAAACGCAAGCATAAAGATCTTACATGCATACAATGCGAGTCTAAAAACAAATAAGGGAAACAAAAATATGCATGAAAATGGGTAAAAATTCATCTTGAACATAAAGAGTAGTTACTCACCTGTAACAGGTGTTCTCCAGGAGCAGCAGGAATCAGTCCTCACATATGGGTGACGTTGGCGCCAACGGAGACCCCGTGCGGAGCATTTCCCCAGCTTTCAAAGAAAGCCTTTGGGAATTGCAGCGCGCATGCGCGGTCCCCTTCCCGCCCAAGGGTGCCATCTTGCTCAGTCTGATGACATAGCTAAAAGACAGCAAAAATAGCAAAAAATAAAGCATATGACTGCAACTCCAAGGGGAGGAGGGAGGGTTTTGAGGACTGATTCCTGCTGCTCCTGGAGAACACCTGTTACAGGTGAGTAACTACTCTTTCTCCAGGACCAAGCAGGAAGTCAGTCCTCACATATGGGACTCCCAAGCTTAAGGCTACCGGAGACCCCAAGCTGAAAAAATGAGCTCCCTCTAGAGCATCAGTACGTAAGGAAGGAATCTTCTCTGAAAACGCCCCTGACCGGTAGCCCAACAGCAGGGCCGGAGGGAAGGAGTTGCCTAAACCCCAAAGAAATTATGGCGTACTGCCTGTCCGAAAGCACTGTCCCTGCGGGACTCCCTCTCAAGGCAGTAATGGGCCGCAAAAGTCTGGCTTGAAGACCAAGTAGCGGCCCGGCAGATGTCTGCCAACGGAACAGAGCGGAGATGAGCCACTGATGCAGCCTTCGCCCTGACACGATGAGCCGTGACTCGACCCTCCAACGAGAGGCCAGCTGCCCCATAAGCCCAGGCGATACAGTCAGCGACCCATATGGACAAAGTATGCTTGGAGACAAGCAACCCCAACTTATTGGGGTCAAAAGAAACGAAGAGCTGAACAGCCCTCCGGTGCCCCCGCGTACGGTCAAGGTAGAAGGATAACGCCCTCCTACAGTCCAGGGTATGCAGGACCATCTCAGCCCGGCTGGCATGTGGCCTGGGAAAGAAAGTCGGAAGAACCACCTCCTGATTGAGGTGGAAAGAGGAGACAACCTTAGGGAGAAACTTAGGGTGAGTTCGCAAGACTACCCTATTCCTGTAGAACCTAGTGTAAGGGGGATCAGACACTAGCGCCTGAAGTTCACTTACTCGCCTAGCAGAGGTAAGAGCTACCAGAAACAAAGTTTTCCAGGAGAGAAAACGGAGAGGACAGGTAGCCATAGGTTCAAATGGCGGACAAGTAATCCGCTGCAAGACCACATTTAATTCCCATTCAGGGGCCGGTGGACGTAGAGGAGGCTTAAGCAGGAGAAGGCCTCTGAGGAAACGAGCCACCAAAGGGTGGTTGGAAAGAGGCCTCCCGTCCACCGGCGAATGGTGTGCTGAGAGAGCACTAAGGTGAACTCTGACAGAATTGGACTTAAGGCCTAGATTGGAGACGTAAAGCAAATATTGCAATACTACCACTACCGAGCACGAGAAGGGATTCTCACTGTGCTGAGCACACCAGGCGGAGAATCTACGCCACTTAAGCGCGTAGGATTTCCGGGTGGATTGCCTTCTAGAGGCCAAGACTACGTCCTCCACTTCTCTAGGCAGGAGTAGGGGAGCCAGAACTACCCTTTCAGCAGCCAGGCCATCAGATGAAGGGACTGGAGGTTGGGGTGTAAGAGAGATCCCTGTTCCTGAGACAGGAGATCGTGTTGAATCCCCAGCGGAATAGGAGTGTCCACCGCCAGTTGTAGCAGAAGCGGGAACCAGGTTGCCTCGGTCACTTGGGGGCTATCAGAATCATGGAGGCCCCGTCCTTGAGTACTTTGAACAGTGTTCTGGACACTAGTGGCGTGGGAGGAAACGCATACAGTAGACCTTTGGACCACAGGAGCAGAAAGGCATCCGCTGCTACTCTGAGAGGATGCGGTTGTCTGGAACAGAATCTCGGGAGTTGCCGGTTCAGAGGACTGGCGAAAAGATCCATGGTGGGGAGGCCCCACCTCAAAAAGATCTGCTGAACCACCAAGGGATTTAATCTCCATTCGTGTGATTGCAGGATCCTGCTCAGTCTGTCCACCAGGTAATTCTCTTGACCTGGGAGGTAGACAGCCTTGAGGAGGATTCCGTGAGTGACGGCCCAGGAGCACAGCCGTTGTGCTTCCTGACATAGAAGGAAGGAGCCTGTGCCTCCTTGTTTGTTCACGTAAAACACGGCAACTTGATTGTCCGTCTGGACCAGTACAGACTGGTGAGACGTGAGATGGGAGAAGGCCTTCAGAGCTAAGCGTATCGCTCGTAGCTCCAGGAAATTTATCTGTTGTGCAGCCTCCCAAGGGGTCCAGAGACCCTGAGTACATGCCCCTTTGCAATGTGCTCCCCAACCCTGAAGAGAAGCATCGATTGTCAGCACTTGAGAGTGCGGAGGGGTTTGAAAAAACACTCCGAGCACCAGATTCGGAAGATGAAGCCACCATTGCAGAGAGGAGGTAAGCCGTGTGGATATTCTTAATGAGTCTGCAAGACTCCCTGTGGCCTGATGCCACTGAGTTTGGAGACTCCACTGAGCAGGCCGCATATACAGGCGGGCATTGGGGGTTACATGAACCGTGGAAGCCATATGGCCGAGAAGTCTCAGGAATTGCCTGGCGGAGACCAGGGAATTGCTGCGAAACCGCCTGGCAAGATCCATTAATCTGTGGGCCCTGTCCACGGGCAGAAAAGCCTTCGCCTGAAGGGTGTCCAGCCTGGCTCCTATGAACTCCATGTTCTGGGACGGGAGCAAAGTGGACTTTGCGAAGTTTATGACAAACCCCAAGTGCTGAAGCAGAGCCACAGTGCGAAGGGTGGCCTGACTGACCTCCTGTGAAGATTGGCCCCTTATGAGCCAGTCGTCCAGGTATGGGAACATAAAAAGACCTTGAAGTCTTAGGTAGGCCGCCACCACCGCCAGGCACTTTGTGAACACCCTGGGGGCGGAGGTTAGGCCAAAGGGTAGTACTCGGTACTGATAGTGGTTTCCTCCCACAACAAATCTGAGATATTGTCTGTGGTCTGGATGAATAAGGATGTGAATATAAGCATCCTTTAGATGTAAGGAGCATAGCCAATCTCCCTGCTGGAGGTAGGGCAGCAGGATTCCAAGGGTAAGCATCTTGAACTTTTCCCTCTCCAGGAACTTGTTGAGGTTTCGCAAGTCTAGGATGGGTCTGAGGCCTCCTGTTCTTTTTGGTACCAGAAAGTACCTGAAATAAAAGCCGTGATCTCTCAGGTGGTGGGGCACCGGTTCCACAGCCTGTTCCTTTAGCAGACTTGTTAACTCCTGTAGGAGTAGGTCCCTGTGCAGAGGGGGTCTTGGAGGCTCCCCTGGAAAAAAGGAGGGAGGTACCTGGTGAAAATGAAGAAGATAGGCCTTTTAGACTATATGGAGTACCCAGGTATCTGAGGTGACGGCTGACCACCTGTGGGCAAAGAGGGCAAGCCGGCCTCCTGTGCTAATGTGAGCCAGCTGAGGAGGAGAGGCTATGCTTTCTGAGTCAAAAACCCCCACCCTGCTGTGCAGGAGCCGGTGTTGGTGGCTTGGGGGCTTTCTGCCTACGGGGCCCATGACCCTGCCCCTTGGCCTGCTGACCCTGTTGGGGAGCTGCAGAGGCTTGATAATGAGGGTATTTTTTATAGGCAGATGTCTTCCTCGGGTAAAAGGTCTTTTTTCCCCGAGCCCTTCTTCTTCTGAGAAGGGGCAGAGGTTTTTCTGGACAGCCTAGTCCTGGTCAGAATCTCGGTCTCGAGTTCAGCAGCCTTTTCAGCCATGGGTTTGCCAAAAAGGTTTTCACCTCGGCAGGGGACATCGACCAACTTGTCCTGTACCCATGGCTCGAGGTCGGATGACTGTAGCCAAGCCTGTCGGCGGGCACCGATGCCGGCCCCGGCTACTTGGGCCGAAGCCTCGAAGCCATCGTAGGCTGCTCGAGAGATAAACTTCGAGCACTCTCGAATACCAGTGGACAAGGCCTGGAACCTCTGCAAAGGTTCCTCGGAGAGACCAGCAGAGAACCCGGCAATCTCCTTTGCCAGGTCTCGAAGGCACATGCCCATGTAGAGCTGGTATGTCTGGACACGGCAAGCAAGCATAGAGCCCTGGAAGCACTTCTTAACGAGAGCATCCAGGTTCCAGGCCTCCCGGCCAGGAGGCACCAAAGAGTGCATCTTCTGACTTTTCAGTCGATGCATGGCCGATTCCACAACCATGGAGTGGTGCGGTAATTGTGCCTTTTGGAACCCGGGGCTCTTGAGGACTCGATAGATGGAATCCACCCACTTGCTTCACACCGGCGTCGAGGCCGGGGTCTCCCACAAGTGGAAGAGCAGTCACTCCAGAATCGGAGGAACCGGAACAGTAAAGGCCTCCTTCGGGGGAGAGTCATACTGGAGGGCCTCGAGCTCCTCGGTTCCTCCTCGGGATCCACGGGGAATGCAAAGGCCTTGGCCATATCCCACACGAAGTCCGAGAACCGGGTATCCTCCCGTGGGGATCGTCTCCGAGGTTCGGACTCCGGTGAGTCCGATGGGATGCACTGAGTCCGAAAGGTGTCGGGTGACTCTTCATCCTCCGTCTCGCAGCCCGACTCCTCGGAGGAGGAATCGAGCGGTTCCGGTCGGGCGGGCACCGATGCCCTCCGCCCCGATGCCGATGGTACCGGCGTCGATGACCTCGGTCCCGAACAGGAGGCCGAGGGAGACCGTGGCCGAGGATCGACTCGAGCTCGCATGGACTCGAGGATCAGCTCGGCCTCTGGGGTCGACTTGGACGTCGATGTCCCAGTAGTCGGGGGCAGATGCACCGGTGAGACCGGCGATCAGTGCCCGCTGCTGCTCCATGAAGGCACTTGTTTTATTGAATAACACGTTCAATTATAACTTTAATGTAATGTAGTAAATTCTTTCTGTTGTTCATTAAAATGTACTGGTCATAGGCTTTTTGGCATATCTTCAAAACCTCTGTTCTATCTTCAACATTCTTGTTCATGTAATAGTTTTTACTGCCTTCTCTTGCCGTTGTGACCTTCTAATCTATTGTTCATATATTTGCACTTATGTATTTGTTCTTCTTTAATTTGTTAAAAATGGTTTTCCAAACTGCTCAACGCAGATAGAAGAAGTAATTCCCGTAGTTTTCAAAACTGCTCAACACAGATAGAAGAAGTAATTCCCGACGCTCAACTATGGCGCCCCAATAGCGTTTCAGCATTAAACTTTCCTCAGGAGATTCTTCTTTATATTCATACTGTTGCTGCCCACGTCTTCATGTCAGTTTCTTGGAACACTTCATGCCAAGCTGCTCTCCAAGGCCGTCAACCTGAGTCCGAGCTCAGGAGACTCAGCAGCCCCCGACAGCGTCGGGCCCGACGTCAGCTCCCATGGAGGAGAGTCCACGAGGACTACAGTACTCACGTGCCCAGGAGACTCCATCTCGAGACGAGGTTGTTTGGCAGGCCTCTCCGACTCCGAAGACCCAGGACGGCGGTGGGGGCTATGCGATCTGGCCCTCGAGGAACCAGGTGCGTCTGCCGACGCCGCCCTCGCGGGTTTTTTCTTCCTGCACTGCTCCCGCAAAGGAGACCCCCGTTCAGAGGAACCTCGACGCTGCTCGGGGCCAGAGTCCCGAGACGTCGAGGCCTCTGAAAAGGTCCGGGCCCGTCCGTATGCGAAGTCAGAGAAGATTCTGTCCTTTTGGTGCTGCTGACTCCTCAACGCCTTCGAGGACATTTTTCCACACGGACCACAGATCATCGGGTCATGATCGGGTCCGAGGCAATGGAGGCAGCAGTCATGTGTGTCGGTGAGAGACATAAGTTTCTTACACCAATCACACTTTTTAAACCCGCTGGCAGCCATCGGGGGAAAAAGGGCCCCTGCGAGGTCGAAACACAGGGCTGCCAGTGAAAAAAGAAAATGGCGCGAACGCTAGTCACGAAGGACAAAAACCGAAAAAAAGAGAGTGGGCTCGATACCGGCGTATCGGACCCAGGCGGGAAAAGGATCCGGCGTTGAACCGAAGAAGGAAGACAAAAAAACAGGGTAATCAACTTTTTCCTCGGTGAAAAACGAACTACATCCGTCGGGCTCCACGGAAAAAAGAAGACTGAGCAAGATGGCACCCTTGGGCGGGAAGGGGACCGCGCATGCGCGCTGCAATTCCCAAAGGCTTTCTTTGAAAGCTGGGGAAATGCTCCGCACGGGGGCTCCGTCGGTGCCGACATCACCCATATGTGAGGACTGACTTCCTGCTTGGTCCTGGAGAAACCATCATTTTTTCTTTGGCTGGGCACAACTCTACAAAGGGACCTAATTTAGCCGGTTTCAGTAATGGTATAAAAATTAGATATCAGAAAGAGTAGTTACTCACCTGTAACAGGTGTTCTCCAGGAGCAGCAGGAATTAGTCCTCACATATGGGTGTCATCGACGCCGATGAAGCCCCAGCGGAGCATTTCCCCAGCTTTCTATGGAAAGCCTTTGGGAATGCAGGCACGCATGCGCGGTTCCCTTCCCGCCTAAAGGTGCCATCTTACCTCAGTCAAATGACATAGCTAAGAGCAGCACACAAAAATGAAAATTAAACTATGTACAACTGCAACTCCCAGGGGAGGAGGGAGGGTTGTGAGGACTGATTCCTGCCGCTCCTGGAGAACACCTGTTACAGGTGAGTAACTACTCTTTCTCTAGGACCAAGCAGGAAGTCAATCCTCACATACGGGTGACTCCCCAGCTCTGGGCTACCGAGGAACCCAGGCTGAACAAGAGAACTCCCTCTAGTCCCAGCAACAAAGAAAGGCTTTTCACTGACACAACCTCCACCGGTAGCCCAACAGAGGAAAGGAGGGCAGGAGTTGCCTAAACCTCAAAGAGATTACGGAGTACTGCTTGGCCAAAAGCACTGTCCCTACGGGACTCCTTCTCCAGACAGTAATGGGCCGCAAAGGTCTGGCTTGAAGACCAAGTTGCAGCCTTGCAGATGTCTACCAAGGGCACAGAGCGGAGATGAGCCACTGAGGCAGCCATTGCCCTGACACGGTGGGCCGTAACCCGACCCTGCAAAGGAAGGTCAGCCGCCTTATAAGCCCAGGTGATACAGTCAGCCACACAGATGGACAAAGTATGCTTGGACATAGCCAACCCCAACTTATTAGGCTCAAAGGATACGAAGAGCTGAGTAGCCCTTCTATGCCCCTGCGTACGGTCAAGGTAGAAGGATAAGGCCCTCCTACAGTCCAGGGTATGCAGAACTGCTTCAGCCTGGCTGGCATGAGGCCTAGGGAAGAATGTTGGAAGAACCACCTCCTGGTTGAGGTGGAAAGAGGAGACAACCTTTGGGAGGAACTTTGGATGAGTCCTAAGGACTACCCTGTTCCCATAGAAGCGAGTGTAAGGCCTATCACAGACCAGGGCCTGAAGCTCACTCACTCGCCTGGCCGAGGTAAGGGCTACTAGGAAGAGTGTCTTCCAGGACAGGAAGCGTAGAGGGCAAGTAGCCATCGGCTCAAAAGGTGGGCGAGTCAGCTGCTGCAAGACCACATTCAACTCCCACTCAGGAGCAGGAGGACGGATTGGAGGCTTGAACAAAAGCAAGCCCCTGAGAAAGCGGGACACCAAGGGGTGAACCGACAGAGAATGTCCTTCCACCAGTGAGTGGTAAGCTGCTAGAGCTGAGAGGTGGACCCGAACAGAATTGGACTTAAGTCCCTGATTGGACAAGTGCAGTAAGTACTGAAGCACCACTGGTATAGTATAGGAGAAAGGATCCTCTGTACGTAGCTGACACCACACAGAAAAACCGTTTCCATTTGAGAGCATAGGTTTTCCTAGTGGACTGTTTCCTAGAGGTTAGGACAACCTCCTCAACTTCCTGAGGTAGGCCCCAGGGAGCCAAAACTACCCTTGCAGCCTCCAGGCCATCAAATTGAGAGCTTTGAGATTGGGGTGCAGAAGGGAACCCTGATCCTGAGAGAGAAGGTCGGGTTGCAACCGCAGAGTCAGTGGGGGATCCACCGCCAGCTGAAGTAGAAGTGGAAACCAAGGCTGTCTCAAAGGATCTTGAAGAGAGTTCGGGGCACCAAGGGCGTGGGAAGAAACGCATACAGGAGGCCCTGAGACCAGGAAATCAGAAAAGCATCTGCTGCTATCCGCAGAGGATGCGGTTGCCTGGAGCAGAACTTTGGCAGTTGCTTGTTCAGTGGACCGGCAAATAGATCTATCCAAGGGAGACCCCATTTCAGGAAGATCTTCTGAACTACCAAGGGATGCAGCTGCCACTCGTGGGGCTGCAAAATTCTGCTCAACCTGTCGGCCAGGTAGTTCTCCTGGCCTGGAAGGTACACAGCCCTGAGGAGCATGTTGTGCTTGAGGGCAAATGAACAAAGGTCCTGAGCCTCTCGACAAGGAGCCGGGACCCAGTCCCGCCCTGTTTGTTCACATAAAACATGGCTACCTGGTTGTCTGTCTGAACCAGGACAGATTGATGAGCCAGGGTAGGAGAGAAAGCTTTGAGAGCTAAGCGAATAGCCCTGAGTTCCAGGAGATTGATCTGCTGTGCAGCCTCCCAGGGAGACCACAGACCCTGGGTGCACTTGTCTAGACAATGAGCTCCCCAGCCCTGCAGGGAGGCGTCTGTGGTCAGTACCACTGTGTACCCAGGAATCTGAAAGGGCACCCCTTTTAGTAGATTGGGTGGGTGCAGCCACCAGCTGAGGTAGCCCAGAAATGGTCTGGACACCCTTATTCTGTCTCTGAGGCTGCCTGTGGCTTTTGACCACTGACTCTGAAGGCACCACTGTGCAGGCCGCATATGGAGCCTGGCATTGGGGGTTACATGAACTGTCGAAGCCATGTGGCCAAGCAGCCTTAGGCAGAGACCACTGACCCGCTGAGAAACTGATTGGCCAAGTCCATCAGTCTTTGGGCCCTGTTTGCTGGCAAGAAGGCCTTTGCCAGGACAGAGTCCAGTCTCGCCCCTATGAACTCCAAGTTCTGGGAGGGGAGCAAAGTGGACTTTGCGAAGTTTATTACAAACCCCAGGCTTTGCAGAAGAGCAATAGTTCTGAGGTTGGCTTGTCTGGCCTCCTGGCACTTCTGACCCCTGATGAGCCAGTCGTCCAGATAGGGGAAGACAAAGATTCCCTGATTCCTCAGGTAGGCCGCCACCACTGCCAGGCATTTGGTAAAGACCCTGAGAGCGGAAGTGAGGCCAAAAGGCAGTACTCTGTACTGATAATGGTTTCCTCCCACAATGAACCTGAGGTACTTTCTGTGGTCTGGATGAATGAGGATGTGAGTGTACGCATCCTTTAGATCTAAGGAGCATAGCCAATCTCCCTGCTGGAGGTAGGGCAGAAGTGTTCCAAGAGTAAGCATCTTGAACTTTTCTTTCTCTAGGAACTTGTTGAGGTTCCTGAGGTCCAGAATAGGTCGAAGGCCACCGGTCCTTTTGGGCACCAGGAAATACCTGGAGTAGAACCCGTGACCTTGCAAGTGGGGAGGCACAGGCTCCACCGCCCTGTCCACCAACAGACCTTGAAGCTCTTGGAGGAGAAGATCTATGTGCAGGCGAGGCCTTGGAGGCTCCCCTGGAAAGTATGGCGGAGGCAGTTGGTGAAAATGCAGTGCATACCCCTGTGGACTATGTTCAACACCCAACTGTCCCCAGTGATGTGGGGCCACTGGTGGGCAAAGAGGGCGAGGCGACCTCCTGTGCAGGGTTGGGAGAGCAGCGACTGAGAGGCTATGCTCAAGGAGTCAAAAATCCCCACCCTGCTGAGTGGCAGCAGGGGCCGGAGGCTTGGGGGTCCTCTGCCTACGGGGCCCATTACCCTGCCCCTTCGCTTGCTGACCCTGGGGTGCAGCTTGGGCAGCCTGATATTTAGGGTACTGTTTGTAGGCAGTGCCCTTCCTTGGGTAAAAGGGCTTCTTACCCGAGGCCTTCTTCTTGAGAGAAGGGGCAGAGGTCTTTCCTCGTAAGGTGCTCAGTCTCGAGCTGTGCAGCCTTCTCGGCCATGGGCTTGCCAAAAAGGTTCTCACCTCGGCAAGGGACATCGACCAACTTGTCCTGAACCCATGGCTCAAGGTCCGATAACTGCAGCCATGCCTGGCGTCGAGCTGCGATGCCGGCTGCCGCAACTCGGGCCGAAGCCTCGAAGCCATCGTAGGCGGCGCGGGACATAAACTTCGAGCAGTCCCGAATCCCCAAGGACAAGGACTTGAATCTCTGCAAGGGCTCCCCGGAGAGACCAGCGGAGAACCCGGCCAGGTCTCGCAAATACATGCCCATGTACAGCTGGTAAGACTGGACACGGCAAGCTAGCATCTGGCCCTGGAAGCACTTTCTGCCAACACCATCGAGGTTCTGGGCCTCCATGCCGGGGGGCACCGTGGAGTGCATCTTCTGACTTTTCAGGCGATGCATGGCCGATTCCACCACCATGGAATGGTGTGGTAGCTGCGCTTTCTGAAAGCCAGGGCTCTTCCGGAGTCGATAAATCGAATCGACCCGCTTGCTTAGAACCGGCGCCGAGGCTGGTGCCTCCCACATCCGGAAGAGGAGCCGTTCCAGCATCGGAGGAACCGGGACAGTAAAGGAGAGTCGTACTGCAGGGCCTCGAGCTCTTCAGCTCGAGGCTCTTCCTCAGGGTCCGCCAGGATAGCCAACGCAGTGGCCATATCCTGGACAAACTCCGAGAACCGGGTATCCTCCGGAGGGGATCTACTCCGGGGCTCAGACTGCGGTGAGTCCGACGGGACACACCAAGTCTTGAATGTGTCGGGGGACTCCTCATCCTCCGTCTCCCAGGCGGACTCGTCCGATGAGGAGTCAGGCTCCGACCCCGCGGGACCCTGGAGCACCCGCCCCGACGCCGGAGGCACCGGCATCGACGCCCTCGGTCCCGAACGGGAGGTCGAGGGAGACCGCGAATGAGGTTGACCTCGAGCCATCATGGACTCGAGTATCGGCTCGGTCTCCGGGGTCGACTTCGATGTCGATGTCCCGGTGGTCGGGGCAGATGCGCCAGGCTGGCCATCAGTGCCCGCTGCTGCTCCATGAAGGCAGACAGTCTGCACTCCAAGGCTGTCATCCTGAGACTCAGCTCGGGAGACGCAGCAGCCACCGACTTGGGCCCCGGCGGTGCCGGGCCCGATGTCGGCTCTCTGGGAGGAGAGTCCTCGAGGACCACAGGGCTTACGTGTCCAGCAGACTCCGGCTCCACGCGAGGAACTTTGGCAGGCTTCTCTTGTTATACAGGCCCGGGGCGACGGTCGGGGGTCTTAGACCTGGCCCTCGAGGAGCCAGGGACCTCCTCCGACGACGCCCTCATGAGCCGCTTCTTCCTCTTGCGTTCCCGGTCGGGGGACCCCCTGTCCGAGGAGCCCCAATGTCGAGGCCTCAGACGAGGTCCGGGCCCGGCCAAGGCTGAGTCCGAGAAAAGCCTTTCTTTCTGCTGCTGGCGACTTCGCAGTGCCTTGGAAGACATCTTCCCACATGGTCCACACGTCTTAGGGTCGTGATCAGGACCGAGGCACTGAAGGCAGTAGTCGTGTGTGTCGGTGAGAGACATCAACTTCTTACACCGATCACACTTTTTAAAACCGCTGGAAGCCATCGGGGAAAAAAAGAGTCCCTGCGAGGTCAAAGGACCAGCCTTCCAGGGAAAAAGCAAAAAAGGGCGCGAATGCCAGCCACGAAGGACAAAAAACGAAAAAGAAGAATCGGGCTCGATACCGGTGTACCGAACCCGGAGAGAGGGGAACCGGCGTCGAACCGGGAAGAAAAAATAGCGAGAATCGCCGAAAAAATCAAACTTTTGTCCAGGATGACAGGACACACGTCCGGTGGGCTTCTCAGAAAAAGAGAGGTAAGATGGCACCTTTAGGCAGGAAGGGAACCGCGCATGCGTGCCTGCATTCCCAAAGGCTTTCATAGAAAGCTGGGGAAATGCTCCGCTGGGGCTTCATCGGCGTCGATGACACCCATATGTGAGGACTGACTTCCTGCTTGGTCCTGGAGAACACACAATTTTAAATCTTTGCTATTTTTCATAAAGTAATTATAAAAGCAATACTACTTCTTAGAATAAATAAGTTCCTCCATATAATTCAGCTACAACTTAAAAACCTACTTCACTTAACCATTTCTACCATGATTAATCCAAGTACAAAAGGACTGCTGTACTGATCCTTAGCAAAACACTATGGTGGTCATTCCCAACCCCAAATAGTGGGGTTGGACAGCCAGTTTGGATGTCCAACCTGCGTTTAGCCCCTGAACGCTATACAGTTCCCTGCGCTCTCTGCACGTACAGAGGGTTTGTGCAGGGAGTGCCTGACGAGGGCGGGGGTACAGATCGATGCGGGGGAGGGGCAAGCAACTGGGATGTACAGAGGCAATTCTGATTGTGTCTCTGTATGTCCCCCGGCGTTGACCTATATGCCCGGCTTATTCCACCCCAAAGGTGCAATAAGTGTCAGTGGCACCACGCCCACCCACCAAATGGTCAGTCTGCCACACCATGCACTGCGGCCATGATCGGGCCCACAGCTGCCACCAGTGATGGCCGGACAGAGGGCTGCAGGGACAGATGCACGCCATGGCATGCCGCACAGTCTTGCAGATGGCTCACTGCCATGGTTCCAGGACACCATGGCCCCAGCGCTCCAGCCATGTCGTTCTGACATCTGGACAGGCAGCTCCCCGTAAGCCGATCTCATCAGCATAGGGGGAGCACCCGGACGTCCAAGTCCATGAGTCTGCCATCATGAGTACATCCAGGCTCCGTGGTGGGAGAATCAGGTCCATTTCCTGCACATCTGTTTTTTGCACGGCCTATGCGGCCAGACGTGGGGGAACCAGAATTGGCCTCTATTGGAGCATCACTTGGACACATTCATTATTTAACACAAACTGAAAAATGAATTTGGGAATGGAGTTACTTAGCATAGACATGCAGACAGGGGAGAAAGTGATGTCATAGACCAGAAGTAGCAAACTCCAGTCCTAGTGCACCACGATCCAGCCTGGTTTTCAGGATGTCCCTAAAGTGTAGTTATTCACCTGTAACAGGTGCTTTCCAGGGACAGCAGGAATCAGTCCTCGCATATGGGTGACATCGGCACCAACGGAGCCCTCACGGAAACATCCCCCCAGCTTTCAAAGAAAGATGTCACCACGCATGCATGGTCCCCTTCCCGCCCAAGGGTGACATCTTGCTCAGTCAGATAACATAGCTAAAAGATGGCAAAAAAATAAAAGATGGTAAAGGAGAAACTCCAAGGGGAGGAGGGAGGGTTGTGAGGACTGATTCCTGCTGTCCCCAGAGAACACCTGTTAAAGGTGAATAACTACGCTTTCTCCAGGAACAAGCAGGAAGTCAGTCCTCACATATGGGACTCCCCAGCTGCAAATTACCAAAAGCCCATAGTGAAACAGGGCTCCCTCATGGGGAGCCGAAGCAGCAGCAATTGAGTCTGTGCCCACAGAACACAGTAGGACCCCTGCGTCCGATGAACCAGCACTCCCGAACATAGAAGGGTTGGAGGGTAGGAGTTGCCTAAACACCGAAAACATTACGGAGCACAGCCTGGCCGAAGGCACTGTCACATCACGACTCTCTTTCCAGGCAGTAATGGGCTGCGAAGGTATGGACGGAAGACCAGGTGGCGGCCCAGCAGATGTCCACCATCGGGACAGAGCGCAAGTTTGCCACCGATGCCGCTATGGCCCTGACATGGTGCGATGTGAAGCGGCCTTCCAGCGGGAGCCTCGCCTGCTCATAAGCAAGGGCGATTCAGTCCGCCACCCATGTGGACAGCGTACACTTGGTCACCACCTCCCCCAGCCTACTGGGGTCATAGGAGATGAAAAGCTAATAAGCTTTGCGGTGGCTCTGAGTGCACTGGATATAGAAGGACACAGCCCTCTTACAGAACAAGGTGTGAAGGACTCTCTCCGCCAGACTGGAGTGAGGTCTTGGAAAGAAGGTACGGAGCACCACTTCCTGGTTGAGATGGAAGCACCACTCTGTTCCTGTAGAACCTAGTACAGGGCACCTCCGCCACAAGGGCCTGAAGCATGCTAACTCTGTGAGCAGAGCTAAGCACGACCAGGAAAGCCACCATCCAAGAGAGGTAGTGGGGGTGGCAGGTAGCTAGAGGTTTGAAGGACGGGCGAGTGAGCTGCCCCAACATCACATCACGGGAGGAGTGGTCTAGTGGTTAGGACAAGGTACTTCAGGCCGGAGGGCTGAGAGTTCAAGTCCCACCTGGGGACAGCAATCTCAGGCCGGAGGGACTGGGATTTCTAGTCCTACAGGCACTCCTTGTGGTCTTGGGCAAGCCACTTAACCCTCCATTGCCCATGTTCTCTGTAAGTATTAACGTATGTGTCTCATATCCCCTTGTGTATCCCCCAATTGACCGCTTTGACCCGGTGAAAAGCGGGATATAAATACAGCTAAATAAAATAAATAAACAAATTAAGGTCCCATTTGGTTGCCGGAGGGCGAACCGGGACTTCGATAAAAGCAGGTCATGAAGAAAACGGGTCACCAATGGCTGGACTGAGAGGGCTTACCATCCACCGGATGGTGGTGTGCCGCTAAGGCACTGAGGTGCACCCAGACGGAGTTAGACTTGAGCCCAGATGGAGAAGGTACTATAACACCAGAGCCACCGGGCAGGAGAAAGGGTTAGCCCCATGATCGGCGCACCAAACAGAGAACCTGCGCCATTTGAGGGCGTACCTTCCTAGTAGAGGCCTTGAAAGAGGCCAGCAGGATGTCCTCTATGTCAACTGGGAGGTTGAAGGGGGCCAGGGTCACCCTCTCAGCAGCCATGCTGTCAGCGACAGGGACACCAGATTAGGGTGCAGGAGAGAGCCCCCCCTCCTGAGATAGGAGTCCCGGGCAGGTCCTCAAGGGGATGTCCACCGTCAACTGTAGAAGCAGCAGGAAGCACAGTTGCCTGGGCCACCAAGGAGCTTTCAGGATGAGAGAGACCCTGTCACTGAGGGTCCTGAACAAGGTCTTGGCGAACAGCGGGGTAGGAGGGAAGGCGTACATGAGGCCTCCAAACCATGAGACCAGGAATGTGTCCACTGCCACCCTAGAGAGGTGGGTCTGCAGGAAGCAGAAGCAGGGCAACTGAAAGTTGTCCGGGCTGGCAAACAGGTCCATCACGGGTTCTCCCTAGAGCCAGAAGAGCCGACTGATTACCCTGGGGTCCAGCTGCCACTAGTGCGGCTGGAGAACCCTGTTGAGCCTTTAGGCCAGCTGGTTGTCCTGACCGGATAGGTACACTGCCTGCAGGAGGATACCTTGTTGGATTGCGAACGAGCAGAGGGCTACAGCCTCCTGACAAAGGATCCGAGACCCTGTGCCCCCCTTGTTTGTTCACATAGAATATCGCCACCTGGTTGTCCGTCTGGACCAGAACCGGCTGGTGATGCAAGTGGTGATGGAAGACCCTCAGGGATAGGTATATCGCTCGGAACTCTAGGAGGTTGATCTCCTGGGTGCTCTCATCTGGTGACCAGTTGCCCTGGGTACTGAGATCTCTGTGATGAGGATCCTCAAGGGGCTTGGGGCCTGAAAAGGCATGCCTGCCTCGAGATGCTGGGGCGACTGCCACCAGACCAGGGAGTCCGCCAACTGGCGGATCACAGAAACTCTGTCTTGGAGGCGGCCTGTGGCCTGAGATCACTGGTCCAAGAGACACCAATGCGCCGCACTCATGTAGAGGCGAGCATCTGTGGTGATGTGGACCGTGGAGGCCTTGTGCCCAAGGAGGCGCAGGAGAAGCCAGGCAGGAACTGAGGGAAGGTACTGTACGTCCCGAACTAGAGATCTGAGACGATCGACTCGGTCCCTGGGCAAGAAAGCCTTCAGCTGGAGAGTGTCGATTTTGTCCCAATGCTCCAAACACTGTGTCAGTAGGAGGTGAGACTTGGGGTAGTTTATGACAAAGCCCAAGTGCTGCAGAACCTGAATGGTGCGTGTAGTGGCCTGCTGCACCTCTAGGGCTGTGCCTCCATTTATAAGCCAGTCATCCAGGTAGGGGAAGACAAAGACCGCCTGAAGCCGGAGGAAGGTGGCCACGACTGCCAGGTATTTTGTGAAGACTCTTGGAACAGAGCCTAGGCCGAAGGGAAGCACCCTGTACTGAAAGTGCTTGCCCCCCACTACAAACCGCAGGTAATGCCTGTGGTTGCGGTGGATGAGGATGTGGGTATAAGCATTCTTGAGGTCTAAAGAGCATAGCCAGTATCCCTGGCAGCAATGTTCCAAGGGAGAGCAAGAGTAGTTACTCACCTGTAACAGGTGTTCTCCAGGAGCAGCAGGAATCAGTCCTCACATATGGGTGTCATCAGCGCCGATGAAGCCCCAGCGGAGCATTTCCCCAGCTTTCTATGAAAGCCTTTGGGAATGCAGGCACGCATGCGCGGTTTCCTTCCCGCCTAAAGGTGCCATCTTACCTCAGTCAAATGACATAGCTAAGAACAGCACACAAAAATGAAAAATAAACTATGTAGAACTGCAACTCCCAGGGGAGGAGGGAGGGTTGTGAAGACTGATTCCTGCTGCTCCTGGAGAACACCTGTTACAGGTGAGTAACTACTCTTTCTCCAGGACCAAGCAGGAAGTTAGTCCTCACATATGGGTGACTCCCTAGTTCTGGGCTACCGAGGAACCCAGGCTGAACAAGAGAACTCCCTCTAGTCCCAGCTGCAAAGAAAGGCTTTTCAAGGACACAACCCCCACCGGTAGCCCAACAGAGGGCAGGAGGGCAGGAGTTGCCTAAACCTCAAAGAGATTACGGAGTACTGCTTGGCCAAAAGCACTGTCCCTACGGGACTCCCTCTCCAGGCAGTAATGGGCCGCAAAAGTCTGGCTTGAAGACCAAGTTGCAGCCCTGCAGATGTCTACCAAGGGCACAGAGCGAAGATGAGCCACTGAGGCAGCCATTGCCCTGACACGATGGGCCGTGACCCTACCCTGCAAAGGAAGGTCAGCCGCCTTGTAAGCCCAGGTAATACAGTCAGCCACCCAGATGGACAAGGTACGCTTGGACACAGCCATCCCCAACTTATTGGGGTCAAAGGATACGAAGAGCTGAGTAGTCCTTCTATGCCCCTGCGTACGGTCAAGGTAGAAGGATAAGGCCCTTCTACAGTCCAGGGTATGCAGAACTGCTTCAGTCTGGCTTGCATGAGGCCTAGGGAAGAATGTGGAAAGGACCACCTCCTGATTGAGGTGGAAAGAGGAGACAACTTTTGGGAGGAACTTTGGGTGAGTCCTGAGGACTACCCTGTTCCTATAAATCCTGGTGTAAGGCCTGTCACAGACCAGGGCCTGAAGCTCACTCACTCGCCTAGCCGAGGTAAGGGCTATCAGGAAGAGTGTCTTCCAGGAGAGGAAGCGTAGTGGACAAGTAGCCATCGGCTCAAAAGGAGGGTGAGTCAGTTCTGCAAGACCACATTCAGCTCCCACTCAGGGGCAGGAGGATGGATGGGAGGCTTGAGCAAAAGCAAGCCCCTGAGAAAGCGGGACACCAAGGGGTGACCAGATAGAGACTGTCCGTCTACCAATGAGTGGTGAGCTGCTAGAGCTGAGAGGTGGACCCGAACAGAATTGCACTTAAGTCCCTGATTGGATAAGTGCAGTAAGTACTGAAGAACTACTGGTACAGTACAGGAGAAAGGATCCTCTGTGCGTAGGTGACACCACACAGAAAACCTCTTCCATTTGAGAGCATAGGTTTTCCTAGTGGACTGTTTCCTAGAGGCTAGGACAACCTCCTCAACCTCCTGAGGTAGGCCCCAGGGAGCCAAAACTACCCTTGCAGCCTCCAAGCCATCAAATTGAGAGATTTGAGATGGGGTGCAGAAGGGAACCCTGGTCCTGTGTGAGAAGGTCGGGTTGCAACCCCAGAGGCAGTGGAGGATCCACCGCCAGTTGAAGCAGAAGAGGAAACCAAGGCTGTCTCGGCCACCTGGGAGCTACCAGTAGAACCGAGGCCTTGTCCTGGAGAATCTTGAATAGGGTTCGGGCCACCAAGGGCGTGGGAGGATACGCATAGAGGAGGCCCTGAGACCAAGATATCAGAAAAGCATCCGCTGCTGTCCGCAGAGGATGTGGTTGTCTGGAGCAGAACTTTGGCAGTTGCTTGTTGATGGGGCTGGCAAAGAGATCCATCAAAGGGAGACCCCATTTCAGGAAGATCTTCTGAACTACTGAAGGATGCAGCTGCCACTCGTGGGGCTGCAGTATCCTGCTTAACCTGTCTGCCAGGTAGTTGTCCTGGCCTGGAAGGTACACAGCCCTGAGGAGCATGTTGTGCTTGAGGGCAAAAGAACAAAGGTCCTGAGCTTCCCGACAAAGGATCCTGGACCCAGTTCCGCCCTGTTTGTTCACATAAAACATGGCAACTTGGTTGTCTGTCTGAATCAGGACAGACTGTTGAGCCAGGGTAGGAGTGAAAACATTGAGTGCTAATTGAATAGCTCTGAGTTCGAGGAGATTGATCTGCTGTGCAGCTTCCCAGGGAGACCAGAGGCCCTGGGTGCACTTGCCCAGACAATGCGCTCCCCAGCCTTGCAGGGAGGCATCTGTTGTTAGCATCACTGTGTAACCTGGAATCTGAAAGGGCACCCCTTTCAGCAGATTGGGTGGGTGTAGCCACCAGTTGAGGGAGTGCAGAAATGGTCTGGACACCCTTATTCTGTCTCTGAGGCTGCCTGTGGCCTGCGACCACTGAGACCGAAGACACCACTGTGCAGGCCTCATATGGAGCCTGGCATTGGGGGTCACATGTACTGTCGAAGCCATGTGGCCTAGAAGCCGCAGGCAGAGTCTGGCGGAGACCAGGGACCTGCTGAGAAACTGACTTGCCAAGGCCATTAACTTTCGGGCTCTTTTCTGGCAAGAATGCCTTTGCAAGGAGAGAATCCAACCTTGCCCCTATGAACTCCAAGTTCTGGGAAGGGAGCAAAGTGGACTTTGCGAAGTTTATGACAAACCCCAGGCGTTGTAGAAGAGCAATGGTCCTGAGGGTGGCTTGATTGGCCTCCTGACCTGTCTGACTCCTGATGAGCCAGTCATCCAGATAGGGGAAGACAAAGATGCCCTGATTTCTCAGGTAGGCTGCCACCACTGCTAAGCACTTTGTAAAGACTCTGGGGGCGGAGGTGAGGCCGAAAGGCAGTACTCTGTACTGATAATGGTTTCCTCCCACGATGAACCTTAGGTACTTTCTGTGGTCTGGATGAATGAGGATGTGAGTGTACGCATCCTTTAGATCTAAGGAGCATAGCCAATCTCCCTGCTGGAGGTAGGGCAGAAGGGTTCCAAGAGTAAGCATCTTGAACTTTTCTTTCACTAGGAACTTGTTGAGGTTCCTGAGGTCCAGAATGGGACGAAGGCCACCGGTCCTTTTGGGCACCAGGAAATACCTGGAGTAGAATCCGTGACCTTGCAAGTGGGGAGGCACAGGCTCCACCGCCCTGTCCACCAACAGACCCTGAAGCTCCTGACGGAGAAGGGCTGTGTGCAGAGGAGGCCTTGGAGGCTCCCCTGAAAAATATGGGGGTGGCAGTTGGTGGAAATGGAGGGCATATCCCTTGTGGATTATCTCCAGCACCCAACTGTCCTCGGTGATAAGGGGCCACTGGTGGGCAAAGAGGGCGAGACGACCTCCTGTGCAGGGTTGGGAGAGCAGTGGAGGAGAGGCTATGCTAAAGGAGTCAAAAACCCCCACCCTGCTGAGTGGTAGCAGGGGCCTGAGGCTTGGGGGTCCTCTGCCTACGGGGCCCATTACCGTGGCCCTTGGCTTGCTGACCCTGGGGGGCAGCTTGGGCAGCCTGATATTGTGGGTACTGTTTGTGGGCAGTGCCCTTCTTCGGGTAAAAGGGCTTTTTACCCGAGCCCTTCTTTTTATGAGAAGGGGGGCAGAGGTCTTCCTCGACAGCCTTGTCTGGGTGAGGTGCTCGGTCTCGAGCTGAGCGGCCTTCTCCTGTCATGGGCTTGCCAAAAAGGTTTTCACCTCGGTAAGGAACATCGACCAACTTGTCCTGAACCCATGGCTCGAGGTCCGATGACTGCAGCCATGCCTAGCGTCGGGCCGCGATGCCGGCTGCCGCAACTCGGGCCGAAGCCTCGAAGCCATCGTAGGCGGCGCGGGATATGAACTTCGAGCAGTCCCGAACCCCCGAGGACAAGATCTTAAATCTCTGCAAGGGTTCCCCGGAGAGACCAGCAGAGAATCCGGCCAACTCCTTGGCCAGATCCCGCAAGTACATGCCCATGTACAGCTGGTAAGACTGGACACGGCAAGCATGCATCGAGCCCTGAAAACACTTTCTACCGACGCCATCTAGGTTTCGGGCCTCCCTGCCAGGAGGCACCGCAGAGTGCATCTTCTGACGATGCATGGCCGATTCCACAACCATGGAATGGTGTGGTAGCTGTGCCTTTTGAAACCCAGGGCTCTTCCGGAGTCGATAGATGGAATCGACCCGCTTGCTAAGAACCGGCGCTGAGGCCGGTGCCTCCCACATACGGAAGAGGAGCCGTTCCAGCATCGGAGGAACCGGGACAGTAAAGGCCTCCTTCGGAGGAGAGTCATACTGCAGGGCCTCGAGCTCTTCAGCTCGAGGCTCCTCCTAGGGATCCGCCAGAATAGCCAAGGCAGTGGCCATATCTCGGACGAACTCCGAGAACCGGGTGTCCTCCAGAGGGGACCTACTCTGGGGTTCAGACTGCGGTGAGTCCGAAGGGACGCACCGAGTCTTAAAGGTATCGGGAGACTCCTCGTCCTCCGTCTCCCAAGCTGACTCGTCCTAGGAAGAGTCGGGGTCCGACCCCGCGGGGCCCTGGAGCACCCGCCCCGACACTGGAAGCTCCGGCGGCGACGCCCTCGGTCCCGAACGGGAGGTCGAGGGAGACCGCGACCAAGGTCGACTCCGAGCCACAAGGGACTCGAGTATCGGCTCGGCCTCCGGGGTGGACTTTGACGTCGATGTCCCGGTGGTCGGGGCAGATGCGCCAGACAGGCTGGCCATCAGTGCCCGCTGCTGCTCCATGAAGGCAGACATTCTGCTCTCCAAGGCTGTCATCCTGAGAATCAGCTCGGGAGACGCAGCAGCCGGCAGCGCCGGGCCCGACGTCGGCTTCCTGGGAGAAGGGTCCACGAGGACTACGGGGCTTACGTGTCCAGCAGATTCCGGCTCCACACGAGGAACTTTGGCAGGCTTCTCCGGTTCCACAGGCCCGGGGCGACGGTCGGGGGTCTTAGACCTGGCCCTCGAGGAGCCAGGGACCTCTTCCGACGATGCCCTCGCGAGCCGCTTCTTCCTCTTGCGTTCCCGGTCGGGGGACCCCCTGTCCGAGGAGCTTCGACGGCGCTCGGGATCGAAATCCCGAGATGTCGAGGCCTCAGACGAGGTCCGGGCCTGGCCGGAGGCTGAGTCCGAGAAAAGCTTTTCCTTTTGCTGCTGTCGACTTCGTAGTGCCTTGGAAGACATTTTTCCACAGGCCCCGCACGACTTAGGATCGTGGTCGGGGCCGAGGCACCAAAGGCAGCAGTCGTGTGTGTCGGTGAGAGACATTAGTTTCTTACACCGATCACACTTCTTAAAGCCACTGGAAGCCATAGGGGAAAAAAAGAGTCCCCACGAGGTCAAAGGACCGGCCTTCCAGGGAAAAAGAGAAAAAAGGGCACGAACGCCAGCCACGAAGGGCAAAAACCGAAAAAGAAGAATCGAGCTCGATACCGGTGTACCGAACCCGGCGGGAGAGGAACCGGCGTCGAACTGGTAGAAAAAGAGCAAAAATTGCTAAAAATCTGATTTTAACCGGGAAACGGGACATACATCCGATGGGCTTCACGGAAAAAAAGAGACTGAGGTAAGATGGCACCTTTAGGCGGGAAGGGAACCGCGCATGCGTGCCTGCATTCCCAAAGGCTTTCATAGAAAGCTGGGGAGATGCTCCGCTGGGGCTTCATCGGCGCCGATGACACCCATATGCGAGGACTGACTTCCTGCTTGGTCCTGGAGAATCTTGAACTTCTCCTTCACCAGGAATTTGTTGAGGTTGCGCAGGTCGAGGATAGGCCTTAGACCAATGTTCCCTCTAATTTTCTGTAGGCTGTGTGCGCATAAAATATCAGCCGTGCGGCATATGAAGGAAGGTTAAATTTTTTGTGCGCTACATAACGACACTTGGAATTATATACTTTAAAATTTGACTACACATTAGAATACAGTATGTACACCACATTGATGTTAATCAAATTAAATGAAAATAGACGATTACTAAATGAAGCGGGAAATTTCTAGTAATTACAATCACAAATGTGGTATTTCAGTTAATTTTTATTGAAAGCCATTGTTATTCCATGTAAATAATATATGTATGGAAGAAGAGTTCGGTGTCCTACATGGAGTGGTGGGTTCACCCCTAAACAAAGACATGGGGAGAGGTGGCCTGCACAGAGCAACAGGTGCACCTACTCTTGCCATCTTGCTGGGCAGACTAGATGGACCATGCTGGCCTTTATCTGCCGTCACTTACTATGTTCTCAAAATTTCTCTCTTCGATCTTTCAAATGTACCCAGTCTGAATAAATTTTATCAAGGTCTACTGATCCGCCATCTTGAAGATGACTCTTAACACGCACCAACATTTCCAAATGTTCGAAATGTAAGCGATTCCTTATTTTGGTTTTTAAACTGTTCATCAAGCTGAAATCACGCTCACAATCTGCACTAGAAGCCAAAAATGTTCCACCAATATCCACAATTTTGCTAAATCTGCAAAGTGAGCATTCTGAAACACCAAAGTCACCATATCTGTAAAACTGCTTATCAGTTTGCTTTTGATTTTTTCTGCGACTAAAAACTTGAAGTCATTGTACTGCTGAATAACAATATGTTCCTCCATAAGAAATTGTTTATACTTTAAGCAGAGTGATCAGACGTTTTCAATTCCAAATTCATAATCACACTGTGCTATTGCTGTCAAGTCAAAGCAGACCATTCCTCAATTTCATTTTCAGGAAATCTTTCCCCTAAATGCAAGGTTGTAATTAATGACAAAATGGAAGCGCACCTCTGTGTTCCAATATGCAATTGAAACCAATCTGTGTCATTTTCCATTCCTTTCCTTATCATACCTAGGATTCTATTTGCTCTCTTGGCCGCCACTGCACACTGGGCCGAGGGTTTTAACATGGTATCCACAATGACGCCTAAATCTTTTTCCTGGGTGGTGGTTCCTAATGTGGAACCTTGCATCGTGTAACCATAGTTTGGGTTGTTCTTCCCTAGGTGCATAACCTTGCACTTCTCCACATTAAATTTCATCTGCCATTTTGATGCCCAGTCTTCCAATTTATCAAGATCCTCTTGCAATTTTCCACAATCCTCTTGGGTTTTAACAATTTTAAATAGTTTTGTGTCATCTGCAAATTTGATAACCTCACTCGTTATTCCACTTTCCAGGTCATTTATGAATATGTCAAAAAGCAGCAGACCCAGCACAGATCCCTGGGGTACACCACTATTCACCTTTCTCCATTGGGAAAATTGGCCATTTAGCCCTACCCTCTGCTTTCTATCTTTTAACCAGTTCCTGATCCACAATAGTACACTGCCTCCTATCCCATGACTCTTTAGTTTTGCCAAAAGTCTCTGATGAGGGACCGTGTCAAAGGCTTTCTGAAAGTCCAGATACACAATATCAACCGACTCACCTTTGTCCACCTGATTATTCACTCCTTCAAAAAAACATAACAGATTAGTAAGACAAGATCTTCCTTGTCTAAAGCCATGTTGGCTGTCTCTCATTAGGCCATGATTATCTACATGCTGAGTAATTTTATTCTTAAGGCACCTAGTTTTGAAAAATCAGTATTAAGCTCCTAACTTCCTTTCCTTCCCTAAATTTGCCCCCACTGCCACCCACTTTTTATGCTCCTAACTTTAGGAGTTTAGTGAAGTTTTAAGAAAATATTTAGGCACTCAGCCCTAGTACATTTTCAAAGAGACCAATTTCGGAGCATAACTCTCAAAGTTAGGAGCATAAATCCTTTGAATATTAAGCTCTTGGATTTCAGAAACTGCACCATCCTCTGCTTTAGCAGCATTTCCATTAATTTATTCACTACAGAGGTCAGACTAACTGGCCCATAGTTACCAATCTCTTCCTTACTTCTGTCTCTAAGGACAGGAGCCACATTTGCCTATCTCTAGTTCTCTGGGATTACTCCTGACTCTAAAGAAGCATTGAAAAGGTCAGACAGCGGAGCTGACGGCACATCCTTCAATACCCAGGGATGAATTTGGTCCGGCCCATTGCTTTGTCCATTTTAAGTTTAGCTAGCTTACCATCTTCTGATAATAGTTTTGAGTTCTACTTCATTTCCATTTCTATTTGTGTTTTCGTAGGTCCCATTTTCAGCCCTTCATCTATGAGAAATATTTATCAAGCAATTCTGCTTTATCTTCATCAGCCTCTACACATTCCTCCCCTTCATCATTAAGTCTCACAATTCCACCTTTGCACTTCCTCCTGTCACCAACATACCTGAAAAAAATGTCTTGTCCCTATGTTTTACCATACTGGCTATTTTTAATTACATTAGCATCTTTGCTTTCCCGACTACTTTACCAGCTTCCCCAGATACTGCTGTTTGTCTTCCTTTTTCTGTGCTTATAATTTATTAAGGTTAACCTCTTTATCCCTACCTTTTCAGCTACTTCGTTTGCAAATCCTATCAGCCTCCTTTTCCTCTTACTTTTTCTTTCCTAACAAAAAGGTTCATTGTAAACTAAGCAAATGAAGGTTCTCAGCAGAAATCCTGAAAAGACCGCGAAGGAGAGTCCCCCCTCGAGCCCCCTTCCTGCTCAGTACCAAAGTCTTCAGGAAACAGCCACAAATCTCCCACACAGCTGCTAGGCCTTCCTCAACCAAGCAGCCCGCAGCCGTGTGCTCAAAAACACCTACAGAGGCCTTCTGCCTAACCTGGCACCTCCCAGCTCCCGAAATTAGCAATCCAGACTGGCAACCCTACCTGCACTGTCTCTGCCATTGCCTCCGTTCTGCGAAAGGGGCTGCGATGCTGCCTGTCTGCCCTGCGTTCAGCCGTGCTCCCCAGCTTCGGTGACGAGGGCCTGGAATCGCTTCCTCCGGCTCAATGCAGACCACACAGATGACCAGGGCAGGGAATGTGAAGCCACGTGGCTGGCTGGTGGTGCCTCAGACAGCCTCCTCTGCCCCCCTCCTCCTAGTCCTAGGCTCCTTACTGCCCTCCTATTGGTCGAGGTCGGACTCATGACTCATGTCACGTGTGAGGTGAGAGGAGAAGAGGACTCAGAAGTGATGTAGATCGCCGGCGCAGCCACAGCGCTGCATGGTCTTTAAAACATCCAAGATTTGAAATGAAATGAAGTGAAAAAAGCCAAAGCAGATCCTTGTGCGCTCTGTTTTAATTTGTGTGCGCTCGCTCGGAGAGGTGTGTGCGCGCGCACACGCGCACAGTTTAGAGGGAACAGTGCCTTAGACTCCCTGTCCTCTTTGGCACGAGAAAGTATCTGGAGTAGAACCCCTTGCCCTTGAGGTGGTGAAGCACCGGTTCCACTGCCTTGTCCTTGAGAAGACCTGACATCTCCTTTAGAAGAAGGTCCCGGTAAAGGGGAGACCTGAAGGGGGAGGTGTCTGAGTCAGGTGAAGGAGGTAACCCTCCCTGATTACCCTTAGTGCCAAGGAATCAATGGTGAAGGTCACCACCTCTGGACATAGAGGGCCAGACGTCCCCCTGTGGGCTGCTGATTTCCTTGGGATAGAGAGGCTATGCTCAAGGAGTCAAAAACTCCTCTTGGTTGGGCTGGAGCCAGTGCCTGTTTTGGAGACTTCTGCTTACGTGGGCCATGCCCATGTCCCTTGGCCTGCTGACCCTGTTGGGGAGCTGGGGAGGCCTGATAAGATGGGTAGTTTCTGTAAGTAGCTCCCTTCTTCGGGTAGAAGGGCTTTTTACCCAAGCTCTTCTGTCGGGGAGGGGCAGCAGTCTTTTTAGAAAGCCTGGTCCTCATCATGAACTCGGTCTCCAGCTCGGCTGACTTGTCGGTCATGGGTTTGCCAAAGAGGTTCTCTCCTTGGCAAAGGGACATCGACCAATTTGTCCTGAACCCACTGCTCGAGGTTGGACTACTGTAGCCAAGCTTGGCGGAGTGCACCGATGCCAGCTGCCTCTACTCGAGCCGCAGACTTGAACCTGTTGTAGGCCGCCTGAGACATGAATTTGGAGCATTCACGGACTGCCTTGGCCAGGTTTTTAAACTGCTGCAAAGTTTCCTCAGAGAGACCAGCCGAGATACCGGCAAGTTCCTTCGCCAGGTCTCTCAGGTAGATGCCCATGTACAGCTGGTAGGCCTGGATGCAGCCGATGAGCAATGAGCCCTGGTAGCACTTTCTGCCGAGGGCGTCCAGGGTGCGGGCCTCCCTGCCAGGGGACAATAAGGAGTGCATCTTCTGGCTTTTCAGCCAATGCATGCCGATTCCATCACTATGGAGTTATGCAGCAGCTGTGACTTTTGGAAGCCCAGACTCCGGCAGACTCGATACATTGAGTCAAGCAGTTTGTTCACTCCTCTCTCTCTTCCAACCACCCCAGACCTTCCCCCCCCATAGATCAGCAGCTTATCATCTTCCCCAACCCTGACTCCTCTAGTGGTCAGGCTTCTATCGTCTCTCCCCTACAGTGTAGTTACTCATCTGTAACAGGTGTTTTCCGGGGACAGCAGGAATCAGTTCTCACATATGAGTGACATTGGCACCGATGGAGCCCACATAGAGGCATCTCCCCAGTTTTCAAATAAAGCCTTTAGGAGATGTACCATGCATGCGTGGTCCCCTTCCTGCTGAAGGGTGCCATTTTGCCTCAGTCAAATGACATAGCTAAGATGGCAAAAATTAAAAAATGGTACAGAAGCAACTCAAAGGGAAGGAGGGAGGGTTGAGAAGACCAATTCCTGCTATCCCCAGAGAACACCTGTTGCAGGTGAGTACTACGCTTTCTCCAGGAACAAGCAGGAAATCAGTCTTCACATATGGGACTCCACAATTACAGGCTACCGAGAACCTGTAAAACAAAAATGCCAAATGACTTGCAAAGGTTGAGCTGTGACTAGCAGCACTTGAGTCCCAACTGAGACTTTCACAAGATCCAAGTTTCTGGCAGAGAATCAGCACTCCGGTAGCCTGAACACAGAAGGGTCGGAGGGCAGGAGTTGCCTATACCTCAAAAAGATTGTGGAGTATGGCCTGGCCAAAGGCGCTGTCCTGTTGGGACTCCCTCTCCAGGCAGTAGTGAGCTGCGAATGTATGAACTGAAGACCAGGTGGCGGCGCAGTAGATTTCCGTCACAGGGACAGTACGTTGATTTGCCACATAAGTAGCCATGGCCCTGACATAGTGTGCCGTGACCTTCTGGTCCAGCGGAATCTCTGCCTTCTTAAAGGCAAGGGTAATGCAGTCCACCACCCAAGCGGATAGAATTTGCTTAGTCATTGGGAGCCCCAGACGGCTAGGATCATAGAATACAAAAAGCTGAGGTGCTTTGCAGTGGCCCTGAATACGTTGCAGATAAAAGGAAAGGGCCCTTTTACATTCCAGAGTATGGAGAACGGCCTCTGCCTTTCAGGCATGAGGCCTTGGGAAAAAAGTGGGTAGCACTACCTCCTGATTGAGGTGGAACGAGTACACCACCTTTGGCAGAAACCTGGGGTGGGTGCAGACCACCACCCTGTTCTTGTAGAACCTCATGTTGGGAGGCTCAAACAGAGGCTGTGAAAGCACCACTTTTAGAGCATGAGGCCCCGCAGGAATTGGGACACAAGGGGCTAAACTGAGAGGGACTTTCCCTCAATGGGATGGTGATGCGCTGCAATGGCACTCATGTGAACTCTGACCGAAATGGACTTCAATCCCAGCTGTGACAGGTGGAGCAGGTACTGGAGTAGCACTTGCACTGAGCAGAACGCGTTTGCCCGCCACTCTGCACACCATGACAAGAAACGGCACCACTTGAAGGCATACGCCCTTCTTGTGGAGGCCTTACGTGAGGCCAGAAGAACCTCTTCCACGTCTGGTGGGAGGTTGAAGGGAGCCAAGCTGTGACTGACAGGAACCCCAGGATGGGGTGTAGGAGAAAGCCCTACTCCTGTGAGAGTAGATCTTGAGCTCGGCTCAGGGGAATTGGCGAAGCCGCCAATAGAGACAGGAGCAATGGGAACCAGGGTTGCCTGGGCCATTGAGGAGCTATCATCATTAGTGATGCTCTGTCACACTAGACCTTGAATAGGGTGTTGGCGACTAAGGGTGTTGGCGGGAAAGCGTACAGGAGTTCTTCCGTCCACAGGATAAGGAACATGTCTGCTGCCAGCCGGGAAGGGTGCGGCTTGTGGGAGCAGAATCGGGGCAATTGCATCTTGTTAGAGCTGTCAAACAGGTCCATCGAAGGATGCCCCAGAGATGAAACAGCCAAGAGGCTACTGCTTCAAACAGGCACCACTCATGCGGATGGAGGACTCTGCTCAGTTGGTATGACAAGGCCTTGTCCTGGCCCGGGAGATAAACCGCCCTCAGGAGCATCCCCCTGCGTGCTGCATAGGCACAAAGGACTACTGCCTCCTGGCAGAGGGGATTTGACCCTGTGCCCCTTTCTTTGTTCACATAAAACACTGCGAACTGGTTGTCAGTCTGGATCATTAACAGGTGGTGCTGCAGCTCGTGGCGGAAAGCTCGAAGAGCCAGGAATATTGCCTGGAGCTCTAGTAGGTTGATTTGCAACCAGGATTCCTCCTGGGACCAGCAGTCCTGCGTCTCGAAACCCTCACAGTGTGCTCCCCAGCCCAGTAGGGAGGTGTCCATGGCGAGGACCCTCTTGGGGGTGGGTGCCTGGAAGGGCATCATGGCCTGAAGGTGACGTGGACTCTGCCATCATCAGAGGGAGTCACTCTCATTCTGCCGCTGAGCCAGCCTGTGGCTTGTGTTCTCTGAGAGCGGAGGCACCACTGGGCTGCTCTCAAGTGCAGGCGGGCATATGTGGTCACGTGAACCATGGAGGCCATGAGTACCAACAGGTGAAGCAGGAGCTGGGCAGATAGCATCCAGCATTGGTGCACCTCTGCAGCCAACTCCCTGAGGCGTTCTGGCCTTTCCTGAGGGAGGAAGGCCTTCTCCTGGAGAGTATGTAATTGCGCTCCTATGAACTCTAGGCGCTGGGCCGGGGTGAGGTGGGATAGTTTATGATGAACCCCAGGTGCTGCAGGGCGTTTATGGTGTGCCCAGTGGCACATCGAGCCTTGTGATAAGGAAGCTTATCATAGCTCAGGAAGGAGCTATAGAAAAGGTGAAGTGACTCTGAATAAGCAACCTGTCAGTTCTGGTAGAAATAAGAAAACAGAATTTTCCCATAAAAGACTACCAGTCCCAGAATGCACCAGGTTTCCAACAGCCATTAGAGGAGCTGAAGTGGGGAAACGTGTGTTCAATCAGGAGGGCTATGAGGTAATCCCTAAGCACTCATCTCAAAGGGCAGGGCCTGATTCAGCACAGCTGCGCTGTGTTAGGGTGGAGCACTCATCTAGGCAGAATAAAGGTAGAGTTTATTCTACAGAGAATTATCCTCATCCTCATCATCATCTTCATGATCAACTTGGATATCCTCAGTTTCATCTGGAGGATCATCAGAAGCAGAAGCCAAACCGGACGGACAGAGAGGGAAAGAAACCCTTTGGAAGAAAGAGGAGAAAAGCCTTTGGGAGGTCTAAAGGAGTTCATAGCAGTACGTATACTGGAAGGCATTCCAAGGGCCAGCATACACCATTGGACTGGAGAAAGCCAGAGGAATGGTGCTGCAGAGCTAGGAATCTCCAGACGGTACCTGTGAGGGAGACGGCTGCACTTGGAAGGGACCCTAAGACCCGTGCCAGAAGGTATGTGAAGAGAGACCCAGTGTCCAGGGATCTGGATTGGAAGGCTGGACATAGGAACTGGACTACATACTGGCCAGGCTATATAGAGAGGAACTCTTAACAGCAATGGGAGCTCAGGTATGAACACTGATCTATGCCCTAGCTATAACCTTGAAAGACAGCAGGGAAACAAGTATTCTCCTGAAAGTGCTCCATTGAGAAATTCATCTGTGCCAATCCAGGATATTGAAGCCATGATTGTTGAAGAAGGGGGAGTGATTGCAGATGAAGGATGTGTTTACATGGATTGCTCTCTGTCTAAACTCCTTTGGTAATTTTCTGTTATAAAATACAACAACCATCACAAAGAAATACAAACTTGTTCTTTAATCTACTCAGAAAAGCTCCTGAGTAGGATTTTTAGCCACGCAGTAGAAAGCAAGCCAGCTAAGGGGTTTCAGCTGGGTAACTGCTAGCAATTGAGCCTTACCTAATTGCTTGTGAGCTCTGAGGGAATCACTTCTGAATCTACGTGTGAAGATATAAGAAGTTAACCTGAAAAGAACAGTTTTTCCTTTCTTTGTGGATTTTTGTTTGTTGTTTGATACACTGCTAAGAAAATATTAGCTAAAGCCTACAGAAAAGACCAGTTTGTTACCAACCAGGTCTTATTTCTTTTGCTTTGATTGCCTGACAAGTTCAAATGTTGTTTTCCTGATTTTGTTTTTCCAAGTTTAACACTGAAAGCAAGTAACCTGATTTATGTGCTACCAAGCATATCTGTGTTGGGAGAAATAACCCCATAAATAAATATCTTATTGGCTTTACCCTGAAGCACAACTAATTATTGTGAGCAGCTGTGTCTGGTGTGAATGGACTGCATTGCCCACAATCCCTTGCAAATCATATTGATATATGCACTTGCCAAGACTGTGAACATTCTCACCCAGGCAGCCGTCTGACAGCCTCTGTAGCTGTGGCTCCCTCTATGAGCCAGTCATCCAGATAAGGGAAGATGAAGGCCCCTTGAGTTTGGGGGGTGGGCTGCAACCACTGCAAAGGCACTTTGTGGTGATGAGGCCAAACCGAAGCGCAGCACTCTGTATTGGTAGTGGTTTCCCCCGCCATGAAGCAAAGATATTTTCTGTGGCTGGGATGAATCAGGATGTGCGTGTAGGCATCCTTTAGGTCAAAGGAGCATAGCTAATCTCCCTGCTGGAGGAATGACAGCAGTGTCCCAAGGGAGAGCATCTTGAACATCTCTCTGACCAGAAACCTGTTGAGCTCTCATAGGTCTAGGATGGGCCTGAGGCACCCTGTCCTCTTGGGGATGAGGAAATAATGGGAGTAGAAACCTGTGCCCCAGAGATGTTTCAGGACTGGCTGCATTGCTTCACCCTGGATTAGGCTTGCTAGCTCGGTGAGGAGCAGGGTCTGGTGAAGGAGAGGCCTGATGCGCTCTCCCAGGAAGTATGATGGTGAGCCCATTGTAGGTGGAGGAGGTAGCCTTCCTTGATGACTTGTAGCACCCAGGTGTCGGTGATGATGGCTGTCCACCTGTGGGCAAAGAGGGCTAGGCGCCCCCCTGTGGGCTGCAGAGGACCCCTCGGGGGTGGGGAGGTCAAGCCCTGCCAGTCAAAGGCTGGGCTGGAGCTGGGGACTTGGAGGGTCTTTTGTTTTCTGAGACCATGTTGCTGGCCTTTTGTTGCTGGTCCTGCTGAGGGGCTGGGAAGGCCTGGAAGTGTGGTGTACCACCAAAGCACCCTTTCTTCCTTGGAAGGAGGGCTTTTTCCACAGGGCTTTCTTCCGGGGCTGCACTGAGGTCTTCTTTGACAGCATGGTCCTCATCATAGTAACATAGTAAATGACAGCAGATAAAGACCACTATGGTCCATCTAGTCTGTCCAGTAAGATTCAGTCTCTATCTCTACCTTATCCGCCATGGGTTTCTCAAATAGGTTCTTTCTTCTGCATGGGACATCAATCAGTTTGTCCTACATCCACTGTTCAAGGTCAGAGGACTGCAGTCATGATTGGCGTTGTGCCCCGATGCGTGCGGCAGCCATCCTGGCCAATGACTCAAAGCTATCGTAGGCTGCTCAGGACAAGACATTCAAGCACTACTTTACCGCTGAGGTCAGGAATTTAAACCTCTGTAGGGGTTTGCCATCGAGTTCTGCCAAGAATCCCCCGAGCATTTTCTACAGTTCCTTCAGGTACATGCTGATGTAGAGCTGACAGGACTGGATCTGGCATGTTAGCATCAAGCCCTGAAAGGCCTTGCAGCCGAGGGCATCAAACCCTGAAAGGCCTTGCAGCCGAGAGCATCAAGGGTTCGGGCCTCCCTGCTGGGTGGAACGAAGGAATGAGTTTTTTGGCTTTTAAGCAGACTCCACAACCATGGAGTTGTGGGAAAGCTGGGTCTTTTGGAACACAGGGCTTCGGCGTACACGGTACATTGCGTCGAGGTGCCTACTAGTGATTGGTGCTGACGCCAGTGTTTTCCACATCCGAAGGAGGAGACGGTCAGGGATCAGGTGGCACTGGAACCATAAGGGTTTCCTTTGGGCGTACCTAGTATTCGAGTATTTCCAATTCCTCTGTGCGAGGGTCCTCCTCAGCTTTGGTCTCAATAGCAAGAGCCTTAGCCATATTCCCCACAAAATCAAAAAAAGTGATGTCCTTGGGCAGGGAGTGGTGCCAGGTCACTAGGGGAGACGGGTCTGAAGGCACGTCATGGTGCCGCCTTGTGTCTGAGTACAAGTCCAATGTGCACAATCACCTTGGTCGATGGTTGCTCTGGGCGGGATGCGACCTCTGGAGGATCGGCAGTCCAAGCCACGGACGCTCACTGGGGAGGACCAATGTACTGAAGAATAGGACTTGTCTGGTGCTAGGGGCTCTGTTGAGGCCAGTGGCACTTGAGGACAGACTCGACGTCTGGGGAGGTCCTCGATGTCTAGGGTCCCGTCGTCGGGGCAGATGAACCGGACATGAACATCTGATGCATGGCCACTAGGGAAGATATACTGCACTTTAGAGCTGCCATTATACCAGTTGGCTCCGCAGCCTTTGACGCACGTACCTAGCACTTCGGACCCAACGTCAGTACTGTTGAGGGAGGAGTCCTCGATGAGGATGGTCTCGGGAGTCCAAGGCCGGTCAGCAGGTGCCGAAAACTCCTTACAGGGCAGCTTGGAAGGCTGCTGTTGCCCAGATTCCTCAGACTCACACCTGGGACTGTGGGTCCTGGAGTGTCCTGCGAAGCAGTCTTTAAGGGTTTCTTTTTCTTGTGCTCCACCTCCCGGGATTTCTACTTGGAGGAACTGTGGCCACAGGACTCCGAAGAGACTCTGGCTTCACGGGACACAGAGATATCAGAGGGGGCCCTGAAGCATGGTGTCACTGGAGACTCCGATGCAGAGTTAGACTTATGAAAAAACTTTTGCTGCTGCTGATGGTGGCTCTTTAAGGCCTTTGAGGTCATGGTTCTGCAGAGATCGCAGTCAGAGTAGTTATGCTCTCTGCCAAGGCATTGGAGGCAGCATTCGAGGGGTTTGGTAAGTGATATCATTCTGTCACACTGGTCAGCCTTTTTGAAGCCACTTCAGGCCATCAGAAAAAGGGGTGCGAGGCCTTCGGCTGAAAAAGGGCACGAATGCCGATCGAGGGATACCTCGATGAAAAAGAAAAATTAATGTGCGAATCAGAGAAGCGGCTCTGAGGTGAGCTGGCTTGGGGGCAAGAAGGAACCGGCACGCAAACTGGACAAAACATAGGAACAAAAATCAGACTTTTTCCGGGGTAAACTGGACAATGTCCAATGGGCTCTGCGAAAAAAAGGAAACTGAGGCAACCATAGGCAGGAAGGGGACTACGCATGCATTGTGCATCTCTGAAAGGCTTTCTTTGAAAGCTTTTGAGATGTTTCCATGTGGGCTCCGTTGGCACCGTCACCCATATGTGAGGACAGACTTCCTGCTTGTTCCCGGAGAACAGCCAGCATCGCATCTTCTCTCTCACTCCCAATACCCTCATCCCTAGTCCAATATATACCTTCTCTCTCTTTCTGTCTCATGTAGATACTCATGGCTTAATGGGAGACAGCCAACATGGCTTTAGACAAGGAAGATCTTACTAATCAGTCATGTTTTTTTGAAGGTGTGAATAAACAGGTAAACAAAGGTGAGTCAGTTGATATAGTGTATCTGGACTTTCAGAAAGCCTTTGACAAGGTCCCTCATCAGAGACTTTTGGCAAAACTAAAAAGTCATGGGATAGGAGACAGTGTACTATTGTGGATCAGGAACTGGTTAAAAGATAGAAAGCAGAGGGTAAGGCTAAATGGCCAATTTTCCCAATGGAAAAAGGTGAATAGTGGAGTACCCAAGAGATCTGTTCTGGGTCTGCTGCTTTTTGACATATTCATAAATGACCTGGAAAGTGGAATAACGAGTGAGGTTATCAAATTTGTAGATGAGACAAAACTATTTAAAGTTGTTAAAACCCAAGAGGATTGTGGAAATTTGCAAGAGGATCTTGATAAATTGGAAGACTGGGCATCCAAATGGCAGATGAAATTTAATATAGACAAGTGCAAAGTTATGCACCTAGGAAAGAACAACCCAAACTATGGTTATACGATGCAAGGTTCCACATTGGGAACCACTACCCAGGAAAAAGATTTAGGCGTCATCGTGGATAACATGATGAAACCTTCCACCCAGTGTGCAGCGGCGGCAAAGAGAGCAAATAAAATGCTAGGTATCATAAGGAAAGGAATGGAAAATAAAACAAAGGATATTATAATGCCTCTGTATCGTTCCATGGTACGACCTCACCTTGAATATTGTGTGCAATTCTGATCGCTGTATCTTAAAAAGGATATAGTGTTATTAGAAAAGATGCAGAGAAGAGCTACCAAAATGGTAAAGGGGATGGAAGGATACTCCTATGAAGAGAGGCTAAGAAGGTTGGGGCTCTTCAACCTGGAAAAGAGACGGCTGAGGGGAGATATGATAGAGGTCTATAAATTAATGAATGGAGTGGAACGGGTAAACATAGATCGATTGTTTATGTCGTCAGAATATAAAAAGACTAGGGGACATGTAATGAAGCTACAGGGTAATCAAATAGAAAAGGGTCCCTTTTAATAATGGTTTATGGATCTTTCCTCCAGGAACTTGTCCAAACCTTTTTTAAACACAGCTACATTAGCAGCTTTTACTACATCCTCCGGTAACAAATTCCAGAGTTTGATTACACGTTGAGTGAAAAAATATTTTCTTTTATTAGTCTTAAATATTTTTTCACTCAACGTGTAATCAAACTCTGGAATTTGTTACCGGAGGATGTAGTAAAAGCTGCTAATGTAGCTGTGTTTAAAAAAGGTTTGGACAAGTTCCTGGAGGAAAGATCCATAAACCATTATTAAAAGGGACCCAGGATATCACTGCTTGACCCAATACAAGCATTGAGGAACCTGTGTCTTTTGGGGAGACTGCTAGGTAGTTATGACCTAGTTTGGCCACTGTTGGAAACAGGATACTGGGCTTGATGAATCTTGGTCTGACCCAGTATGGCATATCTTATGTCTCCTCTCCCCATGGAAAATATAATCACAGCACCATCTGACAGGTCATCTTTTTTTCTCTAAGTCAGCATAAAGCAGTGAATACTGCCTGTAGCGTTCACTTCTGGTGCACAGTTCAATGGCCCATGCACCAGAAGCAAATGCTACAAGCAGTGCCGGCTGCTGTTGCCAACTTGGAGAAAGTTGAGGATTGTGTCATACAATGTTGCAATCTTTCTGCTGCTGGGGCTGAATGCATAGGGAGTTGTGCAGGCCTTGGGCCAGCTGCCTGAGTCCCCACTTATTTTCCCATACCCAGCCAGAGTGTCTTCTTTTCTCCCACCTAATTTTGAAGTCTGCAGCTGTCCCACTCCCTACTCAACCCATCTCCCTTTCTTCTCCAGTACCTATTTCTCCTGCCTCCTACATCACTTCTCACACCCACCCCAGCTGCTTCCTCCTCTGATGTACACAGAAGATCTCTAAAGGAAAAAAAGGGACTATAGTAGACGACATGGATGGGCAGACTACATAAGTAATATGGTCCTTTTCTGCCATCATGTTTTTATGTTTCTATTATTTTATTTTATTTATGTGACGAGTTTACATACAACATTTCCATTATCAACATGGTTTACAGATAACAGAACATAACCTTACATGGAATTAACATTACAAGGAACAATGAACAAAACAAGTAACCATAAACTTTGCAGTAACCATAAAAGGCATTAACCCTGTCTTTCCTCCTCCTCACCCTAGCATTCATTCTTATGTCCCCCTCAACTTTTCTATCAATATCACCTTGTTTCTTCTATCCCACACAAAATATTTGTCCCTCTTTCCATCCTTAATTCCCCAGCTTCTCCCTTTTTCCTCATCCTGACCTCAGCATCGTCCCCTTCCACAGTCCCTACCAGCATCTGTTCCCTTTCAGTCCCAGTCCCTCCCAGCATCAGTCTTCAAACAGATCCAGTCCTTCATCCCACAGCATCAGCCCATTTCCAATCCCAGTCCCCTCCCCTTCCCACCACCATCAGCTCTCTTCTAGTGCCAGCCCCTCCCCCTCCTCCCTGTGGCCCTGCCACAGCTGCATTCACTACAAAGCCACAGAAGCATTTTTTTTTGCTCCCATGGCTGTGCTATGCTGCAGTCGCCGGCACCATTAAGTTTCTAACAGTGAAATACAGTCACTTCCTGTATCTTTTACAAAAAGTGCCCCCGTTTCACTTTTAAAATAACAGTGACACCGGTGTCTGCAGCTTAGCGCAGCCATGGGAGCAAAGGAAAACACTCTCCTGGTTGTGAAGAGGTGAGACGGTGAAGCAGTATTCGTGCGCCTTTAAGTTTGGTGCCCCAAGCCAGTGCCTAACCGGCTCACCTCTTTAGCCAGTCAGGCACAGGGTTTGTGCTGAAGCGGGGAGAGATGTGGGTAACATGCCAAAACATATCTAGGGCTGGCTCCTGGGAAGGAACAATGCAATGAGGGAAGCTCCAGTGAGATTGCAAAGGTTCCAGATTCTCAAAACTTCTATTCATAATCAGAATGATCTTAGCCCTCTTTGCTGATATAGTACATTGCTATTTGGTTGTCCATACTAAAAGAGCCTTATTGGACATCCAGGGTTTGAACACATTCAGTATGTAGTACATCACCCTGAGCGCAAGATTATTGATGTGGCAATGCTTCTTTACTATGCACCTCGGATGTGAATATGTAACAGATGTGCTTCCTCACCCAGTACTGGGGGCACTGGTAGTTACAATCAATCAACTGAAAAGGTGGATGATGAAAGAACAGTATCCTAAGCAGACTGGAGGTTGTCTGCAGCATAACAGAAATAAATGTAATCGGTTAGCTATTAGATAAAATATGCTTAGTCACCTACATTGTTTGGATTAAAGAAGATTTGGGAATACTTTCTAACCTCCATGGTGGCTTGCAGGTAAAGTAAGGCATGTTTACACTCCAATGTGAGGTGTACATAATTACCCTGATTGGAATGAGGCTTGGGAGAAAACAACTGAAAAGATGACAGACTGAGGTAATACTCCAAAATGATCTTTGGAAGAAACTTTGGTTGTGTATTGTCACCAGTAACCCTCCTCAGAGGCAAGAGCATGGGGGTAGGTCAGCCTGGGCGTGTCCAAACTTAGCAAGAAGGATAGTGCAGTTGGCCCTGCACTGCCTTCTGGGTATTGTAGTCCCTCTTACTAAGCAAGGAATGAGTTGTAGTCGAGTGGAGTTAGGCAAAAGACAGGATTTTATTTCCCCTTCCGGGTGGATTCATTGCAAGAAAAACAACAACAAAAATGACCATACTTCTGGTACAAAAATGAAACGAAACAGGAACAGAAACAGCTTCTATCTTCAGTTCACATAAACAATTAGTTGAATAAAAACGTAACTGCAGCAGTCCCTTTTCTCAAAGGCAAACTCTCTTGCTTTCAGTGCTGTTTCACCAAAACTTTTAAACAGCTATTATAGCATAGAGACGTGACATGGTCTGCTACAGACAGCGTACAATCCATTTCTTCTTCTGGGATTTGTTCCATAAGAAATTCTGTTGGCATTTCTTCACACTCACCCCCAGCTAAGTATTCTTGTGGATTATTATACGTCCCTCCAAAGAGCAGTCTCTCTTCACTGCCTCGAGACTTCCCTTCCCCCGTTGCTACAGTGCAGGGTGGAAGATTACCACATATACTGGAGTTTGCTATAGGAGAGCCCCACAAACTCTGGCAGTTACAGGGAAATCTTTTACATTCAGTTTCTCTTCTATAAGGTTTATACAGCCTACCTTCTGGCTTTCTCACACAGGAACCTCTCAGCACAGCTAGGTCAATAAGGCTTTCACAGCATGGCTGCGTTCTCCTGCCTTTTACCCTTTGCTTTCTCTCTGACATATAAATGTCCTCTGGCCAGGATGTCTCTGCTTCACTGGACCTGCAGCTTTCAACTTGGACACTTTCCTCTGGTCCCTTTCTCCAACTGGTTCCCCAACCAGTCCTCCGACCAAGGCTTCCTTCAGTCCTGCAGCTGGGTCTCTCATCAACTCTCCTGCTGAGACTCCTCCTGGTTTTGAGTCCTCTCCTTGCTCTCTCTGTTCCTGTTCTTGCTCTCCTTGTTCTTCCTCTTGCTGCTCTCCCACTATCCTCAGGTGAGTAATTTTTATGTGCGTGTGTCCTAGGGCTTAACTGTACCCCGCCCTCATCCAGCTGCCTCTCATTACACACTGAGCTCGGGGCTTGTTTGCAGTTTGGGCGTGTTGTGACACTCTTTGTTTACGTTGCTCATGGCAACCCTGGGCCATGTGCTTTTCTATGCTGTCAGTTTCAGACACTTTCTTCAGCTTCACCCAGATCCATAGCTTCTGGAAGATCCACTACATTACAGTATGTACTGCCACCAAATATGAGTAAAACCGCATATAAGAAGGGTAATGCACAAGTGCCTGGAGTTTGACTATCTTCCTGATGGAGGGAATAGTCACAGGAAGTGCAGTTTTCCAGGGTTACTGCTTGAGGAAGGCCTAGCCAGTGGTTCAAAGAGAGGCCCTAAGAGTTATTAAAGAACCGGTCTACAATGGTGCTGACAAACAATGCCATTACATCCATGACAGACGAATCCCAACACCTTGTGATATTGTGAAACCCGGTCTCATTTAGCTCCCATTCGCCAGGTTCCAAATAGGGACGTCTGAGAAAATCGGCCTGTATACGAGGTGTGACAAAAAAGAAACAAGATTGTGGCAGCCACGCCCATGACTCAATGCCAATTGGCTAACCGCTTATGTCACTGTGTTGTGCAACATCTCGCCACTATTCTGCTATAATATTTTTTCTCTCTCTCACTGTTTTTCTTTTTCAGTGTTTTTTGTAGCACACTGCTCCATCGCTTTGTCACGCAACTGAAGGTGGCAGAAATATGGAGCAAAGAATCAACTTGAAATTTCTGGTTAAGTTGGAGAAGGACCCAACTGAGTGTCTCAAAGTTCTCCAAAAGGCTTATGGAGAAGATGCAATGTCAATGCCGTGAGTCTTTGAGTGGCATAAATGCTTCAAAATTGGCAGCAAGGAGGTGGAGGATGACCCCAAGTCAGGACAGCCTTCCACGACAAAGACGGCTGAGAACACTGACAGAGTGAACCAGCTGGCGTGGAGTGATCGCAGATTGATGGTGCAGATGACAGCTGAGGAACTCAGCCTGAACAGGGAGTCAGTGCGGACCATCTTGGTGCAGGAGCTGGGGATGCGGAAGGTGTGAGCCAAGATGGTGCCTAGGCTTTTATTGGACGACCAGAAGGAGCACCGGGTCAATGTTTGTCGAGACTTGCTAGAGAAGATGTAGAGTTCGTTGGCCGAGTCATCACAGGAGACGCGACTTGGGTCTTCCAGTACGACCCTGAAAGCAAGAGACAGAGCCTGCAGTGGAAGACTCGACTGTCACCCAGACCCAAGAAGGCACGCATATCCAAATCAAGGATCAAGGTCATGCTGATCGCATTCTTTGACCAGAAGGGAGTGTTTCATCATGAGTATGTACCTGAGGGTCAGACAGTCAACCAGCAGTTCTATCAGCAGGTCCTCAATCGCCTCCATGACCGGGTTTGGTGCAGCAGGTGGGCTCTGTGGAAATACGAGTCATGGCTGCTCCCCCACGACAATGCACCCACACACACCGCGCTCAGTGTGAGACAGTTCTTGGCCAACAAACAGATCACAGCTCTCGACCACCCTCCATATTCCCCAGATCTCACACCGTACGACTTCTGGCTCTTCCCCAGGCTGAAGACTGTGCTCAAAGGAACTCATTTTGTTTCTGTAGAAGAGATCAAGGCCACTGTGACGAGGGAGCTGAGGGACCTCAAAGGAGGAGGACTTTACTGACTGCTTCCGTACGTGGCAGGTGATAACTATGCTATCTCCAGGAACAAGCAGGAATGTAGTGGTGGATGGCTTCCTAGAAGTTAAAAGGATGTCCTTAACCTCCTGAGGAAGATTAATGTCCTGGAAGGCTAAGCCTTCAGCAGCCATGCTGTGAGATGGAGAGATTGCAGATTGGGATTGAGCAAATCTCCTGATAGAGGAGATTTGGAGCAGACCCCAGATCTATGGGTTGAACCTCAGACAGACATAGAAGGAGAGGGTACTACAGTTGACGTGGCCAGCATGCAGCTATGAGCATCATGGAGCCCTTGTCTCTCTGGAGTTTGAAAAGAGTCTTGGGAATTAGGGGAAGGGGAGGGAAGGCATATAGGAAGCCTTGACCCCAGTGGAGGTGAAAAGCAACCACTGACTGGCTGTCCGGTGCAGGAGTCCTGGTGCAGAAGCGGGAAAGCTTGGCATTCTGAGGATGTGCAAAGAGGTCTATTTATGCAGTCCCCCAGATTTGAAATGAGAGACTTTGTCTACATGAAGACACCACTCGTGGGGAAGACGGATTCGACTTAGTCTGTCCGCTAAGACACTGTGTTTGCCCGGAAGATACACTGCATGGAGGTGAATGCGATGATGTATGGCAAAGGACCAGAGATGTAGAGCCTCGCTGCAGAGGGTCCAAGAGCCTGTTCCGCCCTGCTTGTTCACATAGAACATGGCTACTTGATTGTCTGTCTGGACTAGGACTCTGCGGCAATGAAGATGGTCCTGGAAGACTCAGAGCATTGAGAATGGCTCCGAGTTCCAGCAAATTTATGTGGAGTTGTGACTCCTGCTGAGACCAGAATCCCTGAGTGGAGAGAGATTCCAGATGAGCTCCCCAGGCCAATCTGGATGCTTTCATCATCAGAGTACATTGATGTGCTGGCATCTGAAAAGGTGACCCTACAAGGAGTTTTTCTGGAGATCGCCATTACTGGAGAGACGAGATCAGGAGGGTAGAGACCATTATCTTGTGTCCCAGGCGACCTGATGCCTGAGACCACTGGAATGCCAGTGTCTACTGGGCTGTGCGCATCTGTAAGTGGGCATATGGAACAACATGCACCGTTGATGCCATATGACCCAGAAGCTGTAGCTTTTCTCAAGCAGTTAAGAAAGTTCTTGATGCATGCTTGAGATGCTAACTGAATCAAGCACAGCAGAGCTGGGGCAGAAATGCCCTTAATTGCTGAGTGTTTAGGGGGGCTCCTATGAACTCTAGAGTTTGAGAGGGGACGAGTTTATGACAAATCCCAAGTGTTGCAACACCTGCATGATGCGTGAGAGGGATAGGCTGGCTTCTGGAGAGGTGCGTGCCCGTATGAGCCAGTTGTCTAAGTAAGGAAACACAAATATCCCTAGAGTCCTTAGAAATGCAGCTATTACCACAATGCATTTTGTGAAGACTCTTGGCGCAGAGGCGAGGTCGAAAGGCAGGACTCTGTATTGATAATGTCTTTCTTGGAACATGAAGCGCAGGAACTTTCTGTGCTCTGGATGAAAAAGAATGTAAGTGTACGCTTCCTTTAGATCTAGAGAACAGCCAATCCTGACTCTGGAGATAGGGGAGAAGGGTCCCTAGGGAGATCATTTTGAATTTCTCCCATAGGAGGAGCTTGTTTAGTTCTCTGAGGTCCAGAATGAATCTGTATCTTCCTGTTTTCTTTGAAATGAGGAAGTATGGAGAATAAAAGCCCATTCACTGTTGGGATGGTGGAACCTCTTCTATTGCACTTTGCAAAAGAAGGGAGGTGAACTCTTGTAACAACAGAGAAAGAGGGTTGAGAGCGGTACTCTCTTAGAGAAGTCTTGGGGGGGGGGGGTAGACTTCATAGATGAAGTTTGTATCCCTCCTGATTTATGGAAAAAGCCCACTGCTCCGAGGTGATGAGATGCCACCTGTGGGCAAAGTGACAGAGTCTGCCGGGAATGTGGACAGGATCAGGACTCTCCAGAGCCAGGACAGCTAGGTTCTCTAGAAAGGAGTCAAAAACCCGGAGCAGATTGGGTCTGCTGAGGTGGCTGTGACATGGGAGACTGAGCCTTCTTTTGCTGTTTTGGAGGTTGCTGTCCCTTCTGAGGAGCATGCTGCTGACAGTGAACAGCAGGGGTATAAGGAGGATAGTACTACTTCTTCTAATTGAAAAAAGCTTTCTTTGCTGCTTTTTTCTTAGCTGGGTTGGCAGTAGATCTAGATAGCCTATTGAGGGTAGTGTTCTCAGATTCCAACTGAGAGGGCTTGTCCTGCCAATCCTTGCCAAAAAGATTTTCACTGGTGCAAGGGATATTACCCAGCTTATCTTGAACCCATTGTTCAAGATCTGATGCTTGAAGCCAAGCAATCCTGCATGCACCGATGCAGATGGATGAAGTTCTGCTGATGCAGTCAAAGCAATCAAAACTTGCTCTGTTAACAAATTTTGAAACATTTTGAGCATGTTTCACAAGGGTGAGATAATCTTCCCTCTTGTCATCGGGGAGAAAAGGAGCCATTAACTCTAAATTCTTAGCCACCTCTCTAAGGAACATACCCATATAGAGTATGTAGGAACTAATCCTGGCCAATAACATGGAGGCCTGAAAACATCATTGACCACAGGCGTTGAGGGTTCTCGATTCCCTTACCCGGAGGGTTTGAGGAATGTGTTTTGGCACTCTTGATCAGACGCATTGTCAATTCCTCTACCATAGAATGGTGTGACAATTGTGCCTTCTGGAAACCGGACACTCCAGTACCCGGTACATGGTATCGAGCCGTCGGGTATGGGGAGAAACTGTTAGAGGTGTCTCCCACATACGAAGCATGAGGTTGTGAAGTATCCGATGGATAGGGAGCGTTGTCGCCTTTTTTGGGGCTGTGGGGTATTGGAGAATTTCCAATTCTTCGTCCCTAGGCTTTTTCTCCGATGTCATTGTTATGGACAGACCCCCAGCAACATTGCGAATAAAGTCTTGAAAAGATATGTCCTCTGGTGGGGGACATGCGATGTTGTGGGGACGGAGATAGGTCTTCCAGGATAGTCTGCATGTCTCTGGTATCAGCCAATTCATCGTCTGAGGAATCCAAATCCGAAGACTCGAAGTAACGATGGCAGGGTCTTCCTGCTCTGTATGAACTCGGTACCTGGAACCTGTGTGGTCGGAACCTTGGTACCAAAAACGGATTTGAGGGCTAGCATGGGCGGTAGCATGGAAAACGGCAAAAAGGTCGATGCAGGTTGTATCGGTACTGAAGCCGGTATTGATGCCTGTGCAACTGACTGTAAGGGTTTTACTGGTACCGAGGCCGCCAGTAAGGCTGCTAAGCTCCGCTTGATTGCAAGGATATGTTAATCCATGGAGCTTGCCGATGCCTGGGTATCGGTACCGGAATTACGGGCCACGATCCCAGAGCATGGGCACCAGGAGCTCTCTGGAAGTGGAAGCCTCGGGAGCATCCTGGGACCCCACAGGCTTTGGAGGGAAGGCCATCCCATCGGGGTTGTTTGACCGGTGTGTCTCCCTCCAGGGCAACACACTAGGCATCTCGATGCTTAGAAGGAGATATACCCTTGGGGGGGGGGGGTGGCCAGCCTTCGATGAAGACTTGGGTTTCGATACCTGAGATCCTTGGGAGGAAAATGAAGCTCTTGATGACGTCAATGCTAAAGAGACAGCGCCAGAGGCAAAGAGGGTGCCCAGCTTTGCAGCTTGATTCTGTAGGCCTCTCTTCGTCATCTTCCTACAGAGAGGACATTTTGACGGTGGATGATCAGGTCCTAAGCATTTTAGGCACCATTCATGGGTGTCTGTGGCCAAGATGGTACCGTTACACTTAGAACACTTCTTAAAACCACTATTTTTCCATTGTGTCTGTGACAAAATGGAAGGCCTAGGCCTAAGATGGTGTCGATGCGCCTGAAGAAGAAAGTCTTTTCTTCACAAAAAAAATGTTTTTTGAAAAGAAAGAAAGTACCGACAGAGGTCGGTACCAGTGTCGACGGGAAGGCAGACGCGAACCACAAAAATATAAAAAAACTGTAATTTTCTGCGGTGACAGGAATTGCTCCCTGTCGGCTTCACGAAAAATGAAGAACTGAGGAGGGAGAGCTGGAAAGGTGGGAAGGCAGATATGCAGGCGCAGTGGGATGCTCCCAAAAGCTTTCCTGTTGGACGCTGGGGAGTGTTCCTGCGGGGGCTCTGTTGGTACCGACGTCACCCATATGTGAAGACTACATTCCTGCTTGTTCCTGGAGATAGACACTATCCACGATGCTGAGCTGTGGTTTGATCGCTGTTTTGTCTTTGTTTGCACAGCCTTTCCTTTAGCTGAGGAAATGGCTGCTAAATCTAATGTGGTTGTGGCTCCCGCCAAAATGGCGGGGCCTTTGGCTCTCCAGATCAGAACCTGGCTTCTCCATTAAGCAATCCAGGCCCCCACAAGGCCAATCAACGCACCAAGGCTCTTCTCTGCTTTAAACAAAGGCGTCAGAAGCTGTCAGTCGACTGCAGACACAAAAAGAGAAAGCCACCTACTTGCACCGTTCCATGGGGACCCCCTGTCAAACAGAAAAGCGTACTGTTCACTGATCTAGCTAATAAGCCTGAAAGAAACACTGGCTGTAAGCAGAGCTTTGCAGTAAACCCATCACAGAAGTAAAACGCAAGCTGCTTTCTAACTGAAAGCGACAGTCTCCTTAAAAAGGCCTATTTTAGCAATTTGAAGGGAAAACACAGATCTCTTTATTTCAGAGGTGTGAATAGTCCAGCCAGGGGAGAAAGGTGCCTGGACCACCAGGTATCTAACCCCTTGGGGCCCACCAGACGCACCAAAGGATCCTGGTGGCAGAGAAGCCTACCTCGGCCTTGTCAGCCCTCTCGCTCAATCAATTCTGACTGAGAATATGGAAGTCCAGCAATTTGAAAGGAAAACCCAGATCTCTGTGGATAAGAGGTGTAGGTAGTCCAGCAAAGGGGGGGGGGGGGGGGAGGGACCTGGACCACCAGGTATTTAACCCCTTAGGGCCAACCAGACCCACCAATGCATCCTGGTGTTAGACAGGTCTGCAACTCTGTCAGCCATTTCACTCAACAGTTCTGAGTGAGAAGAGTGAGAATAACCCAGATTAAGGCCAGAAGGCTTCTGTCTCTTTTCTTAGCCTTTTCTGTCCAAATAGTCCTAACGCTTCTAACCTAATTTGTGGGCGTATCGCTCAGTAAAATTCCCTAACCTTAGAGATGTGTCTTCAGCTGCTGAGGATACTGGATTCTGGAGCTGAAGTGAGAGCTCTTATGTGGGAGATCAGAATTCTGACATGCACAGTTCTCAGCAGCTGAAGGTGGGGGAGAACCCATTCGTTGAGACTGGACTGGAGGGATGATATGGAAATGGAGACTGACATAATTTGTCTTCAAGTATGAATTGGAGAGATGTAAAAAAGATAGCCCAAGTAGGGAATTTGGCAAAGCACTGTGCTGAGTTGTTTGGACTCAACAGTGAATGAACGATGTCCACTTTCATTAAAACAACTTTCTTGTTGAAGGTCTTCTGGATGCTCTGCAAGCCTGGAAGTTGCAAGATTATCTGTCCTTCAAGATCTATCCCGTGAATGTGAGACATTTGATGCTATGGTGCAATAATCAAGTGAATAGCATGGACTGTGTATCGAATGATATCAGCTAGTTTATTGCCAGGGAAATGTGTGACGGAAACCTGTCTCAGCCAGTAAGGAGCTACAAGTATCATATTGCCCTTGTCTTGAAGTATCTTTTCAATGATCCCTGGACAGGAGCAGAAATGGGAGGGAAGGCAGAAAGGAAACAGTGGGACTAAGATATGGCAACAATGTGTGCCACTATATGAGGCATAGGATGCCTACAGCAAAATTTCTAGTACTTTGTGTTGTTCTGTGAGCAATCGTCTATGAGGAGGAAATTCCAACCGCTTAAAAGGCTCTGTATGTCTGATCAATCAATAGACCACATACAAAGGTCCAGGGGGCAGCTTGCATAGTCTGCTAATTGGCTGAGATTGCCTGGGATATATGTGTACTGTAGAGACATGTACATTGAGAGGGCCAGATTCCATATACTTTCAGCCTCTTTACAGAGTTGCTACGATCCAAATCTTCCTTGCTTGATGATGTAATAAATGGCAAACTAAATACTGGTATGAATCAGGGCAACTTTTCTTGTTACCCATATTGTGTTGGGAGGAGATGGGATTTGAGGTAGTTTATCACAAACCCCAGATGTTGCAGAACCTGGATGTTGCATGCGGTGGCCTGTTACATCTCTGTAGCTGTGCCTCCATTTATGAGCCAGCCGTCCAGGTAGGGGAAAACAAATACCTCCTGGAGGTGGAGGAAGGTGACCACTACTGCCAGGCATTTGGTGAAGACCCTGTGGGCGGAGGCCAGGCCGAAGGGTAGTGTAGTGGCCACCCCCACCATGAAGCGAAGATACTGCCTGCAGTAGAGGTGGATGAGGATGTGGGGCATAGGCATCCTTCAGATCCAAGGAGCACTGCCAGTCTCCCTGCTGGAGATAAGGCAGCAATGTTCCAAGGGAGAGCAACTTCAACTTCTCCCTCACCAGGAACCTGTTCAAGTTGCGCAGGTCCAGGATGGGCTGAGGCCCCCTGTTCATTTTGGCACGAGAAAATACCTGGAGTAGAACCCCTTGCACCTGAGATGTTGGAGTACTGGTCCTACCACCTTATCCTCAAGAAGACCTGTGAATTCCTTCAATTGGAGGTCCCGGTGAAAGGGAGAACTGGGGGGCTCTTCCGGGAAGAAAGGAGGAGGTGTCTGAGCCAGATGGAGGAGGCAGCCCTCCTTGACCACCTGGAGTGCACAGGAATCAGTGGTGATGGCTGGCCACCTTTGGGCATAGTGGATCAGCGTACCCCTATGGGCTGCTGACCTCCTTCGGGTAGGGAGGCTATGCCCAAGGAGTCAAAAGCTTCCCCATGGCTGGGCAGGAACTGACGACTGGAGCTTGAAGCCTTCTGCTTACGAGGACTTTACCCATGTCCTCTGGCCTGCTAACCCTGCCAGGAAGGCCTGAAACTGTGGGTAGTTTTTGTAAGCAGCCCCTTTCCTGAGGTAAAAGAGCTTTTTACCCGGGTCCTTCCATTAGGGAGGAGCAGCGGTCTTTTTAGAGAGCCTGGTCCTCGTCATGAACTCTGTCTCCAACTAGACAGCATTTTCGGTCATGGGTTTGCCAAAGAGGTTCTCTACTTGGCATGGGACATCGACCAATTTGTCCTGAACCCACTGCTCGAGGTCAGAAGACTGCAGCCAAGCCTGGCGTCTGTCTCTGATACCCGCTGCCGCTACTTGAGTCACCGACTCGAAGCTGTCATAGACTGCTTGAGAGAGAAATTTGGAGCACTCATGGACGGCCTTGGCCAGATTCTTAAACCGCTGTAGGAGTTCCTTGGAGAAACCAGCTGAGAACCCAGCAAGCTCCTTATCTCAGAAATACGTCTATGTACAGCTGGTAAGCCTGGATCTGGCTGATGAGCATCGAGCCCTGGTAGCACTTTCTGCTGAGGGCATCCAAGGTGCGGGTCTCTCTACCCAGGGGCACCGAGAAGTGCGTCTTTTGGCTCTTCAGCTGACACATGGCCAACTCAACCACCATGGAGTTATGCAGCAGCTGCGCCTTCTGGAATCCAGGGCTCCGGCGGACCCAATACATCGAGTCGAGCCGCTTGCTCACAAGCGACACCGATGCCGGTGTCTCCCACATATGGAGCATTAGCCATTCCAGGATGGGTGGAATGAGTACCATGAATGATTCCCTCGGAGGAGCCTCGAATTGCAGGATTTCTGGCTCCTCCATCCAAGGGTCCTCCTCAGATTCTGTTGGGAACACTAGGGCCTTTGACATGTCCTGCACAAAGTTGAGGAATGCCATGTCCTTGGGCGGGGACCGATGCCGAAGATCAGAAGGAGGAGAGTCCAAGGGGATGTTGTGGTGGCGACGGGTGTCCTGCGATTTCTCATCCTCTGTCTCCCATTCTGAGTAGTCAGTCACGGAATTGAGGGAAGGGTGGCCCATGGACTCCGGGCCTGAGCCCCGCCCATGTCCTTTGGAGGCCCAGTAGCTGGTGCCAGGTGCGCTAGCCTGGGACAACCTGGGTTCTGTGGAACGAGAGCCAGATTGAGACCTTGGCCGAGGATCGACTCAAAGCCGAATGGTTTTGAGGATCGGCTCTGCATCTGGGGACATCCTTGACATCGATGGCCCAGTAGTCTGGGTAGAGGAACCAGTGGAACCTGACAACAGCGCCTACTGCTGGTCCATGAAGGCAGACAGACTGCGGTTCAGGGCTGCCATTCTAGTTTTGAGTTCAGAAGACTCCACAGCCATCGGCGTGGACACTGAGGAACTCGGGCCCGGCTTTGACGTCCAAGGATGATCTGTGGTCAATTCCTTCAGGGATCTTGGTAGGCTGCTCCTGCTCCGATCCTTCAGATGACCGTCTAGGACTGCGGGACCTGGCTTGGGGCTTACCTGACCTGTCGGAACCATCCAGGGACGGCGCCTTCAAAGTTTACTTTTTCTTCTTATGTTCACTCGAGGGAGACCTGCTTTCTAAGGAGCCATGATGTCAATCGGGGTCCGCAAGAGTGCCCATGGATTCCGTGGCTTCAGAGGAGGCCTTGGCCTTCAGAGGTACCGGAGACTCGGGAAAAACTTATCATTCTGCTGCTGGTGGCTCTTGAAGCCTTGGAGGACATCTTTTTACAAAGACGCATGCCGTGGGGGTTGTGATCCGGCCCTAGGCAGCACAGACAGCAGTTGTGTGTGTTGGTAAGGGACATGATTTTGGCACACTGATCACACTAATTGAACCCATTGGTAGCCATGGGGGAAAAAGTACCCCAGCAAGGACAAAGACCCGTGGTGTTGCCAGCTGGAAAAAAAGATGCGAAGGCACCAAAAGGAAAAAGGGTAAGAACCCAAGACTCAATGCGAGAGAGCAAGCTCAGATGGTGGGAAGAGTACTGGTGCACAACTTGAGAGAGTATGAAACTCAGGTTGACAAAAAAAATCAACTTTTTCCGGGGGAAACCAGACAGATGTCTGAAGGGCTCCGCAGAAAAAAGGAGACCGAGCAAGACTGCACCCTTGGGCGGGAAGGGCACCACGCATGCATAATGGTATCTCCCAAAGGCTTTCTTTGAAAGCTGGGAGGATGCTTCCGCGAGGGCTCCGTCGGCCCAGATGTCACCCATATGTGACGACTGACTTCCTGCTTGTTCCCAGAGAAGTGAAGTAATCTTCATTTGGTAATCACTGGACTAGGTGGTTAAAAGGAAGGCAGTCTGCTGAAGGAGATATTGATGATACTTCATCTGCAACTGGCATGCAGCGATTCTGGAAATGAGCCTCAAACCTTCTACGCACTGCATCTAGATCCTACGGCAGTGGTTCCCAAACGTTTTCCCGATGTGATCCCATTTTAATGGGTGAAAATTCACGTGAGCCCAAATGGTAACCAAACCAAACTAAATTATCAGCTCAAACAAATGTAAGCATAAAAATACATAAATAGTATGCTTTTGAAGTAATTACCTCACTGAAACACATGGGTTTGGAAGTGGCAATATAGCTCTATGAACATCTGTAGTGCAGAAAATACTGCACATCACACCACTCTCCAAGACTTATCTTCTGCTGTTCATGCTTACTACCCTGCCCTGGCTCATTCTCTTCTCAATTACACCACATTCCAAGACTCAGCAATCTCTATCCACACTCACAATGCCCAGGTTCATGTTCCTTCTCAAATCACACCTATCCCGACTTACCTGTTCCTATCCACACTCACCAACCTGCCCAGGCTCATGCCCCACCAAATCATACCCAACCCCCAGACTCACTGCCCACCTCCACACTCGCCACCTGTCCAGGTTCATGCCTTGCTCCTGCCCCTTCCAAACAAACCATCCTCCCAGACTCACCACCTCCTATCCATATTCAGGGGCATGAGCCTGGGGAGTGTGCTCACTCATGCCCCCCTTAAATCACACCCTCCCCCTCCACAGTGGATCCCTCTGAGACTTCCCTCTGGTCTCAACCCCAGAGTTCTACATGTTTATTTCAAATCCCTCTCCCCTGCAGGTAGGTACATTTTGAAGATCATCAGTGGAACTGGCAGACAGAGGGGAAGGAAATGAATTAAGATGTCTCTAGCAGTACCGTGCAATTGAGACTGATGTTTGAACTGCTGTTAGATATGGGTAAAGGAGGTGATGGTGGTGAAGAGACTATTAGAAATCACTGGGAGAGAAAGCAATAGTCAGAGAAGGCCCCAAGGCTGGTAAAAACAACCAAAATACAGATCTCAGTATGGCAGCCAGAGGCAGAAAAGGCCCCAGGAGTGATGGCAGGACAGTGAGACAACCCAGGAGGGTGGTGACAGGCAGTTGTTTCATGGGTATGGCAGGGGGGCACTGGCAGCAGCGATGTTAGGAGAAGAAAGCACAGTTACTTACCTGTAACAGGTGATCTCTGGGAACAGCAGGAATTAGTCCTCACATATGGGTACGTCGGAACCGACGGAGCCTGCGCGGGAAAGCTCCCCAGCTTCCCAGAAAGGAAGCTTTTGGGGCCTCCCACTGCACATGCGCGCTGCCTTCCCGCCTTCCTGACCAGTCTCCTCAGTTCGCGTTTATAGCTGAGACAATAGAGAGAGGAAAGGAAGATAGATAGAAGATACAACTCCTAGGGGAGGTGGGTGGGTTGTGAGGACTAATTCCTGCTGTTCCTAGAGATCACCTGTTACAGGTAAGTAACTGTGCTATCTCCAGGAACAAGCAGGAATAAGTCCTCACATATGGGGACTCCTTAGCTAAGATGCCTGGGAGATCCTCTTCCAAGGGTTCGCCATCTTCATATGGATCTCAGGCATCCATCCTGGGAAGGTGGGCAGGAGTTGTTCAAGTATGGAACAGGTGTTTGAGGACAGCCTGACCAAACAAGGCATCCCGGCGGGAGTCCTTGTCCAAACAGTAATGGGCTGTGAAGGTATGAACCGAGGCCCAGGTGGCGGCTCGACAGATCTGATCTATGGATACAGAGTGAAGATGAGCCATAGAAGTGGCCATGGCTCTCACATTGTGAGCTGTGACATGGCTTTCCAGAGAAATATTTTTACTCTGGTAAGCAAAGGAAATACACTGAGCAATCCAATTGGAAAGTGTACGTTTAGAGACTGGAAGTCCCAAATGAGAAGGATCAAAAGCCACGAAAAGCTGGGAAGACTTTCGATGTGGCTGAGTCCTGTTGAGGTAAAAGGCAAGAGCTCTTTTACAATCTAGAGTATGAAGGTTCCCTCTCTGCACTGGATGCATGAGGAGCTGGAAAAAAGACAGGTAGATATACCTCTTGATTAAGATGAAAAGGCGAGACCACTTTGGGCATAAAGTGGGGATTCGTCCTAAGGACCACCTTATCATGATGAAACCTGGTATAAGGTGGATGAGCCACTAAGGCCTGTAGTTCACTGATGCGGCGAGCCGAAGTGACTGCAATAACGAAAAGGACCTTCCAGGAAAGAAATTTCAAGGAGGTAGAAACCAATGGTTCAAAAGGTGGCTTCATAAGCTGACCTAGAACGAGGTTCAAATCCCATGCTACCGGAGGAGGCCGGATGAGAGGTTTAGCTAGAGTCAGGCCTCTCATGAACCTTGCAATAAGAGGATGAGAGGAGACAGGTTGTCCATTTATAGGTTTTAAAGATGCTGCAATAGCACTCAAATGGACTCGTACTGAATTTGTCTTAAGGCCTGCATTAGAAAGATGCAGGAGATAGTCTAATAGAGAATTCAAAGGAAGTGCTAGAGGGTCAAGACCCTGTTGAGCACACCAAATGGAAAAGTGTTTCCATTTGAAAGCATAGGAACGCCTCGTGGAGGGTTTCCTAGAGGCATGAAGGATATCTTTCACTGGTTGAGAAAGATTGAAGTCATGAAGGCTTAGGCCTTCAGTAACCAAGCTCTGAGGTGTAGGGACTTGGGGTTTGGGTGCCACAAAGTCCCCTCCTCCTGAGACAGAAGGTCTGGCGCCGCTCCCAGGTCCAGGGAGGGTCCCTGGGAGAGATGCAGAAGTAGAGAGAACCACACTTGGCGTGGCCAGCGTGGAGCTATGAGGATCATTGATCCGTGATCCCTCTGGAGTTTGAACAGAGTCTTGGGAATCAAAGGAATGGGTGGAAAGGCATATAGGAATTCCTGAGCCCAATGTAGGAGAAAGGCGTCGTTGGCCTGAGCTCTCTGACACGGAGTCCTGGAACAGAACCGGGGAAGTTTGGCATTCCACGGACTTGCAAAGAGGTCTATGTCCGGGGTTCCCCATTCCTGAAAGATTCTGTGTATCTGGTCCATATGCAAGGACCATTCATGTGGAAGCAGAACTCGACTGAGTCTGTCTGCCCGAGAGTTTTGAACCCCTGGAAGATACACTGCCAGAAGATGAATTTGATGCTCTCTGGCGAAGGCCCATAATCTGAGAGCTTCATTGCAAAGCGACAGAGAGCCTGTCCCTCCTTGTTTGTTTATGTAAAACATGGCCACCTGATTGTCTGTATGGACTAGGATGGTCAGGTTGACTAGGAGGGTATGGAAGACTTTGAGGGCAAAGAAGATTGCTCGCAGTTCCAGGAGGTTGATGTGAAGGGTGGTCTCTTGTGGAGACCAAGCACCCTGAGTGGAGAGGTGTTGAAGATGGGCTCCCCACCCTGTTTGGGAGGCATCTGTTGTGAGGGTTGCTTGGGGCAACAAAGGTTGGAAGGGGACCCCCAACAACAGATTCTTGGTGGACATCCACCATTGGAGGAACCAAAACAGACGCTTTGAGGTGAGTATTTGGTCGGAGAGCGCTCCTGATGCCTGAGTCCACTGGGTGTCCAAGGTCCATTGAGCTGCTCTCATATGAAGACGAGCGTAGGGCACCACGTGTACCGTGGAGGCCATGTGGCCCAGAAGTCGCATTTCTCTGGCTGTCAAGCAATGTTCCCTCTAATTTTCTGTAGGCTGTGTGCGCATAAAATATCATCTGTGTGCAGCTTTTGAAGGAAGGTTAAATTTTTGTGCGCCACATAACGACACTCGGAGTTATATACTTTAAAATTTGACTACACGTCAGAATACAGTATGTACACCACATTGATTTTAATTAAATTAAATGAAAATAGACAATTACTAAATGAAGCAGGAAATTTCTAATAATTACAATCATAACTTTTAAATTTTAAGACGTTTGTGTTGTTTTCTATCAGAATCAGAGCCGTAATTTTTGTGCGCTCTGTTGTAAAGTATGTGCGCGCGCTCGGCGAGGTGTGTGCGCGCGCACACGCGCACAGCTTAGAGGGAACAGTGCTGTCAAGTGACTGCTGGACTGAGCTTGGGAGGCCAAGCACACCAGACGTTGGCCCCGGACTTGAGGTAGGTAGGCCCTTGCAGTGGTGGTGTCCAACTGGGCCCCTATGAATTCCAGAGACTGAGTAGGGATAAGTTGAGACTTGGGAAGGTTTATCACCAGTCCCAGATACTGCAGAATGTGCCTTGTGCGGTCCAGGGAAATCTGGGCCTCTGACTGAGATGGAGCTCGGATGAGCCAGTCGTCCAGATATGGGAATACAAAAATTCCCAGACCTCTTAGAAATGCGGCAACAACTGCCATGCATTTGGTGAACACTCTTGGAGCAGAGGCTAGACCGAAGGGAAGTACTCTGTACTGGAAATGTTTCCCCTGAAACAGAAATCTTAGATATTTTCTGTGGGATGGGTGGATGAGTATATGTGTGTACGCATCCTTGAGATCTAGAGAACAAAGCCAATCCTGACTCTGAAGGTATGGAAGGAGAATGCCTAGAGAAAGCATTTTGAATTTCTCCTTGTACAGAAATCTGTTCAATTCTCTCAGATCTAGGATAGGTCTGAATCCCCCTGTCTTCTTTGGTATGAGAAAATAAGGGGAGTAGAATCCTGTCCCTTGTTGAAGAAGAGGAACCTCTTCTATTGCCCCTTGGGCAAGGAGAGAAGAGATTTCCTGACCCAACAGGCTCAGGAGAGATGGGGGAGAATTGAAGTGCCTCACCATGGTATATGGAGGAAGGTTGGAAAAATGAAGTTTGTAGCCCTCTCTGATGATAGAGAGGGTCCATTGCTCTGATGTAATTTGCTCCCATCTGGGAGCAAAGTGAGCTAACCTTCCGGGAATGGTGAGGGGCTCTGGTTGTTCTAGAGCCAGAAATGTTAAGTTCTCTAGGGGCAAGTCAAAACCCCTGAGGGGGTTGAGCCTGCTGAGGAGTGGCAGACACTGCAGGCTTTGACCTTGCCTGTTTAGGCTGCTGACGTTTAGCAGCAAAGCGAGGCTGAGAAGATTGTTGGCCAGTATTTGTGGAAAATCTGGCCTTCTTGTAGTAAGGCCTCTTGAAAGACTTTTTCTTGGCAGGAGTAGAGGTAGACTTAGAAAGTCTATCTAAGGTAGCATTTTCTGCGTCCATTTGAGTGGCTTTAATTTGCCAGTCTTTACCAAATAAGTTCTCACCTGTACAGGGCAGATTCCGTAAGCCATCCAGGACCCAGGGTTCTAGGTCAGAGGCCTGGAGCCAAGCAAGTCGTCGGGCTGCAATGGCAATGCCCGAAGCTCTACCGGCACCTTCAAAGGAATCAAAGGCTGCTCTGTTGGAGAATTTAGAAACATCTAGAAGCTGTTTCACTATAGAAATGAACTCCTCCTTTTTATCCTCAGGGAGAAAGGGGGCAAAATGCCGTACCTTTAGGGCAAGTTCCCTGAGAAACATGCCCATATACAGACTGTATGAATTAATCCTGGCTATAAGCATACTAGCCTGGAAGATTTTCCTACCAAAAGAGTCTAGGGTCTTACATTCTCGCCCTGGAGGGGTAGAAGAGTGCCTTTTGGTACTCTTAATCTTTTTCAGCGCAGACTTCACCACAATGGAATGGTGAGACAGCTGAGTCTTTTGAAAACCAGGAGAAGGAGGGACCCGGTACATGGTGTCCAACCTACGAGAATAAGGAGACAACGTTAGAGGAGCCTCCCATAAGTCCATCAAGTGTTCTTGAAGGATATCATGGATAGGCAGGGTGACTGCCTCTTTAGGAACCTTAGGGTATCCTAAAATATCCAGTTTCTTTGATCTAGGTTCTTTTTCAGAGGATGTGGTAATAGAAAGTCCTTTAACTAGTTCTATAATGAAGTCTTGAAAGGACAAATCCTCTGGTGGAGACATTCTCCTCTTTGGGGAAGAAGGGTCTTCAGGAAGAACTAGAGACAGCTCATCAGAGTCCTCAGAGGAGTCAAAATCCTCAGAAGAATCAGAGTATCCTCTATTTGCTTCCAATGCACGATACGCATACCGTTCGGTATCGACATCGGGCGTACCGGGTATGGGATCGGTATCGGGTGAAAACCAGGATCCGGCATGCGGAACCGATCTGAGTTTGGAAGACGATGGTCTCGGTTCCGATATGGGAAACGATACCGGAACCGGAACCGGACCCGGAACCGCTGGATGCGGTACCGAGGACGTCGCAGCTTTAATGAAAGCCAGCATGGCCTGCTGCATGGTCTGAACAGTATTGCTCATAGACGCCACTGCTGCCTGGATGTCGGTACCGGTATGGGCCGGTACCCCAGAGCAGTCTAACAGGTGATCGGTCGAGGCCGTGCCATCGATGTCAACCTGTAACCCCATAGATGGAGCTTTGGAAGCCAGAGCTTCCCGCCGGGGTTGTTTGGCTGGGGCAGGATCCTCAGATTCAAAAGTGAGAGCCTCTCGGTGCTTTGAAGGAGATTTGCTCTTTGAGGACCTGCCCGAAGAAGGTTTGGTTACCTGAGATCCATCCGGAGAGGAAGACCTGGATGACTGTGATGCTGGATTATCTGAAGCAAACAGCACATAGAATTTGTTGGCCCGGTTCTGCAAACCACGTTTAGACATCTGGGAGCAGGATGGGCAGTCCGGAATGGAGTGGTCAGGTCCCAAACATTTAAGACACCAGTCATGGGTGTCTGTGACAGAAATAACAGCACTACACTTGGTACACTTCTTGAAACCAGGGGCTGGTTTCTCCATGAGGAGAATTTGTATAGGCCTAAGGCCTAACCGAAGTCACCAAGTTGTGCAAAAATAAAGATTTTTCTTTTTTTTTTTTTGAAAGAAAGAAACCGGCGGTACCGGTTTCGGTATGGGGAAGGCAGGTACGCGGTCTAAAGAAACAAACTAAAATAAGAATTTCTTCAGCGGTGACAGGAACACGACCTGCAGGAAAAAGAGAAACTGAGGAGAGCTGGTCAGGAAGGCGGGAAGGCAGCGCACATGTGCAGAGGGAGGCCCCAAAAGCTTCCTTTCTGGGAAGCTGGGGAGCTTTCCCGCGCAGGCTCCGTCGGTTCCGACGTACCCATATGTGAGGACTTATTCCTGCTTGTTCCTGGAGATACAGAGCATACTGCAGGAGAATACTTCAGGACAGGCAGTAAAGATGAATAGCCACTCTGTATTGTTCACTCTCCACATAGAAGGCTCAATGAAGCACAGACATGCTGCTTTTCTTTGTTGCACTTTTTTTTTTTGTAAAACACTCTTAGCTCTGCAAGTGGCTGTATTTTTCTATCCCATCTGGGGTCATGGCCCCCAGTTTGGAAATAGAAAAAAAAAAAAAGGAAAACACAAGGAGCAAGAGTCGTGAATTGGTGAGATAGATTTATTGAATCCCCTACGCGTTTCGGCTTTCGCCTTCTTCAGGGGGCAAACAACTAAACAATACAATAATTAATAATCAAAAGTATTGAAAAAATTAAAAATACAATAACCATAAAAAACATTAAAAACAATAAATAATGAACAATAGTAAAAGCACCTACATGTACACAAAATAATACTCATGGCGAAGTGCAAAATCATATGAATAACATCAAAATATTATAAAATGATAAGTAAAATGAATAAATAAATAAAAGTCCAAACGCAAGGTGGAAGAACCAAATAAAAGATAAAAAGATATACTATGAATTGTACATACAAAATATGTATCAAATACTGAACGCAAAATACTGCACTTTTTGTGTGTCTCATTTAAATTTGTAACAGACTTGTTATAAATAAATATGATCACATTAATATTACCCAACCAGATTAATATGGAATAGAGGAGGAGGGGAAAAGGGAAGAGAGAGAGAGAAAGAGGGGAAGGGAGGGAGGAAAGGAGAGGGGGGGAGGGGAGGGGAGGAAATGGGGGAAAAGGGGGAGGGGAGGGGGAAAAAGGGGGAGGAGAGGGGGAAAGGGGAGGGGGGAAATGAGGAGGAGGAGGGGAAGAGGAGGGGGGAAAGGGGGAGGGGAAGGGGGGGAGGGGAGGGGGAGGGGAAGGGGGGGGAGGGGAGGGGGAGGAGGGAAAAGGGGGAGGAGGGAAAAGGGGGGAGAGAGGGGAGGGGGAGGAGGGAAAAGGGGGGAGAGGAGGGGGGAGAGAGGGAAGGGGGAGGGAGAATGGGGGAAGGGGAAGAGAGGGAGGGGGAAAGGGGGGAGGGGGAGGGGGGAGGAGGGGAAAGGGAGAGAGAGGGGAGGGAGAAGGGGGAGGGGGAGGGAAAGGAAGGAAAAACCTTTGCATGATTAAAAAGAGAAACAATTGTACTAAACTATGATGGATAAAAAGGGGGGGAAACCCATTGATAACACCATTACAAAATTGTTTACAAGAGCGAAGAAACTGTAGCTGTACTAGGACTTACAAGGAAGAGAATATGCTTACTTACGTATGTGACACTAAAGGGGTGTTTTGATGCAAGCGCAATTTGCGCATGTGAAAAGGACCACTAAAAATATAATTTGAACAACCATTAGGTAACCATTTCTAGACGCAACTAAAATATTACCATAATACCTTTAAAGTAAAACTACCAACCTAGACAGCATGAGGGGGATTGGGACTAGTCAACTCTATTGCTATAGAACTAAAATTTGCGATGGAAACCTGAATCATGCCAATGAGGACTAGAGAAACTCATTGTATGATAAAAATGTGATATAGTGTATACTGGGGAATTATATGAAAACCGTGTTAAGACAAGAAACTGTTCCTTGGCTAAAAATGAACATCCATGCTTGTACTTACATATCCAACACTAAGAGGGGTTGTACAGGCGAGAGTTGCGCATAAGAAGAAAATCACTGCAAGCACAATTGAACCGCTAATCAATTAACATTATTTGAAAAGAATAGCAGTGAATATGTCTATAAAGGAAACCTACTAACCTTAGCAGCATAAGAACTCAGCTTCTATACCGGATAAGAAATTTTACTGAATAGCTCTAGTACTTAAAAACGCTAAAATTTGCGCCGAAAATCTGTGACGTGCCATTAGGGGCGGGAAGGGGATGATGTGCTAGATCTCGGCATCTATGTGAGTAATAATGCTGTAGTGTGGAACTAAAAAACTGCATCTACCGTGCCATTCTGAACGGGACTGAAATAATACACTTGGCCACGTTACCTCTGTTAAGCGTGATTTTACAATTATGTTCAAAGGTGTATAACTAAGAAAATGCATAGATAGTCTAAATATTAATAGAAGACGCATAAGATTAAACAATAACTACCGCTGGTCTAATTGTAGAAAAGCCAATAACAAAGGGCAAGATCTAATGGGCGAGCCTTACATGGTAAAAGATTATTGCAAACACGTTCCTTAACTATACCTGTGCTATAAAACGAATTGATGAAAGTAATACCTAAAAAACTCATGATCCGGCACAAAATTATTTAAAGATACATACGGTATTCATTATATGCAATGAAATAAAAACAATTAACCTGACTATTAAGAGCTGACCAACCAAGACCCAAAAAAGAGACTGTGGAACCAACGATGGAAGAGGGGGAGGGGGGAAAGAGAGGAGAGGAGAGAAAGGAAAGGAAAGGAGGGGAGGGGAGGGGGAGGGGGGAGGGGGAAAAGGGAGGGAGAGGAGGGGGGGAGGGGGGAGGGGGAAAAGGAGGGGAGAGGAGGGGGGAGGGGGGAGGGGGGAAGGGGAGGGGAGGGGAGGGGGAAAAAGGAGGGAGGGGAAAAAAGGAGGGAAGGGGGGAAGAGAGGAGGGGGGAAGGGGAGGAAAGGAGAGGGGGGAAGGAAAGGGGGAGAGGGAAGGAGGAGGGGGAAGGGAGAGAAAGAGAGAGAGAGTGAGGAGAAAAAGGGGGAGGGGAGGGAGGGGAGGGGGAGGGAGGGAGGAGGAGGGAAGGGGATAAAAGGGGGGTGGGAAAAAAGGGGGGAGGAGGAGGGAAGGGAAGGGAAGGAGGGGAGAAAGAAAAGAGAATAGAGGGAGAAGGATATGGGAAGGAGGGAGGGGGAGAGAGAGGGAAGGGGGAAAAAAGGGGGAGAAGGAAGTGGGGGGGTAGGGTGCAATCTAGAAAATAGAGAGGTGTATATGCAGGAGGATAAGAGTATGCAAACCATGGACAGTTACAACCATATATAAAAATAATCCTAATGTATCTAACAATGAATAAATTATACATAGTAAAACCATAATACATATGTTACAAAATATGAATAGTATAAAAAATAATAAATAATAGATAATTGAATATAAAAGGAGAACTAAACTATCATAAAAAACTAATATTAAAAACACTAAACCATGTAAGAAGACTGATCATAAAATTATCCAAACATAATAATGACGTAACCAGGAATAGTTGTTAAGAATATTGTTATAAAAATATAGTCAAATCAGTCTCTTGATTGAGACCATGCGGATCCATACTGTTAAATTCATAAATATATCGCTGTTCTAACTTTAATAAAATCTTATTGATATCTCCTCCTCTCCAATGGGGTAAAACTGTCCTCAAGACCAAAAATTTTAAATCTCTAACCGTATGCGACTTTTCAAGCCAATGTGAGACTAATGGCTTATCCGAGATTTTCCTTAATATGTTACTTCTATGTTCTATGATACGAGTTCTTATTTGTTGGGTTTTACCAATGTACACCAAATTGCACGGACACTGAATCAAATATACCACATTAATAGTTTTGCAATTGGTGTATTGTTGTAAATAAATTTTTGTACCCGTTAAAAGAATGTGTAAATGCGCCTTTAGTGACAATGGTGTGTATACAAACGAAACAATTCCCGCAACTATAATGCCCTTTTATTGTTGGTATTGGTTTTGCTCCTGAGAGTGCTGAGGGAACTAGATGTGCGACGAATTCGTATTACGCTTATAAGCTATTGTCAACCGTTTAGTAGATAATGAAGGAATAGATGATAAAAGATGCCATTGTTGCTTTAAAATGTCAGTGATGGCTTTAGAATGGGCTGTGAATGTTAATGCACATACAATATTATCAATCTTTACTCGCTCTGTTTTCTGTAAAAGTGTGGACCGTTCTACATTGTTTGCTCTCGTATAGGCTTTTGCTATGCATTTTATAGGATACCCTCTCTGTTGAAATATTTTATACATGTCTTTGGCGTGACGTTGAAAATCTGTGAAGGAGTAGCCTAGTGGTTGGGGCAAGGTACTTCAGGCCGGAAGGTCAGTGGTTCAAATCCCACTGGAGGACAGCAACCTTGGGCCGGAAGGACTGGGGTTTCTAGTCCCACAGGTGCTCCTTGTGGTCTTGGGCAAGCCACTTAACCCTCCATAGCCCATGTTCCCTGTAAAAATAGTTATCTCCAAGTTATAATACCCTGTTCAATGTAATTTCAGTTTGTTCAATGTAAACCGCACTGATGCAGAATAGCGCGGTATATAAGAGAATGTAAATAAATAAATAAATATCTCTCTAGTAGACAATCTCTTTATCCTTAAGAACTGACTGACGGGTAGGTTGTTCTTTAGGGAATTGGTATGACAACTATCATATTTCAGAAGGTTGTTTCTCTCCGTGGGCTTTCTGTATAAGTCTGTCATGAATCCTCTATTGTCTTTTTAAATTAAAATATCTAAGTAGGGAATAGAGTCCATACTATAAGAGCCTTCAAATTGGAGATTCCTGTCTAATGTATTAAACCAAGTAAAAAAGGCAGTAAGAGTAGCTTCTGTGCCTTCCCATATGACCAAAACGTCATCAATATACCGTTTCCATAACAGAATGTTAGATTTATATGGATGAAAAGACAGAAATTTAATTTCAAAATCTGTAACGTATAGGTTCGCTACATCAGGTGCCATAGGCGACCCCATAGCTACCCCCTTTGATCTGCTTATAAAAAATACCATTAAAACTGAAAAACTTTTCTGTCATAATTAGTGTAGCCATTTGTGTCAGAAAACAGGTGGGTACTCGTACAGGTTTTTCTCTTCTAATAAGAACACTGGTTAGTACATCTATTGCTGCCTTTTGAGGTATATTGGTATTGTCACACCGCCCCCCCTAGTGGCACTGGGATGTCACAGCAGGGAGGGTGGACACAAAAATATTTTATGGTGGAGTTTAGCTCAAACACAGGGCCCAGGTTTTTATAGTCCTGGTAGCCTTCTGGGTAACGAAAGCTCCAAAGAATACAACAGTCCGAGTGTAGGGAGAATAAAGACTTTTATTTCCCGTATTGCAAATAGGTTCAATAGCTCAGAATTTACATCAACACAAAAATGTCCTTGCTTTAGGTTGAAAGAAAAAGAAACATGAACTGAGTTAGACCTGTTAACTTCACAGCAGTACTATAAGAAACACAGATTCAAACCTTCCCCCAGACCACAGCTCTACTCCTCGGCTAAGGGCTCAAAGCTTTCTGCCAGGCAATAGCTGCAATCCATCTCGGGGTCCGAAAGGTCATCCGGGAATTCCACCTGCATTGGTTCACAGTCAGGAATATCAAGTGGCTCGCATTCAGGCTTTTTATACAATGTTTGTACAATGTCCCAATGCGCTGCATCCAAAGGTAAGCCTTGGTTTTGTACACCTCTAGAGTGAGGACAGTTTCTCTCGCCTACTGCTCTTTTACTAGAGAGTTTCTTGTTTGGCACAGGTTTGTATTTTGTAGCACAAATAGTTCTAGAAGGACAGCATTCCTCTAGGCCCTGCTCCTCCTGCGTCACAGCATTCATAAAATCACAATCAGTAAAATAGTGATTACCTTTCCTTTTGGGTTTATCCCGGCCCAGTGAGGGTTGATACTTGTTCCTGCTGTGGTTTGGCTTCTCTGACACCAAGGTAGGCCTCCAGTTCTCCGGCCGGCCTCCTGCTGGGGTTAAGCCACACTCGCACCACAGCTTCTTTCTCTCCGTGCCAAGAATGTTACCTTTCAAAGTAACTCTTTCACCTCCTTCTTGGTTACTCCTCGTTGTGTCTTTCAAAGGTTGCCGGCCTCTGCCAGACTCAGGTCCAGGACTCTCTGGCACAGTCCTTCTCCTTCCAGGGTTAGCTTCTTCTTTGTATCTTTTCCACTTGGAAAGCGTATCCTCTCCCCTCTTGGGATATTTGAAGCGGATTCCTTCACCTGGTTCTGCTGAGTCTGCTGGGCAGGTTCCTTCTGTCAGGACTCCTATTCCCTGGTCCTTCTCTCCTTCCAGGAAAGCTCTCCTTTCTCCTTCCAGGGTTAGCTTCCTTCCTGTGTCTCTTGTGTCTCCTGTGTCTGGGCTTTTAAAAGGAATTCTTCCCTTTCTGGATTGGGTGCAGGCCGGTATTGCATCATTGGCTCTGGGGTGTGGCTCCTCAGTCCTCCAGAGGTCCCTTTTGCTCCCCCTATATGGCTCCTCGCGATGCTGCAGCCGGTGTTTGCCTCTTTTTTCTAAGTTAAAAGCATTTTCTTCTATCTGCAGAGGGTCTGCAGTACCACAGTATACAATGATTTAATATCTAATGTGACTAATATTAAATTCTCATGATATCCCTTGAATTCTTGGAGAATGTTAATGATATGCGTGGAATCACGAACATAAGATGCTGCTAAAATAACAAACGGTCTTAAAAATTTATCTAAGAATTTTGATAAGGGTTCAAATAGGGACCCTATAGCAGATACTATGGGTCTACCTGGGGGGTTCTGTAAAGATTTATGAATCTTTGGTACCGTATAAATGGTAGGTGTGATTGGGTGCTTGACTGTTAAAAAAGCTATTTCGTTGGTAGTTAAATAACCTGCTTCTTTACCAATAAATAACAAGGTATCTACCTTATGTTGTAATCTTTCTGTGGGATCATCAAATATCTTCTCATAGAACTCTCTATCATTTAATTGCCGAAGAACCTCCGCTATATATGCTTCCCTATCTTGAATCACAATGGCTCCTCCCTTGTCCGCAGGTTTTATTATAATATCCTTATTAGACTTCAGATCTTTAAGAATTCAAGGGATATCATGAGCAATAGATGTACTAACCAATGTTCTTATTAGAAGAGAAAAACCTGTACGAGTACCCACCTGTTTTCTGACACAAATGGCTACACTAATTATGACAGAAAATTTTTTCAGTTTTAATGGTATTTTTTATAAGCAGATCAAAGGGGTAGCTATGGGGTCACCTATGGCACCTAATATAGCGAACCTATACGTTACAGATTTTGAAATTAAATTTCTGTCTTTTCATCCATATAAATCTAACATTCTATTATGGAAACGGTATATTGATGATGTTTTGGCCATATGGGAAGGCACAGAAGCTACTCTTACTGCCTTTTTTACTTGGCTTAATACATTAGACAGGAATCTCCAATTTGAAGGCTCTTATAGTATGGACTCTATTCCCTACTTAGATATTTTAATTAAAAAAGACAATAGAGGATTCATGACAGACTTATACAGAAAGCCCACAGAGAGAAACAACCTTCTGAAATATGATAGTTGTCATACCACTTCCCTAAAGAACAACCTACCCATCAGTCAGTTCTTAAGGATAAAGAGATTGTGTACTAGAGATATAGATTTTCAACGTCACGCCAAAGACATGTATAAAATATTTCAACAGAGAGGGTATCCTATAAAATGCATAGCAAAAGCCTATACGAGAGCAAACAATGTAGAACGGTCCACACTTTTACAGAAAACAGAGCGAGTAAAGATTGATAACATTGTATGTGCATTAACATTCACAGCCCATTCTAAAGCCATCACTGACATTTTAAGGCATCAATGGCATCTTTTATCATCTATTCCTTCATTATCTACTAAACGGTTGACAATAGCTTATAAGCGTAATACGAATTTGTCGCATCACCTAGTTCCCTCAGTACTCTCAGGAGTAAAACCAATACCAACAATAAAAGGGCATTATAGTTGCGGGAATTGTTCCGTTTGTATACACACCATTGTCACTAAAGGCGCATTTACACATTCTTAAACGGGTACAAAAATTTATTTACAACAATACACCAATTGCAAAACGATTAACGTGGTATATTTGATTCAGTGTCCGTGCAATTTGGTGTACATTGGTAAAACCCAAAGACAAATAAGAACTCGTATCATAGAACATAGAAGTAACATATTAAGGAAAATCTCGGATAAGCCATTAGTCTCACATTGGCTTGAAAAGTCGCATACGGTTAGAGATTTAAAATTTTTGGTCTTGAGGACAGTTTTACCCCATTGGAAAGGAGGAGATATTAATGAGATTTTATTAAAGTTAGAACGGCGACATATTTATGAATTTAACAGTATGGATCCGCATGGTCTCAATCAAGAGACTGATTTGACTATATTTTTATAACAATATTCTTAACAACTGTTCCTGGTTACGTCATTATTATGTTTGGATAATTTTATGATCAGTCTTCTTACATGGTTTAATGTTTTTAATATTAGTTTTTTATGATAGTTTAGTTCTCCTTTTATATTCTATTATCTATTATTTATTATACTATTCATATTTTGTAACATATGTATTATTTATGGTTTTACTATGTATAATTTATTCGTTGTTAGATACATTATGATTATTTTTATATATGGTTGTAACTGTCCATGGTTTGCATACTCTTATCCTCCTGCATATACACCTCTCTATTTTCTAGATTGCACCATACCCCCGCCCCCCACTTCCTTCTCCCCCTTTTTTTCCTTCCCTCTCTCCCCCCTCCCCCTTCCCATATCCTTCTCCCTCTATTCTCTTTTCTTTCTCCCCTCCTTCCCTTCCCTCCCCTTTTCTCCTTCCTTCTTCCCTCCCCCCTCCCCTCCTCCTCCCTTCCCCTCCCTCTCCGCCCTCTCCTCCCCCCTTTCTCTCCTCACTCTCTCTCTCTCTTTCTCTCTCTTCCCCCTCCTCCTTCCCTCTCCCCCTTTCCTGCCCCCCCCCCCCCTCCTCTCCTTTCCTCCCCTTCCCCCTCCCCCCCCCCTCTCTCCCCCCCCCTTCCTCCCCTCTTTCCCCCTTCCCTCCTTTTTCCCCCTTCCCCCCTCCCCCTCCTTCCCCTCCTTTCCTTTCCTTTCTCTCCTCTCTTTCCGCCCTCCCCCCCCTCCCCTCCCCTCCTCCCCTTCCATCGTTGGTTCCACAGTCTTTTTTGGGTCTTGGTTGGTCAGCTCTTAATAGTCAGGTTAATTGTTTTTATTTCATTGCATATAATGAATACCGTATGTATGTTTAAATAATTTTGTGCCGGATCATGAGGTTTTTAGGTATTACTTTCATCAGTTTGTTTTTTAGCACTGGTATAGTTAAGGAACGTGTCTGCAATAATCTTTTACCATGTAAGGCTCGCCCATTAGATCTTGTCCTTTGTTATCGGCTTTTCTACAATTAGACCAGCGGTAGTTATTGTTTAATCTTATGCGTCTTCTATTAATATTTAGACTATCTATGCATTTTCTCAGTTATACACCTTTGAACATAATTGTAAAATCACGCTTAACAGAGGTAACGTGGCCAAGTGTATTATTTCAGTCCCGTTCAGAATGGCACGGTAGATGCAGTTTTTTAGTTCCACACTACAGCATTATTAGTCACATAGATGCCGAGATCTAGCACATCATCCCCTTCCCACCCCTAATGGCACGTCACAGATTTTCGGCGCGAATTTTAGCGTTTTTAAGTACTAGAGCTATTCAGTAAAATTTCTTATCCGGTATAGAAGCTGAGTTCTTATGCTGCTAAGGTTAGTAGGTTTCCTTTACAGACATATTCACTGCTATTCTTTTCAAATAATGTTAATTGATTAGCGGTTCAATTGTGCTTGCAGTGATTTTCTTCTTATGCGCAACTCTCGCCTGTACAACCCCTCTTAGTGTTGGATATGTAAGTACAAGCGTGGATGTTAATTTTTAGCCAAGGAACAGTTTCTTGTCTTAACACGGTTTTCATATAATTCCCCAGTATACACTATATCACATTTTTATCATACAATGAGTTTCGCTAGTCCTCATTGGCATGATTCAGGTTTCCATCGCAAATTTTAGTTCTATAGCAATAGAGTTGACTAGTCCCAATCCCCCTCATGCTGTCTAGGCTGGTAGTTTTACTTTAAAGGTATTATGGTAATATTTTAGAGGCGTCTAGAAATGGTTACCTAATGGTTGTTCAAATTATATTTTTAGTGGTCCTTTTCACATGCGCAAATTGCGCTTGCATCAAAACACCCCTTTAGTGTCACATACGTAAGTATGCATATTTATTTATTTATTTATTTTATTTATTTAATGGTATTTATATACCGCCTTATCCTTCAATCAAAGCGGTCACAACACAAGTGGGGGATACATTTAACACGTGGGGATTTGAGACACATACACTAATACTTACAGGGAACATGGGCAATGGAGGGTTAAGTGGCTTGCCCAAGACCACAAGGAGCATCTGCGGGACTAGAAACCCCAGTCCTTCCGGCCCAAGGTTGCTGTCCTCTAGTGGGATTTGAACCCCCGACCTTCCGGCCTGAAGCACCTTGTCCCAACCACTAGGCTACTCCTCCCTTCCTTGTACTCTCTTCCTTGTAAGTCCTAGTACAGCTACAGTTTCTTCGCTCTTGTAAACAATTTTGTAATGGTGTTATCAATGGGTTTACCCCCCTTTTTATCCATCATAGTTTAGTACAATTGTTTCTCTTTTTAATCATGCAAAGGTTTTTCCTTCCTTCCTTTCCCTCCCCCTCCCCTTCTCCCTCCCCTCTCTCCCCCTCCCCCTTCTCCCTCCCCCCTCCTCCCCCCTCTCCCTCCCCCCTCCTCCCCCCTCTTCCCTCTCTCCACCCTTTTCCACCACTCCCCCCTCCCCTTCTCCCCTCCCCCCCTTCCCCTCCCTTTTTACCCCTCCTCCCTTCTTTCCCCCTCCCCTCCCTTTTCCCCCCTCCCCTCCCCCTTTTCCCCCCTTTCCTCCCCCCTCTCCTTTCCTCCCTCCCTTCCCCTCTCTTTCTCTCTCTCCCTTCCCTTTTCCCCTCCTCCTCTATTCCATATTAATCTGGTTGGGTAATATTAATGTGATCATATTTATTTATAACAAGTCTGTTACAAATTTAAATGAGACACACAAAAAGTGCAGTATTTTGCGTTCAGTATTTGATACATATTTTGTATGTACAATTCATAGTATATCTTTTATTTGGTTCTTCCACCTTGTGTTTGGACTTTTATTTATTTATTCATTTTACTTATCATTTTATAATATTTTGATGTTATTCATATGATTTTGCACTTCGCCATGAGTATTATTTTGTGTACATGTAGGTGCTCTTACTATTGTTCATTATTTATTGTTTTTAAAGTTTTTTATGGTTACTGTATTTTTAATTTTTTCAATATTTTTGATTATTAATTATTGTATTGTTTAGTTGTGTGCCCCCTGAAGAAGGCGAAAGCCGAAACGCGTAGGGGATTCAATAAATCTATCTCACCAATTCACGACTCTTGCTCCTTGTGTTTTCTCCGGACCTTACTGCGAGAGCAAGTGCTCCTCTCTGTGCCCCCAGTTTGGAAATGCCATCTTAGGGTCTTTTCCCCAATAGGATGTTAACATGGGACCACTACTGGAGTAGTGGCCTAGTGAGTGGCCTACTGGAGGAGTGGCCTAGTGGTTGGGGCAAGGTACTTCAGGCCGGAAGATCGGGGGTTCAAATCCCACTAGAGGACAGCAACCTTGGGCCGGAAGGACTGGGGTTTCTAGTCCCACAGGTACTCCTTGTGGTCTTGAGCAAGCCACTTAACCCTCCATAGCCCATGTTCCCTGTAAAATAGTTATCTCCAAGTTATAATGCCCTGTTCAATGTAATTTCAGTTTGTTCAATGTAAACCGCACTGATGCAGAATAGCACGGTATATAAGAGAATATAAATTTATTTATTTATTTATTATTTATTTATTACAATTTCTTATATACCGCACTATTGTCAGCGCGGTTTACATACAACAAAATGACCATAACAAACTGTTTGGCTTCACATAGAACAGGAGTAACAACTTGGATAACATGTTTTGCTTTACAGAGAACAGGAGTAACAACTTGGATAACGCGGGGGATGCAAACTGAACTACTTACATATGTACAATGAGATTGATTGCTGAGAATTTAGGGTGTTACATGTGTACAGTAGGGTTGAGATGTTATCTTGAGGAGGTAAGAGGAGAGGCAATTAGGTAGGGGTTAGGTTAATCTGGTAGTACTGTGTAAATAAATGGAATTTGAGAGCCTTTCTGAATTGTGTTAGGTCAGTAATTGCACGGATGCCTGGTGGTAATGCGTTCCAACATTTTGGGGCATAGATACTGAATGCCCTGTTAGATGTTGCGGTTGTGTACTTTGTTGAAGCCTTTGGGATTAGTAGTGCATTTGTAGATAGGGATCTCCTTGTTCTGTTGGGAGGAATGGGTTGGATGATATCGGTTAATGAAGGGGAGGTGATGCCATGGATGGATTTGAAAGTGAGTAACAAAGATTTGAATATAAGCCTTCCTTGAATGGGGAGCCAATGCAGCTGTATTAGGATAGGCGTTATATGGTTGCATCTTGCTGCTCCCACTAAGACTCTGGCTGCGGCATTCATGGCAAGTTGCAACGGGTTGAGTGTTGATTGAGGGAGACCTTGAAGAATAGCGTTGGCGAAGTCAAAGTGTGGTAAGATCAGGGATTGGTATATTGTCCGGAAGTCTTCAGGGTTTAGAAGGGATTGCAGGTGTCTAAGGGACCGGATTTTGAAATAAATGGCTCTGACTATGTTGGATATATGGGTTTTCATATCTAAATGTTGATCGAGGGTGACTCCTAAGTACCGAATTGTTGATTTGGTTTGGAGCTCAGCCTCATTGACCATTATATGAGGTGGAGGGCAGAAACTCTGGTCTCTGGTGATGAATAGCACCTCAGTCTATTTGTGTTGTATCCTAAGATTTTGGGACAGAAGCCATTCGGAGACTGCGTTGAAACATTCAATCAGTGGTGAAAGGTCCATTTGCTCTGTGAAGAATGGCATGAAGAGGAGGATGTCATCAGCGTAAATTAGACAGTCGACCTTGAATGATCCGATTATGTTGAAAATGGGTTGCATGTAAATGTTAAATAAAGAGAAGATAGGGAAGATCCTTGTGGGACGCCCTGTTGTTGATGGAAGGGTTCGGAAGATCCTGATCCTGATTTTACATGTTGCCATCTGTCTTCAAGGTATGACCTGCACCAATCGAGGGCGATGCCATTTATGCCCTTTTCTTTTAGTCGTTCTACTAGCAGACCATGGTGTACAGAGTCAAAGGCTGCAGCGATGTCTATGAAGATGAGAGCGAAACCTTGACGGATGTTGTCGATACCTGTGACGATTTTATTGAAGAGGGAGGTAAGTAGTGTTTCGACGCCATGGTATTCCCTGAATCCATGTTGACGATGGTCTAGTGGGGAGGTTGAATCTATGTGGTCTTGAAGTTGCCTTTGTGCTTCCTTTTCGATTATTTTGGCTAAGAGAGGTATACTGGCTATGGGTCTGTAGGATTCAACTTTGCTTGGGTCAAGTTTAGGGTTCTTCAGGAGCGGTCTGATGGATGTTTGCTTGAGTGCTGCAGGGAAGGATCCAGTTGTGAATGATAAGTTCATCATTTTTGTGATCAGTGGGCTGAGTTCTGTTCGTAAATTTTTAATCCAATATGCGGGGCAGGGGTCAGTTTGTGCAGTCGTGGTATTGAGGGCTGCAATAGTATCTTCCACAAGTTTCTTGGATGGTGTGGAGAACTTAGAAAGGGAAGTTGGACTAGGGATGTCTTGTGCTATGAACGTGGTAATTTTATCAGTTTGAAGTAGCTTGGATTGTAAATGGTTGGCATACTCTTGTGGGTGGATCTCTTTAGGTTGACATGGGGATGGTTCCTTAGAGAATGATTTAACTAGTTCGAAAAGGTCACGTGGTTTGTTTAGTGATCTTTTGAGAGTGTCGGTATGGTATTGTTTCATGTTTGTTAGGATGGCTTCTCTGTAGATTGCAAGGTGAGTTTTGTATGCTGACTGGTCTTCAGTGGAGTGGGACCGCTTCCATCTTTTCTCTAGTTTCCGTAAATGTGACCGGGATACACGCAGTTCAGGTGAGAACCATGGAGAGTGTTTTTTTTTCTTTGCAATATTGTTCTTGGTAGGATTTTGCGCAATGGAACTAAGAGACTTATTCCATGAGGAGATTAAATTGTCTAGGTTGAGAGTTGCATTGTTGAATAGAGGAAGAGTTTCTGCCAGTATGAGATCTTTATTGAAGGCTTTGAAGTTTCGAGAAGCAGTGTTTGTTGAGTTGCTTGGAGATTCATTATTGTGTAGTGAACTGTTGTTGATAGGTATGATGAAATTGATTAGCTTGTGATCTGACCATGGTACAGAGGTGAGAGATGTCACAAGTTCTTCATTTGGTTCTTGTGCTGACAGGGGGGCAAAAATCATGTCAAGTATGTTCCCTTTAGTGTGGGTGGGTTCGGTGATAATTTGTCTGTAGCCCAGATCATTGATCGCTTCTAGAAGGGCAGTGGCATGACTGGAGTGAAGTGATGGGAGGTTGAAATCTCCTAGTATCCAGTTAAATAAATAAACTACTATTTCTATAGCACTACTAGACATATGCAGTGCTGTACACATACATAAAAAACATTCTCCAGGACCAAGCAGGAAGTCAGTCCTCACAGATGGGTGTCATCGACGCCGATGAAGCCCCAGCGGAGCATTTCACCAGCTTTCTATGAAAGCCTTTAGGAATGCAGGCACGCATGCGCGGTTCCCTTCCCGCCTAAAGGTGCCATCTTACCTCAGTCTCTCTTTTTCCGAGAAGCCCACCGGACGTGCGTCCTGTCATCCCGGATAAAAGTTTGATTTTTTCGGCGATTCTCGCTATCTTTTCTTCCCGGTTCGACGCCTGTTCCCCTCCTTCCGGGTTCGGTACACCGGTATCGAGCCCGATTCTTCTTTTTCGGTTTCTGCCCTTCGTGGCTGGCGTTCGCACCCTTTTTTGATTTTTTCCTGGAAGGCCAGTCCTTTGACCTCGGGGGGACTCTTTTTTCCCCGATGGCTTCCAGCGGTTTCAAGAAGTGTGATCGGTGTAAGAAGTTGATGTCTCTCACCGACACACACGACTGCTGCCTTCGGTGCCTCGGTCCTGATCACGACCCTAAGACGTGTGGACCATGTGGGAAGATGTCTTCCAAGGCACTGCGAAGTCGCCAGGAGCAGAAAGAAAGGCTTTTCTCGGACTCGGCCTCGCCTGGACCTCGTCTGAGGCCTCGACATCTCGGGATTCCGATCCCAAGCGCCGTCGAAGCTCCTCGGACAGGGAGGTCCCCGACCGGGAACGCAAGAGGAAGAAGCGGCTCGTGAGGGCGTCGTTGGAGGAGGTCCCTGGCTCCTCAAGGGCCAGGTCTAAGACCCCCAACCGTCGCTCCGGGCCCGTGGAACAAGAGAAGCCTGCCAAAGTTCCTCGCGTGGAGCCGGAGTCTGCTGGACACGTAAGCCCTGTGGTCCTCGAGGACTCTCCTCCCAGAGAGCCGATGTCAGGCCCGGCACCACCGGGGCCCGAGTCGGTGGCTGCTGCGTCTCCTGAGCTGAGTCTCAGGATGACAGCCTTGGAGAGCAGACTGTCTGCCTTCATGGAGCAGCAGTGGGCACTGATGGCCAGCCTGTCTGGCGCATCTGCCCCGACCACCAGGACATCGACATCGAAGTCGACCCCGGAGACAGAGCCGATGCTCCAGTCCATCATGGCTCGAAGTCGACCTCGGTCGCGGTCTCCCTCGACCTCCCGTTCGGGACCGAGGGAGTCGACACCGGTGCCTTCGGCGTTGGGGCGGGTGCTCCAGGGCACCGCGGGGTCGGATCCTGACTCCTCATCGGACGAGTCCGCCTGAGAGACGGAGGATGAGGAGTCCCCCGACACATTCAAGACTTGGTGCATCCCCTCGGATTCACCACCAGTCTGAGCCCCGGAGTAGATCCCCTCTGGAGGACACCCGGTTCTCGGAGTTTGTCCGGGATATGGCCACCGCGTTGGCTATTCCGGAGGACCCCGAGGAAGAGCCTCGAGCTGAAGAGCTCAAGGCCCTACAGTACGACTCTCCTCCGAAGGAGGCCTTTACTGTCCCGGTTCCTCCGATGCTGGAACGGCTCCTCTTCTGGATGTGGGAGGCACCGGCCTCGGCGCCGGTTCTAAGCAAGCGAGTCGATTTGATTTATCGACTCCGGAAGAGCCCTGGCTTTCAGAAGGCGCAGCTACCACACCATTCCATTGTGGTGGAATCGGCCATGCATCGTCTGAAAAGCCAGAAGATGCACTCCGCGGTGCCCCCCGGCAGGGAGGCCCAGAACCTCGATGGTGTGGGTAGAAAGTGCTTCCAGGGCTCGATGCTTGCTTGCCGTGTCCAGTCTAACCAGCTGAGGGGAACAAACGGAGCAAGAGACGAAAGTGGGTTTGGACCAGACTGCTTTATTGAAGAATATCCCTACGCGTTTCGGCTTACGCCTTCTTCGGGGGACATACAGCGGTGTTGTACAGGTTGAGATGTCTCATAAAGACAATTGGGTAAAAAAGCACTATGTATTGATAGCGCCGTAATTGATGAGGTTGTCTCTTAAAGACAATTGAGTCGTAGCACTATGTGATGGTGTTGAGGCAGGCAAATGTGAACATAGAGTATAACCAAATGGGAAGATTCCTGATGCTATTGTGTGCAAGATTCGACACGTTGGTCTTTTGGAATCTTCCCATTTGGTTATACTCTATGTTCACATTTGCCTGCCTCAACACCATTACATAGTGCTACGACTCAATTGTCTTTAAGAGACAACCTCATCAATTACGGCGCTAACAATACATAGTGCTTTTTTAACCAATTGTCTTTATGAGACATCTCAACCTGTACAACACTGCTGTATGTCCCCCGAAGAAGGCGTAAGCCGAAACGCGTAGGGATATTCTTCAATAAAGCAGTCTGGTCCAAACCCACTTTCGTCTCTTGCTCCGTTTGTTCCCCTGTGCATCTGCAAGAGTTACGCTCCTCCTCTGTCTCTCCAGTCTAACCAGCTGTACATGGGCATGTACTTGCGAGACCTGACCAAGGAGTTGGCCGGGTTCTCTGCTGGTCTCTCCGGGGAGCCCTTGCAGAGATTCAAGTCCTTGTCCTCGGGGATTCGGGACTGCTCGAAGTTTATGTCCCGTGCCGCCTACGATGGCTTCAAGGCTTCGGCCCGAGATGCGGCAGCCGGCATCGCGGCTCAACGCCAGGCATGGCTGCAGTCATCGGACCTCGAGCCATGGGTTCAGGACAAGTTGGTCGATGTCCCTTGCCAAGGTGAAAACCTTTTTGGCAAGCCAATGGCCGAGAAGGCCGCACAGCTCGAGACTGAGCACCTTACAAGGACAAGGCTGTCTAGGAAGACCTCTGCCCCTTCTCACAAGAAGAAAGCCTCGGGTAAGAAGCCCTTTTACTCGAGGAAGGGCACTGCCTACAAATAGTACCCTCAGTATCAGGCTGCCCAAGCTGCACCCCAGGGTCAGCAAGCCAAGGGCCAGGGTAATGGGCCCCGTAGGCAGAGGACCGCCAAGCCTCCGGCCCCTGCTCCCACTCAGCAGGGTGGGGGTTTTTGACTCCTTGAGCGTAGCCTCTCAGTCCCTGCTCTCCCAACCCTGCACAGGAGGTCGCCTCGCCCTCTTTGCCCACCAGCGGCCCCATATCACTGGGGACAGTTGGATGTTGAACATAGTCCACAGGGGCTATGCACTGCATTTTCACCAACTGCCTCCGCCATACTTTCCAGGGGAGCCTCCAAGGCCTCCCCTGCACACAGACCTTCTCCTTCAAGAGCTTCAGGGTCTGTTGGTGGACAGGGCGGTGGAGCCTGTGCCTCCCCATTTGCAAGGTCACGGATTCTACTCCAGGTATTTCCTGGTGCCTAAAAGAACCGGTGGCCTTCGACCCATTCTGGACCTCAGGAACCTCAACAAGTTCCTAGAGAAAGAAAAGTTCAAGATGCTTACTCTTGGAACACTTCTGCCCTACCTCCAGCAGGGAGATTGGCTATGCTCCTTAGATCTAAAGGATGCGTACACTCACATCCTCATTCATCCAGACCACAGAAAGTACCTCAGGTTCATTGTGGGAGGAAACCATTATCAGTGCAGAGTACTGCCTTTTGGCCTCACCTCTGCTCCCAGGGTCTTTACCAAATGCCTGGCAGTGGTGGCGGCCTACCTGAGAAATCAGGGAATCTTTGTCTTCCCCTATCTGGATGACTGGCTCATCAGGGGTCAGACGTGCCAGGAGGCCAGACACCCTCAGAACTATTGCTCTTCTTCAAAGCCTGGGGTTTGTAATAAACTTCGCAAAGTCCACTTTGCTCCCCTCCCAGAACTTGGAGTTCATAGGAGCAAGGCTGGACTCTCTGCTGGCAAAGGCTTTCTTGCCAGAAGACAGAGCACAAAGATTGATAGTCTTGGCAAACCAGTTTCTCAGCAGGTCACTGGTCTAAGCCAGACTCTGCCTGAGGCTTCTAGGCCACATGGCTTCGACAGTACATGTGTCCCCCAATGCCAGGCTCCATATGAGGCCTGCACAGTGGTGCCTTCGGACTCAGTGGTCACAGGCCACAGACAGCCTCAGAGACAGGATAAGGGTGTCCAGACAATTTCTGAACTCCCTCAGCTGGTGGATGCACCCACCCAATCTACTAAAAGGGGTGCCCTTTCAAATTCCTGGGTACACAGTGGTACTGACCACAGACGCCTCCCTGCAGGGCTGGGGAGCTCATTGTCTGAACAAGTGCACCCAGGGCCTGTGGTCTCCTTGGGAGGCTGCACAGCAGATCAATCTCCTAGAACTCAGGGCTATTTGCTTGGCTCTCAAAGCTTTCTCTCCTACCCTGGCTCATCAATCTGTCCTGGTTCAGACAGACAACCAGGGAGCCATGTTTTATGTGAACAAACAGGGCGGGACTGGGTCCAGGCTCCTTTGTCAGGAGGCTCAGGACCTTTGTTCATTTGCCCTGAAGCACAACATGCTCCTCAGGGCTGTGTACCTTCCAGGCCAGGAAAATTACCTGGCCGACAGGTTGAGCAGAATTTTGCAGCCCCACAAGTGGCAGCTGCATCCCTTAGTAGTTCAGAAGATCTTCCTGAAATGGGGTTTCCCTTTGATAGATCTGTTTGCCAGTCCACTGAACAAGCAACTGCCAAATTTCTGCTTCAGGCAACCGCATCCTCTGCAGATAGCAGCAGATGCTTTTCTGATTCCATGGTTTCAGGGCCTCCTGTATGCGTTTCCTCCCACGCCCTTGGTGGCCCGAACTCTGTTCAAGATCCTTCAGGACAAGGCTTCAGTCCTGCTGGTGGCTCCCAGATGGCCGAGACAGCCTTGGTTTCCACTTCTGCTTCAGTTGGCGGTGGATCCCCCACTGCCTCTGGGGTTGCAACCCGACCTTCTCTCTCAGGATCAGGGTTCCCTTCTGCAACCCAATCTCAAAGCTCTCAATTTGATGGCCTGGAGGCTGCAAGGGTAGTTTTGGCTCCCTGGGGCCTACCTCAGGAGGTTGAGGAGGTTGTCCTAGCCTCTAGGAAACAGTCCACTAGGAAAACCTATGCTCTCAAATGGAAAAGGTTTTCTGTGTGGTGTCAGCTACGTACAGAGGATCCTTTCTCCTGTACTGTACCAGTGGTGCTTCAGTACTTACTGCACTTGTCCAATCAGGGACTTAAGTCCAATTCTGTTCGGGTCCACCTCTCAGCTCTAGCAGCTCACCACTCATTGGTAGACGGACAATCTCTATCTTGTCACTCCTTGGTGTCCCGCTTTCTCAGGGGCTTGCTTTTGCTCAAGCCTCCAATCCGTCCTCCTGCTCCTGAGTGGGAGTTGAATGTGGTCTTTCAGCAGTTGACTCGCCCACCCTTTGAGCCAATGGCTACTTGCCCTCTACGCTTCCTGTCCTGGAAGACACTCTTCCTAGTAGCCCTTACCTCGGCCAGGCGAGTGAGTGAGCTTCAGGCCCTGGTCTGTGATAGGCCTTACACTCGCTTCTATAGGAACAGGGTAGTCCTTAGGACTCATCCAAAGTTCCTCCCAAAAGTTGTCTCCTCCTTCCACCTTAACCAGGTGGTGGTTCTTCCAACATTCTTCCCTAGGCCTCATGCAAGCCAGGCTGAAGCAGTTCTGCATACCCTGGATTGTAGGAGGGTCTTATTCTTCTACCTTGACCGTACGCAGGGACATAGAAGGGCTACTCAGCTCTTCATATCTTTTGACCCTAATAATTTGGGGTTAGCTGTGTGCAAGCATACCTTGTCCATCTGGGTGGCTGACTGTATCACCTGGGCTTACAAGGCGGCTGACCTTCCTTTGCAGGGTCGGGTCACGGCCCATCATGTCAGGGCAATGGCTGCCTCAGTGGCTCATCTCTGCTCTGTGCCCTTGGTAGACATCTGCAAGGCTACAACTTGGTCTTCAAGCCAGACCTTTGCGGCCCATTACTGTCTGGAGAGGGAGTCCCGTAGGGACAGTGCTTTTGGCCAAGCAGTACTCCGGAATCTCTTTTGAGGTTTAGGCAACTCCTGCCCCTCCTGTCCTCTGTTGGGCTACTGGTGGAGGTTGTGTCAGTGAAAAGCCTTTCTTTGATGCTGGGACTAGAGGGAGTTCTCTTGTTCAGCCTGGGTTCCTTGGTAGCCCAGAGCTAGGGAGTCACCCATATGTGAGGACTGACTTCCTGCTTGGTCCTGGAGAAAGAGTAGTTACTCACCTGTAACAGGTGTTCTCCAGGAGCAGCAGGAATCAGTCCTCACAACCCTCCCTCCTCCCCTGGGAGTTGCAGTTGTACATAGTTTGTTTTTACATTTTTTGTGTGCTGTTCTTAGCTATGTCATTTGACGGAGGTAAGATGGCACCTTTAGGCGGGAAGGGAACCGCACATGCGTGCCTGCATTCCCAAAGGTTTTCACAGAAAGCTGGGGAAATGCTCCGCTGGGGCTTCATCGGCGTCGATGACATCCATATGTGAGGACTGATTCCTGCTGCTCCTGGAGAACACCTGTTACAGGTGAGTAACTACTCTGTTCCTGCTTGACAGAGCTCATAATCTATTCAAGACAAACAGAGATCAGAGATTCAAATTTATGGGAAATAATTAAAAACATGCTTTTTAAACAGGAGAATAAGGTTTCTGAATGTAAAAGCAGTCTCAAAAAGGTAGGTTTTTAGCCTGTATTCGAATAAGACCAGAGATGGAGTAGGACATTGATTCAGGAAATCTATTCCAGGCATATAATGGAGCAAGGTGGAAGGAACAGAGTCTGGAGTGGTAGTAGAGAACAGCATAGATAAGAATGGCTTACCTGATGAGCAGAATTCCTGAGGGGTGTAGGGTGAGATAAGAGAGAGGCAAGAAGGAGCTGCAGAAAGCGTAGTTACTCACCTGTAACAGGTGTTCTCCAGGAGCAGCAGGAATCAGTCCTCACTTATGGGTGACGTCGGCGCCGACGGAGCCCTCGCGGAGCAATTTTCCCCAGCTTTCAAAGAAAGCCTTTGGGAATTGCAGCGCGCATGCGCGGTCGTCTTCCCGCCCGAGGGTGCCATCTTAGCCAGTCAGATGACATAGCTAAAAAAGACAGCATAAAAATTTGCAAAAAGAACATAAGCAGACGATTGCAACTCCAAGGGGAGGAGGGAGGGTAGTGAGGACTGATTCCTGCTGCTCCTGGAGAACACCTGTTACAGGTGAGTAACTACGCTTTCTCCAGGACCAAGCAGGAAGTCAGTCCTCACTTATGGGACTCCCAAGCTCAAGGCTACCGGAGACCCTAAGCACAAAAATGAGCTCCCTCTAGCTCAGCAGCACAGAAGGATAGAATCTTCGCTGAATTGTCACCCACCGGTAGCCCACATCCGGGATGGAGGGTAGGAGTTGCTCAGACCTCAAAGAGATTACGGAGGACTGCCTGTCCGAAAGCACTGTCCCTACGGGACTCCCTCTCGAGACAGTAATGGACCGCAAAAGTCTGGCTCGAAGACCAAGTAGCGGCCCGGCAGATGTCTGCCAGCGGAACAGAGCGGAGGTAAGCCACTGACGTGGCCTTTGCCCGAACGCAATGAGCCGTGACTCTACTTTCTAAGGAGAGTCCGGCTGCCCCATAAGCCCAAGAGATACAGTCCGCAACCCAGATGGACAGAGTACGCTTGGAGACCGGGAGCCCCAATCTATTGGGGTCAAAAGACACAAAAAGCTGAGCAGCTTTACGGTGCTCCCGCGTACGGTCAAGGTAGAAGTTCAGAGCCCTTCTACAGTACAGGGTATGGAGGACCGTCTCAGCTCGGCTGGAGTGTGGTCTGGGAAAGAAGGTTGGAAGTACCACCTCCTGATTGATGTGAAAAGGGGAGACCACTTTAGGCAGAAATTTCGGATGAGTCCGTAGGACCACCCTATTCTTGTAGAACCTAGTGTAAGGGGGATCAGACACGAGGGCCTGCAATTCACTTACGCGTCTAGCGGAAGTGAGGGCTATCAAGAACAGTGTTTTCCAAGACAGAAAACGGAGAGAACAGGTAGCCATAGGTTCAAAAGGCGGACAGGTGATCCGCTGCAAAACCACATTCAGGTCCCAGTCAGGCGCTGGCGGGCGCAGAGGTGGTTTAAGTAGAAGGAGACCTCGGAGAAACCTCGCTACAAGAGGGTCATTGGAGAGAGGTCTGCTGTCCACCGGCACATGATGTGCTGAAAGAGCACTGAGGTGAACTTTGACGGAGTTGGACTTAAGTCCCAGATTAGAGAGGTGCAGCAAGTACTGCAAGATCACCGACACCGGGCAGGAATAGGGATCCTGAGACTGTTGGGTACACCAGACTGCAAAGCGACGCCATTTAAGGGCGTAGCATTTGCGGGTAGAAGGCCGTCGCGAAGCCAAGACGACCTCCTCCACCTCCGCCGGCAGGAGAAGGGGAGCAAGGACTACCCTCTCAGCAGCCAGGCCATGAGGTTGAGAGACCTGAGGTTGGGGTGCAGAAGGGACCCCTGATCCTGAGTGAGGAGATCCGGTTGTACCCCCAGAGGGATTGGATCCTCCACCGCCAGTTGCAGCAGGAGCGGAAACCACGGCTGCCTGGGCCAGCGAGGGGCCACCAGGATCATGAAGGCTTTTTCTCGGAGAACCTTGAAAAGAGTCCGAGAGACTAGCGGGATGGGAGGGAAAGCGTACAGAAGGCTCCCCGACCACGAGATCAGAAAGGCGTCCGCCGCAACCCGAAGGGGGTGTGGCTGACGAGAGCAGAAGCGAGGAAGCTGCCGGTTGTGAGGACTGGCAAAGAGATCCACCGTGGGGAGACCCCACTTGAGGAAGAGCTTCTGAACTACCAAGGGATCCAGACGCCACTCGTGCGGCTGGAGGACCCTGCTGAGTTTGTCTGCAAGGCAATTTTCTTGGCCCGGGAGATAAACTGCCTTGAGGAGAATGCCGTGACTGACGGCCCAAGAGCAGAGCTTCTGTGCCTCCCGGCAGAGGAGGAAGGAGCCCGTGCCCCCCTGCTTGTTCACGTAGAACATGGCAACTTGATTGTCCGTCTGGACAAGGACGGACTGTTGGGAAGTCAGGTGGGAGAAGGCCTTGAGAGCTAGGCGGATCGCCCTGAGCTCCAGGAAGTTGATCTGCTGAGCAGACTCCCACGTGGTCCAGAGGCCCTGAGTACGTGCCTCTTGGCAATGTGCTCCCCAGCCCAGGAGGGATGCATCGGTGGTTAGCACCCGGGTCGGCTGAGGTGACTGGAAAGGCATTCCGAATATCAGGTTCGGCTGCCGGAGCCACCACCGGAGAGACGAGACCAGCGGCTCGGAAACGCGCACTAGGTCTGCTAGGCCGCCCGTGGCTTGTCGCCACTGCTGGCGGAGACACCACTGAGCAGACCGCATATTCAGGCGGGCATTGGGGGTCACATGGACGGTGGAAGCCATATGGCCGAGCAGTCTCAGGAAGCGCCTGGCGGAGACCAGGGGCTGGCTGCGAAAGCGGTCGGCGAGGTCCATGAGCCGTTGAGCCCTGTCGAGCGGTAGGTACGCTCGCGCCTGAGGAGTGTGCAGCCTTGCGCCGATGAACTCGAGATCCTGTGAGGGGAGCAAAGTGGACTTTGCGAAGTTTATAACAAAGCCCAAGTGCTGCAGCAGAGTCACCGTGCGGCACGTGGCGTTGGTGACCTCCTGAGCGGACGCTGCTCTGATGAGCCAGTCGTCGAGGTACGGAAAGACATAGAGGCCGTGAAGCCGTAGATGGGCCGCCACGACCGCGAGACATTTTGTGAAGACTCGCGGTGCGGAGGACAGGCCAAAGGGCAGTACTCTGTACTGGTAATGATTTCCTGCCACCACAAACCTTAGGTATTGGCGGTGGCTTGGGTGGATGAGGATGTGCGTGTAGGCATCCTTTAGATCCAAGGAGCATAGCCAATCTCCCTGCTGGAGGTAGGGCAGAAGGATTCCAAGGGTAAGCATTTTGAACTTCTCCCGCACAAGGAACTTGTTGAGGTTGCGCAAGTCCAGGATGGGTCTGAGGCCCCCTGTTCTCTTTGGTATCAGAAAATACCTTGAATAAAAGCCTTGACCTCTCAGGTGGTGTGGCACCGGTTCCACCGCCTGTTCCTGCAGAAGACCTGCTAACTCCTGAAGGAGCAACTCCCTGTGCAGAGGGGGGCGCGGAGGTTCTCCCGGAAAATAGGAGGGAGGGACCTGATGGAAGTGGAGAAGGTAGCCTTCTCGCACGACCTGAAGCACCCAGGCATCTGCGGTGATGCTGGACCACCTGTGGGCGAAGTGAACCAGCCGGCCTCCGGTGCTGGGAGGAACCAGCGGGGGGGGGAGAGGCTATGCTGAGCGAGTCAAAAGCCCCCACCCTGCTGAGCAGGGGCTGGTGGTGCAGGCTTGGGGGCTTGCTGCCTACGGGACCCGTTACCCCGTCCCTTGGCCTGCTGGCCCTGTTGGGGAGCTGCAGGGGCCTGATAATGGGGGTATTGTTTGTAGGCAGCCGCCTTCCTCGGGTAAAAGGACTTTTTCCCCGAGCCCTTCTTTTTCTGGGAAGGGGCGGAGGTCTTCCTAGAAAGCCTGGTCCTGGTGAGAGTCTCAGTCTCAATTTGTGCAGCCTTTTCCGCCATGGGCTTGCCAAAGAGGTTTTCGCCTCGGCAGGGGACATCGACCAACTTGTCCTGTACCCAGGGCTCAAGGTCTGACGACTGACGCCAAGCCTGTCGGCGGGCACCGATGCCGGCTGCGGCCACTCGAGCCGAGGCCTCAAAGCCATCATAGGCTGCTCGGGACATGAACTTTGAGCATTCCCGAATGCCCGTGGACAAGGCTAGGAACCTCCGCAAGGGCTCCTCGGAGAGACCAGCGGAGAATCCGGCTAGCTCTTTAGCCAGATCCCGGAGATACATGCCCATGTAGAGCTGGTAAGTCTGGACACGACATGCGAGCATAGAGCCCTGGAAGCACTTCTTGCCAAGGCCATCCAGGTTACGGGCCTCCCTTCCAGGAAGCACCGAGGAGTGCATCTTCTGGCTCTTAAGACGATGCATGGCCGATTCCACTACCATGGAATGGTGTGGCAGCTGTGCCTTTTGAAAGCCAGGGCTCTTGCGGACCCGATAGATAGAATCGACCCGCTTGCTCAGGACCGGCGAGGAGGCCGGACTCTCCCACATGCGGAAGAGTAGTCGTTCCAGCATAGGAGGAACCGGCACAGTAAAGTGTTCCCTCGCGGGAGAGTCATACTGGAGGGCGTCGAGCTCTTCGGCTCGAGGCTCCTCCTCGGGATCCGCAGGGAAGGCCAAAGCCTTGGCCATATCCCTAACGAAGTCCGAGAACCGGGCATCCTCCGGGGGGGACTGCTTCCGAGGCTCGGACTCCGGTGAGTCCGATGGGACACACCGAGTCCGGAAAGAATCAGGTGACTCTTCCTCCTCAGACTCCCAGACCGACTCCGACGAGGACTCGGTGGGGTCGGCCCGGGCAGGGTGCGGCGCCAGCCGCCCCGACGCCGAGGGAGTCGGCGTCGGCGACCTCGGTCCCGAACGGGAGGCCGAGGGTGACCTCGACCGAGGATCGACTCGAGTTCTCATCGACTCGAGGATCGGCTCGGTCTCCGGGGTCGACTTGGACGTCGACGTCCCGGCGGTCGGGGCAGCGGCGCCAGCGAAGCCAGCGAGCAGTGCCCTCTGCTGGTCCATGAAGGCAGACAGTCTGCTCTCCAAGGCCGTCAACCTGAGTCCGAGCTCAGGTGACCCAGCAGCCCCCGACTCGGGCCCCGACGGCGTCGGGCCCGACGTCGGCTGTCGCGGAGGCGAGTCCAGAAGGACCACAGGACTTACCCGGGCAGGCATCTCCGACTCCAGGCGAGGTCACTTCGGGAAGTGTTCCTTCTCCAAGGACCCGGGGCGGCTGTCGGGGCTATGCGACCTGGCCCTCGCGGAACCAGGAGCGTCCACCGACGCCGCCCTCGCGGGTTTTTCCTTCCGACGATGGTCCCCGGAGGGAGAACCCCGGTCGGAGGAGCTCCGGCGACGGTCCGAGCTGGAGCCTTTCGACGCGGAGGCCTCCGACGAGGTCCGGGTACGGCTGGGGTCAGCGAAGATTCTCTCACGCTGATGCCGCCGACTTCTCAAGGCCTTTGAGGACAGTTTGCTGCAGGGCCCACAGATCAGTTCCTCATGATCCGGGCCCAGGAAGCGGAGGCAAAAGTCGTGTGTGTCGGTTAGTGACATATTTCGGTCACACCGACCACACCGCTTAAACCCACTGGCAGCCATCGGGGGAAAAAGGGCCCCTGCGAGGTCAAAGGACCGGGCTGCCAGGGAAACCGAAAACGAAAGCTGACTAAGTCAGAAAAACCGAAAAAAGTAGGAGGACTCGAGACCGGCGTCGCGAGTCCGGACGGGAAAACGATCGGCGTCTAACCGAAAGAAAAAAGGATAAAACAAAGAAGAAAATCAACTTTTTCGCGGGGACAAGACGGGGACGTCTGTAGGGCTCCGTGGAAAAAAGAAGACTGGCTAAGATGGCACCCTCGGGCGGGAAGACGACCGCGCATGCGCGCTGCAATTCCCAAAGGCTTTCTTTGAAAGCTGGGGAAAATTGCTCCGCGAGGGCTCCGTCGGCGCCGACGTCACCCATAAGTGAGGACTGACTTCCTGCTTGGTCCTGGAGAATGAATGCACTTATAGGTCAGCAAGAGAAACAAACTGTATATGGAAACAAATATGGGAGTCAATAGAGTGATATGAGAAAAGGGGTTATTTGAGTGCAGCAACACTGGCAGCAGACTAGTTGTGCAGCTAAGGTTTGAACAGACTGAAGGTAAGAGAGGTGGCTCAATGAGAGACCTGTGAGGAGCAGGTTACAGTAGTCTAAGTAGGAGGTGATGGAGAGTGTAGAGAAGGGTTGGTAGTGTCTTCAAAAAGGAAAGGGCAAATGTTGCTGATGTTATAGAGTTTAGCTGTCTGTTGGATATGAGCAAAGAAAGAAATAGGAGTCAAAGATAATGCCAAGGTTACAATCTAAGGGCACAGGGAAGGTGAGAGTGTTATTCACAAAAATAGAGTAATGGGAGATATGGGTTTAAGAGGAAAGATATGAAGCTTGGTCTTGGCTATAATATTCAGTTTCAGGTGATGGTGGGACATCCAGGCAGCACTGCCAAATAAGCAGATAGATTTAGGACTGGGTTCCGGGTAAACTTTCTGGTACAGAGAGGTACATCAGAGTCATCAGCGTAAAGGTGCTACTGAAAACCATGGGAGGAGATAGCACAGTTACTTACCTGTAACAGGTGATCTCTGGGAACAGCAGGAATTAGTCTTCACATATGGGTACGTCGGTACCGACGGAGCCTGCACGGGAATGCTGCCCAGCTTTCAATTAGAAAGCTTTTGGCAGCATCCCTCGCACCTGCGCAGTGACTTCCCGCCTTCTCCACAGCCTCTCTTCAGTTGAGTTTCAGAGCGGAGACAAAGGCGAGGAGAGAAAAGGGAAAAAATAAAAAAGATGCAAATCCTAGGGGAGGTGGGAGGGTTGTGAAGACTAATTCCTGCTGTTCCCAGAGATCACCTGTTACAGGTAAGTAACTGTGCTATCTCCAGGAACAAGCAGGAATGAGTCTTCACATATGGGGACTCCCTAGCTGGAGATGCCAGGGGGAGATCCGATAAAAATTCAAGTGCCCGGGTCAGGGGCGCATTTTGTCTCCAGGAATCCCCGGCATCCAATGTGGGATGGAGGGTAGGAGTTGACAATAAAGGAGCTGTGAGGAAAGAAACAGCATAGCCAAGGACTAGATGTTCTACAGACTACAGGAGTCCTTGGTAGATATGATGCGTAGCATTAAAACACATTTAATGTACACTTAAAATATGCAGCTTACCTACTGTATGGTAGGAAGTAGAAAGCATGATGGAGTCTACTGGATAAGTAGTGGCGGAATCGTCAAGGTGACCTCTCAGTAGTGAGGATGAAGGTCCAGACTTGGAGGTAGTAGATGATCCAGGTGTCAACTGGGTAGGAGTAGACGTCTGGTCTTCAATGGAGAGCTTTATGGGAAAAGCTGAAAAGTCCTTTAGGCATCATGAACATTGAGGACTAAAGGAAGAAGACTGACGGAGTTGAAGAACTAGCCCAGTCCTGGCAGGAAAGGGGGGATGGAAAACCCCTATTCCTACGGAAAACAGTTGTGTACTCGAAGATAAAGATGTACACTGTTTTTCCTAGCTGGCGAGAGATAGGAAATATATTGAAGCTGGATGCTTCAAGGACATAAAGAAAAAATAGAAGATGTTAGCACCAAAGTGGTTGTTGGTGCTGAACAGGTCCTGTATCATATTTTGGTATGGGACGTGGAGCAACAATCTGTCTAAAACCTCTAAGAGGTAAATCATGTAGTATAGACAGTAAGGGTGATAGTGAATAAGATTGACCAACCCTTAAGAAGCCCCCCATTAAACACATACATATAGGGAGATATATATATATGTGGCTGGAATAGATATGTATATATTCATAGATATATGTAGATAGATAAATATACATATGTCCAGAGTTGTATATTAGGATATGGGTGGTGAAATTTATCAAATATATATATACATATATATAGATGATACACCTAGATATATGGAAATTTGTGGGGCATGGTTTAGCACCACCAGAGAAATGATATAAGTATGTAGACATATATGGAGATGCTACATACAAGACAACAGATTGAGATACATGTCTACCACCCAGCCCCATAATTGTACATGGGGAATGTAAATGAAAAAGAATCTGCGTTCTGCGAGAGGGTGAGCCCACTTGGGATATGCATAGAGAATCTATTTTCGTGGGTTGAGGGATGCAGGAAAGCAACCCAGTGAGATAACCGTGATGTTCGCGTGAGAACAGATGAAGATATGAATCTGCAGGGAACAAGGCAGGGAGTTCCACAGAACACTGACATGGTAGATGCCTTGGATTTTCACGCAGAAGAACTGCTATCTCGTGTGAACACCCCAGGTTAGAGGGGGTGTGGAGAACCCTCACAGGCATAGGAAGGGTTGAGAAGTTTCTCTCTAATAATAGAGGAACTTCAGAGACAAGGACAATGCTCTATAGCAAAGCCCTCATAGTAGAAAGCTTCTCTGAAGACTGCAGAGAGCATTGTGCAGGAGAGCTATGAGAGAAACTGACTGAAAATCAGTTATGTTGCCATATCCTAGAAAAGGAGATTGTTAGAATAATGTGAGAAAGCCTAACGAGTAGGAGGATCCAAGATAGTTTGGAATCACTACTGAGGCTAGACAAAAATTTTTTAACAAGGGACTGGAACTTGGAAAAGTGCCAGTAATACAAGTACTACAACTCCTGCAGGCAGAGCTGTTGACAGAAACAGCAGAGAGAGTGTCCTGTGCTGAATAGAGAAAACAGACAAGAAAAGAGAGGGGATATCTCTTCTCACTGTCTGGGGAACGACCAGAGAAGTAGTTCAGTATGGTAGCCCTCAAGCAGTTGGAGGGGACGTACCCATGGGGTAAGTCAACTGAAGGAAAAATGTTCAGTTGGGAAAGAAACTATCAGGTGATAGTTGCAACTGCTCTTCTGGAGAGTAATAAGAGGAGAAGTGTGTAGTACCTGAACAAAATATATATATATTTTTTTTTGACAGGTTAGTACACTGAAAAAGAAAAGTACAGTGAATAATCTTTTAATATGTAAGTTACAATTCCAGGCACCTATGGTTGCTGGGGATGTTGAGACTGGCCAGAACTGGAGGACTTCAGACTAGGCTGAGGCGTCCCTTGTTTAGGTACAGCCGAATGATGGGCAGGAGAGGAATGAAACTTCCTTTTCTTAGGAAAAGAAGGTTTGGTAGGACATTTCCTACTATTTGAAGAAGGAGGTGGCTTAGAATGGTTTCTAGTGGAAGAAGAGTCAGGGGAGCATTGAGCAACCTGACGTAAAGCCTCCTTATTAAAAAGACCTTCTCCTGTACAAGGAGAATGAGCTAGTATAGTTTGTGCCCATTTGCTCAAGTCTGAAGCCTCAAGCCAGGCTCTGCGACGTGCTGCAATGGCAATAGCAGAGGATCTGCTAATGGACTCAAAAGAATCTATAGAAGCACGAGACAGAAACCAGGATATATTCCGGCTGTGATTGATGAGCAAGGTATAATCAGTAGCCTTGGGCTCTGGTAAAAAAGGGGTCAAAAGAGACAATTTCTCTGTGACTTCCTGGAGTGTTAGACTCATGTGAAAAATATATGAGAGAACTCTGGAAGCCAGCATAGAGTTTTGGAAGGCTTGACGGCCAAAAGCATCAAGTGTTCTTGAAGAACGAACTGGTGGAAAAGAAGAATGCTTCTTCTTGCTCTTAACCTTCCTCAGTGCTGATTCCACTACCAGGGAACGATGAGAAAGTTGAGGTTTTTGGAACCCTGGAGAGGGTGGTACACGGTACCTAACCTCAACATCATTAGAAACTTGAGGAAGTCGTAAGGGTGATTTCCATACCCTAAGAAGGAGATCCTGCAGAGCAGGATGTAAAGGAAACTGTATTTGTTGCTTTTGTGCCGGTGAGCCATGTGTAGGATCACAACCAGGGATAGAAATATTAAGAAAGGTTGCCATATCCAGGAGAAAAGTCTGAAAAGACTGATCTCCTATGGGAAGTATTCCTGGTGAGGCTAAAGAAAGAGCCTGAGTATCAGAGGACGTACAAGGTACTGCAGCAATGCCAGGTATCGGTTCCAAACTAGGCAGCGGTGCAAGAATAGGCAACAACCTTGCTAGTGATAAAGCACTAGCAGGTGAAGTAGTCATCGGGAACTGCTGTCGTGGTACCGAGATCGTGAGGGAGTTATGGCTAAGATCTTCGGAACTACCTATGGGGAAACGACCGGAGTCGGTTCCGGGACGCATCGGGACGCAGTCCTCGAGACTCGATATCGACTCAAGACTCGGCATCGAAGAGAGCGAGACTAGCGATGCATGTCTCGACAGTTCCGACGCCAGTGGTAGTATCGGCGATGCCGATACCACTAAGGCAGCCTGGGTGACATCGATCGATATCGACGGTACCGAGGTCCATGTCGATGCCGATGCTAGGGTATCGGAACCGATCGACGTCGGTACCGTCCCGAAGCATGGCTGAGGGAAGTCAATGCGGCGCGTATCGATCGGTCCCGAAGGTACCGAGGACGCCCGATGACGATCCCTGGTGAAGAGTGGAGTGCTCGACACCGGTGCCGATGCCGGAGGCTCGGTACCGCTCGAAGTGGATACCACCTCCGCGCATGGCTCAGGTATGTTCTGTGAGGGGTGAGCCCCAGGAACATCCTGAAACCCCTTTAACGCTTTGGAGCCCGAAGACTCCCGCAGGGGTAATGCCAATGGATTCTTGAGGGTAAGGCCGAAGCCGTCACCATGCTGGGCATGGGACATACCACTCAAGCATTGACTAGTCTTAACAGACTGTTTTTGGGTTACCTGATCCTGTGAAGTAGAGAAATCGGGTGCCCTCAATGCCGAAGAAAAAACGGTATCGAGGGAAACTCTAAATACTGAAGGTTGTCTCACAAAATTATCTCCTGACAAGTCAGGGGAAAAAGGGTGAGGACCCACACAGTTGAGACACCAACTATTGGTGTCTAAAAAGAAACAGGTGTTTCCACAGCGGAGGCACTTTTTAGGAAAAGAAGGCTCCATAATGAAAAAGGCCTAGTAGGCCTAAGAGTTAAGGCAAAAAAAACTGAAGAAAAGTTTTACAGATTTTAGCCTAAAAACCACCGGCGGTACCAGTGGTAGCGGGAGAAACAGCCGCGACCACAAGAAAACAAAAAATTAAAATAATTAAAGCAATTAAAGAGAAAAGTTTCTGCGGTGACAGGAGGACGTCCTGCCGGCTCCGCGGAAAAACGAAAACTGAAGAGAGGCTGTGGAGAAGGCGGGAAGTCACTGCGCAGGCGCGAGGGATGCTGCCAAAAGCTTTCTAATTGAAAGCTGGGCAGCATTCCCGTGCAGGCTCCGTCGGTACCGACGTACCTATATGTGAAGACTCATTCCTGCTTGTTCCTGGAGATAGGAGCATAAGTACAGAGAGAAAAGAGAAGAGGTCCCAAGACTGCCCTGAGGTAGACCAATACAGTGGGAGAGCAGTGGAAGAAGATCCACCAGAGCTTACAAAGTGCGATGGGAGAGATAAGAAGAAAACCAAGGCAAAACAGAGCCCCAAAATCCTTGTAAGAAAAGGAGATGATGGTGGATCAACAGTGTCAAAAGTAGCAGGTAAGTCCAGAAGGTGCAAGGGTTGAAGGAAGAATGTGAGAATGATGTAGGGAAAAAGGAGATGGAGGTGACCTTGTGGAGAACTCAAGATGAATCTTGTGAGCCTTACCATGGAAGAAGTCAGCTACAGTCTGGGCAGAAAGCGAAGAGAAGGGTCGGATGCAGAGACTGTGAGAAAGCTGGATGTGGCAAAGACTGCAAGAGGTAGAGGCAAGAGAGTTTGTCAAATGGACATAGTACTCTTGTTTGGCAAATGCAACAGACTAGAAGGAGGTTAGAAACAATTTGAAATGTATGAAGTCAGCATAGACACAGGATTTCAGCCAAAGGCGCTCTGCAGAGTAGGCACAAGAACATGGGTAGCAAATCCTGGAGGTCAGCTAAGGCTGAGGCTTGGTAAGTCTTAAAGGACGTGGAGAGTATAGTGTTCTAGGAAGAGATTGCCTTATGGATGAGACTCAAGAAAGCCATAGTGGATGACTGGACCTCGCAATTAGCCTGAAGATTCCTAAAAGTAGTGGTAGTGACTGGTCTAGTGGTGACGTGTAAAAGTTAACAGATGATGATCAGATGGGGGAAGAATTGAAGTGGACAAGTTTGAGAGTGAAGAGTTGGAGAAAAAAAGTCAAGGCAGTGGCCAAACTAATAGGTAGGAGTGGTTGAACATAGCTAGAGGTTGAATGACTAGATTAAAGAAAGGAGATTTAAGGCACAAGAGTCTGAGGAGTCAATGGCATGAATGTTAAAGTCCCCAAGAAAGACAAAAGGGGAAGATGGTTCAAGAAATAAGGAAAGTCAGGTGCCAAAGTCAGTGAGAAAGGAAAAGGGGGACGTGTCAGGAGGCCAATAAATGACAGCTACCTGAAGAGGCAGTGAATGAATAGGCAAATGGAGTGGATTCATTGGAAGAAAAGAAGTGAGACTGAGGTGGAACAAGGGGATGAAATACTGCAATATCACTGCCATGATCAATGGGACGAGGTATGTGGGAGAAAGGGTAACCTCCATGAGAGAGAGGACAGCAACTGAAGCAGATTATTCAGGGAAAAGTCATATCTCAGAGCAAGAAGATTCAGAGGATGAGAAGATGTAGGCAAGTTTGTTGGAGAGAGCACGGATATTCCAAAGGACACATGAGAAAGGGGAAATGCAAATAAGATCAGAGGGGTTGTGGTTTACCTGCACAGATGCAGTGAGAGTTGTCTTGTAAGGCCAGCAATGGGATTAGCATCCCTAGCTGAGAGGAGGACAAGGAGCAGGAGAGTATAGAGAAGAGGAAGCAAAACAGTAACAGGGATGAGAGGCTTTCAGAGAGAATGGGGGGAGGAGGGGGGGGAGGGGGAGGGCACTTTTGTTCAGGACCACGGAAGAAGAAGAGACTAACTGGGAAGAAGGGCTGAGCAGCAGCACAGAAACTTCTATGCATGCTCAGGAGAATTCCAAAGTCTTTCCTTTGCTAGGGGAGAGCGAGTCCAGAAGCAGAGCTGCTGGATGACATCACCATTTAATGCGCCTGCATTCTGACTGCTAGTCTATGTAGAATCTTTGATCTAGTGTAAGAAATTGTGGAGCATACAGAAATACTATTCAATACTACTCAAAATGTCCAATATCCAATTATCCAAAGTTCATATATTCCTGGAGCACTTCCCCCCTTCCATGAAAAGAACAGGCCGTATTCCTCCAAGACAGTACTGTGGACAGCTAGGACAACCATGAATATCCTTTGCTGAACTAACTTGTTAATACAGAAAACCTTTATTTTTATGCTTGTCAAAGGACAGCAGCATGAGAAAACAGGAGAATATGCTATCTCCAAGAAAGTAGTTTTCATGTATGGGACTCCCTAGCATCCAGATCTTCAGGAGACTTGGAAACCAGGTCAGAAAGGTCGGACTGATTTCAGTTGGACGTAGACATCCCCACCATAGAGATCTGGATAAACAAAGAGGGCGGAGGGAGAAGTTGTAGCTATGTTCCAAAGAGATGTTGAAGGACTGCCTGGACAAAGGCTGCATCCCGACGGGAGTCCTTGTCCAAACAGAAGTGGGCGACAAAGGTGTGGATGGAGGACCAAGATGCTGCCCAGCAAATTTCATAAATGGCCACTGAGCGTAGGTTGGCTACAGAAGCTGCAAGGGCTCGGACACTGTGAGCTGTAACGTGGCCTGTGAGGGAGAGTCCTGCTTTATCATAAGCAAAGGTGATGCAGGCTGCTATCCAACTGGAAAGCATATTCTTTCTTACAAGAAGCCCCAAGTGAGTGGGGTCAAAGGAAATGAACAATTGAAAGGACCTGCGGAGATCCTGAGTCCTCTGCAGATAGAAGGCCAGGGCTTGTTTGCAATCCAGAGCATGCAAGGTTGCTTCTGCATGGGAAGAGTGACATCTTCAATGTTTTAGATGCCTTTGAAACCAATAAAGTTTGGGAGGATGTCGATGCCAACAAAACTGAATCCGATGGGAAATGTTCGGACAAATTCCTGGCCTGGTTTCCCAGACATAGTAACATAGTAAACGACGGCAGATAAAGACCACTATGGTCCATCTAGTCTGCCCAGTAAGACGGCAAGAGTAGGTGCACCTGCCGCTCTGTGAAGGTCACCTCTCCCCATGTTTTGTTTAGGGGTGAAGCCACCGCTCCGTGTAGGACACCTCTCTTAGTCATCTGCTTGCAGATGGAGCAAGAGTCTGGGTCATGGTCGGGACCAGGGCACTTAAGGCACCACTCATGTGTGTCTGTGACTGAAGTTGTTCGGGAACACTTGGTGCATTTTTTGAAACCGCTAGGGTGTTTCTCCATGGCGGAGAGAGTAGGCCAAAGGCCTATGTGGGGCCACCCTTGAAGGAGAAATGAAAAAAAGAAAAAACATTACGAGGTAAAAAGAAATTCGAAGAGTACTGGAACTGGGGGTGATGCCAGTGAAAAAACAGGAAGGCAGAAGCACTATACCAATATTTCCTGCATTGACAGGTAAAGTGTAGTTACTCACCTGTAACAGATCTCCGGGAACAGCAGGAATTTAGTCTTCACATATGGGTATCGTCGGTACCGACGGAGCCTGCGCGGGAACGCTACCCAGCGTCCAATAGGAACGCTTTTGGGAGCATCCCTCAGCACATGCGTGCTGCCTTCCCGCCTTTCCAACTGTCCCTCTTCAGTTAAGTTTGTAGCTGAGTGAAAGGACAGAGGGAGAGAGGAAAGAGGAAAGAGAGATAGAGAGACAACTCCTAGGGGAGGTGGGTGGGTTGTGAAGACTAAATTCATGCTGTTCCCGGAGATCACCTGTTACAAGTGAGTAACTACGCTATCTCCAGGAACAAGCAGGAATGTAGTCTTCACATATGGGGACTCCCTAGCTGAAGATGCCAGGGAGATAGCCCCAGGAAGCTGCCACCTATGGTAAGGTGGGCCATGCTTCCTCCCATAGATCTCTGGCAACCCACCAGGGTTGGTGGGTAGGAGTTGAATTAGGTCTGAAAGAGATTTTGAACAGCAGCTTGGCCAAAGAAGGCATCCCGACGGGAGGCTTTATCTAGGCAGTAGTGGGATGTAAAGGTGTGTACCGAAGCCCAGGTGCTGCTCGACAAATGTCATCAATAGACACAGAGTGAAGGTTAGCCATAGAAGCTGCCATGCCTCTCACATTGTGAGCTGTGACATGGCCTTGAAGAGGAAGACTCTTACTCTCATAAGCAAAGGATATGCATTGTGCAATCCATTTGGACAGAGTTTTCTTGGAGACTGGAATTCCCAAATGACTAGAATCAAAAGCAATAAAAAGTTGAGAAGACTTTCTATGTTGCCGTGTTCTTTGTAGGTAAAAAGCTAAGGCTCTTTTACAATCCAAAGTATGAAGGTTCCTTTCTGCATTAGAGGCATGAGGCCTCGGAAAGAATACAGGAAGATAAACTGATTGATTTAAATGAAAAGGCGAAACCACCTTTGGCATAAAGTGTGGATGAGTTCTGAGAACAACCTTATCATGGTGAAACCTAGTATAAGGAGGATCAGCCACTAAAGCTTGCAATTCACTAATGCGACGTGCAGAGGTGATTGCAATCAGAAAGATGACCTTCCAGGACAAAAGCTTTAGGGTTGTAGTGGCTAAAGGTTCAAAAGGCGGTTTCATGAGCTGCTCGAGAACTAGGCGTAAATCCCATGCCACCAGTGGTGGCCTGATGGGAGGCTTTGTTAATAGAAGACCTCTCATAAATCTTGATATGAGTGGATGAGAGGAAATTGGTTGTCCATTTAGAGGCTTATAGGAAGCTGCAATTGCACTAAGATGGACTCTTACTGAATTGGTCTTTAGACCAGAATTTGATAAATGAAGTAGATACTCTAGTATCGATTCCAAAGGTATCATAAGGAGGTTTAACCTTTTCTGTGAACACTATATAGTAAAACGTTTCCACTTGAAGGCGTAAGAGCGTCTTGTGGAAGGTTTTCTAGAAGCTTGAAGGATATCCTTTACCTGTTGGGAAAGGTTGAGGTCCTGAAGGTCTAAGCTTTCAGCAACCAGACCGAGATACCGGGACTGGAGATTCGGGTGCCATAGCATCCCGTTCTCTTGGGAGAGGAGATCTGCAGCATAGCCTAATTCCAGAGGTGCAGCTTGAGAGAGCTGTAGAAGCAGGGGATACCACGTTTGGCGTGGCCACCGTGGCGCTATGAGGATCATACGACCTCTGTCTCTCTGAAGCTTGAAGAGTGTTTTGGGGATGAGGGGAATGGGTGGGGAGGCATAGAGGAAGTCGTGACCCCAGTGAAGAAGGAAGGCGTCCCTTGCCTGGTAATTTTGAGCCGGAATCCTGGAACAGAATTGGGGAAGTTTGACATTCAGTGGACTTACAAATAGGCCTACGTCTGGGGTTTCCCAGATCTGAAATATCTTGGCCACCAGGTCTAGGTGGAGAGACCAGTCGTGAGGCAGCAGTACTCGGCTGAGTTTGTCTGGCCAAAGGTTTTGAATGCCTGGAAGATATACCACGAGAAAGTGAATTTGATGCTCTCTGGTGAGGGCCCATAGTCGTAAAGCTTCGTTGCATAACGAGAGAGAGCCTGTTCCCCCCTGCTTGTTCACGTAGAACATAGCTACTTGATTGTCTGTTTGGACTAGGACTGTCTTGTAGCTGAGCTGGGCATGGACTCGAAGAGCTAGATAGACTGCTCTGCGTTCCAGGAGGTTTATGTGAAGAAAAGCCTCCTGTGGAGTCCAGGTACCTTGGGTAGAGAGATGATGCAGGTGTGCTCCCCATCCCACCTGTGATGCATCTGTTGTTAGGGTGGCCTGGAATAGGGGTTGCTGAAAAAGAGATCCCACTAGAAGATTTTCCAGTGATTGCCACCATTGTAGGGACAAGATCAGTCATTATGAGTTTGATATGTTGTCCGACAGATGTCCTGTGGCATGTGTCCACTGTGTGGATAGGGTCCACTGGGATGCTCGCATATGAAGGCGAGCGTAGGGAACCACATGAAACGTGGATGCCATATGTCCCAATAGTTGTAGTAGTTCTCGAGCAGTTAGGTAGGACTTTACCGCTGCTTGAGAAGCTAGCTGCATTATACGAAGACAGCGGGGTTGTGAGAGAAAAGCCCTTGACTGTCTGGTATCTAGACGAGCTCCTATGAACTCTAGGGACTGAGACGGAGCAAGTTGGGATTTTGGGAGGTTTATGACCAATCCCAAGTATTGAAGGATTCACATTGTGCGAGACAGTGCAGAGCTGGCTTCTGGAACCGTGGGGGCTCGAATGAGCCAGTCGTCCAAGTAAGGGAAGACGAATATCCCCAGGGGTCGCAGAAATGCAGCTACTACTGCCATGCATTTCGTGAACACTCTTGGTACCGAAGCCAGACCAAAGGGAAGAACCCTGTATTGGAAATGTTTTCCCTTGAAAAGGAATCGTAAGAAATTCCTGTGATCTGGAGGATCAGAATGTGAGTATATGCATCCTTTAGATCTAGAGAACAAAGCCAATCTTGAATTTGAAGGTATGGCAGAAGAGTTCCCAGAGAAATCATTTTGAACTTTTCTCGGAACAGATATTTGTTCAGTTCTCTGAGGTCTAGAATGGGTCTGTGTCCTCCTGTTTTCTTTGGAATAAGAAAATAGGGGGAGTAGAATCCTGCACCCTGTTGAAGAATGGGCACCTCCTCTATTGCTCCTTGAGCAAGGAGTGTTGAGACCTCCTGATCCAGTAGATTGCCTGTAGAGGTTTGGGACTTGAACTGTCTTATGATTGTAGGAGGGGGGGGGGGGCATACTGTGAAAATGAAGCTTGTACCCCTCTCCCACAATGGACAGAGTCCAGTTTTCTGCTGTTATTTGGTGCCATATGTTGGCAAAATGACACAACCTGCCTGGAATGTTTAGAGGTTCTGGACCTTACAGAGGCAGGAAGGCTAAGTTCTCTATGAAGGAGTCAAAGCCCTTGAGGGGGCTGGGCCTGTGGAGCTGGTTGAGCTCTAAGGCCTTTTGGCTTCTTTTGTCTGGATTGTTGTTGTTGACCCTTCTGGGCAACTTGACCCTGACCTTGCCCTTGCTGGGTATAGGATGGATAAAACTTCCTTTTTGCTGAAAAAAGGTTTTTATAGGGTTTCTTTTTGGCTGGAGTGGCTGTAGATTTTGACAATCTATCTAAAGTGATACTGTCAGCATCTATCTCATTAGCCTCCTCCTGCCAATTCTTGCCAAAGAGCTTTTCTCCTGTGCAAGGGATGTTTCCCCAATTTATCCTGTACCCAAATCTCCAAGTCTGATGCCTGAAGCCAGGCAATCCAACGTGCACCAATGGCAATAGCAGAGGTTCTGCTGATGCATTCGAAGCAGTCAAAGGCTGCACAGTTTACAAATTTGGAGACATCTTGAGCATGCTTGACAAGAGTAAGAAAGTCCTGTCATTTGTCCTCAGGGAGAAGGGGGCTCATAAGCTCCAAATCTCCTGTGACCTCTTTGAAGAACATTCCCATATATAAAATATATGAGCTGATCCTAGCTGAAAGTATGGAAGTCTGAAAAGTTTGATGCCCAAAAGCGTCAAGAATCCAGCATTCATGACCTGGAGGATTGGATGCATGTCTCTTTGCACTTTTCATCCTACCGATGGCTGACTCCACTACCACTGAATGGTGTGGCAGCTGAGTCTTTTGAAAACCAGGACATGGTGGAACTCGATACATGGTATCGAGTCTCCTAGAATGAGGAGATGTGGTCAAAGGTGTCTCCCACATTCTGAGCATCAAATCATGAAGAATTTCATGAATGGGCAGAGTGGCTGCCTCCCTGGGAGCCTTAGGGTATTGGAGAATTTCCAATTCCTTTGCTCTAGGTTCTTTTTCAGGAGCTACTGTGATTGAAAGGCCTTGGGCCACATCACAAATAAAATCCTGAAAAGACATGTCTTCCGGAGGAGACATTCTGCGTTGGGGAGAAGAGGAGTCCTTCGGGAGAAACACTGGTACCGGCAGAAGTATCAGAGTCATCGGAATCGGAGGATTTGAAATATCTCTGATCCCGATGGTCATGCAAAGCGCGGTCTCAGTATCGATCGAAGTCAGTACCGAATTGGTCTGGTACTGATCTGTTGATGTCAGAAAAAGTCGGCATGGGAAGGGTTCCCACTGGGGCTGGTACCGGTATCTGAACCGGTGCTGTTACTGGCATCGGTACTGGTGCGCGTTGAACCACTGGTGTCAACAGTACCGCAGCTGTAAGGAGAGCTCAAGACTGTGTTTGATAGCGAGGAATCTCTGGTCTATTGATGCTGCCGATGCCTGGATATCGGTACTAGTAAAAGCGTCCGGAACCCCTGAGCATGGCACCAGTAGTTCTGCCGAGGTTGAAGCCTCGAGAACATCCTGGAACACCGTTGATGCTTTGGAGTTGGAAGCCTCCCACTGGGGCTGTTTTCCTGGTGTAGTTTCCACAAGGGCAATACCAATGGCCACTCGATGCTTTGAAGGAGAGCTATTCTTTGAGGACTGGCTCTTATGTTTAGTTACCTGAGATCCATGGGAGAAGACGAGGCTCTTGAAGACGTTGATGCAATGGACCTGGTATCTGAAGAAAAGAGGGTACCGAGCTTTGCAGCTTGGTTCTGTCTTCCTCTTTTAGTCATCCCCGTACAGGAGGAACACTCAGATGGAGAATGGTCAGGGCCTAAACGTTTTAGACACCAGTCATGGGTGTCGGTGACGGAGATGGTACTGCCACATTTAGAACATTTTTTAAAACCACTAGCTAGTTTTTCCATCTTTTGGGAAAATGGGGCCTAATGCCCAAAATGGCGCCTAGCACCAAAAGAAAAAGTTTCTGAAGAGAAACAGTTCAAAAATATATATATATATTTTTTTTTTTTAGAAAAGAAAGAAAGAAAGAAAGAACCGGCGGTACCAGTAGGTGTCGTGCGTAGGCAGGCACAACCACAAGAAAACAAGTTTAAAGAAGAAATTTTCTGCGGTGACAGGGTATATGTCCTGTCGGCTCTGTGGAAAATGAAGAACTGATGAGGGACAGTTGGAAAGGCGGGAAGGCAGCGAGCATGTGCTGAGGGATGCTCCCAAAAGCGTTCCGATTGGACGCTGGGGAGCTTTCCCGCGCAGGCTCCGTCGGTACCGATGATACCCATATGTGAAGACTACATTCCTGCTTGTTCCTGGAGATCAGGTGTTCTCCAGGGACAGCAGGAATCAGTCCTCACATATGGGTGATGTTGGCGCTGACGGAGCCCTCGTGCAGAGCAATTCCCCAGCTCTCAAAGAAAGCCTTTGGGATCGCATCATGCATGCACGGTCCCCTTACCGCCCAAGGGTGCAATCTTGCTCAGTCAAACGACATAGCTAAAGAGACAGCAAAATGAACAAAATATAATAATGATAAGACTGCAACTCCAAGGGAGGAGGGAGGGTCGTGAGGACTGATTCCTGCTGTCCCCGAAGAACACCTGTTACAGATGAGTAACTACGCTTTCTCCGGGAACAAGCAGGAAGTCAGTCCTCACTTATGGGACTCCCCAGCTACAGGACACCGAGCCTGTAACCCAAAAATGCCTCAGTGAGGCCATGAGTAGAAGTCGATACCCAAAGGAGCCCGAGTCTTCGAGTCCCCGGGGCGAAGCTCTTGGTAGCCGTCAAAGAAGGGTAGGAGGGCAGGAGTTGCTTATACCCCAAACAGATTATGGAGTACATCCTGGCCAAAGGCACTGTCCCGGCGGGACTCCCTCTCCAGGCAGTAGTGCGAAGCGTAAGTGTTTGCTGAAGACCAGGTCGCAGCCCGGTAGATGTCCGTTAGAGGTACTGAGCGCAGCGAAGCCACCGAAGCCGCCTTGGCCCGGACACCCGCTTTTGTTTGGACGAAGGTGATGCAGTCCACCACCCAGACGGAGATGGTGCGTTTGGTGACTGCCTGCCCCCAGGCGACTGGGATCAAAGGCGACAAAGAGCCGGTTGGACTTGCGATGAACCTGGGTACGATGCAGGTAGAAGGCAAGAGCCCTCTTGAAGTCTAGTGTATGTAATATCGCCGATGACTGGTTGGCATGCGGTCTCGGGAAGGAGGTCGGTAGGACTATCTCCTGATTGAGATGAAAGTCCGAGACCACCTTTGGTAGGAACTTGGGATGGGTACGGAGGACCACTCTGTTCCCATAGAACCTGGTGTATGGAGCCTCAGGCATGAGGGCCTGAAGTTAGCTGACTTGGCGAGCCGAAGTCAAAGCCACCAGGAAGAACATCTTCCAGGAGAGATGCCGAAGCGAGCACACTGCTATCGGCTCGAAGGGTGATCGTGTAAGCTGCATAAGTACCACGTTGAGGTCCCACTCCGCTGAAGGAGGCCAGAAGGGAGGCTTGGAAAGCAAGAGACCTCGAATGAAGCAGGAGACCAAGGGCTGCCCCAAGAGGGGTTTCCCTTTGATGGGGAGGTGATTCGCCGAAATGGCACTCAGGTATAGCCTGACTGAATTGGATTTCAACCCTGCCTTCGAGAGGTGGAGGAGATACTGAAGAACCCACCAGGTAGAGTAGGAGAATTGGTCGATCTGGAGCTCAGAGCACCAGACCCAGAAGCGTCGCCACTTAAAGGCATACACCCGTCTCGTCGAGTCCTTCCTCCACATGAGAAGAACCTCTTCCGGGAGGTGCAGCGTAGCTAAGGCAACCCGTTCAGCAGCCAGGCTGTAAGGGACGAGACCGGGTTCGGGTGGAGCACCGACCCTCCTCCTGCATTAGCAGGCCCAGGAGGACTGGAGGCTCAGACGAGAGCCGGAGCAGAAGCAGGAACCAAGGTCATTGAGGCCACGAGGGAGCCATGAGGATCTCCGAAGCTCGGTCCCGTTGAACCTTGTGGAGGGTTCTCGCAATGAGAGGAGTGCGAGGAAACGTGTAAAGAAGGCCAGAGGTCCAGATCAGGAGGAATGCATCCGGGTCCACCCTGCTTGGGTGCGGAACTAGGCCGCAGAAGCAGGGAAGATGCGCGTTCACCGGGCTGGCGAACAGGTCCATGGGTAAAGTCCCCCACCGATGGAACAAGAGGTTGGCGACCTCCGGATCCAGGCGCCACTCGTGTGGGCGGAGGATCCTGCTGAGTTTGTCCGCAAGGACATTCTCCTGACCTAGGAAGTAGACCACTCGTAGGGTCACCCCCGGCGAAACGCAAAGGAGCAAAGGAGGATCGCCTCTAGGCAGAGGGATCCTGTTCCCCCCTCCTTGTTTATGCAAAACATGGCTACCCTATTGTCGGTGTGCACAAGCACCGACTTTCCCCACAGATAGCCCTCGAAGGCCTTCAAGGCCCATCGGACCGTCCGAAGCTCGAGCAGGTTGATCTGCTGCTGAGACTCCTCGGGCGACCACTGCCCCTGGGTGCACAATGCGCCACAGTGGGCTCCCCACCACAACAGGGAAGCATCCATCGTCAGGATGAGCTTGTGCTGTGGGGTCTGGAAGGGCATTCCCAGAAGGAGACTTCGGGGGTCCCGCCACCCACTCAGGGAGTTGTGGAGACTGCGGGAGACCTGGATAGGGTCTCTGAGGTGGCTGAAGGCCTGGCTCCACTGTGCCCTGAGGCACTACTGGGTTGTCCGCATGTTCATGCGGGCATGGGGAACTACATGGATGGAGGAGGCCATATGTCCTAGGAGGCACAGCATGGCCTGTGCCATAACCCAAGCCCTGTTCTGGACCTGGGCTGCCACAGCCCGGAGGTGGTCTGCCCGGTCTGCAGTCAGGAAGGCAGTCACTCATACCGTGTCGAGGCGTGCACCGATGAACTCCAGGGTCTGCACTGGCTTGAGGTGGGACTTGGAGTAGTTGACTAAGAAGCCGAGGTGTTCAAGGAGAAGGACTGTGCGACGCCGGCAGGCGGGCTTCGCTGATCGAGGTCCACGTGACGAGCCAGTCGTTGAGGTAGGGGAAGACGGATATGCCCTGCTGCCTGAGGGAGGCAGCGGCCGCGGAGAGACACTCTGTGAAAACCCGTGGTGCAGACGCGAGCCCAAAGGGGAGCACTCTGTATTGGTAGTGTTCCCTCTGCACCCTGAAGCACAGGTATTGCCTGTGCTGGGGGTGGACTAGGATGTGGGTGTAAACATCCTTGAGATCCAAGGAGCACAGCCAATCGCTCTGCTGAAGGAAGGGCAGTAGGACGATAAGCAATAACATTTTGAACTTCTCCCGCACTATGAACTTGTTTAGGTTCCGAAGATCGAGGATGGGGCGTAGGCCCCCCGTCTTTTTCGGAACGAGAAAGTAGTGGGAATATAACCCATGGCCTCGAAGGTGCAGCGGTACCTTCTCAACCGCCCGTTGGGCGAGGAGGTTGGACAGCTCTTACTGCAAGAAGGTCTGGTACGAAAAGAGCCGAGTAGGCTACGCTAGACAGAAGGAAGGAGGGTGCCTGTCCAGTTGGAGATGGTATCCATCTCGGACCACCCGGAGGACCCAGGTGTCTGACGTGATCGACGCCCACTGTGGAGCGAAGAGGGACAGGCGTCCCCCCCACGGCCGGAAGTGCTCCCGGGGGGGGGGGGGGGGGAGAGGCTATGCCGTCAGTGTCAAAAACCCTGCGCAAGTTGGGGTGGAGCAGTGGCTGGGCCTTAGGCCCTTTAGGTTTGCGGTGGCCATGCACACCTCCCTTCCCCTGTGTGCAGGGAGCCGGTGTGGGAGTAGGCAGGAAGGGTGAGTAACCCTGGTAGGGGAGCCCCTTTTTTTGGAATAACGGCTTCTTTGTTTGCTGCTTCTTCTGAGGGAGGGAGGAGGTCTTACGCGAGAGACGAGTTCGAGTCACAAACTCTGTTTCTATCTCAGCGGCCTTATCCTCCATAAGTTTACCAAACAGGTGCTCACCGAGGCAGGGGACATCCAGGAACTTCTCCTGGACTCACTGCTCCAGGTCTGAGGACTGGAGCCATGCCTGGCGTCGGGCCCTGATGTCATTTGCTTCCACTCAGGCGGAGGACTCAAACCTGTCATATGCAACGAGGGAGAGGTACTTCGAGCACTCCATGACGGATCTCAGGAGGGTTTGGAACCCAAGAAAGGGTTCACCCCCGAGGCCTGCGGAGAACCAACCAAGCTCCTTGGCGAGGTCACACAGGAACATGCCCATATACAATTGGTATGTCTGGATGCGGCATGTGAGAATGGACCCGATAGGCTTTGTGCCCAAGGGCATCAAGGGCTCTCGACTCCCTGCCCGGGGGGACTGAAGAGTGTGACTTCGGGCTCTTTCACTTCTCATCGCCGACTCCACTACCATGGAGGCGTGTGCAAGCTGGGTCTTCCAGAACCCCGGGTCATGTTGGACCCTGTACATGGTGCTGAGGCGCTTGCTCACAATGGGGACCAAAGCAGGTGTCTCCCAAATGCTGAGGAGCAGCCTTGACAGAACGGGAGGAACTGAAACAGTAAGAGACTCCCGAGGCGGGGACTCATACTGTAGAATATCAAGCTCTTCAGCTCACGGTTCCTTTTCAGCCTGCATAGCCAGGCCAGGCTGAGGGCCCGTGCCTTTTCCTGCACGAACACCAGGCATGATGTGTCCTCAGGTGGCGAACACCTCTGAGAGGCGGACAGGGATGGGTCCGGAGGGAGGTCCCTGTGGGCACGGGTATTAGGGGAAGTATCCCTGTCCGACTCCCAGCCCGAGAGGTCCGAGAAGGAGTCTGACTCGGACTGGTCGCACCGTCCAGAGGCCAAGGCCCACTTGGAGCCAGAGGCCTTGGAGGATCTCGCTCCTGAGGACCGGGAAGGCGAGCGAGGCCAATGCCGAGGACCCTCACGAGGCCCACAGCTCTTGGGGGTTTCTAGGGCAGGTTTCAGTGTCCCTCTCAAGCGAACCTCGGTCTCGAGGCATGGGCCAGCTGTGCTAGGCATGAGTACCTGCAGAGCAACTAAGAAGGCAGAAACGCTATGCTCTAGTGCCAGCATACAGGACTCCCACATGGACATGGGTCCCTGCGACACCAACACCGGGGTTACCGGGTCTGGCGTGGAGGACGAGAGGGGGTCCTCACCAGGACAACCCTCAGGAGACCGGGTGCCATTGCCGGAGGCCTCCGTGTCTGTATGAGTTACTTATTGAGGCCGCTCCTTGTCCGACTCTTGGGAACGCCGGGGGGGGGGGGGGGCTGAGCGACCGAGGGCAGGAGTGCTCACGCTTGTCTGGAGCCCCCGACAGCGAATTCGAGGTCTTCTTCTTCTTCCTATGCCTCTCCACTTCAGGGGACCCCTGGTCAGAGTGCCGCCAATAGCACGGGGCCGAAGTGGGGGATCCCACCAGCGGAGGGATGACCAAGGGTGCCACCGGGGATTACGGGACCACCTTCCGGAAAATGTCATCGGACTTCTGCTTACGACTTCGCAGGGCTTTGGAAAACATTTTCTTGTAAAGAGAGCAGAGTTCTGAATCATGGTCGGTCCCAAGACACCAAAGACAGCAGTCATGGGTGTCCGTGAGCAACATGTTTTTGGAGCATCTGTGACATTTCTTAAAACCGTTGGCCATTGGGGCAAAAAGGGCCCCCACTAGGTCGAAGACCTCTGCGGACAGCGGTTGAGGGAAAAAAGGGTGCGAAGCCCACAAAAGGAAAATGTTTACAGAAAAGGATGTCCCCTCGCTCAGGGGAAAAAGAAGAGCAGTGAAGGACGGTAGAGGACCGGTGCTACTGGAAAAAAACACAGGCCAGAGGCCGAAAACGAAACAGTTTTTCCGAGGGATGAGGACATGGGACTGAAGGGCTCCGCGGAAAAAGGGAGACTAAGCTAGATGGCACCTTTGGGCGGGAAGAGGACCACGCAGGCATGGCAGCAATCCCAAAAGCTTTCTTTGAAAGCTGGGGAATTGCTCCGCCTGGGCTCCGTCGGTGCTGACTTCACCCATAAGTGAGGACTGACTTCCTGCTTGTTCCTGGAGAAAAGATATATTTATTTACATATTCAATTCAGTAGAACATATTTGAACATTTCAGAAAACTGTTTGTTAAAGGAACTTGGCATACTTCTGAAATAAATAGCTGTGAAACATTTTGATGATATGAACTGTTGTACATTAGTCATATATCCAAACACAACTGTCTTCCTCATCAACAAAAGAAAGCCATCAGTAAACTATGATGTGTACTCAAACTTACAGTTGTGTGCAAAGGTATCCCTAATCAAGCTATAAGTTTACATGAATCCCTAAGTGAAGAGAAGCTGATACAAACTCTGTAAAGAGTAGTTACTCACCTGTAACAGGTGTTCTCCAGGAGCAGCAGGAATCAGTCCTCACATATGGGTGACGTTGGCGCCGACGGAGCCCTCGTGCGGAGCATTTCCACAGCTTTCAAAGAAAGCCTTTGGGAATTGCAGCGCGCATGCGCGGTCCTTAGCAAAATAAATCATATGACTGCAACTCCAAGGGGAGGAGGGAGGGTTGTGAGGACTGATTCCTGCTGCTCCTAAAGAACACCTGTTACAGGTGAGTAACTACTCTTTCTCCAGGACCAAGCAGGAAGTCAGTCCTCACATATGGGACTCCCCAGCTTAAGGCTACCAGAGACCTCAAGCCGAAAAAATGAGCTCCCTCTAGCTCGTCAGTACATAAGGAAGGAATCTTCTCTGAGAACGCCCCCGACCAGTAGCCCAACACCAGGGCCGGAGGGTAGGAGTTGCCTAAACCCCAAAGAGATTATGGAGTACTGCCTGTCCGAAAGCACTGTCCCTGTGGGACTCCCTCTCAAGGCAGTAATGGGCCGCAAAAGTCTGGCTTGAAGACCAAGTAGCGGCCCGGCAGATGTCTGCCAACGGAACAGAGCGGAGATGAGCCACTGACGCAGCCTTCGCCCTGACACGATGAGCCATAACTCGACCCTCCAACGAGAGGCCGGCTGCCCCATAAGCCCAGGCGATACAGTCAGCGACCCATATGGACAAAGTACGCTTGGAGACAGATAGCCCCAACTTATTGGGGTCAAAAGAAACGAAGAGCTGAACAGCCCTCCGATGCTCCCGCGTACGGTCAAGGTAGAAGGATAATACCCTCCTACAGTCCAGGGTATGCAGGACCATCTCAGCCCGGTTGGCATGCGGCCTGGGAAAGAAGGTCGGAAGAACCACCTCCTGATTGAGGTGAAAAGGGGAGACAACCTTAGGAAGAAACTTCGGGTGAGTCTGTAAGACTACCCTATTCCTGTAGAACCTAGTGTAAGGGGGATCAGACACTAGTGCTTGAAGTTCACTTACTCGCCTAGCAGAGGTAAGAGCTACCAGAAACAAGGTTTTCCAGGAGAGAAAACGGAGAGGGCAGGTAGCCATAGGTTCAAATGGCGGACAAGTAATCCACTGTAAGACCACATTCAGATCCCACTCAGGGGCTGGTGGACGTAAAGGAGGCTTAAGCAGGAAGAGGCCTCTGAGAAAACGAGCCACCAAAGGATGGTTGGAAAGAGGCCTTCTGTCCACCGGCGAGTGGTGCGCTGAGAGAGCACTGAGGTGAACCCTGACAGAGTTGGACTTAAGGCCTAGATTGGAGAGGTAAAGCAAATATTGCAATACCACCGCTACCAAGCACGAGAAGGGATTCTCGCTGTGCTGAGCACACCATGCGGAGAATCTATGCCACCTCTCTAGGTAGTAGTAGGGGAGCCAGGACTACTCTTTCAGCAGCCAGGCCATCAGATGAAGGGACTGGAGGTTGGGGTGCAAGAGAGATCCCTGTTCCCGAGACAGGAGATCATGTTGAATCCCCAGAGGAAGAGGAGTGTCCACCGCCAGTTGCAGCAGAGGTGGGAAACACGGTTGCCTCGGCCACCTGGGGGCAATGTTCCCTCTAATTTTCTGTAGGCTGTGTGCGCATAAAATATCAGCTGTGCAGCTTTTGAAGGAAGGTTAAATTTTTGTGCGCCACATAATGACACTGAGTTATATACTTTAAAATTTGACTACATGTCAGAATACAGTATGTACACCACATTGATTTTAATCAAATTAAATGAAAATAGACGATTACTAAATGAAGCAGAAAATTTCTAGTAATTACAATCACAACTTTTAAATTTTAAGACATCTGTTTTCTATCAGAATCAGAACTGTAATTTTTGTGCGCTCTGTTGTAAAGTATGTGCGCTCGCTTGGCGAGGTGTGTGCGCGCGCACATGCGCACAGCTTAGAGGGAACAGTGCCTGGGGGCTATCAGAATCATTGAGGCCCTGTCCTTGAGGACTTTGAACAGTGTTTGGGACACTAGTGGCGTGGGAGGAAACGCATACAGTAGGCCTTGGGACAACGGAATCAGAAACGCATCCGCTGCTACTCTGAGAGGATGCGGTTGTCTGGAACAGAATCTCGGGAGTTGCCGGTTCAGAGGACTGGCGAAAAGATCCATGGTGGGGAGGCCCCACCTGAAAAAGATCTGCTGAACCACCAACGGATTCAATCTCCATTCGTGTGGTTGCAGGATCCTGCTCAGTCTGTCCGCCAGGTAATTTTCTTGACCTGGGAGGTAGACAGCCTTGAGGAGGATTCCGTGATTGATGGCCCAAGAGCACAGCCGTTGTGCCTCCTGAAAGAGAAGGAAGGAGCCTGTGCCTCCTTGTTTGTTCACGTAGAACATGGCAACTTGATTGTCCGTCTGGACCAGTACAGACTGGTGAGATGTGAGGTGGGAGAAGGCTCTCAGAGCTAGGCATATCGCCCGTAGCTCCAGGAAGTTTATCTGCTGAGCAGCCTCCCAAGGGGTCCAGAGACCCTGAGTACATGCCCCTTGGCAATGTGCTCCCCAACCTAGAAGAGAAGCATCTGTCGTCAGCACTTGAGAATGCGGAGGGGATTGAAAACCCACTCCGAGTACCAGATTTGGAAGATGAAGCCACCATTGCAGAGAGGAGACGAGCAGGGCGGATATTCGTACTGAGTCTGCAAGGCTCCCTGTGGCTTGATGCCACTGAGTTCAAAGGCTCCACTGAGCAGGCCGCATGTGCAGGCGGGCATTGGGGGTTACATGAACCGTGGAAGCCATATGGCTGAGAAGTCTCAGGAATTGCCTGGCGGAGACCAGGGAATTGCTGTGAAACTGCCTGGCTAGATCCATCAACCTGTGGACTCTATCCATTGGCAGAAAAGCCTTCGCCTGAAGAGTGTCCAGCCTTGCTCCTATGAATTCTAAGTTCTGGGACGGGAGCAAAGTGGACTTTGCGAAGTTTATGACAAACCCCAAGTGCTAAAGCAGAGCCACAGTGCGAAGGGTGGCTTGACTGGCCTCCTGGGAAGACTGGCCCCTTATGAGCCAGTCATCCAGGTATGGAAACACAAAAAGACCTTGAAGCCTCAGGTAGGCCGCCACCACCGCCAGGCACTTGGTGAACACCCTGGGAGCGGAGGTTAGGCCAAAGGGTAGTACTCTGTACTGGTAGTGGTTTCCCCCCACAACAAATCTGAGATATTGCCTGTGGTCTGGATGAATAAGGATGTGAGTATAAGCATCCTTTAGATCTAAGGAGCATAGCCAATCTCCCTGCTGGAGGTAGGGCAGCAGGATTCCAAGGGTAAATATCTTGAACTTTTCCCTCTCCAGGAACTTGTTGAGGTTTCGCAAGTCTAGGATGGGTCTGAGGCCTCCTGTTCTTTTTGGTACCAGAAAGTACCTGGAATAAAAGTCGTGACCTCTCAGGTGGTGGGGCACCGGTTCCACAGCCTGTTCCTTTAGCAGACTTGCTAACTCCTGAAGGAGTAGGTCCCTGTGCAGAGGGAGCCTTGGAGGCTCCCCTGGAAAATAGGAGGGAGGTACCTGGTGAAAATGGAGAAGATAGCCCTTTTGGACTATATGGAGCACCCAGGTATCTGATGTGACGGCTGACCACCTGTGGGCAAAGTGGGCCAACCGGCCTCCTGTGCTGATGTGAGCCAGTGGAGGAGAAGAGGCTATGCCTTCTGAGTCAAAACCCCCCACCCTGCTGAGCAGGGGCCGGTGTTGGTGGCTTGGGGGCCTTCTGCCTACGGGGCCCATGACCCTGCCCCTTGGCCTGCTGACCCTGTTGGGGAGCTGCAGAGGCCTGATAATGAGGGTATTGTTTATAGGCAGATGACTTCCTCGGGTAAAATGTCTTTTTTCCCGAGCCCTTCTTTTTCTGAGAAGGGGCAGAGGTTTTTCTGGACAGCCTAGTCTGGGTCAGAGTCTCGGTCTCGAGTTCTGCAGCCTTTTCAGCCATGGGCTTGCCAAAGAGGTTTTCACCTTGGCAGGAGACATCGACCAATTTGTCCTGTACCCATGGCTCGAGATCGGATGACTGTAGCCAAGTCTGTCGGCGGGCACCGATGCCGGCCCCGGCTACTCAGGCTGAAGCCTCGAAGCCATCGTAGGCTACTCGAGAGATAAACTTCGAGCACTCTCGAATAGCAGTGGACAAGGCCTGGAACCTCTGCAAAGGTTCCTCAGAGAGACCAGCAGAGAACCTGGCAATCTCCTTTGCCAGGTCTCGGAGATACATGCCCATGTAGAGCTGGTATGTCTGGACACGGCAAGCAAGCATAGAGCCCTGGAAGCACTTCTTACCAAGGGCATCCAGGTTCCGGGCCTCCCGGCCGGGAGACAACAAGGAGTGCATCTTCTGACTTTTCAGTCGATGCATGGCCGATTCCACAACCATGGAGTGGTGCGGTAATTGTGCCTTTTGGAACCCGGGGCTCTTGCGGACCCGATAGATGGAATCGACCCGCTTGCTCAACACCGGCGTAGAGGCCGGGGTCTCCCACATGCGGAAGAGCAGCCGCTCCAGCATCGGAGGAACCGGTACAGTAAAGGCCTCCTTCGGGGGAGAGTCATACTGGAGGGCCTCGAGCTCCTCGGCTCCTCCGGTAGTGATCGTCTCCGAGGTTCGGACTCCGGCGAGTCCGATGGGACACACCGAGTCTGATAGGTGTCGGGTGACTCTTCGTCCTCCATCTCCCAGCCCGACTCCTCGGAGGAGGTATTGAGCGGCTCCGGTCGGGCGGGCACCGATGCCCTCCGCCCCGACGTCGAGGGTACCGTCGTCGACGACCTCGGTCCCGAATGGGAGGCCGAGGGAGACCGTGGCCGAGGATCGACTTGAGCCCGCATGGACTCGAGGATCGGCTCGGCCTCCGGGGTCGACTTGGACGTCAATGTCCCGGTGGTCGGGGCAGATGCCAAGGTCTTCAACCTGAGTCCGAGCTCAGGAGACCCAGCAGCCCCCAGGTTAAACACCGTGACTCTTCTTTTTTTTTTTCATATTTATTTTTATTAAGATTTTTAACTGACAATTATCAGAATAAAGAAACAACGGAAATACAAGACAATTCCGTAATAATTTATACAGGAAAAAACAAAAATCAAAAAGCTACTTTAGCCCACATCTCGGAGATACTAGACCACTAGTAATAGTGAAGAAAACCTAACCAGAAAAGCCCTGCAACAAGGGCAAGTCTGGCTAACACATTACCCCAGCCTATGACCCTCTCACCCCACCAGGAAAATGAATAAAACAAGAAAGTATGAAAGAAAAGGAGCCATCATTCCTTCTCCCTGTCAGAGATCCATTTCTCCAAGTCAGAAGAAGACAAAAAGACAAATTTATCCTGGCCTAAAGAAATTAAACATTTGCATGGATAACGTAAAAAGAAACTAGCACCAAGAGCTAACACTCTAGGTTTATAAGCTAGAAAAGTTTTCCTACGAATTTGGGTTTGGCGAGATACATCTGGAAACATAAGATACCCTGTCACCACAGAACAGGGTTTCTCTTCTCCTGAAGTATGCTTTAAGAATATAAATTTTATCAGTATCCGAGGACAGGGTAACTAATAAAGTAGCCTTAGTTGAGATAACATCTTGTGTGTCCTCCAAAAGGGCGGTCAAGTTAAAATTATTTAGCTCTTCCAAAAACAGCCAATTCACCATAAATATTAGATGTAACAACTTTAGTAGGAATATAACAACATTTTGTTAAATCTAAAGACTCAGCATTAGGTAATAACAACACATCCTTCAAGTATTTCCTAAAGAGAATTATAGGAGAAAGCAACGATATACAGGGAAAATTAAGCAACCACAGATTCTTACTCCGTAATAAATTCTCTACGTTTTCAACTTTCTGATGCAACGCAGAACTATCTATCAAACTATTAGTTTGGAACAAAGAGAATGATTTAACTTGAGTATCCATAGTTAAAAGACCAGAAGTGAGACTGTCCACCTGGGAATCTAAACTTTGAAACTTTACAATCGCATCATTGGTAAATTGGCAGAGTGAGGGAACTGTCTCAATTAAGATCCGTTCGGTACGTTTAACCACTTGCCAAATATCCAGCAACAAAATTGGAGAAGACTGAAGATTACCACAAGAGGGAGCAGGCTCCTTCCAATCCACAGCTTTAAGACGACCAGAACCAACAACAGATTTCGAACAGGGCGGAGGTACTTCAGATAGTTCCAAAAAGCCTGGCGGGAGTGGAGGGGTACGCTCAACAGAGCTAAGGCTAGCCCCCTCAACAAAGGGAGCAGGAAGAGCAGTACCTGATTTCACTGCGACTGGTGTTGATATCACGTATTTATCCACAGGACCCTCTGCAGACTCCACTGTAGTGGGCTTCTTCTTTCGCTTCACCTCCTAATCGGCTCCTAAGGGGCTCACAAGGGGCCTGTTGATCCCCTTTCGATACGCACCTTAGGATACGCCCACCACAGGTGCCGACGGCAGGCGCCGTACTATACACCACACCACTTTTATTGGGGCCTTGGATGACGTCAGGGTAGCTGCCCCACACGAGCCGGCAGACTCCAGGCACCAGCTGCACTCACCCCCTCCGCGGGAGAAACAGGTTACAGGCAATCACTCCCAGCGAAAGCAGTCTCCCGGGTCTTTTATCAGGGCCTTGGATGACGTCAGGGTAGCTGCCCCACACGAGCCGGCAGACTCCAGGCACCAGCTGCACTCACTCCCTCCGCGGGAGAAACAGGTTACAGGCAATCACTTCCCACACTGTGACTCTTCTAACCTTTCCACTTGTGGACTGCTGTTCTACACTCAATAACTACTGGCTCCTCTAAGCAGCTGTCTAAGCTTTTGAAAATAAGGATAATTCACTCGTATGAAGCAGCATGGCGTGACTCGATGAACTCGAGTGCCTGCAGAAGATCGAGGACAGACTTTGGGTAGCTGACCAAGAAACCCAATCCTTCTAACAGAAGGATTGTGTGCGAGGTTGCTTGCCGGGTTTCCTCGACCGAGGATAACGTAATGAGAAAGTCATCGAGGTAGGGAAAGACTGGCACGCTCTGACGCCTGAGACAGGCGGCGACCACAGAGGCGCATTTCGTGAAGACTCGTGGGATGGACACGAGGTCGAAGGGGAGCACCCTGTACTGGAAGTGCTCTCCCCGCACCCTGAAGCGCAGGTACTGCCTGTGCTGGGGGTGGATTAAATGTGGGCGTAAGCGTCCTTTAGCTCCAAGGAACATAGCCAATCGCCCTGCCGGAGGAAGGGCAGCAGAACGCCAAGGGATAAAATTTTGAACTTCTCCCGTACCAACAACGTGTTCAACATTCGGAGGTTGAGGATGGGCCTCAGACCCCCTGTTTTCTTCAGGACAAGGAATAGAAGCCCTGACCTCGAAGGTGCAGAGGGACCTTCTTGACGGCCCATTGGTTGAGGAGAGAGAGTACTGTAGTTCCTAATGCAGGAAAACCTGGTGCGCGGGCAGTCGAGGAGGCTCCGCTGGGGAGGTGAAAGCCTGTCGAAGCGAAGGCAATAGCCATTTCGGACGACCTGGAGAACCAAGGTGTCCAAGGTGATGGAAGCCGACAAAGGGACAAAAGAAGACAGGCGTCACCTCACTGGCTGCTGTGTCGCCGGAGTGCGAGGGGCTATGCCAAGGGCATCAAAACTCCTGTGCAGGTTGTGGTGGAGCCAGGGTCTTGGCTTTTGGCCCTTTCGGCTTGCGATGTCCTTGGCCAGACTTACCCTGTGCTGGAGTGGTCGGTGTGGGGGTAGTCGGGTACGGTGGGTAGTCATCGTACTGAAGACCTTTCCTCGGAAAGAAAGGATTTTTGGCCTGTTGCTTTTTCCGGGGCAGAGTGGAGGTCTTGCGCGAGAGACGGGTTCTGGTGACGAACTCAGTCTTTATCTCCGCATCCTTATTCTCCATCGGTTTGCCGAAGAGCTCCTCGCCGAGGCAGGAGATGTCCAGGAGCTTTTCCTGCAAACACTGCTCCAAATCAGACAATTGGAGCTATGCCTGGCAGTGGGCCCCAATTCCCGCAGCTGCCACCCGAGCCAATGACTCAAATCCATCGTAGGCGGCTTGGGAGAGGTATTTTGAGCAGTCTGCGACGGACTTCAACAGAGTACTGAACCTATTGAGGGGCTCACCCTTGAGGCCTGCGGAGAAACCTCCGAGCTCCTTGGCTAAGTCACGCAAGAACATGCCCATGTACAGTTGGTATGCTTGAATGCGACAAGATAGCATGGAGCCTTGGTAGACTTTGCAGCCCAGGGCATCAAGGGCTCTCGACTCTAGGTCCGGAGGCACCGATGAGTGTGATTTCGGGCTCTTCAGTTTCCTCATGGCCGACTCCACCACCATAGAGGTGTGGAGAAGTTGGGTCTTTCTGAACCCCGGGCCACGCTGTACCTTGTACATAGTATCAAGGCGCTTGCTCATGATGGGGACATGTGGAGCAGCAGCTGTGACAAAATAGAAGGGAACAGAACAGTGAGAGATTTCCTAGGCAGGGACTCATACTGAAGAATGTCAAGTTCTTCAGCTCGAGGGTCCTCCTCGGCCTGAGTGGCCAGGTTAAGAGCCTATGCCATATCCCAGACGAACACCAGGAAGGTGGTGTCCTCAGGTGGTGAGCGCCGCTGGAACGCGGGTGGGGAGGGGTCCGACAGAAGATCCCGGTGAGTACGGGTTTCCGGGGAGGTATCCCCATTGGACTCCCAATCCGATAACTCGGTCGAGGAGTTCGAGCCGCGCAGATTACCCTGTCCAGCGACCCGGGGCCCGTTTGGAGACGGCGGCCCTGGAAGATCTCGCCTCTGAAGATCAGGAGGACGAGCGAGACCGACGTCAAGGACCCTCAGAGGCCCGCGGTGAGTGTCCGTAAGCAACATGTTCCTAGAGCATCTATCGCATTTTTTGAAGCCGGTGGCCATAGGGGCAAAAATGGCCCCCGCAAGGTCGAAGACCCACAGGGCCAGCAGTTAGGGAAAGAAAAGGGCGCAAAGCCCGTTAGCAAAAAAGGTGAAGAAAAAAACTGTCCCCTAAGAGCTCTAAGAAGATAGAGCAGGAAAAGGACAGGTTGAGGACCAGTGCAACCGGAAAATAGAAGGCCAGTAGACCAAAAACAAAAGACTTTTTCCGAGGGATGAGGATGTGCGGAGAAAGGGAGACTGAGCAAGATGGCACCCTTGGGCGGGAAGAGGACCACGCATGCGTAGTAGCAATCCGAAAGGCTTTCTTTGAAAGCTGGGGAATTGCTCCGCGCGGGCTCCATTGGTGCCGACCTCACCCATAAGTGAGGACTGACTTCCTGCTTGTTCCTGGAGAATGCAAGCTAAATAGAACTGTTGGAGTCAAGGCAATATCTGGAAAAGCAAGAAAAATCTCCGATATAACTGCCCAGAAACTGGTCAGATCTGCAAAACAGAACCCATAGATTACTACAACCGACTTATTGAAAAGTTTTAGCTAACAATGAAAACGTCGCCCACAGCAGGGAGTTACATACACAATGATGCAAGGGAGAGTTTTGGAAGAAAATATTTTCTAGGATATCATCATGAAAGTCATCATCTAAAGTATAGAAAAGAAAGCATTGATAAGCTTGAAATTTTGAAACAAAGGACCGGACTGATGAAACTGAACTGTTTGGACACAACCACACAAGACAGAGTTGGGGGAAAAAGGTAAAAAATTTGAACATCACACTTTGGCAACATTAAACACAGAAGTAATCTATTATGCTTTGTGGCTGTGTGGAAGGCAATGGTACAGGAAATATTGTGTGGGTGAATGGAATCTGTTAAATAATACATATTAGATGCTAATGTCCAATAACCAGGGAAGAAACTGAAGATGAAGAGAAGTTGGATATTTCAGCATTCAGCATGACACTGATCTGAAACATACTTCAAAATCAATCATGAAATACTTATAGGAAAGAAAGATGAAGGTTTTGGAATGGCTTTTAGTCTCCAAGCATGAACTGAAAATCTGCAAGATCTCAAATATGCAGTGCATACAGGGAGAAATAAAAATATTTTGGAGACAAAGAGTGGGAAAAAGTCCAAAAGCAATAACAATTGGAACTTAGGGACGTTCTAGCAGCTCCACTGATTGACCTTTTCAATGCCTCTTTGGAGTTGGGAGTGGTGCCAGAGAACTGGTGAGAGGCACATGTGGTCCCTTTACACAAAAACAGAGGGATGTGGTTGAAAACTACAGGCTGGTTAGTTTAACCTCGGTGGTGAGTAAATTATTGGAAACGCTGCTAAAACAGTGAGATTCCTAGAGTCCAATGGATTACCGGATCTGAGGCAGTATGGATTCACCAGGCAGGTCTTGTCAGACAAATCTGATTGATTTCTTTGACTGGGTGACCAGGGAGTTGGACCGAGGGAAAGCCCTAGATGTGGGGTATTTAGATTTCAGTAAAGCCTCTAACACCATTCTGCACAGGCAACTTATAAACAAACTGAGCACCCTAGGATGGACCCTAAAGTTACTGAGTGGGTTAGAAATTGGTTGAGTGGAAGGCGACAGAGTAAAGATAAATGGAGCTCACTCTGAGTAGGAGATTACCAGTGGAGTGCCGCAAGGATCTGTCCTTGGTCCGATTCTTTTTAACATCTTTGTTAGTGATATTGCCTTAGAGCTGTCAGGTAAGGTCTGCCTCTTTGCAGATAACAAAATCTGCAATAGAGTGGACACCCAGGAAGGAGTAGATATTATGAGGAGGGATCTAGCTAAGCTTAATGAATGGTCTAGAATTTGGCAGCTAAGATTTAATGCTAAAAAATGCAGGGTCAGGTATTTGGGCTGCAACAATCTAAGGGAGCGGTACAGTGTAGGGGGTGAAAGCATAGTTACTCACCTGTAACAGGTGTGCTCCGGGGACAGCAGGAATCAGTCCTCACATATGGGTGATGTCGGCGCAGACGGGGCCCTTGTACGGAGCAAATCCCCAGCTTTCAGAGAAAGCCCTTGGCAGTTGCCATCACGCATGCATGGTCCCCTTCCCGCCCAAGGGTGCCATCTTGCTCAGTCAAATGACATGGCTAAAAAGACGGCAAAAAAGAACAAAATATAATAATAATAATAGGACTGCAACACCAAGGGGAGGAGGGAGGGTCGTGAGGACTGATTCCTGCTGTCTCCGGAGAACACCTGTAACTATGCTTTTTCTGGGAACAATCAGGAAGTCAGTCCTCACATATGGGACTCCCCAGCTATAGGCTACCGAGAACCCACAGCTGAAAAATAGGCTCGCTCTACGAGAGCCGCAAGCAGACACAATAGAAATCTAACTAAGACAATAGCACTCCGGTAGCCTGACACAGAAGGGTCGGAGGGCAGGAGTTGCCTAGACCTCGAAAAGGTTATGGAGTATAGCTTGGCCGGAAGCACTGTCCCGTCGGGACTCCAATCCAGGCAATAATGGGTTGCAAAAGTCAAACCCGAAGACCAGGTGGCAGCCCGGCAGATGTCTGCCAGTGGAACAGAGAGGACATGAGCCACTGATGCCGCCATGGCCCTGACCCGATGGGCTGTAACACAACCCTCCATCGGAAGCTTGGCTGCCCTGTACGCCCAGGCAATACAGTCTGCTACCCAGGTGGACAGCGTACACTTGGAAAGAGCTATCCCCAGCTTACTGGAGTCATAGGATACGAAGAACTGAGAAGCCTTTCTATGCGCTTGTGTATGCTGGATATAGAAGGCCAGTAAAGGGTATGCAGTACAGTCTCTGCCCAACTGGCATGCGGCCTGGGAAAAAAGGTAGGCAGCACCACCTCCTGGTTGAGGAGGAACGAGGAGACTACTTTCGGAAGGAACTTGGGATGTGTGCAATGCACCACCCGGTTCCTTTAGAACCTGGGGTAAGGCCTTTCTGACACTAGGGCCTGAAGCTCACTCACCCGCCGAGCCGACGTGAGTGCCACTAAGAAAACCACCTTCCAAGAGAGGTAGCAGAGATGGCAGGTCGCCATCGGCTCAAAGGGTGGCCAAATAAGCTGCCCTAAAACCACATTCAGATTCCACTCAATCGACGGAGGGCAAACCGGAGGTTTCAAAAGAAGCAGGCCTCTCAAAAACCGAGAAACCAAGGGATGGGCAGAGAAGGGCTTCTCCTCCACTAGGAAGTAGTTTGCCGCAAGGGCACTGAGGTGCACTCTGACAGAGTTGGACTTGAGGTCCAAATCCGAGAGGTGGAGAAGGTACTGTAAAACCACTCCAAACTGGCAGGAGAAAAGATCCACACCCTTCCCCTTGCACCAAGCCGCAAACCTTAGTCACTTCAAGGCGTAGGCCCGTCTAGTCAACGGCCTCCCTGAGGCCAGCAATACCTCTTCACTATCTTTTGGAAAAGGGAGAGGAGCGAGCATCACTCTTTCAGCAGCCACGCCATTAGGTTGAGGGAGCTGAGGTTGGGGTGCAGGAGAACGCCCCCCTCCTGGGACAGGAGGCTTGGGGAGGACCCCAGGGGAATGGGGGCCTCCACCGCTAGCTGAAGCGGAAACCAGGGTTGCCTTGGCCACCGCGAGGCTACAAGGATGACCGAGGCCTTGTCCTGGAGGATCTTGAACAGAGTCTTGGCCACCAGAGGCGTTGGATGAAACGCATACAGGAGACCCACAGACCATGATATTAGAAAAGCATCGGTGGCCACTTTGTGCAGGTGTGGCTGCCAGGAGCAAAACCAGGGCAACTGGTGATTGGCCAGACTCGCAAATAAGTCCATCACTGGCTGTCCCCAGGTTTGGAAAAGCCAATTGACTACCCTACAGTCCAATTGCCACTCGTGAGGCTGGAGAATCCTGCTTAGCCTGTCGGTTAACCAGTTGTCCTGGCCTGGCAGGTAGACGGCCCGCAGATGAATGCCATGTCGGGCTGCAAATGAGCACAGATCCAGGGTTTCCTGACATAGGAGACGGGACCCGTGCCACCCTGCTTGTTCACATAGAACATGGCTGTCTGTCTGTACCAAGACAAGTTCGTGGACCAGGATCTGCCTGAAAACTTCCAGGGCCAGGCGAATGGCACAGAGCTCCAAGAAATTGATCTATTGTGTTCTCTCGCTCGGGGACCACACTTCCTGAGTACGGAAACCCTGTCAATGGGCCCCCCAGCCCAGCAGGGACATATCTGTGGTAAGGATCCTCGTGTGTAGAGAAGCCTGGAAAGGCATTCCCGCCTCCAAGTGAAGTGGCTGAAGCCACCAGTCCAGGGACCATACCAGCCGCCTGGATACTGTGACCACTGGTCTCTGAGGCACCACTGAGCAGTCCGCATGTGGAGGCGGGCATCTGGGGTCACATGGACCGTGAAGAAATTGTCTTGCTGACACTACAGACCTGCGACTCACCTGATCTGCCAAAGCCAGAAGCCTGCTTGCCCTGTCTGCTCTTACTTGAAGTGTGTTGAGTCTGGCCCCAATGAACAACAGCTGCTGAGTTGGAGCAAGGCTGGACTTGCGGTAGTTGATTACAAACCCTAGATGCTGCAGTACCTGGATGGTTCCAGACATGGCCTGGTGGACTTCGCTGGCTGAAGTGTCTCTGATGAGCCAGTTGTCTAGGGAGGGGAAGACAAAGACCCTTTGGAGCCTGAGGAAGGCAGCCACCACTGCCAAGCACTATGTGAATACTCTGGGGGCCGAGGCCAGACCAAAGGGAAGTACCCTGTACTGATAGTGATTGCCCCCCACCAAAAAGTGCAGATACTGCCTGTGGTCTGGTGTATTAGGATGTGCGTATATGCATCTTTTAGGTCTAAGGAGCACAGCCAGTCTCCCTGGCGGGAGGTAAGGCAGCAATATTCCAAAGGAGAGCATCTTGAACTTCTCCCACACCAAAAACTTGTTTAGTTTGTGCAGGTCGAGGATGGGCCTGAGGCCTCCTGTTCTCTTTGGCACTAGAAAGTACCTAGAGTAGAAGCTCTTCCCTTGCAGGTGGTGGGGCACAGATTCTACCGCCAGATCCTCCAGAAGACCCGCCAACTCCTTCAGAAGAAGGTCCCAGTGAAGGGGAGACCTGAGGGGCTCTCTCGGGAAGTAAGGAGGAGGCACCTGGGCTAGTTAAAGAAGGTAGCCCTCCCGAACCACCTGTAAGGCGCAGGCATCGGTGGTAAGGCTGTCCACCTGTGGGCATACAGGGCAAGGCTGTCCACCTGTGGGCATACAGGGCAAGCCTGCCTCCTGTGATCTTCCTGGCTCCTGTGGGAAGAGGGGCCATGCTGTAGGAGTCAAAAGCCACTGCCAGGCTGTGCCTGGGGTTTGGGGGCTTTCTGCTTATGTGGGCCATGCCCCTGTCCCTTGGCCTGCTGCCCCTGTTGGGGAGCAGGGGAGGCCTGAAAATGGGGGCAGCTTTGGTAAGCAGCACCCTTCCTCGGGTAAAGCGTAGTTACTCACCTGTAACAGGTGATCTCTGGGAACAGCAGGAATTTAGTCTTCACATATGGGTATCGTTGGTACCGACGGAGCCTGCGCAGGAATGCTCCCCAGCGTCCAATAGGAAAGTTTTTGGGAGCATCCCACAGCGCCTGCGTGCTGCCTTCCCGCCTTTCCAACTGTCCCTCTCCAGTTGAGTTTATAGCTGAGAGAGAGAGAGAGAGAGAGAAACTCCTAGGGGAGGTGGGGAGGTTGTGAAGACTAAATTCCTGCTGTTCCTGGAGATCATCTGTTACAGGTGAGTAACTACGCTATCTCCAGGAACAAGCAGGAATGTAGTCTTCACAAATGGGGACTCCCTAGCTGCAGATGCCAGGGAGATGGCCCCAGGAAGTTGTCAGCCCTTGTGAAAGGGCCCCATTTCCCCCCATGGATCTCTGGCAACTTACCAGGGACGGTGGGTAGGAGTTGATTAAGTCTGAAAAAGGTGTTGAAGAACAGCTTGGCCAAACAAGGCATCCTGGCGGGAGTCCTTGTCTAAGCAGTAGTGGGCTGTAAAGGTATGTACTGAAGCCCAAGTAGCTGCTCGACAGATGTCGTCGATAGACACAGAGTGAAGATGAGCCATTGAGGCTGCCATGGCTCTTACATTGTGAGCGGTGACATGGCCTTCAAGAGGAAGGTTCTTACTCTCATAGGCAAAGGATATGCACTGTCAGGATCCAGTTGGACAGTGTTCTTTTGGAAACTGGAAGTCCCAAATGACTAGGATCAAAAGCAACAAAGAGTTGAGATTTTCTATGTTGCTGTGTCCTTTGCAAGTAAAAGGCCAAAGCTCTTTTACAGTCCAAGTTATGAAGGTTCCTTTCTGCACTGGAGGCAACATGAGGCCTTGGAAAGCATACAGGAAGGTAAACCGCTTGGTTTAAATGTATAAAGTGTGGATGAGTCCTAAGAACTATCTTATCATGGTGGAACCTTGTATAAGGAGGATCAGCCACTAACGCGATGTGCTGATGTGATTGCAATGAGGGAGATGACTTTCCAGGAAAGGAATTTAAAAGATGCAGTGGCTAATGGTTTAAAGGGCGGTTTCATGAGCTGCCCGAGAACCAGATTTAAGTCCCATGCCACCGGTGGTGGCTTAATGGGAGGCTTTGTTAAAAGAAGGCCTCTCGTAAATCTCGCTATGAGAGGATGAGAGGAAATAGATTGTCCACTTAGAGACTTGTAAGAAGCTGCAATAACACTAAGATAGACTCTTACTGAATTTGTCTTGAGACCTACATTTGACAAATGAAGGAGATACTCCAGTATCGATTCCAGAGGTATCACAAGAGGGTTAAGATCCTTCTGCGAGCACCATATGGTAAACCTTTTCCACTTAAAGGCATATGAGCATCTTGTGGAGGGTTTCCTAGAAGCATGAAGGATATCCTTTACCTGTTGGGAAAGGTTAAGATCCTGAAGCTCGGAGTGTGTCTTTTTTCCTGATTATAACTGAGCCGTGCTGTGAGAGGGGCTGCCTGGACAGTGCCGGTGAGCACTGGAGGACACGTGATCCGTTGGGCTATTTAAATCCTGCCCCCACCGCGGGAAGTCGAGTGTGTCTTCTTTCCTGATTATACCTGAGCCGTGCAGTGAGAGGGGCTGCCTGGACCGTGCCGGTGAGCACTGGAGGACACGTGATCCGTTGGGCTATTTAAATCCTGCCCCCACCGCGGGAAGTCAAGTGTGTCTTCTTTCCTGATTATACCTGAGCCGTGCTGTGAGAGGGGCTGCCTGGACCGTGCCGGTGAGCACTGGAGGACACATGACCCGTTGGGCTATTTAAATCCTGCCCACACCGCGGGACGCGCACCGCGGGCACGTGCCCGGGGGAGCGTGCTCCGAAGGGGCGTGGCCAAAGGGGCAGACCTGCCCCTTTGGCGCCCCTTTGGAGCCTGGAGGAGCTTAGAGGAGCATTAATACCAGGCTGTTCTATCGCTGCTAATGGGGAAACGTAAAAAGAAAGTTTTTCCTGTTACTTCGACTGGTAAGTCGACAAAGGTGGTCGGGCCTATGGACAGCCATCTTAAGTCCATGGCTCCTCCCCCTGTAGTTAATTCTTCGATAGATTCCTCTAGTACAGCCAGTCCTGGTTTGCTCAGTTTGTCTCCTGATCCGCGTAGGGTTTTATCTCCACCCAGTATGGAGTCCCAGCATTCGGCCTCCAAGTTAGAGGAGGGTAGTCTCTCCTGGTCCGATAAAACTTTCTGACTCTTTTTTGAGATTGAACTCTTTAAGTAAGTTTTTACCTTCACCCATTGAATTTATTTCAATTTCTGATAATGTTACCCCTCCGAAGGACGTGTCGCTTCAGGATATCTGGCAGATAGTCTCTTGTACTGAGATATCTTTGAAGTCTTCATTGGCGAAAATTTCCCAGTTTACTAAAGAGACTGTTGAGTCATTGACTGAGCACCATGATAGATTGGTAATCTTAGAGTCTACTAAATCTAAGATGGAGACTCAACTTTCTACTATGTAAGGAGTTTTAACATCTTCTATTCAGGACTCTTTGATTTTACATCGTCAGGATGAACTTCTTGAAAATGCTTTACGAATGAAGAATCTTCGTATGTTGAACTTCCCCCGTACCCATTACCTATCTCCACAAATATTGCTCTCTAAATATCTGAAAGATGTTTTGAAAATTTCTAATCCTGATTCTATATTTGTATCTAAATTATACTATTTACCTACTGGTATTAGAGAGCGTTTGGTTGTAGATCCAGAGGTGGGCAATGTTGTATCGGGGGAAATAGATCAATTATCCGTTAAAAGCTTAAATCTTTCTGTTTTCTTGGAAACTTCAATAGAGGAGATACCTACTCGTGCTACCTTGTTGGTATCCTTTGCGCTGGAGAAAGATAAAGATATGATTCTTAGATCTTACTTTAAGAATAGGCATGAAAAATTCTTCGGACAGACGATACAAGTATTTCCCGACGTGAGCTGCAGTACTTAAATGAGGAGGAAAGCTTTTTTAGCGCTTCGCCCTCGTGTCGAGGCGCTCGGAGACTCCTTCTCATTGAAATTTCCTTGTAAGTGTGTAATTGCTCATAAGGGAAAGTCATTTATTTTTTTTGATTCCTCTTAGTTGGAGGTTTTTTTACAAGGATCAGTTTGAGGGTTTTGTTATTAGTTGCTTTTTATTGTTCCTGGGACACCTGCTTAGTCAAAGGGGATTGTTTATATTTCTGGCTCCTCATTGCAGGGATTTTTTAGTTTTGTTCTGTATCACACTCCATTTAGTGGGCTAGATTTGTAATGTTAATACTGTTCAAATATTGTATTTCTGTTCTGACGATTTCCTGTATTTCCTTGTTTTTCCTCAATAAAAGGATTTAAACTAAAAAAAAAAAAAAAAAAAAAAAAAAAAGATCCTGAAGCTCTAGGCTTTCAGCAACCAGGCTCTGAGATGCAGAGACTGGGGATTGAGATGCCACAGCATCCCGACCTCTTGGGAGAGAAGATCTGGAGCGGATCCCAACTCCAGAGGCGGAGTTTGAGAGAGATGTAGGAGCAGAGGGTACCACGTTTGCCGTGGCCAACATGGAGCTATGAGGATCATATGACCTCTGTCTCTCTGAAGCTTGAATAGGGTTTTGGGGATGAGGGGAATGGGTGGAAAGGCATATAGGAAGTCCTGACCCCAGTGAAGGAGGAAGGCGTCCCTTGCCTGACAACCTCGAGCCGGAACTCTGGAACAGAACTGGGGAAATTTGGCCTTCAGCGGACTTGCGAAGAGGTCTACGTCCGGGGCTCCCCAAATCTGAAATATTTGAGCAACCTGGTCTGCATGGAGAGACCATTCATGTGGAAACAGAACTCGACTGAGTCTGTCTGCCCAAGAATTTTGAATGCCTGGAAGATACACAGCAAGGAGATGAATTTGATGCTCTCTGGCGAGAGCCCATAGTTGCAAAGCTTCGTTGCATAGCGACAGAGAGCCTGTTCCGCCCTGCTTGTTCAGATAGAACATGGCTATCTGATTGCCCGTTTGAACTAGGACTGTCTTGTAGCTGAGCTGGGTGTGAAATACTCGAAGGGCAAGGAAGATTGCTCTGAGCTCCAGGAGGTTGATGTGAAGACAGGCCTCCTGTGGAGTCCAGGTACCCTGGGTAGAGAGATCGTGCAGGTGTGCTTCCCATCCCACCTGTGAAGCATCTGTTGTTAGGGTGGCTTGGGATATTGGTTGCTGGAAAGGATAGCCCACCAGAAGGTTTCTGGGTGATTGCCACCATTGGAGGGACGAAATAAGATGGTCTGAGTTTGTTATTTTGCCAGACAGGCAACCTGAGTCCACTGAGTGGATAAAGTCCACTGGGCTGCTCACATATGGAGGCGAGCATAAGGAACCACATGCACGGTGGATGCCATGTGGCCTAGCAATTGTAGCATTTCCCGAGCAGTGAGACAAGGTTTGAGCACTGCTTGGGAAGCTAGTTGTACTATGCGAAGACAACGGGGCTGCGGAAGGAAAGCCCTTGTCTGTCTGGTATCCAGATGAGCTCCTATGAACGCTAGGGACTGAGTGGGAGCAAGATTGGATTTTGGGAGGTTTATGACCAGTCCCAAACACTGAAGGATTCGCATTGTGCGAGATAGAGCAGAGCTGACTTCTGGCACTGTAGGGGCTCGAATGAGCCAGTTGTCTAAGTAAGGGAAGATGAATATTCCCAGAATGCGAGAAAGAGTAGTTACTCACCTGTAACAGGTGTTCTCCAGGAGCAGCAGGAATCAGTCCTCACATATGGGTGACGTCGACGCTGACGGAACCCCCATGCGGAGCATTTCCCCAGCTTTCAAAGAAAGCCTTTGGGAATGCAGGCATGCATGCGCGGTCCCCTTCCCGCCCAAAGGTGCCATCTTGCTCAGTCTAGTGACATAGCTAAAAGACAGCACGAAAAAAGAAAATGAACTATATACAACTGCAACTCCAAGGGGAGGAGGGAGGGTCGTGAGGACTGATTCCTGCTGCTCCTGGAGAACACCTGTTACAGGTGAGTAACTACTCTTTCTCCAGGACCAAGCAGGAAGTCAGTCCTCACATATGGGTGACTCCCTAGCTCTGGGTTACCAGGAACCCAGGCTGAAAAATAGAGCACCCTCTAGAGCCTCAGCAACTGTGAGAGAATCTTCTTGGAGACCACACCTGAACGGTAGCCCAACACCAGGGCCGGAGGGTAGGAGTTGCCTAAACCTCAAAGAGATTACGGAGTACCGCTTGCCCGAAAGCACTGTCCCTACGGAACTCCCTCTTGAGGCAGTAGTGGTCCGCAAAAGTCTGGCTTGAAGACCAAGTAGCGGCCCGGCAGATGTCTGCCAACGGAACAGAACGGAAGTGAGCTACTGATGCGGCCTTTGCCCTGTCCCGGTGGGCCGTGACTCGACCCTCCAGGGAGAGGCCGGCTGCCCTGTACGCCCAGGCGATACAGTCTGCCACCCAGATGGACAACGTATGCTTAGTGACAGGCAACCCCAATTTATTAGGGTCAAAGGAAATGAAGAGCTGAGAAGCCCTTCTATGCCCCTGCGTACGTTCTAGGTAAAAGGACAGCGCCCTTCTACAATCCAGGGTATGCAAGACAAGTTTCGGCCCTACTGGCGTGCGGCCTGGGAAAGAACGTCGGAAGTACCACCTCCTGGTTGAGGTGGAAGGAGGACACTACCTTGGGAAGGAACTTAGGATGAATCCTCAAGACTACCCTATTCTTATAGAACGTGGTATATGGCCTATCCGAGACCAGGGCCTGAAGCTCACTCACACGCCTAGCCGAGGTGAGTGCCACAAGAAACAACACCTTCCAGGATAGGAAACGTAAGTGGCAGGTAGCCATCGGCTCAAAAGGTGGGCGAGTCAGTTGCTGCAAGACCACATTGAGATCCCACTCAGTGGCCGGTGGACGAATAGGAGGCTTGAGCAGAAGCAGGCCTCTGAGGAAGCGAGACACCAGAGTGTGGCCCGAGAGGGATTGTCCATCCACCGGCGAGTGGTGAGCTGAGAGGGCACTGAGGTGGACCTGGACAGAGTTGGACTGAAGTCCCAGGTTGGACAGGTGGAGCAGGTATTGCAGTACTACCGGGACAGAGGAGGAGAAGGGATCCTCCTGCTGTTGAGAACACCAAGTGGAAAACTTATGCCACTTCAGAGCATAGGCTTTCCGAGTGGAATGCTTCCTGGAGGCCAACACCACCTCTTCAACCTCCTTTGGTAGGAGCAAGGAAGCAAGGACTAGCCTTTCAGCAGCCAGGCCATCAAATTGAGGGATTTGAGGTTGGGATGCAAGAGGGACCCCTGATACTGAGTCAGAAGGTCAGGTTGCAGCCCCAGAGGAAGTGGAGCATCCACCGCCAACTGCAGAAGAAGAGGGAACCACGGCTGCCTGGGCCACCTGGGGGCTATCAGGATCACCGTGGCTCGGTCCTGCTGGATTCTGAATAGAGTCCGGGCCACCAGAGGTGTGGGAGGAAACGCATACAGCAGGCCCTCTGACCAGGGGATCAGGAATGCATCTGCTGCTGCCCTCAGAGGATGCGGTTGTCTGGAACAGAACTTGGATAGTTGCCTGTTCAGCGGACTGGCAAAAAGATCCATGGTTGGAAGTCCCCACTTCAGAAAGATCAGTTGGAATACCCGAGGATCCAACTGCCACTCGTGAGGCTGCAGGAGTCTGCTTAGCCTGTCTGCCAGGTAGTTTTCCTGGCTTGGGAGGTAGACCGCCCTGAGGGTCATGCCCTGATTGATAACCCAGGAGCAGAGAGCTTGTGCTTCCAGGCACAGGAGTCAGGATCCTGTGCCTCCCTGCTTGTTCACGTAGAACATAGCCACCTGGTTGTCCGTCTGAACTAGGACAGACTGGTGAGAGAGGACCCGAGAGAAAGTCCGTAAGGCTAGTCGAATGGCTCTCAATTCCAACAGGTTGATCTGCTGGGCGGCCTCCCACAGAGACCACAGGCCTTGGGTGCAGGTCCCCTGGCAATGTGCCCCCCAGCCTTGCAGAGAAGCATCGGTTGTCAGTACCTGAGTGTGTGGGGAGGCTCGAAAAGGAACTTCCCCGACCAGGTTTGGGAGATGCCTCCACCAGGGTAGGGAGTCCACCAAGAGTTTGGACACCTTTATCCTGTCTGACAACTTCCCTTTGGCCTGTACCCAGTGCCCTGAGGCACCACTGAGCCGGCCGCATGTGCAGACGGGCATTTGGGGTGACATGCACTGTGGAAGCCATGTGACCTAAGAGCCGGAGGAAGTGTCTGGCAGAGACCAGAGTGTTCGCCTGAAACTGGCCAGCCAACTTCACCAGCCTGTGAGCTCTGTCCACAGGCAAATAGGCTTTTGCATGGATGATATCCAGCCTTGTCCCTATGAACTCCACGTCCTGTGAGGGGACTAAAGTGGACTTTGGGAAGTTTATAACGAACCCCAGGTGCTGAAGCAGGGATATGGTTCTGAAGGTGGCCTGCTTGGCCTCTTCTGGAGACTGGTCCCTGATAAGCCAGTCGTCCAAGTAAGGGAACACAAAGATCCCCTGGTTCCTGAGGTAGGCCGCAACCACCGCTAGGCACGTTGTAAAGACCCTGGGGGCGGAGGTGAAGCCGAAGGGAAGCACTCTGTACTGGAAGTGGTTTCCTCCCACCACAAATCTGAGGTATTGTCTGGGACTTGGGTGGATGAGGATGTGAGTATAAGCATCCTTCAGGTCTAAGGAGCATAGCCAATCTCCCTGCTGGAGGTAGGGCAGTAAGATTCCAAGGGTAAGCATCTTGAACTTTTCCCTCTCCAGAAACTTGTTCAGATTTCTCAGGTCTAGGATGGGTCTGAGGCCTCCTGTTCTTTTGGGTACCAGGAAGTACCTCGAGTAGAAGCCTTGCCCTTGCAGGTGGTGAGGTACCGGTTCCACCGCCTGGTCCTGTAGCAGACCTTCCAACTCCTGAAGGAGTACATTTCTGTGCAGAGGGGGGTCTTGGAGGCTCCCCTGGAAAGTAGGAGGGGGTATCTTGGTGAAGTGGAGCAGATAGCCATTTTCAATGATGCTTAACACCCAAGTATCCCCTGTGATGGCTGGCCACCTGTCTGCGTACAGGGTGAGCCGACCTCCTGTGCCCTGGAGAGGAGGCGAGGCTATGCTGGCATAGTCAAAAACCCCCTCCCTGCTGAGCAGGAGCCGGAGTAGGAGGCTAGGGAGCCTTCTGCCTATGGGGCCCATGACCCTGCCCCTTGGCCTGCTGGCCATGTTGGGGAGCTACAGAGGCCTGGTAGTGAGGGTAGGTTTTGTAGGCAGTGGTCCTCCTCGGGTTAAAAGGCCTTTTCCCCCGAGCCCTTCTTCTTCTGAGAAGGGGCAGAGGTTTTCCTGGACAGCCTTGTCCGGGTAAGAGTCTCGGTCTCGAGTTCTGCAGCCTTTTCAGCCATGGGCTTGCCAAAGAGGTTTTCACCTCGACAGGGGACATCGACCAACTTGTCCTGTACCCATGGCTCGAGGTCCGAGGATTGTAGCCAGGCCTGGCGGTGTGCACCGATGCCGGCCCTTGCTACTTGGGCCGAAGCCTCAAATCCATCATAGGCTGCTTGAGAGATAAACTTCGAGCACTCTCGAATACCAGAAGACAAGGCCTTGAACCTCTGCAAAGGTTCTTCGGACAGACCAGCAGAGAACCCGGCAATCTCCTTTGCCAGGTCTCGAAGGTACATGCCCATGTACAGCTGGTAGGTCTGGACGCGGCAAGCAAGCATAGAGCCCTGGAAGCACTTTCTACCGAGGGCATCCAGGTTCCGGGCTGCCCTGCCGGGAGGCACCGAGGAGTGCATCTTCTGACTCTTCAGGCGATGCATGGCCGATTCCACAACCATGGAGTGGTGCGGTAACTGTGCCTTTTGGAAACCGGGGCTCTTGCGGACTCGATAGTTGGAATCGACCCGCTTGCTTAGAACCAGCATCGAGGCCGGCGCCTCCCACATGCGGAAGAGCAACCGCTCCAGCATCGGAGGAACCAGGACAGTAAAGGCCTCCTTGGGAGGAGAGTCATACTGCAGGGCCTCGAGCTCCTCAGCTCCTCCTCGGGGTCTGCCGGGAAGGCCAAGGCTTTGGCCATGTACCGTACGAAATCCGAGAACCGGGTATCCTCCGGGGGGGTGGACCTGATCTGAGGCTCGGATCCCGGTGAGTCCGAAGGGATGCACCGAGTCTGGAAGGTGTCCGGGGACGCCTCCTCCTCAGTCTCCCACGCCGATTCCTCCGAGGAGGAATCGAGCGGCTCCAAGTGGGCGGGCACTGACGCCATCCACCCCGACGCCGAGGGTACCAGCATCGATGACCTTGGTCCCGAACGGGAGGCCGAGGGAGACCTTAGCCGAGGATCGACTCGAGCGCGCATGGACTCGAGGAACGGCTCGGGCCGGCCTCCGGGGTTGACTTGGACGTCGAGGTCCCAGTGGTCGGGGCAGATGCACTGGTGAGGCTGGCGATCAGCACCCGCTGCTGCTCCATGAAGGCAGACAATCTGCTCTCCAAGGCCGTCAACCTGAGTCCAAGCTCAGGAGACCCAGCAGCCTCTGACTCGGGCCCCGACGGCGCCGGGCCTGACGTCAGCTCCCCCGGAGGAGAGTCCACGAGGACTACAGTACTCATGTGACTCGGGGCCTCCAACTCTACACAAGGATGCTTTGCAGGCCTCTCCGACTCCGAAGACCCGGGACGGCGATCGGGGCTATGCGACCTGGCCCTCGAGGGGCCAAGAGCGTCCACCGATGCTGCCCTCGCGGGTTTCTTCTTCCTTCGGGGCTCCCTCGAGGGGTACTCCCTCTCAGAGGAGCCCCAACGATGCTCGGGGTCAGACTCCCGAGACGTCAAGGCCTCTGACGAAGTCCGGACCCGTCCAGACGCAGAGTCGGAGAAGATCCTCTCACGTTGGTGCTGACGGCTCCTCAATGCCTTCGAGGATATTTTGCCACAGGGACTACAGACCTTAGGATCATGGTCAGGCCCCAGGCACCGGAGGCAGCAGTCATGTGTGTCGGTGAGAGACATCAGTTTCTTGCACCGATCACACTTCTTAAAGCCACTGGCAGCCATCGGGGGAAAAAGGGCCCCTGCAAGATCAAAAAATCTGGCTGCCAGGGAAAAGAAAAATTGGCGCGAATGCAGTCTCTAAGGACAAAAACCGAAAAAAGAGATCCGGGCTCGGCACCGGTGTACCGAGTCCAGGCGGGAAAGGGAACCGACGTCGAACCGAAGAAAAATACTCGTCTCAACGCAGGAAAATCGACTTTTTCCATGGGTGACAAGGACACACGTCCGTAGGGCTCTGCGGAAAAAAGAAGACTGAGCAAGATGGCACCTTTGGGCGGTAAGGGGACCACGCATGCGTGCCTGCATTCCCAAAGGCTTTCTTTGAAAGCTGGGGAAATGCTCCGCATGGGGGCTCCGTCGGCGTCACCCATATGTGAGGACTGACTTCCTGCTTGGTCCTGGAGAAATGCTACCACAGCCATGCATTTTGTGAACACTCTTGATGCAGATGCCAGGCCAAAGGGAAGAACCTTGTATTGGTAGTGCTTTCCTTGAAACAGGAATCGGAGGAATCTCCTGTGATTTGGATGGATGAGAATATGAGTATCCACATCCTTGAGATCTAGAGAACAAAGCCAATCCTGACTTTGAAGGTATGGCAGCAGAGTTCCTAGAGAGACTATTTTGAACTTCTCTCGGAACAGAAATTTGTTCAATTCTCTGAGGTCTAAAATGGGTCTGTGTCCTCCTGTTTTCTTTTGAATAAGGAAATAGGGGGAGTAGAACTCTGTACCCTGATGGTGAATGGGTACTTCCTCTATTGCTCCTTCAGCAAGGAGCATTGTGACTTCTTGACCTAAGAGATTGTCGAGAGAGGTCTGAGAATTGTCTTATAATTGTAGGAGGGGGCAGGCTGTGAAAATGAAGCTTGTACTCCTCTCGTATAATGGACAGAGTCCAATTTTCTGCTGTTATTTGGTACCATCTGTGGGCAAAATGACATAACCTGCCTGGGATAGTTAAGGGTGATGGACCCTTCAGGGGTAGGAAAGCAAAGTTATCTAGAAAGGAGTCAAAGTCACTGAGGAGGCTGAGACTGCTGAGCTGGCTGAGGTTTTCCAGCTTTTGGCTTCTTTTGTTGTCTAGGTTGGTGCTGCTGTCCCTTTTGGGCAGTCTGACCTGTCCCTGTTGGGTACAGGAAGGATAAAACTTCTTTTTCTTATTGAAAAATGGTTTCTTAGAGGATCTTTTCTTTGCAGGATCGGCTGTAGATTTGGACAATCTATCCAGTGTGATATTGTCAGTATCTATTTCATTAGCCTTCTTCTGCCAATTCTTGCCAAAGAGATTTTCTCCTGTGCAAGGAATGTTTCCTAACTTATCCTGTACCCAAATTTCCAAGTCAGATGCCTGAAGCCAGGCGATCCGACGTGCACCAATGGCAATAGCAGAGGTTCTGCTTATGTACTCAAAACAGTCAAAGGCTGCACGATTAACAAACTTGGAAACATCCTGAGCATGTTTGATAAGAGTGAGATAGTCTTGTCTCGTCATCAGGAAGAAGGGGGCTCATAAGCTCCAAGTCTCCTGTGACCTCTTTAAGGAACATTCCCATATACAAGATATAGGAACTGATCCTAGCTGAGAGCATGGAAGCTTGGAAGCATCAACACCCAAAGGCATTGAGAGTCCTGCATTCACGACCTGGAGGATTGGATGCATGTCTCTTTGCACTTTTCATCCTTCTCATGGCTGATTCCACCACCATTGAATGGTGTGGTAATTGAGTTTTGTGAAAGTCAGGACAAGGTGAAACTCGATACATGATATCGAGTCTTCGAGAATGAGGAGATATGGTTAAAGGTGTTTCCCACATCCTTAGCATAAGATCATGTAAGATCTCATGAATAGGCAGAGTAGCTGCCTCTTTGGGAGCCTTAGGGTATTGGAGGATTTCCAACTCCTTAGCCCTAGGCTCTTTTTCAGGAGCTACTGTGATGGAAAGGCCTCGGGCCACATCACGGATAAAGTCCTGAAAGGACATATCCTCTGGCGGAGACATTCTGCGCTGAGGAGAAGAGGAATCCTCGGGGAGAAGTCCTCTGGTATCTTCGGCGTCTTCAGTCTCATCTGAGGATTCAAAATATCTCCGATTCCGGTGATATTGCAAAGCAAGGTACCGGTATCGATCAAAGTCGGTATCGGGTTGTTTGGGTACCGATTTGTTGATGCTGGAGAGAGACGTATGACCCGGTACAGGTGGCATACCCGCCGATGTCAATGCAGTCTCTACCGGTATCGGTTGACGTGTCTGAAGCGGTTTCAACGGTACCGAAGCCGTGAGAAGAACTGCTAGACTGCGTTCGATAGCAAGGAATCTCTGGTCTATCGATGCTGCCATTGCTTGGGTGTCGGTACTGGTAGAAGCGGCCAGAACCCCCAGAGCATGGCGCCAGTAGTTCTGCCGAGGTTGAGGCCTCGAGAACATCCTGGAGCCCTGTTAATGCTTTGGAAGCCAAAGCTTCCTGCCGGGGCAGCTTTGCCGGTGAAAATTCCTCAAGGGCAACGCCGGGGCATCTCGATACTTAGAAGGAGATCTACCCTTTGAGGACCGGCTAGATTTATGTTTAGTTACCTTAGATTCATGGGAGGAAGATGAAGCCCTGGAGGATGTCGATGCAACAGACGCCACGTCTGAGGGAAAAAGGGTGCTAAGTTTAGCACTCGGTTCTGCTGGCCCCTTTTTGATATCATTCCACAGGAGAGACACTCTGAAATAGAGTGGTCAAGGCCTAAACATTTGAGACACCAATCATGGGTGTCGGTGACGGAAATGGTACCGCCACCTTTAGAACATTTCTTAAAACCTGAAGCAGGTTTTTCCATTTTTAAGGAAAAATTGGGCCTAGTGCCCAAAATGGCGCTTAGCACCAAGGAAAAAAAGTTTCTGAAGTAAACCACTTCAGAAACTATAGGGTTTTTTTGTTTTTTAGAAGAAAGAAAGAAAGAACCGGTGTTACCTCTATAGCATCGAGGGAAGGCAGACGCGACCACAGAAACAAATATTAAAGACTAAATTTTCTGCAGTAACAGGGTATGCGATCTGTCGGCTCCGCGGAAAACAAAGAACTGGAGAGGGACAGTTGGAAAGGCAGGAAGGCAGCACGCAGGCGCTGTGGGATGCTCCCAAAAGCTTTCCTATTGGACACTGGGGAGCGTTCCCGTGCAGGCGCCGTCGGTACCAACAATATCCATATGTGAAGACTACATTCCTGCTTGTTCCTGGAGATAAGAGCTTTTTACCCGAGCCCTTCTTGCGAGAAGGGGCAGAGGTCTTCTTGGAGAGCCGTGTCCTTGTCATGCACTCGGTCTCCAGTTCTGCAGCCTTGTCGGTCATAGGTTTACCAAAGAGGTTCTCCCCCTGGCATGGGACATCGACCAACTTCTCCTGAACCCACTGTTCGAGGTCCGATGACTGCAGCCATGCCTGGCGGCGTGCACCGATGCCAGCCGCGGCTACCTGGGCCACCGATTCGAGCCCGTCATAGGCCGCTTGAGACATAAACTTCGAGCACTCACGGACGGCTGTGGACAGGCTCTTGAAGCGCTGCAAAGGCCCCTTGGAGAGACCAGCCGAGAACCCAGCGAGTTCCTTCGCCAGGTCTCTCAGGTACATGCCCATGTACAGCTGGTAGGCCTGGATTCCACAAGTCAACATTGAACCCTGGAAGCCCTTCCTGCTGAGGGTATCCAAGTTGCGGGCCTCCCTGTCAGGAGGCACTGAGGAGTGCGTCTTCTGGCTCTTCAGCCTGCACATGGCCAATTCCACAACCATAGAGTTGTGGGCAGTTGCGACTTTTGAAACCCAGGGCTCCAGTGGACTCGATACATCGAGTTGAGCCGTTTGCTGATGACCGGCACCGACATCAGCGTCTCCCACATGCAGAGCATCAGTCGTTCCAGGATTGGAGGCATGGGTACAGTAAGGGCCTCCCGAGGGGGGGGGGGGCTAATACTGTAGGATCTCGAGCTCATCGGCTCGAGGATCCTCCTCAGACTCCGTGTGGAATGCCAAAGCCTTGGACATATCCCTCACAAAGTCCAAGAACCTTGTGTCCTCCAGAGGGGACCTTCTCCGAGGCTCAGACACTGGGGAATCAGATGGGACATCCCTGTGCCTACAGGTGTCCGGGGACTCCTCGTCTTCTGTTTCCCACTCCGATGCCTCCGAAGAGGAATCAGGAAGGCTCCGACATCGAGGGCCCTGACGCCAGGAGCCTCGGCGGCCACGACCTCTGTCCCGAACGTGAGGCCGAGTGGGACCTCGGCCGAGGATCGACTTGAGTCCGAAAGGTCTTGAGGATCAGCTCGGCCTCCGGGGTCGACTTCGATGTTGAGGGCCCAATGATTGGGGCGGAGGAACCGGACAGACTGGCATTCAGCACCTGCTGTTACATAAAGGTAGTGAAACTGCACTCCAAGGCTACCATTCTGGACTCGAGTCCAGAAGGCTCCGCAGCCACCAACTCAGGCCCCGACATGGTCGGGCCTGATGCCGGTTCCCCTGGAGAGGAGTCCTCAGTGAGGACAGTTGTTACCTGCCTCGGCTGATCTGTCTCTGAACGAGGGACCTTTGCCGGGTGCTCCTTCTCCAAAGATCTTAGCTGGCGCTCGGGGCTCCGTGACAGGTCCTGGAAGGAGCCGGGTCACTCGGAGCCACCCAGAGATGCCGCCTTCGAGGATTTCTTCTTCCTCTTGTGTTCCCTCGAGGGAGACCACCTCTCCGAGGAACCTCGACGCAGCTCGGGCTTGGAGTGCTCCCCCCGAGACGTAGAGGTCTCGGACAAGGTCTGGGCTCTCGAAGGCAAGGACTCAGAAAAAATCCTATCATGCTGCTGCTGGCGGCTTTTCAGGGCCTTAGAGGACATTTTCATACACGGGCCGCAAATCGTCGGGTCATGGTCGGGTACCATGGTTGTTTCTTTGGGCTGGTCTGGATAAGGGCTTGGCCCTTGGCTTGTGGGTGCAAGTGGCCGCCCTGGCATGTTATTGGGGACATGTCCAAGGTGTTTCGCTGGCATTGTACCCGAATGTGGTCCGTTTTCTGCGGGCTGTGAAGCAGGGTGCGTCCACCTCGGAGACCCACGGTAGCCACGTGAGATTTAAATCTGGTTTTGTCCGCCCTAACAGCTGAGCCCTTTGAGCCGCGATCGGTGTGTGAAACTTATGTCCCTCACCGATACGCATGACTGCTGTCTCTGGTGCCTCGGGCCCGACCATGACCCGAGGCAGTGGAGACAGCAGTCATGAGTATCGGTGAGGGACATAAGTTTCACACACCGATCACATTTTTTAAACCCACTGATAGCCATGGGGGAAAAAAGGGCCCCTACAAGGTAAAAGACCCGGGCTGCCAGTGAAAAAGAAAAAAGGGCACGAACACCAGTCACGAAGAACAGAAAACGAAAAACAGAGATGGACTCAATACCGGTGTACCGAGACGAAGGCGGGACAAGGAACCAGTGTCGACCGGTCGAAGAAAAGAGAAAAGTTTTTACTTTTTTCACGGGGACACAGGGACGACGTCTAAAGGGCTCTATGGAAAAAAGGAGACTGAGCAAGATGGCACCCTTGGGCGGGAAGGGGACCGCGCATGTGTGATGGCAACTCCTAAAGGCTTTCTCTGAAAGCTGGGGATTTGCTCCGCATGAGGGCTCCGTCGGCGCCGACGTCACCCATATGTGAGCACTGACTTCCTGCTTGTTCCCGGAGAAGTACTTCTTTCCACAAAAGAGCAAGACCTGGGTGTGGTTGTGTCTGATGATCTTAAAGTAGCGAAACAGATAGAAAAGGCGACGGTGAAAGCTAGATGGATGTATGGGTGCATTGGAAAAGAAATGGGCAGCAGAAGAAAGGTGGTGATAGTGCCTTTGCATCTGTGACCTCATTTGGAGTATTGTGTGCAATTCTGAAGACTGCACGTTCAAAATAGGTTGGAGTCGGTGCTGAAGATGGCTACTAAAATGGTTAGTGGCCTTCGTTATAAAGCATATAAGGACAGACTTAAGTATCTTAATATGTATATTTTAGAGGAAAGGCAGGATAGAGGAGATATGATTAAGATGTTCAAAAAATGGAAATTACACTAACCTGGTAATTGTAGTTCCTGGAGGGTCCAGTTTAGTCCTCCACAATCGGGTAGTGCACCTCCTCCTGCAGCCTGGAGACTGGACCAATCAAATCTTCTGTAGTATATATGCAGATGGAGCTCCCAGAAGCCCCCAGTGTACTAGTAACAAAGCAAACTTAACGAAGCAACACATTAGAGTAATAGAAAAAAATGCAGATTTAAAGAATAAACTCACTCCCCTTAATAAATATCAACCCCCTCCCCAAACGAGGAAGCCAGAACACTGCACCGCGCCTCCAATGACGCCCCGGTATCAAAAAGACAGCCCACAGCGAAAATCCCCAAAGAGCTGACTGAAATCGACGAAAAGGAATAGCACTTGCAAAGAGCGCGGCCGCAAGGAAGGCAGAACGGAAAGGAGAAAACTGTCTTATGACCAAACCGTTGGGAAAAGCGCGCCGCACTAAATTATCTGATAGTCGGGAGGAAAGGAGGACTAAACTGGACCCTCCAGGAACTACAATTACCAGGTTAGTGTAATTTCCATTTCCTGATCGGTCCTCCAGTTTAGTCCTCCACAATCGGGATGTAACAGAGCAGTCAACACCGGGCGGGACCTTGCCATCCGGCGCGCAGAACCGCCGAACCAAAACAGGAATCCCGAGCGGCTGACACATCCAACCGATAGTGTTTACTGAAAGCATGTAATGACGACCAAGTGGCCGCCTTACAGATGGTCTGCTGGCGGAACTAGGCTATACTCCGCCCAAGAGGTCGCTTGAGCCCTTGTGGAATGGGCTCGGATCCCCTCCGGAACTGGCCGCCTCTGCAACAGATACGCGGACGCGATTGCTTCTTTGAGCCATCTGGCAATGGAGGCTTTAGCCGCCGCCTCCCCCTTTCGTGCACCACCAAAGAGCACGAACAATCGGTCGGTCTTTCGAAAAGATTCGGTAGCCTTCAAATAACGACGAAGCACCCGACCCACATCAAGACGGTGAAGACCCTTGTCCACAGTCCCAACGGAGTCCGAAGGCAGCACCGGAAGGAACACTGTCTGATTTACGTGAAAAGGAGAAACCATCTTTGGCAAAAAGGAAGGGACCGGACGGAGAACCACCCGATCCTGGGAAAAAGACAAAAAAGGTGCCCGGCAGGACAGCGCCTGTAGATCAGAAATACGGCGTGCCGAGCAGATGGCCACGAGAAAAACCGTCTTCAGCGTGAGATCTTTTAGAGACGCCCTACTCAGGGGCTCAAAAGGTTCGCGAACCAGGGCCCGCAGCACGAGATTCAAGTCCCACGGAGGAACGAAAATCCTGCGGGAAGGCCGCAAATGAAATACCGCCGTAAGAAAACACCGCACGTCCGGATGAGACCTGAGGGGACGGCCCAAAACTTTGCCGCGATAACAGGAGATAGCCGCCAGCTGGACTTTCAGGGAGCTAGCAGCAAGGCCCTTATCAAAACCATCCTGAAGAAAACTTAAAACGACGGGCACGGAAACCGTCGCTGCACAGACTCCACGGCGGGAGCACCAGTCTTCAAAGATTCTCCATATCCGAACGTAAGTAAGAGAGGTGGACGTTTTCCTCGCCCGCAGGAGGGTGGCAATCACCGCGGGGGAGTAACCCTTCTTTTTCAACCGAGCCCTTTCAATGGCCAAACCGTAAGCGAGAATCGACCCACTTGGGGCATTCGCAAGGGTCCCTGAAGAAGAAGATCCGGCAACGCGGGCAAGAGCCAAGGAACACCGTCTCGCAGCCTGACCAGGTCGGCATACCAGGGCCTCCTGGGCCAATCCGGAGCTACCAGCAACACTCAACCCCGGTGATTCTCGATGCGTTGAATGACCCGTCCGATCAGAGCCCATGGAGGAAAGACATAAAGAAGACCGGACGTGGGCCACGATTGAATGAGAGCGTCGAGCCCCTCGGACATGCGTTCTCTTCGCCTGCTGAAGAAGCGCCCCGTCTTGGCCGACTGAAACGTCGCCATGAGGTCCATGATAGGCGGCCCCCACCGATGAACTATTTGCGCGTAAACCTGCGGGTTGAGCTCCCACTCTCCGGGGTCTACCCGCACTCTGCTGAGAAAATCGGCCTGAACATTTTCTGCGCCTGCAATATGCGCTGCCGAGATCGCCGGAAGACGAGTCTGCACCCAATTGAATAAAGCCGTCGCCTCCGATTCCAGGGCTACGCTGCCGGTGCCCCCTTGGCGATTGATGTAAGCTACTGTGGTCGCATTGTCCGAGAGGACTCGCACCGGACGGCCGAGGACTAGGGCTTCGAGGGCTAATAGGGCTAGTCGCACCGCCTGCAACTCGAGCCGGTTGATCGACCAAGAGGCCTCCAGGGGAGACCATACTCCCTGAGCGAAGCGGGTCTCGCAGTGAGCACCCCAGCTGGATAAGCTGGCATCCGTTGTGAACGGGACCGAAAGCGGAGGCTCCAAGTGAACCCCCCGCGTCAGGTTCTCGGAGGAGAGCCACCACCGGAGCGATCGGCGAACCGTCTTCGGGCAAGGCAATCTCCTGCTCAACGAGTCGAACTGGTTGGATCAACGACGCAGCAGGGCACTCTGGAGCGGACGCATATGGAAGCGCGCCCAAGGCACCACCTCCAAGGTCGCCGCCATCGTACCGAGGAGCCGCAGGTACCACCACGCGGACGGAGCGGGCATCCCCCTGAAGAAGCGGACAAGAGTCCGCAAAGCCAGAACACGGCGCTCCGGCAAGCACACCAAGCCCCACGCCGTATCGAAGCGCACTCCCAGGTACTCGAGTTCCTGAGTTGGGCACAGACAACTCTTGCATTCGTTCACCACCCAGCCGAGGGATCGCAACAGAGCCACCACCCTGTCCGTGACCCGCACACACTCTCGACTGGACTTTGCCCGAATCAACCAGTCGTCGAGATACGGGTGGACTAGGATGCCCTCTTTGCGCAAGGCCGCCGCGACCACTACCATCACCTTTGTGAAGGTTCGGGGAGCCGTGGCGAGACCAAATGGCATGGCCCGAAATTGGAAGTGGCCCCATGGAAATGCGAAGCGGAGAAACCGTTGATGAGACGTCCGGATGGGAATGTGTAGATAGGCCTCGGAGAGATCGAGGGACGTTAGAAACTCTCCTTGACGTACCGCGACAATGACTGACCGCAGGGTCTCCATCCGGAAGTGCGGTACCTTGAGAGCGCGATTCACGCCTTTGAGATCTAATATTGGCCGAAGAGAACCGCCCTTTTTGGGAACCACAAAATAGATGGAGTAGCGACCGGCGCCTCTTTCCAAAGGAGGGACTGGAACTACGGCACCCAGTGAGAGTAGCCGATCCAGAGTCACGCGGATGTCCCGCGTCTTTTGCGCTCCCTTGCTGGGTGACATCACAAAGGAATCTTGAAGCGGGCAGGCAAACTCCAGCGCGTAACCCTCTTTGATAATCTGCAACACCCACTGATCTGACGTAATCTGGGCCCAAGAAGGAAGAAAATCGCGCAAACGACCCCCGATAACCGGGCTTCCCTCTAGAGCCCGCCTCGCTTCATTGTGGCTTGCGATTAAAGGAAGAGGACGAGGAAGAGGCGGCTCCGGAGAAGCCTCGTCCTGCTCCTCTGAAACCACGAAACCCTTGATAACGGGCTCCAAAGCGACCGCGCTGCGAAGCCCACAGTCGGGAAGAACGAAACCTGCGAAAATCCCTAAACGGACCGCGCGTCGAGGGCGACGATCTATTGAGCTTAGGTTTATCTTCCGGCAGCCTACCACCCTTAGACTCACCGAGATCCTTTACCAACTTGTCTAGAGCCTCACCAAACAACAATCTGCCCTTAAAGGGCAGCTTACTGAGGCGAGACTTGGAAGAACCGTCGGCCGCCCAGTTGCGTAACCAGATGGACCGACGTGCCGCCACCACGGAGGCCATACTATTAGCTAAGGATCGGATTAAATCATAAAGCAGATCCGCCAAGTAAGCTGATCCGGACTCCATGCGGGTAACTTCCAGCAACCTCTGCTGGTCCAGTCCGGAACCTGAGCGCAGATGCTGTGACCAACGTAAACAAGCCCGAGCAACCCACGCCCCACAAATGGAGGCTTTCAGGGACAAGGCGTTTGTATCGAAGGCTTCCTGGGCATCCTTTAAGGCCGCAGCGCCCTCAACCGGGATGGTGGTTTTCTTAGTCACCGCCGATACTGCAGCATCAACCCGCGGAGACTTAAACAAGTTCTTGTCGGCCAGGGGGTAAAGACGATTCATGGTCCGAACTCCCTTCAAACCGGATTCCGGTTGATCCCACTCAGAATGGATCATCTGCTCAACAACCCGGTGTACAGGGAACACCACCTGGGCGTCCCTGACCGCCTGAATGAGAGGGTCTTCCAAACCCTCCTCCTCCAGAGGCCGAACCACGGCTAGGTTAAGAGTTTGAAGGGACTCCGTGATCAAAGGGACCAGTTCGTCCCTACGAAACACGCGAATAATCCGAGCCTGATCTTCCGGCTCCGGGATCTCCCCGTCCTCCAACTCATCAGCCTCCGTCTCAGGATCACCCTCCGCCTCAGCATCAGGAAAACAAGGGGTGTCCTGATCCTGGTCCACCAACCTGAGCCTCTTGACGGCCGGCTGAGAAGGCCGCTGACCCTCCCCTGAGGAACAAGAGGGGAGAGAAGCGGGCCAAGCCTCCGGCAACTGACCGGACCGGCTCAAGCGGAAAGCCTGATGCATGAGGAGAACGAAATCTGGGGAAAAATCTACAGGTGGCGCTACTAGAGCCGCCTGCTGCAACTCAGGGACAGACTCATTGGATGGCGGCAGCGAACCAGACGGGTGGACGCCCGCCGAAGAGACACTCTCCCCCGTTAGAGAGATGTCACCAGGGACAGGCAGCTCCTTCAGTTCAAGAGAATGTTCCAGGTCTGAGGAAGCTGAGGCACAGCCCCTGCAGATGCCCGAGTCAGACACCGCACCCCTTCGGGACCCACAGATCACGCACTGCGGTTTGGCAGCCATCTGTGGACAACCTTCCGCCAATCGGGAGAGAAGGGAGCAGAAACAGGGAAAGCCCACACCAAAGGGACCAACCCTGTCTTTAAACCCTTTTTTTTTTTTTGAAGAAAATAAAATACTCCCTAGAATCCCAGGAGTGCCCTGAGCAAAATCGCCAGCATAAGAAACCCCAAAAAGGCCAGGGGAACCCGTGCACAAGTGTTAAAAAGTGCCACTGAAAAGTCCCCTTTAGAGATTCAAAATGGCCGCCGCACTTGTTCACCCACGGTAAAAAAACGGCGCGAAAATACAAAGGCAACCCAAGAAAAATGAAAATAAAAGAAACAGACCCAAATGAAGGGCAAAGTGGAAAAAACACAAAAAACAGGAAATCGGGAGGCTGGGGAGCTGACAGACCCGCTGAAAATAGGAACGGGAGGGAGCTGCAGTACCCGATAAAGGTAAGGAAATGAAAAAATCCTACCAGCTCAGGAAATCAGCACAGGATATCAGCCAGCTGCTCAGAATGACAGACAATGCTGGACCAGGTATGGCTCTTCCCCATACAGCCTAGGGGAGAGCTCAACCGAGGCTATACAAATACACCGGGGGGGAAGGCAGGAGCCCAATGCAGGACTGGCTTCTCACCCCGGGAGGTCCCCTGTCTCTATGTCTTTTTTTTTTTTTTTTTTTAAAGAAACAGCTACCTAGGAAATAAATGGTAATGAAAGAAGGAGATAAAACAAACCCCAAAAAGAACTAACTAGTGTTGCTCCCTCAAGTGTCACTAAGTGTGCCCAGAAAGGGCACACACGTCCTCAAGCTGCAAGGAGACTGGACACACTGGGGGCTTCTGGGAGCTCCGTCTGCATATATACTACAGAAGATTTGATTGGTCCAGTCTCCAGGCTGCAGGAGGAGGTGCACTACCCGATTGTGGAGGACTAAACTGGAGGACCGATCAGGAACCTGTGTGGTATAAATGCACAGAAAGAGAGCCTCCTTCAATGGAAAGCAAGCTCTGCTACGAGGGGGCATAGGATGAGAGTGAAAGGGGATAGACTCAGGAGTAATATGCGGAAATATTTCTTTACGGAAAGAGTGGTAGATACATGGAATAGTCTCCCAGTGGAGGTGGTAGAGATGAGGACAGTATCTGAATTTAAAAAAGCATGGGACAAACACAGAGGATCTTTAAAGGGAAAAAGGGGACTGTTGTAGTTGTTGATATGGAAGGGCAGACTAGATAGGCCATGTGGTCTTTTTCTTCCGTCATGTTTCTAACAAAGACTCTTAACTGATTACAGGAAACATCTGAAGGGAAAATTAGGTCTTACCTGCTAATTTGCTTTCCTCCTTGAATCCCTCCAGTCCAGACCAGTAGGTAGACAGTCCCCACCGGCAGCTGGAAGCTGAGCATTCCCAAAAATTTAATGATGTCAGCTCATGTATATCATCTTCACTGCCCACTAGAGCCAGTAACCACCTGACAATCAGTATCACTAAATCCCGACTAACCAGCACCGAACAGCAACAAAACAAGAAAGAGGGCCCTTCCAAGGAACCCTCATCCGATCCTCCATCCAGCACCAAGCTGACAGACTTCAACTCTCGTTACTGCACTTTTCTTGTGCTTTTTCCTTTTTCTTTTACAATCTTGCTGGCATCCACTTTAATTTAAACTTCTGCGAATGCCACTATGGGTCAGCCGTCTGCTGATTACTAACCAACAGCTCACTTGAGCTGTCGAACACTGTCCTTGACAGCCACCATGAAATCACTTCAGCAAGTGAAAACCACTTAGGAACCATCACACAGCCCGGGTTTGCCAACCAAGCAACGCAGATAACATACTAGGAGGGTCCTGGACTGGAACTGGAGAGATTCGAGGAAAGCAAATTAGCAGGTAAGACCTAATTTTCCCTTCCTCTTCATCCCTCCAGTCCAGTCCAGTCCAGACCAGTAGGATGTACCAAAGCAGTATTAAACGCGGGAGGTCCCGTGAGACTGGCCAGCAAAAATGATGCCTTGAAGCCCATGCCCCGCGCCGTCTGCACATCCAAGCAATAATGCCGTACAAAGGTATGCAACGAAGCCCATATTGCTGCCTTGCAAATGTCGGCCAGAGGCACCAGGGAACACTCCAACCAAGATGCCACCTGCACTCTGGTAGAGTGCGCCCACAATCCTTGCGGTACCACTTGGCTTCCCTTTATCCATCCTGCCACCAAAGATTTTGAGGCTGCCACCCCCTTGCACGGTCCTCCAAACACAAACAGCCGATCCGACTTCCTGAAACACTCTGTATGCTTCAAGTAAGGATGCAACAATGTCCAAGAGGTACAACTGCCGGTCCTCAGGAGAGGATCCCGCCTTGGAATGATCAGTAAAATAACCGGTTCACTGAAGTGAAAGGCGGAGATCACATTAGACAAATATGAGGGAACCATGCACAGCACCATCTTTTTCTTCGTCAAAAATGGCTTCCTACAGGAGAGAGCCTGCAGCTCTGAAATCCGCTGTGCTAAACAAATCACCACCTTCAGGGTGAGATCCTTCAATATAGACCCCTTCAGAGGCTCGAAGGGCTCAGCTGTTAGGGCGGACAAAACCAGATTTAAATCCCACGCGGCTACCGTGGGTCTCCGAGGTGGACGCACCCTGCTTCACAGCCCGCAGAAAACGGACCACATTCGGGTACAATGCCAGCGAAACACCTTGGACATGTCCCCAATAACATGCACCCACAAGCCAAGGGCCAAGCCCTTATCCAGACCAGCTCAAAGAAATGCAAGAATGCAGAGCATCGGTGCCGAAAGGGCCTGGAAACCATTCTACTCACATCAGCCCTCAAATATCCATCAGACACACAGATAGGACATGGAGATAGAAAGCTTATAGGCCCGCAACAGTGTGACAATCAACTGTCAGGCATATCCCTTTTTCCTCAGCCGAGCCCTCTCAAGAGCTAGGCTGTAAGTGAGAATCAAGTGCAGCATGAGAATCGGGCCTTGTGACTGAAGATTCTGCCCTCCAGGCAGCTGCCACGGCCGGTCCAACAGGAGTCATGTCAAATTCACGTACCATGGTCTGTGAGGCTAATCCGGTATGATCAGCAGTTCAAGGCCCCAATGTGCGCTGATGTGCTGCAACAGGCAACCGATGTGTGCCCGTGGAGGGAACACATAGAGAAGACCCCCCCCCTCGGGGCCAGGATTGCAAAAACACATCCAGACCTTCCGCCATATGCTCCAGAAGCCAACTGTAGAACTGAGGAGCCTTCACATTCTCAAAAGTCGCCATAAGATCATTGAGGTGGCACCTCCACTGACACATCAACAGCTCGAACACCGCTGAATCAAGGGACCACTCTCCAGGGTCCAGATGATGCCTGCTAAGAAAACCCTGCCTGCACATTCTCTTTGCCTATCACATGCACAGCCGGGAGAGCTAGCAGGTTTTCTTATGCCCATGCTAGCACTGGAGTCACCTCATCCTCCAGAACCACGCTGTCCATACCCCCCTGACTGTTGAGGTACACCACCGTTGCTACACTGTCTGAGAAGACTCGCACTACTGCTCCCTGAATGACTGGCAGAAAAAATGGCAGAACTATGCAGACCACTCTCATCTCTAGACGATTGATGGACTAACCTCTCTCTTCCCGGGACAACCATCCCTATGACATCTGACCCTGACAATGCGCCGCCCCCCCCCCCAATCACGAGAGGCATGCATCCATGGTCAGAAGGATCCAGTTTGACGTCTCCAATGGTATTAACGCCAGAAGATGAAGTGGATTGAGCCACCAACACAGTGATGATCTGGTCTCCCTCGGGCACTCGAGCACAGTCGACCATTCCTTGCTCTGGGGCGACCAATGCACCACAGTAATGTTCTTTGCAGTGGCCTCATGTGAGCCCGCGCCCACGGGACCAATTCCAGTATCGTTGCCATGAATCCCAATAGCTGGAGATAATGTCACACAGTAGGAGCTGACATGCAAAGGAACGTGCAGACCTGGAGCCTGAGCTTCTCTGTTTCCTGCTCTGATAAGACCTGGCCCCCAAATAAACCAGTCCTGCAGCGGATGAAGATGACTCATGGCCAGGTTGATGAGTCAACCAAGCCTCCAGAGGCAGTCTACCACCTTCTGTGTGGCTCCCTGCTCTCCTCAGCAGACTTCATCCTTATCAGCTAATCGTTGTGATCTGGATGCACCAACACCCCTTCCCGACACAGTGCTGCCACAAACACCATTACCTTGGTGAATGTCCGAGGAGCCGTGGCCAAGCCAAACGGCAGAGCCTGAAACTGGAAATGTTCCACAGGCACTGCAAACCTGAGGAAACGCTGATAATCAGGCCAGATGGGAATAAGGAAGTAGGACTCAGTAAGGTCCAAGGACGTAAGAAACTCCCCTGCACACACCGCTACTATGACAGACTGCAGAGTATCCATCCAGAAATGCGGTATCCATAGAAACCTGTTCACCTGCATCAAGTCTAGGATCGGCCTGAAAGAGCCTTTCTTCTTTAGAAACAAAAAATGGATCGAGTATTGATCGGTACCACACTGGTCAGCCGCTACTGGTACCACAGCCTCTACCTGCATCAAGCAGCACAGTGTCTCCTGGACCACCTGGACCTTCCCTGGAGCTCTGCACGACCATACAAAGGAGTCTGGTAGTGGGTGTAAAAACGCCAATGCATATCCGTCTCTTAACACTTCCAATACTCAATGGTCGGAGGTGATCTGGGCACAGGCAGGTAGAAAATGCTGTAGATGAACCCCCATAGGATCCACCCCATCCTGGGCTCACCTCACTTCATTGGGTTTTTTTAGGAGCCATGGAGGCGGCAGCAAAGTATCCCCTGCTGACCCCCCTGCTACCCTGAAAGGACGGACCTCAGTTTGGGTACTGAGCCGTTTGAAAAGGGGCAAAACAAGTGGCACAAAAATGCCAAAAATCTCTTGCTGGCCCCTGAGAGGGCGCTTGCCCCCGACTTGGCTTGGGATAATCCTCCAGCAGCTTAGTGCCCTTGGAGTCTCCCAAGTCCTTCACCAACTTCTCCAACACATCCCCAAAGAGATGTTTGCCCCTAAAGGGTACCTGCGTCAGCCGGGACTTGGAGGAAAGATCCACCGCCCAATTCCACAGCCATAGAAGGCACTGCACTGACAGGGTTGAGGCCATGGCCTTGGAGGCCACCCTAATGAGGTCATAAAAAGCATCAGCCAGAAACACCATCCCAGACTCCAGCCAAGATGCCTTCAAACTCGCTTGCTGTGAGCGGCCTTCCTCCTTAGGCAACACTTGGGCCCACCGCAAGCATGCACATGAGACCATAGGTTCCACAAATGGAAGCTTGGAGCAACAGTATCAAATGCCTGTTTCAACAGTATCAAATGCCTGTTTCAACAGTGCCTCCAGCTTCTGGTCCTGGACATCCCTCAAAGTCATGCCCCCTTCCACCGGGATCGTCTTCTTGGTAATGTGGACACAGCCGCATCCACTCTGGGCAGTCAAAGCTGCTCCCGGATCCTGGTCACATAGCAGGTACAGCTATGCCACAGCCTGGCTGCCCCGCAGTCCGGCCTCCGGCATCTCCCATTCCACTTCCATCATCCGGCAGAAGACCTGGTGCACTGGAAAGACAGACTGGGACTTCCTAATGTCCTGAAGCAAGGGTTCCTCCAGAGGATCTTCCTCCGAAACCCCAATCGGGATGATGTTTAAGACTGCCAATGAGTGTGCTATAAGGGCAGGTAGCTCCTCCTTACGGAATACTTGGACCACACTTGACTCCTTTCCACAAAAGGGTCCTTCCTCCGGGTCCTCTTGGGCCCCTTCCACCAATAGATCCGAGGTACCCTCCAGGGTGTCCTCCAAAGCCTTCAAGATCACAGACTGGGGGTTCCTCCCAAAAATCCAATTCCAACCTGGGGGACTTTGCCGCCAACTCACCTGAGTTCCCCCTCTTATTTGAAGTGACAAAAGCCTCTTGAACCGCAGTCTCTAGTGGTGATGGGCCACCTGCCCCCTGCTTTACTGCCCCCTGTCTCAAGCAAAAAACCTGATGCAGGAGCAGTACAAAATCAGGGGAAAAATCCCCCCAAGGGCCTGAGCCCGTGAACACCTCGCTCCCCTGGGTGCTGGAACCTTCTAATTCCACTCTTCCATACCCCTCAGACTGTTTCTGAGAAGCCAGCAATATAGCCTCCCTTCCTGCCAAAATCACGGGACCCGGATCGGCCCCTATGACCTGTGCTGATGCCTGGGCCTCACCTCCCGTGGATCCCGGCGCCAAGCTGCTTCCTGACAAGGCATATTCCGCTGACTCATCTCCTGCTCACAGTGTCGGCAGACCCCGGCTGCCGAGACACTGCAGTGGCGCACACCACACATGTGAACTTTCTGGTTGGCATGGCAGCGCATGAACAGCGTGAGCAGGCCCAACACAACTGAGCACTGCCACATCTGACGCAACTCCCAACGTCTAGACTCATGGAGGACCCAACGCCACGTGGTCCGCCCTCTCACCAGAGCAGCTCTACCCTGTGTCAGAGCTCACGCCCTGGGATTCCTGCACTGCCGCACCTCCAACCCCCTCAATGACTCCTGCTCCTCCTGGCTGGGATGAGTGCGGGTAGACCAGACCACCTCAGGAGACAGACGGCCGTCCCTGCAGTCCTGACAATAAAGTCGGGCTGGACTGCCTCAATGGCCCTGGCCCCTCAGGACACCTACCCTTAGCCACCCTGACTGACTCTCAGCAGTCCCTATCCCCAAACCACCCACTTAAGGGTCAGAGTGAGGAAAATCTCAAATGCAAACTGACTTCTTAAATGAATTACTTTTTTTCTTTTCTTTGCCATTTACTGGGCCAGTCCTAATCTAGACCACTTTACCCAATAGGGATTCGCTTATCAAATACAAACTAGACCAGACTTGGGCTGACACTGCTCACCAGCTGCTGGAAGCAGAGTTATTGGCTCTGGTGGGCAGGGTAGGTGGTATATATGCGCTGACAACATTACGTTTTTGGACATGCTCAGTTTCCAGCTGCTGGTGGAGAATCTCAACCTACTAGTCTGGACTGGACTGATGAAGAGAAAAGATATTTCTGTCAAAGGAGAGGCTGAAAATACACACATCTTTGTACCTGTCATATTCATTATTTTCCTATCCTAAAACAGTAAAAAAAATTGCCAACAAACAGTAAATAGAAATTATACTTACCTGGTAATTGTAGTTCCTTGAGTGACGACAGTTTAGTCCTCCACCTCTGGGTAGTGCACCTCCTTCTGCAGCTTGGAGACTGGACCAATCAAAATCTTCATCTCACTGGATGTAGCGAGCTGGAAATCCCCATCAGCCCCCAGTGAAGACAAAGCAGACTCAAAAGAGCAACAAATAAGTAGCTAACAGGTTTTTTTTTTTCGTATAGATTAATTAGAAACTTGAACAGAACCTGAACCGCCCCTTAACAGAAAAAAAGGGGGTGAGTTTCTCCATAGTAACCCCCTTCTCCCCTGCCGAGCCAGGAAACATAGATAGAGCCAGAAAGTCCAAAGAAAAAGAAAAGAAAAAACTCACCTGCCAATTCGACTCTCGTCCTTGAACACGTGCCGAGCTAGCCATAAAACTGAGGGCGGGAATGAGGACTAAACTGTTGTCACTCAAGGAAAGCACAGTTACTTACCTGTAACAGGTGATCTCTGGGAACAGCAGGAATTAGTCCTCACATATGGGTACGTCGGTACCGACGAGAGCCTGCGCGGGAAAGCTCCCCAGCTTCCCAGAAGGAAGCTTTTGGGGCCTCCCACTGCACATGCGCGCTGCCTTCCCGCCTTCATGACCAGCTCTCCTCAGTTTGAGTTTATAGCTGAGTTTATAGCTGAGACAATAGAGAGAGGAAAGGAAGATAGATAGAAGATACAACTCCTAGGGGAGGTGGGTGGGTTGTGAGGACTAATTCCTGCTGTTCCCAGAGATCACCTGTTACAGGTAAGTAACTGTGCTATCTCCAGGAACAAGCAGGAATAAGTCCTCACATATGGGGACTCCCTAGCTAAGATGCCTGGGAGATCCCCTTCCAAGGGTTCGCCATCTTCGTATGGATCTCAGGCATCCATCCTGGGAAGGTGGGCAGGAGTTGTTCAAGTATGGAACAGGTGTTTGAGGACAGCCTGACCAAACAAGGCATCCCGGCGGGAGTCCTTGTCCAAACAGTAATGGGCTGTGAAGGTATGAACCGAGGCCCATGTGGCGGCTCGACAGATCTGATCTATGGAGACAGAGTGAAGATGAGCCATAGAAGTGGCCATGGCTCTCACATTGTGAGCTGTGACATGGCCTTCCAGAGAAATATTTTTGCTCTGGTAAGCAAAGGAAATACACTGAGCAATCCAATTGGAAAGTGTACGTTTGGAGACTGGAAGTCCCAAATGAGAAGGATCAAAAGCCACGAAAAGCTGGGAAGACTTTCGATGTGGCTGAGTCCTGTTGAGGTAAAAGGCAAGAGCTCTTTTACAATCTAAAGTATGAAGGTTCCTCTCTGCACTGGATGCATGAGGAGCTGGAAAAAAGACAGGTAGATATACCTCTTGATTAAGATGAAAAGGCGAGACCACTTTGGGCATAAAGTGGGGATTCGTCCTTAGGACCACCTTATCATGATGAAACCTGGTATAAGGTGGATGAGCCACTAAGGCATGTAGTTCACTGATGCGGCGAGCCGAAGTGACTGCAATAAGGAAAAGGACCTTCCAGGAAAGAAATTTCAAGGAGGTAGAAACCAACGGTTCAAAAGGTGGCTTCATAAGCTGACCTAGAACTAGGTTCAAGTCCCATGCTACCGGAGGAGGTCGGATGGGAGGCTTAGTTAGAGTCAGGCCTCTCATGAACCTTGCAACAAGCGGATGAGAGGAGACAGGTTGTCCATTTATAGGTTTTAAGGATGCTGCAATAGCACTCAAATGGAAGACTTTGAGGGCAAAGAAGATTGCTCGCAGTTCCAGGAGGTTGATGTGAAGGGTGGTCTCCTGCGGAGACCAATACCCTGAGTGGAGAGGGATTGTAGATGGGCTCCCCACCCTGTTTGGGAGGCATCTGTTGTGAGGGTTGCTTGGGGCAACAAAGGTTGGAAGGGGGCCCCCAACAACAGATTCTTGGTGGACATCCACCAATGGAGGGACCAAAACAGACGCTTTGAGGTGAGTATTTGGTCGGAGAGCGCTCCTGATGCTTGAGTCCACTGGGTGGCCAAGGTCCATTGAGCTGCTCTCATATGAAGACGAGCATAGGGCACCACGTGTACCGTGGAGGCCATGTGGCCCAGAAGTCGCAGCATTTCTCTGGCTGTCAAGTGACTGCTGGACTGAGCTTGGGAGGCCAAGCACAGCAGACGTTGGCCCCGGACTTGAGATAGGTAGGCCCTTGCAGTGGTGGTGTCCAACTGGGCCCCTATGAATTCTAGAGACTGAGTAGGGGTAAGTTGAGACTTGGGAAGGTTTACCACCAGTCCCAGATACTGCAGAAGGTGCCTTGTGCGGTCCAGAGAAATCTGGGCCTCTGACTGAGATGGAGCTCGGATGAGCCAGTCGTCCAGATATGGGAATACAAAAATTCCCAGACCTCTTAGAAATGCGGCAACAACTGCCATGCATTTGGTGAACACTCTTGGAGCAGAGGCTAGACCGAAGGGAAGTACTCTGTACTGGAAATGTTTTCCCTGAAACAGAAATCTTAGATATTTTCTGTGGGATGGGTGGATGAGTATATGTGTGTACGCATCCTTGAGATCTAGAGAACAAAGCCAATCCTGACTCTGAAGGTATGGAAGGAGAATGCCTAGAGAAAGCATTTTGAATTTCTCCTTGTACAGAAATTTGTTCAATTCTCTCAGATCTAGGATAGGTCTGAATCCCCCTGTCTTCTTTGGTATGAGAAAATAAGGGGAGTAGAATCCTGTCCCTTGTTGAAGAAGAGGAACCTCTTCTATTGCCCCTTGGGCAAGGAGAGAAGAGACTTCCTGATCCAACAGGTCCAGGAGAGATGGGGGAGAATTGAAGTGCCTCACCATGGTATATGGAGGAAGGTTGGAAAAATGAAGTTTGTAGCCCTCTCTGATGATAGAGAGGGTCCATTGCTCTGATGTAATTTGCTCCCATCTGGGAGCAAAGTGAGCTAACCTTCCGGGAATGGTGAGGGGCTCTGGTTGTTCTAGAGCCAGAAATGTTAAGTTCTCTAGGGGCAAGTCAAAACCCCTGAGGGGGTTGAGCCTGCTGAGGAGTGGCAGACGCTGCAGGCATTGACCTTGCCTGTTTAGGTTGCTGACGTTTAGCAGCAAAGCGAGGCTGAGAAGATTGTTGGCCAGTATTTGTGGAAAATCTGGCCTTCTTGTAGTAAGGCCTCTTGAAAGACTTTTTCTTGGCAGGAGTAGAGGTAGACTTAGAAAGTCTATCCAATGTAGCATTTTCTGCGTCCATTTGAGTGGCTTTAATTTGCCAGTCCTTACCAAATAAGTTCTCACCTGTACAGGGCAGATTCTGTAAGCCATCTAGGACCCAGGGTTCTAGGTCAGAGGCCTGGAGCCAAGCAAGTCGTCGGGCTGCAATAGCAATGCCCGAAGCTCCACCGGCACCCTCAAAGGAATCAAAAGCTGCTCTGTTGGAGAACTTAGAAACATCTAGAAGCTGTTTCACCAGAGAAATGAACTCCTCCTTTCTATCCTCAGGGATAAAGGAGGCAAAATGCCGTATCTTTAGGGCAAGTTCCCTGAGAAACATGCCCATATACAGACTGTAAGAATTAATCCTGGCTATAAGCATACTAGCCTGGAAAATTTTCCTGCCAAAAGAGTCTAGGGTCTTACATTCTCGCCCTGGAGGGGTAGAAGAGTGCCTTTTGGTACTCTTAATCTTTTTCAGTGCAGACTTCACCACAATGGAATGGTGAGGCAACTGAGTCTTTTGAAAGCCAGGAGGAGGGGGGACCCGGTACATGGTGTCCAACCTACGAGAATAAGGAGACAACGTTAGAGGAGCCTCCCATAAGTCCATCAAGTGTTCTTGAAGGATTTCATGGATAGGCAGGGTGACTGCCTCTTTGGGAACCTTAGGGTATCCTAAAATATCCAATTTCTTTGACCTAGGTTCTTTTTCAGAGGATGTGGTAATAGAAAGTCCTTTAGCTAGTTCAATAATGAAGTCTTGAAAGGACAAATCCTCTGGTGGAGACATTCTCCTCTTTGGGGAAGAGGGGTCTTCATGAAGAACTAGAGACAGCTCATCAGAGTCCTCAGAGGAGTCAAAATCCTCAGAAGAATCAGAGTATTCTCTATTTGCTTCCAACGCACGATACGCATACCGATCGGTATCGACATCGGGCGTACCGGGTATGGGATCGGTATCGGGTGAAAACCCGGATCCGGCATGCGGAACCGATCTGCGTTTGGAAGTCGATGGTCTCGGTTCCGGTATGGAAGACGATACCGGAACCGGAACCGGACCCGGTACCGCTGAACGCGGTACCGAGGGCGTCGCAGCATTAATAAAAGCCAGCATGGCCTGCTGCATGGTCTGAACAGAATTGCTCATAGACGCCACTGCTGCCTGGATGTCGGTACCGGTATGGGCCGGTACCCCAGAGCAGTCTAACAGGTGATCAGTCGAGGCCGTGCCATCGATGTCAACCTGTAACCCCATAGATGGTGCTTTGGAAGCCAGAGCTTCCCGCCGGGGTTGTTTGGCTGGGGCAGGATCCTCAGACTCAAAAGTGAGAGCCTCTCGATGCTTTGAAGGAGATTTGCTCTTTGAGGACCTGCCCGAAGAAGGTTTGGTTACCTGAGATCCATCCGGAGAGGAAGACCTGGATGACTGTGATGCTGGATTATCTGAAGCAAACAGCACATGGAATTTGTTGGCCCGGTTCTGCAACCCACGATTAGACATCTGGGAGCAGAATGGGCAGTCCGGAATGGAGTGGTCAGGTCCCAAACACTTAAGACACCATTCATGGGTGTCTATGACAGAAACAGCAGCACTACACTTGGTACACTTCTTAAAACCAGGGGCTGGTTTCTCCATGAGGAGAATTTGTGTAGGCCTGAGGCCTAACCGAAGTCACCAAGTGCAGAATAAAGATTTTTTTTTTTTTTTAAAAGAAAAGAAAAGAGAGACCGGCGGTACCGGTTTCGGTATGGGGAAGGCAGGTACGCGGTCTAAAGAAACAAACTAAAACAATAATTTCTTCAGCGGTGACAGGAACACGACCTGCTGGCTCTGCGGAAAAAGAGAAACTGAGGAGAGCTAGGCGGGAAGGCAGCGCGCATGTGCAGTGGGAGGCCCCAAAAGCTTCCTTCTGGGAAGCTGGGGAGCTTTCCCGCGCAGGCTCCGTCGGTACCGACGTACCCATATGTGAGGACTTATTCCTGCTTGTTCCTGGAGATCTACAATTACCAGGTAAGTGTAATTTCTATTTCCTTATCGTTCCTCCAGTTTAGTCCTCCACCGCTGGAATGTAACAGAGCAGTACTAACGGGAGGGACCCTGCCAGCCGGCACGCAAGACCGCCGACCCGAAACAGGCATCCTTCGCCGCCAGCACATCCAGGCGGTAGTGTTTACTAAAAGTATGCAGCGACGACCAAGTGGCCGCCTTACAAATCTCCACCGGTGGAACCAGACTGTACTCCGCCCAGGAAGCCGCCTGCGCTCTAGTAGAATGAGCTCTGAGACCCACGGGAGCCGGACGCCCCTGCAACATATACGCCGAGACAATTGTCTCCTTAATCCACCTGGAGATGGATGCTTTCGATGCAGCCTCTCCCTTCCTGGGCCCGCCAAACAACACAAACAGCCGATCCGACTTGCGAAAGGAGTGGGAGACTGACAAATAACGACGTAGCACCCTCTTTACGTCCAACTGACTCAAGCCTCGATCCGAAGGTTGCCCTGCTTCTGCCTGCAAAACTGGCAGAGACACCGTCTGATTCACATGAAAAGGAGAGGACACCTTTGGCAAGAAAGAGGGAACCGGTCTAAGAACCACCTTTTCCCTCGAAAAACACAGAAAGGGCTCCCTGCACGAGAGAGCTTGCAACTCCGAAATGTGCCTAGCCGAGCAAATAGCCACCAAAAAGACCACTTTAAGGGTCAAATCCTTGACCGAGATTTGGGATAAGGGCACAAACGGGGCCTTTCCTAATGTCCGCAAAACCAAGTTGAGATCCCAGAATGGGACGGAAATCCGACGCGCTGGGCGAAGTCTGGAAACCGCTTTCAGAAAACGTACCACATCGCCGTGAGCACCTAGAGCTACGCCCTGTACCTTTCCCCTATAGCAGGCCAAGGCCGCTAACTGCACTTTCAAGGAACTAGCGGCTAGGCCCTTTTTGAAACCATCTTGCAAGAAACTCAACACTAACGATACTGAGGCCCAGGAAGCTCAGGCCTGATGTCTGGAACACCAGTCCTCAAAGATCCGCCAGATGCGCACATAAGCGAGCGAAGTTGATCGCTTTTGTACTTGAAGTAAGGTTGCTATGACCGATCTAGAGTAGCCCCTCTTTTTTAGGCGCGCCCTTTCAATGGCCAAGCCATAAGCGAGAATCAATCCACCTGTGGCATCCGAAGGGGCCCCTGCAACAGGAGCTCCAGCGACAACGGGAGACCGTCCAGCAATCTTACCAGATCGGCATACCACGGGCGGCGGGGCCAATCTGGTGCTACTAGAAGCACCCTCCCCCAATGAGCTTCGACACGCTGAATCACTCGCCCGACAAGGGCCCATGGTGGAAATACATAGAGCAGCCCCATCGTCGGCCACGGCTGCATCAAGGCATCGATCCCTTCCGACATGGGTTCCCTCCGCCTGCTGAAGAACCAATTCGCTTTCGCGGACTGGCACGTAGCCATCAAGTCCATGACCGGTACTCCCCATCGGAGAGTCAATTGGGTGAAGACATCGGGATGCAGCTTCCATTCTCCGGCATCCACCTGAACCCTGCTGAGAAAATCTGCCGTCACGTTGTCTCTTCCGGCGATGTGAGCTGCCGAAATTGCCTGTAACCGCGTCTCTATCCAGGCAAACAGCCTCTCGGACTCCTCCTCCATGGCTGCACTCCCAGTGCCTCCTTGTCGATTTATGTATGCCACCATTGCGGCATTTTCCGACAACACCCGTACAGCCTGACACGTCACTAGCATCTCGAACCTCTGCAGGGCCAAGAATACAGCCCGCAGCTCCAGGCGGTTGATCGACCAGCTGCTTTCCTCCGCTGTCCATCGCCCCTGTGCAAAGTGTACTCCACAATGTGCTCCCCAGCCTGCGAGACTCGAGTTTGTGAACAGAGGAAGCCACACCGGCTGCTCCAAAGGCATCCCCGCCTGAAAGGCCGTGGGACGAATCCACCACCGCAAGGCTTGCTGGACGTGCAGAGGACAAGGGAGTCACTTGCTCAGAGAATCGGACTGATTGGACCAGCGACGAAGCAAGGTGCGCTGCAATGGCCTCATGTGAAACTGGGCCCACAGTACGACTTCCAGTGTTGCCGTCATCATCCCTAACACCTGAAGGTACTTCCACGCCGGTGGCGCCCGGCAGCTTCCTGATGGCCTGCACCAGACTCCGGAGAGCTTGGGCCCTGCGCTCCGTTAGAAATACCGAGCCTCTCCGGATATCGAACTGTTCCCCCAAATACTCGAGAACCTGAGTCGGAGACAAATGACTTTTGAAAGGACTGATCACCCAGCCTAAGCTCTGCAGGAAAGCTACTACCTTCTCCGTGGTTTTCTCGCTCTCCTCTTGGGATTTTGCCCTTATCAGCCAATCGTCGAGGTATGGATGTACTAAGACCCCTTGCTTTCGCAGCACTGCCGCCACTACTACCATTATCTTGGTGAAGATCCGCGGCGCTGTCGCCAGTCCGAAGGGCAGTGCCTGAAACTGAAAATGTCACCAAGGCAAGGCGAATCGCAGAAATTTCTGATGTGACGCTCTGATTGGGACATGGAGATAGGACTCTGAAAGATCGAGAGAGGTGAGATACTCTCCATGACAAACAGCCACAATGACGGACCGTAGGGTTTCCATGCGAAAATGTGGTACCCTGAGACACCGATTTACTCCTCTGAGTTCCAGTATAGGGCGAAGAGAACCGTCCTCCTTTGGCACCACGAAATAAATGAAGTAACATCCCATGCCGTATTCCGCGGGCGGCACCAGGACGATGGCTCTCAGCTGTAAAAGGCGGTTTAAGGTTTGTCGAACCTGCAAAGCCTTCTGCGGTCCTCTGCAGGGAGAATTCACGAACGAGTCCAGCACCGGCTTTGCCAGATCCAGTGCATACCCGTCGCGGATGATCTCCAAGACCCACTGGTCTGACGTTATGTGGGTCCAGGCAGAAAGAAACCCCCTCAGGCGACCCCCGATCGGTTGCCCTTCTGCTGGGACCCGCTGCCATTCATTGTAGTTTCCAAACGGCTCCCGATGACGCCACTGTGAATCCTCTACTTGCCCCCCGAAATCCACGCAACCCCTGGGCCCGAGAGACAAATCTTCCTCTTTGGGAACCCGCGAAACGAGGGGAACGAAATCTTCGAAAATCCCGTAACTGCCCCCGAAAGGAAGCAGAATACTTTCCCTGCTTGGGCTTGTCCTCCGGAAATCTACCTCCCTTGGACTCTCCTAAATCTTTGACTAACTTATCCAGATCTTCTCCAAACAACAACTTTCCCTTGAATGGAAGCTTGCCGAGCTGAGACTTAGAGGACCCGTCAGCCGCCCAGTTTCTTAGCCAAAGGGCCCTCTGCGCCGCTACCAGGGAAGACATACTATTCGACAAGGCCCTGATCAGGTCGTAGTGCACATCTGCTAAATACGCTGATCCGGACTCTAAACGCTGGAGATCCTTCACTTCGTCACACTCCAACGACGTTGACTGTCTCAGGTGTTGGACCCAACGTAGACAGGCCCTAGCCACCCAAGCTCCGCAGATGGATGCCTGCAAAGAAACCGCGCCCGCTTCAAAAGACTGTTTCAACAAACCATCCATCCATCTTTCTATCCTGTGCCTCCTTCAAGGCCGCGCTGCCTTCCACTGGAATTGTGGTCTTCTTCGTGACCGCCGACACTGCCGCATCAATCTTTGGGGCACGAAACCTTTCCTTATCTTTGTCCGCCAAGGGATAGAGCTTATTCATAGTTCTTATCCCCTTTAGGCCTGCTTCTGGATGATCCCACTCGTTCTGAATCATCTGATCTATCACCTTATGGATGGGAAACACCACCTGTGTTTGGCGCACCGCCTGAATAATGGGATCTGCAGTATCCTCCTCGCTTAAGGGTTGCTCAGACGTCAGCCTAAGCGTCTGCAGGGTCTCCGAAATGAGGGCCGACAACTCCTCTCTCCGAAAAACTCGAATGATCCTCGATTGATCCTCAGGCTCAGGAATCTCACCTTCCTCTAAATCCTCCAAATCGACATCCAAGTCAAACTCATGCTCCTCTTCCTCCTGCAACTCCACTTCGGAAGGAGAAATCTCTGGAGGATGCAGTCTCTTGGGCTCTTTGGGAACCACACTTTCGCGTTCCGCTAGCCCTGACCGCGTACTGGAGGAGGGGAGAGGCAAAGACCCAGGCAAATGACCTTGCCTCCTACGACAGAACGCCTGATGCATGAGCAATACAAAGTCTGGAGAAAACTCCTCCATCTGCATAGCGATCCCAGACACCGAAGGAACACCCGGAATACCAGATGCCACATCAGAAGCCGGAGCGGGAGGGCCGGCTGTCCAAGCTTCACCCTCCGGCTCCGTTAGTATCTCCGGCGGGGCTGAAGGCGCAGCACCCTCCATTTGTTGTTCAACACTGATAGATACGGAAGTACAGTACTGACAGATGCCTGTCTCTGGAGCCGTGCCCCTAAGGGTGCCACAAATTACACACTGAGATCTTCCTGACATGGGCTAATTAGCCTTGTGACCCCAAATGCCACTAAAAGGCAAATTTTCTTCTTTCTTCTTTTTTTTTTTTTGGAACCTCGTTGCCTAAATAACCTCTTAAATTAAAGGCATCTGAAGATCCCAGGCCCCCAGGAACAGGAGTCTAAAACAAAACTAAGAAAAACAAAAGCAAATTAAAAAAAAACCCAAAGAAACAAAGAAAGAGCAATGAAATAGCAAAGAACCCCATAAACAAAATGCCTTTGCTTTACAGATTACTGAACTCGCCGGAGACCAGTCCTGCCGGCATGTTACAGACACCGCCGAGGAAACCGCGTGTTTAAAATGGCCACGGTTTCTCTCAGCGTTTTGGCGCGCTCCTAAAAAAGGCCCCGAAGCACCGCAGGACAAATAAATTGCGTGCCCATAGCCTTCCCCGCTCTCCACGGACTGTACCTGGATGAACAGCTCCCGTTTTGGGGAGCCGAGGTCCGATCGCCGAAAGGGATCGGGACCGCTGTGCAGCTTCCTGCTTGTGCACAGAAACAATCCCGGAGCCGTCGCCTGCAGCTCTTCAGTCAGCGGACAGCCTGTGGAGCGAGTAAGGAGCTCTACCCCGTTCAATCTAGGGGTAAGAGACCCCGGAGAGCCCAAGTAGCCAGGTAAAGACAGGGTGACTTGGCAGGGCAGAAAAGCCTCTGGAAACAAAACCCGTTTGTCTGTTTTTTGGGGGTTTTTTTTAAAGCCACAGTACTCTCATTAAATCTACCTAATTAAGCTAATCAAACCAATTGTAAAATCAACCAGCAAACAAATGTAATCTAAGTAGCCTGCTCCTTATTCGTTTCTCCAGTGAGCCCAGCACCTAGGCTCACTAGGTCCTCCTGCTGCATGGAGACTGGACACACTGGGGGCTGATGGGGATTTCCAGCTCGCTACATCCAGTGAGATGAAGATTTAGCACAGTTACTTACCTGTAACAGGTGATCTCCGGAACAGCAGGAATTAGTCTTCACATGTGGGGTACGTCGGCGCCGACGGAGCCCGCACGGGAATGCTCCCCAGCATCCAAACAGAAAGCCTTTGGGAGCATCCCTCGCGCCTGCGCGGTGACTTCCCGCCTTTTCCACTGCCTCTCCTCAGTTGAGTTTCATAGCTGAGACAGAAGGAGAGAAAGAGGAAAGGAAATAGATAGATACAACTCCTAGGGGAGGTGGGTGGGTTGTGAAGACTAACTCCTGCTGTTCCGGAGATCACCTGTTACATGTAAGTAACTGTGCTATCTCCAGGAACAAGCAGGAATGAGTCTTCACATGTGGGGACTCCCTAGCTGCGGGTGCCAGGGGAGATCCCATAAAATGCGTATCCCTGGAACAGGACGGCATTTCCCAAACCTGGATCTCCGGCATCCCCTGGGGGATGGGGGGTAGGAGTTGAATAGAGCAGAGCTGCAGAGGAACAGCGAATCTAAAGACTACAGGGAGAAAGTCTTTAGAAGGTATGTCAAGTACCAGTAAAATATTTAATGAACTAGCACAATATAGAGCTTACCTACTGGATTGTAGGAAGTAGACAGTAGATGCAGTAGCGGAATCTTCGAGGTAACTCCACAGCAGTGAGGAAGAAGTTCCAATCTGGAATGGGCAGGTGACCCAGGTGGCAACCGGGGCAGGAGAAGATCGGCAGGCCTCCAATGAAAAGCTTTATGGGAAAGCTGAGAACTCTTTTAGGTACAGAGTCATAAACATTGAGGACTAAAAGAAGAAAACTGACCGATCTGGAAAATTAGCCCAGTCCGGAAGGGAAGAGAGGGTATGAAAAAAAGCCCCTATTCCCAAGGAGAACAGAAGTGTACCCAGGAATACTGAAGATGTACACTGTCTTTCCTAGCTGGTAAGAGATAGGAAGACATTGAAGTTTGAGACTGCATAGAAAGGGAGATGTATAACAAAAATAGAAGCTGTTGACGTCACAGCAGTAATTGTCAGTGTAACCAGTCCCAGTTACTGAGCCGTATGATAATAGGCAAGTTTACTGTCAGGACCCCATAAGAAAATAAAACCTAAGCACCGACAGTCAGGGAGATAGGTTAGACCTAGGGTGCTATGGACATCTCCCAACATGCGCATACCTATATATATATATATATATATAAATATATATGTATATATATATAAGGAAAAACCTACATATCTATACATATGAGAATATATATATATACGCCTAGACAAGCGTGATATATAGATATCTACAGATAGAAATGTAGATAGATATATGTATAGATAGAGACGGGGTGGCTGATGCCCACCCAGGGTATAAAAACATGTATGCACAGGACACATACATACAGGAAAAATACATGCCTGCAACCAAGCCACAGAAAAACATTCACATGGGGAATGTGATGGGAAAAAAATTCATCCAATAATAGGGGGTGAAACCCACCTGAAGAAATATAGAGAAACTATTTCTGTGGAGCAGGAATGCAGGTCAGTGGAAGAACCAGCCTGGCTGCGTGAAACACAGAGGACAACAGCAGGCTGGCAAGAGTACGTTAGCAGTACCTTAGGACTCTGATATGTCCAAAGGACAAGAAGAACACAGAGACGGAGATACCAAAGTGACCCAGTCAAGGGGTTCAGGGGTATCATGTACGGTAAAAGAGTATGCGTTGTCCAAGTGGAGTAGAAAACATAATGCCAAGCTGGAAGGAACAGGAGTATATTCCGGCCAGATTGGAAACTCCGTGGACATTCACGTAGAAAAAAACTTGTCCTCTGTATATGAAAGACCCTCAGAGACAAGTTCAATACTCTGTAGCAAGGGCCCATAGCAGAAAGCTTCTCTGAAGGTTGCAGAGAGCAGTGTGCAGGAGAATGATAAGATAAAACTGACAGATGTCAGGTGTGTTGCCATATCCTAGGAAAGGATATGGCTAGAAGAAGATAAGCTGCAGTGAATAGTATCATGCAAGATAGTTGCAAGTAGCTTGCAATGAGCACTAAAGTAATCACTGGAACTCCTGCATATACAGCAACTGAACCAAACAACAGAGGGGATTCTCCTGTATGAAAACAGAGAGAAAACAGACAAAGGCAGCGGAGAAGAGTTCCGTTCCAGTCTGATGAGTTGTTCAGAGCACGTGTGGAAGGAAAAACAAACAGTCTACACTGGAAGAAAAGGAAGTGTTTCAGTATGGCACCAACTCAAGCAGGGGAGACCCTGGAAGAGAGGGGTTGGAAAGTGACTTACGATGTGGAAGTCAGCTGAGGGAAAAGATGTCCATATGGGGACAGAACTATCATGGGATAGTTGTAACCTCCCTTCGTGGTAGTAAGAATGGGAGAATTCTGTAACCCATGGACAAAAGTATCCCAAGAGCATAGCATACTGGAAAAGAAAAACCAGTGTAGAGTTTGAAGAATAAATTTCCGCTAAGGAGAAGTTAACTGTAGATTGCAATACACAGGAACCTATGGGTGCTGGTTATGAGTAGACTGGGTAGAGTCTGGAGACTTCAGACCAGGATGAGATGTCCCTTGCTTGGGTACACCGGGAGGATGGGCAGAAGAAGGATGAAACTTTCTCTTCTTCGGGAAAGACGGTTTGGTAGGACATTTCCTACGTCCTGGGGAAAAAGAAGGCTTAGGATGGTTTCCAGAACCAGGAAAGTCAGTGGAGCAATCAGCAACCTGACGTAAAGCTTCTCTATTGAAAAGGTTTTCTCCAGTACAAGGAGAATTACCCAGTGTATGTTGTGCCCAACTGCTCAAGTCTGAAGCCTGTAGCCACGCTGTACGACGCGCTCCAATGGCAATAGCAGAGGATCTGCTAACAGACTCAAAAGAGTCTAGAGAAGCCCGGGAAAGAAACCAAGAGATATTCCTGCTATGATTAAGAAGCAAGGAATAGTCAGAGGCCGTAGGTTCTGACAAAAAAGGAGACAAAAGAGATAACTTCTCTGTGACCTCCTGAAGTGTGAGACTCATATAAAAAAATATATGAAATAATTCTTGAAGCCAACATAGACGTTTGGAAGGTTTGACGTCCAAAGGCATCAAGTGCTTTAGATGCACGACCTGGTGGGAAAGAAGAATGCTTCTTCTTGCTTCTGATCTTCCTCATTGCTGATTCCACTACAATGGAATGATGCGGAAGTTGGCTTTTCTGAAACCCCGGAGAGGGAGGCACCTGATACAGAACATTCATGGCTGTAGAAGGCGCAGGAACCTTTAAAGGTGATTCCCAAATCCTCAGAAGAAGGTCCTGCAAAGACTGATGCAAAGGAAGCATTATGGTTTCCTTTTCTGCAGGATCTTGGTCAAGAGTAGGACCAGGAATAGGAATGGCAAGAAAGGCTGCCATGTCAAGGAGACATTTCTGAAAAGAAGGATCTCCCAGAGGAATAATTCCTGGGTAGGCTGAGGTTGAATGAGCAGCGTGAACACCAGAAGACCTACTGGACTGGTGCATAAAAGGAATCCTGCCAGATGGAGAACGATACTGACAGTTCTGATTCGAGGCAGTTAGTACTGCGTCGTCGGTTCCCAGGTATCGATTCCAAGCTAGGCATAGAAAGGATTGATGGCACCGATGGAACTGCAGGAAACGACGTTGATACCGGTACCGGCATCGGGGATGGTAATGCCATCGTAGCAGGTATCGGGGGTTGCTGAAGCGGTACCGAGGTAACCAGAGAGCTTTGGTGATTATCCCCGGTACTGCGTAGTCGGAGGCGACATGGATCGGCTCCGAAACGCGTCGGAACCAAGTCATCCAGACTGGATATGGATTCTAGACTGTGCATCGAAACGAGCGTCGGTGGTGGAATCGGCGATGCCGCAACATGAAGGTCAATCGGAATCGTATTGATCGGTAACGAAGGCACCGAGGACGTCCGAGGACGACGCTCGGTGAAGAGAGGAACACTCGACAACGGCGCCGATGTCGGGGTATCGGTACCGCTCGAAGTCAGTACCCCCCCCAAGCATGGCGTAGATAGAGGAAAGTCCATCCGGGGCGCATCGATCGGCCCTGAAGGTACCCAGGGCACCAGATGATGATCCCCGGTGAAGAGTGGAACACTCGACACCGATGCCGACGCCGGGGCATCGGTACCGCTCGACGCCGGTATCAACCCCGTGGTTGGCTGGGATACAGGAAATCTAGACTGGGTCGTATCGATCGGCCCCGAAGGCACTGAGGACTCCCGACGACGATCCCTGGTGGAGAGCGGAGCACTCGACACCGGTGCCGATGCCGGGGGAGCGGTACCGCTCAAAGCCGGTACCAACCCTGCGCATGGCGGGGACGCAGGAAAGCCAGTCTGGGTCGAGTCGATCGGCCCCGAAGGTACCGAGGACACCAGCTGATGATCCTCGGTGAAGAGTGGAGCACTCGACACCGGTGCCGATGCCGGGGGATCGGTACCGCTCGAAGCGGATACCACCCCCGAGCATGGCTCAGGTATGTTCTGTGAGGAGTGAACCCCAGGAACAACCTGAAACCCCGTAAATGCTTTGGAGCCCGAAGACTCCCGCTGGGGTCTTATTGCCAATGGGGTCTTGAGGGCAAGGCCGGAGCCGTCATCATGCTGGGCATGAGACCTACCCATCAAGAATCGGCTAGTCTTAACAGACTGTTTGTGGGTTACCTGATCCTGGAGAGAAGAATAAACCGATGTCCTCACCTCAGGAGGAAAAATGGCATCGAGGGAAACCCGAAAAAGAGAAGGTCTTCTCCTGATACTAAAGCCTGATGGACCAGGGGAAAAGGGGTCAGGACCCAAACAGGTTAGACACCAGGCACTGGAGTCTAAAAAGAAAACTGAGTTTCCGCAGTGAAGGCACTTCTTAGTGGAAGAAGGCTCCATGTCAGAAAGGCCTGGTAGGCCTCAAAAAGATAAAAGAAAAACTGAGGAGAAGTTATTTCTCTAAGTTGGAAAAGAAAAGAATAAAGCACCGGCGGTACCGGTATCGGCGGGAAAGACAGCCGCGACCACAAGAAAAAAGTTTCTGCGGTGACAGGAGGTACGTCCTGTTGGCTCCGCGGAAAAACGAAAACTGAGGAGAGGCAGTGGGAAAGGTGGGAAGTCACTGCGCAGGCACGAGGGATGCTCCCAAAGGCTTTCTGTTTGGATGCTGGGGAGCATTCCCGTGCGGGCTCCGTCGGCGCCGACGTACCCCACATGTGAAGACTCATTCCTGCTTGTTCCTGAAGATTGATTGGTCCAGTCTCCAAGCTGCAGGAGGAGGTGCACTACCCAGAGGTGGAGGACTAAACTGGAGGAACGATAAGGAATTATGTATTAAATTTGCAAAAAGATGATGTGTTTTAATGCAGTACCAGAGAGGTTGGGTCAGCTTCAGTTTACTTAGGCATTCACTGAAAAATACAGTATGACCTATGTTTTGACACAACTGTATATGCTTTTCACAACCAAATAATATAGTTTTAATATTTATGTTGAAACTAAACAAAAAATACCTTTTTTGTTTTAGGGTATTTTGCAGGACATTTATTAAGTGCTGGGGATTCAATTTCAGTGACATCTTCTGCATCGGCAGCAACAGTTTCATTTTCTGGCTCTGCTGTAAGAACAGGGCTCTCCATTTCATTCTGTTGTGAGGTAACTTCTACATCAGGAGAGGAAGGTTGAACATCTGAACAGCTGCTAACTGTTCTATGTCTCCGGCGTTGTTGTCCAATATGAGTTCTACTCCTTGAAAAGCTTTTCCTCTGCTTGGTTCGATTTACTTTGGCAGGCATTGGCTTGTTGTTAGTTTCTTCTTTCACTGGTTCCTAGGGTGTGACATATCAGATACATTAGAATAATACAGTATGAATGAAATCTGTAAAGGTACTTTTCCATAAAGATTAGCTGTGTCTGAATAAGACAATGAGTACTTATTAAAAAAAAATGTGTGGCACTACTTATTACTGCATTAGGTGCTTTAACATTAAGGAAATAACATGTGCAGTGTTCAAATATTCATTTTAAACATTTGTATTCAATTTAAAGTCTATGGAAAAATACTAGTATAAGCTTTTTCATACTGCCTTATCAGCGAGCCTCCAAGTTGTTCCAAAGGCATCATCTCTCGAAGTGAAAGGCTAATGCAGCCTCTATTCAGTGTAGGGGCTCCCTGCTGAAACTACAAGACCGGATGCAAGTCGTGATGGTGATTTTCACGAGGTACAATACCTAGATCCTGGGAACTAAATGAAGGCCAGCTACCATTACCCTGGTTATATCAACATTATATTTGAAAACCTTACTCTAGTTCATGAAGGAAAAAAATACAAGTTAGTTCTAGATAGAATGGCAAGCATTACTAAGAGAATAGCTGACAGAACTGTTAATTTACACAGTATTTCAGTTACTTAGGGGCATCTTTACTAAAGGTTAACACATGTTAAGCATTACTGCCGTCCATAGAAATAAAAGGACTTTAGGCACTTAAAAGTGTGTTAATGTCATTAATGTGTTAAACCCTTTAGTAAACATGCCCCTTATTAACCGCTTCCCTAAACAAACACTGACCAACGCGGCATCCACATAATCCTAAAATTGCTGATTTATGGGAAACATGCTGACTTTGATTATTCCTCCCTCTCCCAGTTCATCTGCCGAAATTAAAATCAAATGACTGTGTACTGGCAAGGAGAAGGCAGACAGCTATTTTAATCTGTCTGATGTCTTTGATGTCTCACATTAGAACTAACTGGACACAGCTTTACCTGTTGAGGTGAAAGGTGTGGCCCTTTAAGTCCTGAAGCTTCTCATGCCTCTTCCCCTTTCCTTGGCAACATCTCCTTTCCAGAATCAGACCATCCCTTTGCTCCCACCCACCCCTAGTGAGCAGTCTTGCTTTATAGGGCACCTCCACCTTTAACAAATCACAGAGAATTGGACCAGCACATTTTGAATATAATTAAAGAGATTTAACTACTTTTTCTCTGAAAGGACAGCTGCAAAACCGGCTGGTACTTGGTAGATCTCTCTCTTTTGCTTTAACAGATACCTAAGCTCCACGAACAGAACAATGGCTGGGAAAAATCGTATTGCTAAAGCTGTTGCCCCCGTTACAGCTTCTGCCTCGGTCCAGACAGAGGTCCTAATGCCAGTTGAAGGACCAGTTCCATGTGCAGGGTGCCTGCATGCTGAAGCTCTAAGGAAACAAGTGGAGGAACTCAGAGAGGAGGTGGCGAGGTTGAGGAGCATTCAAGACAGTGAGAAGTACATTGATGAGATGCTTCTTGCAGCAACCAAGCTCTCCAGCACAGGAGAAGATGGGTGCCAACAGAATGTCGATGGTTGGACAGAAGTCCCCAGGGCCTTCAAAATCACCAATCCAACTTCTCCAGTCCTTGAATTGAAGAACCATTATGCAGCCCTGGAAGTGGAGGAGGTGAAAGCATCCCTGGAAAGGGAAGAACCAGAGTTCAAGTAACCCAAAGTTGCAGAATCAGTGACCAGAAGGAAACAAAGGGTAGCGGTGGTTGGAGACTCTCTTCTGAGGGGTACTGAGGCGTCCATCTGCTGACCAGACTTGATGTCCAGAGAGGTATGCTGTCTGCCTGGTGCCAAAATCCAAGATGTTACGGAGAGTTTGCCGAGACTCATCAAGCCCACTGACTATTACCCAATGTTGCTAATCCATGTTGGAACAAATGATACTGCCAGGTATACCTCGGAACGTATCAAGAGACTTCATGGCTCTGGGACAGAGGGTGAAGCAGTTAGGTGCACAGGTGGTGTTCTCTTCAATCCTCCCTGTTGAGGGTAAAGGCCAAGGCAGAGAGGCTCGCATCCTGGAGATGAATGCATGGCTGCGTGGATGGTGTCATTGAGAGCGTTTTGGTTTCCTAGACCATGGGATGCTGTTCCAAGGGTTGCAGAGCAGAGATGGCATCCATCTGTCCAAGAAAGGTCAACGCATCTTCGGTAGTAGACTGGCTAATCTACTGAAGAGGGCTTTAAACTAGATTCGTTGGGGATGGGTGAAGAAAGCCCCCAGGTAAGTGAAAGCCCCCAGGTAGGTGATACATTAAATACCTTTATGGAAATGGGTAACAGGGGTAACATATGGAAAGCAGTGTGTATTAATGCCCGTAGCATGGGAAATAAGATCCCTGAAGTTGAAGCTTTGGTGGGAGTGGCTGACTTGGATTTAGTGGCAGTTACAGAAACATGGTTCACAGAAAACCATGACTGTGATGTAACTATACCTGGCTATACTTTATTCAGAAAGGACAGGGTAGGAAGAAGGGGAGTAGGAGTGGCACTATATGTAAAAACTACTATTAAAGCTTTGGAATTACAGAGCTTAAAAGGGAGAGAGGAGGCATTGTGGATTAAACTAGAAAGAGGGAAACAGAAATCTATTTGCATTGGTGTGATATACAGACCTCCCTCACAAGAGGAAGAGGTGGACAGAGAGTTAATTGAAGACATACGTAGCATTGCTAGGAAAGGGGAAGTGCTACTGATAGGAGATTTCAATATGCCAGATGTTGATTGGCACATTCCTGCTGCAGTATCATCTAGAAGTAAGGAGATCCTGGATTCTCTACAGGGAGAACTATTCAGGCAACTGGTAACAGACCACACACGTGAAGGGGCCATACTGGACTTGGTGCTTACCAATGGTGAAAGTGTTTCTGATGTTGTAGTGGGAGATCATTTTGCATCCAGTGATCACCAGATGGTGTGGTTCAGTATTAGGACTAGGGCTGTTAGAATTCATTCCAAGGTGAGGATCTTAGACTTTAGGAAGACTAACTTTGCGAAGATGGGCCAATACCTCAGGGAGTCATTAGTGGGATGGGAACAGCTGGGGGATGTAGAAAAACAGTGGGCAAAACTGAAAGGGGGTATTTTAAGGGCAACCAACCTTTTTGTTAAAATGGTAAATAAAGGCAAAAGGAACAGGAGACCGCAATGGTTTTCGAAGGAAGTAGCTCAAAAAGTGAAGAAAAAGAGGGAGGCCTTCATGAAATACAATAGATCACAGAGAGAGGAAGACAGGCATCTGTATTTGGAAAAACTTAGAGAAGCTAGCAAAGTAGTCAAGAAGGCAAAGATTCAAAAGGAGGAGGAAATAGCCAATACAATAAAATGGGGGGATAAGACATTTTTCAGATAAATTAGTGAGAAGAGGAAGGGCAAAAGTGGTATTGTCAGACTCAAGGGTGCAGGGGGGGAATATGTAGAGGCTGATAAGGATAAAGCGGAATTGCTTAACAAATATTTTTGTTCTGTGTTCACAGATGAAGAACCAGGAGCAGGACCTCAGAAAACACCCACAAATAAGAACAGAAGCGAGGGACATCTTGAACAATTTTCAGAAGACTGTGTTCGTGAGAAACTAGCTCAACTTAAAAGTAGACAAAGCGATGGGACCAGATGGGATACACCCTAGAATACTGAGGGAACTTGGGGACGTTCTAGCAACTCCACTGACTGACCTTTTCAATGCCTCGTTGGAGTCAGGAGTGGTGCCAAAGGACTGGAGAGAGGCTCATGTGGTGCCTTTACACAAAAGCGGAAGTAAGGATGTGGTTGAAAACTACAGGCCGGTTAGTTTAACTTCGGTGGTGAGTAAATTATTGGAAACGCTGCTGAAAGAGAAAATAGTGAGGTTTCTGGAGTCCAGCGGATTACAGGATCCGAGGCAGCATGGATTCACCAGAGGCAGGTCTTGTCAGACAAATCTGATTGATTTCTTTGACTGGGTGACCAGGGAGTTGGACCGAGGGAGAGCTCTAGATGTGGTGTATTTAGATTTCAGTAAAGCCTTTGACACTGTTCCTCACAGGCGACTTATAAACAAACTGAGCACCCTAGGGATGGACCCTAAAGTTACTGCTTGGGTTAGAAATTGGTTGGGTGGGAGGCGACAAAGAGTACAAGTAAATGGAGCTCACTCTGAGGAGAAGGATGTTACCAGTGGTGTGCCCCAGGGATCTGTCCTTGGTCTGATTCTTTTTAACATCTTTGTTAGTGATATAGCGGAAGGGCTGTCGGGTAAGGTTTGCCTCTTTGCAGATGATACCAAAATCTGCAATAGAGTAGACACCCAGGAAGGTGTAGATAACATGAGGAGGGATCTAGCTAAGCTTGAAGAATGGTCTAGAATTTGGCAGCTGGGATTTACTGTTAAAAAATGTAAGGTCATGCATTTGGGCTGCAGCAATCCAAGGGAGCAATACAGTATAGGAGGTGAAGTACTTTTGTCCACTAAAGAAGAGCGGGACCTAGGCGTGGTTGTGTCTGATGATCTTAAAGTAGCTAAACAGGTAGAAAAGGCGATGGCAAAAGCTAGAAGGATGCTTGGGTGCATACGGAGAGGAATGGCTAGCAGAAAAAAGGAGGTGATAATGCCTCTGTATAAGTCTTTGGTGCGACCTCATTTGGAGTATGGTGTGCAATTCTGGAGACCGCACCTTCAAAAGGATGTGAACAGGATGGAGTCGGTGCAGAGGGTGGCTACTAAAATGATTAATGGGCTTCATTATAAAGCATATGAGGACAGACTTAAGGATCTTAATATGTACACCTTAGAGGAAAGGCGGGATAGAGGTGATATGATTGAGATGTTCAAATACCTCCGTGGCATAAATGTTCAGGGAGAGAGCCTCTTTCAATTGAAAGCAAGTTCTGCTACGAGGGGACATGGGATGAGGGTGAAGGGAGATAGATTCAGGAGTGATATGCGGAAATATTTCTTTACAGAAAGAGTAGTGGATCCAGGGAATAGTCTCCTAGTGGAGGTGGTAGAGATGAGGACAGTAACTGAATTCAAAAAAGCATGGGACCAACACAGAGGATCTCTAAAGGTAAAAAGTGGACTGTTGTAGTTGTTGTTATGGAAGGACAGACTAGATAGGCCATGTGGTCTTTTTCTGTCATCATGTTTCTATGTTTCTTAAGGGCCCTGAGACATGACTGCTAATTTTATAGCACTAATCTATACAAATTACAGCTTTGTCATTCTGAGATTAAAAAACATAACCTGGGTTGATACATTTTAATGTGAGGTCTAACAAAAAGCAATTGGATAAACAACCTAGTTTTGATGTGTCACAGCTTAGACTACATGCAATAGCACCAAAAAATGTACTGTGGAAGTACTACAAAGACAAAAATAAAAGCAATCGGAGGAAATGACGTCACCGGGCAGGACGGCAGCTTAGAAACGGAGCTCCGTTAGCACAAACAAAAACCTTTGAAAAAGGACAATCCGAGGGGAACAAGACACGATTTAAAACCAAGGAACCTGAGAGCAAGTGAGGAGTGAAGATGCGATGAAGAAAGGTGAGGCGGACTTTAAATCGTTCACTTATAAAAACGCGGCTGCGAGCTCCGCGGGGAAAAACAAAATGGCAGCAACATGTGCAGAGGGCGAGAAAGAGGCACATGCTGTAAAAAATATGGCAACAGTTCAAGGAAGCAAACTTAAAGGGCTGAGAGGAGAATTGAAGGGGTGGTTTAACACCATCCGTCAGGACCTCGCACATTTTAAGTCTGAAGTGCAGACGTGGATGGAAGAGCTGAGAGTGGATGTGAGAGACTTGGGGCAACGTCTTGAGGAGGTGGAAAACAAGCTGGAGGCACAGGAAGGTACAATAAAAGGTGTGCAAGAAAAATTTGATGCAATGGATTTGGACAAGAGGAGCTGTGGTTAAAAGTAGAAGACCTTGAAAATAGGTCCAGACGTGCAAATATCCGGATAAGAGGGGTTCCTGAAAGTACTGAAAGAGAGGATTGGGCAAAATTGGTGAAAAAATCAGTAACCAGATACAGGTAAAAGCAGGTATGGAAGAGCAAGTGCTAACCTGGAAAATAGATCGTGCCCATAGGGCATTGGGACCAAAAAGAGATGGCCGAGTAAGAGACATAGTGGCATGCTTTCATGAATACTCAACGAAAAATGCCATGATGGAGGCAGCAAGGAAGCTATCTGAAGTGCAGTGGGAGAACCAATGTACTAAGATATATGCGGATCTGTCGGCAATTACAATGAGGAAAAGGAGGGAGCTTGCCTTAATAACAAAGCGGCTGAGAGAAGAGCAAGTCAAATATAAATGGACCTTCCCATTTATTTATTTATTTATTTATTTTTATTTATTACAATTTCTTATATACCGCACTATTGTCAGCGCGGTTTACATACAACAAAATGACCATAACAAACTGTTTGGCTTCACATAGAACAGGAGAAAACAACTTGGATAACATGCTTATGCTTTACATAGAACAGGAGTAATAACTTGGATAACATGCTTATGCTTTACATAGAACAGGAGTAATAACTTGGATAAACGGGGAATGCAAACTAAACTACTTACATATGTACAATGATGTACATTTGGATTACAATTTTGTATTGAGGGGGTGACCTCACATGTGAAGACAGTCGAGGAGGCTGCAAATGTGATGAGAAAGGTGGGTTGGTTGGAGGTGCCAGCAGTTTATGGTACAGCGCAGACAAAAACTTTGAGGAGACAGTGCGAAGAAGGTGGCTGGAGGCGGGCGCACCAAGGTGATAAACTATTACGGTGGCAAAAGAAGAACACGCTCCAACCAGATGAGAGAGGATGAAAGGGTAGACAGTAAATAGTAAAACAAATATGGGAGAGATCAGTACATATTGGAGGGAGGAAGGAATGAAATTAAATAAGGAGAGAAGAAATATGTAAAATTAGCAGGAATATGTTGATGTGTATGTATATGGGCTGCTGGAGCCTTGGTACGTCATGCCTCGTACGATAAGAAGTGGTGGTGGATTAGAGAGAAGAGGAGGGGGTGGGGTAAGGGAGAGGGTAAAGAAGGGGGGGGGGAAGGAGGGATTTCTAGCCAAGAAATATGTAGGTTTTAGAGAATTGATATGTTTGATAAATGGATAAGATAAGCTTGTTGACAAAGAATGTACGGGGTCTGAACTCACCGATTAAAAGACCAAAAATGTGTAAGGAAATAAAAAGAATAAAAGGGAGACATTATATTTCTACAGGAGACACACTTGAAGAAAAGTGACGAATGGAGGGTGGCACATACAAAGTTTCAGGGACAGTGGTATGCATCAAATGGGACTGAATTGAAAAAAGGTGAAGTGGGAATTCTGATAAGTGGGAAAATCCAGTATTCTGTGTGTGCCGTACAGCAAGATAGAGGAGGAAGATATATCTTTCTCAAGATAAAAATTCAGGAAAAATTGTTACATTGGTGAATATATATGGACCAAATTCGGCACAGGGTTTTTTTTTTTGAGAGATTAACCTCCTTGGTAGAACAATTTGCTGAAGGCCAGGTGATTATGAAGGAGGGGGGATTTTAATCTGACAGTCAGTCCCCAATTGGATAACTCCAAGGGAAATATAGAAGGATGTGCTAAAAAAGCAGACGAATGTTAAAGTTAATGTGTAAAATTTTTGGGGGTGATCGATACATGGAGGGAATTGAAAGGATGGGTAAAAGATTTCACATTTTACTCCCTGGTGCACAAGCCCTTTTCGAGACTGGATATGATTTGGGTAACCATATCTATGATGGCAGGAGTGGAGAGGTATGAGACTGGGGAAAGAACAGGGACTGACTATGTGCCAGTATGGATTGAATTCAAATTAGGGAATAGGGGGAGAAAGAGAAATGGATAGACATTGAATGAGTCATTATTAGAGAGCCCAGAGGTAGTACAGAAAATTGTAAAATCCATAAAGTTATATCTGGAGATTAATGATAAGCAAGATTGTAAAATTGATACACTTTGGGAATGTTTGAAAACGGTAGTGAGGGGATCTGATTTCAATAGGCTCTTATATGAAAAAGGTAAAGGAAGGACAAAAAGAAACTTTACACAACCAGATCCAAGAAATGGAGGGTCTTCAAAAACAAGGGAAATTAAATGATAAAAGCTTACAGGACCTAAGGATAGTGAAAAGAGAATTAGGTGAGCTAGAAATGGCTGAGATTAAATTTGCACAGGATAAATTAAAGCAGCAGTTTTTTGAACTGTGTAATAAACCTATTCGACTGTTTGCTTATAAATTAAAACAACATCAGAATAGGAATTTTATAATTAAAATTTGGGATGCAAAAGGAAGAGAAGTAAGGAAAGTGGAACAAATCCAAGAAAGAGTTGTGGAATTTTATAAACAATTATATACTGCTGAAAATACAAGCACTCGGGAAAAATTAGATAAGTATCTCCAAGTAAGACTGCCTAGATTGACAATAGAAGAACAGATCTCTAAACCCATAAGGGAGGAAGAAGTGGAAGAGGTGAACAAATCTTTACCAGCACCAGGGATGGACAGATTTACAAATAAGTTTTACAAGACGTTTAATGAGGTACTGAGTGAACCATTGACAAGGCTTTATAATTCTTTTAAAGGGGGGGGGGGGGGGGGAAACCCAGAAACTATGCAGACAGGAGGTATAACAATCTTACCAAAAGAAGGGAAGGACTCAAATTTATGTGAATCATATAGGCCTATATCTCTATTAGGGACAGACTTTAAAATTTTTACCAATGTACTGGCAAACAGAATATTAACATATATGCCTAGGTTAGTGCATGAAAAACAGGCAGGTTTTGTGCCTGGATGCCAAACAGCGGATAATATAAGGAGAGTATTAAACGCAATATGAAAGTGAAGAAGGGGAAAAGAACAGATGATTTTATTGACAATAGACGCTGAGAAAGCGTTTATGATAGTGTCATGGCCCTTTCTCTTTAAAGTATTAGAACGAATGGGGATAGCGGGTAACTATTTAAATTGGGTAAAATCTATATATGAACACCCGATGGCAAAAATTCGTATTAATGGGGAATATACCCAGGCATTTGAATTATTTAGAGGAACACGTCAGGGGTGTCCACTCTCACCGATTCTATTTGTTCTTTCAATGGAACCCTTAGCCCAGCGGGTAAGAGAATGTCCGGAGGTATATGAGGTAAAAGGGAACAAAATAAAAAGTAAAATCTCACTCTTTGCGGATGACCTGATTTTTAAGTTGAGAAGAACAATAGAGTCTTTGGAATCGGTATATAACATACTAAGGGAATTTGGAGAATGCTCAGGATTTAAAATAAACACTACTAAGTCAGAGATATTAAATATATCAGAAGAAGTAGGAACACAAGGACAGATAAAAGACAAATTCCCACTCAAATGGGCTAAGCACAGCATTAAATACTTGGGAAAGCATAGTTACTCACCTGTAACAGGTGATCTCTGGGAACAGCAGGAATTTAGTCCTCACATATGGGTATCGTCGGTACCGACGGAGCCTGCACGGGAACGCTTCCCAGCGTCCAATTAGAAAGCTTTTGGGAGCATCCCACAGCGCCTGCGTGCTGCCTTCCCGCCTTTCCCAACTGCCTCTCTCCAGTTGAGTTTTAAAGCTGAGACAAACAGAGAGAGAAGGAAAGGGAAAGAGACAGATAGAGAGATACAACTCCTAGGGGAGTTGGGTGGGTTGTGAGGACTAAATTCCTGCTGTTCCCGGAGATCACCTGTTACAGGTGAGTAACTATGCTATCTCCAGGAACAAGCAGGAATGTAGTCATCACATATGGGGACTCCCTAGCTTTAGGTGCCAGGGAGAGACCCCAGAAGTTGTGTGCCCCTGAATAGGGCTCCACTTCCCCCCATGGATCTCTGGCATCCTACCAGGGATGGTGGGTAGGAGTTGATTAGGTATGGAACAGGTGTTGGAGAACAGCCTGACCAAACAAGGCATCTCGGCGGGAGTCCTTGTCCAAGCAGTAATGGGCTGTGAAGGTATGAACCGAGGCCCAGATGGCTGCTCGACAGATGTCGTCGATAGACACAGAGTGCAGATGAGCCATTGAGGCTGCCATGACTCTCACATTGTGAGCTGTGACATGGCCCTCCAGAGAAAGGTTCTTACTCTGATACGCGAAGGAAATACACTGAGCAATCCAGTTAGACAGTGTTCTCTTGGAGACTGGAAGTCCCAAATGAGAAGGATCAAAAGCAACAAAGAGTTGAGAGGACTTTCTATGTTGCTGTGTTCTTTGTAAGTAAAAGGCTAAAGCTCTTTTACAGTCCAAGGTATGAAGATTCCTCTCTGCATTTGATGCATGAGGCCTTGGAAAAACCACACGTAGGTAGACTGCTTGGTTCAGATGAAAAGGTGAGACCACCTTTGGCATAAAGTGTGGATGAGTCCTAAGGACTACCTTGTCATGATGGAACCTTGTATAAGGTGGATCAGCTACTAGCGCTTGCAACTCACTAATGCGACGTGCTGATGTGATTGCAATGAGAAAGATAACGATCCAAGAAAGGAATTTCAAGGAGGTAGTAGCTAAAGGTTCAAAAGGTGGCTTCATGAGCTGCCCAAGAACCAGGTTTAAATCCCATGCCACCGGTGGTGGCCTAATGGGAGGCTTAGTTAGAAAAAGGCCTCTCATAAATCTTGCTATAAGAGGATGAGAGGAAATAGGCTGTCCATTTAGAGGCTTAAAGGAAGCTGCAATAGCACTCAAATGGACTCTTACTGAGTTAGTCTTAAGTCCTGCATTGGATAAATGAAGGAGATACTCCAGCAATGATTCCAGAGGTATCGCAAGGGGGTTAAGACCCTTTTGCGAACACCATATGGTAAACCTTTTCCACTTGAAAGCATAAGAGCGTCTTGTGGAAGGTTTCCTGGAAGCAAAAAGAATATCTTTTACTTGCTGAGGGAGATTAAGATCATGGAGATCTAGGCCTTCAGCAACCAAACCCTGAGACTGGGGATTGGGATGCCATAACATTCCGTCCTCCAGAGATAGGAGATGTGGAGCAGACCCTAACTCCAGAGAGGGAGCTTGAGAGAGATGTAGAAGCAGAGGGTACCACACTTGCCGTGGCCAATGTGGAGCTATGAGAATCATCTGGCCTCTGTCTCTCTGAAGCTTGAACAGGGTTTTGGGAATTAGGGGAATGGGTGGAAAGGCATACAGGAAGTCTTGACCCCAATAAAGGAGGAAAGCACCCCTGGCCTGAGCCCCCTGAGCCGGAATTCTGGAACAGAACCGGGGAAGTTTGGCATTCCACGGACTTGCAAAGAGGTCTATGTCCGGGGTTCCCCAAAGTTGAAAAATCTTGGCCACCTGGTCTGCATGCAGAGACCACTCTTCTGGAAGCAGAACTTGACTGAGTCTGTCTGCCCAAGAGTTTTGTATGCCTGGAAGATACACTGTCAGGAGATGAATCTGATGGTCTATGGCGAGGGCCCATAGTCGCAAAGCTTCGTTGCAAAGTGACAGAGAGCCTGTTGCCCCCTCCTTGTTCACGTAGAACATGGCTACTTGATTGTCCGTATGAATGAGGACTGTCTTGTAGCTGAGCAGGGTGTGGAACACTCGAAGAGCAAGGAAGATTGCTCTGAGCTCCAAGAGATTGATATGTAGATGAGTCTCCTGCGGAGACCAGGTGCCTTGGGTGGAGAGGTCTTGCAGATGAGCTCCCCAACCCATCGGAAAAGCATCTGTTGTTAGAGTTGCTTGGGGTAAGGGATGTTGAATAGGTTTTGAGTGGACTTCTACCACTGGAGGGACAAAATAAGGCGACTTGTGTTTGCTATTTTGTCTGACAGGCACCCTGATGCCTGGGTCCATTGAGTGGATAAAGTCCACTGGGTTGCCCTCATATGGAGGCGAGCATAGGGAACCACATGCACAGTAGATGCCATGTGGCCTAGTAGTTGTAGCATTTCTCGGGCAGTGAGATGAGACTTTAGCACGGCTTGAAAAGCTAACTGCACCATGCGAAGGCAGTGGGCCTGGGGGAGATAGGCCCTTGCCTTTCTGGTATCCAGCAAAGCCCCTATGAACTCTAAAGACTGAGTGGGAGTTAGACAGGATTTTGGGATGTTTATTAGCAGCCCCAAATACTGAAGGATACGCATTGTGCAGGATAGAGAAGTCCTGGCCTCTGAGTCTGTTGGGGCTCGAATGAGCCAGTCGTCTAGGTAGGGGAAGACGAATATCCCTAGAGTGCGGAGAAAACACAGTTACTTACCTGTAACAAGTGATCTCTGGGAACAGCAGGAATAAGTCTTCACATATGGGTATCGTCGGTACCGACAGAGCCTGCGCGGGAACGCTCCCCAGCGTCCAAAAGGAAAGCTTTTGGGAGCATCCCACAGCGCCTGCGCGCTGCCTTCCCGCCTTTCCTAACCGCCTCTCTCCAGTTCGAGTTTTAAAGCTGAGACAAAGAGAGAGAGAGGAAAGGAAAGATAGATAGAGAGATACAACTCCTAGGGGAGGTGGGTGGGTTGTGAAGACTTATTCCTGCTGTTCCCAGAGATCACCTGTTACAGGTAAGTAACTGTGCTATCTCCAGGAACAAGCAGGAATGAGTCTTCACATATGGGGACTCCCCAGATAGAGATGCCTGGGAGATCACCCAGGTTGTGAGTCCCTGGGAAGGGCTCTACCTCCACCTATGAATCTCAGGCATCCAGTCAGGGATGGAGGGTAGGAGTTGATTAGGTATGGAACAGGTGTTTGAGAACAGCCTGACCAAACAAGGCATCCCGGCGGGAGTCCTTGTCCAAGCAGTAATGGGCTGTAAAGGTATGAACCGAGGCCCAGGTGGCCGATCGACAGATTTGGTCGATGGACACAGAGTTTAGATGAGCCATAGAGGCTGCCATGGCTCTCACATTGTGAGCTGTGACATGGCCCTCCAGAGAAAGGTTCTTACTCTGGTAGGCGAAAGAAATACACTGAGCAATCCAATTGGACAGGGTTCTCTTAGAGACTGGAAGTCCTAAATGAGAGGGATCAAAAGCAACAAAAAGTTGGGAGGACTTTCTATGTTGCTGTGTCCTTTTTAAGTAGAAAGCAAGTGCTCTTTTACAATCCAGGGTATGAAGATTCCTCTCTGCACTTGATGCGTGAGGTCCTGGAAAAAAGACAGGTAAATACACCTCCTGGTTCAGATGAAAAGGTGAGACCACTTTAGGCATAAAGTGTGGATTAGTTCTGAGGACTACCTTGTCATGATGGAACCTTGTATAAGGAGGATTAGCCACTAAGGCTTGCAACTCACTGATACGGCGAGCTGAGGTGACTGCAATGAGAAAAATAACCTTCCAGGAAAGGAATTTCAAGGAGGTAGTGGCTAAGGGTTCAAAGGGTGGCTTCATAAGCTGGCCAAGAACCAGATTCAAGTCCCATGCCACTGGAGGTGGTTTAATGGGAGGTTTAGTCAAAAGAAGGCCTCTCATGAATCTTGCTATCAGCGGATGAGAGGAAATAGGATGTCCATTGAGAGGCTTAAGGGATGCTGCAATAGCACTCAAATGGACTCTTACTGAATTTGTTTTAAGGCCTGCATGGGATAAATGCAGCAAATACTCTAGTAAAGAATTCAGAGGTATTGCAAGAGGGTTAAGACCCTTCTCTGCACACCAAATGGTAAACCTTTTCCATTTAAAAGCATAGGAACGTCTGGTGGAAAGCTTTCTGGAAGCATGACGGATATCCTTCACTTGCTGAGAAAGGTGTAAATCCTGAAGGTCTAAGCCTTCAGCAACCAGGCCCTGAGATGAAGAGACTGGGGATTTGGGTGCCACAACGTTCCCTCCTCTTGGGAGAGGAGATCTGGAGCAGACCCCAAGTCCAAGGAGGAAGCTTGAGAGAGATGCAGAAGTAGAGGGTACCACACTTGGCGTGGCCAACGTGGTGCTATGAGGATCATAGACCCCCTGTCTCTGTGAAGCTTGAACAGTGTCTTGGGAATGAGGGGAATAGGTGGAAAGGCATAGAAGAAGCCTTGCCCCCAATGAAGGAGGAAGGCATCCCTGGCCTGAACTCCCTGACACGGAATTCTGGAACAGAACCGGGGAAGTTTGGCATTCCACGGACTTGCAAACATGTCTATGTCCGGGGTTCCCCAAATTCGAAAGATCCTGGCTATCTGGTCCCCATAGAGGGACCATTCGTGTGGAAGCAGAACTCGACTGAGTCTGTCTGCCCAAGAGTTTTGAACCCCTGGAAGATACACTGCCATGAGATGGATTTGATGCTCTCTGGCGAAGGCCCACAATCTCAGAGCTTCGTTGCAAAGCGACAGAGAGCCAGTCCCCCCCTGCTTGTTCACGTAGAACATGGCTACTTGGTTGTCCGTGTGGATGAGGACAGTCTTGTAGCTGAGCAGGGTGTGGAAGACTCTGAGAGTCAGAAAGATTGCTCTGAGCTCTAAGAGGTTGATATGTAGAGATGTCTCCTGTGGAGACCAGATGCCTTGGGTGGAGAGATCTTGTAGATGAGCTCCCCAACCCTTTGGAGAGGCATCTGTGGTAAGGGTTGCTTGGGGTAACACCTGTTGAAAGGGGGACCCCAGCAACAAATTTTGAGTGGACTTCCACCAATGGAGCGAGGAAAAGAGGCGACTGGAGGTCGCTATCTTGTCTGACAGGCACCCTGATGCCTGTGTCCATTGTGTGGACAAAGTCCATTGAGCTGCTCTCATGTGAAGGCGAGCATAAGGAACCACATGCACGGTGGATGCCATGTGGCCTAACAGTTGTAACATCTCTCGAGCAGTTAAATGGGATTTTAACTGAATCTGTGAGGCTAACTGCACCAAGTGTAGGCAACGGGCCTGGGGGAGATAGGCCCTTGCAGTTGTGGTATCCAGCAAGGCCCCTATGAACTCTAGAGATTGAGTAGGGGTGAGATGGAATTTTGGAATGTTTATTACCAGTCCCAGATACTGAAGAACACGCCTTGTGCAGGCCAGGGAAGCCTGGGCCTCTGACTGGGATGGAGCTCGGATGAGCCAGTCGTCCAGATATGGGAATACGAATATCCCTAGAGTGCGTAGAAATGCAGCTACTATTGCCATGCATTTGGTGAATACTCGGTGCAGAGGCCAGACCGAAAGGAAGCACTTTGTATTGGTAGTGCTTTCCTTGGTAAAGGAACCTTCTGTGTGTTGGATGGATGAGGACATGGGTGTACGCATCCTTGAGATCTAGAGAACAATGCCAGTCGTGACTCTGGAGGTATGGAAGGAGAGTTCCGAGAGAAGTCATCTTGACTTTCTCCTTGCATAGAAACTTGTTCAATTCTCTGAGATCTAAAATGGGTCTGTAGCCCCCTGTTTTCTTTGGAATGAGAAAATAGGGGGAGTAGAACCCTGAGCCCTGTTGAAGAAGGGGCACTTCTTCTATTGCCCCTTGGGCAAGAAGGGTGGCAATCTCTTGACCTAGAAGGTTGAGGAGAGATGTTGGAGAATTGAACTGTTTCACCATAGTTTGAGGAGGAAGGTTTAAGAAGTGAAGCTTGTACCCATCTCTTATGATAGAGAGGGTCCATTGCTCTGTTGTGATTTGTTCCCATCTGGGAGCAAAATGAGCTAACCTTCCTGGGATGGTGAGAGGCTCTGGATGTTCTAGAGCCAGAAAGGCTAAGTTCTCTAGTGGTAAGTCAAAGGCCCTGAGGAGGCTGAGGCTGTTGGGCCGTAGCAGTCCTCGCAGCCTTAGGCTTGGCCTGTTTTGGTTGTTGTTGCCTCTTTGTAGCAAAACGACCTGCAGAAGAGGCCTGACCATAAACAGAAGAATATTTCCCTTTTTTTGAGAAAAAATCCTTTTTTGAACAATCTCTTTTTAAAAGGAGCAGAAGTAGACTTTGAAAGTCTATCTAAAGCAGAATTTTCAGCATCCATCTGGTTGGCCTTTGCTTGCCAATCTTTGCCAAACAGGTTTTCACCTGTACAAGGAAGGTTACGTAGTCCATCCTGAACCCAGGATTCCAATCAGAGGCTTGTAACGAAGCAACTCTGCGTGCACCTATGGCAATAGCCGAGACTCTGCTGGCACCTTCAAAAGAGTCAAAGGCTGCACGGTTGGAAAACTTGGAAATATCCTGGGCATGTTTAAGCCAGGTGAGAAACTCTTCCCTTTTATTTTCTGACATAAAAGGAGATAAGGTTTGCAGATGATCTGTAACTTCCTTTAGAAACATCCCCATATAGAGACTATAGGAGTTGATTCTGGCTACAAGCATACTGGCCTGGAAAATTCTCCTGCCAAAGGCATCTAAGGTTCTGCATTCTCTTCCTGGATGAGTAGAAGAGTGCCTCTTTGTACTCTTGATCTTTTTCATAGCAGACTCCACCACAATGGAGTGGTGAGGAAGCTGAGTCTTATGAAAACCAGGACAAGGAGGAACACGATACATGGTGTCCAACCTACGAGAATGAGGGGAGGTGGTAAGAGGAGTCTCCCATATGCCCAACATGTGATCATAGAGAATCTCATGTATTGGTAAAGTGGCTGCCTCTTTGGGAGCCTTAGGATATTGTAAAATATCTAATTTTTTGGCTCTAGGCTCTGTCTCAGAGGCCACTGAGATGGAAAGGCCCCTGGCCACCTCCCTGATAAAGTCTTGAAAAGACAAGTCCTCTGGAGGAGACATTCTCCTTTTTGGAGAAGAGGGCTCCTGAGGAAGGATCCCCGATGCTTCGATAGAGGCCTCTGATTCATCAGAGTCCTCAGAGGAATCGAAGTATTGCCTGTCTGGATGCTCTCGCAGAGCCCGATACGCATACCGGGGGGTATCGACATCGGGAGTACTCGGTACCGGATCGGTACCGATGGGCATCACAGGATAGTGTACCGCTGACGTCGATGTCGATGCAATTGGTACCGGCAGCAGAACCCGTATCGGGTCCGGTACCGGAATCGGTACCGACAACGGAGTTTGTTGCGGTACCGAAGGCGTCGCAGCTTGTATAAATGCCGTGATGGCACGCTGCATGGTCAGAATATTCTGATCCATCGACGCCACCAATGTCTGGATGTCGGTACCGGTGTGAACCGCCGGTACCCCAGAACATTGTAACAGGTGATCGGTCGAGGCCGAGCCATCGATGTCAACCTGTGACCCCATAGATAAAGCTTTGGAAGCCGGAGCCTCCCGCCGGGGTAATTTTGCCGGTGTGGATTCCTCGAGAGCAAGCCCGGGGGCATCTCGATACTTAGAGGGAGATGTTCTCTTCGAGGACCGGCCAGATTTAAGTTTGGTTACCTGAGATCCATGGGAGGAAGAAGCAGCCCTGGAAGATGTCGATGCCACAGAAGCTGCGTCAGAGAGAAACAGGGTACTGAGCTTGGCTGCTCGATTCTGTAAACCTCTTTTAGACATCATGGAACAGGACTCACAGTCCGCGATGGAATGGTCAGGACCTAAACATTTAAGACACCAGTCGTGGGTGTCGGTGACAGAAATAGTGCTACTGCACTTCGTGCACTTTTTGAACCCGGAGGTGGGCTTTTCCATGAGGAAAGATTTTCTGCAGGCCTAAGGCCACAGAAAGAAAAATGCACTGAAGTAGAAAAGAGTAGGTTGTTTTTTTGTTTTTTTAAAGAAAGAAAGAAAAACCGGCGGTACCGGTCCGGAGTCGAGAAGGCAGACACGCGACTAAAGAAATAAAAGAAAAAATAAGAAATTCTTCAGCGGTGACAGGAAACACGACCTGCTGGCTCCGCGGAAAAAGAAGAACTGGAGAGAGGCGGTTAGGAAAGGCGGGAAGGCAACACGCAGGCGCTGTGGGATGCTCCCAAAAGCTTTCCTTTTGGACGCTGGGGAGCGTTCCCGCGCAGGCTCCGTCGGTACCGACGATACCCATATGTGAAGACTCATTCCTGCTTGTTCCTGGAGATATGCTGCTACTACAGCCATGCATTTCGTGAACACCCTTGGTGCTGAGGCCAGGCCAAAAGGAAGCACCCTGTATTGGTAGTGCTTTCCTTGAAAAAGGAACCGAAGGAGCCTTCTGTGAGTTGGATGGATGAGAACATGGGTGTATGCATCCTTGAGATCTAGAGCAGCGTTTTTCAACCACTGTGCCGCGGCACACTAGTGTGCCGTGAGATATTGTCTGGTGTGCCGTGGGAAAAATTCCAATTTCATCCGTAACATGTGGCCTCGGCTCACAAATTAGGGTTGCCAACCGGCCGGTTTTCAGCCGGCCTGGCCGGTTTTTCCATGGCCAGGCCGGCTGCCAGCACAGTTGTAAAACCGGCCATTGAAAAGCCGGTTTTTTGCTCTGGCCGCAAGATCGGGAGCGGCCAGAGCAAAAAAACGGCTTTTGTGCCGAAGTCCGCAGCGCGAACGCGATTCCCTATAGTAGTGCAGCCGCTGGTTCTGCTTTGTACAGAGCAGCGGCTGCACTACACTTACATTGAAAAGTAAAGAGAAACTGTGTCAGGAGCCCTCCGATCATGCAGAGCCCGAGGAAGTGATGTCATGGGGGCGGGCTCCTCACAGGCTGTCTTTCCTTTTCAAATTAAATTTAGCTGCAATAAAGTTAATTTGAAAAGGAAAGACAGCCTGTGAGGAGCCCGCCCCCATGACATCACTTCCTCGGGCTCTGCGATGACCGGAGGGCTCCTGACACAGTTTCTCTTTACTTTTCAATGTAAGTGTAGTGCAGCCGCTGCTCTGTACAAAGCTGAAGCAGCGGCTTGGGCAGAGGGGGGTGTGTGTGTGAGTGACCCAGCAAGGGGGGGGGGGATTTTGAGTGAACCACCATGGGAGGGGGGGGTGGTGTGAGTGAACCAGCAAAGGGGGGGGGGGGGCGATGGTGTGAGTGAACCAGCAGGGGAGGGGGGGTAAGTGAGTGAGTGACCCAGCAGGAGGGGTGAGTAAGTGACAGGGGGGTGGGTGAGTGAACCAGCAGTGGAGGGGGGGGGGGGGTGGTATGAGTGAACCAGCAGGGGAGGGGGGTTGGTGTGAACCAGCAGGGGAGGGGGGTTGGTGTGAGTGTTTGATTCCTATTCAAGAGAATTACTTTATATATAGTCAATATAGGCACAGAGGTAAATTTTTTTAACATTTTCTAATGGTGGTGTGCCTCGTGATTTTTTTCATGAAAAAAGTGTGCCTTTGCACAAAAAAGGTTGAAAAACACTGATCTAGAGAACAAAGCCAATCCTGACTCTGAAGGTATGGCAGCAGAGTTCCGAGAGAAATCATCTTGAATTTCTCTTTGACAAAGAATTTGTTCAATTCTCTGAGGTCCAAGATAGGCCTGTATCCCCCTGTTTTCTTTGGGATAAGGAAATATGGGGAGTAAAAACCTGTACCCTGCTGATGGATGGGTACTTCTTCTATTGCCCCTTGGGCAAGAAGCATAGTGACCTCCTGACCTAACAGGTTGATGAGAGAGGTCGGAGAATTGAACTGCCTTATTATTGTGGGAGGGGGCATGCTTGAAAAATGAAGCTTGTACCCCCCTCCTTTATGATGGTGAGTGTCCAATGCTCTGCTGTTATCTGCCCCCATCTGGGGGCACCAAGTGACATAACCTTCCTGGAATGGTGGAAGGCTCTGGTCTCACGAGAGCCAGGAAGGCTAAGTTCTCTAGCTGAAAGTCAAAGGCCTTGTGGAGGCTGAGACTGCTGGGATGGCTGAGGCTTAGCAGTCTTTGATTTCTTCTGTTTGGGTGGTTGCTGACCTTTTCTGACAAGCTGACCTGCAGAACGTCCCTGCTGAGAATAAGCAGGATAATATCTTTTCTTCTTAGAAAAGAATGGTTTCTTGAAAGATTTCTTTCTAGCAGGATCAGCTGTAGACTTGGATAATCTATCCAAAATGGAGCTGTCAGCATCCAACTCATTGGCCTTTTCCTGCCAATCTCTACCAAACTGGTTCTCACCAGTACAAGGGATATTTCCCAATTTGTCTTGTACCCAGAGCTCCAGATCAGATGCCTGGAGCCAAGCAATTCTACGTGCACCTATGGCAATGGCAGAGGTTCTGCTTATGCACTCAAAGCAGTCAAAAGCTGCACGGTTGACAAATTTAGAAACATCTTGGGCATGTTTGACCAATGTGAGAAAATCCTGTCTTCTAATCTCAGGAAGAATAGGACTCAAAGCCTCTAAATCACCTGTGACCTCCTTCAGGAACATTCCCATGTATAGACTATAGGAACTGATCCTGGCAGAAAGCATGGAAGCTTGGAAGACACGACGTCCAAAAGCATCCAGGGTTCTGCACTCACGTCCTGGAGGATTAGAGGCATGCCTCTTTGCACTCTTGATCCTTCTCGTAGCTGATTCCACTACAATAGAGTGGTAAGGAAGCTGAGTTTTTTGGAAACCAGGACAAGGAGGAACTCGATACAGAGTGTCTAGTCTGCGAGAATGAGGAGAGGTGGTAAGAGGTGTCTCCCACATTCTTAACATGAGATCATGCAAAATTTCATGAATGGGCAAGGTAGCTGCCTCCTTAGGAGTTTTGGGATATTGTAAAATTTCCAACTCCTTAGCTCTGGGCTCTGTTTCAGGGGCCACAGTAATGGACAGACCCCGAGCCACCTCCCTGATAAAATCCTGGAAGGAAATATCCTCTGGAGGAGACATCCTGTGCTTAGGGGAGGAGGGCTCCTCTGGGAGAAGCATTCCTGCATCGACAGAACTGTCAGAATCCTCAGATTCCTCTGAGGACTCGAAGTACCGTCTGTCCGGATGCTCTTGAAGAGCCCGATACCCATACCGAGCGAAGTCGGTGCCAGTAGTAGTTGGTACCGGGGTATCGCTACCGGAAAGCATCGGATGACTGGGTACCGGCAATGCAGACACCGATATTGATGTCGATGCCATCGGTACTGGTACCGATACCGGCGTCAGGGTCGGTGCCGGTACCGGCTGGATTGTCTGTCGCGGTTCCGAGGGCATTGATGCCGCAAGGAGAGCCGCCAGACTGTGCTCAATAGCCAGGACTCTCTGGTCTATCGACGCTGCCGATGCCTGGATGTCGGTACCGGAGAAGACAGCCGGTACCCCAGAGCATGGCACCTGTAGTTCTGCCGAGGTCTCGAGAACATCCTGGAGCCCCGATAATGCTTTGGAAGCCGAAGCCTCCCGCCGGGGCAATTTTGCTGGTGCAGAATCCTAAACATTTCAGACACCAATCATGGGTGTCGGTGACGGAGATGGTACCGCCACACTTGGTGCACTTTTTAAACCCAGAGGAGGGTTTTTCCATCGTAGAAAAAATCCTGGGCCTAAGGCCCAAAGGAGCGTGAACCTGGATAAAAAACGGGAAAAGTACTAAAAAGTTGTTTTTTTTTTATAAAGAAAAGAAAGAAAGAAGAAAAAACCGGCGGTACTGGTAAAGCGTCGAGGAAGGCAGACGCGACCACAAAAAAGAAGAACCATTTTCTGCAATGATAGGAACACGACCTGCTGGCTCCGCGGAAAACGAAGAACTGGAGAGAGGCAGTTGGGAAAGGCAGGAAGGAAGCACGCAGGCGCTGTGGGATGCTCCCAAAAGCTTTCTAATTGGACGCTGGGGAGCATTCCCGCGCAGGCTCCGTCGGTACCGACGATACCCATATGTGATGACTACATTCCTGCTTGTTCCTAGAGATTAAACTTAACCTCTAAAGAAATAGACGTTTGGGTTAAACTTTGTAAGAATGGAAGAAAGGATGAGGAGAGAACTGGAAATATGGGAAAGTAAAAAAATTGTCATGGATGGGAAGGATGTCTGCTATTAAAATGATGATATTACCCTAATGGGTATATATTTTTAAGGCCCTACCTTTATGGGTATCAAAGAAGTATATGGTGAGATTGCAGAGGACAATTATGAAGTTTATAGGAGGGGGAAAAACAATAGAGTGGCATGGAAGATTCTTACAAGTAGGAAGGAGAAAGGGGGGATGGCTATTCCGGACCTAGCAAGATATTTGGTGGCGGCACAACTGAGTGCCATTTTGGAATGGGGGTGGAGGAAGTGAAAGAGTGGGTTCAAATTGAGGCAGATGACCTGATGGTTGGGAAGTTAGGGGAATGGATGTGGCTACCTAAGGATAAAAAAAAGGGTGCTGAGTCAGTAACCCATATGTGCACCTGACTCTGTGCCTGTGGAATAAATGGAAGCAGTTATGGCTGGGGAAAAATGGGATATCCAGACTGATCCCTATTAGAGGAAATCCAGATTTCCCTCCGGCTGTGGAGAAGAATGAATTTGAGAAATGGGAGGAAAAGGGACTAATAAGGATAGGTCAGCTTTTAGAAGGCAAGAAAAGAAAAGAATTTGCAGTATTAAAAAGAAGTATGAGTTAGAGGAAAAAGATATATATAAATGCAACCAGATATGTCACTATATACGACATAAGATACTATCAGAGCTTAAGGGAGACCCTACGGAAATTGAGAAATTATTCTTGACAGGAAAAAGGAAAAGAGTATGGGCTAAATTGTATAATATGATGGCAAGGGAAAATGTAAAAGAAAGTTTCCAGAAGAAATGGGAGAGAGACCTTGGAGAATGTTGGGAGGACTTAAAATGGGAACGAGTATTCCAAAATAGATATTAAGGATTGTTAGCTACCAATCTAATTGAAAATAGTTATAAAATAATGTATAGATGGCACCTGACGCCAGAGAAATTACATATTATGCATAAACAGATTGATGATAAATGCTGGAGACAATGTGGAGAAAAGGGAAATTATCTACATATATGGTGGAACTGTAAAGATTTGTATAAAGTATGGGAAGAAGTGTTTGGATTAATGGGTGAAATATTGGAGAAAGAAATTACGCCACAACCTGCAGTAGCAATGCTGGGGGTGAAGCCTGCGGTATTAAATAATACTGAGAGTATCTTTCTAAATTTAGGGTGTGTAGCTTTAAGAGTTTTGATTGCGAGAAAATGGAAAAAAAGAATGGTACCTAATATAGGGGAGTACACATCCTCTTTGGGTCAAATTTATATGATGAGTAAACTAACAGCGTTAAAAAAATAATAGACCACAAAAGTTCTTAAACATTTGGGGGAAAAAATGAAGTGGGAATCAAGCAAATAGATTTAAAGAAAATAAGGCTAGACAATATTTTGGTGGTGGTGAGAAGCGAGGAGGAATGTGACAAATTCTATCTAACCTTTTTTGATGTCTTGGACATCTGCACCTTGCCCACTCACAATCTTAAATGACAGAGGTGTAAGGCAGGGGTCTCTAAATCCAGTCCTGGAGGGCCACAAACCAGTCAGGTTGGCAGGCTCTCTCTAATGCATATATATCTCATGCATATTCATTAGGGATATCCCGAAAACCTGCGGACCTCCAGGAACGGATTTGAGTAGCTCTGGCCTAAACCATCTCAAGCTACTCCTAGTTCTACTCCCATCTCTCTCTTAAAGTATATATACTCCTCCAATAAAAAATCATTAAGACTCCAAAATGTTTACTCCTTCGCTCCCTCTCCCCAAGTCAAAGGAGCATAGCCTGTCCAAGTAATAGATCCAAGCTCTACCTCCTTTACATTATGCATCCATCCACCATTCACCCAAACCATATCCAAGCGACTATAGGAGTCGTGCGGATGTGAATAGAATGTGTACTATTGCTCTTCCAGGTGTCTGCTTCTCCAAAGTCACCAACCCTAACCTTTATGTCAGATGAAACATGCTCCTGCATTCTTTTTTCCATCCAATGGAAGACCCCTTCCATTGATCCCTTTCAGAGATCAGGGGCGGTTTACATCATATTAGGTTAAACTAAAACGGTTACATGGAACAGTGTTTAAGAACTTCATACATAGAACAAGGTAATTGCGGTGCCACCTCAAACTATTTACATGGAGTGGTACTGGGTGGGACCACTTTTAACTATTTACAAAGCAATTTACAGGAGTGTGGGATTGGTATACCAGATTTAAAGTCAAATTATAATCTTCCCCCATTATAACAGGAGTATCCCCAAATTCCTATGGTTTCACCATTAAAGCTTCATAAAAGACCCCTTGTTTTTCATTTAGGACCATATATACAAACAACCACCACTTCTGTACCTTTTATCTTCAGCTGCACCCTCATATACCGACCCCCTTTATCATGTACCACTTTTCCCACTTTCCACCGTATGCTGTCACTCAACAATATTCCTACCCTCCACCTTTCTTAGTGGCTTCACAATGCGCTGCAAGGAACAGTTGTGGGTACCTCTTCGACTGCAACATCCATTCCTAACCTACTTTTAAGTGCGTCTCGTGAACACATAATATATCCGCCTTGATGTGCCCCCCCTTCTTTTTCCAAAAGCCTGCGTTTATTCCAAAAATTCAGCCCTTTAGCATTTATAGTGGCCACTATCATCTGCCCCCCACTCCGCTCTCCCTCCCACTGAATTCTTCAACTTCCTTCCCCTCTTTCCCTTTCTCCAAAATCTCCCTTCTTCCTTCACCCCTACTTTCAGAGGCTCCTTCTCTGGAGTAGTGCTCTCCTTACCCGACTCCCCTATTCTCCCCCTCCTCCACTTATACACTCTGCCCCTTGCACTTGCTCTCCTTTCATTCCAGCACCAAACACACCTCACTCTCTAACACACACGTATTTCACTCATCTCCAGCCATACTGTCCAATTACTGTATATCATCATTTATACCATGGGTGCTTCCTATTCCACTATGGAGCTCAACTAAAATGTCCAATTCAAACAAAGTCCCAACATTGCAACTCTCATATTGGTGCACTGTTCAGAGATCCCTTTCGTTTCTTCTTTAAGCTCTCTGTGGGGACCAACGACCATACCACTTTTTCAAACCGTCCAGTTTTCGTCTCTCCGGTGGTGCTGCTACCTCCATCTGCATGCCTGCCTCTTCCAAGGCCTCGAGCGCCTCCGCCACCGTACGCACTCTCCATGTGCGCCCCTCTTTTGTAAAAGCTAGTCCAAATGGGTACAGCCACTGATATTTTAACTGTGCCTGCCGCAGTGCCTTGGCTATCTGGGACATTACAACTTTGCAAGGTAATAGCTGTTAAATCCGTGAAAATAGCAATTTGAAATCCTTGCCATTCAAAGTTGCTCAGAGCTCTCATTTTCGCTGTTATCTGATCTTTAACACTGTAATCATGCAGGCGTACTACAATGTCTCTCAGTACGTTATAATGTTCAGGCCTCAATACTCTCTGTGCTCTGTCCCATCTTAATGGTTTCTGGGACCTCACTTTCACCTCCCCAGTGAAGAGCCTTTTTACAGATTGCCTATGCCACCCTCTGGCTGTCAGAAAACTCAGGCTCCCTTGGGACCCTCCCTTATACACAAATTATTGCGCAGGGACCTGTTCTCTAAATCCTCCATTTTCAATAACATTTGTTCCTTCCACTCTTCAGTCCCTTGCACTACTGTTGCCATTTCCGCTTGGCCTGCAGTAAATTGTTCTATGTGGTCTTCATGGTCTCCCACACTGCATTCTAGTTCTGACAATTTCTCCTTAATTTTGCCAACTAGCTCACTCAATTCAGATTTCACTGCTGCAAGCTCTGTCTTTAACCCACTAAAAGAGTCGCAAAGCTCCTCTCTGGTAGCTTGAGTCAAGGTAAATGAACCTCTCTCTCTTCAAGCTCTGAGCTCCGTATCCCCACTGGCCACCATTTTGTCGTCTGTGAGGTGTTCTAGCCCAGCTCCAGCATGAACAAAATCTTTTAAGTCAGCTGGTCACCATCGAGTCATCATGCCTCAATCTCTGCACATCTCGCTGCTTACTCCACAACCCACTGGATTTTCTGCAACTGTCGGGGAGCAGAAAACTTCTCTTTTCACGGGGAGGGACCAGAGTAGATCATTCAGGCCGAAATCCGGCATAGGATGTCACTGCCTCCTCTCCTGATATTAAAACAGTCATCTGTCCCTTTTTCCTCTGCTCTAAATCAGAAGCACAATACTCTTCTGGGTACCTCCCCTAAATAGACCAGCCAATCATCCCTTGGGAATAGATGAAGCTCCTGAAGCAATAATATCACTGCCTGTAACCTCTGTGCCTCCCTAAACTTCATATTTCTGCGAGGAACTCAGACCTTTCACATTAAATGCCACCACTGTTAAACCCACTATGTTCTAAACCCCAAGACCCCATGGCACTTACTCATTATCCTTCAACCAAAAGATTAGACACACTATCAACTCATTCAGCAACACACAAACAGATAACACATATAGCTCCTCATCCCTTTCCCCTCTATCACAATAACCACCAGCGATATACTTCCCTCACTAGCCACCTCACCTGAAAAAGTGACTCAATGCTCCCATTCCCTGCCTGCACCCTCTGCATCTCTCTTAAGCATCATACCATAAATTACCATTTATTATCCCCCAATTCCTGTCTCCAACCCCACTAACCAAAAAACAATATAGCAATATCACTCCCCACCCCAAAGTGCAATACACCTCATGCTTTCTCATTGCCATTATTTGTAGTTTAATAAATGTCCATCTTGAACCATGGTAGCACTAACCAAGTCAATATATAACTGTCAATCCAAGAAAAATCAAAAAGGCAGACAAGGACCACCAAATTGTTCACTCCAAGCACTCTGACTGGATACTAATGCTTCCTTTATCAAAGTCCAGTAGTTCAATCCTTGCACACTCCTGCATATCAGGTGCTTGCACCAGATCTTGCTGAATCATTTCAGTGTCTTCTTGGCCTCTTACCCCCCATAATTCTCCTTCCTCTTCTCAAAGGGTTTCGTAGAAGCTGCCTCTGCTCCCAGGATGCCCACCTTCACTAACACCCACAGCGCTTTAGCCTTATTTCAGTCCCAGAACGCTCATCACTTATAAAACGCCAAGCCAAAATGGAAAGCCCAGCAGTACCGAGCCCCTTCACTGCAAAGTTTGCTCGCTACGTCCCACATCTCCTACTGTTTCTGCAATATTACAGAAGATCTTAATATTACAAAGATCTCAATGCTGTAGGTATCCCACATGACTGAATCCATCACATGTACCTTAGGCGCATTCACTTCTTTATGTTTATTTATAATTGTGAAAACATATAATTGTCTCTCTGGGCAGATTATATTGTGCAAGGACCAATGATCTATCTGCCCTCTCAATCTACTTCCCCTACCAGATTCAGGCTAGCTTTTGGCCAACACCATCTCTTTCAGGAGTTTCTCCACTGCTGTAGTGCAGTTCCCATATTTGGGTAGCCATGAAATACCTCCAAAACAGAGGTTATGACAACAGTCTATTCTCAGTATCTTCAGTTTTATCAGACATTTTGTCCCTAGTGCAAACCAGCTTCTCTATTGTCTTGTTTATTGCCAACCATGATGCTCTTGAGTTTGCATCTTGCACTCGAAGACCCAGGTCACAGATTGTCACCTTAAGGTCTTCCTCCAGCTACATGATTTCTCCATGCATCGTGATTCCCGGTTCCAGTTCTTGGATTAAATTAGTGATGCTGATTTTTTAATCACTGAAAATTAATGCAGAGGTCCCTTTCAAGATCCCCTGGGAAGCTCTTGCCCCTTGGGAGTGCTTTGCAATCTCAGGGACTAGAAAGCTAAGATATCCAGTAACCCCCCTACAGTTACGATGTCTGAATTTGAATTGCTGTATTTCTATATTAGACCCTGCTTTTTGGAATGAGCTTCCCTCTGAACTAAGTGTTCTCAAAGATTATCTGAACTTTAGAAAAAAGGTCAAAGCTTTTAATTTTAATAAAAGGTCAAAGCTTTTAATTTTAATAAAAGGTCAAAGCTTTTAATTTTAATAAAAGCTTTAGTTAATTTTAGTTATACTATGATTGTTTTATTACATTGCTGATTCTGTATTTTATTTTTTAATTGTTATAATTTTTATCATTGTTTAATGTATACTGTAAACTGTAGAGATCACATAGGATCTGCAGTATATAAACTTAAATTAAATTAAACTAACTCTAGCAGTTCTGATTGCAATACCATCTCACTTGCCTCCCGTGTTGAACCCTGATCACTCAGGAATTGTTCCACTCTTGCTCCAAACTTAACTGTATGTGGCCGCTGTCCACCGTTTTCTGTGGTATTGCTTTGCCTCTACTGTTGCCACTACAGGCAAAATCCTTCAAGCCTGGCAACTTTTTCTTGAGCAATATGGCACCAATTCTTCCCAGGAACTAGAGCTACAGATTCCACTCCTGAATGAAGGATATTACAACAAGTGAGTTGCTTAATTTCGGGCTTCTTTGTGGCGCTCTGGATTAAGAATTCATTAAGGACAGAAGCGTCACCTCCTCCCCTCAGTCAATATATTTTCAAAACAGTACTTATATATGTGAAACCTCTCCATATAAACTTGCTGAATCAATGAAAGAATCTTAAATTAATCTGCCAGTTCACTGGGAGCCAGTGTAATTCCAAACAAACAAGGGCTAATATCAGCAAAACGTGGAAGGTCTGTCAGAAATGAAGCAGCTGCATTTTGCATTAGGGGCAGAACAGGAAGGCAATCTCAAATATAGAGTTTCAATAAAGCATAGTTACTCACCTGTAAAAGGTGTTCTCGGGGAAAGCAGGAATCAGTTCTCACATATGGATGATGTCTGCGCGAACGGAAACCTCTCCCAAGCTTTCAAAGAAAGCCTTTGGGAGATGAACCACGCACGTGTGGTCCCCTTGCTGCAGACCTTGCATCAGTATGATATCATAGCACAAGATGGCAGAAAGAAAAAGCAACTCCACGGGGAGGAGGGAGGGAGGGTTGTGAGGAACGATTCCTGCTGTCCCAGAAAACACCTGTTACAGGTAACTACGCTTTCTCCGGGAACAAGCAGGAAGTCAGTCCTCACATATGGGACTCCCTAGCTATAGGTTATAGAAAAACTTGTAAAAAGCTCAAGGGTGACCACAAAAAAGGGGGAACTGTGAGAAGCAGCAATGAGTAAAGAGTTAACAGACTCCTGAATGGCCAGGAGCCCAGCGAGGGGCCAAAGCTCCGGTAGGCTAAACACACCAAAGGGCCAGGCATTGCCTATACCCCAAACAAATGATGACGTACTGCTTAGCTGAAGGCACTGTCCCAAAGGGACTCTCTCTCCAGACAGTAGTGAGCTGTGAAACTGTGGATTGAGGACAAGTTGGAGGCCCAGCAGATTTCCGACAAGGGGACGTAGAGCAATTTCGCTACAGAGGCCGCCATGGCCAAGACGCTGTGTGCTGTGACACGGCACTCCAGCAAGAGATCAGCCTGCTCACATGAGAAGGTAATGCAGTCAGCGAGCCAGTTTGACAGGATCCACTTAAGAGACCGTAGCTCCCAACCGTCTCGGGTCATAGCAAACAAAGAGCTAAGAAGCTCAGCGGCACTTCTGAGTGCGCCTAAGATAGAAGTCGAGTGCATGCTTACAGTTCAGTGTGTGGAGAACTACCTCAACCCTGCTGACGTGAGGCCATGGGAAGAAGGTGGGGAGCACCAAATGCTGGATGAGGTGGAATGGAGATACCACCTTGGGTAGAAACTTGGGGTGGGTGTGGAGCACGACCCTGTTCTTGTAGAATCTAGTGCATGGTGCTACTGCCATCAATGCCTGAAGCTCACTGAGACTGCAGGAGAGGTGAGCACCACGAGGAACATCACCTTCCAGGAAAGATACTTGAGGTGGCAGGTGATAAGAGGCTCAAAGGGTGGAGTTGTGAGCTTGGAGAGCACAACATTAAGGTCCCACTCCTCCTCCGGAGAGCGGACGGGCAGCTTCAACAGGAGCAGAACCCTCAGGAAGCAAGACAGGGGTTGAGCAGAGAAGGGTTTACCTTCAATGAGATGGTGGTGCACTGCGAGAGCGCTGAGGTGCATTCTTACGGAGTTAGACTTCAGCCCTGCCCTGGACAGGTGAAGGAGGTAATGCAGCACTAGCTGGATGGAGCAGGAAAAAGGGATGACCTGACGCACCGCACACGAGACAGAGAACTACGCCACTTGAAGGCATATGATCGATGGGTGGAGGCTTTGTGGGAAGCGAGGAGGACCTCCTCCACTTCGATAGAGAGACTGAAAGGGGCAAGAGCTACCCTTTAAGCAGCCAGGACGTGAGTGTCAGAGACGCCAGGTTGGGATAGAAACATGATGACAGAAAAAGACCACATGGCCTATCTAGTCTGTCCTTCCATAACAACAACTACAACAGTCCACTTTTTACCTTTAGAGATCCTCTGTGTTGGTCCCATGCTTTTTTGATAGAAACATAGAAACATGATGACAGAAAAAGACCACAGGGGAGCCAGGGGATGCAGGAGAGAGCCCTCCTCCTGTGTCTGTAAGCCTGAGTGACACCCCAGGGGAACCGGGGATGAAGTGGCTAGGCAGAAGAGCAGGGGAAACAACGGCTGCCTGACCCACAATGGGATCACCAGGATCACTGTGGCCCTGTCGTGCTGGATCTTGAATATAGTCTTGACGATCAATAGTGTGGGCGGGAAGGTATAAAGTAGGCCCTTTGCCCAAGAGATCACAAATGCATCTGTCGCCACCCAGGAGGGTTGAGGATGCAAGGAACAGAAGCAGGGCAGTTGTGCACTGGCCAGACTGGCAAAGAGGTCCATCCTTGAGAGCCACCAGTGCTGGAAGAGCTGGGCAGACAGCCTGGAATCCAGCCTCAACTGGTGAGGCTAGAGGATCCGGCTGAGCCAGTGCACCAGTGCGTTGTCATGACCTGGGAGGTAAAATGCCCGCAGGAGAATCCCATTGCTGCTGGCATATGAGCAGAGGCTCACCGCTTCCTAGCAGAGCAGGACAGAACCTGTGCCCCCTGCCTGTTTATGTAGAACATCACCTGGTTGTCCATCTGAATCAGCACAGCCTGGTGCTGCAGGTGATGGCGAAAAGCCAAGAGGGCGAAGGCTATGGCTCAGAGCTTCAGGAGGTTGATTTGCTGGAGACTCTCGCCAGTGACCAGCTGCCTTGAGTGCAGAGGTCATCGCAATGTGCTCTGCACCCCAACTTGGGGGCATCTATTGTGAGGATCCTTTGGGGTGAGGGAGGCTGGAAGGGCATCCCAGCCAGTAGACACTGGAGGTTTTGCCACCAGTCAAGAGAGAGAGCCAGGGGATGGATGATGAGCACCCTGTCCCGCAAGCATCCCATGGCCTGGGACCACTATGAGCGGAGGACCCACTAGGCCATCCACATCTGGCAAGCGAGCGTCTGGAGTGACATGGACCATAGATGCCATATGCCCCAGCAGGCAGAGCATGTAGCCTGATGCCAAGGGACAGTACTGTGTGCTTGCGACCAGCACTTAGAGGCATAGGGCCCTGCCCCAAGGGAGAAAAGCCCTGGCTTGGACAGTGTCCAACCGAGTCCATATGAACTACAGGTCTTGGGTTGGCTGGAGATGGAACTTTGGGTAGCTTATGATGAAGCCGAGGCACTCCATCAGGAGAATGGTGTGTGCCAACGCCTGATGAGCCTCAACAACCGTACTGCCCTTTACAAGTCAGTCATCAAGATAGAGGAAGACGAATACCCCCTGTAGTCTAAGGTGGGCTGTGAACACCGCCAGGCATTTGGTGAAAATCCTCGGGGGCGGAGGCCAGGCTGAAGACTGTACTGATAATGTTCTCCCCCGACCATGAAGCAGAGGTACTGCCTGTGTAGGGGGTTGATGAGGATGTGCATGTATACATCCTTTAGGACCAAGGAGCATAGTGAGTTTCCCTGCTAGAGGTATGGCAGCAATGTTCCAAGAGAGGGCATTTTGAACTTTTCCCTCACCAGAAATCTGTTGAGATCCCGCAGGTGGAGAGCTCCAGTCCTTTTCGGTACTACAAAGTAGCGGGGGTAGAACCCTGTGCCCCTGAGGTGGGCTGGGATGGGTTCCACCGCCTGGGTCCTTGAGAAGGCCTGTGAGTTCCTGCCGGAGGAAGGCCCCGGTGGAAGGAGTCCTGGGAGGCTCTCCCAGGAAGAAAGGTGGGGGTGTCTAGTGGAGGTAACATTCTATCACCAACTGAAGGACACACATGTTGGTGGTAATGGAGGGCCACATGTGAGCAAAGAGCAACAGATGCCCCCCTGTGTGCCACAGGACTGTGCAAAACCTTAGGGGAAGAGAGGCTATGTCCAATGAGTCAAAAATCCCATCCAGGTTACGATGGGGGTGCGGGCTGGTGTTTGGGGTTCTTAGGCTTACGTGGGCAATGCTCTTGTCCCTGGGCCTGCTGGTCATGTTGGGGAGCTGGGAAGGCCTGGTATTGGGGATAGTTTCCGAAAGCCTTCCTTTTCTTTGGGTATGAGGGCTTTCTACCAGAAGCCTTCCTCCGAGAAGGGTCAACGGTCTTCTTGGAAAGCCTGGTCCTAGTCAGGAACTCAGACTCCAGCTCGGCGGCCTTGTCTAACATGCATTTGCTAAAGAGGTTATCGCCATGGCAGGGAATGCCAACCAATTTGTCCTCAACCCATTCCTCCAGGTTGGAGGATTGTAGCCGGACACCAATGCCCGCCGCAGCTACTCTAGCCATCGACTCTAAGCAATCGTAAGTCACCCGAGTGATAAATTTGTCGAGGCCAGGGTCCAGAACTGCTGGAGGGTTTCCTCCGAGAGACCAGCCAAGAACCTGGTGAGCTCCTTCACCAGGTCTCGAAGGGACAGGCTTGATCGGCGATCACTGCAGGGCAGCAACTCTTCAGTCCCCAGACCACAAGGAGCACCTGTGGGACTAGAAACCCCAGTCCTTCCGGCCCAAGGTTGCTGTCCTCTAGTGGGATTTGAACCCCCGACCTTCTGGCCTGAAGTACCTTGCCACAACCACTAGGCCACTCCTCCATTCTGGTAGAAAAGTGGAGGAGTGGCCTAGTGGTTGGGGCACAAGGTACTTCAGGCCGGAAGGTCGGGGGTTCAAATCCCACTAGAGGACAGCAACCTTGGGCCCACAGAGAGACTCTGCAGGACCCTAGGATCCCACAGAGGTAGAAGAGCCGTTTGGCCACCCTGGGGTTCAATCGCCCAAGGACTCCACTCAGCCTATCCGCTAGGCAGCTTTCCTGGTCCAGGAGGTAAACAACTCGCAAGAACATGTTCTTGTGAGATGCAAAGGAGAGGAGGGCCAACACGTCCTGGCAGAAGGAGTACAAACCCGAACCACCCTGTTTGTTGACATAAAAAATGGCGACTTGGTTGTCCGTCTGGATCAGTACAGGCCGGTGTCACAGGTTTTGGCGGGATACTCGTAGAGATAGGAAGGATGCCCTGAGCTACAGGAAATTCATCTGAAGCAGCGATTGATCCTGGGACCAGCTGCCCTGTGTGTGGCAGTCCCCACAATGTGCCCCCCAACCTAGGAGGGAGGCATCAGTGGTCAAGGTCCTCTGAGGAGCAGGTGATTGGAAAGGCATTCCTGCCTGGAGATGGTGAAAGTTTTGCCACCAGTTGAGGGATTCTGCCAGTTGGCAGGTAACCCTGACACTGTCCTGTAGCCTGTCCGTGGTTTGAGTCCACTGTGAGCGGAGGCACCACTGGGCTGTACACATGTGAAGTGGGCTGAGGTCATTACATGGACCATAGAGGCCATATAGCCCAGTAGGCGGAGGAGGAGACGAGCTGGCACTGACAGGCGGTTTTGTAACTCTCCTGCTAGTTTTCTGAGGCATTCTGCCCTTTCACTCGGGAGGACGGCATTGACCTGCAGCATGTCGAGCTGAGCACCTATGAACTCCAGATTTTGGGCTGGACAGAGGTGGGATTTGGGGTAGTTGATGACAAACCGCAGCAGCTGCAGAAGAAAGATTGCATGTTCTGCAGCCTGACTGGCCTCTGAGGCTGTGCCGCCTATGATTAGCCAGTCATTAAAATAATCTGTAATACCTGAACATTGGAGGATCGCCAATGTAACGCCAATTTTTAAAAAGGGTCCCAGGGGTGATCCGGGAAATACAGACCGGTGAGCATGAAGTCAGTACCAGGAAAAATGGTAGAAACCATCATAAAGAACAAAATTACTGAACATGTAGATCAGAGGTACTCAAATCCAGTCCCGGAGGGCCGCAAACCAGTCAGGTTTTTGGGATATCCCTAATGAATATGCATGAGATATATTTGCATGCACTGCCTCCACTGTATTTGAATCTATCTCATGCATATTCATTAGGGATATCCCGAAAACCTGACTGGTTTGCGGTCCTCCAGGACTGGATTTGAGTACCTCTGATGTAGATGGTCATGGCTTAATGTGAGACAGCCAACATGGCTTTAGACAAGGAAGATCTTGTCTTATTAATCTTTTATGTTTTTTGAAGGTGTGAATAAACAGGTAGACAAAGGTGAGTCAGTTGATATAGTGTATCTGGACTTTCAGAAAGCCTTTGACAGGGTCCCTCATCAGAGACTTTTGGCAAAACTAAAAAGTCATGGGATAGCAGGCAGTGTACTATTGTGGATTAGGAACCGGTTAAAAGATAGCAGAGTGTAGGGCTAAATGGCCAATTTTCCCAATGGAAAAAGGTGAATAGTGGGGTACCGCAGGGATCTGTGCTGGGTCCACTGCTTTTTGACATTTTCATAAATGACCTGGAAAAGGGAATAACAAGTGAGGTTATCAAATTTGCAGAAGACACAAAACTATTTAAAGTTGTTAAAACCCAAGAGGATTGTGGAAAATTGCAAGAGGATCTTGATAAATTGGAAGACTGGGCATCCAAATGGCAGAGGAAATTTAATGTGGACAAGTGCAAAGTTATGCACCTAGAAAAGAACAACCCAAACTATGGTTACACGATGCAAGGTTCCACATTGGGAACCACCACCCAGGAAAAAGATTTAGGCATCATTGTGGATAAATGTTAACACCCAGTGTGCAGCGGCAGCCAAGAGAGCAAATAGAGTGCTAGGTATCATAAGGAAAGGAATGGAAAATAAAACAAAGGATATTATAATGCCTCTGTATCGTTCCATGGTGCACCTTGAATACTGTGTGCAATTTTGGTCGCTGTATCTTAAAAAGGATACAGCGTTATTAGAAAAGGTACAGAGAAGAGCCACCAAAATGGTAAAGGGGCTGGAAGGATACTCCTATGAAGAGAGGCTAAAAAGGTTAGGGCTCTTCAACCTGGAAAAGAGATGGCTGAGGAGAGATATGATAGAGGTCTATAAATTAATGAATCGAATGGAACGGGTAAACGTAGATCGATTGTTTACGTCATCAGACTATAAAAAGACTAGGGGACATGAAATGAAGCTACAGGGTAACCAATTTAAGACTAATAAGAGAAAATATTTTTTCACTCAACGTGTAATCAAACTCTGGAATTTGTTAAAGGAGGATATAGTAAAAGCTGTTAGTGTATCTGGGTTAACAAAGGTTTGGACAAGTTCCTGGAGGAAAGGTCCATAAACCATTATTAAAAGGGACCCAGGATATCACTGCATGACCCAATACAAGCATTGTGGAAAGTGTGTCTTTTGGGGAAACTGCTAGGTACTTATGACCTAGATTGGCCACAGTTGGAAACAGGATACTGGGCTTGATGGACCTTGGTCTGACCCAGTATGGCATATCTTATGTTCTTAAGAAAAGGGGTCAAGGTCTTTTGGGGAGCATCAAAGGACAAACCTTTACGGGATGCAAGGAGGACATCCTTGACCGCCTGTGGTAGGTGAAGGTCGGTGAGCACTAGCCTTTCAGCAGCCATGCTGTCAAGTGTAGGGAGTGAAGAATGGGATGGAGAAGCGTCCCATGATCCTGGGAGAGGAGGTGGGGCGCATATCCCAGGGTGAGAGCTTGAGCTATGAGAATCATCGATCCCTTGTTGGCCTGTAGCTTGAATAGTGTCTTGAATATAAAGGGGATGGGTGGGTAAGTGTAGAGTAGCCCCTGTCCCCAATGGAGAAGGGAAGTATCCGGGACCTGCTAGTGTAGAGACAGACCTTTGAAGCAGTGTTGAAGGGAAAGCAAAAGCACAAAATACCCCAAAGTGTTTCAGTGGTGAAAGGACAGTGCGAACTACTTGCTCCACAAAAAACTTAGAACTGAGGAGAGAAGTTGGGAAGGCAGGCACAGAGGAATGCTCCCAAAGGCTTTCCTACTGGATGCTGTGGAGTGTTCCCACACATGCTCCATCCACAACTTCACCCATATGTGAAGACTACATTCCTGCATGTTCCTGGAGATAAGAAAAACTGATGACAAAAAACGGCAACTTTTTGCGGACTACAGACGAAAATGTCCAATGAACTCTGCAGAAAAAGCGTAGTTATTCACCTGTAACAGATGTTATCTGGGGACAGCAGGAATCAGTCCTCACATATGGGTGACGCTGGCACCGATGGAGCCCTCACGAAAGCATTCCCCCAGCTTTCAAAGAAAGCTTTTGGGAGATACCACCATGCATGCGTGGTCCCCTTCCCACCCAAGGGTGCCATCTTGCTCAGTCAGATGACATAGCTAAAAGACAGCAAAAATTAAAGATGGTAAAGGAGAAACTCCAAAGGGAGGAGGGAGGGTTGTGAGGAATGATTCCTGCTGTCCCCAGAGAACACCTGTTACAAGTGAGTAAAGCATACTCACCTGTAACAGGTGTTCTCCAGGGACAGCAGGAATCAGTCCTCACTTATGGGTGACGTCGGCACTGACGGAGCCAGCATGGAGCATTACCCCAGCTTTCAAAGAAAGCCTTTGGGATTGCTGCCACGCATGCGTGGTCCTCTTCCGGCCCAAGGGTGCCATCTTGCACAGTCAGGTCCCATAGCTAGAGCCCTACTCAGCAGATGGCAAGGGAAGAAAAACAAAAATGACAACTCTTAAGGAGAGATGGGAGAGTAGTGAGGACTGATTCCTGCTGTCCCTGGAGAACATCTGTTACAGGTGATAACTATGCTTTCTCTAGGAACAAGCAGGAAGTCAGTCCTCACTTATGGGACTCCCCAGCTACAGGTTGCCGAAACCTGCAAGCCAAAACCGCCTCTGCGAGGACATGAGCAGAAGCCAATGACCGAAGGAAGCCCGAGTCCTCGGGCCCTTGGGTCCAAGCACTCAGTAGCCGCAGAAGAAGGGTCGGAGGGCAGGAGTTGTTTATATCCCAAACAGATTACAGAGTAAAGCCTGGTGAAAGGTGCTGTCCCGGAGGGACTCCCTCTCCAAGCAGTAGTGAGAAGCAAAGGTATTCGTGGAGGACCAGATCGCAGCCCGGCAGATGTCCGTCAGAGGCACCAAGCACAGCGAAGCCACCAACATAGCCTTGGCCCGGACGTTGTGTGCGGTAACTCAGTGATCCAGCGGGGCCCCCGTCTTTGCCTGAGCAAAGGTGATGCAGTCCGCTACCCAGACGGAGATGGCGTGTTTGGTGACTGCGAGCACAAGGCAATTAGAATCGTAGGAAATGAAGAGCTGGTCGGAGCTACGATGACCCTGGGTGATCTGCAGATAGAAGGCGAGAGCCCTCTTGTAGTCGAGCGTATGTAGGACCACTGAAGCCTGGTCGGCGTGGGGTCTTGGGAATAAATCCAGTAAGACTATCTCTTGCTTGAGATGGAAATCCGGGACAACTTTTGGTATGAACTTGGGGTGAGTTCGAAGGACCACCCTGTTCCAGCAGAACTGTGGCCATGAGGCCTGGTGCGAGAGAAGCCGAGTAGGCTCCGCTGGGGAGAAGGGAGGAGGGAGTCTGTCGAGACGAAGACGATAACCATCCCGGATTACCTGAAGGACCCAGGCGTCCAATATAATGGCCGCCCATTCGGGGGCAAAAAGGGACAAATGCCCTCCCACGGGCAGAGGTGCTGCCGGGAAGCGAGGGGCTATGCACTTGGCGTAAAAACCCGAGGGGCTGGCTGGGGCAGCACCGGTGGTTGAGCTTTGGGCCCCTTTGGTTTCCGGTGACCCTGAGCTCCCCCTTTGCCCTGGCTGCTGGGAGTCGGCACTGGGGCGGATGGATAGGGTGGGTATCCCTGGTAAGTGAACCCTTTCTTCTGGAAGAAAGGCTTTTTGCTGTGTTTCTTCCACAGAAGAGAAGAGGTTTTACGAGAGAGATGGGTGCGGGTTAAGAATTCTGTCTCAATCTCGGCTTCCTTGTTCTCCATGGGCTTGCCGAACAGCTGTTCGCCGAAGCAGAGGAAATCCAAGAGCTTCTCCTAGACCAATTGTTCCAGGTCTGAAGACTGGAGCCACGCTGGATGCCGGGCTCTGATGTCGGCCGCTGCCGCACGGGCGGAAGACTCGAAGTAGTCATATGCGGCACGGGAAAGGTATTTCGAGCAGTCCGTGTCCGATCTCAGAAGGGTCTGAAATCTGAGGATGAGTTCGCCTCCGAGGCCCACGGCAAAACTGCCGAACTCCTTAGCAAGGTTGCAAAGGAACATCCCCATATACAATCGGTATGCCTGGATGCAGCACACCAGCATGGATCCCTGGTAAGCCTTGCACAAGAGGGCATCAAGGGCACGGGATTCTCTACCAGGCAGGACCAAAGAGTGCAACTTTGGGCTCTTCTGCTTCTGCATCGCAGATTCAACTACCATGGAGATATGGGGAAGCTGGGTCTTCCAGAACCCCGGGCTACGCTGGACCCTGTACATGGCATTGAATCTTTTACCGACAATAGGGACCGAGGTGGGTGCTTCACACATGCGAAGGAGCAGCCGGGTCAGGAAGGACGGTACAGGAGCCGTGAGAGACTCCCTAGGGGGAGATTCATATTGCAAGATGTCAAGTTCCTCTGCCCTCTGCTCTTACTCGGTCTGCGTGGGCAGATTGAGGGCTCAAGCCATATCCCGCACAAACACCGAGAAGGAGGTGTCTTCGGGAGGTGACCACCTTCATGAGACAGGCGGGGACAGGTCAGAAGGAAGGACCCTATGGGCGTGGGTTTCAGGGGACATGTCCCCGTCCGATTCCCAGTCCGAGAGGTCCGAGGAGGACTCGGGCTGATCCCCATGCCCAGTGGCTGAGGCCCACTTGGAGCCAGAGGCACTGACTCTGAAAGATCTTGCCCCCGAGGAACGAGATGGCGAGTGAGACCGGTGCTGAGGACCCTCATGAGGCCCACGGCTCTCGGGGGTTTCCAAGCCAGTTTTCGGGACCCCCACGAGCCATCCGTACTGGGTAAAAGCGCCTGCTGGGGAGCTAGGAAGGCAGAAACGCTGTACTCTAGTGCCAGCAAACGGGACTCCCACTCAGGAGTGGGTCCCTGCCCTGTTGACACCAGGGTTACTGGATCTGGCATGGAAGAGGAGAGGGGGTCCTCGCCAGGACGACCCTCAGAAGACCGGGCGCCATCGCCAGAGGCCTCCTTATCCATACGAGGTACCTTTCGAGGACGTTACTTGTCTGACTCTCGGGAATGCTGACGAAGGCTAAGTGAAAGAGCGCAAGACCATTCGTGCTTGTCTGGAGACCCCGACAGTGACTTCGAGGTCTTCTTTCGCCGTTCCACCTCGGGTGAACCCTGATTGGAGTGATGCCTGGGGTGCGGGGTCACTACGGTGGACCCCGCAAGTGGTGGATTGGTGGGGTGAGGTGCCATCGGGGATCCCGGGGCTGCCTTAGGGAAAATGTCGTCGGACTTCTTCTTTTTTTTTTTTAATATTTAAGTTTTCCTGAATAACAATACATATATCAAAGAAATATAATAGGCATATTACAAAAATCGAAGAACAAAACAAGCCCATGTAAAAAGTCCACATCAAGGGAGAGAAACTAACCAATTTATAACAATAAGCAAAAAGAAAAAGGGAAAAAGGAGTATAAACTCCACAATAGGGAGCTAAATTTATAATCAATTCCACCAACTAATTCCCAACGTCCTCCCTCTCAACCAAAAACTTTTGCAATTGAGTAATATCAGTATATATATGTCTGCCCCCCGAAAGTAAGAATACAACGACAAGGAAATTTCAAGAAAAAAGAAGCCCCCAATGCTACAACTCAGGATTTCAACTCCAGAAACTGCTTCCGCTGAATCTGGGTAGTCCGGCCCACATCCAGAAAAACTTGAAGTTTTTGACCACAAAAAAGAACCTCTCTATACTTATGTTTAATCTGTTTTTATTCAAAATGCCAGAAGATAACAACAGCATACAAACAGGTAGACATATCCACAACATCGTCAGGCACAAAATAAACAAATGCCTATACACATTGCGCCTCTCGACTACAAACCTCCCCTTCCCCCCCCCTCTCCCCCCACCTGTTACCCCCCCTAGGTGCACTCCCTCCCCCCCTTCCCGCCCCACCTCTCCCCAAGACCGCTACCCAACAAACCCATCAGAAAGAGTGGGGAAGAGAGAACAGGAGTGAAACCAACAGGCCCAGGGTTGACTCTGCTCCCGGGCCCGCCAGATATTGATAAGCCCCTTACTATCCAACCCCACTATCTTTCCAGGCCACCTAACCTACCCCAGTACGCCCCGCCCCTCCCTCCTCCCCCCCCCCCACCCTAACCCTCCCTCCTCCCAGGCCAGGAAACACACAAACAATCACTTATACAATCAATCAAGCAGTCTGGGCTTACAGACATCCCGTGGTGGACAGAACCCCCCCCTGCAGGGGCCTTCAGGGTCCACTCAAGACCCTGCTGCGATCTTTCCAGGGTAATGTTTGCAGATGGGGTCCCCAACCTTCCATAAACCGCTGCCAGCGCTTCTCGCTCCCCCTAGCGTACAACTGCTCCAGAAGCAGAAGCTTATGCAGATGAATTCTCCAAATTCCATACGTGGGGCCCCTAGCGTCCAACCACTGTTGCAACACAGTCGCACGAGCAGTCCCCAACACCAACCGCAGCCAACGCCAGACCACTATACCCAGCTCAGGCGTCCACGAGTCTTCCCACACATCTAACACCATATTCTTAGCATTCAATTGCACAGGCCGTTGGAGACAAGCGGCCAAATAGGACCTAACCTTCCCCCAGAAGTTCTGAACATGCAAACACCGCCAGAGCATATGGCCTAACGTAGCCCTAGGTTCCGCACATCTGGGGCAGCTATGGGAGTCACTCACTCCGGCCCGCCACGCACGAAGAGGAGCAAAGTATAAGCGACGCAGGATCTTATATTGCATATCCCTGTGGAGCACCAGCACACTCAGAGACGGAACAGCAGCCAACCCACCGAGGAGTGCATCAGTACGAACCTCCTCCCCGAACTCCGCCGTCCACGCCGCCGCCAACTGATCCATGTCTAAAGGCGAAACTCCTTCCCACAACATTTTATGCAACCAGGACACTCGTGTCCCCTGCCCGCCTCCCAAAAGCGCCTCCTCAATTACAGAGCTAACCGCCCCCCCCCTCAAATCTACCGCGGGAACTGTACGAACATAATTGCGAATTTGAGCATACCAAAAGACCTCCTTACTACCCAACGGGTATTGTTGACAGAGCTCTGAGAAATCGGAAACCCCCCCTTCCGGGGTTACCACATGTTCCAGATTAACAATCCCCAGTCGGTCCCACTGTACAAAATGCGATCCTCCCAGGCCCGGCACGAAGTCAGCGTTGCCCCGAATGGGGAGATAAGGTGAGTGTAACGCCGAGAGTCGGCGACTCGTACAAAAACACCTCCAAGCTGCCCGCACCGGGTCCAGTAGAACGCGCCGAAGGTCACCCGCTACCCCCCGAACCCCTCGGGCATGCAGAAGATACCGCAAACGGAAAGGGTAAACCACTGCGGTGAGCATCCCCACCGGGGAGTAATCCTCCAAATCCCACAGCCAATCGCGGACAAACCGCAACAAACAGGCAACGTTGCATTTCCGTAGGTCCGTAAAACCCAGACCCCCCCAGCTCCCGGGGTTGACTAAGAATTCCCAAACGTACTCTAGGTCGGCGGCCACGCCAGAGAAACCGGTTGAACACTCGCTCCATCCTTCAAAGATCAGAGCGCTGTAATAACAACGGGAGCGTTTGGAGCATATACAAAAGCTTGGGAAAGAGGGTCATCTTGCACAAAGCTACCCGTCCCCCCAGGGACAGCGGAAAGTCGCGCCATTTGTCCACTGCAAGCGATACAGCATTGAAAATGCTAGTAACATTCAAGCGGTACAGATCACCGAGGTCAGCGGGCAGGTAGATACCCAAGTATTTAAAATGTCCAGCTGCCCATTTCAATGGGAAAGCACCTGACCAGCCATGCCCGGCCGCCGACCCTAATAACATCGCTTCCGACTTTTCGAGGTTGAGTTTGAACCCCGAAGCCCTCCCATAGTCTTGTATTAATTGTAATAGATGCGGGAGCCCAGCTTGCGGGTCCCCCAGGTGTACTAGCAAGTCATCCGCAAAAGCCGCGACTCAAAACTCCTCCCCTCCCACCAGGACCCCCCCAAACTGCGAGGCCATACGAATCTTGTGCAGCAGAGGTTCCAAAGTAAGAACAAATAGAAGCGGGGAAAGGGGACAGCCCTGACGCGTCCCCTTCTGAATAGCAAAGTCCGCGGTCATCTCCCCGTTTATCAAAAGCGCACCAATCGGGTCAGCATATAATAACCGAATCACCTTTACAAAAAAACCAGTGAACCCCATTACTCCAAGGACCTGATACAGAAAATCCCATTGAACCCTGTCGAACGCCTTTTCAGCGTCAAAACTTATAAGTAAAGAGCCCCGACGAGCCACCTGCTCCGCACAAAAAGATAACAAAATACGTTGTATATTGTAAGCTACTTGCCGGCCCCTCACAAAACCCACCTGGTCTGGGTGAATCAAAGTCGGCAAAAAAGGAGCTAACCGGTCCGCCATAATCTTAGCTAAAAGTTTGATATCTACATTGAGAAGCGATATCGGACGGTAGGACCTCTCTATACTTAAAGTAAGCTCGCGGTACACATAACTTAACAGACTCAGATCCAAAGGTAATTACTAAAGTGCAGCGTTTGGAAATGATGTCTGCAGAATCTTCCAAGAAAGCTTTTAGATTCTGTCCATCCGAAGAAACTGAGGGAACTAAAAGACCCTCAGCCTTCGGAAAGGAAGAAGAACCAACAGAGAGGTAATACATATGAATAATATCTAAATTCCCCTCTAATTGCAACACCTCAATAAAATACTTTAACAAAATATCCGAAAATAGCAAATGGGTAATAGGAAAATTCAAAAAAAAGTTTTTAGCCCTGGACTGATTCTCAAGAGCCTCCAGCCGATAAGAAATAGTGAGAGAATCTCTCATTAAGGCAATATTGTTATCACAACAAGACTGGAGCTGGGAATCAGTCCGGACAGCAAACTTAGCAAAGGAACCTAATTGCTTATCTATGAATTGTATTTTACCAACTACATCATGAGTAAATTTACAAAGAGAGGACACAGTAGAAGATAAACGAGTATTAATATTTTGAATAGCAGTCCATATGTCCACAAGAGTCACTTCACCTAACAAAGGAGTAGTGATCACCCCATCGGAGACCGCCAGATACACAGGTTGTGGGAGTGGGTGAGAAACATTGGGGGACAGTTCCAGCAGAGTGGATAAGAAAGCTTGCTGAGGAAATGGTGGTGGGGAACAAGACTCAGGGCTCAATGAAGCCCCGTCCGGTGACTGAATAACAGGCAGCAGGGAAGTCAAATGTTTGTCCATGGGACCCACCATCTTACCTCGTTGTGCACTTGCTCCAGATTTAACTCCAATCTTTGCTTTCCGCTTACCCATGGAAAAACAACACCCCGACTTCTCGGCTCCTCATGAGCTTTCTCATGTGCGCCTAAGGGGCGCCAAAGGGGCGTGCTCTGCCCCTTGAATCACGCCCCTTAGGTCGCACCATGCAGGCCGCGAAACGCGGCCGTGTGTAGGAGCCACCAGGCTTTATAGGGTCAGGGGAAGGGTCCTCCACAGCCTGGGAACGTCCTTCCTATGCCTGCACGATGTCAGCAGAGCCTCCAGCCGAACCTGCTGCACTGCTCCCGTGGTAGTGAAAAGTGGCGTCAGCTGCCAAGTAGAGCTACAACTCTCCCTGTCGTCGGACCTCTGCTTATGGCTCGGCAAGGCCTTAGCGGACCTTTTCTTATAGAGCGAGCAGAGCTCCGGGTTGTGGTTGGCCCCCACACACCGCAGACAACAGTCGTGGGTGTCCGTGAGCGGCATATTCTTGGAGCATCTGTCACATTTCTTGAAGCCGGTGGCCATGGGGGCAAAAGGAGCCCCTGCGAGGTCGAAGACCCTTGAGGCCAGTGATTGGAAACAAAAAAGGGTGCGGAAAGGGCCCGAAGAGAAAAAAACACTAAAGGAGAAAAAAAGGGATCCCCTGGCCCACAGCTGGAGTAGGGGCGATGGGAGAGGACCAGTGCTACCAGAAAAAAGGGCCAAAAGGCCGGGGAAGAAAAAAACTTTTTCCGAGGGATGAGGAAATGTGTCCGAAGGGCTCCACAGAAAAAGGGAGACTGAGCAAGATGGCACTCTTGGGCAGGAAGAGGACCACACATGAGTGGCAGCAATACCAAAGGCTTTCTTTGAAAGCTGGGGAATTGCTCTGCGCGAGCTCCATTGGCAGCCCGGCAGATGTCCACCATCTGGACAGAGTGCAAGTTTGGCACAGAGGCCACCATGGCCCTGACACTGTACGATGTGACACAGCCTTCCAGCAGGAGCCCCACCTGCTCATAGGCGAGGGCAATACAGTCCGCAACCCAGGTGGACAGCATACGCTTAGTCACCACCTCCCCCAGCTTACTGGGGTCATAGGAGAAGAAAAGCTGAGTAGCTTTATGGTGGCTCTGAGAGTATTGGATATAGAAGGACAAAGTCCTCTTACAGTCCAAGGTGTGAAGGACTGCCTCCACCCGACTGGAGTGAGGTCTTGGAAAGAAAGTAGGGAGTACTACTTCCTGGTTGAGATGGAAGAGCGATACTACCTTCGGAAGGAATTTGGGGTGTGTGCGTAGCACCACTCTGTTACTGCAGAACCTGGTATAAGGCGCCTCCACCACTAAAGCCCGAAGCTCGCTAACTCTGCGAGCGGAGGTGAGCGCAACCAGGAATGCCACCTTCCAAAAGAGGTAGTGAAGGTAGCAGGTAGCCAGAGGCTCGAAGGGTGGGCGAGTGAGCTGTCCCAACACTAAGTTGAGATCCCATTCGGTTGTCAGAGGGCAAACCAGGGGCTTCGACAAGAGCAGATCTCTAAGAAAGTGGATCAGCAATGGATGGACCTAGAGGGGCTTGCCATCCACTGGGTGGTGGAGCACTGTCAGGGCACTAAGGTGCACCTGTACGGATTTAGACTTGAACCCGGATTGCGAAAGGTGGAGAAAGTACACTAACACAAGTCCCACCAGGAAAGAGAATGGGTCAGCCCCGTACGTGGCACACCAGGCTGAAAACTTGCGCCATTTGAGGGCATAAGCCTTTCTAGTAGAGGCCTTGCGAGAGACCAGCAGAATCTCTTCCACCTCAACCGAGAGGTGGAAAGCGACTAGTCACCCTTTCAGCAGCAAAGCTGTCAGTGATAGGGTTCCCAGGATGGGATGCGAAGAGAGCCCCCTTCCTGATACAGGAGTCCCGGAGAGGTCCCAAATGGAATAGGGGTCTCCACCATTAATTGGAGGAGCAACAGGAACAACGGTTACCTGGGCCACCAAGGGGCTATCAGCATGAGTGAGGCCCTGTTGCGGAGGGTCCTGAACAGGGTTTTGGCAATCAGCGGTGTGGGAGGGAAATGTATACGAGGTCCTCCCACCATGAGATGAGGAACGCATCCGCTACCACTCTGGAGGAGTGGGCCTGATGGGAAAAGAAGCGGGGCAACTGGAAGTTGTCCGGTCTGGGGAAAAGGTCCAGCACGGGTTCCTCCACAGATCTGGAAGAGCTGGTCGGCCACCCAAGGATCCAGCTGCCACTCATGCAGCTGGAGGACTCTGCTCAGTCTGTTGACCAGAAGGTTGTTATGGTCTGGTAGGTACACTGCTCACAGGAGGATACCCTGTTGGATGGCATACGAGCAGGGGACCAATGCCTTCCGACAGAGGGCGTGAGACCCCGTGACCCCCCTATTTGTTCAAACAGAACATTGCCACCTGGTTATCCGTCTGGACCAGCACCGGCTGGTGATGCAGGTGGTGGCAGAAAACTCACAGGGTTAAATATATGGTATGCAGCTCCAGGAGGTTGATCTGCTGCATGCTCTCACCTAACGACCAGTTGCCATGGGTGCAGGGCTCCCCGCAGTGAGCTCCCCAGTCGAGCAGGGAGGCGTCCGTGGTGAGAACCCTTGAGCAGCTAGGGGCCTCAAAAGGCATGCCTGTCTCGAGAGTCTGGAGAGACTGCCACCAGACCAGGGAGTCTGCCAGCTGGCGGGTTACAGAGACTCTCTATCGAAGGCGTCCCGTGACCTAAGACCACTGGTCCCGGAGACACCTCTGCGCCACACTCATGTGGAGGAGAACGTCTAGGGTGACATGGACTGTGGAGGCCATGTGCCACAGAAGGCACAGGAGAAGCCGAACAGGTACAGAGGAACGGTACTATATGTCCTGTGCCAGAGTCCTGAGACGGTTGGCTCGGTCCCTGGGCAAGAAGGCCTTTGACAGGAGAGTGTCCAGCTTTGCCCTGAATTCCAGACATAGTGTCGGGAGGAGGTGAGACTTGAGGACATTTATGACAAAACCCAAGTGCTGCAGTACCTGGATGGTGTGTGTGGTGGCCTGCTGCACCTCTGAGGCCATGCCTCCCTTTATGAGCCAGTCGTCCAGGTAAGGAAGCTTATCATAGCTCAGGAAGGAGCTATAGGAAAGGTGAAGTGACTCTGAACAAGCAACCTGTCAGTTCTGGTAGAAATAAGAAAACAGAATTGTCCCATAAAAGACTACCAGTCCCAGAATGCACCAGGTTTCCAGTAGCCATTAGAGGAGCTGAAGTGGGGAAACGTGTGTTCAATCAGGAGGGCTATGAGGTAATCCCTAAGCACTCATCTCAAAGGGCAGGGCCTGATTCAGCACAGCTGCGCTGTGTTAGGGGGGAGCACTCATCTAAGCAGAATAAAGGTAGAGTTTATTCTACAGAGAATCAGTATCCTGAGAAGCAGCTTGAGCTTGATCATCTTCATCATCAGGAGGATCATCAGAAGCAGAAGCCAAACCGGATGGACAGAGAGGGAAAGAAACCCTTTGGAAGAAAGAGGAGAAAAGCCTTTGAGAGGTCTAGAAGAGTCCAGAGCAGTACGTATACTGGGAGGCATTCCAAGGGCCAGCATACACCATTGGACTGGGGAAAGCCAGAGGAATGGTGCTGCAGAGCTAGGAATCTCCAGACGGTACCTGTGAGAGAGACGGCTGCACGTGGAAGGGACCCTAAGACCCTTGCCAGAAGGTATGTGAAGAGAGATCCAGTGTCCAGGGATCTGGATTGGAAGGCTGGACATAAGAACTGGACTACATACTGGCCAGGCTATATAGAGAGGAACTCTTAACAGCAATGGAAGCTCAGGTATGAACACTGATCTATGCCCTAGCTATAACCTTGAAAGACAGCAGGGAAACAAGTATTCTCCTGAAAGTGCTCCATTGAGAGATTCATCTGTGCCAATCCATGATATTGAACCCATGCTTGTTGAAGAAGGGGGAATGATTGCAGATGAAGAATGTGTTTACATGGACTGCTCTCTGTCTAAACTCCTTTGGTGATTTTCTGTTATAAAGTACAGCAACCATCACAAAGAAATACAAACTTGTTATTTAATCTACTCAGAAAAGCTCCTGAGTAAGGTTTCTAGCCACGCAGTAAAAAGCAAGCCAGCTATGGGGTTTCAGCTGGATAACTGCTAGCAATTGAGCCTTACCTAATTGCTTGTGAGTTAGGAGAGAATCACTTCTGAATCTATGTGGGAAGATATAAGAAGTTAACCTGAAAAGAACAGTTTTTTTTCTCTTTGTAGCTTTTGGTTTGTTGTTTGATACATGCTAAGAAAATATTAGCTAAGCCTACAGAAAAGACCAGTTTGTTACCAACCAGGTCTTATTCTTTTGCTTTGATTGCCTGACAAGTTCAAAGGTTGTTTTCCTTATTTTGTTTTTTCCAAGTTTAACACTGAAAGCAAGTAACCTGATTTATGTGCTACCAAGCATATCTGTGTTGGGAGAAATAACCCCATAAATAAATATCTTATTGGCTTTACTTAAAAGCACAACTAATTATTGTGAGCAGCTGTGTCTGGTGTGAATGAACTGCATTGCCCACAATCCCTTGCAAATCATATAGATATATGCACTTGCCAAGACTGTGAAGATTCTCACCCAGGCAGCCGTCTGACAGAAGACAAAGACCCCCTGGAGACGGAGGAAGGCGGCAATGACTGCCAGGCATTTTGTGAAGACTCTTGGGGCAGAGACCAAGCCGAAAGGGAACACCCTGTACTGAAAGTGCCTGCCTCTCACTATGAATCGCAGGTACTGCCTGTGGTTGCGGTGAATGAGGATATGTGTATAGGCGTTCTTGCGGTCTAAGGAGCATAGCCCATCTCCCTGCTGGAGGTAGGGAGCAATATTCCAAGGGAGAGCATCTTGAACTTCTCCCTCACCAGGAATTTGCTGAGGTTGTGCAGGTTGAGGATGGGCCTTAGGCCCCCCCCCCCCCCGTTCCTTTTGGCACGAGGAAGTACCTGGAGTAGAATCTCTTGCCTTTGAGGTGGTGGGGCACCGGTTTCACCGCCATGTCCTTGAGTAGACCTGCCAACTCCTTCAGTAGAAGGTCCCAGTGGAGGCGAGATATGAGGGGTTCTCCTGGAAAATAAGGGGGAGGTGTCTGAGTCAGATGGAGAAGCTAACCCTCCTTGACCACTCGAAGTGCCCAGGAATCAGTGGTGATGGTCAGCCACCTTTGGGCATAATGGGCCAGACGTCCCCCTGTGGGCTGCTGATCTTCTTGGGATAGATAGGCTATGCTCACGGAGTCAAAAACTACCCCTGGCTGGGCCGGTACTGGGGTTTTGGAGCCTTCTGCTTATGAGGGCTATGCCCATGTCCCTTGGCCTGCTGACCCTATTGGGTAGCTTCTGTAAGCAGCTCCTTTCCTGGGGTAGAAAGATTTTTTACCCGAGCCCTTCCATCGGGGAGGGGCAGCGGTCTTTTTTGAGAGCCTAGTCCTTGTCATGAACTCGGTCTCCAGCTCAGCAGCCTTGTCGGTCATGGGTTTCCCAAAGAGATTCTCCCCTTGGCAGGGGACATCAACCAATTTGTCCTGAACCGACTGTAGCCAACACCATCGCTACTCGAGCTGCAGACTCGAACCCATCAAAGGCTGCTCGAGACATGAATTTGGAGCACTCACAGACTGCCTTGGCCAGGTTCTTGAACCGCTGCAAGGGTTCTTCAGAGAGACCAACTGAGAACCTGGCGAGTTCTTTCACCAGGTCTCTCAAGAACATGCCCATGTACAGCTGGGTAGGCCTGGATGCTGCCGATGTGCATTGAGCCCTGGTAACACTTTCTGCCGAGGGCGTCCAGGTGCGGGCCTCCCTGCTGGGGGGCACTAAGGAGTATGTCTTCTGGCTTTTCAGCCAACGCATGGCTGACTCCACCACCATGGAGTTATGTGGCAGCTGTAATTTCTGGAAGCCCAGGCTCCGGTGGACTCGATACATCCGAGTTGAGCCGTTTGTTCAACACCGGTACTGATGCCGGTGTCTCCCATATCCAGAGCATCAGCTGTTCCAGGAAGAGAGGAATGGGCATCATGAGCGATTCCCTCGGAGGAGCCTCGTCCTGGAGGATTTCCAACTCATCCGCCTGAGAGTCCTCCTCCGACTCCGAAGGGAACGCCAGGGCCTTTGACATATCCTTGACTAAATCAAGGAAGCCCATATCCTCTGGCGGGGACCGCCGCTGAGGCTCCGAGACGGGAGAGTCGGATGGGACATCGCAGTGGCGACGAGTGTTAGGAGAATCCTCATCCTCCATCTCCCATTCGGAGTAGTCCGTTGAGGACTCGTAGGAGGGCTGCTCTGCGGGCCATGGAGCTCCCGATGCTCCATGGCTGGTGTCTGGCACACTTTCCAGGGATGATCGCGGTCCAGTCGAACGGGAATCGGATTGCGACCTTGCCAGAGGATTGACTCGAGGCCGAAGGACCTCAAGGATCAGCTTGGCCTCCGGGGACAGCTTGGACATCGAGGTCCCAGTGGTCGGGGTGGATGAACCGGTCGTGGCAGGCAACAGAGTCCTCTGCTGGTCCATGAAGGCAGACAAACTGTGCTCCAGGGCCGCCATTCTGGACTCCAGGCCAGAAAGCTCCGCAGTCTTCGGAGCGGGCACTGAGGGATTCGGTCTGGATGCTGGCTCCCCCGAAGGGCAATTCTCGACGAGGATGGTGTCCTGGGGAATGAGGCGGGTCCGAGGTCGAGTCCTTTCCAGAGATCTTTGCAGGCTGCTCCTTCTCCAATGCCTCAGACAAGCATCTCGGACTGTAGGATCAGGTCTGGGGGCACTCGGCCGGTCAGAACTGTCCAAAGACACCGCCTTCAAGAGCTTCTTCTTCTTTCTGGGTTCCCCTCAAGGTAGACCACCTTTATGAGGACCCATGACTGGGCTTGGGCTTGGAAGGTTCCGCCCGAGGTGTCGAGGCTTAAGACGAGTCCATGGCCTTCAGAGGCACTGGGGACTCGGGCAAAAACTTAGCGTGCTGCTGCTGGCAGATCTTGAGGGCCTTGCTGGAATCCTTTTGCAGAGGCCATAGGCTGCCGGGTCGTGTCTGACCCGAGGCAGTGAAGACGGTAGTCGTGTGTGTCAGTCAAAGATATAATTTTTGAGCACCAAGCATACTTCTTAAAGCCACTGATAGCCATGGGGGAAAAAAGTACGCCTGCGAGGTCGAAGATTCGCCTTGCTGCCAGTTGGGAAAAAAGGCGCTTAGACACCAGAAAATGAAAGAATGAAAAAACTACAAAACATAGACCCGAACTCGACCCGAGGTTGGATGGCGGTTAGAGTACTGGTGTAATATCGGAGGGGAGTATGAAACTCGGAGAGAAAAATCAACTTTTTTCCGGGGACAAGAAAGATAAACGTATGAAGGGCTCCGCAGAAAAAAGGAGACTGAGCAAGATAGCACCCCTGGGTGGGAAGGGGACCACGTATGCGTAGTGGCATCTCCCAAAGGCTTTCTTTGAAAGCTGGGGGGGGGGGGGGGATGCTTCAGCGAGGGCTCCTTCGGTGCTGACATTACCCATGTGTGAGGACTGACTTCCTACTTGTTCCCGGAGAAAAAAAGATAAAGGTAAGATGGCACAATTGCATGGGAAAGTGACTGTGCATGCACTGTCTAACTCTCAAAGGCCTTCTATGAAAGCTGGGGAGTGTTCACCATGCAGGCTCCGTCGGTGCTGTCACCCATATGTGAGGACTGACTTCCTGCTTGTTGCCAGAGAATGCATTTTATTTTCAGTTTATTACCTGGAATATATTACCTGATTTCTATGTGTTTTATTTAGTACAAGAGGAAATACATTTCAATATTTATTTCTCCAGTATTACGGTACATTCTAAGTTTGGCTTCTTTGGGGTCCCAGTTCAATTTTTGTCTTCATATTTCTATTTCTAATTTATGGTACCTTGATCTGTATTTGGTGACAGCTTGTCTGTTTTGCATGTGTGGATGAGTGCAGTATTCTAACCGGCATATAGTTTCTGTGTAGCAGTCCCATTTGTTCTGTTTCTCCAGTAGGAGATCTACTGGTGTTCTATGGAATGTTATTGGTTTAATCATTGTAATGCTAGCTTTTGATAGGTAGGATCACAGGAATATTGGGGGGGGGGGGGCGCGATGCTGTAGCCCCCAAATGTTGCAGGTACTAATGGTGATCTAGCACCCCTGCCCCCATTGTCAGTATGACTTCCTTACCCTTTGCCCCCCTCCCCCCCAAAGTAAGAGGGCAAACTACACCGATGGGTAGGGATGGTGCTGTGCAAATCTTAGTATTGCTGTTATGTTATGGTAGGTTTACCATTGGCTCTTTGTGATCTTTTTACAGGGGGGTTATAGTATGCTCCAATACATCTGGCAGTTGACATTGGAGAAAGCGTAGTTACTCACCTGTAACAGGTGATCTCCGGGAACAGCAGGAATTCAGTCTTCACATATGGGTATTGTCGGTATCGACGGAGCCTGCATGGGAACGCTCCCCAGGGTCCAATAGGAAAGCTTTTGGGAGCATCCCACTGCACCTGCGTCGCTGCCTTCCCACCTTTCCAACTCTCCCTCTTCAGTTGAGCTTATAACTGAGGCGAAGGAGAGAAAGAGAGAGAGAGAAAGACAACTCCAAGGGGAGGTGGGTGGGTTGTGAAGACTCAATTCCTGCTGTTCCCAGAGATCACCTGTTACAGGTGAGTAACTACGCTATCTCCAGGAACAAGCAGGAATGTAGTCTTCACATATGGGGACTCCCCAGCTGAGATTTGCCAGGGAGATGACCCCAGAAAGCTGCAAAACCCAAGTTGAGATGGGTAATGCTTCCTTCCATGGATCTCTGGCATCGAAACCCGGGACGGCGGGTAGAAATTGTTCAAAGTCTGAAAGAGATGCTGGAGAAAAGCCTGGCCAAACGAGGCATCCTGACGGAAGTCCTTGTCTAAGCAGTAGTGGGCTGTAAAGGTGTGTACCGAAGCCCAAGTGGCTGACTTGCAAATGTCATCAATGGACACTAAGCGAAGGTTAGCCATAGAGGATGTCATTGCTCTCACATTGTGAGCTGTGACATGACCTTCAAGAGAAAGCACAGTTACTTACCTGTAACAGGTGATCTCTGGGAACAGCAGGAATAAGTCTTCACAAATGGGTACGTATGTACCGACGGAGCCTGCGCGGGAATGCTCCCCAGCTTCCCAAAAAGGAAAGCTTTTGGGAGCATCCCACAGCGCCTGCGCGCTGCCTTCCCGCCTTTCCTAACCAACTCTCCTCAGTTCGAGTTTAAAGCTGAGACAATAGAGAGAGAGGAAAGGAAAGATAGAAAAGAGATACAACTCCTAGGGGAGGTGGGTGGGTTGTGAAGACTTATTCCTGCTGTTCCCAGAGATCACCTGCTACAGGTAAGTAACTGTGCTATCTCCAGGAACAAGCAGGAATGAGTCTTCACATATGGGGACTCCCTAGCTGAGATGCCTGGGAGATCCCCAAGGATATGAGACCCTGAAAGGGGTCTGCATCCTCCTATGGATCTCAGGCATCCATCCAGGGAAGGAGGGCAGGAATTGTTTAAAAATAGAACAGGTATCTGAGGACAGCCTGACCAAACAAGGCATCCCGGCGGGAATCCTTGTCCAAGCAGTAATGGGCTGTGAAGGTATGAACAGAGGCCCAGGTGGCTGCTCGACAGATCTGGTCGATGGACACAGAATTTAGATGAGCCATAGAGGTGGCCATGGCCCTCACATTATGAGCTGAGACATGGCTCTCCAGAGAAAGGTTCTTACTCTGGTAGGCGAAAGAAATACACTGAGCAATCCAATTGGACAGTGTTCTCTTAGAGACTGGAAGTCCCAAATGAGAAGGATCAAAAGCAACAAAAAGCTGGGAAGACTTTCTATGTTGCTGTGTCCTATGTAAGTAAAAAGCAAGAGCTCTTTTACAATCCAGAGTATGAAGATTCCTCTCTGCACTGGATGCATGAGGAGCTGGAAAAAAGACAGGTAAATATACCTCTTGATTAAGATGAAAAGGTGAGACCACTTTAGGCATAAAGTGTGGATTTGTCCTAAGGACTACCTTGTCATGATGGAACCTTGTATAAGGTGGATTAGCCACTAAGGCCTGCAGTTCACTGATGCGGTGAGCAGAAGTGACTGCAATGAGGAAAATAACCTTCCAGGAAAGAAATTTCAAGGAGGTAGTGGCTAAGGGTTCAAAAGGTGGCTTCATAAGCTGACCAAGAACCAAATTTAAGTCCCATGCCACTGGAGGAGGCCTAATGGGAGGTTTAGTTAAAGTTAGGCCTCTCATGAATCTTGAAATAAGAGGATGAGAGGAGATAGGTTGACCATTGATGGGCTTAAGGGATGCTGCAATAGCACTCAAATGGACTCTTACTGAATTTGTCTTAAGTCCTGCATTGGAGAGATGCAGGAGATAGTCTAACAAAGAAGTTAAAGGTAGTGCCAGAGGGTCAAGACCCTTTTTAGCACACCAAATGGAAAATCTTTTCCACTTAAAAGCATAGGAACGCCTGGTGGAAGGTTTCCTGGAAGCATGGAGGATATCCTTCACCTGCTGAGAAAGATTCAATTCTTGAAGGTCTAGGCCTTCAGTAACCAAGCTCTGAGGTGAAGGGACTTGGGGTTTGGGTGCCACAAAGTCCCTTCCTCCTGGGACAGAAGGTCTGGAGCAGCTCCCAAGTCCAGGGAGGGGGCTTGGGAGAGATGCAGAAGTAGAGGGTACCACACTTGGCGTGGCCAGCGTGGAGCTATAAGGATCATAGATCCTTGATCCCTCTGGAGTTTGAATAGAGTCTTGGGAATCAAGGGAATGGGTGGAAAGGCATACAAGAAGCCCTGACCCCAATGAAGGAGGAAGGCATCCTTGGCCTGAACTCCCTGACACGGAATTCTGGAACAGAACCGGGGAAGTTTGGCATTCCACGGACTTGCAAAGAGGTCTATGTCCGGGGTTCCCCATTCTTGGAAGATTCTGAGTACCTGATCCATATGCAGGGACCATTCGTGTGGAAGCAGAACTCGACTGAGTCTGTCTGCCCAAGAATTTTGGATTTCTGGGAGGTATACTGCCAGGAGATGGATTTGATGCTCTCTGGCGAAGGCCCATAATCTTAGAGCTTCGTTGCAAAGCGACATAGAGCCAGTTCCTCCTTGCATGTTTATGTAAAACATGGCTACTTGTTTGTCCGTATGAATAAGGACTGTCTTGTAGCTGAGGAGGGTATGAAAGACCTTGAGAGCTAGAAACACTGCTCGAAGTTCCAAGTGGTTGATATGAAGAGAGGTCTCCTGTGGGGACCAAGTGCCTTGGGTGGAGAGGTCTTGTAGATGAGCTCCCCAACCTGTTTGGGAGGCATCTGTTGTGAGGGTTGCTTGGGGCAACAACTGTTGGAAGGGGGACCCCAGCAACAGATTTTGAGTGGACATCCACCATTGGAGAGACCAAAAGAGACGTTTGGAGGTTGCTATTTGGTCTGAGAGAGCTCCTGAAGCTTGAGTCCACTGGGTGGACAAAGTCCATTGAGCTGCTCTCATGTGTAGGCGAGCATAGGGTACCACATGTACTGTGGAAGCCATGTGGCCTAGCAGTTGTAGCATCTCCCTGGCAGTTAAGTGGTTCTTTGACTGAATCTGGGAGGCTAGTTGCACTAGACGTTGGCAACGGGCCTGAGGAAGGTAGGCCCTTGCAGTGGTGGTATCCAACCAGGCCCCTATGAATTCCAGGGACTGAGTAGGGATGAGCTGGGACTTTGGGAGGTTTACCACCAGTCCCAGATACTGCAGAATACGCCTTGTGCGGTCCAGGGAAATTTGGGCCTCTGACTGAGATGGAGCTCGGATGAGCCAGTCGTCCAGGTATGGGAAGACAAATATTCCCAGAGTGCGTAGAAATGCAGCAACTATTGCCATGCATTTGGTGAACACTCTCGGAGCAGAAGCCAGACCAAAAGGAAGTACTCTGTATTGGTAATGTTTTCCCTGGAAAAGAAAACGTAGGAATTGTCTGTGAGATGGATGGATGAGGACATGTGTGTACGCATCCTTGAGATCTAGAGAACAAAGCCAATCCTGACTTTGAAGGTATGGAAGGAGAGTGCTCAGAGAAAGCATCTTGAACTTCTCCTTGCATAGAAATGTGTTCAATTCTCTGAGATCTAGAATGGGTCTGTATCCCCCTGTCTCCTTTGGAATGAGAAAATAGGGGGAGTAGAACCCTGACCCTTGTTGAAGAAGAGGAACTTCTATTGCCCCTTGGGCAAGAAGGGTAGTTATCTCCTGACCTAAAAGGTCGAGAAGAGATGTGGGAGAATTGAAGTGTCTCACCATGGTGTGGGGAGGAAGGTCTGAGAAATGAAGTTTGTAGCCCTCTCTTATGATGGAGAGGGTCCACTGCTCTGATGTGATTTGCTCCCATCTGGGAGCAAAATGAGCTAACCTTCCTGGAATGGTGAGAGGTTCTGGCTGTGTTAAAGCCAGAAAGGCTAAGTTCTCTAGCATCAAGTCAAAAACCCTGAGGGGGTTGGGACTGTTGAGTTACAGCAGCCCCTGTAGACTTAGGCCTGGCCTGCATAGGTTGCTGACGCTTAGCGGTAAAGCGACCTGTAGAAGATTGTTGGCCAGAAGTGGAAGGAAACCTGCCCTTTTTGAAAAAAGACTTCTTAAAAGTCCTTTTCTTGGTAGGAATGGAGGTAGACTTTGAAAGTCTATCCAGAGCAGAATTCTCTGCATCCATTTGAATGGCTTTAATTTGCCACTCTTTGCCAAATAGATTTTCACCTGTACAGGGCAGATTTCCCAAGCCATCTTGAACCCAGGGTTCTAAATCAGAAGCCTGGAGCCAAGCAATTCTGCGAGCAGCTATGGCAATGCCTGAGGCTCTACTGGCACCTTCAAAGGAGTCAAAGGCTGCCCTGTTTGAAAACTTGGAGATGTCTTGAGTATGCTTAAGCCACATGCGGAATTCTTCCCTTTTTTCTTCTGGAATAAAAGGGAGGAAAGTGTGCAGCTTTTCTGCCACTTCTTTTAGAAACATACCCATGTAGAGGCTATATGAGTTGATTCTGGCAATAAGCATACTGGCCTGGAAGATTTTCCTACCAAAAGCATCCAAGGTTCTACATTCTCTTCCTGGAGGAGCAGAAGAGTGTCTCTTTGTACTCTTTATCCTCTTCATAGCTGACTGCACCACAATGGAATGGTGAGAAAGCTGAGATTTTTGAAAGCCAGGACAGGGAGGGACACGGTATATAGTGTCCAACCTGCGAGAATGAGGAGAGAGAGTGAGAGGAGTCTCCCATAAATCAATCATGTGTTCATAAAGAATCTCATGAATTGGTAAGGTGACTGCCTCTCTAGGAGCCTTAGGGTATCCTAAAATATCCAATTTTTTTGCTCTAGGCTCCGATTCAGAGGCTACTGAGATAGATAGTCCTTTAGCTACTTCTCTTATGAAGTCTTGAAAGGACAAGTCCTCTGGAGGAGACATTCTTCTTTTTGGAGAAGAAGGCTCTTCAGGAAGGGCTATGGATACTTCAGGTGATTCATCTGATGAATCAGAATCACCAGAGGAATCGAAGTACCGCCTGTCAGGGTGCTCTTCCAGTGCTCGATATGCATATCGAGTGGTATCGACATCGGGCGTTTTCGGAACCGGATCGGTACCGAGAAACAGCCCTGGACAAGGAACCGCTGTCCTAGTCGATGTCGATGCGGTCGGAACCGGTATCGGCGCTGGTGCCGGTACCGGAGCCGATACCGACAACGGAACTCGTTGCGGTACCGCCGGCGTCGCAGCTTGAATGAAGGCTGAAATAGCCTGCTGCATGGACAGAACATTCTGATCCATCGACACCATGAATGCCTGGAGATCGGTACCAGGAGATTGTGCCGGTACCCCAGAGCATTCTAACAGGTGATCGGTCGAGGCCGTGCCATCGATGTCAACCTGTAACCCCATAGGAGGAGCTTTGGAAGCCGGAGCTTCATGCCGGGGTTGTTTGGCTGGTGCAGGGTCCTCGAGGGCAAGCCCGGAGGCATCTCGATGCTTAGAGGGAGATCTACCCTTCGAGGACCTGCTAGGTTTATGTTTGGTTACCTGAGATCCTTCAGGAGAAGAAGACCTGGAAGATGTCGATGCTACTGCCGGTGCCTCAGCGGGAAACAGCACATGGAGCTTAGCTGCTCGGTTCTGTAACCCCCGTTAGACATTAGAGAGCAGGACGGACAATCAGGAATGGAGTGTTCAGGACCCAAACATTTAAGACACCATTCATGGGTATCTGTAACAGAAATAGTACCGCTACACTTAGTGCATTTTTTGAACCCGGAGGTTGGTTTTTCCATGAGGGAAATTTTCTTGTGGGCCCTGAGGCCTTAAGAAGAAAAATACACCAAGTGAGGAAAAATATTGATATATTTTTTTTTTAAAGAAAGAAAGAAAAAAACGGCGGTACTGGTCCGAAGTCGGGTAAAGCAGACACGCGACCAAAGAAATAAAATAAAATAAAGAACTTCTTCAGCGGTGACAGGGCTCGACCTGCTGGCTCCGCGGCAAAGAAGAACTGAGGAGAGTTGGTTAGGAAAGGCAGGAAGGCAGCGCGCAGGCGCTGTGGGATGCTCCCAAAAGCTTTCCATTTTGGGAAGATGGGGAGCGTTCCCGCGCAGGCTCCGTCGGTACCGACGTACCCATTTGTGAAGACTCATTCCTGCTTGTTCCTGGAGATAGTCCTTTACTCTCATATGCAAAGGATATGCAATTTGCAATCCATTTAGTCAAAGTTCGTTTGGAAACTGGTAATCCAAGATGACTAGAGTCAAAGGCAACAAAAAGCTGGGAAGCCTTTCTATGTTGCTTAGTTCTCTGAAGGTAAAAAGCCAAGGCTCTTTTACAATCCAGAGTGTGAAGATTCCTTTCTGCATTGGAGGCATGAGGCCTAGGGAAGAATACAGGAAGGTAAACCGACTGGTTTAAATGAAAAGGCGAAACCACCTTTGGCATATAGTGAGGGTGAGTCCTAAGAACTACTTTATCATGGTGGAACCTTGTATAAGGAGGATCAGTCACTAAAGCCTGGAGCTCATTGATGCATCTTGCAGAAGTGAGAGCAATTAGGAAGATTACTTTCCAAGAAAGAAACTTCAGAGATGTAGTGGCTAAGGGTTCGAAGAGCGGTTTCATGAGCTGCACAAGGACAAGATTCAAATCCCATGCCACGGGTGGTGGCTTGATGGGAGGTTTAGTCAAGAGTAGACCTCTCATAAACCTTGCTACAAGTGGTTGAGAGGAAACAGGTTGTCCATCCAAGGGCTTGTGGAAAGCTGCAATGGCACTAAGGTGGACCCTTACTGAATTCGTCTTGACCAGAGGATGATAAATGGAGGAGATACTCCAGTAACGCCTCCACTGGCACTGAAAAGGGATTAAGTTCCTTTTTTGAACACCAGATAGAGAACTTTTCCACTTAAAGGCATAGGCCCACTATGTGGAAGGTTTTCTTGAAGACAAAAGGATATCCTTAACCTGTTGAGAAAGGTTGATATCCTGGAATTCTAGGCTCTCAGCAGCCACGCCCTGAGGTGTAGAGACTGACAATTCGGGTGCAATAGGGTCCCGTTCTCCTGGGAAAGAAGATCTGGAGCACATCCCAACTCCAGAGGTCTGGCTTGAGAGAGACGTAGAAGCAGAGGATACCACGTTTGTCGTGGCCAGTATGACCCCTGTCTCTCTGAAGCTTGAATAGAGTTTTGGGAATGAGGGGAATGGGTGGGAAGGCCTAGAGGAAGTCCTGACACCAGTGGAGGTGGAAGGCATCCCTTGCCTGACAGTTCTGAGCCGGCATTCTGGAACAGAACGGGGAAGTTTGGCATTCTGAGGACTTGCAAAGAGGTCTATATCTGGAGTTCCCCAGATCTGAAAAATTTGAGCAATTTGCTCTGGATGAAGAGACCACTCGTGTGGCAGCAATACTTGACTGAGTTTGTCTGCCAAGAGATTTTGTGTGCCTGGAAGATACACCCCTAGTAGGTGGATTTGACGATCTCTGGCGAAGGCCCAGAGGCGTAGCGCTTTGTTGCACAACGTCTGAGACCCCGTCCCACCTTGTTTGTTCACATACAACATGGCTACTTGATTGTCGGTCTGGACCAGAACTGTCTTGTAGCTCAGGTGGGCCTGAAATACTTGAAGAGCATAGAAGATGGCTCTGAGTTCCAGGAGGTTTATATGAAGACAAGCCTCTTGCTCGATCCAGAGACCCTGAGTGGAGAGATTGTCCAAGTGAGCCCCCCAGCCTAACTTGGACGCATCTGTCGTCAAGGTGGCTTGGTGTAATGGCTGCTGGAAAGGAGACCCTACGAGAAGGTTTTCCAGTGATTGCCACCACTGTAGGGACGAAATGAGATGTGTCGAGTTTCTGATTTTGTCCCTCAGGTGACCCAAGGCCTGTGTCCACTGAGAGTTTAGGGTCCACTGTGCTGCTCGCATGTGAAGTTGGGCATAGGGAACCACATGGACAGTGGATGCCATATGCCCCAGCAGCTGAAGCATTTCTCGAGCAGTTAGCCAAGCTTTCATAGCTGCTTGAGAGGCCAGCTGGAGTATTTGAAAACAATGTGGTTGTGGCAGGAAAGCCTTTGACTGCCTTGTGTCTAGAAGAGTTCCTATGAACTCTAGGGACTGAGAAGGGGTGAGATGAGATTTTGGGAGGTTTATGACCAGTCTCAGGTACTGCAGGATTTGCATTATGCGGGAGAGAGCGGAGCTGGCTTCTGGAGCTGTTGATGCTCGGATGAGCCAGTCGTCTAAGTAGGGGAACACAAATATCCCTAGAGTTCTCAGGAATGCTGCTACTACTGCCATGCATTTTGTGAAGACTCTTGGGGCAGAAGCCAGTCCGAAGGGTAGAACCCTGAACTGGTAATGTCTTCCTTGAAAGAGGAATCGAAGAAAACTCCTGTGATCTGTATGGATGAGAATATGTGTATATACATCCTTTAGATCTAGAGAACATAGCCAATCCTGACTCTGAATGTAAGGAAGAAGTGTTTCGAGGGAGATCATCTTGAATTTTTCTCGGAACAGATACTTGTTCAACTCTCTGAGGTCCAGTATGGGTCTGTATCCCCCTGTTTTCTTTGGGATGAGGAAGTAGGGGAAATAGAAACCCATGCCCTGTTGGGATATGGGTACCTCCTCTATTGCCCCTTGAGCAAGTAGTGAGGTGACCTCTTGACACAAGAGAGTGGTGAAAGGGCCCCGAGAATTGAACTGTCTTGTGATGGTGGGAGAAGGCATACTGTGAAAATGGAGTTTGTACCCCTCTCTTACAATGGAGAGAGTCCAGTGCTCTGATGATATCTGCTGCCATCTTTTGGCAAAATGAGAAAGTCTGCCTGGGATGGTGAGAGGTTCTGGACCTTTCAGGGGCAGGATGACTAAGTTCTCTAGAAAGGAGTCAAAGCCCCTGAGGAGGCTGTGTCTGCTGAGCTGGTTGAGCTCTGGGGACTTGGGCCTTCCTTTGCTGTCTAGGTTGCTGTTGTCCCTTTTGGGGAGCATGAACTGGGCAGTGGACAGTCTGGGTGTAAGATGGGTAGAATTTCTTTTTCTTGTTGAAAAAGGGTTTCTTAACTGTCTTTTTCTTAGCTGGGTTGGCTGTGGCCCTTGATAATCTGTTCAAGGTGGTGTTTTCGGACTCAAGCTGATTAGCTTTGTCCTGCCAATCCTTGCCAAAGAGATTTTCTCCTGTGCAAGGAATGTTCCCCAGCTTGTCTTGCACCCATTGTTCTAAATCAGATGCCTGAAGCCAGGCATTGTGACATGTACCGATGGAAATAGCAGAGGTTCTGCTAATGCACTCAAAGCAATCAAAGGTTGCACGGTTCATAAACTTAGACACATTCTGGGCATGTTTGACCAGAGTGAGGAAGTCTGCCCTTTTATCATCAGGGAGAAGTGGAGCCATCAGCTCCAGATCTCTTGTAACCTCCTTAAGGAACATTCCCATATAAAGAATGTAAGAGCTGATCCTGGCAGATAGCATCGAGGATTGAAAGCATCGACACCCAAAGGCATCAAGTGTCCTCGCTTCACGGCATGGAGGGTTGGAAGAATGCTTCTTAGCACTCTTGATCCTACGCATCGCCGATTCCACTACCATTGTGGTAATTGCATTTTCTGAAAACCAGGGCATTGTGGAACTCAATACATGGTATCGAGCCTCCGAGAGTGTGGAGACACTGTTAAAGGTGTTTCCCACATCCTTAGCATGAGGTCATGCAAGATTCGGTGAATGGGAAGGGTAGCAGCCTCCTTAGGAGCTGCCTGGTACTGAAGAATTTTTAATTCTTCTGCTCTCGGTTCCTTCTCAGTGGTCACAGTGATCGAGAGTCCCCGTGCTACTTCACGTATGAAATCCTGAAAGGACATGTCCTCTGAAGGAGACATCCTACGCTGAGGAGAAGGAGAGGAATCCTCCGGAAGAATCACTCCGGTACCGACGGAGTCATCGGAATCGGAGGACTCGAAGTATCTCCATGCCGGGTGTTTTTGCATTGCCTGACGCCGGTATCGATTGAAGTCGACATCGGACTGTCTCGATACCGGACCCTCGATACCAGACACTGATTCAAGGGCCGACATGGAGGGAAGCATGGAATGAGGTGCATCGGTTAAAACAGGTGCGGTCAGTACCGGTAACAGTATCGATGACTGTGGAACCATCTGGAGCAGCCTTAGCGGTACCGAGGCTGCTAAGAGAGCTGCAAGGCTGCGCTCGATGGCCAGGATGAGCTGATCCATGACACCTGCCGAAGCCTAGATGTCAGTACCGGTGGAGCAGGTCTCGACACCAGAACATGGCACAAAGAGTTCTCTGGAGGTGGAAGCTTCGGGAACATCCTGGAGCCCCCGTCAATGCTTTGGAGGCCAGGGCCTCCCGCTGGGGCGGTTTTGCCGGTATGTTTTCCTCAAGGTCAACGCTATTAGCATCTTGATGCTTCAAAGGAGATCTACCCTTTGAGAACTGGCTGGTCTTAGAAGACCTGGGTTTAGTTACCTGAGATCCATGGGAGGAAGATGAAGCCCTGGAAGATGTCAATGAAATGGACATCGCATCTGCGGCAAAGAGGGTGCCTAGTTTTACAGCTCTGTTCTGCAGGCCTCTCTTGGTCATCCTTCTACAGAGGAGACACTCCAATGGTAAATGGTCAGGACCTAAACATTTGAGACATCAGTTATGGGTGTAGGTAGCAGAAATGGTACCGCTACACTTTTGAGCATTTTTTGAAATCACTAGATGGTTTCTCCATTCTGGAAGAAAAGATGGCCTAGTCCCCAAAATGGTGCCAGGCCCAAGAGGGCACAGATCCTCCAAAATAAATTATTATTATTATTTTTTTTTTTAAAGAAAAGAAGTTTAGAAAATAAAGACCGGTGGTACCGGTATAGGCGTCGACGGTGAAGGCAGACGCGACCACAAAGAAGATTTTCTGCGGTGACAGGGTTTGCTGCCTGTCGGCTCCACGGAAAACGAAAAACTGAAGAGGGAGAGTTGGAAAGGCGGGAAGGCAGTGACGCAGGCGCAGTGGGATGCTCCCAAAAGCTTTCCTATTGGATGCTGGTGAGTGTTCCCAAGCAGGCTCCTTCGGTACCGACGATACCCATATGTGAAGACTACATTCCTGCTTGTTGCTGGAGATTAGCTGCATAGACATCTTGTAGCATTTTTCTAACTCTGCTGCACACATAAATGCATTACACTCATTATTGTTAGGACAAAACAGAGGCTTGTGAAAGGCTCCACTGGATTCAAAGGTGGCGGGGGGGGGGGGGGAGGGACAACGACAACAGCACATTACCTGCACGGGGCAGCAAAAAAGCATCAGCTTTGCCCATAGAAATGCGGGGGGGAGAGGGGGGGTGTTGTTTGAGAAATTTATTTTTTCAGACAAAAGGTCAACATGTTCCCTGATGTGGCGAAAGCCACATAGGTAAGGAGGAAACGTTTCCTCCAATATAAGAACAGATTGGGTGCTATGAAACCTTTCTATTTGAGTTTCCCCTCTAAGTGCCTTGTGAGTTCAGAGGTACACCTTTTTTGATCCACTTCATTTGGAATCATTTTTTATTAGTAAAGAATTTGTATAATTTGATATTTCATGTATGTTATGGTAGCTTGAATTAAAAAGACGGGGCTTATTGATAGCAGAGTAGCAGGAAGATACCATGAAGATTTGGTTTATTTCCTTTAGACTTATTATCTTGTTGTAATATGGCCTCTTCTACCTGTTTGCTATAGGATTTCTGAAATTTCATTATTTTATATATTTCTTTTTTTGGATTTACTGTAACAGGATTCCTTTTTTTCCCAATTCTTATGTGAATTGTAACATATTGAAATTTCAATTTAAAAAAAGGAAAAAGAAAAATTCATTGGGCCATTTGAAGACTTATTTCTCTGGAACCCCTGATCCAATCTGGCCCATTTTTGAACCTGCTGTGTTTTTTTGTCTGTGATTCTCCCATGCCACGTTTCATCCCATTCTGTTAAACTTTCAGGGAGTTATTCTGCTCCCAGTTACATTCTCAATCTTTTGCATAATTCTTTCCAACGTCTGCTGGATTGGAAAGAACAAAAAGGACAAAGGGCCTAACACAAAATGCTTTGAGTGTGAAATCCAAATAAGCTAAAATAGGTTAAACACAAAACAGTCATATAAAACACATATTCATCTTGGTGGAGGAAGGTTGGGAGGGAAAGAACAGAGACTTGGCTCAGACTAATGCCAGGAAATTACTAGAATATTCTGGAAACTATCTACGGGAGATGACAGACGTCAACCAATTTGTATGATCAACGAGTCACCTAACTTTAGAGAATAGAGAAATAGGAATACAACATACTAATTAGTTACTTAACTTCTAAAACAAAATGTAGTAGAAATGTAAAGATTAAGGTTTATTTCAATTTTGCTTACCAAAACAAGCTAAATAAAATTATTTAAGTACCTGAATAAGCTCTGTCTCATTAACAGCATGTATATCTTTGTTTTCTGTCTTGACCTCAGTTTTCGCTGTGCTGATCCTTTCCAAAGCCTGTTCTCTTCTCTTTTCCCTCTTTTCCAATCTAGCAAAAGCTTGTAGGATAGCTTCCATTTTTCTTTCTTCTCTTGTCTAAGAAATTTGAACAAAAGTACGTAGGAATTAATATCTACTGCCTTTGAAAAGGCCAATTTGACAAATCAAAAACTAAAACATAAGTTACTAAATCTATCTTGTTCTTGTGTTAATTTATTCAATAATGAAAGGATAGGCATATACAAAATTATGATATAGAATATTTTATTATACAAGTCCAGCTCCAACTCAAATTAGGATTCCAGATTAGAAAGATTATACTGTATTATGATTTAAATGTTAGCTCATAGTAGACGAGCATTATATGCAATTACATTTGGGAAAGTAATTCAATACTCTATTACTCTTTACTTAGTGGAGATTTAATCTCTGCTAATCCATGCACAACCTTTTTCTCGGCAGATACATAAAATCAGATCACTAAAACAAACTGTAACCACCAACTGGAATACTAACTTAACAGGCACAGCAGAAATGAGTTATTGTCTCCCCCCCCCCCCCACCAAAAAAGCCCCAACCCAAATTATCAATAAAATGACTGAAACATTAAATACAGAAAAGAATAGAAATGCATAGGTACATTCAATTATTCAAAAGAAAATGTCATTAAATAACATACAGGAAATACACATTTAGTTTTCAACCCACAAAAAAATGCATGTTGCTATGCACTATTTCATCTTTATGAACCCTGAACTGCACTTTGTTTAAGTGGGCTCTATTGTGACTGATGGGCATTATATAACTTCAATCAGGGGAACTGCTGAATATCCCTGCACTAATTTTTTTAAGAGAGCTGCTCTGGCTGAGATAGCGTAGTTACTCACCTGTAACAGGTGATCTCCGGGAACAGCAGGAATTTAGTCTTCACATATGGGTATTGTCGGTACCGACAGAGCCTGCGCAGGAACGCTCCCCATCGTCCAATAGAAACGCTTTTGGGAGCATCCCTCAGCACATGCCCGCTGCCTTCCCACCTTTCCAACTGTCAATCTTCAGTTAAGTTTGTAGCTGAGTGAAAGGATAGAGGGAGAGAGGAAAGAGACAGAGAGATAGAGAGACAACTCCTAGGGAAGGTGGGTGGGTTGTGAAGACTAAATTTCTGCTGTTCCCGGAGATCACCTGTTAACAGGTGAGTAACTACGCTATCTCCAGGAACAAGCAGGAATGTAGTCTTCACATATGGGGACTCCCTAGCTGAAGATGCCGAGGAGATGGCCCCAGGAAGCTGCCACCTATAGTGAGGTGGGCCATGCTTCCTCCCATGGATTTCTGGCATCCTACCAGGGTTGGTGGGTAGGAGTTGAATTAAGTCTGAAAGAAATGTTGAAGAACAGCCTGGCCAAAGAAGGCATTCCAACGGGAGGCTTTATCTAGGCAGTAGTGGGCTGTGAAGGTGTGCACCGAAGCCCAGGTGGCTGCTCGACAGATGTCATCGATAGACACAGGGTGAAGGTTAGCCATAGAGGCTGCCATGGCTCTCACATTATGCGCTGTCACTGGCCTTGAAGAGGAAAGCACAGTTACTTACCTGTAACAGGTGATCTCTGGGAACAGCAGGAATTAGTCCTCACATATGGGTACGTCGGAACAGACGGAGCCGGCGCGGGAAAGCTCCCCAGCTTTTCAGATGAAAAGCTTTTGGGGCTTCCCACAGCGCATGCGCGCTGCCTTCCCGCCTTCCTTACCAGCTCTCTTCAGTTCGAGTTTATAGCTGAGACAATAGAGAGAGGAAAGGAAGGTAGATAGATAGAAGATACAACTCCTAGGGGAGGTGGGTGGGTTGTGAGGACTAATTCCTGCTGTTCCCAGAGATCACCTGTTACAGGTAAGTAACTGTGCTATCTCCAGGAACAAGCAGGAATAAGTCCTCACATATGGGGACTCCTTAGCTAAGATGCCTGGGAGATCCCCCTCCAAGGGTAAACCATCTTCGTATGGATCTCAGGCATCCATTCAGGGAAGGTGGGCAGGAGTTGCTTAAGTATGGAACAGGTGTTTGAGGACAGCCTGACCAAACAAGGCATCCCGGCGGGAGTCCTTGTCCAAACAGTAATGGGCTGTGAAGGTATGAACCGAGGCCCAAGTGGCTGCTCGACAGATCTGATCGATGGATACAGAGTGAAGATGAGCCATAGAAGTAGCCATGGCTCTCACATTGTGAGCTGTGACATGGCCTTCCAGAGAAATATTCTTACTCTGGTAAGCAAAAGAAATACACTGAGCAATCCAATTGGAAAGTGTACGTTTGGAGACTGGAAGTCCCAAATGAGAAGGATCAAAAGCCACAAAACGTTGGGAAGACTTTCGATGTGGCTGAGTCCTGTTGAGGTAAAAGGCGAGAGATCTTTTACAGTCAAGAGTATGAAGGTTCCTCTCTGCACTGGATGCATGAGGAGCCGGAAAAAAAACAGGTAGATATACCTCTTGATTAAGATGAAAAGGCGAGACCACTTTGGGCATAAAGTGGGGGTTCGTCCTAAGGACCACCTTATCATGATGAAACCTAATATAATGTGGATTAGCCACTAAAGCCTGCAGTTCACTGATGCGGCGAGCTGAAGTGACTGCAATAAGGAAAACTACCTTCCATGAAAGAAATTTCAAGGAGGTGGAGTCCAAAGGCTCAAAAGGTGGCTTCATAAGCTGACCTAGAGCTAGGTTCAAATCCCATGCTACCGGCGGAGGTCGGATGGGAGGTTTAGTTAAGGTCAGGCCTCTCATGAACCTTGCAACAAGAGGATGAGAGGAAACAGGTTGTCCATTTATAGGTTTTAAGGATGCTGCAATAGCACTTAAATGGACTCGTACTGAATTCGTCTTGAGGCCTGCATTGGAAAGATGCAGGAGATAGTCTAGTAGAGAATTCAAAGGAAGTGCCAGAGGGTCAAGACCCTGTTGAGCACACCAAATGGAAAAACGTTTCCATTTGAAAGCATAGGAACGCCTGGTAGAGGGTTTCCTAGAGGCATGAAGGATATCTTTCACTGGTTGAGAAAGATTAAACTCATGAAGGCTTAAGCCTTCAGTAACCAAGCTCGGAGATGTAGGGACTTGGGGTTTGGGTGCCACAAAGTCCCTTTCTCCTGAGACAGAAGGTCTGGCGCAGCTCCCAGGTCCAGGGAGGAGCCCTGGGAGAGCTGTAGAAGTAGAGGGAACCACACTTGGCGTGGCCAGCGTGGAGCTATGAGGATCATCGACCCGTGATCCCTCTGAAGTTTGAACAGAGTCTTGGGAATCAAAGGAATGGGTGGAAAAGCATACAGGAATTCCTGACCCCAATGCAGGAGAAAGGCGTCGTTGGCCTGAGCTCCCTGACACGGAGTCCTGGAACAGAACCGGGGAAGTTTGGCATTCCACGAACTTGCAAAGAGGTCTATGTCCGGGGTCCCCCATTCCTGAAAGATTCTGCGTATCTGGTCCATATGCAGGGACCATTCGTGTGGAAGCAGAACTCGACTGAGTCTGTCTGCCCGAGAGTTTTGAACTCCTGGAAGGTATACTGCCAGAAGATGAATTTGATGCTCTCTGGCGAAGGCCCATAATCTGAGAGCTTCGTTGCAAAGCGACAGAGAGCCCGTCCCTCCTTGTTTGTTGACATAGAACATGGCTACCTGATTGTCTGTCTGGACTAGGACAGTCAGGTTGACAAGGAGGGTGTGGAAGACTGTGAGGGCAAGGAAGATTGCTCGCAGTTCCAGAAGGTTGATGTGAAGGGTGGTCTCCTGGGGAGACCAGGTGCCCTGAGTGGAGAGGTGTTGGAGATGAGCTCCCCACCCTGTTTGGGAGGCATCTGTTGTGAGGGTTGCTTGGGGCAACGAAAGTTGGAAGGGGGTCCCCAACAACAGATTTTTGGAGGATGTCCACCACTGGAGAGACCAAAACAGACGTTTTGAGGTGAGTACTTGGTCTGAGAGCGCTCCTGATGCTTGAGACCACTGGGTGGCCAAAGTCCATTGAGCTGCCCTCATATGGAGACGAGCGTAGGGCACCACATGGACCGTGGAGGCCATGTGGCCCAGAAGTTGCAGCAGTTCCCTGGCTGACAAGTGACTTCTGGACTGAGCCTGGTAGGCCAAGCTGATTAGTCGTTGGCCTCGGACCAGAGGGAGGTAGGCCCTTGCAGTGGTGGAGTCCAAGTGGGCCCCTATGAATTCCAGGGACTGAATAGGGATAAGTTGGGACTTGGGAATGTTTACCACAAGTCCCAGATATTGAAGAATACGCCTTGTGCGGTCCAAGGAAATCTGGGCTTCTGACTGAGATGGAGCTCGGATGAGCCAGTCGTCCAGATATGGGAAGACGAAGATTCCCATGCCTCTTAGAAATGCGGCTACGACTGCCATGCATTTTGTGAATAGTCTTGGAGCAGAGGCGAGACCGAAGGGAAGTACTCTGTATTGGAAATGTTTTCCCTGGAACAGAAATCGAAGATATTTTCTGTGGGATGAATGGATGAGTATATGAGTGTACGCATCCTTGAGATCTAGAGAACAAAGCCAATCCTGACTCTGAAGGTATGGAAGGAGAATGCCCAGAGAGAGCATTTTGAATTTCTCCTTGAATAGAAACTTGTTCAATTCTCTCAGATCTAGGATAGATCTGAAGCCCCCTGTCTTCTTTGTTATGAGAAAATAAGGGGAGTAGAACCCTGTTGAGGAAGAGGAACCTCCTCTATTGCCCCTTGGGCAAGGAGAGAGGAGACTTCCTGACCCAACAGGGTCAGAAGAGATGGGGGAGAACTGAATTGCCTCACCATGGTATGGGGAGGAAGGCTGGAGAAATGAAGTTTGTAGCCCTCTCTGATGATAGAGAGGGTCCATTGCTCTGATGTTATTTGCTCCCATCTGGGAGCACAGAGAACTAGCCTTCCAGGTATGGTGAGAGGCTCTGGTTGTTCCAGAGCCAGAAATGGTAAGTTCTCTAGGGGCAAGTCAAACCCCTGAGGGGGTTGAGCCTGCTGGGGTGTAGCAGACACTGCAGACTTTGACTTTACTTGCTTAAATTGCTGACGTTTAGCAGCAAAGCGAGGCTGAGAAGATTGTTGGCCAGTATTTGTGGAAAATCTGGCCTTCTTATAGTAAGGCCTTTTAAAAGACTTCTTTTTGGCAGGAGTAGAAGTAGACTTAGAAAGTCTATCTAGAGTGGCATTTTCTGCATCCATTTGAGCAGCTTTAATTTGCCAGTCTTCACCAAATAAGTTCTCACCTGTACAGGGCAGATTCCTTAGGCCATCCACAACCCAGGGTTCTAGGTCAGAAGCCTGGAGCCAAACAAGACGTCGGGCTGCAATAGCAATTCCCGAAGCCCTGCCAGCAACCTCAAAGGAATCAAAGGCTGCCCTGTTGGAAAACTTGGAGACCTCTGAAAGTTGTGTCACCACAGAAGTGAAGTCCTCCTTTTTATCCTCAGGGATAAAGGGGCAAAATGCCGTACCTTTAGGGCAAGTTCTCTGAGAAACATGCCCATATAAAGGCTGTAAGAATTGATCCTGGCTATAAGCATACTAGCCTGGAAGATCTTTCTACCAAAAGAGTCAAGGGTCTTACATTCTCGCCCTGGAGGGGTAGAAGAGTGCCTTTTGGGACTCTTTATCCTCTTCATAGCAGACTTCACCACAATGGAGTGGTGAGGCAGCTGAGTTTTTTGAAACCCAGGAGGAGGGACCCGGTACATGGTGTCCAACCTACGAGAATGAGGAGACAGAGTTAGAGGAGTCTCCCACAAATCCATCAAGTGTTCTTGAAGGATTTCATGGATAGGCAGAGTAACTGCCTCTTTAGGAGCTTTAGAGTATCCTAAAATATCCAATTTTTTTGATCTGGGTTTCTTTTCAGAAGATGTAGCAATGAAATCCTGAAAGGATAAATCCTCTGGAGGAGACATCGCCCTCTTTAGAGAAGAGGGCTCCTCAGGAAGATCAAACTCAGCAGAGTCATCAGAGGAATTGAACTCATCAGAAGAATCTGAGTATTCTCTCTGTGCTTGCAATGCACGATACGCGTACCGATCGATATCGAGATCGGGCGTATCGGGCATGGGATTGGTATCGGGCAAAAGCCTGAATCCAGCAAGCGGAACCGATCGACGCTTGGAAGTCGATGGTCTCGGTTCCGGTGTGGATACCGGAACCGGGGTCGGTACCGATGGAATCGGTACCGAGGGCGTCGCAGCCTTAATGAAAGCCAGAACGGCCTGCTGCATGGTCTGGACAGTATTGCCCATGGACGCCACTGCTGCCTGGATGTCGGTACCGGTATCGACCGGAACCCCAGAGCAGTCTAACAGGTGATCAGTCGAGGCCGTGCCATCGATGTCAACCTGTAACCCCATAGGTGATGCTTTGGAGGCCGGAGCCTCCCGCCGGGGTTTTTTGGTGTGGGCAGAATCCTCGAACTCAAGATTGAGAGCCTCTTGATCTTTTGAAAGAGATTTGCTTTTAGAGGATTTGCCCACAGAAAGTTTGGTTACCTGAGATCCATCCGGAGAGGAAGACCTGGATGACTGTGATGCTGGATTATCTGAAGCAAACAGCACATGGAACTTGTTGGCCCGGTTCTGCATACCACGTTTAGACATCTGGGAGCAGAATGGGCAGTCCGGTATGGAGTGGTCAGGTCCCAAACATTTAAGACACCATTCATGGGTGTCTGAGAGAGAAATAACAGCACTGCACTTGGTACACTTTTTAAAAACCAGGAGCTGGCTTCTCCATGAGGAGAATTAGTGTAGGCCTGAAGGCCTAGCAAAAGTTACCACGTTGTGCTGAAATAAAAATTTTTTTTTTTTTTTTTTTAAAGAAATAAAGAAAGAGAGACCGGCAGTACCGGTTTTGGTATGGGGAAGGCAGGTACGCGGTCAAAAGAAACAAATTAAAATAACAATTTCTTCAGCGGTGACAGGAACACGACCTGCTGGCTCCGCGGAAAAGAGAAACTGAAGAGAGCTGGTAAGGAAGGCGGGAAGGCAGCGCGCATGCGCTGTGGGAAGCCCCAAAAGCTTTTCATCTGAAAAGCTGGGGAGCTTTCCCGCGCCGGCTCCGTCGGTTCCGACGTACCCATATGTGAGGACTTATTCCTGCTTGTTCCTGGAGATTACTCTTACTCTCATAAGTAAAGGATATGCATTGTGCAATCCATTTAGAGAGAGTTCTTTTGGAGACTGGAAGTCCCAAATGACTAGAATCAAAAGCAACAAAAAGTTGAGAAGACTTTCTATGTTGCTGTATTCTTTGTAGGTAAAAAATCAAGGCTCTTTTACAGTCCAAAGTATGAAGGTTCCTTTCTGCATTAGAGGCATGAGGCCTCAGAAAGAATACAGGAAGGTAAATCGATTGATTTAAATGAAAAGGCAAAACCACCTTTGGCATAAAATGTGGATGAGTTCTGAGAACAACCTTATCATGGTGAAACCTTGTATAAGGGGGATCAGCCACTAAAGCTTGCAATTCACTAATGCAACGTGCGGAGGTGATTGCAATTAGGAAGATGACCTTCCAGGATAAAAACTTTAGAGTTATAGTGGCTAAAGGTTCAAAGGGCAGATTCATGAGCTGTCTGAGAACTCGATTTAAATCCCATGCCACCGGTGGTGGCCTGATGGGAGGCTTTGTTAATAGAAGACCTCTCATAAATCTTGCTATGAGTGGATGAGAGGAGATTGGCTGTCCATTTAGAGGCTTATAGGAAGCTGCAATTGCACTAAGATGGACTCTTACTGAATTGGTCTTTAGACCAGAATTTGATAAATGAAGTAGGTACTCTAGTACTGATTCCAAAGGTATCACAAGGGGGTTTAAGCCCTTTTGAGAACACCATATAGTAAAACGTTTCCACTTAAAGGCGTAAGAACGTCTTCTGGAAGGTTTTCTAGAAGCGTGAAGGATATCCTTTACCTGTTGGGAAAGGTTAAGATCCTGCAGGTCTAGGCTTTCAGCAACCAGGCCCTGAGATGCAAGGACTGGGGATTCGGGTGCCATAGCATCCCGTTCTCTTGGGAGAGAAGGTCTGGAGTACAGCCTAACTCCAGAGGTGCAGCTTGAGAGAGATGTAGAAGCAGGGGATACCACATTTGTCGTGGCCACTGTGGCGCTATGAGGATCATATGACCTCTGTCTCTCTGAAGCTTGAAGAGTGTTTTGGGGATGAGGGGAATGGGTGGGAAGGCATAGAGGAAGTCCTGACCCCAGTGAAGGAGGAAGGCGGCCCTTGCCTGGCAATTGTGAGCTGGAATTCTAGAACAGAACCGGGGAAGTTTGGCATTCAGTGGACTTGCAAAGAGGACTATGTCTGGGGTTCCCCAGATTTGAAATATCTCTGTCACCTGGTCTAGGTGAAGAGACCATTCATGAGGCAGCAGTACTTGGCTGAGTTTGTCTTCCCAAAGGTTTTGAATGTCTGGAAGGTGAATTTGATGCTCTCTGGCGAGGGCCCATAGTCGTAACACTTCGTTGCATATGACAGAGAGCCTGTTCCGCCCTGCTTGTTCACGTAGAACATGCCTACTTAATTGTCCGTTTGGACTAGGACTGTCTTGTAGCTGAGCTGGGCATGAAATACTCGAAGAGCTAGATAGATTGCTCTGAGTTCAAGGAGGTTTATGTGAAGACAAGCCTCCTGTGGAGTCCAGGTACCCTGGATGGAGAGATGGTGCAAGTGTGCTCCCCATCCCACCTGTGATGCATCTGTTGTTAGGGTGGCCTGAAATAGGGGTTGTTGGAAAGAAGACCCCACTAAAAGATTCTCCAGTGATTGCCACCATTATAGGGACAAGATCAGTCGTTGTGAGTTTGATATCTTGTCTGACAGACGTCCTGTGGCCTGTGTCCACTGTGTGGATAGGGTCCACTGGGCTGCTCGCATGTGGAGGCGAGCATAGGGAACTACATGAACTGTGGATGTCATATGTCCCAGTAATTGCAGCAGTTCTCGAGCAGTTAGGGAGGACTTTCCCGCTGCTTGAAAAGCTAGTTGCACTATGCCTAGACAGCGGGGCTGTGGGAGGAAAGCTCTTGACTGTCTGGTATCTAAACAAGCTCCTATGAACTCCAGGGTCTGAGAAGGAACAAGTTGGGATTTTGGGACGTTTATGACCAATCCCAAGTATTGGAGGATTCGCATAGTACGAGACAGTGCAAAGCTGGCTTCTGCAACCGTGGGGGCTCGAATGAGCCAGTTGTCCAAGTAAGGGAAGAAGAATATCCCTAGGGTTCGCAGGAATGCAGCTACTACTGCCATGCATTTCATGAATACTCTTGGTGCTGAAGCCAGACCAAAAGGAAGAACCCTGTATTGGAAGTGTTTTCCCTTGAAAAGGAATCATAAGAATTTCCTGTGATCTGGATGGATCAGAATGTGAGAATATGCATCTTTTATATCTAGAGAGCAAAGCCAATCCTGACTTTGAAGGTATGGCAGAAGAGTTCCCAGAGAAATCATTTTGAACTTTACTCGGAACAGATATTTGTTCAATTCTCTGAGGTCTAAAATGGTCTGTGTCCTCCTGTTTTCTTTGGAATAAGAAAATAGGGGGAGTAGAAACCTGTACCCTGTTGGAGAATGGGTACTTCCTCTATTTGCTTCCTGAGCAAGGAGCGTTGAGACCTCTTGATCCAGTAGATTGTCTGCAGAGGTTTGGGAATTGAACTGTCTTACGATTGTAGAAGGGGGCATGCTGTGAAAATTAAGCTTGTAGCCCTCTCCTACAATGGACAGAGTCCAATTTTCTGCTGTTATTTGGTGCCACCTGTTGGCGAAATGACACAACCTGCCTAGAATGTTTAGGGGTTCTGGACCCTTCAGAGGCAGGAACGCTAAGCTCTCTAGTAAGGAGTCAAAGCCCTTGAGGGGGCTGAGCCTGTGGAGCTGGTTGAGCTCTCGGGCCTTTTGGCTTCTTTTGTTGTCTGGATTGTTGCTGTTGTCCCTTTTGGGCAACTTGACCCTGACATTGCCCTTGCTGAGTATAGGACGGATAAAGCTTCCTCTTTTTACTGAAAAAGGGTTTTTTATAAGGTTTCTTTTTGACTTGAGTGGCTGTAGATTTTGACAATCTGTCTAAAGTGATATTGTCAGCATTTATCTCATTAGCCTTCTCCTGCCAATTATTGCCAAAGAGGTTTTCTCCTGTGCAAGGGATGTTTCCTAATTTATCCTGTACCCAAATCTCCAAGTCTGATGCCTGAAGCCAGGCAATCCAACATGCACCAATGGCAATAGCAGAGGTTCTGCTGATGCATTCAAAGCAGTCAAAGGCTGCACAATTTACAAACTTGGAAACATCTTGAGCATGTTTGACAAGAGTAAGGAAGTCTTGTCATTTGTCATCAGGGAGAAGAGGGCTGATAAACTCCATATCTCCTGTGACTTCTTTGAGGAACATTCCCATATATAAAATATATGAGCTGATCCTAGCTGAAAGCATGGAAGCCTGAAATGTTCGGCACCCAAAGGCGTCAAGAGTCCTGCATTCACGACCTGGAGGATTGGATGCATGTATTTTTGCACTTTTCATCTTACGCAAGGCTGATTCCACTACCATTAAATGGTGTGGCAGCTGAGTCTTTTGAAAGCCAAGACATGGTGGAACTCGATACATGGTATTGAGTCTCCTAGAATGAGGAGATGTGGTCAAAGGTGTTTCCCACATTCTGAGCATCAAATCATGAAGAATTTCATGAATGGGCAGAGTAGCTGCCTGTTTGGGAGCCTTAGGGTACTGGAGAATTTCCAATTCCTTTGCTCTAGGTTCTTTTTCAGAAGCTACCATGATTGATTGGCCTCGGGCCACATCACAAATAAGATCCTGAAAAGACATGCTCTCTGGAGGAGACATTCTGCGTTGAGGAGAAGAGAAGTCTTCCGGAAGAAGCACTCTGGTACCGGCAGAGTTATCAGCGTCATCGGAATCGGAAGATTCGAAGTATCTCTGATCCCGATGTTCATGCAAAGCATGGTATTGGTATTGATCAAAGTCGGTACCGAGTTGGTCCGGTACCGATCTGTCGATGCCCAAAAAAGCCAGAATGGGAAGATTTCCCACCAGGGCCAGTACCGTTGGTGCTGGTACTGGTATCGGTGCTGGTACCTGCATCGGTGTCGGTACCGGTGCCCGTTGAACTGTTGGTAGCGGTGTCAACGGTACCGCAGCTGTAAGGAGAGCTGCAAGACTGCGTTCGATAGCGAGGAATCTCTGGTCTATCGACGCTGCCGATGCCTGGGTGTCGGTACTGGTAGAAGCAGCCGGAACCCCTGAGCATGGCACCAGTAGTTCTGCAGAGGTCAAGCCCTCGAGAACATCCTGGAGTCCCGTTGGGTGCTTTGGAGGCCGAAGCCTCCCGCCGGGGCTGTTTTGCCGGTGTAGTTTCCTCAAGGGCAATGCCAATGGTTTCTTGATGCTTAGAAGGAGATCTACCCTTTGAGGACCGGCTCTTATGTTTAGTTACCTGAGATCCATGGGAGGAAGACGAGGCTCTGGAAAACGTTGATGCAATGGACAATGCATCTGAAGAAAAGAGGGTACCGAGCTTTGCAGCCTGGTTCTGTCTTTTAGTCATCCCCATACAAGAGGGACACACTGATGGAGAATGGTCAGGGCCTAAACATTTGAGACATCAGTCAGGGGTGTCGGTGGCAGAAATGGTAACGCCACACTTAGTACATTTTTTAAACCCACTAGCTGGTTTTTCCATTATTCTGGAAAATGGGGCCTAATGCACAAAATGGCGCCTAGCACCAAAAAGAAAAGTTTTCTGAAGAGAAACACTTCAGAAAGTATAATTTTTTTTTAGAAAATAAGAAAAAAGAACCGGCAGTAGCAGTAGGCATCGAGCGGAGGCAGACGTGACCACAAGAAAACAAGTTTAAAGAAGAAATTTTCTGCGGTGACAGGGTATGTGACCTGTCGGCTCCACGTAAATCGAAAAACTGAAGAGGGGCCGTTGGAAAGGCGGGAAGGCAGCGTGCATGTGCTGAGGAATGCTCCCAAAAGCGTTCCTATTGGATGCTGGGGAGCGTTCCTGCGCAGGCTCCGTCGGTACCGACGATACCCATATGTGAAGACTACATTCCTGCTTGTTCCTGGAGATCAAGGATTTTTGTCAAACATACATTGTGTGTAGCACAATTATGTTTACAACTATAATCTAATAATCCCACTCTTTACTTGATGTCCAGTTGATTTTAATTATGCAGAAAATTAAGTTAGCTATGCAAATGGTTATTTTCACTTCTGGATGCCCCTAGCTTTCAATCACATTTAGGGTATAGTTCTAATTTTCTAGAACAGGTTTCAACCCTTTTTAGTTGTGTGGACCCCTTATTAATTTCCAAAAGCTTCATCCCCACCACTATTACCAGAACTCCTCCCATCAGCTCAAGCTTGTCCTCTATCTCCCTTCCCCTTCCTGTCTCCACTAGTCAGTCCTTCTCTGTTCCTCCAGTCAGTTCCTACCAGTCTCAGTCTTTCCCTCTCCCTTCTACCAGCCAGTTCCCTCCAGTCTCTCTCTTCCTCCAAATCCCCCACCAGTTCCTTTCTTTTTTGTGTCCTGCAGATGGTGTGGTTCAGTATTAGGACTAGGGCTGTTAGAATCTATTCAAAAGCAAGGGTTTTAGACTTTAGGAAAACTAATTTTGCCAGGATGGGCCAATACCTCAGGGATTCATTAGAGGGATGGGAACAGATGGGGGATGTAGAAAAACAGTGGGCAAAACTGAAAGGGGATATTTTAAGGGCAACCAACCTTTTTGTTAAAATGATAAATAAAGGTAAAAGGAAAAGGAAACCGCTATGGTTTTTGAAAGAAGTAGCTGAAAAGGTGAAGAAAAAGAGGGAGGCCTTCATGAAATACAAGAGACCACAGAGAGAGGAAGACAGGCATCTATATTTGGAAAAACTTAGAGAAGCTATCAAAGTAGTCAGGAAAGCAAAGATTCAAAAAGAGGAGGAAATAGCCAATGCAGTAAAATGGGGGGATAAGACATTTTTCAGATATGTTAGTGAGAAGAGGAACAGAAAAAGTGGTATTGTCAGACTCAAGGGTGAACGGGAAGAATATGTAGGAGCTGATGAGAATGAAGCGCAATTGCTTAACAAATATTTTTGTTCTGTGTTCACAGATGAAGAACCAGGAGCAGGACCTCAGAAAACACCCACAAACAGGAAGAGAAGCAAGCGGCATCTTGAACAATTTTCAGAAGACTTTGTTCGTGAGAAACTAGCTAAACTTAAAGTAGACAAAGTGATGGGACCGGATGGGATACACCCTAGGATACTGAGGGAACTTGGGGACATTCTAGCTGCTCCACAGACTGACCTTTTCAATGCCTCATTGGAATTGGGAATAGAAACATAGAAAAATGACGACAGAAAAAGACCACATGGCCTATCTAGTCTGTCCTTCCATATCAACAACTACAACAATCCCCTTTCTTCCTTTAGAATAGAAACATAGAAAAATGACGACAGAAAAAGACCACATGGCCTATCTAGTCTGTCCTTCCATAATCTAGTCTGTCCTTCCATGGTGCCAAATGACTGGAGAGAGGCATATGTGGTCCCTTTATACAAAAGGATGTGGTTGAAAACTAAAGCCGGTTAGTTTAACTTCGACGGCGAGTAAATCTTTGATGTAAAACTTTGATGGTGAGTAAATCTTAACCTAACCCCCGTCAATTTTCATGACCAAATTGTAAAGACCATACTGTGCCTTGCACCGATTGACTAATGCCCTGTATTACTGCGACTAGATTGTAAGCTCAGATGAGCAAGAGTCTGACGAGCAGGGGCTGTCTCTTGTATGTTTGACTGTACAGCGCTGCATGCGTGGCACTATATAAGTGCTAAATAATAGTAGTAGTAAATTATTGGAAGCACTGCTGAAAGAGAAAATAGTGAGGTTTCTGGAGTCCAGCAGATTACAGGATCCGAGGCTGCATGGATTCACCAGAGGCAGGTCTTGTCAGACAAATCTGATTGATTTCTTTGACTGGGTGACCAGGGAGTTGGACCGAGGAAGAGACCTAGATGTGGTGTATTTAGATTTCAGTAAAGCTTTTGACACCGTTCCTCACAGGCGACTTATAAACAAACTGAGCACCCTAGGGATGGACCCTAAAGTTATTGCTTGGGTTAGAAATTGGTTCAGTGGGAGGCGACAAAGGGTACAGGTAAATAGAGCTCACTCTGAGAAGGAGGTTACAAGTGGTGTGCCCCAGGGATCTGTCCTTTGTCCGATTCTTTTTAACATCTTTGTTAGTGATATAGCGGAAGGGCTGTCGGGTAAAGTTTGCCTCTTTGCAGATGATTCCAAAATCTGCAATACAGTAGACAACCAGGAAGGTACAGATAACATGAGGAGGAATCTAGCTAAGCTTGAAGAATGGTCTAGAATTTGGCAGCTGAGATTTAGTGTTAAAAAATGTAAGGTCATGCATTTGGGCTGCAGCAATCCAAGGGAGCAACATAGTATAGGTGGTGAAGTACTTTTGTCCACCAAAGAAGAGTGGGACCTTGGCGTTATTGTGTCTGATGATCTTAAAGTAAAAAAACAGGTAGAAAAGGCTGACGGCAAAAGCTAGAAGGATGTTTGGGTGCATAGGGAAAGGAATGGCCAGCAGAAGAAAGGAGGTGATAAGGCCGCTGTTTAAGTCTTTGGTGTGACCTCATTTGGAGTATTGTGTGCAATTCTAGAGACCGCACCTTCAAAAGGATATAAACAGGCTGGAGTTGGTACAGAAGGTGGCTACTAAAATGGTTAGTAAGAAGTACTAGCAGCCTAGAACGTACCCACATCCAAGGGGTTAGGGATGCTGTAATCCACGAGGGGAGGGGGTCTCTGAGTTGTCTCACAGCAGACAGTCTGGCCACTGAACACTGTATTTGTGACAGTAGAAGGGGAAGGCAGATGCCATAAGCTTGAGAGAGAGATAAGGAAAGCAGTGCTCTCTGCAACATATGCATAAGGACCTGTGCCTAGGAAACTAATTCCAATGTGGCTGCTATGGGGCCCTGTAGCTGCCAAACGTTCCCTGCCTTTGGAGATGGTTATCTCATAACTCAGCAGACACCACAGCTTGGTCTAATACCTTCATTCAAAACATGGATGTGGAGTTTCACCTGGTAATAAGGACAATGAGAAAAAATGATGACTTTTGAAGTGGTACACCATGCTGTCCAAGCTTTCCAGAACAAAAGCACACGGGCAATAGCAAGAGAAATGACATGGTTTGAAGAGTCAATTGCCCAGATATGGGTGGATGAAGACACCATCCACTGGACAGCTCCTGTTACCACCTCCTCAGCCTCTACTAGCGCAGCCATAAACCCTAAGGTTAGTCACCAAAGATGGGGCCTTCAATAATGAGTGAAACTAAAGTTTTTTTCTACAGAAATTGGTAGTAAAGGTGAAAGATTCATTCGATCTGAAGAGAAAGAGATTATGACCTTAAACAAAGTTTGAACAGAACGACAAACTGGAGAAGTGGCATCCACCCAGTCAGAGAAACAAGACACTCACCCTTCCAGATCACCTGGATAACCTAGCCTAGCCATTGTTAATGAAGGTGAGCCTCTCGTAGGCAAGTGCTGCACTCTCAGAGGTTGCGCATAGGCCCGAAAACCATCATTCTTGAGGGAATGAAGTGAAAACAGTACCTGCCTTTTCATCTTTGAAGAGGAGGCATAGGGACAAACCCCCCCCCCCCCACATCCTCTGTGATCCTTGCATGCTCCAGACTGCAATTGTGTCAAATGAAACTAATGATTGGAAGAAAGCATAGTTACTCACCTGTAACAGGTGATCTCCGAGAACAGCAGGAATTTAGTCTTCACATATGAGTATCGTCGGTACCGACAGAGCCTGCGCGGGAACGCTCCCCAGTGTCCAATAGGAAAGCTTTTAGGAGCATCCCACAGCACCTGCATGCTGCCTTCCGGCCTTTCCCAACTGTCCCTCTCCAGTTGAGTTTAAAGCTGAGACAAAAGAGAGAGGGAAAGAGAGAAAGAGATAGATAGAGAGATACAACTCCTAGGGGAGGTGGGTGGGTTGTGAAGTCTAAATTCCTGCTGTTACCAGAGATCACCTGTTACAGGTGAGTAACTATGCTATCTCCAGGAACAAGCAGGAATGTAGTCTTCCCATATGGGGACGCCCTAGCTGCAGATGCCAGGGAGAAACCCCAGAAGTTGTATGACCTTGTGAAAGGGCTCTACGTCCCCCCATGGATCTCTGGCATCCTATCAGGAATGGTGGGTAGGAGTTGATTAAGTATGGAACAGGTGTTGAAGAACAGCCTGACCAAACAAGGCATCCCAGCGTGAGTCCTTGTCTAAGCAGTAATGGGCTGTGAAGGTATGAACCGAAGCCCAAGTAGCTGCTCGGCAGATGTCATCAATAGACACAGAGTGAAGATGAGCCATAGAGGCTGCCATGGCTCTCACATTGTGAGCTGTGACATGGCCTTCCAGAGGAAGATTTTTACTCTCATAGGCAAAAGATATACACTGTGCAATCCGAAAGTCCCTAATGACTAGGATCAAAAGCAACAAAAAGTTGAGAGGACTTCCTATGTTGCTGTGTCCTTTGTAAGTAAAAGGCCAGAGCCCTTTTACAATCCAAAGTATGAAGATTCCTTTCTGCATTTGAGGCATGAGGCCTTGGGAAGAATACAGGAAGGTAAACCGCTTGGTTTAAATGAAAAGGTGACACAACCTTTGGCATAAAGTGTGGGTGAATCCTAAGGACTACCTTATTATGATGGAACCGTGTATAAGGAGAATCAGCCACCAATGCTTGCAATTCACTGATGCGACGTGCTGATGTGATTGCAATAAGAAAGATGACCCTCCTGGAAAGGAATATCAAGGAGGTAGTGGTTAATGGTTCAAAAGGTGGTTTCATAAGCTGCCCAAGAACCAAATTTAAGTCCCCTGCCACCAGTGGTGGCTTAATGGGAGGCTTAGTCAAAAGAAGGCCTCTCATAAATCTCGCTATGAGATGATGAGAGGAAATAGGTTGCCCATTTAGAGGTTTGAAAGAAGCTGCAATAGCACTCAAATGAACTCTCACTGAATTGGTCTTAAGCCCTGCATTGGATAAATGAAGGAGATATTCCAGTAATGATTCCAGAGGGTTAAGACCCTTCGGCAAGCACCATATGGTAAACCTTTTCCACTTGAAAGCATAAGAGCGCCTTGTGGAAGGCTTCCTGAAAGCATAAAGGATATCCTTTACCTGTTGAGAAAGGTTAAGACCGTGAAGTTCTAGGCTTTCAGCAACCAGGCCCTGAGATGCAGAGACTGGGGACTGGGATGCCACAGCATCCGTCCTCCTGAGAAAGGAGATCTGGAGCAGATCCTAACTCCAGAGGCGGAGCTTGAGAGAGATGTAGGAGCAGAGGGTACCACATTTGCCGTGGCCAATGTGGAGCTATGAGAATCATATGACCTCTGTCTCTCTGAAGCTTGAACAGGGTTTTGGGAATTAGGGGAATGGGTGGAAAGACATACAGGAAGTCCTGGTCCCAATGGAGGAGGAAAGCATCCCTGGCCTGACAAATCTGAGCCAGAATTCTGGAACAGAACCGGGGATGTTTGGCATTCAGCGGACTTGCGAAGAGGTCTATGTCCGGGGTTCCCCAAATTTGGAAAATTTTGGCCACCTGGTCTGCATGGAGAGACAATTCGTGTGGAAGCAGAACTCGACTGAGTCTGTCTGCCCAAGAGTTTGAATGCCTGGAAGATACACCGCAAGGAGATGAATCTGACGCTCTCTGGCGAGGGCTGATAGTCGTAAAGCTTCGTTGCATAGCGACAGAGAGCCTGTTTCGCCCTGTTTGTTCACATAGAACATGGCTACTTGATTGTCCGTTTGAACTAGGACTGGATGTGCTGGATGAGCTGGATGTGGAATACTCGAAGAGCAAGGAAGATTGCTCTGAGTTTTAGGAGATTGATATGTAGATAGGTCTCCTGTGGAGTCCAGGTACCCTGGGTAGAGAGGCCTTGCAGGTGGGCTCCCCAACCCACCTGTGAGGCATCTGTTGTTAGAGTGGCTTGGGGTAGAGGTTGCTGAAAAGGGGACCCCAACAAAAGGTTTTGGGGTGACTGCCACCAATGGAGGGACAAAATAAGGCAATCTGAGTTTGCTACTTTGTCTGACAGGCAACCTGACGCCTGAGTCCATTGAGTGGATAAAGTCCACTGGGCTGCCCTCATATGGAGCATAAGGAACCACATGCAAGGTGGATGCCATGTGGCCTAGCAATTGTAACATTTCCCGAGCAATGAGGTGAGGTTTTAACACTGCTTGGGAAGCTAACTGCACAATGCAAAGGCAGCGGGGCTGTGGAAGGTAGGCCCTTGTCTGTCTGGTATCCAGCCGAGCTCCTATAAACTCTAGGGACTGAGTGGGAGCAAGGTTGGAGTTTGGGAAGTTTATGACAAGTCCTAAATATTGAAGGATGCGCATTGTGCGAGATATTGAAACCCTGGCCTCTGGCTCTGAAGGGGCTCGAATGAGCCAGTCGTCTAAGTAAGGGAAGACGAATATTCCTAGGGTGCGAAAAAATGCTGCCATCACAACCATGCATTTTTGTGAACACCCTTGGTGCCGAGGCCAGGCCAAAAGGAAGAACCCTGTATTGGTAGTGCTCCCCTTGAAATAGAAAGCGAAGGAACATTTGATGAGTTGGATGGATGAGAACATGAGTGTACGCATCCTTGAGATATAGAGAACAAAGCCAATCCTGACTTTGAAGGTATGGCAGCAGAGTTCCTAGAGAAATCATTTTGAACTTCTCTTTGAACAGGAATTTGTTCAATTCTCTGAGGTCTAAAATGGGTCTGTGTCCTCCTGCTTTCTTTGGAATAAGGAAATAGGGGGAGTAGAACTCTGTACCCTGTTGGAGAATGGGTACCTCTTCTACTGCCCCTTGGGCAAGAAGCATAGTGACCTCTTGGCCTAACTGGTCATATACAAAAACTAACTCTTAAATGGTTTAAGTCATACATCTCAGACCGTTCACAATATGTCCAAGTTGACCAAATGTCATCACCTACCTTCCCGCAAGAACAGGGAATACCGCAGGGCTCTGCACTATCCGCCCTCCTATTCAATCTTTATCTACAACCCTTATGTACCATTTTCCAAAAATATAAGTTGAACTATCATATTTATGCGGATGACATTATGTTATTCTCCCCAATAAACACACTTGATCCCAAATATGATGCTTTAACATCATGCCTCACTGAAGCTGAACTCTGGCTTCGATCAAATAATATGAATCTAAATTTTAAAAAAACAGAAGTATTATTTACCTCAAGAAACACAAATTTCACCCCACCCACAGAAATCAAAACTCTTCAATCTTACCCTCCCAGTTAAAGACGAAATCAAATATCTTGGAGTCACCCTTGACAAAACCCTTAGCTTTACATCTCACATTAAAAAAATATCCAAAACCATTTATTATAAGCTCAGATCAATCCAACAACTAAGACCACTACTAGAGAACAATGATTTTAGATCTATTACTCAAGCTTTAATAACCCCTCACCTTGATTACTGTAATGGTATATTGCAAGGAGTAACAAAGAAAAATTTAAAAATCCTTCAAATGGCCCAGAATGTTACGGCACGAGTAATATTCAAAGCAAAACTTACCGATCACATAACCCCGATACTATATACACTTCACTGGTTACCCATATCAAGTAGGATCCAATATAAAATTATATTGACCACATTCAAATTAATTTATAAAATTGCCCCATCATACCTATCCTCATTGATTCATAACCCACCTGATAACAGAACCAGAAGAAGAACGAATCTCAACACCATCCTCGTGCCTGACTCAATAAGGAAGACTAAACATACAACAAGCATCAGTGCCTTCTCATACACAGCACCAACCTTGTGGAATAATCTCCCGACACAGATTAGAGAAATAAAAGACCTACAAATGTTTAAATGAGAATTAAAAACTCACCTCTTCACACTACATTATTCTAATACAGATTGTCATACTAATACGACTTCCTATCCTCCATAATTCAATCTGTATTTTCATTACTTCTACTAAATTTACACCTACCCGCATACCTACCTGAACTGATATCTACAACCTGTAAATATGTAAACTATATTTTAACCTGTAAATAGTTTTATCTGTTATAAGCTATATAAAGTTGCTTAAAGCTGTATATAGTTTGTTGATAGTTACCTACTGTTTCTTTGTATTTCACATTTGTTCTCTGTATTTCGACTTATGTTCAATGTAAACCGCCACTGATCTTAGGAAGTGGCGGTATATAAAAATGTTGCAAATAAATAAATAAATTGAGAGAGGTCTGAGAATTGAACTGTCTTACCATTGTAGGAGAGGGCATGCTGAGGAAATGAAGCTTGTACCCCTCTCTTACAATAGACAGAGTCCAATTTTCTGCTGTTATATGCCCCCATCTGGGGGCAAAATGACATAACCTTCCTGGAATGGTGGAAGGCTCTGGGCCGTTCAGGGCCAGGAAGGCAAAGTTCTCTAGATAGGAGGCTGAGTCTGCTGAGCAGGTTGAGGCTTAGCAGCTTTTGTTTTTCTTTGCCTAGGTTGTAGCTGCTGTCCCTTTTGGGCAGACTGACCTAAACGATGCCCCTGCTGGGTATAGGAGGGATAAAACTTCTTCTTCTTACTGAACAATGGTTTCTTGCAGGATTTTTTCCTTGCAGGATCAGCTGTAGATTTAGACAATCTATACAAAGTGATATTGTCAGCATCTATCTCATTAGCTTTTTCCTGCCAATTCTTGCCAAAGAGATTCTCTCCTGTGTAAGGAATATTCCCTATTTTATCCTGTACCCAAACTTCCAAGTCAGATGCCTGGAGCCAGGCAATCCTACGTGCACCTATGGCAATAGCAGAGGTTCTGCTTATGCACTCAAAGCAGTCAAAGGCTGCACGATTCACAAACTTGGAAACATCCTGAGCATGTTTGACAAGGTAAATCCTGCCTCTTATCATCAGGAAGGAGATGGCTCATAAGCTCTAAATCTCCCGTGACCTCCTTAAGGAACATTCCCATATATAATATATAGGATCTGATCCTAGCAGAAAGCATGGAAGCCTGGAAGGTTCGACGTCCAAAGGCGCCAAAGAGTCCTACACTCACGTCCTGAAGGATTAGATGCATGCCTTTTTGCACGCTTGATCCTTCTCATAGCTGATTCCACCACCATGGAATGGTGTGGTAGCTGAGTCTTCTGAAACCCAGGACAAGGAGGAACTCGATACATGGTGTCAAGTCTTCGAGAGTGAGGAGATGTGGTTAGAAGTGTTTCCCACATCCTTAACATGAGATCATGCAAGATCTCATGAATAGGTAAGGTAGCTGCCTCCTTGGGAGCTTTAGGGTATTGTAGGATTTCTAATTCCTTTGCCCTAGGCTCTTTTTCAGGAGCCACTGTGATGGAAAGACCTCGAGCCACATCTCGGATAAAATCCTGAAAGGACATATCCTCTGGTGGAGACATCCTACGCTGAGGAGAAGAAGAATCCTCAGGAAGAAGTACTCTGGTATTGGCAGAGCTTTCGGAGTCTTCAGACTTATATCGAGGATTCAAAGTATCTCCGATCCGGGTGATCATGCAAGGGACGGTACCGGTACCGATCGAAGTCGGCATCGGAGGGGTCCAGTACCGACTTGTCGATACCAGATGGATAAGCATGACTCGGTCCTGGAAGAATACCTGCCGATGTCGATGCAGTCGGTACCGGTACCGGAGTTGGTGCCAGTACTGGTTGAATTGTCTGAAGCGGTTTCAGGGGCATTGAGGCCATGAGAAGAGCCGCCAGACTGCGTTCAATAGCCAAGAATCTCTGGTCTGTTGACGCTGCCGATGCTTGGGTATCAGTACCAGATGAAGCAGCCGGTACCCCAGAGCATGGCACCAGTAGTTCTGCCGAGGTTGAGGCCTCGAGAACATCCTGGAGCCCCATTAGTGCTTTGGAAGCCGAAGCTTCCTACCGGGGCAATTTTGCCGGTGAAAGTCCTTCAACGGCAACGCCAGAGGCATCTTGATGCTTAGAGGGAGATCTACCCTTTGAGGACCGGCTAGATTTATCTTTAGTTACCTGAGATCCATGGGAGGAAGACGAAGCCCTGGAAGATGTTGATGCCACAGAGGCTGCATCGGAGGGAAAAAGGGTGCTAAGTTTAGCAGCTCGGTTCTGCCGTCCCCTTTTCGACATCATCCCGCAGGCAACACACTCCGAAATAGAGTGGTCAGGACCTAAACATTTGAGGCACCACTCATGGGTGTCGGTGACAGAGATGGTACCGCCACTCTTGGAACACTTTTTAAAACCCGAAGCGGGTTTTTCCATTTTAAAGGAAAAGGTTGGGCCTAGTGCCCAAAATGGCGCGTGGCACCTGAGGAGAAAATAACTGGAAAAGACTGCAGAAGAAAGGTTTTTTGGGGGGTTTTTGGAAAAAAAGAAAGAAGAACTGGTGGTACCGGTGTAGCGTCGAAGGAAGGCAGACGCGACCACAAAAAAAGAAGAATAGAAGGGAATTATTTTCTGCGGTGACAGGATGTGCGACCTGTCGGCTCCGCGGAAAACGAAAAACTGGAGAGGGTCAGTTGGGAAAGGCGGGAAGGCAGCATGCAGGCACTGTGGGATGCTCCCAAAAGCTTTCCTATTGGACGCTGGGGAGCGTTCCCGCGCAGGCTCCGTCTGTACCGACGATACCCATATGTGAAGACTACATTCCTGCTTGTTACTGGAGATATCTGGGTCTACTTCTAGAGAAAGAGGTGGAGACAGCCACCCACTGACAGGAACAGTGGTCCCCACGCAGACCCCCCCTGGTGTAAATGAAACTGCTAAGTACCAGCCCCAAAAATATACCTGATGGTGAAACTAATTTGATTATGGAGGTCTGCAACCAGGGAAGGGGTACCCTAACTACCATTCCCCAGAGGCAGAGGGACTGCCTACAATAAATCTCTACTAGACAGCCCATATAAAAGGATACAGCTCCCTCAAGAACTAGAATGCCTCGGAATGTGTTTTCTGTACCAAACCTTGGAGGAGTTTGCAGCTTCCACTATAGCCAAACTAATAGAAAGGTGGAACCAGTAATCTTTTAAGGCCGAATGCAAGATGAAGCTCCTCCCCCCTTGGCCCAGGTTGTGAGGCAGAGTGACATGACACTAGGGAAGGGATCCGTATTACTAACCCTTCTCAGGCAAGCGACCCACAAGGAATGCAATTTGTATTGGGGGGAGGGGAGAAGAACAGCAGAATCCCTCTGTTTCCCACTTCTGCTGAGAAAAAGGTCTGCACTGTAACCCAGAACCCTGGATGGACACCTCTTAGGAGGACAGAGACATAGCCCAGCAGAAGACCCAGTCAGTAGAACACCTGGTGTCCTCTTAGGGAAAATCAAAAAAGGGCATTCTCACCTGCCTGTCCACACACTGAATCCTACAAGAAAGCAAGACTATCCAATCAGGAAAAGGCAGTGAAGAGAGCCAGCCTGCCCAAAGAAAGGAAGCCACCTTTTGTTCAACACCATGCCTCACCAGACTGCAGCAACTGGCTACATCTTTGTTGAAGCAGCAGCAGCTCACATCGATGGACTTCCTCCCTGCAGCTTGTTTTCAGCGCCGCAGCTCTCCGACAGATGGCAGGCCCTTACTAAGGCGGATTTACTTAGTACTATGGTTCTGTAATATGGTGGCATCTCCCATCTTGTAGGGCAACCAGGCTTGATCCGGTCACTCTTCAACAGCAATACTTCTCACCCTGGAGGGCATGTCAGCGTACACCAACATCAGCTATCCCCACGGACTGTTGTTATTGACACGCTCAGTCTGGCTGTTATCTATGTGAGCCAGCAAAAATGCTGAAAGCTAAACGGCGGCATTCTTGCCACTAAGGGGGTTGAGATCAGGCAATTCTGAGCACCACTTTGCTGAGATCCTGAGCTCAAGGACCCCCGCCCCCCACCCAAAAAAGGATAGCCACCCTTTTTATTTACACGCCAGGCAGATCAGGCCACATGGATTATTGCAGCCCAATATACATGAGCAATCTGCCAATCCCTTTACCACAGCGCTGGTGAAGGACAGGCGCTCTGGAGAGTTAATGGGCCCTGGAGTTCACCACAGTTTGACGCGCTCATGCGGCCTGCCGATTTCCTCATCACAGAATTTATAAAGGACAAGCTCTCTGGGGAAGTATCACTGGTGCAAGACAGGGTCTCCAGAGTCCAGTGATTCAAAGCGGACTGATGCACCCACATGCTGGGGAAGCCTACTGTTTCCGAGCTCACTTGTCAGCACTATGCTCTAAAAACTAGTGCCACTCAGATAGGGTAAGGCCATGGATGCACCACTCACTAGGTCTCCCCCCCATCCGAGATGCCAGGGGCATCCAGAGGACCTGGGGTCTGAGTCAAGGAAACTGGCAGGGGAGGATCGGATGCCTAAGGAAGAGGACCAAGACCTTGACTGGCGCTCAGAGCTCAGCTCAACGACGGGGGACTCCCCCGCAGTCAGAAGCCTGGCTGTCGGGGCAGATGATGCGGATGAACCAGCCATCATTGCCTGCTGCAGTGTCAGGGTAGCAGTGATGTTCTGCTCCAGGGCCGCCATTCTGGTTTCCAAGCAAGAAGGCTCTGCAGCTTTTTATGCGGGCACCGAGGAGCTCGGGCCTGGCGCTGGCACTCTCGTGAGTGCATCCTAGACGAGGACTACAGCCTAGAGGAACCTCATACAGTCTCCGCCAGCCGAGGAATCCTTTTTGAGGACATTGGTAGGGCATTTTTCGGTGTCGCCTGAGCCCCTCTGAGTGGTTTTAACAGGCTTCTCCGGTGGTACTTTGACAGACTGATGATTTTTTCTTCTTTCTCTTCTGGTCCAGGGTCTTCTCGGAGGAGCCACCACCGTGGGAATCCGAGGACGCTTGGGCCTTACGGGAAGTGCTGGACTCAGAGCTCCATGTCAGGGAGGCTGGTGCAGAGACAGACTTGGGAAGAGTTTTTCCTGCAACTTCGACCTCTTTTTATTGGTTTTAGGCATCATGGCTTGGCACAGGTCACAGGAGGCGCACTCATGGTCTGGGTCCCAGGCAGCGTAGGCAGCAGTCATGGGTGTCGATGACTGACACTGACTGCAGAAGTCACATTTTCTGAACCCACAGGCGACAAGGTGTGAAGCACCCAGCCGAGGTCGACGACCCCCGGGCAAAAAAAAAGGCGCGAACACCGGTCGAGGCAAACCTCCATCAAAAAAAGGGAAAATGAGCCGAGAACAGCGCCGGACTCTGTGCCGGCTCGAGGCGGGAAGAGGAACCAGTAAGCAAACTTGGAAAGGATAACTTTTAAGGATACTAGCAAGGAATTTTTCCGGGGAAGCAGGACAGAGATCCGTTGGGCTCCGTGGAAAAAAGGAGACTGAGCAAGATGGCAACCTTGGGCGGGAAGGGGACCACGCATGCGTGATATCATGTCCCAAATGCTTTCTTTGAAAGACGGGGAAATGCTTTGCATGGGCTCTGTCGGCACCCATATGTGGGAACTGACTTCTTGTTTATTCCTGGAGAACATTCAAATCAGTTAAAAAAAATAATAATGACATAGGAGGGAACATCCTACTGTGGATAAGAAACTGGTTGAGGGATAGAAAATAGAGTAGGGTTAGATATTCATGCCTACCAACTGATGGAGACTGAGAACCGCTGGTTTGATTTTGACGTCAATGGTTAAAGGGACCCCTACAGCATCAATCTCACCTGCATTTCTGTAACAAAGTAGAATGCGCAACAAGAGATTAAAGCTTTACTCACCTGTAAAGCGTAGTTATGCACCTCTAACAGATGATCTCCTGGAACAGCAGAAATCAGTCTTCACATATGGGTGACGTAGGCACCGACAGAGCGTAGAATGGAAACAACTCTCCAGCATCCAATAGGAATGATTTTGGGAGCGTTCCTCCACGCATGCATGGCTGCCTTACTGCCTTTCCCGCAGGTTTCCTCAGTCAGATGAATAGTAGAGAAGAGTACACAGCAGGAAAAAACGGATAACAACTTGAGGGGAGGTAGGTGAGTTGTGAAGACTGATTCCTGCTGTTTCTGGACATCATCTCTTACAGGTGAGTGACTATGCTATCGCCAGCAACAAGCACAAAGTCAGTCTTCACATATGGGACTCCCTAGCACACGACTGCCTTAGGAGGGGAAAGGATTTCTGCGCCGCAGAGATTGCATCAGGGATCCAACAGCTCATTCAGAGCACTCCTCAAAAGGTAGTTGAATGGACAGCGGGCAAGTTGTTCAAATTTGAAACACGATATGTAGTATAGATTGACTGAATTGAGCATCACTCTTGAAGTCCTTGCCAAGGCAGTAGTGAGCTGCAAAGGTGTGCAGTGACTACCATGTGGCTGCTTGGCAGATTTCTGAAAAAGACACAGAATGGTGGTTTGCTACTGTAGCAGCCATGGCACGGATAGCGTAGTTACTCACCTGTAACAGGTGTTCTCCAGGAGCAGCAGGAATCAGTCCCCACATATGGGTGAAGTCAGCGCCGACGGAGCCCTCGTGCGGAGCATTTCCCCAGTTTTCAAAGAAAGCCTTTGGGAATACAGCGCGCATGCGCAGTCCCCTTCCCGCACAAGGGTGCCATCTTGCTCAGTCTGATGACATAACTAAAAGGCAGCAAAAAATCAAAATGAAGTATATGACTGCAACTCCAGGGGAGGAAGGAGGATCGTGAGGACTGATAACTGCTGCTCCTGGAGAACACCTGTTACAGGTGAGTAACTACGCTTTCTCCAGGACCAAGCAAAAAGTCAGTTCTCACATATGGGACACCCCAGCTCTAGGCTACCGTGAACCTAAAGCTGAAAAAATGGCTCCCTCTCGAGAGCCACAGCATCCGTGACAAGAATTTTCTCTGAGAATACACCCCGTACAGTAGCCCAATACAAGGGCCAGGGGGTAGGAGTTGCCTAAACCTCAAAGAGATTACGGAGTACTGCCTGGCCGAAAACACTGTCCCACTGGGACTCTCTCTCCAGGCAGTAATGGGCTGCAAAAGTCTGGCTTGAAGACCAAGTTGCGGCCCGGCAGATGTCTGCCAACGGAACAGAGAGGAGATAAGCTACTGACGCGGCTTTCGCCCTGACAAGGTGTGCCGTGACCCGACCCTGCAAGTGGAGGTCGGCTGCCCTGTACGCCCAGGTGATGCAATCTGCTACCCAAGTGGACAGCGTATGCTTGGAGACAGGTAACTCCATCCTATTAGGGTCAAATGAGAAAAAGAGCTGAGCAGCCCTTCGATGCTCACGCGTACGCTCTATGTAAAAAAGACAACACCCTCTTACAGACCAAGGTATGCAAGACTATTTCAGCCCGGCTGGCATGTGGCCTGGGAAAGAAGGTCGGAAGAACCACCTCCTGATTGAGGTGGAAAGAGGAGACCACTTTTGGGAGGAACTTGGGATGAGTCCGTAGGACCACCCTGTTCCTATAGAATCGTGTGTACGGTCTAACAGAAACCAGAGCTTGTAGCTCGCTCACACATCTGGTGGATGTAAGAACCACCAGGAAGAGCGCTTTCCAAGAGAGGAAGCGCAAATGGCAAGCAGCCATCGGCTCAAACGGTGGGCGAGTAAGTTGCTGCAAGACCACATTCAGATCCTACTCCGTCGCGGGTGGACGAACCGGAGGCTTGAGCAGAAGCAGACCTCTGAGAAATCTGGACACTAAGGGCTGAACCGACAGAGACTGTCCTTCCAACGGTGAGTGGTGCGCTGACAAAGCACTGATGTGGACCCGAACAGAGTTAGACTTAAGGCCTAGGTCTGAAAGGTGAAGTAGATACTGCAGTACTACTGGCACAAGGCAAGAGAAAGGATCTTCATTGCGCTGTGCACACCACACCGTAAACCTACGCCACTTGAGGGCATAGGACTTTCTGGTGGACTGCCTCCTAGAGGCCAATGCCACCTCCTCAACCTGCTTAGGTAGAAGTAAGGGAGCTAGCATTATCCTTTCAGCAACCAGGCCATCAGATTGAGGGACCTGAGGTTGGGGTGCAGAAGGGAACTCTGCTCTTGAGACAGGAGATAGTGTTGCAGCCCTAGAGGGAACGGAGCTCCCACCGCCAACTGCAGAAGTAGTGGAAACCACGGCTGCCTCGGCCATCTGGGGGCTACCAGAATCACCGAGGCCTTGTCCCGGAGGATCTTGAACAGAGTTCGGGCCACCAGGGGCATGGGAGGAAACGCTACAGGAGGCCCATAGACCAAGAGATCAGAAAAGCATCTGCTGCCATCCTCAGGGGATGCGGCTGTTTGGAGCAAAACCTGGGCAGCTGATGGTTTAGTGGACTTGCAAAGAGGATGGAAGTCCCCAGCGGAGGAAGATCTGCTGGACCACCAATGGACTCAACTGCCATTTGTGAGGCTGGAGAATCCTGCTTAGCTTGTCTGCTAGGACGTTTTCCTGACCAGGTAGATAGACTGCTTTGAGAAACACACCTTGCCTGACCGCAAAGGAGCAAAGGGCCAGTGCCCCCTTATTTGTTCACGTAGAACATTGCCACCTCATTGTCTGACTGAACTAGGACAGACTGTTGAGAGAGGGCATGACAGAAGGTTTGCAGAGCTAAGCGGATTGCTTGCAGCTCTAAAAGGTTGATTTGCTGTGTGGCCTCCAAAGGGGACCACAGGCCTTGAGTGCATGTGCCCTGGCAATGTGCACCCCAGGCCCTTAAAGAAGCATCTCTCATCAGCACCAGTGTGTGTGCTGGAGCCTGAAAAGGTACACCCCTGAGAAGGTTTGGCAGATGTAGCAACCACTGTAAAGAGTTCAAAAGTCGTCTGGACACCTTTACTCTGTCTCGGAGGTTGCCGGTGGCTTGTGTCCACTGATCTCTGAGGAACCATTGAGCAGCCCGCATGTGCAGACGGGCATTCGGGGTCACATGTACAGTGGATGCCATGTGGCCCAGGAGCCGCAGGCAGTGCCTGGCGGAAACATGAGAATTGCTTTGGAACTGGTTGGCCAAGTCCATCAGTCTGTGGGCCCTGTCCTCGGGCAAGTAAACTCTTGTCTGAAGGGTGTCTAATCTTGCCCCTATAAACGCTAGGTTCTGAGAGGGGAGCAAAGTGGACTTTGCATAGTTTATGACAAAGCCCAGATGCTGAAGAAGAGAGACAGTGTGAAGAGTGGCCTGTCGGGCCTCCTGGAGTGACTGGCCACTAATTAGCCAGTCGTCCAGGTATGGGAAGACAAAAATCCCCCGATTCCTGAGAAACGTTGCCACCACCGCCAGGCTTTTGGTGAAAACTCTGGGGGCAGAGGTTAAGCCAAAGGGAAGTACCCTGACTGAAAATGGTTTCCTCCCACCACAAATCTGAGATATTGTCTGTGGTCTGGATGGATGAGGATGTGAGTATAAGCATCCTTTAGGTCTAAGGAGCATAGCCAGTCTCCCTGCTGGCGGTAGGGCAGCAGTATCCCAAGGGTAAGCATCTTGAACTTTTCCCTCTCTGGAAACTTGTTCAGATTTCGTAAGTCTAGGATAGGTCTGAGGCCTCCTGTTCTCTGTGGTACTAGGAAGTACCTGGAGTAGAAGCATTGCCCTTCCAGGTGGTGTGGCACGGGTTCCACCGCCTGTTCCTTTAAAAGACTTGCCAACTCATGAAGGAGGAGGTCGCTGTGTAGAGGGAATCTTGGAGGCTCCCCTGGATAGTAGGAGGGGGTAGCTGGTGGAAATGGAGCATATAGCCCTTTTGGACTATGCTCAGTACCCAGGTATCCCCTGTGATGGCTGGCCACCTGTAGGCGTACAGGGTCAGCCGACCTCCTGTGCTGAGTGGAGCCACCGGCGGAGGAGAAGCTATGCTCTGTGAGTCAAAAAACCCCTCTCTGCTGTGCAGGAGCTGGCGGCTTGGGGGTTTTCTGCCTACGGGGCCCATGCCCCTGCCCCTGCCCCTTGGCCTGCTGGCTCTGTTGGGGAGCTGGAGAGGCCTGATATTGAGGGTAGGTTTTGTAGGCAGCACCCTTCCTCAGGAAAAAGGGCTTCTTTCCCGAGCCCTTCTTTTTGTGAGAAGGGGCAGAAGTCTTTCTGGACAGTCTTGTCCTGGTGAGAGTCTCAGTCTCGATTTCTGCAGCCTTCTCAGTCATGGGCTTGCCGAACAGGTTGTCACCTCGGCACGGGACATCGACCAACTTATCCTGTACCCATGACTCCAGGTCCGACGACTGTAGCCATGCCTGACGGCGTGCACCAATGCCGGCCGCAGCTACCCAGGCCGAAGCCTCAATGCCGTCATAGGCTACTCGAGATATAAACTTCAAGCACTCTCGGATCCCTGAAGACAAGGCTTTGAATCTCTACAAGGTTTCCACGGAGAGGCCAGCCGAGAACCCGGCAATCTCCTTTGCCAGGTCCCGTAAGTACATGCCCATGTACAGCTGGGTAAGTCTGGACGCGGCAAGACAGCATAGAGCCCTGGAAGCACTTTCTACCGAGGGCATCCAGGTTTCGGGCCTCCCGGCCGGGAGGCACCGAGGAGTGCATCTTTTGGCTTTTCAGCCTGTGCATGGCCGATTCCACAACCATGGAGTTGTGCGGTAGCTGCGCCTTTTGGAACCCAGGGCTCTTACGGACTCAATAAATGGAATCGACCCGCTTGATAAGAACTGGCGCCAAGGCCGGTTCCAGCATCGGAGGAACCAGTACAGTAAAGGCTTCCTTCGGAGGAAAATCATACTGGAGGGCATCGAGCTCTTTGGCTCGAGGCTCCTCCTCGGCATCCGCCGTGAATGCCAAAGCCTTGGCCATGTCCCTGACGAAACCCAAGAACAGGGTATCCTCCGGGGGGGACCTTCTCAGAGGCTCGGACTCCGGGGAGTCAGACGGGACGCACCGGGTCCGAAAGGTATCAGGAGACTCCTTGTCCTCCGTCTCCCATGCCGACTCCTCCGAGGAGGAGTTTAGCGGCTCCGGCCGTGTGGGCCTCGATGTCACCCGCCCTGACGCCGAGGGCACCAGCGTCGATGACCTCGGCCCCGCACGGGAGGTCGATGGAGACTTTGGCTGAGGATCGACTTGAGACTTGATGGACTCGAGGATTGGCTCGGCCTCCGGGGTCGACTTAGATATCGAGGTCCCGGTGGTCGGGGGCAGATGCACCGATCAGACTGGCAATCAGTACCCGCTGCTGCTCTATGAAGGCAGCCAGGCTGCTCTCCAGGGCCGTCAACCTGAAACCAAGCTCAGGAGACTCCGCAGGCCCCGACTCGGGCCCCGACGTCGGTTCTCCCGGAGGAGAGTCAACGAGGACAACCGAAGTTACCTGACTCGGGGACTCCGGCTCCAGGCGAGGTAGTTTGGTCGGCCGTTCCGACTCCGAGAGCCCGGGACGGCGGTCAGGGCTTCGCGACCTGGCCCTCGAGGATCCAGGAGCCTCCACTGACGCCGCCCTCGGGAGCTTCTTCTTTTGTGCTTCCGGGCGGGAGACCCCCTCTCAGAGGACCCATGACGGCACTCGGGGTCAGGCTCCCGAGATGTCGAGGCCTCTGACGAAGTACGGGCCCGGCCGGACGCCGACTCTGAAAAATTTCTTTCACGCAGATGCTGACGGCTCCGAAGCGCCTTCGATGACATTTTGCCACACGGGCCACAGACTAGTGGGTCATGGTCGGGCCCGAGGCATAGGAGGCAGCAGTCTTGTTTGTCGGTGAGAGATATACGTTTCTTACACCGATCACATTTTTTGAACCCACTGGCAGCCAATGGGGGAAAAAGGGCCCCTGCAAGGTCAAAAGACAGGGCTGCCAGTGAAAATAACAGAAAAAGCGCGAACAATAGTCACAAAGGACAAAAAACGAAAAAGAAGTTCCGGACTCGATACCGGTGTACCGAGCCAAGGCGGGATGGGGAACCGGCATCGAACCGGATAAAGAGACGTGAAAAATCGCATTAAAAAAATCTACTTTTCCCGGGTGACACGAACTACATCCGTTGGGCTCCGCGGAAAAAGAAAGACTGAGCAAGATGGCACCCTTGGGTGGGAAGGGGACCGTGCATGCACGCTGCATTCCCAAAAGCTTTCTTTGAAAGCTGGGGAAATGCTCCGCATGAGGGCTCCGCCGGCGCCAACGTCACCCATATGTGAGGACTGACTTCCTGCTTGGTCCTGGAGAAGTTATGTGCTGTGACATGGTCTTGAAGAGAGTGTCCAGTCTGTGAGTAAGCAAAAGATATGCAGTCTGCAATCCAGTTAGAAAGAGTTCTCTTAGAAACTGGAAAACCCAGATGGCTCTGGTCAAAAGAGACAAACAGCAGAGAGGATCCTTGGTGTGGTTGATATAGAAGGCAAGTGCTTTCATGCAATCAAGATTATGTAGTTTTACATCAGCAGGGGGAGCTGTGGAGCTTGGGGAAGAAAGTCGGTAGTGAAATGGACTGGTTGAAGTGGAAAGGAGTAACAACTTTTGGTAAAAATTTAGGATGTGTTTGTAGGTCAACTTTGTCCTGGTGAAACCTGGTATATGAAGCACAATCCACCAATGCTTGGAGTTCACCTAATCTTCAGGCTGAAGTCAAGGCTACTAGAAAAAAGACTTTCCATGTTAAAAACTTTAAAGTCAAAGGGTCAAAGGAAGGTCACATTAGATGCGCCAATACCACATTGAGATCCCATGCCGTGGCTGGTGGGCGAAGGGGTGGTTTAGTTAAGAGAAGACCTCTCATAAATCTTGAGACCAATGGGTGCAAGGACACCTGGCGGTTGTCCAAAGTTTGGTGAGATGCCGATATGGTAGATAGATATACTCAAACCGAGTTAGTTTTTAGGCCTGATGAAGACATGTGGAGGAGGTACTATAGAAGTTCTGGAACTGGACATGTAAAGGGATCTAGGGCTCTTTGTGAGAACCAGAGTGAGAATCTCCACCACTTAAAGGCATAAGACCGCTTAGTGGAATTTATTTATTTACAATTTCTTATATACCGCACTATTCGGCATCAGCGCGGTTTACATGGAAAAGAAAAATCAGACAGGATACATATGCCTGAGTTTACAATTAACAGGACAGCAAAACTTGGATAACCAAGGGTAACTATTTACACACTAGAGTCTCAGAATAAATGTAACATGTGATTCAATGGTCAAGGACACCTTGATAAGTGTGTTCTCCTGGCTGACTAGGTGCGTTGGTGTAGCTACAAATATTTGAGTGGGGATGTGATTCAGTGTTCTCTGGGAAGTACTTGAGGAAACGATAGCGTTTGAGGGCCTTTCTAAACTGAGTTAGGTTAGTGATTGCTCTGATGTTTGTTGGTAAGGCATTCCAGTGTCTTGGGGCACAGAGTCTGAAAGCCTTATTTGCTGTTGTCACAGTGCATCTTGTTAATTCTCTCAGAATCGTTAGCGTATTTATTGCTGTGGATCTTCTTGATCTATTAGGGGCTATGATTTGGATGAGGTTGGTTAGTGAGGAGGAGGAGAGACTATTGACCGTTTTGAATGTCAGTAAAGCACAGTTACTTACCTGTAACAGGTGATCTCTGGGAACAGCAGGAATTAGTCCTCACATATGGGTACGTCGGTACCGACGGAGCCTGCGCAGGAAAGCTCCCCAGCTTCCCAGAAAGGAAAGCTTTTGGGGCCTCCCACAGCGCATGCGCGCTGCCTTCCCGCCTTCCTGACCAACTCTCCTCAGTTCGAGTTTCAAGCTGAGACAATAGAGAGAGGAAAGGAAAGAGAGAGAGATAGATACAACTCCTAGGGGAGGTGGGTGGGTTGTGAGGACTAATTCCTGCTGTTCCCAGAGATCACCTGTTACAGGTAAGTAACTGTGCTAACTCCAGGAACAAGCAGGAATAAGTCCTCACATATGGGGACTCCCTAGCTAAGATGCCCGGGAGATCCCCCCTAAGGGTATGAGACCCTGAAGGGTTCCTCGTCTTCCTATGGATCTCAGGCATCCATTATGGGAAGGTGGGCAGGAGTTGTTCAAGAATGGAACAGGTGTCTGAGGACAGCCTGACCAAACAAGGCATCCCGGTGGGAGTCCTTGTCCATACAGTAATGGGCTGTGAAGGTATGAACCGAGGCCCAGGTGGCTGCTCGACAGATCTGATCGATGGACACAGAATGAAGATGAGCCATAGAGGTGGCCATGGCTCTCACATTGTGAGCTGTGACATGGCCCTCCAGAGAAAGGTTCTTACTCTGGTAAGCAAAAGAAATACACTGAGCAATCCAATTGGACAGTGTTCTTTTAGAGACTGGAAGTCCTAAATGAGAAGGATCAAAAGCAACAAAAAGCTGGGAAGACTTTCTATGTTGCTGTGTCCTGTGTAAGTAAAAAGCAAGAGCTCTTTTACAATCTAGAGTATGAAGGTTCCTCTCTGCACTGGATGCATGAAGAGCTGGAAAAAAGACAGGTAGGTATACCTCTTGATTAAGATGAAAAGGTGAGACCACTTTAGGCATAAAGTGAGGATTTGTCCTAAGGACTACCTTATCATGATGGAACCTTGTATAAGGCGGATTAGCCACTAAGGCCTGCAGTTCACTGATACGGCGAGCTGAGGTGACTGCAATAAGGAAAATAACCTTCCAGGAAAGAAATTTCAAGGAGGTGGTGGCTAAGGGTTCAAAAGGTGGCTTCATAAGCTGACCAAGAACCAAGTTTAAATCCCATGCTACCGGAGGAGGTCTAATGGGAGGTTTAGTTAAAGTTAGGCCTCTCATGAATCTTGCGATAAGAGGATGACAGGAGACAGGTTGTCCATTGAGAGGTTTAAGAGATGCTGAGATAGCACTCAAATGGACCCGTACTGAATTCGTTTTGAGTCCTGCATTGGAGAGATGCAGGAGATATTCCAATAGAGAATTCAAGGGAAGTGCTAGAGGGTCAAGAGCCTTTTGAGCACACCAAATGGAAAATCTTTTCCATTTAAAAGCGTAAGAATGCCTAGTGGAAGGTTTCCTAGAGGCATGGAGGATATCCTTCACTTGTTGAGAAAGATTGAAGTCTTGAAGGTCTAGGCCTTCAGTAACCAAGCTCTGAGGTGAAGGGACTTGGGGTTTGGGTGCCACAAAGTCCCTTCCTCCTGAGACAGGAGGTCTGGAGCAGCTCCCAAGTCCAGGGAGGGGGCTTGGGAAAGATGCAGAAGTAGAGGGTACCACACTTGGCGTGGCAAGCGTGGAGCTATGAGGATCATAGATCCTTGATCCCTCTGAAGTTTGAACAGAGTCTTGGGAATCAAAGGAATGGGTGGAAAGGCATACAGGAAGCCCTGACCCCAATGAAGGAGGAAGGCATCCTTGGCCTGAGTTCCCTGACACGGAATTCTGGAACAGAACCGGGGAAGTTTGGCATTCCACGGACTTGCAAAGAGGTCTATGTCCGGGGTTCCCCATTTCTGAAAGATTCTGAGTACCTGATCCATGTGCAGGGACCATTCGTGTGGAAGCAGAACTCGACTGAGTCTGTCTGCCCAAGAGGTTTGGATTCCTGGGAGATATACTGCCAGGAGATGGATTTGATGCTCTCTGGCGAAGGCCCATAATCTTAGAGCTTCGTTGCAAAGCGACAGAGAGCCAGTCCCTCCTTGTTTGTTTATGTAAAACATGGCTACTTGATTGTCCGTATGAATAAGGACTGTCATGTTGTGGAGGAGGGTATGAAAAACTTTGAGAGCTAGAAAAATCGCTCAAGTTCCAGATGGTTGATATGAAGGGTGGTCTCCTGTGGAGACCAAGTGCCCTGAGTGGAGAGGTCCTGAAGATGAGCTCCCCAACCTGCTTGGGAGGCATCTGTTGTGAGGGTTGCTTGGGGCAACAGTGGTTGGAAGGGAGCCTCCAACAACAGATTTTGAGTGGATATCCACCATTGGAGAGACCAAAAGAGACGTTTGGAGGTTGCTATTTGGTCTGAGAGAGCTCCTGATGCTTGAGTCCACTGGGTGGACAAAGTCCATTGAGCTGCTCTCATATGCAGGCGAGCATAAGGCACCACATGTACCGTGGAGGCCATGTGGCCTAGTAAGCTGTAGCATCTCCCTGGCAGTCAAGTGGCTTCTGGACTGAGTCTGGGAGGCTAAGTGCACTAGACGTTGGCAACGGGCCTGAGGGAGGTAGGCCCTTGCAGTGGTGGTATCTAACCAGGCCCCTATGAATTCCAGGGATTGAGTAGGGGTGAGTTGAGACTTTGGCAGATTGATCACAAGTCCCAGATACTGCAGAATGCGTCTGGTGCGGTCCAGGGAAGTCTGGGCTTCGGACTGAGATGGAGCTCGGATGAGCCAGTCGTCCAGGTATGGGAAGACAAAAATTCCCAGGGTGCGTAGAAATGCAGCCACTATTGCCATGCATTTGGTGAACACTCTTGGAGCAGAGGCTAGACCGAAGGGAAGTACCCTGTATTGGAAATGTTTTCCCTGGAACAGAAACCGTAGGAATTTTCTGTGGGATGGATGGATGAGTATATGTGTGTACGCATCCTTGAGATCTAGAGAACAAAGCCAATCCTGACTCTGCAGGTATGGAAGGAGAGTACTTAGAGAAAGCATTTTGAATTTCTCCTTGCATAGGAATTTGTTCAATTCTCTGAGATCTAGAATGGGTCTGTATCCCCCTGTTTTCTTTGGAATAAGAAAATAAGGGGAGTAAAACCCTGACCCCTGTTGAAGAAGAGGAACCTCTTCTATTGCCCTTTGGGCAAGAAGGATGGTCACCTCCTGACCCAAAAGGTCCACGAGGGATGGGGGAGAATTGAAACGTCTCACCATGGTATGGGGAGGAAGGCTGGAGAAATGTAGTTTGTAGCCCTCTCTGATGATGGAGAGGGTCCACTGTTCTGATGTGATTTGCTCCCATCTGGGAGCAAAATGAGTTAACCTTCCTGGAATGGTGAGAAGCTCTGGTTGTTGTAGAGCCAGAAAGGTTAAGTTCTCTAGTATTAAGTCAGAAACCCTGAGGGGGTTGGGACTGCTGGGCTGTAGCAGTCCCTGCAGGTTTTGCCCTGGCCTGTTTAGATTGCTGACGCTTAGGAGCAAAGCGAGTTGTAGAAGATTGTTGGCCAGTATTTGTAGAAAATCTGGCCTTCTTATAGAAAGGCTTCTTAAAAGATTTTTTCTTGGCAGGGGTAGAGGTATACTTAGAAAGTCTATCTAAAGCAGCATTTTCTGAGTCCATTTGAGTGGCTTTGATTTGCCACTCTTTTCCAAACAGATTCTCACCTGTACAGGGCAGATTTCCCAAGCCATCCTGGACCCAGGGTTCTAGGTCAGAAGCCTGGAGCCAAGCAATTCTGCGAGCAGCTATAGCAATGCCTGAGGCTCTGCTAGCACCTTCAAAGGAGTCAAAAGCTGCTCTGTTGGAAAATTTTGAAACATCTTGGGTATGCTTTAGCAAAAGAAGGAACTCCTCCTGTCTATCCTCTGGGATAAAAGGGAGAAAATTGCGCAGCTTTAGTGCAATCTCCTTCAGGAACATGCCCATATAAAGGCTGTATGAATTGATTCTGGCAATAAGCATACTGGCTTGGAAGAGTTTCCTACCAAAAGCATCCAAAGTCCTACATTCTCTTCCTGGAGGAGAAGAAGAGTGTCTTTTGGTACTCTTTATCCTTTTCATAGCTGACTGCACCACAACAGAGTGGTGAGGGAGCTGAGTTTTTTGAAAACCAGGAGAAGGAGGGACACGATACATGGTGTCCAAACGATGAGAATGTGGAGATAGAATGAGAGGAGTCTCCCATAAGTCCATCATATGTTCTTGAAGAATTTCATGAATGGGCAAGGTGACTGCCTCTTTGGGAACCTTAGGGTATCCTAAAATATCTAATTTCTTTGCTCTAGGTTCTTTTTCAGAGGTTACTGAAATAGAGAGTCCTTTAGCTACTTCAATGATGAAGTCTTGAAAAGACAAATCCTCTGGAGGAGACATTCTCCTCTTTGGAGAAGAGGGCTCCTCAGGAAGAGTAAGAGATACTTCAGGAGAGTCATCTGATGAATCGGAATCATCAGAAGACTCGAAGTATCGTCTGTTGGCTTCCAGGGATCGATAAGCGTATCGACCGGTATCCACATCGGGCGTACCCGGAACCGGATCGGTATCGGGAAAAACCCCGGAACCGGGAACTGGTATCCTGGTTGATGTGGATGCCCTGGGTACCGGCATCGGTTGTGGTACCAGAACCGGAATCGGTACCGCTCGCTGCGGTACCGTGGGCGTCGCAGCCTTAATAAAAGCCATTATGGCTTGCTGCATGGATTGAACAGTATGATCCATAGACGCCACGACTGTCTGGATGTCGGTACCGGAAGAGTGTGCCGGTACCCCAGAGCAGTCCAACAGGTGATCGGTCGAGGCCGTGCCATCGATGTCAACCTGTAACCCCATAGGAAGAGCTTTGGAAGCCGGAGCTTCCCGCCGGGGTTGTTTGGCTGGGGCAGGGTCCTCAGGGTCAAGCCCAGGGGCATCTCGATACTTAGAGGGAGATTTGCCCTTTGAGGACCTGCCAGAAGAAGGTTTGGTTACCTGAGATCCATCAGGAGAGGAAGACCTGGAGGATGTCGATGCTGGAGTATCTGTGGAAAACAGCATATGAAACTTGGCTGCCCGGTTTTGTAAGACACGTTTATACATCAGAGAACAGGACTGGCAATCCGGAATGGAGTGGTCAGGCCCCAAACATTTAAGACACCATTCATGGGTGTCGGTAACTGAGATGGTACCGCTACACTTGGTGCATTTTTTAAAACCAGAGGCTGGTTTCTCCATGAGGGAGAATTTTCTCTAGGCCTAGAGGCCTAAAGAGGAAATACACCAAGTGGGGAAAAGAAGATTTTTTTTTTATTTTTTTTTAAAGTAAAGAAAAAGACCGGCGGTACCGGTCCGGAGTCGGGGAAGGCAGACACGCGGCCAAAGAAACAAATTAAAATAAGAACTTCTTCAGCGGTGACAGGAACACGACCTGCTGGCTCCGCGGAAAAAGAAGAACTGAGGAGAGTTGGTCAGGAAGGCGGGAAGGCAGCGCGCATGCGCTGTGGGAGGCCCCAAAAGCTTTCCTTTCTGGGAAGCTGGGGAGCTTTCCCGCGCAGGCTCCGTCGGTACCGACGTACCCATATGTGAGGACTTATTCCTGTTTGTTCCTGGAGATCACTGTCTTGAAGATGATCCTGGCCTGTATAGGAAGCCAGTGTAACTGTTTCAGAAGGGGCGTTACATGGTCTCTCCTAGATGCACCATGAAGAACCCTCGCTGCACTATTCATTGCGAGCTGTACAGGGTTCAAGGTGGATTGGGGGAGTCCTTGTAATATGGCATTGGCGTAATCAAAATGAGGTATGATCAGAGCCTGGTAAATTGTACGGAAATCCCCTGGTTCAAGCAAGGGGCATAGATGTCTGAGTGAACGGATCTTGTAATAGATAGCTCTTACAGTGTTAGCTATGTGTGCCTTCATGTCAAGGTTTTGATCCAATGTAACACCCAGGTACCGTATTGTGGGTTTTGCTTGTAGATCGGCTTCTTTCACTTTCAAGTATTGTGGTGGGCTGAAATTTGGGTTCCTTGTAATGAAGAGCACCTCGGTCTTCTTATGCTGAATTCGGAGGTTTTGTGACAGGAGCCATTCCGATATGGCGTTGAAGCAATTGGTCAAAGGGGAGAGGTCCAATTTATCTATGGAGAACGGCATATAGAGCAGGACATCGTCAGCGTATATCATGCAACTGACATTGAAAGACCGGATGATATTACAAATGGGTTGCATATATATGTTGAACATCAAGGCAGAGAGGGAGGATCCCTGTGGAACACCCTGGCCTTGATGAAACGGTTCTGATGTTGCTCCCCCGGATCGTACATGCTGCCATCTTCTGGACAAGTATGATCTGCACCATTCAAGTGCTGTTCCGCAGATGCCTTTCTCTTTTAGCCGCCCTAGGAGAAGCTCATGGTTTAATTAGTCGAAAGCTGCGGCAATGTCTAGGAAAATGAGCGCAAACCCCTAACGGATGTTGTCGACACCAGTAATTATATTATTGAAAAGGGTGGTAAGGAGTGTTTCCACTCCATGAGACTCCCTGAATCCATGTTGGCATGGGTCCAGTGGAGCAGCAGAATCAATGTGGTCTTGTAACTGTCTTTGCACTTCTTTCTCGATTAACTTTGCGAGAAAAGGTATACTTGAAATGGGTCTGTAAGAGTCAACCTTTTGGGGATCTAGCTTGCTATTTTTTAGAAGCGGTCTGATAGATGTGTGCTTGAGGGCAGAAGGGAAAGAACCAGTTGTGAAAGATAGGTTCATTATCCTGGTTATTACTGGACTGAAATCACTGCGCAGTTCCTTTATCCAGAAAGCTGGGCAAGGATCTGTTTGCGCAGTAGTGGTATTGATGGTCATGATCGTGTCTTCGATGAGCCTCTTGGCAGGTATAGAGAAAGAAGATAAAATTAGACTTACCTGCTAATTGTAGTTCCTGAAGGAACTCCAGTCTAGTCCAGGAAACTCTGGGGTTGTCATCCTCTTCCAGCAGCTTGGAGACTGATACACGTCATTCTTTGATGACACTGGTATAAGGACACAGGCACCGCCTCCTCACACTCCAGTAACTTATTGACAAAGTAAACTCACCGGAGCAACAATTAAGTTAGAACCTACACCTAAAACTCGTGCTATCTAACCATATAACCATAAAAATATAAGTTGAACAACTACGGTGTCTGATTTTAAACTGCTACGGCTGTTGCTTCCCTTCCAGAAAGAAAAAAATCCCTTAGCCTATCAATATCCCCAAAGGCAAAATTCGCCCCCTGAGCCGGAAGCTCTACAGTTTCCTGTGATCTCTTACCTGTGAAATCTTCTGCTTCAGGCTCCAATCCTCTTAACGGACCGGGACGGGATCCGGGACTAGACTGGAGTTCCTTCAGGAACTACAATTAGCAGGTAAGTCTAATTTAATCTTCCTTAGCGTCCCTCCAGTCTAGTGCCGGAAACTCTGGGGATGTAACAGAGCAGTAAAAGAACTCAATGGGCGGGACCTGCTAGACCAGCCTAAAGCACCGCTGACCCAAAACAGGTATCTTTTGCCGCCTGAATATCCAATCGATAATGCTTGACAAAGGAATTTAAAGACGACCACATCGCCGCCTTGCACATTTCTACTGCCGGAACCAAACTGTATTCTGCCCAAGACGCCACCTGCGCTCTAGTTGAATGCGCTCTTAAGCCATGCGGCACCAGCTTACCCTTCAAGAGATAAGCTGACGCTATTGCCTCTTTTATCCATCTAGCAATTGACGCCTTAGACACTGCTTCCCCTTTGCGAGGACCTCCGAACAACACAAACAATCTATCTGATTTTCTGAACTCCAGCGTCCTACTGAGGTACCTTTTCAAGGCCCTGCGAACATCTAAAAGATGCAACTGTGGGTTAGAAGAACCCTCAGAAGATGTACGGAACACCAGCAGAGATACTACCTGATTCACGTGAAAGGGAGACACTACCTTCGGCAAAAAGGACGGTACCGGTCTTAAGACTACCTTTGACTCATAAAAGGACAGAAACGGCTCCTTACAAGACAATGCCTGTAACTCCGAAATTCTCCTCGCAGATGCAATGGCCACCAAGAATACTACCTTCAGAGTGAGATCTTTCAAAGTTGCTTTTGCCAACGGCCGTCTACCCAACGCTGCCAATACCAATTGCAGATCCCAAGAGGGAACCATTTGCCTGCAAGGTGGCCTCAAAAGGCCCACTGCCCTCAAAAATCGCTTCACATCTGGATGGGTGCCAAGCGCTTGACCCTTGATCTTCCCTCTATAACAGGAAAGCACTGCCAATTGCACTCGTAATGAAGCGGCCGCTAAACCCTTATGAAAACCCTCCTGCAAGAACGCCAACACCTGCGGCACGGAGGCTCGTAGGGCTTCACAACTCCTATCCATACACCAAGCTTCAAAAATGCGCCACACGCAAACATATGCCAGAGAAGTAGACCTTCTGCGAGCTTTCAACAAAGTCGCAACCACCTCCTCCGAATATCTGCTAGCTCTTAATCTCGCCCTTTCAAGAGCCATGCTGTAAGCGAGAATCGAGCTACCTAAGGCATTAACAACGGACCTTGCCTCAACAGATCCTTTCTGACTGGTAGCCTCCATGGCTTTCCCACTACCAGTCTCTTGAGATCCGCATACCAAGGCCTTCTCAGCCAATCTGGCGCTATCAGTATCACCAACCCTCTGTGGCGTTCGATGCGCCGCACTACCCGGCTTATTAACACCCAGGGAGGAAACACATACAGAAGCTGATCCATTGGCCAATCTTGAATGAGAGCATCCAGCCCCTCTGACATCGGCTCCCTGCGCTTGCTGAAGAACCGATCTACTTTCGCTGACTTGAATGTTGCCATGAGATCTATTATGGGCGTTCCCCAGCGCCAAACTATCTCGTCGTAAACTTCCGGATGAAGCGTCTACTCCCTGGGATCTACTCTTACTCGACTCAAGAAATCGGCCGCTACATTGTCCACCACTGCTACATGTGCTGCCAACAGAGCCGGAAGGTTTCGCTCGACCCATTGGAATAACTGGTCGGCTTTGGCCTCTAAGGGAGCACTGCTGGTGCCCCCCTGTCTGTTGATGTAGGCTACGGCGGTCGCGTTGCCCGAAAACACTCTGATCGCTGTCCCCCTTAGGAACCGCTGAAACTCCAGCAGCGTCAACCCCACTGCTCGAAGTTCTAACCTGTTGATAGACCAAGATTTCTCCTGAATTGTCCACTGACTTTGCGCGAATCTCCCCTGAAAATGCACTCCCCACCCCAGGAGACTTGCATCCGTAGTCAGGGGAACCCACATCGGCGTGTCTAAGGGCATGCCCTTTGCTAAGGATTACGGAAGCAACCACCACTGCAACACTTCCCGCGTCGCCTCCGGACAGAGAAGCCTCTGGGATAACGGATCTGATTGGTGAGACCACCTTCTGAGCAATGCTCTCTGCAAGGGCCTCATATGCGCTCTCGCCCAGGGTACTAAGTCGATCGTCGCCGCCATTGTTCCTAGCAGCTGCAAGTAATGCCACGCTGTGGGACGCGGCCTGTCTATAAACCGTCGAAGCAACCTTTGTAAGGCCACCGCCCGATGCCGCGGGAGAAAGACCTTGCCTGCCCTGGTATTGAACCGTGCTCCCAAGTACTCTAGGTCCTGAGAAGGCAACAAACTGCTCTTGGCCACATTGACTACCCAACCTAAGCTCTGAAGACAGCTGACCACCTTGGCCGTAGCCTCCTCGCTGTCCAACTTGGACTTTGCCCGAATCAACCAGTCATCCAGATACGGATGAACCAGAACACCCTCCTTCCTCAGCTGCGCTGCTACGACCACCATGACCTTCGTAAAGGTCCTTGGCGCCGTTGCAAGACCAAAGGGCAGCACTCGAAACTGAAAATGCCCCACTGGCACCGCAAACCTGAGGAACCGTTGATGCTCCTGTTGAATCGGAATGTGCAGATATGCCTCGGACAAATCGAGGGAAGTAAGAAACTCTCCTTTTCTGACCGCAAGAATGACCGATATGAAAATGGGAAACCCTGAGACACTTGTTTACCCTTTTTAGGTCGAGAATTGGTCGATACGCCCCTTCTTTCTTCGGAACCACAAAAAAAATGGAGTATCGACTTAACCCGCATTGGTCTCGAGGCACCGGCACTACCACTTTGAGATCTAACAACCTGTTCAAGGTCTGCCTGACTGACTCGCGTTTGCGAGGTGCCTTGCAAGGGGACTGAACAAAGGCGTCGGTCACCGGTTTCCAAAATTCTAATGCATAGCCTTCCCAAATCACCTCTAACACCCACTGATCTGACGTAATCTTGACCCAGGCAGCGTAAAACTCCTGTAGACGACCGCCAACCGCTACTTCCACCTGGGCCACCCTGATTTCATTGCGGCTTTTTGGTACCCGAAGTGGCGGAAGCAAACCCTCTGCTAGCCCCTCGGAACACCCGAAAACCTTGGCTTCTATAGGGAAAATGTCCTCTCTGGCTCTGCGTGAACCTGGGGGAACGAAAACGACGAAAATCCCTCTGTGGCAGCCTTGCCAATGACGGAAATTTCTCTTGCTTCTGCTTATCCTCCAGAAGCCGTCCGCCCTTGGATTCTCCCAGATCCTTAACTATCTTTTCCAAATTTTCTCCAAACAGTAGCTATCCCTTAAAGGGGAGCTTACTTAATCGTGCCTTAGAGAAACCATCCGCCGCCCAATATACCTCCTGGCTGCCACTGACGAAGCCATACTATTCGATAGCCCCCTTATAAGATCATAATAAATATCTGCCAGATACACCATTCCGGACTCCAAACGAGCTGCCTCACCAACAGAGTCCTCAGCCCGCTCTCCCTGGACTCTTTGAGCCCAACTTAAACACGCTCTTGCCACCCAAACCCCACAAATAGCTGCTTGAATGGACAGAGCATTAACCTCAAAAACTTGCCTTAACAACGCATCAAGCTTTCTGTCTTGAGTATCCTTAAGAGCTGCACTCCCTTGAACCGGAATGGTCATATTTTTGGTTACAGCAGATACCGCCGCATCCACTTTTGGTGGCTTAAAAAGCTACTTATCTTGCTCCACTAGTGGATACAGACGAGACATTAACCTAGAGCCTTTGAGTGTCGACTCCGGCATGTCCCACTCACCTTGGATCATCTCCTTTATAACTCTATGCATAGGAAAAGCTTTTTGCGTCTTTCGAAAGGCTTGCAAGAGCGGGTTCTCTAATGCAGCCTCCTCCACCGGCGCGGATGCCGGCATATTAAGCGTCTTCAAAGTCTCTGAAATCAGTGCCGGCAAATCTTCCCTCTGAAAAATGCGCACTACTCTAGCCTGATCTTCTTGCTCTGTAATCTCTCCTTCTTCCAACTCGTCGTTCATCTCTGGATCGTGCTCATCTTCAGTGCGCAAATCCACAGAAAACTCTGACTGCCCCTGTCTATCTATCTCCATTCGAGCTCATTTAAGTCCTAAGGCCGAAGGCGCCACTGACAGAGGAGTCCCTGGCCTCTTGAGCCCCAAATCTCCCCCTATGGGACCCAAGGCCGCGGAAGAAGCTTCTTTAGGAGCTTCGCCGAACGCCCTCTGAATAAGAGCCACAAAGTCTGGCGAAAAAATGGACGCCAAGTCACCAGTCAAGGGTGTCTGAGCCCGTGGCACATCAGGAGCCGAAGAAGTACCCGGCACTGGCTCCACCGAATCCAACAGAGGAGACAGGGGCCGCTGAGTAATCACCTCCCGCTCTTCTGTCGAATCCAAGCGCTGCTGCTCCATTGTTGAAGCCTGACTACAGCTTCTACAAATGCCTGCCTCCGACACCACAGACCTTTTCACCCCGCAGAGCAAACATAAGGTCTTAGCAGGCATATTAACCGTTTTTTACCCTTATCCAAGTCTTAAAAAATTGGCAGAACTGATCCAGACGTGAAAGGGACCTCCCAACTAACCTGAAGCATTAGCCTCTTCTTTTTTTTTTCAAACTAACAGAAAGGAAAGCAGGGTCTGACCTGAATCATGCTGTTAAAATTCTCTCCTTCCTACGCGGGTTTGTTTCCCCGACCTCGCTGCCGGCGTTTCCCGCTCAAAACGGGACACGGCGTGAGGCTGCTGCTTACTCGGGCCTAGATTCAGCTAATTACGTCCCCGCATCAGCCCGTCGAAACCAGGCAGCCAGAACAACTTACCTGACTGCCGGGAACCGGCTAAGCACCCCCTTTTACAGAAGAGTGCTTCTAAATAACACCGTGTCAAGTTCTCCTCCAGCACTGCTTTGGAAAAGAGAATCAGCAGGGAACTGAGCTGTCGCGGCTCCTGCTTGCCTTCCCCCACAAGCGCATACAGGTAAAGCTTCTGTGTGGCGCTGGAGGAGGCAATCTACAAGGTCGGAGATTACTCCGGACTTCCCCTGGGCTCTGAATCTGCCTGCCCTCAGCTCGGCCCCAGGAAGTGAGGCCCTCGGCCGCCAAAATTTAAAGCGGTATACCTCACAATTAAAACATTTGTAAAATAACCGAATTCAAAAGAAACTAAAATAATACCCAATTTGCCAGGTAATATAATAAAACCCTCAAAACAAATTAAATAAGATTAATGTCCTTAATTGTTACTCTAGTGAGCCAGAAACTCTGGCTCACATCCTCCAGCTGCTTGGAGACTGATATAACTGGAGTGTGAGGAGGCGGTGCCTGTGTCCTTATACTAGTGTCATCAAAGAATGACGTGTATCAGTCTCCAAGCTGCTGGAAGAGGATGACAACCCCAGAGTTTCTGGGACTAGACTGGAGGGATGCTAAGGAAGTTAGAGATGTTGGGCACTCTTGGTCTGTGGAAGCCACCTCTATTGAAGGTTTATTTGTCTGACATAACTTGGATTGTAGGTAAACGGCAAACTCCTGAGGATGGATTTCACATTGGTGTTCAGGGGCTGGTTCCTTGGATAGAGTCTTTACTAAGTTAAACAGATCATGAGGTTTGTTTAACGAGCGCTTCAGGGTGTCTGTGTGGTACTGTTTCATCTTCTCTGTGATAGCTTTGTGGTGGGGACGGTTTAGCTGATAGATGTATGCTGTCTGGTCTCCAATGGAGTGTGACCGACACCAGCGTTTCTCAAGCTTCCGTAATCGGGTGAGTGATGATCTCAGTTCCGCTGTGTACCATGGGGCTGTAGCTCTTTTCCTTGGTGTCCTGTTAGGTGTTGGTCGTAGAGCTATCTCACTGAGACTACTGTTCCAGCGAGTGATCAGTTCTTCAAGATTTAGGGTGGTCTCGTTAAGGAGCGAGCGCATTTCAGTAAGGATAAGATCTCTATTGAAAGGACGGAAACTTCTAGCAGGTAGTCTAGAGGTCTTGCTTGGTACTCTGTTGATCTTTGATTGGTTGTCGTGTGTGGGAATCTGGAAGATGATGAGTTTGTGGTCTGACCATGGTACAGTAGTTATGGACATCGCGGTGTCGTGGGATTGGTCACAAACTGCAGGGCAAATACAAGGTCTAGTGTATTTCCCTTCACATGAGTAGGTTCATTAACTAATTGTTTGTATCCTAGGATCTCGAGAGCTTCAAGAAAGGCCGATGATTGGTTATCTTGAAGCGCTGGCAGGTTAAAGTCCCCTAGGATCCAACTTGGAGTATTAGGATTCTGGATGCTGGATGCAAGGTTTATTATAGTTGGGAGGTCATCCGGGGAGGCTGAAGGAGCTCTATACAGCAGGTTTATAGAGCAGAGCTTGTTGGAAATGGAGACTGTCTCCAGGTGGTTTGTGCTAGTGGAGTTGTCCATCTGGAAATGGAGGTCTGTCCTGGTAAGGATGAGCACTCCACCTCCTCTTTTGTTTTGCCTATGGCTAGTAAACACTGTGAAATTTAAGGGGAGGAGCTGGTTGAGTGTGACATTGTCTTCAGGGGATAGCCATGTTTCGGTAACCATGAGAATATCGAGGTTATGGAGGGATATTATGTCTGCAATCACTGGCCACTTCTTACGGATTGAGCGGGCATTGATTAGGGCACATTTTAGGCTTTGTGGGTAGAGGCTTTTATCCTGTTTAGCTTTCATAGAGTGCTGGGAGTGTAATGTGTAATAGATGGGAGTGGTGTGAGCGAGGGTCCCAATTAGCGCTGTGATGGGATGTACCTGCCCATCTTTTCCCATGGCTCCGTAGGATTGGGATCTGATTGTATTCAGGGGCTAGGGCTAGAGAGTTTGGGAGCCAACTAGTGAAGAGGAAGTAAAAGCCAACTATGGTGAAGATAGGGGGCCCCATCCTGATAACACTTAGGTGCTGTAATGAAAGATAATGAACTGGCTAGAGTGTAGTAGAGAATTCGGAAGGCTACTAGTAGGTTGGTTACCGTTGTAAGGACATACAGGCAATCTGTAAACAGGGTAGCTCACTGCTCATGTAGCAAGGTATATTAGACCTGTACAATATGTTCTGACAATCAGGCTAAACAAAAGAGTGCAGGAGTCATGAACAGGCAATAAGAACTTCAGAATGGCTAGCTAGTTGATAGGAGTGATGGGTCATTCAGAATATACAATGCAATCTACAACGCTAATTGCTAGCATTATGAGGCAGAGTATATAAGCAGTGTAATCAATGTTACCAGTTTGTTGGCTAGTCCATAGCACTTCTTGATGAACCGTGCTTGTTGAGCGTTGATGGCGGGTCCAGGAGCGCCGTTGTACGAAAAGATGGTTGATATTCACTGTCTCTGCAAATTTAAGGAACTGCTGCGCGTCACTGAGGTTGGCACAGAGGATCGTGATTGGAGGGTGTCAATGGTGATGCCTGAAGAGCTTCCTTAAGGGTCAGTGCATCCAGTTGCTGCTGGGGGTAGTTACATCAGAGGCTGCATACGAGGCGTTAGGAGGTGGCCGCGACCACGGCCCCTGCCAAAGGGCCCTCTGACGAGGCCCTTAGGCATGGGCCAGCAAGGCACGGGCATGCCCAATCGGCGCTCCTCTTAAGGCCGACTGCTGGCTGTCCCAATTGGGCAGTGCTTCCAGGTGGGGGTGGTCTGGTGCTCCGGCCCATTCGATCCCCGCAGGGAGAGCTGCTGGAGGGCCGGAGAGATGGACAGAGTAGTTACTCACCTGTAACAGGTGTTCTCCAGGAGCAGCAGGAATCAGTCCTCACATATGGGTGTCATCGATGCCGATGAAGCCCCAGCGGAGCATTTCCCCAGATTTCCATGAAAGCCTTTGCGAATGCAGGCACGCATGCCCGGTTCCCTTCCCGCCTAAAGGTGCCATCTTACCTCAGTCAAATGACATAGCTAAGAACAGCACACAAAAAATGAAAAAATAAACTATGTACAACTGCAACTCCAAGGGGAGGAGGGAGGGTTGTGAGGACTGATTCCTGCTGCTCCTGGAGAACACCTGTTACAGGTGAGTAACTATTCTTTCTCCAGGACCAAGCAGGAAGTCAGTCCTCACATATGGGTGACTCCCTAGCTCTGGGCTACCGAGGAACCCAGGCTGAACAAGAGTACTCCCTCTAGTCTCAGCAGCAAAGAAAGGCTTTTCAAGGACACAACCTCCAACGGTAGCCCAACAGAAGGCAGGAGTTGCCTAAACCTCAAAGAGATTCCGGAGTACTGCCTGGCCAAAAGCATTGTCCCTACCGGACTCCCTCTCCAGACGGTAATGGGCCGCAAAGGTCTGGCTTGAAGACCAAGTTGCAGCCCTGCAGATGTCTACCAAGGGCACAGAGCGGAGATGAGCCACTGAGGCAGCCATTGCCCTGACACGATGGGCCGTGACCCTACCCTGCAAAGGAAGGTCAGCCGCCTTGTAAGCCCAGGTGAAACAGCCAGCCACCCAGATGGACAAGGTACGCTTGGACACAGCCAACCCCAACTTATTGGGGTCAAAGGATACGAAGAGCTGAGTAGCCCTTCTATGCCCCTGCGTACGGTCAAGGTAGAAGGATAAGGCCCTCCTACAGTCCAGGGTATGCAGGACTGCTTCAGCCTGGCTTGCATGAGGCCTAGGGAAGAATGTTGGAAGAACCACCTCCTGATTGAGGTGGAAAGAGGAGACAACCTTTGGGAGGAACTTTGGATGAGTCCTAAGGACTACCCTGTTCCTATAAAACCTAGTGTAAGGCCTATCACAGACCAGGGCCTGAAGCTCACTCACTCGCCTAGCCGAGGTAAGGGCTATCAGGAAGAGTGTCTTCCAGGAGAGGAAGCGCAGTGGACAAGTAGCCATCGGCTCAAAAGGTGGGCGAGTCAGCTGCTGCAAGACCACATTCAGCTCCCACTCAGGGGCAGGAGGACGGAGAGGAGGCTTGAGCAAAAGCAAGCTCCTGAGAAAGCGGGACACCAAGGGGTGACCCGACAGAGAATGTCCCTCCACCAGTGAGTGGTGAGCTGCTAGAGCTGAGAGGTGGACCCGAACAGAATTGGATTTAAGTCCCTGATTTGATAAGTGCAGTAAGTATTGAAGCACCACTGGCACAGTACAGGAGAAAGGATCCTCTGTACGTAGTTGACACCACACAGAAAACCTTTTCCATTTGAGAGCATAGGTTTTCCTAGTGGACTGTTTCCTAGAGGCTAGGACAACCTCCTCAACTTCCTGAGGCAGGCCCCAGGGAGCCAAGACTACCCTTGCAGCCTCCAGGCCATCAAATTGAGAGCTTTGAGATTGGAGTGCAGAAGGGAACCCTGCTCCTGAGAGAGAAGGTCGGGTTGTAACCCCAGAGGCAGTGGGGGATCCACCGCCAGTTGAAGCAGAAGAGGAAACCAAGGCTGTCTCGGCCACCTGGGAGCCACCAGCAGGACCGAGGCCTTGTCCTGAAGAATTTTGAAAAGAGTTCGGGCCACCAAGGGCATGGGAGGAAACGCATACAGGAGGCCCTGAGACCATGGAATCAGAAAAGCATCTGCTGCTATTCTCAGAGGATGCGGTTGCCTGGAGCAGAACTTGGCAGTTGATTGTTCATTGGGCTGGCAAAGAGATCCACTGAAGGGAGACCCCATTTCAGGAAGATCCTCTGAACTACTGAAGGATGCAGCTGCCACTCGTGGGGCTGCAGAATTCTGCTTAACCTGTCGGCCAGGTAGTTGTCCTGGCCTGGGAGGTACACAGCCTTAATAAGCATGTTGTGCTTGAGGGCAAATGAACAAAGGTCCTGAGCCTCCCGACAAAGGATTCTGGACCCAGTCCCGCCCTGTTTGTTTACATAAAACATGGCTACCTGGTTGTCTGTCTGAACTAGGACAGATTGATGAGCCAGGGTAGGAGAGAAAGCTTTGAGTGCTAATCGAATAGCTCTGAGCTCGAGGAGATTGATCTGCTTTGCAGCTTCCCAAGGAGACCACAGGCCCTGGGTGCACTTGCCTAGACAATGAGCTCCTCAGCCCTGCAGGGAGGCGTCTGTGGTCAGTATCACTGTATATCCAGGAATCTGAAAAGGTACCCCCTTTAGAAGATTGGGTGGGTGCAGCCACCAGTTCAGGGAGCTCAGAAATTGTCTGGACACCCTTATCCTGTCTCTGAGGCTGCCTGTGGCTTGTGACCACTGAGTCCGAAGGCTCCACTGAGCAGGCCTCATATGGAGCCTGGCATTGGGGGTCACATGTACTGTCGAAGCCATGTGGCCAAGCAGCCTCAGGCAGAGTCTGGTGGAGACTACTGATCCCCTGAGAAACTGATTTGCTAAGTCCATCAGTCTTTCGGCTCTGTCTGCTGGCAAGAATGCCTTTGCCAGTAAAGAGTCCAGCCTGGCCCCTATGAACTCCAAGTTTTGGGAGGGGAGCAAAGTGGACTTTGCGAAGTTTATGACAAATCCCAGGCCTTGAAGAAGAGCAATAGTCCTGAGGGTGGCTTGTCTGGCCCCCTGGCACGTCTGACCCCTGATGAGCCAGTCGTCCAGATAGGGGAAGACAAAGATTCCCTGATTTCTCAGGTAGGCCGCTACCACTGCCACTCACAAAACAAATTATAGCCCACTCTTCTTGAGCGATAAATAAGATTATATAAAGAAGTCGCTCTCTGTAAATGAACTGAAGGCTTAAATTACCACCAACACTATTGTAAATGGCTCACGAGGTCTCAGTAAAAAACTTTTGTAAAACCTTGTGGACTGCTGTGAAGGCTTAAATTACCACCAACACTATTGTAAATGGCTCACGAGGTCTCAGTACCACTCGCTACCACTGCCAGGCATTTGGTAAAGACCCTGGGAGCTGAGGTGAGGCCGAAAGGCAGCACTCTGTACTGATAATGGTTTCCTCCCACCATGAACCTGAGGTACTTTCTGTGGTCTGGATGAATGAGGATGTGAGTGTACGCATCCTTTAGATCTAAGGAGCATAGCCAATCTCCCTGCTGGAGGTAGGGCAGAAATGTTCCAAGAGTAAGCATCTTGAACATTTCTTTCTCTAGGAACTTGTTGAGGTTCCTGAGGTCCAGAATGGGTCGAAGGCCACCGGTTCTTTTGGGTACCAGGAAATACCTGGAGTAGAATACGTGACCTTGCAAGTGGGGAGGCACAGGCTCCACCGCCCTGTCCACCAGCAGACCTTGAAGCTCTTGAAGGAGAAGGTCTGTGTGCAGGGGAGGCCTTGGAGGCTCCCCCGGAAAGTAAGGCGGAGGCAGTTGGTGAAAATGCAGTGCATAGCCCCTGCGGACTATGTCCAACACCCAACTGTCTCCGGTGATAAGGGGCCACTGGTGGGCAAAGAGGGCGAGGCGACCTCCTGTACAGGGTTGGGAGAGCAGTGGAGGAGAGGCTACGCTCAAGGTGTCAAAAACCCCCACCCTGTTGAGTGGTAGCAGGGGCCGGAGGCTTGGGGGTCCTCTGCCAACGGGGCCCATTACCCTGCCCCTTGGCTTGCTGACCCTGGGGGGCAGCTTGGGCAGCCTGATATTGCGGGTACTGTTTGTAGGCAGTGCCCTTCCTCGGGTAAAAGGGCTTTTTACCCGAGTCCTTCTTTTTATGAGAAGGGGCAGAGGTCTTGCTAGACAGCTTTGTCTGGGTGAGGTGCTCAGTTTCGAGCTGAGCGGCCTACTCGGTTATGGGCTTGCCAAAAAGGTTTTCACCTCGGCAAGGCACATCGACCTTGACTGCAGCCATGCCTGGTGTCGAGCCACGATGCCGGCTGCCGCAACTCGATCCGAAGCCTCATAAGAACATATAAGAACATAAGATATGCCATAGTGGGTCAGACCAAGGTCCATCAAGCCCAGTATTCTGTTTCCAACAGTGGCTAATCTAGGTCATATGTACCTAGCAGTTTCCCCAAGGGACACAGGTTCCACAAGGCTTGTATTGGTTCAAGCATTGATATCCTGGGTCCCTTCTTAATAATGGTTTATGGACCTTTCATCCAGGAACTTGTCCAAACCTTTTTTAAACCCAGCTACACTAACAGCGTTTACTAAATCTTCTGGTAACAAATTCCAGAGTTTGATTACACGTTGAGTGAAAAAATATTTTCTTTTATTAGTCTTAAATAGTTTACCCTGTAGCTTCATTGCATGTCCCCTAGTCTTTCTATATTCTGATAAGGTAAACAATCGATCTACGTTTACCCGTTCCACTCCGTTCATTAATTTATAGACTTCTATCATATCTCCCCTCAGCCGTCTCTTTTCCAGGTTAAAGAGCCCTAACCTTTTTAGCCTTTTTTCATAGGAGTATCCTTCCATCCCCTTTACCATTTTGGTGGCTCTTCTCTGAACTTTTTCTAAAATCGCTATATCCTTTTTAAGCTACGGCGACCAGAATTGCACACAATATTCAAGGTGCGGTCTCACCATGGAACGATATAGAGGCATTATAATATCTTTTGTTTTATTTTCCATTCTTTTCCTTATTATACCTAGCATTCTATTTGCTCTCTTGGCCGCTGCTGCACACTGGGCCGAGGGTTTTAACATGGTATCCACAATGACGCCTAAATCTTTTTCCTGGGTGTTGGTTCCTAATGTGGAACCTTGCATCGTGTAACCATAGTTTGGGTTGTTCTTCCCTAGGTGCATAACCTTGCACTTGTCCACATTAAATTTCATCTGCCATTTGGATGCCCAGTCTTCCAATATATCAAGATCCTCTTGCAATTTTCCACAATCCTCTTGGGTTTTAACAACTTTAAATAGTTTTGTGTCATCTGCAAATTTGATAACCTCACTCGTTATTCCACTTTCCAGGTCATTTATGAATATGTCAAAAAGCAGCGGACCCAGCACAGATCCCTGGGGTACACCACTATTCACCTTTCTCCATTGGGAAAATTGGCCATTTAGCCCTACCCTCTGCTTTCTATCTTTTAACCAGTTCCTGATCCACAATAGTACACTGCCTCCTATCCCATGACTCTTTAGTTTTGCCAAAAGTCTCTCATGAGGTACCTTGTCAAAGGCTTTCTGAAAGTCCAGATACACAATATCAACCGACTCACCTTTGTCCACCTGATTATTCACTCCTTCAAAAAAACATAACAGATTAGTAAGACAAGATCTTCCTTGTCTAAAGCCATGTTGGTTGTCTCCCATTAGGTCATGACTATATACATGCTGAGTAATTTTATTCTTTATGATGATTTCTACCATTTTTCCCGGTACTGATGTCAGGCTCACTGGTCTGTAGTTTCCCGGATCACCCTGGAACCCTTTTTAAAAATTGGTGTTACATTGGCAATCCTCCAATCTTCAGGTATTAGAGATGATTTTAATGATAGTTCACAGATTACTAATAGCAGGTCTGCAATCTCATATTTCAGTTCTTTCAACACCCTTGGATGTATACTATCCGGCCCAGGTGATTTGCTACTCTTCAGTTTATCTAATAGTTGTAATACATCTTCCCGATGTATCGATATTTCCTTCAATTCTTCCGCACCTTTAAATACCACTTCAGTCATGGGTAACATCCCTACATCTTCCTCAGTAAAGACCGAAGCAAAGAATTCATTCAGTCTCTCCGCTATCGCCTTGTCGCCTCTTAGTGCTCCTTTAACCCCTTTATCATCTAATGGACCAACTGACTCTCTCACAGGTTTTTTGCTACGAATGTACTTGAAAAGGTCTTTACTTCGTGTTTTTGCTTCCGCAGCAAGCTTCTTCTCAAACTCTCCCTTTGCCTGCCTTATCAATGCCTTGCATTTGACTTGCCAGTGCTTGTGCTGTTTCCAGGTTTCGTCGTTTGGCTCTTTTTTCCATTTCCTGAAAGATGCTTTTTTGGCAACAACAGCTTCTCTGACCTCACCTTTAAACCATGCTGGCAGTTTTTTGGACTGCCTTCCACTTTTCTTAAAGCGTGGAATACAGCTGATCTGGGCTTCCAAGATAGTACTTTTCAACAACAGCCAAGCCTGATGTACGTCTTTAACCTTTGCAACTGCTCCTTTTAGTTTTTTCTTAACTGTTTTCCTCATTTTATCATAGTCTCTCTTTCGAATTTTAAAAGGTAGTACTGTGGATTTCCTTACTATCCCTCCTCCACTAATTAAATCAAAGGCGATCATGCTATGATCACTATTGCCAAGTGGCCCCAACAACCTTATCTCTTGCACTAGATCTGGTGTTCCACTAAGGATTAGGTTTAATATGGCTTCCCCTCTGGTCGGTTCATGAACCAGCTGCTCCAAGAAGCAGTCATTTATTTCATCTAGGAACTTTATCTCCCTAGCATGTCCTTACGTGACACTGACCCAGTCGATACCGGAGTAGTTGAAATCACCCATTATTATTACTGTGCTGTAACGTTTGTTAGTTTCCTTGATTTCTTTGAGCATTTCATCATCCATTTGGTCATTCTGGCCAGGCGCTCGATAGTACACCCCCACTGCCATTGCCTTCCCCCTTTTACATGGAATTTCAATCCATATAGATTCTACAGCAGATTTTGTTTCCTGCAAAACTTTAATCCTTTCTGACTCAATGCCCTCTCTAACATAGAGAGCAACCCCTCCACCAATTTGATCAGCTCTATCATTACGATATAGTTTGTACCCAGGTATCACAGTGTCCCACTGGTTGTCCTCCTTCCACCATGTCTCTGATATTCCAATCATATCTAACCTTTCATTTAGTGCTATATATTCTAACTCTCCCATCTTATTTTTTAGACTTCTAGTATTTTCATACAAGCATTTTAGAGAATGTATTTTATTCATATTAATTTGGCTATTGTTAGACATGGGTAATTTAGGATTCTTTAAGCTCTGTCTGCTCCATACTTGAGGGCATTTGGGCTACTTTACTCTTTTGTGGAACCTCTCTGCTTTTGGTAGTATCCTTCAAAGATACATTCTTCCGAACCATCCGCTCTTGGGCGACTGTCGGTTTTCCCCTAATATCTAGTTTATCATAGGCGGCATGGGACATGAACTTCGAGCAGTCCCGAATCCCTGAGGACAAGGACTTAAATCTCTGCAAGGGTTCCCCGGAGAGTCCAGCAGAGAACCCGGCCAACTCCTTGGCCAGATCCCACAAGTACATGCCCATGTACAGCTGGTACGACTGGACACGGCAAGCAAGCATCGAGCCCTGGAAGACCTTTCTACCGATGCCATCTAGGTTTCGGGCCTCCCTGCCAGGGGGCACAGCGGAGTGCATCTTCTGGCTCTTCAGACGATGCATGGCCGATTCCACAACCATAGAATGGTGTGGTAGCTGTGCCTTTTGAAAGCCAGGGCTCTTTCTGAGTCGATAAATCGAGTCGACTCGCTTGCTGAGAACCGGCGCTGAGGCCGGTGCCTCCCACATACGGAAGAGGAGCCGTTCCAGCATCGGAGGAACCAGGACAGTAAAGGCCTCCTTCGGAGGAGAGTCATACTGTAGAGCCTCAAGCTCTTCAGCTCAAGGCTCCTCCTCGGGATCCGCCGGAATAGCCAAGGCGGTGGCCATATCCCGGACGAACTCCAAGAACCGAGTATCCTCCGGGGGGATCTACTCCGGGGCTCAGACTGAGGTGAGTCCGACGGGACGCACGAGTCTTGAAGCTATCAGGAGACTCCTCGTCCTCCGTCTCCCAAGCTGACTCGTCCGAGGAGGAGTCAGGGTCTGACCCCGCGGGGCCCTGGAGCACCCGCCCCGATGCCGGAGGCACCGGCGTCGACGCCCTCGGTCCCGAACGGGAGGTCGAGGGAGACCGCGACCGAGGTCGACTCTGATCCACGATGGACTCAGTATCGGCTCGGTCTCCGAGGTCGACGTCGAAGTCGATGTCCCAGTGGTCGGGGTAGATGCGCCAGACAGGCTGGCCATCAGTGCCCGCTGCTGCTCCATGAAGGCAGACAGTGTGCTCTCTAAGGCTGTCATCCTGAGACTCAGCTTGGAAGACGCAGCAGCCACCGACTCGGGCACCGGGACGTCGGCTCCCTGAAAGGAGAGTCCTCGAGGACTACGGGGCTTACGTGTCCAGCAGACTCCGGTTCCACGCGAGGAACTTTGGCAGGCTTCTCGTGTTCCACGGGCCCGGGGCGATGGTCGGGGGTCTTAGACCTGGCCCTCGAGGAGCCAGGGACCCCCTCCGACGACGCCCTCGCGAGCCGCTTCTTCCTCTTGCGTTCCCGGTCGGGGGACCCCCTGTCCGAGGAGCTTCGACGGCGCTCGGGATTGGAATCCCGAGATGTCAAGGCCTCAGACAAGGTCCGGGCCCGGCCGGAGGCTGAGAAAAGCCTTTCTTTTTGTTGCTGTCGACTTCAGAGTGCCTTGGAAGACATCTTCCCACAGGGCCCGCACGACTTAGGGTCGTGATCCGGGCCGAGGCACCGAAGGCAGCAGTCATGTGTGTCGGTGAGAGACATTAATTTCTTACACCGATCACACTTTTTAAAACCACTGGAAACCATCGGGGAAAAAGAGTCCCCGCGAGGTCAAAAGACCGGTCTTCCAGGGAAAAAGTGAAAAAAGGGCGCGAACGCCAGCCACGAAGGGCAAAAACCGAAAAAGAAGAATCGGGCTCGATACCGGTTTACCGAACCCGGCGGGAGGGGAAACCGGCGTCAGACCGGGAGAAAAAACAGCGAGTATCGCCGAAAAAAAATCAACTTTTATCCGGGATGACAGGACACACATCCGGTGGGCTTCTCAGAAAAAAAGAGACTGAGGTAAGATGGCACCTTTAGGCGGGAAGGGAACCGCGCATGCGTGCCTGCATTCCCAAAGGCTTTCTTAGAAAGCTGGGAAATGATCCGCTGGGGCTTCATCAGCGCCGATGACACCCATATGTGAGGACTGACTTCCTGCTTGGTCCTGGAGAAAAGCGGGATATAAATACAGTTAAATAAATAAATAAATATTAAGCTAGGTTAAGGTATTAAGGGGTGGGTGGAGCAGGGAAGAAATGGATATTGGGTGGAGAGTTAAGGTGGCAGGGAAAACTGTTCTTGGAAGAGGTAGGTTTTAAGTCTCTTCCGGAATTCAGCATGGTCAGAGCAGTTCCATAATTCTCCTAGTAGTGTATTCCATAATGAGGGGGCAAAAAGGAAGAAGGCCCTGTTACAGGTAGTTTGTTTGCAGGTTTTCTTATTTGTTGGTATGATTAGAAGGTTTTTAGTATTAGTGCAGAGTGATCTATTATTGGGATTGGATAGGAGCGAAGAGAGGCATGGGGTCGATTTATTAAGGATGATTTTATGTATGAGAGTGATTACTTTGAATTTTATTCTGGATAGTATGGGAAGCCAATGGAGATCATGGAGGATTGGCGTTATGTGTGATCGTCTAGGGTTATTTGTGATAAGACGGGCTATTGTGTTCTGTGCCATTTGGAGGGAGTGTATACTGTTTTTGGGAAGGCCATGTTAGATGAGATTATAGTAGTCGAGGGTTGGGGTAATGAGGGCTTGGCAGAAAGTACGAAAAGAGTCAGGGTTTAGGAGGGTTTGGAGGTTCCTAAGAGTTCATAATTTTGCATATATTGTATTTGAAGTTCTTTTTATCTGTTCAAAGAATGTAAGGTTCTGGTCAAGAATGAGACCAAGATATTTGATTTGATTTTTAATGGGAAGGGTGAATCACCGAGAGTGAGGGTTGTCGGTGGACTATAGGAAGTGTTGGTGAATATTTGGAGAGCTTCTGTTTTAGATTGCATGAGCGAAATCCTTAAATTTGTAAGGCATTTGCTTATGCTGGAGAAGTCGGGGTTTGTTATATTGAATGGAGTGAAGCACATGATGTTATCTGCGTATAATTGGTAATGGATTCCATGGTTTTGGAAAATCTTGCATATGGGCTGAAGGAAAATGTTAAGCAGAAGTGCGGATAAACTGGATCCTTGGGGGACTCTCTGTTTCAGTATGAAGTGTTGGGAAATGTTATTACCTATGCGAAACTGTTGTGTTATGTTTTCTAAGTAAGAGTGGAACCATTTCAGGGGTGTGTCTCTCAGTCTGATTTCATGGAGAGGAAGTGAGTCAAAGGCTGAGGATATATCAAGAAATATGAGTAGACATCCTTGGGTAGGGTTCTGAGTATATAAGGTCACTGAGTCTAAGAGTGAAGTTATAAGAGTTTGAACTCTGTGGTTCTTTTTGAAGCCATGATGGAATGGGTCGAGGAGGGCGTGATCGTCTATGAAATTCTGAAGTTGATTTTGGACTATTTTTTCGGTTATCTTTGCAAGGAAGGGGAAGCTGGAGATGGGTCTGTACGAAGTAGGTAAGGAGGGGTCAAGCTTCGATCCTTTTAGAATGGGACAGATTGAGGCGCATTTTAGAGGTGCTGGGACAGAGCCAGTTTGGAGGGAAGCTTGTACTATATGAAGTATGTATGGGCTGATGGAGCTTTTTGTGGTCTTAAGCCAAGAGGCAGGGCAGGGGTCTAGTGCAGATGTTGAAGCACTGAGATCTTTGATGACCTTGGTTATGTTCTCCAGAGTGAGGGGATCAAATTCATTCCAGGTATTTGAGGGGGATGGCTTACTGTGATGGTATATTGTTTGCTAGGAGGGGTGGGTAGACTTTTGAGAGGCTGGTCCTGGTGTAAAGGCTCACTTATTAAGGATATGGCGATGGAAAAGAGTTCTCTGGGTTTATTTAGGGAGCTCTTGATTATATTTTCATTATATTCTCTCTTGAGTCTTAGAGTTTCTGAAGCTTTTCTGTATAGCTGATATGTGTGTTTGGATCACGGGAACGTCTCCAGTGACGTCCTAGTCGTCTGAGTTCTCTTTTTAGGTCTCTTAGTTTGGTAGAATACCAGGGAGCTCTTCTGCGTTGTTTTTATGAGTGTTGTTTGGGCGGTAGTAGTGCAGTAGTAGTAAGGATTTCATTCCATTCATTAATGTGGGAGTCAAGGTTCACTTTCTTGCTGTTGAGTAGATCCAGTGATGGGATGACTTGTTCAAGGAAGTACCTGGCATGTTCTCAAGAAGGTCCACAAGGCCCACAATGATTGTCCCAGGGTAAGAAGTAATTAGACCTTACCTACTAATTGGTGTTCCTGAAGGAACTCCAGTCCAGTCCCTTCACTCTGGGTATTATGCCCCCCTTCCAGCAGCTTTGGAGACTGAGCTCATCAATGATTTGCTGACCCTCTGAGCTCATCAATGATTTGTGGACCTTTTTGAGAACATGGACAATCATTGTGGACCCACTGGCACCACCCACCAGCTTCCAGTATTCTACTGAAAAAGCAAACTCAACAGAGAGACAACAAAGAAAACAAACAACCATAACAAGAATCTCTAAACTACGCCCATCCCTCCACTCCCAGGAAGGGACTTCAACCCCACGAAGAGGAGGAGACTTACCTGAGCCTGTATCTGACCCAGCTCACTCTACAAACTTTACCTTCCGCTGGACCCGAAACGCCCCAGCCTTCAACAAGGAGCCCCGGCCCCTACCTTGTCTTCACCTCATACTTCGGGCCGGCAACACCAACTTGAACCTAAAATGACAATACTGGGCGGGATCAGGGACTGGACTGGAGTTCCTTCAGGAACACCAATTAGCAGGTAAGGTCTAATTACTTCTTCCTTATCGCAACTCCAGTCCAGTCCCTTCACTCTGAGATGTAACAGAGCAGTTCACATCTGGGAGGGGTTCCTAAGACTGTAACGAAGCACTGCTTCCCCAAACGCCACATCCGCCGATGCCTGAACATCCAACCTGTAATGCTTCGCAAAGGTGTGCAAAGACGACCACGTAGCCACTCTACAAATATCCAACGGCGGCACCAAACTATACTCCGCCCAAGACGCTGCTTGGGCCCGCGTTGAATGCGCCCGAAACCCGTCTGGAACTCTTCTTCCCTTCAGGATGTAGGCTGACGAAATGGCTTCACGAATCCACCTAGAGATGGAAGCCTTAGTCGCCGCCTCCCCCTTACGCGGCCCCCTGAACAAAACAAACAAACGTTCCGACCTACAAAAGACCGCCGTGCGACTCAGGTAACGCTTCAGCACACTGCGCAGATCCAGACTGTGCAAACGAGCATCCACCGCTCCCGGCCCCTCCCTTGGAAAGGCCGGAAGAGAAACCGACTGACTGACGTAAAACGAGGACACAACCTTCGGTACAAAGGAAGGTAATGTACGCAAAATCACCTTCTCCTTGAAGAAAACAAGGAACGGGGGCTGGCACGACAGGGCCTGAAGTTCCGAAATTCTCCTGGCTGAACAAATTGCCACAAGGAACACCATCTTGAGAGTTAAATCCTTCAACGATGCTTTCCCTACTGGTTCGTAAGGCTCCCCGGCCATTGAATTTAGTACCAAACTAAGGTCCCGGGGGGGAACCGTCGACCTCAGCCGAGGACGAAGCCGGCGGACTGCTGGCAGAAACCTACCAATGTCCGCATGTTCTCCTAAGGGCTTCCCCTGAACCTTTCCCCTATAACAGGAAATGGCTGCCAACTGAAACCGCAGGGAACTGGCTGCTAGCCCTTTCTCGAAACCATCCTGCAAAAACTCCAAGACCACCGGCACAGACGCCGAAAGAGGGGACTTCCCCTGCCTGCGCACCAGCCCTCAAATATCCTCCAGATCCTTACATAGGATAGGCACGTCAAGCGTTTGCGCGCACCCAACAAAGTCGAAATCACCGCTCCTGAATATCCCCGCTTCTGGAGCTGCGCCCTTTCAAGAGCCAAGCCGTAAGCGAGAACCGATCCACCTGAGGCATCCACAGAGGACCCTGGACCAGAAGATCGTCCCTGCAAAGCAGCTTCCAGGGCCGATCGACCAACAGCCGTACCAGCACTGTTCCCTCTAAGCTGTGCGCACACCTCACCGAGCGAGCGCACATACTTTACAACAGAGCGCACAAAAATTACGGTTCTGATTCTGATAGAAAACAACACAGATGTCTTAAAATTTAAAAGTTGTTATGTATTTATGGTTTTCACAAGTTCTACAATGTTTTCTAGTGCAATCAATGTGGTGTACATACTGTATTCTGATGTGTAGTCAAATTTTAAAGTATATAAGCAAGCTTACTACCACCAACCCCACTCTCTATATAGACACACCATGCCAAGGAACAGGGATGGAGCATAAACAGGCATGGAGTATTTTCCGCAACATTGATGTGCAACAAACCATCAACATACTAACCTCCATAAATACCACTACCTCCCCACTCGACCCCTGCCCAACGGCATGGATCAAAGCAGCAAAAAAAGAGATCAACCAGCAAATATCCCACATCGTAAACCAGTCACTAAGTCAAGGAATAATGCCTGACCAACTGAAGCAATCTATAATAAGGCCAATCCTAAAGAATAACTCGCTCAATAAGGAAGATCCGACATCATACCGCCCCATCTCCAGCATTTCATTCCTCGCAAAGATCATTGAAAAAGCAGTGCTCATACAACTTCAAGAACACCTTGATGACTGTGATACCCTAGATAAACAGCAATACGGGTTCAGAAGAAATCATGGAGTTGAAACACTTTTGATAGCGCTAATGAACAACCTCCTCAAAGGCCTAGAAGACAGAAAGAAAATGTTTATACTCATTTTCATTGACATCTCTGCCGCCTTTGACACTGTACACCATGGGATCCTCCTTAACAAACTGGAATCTATAGGAATTATGGGAACCCCCCTCAAATGGTTCACCTCATACATAACGAACAGAAGGCCACAAGTACAATTCAATGGTGAGAAAGCTGAACCTTTCTCTCAAACGCAGGGCATACCCCAGGGTTCGGCCCTCTCGGCACTACTGTTCAACATTTACATGCAACCCCTCTGTGACATTTTCAAAAGGTATAATATCAAATACCACATCTATGCAGATGATATTATGCTTTACACACAACTAGATACCGCGGACCCTCAATATACACTGCTCGAAAATTGCCTGGATGAGATGTTAAGTTGGCTGCAGAAAAACAACATGACAATTAACCATAAGAAAACAGAAGTCATGTATATATCCAGTAAACCAAACTTCAACCCCCCCCCTACAATCACTCTGTGCAACAACACGTACAACACGAAAAATGAAATCAAATATCTAGGAGTCACACTCGACTGCAACCTAAAAATGGAGACACACCTACGCAAAACGAATAAAGCCATCTTCCATAAACTTAGAGTGATACAACCACTAAGGAAAATAATAGAACCCAGTGATTTTCGGTCGGTAGCGCAAGCTCTCATTATGCCACACCTAGACTATTGTAATGCCATCTTACAAGGTCTGCCTAATAAATCACTAAATATCCTTCAGATGGCCCAAAACGTGACAGCCAGGATCATAATGGGAACAAGCATTGCTGAACACATTACCCCCATTTTAATAGAGCTACATTGGCTCCCAATTGCAGCTAGGATACAATACAAGATGTTAGTGACCACCTTCAAACTAATAAACAACGTATCCCCATCATTCCTATCCTCACTTATCAGCACACAACCTACAAATAGGAACAGAAGAACCATCAACTCGGGCACCCTGCAAGTCCCCACCAACTTCAGAACAGTGAAAGCAAGTACGAGTCGTAGAGCTTTCTCATTCTCTGCGCCAACTATCTGGAATCAACTCCCGTGTGAGCTGCGTTTAACTAAGGACATCACCAAATTCAGGAAGGAGCTAAAAACTCACCTATTCCGATGTCATTACAATCAGCTATGACCAACAACTGCGAGAGAGTTTAAAACTGCTAATATGTATAAATATGTAAATATGTATATATAGATGTAAGAATGTATAATTCATCCCCTAAGACGCTAACCATGTGTGCTGTGACCTCAGTTCTATGTATATACCACCCCCCCTCCCAAGTCTTGATTGACAATCCCCCAAAGATGAATCAAACCGCTGCTGATCGCTGGAAGTAGCGGTATATAAGTGTGTAGTAAATAAATAAATAAATATAACTCCGAGTGTCGTTATGTGGCGCACAAAAATTTAACCTTCCTTCAAAAGTTGCACAGCTGATATTTTATGCGCACACAGCCTACAGAAAATTAGAGGGAACATTGCGTACCAGATCCGCATACCACAGCCTTCGAGGCCAATCTGGAGCAATGAGGATCACTAACCCCTGGTGCACCTCCACCCGCTGCAGTACCCGTCCTATGAGCGCCCACAGCGGGAAAACGTAAAGAAGACCCTCGGAAGGCCACTTCTGAACCAGGGCATCGAGCCCCTCCGACATTCTTTCCTTTCTGCGGCTGAAGAAGCGGCTCGCTTTGGCAGACTCCCAACGCGCCATCAGATCCATGACCGGAACCCCCCAATGGCCTACCACCAGATCGAACACCTCCTGGCAAAGTTCCCACTCGCTGTGGTCTACCTTGTGCCTGCTCAGAAAATCCGCTGTCACGTTTTCTATCCCAGCCACATGCTGCGCCGAGAGGGCCAACAGATGAACCTCGGCCCACTCCAGCAAGCCGTCCGCTTCTTCCTCCAACTGTGGACTGCTAGTGCCGCCTTGGCGATTGATGTAGGCCACCGTAGTTACATTGTCTGACAATACTCGGATTGCTCTTCCTTGGACCAGACGCCCGAATGCTTTGAGAGCCAGGGACACCACTCTCAACTCCAACCTGTTTATTGACCACCCGGACTCCCCTGCACTCCAGAGGCCCTGGGCGAGCCTGCCTTTGCAGTGAGCCCCCCATCCTGTCAGACTGGCATCCGTGGTCAACTGACACCAATCTGGTGGTTCGAGGGGCATTCCCCGCTCCAGATTCCCCGGGACGAGCCACCACCGCAAGACTTTCTTGGTCCCCGGCGGACAGGGAAGCGCTACCGACAAGGACTGACGTTGATGGGACCACCGACGCAGCAGTGACCGCTGAAGCGGTCTCATGTGAGCTCTGGCCCATGGCACTAGCTCGATTGTCGCCACCATGGTACCCAACACCTGCAAATAATGCCATGCCGACGGAGCCGGCAAGGCCAGAAACTGCTGTACCAGGCTCCTCAAATTCTTCCCCCTTTGTTCCGGCAAGAACACCTTGCCTCTGATAGTGTTGAATCTTGCCCCCAAATACTCCAACTCCTGCACCGGTACCAACCTGCTCTTTGCCAGATTGATGACTCAGCCCAGTTCCCTTAGCAGAACTACCACTCTGGCCATAGCTTCCTGTGATTCCGCCTCGGACTTCGCCTGTATCAACCAGTCGTCGAGGTAGGGATGGACTAAGATCCCCTCCTTGCGAAGGGCCACGGCCACTACTACCATCACCTTGGTGAATGTCCTTGGAGCTGTTGCCAGACCAAAGAGCATCGCTTGAAATTGGAAATGTCCCATTGGTACCGCAAACCTCAGAAACTGCTGGTGAGACTTGAGTTCTGGAATATGTAAATACGCTTCCGCCAGATCTAGAGATGTCAAAAACTCTCCCTGACGAACGTCTACAATGACAGACCTCAGAGTCTCCATACGAAAATGCGGAACCCTGAGACAGCGATTGAGATCGAGGATCGGACGAAAGGTGCCTTCCTTTTTGGGGACTACAAAATAAATCGAGTATCGACCGCAACCATACTGGTCCACAGGAACCGGAATCACCGCCTCTAGTGCGAGCAGCTGTTCTAGGGTCTCTTTCACGGCTGCGGCCTTTACTGGGGATCTGCAAGGGGACTGCACAAACGCCGGACGCACTGGTCTTGCGAACTCGAGGGCATACCCCTTCTGAATCACTTCCAGAACCCAATGGTCCAATTTGACCCGGGCCCAGGCGGGTAAAAACTGCCTTAGCCGACCCCCCACCAGCAGTACTCCCTCCTGGGCCCCTGCTGTTTCACTGCGACTTTCTAGGGCCCAAGGACAAAGAAGAAGAGGCCCCAAAGCCCCTCCCTGCTCCCCTAAATCCCCGAAAGCCTTGACCCTTGGCGGGAAAATGGCCCCTCTGAAAGGACGTCGTTCTGAAAGTCCGAAATCTGCGAGAATCCCTCTGCTGACTCCGTGCTGCCGGGGGTGTCCTATTCTGCTTTGGCCTGTCCTCTGGGAGTCTGCCTCCCTTTGTCTCACCAATTTATCCAAGTCCTCCCCAAACAGCAACTTCCCTTTAAACGGAAGCCTGCTGAGGTGTGACTTAGACGAAGCATCCGCCGCCCAATTCCGGAGCCACAGATATCGCCTGGCTGCCACCACTGAAGCCATGTTCTTTGCCAGACTCCTAATGAGATCATATTGACTATCCGCCAGGTATGCAGCTCCCGATTCAATCCTGGCTGCTCCCCCTGATCCTCCCTGGACTGCTCGCCAACGCCTTGAATTTGTTGCGCCCAACGTAAGCATGCCCTGGCCACCCAGGCCCCCGAAACCGAAGCCTGGAGCGCCATGGCACTGACATCAAATGCCTGCTTTAGCAGTGCATCCAACCTCCTGTCCTGGGAGTCCTTAAGGGCCGCACCACCCTCCACTGGAATAGTTGTCTTCTTTGTTACTGCCGCCACCGCCGCATCCACCCTAGGCGATCTCAGCAACTCCTTTTCTGATTCCGGCAACGGATACAGATGGGCCATAGCCCGCACTCCCCTTAAATTGGACTCAGGCTGATTCCACTCCTCCTGAATCATCTGGCGAACCACCCGGTGAACTGGAAAACCCTTCTGAGATTTCCTGACCGCCTGAATCAGCGGTCCTCCAGCCCCTCCTCGTCCGCCGGAGCGTCCGCTGACATGTTGAGCACCTTCAAGGTCTCCCCGATTAAGGCCGGGAGCTCCTCCCATCTGAAGACCTGAACAATCCGTGTCTGAGCCTCTTCCGGGATTTCTCCCTCTTCCAGCTCTTCCAGCTCTTCCTCCACCTCCCCCAAGTCTATATCGGAGGCCTCGCCCTCCACACGCAGATCCCGGGGCTCGTAAAAAGTCCTCCCCCGTAACTCCTTCCCTTGTTATCCTAGGACGCTTAGAGGGAGGCGCCGACTCATCCTGCACCCCTGCCACCTCTACCGCCCCGTGCTTCCGCAAGCAAAAGGCCTTGTGCAGCAACAGAACTCCGGAGAGAAAGCTCCCTCACCTTCCCCTTCCAGAGCCCCCAAGGCCGTAGAGGGCATAGGCTGAGATAGTACAGGGGTTGCCTGCTCCAGCCCTGAGGTCCGAGTGAAAGGGCCAGCCCGCCCCCCCTCCAGAGGATCATCGGAGCCCTGCGTGTCAGCTGGCGGTAAAGGAAGAGCCAGCTGAATTTCCTGTTCCACTGAGGTGGCTTCGGTGTCACAGCCTCTGCAATTTCCCACCTCTGAGACCGTACCCCTCCTGGTGCCGTAGACTAGGCACTGGGGTCTAGGTATAGTACTGTTCCAAGGACCCCAAAAAAATAATAATGATAAAAACTTATAGATCAAAAATAAAGATCAAATTTTCCCAAGGTATGTCAAAATATATATGAACACACCTATACACGTATGTAACTCAATATACCTATTTATCTAACTAAAATATATATATATATTAATATATATATATATATATATATATATATATATATACACACACACACTTCCAAGCTTTATCTTATTTATTCTCTATTCAAAAGGCCCTTTTTTCTCTGCAGCGCGCCAAGCGCGCGAAAAAAACACCGGCCACCTACCTCCCTGCAGCAGCTCTCCACGTGCTGCAGTAGGCCGCGCTACGCCATGTGGTTGGTAACCGTGAGGTCTCTGCTTTCACGCGGCTTCACCGCCGCAGTCCCCGCTCTCCTCCGACTGCCTGTGGGAGTCTCTCCCCCTTAGTGCCGGACTCTCCTGCTGCAAAGCTCACCTCGCTCAGTCGCAGACAGGCTTCGGCGCGGTGGGACCGGCAGACACCGCTCCACCTCCGAAACGACCGGCAATGCCTCGGCCACTACACGGAAGGCGGAACCGTGTATCCTTTTCTACCGTCGCCTCCGACCAGCAAGCTGAAGATCCTACACGGCAGGCAAGCTTCCTCCTCCCAGACCCCACCAAAAGAAGCCCGGAGCAGGGAGGAAGGGGGGGAAAGGGGGGGGGGGCTGCCACAAAGCTTAAAGAAACACTAACCAAAATAAAAAATAAATAAACAGAAAAAGTAAAATCAAAGAAAGGAACGAAAGGAAACAAAAACCCCAAAGTCCCTAGGCTACAACTTCAGTAAGACCTGCTCTGGCTTACTGCCTCCTAGCTGCTTTGGAGACTGAGCTTACTGGAAGCTGGTGGGTGGTGCCAGTGGTATATATACCAGAGGGTCAGCAAATCATTGATGAGCTCAGTCTCCAAAGCTGCTGGAAGGGGAGCACAATACCCAGAGTGAAGGGATTGGACTGGAGTTGCGATAAGGAAGCAGTGGATTTTCCAGGTCCTCTTATAATGGTTTATGGACCTTTCTTCCAGGTAAGTAAAAAGTATTTTCTTTTATTAGTCTTAAATGGGTTACACTGTAGCTTTATTGAGTGTCCCCTAGGGTAAGGCTCTGAAGAATTTAAGCGTCTTGATATAAAATACTGTGCAGAGACTGATGAAACAAAATTAAAAGAACTTTATACTGCACAATATGCGCAGGACAGCAGATCAGACAAGAGTCTGTGCAAGCATTCTAGTGGGAACACTAGTGCCACAAGAGAATGTCCAGATTATTTAGATAAAGTCTTAGAGGTACCCACATTTTTTCTGCTTAGTGACCCAAGAAATTCAGATACTCAGAGACAAAATGGGGGTATGGTTCCTGGTCAGTTTCACTCCTTGGAGATTCCCAAGTTGTTCATGCATCACCCTAATTGGGATGCACAGGCCTCTGCGGTTTACTCTTTTGATCAAGGACTGGCAGCAGTGCAATCTCTATTCAGAAGAGTACAGACCTTGCAAGCTTGTGCTTTTAGCTCCTCGTTAGTTATACACACACAAATAGCAATAAAAGAACTATTGCTTTCTAAAACATATTTTATCTATTTTTTCTTTTTTTTTTATTTTAAACACAAGAACATTTTCTGCTACAGAAAGGGCATTAACCAGGAAAAAAGAAATCATTGAAAAATTTCCATACTTCAAGAATAAAGACTTAAAAAAAAACAACCACCCTTTAAGCTCACAATAAGTAGTGAAAGCAATACACAATACGAAGGAAACGGTTCCCCTATTTTCTAAAACTGACATCAACACACACTTAGGGGCATGTATATTAAAGGTTAACGTGCGCTAATAAAGTTAAAATGCGCTAATAAAGGTAACAGGTGCTAAATGCCACTGCATTCATAGAAATACGAGTCTGGCACTTAATACATGTTAACTTTATTAAATCACATTAAATTCCTTTAGCAGACACACCACTTAAATTCATGTATAAAGCTATTAAGCCTCTGTGAAAAGTTTTATTCAGATGATAATGATTGACATTTAATAAATTAGACCAATAAAAAGGTACGACCCACAATTTGTTAACCCTTATTTTCACATATCTAAGTGGACTAACACAGCAATCACAATTCTCTGCGGCCGTTGTCTTCAAAATGGGTTAGTTTTGTGCATCATCAATATCAAAAGGCTAATAATACAGGTGCAAACCCATATGATCCAACCATTAATCACCTGTCATCATTGGGAGAAACCTTTGCTTATATCTACAGGCAAACTAATTGCTACTGGCAGTGATCAAATAACTTCACCATAATGGTTTATAAATTATGTATTCATATAGTAGTCATTCTGGGTACTAGTAACTCTAAGGTAAAATGGAACAATCCAAACAATCTGGAATTCTGTCACCTTGTGTGGCATATTGAAGTCTACTGATCCCGGTGATAGTAATAAAATTGCTTTTGCAGTTACTGACCGCTAATTCATAATAATTGTAACCGCTACATAAAGTTGTTAATAATGCAGCAATGGTGTCCTCTGGGAGCATTTAAAAGCTTATGTGCACAGCAATAAAAGCATTTAAAAGCTCATATAGAGAGCTACGCGCTTACCCAAATACAAAAAATTTTCATTCTTATGACTGAGCATCATCATGATCATCCAACTAGAACTTTGCCACTCCAGAATAAATGAGGCTTCCAAACTATAACCGCACGGGAGAGATTTTAAAGCTCCCGTGTAGCGGATGGAACCGGAAACCCAAAGTAATTAGAGTCAGCTGTTTTACTCATCATCATTTTAGCAGAGCACTTTCAAAGTGGGTTAAATCTCAAAAACTTTATTAACTCTAACAAAAAGAGTGACTTTGAGAGATACTTTTATACTATTGCGATCACTGACAAAAAACAATACTGGTAAATAAAACTGCTTAATGCCAATTTTTAGGTTACTTTGGAAAAATAGCCACATAATGCTAAAATCACACCACTGCTATGGAACCACGATCTTAAAAAGTCACAAAAATATTCCCTCCATCCCTCTATTTGATTAACAAATAAAAAAAATGTAGAATACAAAATAAAAATTTTTTGTCAATATCCAGTGGATATACAAAATCAAGAAATCCAAACTGTTGAAACTATTTTGTGCTCTTTAGAAACGTGTGACAAGGAAAACGTATATTGTTATCTCAGTTAGGAGAACATAGAATACTGAATAGTTGTATTTAATCCATTTGAATGTTCAGTATGGAGTAAATGTATCCATTTAGCCTCCAATTGCAATAATCGTTTCTTTCTATCATCTCCACTAATGGAGGGGGGAATGTGACCCACTATTGTCACTTTCAAAGATGCAAACATCTGTGTGTGTGTCAAGCAGTGCAGCACCACTGGTGCCATCTCTTTCTTATGTAAAAGGCTATATCGGTGTACGTTAATAGCGTAGTTATTCACCTGTAACAGGTGTTCTCTGGGAACAGCAAGAATCAGCCCTCACATATGGATGATGTCGGCACTAATGAAGCCCCGCACAAAGCATTTCCCCAGCTTTCAAAGAAAGCCTTTAGGATATACTACCATGGATGCCATCTTGCCAAGGGTCTAAACAAACCTAAAGTGAAGCTATCAGTTAATTTTTGTCGGAGCAGCCACCACAGTGAGGGGAAAGGGACCACCCCAAACCGCTGTAACCGATCCTTTTTAATCAGTTTTTCATAAAAATGCTTTACATAAGTGTTAAAAAATATACACTTATCTGAAATTGTCGGCGGCTTCTCACATCCACATCAAAAGTGTAACAAAGAGAAACAGGCCATGAAGACTAGTCAGTCAGCATCAGGAACAACGTGTCACGTTTCGGGGTCAATAACAGAGCCCCTGCATCAGGTCCCAGCCTTTTCTAGCCAGAGCAGCCTTGAAGAGCGTCTTCAATCTGACGGTTTTTATCATGAAAAGGTGTCGAATGCCCGGATGAGAACCAGCCCAGAGATGCATACAGGCCAATCAGAGCTGGGGGTAGGAGCAACACTCAGCGCCACCCACACACAGCTCAAAATTGATCGGCTCACAGAAAAGCATCCAGTGCTGAAAAACTTCTGATGCCAAAAAACTTCTAATACCAAAAAACAAAAGTCAAAGAATGGTATGCCAGTCAATTTGCTGATTAAGTCTCAAAGGGGTTACGGTATTCAAACGATGAATCCAACGTTGTTCCAGCAGTTGTAAAACTTGAAGCCGATCTCCCCCCCGGCGGAGTCACTGGGACAAAATCCAGAATTCGCCAATGTAGGTCAGTGAAACAGTGATCAACTGTCAAACAATGATCAACCAATGGGGCGGACAAAACACGTGTCCGTAGACGAGATGCATGCTCTCCCAATCGCAGTTTAAAGGATCTTGAAGTGCGACCCACATAATAGAGGTCACAAGGGCAAACAATTAAATATACCACAAAGGATGTCAGGCAATCGGTTCTCCACCGAATAAAGTAGTCTTTGCCAGTATGCTTATCTGTCCAAGAAGCTCCAACCAATGTATTGAGGCAATAAATACAAGATCCACAAGAAAAATGTCCAGCTAAAGGATGAAATCGTGGCGGACAATCTTCAGAGGAAACAGTGTGTACAATTAAGTCCCGCAAATTTGTACAGCGGGTGTAAGCTATACGTAAACCCTTACGAAAGCAAGGGTGAACAGCCAGCACTGGCCAAAATTTGTGCAAAATTCCAACTACCTCACCTGAGCCACAGAGATATGGGAGAATCCCAGTAACCTGTGCAGACTGATCTTGTACAGAGGAAGGAGATGTAAACAACCATTCGCGATGGACATTATTAGCACATTTTCTGGCAAGATGAACCACTTTTGTTGGATAGCCCCTAGAGAGCAAACGCAAACTTAAATCATCATCAGCCCGATTGTAGTCAGCTTGATTGGAGCAAATCCGACGAATCCGAAGGAATTGGCCAAAGGGTAAACCCTTCCTAAGTGCTGGTGGATGAAAACTATTAAATCTCAAAAGAGTATTCCTTTGGACAGATTTACGGTATAAAGAAGTACAAAAGCCTGTGTCTGACAATACAATCTGAACATCCAAAAATTGAATGCTAGCCGAATCAACCTGAGCAGTAAATTGAATATTATGCTTAAAAGAATTCAAAGATGACAAAAAAGACTGTAAATCAGCTAACGTGCCCGTCCAAAGAAAAAAGATGTCATCCAGGAAACGTCGCCAGAACGGGATATTCAAAAATAGAGGATGAGAGTAGACAAAGGACTCCTCGAACCAACCCATATAAATGGTGGCTACCGAAGGGGCTACCGTGGCCCCCATAGCAATCCCGAAGATCTGGAGATAGCACTGTTGACGATAGAGAAAATGATTTCTTTGGAGCACCAAAGCAAGCAAATCAAGTATGAACTGTCGAGGAATACGATCCGGCAAATCAAGGGGATGAGTTTGTAAACCGGCCAATACTTCAGCCTGATCAATATTTGTATAAAGGGACTGGACATCGAGTGTGACCATATAAGTGTAGGAAGAAAAGGCTGTGCAGGAAGACAGTTGTCGTAAAAAATCTCCTGTATCCCTAATATAGGACTTGACTTGAGCCGCTGCGGGTTGCAAAAATAAGTCGCAAAACTTGGACAAGGGCTCCAAGACAGAATCCCTACAGGAGATGATGGGTCGACCAGGAGGATTTTCAAGGGATTTATGAACTTTCGGGACTAAATAGAAAACTGGAAGTGTGGGATGAGCATTAATCAAAAATTCAGATTCCCTCTTAGTTATCCAATTCCGCAAGAATGCTGATGACACCAAGGTGTATATGGTCTCCAACAAGTCCGAAGTAGGATCTGATATCAAAGAGTAATGTTGACGATTACTCAAATGTCTTTCCATTTCTCTCTCATATTGGTCCTTGGAAAGGAGTACGGTTGCCCCTCCTTTATCCGCTCTACGAATCACCAAAGGTGAAGAAGAAAGCTGTTGTAAAGCTTGAAAATGCGACCTTGACAAATTGCTAAACTTTGGAGCCACCCTAGATTCAAAACATTTTAAATCCTGTAAAACCAGCTGTTGAAAGGTAGAGATGGCCGCATCAGTCAAAGAAAGCGGTGTCCAGGTTGACGTTTTTTTAATCAGGGAAACATCCTCTGACCCCGATTGGAGAGAAAAATGCTGAATAACTTTCAATTTCCGAAAAAAGCGATAAAGGGCACGACGTACCTCAAAACCATTATATCGCGGAGAAGGGACAAATGATAGACCTAGCTCAAGGACCTCTTGTTGTTGCTGTGTAAGAGAAACCCCAGAAAGATTCAGCACTGACGATTGCGAGTGCGGGATCTGGTGTCCGGTCCCTCGAGAAAAACCTGATGTGTGGATCCACGTGGTCTACGACCCCGAAAGCTATTCCCCCGAGAAACAGGTAATTTTGAAGCAGAGCGAGTCTTGCCAATTTCCTCTGTAGATCCAGTAGAGTCAGTCTCCGTAGTATCATCTGAATCCTGGCCAAAAGTCACACGCCGAGTACGAGAACGAGAGGTACGCGACAGCCAATTGTAAACACAGTCATTATCGTAATCGCTCTTGTCTATCTTGAACTTATTAATCTTCAAGCCCCTAATGTGGTCACGAAACGATGCCAGTTGTTTATCTATTTCTTGCCATTGAGATTGAAAACTGGTGAGTTCCATCGTCTCCAAGAGCTGCTCTTTAAACGTAGATGCTTGTGCAGTCAGTAGTTCCTGCTCTTTCAATGATCTTTCCAGGAGCAAGGCAATGAGGTCAATGCTGCATTTATTCAATATTGCATGCCAGGTGGTAAAAAATTCTTGATCATCTGTAAACTGTTTGGGAGGTTTTATCACTCAAAGACCCCTGGGGATAATTGATGCACAAGCATCTACGTTTAAAGAGCTGACTACAATCGGGCTGCTGATGATTTAAGTTTGCGTTTGCTCTCTAGGGGCTATCCAACAAAAGTGGTTCATCTTGCCAGAAAACGTGCTAATAATGTCCATCGCGAATGGTTGTTTACATCTCCTTCCTCTGTACAAGATCAGTCTGCACAGGTTACTGGGATTCTCCCATATCTCTGTGGCTCAGGTGAGGTAGTTGGAATTTTTACACAAATTTTGGCCAGTGCTGGCTGTTCACCCTTGCTTTCGTAAGGGTTTACGTTGTCACCACCAGGTGGGCAGACTGCCTCCTGGCTAGCAGGTCTGCGTCTGATGGCAATGAAGTAGTTGCGCGACACGAGTGGTTGAAGGGAAAAGGATTTATTTCCCCTCCCGGGGTCGGATTATTCAGATAACACAACACAATATTAAAAATAAATAAGCCATGCTTTCTGGCAAAACATAAAGGAAAGTAGAATAACTTCTTCTTGTTTCAAAGTAAATGGTCAAAGTTAAAGCCAGTAAAACTCTGTAATATAATTAGACAGACCGGTATGTTCACTCATAGACTAGAAACCTCTATGAATCGAGTGTTTGTACACCAACATTCTATAATGGTAGCTAACGTGGTCTCAGTATTTGTTGACAGGACAGAAATGCTTCTAATTCACTGTCACGGACTTCACATCAACGACCACTCTATCATAGCAACCAATTTTCAAATGTGTTACTTAAAAAATTCTCTCTCCATTTGCATGAGACAGTCCAAAAAATTATTCTAATTTTGCTTAGCTTATGGTGACCGGACTTCAACTTCGGTCCACTAACACAAATGTTAGATTTGCTTCCCAAGCTCTCGCCACTTGTTGTTCCCGACGCTAACCAGCGCTAGGCGTTTCGCCATTCAGGGTTCTTCAGGGGAATTGCTAAGCTGTTATAATAAAGAATATAGTTCACATTAATACCATTGTCTCCAATCAATAAAACATTGTATTGCCAACTGCCAGGAACTAGAGTTACTCACTTTTTCTGTATCCTGCTAGCGTTCTCATCACACGTTGCTGCTGAACTGCTAAAACAAGAGTGAGGGACGCCGCACATTCGATTCATTAAATAGGCAGGAATTAGCATTGAATGGGAACAGCTGACCATCACGTCATAGACATGCTTCCCATTCAATCCGGGCATTCAGGCCCAGAGGTATCACTGTGTTCAACGAATGAATCCATTTTTGTTCCATGTATAGCAAAGTCTCGTCCTTAGTGTTCCCAACATGTGCGCGTTGTATTTGTAATACACAGAAACACCGTAGATCTTCAAAACAATGTTGTTGAGCTAGACAGTGTTCTACAATTGGTGCTTCGAGCCGTCTACATTTTAGCTTGCTTTTATGTTCATTCATCCGCAAGCGAAAGGCACGATTGGTTTTTCCAATGTATAGCAGGGGGCAAGGGCATTTAATGCAATACACCACGTGTGTGGAACCACATGTGGTGTTGGTCCTTAGTTTATACTCTCGTCCATTATGCATGAACCTGTCACAATCCTGAGTTACACTGCAGATAGACCAGTTGCCACAAGCTTTGTGTCCCCTTCATTTACTATATCTAGATGAGGAGATCGAAGAACTGCCGGACTCAGCAGGTCTTTTAAATTTTTTTGTCTTTGCCACACGCACCTTGTTTGATAGTTCTGTAAGCCTGGTATGCCTGATAGAATATTTTGATGTTTATGCAAACTTGCTTGCAGCTGTTTACTCAATGGAGAATATACCGTAATCAGATTAATTTGATCTTCGGATGTTTGACCTGGACTTTTAGGTTGCAATAATAAATCTCTATTGAGAAAACGCGCTCTGGTATGGGCTTTCTTAATGATGTGATATGGATATCCCCGTTGTAAAAAATTCTGTTTTAACTGGACCGTTTGTTTCTGATATTCCTGAATAGTACTACAGTTCCTTCGGTAACGAACAAACTGTGAAAAGGGGAGACTGTTACGTAACCGCTGTGGGTGTGCACTAGAATAGTGAAGTAAGGTGTTCCTATCCGTGCTTTTACGGTAAACCGATGTCATCCAACCCGTGGTGTTTTCTGGATCAGAATATCCAGAAAGGAAATCTGCATTTCGTTCCAAGCCATCGAAAATTGCAAATGGGATTCACAAGCATTTAGCCAAATGGCGAAATCTTGTAAAGAGGCTTGATCTCCCTGCCACAAAACAAATATGTCATCAATGTACCGTTTCCACATTTTTAATGAGGTTCGAAAAGGGCATTGGGGCAGCCAGTGATATTCAAATTGTTGCATGTACAGATTGGCCACCGAAGGAGCGCATGTGGCGCCCATCGCCACTCCAGCAATCTGATGGTATAGTATTTGTTCAAATATAAAATAATTGTTGAACAATGCTAGTTCTGCTAATGCAGACAAAAAACTAAGCGTTGCTGGCGTCAAGTCATTACGTTGTTTAAGCGCTCCCATGACTACTTCATGAGCCTGAGCCTGAGGAATCACTGTATAAAGAGAGGCCACGTCGAATGTTACTAGTATTACTCCCGTTGCAGAAGTTAGCCCATCATATTCATGGAGGAGGTTGAGAAAATGTGTGGAATCTTTGATATATGATGGAATTGTGGGCATCAATGTTCTACCTTGTGCCTAAAATCCACAAGGATTTACAACGGCCTCCGGGCCGTCCGATAGTATCCACACGTGGATCGTTATTAGAACCATTGTCTGTCTTCCTGGATTCGTATCTTCGACCATTGATGCCCACAATTCCATCATATATCAAAGATTCCACACATTTTCTCAACCTCCTCCATGAATATGATGGGCTAACTTCTGCAACGGGAGTAATACTAGTAACATTCGACGTGGCCTCTCTTTATACAGTGATTCCTCAGGCTCAGGCTCATGAAGTAGTCATGGGAGCGCTTAAACAACGTAATGACTTGACGCCAGCAACGCTTAGTTTTTTGTCTGCATTAGCAGAACTAGCATTGTTCAACAATTATTTTATATTTGAACAAATACTATACCATCAGATTGCTGGAGTGGCGATGGGCGCCACATGCGCTCCTTCGGTGGCCAATCTGTACATGCAACAATTTGAACATCACTGGCTGCCCCAATGCCCTTTTCGAACCTCATTAAAAATGTGGAAACGGTACATTGATGACATATTTGTTTTGTGGCAGGGAGATCAAGCCTCTTTACAAGATTTCGCCATTTGGCTAAATGCTTGTGAATCCCATTTGCAATTTTCGATGGCTTGGAACGAAATGCAGATTTCCTTTCTGGATATTCTGATCCAGAAAACACCACGGGGTTGGATGACATCGGTTTACCGTAAAAGCACGGATAGGAACACCTTACTTCACTATTCTAGTGCACACCCACAGCGGTTACGTAACAGTCTCCCCTTTTCACAGTTTGTTCGTTACCGAAGGAACTGTGGTACTATTCAGGAATATCAGAAACAAACGGTCCAGTTAAAACAGAATTTTTTACAACGGGGATATCCATATCACATCATTAAGAAAGCCCACACCAGAGCGCGTTTTCTCAATAGAGATTTATTATTGCAACCTAAAAGTCCAGGTCAAACATCCGAAGATCAAATTAATCTGATTACGGTATATTCTCCATTGAGTAAACAGCTGCAAGCAAGTTTGCATAAACATCAAAATATTCTATCAGGCATACCAGGCTTACAGAACTATCAAACAAGGTGCGTGTGGCAAAGACAAAAAAATTTAAAAGACCTGCTGAGTCCGGCAGTTCTTCGATCTCCTCATCTAGATATAGTAAATGAAGGTGGACACAAAGCTTGTGGCAACTGTTCTATCTGCAGTGTAACTCAGGATTGTGACAGGTTCATGCATAATGGACGAGAGTATAAACTAAGGACCAACACCACATGTGGTTCCACACACGTGGTGTATTGCATTAAATGCCCTTGCCCCCTGCTATACATTGGAAAAACCAATCGTGCCTTTCGCTTGTGGATGAATGAACATAAAAGCAAGCTAAAATGTAGACGGCTCGAAGCACCAATTGTAGAACACTGTCTAGCTCAACAACATCGTTTTGAAGATCTACGGTGTTTCTGTGTATTACAAATACAACGCGCACATGTTGGGAACACTAAGGACGAGACTTTGCTATACATGGAACAAAAATGGATTCATTCGTTGAACACAGTGATACCTCTGGGCCTGAATGCCCGGATTGAATGGGAAGCATGTCTATGACGTGATGGTCAGCTGTTCCCATTCAATGCTAATTCCTGCCTATTTAATGAATCGAATGTGCGGCATCCCTCACTCTTGTTTTAGCAGTTCAGCAGCAACGTGTGATGAGAACGCTAGCAGGATACAGAAAAAGTGAGTAACTCTAGTTCCTGGCAGTTGGCAATACAATGTTTTATTGATTGGAGACAATGGTATTAATGTGAACTATATTCTTTATAATAACAGCTTAGCAATTCCCCTGAAGAACCCTGAATGGCGAAACGCCTAGCGCTGGTTAGCGTCGGGAACAACAAGTGGCGAGAGCTTGGGAAGCAAATCTAACATTTGTGTTAGTGGACCGAAGTTGAAGTCCGGTCACCATAAGCTAAGCAAAATTAGAATAATTTTTTGGACTGTCTCATGCAAATGGAGAGAGAATTTTTAAGTAACACATTTGAAAATTGGTTGCTATGATAGAGTGGTCGTTGATGTGAAGTCCGTGACAGTGAATTAGAAGCATTTCTGTCCTGTCAACAAATACTGAGACCACGTTAGCTACCATTATAGAATGTTGGTGTACAAACACTCGATTCATAGAGGTTTCTAGTCTATGAGTGAACATACCGGTCTGTCTAATTATATTACAGAGTTTTACTGGCTTTATTATTGATATCTACTCTGTGCAAGTTGTGACCACAAAATCATTTGTAATCTACAATAATGGTCAAAGTTAAACATTCAAACTCAGCACATAGTTTCACTATGTGCAAACCAGCAATCTTCCGTTATAGTGTTTTCCTTATACACTAAACACAGCCTTGACTAACACAGAGATGTTACTTTATCTGATAAAATCAATGTGCAGTCCATTGGGTCACCATTAAATGAACACTCACTGAGTGTGTCAATGATCATAGGCTCTTGTATGCATTCAGAATTCTCTTTATCAAAATACCTTTTCAAGTTCCCCTGTAACGTGCCGTTACAGTGTCTCTCTGCAGCACTCCCTCTATGGCTGGAATAACAGCTACCGTATTCTCTTGTGTCCGGGAGAGAGGGAAGCCACCATTCAGGGTTCTTATAATCCCACTTCTTGTAGGAGGTTCTACCCCTGGAGAGCTTATTGGTTCTATCTTCAGGCTTAGACAGATAAGATTCTTCTCCCCTCCTAACACCAGGTTTCAGCCTGCGGGGTTTTCTTTGAGGCTTAGGAACTTCTAGGATATCATCCTCAGACATGCACACATCTTCGGGGAAATACCTTTCTCTCTCTGGAGGTGTTAAATGCTCTCTGTTCAGCTCTGTGTTTAAATCCCTCGGCTGGGTGTTAAAGCCCTGCCCCCACCTAGGATTTCCTACACGAGGCTTCTCAGCATTAACCCTGTAGGTATTTCTAGTATCCACAAACTTTAGCTTCCCGCCAGAATCATTCTTCAGGCTACAGCTTTCTGATACATACAGTTTGTCTTTAGGCTTCCAATCACTCCGGTTGGAACGTTGCCTCTGAGCTCCAAAGGGTTTGCAATCATCAGAACATTCACACCTGTTCTCTGTCCTCACTAGCTGTTTTCTCCTGTAGGACTCTGGGTAGTTTCTGCAGTGAACTCTTCCTGGTTCTGCCTCTGACTCACGTCCTGGGTCAGAGTCTGAAACTCCTCCTTCCTCCTCGAGGTCAGCTGGTTCAGGTAAGACAGCCTGTTCTCCTTGCTCCGTCAGTTCAGCCAGTTCTGCTAGTTCTAACTCTGTGTTTCCTGCACAGCTCTTATAATGGCTGTAAGCTCTTCCCCTTTCCAGGTGCAAGCTATTAGGAACTGGGGAATGTTTCTCAGCTGAGCGTGTTTTCAAACCTCGTGGCTGAGTTTGTTTTTGTCGTCCCTGACAACAGCTGCTCACATGGCCTGCCTGCCTGTCAGTTTCAGGACTAGAATGCAGTGAATCCTGTGTTTTTAAGGTAGAGAATGGAGCTTCCTCATCACAACGTATAGCTTACACCCGCTGTACAAATTTGCGTGACTTAATTGTACACACTGTTTCCTCTGAAGATTGTCCGCCACGATTTCATCCTTTAGCTGGACATTTTTCTTGTGGATCTTGTATTTATTGCCCCAATACATTAGTTGGAGCTTCTTGGACAGATAAGCATACTGGCAAAGACTACTTTATTCGGTGGAGAACCGATTGCCTGACATCCTTTGTGGTATATTTGATTGTTTGCCCTTGTGACCTCTATTATGTGGGTCGCACTTCAAGATCCTTTAAACTGCGATTGGGAGAGCATGCATCTCGTCTACGGACACGTGTTTTGTCCGCCCCATTGGTTGATCATTGTTTGACAGTTGATCACTGTTTCACTGACCTACATTGGCGAATTCTGGATTTTGTCCCAGTGACTCCGCGGGGGGGGGGGGGGGGGGGAGATCGGCTTCAAGTTTTACAACGGCTGGAACAACGTTGGATTCATCGTTTGAATACCGTAACCCCTTTGGGACTTAATCAGCAAATTGACTGGCATACCATTCTTTGACTTTTGTTTTTTGGTATTAGAAGTTTTTTGGCATCAGAAGTTTTTCAGCACTGGATGCTTTTCTGTGAGCTGATCAATTTTGAGCTGTGTGTGGGCGGCGCTGAGTGGTGCTCCTCCCCCCAGCTCTGATTGGCCTGTATGCATCTCTGGGCTGGTTCTCATCCGGGCATTCGACACCTTTTCATGATAAAAACCGTCAGATTGAAGACGCACTTCAAGGCTGCTATGACTAGAAAAGGCTGGGACCTGATGCAGGGGCTCTGTTATTGACCCCGAAACGTGACACGTCGTTCCTGATGCTGACTGACTAGTCTTCATGGCCTGTTTCTCTTTGTTACACTTTTGATGCGGATGTGAGAAGCCGCCGACAATTTCAGATAAGTGTATATTTTTTAACACTTATGTAAAGCATTTTTATGAAAAACTGATTAAAAAGGATCGGTTACAGCGGTTTGGGGTGGTCCCTTTCCCCTCACTGTGGTGGCTGCTCCGACAAAAAAAAAAAAAAAAAATTAACTGATAGCTTCACTTTAGGTTTGTTTAGAATTTCGGTATATGTTTTTGTGATTTCTTCACCGGGATCGGGTATATTTCAGTTTTGGATCTTGCCAAGGGTGTCAACAAACACTAGAGATAGGACTACTTGCTGAGCAGTTGTTTGGAAGTTTGGCATTTTTACAGTTAACCCCTGAAGAACCGTGTGGAGAAACGCGTAGGCAGTGCCAGTGAACGGCGTTGGGTGATCTGATAGTTTGAACAAACGTTTTTGCCAGCTTGTTTATCTACAGCAAATAAGATAAGAGTACATATTTTCAGTGAATTTGAAGATTGAAGATTATTTGGTTTTTATGTTTTAGTACTCATTTAAGCAGGATGAGTGAAATTTGAGAGTGCACCTGGTTATTACTAACATTTTCAGGGAGGTCGTTGATGCAAAATTGGGAGATCTAGTAGGTCAGTTTTGGCCGCACCATCCCACAATCTGAGACCTCATATGTTATAACATGTTATAGTATGGGTGCACTTCATTTTTGTTAACACCTGCTAAGGAATTTTGAGCTTCATTGTCTACTTATTTTGATGTATTTGGAGTGTATTTGACTAAAAGCATCTTGCCAAGGGTGCCATCTTGCTCAGTTAGATGACATAGATAGGACGGCAGTAGAAAATAAAACAAGGTAAGGCGGCTACTCCCAGGGGAGGAGGGAGGGTTGTGAGGATTGATTCCTGCTGTTCCTGGAGAACACCTGTTACAGGTGAGTAACTACGCTTTCTCCAGGAACAAATATGAAGTCAGTCCTCACATACGGGACTCCCTCGATCCAGGCTACCGAGGACCGAACCAAGACAGCACCAACAGCGATCGGGTAGCCATGAGTTACAGAAGGTGAGTACCCACTGAGAGACTCTGCAAGACCCTAGCATCCAGAGACACTATCACTCCAGTAGCGTGAACACAAAAGGGTTGGAGGGCAGGAGTTGCCTACATCCCGAGAATATTACAGAATACTGCCTGGCCAAAGGCACTGTCCCTGCAAGACTCGCTCTCTAGGCAGTAGTAAGCTGCGAACATATGAACTGAAGACCATGTTGTAGCCTTGCAGTTTTTCATCACTGGCACTGAGCAGAAGTTGGCCACCGAAGCGGCCATTTCCCTCATGCGATGCGCTATGATATGGTGCTCAAGGAAGAGTCCAGTTTGCTCATAGGCGAGAGCAATACAGTCCACCACCAAATTGCACAGGGTTTGCTTGACAATGGGGAGCCTCAGTCTACTGGGGTCATAAGACACAAACAGCTGAGGAGCTTTCCGATGGGCCTGAGTCCGTTGCAAGAAGGATAGGGCCAACTTGCAATCTAGTATATGAAGTATTAATTCCTCCCTGCCAGCACGAGGCCGTGGGAAGAAGGTGGTGAGGACCACCTCTTGGTTGAGGTCAAAAGGAGAACCACCTTCGGGAGGAATTTGGGGTGTGTGCAGAGCATCACCTTGTTTTTATAGAACCTCATAAATAGTGGGCCTGCCACTAGGGCCCGCTCACCATTCAAGCAGACGTGAGGGCCACCAGGAAGGCCACTTTCCAAGACAGGTATCATAGATGGCTAGGGGCTCGAATAGCGGTTTAATGAGCTGGTAGAGCACCACGTTGAGGTCCCATTCTGCCGCCGGAGGTCGGAGGAGGGGCTTGGACAACAGGAGGCACCGGAGGACTGACCCGAGAGGGGTTTTCGCTTGATAAGAGTGGGGATGCACTGTTATGGTATTTAGATGCACCCTCACAGAATTGGATTTCAATCCAGTGTGCGACAGGTGCAGTAGGCACCATATCACAGCGCATGAAGAACCAGTTGCACATGACAGGAGAAGGTATTCTCTTCCTTCTCACCACACCAGACGGAGAACCTTCTTCATTTGAAGGCATAGGCCCACCTGGTGGAGGGTTTTCGAGAGGCCAGTAGGATCTCCTCGATGTCCCTTGGAAGGATGAAAGGGGCCAGCGCTACCCTTTCAGCAGCCACGGCGTTAACGTTAGCAACCCCAGGTTGGGGGGGCAGAAGGGAGCCCTCCTCCTGGGACAGGAGGTCGGGGGCCAAGCCCAGTGGGACTGGAGTGCTACTGACAGGGATAGCAGCAGAGGGAACCAGGGCTACCTGGAACACCTGGGTGCGATCAGTAGGACTGACACCCCCTCGCTCTGGATCTTGATGAGGGTCTTAGCGATTATGAGGTGGGGGGTCGGTGGGAACGCTTATAGTAGGCCCTCCGACCATGAGATTAGGAAGGCATCTGCCGCCACTCTCCCTGGGTGCAGCTGGCGTGAGCAGAAACACTGTAGCTGTGCGTTGTCCAGGGAGCCAAAAGATCTATCATGGGCCTGCCCCAGCGGTGGAAGAGTTGCTTCGTTACCCTGGGATTTAAGCGCCACTCGTGTGGGTGAAGGACTGATCAGCCTGTCTCTGCTAAGCAGCTGTCCTGGCCTGGCAAGTATACCGCTTGCAAGAGCATGCTGTTGAGCATTGCAAAGGAGAGGAGGGCTGCCGCCTTCTAGAAGAGGGAGTACGAGCTCGTGCCCCCCCTGCTTGGTGAGGTAAAACATGGCCACCTGGTTGTCCATCTGGATCAGCACAGATTGGTGCCGTAGGCGGTGGCCAAACTCTCGCAGGGCCAGGAAGATTGCCCTGAGCTCGAGGAGATTAATCGGCAAGAGTGACTCCTCTTGGGGAAAGCTGCGTTGCGTGTGGCGGTCCCTGCAATGCGCCCTGCAACCCAGAAGGGAGGAGTCCGTTGTCCGGGTCCTCTATGGTACATGTGCCTGGAATGGCATTCCTGCCTGTAGGTGGTGCAGGGTTTGCCACCAGGTGAGAGATTCCGCCAGTTGGTAGGTGACTCTGACTCTGTCCTGTAGTCTGCCCATGGCTTGATTTCATTGTGAACGGAGGCACCCTTGGGCTGTCTGCATGTGTAGGCAGGCTAGCAGTGTGACGTGGACTGGTAAGGCCATATGGCCCAGCAGGTGGAGTCGAAGCTAACTGGCAGTATTGTACTTCTCCTGCCAGTTGTAAGAGGTGGTCTGCTATTTCCGTTGGGAGGACGGCCTTGACCTCTAGCATGTCCAACTGTGCCCCTATGAACTCCAGACATTGGGTTTCAGCAAGATGGGACTTGGGGTATGGTTGTAGCAGGAAGGTTGTACGCTTTGCGGCCTGCCTGACCTCTGAGGCCATACCGCCCCTGGTTAGCCAGTTGTCCAGGTATGGGAAGAAAAAAAGCGCCTTGCAGACGCAAGTAGGCGGCTACCACTGCCAAGCACCTGGTAAAGACCCTTGGTGAGGAGGCCAGGCCGAAGGGCAGCAATCTGTACTGGTAGTGCCCTCGTCCCACCACAAACTGTAGGTATTGTCTGTGGGAGGGGTGGATCAGGATGTGAGTGTACGCATTCTTTAGGTCCAAGAAGCACAGCCAATCTCCCTGGTGGAGGTAGGGCAGCAGTGATCCAAGGGAGAGCATCTTGAACTTCTCCCTCACCAGAAACTTGGTGTCACAGGACTAGTATGGGCCTGAGGCATCCTGTTCTTTTGGGGATGAGGAAGTAACTTGAGTAGAAGCCCTTCCCCCACAAATGCCTGAGTGTGGGCACCACAGCATTATTCCTGAGCAGACTTGCGAGTTCTGAGAGCAGAAGGGTCTGGTGAAGGAGAAGTCTCACTGGCACTCCTATAAAGAACCTGAGAGAAACTTGTTGTAAGTGGAGGAGGTATTCCTCCTTTACTACCTGTAGCACTAACCAGTCTGAGGTGACCTTGGCCCACCTGTGGGCAAAGAATACCAGGCATCCCCCCTGTGAGATAGTGGGGGTCTCCAGGGGAGGCCCCACCCTGGGAGTCAAAAGCTCCTCCCTGGTTGGGCTGGAGATTGGGGCTTCTCAGCTCCTTGGCCCTACCTCTTAGGGTGACAACCCTGTGGTTGGCCCGAGAAGGACTGATATCGGTGACTCTGCTGAAAGTGCCCCTTTTTTCTGGAGAATAGAGGCCTTTTCCCCGAGGGTTTCTTGCGGGGAAAGGGTCTTCTTTGAGGGCCTCTGTCAGGTCACCACTTCAGTTTCTATCTCGGCTGCCTTGTCAGTCATGCATTTGCCAAGCATGTTCTCACTGGTGCAGGGGACGTTGAGCAGCTTGTCCCAGACCCACTGCTCGAGGTCCGAGGACTGTAGACAGGCTTGGCGTTGAGCCCCGATGCCGGCCCTGCTACTCAGACTGCTGACTTGAACCTGTTGTAGGCTGCCTGAGAGAGGAACTTCGAGCAGTCCTTAATCCCAGAGGTCACGGCCTGGAACTGATTGAGAGGTTCACCGGTCAGCCCCACCGAGAATCTGGACAGCTCCTGGAACAGGGCATCAAAAATACATGCTTATGTATAGCTCATACCTGAATTTGGTATCCCAGCATCGAGCCCTGGTAACACTTGCGCCCAAGGGCATTGAGGGCTCTGGCATCCCTGCCAGGGGGTACAGAAGAGTAAGTCTTCTGGTTTTAGAGTTTTTGCATTGTTGACACAAGCATGGAGTTATGTGGGAGTTGGGGCTTGAGGAATCCCGGGCCCCTTCCTGATGCGGTATATGGCATTGGCTGACCACTAGCACTGACGCCATGGTCTCCAACATTCGCAGCAGTAGCCACTCGAGGATCGGATGCACTGGCACCATCAGAGTTTCCTTGGTTAGAGACTCGAACTGGAGGACCTCCAGCTCCTCGGTGCGTGGGTACTCCTCTGCTTCGGTCTGCATTGAAAGGGCCATAGCCATATTCCTGTCAAAGTCGTGGAAGGCCACATCTTCCAGAGGAGAATGGCGCTGGGGGGGACGGGGGCAAAGGGAGACAGGTCTGAGGGGATGCTGGTGCCGCCTGGTTTCCAGGGAGGCTTTGTCATCGGTCTCCCATTTGGAGTCAAGGGGGGACGATGAGTCCAAGGCTCTGGGCTCGAGGCCCGTTCCAAAGGGCCGGGGCCCTCCTGAGGACCTGAGGTCCAAGTCTCAGAAACTTGTCGGGGAGGAACGGATTCTCAATGAACGAGACTTCAACCGGGGCCGAAGGCTTACCAAAGGCCAGTGGTGCTCGGAGCTCGGCTTGACGACCAAGGACGCACCTGCGGATGATGCGGACCAACCTACCATCACTGCCTGCTGCATGGCCAGGACAGCAGTGATGTTCTGCTCCATGGCTGCCATTTTGGATTCCAGAAGACTCTGTGTCTTTCGGCATGGGCACAGAGGATCTCGATGAGGACTACAGCCTTGAGGACACTTGCACAGTCTTCGCCAGCCGAGGCATCCTTCCTGAGGACTTTGGTGGGACGTCTCTTGGTAGGTTTCTCTGGCAGAACCTGCCCTTCGGGCAGTCTTGCCAGGTTTCTCTGGCAGAACCTTGATGGACTTCGAGGATTTTTTCTTTTTTTTTCCACTCAGGGTCAGAGGTCCATTCAGAAGAGCCACCACCGCGAGACTCCGAGGACACTCGGCCCTCAGGAAGTGTTGGGCTTAGAGCTTGGCGTCAAAGAGGCCGGTAATGAGACGGACCTGGGGAACAGTTTCTTCTGCAACTGCGACCTCTTCTTATTGGTTTTCGGCGTCATGGCCTGGCACAGGTGGAATCATGGGCCAGTCCCAGGCAGCTGGTATGGGTGTCGAAGACAGACACAGTTTGAATGCAGTGGTCACATTTTTTGAACCCATCGAGGGACATGGTGGGGAAAACACACAGCAGGGGTCAATAACCTTCGGGTGAAAAAGTGTAGTTACCCACCTGTAACACATGTTCTCCAGGGAAAGCAAGAATTAGTCCTCACATATGGGTGATGCCGGTGCCGACTGAGTTCCTGCGGAGCATTTCCCCAGCGTTCAAAGAAAGCCTTTGGGACATGCTGCCACGCATGCTTGGTCTCCTTCCCACCCAGGGGTACCATCTTGCTCAGTCAGATGACAAAGCTAAGATGGCAGTAAAAGTAAGGCAAGGTAGAGGGGCAATTCCCAGGGGAGGGTTGTGAGGACCGATTCCTACTGTCCCTGGAGAACCCCTGTTACAAGTGAGTAACTAAGTCAGTCCTCACATTTTGGAATCTCTAGCTCCAGGCTGCCAAAGACCGAACCACGACAGCATCAACAGCATGCAATCAGATAGCCATGATTTGCAGGTCAGTCCCCACGGAGAGACTCTGTAAGGCCCTATCACTCTGGTAGTCTGAACACAGAACGATGGGAGGGCAGGAGTTGCCTACATTCAGAATATTATGGAATACGGCCTGGCCAAAGGCACTGTCCCAGCGGGATTCGCTCTCCAGGCAGAAGTGAGCTGCGAACATATGAATTGAAGACCATGTGGCGGCCTTGCAAATCTCCGTCACCAGCACTGAGTGGAGGTTGGCCACCGACGTGGCCATAGCCTTCACGCGATGCACTGTGATACGGTGCTCAAGAGAGACGCCAACTCGCTCATAGGCAAGGGCAATACAGTCCGCCACCCAAGTGGCCAGAGTTCACTTGGTCACAGGGAACCCCAGTCTGCTGGAGTCATAAGACACAAAAAGCTGAGGAGCTTTGCGATGGGCCTGCATCTGCTGCAGGTAGAAGGACAGGTCCCACTTGTAATTTAGAGTGTGACATATTAGTTCCTCCTTGCCAGCATGGGGCTGCGGAAGGAAAGTGGGGAGGACCATCTCTTGGTTGAGGTGGAAGGGAGATACCACCTTCGGGAGGAATCTGGGGTGTGTGCAGAGAAAGCGTAGTAACTCACCTGTAACAGGTGATCTCCAGGAACAGCAGAAATTTAGTCTTCACATATGGGTATCGTCGGTACCGATGGAGTCTGCACGGGAATGCTCCCCAGCGTCCAATAGGAAAGCCTTTGGGAGCATCCCACAGTGCATGCGTGCTGCCTTCCCACCTCTGTACCTCTCTCACTTCAGTTCTTCGTTTTCCGCGGAGCCAACAGGACGTAGTACCCTGTCACCGCAGAAAATTTACTTTTATTTCTTGTTTTTTGTGGTCACATATGCCTTCATTCGACGCCTACCGGTACCACCGGTTCTCCTCTTCTTCTTTCCTTAAAAAACAAAAAAAACCCCTTGTATTTCTTCAGGGATCTTTCCCTGCTTCTAGTGCTAGATGCTATTTTGGGCACTAGGCCCATTTTTCTTCAAGCATGGAGAAACCAGCTAGTGGTTTCAAAAAATGCTCAAAATGTGGCAATACCATTTCTATCATCGACACCCATGACTGGTGTCTAAAATGTTTGGGTCCTGAACATTGTCCAACAGAGTGTCTCTCCTGCACAAGGATGACCAAAAGGGGCCTGCAGAATAGAGCTGCAAAACTAGGTACCCTTTTTGCCGCCAACACGATGTCAGTTGCATCAACACCTTCCAGGGCTTCTTATCTTCCTCCCATGGATTTCAGGTAACCAAATTAAAGTCTTCTATGACTAGCCAGTCCTCGAAAGATGAATCTCTTTCAAAGTATCGAGATGCCACTGGCGTTTCCCTTGAGGATACTTCACCGGTAAAACAGCCCTGGCGGGAGTCTTCAGGCTCCAAAGCACTAATTGGGCTCCAGGATGTTCCAGAGGCCTCCACAGCTGCGGAACTACTGGTGCCATGTTCTGGGGTCGTAGCCACTTCCACCGGTACCGGCACCCAGGCATCGGCAGGAGCGATGGATCACAGAATCCTCGCTATCAAACGCAGTCTAGCGGCCCTCTTAGTGGCTTCGGTACCGCTAAGACCGCAAAAGACGGTTCAACATGTATCGGTACCGACATCGGTACCAGTACCAACAGTACCTGCTTCAACAGGACTGATTTCCCCCATGCCAATCTCCGGTATCGGGGATCAGGAACCGAGACATTTCGGTACCGCGTTCGAGCGGTACCGATACCATGCGTTACAGGAGCACCCGGTGCTTGAGTCTTCCGATTCTGATGACTCTGACGATTCTACCGGTACCAGAGCGAATCTATTAGAAGATTCGGTTCCTTCTCCTCAACGCAGAATGTCTCCTCCAGAGGATATGTCCTTCCAGGATTTCATATGTGATTTAGCAAAGGGTCTTGCAATCACTGTGATTCCAGAAAAGGAACCTAGGGCAGAAGAATTAAGAATTTTACAATACCCTACAAATTCATTTAGGGTCCAGCTTAGTGCTATTGCTGCTTTTCATAAACCTTTTGATGGACAACCTATTTCCTCTCATCCACTTATATCAAGATTTATGAGAGACCTAATTTTAACAAAACCTCCCATTAAACCACCCCCGGTGGCATGGGATCTAAATCTTGTTCTTGGTCAGCTTATGAAACCACCCTTTGAACCTTTAGCCACTTCAGACCTAAAGTTTCTTTCATAGAAAGTTATTTTCCTAATTGCTATCATTTCTGCAAGACACATTAGTGAACTACAGGAGTTAGTAGCTGACCCTCCTTATACAAGGTTTCACCATGATAAAGTAGACCTCAGGACTCATCCTCACTTTCTGCCAAAGGTGGTTTCGCCTTTTCATTTAAACCAGTCGGTTTATCTTCCTATATTCTTCCCTAGGCCTCATGCCTCCAGTGCAGAAAGGAATCTTCACACATTGGATTGTAAAAGAGCCTTGGCTTTTCATCTCCAAAGAACTAAGCCACATAGAAAATCTTCTCAGCTTTTTGTGGCTTTTGACATTCCTGCTTGTTCCTGGAGATCCACCCTGTTCTTATAAAACCTCTTATATGGTGGCTCCACCACTAGGGCCTGAGGTTCGCTGGCCCTACGTGCGGAAATGAGGGCCACCAGGAAGACTACTTTCCAAGACAAGTATCTTAGGTGGTAAGTGGCTAGAGGCGCGAAGGATGGCTTATTGAGCTGGGAGAGCACCACACATTGAGGTTCCACTCCGCTGCCAGAGGGCAGAGAGGGGGGCTTTGATAGCAGAAGGCCCCGGAGGAACCCAGAGACCAGGGGCTGACTTGAGAGGTGTTTCGCCTCGATAGGGTGGTGGCGCGTGGTTATGATGCTCAGGTGCACCATCACCGAGTTGGATTTCAGCCTGGTGTGCAACAGGTGTAGTAGGTACCGGAGAACCAGTTGCACGTGACAGGAGAAGGGATTCTCCCTCTTCTCCACACACCAGACGGAGAACTTTCTCCACTTAAAGGCATAAGCCTGTCTGGTGGAGGGTTTTCAGGCGGCCAGTAGGATCTCCTCAACTTCCTTTGGAAGGTTGAAAAGGGGCCAACGCTACCCTTTCAGCAGCCATGCCACCAGTATTACGGACCCCAAGTTGGGGTGTAGAGGAGCCCTCCTCCTGGGACAGGAGATCTGGGGCCTGGCCCAGCAGGACTGGGAGTGCCACCGAAAGAAAAAACAACAAGGGGAACCAGGACTGCCAGGGCAGGCAATCTGGGTGCGATCAGTATTACTGACGTTCCCTCGCTCTGGACCTTGAAGAGGGTCTTGGCGATCAAGAGGGACAGTGGGAACGCATAGAGTAGGCCCTACGACCATGAAATCAGGAAGGTGTCTGCCACCACAGAAGCGAGGCAGCTGTGTTTTGTTTGGGCAGGCAAACAGGTCCATCACGGACTCTACCACCACAGAATTATGTGGGAGCTGGGTCCTGTGGAATCCGGGGCCCTTCTTGACGCGGTAGATGTCGTCGAGGTGTCGGCTGACCACCGTCACTGAGGCTGGGGTCTCCCACATCCTGAGGAGCAGCCGCTTGACAATCGGCTGCATCGACACCATGAGAGTCTCTTTGGGTTGGGACTCATACTGGAGAATTTCCAGCTCTTTGGTGCGTGGATGCTCTTTACACTCTGTCAGAACCGACAGGGCCCAGGCCATATCCCGAACAAAGTCATGGAAGGCCACGTCCTCTGGGGAAGAATGGCGCTGAGGCACCGAGGGAGATGGCCAACAGGTTTCCAGGGAGGCCTCGACGTCGGTCTCTCATTTGGAGTCGGAGGGTGTCAATGATTCCGAGGCTCTGCAGTCCCGTGTGTTGAGGTCAGTCCTGAGGAGCTAGGGACCCTCCAGAAGTTCTTAGGTCCAATTTCCGGAAACTGGCTGGGGAGGACCAAATACCCAAGGAACGCAACTGGGACCTTGATGGATGCAGAGGACACCCATGGTTGGTGGCACTCGGAGCCTGGCTTGACACCCAGGGACTCATTTTCTGTCGGGGGCCTGGTTGTCAGGGCAAATGATGCAGACAAACCGGCCATTAATGCCTGCTACAGGGCCAGGATAGCACAAATATTCTGTTCCAGGGCCGCCATTCTAGTTTCGAGGCCAGAAGGCACCATATCTTTTGGCGTGAGCACCAAAGGACTTTGGGCCCAATGCCGGCACTCTCACAAGTGCATCCTCGACGAGGACCACGACCTCAGGGAGATTCACATGGTCTCCACTGGCTGAGGACTCCTTCTTAGAGACCTTAATGGGATGCTGCTTGGAGTCACCCTAGTCCCACCGCGGGACTTTTCTGGGTTTCCCTGGTGGAACCTCTATGGGCTTCAAGGATTTTTTTTTTTTTCTCTTGAGGTGTGAGGTCTTTTTGGAGGAGCCACTGCTGCGGGACTTTGAGAATGCCCGGGCCTCACGGGAAGTGCTGAGCTTGCAGCCTGGCATCAGGGAAGCTGGTGCCAAGTCAGACCTCGGGAACACCCTCTCCTGCAACTCCAACCTTTTCATGTTGGTTTTTGGAGTCATGGCCTGGCACAGGTCACAAGTGGTATTATTGTAGTCCGGGCCCTAGCAGTGTAGGCAGCAGTCGTGCATGTCTGTAATAGACATGGTTTGACTGCAGCGGTCACATTTTTTGAACCCACTGGGGGACATGATGGGAGACACCCGGCTGGGGTTGACAATCCTGGGCAAAAAAGGCACCAACGTCAGTCGAGGCAGTCAGGCACCAACGTCAGTCAGTCAGATCAAAAGGAGGGAAGGAGCTGAGAACAGCACCAGTGTCAGCGCCGGTTCGAGGTGGGAAGAGGAACTGTAACACAAACTGGGAACAGCTATTTTTTTAACAATATAGCAATGGAATTTTTCCAGGGAAATTGGACCTACATCCATTGGGCTCTATGGAAAAAAGGAGACGGAGCAAGATGGCACCCTTGGGCGTAAAGGGGACCATGCATGCGTGGTAGCATATCCCAAAGGCTTTCTTTGAAAGATGGGGAAATGCTCCGTGCAGGGCTCCATCGGCGCCGACATCATCCATATGTGAGGACTGACTTCCTGCTTGTTCCTGGAGAACCTGATTTTTATTGGTCAAATTGTTTTACTTATATAAATTTTAGCACTGTATGCTGTAGATTACATAATCAGTTAGGCACATAGTGCAATATCTTAACCTGAAGCTTCGGCCTGTTTGTGGGTCAACAAATTGATCTGTCTCTACCACGTTATCACAAGATTTACAACTACCGTACCTGAAGTGTCCCAGTAATTTAATAGATTCTTCAAATTTATATTGGATATCTGATGGACTTAGCCATTCCTTAAGATTCTTGTCTTTACTGTAGGCAATCTGTATAGTCTTCGGAAAACATTAATTAATCTTAATAAGGACCAATTCTTCTTTATAATCTTTGCTATGCTATGCGCTGTAGATGAATACCTCAAGATGCAGGTCATACACTCATCTAGATTAGTTGCAATTACTGGGAGGATTCCAAAAGTTCTTCCCTATGACTCTACAGTGCCCTTTGTATGCTCTATGTACAAAGGCCTGAGGACAACACCTACGCAGAAGTTTGTCTCCTAATGCTTGGCCTTGCTGCCTATATTCCAAGGCAGAGGAGCAAATGCAGTGACATCTTAGCATTTGTGAATAGGGCAAACTATCTTTAAGATGTTAGGATGGTTGCTTCCATACCACAAAAATGAATTATGATCCGTAGGCTTCAACATCAACAGCAAGGCCAAGCATTAGGAGCCAAACTTCAGGTAGGGATTATCCTCAGGCTGTTGTACATAGAGCATACAAAACAGGTGTCATATTGCTATGATACCTAAAATATGGCACATTTTGCCTGCTGTGAAGATAGGGCCATAAAAAGAAGTGTTGGTTGCAGGGCTGTGTATGGTACAATGGCTGGTGAGGAAGGGGGAAATAAAAAATGGCCAAAGCAGCCCAAAAAAATCCACATTATCTATAAAGAATATTCCCATTGTCCCCTAAGAACTCTGACTGGTGCCCGACTTTTTCACCCTTTTGAAGCAGTACTCAACATGACCACCCAAGTCTAGTTTACTTAAAGCATATTGTGCTGAAATACACATGAACATACAGTGGTATGAAAAAGTCTTGCATAGGTAGTACCAAATAGGCAGTTTCTAGTTGTCTGGATCACAGGGACAAAATGTGTTACAATTTACATGCCATTTCTTTTGTCTTTTCTACAAATCTGACAAATTTGCCATGACTTGAACTTTCTTTTATGATTGTTTAATACCCATGTTCGTTTGGTTGTGAACCTGTGTACAAGATGCAATATGTGTCCAAAAGGTTGTTGCATTCTCTGTTCCATGTATGTTGGCAGCGTGCATGTTTTCTTCTTAATTTCATTAGGTAGCCCTGAAAAGGGCTGTTTTTTGTTGTTGGAGGACATTAGTACTTGATGGGCCAGCCCTTGCTCTCTCTCACCAGATGACATCTGTCTGGCATGGACTGGACCAGTTTGACTAGGTGTTCTCTCGTTATGATGCAATTCCAGGTTGCAATCGGGGACTCAATTGGTTCTTGCTTGGTCCGCGGCTGCTTCTTGGCAATCTTAACTGATACCTTGTACCAAAGATTCTCAATCGGGATGAGATCAGGTGATTGAGCTGGCCAGTCAATGGTCTGAACTTCGTTTATTTTCTAACAGTCAGCGACAATTTCGCTTGGTGGCAAGGTGCATTGTCATACTGGAGAAAAATCTGCCAAGAAACAGTTGTTCAGCTGATGGCTGCATGCACTTCTGCAGAATTCCTATGTGTGTCGCTGCATTCAGTATCCCGTCAATGATATGGAGTCTTCCAACACTACTGGTTGCAATGCTTCATGGAAATATTCAAGCAATATGGTTTGTATTCTTCATGAGGAAACCTCCTCACACAGATTTTGCCCTGGTCACCCAGAATGCAGAGCATGTTTTCGTCACTGAACAGAACTTTCTCCCAGTCAACCTTGCTCCATTTTGCCCACTCAATGTGTCTCTTCCTCTGTACCACCATTAGTCACAGCTTCCTCCGTGCCTTACAGCCCCTCAACCTGTTTTCCATCTTCTCTTCATACTGGAAGTGCAAACTAACAGAAAACCTCTCCTTCCATTCCTGCAGTTCAGGGGAGGTTAGCTTGCGGTTGCCAAGAGATGTCCTTATCAAGGCCCTGTCGTCCCTGTTGGTTGACTTTCTAGACTGACCATTATGATGTCAGTCCTGCATATTTCCCATCTCCTTATGCTTCTGCAGAATGCAGACAACCGTGCTGTGATTACAGCTGACCTTTGCTGCAATCTGCGGGCTGGAATAAACTTCCTCGTGCAAAACCACCAACCAGACCCGGTCCTACATCGATAGAAAATGCAACCTCTTCACCATATCAAGATGTTGAGCATCAGATGAAATACACACCAGCTGATCCACATTAAATTCAAACTCTGCGTGCTGCCAAAATACCATGCACTGATTGGCTATCAAATATGACTTCCTATTGGCTGAGGAAGTGCAGTATTCTATTGGTTCATTTTGATCCCGCTTTGAGACAGAATCCGGTTGATCATACTGGGACATCATTTCCTCATGACAGTCATACAAAAGCTCACAGACAAGTAATTTTGCATACAGAAATGGCTGACAAATTAAATTTGCAACAAAACAGTATATAATAAGCCAGGATTCTGCAACAGAATTTGGAAATATTGTCAAAATAAAGCTGAGAATAGCCTGATCATGCAGCCTATACAAGACGTTTGCACACCACTGTAGCTGTATTATGAGCCACATTTAAATCTTTTCTGGGTACATACTGTCTTCTACTAGAGAAGCTTATTCATAAGACAAGACAAAACTGGTCAGATAGCTTATTCAGCAAATCTGAATCACCAAGGCAGCACAACTGAAAGGGAAATCTAAGTAGAGCCCTTGTGCTTTATGATTCTTCTGAGAGAGAGGTAACGAAGAAAAAAAACATATGTACTACTCAGAAAAACATATCTAAGAATCACTATTATTTGGCCAACATGGTATAAAAGCAGAATATGGAATTTAATTTTACATTCTGATTTAAACAGACCGTGCCAACTGAAGCAATGCTTGCAAACCAATATTAAATCAAAATTAGAGTTGCATGTTCACCTCAAGAACAGCTAAATCCATTAGCAAGTTTTAGATTAAAAAGTTAAAAGCAAAGACAGGATGCTAACTTCAAACAACATTCAAATTCTAAATTATAAAAACGGAAGCAACAATTAGCATGGGAAGAGCAGTTGTCACTAAGCCCCAGTGACGTTTTTAAGCAGCTACTTGCTTCCCAACTTACCATCTTCCTTTTCCTTTCTGCAATCTGCTCTTCAGATTCCATTTCTACTTCACTGCTAATAGGAGTTTTTTCTTCTATATCATCAATAAAATCTGGCTCCTGAAAGATGGAAATGACTGCTTTACAGAAGCTCTACTACGTCGATAAACTAGGGAAATCTAACTACAAAACTGCTAAAGGTCCTTTAATTTTAACTTCAAAAGCAGCCAACTAGTCAACCAATAAATGCTTGTAAAAACTGTCATGATCTTAAAATTAAATTACTGTGCTTTAGAACCTAGAATACAGCAAACTGAGAAAAGTATCTTCTGTAATTCAAACCTGAGGCCAACTGCAATTTTCTTTACAGTTCATATTTCACTACTTATAGCAACAAGTTATAGAATTATATTTCCTGATTTTCCAACTTTCAACCAACAAGATTATAATTAAAAAACAACCAGCAGATCTTCAAAATCTAAATACAAATATTATCAAAAAACTTTCACTGTCTAAGATGTGTGGGAAAAGCGTCTTCTCCTATTAATACCTTTCCAAAAGTGTTGCTGGTGAGGAGGGGGGTTGGTTCCATGAAAATCATCTAAGAAAACACTAAAGGCCAGAAGTACTAAGCACTTTCCCATAGACGTAATACAGAAGAAATCCTTTAGTATACCTTGCCCTTAAATGATATATAATTCTTGTTCGATCATACTGCCTCATAACTCCAAGCTATTATACAATATATCAGCAGAGCCAATGCTCCTGAATTCAAAATAATAAATATATTAGCATATTTGTTACTGTACTTGCAATTTCTTACAAAGAGCTTAGAACATAAGATACATATCACAGCATTTTTTTAAATATTGAAACCTGGGGACATTTATCAATGTGTGCTGTTACAGTAAGGTACTCTGTGCTAAAAATACCACGCTAACTGCGTAGCACACAACTGGGTGGGGACTGTACAGGTTAGAGGTGGATTGAAGATGTTGACAGTGTAGCACAGTTAGCACAGGCGTTATCGGTGTGCGCTTACCATGAATTATGCCATCAGCACAGGTGACTTAATGCCACTTCATGGGATGGTGGTCAAGTGCAACTAAAGGCCAATTAACAACGGCAGGGGGATGGACACATACCCTCTAAAGTTAGTTTGAGCCTCCACTTTGGTTTTGAAGCTCAAACATACAATATCTGCACGCTCTTTAGTAAACATGCCCCTAAATGTCAATCAAATTGGTGTGTGGAATGATCTAAACATTTGCCCAACTAAGTAGACCAAGATATTAAAGTATTTTATCCAGTGCAAAAACTGCTCTAAATTCTTCAATGAAATGCTCTCAGATTTTTTTAATGTGAAAGACCAGAGCAGTAGGAAAGCAATACAGATAATTCTGCTACAGGGTATTTTATCTATTTATTTCTTTATCTGAAGATGACTTTTATTATTTAAATATAAATAATTTATTTTTCAAAGAGAAAGTTATTAAAAAGGCCCTCAAGAATTTTAATAGAACTTGTGTTACTTGGGAACGATCTGAAATCACCTGTCTTCTCACTGTGAATAGATATTAAATCTGCAATTTGTTTTATTTTTAAACCAGTGATAAGGGAAGGATTGCTTTGACACTATCAAACACAAAGGAACACCCCAATACTGAAGTAAAATTGAAAGCAGCATTACTGTCCAAACTTTAAAATAGCCACTTGGACTTCTGGTGACGTCACCAGACTGAATGGCGGTGTTCTAGACGGGCTCCGCCACCGAAGTCTGCAAAAAAATGAATAAGTACCCCTAAGAACGCAGTGGAGTGGTGGAGAGATGCAGGGGAAGTGAGTTAAGCAACCCCTAAAGTAATCAAATAAGAGCCGGAGTGGGCAGAGGCAGCGGAAAGCGAAGCCAAGGTGAGCGGATTAACATAAGAACATAAGATATGCCATACTGGGTCAGACCAAGGTCCATCAAGCCCAGAATCCTGTTTCCAACAGTGGCCAATCTAGGTCATACGTACCTAGCAGTTTCCCCAAAAGACACAGGTTCCACAATGCTTGTACTGGGTCAAGCATTAATATTCTGGGTCCCTTTTAATAATAGTTTATGGACCTTTCCTCCAGGAACTTATCCAAACCATTTTTAAACTCAAGCTACAATAACAGCCTTTACTACATCCTCCGGTAACAAATTCCAGAGTTTGATTACATGTTGAGTGAAAAAATATTTTCTTTTATTAGTCTTAAATAGTTTACCCTGTAGCTTCATTGCATGTCCCCTAGTCTTTCTATATTCTGATAACATAAACAATCGATCTACGTTTACCCGTTCCACTCCGTTCATTAACTTATAGACTTCTATCATATCTCCCCTCAGCCGTCTCTTTTCCAGGTTAAAGAGCCCTAACCTTTATAGCCTTTATTCATAGGAGAACCCTTCCATCCCCTTTACCATTTTGGTGGTTCTTCTCTGAACCTTTTCTAATAACGCTATATTCTTTTTAAGATATGGCGACCAGAATTGCACACAATATTCAAGGTGCGGTCTCACCATGAAACGATATAGAGGCATTATAATATCTTTTGTTTTGTTTTCCATTCCTTTCCTTATCATACCTAGCATTCTATTTGCTCTCTTGGCCACCACTGCATACTGGACCGAGGGTTTTAACATGTTATCCACAATGACGCCTAAATCCTTTTCCTGGGTGTTGGTTCCTAAGACGGAACCTTGCATCGTGTAACCATAGTTTGGGTTGTTCTTCCCTAGGTGCATAACCTTGCACTTGTCCACATTAAATTTCATCTGCCATTTTGATGCCCAGTCTTCCAATTTATCAAGATCCTCTTGCAATTTTCCACAATCCTCTTGGGTTTTAACAACTTTAAATAGTTTTGTGTCATCTGCAAATTTGATAATCTCACTCGTTATTCCACTTTCCAGGTCATTTATGAATATGTCAAAAAGCAGCAGACCCAGCACAGATTCCTGGGTACACCACTATTCACCTTTCTCCATTGGGAAAATTGGCCATTTAGCCCTACCCTCTGCTTTCTATCTTTTAACCAGTTCCTGATCCACAGTAGTACACTGCCTCCTATCCCATGACTCTCTAGTTTTGCCAAAGGTCTCTGATGAGGGACCTTGTCAAAGGCTTTCTGAAAGTCCAGATACACTATATCTACCGACTCACCTTTGTCCACCTGTTTATTCACACCTTCAAAAAAACATAACAGATTAGTAAGACAAGATCTTCCTTGTCTAAAGCCATGTTGGCTGTCTCTCATTAGGCCATGACTATCTACATGCTGAGTAATTTTATTCTTTATGATGGTTTCTATCATTTTTCCCGGTACTGACGTAAGGCTCACCGGTCTGTACTTTCCCAGTTCACCCCTGGAACCCGTTCTAAAAATTGGCATTATATTGGCGATCCTCCAATCTTCAGGTATTAGAGATGATTTTAATGATAGTTCACAGATTACTAATAGCAGGTCTGCAATCTCATATTTCAGTTCTTTCAACACCCTTGGATGTATACCATCCGGCCCAGGTGATTTGCTACTCTTCAGTTTATCTAATAGTTGTAATACATCTTCCCGATGTATCGATATTTCCTTCAATTCTTCCGCACCTTTAAATACCACTTCAGTCATGGGTAACATCCCTATATCTCCTCAGTAAAGACCGAAGCAAAGAATTCATTCAGTCTGTCCGCTATCACCTTGTCGCCTCTTAGTGCCCCTTTAACCCCTGTATCATCTAATGGACCAACTGACTCTCTCACAGGTTTTTTGCTATGAATTTACTTGAAAAAGTCTTTATTTCGCGTTTTTGCTTCTGCAGCAAGCTTCTTCTCAAATTCTCCCATTGCCTGCCTTATCAATGCCTTGCATTTGACTTGCCAGTGCTTGTGCTGTTTCCAGGTTTTGTCATTTGGCTCTTTTTTCCATTTCCTGAAAGATGCTTTTTTGGCAACAACAGCCTCTCTGACCTCACCTTTAAACCATGCTGGCAGTTTTTTGGACTTCCTTCCACTTTTCTTAAAGCGTGGAATACAGCTGGTCTGGGCTTCCAAGATAGTATTTTTCAACAACACCCAACACCCAAGCAACTGCTCCTTTTAGTTTTTTCTTAACTATTTTCCTCATTTTATCATAGTCTCCCTTTCGAAAGTTAAAAGGTAGTACTGTGGATTTCCTTACTATCCCCCCTCCACTAATTAAATCAAATGCGATCATGCTATGAACACTATTGTCAAGTGGCCCCAACACCCTTATCTCTTGCACTAGATCTGGTGTTCCACTAAGGACTAGGTCTGATATGGCTTCCCCTCTGGTCGGCTCATGAACCAGCTGCTCCAAGAAGCAGTCATTTATTTAATCTAGGAACTTTATCTCCCTAGCATGTCCTGCCGTGACACTGACCCAGTCGATACTGGGGTAATTGAAATCCCCCATTATTATTACTGCGCTGAAACCTCTGTTAGCTTCCTAGATTTCTTTGAGCATTTCATCATTCATTTGTTCATTCTAGCCAGGCGGTCGATAGTACACCCCCACTGCCATCGCCTTCCCCTTTTTACATGGAATTTCAATCCATAGAGATTTTACAGCAAATTTTGTTTCCTGCAAAACCTTAATCCTTTCTGACTCTGACCTTAATGCCCTCTCTAACACAGAGCACAACCCCTCCACCAATTTGATCAGCTCTATCATTACGATATAGTTTGTACCCAGGTATCACAGTGTCCCACTGGTTGTCCTTCCACCATGTCTCTGATATTCCAATCATATCTAACCTCGCATTTAGTGCTATATATTCTAACTCTCTCATCTTATTTTTTAGACTTCTATCATTTGCATAGAAGCATTTTAGAGACTGTATTTTATTCATATTAATTTGGCTATTGGTAGACATGGGTAATTTGGGATCTTTAAGCTCTGTCTGCTCCATACTCGAGGGCATTTGGGCTAATTTACTCTTTTTTGGAACCTCTCTGCTTTTGGTAGTATCCTTCAAAGATATATTCTTCCGAACCATCCGTTCTTGGGCGACTGTCGGCTTTCCCCTATTATCTAGTTGAAAAGCTGCTCTATGTCCTTTTTTAAAGGTTAATGCCAGCAGCCTGGTTCCATCCCGGTTAAGGTGAAGCCCATCCCTTCGGAAGAGCCCCTCCTTTCCCCAGAATGTTCCCCCGTTCCTAACAAATCCAAAACCCTCAGCTCTGCACCATTGTCTCATCCACGCATTGAGACTCTGGAGCTCTGCCTGTCTTTTGGGTCCTGCATGTGGAACGGGAAGCATTTCGGAGAACGCTACCCTGGAAGTTCTGGATTTCAACTTCCTACCTAAAAGCCTAAATTTAGTCTCCAGAACCTCCCTACCACATTTTCCTATGTCATTGGTACCAACATGTACCAAGACAGCAGACTCCTCTCCAGCACTATCTAAAACCTTATCTAGTCTTGAAGGACTATAAAAGGGGACTGTGACTTCTGGAACAGCAGGGGGGGGGGGGGTTAATAGAGGAGCTGCAAAAAGGATGGATGGCGTTAAAGCACGCCCAGGAAGAAATGAAGGAGAAGGCGGAGGATCTAAAGGATCGCTCACGGAGAAGTAATTTAAGAGTGAGAGGACTACCAGAGGGTCCCCAATTTCAAAATTGCGAAGAAGTAATTAAGAAAGTGTTTGGAGCATTGCTACAAGAGGCGGCCATGGAAGAGAATGGGGGACAGGAGTCTCTGCAAATTGAGAGAGCTCATAGGGGGCTGGGGCCCATCCGTGAAAACCGACCAAGAGATATTGTGGTGTGTTTGCACTCTTTCAGAACCAAAGAAAACCTGTTGAAGGCAGCTCAGAAAAGGGGACAGTTCCAGTGGGAAGGACACAAAGTGGAGCTCTTTCAGGACGTGTCCCTGGGTACATTGCAGCATCGCAGAGAGATGAAGGAGGTGACAGCCTATTTGAGGAAGGAGGGGCTGCGATATAATTGGCTGTACCCCTTCGGCCTTCTTATAACTGAACGGTAGGACGAGGAAGGTGAAAGCCAGCAAGGAAGCCTGGAGAGCCCTTTGAGAATTGGGACTGACTAACATTTCAGGGGGACAGGGGGGCCAAGACAGCATACCGAAACCAGCAAGTGCTGGGGTCAGAGCGAGTGGCCAGAGATGGCAAAGAGCCCCAACCAGCGGACGAAGGCCAGCGGCCAGGGAGAGAAAATGGCAGAGGAGGATATCGGATGAGCCGGAAGACACTGTGCAACTTGATAAAAAAAAAAGAAAAAAAGTCTCAACAGTTAACACCTTGCGGGACACTGTTCAGTGATTTAAATGTAAACATGTCTGAAGGAGAAAGGGGAGGGGAGGGTGAACGGGAGAAGAGGAGGGAAGGGAAGGGAGAGAGAGAGGAGGGCAGGGGTAGACGTATAATTTGCATCACACCACACGGGGGGGGGGGGGGGGGTAGGGGAAAGGGGGTAGGTAAGAGGGTGGCAAGGAGGAGGAGGGCTATGGTAAATGGGGCGTGGGGGAGTAAGGGGGGGAATGTTAGAGGAGGACTAGACCGGGGGAGAGGAGGGTGTCAAGGATGAGGGGGGAGGAGGAATAGTGGGATAGAAGCAGGTGACGGTCTGGGAGGTAGTCACTACTAATGGATGTCAAGTATCCCTCGTGGAGGCAGGAAGGGGGGGTAGGGAGGAAGGGGGCTGGGAGGGAGGGGTCAAGGGAGAGGAAGGGAGGAGAGAGGGGGTAAGGGGGGTGGGGGAGGGGAGGTGAGGAGAGGTAGAGGGGAATCAAGAGCTAAGGGAAAAGGTGGGGGGAGGGAGTAGAAAACGATATAAGGTGAGTTAAAACTTGTAACACTGAATGTCAAAGGGCTTAATTCGCCAATGAAGCGGCAGAAACTGTATAAAGAGGTAAGACGCCAAAAAGCGTCAATTGTGCTGCTACAAGAGACACATTTAACAAGGATAACAGAACATGTGGTCCAACTTCGGGAATATGGATTCAGTTTCTACGCATCAAACAAAGTGGAGAAAAAGAAGGGTGGGGTGGAAGTTTTTATATCATCCAAACTTAAGGTGGAGATACAGAAGATAATTAGGGATAAAGAAGGGAGGTTTATACTGTTATGTATAAATGTTGGCAATGAATGATACTGTATAAAGAGTAGTTACTCACCTGTAACAGGTGTTCTCCAGGAGCAGCAGGAATCAGTCCTCACATATGGGTGACGTCGGCGCCGACGGAGCACTCGCGGAGCAATTTTCCCAGCTTTCAAAGAAAGCCTTTGGGAATTGCAGTGCGCATTCGCGGTCCCCTTCCCGCCCAAGAGTGCCATCTTGCTCAGTCTGATGACATAGCTAAAAGACAGCAAAAAAATTAGCAAAAACGAAATGAGAGGACTGCAACTCCAAGGGGAGGAGGGAGGGTTGTGAGGACTGATTCCTGCTGCTCCTGGAGAACACCTGTTACAGGTGAGTAACTACTCTTTCTCCAGGACCAAGCAGGAAGTCAGTCCTCACATATGGGACTCCCTAGCTTAAGGCTACCGGAGATCTCAAGCGGAACAATGAGCTCCCTCTAGCTCAGTAGCACAGAAGGAAGGAATCTTCTCTGAAAACGCCCCTGACCGGTAGCCCAACACCAGGGCCGGAGGGTAGGAGTTGCCTAAACCTCAAAGAGATTATGGAGGACTGCCTGTCCGAAAGCACTGTCCCTGTGGGACTCCCTCTCCAGGCAGTAATGGGCCTCAAAAGTCTGGCTTGAAGACCAAGTAGCGGCCCGGCAGATGTCTGCCAATGGAACAGAGCGGAGATGAGCCACTGACGCAGCCTTCGCCCTAACACGATGAGCTGTGACTCGACCCTCCAACGAGAGGCCAGCCGCCCCATAAGCCCAAGCAATACAGTCAGCAACCCATATGGACAAAGTACGCTTGGAGACAGGGAGCCCCAACTTATTGGGGTCAAAAGAAACGAAGAGCTGAACAGCCCTCCGATGCTCTCGCACACAGTCAAGGTAGAAGGATAAGGCCCTCCTACAGTCCAGGGTATGCAGGACCATTTCAGCCCGGCTGGTGTGCGGCCTGGGAAAGAAGGTCGGAAGAACCATCTCCTGGTTGAGATGAAAAGGAGAAACCACTTTTGGAAGAAATTTAGAGTGAGTCCGTAAGACTACCCGATTTCTGTAGAACCTAGTGTAAGGAGGATCAGACACTAGGGCCTGCAGTTCACTAACGCGCCTAGCAGAGGTAAGGGCTACCAAAAACAGTGTTTTCCAGGAGAGAAAACGAAGAGGGCAGGTAGCCATAGGTTCAAAGGGCAGACAGGTAATCCGCTGTAAGACCACATTCAGATCCCACTCTGGGGCTGGTGGGCGCAAAGGAGGCTTAAGGAGAAGGAGGCCTCGAAGAAAACGAGCTACCAAAGGATGGTTGGAAAGAGGCCTGCCGTCCACCTGAGCGTGATGCGCAGAGAGAGCACTGAGGTGGACCATGACAGAGTTGGACTTAAGGCCAAGGTTGGAGAGGTAAAGCAAATATTGCAAGACCACTGCCACCACGCAGGAGAAAGGATCCTCACACTGCTGAGCACACCACACGGAGAAGCGACGCCACTTAAGAGCGTAGGACTTCCGGGTGGATGGCCGCCTGGAGGCCAAGACGACCTCTTCCACCTCCCGAGGCAGCAGGAGGGGAGCAAGAACTACCCTTTCAGCAGCCAGGCCATCAGATGAAGGGACTGGAGGTTGGGGTGTAGGAGAGTCCCCTGATCCTGTGACAGGAGATCGGGTTGAAACACCAGAGGAAGAGGAGTGTCCACCGCCAGCTGCAGCAGAAGCGGGAACCAGGGTTGTCTCGGCCACTGGGGAGACACCAGGATCATCGAGGCTCCGTCCTTGAGAACCTTGAAGAGTGTCCGAGACACTAGTGGCATGGGAGGAAAGGCATATAAGAGGCCCGTGGACCATGGAATCAGAAAAGCATCCGCCGCTACTCTGAGAGGATGCAGTTGTTGAGAGCAGAATCTGGGAAGTTGCCGGTTCAGAGGACTGGCAAACAGATCCATGGTGGGGAGGCCCCACTTGAGAAAGATCCGTTGAACCACCAACGGATCCAATCTCCACTCGTGTGGTTGGAGGATCCTGCTCAGCTTGTCTGTCAGGTAATTTTCCTGACCTGGGAGATAGACAGCTTTGAGGAGGATGCCGTGGCCGACGGCCCAACAGCACAGTTTTTGTGCCTCCTGACAGAGAAGGAAGGAGCCTGTGCCTCCTTGTTTGTTCACGTAGAACATTGCAACTTGATTGTCCGTCTGGACCAGCACAGACTGGTGAGAAGTGAGGTGGGAGAAGGCTCTCAGAGCTAGGCGGATGGCTCTGAGCTCCAGGAAGTTGATCTGCTGAGCAGACTCCCAAGGAGTCCAGAGGCCTTGAGTACATGTCCCTTGGCAATGTACTCCCCAACCCAGGAGAGAAGCATCGGATGTCAGTACCTGAGAAAGCGGAGGAGATTGAAAATCCACTCTCAGCACTAGGTTTGGCAGATGAAGCCACCACCGCAGAGAAGAGACCAGCAAGTCGGATATCTGTACTGAGTCCGCCAGGCTTCCTGTGGCCTGATGCCATTGAGTGTGAAGGCACCACTGAGCAGGTCGCATGTTCAGGCGGGCATTGGGGGTTACATGGACCGTGGAAGCCATATGGCCGAGCAGTCTCAGAAATTGCCTGGCAGAGACCAGGGAATTGCTGTGAAAGTGGCTGGCGAGATCCATGAGCCTGTGGGACCTGTCCAGAGGCAGGAAGGCCCGCGCCTGAAGAGTGTCCAACCTGGCGCCTATGAATTCGAGATTTTGAGATGGGAGCAAAGTGGACTTTGCGAAGTTTATGACAAATCCCAAGTGCTGGAGTAGAGTCACAGTGCGATGAGTGGCCTGTGGCTTCCTGGGAAGACTGGGCTCTGATGAGCCAGTCGTCCAGGTATGGAAACACAAAAAGGCCTTGAAGTCTTAGATAGGCCACCACCACTGCTAGGCATTTGGTGAACACCCTGGGGGCGGAGGATCGGCCAAAGGGCAGTACCCTATACCGGTAATGATTTCCACCCACAACAAACCTGAGATATTGTCTGTGGTCTGGATGAATAAGGATGTGAGTATACGCATCCTTTAGATCTAAGGAGCATAGCCAGTCTCCCTGCTGGAGGTAGGGCAGCAGGATTCCAAGGGTAAGCATCTTGAACTTTTCCCTTTCCAGGAACTTGTTGAGGTTTCGCAAGTCCAGGATGGGTCTGAGGCCTCCAGTTCTTTTTGGTACCAGAAAGTACCTGGAATAAAAGCCGTGACCTCTCAGGTGGTGGGGCACCGGTTCCACAGCCTGTTCCTGAAGAAGACTTGCTAACTCCTGAAGGAGTAAGTCCCTGTGCAGAGGGAGTCTTGGAGGCTCCCCTGGAAAGTAGGAGGGAGGTACCTGGTGAAAGTGTAGAAGATAGCCTTTTTTGAACTATATGAAGCACCCAAGTATCTGATGTGATGGCTGACCACCTGTGGGCAAAGTGGACCAGCCGGCCTCCTGTGCTGAGAGGAACCAGCGGAGGGGAAGAGGCTATGCTGACGGAGTCAAAAACCCCCACCCTGCTGAGCAGGGGCCGGTGTTGTGGGCTTGGGGGCCTGCTGCCTACGGGACCCATTAACCCATCCCTTGGCCTGCTGACCCTGTTGGGGAGCTGCTGAGGCCTGAAAATGAGGGTAGTGTTTATAGGTAAAAGGGCTTTTTTCCCGAGCCCTTCTTCTTCTGAGAAGGGGCAGAGGTTTTTCTGGACAGCCGAGTCCTGGTCAGAGTCTCGGTCTCGATCTGTGCAGCTTTTTCAGCCATGGGCTTGCCAAAGAGGTTTTCACCTCTGCAGGGGACATCGACCAACTTGTCCTGTACCCATGGCTCGAGGTCGGATGACCGGCTCCGATGCCGGCTCCGGCTACCCAAGCCAATGCTTCGAAGCCATCGTAGGCTGCTCGAGAAATAAACTTCGAGCACTCTCGAATACCAGTAGACAAGGCCTGGAACCTCTGCAAAGGTTCCTCGGAGAGACCAACAGAGAACCCGGCAATCTCCTTTGCCAGGTCTCGGAGATACATGCCCATGTAGAGCTGGTAGGTCTGGACTCGACAAGCAAGCATAGAGCCCTGGAAGCACTTCCAACCGAGGGCATCCAAGTTCCAGGCCTCCCGGCCGGGAGGCACCAAGGAGTGCATCTTTTGACTCTTGAGTCGATGCATGGCCGATTCCACCACCATGGAATGGTGCGGTAGTTGTGCCTTTTGGAACCCGGGGCTCTTGCGGACTCGATAAATGGAATCGACCTGCTTGCTTAACACCGGCGCCGACGCCGGGCTCTCCCACATGCAGAAGAGAAGTCGCTCCAGCATCGGAGGAACCGGTATAGTAAAGGCCTCCTTCGGGGGAGAGTCATACTGGAGGGCATCGAGCTCTTCGGCTCGAGGCTCCTCCTCGGGATCCGTGGGGAAGGACAAGGCCTTGGCCATATCCCGCACGAAGTCCGAGAACCGGGTGTCCTCCGGAGGGGACCGTCTCTGAGGTTCGGACTCGGGCGAGTCCGATGGGACGCACCGAGTCCAAAAAGTACCGGGTGACTCTTCGTCCTCCGTCTCCCAGCCTGACTCCTCGGAGGAGGAATCGAGCAGCTCCGGTCGGGCGGGCGGGCACCGATGCCCTCCGCCCCGATGCCGAGGCCGGCGTCGACGACCTCGGTCCCGAACGGGAGGACGAGGGAGACCGTGACCGAGGATCGACTCGAGCTCGCATGGACTCGAGGATCGGCTCGGTCTCCGGGGTCGACTTGGACGTCGACGTCCCGGTGGTCGGGGCAGATGCACCAGCAAGGCCAGCGATCAATGCCCGCTGCTGGTCCATGAAGGCAGAGAAACTGCTCTCCAAGGCCGTCAACCTGAGTCCGAGCTCAGGAGACCCAGTAGCCCCCGACTCGGGCCCGACGTCGGCTCCTTCGGAGGCGAGTCCACGAGGACTACAGTACTCACATGTCCAGGAGACTCCATCTCGAGACGAGGATGTTTTGAAGGCCTCTCCGACTCCGAGGACCCAGGACGGCTATTGGGGCTATGCGACCTGGCCCTCGAGGAACCAGGGGCTTCCACCGACGCCGCCCTCACGGGTTTTTTCTTCCTATGATGTTCCCGGGCAGGAGACCCCCGCTCAGAGGAACTCCTACGATGCTCAGGGCCAGAATCCCGGGACGTCGAAGCCTCTGACGAGGTCCAGGCCCAGCCAGACGCGGAGTCAGAGAAGATTCTTTCTTTTTGATGTTGCCGACTCAACGCTTTTGAGGACATTTTGCCACACGGACCACAGATCATCGGGTCATGATCGGGTCCGAGGCAGCGGGGGCAGCAGTCATGTGTGTCGGTAAGAGACATAAGCTTCTTACAGCGATTACACTTTTTAAACCCACTGGCAGCCATCGGGGGAAAAAGGGCCCCTGCGAGGTCAAAAGACAGGGCTGCCAGTGAAAAAAGAAAAAATGGCGCGAACGCTAGTCACGAAGCACAAAAACCGAAAAAATAAAGAACGGACTCCATACCGGCATATCGGGCCCGGGCGGGAAAAGGATCCGGCGTCGAACCGAGAAAAGAATATTAAAGAAAATCAACTTTTTCAGCGGCGATCACAAACAACATCTGTAGGGCTCCGCGGAAAAAAGAAGACTGAGCAAGATGGCACCCTTGGGCGGGAAGGGGACCGCACATGCGCGCTGCAATTCCCAAAGGCTTTCTTTGAAAGCTGGGGAAATTGCTCCGCGAGGGCTCCGTCGGTGCCGACGTCACCCATATGTGAGGACTGACTTCCTGCTTAGTCCTGGAGAATGAATGTATATGCACCGACGGGGGGGCAAAGGGAATTTTGGACAAAACTAGAAGCTGAGGTGGGACAGTTAGGCGATGGAAAACCCATTTGCGGGGGGGGGGGGGGAATTTCAATTTAATGTGGAACCCAGAAAGAGATGCAACGGGGAAAAGAGAGGGTAAACGAGCGGATAGGCGTAAATATCAAAATTTTGTCACACAGCACTGCTTGATAGATGTATGGCGATTTCAGCATCCCCGGAAGAGGCAGTTTTCATACTTTTCCTCAGTACATGGTACATATTCCTGGATAGATGCTATATGGGTAACAAAGGAGCTGGCGAGCAGAGTTACAAGGGCAGAAATGGATCCTATAAACATGGTCAGATCATGAGTTAGTGGAGGTCAGACTGACAATGGAGGGGAAGGGAGGAGGAACCCAGTTTTGGAGGTAGAATGAATCTTTACTGGAGTATGAGAGGGTTCGGACGGAGATAGAGAGGGAGACAGTGGAATATTTTAGATGGCATGATAATGGTGAGGTGGCCTGGGGGGGAGTCTGGGATGGTTACAAGGCAGTAGTGAGGGGAGTATTTATAAAATGGGGAGCACGAAAAAAGAGAGAGCGGGAGGAGAGGGAAAGGGAATTGCGTGAAAGATTAATAGAGCTTGAAGCGCTAGATGTGAGAGATGGAAGAGGAACCTATCGAGGCCAAGTACTGGCTGTTCGAGCGCAATTAAATGCTATGCAGGCTGACATAATAAGATATCATATGCAGCTCCTGAAACGGGGCATCTTTGAGGGGGGAAATAAAGCAGGGAGGTATATGGTGCAGAGGTTGAAGCAGCGGAAATTAAGGTCACAAATATTGAAAATTTGGGACAGGGCAGGGAATTTAGTTAATAAAGATGGGGATATTCGGGAGGCATTTAAAAAGATACTATCAAGAGCTGTACGCAACCTGAGCAGCTCCAGATTCTGCACGAATACAAAGTTACCTACAGTAGACTCTATAAAGTTCCCGACCTTGCTGGAGGAGGAGCAGGCACAGTTAAATACAGCTATTAAAGCTGAGGAGGTCCTGCAAGCTATAAAACAATTAAAGATCAACAAGGCCCCGGGATTGGATGGGCTTACAGAGCGGTTTTACAGGAAATTTAGTGAGATTTTAAGTGCTCCACTGTTGAGGCTATTTAACCTTATTTATTTATTTATTTACATTCTCTTATATACCGCGCTATTCTGCATCAGTGCGGTTTACATGGAACAAACTGAAATTACATTGAACAGGGCATTATAACTTGGAGATAACTATTTTACAGGGAACATGGGCTATAGAGGGTTAAGTGGCTTGCCCAAGACCACAAGGAGCACCTGTGGGACTAGAAACCCCAGTGACCTTCCATGGGAGGGGGGAGTGCTAGCGGCTTCCATAGGAGGGGCTGGGATCACAATAATACATAAAGAAGGTAAGGATCAGCAAGAATGCTCGTCGTATAGACCAATTTCACTGCTTAACCTAGATGCCAAATTATTGGCTAAAATATTAGCAACTCGTTTAAATAAAGTAATTGGGAAGTTGATCCATCAAGATAAAGCAGGCTTTATCCCGGGGAGGCAGGTGGCGGACAATATTAGGAAAATTTTGAATACTATTTGGTTGGTGGGGCAACATAAAATGGAAAATATCCACTTGACTGTTTCTTACCTTACTTAAATGATAATCCACGCTATTTATAACAGAATGGATTACATAATAAAATATTTTAGAATGTTGAAGAACGGCACATTATGATGATTTTAGACATTTCTAAATTGCAGTGTACATTTTATTATATTATTCCTACATCTCGTACTACTTTTCTATGGTTTCTTATATTCATATCGTATTATTTTAAAAAAAGAGCCCCTGGGCTTTCTTGGCAAGGTGTGACTGAAAGCAGATTGCCAGGTTTTTCTTTCGAGGCCATGGAGGGTTGTGACTTGCTCAAAGTCACAAGGAGTGCCAGATGGAATTGAGGCCTAGTCTTTTGGTCACCAGGCCACTGCTCGAACCACTAGGCTATTCCTCCCCCTCCCCCCAATTATATAAATCTACATCATATATTTATACTGTACAAGTGTCAACTTGCAGAAAAAAAAATCAAAAGACAAAAGGCATCTCTACACCTGCGCTAACTTGTCTTTCCTTCTAGGCAACAAGGACCAGAAAACCCTTGCATCTCAGAACTATACCAACGTCTAACAACATTGGTAGCAAAACACTGAGCATATGTTGGTTGTTTTCACAAAGTTTGCTTTTACAAGCTAAAAAAATTATAATAAAATTTGTGAGCAAAAATGAAGCTTTAAAAGATATCTCAACCATGGGTAACAGGAAGTCTCCCATAAATGCACAGGAGAGCCTCTTCCGATTGAAAGCAAGCTCTGCTACGAGGGGAAATAGGATGAAGGTGAAAGGGAATAGACTTAGGAGTAATATGTATACATTTTTCTTTACAGAAAGAGTGGTAGATGCTTGGAATAGTTTCCCAGTGGATGTGATAGAGAAGAGGACAGTATCTAACTACAAAAATGTATGGGACAAACACAAAGGCTCTCTGAAGGATAAAAGGGGACTCTTGTATTGGGTGATATGGAGGGACAGACTGGATAGGACATGTGGTCTTTCTCTGCCATCATTTCTATATTTCTAGTAGAAACTTTCTATCCATACACAAATCACAAAGTTGTCTATTAGGATACAATGGATAGGTTAAGATTAAAGCACAGAATCTAGACAATAGCAGTAGCAGAATGGTTCAGCACACAAAACATGAGAATCAACTACAGTAAAACAGATGTCCTTTTCATCTCAAGGAACCAGGACTTCACCCCTCCACTCTCTTTAAAAATCGGCAACACAGAACTGAAAACCAAATCCACAATCCGCTACCTTGGCGTTACACTGGATCAACACCTGGATCTGAAAACTCACATAAAAAACACAGTAAAAACAGTATACATGAAAATAAAGACCTTAAAACATCTCCGACCGCTACTCGACTTCAGCGACTACCGATCGATCTATCAGGCATTAATATTACCTCATTTCGACTATGCCAACGTAATTCTACACGGTCTCCCTCAAGCAACCCTAGCTCCCCTCCAGCTTGCAATGAACACTGCTGCAAGAGTACTAACAGGGGCTTCACGGAGAGAGCACATAACGCCAGTACTGATGAACCTCCATTGGCTACCAGTTCAAGCAAGAATCCGCCACAAAGTTCTAACCTTAACTTTCAAAGCCGCAAACACTCTGACCCCCACAGCCCTCAGCAAGATGATACATAAAGTACCACAGAACAGAAATAGAAGACCCATGATGCAAAACACCCTAGAGGTCCCAAAAGTAATAACAAAATGCACGAGAACAACAACAAATAGGGCCTTTACGATTTACGCTCCCAGAGCATGGAATGCTCTCCCTACCTATATTCGGAAGAAGAAATTAGACCTTACCTGCTAATTGTCTTTCCTTGAGTTCTCTCCGGGCCAGTCCAGAACCAATGGGTAGTCAAATCTCCCTCCTCTAGCAGCTGAGGACTGAATACTAATTCTTGTTGCTAGGATACCTAGCCCTCCCCTGGTGACAGGAATCAGTCTGAACGTACCAAGCAGAAAAAAAAAATAAGAAACGAATAGCAGAACTATGGAAACCCCGAAGGATGGAAGAGTGTCCCAGGAGATCGTGCAAAAGCACGGGTTCATGCAATAGTGACAACACATGCTGACAGCCGCGGCAGCGGCGCTGTGCGACTGTGTCTGTTTGCAGAATCTCTTTTTGTTTTGATTCGTCTTTTGGGGGGTTTTTTTTTTTTTTTAGTATTGTTTAGCTTTATGGTATTCACTATAGATCAACCCCAAAAGACCACCATGCTTGAGAAACAACCGAAAACCAACTGGGCGGGGTCTGGACTGGCCCGGAGAGAACTCAAGGAAAGACAATTAGCAGGTAAGGTCTAATTTCTTCTTCCTAATCGTCTCTCCGGGCCAGTCCAGAACCAATGGGTAGTACCAAAGCAGTATCTAACCCTGGGAGGGACCTGTGAGCCCCGCTACTATGGCCGAAGCACCCACACAAGCATCTCCACGCGCGAACACATCCAGACGATAATGACGGGAGAAAGAATGAAGAGAAGACCAGGATGCAGCTCTACAAATATCCACCGGCGGAACTAAGGCCGATTCCGCCCACGAGGCCGCCTGACCTCTGGTAGAGTGAGCCCGAAGACCGACTGGAACGGCCTTGCCCCTGGTCTCATAGGCGACACAAATGGCTTGTTTCACCCAACGTGCAATAGAGGCTTTTGAGGCCGCTTGGCCTTTGGACGGTCCCCCGAAAAGCACAAACAACCTATCGGATTTACGAAAGGACTCAGTCTCCCGAAGGTACCGACGGAGCACGCGACCCATATCCAAACGTCGGAGAGAACGATCCACAGAAGCCTCTGTCCCCGAGACCAAGAAGGTGGGCAGGGAAACCGATTGATTCAGATGAAAAGCGGACACCACCTTGGGCAGAAAAGACGGAACCGGACGCAAGACCACCTTCTCAGCTGAGAACTGCAGAAACGGAGGCCGACAAGAAAGAGCCTGCAAATCGGAAATGCGTCTCGCGGAACACAGGGCTACCAAAAAAGCAGTCTTCCAAGTCAATTCTCTGATGGAACTAGCCGCCCGCGGCTCAAAAGGAGCGCCGGTCAGCACCTCCAATACCATATTCAGATCCCAAGGAGGAACAACCGGACGAACGGGTGGTCGCAGATGCTTGGCCGCTCGGAGAAAACGCAGAATGTCCGGATGCAATGAAAGACGAACACCACGCACGGCACCCCGGAAAACTGCCAGTGCCGCCAACTGCACTCTCAAGGTGCTGAGAGCAAGACCCTTCTCCAAACCGCATTGCAGAAAAAGCGTAGTTACTCACCTGTAACAGGTGTTCTCCAGGAGCAGCAGGAAGTCAGTCCTCACTTATGGGTGACGTCGGCGCCGACGGAGCCCTCGCGGAGCAATTTTCCCCAGCTTTCAAAGAAAGCCTTTGGGAATTGCAGCGCGCATGCGCGGTCGTCTTCCCGCCCGAGGGTGCCATCTTAGCCAGTCAGATGACATAGCTAAAAAAGACAGCATAAAAATTTGCAAAAAAGAACATAAGCAGACGATTGCAACTCCAAGGGGAGGAGGGAGGGTAGTGAGGACTGATTCCTGCTGCTCCTGGAGAACACCTGTTACAGGTGAGTAACTACGCTTTCTCCAGGACCAAGCAGGAAGTCAGTCCTCACTTATGGGACTCCCAAGCTCAAGGCTACCGGAGACCCTAAGCACAAAAATGAGCTCCCTCTAGCTCAGCAGCACAGAAGGATAGAATCTTCGCTGAATTATCACCCCCCGGTTAGCCCACATCCGGGATGGAGGGTAGGAGTTGCTCAGACCTCAAAGAGATTACGGAGGGCTGCCTGTCCGAAAGCACTGTCCCTACGGGACTCCCTCTCGAGACAGTAATGGACCGCAAAAGTCTGGCTCGAAGACCAAGTAGCGGCCCGGCAGATGTCTGCCAGCGGAACAGAGCGGAGGTAAGCCACTGACGTGGCCTTTGCCCGAACGCAATGAGCCGTGACTCGACTTTCTAAGGAGAGTCCGGCTGCCCCATAAGCCCAAGAGATACAGTCCGCAACCCAGATGGACAGAGTACGCTTGGAGACCGGGAGCCCCAATTTATTGGGGTCAAAAGACACAAAAAGCTGAGCAGCTTTACGGTGCTCCCGCGTACGGTCAAGGTAGAAGTTCAATGCCCTTCTACAGTCCAGGGTATGGAGGACCGTTTCAGCTCGGCTGGAGTGTGGTCTGGGAAAGAAGGTTGGAAGTACCACCTCCTGATTGATGTGAAAAGGGGAGACCACTTTAGGCAGAAATTTTGGGTGAGTCCGTAGGACTACCCTATTCTTGTAGAACCTAGTGTAAGGGGGATCAGACACGAGGGCCTGCAATTCACTTACGCGCCTAGCGGAAGTGAGGGCTATCAAGAACAGTGTTTTCCAAGACAGAAAACGGAGAGAACAGGTAGCCATAGGTTCAAAAGGCGGACAGGTGATCCGCTGCAAAACCACATTCAGGTCCCAGTCAGGCGCTGGCGGGCGCAGAGGTGGTTTAAGTAGAAGGAGACCTCGGAGAAACCTCGCTACGAGAGGGTCATTGGAGAGAGGTCTGCCGTCCACTGGCACATGATGTGCTGAAAGAGCACTGAGGTGAACTTTGACGGAGTTGGACTTAAGTCCCAGATTAGAGAGGTGCAGCAAGTACTGCAAGATCACCGACACCGGGCAGGAGAAGGGATCCTGAGACTGTTGGGTACACCAGACTGCAAAGCGACGCCATTTAAGGGCGTAGCATTTGCGGGTAGAAGGCCGTCGCGAAGCTAAGACGACCTCCTCCACCTCCGCCGGCAGGAGAAGGGGAGCAAGGACTACCCTCTCAGCAGCCAGGCCATGAGGTTGAGAGACCTGAGGTTGGGGTGCAGAAGGGACCCCTGATCCTGAGTGAGGAGATCCGGTTGTACCCCCAGAGGGATTGGATCCTCCACCGCCAGTTGCAGCAGGAGCGGAAACCACGGCTGCCTGGGCCAGCGAGGGGCCACCAGGATCATGAAGGCTTTGTCTCGGAGGACCTTGAAAAGAGTCCGAGAGATCAGCGGGATGGGAGGGAAAGCGTACAGAAGGCTCCCCGACCACGAGATCAGAAAGGCGTCCGCCGCAACCCGAAGGGGGTGTGGCTGACGAGAGCAGAAGCGAGGAAGCTGCCGGTTGTGAGGACTGGCAAAGAGATCCACCGTGGGGAGACCCCACTTGAGGAAGAGCTTCTGAACTACCAAGGGATCCAGACGCCACTCGTGCGGCTGGAGGACCCTGCTGAGTTTGTCTGCAAGGCAATTTTCTTGGCCCGGGAGATAAACTGCCTTGAGGAGAATGCCGTGACTGACGGCCCAAGAGCAGAGCTTCTGTGCCTCCCGGCAGAGGAGGAAGGAGCCCGTGCCCCCCTGCTTGTTCACGTAGAACATGGCAACTTGATTGTCCGTCTGGACAAGGACGGACTGTTGGGAAGTCAGGTGGGAGAAGGCCTTGAGAGCTAGGCGGATCGCCCTGAGCTCCAGGAAGTTGATCTGCTGAGCAGACTCCCACGTGGTCCAGAGGCCCTGAGTACGTGCCTCTTGGCAATGTGCTCCCCAGCCCAGGAGGGATGCATCGGTGGTCAGCACCCGGGTCGGCTGAGGGGACTGGAAAGGCATTCCGAATATCAGGTTCGGCTGCCGGAGCCACCACCGGAGAGACGAGAGCAGCGGCTCGGAGACGCGCACTAGGTCTGCCAGGCCGCCTGTGGCTTGTCGCCACTGCTGGCGGAGACACCATTGAGCAGACCGCATGTTCAGGCGGGCATTGGGGGTCACATGGACGGTGGAAGCCATATGGCCGAGCAGTCTCAGGAAGCGCCTGGCGGAGACCAGGGGCTGGCTGCGAAAGCGGTCGGCTAGGTCCATGAGCCGTTGAGCCCTGTCGAGCGGTAGGTACGCTCGTGCCCGAGGAGTGTGCAGCCTTGCGCCGATGAACTCGAGATCCTGTGAGGGGAGCAAAGTGGACTTTGCGAAGTTTATGACAAAGCCCAAGTGCTGCAGCAGAGTCACCGTGCGGCACGTGGCGTTGGTGACCTCCTGAGCGGACGCTGCTCTGATGAGCCAGTCGTCGAGGTACGGAAAGACATAGAGGCCGTGAAGCCGGAGATGGGCCGCCACGACCGCGAGACATTTTGTGAAGACTCGCGGTGCGGAGGATAGGCCAAAGGGCAGTACTCTGTACTGGTAATGATTTCCTGCCACCACAAACCTTAGGTATTGGCGGTGGCTTGGGTGGATGAGGATGTGCGTGTAGGCATCCTTTAGATCCAAGGAGCATAGCCAATCTCCCTGCTGGAGGTAGGGCAGAAGGATTCCAAGGGTAAGCATTTTGAACTTCTCCCGCACAAGGAACTTGTTGAGGTTGCGCAAGTCCAGGATGGGTCTGAGGCCCCCTGTTCTCTTTGGTATCAGAAAATACCTTGAATAAAAGCCGTGACCTCTCAGGTGGTGGGGCACCGGTTCCACCGCCTGTTCCTGCAGAAGACCTGCTAACTCCTGAAGGAGCAACTCCCTGTGCAGAGGGGGGCGCGAAGGTTCTCCCGGAAAATAGGAGGGAGGGACCTGATGGAAGTGGAGAAGGTAGCCTTCTCGCACGACCTGAAGTACCCAGGCATCTGCGGTGATGCTGGACCACCTGTGGCCGAAGTGAACCAGCCGGCCTCCGGTGCTGGGAGGAACCAGCGGGGGGGGGAGGCTATGCTGAGCGAGTCAAAAACCCCCACCCTGCTGAGCAGGGGCTGGTGGTGCAGGCTTGGGGGCTTGCTGCCTACGGGACCCGTTACCCCGTCCCTTGGCCTGCTGGCCCTGTTGGGGAGCTGCAGGGGCCTGATAATGGGGGTACTGTTTGTAGGCAGCCGCCTTCCTCGGGTAAAAGGACTTTTTTCCCGAGCCCTTCTTTTTCTGGGAAGGGGCGGAGGTCTTCCTAGAAAGCCTGGTCCTGGTGAGAGTCTCAGTCTCAATTTGTGCAGCCTTTTCCGCCATGGGCTTGCCAAAGAGGTTTTCGCCTCGGCAGGGGACATCGACCAACTTGTCCTGTACCCAGGGCTCAAGATCCGACGACTGAAGCCAAGCCTGTCGGCGGGCACCGATGCCGGCTGCGGCCACTCTAGCCGAGGCCTCAAAGCCATCATAGGCTGCTCGGGACATGAACTTTGAGCATTCCCGAATGCCCGTGGACAAGGCTAGGAACCTCCGCAAGGGCTCCTCGGAGAGACCAGCGGAGAATCCGGCTAGCTCTTTAGCCAGATCCCGGAGATACATGCCCATGTAGAGCTGGTAAGTCTGGACACGACATGCGAGCATAGAGCCCTGGAAGCACTTCTTGCCAAGGCCATCCAGGTTACGGGCCTCCCTTCCAGGAGGCACCGAGGAGTGCATCTTCTGGCTCTTAAGACGATGCATGGCCGATTCCACTACCATGGAATGGTGTGGCAGCTGTGCCTTCTGAAAGCCAGGGCTCTTGCGGACCCGATAGATAGAATCGACCCGCTTGCTCAGGACCGGCGAGGAGGACGGACTCTCCCACATGCGGAAGAGTAGTCGTTCCAGCATAGGAGGAACCGGCACAGTAAAGTGCTCCCTCGCGGGAGAGTCATACTGGAGGGCGTCGAGCTCTTCGGCTCGAGGCTCCTCCTCGGGATCCGCAGGGAAGGCCAAAGCCTTGGCCATATCCCTAACGAAGTCCGAGAACCGGGCATCCTCCGGGGGGGGACTGCTTCCGAGGCTCGGACCCCGGTGAGTCCGATGGGACACACCGAGTCCGGAAAGAATCAGGTGACTCTTCCTCCTCAGACTCCCAGACCGACTCCGACGAGGACTCGGTGGGGTCGGCCCGGGCAGGGTGCGGCGCCAGCCGCCCCGACGTCGAGGGAGTCGGCGTCGGCGACCTCGGTCCCGAACGGGAGGCCGAGGGTGACCTCGACCGAGGATCGACTCGAGTTCTCATTGACTCGAGGATCGGCTCTGTCTCCGGGGTCGACTTGGACGTCGACGTCCCGGCGGTCGGGGCAGCGGCGCCAGCGAGGCCAGCGAGCAGTGCCCGCTGCTGGTCCATGAAGGCAGACAGTCTGCTCTCCAAGGCCGTCAACCTGAGTCCGAGCTCAGGTGACCCAGCAGCCCCCGACTCGGGCCCCGACGGCTTCGGGCCCGACGTCGGCTGTCGCGGAGGCGAGTCCAGAAGGACTACAGGACTTACCCGGGCAGGCATCTCCGACTCCAGGCGAGGTCGCTTCGGGAGATGTTCCTTCTCCAAGGACCCGGGGCGGCTGTCGGGGCTATGCGACCTGGCCCTCGCGGAGCCAGGAGCGTCCACCGACGCCGCCCTCGCGGGTTTTTCCTTCCGACGATGGTCCCCGGAGGGAGAACCCCGGTCGGAGGAGCTCCGGCGACGGTCCGAGCTGGAGCCCTTTGACACGGAGGCCTCCGACGAGGTCCGGGTACGGCTGGGGTCAGCGAAGATTCTCTCGCGCTGATGCCGCCGACTTCTCAACGCCTTCGAGGACAGTTTGCTGCAGGGCCCACAGATCAGTTCCTCATGATCCGGGCCCAAGCAGCGGAGGCAAAAGTCGTGTGTGTCGGTTAGTGACATATTTCGGCCACACCGACCACACCGCTTAAAGCCACTGGCAGCCATCGGGGGAAAAAGGGCCCCTGCGAGGTCAAAGGACCGGGCTGCCAGGGAAAACGAAAATGAAAGCTGACTAAGTCAGAAAAACCGAAAAAACGCTAGAGGACTCGAGACCGGCGTCGCGAGTCCGGGCGGGAAAACGATCGGCGTCGAACCGAAAGAAAAAAGTATAAAATAAAGAGGAAAATCAACTTTTTCGCGGGGACAAGACGGGGACGTCTGCAGGGCTCCGCGGAAAAAAGAAGACTGGCTAAGATGGCACCCTCGGGCGGGAAGACGACCGCGCATGCGCGCTGCAATTCCCAAAGGAGCAAGACCCTTCTCCAAACCGCATTGCAGAAAAGCGAGAATATCGGGAATGGAAGAGTTACGTGCTCTCAAGGCGCGATCCTCGCACCATGCCTCAAAAACACGCCACACCCGAATGTACGCCAAAGATGTGGAACGTCGGCGAGATTGCAGCAACGTAGCAATCACTGCTGCCGAATAACCTTTGCGGCGCAACCGTTGCCTCTCAATAGCCATGCCGTAAGCAAGAACCGATCCGCCTGCGGCATAGGAACGGGACCCTGCAGCAGCAAGTCCACCCGAGCCGGCAATCGCCAGGGCGGCTCCACCAGGAGCTTTCGCAGATCGGCGTACCAAGGACGCCTGGGCCAATCCGGAGCAATCAGGATCACCGGACCCCCGTGCGTGGCGATTCTCCGAATGACCCTGCCGACCAAGGGCCATGGAGGAAACACATACAGGAGCTGATCCTGCGGCCACGGCTGTACCAGGCCGTCGAGGCCCTCCGACATGTGCTCCCTGCACCGGCTGTAAAAGCGCTGCGCCTTCGCATTGCGAAGAGTGGCCATGAGATCGAGAACGGGCTGACCCCAACGAAGGGTTATCTCGTGAAACACTTCCGCGTTGAGCTCCCATTCTCCCGGATCCAGCACATTGCGGCTGAGATAATCCGCCTGTATATTGTCTTTGCCAGCCACGTGAGACGCCGAGAGCGCCAGAAGGTGCACCTCTGCCCAGTGGAACAACCGCTGGCTCTCCTCCAGGAGATGGAGACTTCCCGTTCCGCCTTGCCGATTGATGTAGGAGACGGTCACAAGATTGTCGGAAAAGATGCGCACCGGCTGGCCCTCGAGCAGTGCTGCAAACTCTACCAGCGCCAGATACACTGTTCGCAATTCCAAGCGATTGATGGACCACAGACTCTCCTCCGGCGACCAGGAGCCCTGCGCAATGTGCGTCAAACAATGCGCTCCCCAGCCGGAGAGACTGGCATCTGTCGTGACCAAAATCCACTCCGGAAGCGCCAGGGGAACGCCGGCGACAAGATGGTCCGGAACCAACCACCACTGAAGGCTGAGCCGCACGTTTTCGGGACAGGCTAAGCGACGGGAAAGAGGATGCCGTTGTGGAGACCACCGCGAAAGCAGCGCCTGTTGAAGCGGGCGCGCATGTGCGCCCGAGCCCAAGGCACCAGGTCCAATGCCGCCGCCATCAGGCCCAGCACCTGCAAGTACTTCCACGCCGTTGGCGCTCGAACCCGCAAGAACGCTGCCACGTGAGAGAGAAGTTTGCGAACCCTCTCCGGAGGCAAGAGAACCAGACCCCTGTCCGTGGCGAAATGCGCCCCCAGGTACGGGAGCTGCTGCACCGGCTCCAGGCGACTCTTTGCCTGGTTGATGATCCAGCCAAGACTCTCGAGACAGGAAACCACACGCCGGGTCGCCCTGACCGACTCTGCGCGCGACGACGCCCGAATCAGCCAGTCGTCCAGGTAAGGGTGGACGAGCACACCTTCTCTGCGAAGAGCCACCGCCACCACCACCATCACTTTCGTGAAAGTGCGCGGTGCTGTCGCCAACCCGAACGGCAACGCTCGGAACTGAAAATGACCCATCGGAACCGCGAACCGGAGAAAACGCTGATGATCCGGTCTGATCGGAATGTGAAGGTAGGCCTCTGTCAAATCGATGGAAGAGAGAAACTCCCCCGGACGCACGGAACTGATCACTGAGCGTAAGGTTTCCATACGGAAATGAGAGACCCGCAGCCGCCGGTTCACATGCTTCAAATCCAGAATTGGCCGGAAAGTGCCCTCCTTTTTGGGCACCACAAAATAAATCGAGTATCGACCGAAGCCGCACTGGTCTGGAGGGACGGGCACGACGGCTCGGAGCCGCAGTAAACGTAGCAACGTCTCGCGGACCGCCGCTCGCTTGGCGCTCGGACCACACGGAGAAAATAGAAATGCGTCCGCCAGCGGACCAGCGAATTCGAGAGCATAGCCCTCGCGGATAATTTGCAGAACCCACTGGTCGGTTGTAATGGCGGTCCAAGCGGAGAGAAACTCCTGCAATCGACCTCCAATTGGAATCTCCGCTTGGACCTGCCGCACGTCATTGCGGCTTTTTAAGGGCCGCTGGAGTGGCGCCGAAGTAACCCCTTGCGGAACCTCTAGCGCCTCGAAAGGACTGTCCCCGGGACTGAAACCGGCCCCGCTGATAAGGGGCAAAACGCGCTCCCCGAAAACGGCGAAACTCACGCCCCTGACCCCTAGAAAAGGAGCTCGGCTTAGTCGCCCGAGGGCGATCTTCGGGAAGCCGACCCCCTTTGGAGTCCCCCAAATCCTTCACAATCTTTTCCAGTGCCTCTCCAAAGAGAAGTTTGCCCTTGTATGGAAGCTTACTGAGCCGGGCTTTTGAAGACACATCTGCCGACCAGTTACGTAGCCAGAGAAACCGACGGGCTGCGACCATGGAGGCCATAGACTTTGCGGAAATGCGAACTAAATCGTAGAAGTTATCTGCCAGATACGCCGCCGCAGATTCGAGTTTAGCTCCCTCTGTGGAAGAAGAAGCTTCCCCTGCAGGACCGGAAGCCAACTGACTCCAGCGAATAGCCGCTCTAGAGACATAAGCGCCACAGACGGACGCTTGCAGCGCCAGGGCGCTAGCCTCAAAGGCTTGCTTTAAAAGCCCCTCGAGACGACGGTCCTGAACATCCTTAAGGGCCGCTGCCCCCTCCACAGGAATGGTGGTCTTCTTGGTGACCGCCGAAACCAGCGCATCAACCTTGGGCAGACGGAGGAGCTCTCGTTCCTCCTGAGGCAGCGGATACAAACGCGCCATTGCCCGAGCCCCGCGCAACGACGCTTCCGGACATTCCCACTCAGATTCTATCATTTGTTTGATGACTCTGTGCAGTGGAAAACATTTTTGCTCGGCCCTGAACCCCTGCAATAAGGGATCCTCTAAAGGTTCCTGAGGGGCTGCTGGAGGAAGAATACTGAGGGCCAAGAGCGACTGCGCAATCAGCGCAGGCAACTCTTCCCTCCTAAAAACTCGAAAAACATTAGGGTCCTCTCCTGGCCCTAACTCCCCTTCCTCCAAATCAGCAGGCCAGGAATCCATGCCAGAGTCTGACAATAGCTCCCCCTCCTCGGGCCCCACGGCGTCCATTGCCGCCAGAGAAAAATCATCTCTAGTCTCTCTCGGAGCCGAGAAAACAGGAAGCCCTTCATTACGCTGAGACCGACCAGAGACCCCCTCTGGGGCTGCTAGCGATTCCGCTACTAAGGGAGCAGGAGACTGCCCCCTTTTAAGTAAATAGGCCCGATGAAACGCCAGGATAAACTCCGGGCACAGCAGTGGATCCATGGCCTCAGGCAAGGCTGGGAGCGCTGGGACTACGGGCTGCTCCTGCACCGCCGTACAATGGCGCGATTTTGCTTTCTTTTTGCCAGGTTTCACCAGCGGGCGCGCGGGAGCGGATGGCTCTGCTAAAATGGCCGCCGTTCCCGCGCTTTCCCCCCCGGCCTGCATCTTCGCTGTTTGCTCCCCGAACTGCTCCGGCATAGCTCCCTAGACCCGCAGCGCCGAAATCAACCCCAGGCAGAGAACCCCTGCAGACTCAACCCCCTCTGCAGCTTCTCTGCGCCGAAAGCACCCGCGGGACACAAGCCGCGAAACACGCCGGGAAAAGACGCGACCAAATACCTGAGAGAGCTGCCGGTCCGGGAGAGGAACAGACGCTACCCAAGACCCGCAGCCAGCGGCTCAGAGAAGCGAAGGCAACACCACCGGGAACAGTAGCTGGGGCCCCCAGGCCTGTTCCCAACTAGGCGGGAGACTAGAGAAGCGGAGACAGGCTCTGTCTCATTCCCTACATCGAGCACACAGCTCGCAGACACCAAAAGCAGCAAATAGCTAGCAAAGGAGCAATGCTAAAACCCTGCTAGGGTAAAGCAAGCAGCCCTCTGAGAAACTCTTCCATGAAAATAAAAAAGAGGACCTAAAGGACAGAACTTGGTGGGGAGTCAAATCTTCACACCTCCAGCTCAGCTGCTGAGGACATTAAGACTGATTCCTGTCACCAGGGGAGGGCTAGGTATCCTAGCAACAAGAATTAGTATTCAGTCCTCAGCTGCTAGAGGAGGGAGATTTGACTACCCATTGGTTCTGGACTGGCCCGGAGAGACGATTAGGAACATCACTTACCTAACCCACTTCAGGAAGGCAATAAAGCAGCATCTGTTCACTACATACTACCCTGAATCTAGCCTTAGTAACCATACATATGGCCCCCCAGACAATCTCTCATTACAAGTAAACAATCAGACTCAGCATGAAAAAGGATAATCAAATGATCGCTCAGAATGTACCCCAGTGTAAATAAAATGTAGATATGTTCTGCCTGAAATCAGGTACCAGTGTGATACAATGTATAGAATTAAGAATGTACATAGTTTCCCCCAGTTACTTCCAAGTTGATCTCCCTGTTTATTGTAAATACAACTCAAAGTTCCTTGTGTTGTATAGTTGATGTTAAATGTAAACCGCTCTGATCTAAAATAGAGCGGTATAGAAGAACTGTTAAATAAATAAAATAAATAAATAAATATAGTCAATTGAATTATCTTGCACACAAGCCACTGGATCTCTAGGATATGTTTATACTACTGACACTTTATATTATCTCCAACACAAATGTGTTAGCATGATGCCTGTTGTGAGACTAAGGGGCTTGTTTACAAAGCCGCGGCCCCATTGATTTCAATGGGGCCGCGGTTCCGATAACGATCGGAAACCGCTACTGCGGCTTTGTAAACAAGCCCCTAAGAGGTAATTACAAAACGTTTAACTAATATGCTCTCTAAAATGACAAAGTACAAAACTGTGATTTTAATGAATAATTGTACTATCCAAAACAAAGCCCATTTTGCTAATACTGTTGCTTTGAATAAGTAGTTTATCAACATAACATAGAACACACCTCTTCATGTATAACCAGTTCTTTAAGAATTTTTTCCCCAGAGTCAGTCACTACTGACTTTTAAACATGACTTTGAGGGATTGTATATTTTCATACCTGATTATTGGATATAGATAGCCTGAGTGGGGAAAGTTTCCTCTGCTTGTTATCAGATATCTTCATTTTGTTTGCAGCTCCCTCCGGGTCTAGAATGTTTTGATTTTGTGTTTCCTTTTCTTTTGACATTTCCTTTTCTCTCTTTCCTTTCTTCCTTCTGGTCTCATAGCCACTGTTAATATTTTCTGTTGGTTCAGAGCCACGCTTCAGGATTGGACATTCAGGATTTTCTTGGAGGCACGCACAATCCACTTTGTATTTGCTAGGTGAAAAAACACAAATATATACGTGTTTATAGACTGCACACCTCTCTCTTTACATATCTATCTATATATCAATATCAATTATAATTATATATATATATATATAACAAACACACATACCCCAATATTCTATTATTAGATAAATATTGTCATTGCTCGACTAATAGCTGTGCTCTTTTCAGTTTTTATACAGCAGTTGCTGTATGAGGTTTAACAAGTATAAATGTTCAATATACGTAGTAACTTTTAATTACAAACCTATGTGAGAAATGTATAGGTCCTTTAAAATAATGTATTTAAACAGTCAAACAAAAAACAAGCAATTCAAAAAGTTGATATCTATTCACCCAGTTATGGATTGCTGTTTTTTAAACAACTTATATACAACAAACCTTTTCTATCTCCCCCGCCCCATCTCCCATAAAGTATGTAAATGAGGCCAGAGAAGGTTCTCTCCTACCTCAAACTTGATTGCTTTATCTTTGATTATATATTTATTTACATAAATGAATTTAAGAAAAGGTAGGGGGTATCAGTAGATTGCAGTTCCATAGGTGCTTTCTGAATTCCATTTAAATTTTTAAAAAGCTAAAAGCATAGTTACTCACCTGTAGCAGGTGTTCTCTGTGGACAGCAGGAATAAGTCCTCATGTATGGGTGAGGTCACTGACAGAGCCCCGCATGGGAATGCTCCCCATTGGAAGATTTTAGGAGGCTCCACCGTGCATGCACGCCTTCCTTCCCACCTGCCACGGCGCTATCTTCGCCAGAGAGTTGGAGCAGCAGGGGGAACCACAGCTGCATGGGCCAATACAGGGCGATGAGAATCATCATGCCCCTGTTGGCCTGCAGCTTCAGCGAGGTATATGCCACGAGTGGAATGGAAGGATAGGTATATAGCAGATCTGTTTCCCAGTGCTGGAGGAAGGCATCCGATGCCATATGGTCACTGGGCATAACCCTGGATCAGAACTGATCCACCTGAGCATTGCACGGAGTGACAAAGAGATCTATCACGGGAGTACCCAACTCCTGAAAGATCCGGCCAACAACCTCCTTGTTGAGGATCCACTCATGCAGTTGAAGGACGTGGCTCAGCTGGTTTTCCAGGGCACTAAGTTCCCAGGGCAGATAAACTGCTCTTAGCGCCATCCCATGAGCGATGGCAAACTTCCACAAGCGGAACACTTACTGGCACAGGAGGTATGACCCTGTGCCGCCCTGCCTGTTGACGTAATACATTGCCACCTGGTTGTCTGTCTGGATCAACAAAGATTGGTTGGTCAATGAACCTCAACGACCGGAGGGCATTTGCTATGGCCTGGAGTTTCAAGAAATTAATGTGGTGTAGGTTCTCCTGCTCGGACCACAGGCCCTGCATATGCAGGCCATTCAGGTGAACTCCCCAGCCCTGCTTGGATGCATCTGTCAACATCCTCTGGGGGGGTGACGTCTAAAAAGGGAGACCCCTGAGCAGGTTCTGAGGCTCCAGCAATGTGCAGAGACCAGACCAGAAGCAAGCTGACTGCCGCCCAGTCACAGAGGCGTCCAGTGGCTTGCTTTCACTGTGTACTCCGAGTCCATTGAGCTTCTCTCATTGACAGACAGGCCAGGGGAGTTCATGCACAGATGAGTCTATATGGCCAATCACCTTCAGCATCCTCCGGGCCATCACCTGATCCCGCTGCTGGGTATCATGGACCACAGTTGTCAGCTTCTGCAGGCGATACACTGGGAGAAAGGCCCGAGCTTAAGTGGTGTCCAGGAGGGTCTCTTTGAACTCCTGCAGTTGGGATGGCTGGAGGTGAGACACATGATAGTTGATCACAAACCCCAGCTGCTCAAGCACTGAATAGTCAGCTGAGCCAACTGATGGACACTGTCCGAAGTGGAGCTCTTTATGAGCCAGTCGCCCAAGTAGGGGAAGACAAATGCCCCCAGAGTCTACGGGTATGCGGACACAACCACATGACTTTGTGAAGATTCGATGCGCTGATGCCAGTCCAAAGGGGAGAATCCGGTACGGGACAAGTATCCAGAAGAAAGGTCCATAAACCATTATTAAAGAGGACTCGGGAAATCCACTGCTTGCCTCGGGACAAGCATTGTGGAACCTGTGTGCCTCTTTGGGAACTTGCCAGGTACTTGTGGCATGGATTGGCCACTGTTGGAAACAGGATACTGGGCTTGATGGACATTGGTCTGACCCAGAAAAGCATTTCTTATGTTCTTAAGTGCCCATCCGCCAGGACGAACCTGAGCTATTTGCTGTGAGTGGGATGGATCGGTATGTGCGTATACACATCCTTAAGATCAAGGCAGCATAGCCAATTGTCCTTCAGGAGGTATGGGAGCAGGGTCCCAAGCGAGACCATTTTGAACTTTTCTTGCACTAAGTAGGTGTTGGGGTCTCAGAGATCCAGGATGGGCTGAAACACCCCTGTCTTCTTGAGGACCAGGGAGTACCTGGAGTAGAATTCCTGTCCAACCTTAGCTGGAGGTACTGGCTCTATGGCGAGATCTGTAAGCAGAGTGGAGACCTCTCCCTTTAGCAGGCTGAGATGCACGGGTCTAGCAGAAACTTCCTCAGGGGAAAGGGGGGTGGCAGCTCGGCAAAATGCAGCATGTAGCCACTTTGGACTATTTGCAGCACCCATGTGTCCGAGGTGATAAGAGGCCATCTGTGGGCGAACAGGATGAGTCGGCCCCCCACTGAAATGTTGTGCCCTGCAGAGTCTGGCAGATTGGCTATATTCAGGAGGAAATCAGTCAACACCCCACCCCGGGTTTGGTTTGCGGGGCCAACTGGGACTTCTGACGCTTCTTTCGGCGCTAACCAACCAGAAATCTGTACCTTCGGCGGCGAGCTCTGTGGACTTGGGAGGTACCAGTGTTTACGTTGGTAGTAGGTCTTCTTGCCCTGGTAACTTCTTATGAAAAGGATCGGCCATCTTTCTGGAAAGTCTGGTGAGGGTGACATTTTTTTTATTTAGTTATCATTACTTTTATACCGATCCTTCCTGAGATCAGGGGTGGTGCAGAATGAACAACATTATTACACAGAACAAATTTTAACATTCTATAATTGTAACAGGCAGAACTATGTACAAGGCAGGGTGTGTGCTTAAGAGCATTCTAACATGCTGCATCTCAGTCTCACTAGCTTTAGCCTCCACCTGCTTCCAAAAGAGGTTCTAACACCGGAAAGGCACATCAGTCAGCTCATCCTAGATCCTGCTCCAGGTCCGAGAACTGAAGCCAGGTGAGCCAGTGGGCTCCAATGCCCATCATCATGGCCCTGTAGACTGACTCAAATACATCATAAGTCGCCCAGACTATGAACTTGGAATAGTTATTGCTGTGGCCCACCAGGGAGCGAAAGGAGTCCAGGCACTTCAAGGGGATGAAAGGGCCAAAATTGGCCAGATAACGCATGATATCCTTGAGGAACATGCCCATGTACAAATGGTACAAAAGGACCCTAACCACCAGCATGGTGCTCTGGAAGCACCACCTGCCAAAGAAGTCCAAAGTTCTTACCTTCCTATCCAGGGGTAATGAGGCATAAATCTTGTTGCTCTTGATCCTTTACATGGCAGACTCCACCACCGAGTGGTGTGGGAGTTGAGGCTTCTCAAAGCCTGAGGCCTTCTGGACCAGTACATCGAGTCTAGCCACCTGCTGACTGCTAACACCATGAAGGGATTCCCTCATATCCTCATCTGCAGGATCTGGTGCACTGGCACCATCAGAGCATCCTTGGGGGCTGAAAAATACTGGAAGATCACCAGCTCCTCCACCCTGGGCTCATCCTCTGACTCCAGGGAGAAGGGAATGGCCTTAGCCATATACCACAAAGTCCTGGAAAGACATGTCCTCCGGGGGAGACTTCCACCACTCATAAGGAGGTCTGAGGGGAGCTTGGGGGATCTGCTCCCAGACACCTTTGATTCTGTCTCGGTCTCCCAGCCACTGGAGTCTGACTCAGAGAGGAAGTCAAAGTAGCATCAGGCCTCAAAGTAGCATCAAAGTAGCACCAGGCATTTTTCTACAACCAAGTTGGATGAAAAGTTTCAGTAGCAGAGGTTCCATGAAACGTGGGCAGCATTATTCATCTTTTTGAGACAGAAATGGATAACAATCCCCTAATGAAACTTATTGTAGTGAAACGCGACAGAGGCGCCAAAATAAAGACGTTGGGATACGATTTAACGTTAAAATCGGAGTGAAGTTGAAGTGTGAAGCATGAAGACACAACTGAAATACAAGTTAAGCAATTGATGTCTGCTATATAGCATATAAGAGAGACCACGAACGGTATAGAAGTAGTATGTCAAATTAAAAGGCAAACAGATGGTCAAAAGCTTTATACTTCTACATTACATAAAAAAGCATATAGATAGTTGACCGAAGGTCATTGATACTAATAGACACAAATGTAAGACATTTAATAAGTCTAAGAATCATGTGCCATAAAGTCCGAGACCTTCAATAACATTAAGTAGTAACCATAAGAGGCATAAAGGGTATTCTGTTTGCCAAGTAGATAAGTGGTTTGCAACTCCATCCCGTGAAAGATGGCAAAGTTACACAATTTGATTGTTTCTCTATACAGAAGATATGACACTACTTCTCCCTGCTTGTTAATGTTAAACATGGCAAACTGATTGTCGATCTACATATTGTACCTCTTTTCATTTGCTAACTGATCCCTAAAAGCCCTTAGAACATTTGCTATTGCTCTTAATTCCAAGAGGTTTATCTGATCTGGTGTAGATTTTCTTGAAGGAACCAATTGCCCTGCGTGTAGAACCCATCGAGATGAGTTCCTTATCCCAGTTTGGATGCATCTGTTGGAGAAGTTTTTGATGATGGTAAATTTTGAAAGGTTGGCCTCTGGTCAAATTGTTTTGCAGTCCACTAGATTCCATGAGTAGATGAGCCAGATGGAGCCCACTGAGTGTTAAGATCCATTAAGCTTGTCATATGGAGACGTGCCAAGGGTGTTACATGAACAGTTGAGGCAATGTTGCATAATAGTCTCAACATTGTACAAACTGATGTCTGCTGACTCATTTGAACATCCTGTACTATCCTTATCAATCTGGATAGTCTGTCATGTGGGACAAAGGCCTTTGCTTGAGTCATGTCAAACAGAGCTCCGATAAACTCCAATTGTTGACAGGAGTGGAGATGGGATATTAGTAATTGATTATGAACCCTAGCAATTCCAGTACCCAAATGGCAACTTGTAGAGAATCCAGAATGCCTTCTGGAGTGGTGCTCTTGAGAAGCCAATCATCCAGGTAGGGAAAGACATGCACTATCAGCCTGCGTAGAAAACACTGCTACTACAGTGAGACATTTTGTTAATACTCAAGGTGCTGACACAAGGCCAAAAGACGGTACGCTTACTGGAAGTGCTGTTTCCCCATAGAAAAAATGAAATACTTCCTGTGACTTGGATGTGGGTATACGCATCCTTGATATAGAGAGCCTAACCAAGCTCCCTCTTTTATAGAAAGGGAAGCAGGGTGCCTAGAGAATCATTCGGAACTTGTCCCTAACCAAATTTTTTTTCAGATCTTTTAGGTCTAAGATGAAACAACATCCCCGTTTTCTGGGGAACTAGGAAGTGCCAAGAGTAAAATCCTCACCCTTCCTGCCCTAGCAAAATGGCTCAATCGCATACACCATTTGGAAATTTCCTGAAGAAGTATTTCCTGATGCTGAAAGTTTAGGAATTGAGCACCCAGAGCAATTTGGAGAGTGTTTGAATACATGAAGTTTGTAGCCCTTTTGGACAATCTGTAAAACCCAGGAGCCGGAGGTTACAAGGGGCCACCTCTGAATAAAGAGTGTTAGCTTCCCAGATTGATGAGTCCTCTGCCAAGGCTATGGGTAGAGTGGCTATGCTCTGCAGGAGCCAGTCAGAACCCCACCCATGTTTTGGATAGGATGCAGGCTGTGCCTTGTGCAACTTCTCCTGCTTAGGACGAGCAGGAGGAGTCTGCTTGGGTTGGGTGTAGCCTTTGAGAGTAACAGGTTTTATGCTGTTACCATGAAATCTCCAGTGATAGGAAGTCAGATCAAATTTGTACCTAGAGAACATTTGAAGTGTGTTAAATTGCTTCTCAATGAGGATGGCAGCCTCCTCAACTTTATTTCCGAAGAGATCATCTCCGGATGATGATACATTGGAGAGCTTATCCTACACAGATAACTGCACATCCAAAACTTGAGCCATGAGTGTCTCAGGGCACAAATACCGATGGCAGAGGCTCTGGATATTGTAATGAAAATATCATAGGTCGCCTGGACCATGTATTTTGAGCAGTCTTTGCCATTGCTCACTAGGGAATGACAACATTCCAGCTTCTCTGGAGAAAGAAATCTGTACATGTCATCTAGGTTGCACATGTTTCATAAGAACATGCCTGTGTAGAGCTGGGTAAGAGGCCACACAGAAAGCAAGCATGGCACTCTGAAAAATCTAAAATCAAATAAAGTCTACATCAGGAAACCCACATTCAAACCATGTATCAAAGAGGACCCCTAGGTAAAAACTGATTATTGGTCTGACAAAAATTAATGATCAAACAAGAAAAGTTCGACCTATAGAAAACTAGTACATTTTAATTTATTAGAAAGTCCACAGACATTCAGTTCAGCAAAGGTTCATCAAAATGCTTTAGATAAAGTCATAGACATCCAAAACATAATTATGTGCTTATAATCTTACCTGGAGGCCATGTTTCGAAAAATGATGGTTGGATAATCAATGAAAGTGTAGCTGTTTCAACAGTATTCTGCATTTACGATTCAGATAAGTGTTTTTGCCCTGAAGCAGAACTGTGAATAATGTTTGAGGTTCGAAACACAGAGCCTGTGTTGGCAAGATTATAAGCACATAACTATGCTTTGGGTGTTTATTACCTAATCTAAAGCATTTTGATGGACTTTTGCTGAACTTGATTTCTGTGGACTTTCTAATAATTAAAACCGGACTAGTTTTCTATAGGTCAAACTCTTTGTTTGATCACCGATTATTGGTCTGACAAAAATTAATTTTTATCTAGGGATTCTCTGATACATGACTAAAAAATCCTTCTCTTAAAAGAATCTAGACTCTGAGTCTCCCTCCATGGGGGCACAGAGTGTGATTTGGCGTTTCTGAACCTCTTGAGGAGGATTCGAAGAGCAAAGAGTTGTGCAGAAGCTGGAGCTTCTTAAATCTGGAAGTCTTTTGAACTCTGCACATGGAGTCTATTTTTCTATTAACTAGAGAAACGAGGGGGGAGGGGTGATTCCCATATCCTCACCTGCAACCTCTGAAGGGGGTCACACCTTCCTCGGAAGCTATGGAGAAATGGAGGATTTAAAATTCTTCTGCTCTGGATTCCTTCTTTGTCTCCAATGAAAATGGTATGGTCTTAGCCATTTCCCTGACAAAATGTCACATAGAGAGGTGGGGGCGGGCATTCTGCAATTCTCATGATGTGGAGAGGGATCAGAGTAGAGTTCTGGAGACCTAGCTTGTGACAGGATTTAGACTCCTCATCTGTGATCCAGCCTTCTGAGTCGGACTCAGAGAAAATCTAAGTATTTCTGAGCATCTGCCATCAAAATATACAATGAAGATACAGAGTAAACTATTTAAGACTAATAAGAGAAAATATTTTTTTACTCAACGTGCAATCAAACTCTGGAATTCGTTGCCGGAGGATGTAGTAAAAGTTGTTAGTGTTGCTGGGTTTAAAAAAAGGTTTAGACAAGTTCCTGGAGGAAAGGTCCATAAACCATTATTAAAGGGGATCTGGGAAATCCACTGTTTGCCCCAATACAAGCATTGTGGAACCTGCGCCTTTTGGGGAAACTGCTAGGTACTTGTGACCTAGATTGGCCACTGTTGGAAACAGAATACTGGGCTTGATGGACCTTGGTCTGACCCAGTCTGGCATATCTTATGTTCTTATGACTGACTCTCCTTCCCTTTGGGGATTCGGAGCACCTTTGGGGGTATCAATGACTTTCTAGGCATCGCGGGGTGCATTGGTCCTTGATGCTTTGGAGAGAGATAAAAGTCAATCTGTACCAGTGCCCTTTGATGCCTCAATTTTTATGTCTCCACCACAGGCAAATTATCTGTCAAGGACAGGCTTGATGCTTGGTTGAGCCACATATTCAGTAACCGAGGCTTTGATCCATTCCATAGCGAAGAGCATTGGAAATCTTTCTTCAACTGTCTCAGAAGGTAATCCTTTAAACCTGCCATTTTCAAAGACACAGGGGGTACAGCAGAATCAGCCAATGTTCCCGGGATCAATTGGGGGGGGGGGGGGGTGGTATCAGCTAGCTGGTCTTGGCTATGAGTAGGTAGTTGCTGCCCCTCTGAATGCACTGAGGATGATCCTTTCACTTTTTGGAGCAGCTTGAAGGAGTGTTCCTGTGAATTCTCGATGCTGTTGGCATCACATCTCAGAGAGCACTGCTGTTGATATACCTGGGACTCCGTTCAATGTTGAACATTCTTAATCTCTGATGCCAATGAAAACATAGCTGAATCCTTCCTTGCTCCTGGGGGAACATCAATGGATGACTGATGTTCTGAAGGTCTATGTGTGCTCAAGTTATGAGTGGGCATGCAAACTCGATATTGATGCATCACCAGTGTCTGGGGCAGCCTGGGAAGTCATCGAGACCGATGCTGCCAATGCAGGTCAATGGATCAGACTTAGAAGCACTAAAAATCTTTTTGTGCTGTCATCAGAAGACACACATTACAAAAAAAGGGCTTATAGTCAGGTCCCAAGCACCAGAGGAGACATCATTTGTGGGTGTCCATTATGGATATAGTCTTTGAGCACCTGACACTCTTCTTAAAGCCACTGACAAGCTTATGAGACATGTCTGGGAAAATAGCTAGAAAAATATCAAACGGCTCGATTTTGTAACACCAAGCATGTAAGAAAGCTGAGATACTCTATGGAAAATAAAGCAAACTTAAAACCAGTCAAAAACTCCGTTCTAAGGAAAAAATATGGAAAACCATGACAGCAGGCAGGCAAAAAGTATGGCAATGAAAAAATGCCACAGGAGACATTATGCACATAATGATTGATTGTGGGACTCCACATAAAGAGGACTGAGGGTAAGATGGCACCATGACAGGCAGAAAGGTGCATACATCTGCGTTCAAGCTTCCAAAACCTTCTAGGAGCCGTCGAGAAAGCTCCTTTGTGGTGCTCCATCAGATGACTTCACCTGATATGTGAGAACTTTTTTTTCTGCTTGTCCATGAAGAATAATTTTTCAATATTTCCAAGGCAAATATGAATATCAAGCAGTTTTAGTACTTTCAGTGCTTCATGTATTTAAATGAAAGCGGCTAAGAGGGAAGAGAAAATGCTTGTAAAAGAGGGATGGAAGTTAGAAAGCACCTGAAGCACTATTAATTAATCCTGTTGCTTCCTAGATCTATAATAAAGAAAGGAAACCAGGGGCAAAACCTAGCTGAAGCAGGAATGATCCACATCCCATAAAGCACAGTTACTTACCTGTAACAGGTGATCTCTGGGAACAGCAGGAATAAGTCTTCACATATGGGTACGTCGGTACCGACGGAGCTTGCGCGGGAACGCTCCCCAGCGTCCAATCAGAAAGCTTTTGGGAGCATCCCACAGCGCCTGCGCGCTGCCTTCCCGCCTTTCCAACTGTCTCTCCTCAGTTGAGTTTTATAGCTGAGACAAAGAGGGAGAGAGAGGGAAAGGAAGAGAGAGAGAGACAACGCCTAGGGGAGGTGGGTGGGTTGTGAAGACTTATTCCTGCTGTTCCCAGAGATCACCTGTTACAGGTAAGTAACTGTGCTATCTCCAGGAACAAGCAGGAATGAGTCTTCACATATGGGGACTCCCTAGCTTTTGATGCCAGGGAGAGAGCCCAGAAGTTGTGTTTCCCTGGGATAGGGCTGCACTTCCCCACCTGGATCTCTGGCATCCCATGAGGGATGGTGGGTAGGAGTTGATTAAGCATGGAACAGGTGTTTGAGAACAGCCTGACCAAACAAGGCATCCCGGCGGGAGTCCTTATCCAAGCAGTAATGGGCTGTGAAGGTATGAACCGAGGCCCAAGTGGCTGCTCGACAGATGTCGTCGATAGACACAGATGAGCCATTGAGGCTGCCATGGCCCTCACATTGTGAGCTGTGACATGGCCCTCCAGAGAAATGTTCTTGCTCTGATATGCGAAAGAAATACATTGGGCAATCCAGTTGGAAAGAGTTCTCTTGGAGACTGGTTGTCCCAAATGAGAAGGATCAAAAGCAACAGAGTTGGGAAGACTTTCTATGTTGCTGTGTCCTCTGTAAGTAAAAAACCAGAGCTCTTTTACAGTCCAGGGTATGAAGATTCCTCTCTGCACTTGATGCATGAGGCCCTGGAAAAAAGAGAGGTAGGTAGACCTCTTGGTTGAGGTGAAAAGGCGAGACCACCTTAGGCATAAAATGTGGATTAGTCCTAAGGACCACCTTGTCATGATGGAACCTTGTATAAGGTGGATTAGCTACTAGTGCTTGCAATTCACTGATGCGGCGTGCTGATGTGATTGCAATGAGAAAGATAACTTTCCAAGAAAGGTATTTCAAGGAGGTAGTAGCTAAAGGTTCAAAAGGCGGCTTCATAAGCTGACCAAGAACCAAATTTAAGTCCCATGCCACCGGTGGTGGTCTAATGGGAGGCTTTGTTAAAAGGAGGCCTCTCATGAATCTTGCTACAAGGGGATGAGAGGAAACAGGTTGTCCATTTAGAGGCTTGAGTGAAGCTGCAATAGCACTCAGATGGACTCTTACTGAATTTGTCTTAAGGCCTGCATTAGACAGATGCAGGAGATACTCCAGCAATGATTCCAGAGGTATGGCACGGGGGTTAAGACCCTTTTCAGAACACCAGATGGTAAACCTTTTCCACTTGAAGGCATAAGAACGTCTAGTGGAAGGTTTTCTGGAAGCTTGAAGAACATCTTTCACTTGCTGAGAAAGAGGAAGATGCTGGAGATCTAGGCCTTCAGCAACCAAGCCCTGAGATGCAGAGACTGGGAATTGGGATGCCACAACTTTCCGTCCTCCTGAGAGAGGAGGTCTGGAGCAGACCCTAACTCTAGGGAGGGAGCTTGAGAGAGATCTATTTACAGTACATTTCAAGGACCTCACATAAATTTTCTACCTCAAGACATTACAGGATCACGATCCTACCCCCAAGACATTACAGAATCTCAATCCTAGCACGCCTCTCAAACAGCCCCATTTTGTATATATGTATATAGTTCATTATGTAAATAGTTCACCGATATAATCTAACGCACTGCCCCACACTACACTTCTCAGTTCTCACACTGCATGCTACAAACCACACTTTATTATTGATTTTGATTGATGTGCCACACCGCCTTGATTTAACGATAAGGCGGTATACTAAATCCTTCTAAATAAATAAAATAAATAAATAAATGTAGAAGCAGAGGGTACCACACTTGCCGTGGCCAATGTGGAGCTATGAGAATCATGTGGCCTCTGTCTCTCTGAAGCTTGAACAGGGTTTTGGGAATTAGGGGAATGGGTGGAAAGGCATACAGGAAGTCTTGACCCCAGTGAAGGAGGAAAGCATCCCTTGCCTGAGCCCCCTGAGCCAGAGTTCTGGAACAGAACCGAGGAAGTTTGGCATTCCATGGACTTGCAAAGAGGTCTATGTCCGGGTTCACCAAATTTGAAAAATTTTTTGACACCTGGTCCATATGTAGGGACCACTCGTGTGAAAGCAGAACTCGACTGAGTCTGTCTACCCAAGAGTTTTGAACCCCTGGAAGATAGACTGCCAGAAGATGAATGTGATGCTCTCTGGCGAGAGCCCACAGTCGCAGAGCTTCGTTGCAAAGCGACAGAGAGCCAGTTCCCCCCTGCTTGTTTAGGTAGAACATGGCTACCTGATTGTCCGTGTGGACAAGGACTGTCTTGTGGCTGAGCAGGGTGTGGAAAACTCGTAGAGCAAGGAAGATTGCTCTGAGTTCCAAGAGATTGATGTGGAGACAAGCCTCCTGTGGGGACCAGATGCCCTGGGTGGAGAGGTCCTGAAGATGAGCTCCCCAGCCCATTGGAGAAGCATCTGTTGTAAGAGTTGCCTGGGGTAGAGGTTGTTGAAAAGGACACCCCAGCAAGAGGTTTTGAGGGGACTTCCACCATTGGAGGGACAAAATGAGGCAACTTGTGTTTGCTATTTTGTCTGACAGGCAGCCTAATGCCTGGGTCCATTGGGTGGATAAAGTCCACTGAGCTGCTCTCATGTGAAGGCGAGCATATGGTACCACATGAACGGTGGAAGCCATGTGGCCTAGCAACTGTAACATCTCTCGAGCAGTTAGTAGGGGTTTCAACTCTGCTTGAGAAGCTAACTGCATCAAGCGAAGGCAGCGGGCCTGGGGAAGAAAGGCCCTTGCCTTTGTGGTATCCAGCAATGCCCCTATAAACTCCAGGGACTGAGTAGGGATCAAATTGGATTTTGGGATGTTTATTACCAGCCCTAAATATTGAAGGATACACACTGTGCAGGTTAGAGCAGTCTTGGCCTCTGATTGAGTGGGAGCTCGAATGAGCCAGTCGTCCAGATAGGGGAAGACAAATATTCCCAGGGTGCGCAGAAAAGCAGCAACCACTGCCATGCATTTCGTGAACACCCTTGGTGCAGAGGCCAGGCCAAAGGGGAGCACTCTGTATTGATAGTGCTTCTCCTGGAAAAGGAACCGAAGGAACCTTCTGTGAGTTGGATGGCTGAGAACATGAGTGTACGCATCCTTGAGATCTAGAGAACAAAGCCAATCCTGTCTCTGAAGGTATGGCAGCAGAGTTCCTAGAGAAATCATCTTGAATTTTTCCTTGACTAGGAATCTGTTCAACTCTCTGAGATCTAAAATGGGTCTGAAGCCCCCTGTTTTCTTTGGGATAACAAAATAGGGGGAGTAGAACCCTGTGCCTTGTTGTTGAGAAGGCACTTCGTCTATTGCCCCTTGGGCTAGAAGAGTGGCAACCTCTTGCTCTAACAGGCTGAGGAGGGAGGTTGGAGAATTGAACTGGTACACTCTTGTGAGAGGGGGCAAGCTGGAAAAATGAAGTTTGTACCCCTCTCTTATGATGGAGAGTGTCCAATGCTCTGCTGTGATTTTCCCCCATCTGGGAGCAAAGTGACATAACCTTCCTAGAATGGTGGAGGGCTCTGGTCCTTCTAGAGCCAGGAAGGCTAAGTTCTCTAGCAGAAAGTCAAAGGCCCTGAAGGGGCTGAGACTGCTGGGCTGGAGCAGGCCTCGCAGCCTTTGTCTTGGTCTGTTTGGAGGATTGCTGACATTTGAAAGGGAACTGAGCTGCAGAAGATGCTCTCTGACTATAAGCAGGATAGGATCTTCCCTTTTTAGAAAAAGGTGTTTTCTTGAACAACCTTTTCTTAGCAGGAGCAGCTGTAGATTTGGATAGTCTATCCAAAGCAGAAATTTCAGCATCCATCTGATTGGCCTTTGCTTGCCAATCCTTACCAAACAGATTTTCACCTGTACAAGGGATATTTCCCAATTCATCTTGGACCCAGGTCTCCAAATTAGATGCTTGAAGCCAAGCAATCCTACGTGCACCTATAGCTATAGCTGAGGCTCTGCTTACGCATTCAAAGGAGTCGAAAGCTGCACGGTTAGAGAATTTGGAGATATCTTGGGCATGCTGGAGCCCAGAGAGAAATTCTTGCCTTTTATTGTCAGACATAAAAGGACTTAAAGTCTGCAAATGGTCAGTGACTTCTTTTAAGAACATTCCCATGTAGAGACTATAAGAATTAATTCTTGCAGCAAGCATGGAAGCTTGGAAGACTCTTCTACCAAAAGCATCCAGGGTTCTACATTCACGTCCTGGAGGATTAGAGGCATGTCTCTTGGCACTTCTAATCTTTCTCATTGCAGACTCAACCACAATAGAGTGGTGAGGAAGCTGAGTTTTATGGAAACCAGGACAAGGAGGGACACGATACATGGTGTCCAACCTGCGAGAATGAGGAGAGGTGGTTAGAGGTGCTTCCCACATCCTTAACATGAGATCATACAGAATCTCATGAATAGGCAAGGTAGCTGCCTCTTTAGGAGTTTTAGGATATTGTAGAATATCTAACTCCTTAGCTCTAGGCTCTGACTCTGGGGCTACTGTAATAGACCAAGAGCCACCTCTCTGATAAAGTCTTGAAAAGACAAGTCCTCTGGAGGAGACATCCTTCGTTTAGGAGAGGACTCTTCCTGTGGAAGAAGCATCGCTGCATCGACAGACTCTTCAGAATCCTCAGAGTCATCAGAGGAATCGAAGTATCGTCTGTCGGGATGCTCTTGCAAAGCCCGATACCCGTTCCGACCAGGGTCGGTATCGGGAATCATCGGTACCGGAGGGCTGCAGAGGGCAGGGTACCGGCATGGCTGACACCGATGCCGATGTCGATGCCACCGGTACCGGAATCAGTACCGATGGTGATACCGGAGCCGGTACCTGCGGAGTAGTCTGTTGCGGTACCACGGGCGTCGATGCCACAAGGAAAGCCACCAGACTGCGTTCCATGGACAGAATCCTCTGATCCATCGACGCTGCCAATGCCTGGAAGTCGGTACCGGTGGAGGCCACGGTACCCCAGAGCATGGCACCAGGAGATCTGTTGAGGCCACGCCATCTAGATCGTCCTGGAACCCCGATGATGATGCTTTAGAAGCCGAAGCCTCCCACCGGGGTAATTTTGCCGGTGCAGAATCCTCGAGGGCAAGGCCAGGGGCATCTCGATGCTTAGAAGGAGATTTGCCCTTCGAGGACCGGCTGGATTTATGTTTAGTTACCTGAGATCCATGTGAGGAAGAAGAAGCCCTGGAAGACGTCGATGCCACCAAAGCCGCATCAGAGGGAAACAGGGTACTGAGCTTGGCAGCTCGGTTCTGTCAACCTCTCTTAGACATCATGGAACAGGACACACAATCTTTAATGGAATGGTCAGGGCCTAAACATTTGAGACACCAGTCATGGGTGTCGGTGACGGATATAGTACCGCCACATTTTGTGCACTTCTTAAAACCTGAGGCAGGTTTTTCCATATTTAAGGAAAAAGGTTTTGGGCCTAAGGCCCAAAACTGAAGTACACCTGAAGAAAAAATAGAAGGTCTTTATTTATTTATTTTTTTTTAAGAAAAGAAAAAGAACCGGCGGTACCGGTGTAGCGTCGAGGAAGGCAGACGCATACAGAAAAGAAATAAACAAAAAATAAGGAAATTCTTCTGCGGTGACAGGAACACGACCTGCTGGCTCCGCGGAAAAAGAACAACTGAGGAGAGACAGTTGGAAAGGCGGGAAGGCAGCACGCAGGCGCTGTGGGATGCTCCCAAAAGCTTTCTGATTGGACGCTGGGGAGCGTTCCCGCACAGGCTCCGTCGGTACCGATGTACCCATATGTGAAGACTCATTCTTGCTTGTTCCTGGAGATTTATGATTCTGAATCATTTTTGACATGGTTTTAAAGTCAAATAGAGAGCCACAGACAGGTGCATTATCATGGCACCTTTCTGCTATACCAACAAAAATATACATAGTTTTTAAACTGGAGAAATACATAATCATTTTGTAAATGTAACAATATATTCCACGGTTACTAAATGCTGAAAGCACTTTGCCTTCAGATTCACAATATGCCTGTGGGATGGTTGCACGCAGACATGCACATTCTATCATGTGCTATTGTGTACTCTCATGTCTCTTACAAGACAACAATGTTGCTCACCTGTAGCATAGGTTCTCTACAGACAGCAGGATAAGTACTCACATATGGGTGATGTCATCAATGGAGGTGGAACTTCTCTTACCTCCTTTCAGCAGCTTTAGGGCAATCCCTCTATGCATGTGTGTGTATTCCTGCCTGTCACCGTTGCTGAGCCTCATCTCCCTCAGTCTGGTAATCATCTTAGCATAATACAATTCCAAAGGAAAGGAGGGATGGTTGTGAGGAGTTATCCTGCTGTCCACAAAAAACACCTGCAACAGATGAGTAACCTTGTTTTTTCCATGGACAGGCAAGGACAAATGCTCACATATGAGAATCCCTAGCTATCAGCTGCCTTCTTTATTATTGCTGTTTATTCTTGCTTGATATACTTCAACCTTCGACATAACAGGGCGGTGTACAATCCAAAAAAACAAAGAAATTCAGATAGGAAAGTTATACATTCGTACCAGAGAGGAGAAAATAGGGCAGGAGGACAAATTAGGAGTTTAGTTGAGGAAGGTCAAAAGTAGTGCAGAATAGGTGTATCCTGACCCTTGTTTTGAACCGTGGGTAGGAAAGTTCTAAATGAGCAATTAAATTAAATTGAAATGAAAAAGGATAACAGAATGTCACAACTGACAGACACTAACAGAATTTTTTTTTTTTTTGCATCAGAACTTTAGTAGAGACAACCAGAACAAAGTCTGAGGGGGCTGAAGTTGGATTCTAGTCCCTGCGCAGATTTTAAAGTCAGTCTGGCCGAATCTGCTGTCATGTCGGGAGTCCCTTTCCAACCAGTAGTATGAGGCAAATGTATGTATCAAAGTCCAAGTTGCAGCTTTGTAAATCTCCTCCATGGAAGCTGAGTGCAATACAGCTATGGCTTGGACACTAAACCTCGAGCTTCAGACTTGCCTGGGTGTAAATGAAAGATGCAATTGCTAGCCAAAACTGAAAGAGTATTTGTCAATAGCAGTCCGCAATCTATTAGAGTCAAAAGAAACAAAGTTAGGTGGACTTTCTATGGGCTTTAGTCTCCTTTGAATAGAAGACCAAGGTTCTCTTGCAATCAATGTGCAACATGCTTTCCCCCTTTGCGAGTATGAGGCCTTGGGAAAAATATTGGAAGGACAACTGACTGACTGGTTAAGGCGGTTAACAGACACCACTTTAGGAAGACATTTAGGATGAGTATGCAGGACATTCTTATTGTGGAAAAGATTTGTACAGGGTGCATCCACTATTAGAGCCTGGAGCTCACTAACTCTGTGTGAAGAAGTGACTGCCACCAAAAACAAGACCTTCCAGGTCAAGTACTTCAGTACACAAGTATTGTCATGCAGCAGACCCTCTTGAAAGAAAAGAAAATGTTTTAAATGGAGAAAAAGACGTGCACAAGCTGCATTATTCGGAGGAACCAGCTAGAGGGAGCCAGAGCGACTTCAGAGACACTGAGGAGCCATGCCCCGCTAGTCACAAGGTAATGCCAGCCAGCTTCCAATCCTCGAAGGCAGGAGTGCTTCTTAAGGAGAGTGTGGGAGACTGGAGACAGTTCGGCAGGAAGGAGTTCGGCAGACAGTTCGGCAGGAAGGAGTTCGGCCGGAAGGAAGTCGGCAGGAAGGAGAGAGAGAAGAGCAGCAGTGGAGAAAGAGAAGCAGGCCAAGGAGACAAGTCCAGTAGAAGCAAGGGAAGGATCACTTGAAGCACAGAGAGAAAGAGGTTAGAATGGAAACCTGATTACTCTACTGCTAGCCAACCACCCCGAGTGGAAGGTGATTTCCCTGGAGCTGATGAAGGACCTGGGAAGGTCTCAGCTCAAACAAGAGTGAGAGCTGTTTGTCCAGAGAGGCGAAAGCATTGCTGCAACTGTAGTCTAAAGTCAAATGAGAGACAGCTGGAGAACCTAAGCCGTGCTGCACAAGCAAGCCAGAAGCAAAGCCGGTACAGGCCCAGACCTTCACTTGGAGAAGGGACTCCAACCTCACAAGGTAAACCATACTTTCCTGGAAAAAGATTTCAGAAAGCTGCTGTATGGGAAAGACAGGCAGTAGAAGAAAACCGTTTGTCTGAAGGTTCCTACGATACAAGGTATGAAAAATGTTTACCTAAGAAGAAAGTTCTGAATGGAAAATGTTTATATAGAGCTGCGATAAAACCTCTGAATAAGGAGGAATATTTTCAGTATAAAACAGCACATAGCCGACGCCCTCGGCTTAGCCCAGAACATTGGGAAGTGATACAGGAACTGTATAAAAAGCCTGAATATATTTTACCTGAAACCAGGGACACAGATTCAGAGGCTTCAGAAGAGGAGCCAATGCAAGTGGAACTAGCAGGGGATATTTCAGATCCAGAAATGGATTGTACATACTGTGTTACAGGAAGCCTAGAATCCTTGTCAGGCTTGTGAGCTGTGTGACTTGCTGAATTGAACATTCTTGTTTTGTGTAAATAGCACCAGTTCTGTGAAAGTAACAGTTTTTGCTTTAAACCTGAGTTTTTCTTTTCCTCACCTGAAGTAAGGACATTTTGCTTTATAGTTGTATCCCAATCATTTGAACTATTGCGAAGAAGGGAAATAAAAAGCCTTATTTTTCCCTCCACTCTGAGCAGTTGTTTTCATTGAAGATTGGTATCAAGGAAACTACTAGGACCAAAAGTCAATTGGGCCTTTGGAATACTTGCCAATCTCAACTTTATAATTTTTGTGTCTGACTTACCCTGACCTCTACTAGCCACCAGGGTAGCCCTCACGACAGTATGTAGTAACACAAAAGAAGCTTTTGCGAGTTGAATCAAGAACACATTGAGAACCCAACATTGTGGGAGGCTTTAGAGGAGACTTCATAAGACTGCATATAAATAGAATAACTAGAAGCTGTAGAAAGTTGAGTTTATCTTCTACATGATGATGATAAGCGCCAACAGCACTGAAGTGAACCATGGCAGGGTTGGTTTTTAAACAAAATTCAGACAAATGTAGAAGATAAAGCAGTTTTTGTGTGGGACACAAAAAAGGGTATAGGGCTCATCCCTCATACCTGACAGCAAAGCTCCTCCACTTGAATCCATATGACCTCCTTGTGGAATATCTTCTAGAGGCCATGAGAGGCAACACCAACTAGCAGGATCAGTTTGAATAAGGTTACCCCCTCAACACACAAGATATGAGGACTAGGGAATGATGCTGGGGTGCAACAATATTACTATTCCAGCATAATCAAGAGTTGGTGAATTGCCTTGGCGAATTGGAACACTGATGGAACGATCTTGCAGAAGAGGTTGTCTGGGCCAATAAGGCGCTATGAAAATTAGTTCAGCCCTCATTTCCTTGAGCTTCAGGAAAGTTTTCACTCAGAGACTAGGATGGCACATGTACAACAGACCCTTTCCCCAAAGTAAGAGGAAGGCATCTAAGGTTAGTATGCTCTGTGTTCCTACCCTGGAGCAAAATAGAGACTTGCTCTAAGGAGTAAAAAAACAAATCTATCAAGGGGGTGCTTCACTCTCAAAAGAGACAGAGTGATGATCCAGTTCAGGGTCCATTCGTGAGGTTGAATGTCCACAGCTCAGCTTGTCTTCTAGGGTGGTTATTCTCGATCAGCAGGTATGTGGCTCTGGATGTCATCCCATGCAAGATTACAAAGTTCCACATCCTGACAGTCTCCCAACACAAGAGGTATGAACCGGTTCCTCCCTGCTTGTTTATATACTACACTGCAACTTGATTGTCCATCTGGATCATGATGGTTTAATAGGCCAACCGATCTTTAAAAGTCTTTAGAACATGAAATTGCTCTCAAGTTATAGAAACTGATTTGATGACAGCTTTCCTGGTAGAACACAGGCCGAGTGTGGAACCCATCTACATGAGCTCCTTAGCCCATTCTGGACATGTCCGTTTTCAGCAACGTTTGGTATGGGGAAATTTGGAAGGGAAGACATTTTGCCAGATTGGAATGATTCATCTGCCAGGACTGGGAGTCATGGAGAGGAGGCGTGACAGTGGACATCCTTGAGTCTGAATGGATTACATCCAGAGCTTCCTCGGGGTCCACTGAGCAAGCTACACGTTAAGATGTGCCAAAGGAGCTACATGAACCATCGAAGCCATGCGACCCAACATGTCTCTCACCAATGCCTGCTGATTCTGCTGTATTCTTTCCACTATTGCTACCAGTAGGGTGAGCCTGTCTTGAGGGAGGAAAGCCTTTGCCTGAGTCATGTCTAGCAGGGTTCCAATGAATTCCAAATGGCGAAATGGGCTGAGGATTGACTTGGAATTACTGATGATGAACCCTAGTAGCTCTAGCACCAAGGTGGTTAAGCATGTGGATTACTGAATCCCTTCCAAAGTGGTGTTCTTCATCAGTCAATCATTCAGATAGAGAAACATGTGCAAGCCCAGTCTGCATAGAAATATTGTGACTACCATGAGGCATTTGGTGAACATACAAGGAGTGGAGAGGCCAAAGGGCAGCATATGATACTGTATATGGTGTGCTCCTACAACAAACTGCCGTGACTGATGTATTTGCATGTGGGTATAGGCTATCCTGTAAATCCAGAGAATGCAGCCAGTCCTCTTTCTGGAGACTAGTTTCCCTAGGCACTTTATTGTCCCCCTTCTGAACTTTTTCTTGAAAAGAAATGTGTTCAGGTCCAAGGTCTAGGATGGAAAAGTATCCCCCCCTCCCAATTTTCTTTGGCACTAGAGAGTACCTAGAATAAAATCCCTGTCCTTCCTGACCTGGTGGGACAGGCTCAACAGTGTTTATAGCCTGACGGGCCAGAGAGTTCCTGTAGAATTCTCCTGATGCTGAGAGTTGAGCAAGTAAACTCTTAGGGAAAGATATTCTTTTGGGCAGGCTATGCGCCGCGTCAGTGCATAGCCCTGCCTGCCGACCTCAAAACCCAGATATTCAATGCCAGGGTCATATGTGGCCACGGCATTTAATATCCGGGTATCGCACACAACCTGGAAACTGCCGAAGCTAACCGGGCAGCAGCAGCGATATCTGTATACTGCCTGGTTAATGCTTGCATTGTAAAGATAGGTGAGGGTTTTCCCTGCCTATCTTTTCGGTGCAGAGCACTGACCGGGCATCATGCGATATTGCTGCTGCCAGTTATCTCGCGCCTCCGCCTCCACCTCCGCTCCGATGCTAGCCAGACAGCATCAGGGCACGTAGGGGGCATAGTTGGGGATATTCAATGGCACTACCTGTGTATGTGCCATTAAATATACTCATCTAAGGCATTTGTAGTTTACTAGGTTGTGTTCCTGTACCAGCAGAGGTGGAGACAGAGAAAAAAAAAATCTAGAAGTTTCTTATGACCTCATTCTGCAACCATCTTTGACCAACTAGGGGCATACTTTTCCAGTATTTGTACCCAAGCCATGCTCAAGACTCCTGAGTGCATACAACCTCAATGAGGGTAACAAGAACCAACAGTTCAAGTACATACAGAATACCCTTTGGATAGAAGGTCTGCCAAGAGGAATATAGCCTGCAGGGTCAAATCGCAGAAAAAAAAGCAGACCATAACAGATCATAGCAGATCACAGGAGTGAGTCCTGGACTGGCATAGCAGGACTCAAGGAAAAGACATTATCTGCTAAGTAAAATGACACCTCCATATTGTCCTGCTAGACTAGTCCAGACAAGCGGGATGTACCAAAGCTGTGTCTCCACTGGACAGGAAGATGACATGACAGCCTTCAAGATCTTTGTGCCAAAGGCCATATCCATCTGAACGTGGACATCCAAAGGGTAATGCTTGACAACAGTGGAAAGCAATGACAATACTGCCACCCAGCAAATGTCTATGGGAGCGTCTGAGCTCCGCTCCACTGAGGAGAAAATTTGAGCCTGTGTGGAATGCACAGAAAACTCTTCAGAAGTGTGGAAACCACAGCAGAATAGCCCTTACACAACAAGTACAGCCTCTCAAGAGCCAAGTCATAAGTGAGAAGGGAGCTGGGTCATCTAACATGATCAGCCCCTGCCTCAAGGGCCCCCAAGCCAATGGGAGGAGTATGGGGTCCCTGCTGGAGGTGCATCAGTTCTACATGGCATGGCCTTCTCAATCTAGCATCACCAGAACTACTGGACCCTGATGGTGCTCTACAGGATGAAACACCTGACCTACTAGAGGCCGCAGAGGAAATACCTAGAACAGAACCTGCCTTGACCAAGGATAAACTAGAGCATCCTCAAGCCCTCAGTGCCTGCCACTTTACAGTGGCTGAAGAATCTTTGCAGCTTAGCATTAGCCTGGGTGACCATCATATCCATCTCGAGGCGACCTCACCTGTCCAGGATCCTCTCGAATGCCATTCATCTCAATTCTCACTCTCCAGGATCAATGGAGTATCAGTTGAGATAGTCTGCTCCCAAACTGTCCACTCTCGCAATGTGCTGCTTTGAGATGGCCAGGAGATTTTCGCTCCACCGAGGAGGGCCATTTCCCAAGAAACCCCGGAACTCTTTATGCCCCTTGCCTACTAACATAAGTTACCACCATGACATTTTCCCAAGAAGGCTCAAACTAAATTCCAGAGATGCAAGAGGGCCAAGCAAATGGCCTTAACATCCAGCCGTTTGATGAGCCATGCCATCTCTTATTTGTTTCAGCGGCCCTGGGTCGTCTGGCCTTTCCAATGAACTCCCGAGCTGAAAAGGCTAGTGTTCATCATCAGAAGCCACTGGTGATCATCCAGGAGAAGGTCATTCAAAAGATGTTTTGGCCACCACCTAGAAGATAGGGGAAGCCCAAACTCAAAGTTCGGTGAGCAAGGAGACCAATGGAACAATAAGGACCTTTTCGGCAGTCTCATGTACATCACTCCCAGGAGACCATCTCAATTGTAGCTGCCATTGACCCTAGGAGCTAAAGATAGTCCCAAACCTTGGGAGCATGCTGCTTCCAAAAAGATATCAACTGAGACAGCAGCTTCTCCGCTCTCTTCTCGGGAAGTAAGACCCTTCCTGAGCCAGTGTCGAACCATGTTCCAAAGTACTCTAACAACAAGATAGGTTCCAGATAGCTTGTCATTGCTGATCACCAGGCCCAGACTCTCTAGAAACTGTACCACACGGCCAGACGCCTGAAGGGCCTCCAAACACAACCTGGCCCATATCAGCCAGTTGTACAGGTAAGGATGAACACAAATCCCGTCATGCTGCAGAACAACAGCAGCCACCACCATCATTATCTTGGCGGACATCCACAGAGCGGTGGAGAGAAGGCAAGAAGAAGGGGAGAGTGGCAAACAAACTGTGAGCCAAGAACAGAAAAGCAAAGGAAGCACTGGTCCTCACGAATGGTAATGTGGAAATAGGTTTTGGCCAACTCCAAAATGCAAGAAACATCCCGCGCTGGACCACTCAGATGATTATCCTCAATGTCTGCCCTTCAGATCTAAAATCGTCAGGAAGGACCAGTCCCTTTTTGGTACCACAAAGTAAATGGAATACCAGCCCTTGCCCTTTTTGGCAGAAAGCATCAGCATAGAGGTTGAGCAGCCTTTCCAGGGTAGCTTGCACGGCAGACTTCTTGGCTGCAGACCCACAGGGAAAGATAATGAAGGCATTCGGGATGGGCTCCTTACATTCTGGAACATAGTCGCACTGAATAATGTCGAACACCCACCAGTCCGAGGTCAGAAAGGCCCGATTCTGGAAGAAGTGAAGGATTATGCCGCCTATATGAGACACAAAGGAATGGATCCCCAACCCGTCACTGTACCCAAATTTGTACATCCAGCTTCATCTCTCCCGCTTTTCAAATCCATACTAAAGGCCCACGTCTATGAGACTGCTTTTGGATCCCGATCCTGTGTCTCCTTACCTTTTCCTATTGTACCCTTATTATTCTTTTGTATTGTCTATATTGATTAGATTGTAAGCTCTGACGAGAAGGGACTGTCTTTTTTTATCTGTCTGTACAGTGCTTTGTATACCTTGTAGCACTTTATAAATGATTAGTAGTAGTAGTAGTCGCTGTCTCTATTGGGAGAACACAGATCTGCTACCGCTACTACTACTACTACTACTATTACTTATTTATATAGTGCAACATAGTATATGCAGTCCTGTACAGGGACATGTAAGAGCTCCTAAGAGCTTACAATCTGGTCATGACAGACAACACAACTGTAGGGGAAAGGTAAGGAAACAGGAAGATCTGGAGGAGAAGCCATCTCATGGGAACCATGAACCTCTCTCAAAAGGGCTGAGTTCAGGAACAAGCCAGAAGGAGGAATGAATGAGCTCCTTGGGTGATCCTTCTGGAAGTTCCAGAAACCCTGAGATTCCTGCTAGCAAGAGGGAGGAGAATGAGATGTAAAGGAAGAAGAGGGACAGTGTTTACCAGGCTCCATAGGCCTTTCCCCTGGAAGATGATGAGGTTTAGACACTCCTAGCTCTGAATATCTTCTCCAAGTACTCCCCAAACTCATGCTTCCTTTTAAAAGGAAGTTTAGATAATCGGGACATGGAAGCAATGTTCGCTGCCCAATAGTGAAACCAAAGCTGACGATGTGCCACCACAGAAAATGCAATATCCTTGGCCTCCAGACAGACCAGATCATACATGGTGTCTGACAAGGCAGCCGCTGCTTATTCCTGAAGTGTCATCCTGAGGGAGCGACTAGATCCAATGAAGAAGGGCACGTAACTAGGCCTCTACAGATCAGAGTCTGGAGAATAAAGGAAGTGGCTGAAAATTGGCCCTTCAGGAAAGCTTCCACTTTACAATCCACCTGGTATTTGAGAGCTGAACCACCATCCATCGGTATGATGGCGCATTTAGTGACAGCCATCACTTGTGCATCCACTTGGAATAAATGAATACAGGCAGTAGGATCCTCTTGAAGAAGAGCATAGAGCCTACTCGTGATCCTGCTCCCTTTCAATGGGGTGTGAGGAGAGTTCCATTCCATGCGCACCGAGATCTTAGGAACCTCGAGGAAAGGAAACGTCGTAGAGAGTTTTCAAACCCCCTGAAAGACAGGATGCACTTATGGCTCCTGATTCACCGACGAAGTGCCTGGCAGAGAACATCTTATCAGTGCTGCCAGCTCTTCTCTCTAAAACAAATGGATGAAGAGACTTGATTTGGTCATTTGGCATCAAAGGCTTGCTTTCTTCACATGGAGTGGAGGAGTAGCCTAAAGGTTAGAGCATTGGCTTGGGAACCAAGAGACCAGGGTTCGATTCCCACTAGCACTCCTTATGGCCTTGGGCAAGTCACTTAACTGTACATTGCTTCAAAAAAATTGAAGTTGTCAATGTCCCTACTGAATGTACATTACAAAGTTTATGTTTACTTGGCATCTTTTATATGGTAAAATTAGACTTACCTGCTAATTGTTGTTCCTTGAGGAACTCTAGTCCAGTCCCGGAACCTCTGAGTTGAGCACCTCCTCCAGCAGCTTTGGAGACTGAAACACGTCATCGCTTTGATGACACCGGTATAAGTAGACAAGGACCACTTCTCTCCTTCAGTACCTATTGACAAAGCAGACTCAACAGAGAAACAAATAAGTAGTTAACTTGTAAACCCATCAGTCCTACTTGTACTCATTTACACTTTTTTTTTTTTATAAAACCTAACCGTCTTTAAACCCAACCTTAAGGTAAAAAGATCAAAACCTAAGATAAGTTCCCCTGTAAGAAGAACTTAAACAAACAAAATCCTGCACAGAAAGGTTTCCATCTCTCCTTTCAAGAATAGCAACTACTGAAGACCCCCCAATTACCACTCTGAACTCTCAGAACTTCAGGCTGACCAGAAAACCTGACACAAAACCCCGGGTGGGATCCAGGACTGGACAAGAGTTCCTCAAGGAACAACAATTAGCAGGTAAGTCTAATTTCACCTTCCTTTTCGTCCCTCTAGTCCAGTCCTGGAACCTCTGAGGATGTAACAGAGCAGTAAATATCAAAGGGAGGCCCTGCAAGACCAGTCTGAAGTACTGCTGATCCAAAATGCACATCCCTGGCAGCTTGCACATCTAGCCGATAATGCTTGACAAAGGAATTCAAGGACGACCACGTTGCCGCCTTACAAATATCCTCGGCCGGCACCAAACTGTATTCCGCCCAAAAGGCCGCTTGCGCTCTAGTTGAATGAGCCCCGAGGCCCTCTGGAACCTCCTTACCTTTCAAAATATATGCCGCTGCAATGGTTTCCTTTAACCATCTGGAAATGGAAGACTTAGCCGCAGCCTCCCCCTTCCACGGACTGCCGAACAACACAAACAACCTGTCCGACTTACGGAAGGACGCTGTCCCGCGGAGGTACCGTTTGAGCGTCCAACAAAAATCCAAAAGATGTAATTTACTTCCCGGCAACTCCTTTTCCTTACCAGAGAATACCGGCAACGAAATTACCTGGTTGACATGAAAGACCGACACCACCTTAGGCAAGAAGGCGGGAACCGTACGCAACACAACTTTCTGATCCGAGAAGGAAAGAAACGGCTCCTTACAAGACAAGGCCTGCAACTCCGAAATCCTGCGAGCGGAGCAAATAGCTACTAGAAAAATCGCCTTCAACGTCAAATCCTTCAATGACGCTCTACCTAACGGCTCAAAAGGTTCTCTGACCAATGCGCCCAACACCAAATTCAGATCCCACACGGGAACTGGACACCTGCGTGGAGGCCACATTAGTAATACGGCCCATAAAAATCTTTGAATATCCGTGTGCACACCCAACACTTGACCTTGACCTTACCACGATAACAAGACAGTGCCGCCAGCCGAATGCTCAAAGAACTAGCCGCGAGACCCTTCTCGAAACCATCCTGCAAAAATGAAAGAATTTGTGAAACAGATGCCACTGAGGGCCGCACCAGTCTGTCCGCACACCATGCCTCAAAAATGCACCAGACCCGTACATACGCTAACGACGTAGATCTTCATCATGCCTTCAGCAACATAGAAATGACTGCCGCCGAATAACCCTTGGCTTTCATCCTTGCCCTTTCAAGAGCCAAGTCATAAGCGAGAACTGACTCACCTGTAGCATGCGTAGTGGTCCCTGAACCAACAGGTCCTTCCCGTGACGGAAGCCTTCATGGACTGTCCAGCAGCAGACGAACCATATCCGCTGTGACACAGCAGACGGTACAGAGCCCATGGAGTTAGGGGAAAGTAAGGAACTTACCTCAGAATCAGCTGGGCAGCAGACAAACTCAGCTCATGTAGAATTAGCTGAGCAGCAGACAAACTCAGCACATGTAGAATTAGCTGAGCAGCAAACAAACTCAGCACAAGAAAAGCAAAAAGGCATTAGAGTAAAATGTCCTTGCACTAGTCCTGACGTAGCTAGAAGCAGGAAGGCTAATCAGGAACACCTGTGCTCAGAAACCCACGCAGCATGCAAAGAGAACAAGGATAAAAGCTGCAGGGTAGAACCAGGGAAGGCCAGTAGGGGCAGCGACCTGGGAGGACTAAGCCAGCATCCAATGAACACAAGTCATGCTGGAGGAAATCCACTGAGGGAAGGAAGCAGTAGGTGTGGCAGCAGAGCAGGAAACAGCCAGCACCGTGCCCAGGACCCTGCTAGGATTCCTGGTAGTTGGAGAGCCCAGGAGAGAGCTGCCAGAAGCCCAGATATAAGAGACAGAACCCCAGCTAAGAGGTGGGAACCTAGCTTTGCTAAAGAAAAGGCAAGAAGTTCTGTTTGGTTTGAAAGGCAAGGGCGTGGCACCAGAAATAACTTTGATACTGAAAGTTATACAGTAATTCCACCAGCGTGGAGAAGAATGGAAAGCCAGAAGGAAGCTTTTAATATACCAGGCATTCAGAGCCCTGGATTTAAAGAGCCCTTTCTAGAAAAGATAGCCCATGACTCAAAGGAGAGTTTTAAGGAAGACAGCAGCTGTGAAGAGTGTGACCCATATGCAATCGTAAGTGACTCTGAGTTAATGCAGTGGGAAAACAGCACCTATAACTCTGACCCTGTGCCCATGTATTGTACAATATGTTTATCTGACAATATTGTATCTTTATGTTGAACGTGTGCAAAGCAGCCAGCTGATGGTGCCGAAAGGAAAGATGATATTTTTCGGTGCAACAGTTCTTTTGTTTCATATTGTTTGTTGTATCCCAGGAATATCCCATCAGGGCAGGGAATAAAGCCCTAATATTATTTTTGCCTTACCACTTGACTACAAGACTTTTTGTATCAAAGGCAACTTAAATCTTAACACCCTAGGCAGCCGCCTAATAGGGTTATATGAGGTAGCTATCACTCACTATCTCTCACACCGCATACCAAGGCCTTCTGGGCCAGTCCGGTGCCACCAGAACTACCAGGCCCTGATGCTTCTCTATGCGCTGCACTATCCGCCCGATGAGCGCCCATGGTGGAAAGACGTAGATGAGACCTTCGACTGACCACCTCTGCATCAACGCATCGAGATCCTCCAACATCCTTTCTCGCCTTCTGCTGTAAAATCGGGCTGCCTTTGACGACTCGAACGTCACCATCAGGTCCATAATCGGGGTCCCCCAGCGCCCTACGATTAGAGCAAACACTTCCGGGTGAAGTACCCACTCTCCTGGATCCACCTTTCGCCAACTCAGATAATCCACCTCGATATTATCTACTCCAGCCACATGTTGCACGTACAGGGCCAGGAGATTTAGCTCGGCCCAGTCCAACAGCTGACTCGCCTCTGCTTCCAATGCTGCACTTCCTGTGCCGCCCTGTCGATTGATGTAGGCTACTGTAGTCACATTGTTGGACAGCACTCTCACTGACGACTGTCTCAGCCAGGACTGGAACTCTAGAAGGGCCAAATACACCGCCCACATCTCCAATCTGTTGATGGACCACTCCTTCTATAACTGCGAACATTGCCCCTGCGCCAACCTTCCTTCTCAATGCGCTCCCCAGCCTGATAGACTTGCATCCATCGTCAAAGGCCTCCAGGCTGGGGCTTCCAGGGGCATCCCTTTTTTCAAACTCTCCGGCCGCAACCACAAGAGAAGTTCCTGACTCACCTCCGGAGGGCAGACCAGCCGCTGAGACAGCGCATCTGACTGGTGAGACCACCGTTAGAGTAGAGCTCTTTGCAAAGGTCTCATGTGAGATCTGGCCCATGGCACCACCTCGATTGTGGCCGCCATCGTTCCGAGCAATTGGAGATACTGCCAGGCTGTAGGAGCCCTTCAAAACAAGAAACTCTGTACGAGCGCCCTCAAGCCCTGCGCCCGCAGAACTGGAAGAAAAGACTGTTCCCTGCACCGTATCAAACCGTGCCCCTAGGTATTCCAGGGACTGCAAGGGAACCAGTTTGCTCTTGGAGAAGTTGACCACCCAACCCAAGCTCTGCAACAGCTGCACTACCCAGGCTGTGGAATTCTCGCTCTCGTTCTTCGACTTAAATTGTCCAAATACGGGTGTACAAGCACTCCTTCCTTGCGGAGAGCCGCCGCCACCACCACCATGACCTTGGTGAAAGTCTTTGGCGCCGTCGTCAGACCAAAGGGCAAAGCTCGGAATTGAAAATGCCCCATGGGCACCACAAACCGAAGAAACTGTTGATGCTCCTGCTGTATGGGAAAATGCAAATAAGCTTCCGTGAGATCCAAAGACGTAAGGAACTCTCCCTTCCTGACCGCCGCAATCACAGAGCGCAGCGTCTCCATATGGAAATGAGCCACCCGGAGACACTGATTCACTCTTTTTAAATCCAGAATCAGCCGGAATGTGCCGTCTTTCTTTGGCACCACGAAATAGATGGAGTATCGACTGCACCCACACTGCTCCGACGGGACGGGCACCACTGCCCTGAGTTGCAGCAGCCTTTGAAGAGTCTCTTGAACCAAGACCTTGAGTGGCATCCTGAAAGGCGACTGGACAAGAGAGTCTAGCACTGGTCGCTGCAGTTCCAGAGCGTAGCCCTCTCGAATGACCTCCAACACCCACCGGTCTGACGTAATCTGGACACAGACAGGGTAAAAATCCCACAGCCGTCCTCCTACGGGTTCGCACCCCACCTGAGTCCCTCTCATCTCACTGTGGTTTCTTAAGGTTCGAGAACGTGAAGGGTGCAAAACCTCTACCTGCCCCCCCGAAAACCTTGAAACCCCTGGCTTCGTGCTGGAAACCTACCCCGCTGAAACTGCCCGAAGCAGGACGACCGAAACCTACAAAACTCTCTCTGTGACCCTTTGGAAGCCGCACTAGGGCGGCCTTGTTTTGGCTTATCCTCAGGCAACCGCCCCCCCTTAGACTCCCCCAGATCCTTGACCAACTTATCCAAATCCTCTCCAAACAACAGTTTCCCCCTAAATGGAAGTTTGCTGAGATGGGCCTTCGAAGAACTGTCGGCCGACCAGTTGCACAACCACAAATACCTCCAGGCTGCCATCACGAAAGCCATACTCTTTGCCAGACCCCATATCAGGGTCATAATGGATATCCACGAAATAAGTGGTCCCCGACTCCAGACGTGACACATCATCTACCTGCTAGCCCAACTGATCCCCCTGTAGTCACTGGGACCAACGAAGACAGCCTCTCGCCACCCACGTCCCCGCGATAGAGGCCTGCATGGAAAGAGCGCTTATATCAAATACTTGCTTCAACAACGTATCGAGCTTTCTATCCTGACCAACCCCTCTACCGGAATCGTGGTCTTCTTAGTAACAGCCGATACCACAGCATCTATCTTTGGGGAGCGAAAAAGATCCCTATTCTGGTCTGACAGTGGATAAAGTCACGCTATCGACCTAGATCCCTTCAGAGCCGATTCGGGTAAATCCCACTCCTCCTGAATCATATTCCTAAACACCCTGTGAATGGGAAAAACCCATTGCGTCATCTGGACGGCCTGTAACAACGGATCCGCTGTTGGAACCGCAGCCGGCATGTTTAGAGTGTTTAGGGTTTCAGTAATCAGTGCTGGCAACTCTTCTCGCCTAAACACCCTGACTACCCTAGCCTGCTGCTATGAATCAGGCAACTTACTCTCTTCTAACTCATCTACCAAATCATCCTCTACATCCCCGTCTCCCACCTCCGGATCCTCCAAGGGTATAGATGTTGGCATCTCCACCCCCGTCACTCTACTCCTCTTGACAGGGGCAGCACCATTCTCGGACCGCAGTGGACTCCCCAGCCACTTATCTCCCCGTACGCCGGCAGAAAGTGTAGTCAGTCCTGGCTGCAGCAACGAAAAAGCCTGATGCATGAGCAAGAAGAAATCTGGAGGGACCATGGGTGGCCCCACTGACTGACCCTGTCCCAGCGGCGGAGACGGTCCCACCGCCGTAGATGGCCCGGCTACCGGCTCCAACGAGACCAAAGGGGAGGGCATGAGTTCTTTCTCACTCTGGGGAACCACTATATGTCCTCCTGTTCCCATCTCCAGCGTCTTCTCCATCAACGCCGCCTCGTGAATGCAGCCTCTGCACACCCCCGAATCTAAGACAGCACCTCGCCTCGTGCCACAAACTAAGCACCGAGGCCTAGCCGACATGCTATCCCAGAAGATAAGGCTTCCTAACTCCAGACCCCAAAGGGGACCAAATAAACTGCAGCCCCTTTTAATTTTTTTTTTACAACACTTTATCACATGGCTGACCTCAGCCTAAGTTCCCCCACTGCAAACGGAATCAAAAGAACCCTCCGGGGAACCAAGGCCGCTTAACTACCGGCCCCTGCCTGACCGCTGAGAAAAATAAACCTAAAATGTCTCCCATTGTGCTTCCCGCGCAAACCATGTGGTCAGGCCTGCTGCCCCAGAGACCTGCGAAACCGCGCGATCTCGGCTCCCCAGTCTCCTCGCTTCTAACCCTGAAGCCAAGAATAACCCCCAATGAAGACTCACCACTTCTGAAGCTCCGGGGGGGGGCCTCAATCCACCACCGGAGCTCAGCCGAATCGGCGGCGGCGGCTTTGGCTCCAGCGGAGAGACAGAGCGAGCAGCTCGAGACACAGCGAGCAGCTCCAAACACCGCTCTCCTCTCTCTCTCCATGTCGCCAGCTGTGCCTGCCACCTGTGCCTCAGCCGCTCACGCGGGTTCGGGTGAAGGGAGGCTAGTTCTGCTGGGTCTCACTTCCATCGCTCGTTCTCTGCGCGGGGGAGGAGAAGTGAATAGGGGGGAGGGGGAACGGAGCACAAAGAAAAAGAAAGACGGAGAAGGAAACCCTTTCTGTGCAGCCCCTACACTCTGTCTCCTGTCACAAATCAAAAAACCTCAATTTAAAAAGACCAACTCTGCTCATTTGCTATCTAGTGAGCCCAGCCCCAGGCTCACCACCTTCTCCAGCTGCTTGGAGACTGAAACTACTGAAGGAGAGGCGGTCCTTGCCTACTTATACCGGTGTCATCAAAGCGATGACATGTTTCAGTCTCCAAAGCTGCTGGAGGAGGTGCTCAACTCAGAGGTTCCGGGACTGGACTAGAGGGACGAAAAGGAAACCGCATTTCCAAAGCTTTACATGGAACAATTAAAAGTTAACATTACATTGAACAGGGAATATTAACATGGAATAATAACAATTAACATTGAACAAGGAATATTAAAATGAAACGAACATTTTACAAATGATAATACCTATGAGGTAGACTGTAATACATGGTTGCTTATATATGGGATGGTGGAGGATAGGTGCAAGGCGGTGAAATGAGATGATTAGGGGTTTTTATGAATCAAAATGAGGTTGGATTCTGATAAATCAATGTTCACTGTAGGCTTATTCAAGTGTATGAGAGCTGGTGATGTTGAGTTATGTTAAGTCTTCAAAGTGCTCTTTGAATAATTGCGTTTTTAGTTCCTTTCTGAATTAGTAGATGTCTTTTATGTCTGAGTTTTGTGGGTAGGTTATTCCAGATTCAGAGTGCATAAAGTAAAAGCGCAGTTACTCACCTGTAACAGGTGTTCTCTGGAGACAGCAGGAATAACTCCTCACATATGGGTAACATTGGCGCCGATGAAGCCTGTGCGGAAGCCATCTCCCAAGCTTTCAAAGAAAGCCTTTGGGAGATACACCATGCGTGAACAGTCCACTTCCCACCCAAGGGTGACATCTTGTCTCAGTCCAATGACATAGCTAAGACAGCAAAAATAAAAAATGGTATAGAAGCAACTCCAAAGGGAGGAGGGAGGGTTGTCAGGACTGATTCCTGCTGCTCCTGGAGAACACCTGTTACAGTTGAGTAACTACTTTCTCCAGGACCAAGCAGGAAGTCAGTCCTCACATATGGGACTCCCCAGCTCTAGGCTACCGGGAACCCTAAGCTGAAAAAATGGCTCCCTCTCAAGAGCCACAGCATCCGTGATAAGAATATCCTCTGAGAACGCCCCCATACGGTAGCCCAACACAAGGGCTGGAGGGTAGGAGTTGCCTAAACCTCAAAAGAGATTACGGAGTACCGCCTGTCCAAAAGCACTGTCCCTTCGGGACTCTCTCTCTCGAGGCAGTAGTGGGCTGCAAAAGTCTGGCTTGAAGACCAAGTAGCGGCCCTGCAAATGTCTGCTAACGGAACAGAGCGGAGATCAGCTACTGACGCGGCTTTCGCCCTGACACGGTGGGCCATGACTCGACCCTGCAAGGGGAGGTCGGCTGCCTTGTACGCCCAGACAATACAATCTGCTACCCAAGTGGACAACGTACGCTTGGAGACAGGTAACCCCAGTTTATTAGGGTCAAAGGAGATGAAGAGCTGAGTAGCCCTTCGATGCCCCCGTGTACATTCTATGTAAAAAGACAACGCCAACTTACAGTCCAGGGTATGCAAGATTGTTTCAGCCCGGCTGGTATGCGGCATGGGAAAGAAGGTCGGAAGAACCATCTCCTGGTAGAGGTGGAAAGAGGAGACGACTTTTGGAAGGAACTTCGGGTGGGGCCGTAGGACCACCCTGTTCCTATAGAACCGTGTGTACGGTCTATCAGAAACCAGAGCTTGTAGTTCACTCACACGTCTGGCCGAGGTAAGAGCCACCAGGAAGAGCGCTTTCCAAGAAACGAAGAGCAAATGGCAAGGAACCATCGGCTCAAACGGTGGGCGACTAAGTTGCTGCAAGACCACGTTCCGATCTCACTCAGTCGCCGGTGGACGAACCGGAGGCTTGAGAAGCAGACCTCTGAGGAAGCGGGACACCAAGGGGTGAACCGACAAAGACTGTCCCTCCATCGGTGAGTGGTACGCTGATAGAGTACTGATGTGGACCCGAACAGAGTTAGACTTAAGGCCTAGGTCTGACAGGTGAAGTAGATACTGCAGTACTATGGCACAGGGCAGGAGAAAGGATCTTCATTGCGCTGAGCACACCATATTGTGAACTTATGCCACTTGAGGGCATAGGACTTTCTGGTGGACCGCCTCCTAGAGGCCAAAACAACCTTTTCAATCTCCTTAGGTAGGAGCAAGGCAGCTAGCACTATCCTTTCAGCAGCCAGGCCATCAGATTGAGGGACCTGAGATTGGGGTGCAGAAGGGAACCCTGATCTTGAGACAGGAGATCGTGTTGCAACCCCAGAGGGAAAGGAGTTTCCACCACCAACTGTAGCAGAAATGAAAACCATGGTTGCCTCGGCCATCTGGGGGCTACCAGAATCACCGAGGACTTGTCCCGGAGAATCTTGAAACAGAGTTCGGGCCACCAGGGGCATGGGAGGAAACGCATACAAGAGGCCCGTAGACCAAGAGATCAGAAAAGCATCTGCTGCCATTCTCAGGGGATGCGGCTGTCTAGAGCAAAACCTGGGCAGCTGAGGGTTCAGTGGACTGGCAAAGAGATCGATGGATGGAAGTCCCCATCGTAGAAAGATCTGCTGGACTACCAATGGATTCAACTGCTATTCGTGGGGCTGGAGAATCTTGCTTAGCTTGTCTGCTAAGAAGTTCTCCTGACCAGGTAGATAAACTGCTTTGAAAAACATGCCTTGTTTAACTTCAAAGGAGCAAAGGGCCTGCGCCTCCTGACATAGGAGCCTGAACCCTGTGCCCCCTTGCTTGTTCACATAGAACATTGCTACCTGATTGTCTGTCTGAACTAAGACAGACTGGTGAGAGAGGGCATGAGAAAAAGTCTGTAGAGCCAAGCGGATTACTCGCAGCTCCAAAGGATTGATCTGCTGTGTGGCCTCCCGAGGAGAAGAGAGGCCTTGAGTGCACGTGCTCTGGCAATGTGCACCCCAGCCCTTCAAGGAAGCATCGGTAGTCAGTACCCTTGTGTGTGCTGGGGCCTGAAAAGGTACCCCCCTGAGAAGGCTTGGGAGATGCAGCCACCAATGCAGGGAGTCCAAAAGTGGTTTGGACACTTTTACTCTGTCTCGGAAGTCACCTGTGGCCTGCTCCCACTGAGCTCTGAGGCACCACTGAGCAGCCCGCATGTGCAGACGGGCATTCGGCGTCACATGTACGTGGATGCCATGTGGCCCAGGAGCCTCAGAAAGTGTCTGGCAGAGACCTGAGAATTGCTGTGGAAGTGGTTCGCCAAGTCCATCAGTCTGTGGGCCCTGTCCTCGGGCAAGAAAGCTCTTGCCTGCAGGGTGTCTAATCTTGTCCCTATAAACTCTAGGTTCTGTGAGGGGAGCAAAGTGGACTTTGCATAGTTTATGACAAAGCCCAGATGCTGAAGAAGAGAGACAGTGTGAAGAGTGGCTTGTCTGGCCTCCTGGATAGACTGGCCCCTGAAGAGCCAGTCGTCCAAGTATGGGAAGACAAAAATTCCCTGATTTCTAAGATAGGCCGCCACCACCGCCAGGCATTTGGTGAAAACCCTGGGGGCAGAAGTTAGGCCAAAGGGAAGTACACCCTGTACTGAAAATGGTTTCCTCCCACCACAAATCTGAGGTATTGTCGGTAGTCTGGATGAATGAGGATGTGAGTACAAGCATCCTTTAGGTCTAATGAGCATAGCCAGTCTCCCTGCTGGAGGTAGGGCAGCAGTATCCCAAGGGTAAGCATCTTGAACTTTTCTCTCTCCAGAAACTTGTTTAGGTTTCGCAAGTCTAGGATAGGCCGGAGGCCTCCTGTCCTTTTTGGTACCAGGAAGTACCTGGAGTAGAAGCCTTGCCCTTCAAGGTGGTGAGGCACCGGTTCCACTGCCTGTTCCTTTAGAAGACTTGCCAACTCCTGAAGGAGGAGGTTTCTGTGCAGAGGGAGTCTTGGAGGCTCCCCTGGAAAGTAGGAGGGGGGTAGCTGGTGGAAGTGGAGCATGTAGCCCTTCTGGACTATGCTGAGGACCCAGGCATCCCCTGTGATGGCTGGCCACCTGTAGGCGTACAGGGTCAGCCGACCTCCTGTGCTGAGTGTAGCCAGCTGTGGAGAAGAGGCTATGGTGTGGGAGTCAAAGCCCCGCTCCCTGCTGTGCAGGAGCTGGAGCTGGCGGCTTGGGGGTCTTCTGTCTACGGGGCCCATGCCCCTGCCCCTTGGCCTGCTGGCCCTGTTGGGGAGCTGGAGAGGCCTGATATTGAGGGTAGGATTTGTAGGCAGCATCCTTCCTCGGGAAAAAGGGCTTCTTTCCCGAGCCCTTCTTTTTCTGAGAAGGGGCAGAAGTCTTTCTGGACAGCCTTGTCGTGGTGAGAGTCTCAGTCTCGATTTATGCAGCTTTTTCAGTCATGGGCTTACCGAAAAGGTTTTCACCTCGGTAGGGGACATCAACCAACTTTTCCTGCACCCATGACTCCAGGTCTGATGACTGTAGCCAGACCTGACAGCGTGCACCGATGCCGGCCGTGGCTACCCGTGCCAAAACCTCAAAGCCATCATAGGCTGCTCGAGAGATAAACTTCGAGCACTCTCGAATCCCTGTTGACAAAGCCTTGAACCTCTGCAAAGGTTCCTCGGAGAGGCCAGCTGAGAACCCGGCAATCTCCTTTGCCAGGTCTCGTAGGTATATGCCCAACGGAGGCAGCAGTCATGTGTGTTGGTGAGAGACATAGGTTTCTTGCACCGATCACACTTTTTGAACCCGCTGGCAGCCATCGGGGGGGGAAAGGGCCCCTGCAAGGTCAAAAGACAGGGCTGCCAGTGAAAACACAAAAAGAGCGCAAACGCTAGTCACGAAGGACAAAAAACGAAAATCAAAACTCCGGACTCGATACCGGTGTACCGAGCCCAGGAGGGAAGGGGAACCGGCGTCAAACCATAACAGAAAAAGCCATAACAGCCGAAAAAAATCTACTTTTCCCGGGTGACACGAACTCACGTCCGTTGGGCTCCGCGGAAAAATAAAGGATGAGCAAGATGGCACCCTTGGGCGGGAAGGGGACCGCGCATGTGTGCTGCATTCCCAAAGGCTTTCTTTGAAAGCAGGGAAATGCTCCGCACGGGGGTTCCGTCGGCGCCGACGTCACCCATATGTGAGGACTGACTTCCTGCTTGGTCCTGGAGAATTGGATTTATCACGTACACAGAGCAGGAGAACTGCTTTGTCCATTTTTCTGTGCGCCATAGTGAGAAATGTTGCCACTTGAAGGCGTACGCCTTTCTCGGGGAGGCCTTCCGAAAAGCCAGAAGGATGTCTTCCATGTCCGGTGGAAGGTTGAAGGGAGCTAGCACTACCCTTTCAGCAGCCAAGCCATGAGTGAGAGGGACCCTAGGTTGGGGTGTAGGAGAGAGCCCTGTTCCATCGAGATCAGTGCTGCTCCTGCGAAAATAGTCCTGGGGCTCAGCCCAGGGAATTGACATTACAGTCGATATGGATAGGAGCAGTGGGAATCAGGGTTGTCTGGGCCACTGAGGGACTATCAGCACTAGCAATGCTACGTCACATTGAGCTTTGAAAAGGGTCTTGGCTATCAGTGGTGTTGGGGGGAAGGTGTCTACAGGAGGCCTTCCGACCACGGCATGAGGAATAATACATCCACGGTTATCCAAGACAGGTGTGGTCAGTGGGAGCAGAAATAGGGCAACTGTGTGTTGTCCAGGCTGGCGAACAGGTCGATCACTGGGATGCCCCAGTGCAGGAACAGCCGTGAGGCTACTGTTTGGTCGAGGTGCCACTCGTGTGGCTGGACTACCATGCTCAGTTTCTCCACAAAGACCTGGCCCAAGAGGTAGACTGCCCTCAGGAGCATCACTCTGATTGTGGCATAAAAGCAGAGGGCTACCACCTCCTGGCAGAGGGGGTGCAGCCTCGTTCCCCCCATTTGTTTACACAGAACACAGCGACCTGATTGTCGGTCTGGATCAGCACCGTGTGATTCTGCAGCTGGTGGCAGAAGGCTTTGAGGGCCAGGAATATAGCCCTGATTTCCAGCAGATTGATCTGCATTTCAGATTCCCTCTGGAACCAGCAGTCTTGTGTCTGGAGGCACTCTGCAGCCCATTAGAGGTGTCCATGGTGAGGATTTTCTGGAGGGGTGGGTACCTGGAAGGGCATCCCAGCCTGAAGGTGACCTGGATTATCCAACCATCCGAGGGAGTATGCCAGCTGGCAGGTCACAAGGCAAAGATTCAAAAGGAGGAGGAAATAGTCAATGCAATAAAATGGGGGGATAAGACATTTTTCAGATATATTAGTGAGAAGAGGAAGGGCAAGAGTGGTATTGTCAGACTCAAGGGTGCAGGGGAGGAATATGTAGAAGCTGATGAGGATAAAGCAGAATTGCTTAACAAATATTTTTGTTCTGTGTTCACAGATGAAGCACCAGGAGCAGGACCTCAGAAAACACCCACAAATAGGAACAGAAGCAAAGGACATCTTGAACAATTTTCAAAAGACTGTGTTCGTGAGAAACTAGCTCAACTTAAAGTAGACAAAGCGATGGGACCGGATGGGATACACCCTAGAATACTGAGGGAACTTGGGGACGTTCTAGCAACTCCACTGACTGACCTTTTCAATGCCTCGTTGGAGTCAGGAGTGGTGCCAAAGGACTGGAGAGAGGCTCATGTGGTGCCTTTACACAAAAGCGGAAGTAAGGATGTGGTTGAAAACTACAGGCTGGTTAGTTTAACTTCGGTGGTGAGTAAATTATTGGAAACGCTGCTGAAAGAGAAAATAGTGAGGTTTCTGAAGTCCAGCGGATTACAGGATCCGAGGCAGCATGGATTCACCAGAGGCAGGTCTTGTCAGACAAATTTGATTGATTTCTTAGACTGGGTGACCAGGGAGTTGGACCGAGGGAGAGCCCTAGATGTGGTGTATTTAGATTTCAGTAAAGCCTTTGACACTGTTCCTCACAGGCGACTTATAAACAAACTGAGCACCCTAGGGATGGACCCTAAAGTTACTGCTTGGGTTAGAAATTGGTTGGGTGGGAGGCGACAAAGAGTACAAGTAAATGGAGCTCACTCTGAGGAGAAGGATGTCATCAGTGGTGTGCCCCAGGGATCTGTCCTTGGTCCGATTCTTTTTAACATCTTTGTTAGTGATATAGCGGAAGGGCTTTCAGGTAAGGTTTGCATCTTTGCGGATGATACCAGGAAGGGGTAGATAACATGAGGAGGGATCTAGCTAAGCTTGAAGAATGGTCTAGAATTTGGCAGCTGGGATTTAATGTTAAAAATGTAAGGTCATGCATTTGGGCTGCAGCAATCCAAGGGAGCAATATAGTATAGGGGGTGAAGTACTTTTGTCCACTAAAGAAGAGTGGGACCTAGGCGTGGTTGTGTCTGATGATCTTAAAGTAGCTAAACAGGTAGAAGAGGCGACGGCAAAAGCTAGAAGGATGCTTGGGTGCATACGGAGAGGAATGGCTAGCAGAAAAAAGGAGGTGATAATGCCTCTCTATAAGTCTTTGGTGCGACCTCATTTGGAGTATAGTGTGCAATTCTGGAGACCGCATCTTCAAAAGGATGTGAACAGGATGGAGTCGGTGCAGAGGGTGGCTACTAAAATGATTAGCGGTCTTCATTATAAAGCATATGAGGACAGACTGAAGGATCTTAAAATGTACACCTTAGAGGAAAGGCGGGATAGAGGTGATATGATTGAGATGTTTAAATACCTCCGTGGCATAAATGTTCAGGGAGAGAGCCTCTTTCAATTGAAAGCAAGTTCTGCTGCGAGGGGACATGGGATGAGGGTGAAGGTAGATAGATTCAGGAGTGATATGCGGAAATATTTCTTTACGGAAAGAGTAGTGGATCCGTAGAATAGTCTCCCAGTGGAGGTGGTAGAGATGAGGACAGTAACTAAATTCAAAAAAGCATGGGACAAACACAGAGGCTCTCTAAAGGTAAAAAGGGGACTGTTGTAGTTGTTATGGAAGGACAAACTAGATAGGCCATGTGGTCTTTTTCTGTCGTCATATTTCTATGTTTCTATGTCCCTGAACCTGCCTGTAGCTTGGGTCCACTGAGAGCAGAGGCACCACTGGGCTGCTCTCATGTGTAGGCAGGCATCTGGGGTCACAAGGATCGTGGAAGCCATGTGTCCCAGTAGGTGGAGACGCCGGGCGGGCATTATCCTGCTCCTTTGCTCCTATGCAGCTAGTTCCCTGAGGTGTACCAACCTCTCCTGAGAGAGAAGAGCTTTTCACTGAAGGGTATCCAGCTGCGCCCCTGGGAACTCTAGGCTTTGAGAAGAAGTGAGGTGGGACTGCAGGGCATTTAAAGGTGCGTCCGGTGGCCCCCTTTATGAGCCAGTCGTCCAGGTAGGGGAAGACAAAGGCCCCTTAAAGACTGAGGTAGGTTGCAACCACCGCAAGGCATTTTGTGAAGACCCTGGAGACGAGGCCAGCTCGAAGGGCAGTACCCTGTATTGGTAGTGCTGACTTCCACCCCAAACTGTTGGTATTTTCTGTGGTTTGGGGTGGATTAGGATGTGAATGTAAGCATCCTTTAGATATAAGAAGCAAAGCCAGTCTCCCTGCTGGAGGAATGGCAGCAGTGCTCCAAGGGAGAGCATCTTGAACTTCTCCCTGACCAGAAACCTGTTGAGCTCTCGCAGGTCCAGGATGGGCCTGAGGACCTCAGTCCTCTTGGGAACAAGGAAGTACCTGGAATAGAAGTGGATGCCCCAGAGGTGTTTTAGGACTAGCTCCACTGCTTTGTCCTAGAGTAGTCCTGCTATCTCGGTGAAGAGCAGGGTCTGGTAAAGGAGAGGTCTGGTGGGCTCTCCTGAGAAGAAGGGGGCAGCGTCTGATATAGATGGAGGTAGTAACACTCTTTGACCACCTGTAACACCCAAGCATCGGGTGCCCCCTATAAGCAGCAAAGGACCCCATGGGGATGTGAGGGTGGCACCCAAGCAATCAAAAGCATCCCCAAGGCTGGGCCTGAGTTGGTGCCTGGGGCTTCGGGGAATTATGCTTTCTGGGACTATGTTCCTGACCTTTTTGATGCTGGGCCTGCTGAGGGCCTGAGAAGGCTCGAAAGTGTGGAGTAGTACTGAAACTCCCTTTCTTCATCGGAAAGGTTTTTTTTCCACAGGGTTTTCTTTCGGGGTTGCACAGAGATCTTTTTCAAGAACCTGGTTCTTGTCATATACTCGTTCTCTGTCTCCGCCGCTTTGTCTGCCATGAGTTTCCTGAACAGGTTTCCACCTGTGCAGGGGACATCGATCAGTTTGTCCTGTACCCATTCTTCCAGGTCAGACGACTAAAGACATGCTTGGCTTCATGCCCCAATGCCTGCGATGATCACCATAGCCAATGACTCAAAGTCATCATAGGCTGCCCGGGACAGGAACTTTGAACATGCCTTTAACGCCGAGGTGAGGGTCTTGAACCTCTGCAGGGATTCTCCATCCAGGCCTGCTGAGAATCCCCCAAGCTCCTTCGACAGTTCCTTCAGGTACATGCCAATATAGAGCTGGTATGAGTGGATGACATGTTAGCATGGAGCCCTGAAAAAAGGTTTTCAGCATCACGATTTCAGGCCTCCCTGCCGGGTGGTACTGACAAGTGTGTCTTTTGGCTCTTAAGCTGGCGCATGGCTGACTTCACGACCATTGAGTTGTGGGAGAAATGGGCCTTTTGGAACCCAGGGCTCTAGCATACTCGGTAGATGACGTAGAGGCACCTAATGAGAGCTAGTAGAGAAGCTGGTGTTTCCCACAATTGGAGGAGGAGGTAGTCGATAATCAGGGGAACGGGACCATAAGGGTTTCCTTCTGGGGTGTTTGGTATTGGAGTATCTCCAATTCTTCGGTTCGCAGGTCCTCCTCGACTTTGGTCTCTATTACAAAAGCCTTGGCCATATCCCTCACAAAATCGAGGAATGCAAAGTTCTCGGGTGGGGAGAAGCGACGGGTCATCGGGGGGGGGGGGGGGAACGGGTCGAGGGCACCTCACGGTGTAGCCTTGTGTCCGGGGACCCGTGTCTTCGGTCTCCCATTCAGACTCAAAATCAAAGTATGAGTCCGATGCTGCACGATCACCTCAGTCAAGGACCGCTGTTCATGGTGCAGGACTTCGAGAGGATCGACGAGCCGAACAGCGGGTGCTTGCAGGGGAGGACTGGTGTTCTGAAGAACAGGACTGGGACCGGAGGCTCTCTCGAGGCAGATGGCGCTCGAGGACCAACTTGACATCCAGGGAATCCCTCAATGTCGAGGGTCCCATTGTCGGGGCGGAAGAACCAGATGAGCCGGACAAACTGCATGGCCATTAGGGCAGATATACTGCTCTCTAGGGCTGCTATTCTGGTCTCCATGTCAGTTGGCACTGCAGCCTTCAACACGAGCAACAATGACTTCAGGCTCAGAGTCAGTACTGTTGAGGGGGAGTCCTCGATGATGATGGCCTCGGAGGCCAGAGGCCAGTCGGCAGGAGCCGACTCCATGCAGAGCAAATTGGAGGACCGCTCCTGCCCTCACTCCTCAAACTCATGCATGGGGCTGCGGGACCTGGACTGGGATTTTACCTTCTTCCCTGATCTGTCCTCCAAGGCGGTCTTTGAGGATTTCTTCTTCTTTTGCTCCACCTCTGGGGACTTCCACTTGGAGGAGACGTGGCTGCAGGACTCCGAGGAGGCTCTGACTTCATGGGACACAAAGGTATTGGAGGGGGCCCTGGAGTGTGGTACAACCAGAGATCGCAGGGCGGAGTTATGAAAAAGCTTCCTGCTGCTGAGGGCGACTCTAAAGTTTTTAGGGTCCTTTGAAGAGTTCCCAGTCGGAGTCGTCATGCTCTGAGCTAAGGCATCGGAAACAACAATCATGCGGATCAGTAAGTGACATAAATTTGCCTCACCGGTCACACTTTTTGAAGCCACTTGAGCCCATCGGAAATAGGGGAACCCTGTCTCCCAGCATGGGTCTGAGGTCTTCAGCTGAAAAATGACGTGAATGTCAGTTGAGGTGGACCTCGATGAAAAAAGTGGAAAATGGAGAGATGAACCTGAGAACTGAAGCCGAGGGGAGCTGGCTCAGGGGGGGAAGGAATCAATACACAAACCGGACAAAATTTAACTACAAAAAAATCTGACTTTTTTCAGGGAAAAAAGGACAATGTCCGAAGGGCTTCACGGAAAAAAGGAGACTATGGCAAGATGGCACTCTTGGGCAGGAAGTGGACCACTCATGTAAGGTACATTTCCCAATAGCTTTCTTTGAAAGCTGGGGAAATGCTTCAATGCAGGCTCCGTCGGAACCAACATCATCTATATGTGAGGACTGACTTCCTGCCTGTTCCCAGAGAAAAATCCCATGCACAAGCTGTTTGACTAGATTTAATTTTTTCTATAGGTACTCTTTTTGTGTTTTCCACACCTCATCTCCTGTTTCTATCCTGTGGAGGTCTTTCTAGCATGTTTTGTAAATAAGTGGTGGACATAATGTATAGGACTTTGAAAATAGGCATGATAGCAGAATTACTCACCTATAACATGTTTTCTCCAGTGGCAGCAGGAATCAGTTCTCACATATGGGTGATGTCAGCGGAAGCATCTCACCAGCTTTCAAAGAAAGCCTTTGGGAGATGCCACCATGCATGTGCGGTCCCCTTACCGCTAAGGATGCCATCTTGCTCAGTCAGATGACATAGCTAGAGGGTACAAAAGAAGATGGCAAAAGACAGCAACTCCACGGGGAGGAGGGGGTTGTGAGGACCGATTCCTGCTGTCCCCTAGGAAGACCTGTTACAGGTGAGTGACTATGCTTTCTCCGGGAACAAGCAGAAAGTCAGTCCTCACATATGGGACACCCTAGCTACAGGCTACCAAGAATCTGTAGAAAACCATGGTCAAGATGTGAGCAGCAGCATGTGAGCAAAGGCAGTCTCTGAAAAGAGCACAGTGTCCAGGGAGAACCATCCCTCCAGTAACCTGCACAAGAAGGGAAAGATGGTAGGAGCTGCATAGAGCATGAAGAGATTACAGCCTGGACAAAGGCGGTGTCCAGTTGGGACTCCATGCAGAAGTGAGCTGCGAAAGTGTGGACTGAGGACCAGATGGTGGCCCAGCAGATGTCTGTCACGAGGACAGAGCACATGTTTGCAACCAAGATCGCCATAGCCCTGATGCTGTGTACCATAACCTGGTGCTCCAGTGGAAGCCCTGCCTGTTCGTAGGTGAGAGCAATGCAGTTCACCACCCAGGTAGACAGAGTCCGCTTGGTTACCGCCTCACCTACTCAACTGGGCTCACAGGAGACAAAAAGATGTGAGGCTTTGCGGTGGCCCTGGGTTCATTGCAAGTAGGAGGACAGGGCCCTCTTACAATCCAAGGCATGAAGGACAGCTGTGGAAAGGAGGAGGGGAGCACCACCTCCTGATTGAGGTGGAAATGAGGACACCACCTTCACAAGAAATTTAGGGTGCGTGCAAAGCACAACCCTGTTCTTATAGAACTTGGTGTAGGGTGGCTCTGCCACCAAGGCTTGAAGCTTGCTGACCCTGCGAGCGGATGTGAGTGCCACAAGGAAGACAATTTTCCAAGTGAGGTACCGTAGGTGGCAAAAAGATAGGGTCTCGAATGGTGGCCCAGTGAGCCATGACAGTACCACATTAAGGTCCCAACCGCGTAACGAGGGACTGCGCAGAGAGGGGTTTGGACTCATTAAGGTGGTGGTACACTAAAAGAGCACTCAAGTGCACCTTGACAGAGATGGACTTCAGTTCAACTGCGAGAGGTGAAGCAGGTACTGCAATACAGTCTGCAGCGGGCAGGAGAACGGGTTGATCCATTGCTCTGTGCACCACACTGAGAATGCATCACTTGAAAGAGTACGCCCTCCTCATGGAGATCTTATGAGAAGACAGGAGGACTTCAAGGGAGCTAAGGCGACCCGTTCAGGAGCCATGCTGTTAACACCAGAGACCCCAGATTAAGGTGAAGGAGAGAGCCGTCCTCTTGAGTCAGTTACCATGGGGTGCTCCCCAGAAGGACCGAGGGCTCCATTGATGGAGCAGCAGTGGGAACCAAGGCTGCATGGGCCAACTCGAAGCCACCAGGATCAGAGATGCTTTATCCCGAAGGACCTCGAAAAGGGTCTTGGCAACCAGTGGCATTGGCAGGAAGGCATACAGGAGGCCCCCCGACCACGGGATGAGGAAGACATCCGCTGCCACCAAGGATGGGTGAGGCTAGTGAGAGCAGAAACGGGCAGCTGAGCATTGGCCGGGTTGGCAAAGAGGTCCACTCATAAAGTGCCCAAGAGGTAGAAGAGCCGTTGGGCTGCCCTGGGGTATAGATGCCATTCGTGTGGCTGTAGGACCCTGCTTAGCCTATCCGCCAGGGTATTGTCCTGGCCTGGCAAGTACACTGCCCTCAGGAGCATTCCTTGACTGATCACATACAAGCAGAGGGCTATTGCCTCCTGGCAGAGGGTGTAAGACCATGTGCCTCCCTGCTTGTTCAGGTTGACCTGATTTTCCATCTGGACCAGCACCAACTGGAGCTGTAGGCGGTGGTGGAAAGCTTTGAGCGCCAGGAATATGGCCCTGAGCTCCAGCAGGTTGATCAGTTGTTGGCCCTCTGCACTGGACCAGTAGCCCTGCGTGCTGAGGCTTCCGCAATGGGCTCCCAACCCCAGCAAAGAGGCAACCATGGTGAGGACCCACTGGGGCACTGGGTTCTGGAAAGGCATGCCTGTCTGTGGGTGCTGTGTGGCTTTCCACTAGCTGAGCAACTCAGTCAGCAGGTGGGTTGGCACACCCTGTCCCAAAACCAGCCCGTGGCCTATGTCCACTGGAAGCAAAAGCCCACTGAGCTGCCTTCATGTGAAGGCGGGTGCTGGGGACAACATGCACTATTGATGCCATGTGGCTGAATAGACAGAGAAGGGAGCAAGCCAACACCAGCAGCGACACACACTGCACCTCTGTGGCCAAAGCTACGAGGCAACTTACTCTGTCTAGAGGGAGGAAGGCCTTGGCCTGGAGAGTGTCCAGTCGAGTCCCTTGAACTCCAGATCTTGTGTAGGGGTCATGTGGGACTTGCAGCAGTTTATCATGAACCCCAGGTTTTGCAGGACACCGATAGTGTGGTCAATGGCCTGCTGCACCTCTGAGGCTGTATACCCTTTTACGAGCCAGTCGTCCAGATAGGGGAACACAAAGGCAACCTGGAAAACGGAGGAAGGTCGCAACCACCGCTAGGCATTTGGTGGATTCTGAGTGAGGAGGCTAGACCGAAGGACTGGTAGTGGTCGCCCCCGACCATGAATCTGAGTATTGCCTGTGTCTGGAATGAATGAAGATGTGGGTATACGCATCCTTTAGATCCAAGGAGCATAGCCAGTCTCCCTGTTGAAGGTATGGCAGTAATGTTCCAAGGGAGAGCATCTTAAACTTCTCCCACACCAGGAACTTGTTTAGGTTTTGCAGGTCTAGGATGGGTCTTAGGCCCCTGGTTCATTTAGGGACTAGGAAGTATTATGAGGAGAATCCCTTGTCCCTTAGATGAGGGAGCACTGGTTCTATGGCTTTCTGCATGAGAAGTCATGCAAGTTCCTGAAGTAGTAGGGCCAGTGCACGGGAGTCTGAGATGGCCCTCCTGAGAAGAATGGGGGAGGCATCTGGTCCAGGTAGAGAAGGCAGCCTTTTCTGAATACCTGGAGTGCCCAAGCGTTGGTGGTGATGGCAGATCACCGGTGGGCAAAGTGGACCAGTTGTCCCCCTGTGGGCAGCTGACCTCCTGAGGGTGGAGAGGCTATACCCCGAGAGTCAAAAGCTCCCACCAGGCTGTGCTGGAGCTAGCCTGCGGGCTTGGGGTCCTTCTGCTTGCGGGAGCCATGAGTGGCATGGAGGCCATGCTGAGGAGCTGGAGAAGTCAGATACTATGGGTATCCCCGGAAAGCCTGACCCTTCCTCTGGTAGGGAGGTTTTTCCCCAGGGTTTTCCTCCTGGGGAGGGTAGCAATCTTCTTGGAGAGTCGAGTCCCCTTAAGGAACTTGGACTCTATCTCAACCACTCTCTCTGCCACGAGTTTGACAAAGAGATTCTCTACTTGACATGGGACATCAAGGAGCTTGTCCTGCACCCATGCTCCAGATCTGAAGACTGCAGCCATGCCAGGCATCAGGCACCGATGCCCACAGCAGCTATCCTTGCAGTTGACTCGAAGTCGTCGCAGGCCGCCCAAGTCAAATACTTCGAGCACTCCCCGACGCGCTTGGTCAGGTTCCCGAATCACTGGAGGTGGTCATCCCCAAGGCCAGCAGAGAACCCAGTAAGCTCCTTTGTCAAGTCCCAAAGGTACATGCCTATATAGAGTTGGTATGCTTGGATCCGGCAGGCAAACATCGAGCTCTGGTAGCACTTCCTGCCAAGGGCATCGAGGGTTCGAGCCTCCCTGTCAGGTGGCACTGAAGAATGCATCTTTTGGCTTATGAGCCGATGCATGGCTGACTGGCAACTGCAGCTGGGGCCCCTGCCGGACTTGGTACATCACATTATGTCGACAGCTGACTATGGGCACTGACATCAGTGTCTCCCACATGTGGAGAAGTCTCTCGAGGATGGCGGAGATGGGAATAGTCAGTGCCTCCTTCAGCGGAGAAACATATTGGAGAATCTCTAGCTCCTATAGGCGAAGATCCTCCTCCGACTCCGTGGAGATAGGAAGTGCCCTCGACATGTCCTGCATGAAGTCAAGGAACGAGGTGTCCTCAGGCGGTGAGGGGACGGGTCTGACAGGACATTGTCATCTTTGTGGGTGTCCAGTGATATCTCGCCCTCGGACTCCCAGACTTGAATAGTCGGTGGAGGACTCAGCACTGGACCGAGCCTGTGGGGCAGGACCTGGGTGGGGGGGGGGGGACGCTGATGGACGATGGCGGCTTTGTGGCTGGAGCCATGAGCATTCACCAGTGAGGATCTCATTCCCAAGGAGCAGGACTGTGATAGAGATAGTAACATAGTAAATGACAGCAGACAAAGACCAGCATGGTCCATCCAGTCTGCCCAGCAAATATACAGCAAGATTAGGTGCACCCGTCGCTCCGTACAGGCCACCCCTCCCCATGTCTTTGTTTAGGAGTGTTCAATTTTAACAACTAGAAAAAATTTCTTTGTCACATTATGACAAAACCAGTTTTCAAAGGTCTCAGACTCCTGTAGCACAGCTAGCAGACTTTAGTCTTACTGCTAGTGCTTTATCGCATCAACGACCTTTTTTTTGAAAACCGGTTCACATTTTTCTTCCGCACAGCTGAGACTCCTCTTTTCTGAATCAGCTTTTCAAGACATGTGGAGGGAAGACCTTTCTGCCCCACATTATGAATTTCTGGTAGCATTAGCACGATTGGCGATTTTTCAAAACTATTTTGAATTTGAAGGAACATTATATAAACAAATAGCAGGTGTTGCTATGGGGGCGACCTGTGCTCCCTCAGTGGCCAATTTTTATATGGGTAATTTTGAATCCCATTGGCTATCCACTTCTCCATACCGGACCCATGTGTTAGTGTGGAAAAGGTACATTGATGATGTGTTCCTATTGTGGAAAGGCACAGAAGAAATGTTTTTACAATTTACACAGTGGATAAATGGATGTGATGCTAATATAAAATTCACTTATACATATCATAAATAGAGGATAATGTATTTAGATGTGCAGATAGAAAGAGTTAATAGCACATGGAAAACCTCCGTTTTCAAAAAGCCTACAGATCGAAATGCCCTGCTACATTTCACGAGTAAACATCCTAGAAAATTAAAGGAAGGGCTTCCCTTTTCGCAATTTCTTCGTTTTCGTAGAAATTGCTCTGACACGGAAGAATTTAAGCGGCAAGCAAAACATCTAAAGAAAGATTTTTTGAGAAGAGGCTATCCTGATAAGGTAGAGTCACAAGCGTATAAGAGAGCCTTATATAACCATAGGCCCTTATTACTTAGTGCTATATCCAATAGGAGGACTGTACAAAATGATCCAATTCATATTAATCTGGTGACGGGATTTTCTCCACTCAGTAATTCAATACAGCACATTTTGAATAAACATAAGAATGTCCTTAGAATGGTTCCTGGTTTAACAGATAAACAGATTCGATGTGTATGGCGAAGAGGACGCACATTAAAAGATTGGTCGAGTCCAGCAATCCTTCCTCCCCTGATGCCTAAAGTTCATAGTGGTAGCCATAAAAAATGTGGCCACTGTGACATGTGTCCAGTAATGCTAGAGACCGCTACTTTTGTTTATAAGCAGACAGTTTATCATCTACGGTCTCATACCACTTGTGAGTCCAGAGCAGTAATATATGGAATTCAATGCCCTTGCGGACTATTGTACATTGGAAAAACGTTACGCCCATTGAAAGTACGATTGAAGGAACATAAAAGCCGTTTGAAATGTGGTAGAATGTAAGCGCCCATGGTTCCGCATTGTATGGCATTGGGTCATACGTTTGAACAATTCAGCTGCATTGTAATTGAACAGGTGACAGAAGGTCGTGGAGGCAGGACACTGGATGAAACTCTCTTAAAGAAAGAACAACAGTGGATCTTTAAATTGGATACGGTGATTCCTTTAGGATTGAATATTGCTATAGATTGGAAGATTTGTATATGAATGCGCTGTGGTGGCAGAAACAATGATATGCATGTATTACATTCAACTGGATCGAGGGGGAATCTCAATGGCTCAATATAAACTCTATTTTTTATTATTTTCAATTTTTTACGATCGTGAGAGCCGAGTGGCAATCAGCTGGGGATTCAAAAGAATTGATTGCTTCAGTGACTATAAGTATTAGGGCATACGTGTAACCCGCAGGCGCGGCGTTTTTTTGTGAAGACAGGTCATTCCATGATTGATGAAATCTGGAGAGTAGTAAAACGCGGGCAGCATTGGTACATAGTAAGTGAAATAACGGAAACATTTAAACAGTTGCATCTTAAATTTTACATTTTATAATGGCAATTTTTTAAGAGTATAGAGTATGATGGTTGAAAGTTTGTCACGTTTGTTTTTTTTAGAGCACTATAAGGGTGATAAATACGGATCCCCTGAAGAAACTATAGGCAGTGAAACGCCTCAGAGCTGCCCCGTAAGAGCGTCGGGATCTTTGGGATTGATGATATGCACAGAAGTCGACTCCGAAGTTTGAAAACCTTACAGCTAAGTGACAGATTTGATAAATTAGCTGTTTATATAAGCGCATTTGTCTTGAAAAGCTGATTCAGAAAAGAGGAGTCTCAACTGTGCGGAAGAAAAATGTGAACCGGTTTTCAAAAAAAAGGTCGTTGATGCGATCAAGCACTAGCAGTAAGACTAAAGTCTGCTAGCTGTGCTACAGGAGTCTGAGACCTTTGAAAACTGGTTTTGTTATAATGTAACACAGTGACAAAGAAATTTTTTCTAGTTGTTAAAATTGAACGCACCGTAGTAATTTGGATTTTATACGTTCACGAAGAGACCGAGTATAACTGTTTGTTTAGGGTTGGGCCCACCACTCCATGTAGGACATCCCTATTTGTTGAGAATTTAGATGGTTCAGTTTATTTTGTTTTTATCCTGTTGCTATAAAGGGATCCACAGTGCTTGTCCCATGCTGTTTTGAATTCTGTCATCGTGTTTGCCCCCACCACTTCCATCGGGAGAGCATTCCAAGCATACACCACCCTTTCAGTGAAAAAATATTTCCTGACATTGCCTTTAATTTTCCACCTTGCAGCTTCATGTTATGCCCTCTAGTTTTGCAGCTTCCCCGTCTTTGGAAGAGGTTTGTTTGTTCATTGTTCCTCTTTAAGTATTTAAAGATCTGAATCCTATCTCCCCTATCCCTCCTCTCCTCCAAAGTGTACATATTTAGGTCTTCAAGTCTCTTCTCATAAGGTTTCTTACGCAGGCTCCAAATCATTTTGGTCGCCTTCCTCTGAACAGTTTCTAGTCTTTTTACATCTTTTGCAAGATATGGTCTCCAAAACTGAACACAGTATTCCAAGTGAGGCCTCACCAGTGACCTGTACAGTGGCATAAGTACCTCTTCCTTTCTGCTGGTAATCCCTATTTGTATGCAGCCCAACATCCTCCTGGCTTTTGCCACTGCCTTGTCGCAGTGTTTTGCCACATTGAGATCATCAGAGATATCACACCAAGGTCTTTCTCCTGAACCATGCACACCCTCTCACCCCCTATTGCGTACATTTCCCTTGGATTTCTGCACTTTTTCACATTAAATCATAATTGCCAAGCATTAGACCATTCTTCCAGCTTTTGTAGATCTTTCCTCATGTTATCCACTCCCTCGGGGGAGTCCACTCTGTTGCAAATTTTTGTGTCATCTGCAGAAAGACAGACTTTTCCCATTGAGTCCTTCAGCAATATCCCTCACAAATACATTAAACAGTGTCGGGCCCAGGACCGAACCCTGGGGCACCCCGCTAATCACCTTTCTTTCATCCGAGTGAGCTCCATGTACCATCACCTTCTGTCGTCTGTCAGTCAACCAATTTCTAATCCAGTTCACCATCTTGGGACCCATCCCCAAGCTACTGAGTTTGTTGACAAGCCTCCTATGAGGAACAATATCAAAGGCTTTGCTGAAATCCAGGTAGATGATATCCATCGCATGCCCCTGATGTAGTTCCTTGGTCACCCAGTCAAAGAACTCAATCAGATTTGTTTGGCAAGACCGTCCTTCAGTAAAACCATGTTGCCTCGGATCTTGCAACCTGTTGGTTTTGAGAAAGTTCACTATTCGCTCTTTCAGGAGCGCCTCCATTACTTTTCCCGCCACTGAGGTAAGGCTCACGGGTCTGTAGTTTGACACTTCTTCCCTGTCACCACTTTTGTGTAGAGGTACAACATCAGCCATTCTCCAGTCCTGAGGAACCTCTCCTGTTTCCAAGGATCTGTTGAATACATCCTTTAACGGCCCTGGAAGAACCTCTCTGAGCTCTTCCAGTATCCTGGGATGTATCCCATCCGGTCCCATGGCTTTGCCCCCTTTCAGTTTGGCAAGTTGTTCCAACACCTCATCTTCTGTGAATGGTGTGGTATCTACTTCATTCCCATTTTTATATTTGGGAGTCACAGCTGGTCCATCTCCAGGATTTTCTTTAGTAAAAACAGAGCAGAAGTATTTGTTTGGCAATTTTGCTTTTTCTATGTCACTTTCCACGAGTCCTTTCCCAGCACTTTTGAGTCCTGCAATTCCAACTCTGATCGTCTTCCTTTCCCGAATATACCTGAAGAAAGTTTTGTCGCCACCCTTAATGTCTTTAGCCATCTTTTCCTCAGCCTTTGATTTTGCTATCCTTATTTCTCTTTTTGATTCTTTGAGTTTGATCCTGTATTCATTTCTGTGTTCTTCTGTTTGCAAGCTTTTGAATTTTGCGAAAGCTGTGTTTTATTTGAGCAGCCACTTCTTTGGAAAACCAAACAGGCTTCCTTCTCCTCTTGTTTTTATTTACTTTTTTTTACATATTTATCTGTTGCCCCTTTTATTGCCACCTTTAGTTTAGCCCATTGCAATTCCACTTCCCTTATCTCCTTCCACCCTGTCATCTCTTCCTTTAGATACTCGGCCATTTTTTTGAAGTCAGTGTTTTTGAAGTTTAGGACTTTGAGCTTGCTACGTTTGGAGTGTACCTTGGCTTTTATCTCAAACCACACCATGTGATGATCGCTGTTGCTCACAGGGGTACTCATGCAGACATTCGACATGCTATCACCGTTGGTGAGCACTAAATCCAGCGTTGAGCTTTCCCTGGTTGGTTCCATGACCATTTGTCTAAGTGATGCATCTTGGAGAGCATCTACAATTTTTTTGCTTCTTTCCGGATGTGCAGAAGGAGTAATCCAATCCACATCAGGTAGATTAAAGTCACCCAAAATGATCACTTCCCCCTTTATGGCTATCTTGGCAATATCTATAATCAATTTGTTATCTATCTCTTCAATTTGAGTCGGAGGTCTGTAGACTACAGCAGTATGGATGACAGTGCCATCTCCTCTTTCCAACGCAATCCAGAGTGCTTCTTCTTTTCCCCATGTCCCCTGCATTTCAATAGCTTTAATATTGCTTTTGACATACAAGGCTACTCCTCCTCCTTTTCCTCTGGAGAGGATCGACTCGAGGTGGTGGGCTCACAAGGATCTGCTCAGCAACTAGGGATGTATCAATCCCAGTGGTTTGGGTGGATGTACTGGTGGAGCTAGGCAACGGCACCTGCTATCTGACGAAGAAGGCAGACTGTGCTCCAAGGTCCCCATCCTGGTTTCCCACTCAGGAGGTGTCGCAGCCTTCGACTCGGACACCAGGGTTACTGGGTCCAGCGTCCGCAAGGAGAGGGTCCACGACAAGTATGGCCTTGGGTGTCCAATGACTATTGCCGTAAGCCTCCGAATCCTTTTGGGGTATCTTGACCAGCCACTCTCACTCCTCTGATCCTCTGTGTGGACTGCAGGACCCAAGAGGATTTCTTCAAGGATTTTTTCTTCACCTTCCATTCCCGCTCCGGGACCCTGTCGGAGGCCCTAAGGCCCCAGTCGGTAGGCGAGGGATTACTATGTGACTTCTGGGATTCGGATGGAGCGTGGAGTCACCAGTGACTATGGGGCAGATCCTGACCATTTGAAGATCTTGTCGTGCTTCTGCTGATGGAGTTTGATGGCTTTAGTGGACATCTTTCTGCAAAGGCTGCAGGTCTCCAGGTCATGGTAAGCCACTAGACACTGGAGACAGCAATCGTGTATGTCCATGAGGAACATATTTTTGTGCACCGATCACAATTTTTAAAGCTGCTGGCCATCAGGGAAAAAAGTACCCCGGCGAGATCGAAGACCTGAGGAGTAGCCAGCGGATGGAAAAAAGTGCAAATCCACTTACAAAAACAGGTCAGAGACGCAATGCTGGGGCAAGAGAGCTTGGAGGCAGGAAAGGAACTGGCAGCAACCGGAGAAAACAATCAACTTTTTCTGGAGAAATCAGACACATGTCCGGTAGGCTCTGTGGTTAAAAGGAGACTGAGCAAGATAGCACCCTTGAGCAGGAAGGGGAGCACTCATGTGTGATGGCATCTCCTAAAGACTTTCTTTGAAAGCTGGGGAGATGCTTCCGCGAAGGCTCTGTCAGCACTGATGTCACCCATATGTGAGGACTGACTTCCTGCTTGCTCCCGGAGAATATCTTGTATCTTATGCGGCATGGATGGGGGAGCCAGTGTAATTGTTTTAGGATGGGGGTTATATGTTCCATTCTGCCTTCAAGAACTCTGGTTGCTGTGTGCTGGGCCATTTGTAATGGTTGTAACACATATTTAGGAACACCCTGTAAAATGATATTGCAGTAATCTATGTGCGGGATTATAATAGCTTGTAACACTGGAAGTCGTTGGCTTCAAGCAGAGGTTGCAGGTGCTGGAGGGTTTTTATCTTCTGGTAAATCATTCTGATGGTATTGCTGATGTGTTTTTACAGTGTGAGGCATTGGTCGATCGTTATTCCAAGGTATTTGATCCTTTTTAATCTCAAGCTCTGTGCTATTGACCTTTAGGTGAGAAATTTTCATCCCATGTTAAGAAGAATACTTCAGTTTTTTTGTAATTTATTTTGAGGTTATGTTGTAGTAACCAGTTTGAGATTGCATTAAAACAATTTATTAGGGGAGTGTAGCAGGCTTTTGTGGTAGAGAATGGCATGTAAATCATGACATCAGCACAGATGTGATATAAAATGCTGTGGGCTTGCATAAAGCTGCAGACTGGTTACGGATAAACTTTGAATAAGGAGGATAGTGCTGATCCTTGTGGAACACCCTTGGTTAGCTTAAATGGGGAATGTTTGCAATTTTGGCATGCTGCTGATGTTCTGTTAGATAGGAGCAAAATCATTCCAACACAGATCCCTGAACTCCAATTTCCTGTAGATGTATGTTAAGTAGATTATGTGATACTAAATTCAGCTTTAATGTCAAGGAAAGCGTAGTTACTCACCTACAACAGGTGTTCTCCGGGGACAGCAGGAATCAGACCTCACATATGGGTTACATCGGCACCGACAGAGCCCGCGTGGTGAACACTCACCAGTTTTCAAAGAAAGCCTCTGGGAGTTACAGCACGCATATGTGGACAGCTTCCCACCCAAGGGTGCCATCTTAACTCAGTATGATGACATATTTTAATCAAGCCAAAAAAGAAAAAACAACTAGAAAAGGAGGAGGGAGATTTGTGAGGACTGATTCCTGCTGTGCTAGGAAAACAACTGTTACAGGTGAGTAACTATGCTTTCTTTGGAAACAAGCAGGAAGTCAGATCTCACATATGGGACTCCCCAACTACAGGCTACTGAAAAAAACTGTAAAAAGTCACAGGCAAATGAAAAATCGAACTGTGAATGACAGCAGAGAGCCCTGAGTGGCCACAAAACCTCAGGAACGACCACAGCTTCGACCAGGGAATCAATTCTCCGGTAGCCAGGCCAGACAGAAGGGCTGGAGGGTAGAAGTTGCATTATTTCCCAAACAAATGACTTGAGTACTGCCTGGTCAAAGGCGCTGTCACGCTGAGTGTCCTCCTCCAGGCAGTAATGAGTTGCGAAGTGTGAACAGAGGACCAGGTGGCAGCCCCACAGATTTCCAGCACAGAGAGAGAATGCAGGTTCACCAAAGAGGCTGTCCAAGCCTGCACATTATGTGCTGCAACATTGTGCTTGAGAGAGAGACCAGCCTATTCAAAGGCAAAGGAGATGCAGTCTGCCACCCAGGTAAACAGGATGCACCTAGAAACCATAACGCCAAGCCGGTTTGGGTCATCGGAGATGAAGAGCTGCGAGGAGCGGCAATGGGCCTTAGTCCGTTCTAGAAAGAAGGCCAGCATTCTTTTACAAACCAAGGTGTGGAGAGCAGCCTCTGCCCTGCTAGCGTGAGACCGAGAGAAAAAGGTGGAGAGAACCACATTCTGGTTGAGATGAAAGGAGGTGACCACCTTAAGGAGAAACTTCGGGTGAGTGCAGAGGACTACCCTGTTTTTAAGAAATCTTATGTAGGGGGAATGAGCCACACCTGCCGCTCACTGATCTGGCTCGCCGACATGAGTGCCAGAAGGAAGATCACTTTCCAAGAAAGGTATCTGGGGTGGCAAGAAAGGTGGAGCCATGAGCTTCCCAAGAATCACATTCAGATCCCATGCTGCCTCAGATGGGTGAAATGAGAGGCCGAGTGAGCAAAAGACACCTCCTGAGAAGCCATGAGAAAATAGGTGAACAGGGGTTGCCCGTCAATCCGATGATAATGTGCTGCCAGTGTACTGAGGTGCACCCTGAATGAGTTAGACTTTAGGAAAGCATTGGAAAGGTGTAGCAAGTACTGCAACACCGCCAGTATAGAGCAGAGGGGATTGAACCCCCTCTCAGAACCCCAGAATGAGAACCTCCGCTAACTAAAGGCATAGGCCCGCCTGATGGAATGCTTGCTGGACATGAGTAAGACATTCTCCACATCCATGGGCAAGTGGAACTGTGCCAGGGTCACCCTCTTAGCAACCAGGTTGTCAGGGAAAAGACTCTGAGGTTGAGGGGAATGAGATCGTAGTCCACCTGGGAGATCAAGTCCGGAGTGCATCTCAGGGGAACCCAGGGTGCTTGGAAAAGGCGAAGAAGCAGGGGTAACCACAGCTGCCACAGACATCCGGCAGCAATTTGGATTAAAGTGGTTCTGTTGAGCTGAACCTTCAGGAGAATCTTGGAGATCCGGGTGGGGGGGGGGAGAGGGGAGGGAATGCATAGAAGGGGAACTCATCCCATGAGATGAGGTGAGGAATGCACCGGCCGTCAATCAAGAGGGGGCCGGCGTCCTGGAGCAGAAGTGCAGCAACTGGGCATTGCTGGGGATGGCAAAGAAATTCATTGAAGGAATGCCCCACATCTGAAAGATCTGGCTGGCTAACTGCGGGTCCAGTTGTCATTCATTGGGTTGAAGGACCCAGCTATGCCAGTCTGCCAGTAGAATGTCCTGACGGGGAAGGTACACTGCTCAAAGGAGAATGCTGCTCTCGCTCGCAAATGTGCAGAGGTGAACAGCTTCCCAGCACAAGAGATACAACCAAGTGCCCCTTGTTTGTGGGAATAAAACATAATCACTTGGTTTTCTGTGTGTACGAAAACAACCTGGGTCTCCAAATGGTACCGGAACACCCACAAGGCATTCACAACTGCTTGAAACTTGAGAAAGTTAATTTGGTGGAGACTCTCCACTGTCGACCAAACACCCTGGATCCATAGGCCATCACAGTGGGACCACAGCACAGTTTGGAGGCCAGCACAGTGGGCCCCCAGCACAGTGAGGATTTTCTGAGGTGTTGGGGCCTGAAAAGGCATCCCCACCGTGAGGCACAGCAGCTGTTGCCACCAGATGAAGTATTTCAAGAGGAGCAGTCATGTAGATCCTGTCCTCCAAGCACCCCATCGCCTAAGTCCACTAAGTGCAGAGAGTCCACTGAGCCCAATGCATGTGGAGGCGAGCATCAGGCATGATGCACACAGTCAAAGCCAACTGCACCAAGAGGCGCAGCAGAAAGTGGGCCAAAGCCATCGAGTGACCCTTCATATCCATGGCGAGGGCAGCTAGGCAAGTCATGTCCAGAGAAAGGAACAACCTGGCCTGGATGGTGTTCAGGAGGGCCCTATGAACTCCAGACACTGCGCTGGCTGCAGATGAGACTTGGCGTAGTTGATGACGAAGCCCAAGTGCTTGAAAATGAGAATGGAGCCATCCTTGATGAGCCAGTCGTCCAGGTAGGGGAAGACAAAAACCTCATGCAGCCAGAGTTAAGCGGATACCAACGACAGGCATTTTGTGAACACTCTTGGGGCAGAAACCGGTCTGAAGGGTTTCTATTTTTCTCAAAAGCTCCAGACCAGTAACTATGCTACCCTGTCAGTCTCTATGTCCATCCCAAAATCATCATTGTTGAACCCCCGGTGATGGGCCCCCCCCCCACCATTGATTCCCCCCCCCCTTTTGTTATATGTCCCACCGCTTTGACCCGGTGAAAAGCGGGATATAAATACAGTTAAATAAATAAATAAATAAAGGCAGGACCCTGTACTGGTAATGGTGGCCTCCGATGGCAAAGCAGAGGTACTGCCAGTGGCGAAGGTGGATCAGGATGTGGGTATAAGCATCTTTAGATCCAAGGAGCATAGCCAATTTCCACACTTGAGGTAGGCCAGGAGTGGAGGAGTGGCCTAGTGGTTAGGGCAAGGTACTTCAGGCCGGAAGGTCGGGGGTTCAAATCCCACTAGAGGACAGCAACCTTGGGCCGGAAGGACTGTGGTTTCTAGTCCCACAGGTGCTCCTTGTGGTCTTGGGAAAGCCACTTAACCCTCCATAGCCCATGTTCCCTGTAAAATAGTTATCTCCAAGCTATAATGCCCTGTTCAATGTAATTTCAGTTTGTTCAATGTAAACCGCACTGATGCAGAATAGCGCGGTATATAAGAGAATGTAAATAAATAAATGTTCAAAGAGAAAGCATTTTGAACATCTCTTTCACCAGGAGCCGGTTAAGATTCCATAGATCCAGGATGTACCAAAAGACACCTGTGTTTTTCAGAACCAGAAATAGCGACAGTAGAATCCTTCACCCCTTAGATGTGGCGGGACATAAGAACATAAAATATGCCATACTGGGTCAGACCAATGTCCATCAAGCCCAGTATCCTGTTTCCAACAGTGGCCAATCTAGGTCATACGTACCTAGCAGTATCCCCAAAAGACACAGGTTCCACAATGCTTGTATTGGGAAAAACATTGATATCCTGGGTCTCTTCTTAATAATGGTTTATGGACCTTTCCTCCAGGAACTTGTCCAAACCTTTTTTAAACCCAGCTACACTAACAGCGTTTACTACATCCTCCGGTAACAAATTCCAGAGTTTGATTACACGTTGAGTGAAAAAATATTTTCTTTTATTAGTCTTAAATAGTTTCACCTGTAGCTTCATTGCATGTCCCCTAGTCTTTCTATATTCTGATAACGTAAACAATCCATCTACGTTTACCCGTTCCACTCCGTTCATCAATTTATAGACTTCTATCATATCTCCCCTCAGCCGTCTCTTTTCCAGGTTAAAGAGCCCTAACCTTTTTAGCCTTTCATAGGGGTATCCTTCCATCCCTTTTACCATTTTGGGGCTCTTCTCTGAACCTTTTCTAATAACGCTATATCCTTTTTAAGATACGGCGACCAAAATTGCACACAATATTCAAGATGCAGTCTCACCACGGAGCGATATAGAGGCATTATAATATCTTTTGTTTTATTTTCCATTCCTTTCCTTATGATACCTAGCATTCTATTTGCTCTCTTGGCCGCTGCTGCACACTGGGCCGAGGGTTTTAACATGTTATCCACAATGACGCCTAAATCTTTTTCCTGGGTGGTGGTTCCTAATGTGGAACTTTGCATCGTGTAACCATAGTTTGGGTTGTTCTTCCCTAGGGGCATAACTTTGCATTTGTCCACATTAAATTTCATCTGCCATTTTGATGCCCAGTCTTCCAATTTATCAAGATCCTCTTGCAATTTACGACAATCCTCTTGGGTTTTAACAACTTTAAATAGTTTTGCATCATCTGCAAATTTGATAACCTCACCCGTTATTCCCTTTTCCAGGTCATTTATGAATATGTCAAAAAGCAGCGGACCCAGCACAGATCCCTGGGGTACACCACTATTCACCTTTCTCCATTGGGAAAATTGGCCATTTAGCCCTACCCTCTGCTTTCTATCTTTTAACCAATTCCTGATCCACAATAGTACACTGCCTCCTATCCCATGATTCTTTAGTTTGGCCAAAAGTCTCTGATGAGGAACCTTGTCAAAGGCTTTCTGAAAGTCCAAATACACTATATCAACTGACTCACCTTTGTCTACCTGTTTATTCACACCTTCAAAAAAAACATAACAGATTAGTAAGACAAGATCTTCCTTGTCTAAAGCCATGTTGGCTGTCTCCCATTAAGCCATGACTATCTACATGTTCAGCAATTTTGTTCTTTATGATGGTTTCTACCATTTTTCCCGATACTGACGTCGGGCTCACCGGTCTGTAGTTTCGCGGATCACCCCTGGAACCCTTTTTAAAAATTGGTGTTACGTTCGCCATCCTCCAATCTTCAGGTATTACAGATTATTTCAATGATAGTTCACAGATTACTAATAGCAGGTCTGCAATCTCATATTTCAGTTCTTTCAACACCCTTGGATGTATATCATCCGGCCCAGGTGATTTGCTACTCTTCAATCTAATAGTTGTAATACATCTTCTCGATGTATCGATATTTCCTTCAATTTTTCCACATCTTTAAATACCATTTCAGTCATGGGTAACATCCCTACATCTTCCTCAGTAAAGACAGAAGCAAAGAATTTATTCAGTCTCTCCGCTATTGCCTTGTCGCCTCTTAGTGCCCCTTTAACCCCTCTATCATCTAATGGACCAACTGACTCTCTCACAGGTTTTTTGCTACGAATGTACTTGAAAAAGTCTTTATTACGCATTTTTGCTTCCGCAGCAAGCTTTTTCTCAAATTCTCCCATTGCCTGCCTTATCAATGCCTTGCATTTAACTTGCCAGTGCTTGTGCTGTTTCCAGGTTTCGTCGTTTGGCTCTTTTTTCCATTTCCTGAAAGATGCTTTTTTGGCAACAACAGCTTCTCTGACCTCACCTTTAAACCATGCTGGTAGTTTCTTGGACTTCCTTACACGTTTCTTAAAGCGTGGAATACAGCTGGTCTGGCCTTCTAAGATAGTATTTTTCAACAACACCCAAGCTTGATGTAAGTCTTTAACCTTTGCAACTGCTCCTTTTAGTTTTTTCTTAACTATTTTACCATAGTCTCCCTTTCGAAAGTTAAAAAGGTAGTACTGTGGATTTCCTTACTATCCCTCCTCCACTAATTAAATCAAACGCGATCATGCTATGATCACTATTGCCAAGTGGCCCCAACACCCTTATCTCTTGCACCAGATCTGGTGTTCCACTAAGGACAGATTCAACAGTTTTGGATGCAAGGAGGCCTATGAGCTCTTGCTACAGGTGGTCTAGGTAAAGAGGAATCATGGGAAGTTCTCCGAAAAATAACAGAGGGGGCGTCTGCACGAAATGGAGTAGCTACCCTTCCCTTACCACCTGGAGGGCCCAAGCATCAGTGGTTATAGCGGTCAACTGGTGAATGAAGAATGTCAGATGCTCCTCTGGATGCTGTGGCCCTCGACTCTGCAGGGGAAGAGAGTCCATGCTCAAGGAGTCCAACCTCCTCCCCGCCCAGGTTGCAATGCAGGCTGGGGTTTGGGGACCTTAGGCTTATGAGGGCCGTGCCCCTGGCCCTTGGCATGCTGACCCTGCAGGGGAGCCAGGTAGGCCGGATACTGGGGGTAAGTTATATAAATCTTCCTCTTCTTCGGGGAGAGGGGCTTCTTCCCACCCGAAGCCTTCCATTGGGAAGGATCTGCGGTTTTCCGGGAGAGCCTGGCTCTGGTCGTATACTCAGACTCCAGCTCTGTGGCTTTTGTTAGTCATGGGATTGCTGATAAGGTTCTCTTCTCAGCATGAGACATCGACCAATTAATTTTGATCCTACTACTCCAGGTCCAAGATCTGTAGCCATGCAAAGCGGCACACTAATGCCCACCACAGCCACTCTAGTGACGGAATCAAAGTGGACATAAGCCGCTCAAGTGACATATCTGGGAGTACTCTTTGACTGTCGAAACCAGGCTCCAGAATCGCAGAAGAGGTTCCTTGGACAATCCAGATGAGAACCCGGCAAGTTCCTTCGCAAGGCTCCTCAGATACTTGTCTATGTACAGCTAGTATGCCTGAATAAGGACCACGAGCATCGAGCCCTGGTAACTCTTCATACCAAAGCAACCGTGGTGCAGGTCTCTCTGCCAGGGGGACTGAGGAGTGCATCTTCTGGCTCTTCCTCCTGTGCATTGTGGACTCCACCACCATTGAACTGTGTGGATCTGTGTCTTTTGTAATCCAGGACCCTTGTGGACTCGATACATGGAAAAGAGTAGCTTGCTCACAGTGGGAACCGCAACAGTTAACTTCCAAATCCTGAACAATAAGTTTTCTAAAATTGGGGGGGGGGGGGGGGTGGCGACAGGCACCGTGAGTGCCTCCTTAGGAGGGGCATCATACTGCAGGATTTCGAGGTCCTCCTCAGACACCATGGTGAAGGCCAGAGCTCTCACCAGGTCCCAGATGAAGTCAAGGAAGTAAAGGTCCTCGGGCGGGGACCTCTGACTCTCCAGTGGCAGAGACAAGAAAGAGGGAACGTCACAGTGTTGTCAGTTGTCCAGGAACTTGTTATCAGAGTCCCACTCCGAGTTGGAATTAGAAGAGTCCTCAAGAACTTGATGGGCCTTGTGTGCATGCCCGACAGTGTCTCAGGACTTCAGCGCTCAAAAATGGAGGCACGTATTTGAGGCCTCGAATAGTATTGGGAGCAATGCCGGGATTCGGTCCAAAGACAATGCTTCTCTAGCACTGGCTGTATCTCTTTGGGCGACGCCCCCACGGCAGAGGGATTAGTGTGCCAGGCCCAAGGAAGCGGGCATCAGGTCCCGCTGCCGGGACAAGACAGCAAAACTGCGTTCCAAGACTGCCATTCTGACCTCAAGGCGAGAAGGCTCCGCAGCCACCGGTGGGGTACAGAGGGTATCGGTCCCGACTGTGGTTCCTTCAAGCGGATTTAATCAATGACGACGATCACGGAGGACTGATGCCACTGGAGTCTCTTCCTGCCGGAGCAGCTTCAAAGGCTGATCCAGCCATCATCCTCGACATCGTGCTGAGGACTCTGATGTCAGTAACAGAGAGACTTACCCACGGTTCTGGCATCATTCTTTGACACCACCGTGGGGAGGTCTGATACTTCCAGAGTCGGCCCTCTGCCAAGGATCCCCGGTCCGATGCCCAATGGTCCTGGGGCTATGAATAGGCATGGCTGCCAGGCAAGGCCTCTGCAGCAGCTCCCAAGAGCATCAATTATGCATTTGAAGTCTAGGCCCTAGAGGTGGTCTTGAGGCCAAACAGAATCTATCATTGCCTTTCACGATTCCTGCAACCCTTCATTGTCATCTGAAGACAGAGCGAACAGGCAGAGGCACTGTGATCGGCTCCGAGGCACCATAGGCAGCAGTCGTGGGATCCAAGCAGGACATGGTGTGCGCGCAACTGTCACAATGCTTAAAGCCACTGACCGAGGATACAGCGGGGAAAAAGGTACTCGCAAGATCAAACTCCAAGATCCTGGGTTAGGGAGGGCACGAGAAAAAAAACTTGCAAACCTTAGAACAAGAATAAGAAAGGAAAAGTACCCGAAAAAATGCAACGCCAAGGCAGCAGCAGTTCCGGGAACAGAGAAGGTAAACGTATGCAACTGGATGAAAGAAGAAAGGAAAAACCAAGAGAAAAATGCAACCTTTTTCTGGGGTGAAGATAAAACGTCTGATGAGCTCTGCAGAAAAAAAGAAGACACAGGTAAGATGGCACCCTTGGGCCGGAAGGTGACCCCATATGCGTGGTCTATCTCCAAATGCTTTCTGTGAAACCTGGGGAGTGTTCATTCATCATGCAGGCTCTGTCGGTGCTGCAATCACCCATATGTGAGGACCGATTTCGTGCTTGTTCCCAGAGAAACCATGCTTGTTGAAGAAAAGAACTCTTGCGTTGATAGACCGGAGGCTTGGAACTCTCGCCAGCCTTAGTTGTCCCCCAAGCAGGCGGAAGACCAGTCACTGGAGGACACTGTTGAGAAGCTTCAGGCATTCTGAGCTCAGAAGAACAATCAGAGGAATCCAGAGCAGAAGCGCTCTTCTCTTCCTCCAGCTAACCCTATTGCCACCTGCAGAACTGGAGGAGGGAGGTTTGTCCATGTTCACCAACCGTACAGACAATATTTCAGAGAGGTGAGCAGAAGGCTCTATGCAAGGATGGCAGGAGGAGGGTCCAGTGAGGCTGCCCGGCATAGTATAGCAAGTCCTTCCTCGCTCAAAGTTCCCTAGCATGCACTAAATGCAGAATAACCATGTACTATAAACAGAGCACTCAAACAGCATGCAAACATGCCATGTCTGAAAGTGCAGGTACCTCATGTACCAACACGTACAGCATTGAACAAGGATTAAGATACAACTCAGCACCAGTAGCATGCACATGCAGTACAGGCAAGAGACGGGAACTAATGGAAGAATGGAAGAAAGGACAATGCTTAACCAGCGGTTCTGATATTGGACCCAACAATCAAATCACTGAGTTAACAAGGCTGGGGGTGCCCACACACAACCTTAAACAAGCATGTAAGTGTAGATCTGGTACAGTAAACAGTAACTTAAATCCTGGGGAGCCCTAAATATTAAGTGTTGGGCTGAATGCTACTACCATGAAGCCAAGGCCTGCAGACACATACCTCCTGAAACCTTCCTCCAATCTTTGGGGGAGAGCAGGGAGAGGAGGCTTTGCTAAACACAGGATCCTGATCCAACAATTCTGGCTGTTCAACCTGCCCTTAACAGAATAAGAACAGGGAACTGAACAGACACCCCTCCTCCTTTGACAGAGGTCACTAGTTTTAAGAGTGACCCAATGGAAACTATTCCCACGTTGAGCTCATTTGAGGAAGTTGCCCATAAGAACAATTACTCTTGATCTAAATCAAATTTTCTCAAAGTATCCATTCTCCACTGGAGACAGAGAAATACTGGGGAAATATGCCCCTGACATGTTTAAAGGATGAAGTCATAAGAAACCTCTTTTTTCTGTCTCCACCACTGCTGGTAGGGGACACAACTCTCATATCTGGACTGAAGTAGAAGGATGATATGGAAAAGCGTAGTTACTCACCTGTAACAGGTGTTCTCCAGGGACAGCAGGAAATCAGTCCTCACATATGGGTGACGTCGGCACCAACAGAGCCTGCGCAGAAGCATTTCCTCAGCTTTCAAAGAAAGCCTTTGGGAAATGCTATCACACATGCATGGTCCCCTTATCGCCCAAGGATGCCATCTTGCTCAGTCAGATGACATAGCAAAGACGATAGTGAAAAATTAAAACAAGATAGGGAGGCAACTCCCAGGGGAGGAGAGAGAGTTGTGAGGACCAATTTCTTCTGTCCCTGGAGAACACCTGTTACAGGTGAGTAACTACGCTTTCTCCAGGAACAAGCAGGAAGTCAGTCCTTACATATGGGACTCCCTAGCTCAAGGCTGCCAAGGACTGAACCACGACAGAACCAACAGTGGCCAAGTTGGGTAGCCGTGAGTTGCAGAAGATAAGTCCCCAACTGAGAGACCTTGTAAGACCCTAGCATCTGGCGGCACCATCACTCCAGTAGCCTGAACACAAAAGGGTCGGAGGCAGGAGTTGCATACACCCCGAAAAGATTACGGAGTACCACCTGGCCAAAAGCACTGTCCCGACGGGACTTCCTCTCCAGGAAGTAGTGAACGGCGAACGTGTGAACTGAAGACCATGTGGTGGCCTTGCAGATCTCCGTCACCAGCACAGAGCACAGGTTCGGCACCAATGTGGCTATGGTTCTCACGCGATGCGATGTGATTCGGTGTTCCAGGGAGAGCCCAGCTCGCTCAAAGGTGAGGGCAATACAATCTGTCACCCAAGTGGACAGAGTTCACTCAGTCATGGAAAGCCCCAGGCTGCTGGGGTCATAAGAAACGAAAAGCTTAGGAGCTTTGTGATGGCCCTGAGTCCACTGTAGGTAGAAGGGCAGGGCCCATTTGCAATCCAGTGTATGGAGTATAATTTCCTCCCGACCGGTGTGAGGCTGTGGGAAGAAGGCAGGAAGAACAACCTCCTGGTTGAGGTGGAAAGGAGATACCACCTTTGGGAGGAATTTGAGGTGAATGCGGGGCACCACCCTATTCTTGTAGAATTTTGTATATGGTAGTTATGCCACCAGGGCCTGAAGTTCGCTTAATCTTCAGGTGGATGTGAGGGCCACCAGGAAGGCACATTCCATGAAAGATAACACAGATGGCAAGTGGCTAGAGGCTCGAATGGCGGTCTGGTGAGTTACGAAAGCACCACACTGAGATCGCACTCTGCTACCAGAGGGCAGACAGGAGGCCCTGGAGGAAATGAGACCAGGGGCTGACCCGAGAGGGGTTTTCCCTCGATAGGGTGGTGGTGTGCGGCAATCACACTCAGGTGCGCTCTCACTGAATTGGACTTTAGCCCAATGTGCGACAGATGCAGTAGGTACTGAAGCACTAATTGCATTTGGCAGGAGAACAGGTTCTCCCGTCTCTCTGCACACCACACTGAGAATCCTCGCTATTTAAAGGCGCAAGCTTGCCTGGTGGAGGCTTTTCGAGAGACCAGCAGGACCTCCTCAACCTCCTTTGGCAGGTTGAAAAGGGCCAATCTTTTCAGCAGCCACACTATTAGCGTTAGAGACCCCTGGTGCAGGAGGGAGCCCCCTTCCTGGGACAGGAGGTCTGGGGCATGACCTAGTGGGAACGGGAGTGTTGCCAACAGAGAGAGCAGCAGTGGAAACAAGGGCTGTCTGGGCCACCTGGGGGCAATTAGTATTAGTGATGCCCGCTCACACTGGACCTTGAAGAGGGTTCTTGGTAACCAGAGGAATCGGTGGAAAAGCATAGAGGAGGCCTTCTGTCCATGGGATCAGGAAGGCATCCGCAGTTGCCCTCTCTAGGCGTGGCTGCCGCCAGCAGAAGCAGGGCAGCAGGCTGTTGTCTGGGGTGGCGAATAGGTCCATCATGGGCCTGCCCCAAAGGTGGAAGGAAGAGCCTAGCGGCCACTCTGGGGTCTAGGTGCCACTCGTGTGGTCAGAGGACCCTGCTCAGCCTGTCTGCCAGGAGGTAGTCCTGGCCCAGGAGATGGACTGCCTGCAGGAGCATGTTACAAACTGCAAAGAAAAGGAGCGTCACCGCCTCCTGGCAGAGGGAGTATGATCCCGTGCCTCCCTGCTTGTTGATCTAAAACATGGCGACTTGGTTGTCCGTCTGAATCAGTACAGACTGGGGTCGCAGGTGGAAGCGAAAACCCACAGGGCCAGGAAGATTGCCCTGAGCTCTAGAAGATTGATCTGTAGCAGAGATTCCGCCTGGGACCAGCTGTCTTGTGTGCAGCTGTCCCTGCAGTGCACCCTCACCTAGGAGGGAGGCGTCCATGGTCAGGATCATCTAGGGTGCGGGTGCCTGGAAGGGCATCCCTGCTCAGAGGAGGCGGAGAAGTTGTCACCAGTCGAGGGACTCTGAAAGCTAGCAGGTCACCCTGATCCTGTCCCACAGTCTGCCTGTGGCTTGCGTCCACTGCGAGCAGAGGCACCACTGAGCAGCCCAGTGTAAGCGGGCTAGCGGGGTGATGTGAACCATGGAGGTCATATAATTTTATTTATTTATTTTATTTTATTTAGCAAACACTTATATACCGCTACTTCCAGCGATCAGAAGCGGTCTGATTATAGTTTTGGGATATGTCACAAAATCAAGACAGAAAGTTTGGGGCATAGATAGCAAGAAGAGGGGTAATACACAGCACACATCGCAGGGTCTACATATAGACCTTCCGGAACTATCATACATATGTACTAAGCGCTTATCCTTTAACTATTTACATTTGACAAACGGCTATTCGTTTCTTTTTATCTTGTTGGATTCACATCTGGCCATAGTGGCAGTTGAATAGATGAGTTTTTAATTTTTTCCTGAAATCGAGTAGGTCATTTATTGCTCTCAGCTCATGTGGTAGGTTGTTCCATAAAGTGGGGGCAGAGAAGGAGAATGCTCTGCGACTAGTGCTGGATTTTACATGTCTGATGCTGTTTGGGACTATAAGTGTGTCTGCGTTTATGGTTCTCCTGCTTCTTGTGGTAGGTTGCAAGGCGATCAGGGTGGAAAGGAATGATGGGGCCAGGTTGTGAAGTAGCTTGAATGTCGTTACCAATGTTTTGTATTGGATCCTGGCAGCGACTGGGAGCCAGTGTAGTTCCATCAATATAGGTGTGATATGTTCGGTGACGCTTGTTCTCATGATGATCCTTGCTGCTACGTGCTGTGCCAGTTGTAATCTGTTAGTCGTTTTCTTTGGTAGACCCTGTAAGATGGAGTTACAGTAGTCGAGGTGGGGCATGATGAGCGCTTGAGCAACTGAACGGAAGTCACATGGATCTAGTACATTCCGTAGGGGTCGTAGTACTCTAAGCTTGTGAAAGATAGCTTTGTTGGTGTTGCTGAGGTGTTTTTCCATTTTCAGTTTGCTGTCGATTATGACTCCTAAATATCTAATTTCCTTCTTAGTGTTGTAAGTATTGTTGCACAATGTGATTGTTGGTGGCGGTTCAAAGTCAGTTTTACTGGATATAAACATAACTTCAGTCTTCTTATGATTAATCGACATGTTGTTTTGTTTTAGCCATCCCAACATCTCTCCCATGCAGGTTTCCAGCTGATCGTAATTTGGGTCAACGGTCTCAAGCTGTGTGTACAGCATGATATCGTCTGCGTATATGTGGTAGTTGATGCCATATTTCCTGAATATTTCACTGAGGGGTTGCATGTAAATGTTAAACAGTAGTGCCGAGAGTGCCGACCCCTGTGGTATGCCTTGGGTTTGAGTGAAGGCTTCGGCTTTTTCTCCGTTGAATTGGACTTGTGGCTTTCTGTCTGTTATGTAGGAGGAGAACCATTTCAGGGTGGTTCCTAATATTCCAATTGATGCCAGCTTGTTAAGGAGGGTTAGGTGATGTACAGTGTCGAAGGCAGCTGAGATGTCGATAAAAATAAGAATAAACATTTTCTTCCTGTCCTCTAGACCCTTGAGGAGGCAGTTAAACAGTGCCAATAGCAGAGTTTCGACCCCATGATTTTTTCTGAAACCGTATTGCTGTTTGTCGAGGGTTTCGTGGTCATCGAGGTGTTCTTGCAGTTGGATGAGGGCTGCTTTTTCTATGATCTTTGCTAAAAGAGATATGCTGGAGATTGGGCGGTAAGAAGATGCGTCTTCTTTGTTAAGCGAGTTGTTCTTTAGTATCGGTCTAATTATAGACTTTTTGAGCTGATTGGGCATGACTCCCTGTGACAATGATTGGTTCACAATGTGTGCGACCTGGTGGCCAATATCCTTTTTTGCTGCTTTAATCCAGGTGGTTGGGCAGGGATCAAGCAGGGAGGTGGTGGTATTTATATTGGTTATTATTCCAATTGCTTGCTTATCATCAATTTTGTGAAATTCGATCCAAGCCTGTTCTTTCGTCACTGCAGTTTTCGAGTGGGGTTCGGGCGGACATAACGCGGTTGTGGTTGTTGTTAGTTTGCTCGCATAGTGATCTGCGAGAATTTGGGGCTGAATAGTGTCACCCTGTTGTTCTGGTTATATAACCCAGCAGGCGGAGGAGGAGAAGAGCTAGCACTGACCAGCACTGTACCTCTACCTCTAGCTGTCTGACATGTTATGCCCTCTCCCTGGAGAGAATGGCTGTGATCTGTAGTGTGTCCAGTTGAGCACCTATGAACTCCAGGCTCTGGGATGGAGAGAGGTGGGATTTGGGGTAGTTGATGATGAATCCCAGGTGCTGCAGAAGGGTCATGCATTCTGTGGACTGACTGGCCTCTGCGGCTGTGCTGCCCCTGATGAGTCAGTCGTTTAGGTAGGGGAAGACAATGGTCTTTTGTAGACGCAGGTGGACAGATAGCACTGCTAAGCATTTCATTAAGACCCTTGGTGAGGAGGTGAAGCCGAAGGGAAGCACCCTGTACTCGTAGTGTACTCCTCCTACCACGAAGCTTAGGTACTGCCTGTGGGGGGGGGGGGGGGTGGATTAGGATGTGTGTACACTCATCCTTTAGGTCCAAAGAAAACAGCCAGTCTCCCTGGTGGAGGAAAGACAGCAGTGTTCCAAGGGAGAGGATCCTGATCTTCTCCATCACCAAAAACTTGTTTAGGTTTTGCAGGTCTAGGATGGGCCTGAGGCCCCCAGTATTCTTTGGGACAAGAAAGTACCTGGAGTAGAAGCCTTTGTCCCATAGGTATTTGGGCACAGGCTATACCGCATTGTCCCTGAGAAGACCTGCGAGCGCTGCGAGCAGGAGGGTCTGGTGAAGGAGGGGTTGCACCGGGCTCTACGGGAAAGAACATGGGTGGAATCAGCTGTAGACAGAGGAAGTATCCTTCCCTGACCACCTGCAGTACCCACTGGTCTGAGGTGACTGGAGCCCATCTCTGGGCATAGCGTCAGGTGCCCCCCTGTGGGCTGCTGAAGATCTCCTGGGGGAGGGAGGCCCTGACCTGGAAGTCAAAAGCTCCCCCCAGGCTGGGTGGGAGCTGGGGTATGGGACTTAGGTGCTTTTGTCTTCTGAGCCCTGTGCCCTTGCCTCTTGGGATGAGAAAACTGCTGTTGGCCTGAGAAGGGCCGAATATTAGGGACCCTGCATAAAGGACTCCTTTTTCCGCAGGAAAAGGGGTCTCTTCCCCAAAGTTTTTTTGCGAGGGTGGGATGAGGTCTTCTTGGAGAAACTCTGATGGGTCACAATGTCAACCTCGATCTCCACCACTTAGTCGACCATGGGTTTACCGAACAGGTTCTCTCTGGTACAGGGGATGTTGAGCAGCTTATCTTGGACCCATTGCTCAAGGTCGGAAAATTGCGGCCAGGCTTGGTGACAGGCCACGAAGCCAGCCACAGAGACCTGGGCCGCTGACTCAAAGCAGTCATAGACTGCTCGGAAGAGGAACTTGGAATAGTCCTTGATCCCCGAGACCAGCATCTGGAACCACTGGAGGGGTTCCCTGACGAGGCCTGCCGCAAACCCTGACAGCTTTTGGGCCAGAGCCTTTAAGTACATGTCTATGTAGAGTTCACAGGCCTAGATCCGGCACCCTAGCATTGAGACCTGGTAACACTTGTGCCCGAGGGCGTCGAAGGCTCTGGCCTACCTCCTGGGGAGAACCGAGGAGTGGGTCTTCTGGTTTTTGAGTTTCTGCACTGTCAACTAGACAACCATTGAATTATGTGGGAGCTGGGGTTTCTGGAACCCTGGGCTCTTTTGGACATGGTACATGACACTGAGGCGCCGGTTCACTACCGGTATCTACGCCGGTGTTCCCCACATCCAAAGTAGCCTCTCAAGGATCGGCTGTATGGGCACAGTGAGGGTTTCTTTAGGTGGAGATTCATTCTGGAGAATCTCCAACTCCTCGGTGTACGGATCTTCCTCCACCTCAGTTTGCACCAAGAAGGCTCTGGCCATGTTCCTGATGAAGTCATGGAAGGCCACGTCCTCAGGAGAAGAGTGGTTCCGGGTCCGAGGGGATAGAGTAGTTACTCACCTGTAACAGGTGTTCTCCAGGAGCAGCAGGAATCAGTCCTCACATATGGGTGACATCGACGTCGATGGAGTATTTGCGGAGCATTTCCCCAGCTTTCTATGAAAGCCTTTGGGAATACTGCACGCATGCGCGGTCCCCTTCCCACCTAAAGGTGTCATCTTGCTCAGTCTGATGATATAGCTAAAAGACAGCACAAAAAAATGCAAAAATGAACTATGTACAACTGCAACTCCCAGGGGAGGAGGTAGGGTTGTGAGGACTGATTCCTGCTGCTCCTGGAGAACACCTGTTACAGGTGAGTAACTACTCTTTCTCCAGGACCAAGCAGGAAGTCAGTCCTCACATATGGGTGACTCCCTAGCTCTGAGCTACCAGGAACCCAGGCTGAACAAGAAAACTCCCTCTAGTCCCAGCATCAGAGAAAGGCTTTCACTGAAAGAGAACCCCCACCGGTAGCCCAACGGAGGGCTGGAGGGCAGGAGTTGCCTAAACCTCAAAGAGATTCCAGAGTACTGCCTGGCCAAAAGCACTGTCCCTACAGGACTCCCTCTCCAGGCAGTAATGAGCTGCAAAAGTCTGGCTTGAGGACCAAGTTGCAGCCCTGCAGATGTCTGCCAACGGTACAGAGCGGAGATGAGCTACTGAGGCAGCCATAGCCCTGACACGGTGGGCTGTGACCCGACCCTGCAAGGGAAGGTCAGCTGCCCTGTAAACCCAGGTGATACAGTCAGCCACCCAGATGGACAAGATACGCTTGGACACAGATAACCCCAAATTATTAGGGTCAAAAGATATGAAGAGCTGAGTAGCCCTTCTATGCCCCTGCGTATGGTCAAGGTACAAGGATAAGGCCCTTCTACAGTCCAGGGTATGCAGGACTGCCTCAGCCTGGCTTGCATGAGGCCTAGGGAAGAATGTCGGAAGAACCACCTCCTGGTTGAGGTGGAAAGAGAAGACAACTTTTGGGAGGAACTTAGGATGAGTCCTAAGGACTACCCTGTTCCTATAGAAGCGAGTGTAAGGCCTGTCACAGACCAGGGCCTGAAGCTCACTCACTCGTCTGGCTGAGGTTAGGGCTACCAGGAAGAGCGTCTTCCAGGAAAGGAAGCGGAGAGGACAAGTAGCCATCGGCTCCAAGGGTGGGCGAGTCAGTTGTTGCAAGACCACATTCAACTCCCACTCAGGGGCTGGAGGACGGATAGGAGGCTTGAGCAAGAGCAAACCTCTGAGGAACTGGGACACCAAGGGGTGAACCGACAAAGAGTGTCCGTCCACTAGTGAGTGGTGAGCTGCCAGAGCTGAGAGGTGGACCCGAACAGAATTGGACTTGAGGCCCTGATTGGATAAGTGCAGCAGGTACTGAAGCACCACTGGCACAGAGCAGGAGAAAGGATCTTCTGTGCGTAGCTGACACCACAAAGAGAACCTTCTCCATTTCAGGGCATAGGTTTTTCTGGTGGACTGCTTCCTAGAGACCAAGACCACCTCTTCAACTTCCTGAGGCAGGCCCCAGGGAGCCAACACTACCCTTTCAGCCTCCAGGCCATCAAATTGAGAGATTTGAGGTTGGGGTGCAGAAGAGAACCCTGATCCTGAGAGAGAAGGTCGGGCTGCAACCCCACAGGTAGCGGGGTGTCCACTGCCAGTTGAAGCAGAAGTGGAAACCAAGGCTGCCTCGGCCACCTGGGGGCTACCAGAAGTACCGAGGCCTTGTCCCTTAGAATCTTGAACAAGGTTCAGGCCACCAGAGGCGTGGGAGGAAATGCATACAGGAGGCCCTGGGACCGGGAAATCAGTAAGGCATCCGCTGCCCACCTCATGGGATGCGGTTGCCTGGAGCAGAACCTGGGCAGCAGCCGGTTCAGGGATTGGCAAAGAGATCTATGGATGGAAGACCCCATTTCAGGAAAATTTTCTGAACCACTAATGGGTGCAGTTGCCATTCGTGGGGTTGCAGAACTCTGCTCAACCTGTCTGCCAGGAAGTTCTCCTGGCCAGGGAGATAAACAGCCTTGAGAAACACGTTGTGCCTGAGCGCAAACAAGCAAAGGTCATGTGCCTCCTGACAAAGGAGCCTGGACCCAGTGCCGCCCTGCTTATTCACATAGAACATGGCTACTTGGTTGTCTGTCTGTACTAAGACAGACTGGTGAGCCAGGGTTCGAGAGAAAGTTTTGAGGGCTAAGCGAATAGCCCGTAGTTCCAGTAGGTTGATCTGTTGCGTGGCCTCCCAGGGAGACCACAGGCCTTGGGTGCACTTGTCCAGACAATGTGCCCCCCAGCCTTGCAAGGAGGCATCGGTGGTTAACACTACTGTGAACACAGGTATCTGAAAAGGCACCCCTTGGGGGGGTGCAGCCACCAGCGTAGGGAGTTCAGGAATGGTTTGGACACCCGTACTCTGTCTCTGAGGCTCCCTGTGTCCACTGAGTTCTGAGGCACCACTGGGCAGGCCTCATGTGGAGCCAGGCATTTGGAGTCACATGTACTGTCAATGCCATGTGGCCCAGGAGCCTCAGACAGAGTCTGGCGGAAACCAGGGGCATGCTGAGAAACTGGTTTGCCAAGTCCATCAGTCTTTGGGCTCTGTCTTCTGGCAAGTAAGCCTTTGCTTGCAGAGAGTCTAGCCTTGCCCCTATGAACTCTAGGTTCTGGGAGGGGAGCAAAGTGGACTTTGCAAAGTTTATGACAAAACCCAGGTGTTGAAGGAGAGAGATAGTTCGGAGGGTGGCTTGCCTGGCCTCCTGGCACGTCTGACCCCTGATAAGTCAGTCGTCCAGGTAGGGGAAGACAAAGATACCCTGATTTATTTATTTATTTTATTTAAATCGCTTATATACCGCACTCTTCGACATCAGTGCGGTTTACAAAAAACAAGAGGTATTTTATGGTGTGGGTTAACACCGTATTACATATAACAGGTAGCTTAACTTGGATAACAGTAATAACTATTTACATTTGTAAGAACAGTATCAGTATTTACATTCGTAATAACTGCATGATATTCACACTTATATACAAATACGTGAGGAGGGGATGCGTAAAGTCGGGCTATGTTACGGGAGGTGGGGTTGGTGGGTGTTCCTCTGGGTAGTATTTGAGGAAGAGATGGTGTTTCAATTCTCTCCTGAATTTAGTTAGGTCCGGGATTGCTCGGATATCGGGTGGAAGGGCGTTCCAGCATCTGGGAGCGCAGAGACTGAAGGCCCTGTTTATGGTTGTCTGAGCACTGTGGGTCATTGCTTTGGGGATTACCAAGGTGTTTATAGCAGTAGATCGTCTGGCTCTATTTGGGGGTGTAATGTAAGTGAGGTCCGCGAGAGAAGCGGGGGCGAGTCCGTTGATGGTCTTGAATGTCAGTAGTAGGGTCTTGAAGGTGATTCTGCTGTGGATTGGGAGCCAGTGGAGGCTTTTGAGGATGGGTGTTATATGGTCTCTCCTGGAGGCGCTATGGCTGCAGCGTTCATGGCGAGCTGGAGTGGGCTCAGGGTGGATTGTGGGAGTCCTTGCAGGATAGCGTTGGCGTAGTCAAGGTGTGGGATGGTTAGTGCTTGGAAGATTGTTCTGAAATCGGCTGGTTGCAGGAGGGGGCGAAGATGTTTGAGTGACCTGATCTTATGGTATGTTGATTTTACCATGTTGCTCACGTGTGTCTTCATATCCAGTCTGTGATCCAATGTGACACCCAGGTAGCGGATTGAAGGTTTGGTTTGCAGTTCGATTTCTCCAATTTTTAGGCAGGCAGGAGGGGAAAAGTTGGGGTTTCTGGAGATGAACAGTACTTCAGTCTTTTTGTGTTGTATTCGAAGATTCTGGTTTAGAAGCCATTTTTCCACTGAGCTAAAACAGTTAGTTAGAGGAGTGAGGTCGGTTTGGTCAGTCTGGAATGGCATGTACATGAGAACGTCATCGGCATAAATCATGCATTCGACGTTGAATGATCTTATGAGGTCACAAATTGGTTGCATATAGATGTTGAACATCAAGGCTGAGAGGGAGGAGCCTTGTGGAACACCTTGTTTCTGGTGGAACGGTTTGGAGGTGGAGGACCCTGTTTGCACGTGTTGCCATCTATCGGACAGGTATGACTTACACCAGGTTAATGCTAGGTCACAGATGCCCTTCTCTTTGAGCCGGCTCAGGAGGGTTTCGTGGCATACTGAGTCAAACGCTGCAGCTATATCCAGGAATATCAGGGCAACTCCATGACGGATGTTATCAATTGCATAAAGTATATTGTTGAAGAGGGTGGTGAGTAGCGTCTCCACACCATGGGATTCTCTGAATCCGTGCTGGCAGTGGTCTAGTGGAGAGGTATCGTTGATGTGTTGTTGAATCTGGTGAAGGACTTCTTTTTCGATTATCTTTGCAAGTAGTGGAATGCTGGCAATTGGTCTATATGATTCTACTTTCTGAGGGTCCAGTTTGTTGTTCTTTAGCAGGGGTCTAATGGATGTGTGCTTGAGATTCAGTGGGAAATAGCCTGATGTGAAAGATGCATCAAGAAGTCTAGCTATGAATGGACTAAATTCTGTCCGTAGTTCCCTTATCCAGAAGGCAGGACAAGGGTCAGTCTGGGCGGTAGTGGTGTTGATTGTAGAGATTGTGTCGATGATTTGCTCGTTGGATGGGGTGGTGAACATTGGTAATGTCGCTGCTTTTGGTGGATCCACGGTGCAAGAGGGTGGGCCAGTTTTGTCTGTCTGGCATAGTTTTGATTGCAGGAAGTCAGCATAGTCTTGGGCGTGAATCTCGGGTGTTTGTTCAGAGCCTGGTTCTTTCGTTAGGTTCTTGATGAGGTTAAATAGGTCATGTGGTTTTCGTAGTGAGCGCATGAGGGTGTCGGTGTGTGCTTGTCTCATTTTCTCAGTTATCGCATCGCGGTGTATGGATAGCTGGAGATTATAGGCTACCTGGTTCTCTGTAGATCGTGAGTGTCTCCATCGCCTTTCAAGTTTTCTAAGTTTGATGAGAGAGGTCCGTAGCTCATCGGAGTACCATGGGGCGGGAGCTTTTTTCTTTGGGGCTTTCTTGTGGGCTGTACGTAATGCGATGGAACTCAGGCTGTCATTCCAGTTGGAGACTAGTGTATCTGCGCTGGTTGTCGTTATGCTGAAGAGGGGCTGTGTGCTGTGCAAGATGGACTCCTTGTTAAAAGGATGGAACCTTCGTGGGGGTATACTTATGGGTTTTGACATGTTTCCAGGGGGTTTCCTGGGCGGCGAATCTAAGGGAATTTGAAATAAGATTAGCTTATGGTCGGACCAAGGTACTGCGGTGTAGGTAGGTGGGGGGGGGGGGTGGAGCTGTGGGCAGGTAGGGGGGCGAAGATCAGGTCCAGCATGTTACCCTTTGTGTGAGTAGGTTCATTGATTAGTTGCAAATAGCCCAGGTCTTTGAGTGCATCTTGGAAAGCTGATGCTTGGGAGATATGTAGTGTTGGTAGATTGAAGTCCCCTAGAATCCAATTCGGGGAGCGTAGGAGTCCCCCGATACCTTCCGGACTCGGTGTGTCCCTTCGGACTCACCGCAGTCCGAACCCCGGAGTTGATCCCCCCCCCGGAGGATACCTGGTTCTCGGAGTTCGTTAGGGATATGGCCACAGCTTTGGCGATTCCCGCGAACCCCGAGGAGGAGCCTCGAGCCAAAGAGCTCGAGGCCCTCCTGTATGACTCTCCTCCGAAGGAGGCCTTTACTGTCCCGGTTCCTGCGATGCTGGAACGGCTCCTCTTCCGGATGTGGGAGGCACCGGCCTCGGCGCCGGTTCTGAGCAAGCGGGTTGATTATATTTATCGAATCCGTAACAGCCCTGGCTTCCAAAAGGCGCAGCTACCACACCAATCCATGGTGGTGGAACTGACCATGCATCGTCTGAAAAGCCAGAAGATGCACTCTGCGGTGCCCCACGGCCAGGAGGCCCGTAACCTGGATGCGTTTGGTAGAAAGTGCTTCCAGGGCTCGATGCTTGCTTGCCGTGTCCAGTCCTACCAGCTGTACATGGGCATGTACTTGCGGGACCTGGCGAAGGAGCTTGCTGGGTTCTCTGCTGGTCTCTCCGGGGAACCTGTGCAGAGGTTCAAGTCCTTGTCCTCGGGAGTGCGGGAATGCTCTAAGTTCATGTCCCGAGCAGCCTACGATGGCTTCGAGGCCTCAGCCCGTGTTGCGGCAGCCGGCATCGCGGCTCGACGCCAGGCATGACTGCAGTCGTCGGACCTCGAGCCATGGGTACAGGACAAGTTGGTCGATGTCCCTTGCTGAGGTGAAAACCTTTTTGGTAAGCCCATGGCCGAGAAGGCTGCTGAGCTTGAAACCGAGCACCTCACTAGGACAAGGCTGTCCAGGAAAACGTCTGCCCCTTCTCATAAAAAGAAGGGCTCAGGTAAGAAGTCCTTTTACCCGAGGAAGGCGACTGCCTACAAACTGTTCCCACATTACCAGGCCTCCCCAGCTCCCCAGCAGTGTCAGCAGGCCAAGGGGCAGGGACATGGGCCCCGTAGGCAGAAGACCCCCAAGCCTCCGGCTCCTGCTCCCACTCAGCAGGGTGGGGGTTTTTGACTCCCAAAGCATAGCCTCTCCGTCTCTGCTGTCCCATCCCTGCACAGGAGGTCGACTAGCCTTGTTTGCCCACAGGTGACCACACATTACAGGAGACAATTGGGTCTTAAGCATAGTCCACAAGGGCAATATGCTCCATTTCCAACAGTTGCGTCCTCCTTATTTCTCAGGAGAGCCTCCAAGGCCTCCTCTGCACACAGACCTCCTCCTTCGAGAGCTTCAGGGTCTGCTGCGAGACAAGGCGGTAGAGCCTGTGCCTCCCCACCTACAAGGTCACGGTTTCTACTCCAGGTACTTCCCAGTACCAAAGAGAACCGGGGGCCTCAGGCCTATTCTCGATCTAAGAAATCTCATCAAGTTCTTGGAGAAAGAAAAGTTCAAGATGCTTACTCTTGGAACATTACTGCCCTACCTCCAGCAGGGAGATTGGCTATGCTCCTTAGATCTGAAGGATGTGTACACTCACATCCTCATTCATCCAGACCACAGAAAGTACCTCAAGTTCATTGTGGGAGGAAACCATTATCAGAACAGAGTACTGCCTTTCGGCCTCACCTCTGCCCCCAGAGTCTTTACAAAGTGCCTGGCAGTGGTGGCGGCCTACTTGAGGACTCCTTGTCCTCCGTCTCCCATGCGGACTCGTCCGAAGAGGAGTTGGAGGGCTCCGACAGCGTGGGTCTCGGCAGCATCCGCCCCGACACCGAAGGCACCGGCGTCGATGCCCTCGGTCCCGAGCGGGAGGTCGAGGGTGACCGCGACCGAGGACGACCTTGAACCTTCATGGTCTCGAGTATCGGCTCGGTTTCCGGGGTCAACTTCGACATCGATGTCCCGGTGGTCGGGGCAGATGCACCAGCAAGGCTGGCCATCAGCACCCGCTGCTGATCCATGAAGGCAAACAATCTGCACTCCAAGGCTGTCAGCCTGAGTCCAAGCTCAGGAGACTCAGCAGCTACCGACTAGGGCCTCGGTGGCGCCGGGCCCGAAGTCGGCTCCCTGGAAGGAGAGTCCTCGAGGACAACAGGACTTACGTGTCCAGCAGACTCTGGCTCCACACGAGGCATTTTGGACGGCTTCTCCTGTTCCAAGGGTCCGGGACGGCGGTTGGGGGTCCGAGACCTGGCCCTCGAGGAGCCAGGGACCTCCTCCGACGCTGCCCTCGCGAGCCGCTTCTTCCTCTTTCGTTCCCGATCGGGGGACCCCCTGTCCGAGGAACCCCGGCGATGCTCGGGGTCAAATTCCCGAGACGTCGAGGCCTTAGACGAGGTCTGGGCCCGGTTGGAGGCCGAATCAGAAAAGAGCCTTTCCTTTTGATGCTGTCGACTTTGCGGTGCCTTAGTGGACGTTTTGCCACACGGGCCACAGATCTTAGGATCATGATCTGGACCGAAGCACCGAAGGCAGCAGTCGTGTGTGTCGGTGAGAGACATCAGTTTCTTGCACCAATCACACTTCTTGAAACCACTGGAAGCCATCGGGGAAAAAAGGGCCCCCGCAAGGTCAAAGGACCGGCCTTCCAGGGAAAAGAAAAAAAGGGTGCGAACGCCAGCCACTAAGGGCAAAAAACGAAAAAACAGAAGACGGGCTCGATACCAGTGTACCGAACCCGGCGGGAAGGGGAACTGGCGTGGAACCGGACAAGCACCGCGATGAAATCGCAAGAAAAATCTAACTTTTCTCCGGGTGACATGGACAGACGTCCGTTGGGCTCCTCGGAAAAAGAAAGACTGAGCAAGATGGCACGTTTAGGTGGGAAGAGGACCGCGCATGCGTGCAGTATTCCCAAAGGCTTTCATAGAAAGCTGGGGAAAAGCTCCGCAAGGGCTCCATCGACCTCGATGTCACCCATATGTGAGGACTGACTTCCTGCTTGGTCCTGGAGAAATCTCTGTGCCGCTTGGTGTCTGGAGAGGCCTCGTCATCCGTCTCCCACTAGGAGTCGAGCGGTGATTACGAATCTGAGGCCCTGCGACTCCTCGCATTGAGGCCAACATGGAAGGGTCAACGACTTGTGGAGGACCTGGGACCGAATCGCGGACACCGGCAGGCGAGGATCGGATACCCGAAGCTGGGGACCGGGATCTCGACAGGCGCACCGAGGGCTTAACCGAGGCCAGTGGTGCTCGGAGCTCAGCTCGACGACATGGCCATCATCACCTGTTGCAGGGCCAGGATAACAGGATAACCTGCTCCAGGGCCACTATTCTCGTTTCCAAGCCATAAGGCTCAGCAGCCTTCGGTGCAGTCACCGAGGATCTCGGGCCTAACGCTGGCACCCTCGACAAGGACTATGGCCTCGAGGAACCTCCCACAGTCTCTGCCAGCCGAGGAATCCTTCTTGAGAACCTTGGAAGAGTGCTTCTCGGAGTCGCCAGAGTCCCTCCAGGCAGTTTTACCAGGATTCTCCAGTGCAATCTCAATGGACTTCGAAGACGACTTCTTTTTCTCTGGGTCTGAGATTTTCTCAGAGAAACCTCTGCCACGGGACTCAGAGGACTCTCGGGCCTCACAGGATGTGCTAGGTTTGGAGCTCGGCATCAGGGAGGCCGGGGCCGAGCTGGACCTGGGGAACATTTCTCCTGCAACTCCGACCTTTTCATGTTGGTTTTGGGTGTCATGGCCTGGCCTGGCACAGGTTGCAGGAGGTGATGTCATGGTCCAGGCACAGGCAGCGTAAGCAGCAGTCATGGGTTTCGGTTATTGACATAGTTTGACTGCAGCGGTCACATTTTTGAAACCCACTGGGAGACATGATAGGGCGCATCCAGACTGGGGTCGTCAACCCCGGGCAAAAAAAGGCACAAATGCCAGTCGAGGGAGACCTCGATTAGAAAGGGAGTTGAGAACGGCGTCGGCTCAAGGCAGGAAGAGGAACCGGTATGCTAACCAGGAAAAACTCTAAGGATAATTAGCAGGAAATTTTCCAGGGAAACAGGATGCATGACCGTTGAGCTACGCAGAAAAAAAGGAGACTAAGCAAGATGAGCTACGCAGAAAAAAAGGAGACTAAGCAAGATGGCACCATTGGGCGTGAAAGGGACCACGCATGCATGGTAGCATATCCCAAAAGCTTTCTTTGAAAGTTGGGGAAATGCTTCCACGCAGACTCTGTCAGTGCCAATGTCATCCATACGTGAGGACTGACTTCCTGCTTGTTCCTGGAGAAAGCATAGTTACTCACCTGTAACAGGTGATCTCCGGGAACAGCAGGAATTTAGTCCTCACATATGGGTATCGTCGGTACCGACGGAGCCCGCGCGGGAATGCTCCCCAGCGTCCAATCAGAAAGCTTTTGAGAGCATCCCACAGCGCCTGCGTGCTGCCTTCCCACCTTTCCCAACTGCCTCTCTCCAGTAAAGCTGAGACAAAGAGAGAGAGAGGGAAAGGAAAGAGATAGAGAGATACAACTCCTAGGGGAGGTGGATGGGTTGTGAGGACTAAATTCCTGCTGTTCCCGGAGATCACCTGTTACAGGTGAGTAACTATGCTATCTCCAGGAACAAGCAGGAATGTAGTCATCACATATGGGGACTCCCTAGATTTAGGTGCCAGGGAGAGACCCCAGAAGTTGTGTGTCCTTGAAAAGGGCTCCACTTTCCCCCATGGATCTCTGGCATGCTACCAGGGATGGTGGGCAGGAGTTGGCTAGGTATGGAACAGGTGTTTGAGAACAGCCTGACCAAACAAGGCATCCCGGCGGGAGTCCTTGTCCAAGCAGTAATGGGCTGTGAAGGTATGAACCGAGGACCAAGTGGCTGCTCGACAGATGTCGTCAATAGACACAGAGTGCAGATGAGCCATTGAGGCTGTCATGGCTCTCACAATACTATCCAAAATAATGAACCTCTCCTTCACAACAGGTTCTTTCCCCTAAGCTCTTAAGCATACCTCTATCAGACCTCTTCTAAAAAACTGCAAGCTCGATCCCCAAAAAGTAGATTCATACAGACCTATATCCAGTATACCACTACTCTCGAAGATCATTGAAAAAGAGGTCCAACGACAACTACAGGATCACATCGACGCCGCTGCACCATTAGACCCCTGCCAACATGGTTTTAGGGAATTCCACGGAGTGGAAACTCTTCTTACCACCCTCTTCTGCAAGATAATCACTGGCATTGATGACATCCGTCAAGGATTTGCTCTCATCTTTCTGGACATCGCTGCAGCTTTTGATTCAGTAAGTCATGAGCTTCTCTTAGGACGACTAATTGAGAAAGGCATTAATGGAAGAGCGCTTGAATGGTGCAGATCTTACCTGTCCGGAAGATGGCAGCATGTTCGTTCTGGATGGATAACTTCGGAACCTTTCCACCAAAGCCAGGAAGTCCCACAAGGTTCCTCCCTTTCTGCCCTCCTGTTCAACATTTACATGCAGCCAATTTGCAAGATCATCCGATCCTTCAATGCTGACTGCATGTTATACGCTGACGATGTCCTGTTGTACATACCCTTCTCTACGGAACATCTGGACCTCTCTCCACTGACGAGCTGTTTCAATGCAATATCTGACTGGCTTCTCTCCCAAAACCTCCGAATACAACATAAGAAAACGGAAGTACTCTTCATTACGAGGAACCCTAACTTCACCCCACCACAATTCCTTAAAGTAAAAGAAGCTGAGTTACAATCTAAACCATCAATACGCTACCTGGGAGTCACCTTGGATCAACGACTGGACATGAAAGCCCACATAGGGAACACAGTCAGAGCAGTATACTACAAGATCCGCTCACTTAGGCATTTACAATCCATGCTGGAACCAAATGACTTCAGGACAATTTACCAGGCGTTGATCATACCTCATTTTGACTATGCCAATGCCATCCTACAAGGCCTGCCCCTATCCACCTTGAACCTGCTGCAGCTCGCCATGAACGCGGCAGCAAGGGTCATCCATGGAGCCTCAAGAAGTGACCACGTGACACCTCTGCTGATACAGTTACATTGGCTACCCATCCAGGCTAGAATCGTTTTCAAGACCTTGTTACTCACTTTTAAAGCTATTAACAAGCTCTCCTCTGAATCAATAACTGCCCTCATCCATACCACATCTCCAAATAGAGCAAGAAGATCCATGGCTATAAACTCCCTAAAAGTCCCGAAAGCATTAACAGATTGCACTGCACACACAGCCAATAGGGCGTTTAGTCTCAGTGCGCCAAGATGCTGGAACGCATTACCTCCAGATATCCGGGCTATTAAGAGCCTAACACAGTTTAGGAAAGCCCTCAAATTCCACCTTTTCAATAAGTACCTCATAGAGCCCAACGGCACCCCATTGAGACCAGAGATGCAATCCGCTAAGCAAATATATGGTTTCCCAACAACATGCCAAGAAAAATACTCTAACCCTTAGAAGTGCATATGTTTCTATGAAATTCATGTTCATATAACTCTATGTAGCAAGATTTGTAAATAGTTTACCCCTGTTGTCCAAGTTATTTGCCCTGTTATCTGTAAACTCATACGTGTTAATTGTACTGAGCATTTTTGTTCCATGTAAACCGCGCTGATGCTGAATAGTGCGGTATATAAGAGACTGTAAATAAATAAATAAATAAATAAATTGTGAGCTGTGACATGGCCCTCCAGAGAAAGGTTCTTACTCTGATAGGCGAAGGAAATACACTGAGCAATCCAGTTAGATAGTGTTCTCTTGAAGACTGGAAGTCCCAAATGAGAAGGATCAAAAGCAACAAAGAGTTGAGAGGACTTTCTATGTTGCTGTGTTCTTTGTAAGTAAAAAGCTAGAGCTCTTTTACAGTCCAAGGTATGAAGATTCCTTTCTGCATTTGATGTATGAAGTCCTGGAAAAAAGAAAGCTAGGTAGACCTCTTGGTTCAGAGGAAAAGGCGAGACCACCTTAGGCATAAAGTGTGGATGAGTCCTAAGGACTACCTTGTCATGACGGAACCTTATATAAGGTGGATTAGCTACTAGCGCTTGCAACTCACTAATGCGACGTGCTGATATGACTGCATTGAGAAAGATAAAATTCCTTTCTTGGAAGGTTAAGGAGGTGGTAGCTAAAGGTTCGAAAGGTGGCTTCATGAGCTGCCCAAGAACCAGGTTTAAGTCCCTTGCCACCGGAGGTAGTCTAATGGGAGGCTTAGTTAGAAGGAGGCCTCTCATAAATCTTGCTATAAGAGGATGAGAGGAAATAGGCTGTCCATTTAGAGGTTTAAGAGAAGCTGCAATAGCACTCAAATGGACTCTTACTGAATTTGTCTTAAGGCCTGCATTAGATAAATGGAGGAGATACTCCAGCAAAGATTCCAGAGGTATTGCAAGGGGGTTAAGACCCTTTTACGAACACCAAATAGTAAACCTTTTCCACTTGAAAGCATAAGAGCGTCTAGTGGAAGGTTTTCTGGAAGCATAAAGAACATCTTTCACTTGATGAGAAAGATTAAGATCTTGGAGATCTAGCATGGAAAGACTCAACAGCGCTGTCCTGGATGGCTTGGTGGAATCAAGTGTGCATCTATAGTAAATACGAGAAAGCCTATGACAAATTTGTTAGATCCAGAGGTGGACAATGTGCTGCGTATAAATGGGCTGCACTGGATGCTTTCGTGGGGATGACAGTAGTGTCCACTGATCCTTGAAGGGCTTGCAAGTTCGCTGACAGGTGCGGGGAAGGGGTGCGGGATACATATGGTTATTATTGTTATCGTTATTGGAGGTTGTTTTTGTGTGTGTATGTGTGTTTTAAAATGCAAAATAAATTAATAAAAAAAAAAAAAAGATCTTGGAGATCTAGGCCTTCAGCAACCAAGGCCTGAGATGCAGAGACTGGGGATTGGGATGCCATAACATTCTGTTTTCCTGAGATAGGAGATCTGAAGCAGACCCTAACTCCAGGGAGGGAGCTTGAGAGAGATGTAGAAGCAGAGGGTACCACACTTGCCGTGGCCAATGTGGTGCTATAAGAATCATGTGGCCTCTCTCTCTCTGAAGCTTGAAGAGGGTTTTGGGAATTAGGGGAATGGGTGGAAAGGCATACAGTAAGTCTTGACCCCAGTAAAGGAGGAAAGCATCCCTGGCCTGATCCCCTGAGCCGGAATTCTGGAACAGAACCGGGGAAGTTTGGCATTCCATGTACTTGCAAAGAGGTCTATGTCCGGGGTTCCCCAAAGTTGAAATATCCTGGTCACCTGGTCTGCATGCAGAGACCACTCGTGTGGAAGCAGAACTCGACTGAGTCTGTCCGCCCAAGAGTTTTGAATGCCTGGAAGATATACTGCCAGCAGATGAATCTGATGCTATCTGGCGAGGGCCCATAGTCACAAAGCTTCGTTGCAAAGCGACAGAGAGCCCGTTCCCCCCTGCTTGTTCACACAGAACATGGCTACTTGATTGTCCGTATGAATGAGGACTGTCTTGTAGCTGAGTAGGGAGTGGAACACTCGCAGAGCCAGGAAAATTGCTCTGAATTCCAAGAGATTGATATGTAGACAACTCTCTTGCGGAGACCAGGTGCCCTGGGTGGAGAAGTCTTGCAGATGAGCTCCCCAACCCTTTGGAGAAGCATCTGTTGTGAGAGTTGCTTGGGGTAAGGCTTGTTGAAAGGGGGACCCCAGCAACAGGTTTTGAGTGGACCTCCACCATTGGAGGGACAAAATGAGGCGACTTGTGTTTGCTATTTTGTCTGACAGGCACCCTGATGCCTGGGTCCATTGGATGGATAAAGTCCACTGAGCTGCCCTCATGTGGAGGCGAGCATATGGAACCACATGCACGGTGGATGCCATGTGGCCTAGTAATTGCAACATTTCTCGAGCAGTTAGATGAGGCTTTAGCACTGCTTGAGAAGCTAACTGCACCAAGCGAAGGCAACGGGCCTGGGGAAGATAGGCTCTTGCCCTTGTGGCATCCAGGAAAGCTCCTATGAACTCTAAAGACTGAGTGGGAGTTAGACTGGATTTTGGGATGTTTATTACCAGCCCTAAATACTGAAGGATACGCATTGTGCAGGATAGAGAAGTCTTGGCCTCTGACTGTGTTGGAGCTCGAATGAGTCAGTCGTCCAAGTAAGGGAAGACGAATATTCCTAGAGTGCGGAGAAATGCTGCTACCACAACCATGCATTTCATGAACACCCTTGGTGCTGAAGCCAGACCAAAAGGAAGTACCCTGTATTGGTAGTGATTTCCTTGAAAAAGGAACCGAAGGAACCTTCTGTGGGTTGGATGGATGAGGACATGGGTGTACGCATCCTTGAGATCTAGAGAACAAAGCCAATCCTGACTCTGAAGGTATGGTAGCAGAGCTCCGAGAGAAATCATCTTGAATTTCTCCTTGACAAGGAATTTGTTCAATTCTCTGAGATCTAAGATAGGTCTGTATCCCCTTGTTTTCTTTGGAATAAGAAAATAAGGGGAATAGTATCCTATGCCCTGTTGATGCAGAGGTACTTCTTCTATTGCCCCTTGGGCAAGAAGGATGGCAATCTCCTGACCTAACAGGTTGATGAGAGAGGTCGGAGAATTGAACTACTTCACTATTGTGTGAGGGGGCATGCTTGAAAAATGAAGTTTGTACCTCTCCTTTATGATGGAGAGTGTCCAATGCTCTGCTGTTATTTGCCCCCATCTGGGTGCAAAATGACATAACCTTCCTGGAATGGTGGACGGTTCTGGTCCCTCCAGAACCAGAAAGGCTAAGTTCTCTAGCTGAAAGTCAAAGGCCCTGAGGAGACTGGGGCTGCTGGGCCGGTGGAGGCCTAGCAGCCTTTGCTTTCTTCTGTTTGGGTGGTTGCTGACATTTGCTTGAAAACTGACTTGCAGAAGATGCCTGCTGACCATAACCAGGATAAAACCTTTTCTTTTTAGAAAAATATGTTTTCTTGAACAACTTTCTAACAGGATCAGCAGTGGACTTGGATAGTCTATCCAAAGTGGAATTTTCAGCATCCATTTCATTGGCTTTTTCCTGCCAATCTTTACCAAACAGGTTCTCACCAGTACAAGGGATATTTCCCAATTTATCTTGTACTCAGAGCTCTAAATCAGATGCCTGGATCCAAGCAATTCTATGTGCACTTATGGCGATAGCCGAGGTTCTGCTTATACACTCAAAGCAGTCAAAGGCTGCACGGTTGGAGAATTTAGAAACATCTTGGGCATGTTTGACCCAAGTGAGAAAGTCCGGTCTTTTATCCTCAGACATGGAAGGACTTAAAATCTGTAAATTATCTGTGACCTCCTTTAGGAACATTCCCATGTAGAGACTATAGGAACTGATTCTTGCAGCAAGCATGGAAGCTTGGAAGACTCTACGTCCAAAAGCATCCAGGGTTCTGCACTCAAGTCCTGGAGGATTAGAGGCATGTCTTTTTGCACTTCTGATCCTTCTCATAGTTGACTCCACCACAATAGAGTGGTGAGGAAGCTGAGTCTTATGGAACCCAGGACAAGGAGTGCCTCGATACATAGTATCCAATCTACGAGAATGAGGAGAGGTGGTAAGAGGTGTTTCCCACATGCTCAACATGAGATCATGTAGAATCTCATGAATGGGTAAGGTAGCTGCCTCCTTAGGAGTTTTGGGATATTGTAAAATTTCCAACTCCTTGGCCCTTGGCTCTGTTTCAGGGGCCACAGTAATGGACAGGCCCCGAGCCACCTCCCTGATGAAGTCTTGGAAGGACATGTCCTCTGGAGGACACATCCTGCGTTTAGGGGAGGACGACTCCTCTGGAAGAAGCATCACTGCATCGACAGAACTTTCAGAATCCTCAGATTCTTCTGAGGACTCGAAGTATCGTCTGTCCGGATGCTCCTGCAGAGCCCGATAACCGTACCGACTAAGGTCGGTACCGGGAATAACCGGTACCAGAGGGCATCGGAGGACAGGGTACCGGCAGAGCAGACACCGATGCCGATGCTATCGGTACTGGTACCGGTGCCGGTACCGGTGGAGTTGTCTGTCGCGGTACCAAGGGCGTCAATGCTGCAAGGAAAGCCGCCAGACTGCGTTCCATAGTCAGAACTCTCTGGTCTATGGACGACGCCAATGCCTGGATGTCGGTACCGGTGGAGACCACCGGTACCCCAGAGCATGGCACCAGGAGATCTGTCGAGGCTGAGCCATCGAGAATATCCTGGAACCCAGATAATGCTTTGGAAGCTGAAGCCTCCCGCCGGGGTAATTTTGCCGGTGCAGAATCCTCGAGGGCAACGCCAGAGGCATCTCAATGCTTAGAAGGAGAGCTACCCTTCGAGGACCGGCTGGATTTATGTTTAGTTACCTGAGATCCACGGGAGGAAGAAGAAGCCCTGGAAGACGTTGATGCCACCGAAGCCGCATCAGAGGGAAACAGGGTACTGAGCTTGGCAGCTCGGTTCTGCCGACCTCTTTTAGACATCATGGCACAGGACACACAATCCGTGATGGAGTGGTCAGGACCTAAACATTTTAAACACCATTCATGGGTGTCGGTGACGGAAATGGTACCGCCACACTTGGTGCACTTTTTAAAACCTGAAGCAGGTTTTTCCATGTTAAGGAAAAGTTTTTTGGGCCTAAGGCCCAAAAAAGGCACGTGCACCTGAAGAAAAGGAAAAGAGAAATTTTTTTTTTTTTTTTTTACAGAAATAAGAAAAGAAAGACCGGCGGTACCGGTAGAACGTTGAAGAAGGCAGACGCGACCACAAAAAGAAAGAAAGAAAAAAGAAATTCTTCTGCGGTGACAGGAACACGACCTGCTGGCTCCGCAGAAAAAGAAGAAATGGAGAGAGGCAGTTGGGAAAGGTGGGAAGGCAACACGCAGGCGCTGTGGGATGCTCCCAAAAGCTTTCTGATTGGACGCTGGGGAGCATTCCCACGCGGGCTCCGTCGGTACCGACGATACCCATATGTGATGACTACATTCCTGCTTGTTCCTGGAGATATATATTTATGCTGCTTCTGTGAACTGCAGCCCTCTCATCTGTGAGCTTAAAAAACAAAAAGGCAGCTCATGGGTAGGGCCACCAGCACTGCAGGCAAAATTTTTGAGTGTCTGTAGAAGACATGGTCCTGAGCTACTGGGTGCACTTCTTAAACCTGTTGGCCAGATTTTTTGACAGATCACTCTGTAAAATAACCACAGTGAAATCAAATGACACGATACTGATGAAGAAAAATATACTGTGACTGGATTGTCTGAGATCTAACCATGGCCTATAGCAGCACCATGAGAAAAAGAAAGGAAACCTTAACACCCAAAGGAAACCTCACTAAACTAAATGAGGAAAAATAAGGGAAAAACATTCTGCAATGTCAGTGGCAGGACAGAAGAACTACACTGAAAAAGTGAATAAATCACGTAAAGTAGTTAGGTGAATACCGTGGATGAACAATACAAAAGTCTTCTGTGAGGCTCCATGGAAAACTAGACAGAGGAGATGAGACACAGCAGAGGCAAATGGGAGTACACACACATGTACAGAGAGACTGTTCTAGAAGCTTCTAGCCAGAGCTTGGAGAAGTTCCAGCAAGGGGCTCCACTGATGAGACCCCTATGTGAGCACTTATACTGCTTGTCTGCAGAGAAAGCATAGTTACTCACCTGTAACAGGTGTTCTCCAGGGACAGCAGGAATCAGTCCTCACATATAGGTGATGGTGGTGCAGATGGAGCCCTTGAGGAAGCATCTCACCAGCTTTCAAAGAAAGCCTTTGGGATATGCCACTACGCATGCATGGTCCTCTTCCCGCCCAAGTGTGCCATCTTGCCTCAGTCAGATAACATAGATAAAGATGGCAAAAAGGATAGAAAAGCAACTACACGGGAAAGAGGAAGGGTTGTGAGGACTGATTCCTGCTGTCCCCTGAGAACACCTGTTACAGGTGAGTAACTATGCTTTCTCCGTGAACAAGCAGCAAGTAGGTCCTCACATATGGGACTCCCTAGCTAAAGACTACTGAAAGCCCATAGAAAAACACGAATGCCCCCTAGGGGAGCAGTGAGCAGCAGTAATTTAGTCCAATGATACAGTCTCCAGAAGGGCCCGTGTGTCTAGTGTGGGAACCAACACTCTGTTAGCCTGAGCACAGAAGGGTCGGAGGGTAGGAGTTCCCTAAACCCCAAACAGATTACGGAGCACGGCCTGGCTGAAGGCGCTATCCCATTGGGACTCCCTCTTCAGGCAATAATGAGCTGCGAAGGTATGGACTGAAGACCAGGTGGCAGCCCTGCAGATGTGTGTCATCGGGACGGAACTCAGACTTGCAACAGAGGCTGCCATGGCCCTGATGTTGTGTGCTGTGAACCCGGCACTCCAGCGAGAGCCCAGCTTGTTCATAGGCGAGGTCAATGCAGTCTTCCACCCAGTTGGTCTGCTTGGTCACCACTTCTCCCAGCCAACTGGGAGAAAAGGTGTGAAGCTTTGGGGTGGCCCTGAGTATGTAGAAGGTAGAAGGACAGGGCCCTCTTACAATCCAGAGTATGGAGGACGACCTCCATCCTGCTAGCATTAGGCCGCGGAAAGAAGATGGGGAGCACCAGCTCTTCACTGAGGCAGAATGAGATACCACCTTCGGGAGGAATTTGGGGTGTGTGCGGAGCCCGAGCCTGTTTTTATAGAACCTGGTATAGGGCAGCTCTGCCATGAATGCTGGAGCTCGCTGACCCTGTGAGCGGATGTGAGTGCCAACAGAGAGATGACTTTCCATGAAAGATACCTCAAGTGGCAGCTAGCCAGGGGCTCAAATGGAGGCCCAGTAAGCTGCGCTAGCACCACAATGGGGTCCCAATCTTTTGCTGGTGGGCAGATGGGGGGCTCAGACAACAGAAAACCCCACAGGAAGCGGGTAACAAGAGACTGCACTGAGAGGGGCTTGACCTCGAAAGGATGGTGGTGTGCCGCAACAGCACTCAGGTGTACCCCGACGAATTAAATTTGAGCCTGGATTGTGACAAATGAAGTAGGTATTACAGCACCAGCTGTACCGAGCACGAGAATGGGTTCGCCTGTCACTCCGCAGACCACAATGAAAACGTGCAGCACTTAAAGGCGCAGGCTCGTCTGGTGGAGGTCTTACGGAGGCCGAAAGGACCTCCTTCACCTCCCCCAAGAGGTTGAAAGGGGCCAAGACTACCCTATCAGCAGCCAAGCTGTCAGACACAGGGACCCCAGATTGGGGTGCAGGAGAGAGCCCTCCTCCTGGGACAATAACTCCGAGGCACTCCCCAGGGGGATAGGGGCCTCCGCCATCAAGCAGAAGAAACCATGGTTGTCTGGGACACCATAGAGCCACCAGGATCAGTGATGCCCTGTCACGAAGAGCCCTGAAGGGGACCTTGGCAATCAATAGCATCGGCGGGAATGCATACAAAAGACCCTCTGACCACGGGATGAGGAAGGCATCCGCTGCCCCTTAAGAAGGGTGGGGCTGCTGGGAGCAGAAGCGGGGCAACTGGGACTTGTCTGGGCTGACAAAGAGATCCACTAGATGGGTCCCCCAAAGTCAGAAGAGCCGAATGGCCACTCTGGGGTCCAGCCGCCACTCGTGTGGATAGAGGACCCTACTCAGTCTGTCCGTGAAGGTGTTGTCCTGTCCAGGCAGATACACCACTCGCAGGAGCATCCCTTGGCGGATCACATAGGAGCAGAGATGGTGCAAGACCCCATGCCCCCTTGTTTGTTTACATAGAACATTGCCACTTGATCGTTCGTTTGGAACACTGACTGGTGCTGCAGACAGTGGTAGAAGGCCCAGAGAGCCAAGTGCATGGCCCAGAGATCCAGAAGGCTGATCTGCTGTTGGGCTTTCCACCTTGAATCAAAACTGCCCTGAATGCAGAATTCCTCACAATGTGCGCCCCAGCCCAGCAAGAAGGCATCCATAGTGAATACCCTCTGGGTGATGGGGGTCTGAAAAGGCATCCCCGCTCGAAAGTGCTGTGTGTTCTGCCACCAGTTCAGGGACTGCCAGATGGCGGGTTAATGAGACTCTGACTCGCAGTCGGCCAGTGGCCTGTGTCCACTGGGCATGGAAGCACCACTGGGCCACCCTCATATGAATATTGACATCTGTGGTGACACAGATCATGGAGGTCATGTGGCCAAGTAGGCACAGCAGGAGGTGAGCGGACAGAGAGGTTCGGTGCTGAACATCTGTGGCCAGTGCCCTGAGATGGATGGCACTGACCAGGGGGAGAAAGGCTCTGGTCTGAACTGTGTCCAACCTTGCCCCGTTGAACTCCAGACACTATGTCAGAAGGAGGTGAGACTTGGGGCGGTTCATCCAGATGTTGCAGGACATATATGATGTGGGCCGTGGCCTGCTGTACTTCAGTGGCAGTGTCTTCCTTTATGAGCCAGTTGTCCAGGAAGAGAAAGACAAAGGCCCCCTGGAGCGGATTTAGGCAGCGACTACCACCAGGAATTTCGTGAAGACTCTGGGGGGCAGAGGCCAGGCTGAAGGGTAGTACCCTGTACTGATAGTGGCTGTCCCCCCACCATGAATCTGAGATACTGCCTGTGGGTGGGATGAATGAGGATGAGAGTATAGGCATCCTTCAGATCCAAGGAGCATAGCCAGTCTCCCTGCTGGAGGTAAGGCAGCAATGTTCCAAGGGAGAGCATCTTGAACTTCTCCTTCACCAGGAACCTGTTCAAGTCCCACAGCTCTATGACTGGCCTTAGGACCTCTGTTCTTTTTGGCATGAGGAAGTACCGGGAGTAGAACCCTTGGCCCCCTTGAGGAGACCCGTGAGTTCCTGCAGTAGTAGATCCCAGTGAAGGGCGCCCTGGGGGGGTTCTCCTGGGAAGAAAGGGGGGAGGCGTCTCAATCAGGTGAAGGAAGTAGCACTCCTTAACCACTTGGGACTGCCCAAGTGTTGATGATAACGGCTGGCCACCAATGGGAAAAGTGGATCATATGTCCCCCTGTGGGCTGCTGACCTCCTAGGGGGTGGGGAGACTATGTCCAAGGAGTGAAAAACTCCCGACAGTCTAGCCTGGACATGTGCCTAGGGCTTGGGAGCATTCTGCTTATAAGGGCCATACTCATGTCCCTTAGCCTGCTGACTATGCTAGGGAGGCTTGATACTGCGGGTATTTTCTGTAAGTAGCTCCCTTCCTCGAGTAATGGAGCTTTCTACTCAAACCCTTCCGTTGGGAGAAGGTAGCAGTCTTCTAGGAAAGCCTGGTCCTCGTCATGAACTCGGTCTCCAACTCTGCAGCCTTATTGGTTATGGGTTTGCCAAAGAGATTCTCTTCCTGGCAGAGGACATCGAACAATTTGTCCTGAATCCATTGCTCCAGGTTGGAAGACTGGAGCTAAGCCCGGCATTGGGCACTAATGCCCACCATGGCTACTCTAGCTGCCGACTCGAAGCCATTATAGGCTGCTTGAATCATACTCTTGGAGCACTCAAGGACAGATTTAGCCATGCTCTGGAACTGCTGTAGGGGCTCCTCAGAAAGACTAGCCGAGAACCCGGCAAGTTCCTTCGCCAGGTCCCTCAGGTATATGCCCATGTACAGCTGGTATGCCTGGATCTGGCTGATGAGCATCGAGCCCTGGTAGCACTTCCTACCGAGGGCATCCAGGGTGCGGGCCTCCCTACCCAGGGGCACCGAGGAGTGTCTCTTCTGGCTCTTGAGCCGACGCATGGCCGACTCCACCACCATGGAGTTATGCGGTAGCTGTGCTTTCTGGAAGCCCAGGCTCTGGCAGACTCGATACATCGAATCAAGCCATCAGCTCACGATGGGCACCAATGCCAGTGTTTCCCACATGCAGAGAAGCAGCCATTCCACGTTGGATGGGATAGGCATTGTCAGTGCTTCCCTCGGCAGGGCCTCATACTGGAGGATCTTGAGCTCCTCTGTGCGAGCGTCAACCTCAGACTCAGTAGCGAATGCCAATGCCTTCGACATGTCCTGTATGAAACTAAGGAAAGCCATGTCCTTGGCAGGGATTTGTGTCAAGTCTCTGAGGGAGATGAATCCAAGGGTACGTCGTGGTGGCGACGGGTGTCTGAGGAATCTTCGTCCTCTGTCTATCAGTCCGAATAGTCAGTGGAAGAGTCAAGGGAGGGCCAGGCTGGATGATCTGGCTCTAAGCCTGGTCAGGTCCCTAGCAGGCTCCCCGGCCGAAGCCTTGGGCACTCGCCGCAGAGGACATCGGTCTCGTGGAATGGGACTGGGATCGAAACAGCTATCGAGGATTGACTCAAGACTGTATGCTCTCAAGTACTGGCTCGATGTCTGGGGATGTCCTCAATGTTGAGGGCCCGGTGATCTGGGCAGATGACTCGGCGGAGATGGGTATCAGAGTCCGTTGCTGAGCAATGAAGGCAGACAAGTTGCCCTCCAAGGTCGCCATCCTGGTCACCAGTCCATAAGGCTCCACAGCCATCGATGCGGGCACTAAGGGACTCGGGCCTGGCACTGGTACCGCTGAAGGGGAGTCTTAATGAGGATGGCCTCGGGGGTATGAGGCCAATCACCTTAGGATTCTTTTAGGGTGACCTTGGTAGGCCATTCCTGCTCCACGCCCTCAGACGAGCAGCGTAGACTGCAGGATCTGGCTCGGGACCCACCTTCCCGGATCCATCCACAGACGTGGCCCTTGAGGGTTTCTTTTTCTTCTTGTGTTCCTCGACTAGGGAGCCCTACTCTGAGGGCCAGCGGCCTCACTTGGGACCAGCAGAGTCACCACGGGAATCTGAGGCCTCAGAGGGGGCCCTTGGAAAGTGGTATTACTGGCGACTCCAGGAAGAACTTGCCGTACTGCTGCTCACGGCTCTTGAGGGCCTTGGATGACATTTTCCTGCACAAGCTACAGTCCGCCGAGTCATGGTCTGGCCCAAGGCAACAGAAGCAAAAGTCATGCGTGTCAATGAGGGACATGACCCTCGAGCACTGATCACACTTCTTGAAGCCACTGGAGGCCAAGGGGGGAAAAATGGTCCCAGCTAGGTCGAAGACCTGAGACTCTGCCAGTGGTAAAAAAAAAAACGCAAATCGCACTAAGGAAAAAAGAAAAATATTTAAACGGATCCGAGATGTGAAGCTGAGATAATGCGCTTGGGGGCGGGAAGAGTACCTGTGCAAGAACAGTGAAGAGTAAAAAACAAATTTTTTAAAACCTACCACTTTTTCCAGGGGAAACAGACATACGTCTGATGAACTCCACGGGAAAAAGAAACTGAAGCAAGATGGCAGCCTTGGGCAAGAAGCTGACCACACATGCGTGGTAGCATCTCCCAAAGGCTTTCTTTGAAAACTGGGGAGATGCTTTTGCCAGGGCTCCGTTGGCGCAGACGTCACCCATATGTGAGAACTGACTTCCTGCTTGTTCCTGGAGAATTATTTTTATTGCCTAAAACAGAAGTTCATAATCTTTTTAGTTGTGAAGATCCCTTAACCTCAAATGTAAAGGACCCCACACATTCCTCTGTACCATTCTTCCTAGACCACTTCCTCTCCTACCAATCCTGTCCACATTAGCCCTCTTTACCTCCCTTTCCTATCTTCACCTGTCTCTCTCTTTCTAGCCAGTCCCCACCACTTTCGGTATCCCTCTTTCCCTGCCCTTCAATCCTCCCCCCCCCCCAGCCAAATCTCCACCGGCTTCTATCTCTTTTTCTCTTTTCTGTGTTTTGCAGACCCCCTGTAATCCTCAGGGCTTCATGGACCACAGGCTAGAAACCAATGGCTTAGAACTTTCACAATTTCTAAATTTGATTTCCTTCTTGCACTTAATCTACTCATTCACTAGCACAAGTTTCACAAGATCTTAAATAATAAGACAAATACACATAAATGACTGGTTAAAGAATGCACCTAAATATCATAGACCACAGAAGGAATGAAAGGCTGAAATGTGAGTCCGCAGTTACAACTGGATCAGGATCTACTGCTTTGTTTCAGGCTGATGTTTATTAAATCAATGGCATTTCGAAAGTTACACATTTTTTAAAGTTTTACTTTAATTCCAGTAGGGAGCTTCTAATTATGCCCTTCAGGGATGAATATGTTTTGCAAAGGCTCAGACAGATTTAAAGTCCTTTGGTTTTGTTTCAGGTCAGCTAACACGCTGAGCATCACTTGTCAAAAACTGACCATTCTTTTGGTCATTAACAGTTACATATTTGTTACACTTCAGAATTAACTAAACTCAGATATGTTGAAAGATATGATCATTGTGCTTACACTCAAGAGTAGATTCCACTATCGATTCAAACACTGCTCAGCCAATGCTCTGAAGATTAACAAGCAAGAGGCCTGCGTCCAAATTCTCAGTTCAGACTCCTGCTCTCCACACTGACCAGGCTTAGGCTTGCTGCTTTAGTGGTACACTGAGCCTTTGGGGGAAGGCTGAACAAAGCACTGCTCTTACAGTGACACTTTGCGGACAGTCAAACAGCAACACTGGAAGCAGCAAACAGCAAAGAATAAAATGCATGTTCACTCAAGCCACAAAAGCAAGACAAGCAGTTCTTTGCTTTCTAACTAAAGTGTTTTGTTATGTTAACATGCCTTTGTGGGTTACATATCTTCATTTCCGCACGATAGAAAACAAATTTGTCATATTGGAAGTCAACATTTTTCACAGAAGAAAAGTTTATCTACAATGTATTAGCTGAATAAGGATTGTAAAAAAAAGTCTTAATTCATACTTTGAAAGCATAAACCAAAGAACTTAAAAAAAGATCCCATTTAGCAATTGCAGGCAAAATGTCATTTCTATGTTGACCAAAAAGCAAAGGTGTTTAAAATGTATCAAATTAACAGAAGACAGCAACATATGTAATGGCAGTTTAGTCCATCCACTCTGAATTACAATGTTTAATACTTGACTGTAATGTCCAAATTCTGAAGATAAATTTGCTGTCAAAAATGTAAAGGTTAATACAGGTCAAATAAATACATCATATCTTTTTTTGGCATAATAAAGCATAGTTACAAACCTGTAATAGGTGTTCTCCAGGGACAGCAAGAATCAGTCCTCACTTATGGGTGACATCGGCACCGACGGAGCCCACGTGGAGCAATTCCCCAGCTTTCAAAGAAAGCCTCTGGGATTGCTGTCACGCATGAGTGGTCCTTTTCCAGCCCAAAGGTACCATCTTGCTCAGTCAGGTCTCATAGCTAGAGCCCTACTATGCAGATGGCAAGGGAAGGACAAAAATAGCAACTCTTCAGGGGAGGTGGGAGGGTAGTGAGGACTGATTCCTGCTGTCCCTGGAAAACACAAGTTACAGGTGAGTCACCACGCTTTCTCCAGGAACAAGCAGGAAGTCAGTCCTCATTTATGGGATTCCCCAGCTACAGGCTACTGAACCTGTAACCCAAAAACGCCTCTGCGAGGTTGTGAGCAGAAGTCGATGCCTGAAGGAGCCCGAGTCTTTGAGTCCCCGGGGTGAAGCTCTCGGTAGCCGTCGAAGAAGGGTCGGAGAGCAGGAGATGCTTATACCCCGAACACATTATGGAGTACAGCCTGGCCAAAGGCGCTTTCCCGGCGGGATGCCCCCTCCAGGCAGTAATGCAAAGCGAACGTGCTCACTGAAGATCAAGTCGCAGTCTAGCAGATGTCCGTTAGGGGCACTGAGCACAGCGAGGCCACAGAAGCCGCCTTGGACCGGACGCAGTGTGCGGTGACCCGTCGATTCAGCGGGGCGCCTGCCTTTGCTTGGGTAAAAGCGATGCAGTCCGCCACCCAGATGGAGAGGGTGCCCTTGGTGACTGCCTGCCCCAGGCAGTTGGGATCATAGGTAACAAAGAGCCGATCAGACTTGCAATGAACCTGGGTGTACTGCAGGTAGAAGGCAAGAGCCCTCTTGCAGTCAAGAGTATGTAAGACTGCCGATGCCCAGTCGGCATGAGGTCTCGGGAAGAAGGTCGGCAAGACTATCTCCTGATTGAGATGAAAGTCCAAGACAACCTTCGGGAGGAACATGGGGTGGGTGCGGAGGACCGCCCTGTTCCCATAGAAGCTGGTGCAGGGAGCCTCAGCCAAGAGGGCCAGGAGTTGCTGACTCGCCGAGCCCATAGCCACCAGGAAGATGACCTTCTAGGATAGGTTCCCGTGAGCATGTCATCAACGGTTCGAAAGGAGGCTGTGTAAGCTACATGAGCACGACTTTCAGGTCCCACTTCGCCAGAGGAGGCCAGATGGGAGGCTTGGAAAGTAAGAGGCCCCGCATGAAGTGACACCCCAGGGGCTGCCCCGGGAGGGGTTTAACCTCGATGGGGAGGTGGTTAGCCGAGATTGTGCTCTGGTGTACCCTGACTGAGGTGGATTTCAGCCCCTCCTTTGAGAGGTTGAAGAAAGTAATGGAGAACATCCTGGAGAGAGCAGGAGAACAGATCAATCAGGAGCTCAGAGCACCAGATCGAGAAACGCCGTCACTTCAAGGCAAAGGCTTGCCTCATCGAGTCCTTCCTTGACGCGAGGAGGATCTCCTCAACCTCCCCCAGTGTGCAGCGGGGCAAAGGAGACCCATTCAGCCACCAGGCTCTAAGGGATACCAAGGCCAGGTTCAGGTGGAGCACCCATCCCTCCTCCTGCGTCAGCTGGCCCAGGGCTTAGCCTAGGGGGGGACTGGAGGCTCAGATGAGAGCCAGAGCAGAAGCGGGAACCACGGTTGTCGAGGCCACAAAGGAGCCACGAGAATCATGAAAGCTCGCTCCCACTGGACCTTGTGCAGGGTTCTCGCGATGAGAGGAGTGGGGGGAAAGGCATAAAGGAGCACGGAAGCCCACCCTGCTCGGATGTGGAAACGGTCTACAGAATCGGGGGGGGGGGGGGGGAGCTGCACGTTCACCAGAATGGCGAACAGGTCAATGGACGGAGTCTCCCACCGATGGAATAGAAGACTGGCCACCTCTGGGTCCAGGCGCCACTCGTGTGGGCGGACGACCCTGCTGAGTTTGTCCACGAGGACATTCTCCTGGCCTGGGAGATAGACAGCTTTGAGGGTTATGCCCTGGTGGATGGCAAAGGAGGACCGCCTCCTATCAGAGGGGGCAAGAAACTGTTCCCCCTTCCTTGTTTATGTAGAACATAGCTACTCTGTTGTCGGCTTGCACCAGCACTGACTTTCCCCTCAAGTGGTATTCGAAGGCCCTCAGGGCCCACCGAACTGTCTGAAGCTCGAGCAGATTGATCTGCTACTGAGCTTCTTCGGGCGACCACTGACCCTGGGTTTGTAGATCGCCGCAGTGGGCTCCCACAACCCAGCAGAGAGGTGTCCGTCGTCAGGGCGAGCTCGTGCTGCAGGCCTGGAAGGGCATTCCTTGAAGAAGGCTTCGAGGATCCTGCCACCAATCCAGGGAAGTGTAAAGGCTGCGGGAGATCCAGACAGGGTCCCGTAGGCGACCGGAGGCCTGGCTCCATTGTGCCCTGAGGCACCACTGAGCCGTCCGCATGTGAATGCAGGTGTGGGGAACAACGTGAATGGTGGAGGCCATGTGCCCCAGAAGGCGCAACATGGCTCGCGCCGGAATCCGAGCCCGGCCTTGGACCTTGGCCGCCAGGGCGCGGAGATGATCCACACAATCCCGGGGCAGGAAGGCGATCGCCCACTCCGTGTCGATGAGTGCGCCGATGAACTCCAGGGCCTGCACCAGTTTGAGGTGGGATGTGGAGTATTGACCAGGAAGTAGAGGTGTTCGAGGAGGAAGTTCGTGCACGAGGCCGCAAGGTGGGCTTCCTCAGTTGATGCCCCCTGTGAGAAGCCAGTCGTCTAGATAAGGAAAACAGGTATGCCCTGCCGCCGGAGATAGGCGGTGGCCGCGGAAAGACACTAGGTGAAGACCCACAGGGCAGACGTGAGCCGGAAGGGGAGCACCCTGTATTGGTAGTGCTCTCCCTGCACCCTGAAGGGCAGGTACTGCCTGTGCTGGAGGTGGACCAGAATTGTGGGCGTAAGCATCCCTGAGGTCCAAGGAGCATAGCCAATCGCCCTGCTGGAGGAAGGGCAGCAGGACACCAAGCAATAGCATTTTGAACTTCTCCCACAACAGAAACTTGTTTAGGTTCCTGAGATCGAGGATGGGGAGCAGGCCCCCTGTCTTCTTCAGAACGAGGAAGTATCAGGAGTAGAACCTTCAGCCTCCGAGGTGCGGCAGTACCCTTTTGAGCTGGCCGAGGAGGTTGGTCAGCTCCTGTTGCAAACAAGCTTGGTGCGAGGGAAGCCGAGAAGGCTCTGCTGGGGAGAAGGGAGGCTCTCCAGATGAAGACGGTAACCCAGGTGTCCAACGTGATCGATGCCCATTGGGGCACGAAAAGGGACAGGCACCCCCACACAGGCGGAAACCCTTCCAGGGGGTGAGAGGCTATGCTATTGGCGTCAAAACCCCTGTGCGGGTTGAGGTGGCACCAGTGGTTGGGCTTTAGGCTCCTTAGGTTTACAATGGCCATGCGCACCCCCCTTACACTGCATGCTGATGGGCAGTGCAGGGCTGGGTGGGAAGGGTGGATATCCCCAGTAGGGGAGCCCCTTTCTCTGGAAGAATGACTTTTTGGCTGGCTGTTTCTTACTTGGGAGAGAAGAGGTCTTACACGAGAGGTGGGTTCGAGTTACGAACTCCGTTTCAATTTTGGCAGCCTTATCCTCCATAGGCATGCCGAACAGTTGTTCACCTAGGCTGCGGACATCCAGGAGTTTCTCCTGGACCCATTTCTCCAGGTCAGAAGACTGGAGCCATGCCTGACGCCGGGACCAGATGCCAGACGCGGCTACTCAGGTGAAGTTTCAAACCCGTTGAACGCGGCGCGGGAGAGGTACTTCGAGCAGTCCATGACTGACCTCAGGAGGGTCTGGAACCTGAGAAGGTGTTCACCCCCAAGACTTGCGGAAAATACGCCGAGCTCTTTGGCAAAGTCGCACAGGAACATGCCCATGTACAGTTGATAGGCCTGAATATGGCAAGTCAGCATAGACCCTTGATAGGCCTTGCATCCCAGGGTGTCGAGAGCCCTGGACTCCCTGCCCAGCAGGACCGAAGAATGTGATTTCGGGCTCTTTTGCTTCTGTGTCGCCGATTCCACTACCATGGAGGTGGGTGGCAGCTGGGTCTTTCGGAACCCCGGGCCGCCATGGACTCTATACATGGCATTAAGGTGTTTGCTTACATTGGGGACTGAGGCAGGCGCCTCCCACATGCGGAGGAGCAGCCGGGACAGAATGGGAGGTAATGGGACCGTAAGAGACTCCTGGGGCAGGGACTCATACTGTAAGATAACAAGTTCCTCTGCCCTCGGTTCTTCCTCAGCCTGTGTGGCTAGCTTGAGGGCCCTTGCCATGTCCCGCATGAACACCAGGAAGGACATGTCCTTGGGAGGTGAACGCCTCTGGGAGGTGGGTGGGGACGGGTCCGAAGGAAGGTCCCTGTGAGTGTGACTCTCCAGGGAGGTATCCCTGTCTGACTCCCAGCCCGAGAGGTTCAAAAAGGAGTCTGGCTGGTCGCCCTGTCCAGAAGCCGAGGCACACTTGGAGCCAGAGGCCTTGGAAGACCTCACCCCCGAGGAGCAGGATGGCGAATGAGACCGGCGCTGAGGACCCTCATGAGGCCCACAGCTCTCGGGGGTTTCCAGGGCGGGTTTAGGTGTACCTCTCAGGGGAATCTCGGTCTCAAGGCGTGGGCCAGTCGTGCTGGGTAGAAACGCCTGCTGGGCAGCTAAGAAAGCAGAAACGCTGCGCTCTAGTGCCAGCATTTGGGACTCCCACGTGTTCCTGCGACGCCGACACCGGGGTTACCAGACCTGGCATGGAAGAGGAGAGGGGGTTCTCGCCGGGACGACCCTCAGGAGACCGGGCGCCATCGCTGGAGGCCTCCATGTCTGTACGAAGTACCTTTCGAGGCCGCTCCCTGTCTGACTCTCAGAAACGCCGGGGAGGGCTGAGCGACCGAGCGCGGGAACGTTCGCACTTGCCCAGAGCCCCCAACAGAGATTTTGAGGTCTTCTTTGGTGGACCCCTAATCGGAGTGCCGTCTTGGAAGCGGAGCTACTGCAGAGGATCCCGCAAGTGGGGGGACGGCTGAGGGTGCTCCTGGAGATTCCGGGGCTGCCTTACAGAAAATGTCATCAGACTTCTGCTTACAACTTAGCAGGACCTTGGCAGACATTTTCTTACAAAGAGAACAGAGCTCCGGGTTATGGTCAGCCCACAGACACCGGAGACAGCAGTCATGGGTGTCCTTGAGAGATATGTTCTTGGAACATGTGTCACATTTTTTAAAACCAGTGGCCATCGGGGCAAAAAGGGTCCCTGCTAAGTCGAAGACCTTCGAGGCCAGCAGTTGAAAAGGGTGCGAAAAGGCCCGGAAAGAAACAATTCTCCAAAAAGGACAGCCCTTTGTTCGTGAAAAAAAGGAGTGAGGGGAAGGACGGAAGAGGACCGATGCTACTGGAAAAGAGAGGGCCAGAGGCCGAAACAAAATACTTTTTCCGAGGGACGAGGAAGTGCGTCCGAAGGGCTCCGCGGAAAAAGGGAGACTGAGCAAGATGGCACCTTTGGGCAGGAAGAGGACCACGCATGTGTGGCAGCAATCCCAAAGGCTTTCTTTGAAAGCTGGGGAATAGCTCTGCATGGGCTCCGTCAGTGCCGATATCACCCATAAGTGAGGACGGACTTCCTGCTTGTTCATGGAGAATAACTGATTTCAAGATTTATTTTAATGACAATCACAATGCAATTTAAGTTCAAAATGTGAGTTTTTAACATCTTCAAAAGGAGAAAATGAATGTTTCTGGGAATAAAAGGTTTGCTCGAGTTATAAGGTTAATTATTCTCTTGCCTACAAAATTCTTCAAATATCTTCAAAACAAATTAGAAGCCCTATACCCCCCAAAGCAGGCCCCTGAAGGCTTCCAAGGCAGCTCCTTATGATGCAGAAACAAAAAGCAATCCCTATCGGTCAGGACATTGAGTACTTGTTTGTTTTCTGATGTTAAATTGTTGTTGTTTTTTTATTTCATTTTAATTTGTTCTACATCACTTTGTGATTATAAAAGATCATAAATGTAATACATGAAATGAGAAACCTAAGAGCAGTTTGCTCGATACCTTTTGGAATATTGTGTCACATGCGCTTAAGGTCATAAGCTGTGTCTAAGTGTGTAAAATGTTATTATGAAACTACCAGACATGTAAGGTTCCATCACCAGAATCTCAAGTAAATTCAGCGCTTATGGATAGCAAGAACTGTCTTTTCATGCCAATGGTCTCAGCTAAGGAGCTCAAAGTATTTCTTCCTTTTCCAATTAACACCTACAAATGCTGCTCAATGATGTGGAACATCTTGGGACCCTCTTGTTGAAAGAAGAGAACCAAAGATACGAGATTATCTGTGATATCTGAGACAGATACTGTATCCTCGTATATCAGATATCTATCATGCTTCTCCAGAGGCTAACATAAGATCGTGATCGCTCAAATAGTTTCCCTTGTTCTAGAAAAAGGGTCTCAAACCAGTTGTGTTTTCAGAATATCCATAACAAATATAAATGAGATGGTTGTTTTCAGGAAATACCTAATTTTTTATATAACTTATTTTACATATCGCTCTATTTTGTAATCAGAGTGGCTTACATAGAACATTTAACAATAAGAATGTTAATAGAACATGAATTAATAACTTGGATAACTCAACAGGGAAACTTGTTAACAATCATTCTGTACAGGGGAAAAAAAGGGGGGGGGGTGGATCCAAATGGAAAGGTTCTAGAGCAGTACAAACATGTTAGATTCTCTTTATGGGATATTGTCATAATACTGATGGAAAAAGTGCGTCTTTGGAGACCTACGAAAGCTTAAGAGATCAGAACTGGATCGGAGTGCCTCAGGAAGTGTGTTCCAAAGGGTGGTTGCATATGAGGATGCTCTAGCGCGTGTTGTTTGGTTGTTCTTGACAATTGATGCAGGAGTTAAGAGAGTATTCTGCATGCCACTTCACCTTAATCTATTATCAGGTGTCCAATGGATGATGGTTGTGAGCGAATCTACAGACAGCTTATGTAAGATTTTGAAGGTCATGAGCAAGATCTTGTATTTTATTTGTTCAGCTATTGAGTATCGCGTAATATGGTCCAATCTATGAGCCCCATGAAGGGTTCATGCCGCAGTATTTAGGGTCATTTGGAGTGGATGTAGGGTGCATTTCGGTAGGCTTTGATATACAATATTGTAAAAGTCAAAATGTGGAAAGGTGAGGGCTTGTAGGATAGTTCGATAATCGCTTGATTCGAGTAGAGGGTATAAATGGTGGAGGGCTTGTATATTATAGTAAATCGATTTGGTGATGTTGTTGATGTGGGAATGCATAGTAAGTTGCTGATCAATGGTGATTCTGAGGTAGCAACCCTCTTGTTTTACCTGAAGCTCCAAATACTTTAACTTCACAGTTGGTGGACAGATGAATGATCGGCCTCAGGTTATAAATAATACCTCAGTCTTTTTGCAACTGACCAAAAGGTTATGCCTTGCGAGCCACTGGGAGTCTGTATTGAAGCAATTAAATAGTTTGGTGTAGTTGGCTTTTCTGTGGAAAATTGTGCATATAATGAATATGCACAAGAGATTGCATATAATGGCATATTTGTTAAAAATGTCCTGAAAAACCAACTGGTTTGTGGCCTTCAAAGTCCTAAGTCTACTTACTCTTAAGTCAATGTGTATTTCTGAATGGGATATCCTGCAAAGCATGAAACTGACCCCAACAGTGGGATAAGAAAGAGATAAAAAAATTATCCCCCCCCCCCCCAAAAAAAAAATAAATCAAGAATCCGCTTAAGTGCAAAGAATAAAATAAAATAAACTGAAAAAGTGGATATTCAAGAGTCTAGAACAGATGTATACACCATATGCCACTCTGGTTTTATAATAAATGACATTTTCTCATATCTGAAGATCTATTTCTATTTTCCACATACATGTTAAAAAAAATTATATGAAAAAATACTGCATGGATGTTTATGTGTGGTCTGCTTTGAATTTTTTCTGTTTTCTGCATTAGCCTCATCTCGTATCAGTGAAAATTTTTAACCCAATGCTTATTGTTATGGATATGGGGCCACTGAACCCATTTCCAATATAATTTTAGGGGCACACACTGGATTTGTTGTTGCTACTTAAGGATTTGATCTTGGCATGTTAATGACCTAAATGCTGTTCCTATTATTTGGATTGCTACATTTTTTTTATTGCATTCACATTAGAAAAGTTACCTAGCAAAGTAGTTATTTTGGGAGCCTCAAACCTCTATTTGGACAAGACGTTATACCGACATGGAAAGGTTCCAGATGGAGGCTGGGGCACTCCACTGGAGGGCAGAAGTTTCTTTTAACTCCATGGTATCCCATTGGAATTTGTCTGCTGTTTTAGATACATCTACCCTGCTAGAAGTTATCCATACTAGCAAGAGCCTCCCTAGTGGGTTTACTCAGGTGTTACAGAGGCAGAAAAGGGAACGTTCATCAGTTGGAGACTGTTCATCAGAAAGGAAAGCAGAGTGACTGAACATAAAGTTTACTGGTATGAAGTTTTCAAATTATAGTTACACTGTTCAAGTGTGATCATTTTACTAAAGACCATGTCCATAGGGAAAATAATTCAGCTAAAAAAACTTTTTTTTTCTTCAAGAGCTGTCAGATGAGACCTCCCCCTTCCCTTTAGTAATACATTTCATCATGCTACCCTGCCATGCTTTGGCCATTATTTTGCATACAAAAGTTAGAGAGACCAAGAACACCCTTTCTTCTTTGGATTCTATTAAAGACTTAGTGCTAGTCGGCATCTGTGAAGGGTAGACCATCTTTAAGCAGAAAATAATTAATGTTTTAGTTCTCACCCTTGAACATTTGATTCTTTTGAATTATTAAACCCAGATTAAAATGAGAAGCTTGCTTTTTGATTGATAAAGAGTACCTATTAGATCCATGCCCTACGTGGATCTGTATTATCTTTCTAGATCAACAGCTGAACCCTGTTTAGTAAATGAGTTTTTACCCACTGGTGAGTTCCCCAAGTAACTGAAACCAAAGTAAGTTTAGCCAATGTCAAAAAAGTGGTGCTCTGATCCTTCCACAATTGTTACATTTTTGCCATCTTTCAAATTTTTCATTTCTGGGAAAGATGATTAAATAGTGTTGCAACACAATTACAGGAGTTTCTAATACCCAATAATAACTAAACTGAGCTGGATCCAATTTATTGATGCTGCCTTAGTACTGGAATCATTCTTACTGACTTAATTTAGTAGATGATATGTGGAGGGTGATACATCAGTAGACTCTTCATTACTGATCCTATTTATCATCTGTATATTTTGATTGACCATATCAAATTTTGTTATATCAACTAGCCCAGTTTGAGATTACAGTAAAAACTGTATTCTAGTAAGCCATTTTTTGTGTACTCAGTCACAAAGCTGTTGTAGACAACAGATGTTTGGAATCATATCAACTTACTTCAAAAAACTTCCTCCAGATTCAAACTTTTCCCTGGTCCTTTCTATGTATATCTGCTAATGTTGGCAGCTATTGTACAGAGGGTAAGGTTGAAATTTAACAAAAATACATGCAAATGACATACAGATTCTGCTTGCACAGGGTAAAATCGATTTAGTAACCAACAAACAAGCATAAGGGAACTACTCCACTAGTCCAAAGATGAACACAGAATGGAGGGGTGGAGGGCAAACTAAGCCGGAGGATCAAAAATTACAATGAATTAACTTATTGGTGATCCGACACGGCCATGTTTCGGCTAATTGCCTGCATCAGGGGTCACAAGTCCAGAAACAAACCACATGAAGGAGGAAGTGCTTCCGCAAGATAGTCTATCAACACACAGAGAAAGCGAAAAACAGGGCAGGCCTTGTAAACACAAGTCACTTTATTTCAAAAAGCCAAACTTGGCCAAGTTTCAGCAGTTAAGCCTTTGTCAGGGATCAGACTCTCAAAATGAAGAAACACTCCTATAAGAGATGTCATAAAAACAGCATGCACATTTTCGATATATTCTTGGAATAAAGTACCTTTTATTTATTCTCTAACAGCTTCTCAAACCATGGATGAGTCTCCTTCCCTGCCCCCCCCCCCCGCCCTGATTTTATGTAAGCTCTTGAAGGCAACCACAAGAGCAGTTAAATGCAGCTGTAGGTGGGACAGCGTGGCTCCACTTTTATTTTTTTAGATTTGCTGCCTTTTGAATGTCTCATTAGGTTCAAATTTGTGTTTAGCATTCAGAGCCTTTCATGATATTGATCATAGATATTGGCAGTATACTCCAACAGGTATATTATACTCCTTGCAGGCACACAGTTTCACCATTATACTCCTTGCAGCACACAGTTTCACCATTCCCTCAAACATGCACTGGCTGGCTAAAAGTAATACTATGTCTTTTTAGTGTACAGTACCCAAGTATTCAAATCAGCTCCCATTAAGTGCTCCCTATTCCATGAAAAACTTAAAGCTGGTTATGTACTGTTTTGGTTTATGTATCTTTAGTTACTATGTATAATTTTTTTGTTTTAAATTTAATGTTTTTATTATTTGTAATTCACGCAGTACTGTGTGTGATGGAAAACAATACACATTCATAATTTAAACTGGAAAATATGGTTGGAACCTCAGTTGGGAAAAAAATATCAACTACATTTCAGGATCTGATACCCTTATGAATCTGCAGAAGACAAAATATCCATATAAAGGCAAGAAATTTGGCTCCTAAGATCTTAGAATATCAGGTCTCTGGTCAAAAATCTGGAATAGATTTCAAAGATGAAACCAAGTTACGTATAAAAGCTTACAGACTAGGTTGATCTCCAGATGGCGATGGACAGAAAAGATCTGCCTTGCAATTTGGAGATAGCTGGGGGAAAACGTCAAGGACTTTGTTCCGATGGTTAGACAAAATCTAGCTAGCACTGAATTTTTATGATTTTTAAATGGTGGCACAGTTCCTGATATTGCCTCAGATTGACTACTGTGATGCGCCGTATTCTGAATTGTTTAAATATTAGTTAGGTCATCAAAAATTACACTGAATGCAGCATTTTAAGTAATCTTTACCTTAAAGAAAATTGATCATATTTCTGATAAGCTATTTGAACTATGTTGGTTACTAGTTTCTTTTTTTTATTTTGTATTTATGAAATTTTACAAATAAATCAAGAAAGTTTAAACAAAGCCTTCTTGCAGAAACAGAGCAGACACTTGAAAAGTACTCATTAAACAGAATACATAATAAGAAGAAAATAGTAACAAAGAAAAAACAAAGTGTCAACCCTCCCTAGTCCACAAAATGGGGGAGAACATCCTAATCTAAGATTAAATCCATATATGAAAGAAACAAAGGCAGATGTTGGTTACTTGTAACATGCGGATATCAATTTAAAAAGCATGTGCCTGACATACAAAGGTTTTTATGTTACAAAAAACTCAGAACTTCCAATAACGTTTCAATTTTATGAACCTCGATGCTTGCTTCGCTTGAGTTAGGTGGCTCAGTTGCTTGTTCCATCAGTGACGCAGACACTGAAAGTAGTAACTAGATTGCATGTATGATCTATTTAAAACCCCTTAGCTTGGAATAAACTGCATATGAAACTCCAATTGCAGAAGGATTTTTTAAAATTCCAAAAACATTATTTTATGTAGTGTTATTTTGTTTTTTGTTTTTTTACTTAGGCGATTCAAACGTTTTACAAGCATACACTTGCATTCAAGAAAGGCAATACATGAGGCATCCAAAAAGAACAAATAAAAAATACACAGAAAGTACCAATTCATGTTTCTTACAGTAATCATGATCCACAATACATGTTATTTTATGTTTCATGTAGCGGTATTAAATATGTACTTTTGTAACCTGCTTCGTAGTTTTGGACAGGCAGGCTAAAAGTCAAATGAAAAAAATGTATAAATCATTGTCCTATAAAGCGCAGTTACTCACCTGTAACAGGTGATCTCTGGGAAAAGCACGAATAGCACAGTTACTTACCTGTAACAGGTGATCTCTGGGAACAGCAGGAATAGTCCTCACATATGGGTACGTCGGTACCGACGGAGCCTGGGCGGGAAAGCTCCCCAGCTTCCCAAAAGGAAAGCCTTTGGGGCTTCCCACAGCGCATGCGCGCTGCCTTCCCGCCTTCCTGACCAACTCTCCTCAGTTCGAGATTAAAGCTGAGACAATAGAGAGAGGAAAGGAAGAGAAAGAGATACAACTCCTAGGGGAGGTGGGTGGGTTGTGAGGACTATTCCTGCTGTTCCCAGAGATCACCTGTTACAGGTAAGTAACTGTGCTATCTCCAGGAACAAGCAGGAATGAGTCCTCACATATGGGGACTCCCTAGCTGAGATGCCTGGGAGATCCCCTCCGTAGGTATTTCATCTTCCGATGGATCTCAGGCATCCATTAAGGGAAGGTGGGCAGGAGTTGTTTAAGAATGGAACAGGTGTTTGAGGACAGCCTGACCAAATAAGGCATCCCGGCGGGAGTCCTTATCCAAGCAGTAATGGGCTGTGAAGGTATGAACCGAGGCCCAGGTGGCTGCTCGACAGATCTGATCTATGGATACAGAGTGAAGATGAGCCATAGAGGTGGCCATGGCTCTCACATTGTGAGCTGTGACATGGCCCTCCAGAGAAATGTTTTTACTCTGGTAAGCAAACAAAATACACTGAGCAATCCAATTGGAAAGTGTTCGTTTTGAGACTGGAAGTCCCAAATGAGAAGGATCGAAAGCAACAAAAAGTTGGGAAGACTTTCGATGTGGCTGAGTCCTATGGAGGTAAAAGGCAAGAGCTCTTTTACAATCTAGAGTATGAAGGTTCCGCTCTGCAATGGATGCATGAGGAGCTGGAAAGAAGACAGGTAGGTATACCTCTTGATTAAGATGAAAAGGTGAAACCACTTTAGGCATAAAGTGTGGATTTGTCCGAAGGACTACCTTATCATGATGGAACCTTGTATAGGGTGGATTCGCCACTAAGGCTTGCAGCTCACTGATGCGACGAGCTGAAGTGACTGCAATGAGGAAAATAACCTTCCAGGAAAGAAATTTCAAGGAGGTAGTGGCTAAGGGTTCAAAAGGTTGCTTCATAAGCTGACCAAGAACCAAGTTTAAGTCCCATGCCACCGGAGGAGGCCTAATGGGAGGTTTAGTTAAAGTTAGGCCTCTCATGAATCTTGCAATAAGAGGATGAGAGGAAATAGATTGTCCATTGAAAGGCTTGAGGGATGCTGCAATAGCACTCAAATGGACCCTTACTGAATTCGTTTTAAGGCCTGCATTGGAGAGATGCAGGAGATATTCCAATAGAGAATTGATAGGAAGAGCAAAAGGATCAAGATCCTTTTGAGCACACCAAATGGAAAATCTCTTCCATTTAAAAGCATAAGAACGCCTTGTGGAAGGTTTTCTGGAGGCATGGAGGATATCTTTCACTTGTTGAGAGACATTTAAGTCCTGAAGGTCTAGGCCTTCAGTAACCATGCTGAGGTGGAGGGACGTGGGGTTTGGGTGCCACAAAGTCCCCTCCTCCTGAGACAGAAGGTCTGGAGCAGCTCCCAGGTCTAGGGAGGGACCCTGGGAGAGATGCAGAAGTAGAGGGAACCACACTTGGCATGGCCAGCGTGGAGCTATGAGGATCATAGATCCGTGATCCCTCTGCAGTTTGAACAGAGTCTTGGGAATCAAAGGAATGGGTGGAAAGGCATATAGGAGTCCCTGACCCCAATGAAGGAGGAAGGCATCCCTGGCCTGAACCCCCTGACATGGAGTTCTGGAACAGAACCGGGGAAGTTTGGCATTCCACGGACTTGCAAAGAGGTCTATGTCCGGGGTTCCCCATTTCTGAAAGATTCTGAGTACCTGATCCATGTGCAGGGACCACTCGTGTGGAAGCAGAACTCGGCTGAGTCTGTCTGCCCAAGAGTTTTGAATTCCTGGGAGATATACTGCCAGGAGATGGATTTGATGCTCTCTGGCGAAGGCCCACAGTCTGAGAGCTTCGTTGCAAAGCGACAGAGAGCCAGTCCCTCCTTGTTTGTTTACGTAGAACATGGCTACTTGATTGTCGGTATGAACAAGCACTGTCATGTTGTAAAGGAGGGTATGAAAGACCTTGAGAGCAAGAAAAATTGCTCGAAGCTCCAGAAGGTTGATATGAAGGGCAGTCTCCTGCGGAGACCAAAGGCCTTGAGTGGAGAGGTCTTGAAGATGAGCTCCCCAGCCTGTCTGGGAGGCATCTGTAGTGAGGGTTGCCTGGGGTGGTAGCGGTTGGAAGGGGGACCCCAGCAACAGGTTTTGAATGGACATCCACCACTGGAGAGACCCAAAGAGACGTTTGGAGGTTTCTATTTGGTCGGAGAGAGCTCCTGATGCTTGGGTCCACTGAGTGGACAGAGTCCATTGAGCTGCTCTCATATGCAGGCGAGCATAAGGCACCACATGAACTGTGGAGGCCATGTGGCCTAGCAATTGTAACATCTCTCGGGCAGTCAAGTGAGTTCTGGACTGAATCTGAGAGGCCAGGTGCACTAGCCGGTGGCAACGTGCCTGGGGAAGATAGGCCCTTGCTGTGGTGGTATCTAACCAGGCCCCTATGAATTCTAGGGATTGAGTAGGGGTGAGTTGAGACTTTGGCAGATTGATGACAAGTCCCAGATACTGCAGAATGCAGATGGTGTGGTCCAGGGAAGTCTGAGCCTGAGATGGAGCTCGGATGAGCCAGTCGTCTAGGTATGGGAAGATAAAGATTCCCTGAGAGCGTAGAAATGCAGCCACTACTGACATGCATTTTGTGAACACTCTTGGAGCAGAGGCTAGACCGAAGGGGAGTACTCTGTACTGGAAATGTTTTCCCTGGAACAGAAATCGAAGGAATTTTCTGTGGGATGGGTGGATGAGTATATGTGTGTACGCATCCTTTAGGTCTAGAGAACAAAGCCAGTCCTGACTCTGAAGGTAAGGAAGGAGAATACCCAGAGAGAGCATTTTGAATTTTTCCTTGCACAGGAATTTGTTTAGTTCTCTCAGATCTAGGATGGGTCTGTGTCCTCCTGTTTTCTTTGGTATCAGAAAATAGGGGGAGTAGAACCCTGAGCCCTGTTGGAGGAGGGGAACCTGTTCTATTGCCCCTTGGGCAAGCAGGGTATTCACCTCCTGATCCAACAGGTGTAGGAGAGAAGGGGGAGAGATGAAATGTCTCACCCTGGGATAGATAGGAAGGCTGGAAAAATGCAGTTTGTATCCCTCTCTGATGATAGAGAGGGTCCACTGCTCTGATGTAATCTGTTCCCATCTGGGAGCAAAATGAGTCAGCCTTCCTGGAATGGTGAGAGGCTCTGGTTGCTGCAGAGCCAGAAAGGGTATGTTCTCTAAAAGTAAGTCAAAAACCCTGAGGGGGTTGGGACTGATGAAGCGTAGCAGCTCCTGCAGGCTTTGTTCTGGCCTGTTTAGTCTGCTGTCGCTTAGGAACAAAGCGAGCTTGAGCAGATGACTGGCCAGCAGTGGAACCAAATCTAGGCTTTTTGTAGAAAGACTTCTTAAAAGACTTCTTTTTGGCAGGGAGTGAAGTAGACTTAGAGAGTCTATCCAAAGCAGCATTCTCTGCATCCATTTGAATGGCTTTGACTTGCCACTCTTTGCCAAAGAGGTTTTCCCCTGTACAAGGTAAATTGCCTAGGCCATCTTGCACCCAGGATTCCAGGTCAGAGGCCTGGAGCCAAGCAATTCGACGAGCAGCTATGGCTATGCCAGATGCTCTACTAGCACCCTCAAAAGAGTCAAAGGCAGCCCTATTGGAGAACTTTGACACATCTTGGATATGCTTTAACAGAAGCAGGAACTCCTCTTTTCTATCCTCTGGAATAAAGGGGAGAAAATCTTGTATCTTAAGAGCAAGCTCCTTTAGAAACATGCCCGTATAGAGGCTGTAGGAGTTGATTCTGGCAATAAGCATACTAGCTTGAAAGATTTTCCTGCCAAAAGCATCCAAAGTTCTACATTCTCTTCCTGGAGGGGTAGAAGAGTGCCTTTTGGTACTCTTAATCTTTTTCATAGCAGACTTCACCACAATAGAATGGTGAGGAAGCTGGGTTTTTTGAAAACCAGGAGAAGGAGGGACCCGATACATGGTATCCAACCGACGAGAATGTGGAGATAGTGTAAGAGGAGCCTCCCATAAATCCATCATATGTTCTTGGAGAATATTATGAATGGGTAAGGTGACTGCCTCTTTGGGAACCTTAGAGTATCCTAAAATGTCTAATTTTTGAGCTCTAGGTTCCTTTTCAGAGGATACTGTAATGGAAAGTCCCTTGGCAACTTCCAAGATGAAGTCCTGAAAGGACAAGTCCTCTGGAGGAGACATTCTTCTCTTTGGGAAAGAAGGCTCCTCAGGAAGAATATGGGATGCTTCATCAGAATCATCTGAAGTATCGGCATCCTCAGAAGACTAGAAGTATCGCCTACTTGCTTCCAGAGATTGATACGGGTACCGACCGGTATCGACCTCGGGCGTACCGGGAGCCGGGTCGGTACCGAGAATATCGCGGGAATCAAAAACCGGTACCGGCCTTCTACTGGAAGTAGATGCTCTGGGTACCGGTATCGGTTGTGGTACCAGAACCGGGGTCGGAACCGACAGTTGCGGTACCGAGGACGTCGCAGCATTAATAAAAGCCATTATGGCCTGCTGCATGGATTGTACCGTAGTACCCATTGACGCCACAACTGCCTGGATGTCGGTACCGGTTTGAGCCGGTACCCCAGAGCAGTCTAACAGGTGATCGGCCGAGGCCGTGCCATCGATGTCAACCTGTAACCCCATAGGAGGAGCTTTGGAAGCCGGAGCTTCCCGCCGGGGTTGTTTGGCTGGGGCAGGGTCTTCAGGGTCGAACCCAAGGGCCTCTCTCTGCTTTGAGGGAGATTTGCCCCTTGAAGACTTGCCCGAGGAATGTTTGGTTACCTGAGATCCATCTGGAGATGAAGACCTGGATGATGCTGATGCTGGATTATCTGCAGAAAACAGCACATGAAATTTAGCTGCTCGGTTCTGTAAGCCCCGTTTGGACATCAGAGAGCAGGATGGACAATCCGGAACCGAATGGTCAGGGCCCAAACATTTAAGACACCACTCATGGGTGTCTGTGACTGAAATAGTACCAGAGCACTTGGTGCATTTTTTAAAACCAGAAGATGGTTTCTCCATGAGGGAGAAGTTGTAAAGGCCGGTAGGCCTTACAAAAAGAAATACACCAAGTGTGGAAAAAGAAAAATAGTTTTTTTTTGTTTTTTTAAAGAAATAAAGAAGTAAAGACCGGCGGTACCGGTTCGGAATCGGGGAAGGCAGATACGCGGTCAGAACAACTTTTAAAACAAGAAATTCTTCAGCGGTGACAGGAACACGACCTGCTGGCTCCGCGGAAAAAGAAGAACTGAGGAGAGTTGGTCAGGAAGGCGGGAAGGCAGCGCGCATGCGCTGTGGGAAGCCCCAAAGGCTTTCCTTTTGGGAAGCTGGGGAGCTTTCCCGCGCAGGCTCCGTCGGTACCGACGTACCCATATGTGAGGACTCATTCCTGCTTGTTCCTGGAGATTAAGTCTTCACATATGGGTATCGTTGGTACTGACGGAGCCTGCGTGGGAACGCTCCCCAGCGTCCAATAGGAAAGCTTTTGGGAGCATCCCACAGCGCCTGAATGCTGCCTTCCCACCTTTCCAACTCTTCCTCTTCAGTTTTTCCCTTTGAGACCAAAGGAGAGAAGTAGACAGAGAGAGAGATAGAGACAATTCCTAGGGGAGGTGGGTGGGTTGTGAAGACTTAATTCCTGCTATTCCCGGAGATCACCTGTTACAGGTGAGTAACTACGCTATCTCCAGGAACAAGCAGGAATGTAGTCTTCACATATGGGGACACCCCAGCTGAGAGATGCCAGGGGGATGACCCCAGCAAGTTGCGAACCCAGGAGAGATGGGTCATGCTTCCTCCCATGGATCTCTGGCATCGAAACCCAGGACGGCGGGTAGGAGTTGCACTAAGTCTGAAAGAGATGCTGGAGAACAGCCTGGCCAAAAGAGGCATCCCGACGGGAGTCCTTGTCTAAGAAATAGTGGGCTGTAAAGGTGTGTACTGAAGCCCAAGTGGCTGCTCTACAGATGTTATCAATGGACACAGAACGAAGATTAGCCGTAGAGGCTGCCATTGCTCTCACATTGTGAGCTGTGACATGGCCTTCGAGAGAAAGTCCCTTACTCTCAATATGCAAAGGATATGCAATTTGCAATCCACTTAGAGAGAGTTCTTTTGGAAACTGGAAGTCCCAAATGACTAGAATCAAAAGCAACAAAAAGCTGAGAAGATTTTCTATGTTGCTTAGTTCTTTGAAGGTTAAAAGCTAAGGCTCTTTTACAATCTAAAGTATGAAGATTCTTTCTGCATTAGAGGCATGAGGCCTAGGGAAGAATACAGGAAGGTAAACCGCTTGGTTTAAATGAAAAGGCAAAACCACTTTGGAATAAAGTGAGGATGAGTCCTAAGAACTACCTTATTATGGTGAAAGCTTGTATAAGGAGGATCCGCCACTAAAGCCTGTAACTCACTGATGCGTCTTGCAGAAGTGAGGGCAACTAGGAAGATGACCTTCCTGAAAAGAAACTTTAGAGCTGTAGTGGCTAAAGGCTCAAAGGGTGGTTTCATGAGCTGCCGGAGAAAAAGATTCAGATCTCATGCCACCGGCGGTGGCTTAATGGGAGGTTTTGTTAAGAGTAGACCTCTCATAAATCTTGCTATGAGTGGATGAGAGGAAATAGGTTGTCCATCCAGAGGTTTGCGAAAAGCAGCAATGGCACTAAGATGGACCCTTAATGAATTGGTTTTAAGATCAGAATCTGATAAATGGAGTTGATACTCCAGAAGCAATTCCACAGGCACTGAATGGAGGTTAAGTCCCCTTTGGGAACACCATACAGAGAATCTCTTCCACTTAAAGGTGTAGGATCGCCTTGTGAAAGGCTTCCTGGAAGCCACAAGTATATCCTTTACCTGTTGAGACAGGTTGATATCCGGGATCCTAGGCTTTCAGTAACCAGACCCTGAGGTGCAAGGACTGGGGGATTCGGGTGCAATAGCGTCCTGTTCTCCTGGGAAAGAAGATCTGGAGCACATCCCAACTCCAGAAGTGTGGCTTGAGAGAGACACAGAAGCAGAGGATACCACGTCTGCCATGGCCAACGTGGAGCTATGAGTATCATATGACCTCTATCTCTCTGAAGCTTGAACAAAGTTTTGGGAATGAGGGGAATGGGTGGGAAGGCATAGAGGAAGTCCCGACCACAGTGGAGGAGGAAAGCATCCCTTGCCTGACAGTTTTGAGCCAGAATTCTGGAACAGAATCGGGGAAGTTTGGCATTCTGTGGACTTGCAAAGAGGTCTATATCAGGCGTTCCCTAGATTCAAAAAACTTGAGAAAGCTGCTCTGAGTGCAGAGACCATTTGTGTGGCAGCAGTATTCGACTGAGTTTGTCTGCCCAAAGATTTTGAATGCACGTTAGATATACCACTAGAAGGTGGATTTGAAGCTCTCTGGCGAGGGCCCACAGTCACAAAGCTTCATTGCATAACGACAGAGAGCCTGTTCCGCCCTGCTTGTTCGCATAGAACATGGCTACTTGAATCGGTCTGGACCATAACTGTCTTGTAGCTGAGATGGGTCTGAAAAACTCGGATAGCATGGAAAATGGCCCCGAGTTCTAGGAGGTTTATGTGAAGACAAGCCTCCTGCGGGGTCCAGAGACCCCGAGTTGATAGATCATGCAAGTGAGCCCCCCAACCCAACTTGGACACATCTGTTGTTAGTGTGGTTTGGCATAGAGGCTGCTGGAAAGGAGAGCCTATGAGGTGGTTTTCCAGTGATTGCCACCATTGCAGGGAGGAAATGAGACATGTGGAGTTTCTGATTTTGTCTGTCAGCCGACTCGAGGCCTGTGTCCACTGAGAGGATAGGGTCCACTGGGATGCTCACATATGAAGGCGAGCATAGGGAACCACATGGACAGTGGATGCCATATGTCCTAGAAGCTGAAGCATCTCCCGAGCAGTTAGGAGGACTTTCATAGCTATTTGGAAGGCCAGCTGTACTATACGAAGACAACGTGGCTGTGGCAGGAAAGCCCTTGACTGCCTTGTGTCTAGACGGGCACCTATGAATTCTAGAGGTTGAGAAGGGGTGAGGTGAGATTTTGGGAGGTTTATGATCAGTCCCAAATACCGAAGGATTTGCATAGTGCGAGAAAGAGCGAAGCTGGCTTCTGGAGCTGTTGATACTCGGAAGAGCCAGTCGTCTAGTATGGGAAGACGAATATTCCTAGAGTTCTCAGGAATGCTGCTATTACTGCCATGCATTTTGTGAAGACTCTTGGGGCAGAAGCCAGACCGAAGGGAAGAACTCTGTATTGGAAGTGTCTTCCCTGGAAAAGAAATCAAAGGAATTTCCTGTGATCTGCATGGATGAGAATATGCGTATATGCATCCTTTAGATCTAGAGAACATAGCCAGTCCTGACTCTGAAGGTTGTGATAAGGAAGCTTATCAAAGCTCAGGAAGGAGCTATAGAAAAGGTGAAGTGTCTCTGAACAAGCAACCTGTCAGTTCTGGTAGAAATAAGAAAACAGAATTTTCCCATAAAAGACTACCAGTCCCAGAATGCACCAGGTTTCCAACAGCCATTAGAGGAGCTGAAGTGGGGAAACGTGTGTTCAATCAGGAGGGCTATGAGGTAATCCCTAAGCACTCATCTCAAAGGGCAGGGCCTGATTCAGCACAGCTGCGCTGTGTTAGGGAGGAGCACTCATCTAAGCAGAATAAAGGTAGAGTTTATTCTACAGAGAATCATCCTCATTATCCTGAGAATCAGCTTGAGCTTGATCAGTTTCATCTGAAGGATCATCAGAAGCAGAAGCTAAACCGGACGGACAGAGAGGGAAAGAAACTCTCTGGAAGAAAGAGGAGAAAAGCCTTTGAGAGGTCTAGAAGAGTCCAGAGCAGTACGTATACTGGGAGGTATTCCAAGGGCCAGCATACACCATTGGACTGGGGAAAGCCAGAGGAATGGTGCTGCAGAGCTAGGAATCTCCAGACGCTACCTGTGAGGGAGACGGCTGCACGTGGAAGGGACCCTAAGACCTGTGCCAGAAGGTATGTGAAGAGAGATCCAGTGTCCAGGGATCTGGATTGGAAGGCTGGACATAAGAACTGGACTACATACTGGCCAGGCTATATAGAGAGGAACTCTAACAGCAATGGAAGCTCAGGTATGAACACTGATCTATGCCCTAGCTATAACCTTGAAAGACAGCAGGGAAACAAGTATTCTCCTGAAAGTGCTACATTGGGAGATTCATCTGTGCCAATCCATGATATTGAACCCATGCTTGTTGAAGAAGAGGGAATGATAGCAGATGAAGAATCTGTTTACATGGACTGCTCTCTGTCTAAACTCCTTTGGTGATTTTCTGTTATAAAGTACAGCAACCATCACAAAGAAATACAAACTTGTTCTTTAATCTACTCAGAAAAGCTCCTGTGTAGGTTTTCTAGCCACGCAGTAGAAAGCAAGCCAGCTAAGGGGTTTCAGCTGGAAAACTGAATTAGCTATACATATACAAAATATAGTAAACCAATCACTATCTAAGGGCATCATGCCAGATGCCCTAAAACTCACATCCTTACGCCCTATAATAAAAAATAATAAACTCAATCCTACAGACCCAAACTCCTACAGGCCCATAGCCAGCATACCGTTCATTGCCAAAGTGATAGAAAAAATCATACAGCTTCAACTGCAAGATTTTATTGACACACATGCACCACTTGACTCACATCAATTTGGCTTCCGCCCTTCACATGGAGTCGAAACTCTACTTATAACACTCATGGATGACCTCATAAAGGGCACTGACACATGCAACCAAGGTTACATCCTCATATTCATTGATATAGCCGGTGCCTTTGACAATGTCCACCACAACACACTTATTAACAGACTCCTAAGCCTAGGAATAGGAGGAACAATTCTACAATGGTTTATATCATACATCACAAACCGATCAATACGCGTTAAATTTGGTCAAGACACCTCTGAGCCATTCATACAAGGACAAGGTATTCCACAGGGCTCGGCCCTATCGGCCCTCCTTTTCAACCTATATCTCCAACCCATCACAAATATATTCAAAAAACATAAAGTCAACCACTATATATACGCAGATGACATCATGCTCACTCAACCAATAAACACAAATAATCCCAACTACCAGAACTTACTAAACTGTATCAGTGAAGCAAATACCTGGCTACAAAATAATAACCTTAGCATCAACCTAAAAAAAACTGAAGCAATGTTCGTAACAAGAAAACCAGATACTACTCTCCCAGAAACAATAACAATTAACGATACAATAATCCCAATCAAAAAGGAAGTAAAATACCTAGGCATCATAATAGACCACACACTTAGTATGATCCCTCACATAAAACAAACCGTGAAAACCATATTCTATAAACTCAAAACCATTCAACACCTACGACCAATACTAGACACACATGACTTCAGATCTGTTATCAGCACACTCATCACTCCTCACTTTGACTATTGTAATAGTCTACTTATCGGCCTCCCTCTCACAAATATTAACTTACTCCAACGAGCTCAAACATCTGTGCCCGAGTAACAGCAAAAGCCCGCCTCACTGACCACATAACTCCCATCCTCGCTGAACTACACTGGCTTCCCATAAATAGTAGAATATCATACAAAATACTCTTAACCACATTTAAACTTATCAACGGCATATCACCTTCACATCTAACCACTCTACTACATGCTCCAAAAGAACATAGAACCCGCAGACAAAATGCAACCCACTCACTAGACATAAAAAAATCAATTCGAAAAACAAAAAAAAACACAAGCTCAAGAGCATTCTCATATGCAGCCCCCACCATATGGAATAAACTCCCACTAAACCTCCGCAAAATAAAGGATCTCCAGACATTCCGGAAAGAACTAAAAACATATCTGTTTAAAGAACACTTCATAAACCTTAATGAACCCCCTCCATCCTCCTCACCACACCTACATAAAAATCCTCCCTAAACACAGATCAAAAAGCCTCAAACCTCAACACACATAAGAAAAACAACCCTTCGAAACCATGATTAATAACTGACTAATGTAAATATTTGACTGATGTAAATAGTTCAGCATATGTATAATTATATGCTCCATGTTATTGTTCATGAAAAGTTAATTGTACATAGTTTAAAGAAAATACTATGTTCTATGTAAAACAATGTTCATTATGTTAATTGTAAACTGTTCATTATGTTATTTGTAAACCGCCTTTGATCTTGGGAAAAAGCGGTATAGAAGAAAAGTATAAATAAATAAAAATAAATAAACTGCTAGCAATTGAGCCTTACCTAATTGCTTGTGAGCTAGGAGAGAATCACTTCTGAATCTATGTGGGAAGATATAAGAAGTTAACCTGAGAAGAACAGTTTTTTTCTTTCTTTGTAGCTTTTGGTTTGTTGTTTGATACATGCTAAGAGAATATTAGCTAAGCCTACAGAAAAGACCAGTTTGTTGCCAACCAGGTCTTATTTCTTTTGCTTTAATTGCCTGACAAGTTTAAAGGTTGTTTTCCTGATTTTGTTTTTTTCAAGTTTAACACTGAAAGCAAGTAACCTGATTTATGTGCTACCAAGCATATCTGTGTTGGGAGAAATAACCCCATAAATAAATATCTTATTGGCTTTAACACTTGAGCACAACTAAATTATTGTCAGCAGCTGTGTCTGGTGTGAATGAACTGCATTGCCCACAATCCCTTGCAAATCATATAGATATATGCACTTGCCAAGACTGTGAAGATTCTCACCCAGGCAACCGTCTGACAAGGTATTGCAGAAGTGTTCCGAGGGAGATCATTTTGAATTTTTCCCGGAACAGATACTTGTTTAATTCTCTGAGGTCCAGTATAGGTCTGTGTCCCCCTGTTTTCTTTGGTATGAGAAAGTAGGGTGAATACATAAGATATGCCATACTGGGTCAGACCGAGGTCCATCAAGCCCAGTATTCTGTTTCCAACAGTGGCCAATCTAGGTCATATGTACCTAGCAGTTTCCCTAAGAGACACAAGTTCCACAATGCTTGTACTGGGTCAAGCATTGATATCTTCGGTCACTTCTTAATAATAGTTTATGGACCTTTCCTCCAGGAACTTGTCCAAACCTTTTTTAAACCCAGCTACACTAACAGCCTTTACTACATCCTCCGGTAACAAATTCCAGAGTCTGATTACACGTTGAGTGAAAAAATATTTTCTTTTATTAGTCTTAAATAGTTTACCCTGTAGCTTCATTGCATGTCCCCTAGTCTTTCTATATTCTGATAACGTAAACAATCGATCTACGTTTACCCGTTCCACTCCGTTCATTAATTTATAGACTTCTATCATATCTCCCCTCAGCCGTCTCTTTTCCAGGTTAAAGAGCCCTAACCTTTTTAGCCTTTCTTCATAGGAGTATCCTTCCATCCCCTTTACCATTTTAGTGGCTCTTCTCTGAACCTTTTCTAAAATCGCTATATCCTTTTTAAGATACGGCGCCCAGAATTGCACACAATATTCAAGGTGCGGTCTCACCATGGAACGATATAGAGGCATTATAATATCTTTTGTTTTATTTTCCATTCCTTTCCTTATCATACCTAGCATTCTATTTGCTCTCTTGGCCGCCGCTGCACACTGGGCCGAGGTTTTTAACATGGTATCCACAATGACGCCTAAATTTTTTCCTGGGTGGTGGTTCCTAATGTGGAACCTTGCATCGTGTAATCATAGTTTGGGTTGTTCTTCCCTAGGTGCATAACCTTGCACTTGTCCACATTAAATTTCATCTGCCATTTTGATGCCCAGTCTTCCAATTTATCAAGATCCTCTTGCAATTTTTCACAATCCTCATGGGTTTTAACAACTTTAAATAGTTTTGTGTCATCTGCAAATTTGATAACCTCACTTGTTATTCCACTTTCCAGGTCATTTATGAATATGTCAAAAAGCAGCGGACCCAGCACAGATCCCTGGGGTACACTATTCACCTTTCTCCATTGGGAAAATTGGCCATTTAGCCCTACCCTCTGCTTTCTATCTTTTAACCAGTTCCTGATCCACAATAGTACACTGCCTCCTATCCCATGACTCTTTAGTTTTGCCAAAAGTCTCTGATGAGGGACCTTGTCAAAGGCTTTCTGAAAGTCCAGATACACAATATCAACCGACTCACCTTTGTCCACCTGTTTATTCACTCCTTCAAAAAAACATAACAGATTAGTAAGACAAGATCTTCCTTGTCTAAAGCCATGTTGACTGTCTCCCATTAGGTTGTGACTATCTACATGCTGAGTAATTTTATTCTTTATGATGGTTTCTACCATTTTTCCCGGTACTGTAGTTTCCCGGATCACCCCTGGAACCCTTTTTAAAAATTGGTGTTACATTGGCAATCCTCCAATCTTCAGGTATTAGAGATGATTTTAATGATAGTTCACAAGTTACTGATAGCAGGTCTGCAATCTCATATTTCAGTTCTTTCAACACCCTTGGATGTTGGGGTATGGGTACTTCATCTACTGCTCCCTAAGCAAGAAGTGATGCGACCTCCTGACCCAAGAGATTGGTGGCAGGGACCTGAGAATTTAACTGTCTTATGATTGTAGGAGAGGTCATGCTGTGAAAATGAAGTCTGTACCCCTCTCGTACAATGGACAGAGTCCAGTTTTCTGATGTTATTTGTTGCCATCTTCTGGCAAAATGGCATAACCTGCCAAGGATAGTAAGGGGTTCTGGACCTTTCAGGGGCATAGTAAACATAGTAACACAGTAAATGACGGCAGATAAAGACCAGCATGGTCCATCCAGTCTGCCCAGCAATACGGCAAGAGTAGGTGCACATGTCTCTCTGTGCAGGCCACCCCTCCCCATGTCTTTGTTTACGGGTGGACCCACCACTCCATGTAGGACACCCCCTATTTGTTGAGAAGTTAGATGGTTCAGTTTATTTTGTTTTTATCCTGTTGCTGTAAAGGGATCCGCTGTGCTTGTCCCATGCTGTTTTGAATTCTTTCACCGTGTTTGCCCCCACCACTTCCAACGGGAGAGCATTCCAAGTATCCACCACCCTTTCAGTGAAAAAATATTTCCTGACATTGCCTTCAATTTTCCACCTTGCAGCTTCACGTTATGCCATCTAGTTTTGCAGCTTCCCCGTCTTTGGAAGAGGTTTGTTTGTTCATCGTTCCTCTTTAAGTATTTAAAGATCTGAATCCATCCTTGTGGTACACCCTTCGCTTGCAGGAATGGATCTGATCTAGAGGGGCCAGAGCGAACATGTTGCCATCTTTCATTTAGGTATGATGCACACCATAATAGCGCAGTGTCGTGTACTCCCTTCTCGGCAAGGCGGGAGAGAAGTAGGTCGTGATTGACTGAGTCAAAGGCAGCCGCGATGTCTAGGAAAATGAGAGCAAAGGCTTGTCTGAGGTTGTCAATACCTACAGTTAGGGTGTTGAATAACGTGGTTAAAAGGGTTTCAACCCCATGTGACTCACGGAACCCGTGTTGGCAGGGGTCCAGGGGTGAGTTGTTTTCGATGTGATGATCTAGTTGTCATTGGACTATTTTTTCCATAATTTTGGCTAGGAACGGGATGCTCAATATGGGTCTGTAGAAATCCATTTTAGCAGGGTCAAGTTTGTTATTTTTGAGCAGGGGTCTAATTGATGTTTGAGATAGACTCAAGGCTCGGCATGGGGGGAAGCATATTGTCCGAGGCGCTCGGTACCAGTACTGATGTCAGTACCAATACCTGTGGAACCGTCTGTAGCAGTCTTAGCGGTACCGAAGCTGCTAAGAGGACTGCTAGAATGTGTTCGATAGCGAGGATTCTCTGATCCATCGCTCCTGCCGATGCCTGGGTGTCGGTACTGGTGGAAGCGGATACGACCCCAGAACATGGCACCAGTAGTTCTGCAGAGGTGGAAGCCTCTGGAACATTATGGAGCCCCGTTAATGCATTGGAGACTGAGGCCTCCCGCCGGGGCTGTTTTGCCGGTGAACTTTCCTCGCGGGCAACGCCAGTGGCATCTTGATACCTGGAAGGAGATCTACCCTTTGAGGACCGGCGAGTCTTAGAAGACTTAGGTTTAGTTACCTGAGATCCATGGGAGGAAGATGAAGCCCTGGAAGACGTTGATGCAACTGACATCATATCTGCGGCAAAAAGGGTACCGTGTTTTGCAGCTCTATTCTGCAGGCCCCTCTTGGTCATCTTTCTGCAGGAGAGACACTCCGATGGAAAATGGTCAGGACCTAAACACTTAAGACACCATTCATGGGTGTCGGTGACGGATATGGTACCGCCACATTTAAAATATTTCTTGAAACCACTAGCTGGTTTCTCCATGTTTGAAGAAAATTGGGCCTAGTGCCCAAAATGGTGCCTAGCACCGAGAGGGGAAAGACCCCTGAAAGAAATGCTAGTTTTTTTTTTTTTTTTTAAAGAATAAAAGAGAACCGGTGGTATCGGTAGGCGTCAAATGAAGGCAGACGCGACCACAAAAAACAAAAGAATAAGAATAAATTTTCTGCGGTGACAGGGTGTGTGTCCTGTTGGCTCAGCGGAAAACTGAAGAGGAAGAGTTGGAAAGGCGGTAAGACAGCACGCAGGCGCTGTGGGATGCTCCCAAAAAGCTTTCCTATTGGATGCTGGGGAGCGTTCCCGCGCAGGCTCCGTTGGTACCGACGATACCCATATGTGAAGACTACATTCCTGCTTGTTCCTGGAGGTAAGGGTTAAGTGTGCCCAGAGCTGTCCGTATCAGAGATAGGAAAGCGACATCTCTTACAACTCAGCTCAAGAGAGTCAAATAAGAGAAAAAAAATCATCAGAATGTACTGGAAATGGCTACACTTTTGGTTTTAATAATTTTATTTTTTTCGTTTTCAGTCTTCCATGAATCTTTTGATACCAATCAGGTTAGGATAGTCTACCTGAACAAGTGGGGAAACAGTGGTCATATTTCAGGAAATATTCAAGATCTAATGTTTATTTATTTATTTATTTTATTTAGACAGTTTTTTGTATACCGCCTTATCCTTCAATCAAAGCGGTCACAACACAATTGGGGGATACATTTAACACGCGGGGATATGAGACACGTACACTAATACTTGCAGGGAACATGGGCAATGGAGGGTTAAGTGGCTTGCCCAAGACCACAAGGAGCATCTGTGGGACTAGAAACCCCAGTCCTTCCGGCCCAAAGTTACTGTCCTCTAGTGGGATTTGAACCCCTGACCATCCGGCCTGAAGTACCTTGCCCCAACCATCTTGCTCAGTCTGATGACATAGCTAAAAAACAGCACACAAAAATGTAAAAACAAACTATGTACAACTGCAACTCCCAGGGGAGGAGGGAGGGTTGTGAGGACTGATTCCTGCTGCTCCTGGAGAACACCTGTTACAGGTGAGTAACTACTCTTTCTCCAGGACCAAGCAGGAAGTCAGTCCTCACATATGGGTGACTCCCTAGCTCTGGGCTACCAGGAACCCAGGCTGAACAAGAGAACTCCCTCTAATCCCAGCATCAAAGAAAGGCTTTTCACTGAAAGAACTTCCACCGGTAGCCCAACGGAGGGCTGGAGGGAAGGAGTTGCCTAAACCTCAAAGAGATTCCGGAGTACTGCCTGGCCAAAAGCACTGTCCCTACGGGAGTCCCTTTCCAGACAGTAATGGGCCACAAAAATCTGGCTTGAGGACCAAGTTGCAGCCCTGCAGATGTCTGCCAACGGTACAGAGCGGAGATGAGCTACTGAGGCAGCTATTGCCCTGACACGGTGGGCCATGACCCGACCCTGCAAGGGAAGGTCAGCCGCCATGTCCTAGTGAGGTGCTCGGTTTCAAGCTCAGCAGCCTTCTCGCCATGGGCTTACCAAAAAGGTTTTCACCTCAGCAAGGGACATCGACCAACTTGTCCTGTACCCATGGCTCGAGGTCCGACGACTGCAGTCATGCCTGGCGTCGAGCCGCGATGCCGGCTGCCGCAACACGGGCCGAGGCCTCGAAGCCATCGTAGGCTGCTCGGGACATGAACTTAGAGCATTCCTGCACTCCCGAGGACAAGGACTTGAACCTCTGCAAAGGTTCCCCGGAGAGACCAGCAGAGAACCCGGCAAGTTCTTTTGCCAGGTCCCGCAAGTACATGCCCATGTACAGCTGGTAAGACTGGAGACGGCAAGCAAGCATCGAGCCCTGGAAGCACTTTCTACCAAACGCATCCAGGTTCCGGGCCTCCCGGCTGGGGGAAACCACAGAGTGCATCTTCTGGATCTTCAGACGATGCATGGCCGATTCCACCACCATGGAATGGTGTGGTAGCTGCGCCTTCTGAAAACCAGTGCTCTTACGGAGTCGATAAATGGAATCGACCCGCTTGCTCAAAACCGGCGCCGAGGCCGGTGCCTCCCACATCCGGAAGAGGAGCCGTTCCAGCATCGGAGGAACCGGCACAGTAAAGGCCTCCTTCGGAAAAGAGTCATACTGGAGGGCCTCAAGCTCTTTGGCTCGAAGCTCCTCCTCGGGGTCCGCGGGGATCGCCAACGCTGTGGCCATATCCCGAACGAACTCCGAGAACCGGGTATCTTCCGGGGGGGGGGGGGGAATGATCTACTCCGGGGCGCGGACTGCGGTGAGTCCGACGGGACACACCGAGTCCTGAAGGTATCAGGGGTCTCCTCGTCCTCCGTCTCCCAGGCGGACTCGTCCGAAGAGGAGTCGGGCTCTGACCGCGCGGGGCCCGGCAGCACCCACCCACACGCCAAAGGCACCGGCGTCGACGCCCTTGGTCCCGACTGGGAGGTCGAGGGTGACCGCGATGGAGGTCGACCTCGAGCCTTCATGGTCTCGAGTATCGGCTCAGTCTCCGGGGTCGACTTCGACGTCGATGTCCCGGTGGTCGGGGCAGGTGCACCAGCAAGACTGGCCATCAGCACCCGCTGCTGATCCATGAAGGCAGACAGTCTGCACTCCAAGGCTGTCAGCCTGAGTCCAAGCTCAGGAGACTCAGCAGCCACCGACTCAGGCCCCGGCGGCGGCTCCCTGGGAGGAGAGTCCTTGAGGACAACAGGACTTACGTGTCCAGCAGACTCCGGTTCCACACGAGGCATTTTGGACGGCTTCTCCTGTTCCAAGGGCCCGGGACGGCGGTCGGGGGTCTGAGACCTAGCCCTCGAGGAGCCAGGGACCTCTTCCGACGCCGCCCTCGCGAGCCGCTTCTTCCTCTTTCGCTCCTGATCGGGGGACCCCCTGTCCAAGGAACCCCGACAATGCTCGGGGTCAGAATCCCGAGACCTCAGATGAGGTCCGGGCCCGGCCGGAGGCCGAATCAGAAAAACACCTTTCCTTTTGATGCTGTCGACTTCGCAGTGCCTTAGTGGACATTTTTCCACAGGGCCCACAGATCTTAAGATCATGGTCGGGACCAAGGCACCGAAGGCAGCAGTCGTGTGTGTCGGTGAGAGACATCAGTTTCTTGCACCGATCACACTTTTTGAAACCACTGGAAGCCATCGGGGAAAAAAGAGCCCCCGCAAGGTCAAAGGACCGGCCTTCCAGGGAAAAGAGAAAAAAGGGCGCGAACGCTAGCCACTAAGGGAAAAACCGAAAAAAGACAAGACGGGCTCGATACCGGTGTACCGATCCCGGCGGGAGGGGGAACCGGCGTCAAACCTGACAAAAACCGCGATGAAATCGGAAGAAAATTGCAAGAAAAATCTAACTTTTCTCCGGGTGACTAGGATGAACGTCCGACGGGCTCCTCGGAAAAAGAAAGACTGAGCAAGATGGCACCTTTAGGCGGGAAGGGAACCACGCATGCGTGCAGTATTCCCAAAGGCTTTCATAGAAAGCTGGGGAAATGCTCCACAAGGGCTCCATCGACGTCGATGTCACCTATATGTGAGGACTGACTTCCTGCTTCGTCCTGGAAAATGAGTCCGATCTCAGGAGGCTAGAGCAACAGAGTTAGAGGACATAAGGAAGACAGAGAGGTAGATAGACGAGACCTACAGGGATGCAGTACTGAAGTCCCACCTCCAGTCTGGCAGCATCCCTGTTGCCATGGAGGAGAGGGGTCATGTGACAGGAGAGCATCACCCTGGTGTGGCAGGAAATGATCCTGTAGCTAGGACCTGTCCTCCAGGTGATGTAAAACCCTCTCTCACAAAGGAGGTTTCTCCAGGGTCATGTGCCCACGAGGGAAGGATTAGGGCAGCCGTTATAGTTGGTGATTCGATCAGTAGGCATGTAGATAGCTAGGCGGCTGCTGGACGTGAGCATCGCCTGGTAACATGCCTGCCTGGTGTGAAGTTAGTGGACCTTACGCGCCACCCAGACAAGGTCTTAGATAGTGCTAGGGAGGAGTCTGCTGTCTTGGTACATGTAGGTACGAATGACATAGGAAAGTGTGGTAGGGAGGTTCAGGAGGCCAAATTTAGGCTTTTAGGTAGGAAGTAGAAATCCAGAACTTCCAGAGTAGCATTCTCCGAAATGTTTCCCGTTCCAAGCGCAGGACCCAAAAGGCAGGCAGAGCTCTGGAGTCTCAATGCGTGGATGAGAAGATGGTACAAGGATGGTGGTTTTTATTTATTTTATTTATTTATTTAGCAAGCATTTGTAGCCCGCTCCTTCCAGCGATCAGAAGCGGGTAGGATTACTATTGTGAAACTGCCGAATCAAGGCAGGTACAAATTTTGTTTACATACAGATTGTCAGAAAAGCACATCATACAGAGTTAACACTTCTTAGCTATGGGGGAGTTCATTTACATATATACATAAATACATATATACAGGATAATCTTCTTGGACACAGTGGTCAGGGGCTGCTCCATCTGTGGTTTTGGATTTGTTAGGAACTGTGGAACATTCTGGGGAAAGGAGGAGCTTCACCATAACCAGGATGGAACCAGGCTGCTGGCATTAACCTTTAAAAAAGAGATACAGCAGCTTTTAAACTAGATAATAGGGGAAAGTCGACAGTCGCACAAGAGCACATGGTTCGGAACAATGTATCCTTGAAGGATACTACCAAAAGAATGAAGTTAGGGAATATCAGCAGAGGGGTTCCAATAAAGAAAAAAGTAACCCAAATGCCCTTGAGTACAGAGCAGAGTTTAAAGATTCCAAATTACCCTTGCCTACCGATAGCCAGATTAATATGAATAAAATACAGCCTCTAAAATACTTGTATGCAAATACCAGCCGTTTAAAAAATAAGATGAAAGAGTTAGAAACTATAGCACTAAATGAGAAGTTAGATGTGATTGGTATCTCAGAGACATGATGGAAGGAAGACAACCAGTGGGATACTATGATACCTGGGTACAACTATATCGTAATGATAGAGCCGATCAAATTGGTGGTGGGGTTGCACTCTATGTTAGAAAGAGCATTGAGTCACAAAGGATTGAAGTGGAGGAGTGGCCTAGTGGTTGGGGAAAGGTACTTCAGGCTGGAAGGTCGGGGGTTCAAATCCCACTAGAGGGCAGTAACCTTGGGCCGGAAGGACTGGGGTTTCTAGTCCCACAGGTGCTCCTTGTGGTCTTGGGCAAGCCACTTAACCCTCCATAGCCCATGTTCCCTGTAAAATAGTTATCTCCAAGTTATAATGCCCTGTTCAATGTAATTTCAGTTTGTTCAATGTAAATCGCACTGATGCAGAATGGTGCGGTATATAAGAGAATATAATAAATAAATAAATAAAATTGGTGGTGGGTTTGCACTCTATGTTAGAAAGAGCACTGAGTCACAAAGGATTAAATTTTTGCAGGAAACAAAATTCACTGTAGAAACTCTATGGATTGAAATTCCATGTAAAAAGGGGAAGGGGAAGGCAATGTCAGTGGGGGGCGTACTACTGACCGCCTGGCCAGAGTGAACAAATGGATGATGAAATGCTCAAAGAAACCAGGGAAGCTAACAAAAGTTACAGTACAGTATTAATAATGAGTGATTTCAATTACTCTGGTTATCAACTGGGTCAGTGTCACAGCAGGACATGCTAGGGAGATAAAGTTTCTAAATGAAATAAATGACTGCTTCTTGGAGCAGCTGATTCATGAACTGACCAGAGGGGAAGCCATTTCGGACCTATTCCTTAGTGGAACAAAAGATCTGATGCAAGAAATAAGGGTGTTGGGGCCACTTGGCAATAGTAATCATAGCATGATTGCTTCTGATCTAATAAATGGAGGAAGGACGGTAAGGAAATGGAAATTACACTTACCTGGTAATTGCAGTTCCTTGAGTGACGACAATTTAGTCCTCCACCTCTGGGTAGTGCACCTCCTCCTGCAGCCTGGACCAATCAAAATCTTGACATCACTGGATATAGCGTGCTGGTATCTCCCATCAGCCCCCAATGAACTATTGACAAAGCAGACTCAAAAGAGCAACAAACCAATATCTAACAACATTCTATTTTTTTTTTAAATAATGCAACCCCAAACAAGACATGCATCTCCCCATTAAAAGGAAAGGGTGAGGTATCTGTTATTAAAGGTCTCCCCCCTCTGCCGAGCCAGGAAAGGGCTAGAGGAAGAAGAGACAAGTCAAAAAGGAAAACCCGAATATGAAAAAATGAACCTTATAATGAAAGCTCACCTGTATATCTGCGTCTTACTCCTGAACGCGTGCCGGCTACAAATAGAACCCGAGGGCGGGAATGAGGACTAAACTGTCGTCACTCAAGGAACTACAATTACCAGGTAAGTGTAATTTCCATTTCCTTATCGTTCCTCCAGTTTAGTCCTCCACCTCTGGGATGTAACAGAGCAGTACTAATGGGAGGGACCCTAACAGCTGGCACGCAAAACCGCCGACCCGAAACAGGCATCCTTCGCTGCCAGAACATCCAGACGGTAATGCTTGCTGAAAGTATGAAGCGAAGACCAGGTTGCTGCCTTACAAATCTCCACCGGCGGAACTAGACTGTGTTCCGCCCATGAAGCCGCCTGAGCTCTGGTCGAGTGTGCTCTCAGACCCAACAGGCACCGGTCGCCCCTGCAACATGTAAGCCGAAACAATGGCTTCCTTGATCCACCTGGAAATGGATGCTTTCGCCGCTGCCTCACCTTTCCTGGGACCCCCAAACAACATGTCCAAGTGACTCAAGCCCCGATCAGCCGCTTGCCCTACCTCCGACCGCAAAACTGGCAGAGAAACGGTCTGGTTCACATGAAAAGGAGAAGACACTTTCGGCAAAAAGGAAGGCACCGGCCGAAGAACCACTTTCTCTCTAGAAAAACACAGGAATGGCTCTCTACAAGAAAGAGCTTGCAACTCGGAAATGCGCCTTGCTGAATAAATAGCTACCAAGAACACCGTTTTAAGGGTTAAATCCTTGATCGAGATTTGACATAAGGGCTCAAAGGGCGCCCTTCCTAGCGCTCTTAACACCAAGTTGAGATCCCATGGCGATACGGAAATCCAAAGTGCAGGACACATTCTGGAAACCGCTTTCAGAAAACGTAGTACATCATCGTGAGCTCCTAGCAGCATGCCCTGAACCTTACCCCTGTAACAGGCTAATGCTGCTAACTGCACTCTCAGAGAACTGGCAGCAAGCCCCTTCTCGAAGCCGTCCTGCAAGAAACTCAACATCAATGGCACTGAAGCCGTCGAAGCACGGACCCTATGCCTGGAACACCAATCCTCAAAGATCCGCCAGATACGAATATATGCCAGCGAGGTTGAGCGTTTCCGCACCTGAAGTAGAGTCGCGATGACCGATCTGGAGTAACATAGTAAGTGACGGCAGATAAAGACCAGCATGGTCCATCTAGTCTGCCCAGCAAGATGGCAAGAGTAGGTGCACCTGTCGCTCTGTGCAGGCCACCCCTCCCCATGTTTTTGTTTTTGTTTAGGGATGAACCCACCACTCCATGTAGGACACCCTTATTTGTTGAGAAGCTAGATAGTTCAGAAGTTAGATGGTTCAGTTTATTTTGCTTTTATCCTGTTGCTGTAAAGGGATCCACTGTGTTTGTCCCATGCCGTTTTGAATTCCATCACCGTGTTTGCCCCCACCACTTCCATCGGGAGGGCATTCCAAGCATCCACCACCCTTTCAGTGAAGAAATATTTCCTGACATTGCCTTTCAATTTACCACCTTGCAGCTTCATGTTATGCCCTCTAGTTTTACAGCTTCCCCGTCTTTGGAAGAGCTTTGTTTGTTCATCATTTCTCTTTAAGTATTTAAAGGTCTGAATCATATCTCCCCTGTCCCTCCTCTCCTCCAAAGTGTACATATTTAGGTCTTCAAGTCTCTTCTCATAAGGCTTCTGACGCAGGCTCCAAATCATTTTGGTCGCCTTTCTCTGAACAGTTTCCAGTCTTTTTACATCTTTTGCAAGATATGGTCTCCAAAACTGAACACAGTATTCCAAGTGAGGCCTCACCAGCGACCTGTACAGTGGCATAAGTACCTCTTCCTTTCTGCTGGTAATCCCTCTTTGTATGCAGCCTAACATCCTCCTGGCTTTTGCCACCGCCTTGTCGCACTGTTTTGACACCTTGAGATCATCAGAGATAATCACACCAAGTTCTTTCTCCTGAACCGTGCATACCAACCTCTCACCCCCTATCGTGTACTTTTCCCTTGGATTTCTGCTACCCAAGTGCATGACACTGCACTTTTTCACATTAAATCGTAGTTGCCAAGCATTAGACCAGTCTTCCAGCTTTTGTAGATCTTTCCTCATGTTAACCACTCCCTCGGGGGAGTCCACCCTGTTGCAAATTTTTGTGTCATCTGAAAAAAGACAGACTTTTCCATTCAGTCCTTCAGCAATATCACTCACAAATATATTGAACAGTGCCGGGCCCAGGACCGAACCCTGAGGCACCCCGCTAATCACCTTCCTCTCATCCGAGTGAGCTCCATGTACCATCACCTTCTGTTGTATGTCAGTCAACCAATTTCTAATCCAGTTTACTATCTTGGGACCCATCCCCAAGCTACTGAGTTTATTGACAAGCCTCCTATGAGGAACAGTATCAAAGGCTTTGCTGAAATCCAGATAGATGACATCCATTGCATGCCCCAGATCTAGTTCCTTGGTCACCCAATCAAAGAACTCAATCAGATTTGTTTGGCAAGACCGTCCTTGGGTAAAACCATGTTGCCTTGGATCTTGTAACCTGTTGGTTTTGAGAAAGTTCACTATTCGCTCTTTCAGGAGCACCTCCATTACTTTTCCTGCCACCGAGGTAAGGCTCACGGGCCTGTAATTTGACACTTCTTCCCTGTCACCACTTTTGTGTGGAGGTACAACATTAGCCATTCTCCAGTCCTGAGGAACGACTCCTGTTTCCAAGGATCTGTTGAAAACATCCTTTAACGGTCCTGCAAGAATCTCTCTGAGCTCTTTCAGTATCCTGGGATGTATCCCATCTGGTCCCATGGCTTTGTCCACTTTCAGTTTAGTAAGTTGTTCTAACACCTCATCTTCTTTGAATGGTGTGATATCTACTTCATTCCTATTTTTATATTTGGGAGTCACAGCTGGTCCATCTCCAGGATCTTCTTTAGTAAAAAAACAGAGCAGAAATATTTGTTTAGCAATTTTGCTTTTTCAGTGTCACTTTCCACGAGTCCTTTCCCAGCACCTCTGAGTCCTGCAATTCCAACTCTGATCTTCTTCCTTTCCTGAATATACCTGAAGAAAGTTTTGTCGCCACCTTTAACATCTTTAGCCATCTTTTCCTCTGCCTTTGATTTTGCTATCCTTATTTCTCTTTTTGACTCTTTGAGTTTGATCCTGTATTCATTTCTGTGTTCTTCTGTTTGCAAGCTTTTGAATTTTGCGAAAGTTGTATTTTTTGCCTTTATTTGAGCAGCCACCTCTTTGGAAAACCAAATAGGTTTCCTTCTCCTCTTGTTTTTATTTATTTTTCTTACATATTTATCTGTTGCCCCTTTTATTGCCGCCTTTAGTTTAGTCCATTGCAATTCCACTTCCCTTATCTCCTTCCACACCGTCATCTCCTCCTTTAAGTACTCGGCCATTTTATTGAAGTCAGTGTTTTTGAAGTTTAGGACTTTGAGCTTGCTATGATTGGCATGTACACCATGGCTTTTATCTCTTTTTCAGCCTCGACCTTTCAATGGCCAAGCCGTAAGCGAGAATCGATCCACCCGTGGCATCAGAAGCGGACCCTGCACCAGGAGCTCCTGCGACATCGGGAAGCGCCAAGGAAACCCGTCTAGTAACCTTATGAGGTCGGCATACCACGGGCGCGTGGGCCAGTCCAGTGCCACTAATAGTACCCGCCCCCGATGCGCTTCGATACGCTGAATCACTCGACCGATGAGCGCCCACGGCGGTAACACGTAGAGAAGACCCGTCGACGGCCACTGCTGCATCAAGGCGTCGATACCCTCCGACATGGGCTCCCGCCTTCTGCTGAAAAATCGACTTGCTTTTGTGGACTGAAAAGTGGCCATCAAGTCCATGACCGGCTCTTCCCACCGGAGAATCAACTGTGCGAAAACGGCGGGATACAGCTCCCATTCCCCTGCATCGACTTGCACCCTGCTGAGAAAATCCTCTGTCACATTGTCTTTTCCTGAGATGTGCGCTGCCAATATTGCTTGTAAGCGCGCCTCCACCCAGGAGAACAGCCTCTCGGCCTCCTCCTCCATGGCTACACTCCCGGTACCACCTTGCCGATTCAAGTATGCCACAGTCGCGGCATTGTCCGACAGCACTCATACCGCTCGTCGCATCACCTGGACCTCAAAGCTTTTCATGGCTAGAAACACTGCTCTCAGCTCCAGGCGGTTGATCGACCAGCCGCTCTCCTCCGCCGACCACCGCCCCTGCGCAAAGAGCACTCTGCAATGTGCTCCCCAGCCTGCGAGGCTCGCATCTGTTAACAGCAGGATCCACGCCGGCTGCTCCAAAGGCATTCCCGCTCGCAAGGACACGGGTAGCATCCACCACCGCAGAGCCTGCCGAACCTGCAGAGGACAAGGGAGCTGTTTGCTCAACGAATCGGACTGGTTGGACCAGCAGCGAAGCAAGGCCCTCTGCAACGGCCTCATATGAAACCTGGCCCAAGGAACCACCTCCAGAGTCGCTGCCATTGTCCCCAGCACCTGAAGGTACTTCCATGCCGTCGGTGCTGCCAGCTTCCTGAAGCCTTGCATTAGAGAACAGAGAGCCTGGGCTCTCTTCTCTGTCAGGAATACCGAGTCTTTTCGAGTATCAAACTGCTCCCCCAAATACTCGAGAACTTGAGTTGGGCTCCAGGTGACTTTTGAGCGGATTGACTACCCAGCCTAGACTCTGGAGGAAAACTACTCCTTTTTTTGTGGCTTTCTCGCTCTCGGCCTTGGACTTTGCTCGAATCAGCCGATCGTCGAGGTACGGATGGACTAAGGCTCCTTCCTTCCACAGCGCTGCTGCCACCACTACCATTATTTTGGTGAAGACACATGGGGCCGTTGCGAGGCCAAAGGGCAGTGCCTGAAACTGGTAATGCCCCCAAGGTAGCACGAACCGCAGAAACCTTTGATGCGCCGTCCTGATCGGGATGTGGAGATAGGCCTCCTTGAGATCGAGAGACGTTAGAAACACTCTCCCCGATGAACTGCAACAATAACCGACCGCAGCGTTTCCATGCGAAAGTGATGCACCCGGAGACAACTATTCACTCCTTTGAGGTCTAGAATAGAACAAAGAGACCCGTGCTTCTTTGGCACCATGAAATAGATAGAGTAGCGACCCATGCCGTTCGGCTGGCGGTACTGTAATGACAGCCCCTAGCTGCAAGAGACGGTCCAACGTCCGACGCACCTGTAACGCCTTCTGTGGCCCACTGCAGGGCGAAGTTACAAATGAGTCCAGCACCGGCTTTGCCAGATCCAGCGCATATCCGTCTCGGATCATCTCTAAAACCCACTGATCGGATGTTATGTGGGTCCAGGCAGAAAGAAACCCCCAAAGGCGACCTCTGATCAGTTGACTTTCTGCTGGGACCCGCCGCCATTCATTGTGGTTTGCGAGCGGCTCCAGAAGATGCCATTGCAAAACCTCTATTTGCTCCCCGAAACCCACAAAATCCTTGGGCTCAAGAGGCAAATTTTCCTCTTTGGGACCCTGCAAAACGGGGAGATCGAAAACTCCGAAAGTCCCTATATTGCCCCCGAAAGGCTGAAGACGCTTTTCCCTGTTTAGGCTTATCCTCCGGAAGCCTACCTCCTTTGGACTTCCCTAAGTGCTTAACCAACTTCTCTAAATCCTCTCCAAATAAAAGTTTCCCCTTGAATGGGAGTTTTCCGAGCCGTGACTTGGAGGATCCGTCAGTCGCCCAATTCTTTAGCCAAAGGGATCTGCACACTGCTAGTAATGAAGCCATACTATTCGATAAGGCTCTAATGAGGTCGTAGTGCACATCTGCCAAATACGCCGACCCCGATTCTAAACACTGAAGTTCTCTGACCTCGTTGTGCCCTAAAGCCGCCGACTGCTTTAGGTGTTGAACCCAGAGGAGACAGGCCCTTGCTACCAAAGCGCCACAGATAGAGGCCTGAAAAGAAATCGCATCCGCTTCGAATGATTGTTTTAAAAGGCTATCCATTTTTCTATCTTGCGCATCCTTTAGGGCCGCGCTTCCTTCTACAGGAATTGTGGTCTTTTTAGTAACCGCTGAAACTGCAACATCAACCTTTGGAGAACGGAACCTCTCCTTGTCCTTATCCGCTAGGGGATATAGTTTACCCCTAATCCTAATCCCCCTAAGCCCACTCGTTCTGAATCATCTGATCTATCACCTTATGGATGGGAAAAACCACCTGCGTTTGACGCACCGCCTGAATAATGGGATCTGCGCCATCCTCTTCCTCGACCGGCTGCTCAGCAGCCAGCCTAAGCGTTTGCAGGGTCTCTGTAATAAGAGCCATCAACTCATCCTTTCGAAACATGCGAATGATCCTCGCCTGGTACTCAGGCTCAGGAATCTCACCCTCTTCTAATTCGTCCACATCCACATCCATGTCATACGCTGCCTCCTTTCTCTCCTGCCAGCCCAATTTGGAGGGCGCGGGCTCAGGAAGCCGAGTCCTCTTGGCCGCCTTTAACGCCAAAGTATCGCTCTCCGCAAGTGCGGGCCACGCGCTAGAGGAGGGGACAGGATTGGAACCAGGCAGCTGTCCCTGCCGCCTATGACAGAACGCCTGATGCATGAGTAATACGAAGTCTGGAGCAAATTCTTCCATTTGCGTAGCAAAAGTAAAATCCGCAGCAGCAGGATTACTTGAAGGCACTTCTAAAGCCGAAGTGGAAGGACCCGCTATCCAAGCTTCACCCTCCATCCCCGCTACTGCCTCCGGAGGAGCGGAAACCGTGGAACTCTCCATTTGCTGCCCCCCCCACTGACCGACCCTGTTGCACAGTCCAAACAGATGCCTGACTCAGCACTTGTGCGCTCAAGGGCGCCACAAATGATACACTGTGAACTTATTGACAGTAGGCAAGAGAACCGGACTGAACCTAGGAACCCCTGGGTCCAGCAATAAAAAAGTATGTGATGGCAGCAAGACACCTACTCTTTTTGACTCCTCTTTTTTTTTTATATATACTGTGGTGAGGAGAGCTCCCAGGAAGAGATGGAAGTGGAAGAAAACCCTGTTTTTCCCTTTAAAACAAGTGACAGTTCAGTGGTGCACAGTGCTTGCAAGGCAGGCAAGAAAAAAAATCAGCTCTCTGCTAAGGCCAGGCCACGCCCTTGTTCAGACAGGGAGCCAAGCTTGCTCAGTGATTGGTCACACCTGTGCAAAGGCAAGGGAGTGCCCGGCAGGAAACGGTTTTTAAAAACACACTCAGAGCAGAGAAAGGAGTCACAGACCCAGGAGACACAAACCCAGGAGACACACACACAGGAGACGCAGCAGAGAGAGCAGAGCCAGCACGTCCAGGGGAAGCTGGAAAGGAACAGATCTGCAGACAGAGCAGCAGAGGCACAAGAAGGAGAAACTCTGAGAGATCCTGGAAAGGGAGAAAGGTTCCAAGGAAACTTTCAAGAGAGTGACTATCTGGGAAGGAGTGGGAAAAGGTACCAGAAGGCTGAGTTCCATAGCCTGAAAGATATCAGGAGGAAAGGAATCAGTAGTTGTCTGAGAGACCTGCCCCAAGGTAAAGCCAGCGCTTGCAAAGCTGAACAGCTCGCAGAAAAACAGTTTGCTACAGCTAGTGTCCAGGAGCCTGACCTAACGTCTGCTAAGAGGTGGGTGGATAGTTGTATGTATGAAGAGAACCGAAACCCAGATAAGGGCAGAGAAACTGAGCTTTTAACACTAGAAGCATTAAGAAAACTGTTTGCAGAGAGGAAGCTTTACCCTCCCAATACAAGTGTGCCTTCTCAGGGTGATTTGCTGTTGAAGCAGTTCCAAGAGTTTTTAGAAGACAGGAAGTCTGGGCAAGTTTATAAAACTGGTGGAAGTAAGAAGTACCCGGTGTCCATAGAAGAGATGCAGGTGGATTCTTGTATGCCAGAATCTGAATCAGAATTGTCACCAATGGATTGCTCTTTTTGTCTAAAGGAGAACTGAGCATTGTTGAACAGGCTTGAAAGACTGTGAAACAATATAGCGATTAATTTTTATGACTGCAAAGAGTTGGAAAAAACCAAGAATGTGTTCTACTAAGTATGTGAGCTTCTGAAGCCAAGAAGCTGTCTGTAGTAAAAGTTTGGTTTGGGAAAAAAAAACAGCAGCTGTTAAAAGTTTACCTGTTATGTTGAATGACCACCAGAAGCTGTGCTCTGTGAAAGTTTATTGGGAAGAAAGCTGCTGCCCAGTGATAGAAGGCCTTTTTGTTACATTTTCCTCTGTTAACCTGATTTACTCTTATGTTGGAGAAGCATCCTCTTGCTTTTGCGCTTTGAGCTTTAATGCCCTGGAATCCCACAAAAAAATAAGTTTTCTTGCTGCCTTAAACCACCGGTCCCACAACTACATTTGTCCTTATATAAATAAGCCAACTACAAGTCCCAGAATCCCTCTGGTGACAAACAAGGGAAGCTTTATTTAAAAGGACACTATAAGGCTGCTCTATGCTTGTAAGCCTTCGGGCCCAAGCAAGGGCATTGCAATACACACTACACAGGAGCTCTTTGCTCTTAGAAATCCCAGTGCCTAAATGCCTTTAGGACCATCCGTTCCCCCTAAGGCTGATAGCTAAAAGCAAACAAGGGGAAAAGTAAAACTTTCTAAAAACAAACCAAAATAAAATAAAAGAAGCCCCTTGCAACTCCTAAACTGAATCCGGCTACCCCTCTTCCTCGGAGAACAGCACTGTCGGCACACTAAATAAAGCTGCTGGGGAAACCGCGCGTTCAAAATGGCCGCGGTTTCCTCACAGCGGTTTGGCGGGAACTGCATGAAGGCCCCCCGGCCTCGAAGAAACTAAGCATGTACCTTTTCTGTGCCGTTCCTGCTCCAAACAGGCTTCCCAAGACTGGCTAGGCTAAGTCTAGAAAGCCACGCACCAAGGGCAGGTTTACAGGACTGCCGCGAAAAAACAACAGAGTGCCTATGGAGCGTTCTTGCAGCCGCCGTCTGCCGGACTCGTGGCGAGCAGGGGTGCTGGTGTGCCGATCAGGGATCTCTACCCCGCATCGTCCAGGGGAGAGAGATCAAGAAGAGAAAAAACAGGTATTTTGGAGAGGCCTGGCAGGGGAAGGATCCTCAACACCAGCACCTCCCTCTTCCAAATAGTAATCAAATTTTTTTTTTAAAGGGGCAGTATCAGACTGCCCAATGAAAATGTAAAATAATCTAAAGCAATGTAATACAATGAAACTAATCCAAAATAAAATAAAGTTTGAACAGAAACAAATAGAAAAGACTGAAGCCCTTTAATCTAACTAGCCTGCTCCTTATCAGTTCCTCTAGTGAGCCCAGCACCTAGGCTCCCTAAGTCTTCCTGCTGCATGGAGACTGGACACACTGGGGGCTGATGGGAGATACCAGCACGCAATATCCAGTGATGTCAAGATTTTGATTGGTCCAGTCTCCAAGCAGCAGGAGGAGGTGCACTACCCAGAGGTGGAGGACTAAACTGGAGGAACGATAAGGAAATTCATAGTACTATCTTTTAACTTTCAAAAGGGAGGCTATGAGAAAATGAGGAAAATAGTTAAGAAAAAACTAAAAGGAACAATTGCAAAGGTTAAAGATTTACATCAAGCATGGGTATTAAAAATACTAGCTTAGAAGCCCAGACCAGCTGTATTCCACGCTTTAAGAAAAAAGGAAGGAAGTCCAAAAATCTGCCAGCGTGTTTTAAAGATGAGGTCAAAGAGGCTGTTGTTGCCAAAAAAGCATCTTTCAGGAAATGAAAAAGGAGCAAAATGATGAAAACTGCAAACATCATAAGCACTGACAAGTTAGATGCAAGGCATTGATAAGGCAGACAAAGAGAGAATTTGAGAAGAAGCTTGTTATGAAAGCAAAAACACGTAATAAAGACTTTTTCAAGTACATTCATAGCAAAAAACCTGTGAGAGAGTCAGTTGGACCATTAGATTATAGAGGGGTAAAAAGGGGCACAAAGAAGGGACAAGGTCATAGCGGAGAGACTGAATGAATTCTTTGCTTTGGTCTTTACTGAGGAAGATGTAGGGAGTTACCCATGACTGAAATGGTATTTAAAAGTGATACCGCAGAAGAATTGAAAGAAATATTCATACACCAGGAAGATGTATTAACTATTTGATAAACTGCAGAGTAGCAAGTCACCTGTACCAGATGGTATACATCAAAGGGTGTTGAAAGAACTGAAATATGAGATTGCAGACCTACTATTACTAATCTGTAAGCTATCATTAAAATTATCTGTAATACCTGAAAATTGGAGATGGCCAATGTAACACCAATTTTTAAAAAGGGTTCCAGGGGGTGATCCGGGGAAACTACAGACCAGTGAACCTGACGTCAGTCCGAGAAAAATGGTAGAAACCATTATAAAGAATAAAATTACTGAATATGTAGATAGTCATGGCTTAAGGGCAGACAGCCAACATGGCTTTAGCAAAGAAAGATCTTGTCTTACTAATCTATTTTTTTTTTTGAAGTTATGAATAAACAGGTAGACAAAGGTGAGTCGGATGATAAAGTGTATCTGGATTTTCAGAAAGCCTTTGACAAAGTCCCTCATGAGAGACTTTCGGCGAAATTAAAAAGTCATGGGATAGGAGGAAGTGTACTATTGTGGATCAGGAACTGGTTAAAAGATAGAAAGCAAAGGGTAGGGCTAAATGGCCAATTTTCCCAATGGAGAAAAGTGAATAGTGGAGTATCCCAGGGATCTGTGCTGGGCCCGCTGCTTTTTAACATATTCATAAATGACCTGGAAATGGTAATAATGCATGAGGCAATCAAATTTGCAGATCAACAAAATTATTCAATGTTAAAACCCATGAGGATTGTGAAAAATTGCAAGACGACCATGATAAATTGGAAGACTGGGCATCCAAATGGCAGACAAAATTCAATGTGGACAAGTGCAAAGTTATGCACCTAGGAAAGAACAACCCAAACTATGGTTACAGGATGCAAGGTCCCAACATTAGGAACCACCACTCAGGAAAAAGATTTAAGGGTCATCGTGGATAAAGCATACTTACTCACCTGTAACAGGTAATCTCCGGGAACAGCAGGAATTTAGTCCTCACATATGGGTATCGTTGGTACCGATGGAGCCCGCGTGGGAACGCTCCCCAGCGTCCAATCAGAACGCTTTTGGGAGCATCCCACAGCGCCTGTGTGCTGCCTTCCCGCCTTTCCCAACTGCCTCTCTCCAGTTGAGTTTTAAAGCTGAGACAAAGAGAGAGAGAGGGAAAGGAAAGAGATAGAGAGATACAACTCCTAGGGGAGGAGGGTGGGTTGTGAGGACTAAATTCCTGCTGTTCCCGGAGATCACCTGTTACAGGTGAGTAACTATGCTATCTCCAGGAACAAGCAGGAATGTAGCCATCACATATGGGGACTCCCTAGCTTTAGGTGCCAGGGAGAGACCCCAGAAGTTGTGTGTCCCTGAAAAAGGCTCCACTTCCCCCCATGGATCTCTGGCATCCTACCAGGGATGGTGGGCCGGAGTTGATTAGGTATGGAACAGGTGTTTGAGAACAGCCTGACCAAACAAGGCATCCCGACGGGAGTCCTTGTCCAAGCAGTAATGGGCTGTGAAGGTATGAACCGAGGCCCAAGTGGCTGCTCAACAGATGTCGTCAATAGACACAGAGTGCAGATGAGCCATTGAGGCTGCCATGGCTCTCACATTGTGAGCTGTGACATGGCCCTCCAGAGAAAGGTTCTTACTCTGATAGGCGAAGGAAATACACTGAGCAATCCAGTTAGATAGTGTTCTCTTGGAGACTGGAAGTCCCAAATGAGAAGGATCAAAAGCAACAAAGATTTGAGAGGACTTTCTATGTTGCTGTGTTCTTTGTAAGTAAAAAGCTAGAGCTCTTTTACAGTCCAAGGTATGAAGATTCCTTTCTGCATTTGATGCATGAGGTCCTGGAAAAAAGACAGGTAGGTAGACCTCTTGGTTTAGATGAAAAGGCGAGACCACTTTAGGCATAAAGTGTGGATGAGTCCTAAGGACTACCTTGTCATGATGGAACCTTGTATAAGGTGGATTAGCTACTAGCGCTTGCAACTCACTAATGCGGCATGCTGATGTGATTGCAATGAGAAAGATAACCTTCCAAGAAAGGAATTTTAAGGAGGTGGTAGCTAAAGGTTCGAAAGGTGGCTTCATGAACTGCCCAAGAACCAGGTTTAAGTCCGTTAGAAGGAGGCCTCTCATGAATCTTGCTATAAGAGGATGAGAGGAAATAGGCTGTCCATTTAGAGGTTTAAGAGAAGCTGCAATAGCACTCAAATGGACTCTTACTGAATTTGTCTTAAGGCCTGCATTAGATAAATGTAGGAGATACTCCAGCAAAGATTGCAGAGGTATCGCAAGGGGGTTAAGACCCTTTCCCGAACACCAAATAGTAAACCTTTTCCACTTGAAAGCATAAGAGCGTCTAGTGGAAGGTTTTCTGGAAGCATAACGAACATCTTTCACTTGCTGAGAAAGATTAAGATCTTGGAGATCTAGGCCTTCAGCAACCAAGCCCTGAGGTCCAGAGACTGGGGATTGGGATGCCATAACATTCCGTTCTCCTGAAATAGGAGATCTGGAGCAGACCCTAACTCCAGGGAGGGAGCTTGAGAGAGATGTAGAAGCAGAGGGTACCACACTTGCCGTGGCCAATGTGGTGCTATGAGAATCATGTGGCCTCTCTCTCTCTGAAGCTTGAAGAGGGTTTTGGGAATTAGGGGAATGGGTGGAAAGGCATACAGGAAGTCTTGACCCCAGTAAAGGAGGAAAGCATCCCTGGCCTGAGCCCCCTGAGCCAGAATTCTGGAACAGAACTGGGGAAGTTTGGCATTCCACGGACTTGCAAAGAGGTCTATGTCCGGGGTTCCCCAAAGCTGAAATATCCTGGTCACCTAGTCTGCATGCAGAGACCACTCGTGTGGAAGTAGAACTCGACTGAGTCTGTCCGCCCAAGAGTTTTGAATGCCTGGAAGATATACTGCCAGCAGATGAATCTGATGCTCTCTGGCGAGGGCCCATAGTTGCAAAGCTTCATTGCAAAGCGACAGAGAGCCCGTTTCCCCCTGCTTGTTCACACAGAACATGGCTACTTGATTGTCCGTATGAATGAGGACTGTCTTGTAGCTGAGCAGGGAGTGGAACACTCGCAGAGCCAGGAAAATTGCTCTGAGTTCCAAGAGATTGATATGTAGACAACTCTCTTTCGGAGACCAGGTGCCCTGGGTGGAGAAGTCTTGCAGATAAGCTCCCCAACCCTTTGGAGAAGCATCTGTTGTGAGAGTTGCTTGGGGTAAGGGTTGTTGAAAGGGGCACCCCAGCAACAAGTTTTGAGTGGACCTCCACCATTGGAGGGACAAAATGAGGCGACTTGTGTTTGCTATTTTGTCTGACAGGCATCCTGATGCCTTGGTCCATTGGGTGGATAAAGTCCACTGAGCTGCCCTCATGTGGAAGCGAGCATATGGAACCACATGCACGGTGGATGCCATGTGGCCTAGTAATTGCAACATTTCTCGAGCAGTTAGATGGGGCTTTAGGACTGCTTGAGAAGCTAACTGCACCAAGCGAAGGCAAAGGGCTTGGGGAAGATAGGCCCTTGCCCTTGTGGTATCCAGGAAAGCTCCTATGAACTCTGAAGACTGAGTGGGAGTTAGACTGGATTTTGGGATGTTTATTACCAGCCCTAAATACTGAAGGATACGCATTGTGCAGAATAGAGAAGTCTTGGCCTCTGACTGTGTTGGAGCTCGAATGAGCCAGTCGTCCAAGTAAGGGAAGACGAATATTCCTAGAGTGCGGAGAAATGCTGCTACCACAGCCATGCATTTCGTGAACACCCTTGGTGCTGAGGCCAGACCAAAAGGAAGTACCCTGTATTGGTAGTGATTTCCTTGAAAAAGGAACCGAAGGAACCTTCTGTGGGTTGGATGGATGAGGACCTGGGTGTACGCATCCTTGAGATCTAGAGAACAAAGCCAATCCTGACTCTGAAGGTATGGTAGCAGAGCTCCGAGAGAAATCATTTTGAATTTCTCCTTGACAAGGAATTTGTTCAATTCTCTGAGATCTAAGATAGGTCTATAACCCCCTGTTTTCTTTGGAATAAGAAAATAAGGGGAATAGAACCCTGTGCCCTGTTGATGAAGAGGTACTTCTTCTATTGCCCCTTGGGCAAGAAGGATGGCAACCTCCTGACCTAACAGGTCGATGAGAGAGGTCGGAGAATTGAACTGCTTCACTATTGTGTGAGGGGGCATGCTTGAAAAATGAAGTTTGTACCCCTCCTTTATGATGGAGAGTGTCCAATGCTCTGCTGTTATTTGCCCCATCTGGGGGCAAAATAACATAACCTTCCTGGAATGGTGGACGGTTCTGGTCCCTCCAGAACCAGAAAGACTAAGTTCTTTAGCTGAAAGTCAAAGGCCCTGAGGAGGCTGAGGCTGCTGGGCCGGTTGAGGCCTAGCAGCCTTTGCTTTCTTGTGTTCGGGTAGTTGCTGACGTTTGCTTGAAAACTGACCTGCAGAAGATGCCTACTGACCATAAGCAGGATAAAATCTTTGCTTTTTAGAAAAAAATGTTTTCTTGAACAACTTCTTTCTAACAGGATCAGCAGTGGACTTAGATAGTCTATCCAAGGTGGAATTTTCAGCATCCATTTCATTGGCTTTTTCCTGGCAATCTTTACCAAACAGGTTCTCATCAGTACCAGGGATATTTCCCAATTTATCTTGTACCCAGAGCTCTAAATCAGATGCCTGGAGCCAAGCAATTCTACGTGCACCTATGGCGATAGCTGAGGTTCTGCTTATAGACTCAAAGCAGTCAAAGGCTGCACGGTTGGAGAATTTAGAAACATCTTGGGCATGTTTGACCCAAGTGAGAAAGTCCTGTCTTTTATCCTCAGAAATGAAAGGACTTAAAGTCTGTATATTATCTGTGACCTCCTTTAGGAACATTCCCATGTAGAGACTATAGGAACTGATTCTTGCAGCAAGCATGGAAGCTTGGAAGACTCTGCGTCCAAAAGCACTAAGGGTTCTGCACTCACGTCCTGGAGGATCAGAGGCATGTCTTTTTGCACTTCTGATCCTTCTCATAGCTGACTCCACCACAATAGAGTGGTGAGGAAGCTGAGTCTTATGGAACCCAGGACAAGGAGGGACTTGATACATAGTTTCCAATCTACGAGAATGAGGAGAGGTGGTAAGAGGTGTTTCCCACATCCTCAACATGAGATCATATAGAATCTCATGAATGGGTAAGGTAGCTGCCTCCTTAGGAGTTTTGGGATATTGTAAAATTTCCAACTCCTTGGCCCTTGGCTCTTTTTCAGGGGCCACAGTGATGGACAGGCCCTGAGCCACCTCCCTGATGAAGTCTTGGAAGGACATGTCCTCTGGAGGAGACATCCTGCATTTAGGGGAGGAGGACTCCTCTGGAAGAAGCATCGCTGCATCAACAGAACTTTCAGAATCCTCAGATTCTTCTGAGGACTCGAAGTATCGTCTGTCCGGATGCTCCTGTAGAGCCCGATACCCGTACCGACCAAGGTCGGTACCGGGAATAACCGGTACCAGAGAATCGGTACCGGAGGGCATCGGAGGACAGGGTACCGGCAGAGCAGACACCGATGCCGATGCTATTGGTACCGGTACCGATGCCAGTGCCGGTACCGGTGGAGTTGTCTGTCGCGGTACCAAGGGCGTCGATGCCACAAGGAAAAGCCGCCAGACTGCGTTCCATAGTCAGAATTCTCTGGTCCATGGACGCCGCCACTGCCTGGATGTCGGTACCTGTGGAGACCACCGGTACCCCAGAGCATGGCACCAGGAGATCTGTCAAGGCCGAGCCATCGAGAACATCCTGGAACCCCAATAATGCTTTGGAAGCCGAAGCCTCCCGCCGGGGTAATTTTGCCGGTGCAGAATCATCGAGGGCAACGCCAGAGGCATCTCGATGCTTAGAAGGAGATCTACCCTTCGAGGACCGGCTGGATTTATGTTTAGTTACCTGAGATCCACGGGAGGAAGAAGCAGCCCTGGAAGACGTCAATGCCACCGAAGCCGCATCAGAGGGAAAACAGGGTACTGAGCTTGGCAGCTCGGTTCTGCCGACCTCTTTTAGACATCATGGCACAGGACACACAATCCGTGATGGAGTGGTCAGGACCTAAACATATTAAACATCATTCATGGGTGTCGGTGACGGAAATGGTACCGCCACACTTGGTGCACTTTTTAAAACCTGAGGCAGGTTTTTCCATTTTAAGGAAAAAGGTTTTGGGCCTAAGGCCCAAAAAAGGCGCATGCACCTGAAGAAAAGAAAAAAAGATTTATTTTTTTTTTTTACAGAAATAAGAAAAGACCGGCGGTACCGGTAGAGCGTCAAAGAAGGCAGATGCGACCACAAAAAGAAAGAAAGAAAAAATAAATTCTTCTGCGGTGACAGGAACACAACCTGCTGGCTCCGCGGAAAAAGAAGAACTGGAGAGAGGCAGTTGGGAAAGGCGGGAAGGCAGCACGCAGGCGCTGTGGGATGCTCCCAAAAGCGTTCTGATTGGACGCTGTGGAGCGTTCCCGCGCGGGCTCCGTCGGTACTGACGATACCCATATGTGATGACTACATTCCTGCTTGTTCCTGGAGATCATGTTGAATCCCTCCGCCCAGCATGCAGCGGCGACCAAGAGAGCAAATAGAATGATAGGTATCATAAGGAAAGGAATGGAGAATAAAACAAAGGATATTATAATGCCTCTGTATCGTTCCATGGTGTGACCGCATTTTGAATACTGTGTGCAATTCTGGTCACCGTATCTTAAAAAGGATATAGCAGAATTAGAAAAGCTACAGAGAAGAGCCACTAAAATGGTAAAGGGGATAGAAGGATACCCCTATGAAGAGAGGCTAAAAAGATTAGGGATCTTCAACATGGAAAAGAGATGGCTGAGGGGAGATATGATAGAGGTCTATAAATTAATGAATGGCGTGGAATGGATAAATGTAGCTCGATTGTTTACGCCATCAAAATATAGAAAGACTAGGGGACATGCAATGAAGCTATAGGGTAACCTATTTAAGACTAATAAGAGAAAATATTTTTTCACTCAACGTGTAATCAAACTCTGGAATTCATTACCAGAGAATGTAGTAAACGCTGTTAGTGTAGCCTGGTTTAAAAAAGGTTTGGACAAGTTCCTGGAGGAAAGATCTATAAACCATTATTATAGGGGACCCAGGATATCCACTGCTTGCTCCAATACAAGCATTGTGGAACCTGTGACTTTTGGGGAAACTGCTGTGACCTAGTTGGCCACTGTTGGAAAAAGGCTTGATGGACCTTGGTCTGACCCAGTATGGCATATAGCACAGTTACTTACCTGTAACAGGCGATCTCTGGGAACAGCAGGAATAAGTCTTCACATATGGGTACTGTCACACCCCCTTTCTCAGCGTATAGGTGGTCGCCTGGAAGAGTGGGAAATGTGCCAGATTATCCTTGTAAGTGCTGAAGCTTGGGATATCCGTGTAGTTGTGGCCCAAACGAAGACAGCCAAGGTTTATGTGATAACAAAAACTTTATTTGTTGCACAGGATTCTGTCATCTACCATCCCCTAACCAGAAACAAAAAGGTGGATACTTCTTATGCCAAAATAAAGTCCAAAAGGTGATAAAGTCCAACCTGATCCTTCTCAGGGTTTGTCAGTTTATATACAAGGTTAATTCCACTTCTCTTCACTTATGAACAGCTTTAGTTGCTGCTAATCACTTCCATAGCATTCACAATTCACAGCTGCTTAAAGACGTTGAGTTTCACTCCAGCAGAACGCTGCTTCTCTCCGTGCAAACTCAATAGCATGAAATAACTTCTCAGCACTTATCATATACATTGATATCAACAGCTTCACTCTTGGCAACTCAAAGCACAGTCTGCCTCCATCTCAGAATAAGAGCTATCTGATTTAGTTTAACCCAACTGCATTGATTCAACATCAGAGTCAGACGTCTTATAATTCAATTCAGGGTACTGCAGATCAACAGGCTTCCATTGTTCCAAATGGTGTCTAAGCTGTTTCCACTTACTATTCCTTTCCCTCCGTGGTATCTGGATGTAACTAGAATCAGCAGCCTCCTTTAAAGTAGTGCTAAAGGAATTCAACTGGCTTAATCTTCTTCTAGTGTGTCTGGGTTGCAAAGGTTGGTAAAAAGGCAAGTCTCTGTCTTTGCACTGCTCTCGTATCACTGGCTTAGCAGGGGCTAGCTTTAGCTTCTGTCGGCATAGCCTACCATCAGCTGATGAGTTAAGAACAGCTGGGCTACTTTCTAAGCTTCGGCTAGTATCAGGCTTCCTGCACTTGGAACGCTTAGGCAGCTTATCATACAGAACTGTATACTTGCTCAAACTCTCACCTTTGTTCACAGCTTCTACGGAAGACTCTAGGGAAGTAATGCTATCTCTTCTGGGTAAGGGTTCCAGCCTCTCCCCATGAGAATAAAAGTAGCTTCCCACCTACTTCTCCTGGCTGTCCGGTTCGTGGTGACCTCTCTCTCTCAGAGGAAGCTTTCTCCCCTGCTTTCTCAGAGACCTCCATGTCTCAAAGCAGTCTGGAAGGCAACTCTCCCAGCACCATATGCTATCCTGGCAATGGCTGCTCCTCCCTTTGCTTCTCTCTGCAACTTGGTCAAAGTCAGGTCCTGAGTCTCCTGCCTGAACACTTCCTGTTCTCCCAGGCACTCCTCCTGCTCCCACACAAACTCTCTTCCTTCCAAGATCAGTGTTACTCCGACTCGAGCTTTCACCTGAACTGGCACGGGAACTTCTCCTCAGACCCGATCTCGATCTTGAACTCTCTCTGTAACTTCCTGGTTAAGAGCATAGGGCTGTCCTATCCGGTTTGACTCCGCCCCCTTGCCTCTTACGTCAGCTCCCGTTTGTCCTGGAGCTGGGGTGTGGCTCTCTCACTTTCTTTCTGTGCAGAGTGTTTCTCTGGGCTTGTGCTTTAACCCCTTCCTTGCCTGCCTTAATGTGTGCATTTGAGGAAAGCTGCAGTTTTAAACCCTTTTTCTTACTGTTTAAACCCTCTGCATCATCACAGTACGTCGGTACCGACGGAGTCTGCGCGGGAACCCTCCCCAGCGTCCAATTAGAACGCTTTTGGGAGCATCCCACCACGCCTGCGTGCTGCCTTCCCGCCTTTCCCAACTGCCTCTCCTCAGTTAAGTTTTAAAGCTGAGACAAAGAGAGAGAGAGAGAGGGGAAAGATAAAGATAGAGAAATACAACTCCTAGGGGAGGTGGGTGGGTTGTGAAGACTTATTCCTGCTGTTCCCAGAGATCACCTGTTACAGGCAAGTAACTGTGCTATCTCCAGGAACAAGCAGGAATGAGTCTTCACATATGGGGACTCCCAAGCTAAGATGCCTGGAGGAGTCCCAGCATGCTGCAAATATGATAAAGGCCATGCTATTTGATAGAACCTCAGGCATCCTGGGGATGGAGGGTAGGAGTTGGAAGAAAAAGAAGTGCTATGGACAGCTGGACCAAACAGGTCGCCTAGATAGGAGACCTTGTGTGGACAATGCATATGGACCTCACCTGGTGGTATTGAAAAATGTTTATGGAGGTAATATGAACCAGCAGAATATTCTCAAGGAGTACCTCAAAGTAGAGCAGAGGTAATAAACTGTGGAAAAGACAGGTTGAGGTCTGAACCCTTAGGGCAAGAGAAGTCCCAGGGGGAACTGGGTTAGTTCAATGAGGCAGGACTTTTGCGGGAAAAGATAAGCCTGAAGCTCTTTTGACCTTAAAGAGACATAGTTCTTATAGGAGAAGAGGGGCTTTGAAGATCCCTATATCCGATAACAAAGAAGGACAGAAGTATGAGGCATTGTAGCCTCTTATTCTCTGAAGATACAGAATGTCCTTCCTAATTGAAGTCACTTAGGAAAAAAGATGGTACATGGAGGGCTTCAGATGTACCTAAACTGAAGGTCATGGTGGAAACCTCTTTAACTACCACAGGGAAATGGTTGTTTATGTAGAACCCTAAACATGCTGGGGCAGCATTGAAAGGGATAGTGACTATCTGTCGGGGCCGTATAGCAATTATATATATAAATATATATATATATATATGTATATGAACCTAGGCAGACAGGTAGAAAAAGTATACAGATACATATCCACCTACTATCATATATTGCAATATATATTGCGGCGCTCCTGCCCGGCCTTGGGGCTAAAGACAGGAGCGGCGGTCTGATGCTTCGTGAGGAAGGAGAGTAACCTGTATCCAGGGAATGCTGGGTATTGTAGTTCCTGCTCCTCTCGCTCCGAAATAAAGAGTTGTAGTTATGGGGTTTCCAGTATTTTTATTATAGTAAAGAATATTGTTCCATCACATGGCAAATAAAATGCAAACAAAATAGGTGCTTCAAATGCTAACAGGAAAACTTAGGATAAAGGCAACTTAAAGTATAACTGCTTCTTTTCACTTCTCAGCAAATTACTCACTTTGCCCCAAGAGGTCAGTTAGCTTCACTGCAGCCTCTTTCAGCCACTGTTACCTTCACAGTGCTGGGGAAAATCAGGTGCACATAATTAGAGCTTTCTCAGCAAGGCAATACAACAGCTCCGTAGCATTCAATTCACATACGGTAAAAAGCAGTTTCCTTCAGCTTGGCATCTCTACACAGCAGACCGTGCAATCCATGCTCTCACAATCTGGTAGGTCTGTATTATCTTGTGTTAACTCTTCAAGCTGTATGGAATTACTGGCTTCTGGTAACACTGGCTGTCTTCTAGCTTGCAACTCTAAAAACTGCTTAAAACTCTGTAGGAGCAATTCAGCCTGCTGTTTGTGAGATAGGGAATTGCTATCAGCTATACAACTTCCCTCTGGCTTAAGGCTGTTAATTTTCTCCTCTTTTAGATTAATTGTATCAGAGTAACTGCTAGTCTCTTTTTCTAATGCTTCACACACAGGAGAGTTAGCTTTACGTTCAGCCTGGAAACTTTGTGGCAATTCACTTACTTGTTGCCATGCCGTTCTGACTTCAGATGGCTCCAACGTTCTCCAGCTGTTAGAATGTTTGTTGCTCTCTGGCTCAAATGGTACTTCACAGAATGATTGTTTTCTTTCTTGTGCCTGCCTTGAAGGCTTCCTTTCCCACGACTGTGCCTTCCAACGGTTGTCTAATTCAGGGCTAGGTCCTCTCTCCTTGGGACTTCTACTCACTGCCTCTGAATAGAACTTTGCAGGTCTCCTTCCAATACCAGGTTCCCAAGTATCAGCATACTGTTTTCTGGACTTCCAATCATTCCTCCTCCTCTCCTTCTTTCGCTCATTCTCCCCCTGACTAGCAAAGCCATGCTCTGGTTTAAAACCACGTTCTCTCCTGGACACGCCCCTTCCAAGGGCAGGGTGTGCCCAATCAGGACTGCAGGACTCCTCCCCTGGGCTGGTCTCCATGCTCAGCTCTGTGGAATAGAGTCTCTCTTTCTTCCTTGGTTTCTCAAATAGGCATAAATCCTGCTGAACCTCAGGATTTTCATCCATTTTCATAGGCTCAGGAGGGCGCTGTTCACCACAATATATATATATATATATATATATATATATAGATAGATAGATAGGTAAATACAGATATATATCTATTTATATGAATATATAGATATATATGGGTACAGACATGCATATGTCTATATACATGCATACATATATATATATATACCCCTGTCCCCACATAGGGATATGTGGAGAGAGAAAGATTCATCTAATAACAAGAAGGGAATACCTGCTTGAGAAGATGTTTAGAGAATCCATTCTCCCTGGTTATGGGTGGGAGAGCTAAGGTAGTGCTCTCACTGACAGGAGAAGTCTAGAGTGTTCTAAGAACTCTAGCCCTTGAATAACCAGGAATGGAGGATGTTTTTAATCCGCAGACAGTACGTCTGGATCCTTCCATAACTCCAGCATGGCAGCTGGAGAAGAAGATGCAATGAATGAGATACCATATTTACCCTTCTATGAGGGCAAAATGAGTATGATGCATTCTTGCGCTCAATACGAATTAGCCCACGAAAAATTGAGGGTGGAAGGAAATAGAAGACAAGGACTGGCTGTTACTAAAAGAAAAACATCCCTGGTGAAGGGGTCCACTGGGGATGTGAACCAACCCAGGGGATTGTATAACACTTTAGGTCTTCACTTAATTAAAGGCCTGTGTCCTTTATTGAAGAAGGAGACTTTAATGGAAATGGTAAGGGTAGGGAAGAACCCAGTAAAGCCCTTCCTAACCATCTGGAATTATTTGCTCTCTAGCAAGGGCCCATAGTGCAGAGCTGCTCTGTAGAGATGCAGAGAGCATGTTGCAGATTGGTTAGAAGAAAAAACTGACTGTTTAAGAGCCAGTATGTAACCTGAACTACTCCACCAAGCCCAAGGATTGGGGAAGGCTAAGGATAGAAGGTATGCTGATGTGTCTGCAACAAGAAAACCAGAAAAGGTTCTTAGTCTGTCTGGGACTTAGTACTAAGGCCAGAAAGATTGACACTGGAGATCAAGCCCTGGTTGCTTAGTCAGCAAGTCAGTGGTCTAACCACTACGAGCCCCTGCATTCTATTATTAGGGCAGCAGAACAAATCTTAGGTCCCAAGATTGGAAAGAGATCCACAGACATAAGTAGGAGTGGTAAGACTCCGTCACTGTCTGAGAAGCTGCCACAAAACAAGAATGCAAGGGGGAGACAACTCTGAAAAGAAACTCAGGGGCTTAGGGATAAGCCTTCAGTTAAGTGGTATCACTCTTACAGACCAAAATGTCTTAGTAAGAGGGACAGAGTTGAAAAAGACTTACGATGGAGTAAATCTCTGAAAGGAAAAATATGAGACATGCTGATACAGGAGAAACTGTCAAAGGTAAAGGCATAGACGACCTTATTGATAGTTGTTACTCCTCTATCTACTTAGAAGGAAGAGGAGTAACTTTACTACCTGTAAAGCATAATCATGCTAAGAAGCTCTATGAGCTAAAAGTATCTTTAATGTAAAATTTTGGATGGAACCGATGTAGATGCTTGTGATGAGAAGAAGCAAACTACAGGTTCTAAACCTCAAAACAGGAGGAAGGATTCAGTGAAGAGTCTATCAGCAACCCTTCGGCTTCTGGGTTTGCTGAAGCGGTTGAGGTTGTGGTTTCTTTAGCCTGGTTTGATGTTTCCCTTGTTTGGAAACAGCTGTATGATGGGTAGAGAAAGAATAAAACTTTTTCCCCTTGGGGGAATAAAGTTTGGTAGAAGATTTGAACATGACTAATCAATAAAGAGTAGTCTGTTCTTTTGTGATCTTGAAAAAAAGGAGTCAAAAACAGCAAACTGTTTGTGACCTCTTCAAGAGATAGTCCCATATACAAAATATATGAGAGAATTCTTGTTGAAAACATGGATGCCTGGAAGCTTTTACGTCCAAAAGGCATCTAAAGCTCTAGACTCACGACCTGGCGGATAAGAAGAGTGTCTTTTAGCACTCTTAACACGCCTCATTGCTGATTCCACAACAATAGAATGATGTGGAAGTTGAGTCTTTTGAAAACCTGGAGAAGGGGGCACCTTGTACAGAGAGTCAGTGGCCCTTGAAGGTGGGGATACCTTTAAAGGAGTTTCCCACATTCTAAATAAAAGATCCTGTAAGGTTTGATGCAAAGGGAGCATGATGACCTCCTTTGGATTCTCAGGGATATGCAGAAATTCTGAATCCCCTGGTGTAGGATCTTGATTAGGTATAGAAATGGCAAGTAACCTTGCCATATCAAGCAAGAATGCTTGAAAAGAAATTTCCCCAGAAGGGGATCCTCTATCATGAGGAGTAAAGGTTAGATCTGTTGAAGATCTAGTCTTGGCACTAATGGATTGATCCATTGGAGTACCAGACCCAAAAGGATGGAGCATCGAATTGTCCTGAAAGGATAGTTGGCGGTACCCCTCGAGGCCGGTACCGCAACGAGTCGGTGGAAAACTATCCATGCCAGGGATGGACTTCAAACTCGGTACCAAAGGAAGCGAGCTTGTGGAAGTAAGCATGGAAGGCACCGGTACCGATGCGAACGTAGAAAACGGTACCGGCAGTGGTATCGCAGCCGGTACCGACACCGGAAGATCAGTCTGAGGCGACTCTAACGGTACCGCAGGTACCGAGAGCGGTAGACTTTGATCTCCGGAACAATGTCTTCGGCACCGTCCGAGGTCGATACCGAGATGAGTCGGTACCCAATCGTCCAGGCTAGAGATCGATTCTAGACTCGGCATCGAAAGCAGTGAATCTATCGAAACAGACCTGGAGGGGACATGGATGCCAGAATCGGTACCGGGATCGATACCGATGCTGGAAGATCGATCTGTAGCGGCTCTAGCGGCACCGAAGACACCGAGAGCGCTAGACTGCGATCATCGGTGTGGAATGTTTCATCCAACACCATTGCCGATGCCGGGGTACCGGCACCGCTCCCAGCGGACACCACCACCGAGCATGGCTCAGGTATGTTCGCAGAGGTAAAAACCTCGGGAACAACCTGAAACCCCGTTGATGCTTTGGAGGCCGAAGACTCCCGCCGGGGTTTTAAAGCCAAAATGTCCTCGGGGGCAAGGCCAGAGCCATCTCGATGTTGAACATGAGATCTACCACCCGAGGACTGGCTAGTCTTTACAGACTTTTGTTGGGTTACCTGATCCTGTGAAAAAGAAGTTGTAGCTGGTACCCTCAGGTCTGACGGGAACCGCGTATCGAGTTGAGCTCGATGCTGAAGACTTCTTCTGGAAGAACTACTGCAGGAGGGACACTCCAGCGGATAGTGGTCAGGACCCAAACATGGAAGGCACCAGTTATGGGTGTCTAAAACTAACTTGGTACCGCCACAGTTGAAACATGTTTTAGGGATAGTGGCTGGCGTTTCCATGAAGGAAAGTGGAGAGGCCTAGTAGGCCAAAAACCGTCAGGCACTAAACAGGGAGAAAATTCCCTACCAAAGAAAAAATTTTTAGGAGAAAGAAAAAGAAAACACCGGCGGTACCGGTGCGTCGAGGGAAGGCAGACGCAACCACAAGAAAAAACAAAATTAAAGGAAGAATTTTCTGCGGTGACAGGAGTACGTCCTGCCGGCTCCGCAGAAAAATGAAAACTGAGGAGAGGCAGTTGGGAAAGGCAGCACGCAGGCGTGGTGGGATGCTCCCAAAAGCGTTCTAATTGGATGCTGGGGAGCGTTCCCGCGCAGACTCCGTCGGTACCGATGTACCCATATGTGAAGACTCATTCCTGCTTGTTCCTGGAGATCTTATGTTCATACTGATCCAACAATCAGCACAAAACCCAAAGGGAGGCCCCTTGTTTCACCAAAATAGGGCTGCTTCATGGGGGTAAACATTCTAAGAAAAGATAGTAATATCTGTATCACAGCCACATAGTATTTAAAAAATGTTTTTAAAAAATAAAGATGCCAATACCTAAGAATAAATATATATAAATCAGAACGACTGCTCTCAAACTGACAAACATGGCAACCAACTTCTTAAGAGATCTTAAAATCAATTAGAACACTGACTATCAGTGTCTCTGTAAACATTTTGTCCGTTCAAGTTTACTAAAATTGCGGCAGTCTATGGTTGATTGTGTAAATTGTACCCAACCATACATGGTTCCCATGACTTCATAAAGACAACGCTAGATCAGAAAGCAAGTTGCTTCCTGTAACATGTTCTCCAAAGAGAGTAGTTTTCAGTCACACATATGGGCAATGGAATGGAATGGCGCCACCTACAGAACATATTTCAAATGTTTTCTAGAAAAAAAACAATTGTAAAGGTCCTTTGAGTATGTGCAGCAATTCCTGCATTGTTTCAGCCACGGTGTGTCTCAATTCTACATATACGCTAACAAGTTCAACTCTAGAACGTGTGATTGGTGAACTACTACCTTGAGATAAACTACTCCATCTTTTCTGAAGGCATTAAGTTGACCAGTCATTTATTTATTTATTTATTTACATTCTCTTATATACCGCGCTATTCTGCATCAGTGCGGTTTACATTGAACAAACTGAAATTACATTGAACAGGGCATTATAACTTGGAGATAACTATTTTACAGGGAACATGGGCTATGGAGGGTTAAGTGGCTTGCCCAAGACCACAAGGAGCACCTGTGGGACTAGAAACCCCAGTCCTTCCGGCCCAAGGTTGCTGTCCTCTAGTGGGATTTGAACCCCTGACCTTCCGGCCTGAAGTACCTTCCCCCAACCACTAGGCCACTCCTCCACTCCACTCATATACATGCATCTCACTTCCTAAGGGTGGACTTCAAGAAAAATGGAAAAAGTAACCTGCAAACAGAGCATCAAACTGTTTTAGGCAGTGGCAGCAGTTTTAGACCCTTTGGAACAACTAGGGATATTCTAGGGAGCAAGACTTTAGGGGCCTTCCCTTAAACATGAGAGCCATGTGGCCACATGACAATATAATGATGTATATGTAATACAAACTTGTACCATGCATCAGAAAGCAGGGACTAGAGCTTTCATTGAGTACACCGAATATTGTATGAAACAAACAAACTGTGCCAGTTATTCTTTTTGCTTTCAATATTATTATAAAGGCAACCAAGCCTATTTGAGGGGAGAGGGGATACACACAAGGCCTCTTAACATTGGGACTCTAGGCACATACTGTACCTATCAAGTAGGTCAATACTGATTTTAGGACGGCAAGGATTCCTTTTCAAGGAAAAAGGCATAAAGTAATTTTAAAAAATGGACCCATGGAAGACAGGAGTTCTCTAATACTCAGGACATTAAAGAATGAAATATCTAAACCTCTGTGTTGGAATGCAGTAGTCAAATGATAATGGAATGTGAATGTGTGGACTAAACTCCATGCTACGACTTTACAAATCTCTTCAATAATAGTCAGGCCACCGACACAGCCATGGCCCTAAATTATGGGCCTTGACATGCCTCTCAGAGGTCAAATCTGCTTGGTCATACGCAAACAGGGGCAGCCCAGTAGATCTGCCGCAGTATTGTGCAATACCATACAGAAAAACTTGGAATCAATTCCCAGATCACCTCATACTCCCAGATTAGCCAGGGCTATGATGCAGCTAAAGCATAAACAAATGAATAAGTTCTCTTTGACAAAGCAATCCCAAACTTGTTAGTGCAAAATGAAAAAAGCTTGATGAACTTTCTAAGGTTATTTAATAAATAAAATAGTCTACTCTGGATAAGTGGTAACAGTTTTCTTGCAATTGTGAAGAGTTTGTTCACCTTTATGGATGTGTCCTTAAGAAAGGATATTGGAAAGACAACAGCCTAGTGAAGAAATCAGTTATGACCTTAAGCAGAAACTAGATATGCCTGGCTACCACTACTCTACTGTGATAAACTTAGTGGAAGAAACGTTACTAGAACCTGAACATCTCCAACTCTGTGAACTGAAGTTACAGCCACAAAAAAAATACCAAAAGTGACTTTAGAGGTAAAATACTTTAATCTACAATACTTTAAGGGCTTGAATTCAGTTTTCATCAGCTGCATGAGGTCATGTTACTGTAGATGGTTTGAGAAACTTCAAACATAGCAAAGTCCATGTGAATCACAAAGGGTATAAAAATCAATCTTCCACAGAATGATGTGTGTCATTTGCACTGAGGTATACCCCAAGAGTAATTTGAGCCCAGATTCTTAAAATGTAGATGTTCAAGCAGTTTTTGTGTGGGGCTGGAAAAGGATCTAGAGCTTTGCCCTCAGACAATAAATCACCTGCATACCTTTTATGAACTTTTAGTATATTTCTTTCTAGAAGCCAGAAGACTAAGATTCAGAAACCATAGGAATGATATTCTTCACACTCAATATTCAAACCAGGAAGGCAATGGATTGGAGACTAGGGTGAAGTGACATACCCTAGCTCTACATAACAGAGTTTTAAAAAAATGCCCAACTTGATTGGCCTCCTCATGGGTAAATCTCAGGAGACTAGATACCATTTATCCCAGCCAATGTGCTTTGAAATTCAAGCACCCATACATAGTTACTTTCAAATGATGAGGTTTTCCCATAGAGGTACTGGAGGATATGCATAAGGAAGACGTTTTTCCCCGTTGAAGAGAGACAGTATCCAATTCTAGCCTACATTCTGATCTCTTTCCAGAGCAGAAAACTCATTTTCCTATTCAAGACTGCTGTAAAGGAATCTATTTCAAGGATTCTCCACCGAGTGAAGATGCTGCTTGTTACAGTCTAATTCAGAGATCACTTATAAGAATCTAGCAGAAAGCACAGCCTACGTGCCAAAACAATCTTTAGCCCTGAAAAATAAATGATTGAGAGTCATCCTATTTGAGATTATCCACTTCACATTTCAGCATTTTCTGAACATGTAATGAAGGATCCCATTTCTCCTTGCTTATTCAGATAGAACATAATTTAAAAACCAAAACAAAACTGTGTTCTTTTAGTTGTTATAATTTAACACAACATATTCATTAAAGCATTAAATCAAAGAATCTAGGGAAGAGATACAACCATTATTAATTTCAACTTAAAGAACAATGGAATATAATAATGATTAATTCTATATGTCAAAGCAAAAAACATAAAACTTAAAACAAAGAGGTGTCTTCTGAAGGCCTGTCAAAGAGAGGTGGTTGCATGTGTGGGTCGAGCAGAGGGGGTCAGGGGAGAGAACCATAACCAGAGAGTAGTGTAAAGCCGAGACAGAAGCCCCTTCCATCTATTCACTGCCTGAGAGAGGACCGTCTCTAAGGATGTTGGAGTTTGCATCAACAGGGACCAGTGCACCTCACATGGGATAAAATATCACAATTGGAAGTATTGAAAGAAGGGTAAGTTGCATTCCTAAATGAATCAATTGTTCTAGACTGGCAAATGAGCCATTCTCTATGAAATCTTGGAAATGAGTCCGACCACTAGAAGCCCAACACAGATGAAGTTCTCTAAAGGCAGCTCCACTAAAGGGACTGATAGTTAACTATAGGAGCATCTGGAAATGGAGGTCCCATCCCACTGTTTCTCTGCCTCACCTGCGTCCATATTCGAAACAGGGCCAAAAATATATATTCCGTTATCAATTCCTTTTCTTCCCCTGTTAATTCAAAGATGGACACGGGTGACATCCAATTCCTTTCCATTTCTACCCAGTGCACATCTGGGGGACGAACATAATGGTATCGTAGTCCACGAAGTACTGCTGCTTTATAGTACATCTCCAATTTAGGATACTATAAGCCACCCTCCTCAACTGAGTGAGCCCTCTACCTGGATCTAATAATAAACGGACCATGATCACTTACAATGGGAGAGCAAATGGAAATATTCACCACTTTGCAAAGATCTACCTCTAGGCCACAAAACAGGTCAAAGTGGGAATAAACTTGTGCCTTGGCAGTGCAATATGTGTAATCCCTTTCTTTAAGGTGCAGAGTGCGCCAGATGTCAACCCAACCATCATTTACTAGGTGATCTACCCTCCGGCAATAAATGTCTTAATGTCCGCATTCCAGGCTTATCTTCTGTTTTGAGAGCACAATTCACGTCCCACCCCACTCCCTCCCACCCATAGTGTGCCTTTAGCTTTTGAGTCAAGGTGTCAAACAGGGGTAACATATGGAAAGCAGTGTGCATAAATGCCCGTAGCATGGGAAATAAGATCCCTGATGTTGAAGCTTTGGTGGGAGTGGCTGACTTGGATTTAGTGGCAGTTACAGAAACATGGTTCACAGAAAACCATGATTGGGATGTAACTATACCTGGCTATACTTTATTCAGAAAGGACAGGGTAGGAAGAAGGGGAGGAGGAGTGCTACTATATGTAAAAACTACTATTAAAACTTTGGAATTACAGAGCTTAAAAGGGAGAGAGGAGGCATTGTGGGTTAAACTAGAAAGAGGGAAAGAGAAATCTATTTGCATTGGTGTGATATACAGACCTCCCTCACAAGAGGAAGAGGTGGACAGAGAGTTAATTGAAGACATACGCAGCATTTCTAGAAAAGGGGAAGTGCTACTGATAGGAGATTTCAATATGTCATATGTTGATTGGCTCATTCCTGCTGCAGTATCATCTAGAAGGAGATCCTGGATTCTCTACAGGGAGAACTATTCAGGCAATTGGTAACAGACCCCACACGTGAAGGGGACATACTGGACTTGGTGCTTAACAATGGTGAAAGTGTTTCTGATGTTGTAGTGGGAGATCATTTTGCATCCAGTGATCACCAGATGGTGTGGTTCAGTATTAGGACTAGGGCTGTTAGAATCCATTCAAAGGTGAGGATCTTAGACTTTAGGAAGACTAACTTTGCGAAGATGGGCCAATACCTCAGGGAGTTGTTAGTGGGATGGGAACAGCTGGGGGATGTAGAAAAACAGTGGGCAAAACTGAAAGGGGATATTTTAAGGGCAACCAACCTTTTTGTTAAAATGGTAAATAAAGGTAAAAGGAAAAGGAGACTGCTATGGTTTTCGAAAGAAGTAGCTGAAAAAGTGAAGAAAAAGAGGGAGGCCTTCATGAAATACAAGAGATCACAGAGAGAGGAAGACAGGCATCTGTATTTGGAAAAACTTAGAAAAGCTAGCAGAGTAGTCAAGAAGGCAAAGATTCAAAAGGAGGAGGAAATAGCCAATGCACAAATGGGGGGATAAGACATTTTTCAGATATATTAGTGAGAAAAGGAAGGGCAAAAGTGGTATTGTCAGACTCAATGGTGCAGGGGAGGAATATGTAGAAGCTGATAAGGATAAAGCGAAATTGCTTAACAAATATTTTTGTTCTGTGTTCACAGATGAAGAACCAGGAGCAGGACCTCGGAAAACACCCACAAATAGGAACAGAAGCAAGGGACATCTTGAACAATTTTCAGAAGACTGTGTTCGTGAGAAACTAGCTCAACTTAAAGTAGACAAAGTGATGGGACCGGATGGGATACACCCTAGAACACTGAGGAAACTTGGGGACGTTCTAGCAACTCCACTGACTGACCTTTTCAATGCCTCGTTGGAGTCGGGAGTGGTGCCGAAGGACTGGAGAGAGGCTCATGTGGTGCCTTTACACAAAAGCGGAAGTAAGGATGTGGTTGAAAACTACAGGCCGGTCAGTTCAACTTCGGTGGTGAGTAAATTATTGGAAACGCTGCTGAAAGAGAAAATAGTGAGGTTTCTGGAGTCCAGCGGATTACAGGATCCGAGGCAGCATGGGTTCACCAGAGGCAGGTCTTGTCAGACAAATCTGATTGATTTCTTTGACTGGGTGACCAGGGAGTTGGACCGAGGGAGAGATCTAGATGTGGTGTATTTAGATTTCAGTAAAGCCTTTGACACTGTTCCTCACAGGCGACTTATAAACAAACTGAGCACCCTAGGGATGGACCCTAAAGTTACTGCTTTGGTTAGAAATTGGTTGGGTGGGAGGCGACATAGAGTACAAGTAAATGGAGCTCACTCTGAGGAGAAGGATGTTACCAGTGGTGTGCCCCAGGGATCTGTCCTTGGTCCGATTCTTTTTAACATCTTTGTTAGTGATATAGCGGAAGGGCTGTCGGGTAAGGTTTGCCTCTTTGCGGATGATACCAAAATCTGCAATAGAGTAGACACCCAGGAAGGTGTAGATAACATGAGGAGAGATCTAGCTAAACTTGAAGAATGGTCTAGAATTTGGCAGCTGGGATTTAATGTTAAAAAATGTAAGGTCATGCATTTGGGCTGCAGCAATCCAAGGGGGCAATATAGTATAGGGGGTGAAATACTTTTGTCCACTAATGAAGAGCGGGACCTAGGCGTGGTTGTGTCTGATGATCTTAAAGTAGCTAAACAGGTAGAAAAGGCGACGGCAAAAGCTAAAAGGATGCTTGGGTGCATACGGAGAGGAATGGCTAGCAGAAAAAAGGAGGTGATAATGCCTCTGTATAAGTCTTTGGTGCAACCTCATTTGAAGTATAGTGTGCAATTCTGGAGACCGCACCTTCAAAAGGATGTGAACAGGATGGAGGCGGTGCAGAGGGTGGCTACTAAAATGATTAGTGGTCTTCATTATAAAGCATATGAGGACAGACTGAAGGATCTTAATATGTACACCTTAGAGGAAAGGCGGGATAGAGGTGACATGACTGAGATGTTTAAATACCTCCGTGGCATAAATGTTCAGGGAGAGCCTCTTTCAATTGAAAGCAAGTTCTGCTACGAGGGGACATGGGATGAGGGTGAAGGGAGATAGATTCAGGAGTGATATGCGGAAATATTTCTTTACGGAAAGAGTAGTGGATCCGTGGTATAGTCTCCCGGTGGAGGTGGTAGAGATGAGGACAGTAACTGAATTCAAAAAAGCATGGGACAAACACAGAGGATCTCTAAAGGTAAAAAGGGGACTGTTGTAGTTGTTGATATGGAAGGACAGACTAGATAGGCCATGTGGTCTTTTTCTGTCATCATATTTCTATGTTTCTAAGATCTGCCGTAAAAGCACAGTTACTTACCTGTAACAGGTGATCTCTGGGAACAGCAGGAATAAGTCTTCACATATGGGTATCGTCGGTACCGACGGAGCCTGCACGGGAACGCTCCCCAGCGTCCTTAAAGAAAGCTTTTGGGAGCATCCCACAGTGCCTGCGCGCTGCCTTCCCGTCTTTCCTAACTGCCTCTCTCCAGTTTGAGTTTTAAAGCTGAGACAAAGAGAGAGAGAGAGGAAAGGAAAGATAGATAGAGAGATACAACTCCTAGGGGAGGTGGGTGGGTTGTGAAGACTTATTCCTGCTGTTCCCAGAGATCACCTGTTACAGGTAAGTAACTGTGCTATCTCCAGGAACAAGCAGGAATGAATCTTCACATATGGGGACTCCCCAGCTAGAGATGCCTGGGAGATCACCCAGATTGTGAGTCCCTGGGAAGGGCTCTACCTCTACCCATGAATCTCAGGCATCCAGTTCAGGGATGGAGGGTAGGAGTTGATTAGGTATGGAACAGGTGTTTGAGAACAGCCTGACCAAACAAGGCATCCCGGCGGGAGTCCTTGTCCAAGCAGTAATGGGCTGTGAAGGTATGAACCGATGCCCAAGTGGCCGCTCGACAGATTTGGTCGATGGACACAGAGTTTAGATGAGCCATAGAGGTGGCCATGGCCCTCACATTGTGAGCTGTGACATGGCCCTCCAGAGAAAGATTCTTACTTTGCTAGGCGAAGGAAATACACTGAGCAATCCAATTGGACAGAGTTCTCTTAGAGACTGGAAGTTCTAAATGAGAAGGATCAAAAGCAACAAAAAGTTGAGAGGACTTTCTATGTTTCTGTGTCCTGTGTAAGTAGAAAGCAAGTGCTCTTTTACAATCCAGGGTATGAAGATTCCTCTCTGCACTTGATGCATGAGGTCCTGGAAAAAAGACAGGTAAAAAGACCTCCTGGTTCAGATGAAAAGGTGAGACAACTTTAAGCATAAAGTGTGGATTAGTTCTGAGGACTACCTTGTCATGATGGAACCTTGTATAAGGAGGGTTAGCCACTAAAGCTTGCAGCTCACTGATACGGCGAGCTGAGGTGACTGCAATGAGAAAAATTACCTTCCAAGAAAGGAATTTTAAGGAGGTAGTGGCTAAGGGTTCAAAGGGTGGCTTCATAAGTTGGCCAAGAATCAGATTCAAGTCCCAGGACACCGGAGGTGGTCTAATAGGAGGTTTAGTCAAAAGAAGGCCTCTCATGAATCGTGCTATAAGAGGATGAGAGGAAATAGGTTGTCCATTGAGAGGCTTAAGGGATGCTGCAATAGCACTCAAATGGACTCTGATTGAATTTGTTTTAAGGCCTGCATGGGATAAATGCAGCAAATAGTCTAGTAAAGAATGCAAAGGTATTGCAAGAGGGTTGAGACCCTTCTTTGCACACCAAATGGAAAACCTTTTCCATTTAAAAGCATATGAACGTCTGGTGGAAGGCTTTCTGGAAGCATGAAGGATATCCTTCACTTGCTGAGAAAGTTGTAAATCTTGAAGGTCTAGGCCGTCAGCAACCAGGCACTGAGATGAAGAGACTGAGGATTTGGGTGCCACAAAGTTCCCTCCTCCTGGGAGAGGAGATCTGGAGCAGACCCCAGGTCTAGGGAGGGAGCTTGAGAGAGATGCAGAAGTAGAGGGTACCACACTTGGCGTGGCCAAAGTGGTGCTATGAGGATCATAGTCCCTTTGTCTCTCTGAAGCTTGAACAGAATCTTGGGGATTAGAGGAACAGGTGGAAAGGCATAAAGGAAGTCTTGCCCCCAATGAAGGAGGAAGGCATCCCTGGCCTGAACTCCCTGACATGGAATCCTGGAACAGAACCGGGGAAGTTTGGCATTCCACGGACTTGCAAACAGGTCTATGTCTGGGGTACCCCAAATCCGAAAAATTCTGGCTATCTGGTCCCCATGGAGGGGCCATTCGTGCGGAAGCAGAACTCGACTGAGTCTGTCTGCCCAAGAGTTTTGAACTCCTGGAAGATATACTGCCATGAGATGGATTTGATGCTCTCTGGCGAAGGCCCACAATCTCAGAGCTTCGTTGCAAAGCGACAGAGCGCCAGTTCCCCCCTGCTTGTTCATGTAGAACATAGCTACCTGGTTGTCCGTGTGGATGAGGACTGTCTTGTAGCTGAGCAGGGTGTGGAAGACTCTGAGAGCCAGAAAGATTGCTCTGAGCTCTAAGAGGTTGATATGCAGATATGTCTCCTGTGGAGAACAGATGCCCTGGGTCGAGAGATCTTGTAGATGAGCCCCTCAACCCTTTGGAGAGGCATCTGTTGTAAGGGTTTGTTGGGGTAACACATGTTGAAAGGGGGACCCCAGCAACAGATTTTGAGTGGACTTCCACCAGTGGAGGGACGAAAATAGGCGACTGGAGGTTGCTATTTTGTCTGACAGGCAACCTGATGCCTGAGTCCATTGGGTGGATAGGGTCCACTGAGCTGCTCTCATGTGAAGGCGAGCATAGGGAACCACATGCACCGTGGATGCCATGTGGCCTAAGAGTTGCAACATCTCTCAAGCAGTTAAATGGGATTTTAACTGAATCTGGGAGGCTAACTGCACCAAGCGTAGGCAACGGGCCTGGGAAAGATAGGCCCTTGCAGTTGTGGTATCCAGTAAAGCCCCTATGAACTCTAGAGACTGAGTAGGGGTAAGATGGGATTTTGGATTGTTGATTACCAGTCCTAGATACTGAAGAACACGCCTTGTGCAGGCTAGAGAGGTCTGGGCCTCTAACTGGGATGGAGCTCGGATGAGCCAGTCGTCCAGATATGGGAATACGAATATTCCTAAAGTGCGTAGGAATGCAGCTACTACTGCCATGCATTTTGTGAACACTCTTGGAGCAGAGGCCAGTCCGAAAGGAAGCACTTTGTATTGGTAGTGCTTTCCTTGGTACAGGAAGCGAAGGAATCTTCTGTGTTGGATGGATGAGAACATGGGTGTACGCATCCTTGAGATCTAGAGAACAAAGCCAGTCCTGACTCTGGAGGTATGGAAAGAGAGTTCCAAGAGAAGTCATCTTGAATTTCTCCTTGCATAGAAACTTGTTCAATTCTCTGAGATCTAATATGGGTCTCTAGCCCCCTGTTTTCTTTGGGATGAGAAAGTAGGGGGAGTAGAACCCTGAACCCTGTTGAAGAAGGGGTACTTCTTCTATTGCCCCTTGGGCGAGAAGGGTAGCAATCTCCTGACCTAGAAGGTTGAGGAGAGATGTTGGAGAATTGAACTGTTTCACCATGGTGTGAGGAGGAAGGTTTAAGAAATGAAGTTTGTACCCTTCCCTTATGATGGAGAGGGTCCACTGCTCTGCTGTGATTTGTTCCCATCTGGGAGCAAAGTGAGCTAACCTTCCTGGGATGGTGAGGGGCTCTGGATGTTCTAGAGCCAGAAAGGCTAAGTTCTCTAGTGGAAAGTCAAAGCCCTGAGGAGGCTGAGGCTGTTGGGCCGTAGCAGTCCTCGCAGCCTGGGTTTTGGCCTGTTTTGGTTGTTGCTGCCTCTTTGTAGCAAAACGACCTTGAGAAGAGGCCTGACCATAAGAAGAACATTTCCCTTTCTTTGGGAAAGATCCCTTTTTGAACAACCTCTTTTTGAAAGGAGCAGTAGTAGACTTTGAAAGTCTATCTAAAGCAGAATTTTCAGCATCCATCTGGTTGGCCTTTGCTTGCAATCTTTGCCAAACAGGTTTTCGCCTGTACAGGGAAGGTTACCTAGACCATCCTGTACCCAGGATTCCAAATCAGAGGCTTGCAACCAAGCAACTCTGTGTGCACCTATGGCAATAGCCGAGGCTCTACTGACCCCTTCAAAAGAGTCAAAGGCTGCACAGTTGGAAAACTTGGATACATCCTGTGCATGTTTAAGCCAGGTGATATATTCTTCTCTCTTATCTTCTGACATAAAAGGAGATAAGGTTTGCAGATGATCTGTAACCTCTTTTAGAAACATCCCCATATAGAGACTATAGGAGTTGATTCTGGCTACAAGCATACTGGCCTGGAAGAATTTCCTGCCAAAGGCATCTAGGGTTCTGCATTCTCTTCCTGGAGGAGCAGAGGAGTGCCTTTTTGTACTCTTGATCTTTTTCATGGCAGACTCTACCACAATGGAGTGGTGAGGAAGCTGAGTCTTATGAAACCCAGGACAAGGAGGAACACGATACATGGTGTCCAACCTTCTGGAATGAGGGGAGGTGGAAAGAGGAGTCTCCCATATGCCCAACATGTGTTCATAAAGAATCTCATGTATTGGTAAGGCGGCTGCCTCTTTAGGAGCCTTAGGATATTGTAGGATATCTAATTTTTTGGCTCTAGGTTCAGTCTCAGAGGGCAGTGAGATGGACAGGACTTTGGCCACCTCCCTAATAAAGTCCTGAAAAGACAAGTCTTCAGGAGGAGACATTCTCCTTTTTGGAGAAGAGGGTTCCTGAGGAAGGATCCCCGATGCTTCAATTGAGGCCTCTGAAGAGTCAGAGTCTTCAGAAGAATCGAAGTATCGACTGTCTGGATGCTCTCGTAGAGCCCGATACGCGTACCGGGAGGTATCGACATCGGGAGTAATCGGTACCGGGCCGGTACTGATAGGCATCACTGGATAGCGTACCGCTGCCGTCGATGCTGATGTCAATGCAAGCGGTACTGGTATCGGAACCGGAATCGGATCCTGTACCGGAATTGGTACGGGTACCGATAAGGGGGTTGTTGCGGTACCGTAGGCATTGCAGTTTGAATGAATGCCGTGATGGCACGCTGCATGGTCAGAATATTCTGATCCATCGACGCCACCAATGTCTGGATATCGGTACCGGTAGAAACTGCCGGTACCCCAGAACATTTTAACAGGTGATCGGTCGAGGCCGAGCCATCGATGTCAACCTGTGACCCCATAGGTAGTGCTTTGGAAGCCGGAGCCTCCCACCGGGGTAATTTTGCCGGTGTGGTATCCTCAAGAGTAAGCCTGGGGGCATCTCGATACTTAGATGGAGATGAACTCTTTGAGGACCGGCCAGATTTAAGTTTGGTTACCTGAGATCCATGGGATGAAGAAGCAGCCCTGGAAGACGTCGATGCCACGGAAGCTGCATCGGAGGGAAACAGGGTACTGAGCTTAGCTGCCCGATTCTGTAACCCTCTTTTGGACATCATGGAACAGGACTTACAATCCGCAATGGAGTGGTCAGGACCTAAACATTTTAGACACCAGTCATGGGTGTCGGTGACAGAAATAGTGCTACTGCACTTTGTGCATTTTTTAAACCCGGAGGCGGGTTTTTCCATGAGGGAAAAATATCTCTGTAGGCCTAAGGCCCCAGAAGAAAAATGCACTGAAAAAGTAAACTTTTTTTTTTTTTTTTTTTAAAGAAAGGAAAAGAACCGGTAGTACCGGTGCGGAATCGAGAAGGCAGACACGTGACTAAAGAAAAAGAAAAGAAAATAAGAAATTCTTCAGCGGTGACAGGAAACACGACCTGCTGGCTCCGCGGAAAAGAAGAACTGGAGAGAGGCAGTTAGGAAAGGCGGGAAGGCAGCGCGCAGGCGCTGTGGGATGCTCCCAAAAGCTTTCTTTAAGGACGCTGGGGAGCGTTCCCGCGCAGGCTCCGTCAGTACCGACGATACCCATATGTGAAGACTCATTCCTGCTTGTTCCTGGAGATAAAGGTGAAATTAGTCTTACCTGCTAATTGTAGTTCCTGGAGTGGACACAGTCTAGTCCCGAAACCTCTGAGTTCCGTATCTCATACAGCAGCTTGGAGACTGAGAAAACTCTTCTTTTTGATGACATCACTGGTATATCCATCCCGGATCCGCCTCCTGTCACCAGTTACCTATTGACAAAGCAGACTCCCCAGAGCCACAAGTAAGAACCAAATAATCAAAAACAGCAATTATCTAAAACGGTAGACCCAATTGGCCAACCCAACAAGTATCTTTAATAACAATCAGACCACTCCTGCATCCACAGACAGAAATAAAGATAGAGAGATCAAGATAGATAAGAAAAAATCCCCCGCAGAAAATGAGGGAGGCAGAGGAGTAACAAGCACCCCCCGAAGAAACCACACAGGACGGCCAAACTCTTAGCGATCTTACCTGTGATTAGTCCCTGCCTGCTTCAGGCGCTGAAGCCACCGAAGGTCTCGGGAGCGATACGGGACTAGACTGTGTCCACTCCAGGAACTACAATTAGCAGGTAAGACTAATTTCACCTTCCTGATCGTGTCCCCAGTCTAGTCCCGAAACCTCTGGGTCAGTACCAGAGCAGTAAAAGGAAACCTTAGAGATGGGAGGGACCCTGAAGCGCGGCCTGAAGCACAGCCGTTCCGAAACAGGTTTCGCCCTGTCGCAGCACATCCAACCGATAGTGCTTGATAAAGGTATTCAAAGAGGACCAGGTCGCCGCCTTACAGATCTCAGCCGGCGCAACCGACCGCCTCTCCGCCCAAGAGGCGGCCTGCGCCCTGGTGGAATGCGCTTTCAACCCAGGCGGCACTTGCTTACCGTTCAGTAGGTAGGCCGTCGCAATCGCTTCTTTGATCCACCGAGAAATGGAAGCCTTCGACGCCACTTCCCCCCTTCCTCCGTCCCGCGAACAGCACAAAAAGCCTCTCCGTCTTCCGAAACGACTCTGTCCGCTTGAGGTACTGCCGCAAGGCTCTACCAACATCCAGCCGATGCAACTGCGGAGCAGACTCCTGCTGACTCGACCGAGGAAACACCGGCAAAGAAACATCCTGACTGACATGAAACGGAGAGACAACCTTCGGGAGAAATGCGGGCACCGTCCTCAACACTACCCTAGACGCATAAAACGAGAGGTAGGGCTCCCTACAAGAGAAAGCTTGGATCTCGGAGACCCGACGAGCGGAACAGATCGCTACAAGAAACACCACCTTCAGCGTAAGGTCCTTCAGAGTCACTCGCGACAGAGGCTCAAAAGGCTCTCGCTCCAGAGCGTGCAACACGAGCGGCCGATGCCATCTGGGAACGAGCTCCCGACACGGAGGCCGCAGGAGGGACACTGCTTTCAAGAAGCGCTTGATGTCTTTCTGAGATGCAAGTGCCTGCCCGCCGACTCTGCCCCTGTAACACGCCAACGCTGCCACTTGTACTCTCAGAGAGGCCGCCGCCAACCCTTTATCGAAACCATTCTGCAAAAAATCCAATATCTGGGAAATGGAGGCTTTTAGAGCCGTGCAACCCCGGCCCGCGCACCAGTCCTCAAAGATCCGACACACCCTAACATAAGCCAAGGATGTTGACGTCTTGCGGGCCTTCAACATAGTAGCAATCACTGCTGCCGAGTACCCTCGGGCCCGCAGGCGTGCCCTCTCAAGAGCCAGGACGTAAGCGAGAATCGTTCCACATGAGGCATGTAGAGGGGCCCCTGGGTCAGGAGATCGGGTCGGGCGGGGAGTCTCCACGGCTTCGCCACCAGCAGCCGCACCAAGTCCCCGTACCAGGGCCGGCGCGGCCAATTTGGGGCGATGAGAATGACCTGCCTGCTGAACCTTTCGATCCGTTGGAGCACCCTGCCGATGAGAACCCACGGCGGAAACACATATAGAAGCTGCCCCAAGGGCCAGTCCTGAATGAGAGCGTCGAGGCCCTCCGACATTCTCTCCCTGCGCCTGCTGAAAAAACGACTCGTCTTCGCAGAGTCGAAGGTCGCCATTAGGTCCATGTCCGGCGCTCCCCATCTGCGGACGAGCATCTGGAAGACGTCGGGATGCAAACCCCACTCCCCCGGGTCCACTCGTACCCGGCTGAGGAAATCGGCCTGCACATTGTCGACCCCGGCCACATGAGCCGCCGACAGATCCAGGAGATTTGCCTCCGCCCAGGCGCATAAGCTGCCAGCCTCCTCCTCCAGAGTCGCACTGGACGTTCCGCCCTGCTTGTTGACGTAGGCCACCGCGGTCGCGTTGTCGGAAAAAACCCAAACGGCCGCTCCCTCGAGGCTCGAGCGGAACGCCCGTAGCGCGAGGGACACTGCTCGCAACTCCAACCGGTTGATGGACCACGACTGCTCCGGAGCAGTCCAACTCCCCTGGGCAAATCGACCTTGGCAATGAGCTCCCCAACCGCTGAGACTGGCGTCCGTCATCAGAGCTACCCACGAGGGAGTCTTCAGAGACTTCCCGCGCTGGAGCGAATCGGGATCCAGCCACCAGCGCAGGGCCAGCCGAACCTCTGCCGAGCAGGGCAACCTCGTGGCCAGCGGATCCTGCTGGTGCGACCAGCGGCGAAGTAGCGCCGCCTGTAAGGGACGCATGTGCGCCCTTGCCCACTGCACCGTCTCCAACGTTGCCGCCATGGTTCCCAGCAACTGCAGGTAACGCCACGCCGAAGGCGCTTTGCACGCCAGAAACCCGCGAACGCGGTGACGAAGGCTCCGCGCTCGCAGATCCGTCAGAAATATCCGGCCTACTCGGGTGTCGAATCGCGCCCCCAGGTACTCCAAATCCTGTGACGGCACAAGCTGACTTTTGGACGCATTGACAATCCAGCCGAGGCTCTCCAGGAAGGCCACCACCCGGGCCGTTGCCGAGACGCTTTCTGCGCGAGTTTTCGCCCGGATCAACCAATCGTCCAGATAGGGGTGGACGAGGATCCCTTCCTTTCGTAAAGCCGCTGCCACCACCACCATAACTTTCGTGAAGACCCGAGGAGCCGTTGCCAGACTGAAGGGCAACGCTCGGAACTGAAAGTGACCAAAGGGAACAGCGAAACGGAGGAATTTGTGATGCTCGGGACGAATGGGAATGTGTAGGTACGCCTCCGCCAGATCCAAGGAAGTGAGAAACTCCCCTTTCTGCACTGCTACCGCCACCGAGCGCAGGGTTTCCATGTGGAAATGACTCACCCGAAGACAGCGGTTCACCCCCTTGAGATCGAGGATTGGGCAAAATCCCCCGCCTTTCTTTGACACGATGAAATATATGGAGTATCGACCGCTGCCGCACTGGTCCGGAGGAACCGGCACAATCGCCCCGAGATCTAACAGCTTTTGTACTGTCTCTCGAAGGGCTGCGCGTTTGGCGAGTGACCGGCCGGGGGACTGCACGAAGGAGTCGCACACCGGCTTTTGGAATTTGAGTGCGTAGCCCTCCCGAATGACCTCGAGCACCCACTGATCGGAAGTGATTTGGGTCCAGGCAGAGTAAAACTCCTGCAAGCGCCCCCCCACGGGAACGACGGGCGCCTGGACCCCCCTCATCTCATTGTGTCTTCTTGGAGGCGAAGGAAGGCGCGGAGGTAGCTCCGAAGCCCCTGCCAGCTTCACGAAACCCACGGAAACCTTGTCCCCTACCGGGAAAACGTCCGCGTGGAAAAGAAGAGAATCTCTGGGAGCGGAAGCGGCGAAATTCGCACTGATTCCCCTTGCCTGACGGATTCTGACGGCCTTGCTTAGGCCTGTCCTCTGGCAGCCTGCCCCCTTAGACTCCCCGAGGTCCTTGACCAGTTTCTCCAAGTCCTCTCCAAAGAGCAGGCGCCCCTTAAAGGGTAGTTTGCTCAGACGAGCTTTGAAGGAGGCATCAGCCGACCAATTGCGGAGCCATAGGTAACGCCGGGCCGCAACCGCCGAAGCCATGCTCTTAGATAAGCCGCGCATCAGATCATATTGAATATCCGCCAAGTAGGCCGCCCCTGACTCCAGACGGGCCGCCTCCTGCGCCCCCTCCGCACACATCCATTGGGACCAACGGAGACAGGCCCGGGCTACCCAAGCTCCACAGATAGCCGCCTGAAGGGAGAGGGTATTCACGTCAAAAACTTGTCGCAGCAGGACATCCAATTTCTTGTCCTGGACATCCTTGAGAGCCGCGCTGCCCTCCACAGGGATAGTAGTCTTTTTAGTGACTGCCGAGACAGCCGCATCCACCTTGGGGGGCTTAAACACCTCCTTGTCTTTTTCGGACAAAGGATATAAGCGGCCCATGACCCGGGCACCCCGAAGCGGGGCCTCAGGAGTGTTCCACTCCTCCTGTATTATTTCGGTGAACACTCTATGGACCGGGAAGACCTTCTGACTTCGTCTGAAGACCTGCAGCAAAGGATCCTCAAGAGCGTCTTCCTCCGCCGCTCCAGGGACCGGGATATTGAGCACCTTGAGCGACTCCGCAATAAGCGCCGGCAACTCATCCCTGCGAAATACGCGGACTACTCTAGCCTGGTCCTCCTCCTCGGGAATCTCGCCCTCCTCTAGGTCCTCACCATCCAGGCTGAGGACTTCGTCATCTGACAGCGGAGCCTCGGAAGCCAAGGAAGGGTCTGCGACATCCCCTTCCCCCCGCGGCCTCTTGGCCCCATGGGAGCAGGACTCCCCCTGACTCTGGGAAGCGGACCGCTTGAGAGGGCCCCCGGTTGCCGGACCCCCGAGCGGCGGGGTATAGTCCTGCACGGAGCGCTGTAGCAAGAGGAGAAAATCCGGCGAGAAAATAGAGGCCATTTGAGGAGGCCAGGCCACTGGGGAAGGGGAAATATCCGAGGCCGAGGAGGGCCCTGCAACCGGCTCTTCCTGCGTCCCACCAGAAGCCGGCAAACCCGAGGGCTCAGAGGCTGGAAGAGAAGTTCCCTCAGCCTGCATGTCAATGCCAGCAGCGTCCCTCAGGCATGCCTTACAGACTCCCGCGTCTGTGACCTTCTTGGCCCCACACACCATGCACAGGGGTTTTGAGGGCATAATGCTACCCCCTGTCCTTGTGCCTTAGCCCCTTTGTACTGCCCCTAATGAAAGACTGTCAAAAGGTAGTGGGAATAATAAAATTGACGCCTTGTCTCCGTTCCTTATTTTTATTTTTTTTTTTAAATGCAGTACCAGAGAACAAGGGTGAACAAAGCCAAATAATAAGCCAGCGCACCGACGGCGGAACTGCTCCGGCGAACGGCTACGGGCCGCGACCGTCCCGCGAACTGGAGCCGCAGAGCTCGAGGCCTGACAAAAACGCGGCTCCCGCGTGTAGGCCGAAAAAGCCCTTTTCGCGCCAAAACCCGCGCACCGCAGTAGCGGTGCTGACACAGGCACTCACCTCAGCGGGTAACAAAGGGAGCCGCTGCTTTCATTCCCAACTCAGCGGAACTGGAGGAGCTGCCCGTACTGCAACAGGGGAACAGCTTCCGGCCCCGCGCGAAGTCTGCAAGCCGCCCGGACGCTCTGGCAGGCAAAGCCTCTGCACGGCGCCGGAACGGCTCGGGAAGGCTACGTCTCCTCTTACCCCCCCCCGGCTCAGCTTCCAAGAGGCCTGACAGAAGGGAAGGGAGCAGACAGAAATAAAGAGGCAAGAGCAAGGTCTGAACTTCTTAAAGATACAGACCCCCCCCCTTTTTGAGAGTACCAATTGTCCATAAGTGGAACCAGCAAACGCTGTGGTGAGGAAATTTAAGCAAATTAATTAACGTAAGTTAAAGGAAAATAAATGGTTTTAAATTTAAATTTAGATCTACTAAAACCTAAAAACTATTCCTAATTGTTTCTCCAGTGAGTCCGGAGCCCCGGGCTCACCATCCATCCAGCTGCTTGGAGACTGAGGTAACTGGTGACAGGAGGCGGATCCGGGATGGATATACCAGTGATGTCATCAAAAAGAAGAGTTTTCTCAGTCTCCAAGCTGCTGTATGAGATACGGAACTCAGAGGTTTCGGGACTAGACTGGGGACACGATCAGGAAGGTATCTTTAGGGCCATTTGGGATGTACATGTTGAGCAAGGAACTTTATGGTCTCTCGATCCTCCTCACCACCCAGATAATCCTCCTCTGGTGGTCTCCCCAGAGTCATACACTGTGAAAGGCACTCTGGAGCTGATTAAAATGGCTACACATCTTTACTTTGAGTTGTATGCAAAGAAATATCCCTGTCCCCAACGCCTTCTCATTTGCTTTTCCATCTCGGATGAGGCGAGTTTCACCTCCTGAAGTAGAGCGATATCCACCTTCTCCCTCTGCAAATATGCCAGAACTCTTTTACGTTTAATGGGGTTATTTAATACCCCATCTTTAAAATTACAACCTTAAGTGCCATATTACTGGCATGAATAGAGTAAATTTATGGATCCTCCGGGGAAAAAACACAGTGGCACCACAATTCCCCTCCACCGCCACCCCTCCCCCACACCCATAAACACCACAGACAAAAAATATATATATACCTATTAGGGGTTTAAAAACAAAAGACACTACCTGGAACTACACAGATAACATCCAAGATATTAATCTTAAATCCTCTATTTTAACAATAGAGGCTTCATGCTTCCATTGCACTTGGACTCCGAATCCCATCATCCCAATTTCTAAATTAGGCCTTGCATTAAAACTAAACCAACCTACCTAACCATACAGTCATGATCATCCATTTAACAATACTAGCATCCATGCATAGCTTCTTCATTTCCTTATTTTCACATACCTAATTCTATCTAGAAAAAAGGAATCATAAAGAAGCATTTAAAAAAACAGGCTCCAATAACTGTTACGCTCACTGCCACAGTCTCCATGCACAGATGCACACCTCCCAATCTGTATATGCAAATGCAATGTTTGCCTTCGAGTCAGTCCTGACTCCTGGTGACCAAGAAGCTCCTGGGTTTTCTTGGCAGTGTCACTGGAAGTAGATTGCCAGGCCTTTCTTCTGAGGCAATGGAGGGTTAAGTGACTTGCACAAGGCCACAAGGAGTAAGTGGAAAAAATCAGCGCAGCAGTCAGGACCTTCACTGAAGATGAACTACAGCCCCCCTTTACCTTCTCCAAACCGTCTCACACACTGGGGGAGACAACAGGCCCTGAAACGCCCCTCAATTCCAGACACGAGATTCATTCACGCCACACCTGTAATCTCATGCTCACTACTTAACAGGGACTCATATATTCTCAATGTCTGCTCTCCGCACACATACTCTGACACTCAAAACATCCATCCTCCGCAACCATCCCTTGAGGCCCAACATACATACAAGGGGAGGGGGCAAATGGTGGGATAAAATCCATCTTAATACACCACAGACCCTATAGCACTAGGCGATAAAAGGGTAAAGAACAAACCAGAAGGCCATACATCAAGCATGTCCCCATACAATTCCTTTTTAAAATAACTCAATCATTTACAACATAATCATTAGTAAAGGGTTTAATAAAAGGAGCAATACTTAGGGGTGACAGGCTTAGAACTGCACCATCTGTATAAAGTATTCAGTCCTCGACACATGGCAATAGCTCAGTCTACAGCCTGTGATAAGGAAGCTTATCATAGCTCAGGAAGGAGCTATAGTAAAGGTGAAGTGACTCTGAACAAGCAACCTGTCAGTTCTGGTAGAAATAAGAAAACAGAATTTTTCCATAAAAGACTACCAGTCCCAGAATGCACCAGGTTTCCAACAGCCATTAGAGGAGCTGAAGTGGGGAAACGTGTGTTCAATCAGGAGGGCTATGAGGTAATTCCCAATCACTCATCTCAAAGGGCAGGGCCTGATTCAGCACAGCTGCGCTGTGCTAGGGTGGAGCACTCATCTAAGTAGAATAAAGGTAGAGTTTATTCTACAGAGAATCATCCTCAGTTTCATCTTGGAGATCCTCATCTTGGACATCTTCATCATCAGAAGCCAGAGCGGACGGACAGAGAGGGCAAGAAACCCTTTGGAAGAAAGAAGAGAAAAGCATTTGGGAGGTCTAAAGGAGTCCAGAGCAGTACGTATACTGGGAGACATTCAAAAGGCCAGCATACACCATTGGACTGGGGAAAGCCAGAGGAATGGTGCTGCAGAGCTAGGAATCTCCAGACGGTACCTGTGAGGGAGACGGCTGCACTTGGAAGGGACCCTAAGACCCGTGCCAGAAGGTATGTGAAGAGAGACCCAGTGTCCAGGGATCTGGATTGGAAGGCTGGACATAGAACTGGACCATATACTGGCCAGGCTATTTAGAAAGGAACTCTAACAGCAATGGAAGCTCAGGTATGAACACTGATCTATGCCCTATCTATACCCTTGAAAGACAGCAGGGAAACAAGTATTCTCCTGAGAGTGCTCCATTGAGAAATTCCTCTGTGCCAATCCATGATATTGAACCCATGATTGTTGAAGAAGGGGGAGAGGTTATAGATCCAGGCTGTGAATACATGGATTGCTCTCTGTCTAAACTCCTTTGGTAATTTGCTGTTACAAAAATACAACAACCATCACAAAGAAATACAAACTTGTTCTTTAATCTACTCAGAAAAGCTCCTGAGTAGGATTTGAGCCACGCAGTAGAAAGTAAGCCAGCTAAGGGGTTTCACCTGGATAACTGCTAGCTATTAAGCCTTACCTAATTGCTTGTGAGCTCTGAGGGAATCACTTCTGAGTCTATGTGTGAAGATATAAGAAGTTAACCTGAGAAGAACAGTTTTCCCTACTTTGTGGGTTTTGCTTGTTGTTTAAAGCACTGCTAAGAAAATATTAGCTAGAGCCTACAGAAAAGACCAGTTTGTTACCAACCAGGTCTTTATTCTTTTGATTTGATTGCCTGACAAGTTCAGCTGTTGTTTTCCTGATTTTGTTTTTCTAAGTTTAACACTGAAAGCAAGTATCCTGTTTTATGTGCTACCAAGCATATCTGTGTTGGGAGAAATAACCCCATAAATAAATATCTTATTGGCTTTACACTCAAGCACAACTAATTATTGTGAATGGCTGTGTCTGGTGCGAATGGACTACATTTCCCACAATCCCTTGCAAATCATATTAATATATGCCTTTGCCAAGACTGTGAACATTCTCACCCAGGCACCCGTCTGACAAGCCGCATTGGATACAGAAGATGCAGCCTGATCTATTTCTTCCGCTGATACCAGGGTGTCTGTTCCCACGCTGGCCAATGGCAGGGTCTGTTCCAATCTTACCTCCATATGCTGTTCTCTCATCTCAGTCTCACCATTAGACAGTTCTTGGGGATTTGCAGCCTTATCAGGGGGGGGGTCTCCAATTGCTCCATCTGTCAGAGCCTTAGCCGGGCTCTGGCTCTTCTGAATTCTTTTGAGTAGTTTAGCCACTTTATCAGGGGACTTTAGAAAGCGGCGCTCCCTCTCGACTATCACTTTCAGGTGAGCAGGAAACCAGCTTTGAACAGTGCATCTCGGTATTGAATAAGAAACTTTTGTTTACGCAAGGTCTCTGCGCTTAAGTCCAGGAACATTGTGACTTTCCAATTATTATATGAAACTGCTTTCATCAGGTACGCATCTAAAATGGCATGCTCTTTTTCTTGATAACTTAGCAGACGGACAATGAGAGTGTGCGGAGATTTGCCTTGGCTCAGCTTTGGCTTTATTTCACGATGTGCTCTCCCAATCTCATATGTTGGGTTAACAATTTGAGCGGGAAAACAGAAACCGCTTGACAAAACCCCACACATCAGGCAGCTCTTCACCTTCTGGCATTCCAAAGATCTGTAGATAGCTGTCGGCGATCCTGGGCCTCCTGATCCTCTAGCCATCGGATCGTTTTGCGGAGCCAAGTAATCTCTTCCAAGATTTTGACGTCTCTCTCTCTTCCAGCCCACCTACATTCTCCTCCACCTCAGTTAGTCGAGCTACCATAGAGTCAAAACATTCTGCAAAGTTTGTTGTTACAGCAGCTATAATCTCTGCTTTAGAGTTTTGTATTTCTTAGAGAAGCACTGTCATCTCTCCTTCTGTCCCAGGTCTGGCAACCTCTTGTCCTTCTTCAAGGCCTCCTCCAGAGTCAGCCATTTGGCTCCTCTAATGATTCAGGCAGTATGGGTTTTTTCGCTTTTCCCCCCCAAACATCTCCTTAATGAATTTCTCCACCTGCAGTTTTTGTACTTTCGGCATACCCATTACCGTAGGCAAGCAAGAAAATCGATGGTTTCAAGGCGATACAAGAGGTTTTATAATGAAGAAATACGAGCCCTTTACAATACCTCCGCTCACATTCACACTGGTGCAATACCGGAAGTGAGTATGAAACGCGGAGAGAGAAATCAACTTTTTCCGGGGACAAGCCAGACAAACGTTTAAAGGGCTCCATGGAAAAAAAGGAGACTCAGCAAGATGGCATCCTTGGGCAGGAAGGGAACCACGCATCTCCTATTTGCCATTTCTTCTCTCTCAAGTCTTCACTTCTTCCCTTAAATCAGTCTTTAACACTGATTTATTCCTTTCAGTTTTCACAGGTCTGCGACTAAAAAGCTGTTTTGATTATTTTCATCTAATTTCCATGTATTTTGGTATGCTGAAAACAAATAAAATATTGAAAAAACTAGACGTCATGATTTGCCACAACATGCAAAATTGTCTTCAAATTTTTTCAAATTACTATTAATTAATTCAAATTACTATTAATTAATTCACATAAGTGCATTTAAGATATAAAATGCCAAAAAAACCTTAAAGGGGTTGTCAGAGTTATGTAAAAAAAATATAGCACTGTAAATCTGATGGTCAGCAATATATACATAAGCTAAGCAAGTTTTAAGTCCGTGCTTCTAATGGTAGAAGGGGTTAATCTTTCCTGAAGAATCCAGTGGGAGGGAGACACAGGGCAAATAGCAGCAGCTCCGGTCAGTGCAGGGGGGCCTGACCAGCACTGTGACGTCTCATGTACAGACACAGAGCTGCTCTCTCCTGCATGCCACACTTGTGCACGAATCATCATCAGGTTCTTGGTTCTAGGCTGTTCACACTTTTTCATCGCAATTTGTGTTAGCTCGTCATTCTTCAACCGTTATGTTATGGCTCCGCGAAAGTGTATTAATTCGCCAGACAGTTTCTGTTTCATCTGTGGTGAATATACAGTGTTGAAGCAACAGCAGAATATTACAGACTTTGTGAAAAAAGTATACTTTGCATACTTTGGACTAAAAATTGGAGATCAAGATAAAGTCTGGTGTGCAAATGGTGTGTTGAGGACCTCCGAAGCTGGTTCAAGGGTAAGAAAAAATCTTTCCGTTATGGGATTCCTATAGTATGGCGAGAGCAAAAGAACCATAGTGACGACTGTTACTTTTGTTCATGCGATGTGAAAGGGTCTAATTCCAAATGGAAGTATTCCATTTCATACCCCAATCTTCATTCGGCAATTCGTCCCATCCCCCATGGCACAGATATACCAGTACCCAAGCCCCCTGCTACCTTGGAAGAGATACCTAGCTCCAATGAAGGTGAAGTCATACCTGAACTAGATGACGAATCAAGTTCTGACTTTGAAGATGATACAAGACCAAAATTGTTTTCTCAGGAGGAGATGAATGATTTGGTAAGAGACTTGAATCTTCCCAAAGATGCCGCTGAGTTACTCGGATCAAGGCTGAAAAGCAGGAATTTATTGTTGCCAGGAGTGTCATCTTCATGGTTCAGACATCGTGAAAAGGAATTCGTTCCTTACTTCGCCCAGGAAGACAAGTTGGTTTATTGCATCGATGTCGAAGGTCTGATGGGTTAATTTAAAATCCAATATGATTCAGAGTAATGGCGTCTTTTTATAGATTCTTCAAAAAGAAGTCTCAAAGCACTTTTACTCCACAACGGTTTTTATGCTTCCATAGGTCATTCCATACACTTGAAGGAAACCTACGAGAACATGGAATTGGTTCTTTGTAAACTTAAATATGAAGATCATGGTTGGCAAGTGTGTGGGGACTTGAAGGTCTTGAGCATGCTGCTCGGGCAACAAGCTGGGTATACCAAATATCCTTGTTTTCTGTGTCTATGGGACAGTCGAGACCGACAAAATCACTGGACCAAGAAGAGTTGGCAGCCGAGGGTGCTAACAGTCGGTGAAAAAAATGTCCTCCGAGAAACTTTGGTACCTTCCCAGAAAGTTCTTCTACCACCTCTCCACATAAAATTGGGATTGATGAAGCAATTTGTAAGATCACTTCCAAGAGATGGAGAATGCTTCAAATACTTGGTCACCAAGTTTCCAGGCCTGTCGGAGGCAAAATTGAAGGAAGGTGGGTTCGTTGGACCAGACATTAGAAGGCTTATAGTTGATCAAGAGTGTCAATACCATGACGGATCCTCAAAAAGAAGGGTGGATTGCATTTAAAGAAGTCGTACAGAAACTTTTAGGCAATAACAAAGATCCTCACTACAAAAAGATCGTCGGACGAATGCTGAAAGCATTTCAAGCTTTAGATTGCCTGATGAGTTTGAAAGTGCATTTCCTCCAGTCCCATCTTGACTACTTTCCTGAAAATTTGGGAGCTGTGAGTGAGGAAAAAGGTGAACGATTCCACCAAGACATTAAAGTGATGGAAAGGAGATACCAGGGAAAATGGAGCATTAAAATGATGGCAGACTACTGTTGGATGCTTCATAGAGACATTCCAGATGCTACTCACAAGCGTAAATGCACCAAGAGGAGCCTCACAAGGAAGAATAGAGTTTAGTGTGTGTAGGTGAGCTCATTTCAGTTCAAAAAAGGATTTTCATGAAAATATTGTAATAAAACTTTAATTTTATAAGTCTATTTCCATTTATTTTGAGGTATTGCCTTATTTAACATAGTTACCTAAATTGTCAGGAAACGTGATGTCCTATGACAAAATGGAGGTCATTTTTTGATTCAGCGCACCAAAAAACAAAGATTACGTGGAATAATCAAATCAGCTCTCGAAAAAATTTTTTTTGCAGACCTGTGTTATTTTTCTGCTTCTCTATCCAGATTTTTTTGTTATATTTATTACATTTTAAACGTAAACATTCAAACATACACTTGAATGAAAAGAAAATACATGGTTCCATATTCTACTGTATACATAAAAAGACAAAAAACTACACTCCAGAAAGAACAACTCTCCTGAGAAGAATAAATACCATGAAATTAACCCACAATAAAAGGGAAAAAATAAAAGGGCAAAGAAAATACTTCAAATGGGAACCCCCAATATAGAAACCAAATCAAAATAGGCTGAGTGGAGTGTCTTAAGCATCCGGATGGGGAGGCTGTTGAAGCTACAAATTCTTCCCTAGCTTCCAAAAATTCCAGTAGTTGCTTTGGCTCAAAAACAAAAAATTCTTTCCTTTATAGGAAACATAATATCTAGCAGGAAATTTAAGCAATAAAGACCCTCAAAGGAGAGAACCTGGGATTTATATCCCAGGAACTCTCTTCTCCTCACCTGGGTGTCACGAGCTAAATCTGGGAAAATGCGTACAAACTAGCCCATAAACTGCAGACTGAAAATCTCAAAATAAGACTTATCTGATTCCAGGACTAGCATAATAAGCAGGGTAGATCGACTCGTGATCTCCTCCAATGAACTCTCAAGGAACCCAGTAAAGTCCCCTGTTGCATTGGAGGTGTCACCCCCAGCTAGTGGAGAGGTAGACCCAAGAGACAGGTACTGAGCCCTAATTGGGGAGGGGGGGGGGGGAGAGGTAAATACTCCTGTGAAAACTGTAATACTTCTTCGAAATATCCATGCACCATCTCCAGAGGCAAATACATAGGAGAACGAGGAAAATGAAACAATCTCAAATTAAATTTCCTAGCCTAATTTTCGAAGTACTCAAGCTTTCTAGAGAACACAGTCCCATCTTTAAATCCTGGTTTCTTGCACTCCCCAAACCTGTTTTAGCTCTTCAAAAAATTGGGTCAGCCACACCGAATGTTCCTCCTGGACTCTGGACACCTCTTGCAATTTAGATTTAAAAATCACCAGCTCATTACTCACAGCTCCAGTCACCAATAATAGGGAATTGTTCATTGATGTCACTGTATCCCACAGCGTTTCCAATGTAAAATTTGCAGGCTTTTCCAACCTCCCGATGCCCAGAGCCATCTCTCTTCCTATTGTTGTTGAACTCAGCATCTGTTCCTGCCACTCCACAGCTAACAATAGAAGGGGAGCATGACACCAGTGGGCCCTCTTCACCTCCCAAGACAGGCGTGCTCTCAGCCTGATTCAAGGGAGGTACTCCATCGCTTGCCTAACACTTCCGGGTCATGGCAGGAGGGTCCTCGACTTGGGGGACAACCATACCCCCAAAATATTCAGCTCTATCGGACCAACTTCTGGCATGCCCACCAAAGATGCAGCTCCATCGCTGCGTGGTGCAAACCCACAGGTCTCCAGTATTGTCTGGGTCGCATAGGTTGTCCCAGCATTGCAAGAGGGTAGGCATGCCTGTTTATGCTTCCTCCAAACCTATCTCCACTGGCCAAGTCAGCACCACACAGACCAACAAGAACTGAGTCTTCAAGAGGTGAGCGCCGCAGGATCATGCAGCTGCCATCTTGCATCCTATTAGATCTCTATCCAGATTTAAATCTGCCACCTTACCAACCACTCTCCAATTAGGTATAATTTTCCATCTCTTTCCCTCACCACAACCCTTCCATTATCCAACTCTCTCTCCTTCCAGAGCCTCTTATTTTCCGGTCTTTCGCTAATTCTCCCCCCTCTCCTCATCTACCATTTCTCTTTCATCTGTACTGTTTCTATCCCTCCATGCCCAGCATCTCACATCAGTGTACCTCTAACTACCTTCCCCCATGTCCTGCATATTTTTTTAAAACTTCTGATCTCAGGTCTCTCCCAAATACACTCGACAGCACAACTTAGACCCTCCTACCCCCACCCAGAGCCTTCCTGCAGCTGCTACTCGACACTGCTTTAAATGCAGCAGTATGCAGAACATGGTGACATTTTATTTACTAGTTAATGTCCTTTTCTTGACTTCTGAAAGACCAGTCCAGACAAGTGAGTTGTGTTCCCCTACCAGCAGATTGATGGAGATAAAAAAAACAATGAAAAACCCAGGTTTCAAATGGCATTACTACTATGCCTCTATTCGCCTCAGCTACTAGAGGTCCCTTCAGTATTTATCACAAAGCATACGGGAGAAACATGACAAGCCTCACACAACTTCAATCATGGACAACAATGTGTGATCAACAGTAGAGAACTATGTACAGGAAAACATAAACCAAAGGCTGTCAAGTAGATGATGAACCTGCACAGCCAAGTATAAAAATCAGAGCAGACTCAAGGGTACCACAGCAGAAGAACAGAGCAATACAGTTCCAGGGGCAGGCCCTGGACTAGTCTAGCAGGACTCACAGAAAGTACATTAACTGGTAAGTAAAATGTAACCTTACATATCATCCTGCTAAACCAGTACAGATAAGCGGAATGTACCAAAGCTACAACTCCATTGGGTGGGAAGAAGACACAGCAGCTCGCAAAACCCTTGAGACGAAGGACATGTCTGCCCCAGTATGGACATCCAAGCAGTAGTGCCTGAAAAAAGTGGAAAGTGATGCTTACTTTGCTGCCCAACAAATGTCCGCAGGAGCTACCGAGCTCCGCTCCACCTATGTTGCTGCTTGCGCTCCACCTATGTTGCTGCTTGCGCTCCGGTAGAATGGGTGCACAAACCCTCCAGAACCGGCCGGTTCCATAACAGATGCACTGAGATAAACGGCTCCTTAATCCTGCACCCCAAAGTCACCAAGCTGCCCTTGCGTGGGAAGGCAAACAGCACAAAAAGACTTTCTAACTTACGAAACAAATTCACAACTTCCAAGTACTGGAGAAGCACCATCTGGTCAACATCAAGGCAAAGATCCTTATCCTTCTCTCAATATTACTCCTCAGAGTAGGTGGGCAGGCATACCATCTGGTTCTGGTGAAAGGGAGAAGCACCTTAGCCAAAAAGGAAGGCACAGACCGAATGGAAAAAGCCTCCTTTGAAAAATAAAGATAAGGATCTTGGCAAGACCAAGCCTGCAACTTGGAAATCCGCTTTGCGGAACAAAATGCAACTACGACGACTGTCTTGAGCTTCAAATACTTTAAAGTAGAGTGCCCTAATGGCTCAAAGGGTGCCGCCATCAGGGCCCTGAGCACCAGACACACTCCCAGGAAGGGATCACACACCAGAGGGGAGGACATAGACACCGAACCGACTTGAGAAAACACGAGACGTACAGGTGCAAGGCTAGAGACTTACCAGCCACCGGACCTCAGAAACAGGCCAAAGCTGCTACCTGAACGTTCCTGGAGTTAAGGGAAGTCCTTCTCAAGGCCACTATGTAGAAAGGCCAACAGAGATGGCAGCTTGGCTGCCTCAGGAGCCAACTGCCAAGCACCGCACCATCGCTCAAAAGAGGCACCAGATCCGCATGTATGTTAGCTTGGTAGACTTTCTCCGGCCTCTAAGCAGAGTGGAGACCATTGCTGGAAAGTAACCCTTACATGCTAGCTGTCTCCTTTCAAAAGCCAAGCTGTAAGCGAGAAGGGAACAGAGTCCTCCAAGATGATCGGTCCCTGCCGCAATAGGCCTCAAAATAGAGACAACCGAAGAAGTGCTTACAGGAGCCACATCAGGTCTCCAAACCATGCTCACCAGCCATTCCGGCATCACCAGAACAATCTTTCCTAGGTGGCATATGCTGAATCTCACACCCCACCAGTGGCCACAGAGGAAACACATACAACAGGTGCTGACTTGGCTAAGCTGCATCATGGCATTGATGCCCTCTGACCCTGTCTACATGTGGTGACTGAAGAAGCAGCAGCATTTGAAAAAGGAGCAGGACAACAGCTCCAGTTTGGGTGACCCTACTGGCGCAGAATCAACTGAAATGCCTCCTGATAATCCCCACTATCCAGGATCTAGAGAGTGCTGGCTGAGGAAGTCAGATTGCACAATGTCCACCACAGCAATGTGTTGAGCCGACAAGGCCAGAAGTTTTTCTCCATCCAGGCAAACAAGAGAGCCAAATCTAGAGCTACACCGGCACTCCTCGTGCCACTTTGCTGGTTGACATGCGCCACCACTGTGGTGTCGTCTGAAAACACTAAAATCGTCCAGCCTTTGATAAGTCGCCAAAAAAGCAGAAGAGCCAACCTGATGGCCCCTCACCTCGAGGCAGTTGATGGACTACAACAACTCCCTATGGTTCCAAGGGACCTCGGCTGTACGGTCTTGGCAATGGGCAAGAGACTGGAATCTGTCTTCAGAAAGATCCAGGAGAAATCGTCCAGTGGCACGCCCTTCCTCAGATGGCAGGGTTGCTGCCACCAACATAGGCCAGACTTCACCATCAATGGGACTGAAAGACTGTGCTTGAAATTCTGAAAACTCAGGGACCACTGAGTCAATAAGGATCATTTGAGCAGTTGCATGTAACGCGATGCCCACAGGACCATCTCTATGGTCACTGTCATCAATCTGAGGAGCTGAAGAGAATATCAGACTCTAGGAGCCTACTACGCACAGAACAGCGCCATACAATCCAACAGACTTTGACGTACTCCTCTGGCAGAAAAAGTCTGCCCACTCGAGATTTGAAATGTGCTTCCAGAAACTCCAGGGACTGCGAAGGCCACAGATGGCTCTTTCCCTGATTGATCACCCAGCTGAGGCAAAGAACACAGATCCTTTGGTGCCACAGCCACCATCACAAGGACATCTTCAGAGCGGTGGAAAGCTCGAAAGGGAGGGCAGCAAACTGATAGTGAGAGCCAAGCACGTTTACATGCAGATACTTTGCTTATCTGCCTGGATCGGTATATGAAAATATGCCTCGGCCAGAACTAGAGAAGACAAGAACACCCCTTGGTGCACTGCTTGAATCACACAGCACAAGGTTTGCATCAGGAAGTGCAGGATGTGCAAGTGCTCATCGAGCTTTTGAGGTCCTCCAAGAGGTCTGTGGGTCCTTCTAATGGCTCCAAAGAGCCCACGTACCCGAACTCCATATCTTCCTTCAGCTGATCCCAGCGGAAATGCTTAACAGGAACCTTAAAGGAAGCTGAGGATCCTTCACCCAGGCCCTGCTTCAAGACAAAGGCCTAGTGAAGTAAGAGTACAAATTCGTCGGAGAAGGGAGAGCCTCCACCTCCTACATCCCCACCTGGCAAGTCAGCCAGTTTTTCCAGCATCAAATCTAAGCCCAACTGAAATGCTGGAGGCTCAGGGTCCTCCAGCCCTGCATGATTTGTTGGATCCAAAATGGTGGCAGTTCCTACCAAAGCCGCAGGCCCACTGCCACTGCCTGAGACACAGACACATTCCTGCGCTCCTGCCTTGCATGACTCTAGACCTCCCAGGCTGCCCTCAAGTCCCTCTGTTGTGGTCGCATCTTCTGTAAGGCAGCAGCGGCATACCGCACACCTGTTGTGATCCATTGTTTGCGACTCCGTCGACAACACAACAACTCCTCTGAGGCTTACCTCACCCACTGGCACTGTAAAGTGGACTTACTCTGCTGTCACCCACCGGGCGCCTGCCTTCTCATTTTTGTTTTTTTTAACAGACTAAAGGGCACAGGCACAAGCTCTAACTCTGGCCTCCTCCCAAGAGTTAGGGAGGAGGAGGAGGAGAAGAAGGAGTTAGCTGGAGGGGGCCGCAAAGGTGTGGACAGAGGACCGGGTTGCTGCTTTGCAGATTTCATCAATCACCACCAGGTTTAGGTTTGCCATAGAGGCAGCCATTGCTCGCACATTATGTGCTGTGACATGACCTTCAAGAGAAGGCACAGTTACCTGTAACAGGTGATCTCTGGGAACAGCAGGAATAAGTCTTCACATATGGGTACGTCGGTACCGACGGAGCCTGCGCGGGAACGCTCCCCAGCTTCCCAAAAAGGAAAGCTTTTGGGAGCATCCCACAGCGCCTGCGCGCTGCCTTCCCGCCTTTCCTAACCGCCTCTCCCCAGTTCGAGTTTAAAGCTGAGACAAAGAGAGAGAGGAAAGGAAAGATAGAGAGATACAACTCCTAGGGGAGGTGGGTGGGTTGTGAAGACTTATTCCTGCTGTTCCCAGAGATCACCTGTTACAGGTAAGTAACTGTGCTATCTCCAGGAACAATCAGGAATGAGTCTTCACATATGGGGACTCCCTAGCTAGAGATGCCTGGGAGATCCCCAAGGTTATGAGACCCTGAGAAGGGCTCTACCTCCTCCTATGGATCTCAGGCATCCATCCAGGGAAGGAGGGCAGGAGTTGATTAAGAATGGAACAGGTGTTTGAGAACAGCCTGACCAAACAAGGCATCCCGGCGGGAGTCCTTGTCCAAACAGTAATGGGCTGTGAAGGTATGAACCGAGGCCCAGGTGGCCGCTCGACAGATCTGGTCGATGGACACAGAATTTAGATGAGCCATAGAGGTGGCCATGGCCCTCACATTATGAGCTGTGACATGGCCCTCCAGAGAAAGGTTCTTACTCTGGTAGGCGAAAGAAATACACTGAGCAATCCAATTGGACAGTGTCCTCTTAAGAGACTGGAAGTCCCAAATGAGAGGGATCAAAAGCAACAAAGAGTTGAGAAGACTTTCTATGTTGCTGTGTCCTTTGTAAGTAAAAGGCAAGAGCTCTCTTACAATCCAGGGTATGAAGATTCCTCTCTGCACTTGATGCATGAGGACCAGGAAAAAAGACAGGCAAATACACCTCTTGATTAAGATGAAAAGGTGAGACCACTTTAGGCATAAAGTGTGGATTGGTCCTAAGGACTACCTTAACATGATGGAACCTTGTATAAGGTGGATTAGCCACTAAGGCCTGCAGTTCACTGATGCGGCGAGCTGAGGTGACTGCAATGAGGAAAATAACCTTCCAGGAAAGAAACTTCAAGGAGGTGGTGGCTAAGGGTTCAAAAGGTGGCTTCATAAGCTGACCAAGAACCAGATTTAAGTCCCATGCCCACTGGAGGAGGCCTAATGGGAGGTTTAGTTAAAGTTAGGCCTCTCATGAATCTTGCAATAAGAAGATGAGAGGAAATAGGCTGTCCATTGATAGGCTTAAGGGATGCTGCAATAGCACTCAAATGGACCCTTACTGAATTCGTCTTAAGGCCTGCATTGGAGAGATGCAGGAGATATTCCAATAGAGAATTCAAAGGTAGTGCTAGAGGGTCAAGACCCTTCTCAGTACACCAAATGGAAAACCTTTTCCATTTAAAAGCATAGGAACGTATAGTAGAAGGTTTTCTGGAAGCATGGCGGATATCCTTCACCTGCTGAGAAAGATTCCAACCTTGAAGGTCTAGGCCTTCAGCAACCAAGCTCTGCGGTGAAGGGACTTGGGGTTTGGGTGCCTCAAAGTCCCTTCCTCCTGGGACAGGTGGTCTGGAGCAGCTCCCAAGTCTAGGGAGGGAGCTTGAGAGAGATGCAGAAGTAGAGGGTACCACACTTGGCGTGGCCAGCGTGGAGCTATGAGGATCATAGATCCTTGATCCCTCTGGAGTTTGAACAGAGTCTTGGGAATTAAGGGAATGGGTGGAAAGGCATACAGGAAGTCTTGACCCCAGTGAAGGAGGAAGGCATCCTTGGCCTGAACTCCCTGACACGGAATTCTGGAACAGAACCGGGGAAGTTTGGCATTCCACGGACTTGCAAAGAGGTCTATGTCCGGGGTTCCCCACTCTTGAAAGATTCTGAGTACCTGGTCCATGTGCAGGGACCATTCGTGTGGAAGCAGAACTCGACTGAGTCTGTCTGCCCAAGAGTTTTGGATTCCTGGAAGGTATACGGCCAGGAGATGGATTTGATGCTCTCTGGCGAAGGCCCACAATCGTAAAGCTTCGTTGCAAAGCGACAGAGAGCCAGTTCCTCCTTGCTTGTTTATGTAAAACATGGCTACCTGATTGTCCGTATGAATGAGGACTGTCTTGTAGCTGAGCAGAGTATGGAAGACCTTGAGAGCTAGAAAAACTGCTCAGAGCTCCAAGTGGTTGATATGTAGAGAGGTCTCCTGTGGAGACCAAGTGCCCTGAGTGGAGAGGTCTTGCAGATGAGCTCCCCAACCTGTTTGGGAGGCATCTGTTGTGAGGGTTGCCTGGGGCAACAACTGTTGGAAGGGGGACCCCAGCAACAGATTTTGGGTGGACTTCCACCACTGGAGAGACCAAAAGAGGCGCCTGGAGGTTGCTATTTTGTCTGACAGAGCCCCTGATGCTTGAGTCCACTGGGTGGACAAAGTCCATTGAGCTGCTCTCATGTGAAGGCGAGCATAGGGGACCACATGCACTGTGGATGCCATGTGGGCTAGCAGTTGTAGCATCTCCCGGGCAGTTAAATGGCTCTTTGACTGAATCTGGGAGGCTAACTGCACTAGGCGTAGGCAACGGGCCTGAGGAAGATAGGCCCTTGCAGTGGTAGTATCTAGCCAGGCCCCTATGAACTCTAGGGACTGAGTAGGGGTGAGCTGGGACTTTGGGAGGTTTACCACAAGTCCCAGATACGGCAGAATGCGCCTTGTGAAGTCCAGGGAAGTCTGGGCCTCTGACTGAGATGGAGCTCGGATGAGCCAGTCGTCCAGGTATGGGAATACAAATATTCCCAGAGTGCGTAGAAATGCAGCTACTACTGCCATGCATTTGGTGAACACTCTTGGAGCAGAGGCCAGACCGAAAGGAAGCACCCTGTATTGGTAATGCTTTCCTTGAAAAAGAAAACGGAGGAATCTTCTGTGAGATGGATGGATGAGGACATGTGTGTACGCATCCTTGAGATCTAGAGAACAAAGCCAATCCTGACTCTGAAGGTATGGAAGGAGAGTGCCCAGAGAAAGCATCTTGAATTTCTCCTTGCATAGAAATTTGTTCAATTCTCTGAGATCTAATATGGGTCTGTAGCCCCTTGTTTTCTTTGGGATCAGAAAGTAGGGGGAGTAAAACCCTGACCCTTGTTGAAGAAGAGGTACTTCTATTGCCCCTTGGGCAAGAAGGGCAGCCACCTCCTGACCTAGAAGGTCGAGGAGAGATGATGGAGAATTGAAATGTCTCACCATGGTGTGAGGAGGAAGGTTTGAGAAATGAAGTTTGTAGCCCTCCCTTATGATGGAGAGGGTCCACTGCTCTGCTGTAATTTGCGCCCATCTGGGAGCAAAATGAGCTAACCTTCCTGGAATGGTGAGAGGCTCTGGCTGTTTCAGAACCAGAAAGGCTAAGTTCTCTAGCATCAAGTCAAAAACCCTGAGGAGGCTGGGTCTGCTGAGTTGCAGCAGCCCCTGTAGGCTTAGGCCTGGCCTGTTTAGGTTGCTGACGCTTAGCAGCAAAACGACCTGTAGATGATTGTTGGCCAGAAGCAGGATGGAATCTGCCTTTCTTGAAAAAAGACTTCTTGAAAGGTTTTTTCTTGGCAGGAATGGAGGTTGACTTTGAAAGTCTATCCAAAGCAGAATTTTCTGCATCCATTTGAGTGGCTTTTATTTGCCAATCTTTGCCAAACAGGTTTTCTCCTGTACAGGGAAGATTTCCCAAGCCATCCTGGACCCAAGATTCTAGGTCAGAAGCCTGGAGCCAAGCAATTCTGCGAGCAGCTATGGCAATGGCCGAAGCTCTGCTGGCACCCTCAAAGGAGTCAAAAGCTGCATGGTTGGAAAACTTTGAGTATGCTTAAGCCAAATAAGAAATTCTTCCCTTTTATCCTCTGGAAGAAAAGGGAGGAAAGTGTGCAGCTTATCTGCAACTTCTTTCAGAAACATACCCATGTAGAGACTTTAGGAGTTGATTCTGGCAATGAGCATATTGGCTTGGAAGATTTTCCTACCAAAAGCATCCAAGGTCCTGCATTCTCTTCCTGGAGGAGCAGAGGAGTGTCTTTTTGCACTCTTTATCTTTTTCATAGCTGACTCCACCACAATAGAATGGTGAGGAAGTTGTGTTTTATGAAAACCAGGACAAGGAGGGACACGGTACATAGTGTCCAATCTACGAGAATGAGGAGAGATAGTGAGAGGAGTCTCCCATAAGTCAATCATGTGATCATAAAGAATCTCATGAATTGGCAAGGTGACTGCCTCCTTAGGAGCCTTGGGATAACCTAAAATATCTAATTTTTTAGCTCTAGGCTCTGATTCAGAGGTTACTGAAATAGAAAGCCCTTTAGCCACTTCTCTTATGAAGTCTTGAAAGGACAAGTCTTCTGGAGGAGACATTCTTCTTTTTGGAGAAGAAGGCTCTTCAGGAAGGGCTATGGATACTTCAGCTGATGCCTCCGATGCATCAGAATCTTCGGAGGAATCGAAGTATCGACTGTCAGGGTGCTCTTTCAAAGCTCGATACGCGTACCGAGCCGTATCGACATCAGGCGTTATCGGTACCGTTTCGGTACCGATAGGCATCCCTAGGCAGGGAACCGCTGCAGACAGCACCATGGCCGATGTCGATGCAGTCGGTACCGGTACCGGCATTGGTGCCGGTACCTGGGCCGATACCGACAACGGAGTTTGTTGTGGTATCAGCGGCGTCGCAGCTTGAATGAAGGCTGTGATAGCCTGCTGCATGGATAGAACATTCTGATCCATCGACGCCATGAATGCCTGGAATTCAGTACCGGAAGGTTGTGCCAGTACCCCAGAGCATTCTAAAGGTGATCGGTCGAGGCCGTGCCATCGATGTCAACCTGTAACCCCATAGGTGGAGCTTTGGAAGCCGGAGCTTCCCGCCAGGGTAGTTTTGCCGGTGCAGGATCCTCGAGGGCAAGCCCGGAGGCATCTCGATGCTTGGAAGGAGATCTACCCTTCGAGGACCGGCTGGATTTATGTTTGGTTACCTGAGATCCATGGGAGGAAGAAGCAGCCCTGGAAGACGTCGATGCCACTGAAGCTGCATCAGAGGGAAACAGCACATGGAGCTTGGCTGCTCGGTTCTGTAAACCTCGTTTAGACATCAAGGAGCAGGACGAACAATCCAAAATGGAGTGGTCAGGACCCAAACATTTAAGACACCATTCATGGGTGTCGGTAACAGAAATAGTACCGCTGCACTTAGTGCATTTTTTAAACCCGGAGGCTGGTTTTTCCATGAGGAAAATTTTTCGTGAGGCCTAGGGCCCAAAAGAGGAAAAACACACTAAGTGAGGGAAAAATATGTTTTGTTTTGTTTTTTTTTTAGAAGAAAAGAAAGAAAGACCGGCGGTACCGGTCCGACGTCGGGGAAGGCAGACGCGCGACCAAAGAAATAAAATAAAACAAAGAACTTCTTCAGCGGTGACAGGAACACGACCTGCTGGCTCCGCGGAAAAGAAGAACTGGGGAGAGGCGGTTAGGAAAGGCGGGAAGGCAGTGCGCAGGCGCTGTGGGATGCTCCCAAAAGCTTTCCTTTTTGGGAAGCTGGAGAGCGTTCCCGCGCAGGTTCCGTCGGTACCGACGTACCCATATGTGAAGACTCATTCCTGCTTGTTCCTGGAGATAGTCCTTTACTCTCATAGGTAAAAGGTATACAGTCTGCAATCCACTTGGAGAGTGTTCTCTTGGAAACTGGTAGACCCTAGAGAATGGAAACAAATGCAACAAAAAGCTGTGAAGCCTTTCGGTACTGCCTAGTTCTCTGAAGATAAAAGTCCAAAGCACACTTGCAATCCAGAGTATGCAGATTCCTTTCTGCACTAGAGGCATGGGGCCTAGGGAAGAAAACAGTAAGGTAAACCGACTGGTTCAAATGAAAAGGCGAAACCACCTTTGGCATAAAGTGAGGATCAGTCCTAAGGACTACCTTATCATGGTGGAATCCTGTATAAGGAGGGTCAGCCACTAAAGCTTGGAGCTCATTGATGCATTTTGCAGAAGTGAGGGCAATTAGGAAGATGATCTTTCAAGAAAGAAACTTCAGGGATGTAGTGGCTAGGGGTTCGAAAGGTGGCTTCATCAGCTGTCCAAGGACAAGATTGATATCCCATGCCACGGGTGATGGCTTGATGGGAGGCTTAGTTAAGAGTAGACCTCTCATAAAGCGTGCTACAAGCAGCTGAGAGGAGACAGGTTGTCCATCAAAGGGCATGTGAAAAGCCGCAATAGCACTGAGGTGGACACTCACTGAATTAGTTTTAAGTCCAGAGGATGAAAGGTGGAGGAGATACACAAGTAATGCCTCTACTGGAATTGAAAAAGGATTAAAATCTTTGAACACCAAATTGAGAACCTTCTGCATTTAAAAGCGTAAGCACGCCTTGTGGAAGGTCTCCTGGAGGTCAAAAGGATATCCTTAACCTGTTGAGAGGGGTTGATATCCTGGAGTTCTAAGCTTTCAGCAGCTACGCCATCAGGTGCAAATACTGAGGGTTCGGGTGCAGAAGTGTCCCATTCTCCTGGGATAGGAGATCTGGAGCACATTCCAACTCCAGAGGTTTGGCTTGAGAGAGACATAGAAGCAGTGGATACCACGTCTGTCGTGGCCAGCGTGGGGCTATAAGGATCATATAGCCCCTGTCTCTCTGAAGCTTGAACAGAGTCTTGGGAATGAGGGGAATGGGTGGGTAGGCATATAGGAAGTCCTGACCCCAGTGGAGGTGAAAAGCATCCATCGCCTGACTGTTCTGAGCAGGAATTCTGGAACAGAAGCGGGGAAGTTTGGCATTCTGAGGACTTGCAAACAGATCTATATCTGGGGTTCCCCAGATTTGAAAGATTTGAGCAATTTGCTCTGAATGGAGAGACCTTTCGTGTGGCAGTAGTACTCGACTGAGTTTGTCTGCCAGGAGATTCTGCTTGTCAGGGAGATACACCACTAGTAGGTGGATCTGAAGGTGTATGGCAAAGGAGCATAGATGTAGGGCTTCGTTGCACAATGCCTGAAAACCTGTTCTACCCTGCTTGTTCACATAGAACATGGCTACCTGATTGTCCGTCTAGACTAGAACTGTTTTGGAACGGAGGTGGTCCTGGAACACTCTGAGCACTGAAGATGGCTCTGAGTTCTAGCAGGTTTATGTGAAGCAGAGCCTCCTGCTGAGTCCAAAGACCCTGAGTGGAGAGATTGTCCAGATGAGCTCCCCAACCCAACTTGGATGCATCTGTCGTCAGGGTGGACTGTGTGGTGACTTATGAAAAGGTGACCCTACGAACAGGTTTTCTGGTGATTGCCACCACTGGAGGGACGAAATCAGGCGTGCAGAAGTCATGATTTTGTCCCCCAGACGACCTGATGCCTGAGTCCACTGCGAAAGCACAGTTACTTACCTGTAACAGGTGATCTCTGGGAACAGCAGGAATAAGTCTTCACATATGGGTACGTCGGTACCGACGGAGCCTGCACGGGAATGCTCCCCAGCATCCAATCAGAAAGCTTTTGGAAGCATCCCAACACACCTGTGTGCTGCCTTCCCGCCTTTCCCAACTGCCTCTCCTCAGTTAAGTTTTAAAGCTGAGACAAAGAGAGAGAGAGAGAGAGCAAGAAAGGGAAAAATAGAGATAGAGAAATGCAACTGCTAGGGGAGGTGGGTGGGTTGTGAAGACTTATTCCTGCTGTTCCCAGAGATCACCTGTTACAGGTAAAGTAACTGTGCTATCTCCAGGAACAAGCAGGAATGAGTCTTCACATATGGGGACTCCTAAGCTAAGATGCCGGGAGGGAGTCCTAGCATGTTGTGAATCTAGCATGAGCCATGCTACTCCTCAGAACCTCAGGCATCCTGGGGATGGAGGGTAGGAGTTGAAGTGCAGAAAGGTGCTGTGGAACAGCTGGACTAGAACAGGACTTCTGGAGAGGAAGATCCTGTATAGATGACATTTAGTAGTAAAATATTGAGCGCAATATTCTAATATGGACCTCCCTTGGTGGCATTGTAAAACGTTTATTGAGGTTCATATGGATCTGTTAGAAGAGCCAGTATAAAATCCTCAAGGAGTACCTCACTATGAAGCAGAGGTAATAAACTGTAGAAAAAACAAGTGGAGGTCAGAACCCTTCAGGGTGAGAAATAGCCCCAGGGGAAACTGGGGTAGTATAATGAGGTAGGGCTTCAGCGGAAAACACAGAAGGTACTCTTAGACAGCACTTAAGCCCTTTTGGTCGAAGAACAGTCCAATGCTAGGACCAAAAGGAAAAATAAGTCTGACCGATTTGGACTGACAATGGAAATAGTCCTTGTAGGAAAGAAGGGGTATGGAGACCCCTATATCTAATAATGAGTAAGGACAGACTTAAGAAGCGTTACAGCTTTAGATTAACTGAAGATCCGCAATGTCTTTCCTAAAGTGGGTCAAATAGGAAAGAAAAAAGGTGTATGGGGAGCTTCAGAGGTACCTAACCGTGAAAGGTTATGGTAAGAAAAAAGGTTTGCTATTTATCATAGAGAGTGGTTGTATGTGTAGAACCCTAAACATGCTGGTACAGCAATGATAGGGGTAGTGCCCATCTGTCAGGGTCATATAGGAATATATGAATATCTGAACCTAAACAGATAGATAAGTACGTAGATACATATCTACCTAAAAAACTATATATCGACAGATATATATATATATATATGTATATATATATATATATATTCATATATATACATATAGGGTATATATGCATATATATATACAAAGACATACATGGGCAGAAGATACACACACACACACACATATATATATATATGTAGACATATAGACACATGTCTCCACGTATGTGGATGGAGACATGCCTATATAACTAGATCCCCATAGGAATATGGGGAGAGAAAAAGATTCATCTAATAACAAGAAGGGTGATACCTGCTTGAATAGATGCATAGAGAATCTTTTTTTCCCTGGTTATGATTGACAGAGTCAGAGGAATGGTCTCCCTGACAAGAAGGAGTCTAGATTCCTATAAGAATTCGAGCTCTTGAATAACCAGGATGGCCTACATGAAAAATGCAGAGGATAACTTCAGTCTGCAGGCAGCAAGTCCAGATCTCCCCAGAACTGCAGTATGGTGAATGGATAGAGGACACCACTGGAATAAGATACCATAGTGACCCGCCTATAAGGGCAAAAAGGGTATCAGGCGTCCTTGAGCTGCCACTGAAAGAAAACTACCCCTGGCGAGGGGTCCAAAGGAGATATAGACCAAGCCAGGGAATTGGCCATTCTTTAGGTTTTCACGTGATGAAAGGCCTGTGTCTTTTGTCTCAAAAAGAGATTTTAGATGAGATGGTAAGGGTAGGGAACACCTACCAGTCATGGGAGCATGACTGAGTGAACCCCTCCTAACCATCTGGGATTATCTGCTAGGCAAGATACTAATGCTCTCTAGCAAGGGCCTATAGTGCAAAGCTACTCTGTAGAGTTGCAGAGAGCATGTTAGAGGTTGGTTAGAAGAAAAAACTGGCTGCTTAAAGCTAGTAGGTAACAAACTATTCTGCCAAAAACAAGGAAATTGGAGATGGCGAAGAACAGAAGTCAACCAATAAGTTTGTGATAATAGGGTTTCCAAAAAAGGTTGATAACCTGTTTGGCGTTTAGCACTGAGGCTAGAAGGATTGCTAGTGGAGGAGAAACCCTGGTTGTGTGGTGAACAGAACCAGTGGCTTAACCACTAGGAATTGGTGCATTTGCAGCAACTACGAGGGCAGCGGAAAAAAATTTCTTTTTCCTTTTTTTTTTAATATTGGAAAAAGAAGCAACAGACATAAGTAGGAGTGGTAAGACTTCCTTATTGTCTGATAAGCTGCCCTAAATTAAGAAAATGGAAAAGGGGCTTACCAGTGTAATAGAGCCACTCTTACAAACCGATTGTTCTAGTAAGAGGGAGGTAAGACACAGTTGAAGGAGACTGACTATGTAGTAAGTCTCTGAGAGGTAAGATGATACATGCTAGTACAGGGAAAAACTGTCTTATGGATAGCTGTCACTTCTCTTTTCCCAGAAAGGGGAAGAGAAACCTGTTAACTATAGGCATAAAGACTCTTAGAATAAAAGAAAGGATGTCTCGTGAAGAGAAATCCAGGAGAATTTAGGATGAAATTAGTGTAGATGCTTCAAGTGAAAAGAAGCAGACTGCAACTCTAACCACCAAACAGGAGATGTAATGATAACACAGGTACACTACCAAAAAACTGCCTCCAGTTTTGCAATTGATTCCTATAGATTTTGGGGTGCTGAATCCAGGAAAAATAGTCAAAATGTTCCATCACGTCACGTTTTCTTGCAAAATTAGATTTCTTACCCATATAAGGAATGTTCACATAATTTCTTTTTAGCCGACTGCAGTTTATTTTCTTGGCCCAAAATAGAGGTTGTAATGGTTAACTAACTAGAAACACTCCCTCATGATATTTTAGAGTGTTTTGTATTCATTTTATACATTAACAGGACAATTGGGAGGCGGGGGGCTAAATCCAGTACTCGCGCTGGCGCATGTTCTTTCCTGTTCGCCTCGCCTCGTTCGCTCGCTCGCTCAAACATGGTGGTTGCGACATGAATGTTCCTGTCAAATTTCAGTTTCTTGCAAGTTCATTATTACCTTTTGTTTGCTCAGTCGTAATCCAGCTTTATTCCGAAGTGGTTCAAAACAGTTGTAGTTTGCAGTGCTGTGTATTTGTGATGGCTCACAGAGCCAGAGGTTGCGTCAACTCTCCGGACAGTTTTTGTTTTATTTGTGGGGAATATACCGTGAAAAAGCGGCAGAGGAACATTTCTGCATTTATTAAAAAAGTATATTTCGCCTATTTCGGTTTGAAGTTAGGCGATCAAGACAAACCGTGGGCTCCTCACAAAGTGTGCAAGACATATGAGGAATCTACGCTTATGGATGAAAGGTAAAAAACAAGCATTTCGTTTCGGAATACCTATGATGTGGCGTGAACAAAGAGACCACAGCAGTGACTGCTATTTTTGCTCTTGCATTGTGAAGGGATACAACTTAAAAAATAAGAACGTAATAAGTTACCCCAACCTTCCCTCAGCAATTAGGCCTATGCCTCATAGCAACGAAGTACCTGTGCCTGAACCACCAAAATCTTTGGATCATATTTGTGTGGACGGTTCTGATCATGATGAGACTCATCAGATGGCTTTTCCCGATGAGTCCAGTACTTCCGAGTTTGAAACTGAACCAGATCCGAAACCTGAACTTTTCTCTCAAGCTGAATTGAATGATTTAGTCCGGGATTTAGGACTCCCAAAAGATGCTGCCCAACTGCTAGGTTCTCGGCTTAAACAGAAAAATCTATTGTCACCAGCAACAACTTTTTATTGGTACCGCAACCGCGAGACACAATTTTTGAAGTATTTCAGCAAAGAGGAAGATTTGGTATTTTGCAACGATATATACGGAGTGATTGAAAAGTTTAAACTCAAGTATGATCCTGCTGAATGGCGGCTGTTCATTGATTCGTCAAAAGACAGCATAAAAGGTGTTCTTCTTCATAATGGCAACACATTCGCTTCAGTTCCTATTGCTCACTCTGTTATTTCTCCAAGAAAAATACGAGAATTTGGCCCTGATTCTTCAGAAGATTCGTTATGATGAGCATAAGTGGATGATTTGTGGAGACTTTAAAATTCTATCCATGCTATTAGGGCAGCAATCCGGTTTCACCAAATATCCCTGCTTCCTTTGCTTGTGGGATAGCCGGGCCCGCGACCTACACTGGGGGAAAAAAAGACTGGCCAATTCGGGAGTATTTGAGACCCGGTGAGAAAAATGTTCTTCATGAGAGCTTGGTACCTCGTGATAAAATTCTATTACCACCTCTCCACATTAAGTTGGGTCTCATTAAGCAATTCATCAAGTCCCTTCCAAAAGATGGTGAGTGCTTTCGGTACCTTTGCTCAAAGTTCCCCCGACTTTCTGAAGCAAAGCTAAAGGAAGGAGTGTTTGTTGGCCCTGATATAAGGAAACTCATTTCAGATGGAGCATTCGCTGAAACGATGTCTGAGAAGGAAAAAGAAGCCTGGGATTCCTTCAAGGATGTTGTTCTCAAATTCTTGGGGAACAGGCGGGATGAGAACTATAAGGATATTGTTGCCAGGATGCTCAATGCCTTCAAAGAACAAGGCTGTAACATGAGCCTGAAAGTCCATTTCTTGCACTCCCATGTGAACTACTTTCCCGAAAACTTGGGGGCGTACAGTGAAGAACAAGGTGAAAGGTTTCACCAGGACATCAAGGACGCAGAGAGAAGGTACCAAGGAAGATGGAACACCACTATGATGGCTGATTTCTGCTGGTTGCTGCTGCGGGAAACCCCAGATGAAAAATACGCCAAGCAGCGCACCAAGAGAAGCATTCGGGGGAAGAAGAAACGGGCCCACCAGGAGATTGATTGACCCAAGAATGACTTTAAAATCTAAACTGTGTTGACAAATATCGTGTTTTTACTAAACTTTGAAATAAAAATTTGCTAGTTATTACCACAGTGTCGGATCTCATTTATTAGAATTTTATTTTCACACCATCGGGTGTTTGTCTTCATGTATTGCAATGGTGCGGTTTGCGTTTTCTATTCTTACATACATACCTGTACAACATTTTTTGCACATTTCTTTGCTTTGCTTTGTGTCTAACCTCGCTCTTATATGCTCAATGTTTGTGCACATGTATGTGGCTGTTTTAAGTGCAGACAATTTTGCTACCATCACAGTGTGTTTTGTTGACATTACTCTATTCTTATGTGTGCTGCCTTGTTACAATTTTCTTTATTCTTATTTGAATAACTACTAAACAATTAGTATAAAGAATTCATCCAAGAAACTTTAATCTCGATCGCACTCAATCTGAAACGTTCACCTCAAACTGCTAACCCAATGTAGCAAAAATTTTGTACGTGATGGAGCAAATTGGTTACCAGATTTGGATTCAGCGCACCAAAAAACGTAAAAATCAATCGAAACATTAGAGGCAGTTTAAAAAAAAAATTTTTTAGTGTACCTGTGTAATCTATCTGAAACCCTGCGACTGCTGGGTTTGCTGACTCTGTTGAGGTTGTGGTTTGTGTAGACCAGTGTGATGTGTCCCCTGTTCGGGAACAACTGTATGATGGGCAGAAGATGGATAAAGCACAGTTACTTACCTGTAACAGGTGATCTCTGGGAACAGCAGGAATAAGTCTTCACATATGGGTATCGTCGGTACAGACGGAGCCTGCGCGGGAACGCTCCCCAGCATCCAGTAAAAAAGCTTTTGGGAGCATCCCACAGCGCCTGCGCGCTGCCTTCCCGCCTTTCCCAACCGCCTCTCTCCAGTTCGAGTTTTAAAGCTGAGACAAAGAGAGAGAGAGGAAAGGAAAGATAGAGAGATACAACTCCTAGGGGAGGTGGGTGGGTTGTGAAGACTTATTCCTGCTGTTCCCAGAGATCACCTGTTACAGGTAAGTAACTGTGCTATCTCCAGGAACAAGTAGGAATGAGTCTTCACATATGGGGACTTCCTAGATTCAGATGCCAGGGAGAGACCCCATGGTTGTGTGCCCTTGCAGAGGGCTCCACTTCCTCCCCATAGATCTCTGGCATCCAACCAGGGTAGGTGGGTAGGAGTTGATTAAGAATGGAACAGGTGTTTGAGGACAGCCTGACCAAACGAGGCATCCCGGCGGGAGTCCTTGTCCAAACAGTAATGGGCTGTGAAGGTGTGAACCGAGGCCCAGGTGGCCGCTCGACAGATCTGGTCGATGGACACCGAGTTTAGATGAGCCATTGAGGCTGCCATGGCTTTCACATTGTGAGCTGTGACATGGCCCTCCAGAGAAATGTTCTTACTCTGGTAGGCGAAAGAAATACACTGAGCAATCCAGCTGGATAGTGTTCTCTTAGAGACTGGAAGTCCTAAATGAGAAGGATCAAAAGCAACAAAGAGTTGAGAAGACTTTCTATGTTGCTGTGTTCTTTGTAAGTAGAAAGCGAGAGCTCTCTTACAATCCAAGGTATGAAGATTCCTCTCTGCATTTGATGCATGAGGTCCTGGAAAAAAGACAGGTAAATATACCTCCTGGTTCAGATGAAAAGGCGAGGCCACTTTAGGCATAAAGTGTGGAATGGTCCTGAGGACTACCTTATCATGATGGAACCTTGTATAAGGTGGATTAGCCACCAAAGCTTGCAGCTCACTGATGCGGCGTGCTGAGGTTACTGCAATGAGAAAAACAACTTTCCAAGAAAGAAATTTCAAGGAGGTGGTGGCTAAAGGTTCAAAGGGTGGCTTCATAAGCTGGCCAAGAACCAGGTTTAAGTCCCATTCCACTGGAGGTGGTCTAATGGGAGGTTTAGTTAAAAGAAGGCCTCTCATGAATCTTGCTATAAGAGGGTGAGAGGAGATAGTTTGTCCATTGAGAGGCTTGAGGGATGCTGCAATAGCACTCAAATGGACTCTTACTGAATTCGTTTTTAGGCCTGCATGGGATAGATGCAGGAGATACTCTAGTAGAGAATTCAGAGGTATTGCAAGAGGGTTTAGACACTTCTCTGAACACCAAATGGTGAATCTTTTCCATTTGAAAGCATAGGAACGTCGAGTAGAAGGCTTCCTAGAGGCATGAATAACATCTCTGACTTGTTGAGAGAGATGAAAATCTTGAAGGTCTAGGCCCTCAGCAACCAAGCCCTGAGATGGAGCAACTGGGGGTTTGGGTGCCACAATGTTCCGTCTTCCTGGGACAGAAGGTCTGGTGCACAGCCTAAGTCCAGGGAAGGAGCTTGAGAGAGATGCAGAAGTAGAGGGTACCACACTTGGCGTGGCCAATGTGGTGCTATGAGGATCATGGTCCCTCGATCTCTCTGAAGCTTGAATAGTGTTTTGGGAATTAGGGGAATTGGTGGAAAGGCATAAAGGAAGTCTTGACCCCAGTGAAGGAGGAAGGCATCCTTGGCCTGAACTCCCTGACATGGAATTCTGGAACAGAATCGGGGAAGTTTGGCATTCCACGGACTTGCAAAGAGGTCTATGTCCGGGGTTCCCCAAAGTCAAAAAATCCTGGCTATCTGGTCCATGTGGAGGGACCACTCATGTGGGAGCAGAACTCGACTGAGTCTGTCTGTCCAAGAGTTTTGAATACCTGGAAGATATACTGCCAGAAGATGGATGTGATGCTCTCTGGCAAAGGCCCACAGTCGCAAAGCTTCGTTGCAAAGCGACAGAGCCAGTCCCTCCCTGCTTGTTTACATAGAACATGGCTACTTGATTGTCCGTATGGATAAGGACTGTCCTGTAGCTGAGCAGGGAATGGAACACTCAGAGAGCTAAGAATATTGCTCTGAGTTCCAAGAGATTGATATGCAGAGAAGTCTCCTGTGGAGACCAGATGCCCTGGGTGGAGAGATCTTGCAGATGAGCTCCCCAACCCTTTGGAGAAGCATCTGTTGTGAGAGTTGCTTGGGGTAACGGTTGCTGAAAAGGGGACCCCAGCAACAGGTTCTGAGAGGACTTCCACCATTGGAGAGACCAAAATAGACGACTGGAGTTTGCTATTTTGTCTGACAGGCAACCTGATGCCTGAGTCCATTGGGTGGACAAAGTCCATTGAGCTGCCCTCATGTGAAGGCGAGCATATGGAACCACATGCACGGTGGATGCCATGTGGCCTAATAGTTGTAACATCTCTCGAGCAGTTAATTGGGACTTTAACTGAATCTGGGAGGCTAACTGCACCAGACGTAAGCAACGGGCCTGAGGAAGATAGGCCCTTGCAGTTGTGGTATCCAGCAAGGCCCCTATGAACTCCAGAGACTGAGTAGGGGTGAGATTGGATTTTGGGATGTTTATTACTAGTCCCAAATACTGAAGGATACGCATTGTGCAGGTTAGACAAGTCTGGGCCTCTGACTGGGATGAGGCTCGAATGAGCCAGTCGTCCAGATATGGGAATACGAATATTCCTAGAGTGCGGAGAAATGCAGCTACTACTGCCATGCATTTCGTGAACACCCTTGGTGCAGAGGCCAGACCGAAAGGAAGCACCCTGTATTGGTAGTGCTTTCCTTGAAAAAGGAACCGAAGGAACCTTCTGTGTGTGGGATGAATGAGGACATGGGTGTACGCATCCTTGAGATCTAGAGAACAAAGCCAATCCTGACTCTGAAGGTATGGCAGCAGAGTTCCGAGAGAAATCATCTTGAGGACTCGAGGACTGGCTAGTCTTAACATACTGTTTTTGGGTTACCTGATCCTGTGAAGAAGAAACGGTGGCCGGTGCCCTGAAGTTGAATGGGGACCAGGTATCGAGGTGAACTCGATGCTGAAGACTTCTTCCGACTATACTGTTGCAGGAGGGACACTCCAGCTGATAGTGGTCAGGACCCAAGCAGGGTAGACCCCAATTATGAGTGTCTAAATTAATTTTGTACCGCCAGAGTTTGTACATTTCTTAGGGATAGTGGCTGGCGGTTCCATGAAGGAAAGTGAGTAGGCCTAGCAGGCCGAAAAAAAAACGTGAGGCACTAACAAGGAAAAAAGTATTCCTTAAAAAGGAAAATTTACAAGAAGAAAGAAAAGAAACACCGGCGGTACCGGTGGCGTCGGGGAAGGCAGATGCGACCACAAGAAAACAAAAAAATAAAAGAAGAATTTTCTGCGGTGACAGGAGGACGTCCTGCCGGCTCCGCGGAGAAATGAAAACTGAGGAGAGGCAGTTGGGAAAGGCGGGAAGGCAGCACGCAGGCGTGTTGGGATGCTTCCAAAAGCGTTCTGATTGGATGCTGGGGAGCGTTCCCACGCAGACTCCGTCGGTACTGATGTACCCATATGTGAAGACTCATTCCTGCTTGTTCCTGGAGATACTAGGGTCCATTGAGCTGCACGCATGTGTAGATAAGCATAGGGAACCACATGTACAGTGGAAGCCATATGACTGAGCAACTGAAGCATTCTCGAGCAGTTAGAGAAGTCTTCATAGCTATTTGAGAAGCTAGTTGAACTATTCGAGTGCAGCGTACCTGTGGCAGAAAAGCCCTTGACTGCTGCGTGTCTAGAAGAGCCCCTATAAACTCTAAGGTTTGAGAAGGGGTGGTTGGGATTTTGGAAGATTTATTACAAACCCCAAATGTTGAAGAACCTGCATTGTGCAGGAGAGAGCAGAGCTAGCCTCTGGAGCTGATGATGCTCAGATGAGCCAGCCGTCTAAGTAGGGGAAGACAAATATCCCTAGAGTTCTTAGAAATGCTGCTACTACTGTCATGCATTTTGTAAAGACTCTTGGTGCAGAAGCAAGGCCAAAGGGTAGAACCCTGTACTCGTAATGTCTTCCCTGAAAGAGAAATCGAAGAAACCTCCTGTGTTCTTTGTGGATAAGGATATATGTATATGCATCCTTTAGGCCTAGAGAACATAGCCAATCCTGAGTATGGATGTAACGGAGAAGTGTTCCGATTGAGATCATTTTTAATTTCTCTCGGAGCAAATACTTGTTTAATTCTTGGAGATCCAGGATGGGCCTGTATCCTCCTGTTTTCTTTGGTATAAGGAAGTAGGGAGAGTAGAATCCCAGGCCTTGTTGGGAAAGTGGCACTTCCTCTATCGCACCCTGAGAGAGAAGGGTGGTAACCTTCTGGCACAAGAGAGTGGTAAGAGGAGGCCGAGAGCTGAACTTTCTTGGAGTGAAGGGAGGGGGCACACTTTGGACGTGAAGTTTGCACCCCTCTGTCACTATGGAGTGAGTCCAATGTTCTGATGTTATCTGGTGCCATCTTTTGGCAAAGTAACACAGTCTGCCTTGGATGTAGACTGGCTCTGGAATTTCCAGGGGTAGGATAGCTAAGTTCTCTAGCTGGAAGTCAAAGACCTTGTGAAGGATGGGTCTGCTGAGCTTTGAGCTCTGGGGGCCTGAGCCTTCCTTTGTTGCTTCGGCTGTTGCTGTCCCTTCTGGGAAGCATGGACTGGACAGTGGACAGCATGGGTGTAAGAAGGATAGAACTTCTTTTTCCTGTTGAAAAAGGGCTTCTTAGCCTTCTTTTTCTTAGATGGGTTGGCAGAGAGCCTGTTTAGGGTGGTGTTCTCAGACTCAAGCTGAGAAGCTTTGTCTTGCCAATCCTTGCCAAAGAGATTTTCTCCCGTGCAAGGAATATTCCCCAGCTTATCTTGCACCTACTGCTCTAAATCAGATGCTTGTAACCAAGCAATCTGACATCACCGATGGAAATAACAGAAGTCCTGCTAATACACTCAAAACAATCATAGGTTGCCCTGTTCATGAACTTGGAAACATTTTGGGCATGTTTAACAAGTGTCAGGAAATCAGCCCTCTTGTCGTCTGGGAGAAGAGGAGCCTTTAGTTCCAAATCTTTAATCACCTCCCGAAGAAACATACCCATGTAGAGTATTATGAACTTATTCTGGCCGACAACATGGAGGCCTGAAAACATCGACAACCAAAGGCATCATGAGTTCTCGCCTCACAGCCCGGAGGATTAGATGAATGTGTCTTAGCACTTTTAATTCAACGCACTGCCGATTCCACAACAATGGAATGATGCAGTAACCATCTTCTGTAAACCTGGACACTGCGGTACCCGGTACATGGTATTGAACCTTCGAGAATGTGGAGACACCTTTAAAGGTGTTTCCCACATCCTAAGCATGAGGTCATGCAATATCCGATGAATGGGTAAGGTAGTGGCCTCCTTAGGGGCTGTCGGATACTGAAGAATTTCAAGTTCTTCAGCTCTCGATTCCTTCTCGAAGGTCACCGTAATAGAGAGGCCCCGAGCCACATCCCATATAAAGTCTTGAAAGACATGCCCTCTGGAGGAGACATCCGGTGTTGTGGGGAAGGAGAAGGATCTCCCGGAAGAGCCTCTCCAGTACCGATCGATTCATCGGCATCGGAATGCCCCAGTACCGGACCCTTGATGTCAGACACTGACTCCAGGGCTAGCAAGGGTGGTAATGTGGAGAGCGGCACAATAGTCAATGCCGGTACCGATAACTGCGGAACCAACTGCAGAGGCTTTAGCGGTATCGAAGCTGCCAGCAATGCCGCAAGACTCCGCTCAATGGCTAGGATATGTTGATCCATAGAGCCAGCCGATGCCTGGGTATCAGTGCCCAAAGAGCGGGCCACGACCCCAGAACATGGCACCAATCGCTCTCCAGAGGTGAATGCCTCGGGAACATCTTGGGACCCCGATAATGCTTTGCAGGCAAGGACCTCCCTCCGGGGCTGTTTGGCCATTGCATTCTCCTCTAGAGCAACGCTTAAAGCATCTCAATGCTTAGAAGGAGATCTATCCTTTGAGGATGGACCAGTCTTCGAAGAAGACTTGGGTTTCATTACCCGAGATCCATGCTCTGGACGACGACAATGCAACGAATATTGCATCCGAAGCAAAGAGGGTGCCGGGTTTCGCAGCTCTATTCTGCAGGCCCCTCTTTGTCATCTTTCTGCAGAGGAGACATTCCAATAGTGAATGGTCTGGCCCCAAACATTTAAGACACCAATCATGGGTATCGGTAGCAGAAATAGTACTGCTACATTTGGAACACTTTTTGAAACCACTATTTGGTTTCTCCATTTTGAGGAACAAAGGGGCGTAAGGCCCAAAATGGCGCCTAAGCATCTAGAGGGCAAAGACCCTCAAAGAAAACTTTTTTTTTTAGTTTTTGAAAAGGAACATAGAAGAAAGAAAAGAGACACCAATGATACCGGTGCTAGCGTCAATGGGAAGGCAGATACAACCAGAAAAGAAAAAGATTTTCTGCGGTGACAGGAATTGCTCCCTGTCGGCTCCACGGAAAACGAAAAACTGAGGAGGGAGAATTGGAAAGGTGGGAAGGCAGCAGCGCAGGTTCAGTGGGATGCTCCCAAACGCTTTCCTATAGGATGCTGGGGAGCATTCCCTTGCGGGATCCGACGGTGCCGACGTCACCCATATTTGAAGACTACATTCCTGCTTGTTCCTGGAGATTGGCCTTTCTGTAGGACTTTCTGGAAAAGGGCCATACAGAACCAGCACCTTGTCCACCTCATAAACCAGCTTTCATGCACTGCACCATTTCTCAAAGAGGCACCAGACTCACACATATGCTAGGCTGGTAGAATACCTCCTGGCTTGAGAAGTGTGGAAACCACTGCAGGAGAGTAGCCTTTACGCGTTAGCTGACTCCTTTAAAAAGCCAAGCCATAAGCAAGAAGGGAGCTGGGCCATCAAAGACAATTTGTTCCTGACGCAACAGGCCCTGAAATGGGGGCAGACAAAGAGGAGGATCCTACAGGAGCCATATAAGGCCCTGAACCACTCTCTTCTCAGTCAATCTGGCATTACCAGAACAATCCAGCCCGGATGGTATTCTATGCGCTAAATCACAGGCCCCCAACAGTGGTCAAGGAGAAAATAGATACAGCAGGCATTGCCTTGGGCAGGGCTGAACCAGGGCATCAATGCCCTCAGACCCTGCTTCCGTGCGGTGACTGAAGAAACTGCACACCTTGGCAATGGACTGGGTTGCCATCAAAACCTTCTCGGAGCAACTCCAACAACGGAAAATCATCTGAAATACTTCCTGACAACTCCCACTTTCGGGGATCCATAGTGACGACTGAGGAAGTCTGCTTCCACATTATACAATATCTCTAGCCACTACGTGGACAAGCTCATACATGATATCAGAAAGGAAGGCAGTAGCAGACTCCAAAGGAAGCGCAGTATCATCAGGTGGAAGACTGAATCCACTGGAGAAGGGCTCGAGATGTCAGGCCTGTACACATCGTCAACTGAATTATAGCAGCCACTGCCGAGAACTGGTTCTTCAGCCAAGAGTCCACTTTTCAATCCAGAGTATACTTCATGGCCAAAACATCAGATCGGATCATGTTCTTGATAACCTCCGGAAATGGGAAGGCTATAATGAATTTCCATACTCCCTACAGGAGTGGATGGACCTTCAGCTCCTGCTCTGCTACTAGAGCATCAGTTAAATTCAAGGTGGATGAGCCTCGAGCAATCCATGCCGACAGTTCCTCCTTCCTCTGCATCACAGCCCATAGCCGAGACATCAGAACCAAAATCCAAGTTCAAGTCTCAGACAGACCCCAGCTGATCCACATCTTTAGAAGGCTATCTCCACTTCAGATACTCAAAAGCAGGCATCTGAGCCGGGCTTCTACACTCAGCCTGTCCCTCATGAAAATGAGCTTGGGGGAATCCAGAGGCTGTAGGATCTGAATTTCCATGCCATAATGACCAAGCTTGCTATAAAAAGGAAAATATTCTGGGGAGGACAGTCCAGATTCTAGGAGCTGCCCTCTCTGAAAAGAACATTCGATCACAGACACCCCAACCACAGGCACAGCTGAACCCTTAGAGGAGGGGGAGAGACCAGAAGCGCGGTCACCAGAACTCCCAGCTGGCTTATTATCCTTACCCATAGCGCCATCTATCACCTCTTGCTTTAAGGTGGACAAGGCCAGGCCAGATGAATCCCCTTGCTGGAAGAAGGAAGACATAATAACATAGTAACATAGTAAAATGACGGGACCTGCAGGGATGAATCAGAGGCCATGCAAAAAGAGCAGAGACTAGGGTCCAGAATTTGGAGACAAAAAACCTCACTTGCCACAGGCCAAACAATGTTTCCTGGAAGATGACAGGCAAACACTTGTGCACGCTTAAGGCTGCATTGACACAAAAGTGTGCATTAATGGAGCATGTACAGTAGTGCGCAAAAGAGGCGCTTGGGCAGGAACGTGCATTAGGAATGCAAGGCACGCAAGAAGAAAAAGCTAATGATGCAAGTTGGAAAAGGGCGGGAAACCCCCACATTGCACCAATAGTCGCCGACGATCCATCCCCCAACAAGGACAATGACGAGGTCAAGCCTTGGTACCCACCCCCTAACAGCCACAGGCATTAAAATCATGCCAAGTTCAGCACTACTCCCTTGAAATTGCTTCTCTTTCTGGATTATTTTAACAATGACTTTCAGCCAGATACCTTTGAGAAACTTCTGCAATCTTCCTGGGAGAGCGGGGGTGAACAGAGGAGGAGGGAAGTGGTGTCAAGGTTGTGTGAAGTAGCTGAAATTCTTTCAAATCCTTCCAGTTTCTGGTTGCTCAACAGGCCCGTAACAATGTAAGAGCGTGGAGCTGAACCAATTTTCCCTCCTCCTATGGCTACCAAAAAGACTACAGTATAGTGGAGTCTCCACCATTATACTCAAGTGAGAGAGAGTCACTCTCAGGTGGTTGATCATGAGCAAAATCAATCTTTATCCTCTCAATTACTCAGATTTTTTTCAGAGATGAGAAAAATCCAGCCATCATCTGCTGGAGACTGAAAACTATTGAGTTGCCCCTAGTGGTTAGGGGTGATAGAGACATGGGAGTGATGTCATTGAAACCTGGGCATTTCATTGGCTCTCTATCTCCACTCATCTGCTGGTAGGGGAAAGCACAGTTACTTACCTGTAACAGGTGATCTCTGGGAACAGCAGGAATAAGTCTTCACATATGGGTACGTCGGTACCGACGGAGCCTGCATGGGAATGCTCCCCAGCATCCAATCAGAAAGCTTTTGGGAGCATCCCTCGCGCCTGCGTGCTGACTTCCCGCCCTTTCCACTTCTTCTCCTCAGTTGAGTTTCATAGCTGAGACAAAGGAGAGAAAGAGGTAAAGAAGATAGATAGATAGATACAACTCCTAGGGGAGGTGGGTGGGTTGTGAAGACTTATTCCTGCTGTTCCCAGAGATCACCTGTTACAGGTAAGTAACTGTGCTATCTCCAGGAACAAGCAGGAATGAGTCTTCACATATGGGGACTCCCTAGCTAGAGATGCCAGGGGGAGATCCCATAAAATGCATGTTCCTGGATCAGGAGTGCATTTCCCACACAGGAATCTCCGGCATCCCATGAGGGAATGGAGGGTAGGAGTTGAGAATAGAAGAGCTGTAAGGAAAACAGCAAACCCAAGGACTACAGGAGAGGAGTCCATGGCATGTATGATAAGTACCATTAAAATTATAATATGGAGCTTACCTACTGGATTGTAGGAAGTAGAAAGCGTGATGGAGTCTACTGGATATGCAGTAGCGGAATCCTCAAGGTGACCTCACAGCAGTGAGGGTGAAGGTCCAGACCTGGAATTAGGAGGTGATCCAGGTGTCAACTGGGGTAGGAGTAGAACGGCAGGTCTTCAATGGAAAGCTTTATGAGAAAAGCTGAAAACTCTTTTAGGTACAGAGTCATAATATTGAGGACTAAAAGAAGAAGACTGACCGATTTGGACAACTAGCCCAGTCTTGGAGGGAAGAAGGGGTATGGAAAAAAGGTCCATATTCCCAAGGAGAACAATGTGTACTCAAAACAATGAAGATGTACACTGTCTTTCCTAGCTGATGAGAGATAGGAAAGATATTGAAGCTTGAATCTTCAAGGATAGGGAGACCTAGAGCAAAGCGGAAGCTGTTATCACCACAGTAGTGGTTGTGTGCATAACAGTCCCCACATACTAAGGAACAGTATGAAAAAGGGAGCTCACTGTCTGTAACCTCTGAGAAAGGTACAAATTGCTATAGCATAGACAGTGAGGAGATAGTATGTAATACATATCGATCTATAAAAAGTCTCCCAACAGATACATATATATGTATATATATATAGGGAGACAGATAGATATATACCTATATATATATGTATATCTAGATATGCAGAAATATGTATGAACATATATATATAGGTGGATATATATATACATATGGGGGCATAAACTATGCACACACAGCTTACAGACATATGTATGTAGAGGCATATATAGAGATATTCACATACATGACAATAAGTCTGAGAATACACTAAGCCCCATAAGAACATTCACATGGGGAATGTGAAGGGGAAAGATTCATCCAATAACAAGAGGGTGAAACCCACTTGACAGATATATAGAGAATCTACTTCCGTGGGCTAAGAGGATGCAGGAATGCAATCCAGTAAAATAACCAGGATGGTTGCGTGAAAAACAGAGGATAATATCAGTCTGTAAAGAGCAAGTCAGGAGTCTTTTAGAACTCTGGTCCAACTAAGAGCAAACAGTCACGTCAGAAACAGTCCACAGTGGAGGAACGTGATGTGTCCAAGGAAAGAACAAAATAATCATATAATATTGAAAGAGGCTTTATTCACAATACCAATGGATGATGCCCACCCCACTGGAGGGACATAGGGGTATCATGCGTTACTAATAGCCTTGGATATTCACGCAGAAAAAGCTTATATTCTGAATTATAACAAGAGACAAGAGGGTGTGGAGAACCCTCACAGTCATGGGAATGATTTATAAGCTTTTTTCTACTATATAGAATAGCCCTCAGAGACAAAGATCAATGCTCTGTAGCAAGGGCCCATAGTAGAAAGCTTCTCTGAAGATTGCAGAGAGCATTGTGCAGGAGAATTAGGAGATAAAACTGACTGAAGTCAGGTGTGTTGCCACATCCTAGGAAAAGGAGATGGCTAGAAAGAAGATAATGTGAGAAGCCTAAGTGAGTAGGATTATCCAAGATAGATGAGGACTAGCTTGGAATCACTACTGAGGCTAGACAAAAATTGTGGAAGATAGACTGGAACTTGTGGAAAAGTACCAGTAGTTCAATCACTGGAACTCCTGCATGCACAGCAGCTGAAAAAGACAGCAGAGAAAATCTTCTAGTGCAAAACAAAAAGAAACAGACAAAGGAAGAGGAGATATTCCTGTCCCTGCCTGATGAGTTATCTTGAGAATGTATTCAAGGAAATAAAAAGTCTACACTGGAATGAAAGGCTAGAGAAGCTTTTCAGTATGGTACCACTCAGTCAGGGGAAACCCTGGATGAGAGGGTAGAGAAAACAGGTAATTTGAGGGTGACTTACCCATAGGGCGAGTCAGCTGAAGGAAAAAATGTTCATGTTGGGACAGAAACTATCATGGGATAGCTGTAACTTCCCTTCTTGGTAGTAAGAAGAAGAGAATTCTGTAACCCATGGACAAGAATATCCTGACAGCTTAGCATACTGAAAAAGGAAAACTCCAGTGTAGAGATTTAAGAAAAAACAGTGAACAAACTTCTGTTAAGAAGAAGTTAACTGTAGATTGTAACCCTCAGAACCTATGGTTGCTGGGTATATTGAGACTGGCTAGAGTTTGGAAACTTCAGACTAGGACGAGGTGTCCCTTGCTTGGGCACCTCTGGATGATGGGCAGGAGAAGAGTGAAACCTTCTTTTCTTAGGGAAAGAAGGCTTGGTAGGACATTTCCTACCTCCTGGGGAAGAAGAAGGCTGAGAATGGTCTCCAGAACCAGGGAAGTCAGTGGAGCAATGAGCAACCTGACGTAAAGCCTCCTTATTGAAGAGATTTTCTCCAGTACAAGGAGAATTACCCAGTGTATGTTGTGCCCATCTGTTCAAGTCAGAAGCTTGGAGCCAGGCTCTATGACATGCTCCAATGGCAATAGCAGAGGATCTGCTAACAGACTCAAAAAAGTCTAGAGAAGCACAAGAAAGAAACCAAGAGATATTCCGGCTATGACTAAGAAGCAAGGAATAGTCAGCAGCCTTAGGCTCTGACAAAAAAGGAGTCAAAAGAGATAATTTCTTTGTGACCTCCTGGAGCGTTAGACTCATATAAAATATATAAGAAATAATTCTTGATGCCAGCATAGATGTTTGGAAGGTTTGACGTCCAAAGGCATCAAGTACTCTAGAAGCACGACCTGGCGGATAAGAAGAATGCTTCTTCTTGCTTTTTACCTTCCTCATTGCTGATTCCACTACAATGGAATGATGGGGAAGTTGATTCTTTTGAAACCCTGGAGAGGGGGGCACCTGATACAGAACATTAGTTGCTGTAGAAGGTGAGGGGACCCTTAAAGGTGATTCCCATATTCTCAGAAGAAGATCCTGCAAAGAATGATGTAAAGGAAGCATTATATTTCCCTTTTCTGCAGGAGAGCCTTGGTTAAGATTACAGCCAGGGATAGGAATAGCAAGAAAGGTTGCCATGTCAAGGAGAAACTTCTGAAAAGAAGGATCTCCAATGGGAACCATCCCTGGGAAGGCTAAGGTTGAAGATGCAGCCTGAGCGCCAGAGGATGTACTGGTCTGGTACAGAAAAAGAACCTTACTGGATGGATAATGATACTGGCAGTCACGACTTGAGGCAGTTAGTACTGCATCATCTATGCCAGGTATCGATTCCAAACTAGGCATAGAAAGGATCGATGGCACCGATGTAACTGCAGGAATCGATATCGATACCGATACCGGTAATGGCATCGAGGCCGTCATCGGAGGCTGCTCAAGCGGTACCGAGGTAACCAGAGAGTCTTGGTGAGTATTCTCGGTACTGCGTAACCGGAAAAGGGTCGGTTCCAAGGCGCGTCGGTACCCAGTCATCTAGACTAGATATCGATTCCAGACTCGGCATCGAAGGGAGCGAGTCCATCGATGCATGTCTAGAGTGCACCGATGTCGGTGGTGGTACCGGCGATGCTGATACAGGGAAGTCAGTCTGGGTCATATCAATCGGTCCCGAAGGTACCGAGGACGCCAGATGACGATTCCTGGTGAAGAGTGGAACACTCGACACCTGTGCCGATGCTGGGGTATCGGTACCGCTCGAAGCGGATACCACCCCCGAGCATGGCTTAGATACAGGAAAGTCAATCTGGAACGTATCGATCGGTCCCGAAGGTACCGAGGATGCCAGATGACGATCCCTGGTGAAGAGTGGAACACTCGACACTGGAGCCGATGCCGGGGTATCTGTACAGCTCGAAGCGGATACCACCACCGAGCATGGCTTAGGAAAGTCAATCTGGAACGTATCGATCGGTCCCAAAGGTACCGAGGACGTCAGATGACGATCCCTGGTGAAGAGTGGAACACTCGACACCGGTGCCGATGCCGGGGTATCGGTACCGCTCGAAGCAGATACCATCCCCGAGCACGGCTCAGGTATGTTCTGTGAGGGGTGAGCCCCAGGAACAACCTGAAACCCCTGAAATGCTTTGGAGCCCGAAGACTTCCGCTGGGGTTTTAATGCCAATGGGGTCTTGAGGGCAAGGCCGGAGCCGTCATCATGCGTGGCATGAGACCTACCACTCAAGGATTGGTATGTCTTAACAGACTGTTTGTGGGTTACCTGATCCTGTAGAGAAGAAAAACCCAGTGCCCTCACTGCAGGAGGGAAAACGGTATCGAGGGAAACTCGAAAGAGGGAAGGTCTTCTCTCAGTATTGCAGCCTGATAGTTCAGGGGAAAAAGGGTCAGGACCCAAACAGGTTAGACACCAGAGATTGGAGTCTAAAAAGAAAACTGTGTTTCCACAGTGAAGGCACTTCTTAGGAGAAGAAGGCTCCATGATGGAGAGGCCTTGTAGGCCCAAAAAGTTAAGACAGAAACAGAGGGAAAAATCTCTCTGAGTTTAAGAAAAAAGAAAAGAAAAAACCACCGGCGGTACCGGTGTCGGCTAGAAAACAGCCGCGACCACAAGAAAACAAGAAATGAAGTATTTAAAGAAAAAGGTTTCTACGGTGACAGGAGGACGTCCTGCCGGCTCCGCGGAAAAACGAAAACTGAGGAGAAGAAGTGGAAAGGGCGGGAAATCAGCGCGCAGGCGCGAGGGATGCTCCCAAAAGCTTTCTGATTGGATGCTGGAGAGCATTCCCGTGCAGGCTCCGTTGGTACCGACGTACCGAATGTGAAGACTCATTCCTGCTTGTTCCTGGAGATCACAATACACTTGTCTGGACTGGTCCAGCAGAATGATATGGAATGTCTCTTACATGTCTCTATACAATGCTGCATATGCCTTGTAGCGCTACACAAATGATAAGTAGTAGTAATAGCAGCTTAGGTGAGAGATTCATGAACAGATCCTCAATAATACTTGGTATCACTTAATCTATAATCAGGGATGACATTTCAGCACTCAAGGTTCTTTCTTCAGCCCTCAGTCAAGTGATGCCATTTGGGAAGGAAGCCTTTGCAGATCAGAAGTGCAAGACCTGGACTCTGTGTGCCTGATGTCCACAATGACCTTTGATATCTGAAGATGATTTTGATGCCAAGATGTCTGGTATGACTAGGGAAGCAACAAAAGCATATCATTGATTAAACTGAGTGGTGCTGAAGCAGGCAGCACTCCTTGCCCAACCCTCATGTGCTCAGCTAATGCAACTGCTAGGCACCTCCAGAGTTCTTCATCAAAGACATCTGAAAACTTAATGGACCTCAGCAGGACTGACACTTTGCAATATCCCAATGTAAGCTAAAAGCTTGAAACTGGACTTCTGGAAATAAATATGGCAGATATACTGAAATGAGAATTAGAGCCTTTATCCACACAGTGCCTCTGGGGGGGGGAGGGGGGGTCAGAGAACACACTCCACCACCTATTGGACCTATTGGATTTTTGATGCAGTGCTCAGAACATGTCAGATCTTCTTATACTCAGCACAAGCTGGAAGAACAAGATCTTGTCTTTATCTCTGGGAGAGAAGAGAAGGCAGATGTTTCTACATAAAATGTAGAAATACACACACACACACATATACATATGTGTATATGTGCGTATGTGAAATGTAAGTTACAGCACATCAGAATCTACTTTAAGTTCTTTAGTTGTAAGAGCTCATAATAAAAATAGAGCTTTAAGGGATGAACTGCAAAGGAAATTAAACTTTAAAACCAATGAAAAAAGCTAATAAAAGTTAAAGGAAAATAAAAGGTAACCAATGTACTCTAGGAAACAAACAGGGCGTAAAATGTTATGGAGAGCCAAAACAGCTAAACCCAGAGCAAAAGCTGAATAGCAGAAAAAAAATACCATGTCCGATAATCTTAACAGAAAACAAATGGACTTATACTGTATGGATGCAGAAATGTGGAAACTACCACAAATATTCTGAGGGTCTTTCGGGTTTTATGAAAAAACTCTGAAAACATGCTTTGTGGCCTGTACCATTGGATGGTAGCATACACTGGATTAACCATTTACTGAATGTAGCATCCACTGGCTTAACAATTTACTGAATTCAAAGAAAGCCTTGTTACACTACCAGTATACCCCCCAACCTCCACTCACAAAGAACAATACTCATTCTATGCACTTGCTACAGTACAATTATTAAAGTTTTAAACATTTAAATGAATTACCTATAGGTAATCATATAAGACAGCAGATAATACTGTGGGCTTCTTCTGACATAAAACTTAAGAAAAGTTGAAGGTTCTGATGTTATGAAACCCGAGATCTTGATCTTAGATTTTGCAACTTGCAACTCACCAATTTCCATAGTCAAAATCAAAAGCAATAGTAATTTCTGTTCCCCTTGAAATGTTCAGGATAGAGTAAATATAAAGATGAATTGTTCCATCCTCAATTACATGCCGTACCTATATTAAAAAAAAGAAAAAGAAAAGAAAAAAGTCAACTAATTTTAATTGCAAAATAATTGTTTCGAATTCTGTCCAGCTTCCTAAGCAACTCAAAAGCAGATTTACCTACTGAATAAAATTCACAGAATTTATTTAAAACTTTCATATACCACACCAATTACCAAGGTGGTTTACAATAAAAACAAAGAACAAAATACAAACTAAAATACATAATAAAACATATCTATAAACAAAAAACATACAATAAAACATAACACCTGTATCTGCCCATGCCTGCTGCACCACATATAGAAACCTCTTCCTAAAAGCCGCCAACACTGTCGCCCTTCACAGCTGAAAGGAAGAATTGAAATCCTCATTCTAATGAATAGAATGTGCCTACCTAAACAAGTTTATAATTGCTTCTTAAAAATCACTGAGTCCATCACTGCTTACAACTCATAAGGAAGCGAGTTCCAAAACCTTGCAGCACTAACAGAAAACATATGGGCGCGAAGACTTAAAAGATGCGCCCTATGATGAAACAGAACTTACAATAAACGTGAAGACTGTGATCATAACACATAGGATGGCCTATACGGCTTCAAAGCAACAGTCTTAGTCGTCATGCAATATAAGACTTTATGCACCCATATAATTATTTTATAGATTATACGCCATTTAACCAGAAGCTAGTGAAGCTCACAAAAAATTGGCATTATATTATCATATCTACCTACATCCTTAATCACCCTAGCATCTGCATTCTGAATGGCTTATAAGGACTGGGCAACATAAGCTGACAAACCACAATAAGAGTAGTTACTCACCTGTAACAGGTGTTCTCCAGGAGCAGCAAGAATCAGTACTCACATATGGGTGTCATCGGCGCCGATGAAGCCCCAGCGGAGCATTTCCCCAGCTTTCCATGAAAGCCTTTGGGAATGCTGGCACGCATGCGCGGTTCCCTTCCCGCCTAAAGGTGCCATCTTACCTCAGTCAAATGACATAGCTAAGAACAGCACACAAAAATGAAAAAATTAAACTATGTACAACTGCAACTCCCAGGGGAGGAGGGAGGGTTGTGAGGACTGATTCCTGCTGCTCCTGGAGAACACCTGTTACAGGTGAGTAACTACTCTTTCTCCAGGACCAAGCAGGAAATCAGTCCTCACATATGGAACCCAGGCTGAACAAGAGAACTCCCTCTAGTCACAGCAGCAAAGAAAGGCTTTCCAAGGACACAACCTCCACCCAACAGAGGGCAGGAGTTGCCTAAACCTCAAAGAGATTCCGGAGTACTGCTCGGCCAAAAGCACTGTCCCTACGGGACTCCCTCTCCAGACAGTAATGGGCCGCAAACGTCTGGCTTGAAGACCAAGTTGCAGCCCTGCAGATGTCTACTAAGGGCACAGAGCGGAGATGAGCCACTGAGGCAGCCATTGCCCTGACACGATGGGCCGTGACCCTACCCTGCAAAGGAAGGTCAGCCGCCTTGTAAGCCCAGGTGATACAGTCAGCCACCCAGATGGACAAGGTACGCTTGGACACAGTCAACTCCAACTTATTGTGGTCAAAGGAGACGAAGAGCTGAGTAGCCCTTCGATGCCCTTGCGTACGGTCAAGGTAGAAGGATAAGGCCCTCCTACAGTCCAGGGTATGCAGAACTGCTTCAGCCTGGCTTGCATGAGGCCTAGGGAAGAATGTTGGAAGAACCACCTCCTGGTTGAGGTGGAAAGAGGAGACAACCTTAGGGAGGAACTTGGGATGAGTCCTGAGGACTACCCTGTTCCTATAAATCCTGGTGTAAGGTCTATCACAGACCAGGGCCTGAAGCTCACTCACTCGCCTAGCCGAGGTGAGGGTTATCAGGAAGAGAGTCTTCCAGGAAAGGAAGCGTAGAGGGCAAGTAGCCATCGGCTCAAAGGGTGGGCGAGTCAGTTGCTGCAAGACCACATTCAGCTCCCACTCAGGAGCAGGAGGACGGATGGGAGGCTTGAGCAAGAGCAAGCCTCTGAGAAACCTGGACACCAAGGGGTGGCCCGATAGGGAATGTCCTTCCACCAGTGAGTGGTGAGCTGCTAGAGCTGAGAGGTGGACCCGAACAGAATAGGACTTAAGTCCCTGATTGGATAAGTGCAGTAGATACTGAAGCACTACTGGAACAGTACAGGAGAAAGGATCTTCTGTACGCAGCTGACACCACACAGAAAACCTCTTCCACTTTAGAGCATAGGTTTTCCTAGTGGACTGTTTCCGAGAGGCTAGGACAACCTCCTCAACTTTCTGAGGTAGGCCCCAGGGAGCCAAAACTACCCTTGCATCCTCCAGGCCATCAAATTAAGAGCTTTGAGATTGGGGTGCAGAAGGGAACCCTGTTCCTGTGAGAGAAGGTCGGGTTGCAACCCCAGAGGTAGTGGGGAATCCACTGCCAGCTGAAGCAGAAGTGGAAACCAAGGCTGCCTCGGCCACCTGGGAGCTACCAGCAGGACCGAGGCCTTGTCCTGAAGAGTCTTGAAAAGAGTTTGGGCCAGCAAGGGCGTGGGAGGAAACGCATACACGAGGCCCTGAGACCAGGACATCAGAAAAGCATCTGGTGCTATCCTCAAAGGAAGCGGTTGCCTGGAGCAGAACTTGGGCAGTTGCTTGTTCAGCGGACTGGCAAAGAGATCTATCCAAGGGAGACCCCACTTCAGGAAGATCTTCTGAACGACCAAGGGATGCAGCTGCCACTCGTGGGGCTGCAGAAATTCTGCTCAACCGGTCGGCCAGGCAGTTCTCCTGGCCTGGAAGGTACACCGCCTTGAGAAGCATGTTGTGCTTTAGGGCAAAGGAACAAAGGTCTTGAGTCTCCCGACAAAGGAGCTTTGACCCAGTCCCGCCCTGTTTGTTCACATAAAACATGGCTACCTGGTTGTCTGTTTGAATCAAGACTGAGCGGTGAGCCAGGGCCGGAGAAAAGCCTTGAGAGCTAAGCGGATAGCTCGAAGTTCCAGGAGATTGATCTGTTGGGCTGCCTCCCAGGGAGACCAGAGGCCTTGGGAGCACTTGTACAGACAATGAGCACCCCAGCCCCGCAGAGAGGCGTCGGTGGTGAGAACCACCGAGTATTCTGGCATTTGGAAGGGCATCCCCTTCAGCAGATTGGGTGGATGTAGCCACCAGCTGAGGGAGGCCAAAAGGGGTCTGGACACCATTATCCTGTCTCTTAGGCAGCCTGTGGCCTGAGACCACTGAGTCCGAAGGCACCACTGTGCAGGCCTCATATGGAGCCTGGCATTGGGAGTCACATGCACTGTCGAAGTCATGTGGCCCAGAAGTCGGAGGCAGAGTCTGGCGGAGACCAGGGGCTTGTTTAGGAACTGTTTGGCCACGTCCATCAGTCTTTGGGCCCTATCTTCTGGCAAGAATGCCTTTGCCAGTTGAGAATCTAACCTTGCCCCTATGAACTCCAAGTTCTGGGAGGGGAGCAAAGTGGACTTTGCGAAGTTTATGGCAAAGCCCACGTTTTGAAGCAGAGCAATGGTTCTGAGGATGGCTTGTCTGGCCTCCAGGCACGTCTGACCCCTGATGAGCCAATCGTCCAGATAGGGAAAGACAAAGATGCCTTGATTTCTCAGGTAGGCCGCAACTACTGCCAGGCACTTGGTAAAGACCCTGGGAGCGGAGGTCAGGCCAAAAGGTAGTACTCTGTACTGATAATGGTTTCCTCCCACAATGAACCTGAGGTACTTTCTGTGGTCTGGATGAATGAGGATGTGAGTGTACGCATCCTTTAGATCTAAGGAGCATAGCCAATCTCCCTGCTGGAGGTAGGGCAGAAGTGTTCCAAGAGTAAGCATCTTGAACTTCTCTTTCTCTAGGAACTTGTTGAGGTTCCTGAGGTCCAGAATGGGTCGAAGGCCACTGGTCCTTTTGGGTACCAGGAAATACCTGGAGTAGAATCCGTGACCTTGCAAGTGGGGAGGCACAGGCTCCACCGCCCTGTCCACCAACAGACCTTGGAGCTCTTGAAGGAGGTGGTCTGTGTGCAGGGGAGGCCTCAAGGGCTCCCCTGGGAAGTAAGGAGGCGGCAGTTGATGAAAATGCAGGGCATAGCCCTTTTGGACTATGTCCAGCACCCAACTGTCAGTGGTAATGAGAGGCCACTGGTGGGCAAAGAGTACAAGGTGACCACCTGTGCAGGGCTCGGAAAGCAGGGACGGAGTGGCTATGCTCAAGGAGTCAAAAAACCCCACCCTGCTGAGTGGAAGCAGGGGCAGAAGGCTTGGGGGTCCTCTGCCTACGGGGCCCATTACCCTGGCCCTTGGCTTGCTGACCCTGGGGGGCAGCTTGGGCAGCCTGATACTGAGGGTACTGTTTGTAGGCAGTGCCCTTCCTCGGGTAAAAGGACCTTTTACCCGAGCCCTTCTTTTTATGTGAAGGGGCAGAGGTCTTCCTCGACAGCCTTGTCCGGGTAAGGTGCTCGGTCTCGAGCTGAGCGGCCTTCTCGGTCACGGGTTTGCCAAAACGCTTCTCACCTTGGCAGGGGACATCGACCAACTTGTCCTGAACCCATGGCTCGAGGTCCGATGACTGCAGCCACGTCTGGCGTCGAGCCGCGATGCCGGCAGCCGCAACTCAGGCCGAAGCCTTGATGCCATCGTAGGCGGCGCGGGAAATGAACTTTGAGCATTCCCGAATCCCCGAGGACAAGGTCTTAAATCTCTGCAAGGGTTTCCCGGAGAGACCAGCAGAGAATCCGGCCAATTCCTTGGCCAGGTCTCGCAAGTACATGCCCATGTACACCTGGTAAGACTGGACACGGCAAGCAAGCATAGACCCCTGGAAGCACTTTCTACCAACGCCATCGAGGCTGCGGGCCTCCCTGCCGGGGGGCACTGCAGAGTGCATCTTCTGGCTCTTCAGACGATGCATGGCCGATTCCACAACCATGGAAAGGTGTGGTAGCTGTGCTTTCTGGAAACCAGGGCTTTTGCGGAGTCGATAGATGGAATCGACTCGCTTGCTCAGAACCGGCGCCGAGGCCGGTGCCTCCCACATCCGGAAGAGGAGCCGTTCCAGCATCGGAGGAACCGGGACAGTAAAGGCCTCCTTCGGAGGAGAGTCGTACTGTAGAGCATCGAGCTCCTCGGCTCGAGGCTCTTCCTCGGGATCGGCAGGGATAGCCAAGGCAGCGGCCATATCCCAGAAGAACTCCGAGTACCTAGTGTCCTCCGGAGGGGATCTACTCCGTGGCTCAGACTGCGGTGAGTCCGACGGGACGCACCGAGTCTTAAAAGTATCAGGAGACTCCTCGTCCTCTGTCTCCCAGGCGGACTCATCTGAGGAGGAGTCAGGGTCTGACCCCGTGGGGCCCCGAGGCACCCGCCCCGACGCCGGGGGCACTGGTGTCGACACCCTCGGTCCCAAACGGGAGGTCGAGGGAGACCTCGACCGAGGACGACTTTGAGCCACAAGGGTCTCGAGTATTGGCTCGGTCTTTGGGGTTGACTTCAAAGTCGATGTCCCGGTGGTCGGGGCAGATGCACCAGACAGGCTGGCCATCAGTGCCCGCTGCTGCTCCATGAAGACAGACAATCTGCTCTCCAAGGCTGTCATCCTGAGACTCAGCTCGGGAGACGCAGCAGCCACCGACTTGGGCTCCGGCGGCGCCGGGCCCGACGTCGGCTCTCTGGGAGGAGAGTCCACGAGGACTACGGGGCTTACGTGTCCAGCAGACTCCGGCTCCACGTGAGGAACTTTGGCAGGCTTCTCTTGGTCCACGGGCCCGGGACGGCGGTCGGGGGTCTTAGACCTGGCCCTCGAGGGACCAGGGACCTCCTCCGACTCCGCCCTCACGAGCCGCTTCTTCCTCTTGCATTCCCGGTCGGGGGACCCCCTGTCCGAGGAGCTTCGACGGTGCTTGGGATCGGAATCCCGAGATGTCGAGGCCTCAGACGAGGTCCGGGCCCGGCCGGAGGCTGAGTCCGAGAAAAACCTTTCCTTCTGATGCTGTCGACTTCTGAGTGCCTTGGAAGACATCTTCCCACATGGCACACACGACTTGGGGTCGTGGTCAGGGCCGAGGTACCGAAGGCAGCAGTCGTGTGTGTCAGTGAGAGACATACGTTTCTTACACCGATCACACTTTTTGAAACCACTGGAAGCCATCGGGGAAAAAAGAGCCCCTGCGAGGTCAAAAGACCGACCTTCCAGGGAAAAACAAAAAAAGGGGCACGAACGCCAGCCACGAAGGGCAAAAAACGAAAAAGAAAATAAACGGGCTCGATACCAGTGTACCGAACCCGGCGGGAGGGGAACAGGCGTCGAACCGGAGAAAAATAGCGAAAAATCGCCAAAGAAAAAATCACTTTTATCTGGGAGAACAAGACACACGTCCGGTGGGCTTCTCGGAAAAAAAGAGACTGCGGTAAGATGGCACCTTTAGGCGGGAAGGGAACCACGCATACGTGCCAGCATTCCCAAAGGCTTTCATGGAAAGCTGGGGAAATGCTCTGCTGGGGCTTCATCGGCGCCGATGACACCCATATGTGAGGACTGACTTCCTGCTTGGTCCTGGAGAATAGACTACTACAATAGTCCACTGGATTAATAACTAATGCCTGAATCACAGCCCTCAAGTTATCTTCTGAAATGTAAGGTTTTAATTTAATAATCATATTCTTATAAAAGGCAGCTTTAACAAGTCTCAAACCGCCACTGCGAATCCAATCGCAAATCTAACATTACCCTGAGATTTCTAACCTTAACACAAATTGGAAGAGCCCAATCTTAAATTGTTACCTCCAGAGCTAAAAAAGAAGGCAATGCTCTACTCAAATAAATTATTTCCGTTTTAGATATTCAGAGCCAACCTATTCTGATGCATCCAGTTTTTAACCATATCCACACAAGCAACCACCTGCGCAAGAACATCAGAAACTGACAGAACAGGAACCTCAAACTAAATATCATTTGCATATAAATGATAATGAAGATTAATCCAGCCAATATTTTACAAAGCGGAACCATATAAAGATTAAACAAAATCACTGACCCCTGTGCAGTGGCGGGACGAGGGTTTCTGTCACCCTAGACCAGGGGTCTCAAACACGCGGCCCGCGGGCCGCATGCGGCCCGCGAGAGACCTTTGTGCGGCCCGCGATGCATAGGAAAAAAACAAAACAAAACCCGGCTTCTGCTGCTGCTGTCCCGCGGCCCCTTCCCATCTGCCCGGCAATATCGCAAGTGCCGCGGCCCCCCCCCTCCCTCCCTCCCTCCCTCCCTCCGGCAGATCCCTCCCTGCTTGCCTGTCAGTTCTTCTCCCCTTCGGCTTTCAGAGCCGCGAAGGGAGAGCTTCTCCCTCACGACTCTGTTAAGCTCACCGGGGCAGATGGGAAATTTCCCATAAGCCCCAGCGGGCTTAACAGAGTCACGAGGGAGAAGCTCTCCCTTCGCGGCTCTGAAAGCCGAAGGGGAGAATTGACAAGCAGGGAGGGATCTGCCGGGGGGGGGGGGGGGGGCCCCGGCCCTTGCGATATTGCTGCTACTCCCATGAATATGGCGGCTGTATGTGACAACCTCTCGTTTGATCTCTAACTCCAACATTGGATCCCAGCATGCTCCTATGATGGGCAAGAGCTGTTGAGGGACTCTCATTTTGATAGATCCTGCCCCACTGTGTCCCGATGTGGCAGACGGCTGGCGGCAGGCTAACTCATTCAGGCATTCTTCCCATTCACCAGCCATGTGTCCAGCCTTCCTTGCTGATCTTCAGGCTCGAGGCAGGTCCTCTCTGACCTTCACTGCCTGGAAAGATCCTGCACAGTTGATATCAATAATATCATAAAGGAGATCATAACCTAATGAATCTTCACCTTCTCCGCCTCCGTTAAATCACTGAAGCAGAAAATAGAATGATTCTGAGGGAGACCTGAAACCTCTGGGATAACAACAGTCACAACACTCTCCATGAAAGAAATCTCCATCAGATGAACCTCCCTCAAGAATAAAACAGGCTCCTCCTGCCATGGGCTGGAAGAACACTCTGACAGCAGATTCACCACAGCTCATGGTTTCTGTGGCCTGCAAAGGGGTGGAAACAATATTGTCCAATGAGCCAGATGATACTAAACCTCGTCACAACCGTGATGCCATCTCTGGCTTTCATACCACATGACCCCCATGAGTTGCCCGGCTCACAGCTGTGGTACACTGCATATGGTTCTGTGTGGTGTGCTGGGGTGGGTATACACAGAAAGAATGTGCAAAGGAGCAAGAGGTGTGCGGCTCTACTGAGCACACTCTCCCCTTTCTCTCTCTCACCTCCACCTCCCATTCATGTGGACTTTCTCCTTCAGCTGGTGGAAACGTCTGCTAGTACGGTACACTTATGGCACTGAAAGCTCAATATAGGCCTGTTCCAGTTGAATTGAAAGTACAAAGAATCAGAAACAAACTGCTTAAAATCAGATTGGCTACAGGTGCCCCAAAGACCAAATTGAAGACTATTGTCCTAAATTCAGCCTGTTGCCTTATACCAGGACTTCCCAACCCTATCCTGCTGACCCTTCAGCTAGGTGAGGCTAAGGAACATTCACAATGAATAAGCAGGAGATTACTTTGCATACATTGAAAACCCAACAATTATATAAATGGAAGACAATATGTGCAACACTCCTTTTTCAAAGAAACTCAGTGCATTTTACAGCATAAGAATAATACAATCAATAATATGAACAATAAAAACCCAAACCTACAACATAAGAACATACGATTTGCCATACTGGATCAGACCAAAGGTCCATTAAACCCAGTATCCTGTTTCCAATGGTGGCCAATACCAGTTACAAGTACCTGGAAGGATCCCAAAGGTAGATTCCATACTGCTTATCCCTGGGGTTTTCCCCAGTACACTTTTCCCCAGCCAGCTTTTTTCTAAAGTTTAATTTTCCCGGGGGGGGGGGGGGGGAGGGAGCAGGACTTGATGTGGGCTGCTGGGGTGGGGAGTAGGACTTAATGTGGGCTGCTGGGGGGGTAGGACAGGAAATGGGGTGATGGGATAGTACTGAAAATGGGGTGATGGGGGTTAGGACTGGTAATGGACAGATGGGGGTTAGGACTGGAGGTGGTCTAATTGGGGGGCTAAGACTGAAAATGGGGTTATGGGGGGGCTAAGAATGAAGATGGGTCGAGGGAAGGGTTAGGCCTGGAAGTGGGCTGTTGGAAATGTGCATCTTTAACGTCTGCATTTTATTTAATACAAGAGGAAATCAATGTATAGTTTTATTTCTACAGTGTTGTACATTCTAAGTTTGGCTTTTGGGGTTCCCAGTTTAATTGTCTTCCTGTTTCTAAATTGTGATTCCTTGTTTGGTGATGGTGTATGTTCTGCATGTGTAACTGAGCTGAGGTATTCTGTTTATGTAATTCCTATTTGACATTGCCACTTGTTCTCTTTCCCGAGTAGGTCATGTATTGTTATTCTCTGAAATGTGTTGATTTAATATTTGCAGTGTTGCTTTTGATAGTTAGGGTATGGTGCTTTGTGAGTCCTGGTAGTGCTGTTAGGACATGGCAGGTTTGCTATGGGTTCTAAATGAGCAGTGTTTCTAGTAGTTCCTAATGTGCCTGACGGTTGGCACTGGTTTATAGTAATGTAGAAATCTTTTAGTCTTTCTTTATCCATACACTCATTAAGAGGCATGTTTACTAAAAGTTAGTGTATGGTAACCTTATGCAAATATTTATGCAAATGATGCCCTTATGCAAATGATGCCCTTATGCAAATGAGGCCTGCGTCTTGTGCGGCCCCCGGGTTACTCTACAAGTCCTCATTTGGCCCTCAAAGCAATTTGAGTTTGAGACCCGTGCCCTAGACAGACCTTCCATACCAACCTCCCCCAAAATACTGTGTCTACGTCCAGCCCACCATATCGCCGCTCCCCACTGTGCTGAAGCGGCAGAGATTGAACTAAAGCTTCAGCACTGTGTCAGGCCTTAAAGTGCTCGTGTGCATGTGTGCTCATGCCCTGCCATTCCTGCTCCCCTCCAATGCAACTATCTTGGAGGGTGGAAAGGAGCAGAAGGCTGGAAATAAGCACATGTGCGCAGGCATTTTAAAGCCCACCACGGCGCTGAAGTAGCAGTTCAGCTGTTGCTTCCCTAGGGGTTGGCGGTAGGTCTGCCGCCCTAGCCCCTTTGAAACACCCACAGAACCTTGGAATCAAGATGACATCTTGCCAGCAACTCGCGCCTGAGCCGATGTATTAGTAAGAAATGACTCAAAACCATTTAAAGACCATTCCAGAAATACTAACAGAGCTAAGTCTCTTAAGTAACAAACTGACTCACAATGTCAGAAACAGCAGATATATCCAACAAAATCAAGAAAGACAATATACTCTGCTCAAACCTCTGCAAATAGCGTTCCATAAGTGACAACAACAAAATCTCAGTACTATAGCAGGGGCAAAACCCAAAATGAGAGGGGTCAGAGTAGTTACTCACCTGTAACAGGTGTTCTCCAGGAGCAGCAGGAATCAGTCCTCACATATGGGTGACGTCGGCGCCGACGGAGCCCCCGTGCAGAGCATTTCCCCAGCTTTCAAAGAAAGCCTTTGGGAATGCAGCGTGACTGCGCGGTCCCCTTCCCGCCCAAGGGTGCCATCTTGGTCAGTCTGATGACATAGCTAAAAGACAGCAAAAATCAAAATAAAGGATATGACTGCAACTCCAGGGGAGGAGGGAGGGTCGTGAGAACTGATTCCTGCTGCTCCTGGAGAACACCTGTTACAGGTGAGTAACTACTCTTTCTCCAGGACCAAGCAGGAAGTCAGTCCTCACATATGGGACTCCCTAGCTCTAGGCTACCGGGAACCCAAAGCTGAAAAAATGTCTCCCTCTCAGTATCTGTGATAAGAATATCCTCTGAGATCACCCCCCGTACGGTAGCCCAACACAAGGGCCTGAGGGTAGGAGTTGCCTAAACCTCAAAGAGATTACGGAGTACCGCCTGTCCGAAAGCAATGTCCCTTCGGGACTCTCTCTCGAGGCAGTAGTGGGCTGCAAAAGTCTGGCTTGAAGACCAAGTAGCGGCCGGCAGATGTCTGTCAACGGAACAGAGTAGAGATGACGTGGCTTTCGCCCTGACACGGTGGGCCGTGACTCGACCCTGCAAGGGAAGGTCGGCTGCCTTCTACGCCCAGGCGATACAATCTGTTACCCAAGTGGACAACGTACGCTTGGAGACAGGTAACCCCAATTTATTAGGGTCAAAGGAGACGAAGAGCTGAGTAGCCCTTCGATGCTCCCGCGTACGTTCAATGTAAAAGGACAACGCCCTCTTACAGTCCAGAGTATGCAAGACTGTCTCGGCCCGGCTGGTATGTGGCCTGGAAAGAGTGTCAGAAGAATCACCTCCTGGTTGAGGTGGAAAGAGGAGACAACTTTTGGAAGGAACTTCAGATGAGTCCGAAGGACCACCCTGTACCTATAGAACTCTGTGTATGGTCTATCAGAAACCAGAGCTGGTAGTTCACTCACACGTCTGGGCGAGGTAAGAGCTACCAGGAAGAGCACCTTCCAAGAAAGGAAGCGTAAATGGCAAGTAGCCATCGGCTCAAACGGTGGGCGAGTAAGTTGTTGCAAGACCACGTTCAAATCCCACTCAGTGGCAGGTGGACGAATCGGCTTGAGCAAAAGCAGGCCTCTAAGGAAGCGGGACAACAAGGGGTGAACCGACAGCGACTGTCCCTTGACCGGTGTGCTGAAAGAGCACTGAGGAGGACCCGAACAGAGTTGGACTTAAGGCCTAGGTCTGACAGGTGAAGTAGGTATTGTGGCACCAGGCAAGAGAAAGGATCTTCATTGTGCTGAGCACACCACACTGAGAACCTGCGCCACTTGAGGGCATAGGACTTTCTGGTGGATTGCCTCCTCGAGGCCAAGACCACCTCCTCAAATTCCCTAGGTAGAAGTAAGGGAGCAAGCACTATCCTTTCAGCAGCCAGGCCATCAGATTGCGGGATCTCAGATTTGGGTGCAGAAGGGAACCCTGATCCTGAGACAGGAGATCGGGTTGCAACCCCAGAGGGAATGGAGTTTCCACTGCCAACTGCAGAAGAAGTGGAAACCACGGCTGTCTCGGCCATCTGGGGGCTACCAGAATGACCGAGGCCTTTTCCCGTAGAATCTTGAACAGAGTTCGGGCCACCAAGGGCGTGGGAGGAAACGCATACAGGAGGCCCGCAGACCAAGAGATCAGAAACGCATCTGCTGCCATTCTCAGGGGATGTGGCTGTCTGGAGCAAAACCTGGGCAGCTGATGGTTCAGTGGACTTGCATAGAGATCGATGGATGGAAGCCCCCATTGTAGAAAGATCTGCTGGACCACCAGTGGATTCAACTGCCATTCGTGAGGCTGAAGAATCCTGCTTAGTTTGTCTGCCAAGAAGTTCTCCTGACCAGGTAGATAAACTGCTTTGAGAAACATGCCTTGCTTGACTTCAAAGGAGCAAAGGGCCTGTGCATCCTAACACAGGAGTTTAGACCCTGTGCCCCCTTCCTTGTTCACATAGAACATTGCTACCCGATTGTCTGTCTGAACTAAGACAGACTGGTGAGAAAGGGCATGAGAAAAAGTCTGCAGAGCCAAGCGGATTGCCCGCAGCTCCAAAAGATTGATCTGCTGTGTGGCCTCCCGAGAAGACCAGAAGTCTTGAGTGCACCTGCCCTGGCAATGTGCACCCAAGCCCTTTAAGGAACCATCGGTCGTCAGAACCCTTGTGTGTGCTGGGGCCTGAAAGGGTACCCCCCTGAGAAGGTTTGGGAGATATAGCCACCACTGTAAGGAGTCCAAGAGCAGTTTGGACACCTTTACTCTGTCTCAGAGGTCGCCTGTGGCTTGCGCCCACTGAGCAGCCCACAAGTGCAGGTGGGCATTCGGGGTCACATGTACCGTAGCTACCATGTGACCCAGGAGCCGCAGGAAGTGTCTAGCGGAGACCTGAGAATTGCTTTGGAACTGGCTGGCCAAGTCCATCAGCCAGTGGGCCCTGTCCTCGGGCAAGTAAGCTCTTGCCTGCAGGGTGTCTAATCTTACCCTTATAAACTCTAGGTTCTGTGAGGGGAGCAAAGTGGACTTTGCGTAGTTGATTACAAAGCCCAGATGCTGAAGAAGAGAGACAGTGCAAAGAGTAGCTTGTCTGGCCTCCTGGAGGGACTGACCCCTGATGAGCCAGTCGTCCAAGTATGGGAAGACAAAGATTCCCTGATTTCTGAGATAGGCCTCCACCACAGCCAGGCATTTGGTGAAAACCCTGGGGGCAGAAGTTAGGCCACAGGGAAGTACTCTGTACTGAAAATGGTTTCCTCCCACCACAAATCTGAGATATTTTCTGTGGTCTGGATGGATGAGAATGTGGGTATAACCATCCTTTAAGTCTAAGGAGCACAGCCAATCTCCCTGCTGGAGGTAGGGCAGCAGTATCCCAAGGATAAGCATCTTGAACTTTTCCCTCTCCAGAAACTTGTTTAGGTTTCGCAAGTCTAGGATAGGCCGGAGGCCTCCTGTCCTTTTTGGTACCAGAAAGTACCTGGAGTAGAAGCCTCGCTCTTCCAGGTGGTGAGGCACCGGTTCCACCGCCTGTTCCTTTAGAAGACTTCCAGCTCCTGAAGGAGGAGGTTTGTGTGTAGAGGGAGTCTTGGAGGCTCCCCTGGAAAGTAGGAGGGGGGTGTCTGGTGGAAGTGGAGCATGTAGCCCTTTTGGACTATGCTGAGGACCCAGGTATCCAATGTGATGGCTTGCCACCTGTAGGCATACAGGGTCAGCCGACCTCCTGTGCTGAGTGGAGCCAGCTGTGGAGAAGAGGCTATGCTGTGGGAGTCAAAACCCCGCTCCCTGCTGTGCAGGAGCCGGAGCTGGCGGCTTGGCTGTCTTCTGCCTACGGGGCTCATACCCCTGCCTCTTGGCCTGCTGGCCCTGTTGGGGAGCTGGAGAGGCCTGATATATTTGTAGGCAGCACGCTTCCTTGGGAAAATGGGCTTTTTCCCCGAGTCCTTCTTTTTCTGAGAAGGGGCAGAAGTCTTCCTGGACAGCCTTGTCCAGGTGAGAGTCTCAGTCTTGATTTTCGCAGCCTTTTCAGTCATTGGCTTAGCAAAGAGGTTTTCACCTCGGCAAGGGAGATCGAACAACTTGACCTGCAAACCATGGCTCCAGGTCTGATGACTGTAGCCAGACCTAACGGCGGGAACCAATGCTGGCCGCGGCTACCCGGGCAGAAGCCTCAAAACCATCATAGGCTGCTCGAGAGATAAACTTCGAGCACTCTCAAATCCCTGTTGACAAAGCCTTGAACCTCTGCAAAGGTTCCTCGGAGAGGCCAGCTGAGAACCCGGCAATCTCCTTTGCCAGGTCTCGTAGGTACATGCCCATGTACAGCTGGTAGGTCTGGACACGGCAAGACCGCATAGAGCCCTGGAAGCACTTTCTACCAAGGGCAGCCAGGTTCCGGGCCTCCCGGCCGGGGGGCACCAAGGAGTACATCTTCTGACTCTTCAGACGGTGCATGGCCGATTCCACAACCATGGAGATGTGTGGTAGCTGTGCCTTTTGGAACCCAGGGCTCTTAGGGACTCGATAAATGGAAAAGACCCGTTTGCTAAGAACGGGCGTCGAGGCCGGTGTCTCCCACATACGGAAGAGCAGCCATTCCAGCATCGGAGGAACCGGTACAGTAAAGGCTTCCTTCGGAGGAAAGTCATACTGGAGGGCATCGAGCTCCTTGGCTCGAGGCTCCTCCTCGGCATCCGAAGGGAAGGCCAAGGCCTTGGCCATGTCCCGCACGAAGTCCGAGAACTGGGTATCCTCCGGGGGGACCGTCTCCGAGGCTCGGACTCCGGTGAGTCCGCAGGGGCGCACCGGGTCCAGAAGGTGTCCGGGGACTCCTCGTCCTCCGTCTCCCACTCCGACTCCTCTGAGGAGGAATCGAGCAGCTCCGGTCGTGTGGGCCTCGGTGCCATCCACCCCGACGACAAGGGTATCAGCGTCAACAACCTTGGCCCCGCACGGGTGGTGGAGGGGGACCTTGACCAAGGATCGACTCGAGACTTCATCGACTCAAGGATCGGCTCGGTCTCCGGGGTCGACTTAGACGTTGAGGTCCCTGTGGTCGGGGCAGATGCACCGGTCAGACCGGCAATCAGCACCCGCTGCTGTTCCATGAAGGCAGCCAAGCTGCTCTCCAAGGCCGTCAACCTGAGTCCAAGCTCAGGAGACTCAGCAGCCCCCGACGGCGTCAGGCCCGACGTCAGCTCCCCCGGAGGAGAGTCTACGAGGACAACTGCACTTATGTCATTCGGGGACTCCGGCTACACACGAGGTAGCTTGCAAGGCCTCTCCGACTCCGAGAGCCAGGGCGGCAGTCAGGGCTACGCGACCTGGCCCCCTAGGAACCAGGATCCTCCACCGACGCCGCCCTCGCGCGCTTTTTCTTCCTTCGGTGCTCCCGGGAGGGAGACTCACTTTCAGAGGAACCCCGACAGCGCTCGGGGTCGGACTCCCAAGATGTCAAGTCCTTTGACGAAGTCCGGGCCCGGCCAGACGCAGAGTCAGAGAAAATTCTCTCACGTTGATGCTGACGGCTCCGAAGCGCCTTCGACGACATTTTGCCACACAGGCCACAGGCCAGCGGGTCATGGTCGGGCCCGAGGCATCGGAGGCAGCAGTCATGTGTGTCAGTGAGAGACATAAGTTTCTTGCACCGATCACACTTTTTGAACCATCGGGGGAAAAAGGGCCCCTGCAAGGTCAAAAGACCGGGCTGCCAGTGAAAACACAAAAAGAGCGCAAACGCTAGTCACGAAGGACAAAAACCGAAAATCACAGCTCCGGACTCGATACCGGTGTACCGAGCCCAGGCGGGAAGGGGAACCGGATAAGACAACGCAAAAATCGCAGAAAAAAAAATCAACTTTTCCCGGGTGACGCAAACTCACGTTCGTCAGGCTCCATGGAAAAAGGAAGACTGAGCTAGATGGCACCCTTGGGTGGGAAGGGGACCGCGCAGTCACACTGCATTCCCAAAGGCTTTCTTTGAAAGCTGGGGATATGCTCCGCACAGGGGCTCCGTTGGCGCCGTCACCCATATGTGAGGACTGACTTCCTGCTTGGTCCTGGAGAAAAACAATGAATGAATAATCACAAATTCTTGAGGAATAAAGGAGGAAATACATTGCTGGAAGGCCAAATCCAAATACAGTATCTGAACACCATGCTTCTCCAAAGTTAAACAATTTACCTTTTCCAGATGCATAAAGTTTTGAAACACTAAAATGGCAAGTAGATTTAGACTCAGTATGTTGCACTGTGTATTAAAGACATCTCACGTATTTTATAGAACAACAGGTGTTAAACAAGTTTTTCAATAGACTAACATTTTTGGAGAGTAAAATAACATCTTAAACCATTTTGAATTAGGATAAAAAAGTACTAAAACCCCAATGTGTTTAAAGCAGAAATACCATAAATATTCTGACGTTCAAGATACCTTGTGCATTAGTACAGTTGTGGTCAACATTATTTGTATCCTTGCAGTTCAACCCCTTAATGTCCAATATCTCCTAAAAAAAAAAAAAGTGGCCAGTGAAATAGCTCATTCAACAGAATCAAATAAAACAAGACCAATTAAAAAAGGAAAAAGTATAAAAACTGAGACATTGCCAGGACATGACTACTGACACCCTTGTAAACAAATCAAAACAGTCTGACTAGACCACATTCCCACTGCAGTAAAATTAGATGCACCTGTGACCAATTCATGCTTTGAATCAACCAATGAATGATGGTTCTAATATTTAAAATGGCCACATTCATTCTCTGTTCCATTTTCACAATGGGGAAGACAAGAGAGCTGTCTGAGACCATCAGAAAAGCCATTATCACCAAACATCAAACTTCAGAGGGGTACAAGGCCATTTCCAAAGACCTTTGGAATCCTATGTCTACAGTTCGCAAAGTTTTTAAGAAGCTTTCTGCTCATGGAACTGTCAAGAACCTCCCAGGACATGCTGGGAAGAGGAAAATTAATCCAAGCAGTCTTCAAATGTTAGTGCGAAGTGTTGGATAAAGACCACGTACAACATCTAAAGAGCTTAATGCTGACCTGGAGCAATCTGGAGTGGTGGTTTCAATCTGCACTATACGCTGACCAAACAAAGAAGGACTTCGTGGGCGAAGGCCAGGGAGGACCCCACTGCTGAAAGACAGAGAGAAAAAGGCATGCTTGATCTTTGCCCAAGCCCACCTTGAAAAAGCGTAGTTACTCACCTGTAAAGCATAGTTACTCACCTGTAACAGGTGATCTCCAGGAAAAGAAGGAATTTAGTCTTCACATATGAGTATCGTCGGTACAGATGGAGTCTGCGCGGGAACGCACCCCAGCGTCCACTAGGAATGCATTTGGGAGCATCCCTCAGCACATGCGCGCTGCCTTCCCGCCTTTCCAACTGTCCCTCTTCAGTTAAGTTTGTAGCTGAGTGAAAGGATAGAGGGAGAGAGGAAAGAGACAGAGAGATAGAAAGACAACTCCTAGGGGAGGGAGTGGGTTGTGAAGACTAAATTCCTGCTGTTCCCGGAGATCACCTGTTACAGGTGAGTAACTACGCTACCTCCAGGAACAAGCAGGAATGTAGCCTTCACATATGGGGACTCCCTAGCTGAAGATGCCAGGGAGATAGCCCCAGGAAGCTGCCCCCTAAGTAAGGTGGGCCATACTTCCTCCCATGGATCTCTGGCATCCCACCAGGCTTGGTGGGTAGGAGTTGAATTAGGTCTGGAAGAGATTTTGAAGAACAGCTTGGCCAAAGAAGGCATCCCGACGGGAGGCTTTATCTAGGCAGTAGTGGACTGTAAAGGTGTGTACCAAAGCCCAGGTGGCTGCTCGACAAATGTCATCAATAGACACAGAGTGAAGGTTAGCCATAAAGACTGTCATGGCTCTCACATTATGAGCTGTGACATGGCCTTGAAGAGGAAGACTCTTACTCTCATAAGCAAAGGATATGCATTGTGCAATCCATTTGGACAGAGTTCTCTTGGAGACTGGAAGTCCCAAATGGCTAGAATCAAAAGCAATAAAAAGTTGAGAAGACTTTCTATGTTGCTGTGTTCTTTGTAGGTAAAAAGCCAAGGCTCTTTTACAATCCAAAGTATGAAGGTTCCTTTCTGCATTAGAGGCATGAGGCCTCGGAAAGAATACAGGAAGATAAATTGATTGATTTAAATGAAAAGGCAAAACCACCTTTGGCATAAAGTGTGGATGAGTTCTAGGAACAACCTTAACATTGTGAAACCTAGTATAAGGAGGATCAGCCACTAAAGCTTGCAATTCACTAATGCGACGTGCAGAGGTGATTGCAATTAGCAAGATTACCTTCCAGGACAAAAGCTTTAGGGTTGTAGTGGCTAAAGGTTCAAAAGGCGGTTTCATGAGCTGCCCGAGAACTAGGTTTAAATCCCATGCCACCAGTGGTGGCCTGATGGGAAGCTTTGTTAATAGAAGACCTCTCATAAATCTTGCTATGAGTGGATGAGAGGAAATTGGTTGTCCATTTAGAGGCTTATAGGAAGCTGCAATTGCACTAAGATGGACTTTTACTGAATTGGTCTTTAGACCAGAATTTGATAAATGAAGTAGATACCCCTTCTGTGAACACCATATAGTAAAACGTTTCCACTTGAAGGCGTAAGAGCGTCTTGTGGAAGGTTTTCTAGAAGCGTGAAGGATATCCTTTACCTGTTGGGAAAGGTTAAGATCCTGAAGGTCTAAGCTTTCAGCAAACAGGCCCTGAGATGCAGGGACTGGGGATTCGGGTGCCACAGCATCCCATTCTCTTGAGATTGGAGATCTGGAGCATAGCCTAACTCCAGAGGTGCGCTTGAGAGAGATGTAGAAGCAGGGGATACCATGTTTGGCATGGCCACCGTGGTGCTATGAGGATCATACGACCCCTGTCTCTCTGAAGCTTGAAGAGTGTTTTGGGGATGAGGGGAATAGGTGGGAAGGCAGCGAGGAAGTCGTGACCCCAGTGAAGAAGGAAGGCATCCCTTGCCTGGCAATTTCGAGCCGGAATCCTGGAACAGAACCGGGGAAGTTTGGCATTAAGTGGACTTGCAAATAGGTCTATGTCTGGGGTTCCCCAGATCTGAAATATCTTGGCCACCTGGTCTAGGTGGAGAGACCATTTGTGAGGCAGCAGTACTCGGCTGAGTTTGTCTGCCCAAAGGTTTTGAATGCCTGGAAGATATACCACGAGAAGGTGAATTTGATGCTCTCTGGCGAGGGCCCATAGTCGTAAAGCTTCATTGCATAACGACAGAGAGCCTGTTCCGACCTGCTTGTTCAAGTAGAACATAGCTACTTGATTGTCCATTTGGACTAGGACTGTCTTGTAGCTGAGCTGGGCATGGAATACTCGAAGAGCTAAATAGATTGCTCTGAGTTCCAGGAGGTTTATGTGAAGACAAGCCTCCTGTGGAGTCCAGGTACCCTGGGTAGAGAGATGATGCAGGTGTGCTCCCCATCCCACCTGTGATGCATCTGTTGTTAGGGTGGCCTGGAATAGGGGTTGATGGAAAGGAGATCCCACTAGAAGATTTTCCAGTGATTGCCACCATTGTAGGGACAAGATCAGTCATTGTGAGTTTGATATCTTGTCCGACCGACATCCTGTGGCCTGTGTCCACAGTGTGGATAGGGTCCACTGGGCTGCTCGCATAGTTAGGGAGGTCTTCACCGCTGTTTGAGAAGCTAGCTGCATTATACGAAGACAGCGGGGTTGTGGCAGAAAAGCCCTTGACTGTCTGGTATCTAGACGGGCTCCTATGAACTCTAGAGATTGAGACTGAGCAAGTTGGGATTTTGGGAGGTTTATGACCAATCCCAAGTATTGAAGGATTTGCATTGTGCGAGACAGTGCAGATCTGGCTTCTGGAACCGTGGGAGCTCGAATGAGCCAGTCGTCCAAGTAAGGGAAGACGAATATCCACAGGGTTCACAGAAATGCAGCTACTACTGCCATTCATTTCGTGAATACTCTTGGTGCCGAAGCCAGACCAAAGGGAAGAACCCTGTATTGGAAAAGTTTTCCCTTGAAAAGGAATTGTAAGAATTTCCTGTGATCTGGATGGATCAGAATGTGAGTATATGTATCCTTTAGATCTAGAGAACAAAGCCAATCCTGACTTTGAAGGTATGGCAGAAGAGTTCCCAGAGAAATCATTTTGAACTTTTCTCGGAAGAGATATTTGTTCAATTCTCTGAGGTCTAGAATGGGTCTGTGTCCTCCTGTTTTCTTTGGAATAAGAAAATAGGGGGAGTAGAACCCTGCACCCTGCTGAAGAATGGGCACTTCCTCTATTGCTCCTTGAGCAAGGAGTGTTGAGACCCCTTGATCCAGTAGATTGCCTGTAGAGGTTTGGGAATTGAACTGTCTTACGATTGTAGGAGGGGGCATACTGTGAAAATAAAGCTTGTACCCCTCTCCAACAAATGGACAGAGTCCAGTTTTCTGTTGTTATTTAGTGCCATCTGTTGGCAAAATGACACAACCTGCCTGGAATGTCTAGGGGTCGTGGCCCCTTCAGAGGCAGGAAGGCTAAGTTCTCTATGAATGAGTCAAAGCCCTTGAGGGGGCTGGGCCTGTGGAGCTGGTTGAGCTCTAAGGCCTTTTGGCTTCTTTTGTCTGGATTGTTGTTGTTGACCCTTCTGGGCAACTTGACCCTGAGCTTGCCCTTGCTGGGTATAGGATGGATAAAACTTCCTCTTTTTGCTGATAAAGGGTTTTTTATAGGGTTTCTTTTTGGCTGGGGTGGCTGTAGATTTTGACAATCTGTCTAAAGTGAGATTGTCAGTATCTATCTCATTAGCCTTCTCCTGCCAATTCTTGCCAAAGAGGTTTTCTCCTGTGCAAGGGATGTTTCCCAATTTATCCTGTACCCAAATCTGCAAGTCTGATGCCTGAAGCCAGGCAATCTGACGTGCACCAATGGGAATAGCAGAGATTCTGCTGATGCATTCAAAGCAAAGGCTGCACGGTTTACAAACTTGGACATCTTGAGCATGCTTGACCAGAGTGAGAAAGTCCTGTCGTTTGTCCTCAGGGAGAAGAGGGCTCATAAGCTCCAAATCTCCTGTGACCTCTTTGAGGAACATTCCCATATATAAAATATATGAGCTGATCCTAGCTGAAAGCATGGAAGCCTGAAATGTTTGATGCCCAAAAGCGTCAAGAGTCTTGCATTCACGACCTGGAGGATTGGATGCATGTCTCTTTGCACTTTTCATCCTACGCATGGCTGACTCCACTACCATTGAATGGTGTGGCAGCTGAGTCTTTTGAAAACCAGGACATGGTGGAACTCGATATATGGTATCGAGTCTCCTAGAATGAGGAGATGTGATCAAAGGTGTCTCCCACATTCTGAGCATCAAATCATGAAGAATTTCATGAATGGGCAGAGTGGCTGCTTCTTTGGGAGCCTTAGGGTATTGCAGAATTTCCACTTTCTTTGCTCTAGGTTCTTTTTCAGGAGCTACTGTGATTGAAAGGCCTCGGGCCACATCACGAATAAAATCCTGAAAAGACATGTCTTCCGGTGGAGACATTCTGCGTTGGGGAGAAGAGGAGTCTTCCGGGAGAAACACTCTGGTACCGGCAGAATTATCAGAGTCACCGGAATTGGAGGATTCGAAGTATCTCTGATCCCAATGTTCATGCAAAGCACGGTCACGGTCTTGGTATCGATCAAGTCGGTACCGAATTGGTCCGGTACCGATCTGTCGATGCCAGGAAAAGTCTGCATGGGAAGGATTCCCACTGGGGCCGGTACCGTCGGTGCTGGTACCGGTATCTGCACCGGTGCTGGTACCGGTATCTGTACCGGTGCTGGTACCGGCATCGGTACCGGTGCCCATTACCGGCATCGGTACCAGTACCCGTTGAACCACTGGTGTCAACGGTACCGCAGCTGTAAGGAGAGCTCAAGACTGCGTTTGATAGCAAGGAATCTCTGGTCTATCGACGCTGCCGATGCCTGGGTATCGGTACCGGTAAAAGCGGCCGGAACCCCTGAGCATGGCACCAGTAGTTCTGCCGAGGTCGAAGCCTCGAGAACATCCTGAAACCCCGGGCTGTTTTGCCGGTGTAGTTTCCTCAAGGGCAATGCCAATGGCCTCTCGATGCTTTGAAGGAGAGCTACCCTTTGAGTTACCTGAGATCCATGAGAGGAAGACGAGGCTCTTGAAGACGTCGATGCAATGGACCCGGTATCCGAAGAAAAGAGGGTATAGAGCTTTGCAGCTCGGTTCTGTCTTCCTCTTTTAGTCATCCCCATACAGGAGGAAAACTCAGATGGAGAAGGGTCAGGGCCTAAACATTTTAGACACAAGTCATGGGTGTCGGAGATGGTACTGCCACATTTAGTACATTTTTTTAAAACCACTAGCTGTCGGTTGAATGGAGAGGGGGGGTTGGGTGGGGGTGAGTTTGATTGGGGGGGGGGGGGCTTACGGGAAACTCATTAAGGTGCTGGCCGCTGAGGGGAGGGGGTGGGCCTGGGAGAAGAACTCACCCCGGGCCTGTCCATGTTCTTCACACTCTTTCCTAATATGGTGGCCTAGCTGGGCTTAGTGGGCTGATTGGTTTGGTTTGTTTTTGGGGGGGGGACGGGTGGGGATGGGTTGGGGCGGGGGAGCACAATGATATTGATATTGATAATGATATTGGTATACTGGTGTTACTGATATTCTTCCTAGTACTGTCAATGATTCCACTGCTGTTATTTCTAGTATTTTGCCACCTAATACTATTAGTATTATTGTTCTTGTTGCTTTTATGCTTGCTTCTAATGTCGCAGCGCAATTTCTTACAGCTTTGTAACTCCTTTATTCCCCGTTGGGGGTCTCTGCAATGTACGGCGGATTTCTGTGTTTTGTACTTTGGCTCCGTGATTCTGACATTGGAGCTGTGTTCAATGTTTTATTGTTTTTTGGCTGTTTGAATAAAAAGATTTAAACATAAAAACCACTAGCTGATTTTTCCATCTTTTGGGAAAAATGGGGCCTAATGCCCAAAATGGCGCCTAGCACCAAAAGAAAAGGTTTCTGAAGAGAAACAGTTCAACAATAGATTTTTTTTTTTTAAAGAAGAAAGAAAGAACCGGTGGTACCGGTAGGTGTCATGCGGAGGCAGGTGCGACCACAAGAAAACAAGTTTAAAGAAGAAATTTTCTGCGGTGACAGGGTATGTGTCCTGTCGGCTCATCGGAAAACGAAGAACTGAAGAGGGACAGTTGGAAAGGCGGGAAGGCAGCGCGCATATATTGAGGGATGCTTCCAAAAGCGTTCCTATTGGACGCTGGGGAGCGCTTCCGCGCAGGCTCCGTCGATACCGACGATCCCATATGTGAAGACTACATTCCTGCTTGTTCCTGGAGATCAGGTGTTCTCCAGGGACAGCAGGAATCAGTCCTCACATATGGGTGACATCGGCACTGACGGAGCCCTCGTGCAGAGCAATTTCCCAGCTCTCAAAGAAAGCCTTTGGGATTGCATCATGCATGTGCGTTCCCCTTACCGCCCAAGGGTGCAATCTTGCTCAGTCAAATGACATAGCTAAAGAGACAGCAAAATGAAGAAAATATAATAATGATAAGACTGCAACTCCAAGGGAGGAGGGAGGGTCGTGAGGACTGATTCCTGCTGTCCTTGGAGAATACCTGTTACAGGTGAGTAACTACGCTTTCTCCAGGAACAAGCGGGAAGTCAGTCCTCACATATGGGACTCCCTAGCTATAGGCTACCAAGAACCCATAGCTGAAAAATGGCTCCCTATAGAAGAGCCCCAGCAGCTGTGATAGGAATTCAGCAGAGAACACAACCCTCCGGTAGCCTGACACCAAAGGCTCAGAGGGTAGGAGTTGCCTAAACCTCAAATAAGTTACGGAGTACCATCTGGCCGAAAGCACTATCCTTTTGGGACTCCCTATCCAAGCAGCAATGGGCTGCAAATGTCTAGCCCGAAGACCAGGTGGCGGCCCGGCAGATGTCTGCCAGCGGAACAGAGCGGAAGTGAGCCACTGATGGCGCCTTAGCCCTGAAACGGTGGGCCGTGATTCGACCCTGCAACGGGAGGTTGGCCGCCCTGTACGCCCAGGCAATGCAGTTTGCCACACAGGTGGACAACATGCGCTTGGAGACAGGTAGCCCCAGCTTACTAGGGTCATGAGAGATGAAGAGCTGAGTAGCCCTTTGATGTCCCCGCGTATGCTCCAGGTAGAAGGCCAACGCCCTCTTACAATCCAGGGTATGCAGGACTGCCTCTGCCTGGCTGGCATGCGGTCTGGGAAAGAAGGTTGGAAGAACCACCTCTTGCTTGAGGTGGAACGACGAGACCACTTTCGGAAGGAACTTGGGGTGGGTGCGAAGGACCACCCTGTTCCTATAAAACCATGTGCACGGTCTATCCGAAACAAGAGCTTGAAGCTCACTCACTCGTCTGGCAGATGTGACTGCCACCAGGAAGAGCACCTTCCAGGAGAGAAAGCGCAGATGGCAAGTGGACATCGGCTCAAAAGGTGGGTGAGTAAGCTGCTCCAAGACCACATTCAAATCCCACTCGGTTGCCGGGGTATGAACCGGGGGTTTTAGTAGATGTAGACCTCTGAAGAATCTGGACACCAAGGGGTGAGCCGAAAGAGGTTGTCCTTCCACTGGAGAGTGGTGTGCTGACAAAGCTCTCAGGTGGACCCTGACCGAGTTAGACTTAAGACCTAATTCTGAGAGGTGAAGCAGGTACTGCAGCACCACTGGTACAAGGCAAGAGAAAGGGTTTTCATTGTGCTGGGTACACCACACCTCAAACCTGCGCCACTTGAAGGCATAGGTTTTCCTAGTTGACTGTCTCCTTGAGGCCAGTAACACTTCTACATTCTTAGATAGGAGGAGAGGAGCCAGCACTACCCTTTCAGCAGCCATGCCATCAGGTTGAGGGACCTGAAGTTGGCATGTAAGAGTGAGCCCTGCTCCTGGGACAGGAGGTCGGGCTGCGTCCCCAGAGGGAGTGGGGCTTTCACTGCCAGCTGGAGGAGAAGTGGAAACCAAGGCTGTCTTGGCCATCTGGGGGCTACCAGAATTACAGAGGCCTTGTCCCGAAGGATTTTGAACAGAGTCTGGGCCACCAGAGGCATGTGAGGAAACGCATACAGGAGGCCCACTGACCAGGAGATCAGAAAAACATCTGCAGCCACTCTCTGAGGATGTGGCTGTCTGGAGCAAAAGCTGGGCAACTGGTGATTTTGTGGATTGGCAAAGAGATTTATGGATGGATGCCCCCAGCAGTGGAAGATCTGCTGGGCCACTTCCAGATTCAGTTGCCACTCGTGAGGTTGAAGAATCCTGTTTAGCTTGTCTGCTAGTAAGTTCTCCTGACCTGTCAGGTAAAATGCTTTGAGAGACATACTCTTCCTAATTGCAAAGGAGCAGAGGTTGAGTGTCTCCTGACATAGGAGACGGGGACCTTGTACCTCCCTGCTTGTTCACGTAGAACATTGCTACCTGATTGTCGGTCTGCACCAAGACAGACTGATGTGAGAGAACATGACCGAAGGTTTGAAGAGCTAGGCGACTCGCCCGAAGCTCTAAAAGGTTGATTTGGTGTGTACGCTGCTGAGGAGACCACAACCCCTGAGTGCATGATCCCTGGCAATGGGCTCCCCAGCCCAGCAAGGAGGCATCTGTCATCAGCACTCTTGTGTGCGAGGGAGGCTGAAAAGGTACTCCCTCGAGCAGGTTGGGTGGCTGAAGCCACCACCCCAACGACTTCATCAGTCGTTTGGACACTCTGTTCCTGTCTCAGAGTCGTCCTGTGGCTTGTGTCCACTGATCTCTGAGGCACCACTGAGCTGTCCTCATGTGGAGACGGGCGTTTGGGGTCACGTACTGTGGAGGCCATGTGGCCCAGGAGGCGTAGAACGTGCCTTGCTGAGATCTGAGACTTGTGGCTGACTTGGTGCACCAGCGCCAAAAGCCTCTGTGCCCTGTCCTCTGGCAGGTAAGCCCTTGCCCGAAGGGTGTCTAGCCTTGCTCCTATGAACTCTAAGTTTTGAGTGGGGAGCAAAGTGGACTTTGTTTGATTTATGACAAAGCCTAGATGCTCTAGCAGCTTGATAGTGCGAGCTGTGGCCTGTTGGGCCTCCTGAGGCGACTGGGCCCTGAGGAGCCAGTCGTCCAGGTAAGGGAAGACAAAAATCCCTTGGTTCCTAAGGAAGGCCGCCACTACCGCCAGGCATTTGGTAAACATTCAGGGAGCAGAGGCTAGGCCAAAAAGAAGTACTCTGTACTGAAAATGGTTTCCTCCCACTACAAATCTGAGATATTGTCTGTGGTCTGGATGTATGAGGATGTGCGTGTAGGCATCCTTCAGGTCTAAGGAGCATAGCCAATCTCCCTGGTGGAGGTAAGGCAGCAATATGCCAAGAGAAAGCATCTTGAACTTTTCCCTCACCAGGAACTTGTTTAAGTTTTGCAGGTCGAGGATGGGTCTGAGGCCCCCTGTTTTCTTTGGTCTCAGAAAATACCTGGAGTAGAAGCCCTGTCCCTGCAGGTGGTGGGGTACCTGTTCCATCGCCTGATCCTCTAGAAGACCGGCCAACTCCTGCAAGAGGAGGATCCTGTGTAGAGGGGGTCTGAGAGGCTCTCCTGGCAAGTAGGAGGGAGGTACCTAGTTGAAGTGGAGCAAATAGCCCCTTCGGACTATTTGAAGGACCCAGGTATCTGTGGTGATTGCTGGCCACTTGTGGGCGTACAGGCTCAGCCTTCCTCCTGTGCAAGACCTCATCCCTGGTTGGCGAGAGACTATGCTTTGGCAGTCAAAAACCCCCTCCTAGCTGGATCGGAGCCGGGGCCTGAGGCTTGGGGGTCTTCTGCTTATGCGGGCCATGCCCCTGTCCCTTGGCCTGCTGCCCCTGTGGGTGAGCTGGGGAGGCCTGGTGAGTGGGGTAGTTGCAGTAAGCAATACCCTTCCTCGGGAAAAAGGGCTTTTTACCCGAGCCCTTCTTTTTAGAAGGGCAGAAGTCTTCTTGGAGAGTCTTGTCCGGGTCAAATACTCGGACTCGATTTCAGCAGCCTTCTCAGTCATGGGTTTGCCAAAGAGGGTGTCACCCCGGCAAGGGACATCGACCAAGTTGTCCTGAACCCGTGGCTCCAGGTCCAACGACATTAGCCACGCCTGGCGGCGGGCACCAATGCCAGCTGCGGCTACTCGGGACGAGGCCTCGAAGCCGTCATAGGCTGCTTGAGACATAAACTTCGAGCACTCCCGAATCCCAGTGGACAAGTTCTTGAAGCGCTGCAAGGGTTCCTCAGAGAGGTCAGCTGAGAACCCGGCAATCTCCTTTGCCAGGTCCTGCAAGTACATGCACATGTACAGCTGGCATGTTTGGACTTGGCATGATAGCATCGAGCCCTGGTAGCACTTTCTGCCAAGGGCGTCCAGGTTCCGGGCTTTCCTGCCAGGAGGAACAGAGGAGTGCGTTTTTTGGCTCTTGAGCCTGTGCATGGCCGATTCCACAACCATGGAGTTGTGCGGCAGCTGTGCTTTCTGGAACCCAGGGCTATTGTGGACTCGATAGATGGAATCGACCCGCTTGCTGAGGCCGTTGACTCCCACATGCGGAGGCATCAGCCGTTCCAACATCGGAGGAACTGGTACCGTAAGGGCTTCCTGAGGGGGAAAGTCATACTGGAGGGCTTCGAACTCCTCGACTCGAGGCTCCTCCTCGGTGTCCGCCAGGAATGCCAAAGCCTTGGCCATGTCCCTGATGAAGTCCGAGAACTGGGTATCCTCCGGGGGGGGGGGAACCTTCTCCGAGTCTCGAAACCTGGCGAGTCCGATGAAACATACCGGGTCCATTGGGTGTCCGGGGACTCCTCATCTTCTGTTTCCCATGCTGAGTCCTCCGAGGAGGAATCGATGGGCTCCGGCCGTGAAGGCTTTGGTCTCGACCGCCCCGATGCCATGGGCACCGGCATCGCCGACCTCAATCCCGAATGGGAGGATGAGGGAGACCTCGGCCGAGGATCGAATCGAGTCCGAAGAGTCTTCAGGATCGTCTCGGCCTCCGGGGTCGACTTGGACATTGAGGTCCCAGTGGTTGGGGCGGATGGACCGGTGAGACCGGACATCAGCACCTGCTGCTGCTCCATGAAGGCAGACATGCTGCGCTCCAGGGCCGCCATTCTGAGACCGAGCTCAGAAGGCTCCGCAGCCTCCGGGTCGGGTCCCGACGCCAGTTCTCCCAAAGGAGAGTCAACGAGAGCAGCAGTTACCTTCCTCGGCGTCTCCGGCTCCGTGCGAGGCACCTTTGCAGGCCGCTCCGACTCAGAGGACCCGGGGCGGCAGTCAGGACTCCGCGATCTGGCCCGTGAGGATCCAGGCCGATCAGAGGCATCCAACAATGATGCCCTCGCAGGTTTCTTCTTCCTCCGGTGTTCCCACAAGGGAGACCCCGACGATGCTTGGAATCAGATAGCTCCCGAGATGTCGAGGCTTCTGAAGAGGTCTGGACCCGGGTGGATGCGGACTCGGAGATAATCCTTTCACGCTGCTGCTGCCTACTTCTAAGTGGCTTGGAGGACATCTTGCCACACGGGCCACAGACCTTTGAGTCATGGTCGGGCCCGAGGCAGCGGAGACAGCAGTCGTGTGTGTCGGTGAGTGGCATTAATCTTTTACACCGATCACACTTTTTAAACCCGCTGGCAGACATTGGGGGAAAAAGGGCCCCTGCGAGGTCAAACAACCGGGCTGCCAGTGAAAAAGTATAAAAGAGAGTGAACGCTAGTCACCACGGACAAAACCCGAAAAAGAGTGACCGGATTCGATACCGGTGTACCGAACCGAGGCGGGAAGGGAAACCAGCATCAAACCAGGCCGAAGAAGAGAATCTTCAGTAGTTCTGATGCATTTTTTCCGCGAGGGAAGTTGGACTACATCCGTTGGGCTCTGCGGAAAAAGAGAGACTGAGCAAGATGGCACCCTTGGGCGGGAAGGGGACCACGCATACATGATGCAATCCCAAAGGCTTTCTTTGAAAGCTGGGGAATTGCTCCGCACAAGAGCTCCGTCGGCGTCATCACCCATATGTGAGGACTGACTTCCTGCTTGTTCCTGGAGAAACCACAATCCTTCTGGGAAAATGTTCTGTGGACAGATAAAACCAAACTTGAGCTCTGTCATTGCAGACCAGTGATACATTTATAGCCGAAGAGATGACGCTTATAAGGAAAAAAACCCACCATTCCTACAGTTAAATATGGTGGAGGTTCCTTAATATTGTGAAGCTGTTTTGCTGCCTCGGGAACTGGAGGCCTGGAACATATTAAAGAAATCATGAAGTCAGAGAACTACCAAGATATTTTGGAGCGAAATGTGCTACCTAGTATCAGAAATCTATGTCTGTGTTAAAACTCATGGGTCCTCCAGTAGGACAATGACACAAACATACATCCAAGTACAAAAGAATGGTTAAAAAGGAACAAATGGACTGTTTTAAACTGGCCAGCAATGAATCCTGATTTCAATCCAATCAAGAACATTTGGAAAGAGCTGAAATCTGCCAATGGTGAAAGCAATCCTGGAAACATTCATGAGCTGGAATAAATCGCAGTTGAAGAGTAGGAGAAACTACCAGCAGACAGATTTATGAAACATAGATGGCTACAAGAAACATTTGGAGACTGTCATCACTGCCAAGGGTTGTGCAACGGCTGCTATTAACCTGGTCCGGGTCATATGTTTGTTTGTTTTTTTTTTCAGAAATGACAACATCTAAGTTGCATAGACATCTTTTTTTATGTTGTATAACTTTGAATATACTATTAAAGTATTATGACAATGTACAGTTGGAATATTTCCAATTCTTTCTCAAGATATTGTATACAACATACCTAAACTGCAAGGGTGACAATAATGTTGACCACAATTGTAAAAGGCTGCAAGTATTTCTGATTTTCCTGCATCTCTAAAACAAAATGGCAGCACATAATAAAACCACTATAAAAGCTATTTTAATTTGTATGACATAGTTCGCCAAAAACAAAAAACACTCTATGGCTCGCAAAAAAATCTATTCCCTAATCATCCAAATTGCTGCCAAATTTCTCCTTGTGCATCAACACTTTAGCAAAATTCCCCATGTAGAGTTCACAAAAGAAAAACCCTCTTTAACATATTTTTAATAAATTATTTTAAACTGGGGGTCAATCAGAGAAGAGGGATGTAAACCGGGTCACTTCCAGCCCTTCCTTGGTGTTTAATTTATCTCACCACAAACTAACACCAACAGAAAGGTGATATTTTACTTACCGGATAATGTCCTTTCTTTGAGACCTGCTAGGCCAGTCCAGACAAGTGGATTGTGTTCCCCTACCAGCAGAGGCAGAGACAGAGAAAAATCCAGGGTCTTCTGAAAACCTCATCCTGTACTATTATCTGGAGTAGCTAGAGAGCATACAACCTCAGTATTCCTAAAGAAGCCATTGATAAGAACCCCTGACCACTCAAGCCCCAGTGAGCATAACAAGGAATAACATTCCAAGAACAGAACTATATACAAAACACGTGGCGGGCTGAAGGACGACCAAGAGGAATGTAGCCCACAGGCTTAAGCCGCAGAAAATAGCCAATCATCACAGACTGTATCAACTCAGATCAGATCAGAGCAGGTCATGCCAGAACATAGCTGATCTAAGCAGATTGCAGAATAGACCAGACTATAACAGATCCCAGAGGAAGATTCCGGACTGGCCTAACAGAATCTGGTAAGTAAAATGTCATCTTCCATATCGTCCTGCAAGGCCAGTCCAGACAAGTGGGATGTACCAAAGACATGCCTCCACTGGGTGAGAAAACGATATGGCAGACTTTAGGATCTCTGCACCAAAGGCTGTGTACAACTGCGTGTGGACATCCAAGTGGTTGTGGATTGACAAAAGTGAAAAGCAATGGCCATGCTGTTGGCCAAAAGATGTCTATAGGAGTGACCAAACTACACTCTGCCCAGAAGGATGCCCGAAACTGCATGGAATACTCACGCAAACCCTCAGAAAACAGCCACTTTCCCATCAGATAAGCCAAAGCTATTGTCTCCTTTATCCAGTGGGCGAAGGTAGACTTCGTGGCTGCTTCATATTTTCACAGAATGCAAAAAGGACAAAAAGCTAGTCCAACTTACGAAAGGTGTTAGTAACCATCAGGTATTGGACAGCACCCTCCTAACATCCACCAGGTGAAAGTCCTTATCCTTCCCTTGGCACTGTTCTTGAGAGAATGCCGGCAAACAGACCACCTGGTTGACATGGAAGGCAGACACCACCTTAAGCAAGAAAGAAGGAACAGACCAAAAATACAATGCCTCCTCCGAAAAAGAAAGAAAGGATCTCAACACAACTGTGAGATGCGTCTCACTGAATAGACTGTGACCAAAAAGGCAATCTTAAGGACAAACCCTTGTGCATAGCCCTCCTCTAGGACTCAAACAGAACAACCAAGGCCCGAAGAACCAAACAAAGATCCTAAGAAGGAACCACTGAGTGCAGGGAAGGATGCAAATGCTTAACTCACCTCAGAAATCTGCCCATGTCCGGGTGAGAAGCCAGGGAGCACCCTGCCATTGGCCCTCTAGAACAACTCAAGGGTGCCACTTGACAGGTCCTTGTCAAATACCATCCTGGAGAAAGGAGAGAAGGGCCGGCAAGTCTGCAGTACTAGGAGTAACATGGCGCTCCTGACACCAATGCTCAAATAGATGCCCAACACACACATAGACATGACAAGATTTTCTTACTCTTAGAAGTGTGGAAAACACAGCAGGAGAGTAGCCCTTACGTGCTAAATGTCACCTTTCAACAGATAGTCCGTAAGTGAAAAGGGAATCAGATCGTCCAGTAGGATTGGCCCCTAATTCAGTAGCCCCATACCTACAAAATCCATAAAAGCACATCAGATATGCATACCATGGCCTCCCTCGGTCAGTCCGGTTGCACCAGTACCACTGGACCCTAACAGAAATTGGCAAAGTATCAATCCTTCAAGAGGCCATGGAGAAAATGAACAGCAGTACCTGCTTTGGCCAAGTTTCAACCAACGCACATGCCCTAGGAGCCTGCTTCCTTATAGCAGCTGAAGAACATTCACACCATGGCATTGGCCCGTATTACCATGACATAGGTCTTGGGTCGACCCAGTCTGTACAAGATCCTCTAATAACCAGCTCAAATCTCACTCTCAGGGATTGAAGTAGTGGAGACAGATAATTTGCTTCTATGTTGCTCACTCCCGTGATATGTTGCGCCAAGGGCACCAGGAGATTCCACTCTGCCCATGCAAAAAAGAGGATAATTTCCAAGGAGACTCTGGAACTATTCATGCCCGCCTGCTGACTGACACAGACCACTGCCATGGCGTTTTCTGAGAAGATATGAACAGCTCTGCCTCAGACTAGGTCCCGGAGATGTAGGAGTCTCAAACGAATGGCTCTCACCTCCATCCAATTGATGGACCAAGCTGTCTCCCCGCTTGTTCTAGTGAACTTGGGATTTCAGACTCAGGGAATGAACTCCCCATCTAGTCAAGCTGACAACTGTCGTCAATAGAAGACACTGAAGATTGTCCAGGGGAAGGCCTTTCAGTAGATGACTGGGCTGTTACCACCATTTCCGGATGGCTGCCACCACTGGAGGAAGAAGGAGCCTGATGCTGAAGTCCTGTGAGGAAGGAGAACAGCAGAATAACAGAGACCTTTGCAAAGGATGCATGTGTTCCCATGCCCAGAGGACCATCTCGACTGTCGCCACCATAGACTCTAAGAGCAGGAGGAAGTCCCAGGCCTTGAGAGCCTGCTGCCTCTGAAATGCCTTCAGCAGAGACTGCAGCTTCTCCGCCCTCTTCTCAGGCAGAGAGATCTTCCCTGAGCTGGTGTTGCATTGTGCCCCAAGGTACTCTAACTTGGTAGGCTTCAGGAAACGTTTCTCGTAGTTGATTACCTGGCCTAGAGTCTCCAGAAACTGCACCACCAGAGAAGTCACCCACATGCGATCTGGTTCAAAAGAGCCAATCATCCAGATAAGGATGCATATTAATCCCTTCACGCCGCAAGGCAGCGGTTGCCACCACAATAACTTATTAGAACATGAGATATGCCATACTGGTCCAGATCAAGGATCTATCAAGCACAGTATACTGTTTCAAACAGTAGCCAATTCAGCTCACAAGTAACTGAAGGTTTCCAAATAGGTGCACAGATTCCATGCTGCTTCTCCCAGGGAGGTCTCCCTGTTCCTCTTTAATAATGGTTTATGGACTTTTCCTCCAGGAAATGTCCAAACCTCTTTTAAACTCAGCTGCATTAACAGCCTTTATTACATCCTCCAGTAAAGCATAGTTACTCACCTGTAACAGGAGATCTCCGGGAACAGCAGGAATTTAGTCTTCACATATGGGTATTGTCGGTACCAACGGAGCCTGCGCGGGAACGCTCCCCAGCGTCCAATAGGAAAGATTTTGGGAGCATCCCACAGTGCCAGCGTGCTGCCTTCCTGCCTTTCACAACTGTCCCTCTCCAGTTGAGTTTAAAGCTGAGACAAAAGAGAGAGGAAAAGAGAGAAAGAGAGAGAGAGATAGAAAGATACAACTCCTAGGGGAGGTGGGTGGGTTGTGAAGACTAAATTCCTGCTGTTCCCGGAGATCACCTGTTACAGGTGAGTAACTATGCTATCTCCAGGAACAAGCAAGAATGCAGTCTTCACATATGGGGACTCCCTAGCTACAGATGCCAGGGAGATGGCCCCAGAAAGTTGTGTGCCCTTGTGAAAGGGTTCCACTTCCCCCCATGGATCTCTGGCATCCTACAAGGGATGGTGGGCAGGAGTTGATTAAGTCTGGAACAGGTGTTGAAGAACATCCTGACCAAACAAGGCATCCCGGCAGGAGTCCTTGTCTAAGCAGTAATGGGCTGTGAAGGTATATACCGAAGCCCAAGAAGTTGCTCGATAGATGTCGTTGATAGACACAGTGTGAAGATGAGACATTGAGGCTGCCATGGCTCTCACATTGTGAGCTGTGACATGGCCTTCAAGAGGAAGGTTCTTACTATCATTGGCAAAAGATATACACTGTGCAATCCAGCTGGACAGTGTCCTTTTGGAGGCTGGAAGTCCCAAATGACTAGGATCAAAAGCAACAAAGAGTTGAGAGGATTTTCTATGTTGCTGTGTCCTTTGCAAGTAAAAGGCCAAAGCTCTTTTACAGTCCAAAGTATGAAGATTCCTTTCTGCATTTGAGGCATGAGGCCTTGGAAAGAATACAGGAAGGTATAGCGCTTGGCTTAAATGAAAGGGCGACACCACCATTGGCATAAAGTGTGGATGAGTCCTAAGGACTACCTTATCATGATGGAACCTTGTATAAGGAGGATCAGCCACCAACGCTTGCAATTTACTAATGCAACGTGCTGATGTGATTGCAATGAGAAAGATAACCTTCCAGGAAATGAATTTCAAAGAGGTAGTGGTTAATGGTTCAAAGGGCGGTTTCATGAGCTGCCCAAGTACCAGATTTAAGTCCCATGCCACCGGTGGTGGCTTAATGGGAGGCTTAGATAAAAAAAAGGCCTCTCACAAATCTCGCTATGACAGGATGAGAGGAAATAGGTTGTCCATAGAGGCTTGAAAGAAGCTGCAATAGCACTCAAATGGACTCTCACTGAATTGAGCTTAAGCCCTGCATTTGATAAAAGAAGGCGGTACTCCAGTAATGATTCCAGAGGTATAGCAAGAGGGTTAAGACCCTTCTGCGAACACCATATGGTAAACCTTTTCCACTTAAATGCATAAGAGCGTCTTGTGGAAGGCTTCACGGAAGCATGAAGGATATCCTTTACCTGCTGGGAAAGGTTAAGACCGTGAAGTTCTAGGCTTTCAGCAACCAGGCCCTGAGATGCAGAGACAGGGATTGGGATGCCACAGCATCCTGTCCTCTTGAGAAAGAAGATCTGCAGCAGATCCTAACTCCAGAGGCGGAGCTTGAGAGAGATGTAGGAGCAGAGGGTACCACATTTGCCATGGCCAACGTGGAGCTATGAGGATCATATGACCTCTGTCTCTCTGAAGCTTGAACAGGGTTTTGGGAATTAGGGGAATGGGTGGAAAGGCATACAGGAAATCCTGACCCCAATGAAGGAGGAAAGCATCCCTGGCCTGACAACCTCAAGCCGGAATTCTGGAACAGAACCGGGGAAGTTTGGCATTCAGCAGACTTGCAAAGAGGTCTATGTCCGGGGTTCCCCAAGTTTGAAAAATTTGGGCCACCTGGTCTGCATGGAGAGACCATTTGTGTGGAAGCAGAACTCGACTGAGTCTGTCTGCCAAAGAGTTTTGAATGCCTGGATGATACACCGCAAGGAGATGAATCTGATGCTCTCTGGCGAGGGCCCATAGTCGCAAAGCTTCGTTGCACAGCGACAGAGAACCTGTTCCGCCCTGCTTGTTCACACAGAACATGGCTACCTGATTGTCCGTTTGAACTAGGACTGACTTGTAGCTGAGCTGGGTGTGAAATACTTGAAGAGCAAGGAAGATTGCTCTGAGCTCCAGGAGACTGATATGGAGATAGGCCTCCTGTGGAGTCCAGGTACCCTGGGTAGAGAGGCCTTGCAAGAGGGCTCCCCAACCCACCTGTGAAGTATCTGTTGTTAGAGTGGCTTGGGGTGGGGGTTGCTGAAAAGGAGACCCCACCAGAAGGTTTTTGGGTGACTGTCACCATTGGAGGGAAAAAATAAGGCAATCTGAATTTGCTATTTTGTCTGACAGGCAACCTGACGCCTGAGTCCACTGAGTGGATAAGGTCCACTGGGCTGCCCTCATATGGAGGCGAGCATAAGGAACCACATGCACGGTGGATGCCATGTGGCCTAGCAACTGTAACATTTCCCGAGCAGTGAGGTGAGGTTTTAGCATTGTTTGGGAAGCTAACTGCACAATGCGAAGGCAGCGGGGCTGTGGAAGGAAGGCCCTTGTCTGTCTGGTATCCAGAAGAGCTCCTATAAACTCTAGGGATTGAGTGGGAGCAAGGCTGGACTTTGGGAAGTTTATGACAAGCCCCAAATACTGAAGGATGCACATTGTGCGAGAAAGAGCAATCCTGGCCTCTGGCTCTGAAGGGGCTCGAATGAGCCAGTCTTATAAGTAAGGGAAGACGAATATTCCCAGGGTGCGGAGAAAGGAAGATTTCACCTTTAAAACTTACAGGCAGCTAGAGCACATGGCTCACTGTTTACATAGAAAAGGTAAACAGGGAAAGACAGGAGCTGAATTGACACGCCCAGACTCTGACGTAGTAACAAGCTCCGAGCTTAATCAAGCACACCTATTCAGGGTGAGAGCAGAGCCAAGCCCAGGGGAACAGAATTATAAAACGTCGTCATTAGCTCCCAGGAAGAGGGCCACGAGGGAAGCAAAGAAAGAAGCAGAGAAGGAAGCAAAGCCAGGAGGAGAAGCAGCAGACAAAGGCTGGAGAAGAGGCCAGAGGGCAATCTGGACAGGTAATTGCAGCTTGGACGGCAGTTGGAGCCGTGGCAGCAGAGAGAGTTGGAGTTGTGGCGGAGAAGCAGCTCAAGGAAGGAAAGACAGGAGAGAAGAGAGAGCTCCTGTAAGGCAGGCTTGGAGAGGCTCAGAAACTCCAGGGAGTTGGAGACCTGATAGAGAAACCTCTTACCGGTCTGTGAGGAAAGCCAGCAGACTTGAAGGAAGGGAGGCACGCTCTGTGACCAGGAACTTGCTGGAATGGAGAGAGCAGAGAGCCTTCAGAGTTTACACAGGTGGGAGCCCAGCACAGAAACCGTCCCTTATAACTGCCAAGAATTAGAGGAGAGCCACAGAAGAAACTCCAGTGCAACAGGTATTTTAAACCCTTGCTGTGTAGAGTTGTATAAAGGGAAAACACCTGGGTATAAAGAGGGAAGTTATTTTAAATCCCTTAGTAACCGTCTGCAAACAAACACTGCCAGCCTTGATATAGAGGATATGCAGATAGACTCTAATGTTGAGGACATAGCAGATATGTGAATGGATTGCACGCTGTGTTTGGCTGACAACATTGAGTCACTGTGTTAAAACCTGGAAGTAAGAGTGCTAAGTTAACAGCAAAGAAAAAGGAGGTATTTTTCTTTGTTCCAAGAAGCTGTTTATTTTCAGTTTGTACTTACTACGAGCACTGTATTGTTTTGGGAACCAGAGAGTGAAGAAGCACTTACCTTAATTATTGTATATAATCCTCATGCTAAACTCCTGGACACTGTTCTTATTTGTTCTGCACCGAAGTTCTGTTTGTGAGGGGAATAAATCCTTGTCACTTTGCCTTAAACACTCGGACTACAACTGCTTCTTTATCAGAGAGCTAAAAAGGGACTACAAATCCCAAGAGCCCTAGCGGTAGTCTCACTTTCTGCATAGAGAAATTATCATGGCAGACCAACCCTCTGCGCCCTAGGCGGAGGGCTGGCCACGTGGTGACAGTACGCATCCTTGAGATCTAGAGAACAAAGCCAATCCTGACTCTGAAGGTATGGCAGCAGAGTTCCTAGAGAAATCATTTTGAACTTCTCTCTGAACAGGAATTTCTTCAATTCTCTGAGGTCTAGAATGGGTCTGTGTCCTCCTGTTTTCTTCAGAATAAGGAAATAGGGGGAGTAAAACCCTGTACCCCATTGGGGAATGGGCACCTCTTCTATTGATTCTTGAGCAAGGAGCATAGTGACTTCTTGACCTAACCGGTCGTTGGGAGAGGTCTGAGAATTGAACTGTCTTACTATTGTAGGAGGGGACATGCTGAGGAAGTGAAACTTGTACCCCTCTCTTACAATAGACAGAGTCCAATTTTCTGCTGTTATCTGACCCCATATGGGGGCAAAATGACATAACCTTCCTGGGATGGAGAGTTCTGGCCCGTTTAGGGCCAGGAAGGTATAGTTCTCTAGACAGGAGTCAAAGCCCCTGTGGAGGCTGAGTCTGCTGAGCCGGTTGAGGCTTAGCTGCTTTTGGCTTCCTTTGTTGCCTAGGTTGGTGCTGCTGTCCCTTTTGGGCAGACTGACCTGAACGAAGTCCCTGCTGGGTATAGGCGGGATAAAACTTTTTCTTCTTGCTGAAGAATGGTTTCTTAGAGGATCTTTTCCTCGCAGGATCAGCTATAGATTTGGACAATCTATCCAAAGTGATATTGTCAGCATCAATCTCATTAGCTTTTTCCTGCCAATTCTTGCCAAAGAGATTCTCTCCTGTGCAAGGTATATTCCCCAGTTTGTCCTGTACCCAGATTTCCAAGTCAGATGCCTGGAGCCAGGCAATTCTACGCGCACCTATGGCAATAGCAGAGGTTCTGCTTATGCATTCAAAGCAGTCAAAGGCTGCACGATTCACAAACTTTGAAACATCCTGAGCATGTTTAACAAGAGCAAGATAATCTTGACTTTTATCATTAGGAAGGAGAGGGCTCATAAGCTCTAAGTCCTAAGTCTCCTGTGACTTCCTTAAGGAACATTCCCATATACAAGATATAGGAACTGATCCTAGCAGAGAGCATGGAAGCCTGGAAGGATCGACGTCCAAAGGCGTCAAGAGTCCTACACTCACGTCCTGGAGGATTAGATGCATGCCTTTTTGCACTCTTTATCCATCTCGTGGCTGATTCCACCACCATGGAATGGTGTGGTAATTGAGTCTTCTGAAACCCAGAACAAGGAGGAACTCGATACATGGTGTCGAGTCTTCGAGAATGAGGAGACGTGGTCAGAGGGGTTTCCCACATCCTTAACATAAGATCATGCAAGATCTCATGAATAGGTAAGGTAGATGCGTCCTTGGGAGCTTTAGGGTATAGCACAGTTACTTACCTGTAAACAGGTGATCTCTGGGAACAGCAGGAATAAGTCTTCACATATGGGTATCGTCGGTACCGACGGAGCCTGTGCGGGAATGCTCCCCAGAGTCCAGTAAGAAAGCTTGCGCGCTGCCTTCCCGCCTTTCCCAACCGCCTCTCTCCAGTTCAAGTTTTAAAGATGAGACAAAGAGAGAGAGAGGAAAGGAAAGACAGATAGAGAGATACAACTCCTAGGGGAGGTGGGTGGGTTGTGAAGACTTATTCCTGCTGTTCCCAGAGATCACCTGTTACAGGTAAGTAACTGTGCTATCTCCAGGAACAAGCAGGAATGAGTCTTCACATATGGGGACTTCCTAGCTGCAGATGCCAGGGGAAGACCCCAGGTTGTGTGTCCTTGAAAAGGACTCTACCTCCCCCCATGGATCTCTGGCATCCAACCAGGGTAGGTGGGTAGGAGTTGATTAGGAATGGAACAGGTGTTTGACAACAGCCTGACCAAACAAGGCATCCCGGCGGGAGTCTTTGTCCAAGCAATAATGGGCTGTGAAGGTATGAACCGAGGCCCAGGTGGGCGCTCAACAGATTTGGTCGATGGACACAGAGTTTAGATGAGCCATTGAGGCTGCCATGGCTCTCACATTGTGAGCTGTGACATGGCCCTCCAGAGAAAGGTTTCTACTCTGGTAGGCGAAATAAATACACTGAGCAATCCAGTTGGACAGTGTTCTTTTAGAGACTGGAAGTCCTAAATGAGAAGGATCAAAAGCAACAAAGAGTTGAGAAGACTTTCTATGTTGCTGTGTTCTTTGTAAGTAAAAAGCGAGAGCTCTCTTACAATCCAAGGTATGAAGATTCCTCTCTGCACTTGATGCATGAGGTCCTGGAAAAAAGACAGGTAAATACACCTCTTGGTTCAGATGAAAAGGTGAGACCACTTTAGGCATAAAGTGTGGATTGGTTCTGAGGACTACCTTATCATGATGAAACCTTGTATAAGGTGGATTGGCCACCAAAGCTTGCAACTCACTGATGCGGCGTGCTGAGGTGACTGCAATGATAAAAATAACCTTCCAAGAAAGAAATATCAAGGAGGTGGTGGCTAAAGGTTCAAAGGGTGGCTTCATAAGCTGGCCAAGAACCAGGTTTAAGTCCCATGCCACTGGAGGTGGTCTAATGGGAGGTTTAGTTAAAAGAAGGCCTCTCATGAATCTTGCGATAAGAGGATGAGAGGAAATAGGTTGTCCATTGAGAGGCTTGAGGGATGCTGCAATAGCACTCAAATAGACTCTTACTGAATTTGTTTTCAGACCTGCATGGGATAGATGCAGAAGATACTCTAGTAGAGAATTCAGAGGTATTGCAAGAGGGTTTAGACCCTTCCCTGAACACCAAATGGCAAATCTTTTCCATTTGAAAGCATAGGAACGTCTAGTAGAAGGCTTTCTAGAGGCATGAATAACATCTCTGACTTGCTGGGAGAGATGAAAATCTTGAAGGTCTAGGCCCTCAGCAACCAAGCCCTGAGATGGAGAGACTGGGGGTTTGGGTGCCACAACGTTCCTTCTTCCTGGGATAGAAGGTCTAGAGCAGAGCCCAAGTCCAGGGAGGGAGCTTGAGATAGATGCAGAAGTAGAGGGTACCACACGTGGCATGGCCAATGTGGTGCTATGAGGATCATGGTCCCTTGATCTCTCTGAAGCTTGAATTCAAGAAAGCATGGGACCAACACAGAGGATCTCTAAAGGCAAAAAGTGGACTGTTGTAGTTGTTATGGAAGGACAGACTAGATAGGCCATGTGGTCTTTTTCTGTCGTCATATTTCTATGTTTCTATGTTTCTAGTGGATCCGTGGAATAGTCTCCCAGTGGAGGTGGTAGAGATGAGGACAGTAACTGAATTCAAAAAAGCATGGGACCAACACAGAGGATCTCTAAAGGTAGAAAGTGGACTGTTGTAGTTGTTGTTATGGAAGGACAGACTAGATGGGCCTTGTGGTCTTTTTCTGTCATCATGTTTCTATGTTTCTAGTGTCTTGGGAATTAGGGGAATTGGTGGAAAGGCATAAAGGAAGTCTTGACCCCAGTGAAGGAGGAAGGCATCCTTGGCCTGAACTCCCTGACACGGATTTCTGCAACAGAACCGGGGAAGTTTGGCATTCCACGGACTTGCAAAGAGGTCTATGTCCGGGGTTCCCCAAATTCGAAAGATCCTGGCTACCTGGTCCATGTGTAGGGACCACTCGTGTGGAAGCAAAACTCGACTGAGTCTGTCCGCCCAAGAGTTTTGAACGCCTGGAAGATATACTGCCAGAAGATGGATGTGATGCTCTCTGGTGAAGGCCCGCCAGTCCCTCCCATATGTTTACATAGAACATGGCTACTTTGTTGTCCGTATGGATGAGGACTGTCCTGTAGCTGAGCAGGGAATGGAACACTCTGAGAGCTAAGAAAATTGCTCTGAGTTCCAAGAGATTGATATGCAGAGAAGGCTCCTGTGGAGACCAGATGCCCTGGGTGGAGAGATCTTGCAGATGAGCTCCCCAACCCCTTGGAGAAGCATCTGTTGTGAGAGTTGCTTGGGGTAGCGGTTGCTGAAAAGGGGACCCCAGCAACAGGTTTTGAGAGGACTTCCACCACTGGAGAGACCAAAAAAGGCGACTGGAGTTTGCTATTTTGTCTGACAGGCAACCTGATGCCTGAGTCCATTGGGTGGATAAAGTCCATTGAGCTGCCCTCATGTGAAGGCGAGCATATGGAACCACATGTACGGTGGATGCCATGTGACCTAATAGTTGTAACATCTTTCGAGCAGTTAACTGGGACTTTAACTGAATCTGGGAGGCTAACTGCACCAGACGTAGGCAACGGGCCTGAGGAAGATAGGCCCTTGCAGTTGTGGTATCCAGCAAGGCACCTATGAACTCCAGAGACTGAGTAGGGGTGAGATTGGATTTTGGGATGTTTATTACTAGTCCCAAATACTGAAGGATACGCATTGTGCAGGTTAGACAAGTCTGGGCCTCTGACTGGGATGGGGCTCGAATGAGCCAGTCGTCCAGATATGGGAATACGAATATTCCTAGAGTGCGGAGAAATGCAGCTACTACTGCCATGCATTTCGTGAACACTCTTGGTGCAGAGGCCAGACCGAAAGGAAGCACCCTGTATTGGTAGTGCTTTCCTTGAAAAAGGAACTGAAGGAACCTTCTGTGTGTTGGATGGATGAGGACATGGGTGTACGTATCCTGGAGATCTAGAGAACAAAGTCAGTCCTGACTGTGAAGGTATGGAAGCAGAGCCCCTAGAGAAAACATTTTGAATTTCTCCTTGAATAGAAACTTGTTCAATTCTCTGAGATCTAATATGGGTCTGTAGCCCCCTGTTTTCTTTGGGATAAGAAAATAAGAGGAGTAGAACCCTGAGCCTTGTTGAAGAAGAGGTACTTCTTCTACTGCCCCTTGGGCAAGAAGGGTAGCAATCTCCTGACCTAGAAGGTTGAGGAGAGATGTTGGAGAATTGAACTGTTTCACCATGGTGTGAGGAGGAAGACTCAAGAAATGAAGCTTGTAGCCTTCCTTTATGATGGAGAGGGTCCATTGCTCTGCTGTGATTTGCTCCCATCTGGGAGCAAAGTAAGTCAACCTTCCTGGAATGGTGAGGAGCTCTGGTTTTTCCAGAGCTGGAAAGGCTAAGTTCTCTAGTTGCAAGTCAAAGGCCCTGAGGAGGTTGAGGCTGCCGGGCTGTGGTAGGCCTGGCAGCCTTTGACTTGGCCTGTTTAGGTGGTTGCTGACGCTTTGCAGCAAAACGACCTGCAGAAGATGTCTGCCCATGAGCAGGATAATATCTTCCCTTTTTGGAAAAAGATGTCTTTTTAAACAATCTTTTCTTAACAAGGGCAGAGGTAGACTTTGAAAGTCGATCCAAAGCAGAGTTCTCAGCATCCATCTGAGTAGCCTTTGCTTGCCAATCCCTGCCAAACAGGTTTTCACCTGTACAAGGAAGTTTTCCCAACTCATCTTGGACCCAGAGTTCCAAATCAGAGGCTTGTAACCAAGCAATTCTGCGTGCACCTATGGCAATAGCCGTGACTCTGCTTACACACTCAAAAGAGTCAAAGGCTGCACGGTTGGAGAATTTGGAAACATCTTGGGTATGTTTGAGCCAAGTGAGAAATTCCTGCCTTTTATCTTTTGAAATAAAAGGAGCTAAAGTCTGCAGATGATCTGTGACTTTTTTTAGAAACATCCCCATATAGAGACTATAGGAGTTGATTCTGGCAGCAAGCATATTGGCCTGGAAAATCCTTCGGCCAAAAGCATCTAGAGTCCTACATTCACGTCCTGGAGGGTTAGATGAGTGTCTCTTTGCACTCTTTATTTTCTTCATAGCTGACTCAACCACAATAGCGTGGTGAGGAAGCTGAGTCTTATGAAAACCAGGACAGGGAGGGACATGGTACATGGTGTCCAACCTACGAGAATGAGGAGAGGTGGTGAGAGGAGTCTTCCACATGCCCAACATGAGATCATAAAGAATCTCATGAATAGGTAAGGTAGCTGCTTCCTTAGGAGCCCTAGGATATTGCAAAATATCTAATTGCTTGGCTCTAGGCTCTGACTCAGAGGCCACTGTAATAGAGAGGCCTCTAGCCACTTCCCTAATGAAGTCTTGAAAAGACAAGTCCTCTGGAGGAGACATTCTTTGTTTTGGAGAAGCAGACTCCTGAGGAAGTAGTACCGGTGCATCGACACAAGCCTCCGACTCATCAGAGTCTTCGGAGGAATCAAAGTATTGCCTGTCTGGATGCTCCTGTAAAGCCCGATAGGCGTACCGAGTGGGATCGACATCGGGAGTAAGCGGTACCGGTTCGGTACCAATGGGCATCATAGGACAGGGTACCGTTGCAGTCGACATCGAAGCTGATGTTGATGCAATCTGTACCGGCACCGGGAACGGTGCCGATGCCGGAGTCGGTACCGGCAACGGGGATTGTTGCGGTACCGAAGGCGTCAAAGCCTGCATGAACGCCGTAAGGGTGCGCTGCATGGATAGAATTTTCTGATCCATCGACGCCACCAAAGTCTGGATGTCGGTACCAGTGGAGGCCACCGGTACCCCAGAACACGGCAACAGGTGATTGGTCGAGGCCAAGCCATCGATGTCAACCTGTGACCCGATAGATAATGCTTTGGAAGACGCAACTTCCCGCCGGGGTAATTTTGCCGGAGCGGAATCCTCGAGGACAAGCCCGGAGGCATCTCGATGCTTAGAAGGAGATTTGCCCTTCGAGGACCGGCTAGATTTATGTTTCGTTACGTGAGATCCATGGGAGGAAGAAGAAGCCCTGGAAGACATCGATGCCACTGAGGCTGCATCAGAGGGAAACAGGGTACTGAGCTTGGCTGCTCGGTTCTGCCGACCTCTTTTAGACATCATGGTGCAGCACACACAATCCCTGATGGAATGGTCAGGACCCAAACATTTTAGACAACAATCATGGGTGTCGGTGACAGAAATAGTATCGCCACATTTTGTGCACTTTTTAAACCCGGAAGCGGGCTTCTCCATGAGGAGAAAATATTTAGGCCTAAGGCCCAAACTGAAAATGCACAGTTGAAGAAATAAACGTTTTTTGTTTTTTTTTTTGAAGAAAGAAAGAAAAGAAAAGACTGGCGGTACCAGTCTGACGTCGAAGGCAGACGCGAGACAGAAAAATAAAGAAAAAAATAAAGAACTTCTTCTGCGGTGACAGGAACACGATCTGCTGGCTCCGCGGAAAAGAAGAACTGGAGAGAGGCGTTTGGGAAAGGCGGGAAGGCAGCGCGCAGGCGCTGTGGGATGCTCCCAAAAGCTTTCTTACTGGACGCTGGGGAGCATTCCCGCGCAGGCTCCGTCGGTACCGACGATACCCATATGTGAAGACTCATTCCTGCTTGTTCCTGGAGATTGTAGGATTTCTAATTCCTTTGCCCTAGGCTCTTTTTCAGGAGCCACTGTGATAGAAAGACCTCAGGCCACATCTTGGATAAAATGCTGAAAGGACATATCCTCTGGTGGAGACATCCTACGCTGAGGAGAAGAGGAATCCTCGGGAAGAAGTACTCTGGTATCGGCAGAGCATTCAGAGTCTTCAGACTCATCTGAGGATTCGAGGTATCTTCAATCCGGGTGATCGTGCAAGGCACGATACCGGTACCGACTCATCGATTCCGGATAGAGACGCATGACTCGGTCCCGGTAGAATACCTGCCGATGCAGTCAGTGCCGGTACCGGTTGAATTGTCTGAAGCAGTTTCAGGGGCATCGAGGCCGTGAGAAGAGCCGCCAGACTGTGTTCAATAGCCAAGAATCTCTGGTCTATCGACGCTGCTGATGCTTCGGTTTCGGTGCCGGATAAAGTGGCCAGAACCCCAGAGCATGGCACCAGTAGTTCTGCCGAGGTTGAAGCCTTGAGAACATCCTGGAGCCCCATTAGTGCTTTGGAAGCTGAAGCCTCCTGCCGGGGCAATTTTGCTGGTGAAAGTCCCTCAAGGGCAACGCCAGAGGCATCTCGATGTTTAATAGATCTACCCTTTGAGGACCAGCTAGATTTATGTTTAGTTATCTGAGAACCATGGGAGGAAGATGAAGCCCTGGAGGACGTCGATGCCACGGAGGCTGCATCAGAGGGAAAAAGGGTGCTAAGCTTAGCAGATCGGTTTTGCCGGCCCCTTTTTGACATCATCCCACAGGCAACACACTCTGAAATAGAGTGGTCAGGACCTAAACATTTGAGGCACCACTCATGGGTGTCGGTGACAGAGATGGTACCACCACATTTAGAACACTTTTTAAAACCCGAAGCAGGTTTTTTCATGTTGAGTAAAAAAACTGGGCCTAATGCCCAAAATGGTGCGTGGCACCCGAGAAGAAAATTACTGGATTAAGACTCCAGAAACAAAGTTGTTTTTTTTCTAGAAAAGCGAAAAGAAGAACCGGTGGTACCAGTATAGCGTCGAGGGAAGGCAGACGCGACCACAAAAAAGTAGTATAAGAAGGGAATTTTCTACGGTGACAGGATGTGTGACCTGTCGGCTCCGCGGAAAACAAAGAACTGGAGAGGGACAGTTGGGAAAGGCGGGAAGGCAGCACGCAGGCGCTGTGGGATGCTCCCAAAAGCTTTCCTATTGGACGCTGGGGAGCGTTCCTGTGCAGGCTCCGTCGGTACCAACGATACCCATATGTGAAGACTACATTCCTGCTTGTTCCTGGAGATACAGGCATTGTAGAGGCTTAAACCTTTTTTTTTTAAACAAAAATCAAGGTAGGCTTAGGGAAACAGAAGAGTTTTCAAAGAAAAGGGATTTTGAAACTCCCTGTGCCTTCAAAGCATGTGAAATGCTTTGAAATGGCTGCCCAGAGCTGCTCCCGCCAAAAAAACACTGAAGAGAAATCTCTCCCAATTTTCAAAATGGCCGCCGGCACAGAAAAACTGCAAAATAAAAGTTTCCTAAGCTCTAAAAACCTCAAAAACGCAGTGAAATTGCTGGGGGAGAGGAGTGCTGTCAAAAATTGAAGAAACACAGACCCAGTGATCCTCGTGCTGTTAAAAAAATGGAAGTAAGAAAATCGCTGCGTGGTAAGCCAAGCAGGTACTCCCTGTGCTGCAGAGAAGCAGAGGCTTGCAGGAAAATGCTTTAAAGATGCTGTAAAAATTATAACTGTGACTGGATGGCAAAAAAATTGATAGATTGATCCACCCCCAGCTACAAAGGCTCTGTGGCAGAGGCAAGGAGCTGATTATAATGGGGAGCTCCACTGATCTAAGGATCAGGAGCACAGACCCTGCTGTATTGTCACTAACTATAGTTTAAAAACAATACAGCTATAAGAGAGGAGACCAGGGAAACTCAGAGAAATACCTCGTGTGCTCTGAGTACATCCAGGTAAGAGACAAGATTGTTTAACATCTTCATCTGCTGGAGACAGAAAAAATACTGACTAGGACCACTAGAGGTACACCTATAGCAACCAGAGCCTGACCAATCACAGCTCTGGAGTTTTTTCTCTGTCCCCAACATCTGCTGGCAGGGGGACATAACCCGCTTGTCTGGACTGGTCTAGCAGTATGAACTGGAAAGTGGACTTTAAATAGCTGGTGAGAAGCTATTCTTACAGAAAACCTTGAGCCATAGAAGATTATTTTCTAAATTGTCTAGGAGCTTCCAGAGAGGACCAGAGGAGTATTTTAGCGATATCCGCACTTCGGCTTTTTTCAAGGCTGATTTAATCATTACTGAACCATGGAAAAGTTGTTATTTATTAAACTCGGGTATAGGCTAGACTTTAAGGTCTAACTTTTTTTTTGGTTAATAAATTATGTATCTGTATGTAGATATATTATATATATATATGTTGCCCAGACACCAGATCCTGCAATATGCCATCCTGCTAATTTTGAGGTAGTCTGCAATCGAAGGATAGAATTTTACTTACCAGATAATGTCCTTTCCTTGAGTCCTGCTAGACCAGTCCAGCCCCCCCCCCCCCCCCAAAGGTGGAGTAGAGAAAACATTCCACAGGCTTCTTTTGACATCACCATGCCATTATCAGCCTCAGTCTCTATGGGCATGATTCAGTATCTGACATAAGCAACTTCTGGAATGTTTTCTCTGTCTCCACATTTGTTGGTAGAGGGGCACAACCTACTTGTCTGGACTGGTCTAGCAGGACAATGTGGAACCGCTATTATATAATTTGTCACTTTGGAAAACTTGAGCAAGTAAGAGAGACATCTCATCTCGGCTTAGTATCCAGTTGCAATAGGATATTTCTTTTGCATGTCTGCAGTTTTGAGATGATCTCACATGGTGAGGAGTTGCTCATAGGAGGCGAAATTAGATTGGATAGTATGTCAGTTGATAAGCCGTTCCTATTAGGGGAGGAGTCACATATTTGCAACCTCTGATCTGCAAAATCTTCCAGAACAGTCTGGGATTGTAAAGGAAAGAAGTTGAAGGAGACAAGAAATGGTTTATTGTGATTCATAATCCAATAAAGATAAAAGGAAATTTACTGGATCCTGGCAAGATTGTGTTTCTCTGTGCTGGAGTAATATTGGTAGACCTAGAAGACTGTGGTGCAGATTGAGCTTGATCTAGATAAGCAACTCCTGGTATATCCTTTCAGTAGTATTTTCTAAAATATTTTTTTGTAAAAAGAGTGCAGCTGTTATGGCAGAGTCAATGACACTGAAGGACGACTCACCTACCACCTGACCAAAACTGAAGTGGAGGTCAAAACTTTATAGTCGCAAAATGAACCACTGACTCTCGTGAAGCAATGAGATGTTAGCAGAAAAATTGCAATGGAGAATGACAAGGTTTGTGACTGGTCTGTGGCAATCTCTGCACTGAGGTATCCATAGTGCAGATGCATAATCTGAGTGGCTTCTTGTGGACTCTGGCTTAAAAAGGAGCACAGAACCTTTCTTTGTATAACAATATGCTTTTTCAGCATAGGATATCCAGCTCAAGAGGAAACCTTTCTGTTCAGTGCTTTGCTATGGTTGCTGTTCTCTGTGCAGAGATGGAACTTAAAGATGTCACTGGAAGTGTGTGTATCAGTGCCAAGGTATTCTGCATGGATGGTCACGGAGTCTCAGCCGAGACATGCTCTTGTTCCAAAGAGGATTAAGCAAAGCACCATATCTGAGCTTTTGGATACATTCATCCACAGTCATAGCAATCTTCTTGTTGATGAGAAGGCACCAGAAAGATGAGACACCTTTTGTGATCATGTGTGGCCATTTTTCTTTTGCATGTCAAACTGGCACTAAAGCCTGGTTTGGCCTGCACTATGGCTTCATGCTGAAGCAACAGCAGTTGTAGGATCAAAGCAAATAGTTCATTTAAACATTAGAGAAAAATAAAAAATTAAGATTAAGATGAAAAAAAACACATCAATAGAACAAGATAACAGAATCTTTGGAACAACTGTGCGTGAAAGCATTGTTTTCACATCTGTTTGGCAGAGCAGGAAAAAAAATTGAGGAGAATGAAGGGACAGAGTAGTTACTCACCTGTAACAGGTGTTCTCCAAGAGCAGCAGAAATCAGACCTCACATATGGGTGACGTCGGCGCCGACGGAGCCCCCCGTGTGGAGCATTTCCCCAGCTTTCAAAGAAAGCCTTTGGGAATGCAGCGCGCCTGCGCGGTCCCCTTCCCACCCAAGGGTGCCATCTTGCTCAGTCAGATGACATAGCTAAAAGACAGCAAAAAATCAAAATGAATGATATGACTGCAACTCCAGGGGAGGAGGGAGGGTCGTGAGGACTGATTCCTGCTGCTCCTGGAGAAAGCATAGTTACTTACCTGTAACAGGTGATCTCTGGGAACAGCAGGAATTAGTCCTCACATATGGGTACGTCGGTACCGACGGAGCCTGCGCGGGAATGCTCCCCAGCTTCCCAGAATGAAAGCTTTTGGGGCATCCCACGGCGCATGCGCGCTGCCTTCCCGCCTTTCCTACCAACTCCCCTCAGTTCAAGTTTAAAGCTGAGACAATAGAGAGAGAGTAAATGAAAGACAAAGAGAGAGAGATACAACTCCTAGGGGAGGTGGGTGGGTTGTGAGGACTAATTCCTGCTGTTCCCAGAGATCACCTGTTACAGGTAAGTAACTGTGCTATCTCCAGGAACAAGCAGGAATAAGTCCTCACATATGGGGACTCCCTAGCTAAGATGCCTGGGAGATCCCCAAGGACATGAGACCCTGAAGGGTTCCTCGTCTTCCAATGGATCTCAGGCATCCATTCAGGGAAGGAGGGCAGGAGTTGTTCAAGAATGGAACAGGTGTCTGAGGACAGCCTGACCAAAAAAGGCATCCCGGTGGGAGTCCTTGTCCAAACAGTAATGGGCTGTGAAGGTATGAACCGAGGCCCAGGTGGCTGCTCGACAGATCTGATCGATGGACACAGAATGAAGATGAGCCATAGAGGTGGCCATGGCCCTCACATTGTGAGCTGTGACATGGCCCTCCAGAGAAAGGTTCTTACTCTGGTAAACAAAAGAAATACACTGAGCAATCCAATTGGACAGTGTTCTTTTAGAGACTGGAAGTCCTAGATGAGAAGGATCAAAAGCAACAAAAAGCTGGGAAGACTTTCTATGTTGCTGTGTCCTGTGTAAGTAAAAAGCAAGAGCTCTTTTACAATCTAGAGTATGAAGGTTCCTCTCTGCAGTGGATGCATGAGGAGCTGGAAAAAAGACAGGTAAATATACCTCTTGATTAAGATGAAAAGGTGAGACCACTTTAGGCATAAAGTGAGGATTTGTCCTAAGGACTACCTTATCATGATGGAACCTTGTATAAGGTGGATTAGCCACTAAGGCCTGCAGTTCACTGATGCGGCGAGCAGAAGTGATTGCAATAAGGAAAATAACCTTCCACGAAAGAAATTTCAAGGAGGTAGTGGCTAAGGGTTCAAAAGGTGGCTTCATAAGCTGACCAAGAACCAAATTTAAATCCCATGCCACCGGAGGAGGTTGAATGGGAGGTTTAGTTAAGGTTAGGCCTCTCATGAATCTTGCAATAAGAGGATGAGAGGAAACAGGTTGTCCATTGATAGGCTTAAGGGATGCTGCAATAGCACTTAAATGGACCCTTACTGAATTTGTCTTAAGGCCTGCATTGGAAAGATGCAGGAGATATTCTAATAGAGAATTCAGAGGAAGTGCCAGAGGGTCATGACCCTTTTGAGCACACCAAATGGAAAATATCTTCCATTTAAAAGCATAGGAACGCCTAGTGGCCTTCACTTGCTGCGAAAGATTGAAGTCTTGAAGGTCTAGGCCTTCAGTAACCAAGCTCTGAGGTGAAGGGACTTGGGGTTTGGATGCCACAAAGTCCCCTCCTCCTGAGACAGAAGGTCTGGAGCAGCTCCCAAGTCCAGGGAGGGGGCTTGGGAGAGATGCAGAAGTAGAGGGTACCACACTTGGCGTGGCCAGCGTGGAGCTATGAGGATCATAGATCCTTGATCCCTCTGAAGTTTGAACAGAGTCTTGGGGATCAAAGGAATGGGTGGAAAGGCATACAGGAAGTCCTGACCCCAATGAAGGAGGAAGGCATCCTTGGCCTGAACTCCCTGACACGGAATTCTGGAACAGAACCGGGGAAGTTTGGCATTCCAAGGACTTGCAAATAGGTCTATGTCCGGGGTACCCCATTCCTGAAAGATTCTGAGTACCTGATCCATGTGCAGGGACCATTCGTGTGGAAGCAGAACTCGGCTGAGTCTGTCTGCCCAAGAGTTTTGAATTCCTGGGAGGTATACTGCCAGGAGATGGATTTGATGCTCTCTGGCGAAGGCCCATAATCTTAAAGCTTTGTTGCAAAGCAACAGAGAGCCAGTTCCTCCTTGCTTGTTTATGTAAAACATGGCTACCTGATTGTCTGTTTGAATGAGGACTGTCTGGTAGCTGAGGAGGGTATGAAAGACCTTGAGAGCTAGGTACACTGCTTGAAGTTCCAAGAGGTTGATATGAAGGGAGGTATCCTGTGGGGACCAAGTGCCTTGGGTGGATAGGTCCTGAAGATGAGCTCCCCAACCTGTTTGGGAGGCATCTGTTGTGAGGATTGCTTGGGGCAGCAAAGGCTGGAAGGGGGACCCCAGCAACAGATTTTGAGTGGATATCCACCATTGGAGAGACCAAAAGAGACGTTTGGAGTTTGCTATTTGGTCTGAGAGAGCTCCTGAAGCTTGAGTTCACTGGGTGGACAAAGTCCATTGAGCTGCTCTCATGGGTAGACGAGCATAGGGCACCACATGTACTGTGGAAGCCATGTGGCCTAGTAGTTGTAGCATCTCCCGGGCAGTTAAGTGGTCCTTCGACTGAATCTGGGAGGCTAACTGCACTAGACGTTGGCAACGAGCCTGGGGAAGATAGGCTCTTGCAGTAGTGGTGTTCAACCAGGCCCCTATGAATTCGAGGGACTGAGTAGGGGTGAGCTGAGACTATGGGAAGTTTACCACAAGTCCCAGATACTGCAGAATGCACCTGGTGGTGTTCAGGGAAATTTGGGCTTCTGGCTGGGATGGAGCTCGGATGAGCCAGTCGTCCAGATATGGGAAGACAAAGATTCCCAGAGTGCGCAGAAATGCAGCAACTATTGCCATGCATTTGGTGAACACTCTTGGAGCAGAGGCCAGACCGAAAGGAAGGACTCTGTATTGGTAATGTTTTCCCTGGAACAGAAAACGTAGAAATTTTCTGTGGGATGGATGGATGAGTATATGAGTGTACCCATCCTTGAGATCTAGAGAACAGAGCCAATCCTGACTGTAGGTATGGAAGGAGAGTGCCTAAAGAGAGCATCTTGAACTTCTCCTTGTATAGAAACGTGTTCAATTCTCAGAGATCTAGAATAGGTCTGTATCCCCCTGTTTTCTTTGGAATGAGAAAGTAGGGGGAGTAAAAACCTGACCACTGTTGAAGAAGAGGAACTTCTTCTATGGCCCTCTGGGCCAGAAGAGAGGTTACCTCCTGATCCAGAAGGTCGAGGAGAGATGTGGGAGAATTGAAATGTCTCACCATGGTGTAGGGAGGAAGGTCTGAGAAATGAAGTTTGTAGCCCTCTCTGATAATGGAGAGGGTCCACTGCTCTGATGTGATTTGCTCCCATCTGGGAGCAAAATGAGCTAACCTTCCTGGAATGGTGAGAGGTTCTGGCTGTTGTAGAGCCAGAAAGGTTAAGTTCTCTAGTATCACGTCAAAACCCCTGAGGGGCTTGGGACTGCTGGGTTGCAGCAGCCCCTGCAGGTTTAGGCCTGGCCTGTTTGGGTTGCTGACGCTTAGTAGCAAAGCGACCTGCAGAAGACTGTTGACCAGAAGTGGAAGGAAATCTGCCCTACTTGTAAAAATACTTTTTAAAAGATTTTTTCATGGCCGGAGTGGAGGTAGACTTAGAAAGTCTATCAAGAGCAGCATTTTCTGCATCCATTTGAGTGACTTTAATTTGCCACTCCTTGCCAAATAGGTTTTCACCTGTACAGGGCAGATTTCCTAAACCATCTTGAACCCAGGGTTCTAGATCAGAAGCCTGGAGCCAAGCAATTCTACGAGCAGCTATAGCAATGCCTGAGGCTCTGCTGGCACCTTCAAAGGAATCAAAGGCTGCCCTGTTGGAAAACTTTGAAATGTCTTGAGTATGCTTGAGCCAAAGAAGGAATTCATCCCTTTTATCTTCTGGAATAAAAGGGAGAAAGTTGTGCAGCTTTTCTGTAACCTCCTTCAGAAACATACCCATATAAAGGCTGTATGAATTGATTCTGGCAATAAGCATGCTAGCTTGGAAGATCTTTCTACCAAAAGCATCCAAGGTCCTGCATTCTCTTCCTGGAGGAGTAGAAGAGTGTCTTTTGGTACTCTTTATTCTCTTCATAGCTGACTGCACCACAATAGAGTGGTGAGGAAGCTGAGTTTTTTGAAATCCAGGAGAAGGAGGGACACGGTACAGTGTCCAATCTACGAGAATGAGGAGAAAGGGTGAGAGGAGTCTCCTACAAGTCAATCAAATGTTCTTGAAGAATTTCATGAATGGGCAAGGTGACTGCCTCTTTGGGAACCTTAGAGTATCCCAAAATATCTAATTTTTTTGCTCTAGGTTCTTTTTTAGAGGTTACTGAAATAGAGAGTCCTTTAGCTACTTCAATGATGAAGTCTTGAAAGGACAAATCCTCTGGAGGAGACATTCTCCTCTTTGGAGAAGAGGGCTCCTCAGGAAGAGTAAGAGATACTTCAGGAGAGTCATCTGATGAATCGGAATCATCAGAAGACTCGAAGTATCGTCTGTTGGCTTCCAGGGATCGATAAGCGTATCGACCGGTATCCACATCGGGCGTACCCGGAACCGGATCGGTATCGAGAAAAGCCCCGGAACCGGGAACCGGAACCGGTATCCTGGTCGATGTGGATGCCCTGGGTACCGGTATCGGTTGTGGTACCGGAACCGGAGTCGGTACCGCTTGCTGCGGTACCATGGGCGTCGCAGCCTTAATAAAAGCCATTATGGCCTGCTGCATGGATTGAACAGTATGATCCATAGACGCCACGACTGCCTGGATGTCGGTACCGGAAGGGTGTGCCGGTACCCCAGAGCAGTCCAACAGGTGATCGGTCGAGGCCGTGCCATCGATGTCAACCTGTAACCCCATAGGAAGAGCTTTGGAAGCCGGAGCTTCCCGCCGGGGTTGTTTGGCTGGGGCAGGGTCCTCAGGATCAAGCCCAGGGGCATCTCGATACTTAGAGGGAGATTTGCCCTTTGAGGACCTGCTGGAAGAATGTTTGGTTACCTGAGATCCATCAGGAGAGGAAGACCTGGATGATGTCGATGCTGGAGTATCTGTGGAAAACAGCATATGAAACTTGGCTGCTCGGTTCTGTAAGCCTCGTTTAGACATCAGAGAGCAGGACTGGCAATCCGGGATGGAGTGGTCAGGCCCCAAACATTTAAGACACCATTCATGGGTGTCGATAACTGAGATGGTACTGCTACACTTGGTGCATTTTTTAAAACCAGAGGCTGGTTTCTCCATGAGGGAGAATTTTCTCTAGGCCTTGAGGCCTAAAGAGGAAAATACACCAAGTGGGGAAAAGAAGATTTTTTTTTTTTTTTAAAGAAAAGTAAAGAAAAAAGACCGGCGGTACCGGTCCGGAGTCGGGGAAGGCAGACACGCGACCAAAGAAACAAATTAAAATAAGAACTTCTTCAGCGGTGACAGGAACACGACCTGCTGGCTCCGCGGAAAAGAAGAACTGAGGGGAGTTGGTAGGAAAGGCGGGAAGGCAGCGCGCATGCGCTGTGGGATGCCCCAAAAGCTTTCATTCTGGGAAGCTGGGGAGCATTCCCGCGCAGGCTCCGTCGGTACCGACGTACCCATATGTGAGGACTTATTCCTGCTTGTTCCTGGAGATCATTTGTTACAGGTGAGTAACTATTCTTTCTCCAGGACCAAGCAGGAAGTCAGTCCTCACATATGGGACTCCCCAGCTCTAGGCTACCGGGAACCCAAAGCTGAAAAAATGGCTCTCTCTCAAGAGCCTCAGCATCCGTGATAAGAATATCCTCTGAGAACGCCCCCGTACGGTAGCCCAACACAAGGGCCAGAGGGTAGGAGTTGCCTAAACCTCAAAGAGATTACGGAGTACCGCCTGTCCAAAAGCACTGTCCCTACGGGACTCTCTCCAGGCAGTAATGGGATGCAAAAGTCTGGCTTGAAAACCAAGTAGCGGCCCGGCAGATGTCTACCAACGGAACAGAGCGGAGATGAGCCACTGACGCGGCTTTCGCCCTGACACGGTGGGCCGTGACTCGACCCTGCAAGGGAAGGTTGGTTGCCTTATATGCCCAGGTGATTCAATCTGCTACCCAAGTGGACATTGTACGCTTGGAGACAGGTAACCCCATCTTATTAGGGTAAAAGGAGACGAAGAGCTGAGTAGCCCTTCGATGCCCCCGTGTACATTCTATGTAAAAAGACAATGCCCTCTTACAGTCTAAGGTATACAAGACTGTTTCAGCACGGCTGGCATGAGGCCTGGGAAAAAAGGTCGGAAGAACCACCTCCTGATTGAGATGGAAAGAGGAGATCACTTTTGGAAGGAACTTGGGAAGGGTCCAGAGGAACACCCTGTTCCTATAGAACTGCGTGTACAGTCTATCAGAAACCAGAGCTTGTAGTTCACTCACACGTCTGGCCGAGGTAAGAGCCACCAGGAAGAGCGCTTTCCAAGAGAGGAAGCGCAAATGGCAAGTAGCCATCGGCTCAAACGGTGGGCGAGTAAGTTGCTGCAAGACCACGTTCAAATCCCACTCATTCACCGGTGGACGAACCGGAGGCTTGAGAAGAAGCAGACCTCTGAGAAATCGGGACACCAAGGGGTGAACCGACAAAGACTGTCCTTCCACCGGTGAGTGGTGCGCAGACAAAGCACTGAGGTGGACCCAAACAGAGTTAGACTTAAGGCCTAGGTCTGAAAGGTGAAGTAGATACTACAGTACTACTGGCACAAGGCAAGAGAAAGGGTCTTCATTGCCCTGAGCACACCGTACGGTAAACCTACGCCACTTGAGAGCATAGGATTCTCTGAGGCCAATACCACCTCCTCAACCTCCTTAGCTAGGAGTAAGGGAGCTAGAACTACCCTTTCAGCAGCCAGGCCATCAAATTGAGGGACCTGAGATTGGGGTGCAGAAGGGAACCCTGATCCTGAGACAGGAGATCGTGTTGCAACCCCAGAGGGAACAGAGTTTCCAACGCCAACTGCAGCAGAAGTGGAAACCACGGCTGCCTCGGCAATCTGGGGGCTACCAGAATCACCGAGGCCTTGTCCCGGAGGATCTTGAATAGAGTTCGGGCCACCAGAGGCGTGGGAGGAAACGCATACAGGAGGCCCGTAGACCAAGAGATCAGAAAAGCATCTGCTGCCATCCTCAAGGGATGCGGCTGTCTGGAGCACAACCTGGGCAGCTGACGGTTCAGTGGACTGGCAAAGAGATCGATGGATGGAAGTCCCCAGCGGAGTAAGATCTGCTGGTGCACCACTGGATTCAACTGCCATTCATGAGGCTGGAGAATCCTCCTTAGCTTGTCTGCTAGGAAGTTTTCTTGACCAGGTAGATAAACCGCTTTGAGAAACATACCCTGCCTGACCGCAACGTAGCAAAGGGCCAGAGCCTCCTGGCACAGGAGTTTGGACCCTGTGCCCCCTTGTTTGTTCACATAGAACATTGCAACCTGATTGTCCATCTGAACTAGGACAGACTGGTGAGAGAGGACATGAGAAAATGTTTGCAGAGCTAAGTGGATTGCTCACAGCTCCAAAAGATTGATTTGCTGTGTGGCCTCTCTTTAGGAGACCACAGGCCCTGAGTGCACGTGCCCTGGCAATGTGCACCCCAGCCCTTTAAGGAATCATCAGTCGTCAGCACCCTTGTGTGTGCTGGAGCCTGAAAAGGTACCCCCCTGAGAAGGTTTGGGAAATGTAGCCACCACTGTAAGGAGTCCAAAAGTGGTTTGGACACCTTTACTCTGTCTCGGAGGTCGCCTGTGGCCTGCGTCCACTGATCTCTGAGGCACCATTGAGTAGCCCGCATGTGCAGACGGGCATTCGGAGTCACATGTACAGTTGATGCCATGTGGCCCAGGAGCCGCAGGTAGCGCCAGACGGAAACATGAGAATTGTTTTGGAACTGGTTGGCCAAGTCCATTAGTCTGTGGGCCCTGTCTTCAGGCAAGTAAACTCTTGCCTGAAGGGTGTCTAATCTTGCCCCTATAAACTCTAGGTTCTGAGAGGGGAGCAAAGTGGACTTTGCGTAGTTTATGACAAAGCCCAGATGCTGAAGAAGAGAGACAGTGAGAAGAGTGGCTTGTCGGGCCTCCTGTAGAAATTGGCCCCTGATGAGCCAGTCGTCCAGGTATAGGAAGACAAAAATTCCCTGATTCCTGAGATAAGCCGCCACCACTGCCAGGCTTTTGGTGAATACCCTGGGGGCAGAGGTTAGTACCCTGCACGGAAAATGGTTTCCTCCCACCACAAATCTGAGATATTGTCTGTGCTCTGGATGAATGAGGATGTGAGTATAAGCATCCTTTAGGTCTAAGGAGCATAGCCAGTCTCCCTGCTGGCGGTAGGGCAGCAGTATCCCAAAGGTAAGCATCTTGAACTTTTCCCTCTAAAGAAACCTGTTTAGGTTTCGCAAGTCTAGAATAGGCCGGAGGCCTCCTGTCCTTTTTGGTACCAGGAAGTACCTGGAGTAGAAGCCTTGCCCTTTCAGGTGGTGAGGCACCGGTTCAACCGCCTGTTCCTTTAGAAGACTTGCCAACTCCTGAAGGAGGAGGTTCCTGTGTAGAGGGAGTCTTGGAGGCTCCCCTGGATAATAGGAGGGGAGGTAGCTGGTGGAAGTGGAGCATGTAGCCCTTTTGGACTATGGTCAATACCCAGGTATCCCCTGTGATGGCTGGCCACCTGTAGGCGTACAGGGTCAGCCAACCTCCTGTACTAAGTGGAGCCAACGGCGGAGGAGAGGCTATGCTGTGGAAGTCAAAACCCCACTCCCTGCTGTGCATGAGCCGGAGCTGGCAGCTTGGGGGTCTTCTGACTACGTGGCCCATGCCCCTGCCCCTGCCCTTTGGCCTGCTGGCCCTGTTGGGGAGCTGAAGAGGCCTGATACTGAGGGTAGGTTTTGTAGGCAGTACCCTTCCTCGGAAAAAGTGCTTCTTTCCCGAGCCCTTCTTTTTTTGAGAAGGGGAAGAAGTCTTTGTGGACAGCCTTGTCCTGGTGAGAGTCTCAGTCTCGATTTCTGCAGCCTTTTCAGCCATGGGCTTACCGAATAGGTAGTCACCTCGGCACGGGACATCGACCAACTTGTCCAGCACCCATGACTACAGGTCCGATGACTGTAGCCATTCCTGACGGCGTGCACCGATGCCGGCCGCGGCTACCCGGGCCGAAGCCTCAAAGACATTATAGGCTGCTCGAGAGATAAACTTCGAGCACTCTCAGATCCCTTTAGACAAGGCTTTGAACCTCTGCAAGGGTTCCTCGGAGAGGCCAGCTGAAAACCTGGCAATCTCCTTTGCCAGGTCCCGTAAGTATATGCCCATATACAGCTGGTAAGTCTGGACACGGCAAGATAGCATAGAGCCCTGGAAGCACTTTCTATCGAGGGCATTCAGGTTCTGGGCCTCCCGGCCGGGAGGCACAGAGGAGTGCATCTTCTGACTCTTCAGGTGGTCCATGGCCGATTCCAGAACCATGGAATTGTGCGGTAGCTGTGCCTTTAGGAACCCAGGGCTCTTACGGACGCGATAAATGGAATTGACCCTTTTGCTAAGAACCGGCGCCAAGTCTGGTGCCTCCCACATACGGAAGAGCAGCCGATCCAGCATCGGAGGCACCAGTACAATAAAGGCTTCCTTCGTAGGAAAATCATGCTGGAGGGCATCGAGCTCCTCGGCTCGAGGCTCCTCCTTGGCATCAGCAGGGAATGCAAAGCCTTGGCAATGTCCCTCACGGTCCGAGAAGCAGGTTACCCTCCGGGGGGGACCTTCTCCGAGGCTCGGACTCCAGAGAGTCCGAAGGGACGCATCAGGTCCTGAAGGTGTCAGGAGACTCCTCGTCCTCCGTCTCCCACGCCAAGTCCACCAAGGAGTCGTCGAGCGGCTCCAGCCATGTCGGCCTCGGTGCCACCCACCCCGACATTGAGGGCACCGGCATTGACGACCTCGGCCCTGCACGGGAAGTCAAGGGGGACCTTGGCCGAGGATTGACTCGAGACTTGATGGACTTGAGGATCGGCTCGGCCTCCGGGGTCAACTTAGACGTCAAGGTCCTGGTGGTCGGGGCAGATGCACCAGTCAGACCAGCAATCAGTGCCCGCTGCTGTTCCATGAAGGCAGCCAAGCTGCTCTCCAAGGCCGTTAGCCTGAGTACGAATTCAGGAGACTCAGCAGCCCCCAACTCGTGCCCCGATGGCGTCAGGCCCGACGTCAGTTCTCCCAGAGGAGAGTCCACAAGGACAACAGAACTTATATGACTCGGGGACTCCGGCCCCATGCGAGATAGTTTGGACGGCCTCTCTGACTCTGAGAGCCCGGGGCGGCAGTCAGGGCTACGCGACCTGGCCCTCAAGGACCCAGGGGCCTCCACTGACGCCACCCTTAGGAGCTTCTTCTTCCTTTTGTGCTCCCGTGTGGGAGACCCCTTCTCAGAGGAACCCTGACGGTGCTCGGGGTCAGACTCCCAAGATGTTGAGGCATCTGACGAAGTCCAGGCCTGGCCGGACGCGGATTCTGAAAAAATTCTTTCACGTTGATGCTGACGGCTCCGAAGTGCCTTCGAAGACATTTTGCCGCACAGGCCACAGACCAGCGGGTTATGCTCGGGCCCGAGGCATCGGAGGCAGCAGTCATGTGTGTCGGTGAGAGACATAAGTTTCTTGCACCGATCACATTTTTTGAACCCGATGGCAGCCATCAGGGGAAAAAGGGCCCCTGCAAGGTCAAAAGACCAGGCTGCCAGTGAAAATACAGAAAAAGCGTGAATGCTAATCACAAAGGACAAAAAACGAAAAAGAAGTTCCGGATTCGATGCCGGTGTACCGAGCCCAGGCGGGACGGGAGCCGGCGTCGAACTGGATAAAGAAATGCGAAAAATCGCAGAAAAAAAAATCTACTTTTCCCTGGTGACACGAACTACATCCGTTTGGCTCCGCGGAAAAAGAAAGACTGAGCAAGATGGCACCATTGGGCGGGAAAGGGACCGCGCAGGCACGCTGCATTCCCAAAGGCTTTCTTTGAAGGCTAGGGAAATGCTCCGCACGGGGGTTCTGTCTGCGCCGATGTCACCCATATGTGAGGACTGACTTCCTGCTTAGTCCTGAAGAATGCTGTGTATGGTGAAGTCCATGTGTGAACATAACTTTTCACTAGTTCTGAGCTCAGAGAAAGCTATTCCATCCTAGTGCCATTAGATGATATCACCCATTCGTTTGCCTAATTTAATCCTGTTTGCTTGCTAGAGAATGCCATGGGATGGAAGTAGGTCTTTCAGTTATTTTTCTTTTTCATTTTTTTTGTCACTTATTTGGGGGGGGGGCTTCTTTTCATTTTCTTTACCCTTCTTCAAACCTCTCTCTCATCCTTGCCACCAATTTCAAATCCATCTAGGGTATCTCTCAGTCAGTCCTTCATCTTCTATCTCCAGCAACAGCTATTCCACTTCTTCAAGGTACCAATGGCGGCAGCAAATGTAACATTCCCTTTTAACTCAGGCCCTACACATCATCACAACTTTTGTTCCCTGGCACAAGCCCCACCACCGGCAGTTGCCAACTCTCTTAGCCCAGGTCCCCCTAACAGTAGTCGTTTACACTTCTCTCTTTCCAACCTATGCCCCACCAGCAATAATTGCTTTTACGTCCTTTCACAAGTCTGGATCCTACCAGCTACCATAACTCCTCATTAGGCCTTGCAGCATCTCCTCTGTCAGGCACCAGGCACAAAACTTTAAGAATCCTGGTAACCTAACACCAGGAATTTTCCAGCCTTGAACAGATGTGTACAACTGCTAGTACTATGCATTCAGAACATTGCTGAAAGACAGCTTTCCCACGCCACCCGATTTGACCATGTCACACCTCTACTTATCCAGAACCATTGGTGATCAATTCCATTCCATATACAATTCAAAATTCTTATCAGGGTTCATAAGACACTAGACACTGCTGCCCCACCTTATCTGGCCACTCATATTATCCATCATGCTCCTCAACACACCCTCCAGAACATCCATGTTAACTGCCTCCATCTCCCTGAAGCATCTCTAGCAAGATAGCGTAGTTACTCACCTGCAACAGGTGTTCTCCAGGGACAGCAGGAATCAGTCCTCACATATAGGTGATGTCGGCGCCGACGGAGCCCTCGTACAGAGCAATTTCCCCCAGCTTTCAGAGAAAGCCTTTGGGAATGCCTCGCGCATGCGCTGTCCCCTTCCCGCCCAAGGGTGCCATCTTGCTCAGTCTGATGACATAGCTAAAAGACAGCAAAAAAATAATAAAAAGCAATAATAGGACTGCAACTCCGAGGGAGGGTCATGAGGGCTGATTCCTGCTGTCCCTGGAGAACACCTGTTACAGGTGAGTAACTACGCTTTCTCCAGGAACAAGCAGGAAGTCAGTCCTCACATATGGGACTCCCTAGCTACAGGCTACCGAGAACCTATAGCCGAAAAAAGGCTTCCTCTAGGCGAGCCGCAACAGCAGCGAGAGAACTTTCTCCGAGAATGCATTCCCCACAGTAGCCTCACACCAGAGGGCCAGAGGGTCGGAGTTGCCTAAATCTCAAATAGATTCCGGAGTACCGCCTGACTGAAAACACTGTCCTGCCGGGACTCCCTCTCCAGGCAGTAATGGGCTGCAAAAATCTGGCTTGAAGACCAAGTTGTGGCCCGGCAGATATCTGCCAACGGAACAGAGCAGTGATTAGCTACTGATGCGGCCTTAACCCTGACACAGTGGGCCGTGATACGACCCTGCAGCTGAAGGTCAGCTGCCCTGTACGCCCAGGCGATGCAGTCTGCCACCCAGGTGGATAACGTGTGCTTGGAGACCGGTAGACCCAGTTTACTAGGGTCATAAGAGACAAAGAGCTGAGAAGCCCTCCGATGTCCCCGCGTATGCTCCAGGTAGAAGGCGAGCACCCTCTTACAGTCCAGGGTATGCAGAACTGCTTCTGCCCTGCTGGTATGTGGCCTGGGAAAGAAGGTTAGAAGAACCACCTCTTGGTTCAGGTGAAACGAGGAAACCACTTTTGGGAGGAACTTGGGGTGTGTGCGGAGCACTACCCTGTTCTTGTAAAACCGTGTGTACGGCCTATCGGACACTAGAGCCTGCAGCTCACTGACAAGCCTAGCCGACATGCGTGCCAACAGGAATAGCACCTTCCAGGAGAGGAAGCGCAGATGGCAAGTGGCCATCGGCTCGAAAGGAGGGTGAGTAAGTTGCTGCAAGACCACATTGAGATCCCACTCCGTCGCCGGAGGACGGATTGGAGGTTTCAGCAGGAGCAGGCCCCTGAGAAACCTGTCTACCAAGGGGTGAGCCGAGAGAGGCTGACCGCCTATCAGTGCATGGTTAGCCAACAAGGCACACAGGTGGACCCTAACGGAGTTAGACTTTAGGCCTAGTTCCAAAAGATGAAGTAGGTACTGTAACACCTTGAGAACCTGAGATGAGAAGGGTTCTACAGTATGTTGTTGACACCACACTTGGAACCTGCGCCATTTACATGCGTAGGATTTTCTGGTGGATGGCCTCCTGGAGGCTAACAAAACTTCTTCTATGCCTTCGGGTAAGAGCAAAGGTGCCAGCCCTACCCTCTCAGCAGCCAGGCCATCAAATTGAGGGATCTGGGATTGGGGTGCACCAGGGAACCCTGCTCCTGGGTGAGGAGGTTGGGCTGTACCCCCAAGGAGAGAGGGGTTTCCACCGCCAGTTGAAGCAGAAGTGGGAACCAAGGCTGCCTGGGACACCTGGGTGCTACCAGGATTACCCAGGCCTTGTTCCTGTGAATCTTGAAGAGAGTTCATGCTACCAGTGGCATAGGCAGGAAAGCGTACAGGAGGCTTCCCGACCAAGGGAGAAGAAACGCATCTGCTGCTACCCTGAGGGGGTGCAGCTGTCTGGAGCAAAAGCGGGGTAACTGACAATTCTGTGGACTGGCAAAGAGATCTATGGATGGGAGGCCCCAGTGGTTGAAAATCTGATGGGCAATCTCCCTGTTCAGTTGCCATTCATGGGTTTGAAGAACCCTGCTCAGTCTGCCTGCCAGGCAGTTCTCTTGGATGGGTAGGTAAACTGCATGGAGAGACATGTTGTGTCGAACTGCGAAGGAACAGAAATCCAGGGACTCCTGGCAAAGGATCCGCGAACCTGTGCCGCCCTGTTTGTTCACATAGAACATAGCCACCTGGTTGTCCGTCTGTACTCAGACAGACCGGTTGGAGAGGACAGGAGCAAAGGCTTGTAGAGCTAAGCGAATGGCCCAGAGTTCCAAAAGGTTGATCTGGAGTGTGGCCTCCTGAGGAGTCCACTGACCTTGAGTGCAAGAGCCCTGGCAATGGGCTCCCCAACCCATCAAGGAGGCATCCGTGGTCAGTACCCTGGTATGCATGGGAAACTGGAACAGTACCCCTCACAGGAGGTTCCCTGATTGTGACAACCACTGCAAGGACTGCACTAGGGGTTTGGATACTGCCACTCTGTCGGACAGGCGTCCCGTGGCCTGTGACCACTGATCCCGCAGGGTCCACTGAGCTGTCCGCATGTGCATGTGTGCAAAAGGAGTAACATGAACCGTGGAGGCCATTTGGCCGAGCAGGCGTAAGAACCTCCGTGCTGATATTTGGGGTACTTGACTCACCGTGGCCACTTGAGACAGTAGGCGGTCTGCCCTGTCCAGTGGCAAGTAAGCCCTCACCTGTACAGTGTCGAGCCTTGCTCCTATGAATTCCAAGTTCTGGGTGGGGAGCAAAGAGGACTTTGCGTGATTGATGACGAACCCCAGATGCTGTAGCAGAGCTATTGTGCGCGCTGTGGCGTGGTGCGCCTCCTGAGCTGACTGGCCCCTTATGAGCCCGTCGTCTAGGTAAGGGAACACAAAGATCCCCTGGCTTCTGAGGAAGGCCGCTACCACAGTTAGGCACTTGGTGAAAACCCTTGGAGCGGAAGCCAGACCAAAGGGAAGCACTTTGTATTGGAAGTGGTTTCCTCCTACCACAAACCTGAGGTACTGTCTGTGGTCTGGATGTATGAGGATGTGTGTATCATCCTTTAGGTCCAAGGAGCATAGCCAGTCTCCTTGCTGGAGGTAAGGCAGAAGGATCCCAAGTGAAAGCATCTTGAACTTTTCCTTTAACAAGAACTTGTTGAGATTTCGCAGGTCTAGGATGGGGCGAAGGCCTCCTTGTCTTTTTGCTATCAGGAAATACCTGGAGTAAAAGCCTTTCCCCTGCAAGTGGTGGGGCACTGGTTCCACTGCCTGATCCGTGAACAGACCAGCCAACTCCTGCAAGAGGAGGTTCCTGTGCAAGAGGGGAAATAGGAGGTAGGCACTTGGCTGAAATGGAGTAGATAGCCGTCCTGGACTATTCTGAGAACCTAAGTGTCGGATGTAATGGCTGGCCACATGTGGGCGTACAGGGACAGCCGATCTCCTGTGCAGGGCCGAACCACTGGTGGGAGAGGAGCTATGCAGAGGGAGTCAAAAAACCCCTCCCCGCTGGGCAGGAGCTGGAGGCTTGAGGGTTTGAGGCTTACGAGGGCCATTCCCCCGTCCCCTGGCCTGCTGCCCCTGTTGGGGAGCTGGGGAGGCCTGGTAAGTGGGGTAGTTTCTGTAAGCCTGTCCCTTCCTCGGGTAAAAGGGCTTTTTCCCTGAGGTCTTCTTCCTGTGAGAAGGAGCAGATGTCTTCTTCGACAGCCTTGTCCAGGTCAGGTACTCGGACTCGAGTTCAGCAGCCTTCTGAGTCGTGGGTTTGCCGAAGAGGTTATCTCTCCTCAGCAGAGGATATCGACCAACTTGTCCTGTACCCATGGCTCGAGGTCAGACGACATGAGCCAAGCCTGGCGCCTTGCACGGATGCTGGCCGCGGCTACCTGGGCCGAAGCCTCAAAGCCGTCGTAGGCTGCTCGAGACATAAACTTTGAGCACTCTCTGATCCCGGTGGACAGGGCCTTGAAGCGCTGCAAGGGTTCCTCGGAGAGGCCAGCAGAGAACCCGGCAAACTCCTTTGCCATGTCTCTTAAGTACATGCCCATGTACAGCTGGTAGGTCTGGACACAGCATGACAGCATCGAGCCCTGGAAGCACTTTCTGCCGAGGGCGTCCAGGTTCCAGGTCTCCCAGCTGGGAGGCACCAAGGAGTGCGTCTTTTTGCTCTTGAGCCTTTGCATGGCCGATTCCACAACCATGGAGTTGTGCGGCAGCTGCGCTTTTTGGAACCCGGGGCTCTTACGGACTCCATAAATGGAATCGACCCATTTGTTGAGGACCGGCGCCGAGGCCGGGGACTCCCACATGCGGAGCATCTACCGTTCCAGCATCGGAGGCACCAGTACAGTAAGGGCCTCCTTCGGAGGAGAGTCATACTGGAAGGCATCGATCTCCTCGGCTCGAGGCTCCTCCTCGGCATCTGCAGGGAAACCCAAGGCTTTGGCCATATCCCTCACAAAGTCTAAGAACTTGGTGTCCTCCGGGGGCGACCATCTCCCAGGTTCCGAACCCGGGGAGTCCGATGGGACGTACCAGGTCCGGTGGGTATCGGGCGAGTCTTCCTCCTCCGTCTCCCAAGCTAAGCCCTCCGAGGAGGACTCGATGGGCTCCGGCCTCGAGTGTGTCCGTCTCGATGCCGATGTCCCCAGCGATGACGACCTCGGCCCCGATTGGGAGGTTGAGGGAGACATTGGCCGAGGATCGACTCGAGCCCACATGGACTCGAGGATTGGCTCTGCCTCCGGGGTCGACTTAGATGTCGAGGTCCCGGTGGTCGAGGCGGATGCACGGGTGAGATCGGCTATCAGCGCTCGCTGCTGGTCCATGAAGGCAGACACGCTGCTCTCCAAGGCTGCCAACCTGAGACCCAGCTCAGAAGGCTCCACAGCCCCCGGCTCGGTTCCCAACGCTGGGACCGACGTCGATTCTCTCGGAGCAGAGTCCACAAGGACAACAGGCATTACCTTGTCCGTCACCTCCGGCTCTGTACGAGGTATTTTAGCAGGGCTCTCCGACTCGGCGAACCCGGGGTGGCGTTTGGCACTCCGCGGCCTGGAACCCGAGGGCCCTAGCCGATCGGAGTCATCCAGAGACACAGCCTTCGCGGGTTTCTTCTTCTTACGGAGCTCCCGGGTGGGAGACTCCCTTTCAGAAGACCCCGACGGTGCTCGGGTTCAGAGTCCCGAGACGGTGAGGCTTCTGACGAGGTCCTGGCCCGGACGGATCCAGACTCGTGCTGGTGCTGCCTGCTCCTCAACGCTTTGGAGGACATCTTGCCACACGGACCACAGACCACCGGGTCATGGTCGGGTCCGAGGCAGCGGAGGCAGCAGTCATGGGTATCGGTGAGGGACATAAGTTTTTTACACCGATCACACTTCTTGAACCCGCTGGCAGCCATCGGGGGAAAAAAGGCACCTGTGAGGTCGAAAGACCGGGCTCCCAGTTAAAAGAAAAAGAGCGCGAACGCTAGTCACTAAGGAAAAAACGAAAAAAGTCAGTCGATACCAGTGTACCGAGCCGAAGCGGGAAGGGGAACCGGCGTCGAACCGGTACCAAAAATGGTAGAAATAGTCAAAAAACAATCAACGTTTTCTGAGGAAAATGGGAGGATGTCTGTCTGGCTCCGCGGAAAAAAGAAGACTGAGCAAGATGGCACCCTTGGGTGGGAAGGGGACCACGCATGCGCGAGGCATTCCCAAAGGCTTTCTCTGAAAGCTGGGGGAAATTGCTCCGCATGAGGGCTCCGTCGGCGCCAAAGTCACCCATATGTGAGGACTGACTTCCTGCTTGTTCCTGGAGAATGAAATATACTCATCATTCCGCCTTTAATTTCTCAGACCGTACCTCTGGAACTCTCTCCCAGCAGAAACCCGGCTAGAACCCTCCTTTAAACAATTTAATATGCTCCTCAAAACTTATCTGTTTCACCAAGCCTATAATCTCCCAACCTGAATACAACCTTCTCATCCTTATTTCATAGCCTTACCCTTCTCCTCCTTTCTGCTGTGTGAATGCTCCCTAACTGTCCTATCTGATTTTGTAGTTTCTTTCGCTTCTGTCTGACATTTAAATTGCAGACCGCCTCAATACGCTGTCGATGGGTGGTATGTCAAGTTTTTAATAAACTATAGCAGTGGTTGTGAAACTGTTGAAGAAATGGCATTCAAGTGTTACAGATGAAATATATTATGGCAGTGATCAAAGATTGGGGGTGGGGGAATCAGATGTCTTGCAAACATGTTATTGTAATGCCTAGAAACAAATTACAGGGGATTTTTTGTTATAAGCCCGGCAGAAACTGCTACAATAAGGTGCAAAACATACAAAATATGTGCAGACATCTTTTACATCAGCCACTGTTGTTAACACGTTTCTATCAAAACTGGGTTTCAAACCTACCTCTGCATTCGGTGAACATGAACGTCTGATAAACCGAGCCTCATTTCCAAATGTCCTTGCATCAACACACATTTCTAGTCCATGGAATTTTGAATAGAACAACACAAAAGGGTAAGGTCTGAAAAGGAGAAAAGAAAATCATTTTCTATAACATTTTAATATGATAGAAAAATGTAATACAGATGTTTTTATGATTGTAAACTAGGCACTTTCCTTAATGTCAATGGACTTTCAAATCTATAGTTAAGACCTATGGAGCATAATACTCTAGCACTGAACACACAGGAAGTGACAGTTTCCTATATAGACATTTTCCAACAGTCTGAACTCTTTCCCAGAAGAAAAGGAGTCCATAAAATATTATTATTGGATTGATCTTGAAAAACAGAAAATGGAAGGGAGCTTAACCCATTTAACAATGGCTCTCAACATGAATCAAACATGCTGCCTTCTGCAGGAGCGAATCATTCAGTCTGAAATAGTGCTCAAATGCTATGCTCATCCTCCTGTCCATGTTACTTTCAAAAGAGTTGGTGTTCTCATCCAAAATAGTCACGAGTCTAAAAGACTCAATATCAAGTTGAGGGGCACTGCTCCAGTGCTCCACCTTTGTTCAAGGGGACCTGATGTGCTTAGAAAGGGGACCTGATGTGCTTAGAGAAGAAGAGAGATCTAATCCCAGCAATTACCCTTTCCTGTTTCTTCTTGGAAAAGAGTCAGGATCTTGTGGTCCCTGATCCTTCTGTGGTCCCAAGCACTGTCTAAGTGAGTATACCCTTATCCGACTTGCTGAAAACTCCAGGCCTTCAAGAAATGTTTCTTCTCTGATTCAGAACGCCAATCCTTGGAAGGCTGCAGGCTCCTGAAGAGGAGGAATTAAAATCTTGGCTAGTTTTATCTCCTCCTGGGAGAATTCTGAGAGAATAAGGTTTAATTAAATCCAGTTTTGGCTAAAGGCTCAAGCTGAGCAAGGGCAAGGGGCCAAGGTCATAGCCTTTACCAGAGCTGCCAAGTTACCCAGTTTAAAGAGAGAGATTTTAAGCCAGTCCTGGATTTCTGATAGTCTCATTCTGATGCATTATAGGACCAGTAGCAGATTTCTATCAGTAAAACCAGGGACTGCATTGCAAAACAAATTTTAAACCAGAAATGGCAAAATATCTCACTCCTGGAACTGGGTAACTTGGCAACTCTGCTTTACCATACTGGCTGAGCACTAGACATACATCAAGAAGTCTCAGCAACAAGGGGTCATCACAGAATCCTCCCTCTCAAGCAGTCATGCTATTTACAGTGGAATTCATCAAGTTTCTCATTTGCCTTAGTGGTGGTAAGGTCCTGCCCATCATCATGCACTACAGTGATTTCTAAGGTCTGCATACCAAATCAAGTAGCAGTCCAACCCTTTTCTGGGGGAGGCATTATGTTTTAATACGCTTATTAATGCAAAGATCAGAGACAACGAAAATTACAACATGAACAGAAAACAAATGATCCATAATACTTTCACTAACCATCTTTAGGTTCAGGATAAGCCAAAAAGAGCTTCCTTTTTTGGTCACCACAAAGTAGATGGAATAACAGCTCTGACCTTGTTCTACAGAAGGCATGGATAAAATAGCTTACAACTGTAGGAGTCATTGGAGAGTTTTTGCAACTGCCATATACTGTGGCAAGGAGGCCTATCCAGAGTCTGGGGGAGGACAAAGAGACAGGGAATTCACCCTAGTAAAGGGCCCCCTTTCACCAAATCAGGGTAGGAAAGCCATAAACACCTCCAGGAATCAGAAAACTTCCACGTGGACCACATTTCATGCTCCTCCTAGTGGAATGAAGGGGAGAGGATACAAGGCTCAGAACCCTTTAGGCAGTGAATGCTTCAAGCACTCAGGTGCCCAGAGTCAGTCTGATTGCTGTCACCTAAATAGGGTGGGGTTGGAGCTAGAGCTCTGGAAGTATAAACCCAGAGCAGAGTATGATTTAGTGGAGAGGAGAGGAGAAGCAGGCAGCCAGGCTGAGCAGAGCAGAGGAACGGAGCTTCCAGCTGGAGAGAGTGCTATTTGGCATGTAGCACGGCTGCAGGAGAGTTTGGAGCCAGCAACAAGGGAGACTCCAGGATTCCCCGGAAGGCTGTTAGCTGAGCACTGTGAGCAAGGTGGGGAGTCAGAGCCTATGCAGCTGGGAGAGCCCGAGGTGAGGCTGATTGAGGAGGGCACACCCATGGACTGTTCCTTGTGCCAAGCTGTAAACCTGGGGAACGTAGAGAAAGCAAGCCAGTCCTGAGAAGGCTTCCAGGAAAAAGGTACCCTTATTCCAAGCAGGGTGGCTGAGATCCCCATATGTTTATAGAGGGGAAGTTTACCACAGACTGTAAATGTGATTGTTTTTATTTTGTGCTTTAATCCCAGCAAAGCTGAGAAGGGAATACAATAATTGCTTGCTGGTAAAGACTGTGTATCCTGCAATAGAGAAAACCTTTAAAACTGCATTTTGTGCTTGGATATGTTTTGGACAATTTTTGCTTCCAAGACTCCTGAACCAACAATCCTATGTGTGATATGATCGAACCATTGTGTATATAAAAATAATAAATTTCTGTCATTTGCCTTACCTACTTGAGCCTGACTACAGCTTTCTGCATGATGCACCCATACAGCTGAATAAGGACTACATTTCCCAGAGGACATTGCAGGGAAATAGTTTAAAAAGAGCTGAAAAAGCATACAGCAGAAAGTTCCTCTAATAATCCACGCCCCTCTAACCTAGAGGCGAGTGGTGATAGCGTGACAATACTTGAGTGGGGAGCTGCAGGGAGACTCCATAAAAGCGTCTCCTAGGGGCTTTGGAAACTCCAGTGTGTACCCCATATCCAATACTTCCAGAACTCACTGGTTTGATGCAATGTGTGCCCATTCTGAGAGAAAGAGCTGGAGCTACCACCTATTGCACCCTCACTACAGGGACTTACTGGCATCAGTGGTGACACAGTTGAAGTCATGAGATCATTGAGAGCTCCAAAAGAACTGGCTCTTTTTGAGCCCATATCCAAAGGAAGAATAGGCTCTACCTGGACTTCTGGTAAGACCAAGGACGTCTCCAAGTCCCAAGTGAGACCCTCCAAGAAGCAAATCTAAAACTTAGGCCTGTATTCTGGAAGCATCTGTGGATGAAAGACTTCACCAAGGTCTCATGAGGATACCCAAAGAACAACTTACCCCCAACAGGAAGCTTCCTCATATGCTGACCAACTGCAAAGCTAGAACAACTATATGGCTAGAGCACCTGCTGCCATAGACTTGGAGGAAACCCTGATGAAGTCATAGGAAGCATTGGCCACAATCATGTCTCCTGACCCCAATCTAGCAGCCTCAGGTCTCTATGGCAGTTGTTGAACCAGCGCAAAATCTTGGGCTGCAGACCCCTGCAAAGGGCATTGCCAAGCAGCTAAAAATGACTGAAAGGAGCTGTTGGTAAAAACCAGCAGACAAGGATTGCAGTGGTCCTGAGGGAATCTGCTGGACTGAGCATCAGCCCTCCTTGACCCTTCACATAGTCCTGACATGTTCCTCACAGAGGGCTGGATGTCCATGGGCAGAGCATGCATGGAGAATCCTGATGATGCTGAAAACTTCAGACTTCTGGCATCCTCATTACATAGGGGGCAAAAAGGAGCCCACCGCAGAGCTGATGCTGTATGTGCCACAAGAGACATAGCACCAGCACATGACATGCTTGCAGGTTCCACGCACACTGCGAAAAATGTATCTCTCTGTCTTTCTCATGTCATCCATGTTTGCTACTCTAGCCTCCAGAGATCAGACTCGTTCCCTGAGGGAAAAGAGTTCCTTGCACCTAGTGCATACGTAAGATACACCACAAACTGGGAGAAAATAGCACATGTGACACTCATAGCCCCATCTCACTGCTGGACTGCTGTCTGCATTTTAGTTTTAAGGTTTTATTTAGCTATTTAAGTTGTTTACTTAAAGTTGCTAGGGATACTTGCACTGATAAAACTATACCAATTACTTTTAAGGGACTTTGTTTACCTCAAAATTAACGCCAGGGCCTTCATCTATTCCTTGGATGACAACCAGCTGAACCTGAAAGTGACGTTGACCACCCTTCCCCCTTTAATAGGTTTAAGAGCCTATAAAGCTGAGATTATGCCTAGGGGGGTGGGAGTCGGGGGTGGGAGGGAACATACACCTAGTAAAGGTTGGTTTGCAAAACAGGTCCCAGACCTGTGCTTCTAGGGCCGGGGTCTCAAACACGCGGCCCGCAGGCCTTGTGCGGCCCGCGATGCATTTGGCCCGGTGTGTTAAGCAGCTGGCCGGTAGAGTAAAAAAAAAATCCAAACTTGCTGCTGCAGCTGCCGCCGCAGTATCAAGCGTCCCGCAGCGCCCCCCTACCTGGCAGAGTCCTCTGCTCCCTGCAGCATCAGCTCCAAAAGCAGCAGCTTTCAGAGCCGCGAAGAGAGAGAGTTTCTCTCTCTTCAGCTCCAAAAGCGGCAGGAATTGAGCCGCCACTTTTGGAGCTGAAGAGAGAGAGTTTCTCTCTCGCTACTCTTCAGAGCCACGAGAGAGAAACTCTCTCTCTCCGCGGCTCTGAAAGCCGCCGCTTTTGGAGCTGATGCTGCAGGGAGGAGAGGACTCTGTCGGGCAGAGGGGCCCGCCGGACTATTGATACTGCGGCGGCGGCGGCAGCAAGTTTGGATTTTTAAAAATCTACCTGGGCTGATGGGGGGGAGGGGGTTAGGACTGGTAATGGGCTACGGGGGGGGGGGGTAAGATTTAAAATGGGGTGATGGGGGGATAAAGAATGCAAGAGGCCGGATGGGGGGGTAAGGACAGGGAATGGGCTATGGGGGGGTTAGGACTGGTAATGGCCTATGAGGGGGGTAAGAATGAAAATGGGGTGATGGGGGTAACACTGAAAATGAGGTGATGGGGGGGTTAGGACTGGTAATGGACTATGAGGGGTAAGACTGAAAATGGGGTGATGGGTAAGACTGGAAGTGGGCTATGGGGGGGGTTAGGACTGGAAATGGGCTGGGGGATTGCTAGGACTGGAAATAGGCTGAGTGGAAGGGGAGGCTTGAACTGCAAATGGCTGATGGGGAGGGGGGCTTGGAATGGAAATGGGCTGTGAGGGGAGGGAGCTAGCACTGGAAATGGGCTGATGGGGGGAGCTAGGATTGGAAATGGGCTGATGGGGGGCTAGGACTGGAAATGGGCTGATGCAGGGACTAGAAGGGAGCGGGTGCCGTGTGGGGCTGGAACTAGAAGGGAGCTGATGTTGGGGGAGAATTAGAATGGGATGGAGCTGGGAGAGTGAAATGGAGAGGGGAAAAATATTTTGTGTGGGAGGGAAGACAAATCTACAATTGGCCAGGTATTGGGAGAGTAAGTGGGGATTGAGGATGGAGGGGTAAAATTTGAGTGGATGAAATAGGAATGAGGAAAGAGCAAAAGGAGAAAGATTAGTATGTTAAAGCAGATTTAGAGGGAGAATGGAAAAAAAACTAGAAGAGAGAAGAAAGGACAAATGGACAGCAGACGATGGAGAGTTAACAGAAGGCACGAAGAAACCAGAAGAAAGTGGCTGGAACAATTGCAACTGAAAAAAAAATGCACAAAAGGTAGAAAAATATCTCTTTATTTTGAATTTATTAACTGGAATATGTCAGCTCTGGGAAATGTGCATCAATAACGTCTGCGCTTTGTTTAGTACAAGAGGAAATTAATTTATAGTTTTATTTCTACAGTGTTGTTGTACATTCCAAGTTTGGCTTTTGGGGTTCCCAGTTTAATTATTGTCTTCTTGTTTCTAAATTTTGATTCCTTGTTTGGTGATGGTGTATGTTCTGCATGTGTAACTGAGCTGAGGTATTCTGTTTATGTAATTCCTATTTGACATTGCTACTTGTTCTCTTTCCCCAGTAGGTCATGTATTGTTATTCTCTGAAATGTATTGATTTAATATTTGCAGTGTTACCTTTTGATAGGTAGGGTATGGTGCTTTGTGAGTCCTGGTAGTGCTGTTAGGATATGGCGGGTTTGCTATATGTTCTAAATGGGCAGTGTTTGTTTGTAGTAGTTCCTAATGTGCCTGGCGGTTGGCACTGGATTATAGTAATGTAGAAATCTTTTAGTCTTTCTTTATCCATACACTCATTAAGAGGCATGTTTACTAAAAGTTAGGGTATGGTAACATTATGCAAATATTTATGCAAATTAGGCCCCGCGTCTTATGCAGCCCCCGGGTTATTTTACAAGTCCTCATTTGGCCCTCAAAGCAATTTGAGTTTGAGACCCCTGTTCTAGGGTAATCTGTTAATTTCCTGGGTGACTCATACAGCCCTTGGTTTGAGAGAGGGAGCCTTTCAAATTGTCCCTTTGGCTTTAATACCTATTTAAAACAAACTTCTAGATCTCCTGCCTCATATGTGGAAGGCCTCTTTGTAAAGAAATTTATTTTTTTCAACTCAAATAACATTTACCCTATTCCTCCTTCTATACTAAGCTATACTCTGATTTGATATAAATTAAAAGTACTCTGCTGATACTAGACCCTGACTGAGTTTTAAATTTAAACTAAGAGCTCTCAGATGGCTTTAAATTTAAACTAAATGCTTTCTGCTAGTTTTAAAAGTAAATTAAAAGCTATCTATTGATACTGGGCCCTAACTGAGTTTTAAATTTAAATTAACAGTTCTCTGCTGATACTAGGCCTTGACAGAATTAACAAATATATGTATCTTAGAATGCAGTGTATCTATCTGTTTTAACCCATAGAATTCCCTTTTCCCCAAAATTTAGAGAATTTCACAGGAAGTAAATACTTACAAGTGCATATTTCTTTCAAGCAGTAGCAGTCCCTTTTGGTAGTCCTTCAGGACTGAGAATCAAAGAGCTCTGGTTGAACTATTTGTGCCTTTGCTTCAAAGGTAATCTGTTAACGATTTTCTGGGTGATTCACAGTCCTTGATTTGCTAAAGGGAGCCTTTCAAATTTCCCCTTTGACCTTTCACTTGGCTTTAACACCTTTTAAAACAAATTTCCAGACCTCTTGCCTCCTAAGTGGAAGGGCTCTTTGTAAAGGTATCTAGAAAGAATTTCTTTCTTTCAACTCAAAGAATATTTTACTTTATTCTTTTTCCTATGCTAAGCAATACTCCGATTTGATTTAAATTAAAAGCTCTCTGCTGATACTAGGCCCTAACAAGCTTAAATTTAAACGAAAATATTTATAGATTTATTTAACAGGTTTTTTTTATACTGCTTTATCATCAGTCAAAGTGGTTTACATTGTAACTTAAACTTGGTAATGCACATTAAACAGGGACATTGATAACTTGGATTTTTCTGAAGCAATGGAGGGTTGTGACTTGCGCAAGGCCACAAGGAGTGCTAGTGGGAACTGAACCTGGTCTCTTGTTTCCTAAGCCAGTGCTCTAACCATTAGGCTACTCCTCCAACTCCTGAGTGGGTGGGAGTAGAAAATGCCTAGATAAGGGCAAGGAGTAGAGGTGAGAGTAAAACATGCCTAGAAGGATGGCAAGAAGCCATTAGAATTTATGCAGGCATTCCCCCCCCCCCCATGCCTCAGAAATAACGGGGCGTGGGGAAGAGGCATGCCTTCAGACAAAATGATGACATAAAACAGAAAGAAAATTAAAGCAAAACAGGCAAAAATGAAAAACAAATAGCCAAATAAATAGAACAAGCACAATAACTAAAAGGAGGGGGGCAAAAGACAAAACCAATATTTTCCTTGCCTCCTAAATGTTTATGGATGGTGTTTTAGTTTTCTTAATAGTTTTCCACCCTTGCCCATCTTTTAAGTAGCAGTCAAAGGTGAACATTTTACTTAGCAGTTAATATCCTTTCCTTGACTCCTGGCAAGACCAGTCTAGACAGCTGAGGTTGTGTTCCCCTACCAGCAGATTGGTGGAGACAAAGAACTAATGAAAAGTCCAGGTTTCAATGACAGCACTCCCATGCCTCTATTTGCCATAGCCACCATTTCTCTTTTCAATATTCATACCAAAGCATATGAGAGAAACATGGCGAGCCTCACACAACCTCAATCGTGGGCAACAAGGAGTAATCAACAGTAAATAACTAGGTACAGGAAAGCATAAACAGAAGTTTGTCAGTAGAAGATGAACAGCAGAGCCAAATATAAAAATCAGGGCAGAAGAATAGAGAAATACAGTTTTAGGGGCGGGTCTTGGACTGGTCTAGAGGACAGAAGGAAAGCACAGTGACTGGCAAGTAAATTGTAACCTTCTATATCATCCTGCTAGACCAGTCCAGACAAGTGGGACATACCAAAGCTAAAACTCCACTGAGAGGGAAGAAGACACAGTAGCTTGCAAAATCCTTGAGCCAAAGGACATGTCCACCTGAACATGGACATCCAAAAGCAGAAAGTGATGTCCACATTGCTGCTCAACAAATGCCAGAAGATGCTACTAAACTCTGCTCCGCCAACAAGGACTCCTGCATTCGGGTAGAATGGTTGTGCAAACCCTCCGGAACTATCGAGTTCAGCAACAGCTATGCTGAGGAATGGCCAGCCCAAAGTCAACTTAGGTGCCGTGTCATCCTTGCGCGGGACAGCAAACAGCACAAAAAGATGGTCAGGCTTACAAAAGGAATTTGCAAACTCCAAGTACAGGAAAGTACCAACAGGACATCCATAGGGGAAAGATCCTTATTCTTCTCTGACAAAGCTCCTTAGAGAATGAGGGGAGGCAGATCACCTGGTTCACATAAAAGGGAGAAATAACCTTAGGCAAGAAAGCAAGCAAGCAAAAGCTGAATGGAAACGGCCTCCTTTGAAAAGGACAAATAAGGATCTCGGCATTACAGAGCCTGCAGCTTGGAAATCCACATTAAGGAACAAATTGCAACAAAGACGACTATCTTGAGCATCAAAGCCTTCAAAGTAGCTCACTTCTATGGCTCACCAGACCCAGATCCCTAAAAGGGGTCACAGACCAGAGGGGAGGACGCAGATGCCAACCCCCCTGGAGAAGGCACAAGATGTCCAAATGCAAGGCTAGAGACTTACTACACACTGGACATTGGAAATAGACCAAATCTGCTACTTGAACTTTCAGGAAGCTAAGGGAAAGGTCCTTCTCCAGGCCATCCTGAAGAAAGGCCACAAGAGATGGCATCTTGGACGCCTCAGGAGACGTGCCAAACTAGCGCTCAAAGAGGCACCAGAACTGCATGTATGCTAGCTTGGTAGATCTTTGCTGGGCTCCAAGCAGAACAGAGACCACCGCCGGAGAGCAGCACGTATGCGCTAGCCATCTCCTTTCAAGAACCAAGCTGTAAACGAGAACGGAACAGTTTCCCCAGAACGATCTGTCCCAGCTGCAATAGGCCCAGAGATGAGGGCAAATGGAGAAGTCTGCAAGAGCCATGTCGGGTCTCCAAAGCATGCCCTCTTTTGCCAATCCAGCACCACCAGAACAATCCTGCCTGGGTCGAATCACACGCCTCCACAAAGGGCCACGGAGAAAACAAGTACAGCAGGTGCTGACTTGGCAAAGGATGGGTCAGGACATCAACACCCTTGGACACCGTCTCTGTGTGGCAATTGAAGAAGCAGCAAACTTTGGCACAGGAGCATATCGCCATCAGATCAATTTTGGGGTGATCAAGTGGAGCAGAATCTACTAAAATGCCTCCTGACTCAACTTCCACTCCCCAGGATCCAGAGAGTGAGGGCTGAGGAAGTCTGCTTCCACAGTGTCCATTCCTGCAATATACTGAGCCGACAAGGATAGGAGGTTCTTCTCGGCCCAGGTAAACATGAGAGCCATCTCTAGCTACCCTGGCACTTCTCATGCCGCCCTGCCAACTGACATAAGCCACCGCCGTCGCATTGTCCAAAAACACTCGACCTGTCCAGCCATCAACCAGGCGGGGGAAAAGCAGAAGAGCTAACCTGATGGTCTCCACGCTCGAGAGGGGTGATGGAACATTCCACTTCCCCGCGGTTCAAATATCTTTGGGCCATACGGTTTTGGTAATGGGATCCCAACACAAGAGATCGTTCAGCAGTACGTCCTTCCTCAGATGACAGGGCTGCTGCCATCACCGCAGGGTGGTCTTTACTGTCATCAAACTCCTGAGAACTTGGGGACCACGGAGTCAACAAGATCTGCTGGAGAGGAAAACTGCCCACTGTCTTGAAGGACTAGAAAAAGGGACTGTTACTTCTGGAGAGAGATCTGCAACTGTGAGTATATACTTCTGGTAATTTTCTAAAAGGAATTCTTTGTATTAAAGCTAATTAATCTGTGAACCCACTATTTTTGTTAAATCAGTCAGGGCCTAGTAGCAGCAGTTTAAGTTTAAATTTAAAACACAGAGGAGAACTTTCTGGTTACATTTCATACCCAGCAGAGAGCTTGTAGTTTAAATTTAATAGTCACTCAGGGCCTAGTAACAGCAAAGTACTTTTAGTTTAAATTTAAAACACAGAAGAGAGCTTTCTGGTTAAATTTAGAACCCAGCAGAGAGCTTGTAGTTTAAATTTCATAAGAAGTTAGAGCCTAGCAGCAGCTAAGAGCTATAATTTAAATCAAATCAGAATATAGCTTACCTCAGCAGCACAAGACAGGGTACTGTGTAGCAGCCCTCTTTTAATAAGTGTTATTTCCCTCCCTCCCTCCCTCCCCTGGGATAATCGTAGCTTTATAGGTACTTACACATCTTACAAGACAGGAGGTGCTCTCAGGTGAAGCTCATTACCCAAATCAGTCATACACTAAGGACCTGAGATTAGTTAAGCTTCAGGTGAACAAAGTATATTACACGTATTAGGTACAGTTTTATTAGTATAAATATCCTTAGCAACCCTTAGTAAGTAAAGAACTTAGATCTAAACACAAACTTAAAACTAAGCTGCAGACAGCAGTCCAGCAGAGGGATGGGGGCTTTCCAGTCTTTTGCACTGAGTGTCACATGTATGATTTTCTCCCAGTTGGTGAGAGGTCTTACGTGTGCACTAGGTGCAAGGAGCTCTTTGCTCTCAGGGAACGAGTCCGTTCTCTAGAGGCTACAGTAGCAGACTTGGAAAGCATAAGACAGACAGAGAGGTACATAGACGAGACCTACAGGGATATAGTCCTGAAGTCCCACCTCCAGTCTGGCAGCATCCCTGTTGCCATGGAGGAGAGAGGTCACGTGACAGGAGAGCATCACCCTGGTGTGGCAGGAAGTGATCCTGTAACTAGGACCTGTCCTCCAGGTAATGTAAAACCCTCTCGCACCGAGGAAGTTTCTCCAGGGCCATGTGCCCATGAGGGAAGGGTTAGGACAGCCGTTATAGTTGGTGATTCGATCATTAGGTATGTAGATAGCTGGGTGGCTGGTGGACGTGAGGATCGCCTGGTAACATGCCTGCCTGGTGCGAAGGTAGCGGACCTCACACGCCACCTAGATAAGGTCTTAGATAGTGCTGGGGAGGAGTCTGATGTCTTGGTACATGTCGGTACCAATGACATAGGAAAATGTGGTAGGGAGGTTCTGGAAGCTAAATTTAGGCTTTCAGGTAGGAAGTTGAAATCCAGAACTTCCAGGGTAGCAATCTATGAAATGCTTCCTGTTCCACGCGCAGGACCCAAAAAGCAGGTAGAGCTCCGGAGTCTCAATGCGTGGATGAGACAATGGTGCAAGGATGAGGGTTTTGGATTTGTTAGGAACTGGGGAACATTCGGGGGAAAGGAGGGGCTCTTCCGAAGGGATGGGCTTCACCTTAACCGGGATGGAACCAGGCTGCTGGCATTAACCTTTAAAAAGGAGACAGAGCAGCTTTTAAACTAGATATTAGGGGAAAGCCGACAGCCGCCCAAGAGCGGATGGTTCGGAAGAATGTATCTTTGAAGGATACTACCAAAAGCAGAGAGGTTCCACAAAAGAGTAAAGTAGCCCAAATGCCCTCAAGTATGGAGCAGATAGAGCTTAAAGATCCTAAATTACCCATGTCTAACAATAGCCAAATTAATATGAATAAAATACATTTTCTAAAATGCTTGTATGCAAATGCTAGAAGTCTAAAAAATAAGATGGGAGAGTTAGAATATATAGCACTAAATGAAAGGTTAGATATGATTGGAATATCAGAGACATGGTGGAAGGAGGACAACCAGTGGGACACTGTGATACCTGGGTACAAACTATATCGTAATGATAGAGCTGATCAAATTGGTGGAGGGGTTGCTCTCTATGTTAGAGAGGGCACTGAGTCAGAAAGGATTAAAGTTTTGCAGGAAACAAAATCTGCTGTAGAATCTATATGGATTGAAATTCCATGTAAAAGGGGGAAGGCAATGGCAGTGGGGGTGTACTATCGAGCGCCTGGCCAGAATGACCAAATGGATGATGAAATGCTCAAAGAAATCAAGGAAGCTTACAAAAGTTACAGCACAGTAATAATAATGGGTGATTTCAACTACCCCGGTATCAACTGGGTCAGTGTCACAGCAGGACATGCTAGGGAGATAAAGTTCCAAGATGAAATAAATGACTGCTTCTTGGAGCAGCTGGTTCATGAACCGACCAGAGGGGAAGCCATATTAGACCTAATCCTTAGTGGAACACCAGATCTAGTGCAAGAGATAAGGTTGTTGGGGCCACTTGGCAATAGTGATCATAGCATGATCGCCTTTGATTTAATTAGTGGAGGAGGGATAGTAAGGAAATCCACAGTACTACCTTTTAACTTTCGAAAGGGAGACTATGATAAAATGAGGAAAACAGTTAAGAAAAAACTAAAAGGAGCAGTTGCAAAGGTTAAAGACGTACATCAGGCTTGGGTGTTGTTGAAAAATACTATCTTGGAAGCCCAGACCAGCTGTATTCCACGCTTTAAGAAAAGTGGAAGGAAGTCCAAAAAACTGCCAGCATGGTTTAAAGGTGAGGTCAGAGAGGCTGTTGTTGCCAAAAAAGCATCTTTCAGGAAATGGAAAAAAGAGCCAAACGACGAAACCTGGAAACAGCACAAGCACTGGCAAGTCAAATGCAAGGCATTGATAAGGCAGGCAAAGGGAGAATTTGAGAAGAAGCTTGCTGCGGAAGCAAAAACGCGAAGTAAAGACCTTTTCAAGTACATTCGTAGCAAAAAACCTGTGAGAGAGTTGGTCCATTAGATGATAAAAGGGTTAAAGGAGCACTAAGAGGCGACAAGGCGATAGCGGAGAGACTGAATGAATTCTTTGCTTCAGTCTTTACTGAGGAAGATGTAGGGATGTTACCCATGACTGAAGTGGTATTTAAAGGTGGGAAAGAATTGAAGGAAATATCGATACATCGGGAAGATGTATTACAACTATTAGATAAACTGAAGAGTAGCAAATCACCTGGGCCGGATGGTATACATCCAAGGGTGTTGAAAGAACTGAAATACAAGATTGCAGACCTGCTATTAGCAATCTGTGAACTATCATTAAAATCATCTCTAATACCTGAAGATTGGAGGATCGCCAATGTAACACCAATTTTTAAAAAAGGTTCCAGGGGTGATCCGGGAAACTACAGACCGGTGAGCCTGACATCAGTACCGGGAAAAATGGTAGAAACCATCATAAAGAATAAAATTACTCAGCATGTAGATAGTCATGACCTAATGGGAGACAGCCAACATGGCTTTAGACAAGGAAGATCTTGTCTTACTAATCTGTTATGTTTTTTTGAAGGAATGAATAATCAGGTGGACAAAAGTGAGTCGGTTGATATTGTGTATTTGGACTTTCAGAAAGCCTTTGACAAGGTCCCTCATGAGAGACTTTTGGCAAAACTAAAGAGTCATGGGATAGGAGGCAGGTTACTATTGTGGATCAGGAACTGGTTAAAAGATAGAAAGCAGAGGGTAGGGCTAAATGGCCAATTTTCCCAATGGAGAAAGGTGAATAGTGGTGTACCCCAGGGATCTGTGCTGGGTCCGCTGCTTTTTGACATATTCATAAATTACCTAGAAAGTGGAATAACGAGTGAGGTTATCAAATTTGCAGATGACACAAAACTATTTAAAGTTGTTAAAACCCAAGAGGATTGTGAAAAATTGCAAGAGGATCTTGATAAATTGGAAGACTGGGCATCAAAATGGCAGATGAAATTTAATGTGGACAAGTGCAAGGTTATGCACCTAGGGAAGAACAACCCAAACTATGGTTACATGATGCAAGGTTCCACATTAGGAACCACCACCCAGGAAAAAGATTTAGGCGTCATTGTGGATACTATGATAAAACTCTCGGCCCAGTGTGCAGCGGCGGCCAAGAGAGCAAATAGAATGCTAGGTATGATAAGAAAAGGAATGGAAAATAAAACAAAAGATATTATAATGCCTCTATATCATTCCATGGTGAGACCGCACCTTGAATATTGTGTGCAATTCTGGTCGCCGTATCTTAAAAAGGATATAGCGATTTTAGAAAAGGTTCAGAGAAGAGCCACCAAAAAGATAAAGGGGATGGAAGGATACTCCTATGAAGAAAGGCTAAAAAGGTTAGGGCTCTTTAACCTGGAAAAGAGATGGCTGAGGGGAGATATGATAGAAGTCTATAAATTAATGAACGGAGTAGAACGGGTAAACGTAGATCGATTGCTTACCTTCTCAGAATATATAAAGACTAGGGGACATGCAATGAAGCTACAGGGTAAACTATTTAAGACTAATAAAAGAAAATATTTTTTCACTCAACGTGTAATCAAACTCTGGAATTTGTTACCAGAGGATGTAGTAAAGGCTGTTAATGTAGCTGGGTTTAAAAAAGGTTTGGACAAGTTCCTGGAGGAAAGGTCCATAAACCATTATTAAGAAGGGACCCAGGATATCAATGCTTGAACCAATACAAGCATTGTGGAACCTGTGTCCCTTGGGGAAACTGCTAGGTACATATGACCTAGATTGGCCACTGTTGGAAACAGAATACTGGGCTTGATGGACCTTGGTCTGACCCAGTATGGCATATCTTATGTTCTTATGAGAGTCAAAATGGGCTCCCAGGAATTCCAGGGACCAGGAAAGCAACAGTTGTTATGTTCCTTAATTGATCACTCAGCCGAGGCTTTCCAAAAAGGACACCACATGGGGAGCCACACAAGATGCCTCTGAAAGGGAAAAGGCTCAGATGAGCCAGATGTCCAGATATCAATGGACACATATCCCTCAGCGCAGCAGCCGCCACCATGATGACCTTGGAGTATGTCCTTGAGTCGGTGGATAGCCCAAAAGGGAGGGTGACAAACTGACAGAGCCAAGCATGGCTAAACGAAGATACTTTTGCTAATCCACCCAAATCGGAATATGAAAATACACCTTGGCGAGATCCAGAAAAGCCAAGAATTCTACTCAGCACACTGCTTGAATCACGGAAGCGCGAGGTTTTCATCCAGAAGCGCAAGACTCAGATTTGTTCGTTGACCCCCTTGAGGTCAGAATTAGCAGGAAGGAACAGTCCATTTTACGCACCACAAAATAGATGGAATATCTGCCCTTACCCTGCTCAGCCGGGAGGTAGGTGGGGGGGGGGGGGAGGGCACCAACACCTTTAGACACAGTAACTTGTCGATGGTAGGCCACACTGCGGCACTTTAAATCGTAGACCCACAAGGGGAGAAGACAAAAGCGTCCAGATCAGCTCTTTGCATTCCAGGACATAGACTGACTGAATGGTGTCTAGCATACAGAGATCATTGGTAGCACAGGCCCATTCCTGAAATTTATTTATTTATTTTTATTTAGCAAACACTTATATACCGCTACTTCCAGCGATCAGAAGCGGTCTGATTATAGTTTTGGGATATGTCACAAAATCAAGACAGAAAGTTTGGGGCATAGATAGCAAGAAGAGGGGTAATACACAGCACACATCGCAGGGTCTACATATAGACCTTCCGGAACTATCATACATATGTACAAAAGCGCTTATCCTTTAACTATTTACATTTGACAAACGGCTATTCGTTTCTTTTTATCTTGTTGGATTCACATCTGGCCATAGTGGCAGTTGAATAGATGAGTGGAAATAAAAGATGAAGTCTGCCTCCAACCGGAGGAAGCAGGGAATGGAGTCCACACTTTTAGTGCGCAGCCCTGGAGGGTTCCCCTCCGGAGGGGACTGAATCCTTGGGCCCATGCACTCCATGAAAGGACTGAGAATGAGTCAGGGAACAGAGGGGAAAGCGTAGTTACTCACCTGTAACAGGTGTTCTCCAGGGACAGCAAGAATCAGTCCTCTCATAAGGGTGACGTTAGCACCAACAGAGCCAGTGCGGAGCATTTCACCAGCTTTCAAAGAAATCCTTTCGGACATGCTACCACAAATGCGTGGTTCCCTTCCCACCCAAAGGTGCCATCTTGCTCAGTCAGATGACATAGCTAAGACAGCAGTAAAAACTAAACCAAGGTAAGGAGGAAACTCCCAGGGGAGAAAGGAGGGTTGTGAGGATCGATTCCTACTGTCCCTGCAGAACACCCATTACAGACAAGTAACTACGCTTTCTCCAGGAAAAAGGAAGTCAGTCCTCACATATGGGACTCACTAGCTCCAGGCTGCCGAGGACCAAACTACGACAGCACTAACGGCAACCAAATGGATAGCCATGAGCTGCAGATGGTGAGTCCTCATTGAGAGAGACTGCAGAGTCTAGCGACCAGTGACACTATCACTACGTTAGCCTGAACACAGAAGGGTCCGAGGGCAGGAGTTGCCTACACCCCGAGAATATTATGGAGTACTACCTGGCCAAAGGCACTGTCCCTGCAGAACTCGCTCTCCAGGCAGTAGTGAGCTGCGAACATCTGAATTGAAGACCATGTGGTGCCCTTGAAAATCTGTCACCAGCACTGAGTGGAGGTTGGCCACCAACATGGCTCTCGCTCTCACGTGATGTTCTGTGATCCGGTGCTCAAGGGAGAGGCCAGCATGCTCGCAGGCGAGGACATTACAGTCCGCCACCAAAGTGGACAGAGTTCACTTGGTCACAGGAAGCCCTAGTCTGCTGGGGTCATCACACACAAAAAGCTGAGGAGCTTTGCGATGGGCCTGCGCCTGCTGTATGTAGAAGGACAGGGTAGGCTTGCAATCTAGAGTGTGAAGTATTAGTTCCTCCCTGCCGGCATGGGTTCATGGGAAGAAGGTAAGGAGGACCACTTCTTGGTTGAGATGGAAAGGAGATACCACCCTTCAGGAGAAATTTGAGGTATGTGCAGAGCACCACCCTGTTTTTTTTGTTTTACATTTTTATACTGTTTAAGAATTTATCAAGAGAAAGCATAGTTACAAACCTGTAACAGGTGATCTCCGAGAACAGCAGGAATTTAGTCTTCACATATGGGTATCATCGGTACCGACGGAGCCCGCGTGGGAACGCTCCCCATCGTCCAATAGGAATGCTTTTGAGAGCACCCCACAGCGCATGCGTGCTGCCTTCCCGCCTCTGTACCTCTCTTACTTCAGTGAGTTTATAGTTGAGACCAAAGGAGAGAAGTAGATAGAGAAAGAGAGAGAGGAGAGGTGGGTGGGTTGTGAAGACTAAATTCCTGCTGTTCCCGGAGATCACCTGTTAAAGGTGAGTAAATACGTTATCTCCAGGAACAAGCAGGAATGTAGTCTTCACATATGGGGACTCCTCAGCTGAGAGATACCAGGGAGATGACCCCAGAAAGCTGAAAAACCCAGGTTGAGATGGGTCATGCTTCCTCCCATGGATCTCTGGCATCCAACCCGTGGACGGTGGGTAGGAGTTGTATTAAGTATGAAAGAAATGCTGGAGGACAGCCTGGCCAAATGAGGCATCCTGATGGGAGTCCTTGTCTAAGCAGTAGTGGGCTGTGAAGGTGTGTACCGAAGCCCAAGTGGCTGCTTTGCAGATGTCATCAATAGACACAGAACGAAGGTTGGCCGTTGAGGCTGCCATTGCTCTCACACTGTAAGCTGTGACATGGCCTTTGAGAGAAAGCACAGTTACTTACCTGTAACAGGTGATCTCTGGGAACAGCAGGAATAAGTCTTCACATATGGGTACGTCGGTACCAACGGAGTCTGCGCGGGAATGCTCCCCAGCGTCCAATCAGAAAGCTTTTGGGAGCATCCCTCAGCGCCTGCGTGCTGCCTTCCCGCCTTTCCAACTGTCTCTCCTCAGTTGAGTTTCATAGCTGAGACAGAAAGAGGAAAGGAAGATAGAGAGAGACAACTCCTAGGGGAAGTGGGTGGGTTGTGAAGACTTATTCCTGCTGTTCCCAGAGATCACCTGTTACAGGTAAGTAACTGTGCTATCTCCAGGAACAAGCAGGAATGAGTCTTCACATATGGGGACTCCCTAGCTGTAGATGCCAGGGGGAGATCCCATAAAATGCGTGTCCCTGGAACAGGACTGCACTTCCCACACATGGATCTCTGGCATCCCATGAGGGATGGTGGGTAGGAGTTGAAAAGAGAGGAGCTGTAGGAAAAACAGCTAACCTAAGGACTACAGGGGAGGAGTCCTTGGTATGTATGATAATTACCATTAAAAATATTGAAAGAGCAATCACAATATGGACATTACCTACTGGATTGCAGGCAGTAGAGAGCTTGATGGAGACTACTGGAGATTCAGCAGAGGAATCCTCAAGGTGACCTCACGGCAGTGAAGGTGAAGGTCCAAATTTGAAATTGGCAGGTGACCCAGGCGTCAACTGGGGTAGTATAAAAACGGCAGGTCTTCAGTGGAAAGCTTTATGGAAAAAAGCTGAAAACTCTTTTAGCTACAGAGGCATTAACAGTTAGGAGTAAAAGAGGAAGACTGACCGATTTGGACAACTAGCCCAGTCCTGGAGGGAAGAAGGGGTATGGAAAAAAGCCCGTATTCCCAAGGAGGACAGGTGTGTGAAGGGCTGAAAGCTCAGAACTACTGAAGATCTACGCTGTCTTTCCTAGCTGGTAAGAGATAGGAAAGATATTGAAGCATGGTGCTTCAAGGATAGCGAGAGCTAGAGTAAAATGGGAGCTGTCAGTACCACAGTAGTGGTTGTGTGCATAATACCCCCGACCTACTGAGGGACAGTATGAACATATGCAAGCCTACTGTCTGGAACGTCTAGAAAGGTAAAAACCTTTATAGCATAGACAGTTAGGGAGATAAGTATGTAAATACATATCTACTTATAAGGAAGCATCTCGAAAGATACACAAATATATATATATGTATATATATAGGGGCATAATATATGCACACACAGCTTACAGACATAGGTATCTATAGAAGTATATAGAGATATATACATACATGAACATGTATGTTTGAGGATACATGTCTGCAACTAAGCAGATAGAGATATGCCCATAAGAACATTCACATGAGAGATGTGAAGGAAAAAGATTCATCTAAGAACAAGAAGGTGGAACCTACTTGAGAAAATATATCGAGAGTCTATTCCTCCTGGCTAAGATGGTGCAGGAATGCTATCCAGTGAAATAACCAGGATGGTTGCGTGAAAAACAGAGGATAATATCGGTCTGTAAACAGCAAGTCCTGAGTCTTGAAGAACTCTGACATGGTAAATGGACAGAAAACGCATAGGAGGAGATACCAGGTTGACCCACTGGAGGGACACAAAGGGTATCATGCGTTGCTAATAGAATATGTGCTGTCCATAAAGGAATAGGATACCATGAGGACTAGCTGCAAGGAAAAAAAGAGTATATTCCTGCAGGATTGGAAAACGTTTTGGACATTCACGCAGAAAGGCTTATATCCTGTATTATAACAGGGGATAACAGGGTGTGGAGAACCCTCACAGTCGTGGAGAATGACTGAGGAGCCTTTCCCAACCATATAGAATAGTCATTAGAGACAAAACCCCATGCTCTCTAGCAATGGCCCATAGTGGAAAGCTTCTCTGAAGATTGCAGAGAGCATTATGCAGGGGAATTAGGAAATAAAACTGACTGTAGGTCAGCTGTGCTGCCAAATCCAAGAAAATGGAGATGACAAGAAAAGAAGATAGTGTGAGAAGCCTGAAGTGATTAGGATTATCCAAGATAGATGAAGCACTATCTTGGAATCACTACTAAAGCCAGGCAGAAAGTAGTGGAAGACAGACTGGAAACTTGTGGAAAGGTACCAGTAGCCTAATCACTGGAACTCCTGCATGGGCAGCTGCTGAATGAGACAGCAGAGAGAATCTCCCTGTGTAAAAACAGAGAGAACAGACAAAAGGAGAGGAGAAATTCCTGTCCCTGTCTGATGAGCTGCCCAGAGAAAAGAGAGGATTTATTCAAGGGACAAAACTCTACACTGGAATGAAAGGCTAGAGAAGCCGTGCAGTGATATGATACCACTCAATCAGGGGGAACCCTGGATGAGAGGGTAGAAGCTGAAGGGTGACTTACCGTATGATAAGTCTGCGGAAGGAAAAATGTTCATGTTGGGACAGAAAACTATCATGGGATAGTTGTTAACTTCTCTTCTTGGTGGGAAGAAGAGGAGAAACCTGTGACCCATAGACATGAATGTCCTGACAGCTCAGCATATCTAGGAAGAAAAGAAATCCATGTGTAGAGTTTTGAAGGAAAAAACAGTGAAAAAACTTCTGCTAAAAAGAAGTTAACTGTAGGATGTAACCTTCAGGAACCTATGGTTGCTGGGTTTGTTCAGCCTGGCTAGAGTTTGGATTCTTCAGACTAGGGCGAGGTTTCCCCTGCTTGGAAACATCCGTATAATGGGCAGGAGAAGAGTGAAACCTTCTTTATTTTATTTATTTATTTTATTTAGCAAGCATTTGTAGCCCGCTCCTTCCAGCGATCAGAAGCGGGTAGGATTACTATTGTGAAACTGCCGAATCAAGGCAGGTACAAATTTTGTTTACATACAGATTGTCAGAAAAGCACATCATACAGAGTTAACACTTCTTAGCTATGGGGGAGTTCATTTACATATATACATAAATACATATATACAGGATAATCTTCTTGGACACAGTGGTCAGGGGCTGCTCCATCTGTGGGTTTAGTTCAGGTTGAAATGTGATTGGAAAATGTGCGTTTTGAGTTTCTTTCTGAAGTCTAGAAGGTCATTGCTAGCTCGTAGTTCTGGTGGGAGTTGGTTCCACAGTGTTGGCGCCGCATATGAGAAAGCCCTGTGGCTGGTGTTAGCTTTGGCAGATCTTATATCTGTTGGAGTGTGAAGGATGTTGGAATTGTGGGTTCTTCTGTTTCGGGTAGGAGGTTGCAATCTTACTAGGTTGTTGAGGAAGGAAGGTGCTAAGTTGTGGATGAGTTTGAAGGTGGTTGTTAGTATTTTGTATTTTGTGCGAGCTGTTATGGGTAGCCAGTGTAATTGAATTAGTACTGGTGTGATGTGGTCACTTAGATTTTTCTTCATTATGACCCTGGCAGCTACATTTTGTGCCATTTGTAATATGTTTAGGGTTTTTTTAGGTAAACCTTGTAGGATGGCGTTGCAGTAGTCAAAATGTGGTAGGAAAAGAAGGTTTGGTAGGACATTTCCTACCTACTGGGGAAGGAGAAGGCTTAGGATAGCCCCCAGAAACAGGGAAGTCAGTGGAGCAATGAGCAACCTGACGTAAAGACTCCCTATTGAAGAGATTTTCTCCAGTACAAGGAGTATTACCCAGTCTTTGTTGTGCCCATCTGTTCAAGTCTGAAGCATGGAGCCAGGCTCTACGCCGTGCTCCTATGGCTATAGCAGAGGTTCTGCTAATAGACTCAAAAGAGTCTAGAGAAGCACGAGAAAGAAACCAAGAGATATTTTGGCTATGACTAAGAAGTAAGGAATAGTCTGCAGCCTTGGGTTCTGATAGAAAAGGAGTCAAAAGAGATAATTTCTTTGTGATCTCCTGGAGAGATAGACTCATATAAAAAATATAAGAGATAATCCTTGTTGCCAGCATAGATGTTTGGAAGGTTTGACGTCCAAAGGCATCAAGTGCTCTAGATGCACAACCTGGTGGATAAGAAGAATGCTTCTTCTTGCTTTTTACCTTCCTCATTGCTGATTCCACTACAATGGAATGATGGGGAAGTTGACTCTTTTGAAACCCTGGGGAGGGGGGCACCTGATACAGATCATTAGTTGCTGTAGAAGGTGAGGAAACCCTTAAAGGTGTTTCCCATATGGTCAGAAGAAGAACCTGCAAAGAATGATGTAAAGGAAGCATTATATTGTCCTTTTCTGCAGGAGAGTCTTGAGTGGGATCATAGCCAGGGATAGGAATAGCAAGGAATGTTGCTATGTCAAGGAGAAATTTCTGAAAAGAAGGATCTCCAATAGGAACCATCCCTGGATAGGGTAAAGTTGAAGCTGTAGCCTGGACACCGGAGGAGGTACTGGTCCGGTGTAGAAAAAGAGCTCCACTAGATGGATACTGGTACTGGCAGTTACGACTTGAGACAGTCAGTACTGCATCGTCCATGCCAGGTATCGACACCAAACTAGGTATAGAAAGGAGCGATCCTGGTGAAAAAGGCATGGAAGTGGCTGGTCCCGATGTTACTGCAGGAACCGGCATCGATACCGATACCGGTAGCTGTGCCGGAATCGGAGGCGATAACGCCATCGAAGCAGTCATCGGAGGCTGTTCAAGCGGTACCGAAGCAACCAAAAACCTTTGGTGAGTATCCTCAGTACTACGCATCCGGAATCGATAAGCGTCGGTTCCGAGACGCGTCGGTACCCAGTCTTCTAGACTAGATATCGATTCCAGACTCGGCATCGAAGGGAGCGAGTCTATCGATGCTTGTCTAGAGGGTACCGACGTCGGCGGTGGTATCGGCGATGCTGCCGATACTGGAAAGTCAATCTGGGACGTATCGATCGGTCCCGAAGGTACCGAGGACGCCAGATGACGATCCTTGGTGAAGAGTGGATCACTCGACACCAGTGCCGATGCCGGGGTATCGGTACCGCTCGAAGCGGATGCCACCACTGAGCATGGCTCAGGTATGTTCTGTGAGGGGTGAGCCCCAGGAACAACCTGAAACCCCTGAAAGGCTTTAGAGACCGAAGACTCCCGACGGGGTTTTGAAGCCAATATGGTCTTGAGGGCAAGGCCGGAGCCGTCATCATGCTTGGCATGAGACCTACCACTCAAGGATTGGCTAGTCTTAACAGACTGTTTGTGGGTTACCTGATCCTGTAGAGAAGAATTGGTCGGTGCCCTGACACTGGAAGGAAACTCGGTATCGAGGGAAACTCGAAATGGAAAATCTCTGCTCATAAAATTGTAGCCTAATGGCTCCGGAGGAAAAGGGTCAGGACCCAAACAGACACCAGTTATTGGAGTCTAAAAAGAAAACTGTATTTCCACAGTTAAGGCACTTCTTAGGAGAAGAAGGCTCCATGATGGAGAGGCCTTACAGGCCCAAAAATTTAAGACAGAAACTGAGGGAAAACTCTCCCTGAGTTTGAGAAAAAGAAAAGAAAAAACCCACCGGCGGTACCAGTGGAGGCGGGAAAAACAGCCACGACCACAAGAAAAGAAAGAATTAAAGAACTAAAAAAGAAATTTTCTTTGGTGACAGGAGTACGTCCTGCCGGCTCTGTGGAAAAACGAAAACTGAGGAGAGACAGTTGGAAAGGCGGGAAGGCAGCATGCAGGCGCTGAGGGATGCTCCCAAAATCTTTCTGATTGGACGCTGGGGAGAGTTCCCGCGCAGGCTCCGTCGGTACCGACGTACCTATATGTGAAGACTCATTCCTGCTTGTTCCTGGAGATAGTCCTTTACTCTGATATGTATAGGATATGCAATCTGCAATCCAATTTGGCGGGGTTCTTTTGGAAACTGGAAGTCCCAAATGACTAGAGTCAAAAGCCACAAAAAGCTGAGAAGATTTTCTATGTGCCTTAGTTCTTTGGAGATAAAAGGCTAAGGCTCTTTTACAATCCAATGTGTGAAGATTTCTTTCTGCACTAGAGGCATGAGGCCTAGGGAAGAATATAGGAAGATAATAATAATAATAATAATAATCATAAGGAATTGTACATAGTTTTCCCGGTTTATCCCATGTTTAATTTCCTGTTTCATTGTAAACTCAATGTTGCCTGTATGCATTGTAGTATGTTTTTGTTCGATGTACACCGCGCTGATTATAATAGCGCGGTATAGAAGAAATGTTAAATAATAATAAAAAATAATAATACTTTATCATGGTGGAACCTTGTATAAGGGGGGTCAGCTACTAACGCCCGTAGTTCACTAATGGGTCTTGCAGAAGTGATGGCAATTAGGAAAATGACTTTCGATGAAAGAAACTTTAGGCCTGAAGTGGCTAAAGATTCAAAGAACGGTTTCATAAGCTGACCAAGAACAAGATTCAGATCCCATGCCACCGGTGGTGGTTTAATGGGGGTTTTTGTTAAGAGTAGACCTCTCATAAATCTTGACTCAAGTGGATGAGAGGAAATAGGTTGTCCATCGAAACGTTTATGAAAAGCAGCAATAGCACTAAGATGGACTTTCACTGAATTGGTCTTCAGACCAGAAGTTGATAATTGGAGGAGATACTCTAGTAGCGACTCTACAGGCATCTAAAGGGGTTAAGTCCATTTTGTGAACACCAGACAGAGAACCTTTTCCACTTAACAGCGTAGGAATGTCTTGTGGAAGGTTTTTTGGAAGCCAGAAGGATATCTTTTACTTGTTGAGAAAGGTCAATATGCAGGGACTGGGGACTGGGATGCAGTAAGCATCCCTCCTCCTGAGACAGAAGATCTGGAGCATTCCCCAACTCCAGAGGAGTGGTTTGAGAGAGACGCAGAAGAAGAGGATACCACGTTTGTCATGGCCAACGTGGAGCTATGAGTATCATACAACCTTTGTCTCTCTGAAGTTTGAATAAAGTTTTGGGAATGAGGGGAATGGGTGGGAAGGCATAGAGGAAGTCCTGACCCCAGTGGAGTAGGAAAGCATCTCTTGCCTGACAGCTGTGAGTCGGGATTCTGGAACAGAATCGGGGAAGTTTGGCATTCTGTGGACTTGCAAAGAGGTATATATCTGGTGTTCCCCAAATTTGAAACACTCGAGCAAGCTGGTATGAGTGGTGGGACCACTCGTGTAGCAGCAGTATTCGACTGTCTGTCTGCCCATAAGTTTTGAATGCCTGGAAGGTATACCACAAACAGGTGAATTTGCAACTCTCTGGCGAGGGCCCATAGTCGCAAAGCTTCGTTGCATAGTGACAGAGTCTGTTCCGCCTTGCTTGTTCACATAGAACATAGCTACCTGATTGTCGGTTTGGACCAGAACTGTCTTTTTACTGAGATGGGCCTGAAAGACTTAAATAGCACTGAAGATGGCTCTTAGCTCTAGGTGGATTATGTGAAGGGAAACCTCCTGTGGGGTCCAGAGACCCTGAGAGGACAGATCATGCAAGTGGGCCCCACAAACCATCTTGGACGCATCTGTTGTTAGGGTGGCCTGGTATAGAGGCTGCTGGAAAGGAGAGCCTACAAGGAGGTTTTCCAGAGACTGCCACCATTGCAGGGACAAAATCAGATGTGTGGTGTTTCTGATCTTGTCCATTAGCTGACCTGAGTCCTGTGACCATTGAGAGAATAGGGTCCACTGGGCTGCTCGAATGTGGAGGCGAGCATAGGGAACCACATGGACAGTGGATGCCATATGTCCCAGAAGTTGAAGCATCTCTTGAGTAGTAAGGAACACCTTCAAAGATGCTTGAGATGCTAGTTGCATTATCTTTAGACAGCGTGGCTGTGGCAGGAAAGCCTTTGACTCCCGAGTGTCTAGACGAGCCCCTATGAATTCGAGAGATTGAGAGGGGGTGAGATGAGATTTTGGGAGGTTTATGACCAGTCCCAAGTATTGAAGAATGTGCATTGCTCGAGAAAGAGCGAAGCTGGCCTCTGGAGCTGTCGATGCTCAAATGAGCCAATCGTCCAAGTAAGGGAAGACGAATATTCCCAGAGTCCTCATAAATGCTGCTACCACTGCCATGCATTTTGTGAAGACTCTTGGAGCAAAGGCCAGTCCGAAATGAAGAACTCTGTACTGGAAGTGTCTTCCCTGGACCAGGAATCGAAGGAACTTCCTGTGATCTGAGTGGATGAGAATATGCGTTGTCAGATGGCTGCCTGAGTGAGAATGTTCACAGTCTTGGCAAGTGCATATATCAATATGATTTGCAAGGGATTGTGGGCAATGCAGTTCATTCACACCAGACACAGCTGCTCACAATAATTAGTTGTGCTTTAGGGTAAAGCCAATAAGATATTTATTTATGGGGTTATTTCTCCCAACACAGATATGCTTGGTAGCACATAAAACAGGATACTTGCTTTCAGTGTTTAACTTAGAAAAACAAAATCAGGAAAACAACAGCTGAACTTGTCAGGCAATCAAAGCAAAAGAATAAAGACCTGGTTGGTAACAAACTGGTCTTTTCTGTAGGCTTTAGCTAATATTTTCTTAGCAGTGCTCTAAACAACAAGCAAAACCCACAAAGAAGGGAAAAACTGTTCTTTTCAGGTTAACTTCTTATATCTTCACACATAGACTCAGAAGTGATTTCCTCAGAGCTCACAAGCAATTAGGTAAGGCTCAATTGCTAGCAGTTATCCAGCTGAAACCCCTTAGCTGGCTTGCTTTCCTACTGCGTGGCCCAAAATCCTACTCAGGAGCTTTTCTGAGTAGATTAAAGAACAAGTTTGTATTTCTTTGTGATGGTTGCTGTACTTTGTAACAGTAAATTACCAAAGGAGTTTAGACAGAGAGCAATCCATATATTCACAGCCTGTATCTAAGACTGCTCCTTCCCCTTCTTCAACAATCATGGGTTCAATATCAGGGATTGGCACAGAGGAATTTCTCAATGGAGCACTTTCAGGAGAATACTTGTTTCCCTGCTGTCTTTCAAGGTTATAGCAAGGGCATAGATCAGTGTTCATACCTGAGCTTCCATTGCTGTTAGAGTTCCTCTCTAAATAGCCTGGCCAATATGTAGTCCAGTTCTTATGTCCAGCCTTCCAATCCAGATCCCTGGACACTGGATCTCTCTTCACATACCTTCTGGCACGGGTCTTAGGGTCCCTTCCACGTGCAGCCGTCACCCTCACAGGTACCGTCTGGAGATTCCTAGCCCTGCAGCACCATTCCTCTGGCTTTCCCCAGTCCAATGGTGTATGCTGGCCTTTTGAATGTCTCCCAGTATACGTACTGCTCTGGACTCCTTTAGACCTTCCAAATGCTTTTCTCTTCTTTCTTCCAAAGGGTTTCTTGCCCTTTCTGTCCGTCCACTCTGGCTTCTGCTTCTGATGATCCTCCAGATGATGAAGCTGTCCAAGATGAGAATCTCCAAGAAACTGAGGATGAGGATAATTCTCTGCAGAATAAACTCTAACTTTATTCTGCTTTGATGAGTGCTCCACCCTAGCACAGCGCAGCTGTGGTGAATCAGGCCCTGCCCTTCGAGATGAGTGCTTGGGGATTACCTCATAGCCCTCCTGATTGAACACACGTTTCCCCACTTCAGCTCCTCTAATGGCTGTTGGAAACCTGGTGCATTCTGGGACTGGTAGTCTTTTATGGCAAAATTCTGTTTTCTTATTTCTACCAGAACTGACAGGTTGCTTGCTCAGAGTCACTTCACCTTTTCTATAGCTCCTTCCTGAGCTATGATAAGCTTCCTTATCACATACCCCCCTGCTTAAGTTATTACGGACTGGTTTAACTGGTGAAACTTCTTTCCTACAGTCCGTAATACCTACGAGAGTGTTCTCTTTTTGAAGCTCACTTACTTCCTGACTGGCTTCAGGGTCATTATTATTTACAGGCCTCTCCTTCCAAGACTTAAGTACATTAATATGGTAGGTCTGCCTACGCCCTCTTGCATTTTCTACCATATAAGATACTGGGCTCACTTGTTTAACAACCTTCCATGGCCCTTTCCACTGTACTTCAAATTTTGGGGCTGTACCTGCTACTTGAACCAAAACCTTTCACCAATGCTTAATTGGCGGCTTTTGGCCTTCCTATCATACCACCCTTTCTGGCGCACTTGACTGTCCCTGCAGGTTCCTCTCAGCAACCTGCGAGGTCCTTTTCAAACGTGCTCTCAAGTCACGCAGAAACTGTGGCACCTCCTGACTTCCTGGTTCAGGATCAATCCATTGTTCCCTCAAAATGTCTAACAAATCCCGTGGAGCCCTACCATACATCAATTCATATGGAGTTACACCTAGGGACACCTGAATTCTTTCCCTGCAGGCAGGCATATAAGGCAAAGGGCAATAACATATCCCATTCTTTTACCTCTCCTGCTAACTCCCTTCTCAACATTTGTTTGAGAGTTTGGTTGAATCTCTCCACCAAACCGTTTGATTGTGGATGGTAGGCTGAGGTTTTCACGTGATGAATGCCAAAGGCATCCCAGACCTGGGCCAAATATTTGGATACAAAATTGGACCCTCGGTCAGTCAACACCTCTCTTGGGAATCCCACTTCACAAAACAATTTCACTAGCTCTAAAGCTATTGTTTTTGCAGAAACATTCCTCAATGGTATGGCCCAGGGAAACCTTGTTGCCTGATCTACCATAACTAGGATGTATTGGAAACCTCGGGGCGTTTTGACTAATGGGCCTACAATATCCATGGCAATGCGACCAATTGGGTCTGTGATAATTGGCATGGGAATCAATGGCACCACCGGTGGGTGAGCCGCTGTAACTCGCTGACACGCTGGACATGCAGCACAAAACTGGGCAGTTTCTTTGAAGATACCTGGCCAGTAAAAACGCATAAGTATTTGATCCAGTGTTCCTTGCATCCCTTTATGACCTCCAACTGGATGATCATGTGCTAATCTAAGTACTAGCCCTTTGAAAGTTGTGGGTACCACCAATTGTTTACGTATGGTCCCATTCCTGGGGTCCTGACTCTCTCTATATAATATTTCATTATCTAGTCTGAATCTGGGCAACTCCTCCTTGACCTCATGAGCATACTTAAAAGCTCGGGTGAGAGCTTGATCAGCTCGCTGCTCTTGTGGAAAGTTAGGAAACTTTGCCACTAACTCAGCTGGCACCCAGGGTAAACTTTGACCAGCTAACATCTCAGCCCTACCCTGTGCTCTGCAAAGTCTCTCACGCCGCTTTTGTGCTTTCAACTTTCTTACTTTACCAGATGATGGAGTTATTAAATCATCATGAGAGGGTAAGTCTCCTAATAACTCTGCCTGCTCCCCCTCCTCCTTTTGCTGGCTCTCTACCTTAGCCTGCGAGCGGGTGGATACAAGGCCCCTCTTATTACCTATAGTTTGGCCTTCTGGAAGTTTAACCATCTTTTTAGCTAGGGACTGAGGACTTCCAAAGAAAGGCCCGGGAGCTATTTCCATTATTCATTCTCCCTCCTTCTTTCCTAGCCCTTCCACTAGACCCTGCTTAAATCTTGGCCAGTCCTTTCCTAGAACCAAATCAAAGGGTAGCCTAGGCACCACTGCTAACAGGACTTCCTCTTGTTCCCCCAGGCACTTAACCTTTAGCCTATAGGTGGGATATGATGTTGCAGCACCATGAATGCATCTGATGTGAACTTGGCTTTCAGGGGTTCTAGGCACAAATCCTTCTTGGGCCTCTATCCTCTTCCAAAGCCTTTTTGACATCATACTCTGGTCTGCCCCAGAGTCTAACAAAGCATTTGTGGTAATTCCTTGCACATCAACCATCAAAAGAAATCCTTCTTTGGGCTGTTTTAAATCCACACCCATTAAGCTAGTGTGTCTGGCATCCCTTTTCTAAATGTCCCCATTTTCCACACTTGAAACATTTCTTTCTACTCCACTGTGTCATCTGCTTTGGCACAGTACATTTATTTTCAGAAACATTTTTAATTATTTTCTTTTCTGATACAGCACAGCTTGCCTCAGCACCCATCTTCAGAGGGCCGCCCATTCTATGGCAAGCCTGCGTGGCTTCCAAGAATCTCTCTGCTAGCATGGTTGCCTCTCCAAGATTTTGGCAATTTTGCTGTATAAGGAAAGTGTGCAAATCTTTAGGCACCGCAGACATAAATTGTTCAAGCATAATAATTTATTTATTTATTTATTTATTTGTATTTCTTCTATACCGCACTCTTTTTCATCAGCGCGGTTTACATTAAACAGGAATACTCATTTCAATCAACAGACTGTGGTGAGCTTACATATAACAGGAAATATACAACTGGGATTATAACTTAGGGAAACTATGTACATATTTGTAGCATGTATAGGACCTATATACACGGGATAGAGTTTCTTTTCATCATCTTAAATAGGGCGGTTACACTTTATCTGAAAGTGTTAGAGGGTTGATGATGTGCTTTGGAAATGTAGAATGAAGAGGTGATGCTTTATGGCTTTTCTAAATTGTTTGAGGTCAGTAATAGCTCTAATGTTGGGAGGTAGGTTGTTCCAACATCTGGGTGCGTAGTACGCGAAAGCCCTGTCTGTTGTTGATCGTTTGTATTTTGTGGCCTCATGTGGTGTAGTTAGGGTATTTGCCGCTGCTGACCTCCTAGATCTGGTGTTGGGAGTGTGATGGAGGAGTTTCGAAATTGATGATGGAGCTATAGAATTTATTGCTTTAAAGGTCAAGATAAGGGCTTTATATGTTATTCTGCAGTATATAGGGAGCCAGTGGAGCTCCATTAGGATGGGTGTTATGTGATCGCTCTTTGAAGCACCGTATAATACCCGGGCTGCGGCATTCATGGCTAGTTGTAATGTATTTAGTGAGTTCTTTGGGAGACCATGGAGTATTATATTCGCATAGTCGAAGTGGGGTGTGACTATGGCTTGGAATATAGTTCTGAAGCTGTCTGGGTCAAGCATATTTTTTAGATGGCGTAGGGTCTTTATCTTGAAATAAATGGTTTTCACGGTGCGGTTGATATGTTCTTTAAAATCTAGGCGATAGTCCAGTATCACTCCAAGGTATCTTATGGAGGGCTTGATTGGGAGGTGTGCATCTCGTACTCTTAGGGTCTCCGGGGGTGCGAATTCTCTGTTTTTCGTGACAATCAGTACTTCGGTTTTTTTGTAGTTTATTCGCATATTCTGCGTGAGTAACCAGTCTGCTATTGCATTAAAGCAATCTACTAAAGATGTGTAATCTGGGAGCTTGACATTGAATGGAGTGAATAGTAGAACATCATCTGCGTAGATCAGTGAGGAAATGCCAAAGGATCGAGTGATATCGCACAGGGGCTGCATGTAAATGTTAAATAGGAGTGCCGATAGGGATGAGCCTTGTGGAACTCCTTGTTTTAGCTGGAAAGGTTCTGATGTGCCTGTAATAGTCCGGACGTGTTGCAAGCGGTCTTCCAGGTATGATTTGCACCATTTCCATGCTAGGCCGTGGATTCCCTTGTCATATAGGCGGGTTAGTAGTATTTCATGGTCAACCGAGTCAAATGCTGCAGATATGTCGAGGAATATTAGTGCGAAGCACTTGTTAATGTCGTCTAGTCCACTGATGAGTGTGTTGGTTAATGTGGTCAATAGTGTCTCTACTCCGTGAGATTCCCTAAATCCGTGCTGACTGGGATCAAGGGGGGAGGAGGTGTCTATGTGTTGTTGTATCTGATTATTGGTTACTTTCTCAATTATTTTGGATAGCAGTGGTATACTAGCTATCGGGCGGTATGATTCTTCTTTTGTTGGGTCTAGTTGATTGTTCTTTAGCAGCGGTCTTATGGAGGTCTGCTTTAGTGCTGATGGGAAGGTGCCTGTTGAGAATGACATCTTTATAATTTCTGCTATGACAGGGCTAAAGTCGGATCGCATAGCTCTTATCCAGTGTGCTGGGCAGGGGTCGTTAGGTGCTGTGGTAGTATTCATTTTGACGATAATGTCTTCAACGCATTTTGCAGAGGGAGGGGAAAGTTGAAGGAGTGATGAGGGGAGCTGAAAGAGAGGGAAATTTTGTCCTTGTTGCTGTAGTGGACTTTGGGATGAGGAGGTGTGTGATGTCGGAGGACTTTGGGGTGAGGAGGTTGTTGTTCTGATAGCTTTAGATTGTATGAAATTGGCATACTTCTGAGGGTGTATGGGTTCTTGTTGAGGTGGAGCAGGTTCTTTGGTTAATGACTTTACTATATTGAATAGCTCCCTGGGTTTGTTTAGGGAGCGGTTGAGGAGTTCGGAGTGGTAGGTTTTTCTTGTGTCCCATATTGTCTCACGATAGGATTGAAGGTGGGATAAATATATTTGTTGATCTGTTGGGTTGTGAGATTTACGCCATTTTCTTTCGAGGTTCCTCAATATTGTACGAGACTTCCTTAGTTCCTGAGAGAACCATGGTGCAGATGGTCTATTGACTACATTATTCTTCGTTGTTGGGTCTTTGCAGGCTGGTGGTATAGTGGCGTATTGGTTGATTGTTTCATTCCATGTAGAAACTATGTCGTTGATGTTGGAGGAAGGTTGTTTGAGTATTGGAAGTATGTTTTTCTTAATTTCTTCTTCGTTGAGCGGTCTGAAGCGAGTGGTGTTTGTTGATGTTCGTTTTGTTGTATTATTGGGTGGATCTTGATGTGCTGGTATTGTGAATACTATCAGGCTATGGTCTGACCATGGTACTGGAGCGACAGATAGGTCGAAATCGTCATTCGTGCACATGTAGGATGGTGGAGCAAAGACGAGGTCGAGCACATTGCCATGTTGATGAGTAGGTTGGTTTATGAGTTGGCTGTAGTTGAGGTTTGTCATTGCTTCTAAGAATGAGTTAGAAAGGGTAATTGGTATGGAAGGGAGATTGAAATCACCCATTATCCAGTTAGGTTTCCCTGGGTGTATTGGGTTGCAGGCTAAGTCAAGTACGCTGGATAATTCTTCAGATGTTGAATTCGGTGCCATATATATTAAGTTGAGGGTGTTGTAGTTGTTGTATATTGAGATAGTGTCTAGTTGTTTTGTGCTCTTGGATGTGATTGTACGATATTGGAGGTTTGTCTTTGTTATGATGGCGACACCTCCTCCTCTTTTGTTTGATCTGTTACATGTGTAGGTAGAGTAATTAGGAGGTGTGAGCTGGTTTATTATGACTGAGTCAGATTCGGAGAACCATGTTTCTGTGATCATTAAAATGTCTAGGTTTTGTTTAATTATTAAGTCTGAGATGGCTGGCCATTTCTTACGTGCAGATCTGGCGTTTATGAGAGCACATCTAAGTCCTTCTTGTGGGGGAGCGTGTCGGTTGCGTTTTGTGTTGGCTGTTTGGTCTATTGCTATATGAAGTAGGTGAGAGTGCCTCTTGTAGTAATGGCTCTGTGGATGTTGATGAAAGCTGTGGAAGTGTTTTTTGTTTGTGCTATGTAATGTCGTGATATGGTAGTGTCTAATAACATTTCTACCGTCTTTTGCTCAGGCTCCAACCATTTTACAGCTAATCCTCTGATTCTCTGACTCAGAGCCCTGGGTGTTTCACCCACTCTCAATGTAGTAGCTCTAAACATTCGCCTATACTCTGAAATAGACAACCCTAGGCGATCTCTAATAGCAGCCTTTACATCCTTATAATTCAAAGCCTGGGCTGCTGGCATTGCTCTATAAGCTGCAAGCGCCTCTCCAGTTAATGAGGCTGCCAGCCTTACTGCCCACTGGGTCTCTGGCCATGCTAATGCTTGTGCCACTCTTTCAAAAGACTCTAGAAAATCATCAACATTATCATCTGGAGTTAGCTTCCCAAAACTAAATGCCCCAATTCCTTGATTGAGTCCCACACTGTCCACATGTGGTGTACCAGTATTTACTGCTGGTCTTGCATCTGGTCCACTTTGGTTCTGCAGCTTAACTAGGGCTTGCACCAGATCAAGCACTGGCCTCTGCTGGTCCATTAAGGCTTTCATAGCAGTGTCCTGAGCCTGCTGTGCTAGCTCCTGCTGCCTGCTAAACTGGGCTGCCATCCATTGAGCTAGTTCCTTTGGATCCATCTTGATCCCTGCAAGAAAACACAAAAAACCCCCCACAGTGCACCACCTTCCAAACAGGTGTTTTTTTTCTGCTTCTTTTTTTTTTACAATTACCCCTGTGCCTTACTCCCATCCACCACTAGACATGCCCAGGTACTTGTTACCTTATGCCAGTGATGAATCCAGCTCTGCACAGGGTCTTTTCCTCCTGGAACAGCTACTTGGAACAGCCACCTCTCCTCCAAAGTGCAGTTGAGGGAAAATCTTTTCTTTCAGCTTTTAAGCTTGAACTGTCTTTTCCTTCAGACTTGAGTTGTAATCCTCAGCAAGTAAATCCCTTTGCGCAAAAGCAATCCGAAAAACTACGCCATTTGTCAGATGGCTGCCTGAGTGAGAATGTTCACAGTCTTGGCAAGTGCATATATCAAAATGATTTGCAAGGGATTGTGGGCAATGCAGTTCATTCACACCAGACACAGCTGCTCACAATAATTAGTTGTGCTTTAGGGTAAAGCCAATAAGATATTTATTTATGGGGTTATTTCTCCCAACACAGATATGCTTGGTAGCACATAAAACAGGATACTTGCTTTCAGTGTTTAACTTAGAAAAACAAAATCAGGAAAACAACAGCTGAACTTGTCAGGCAATCAAAGCAAAAGAATAAAGACCTGGTTGGTAACAAACTGGTCTTTTCTGTAGGCTTTAGCTAATATTTTCTTAGCAGTGCTCTAAACAACAAGCAAAACCCACAAAGAAGGCAAAACTGTTCTTTTCAGGTTAACTTCTTATATCTTCACACATAGACTCAGAAGTGATTTCCTCAGAGCTCACAAGCAATTAGGTAAGGTTCAATTGCTAGCAGTTATCCAGCTGAAACCCCTTAGCTGGCTTGCTTTCTACTGCGTGGCCCAAAATCCTACTCAGGAGCTTTTCTGAGTAGATTAAAGAACAAGTTTGTATTTCTTTGTGATGGTTGCTGTACTTTGTAACAGTAAATTACCAAAGGAGTTTAGACAGAGAGCAATCCATATATTCACAGCCTGTATCTAAGACCGCTCCTTCCCCTTCTTCAACAATCATGGGTTCAATATCAGGGATTGGCACAGAGGAAGTTCTCAATGGAGCACTTTCAGGAGAATACTTGTTTCCCTGCTGTCTTTCAAGGTTATAGCTAGGGCATAGATCAGTGTTCATACCTGAGCTTCCATTGCTGTTAGAGTTCCTCTCTAAATAGCCTGGCCAATATGTAGTCCAGTTCTTATGTCCAGCCTTCCAATCCAGATCCCTGGACACTGGATCTCTCTTCACATACCTTCTGGCACGGGTCTTAGGGTCCCTTCCACGTGCAGCAGTCACCCTCACAGGTACCGTCTGGAGATTCCTAGCCCTGCAGCACCATTCCTCTGGCTTTCCCTAGTCCAATGGTGTATGCTGGCCTTTTGAATGTCTCCCAGTATACGTACTGCTCTGGACTCCTTTAGACCTTCCAAATGCTTTTCTCTTCTTTCTTCCAAAGGGTTTCTTGCCCTTTCTGTCCGTCCACTCTGGCTTCTGCTTCTGATGATCCTCCAGATGATGAAGCTGTCCAAGATGAGAATCTCCAAGAAACTGAGGATGAGGATAATTCTCTGCAGAATAAACTCTACCTTTATTCTGCTTTGATGAGTGCTCCACCCTAGCACAGCGCAGCTGTGCTGAATCAGGCCCTGCCCTTCGAGATGAGTGCTTGGGGATTACCTCATAGCCCTCCTGATTGAACACATGTTTCCCCACTTCAGCTCCTCTAATGGCTGTTGGAAACCTGGTGCATTCTGGGACTGGTAGTCTTTTATGGGAAAATTCTGTTTTCTTATTTCTACCAGAACTGACAGGTTGCTTGCTCAGAGTCACTTCATCTTTTCTATAGCTCCTTCCTGAGCTATAAGCTTCCTTATCACAGCGTGTACGCATCTCTTAGATCTAGAGAACATAGCCAATCCTGACTTTGAAGGTGTGGAGGGTGTGTCCCGAGGGAGATCATTTTTAATTTTTCTTGGAACAAATATTTGTTTAATTCTCTGAGGTCTAGTATAGGCCCGTGTCCCCCTGTCTTCTTTGGAATAAGAAAATAGGGGGAGTATAACCCCAAACCCTGTTGAGATATGGGTACTTCTTCGATTGCTCCTTGAGTGAGAAGTGATGTGACCTCCTGCCACAAGAGGTTGGTGGCAGGAGCCTGAGAATTGAACTGTTTTATTATTGTAGGTGGGGGGCAAGTTGAGAAAATGAAGCTTGTACCCCAGTCGTACAATGGGCAGAGTCCAGTTTTCTGATGTTATTTGTTGCCATCTTTTGGCAAAAAAGCATAGTCTTCCTGGAATGGTTAAGGGTTCTGGACCTTTCAGGGGCAGAATGACTAAGTTCTCTAGGTACATGTGAAAGATCCTGAGGGGGCTGGGTCTGTTGGGCCGGTTGAGCTCTTTGAGCTTGCGGCTTTCTTTGCTGTCTGTTTTGTTGTTGCCCCTTCTGGGGAACATGAAGCGGACAGTGGCTTTGATGGGTATAAGATGGGTAAGGCTTCTTTTTCTTCCTGAAAAAGGGTTTTTTTGAATGTTTTCTTCTTTGCTGGGTTGGCTGTAGACTTTGATAGTCTGTTCAAGGTAGTATTTTCAGATTCAAACAGATTAGCCTTGTCCTGCCAGTCCTTGCCAAAGAGATTTTCTCCTGTACAAGGAATGTTTCCCAGCTTTTCTTGCACCACTGTTCTAAGTCTGATGCTTGAAGTCAAGCAATACGACGTGCTCCTATGGATATAGCAGAGGTTCTGCTAATACATTCAAAGCAATAAAAGGTAGCACAGTTCATGAATTTAGAGACATTCTGGGCATGCTTGACCAAAATAAGGTAGTCTGCTCTTTTTTCCTCAGAGACACAAGAGCTAATGAGCTCTAAGTCTTTTGTGACTTCTTACAGGAACATTCCCATATAAAGAATATAGGAACTGATCCTGGCTGATAGCATGGAGGATTGAAAACATCGACGCCCAAAGGCATCGAGTGTCCTGGAGTCCCGGCCTGGAGGATTAGAAAAATATGTTTTAGCACTCCTGATTCTTCACATGGCCGATTCCACTACTATTGAGTGGTGTGATAACTGAGCTTTTTGAAAACCAGGACAACTTGGCACTCGATACATAGTGTCAAGGCACTGGGAATATGAAGATATCATTAAAGGAGTTTCTCACATTCTCAACATCAGAACATGTAAGATCTTGTGAATTGGAAGCATAGCTGCCTCCTTGGGAGCCATAGGGTATTGTAGAATTCTTAATTATTCTGCCCTAGGTTCCTTTTCTGGAATCACAGTGATTGCAAGGCCCTTTGCTAAATCACGTATGAAATCCTGGAAGGACATATCTTCTGGAGGAGACATCCTGTGTTGAGGAGGAGGAGCTGAATCCTCTAGTAGGTTCGCTCTGGTACCGGTAGAATAGTCAGAGTCATTGGAATCAGAAGACTCAAAGGCACTCTGTATTGGGTGCTTCCATAATACATGGTATCGGGACCGCTCGTAAGTCGGTACCGAAATGTCTCAGTTCCTGATCCCCGATACAGACAAGGCTCAGCATGGGGGAAGCAGTCCTGTCGAAGCAGGTACTGTCGGTACCGGTAATGATGTCAGAACCGATACCTGTTGAACCGTCTGTAGCGGTCTTAGCGATACCGAAGCTGCTAAGAGGGATGCTAGACTGCGTTCAATAGCGAGGATTCATTTACCCATCGCTCCTGCCGATTCCTGGGTGTCGGTACCGGTGGAAGCGGCTACAACCCCAGAACATGGCACCAGTAGTTCTGCAGAGGTGGAAGCCTCTAGAACATCCTGGAGCCTTATTAATCCTGGAGCCTTATTAATGTTTTGCCGGTGAACTATCCTTGACGGCAACACCAGTGGCATCTCAATACTTTGAAGGAGATTTACCCTTTGAGGACCAGCTAGTCTTAGAAGACTTAAGTTTAGTTACCTGAGATCCATGGGAGGAAGATGAAGCCCTGGAGAACGTCAATGCAAGTGACATCATATCCATGGCAAAAAGGGTACCGAGTTTTGCAGCTCTATACTGCAGGCCACTTTTGGTCATCCTCGTGCAGGAGAGACACTCCGTTGGACAATGTTCAGGACCTAAACATTTTAGACACCAATCATGGGTGTCAGTGACGGAAATGGTACCGCCAGACTTTGGGCATTTTTTGAAGCCACTAGCTGATTTCTCCATGCCTGAAGAAAAGTGGGCCTAGTGCCCAAAATAGCGCCTAGCACCAGAAACAGGGGAAAGACCCCTGAAGAAAATATATATATTTTTTTTTTTTTAAAGAAAGAAGAAGAACCACCAGCGGTACCGGTAGGCGTCGAATGAAGGCAGACGCGACCACAAAAAAACAAAGAATAAAAGGAAATTTTCTGCGGTGACAGGGTACACCGCCGAAAATGAAGAACTGAAGTGAGACAGGTACAGAGGCGGGAAAGGCAGCACACATGCACTGTGGAGTGCTCCCAAAAGCTTTCCTATTGGACACTGGGGGGCATTCCCGCGTAGGCAACGTTGGTACCGACGATACCCATATGTGAGGACTACATTCCTGCTTGTTCCTGGAGATTACACAACTGAATACGAATAGCGGAAATCATACAAAAGAAATTCCCACAAAAGAAAATAACACAGCATAGGTTTAAACCACAAAATACAAATAACCACTATAAGGATCCAAAAAAGCAAAAAAAAAAAAAAAAAAAGGCTAATCATACTCAGCCTAAAAAGCAAAAGAAAAGATCACCGCCAGGAGCATAGATGTAAAACTATGGCAGCCGGTACAGGAAATACATTTTCACAACACTCTTTCTCTACTTTGTAGAAATTGCGTAAGTTGCAGGGGTTCAAAAAAAAGAAATTTCTTTGACTGAAAAAGCATAGTTACTCACCTGTAACAGGTGATCTCCGGGAACAGCAGGAATTTAGTCCTCACATATGGGTATCGTCGGTACCGAACGCTCCCCAGCATCCAATTAGAAAGCTTTTGGGAGCATCCCACAGCGCCTGCGTGCTGCCTTCCCGCCTTTCCCAACTGCCTCTCTCCAGTTGAGTTTTAAAGCTGAGACAAAGAGAGATGGAGGGAAAGGGAAAGAGATAGAGAGATACAACTTCTAGGGGAGGTGGGTGGGTTGTGAGGACTAAATTCCTGCTGTTCCCGGAGATTACCTGTTACAGGTGAGTAACTATGCTATCTCCAGGAACAAGCAGGAATGTAGTCATCACATATGGGGACTCCCTAGCTTTAGGTGCCAGGGAGAGACCCCAGAAGTTGTGTGCCCCTGAATAGGGCTCCACTTCCCCCCATGGATCTCTGGCATCCTACCAGGGATGGTGGGTAGGAGTTGATTAGGTATGGAACAGGTGTTGGAGAACAGCCTGACCAAACAAGGCATCCCGGCGGGAGTCCTTGTCCAAGCAGTAATTTATTTATTTAACAACTTTTATATACCACGCTATTTGTTATCAGCGCGGTTTACATATAACAAAGGTTGCACAGTAGAAACTGTTCTGTGCTTACATTGTAACAGGGGTTTAAACTTGGAGCAACAGGATATCTATATACGTATGTACATAAAACACAGATTAGGTTGGTGTTTCTAGAAGGGCTGAAGGCAAGCTCAAAGTACTTGTGACAGATTATTTAGTAGAGAGTGAAAGGTTTGTAGGAGTTGGAGTGTGGGTGAACAGAGGCGGAGTGGATGCTTGTGAAAAGTGAAGTAGGAAGATGTGGTGTTTGATAGCCTTACGGAACTGAATAAGATCTTTGATGGATCTAATTTCTGGTGGAAGGTCATTCCAGCATTTTGGGGCGTAGAAGGCGAGGTTCTATTCTTGGTCGTCTGGGTGCATCTGATGGACTCTTTAGGAATGATCAAGGTGTTGTCAGCTACTGACCTTCTCATTCTGTTTTTCGGGGTGGGAGTGATAAGGTCACTAAGTGTAGCGGGGGCTAGGTTATTGATGATCTTGAAAATGATGAGAAGGATTTTGTATGATAACCTGCCTTGAATTGGTAACCAGTGGAGTTCCTTAAGTATCGGGGTGATATGGTCTGATCTTGCTATACCACAGAGTACACGCGCAGCCGCATTCATAGCGAGTTGCAGCGGATTAAGGGTGTTCTTGGGGAGACCATATAAGGCAACATTTGCATAATCAAAGTGTGGATGAATGAGGGCCTGGAAGATGGTCCGGAAGTCCTTATGAGGCAACATAGGCCTGAGGTGTCTTAACGTTCTAATTTTATTATAGACGGATCTGGTGGTATTTCGTATGTGCTCCTTAAAGTCGAAATGCTGGTCCAGTGTGATCCCAAGGTCGCGAATGGAGAGTTTACTAGGGAGTTCCGCATCTCTTACTCTTAGGGAAGATGGAGGGGAGAAATCTTTGTTCCTTGACATGAACAAAACTTCAGTCTTCTTGAAGTTTATGCGGAGATTTTGGGATAGTAACCAGTCAGTGATGGCGTTGAAGGTATGAACCGAGGCCCAGGTGGCTGCTCGACAGATGTCGTCAATAGACACAGAGTGCAGATGAGCCATTGAGGCTGCCATGGCTCTCACATTGTGAGCTGTGACATGGCCTTCCAGAGAAAAGTTCTTACTCTGATAGGCGAAGGAAATACACTGAGCAATCCAGTTAGACAGTGTTCTCTTGGAGACTGGAAGTCCCAAATGAGAAGGATCAAAAGCAACAAAGAGTTCAGAGAACTTTCTATGTTGCTGTGTTCTCTGTAAGTAAAAGGCTAAAGCTCTTTTATAGTCCAAGGTATGAAGATTCCTCTCTGCATTTGATGCATGAGGCCTTGGAAAAAAAAGGTAGGTAGACCACTTGGTTCAGATGAAAAGGCGAGACCACCCTTGGCATAAAGTGTGGATGAGTCCTAAGGACTACCTTGTCATGATGGAACCTTGTGTAAGGTGGATCAGCTACTAGCGCTTGCAACTCACTAATGCGGCGTGCTGATGTGACTGCAATGAGAAAGATAACCTTCCAAGAAAGGAATTTCAAGGAGGTAGTAGCTAAAGGTTCAAAAGGTGGCTTCATGAGCTGCCCAAGAAGCAGGTTTAAGTCCCATCTTTTACTTGCTGAGGGAGATCATGGAGATCTAGGCCTTCAGCAACCAAGCCCTGAGATGCAGAGACTGGGGATTGGGATACCATAACATTCCGTTCTCCTGAGATAGGAGATCTGGAGCAGACCCTAACTCCAGGGAGGGAGCTTGAGAGAGATGTAGAAGCAGAGGGTACCACACTTGTCATGGCCAATGTGGAGCTATGAGAATCATATGGTCTGTCTCTCTGAAGCTTGAACAGGGATTTGGGAATTAGGGGAATGGGTGGAAAGGCATACAGGAAGTCTTGACCCCAATGAAGGAGGAAAGCATCCCTGGCCTGAGCCTTCTGAGCCGGAATTCTGGAACAGAACCGGGGAAGTTTGGCATTCCATGGACTTGCAAAGAGGTCTATGTCCGGGGATCCCCAAATTTGAAAAATCTTGGCTACCTGGTCTGCATGCAGAGACCACTCGTGTGGAAGAAGAACTCGACTGAGTCTGTCTGCCCAAAAGTTTGGTATGCCTGGAAGATACACTGCCAGGAGATGAATCTGATGCTCTCTGGCGAGGGCCCACAGTCGCAAAGCTTTGTTGCAAAGCGACAGAGAGCCTGTTACCCCCTGCTTGTTCACATAGAACATGGCTACTTGATTGTCCATATGAATGAGGACTGTCTTGTAGCTGAGCAGGGTGTGGAACACTCGAAGAGCAAGGAAGATTGCTCTGAGCTCCAAGAGATTGATATGTAGATGAGTCTCCTTGGAGACCAGGTGCCTTGGGTGGAGAGGTCTTGCAGATGAGCTCCCCAACCCATAGGAGACGCATCTGTTGTGAGAGTTGCTTGGGGTAAGGGTTGCTGAAAAGGAGACCCCAGCAACAGGTTTTGAGTGGCCTTCCACCACTGGAGGGACAAAATAAGACGACTTGTGTTTTGCTATTTTGTCTGACAGGCACCCTGATGCCTGGGTCCATTGAGTGGATAAAGTCCACTGGGCTGCCCTCATATGGAGGCGAGCATAAGGAACCACATGCACTGTAGATGCCATGTGGCCAAGTAGTTGTAGCAATTCTCGGGCAGTGAGGTGCGGCTTTAGCACTGCTTGAGAAGCTAACTGCACCATGCGAAGGAAATGGGCCTGGGGGAGATAGGCCCTTGCCTTTCTGGTATCCAGCAAAGCTCCTATGAACTCTAAAGACTGAGTGGGAGTTAGACAGGATTTTGGGATGTTTATTACCAGACCCAAATACTGAAGGATACGCATAGTGCAGGATAGAGAAGTCCTGGCCTCTGACTCTGTTGGGGCTCAAATGAGCCAGTCGTCTAAGTGGGGGAAGACGAATATCCCTAGAGTGCGGAGAAATGCTGCTACCACAGCCATGCATTTCGTGAACACCCTTGGTGCTGAGGCCAGGCCAAAGGGAAGCACTCTGTATTGGTAGTGCTTTCCTTGAAAAAGGAACCGAAGGAATCTTCTGTGAGTTGGATGGATGAGAACATGGGTGTACGCATCCTTGAGATCTAAAAAACAAAACCAATCCTGACTCTGAAGGTATGGCAGCAAAGATCCGAGGGAAATCATCTTGAATTTCTCCTTGACAAGGAATTTGTTCAATTCTCTGAGGTCTAAGATAGGTCTGTAACCCCCCGTTTTCTTTGGGATAAGGAAATAAGGGGAGTAAAACGCTGTACCCTGCTGAAGAATGGGTACTTCTTCAATTGCCCCTTGGGCAAGAAGGATAGCGACCTCCTAACCTAACAGGTTGGTGAGAGACGTCAGAGAATTGAACTGCCTTACCATTGTGGGAGGGGGCATGCTCGAAAAATGAAGCTTGCACTCATCTTTTATGATGGAGAGTGTCCAATGCTCTGCTGTTATCTGCCCCCATCTGGGGGCAAAATGACATAACCTTCCTGGAATGGTGAAAGGCTCTGGTCCCCCGAGAGCCAGGAAGACTAAGTTCTCTAGCTGAAAGTCAAAGGCCTTGTGGAGGCTGAGACTGCTGGGCCGGCTGAGGCTTAGCAGTCTTTGCTTTCTTCTGTTTGGGTGATTGCTGACCCTTCCAGAGAAGCTGACCTGCTGAAGGTGCCTGCTGAGCATAGGCAGGATAAAGCGTAGTTACTCACCTGTAACAGGTGTTCTCCAGGAGCAGCAGGAATCAGTCCTCACATATGGGTGACGTCGGCGCCGACGGAGCCCTCGCGGAGCAATTTTCCCCAGCTTTCAAAGAAAGCCTTTGGGAATTGCAGCGCGCATGCGCGGTCTCCTTCCCGCCCAAGGGTGCCATCTTAGCCAGTCAGATGACATAGCTAAAAAGACAGCGTAAAAATATGCAAAAAAACTAAAGCAGATAATCGCAACTCCAAGGGAAGGAGGGAGGGTTGTGAGGACTGATTCCTGCTGCTCCTGGAGAACACCTGTTACAGGTGAGTAACTACGCTTTCTCCAGGACCAAGCAGGAAGTCAGTCCTCACATATGGGACTCCCAAGCTTAAGGCTACCGGAGACCCTAAGCACAAAAAATGAGCTCCCTCTAGCTCAGCAGCACAGAAGGAAGGAATCTTCACTGAATTATTACCCACCGGTAGCCCCCATCCGGGATGGAGGGTAGGAGTTGCTCAAACCTCGAAGAGATTTCGGAGGACTGCCTGTCCGAAAGCACTGTCCCTGCGGGACTCCCTCTCGAGACAGTAATGGACCGCAAAAGTCTGGCTCGAAGACCAAGTAGCGGCCCGGCAGATGTCTGCCAGCGGAACAGAGCGGAGATAAGCCACTGACGTAGCCTTCGCCCGAACACAATGATCCGTGACTCGACTTTCTAAGGAGAGTCCGGCTGCCCCATAAGCCCAAGCGATACAGTCAGCAACCCAGATGGACAGAGTACGCTTGGAGACCGGGAGCCCCAATTTATTGGGGTCAAAAGATACAAAAAGCTGAGCAGCTTTACGGTGCTCCCGCGTACGGTCAAGGTAGAAGTTCAATGCCCTTCTACAGTCCAGGGTATGCAGGACCATTTCAGCTCGGCTGGAGTGTGGCCTGGGAAAGAAGGTTGGAAGTACCACCTCCTGATTGATGTGAAAAGGGGAGACAACTTTTGGAAGAAATTTTGGGTGAGTCCGTAGAACTACCCTATTTTTGTAGAACCGAGTGTAAGGGGGATCAGACACGAGGGCCTGCAATCCACTCACGCGTCTAGCGGAAGTGAGGGCTATCAGGAATAAGGTTTTCCAAGAAAGAAAACGTAGAGAACAGGTAGCCATAGGTTCAAAAGGCGGACAGGTGATCCGCTGTAAAACCACATTCAGATCCCAGTCAGGTGCTGGCGGGCGCAGAGGTGGTTTAAGTAGAAGGAGACCTCGGAGAAACCTTGCTACGAGAGGGTCGCTGGAAAGTGGTCTGCCGTCCACCGGCACATGGTGTGCTGAAAGAGCACTGAGGTGGACTTTGACAGAGTTGGACTTAAGTCCCAGATTAGAGAGGTAGAGCAAGTACTGCAAGATCACCGACACCGAGCAGGAGAAGGGATCCTGAGACTGCTGTGCACACCAAACGGAAAAGCGACGCCGTTTAAGGGCGTAGCATTTGCGGGTAGAAGGTCGCCGAGAAGCTAGGACGACCACTTCCACCTCTGCCGGCAGGAGAAGGGGAGCAAGGACTACCCTTTCAGCCGCCAGGCCATTAGATTGAGAGATCTGAGGTTGGGGTGTAGCAGAGACCCCTGATCCTGTGTTAGGAGATCCGGTTGAAACCCCAGAGGGAACGGATCCTCTACCGCTAATTGCAACAGGAGTGGAAACCACGGCTGTCTGGGCCAGCGAGGAGCCACCAGGATCATGGAAGCTTTGTCTCGGAGAACCTTGAATAGAGTTCGAGAGACTAGCGGGATGGGAGGAAAAGCATAGAGAAGGCTGTCCGACCATGAGAGGAGAAAAGCATCTGCCGCTACCCGAAGGGGATGTGGCTGACGAGAGCAGAAGCGAGGAAGTTGCCGGTTGAGAGGACTGGCAAAGAGATCCATCGTGGGGAGGCCCCACTTCAGAAAAAGTTTCTGAACCACCAAGGGATCCAGACGCCACTCGTGCGGCTGGAGTATCCTGCTGAGTTTGTCCGCCAGGCAATTGTCTTGGCCTGGGAGATAAACTGCCTTGAGAAGAATGCCGTGACTGACGGCCCAAGAGCAGAGCCTCTGAGCTTCTCGGCAGAGAAGGAAGGAGCCCGTGCCCCCCTGCTTGTTCATGTAGAACATGGCAACTTGATTGTCCGTCTGGACAAGGACGGACTGGTGAGAAGTCAGGTGGGAGAAAGCCTTCAGCGCCAGACGGATTGCTCTGAGCTCCAGGAAGTTGATCTGTTGAGCAGACTCCCACGCGGTCCAGAGACCTTGAGTACATGCCCCTTGGCAATGTGCTCCCCAACCCAGGAGGGAAGCATCGGTCGTCAGCACTTGAGCCGGCTGAGGCGACTGAAACGGCATTCCGAGCACCAGGTTCGGCCGATGAAGCCACCACTGTAGGGAAGAGGCCAGCGGCCCGGAGATGCGCACTAAGTCGGCTAGTCCGCCGGTGGCTTGTTGCCACTGCTTGCGAAGGCACCATTGAGCAGGCCGCATATTCAGGCGGGCATTGGGGGTCACGTGGACAGTGGAAGCCATATGGCCGAGTAGTCTCAAGAAGCGCCTGGCGGAGACCAGGGACTGGCTGCGAAAACGGCCCGCTAGGTCCATGAGCCGTTGAGCCCTGTCGAGAGGCAGGAAAGCTCGTGCCTGAGGAGTGTGCAGTCTTGCGCCGATGAACTCGAGATCCTGTGAGGGGAGCAAAGTGGACTTTGCGAAGTTTATGACAAAGCCCAAGTACTGCAGAAGAGTCACCGTGCGGTATGTGGCATTGGTGACTGCCGGAGAGGACGATGCTCTGATGAGCCAGTCGTCGAGGTACGGAAAGACATAGAGGCCGTGAAGCCGGAGATAGGCCGCCACCACCGCGAGACGGTGCGGAGGATAGGCCAAAGGGCAGTACTCTGTACTGGTAATGATTTCCTGCCACCACAAACCTTAGGTATTGGCGGTGGCTTGGGTGGATGAGGATGTGCGTGTAGGCATCCTTTAGATCTAAGGAGCATAGCCAATCTCCCTGCTGGAGGTAGGGCAGAAGGATTCCAAGGGTAAGCATCTTGAACTTTTCCCGCACGAGGAACTTGTTGAGGTTGCGCAAGTCCAGGATGGGTCTGAGGCCTCCTGTCCTTTTTGGAATTAGGAAATACCTGGAATAAAAGCCTTGACCTCTCAGGTGGTGGGGCACCGGTTCCACAGCCTGTTCCTGAAGAAGACTTGCTAACTCCTGAAGGAGTAAGTCCCTGTGCAGAGGGAGTCGAGGAGGTTCTCCCGGGAAATAAGAGGGAGGGACCTGATGGAAGTGGAGAAGATATCCTTCTCTCACGACTTGAAGCACCCAGGCATCTGAAGTGATGTTGGACCACCTGTGGGCGAAGTGAACCAGCCGGCCTCCTGTGCTGGGAGGAGCCAGCTGAGGGGGAGAGGCTATGCTGAGGAAGTCAAAAACACCCACACTGCTGAGCAGGGGCTGGTGGTGCAGGCTTGGGAGCTTGCTGCCTACGGGACCCGTTACCCCGTCCCTTGGCCTGCTGGCCCTGTGGGGGAGCTGCGGAGGCCTGATATTGAGGGTAGTGTTTATAGGCAGCCGCCTTTCTCGGGTAAAAGGACTTCTTTCCCGAGCCCTTCTTTTTCTGGGAAGGGGCGGAGGTCTTCCTAGAAAGCCTAGTCCTGGTGAGAGTCTCCGTATCGATTTGTGCAGCCTTTTCAGCCATGGGCTTGCCAAAGAGGTTCTCACCTCGGCAGGGGACATCGACCAACTTGTCCTGCACCCAGGGTTCAAGGTCAGACGACTGAAGCCAAGCCTGTCGGCGGGCACCGATGCCAGCTGCGGCCACTCGGGTCGATGCTTCAAAGCCATCATAGGCTGCTCGGGACATGAATTTAGAGCATTCCCGAATACCAGTTGTCAAGGCCAGGAACCTCCGCAAAGGTTCCTCGGACAGTCCAGCGGAGAATCCGGCTATCTCTTTAGCCAGGTCTCGGAGATACATGCCCATGTATAGCTGGTAGGTCTGGACACGACAAGCAAGCATAGAGCCCTGGAAACACTTCTTACCAAGGCCATCCAGGTTACGGGCCTCCCTGCCAGGAGGCACCAAGGAGTGCATCTTTTGGCTCTTAAGCCTATGCATGGCCGATTCCACTACCATGGAATGGTGTGGCAGCTGTGCTTTTTGGAAGCCAGGACTCTTGCGGACTCGATAGATGGAATCGACCCGCTTGCTTAACACCGGCGACGAGGCCGGACTCTCCCACATGCGGAAGAGTAGTCGTTCCAGCATGGGAGGAACCGGTACAGTAAAGTGCTCCCGGGCGGGAGAGTCGTACTGAAGGGCGTCGAGCTCTTCGGCTCGAGGCTCCTCCTCGGGATCCGCAGGGAAGGCCAAAGCCTTGGCCATATCCCTGACGAAGTCCGAGAACCGGGCATCCTCCGGAGGGGACTGCTTCCGAGGTTCGGACTCAGGTGAGTCCGAGGGGACACACCGAGTCCGAAAGGAATCAGGTGACTCTTCCTCTTCAGACTCCCAGGCCGACTCCGAGGAGGAATCGGTGGGGTCGGCTCGGGCAGGCGGAGGCGTCGGCCGCCCCGACGCCGAGGGAGTCGGCGTCGACGACCTCGGTCCCGAACGGGAGGCCAAGGGTGACCTCGGCCGAGGATCGACTCGAGTTCGCATGGACTCGAGGATCGGCTCGGTCTCCGGGGTCGACTTGGACGTCGACGTCCCGGCGGTCGGTGCAGAGGCGCCAGCGAGGCTAGCGATCAGTGCCCGCTGCTGGTCCATGAAGGCAGATAGTCTGCTCTCCAAGGCCGTCAACCTGAGTCCGACCTCAGGTGACCCAGCAGCCCCCGACTCGGGCCCCGACGGCGTCGGGCCCGACGTCGGACATCTCGGAGGCGAGTCCAGAAGGACTACAGGACTTACCCGAGCAGGCAACTCCGACTCCAGGCGAGGTCGCTTCGGGAGGTGCTCCTTCTCCAAGGACCCGGGACGGCTATCGGGGCTATGCGACCTGGCCCTCGCGGAGCCAGGAGCGTCCACCGACGCCGCCCTCCCGGGTTTTACCTTCCGTCGATGGTCCCCGGAGGGAGAACCCCTGTCGGAGGAGCTTCGGCGATGGTCAGAGCTGGAACCTCTGGATGCCGAGGCCTCCGACGAGGTCCGGGTACGGCTGGGGTCAGCGAAGATTCTATCCCGCTGGTGCCGCCGACTCCTCAACGCTTTGGAGGACATTTTGCCACAGGCTCCACAGATCAGTTCTTCATGATCCGGGCCCAGGCAGCGGAGGCAATTATCGTGTGTGTCAGTGAGTGACATATTTCTGTCACACTGACCACACCGCTTGAAACCACTGGCAGCCATCGGGGGAAAAAGGGCCCCTGCAAGGTCAAAGGACCGGGCTGCCAGCGAAAAAACCGAAAACGAAACTGACCAAAATCAGAAAAACCGAAAAATAAGAGAAGGACTTGCAACGGCGTCGCGAGTCCGGGCAGGAAAAAGACCGGCGTCGAACCGAAGTGAAAAAAGCGAAAAACTCACGAAAATCAACTTTTTCAGCGGGGACACGACGGGTACGTCTGTAGGGCTCCGCGGAAAAAAGAAGACTGGCTAAGATGGCACCCTTGGGCGGGAAGGAGACCGCGCATGCGCGCTGCAATTCCCAAAGGCTTTCTTTGAAAGCTGGGGAAAATTGCTCCGCGAGGGCTCCGTCGGCGCCGACGTCACCCATATGTGAGGACTGACTTCCTGCTTGGTCCTGGAGAATATCTTTTCTTCTTAGAAAAGAATGGTTTCTTAAAAAATTTCTTTCTAGCAGGATCAGCTGTGGACTTGGATAATCTATCCAAGGTGGAGTTTTCAGCATCCATCTCATTGGCCTTTTCTTGCCAATCTCTACCAAGCAGGTTCTCACCAGTACAAGGGATACTTCCCAATTTGTCTTGTACCCAGAGGTCTAGATCAGATGCCTGGAGCCAAGCAATTCTACGTGCACCTATGGCAATAGCCGAGGTTCTGCTTATGCACTCAAAGCAGTCAAAGGCTGCACGGTTGGCAAATTTAGAAACATCTTGGGCATGTTTGACCAAAGTGAGAAAATCCTGTCTTCTATCTTCGGGAAGAATAGGACTTAAAGCTTCTAAATCATCTGTGACCTCCTTCAGTAACATTCCCATGTAGAGACTATAGGAACTGATCCTGGCAGAAAGCATGGAAGCTTGGAAGACACGACGTCCAAAAGCATCCAGGGTTCTGCACTCACGTCCTGGAGGATTAGAGGCATGCCTCTTTGCACTCTTGATCCTTCTTATAGCTGATTCCACTACAATAGAGTGGTGAGGAAACTGAGTCTTTTGGAAACCAGGACAAGGAGGGACTCGATATATAGTATCCAGTCTGCGAGAATGAGGAGAGGTGGTAAGAGGTGTCTCCAACATCCTTAACATGAGATCATAAAATCTCATGAATTGGCAAGGTAGCTGCCTCCTTAGGAGTTTTGGGATATTGTAGAATTTCCAACTCCTTGGCTCTTGGCTCTGTTTCAGGGGCCACAGTAATGGACAGACCCCGAGCCACCTCTCTGATAAAATCCTGGAAGGAAATATCCTCTGGAGGAGAAATCCTGCGCTTAGGGGAGGAGGATTCCTCTGGGAGAAGCATTCATGCATCGACAGAACTATCAGAATCCTCAGATTCTTCTGAGGACTCGAAGTACCGTCTGTCCGGATGCTCTTGAAGAGCCCGATACCCGTACCGTACCGTCTAGTACATATGTATATATAAATACTGTAAAAGCTTGTAAATAGTTTCAAGATATGCTTATACTTAATGTTTATAGTTCTAATTACCGTTTAATGTACCTATTTCTAAACTGTTCTATGTATTTCTTGTTGTTTGATGTAAACCGCCACTGATCTTGGGAAGTGGCGGTATATAAAAGACTTACAAATAAATAAATAAAATAAATAAATAAATAGTTGACAGCCTCCTTGAGGCCAGCAAGACTTCTTCCACATTTTTTGGAAGGGGGAGTGGTGCGAGCACTACCCTTTCAGCAGCCATGCCATTAGGTTGAGGGAGCTGAGATTGGGGTGCAGGAAAGTGCCCACCTCCTGGGATAGGAGGTTTGGAGAGTACCCCAGGGGAATGGGGGATTCCACCGCTAGCTGGAGTAGAAATGGAAACCAGGGTTGCCTCGGCCACCTGGGGGCTACCAGGATGAACAAGGCCTTGTACTGGAGAATCTTGAAGAGTCTTGGCCATCAGAGGCATCGGAGTAAATGCAAACAGGAGACCCACAGACCATGATATGAGAAATGCGTCAGCCGCCCCCTGCGCGGGTGTGGCTGCCTGGAGCAGAACCTGGACAACTGGTGATTGAGCGGACTCGCAAACAAGTCCATTACTGGCTGTCCCGAGGTCTGAAAAAGAGTAGTTTATTTATTTATTTATTTATTTACATTCTCTTACATACCGCGCTATTCTGCATCAGTGCGGTTTACATTGAACAAATTGAAATTACATTGAACAGGGCATTATAACTTGGAGATAACTATTTTACAGGGAACATGGGCTATGGAGGGTTAAGTGGCTTGCCCAAGACCACAAGGAGCACCTGTGAGACTAGAAACCCCAGTCCTTCCGGCACAAGGTTGCTGTCATCTAGTGGGATTTGAACCCCTGACCTTCCGGTCTGAAGTACCTTGCCCCAACCACTAGGCCACTCCTCCACTGACTTCCTGCTTGGTCCTGGAGAAAGAGTAGTTACTCACCTGTAACAGGTGTTCTCCAGGAGCAGCAGGAATCAGTCCTCACCACTGTTCCCTCTAAGCTGTGCGCGTGTGCGCGCGCACACACCTCGCTGAGAGAGCGCACATACTTTACAACAGAGCGCACAAAAATTATGGCTCTGATTCTGATAGAAAACAACACAGACGTCTTAAAATTTAAAAGTTATGATTGTAATTACTAGAAATTTCCCGCTTCATTTAATTTGATTAAAATCAATGTGGTGTACATACTGTTCTCCAGGAGCAGCAGGAATCAGTCTTCACCACCCTCCCTCCTCCCCTGGAGTTGCAGTCATATACTTTATTTTGATTTTTGCTGTCTTTTAGCTATGTCATCAGACTGAGCAAGATGGCACCCGTAGGCGGGAAGGGGGCCGCGCATGCGCGCTGCATTCCCAAAGGCTTTCTTTGAAAGCTGGGGAAATGCTCCACACGAGGGCTCCGTCGGCACCGACGTCACCCATATGTGAGGACCAATGTTCCCTCTAATTTTCTGTAGGCTGTGTGCGCATAAAATATCAGCTGTGTGCGGCTTTTGAAGGAAGGTTAAATTTTTGTGCGCTACATAACGACACTCGGAGTTATATACTTTAAAATTTAACTACACGTCAGAATACACCTGTTACAGGTGAGTAACTACTCTTTCTCCAGGACCAAGCAGGAAGTCAGTCCTCACATATGGGACTCCCTAGCTTCAGGCTACCGGGAACCCAAGCTGAAAAATAAGCTCCCTCTAGAGCGTCAGCATCCGTGAAAGAATCCTTTCTGATAACGCCCCCGTACGGTAGCCCAACACAAGGGCCGGAGGGTAGGAGTTGCCTAAACCTCAAAGAGATTACAGAGTGCCGCCTGTCCGAAAGCACTGTCTCTACGGGACTCCCTCTCAAGGCAGTAGTTAAGCCGCAAATGTCTGGCTTGAAGACCAGGTAGCGGCCTGGCAGATGTCTGCCAACGGAACAGAGCAGAGGTGGGTTACTGAAATGGCCTTCGCCCTGACACGGTGGGCCGTGACTCGACCCTGCAAGGAGAGGCCGGCTGCCCTGTACGCCCAGGCGATACAATCCGCTACCCAAAGGGACAACGTATGCTTGGAGACAGGCAACCCCAGTTTATTAGGGTCAAAAGATAAGAAGAGCTCAGCAGCCCTTCAATGCCCCTGCGTACGGTCTATGTAAAAGGACAACGCCCTTCTACAGTCCAGAGTATGCAGGAATGTTTCAGCCCGGCTGGCATGCGGCCTGGGGAAGAATGTTGGAAGAACCACCTCCTGATTAAGGTGGAAGGAGGAGACAACCTTCGGAAGGAACTTAGGGTGAGTCCGTAAGACCACCCTGTTCTTATAGAACCGTGTGTACAGTCTATCAGAAACCAGAGCTTGTAGTTCACTCACACGCCTGGCCGAGGTAACAGCCACCAAGAACAAGGCCTTCCAGGAAAGGAAGCGTAAAGGACAGGTAGCCATCGGCTCAAACGGTGGGCAAGTAAGTTGTTGCAAGTCCACATTTAAATCCCACTCAGGGGCTGGTGGACGGATCGGAGGCTTGAGCAGAAGCAGGTCTCTGAGGAAACGGGACACCAAGGGGTGGCCCGACAGAGATTGGCCCTCTACCTGTGAGTGGTGTGCCGATAGAGCAATGAGATGGACCCGAACAGAGTTGGATTTAAGGCCTAGGTCCGAGAGGTGGAGCAGGTACTGCAGCATCACTGGAATAAGGCACGAAAAAGGATCCTCCCGGCGCTGAGCACACCAGGTGGAGAACCTACGCCACTTGAGGGCGTAAGATTTCCAGGTGGATTGCCTCCTAGAGGCCAAAACCACCTCTTCCACTTCCTCAGGAAGAGGTAAAGGGGCTAGAACTACCCATTCAGCAGCCAGGCCATCAGATTGAGGGATATAAGGTTGGGGTGCAGGAGAGACCCCTGATCCTGAGACAGGAGATCGGGTTGCACCCCCAGAGGGAGTAGAGTGTCCACCGCCAACTGTAGCAGGAGGGGAAACCACGGTTGCCTCGGCCATCTGGGGGCTACCATAATCACCGAGGCCTTGTCCTGAAGAATCTTAAACAACGTTCGGGCCACTAGAGGCGTGGGATGAAACGCATACAGTAGGCCCCTAGACCAAGATATTAGAAACGCATCTGCTGCTATTCGCAGAGGATGCGGTTGTCTGGAACAGAACCTGGGTAGCTGACGGTTCAGTGGACTCGCAAAGAGATCGATGGTTGGAAGACCCCATCTTAGAAAGACCCCTTGGACCACCACAGGATTCAACTGCCATTCGTGAGGCTGCAGAATCCTGCTCAATCTGTCTGCCAGGCAATTTTCCTGGCCAGGCAGATAAACTGCCTTGAGAAACATGTTGTGTTTGATTGCCAAGGAGCACAGGGCCTGTGCCTCCTGACACAGAATTTGGAGCCTGTGCCCCCTTGCTTGTTCACGTAGAACATTGCAACTTGATTGTCTGTCTGAACTAAAACAGACTGGTGAGAGAGGACATGAGAGAAAGTCTGTAGAGCTAAGCGGATAGCTCGCAACTCCAACAGATTGATCTGCTATGTGGACTCCCAAGGAGACCAGAGGCCCTGAGTGCAAGCCCCCTGGCAATGTGCACCCCAGCCCTGAAGGGAAGCATCGGTTGTCAGCACCTGTGTGTGAGGAGGGGCCTGAAAAGGCACCCCCTGGACCAGGTTCGGGAGATGCGGCCAGCACCGTATGGAGAATGCCAGCAGTTTGGACACCCTTATCTTGTCTTTCAAGTCGCCTGTGGCTTGCACCCACTGAGCTCTGAGGCACCACTGAGCAGGTCGCATGTGCAGGCAGGCATTACATGGACCGTGGATGCCATGTGGCCCAAGAGCCTTAGGAATTTTCTGGCGGAGACCAGAGAACCACTCTGGAACTGTTTGGCCAAAGCCATCAGTCAGCGGGCCCTGTTCTCGGGCAAATAAGCCTTCGCCTGGAGGGTATCCAATCTTACCCCTATGAACTCCATGCCCTGTAAGGGGAGCAAAGTGGACTTTGCGAAGTTTATGACAAAGCCTAGATGCTGGAGAAGAGAAACAGTGTGAAGGGTGGCCTGTCTGACCTCCTGTGGAGACTGACCCTTGATGAACCAGTCGTCCAGGTATGGGAAGACAAAGATGCCCTGGTTTCTGAGATAGGCCACCACCACCGCCAGGCACTTGGTGAAAACCCTGGGGGTGGAGGTGAGGCCAAATGGAAGTACTCTGTATTGAAAATGACTCCCTCCCACTACAAATCTGAGATATTGTCTGTGGTCTGGATGAATGAGGATGTGAGTATAAGCCTCCTTCAGGTCTAAGGAGCATAGCCAATCTCCCTGCTGGAGGTAGGGCAGCAGTATCCCAAGGGTAAGCATCTTGAACTTTTCCCTCGCCAGGAACTTGTTGAGATTTCACAAGTCGAGGATGGGCCTGAGGCCTCCTGTGCTTTTTGGTACTAGAAAGTACCTGGAACAGAAGCCACGCCCTATCAGGTGGTGAGGTACCGGTTCCACCGCCTGCTCCTGTAGAAGACTTACCAACTCCTGAAAGAGGAGGTTCCTGTGCAGAGAGAGTCTTGGAGGCTCCCCTGGAAAATTGGAGGGGGGTAACTGGTTGAAGTGCAGCAAATAGCCCTTCTGGACTATGCTCAGTACCCAGGTATCCCCTGTTATGGCTGACCACCTGTGGGCGTAGTGTCAGCCGGCCTCCTGTGCTGAGAGGCGCCAGCTGAGGAGGAGAGGCTATGCAGTGGGAGTCAAAACCCCCCTCCCTGTTGTGCAGGAGCCGGAGCTGATGTCTTGGGGGTTTTCTGCCTACGGGGCCCATGTCCCTGTCCCTTGGCTTGCTGACCCTAATGGGGAGCTGTAGAGGCCTGAAACTGAGGGTAGGATTTGTAGGCAGTAGCCTTCCTCAGGTAAAAGGGCTTTTTCCCTGAGCCTTTCTTCTTCTGAGAAGGAGCAGAGGTTTTCCTGGACAGTCTTGTACTGGTGAGAGTCTCAGACTCGAGTTCTGCAGCCTTTTCAGCCATGGGTTTGCCAAAAAGGTTCTCACCTCGGCAAGGGACATCGACCAACTTGTCCTGTACCCATGGCTCAAGGTCCGATGACTGTAGCCAGGCCTGACAGCGTGCACCAATACCGGCCGCGGCTACTCGAGCTGAAGCCTCGAAGCCATCATAGGCTGCTCGAGAGATAAACATTGAGCACTCTCGAATCCCGGATGACAAAGCCTTAAACCTCTGCAAAGGTTCCTCGGAGAGGCCAGCTGAGAATCCGGCAATCTCCTTTGCCAGGTCTCGGAGGTACATGCCCATGTACAGCTGGTAAGTCTGGACACGACAAGCCAGCATAGAGCCCTAGAAGCACTTTCTACCGAGGGCATCCAGGTTCCGGGCCTCCTGGCCGGGGGGCACAGAGGAGTACATCTTCTGACTCTTCAGACGATGCATGGCCGATTCCACAACCATGGAGTGGTGCGGAAGCTGTGCCTTCTGGAACCCAGGGCTCTTACGGACTCGATAAATGGAATTGACCCGCTTGCTGAGAAACGGCGCTGAGGCCGGTGCCTCCCACATGCGGAAGAGCAGCCGTTCCAGCATCGGAGGAACCAATACAGTAAAGGCCTCCTTAGGCGGAGAGTCATACTTGAGGGCCTCGAGTTCTTCGGCTCGAGGCTCCTCCTCGGGATCCGCGGGGAAGGCCAAGGCTTTGGCCATGTCCCGCACGAAGTCCGAGAATCAGGTATCCTCTGGTGGGGACCTCCTCCGAGGCTCGGACTCCGGTGAGCCTGATGGGATGCACCGGGTCCAGAAAGTGTTTGGGGACTCCTCATCCTCCGTCTCCCACTCCGAACCCTCCAAGGAGGAATCGAGTGGCTACGGCCGGGCGGGCATCGACGCCATCTGCCCCGAAGCCGAGGGCACCGGCATTGACGACCTTGGCCCCGAGTGGGAGGCCGAGGGGGACCTTGGCCGAGGATCAACTCGACACCGCATCGACTCAAGGATCGGCTCGGCCTCCGGGGTTGAATTGGACGTCGAGGTCCCGGTGGTCGGGGTAGATGCACCGATCAAACCAGCGATCAGTACCCGCTGCTGCTCCATGAAGGCAGCCAAGCTGCTCTCCAAGGCTGTCAACCTGAGACTAAGCTCAGGAGACTCGGCAGCCCTCGACTCGGGCCCCAACAGCGTCGGGCCCGACATTGGCTCCCCCGGAGGGGAGTCTACGAGGACAACAGCACTCACGTGACTCGGGGAATCCGGCTCCACTCGAGGCAACTTGGCAGGCCTCTCCGACTCCGATGACCCAGGACGGCGGTCGGGACTATGCGACCTGGCCCTCAAGGGGCCAAGAGCATCCACCGACGACGCCCTCGCGGGTTTCTTCTTCCTTCTGTGTTCCCGAGAAGGAGACCCCCTTTCAGAGGAGCCTCGAAGGTGCTCGGGGTCGGACTCCCAAGATGTCGAGGCCTCTGACGAAGTCCGGGCCTGGCCGGACGCGGAGTCAGAAAAAAGCCTTTCACGCTGATGCTGACGGCTCCTCAGCGCCTTAGAGGACATCTTGCCGCACGGGACACAGATCACCGGGTCATGGTCGGGCCTGAGGCACCGGAGGCAGCAGTCATGGGTGTCGGTGAGAGACATCAGTTTCTTACACCAATCACACTTCTTAAACCCGCTGGCAGCCATCGGGGGAAAAAGGGCCCCTGCAAGGTCAAAAGACCGGGCTGCCAGTGAAAAAGAGAAAAAAAGCATGAGCGCTAGTCACGAAGGACAAAAAACGAAAAACTAGCTCCGGGCTCGATACCGGTGTACCGGGCCGAGGCGGTAAGGGGAACCGGCGTCGAACCGGGCAAAAAAACCCCCCACGAATCCAACGCAGGAAAATCAACTTTTTACCGGGTGACGACACACGTCCGTCGGGCTCCGCGGAAAAAAGAAGACTGAGCAAGATGGCACCCTTGGGCGGGAAGGGTACCGCGCATGCGCGCTGCATTCCCAAAGGCTTTCTTTGAAAGCTGGGAAATGCTCCGCACGAGGGCTCCGTCGGTGCCGACGTCACCCATATGTGAGGACTGACTTCCTGCTTGGTCCTGGAGAAAGCCAGTGGACTACTCCCTTGTCCAGCTGCCACTCGTGGAGCTGGAGAATCCTGCTTAGTCTGTCGGCTAAGTAGTTATCCTGGCCTGGCAGGTAAACTGCCCTCAGATTAATGCCATGCCGGACTGCAAAGGAGCACAGATCCAGGGTTTCCTGACACAGTAGGTGGGACCCTGTGCAACCTTGCTTGTTCACATAGAAAATGGCTATTTGGATGTCTGTCTGTACCAAGACAGGCTGCTGAGCCAAGGTCCGCCAGAACTCTCGTAGAGCCAGGCGGATGGCACGGAGTTCCGAGAAATTGATTTGTTGTGTTCTCTCATTCGGAGACCACACACCCCGAGTACAAAGCCCCTGACAATGGATTCCCCAGCCCAGCAAAGATGCATCCATGGTCAGGATCCTCGTGTGTCGAGGAGCCTGGAAAGGCATCCCCGCTTCCAAGTGGAATGGTTAAAGCCACCAGTCCAGGGACTGCACTAGTCGTCTGGACACCGTGACCTCTGTCTCGGAGGCCGACCGTGGCCTGTGTTCACTGGTCTCTGAGGCACCACTGAGCAGTTGGCATGTGGTGTTACATGGACTGTGGAGGCCATGTACCCGCGGAGGCGCAAAATGTGCCTTGCTGACACTTGGGATGTGTGACTCACCTGGCAAGCCAGGGCTAGAAGCCTTTTTGCCCTGTCTGCTGGCAGGTAGGCCTTTGCCTGACGGGTATTGAGTCTGGCCCCAATGAACTCTAGTTGTTGAGTGGGAACAAGGCTGGACTTGGGGTAATTGATTACAAACCGAGATGCTGGAGCACCTGGATGGTGCGAGATGTGGCCTGAAGGACCTCTCTGGCTGAAGTGGCTTAGTGTGAGCCAGTCGTCTAGATAGGGGAAGACGAAAACTCCTAGGAGTCTGAGAAAGGCGGCCACCACCGCCAGGCATTTTGTGAACACACTGGGGCAGAGGCCAGGCGAAAGGGTAGTACCCTGTACTGGTAGTGATTGCCCCCCACCACAAAGCGTAGATATTGTCTGTGGTCTGGGTGCATCAGGATGTGTGTATACACATCCTTTAGGTCTAAGGAGCATAGCCAGTCTCCCTGGCGGAGGTAAGGGAGCAATATTCCAAGTGAGAGCATTTTGAACTTCTCCCTCACCAGGAATTTGTTTAAGTTGCGCAGGTCGAGGATGGGTCTGAGGCCTCCTGGTTTTTTTGGCACCAGAAAGTACCTGGAATAGAAGCCCTTGCCCTGCAGGTGGTGGTGCACCAGTTCTACTGACTGATCCTCGAAAAGACCCACAAACTCCTTCAGAAGAAGGTCCCAGTGAAGGGAAAACCTGAGGGGCTCTCCTGGGAAATAAGGAGGAGGTACCTGGGTGAAATGAAGGAGATAGCCCTGATGGACTATCTGCAGGACCCAGGCATCGGTTGTAATGGCTGTCCATCTCTGGGCATACAGGGCAAGCTTTCTTCCAGTGCATTGCCTGTCCCGTGTGGGAAGAGGGGCCATGCTGTGAGAGTCAAAGGCCACTACTAGGCTGGGCCGTAGCCGGTGGCTGGGATTTGGGGGCTTCCTGCTTATGCGGGCCATGCCCCTGTCCCTTGGCCTGCAGCCCCTGTTGGGGAGCCGGGCAGGCCTGAAAATGGGGGTAGCTTCGGTAAGAAGTACCCTTCCTCGGGTAAAAGGGTTTCTTACCCGAGCCCTTCTTATTAGAAGGGTCAGAGGTCTTTTTGGAGAGCCGTCTCCTCGTCATGTTCTCGGACTATCTCTGCAGCCTTATCGGTCATGGGTTTGCCAAAGAGGTTCTCTCCCTGGCATGGGACATCGACCAACTTGTCCAGAACCCACTGCTCGAGGTCTGACTGTAGCCATGCTTGGCAGCATGCACCGATGCCCGCCGCAGCTACCAGGGCCGCCGACTCGAACCCGTCATAGGCTGCTCGAGTCATGAACTTCGAGCACTCACGGACGCCGGTGGATAGGCTCTTGAAGCGCTGCAAAGGTCCCTCAGCGAGTTCTTTTGCCAGATCCCTCAGGTACATGCCCATGTACAGCTGGTAGGCCTGGATTTGACATGTCAGCATAGAACCTTGGAAACGGCATCCAAGTTGCGAGCCTCCCTGCCAGGAGGCACCGATGAGTACATCTTCAGGCTCTTCAGCCTGCGCATGGACGATTCCACAACCATGGAGCTGCGTGGCAAATGTGCTTTATGAAACCCAGGGCACATACGCACTCGATACATTGAGTCGATCCATTTGCTGATCACCGGCGCCGGTGTCTCCCACATGCGGAGCATCAGTTGTTCCAGGATCGGAGGCACTGGTACAGTAAGGGCCTCCCGAGGGGGAGAGTCATACTGGAGGATTTCGAGCTCATAGGCTCGAGAATCCTCCTCGGACTCCGTGGGGAATGCCAAAGCCTTTGACATATCCCTCACGAAGTCCAAGAACCTAGTGTCCTCCGGGCGGGACCTTCTCTGAGGCTCGGACACCGGGGAATCGAATGGGACATCCCTGTGCCGATAGGTGTCCGGGGACTCTTCCTCCTCCATCTCCCATCCCAATGCCTCCGAGGAGGAATCGAGGGGCTCCGGCCTCGAGGGCCCCGGCACTGACTACCCCAACACTGGTGGAACCAGCGGCGACGACCTCAGCCGAGGATCGACTCGAGTCCGTATGGTCTCGAGGATCGGCTCGGACTCCGGGGTCGATTTAGAAGTTGGTGGCCCAGTGGTCGGGGCAGAAGAACCGGTGAGACCAACAATCAGCGCCCGCTGCTGCTCCATGAAGGCAAACATACTGCGCTCCAGGGCCACCATTCTGAGACTGAGTTCAAGAAGGCTCCGCAGCCACCGGGTCGGGTCCCGATGCCGGTTCCCCCGGAGGGGAGTCCTTGACGAGAACAGTTGTTACCTGCCTTGGCTGCTCCGTATCCCATCGAGAAAGCTTCGCTGGACGCTCCATGTCCAAGGATCCGGGTTGGCGCTCAGGGCTCCGCGACCGGTAACGGGAGGAACCAGGCCGTTCAGAGCCATCCAACGACTCCACCTTTGAGGATTTTTTCTTCCTTCGAGGTTCCCACGAGTGAGACCCCCTCTCCGAAGAAGCCCTATGACGCTCGGGCTCGGAGTGTTCCCCCCGAGACGAGAGGCCTCAGACGAGGTCCGGGCCAGCGAAGGTACGGACTCAGGAAAAATCCTATCATGCTGCTGCTGGCGGCATCTCAGGGCCTCAGAGGACATCTTCCTGCATGGGCCACAGACCTTCGGGTCGTGGTCAGGCCCGAGGCACTGGAGACAGCAGTCATGTGTATCGGTGAGGGACATTCGTTTAGTACACCGATCACATTTTTTAAACCCGCTGGCAGCTATCTGGGGAAAAAGGGCCCCTGCGAGGTCGAGGACCCGGGCTGCTAGTGAAAAAGAAAAAGAGCACGAACACTAGTCATGAAGGACAGAAAACAAAAAATCAAGCCGGACTCGATACTGGTGTACCGAGCTGAAGGCAGGAAGGGGAACCAGTGTTGATCCGGTAAAGAAAAGAAACTAATTTCTAAACTTTTAAAAGTTTTTCCACAGCGACTATGGGACAACGTCCAGAGGGCTCTGCGGAAAAAAGGAGACTGAGTAAGATGGCACCCTTGGGAGGGAAGGGGACCGCGCATGCGTGATGCAATTCCCAAAGGTTTTCTCTGAAATCTGGGGATTTGCTCCGCACGAGGGCTCCGTCGGCGCCGATGTCACCCATTATGTGAGGACTGACTTCCTGCTTGTTCCCGGAGAATATGGGAATCCCCAGCTACAGGCTACCGAGCACCTGCAGAAAAGCGCCAAGGAGAGCCGTGAGTAGACACTGGTAACCGAAAACAGCCCAAGGACCCTGGGTCCCCGGAAGAGCACACTCCCGGTAGCCGCAGAAGAAGGGTCAGAGGGCAGGAGTTGCTTAAACCCTGAACAAAATACGGAGTACAGCCTGGCCGAAGGCAATGTCCCGACGTGACTCCATCTCCAGGAAGTAATGTGTTGCGAAGGTGTTAGCCGAGGGCCAGGTTGGGGATCAGCACATGTCTGTCAGTGGCACGGAGTGCAGGTGGGCCTCGCATGAACACCGTGCGCCGTGACTCAGTGGTCCAGCGGTAGAATGGCTTGAGCCTGGGCAAAGGCGATGCAGTCCACCACCTAGAAAGGTCCACTTGGTGATCGCAAGCCCCAAGCAGGCAGGGTTGTAGGAGACAAAGAGAGCAGCTCGGACCTGTGTACGCTGCAGATAGAAGGAAAGAGCCCTCCTACAGTCAAGGGTATAGAGGATCGCCGAAGCCCGGTGGGCGTGGGGCTTCTAAAAGAAGGTCGGCAGCACTATCTACTGGTTGAGGTAGAAATCCGAGACAACCTTCAGGATAAACTTGCGGAGTGTTCGGAGAACCACTGGATTCCCGCAGAATCTCGTGTAGGGTGTGTCGGCCATCAGGGACTGAAGCTCACTGACCCTGTGGGCCGAAGTGAGAGTCACCAAAAAAACTACCTTTGAAGAAAGGTGCCAAAGCGAGCCGGATGCCATCGGCTCAAAGGGCGGCTGGGTTAGCCATATGAGGACGACATTAAGATCCCACTCTGCCAGAGGTGGCGGGATGGGGGGCTTGGAAAGAAGCAGCACGTGCATGAAGCGGGAAACCAGCAGCTGACCCAAGAGGGGTCTGCCCCCGACTGGGTAGTGGTTGGCCAAGACAGTGCTCAGGTGGACCCTGACAAAGTTGGACTTCAGGCCCACCTGCGAGAGATGGAGTAGGTACTGCAGGAACAAGTGGGTAGGGCAAGAGAACGGGTCGGTCCGTATCTCCAAGCACCACACCGAGAATCAATGCCATTTAAAGCCGTAAGCCTCCTAGTCGAGTCCTTGCGTGAGGCCAGCAATATGCCCTCCATCTCCACCGGGAGATGAAGAGCGATTAGAGTGAACAGCTCAACCACCAAGCCGTGAGGGATAAGGACCTCAAGTTCGGGTGAAGCAGCAGACTCTCCTCCTGTGTCAAGAAGCCCAGCATGCTGCCGAGGGGAACCGGAGGTTCCGATGAGAGGCAAAGCAGCAGGGGTAAACCAGGACTGCTGGGGCCACCGTGGGTCATGAAAATTACCTAGGCCGCGTCCCACTGTATCTTGAGGAGAGTTCACGCTATGAGTGGAGTGAGAGGAAAAGCATACAGGAGGCCATGCGTCCACGACAGCAGGAAGGCATCGGAGGCTTCCTTGTTCGGCTGAGGAACTAGGCCGCAGAACTGTGGAAGCTGCAAATTCTCCAGGCTGGTGAAGAGGTCTAGGAACGAAGTCCCCCAACGCCGGAACAGCCACTGTGCCATCTGCGGGCAGAGGTGCCACTCAAGAGGCTGGAGGATTCGGCTTAGCCTGACTGCCAGGAAGTTGTCCTGGCCTGGGATTCAGGTGGCCCGTAGGGTTACGCCTTGGCGAATTGCGAAGGACCACAGGGCTACCGCTTCCAGGCAGAGGCTGCAAGAGCCGGTGCCCCCCTGTTTGTTCATATAGAACATTGCCACCCGGATGTCCATTTGGACAAGCACCACCCGGTGGTGAACGCGGTACCTGAGCGCCTGGAGGGCAAGGAGGACCACCCGGACTTAGAGAAGATTGATCGACTGTCAGGACCCCCTCCAGGGACCAATTCCCCTGCGAGCAGAGCTCGCCGCAATGTGCTCCCCAGCCCATGATAGAGGCATCCATGGTCAAAAACACGTTGTGCTGTGGAGCCTGGAATGGCATGCCTCGAAGCAGGTTCCGGGAGTCTCGCCCGTAGACGAGGGACTCGATCAGTTGAGAAGTGACTGAGATGATGTCTCGAAGACAGCCCATTGCCTGAGCCCACTGAGCTCGAAGGCAACACTGTGCCATCCGCATGTGCAGTCGGGTATCAGGGAGGATGTGAACCGTCGAGGACATATGGCCAAGGAGACTGAGCATCACTTGGGCCAATACTATGTCACAGCATTGGATCGCGGATGCCAGAGCAATGAGGCAGTCTTCCCTATCCTGGGAAAGGAAGGCTGTTGCCCGCTGAGTGTCGAGGCACGTGCCAATGAACTCCAGGGTTTGGACTGGAGTGAGAAGAGACTTTGGGTAATTGACCAGGAAGCAGAGGTGCTTGAGTAGGTGGATGGTGCGGACCTCGGCCCACTGCGCCTCGATGGTAGTCTCCCCTGTAAAGAACCAGTTGTCTAGATAAGGGTAGACAAAGGTGCCCTGCAACTGTAAAGATGATACCTGTAATAGATACCCAGTGTATATATCCTGTACATAGTTACCCTCGTTTGGTCCAAGTTATCACTCCCTGTTCATTGTAGTTTCAGTGTAGGCCCGACTGCACTGTACAATTATTGTTGAATGTAAACCGCACTGATCCCAAAAAGCGCGGTATAGAAAAGACATTAAATAAATAAATAAATAACCGAAGGTGGGCTGCGGCTACCGCGAGGCATTTAGTGAACATTCATGGGGCAGACACGAGGCTGAAGGGAAGCACACTATATTGGTAGTGGTTCCCTTGTACACTGAAGCGCAGGTATTTCCTGGGCATGGGATGGACAAGGATGTGAAAGTATGTATCCTGAAGGTCCAAGGAGCATAGCCAGTCGCCCTGCCAGAGGCAGGGCAGCAAGGCACCAAGGGAGACCATTTTGAATTTCTCCTGCACCAGGTATTTGTTGAGATTTCTTAAATCGAGGATGGGTCTGAAACAGGCCGTCCACTTGGCACAAGGAAGTAGCAGGAGTAGAACCCATGACCTCTGAGGTACGGTGGGACCACTTCCACTGCTCGTTCCTCAAGAAGGTTAGCAAGCTCCTGCGCCAAGAAGATCTGGTGCGTGGGGAGCCAAGGGGGCTCCGCAGAGCAGAAGGGTGAAGGAAGCCAGTCCAGGTGAAGGAGGTAACCCTCCCGGACGACCTGGAGGACCCAGGTGTCTAAGGTGACAGACTCCCATAGGGGAGAAAAGTGGACCAGGCGCCCTCCCACCGGTAGCTGGATCGTCTGAAGACAAACGGTTATTCATCTGGCGTCAAAACTCGGGGAAGACTGGGTCAGTGCCAGGGTCTGGATTTTGGGTCCTTTGGCTTACGTGGGCCCTGGGGGCTGCTCTTACTCTGTCCGCCTTGGAGCGGAGCTGGCGCCGGAGGGTAAGGGGGTAGTCACGGTAGTGGAGATCCTTCCTCTGGAAGAATGGCTTTTTGCCCTGTTGCTTCTTCCGCAGGAGAGACACAGGTGTGAGCGACGTACACCATCTCAATCTCCGCTGCTTTGTCCTCCATCCGTTTGCCGAACAATTGCTCGCACAGGCACGGTACGTCGAGCAGTTTCTCTTGGAACCATTGTTCGACATCTGAGGACTGGAGTCAGGTCTGCCGCCTGGCATGGATACCAGCAGCTGCTACCCGAGCGAAGGAATCAAGGCTGTTGTATGCAGCACCAGAAACATACTTTCAACAGTCCCCCACTGACTTTAGGAGGGACTGGAAATGGCGGAGGTAACCGCCATCGAGGCCCATCTGGAAACCTCAGAGTTCCTTCGTGAGGTCACCTATGTATATCTGGTAAGCCTGGATGCAGCACGTAAGTATGGAGCCTTGGTAGGCCTTACGCCCGAGGGCATCGAGGGTGCAAGATTTCCTACCCGGCGGGACCGAAGAGTGAGTTTTTGGGCTATTTTGCTTCCGTATGGCGGACTCCACTACCATTGAGATATAAAGAAGCTAGGCCTTCCGGAAGCTGGGTCTTCGCTGAACCTTATACATGGTGTCCAGGCACTTGCTGACAATGGGGATAGACGCAGGTATCTCCCACATGTGGAGGAACAACCAGGCTAGGATAGGCGGGACAGTGACCATGAGAGATTCCCTCAACGGAGCCTTGTATTAAAAAATATCAAGTTCCTCCGCACAGGGCTCCTCCTTGGACTGTGTGGAGAGCGCTAGGGCTCAAGCCATGTCCCACACAAACTCCAAAAGTGTGGTGTCTTCGGGAGGAGACAGCTGCTTTTGAACCGGCGGGGAAGGATCTGAGGGGAGGTCCTGATGAGACCAGGATTCAAGCGAAGTGTCCCCATTGGACTCCCAACCAGAAAATTCCGAGGAAGAAGCTAGGCTGCTCGAGCAGAACTTGTGCCTTGCACTGGACTATTGAGGCCGAAGCCCACCTGGAGCTGGAGGCGCTAGCTCCAGAAGATTTCGCACCCGAAGACCGGGATGGAGATCAAGACCTCTGACAGGATCCCTCATGAGGCCCTTGGCTCTTAGGGGTTGTCACTGCGGTCTGGGGAGCCATCACAGGCGTTGCCCTCGAGGTATCAGGGCGCATGCCAGCGGGGCCTGGGACCAGCGCCTGCTGGGCAGCAAGGAAGGCAGAAACGATGCGCTCCAGTGCCAGCATTCGGGCCTCCTACTCGGAGTGCGGCCCTGCGATGCCGACGCCAGGATGACTGGGTAGGGAATCAAGGAGGAGAGGGGGTCCTCCTTATCTGTATGATGTATCTTTCAAGGCTGCTCCTTCTCCAACTCTTGGGACTGCCGAGAAGGGCTGAGAGACCGTGTGCGAGAACCCTCACGCTTGTCCGGAGCCCCCGACAGGGTCCTTGAGGCCTTCTTCTTCCGTTCCTTTTGGAGGACCATTGTTCAGTGTGACGCCGGTGCCGATGTGTGGCCGCAGGGTCCCCAGAGGCTGAAGGTCGGTGGAGTGGGAAGCTACCTGGGACACCGGGGCCGCCTTCCGGAAAAATATCATCCAATTTCTGCTTACAGCTCTGGATGCCTTGGAGGACATCTTTTTACAAATGGAGCAGAGCTCCGGGTTATGGTGAGCTCCTAGGCACCTAAGACAACAATCTTGGGTATCCGTGAGAGATATATTTTTGGAGCATCTGTCATACTTTTTGAAACCGGAAGCCATGGGAGCACAAAGAATCCCCTCAAGATTGAAGACCTTTGGCTCAGCCAGCAGTTGAAAAGGGCGCGAAAACATGCTGGAGACAAACAAGAAAAAATGAAAAACAGCAAAGTCCCGGGGCCCGCTGCCGAAGCAAGGGCACTGGGGACGGCAGGAAGAAGACCAGGAAAATGGAATTAGAGAGATAATTTTACGAGGTACAGGACGTGCATCTGAAGGGCTCCACAGAAAAAGGGAGAATGATCAAGATAGCACCCTTGGGTGGGAAGGAGACCACGCATGTATGGTGGCATTCCTAAAGCTGGGGAAATGCTCTGCGCGGACTCAGTCAGTGCCGACGTCGCTCATATGTGAGGACTGACTTCCTGCTTGTTCCTGGGGTATCATTTTAACCTCTGATATTTCCTTCCTAGGGACTACCACCCACAATATCTACATTTTCTCTGGATTTATTTGTAGTAAGTGCCTCACCATGCAGCTTCTAATCTGCAAACATTCTTCTCAGTTGCCCATCACTGTTATATGAGCATAAAATGTGGATGTCATTTGCATAATTAATTTCTAAATTCAACTCATCCTAAATTGTTCCCAAAGAACTAAACAGCTGAGAGAAGGGAGCCCTACAAAATACCATAACTCATTTTCCACACATCTGACAATTCACTAAATTTCTTTACATTCTTTCCACACCTCCACATACAAAAACAAACAAACAAAAATAAAAGACTTAAATCATTTAAATACTCGCCCAGTTAGCATTACTTCAATTAATTTAGATAAAAGATGATGTTTTACCACATCATATCCTACTATTGGATATCTTTTCATGACAATCACTTCACTTCTATGTGCAATTAAGTATCTCGGTAAGAGTAATTAACACCATCTTTGAATTATGTGATTTCATAAATTCTGACTGAGTTGGGTGAAGTATATTGTGATCTTCCATATACTGTTATAATTAGTATGCAAATGCCACTTTCAGTAGTTTAGCCAGTAGAGATACATTCATCATCAGCATATAATTCTTGCAAAAATCCACTGCTAGCCCCTCTGCTTTTAACAAGTGTTAACAAAATGTTTCAGTCTGAAAATAATTGAACATTAGCTGAAGCATTAACAAAATGGACAAGCCAACCAAGTCCTGCCACAGAAATCCCTGAAATAGGGTGTTATAAAATATTACCCGTCCCCCTCTGAAGAGATTATCAACAGTCCACTTTAAGAGAGTCTGCAGCCTGGAGTTCAGGGCTGAGAGGGCGTGGTTCAGAGGGCGAGGTTAAGAACCCAGCAGGCTGCAGAAGAAAGAGACCCATGGAGCCAGGTACTTCAAAAGACAAGCCGTGCAAAGGAGTTCTGAGGTAGGAACTTTAACTGGGGTTGGAAGGAAGACTGTGAGAACCAGTTTGTGGAGGTTTAACAAGATGGGACAGAAGTAAAGTTGCTGTTTTCCCTGAACTGCTGTATGTTCTGGGTTTTCCTTTGTGAAGGTTTAACAATATGGGACAAAAAAAACCTGCTTTTGTTTCCCTAAACTGCTGTCTGTCCTGTGTTACAAAGAAAACCCCTTCCCGCCACACTAGCACAATCCCTTAAGTAATTCAGCTAGCAAATTTATCAATCATTTTTGGCATTTTCCAGACAATGGCAAGAACTCAAACCAGCTGCAAACACCACTATATCCACTTTATTCCTTTATTGGCAAAAAACTGCACCCCTTTCTTTCTCTTCCTTATCCAACTGAGCATTTTTCATCAAAAGAGAATGGCAGAGGAATCGTATTTTTGCTACAAAAAAGATGCCAATTCAGCAGATTCTGACAATAGCTTTACCTGAATTTTTTTGCATACTATGGTGACGAATCTGCTCCAGAGCCCGGGGAAATAGAAAAAACACAGACCTTTACCTCCAGGCAGAAAGAAAGTGTAGGGAGCCGTGACTTTAAAAGTTCAGCTGGAGAGAAAAAAAACATATCTAAAGCTGCTGTCCTAAGGCCACGCCCCAACACCATAGCAACTAAGGGAGGTAATGAGAGATAGCTGAGGGAGGAGTGGAAAGGTGCAGGGCATTCCCACTCATTTAAGCACAACCAAGAGAACAGCAGAGAAACAGAAGTGGAAGAAATCCTGAAGGAAACAGAAAGAAAGGATTCTAGCAGAGAGCCCAGAGAAAGGTACTCTAATGACAGCTTAAGGGAAGACTCTACTCATAGCCAACAACAGAGTCTTGAGCAGAGCCAGTGTGGTAGAAAGACTACAGCTGGTCTAGAAAGCAGGAGGTTTATTCCTGAAGAGACTACTGTCTATAACCCAGGTACGGGGACTTTCCAGGAGGAGCTGGGTCAAAGAATTTTACCTCGGGGAAGGCTGTTAAAGAGAGCTGTTAAAAGAAAGGAGCTGAATTCTTTAGAAGTTCTAAATAGCTTGCTACGGGATAAGGATTTCCTGTGCCCTGATAACACCCCTGAGCCAAGAGGGAGGTCTCATTGGGAACGGGTTGTTAAGCTGCTGAAAGAAATTAAACCCACGCTGTCCCAAGCTGTTTCCAGTCCGGAGACTGCAGAGTCTGACTGTGAGTGTATGCAAATAGATGAGGCTGATATTGAATCTGATTTCTCAGAATGTGAGATGGACTGTGCTTTATCTTGGAGGGTGAAGTGAAAAATCTATAGATTGTAAACCTGAAGAAAATCCCAGACTTATTATGCTTGAATGTCTGTGGTTAAAACAAGCCTAAGAAGATTTGATATGAAGTTGCTGCTGTGGTTTTAAAAGGCATGAGATCGTCAGGACTGCATTCTGAATGTGTCTGGAGCCATTAACAAAACCTGTGATAATCCAAGTAAAAAGGAAACTTAAAGTATAAGTGCTGCAGTTTAAAGACCATTGTTTTGGCTTAAAGTATAAGTGTTGCAGTTTAAAGAACGCTGTTTGGAAGCTAAAGCTAGCCAAAGACTGTAACGTGATAATTTGTGGCGTGAAGAGATATTTACCTGGCTGAGGGAAGCAAAGGTAATTAGAGACTCTGAAAAAAAAGTTTTGTACAGAAGTTATCTATCTTTTGAGGAAAAGTATCTTACCTTATATGATGTGCCAAGCTTCTATGGAAGTTCCTTGAACCAAGGAGGCAAATAAATTTCCTGTGTTGCTTTCAAACCCTCGGCTTAATCATTTATTCACAACTACAACTCAGTGCAAACAACTACAACTCCCAGAAGCCCTAGCTCTGGGAGCTCACATAAAGGGGACATTGAAAGGGCCCCCTTTCCCTTCTATAGGCAACCGCCTAGGCGGGGCAAAGAGGCCACAATACCTGATGCTCTTGACAATTTATTAAGCAATATATAAAGCTCCCTGATCCCTTCAGAGTCGTATGCAATACGTTTTGTGTAATACTTTTTTTTTTGCCTTTTATGATATTTTGTTATGAAGTCCCATCTTTTCTTCCATTCCATCTTAACCTACAAATCACAATTTTCCTTCCATTCCCTACTATTTGCCTATCAAAATCACTCAAAACCATCATGGTTTTAAACTGTTTTTTGGGTCCTAATCCTTTACTGTCCTGTTGACACCTTTGTGAGTCGTAATTTCTCCTCTGTTGCATACAATTAACAGGGCATTAGTGTTCATCTGTCCTGATAGACTGAGCTCATATGAGAAGTTAATCTCTTTTATGTGTACAGCACTGCTAACGCCTTGTAGTGCTATAGATTCCCCTTTACATATCATCTAGTATTTTCAGGTAAAGTGTAGTTACTCACCTGTAACAGGTGATCTCCAAGACCAGCAGGAATTTAGTCTTCACATATGGGTATCGTTAGTAACGACGGAGCCCGCGCAAGAATGATCCCCAACGTCCAATAGGAAAGCTTTTGGGAGCATCCCACAGCACATGCGTGCTGCCTTCCCACCTCTGTACCTCTCTCACTTCAGTTGAGTTTATAGCTGAGACCAAAGGAGAAAAGTAGAGAAAGAGAAAGATAGAGACAACTCCTAGCGGAGGTGGGTGGGTTGTGAAGACTAAATTCCTGCTGTTCCCGGAGATCACCTGTTACAGGTGAGTAACTACGCTATCTCCAGGAACAAGCAGGAATGTAGTCCTCACATATGGGGACTACCCAGCTGAAAGATGCCAAGGGGTGACCCCAGCTAGCTGCGAACTCAGGTGAGATGGGTCATGCTTCCTCCCATGGAACCTAGGCATCCAAACTGTGGATGGTGGGTAGGAGTTGTATTAAGTATGGAAGAGATGTTGTAGAACAGCCTGGCCAAACAAGGCATCCCAACGGGAGTCCCTGTCTAAGCAATAGTGGGCTGTGAAGGTATGTATTGAAGTCAAAGTGGCTGCTTTGCAGATGTCATCAATAGAGAAAGAACGAAGGTTAGCCGTTGAGGCTGCCATTGCTCTCACATTGTGAGCCGTGACATGGCCTTCGAGAGAAAGTCTATGATATGCAATCTGCAATCCAATTTGACAGAGTTTATTAGAAACTGGAAGTCCCAAATGACTAGAGTCAAAAGCCACAAAAAGCTGAGAAGATTTTCTATGTGGCTTAGTTTTTTGGTGATAAAAAGCTAAGGCTCTTTTACAATCCAATGTGTGAAGATTCCTTTCCGTACTGGAGGCATGAGGCCTAGGGAAGTATATAGGAAGATAAACCGACTGGTTTAAATGAAATGACTAAACCACCTTTGGCAGAAAGTGAGGATGAGTCCTGAGGACTACTTTATAATGGTGAAACCTTGTATAAGGAGGGTCAGCTACTAACGCCTGTAGTTCACTAATGCGTCTTGCAGAAGTGATGGTAATTAGGGAAATAACTTTCCATGAAAGAAACTTTAGGTCTGAAGTGGCTAAAGGTTCAAAGGGCGGTTTCATAAGCTGACCAAGAACAAGATTTAGATCCCATGCCACCGGTGGTGGTTTAATGGGAGGTTTTGTTAAAAGTAGGCCTCTCATAAATCTTGATATAAGTGGATGAGAGGAAAGAGTAGTTACTCACCTGTAACAGGTGTTCTCCAGGAGCAGCAGGAATCAGTCCTCACATATGGGTGACGTCGGCGCCGACGGAGCCCTCGTGCGGAGCATTTCCCCAGCTTTCAAAGAAAGCCTTTGGGAATTGCAGCACGCATGCGCGGTCCTCTTCCCGCCCAAGGGTGCCATCTTGCTCAGTCTGATGACATAGCTAAAAGACAGCAAAAAATTAGTAAAAATAAAACATATGACTGCAACTCCAAGGGGAGGAGGGAGGGTTGTGAGGACTGATTCCTGCTGCTCCTGGAGAACACCTGTTACAGGTGAGTAACTACTCTTTCTCCAGGACCAAGCAGGAAGTCAGTCCTCACATATGGGACTCCCCAGCTTAAGGCTACCGGAGACCCCAAGCGGAAAAATGAGCTCCCTCTAGCTCGTCAGCACAGAAGGAAGGAATATTCTCTGAGAACGCCCCCGAACGGTAGCCCATCACCAGGGCCAGAGGGTAGGAGTTGCCTAAACCCAAAAGAGATTATGGAGTACTGCCTGTCCGAAAGCACTGTCCCTGCGGGACTCCCTCTCAAGGCAGTAATGGGCCGCAAAAGTCTGGCTTGAAGACCAAGTAGCAGCCCGGCAGATGTCTGCCAATGGAACAGAGCTGAGATGAGCCACTGATGCAGCCTTCGCCCTGACATGATGAGCCGTGACTCGACCCTCCAACGAGAGGCCGGCTGCCCCATAAGCCCAGGCGATACAGTCAGCGACCCAAATGGACAACGCACGCTTGGAGACAGGGAACCCCAACTTATTGGGGTCAAAAGAAACGAAAAGCTGAACAGCCTTCCGATGCTCCCGCATACGGTCAAGGTAGAAGGATAACGTCCTCCTACAGTCCAGGGTATGCAAGACCATCTCAGCCCGGTTGGCATGCGGCCTGGGAAAGAAGGTCGGAAGAACCACCTCCTGATTGAGGTGAAAAGGTGAGACAACCTTAGGAAGAAACTTAGGGTGAGTCCGTAGGACTACCCTATTCCTGTAGAACCTAGTGTAAGGAGGATCAGACACTAGTGCCTGCAGTTCACTCACTCGCCTAGCAGAGGTGAGAGTTACCAGAAATAAAGTTTTCCAGGAGAGAAAACGGAGAGGGCAGGTAGCCATAGTTTCAAAAGGCGGACAAGTAAGCCGCTGTAAGACCACATTCAGATCCCACTCAGGGGCCGGTGGACGCAAAGGAGGCTTAAGCAGAAGAAGGCCTCTGAGGAAACGAGCCACCAAAGGGTGGTTGGAAAGAGGCCTGCCATCCACCGGCGAGTGGTGTGCTGAGAGAGCACTAAGGTGAACTCGGACAGAGTTAGACTTAAGGCCCAGATTGGAGAGGTAGAGCAAATATTGCAATACTACCGCTACCAAGCACGAGAAGGGATTCTCGCTGTGCTGAGCACACCATGCGGAGAATCTACGTCACTTAAGAGCGTAGGATTTCCTGGTGGATTGACGCCGAGAGGCCAAGACTTCATCTTCCACCTCTCGAGGTAGTAGTAGGGGAGCTAGGACTACCCTTTCAGCAGCCAGGCCATCAGATGAAGGGACTGGAGGTTGGGGTGCAAGAGAGTCCCCTGATCCTGAGACAGGAGATCGTGTTGAAACCCCAGAGGAATAGGTGTGTCCACCGCCAGCTGTAGCAGAAGCGGGAACCACGGTTGCCTTGGCAACCTGGGGGCTATGAGAATCAATGAAGCCCTGTCCCTGAGGACTTTGAACAGCGTTCTGGACACTAGTGGTGTGGGAGGAAACGCATACAGTAGGCCTGTGGACCACGAGATCAGAAACGCATCCGCTGCTACTCTGAGAGGATGCGGTTGTCTGGAACAAAATCTCGGGAGTTGCCGGTTCAGAGGACTGGCAAAAAGATCCATGGTGGGGAGCCCCCACTTGAGAAAGACCTGCTGAACCACCAACGGGTTCAATCTCCATTCATGTGGTTGCAGGATCCGGCTTAGTCTGTCTGCCAGGCAATTTTCCTGACCTGGGAGGTAGACAGCCTTGAGAAGGATTCCGTGATTGACAGCCCAAGAGCACAGTCGTTGTGCCTCCTGACAAAGAAGGAAGGAGCCTGTGCCTCCTTGTTTATTCACATAGAACATGGCAACTTGATTGTCCGTCTGGACCAGTACAGACTGGTGAGAGGCGAGGTGGGAGAAGGCTCTCAGAGCTAGGCGTATCGCCCATAGCTCCAGGAAGTTTATCTGTTGAGTAGCCTCCCAAGGGGTCCAGAGACCCTGAGTACATGTCCCTTGGCAATGTGCTCCCCAACCGAGAAGAGAGGCATCTGTTGTCAGCACCTGAGTATGCGGAGGGGATTGAAAAACCACTCCGAGCACCAGATTCGGAAGATGAAGCCACCATTGCAGAGAGGAGACCAGGAGGTCGGATATCTTTACTGAGTCCGCTAGGCCCCCTGTGGCTTGATGCCACTGAGTGCGAAGGCTCCACTGAGCAGGTCGCATGTGCAGGCGGGCATTGGGGGTGACATGAACTGTGGAAGCCATATGGCCGAGTAGCCTCAGGAATTGCCTGGCAGAGACCAGGGAATTGCTGCGAAACTGGCTGGCCAGATCCATTAGCCTGTGGGCCCTGTCCAGAGGCAGAAAAGCCTTTGCTTAAAGAGTGTCTAGTCTGGCCCCTATGAACTCTAAGTTCTGGGACGGGAGCAAAGTGGACTTTGCGAAATTTATGACAAACCCCAAGTGCTGAAGCAGAGCCACAGAGCAAAGGGTGGCCTGGTTGGCCTCTTGGGAAGATTGGCCCCTTATAAGCCAGTCGTCCAGGTACGGAAACACAAAAAGACCCTGAAGCCTCAGGTAGGCCGCCACCACTGCCAGGCACGTGGTGAACACCCTGGGAGCGGAGGACAGGCAAAAGGGTAGTACCCTGTACTGACAGTGGTTTCCTCCCACAACAAACCTGAGATATTGTCTGTGGTCTGGATGGATAAGGATGTGAGTATAAGCATCCTTGAGATCTAAGGAGCATAGCCAGTCTCCCTGCTGGAGGTAGGGCAGCAGGATTCCAAGGGTAAGCATCTTGAACTTTTCCCTCTCCAGGAACTTGTTGAGGTTGCACAAGTCTAGGATGGGTCTGAGGCCTCCTGCTGTTCTTTTTGGTACCAGAAAGTACCTTGAATAAAAGCCGTGACCTCTCAGGTGGTGGGGCACCGGTTCCACAGCCTGATCCTTTAGCAGACCTGCTAACTCTTGAAGGAGTAGGTTCCTGTGCAGAGGGGGTCTTGGAGGCCACCCTGGAAAATAGGAGGGAGGTACCTGGTGAAAATGGAGAAGATAGCCCTTTTGGACTATATGAAGAACCCAGGTATCTGATGTGACGGCTGACCACCTGTGGGCAAAGTGGGCCAGCCGACCTCCTGTGCTGAGAGAAGGCAGCTGAGGAGAAGAGGCTATGCTGTTTGAGTCAAAAAACCCCACCCTGCTGAGCAGGGGCCGGTGTAGGTGGCTTGGGGGCCTTCTGCCTACGGGGCCCTTAACCCTGCCCCTTGGCCTGCTGACCCTGTTGGGGAGCTGCAGAGGCCTGATAATGAGGGTATTGTTTATAGGCAGACTTCTTCCTCGGGTAATTTTCCCGAGCCCTTCTTCTTCTGAGAAGGGGCAGAGGTTTTCCTGGAAAGCCTAGTCCTGGTCAGAGTCTCGGTTTCAAGTTCTGCAGCCTTTTCAGCCATGGGCTTGCTAAAGAGGTTCTCACCTCGGCAGGGGACATCGACCAACTTGTCTTGGACCCATGGCTCAAGGTCGGATGACTGTAGCCAAGCCTGTTGGCAGGCACCGATGCCAGCCCCGGCTACTCGGGCCGAAGCCTCGAAGCCATCGTAGGCTGCTCGAGAGATAAACTTCGAGCACTCTCGAATACCGGTGGACAAGGCCTGGAACCTCTGCAAAGGTTCCTCGGAGAGACCAGCAGAGAACCCGGCAATCTCCTTTGCCAGGTCTCGGAGGTACATGCCCACGTAGAACTGGTAAGTCTGGACACGGCAAGCAAGCATAGAGCCCTGGAAGCACTTCTTACCGAGGGCATCCAGGTTCCGGGCCTCCCGGCCGGGAGGCACCAAGGAGTGCATCTTCTGACTTTTCAGTCGATGCATGGCCGATTCTACAATCATGGAGTGGTGCAGTAATTGTGCCTTTTGGAACCCGGGGCTCTTGCGGACTCGATAGATGGAGTCGACCCGCTTGTTTAACACCGGCGTCGAGGCCGGGGTCTCCCACATGCGGAAGAGCAGCCGCTCCAGCATCGGAGGAACCGGAACAGTAAAGGCCTCCTTTGGGGGAGATTCATACTGGAGGGCCTCGAGCTCCTCGGCTCGGGGCTCCTCCTCGGGATCCACGGGGAAGGCCAAGGCCTTGGCCATATCCCGCACGAAGTCCGAGAACCGGGTATCCTTCGGTGGGGATCGTCTCCGAGGTTCGGACTCGGGCGAGTCCGATGGGACACACCGAGTCCAATGAGTGTTGGGTGACTCTTCGTCCTCCGTCTCCCAGCCCGACTCCTCGGAGGAGGAATCGAGTGGCTCCGGTCAGGCGAGCACTGATGCCCTCCGCCCCAACGCCGAGGGTATCGGCGTCGACGACCTCGGCCCCGAACGGGAGGTCGAGGGAGACCGTGGCCGAGGATCGACTCGAGGATCGGCTAGGCCTCCGGGGTCGACTTGGACATCGAGGTCCCGGTGGTCGGGGCTGATGCACCGGTGAGACCGGCGATCAATGCCCGCTGCAGTTCCATGAAGGCAGCGAAGCTGCTCTCCAAGGCCATCAACCTGAGTCCGAGCTCAGGAGACCCAGCAGCCCCCGACTCGGGCCCCGACGGCGGCTCCCTCGGAAGAGAGTCCACGAGGAAAACAGCACTTACGTGTCCAGGAGACTCCATCTCGACACGAGGATGCTTGGCAGGCCTCTCCGACTCCGAAGACCCGGGACGGCTATCGGGGCTATGCGACCTGACCCTCGAGGAACCAGGAGCATCCACCGACGCCGCCCTCGCGGGTTTCTTCTTCCTGCGATGTTCCCGCGAAGGAGACCCCCACTCAGAGGAACCCCGAAGCTGCTCGGGGCCAGGGTCCCGAGACTTCGAGGCCTCTGACGAGGTCCGGGCCCGGCAGGTTGCGGAGTCAGAAAAAATTCTATCCTTCTGGTGCTGCCGACTCCTCAACGCCTTCGAGGACATTTTGCCACACGGACCACAGATCATCGGGTCATGATCGTGTCCGAGGCAACAGAGGCAGCAGTCGTGTGTGTCGGTAAGAGACATAAGTTTCTTACACCGATCACATTTCTTAAACCCGCTGGTAGCCATCGGGGGAAAAAGGGCCCCTGCTAGGTCAAAAGACCGGGCTGCCAGGGAAAAAAGAAAAAAAACGTGAACGCCAGTCACAAAGGACAAAAAACGAAAAAGAGAGAAAAGGACTCGATACCGGCGTATCGTTCCGAGCGGGAAAAGGATCCGGCGTCGAACCGGAGAAAAAAAAAAAATAGGGAAAATCAACTTTTTCCTCGGGGAAAAACGAACTACGTCCGTCGGGCTCCGCGGAAAAAAGAAGACTGAGCAAGATGGCACCCTTGGGCGGGAAGAGGACCGCGCATGCGCGCTGCAATTGCCAAAGGCTTTCTTTGAAAGCTGGGGAAATGCTCCGCACGAGGGCTCCATCGGTGCCAATGTCACCCATATGTGAGGACAGACTTCCTGCTTGGTCCTGGAGAAATAGGTTGTCCATCGAAAGGTTTATGAAAAGCGGCAATAGCACTAAGATGGACCCTAACTGAATTTGTCTTCAGACCAGAAGTTGATAATTGTAGAAGATAGTCTAGTAGCAACTCTACAGGTACTAAAAGGGGGTCAAGTCCCTTTTGTGAACACCAGATAGAGAATCTTTTCCACTTGAAAGCGTAGGAACATCTTGTGGAGGGTTTTCTGGAAACCAGGAGGATATCCTTTTCTTGTTGAGAAAGGTTAACATCCTGGAATTCTAGGCTTTCAGTAACCAGGCCCTGAGAGGTAGGGACTGGGGATTGGGATGCAGTAAAGATCTGTCCTCCTGCGACAGGAGATCTGGAGCATTCCCCAACTCCAGAGGAGTGGTTTGAGAGAGACGCAGAAGAAGAGGATACCATGTTTGCCGTGGCCAACGTGGAGCTATTATTTTTATTTATTTATTTACATTCTCTTATATACCGCGCTATTCTGCATCAGTGCGGTTTACATTGAACAAACTGAAATTACATTGAACAGGGCATTATAACTTGGAGATAACTATTTTACAGGGAACATGGGCTATGGAGGGTTAAGTGGCTTGCCCAAGACCACAAGGAGCACCTGTGGGACTAGAAATCCCAGTCCTTCCGGCCCAAGGTTGCTGTCCTCTAGTGGGATTTGAACCTCCGACCTTCCGGCCTGAAGTACCTTGTCCCAACCACTAGGTCACTCCTCCACTCCAACCTCTGTCTCTCTGAAGTTTGAATAAAGTCTTGGGAATGAAGGGAATGGGTGGGAAGGCATAGAGGAAGTCCTGTCCCCAGTGGAGTAGGAAAGCATCTCTTGCCTGACAGTTTTGAGCCGGAATTCTGGAACAGAATCGGGAAAGTTTGGCATTCTGTGGACTTGCAAAGTGGTCTATATCTGGTGTTCCCCAGATTTGAAACACTCGAGCAAGCTGGTATGAGTGGAGGGACCACTCGAGTGGCAGCAGTATTAGACTAAGTTTGTCTGCCCACAAGTTTTGAATGCCCTGAAGGTATACCGCAAACAGGTGAATTTGTAACTCTCTGGCGAGGGCCCATATTCGCAAAGCTTCGTTGCATAGCGACAGAGAGCCTGTTCCGCCTTGCTTGTTCACATAGAAAATAGCTACCTGATTGTCGGTTTGGACCAGAAGTGTTTTGTTGCTGAGATGGCCCTGAAAGACTTGAATAGCATTGAAAATGGCTCTCAGCTCTAGGAGGTTTACGTGAAGGGAAACCTCCTGTGAGGTCCAAAGACCCTGAGTGGAGAGATCGTGCAAGTGGGCCCCCCAACCCATCTTGGACGCAAAAAGCAACTCCACGAGGAAAAGGGAAGGTTGTAAGGTCTGATTTCTGCTGTCCTCTGAGAACACCTGTTACAGATGAGTAAATAGAAATTACACTTACCTGGTAATTGTAGTTCCTGGAGGATCCAGTTTAGTCCTCCACAGCAGGTAGTGCACCTCCTCCTACAGCTAGGAGACTGGACCAATCAAATTCTTCCTTGTGAGGATGTATACTGCTGGAGCTCCCATCAGCCCCCCAGTGAACTGTCAACAAGCAAACTTAAGAGAACAAGATATATAGCACAGAAATAAACCCCTCCCCAAATAAACCCGACTCCTTCCCCAAACGAGGGAGCCGGAACTGTGCACATCGCGTCGCACTGGACCACGGAGCAAAAAGAAAGGCATTGCGACACCATCAAAGAAAAGGAATACATGAGCAAGGAGCGCGGAGGACCCCGGACTCGAGGAATCCCAGACAAACAGCAAAAGCAGCTCGAGCTCACCCGATGGCAGCGCGCCGGACAGAAAGAAGAAAACTCGCGGGAGGGAATGAGGACTAAACTGGATCCTCCAGGAACTACAATTACCAGGTAAGTGTAATTTCTATTTCCTGAGCGGCTATCCAGTTTAGTCCTCCACAGCGGGATGTAAGAGAGCAGTAATCAGCGGGAGGGACCACCCCACCCGGCGCGCAAAACCGCAGAACCAAAGCCGGCATCCCTGGAAGCAAAGACATCCAGTCGGTAGTGTTTACTAAAGGCATGGAGCGACGACCAAGTAGCCGCTCTACAAATGTCCACTGGCGGAACCAAACTGTGCTCCGCCCAAGACGTCGCTTGTGCCCGAGTAGAATGGGCCCGCAAACCTAGCGGAACCACCTTGCCATGCAAAATGTATGCCGACGCAATCGCTTCCTTAATCCAGCGAGCAATAGAAGACTTTGACGCTGCCTCCCCCTTACGTTTACCACCGAACAGGACGAACAGGCGATCCATCTTACGAAACGACTCGGTGACTCTGAGATATCGGCGGAGTACCCGCCGAACGTCCAGACAATGCAGCTCTCGAGCCGCAGCCGTATCCGGGGAGGCAAAGACCGGGAGAAAAACGGCCTGATTCAGATGAAAAGGAGAAACCACCTTAGGAAGGAAAGAAGGCACAGGTCGCAAGACCAAGCGATCCCTAGAGAACGACAAGAATGGCTCACGACAGGAAAGCGCCTGCAATTCCGAGATACGCCGAGCCGAACAGATGGCCACCAAGAACACCGTCTTCAACGTGAGATCCTTGAGAGACGCCTGGTTAAGAGGCTCAAAAGGCTGCTGAACCAAAGAGCGCAACACTAAATTCAAATCCCATGGAGGAATGATAACTCTGCGCGAAGGACGCAAGCGAAACACGGCCCGCAGGAAACGCTGCACATCCGCGTGGCCCCCCACGGGGATCCCCAACACCTTACCCCGGTAACACGTGAGGGCCGCCAATTGTACTTTCAGAGAGCTAGCAGCGAGACCCTTGTCAAAGCCGTCTTGCAAAAAACTGAGAATGGCCGGAATGGAAGCCGTCGCGGCTCGAAGATTGCGTCGCGAACACCAATCCTCAAAAAGGCGCCAGACGCGCACGTACGCGAGAGAGGTAGAAGGTTTACGCGCACGAAGGAGAGTTGCAATAACAGCCGCCGAATAGCCTCTCCGTCTCAACTGAGCCCTTTCATTAGCCATACTGTAAGCGAGAACCGAGCCACCTGCGGCATCCGCAGCGGTCCCTGAATCAGGAGATCCGGCAAGGACGGCAACCGCCACGGCATCCCGTTGAGAAGCCGAATCAGATCCGCGTACCACGGACGGCGGGGCCAATCTGGGGCTACCAGAAGAACCTTTCCCTGATGCGCCTCTATGCGTTGAATCACCCTTCCGATCAACGCTCACGGAGGAAAGACGTAGAGGAGCCCGGAGGTCGGCCACGGGTGAATAAGAGCGTCTAGACCCTCGGACATGGGTTCCCTGCGCCTGCTGAAGAACCGAGATGTCTTGGCCGACTGAAAGGTCACCATGAGATCCATTATTGGCGACCCCCATCTGCGTACTATTTGAGAGTAGACCTGCGGATGAAGTTCCCACTCTGGCATCCACGCGCACTCTGCTGAGGAAATCCGCCATCACATTCTCCTTCCCGGCGATATGCACCGCCGAAATCGCGAGAAGTCGAGGTTCCACCCAATGGAACAACAAATCGGTCTCCTCCTCCATCGCTCTGCTGCCCGTGCCGCCCTGACGGTTGAGATATGCCACCGTTGCCGAGTTGTCGGAGAGTATCCGCACTGCCCGGCCGATCACCGAGGATTCGAACGCCTGAAGCGCCCACCTCACCGCTCGTAACTCGAGACGGTTGATCGACCAAGACGTTTCCAGGGGCGACCACGCTCCCTGCGCGAAGCGACTGCCACAATGAGCCCCCCAGCCAGTCAGGCTGGCATCTGTTATGACCGGCAGCCAGAGTGGCTGCTCCAGAGGAACCCCCGCTCGCAACGTTTTCGAGCTCAGCCACCAACGTAGGGACTGCCGTACTCGCCTCTGGCAAGGCAACCGCCTGCTGAGCGAATCCGTTTGATTCGACCAACGCCGCAAGAGGGCACGTTGCAGGGGACGCATATGAAACCTGGCCCAGGGGACTACATCCAGCGTTGCCGCCATCGTCCCCAAGACCCGAAGGTACCACCAAGCTGACGGGGCCGGAAAAGCTAAAAACTTCCGAACCAGAAGGCGCAAGGCTTGAGCCCGGCGATCTGGTAGAAAAACCAATCCTCTCGCCGTATCGAAGCGAACTCCGAGATATTCGAGGGACTGAGTCGGTACTAAATGGATCTTTTTGTGGTTGACCACCCAACCGAGAGACTGCAGCAGAGCGATGACTTTGTTTGTGACATGCAAACTCTCTGTCTCGTTCTTTGCTCAAATTAACCAATCGTCGAGATAAGGGTGAACCAAAACACCCTCCTTTCGCAATGCCGCTGCAACGACCACCATGACCTTGGTAAACACCCGGGGCGCCGTGGCAAAGCCGAAGGGCAGCGCCTGAAACTGGTAGTGACCCCACGGTAGAGCAAACCGCAGGAACTTTTGATGAGCCGCCCTGATCGGAATATGCAAGTAGGCCTCCGAAAGATCGAGAGAGGTAAGGAACTCTCCCTGACGCACCGCCACTAGGACGGATCTGAGAGTTTCCATGCGAAAATGAGGCACCCGAAGGCAACGATTCACCCCCTTGAGATCCAGGATAGGACGAATAGCACCGTCCTTCTTTGGCACCACGAAATAAATAGAGTACCGACCCGCCCCGAGATCGGAAGCTGGAACAGGCACCACCGACCCCAAATCTAGCAGGCGGTTCAAGGTTACGCGGACGGCGGACACTTTCTGAGGACTTTTGCAGGGCGACAGAACGAAGGCATCCCAAAGAGGACAAGCAAATTCCAGCGCGTAGTCCTCCCGGATGATTTCGAGGACCCACTGGTCCGAAGTTATCTGGACCCAGGAAGAAAGAAAATGACGAAGACGACCCCCGATCACTGGACTTCCTCCCGGGGTCCGCCTTGCTTCATTGCGGCTTGCGATTAAAGGAAGAGGAAGATGAAGGGGAGGCAGAGGAGAAACCTCTTCCCGCTCCTCGAAACCCTCGAAATCCCGAGGATCGAGAGACCAGTCGTCCGCGTTGGAAACCCCCAAGCCTGGAAGACCGGAATCGGCGAAAATCCCGAAACTGACCTCTAGTCGAAGACAGACCTCTAAGCTGGCGAGGCTTATCCTCCGGAAGCCTCCCACCCTTAGACTCTCTGAGGTCCTTGACCAACTTATCCAGATCGTCTCCGAACAACAGCTTGCCTTTAAAGGGAAGCTTACTGAGACGCGCCTTAGAGGAGCCATCAGCCGCCCAATTACGCAGCCAGATAGAGCGTCGCGCCGCCATGACAGAAGCCATACTGTTAGCCAAAGTCCGAATCATGTCATAGTGAACATCTGCCAAATAGGCAGAGCCCGATTCTAAGCGGGCAACTTCTATCAACGCCTGTTGGTCTAGATGGGAGTCCTGACGCAAATGCTGAGCCCAACGCAAGCAAGCCCGGGAAACCCAGGCCCCACAAATAGAAGTCTGCAAGGCCAAGGCATTAGTCTCAAAGGCCTGCTTCAATAAACCATCCACCTTTCTATCCTGAGTGTCCTTCAAAGCCGCACTGCTCTCAACCAGAATGGTGGTCTTCTTAGTCACTGCGGAAAACGCAGCGTCAATCCCTGGGGAACGAAATTTCTCCTTGTCCTTGTCTGCCAGTGGGTAAAGACGATTCATCGTTCGGATACCCTTCAAACCGGAGTCAGGGTGATCCCATTCAGCCTGGATCATCTGATCAACCACCCGGTGGAGTGGGAACACAGTTTGAGAATCACAGACCGCCTGAATGAGAGGGTCCTCCTAAACCTTCCGCGGGACGCCCGACCGTCAGATTCAGGGCTTGCAAAGACTCGGTGATCAAGGGAATCAGCTCTTCCCTGCGAAAGACGCGGATGATCCGAGCCTGTTCCTCCGGCTCCGGAATCTCCCCTTCTTCCAAGTCTTCGACCCGCTCGTCAGGTTCCACATCAGACCAGTCCTGTTCCTGCCACGGGGTATCCAAAAGTTCAACTTCAGAAACTCGGAGCCGCTTGGCTGCCTTAGGGCCACCTCCCCTCGCTTCTTCCGCCTGGAGAGATGGCGGAGCCGATGGGACCGCGCAGGGATCAGATCCTTTCCCCAAGCGGCCCCTTTGAAAGGCCTGATGCATAAGAAGGACGAAGTCCGGAGAAAAATCCCCCCAGGAAACTTCACTAAACCCTCTTGCCGGAGCACTCCCAGGCGCAGAGGAGGGAGGGGTAAGGGAAGGGACGAGAGCCTCTGGAGTCAGCTCTACCCCCCCCTGAAACTGGAGAAGCCCCAGACTCCGGAGGGACACTGGTGTCCATGGGCTGCTGCAGCACTGGTGGAATGCAGGCGCAGCCCTTGCAAACCCCCGCGTCAGAAAGAGAGCCCTTGCGGGAGCCACAAATGACGCACTGCAGTCGCCGGGACATGAGGTTGGAAGAAGAAAGGAGCAGGACCAACCACAACAAATGTGCAGTACACAAACAGCCCGTGCAGCAACTGAACTATGTGGCTGATGTCCCTTTAAATTTTTTTGGTTTCTTTTTTTTTTTTTTTCCAAAGGGTAGCGCAGCACAGTGCTCCTAGCCTGAAGAAATCCAAAAATAGAAATAGCCCAGCAAGTTAGACCGCACCGCTCAGGACACCGCGCAGCCCTGTCCCAAAGAAAAAGAAAACGGGAGCCGAAAACAAAATGGCCGCCGGCACAATGAGGTACCGAAAAAAAGGGCGCGAAAAAAAGGAAATGAGGTAAAAATAAAGAAAACAAATCGCAGCGAACTCGCAGACCCGAAGCAGATGGAAAACGGAGAAAACTGCCCCAAAAGGACACTTACCCCGAAGCGAGGAAGGAGCATAGCACCGGAGCTTACACAGGTAAAAGCAAGCTGTAATGGTCCCACGGTGAGAAGCAATACCGACCGGGGCACTAAGCCAAGTGGATTCCTCCAAGTGGTGGCATCACCCTTAAAAGAGCCCCCAAAAATGAGAGATGGTGATGATGATGGTGGCCAGAGTCTCCCTCCGATCTGTCCTGGAGGGGAGATCACAGGCAAGAAACTGCAGCCGACATGCTTTAGCGGAGCAGTGAGCAGACGGGCAGTGCAAGCTCGGCTCCCTCCTACCAAAGTATTTAAAAGTACAGACCCCTAATTTACAAAAGAAATGAAAAAGCACAAGGGCAAAACGAATGAAAGAAAAACAAATGTAGTAGACCTAAAGACCCCAAAGTGAGCCCGCAGAAGGCTCACACCGCCTCCTGCTGCAAGGAGACTGGACACACTGGGGGGCTGATGGGAGCTCCAGCAGTATACATCCTCACAAGGAAGAATTTGATTGGTCCAGTCTCCTAGCTGCAGGAGGAGGTGCACTACCCGCTGTGGAGGACTAAACTGGATAGCCGCTCAGGAACTATGCTTTCTAAAGGAACAATCAGGAATTCAGTCCTCATATAAGGGACGACCTAGCTGTAGGCTACTGAAAACCTGTAGAAATGCCACGGGTGACTAGTAAAAGGTCAACCATGAACAGCAGTAAGTGCGTCAAGGAGACAGATAGACAGGTAAGTAACTATGATGTCTCCAGGAACAAGCAGGAATGCATTCTTCACATATAGGACTCTTTAAGCTCCCAGGAACCAGGTTGGTATGGGGGAGAGAGCGTAGTTACTCATCTGTAACAGTGTTCTCCGGGGAAGCAGGAATCAGTCCTCATATATAGGTGACGCTGGCACCGATGGAGCCCGTGAGGAAGCATCTCCCCTGCTTTCAAAGAAAGCCTTGGGGAGATGCACCACGCATGTGTGGTCCACTTCCTGTCCAAGGGTGCCATCTTGCCTCACTCCAATGACATAGCTAAGATGGCAAAAATTAAAATATGGTAAAGAAGCAACTCAAAGAGGAGGAAAGGAGGGATGTGAGAACTGATTCCTGGTGTCCCTGGAAAACACCTGTTACAGGTGAGTAACTACGCTTTCTCTGGGAACAAGCAGGAAGTCAGTCCTCACATATTGGACTCCCCAGATACAGGCTACAGAGAACCTGTAACCAAAAAAAAAATTGCTACGGCAACCTGCAAACAGTGAGCCGTAGTCAGCAGCAGTTGAGTCACTACTGAGAGACTCTTGCAAGACCCAAGTGTCTGGCAGAAAACCAGCACTCCGGTAGCCTGAACATAGAAGGGTCGGAGGGCAGGAGTAGCCTATGGAGTACGGCCAGGACGAAGATGCTGTCCTGTTAGGACTCCCTCTCCAGGCAGTAGTAAACTGTGAAGGTGAGGACTGAAGACCAGGTGGCAGCCCGGCAGCTTTCTCTCACGGGGACGGAACGCAGACTTGCCATGCAAACAGCCATAGCCCTGACGCAGTGGGTCATGACTCTCTGGTCCAGTGAGATTCCTCTTTGCTCATAGAAAAGTGTAATGCAGTCCGCAACCCAAGTGGACAGAGTTCACTTAGTCACTGGGAGCCCCAGATGACTGAGATCATAGGATATGAAAAGCTGAGGCACTCTGCGGTGGCCCTGGGTCTGTTGAAAGTAAAAGGAGAAGGCTTTCTTACAATCCAGATTGAGGAAAATGGTATCTGCCTTACTGGCATGAGGCCTTGGAAAGAAAGTGGATGGTGCCACCTCCTGGTTGAGGTGCAATGTAAACACCACCTTCGGCAGAAAATTGGGATGTGTGCAGAACACCACCCTATTAATGTAGAACCTCATGTAGGAGGGGGCTCTGCCATCAAGAGCCTGGAGTTCGCTGACTGTGAGCTCATATGAGTGTTACCAGAAAAGCAACCTTCCAGAATAGATATAGGAGGTGGCAGGTAGCCAGAAGCTCAAACGGAGGCTTAGTGAGCCGTGAGAGCACCACATTAAGATTGTACTCTGCCGCTGGAATGAAGCAGGTACTGAAGTACCACCTGTACTGAGCAGGAAAACGGGTCCGTCCATCTTTCTACACACCACACTGAGAATTGGCGCCACATAAAGGCGTTGACCCTGGAGAAAGCACAGTTACTTATCTGTAACAGGTGATCTCTGGGAACAGCAGGAATAAGTCTTCACATATGGGTACGTCGGTACCGACGGAGCCTGCGCGGGAACGCTCCCCAGCGTCCAATCAGAAAGCTTTTGGGAGCATCCCTCAGCGCCTGCGTGCTGCCTTCCCGCCTTTCCAACTGTCTCTCCTCAGTTGAGTTTTATAGCTGAGACAAAGAGAGAGAGAGAGAGGAAAGGAAAGATAGATAGAGATACAACTCCTGGGGAGGTGGGTGGGTTGTGAAGACTTATTCCTGCTGTTCCCAGAGATCACCTGTTACAGGTAAGTAACTGTGCTATCTCCAGGAACAAGCAGGAATGAGTCTTCACATATGGGGACTCCCAAGCTGAGATGCCTGGAGTCCGAGCATGGCATAGGTTGGAACATGCTATCCCCCACAACACCAGGCATCCTGAGGATGGAGGGTAGGAGTTGAAGAAGGAAGATGCTGTGGAACAGCTAACCTAGCACAGGACTGCAGGAAAGGAGTCCATGTGTGGATAATGATTGTTATCAATGATATTGCAATATGGACCTCCGCCAACAGGATTTCATAGAAGTATGGAGGTTCATGGATCTACTGGGAAGCCAGTAGAGGAACCGTGAAGAGGACCTCACTGAAAATTGGAGGTAATAAACCTGTAGGAAAAACAGAGAATCCTGAAAGGTAACAGGCACCCCTGGTAGAAAAAACTGGGGTAGTACAAAAACGGTGGGCCTTCAGCGAAAGCTGTATGGTAAAAACCAAACTCTTTTGGCGGCAGAGTATCTCACTCTTGGGAGCAAAAAGAGAAAGGCTAACTGATTTGGACAAAACAATCACAGTCCTTGTGGGGAGAGAGGGTATGGGAACCCCTTGTATCCCAGGGTGAAGACAAATGCCTGAGGCGTTAAGCCTGTGAGTAACTGAAGATCCACAATATCTCTCCTAACTGGGTTAAGCTAGGAGAGATATTAGGTATGGAGAGCTTCAGAGGTACCTAAACCTGTTAGGTTATGGTATAAGAATTGTCGACTACCACAGGAGTGGTTGTGTGTGTAGAATCCCAAACCTGCTGAATAGCAGAGGTATGGGCAAGATCCCTCTGTCAGAAACAGATAGCTATATGAGCATAGATAGTGAGATAGATAAGTATGTGGAGACAGATCTATCTATAATAAAATATCTCATCAGATACACACATATATATATATAGATATAGATATATGAATAACATATAAGAATATATCTATAGTGAGATATGGAAGGGCATAAAATACACACAAAGATAAATATGAATATGTAGGCCTAAATATGGGCGTCTGTATTTAAACAGACAAATATATGCCTACAACATGAAATTCACATAGGACATGTGGAGAGGAAAGATTCATCTAATAACAAGGAGGTGCAACCTACTTGAGAAGATATATAGAGAATCTATTCCCCTTGGTTATGATCCGCAAGGATGCTAGCTAGTAAAATAACCAGGATGGTCATATGAAAACAGAGGATGATATCAATCTGTAGCCAGCAAGTCCTTAGTCGTCCAAGACTCTAGCATGGTAAGTAGACAGAAAACAGATAAGGATGAGGTATCATGTTGACCTGCTGAAGGGCAAAAAGTATCATACGTTCTTACCATGAGGACGAGCTGAAAGGAGAAAGAGCATATCCCCGATTGGGAATGCTATGGACCAAAGCAGGGAATTGGCAACTCCTTAAGCCCTTAGGTAAGAGAAGGCCTATGTCCTTTATGGCAAAAGGAGATAGTAAAAGAAGGGAGAACCTTCTAGTCATGGGAGACATGACTGAAAAGCCTTTTCTAACCATCTAAGATAGCTGTTGGAGAAAAAAAACCCATGCTCTCTAGCAAGGGCCCATAGTGGAAAGCTTCTCTGTAGAATTGCAGAGAGCATGATGCAGGAGAATGAGGAGATAGAACTGGCTGCTAGAGAGCCAGTATCTCTGCCAACTATGCTGCCAAACCCAGGAGAATGGAGACGGCAGAAATAGAAGACCATCTAGAAAGCTTGTAGTGAGATAATCGCCAAGACAGATGGAAGCACTGACTTGGAGCCACTACTAAGACTAGACAGAATGTTAGTGGAGGACAAATCTGGTTGTTTGTGGACAAGAACCAGTGGTCGAAACATTAAGGCTCCTGCATAGGCAGCTGCTAGCAAGATAGCAGAAAGAATCTTACTGTTGAAAAACAGGAAGAACAGACAGAACAGGAGTAGAAACTCTGGACATGTCTGATAAGCTGCCCCAAAGTAAGATAGAAACAGAGGAGGTAACTCAGAGAGGAAAACTCCACAATGGAAAGTGAGAAAACTAGAGAGGCTGAAGAAAAAAGCCCTCTGTAACTAATTCCGCTCTTACAGAGGAAAAAGCTTGGTAAGAGGGTGAAGAGAATAGAGCTGAAGAAGACTTACCAAGTAGTAAGTCTATAGAAAGGAAAAATACATGCTGGCACAGGAACTACCATTTAATAGTGGTCAGACCTCTTTCCTTGGCAGGAAAAGAGGAGAAACCTGTGACCTATAGGCATGAACATCCTGACAGCTCATAGAAATATAGAAAAAATGGATGTCTTTTGGAAAGAGATCCATGTGTAGGGGTTAGAATGAAGCAGTGGATTGCCTCTATTGAGAAGAAGCAACTGTAGATTCTAACCCCAAGAGTCACAAGCATTTGATGATGACTGATCAGAAACCCTGCAGAGGCCGGGTTTGCTGAGCCTGGTGAAAAGTTGGATTCTTCAGACCAGGATGATGGCTCCCCTGTAGGGGAACATCTGTATGATGGGCAAGTGAGGAATAAAACCTTCTTCTCCTGTGGGAAGAAAGTTTGGTAGGACATTTCCTACTTACTGGGACAGAAGAAGGTGTAGAAGAACCCTTAGGAACAGGTAAATCAGTGGACAACTGAGTAACCTGACGTAAAGACTCCTTGTTGAAAATATTTTCTCCAGTGCAAGGAGTATGTCCCAGTCGTTGTTGTTCCCACTTGGCCAAAGCTGAAGCTTGGAGCCAGGCTCTACGTCGTGCCCCAATAGCTATAGCAGAAGTCCTGCTAACAGACTCAAAAGAGTCTAGGGAAGCACGAGAAAGAAACCAAGAGATAGTCTGGATATGCTTAAGCAGTGAGGAATAGTCTGCACTCCTGGAAACTGGAAGGAAAGGAGTCAAAAGATGTAATTGCTTTGTGACCTCCTCAAGAGAAAGACTCATATAAAATATCGAGGAGAGAATTCTTGCAGAAAGCATAGATGTCTGGAAGGTTTGACGTCCAAAGGCATCTAGTGTCTTAGACTCACGACCTGGCGGATAAGAAGAGTGCTTTTTCTTACTCTTTATCCGCCTCATTGCTGATTCCACTACTATGGAATGATGAGGAAGTAGAGTCTTTTGGAACCCTGGAGAGGGGGGCACCTGATATAAGAGATCAGTTGCTCTGGGAGGTGGGGGTACCCTTAAAGGTGTTTCACACATTCCTAGAAGGAGATCCTGCAAGGAATGATGCAAAGGAAGCATTATGTTGTCCTTTGCTTTGGCAGAAACAGAGTCTTGTGCAGGATCATGTCCTGGAATAGGAATGGCAAGAGATCTTGCTATATCCAGGAGGAAACTCTGAAAAGAGAGATCCCCAACAGGAATCTCCCTTGGACAGGTTAGATCTAAAGAACTAGCCTGAGCACCTACAGAGTTATCCAGAGATATAGAAATAGAAGATCCTGCAGGGTGCAGTGTGGAATGTTTAAGGGATGGTTGCTTGGACTGGTTGTCAGGAACAGCAACCGTCCATACCACATTGTCCATGCCAGGTATCGACTCCAAGCTTGGTATAGAATGGAGCGATGCTGTTGTAAAAAGCATGGTAGGAGTTTGCCACGATGCTACTGTGTATACCGGTACTGAAGTCAATACCGGTACAGATGTCGGAGTCAGGCTCGACAAAGACATCGGAGTAGTCATCAGCGATACTTCAATCGGTACCGAGGGAACCAAAAACCTCCGGCTGCTATCCTCGGTACCAAGCCACCGGTATCGATCGGTGTCGGTACCAAAATCTATTGGTACCCAGTCTTCCAGACTAGAAATGGATTCCAAACTCGGCATCGAGGGTAAGGAGCCTGAGAAGCGAAGCATGGAAGGCACCGACTGTGAGGGTAATGAAGACATCGGTACCGACTTCGGTACCGTGTCCGATACCGGTGAATGAAGGTCTACCAGTGGCAACTCAAGCGGCCTCAGGGGAACCGAGAGTTGCGGATCCGAGTCATCGGAACCGAGCCTTCGGTACCGCCGCGAGACGGTACCAAGGCGAGTCTGTACCCAGTCCTCCAAACTGGAGATCGATTCCAGACTCGGCATCGAAGGAAGCGAGGCTGTCGATGCACATCTGGAGGGTACCGACATCGGTGGCAGTATCGGTGTTGGAACCGATAAGGGAAAGACAATCTGGGACGTATCCATCGGTCCCGAAGGCACAGAGGAGGACAGATGACAATCCCTGGTGAGGAATGTTTCATCCAACACCAGTGCTCATGCAGGGGTATCGGTACCGCTCGAAGCGGATGCCACCACCGTGCACGGCTCAGGTATGTTCTGTGGGGGGTGAACCCCAGGAACAACCTGAAACCCCTTATCCGCTTTGGAGACCGAAGACTCCCGCCGGGGTTTTGAAGCCAGGAGGCCATCGAGGGCAAAGCCGGAGCTGTCTACATGCTGTGCATGAGACGTACCACTCGAGGACTGGCTAGTCTTAACAGACTGTTTGTGGGTTGCCTGAATCAAAGTGGAAGAAGAAGGGGACGGTGCCCCGAAGTTGGAGGGCAACCGTGTATCGAGGGAGCCTCAATGTTGAAGATGTCTTCTCACCAAACTGTTGTCAGGACCCAAACAGGTTAGACACCGACTTCGAGGGTCTAAACATAAAGTTGTACCGCCACAAACTGAACATTTCGTGGCCATGAAGGAAAAATAGGGGAGGCCTGAAAGGCCTAAGACCCCGTGACACTATGAAGAAAAAATATTCCGTTGAAAAGGAAAATCTTACAAGAAAGAAAAGAAAAACACCGGCGGTACCGGTGGCGTCGGGAAGACAGCCGCGACCACAAGAAAACTAAAAATAAAAAATAAGAATTCTCTGCGGTGACAGGAGGACGTCCTGCCGGCTCCGCGGAAAAACAAAAACTGAGGAGAGACATTTGGAAAGGCGGGAAGGCAGCACACAGGCGCTGAGGGATGCTCCCAAAAGCTTTCTGATTGGACGCTGGGGAGCGTTCCCACGCAGGCTCCGTCGGTACCGATGTACCCATATGTGAAGACTCATTCCTGCTTGTTCCTGGAGATCATCTGTTACAGGTGAGTAAAGCACAGTTACTTACCTGTAACAGGTGATCTCTGGGAACAGCAGGAATAAGACTTCACATATGGGTACGTCGGTACCGACGGAGCCTGTGCGGGAACACTCCCCAGCGTCCAAAAAGAAAGCTTTTGGGAGCATCCCACGCGCATGTACGCTGCCTTCCCGCCCATTTACTTCCCTCTCATCAGTTGGGTTTGTAGCTGAGACCGAAGGAGGGAAGTAGAGAAATTAGAGAGAAAAAAGAGAGAACTCCTAGGGGAGGTGGGTGGGTTGTGAAGACTTATTCCTGCTGTTCCCAGAGATCACCTGTTACAGGTAAGTAACTGTGCTATCTCCAGGAACAAGCAGGAATGAGTCTTCACATATGGGGACTCCCAAGTTAAAGATGCCTGGAAGAGGCCCCAGCTTGTTGCAAATCTAAAGATGAGCCATGTTTATCCCTCAAAACCTCAGGCATCCAAGGGATGGAGGCTAGGAGTTCAACTAGAAAAGAAAAAAGAGGTGCTGTGGAACAGCTTGACTAAACAAGGTATCCAGAGGGGAGTCCTTGTGTAAATCATAAATATTAGAAAAATATTGAGTCCCATTTTTCTAATGTGGATCTCACTCAAAAATATTGCAAAAATACTTGTTGAGGGTAATATGGGTCTGTGGTTGAGAGCCAGTACATTATCCTCAAAGAAATTCCCTCAATGTGAAGCAGAGGGAAAAAATAAATTCTGCAATACAGGAAGAGATGAGAAGCCCTCATGGCCAGAACTAAGCCCAGAAGAAAGTACTGGGGAAGTTCAATGAGGTTGGACTTTTGAGAAATAGCTAAAGCTTCTGTAAAGTCCAAAAAATGGAACTTCTTGTCTTTGGAGCAGAATAAGGTCCTAGGAAAGAGTGGAGATAATCTGACTGGTTTGGATGAAAAGGCAGAAAGACCCTTTGCAGAAAAAAGGGGATAGGTCTTTCAGACCCCCTTTGTTCCAATGAAAGACAAAGACATTTGTACTAGGCGTTGAGCCTCCAATTTCTTGAAGATCAATAAAAGTCTTTCATAAGTGATGTCACTTATGATGATGACCTTACATGTAGAGCTTCAGATGTGACGTAACCTAAAAGGTAACGGTAAAAGAAGGTATTTCCTAATTTACCATAGAAATTGGTTGTCCATTGAGTTTTATGGTATGCTGGGGCAGCATTAATATGGACAGTAAACAAATCTTTCAAAGTCAGATGTTGTATAGAGATTGACGCAATAACAAGAAGGCATTAACCTTTAAAAAGGAGATAGAGAAGCTTTTAAACTAGAAATTAGGGGAAAGCCGACAGTCACCCAGGAGCGCATGGTTCGGACGAAGGTATCCTTGAAGGATACTACCAAAAGCAATGAGGTTCCAAAAGGGAGTATAGTAGCCGAAATGCCCTTGAGTAAGGAGCAGACAGAGAATAAAGATTCCAAATTACCCATGCCTACCAATAGCCAGATTAATATGAATAAAATACAGTCTCTAAAATGCTTGTATGCCAATGCTAGAAGTCTAAACAATAAGATGGGAGAGTTAGAATATATGGCACTAAATGAGAGGTTAGATATGATTGCACTCTCAGAGACATGGTGGAAGGAGGATAACCAGTGGGACACTGTGATACCTGGATACAAACTATATCGTAATGATAGAGCTGATCAAATTGGTGGAGGGGTTGCGCTCTATGTTAGAGAGGGCATTGAGTCAGAAAGGATTAAAGTTTTGCAGGGAACAAAATTTGCTGTAGAATCTCTATGGATTGAAATTCCACTTATGAAGGGGAAGGTGATGGCAGTGGGGGTGTACTATCGACCGCCTGGCCAGAATGAACAAATGGATGATGAAATGCTCAAAGAAATCACAGAAGCTAACAAAAGTCACAACAGAGTAGTAATAAAGCGTAGTTACTCACCTGTAACAGGTGTTCTCCAGGAGCAGCAGGAATCAGTCCTCACTTATGGGTGACGTCGGCGCCGACGGAGCCCTCGCGGAGCAATTTTCCCCAGCTTTCAAAGAAAGCCTTTGGGAATTGCAGCGCGCATGCGCGGTCGTCTTCCCGCCCGAAGGTGCCATCTTAGCCAGTCAGATGACATAGCTAAAAAAGACAGCATAAAAATTTGCAAAAAGAACATAAGCAGACGATTGCAACTCCAAGGGGAGGAGGGAGGGTAGTGAGGACTGATTCCTGCTGCTCCTGGAGAACACCAGTTACAGGTGAGTAACTACGCTTTCTCCAGGACCAAGCAGGAAGTCAGTCCTCACTTATGGGACTCCCAAGCTCAAGGCTACCGGAGACCCTAAGCACAAAAATGAGCTCCCTCTAGCTCAGCAGCACAGAAGGATAGAATCTTCGCTGAATTATCACCCACCGGTAGCCCACATCCGGGATGGAGGGTAGGAGTTGCTCAGACCTCAAAGAGATTACGGAGGACTGCCTGTCCGAAAGCACTGTCCCTACGGGCCTCTCGAGACAGTAATGGACCGCAAAAGTCTGGCTCGAAGAACAAGTAGCGGCCCGGCAGATGTCTGCCAGCGGAACAGAGCGGAGGTAAGCCACTGACGTGGCCTTTGCCCGAACGCAATGAGCCGTGACTCGACTTTCTAAGGAGAGTCCGGCTGCCCCATAAGCCCAAGAGATACAGTCCGCAACCCAGATGGACAGAGTACGCTTGGAGACCGGGAGCCCCAATTTATTGGGGTCAAAAGACACAAAAAGCTGAGCAGCTTTACGGTGCTCCCGCGTACGGTCAAGGTAGAAGTTCAATGCCCTTCTACAGTCCAGGGTATGGAGGACCGTTTCAGCTCGGCTGGAGTGTGGTCTGGGAAAGAAGGTTGGAAGTACCACCTCCTGATTGATGTGAAAAGGGGAGACCACTTTAGGCAGAAAGAAATTTCGGGTGAGTCCGAAGGACTACCCTATTCTTGTAGAACCTAGTGTAAGGGGGATCAGACACGAGGGCCTGCAATTCACTTACGCGCCTAGCGGAAGTGAGGGCTATCAAGAACAGTGTTTTCCAAGACAGAAAACGGAGAGAACAGGTAGCCATAGGTTCAAAAGGCGGACAGGTGATCCGCTGTAAAACCACATTCAGGTCCCAGTCAGGTGCTGGCGGGCGCAGAGGTGGTTTAAGTAGAAGGAGACCTCGGAGAAACCTCGCTACGAGAGGGTCGTTGGAGAGAGGTCTGCCGTCCACCGGCACATGATGTGCTGAAAGAGCACTGAGGTGAACTTTGACGGAGTTGGACTTAAGTCCCAGATTAGAGAGGTGTAGCAAGTACTGTAAGATCACCGACACCGGGCAGGAGAAGGGATCCTGAGACTGTTGGGAACACCAGATTGCAAAGCGACGCCATTTAAGGGCGTAGCATTTGCGGGTAGAAGGCCGTCGCGAAGCCAAGACGACCTCCTCCACCTCCGCCGGCAAGAGAAGAGGAGCAAGGACTACCCTTTCAGCAGCCAGGCCATGAGGTTGAGAGACCGGAGGTTGGGGTGCAGCAGGGACCCCTGATCCTGGGTGAGGAGATCCGGTTGTACCCCCAGAGGGATTGGATCCTCCACCGCCAGTTGCAGCAGGAGCGGAAACCACGGCTGCCTGGGCCAGCGAGGGGCCACCAGGATCATGAAGGCTTTGTCTCGGAGAACCTTGAAAAGAGTCCGAGAGACTAACGGGATGGGAGGGAAAGCGTACAGAAGGCTCCCCGACCATGAGATCAGAAAGGCGTCCGCCGCAACCCGAAGGGGGTGTGGCTGACGAGAGCAGAAGCGAGGAAGCTGCCGGTTGTGAGGACTGGCAAAGAGATCCACCGTGGGGAGGCCCCACCTGAGGAAGAGCTTCTGAACGATCAAGGGATCCAGACGCCACTCGTGCGGCTGGAGGACCCTGCTGAGTTTGTCCGCCAGGCAATTTTCTTGGCCCGGGAGATAAACTGCCTTGAGGAGAATGCCGTGACTGACGGCCCAAGAGCAGAGCTTCTGTGCCTCCCGGCAGAGGAGGAAGGAGCCCGTGCCCCCCTGCTTGTTCACGTAGAACATGGCAACTTGATTGTCCGTCTGGACAAGGACGGACTGTTGGGAGGTCAGGTGGGAGAAGGCCCTGAGAGCTAGGCGGATCGCCCTGAGCTCCAGGAAGTTGATCTGCTGAGCAGACTCCCACTTGGTCCAGAGGCCCTGAGTACGAGCCTCTTGGCAATGTGCTCCCCAGCCCAGGAGAGATGCATCGGTGGTCAGCACCCGGGTCGGCTGAGGTGACTGGAAAGGCATTCCCAATATCAGGTTCGGCTGCCGGAGCCACCACCGGATAGACGAGACCAGCGGCTCGGAGACGCGCACAAGGTCTGCTAGGCCGCCTGTGGCTTGCCGCCACTGCCGGCGGAGACACCATTGAGCAGACCGCATATTCAGGCGGGCATTGGGGGTCACATGGACGGTGGAAGCCATATGGCCGAGCAGTCTCAGGAAGCGCCTGGCGGAGACCAGGGGCTGGCTGCGAAAGCGGTCGGCTAGGTCCATGAGCCGCTGAGCCCTGTCGAGCGGTAGATACGCTCGCGCCTGAGGAGTGTGCAGCCTTGCGCCGATGAACTCGAGATCCTGTGAGGGGAGCAAAGTGGACTTTGCGAAGTTTATGACAAAGCCCAAGTGCTGCAGCAGAGTCACCGTGCGGCACGTGGCGTTGGTGACCTCCGGAGCGGACGCTGCTCTGATGAGCCAGTCGTCGAGGTACGGAAAGACATAGAGGCCGTGAAGCCGGAGATGGGCCGCCACGACCGCGAGACATTTTGTGAAGACTCGCGGTGCGGAGGACAGGCCAAAGGGTAGTACTCTGTACTGGTAATGATTTCCTGCCACCACAAACCTTAGGTATTGGCGGTGGCTTGGGTGGATGAGGATGTGCGTGTAGGCATCCTTTAGATCCAAGGAGCATAGCCAATCTCCCTGCTGGAGGTAGGGCAGAAGGATTCCAAGGGTAAGCATTTTGAACTTCTCCCGCACAAGGAACTTGTTGAGGTTGCGCAAGCCCAGGATGGGTCTGAGGCCTCCTGTTCTCTTTGGTATCAGAAAATACCTTGAATAGAAGCCTTGACCTCTCAGGTGGTGTGGCACCGGTTCCACCGCCTGTTCCTGCAGAAGACCTGCTAACTCCTGAAGGAGCAACTCCCTGTGCAGAGGGGGGCGCGGAGGCTCTCCCGGAAAATAGGAGGGAGGGACCTGATGGAAGTGGAGAAGGTAGCCCTCTCGCACGACCTGAAGCACCCAGGCATCTGCGGTGATGCTGGACCACCTGTGGGCGAAGTGAACCAGCCGGCCTCCGGTGCTGGGGGGAACCAGCGGGGGGGGGAGAGGCTATGCTGAGCGAGTCAAAAACCCCCACCCTGCTGAGCAGGGGCTGGTGGTGCAGGCTTGGGGGCTTGCTGCCTACGGGACCCGTTACCCCGTCCCTTGGCCTGCTGGCCCTGTTGGGGAGCTGCAGGGGCCTGATAATGGGGGTATTGTTTGTAGGCAGCTGCCTTCCTCGGGTAAAAGGACTTTTTTCCCGAGCCCTTCTTTTTCTGGGAAGGGGCGGAGGTCTTCCTAGAAAGCCTGGTCCTGGTGAGAGTCTCAGTCTCAATTTGTGCAGCCTTTTCCGCCATGGGCTTGCCAAAGAGGTTTTCGCCTCGGCAGGGGACATCGACCAACTTGTCCTGTACCCAGGGCTCAAGGTCGGACGACTGAAGCCAAGCCTGTCGGCGGGCACCGATGCCGGCTGCGGCTACTCGAGCCGAGGCTTCAAAGCCATCATAGGCTGCTCGGGACATGAACTTTGAGCATTCCCGAATACCCGTGGACAAGGCTAGGAACCTCCGCAAGGGCTCCTCGGAGAGACCAGCGGAGAATCCGGCTAGCTCTTTAGCCAGATCCCTGAGATACATGCCCATGTATAGCTGGTAAGTCTGGACACGACAGGCGAGCATAGAGCCCTGGAAGCACTTCTTGCCAAGGCCATCCAGGTTACGGGCCTCCCTTCCAGGAGGCACCGAGGAGTGCATCTTCTGGCTCTTAAGACGATGCATGGCCGATTCCACTACCATGGAATGGTGTGGCAGCTGTGCCTTTTGAAAGCCATGGCTCTTGCGGACTCGATAGATAGAATCGACCCGCTTGCTCAGGACCGGCGAGGAGGCCGGACTCTCCCACATGCGGAAGAGTAGTCGTTCCAGCATAGGAGGAACCGGCACAGTAAAGTGTTCCCTCGCGGGAGAGTCATACTGGAGGGCGTCGAGCTCTTCGGCTCGAGGCTCCTCCTCGGGATCCGCAGGGAAGGCCAAAGCCTTGGCCATATCCCTAACGAAGTCCGAGAACCGGGCATCCTCCGGGGGGGACTGCTTCCGAGGCTCGGACTCCGGAGAGTCCGATGGGACACACCGAGTCCGGAAAGAATCAGGTGACTCTTCCTCCTCAGACTCCCAGACCGACTCCGACGAGGACTCGGTGGGGTCGGCCCGGGCAGGGTGCGGCGCCAGCCGCCCCGACGCCGAGGGAGTCGGCGTCGGCGACCTCGGTCCCGAACGGGAGGCCGAGGGCGACCTCGACCGAGGATCGACTCGAGTTCTCATCGACTCGAGGATCGGCTCGGTCTCCGGGGTCGACTTGGACGTCGACGTCCCGGCGGTCGGGGCAGTGACGCCAGCGAAGCCAGCGAGCAGTGCCCGCTGCTGGTCCATGAAGGCAGACAGTCTGCTCTCCAAGGCCGTCAACCTGAGTCCGAGCTCAGGTGACCCAGCAGCCCCCGACTCGGGCCCCGACGGCGTCGGGCCCGACGTCGGCTGTCGCGGAGGCGAGTCCAGAAGGACTACAGGACTTACCCGGGCAGGCATCTCCGACTCCAGGCGAGGTCGCTTCGGGAGGTGTTCCTAATCCAAGGACCCGGGGCGGCTGTCGGGGCTATGCGACCTGGCCCTCGCGGAGCCATGAGCGTCCACCGACGCCGCCCTCGCGGGTTTTTCCTTCCGACGATGGTCCCCGGAGGGAGAACCCCGGTCGGAGGAGCTCCGGCGACGGTCCGAGCTGGAGCCTTTCGACACGGAGGCCTCCGACGAGGTCCGGGTACGGCTGGGGTCAGCGAAGATTCTCTCGCGCTGATGCCGCCGACTTCTCAACGCCTTCGAGGACAGTTTGCTGCAGGGCCCACAGATCAGTTCCTCATGATCCGGGCCCAGGCAGCGGAGGCAAAAGTCGTGTGTGTCGGTTAGTGACATATTTCGGTCACACCGACCACACCGCTTAAAGCCACTGGCAGCCATTGCCAGGGAAAACGAAAACGAAAGCTGACTAAGTCAGAAAAACCGAAAAAACGGAAGAGGACTCGAGACCGGCGTCGCGAGTCCGGGCGGGAAAACGATCGGCGTCGAACCGAAAGAAAAAAGTATAAAATAAAGAGGAAAATCAACTTTTTCGCGGGGACAAGACGGGGACGTCTGTAGGGCTCCGCGGAAATAAAGAAGACTGGCTAAGATGGCACCTTCGGGCGGGAAGACGACCGCGCATGCGCGCTGCAATTCCCAAAGGCTTTCTTTGAAAGCTGGGGAAAATTGCTCCGCGAGGGCTCCGTCGGCGCCGACGTCACCCATAAGTGAGGACTGACTTCCTGCTTGGTCCTGGAGAATGGGTGATTTCAATTACCCCGGTATCGACTGGGTCAGTGTCACGGCAGGACAAACTAAAGAGATAAAGTTTCTAGATGGAATAAATGACTGCTTCTTGGAGCAGCTGGTTCATGAACCGACCAGAGGGGAAGCCATACTGGACCTAGTCCTTAGTGGAACGCCAGATCTGGTGCAAGAAATAAGGGTGTTGGGACCACTTGGCAATAGTGACCATAATATGATCATGTTTGATTTAATTATTGGAGAACAAATAGTAAAGAAATCCACAGTACTACCTTTTAACTTTCAAAAGGGAAACTATGATAGAATGAGGAATATAGTTAGGAAAAAACTAAAAGGAGCGGTTCCAAAGGTTAAAGACTTACAGCAAGCTTGGGCGTTATTTAAAACTACTATCCTCGAAGCCCAGACCAGCTGTATTCCACGCATTAAGAAGAGTGGGAGAAAGTTCAAAAAAACTGCCAGCATGGTTTAAAGGTGAGGTCAGAGAGGCTGTTGCTGCCAAAAAAGCAACCTTCCGGAAATGGAAAAAAAGAGCCAAATGATGAAAACTCGAAACAGCACAAGCACTGGCAAGATAAATGCAAAGCATTGAAAAGGCAGGCAAAGCGGAAATTTGAAAAGAAACTTGCTGCGGAAGCAAAAACACGAAATAAAGACTTTTTCAAGTACATTCGTAGCAAAAGGCCTGTGAGAGAGTCAATTGGACCGTTAGATGATAGAGGGGTAAAAGGGGCAGTAAGAGGAGACAAGGCTATAGCGGAGAGACTGAATGAATTCTTTGCTTCGGTCTTTACTGAGGAAGATGTAGGGATGTTACCCAAGACTGAAGTGGTATTTAAAGGTGATACTGCAGAGGAATTGAGAGAAATATCGCTACACCGGGAAGATATATTACAACTATTTGATAAACTGAATAGTAGCAAATCACCTGGACCGGATGGTATACATCCCAGAGTGTTGAAAGAACTGAAATATGAGATTGCAGACCTGCTATTGGTAATCTGTGAACTTTCATTAAAATCATCTGTAATACCTGAAGATTGGAGGGTCGCCAACGTAACACCAATTTTTAAAAAGGGTTCCAGGGGTGACCCGGGAAATTACAGACCGGTGAGCCTGACGTCAGTACCAGGGAAAATGGTAGAAACCATCATAAAGAACAAAATTACGCAGCATGTAGATAGTCATGGCCTAATGGGAGACAGCCAACATGGCTTTAGACAAGGAAGATCTTGTCTTACTAATCTGATATGTTTTTTTGAAGGTGTGCATAAACAGGTAGACAAAGGTGAGTCGGTTGATATAGTGTATCTGGATTTTCAGAAAGCTTTTGACAAGGTCCCCCATCAGAGACTTTTGGCAAAGCTAAAAAGTCATGGGATAGGAGGCAGTGTTCTATTGTGGATCGGGAACTGGTTAAAAGATAGAAAGCAGAGAGTAGGGCTAAATGGCCAATATTCCCAATGGAAAAAGGTGAATAGTGGAGTACCCCAGGGATCTGTACTGGGTCCGCTGCTTTTTGACATATTCATAAATGACCTGGAAAAGGGAATAACGAGTGAGGTTATCAAATTTGCAGATGACACAAAACTGTTTAAAGCTGTTAAAACCCAAGAGGAAAGTGGAAAACTGCAGGAGGACCTGGATAAATTGGAAGACTGGGCATCCAAATGGCAAATGAAATTTAATGTGGACAAGTGTAAAGTCATGCACCTAGGAAAGAACAACCCACACTATAGTTACTCGATGCAAGGCTCCACATTAGAAGCCACCACCCAGGAAAAAGATTTAGGAGTCATCGTGGATAACATGTTAAAACCCTCCACCCAGTGTGCAGCGGCGGCCAAGAAAGCAAACAGAATGCTAGGTATCATAAGGAAAGGGATGGAGAATAAAACAAAGGATATTATAATGCCTCTGTATCGCTCCATGGTACGACCGCACCTTGAATATTGTGTGCAATTCTGGTCACCGTATCTTAAAAAGGACATAGCGTTATTAGAAAAAGTACAGAGAAGAGCCACCAAATTGGTGAAGGGGATGGAAGGCTACTCCTATGAAGAGAGGCTAAAAAGGTTAGGGCTCTTTAGCCTGGAAAAGAGACGGCTGAGGGGAGATATGATAGAGGTCTATAAATTAATGAATGGAGTGGAACAGATAAACGTGGATCAATTGTTTACGCTATCAGAATATAGAAAGACTAGGGGACATGTAATGAAGCTACAGGGTAAACTATTTAAGACAAATAAGAGAAAATATTTTTTCACTCAACGTGTAATCAAACTCTGGAATCTGTTACCGGAGGATGTGGTAAGGGCTGTTAGTATAGCTGGGTTTAAAAAAGGTTTGGACAAGTTCCTGGAGGAAAGGTCCATAAACCACTATTAAAAAGGGACCCAGGATATCAATGCTTGACCCAGTACAAGCATTGTGGAACTTGTGTCTTTTGGGGAAACTGCTAGGTACGTATGACCTAGATTGGCCACTGTTGGAAACAGGATACTGGGCTTGATGGACCTCGGTCTGACCCAGTATGGCATGTCTTATGTTCTTATTAAGACCTACTTGAGAATATTGATGGAGAATCTCTGTCTGGTTAAATATGGAAGAACTATAGAGAAAGTTTCGTGGAAACTGGTATTATGTTCTTCACTTACAGGGATAGGACTAGGCTTTTTGAAAAGTTCTAGCCCCTGAAATAACCAGGTCTCGAGACGTACGTGAATGAGTGCAGAGGAGATTCTTAGTCTTAAGACAGCAAGTCTGGATCCTTCTATAATTTCAAATAGTAGCTGGAGAAAAAGACGCAATATAAGGGGATACCATGTTTGCCTCTTTATGAGGGTAATATGAGTATCATGCGTTCTCTTGTTCAACATAAGCTACCATGAAGTATAGGAAATTAGAAGAAAAGTAGTGAATAAGGACCAACTACAGTGAAAAAAATGCATCCCTGTTGTGGAAGTTCCAGTGAGATGTGGAACAAACCAGGGAATTGTGCAATTTTCTACGCTTTCACGTGGTCTAAACCCTGGTTACCTTTTCTTAAAAGGAAATTTTAAGGAATATGGTAAGAGTAGGAAAAACCCAGTCATGTAGGAGCATGACTGGCAGAGTCTACCAGCTGAAGCCCTTCTTAACTATCTGGCAGCTACCTATTAGGAGTAGCTCTGAGGCTCCCTGGCAAAGGCCCACAGTTGCAGAGCATTGTTGTAGAATTGCAGAGAGCATGTTGTAGGTTGCTTAGATCTGGCTGTTGAATTGCCAGTGTGCAACTTAATCTATTCTGTTGGAGCCAAAGAGAATTGAAGGTGGCTAAGAATAGTAGACAGGCCTGATGCCTGCAACAATAAATAGTCCAAATGAGTTCTGGACCTCTTTTGGAATTATCTGTTATTAAGGCAGTATAAAAAGTTAGGTCCTATAGACTGGAGAGGACCGACAGACATAATTTGGAGTAGTGATACCCAATTTCTGTCCGAAAAGCTGCCTTAAAAAAATATCTGAGAAGAAGATGAACCGCAAAGGGGGAGAAAACTCTGTATGGAAACTACTTACTGGAGTAGGTATTGAAGAAAATCCTATGGCTTAGAGAATAAGCACTCCAGTTGATTAGTAGTACTCTTAGAGACTGAATGTCTGGGCTAAGAGGGATAGAAAGTAATACAGAGTTGAGAAGACTTACAATTTGGTAAGTCTTTGAAGAGATAGGGTCCCCTTGCAGTTAGAAGTATGAGATATCCTCGTACAGGAAACTGACAAGGTGAAGGGCATAGCTCATCCTGTTAGTTGTTAGTCCTCCTTTTGTTTTAAAAGGAGAAACCTGTTATCTCTGAGGTATGATAGTCCTTAATAGCTCTTAGAGCTAGACGGATAGATTTCTCTTGTAGCAAGAGATTCATGCCCAGAGTCGAGGATTGAGTCAATGTATGACTGATATCTCAGCATGGATGAGATGAATTTCAGATGCTTCTGTTGAAAAGAAGTAGGCTCAAAAGTTCTAAACCTCACACAGAAAAAGTGAATAAAGTATCAGAAACCCTGCGACTGCTGGGTTTGCTGTTGAGGTTTTGAATCTCTTAGCCTGGTGTGATGCCCATCTTTGGAAACATCTGCATAATGGGTAGAAGATGGATAAAACTTTTTTCCCCTAGGGGGATAAAGCTTTTTAGGAGATTTTTTATTAGCTGGGATAGAGGAAAGTTTTGACAATCCTCTGAAAGCAACAGCATCAGTGCTTAAACTGATTAGCTTGAAATAAAGCCTCCTTGTTGAAGAGATTTTCACCAGTACAAGGAGTATTTCCCAGCCTTTCCTGTACCCATCTGTCCAAGTCTGAAGCTTGGAGCCAGGCTATGCGTCGTGCTCCTATGGCTATAGCAGACGTTCTGATAATAGACTCAAAACAGTCCAGGGAAGCACGATTAAGGAACCTAGAGATATTTTGAGCATGATTGACTAATAAGAAATAGTCTACTCTTTTATGCTCTGGAAGAAAAGAGTTCAAAAACTTTAAGTTCTTTGTGACCTCTTCAAGAGATAATCCCATATAGAAAATATATGAGAATTCTTGCTGAAAGCATGGATGCCTGGAAGCATCGACGTCCAAAGGCATCTAAAGTCCTAGACTCACGACCTGGCGGATAAGAAGAGTGCTTCTTTGCACTCTTAATACGCCTCATTGCTGATTCTACAACAACAGAATGATGAGAAAGTTGAGTCTTTTGAAAGCCTGGAGAAGGTGGCACCTTGTACATAGTGTCAAGTGTCTTAGAATGTGGGGATACAGTTAAAGGAGTTTCCCACATTCTTAATAGTAGATCTTGTAAGATCTGATGCAAAGGAAGCATGATCACCTCCTTTGGAATCCAGGGGAATTGCAGTGTTTCTGAATCCCCCGGTAGGGATTCTTTACCAGGTATAGAAATGCCAAGTAACTTTGCCATATCAAGCAGAAAAGCTTGAAAAGAAATCTCCCCCGAGGAGGACCCTCGAAAATGAGTGGTAAAGGCTAGACTTGTTGAAAAATCAGCCTTTGTACCGATAGATTCATCCCAGTCATCGGGATCGGAAGACTTGAAAGGATGAAGCATCGGATTTTCTTTAAAGCGATGTCTTCGGTACCGACCGAGGTCGGTACCAAGACGAGTCGGTACTGAATCCCCCATGCTAGAGATCGATTCCAGGCTCGGCATCGAAGGAAGCGAGTCTGTCGAAGTAAGCATGGACGGTACCGACACCGATGTCGATACCGGTACCGAAGCCAATACTCGAGGAACGGTCTGCAGCAACTCTAGCAGTACCGAAGTAGCCGAGAGCGCTAGACTACATTCATCGGTGAGGAGTGTTTCATCCATCACCATAGCCGGTGCCGAGCATGGCCCAGGTATGTTCATCGAGGTAAGAACCCCGGGAACAACCTGAAGCCCCGTTAATGCTTTGGAGCCCGAAGACTCCCGCCGGGGCTTTATTGCCAAAATGTCCTCGAGGGCAAGGCCGGAGCCATCTCGATGCTGAGAAGGAGATCTACCACTCGAGGACTGGCTAGTCTTTACAGACTTTTGTTTGGTTACCTGATCCTGCGAAGAAGAAGATATTCTAGCTGGTGACATCGTGTGCGATGTGAACCGGGTATCGAGTTGTGCTCGATCCTGAAGACTTCTTCTGTTTGAGCTCCAGCAGGAGAGACACTCCAGAGGGCAATGGTCAGGACCTAAACATTTTAGACACCAAGTATGAGTGTCTGAAAATATATCTGTACCGCCACACTTTGAGCATTTCTTAAGGATAGTGGCTGGCTTTTTCATGATGAAAGGATAGAGGCCTAGTTGCCTAGAAACCGTCAGGCACTAAACAGGAAAAAATTTATACGAAAAGAAGAAATTTTTCAGTAAAAAGAAAGAAAAGCACCAGCGGTACCGGTGGCGTCGAGGGAAGGCAGACGCGACCACAAAAAACTAAGAATAAAAAGAAGAATTTTCTGCGGTGACAGGAATACGTCCTGCCGGCTCTGCGGAAAATGGAAAACTGATGAGAGGGAAGTAAATGGGCGGGAAGGCAGCGCGCATGTGCGTGGAATGCTCCCAAAAGCTTTCTTTTTGGACGCTGGGGAGCGTTCTCGCACAGGCTCCGTCGGTACCGACGTACCCATATGTGAAGACTCATTCCTGCTTGTTCCTGGAGATCTACACTTTCTCCAGGAACAAGAAGGAAGTCAGTCCTCACATATGGGACTCCCTAGCTACAGGCTACCGAGAACATGTAGAAAAAGACGGCCCAGCTGAGAGCAGCCGCAAGCAAGTCTGAGGAAAGACTCTAAGGACCCCAGTGTCCAGGGAGAACTATCGCTCTGGTAGCCTGAACAAGAAGGGTCGGAGGGGTAGGAGATGCCCAAACCCCGAACAGATTACAGAGTATGGCCTGGACGAAGGCGCTGTCCCATCGGGACTCCCTCTCCAGGCAGTAGTGAGCTGCAAAGGTTGGAACTGAAGACCAGGTGGCAGATGTCTGACAAAGGGACAGAGAGAAGGCTTGCAATTGAGGTTGCCATAACCCTGACGTTATGCACCGTGACCCGGCACGCCAACAAGAACCCAGCCTGATCATGGGCGAAGACGATGCAGTCCCCAACCAGGTGAATAGGGTCCGCTTGTTAACAGCTTCTCCTAGCCAATTGGGGCTGTAGCAAACAAAAGGTTGTGAGGTTTTGCGGTGGCACTGGGTACGTTGCAGGTAGAAGGACAGGGCCCTCATACAAAACAGAGTACAGAGAATGGCCGCTACCTTGATGGTGTGGGGCTGTGGAAAGAAGTTGGGGAGCATCACCTCCTGGTTGCGGTGGAAGGCAGATACCACATTCAGAAGGAACTGAGTATGTGTGTAAAGCACGACCATATTCTTATAGAACCTGGGGTAAGGTAGCTCAGCCACCAAGGCCTAAACTCTGCTGGTAGAGGTAAGCACCACCAGGAAGAAGACCTTCCAGGAGAGATAACACAAATGGCAGGTAGCCAGAGGTTCAAAAGGCGGATTGGTGAGCTCCACCAGAAAGCACAGTTACTTACCTGTAACAGGTGATCTCTGGGAACAGCAGGAATAAGTCTTCACATATGGTGTACATCGGTACCGACGGAGTCTGCGCGGGAATGCTCCCCAGCATCCAATCAGAACGCTTTTGGGAGCATCCCACCACGCCTGCATGCTGCCTTCCCACCTTTCCCAACTGCCTCTCCTCAGTTAAGTTTTAAAGCTGAGACAAAGAGAGAGAGAGGGGAAAGACAAAGAGAGAGAGAGGGGAAAGACAGAGAGAGAGAGGGGAAAGATAGAGATAGAGAGATACAACTCCTAGGGGAGGTGGGTGGGTTGTGAAGACTTATTCCTGCTGTTCCCAGAGATCACCTGTTACAGTTAAGTAACTGTTCTATCTCCAGGAACAAGCAGGAATGAGTCTTCACATATGGGTACTCCCAAGCTGAGATGCCTGGAGGAGTCCCAGCATGTTGCGAATCTGAGAAAGCCATGCTATTCGACAGAACCTCAGGCATCCTGGGGATGGAGGGTAGGAGTTGAACTAAAGAGATGTACTATGGAACAGCTGGACCAGACAGCACAGTTACTTACCTGTAACAGGTGATCTCTGGGAACAGCAGGAATAAGTCTTCACATATGGGTACGTCGGTACCGACGGAGTCTGGGCGGGAACGCTTCCCAGCGTCCAATCAAGAGCTTTTGGAAGCATCCCAGCACGCCTGTGTGCTGCATTCCCGCCTTTCCCAACTGCCTCTCCTCAGTTAAGTTTTAAAGTTGAGACAAAGAGAGAGAGAGAGGAAAGGAAAGATAGATAGAGATACAACTCCTGGGGAGGTGGGTGGGTTGTGAAGACTTATTCCTGCTGTTCCCAGAGATCACCTGTTACAGGTAAGTAACTGTGCTATCTCCAGGAACAAGCAGGAATGAGTCTTCACATATGGGGACTCCCAAGCTGAGATGCCTGGAGTCCCAGCATGTCATAGGTTGGAACATGCTATCTCCCAGAACACCAGGCATCCTGAGGATGGAGGGTAGGAGTTGAGAAAAGAAGGATGTTGTGGAACAGCTAACCGAGCATGGGACTGCAGAGGAGGAGTCCATGTGTGGATGATGATTGTAATCAATGATATTGCAAAGAAATTGCAATATGGACCTCCCCTGACAGGATTTCACAGAAGTATAGAGGTTCATGGATCTACTGGGAAACCCAGTAGAGGAACCTTGAAGAGGACCTCACTGTAAGTGGAGGTAATAAACCTGTGGGAAAAACAGTGGAGGTCAGAATCCTGAAAGGTAACAGGTAACCCCAGTAGGGAAAAACTGGGGTAATACAAAAACGGTGGGCCTTCAGCGAAAGGCTTTAAGACAAAAACTTAACTCTTTTGGCGGCAGAGTGGCTCACTCTTAGGAGCAAAAAGAGAAAAGCTAACCGATTTGGACAAACAGGCAGAGTCCTTGTGGGGAGAAAGGGTATGAGAACCCCTTGTATCCTAAAAAGAGAGGACAAATGCCTGAGGCGTTAAGCCTGTGATTAACTGAAGATCCACAATGTCTCTCCTAACTGGGGTAAGCTAGGAGAGATATTGGAGTAGGGAGAGCTTCAGAGGTACCTAAACCCATAGGTTATGGTATAAAAATTGTTGACTATCACAGGAGTGGTTGTGTGTGTAGAACCCCAAACATGCTAGATAGCATAGGTATGGGTAAAGCCCCTCTGTCAGAATCATATAGCTATATGAGGATAGACAGTGAGATAGATAAGTATGTGGATACATATCTATCTATAATAAAATATCTCGACAGATACATATATATATATAGACATATAAGAATATATCTATAGTGAGATATGGAAGGGCACAAAATACACACAAAAAATAAATATGGATATGTAGGCCTACATATGGGTGTCTGCAATTAAACAGACAGAGATATGCCTACAGCACGGTATTCACATAGGATATGTGGAGAGGAAAGATTCATCTAATAACAAGGAGGTGGAACCTACTTGAGAAGACATATAGAGAATCTATTCCTCCTGGTCATGATCTGCAAGAATGCTAACTAGTGAAAAATAACCAGGACTGTTACGTGAAAAACAGAGGATAATATCAATGTGTAGCCAGCAAATCCCGAGTCTTCCAGGACTCCAGCATGGTAAGTAAACAGAAAACGCCTAGAGATGAGATACCATGTTGACCTGCTTAAGGGCAAAAGTATCATGCGTTCTTACCATGACGAGCATATCCCCGATTGGGAATGCTATGGACCAAAGCAGGGAAATGGCAATTCCTTGAGCTTTCACGTAAGAGAAGGCCTATGTCCTTTATATCAAAAAGGAGATAGTAAAAGAAGGGAGAACCTTCTAGTCATGGGAGACATGACTGAAAAGCCTTTTTCTAACCAGCTAGGATAGCTGTTGGAGAAAAAAACAACACATGCTCTCTAGCAAGGGCCCATAGTGGAAAGCTTCTCTGTAGATTACAGACAGCATGATGCAGCAGAATGAGGAGATAGAACTGGCTGCTAGAGAGCCAGTATCTCTGCCAAACCCAGGAGAATGGAGATGGCAGAAATAGAAGACAATGCAGAAAGCTTGTAGTGAGATAATCTCCAAGAGAGATGAAGCACTGACTTGGAGCCACTACTAAGGCTAGACAGAATATTAGTGGAGGACAAATCTGGTTGTTTGTGGACAAGAACCAGTGGTCCAAACATTAAGGTTCCTGCATAGGCAGCTGCTAGCAAGACAGCAGAAAGAATCTTACTGTTCAAGACAGAAAGGACAGAACAGGAGTAGGAAACTCTGGAAATGTCTGATAAGCTGCCTTAAAGCAAGATTGAAATAGAGGAGGTAACTCAGAGAGGAAAACTCCGCACTGGAAAGTGAGAAAAAGTAGAGAGGCTGAAGAAAAAGCCTCCCAATAAGTAATTCCGCTCTTACAGAGGAAAAACTTGGTAAGAGGGTGAAGAGAATGGAGCTGAAGAAGACTTATGAAGTAGGAAGTCTATAGAAAGGAAAAATACATGCTGGCACAGGAACTATCATTTGATAGTGGTTAGACCTCTTTCCCTAGCAGGAAAAAGAGGAGCAACCTGTGACCTATAGGCATGAACATCCTGACAGCTCATAGAATATAGAAAAAATGGATGTCTTTTGGAAAGAGATCCATGTGTAGGGGTTAGAATGAAGCAGTGGATTGCCTCCATTGAGAAGAAGCAATGTAGATTCTAACCCCAAGAGTCACAAGCATCTGATGATGATTGATCAGAAACCCTGCAGGTGCTGGGTTTGCTGAGCCTGGTGAGAGGTTGAATTCTTCAGACCAGGACGATGCCTCCCCTTTTGGGGAACATCTGTATGATGGGCAAGCGAGGAATAAAACCTTCTTATCCTGTGGGAAGAAAGTTTGGTAGGACATTTCCTACCCACTGGGACAGAAGGTGTAGAACATCCCTTAGGAACAGGTAAATCAGTAAACAACCGAGTAACCTGACGTAAAGACTCCTTGTTGAAAAGATTTTCTCCAGTGCAAGGAGTATGTCCCAGCCGTTGTTGTGCCCATTTGTCCAAGTCTGAAGCTTGGAGCCGGGCTCTACGTCGTGCCCCAATAGCTATAGCAGAAGTCCTGCTAACAGACTCAAAAGAGTCTAGGGAAGCACGAGAAAGAAACCAAGAGATATTCTGGATATGCTTAAGCAGTGAGGAATAGTCTGTACTCCTGGAATCTGGAAGGAAAGGAGTCAAAAGATGTAATTGCTTTGTGACCTCCTCAAGAGAAAAGACTCATATAAAAAATATATGAGAATCATATAAAAAATATATGAGAGAATTCTTGCAGAAAGCATAGATGTCTGGAAGGTTTGACGTCCAAAGGCATCTAGTGTCTTAGACTCACGACCTGGCAGATAAGAAGAGTGCTTTTTCTTACTCTTTACCCGCCTCATTGCTGATTCCACTACTATGGAATGATGAGGAAGTTGAATCTTTTGAAACCCTGGAGAGGGGGGCACCTGATATAAGAGATCAGTTGCCCTGGGAGCAATGTTCCCTCTAATTTTCTGTAGGCTGTGTGCGCATAAAATATCAGCTGTGCAGCTTTTGAAGGAAGGCTAAATTTTTGTGCGCCACATAACGACACTCAAGAGTTATATACTTTAAAATTTGACTACATGTCAGAATACAGTATGTACATCACATTGATTTTAATCAAATTAAATGAAAATAGACGATTACTAAACGAAGCGGAAAATTACTAGTAATTACAATAACAACTTTTAAATTTTAAGACGTCTGTGTTGTTTTCTATCAGAATCAGAACCGTAATTTTTGTGCGCTCTGTTATAAAGTATGTGCGCTTGCTCGGCGAGGTGTGTGCGCGCGCACACGCGCACAGCTTAGAGGGAACAGTGCCTGGGAGGTGGGGGTACCCTTAAAGGTGTTTCACACATTCCTAGAAGGAGATCCTGCAAGGAATGATGCAAAGGAAGCATTATGTTGTCCTTTGCTTTGGCAGAAACAGAGTCTTGTGCAGGATCATGTCCTGGAATAGGAATGGCAAGAGATCTTGCTATATCCAGGAGGAAACTCTGAAAAGAGGGATCCCAAACAGGAATCTCCCTTGGACAGGTTAGATTTAAAGAACTAGCCTGAGCACCCACAGAGTTATCCAAATATATAGGAAGAGAAGATCCTGCAGAGTGCAGTGTGGAATGCTTAAGGGATGGTTGCTGGTACTGGCTGTCAGGAGCAGCAACCGTCCGTACCACATTGTCCATGCCAGGTATCGACTCCAAGCTTGGTATAGAATGGAGCGATCCTGTTGAAAGAAGCATGGCAGGAGCTGGCCACGATGCTACTGTGGATACCGGTACCGATGTCGATACCGGTACCGATGTCGATACCGGTACCGATGTCGGAGTCGAGCCCGACAAAGACATCAGAGCAGTCATCGGTGACAGTTCAATCGGTACCGAGGGAACCGAAAACCTACGGCCACTATCCTCGGTACCGAAGCACCGGTATCGATCGGTGTCGGTACCAAAACCTATTGGTACCCAGTCTTCTAGACTAGAGATCGATTCCAAATTCGGCATCGAGGGCAGAGAGCCTGATAAGCGAAGCATGGAAGGCACCGACCGTAAGGGTAATGAGGACAGTGGTACCGACTTTGGTACCATGTCTGATACCAGTGAAGGAAGGTCAACCAGTGGCAACTCAATCGGCCTCGGGGGAACCGAGAGTTGCGGATCCGAATCATCGGAACCGAGCCTTCGGTACCGCCGAGAGCCGGTACCAAGGCGAGTCGGTACGCAGTCCTCCAGACTGGAGATCGATTCCAGACTCGGCATCGAAGGAGCGAGGCTATCGATGCACGTCTGGAGAGTACCGACGTCGGTGGTAGTATCGGTATTGGAACCAATAATGGAAAGTGAATCTGGAGAATATTCACCGGTCCCGAAGGCACCGAGGACGCCAGACTACTATCCCTGGTGAGGAGTGTTTCATCCAACACCAGTGCCGATGCCAGGGTATCGGTACCGCTCGAAGCGGATGCCACCACCGTACATGGCTTAGGTATGTTCTGTGGGGGGTGAACCTGAAACCCCTTATAGGCTTTGGAGACCGAAGACTCCCGCCGGGGTTTTGAAGCCAGTGGGTCCTCGAGGGCAAGGCCGGAGCCGTCTACATGCTGTGCATGAGACCTACCACTCGAGGACTGGCTAGTCTTAACAGACTGTTTGTGGGTTACCTGATCCTGTGTGGAAGAAGAAGGGAACGGTGCCCCGAAGTTGGAGGGCAACTGTGTATCGAGGGAACCTCGATGTTGAAGACCTCTTCTCACCAAACTGTTAACAGGACCCAAGCAGGTTAGACACCGACTTCGAGGGTCTAAAAATAAAGTTGTATCGCCACAGTCCGAACATTTCTTGGAGAAAACGTCTGGCGGTTCCATGAAGGAAAAAGAAGAGGCCTAAAAGGCCTAAGAGACCGTGGGACACTATGAAGAAAAAATATCCCGTGGAAAAGGAAGATTTTACAAGAAAAGAAAAGAAAACACCGGCGGTACCGGTGGCGTCGGGAAGACAGCCGCGACCACAAGAAAACTAAAGAAATAAAACAAGAATTTTCTGCGGTGACAGGAGGACGTCCTGCTGGCTCCGCGGAAAAACGAAAACTGAGGAGAGGCAGTTGGGAAAGGCGGGAAGGCAGCATGCAGGCGTGCTGAGATGCTTCCAAAAGCTCTTGATTGGACGCTGGGAAGCGTTCCCGCGCAGACTCCGTCGGTACCGACGTACCCATATGTGAAGACTCATTCCTGCTTGTTCCTGGAGATAGGACGCCTAGATAGCAGACCCTGTGCAGAGAATATCTAGTAGTAAATATTGAATTGCAATATACCAATATGGACCTCACCTGGTGGTATTGTAAAAGGTTTATGGAGGTTCATATGGATCTGCTAATATGAACCAGCAGAATATCCTCAAGGAGTACCTCCAATATAGAGCAGAGGTAAATAAACTGTGCAAAAGACAGGCTGAGGCCAGAACCTTTAGGGCAAGAAAAAAGTCCCAGAGGAAACTGGGGTAGTTTAATGAGGCAGGACTTTTGCGGAAAAACGCGGAAGTCCCTATTAGATAAGCCTGAAGCTCTTCTGACCTGAAAGAGACATAGTTCTTATAGGAGAAGAGGGGTATTGAAGACCCCTATATCCGATGACAAAGAAGGACAGAAGTATGAGGCATTGTAGCCTCCTATTTTCTGAAGATTCGGAATGTCCTTCTTATGGAAATCACTTAGGAACAGATGGTACATGGAGGACTTCAGATGTACCTAACCTGAAGGTTATGGTGAAAAAATCTTTTAAGTACCACAGAGAAGTGGTTGCTTATGTAGAACCCTAAGCATGCTGGAGCAGCATTGATAGGGATAGTGACTATCTGTCGGAGCCCTATAGGAAATATATATATATATATAAATAAACCTAGGCAGACAGATAGAAGAAGTATATAGATACATATCCACCTACTATTATATATTCCAAGATATATATAGGTAGTGTGGTGAAGAGCGCCCCCTTGAGGAAATGGAGACTGAAGGAAATCCTGAAAAGCAGCAGGATTTACACAGGATTTCCAATCCTAGAAGGAAAAAACCCTCTTCTGTTGAGCTGAGAATGGAGACCAGCCCAGGGGAGGAGTTGAGCAATGCTGATTGGGCACACCCAGGGGTTGGACGGGGTGTGGCTGGAAAAGAATCCCTTTTTGAAGTGGTGAATGACGCTGCTAAAGGGAAACAGAAAAAGAAAAGCCATGAGCAGATGACCTGTGAGCAGAGGGCCTGTGAACAGACGAGCTGTGAGAGGACGTTTGGGACGCCAGATGAGACCGAGTCAAGCAGCGAGTGCAAGACCAGGAAGCAGTTTGGATGCACGTCTGAGTCTGGTAGCCACAGAGGACCTGCAAGGATTTTTACAGGTGCTGTGAAAGGAAGTCCTGTGAGAAGTGGACGGAGCCTTGGTTTAGAGTCCTGGGAAAAGGCAGAGCCCTCAAATAGAAAGCCTCCAAGGCAGACACCTGCAAAAGGTAACTCATTCTATGGGATACAATTTGGACCAGAGAGACCCAGAAGCACTCAAAGCTGGAAAGTTTTTGAGCTACCTAAGAGGAGAGGAGCCTGGCGGAGAGAAAGCAGTTCCAATAGGAGTCATGATAGAGAAGGTAAAATTCAATCTCCTATGTTTGGGGCTTTGTTAAAGGATCCCAATTGTTACCCTGATTTATTTAAGCCAAGAGCTGAAGGGGGAAGCATTACTGACCGGGAGAGAAACCCAGTATTTGCTGACAACTGCTTGTCAGGAAATGAACAGGCTGAATTGCTCCTCCAGGAGTTTAAACAGTTCTTAGAGTTGAAAGCAGGCAGACAGCCAAAGCTGAATGAGGACACTAGTTCTGTGCAGTCAGAAGATTTAATGCAGATAGATTATGCCTTACCTTCTACAAACTCTGACAATTGTAGCATGGACTGTTCAATATGCTGTAAGGAAATAACAGTATAAAGAAGCTTGCTATACCTTGTATGGAAAGAATACAACGTCGTAGTTTCTGCTGCCGTGCTTGGAAACTTGATTGTTTGCACCTGAGTTTGAGCTCACACTGTGAAAGGAACAGTGACTGTTATGAGGCTGCAATGTATGTGAGTCACCTCTTGAGGCAGAGCTGAGTTAAGCTCCATAAGAAGGAAAGCTGATCCTATTTTTGGTTGTCTTATATTCCTGAGTTTCTTCTGTTCCTATTTAAAAGCACCATTTATGTTCATGTATTTGAATTTTGATGCGCTGGAGGAATTTCCCCAACACGAATAAATATTCTTGCAAAAGCCTTACCGTCTCTGGCACAACTACATTTATTCCTGAGAGAAGGGAGAACAAACTACATTACCCATCATTCCAAGGGAACAGTTTACCTCCATTCCTCACGGGACAATAGGCCACTCCTGTCCGTTAGCCCTAGGGCGGGGGCAGGAGCGTCGCAGTAGATACAGATATATCTATTTATATAAATATATATATATGGGCATAGATATGCATATATCTATATACATGTGTGTGTGTATATATATATATATACATATACCCATGTCCCCACATAGGGACATGTAGAGAGAGAAAATTTCATCTAATAACAAGAAGGGAAATTCCTGCTAGAGGAGATGTTTAGAGAATCCATTCTGTCTGGTTATGAGTGGGAGAGCTAAGGGAGTGCTCTCACTGACAAGGAGAAGTCTAGAGTCCTCTAAGAATTCTAGCCCTTGAACAACCAGGAATGGAGGCCTACATGAAAAAGTGCAGAGGATGTTTTTAATCCGCAGGCAGTAAGTCTGGATCCTTCCATAACTCCAGTATGGCAGCTGGAGAAGACGACGCAATGAAATGAGATACCATATTTACCCTTCTATGAGGGCAAAATGAGTATCATGCATTCTTGCGCTCAATATGAATTTCCCTATGAAGAATTGAGGGTGGAAGGAAAATACAAGACAAGGACTGGCTGTTACGAAAAGAAACCAATCCCTGGTGGAGGAGTCTACTGAAGATGTGAACCAACCCAGGGAATTTAGTTAATTCATTAGGTCTACACGTAAGTAAAGGCCTGTGTCCTTTACTGTAGAAAGACTTTAATGGAAATGGTAAGGGTAGGGAAGAACCCAGTAGTCATGACTAGGTAAAGCCCTTCCTAACCATCTGGAATTATTTGCTCTCTAGCAAGGGCCCATAGTGAAGAGCTGCTCTGTAGAGATGCAGAGAGCATGTTGCAGGTTGGTTAGAAGAAAAAACTGGCTGTTTAAGAGCCAGTATGTAACCTGAACTACTGCGCCAAACCCCAAGGATTGGCGAAGGCTAAGGATAGAAGGTATGCTGATGTGTCTGCAACAATAAAGCCAGAAAAGGTTCTTAGCCTGTCTGGGACTTAGTACTAAGGCCAGAAAGGATTGATATTGGAGATCAACCCCTGGTTGGTTGGTCTGTAAGTCAGTGGTCTAACCACTAAGAGCCCCTGCACTTCTAGCTATTGTTAGGGCAGCAGAACAAATTTTAGGTCCCAAGATTGGAAAAAAGGACCTACAGACATAAGTAGGAGTGGTAAGACTCATAAGAACATAAGATATGCCATACTGGGTCAGACCAAGGTCCATCAAGCCCAGTACTCTGTTTCCAACAGTGGCCAATCTAGGTCATACGTACCTAGCAGTTTCCCCAAGGGACACAGGTTCCACAATGCTTGTATTGGTTCAAGCATTGATATCCTGGGCCCCTTCTTAATAATGGTTTATGGACCTTTCCTCCAGGAACTTGTCCAAACATTTTTTAAACCCAGCTACACTAACAGCCTTTACTACATCCTCCGGTAACAAATTCCAGAGTTTGATTACACGTTGAGTAAAAAAATATTTTCTTTTATTAGTCTTAGTCTTAAATAGTTTACCCTGTAGCTTCATTGCATGTCCCCTAGTCTTTCTATATTCTGATAAGGTAAACAATCGATCTACGTTTACCCGTTCCACTCTGTTCATTAATTTATAGACTTCTATCATTCAAGGTGCAGTCGCACCATAGAACATTACAGAGGCATTATAATATCCTTTGTTTTATTACCATTCCTTTCCTTATCATACCTAGCATTCTATTTGCTCTTTTGGCCGCCGCTGCACACTGGGCAGAGCATTTCAACATGTTATCCACGATGATGCCTAAATCTTTTTCTTGGGTGGTGGCTTCTAATGTGGAACCTTGCATCGTGTAATCATAGTTTGGGTTGTTCTTTCCTAGGTGCATAACTTTGCACTTGTCCACATTAAATTTCATCTGCCACTTAGATGCCCAGTCTTTCAATTTATCAAGGTCCTCTTGCAGTTTTTCACAATCCTCATGGTTTTTTGGGGTGGTTTTTTTTGTTTTTTTAACAGCTTTGAATAATTTTGTGTCATCTGCAAATTTGACTACCTCACTCGTTCTTCCCATTTCCAGTTCGTTTACGAAAAAAAAGCAGACCCAGCACATATCCCTGGGGCACGCCATTCACTTTTCTCCATTCAGAAAATTGGCCATTTAGCCCTACCCTCTGCTTTCTATCTTTTAACCAATTCCTGATCCACAATAGTACACCGCCTCCTATCCCATGACTTTTTAACTTTGCCAAGAGTCTCTCATGAGGGACCTTGTCAAAGGCTATCTGAAAATCCAGCTAGACAAAGATGAGTTGTTTGATAAAGTGTATCTGTTTATTCACACCTTCAAAAAACATAACAGATTAGTAAGAGAAGACCTTCCTTGGCTAAAGCCATGTTGGCTGTCTCCCATTAAGCCATGACTATCTACATGTTCAGTAATTTTGTTTTTTATAATGGTTTCTACCATTTTCCCCGGTACTGACATCAGACTCCATCCTTGTCTGAGAAGCTGCCACAAAACAAAAATTGTAAGGGGAAGAACATCTCTGAAATGAAAAACCCTTTACTGGAATAGGTAGAAAACTCAGAGGCTTAGGGATAAGCCCTCTAGTTAAGTGGTATCATTCTTACAGACCAAAAGGTCTAAGAGGGACAGAGTTGAAAAAAAGACTTACGATGGAGTAAATCTCTGAAAAAGTAATATGAAACATGTTGATACTGGAGAAACTGTCAAAAGTAAAGGCACAGAAACCTTATTGACGGTTGTTACTCTTCTGTCTACTTAGAAGGAAGAGGAGTAACTTAATACCTGTAAAGCATAATCATCCTAAGAAGCTCTATGAGCTAAAAGGAAGGATGTCTCTTTAAAAGAGAGACCTGTGTAAAATTTAGGATGGAACCGGTGTAGATGCTTGTAATGAGAAGAAGCAGACTACAGGTTCTAAACCTCAAAACAGGAAGAAGGATTCAGTGAAGAATCTATCAGCAACCCTGCGGCTGCTGGGTTTGCTGAAGCGGTTGAGGTTGTGGTTTCTTTAGCCTGGTTTGATGTTTCCCTTGTTTGGAAACAGCTGTATGATGGGTAGAGAATGAATACAACTTTTTCCCCTTGTGGGAATAAAGTTTGGTAGAAGATCTCCTACCACCTGGGATAGAGGAAGGTGGTGACAATCCTTTGAAAGCAATAGTGTCAGTGGTTAACTGAGCAGCTTGGCGTAAAGTCTCTTTGTTAAAGAGATTCTCCCCAGTACAAGGAGTATTTCCCAGCCTTTCTTGTACCCATTTCTCCAAGTCCGAAGCTTGGAGCCAGGCCATTCGTTGTGCCCCTATGGCTATAGCAGAGGTTTTGCTAAGAGACTCAAAACAGTCCAGGGTAGCACGAGAAAGGAATCTAGAGATATTTTGAAGATGACTAACCAGTAAAGAGTAGTCTGCTCTTTTGGGATCTTGAAGAAAAGGAGTCAAAAACAGCAAACTGTTGGTGACCTCTTCAAGAGATAGTCCCATATAGAAAATATATGAGAGAATTCTTGTTGAAAACATGGATGCCTGGAAGCTTTTACGTCCAAAGGCATCTAAAGTTCTAGACTCATGACCTGGCGGATAAGAAGAGTGCCTTTTAGCACTCTTAACACGCCTCATTGCTGATTCCACAACAATAGAATGATGAGGAAGTTGAGTCTTTTGAAAACCTGGAGAAGGGGGCACCTTGTACAGAGAGTCAGTGGCCCTTGAAGGTGGGGATACCTTTAAAGGAGTTTCCCACATTCTGAGTAAAAGATCCTGTAAGGTTTGATGCAAAGGAAGCATGGTGACCTCCTTTGGATTCTCAGGGATATGCAGAAGCTCTGAATCCCCTGGTGCAGGATCTTGATCAGGTATAGAAATGGCAAGTAACCTTGCCATATCAAGCAGGAATGCTTGAAAAGAAATTTCCCCAGAAGGGGATCCTCTATCATGAGGAGTAAAGGTTAGATCTGTTGAAGATCTAGTCTTGGTACTAATGGATTGATCCGGATCCATTGGAGTACAAGACCCGAAAGGGTGGAGCATCGGATTTTCCTGAAAGGATAGTCGTCGGTACCGCTGGAGGCCGGTGCCATGACAAATCGGTGGAATACTATACATGCCAGGGATGGATTCCAAACTCGGTACTGAAGGAAGCGAGCTTGTGGAAGTAAGCATGGAAGGCACCGATACCGATGCAAATGTAGAAAAAGGTACCAGCAGTGGTATCGCAGCCGGTACCGATATCGGAAGATCAGTCTGAGGTGACTCTAACGGTACCAAAGGTACTGAGAGCGCCTGACTTTGATCCCCGGGACAATGTCTTTGGCATCGTCCGAGGTCAGTACCGAGACGAGTCGGTACCCAATCGTCCAGGCTAGAGATCGATTCTAGACTCGGCATTGAAAGCAGCAAGTCTATCGAAGCACACCTGGAGGGTACTGACGTGGATACCAGAACCGGTACCGGGATCGATACCGATACTGGAAGATCGGTCTGTAGCGACTCTAACGGCACCAAAGATACCGAGAGCGCTAGACTGCGATCATCGGTGTGGAATGTTTTATCCAACACCATTGCTGATGCTGGGGTACCGGCACCGCTCAAAGCAGATACCACCACCGAGCATGGCTCAGGTATGTTCGTAGAGGTAAAAACCCCGGGAACAACCTGAAACCCCGTTAATGCTTTGGAGGCCGAAGACTCCCGCCGGGGTTTTAAAGCCAATTTGTCCTCGGGGGCAAGGCCAGAGGCATCTCGATGCTGAACATGAGATCTACCACCCGAGGACTGGCTAGTCTTTACAGACTTTTGTTTGGTTACCTGATCCTGTGAAAAAGAAGTTGTAGGTGATACCCTTAGGACTGATGGGAACCGCGTATCGAGTTGAGCTTGATGCTGAAGACTTCTTCTGGAAATACTACTGCAGGAGGGACACTCCAGCGGATAGTGGTCAGGACCCAAACATGGGCGGCACCAGTTATGGGTGTCTAAAACTAATTTGGTAACGCCACAGTTGAAACATGTTTTAGGAATAGTGGCTGGCGTTTCCATGAAGGAAAGTGAGAGGCCTAGCAGGCCGAAAAAACTGTCAGGCACTAAACAGGGAAAAATTCCCTACAAGGAAAAAATTTTGAAGGAGAAAGAAAGAAGAAAACACCGGCGGTACCGGTGCGTTGAGGGAAGGCAGACGCGACCACAAGAAAAAACAAAAATAAAGGAATAATTTTCTGTGGTGACAGGAGAACGTCCTGCCGGCTCCGCGGAAAAACGAAAACTGAGGAGAGGCAGTTGGGAAAGGCGGGAAGGCAGCACGCAGGCGTGGTGGGATGCTCCCAAAAGCGTTCTGATTGGACGCTGGGGAGCGTTCCCGCGCAGACTCCGTCGGTACCGACGTACCCCATATGTGAAGACTCATTCCTGCTTGCTCCTGGAGATCCATGTTGACATTCCATTCTGCTGTGAGCAGGCGGATGGGAGGATTAGAGAGCAGAAGACCAAGCATAAATTAGGTAATGAGGGGCTGCGCAGAGAGAGGCTTGCCTTCAATGGAGTGATGGTACACAGAAAGAGCGCTCAGGTGCACTCTGATGGAGTTGAGCTTGATTCTGGTCTGCGAAAGGTGGAGGAAGTACTGCAGCACCATGTGCACCTGGCAAGAGAAGGGTCTACCCATTGCTCCACACACCATACCAAGAATCTGTACCACCTTAAGGCGTAGGCTCTTGTGAAGTTCTTACGTGAGGCACGAGGACTTCCTCCACCTCCCTTGGGAAGTTGAAGGGTGCTAAGACTACCTGTTTAGCAGCCATGCTATTAACGATGGACCCCAGGTTGGGGTGAAGAAGGGAGTCCTCCTCCTGGGTCAGTAGCCCTGAGGTGTTCCCCAAAGGGACCAGGAGCTCCATTGAGAAGAACAACAGGAGGGGAAACCAAGGCCACCTGGGCCACTGTGGAGCCACCAGGATCATGGAGGTCTTGTTCTGCAGGACGTTGAAGAGGGTCCGGGCGATTAGTGGTGTGGGAGGGATGGCATATAGAAGGCCCTTTAACCATGAGACAAGGAAGGCATCCACTGCTATCCGGGATGGATGAGGTTGGGGACAACAGAAGCGAGGCAGCTGTGCTTTGGTTGGGCTGGTGAAGAGGTCCAGAACTGAGGTTCCCCAGAGTCTGAATAGCTGCTGCACCACCCTGGGGTCTAGATGCAATTCATGCGGTTGGAGGACCATGCTTAGCCTGTCCGTTAGGGCATTGTCTTGAAAGGAAAGATATACCACCCTGAGGAGCATTCCTTAGCCGACCATGTACAAGCAGAGGGCTACTGCCTCTTGGCAGAGGCGCTGAGACCCTATGCCCTCCTACTTGTTCAGGTAGAACATCGCAATCGCGTACGAGCAAAGGGTTACTGCCTCCTGGCAGAGACGCCGAGACTCCGTGCCCCCCTACTTGTTCAGGTAGAACATCGCAACCTGGTTATCCATTTGGACTAACACTGACTGGTTCCGCAGGCTGTGGTGGGGACCTGTAGCCCAGTGTGCGCAGTTCCTCATAGTGGATGGCCCAACCCAGTAGGGATACTTCCATGGAGAGGACCTTCTGGGGGTTTGGGGGCTGGAAGGGCATGCCCTCCTGCAGGTAGCTGTGTGCCTTGCCACCACTTGAGCCACTCTGCTAGTTGGTGGGACACTGAGATCCTGTATCCTGGAGTCTGCCTGTGGCTTGTGTCCACTGTGAGTGGAGACACCGAGCTGTCAGCATGTGGAGGGGGGGCTTTGGGAAAGAGTAGTTACTCACCTGTAACAGGTGTTCTCCAGGAGCAGCAGGAATCAGTCCTCACTTATGGGTGACGTCGCCGACGGAGTCCTCGCAGAGCAATTTCCCCAGCTTTCGAAGAAAGCCTTTGGGATTGCAGCGCGCATGCGCGGTCCCCTTCCCGCCCGAGGGTGCCATCTTGCTCAGTCAGATGACATAGCAAAGACAGCAAAAACACAACAGGATGAAAGCAACTCCAAGGGGAGGAGGGAGGGTAGTGAGGACTGATTCCTGCTGCTCCTGGAGAACACCTGTTACAGGTGAGTAACTACTCTTTCTCCAGGACCAAGCAGGAAGTCAGTAGTCACTTATGGGACTCCCAAGCTTAAGGCTACCGGAGACCTCAAGCCTAAAAGAGCTTCCTCAAGCTCAGCAGTACAGAAGGAAGGAATCTTCTCTGAATACGCATCCGGCCGGTAGCCAAATACCGGGGCCGGAGGGTAGGAGTTGCCTAAACCTCAAAGAGAATGTGGAGGACTGCCTGTCCGAAAGCACTGTCCCTGTGGGACTCCCTCTCCAGGCAGTAATGAGCCGCAAAAGTCTGGCTTGAAGACCAAGTAGCGGCCCGGCAGATGTCTGCCAATGGGACAGAGCGGAGATGAGCCACAGGCGCAGCCTTCGCCCTGACACGGTGGGCCGTGACTCGACTCTCTAAGGAGAGGCCGGCTGCCCCATAAGCCCAGGCGATACAGTCAGTTACCCAGATGGACAAAGTACGCTTGGAGACAGGGACCCCCAACCGATTGGGGTCAAAAGATACGAAAAGCTGAGCAGCTTTCCTATGCTCACGTGTACGCTCAAAGTAGAAAGACAAGGCTCTTCGACAGTCCAGGGTATGCAGAACAGTCTCAGCTCGGCTGGTATGCGGCCTGGGAAAAAAGGTCGGAAGAACCACCTTTTGATTGATGTGGAAAGAGGAAACCACCTTCGGAAGAAACTTAGGGTGCGTCCGTAGGGCAACCCTATTCTTGTAGAACTTAAAATAAGGGGGCTCCGACACTAGGGCCTGTAGTTCACTAACGCGCCTAGCGGAGGTAAGGGCCACCAAGAAGAGAGTTTTCCAGGAGAGGAAACGAAGAGGGCAGGTAGCCATGGGTTCAAAAGGCGGACAGGTAAGCCTTTGTAAAACCACATTGAGATCCCAGTCGGGAGCTGGAGGGCGCAACGGGGGCTTGAGCAGGAGCAGGCCCCTGAGGAAACGCGCCACCAACGGGTGCGAGGAAAGAGGTTGGCCTCCACCGGCGAATGGTGTGCAGAGAGAGCACTGAGGTGGACTCTGACAGAATTGGATTTGAGGCCTAGATCGGAGAGGTAAAGCAGATATTGCAGTACCATCGATACTAAGCAGGCGAAGGGGTCCTCAGAGCGCTGAGAACACCAGGCCGAGAAGCGGCGCCATTTAAGGGCGTAAGACTTCCGGGTGGAAGGTCCACGAGACGCCAGGACGACAGCCTCCACCTCCGGAGGAAGTAAGAGCGGAGCTAGGACTACCCTTTCAGCAGCCAGGCCATCAGATGAAGGGCCCGGAGGTTGGGGTGTAGAAGAGTGCCCTGATCCTGGGTCAGGAGATCGGGCTGAAACCCCAGAGGAAGAGGGGTGTCCACCGCTAGCTGCAGGAGCAGAGGGAACCAGGGTTGCCTCGGCCACCGGGGTGCTACCAGGATCACGGAGGCCCTGTCCTAGACAACTTTGAACAGCGTCCGGGACACAAGTGGCGTGGGAGGAAAAGCATACAGTAGGCCCGTGGACCACGAGATGAGGAAAGCATCCGGCACTACTCTGAGAGGATGCGGGTGCCGAGAGCAGAACCTGGGAAGTTGCCGGTTCAGAGGACTGGCAAAGAGATCCACGGTGGGGAAGCCCCACCGGCGGAAGATCTGACGGACAACTAAGGGGTTCAACCTCCATTCGTGCGGCTGCAGGATCCGGCTCAGCTTGTCGGCCAGGCAATTATCCTGTCCGGGCAGGTAAACAGCCTTGAGGAGGATGTCGTGGTCGACTGCCCACGAGCACAGTCTCCGGGCCTCCTGACAGAGAAGGAGGGAGCCTGTGCCCCCCTGTTTGTTCACGTAGAACATGGCAACCTGATTGTCCATCTGCACCAGTACAGACTGACGAGAAGTGAGGTAAGAGAAGGTCCGCAGAGCTAGGTGGATCGCCCGCAGCTCCAGGAAGTTTATCTGTTGAGCCGCCTCCCAAGGGGTCCAAAGGCCTTGGGTGCGCGCTCCCTGGCAATGCGCTCCCCATCCCAGGAGAGAAGCATCCGTCGTGAGCACCTGGGAGGGTGCGGGAGGCTGAAAAGGCATGCCGAGCATCAGGTTGGGCAGGTGAAGCCACCATTGCAGAGAGGAGACCAGACAGTCGGAGATCCGTAGCAGGTCCGTCAGACTTCCTGTGGCCTGATGCCATTGAGTACGAAGGCTCCACTGAACAGGCCGCATATGCAGGCGGGCATTCGGGGTGACATGGACCGTGGAGGCCATATGACCGAGCAGCTGCAAGAATCGCCTGGCCGGGGCCGGCAACGCGCTGTGGAACCTGCCAGCCAGAGCTATGAGCCTGTCGGCTCGCTCCCGAGGCAAGAAGGCACGAGCTCGCAGAGTGTCCAGCCATGCCCCTATGAACTCGAGATCCTGAGAGGGGCGCAACATGGACTTTCCGAAGTTTATGACGAAGCCCAAGTGCTGGAGCAAAGCCACTGTGCGTTGAGTGGCCTGAGTGACTTCTACGGAGGACTGCGCCCGTATGAGCCAGTCGTCCAGGTAGGGGAAGACGAAGAGGCCTTGAAGCTTCCGGAAGGCTGACACAACTGCCAGGCATTTTGTGAACACCCTGGGAGCGGAGGACAGACCAAAGGGCAGCACGCGGTACTGATAATGTCTTCCTGCCACCACAAATCTCAGATATTGCCGGTGGTCCGGATGGATAAGGATGTGGGTATAGGCATCCTTTAGGTCCAAGGAGCATAGCCAGTCTCCCTGCTGGAGGTAGGGCAGTAGGATTCCAAGGGTAAGCATCCTGAACTTTTCCCGTTGCAGGAACTTGTTGAGGTCGCGGAGGTCCAGGATGGGTCTGAGGCCTCCTGTTCGCTTGGGCACCAGGAAGTACCTCGAGTAGAACCCTTGGCCCCAGAGGCGTTGGGGTACTGGCTCCACCGCCTGTTCCCCCAGCAGACATTGCAGCTCCTGCAGGAGTAAGTCCCTGTGCAGGGGGGGGCCTTGGCGGCTCCCCTGGGAAGTAGGGGGGAGGCACCTGGTGAAAATGTAGGAGGTAGCCCTTTTGAACCACCTGCAGCACCCAGGAATCGGAGGTTATGGCTGACCACCTGTGGGCGAAGTGGGTCAGCCTGCCCCTCGTGCAGGGTAAAGGGGCTATGCTGGCATAGTCAAAAACCCCCACCCTGCTGAGCAGGGGGCTGTGTAGCGGGCTTAGGGGCCCTCGGCTTACGGGGCCCATTGCCCTGACTCTTAGCCTGCAGACCCCGATTGGGAGCTGCAGATGCTTGGTATTGAAGGTGCTGTTGCTTATAGGCGGGCACCTTCCTCGGGTAAAAAGGCTTTTTCCCCGAGCCCTTCCTCTTCTGTGAGGGAGGAGAGGTCTTTCTGGATAAGCGAGTCCTAGTGAGAGTCTCGGACTCGAGTTCCGCCGCCTTATCAGCCATGGGTTTGCCAAAGAGGTTTTCACCTCTGCACGGGACATCGACCAACTTGTCCTGCACCCACGGCTCGAGGTCGGATGACTGAAGCCAGGCCTGTCGGCGGGCACCGATGCCGGCTCCCGCAACTCGGGCCGACGCCTCGAAGCCATCGTATGCCGCTCGAGAAATAAACTTCGAGCACTCTCGAATACTATCGGACAAGGTCTGGAACCTCTGTAAGGGTTCCTCGGAGAGACCAGCCGAGAACCCGGCGATTTCTTTTGCCAGGTCTCAGAGGAACATGCCCATGTATAGCTGGTATGTCTGGACTCGGCAGGCACTTCCTACCGAGGGCATCCAGGCTCCGGGCCTCCTTACCCGGAGGAACCGAGGAGTGCATCTTTTGACTCTTAAGCCGATGCATTGCCGATTCCACCACCAAGGAATGGTGCAGAAGTTGTGCCTTCTGGAACCCGGGACTCTTGCGGACTCGATACATCGAATCGACCCGCCTGCTCAGCACCGGCATCGATGCCGGGCATTCCCACATGCGAAAGAGCAGCCGCTCCAGCATAGGGGGAATCGGTACAGTAAAGGCCTCCTTCGGGGCCGAGTCATACTGGAGTGCCTCGAGCTCTTCGGCGCGGGGCTCCTCCTCGGGATCCGCGGGGAAGGCCAACGCCTTGGCCATACCACTCACAAAATCGGAGAAGCGGGTATCCTCCGGAGGGGATCGCCTCCGAGGCTCCGACTCAGGCGAGTCGGAGGGGACGCACCAGGTCTGAAAAGAACCTGGTGATTTGTCCCCTTCCGTGTCCCAGCCTGACGCCTCCGAGGAGGAGTCGAGAGGGTCCATGCGGGCGAGGGTTCGCCCCGACGCCGAAGTCGACGACCTCGGTCCCAAACGGGAGGCCGAGGGGGACCTCGACCGAGAATCGACTCGAGCACGTGTGGACTCGAGGATCGACTCGGCCGCCGGTGTCGACTTGGGCGTCGACGTCCCGGTGGTCGGGGCAGATGCACTGGCGAGGCCGGTCATCAATGCCTGCTGCTGGTCCAAGAAGGCAGTGATACTGCGCTCCAAGGATGTCAATCTGAGGCCAAACTCAGACGACCCGGCAGCTTCCGACTCGGGCCCCGACGGCGTCGGGCCCGATGTCTGTTCGGGAGGGGAGTCCAGGAGGACTATAGCACTCACGTTTCCAGGCGGCTTCACCTCTAGGCGAGGAAGTTTGCAAGGCCTCTCCGTCTCCGAGGGCTCAGGGCGGCTGACGGGGCTAAGCGACCCGGCCATCGAAGGACCAGGTGCGTCCTCCGACGCCGCCCGAGCGGGCTTCTTCTTCCGACGATGTTCCCGGTCGGGGGACCCCCGCTCAGAGGAACTCCGATGATACTCATGGCCGGAGCCCCAAGACGTCGAAGCCTCTGACGAGGTCTGAGCCTGACCGGACTCGGGGTCAGAGAAGATACGATCCTTTTGTGACTGCCGACTCCTCAGAGACTTCGAGGACAGTCTGCTGCACGGACCGAAACCCGCAGAGTCATGGTTGGGTCCGAGGCAACGGAGGCAGTAGTCGTGCGTGTCCGTAAGGGACATTAGTTTGGAAAAACGACCACATTTTTTAAACCCGCTGGCAGCCATCGGGGGAAAAAGGGCCCCGGCAAGGTCGAAAGAGCGTGCTGCCAGGGGTGAAGAAGAAAATGGCGGGAACGCCAGTTAAGACAAAAATGAAAAAGGGGATAAAAACGGACTTGATAGGGATATCGAGACCGGGCCGGGGGGGGGGGGAGACACGCGAACCGAGAAAAAACAAAGAAATTAATCAACTTTTTCTGCGGCGAAAACAAACTACGTCTGTAGGGCTCCGCGGAAAAAAGAAGACTGAGCAAGATGGCACCCTTGGGCGGGAAGGGGACCGCGCATGCGCGCTGCAATCCCAAAGGCTTTCTTCGAAAGCTGGGGAAATTGCTCCGTGAGGGCTCCGTCGGCGACGTCACCCATAAGTGAGGACTGACTTCCTGCTTGGTCCTGGAGAATCACATGGACTGCGGATGCCATGTGACCTAGCAGGCAGAGCATGGCTCGCGCTGACACTGCGTAATGGCGCTGTATCTCGGTGGCCAGGGCCCAGAGGCGATCTGTCCTATCCAGGGGACGGAGGGCAATGGCCTGCAGAGTGTCCAGATAAGCTCCTATGAATGCCAGATCCTACGTTGGGATGACTGATCATGAACCCCAAATGCTGCAGGACCTTGATGATGCGGGCCATGGCCTATTGCACCTCGGTGGCCATGTCCCCTTTCACGAGCCAGTCATCCAGATATGGGAAGACGAAGGCCCCGTGGAGGTAGGTGGTATTCACTAGTACCAGGCACCTGGTGAAGACTCTTGGTGTGGAGGCTGAGTACCCTGTACTGGTAGTGGTCACCCCTGACCATGAACCTTAAGTACTGCCTGTGACTGGGATGAATAACGATGTGGGTGTAAGCATCCTTTAGGTTGTGACAAACTCGGACTCAATCTCTACTGCCTTATCTTCCCATTGGTTTGCTGAAGAGGTTTTCTCTGAGGAAGGGGGCGTTGAGGAGTTTCTCTTAGATCCACTGCTCGAGGTCTGATGTTAGATTTGAAGACATCGTAGGTGGTTTGAGACATGTACGTCAAGCATTCCACGACGCACTTCTTGAGAGTTTGAAATCACTGGAGGTGATCTCCGCTGAGACCCGCCAAGAAACCTGTGAGTTACTTTGCTAGGTCTCTGAGATACATGTCGATATACAGCTGGTAGGCTTGTATTCGGCAACCCAGCATCGAGCCCTGGTAGCATTTGCATCCAAGGGCATCAAGGGTATGGGACTCTCTGCCCGGGGGGCACAGAGGAGTTATTTGCTTTTCTGCTGGCGCATGGTTGACTCTACCACTATAAAGGTGTGAGGGCATTGAGGCTTCCGAAAGCCAGGGCCCCACTGGACCCGGTAGCTTGGTGTCATAGCATCGGCTAGCTATTGGCACTGACACAGATGTCTCCCACATCCAAAGGAGGAGTTGCTCGAGGATGGCAGGGACGCAGTCCACAAGGGCCTGTTTAGGTGGAGCCTCACACTGGAGGATTTCCAGTTCCTCTGTACGACATTGGGTGTGGTCCAACGTCGCAACGCCTAGGGGAGCCATATCCGAGGGGAGATTACGCATCTCTGAGGAAACATCGCCCTCGGACTCCCAGCCTGAGTAGTCAGTCAAGAACTCGAGGCCTGACGGCCCCTGAGGCATCAGGTCAGGTCATTGGTGATCCACAACAGCTGCTTGGCTGGAGTCACAAGCGCTTGCCAGGGAGGGATCTCGCTCCCGAGGATTGGGATCAGGATAGAGACCCTTGTCGAGGATCGGCTCGGGGTTCACAAGGATCGTCTCAGCGGACCGGGAGTACTCAATATCAAGGTCCTTTCAGTCTCAGCACGAACACCGGTGGAGCTGGGTATCGACACTTGCTGCGAGGCAAGGAAAGCAGTGACACTGCATGCCATTGACATCCTGGCTTTCCACTCAGGAGTTGCAGCCTTTGACGCGGACAAAGAGGTGACCAGGTCCCGTACAAACACCAGGAAGGAGGTGTCCTCGGGTGGCGAGCACTGCTGGAATGCGGGCGGGGGCGAGTCCGACGTAAGATCCCGATGGGAACGGGTTTCTAGGGAGGTGTCACCATTGGACTCCCACTCCGAGAATTCGGTCGAGGAGTCTGAGCCGAGTAGATTGCCCTGTCCAATGGCCGGTGCTTGCTTGGAGCCGGAGGCCTTGGAAGATCTTGCCTCCGAGGAACGGAAGGGCGAGCAAGACCGACATTGAGGACCATCACAAGGCTCGCGGCTCTCGGGGGATTCCTGGACGGATTTAGGTGTCCCACGCGAAGGACCCACGGTCTCTGGACACTGGTCAGCAAAGCTGGCTGTGAGCACCTGCTGGGAAGCAATAAAGGCAGAAACGCTGCATTCCAGCACCAGCAGGCAGGACTCCCACGCGGGCATGGGGTTCTGCGACACCTATCCCGAGGTCAACGGGTCAGGCGTCGAGAAGGAGAAGGGGTCCTCACCGGGACAGCCCTCAGGAGACTGGGCGCCTTCACCGGAGGCCTCCGCTTCTGTGCAGGGTACCTTGCGGGGCCGTTCTCTGTCCGACTCCCGGGAACATAGAAACATGATGACAGAAAAAGACCACAAGGCCCATCTAGTCTGTCCTTCCATAACAACTACAACAGTCCACTTTTTACCTTTAGAGATCCTCTGTGTTGGTCCCATGCTTTTTTTAATTCAGTTACTGTTCTCATCTCTACCACCTCCACTGGGAGACTATTCCATGGATCCACTACTCTTTCCGTAAAGAAATATTTCCGCATATCACTCCTGAATCTATCTCCCTTCACCCTCATCCCATGTCCCCTCGTCGCAGAACTTGCTTTCAATTGAAAGAGGCTCTCTCCCTGAACATTTATGCCACGGAGGTATTTAAACATCTCAGTCATATCACCTCTATCCCGCCTTTCCTCTAAGGTGTACATATTAAGATCCTTAAGTCTGTCCTCATATGCTTTATAATGAAGACCACTAATCATCTTAGTAGCAACCCTCTGCACCGACTCCATCCTGTTCACATCCTTTTGAAGGTGCGGTCTCCAGAATTGCACACCATACTCCAAATGAGGTCGCACCAAAGACTTATACAGAGGCATTATCACCTCCTTTTTTCTGCTAGCCATTCCTCTCCGTATGCACCCAAGCATCCTTCTAGCTTTTGCCGTCGCCTTTTCTACCTGTTTAGCTACTTTAAGATCATCGGACACAACTACGCCTAGGTCCCGCTCTTCTTTAGTGGACAAAAGTACTTCACCTCCTATACTGTATTGCTCCCTTGGATTGCTGCAGCCCAAATGCATGACCTTACATTTTTTAACATTAAATCCCAGTTGCCAAATTCTAGACCATTCTTCAAGCTTAGCCAGATCCCTCCTCATATTATCTACACCTTCCTGGGTGTCTACTTTATTGCAGATTTTGGTATCATCCGCAAAGAGGCAAACCTTACCCGACAGCCCTTCCGCTATATCACTAACAAAGATGTTGAAAAGAATCGGACCAAGGATAGATCCCTGGGGCACACCACTGGTAACATCCTTCTCCTCAGAGTGAGCTCCATTTACTTGTACTCTTTGTCGCCTCCCACCCAACCAATTTCTAACCCAAGCAGTAACTTTAGGGTCCATCCCTAGGGTGCTCAGTTTGTTTATAAGTCGCCTGTGAGGAACAGTGTCAAAGGCTTTACTGAAATCTAAATACACCACATCTAGAGCTCTCCCTCGGTCCAACTCCCTGGTCACCCAGTCAAAGAAATCAATCAGATTTGTCTGACAAGACCTGCCTCTGGTGAATCCATGCTGCCTCGGATCCTGTAATCCTCTGGACTCCAGAAACCTCACTATTTTCTCTTTCAACAGCGTTTCCATTAATTTACTCACCACTGAAGTTAAACTAACCGGCCTGTAGTTTTCAGCCACATCCTTACTTCCGCTTTTGTGTAAAGGCACCACATGAGCCTCTCTCCAGTCCTTTGACACCACTCCCGACTCCAACGAGGCATTGAAAAGGTCAGTCAGTGGAGTTGCTAGAACGTCCCCAAGTTCCCTCAGTATTCTAGGGTGTATCCCATCCGGTCCCATCGCTTTGTCTACTTTAAGTTGAGCTAGTTTCTCACGAACACAGTCTTCTGAAAATTGTTCAAGATGTCCCTCGCTTCTGTTCTTATTTGTGGGTGTTTTCTGAGGTCCTGCTCCTGGTTCTTCATCTGTGAACACAGAACAAAAATATTTGTTAAGCAATTCCGCTTTATCCTTATCAGCTTCTACATATTCCCCCCCCTGTACCCTTGAGCCTGACAATACCACTTTTGCCCTTCCTCTTCTCACTATAATATCTGAAAAATGTCTTATCCCCCCATTTTATTGCATTGGCTATTTCCTCCTCCTTTTGAATCTTTGCCTTCTTGACTACTTTGCTAGCTTCTCTAAGTTTTTCCAAATACAGATGCCTGTCTTCCTCTCTCTGTGATCTCTTCTATTTCATGAAGGCCTCCCTCTTTTTCTTCACTTTTTCAGCTACTTCTTTCGAAAACCATAGCGGTCTCCTGTTCTTTTTGCCTTTATTTACCATTTTAACAAAAAGGTTGGTTGCCTTTAAAATACCCCCTTTCAGTTTTGTCCACTGTTGTTCTATATCCCCCAGCTGTTCCCATCCCACTAATGACTCCCTGAGGTATTGGCCCATCTTCGCAAAGTTAGTCTTCCTAAAGTCTAAGATCTTCACCTTGGAACAGCAAAGGGGGCTAAGCGGCCGAGCGTGGGAGCACTCATGCTTGTCGGGAGCCCCCGACAGCGACTTTGAGGCCTTCTTCTTTTTACACCGCTCCACCTCAGGGGATCCCTGATCGGAGTGCCGCCGAGAGCGCGGGGCCGTAAGGGGGACCCCACTGGGGGAGAGACGACCGAGGGTATCACTGGGGATTCAGAGGCAGCCTCACGAAGAATGTCTTCGGACTTCTGCTTATGGTTGATCAGGACCTTAGAGTACATTTTCTTGTAGAGCGAACATAGCTCCGGATCATGGTCGGCTCAGAGGCACCACAAATAACAGTCGTTAGTGTCCGTAAGTGACATGTTCCTAGAGCATCTACCGCATTTTTTGAAGCCGTTGGCCATGGGGGCAAAAATGGCCCCTGCGAGGTTGAAGACCCACGCGGCCAGTGGTTAGGGGAGAAAAAGGGTGTGAGGCCCGAAAAAAAAAATGAAGAAAAAGACTATCCCCATAAGCTCTAAAAATGTAGAGCAGAGGAGTACGGGTAAAGGACCAGTGCAACCAGAAAACAGAAAGACCTGTAGGCCGAAAAACGAGAACTTTTTTCAGAGGGACAAAGTCGTGTGTCCGAAGGGCTTTGCGGAAAAAGGGAGACTGAGCAAGATGGTATCCTTGGGCGAGAAGAGGACCATGCATGCATGGCAGCAATCCCAAAGGCTTTTTTTGAAAGCTAGGGAATTGCTCCGCGCGTGCTCAGTCGGTGCCGACGTCACCCATAAGTGAGGACTGACTTCCTGCTTGTTCCTGGAGAAAGTGCCTTTATTCTTGGGGACCACAAAGTAAATTGTATACCAACTGAGCTTGTGTTCCTCAGAAGAATTTCTACCACTGCCTCAAGCTGAAGCAACCTCTTAAGTGCGTTTGCCACTGCCCGTGCTTTGGCCAGAGCCTCCTAGGGTGACAGCATAAAGATGTCAGAGGGGCCATGCCAACTTAAGTGCATAACTCTCACAAATGACCTCTAGAACCCACTGGTCAGTTGTAATCTGGCCCCAATTGGAGTAAAAGGCTTGTAATCGACCACCTACTGGGATGAACTCCACCCGGGCCTACAACTCCTCACTGTGAGTTATAGGGGCTTCCTAGAACCCTGGCAGAATAGTCTGCCTCCACCATGACCCCCTTGAAAGGGCAAACCACTCGGCAGATAACACAAGCACGGAAATGTGCCATAACACGAACCTCTAGACCTGTAACCATCCTTAAAATGCCCCCCCTAGACGGGACTTTAGACTTAGCCCCACGACTTAGCCCTCTGGCAACCTTTGAACCTTCAACTCCCCCAAATCCTTGACCAGCTTCTATAGTGCCTCACCAAAAAGAAGCTTCTCCTTGAAGGGAAGCCTAATGAGACGGGTTTTGGATGACACATCTGCTGCCTAATTACAGAGTCACAAAAGATCCATCGCCATTACCCTTACCAAATCATACAGCATGCCTGCTAGACAAGCTGACCCAGACACTGGCTTGGCCACTTCCAAAAGCGCCTTTGAAGACTGCGGAGTGGATTCAGGCAACCCTTCAGCCTATCGGAAGCATGCTTTCACCACATAGGCCCCACAGACCAATGCCTGCAATGCAAGCGCAGAGACCTCAAAAAGACTGTATCAACACAGTTTCCAGCTTCTGGCCCTGGGCATCCTTTAACACTGCCCTGCCTTCCACTGTAATAGTTTTCTTCCTAACAGCAGAAACCAAGGCATTCTCTTTCAGGAGTCGCAAAAAGCCCGTGTCCTCAAGTGGAAGGGGGTACAAGAGTGCCATGGAATGGTCGACATGAAAACCGGCCTCCGGGGCATCTCATTCCACAGAAATCAAATCCTTGATGGCACTATGGAGTGTTAGAAACACCAAGGGCTTGTGAATACCCTGCAGCAAGTGGTTATCCAAAGTCCGCTCCTTCACCGGGGCACTCTTCCCACAATATTAAGAGCCAACATTGATTGGGAAATAAGGGATGCTAATTCTTCACACCTAAACACCATTAGATCCTCTTTTGGAGGGAGGTCACCCTCCTCAAGCTCATCCAATGAGGAATCCTAGTGCCCTGACAGTCCCTCCAAGGAGTCCCTCAGAGTTTCCTGACAGAAGTCCTGGTCATCCAAAGTTTCCTCTTCCAGCTGCCTGCGCTTACCCAGTGGCTCCTTGCTTACTTCTTGCTTCCAGGCCTGGAGTTCTCTGCTCTACTTCTGCTTCCCACACTGATGGAGGAGTGTTGCACCAGGCCCCAAATCAAGCAGAAGGCCTGGTGCAAATGCAGAACAAACTCTGGGTAAAACGGAAACCCATGTACTGTAGAAAGTTCCACTGAGGTTCCCTCCCGTATCTTCTGCTCTCCAGAAACATCTGGCAAAGGTATCAGGTATCAGAAGAGGAAAGACAGGTCAGAGCTCCTTTTATCATTGCCCAGGGCTGGGGAATCTGCAGTTTCAACATGCCTCCGTCCCTGCAGCAAGTCCACCACAGTGTGTACCTCTGCTTTGCAAACGCAGCAAAAACCGGCCGATGACAAAGACCCACGGCAGCTCCCACAAGCCGCGCAACCAGAAGGCACTCTGACTGCTACGGCGACACACAAATGCTCCACTGTTGGCTAAGAGCCTCTCTGACCTCACTCGGCCCGACCAAGCCGATAGCACAAGTTTTAGCGACCGAAGTCTGAGCTCTATCGTCATCGCGGAGAAAGGAAGGAGCCTGCCCAATTCTTCAATAACCCTTCCCCCACCAATGAGACTTTAAAAGTCAGGCCCTGACATGGGAATGTACACTGGGCCCTCTCCTAACAGTTGGGGAGAGGGCCGAGTATCCCCAAGGGAACAAGATAGCCCCAAGATTTGAGGTGAAAGAATTAGAGGGAGGGATCCGGATTTTCAAGTTCTGCACCATTCAGACCACAACTGCTGTAATCAGCATGAGGTCCTCAGAAGAACAGTACTTCTCCCTTTAGGTACTTCAATATATTTTTCCCCCTCTTCAGTAGAGTCCAGACTGCACTGAAGCTCATTACCATCTACTAGAGACTGCGAAATATTGGTATGGCCAGATATGCATTGTGGTAAGGAGAGCTGTATAGAAGGGATGGAATGGGAAGAAAGTGAGACCTGTGCCTTTAAAAGCAGAGATCAACAGAGTTCCCATAGTAACCACAAGCCTCCGAGGCAGACTACAGCTAGTACTAAGCCCCGCCCACTTAATGACGTTAGAGCTAGGTTGAGCCCTAACAGCTCTCACGTGTGCAGGGAGAAAGGCGTGGTGCCTAAGAAGCACCAGTTTAAAACTGCTTCAGTGTTTGATAGAAGGGGGGAAGGTGAGAAGCAAAGCAGGCAGCAGCAGAAACGGCAGAACTTGCAGGAAAGCACGCAGCAAGAGAGTCCGAAGCAGCTGGGAGCTGAGCAGCAGAGAGCCCAGGAATCAAGGCAGAAACGTGTCTTACGGTACCTCAAAGAAAGGAAGCCTGAGGAGTTAATTCCCAGGTGGGGAAACAGCTCGAGAAGCCAGTTGAGCCCTGGAGGTAGAGAGAATAAGTTGCCTGAAGTTCCTAGCAAAGCTCTTTCTGAAGAAGTGGTTAGAGAGCTAAGAAAAAGTGCCAGACGCTGTGTTAGCCAGAAGGCTGTAAAGCAAGCTTCAGACAGAAATAAGAATTGTGCCAGTGACTGCCGTGACTCAGCAGTGAGAGATATTGAAAGGCTGATAAGGGAGAGAGAAACTCCGTCTTTAAAGCCCGTTGCTACAGATCAGAGAGAACGCTTGCTGCTAAAGCTGGATGAGCTGCTGCAGGGTATAAATCATAAATCCTATGATACCCGTCCACAGGAAGATAGCTCTAGTGAGTCTTCTCATGAAATGGAAATAGAATTGTGTGAAAGCCCATGTGAAAGTGATACTGAAGAAATGCAATGTTCTTATTGCAAGGCAAACAAACTGAACATGTGCTAAGCTCAAGCCCATGTGAAGGAGTGGTTTGTTTAAAGCAATTATAAGCTTATTTCTGGGAACTGAGAAGGGAAAGAAACTTGCTAGAAGTTTGAAAGCCATTGTAGCTTGCTTCTATATGGTGTGAAAGAAAAGAAACTTGCTGGAAGTTTAAAGACAGTTATAACCTCTTTTCTATGGAAGTTGTGAAAGAAAAGAAACTTGTTGAAAGTTTAAGTTACTTTGATATGGTCAACAGCCTTAGCTTTAGAAGGTAGTTACCAGAAAGAAGCTAAGAGTTGACAATGTGAAGGAGAAATTCCTGTCTGTTTGAGTTAAGCCTGTTGGAGTTTATTTATCCTTTGCCTTTGGGAGAAATTACACAGGCACACTACCAAAAAACTGCCTCCAGTTTTGCAACTGATTCCTATAGATTTTGGGGTGCTGAATCCAGGAAAAATAGCCAAAATGTTCCATCACGTCACGTTTTCTTGCAAAATTAGATTTCTTACCCATATAAGGAATGTTCACATAATTTCTTTTTAGCCGACTGCAGTTTATTTTCTTGGCCCAAAATAGAGGTTGTAATGGTTAACTAACTAGAAACACTCCCTCATGATATTTTAGAGTGTTTTGTATTCATTTTATACATTAACAGGACAATTGGGAGGCGGGGGGCTAAATCCAGTACTCGCGCTGGCGCATGTTCTTTCCTGTTCGCCTTGCCTCGTTCGCTCACTCAAACACGGTGGTTGCGACATGAACGTTCCTGTCAAATTTCAGTTTCTTGCAAGTTCATTATTACCTTTTGTTTGCTCAGTCGAAATCCAGCTTTATTCCGAAGTGGTTCACTACAGTTGTAGTTTGCAGTGCTGTGTATTTGTGATGGCTCACAGAGCCAGAGGTTGCGTCAACTCTCCGGACAGTTTTTGTTTTATTTGTGGGGAATATACCGTGAAAAAGCGGCAGAGGAACATTTCTGCATTTATTAAAAAAGTATATTTCGCCTATTTCGGTTTGAAGTTAGGCGATCAAGACAAACCGTGGGCTCCTCAAAAGTGTGCAAGACATGTGAGGAAGATCTACGCTTATGGATGAAAGGTAAAAAACAAGCATTTCGTTTCGGAATACCTATGATGTGGCATGAACAAAGAGACCACAGCAGTGACTGCTATTTTTGCTCTTGTATTGTGAAGGGATACAACTTAAAAAATAAGAACGTAATAAGTTACCCCGACCTTCCCTCAGCAATTAGGCCTATGCCTCATAGCAACGAAGTACCTGTGCCTGAACCACCAAAATCTTTGGATCATATTTGTGTGGACGGTTCTGATCATGATGAGACTCATCAGATGGCTTTTCCCGATGAGTCCAGTACTTCCGAGTTTGAAACTGAACCAGATCCGAAACCTGAACTTTTCTCTCAAGCTGAATTGAATGATTTAGTCCGGGATTTAGGACTCCCAAAAGATGCTGCCCAACTGCTAGGTTCTCGGCTTAAACAGAAAAATCTATTGTCACCAGGAACAACTTTTTATTGGTACCGCAACCGCGAGACACAATTTTTGAAGTATTTCAGCAAAGAGGAAGATTTGGTATTTTGCAACGATATATACGGAGTGATGGAAAAGTTTAAACTCAAGTATGATCCTGCTGAATGGCGGCTGTTCATTGATTCGTCAAAAGACAGCATAAAAGGTGTTCTTCTTCATAATGGCAACACATTCGCTTCAGTTCCTATTGCTCACTCTGTTATTCTCCAAGAAAAATACGAGAATTTGGCCTTGATTCTTCAGAAGATTCGTTATGATGAGCATAAGTGGATGATTTGTGGAGACTTTAAAATTCTATCCATGCTATTAGGGCAGCAATCCGGTTTCACCAAATATCCCTGCTTCCTTTGCTTGTGGGATAGCCGGGCCCGCGACCTACACTGGGGGAAAAAAGACTGGCTAATTCGGGAGTATTTGAGACCCGGTGAGAAAAATGTTCTTCATGAGAGCTTGGTACCTCGTGATAAAATTCTATTACCACCTCTCCACATTAAGTTGGGTCTCAAGCAATTCATCAAGTCCCTTTCAAAAGATGGTGAGTGCTTTCAGTACCTTTGCTCAAAGTTCCCCCGACTTTCTGAAGCAAAGCTAAAGGAAGGAGTGTTTGTTGGCCCTGATATAAGGAAACTCATTTCAGATGGAGCATTCGCTGAAACGATGTCTGAGAAGGAAAAAGAAGCCTGGGATTCCTTCAAGGATGTTGTTCTCAAATTCTTGGAGAACAGGCGGGATGAGAACTATAAGGATATTGTTGCCAGGATGCTCAATGCCTTCAAAGAACAAGGCTGTAACATGAGCCTGAAAGTCCATTTCTTGCACTCCCATGTGAACTACTTTCCCGAAAACTTGGGGGCGTACAGTGAAGAACAAGGTGAAAGGTTTCACCAGGACATCAAGGACGCAGAGAGAAGGTACCAAGGAAGATGGAACACCACTATGATGGCTGATTTCTGCTGGTTGCTGCTGCGGGAAACCCCAGATGAAAAATACGCCAAGCAGCGCACCAAGAGAAGCATTCGGGGGAAGAAGAAACAGGCCCACCAGGAGATTGATTGACCCAAGAATGACTTTAAAATCTAAACTGTGTTGACAAATATCGTGTTTTTACTAAACTTTGAAATAAAAATTTGCTAGTTATTACCACAGTGTCGGATCTCATTTATTAGAATTTTATTTTCACACCATCGGGTGTTTGTCTTCATGTATTGCAATGGTGCGGTTTGCGTTTTCTATTCTTACATACATACCTGTACAACATTTTTTGCACATTTCTTTGCTTTGCTTTGTGTCTAACCTCGCTCTTATATGCTCAATGTTTGTGCACATGTATGTGGCTGTTTTAAGTGCAGACAATTTTGCTACCATCACAGTGTGTTTTGTTGACATTACTCTATTCTTATGTGCTGCCTTGTTACAATTTTCTTTATTCTTATTTGAATAACTACTAAACAATTAGTATAAAGAATTCATCCAAGAAACTTTTATCTCGATCGCACTCAATCTGAAACGTTCACCTCAAACTGCTAACCCAATGTAGCAAAAAATCTGTACGTGATGGAGCAAATTGGTTACCAGATTTGGATTCAGCGCACCAAAAAACGTAAAAATCAATCGAAACATTAGAGGCAGTTTAAAAAAAAATTTTTTTAGTGTACCTGTGTTATCCTTACCTGTATTTAGTGCAACGAATTTGATGCGAGGGGGAAACCCTGAAAAATAATTTTCTCTGTTTTTGCCAAACAAACCGTGTGGTCACACTGCTTGCTCAAAAGAATAGCTGAAACTACATATCCCAGCAGTCCATGCTGGCAGCCATATTGGGGACAGTATTCAGAAGGGCAATTAAGGCGAGCCCTCTTGCTCATCGGCCACCAGCCCGGGCGGGAGGACGCGACAGCATAGATCAACTTCATCAAAACCAGTTGTTCTCAGTCTCTATCTGCTGGTGATAGGACATAATCCAAGCATCTCAGCTGGACTGAAGGGATGATGGGGAAAAACAAGTTAGTGTACTTATCAAGATGGTGACATTTAATATAGTTTAAAAGTAGGATGAACATTAGTATGGAAAGGTTGAGGTTCAGTGAATTTGACCAAGAACTAATATTTGAATTCTTGGGTTTCCTTCCAACACTGTCTTTCTATAAGCATATGATCATATCATAACAGATTTATTTAAAACTGAAGATTTTAAAATTCTGAAAGCAAAACAGGTTACCTTTTAAAGAAATATCCATTTGCTTCAAATTGTTCTCGCAGCATGAACTTTCCTCTGTATTCAATAATAATTGTGTCAGGAGGCAAGTCTTTGACAGCTTTAAGGATTTTCTTATTTTTTTGCACAGAGCTCTAGAAATAAGAGAAACAAACAAGTTTCAAGAAGTAAAACTAGTGTATAAATGAAGATGAAAAGATAACTGAAAATGCATAGTTACTCACCTGTAGCAAGTGTTCTCCAGAAACAGCAGGAATAAGTCCTCACATGGCTGACATAGACACCAACTGAGCCTATGTGGTAATCTCTCTCCAACTTTCAAAGAAAGTCAATCATGCATGCATGGTCACTTTCCTGCCCATGGGAGCCATTTTCTCTCAGTAGAATTGCACAGCTAATCAAACCCAAAAAGAAAAACAACTTCATGAGCAGGAGGGAGGGTAGTGAGGACTGATTCCTGCTGTTCCCAGAGAACACCTGCTACAGGTGAGTAACTATGCTTTCTCAGAGAACAAGCGGGATGTCAGTCCTAAACATGGGACTTCCCAGCTAGAGGCTACCAAAAAACCTGTAAAGAGCCACGGGTGACCCAAAAATCGAACCGTAAATGGCAGCTGAAAGATGATGAAGAGCCCCAAGCATCGGTAAGCAACTCCAACATCTGCAAAGAAATCAGCTGTCCAGTGGCCTCGACAAACAGAAGGACTGGAGGGAAGGGAGATGCATCAGTCCCCAAAAAGATGCCGAAAAACAGTGTGGCTGAAGGCACTGTCATGCCGAGAGGCTATAGTGGGCTGCAAAAATATGCACTACTGAGGACCACATGGCCGCTCGACAAATCTCTGGCAGGGAGACGGCGCATAGGTTAGGCCACAGAGGATTTCATAGCCCAAATATTATGGGCCATCACATCATGCTCCAGATAAAAGCCACCCAAAATACACAATGCAAAAGAAACTCTTAAATGAATATAATAAGCATACTCATACACTTGCTATATGTAAATACATATTATAAAAAGATAAAAGCCAGCCTGCCCATAGGCAAAGGAAATGCAATCAGCCACCCAAGTAGAAAGAAACTGCCACGCCCAGTCTGTTGGGGTCATAAGACACAAACAGTTGAGAAGAGCAGCGATAAGCCTTCATCCAATCAAGGTAAAAAGCCAAAGCCCATTTACAATCCAAGGTATAAAGAGAGGCTTCAATCCTGCTATACGGCCTGGGAAAGAAGGTGGGAAGAACCCACATCCTGGTTGAGATGGAAAGGAGAAACCACCTTAGAAAGAAACTTAAGATTGTGTGTGTATAACAATGTTCCCTCTAATTTTCTGTAGGCTGTGTGCGCATAAAATATCAGCTGTGCAGCTTTTGAAGGAAGATTAAATTTTTGTGCGCCACATAACGACACTCGGAGTTATATACTTTAAAATTTGACTACACGTCAGAATACAGTATGTACACCACATTGATTGCACTAGAAAATATTGTAAGAACTTGTGAAAACCGTAAATACACAACAACTTTTAAATTTTAAGACGTCTGTATTGTTTTCTATCAGAATCAGAACCAAAATTTTTGTGCGCTCTGTTGTAAAGTATGTGCGCTCGCTCGGCGAGGTGTGTGCGCGCGCACACGCGCACAGCTTAGAGGGAACAGTGGTGTATAACCACCCTATTCCTATCAAACCTAGTATAAGGGGCATGAACTACCACTGCTTGGAGGTGGCTAATCCTGCACGCTGAAGTGAGAGCCACTAGGAAGGCGACCTTTCACAAAAAGTACTTGAGGTGGCAAGAGGCCAGTGGTTCAAAGGGAGGATCAATGAGTTTACCCAGAACCATATTCAGGTCCCATGCTGCCACAGGGAGGCCATGAGAGCAAGAGACCCCTCATGAAGCAATCAATGAGGGAATGAACTGACAGGGAACGCCCGTCAACAACATGATGGTAGGCTGACAGGGTGCTAAGAAGCCCTAGGAGATAGATGGTCCGGAAGAGCATACCCAGCCGATTCATGAAATTCAAGAATCTGATCCCCTACGAGCAGAGGAGGTAGGACCCCATGCGGCCCTGTTTGTTGATTTAGAACATCGCCAACTGATTGTCTGGGAGAAGAAGGACAACCTGATTTGCTATATAGTGCTAGAAGATCTGCAGGGAATTTATGATTGCTTAGAGCATGAAGAAGTTGATTTGGAGCTGGCTCTCTTCCTGGGACCAGAGACCACGAGGAACCAAACCCATTTCAATAGGCTCCCCAGCTGAGTTTGGAGGCATCTGTGCTGAGGATTTGTTGATGCAGGGGATCCAGAAAAGGGACCCACACCAGAAGATTGCCAGACCACTACCACATCAGGTGAGGGAGTGCGATAGGAGCAGGCAGTAGTGGATGGCAAAGGTATTCGTAGAAGAACAAGTTGCCATCCGGCAGATGTCCATCATGACCATGGATGCACCGAGGCCGCTTTGGCTCAGAGCCCATGTGCAGTGACTCGACGATACAGAGGGACGCCCGCCTTCGCCTTCGCATAAGCAAAAGCGAGGCAGTCCACCACCCAAACAAAGAGGGTGCACTTGGTGACTGCTTGTCCCTGTCTATTGGGATCGTAGGTCACGAAGAGCAGGTCAGACTTGCGATGAGTCTGGGTACGCTGCAAGTTGAAGGCGAGGGCCCGCTTGCAGTCGAGGGTATGGAGAGTCACCAATGCCTGATCGGCATGGGGCCTCGGGAAGAAGGTCGGGCGCACTATTTCTTGGATGCGATGAAAGACTAACACGACCTTGGGTAAGAACTTAGGATGCGTCTGGAGGACCACCCTGTTCCGATAAAACTGGTGTAAGGGGAGCCAGCCATGAGCGCCTAAAGCTCACTGACCTTGGGAATAAAAGCCCCGACCTCAAAGGTGGGGAGGGGCCTTCTCGACTGCCCGTTGGGCGAGGTGAGAGTGCAATTCCCACTGCAGCAAAGGCTGGTGTGTGGGGACTTGAGGAGGCACCGCCGGGGAGAAAGGGGGTGGGAGCCTGTCGAAGTGGAGGCGATAGCCCTCCCGGATGACCTGGAAGATCCAGGTGTCCGAGGTGAAAAGCACCCATGACGGGGAGAAGCTGGACAGGCGTCTCCCCACAGGCTGCCATATTGCCGGAGGGCGAGTGGCTATGCCACTGGCGTCAAAACCCCTTAGTAGGTTGTGGGGGAGCCGGCGTCTGGGCCTTTGGTTTCCGATGACCCTGGCCAGGCTTTCCCTGCGCAGGAGTAGTCGACGCGGAGGTAGCCAGTTACAGCAGATAGCCGCGGTACTGAAGGCCTTTCCTGGGGAAGAAGGGCTTCTTGGTAGGCTGCTTCTTCCGAGGTAGCATAGAGGTCTTGCAGGAGACAGGTCCTAGTGATGTATTCTGTCACGACCTCACTGCCTTCTTCTACATCAGCTTACCAAAAAGTTGCTCGCTGAGGCAGGGCACGTCCAGGAGCTTCTCCTGCACCCACTGCTCCAAATCCGAAGATTGGAGCCAAGCCTAGCGACAGGCTCCGATGCCCGCGGCCGCCACTCCAGCCGAAGTCTCAAAGCCATCATAGGAGGATCGAGAGAAATACTTGGAGCAATCAGCTACTGATTTCAACAGTGTATGGAACCTATTGAGGGGATCGCCCTCGAGGTCAGCAGAGAAGCCTCCAAGTTCTTTTGCCAAGTCGCAGAGGAACATACCCATATGTAATTTGTATGCCTGGATGCGACAGGAGAGCATGGAACCAAGGCATCAAGGGCTCTGGACTCTCGACCCGGTGGGACCGAGGAGTGGGAATTCGGGCTTTTCTGCTTCCTCATGGCGGATAACACCACCATCGTGGTGCATGGAAGTTGAGTCTTACAGAAGTCTGGCCCTCGCTGCACCTTGTACATTGTGTCAAGGCATTTGCTCACGATGGGGACCGAGGCCAGGGCCTCCCACATGAGGAGCAACAGCCGGGAGAGAATAAGCGGCACTGGCACAGTGAGAGATTCCCTGGGCGGGGCCTTGCACTGAAGAATATTGAGTTCTTCAGCACGAGAGTCTTCCTCGGTCTGGGTGACCAGGTTGAGGGCCCGAGCCATGTCCCGAATAAACACCAAAAAGGAGGTGACCTTGGGTGGTGAATGCTGCTGGAGACCAGGCAGCGAGGGATCCGACGGAAGATCCCGGTGGGTGCGGGTCTCCGGGGATGTGTCCCCACCGGATTCCCAGTCCGAGATATCGGTTGAGGGATCCGAGCCGGGCGGTTGACCCTGTCCGATAGCTGGTGGCCTGGAGTTGGAGGTCCTGGACGATCTCACCCCCGAAGAATGGGAGAACGAGTGAGACCGAAGTAGAGGACCCTCATGAGGCCCGTGGCTCTCATGGGTTTCCTGGATGGATTGGGGTGTCCCACGCGAGGGACCCAAGGTCTCTGGGCGCAAGTCAGCGAAGCTGCCCGTGAGCGCCTGCTGGGAAGCAATGAACGTAGAAATGCTTCATCCTAGCACCAGTATACGGGACTCCTACGTTGGCGTGGGGCCCTGGGATGCCGATACCGGGGTCACCGGATTGGGCATCAAGGAGGAGAGGGGGGTCCTCACCGGGACGGCCCTCAGGAGAAAGGGCACCTTTGCTGGAGGGCTCCGTTTCTCTGTGAGGTACCTTGTGGGGACGCTCCTTGTCCAACTCTCGGGAATGCTGAACGGGGCTAAGCAACCGGGCACGGGAGTGCTCGCGCTTGTCAGGGGTCCCAGACAGCAACTTCAAGGCCTTCTTCTTTTTGCGCCGTTCCACTTTGGGGGATCCCTGGTCCGAATGCCGCCTGGAATGCGGTGCCACAAGCAGAGAACCCACCGGAGGGGAGACGACCGAGGGTGCCACCGGGGACTCTGAGGCAGCCTTTTGAAAAATGTCTTAGGACTTCTGCTTACAGCTGAGCAGGGCCTTAGAGAACATTTTCTTACAGAGCGAACAGAGCTCTGGGTCATGGTCGGCTCCCAGACACCTTAGACAGCAGTCATGAGTGTCCGTAAGCGACATGTTCCTAGAGCATCTGTCGCATTTTTTAAATCTCTTCGCCATGGGGACAAAAACGGCCCCTGCGAGGTCAAAGACCCATGCGGCTAGCGGTTGGAAAGAAAAAAGGGCACGAAGCTCGGGATGAGTACATTTTGAAAAGGTATCACCGCAAGCTCCAAAAGAGAGCAAGGGGAGGACGGGTAGAGGACCGGTGCAACCGGAAAAAAGCGATACAGCCTGTTAAGGCAAGGAAATGAAAACATTTTCTGAGGGACGAGGACGTGCGCCCAAAGGGCTCCACGGAAAAAGGGAGACTGAGTGAGATGGCACCCTTGGGCGGGAAGAGGACCACGCATGCGTGGTAGCAATCCCAAAGGCTTTCTTTGAAAGCTGGGGAATTGCTCCGTGTGGGCTCCGTCGGTGCCGTCACCCAGAAGTGAGGACTGACTTCCTCCTTGTTCCTGGAGAAAGTGGGAAGTGGTACAGTCTACTAGATCGATTGTTTACAGCAGGAGAAAGACTAGGGGACATTCAATGAAGCTACAGTGTAACCCAATTAAGATTAATAAGAGAAACATTTTTTCCCTCAATGCGTAATCAAACTAATTCGTTACCGGAGAATGTAGTAACAGCTTTTAGTGTAGCTGGGTTTAAAAAAAGACTTGGTCAATAAGGTTCATAAACCATTTTTAAAGAGGACCCAGGAAATCCACTGCTAGCCCCAATACCAGCATTGTGGAACCTGTGTGTCTTTTTGGGAAACTGCTAGGTACTTGTGAACTGGAATGGCCACTGTTGGAAATAGGATACTGGGCTTGATGGACCTTGGTCTGACCCAGTATGGCATACCTTATGCTCTTATGATACCCTTTAAGTATTGAAAAGTCAGTATCGTATATCCCCTGACCCTCTCCTATATATTTAGGTCTTCAAGTCTCTTCTCATATGTCTTCTTGCGCAGGCTCCAAATAATTTTGGTTGTCTTCCTCTGAACCGTTTCAAGTTTCTTTATGTTCTTTGTGAGATATGGTCTCCAAAACTGAACATAAAACTTTTAAGTGAGGCTTCTCAATGACGTACAGGGGCATTAATACATCCTCCTTTCTGCTGATTATTCCTTCTCTGTATGTAGTCCAGCATCCTTCTGGCTTTGGCTACCACCTAATCGCACTGTTTCACCACCTTGAGAACATCAGAGACTAGTACTCCAAGGTCCCTCTCCTGATCAGTGCACACCAACCTCTCTCCCTCTACTGCATACATTTCCATTGGATTTCTGTATACCAAGTCATGACTCTGCACTTCTTCACATTAAATCCTAACTGCCAAGCATTAGACAATTTTCCAGTGCTTTTACTTCCTTCCTTATGTTGTAGACTCCTTCAGAAATGTCCACTCTGTTGTAAATTTTTGTTGTCATCTGTAAAAAAGGCAGACTTTTCCATTCAGTCCTTCCGCAACATCACTTACAAACACATGGAAGAGTATTGGTCCCACGACCAATCCCTGAAGCACGCCACTACACATCTTCCTTTCTTCTGAGTGAGTTTCATTTACTACCACCTTCTGTCATCTGTCAGTCAACCAATTTCTAATCCAGTTAAGCACCTTGGAACCTTATCCCAAGACTGCTCAGTTTATTGATAAGCAGTCTATGAGGAACAGTATCAAAGGCTTAGCTGAAATAGTGTGGTTACTCACCTGTAGCAGGTATTCTCTGTGAATAGCAGTTAAGAGTAGTTACTCACCTGTAACAGATGTTCTCCAGGAGCAGCAGGAATCAGTCCTCACATATGGGTGATGTCAGCGCCGACGGAGCCCCCATGTGGAGCATTTCCCCAGCTTTCAAAGAAAGCCTTTGGGAATGCAGCGCACATGTGTGGTCCCCTTCCTGCCCAAGGGTGCCATCTTGCTCAGTCTGATGACATAGCTAAAAGACAGCAGAAAAAACAAAATAAATGATATGACTGCAACTCCCAGGGGGGGAGGGAGGGTTGTGAGGACTGATTCCTGCTGCTCCTGGAGAACACCTGTTACAGGTGAGTAACTACTCTTTCTCCAGGACCAAGCAGGAAGTCAGTCCTCACATATGGGACTCCCCAGCTTCAGACTACCGGGGACCCAAAACTGAACAATGAGCTCCCTCTAGAGCCCCAGCATGCGTGATAGAATCTTCTCTGAGAACGCCCCCGTACGGTAGCCCAACACCAGGGCCGGAGGGGCAGGAGTTGCCTATACCTCAAAGAGATTACGGAGTACCGCCTGTCCGAAAGCACTGTCCCTGCGGGACTCCCTCTCGAGGAAGCAGTGGGCCGCAAAAGTCTGGCTTGAAGACCAAGTAGTGGCCTGGCAGATGTCTGCCAACGGAACAGAGTGGAGATGAGCTACTGACGCAGCCTTCGCCCTGACAGGGTGGGCTGTGACTCGACCTTGCAAGGAGAGGCCGGCTGCCCTGTACGCCCAGGCGATACAGTCTGCCACCCAGATGGACAACGTACGCTTGGAGACAGGTAACCCCAGCTTATTAGGGTCAAAAGATACGAAGAGCTGAACAGCCCTTCGATGTCCCTGCGTACGGTCAAGGTAGAAGGATAATGCCCTCCTACAGTCCAGGGTATGCAAGACCATCTCAGCCCGGCTGGCATGCGGCCTGGGAAAGAAAGTCGGAAGAACCACCTCCTGATTGAGATGGAAGGAGGAGACAACCTTAGGAAGGAACTTTGGGTGAGTCCGTAAGACCACCCTGTTCCTATAGAACCTTGTGTATGGTGGCTCTAAGACCAGAGCTTGCAGCTCACTGACTTGCCTGGCTGAGGTAAGAGCTACCAAAAACAACGCCTTCCAGGAAAGAAAGCGTAAAGGATAAGTAGCCCTTAGGCTGAAATGGTGGGCAAGTAAGTTCTTGCAAGACCACATTCAAATCCCACTCAGGTGCTGGTGGACGAATCGGAGGCTTGAGCAAAAGGAGGCCTCTGATGAAGCGGGTCACTAAAGGGTGGCCTGACAGAGACTGACCTTCCACCGGTGAGTGGTGCGCTGACAGAGCACTGAGGTGGACCCGAACAGAGTTGGATTTAAGGCCCAGGTAAGACAGGTGAAGTAAATATTGCAGCACCACTGGCACCAGGCATGAAAACGGATCCTGCTTGTGCTGAGCACACCAGGTGGAGAACCTACACCACTTGAGGGCATAAGAATTTCTAGTGGAGTGCCTCCTAGAGGCCAAGACCATCTCCTCCAGTTCCCTAGGTATCAGTAAGGGAGCTAGAACTACCCTTTCAGCATACAGGCCATCAAATTGAGGGACTGGAGGTTGGGGTGCAAGAAAGATCCCTGACCAATGTTCCCTCTAATTTTCTGTAGGCTGTGTGCGCATAAAATATCAGCTGTGCAGCTTTTGAAGGAAGGTTAAATTTTTGTGCGCCACATAACGACACTCGGAGTTATATACTTTAAAATTTGACTACACGTCAGAATACAGTATGTACACCACATTAATTTTAATCAAATTAAATGAAAATAGACGATTACTAAATGAAGCGGAAAATTTCTAGTAATTACAATCACTACTTTTAAATTTTAAGACGTCTGTATTGTTTTCTATCAGAATCAGAACTGTAATTTTTGTGCGCTCTGTTGTAAAGTATGTGCGCTCGCTCGACAAGGTGTGTGCGCGCGCACACGCGCACAGCTTAGAGGGAACAGTGTCCCTGACCCTGAGATAGGAGATCGGGTTGCACCCCCAGAGGGAGTGGAGTGTCCACAGCCAACTGCAGAAGGAGTGGAAACCACGGTTGCCTCGGCCATCTGGGGGCTACCAGGATCACCGAGGCCTTCTCCCGAAGCACCTTGAAAAGGATCTGGGCCTCTAGAGGCGTGGGAAGAAACGCATACAGTAGGCCTGTAGACCAAGAGATTAGAAATGCATCTGCTGCTATTCTCAGAGGATGTGGTTGTCTGGAGCAGAACCTGGGCAGTTGACGGTTGAGTGGACTGGCAAAGAGATCGATGGTTGGAAGACCACACCTTAGTGAGATCTGCTGGACCACCAGAGGATTCAACTGCCATTTGTGTGGCTGCAGAATCCTGCTCAACCTGTCTGCCAGGTAATTCTCTTGGCCGGGCAGATAAACCGCCTTGATAAATATGCCCTGTTGGACTGCCCATGAGCACAGGGCTTGAGCCTCCTGACACAGAAGTCGAGATCCTGTGCCTCCTTGTTTGTTCACATAGAACATGGAGACTTGATTGTGTCTGAACCAGAACAGACTGGTGAGAGAGAGCATGAGAGAAAGCTTGGAGAGCCAAGCGGATAGCTCTGAGCTCCAAGAGGTTGATCTGCTGTGTGGACTCCCAAGGAGACCAGAGGCCTTGGGTGCATGCTCCCTGGCAATGTGCACCCCAACCCCGAAGAGAAGCATCTATTGTCAGTACTTGTGTTTGTGGTGGTGGCTGAAAAGGCACTCCGAGCACTAGATTCGGGAGATGCAGCCACCATTGCAGGGAGGCCACCAGCGGTTTGGACACCCTTACTTTGTCACTCAAGTGTCCTGTGGCTTGTAGCCACTGAGTTCTGAGGCCCCACTGAGCAGGCCTCATGTGCAGACGGGCATTTGGAGTAACATGGACAGTGGATGCCATGTGGCCCAATAGTCTCAGGAATTGCCTGGCGGAAACCAGGGAATTACTGTGGAACTGTCTGGCCAAGTCCATCAGTTGGTGGGCCCTGTCTACAGGCAGATAAGCCTTCACCTGAAGGGTATCCAGTCTTGCTCCTATGAACTCTGTGTTCTGTGAGGGGTGCAAAGTGGACTTTGTGAAGTTTATGACAAAACCCAGATGCTGTAGAAGGCAGACAGTGCGGAGGATGGCCTGTCTGGTTTCTTGTGGAAACTGACCCCTGATGAGCCAGTCGTCCAGGTATGGAAAGACAAATACGCCCTGGACTCTGAGATAGGCCGCTACCACCACCAGGCATTTGGTGAAAACCCTGGGTGCGGAGGTTAGGCCAAAGGGAAGTACTCTGTACTGAAAATGATTTCCTCCCACTACAAATCTGACGTTTCTACTTTTAAAAGCCTGTTCAGAAACTCTCCAGAGCCAGTTGAAGTTTTAAAGGAAAACCTAGCACTTACTTTTAAAGATAAGTGGGGGAAGGGTTTTATTAGCACACCGAACTGTGGTGATGACAAAAGCAGCCTTGCTAATTACCATGAGATAGACATCTTAAGCCAATGTTTACCTGAAGCAGGAGAAAGACTTCAGCTTAGCAAAGGGAAAACGCAGGCTGAATTACTTCTAACAGAGTTCAGGGAATTCCTAGAAAGAAAGGCAGTTTCTCCTTCTAATTCAGCACAGCATGCAAACAGCTGTGAAAAGGAGATGCCCTTAGATGTTTCCCTGCCTTCCACAGAGCAAGAAATAGCAATGGATTGCACAAGGACATTAATTAAAGTGCTTTAAAAGTTATATGAAAGAAATATAACAGAAGTTACCTTACTTGTTATCATGCTGAGAAAACTTATGAAAGTTGAATAAGTTAAAGCATTTTTCTGGATATAAGAAGCTTTGCTGTTGAACCAGACTTTTTAGTTTCACTTCATGAAAGAGTCACATGACAATTTGAATGTGAATCCAGAAGCTAATGGACACTTAGCCCAGCATTGCAAACCCTGTATATTTTGGTTTTCTCACTCTTGTTTTTGTGCTATAAAACTTCTTAGCGTCTGTTTGCACTGAACTGCAAAGCGGGAAATAAACCTCATAAAAAGAAATTTCTTTGCCTGCCTTTAACTACTTGAGCACACAACTACAATCTCAACCCCTTCAGGAGGCTCAGGACTACATCACCCAGAATCCCTAGGGTCTCATCGTAGTACCTTACCCCTGAAGGGCACCAAAGGCCACCTCCTCCTGGAAACTCTCAAGGTCCAGGTAGTGGGTCGGTGGCAGATGAAAAGGTGAGACCACTTTAGGCATAAAGTGTGGATTGGTCCTAAGGACTACCTTATCATGATGGAACCTTGTATAAGGTGGATTAGCCACTAGGGCCTGCAGTTCACTGATGCGGCGAGCTGAGGTGACTGCAATGAGGAAAATAAACCTCCAGGAAAGAAATTTCAAGGAGGTGGTGGCTAAGGGTTCAAAAAGTGGCTTCATAAGCTGACCAAGAACCAGATTTAAGTCCCATGCCACCGGAGGAGGTCTAATGGGAGGTTTAGTTAAAAGGCCTCTCATGAATCTTGCAATAAGAGGATGAGAGGAAATAGGCTGTCCATTGATAGGCTTAAGGGATGCTGCAATAGCACTCAAATGGACCCTTACTGAATTTGTCTTAAGGCCTGCATTGGAGAGATGCAGGAGATATTCCAATAGAGAATTCAAAGGTAGTGCTAGAGGGTCAAGACCCTTCTCAGTACACCAAATGGAAAACCTTTTCCATTTAAAAGCATAGGAACGTCTAGTAGAAGGTTTTCTGGAAGCATGGAGGATATCCTTCACTTACTGAGAAAGATTCCAACCTTGAAGGTCTAGGCCTTCAGTAACCAAGCTCTGAGGTGAAGGGACTTGGGGTTTGGGTGCCACAAAGTCCCCTCCTCCTGGGACAGAAGGTCTGGAGCAGCTCCCAAGTCCAGGGAGGGGGCTTGAGAGAGATGCAGTAAAGGGTACGACACTTGGCATGGCCAGCGTGGAGCTATGAGGATCATAGATCCATGATCCCTCTGGAGCTTGAACAGAGTCTTGGGAATCAAGGGAATGGGTGGAAAGGCATACAGGAAGCCTTGACCCCAGTGAAGGAGGAAGGCATCCTTGGCCTGAATTCCCTGACACGGAATTCTGGAACAGAACCGGGAAGTTTGGCATTCCACGGACTTGCAAAGAGGTCTATGTCCGGGGTTCCCCATTCTTGGAAGATTCTGAGTACCTGGTCCATGTGCAGGGACCATTCGTGTGGAAGCAGAACTCGACTGAGTCTGTCTGCCCAAGAGTTTTGGATTCCTGGGAGGTATACGGCCAGGAGATGGATTTGATGCTCTCTGGCGAAGGCCCACAATCTTAAAGTTTCGTTGCAAAGCGACAGAGAGCCAGTTCCTCCTTGCTTGTTTATGTAAAACATGGCTACTTGATTGTTCGTATGAATGAGGACTGTCTTGTAGTTGAGCAGGGTATGAAAGACCTTGAGAGCTAGAAAAACTGCTCGAAGCTCCAAGTGGTTGATATGAAGAGAGGTCTCCTGTGGAGACCAAGTGCCCTGAGTGGAGAGGTCTTGCAGATGAGCTCCCCAACCTGTTTGGGAGGCATCTGTTGTGAGGGTTGCCTGGGGCAACAACTGTTGGAAGGGAGACCTTAGCTACAGATTTTGGGTGGACATCCACCACTGGAGAAACCAAAAGAGATGTTTGGAGGTTGCTATTTGGTCTGAAAGTCCATTGAGCTGCTCTCATGTGAAGGCGAGCATAGGGTACCACATGCACTGTGGATGCCATGTGGCCTAGCAGTTGTAGCATCTCCCGGGCAGTTAAGTGGTTCTTTGACTGAATTTGCGAGGCTAACTGCACCAGGCGTTGGCAACGGGCCTGAGGAAGATAGGCCCTTGCTGTGGTAGTATCCAACCAGGCCCCTATGAACTCTAGGGACTGAGTAGGGGTGAGCTGGGACTTTGGGAGGTTTACCACAAGTCCCAGATACTGCAGAACGTGCCTTGTGCAGTCCAGGGAAGTCTGGGCCTCTGACTGAGATGGAGCTCGGATGAGCCAGTCGTCCAGGTATGGGAATACAAATATTCCCAGAGTGCGTAGAAATGCAGCTACTGCTGCCATGCATTTGGTGAACACTCTTGGAGCAGAGGCCAGACCGAAAGGAAGCACCCTGTATTGGTAATGCTTTCCCTGGAAAAGAAAACGGAGGAACCTTCTGTGAGATGGATGGATGAGGACATGTGTGTACGCATCCTTGAGATCTAGAGAACAAAGCCAATCCTGACTCTGAAGGTATGGAAGGAGAGTGCCCGGAGAAAGCATCTTGAATTTCTCCTTGTATAGAAATTTGTTCAATTCCCTGAGATCTAATATGGGTCTGTAGCCCCCTGTTTTGTTTGGGATCAGAAAATAGGGGGAGTAAAACCCTGACCCTTGTTGAAGAAGAGGTACTTCTTCTATTGCCCCTTGGGCAAGAAGGGTAGCCACCTCCTGACCTAGAAGGTCGAGAAGAGATGTTGGAGAATTGAAGTGTCTCACCATGGTGTGAGGAGGAAGGTTTGAGAAATGAAGTTTGTAGCCCTCCCTTATGATGGAGAGGGTCCACTGCTCTGCTGTAATTTGCTCCCATCTGGGAGCAAAATGAGCTAACCTTCCTGGAATGGTGAGAGGCTCTGGCTGTTTTAGAGCCAGAAAGGCTACGTTCTCTAGCAGCAAGTCAAAAACCCTGAGGAGGTTGGGTCTGCTGAGTTGCAGCAGCCCCTGTAGGCTTAAGCCTGGCCTGTTTAGGTTGCTGACGCTTAGCAGCAAAGCGACCTGTAGATGATTGTTGGCCAGAAGCAGAAGGGAATCTGCCTTTTTTGAAAAAAGACTTCTTGAAAGGTTTTTTCTTGGTAGGAATGGAGGTAGACTTTGAAAGTCTATCCAGAGCAGAATTTTCTGCATCCATTTGAGTGGCTTTTATTTGCCATTCTTTGCCAAACAGGTTTTCACCTGTACAGGGAAGATTTCCTAAGCCATCCTGGACCCAAGATTCTAGATCAGAAGCCTGGAGCCAAGCAATTCTGCGAGCAGCTATGGCAATGGCCGAAGCTCTGCTGGCACCCTCAAAGGAGTCAAAAGCTGCACGGTTGGAAAACTTTGAAATATCTTGAGTATGCTTAAGCCAAACAAGGAATTCTTCCCTTTTATCCTCTGGAAGAAAAGGGAGGAAAGTGTGCAGTTTATCTGCAACTTCTTTCAGAAACATACCCATATAAAGACTATAGGAGTTGATTCTGGCAATGAGCATACTGGCTTGGAAGATTTTCCTATCAAAAGCATCCAAGGTCCTGCATTCTCTTCCTGGAGGAGCAGAGGAATGTCTTTTTGCACTCTTTATCCTTTTCATAGCTGACTGCACCACAATAGAATGGTGAGGAAGCTGTGTTTTATGAAAACCAGGACAAGGAGGGACACAGTACATAGTGTCCAATCTACGAGAATGAGGAGAGATAGTGAGAGGAGTCTCCCATAAGTCAATCATGTGATCATAAAGAATCTCATGAATTGGCAAGGTGACTGCCTCCTTAGGAGCCTTAGAATAACCTAAAATATCCAATTTTTTAGCTCTAGGCTCTGATTCAGAGGTTACTGAAATAGAAATTCCTTTAGCCACTTCTCTTATGAAGTCTTGAAAGGACAAGTCTTCTGGAGGAGACATTCTCCTTTTTGGAGAAGAAGGCTCTTCAGGAAGGGCTACGAATACTTCAGCAGACTCCTCCGATGTATCAGAATCTTCAGAGGAATCAAAGTATCGCCTGTCAGGATGCTCTTCTAAAGCTCGATACGCGTATCGAGCGCTATCGACATCGGGCGTCGTCGGTACCGAGCATCCCTGGACAGGGAACCGCTGCAGTCGGCATCCTGGTCGATGTCGATGCCGGTACCGGCGCTGGTGCCGGTACTGGAGCTGATACCGACAACGGAGTTTGTTGTGGTATGTGATAAGGAAGCTTATCATAGCTCAGGTAGGAGCTATAGAAAAGATGATGTGACTCTGAACAAGCAACCTGTCAGTTCTGGTAGAAGCAAGAAAACAGAGTTTTCACATAAAAGACTACCAGTCCCAGAATGCACCAGGTTTCCAGCAGCCATGAGAGGGGCTGAAGTGAGAGAATGTGTGTGCAATCAAGAGAGCTATGAGGTAATCCTTAAGCACTCATCTCAAAGGGCAGGGCCTGATTCAAGACAGCTGCGCTGTGTTAGGGAGCAGCACACATTAGGAAAGAATAAGAATAGAGCTTATTCTTCAGATAACAGTTTCAGCAACAGTTTGAAGAACAGCTTCAGCAAAAGCCACGCGGATAGAGAGAGAAGGAAACTCTCTGGAAGGAAGAGAAGAAAGGCCATTGGAAGGTCTGGGAGATTCCAAGGCAGTACTCATACTGGGAGGTATTCCAAAAGCCAGCAGAGTCCATTGGACTGGATTCAGCCAGAGGAATGGAGTGGCAGAGATAGGAATCACCAGTGGCTACCTGGAAGAGAGAAGACTGCATGTGGAAGGGACTTTCAGACCAAGGCCAGAAGGTATGGGAGAGAAGATCCAGTGTCCAGGGATCAAGATTGGAAGGCTGGACATCAGAATTGGATTACATATTGGCCAGGCTATACAGAGAGGAATAATGATAGCAGGAGAGGCTCAGGTATGAACACTGATCCAGACCCTATCTATAATAGAGAGTGGCAGCAAGGGAATGAGCATTCTCATGATAGTGCCTTAATGAAAGACTCGTCTGTGCCAATGTAGGATAGTGACCATATGCTGATTGATACAGCAGATGAAAATACGGTTTATATGGACTGTTCTCTATCTAAATGCTATTACTAGTTTTCTCTGAGCAAACACATCAGCCATCACAAAGAAACCTAACTTTGTTCTTTATTTCCACTGCAAACAGCTCTTAAAGCAGGATTTGGGCTCACACAGTTGCAGCCAGCCAGCTAAAGGCTTTCAGCTGGTCCATTGAAAGTAATTAGGGCTGCACCTGATTGTGTGTGTGAGCAAGGGAGAATCACTGCTGAGATCTGCGTGGAAAATAAGCAGAAGTTAACCTAACCAGCAAAGTTTATTGTTTTCCTTGTGCCTTTGTATTTGGTAATTATTTGCTAAGAAAACATTAGCTAATTGCCTGACAAGCTGAAGGTTGTTTTCTGGTTTACTTTGTGACTTTTTGTTATCCATTTAAACACTGCAAGCAAGTAACCTCATTTATAGTGCTATCAAGCATACATGTGCTGGGTGAATTAAACCCCATCAATAAAAGAAGTATTTTATTGATCTTACCACTTGGTTTCACAACTCAAATTATTGTCATCAGCTGTGTTTGGGAGTGAATGAACTACAATACCCACAATACTTTGCAAGAATCATATGAATATATGCATCGTCAAGATTGTGTAAGTTCTCACCCTAGGCAGCCGTCTGACAGGTATCAGCGGCGTCGCAGCTTGAATAAAGGCTGTGATAGCCTGCTGCATGGATAGAACATTCTGATCCATCGACGCCATGAATGCCTGGAATTCGGTACTGGACGGTTGCGCCGGTACCCTAGAGCAGTGCTCCCCAACCTTTTCATCGCCGCGGACCGGTAAACGTTTGATCATTTTTCCGTGGCCCGCTTGTTTTAATTTAATAATTTTAATTTAATTGTATTTAAACATGCCTTCAAAATAAAATACAGCTACACCAAAAAATGAAGATAAAGTGATTTATTTTATTTAACTCACTAGAATTCCAAATCAATGAGAACCCTGAGCTTGTTTCTTTGCAACGAAACGGTTCCATCTGGGGGTAATAGGAGACAATGACTGTCCATTTGTCCTTTCTTCTCTCTTCTAGTTTTTTTTCCATTCTCTCTCTCTACATCTGCTTTAACATACTAATCTTTCTCCTTTTGCTCTTTCCTCATTCCTATTTCATCCACACAAATTTTACCCCTCCATCATCAATCCCCCCTTACTCTCCCAATACTCAGCCAATTGTAGATTTTTCATCCCTCCCACACAAAATATTTTTCCCCTCTCCATTTTACTCTCCCAGCCCATCCCATTCTAATCCTCCCCCAACATCAGCTCCCTTCTAGTTCCAGTCTCACCCAGCTTCCATTCCCTTCTAGTCCCTGCATCAGTCCATTTCCAGTCCTAGCCACCCATCAGCCCATTTCCAGTCCTAGCTCCCCCATCCATTTCCAGTCCGAGTCCCTTCATCAGCTCATTTCCAATCCTAGCCCCCCATCAGACCATTTCTAGTCATTTCCTAGCCCCACCATCAGCCCATGTCAAATCCTAGCTCCCCCTCCACTCAGCCCAATTCCAGTCCAAGCCCCCCCATGAGCCTACTTCCAGTTCTCAGCATCCTTGTGCCCAAAAATCACCATATCACTGTCCGACAGCTCCACCCGCATGCCACGATGGACACGGACATCATTAACGTAAGTGCCATGAGTGCTGCAGTCCACAATGTAAACTCTCCAGTCTCCACTGCCACCTTCCTCTCTCCCCGCATGTATCTCTGCATGGACCTGGGAGATCAGATCTGGGTTTCTCTCAGACACTAGCGCCACATCACAGATATCAGAGCGCCGTCCCAAGCGAAAGACACAGCATGGTGTCTCTGGCCGGAAAGTGTACAGATCTTGGGAGACTGGGCTTGTTGAGCCAGGGGATCCCACCAACCCCATCCTGAGGAGCTGGAAGCAGGGCTGCACCTCTGACAACATGGCATACAAGGGTCTCAGGAGCCAGACACTCCTGCGCTCCTCCCAAATTATTTCAAAATCTCTCTTCCACTTATGTTTACAAATATCACTACACTAACATTGCTGGGGAAATTTGTTTTTCCTTTATGGTGGATTTAGCTCATGCCTTTCCAGAAATAGTTCAATGCAAAGTAAGCTAGATATTTAAGAAATGAGGAAAACAACCTGATCAGGAGTTTGTTAAACACACCATCATTCTTAGCAAGCAATAGCCGGGGCACTCTTTCTATTGGCTCCTATATAGCCCAGCTACATCCTGTGGATAAAATTACCTGAGATACCATTTTACCTGCTCCACATTACAAAATATTATTATAAATCTGTATATATAAAATTACATACATTTATATATGTGTATCTGTATGTAACAAATTACATAAGACCATTCTAAGTCTCATTTGTTTCCCCAGATGTGCGTGTGTTGCAAAGTAAAGTGCCCCTTTTCCCTTCAGGCCCAGGCCGACCCCCAAAAGACGGCTCCTTTGACTAGATTTTGGTCCTTTTCAAACCTGAAAAACCAAGTCAGGACTAGGAGGGGGTACCAATCTTACACTTCAGCAAACTCCTGCGCCTAACTTCCAGCGTAAAACACACCTAACCGGGACACGTGGGTCCCCCATGCACCTACGCCCAGAGAACCCCTGGAGGAGGGGCAATTCCCAAGGAAGTATGGATTGCTAATTTGGGAAGATGTGAAAAGGGAAGTCTGACCCCTTTTATTACCACTCACATAAACGGATTAAACCGCAGAATGGGCCGCTCCCCTTCTCCCCCTTTCCTGTCCTACAGAGAAGTTGAGGGGGCAGAGCGTGCGCTGTCTGTGCGCGAGCTGCATGAGCAGACGTGCGCGCGCGCGCAGCGGCTCCTCCTCCCACCTGCCGCTTTCTATAACTGTCGCAAGACGCTCGTTGGGAAGCAGGAAGACTGTAGCTTCCAGGGTGGCTCTTGAGCGCGCGCACTCATTACGTCCAATCAGGAGGCGGGAGGACCCACAGTGAAATTATTTAAAGTTCCTCGGGCGGCCCGGTACCGTTTGATCCACGGACTGGTACCGGTCCGCGGCCCTGGGGTTGGGGAACACTGCCCTAGAGCATTCTAACAGGTGATCGGTCGAGGCCGTGCCATCGATGTCAACCTGTAACCCCATAGGTAGAGCTTTGGAAGCCGGAGCTTCCCACCGGGGCTGTTTTGCCGGTGCAGGATCCTCGAGGGCAAGCCCGGAGGCATCTCGATGCTTGGAAGGAGATCTACCCTTCGAGGACCGGCTGGATTTATGTTTGGTTACCTGAGATCCATGGGAGGAAGAAGCAGCCCTGGAAGACGTCGATGCCACTGAAGCTGCATCAGAGGGAAACAGCACATGGAGCTTGGCTGCTCGGTTCTGTAAACCTCGTTTAGACATCAAAGAGCAGGACGAACAATCCGAAAGAGTGTTCAGGACCCAAACATTTAAGACACCATTCATGGGTGTCGGTAACAGAAATAGTACCAGTGCACTTAGTGCATTTTTTAAACCCGGAGGCTGGTTTTTCAATGAGGAAAAATTCTTTGTGAGGCCTAAGGCCCAAAAGAAGAAAACACACTAAGTGAGGGAAAAATATGTTCTTTTTTTTTTTTTTATAAGAAAGAAAAACCGGCGGTACCGGTCCAAGTAGGGGGAGGCAGACGCGCGACCAAAGAAATAAAATAAAGAACTTCTTCAGCGGTGACAGGAACACGACCTGCTGGCTCCGCGGCAAAGAAGAACTGGGGAGAGGCGGTTAGGAAAGGCGGGAAGGCAGCGCGCAGGCGCTGTGGGATGCTCCCAAAAGCTTTCCATTTTTGGGAAGCTGGGGAGCGTTCCCGCGCAGGCTCCGTCGGTACCGACGTACCCATATGTGAAGACTCATTCCTGCTTGTTCCTGGAGATCAGGTGTTCTCCAGGAGCAGCAGGAATCAGTCCTCACATATGGGTGACGTCGGTACCGACGGAGTCCCAGGGCAGAGCATTTCCTCAGCTTTCATAGAAAGCGTTTGGGAATGCAGCGCGCATGCGCAGTCCCCTTCCCACCCAAGGGTGCCATCTTGCTCAGTCTGATCACATAGCTAAAAGACAGCAAAAATAGCAAAAATAAATCATAGGACTGCAACTCCAAGGGGAGGAGGGAGGGTTGTGAGGATTGATTCCTGCTGCTCCTGGAGAACACCTGTTACAGGTGAGTAACTACTCTTTCTCCAGGACCAAGCAGGAAGTCAGTCCTCACATATGGAACTCCCTAGCTCAGGGCTACCAGAGGCCCCAAACTGAAAAATTGAGCTCCCTCTAGAGCCTCAGCATGCAAGAACAGAATCTTCTCTGATAACGCCCCCGAAAGGTAGCCCAACACCAGGGCCGGAGGGTAGGAGTTGCCTAGACCCCAAAGAGATTATGGAGTACCGCTTGCAAGAAAGCACTGTCCCTGCGGGACTCCCTCTCAAGGCAGTAGTGGGCCGCAAAAGTCTGGCTTGAAGACCAAGTAGCGGCCCGGCAGATGTCTGCCAACGGAACAGAGCGGAGATGAGCCACTGACGCAGAGCGGAGATGAGCCACTGACGCAGAGCGGAGATGAGCCACTGACGCAGCCTTTGCCCTGACACGGCGAGCCGTAACTCGACCCTGCAACGAGAGGCCGGCTGCCCTGTAAGCCCAAGCAATGCAGTCAGCTACCCATATGGACAAAGTACGCTTGGAGACAGCCAATCCCAACTTATTGGGGTCATAAGAGACAAAGAGCTGAACCGCCCCCCGGTGCTCCCGCGTACTGTCAAGGTAGGACAACGCCCTCCTACAGTCCAGGGTATGCAAGACCATTTCCGCCCGGCTAGCATGAGGCCCAGGAAAGAAAGTCGGAAGAACCACATCCTGATTGAGGTGGAAGGAGGAGACAACCTTTGGAAGGAACTTAGGGTGAGTCCGTAAGACCGGCCTCCCCCAAACCCAATTGCAAAGACTACAATTAGTCCACCACACAGCTGCACATATTCTCACTCATGCTTCCCGTTTCGATCACATCACCCCTATCTTGATTCACCTCCACTGGCTCCCTGTGGCTTACCGTATACATATGTTCACAAAACCATCCACACCGGCATTCCCCTCTACCTCGCCAATCTAATACATCTCCACTCGTCTCACTGCTCCCTTAGATCGGTCCACTTGAATCGCATGTCCCTCCCCTCCCCGTCACAGGCCCACTTTGAGTCCACCCGCTCCTCAGCATTTTTCTTTCTGGGCCCGCGCCTCTGGAACTCGCTCCCCACTACCCTACGCCTAGAACCCTCCTACAAAACTTTTAAGGTTAGGCTGAAGACTCACCTTTTTTGCACCGCCTTTAACCTTTCCCCGCCTCCTGCTCCCCTCTCCCCCCCATCCCGCTGATCCTGTATGTCTATAACATTTTACTTTGTCGCCCTCATTGTTTACCTGTCACTTTACTCTCTCTCCTCTCTTTCCTGTTTCTTCATTATTTTGGCGTTCCTTTTCTTTTTCAGCAGCTTATCTATTTTGTTATTGTACACCGCTCTGATGCCACTGGTAAAGTGCGGTATATTAAATGTGTCAATAAAGATAAAGATAAAGACCACCCTGTTCCTATAGAACCTAGTATAAGGTGCTTCTGATACTAGGGCCTGAAGCTCACTCACTCACCTTGCTGAGGTAAGAGCTACCAGAAATAGCGTTTTCCAGGACAGAAAACGCAGAGGGCATGTAGCCATAGGTTCAAATGGTGGGCAAGAAAGCCGTTGCAAGACCACATTTAAATCCCATTCAGTGGCAGGTGGACGCACTGGAGGCTTAAGCAAAAGCAGGCCTCTGAGGAAGCGAGCCACCAAAGGATGGCTGGAAAGAGACTGACTCTCCACCTGTGAGTGGTGTGCTGAAAGAGCACTAAGATGAACTCTAACAGAATTGGACTTAAGGTCTAGGTTGGACAGGTGAAGCAAATACTGCAGCACCACTGGTACCAGGCATGAGAAGGGATTCTCGTTGTGTTGAGTACACCAGGTAGAGAATCTACGCCACTTAAGGGTATAAGACTTTCTGGTGGACTGTCTCCTAGAGGCCAAGACTACGTCCTCCACTTCCCTAGGCAGTAGTAAAGGCGCTAGGACTACCCTTTCAGCAGCCAGGCCATCAAAATTGAGGGACTGGAGATTGGGGTGCAAGAGGGACCCCTGCTCCTGAGACAGGAGATCGGGTTGCATCCCCAGAGGAAGAGGAGTGTCCACCGCCAGTTGCAATAGTAGTGGGAACCAGGGTTGCTTTGGCCACCTGGGGGCCACCAGAATCACTGAGGCCTTGTCTCGGATCACCTTGAATAGTGTCTTGGACACTAGAGGCGTGGGAGGAAAGGCATATAGTAGGCCTGTAGACCATGGAACGAGAAACGCATCCGCTGCTACTCTGAGAGGATGCGGTTGTATGGAACAGAAGCTGGGTAGCTGACGGTTCAGAGGACTGGCAAAGAGATCTATGGTTGGAAAACCCCATCTCAGGAAGACCTGTTGAACCACTAAAGGGTTCAACTGCCATTCGTGCGGCTGCAGGATCCTGCTCAATCTGTCCGCCAGGTAATTCTCCTGACCTGGAAGGTAGACTGCTTTGAGAAGAATGCCATGATTGACTGCCCAGGAGCACAGTTTCTGCGATTCCTGATAGAGAAGGCGGGACCCTGTGCCCCCTTGTTTGTTCACATAGAACATAGCCACTAGATTCTCCGTCTGAACCAAAACGGACTGGTGAGAGATGAGATGAGAGAAAGTTCTCAGGGCTAAGCGGATAGCTCTCAGTTCTAAGAGACTGATCTGCTGTACGGCCTTCCCAAGGAGTCCACAGGCCTTGAGTACATGCCCCATGGCAATGTGCACCCCAACCTTGAAGAGAAGCATCGGTTGTCAGCACCTGAGAGTGTGGAGGTGCATGAAAAGGCACCTCTTGCACTAGATTCGGAAGATGAAGCCACCATTGCAGAGAAGACTGTAGTAGGCTGGACACCCTCACTTTGTCCGTGAGGCTTCCTGTGGCCTGGTGCCACTGAGTCTGGAGGCCCCATTGAGCTGGCCTCCTGTGTAGAGGGGCATTTGGAGTCACATGGACCATGGATGCCATGTGGCCTAAGAGCCTCAGGAATTGTCTGGCGGAGACTAGAGAATTGCTGTGGAATAGCATGGCTAGAGCCATCAATCTGTGGGTCGAATCCACTGGTAGAAAGGCCTTTGCCTGAAAGGTGTCCAGTAGAGCTCCTATGAACTCCATGTTCTGGGAGGGTTGCAAACTGGACTTTGCGAAGTTTATGACAAACCCCAGGTGCTGAAGCAGAGCGACAGTGCGAAGGGTGGCTTGATTGGCCTCTTGCGGGGACTGACCCCTGATGAGCCAATCATCCAGATATGTAAAGACAAAGAGGCCTTGAACCCTGAGGTAGGCCGCTACCATCGCCAGGCACTTGGTGAATACCCTGGGGGCAGATGTAAGGCCAAAAGGCAGTACTCTGTACTGATAATGGTTTCCTCCTACTACAAATCTGAGATATTGTCTGTGGTCTGGATGAATAAGGATGTGAGTATAAGCATCCTTTAGATCTAAGGAGCATAGCCAATCTCCCTACTGGAGGTAGGGCAGCAGGATTCCAAGGGTAAGCATCTTGAACTTTTCCCTCTCCAGGAACTTGTTCAGGTTTCGCAAGTCTAGGATGGGTCTGAGGCCTCCTGTTCTCTTTGGTACCAGAAGTACCTGGAATAGAAGCCGTGACCTCTCAGGTGGTGGGGCACCGGTTCCACTGCCTGTTCCTTCAGAAGACCTGCCAACTCCTGTAGGAGCAAGTCCCTGTGCAGAGGGAGTCTGGGAGGCTCCCCTGGAAAATAGGAGGGGGGTACCTGGTGTAAGTGGAGGAGATAGCCCTTCTGGACTATACTTAGAACCCAGGTATCCCTTGTGATGGCTGACCACCTGTGGGCGAACAGGGTCAGCCTGCCTCCAGTGCTGATGGGGGCCAGCTGAGGAGGAGAGGCTATGCCAATGCAGTCAAAATCCCCCTCCCTGCTGAGCAGGAGCCGGAGTAGGAGGCTTGGGGGCCTTCTGCCTATGGGGCCCATGACCCTGCCCCTTGGCCTGCTGACCCTGTTGGGGAGCTACAGAAGCCTGATAATGAGGGTACTGTTTATAGGCAGATGACTTCCTCGGGTAAAAGGTCTTTTTTCCCGAGCCCTTCTTCTGAGAAGGGGCAGAGGTTTTTCTCGACAGCCTTGTCCGGGTAAGAGTCTCGGTCTCGAGTTCGGCAGCCTTGTCAGCCATGGGCTTGCCAAAGAGGTTTTCACCTCGGCAGGGGACATCGACCAACCTGTCCTGCACCCATAGCTCGAGGTCCGATGACTGTAGCCAAGCCTGATGGCGTGCACCGATGCCGGCCGCGGCTACTCGGGCCGAAGCCTCAAAGCCATCATAGGCTGCTCGAGATATAAACTTCGAGCACTCACGAATACCCGAGGACAGAGCATTGAACCTCTGCAAAGGTTCCTCGGAGAGACCAGCAGAGAACCTGGCAATCTCCTTTGCCAGGTCTCGAAGGTACATGCCCATGTACAGCTGGTAGGTCTGGACACGGCAAGCAAGCATAGAGCCCTGGAAGCACTTCTTACCGAGGGCATCCAGGTTCCGGGCCTCCCGGCCGGGAAGGCACCAAGGAGTGCATCTTCTGACTCTTCAGACGATGCATGGCCGATTACACAACCATGGAGTGGTGCGGTAATTGTGCCTTTTGGAACCCGGGGCTCTTGCGGACTCGATAGATGGAATCGACCCGCTTGCTTAAAACCAGCATCGATGCCGGCGCCTCCCACATGCGGAAGAGCAACCGTTCCAGCATCGGAGGAACAGGACCAGTAAAGGCCTCCTTCGGAGGAGAGTCATACTGTAGGGCCTCGAGCTCCTCGGCTCGAGGCTCCTCATCGGGATCCGTGGGGAATGCCAAAGCCTTGGCCATGTCCTGCACGAAGTCCGAGAACCGGGTATCCTCCGGGGGGGACCTTCTCTGAGGCTCGGACTCGAGCGAGTCCGAAGGAACGCACCGAGTCCGAAAGGTGTCGGGCGACTCCTCATCCTCCAACTCCCAGCCAGACTCCTCGGAGGAGGAATCGAGCGGCTCTGGTCGGGCAGGCGTCGATGCCATCCGCCCCTACGCCGAGGGTACCGGCGTCGATGACCTCGGTCCCGAACGGGAGGCCGAGGGGGACCTTGGCCGAGGATCGACTCGAGCTCGCATGGACTCAAGGATCGGCTCGGCCTCCGGGGTCGACCTGGACGTCGATGTCCCGGTGGTCGGGGCAGATGCACCGGTTAGACCGGCGATCAGTGCCTGCTGCTGTTCCATGAAGGCAGCCAAGCTGCTCTCCAAGGCCGTCAACCTGAGTCCGAGCTCAGGAGACTCAGCAGCCCCTGACTCGGGCCCCGGCAGCGCCGGGCCCGACGTCGGCTCCCCTGGAGGTGAGTCCACGAGGACTACAGTACTCACGTGACCCGGGGACTCCATCTCCACACGAGGTTGTTTTGCAGGCCTCTCCGACTCCAAAGACCCAGGACGGCGCTCAGGGCTATGCGACTTGGCCCTCGAGAAACCAAGTGCGTCCACCGACGACGCCCTCGTGGTTTTTTTCTTCATACGATGCTCCCGCGAGGGAGACCCCCCTTTCAGAGGAGCCTCAACGCTGCTCGGGGCCGGAGTCCCGAAATGTCGAGGCCTCTGACGAGGTCTGGGCCCTACCGGACGCGTAGTCAGAGAAGATTCTTTCCTTTTGGTGCTGCCGACTCCTTAACGCGATGAAAGTTGAGAAGCTTTTCTGTGCTTTCAAATTCTATGGAGATAAAAAGCCAAGGCACGTTTGCAATCCAGAGTGTGAAGGGTTGCCTCTGCCCTAGAGGAATGAGGTCTAGGGAAAAAGACAGGAAGATAGACTGACTGGTTTAAATGGAAGGGCGAGACCACCTTTGGCATAAAGTGAGGATGAGTCCTAAGGACTACCTTATCATGGTGGAATCGTGTATAAGGAGGATCAGCCACCAAAGCTTGGAGCTCATTAATACATCTCACTGAAGTGAGAGCAATAAGGAAGGTGACCTTCCATGTGAGAAACTTCAGAGAGGTACAGGCTAGAGGTTCAAAGGGCAGCTTGAGAAGCTGTCTAAGAACAACAGTGAAATCTCATGCCATTGGAGAGGACTTAATGGGAGGTTTGATCATTAGAAGAACCCTCATGAAGCATGCTACAAGCGGCTGAGAAGAGATGGGTTGACAATCTAAGGCAGTGGTTCTCAACCTTTTTTGTACTGTGACCCCTTTTACCATTGGTCAACTTGTGGTGACCCCCAATGATAAAATCAAATGCGTCTCTCTTCCTTTATCGTTAATGCATTGTTGCTGTAATCATTTGTTGAATTATTAATATATTATAGGCCTTTGCAATATGTTTTTATTTATAAAATGTACTTATTTAAACCACAATAACAAGTAACAATATTTGATTTCAAAATTATGATGATTTTGTAGTCAAATCACTAATATGAAATAAAATTATTTTTTCTACCTTTGTTGTCTGACCAATTTATTCTCTGATCATGCTGGTCCCGATCTGAGTCTTCTGCTTTCCTGTCTTCTCTTAGCTCTCTTTCTGTGGTCTATGGGCCATCTGCCATTTCTTATCTCTTCTTTCGTTTTCTTCACTTCTTTCCATCAGCCTATTTCCAGTCCCCAGTAACCCTCCCCAGTATCAGCCCCTTTCCAGTGCTCACTTCCAGTACCTTCCAATGTCAACTTGCATTTCCATGACTGCCACTGGTGTCCATTCCCTTCCAGTCCCCCTCCTTCCCCACTGACCAGTCCCCTTCTAGTACAAATACCATGGCAGCCCCTCTCAGATCCACTCCCTTCCAGTTCCATTTTCCCATCCCCTCATATCAGCCCATTTGTAGCCTTAGCCCCCAGTTTTCTTCCAGGGCCAGCAGCTCTATCCTCCCCTCCACACAATCAGCCCATTCCCAGTCGAAGCCCCCAATCAGCTCGCTTCCAGTGCTAGTCCCCCCTCAACCCCATTACCAGTGCTAGGCTCCCCTAATCAGCCCATTACCAGTCCTACCCCCCCCCCCATCAGCCCATTACCAGTCCTAGCCTCCTCTAATCAGCCCATTTCCAGTCCTAACTTCCCCGATCAGCTCATTTCCAATGCTAGACTCCCGTCCATTACTAGTCATACCCCCCTATCAGCACATTACCAGTCCCAACCCCCCTTGATCAGTCCATTCCCAGTCCTAGCCTTCCCTAATCAACCCATTACCAGTCATAGCCCCCCCATCTGCCCATTATAATCCTAACCCGCACTGTCTCTCCCCTCTGTCCAGCATTTATCCCCCGTCTGTCCAGTATGTCACCCTGTCTCTTCTTTTTGTCCATGTCAGCCCCCCTCCCTCCATGTCAGCCCCCTCCCTCCCTCCATCCATCCATCCCTCCCTCCATGTCAGCCCCCCTCTGTCCATGTCAGCCCTCCCTCCCTGCAAGTCAGCCCCCCTCTGTCCATGTCAGCCCTCCTCCCTCCATCCATCCATCAGCTCTCCCCTCCCTCCATGTCAACCTCCCTGTCCATGTCAGCCCCCCTCCCTCCGTCCATCCAACAATCAGCTCTCCCCTCCCTCCATGTCAACCCCCCTCCCTCCCTCATGTCATCCCTATTGCAGGTTCCCTGCCCCATCCTCTCCTCTCCCTGTCTGCCTGCTACGGCCCTGTTTTTCTGCAGCCGTGGCTCCCTGCCTCTAAGGGAACCGCGGCTGTGCCTGCTGTGAGTGAAGTCGTTGCGGAGCCTTTCTGTCTCTCGATGGGCTCCGTGCAGCATGTCATTGTCCCGCCTCCAAAGGAAGTGGTAAACAACTTCCTTTGTTGAAATCTCTTGGAGGAGTCCGGGGGGGGGGGGCAGACTTTGTAAATGAAACTTGTACCTCTCCCGTACTATGGACAGTGTCCACTGCTCTGATGTGATAAGATACCACCTGTGGGCAAAATAACAGAGGTCTGCCAGGAATGTGGGTGGGATTTGGAATCTCTAGAGGCAGAGCGGCTATGTTCTCCAGAAAGGAGTCAAAGACCATGAGGAGGCTCGGTTTGTTGAAGTGGATGTGACTTAGGAGTCTGAGCCTTCTTTTGTTCTTTTGATGGCTGCTGCACCTTCTGAGGAGCATGGTTTTGACACTGTACAGCAGGAGTGTAAGAGGGATAAGTACTATCTCTTTTTGAAAAAAGCTTTCTTTGCTGCTTTTTTCCTAGCTGGGTTGGCAGTAGATCTAGATAGTCTATTAAGAGTGGTGTTCTCGGATTCTAACTGAAAGGCCTTGTCCTTCCAGTCCTTGGCAAAAAGGTTTTCACCGGTGCAAGGGATATTACCCAGTTTATCTTGAACCCACTGCTCAAGATCCGATGCTTGAAGCCAAACAATATTGTGTGCACCGATGCAGATAGATGAAGTTCTGCTGATGTACTCAAAAGTTGCCCTGTTAACAAACTTTGAAACATTTTGAGCATGTTTTACAGGGGTGAGATAATCTACTTTCTTGCCATCATGGAGAAGAGGAGCCATTAACTCCAAATCCCGAGCCACCTCTCTAAGGAACATATCCATATAGAGTATGTAGAAACTGATCCTGGCCGATAACATGGAGGCCTGAAAACGTCGACCAAAGGCATCGAGGGCTCTCTTTTACCTACCTGAAGAGTTAGAGAAATGTGTCTTAGCACTCTTTATTCGACGCACTGCCAATTCCACTACCATGGAATGGTGCGGTAATTGTGTCTTTTGAAAACCAGGAAACTTTGGTACCCGGTATATGGTATCAAGTTGCCGAGTATGTGGAGAGATGGTAAGGGGTATCTCCCACATACGAAGCATAAGGTTGTGAAGTATGCGATGAATAGGGAGAGTAGCAGCTATCTTCGGGGCTGTAGGGTACTGAAGAATTTCTAGTTCTTCAATCCTAGGCTCTTTTCTCCAAGGTCACAGTTATGGACAGACCGAGAGCAACATAGCGAATAAAGTCTTGGAAAGACATGTCCTCCGGAACGACATGCGACATTGTGGAGACGGGGATGGGTCTTCTGGGAGAGTTCTCATGTCCCAGGTATCAGCAGATTCATCATCCGACGAATCGGAGTCTGAGGACCCAAAGTATCGACGGGCAGGATGTTCCCGCTGTGCACGTACTCTATACCAATCAAAACCGGTAGCTGGAGCTAGCAGTGCTGGAACCTTGGATTCAAGGGCCAGCATAGGCAGTAGTGTGGTAAGCGGCAAAATAGTCGATGCACTCTGTGTTGGTACCGGAGCCGGTACCTATGCCTGAGGGATCAACTGTAAAGGCTTTACCGGTATGGAGGCCGCCAAGCTACGCTCAATAGCCAGGACATGCTGATCAATGGAGCTTGCCGATGCTTGGATATCGGTACCGGAATTAAGGGACATGATTAAGCTACCATTTACAGTAAAAAGGAAGCATCTGGATGACCAAAGAATTGACCATGTAACAATGAAGAATGTATTGATTCTTAAAAGATACACAGCAACAGACTATAGACCTGATGGTATCCTTTCTTGAAGGGGAATTTGCAGTAACGATTACAGATGTCTATGTATCGTGGCTTTAAATGAGATAAGCAGACCTAGATAATAAAGATGATTTAAGAATGTTTATTTAGTCAATATGAAATGTGTTTCTTTTACATTCAGTTGATGTTGCTATTACCAGTTATCTTGAGAAAGAAAAACAAAATTCTGATCGAGCCATAGAAGTTACAATTACAACCTTCATTTATTAGTGAGGAATTACATCACTTGAAAGCAATACTCTTACAGCATTAAACTTATGTAAGCATTCTTTACCAGCATGGATTATATTCTTTTTTGATGTCAGATAATTGCCCTGTTCAGCTAATGCCTCTGAGAAAAACTGGTTGGAAACAATAGTAGTCATATTATAGAAATGCAGATTTCATTAACATTCTGAACAAGAGCACTGCCTGAAAGCAACAGTATACAGAGATGTTTGAGCGATACTGTAACTGCAAAACAGGTACCCTATCACTAGGTCTTTTCCCAAATCAATCATAGAATGGAAAAATGACAGGCAGGAAATAAATTTGTGCAGGTGTGCTCTGAAGAGGAATCCTCATATTGTCAAAAAAGAGAGGGAGAATGGTCTCTGAGAAATGATAATCTAGCATTTAAGAAATTATCAGCTGAGCTTGGATGCAGATCACCGTGGCATACAAAGAGATATTTCCAAATAGGAGAGATTGCGGAGGGTCCACAACACAGGATGGTGTAGCCGATGATAGCAATGGGCTTTCCAGGAAATTGCTGTATGCACAGAAAGGATAATTAGTCACCTGTAACAGGTGATCTCCCAAACAGCAGGAAAGCATAGTTACTCACCTGTAACAGGTGTTCTCCAGGAGCAGCAGGAATCAGTCCTCACATATGGGTGACGTTGGCGCAGATGGAGCTCTCATGCCTTTGGGAATGCAGCACGCATGCGCAGTCCCCTTCACGCCCAAGAGTGCCATCTTGCTCAGTCTGATGACATAGCTAAAAGACAGCAAAAAAATCAAACTGAAGTATATGACTGCAAATCCAGGGGAGGAGGGAGGGTCGTGAGGACTGATTCCTGCTGCTCCTGGAGAACACCTGTTACAGGTGAGTAACTATGCTTTCTCCAGGACCAAGCAGGAAGTCAGTCCTCACATATGCGACTCCCCAGCTCTAGGCTACCGTGAACCCAAAGCTGAAAAAATGGCTCCCTCTCGAGAGCCACAGTATCCGTGACAAGAATTTTCTCAGAGAATGCACCCCGTACGGCAGCCAAACACAAGGGCAGGAGGGTAGGAGTTGCCTAAACCTCAAAGCCCTCCCCCCAGACATGAGATTTATCACCAACCTAACCCAATTCAGGAAGGCCCTTAAAGCACTAACTATTCACAAGATACTTTTCGGTGTAGACCCGATAGGGAAATACACTCACCATGTAAATAAAGAGTAGTTACTCACCTGTAACAGGTGTTCTCCAGGAGCAGCAGGAATCAGTCCTCACATATGGGTGTCATCTGCGCCAATGAAGCCCCAGCAGAGCATTTCCCCAGCTTTCTATGAAAGCCTTTGGGAATGCAGGCACGCATGCGCAGTTCCCTTCCCGCCTAAAGGTGCCATCTTATCTCAGTCAAATGACATAGCTAAGAACAGCACACAAAAATGAAAAATAAAATATGTACAACTGCAACTCCAAGGGGAGGAGGGAGGGTTGTGAGGACTGATTCCTGCTGCTCCTGGAGAACACCTGTTACAGGTGAGTAACTACTCTTTCTCCAGGACCAAGCAGGAAGTCAGTCCTCACATATGGGTGACTCCCCAGATCTGGGCTACCGAGGAAACCAGGCTGAACAAGAGTACTACCTCTAGTCTCAGCAGCAAAGAAAGGCATTTCAAGGACACAACCTCCCCGGTAGCCCAACAGAGGGCAGGAGTTGCCTAAACCTCAAAGAGATTCCGGAGTACTGCTTGGCCAAAAGCACTGTCCCTACGGGACTTCCTCTCCAGACAGTAATGAGCCGCAAAAGTCTGGCTTGAAGACCAAGTTGCAGCCCTGCAGATGTCTACCAAGGGCACAGAGCGGAGATGAGCCACTGAGGCAGCCATTGCCCTGACTCTGTGGGCCGTAACCCGACCCTGCAAAGGAAGGTCAGCCGCCTTATAAGCCCAGGTGATACAGTCAGCCACCCAGATGGACAAGGTACGCTTGGACACAGCCAACCCCAACTTATTGGGGTCAAAGGAGACGAAGAGCTGAGTAGCCCTTCTATGCCCCTGCGTACGGTCAAGGTAGAAGGATAAGGCCTTCCTACAGTCCAGGGTATGCAGGACTGCTTCAGCCTGGCTTGCATGAGGCCTAGGGAAGAATTTAGGAAGAACCACCTCCTGGATGAGGTGGAAAGAGGAGACAATCTTAGGGAGGAACTTGGGATGAGTCCTAAGGACTACCCTGTTCCTGTAAATCCTAGTGTAAGGCCTATCACAGACTAGAGCCTGAAGCTCACTTACTCGCCTAGCCGAGGTAAGGGCTTATCAGGAAGAGTGTCTTCCAGGAGAGGAAGCGGAGTGGACAAGTAACCATTGGCTCAAAAGGTGGGCGAGTCAGTTGCTGCAAGACCACATTCAGCTCCCACTCAGGGGCAGGAGGACAGATGGGAGGCTTGAGTAAAAGCAACCCCCTAAGAAAGCAAGACACCAAGGGGTGACCAGATAGAGAATGTCCCTCCACCAGAGAGTGGTGAGCTGCTAGAGCTGAGAGGTGGCCCCGAACAGAATTCGATTTAAGGCCTTGATTTGACAAGTGCAGTAAGTACGGAAGGACTACTGGCACAGTACAGGAGAAAGGAGAGCATAGGTTTTCCTAGTGGACTGTTTCCTAGAGGCTAGGACAACCTCCTCATCTTCCTGAGGTAGGCCCCAGGGAGCCAAGACTACCCTTGCAGCCTCCAGGCCATCAAATTGAGAGTTTTGAGATTGGGGTGCAGGAGGGAACCCTGATCCTGTGAGAGAAGGTCGGGTTGCAACCCCAGAGGTAGTGGAGGTTCCACCGCCAGTTGAAGCAGAAGAGGAAACCAAGGATGTCTCGGCCACCTGGGAGCTACCAGCAGAAGCGAGGCCTTGTCCTGAAGAATCTTGAATAGAGTTCGGGCCACTAATGGCGTGGGAGGAAACGCATACAGGAGGCCCTGAGAACAGGATATCAGAAAAGCATCTGCTGCTATCCGCAGAGGATGCGATTGCCTGGAGCAGAACTTTGGCAGTTGCTTGTTCATGGGGCTGGCAAAGAGATCTATCAAAGGAAGACCCCATGTCAGGAAGATCTTCTGAACTACTGAAGGATGCAGCTGCCACTCGTGGGGCTGCAGTATTCTGCTTAATCTGTCTACCAAGTAGTTGTCCTGGCCTGGAAGGTACACAGCTCTGAGGAGCATGCTGTGCTTGAGGGCAAAGGAACAAAGGTCCTGAGCCTCCCGACAAAGGATCCTGGACCCAGTTCCACCCTGTTTGTTCACATAAAACATGGCAAATTGGTTGTCTGTCTGAATCAGGACAGATTGGTGAGCCAGGGTAGGAGTGAAAGCTTTGAGTGCTAATCAAATAGCTCCGAGTTCGAGGAGATTGATCTGCTGTGCAGCTTCCCAGGGAGACCACAGGCCCTGGGTGCACTTGCCCAGACCATGAGCCCCCCAGCCTTGCAGGGAGGCGTCTGTGGTCACCACTACTGTGTACCCTGGAATCTGAAAAGGCACCCCCCTCAGCAGATTGGGTGGGTGAAGCCACCAGGAGAGGGAGTGCAGAAATGGTCTGGACACCCTTATCCTGTCTCTGAGGCTGCCTGCGGCCTGTGACCACTGAGCCCGAAGGCACCACTGTGCAGGCCTCATATGGAGCTTGGCATTGGGGGTCACATGTACTGTCGAAGCCATGTGGCCTAGAAGCCTCAGGCAGAACCTGGCGGAGACCAGGAACCTGCTGAGAAACTGATTTGCCAAGGCCATCAACCTTTGGGCCCTGTCTACTGGCAAGAAAGCCTTTGCCAGCAGAGAGTCCAGCCTTGCCCCTATGAACTCCAAGTTTTGGGAGGGGAACAAAGTGGACTTTGCGAAGTTTATGACAAACCCCAGGCTTTGTAGAATAGCAATAGTCCTGAGGGTGGCTTGTTTGGCCTCCTGGCACGTCTGACCCCTGATGAGCCAGTCGTCCAGATAGGGGAAGACAAAGATTCCCTGATTTCTCAGGTAGGCCGCCACCACTGCTAGGCACGTTGTAAAGACTCTGGGGGCGGAGGTGAGGCCGAAAGGCAGCACCCTGTACTGATAATGGTTTCCTCCCACAATGAACCTGAGGTACTTTCTGTGGTCTGGATGAATGAGGATGTGAGTGTACGCATCCTTTAGATCTAAGGAGCATAGCCAATCTCCCTGCTGGAGGTAGGGCAGAAGTGTTCCAAGAGTAAGCATCTTGAACTTCTCTTTCACTAGGAACTTGTTGAGGTTCCTGAGGTCCAGAATGGGTCGAAGGCCACCGGTTCTTTTGGGCACCAGGAAATACCAGGAGTAGAAACCGTGAACTTGCAAGTGGGGAGGCACAGGCTCCACCGCCCTGTCCACCAATAGACCCTGAAGCTCCTGACGGAGAAGGTGTGTGTGCAGAGGAGGCCTTGGAGGCTCCCCTGGAAAGTATGGGGGTGGCAGTTGGTGGAAATGGAGGGCATAGCCCTTGTGGACTATCTCCAGCACCCAACTGTCCCTGGTGATAAGGGGCCACTGGTGGGCAAAGAGGGCGAGGCGACCTCCTGTGCAGGGTTGGGAGAGCAGTGGAGGAGAGGCTACGCTCAAGGAGTCAAAAACCCCCACCCTGCAGAGTGGTAGCAGGGGTCTGAGGCTTGTGGGTCCTCTGCCTACGGGGCCCATTACCCTGGCTTGCTGACCCTGGGGGGCAGCTTGGGCAGCCTGATATTGCGGGTACTGTTTGTAGGCAGTGCCCTTCCTCGGGTAAAAGGGCTTTTTACCCGAGCCCTTCTTTTTATGAGAAGGGGCAGAGGTCTTCCTCGACAACCTTGTCCATGTGAGGTGCTCAGTTTCGAGCTGAGCGGCCTTCTCGGTCATGGGCTTGCCAAAAAGGTTTTCACCTCGGCAAGGGACATCGACCAACTTGTCCTGAACCCATGGCTCGAGGTCCGATGACTGCAGCCATGCCTGGCGTCGAGCCGCGATGCCGGCTGCCGCAACTCGGGCCGAAGCCTCGAAGCCATCGTAGGAGGCGCGGGACATGAACTTCGAGCAGTCCCGAATCCCCGAGGACAAGGACTTAAATCTCTGCAAGGGTTCCCCGGAGAGACCAGTAGAGAACTCTGCCAATTCCTTGGCCAGATCCCGCAAGTACATGCCCATGTACAGCTGGTAGGACTGGACACGGCAAGCAAGCATCGAGCCCTGGAAGTACTTTCTACCGACGCCATCGAGGTTCCGGGCCTCCCTACCAGGGGGCACCGCGGAGTGCATCTTCTGGCTCTTCAGACGATGCATGGCTGATTCCACAACCATAGAATGGTGTAGTAGCTGTGCCATTTGAAAACCAGGGCTATTCCGGAGTCGATAGATCGAATCGACTCGCTTGCTGAAAACCGGCGCCGAGGCCGGTGCCTCCCACATACGGAAGAGGAGCCGATCCAGCATCGGAGGAAACGGAACAGTAAAGGCCTCCTTCGGAGGAGAGTCATACTGTAGGGCCTCGAGCTCTTCAGCTCGAGGCTCCTCCTCGGGGTCCGCCGGAATAGCCAAGGCAGAGGGAATATCCCGGACGAACTCCGAGAACCGAGTATCCTCCGGGGGGGGACCTACTCCGGGGCTCAGACTCCGGTGAGTCCGAAGGGACGCACCGAGTCTTGAAGGTATCAGGAGACTCCTCGTCCTCCGTCTCCCAAGGTAACTCGTCCGAGGAGGAGTCAGGGTCCAACCCCGAAGGGCCCTGGTGCACCCGCCCCGACGCCGGAGGCACCGGCGTCGACGCCCTCGGTCCCGAATGGGAGGTCGAGGGAGACCGCGACCGAGGTAGACTCCGAGCCACGATGGACTCGAGTATCGGCTCGGTCTCCGGGGTCGACTTCAAAGTCGATGTCCCGGTGGTCAGGGCAGATGCGCCAGACAGGCTGGCCATCAGTGCCCGCTGCTGCTCCATGAAGGCAGACAATCTGCTCTCCAATGCTGTCATCCTGAGACTCAGCTCGGGAGACGCAGCAGCCACCGACTCGGGCCCCCTGGGAGGAGAGTCCTCTAGGACTACGGGGCTTACATGTCCAGCAGACTCCGGCTCCACGCGAGGAACTTTTGCAGGCTTCTCGTGTTCCATTGTCCCAGGGCGACGGTCGGGGGTCTTAGACCTGGCCCTCGAGGAGCCAGGGACCTCCTCCGACGACACCCTCGCGAGCCGCTTCTTCCTCTTGCGTTCCCGGTCGGGGGACCCTCTGTCCGAGGAGCTTCGACGGCGCTCGGGATCGGAATCCCGAGATGTCGAGGCCTCAGACGAGGTCCGGGCCCAGTCCGAGAAAAGCCTTTCTTTTTGCTGCTGTCGACTTCGGAGTGCCTTGGAAGACATCTTTCCACATGGCCCGCATGACTTAGGGTCGTGGTCGGGGCCGAGGCACCGAAGGCAGCAGTCGTGTGTGTCGGTGAGAGACATCAGTTTCTTACAAAGATCACACTTTTTAAAGCCGCTGGAAGCCATCGGGGAAAAAAGAGTCCCCGCGAGGTCAAAAGACCGGCCTTCCAGGGAAAAATGGAAAAAAGGGCGCGAACGCCAGCCACGAAGGGCAAAAACCGAAAAAGAAGAATCAGGCTCAATACCGGTGTACCGAACCCGGCGGGAGGGGAACCGGCGTTGAACCAGGAGAAAAAATAGCGAAAATCGCCGAAAAAATCTAATTTTAACTGGGAGAACAGGACACACGTCCGGTGGGCTTCACGGAAAAAAAGAGACTGAGGTAAGATGGCACCTTTAGGCGGGAAGGGAACCGCGCATGCGTGCCTGCATTCCCAAAGGCTTTCATAGAAAGCTGGGGAAATGCTCCGCTGGGGCTTCATCGGCGCCGATGACACCCATATGTGAGGACTGACTTCCTGCTTGGTCCTGGAGACTGTAGATACTTGACAATGTAATAACTGTTGATGTTTACCCTTGTTTATCCAAGTTTCAATCCCTGTTCAAATGTGAATACATTGCAGTTAGCCTGCAATGTATATGTTTGTTTGATGTACACTGCACTGATGTTAATAGCGTGGTATAAAAGAAATTCTAAAAAGTAAATAAATAAATAAAGGCAGTAATGGGCTGCAAAAGTTTGGCTTGAAGACCAAGTTGCGGCCCGGCAGATGTCTGCCAACGGAACAGAGCGGAGATAAGCTACTGACGCGGCTTTCGCCCTGACACGGTGGGCCGTGACCCGACCCTGCAAGAGGAGGTCGGTCGCTCTGTACGCCCAGGCGATGCAATCTGCTACTCAAGTGGACAACGTACGCTTGAAGAAAGGTAACCCCATCCTACTAGGGTCAAACAAGACGAAGAGCTGAGCAGCCCTTCGATGCTCCCGCGTACGCTCTATGTAAAAAGACAATGCCTTCTTACAGTCCAGGGTATGTAAGACTGTTTCAGCCCTGCTGGTATGCGGCCTGAGAAAGAAGGTCGGAAGAACCACCTCCTGATTTGAGGTGGAAAGAGCCGACCACTTTTGGGAGGAACTTGGGATGAGTCCGTAGGATCACCCTGTTCCTATAGAACCGCGTGTACGGTCTATAAGAAACCAGAGCTTGTAGCTCACTCACACGTCTGGCAGATGTAAAAGCCACGAGGAAGAGTGCTTTCCAAGAGAGGAAGCGCAAATGGCAAGTAGCCATCGGCTCAAACGGTGGGCGAGTAAGTTTCTGCAAGGCCACATTCAGATCCCACTCTGTCGCCGGTGGACGAACCGGAGGCATGAGCAGAAGCAGACCTCTAAGAAATCTGGACACCAAGGGGTGAACCGACAGAGACTGTCCTTCCACCGGTGAGTGGTGTACTGAAAGAGCACTGAGGTGGACCCGAACAGAGATTTAAGGCCTAGGTCTGAAAGGTGAAGTAGATACTGCAGCACTACTGGCACAAGGCAAGAGAAAGGATCTTCATTGCACTGAGCACAACACACTGTAAACCTACGCCACTAGCGGGCATAGGACGTTCTGGTGGACTACGTCCTAGAGGCCAATACCACCTCCTCAACCTCCTTAGGTAGAAGTAGGGGAGCTAGCACTATCCTTTCAGCAGTCAGGCCATTCAGATTGAGGGACCTGAGGTTGGGGTGCAGGGAACCCTGCTCTTGAGACAGGCGATCGTGTTGCAGCCCTAGAGGGAACGGAGCTTCCATCGCCAACTGCAGAAGAAGTGGAAACCACGGCTGCCTCGGCCATCTGGGGGCTACCAGAATCACCGAGGCCTTGTCCTGGAGGATCTTGAACAGAGTTCAGGCCACCAGGGGCGTGGGAGGAAATGCATACAGGAGGCCCGTAGACCAAGAGATCAGAAAAGTATCTGCTGCCATCCTCAGGGGGATGCGGCTGTCTGGAGCAAAACATGGGCAGCTGATGGTTTAGTGGACTTGCAAAGAGATCGATGGATGGAAGTCCCCAGTGAAGGAAGATCTGCTGGACCACCAATGGATTCAACTGCCATTCGTGAGGCTGGAGAATCCTGCTTAGCTTGTCTGCTAGGAAGTTTTCCTGACCAGATAGATAGACTGCTTTGAGAAACAAACCTTGACTGACCGCAAAGGAGCAAAGGGCAGTGTCTCCTGACATAGGAGCCTGGACCCTGTGCCCCCTTGTTTGTTCACGTAGAACATAACCACCTGATTGTCCGTCTGAACTAGGACAGACTGTTGAGAGAGGGCATGACAGAAGGTTTGCAGAACTAAGCGGATTGCTCGCAGCTCTAAAAGGTTGATTTGCTGTGTGGCCTCCCAAGGGGACCACAGGCCTTGTGTGCACGTGCCCTGGCAATGTGCACCCCAGCACCTTAAGGAAGCATCTGTCGTCAGCACCCTTGAGTGTGCTGGAGCCTGAAAAGGTACACCCCTGAGAAGGTTTGGCAGATGTAGCCACTACTGTAAAGAGTTCAAAAGTAGTCTGGACACCTTTACTTTGTCTCAGAGGTCGCCGGTGGCTTGTGTCCACTGATCTCTGAGGCACCATTGAGCAGCCCGCATGTGCAGACGGGCATTTGGTGTCACATGTACAGTGGATGCCATGTGGCCCAGGAGCCGCAGGTAGTGCCTAGCGGAAACATGAGAATTGCTTTGGAACTGCCTGGCCAAGTCCATCAGTCTGTGGGCCCTGTCCTCTGGCAAGTAAGGTCTTGCCTGAAGGGTGTCTAATCTTGCCTCTATAAACTCCAGGTTCTGAGAGGGGAGCAAAGTGGACTTTGTGTAGTTTATGACAAAGCCCAGATGCTGAAGAGAGACAGTGTAAAGAGTGGCCTGTCAGGCCTCCTGGAGTGACTGGCCCCTGATTAGCCAGTCGTCCAGGTACGGGAAGACAAAAATCCCCTGATTCCTGAGAAAAGCCACCACCACTGCCAGGCATTTGGTGAAAACTCTGGGGGCAGAGGTTAGGCCAAAGGGAAGTTACCCTGTATTGAAAATGGTTTCCTCCCACCACAAATCTGAGATATTGTCTGTGGTATGGATGGATGAGGATGTGAGTATAAGTATCCTTTAGGTCTAAGGAGCATAGCTAGTCTCCCTGCTGGAGGTAGGGCAGCAGTATCCCAAAGGTAAGCATCTTGAACTTTTCCCTCTCCAGAAACTTGTTCAGATTTCGCAAGTTTAGGATAGGTCTGAGGCCTCCTGTTCTCTTTGGTATTAGGAAGTACCTGGAGTAGAAGCCTTGCCCCTCCAGGTGGTGTGGCACCGGTTCCACTGCCAGTTCCTTTAAAAGACTTGCCAACTCCTGAAGGAGGAGGTCCCTGTGTAGAGGGAGTCCTGGAGGCACCGCTGGATAGTAGGAGGGGGGAAGCTGGTGGAAATGGAGCATATAGCCCTATTGGACTATGCTCAGTCCCCAGGCATCTCCTGTGATGGATGGTCACCTGTAGGCATACAGGGTCAGCTGACCTCCTGTGCTGAGTGGCGCCACCGGCGGAGGAGAGACTATGCTCTGGGAGTCAAAAAAACCCCTCCCTGCTGTGCAGGAGCAGGAGCTGGAGGCTTGGATGTTTTCTGTCTACAGGGCCCATGCCCCTGCCCCTTGGCCTGCTGGCCCTGTTGGGGAGCTGGAGAGGCCTGATATTGAGGGTAGATTTTGTAGGCAGCACCCTTCCTCGGGAAAAAGGGCTTCTTTCCCGAGCCCTTCTTGTTGTGAAAAGGGGCAGAAGCCTTTCTGGACAGTCTTGTCCTGGTGAGAGTCTCGGTCTCGATTTCTGCAGCCTTCTCAGTCATGGGCTTGCCGAACAGGTTGTCACCTCAGCACGGGACATCGACCAACTTATCCTGAACCCATGACTCCAGGTCCGACGACTTTAGCCAGGCCTGACGGCGTGCACCGATACCGGCCATGGCTACCCAGGCCGAAGCCTCAAAGCAGTCATAGGCTGCTCGAGATATAAACTTCCAGCACTCTCGGTTTCCTGAAGACAAGGCTTTGAATCTCTGCAAGGGTTCCTAGGAGAGGCCAGCCGAGAACCTGGCAATCTCCTTTGCCAGGTCCCGTAAGTACATGCCCATGTAAAGCTGGTAAGTCTGGACACGGCAAGACAGCATAGAGCCCTGGAAGCACTTTCTACCGAGGGCATCCAGGCTCCTTGGGGCCTTCCGGCCGGGAGGTACCAAGGAGTGCATCTTTTGGCTTTTCAGCCTGTGCACGGCGGATTCCACAACCATGGAGTTGTGCGGTAGCTGTGCCTTTTGGAACCCAGGGCTCTTACGGACTCGATAAATGGAATAGATCCGCTTGCTAAGAACCGGCGCCGAGGCCGGTGCTTCCCACATATGGAAGAGCAGCCGTTCCAGCATCGGAGGAACCAGTACAGTAAAGGCTTCCTTCGGAGGAAAATCATACTGGAGGGCATCGAGCTATTCGGCTCCTCCTCGGCGTCCGCCGGGAATGCCAAAGCCTTGGACATGTTCCTGATGAAATCCGAGAACCGGGTATCCTCCGGGGGTGGGGGGATCTTCTCCGAGGCTCGGACTCTGGGGAGTTCGACGGGACGCACCAGGTCCGGAAGGTGTCAGGAGACTACTCGTCCTCCGTCTCCAACGCCGACTCCTCCAAGGAGGGATTGAGCGGCTGCGGCCATGTGGGCCTCGATGCCACCCACCCCTACGCCGAGGGCACCGGCGTTGATGACATCGGCCCCGCATGGGAGGTCGAGGGAGACTTTGGTCTAGGATCGACTCGAGACTTGATGGACCCGAGGATTGGCTCGGCCTCCGGGGTCAACTTAGACTTCGAGATCCCGGTTGTCAGGGCAGATGCACTGGTCAGACCAGCGATCAGTACCTGCTGCTGCTCCATGAAGGCAGCCAGGCTGCTCTCCAGGGCCGTCAACCTGAGGCCAAGTTCAGGAGACTCCGCAGCCCCCGACTCGGGCCCCGACGGCAGTTCTCTAGGAGGAGAGTCAATGAGGACAACCGAAGTTACCTGACTCGGGGACTCTGGCTCCAGGCGAGGTAGTTTGGTTGGCCGCTCCGACTCCGAGAGCCCGGGACGGCGGTCAGGGCTTCGCGACCTGGCCCTCGAGGATCCAGGTACCTCCACTGACACCGCCCTCACGAGATTCTTCTTCCATTTGTGCTCCCGGGCGGGAGATCCCCTCTCAGAGGACCCATGACGGCGTTCGGGGTCAGACTCCCGAAATGTCGAGGCCTCTGACGAAGTCCAGGCCCAGCCGGACATGGACTCTGAAAAAATTCTTTCACGTTGATGCTGACAGCTCTGAAGCGCCTTCAACAACATCTTGCTGCACGGGCCACAGACCAGTGGGTCATGGTCAGGCCAGACGCATCGGAGGCAGCAGTCGTGTGTGTCGGTGAGAGACATAAGTTTCTTACACCGATCACATTTTTTGAACCCGCTGGCAGCCATCGGGGGGAAAAGGGCCCCTGCAAGGTCAAAAGATAGGGCTGCCAGTGAAAATAACAGAAAAGGCGCGAATGCTAGTCACAAAGGACAAAAAACGAAAAAAAGGTTCCGGACTCGATACCGAAGTACCAAGCCAAGGCGGGATGGGGAACCGGCATCGAACCGGATAAAGAGATGCAAAAAATCGCAGAAAAAAATCTACTTTTCCCGGGTGACACGAACTACGTCCATTGGGCTCCGTGGAAAAAGAAAGACTGAGCAAGATGGCACCCTTGGGCGGGAAGTGGACCGTGCATTGGCGCTGCATTCCCAAAGGCTTTCTTTGAAAGCTGGGGAAATGCTCCGCATGAGAGCTCCGTCGGCACCGTCACCCATATGTGAGGACTGACTTCCTGCTTTGTCTTGGAGAATTTAGTCTTCACATATGGGTGACATCGGCACCAACGGAGCCAACGCGGGAACACGCCCCAGTTTCCAATAGGAAAGCTTTTCGGAGCATCCCACCGCACCAGCATAGCTTCCTTCCAGCCTTTCCCACTCTCCCTCCTCAGTTGGGTTTGTAGCTGAGATAAAAGGAGAGAAATTGATTTAAGAAACCCTAAAATTCCTAAGGGAGGAGGGTGAGGTGTGAAGACTAAATTCCTGCTTTTCCTGGAGATCAACTGTTACAGGTGAGCAACTATGCTATCTCCAGGAACAAGCAGGAATGTAGTCTTCACATATGGGACGCCATAACTAGACGATGCCAGACAGATGACTTCAGAATCGGCTGTGGTTTGTCCCAGGTATGCCTAAAGAGGTCATGTATCCTTCATGGATGTCTGGTATCGAAATCCGGGATGGAGGGTAGGAGTTCCTCTAAGTCTGAAAGAGATGCTGGAGAAGAGCCTGAACAAACATGGCATCCCACAGGGAGTCCTTGTTTAGGCAGTAGTGAGCAGCAAAAGTATGGACCGAAGACCAAGATGCTGCTTTGCAGATCTCGTCAATAGCTACAGATCATAGATTTGCCATCGAGGTAGCCATGGCTCGAACATTATCGACAGTGACATGACGCTCAAGGGAGAGTCCTGCCTTCTCATAAGCAAAGGTGATGCAGTCAGCTATCCACTTGGAGAGAGAACGTTTGGAGCTTGGCAACCCGAGGTGACTCGAGTCAAAGGAGATGAACAGCTGAGAAGCTTTCCGGTGCTCTCGAGTCCTCTGCAGATAAAAAGCTAAGGCACGTTTACAATCCAGAGTGTGGAGAGTGGCTACTGCCCTAGATGAGTGCGGTATAGGGAAAAACAGACGGAGGTAGACCAATTGGTTTAAATGGAAGGACGAGACCACCTTCAGCATGAAGTGAGGGTGAGTCCTAAGGACTACCTTATCATGGTGGAACCATGTATAAGGTGGGTCAGCCACTAAGGCCTTGAGCTCACTAATGCGCCTTGCTGAAGTGAGGGCAATGAGGAAGATGACATTCCATGTGAGAAACTTAAGTGAGGTAGTGACTAGAGGTTCAAAGGGTGGCTTGAGAAGCTGTTCAAGAACCACTTTGAGGTCCCATGCCACTGCTGGTGGCTTAATGGGAGGCTTGGTTAATAGAAGACCCAAAATGAAGCGTGCTACAAGCAGCTGAGAAGAGATGGGTTGGCCATCTAAGGGCATGTAAGCGGCCTCAATTGCACTTAGGTATACCAAATTGGTTTTGAGTCCAGAAGAAGATAGGTGGAGAAGATACTCAAGCAGTGCCTCCACTGGAATTGAGAAGGGATTAAGATTCTTCTGAGAATACCAGATAGAAATCTATGCCACTTGAAAGCGTAGGACCGCCTGGTGGATGGCTTCCTAGATGCTAAGAGGATGTCCTTAACCTCCTGGGGAAGGTTAATGCTTTGGAAAGCTATGCCTTCAGCAGCCATGCTGTGAGATGGAGAGACTGCGGATTGGGATGGAGCATCATCCCCTCTCTTGAGAGAGGAGGTCTGGAGCAGACCCCAGATCTATAGGTTGAGCCTGAGACAGATGTAGAAGGAGAGGGTAACACGGATGATGTGGCCAGCATGGGGCTCAGAGTATCATGAAGCCCCTGTCTGTCTGGAGTTTGAAAAGAGTTTTTGGAATTAGGGGAATGGGAGGGATGGCATATAGGAAACCCTGTCCCCAGTGGAGGAGAAAAGCATCCACCTGTTGGCTGTCCAGCGCAGGAATCCTGGTACAAAAGCGAGGGAGCTTGGCATTCTGAGGACTTGCGAACAGACTGAGTTTTTCCTAAAGAAGGATTTCACAGTCTGTCCTCTAAAACATTATGCTTGCCTGGGAGATACACCGCTTGGAGGTGAATGCGATGATGTATGGCAAAGGACCATAGATATAGAGCCTCGCTGCAGAGGGCCCAACAAAATGTTCCGCCTTGCTTATTCACGTAGAACATGGCTACTTGATTGTCAGATTGGACTGACTGCAGCAACGAAGATGGTCCTGGAACACTTTGAGAGCATTGAGAATGGCTCTGAGCTCCAGCAGATTTATGTGGAGTTGTGACTCCTGCTGAAACCAGAGTCCTTGAGTGGAGAGAGATTCCAGATGGGCTCCCCAGCCCAGTCTGGATGCATCCATTGTCAGGGTACATTGATGTGCTGGCATCTGAAAAGGTGACCCTACAAGGAGATTTTCTGAGGATCGCCACCACTGGAGAGACGAGATCAGAACAGTAGACTTATCTTGTCCCCGAGGCGACTTGATGTTTGAGACCTCTGGGATGCCAGTGTCCACTGGGATCTGCACATGTGTAGATGGGCATATGGAACTACATGCACCGTTGATGCCATATAACCCAGAAGTTGTAGCATTTTTCGAGCAGTAAAATAGTTCTTGAGACATGCCTGAGATCCTGAGATGCTAACTGACTGAGACGAGCACAGCGGAGTTGGGGCAGAAATGCCCTTGACTGATGAGTATTTAAGAGGGCCCCTATGAACTCTAGTTTGAGAGGGAACGAGTTGGGATTTTGGAAGATTTCTGACAAATCCCAAATGTTGCAACACCTGCATGGTGCGTGAGAGGGACAGACTGGCTTCCTGAGAGGTGCTTCCTCTTATGAGCGGTCGCCTAAGTAAGGGGAGACAAATATCCCTAGAGTCCTTAGAAATGCAGCTACTACCACCATGCATTTTGTGAAGACTCTTGGGGCAGAGACGAGGCCAAATGGCAGGACTCTGTATTGATAGTGCCTTCCCTGAAACATGAAGCGCAGGAATTTTGTGTGTTCTGGAGGAATAAGAATATGAGTGTATGCTTCCTTTAGATCTAGAGAACAGAGCCAGTCCTGACTCTGGAGATAGGGAAGAAGGGTCCACAGGGATACCATCTTGAACCTCTCCCATAGGAGATGCTTGTTTAGTTCCCTGAGGTCAAGAATGGGCCTGTATCCCTCCATTTTCTTTGGAATAAGAAAGTAGGGAGACTAGAAGCCCATTCCCTGCTGGAATGCAGAATCCTCCTCTACTGAACCCTGCAGTAGAAGGGAGGTGACCTCCTGGAGTAACAGAGCAGTGATAGGGAGCTAAGAATGGAACTCTCTTGGTGAAGTCAAGGGGTGGTAGGCATCGTAGATGAAGTTTGTATCTCTCCCGTAAACTTGTTAATGTCTACTGCTCCGAGGTGATGAGATGCTACCTGTGGGCATAATGACAGAGTCTGCCAGGAATGTGGACAGGGTCAGGATTCTCTAGAGGCAGGACAGCTGTGTTCTTTAGAAAGAAGTCAAAAACCAGGAGCAGTCTAGGTCTGCTGAGGTGGCTGAGACTTGGGAGGCTGAGCCTTCTTTTGCTGTTTTGGAGGTTGTTCGCCCTTTTGAGGAGCATGATGTTGATATTGAAGAGCAGGGGTATAAGAAGGATAATACTTCTTTTTATTGAAGAAAACTTTCTTTGATGCTTTCTTCTTAGCTGGGTTGGCAGTAGATCTAGAGAGCCTATTTAGGGTAGTTTTCTGAGACACCAACTGAAAGGCCTTGTCGTGCCAATCCTTCCAAAGAGTTTTTCACCAGTACAAGTGATATTACCCAGCTTATCTTGAATACATTGTTCAAGATCCGATGCTTGGAGCCAAGCAATCCTGCATGCACCGATTCAGATGGATGAAGTTCTGCTGATACACTCAAAGCAAACAAAAGTTGTCCTGATAACAAATTTCAAAACATTTTGAGCATGCTCCACAAGGGTGAGATAATCCGCCCTCTTGTCATCTGGAAGAAGAGAAGACATTAACCCCAAATCTTTAGCCACCTCTCTAAGGAACATACCCATATAGAGCATGCAGGAACTAATTCTCTGGACCTTCATGCTGTTCTCTAATGCTTTGAGTGCTACTGTGTTACTACTGATTATTGTTTGTTTGTTCCCCTTCAGATTACCTCTGTGCTCTCCTCTGGTGACTCCGCCCCCCGGAAGTGATGCGGCTGCGTTCCAACAGGTAACCAGCTCTTCAGCCTGCATAAATTCACAGAGCCAGCAGTGCCTGTCGTCATAGGGGATGCGCGTTGAAGGAGCGCACCTAAGGAGTACGACATGCTCCTTGGGTGTGCTCCTTGGGGCAGAACGGGCGGCGCAGGCCTCAGCCCCAAACAGAAACTTTCCTTCTGGGCATCCTTTGCCCTCTCTTCTGCATCACCTCTCTTTTCCCCGCCTGCCATCTGCTCAATCTACCTCAGGTGGCTGGCTATCCTCTCCTTACTCCTTCTGAATCTCTCATTGCACCAGCATTTATGGGCCCTTCTGCTGTCCCCATTCCGTTTTTTTGGGAAACCGCCCTTTCCCTCCTCCCCGATTCCGATGTCCTGACAACCTGCTCCCTTGTCTTCCTGCTACTCACTGCTCTGCTACTGTCCCCCTGTCCAACCCACCACCTCCTCCTCTCAAACTGGGTCTTCTTAATTGCCATTCCCTGAGGTCTAAAACTCTACTAATACAGGACCTTGCCATAAGAGAGACTCTGGATCTCTTACTCCTCACCGAAACATGGTTTAAAGAGGGGTAAGATGCTCTCCTCACTTGCTGTCTCCCGCCTGGTTTTTCCGCTGTCTCTGTCCCCCGCTTAGGCCGTGCCAGTGGTGGCGTTGCTGCTCTCATTTGCTCCCCTCTTTCATTTACACAGATCTCCTCACCTTTACTTCACTACCCGGAAGCCCTTCTCCTCTGTTGCCAGACCTCCCTACCATTGCACATTCTGCTCCTCTACTCTCCTCCGGCAATCCGCTCTAATCTCTGGGATTCTCTTCTCCTAACCATCTCTGACCTCTCGGTACACTATCCTCACTTAATAATTGCAGGGGACTTTAAATTGCACCTTGACTCCCCTTCCTCCTCTAGGGAACAGTCATTCATCTCCCTCCTTCGTGATCTGTCCCTCACTCAACATATCACCCTGCCAACCCATTCTGCTAGTCATGTTCTTGACCTAATCGTTTCTCCATCAGACTCCATCTTCCTACTGAACAATTTTTGCTCAATCCCCCTACCCTGGACCAACCATTACTGTCTAACTTTCCTGTCTCTTCCAGTCTTCCGCCTCTCCCACTTTCGCAAGTCCATCCAACACCTCCCCACCAACCTCTGTGCGCTATAAATGCCGGATTACTCCCCTCACTCTTCAGCACTTTCCTGCAGCCAATGCTCTTCTACCTGCCGAGTTCCCCTTCCCCTCTCCTAACTCGCAGGTCTCACATTGGACCTCTTGTCTTTCCACAGCTCTGGACCAAATAGCTCCAATCCAACCTCATCCTCCTCACCTCTGTCCCTCACAACCCTAGTATCACTCCGACCTCCGCCTCCTCCACTCTCAGTTGCTCCGTGCAAAGCGGTTATGGAGATCTCATTCCCCATCTCTACTAAAATCATTCAAGGAACACTACTCTCCCACTACTGGTCTCAAAGTCCACCTTGCCAAGCAAACCTATTTTTCTACTGTGATTGCCACTGCCGCAAATCAGACTCGCCATCTTTAATCAGTCCTCAAATCTGTTACATCTCTCCAGACTACATCCCACCCTCCACCCCCTACAGCCGCCCCCAGCCCTCTACAATTGGCCTCCTTTTTCAACTCAAAAATCCTGGATCTTCGCACATCACTACTGTATTGCACCCCTCAATATCTTCCCCCCTCTCCTCCTCCCACTCCCTCGCTCTTGCACATTTGGGTTTCATTTCGCCCACTTACCATCTCTGAGCTCATCAAGTCTATTTCCTCTTCAAACAAGCCTACTTGTTCTCTTGATTCCTTTCCCTCCTCATGGCTCCTCATGCCTTCACTTGCTCTCCATCCTCACCATAATTAACACCAGCCTCTCCACTGGTACTTTTCCTCACCCTTGGAAGCATGCACTCATACGCCCCATTCTTAAGAACCACTCACTCGACCCTCTTGTTCCTGCTCACTACCGACCAGTCTCTCACCTCCCTTTTCTTTCTAAAATACTTGAGAAGGCAGTCTTTGCACAACTTTCCCACCACTTGGACACTATTAATTTTCTCCACCCCCGTCAATCAGACTTCCGTCCGGGTCACAACGTGGAGACAGTCCTTCTTGCCTTCCTCAATGAACTGCGTGTCACAGATGACCATAGTGATATTTTGGTGGCAGTATCCTTAGATCTTTCCGCGGCTTTTGACCTTGTGGATCATTCTCTTCTTCTTTCCCGTCTCCGCGATGCCGGTCTCTGTGGCACTGTCTACCACTGGCTTCACTCCTATCTTTTCTCCTGGTCCACTCCGTCCTCTCTCACTCCTCTTCAATCGCCTCTTCTTATCCTGTCCACTTGCACTGTGATGTTCCTCAAGGCTCGGTCCTCACACCTCTTCTGTTTAATGTTTTCCTAGCACCTCTTGCCCTTCTCATCCAGCAATCTGGAATACCGACTTTCTACTATGCAGATGACCTTGTTCTTCTTCATCACACCTCCCCTCTTCGGCCAGATTTTTCCCCTCTCAACTCCTGTCTCCTCTCTGTTGTCAGCTGGCTTTCCACAAATTGCTTACACTTGAATCTCTCCAAAACTCTCGCTATTTGGTTTACCCATGGTAGTCCCTGTCCACAAATAGCCCCATCCTTTGCCGGCTCTTCTATCCCTCTAGTATCCTGTTTCCGGTACCTTGGTGTTCGTATTGACTCTGATCTCTCTTTTCATGATCACATTTCCCATGTCACTAAAACTTCTTACTTCTACCTCCGTCAGATCCGCGTTGTTTGTCCCTTTCTCAATACCCAAGCTCTCACCACTCTTGTACTCTCCTTCGTCATTTCCCGCCTTGATTTCTGTAACTCTGTCCTTGCCGTTATTCCTCAATTCCAGTTGTATTGGCTTCAACACATTCAAAAAACGGCAGCCCGAATGATTACCCACTCTACTCGTTTTGATCACGTTACTCCCCTCTTTCTTCACCTTCACTGGCTACCTGTAGACCATCGTATTCACTTCAAGCTCCTTACCCTCATGCACCAGGTTATCTACACGCGCACCCCTCAATATCTGGCGAACCTCATTCAATCTCACACTTCCAGTCGCACCCTCCGGTCAGTTCACATAAAGCACCTCCACCTCCCCCATACGTGCCCATCTGCATTCTACTTGCTCCTCGGCTTTTTTCTTTATTGGACGCACACTCTGGAACTCATTACCCTCTTCCCTCAGACTTGAACAAAACTACCATATCTTCAAAGCACGCCTGAAGACCCACATTTTTTCCTCTCCCTTTGACCTTCCCACTCCTCCTGTGTGATCTTTTCCTTCTGCCCCTCAGTGTTTCCATTTCTCCTGTCCAGTAAGCATGGCCTACTCTCCACTGTCCTGTTTACATTGTAACTTCCTTTCCTTTTCTTGGCCATTGGCCATTCTTTTGACTGTTGACAACTGTACACCACTCTGCTTTTATATGAAGGGCGGTATATCAAATGTAATAAACATAAACATATACATTCTGGCCGATAACATGGAGGCCTGAAAACAACGTCTAACAAAAGCATCAAGGGTTCTTGATTCCCTACCCAGAGAGTTTGAGGAATATGTTTTCGCGTTCTTGATTTGACGCATTGTTGATTCCACTACAATGGAATGGTGTGGCATTTGTAACTTTTGAAAACCAGGGCACTCTGGTACCCTGTACATGGTATCAAGCCAGCGGGTATGGGGAGAAATAGCCAGATGTACCTCCCACATAGGAAGCATAAGGTCGTGAAGTATCCAATGGATAGGGAGCGTAGACGCTTCTCTTGGAGCCGTCGGGTATTGAAGAATTTCCAATTCTTCGGCCCGAGGCACTTTCTCCGATGTTACTATTATGGACAGACCCCTAGCAACATCACAAATAAAGTCTTGGAAAGACATGTCTTCTGATGGGGACATGCGGCGTTGTGGGTATGGAGATGGGTCCTCCGGGAGAATTTGCATGTCTCGAGTATCAGCTGATTCATCGCCCGAAGAATCAGAATCTGAAGAATCAAAGTATCACCGGGCAGGGTGTTCCCACTCCGTACGAAGTCAGTACCAGTCAAAGCCAGTACCTGGAATCTGTGTAGTCAGAACCACGATATCAGAAACGGATTTGAGGGCCGGCATGGGCAGTAACATGGAAAGCGGCAAAAACGTCAATGCAGTCTGTATCGGTGTCGATGCAGCCTGTATCGGTTCCGATGCCAGTACCAACGCCTGTGCAACTGACTGTAAGGGTTTTACTCAAATCGAGGCTGCCAATAAGGCCGCTAAGCTCTGCTCATTGGCAAGGATATGTTGAGCCACAGAGCTTGCCGATGCTTGGGTACTGGTATAGGTAGTGCAGAACACGATCCCTGAGCATGGCACAAGGAGCTCTCCGGAGGTGGAGGCCTCGGGATCATCCTGGGGCCCCACTGAGGCTTTGGAGGGAAGGTCCTCCCGTCGGGGTTGTTTGGCCAGTGTGTGCCCCTCCAGTGCAACGCCCGAACCATCTCGATGCTTAGAAGGAGATCTACCCTTGGGAGAGGGCTGTGGCCAGCCTTTGAAGACTACTTAGGTTTCAATACCTGAGATCCTTGCGAGGAAGATGAAGCTCTCAATGACATCGATGCTAAAGAGACTGCGTTGGAGACGAAGAAGGTGCCCAGCTTTGCAGTTCGATTCTGTAGGCCTCTCTTCGCAATCTTTCTACAAAGAGAACATTCTGATGGTTGATGATCAGGTCCTAAGCATTTTAGACACCAGTCATGGGTGTCTGTGGCCAAGATGGTAGCGCCACACTTAGAACACTTCTTAAAACCACTAGATGTTTTTTATGCATTGTGTCTGTAACAAAATGGAGGGCCTGGCCTATGATGGCGTCAATGGGCCTGAAGAAAAGAAAAAATCCTTTTCTTCATAGTTTTGTTTTGTTTTTTTGAGAGAAAGAAAGTATCGACGGAGATTAGTACCAGCATTGACGGGAATGCAGACACGACCACAAAAATATGAAAAATAGGAATTTTCTGCAGTGACAGGATTTGCTCCCGCAGAAAATGAAAAACTGAGGGAGAGCGGGAAAGATGGGAAGGCAGCTATGTAGGCGTGGTGGGATGCTCACAAAACCTTTCCTATTGGATGCTAGGGAGCGTTCCCAGGTGGGCTCCGTTGGAGCCAACATCATCCATATATGAAAACTACATTCATGCTTGTTCCTGGAGATAAAACTTGCAGCACCAGAAGACCTAGAGAGGGTTGTTCACGTAGAACTGTCAAGATAGTCTGAAGAGCAGAGATAAAGAGGTAGCAGAGCAGAGGTTGCAGTTGGGACAGAGACTTTTAGATTCTGAGTAGTCTGTACTGTTTCAGGTCCTGAACAAGGCAGCCCATCCTTAGGCTCATCAAGGCACTGCAAATACAAAAATATTTGGCCTAGGAAGCACCAAAGTGCTAGAGCAGTGAAGTGATAACTTCACATAAAGCTCCTGTGTAAGACTCTTCGGACCACTTTAAGCGAAAAGGAGATCCAATGTGCAGAGTCCGTCAATCTCTGTGCAGCCCTTGTCCTCTACTGTCACTAACTGGTGAGAAATTCCCTGAGATCATCACATTAAACAGAACAGATGAGCCAGATGGTCTTTCTGGTAAGCCACAGATAAAAAGAAGCAGAAGGGGGTAACCAATGTCAGGAAATACTTTTTCAAAGAAAGGGTGGTGGATACTTGAAATGTCCTCTCAATGGAGGTGATGGAGGCAAATACAGTGACGGAACTCAAAATGGCATGGAACAGACACAGTGGATCCCTTTACAGCAAAAGGATAAAATCAAAATAAACTTAACTATTTATTATACCTCAACAAACAGAGAGGCGTAACCTGCACAGAGCAGTGGGTACATCCCTCAACAAAGGCACAGAAGGGGTGACCTGCACAGAGTGGCTGGTACACCTACTCTAGCCACCTTACTGGGCAGACAAGATGGACCATACTGGTCTTTATCTGCTGTCATGTACTATGTTAATCCAAACTCTGGCTCAAACCTAAACACCTGAAGAAGAGTGAGTGAAGGTTTGCACTGTGGAATGTTCTTACAAATCATGAACAGTGATGAACTCTAGATGCAACTAATGGAGTAGCCTAGTGGTTGGAGCAGTGGCTTGCTGACTAAAGAGAGCAGAGTTCAAATACCATTGATACTCCTTGACCCTCCAATGCCTAAGTACAAACGTAGATTGTGAGTCCTCCGGGGACAGAAAAAATATCTATAGTAGCTGACTGAAGCTCACTTTGAATTACTGGAAAGATGTGAGCTAAATATTACAGAAAACAAATAAAAAATACGCACTGTAGCAAAAAATAAAATAATTAAAGAAAGAAAAATAGAAAAATATAAAAAGACTTTATCAAGAAAGGAGAAATTTCACTTACCGTTAATTTCCTTTCCTGGAATCCTGCTAGACGAGCCCAGACCAATGAGTTATGTCCCCCTGCCAGCAGATGTTGGAGACAGAGAAAAAAAGCTACCAGAAGCTTGACTGGTTGAGCTCTGGTAGTCTTGAAGGACTAGAAAGGGGGACTGTTACTTCTGGAGAGAAATCTGCAACTGTGAGTATATACTTCTGGTAATTTTCTAAAAAGAATTCTTTGTATTAAAGCTACTTAATCTGTGAACCCACTGTTTTTTGTTGGATCAGTTAGGGCCTAGTAGCAGCAATTAAAGTTTGAATTTAAAACACAGAGGAGAGATTTCTGGTTACATTTCATACCCAGCAGAGAGCTTGTAGTTTAAATTTAATAGTCACTCAGGGCCAAGTAACAGCAAAGTACTTTAAGTTTAAATTTAACACACAGAAGAGAGCTTTCTGGTTAAATTTAGTACCCAGGAGCTTGTAGTTTAAATTTCATAAGAAGTTAGAGCCTAGCAGCAGCTAAGAGCTAAAATTTAAATCAAATCAGAATTTAGCTTAGCACAAAAGGCAAAACAGGGTCTGTACTCTTTGAGCAACAAATAAAGTCTTCTAGAGACCTTTACAAAGAGGCCTTCTACCTAGGGGGCAAGAGACCTTTGAAACCTTTTCAATAGGTGTTAACACCAGGTGGAAGATCAAAAGGCCATTTTGAAAGACTCCTCCTATCCAAGCAAGGACTGTTAATTACCCAGGAAGTTGGTCACAGCATTACCTCAGCAGCAGAGGCATAAATAGCTCAACAAGAGCTCTGTGAACCTCTGTCTTGAAGGACTAGAAAGAGGGACTGTTACTTCTGGAGAGAAATCTGCAACTGTGAGTATATACTTCTGGTAATTTTCTAAAAAGAATTCTTTGTATTAAAGCTACTTAATCTGTGAACCCACTTTTTTTTGTTGGATCAGTTAGGGCCTAGTAGCAGCAATTAAAGTTTGAACTGTATTAGGTACAGTTTTATTGGTATAAATACCCATAGCAACCCCTAGCAAGTAAGAACTTAAAGATCTAGACACAAACTTAAAACTAAGATACAGACCGCAGTCCAGCAGCGGGATGGGGGCTTTCCAGTCTTTTGCATTGAGTATCACATGTATGATTTTCTCCCAGTTGGTGAGAGGTCTTACGTGTGCACTAGGTGCAAGGAGCTCTTTTCTCTCAGGGAACAAGTCCGTTCTCTAGAGGCTAAAGTAGCAGACTTGGAAAACATAAGAGAGACAGAGAGGTACATAGACGAGACCTACAGGGATATAGTCCTGAAGTCCCACCTCCAGTCTGGCAGCACCCCTGTTGCCATGGAGGAGAGAGGTCACGTGACAGGACAGCATCACCCTGGTGTGGCAGGAAGTGATCCTGTAACTAGGACCTGTCCTCCAGGTGATGTAAAACCCTCTCGCACCGAGGAAGTTTCTCCAGGGCCATGTGCCCATGAGGGAAGGGTTAGGACAGCCGTTATAGTTGGTGATTCGATCATTAGGCATGTAGATAGCTGGGTGGCTGGTGGACGTGAGGATCGCCTGGTAACATGCCTGCCTGGTGCGAAGGTAGTGGACCTCACGCGCCACCTAGATAAGGTCTTAGATAGTGCTGGGGAGGAGTCTGCTGTCTTGGTACATGTCGGTACCAATGACATAGGAAAATGTGGTAGGGAGGTTCTGGAGGCAAAATTTAGGCTTTTAGGTAGGAAGTTGAAATCCAGAACTTCCAGGGTAGCATTCTCCGAAATGCTTCCTGTTCCACGCTCAGGACCCAAAAGGCAGGCAGAGTTCCGGAGTCTCAATGCGTGGATGAGACAATGGTGCAGAGATGAGGGTTTTGGATTTGTTAGGAACTGGGGAACATTCTGGGGAAAGGAGGGGCTCTTCCGAAGGGATGGGCTTCACCTTAACCGGGATGGAACCAGGCTGCTGGCATTAACCTTTAAAAAGGAAATAGAGCAGCTTTTAAACTAGATATTAGGGGAAAGCTGACAGTCGCCCAAGAGCGGATGGTTCGGAAGAATGTATCCTTGAAGGATACTACCAAAAGCAGAGAGGTTCCACAAAAGAGTAAAGTAGCCCAAATGCCCTCAAGTATGGAGCAGACAGAGCTTAAAGATCCCAATTTACCCATGTCTAACAATAGCCAAATTAACATGAATAAAATACATTCTCTAAAATGCTTGTATGCAAATGCTAGAAGTCTAAAGAATAAGATGGGAGAGTTAGAATATAAAGCACTAAATGAAAGGTTAGATATGATTGGAATATCACAGACATGGTAGAAGGAGGACAACCAGTGGGACACTGTGATACCTGGGTACAAACTATATCGTAATGATAGAGCTGATCAAATTGGTGGAGGGGTTGCGCTCTATGTTAGAGAGGGCATTGACTCAGAAAGGATTAAAGTTTTGCAGGAAACAAAATCTGCTGTAGAATCTATATGGATTGAAATTCCATATAAAAGGGGGAAGGCGATGGCAGTGGGGGTGTACTATCGAGCACCTGGCCAGAATGACCAAATGGATGATGAAATGTTCAAAGAAATCAAGGAAGCTAACAAAAGTTACAGCGCAGTAATAATAATGGGTGATTTCAATTACCCCGGTATCGACTGGGTCAGTGTCACGTCAGGACATGCTAGGGAGATAAAGTTCCTAGATGAAATAAATGACTGCTTCTTGGAGCAGCTGGTTCATGAACCGACCAGAGGGGAAGCCATATTAGACCTAGTCCTTAGTGGAACACCAGATCTAGTGCAAGAGATAAGGGTGTTGGGGCCACTTGGCAATAGTGATCATAGCATGATCGCCTTTGATTTAATTAGTGGAGGAGGGATAGTAAGGAAATCCACAGTACTACCTTTTAACTTTCGAAAGGGAGACTATGATAAAATGAGGAAAACAGTTAAGAAAAAACTAAAAGGAGCAGTTGCGAAGGTTAAAGACGTACATCAAGCTTGGGTGTTGTTGAAAAATACTATCTTGGAAGCCCAGACCAGCTATATTCCACACTTTAAGAAAAGTGGAAGGAAGTCCAAAAAACTGCCAGCATGGTTTAAAGGTGACGTCAGAGAGGCTGTTGCCAAAAAAGCATCTTTCAGGAAATGGAAAAAAGAGCCAAACGACGAAATCTGGAAACAGCACAAGCACTGGCGAGTCAAATGCAAGGCATTGATAAGGCAGGCAAAGAGAGAATTTGAGAAGAAGCTTGCTGCGGAAGCAAAAACGCGAAATAAAGACCTTTTCAAGTACATTCGTAGCAAAAAACCTGTGAGAGTCAGTTGGTCCATTAGATGATAAAGGGGTTAAAGGAGCTCTAAGAGGCGACAAGGCGATAGCGGAGAGACTGAATGAATTCTTTGCTTCAGTCTTTACTGAGGAAGATGTAGGGATGTTACCCATGACTGAAGTGGTATTTAAAGGTGCGGAAGAATTGAAGGAAATATCGATACATCAGGAAGATGTCTTACAACTATTAGATAAACTGAAGAGTAGCAAATCACCTGGGCCGGATGGTATACATCCAAGGGTGTTGAAAGAACTGAAATATGAGATTGCAGACCTGCTATCAGTAATCTGTGAACTATCATTAAAATCATCTCTAATACCTGAAGATTGGAGGATCGCCAATGTATCACCAATTTTTAAAAAGGGTTCCAGTGGTGATCCGGGAAACTACAGACCGGTGAGCCTGACGTCAGTACCGGGAAAAATGGTAGAAACCATCATAAAGAATAAAATTACTCAGCATGTAGATAGTCACAACCTAATGGGAGACAGCCAACATGGCTTTAGACAAGGAAGATCTTGTCTTACTAATCTGTTATGTTTTTTTGAAGGAGTGAATAAACAGGTGGACAAAGGTGAGTCGGTTGATATTGTATATCTGGACTTTCAGAAAGCCTTTGACAAGGTCCCTCATCAGAGACTTTTGGCAAAACTAAAGAGTCATGGGATAGGAGGCAGTGTACTATTGTGGATCAGGAACTGGTTAAAAGATAGAAAGCAGAGGGTAGGGCTAAATGGCCAATTTTCCCAATGGAGAAAGGTGAATAGTGGTGTACCCCAGGGATCTGTGCTGGGTCTGTTGCTTTTTGACATATTCATAAATGACCTGGAAAATGGAATAACGAGTGAAGTTATCAAATTTGCAGATGACACAAAACTATTTAAAGTTGTTAAAACCCAAGAGGATTGTGAAAAATTGCAAGAGGATCTTGATAAATTGGAAGACTGGGCATCAAAATGGCAGATGAAATTTAATGTGGACAAGTGCAAGGTTATGCACCTAGAGAAGAACAACCCAAACTATGGTTACACGATGCAAGGTTCCACATTAGGAACCACCACCCAGGAAAAAGATTTAGGCGTCATTGTGGATACCATATTAAAACCCTCGGCCCAGTGTGCAGCGGCGGCCAAGAGAGCAAATAGAATGCTAGGTATGATAAGGAAAGGAATGGAAAATAAAACAAAAGATATTATAATGCCTCTATATCGTTCCATGGTGAGACCTGTGATAAGGAAGCTTATCATAGCTCAGGAAGGAGCTATAGAAAAGGTGAAGTGACTCTGAACAAGCAACCTGTCAGTTCTGGTAGAAAGAAGAAAACAGAATTTTGCCATAAAAGACTACCAGTCCCAGAATGCACCAGGTTTCCAACAGCCATTAGAGGAGCTGAAGTGGGGAAACGTGTGTTCAATCAGGAGGGCTATGAGGTAATCCCTAAGCACTCATCTCAAAGGGCAGGGCCTGATTCAGCACAGCTGCGCTGTGTTAGGGAGGAGCACTCATCTAAGCAGAATAAGAGTAGAGTTTATTCTACAGATGACCATCTTCATGATCCCCTTGGATATCCAGAGAATTGTTCTCAGTATCCTGAGAATCAGCTTGAGTTTGATCATCAGTTTCATCTGAAGGATCATCAGAAGCAGAAGCCAAACCGGACGGACAGAGAGGGAAAGAGACCCTTTGGAAGAAGGAAGAGAAAAGCCTTTGAGAGGTCTAGAAGAGTCCAAAGCAGTACGTATACTGGGAGGTATTCCAAGGGCCAGCATACACCATTGGACTGGGGAAAGCCAGAGGAATGGTGCTGCAGAGCTAGGAATCACCAGAGGCTACCTGTGAGGGAGACGGCTGCACGTGGAAGGGACCCTAAGACCTGTGCCAGAAGGTATGTGAAGAGAGATCCAGTGTCCAGGGATCTGGATTGGAAGGCTGGACATAAGAACTGGACTACATACTGGCCAGGCTATATAGAGAGGAACTCTAGCAGCAATGGAAGCTCAGGTATGAACACTGATCTATGCCCTAGCTATAACCTTGAAAGACAGCAGGGAAACAAGTATTCTCCTGAAAATGCTCCATTGAGAGATTCATCTGTGCCAATCCATGATATTGAACCCATGCTTGTTGAACAAGGGGGAATAATAGCAGATGAGGATCCTGTTTATATGGACTGCTCTCTATCTAAACTCCGTTGGTAACTTTCTGTTATAAAGTACAGCAACCATCACAAAGAAATACAAATGTTCTTTAATCTACTCAGAAAAGCTCCTGAAGCAGGATTTGACCCACACAGTGGAAGGCAAGCCAGCTAAGGGGTTTCAGCTGGTAACTGCTAGCAATTAAGCCTTACCTAATTGCTTGTGAGCTAGGAGAAAATCACTTCTGTATCTATGTGGGAAGTAATCAGAAGTTAACCTGAAAAGAACAGTTTGTTTCTTGCTTTGTGGCTTTTCATTTGTTGTTTTCCTGATTTTGACTTTGTTTTTCCAAGTTAACACTGAAAGCAAGTAACCTAATTTATGTGCTACCAAGCATATCTGTGTTGGGAGAAATAACCCCATAAATAAATATATTATTGGCTTTACCCAAGAGCACAACTAAATTATTGTCAGCAGCTGTGTCTGGTGTGAATGAACTACATTGCCCACAATACCTTGCAAATCATATAGACATATGCACTTGACAAGACTGTGAAGATTCTCACCCAGGCAGCCGTCTGACAAATGGCGTAGTTTTTCGGATTGCTTTTGCACAAAGGGGATTTACTTGCTGAGGATTACAACTACAGTTCAAGTTTAAAATTGGAAAAAAAGATTTTCCCTCAACTGCACTTTGGAGGAGAAGTGGATGTCCCAGGAGGAAAAGACCCTGTGCAGAGCTGGATTCATCACTGAGACAAGGTAATAAGTACATGGGCATGTCTAGTGCTGGATGCGAGTAAGGCACAGGGGTAATTGAAAAAAAAAAAAAAAGTAGAAAAAAACACACCTGTTTGTAAGGTGGGGCACTTTGGGTTTTTTTTCTTTGTTTCTTGCAGGGATCAAGATGGATCCAAAGGAACTACCTCAGTGGATGGCAGCCCAGTTCAGCAGGCAGCAGGAGCTAGAACAGCAGGCTCAGGACACTGCTATGAGAGCCTTAATGGACCAGCAGAGGCCAGTGCTTGATCTGGTGCAAGCCCTAGTTGAGCTGAAGAACCAAAGTGGAACAGATGCAAGACCAGCAGTAAATACTGGTACACCACATGTGGACAGTGTGGGACTCAATCAAGGGATTGGGGCATTTAGTTTTGGGAAATTAACTCCAGATGATAATGTTGATGATTTTCTAGAGTCTTTTGAAAGAGTGGCACAAGCATTAGCATGGCCAGAGAACCAGTGGGCAGTAAGGCTGGCAGACTCATTAACAGGAGAGGCGCTTGCAGCTTACAGAACAATGCCAGCAGCCCAGGCTTTGAATTATAAGGATGTAAAGGCTGCTATTAGAGATCGCCTAGGGTTGTCTATTTCAGAATATAGGCGAATGTTTAGAGCTACTACATTGAGAGTGGGTGAAACACCCAGGGCTCTGAGTCAGAGAATCAGAGGTTTAGCTGTAAAATGGTTGGAGCCTGAGCAAAAGACGGTAGAAATGTTATTAGATATTATAATGCTTGAACAATTTATGTCTGGGGTGTCTAAAGATTTGCACACTTTCCTTATACAGCAAAATTGCCAAAATCTTGGAGAGGCAACCATGCTAGCAGAGAGATTCTTGGAAGCCACGCAGGCTTGCCATAGAATGGGTGGCCTCTGAAGATTGGTGCTGAGGCTAGATGTGCTGTATCAGAAAAGAAAATAATTAAAAATGTTTCTGAAAATGAATGTACTGTATCAAACCAGATGACACAGTGGAATAGAAAGAAATGTTTCAAGTGTGGAAAATGGGGACATTTAGAAAAGAGATGCCAGACACACACTAGCTTAGCGGGTGTGGATTTAAAACAGCCCAAAGAAGGATTTCTTTTGATGGTTGATGTGCAAGGAATTACCACAAATGCTCTGTTAGACTCTGGGGCAGACCAGAGAATGATGTCAAAAAGGCTTTGGAAGAGGATAGAGGCCCAAGAAGGATTTGTGCCTAGAACCCCTGAAAGCCAAGTTCACATCAGATGCATTCATGGTGCTGCAACATCATATCCCACCTATAGGCTAAAGGTTAAGTGCCTGGGGGAACAAGAGGAAGTCCTGTTAGCAGTGGTGTCTAGGCTACCATTTGATTTGGTTCTAGGAAGAGACTGGCCAAGATTTAAGCAGGGTCTAGTGGAAGGACTAGGAAAGAAGGAGGGAGAATATTTAATGGTAATAGCTCCCGGGCCTTTATTTGGAAGTCCTCAGACCCCAGCTAAAAAGATGGTTAAGCGTCCAGAAGACCAAACTACCCCAAAGCAGACATTCGTCCTAAAGTATCATAGGGTCACAGAGAAGGCCCAAGCTCCTAAGCGGGCAACCCCTCAAGCTGCTGGGTTTGACCTGTGCAGCATAGAAAATGTGACTGTATCTAGCCAAGGGAGAGCCCTGGTGGACATTGGTCTCCAAGTGGAAATACCTATTGGATGCTATGGGAGAGTAGCCCCAAGGTCCGGATTAGCCCTTAAATATTTCATCGATGTGGGTGCGGGAGTAATTGATCCCGATTACAGGGGCAATATTAAAGTTCTGTTGTTTAATTTTGGACAGAATGATTATCACGTGAAGACAGGAGACAGAATTGCCCAATTGATCTGTGAGAGGCTGGGTTTTCCACCTGTGGAGGAGGTCACATCCCTGGAGAATTCTGAACGTGGAACCAAAGGCTTTGGTTCTACTGATGTCAAAGGGGTTAAAAGCCTAGCTGCCACCTGTGCCCGAGAGAGGGAGGTGAATGAAGAGGAAGATTTGGGACCCCAGGTATCTGATTGTAAAGAAAAATCAGAGCCCCAAATAGGTGAGGACCTGACAGTGGTACAACAGGAAGAAATTAGGAAGTTGCTTAAAGAATTCCCAGATGTGTTGACACCCATACCTGGGGAGACACATTTGGTTGCCCATGAAATAATAACTCCACCTGGGAAATTAGTTCGTCAAAGGCCATACCGCTTGCCTGAAGCCAAGAGACAGGAAGTAGTGGCACAAGTCCAGGAGATGTTGGACATGGGAGTAATAGAGGAGTCAAAGAGTCCCTGGAATAGCCCCATAGTCCTGGTGCCGAAGCCTGATGGATCTTTAAGATTTTGTATTGACTTCCGGCAGGTAAACGCCATATCAGTTTTTGATGCATATCCAATGCCAAGAGTTGAAGAGCTGTTGGACCAGCTGGGACAGGCTCAATACTTAACCACCCTTGATATGACAAAAGGATATTGGCAAATCCCTCTCACCAGGGAGTCGAAGCCGAAGACTGCGTTCAGCACTCCCATTGGCCTTTTCCAGTTCAAGAGGATGCCTTTCGGACTGCATGGAGCAGCGGCTACCTGCCAAAGGTTAGTGGATCAGGTACTTCGACCCCACCAAAATTATGCTTTTGCATATATGGATGATGTCATAATCCATAGTAACACCTGGGCGGAGCATCTGAAGAGGATCAGGGCAGTCTTGTGCTCCATGAAGCAAGCGGGAATCACTTTAAACCCGAAGAAGTGTGCCTTTGCAAATAGGGAGGTAAAATACCTGGGCCACCTAGTGGGAAGATGAAAAATTAAACCTCTAATGAGTAAAGTAGATAGCATCAGGAATTTTCCTCCTCCAACAACAAAGAAACAACTAAGAAGTTTCTTAGGACTTACTGGATACTACCGCAGGTTTATACCGCAATTCGCAGAGAAAAGTGCAATTTTCACGGATATGCTGCGGAAGAATTGTCCAAACCAGCTAAAGTGGACACCTGAAGCTGAAAAAACATTTTCAGTCTTAAAAGGAAAATTGTGTACAGGACCGGTACTGAAAGGGGTGGACTTCAAGAAACCCTTTCTGGTTCAAACCGATGCATCGGATGTAGGGCTAGGAGCGGTTCTATCCCAGTGTCATGATGTTGAGGAGCATCCTGTGATGTACCTGAGCAGGAAGTTGTCACCGGCTGAACAAAAGTATTCCACAATAGAAAAAGAATGTTTAGCTATCAAGTGGTCAGTGGAGGCGTTAAGGTTTTACCTTACAGGGAGAAAGTTCCAGTTGGTCACGGACCATGCCCCACTTAACTGGTTGCAGCAAATGAAGAACCACAATGCCAGGTTGACACGCTGGTACATGGCCTTACAGGCATTTGATTTTCAAGTTGAACATCGTGCTGGGAAGTTACACAAGAATGCGGATGCCCTTTCCCGGATTACGGACTGTAGAGAAGAAGTTTCACCAGTTACAACAGTCCGTAATAACTTAAGCAGGGGGGTATGTGATAAGGAAGCTTATCATAGCTCAGGAAGGAGCTATAGAAAAGGTGAAGTGACTCTGAACAAGCAACCTGTCAGTTCTGGTAGAAAGAAGAAAACAGAATTTTGCCATAAAAGACTACCAGTCCCAGAATGCACCAGGTTTCCAACAGCCATTAGAGGAGCTGAAGTGGGGAAACGTGTGTTCAATCAGGAGGGCTATGAGGTAATCCCTAAGCACTCATCTCAAAGGGCAGGGCCTGATTCAGCACAGCTGCGCTGTGTTAGGGAGGAGCACTCATCTAAGCAGAATAAGAGTAGAGTTTATTCTACAGATGACCATCTTCATGATCACCTTGGATATCCAGAGAATTGTCCTCAGTATCCTGAGAATCAGCTTGAGTTTGATCATCAGTTTCATCTGAAGGATCATCAGAAGCAGAAGCCAAACCGGACGGACAGAGAGGGAAAGAGACCCTTTGGAAGAAGGAAGAGAAAAGCCTTTGAGAGGTCTAGAAGAGTCCAAAGCAGTACGTATATTGGGAGGTATTCCAAGGGCCAGCATACACCATTGGACTGGGGAAAGCCAGAGGAATGGTGCTGCAGAGCTAGGAATCACCAGAGGCTACCTGTGAGGGAGACGGCTGCACGTGGAAGGGACCCTAAGACCTGTGCCAGAAGGTATGTGAAGAGAGATCCAGTGTCCAGGGATCTGGATTGGAAGGCTGGACATAAGAACTGGACTACATACTGGCCAGGCTATATAGAGAGGAACTCTAGCAGCAATGGAAGCTCAGGTATGAACACTGATCTATGCCCTAGCTATAACCTTGAAAGACAGCAGGGAAACAAGTATTCTCCTGAAAATGCTCCATTGAGAGATTCATCTGTGCCAATCCATGATATTGAACCCATGCTTGTTGAACAAGGGGGAATAATAGCAGATGAGGATCCTGTTTATATGGACTGCTCTCTATCTAAACTCCGTTGGTAACTTTCTGTTATAAAGTACAGCAACCATCACAAAGAAATACAAATTTGTCCTTTAATCTACTCAGAAAAGCTCCTGAAGCAGGATTTGACCCACACAGTGGAAGGCAAGCCAGCTAAGGGGTTTCAGCTGGTAACTGCTAGCAATTAAGCCTTACCTAATTGCTTGTGAGCTAGGAGAAAATCACTTCTGTATCTATGTGGGAAGTAATCAGAAGTTAACCTGAAAAGAACAGTTTGTTTCTTGCTTTGTGGCTTTTCATTTGTTGTTTTCCTGATTTTGACTTTGTTTTTCCAAGTTAACACTGAAAGCAAGTAACCTAATTTATGTGCTACCAAGCATATCTGTGTTGGGAGAAATAACCCCATAAATAAATATATTATTGGCTTTACCCAAGAGCACAACTAAATTATTGTCAGCAGCTGTGTCTGGTGTGAATGAATTACATTGCCCACAATACCTTGCAAATCATATAGACATATGCACTTGACAAGACTGTGAAGATTCTCACCCAGGCAGCCGTCTGACAGACCGCACCTTGAATATTGTGTGCAATTCTGGTCGCCGTATCTTAAAAAGGATATAGCGATTTTAGAAAAGGTACAGAGAAGAGCCACCAAAATGGTAAAGGGGATGGAAGGATACTCCTATGAAGAAAGGCTAAAAAGGTTAGGGCTCTTTAACCTGGAAAAGAGACGGCTGAGGGGAGATATGATAGAAGTCTATAAATTAATGAACGGAGTGGAATGGGTAAACGTAGATTGATTGTTTACCTTATCAGAATATAGAAAGACTAGGGGACATGCAATGAAGCTACAGGGTAAACTATTTAAGACTAATAAAAGAAAATATTTTTTCACTCAACGTGTAATCAAACTCTGGAATTTGTTACCGGAGGATGTAGTAAAGGCTGTTAGTGTAGCTGGGTTTAAAAAAGGTTTGGACAAGTTCCTGGAGGAAAGGTCCATAAACCATTATTAAGAAGTGACCGAAGATATCAATGCTTGACCCAGTACAAGCATTGTGGTACTTGTGTCTCTTGGGGAAACTGCTAGGTACATATGACCTAGACTGGCCACTGTTGGAAACAGAATACTGGGCTTGATGGACCTTGGTCTGACCCAGTATGGCATATCTTATGTTCTTATACAGGTATAGCTGTACCCCTAGAGGTCGCCTTCAGTATACTCTGACAAAGCCAAGAAACAGACACTGAATAAGGCATAGTACCCGAACAACTGAGCGCTGCTCTCATGCCATGGTCAGAACTATAGCTTATAGTTCATTTAACTTGATATACAGCCTATAGCATGTAGCAGCTAGGTTGTTAAGGAAGTGACATGAAGCATCAAACTTTCATGATGTATGGCAACGAAAGAACTGCCACATAAAAATGTGATCATTGGCTGTCGAAAAGTGAAGCAACAACCTTTCATGAAGTGCAGAAACAAATGAACTGCTATAGAACAATATGATCCTTGGCTGTCGAAAAGTACCCAGAACAGGTGGGTCCTGGACTGGTCTAGCAGGATCCCAGGAAAGGAAATTACCGGTAAGTGAAATTTCTCCTTCCAATTCATCCTGCTAGACCAGTCCAGACCAATGGGGAGTACCCAAGCTAACCCACTTAAGGGCAGGAAGAGACAGCAACTGCCACCAAACTGCACCACATTGCCCGCTTGGAAATCAAGGCGACGGTGCCCAGGTTGTGAGCACTCTGCTCATGGAGCAGAGCGGGCCTCGAGTCCCTCGGGCATCGGTCTACCCTGGAGGATGTAGCCTGACTCAATGGTTGTGCAGAGACATTTGTAATGGAAGCTTTGAAGGCCGCAAGGCCCTTCTGAAGCCCCACAAACAGTACAAATAGAGATCGGATTTGCGAAAAGAATTGGAAACCCCCGAGAGTGCCGTAGCTCGCTACTGAGATCTATGGTGCGAAGTCCTATATTAATGCCCGCATTGCTCTCTTGAAAGGCAGGAATCAAAATCATCCAATTTGAGCAAAAGGGTATAAGCACCTTTGGTAGGAGGAAGGCATCACCCAGAGCGACACGCAACTTGGAGACTTTCGAGGCCAAGATTAACGGCCACTAGGAGGAGGGACGAGTCCCGGAATGAGATATGTCTGAGCGGCCCGAAGGATGCCCAGATAAAGTCCTAAGGACCAAGTCCCCACATAACCCCGAGAAAGCTAGCAACTTCTGCAGGAGACACAAATGAGCGTCCTCCAAACAGGTTAATGCAGAGACATGAACCCAGAGAGCCTAGGGCCCGACCAGAGCTGAGAGCGTTCTGAAGGAATTACAGAATATCCAGAATCTGAAAAACTGCTGCCAAGAGCACCAAGACTCAAAAGTGCAACACTCTCGTGTAGGCTAAATATGGAACTTGTCCTGGCATAAGAGTCCTTTGCGGGTGCCCAAAAATAGGGGCTCCACTGCCAGAAGCCATACCAGGTCAGCGTACCATAGCCTCCATGGCTAGTAGGGCGCTATCAAGATGACCAAAACCCCTGTGAAAGTCTATGCAGAGCAGAACCCTCCCGATCTTGACCCAAGGAGGAAAAATGTAAAGAAGAGCTGACTCCAACCAAGGGAGAGCTAACGCGTCGAGACCGCAGGACCCGTGCTCCTTCCGCCAGTTGAAGAATTGAGGAGCTTTGGCATTCGCCACCATGGCCATGAGGTCGAGCACCGTCATGCCCCAGCGGCAAACTATCTTCAGAAATGCCTAAGGAGTGAACTTCCACTCCCCGGATTCAGGGCATGTCGACTGAGGAAGTTCGCATGGACATTCTCCAAACTTGCAATGTGCTGAGCTGACACAGCTTGCAGGTAGGTTTCTGCCGAAAGGAAGAGGAGACAACTCCTTGGCTGCCCCTGGACATTTTGTGCCCTCCTGTCTGTTGATACAGGCGAGCACGATGGCACTGTTGGAGAAGACCCTGACTGCCTGGCTGTGAAGAAGCAGAAGAAAGGCGAGAAGCACGAGGTGGGCTACGAGAAGATTGGTGGTCCAATGCGCTTCCTGACGGTTCCACGATCCTTGAACTGCTCTGTTGCAGCAAGGAGTTGGCTGGCATTGGCCATTACCCCCACCCAGCAAAGAGTGTCTAAAGCAGGGGTTCTCAACCCTGTCCTCGGGACCCACCTAGCTAGTCGGGTTTTCAGGATAACCACAATGAATATGTATGAGAGAGATTTGCATACACTGCCTCCATTATATGCAAATCTATCCATGCATATTCATTGTGGTTATCCTGAAAACCCGACTGACTAGGTGGGTCCCGAGGACAGGGTTGAGAACCCCTGGTCTAAAGGCATCCCACAGCATACGTTGGCCAGATGCAGCCACAACTGGAGCAACCTGCGAACTGTTCACGGTCTCTGCAGGCGAAAGCTGTAATCCGGAGAGACCAAGGCCCAATGGCTCAACAGAGAACGTTGCAGGGGCCACATATGTTGGTTCTTGTGCCCAGGGAACCATCTCGACTGTCACCGTCATGGTTCCCAGTAGCTGCAGGAAGTCCCAAGCTCGAGGGCGAATCTGCAACAGGAAGAGTCGAAGCTACTGTGAGAACTTCTCCCCATGATCGTGCATTAGGTAGCCCCATCCTTGACGCATGTCAAACCTGGTCCCTAGAAAATCAAGGAATGTGAGGGGCGCAGCAAACCTTTGCCGTGATTGACCACCCAGCCGAGGGACTTGAGAAAGATGATAACCGGGGAAATGGCGACCACAGCCTCTCCATGAGACTTCGCCAGAATGAGCCAGTCATCCAAGTATGGGTGAACCCAAATTCTGCGTTTCTGAAGAGCCGCCACAGCCACTACAATGAAGCCCAAAAGGTAGTATTCGCAACTAATAGCGGCGACCCCTAATGGCAAAAACGGAGGAACCGTTGTCGATCGCTGGGGATAGGAATGTGAAAGTAGGCCTCGGCAGGGTCCAAGTAGGGAAGAAGGTTTCCCGGGCGTACCGCTTGGATAACGTACAAGAGGGTCTCCACTCTTAATGAGCAATTGAATTCTGTTAAATCCAGAATGTGCTTCCATGAACAGTCTTTCCTTGGGACCACAAAATAGATGAAATACTGCCCTTGTCCTCTTTCTGGCTTGAATACTGGAGAGATGGCCTGAAGCTGTAAGAGTTGTTGCAGAGTGGCCCTTATGGCCAGCTGCTTGCCAGCAGAAGCACAGGGGGAGATGACGAAGGCATCTGCAATGGAACTTGCGCACTCGAGCGCATAGCCAAAACGAACGTCAAGAACACACCGGTCGTTGGTGATCTTGGCCCACTCCCGGAAATAAAGGGACAACCGGCCCCTGACCGGGGGCATCCCAGAATGGGACAACCGGGCAACAGCAGGAAGAGCAGGAGACTCCAGAGACTTAAAGGTGTACAGACTTCAAGGTGGAGGACAATGAAGTCTTGTGCCAGCGGAAACCTCGAAATGGCTGCAATCTGGAGCCTGGTCTGGTCGAGGTTGTTGACAAGGGAGATTTCCGTGGGCGATACTATTGAGAGTTGTGAAACGCAAATGAGGAGCGTAGGACGATGTCATGCTGGAGCACCGAATCAAAACGTCTTGGGCTTGTCCTCCAGAAGACACTGCAGCTTCACCTCCCCCAAATCCTTAACAAGGTCTTCTCCAAAGAAGAGCTTGCACCTAAAGGGGAGTGGAGATAGCCGAGCTTTAGAGGAAATATCAGCCGACTAATGTCGGAGCCACAACCACCGGCGACTCAATGTGACAGCTGCCACCGAACAAGCAAGGAGCTTGCCCCTAAAGAGGAGTCGAGCTAGCCGAGCTTTAGAGGAAATGTCAGACTAATTCCGGAGCCACAACCACCAGCGACTCAATGTGACAGCTGCCACCGAACAAGCCGTGAAACGCAGCAAGTCATAAAAGGCATCGGCCAAAAAGGCCGCCACTGTTTCCAAATGTGTCGCAGCCTGAACTTCCAGCCGCAGCTGAATCCAGCACAAGAGCACACGTGCTGCCAATCCGCCGCAAGAAGCTGCTTGCAGGGTTAGGGAAGACGCTGAAAAGGTGCTTTTTAAGACAGCCTCATCCTTGTGGTTCTGTTGATCTTGCAGGGTCGCACCTCCCTCCACCAGGATGGTGGTATGCTTAGCTACAGCTGTAATGACGGCATCCACCCTCGGGTAGCAAAGTCATTTCTCCATGTGTGCTGGGGACCAGCTAAAGTAGCGGCCCATACACTAGGCGGAACGCAAGGGAGCATCTGGGGCATACCATTCTAAGAAAACCATTTGTTTCAACTCTGTAGGTAAGGGAAAAAATCTGCGAGGGATTGCGAAATCCCACAATGATGGGATCCACCTGTGCCTTAGGGGACGTTGAGAGATAAGAGTAGGACGTTCTTCCTTCTGAAAAAGGTGGACACTGTAAGCCTCTTCTGACTCATTTGGGAGGTCTGCATACAGTGACCATTGCTCTTCTTCTTTATGCGACACACCATCTCCTCTGAAGTCTGCAGACTGTTCTCTCCAAGTGATAACAGATCTCCATCCCAGAGGGCCATGACCCAGAGTGCAGGCCCTCCCAGAAACCGCAGAAACAGACCTGGCACGCTTTTTAAGGGGGGTTCTGAATTATGAGGGGGCTTTCCAGAGGCCATTGTCCCCGAAGCCCCAGCAGCCGACTCGGACTTCCAAAGAGCTCATGCCTGGTGAAAGAAGTGATCTGAATCTGAATCAATACTGACGAATGGGCTTTCTTGTAGCTGAGCTGTCTGTTGAGTTAGTGAGAGAGGCAGAGAACAGAGCTCCGAGGGTCCCAAAGGACCGACTCTAACTGGAGCAGCATCCAAGGAGAAAAGAGGAAAAGGCTGTGATAAAGGCTCCCCTGGAGAGGAAGAAATAAGAAATAACGCATCTGGAGTAACCTGAGAAGATTCCCCCGGGTGCTCTGCACACGTGGTACAAAGTCGGTCCATGAGATATCGGCGTTTGCGACGGCAGGCTAAACAACGCAGCAAGGTGGAAGGCATTGCTGTGAGAACTGCTATCAGCACAGTCCAGCCGCAAACACGCGAACTGCTGAAATAGGAAAGTGGCGTGTGAGGAAGCAGCAGGTAGACACATATGTATCACGCTGGAGACAAAATGGCCACTGCAGCTTACAATGGTATGGGCGGGAGCTCTAAAATGGCGGGAACAGCGGCAGAAATCAGATGCTAAGCAGGACCCCCACTACTGCAGTAATTTTCTCGCAGGAGACGATACGGGAGTGAGGAGGGAAATCAAAACTCACTGTGACACCGCCGCCACCAAAAGAGCCAGCCAGAACGCCAGAGAGAGCAGGGCACCAAAACAGATTTCCTGCTTGAAAGTCGTGCCTTAGCCCTTTGCGCTGTTGATCTCCTCTATGAGTGCTCCCCTGAAGGGCTGGTAATGCTCGACCGGTCCTCCTTATCGGGAGTCTGCATCTCTATCAGAATCACTGAACAGCTGCACTGATCCTCCTGAGCAGGTGCTGAACTAGAGAGAAGTGTGGGAAACTCTTGGGGGAACACCACTTGTGTGCCTCAGAGCCATCCACTGAAGAAACCTCACTAGAACTGACAAGAGAAAGGAAAAGGACATCCACATCTGCTGGAGACAGAGAAATAGTGAAGGCGACTTCTAGGGGTACAGCTATATATCTACCAGAGCTCAACCAATCAAGCTTCTGGTAGCTTTTTTGCTCTGTCTCCAACATCTGCTGGCAGGGGGGACATAACCCATTGGTCTGGACTGGTCTAGCAGGATGAATTGGAAAGCGTAGTTACTCACCTGTAACAGGTGTTCTCCAGGAGCAGCAGGAATCAGTCCTCACTTATAGGGTGACGTCGGCGCCGACGGAGCCCTCGCGGAGCAATTTTCCCCAGCTTTCAAAGAAAGCCTTTGGGAATTGCAGCGCGCATGCACGGTCGTCTTCCCGCCCGAGGGTGCCATCTTAGCCAGTCAGATGACATAGCTAAAAAAGACAGCATAAAAATTTGCAAAAAGAACATAAGCAGACGATTGCAACTCCAAGGGGAGGAGGGAGGGTAGTGAGGACTGATTCCTGCTGCTCCTGGAGAACACCTGTTACAGGTGAGTAACTACGCTTTCTCCAGGACCAAGCAGGAAGTCAGTCCTCACTTATGGGACTCCCAAGCTCAAGGCTACCGGAGACCCTAAGCACAAAAATGAGCTCCCTCTAGCTCAGCAGCACAGAAGGATAGAATCTTCGCTGAATTATCACCCACCGGTAGCCCACATCCGGGATGGAGGGTAGGAGTTGCTCAGACCTCAAAGAGATTACGGAGGACTGCCTGTCCGAAAGCACTGTCCCTACGGGACTCCCTCTCGAGACAGTAATGGACCGCAAAAGTCTGGCTCGAAGACCAAGTAGCGGCCCGGCAGATGTCTGCCAGCGGAACAGAGCGGAGGTAAGCCACTGACGTGGCCTTTGCCCGAACGCAATGAGCCGTGACTCGACTTTCTAAGGAGAGTCCGGCTGCCCCATAAGCCCAAGAGATACAGTCCGCAACCCAGATGGACAGAGTACGCTTGGAGACCGGGAGCCCCAATTTATTGGGGTCAAAAGACACAAAAAGCTGAGCAGCTTTACGGTGCTCCCGCGTACGGTCAAGGTAGAAGTTCAATGCCCTTCTACAGTCCAGGGTATGGAGGACCGTTTCAGCTCGGCTGGAGTGTGGTCTGGGAAAGAAGGTTGGAAGTACCACCTCCTGATTGATGTGAAAAGGGGAGACCACTTTAGGCAGAAATTTTGGGTGAGTCCGTAGGACTACCCTATTCTTGTAGAACCTAGTGTAAGGGGGATCAGACACAAGGGCCTGCAATTCACTTACGCGCCTAGCGGAAGTGAGGGCTATCAAGAACAGTGTTTTCCAAGACAGAAAACGGAGAGAACAGGTAGCCATAGGTTCAAAAGGCGGACAGGTGATCCGCTGCAAAACCACATTCAGGTCCCAGTCAGGCGCTGGCGGGCGCAGAGGTGGTTTAAGTAGAAGGAGACCTCGGAGAAACCTCGCTACGAGAGGGTCATTGGAGAGAGGTCTGCCGTCCACTGGCACATGATGTGCTGAAAGAGCACTGAGGTGAACTTTGACGGAGTTGGACTTAAGTCCCAGATTAGAGAGGTGCAGCAAGTACTGCAAGATCACCGACACCGGGCAGGAGAAGGGATCCTGAGACTGTTGGGTACACCAGACTGCAAAGCGACGCCATTTAAGGGCGTAGCATTTGCGGGTAGAAGGCCGTCGCGAAGCTAAGACGACCTCCTCCACCTCCGCCGGCAGGAGAAGGGGAGCAAGGACTACCCTCTCAGCAGCCAGGCCATAAGGTTGAGAGACCTGAGGTTGGGGTGCAGAAGGGACCCCTGATCCTGAGTGAGGAGATCCGGTTGTATCCCCAGAGGGATTGGACCCTCCACCGCCAGTTGCAGCAGGAGCGGAAACCACGGCTGCCTGGGCCAGCGAGGGGCCACCAGGATCATGAAGGCTTTGTCTCGGAGAACCTTGAAAAGAGTCCGAGAGACCAGCGGGATGGGAGGGAAAGCGTACAGAAGGCTCCCCGACCACGAGATCAGAAAGGCGTCCGCCGCAACCCGAAGGGGGTGTGGCTGACGAGAGCAGAAGCGAGGAAGCTGCCGGTTGTGAGGACTGGCAAAGAGATCCACCGTGGGGAGACCCCACTTGAGGAAGAGCTTCTGAACTACCAAGGGATCCAGACGCCACTCGTGCGGCTGGAGGACCCTGCTGAGTTTGTCTGCAAGGCAATTTTCTTGGCCCGGGAGATAAACTGCCTTGAGGAGAATGCCGTGACTGACGGCCCAAGAGCAGAGCTTCTGTGCCTCCCGGCAGAGGAGGAAGGAGCCCGTGCCCCCCTGCTTGTTCACGTAGAACATGGCAACTTGATTGTCCGTCTGGACAAGGACGGACTGTTGGGAAGTCAGGTGGGAGAAGGCCTTGAGAGCTAGGCGGATCGCCCTGAGCTCCAGGAAGTTGATCTGCTGAGCAGACTCCCACGTGGTCCAGAGGCCCTGAGTACGTGCCTCTTGGCAATGTGCTCCCCAGCCCAGGAGGGATGCATCGGTGGTCAGCACCCGGGTCGGCTGAGGTGACTGGAAAGGCATTCCGAATATCAGGTTCGGCTGCCGGAGCCACCACCGGAGAGACGAGAGCAGCGGCTCGGAGACGCGCACTAGGTCTGCCAGGCTGCCTGTGGCTTGTCGCCACTGCTGGCGGAGACACCATTGAGCAGACCGCATGTTCAGGCGGGCATTGGGGGTCACATGGACGGTGGAAGCCATATGGCCGAGCAGTCTCAGGAAGCGCCTGGCGGAGACCAGGGGCTGGCTGCGAAAGCGGTCGGCTAGGTCCATGAGCCGTTGAGCCCTGTCGAGCGGTAGGTACGCTCGTGCCCGAGGAGTGTGCAGCCTTGCGCCGATGAACTCGAGATCCTGTGAGGGGAGCAAAGTGGACTTTGCGAAGTTTATGACAAAGCCCAAGTGCTGCAGCAGAGTCACCGTGCGGCACGTGGCGTTGGTGACCTCCTGAGCGGACGCTGCTCTGATGAGCCAGTCGTCGAGGTACGGAAAGACATAGAGGCCGTGAAGCCGGAGATGGGCCGCCACGACCGCGAGACATTTTGTGAAGACTCGCGGTGCGGAGGATAGGCCAAAGGGCAGTACTCTGTACTGGTAATGATTTCCTGCCACCACAAACCTTAGGTATTGGCGGTGGCTTGGGTGGATGAGGATGTGCGTGTAGGCATCCTTTAGATCCAAGGAGCATAGCCAATCTCCCTGCTGGAGGTAGGGCAGAAGGATTCCAAGGGTAAGCATTTTGAACTTCTCCCGCACAAGGAACTTGTTGAGGTTGCCCAAGTCCAGGATGGGTCTGAGGCCCCCTGTTCTCTTTGGTATCAGAAAATACCTTGAATAAAAGCCTTGACCTCTCAGGTGGTGGGGCACCGGTTCCACCGCCTGTTCCTGCAGAAGACCTGCTAACTCCTGAAGGAGCAACTCCCTGTGCAGAGGGGGGCGCGAAGGTTCTCCCGGAAAATAGGAGGGAGGGACCTGATCGAAGTGGAGAAGGTAGCCCTCTCGCACGACCTGAAGCACCCAGGCATCTGCGGTGATGCTGGACCACCTGTGGGCGAAGTGAACCAGCCGGCCTCCGGTGCTGGGAGGGACCAGCGGGGGGGGAGAGGCTATGCTGAGCGAGTCAAAAACCCCCTCCCTGCTGAGCAGGGGCTGGTGGTGCAGGCTTGGGGGCTTGCTGCCTACGGGACCCGTTACCCCGTCCCTTGGCCTGCTGGCCCTGTTGGGGAGCTGCAGGGGCCTGATAATGGGGGTACTGTTTGTAGGCAGCCGCCTTCCTCGGGTAAAAGGACTTTTTTCCCGAGCCCTTCTTTTTCTGGGAAGGGGCGGAGGTCTTCCTAGAAAGCCTGGTCCTGGTGAGAGTCTCAGTCTCAATTTGTGCAGCCTTTTCCGCCATGGGCTTGCCAAAGAGGTTTTCGCCTCGGCAGGGGACATCGACCAACTTGTCCTGTACCTAGGGCTCAAGGTCCGACGACTGAAGCCAAGCCTGTCGGCGGGCACCGATGCCGGCTGCGGCCACTCTAGCCGAGGCCTCAAAGCCATCATAGGCTGCTCGGGACATGAACTTTGAGCATTCCCGAATGCCCGTGGACAAGGCTAGGAACCTCCGCAAGGGCTCCTCGGAGAGACCAGCGGAGAATCCGGCTAGCTCTTTAGCCAGATCCCGGAGATACATGCCCATGTAGAGCTGGTAAGTCTGGACACGACATGCGAGCATAGAGCCCTGGAAGCACTTCTTGCCAAGGCCATCCAGGTTACGGGCCTCCCTTCCAGGAGGCACCGAGGAGTGCATCTTCTGGCTCTTAAGACGATGCATGGCCGATTCCACTACCATGGAATGGTGTGGCAGCTGTGCCTTCTGAAAGCCAGGGCTCTTGCGGACCCGATAGATAGAATCGACCCGCTTGCTCAGGACCGGCGAGGAGGCCGGACTCTCCCACATGCGGAAGAGTAGTCGTTCCAGCATAGGAGGAACCGGCACAGTAAAGTGCTCCCTCGCGGGAGAGTCATACTGGAGGGCGTCGAGCTCTTCGGCTCGAGGCTCCTCCTCGGGATCCGCAGGGAAGGCCAAAGCCTTGGCCATATCCCTAACGAAGTCCGAGAACTGGGCATCCTCCGGGGGGGACTGCTTCCGAGGCTCAGACCCCGGTGAGTCCGATGGGACACACCGAGTCCGGAAAGAATCAGGTGACTCTTCCTCCTCAGACTCCCAGACCGACTCCGACGAGGACTCGGTGGGGTCGGCCCGGGCAGGGTGCGGCGCCAGCCGCCCCGACGTCGAGGGAGTCGGCGTCGGCGACCTCGGTCCCGAACGGGAGGCCGAGGGTGACCTCGACCGAGGATCGACTCGAGTTCTCATTGACTCGAGGATCGGCTCGGTCTCCGGGGTCGACTTGGACGTCGACGTCCCGGCGGTCGGGGCAGCGGCGCCAGCGAGGCCAGCGAGCAGTGCCCGCTGCTGGTCCATGAAGGCAGACAGTCTGCTCTCCAAGGCCGTCAACCTGAGTCCGAGCTCAGGTGACCCAGCAGCCCCCGACTCGGGCCCCGACGGCGTCGGGCCCGACGTCGGCTGTCGCGGAGGCGAGTCCAGAAGGACTACAGGACTTACCCGGGCAGGCATCTCCGACTCCAGGCGAGGTCGCTTCGGGAGATGTTCCTTCTCCAAGGACCCGGGGCGGCTGTCGGGGCTATGCGACCTGGCCCTCGCGGAGCCAGGAGCGTCCACCGACGCCGCCCTCGCGGGTTTTTCCTTCCGACGATGGTTCCCGGAGGGAGAACCCCGGTCGGAGGAGCTCCGGCGACGGTCCGAGCTGGAGCCCTTTGACACGGAGGCCTCCGACGAGGTCCGGGTACGGCTGGGGTCAGCGAAGATTCTCTCGCGCTGATGCCGCCGACTTCTCAACGCCTTCGAGGACAGTTTGCTGCAGGGCCCACAGATCAGTTCCTCATGATCCGGGCCCAAGCAGCGGAGGCAAAAGTCGTGTGTGTCGGTTAGTGACATATTTCGGTCACACCGACCACACCGCTTAAAGCCACTGGCAGCCATCGGGGGAAAAAGGGCCCCTGCGAGGTCAAAGGACCGGGCTGCCAGGGAAAACGAAAATGAAAGCTGACTAAGTCAGAAAAACCGAAAAAAACGCTAGAGGACTCGAGACCGGCGTCGCGAGTCCGGGCGGGAAAACGATCGGCGTCGAACCGAAAGAAAAAAGTATAAAATAAAGAGGAAAATCAACTTTTTCGCGGGGACAAGACGGGGACGTCTGCAGGGCTCCGCGGAAAAAAGAAGACTGGCTAAGATGGCACCCTCGGGCGGGAAGACGACCGCGCATGCGCGCTGCAATTCCCAAAGGCTTTCTTTGAAAGCTGGGGAAAATTGCTCCGCGAGGGCTCCGTCGGCGCCGACGTCACCCTATAAGTGAGGACTGACTTCCTGCTTGGTCCTGGAGAAATGGTATTTAGGAAAAAACATTTCAGTAGATCTTTGCTTCATGTTCATTCAGAAGAGCAGAAGGAAAAAAACTGAAGAATGAAGACTGGTGCGCAGAGGAAGAGTCACACATACTCAGAACCTTACACTAATATTCTGAGCCATAGGGAGAGCAGTTCTGTCCTGGCACAATCAGATGACATGATCTCAATTATTTGCCTGACTCAAGTCCTGCTTATCGAAAGAAAAGTGCACATTCTCTTTACGCTCTTTTGCTCCACCATCTATTTTATTCAACTATTACTTTCAAACCTCTCCTTAAATTTTTCAGTGCTAACCTGATTACACATTTTCTGGAGTCCAGCAGATTACAGGATTCGAGGCAGAATGGATTTACCAGAGGCAGGTCTTGTCAGACAAATCTGACTGATTTCTTTGACTGGGTTACCAGGTAGTTGGACCGAGGGAGAGCCCTAGATGTGGTGTATTTAGATTTCAGTAAAGCCTTTGACACCGTTCCTCACAGGCGACTTATAAACAAACTGAGCACCCGAGAGATGGACACTAAAGTTACTGCTTGGGTTAGAAATTGGTTGAGTGGGAGGCGACAAAGAGTACAGGTAAATGGGGCTCACTCTGAGGAGAAGTAGTTACCAGTGGTGTGCCTCAGGGATCTGTCCTTGGTCCGATCCTTTTTAACATCTTTGTTAGTGATATAACAGAAGGGCTGTCAGGTAAGGTTTGCCTCTTTGCGGATGATACCAAAATCTGCAATAGAATAGACACCCAGGAAGGTGTAGATAACATGAGGAGGGATCTAGCTAAGCTTGAAGAATGGTCTAGAATTTGGCAGCTGGGATTTAATGTTAAAAAATGTACGGTCATGCATTTGGGCTGCAGTAATCCAAGGGAGCGATATAGTATAGGGGGTGAAGTACTTTTGTCCACTAAAGAAGAGCAGGACCTAGGCGTGGTCGTGTCTGATGATCTTAAAGTAGCTAAACAGGTAGAAAAGGCAAAAGCTAGAAGGATGCTTGGGTGCATACGGAGAGGAATGGCTAGCAGAAAAAAGGAGGCGATAGTGCTTCTGTATAAGTCTTTCGTGCGACCTCATTTGGAGTATAGTGTGCAATTCTGGAGACCGCACCTTCAAAAGGTTATAAACAGGATGGAGTCCGTACAGAGATTGGCTACTAAAATGGTTAGTGGTCTTCATTATAAAGCATATGAGGACAGACTTAAGGATCTTCATATGTACACCTTAGATGAAAGGTGGGATAGAGGTGATATATAATTGAGATGTTTAATTACCTTTGTAGCAAAGGGGGAGAGCCTCTTTCGATTGAAAGCAAGTTCTGCTACGAGGGGACATGGGATGAGGGTGAAAGGGGATAGATACAGGAGTGATATGCGGAAATATTTCTTTATGGAAAGAGTGGTGGATCCGTGGAATAGTCTCCCAGTGGAGGTGATAGAGATGAGGATGGTATCTGAATTTAAAAAAGCATGGGACAAACACAAAGGATCTCTAAAGGAAAAAAGGGGACTGTTGTAGTTGTCGATATGGTAGGACAGACTAGATAGACCATGTGGTCTTTTTCTGTCGTCATTTTTCTATGTTTCTATGTTTACATCTGACAAAGCGTAGTTACTCACCTGTAGCAGGTGTTCTCTGGGAACAGCAGGAAATCAGTCTTCACATATGGGCGACGTCGGCACCAACGGAGCCCGTGTGGTAAACTCTCCACAGCTTTCAAAGAAAGCCTCTGGGAGATCAAGCACACATGCGTGGGACACCTTCCCGCCTAAGGGTGCCATCCTGCCTCAGTATGATGACATAGCTCAAGATGGCAAAAAAGAAAAGCAACTTCATACGGAGGAGGGAGGGTTATGAAGATTGATTCCTTTTGTTTCCGGAGAACACCTGCTACAGGTAAGTAACTATGCTTTCTCTGGGAACAAGCAGGAAGTCAGTCCTCACATATAGGACTCTCAAGCTACAGGTTACTGAGAAAATCTGTAAACCATGGGTGACCCAAAAAGTGAACTGTGAGGAACAGCAAAGAGTACAGTTCAGTCGCAAGACCTCAGCAGCGACACCAGCGTCGACCAGGGAAACCAGTTCTCCAGTAGCCTGGACACATAGAAGGGCCTGAGGGCAGGAGTTGCCTCAAACCACAAACAGATGACAGAGTACTGTCTGGCCAAAGGCATTGTCCCGCTGGGAATCCTCCTCTAAGCAGTAATGCACCGCAAAGGTGTGAACTAAGGACCAGGTGGTAGCCCAGATTTCCAGCAAGGGAACGGAGCAGAGATTCGCCATGGCCTGGACACTATGCGCCATGATGTGACGTTCCAGCAAAAGACCAGTCTGACCGCAGCTGAAGGCAATGCAGTCTGCCACCCAGGTAGACAACACCTAGGTGATAGAGTGGTAGAAAAGGAAAAGCTGCAAGGAACAGCAATAGGGCTTGGTCTGCTCCAGATAGTAGGCCAAAGACTCCTTACACTGTTAGCATGAGGCTGTAGAAAAAAGATGGGAAGCACCACCTCCTGGCTGAGGAGGAAAGGGGAAACTACCTTTGGCAGGAACATGACCCAATTCCTGAGGAACTTGGTATAGGGGGCCTGAGTCACCAAAGCCTGGAGCTCACTGACCCTGCATGCAGATGTGAGCGCCACGAGGAAGACCATCTTCCAGGACAGATATCTGAGGTGGCAGGAAGTCAGCGGCTCAAAAGGCGGAGTTATAAGCTTTGAGAAGACCACACTGAGATCCCATGCTGCCGCCAGCAGGCAAGTGGGTGGTCGAGAGAGCAGGCGGCCACTCAGAAAGTGAGCCACGAGAGACTGAGTGGAGAGTGTCTTCCCCTCGATGAGGTGATGGTGCACCGACAGCAAACTGAGGCCTACCCTGATGCTTAGACTTCAGACCAGCATTGGACAGCTGCTGCAATACCTGCAGCTGGACAAAGCAGAAGAAGGAGTTGGCACCCCTCTCTGCACACCAAACCAAAAAGTATCGCCACTAGAAGGCATACGTTCATCGGGTGGAATCCTTGTGTGACGCCAGCAGGACCTCTTCTACCTCCCTGGGCAAGTCAAACTGAGCAAGGATTACCCTTTCAACAGCCAAGCCATCAAGGCCAGGGATCCCAGGTTGGGGTGAAGGAGAGAGCAGTCTTCCTGCAAAAGCACACCCCCAGGGGGACTGGGGGCACCTGAGACAGGCTGAGGTGCAAAAGAAACCAGGGCTACTGGGGCCACCAGGGGGCTATGAGGATCAGGGCGACCTGATGGAGCTGGACACTGAAAAGAGTCTTGGCAATGAGCAGCGTGGAAGGACAGACATAGGGAAGGTCTTCCATCCATGGGATGAGAAACACATCAGCCTCCACCCAGGAGGGGTGCAACGCCCTGGAGCAGAAGCAGGACAGCTGAGCATTGGCCAGGCTGACAAAGAGATCTATCACAGGAAGGCCCCTAGTGACAGAACAGTTGGCCACCTGTGGGTCGAGCCGCCACTCGTGGAGCTGGAGAACCCAGCTGAGCTGGGGAGGTACACGGCCCTGAGAAACATCCCACTCTTGCTGGTGAAAGTACAGAGATGGACTGCATCCCAGCACAGGAGGGATGACCCTATGCCCCCTTGCTTGACGACACAGAATATTAACACATGATTATCTGTCTGAATCAGAAATGACTGGTTCCGCAGATGATGCTGAAAAGCCTGGAGTGCATAAGCAATGGCTCGGAGCTCTAGGAAATTGATGTACTGGAGGCTCTCTGACACCGACCACAGGCAATCTCTGAGAGCAGAGGTTACCACAATGGCATCCCCAGCCCAACTTCGAGGCATCCGTGGTGAAGACCCTAGAGGGGGTCAGGGCCTGGAAGGGCATTGCCGCCAGCAGGTTCTGCAGTTGTTGCCACAAGCCGATGGACCCCGGCAGGAGACGGTTGACAGTCATCCTGTCCTGCAGGCACCCCATTACATGAGACCACTAGGAACAGAGGGCCCACTGGACTCAACACATACAGAGATGGGCTTCGGTTATGACATGCACAGTCGAGGCCATGTGCCCCAGGAGGAAAAACATGACCTAAGGCTGAGATTTGGCTCCTAACCTCTCTTGCAAGTGCCACTAGCTGAGGGGCCCTGTCGAGAGGGAGGAAGACTCTGGCATGGACTTTGTCTAGCAGTGCCCCGATGAACTCCAGGTTTTGGATCACTGCAAGTGGGACTTGGGGGTAGTTGATGACTAACACCAGGTGCTTCAGAGTGAGAATGGTGCAGCATGCCACCTGCTGGACTTTGACAGTGGTGCCACCCTTGACAAGCCAGTCGTCCAGGTAGGGAAAGAAGAGCACCGCCTGCAGCCGCAGGTAGGCGGTGACCACCGTCAAGCACTTTATGAACACCCTTAGGGCTGAAGCCAAGCCAAAGGACACTGCGAAGTGGAGGTACTGCCAGTGGCGCGGATGGATGAGGATGTGCGTATATGCATCTTTGAGATCTAAGGAGCATAGCCGATCTCCCTGCCGGAAGTAGGGCAGCACGTTCCAAAGGAGAGCATTTTGAACTTCTCCTTTACCAGGAATCTGTTGAGGTCTCGAAGATCCAGAAAAGGGTGAAAGCCACAGGTCCTCTTGTGAACCAGGAAGTACCAGGAGTAGAACCCCTTGTCCCTGAGGTGAGCTGGGACCAGTTCCAATGCCTTGTCAGCCAGGAGCCTGGCAAGCTCTCGTAGGAGTAGATCACGGTGAAGGAAAGTCATTGGGAGCTCCCCTAGAAAGAATGGAGGTGGTGTTTGATCGAAATGGAGGTAACCCTCCCCCATTACCTGCAGGGCCCAGGTGTCAGTGGTGATGCTGGACCACCAGCTGGCATAGAACACTACCTGACATAGAACACCAGATGCAATTCCCCCCACCACGTATGCTGCGGGGCTAGATAACTTGGAGGAGGAAATGCTATAACCAAGGAGTCAAAAGCCCACTCCTGGTTACGGCTGGGGCGCCGCTTAAGGCTTGGGGGCCTTAGGCTTACATGCCCCGTCCTTGGCCTGCTGGCCCTGTAAGAGAACTGGGAAAGCCAGATACTGGGGGTAGTTTCCATAAGTGGTCCTTTTCTTCAGGTATGGGGGCTTTCTCCAAAGCCTTCAGCCGGGAAGGGTCAGCGGTCTTTTTGGAGAACCTGGTCCTGGTCAGGAACTTGGACTCCAGCTCAGAGGCCTTGTCCACCAGGGGCTTGCCGAAGACATTCTCTCCCCAGCAGGGGACATTGACTAACTTGTCCTGAACCAATTGCTCCAAGTCAGAGGACTGTAACCAGGCCTGGCAGCGGACACTAATGCCCACTGCAGCCACTCTGGCCACCGACTCAAAGTCATCATAAGCCACACGTGTGATGAACTAGGAGCACTCCTTGACTGTCAAAGGTCAGGTTTCGGAACCACTGAAGAGGTTCCTCTGACAGCCCAGACGAGAACCCAGCAAGCTTTTTGACAGGTTCCGCAAGTATATGCCTATGTACAACTGGGTAAGCTTGGATCTGCCTCATGAGCGAGCCCTGGTAGCACTTTCTGCTCAAGGTGTCCATGGTGCAGTCCTCCCTGCCTGGGTGCACCAAGGAGTGTGTCTTCTGGCTCTTGATCATGCACATGACAGACTCCACCACCATGAAGTTATGAGGCAGCTGCGCTTTCCGGAACACAGGACTCTTTCAGACTTGAAACACGGTATCGTCTAATGATTGTCGCCGATGCCAGAGACTCCCACATGCGGAAGAGAAGCCGTTTCAGGATGGGGGTGGGGGGTGGAGACAGGCACTTTAAATGCCTCCTTCAGATGGGTCTTGTACTAGAGGATCTCGAGGACCTCCTTGGACTCTGTGGTAAAGGCCAGGGCCTTCGCCATGTCCCTGATGAAATGGACCTGCAGCAGTCCTCCGGAAGAGAGGGGTCCGAAGGGACATTCCAATGGAGGCTGGTATTGAAGAGCTCGTAGTTAGCTTTTCACACTCAACAGAGTCAGAAGAGACCTCGAGAACCCTCTGTGCATTGGTACCATGCCAGTTCACCAGCACAGCAAGGTCATCGGAGCCCATGCACTCCAACATGGAAGCAGTGGCAGGGGATGTCCCCCCATTCAGAACAGGACCGAGACAAGTGCAGGAATCATCCAGAGGCCGATGGCGCTCAAGGATCGGCTCCACGACCTCCAGCAATGCCCTTACGGTGGAGGGGAGGTAGCTGGGACTGATGACCCAGAAGAATCAGACATCAACCCTTGCTGCTGAGCCAAAAAGGAAGCGAGGCTGCGTTCAAGGACTGCCATCCTGACCTCGAGGCCATAAGACTCTGCAGCCACCGGCGTGGGTACTGAAGACCTTGGGCCTGGTGCCAGCACAATCAAGGTGGTATCCTCGATGAGGATGGGTTCAGGAGACTGGGGTCAATTTCTAGATGGCAATGGCATCTTTTCCCATCGGGGCAGCTTGGAGAGCCACTCTCGGCCATCGGCCTCGCGCTGTGGACTCAGATGAGGGTGACCATAAGACTTACCGGCAGCTCCAGCATCATCGACCCAACGATGCAACCAACGACGTCCAGCTGTTCGGGGAACAGCCCTCAGAGGTCAACCCACGATAAGATGTCCCACAACCTCGGGGCTCAGATAGGGCACAGCGATCACACAAGGCAAGGCCACCACGGTGGCCCCCTGAGGGACCCGGCTCAGTGAGCAACGCTAGAGTCAAAACGGAGGTCTTGTAAACCATGGTCTCTCGCTACTTCTCATGGTTCCTTAGTCCCTTGCTGGTCATTTGCTGACAGAGCCCACAGGAATCGTCATCATGGTCAGCACTGAGGCCCCAAAGGCAGCAGTGTGGGACATAGTGTGCCTGCAGTGGTCATACTGCTTAAACCCAATGGCCGAGGACATAGCGGGGGAAAGACAGCACCTGCGAAGTCAAACAAGAGTACCTGTCAGGGAGGGTGCGAGGATTCTATGCACTGAGAGAAAAAACTCTGAAGGAAAAAGGACCAGAGGAAAATGCGGCACCGAGGTGGCAGCGGTCCCGGAAGGCAAGAAGGCACCTGGGTATGCGTACCGCAGAAGAAAAAAAAAAGAACAAAGGAAAACAAAGAATGATCAATCTTTTCCAGGGTGCAGATGAACGGCAGATGGACTCAGTGGAAAAAAGGAAACTGAGGCAAGATGGAACCCTTAAGTGGGAAGATGACCACATGAGTGGTGGATCTCCCACAGGCTTTCTTTGAAAGCTGGGGAGAGGTTACCAAAAGGGTTCCGTCAGTGCTGATGATACCCATATGTGAGGACTGATTCTTGCTTGTTCACGGAGAAAGATTATTTCTTTTACAAAAATAAACTGGGAAAATAAAAAAAGAGACGCACTTCCATTGCTTGGCATTTCCCCTACCTCTACTGGGGGTCTGAAGATCAGATTGTTGGTTTTCATATCAGACTTGTTGATCATGTCCTTATCATTTTCATCACTTAATTTCAATGCTATTCGTTGTGCCTCTCTTTGAACACCCTCACTATACTGGTTGATATTTGCTTCTTCATAACGATCCATCCATGCTTTAATTTTAGTCTCCCAACCAAGATTCGAAATATCCGTGGGATCAATTTCAGGAGCAGAACCCTGTAAATATAGTAAATGGTTATTAGTTAACAGAAGGCATACTATTTAACAGTTAACGCTTCTAAATGCTTTACTGATTTACAGGAAAAATCCTAAATTACCATGAAAACATTTATTGAGCTGACAAGATACTAATGTCATACTATACTCAAGCATGCCTCATTTTCATTCTTTCCAACGGAAGTGGAAAGCTTTAAACAAGAGAGACAATGTCTATCTGTCCGTCTATCTGTTTGTTCATGGGTAAAATTTCTCTCTGAAAATTAAACAGAACGAGTTGAAACCTGGAATGGGGAAAAACTAGTGAAAACATACAAAGTTCAAAAATGGAGCAGATTGAACAAGGGGTTCCAAAGAAATATCCCCCTCCCCCCTAAGACTCAATAAATTTCTATGGGAGGAGTTTCTGTTTATATAGCATAGAAACTTAAAAACAATGAAACATAACACTTACGGAATTGCTCCTTTCGAACTTCCTCTCTCCTGTTCGTGAATCTCCCCAATCCCCAGACTGTCCCTAATCCCCCACATCATGCATACATACATGGCCCACAAACCGTATCACGAATATACATGCACTGCACACCACACAAACATAGATATTACAAATAATTCACTGCTGTTATTGTATTGATCTATCTCATTGCTGGCCTTCTTCGTTTGCGTTGACCTTCTACCTTGCCAAGCATGTCGTCTCTCTCTAATGATCTCCCTCTTCGAATGATGTGTCCAAAGTATGAAAATCGAAGTCTTGTCTTCCGAGTTTCTAAAGCAGGGGTTCTCAACCCTGTCCTCGGAACCCACTTGCCAGTCGGGTTTTCAGGATAACAATGAATATGCATGGGAGAGATTTGCATATAATGGAGGCAGTGTATGCAAATCTCTCTCATATATATTCATTGTGGTTATCCTGAAAATCCGACTGGCTAGGTGGGTCCCGAGGACAGGGTTGAGAACCCCTGTTCTAAAGAAAGCTTTGATTTGATCTGCTCTAGTACTAACTGGTTTGTTCTTCAAGCAATCCATGGTATACACAGTATTCTTCGCCAGCACCATAATTCAAAGGCATCAATTTTCTTCCTGTTTATCTTTGTCACTGTCCAACTTTCGCATCCTTAAGATGTTATTGAAAATACCATGGCTTGGACAAGTCAAATTTTTGTATAGAGAGAATCTTGTCTAGGTCCTTCATAGAAATTCTGCCAAGAACAATGCATCGTCGGATTTCTGGACTGCCTGTAGTTTCTTTATTATTTATTCTTTATTCATTTCTGCGGCGTATTTCTGCCTGGCTTGAATTTGTGATGAGTAGCGATTATGGTCAAGTCTGTTTGGAAGGACTGAGCTGTGGTGGTATGATATTCTGCCTCTCTGGTGTTATAATGAACCTTTCCTCTTGTCTCTTCTATTTCTTTGACTATCACTATCTCTTACTCTGTCCTATCTTGTTAATGGCGTTCTTTTCATATTTTCAGTATCATTTATGTAGTATTGTAAACCGCTCTAATGCTTTGGCCTGAGCAGTATATCAAATGTATTAAACATAAACATTGATTACTGATCCAATCAGGTTGCAGTTGTCCACTATTTCATTTCTTCTCCATCAACAATGAACTTATTGATTTTGCCAAATGTCAGGATCTTTGTCTCCTTTACGTTAAGGTGCAGGCCCAATTTAAGACTATGTTTCTTGATCTCGAGAAGCAAAGGTTTCAGATCACCTTCACTGTCTGCCAGTATTGTGGTACCATCAGCATATCGAAGGTTCTTAATGTGTCTTCCACCAATCTTCACACCTTGGCTGTCTTCACACTACTACTACTGATCAGTTGTATAGTGCTACAAGGCATATGCAGCACTGTACAGGCACATGTAAAAGATGGTCCCTGCTCATCAGAGCTTAAAAATAGGAGACTAAGCAGATCAGAATCCAAAAGCACCTCGAGGAGGTGTTTTAAGCCTGGATTTGAAAAGAGCCAGACAGACTCGAGTAGTTTGTTCCAGGCAAATGGAGCAGCAAGGTGGAAGGATTGAAGTCTGGAGTTGACAATAGAAAAGAAGGGCACAGATAGAAGGGATCTGCCAGAAGAGCAGAGTTCTTGAGGAGGGGTATAGGGAGAGGTAAGATGAAAAGTAGTGAGGAGCAGCAGAATAAGTGCACTTATACAAGCTCTCACCAAACAGTTGATAACTGTAAATGTGGAGCACTGTGCAAAGGATCAGATAACTCAAAAAATTAAGTTACAGACAAGGAGACAGGCAGGATGAAGAGAGTTATCTAACATTTTTAAGGGAATAGGAATGTTCAAACTAGTACTTTTAATCTATTTTGTGTCTATCAGTGATCTTCAAAGGCACAATGATTATAATTGTTATTATAATTATTAATCTACTTCTTAGGACCTGACAAATCATCTTACTGACTCATTTTTGAAACAATTGTTACTGTAAATATAGAGGAAGTGAAGACGTGGGATAGTTCTCACTGTCCTGTTGGGAGAAGGATACAGGGCGGAAAAGTACATACAACAGAAACAGTGCATGGAAATATATTTCATGAATATCCACTGCAGCTATCCTGAAAACTGGACTGGCTAGGGGCAAGTTTGGACACATAAGAGGCTTTACTATTACGTTCTTGCCATTTCTGCCAGCTCCGTGTATTGGGGTAGTGCATCAATCTCTCTCATTTAGTGCTGAAGACAGAAGGATGTACATTTTCCAACTATGTCCTCTGAAGACAGTCTGATACTACAGCTCCTCTGGCTCGGAAAGTCTGAATTGCTGCCTCCCTATCCCAACTAAAATTAGTATGGAGAAAATGCTCCACTGGTTTTGGCTTTATTTACCTTCTCTCATCCTCCTACGTGAAATTGGTGCTCTGCACAAACAAAGCAGATAGCAGAAACCTATATACACATTATAGCATTTTCATTTGGTTTTGTAGAGTTGGGGGTTTTTTGTTTTGTTTTTTTTTAGATCAGACATCCTCTGGCATGTACAACCATTTTGTCAAAGACTTCTGAATGTCACATCTTATATTCCATTTTTTTTTAAATTTTGTCCATTGCCAGCCTATGATCATAGAGAGAAACCACCCTGAGACCGCAGCTGGGTTTTACTCTAAATCTCCCCTAGGTCCAGCAGCCTTCTAGCTGCTCTCCACCAATTAGTTTTAAAAAATTAGTCCATACCCACATGGTAAATGCAGAACTGAAGTAAGGTCTGCAGTATTCAAACAAGAAGGGAAACGGACAAACTGGATAGTAGCTGAAGTCATTTTCCTTCCCCTACAGTCCCTAAAGAACGGCTGAGCAGCTCTAGATTAATTCATGTAGAGCAATGATTCTAGACTATGCCATATTACAGCAGACTGAGTCCTGCTCCTCTAATGATTTATTTTTCATATAAATTAAACAGGTAGGGGGAAAGTATGCAGCCTTGTCATACACTTTTGCTGATTTAAAACCATTCGGTTTCTCCTTCTTCCGTTTGAACTGTTGCTTCTTGATCAATGTAAAGGTCGTGCAAGAGGTATTCTGGTATACCTATGCTTCTTAATTTGCCCAGAGTTTCTCACTGTTTACACAGTCAACAGCCTTGTCTTGCTATACTCAATAAAACACATATAGATATCCTTTTGGCATTTTTTTTATCCTTTCAAAGATCCATCTCACATCCACGATGTCGTCTCTTCTTATCTTTCTGTATCCCATTTCTATCTGTTCACAGCCACCTTGATCTACAGTCTAGTGGCAAACAACCTAACTTTTGATTATAAGTTTAGGAATATTTAGCTTGCCTATATTCCTTGCATAGCCTTTTTAAATCAGACATCTGAGTGTGCGCTCAGTCAATTCCCACCCACCCAACAACTCAGCCCACCCATCCTAGGGTTGCATTGCCTATATAGTCATCATATAGATTGATATCTGTCCTCCAATTAGGTGTAACACCCACCTTTTCCCCTTTACGCCTACGCCTTGTCCTAACACTGCTTTATCACAGTCTTAATCAGCATGTCGTGTATTCAATGCAATAGCTGTGGTGCCTTCTTTCTCAGAAGAATAATTTGGAGCCTAAGAGCTTGCCCTATATGTCTCAAATTATCTGTTATCCACAAAGAATTGATTCTATTAAAGGAAGAATTAGCTGCAAGTAAACACACCACCTCTTGGGTATAAAATGAAAAATACCCACCACCGCTACCACAAAGAATCAAACAGCCCAGGAACAAATGGATCACAGTAGGCTCTGGTAGGTTGCCACCTGTAACACGTAGACACACTCTCCATATCCCTGCATAACGCCTTCTATGCCATGGAAAATGAGAGTGCCCAATTAGTAGGAAACTGAAGTGCCTTTAAATGAGAAGGTTGATGCCCAATCTACTGATAATGCACCAAATATGAAGAAAAAAATCAGAAAACGGGAAATTACTGTTGCTTGGAAATTCCATCACCAGAGGCACAGATTTGGGAACATAGTTCAAAGGAGAGAAGATGGTCAAATGCCTCCCAGGCTCTTCAGCCAGCAGGAATACAAACCAAACTGTTGGCATAGTTAATGCAGAAAGTGAGCACTCCAAGACTGATGTTATCATCCACTTGGGTAAAAATGACCTGGCTAGAAACAGCACCTTAACAGTTCAAAGGGACTTCCAGATTCTGGGAGAGAAACTTAAACCCACTGTTAACCCCAGAGCAGTCTCAGAAGTTCTACCTGTTCTTGGTAAGGGGGTAGAAAGGCTGCATCACAATCAACTTTAATACATGGCTACAAACCTGGTGCAAACAAGAAGGATTTAGATATATAGGTGACTGGGGAAACAGATGAAACAAGAGGCAATACTGCGTTGATGGACTACATCTCTCTGTCGCAGGGAAAAGGATTCTAAGTGAAAAATTCAGGCATTATGTGGACAGGTATTTTTTTTGTTAATATTTAAGATTTTTATTGAGCAAAATCAAACATCTAATACAACTTTTGCTTCCATTTTTCAAAATTTTCCAATACAGTCAAACCTCGGTTTTCGTTGGCCCCGGTTTTCGTACGTTTCGTTTTTCGACGTCTTTTCTGACTGAGATGTTGTCTCGGTTATCGGATATCGCCTCGGTTTTCGTTGTGTTACTGAACAGCTGATGGTCCCAATAGTGGCTGGTGCTGCTCCTCCTATGGGCAAGGGCAGGAATGTGGACAAATTGCCAGCCTCCATGTGCCTCCCCAGTCCCGGCAGCACTACCCCCCGGACTCACCGATCGCGTGTTGAAGCGAACGTCAGCTGAGCAAGAGTCAGAGTCAAGAGCCAAGGATTGCACAGAGAGGAAGGCCCCAATCTCTCCACCGCCTGCCTGTTCTCTGGAGCGCCCCCTCAGGCTCGGAGGTAGCAGGGTAGCTGTCAATGTAAGCAGGAGATGTTGCAGTGCCGTACAGTACAATATCTGTGTGTTTGCTGTCCTGTGGACGATCGGGCAGGTGAGAGAAGTGACAGGAGCTGGGTGTCTGGAACGGATTAATTGAATTTACATTATTTCCTATGGGAAATATTGCTTCGGTTTTCGTAAGTTTCGGTTTTAGTCAGACTTCTTAGAACGGATTAATAATGAAAACCGAGGTTTGACTGTACAAATATTCAATACAAATTCAAACCCCTTCAACTCCAAAGTGCAAAAATCTCTCACTTCTTCCCCTTTTCCCATCCCCCTGGTTCCTTCTGCTCCACTAACCATCCCTCCCTCCCCCTCCTCCCTCTGACCCTCCACCCCTACCTTCCCCTGCATGTACACCATCATATTCTGCCATTCATTGTCAAACTTTGAACTCTTCTTCCTAAGGATTGCCATTAATTTTTCCATCAGAAAAATATGACTCAACCTGTCTTCACAATGCTCCACTCTGGGCGGCTTCTCCTGTTTCCAATCATAGGCCACCTCACACCGGGCTGCACTAAGGTATGCCATAATTTTCCTTCTACCTTCCCGGGGGCCACCCTCTCTCCACCACCCAAATAAAAAAAAATCAGAGAGTCCCTTCTAAGTTCCACCCCCCGCCACCTGTTTTATCCACTGTTGAATTTCTTGCCAAAATAACTGGATCGGTGGGCATGTCCACCATATATGATACAGTATTGGCCAAAAGTTTAGCATAGGTAGGAAATATCACTGAACTGGCATAAGTTTGAAAGGAAAACTCCAGTTTTTACGTAGTTTGCTTACTTATTTTTCTCCAGACACCATAATATAGTGTTGAAATCAATAATCTTCGGAGGTGGGCTACTTATAGTTCGTTTTTGTTTACATAATCGTACAGTTTAGTGGATATGGTAAATTTAGCTGATTTTTCGCTATTTTACATCATAACAGCTCTGTGAAGTTACGACTCAATACAACTCAATATCAGCTTATTCTGGCATTTACTTCAACAGGTAAGAATTGTAGATCAATTATTTGTATCTGCTGAACCCAACTGATCTTTGTTTTATGTGTTTCTACCCCCAGATTTCAAATCTGTGTGGGGTTTGAGGATTAGGGCTGGGTAAGAACAAATGCGTTTGGTAAGTTGGTGACTACAAGTTGGATTTTCCACCTCAGTGAGATAAAATAAAAGTAAAGAGCATAAATGAAGGAAACACATGTTGAATAGCATTTTTTGAAGGTTTATTTTATTTCCTCAGGCCAAAACTTGGTCAATGGAACCTTAAAACCTTATTATACCATGGTTCATACATTGTAATATCCCTGCAAAAATACACAAAATAATTCTGTTAAAGATGGGAAAAGCTTGTGAATTGTCACCAAAGAAGAGAGGCATTGCCCTGGCCTTGATCAAGGAAGGCATCTCACAGACAGAAGTTGCAAAAAAGCTTGGTGTTTCACAGTCTGTAATTTCACGTACAAAGAAGCGTGCAGAAGAAACAGGATCTCTGAATTCCAGAAAAAGATCTGGACGTCCAAGAGTTATTACTCCCATAACTGACCACAAGATTCATATTTTGGTCAGAAAAAATCCATTTATTTCATCTGCTAAAGTGAAACAAAGCCTGCCACCCCTGTGCTCTGACATCAGCACGAGAACATTTCGTCGATGCCTGAAGGATGATTTTAATCTCCCAGCTCGAAAACCAGTCAAGAAGCCATTGTTGATTGCATTTCAGATGAAAAGGTGGTACAACTTTGCTAAAAAATATGTCAACTGGACCAAAGAACAATGGGAAAAAGTCCTGTTCAGTAATGAGACAACAATAATACAGTTTGACTGCCCAAGGGTCCTCGTTCGTCATCCAACCAACCAACAAAACAATCCTCTGTATATGGTACCAACTGTGAAACACAGTCCAAAACTGATGGTATGGGGTTGTTTTGGCAGCAGGTGTCGTGGGGGTTTGTGGTTTTTGCCACGAAATACCACAATGAATGCTGATTCCTATATTGGATTGCTGGAGTTGAAGCTGCCACAGTTCCTGGCCATTGGTTCTTATGAAGTGTTCCAGCAAGATGGGGCTCCATGTCACACTGCAAAAAAAGTCACAAAATGGTTCGAGGACAACAAAATTACTGTTCTGGAATGGCCTGGACAGTCACCTGATTTGAACCCCATTGAAAACATGTGGAGGATCGTGAAGCTGAAAACTGCAGAAAAAATGCCCAAAAAGTCTCGATCATCTTCAAGACATTATTAAGACTGTATAGTCCAGAGAAATTACAAATGAACTATGTCTAAACCTTGCTCACAGCATGCCTACTCGCTTGCAAGCAGTTATAGAATCAAAGAGTGCACCTACCAAGTATTAAATAACATGAAACTGCATATTTTGTGTTGCTTCTGTGTCTATGCTAAACTTTTGGCCAATACTGTACAAAGTCCCCTCCTCCCCACAATTCCTCCAACACCCCCTGGAAGCTTCAGGATACATCTTACTCAACCTCACGGGTGTATACTACCATCGCATTACTACTTTATGCCAAATTTCTCTAATCGCGATGGAGATAGGCATTTGCTTAACCTGTCCCATGATGCCCTTCCACTGTAAGGGATCCAACTGCACCTCCATCTCCCGTTCCCAGGCCTTCATATATCCTACTTTCTCATCCTTTTGCTGCCCTCCCCTCACAGCCTTGTATATCCCCGATATGAGCTCCTTAGACTGCTTATTCCCATACCATATTGTTTCCAATTTTGAATAATCCCTTCCAAACCCCTCTGGACCCAATTTAGTACGCATATACAGTGGTGTGCAAAAGTCTGGAATCACTTGTAAATTTGATGTTTTTTCAACTTCGTGACCTTATATCTTAATTTCTTTTTCCTCCCAGTGGCTTTTTGTGTGTATCTCATGATAAGTGATACATTTAGCTATTAGGGCCAACTTTTAGTATTGGTTTGGCCCTTATTTTCTGCGTTTGTTCCCCATAGTTATCCTGTTAATAGATTTTCTGTGAAAATCACGTAATGTACATCATAAGATATACCATACTGGGACAGACCAAGGTCCATCAAGCCCAGTATCCTGTTTCCAACAGTGGCCAATCTAGGTCATACGCACCAAGCAGTTTCCCCAAAAGACACAGGTTCCGCAATGCTTGTACTGGGTCAAGCATTGATATCCTGGGTCCCTTCTTAATAATGGTTTATGGACCTTTCCTCCAGGAACTTGTCCAAACCTTTTTTAAACCCAGCTACACTAACAGCCTTTATTACATCCTCCAGTAACAAATTCCAGAGTTTGATTACACGTTGAGTGAAGAAATATTTTCTTTTATTAGTTTTAAATAGTTTACCCTGTAGCTTCATTGCATGTCCCCTAATCTTTCTATATTCCGATAACATAAACAATCGATCTACGTTTACCCGTTCCACTCCGTTCATTAATTTATAGACTTCTATCATATCTCCCCTCAGCCGTCTCTTTTCCAGGTTAAAGAGCCCTAACCTTTTTAGCCTTTCTTCATAGGAGTATCCTTCCATCCCCTTTACCATTTTGGTGGCTCTTCTCTGAACCTTTTCTAATAACGCTATATCCGTTTTAAGATACGGCAACCAGAATTGCACACAATATTCAAGGTGCGGTCTCACCATGGAACGATATAGAGGCATTATAATATCTTTTGTTTTATTTTCCATTCCTTTCCTTATGATACCTAGCATTCTATTTGCTCTCTTGGCTGCCGCTGCACACTGGGCAGAGGGTTTTAACGTGCTATCCTAATGTGGAACCTTGCATCGTGTAACCATAGTTTGGGTTGTTCTTCCCTAAGTGCATAACTTTGCACTTGTTCACATTAAATTTCATCTGCCATTTTGATGCCCAGTCTTCCACTTTATCAAGATCCTCTTGCAATTTTCAACAATCCTCTTGGGTTTTAACAACTTTAAATAGTTTTGTGTCATCTGCAAATCTGATAACCTCACTCGTTATTCCACTTTCCAGGTCATTTATGAATATGTCAAAAAGCAGCGGACCCAGCACAGATCCCTGGGATACACCACTATTCACTTTTCTCCATTGGGAAAATTGGCCATTTAGCCCAACCCTCTGCTTTCTATCTTTTAACCAGTTCTTGATCCACAGTAGTACACTGCCTCCTATCCCATGACTCTTTAGTTTTGCCAAACGTCTCTGATGAGGGACCTTGTCAAAGGCTTTCTGAAAGTCCAGATACACTATATCAACCGACTCACCTTTGTCCACCTGTTTATTCACACTTTCAAAAAAACATAATAGATTAGAAAGACAAGATATTCCTTGTCTAAAACCATGTTGGCTGTCTCCCATTAGGCCATGACTATCTACATGTTGAGTAATTTTATTCTTTATAATGGTTTCTACCATTTTTCCCGGTACTGATGTGAGGCTCACTGGTCTGTAGTTTCCCGGATCACCCCTGGAACCCTTTTTAAAAATTGGCGCTACATTGGCGATCCTCCAATCTTCAGGTATTACAGATGATTTTAATGAAAATTCACAGATTACTAATAGCAGGTCTGCAATCTCATATTTTAGTTCTTTCAACACCCTTGGATGTATACCATCCGGCCCAGGTGATTTGCTACTTTTCAGTTTATCTAATAGTTGTAATACATCTTCCCGATGTATCGATATTTCCTTCAATTCTTCCACACCTTTAAATACCACTTCAGTCATGGATAACATCCCTACATCTTCCTCAGTAAAGACCGAAGCAAAGAATTCATTCAGTCTCTCCGCTATCACCTTGTCGCCTCTTAGTGCCCCTTTAACTCCTCTATCATCTAATGGACCAACTAACTCTCTCACAGGTTTTTTGTTACGAATGTACTTGAAAAAAATCTTTATTTCGCGTTATTGCTTTCACAGCAAGCTTCTTCTCAAATTCTCCCTCTGCCTGCTTTATCAATGCCTTGCATTTGACTTGCCAGTGCTTGTGCTGTTTCCAGGTTTCGTCGTTTGGCTCTTTTTTCCATTTCCTGAAAGATGCTTTTTTGGCAACAGCAGCCTCTCTGACCTCCCCTTTAAACCATGCTGGCAGTTTTTTGGACTTCCTTCCAGTTTTCTTAAAGCGTGGAATACAGCTGGTCTGGGCTTCCAAGATAGTATTTTTCAACAACACCCAAGCTTGATGTAAGTCTTTAACCTTTGCAACTACTCCTTTTAGTCTTTTCTTAACTATTTTCCTCATTTTATCATAGTTGGCCAATGATTTATTATTATAAGTATGCTTTAAAATATTATGGATGCACGCCAGGTTTCCTTCAAATTAATGTATGTGGCCTTGAAAAAGGCCGTTTTTATGTGTCAGTGATGGCTCAGTATTTTATGGCTCATCCTCTGTTTCATTTAACCGGATGTATTCTGGTATTGTGAATCTACAGCGTATTGATTGAGCACCAGGGGACGAACAGCTTTAAGGATTTCAGAGATAAGTATTTTAAAGACCTGTTATGGTCTGTTTCATTCATAGAAGCTTATTTCTCTTTTCCTTCCTTTTGTAGGAGGGTTGTTCCAGTGATGCTCAATTGCTGGTTTTTAATATGACGCTTTTTGGTATGGTTTGAATGTTGTGCTTGAAGTGTGTATGTGTTCTTTAGTTGTAATATGTTATGTTATAGTGTGTTCCCATTGGTAATTTTTGTGGTTTAAGGTTAATAAAGATTGGAAAACATGGGGTGAGTGTAGTGGCTATTTGACCTGTGATGCATGCGTTAGCTATTCCCTATAGTGATTAATTCACTACATGTAGGGCTCTAGCCAATCTGAGGTCAATACTGCCTTGTTTGAGTTGTGTGGAATTAATTATTGAAAATTAGTGACAATATTTATTGGAGTAAATCTAGTATTGAGGGTAGTTGTTGTTGATTTGATTAGTGATCCGCCCTTGGACAGCTGTTACTTTTGCTTTTTTTCAGTATTTTATGGGCCATGCTTTGTTCTTGACCACCTGACTGTACCTTATCGGCATTGAATGAACCAGTCTGACAAGGTGATCGTTGGTGACAACGCAGTTCCAAACTGCAATGAGTGACTCAATTAGCTCACGCTTTGATGTCGGATGCCTCTTGGATATTTCCAAGGCCACCTTGTGCCACAGGTTCTAAAATGGATTCAGATCTGCAGACTGGGCAGGCCAGTCCATTGACTTGATGTTGTTTTGCTGCTTCCAGCTGATCACCTGTCTGGAGTGATGGCAGGGTGCATTGTCATCTTGGAACAGGAACTGGCCAGGAAACAGCTGATGTGCTGATGGCACCATGCACTTTTGCACTATGGTGATGTACTTGGCCCCGTTGACCATTCCATCGACGATGTGAAGACGTCCAATGCCACTGGCAGCCAGGCAGCCCCAGACCATGACCTTCAAAGGATGCCTCACAGTGAGGTTGAGAAACTCAGGCTTGAATTCCTCTCCAGGAAATCTCCTCACATAGGTGTGGGCCTAGTTACCAAACAAGCAGAAGGTGCTTTCATCGCTGAATAGCACCTTTTCCCACATTTCAGTCGACCAGGTTGAGTGCTTTCTTGCCCACACGATCCAGTTGCGCCTTTGTATGTCAGTCATCAGTGGCTTATTTCGTGCTTTGCAACCTCGGAGACCAAACTGCAGGCACCAGCGATGAACTGTTGATGAGCCGACACTGACCTCACTCTTGTCTGACCACTCTCGAAGTAGCTGAGGAGAGGTCAACTTGTGATTACTCAGTGAAATCCGTCGTAGTGCGCGGTCCTGGCGTGATGTTGATGAACGTGGATGACTTGAACGAAGCTTGTCCACCACTGAACCCATTTCTTTCTTCTTCTGTACAATCTTAACAGCAGCACTCTGACTGCAGCCAACTTTCCTGGCTATCTGACAGCTTGAAAATCCTTCCTCGCTCATAAAGGACACACGAACACGCTCCTCCAACGTCAGGGTCTGAGTCATCTTCATGGTCGATCCAGAAAGAATATGAAATTCAAAAATTCCACGCGTTTTTATAGCAGCACTCTTGGCTAGATATCTGCATTGTGATTGGTTAGTGAAACCAGCCTCCTGATTGCTCAGAAATAACGTGTCCATATTGGATAATCTTGATCCAGTTTTGACGAAGGATCCACAAAAATCGCAGTAGCTATTTCCCACTGTTTGTAGAGTATTTAAATTGGAAGCAAGGAATGCAAAAAAGTCAACTCTAATAGCCAAATGTATCCCTTTTAAAGTGGTAGAAAGATGAATATGCTGAGCTAATGCAAAATTAAAAAAAAAAAAACGTTAGAAAGCACGAAAAACGCAAAACTCATGAGTGATTCAGCGTAGATACTCACCTCTAACAGGTGATCTCCGGGAACAGCAGGAATTTAGTCTTCACATATGGGTATCGTCGGCACCGACGGAGCCTGCGCAGGAACGCTCCCCAGTGTCCAATAGGAACGCTTTTGGGAGCATCCCTCAGCACAAGCGCACTGCCTTCCCGCCTTTCCAACTGTCCCTCTTCAGTTAAGTTTGTAGCTGAGTGAAAGGATAGAGGGAGAGAGGAAAGAGACAAAGAGATAGAGAGACAACTCCTAGGGGAGGTGGGTGCGTTGTGAAGACTAAATTCCTGCTGTTCCCGGAGATCACCTGTTACAGGTGAGTAACTATGCTATCTCCAGGAACAAGCAAGAATGTAGTCTTCACATATGGGGACTCCCTAGCTGAAGATGCCAGGGAGATAGCCCCAGGAAGGTGCCACCCTAGAAAGGTGGGAATCCTTCCTCCCATGGATCTCTGGCATTCCACCAGGGTTGATGGGTAGGAGTTGAATTAGGTCTGAAAGAGATTTTGAAGAACAGCTTGGCCAAAGAAGGCATCCCGACGGGAGGCTTTATCCAGGCAGTAGTGGGCTGTGAAGGTGTGTACCAAAGCTCAGGTGGCTGCTCGACAAATGTCATTGATAGACACAGAGTGGAGATTAGCCATAGACGTTTCCATTGCTCTCACGTTATGAGCTGTGACATGGCCTTGAAGAGGAAGCCCATTACTCTCATAAGCAAAGGATATGCATTGGGCAATCCATTTAGATAAAGTTCTTTTGGAGACTGGAAGTCCCAAATGACTAGGGTCAAAAGCTATAAAACGTTGCAAGGACTTTTTATGTTGCTGTGTTCTCTGTAGGTAAAAGGCTGTCTCTTTTACAATCCAAAGTATGAAGGTTTCTTTCTGAATTAGAGGCATGAGGCCTCGGAAAAAATACAGGAAGATAAATTGATTGATTTAAATGAAATGGTAAAACCACCTTTGGCATAAAGTGTGGATGAGTTCTAAGAACAACCTTATCATGATGAAATCTAGTATAAGGAGGATCAGCCACTAAAGCTTGCAGTTCACTAATGCAACGTGCAGAGGTGATTGCAATTAGGAAGATGACCTTCCAGGTCAAAAACTTAAGGGTTGTAGTGGCTAAAGGATCAAAAGGCGGCTTCATGAGCTGCCCGAGAACTAGATTTAGATCCCATGCCACCGGTGGTGGATTAATGGGAGGTTTGGTTAATAGAACACCTCTCATAAATCTGGATATGAGAGTATGAGAGGAAATTGGCTGTCCATTCAGAGTCTTATAAGAAGCTGCAATTGACTAAGATGGACTCTTACCGAATTGGTCTTTAGACCAGAATTCGATAACTGAAGGAGATACTCTAGTATCAATTCTAAAGGTATGATAAGGGGGTTTAATCCCTTCTTGGAGCACCATATAGTAAAACGTTTCCACTTGAAGACATAAGATCTTCTTGTGGAAAGTTTTCTAGAAGCCTGAAGGATATCCTTTACCTGTTGGGACAGGTTAAAATCCTGGAGGTCTAAGCCTTCAGCAACCAGGCCGTGAGATGCAGGGACTGGGGATTCAGGTGCCATAGCGTCCCGTCCTCTTGGGAAAGGAGATCTGGAGCATTCCCTAACTCCAGAGGTGCCACTTGAGAGAGATGTAGAAGCAGGGGATACCACGCTTGGCGTGGCCATCGTGGCGCTGAGAATCATGCGACCCCTGTTTCTCTGAAGCTTGAAAAGTGTTTTGGGGATGAGGGGAATGGGTGGGAAGGCATAAAGGAAGTCCTGACCCCAGTGAAGGAGGAAGACATCCCTTGCTGACAATTGTGAGCCGGAATCCTGGAACAGAACTGGGGAAGTTTGGCATTCAGTGGACTTGCAAATAGATCTATATCTAGAGTGCCTCAGAGATGAAATATCTTTGCCAACTGGTCTAGGTGGAAGGACCACTCGTGAGGCAGCAATACTCGACTGAGTTTGTCTGCCCAAAGGTTTTGAATTCCTGGAAGATATACCACTAGAAGGTGAATTTGATACTCTCTGCCGAGGGCCCATAGTCGTAAAGCTTGTCGTGACCCTCGCATGGGCCAAAGGCTTACAGGCATAGGGCTGTCAATGTTTGTCCTTAAATAAAGAGTTGCTATCCTTGTCTCCAGCAGGGAACTCTGGGACTTGTAGTTGATTCTTTTACTCAAAGACAAAGTAGTGTGAGACCGTTGGTTTTTAAGGCAAAACAAGAATTTTTATTTAGGTTCCCATAAGCACTAAAGTTCAACACAGACATAAGGATTATTCTCAAAGTAAATAATAACAGGAAACATATGCAACTGGAACTGAAGAAACTGAAAGAACCTTTAAACATGTGCAGCTGTTTTTATCAAAAACATTTCAGCAAGTAAATCACAGCTTCCTTTGTTCGTCCAGCACAGCTAAATTTCTTTGTTTATCATGTGCTGCTTTGGTTATCAAACTCTACGTTAAGCAAGGGTTCTTTATCTTAGAAGAAGTTCTTGGCATTCACATGGCTAGGTAAAACCCTGCTTCTCAAAAAGCACAGTTACTTACCTGTAACAGGTGATCTCTGGGAACAGCAGGAATTAGTCATCACATATGGGTACGTCGGTACCGACGGAGCCCGCGCGGGAAAGCTCCCCAGCTTTTCAGATTAAAAGCTTTTGGGGCCTCCCACTGCACATGCGCGCTGCCTTCCCGCCTTCCTGACCAGCTCTTGTCAGTTCGAGTTTAAAGCTGAGACAATAGAGAGAGAGGACAGGAAGATAGATAGATAGAGATACAACTCCTAGGGGAGGTGGGTGGGTTGTGATGACTAATTCCTGCTGTTCCCAGAGATCACCTGTTACAGGTAAGTAACTGTGCTATCTCCAGGAACAAGCAGGAATAAGTCATCACATATGGGGACTCCCTAGCTAAGATGCCTGGGAGATCCCCCTCCAAGGGTAAACCATCTTCGCATGGATCTCAGGCATCCATCCAGGGAAGGTGGGCAGGAGTTGTTTAAGTATGGAACAGGTGTTTGAGGACAGCCGGACCAAACAAGGCATCCCGGCGGGAGTCCTTGTCCAAGCAGTAATGGGCTGTGAAGGTATGAACCGAGGCCCAAGTGGCTGCTCGACAGATCTGATCTATGGACACAGAGTGAAGATGAGCCATAGAAGTGGCCATGGCTCTCACATTGTGAGCTGTGACATGGCCCTCCAGAGAAATGTTCTTACTCTGGTAAGCAAAAGAAATACACTGAGCGATCCAATTGGAAAGTGTACGCTTGGTGACTGGAAGTCCCAAATGAGAAGGATCAAAAGCCACGAAAAGTTGGGAAGACTTTCGATGTGGTTGAGTCCTGTTGAGGTAAAAGGCAAGAGCTCTTTTACAATCCAGAGTATGAAGGTTCCTCTCTGCACTGGATGCATGAGGAGCCAGGAAAAAGACAGGTAGATATACCTCTTGATTAAGATGAAAAGGCGAGACCACTTTGGGCATAAAGTGGGGATTCGTCCTAAGGACCACCTTATCATGATGAAACCTAGTATAAGGTGGATGAGCCACTAAAGCCTGCAGTTCACTGATGCGGCGAGCCAAAGTGACTGCAATAAGGAAAACAACCTTCCAGGAAAGAAATTTGAAGGAGGTAGAGTCCAAAGGCTCAAAAGGTGGCTTCATAAGCTGACCTAGAACTAGGTTCAAATCCCATGCTACCGGAGGAGGTCGGATGGGAGGTTTAGTTAGAGTCAGGCCTCTCATGAAACGTGCAACAAGAGGATGAGAGGAGACAGGTTGTCCATTTATAGGTATTAAGGATGCTGCAATAGCACTCAAATGGACCCTTACTGAATTCGTCTTAAGGCCTGCATTTGAAAGATGCAGGAGATAGTCCAAGAGGGAATTCAAAGGAAGTGCTAGAGGGTCAAGACCCTGCTGAGCACACCAAATGGAAAAATGTTTCCATTTGAAAGCATAAGAACGCCTCGTGGAAGGTTTCCTAGAGGCATGAAGGATATCTGTCACAGGTTGAGAAAGATTAAAGTCTTGAAGACTTAAGCCTTCAGTAACCAAGCTCTGAGATGTAGGGATTTGGGGTTTGGGTGCCACAAAGTCCCCTCCTCCTGAGACAGAAGGTCTGGCGCAGCTCCCAGGTCCAGGGAGGATCCCTGGGAGAGATGCAGAAGTAGAGGGAACCACACCTGGCGTGGCCAGCGGGGAGCTATGAGGATCATAGTCCCGTGATCCCTCTGGAGCTTGAACAGAGTCTTGGATAATAGAGGAATGGGTGGAAAGGCACAGAGGAATTCCTGACCCCAATGCAGGAGGAAGGCATCGTGGGCCTGAGCTCCCTGACACTGAGTTCTGGAACAGAACCGGGGAAGTTTGGCATTCCACGGACTTGCAAAGTGGTCTATGTCCGGGGTCCCCCATTCCTGAAAGATTCTGCGTATCTGGTCCATATGTAGGGACCATTCGTGTGGAAGCAGAACTCGACTGAGTCTGTCTGCACGAGAGTTTTGAACTCCTGGAAGATACACTGCAAGAAGGTGAATTTGATGCTCTCTGGCGAAGGCCCATAATCTGAGAGCTTCGTTGCAAAGCGACAGAGAGCCTGTCCCTCCTTGTTTGTTTATATAGAACATGGCTACCTGATTGTCTGTCTGAACTAGGACAGTCAGGTTGACAAGGAGGGTATAGAAGACCTTGAGGGCAAGGTAAATTGCTCGCAGTTCCAGGAGGTTGATATGAAGGGTGGCCTCCTGTGGAGACCAAGTGCCCTGAGTGGAGAGGTTCTGAAGATGAGCTCCCCACCCTGTCTGGGAGGCATCTGTTGTGAGGGTTGCTTGGGGCAACAAAGGTTGGAAGGGGGCCCCCAACAACAGATTCTTGGTGGATGTCCACCATTGGAGGGACCAAAATAGACGGCTTGAGGTGAGTATTTGTTCGGAGAGCGCTCCAGATGCTTGAGTCCACTGGGTGGCCAAGGTCCATTGAGCTGCTCTCATATGCAGACGAGCGTAGGGCACCACATGTACCGTGGAGGCCATGTGGCCCAGAAGTCGCAGCATTTCCCGGGCTGTCAAATGACTGCTGGACTGAGCTTGGGAGGCCAAACTCAGCAGGCGTTGGGCCCTGACCTGAGGCAGGTAGGCCCTTGCAGTGATGGTGTCTAACTGGGCCCCTATGAACTCGAGAGACTGAGTAGGGATTAGTTGAGACTTGGGAAGGTTTACTACCAGTCCTAGATACTGCAGAAGACGCCTTGTGCGGTCCAGGGAAATTTGGGCCTGGGACTGAGAGGGAGCTCGGATGAGCCAGTCGTCCAGGTATGGGAATATGAAAATTCCCAGGCCTCTTAGAAAGGCAGCTACAACTGCCATGCATTTGGTGAACACTCGTGGAGCAGAGGCTAGACCGAAGGGGAGTACTCTGTACTGGAAATGTTTTCCCTGAAACAGAAATCGAAGGTATTTTCTGTGGGATGGGTGGATGAGTATGTGTGTATACGCATCCTTTAGGTCTAGAGAACAAAGCCAATCCTGACTCTGAAGGTATGGAAGGAGAATGCCCAGAGAAAGCATTTTGAATTTCTCCTTGAAAAGAAATTTGTTCAATTCTCTCAGATCCAGAATTGGTCTGAAGCCCTCTGTCTTCTTTGGTATTAGAAAATAAGGGGAGTAGAATCCCGTCCCCTGTTGAAGAAGAGGGACCTCCTCTATTGCCCCCTGGGCAAGGAAGGAGGAGACTTCCTGACCCAAGAGGGCCAGGAGAGATGGGGGAGAATTGAACTGCCTCACCATAGTATTATTTATTTATTTATTTAACACTTATTTATATACCGCATCTTCCAGCGATCAGTTGCGGTGTACATTTAACAACAATTAACAATGCAGAGCTTGTTTTACATAGAACAGTTATAACTTTTTACAATGAACATCTTAACTTGAAACAACAAAGTGTATGTAAAAACTATGCGGAATAGTTCAATAAATCAACTAACACAGATTGTGTAACAATTTAAACTGAAGTACTGTCTCTAACTCAGTTGTAACTATATACAAGTGGGGTATCAATGCATTGGAATGGAATGATTATTCATTTAAGTTGTACGTATTTATTGTAATAGGGAGTATAATCTTGATTTTAGGCAGGTTCTTGTTTAGCCTTTATCTAAGTTGAGTGGAGGGTTTTCTATGGTATTATAGTGTTTAGTGAATAGATAGGTTTTCAATTTTTTTCTGAATTCTGTTATCTCTGTTAGTGATCGTAAGTCCTCTGGTAAAGAGTTCCAGACTGTTGGGGCTACGTGGGAAAAGGCTCTATTATTTGTTAATTTGTGAGTTCTTATATATTCTTTTGGCATCTTAAGTTTATTTGATTGTCCTTTTCTATTAGTGGGCTTAGGTTGTTCTTTGCTTATTAGATTACAGAGTGTCTTCGGGGCCATGTCTTTTAGGGCTTTAAATGTAGTTATTATTGTTTTGTATGTTATCCTGCTTTGTATTGGTAACCAGTGAAGGGATGCTAGTATCGGTGTAATGTGTTGGAGTGAATTTATCTTTAATATGATTCTGGCTGTAGCATTTTGCGCGAGTTGGATCCTTTTGATGTTTTGTTTTGAAATGCCTGTAAGTATTAAGTTGGCGAAATCGAAGTGTGGAGTTATGGTAGCCTGTGTTATATTGATAAAATCTTGTATAAATACAAGGGGGTGTAATTGTTTGAGGATTTTAAGTTTGAAGTAGATTTTCTTCAAGGTATTTCTGATGTGCGTTTCCATAGTAAGGTGTGTATCTAAAATGACACCTAGATATCTTATTTCATTTTTTATTTTAATTTCTTGGTTCTGTAGTATTATGTGAGTTGGCGTGGTGAACGTTTGGTTTTTTGTTATGATTAAGACTTCAGTTTTAGCATGGTTTATATGGAGGTTTGGGGTTTTTAGCCAGTATGTAATTTCATTGTAGCAGTCAGATAGAAGTTGAATCGGTAGGTTAGGAATTGTGAAAGGTATGTACATCATGATATCATCCGCATAAAGGTGATATTGTACTCCAAATTTTTTAAAAATATTGCAAACCGGTTTTATATAGATATTAAAGAGTAGGGCTGACAGTGCTGAACCTTGTGGTAAACCTATTTCCTGTTTGTATGTGTTTGATGTTTGATTACCTGTTCTTACATTTTGTGTTCTGTTATGTAAATATGAAGTGAACCATTTATGTACGGTGGAATTTATGCCTAACTGTTTTAAGTTGTTGAGCAGTATTGAGTGATGCACGCTATCAAAAGCTGCTGATATGTCAATGAAAAGGAGAATGAATGCCTGTTTGTGATTGTCAATTCCTTTTAGGAGTGTGTCTATTAATACTGCTAGGAGTGTTTCTACTCCGTGGCGAGGTCGGAAACCATATTGTTGTTCATCGAGTGGGTAAGATAAGTCTATGAATTCCTGTGTCTGAAGTTGCACTACCTTTTCAATTACTTTGGCCAAGAATGGTATGCTAGATATGGGCCTATATGATGTTGGCAATGTTTTGTCTAGTTTGCAGTTCTTTAAAATTGGGCGTATTTGTGCATGTTTGAGCGGGGATGGAAGGTATCCTTGGGTGAGTGAGAGGTTTACTATTGGGAGAATATAGGATATTAGAGTTTGTAGTGTGTTTTTTATCCATGAAACTGGGCATGGATCCAAGTACGAAGTTGTGGTATTTAAGTTGGAGATGATTGTTTTTAATGATGCTTTTGAAATGGGGTAAAATTCTGACCATTCATCTACAGGTTGATAAGTGATGTTGATATTATCTGCGTGCATGGAAGGTTTCTTAGATTTGTTTTGATAATGATTAGCTAGGGTTTGAACTGAGATGTCTGTGATTTCTTTGCTGGAAGTTTGCTCGTTATTAGTTAATTTTCTGACTATAGAAAATAACTCTCTTGGTCTATTGTATGATTTTGTTAAGATTGCTGCATAATAGTTTTTCTTTGTGTTGTCAATTGTTTCCTTATATTTTGATAGATAGTTATTGAATATTTCTTTGTGTACAGTCAGCTTGGATTTTCTCCATTTTGTTTCAAGTTTTCTTAGTTCTTTTTTCATTTGTCTTAGAGTGCTATTAAACCATGGTGAACTATTTGATTTGGTGTATATTGTCTTTTTATTAGGTTGATTATTTTTAGCTGCATTATTGATAGTATCATTCCAGTTGTTAACGGCATCATCCAAATTAGATGTTGATAAGAAGTAGGGGATTGTTAAGTCAAGGAAGTCTGTTTCATTAAACTTTTTGAATTTTGTAGTGGGGGTACTCCTTATGTAATTATTGATGCTGGGGATGGGATATGGGATATTTATTTTGATGATAGAATGATCAGACCAAGGTGTCTCTGTGCATTCAATGGAATTAGAGTGTACTAGCTTATAGTATAAGGAGGAAGGTCGGAAAAATGGAGTTTGTAACCCTCTCTGATGATAGAGAGGGTCCATTGCTCTGATGTAATTTGCTCCCATCTGGGAGCAAAGTGAGCTAACCTTCCGGGTATGGTGAGGGGCTCTGGTTGTTCTAGAGCCAGAAAAGTTAAGTTCTCTAGGGGCAAGTCAAAACCCCTGAGGGGGTGGAGCCTGCTGAGGTGTAGCAGACGCCGCAGGCTCTGACCTTGCCTGTTTAAGTTGCTGACGTTTAGCAGCAAAACGAGGCTGAGAGGATTGTTGGCCAGTATTTGTGGAAAATCTGGACTTCTTGTAATAAGGCCTCTTAAAAGACTTCTTCTTGGCAGGAGTGGAGGTAGACTTAGAAAGTCTATCTAAGGTGGCATTTTCTGCGTCCATTTGAGTGGCCTTAATTTGCCACTCCTCACCAAATAAGTTCTCACCTGTACAGGGCAGATTTCGTAAGCCATCTAGGACCCAAGGTTCTAGATCAGAAGCCTGGAGCCAAGCAAGACGTTGGGCTGCTATAGCAATGCCCGAAGCCCTACCAGCACCCTCAAAGGAATCAAAAGCTGCCCTGTTGGAGAACTTTGAAATATCCAAAAGGTGTTTCACTAAGGAAATGAACTGCTCCCTCTTATCCTCAGGGATAAAGGGGGCAAAATGCCGAACTTTTAGAGCGATTTCACTGAGAAACATGCCCATGTAAAAACTATAGGAATTAATCCTGGCTATAAGCATAGTAGCCTGGAAACTTTCCTGCCAAAAGAGTCTAGAGTCTTACATTCTCGCCCTGGAGGAGTAGAAGAGTGCCTTTTGGTACTCTTTATCTTCTTCATTGCAGACTTCACCACAATAGAATGGTGAGGCAACTGAGCTTTTTGGAAACCAGGAGAAGGGGGGACACGGTACATGGTGTCCAACCTGCGAGAAGAAGGAGACAATGTTAGAGGAGCCTCCCATAAGTCCATCAAGTGTTCTTGAAGGATTTCATGGATAGGCAGGGTAACTGCCTCTTTAGGAGACTTAGAGTATCCTAAAATATCCAGTTTCTTTGTTCTGGGTTCCTTTTCAGAGGATGAAGCAATAGAAAGACCTTTAGCCATTTCTATGATGAAGTCCTGAAAGGACAAATCCTCTGGTGGAGACATTCTCCTTTTAGGAGAAGAAGGCTCCTCAGGAAGATCAAGGGAGAACTCATCAGAATCATCAGAGGAGTTAAAATCCTCTGAAGAAGCAGAGTATCCTCTATGTGCTTCCAACGCACGATACGCATACCGTTCGGTATCGACATCGGGCGTACTGGGTATGGGATCGGTACCGGGCAAAAGCCCGGATCCGGCATGCGGAACCGATCTGCGTTTGGAAGACGATGGCCTCGGTTCCGGTATGGAAGCCATTACCGGAACCGGACCCGGTACCGCTGACTGCGGTACCGAGGGCGTAGCAGCATTAATAAAAGCCAGAATGGCCTGCTGCATGACTTGGACAGTATTGCCCATAGACGCCACTGCTGCCTGGATGTCGGTACCGGTATGGGCCGGTACCCCAGAGCAGTACAACAGGTGATCTGTCGAGGCCGCGCCATCGATGTCAACCTGTGACCCCATGATTGCTTTGGAGGCCGGAGCCTCCCGCCGGGGTTTTTTGGCCTGGGCAGAATCCTCGAACTCAGAATTGAGAGCCTCTCGATCTTTAGAAAGAGATTTGCTTTTAGAGGATTTGCCCACTGGAGTTTTGGTTACCTGAGATCCATCCGGAGAGGAAGACCTGGATGACTGTGATGCTTCTGAAGGAAACAGCACATGGAACTTGTTGGCCCGGTTCTGCAATCCACGTTTCGACATCTGGGAGCAGGATGGGCAGTCCGGTATGGAATGGTCAGGTCCTAAACATTTAAGACACCATTCATGGGTGTCTGTAAGAGGAATGACAGCACTGCACCTGGCACACTTTTTTAAAACCAGGAACTGGCTTCTCCATGAGGAGAATTTGTGTAGGCCTGAAGGCCTAACAAAGTACCAAGCTGTGCTGAAGAAAAGAAAAATATATATTTTTTTTTTTGAAAAGAAAGAAAGAGAGACCGGCAGTACCGGTTTCAGAATGGGGAAGGCAGGTACGCGGTCTAAAGAAAACAATAAAATTAACAATTTCTTCAGCGGTGACAGGAACACGACCTGCTGGCTCCGCGGAAAAAAAGAAACTGAAGAGAGCTGGTCAGGAAGGCGGGAAGGCAGCGCGCATGTGCAGTGAGAGGCCCCAAAAGCTTTTAATCTGAAAAACTGGGGAGCTTTCCCGCGCGGGCTCCGTCGGTACCGACGTACCCATATTTTTATTTATTTATTTATTTAACAGTATTTCTAAACCGCCTTATCTTAATAATCAAGGTGGTATCACAGCAAGCAATCAGGTAAAGTGTGTGTGTTGTACATGCAGTGAGGATAAAACTTAGTTGTGTGAGGGATGTGTTGGGTGCTTGATTTGTTTGAGCTATATACAGGGTGGGCTATTTACAGTGGTGCTAGAATCATATTTTATATATTCAGTTGTTTGGGAGGATTGGAGTGCTGTTATCCATTCTCTTAGGTTATGTGATGTGACCATAGTGCTCTATGAACAGCATGGTTTTCAGTTGTTTTCTGAAGTCTTTGAGGTCTGGAGTTGCCCTTAGATCGTCCGGTAGATTGTTCCATATTGTTGGAGCAGCCATGGAGAGAGCTCTGTCTGTTGTGTCCTTGCGTGTGTGCTTGTACTCATTTGGGGTGCTGACTCGGTTGCGTGTTTGACTTCTTCTGGGACGTGCGCTGGTTTCCGGTTGTATGAGCAGGTGGAGGCTGTTGGCTGATGTGTGTTCTTTTATCTTAAATAGGTTTATGATAGTCTTGTATCTGATGCGAGCAATGATTGGGAGCCAGTGTAAGTCCTTTAGTGTAGGTGTGATGTGCTCCTGCCTTGCGGCTCCGGATATGATTCGAGCTGCAGTGTTTTGTGCCAGCTGTAGTGGTTTGAGAGCTTGTTTTGGTAGTCCGAGGTATATCGGATTGCAGAAGTCCAGTATTGGGGTTATCAGTGCTTGACAGACTGTACGGAAGTGTTCTGGAGCGAGGAGTGGTTTCAGTCTCCTGATGATTCGCATCCTGTAATATGCTTTTTGGATTGTTTTGTCTATGTGTGGTTTGAGGTTGAGTTTACTGTCCAGAGTAACCCCAAGGTATCTCACCTCCGATCTTATCGGTATCGTGGTGCTTTGTATCTTTATGTTTGGTGGGTGTGTGAAGCTTTGGTTTCGAGTGATGATTAAAGCTTCAGTCTTGTTGTAGTTTATAGCTAGATTGTTGTTTTGGCACCACTTCGCCATTTGGGTAAGGCAGTCTGCTATCTTAGAGAAGTCCGGGTTTTCGATTGATATCAGGGAGTATACCATTATATCGTCTGCGTATATTGTGTATTGGATGTTGTTCTCTTTCATAATGTTGCATATTGGTTGGATGTAGATGTTAAAAAGGAGTGCTGAGAGTGCGGATCCTTGTGGTACTCCTTGTTGGACGTTTATGGGCCGGGAGGTGTCCTGTCCCACCTTGACCTGTAGCTGTCTTTCTGTTAGGTACGAGTGGAACCATTTTAGAGTGGTACCGTGTATACCAGTGTTCTTCAGTCTCTCCAGGAGTATATTGTGATCAACTGTGTCGAACGCTGAGGAGATGTCGATGAAGATCATTATAATTCCATTCCTGATGTCGTCAATTATTCTTATGATGCTGTCGAAGAGGTAGATCAGGAGAGTTTCGACTCCATGGTTGGGACGAAATCCGTGTTGGTTGTCGTCGAGAGTTCCGTGTTCGTCAATGTGTTCCTGAAGTTGTAGTTGAACCGTCTTTTCGATTATTTTTGCGAGGAAGGGTATGCTGGAGATTGGTCGGTATGCTGCTGGGTCCTTTTTGTCGAGAGAAGTTTTCTTTGTGATTGGTCTTACTGAGGCAAGCTTTAATTGCTGTGGCATGAGTCCTTGAGTGAGTGAGTTGTGTACCATTTTATGAATGTTTGGTATGAGGCTTGCTTTGGTGGCTTTGACCCATGACACTGGGCAAGGGTCTGTAGGAGCAGTGCTTGTGTTGATTGTGGAGATGATGTCTGATATCTGCTCTTTTGAGGGTGAGTGGAATGTGCCCCAGGTTTTGGGGTGGACGTTCGTTCTGTTGGTTCTACTGGGTGTTGAGCGCTCTGTGGAGTGAAATTTGTCTTTGATGTGGTCGGCGAATATCTGTGGATCCACTTGTATTTCTCTTTCTGCTGCTTGCTCTTTTGTCAGGGTTTTTACTATTTCGAAAAGTTCTCTGGGTTTGTTGATGGAAGAATTTATCAGGTTTGTGTGGAATTCTCTCTTTGATTGGTTGATGTGTTCATTGTATTGTTTTTGCTTTGTTAGGTAAAGATGTTGGTCAGAAGTAGTTTTGTTTTTTCTCCATCTCCGTTCAATTTTCCTGAGCTCCCTCTTTTCCTGTCGTATTTTTGCTGAGTACCATGGTTTGTTTTGTCTCTTGTTGTGGTGTTGTTTCTTGGTCCTGTCAACGGATGGTTTGGCGGCGTTAGCTAGGACATTGTTCCAGTTGGAAACTTGTTCCTCCAGGTCCTCTGAGTCAATGTTCAAGTGTTGTATTGTGTCCTGGATGAATTCGTCCTTGTCAAAGGACTTGAATCGTCTTTGTGTGTGTGGGAAGTTCGCTCTTTCGCTTGTCCAGTCTTCTTGTGATTGCAGATTTGTCTCGATTAAGTAATGGTCAGACCATGGTACTGGGGTGATGGTGGGTGTAGAGATTAGGTCTCTTGAAGTTAGGTAGTTTGATGCGAAGATGAGGTCTGGGGATGATCCTAGTCTGTGTGTTGGTGCATTGACTATCTGTGTGAATTGAAGTGATGACATTGCCTGAAGGAAGGCCTCTGCATCTTTTGTATTGGCGGACTTGAGGTTGAAGTCTCCGATTAGTAGTGCTGGTTTGTTGTTTGACGTTATGGCACAGGCTTCTTCGAGTATGAAGGCTAATTCGTCGGGTGGAGCACGGGGTGCTCTGTAGGTTAGGCAGATTGCAATATTCTTGTTCTTGATGCTAATTGTGTTACACTGCTTTGTATCTGTGAGATTCAGTGTCTTGAACTTGAGTTCTGTTTTTGCTATTATTAGGACTCCTCCTCCACGCTTGTGGATGCGTGGGCAGTTGTATGCTGAGTAGTTGTTCGGTACTAGTTGGTTGAGTAGTACACTGTCGGTAGGGTTGAGCCATGTCTCTGTGATGCATATTATGTCTGGCTGTCGCTCTTCAATGTGGTCTACCAGAGTGTGTATCTTGTTGCAGATGGATCTGGCGTTTATGAGCTCAATTGATGTTTTCTTTGTGGAAGAGGTTGTTGCGACGTGTGCTTCCTTAGGGCCGGTGTTGGGGTTTGATTTGTGTCTGTTTTGTCTCTTTGTTTGGGAGGTTGCGAGTGTCTCTTTGTGTGTGTGTTGTGGACCGAGATATGGCAGTGCAGTTGGTGGGTACCATGGTGTGTTTGTTTGGGGGTAGTGGGGGTGTGTAGTTGGTGGAGGAGTTGTGTGACTAGTAGGTATAGTGGGAGGAAGTATGTGGTGTGCATGTTGATAGCTTGTGATGTTCTGATAGGGCGACGCCTGTGTCCTTAGGTTTTCGTCTGTTGTTTGCTTTTTTGAGGAGAGCTGTACTTGTTGCAGGGGCTTGTCCTGGGGATGTGAAGTTGTATCTGTTGCGGTGCGGGAGCCTGTCCCGTGGAGGGAGCCTGTCCCTTGGATGTGAAGCTGTATCTGTTGCGGTGCGGGAGCCTGTCCCGTGGAGGGAGCCTGTCCCTTGGATGTGGAGCTGGATCTGATGCGGTGCGGGAGCCTGTCCCGTGGAGGGAGCCTGTCCCGTGGATGTGGAGGTGGAGCTGGATCTGTGGCGGACGCCTTGGTGCGGGAGCCTGTCCCGTGGAGGGAGCCTGTCCCGTGTGTGTGGAGCTGGATCTGTGTTGGTCGCCTTGGTGCGGGGGCCTGTCCCGTGGATGTGGGGATGACTTATTCCTGCTTGTTCCTGGAGATAGCTTCTTCTGTTAACACTTTTTATCACCAACTTTCAAACTTCCTTCTTACACAAAGAACAGTCCATAGGAGACTCCTCAGTAACAGAATCCTGCCGAAAAGAGTCAATTTGCATTTCTTCCTGTGCTACGAAATGCTTGTCTGTCTCTGGGTTTTCATTAACTCCTTCAAGCCTACTGTTCTGTAGGAACTTCTGAATTTCCTTCCACAGCTGCTCTCCGTGATATGGAATATTTGTACCTTGAGAATGGGGCTTCTTCCCTTGGATCAATTGCCTCAATGCTTCAATCATGTTCAACTCTGGTTCTCTGCCCTCGGCTGGGTTCTGGTCACTTCCAGTTGTAACCATATTCACCCACTTTCTGGCAGCTTGAATTCTCTGAGCTGGTTCACGAAAACTCTGCACTGCAATCTGATCCTCGTTGTCAGCAACTCTCCCAGCCACCCATCTGCTGGTTTCTGAATTAAGAGTACCTCTCTTACAAGGACTGCTTCCTCTGTTGCTGCTTCCTTTCTTGCTGGAGCCGTTCTCCAACTCGGTCAAACTTCCCACTTCTCCTTTTCCTCTCCTCTGAACAGGGCTTATAAAGCTGTTTCCTAACTAACACTCCCCTGTCTCTGCACAGGTGATTATCATTACCCTCCAAGCCTGCACTTACGTTAGAGCTTGGGTGTGGCTTGGCTTCAGCAACTACGTGCCTCTTTCCTTTGCCTGCAGTCTGAACCCTGTGAATACCTTGCCTGTCACTCACCTTAAAGGCATATTCACTGTTTTCTTCTGTTTCCATCGGCTCAGCACAGCTCTCATCATCACAAGCTTCGTTGCAAAACGACAGAGAGCCTGTCCCGCCCTTCTTGTTCACATAGCTACTTGATTGTCCATCTGGACTAGGACTGTCTTGTAGCTGAGCTGGGCATGGAATACTCAAAGAGCTAATTAGATTGCTCTTAATTCCAGGAGGTTTATCTGTAGACCAGCCTCCTGTGGAGTCCAGGTGCCCTGGGTAGAGAGATGATTCAGGTGTGCTCCCCAACCCACCTGTGATGCATCTGTTGTTAGGGTCGCCTGAAAGAGGGGTTGATGAAAAGGAGACCCCACCGTCAGATTTTCTAATGATTGCCACCATTGGAGAGACAAAATTAGTCATTGAGAGTTTAATATTTTGTCCGATAAATGACCTATGGCCTGTGTCCACTGTGTGGATAGGGTCCACTGAGCTGCTCGTATGTGGAGGCGAGCATATGGGACTACATGAACTGTGGATACCATATGTCCCAGCAACTGTAGTAGCTCCAGAGCAGTTAGGGAGGATTTCCCTGCTGCTTGAGAAGCTAGTTGCATTATGCGAAGACACCAGGCCTGTGGAAGGAAAGTCTTTGCCAGTCTGGTATCTAGACAGGCCCCTATGAATTCCAGGCATTGGGAAGGAACAAGTTGGGATTTTGGGAAGTTTATTACCAACCCCAAGTATTAGAGGATTTGCATTGTTCAAGACAGTGCAGTGCCGGCCTCTGCAACTGTAGGGGCTCGAATGAGCCAGTCGTCTAAGTAAGAAAAGACGAATATCCCCAGGGTTCGCAGAAATGCAGCCACTACTGCTATGCATTTCGTGAATACCCTTGGTGCTGAAGCTAGACCAAAGGGAAGAACCCTGTACTGGAAATGTTTTCCCCTGAAAAGGAATCGTAAGAAATTCCTGTGATCTGAATGGATCAGAATGTGAGTGTATGCATCTAAGTCTAGAGAGCACAGCCAATCCTGGCTTTGAAGGTATGGCAGAAGAGTTCCTAGAGAAATCATTTTGAACTTCTCTCGAAAAAGGTATTTGTTCAATTCTCTGAGGTCTAAAATGGGTCTGTGTCCTCCTGTTTTCTTTGGAATAAGAAAATAGGGGGAGTAGAACCCTGCACCCCATTGAAGAATGGGTTCCTCCTCTACTGCCCCTTGTGCAAGAAGTGTTGAGACCTCGTGATCTAACAGATCGTCTGCGGAGGTTTGAGAATTGAATTGCTTTAGAATTGTAGGAGGGGGCATGCTGTGAAAATGAAGATTGTACCCCTTTCCTACAATGGACAAAGTCCAATCTTCTGCTGTTATCTGATGCCATCTGTTGGCAAAGTGACATAATCTGCCTGAGATATTGGGGGGGTTGAGGACCCCTCAGAGGCAGGAAGGCTAAGCTCTCTAGGAAGGAGTCAAAGCCCTTGAGGGGGCTGAACCTGCAGAGCTGGTTGGGCTCTCAGGCCCTTTGGCTTCCTTTGCTGTCTAGTTTGTCCCTTTTGGGCAACCTGACCCTGAGTCCGACTCTGCTGGGTATAGGAAGGATAAAATTTATTCTTTTTGCTGAAAGAGGGTTTTTTATAAGGCTTCTTTTTGGCTGGAGTGGTTGTAGATTTCGACAATTTATCTAGAGTAGTATTGTCAGCATTCAACTCGTTAGCCTTTTCCTGCCAGTTCTTGCCAAAGAGATTCTCTCCCGTGCAAGGAATGTTGCCTAACTTGTCCTATACCCAAGTCTCCAAGTCTGATGCCTGAAGCCAGGCAATCCGTCGTGCGCCAATGGCAATAGCAGAGGTTCTGCTGATGCATTCAAAGCAGTCAAAGGTTGCACGATTGACAAACTTGGAAACATCTTGAGCATGCTTAACTAGAGCAAGAAAGTCTTGTCTCTTGTCATCTGGGAGAAATGGGCTCATAAGATCCAAGTCTCCTGTAATTTCCTTGAGGAACATTCCCTTATATAGTATATATGAACTGATCCTAGCTGAAAGCATGGAAGCCTGAAATGTTTGGCGCCCAGAAGTGTCCAGAGTCCTGCATTCACGACCTGGGGGATTGGATGCATGCCTCTTTGCACTTTTCATCCTACGCATGGCTGACTCCACCACCACTGAATGGTGTGGCAGCTGAGTCTTTTGAAATCCAGGACATGGCGGAACTCGATACATAGAATCAAGTCTCCTAGAATGAGGAGATGTAGTCAGAGGTGTCTCCCACATTCTGAGCATCAAGTGGATGGGCAGAGTGGCTGCCTCCTTTGGAGCTTTAGGATATTGGAGAATTTCCAATTCCTTTGCTCTGGGTTCCTCTGCAGGAGCCACCGTGATTGAAAGGCCTTTGACCACGTTATGAATAAAATCCTGAAAAGACATGTCCTCTGGAGGTGACATTCTGCGTTGGGGAGAAGAGGGATCTTCGGGGAGAAGAGGGATCTTCGGGGAGAAACCCTCTAGTACCAGCAGAATTGTCAGAGTCTTCGGAATCGGAGGATTCAAAGTATTCCTGACCATGATGCTGATGCAAAGCACGGTCCCGGTACCGATCGAAGTCGGTACCGAGTTGATCCGGTACCGACCTGTCGATTCCAGCCAAAGATGGCATGGGAAGAATTCCCACTGGGCCCGGTACCATCGGTACCGGTGTCTGCACCGGTGTAGGTACCGGCATCGGTATCGATACCGGTGCACGTTGGACCAACGGTACCGCAGCTGAGAGAAGAGCTGCAATGCTGCAATCGATAGTGAGGAACCTCTGGTCTATCGACGCTGCCGATGCCTGGGTGTCGGTACTGGTGAAAACGGCCAGGACCCCCCTGAGCATGGCACAGGTAGTTCTTGCGAGGTCAAGGCCTTGAGAACATCCTGGAGCCCCATCGATGCTTTGGAAGCCGAAGCCTCCCGCCGGGGCTGCTTTGCCGGTGTGGTTCCCTAAAGGGCAGTGCCAACAGCCTCTCGATGCTTAGCAGGAGAGCTACCCTTTGAGGACCGGCTTTTATGTTTAGTTACCTGAGATCCATGGGAGGAAGAGGAGGCCCTTGAAGATGTCGATGCAATGGATCTGGCATCCAAAGAAAGGAGGGTACCGAGCTTTGCAGCCCGGTTCTGTCTTCCTCTTTTAGTCATCCCCATACAGGAGAGACATTCAGATGGAGAATGTTCAGGCCCTAAACATTTAAGACACCAATCTTGGGTGTCAGTGACAGAAATGGTACCGCCACACTTAGTACATTTTTTAAAACCACTAGTTGTTTTTTTTCCATGTTTTAGGAATATGGGGCCTAGTGCACAAAATGGCGCCTAGCACCAAAAAAGAAAAGTTTCTGAAGAGAAACAGTTCAAAGTATAAGGTTGTTTTTTTTTTTTTTTGGAAAAGAAAAGAACCGGCGGTACCGGTAAGCGTCGTGCAGAGGCAAACGTGACCACAAGAAAACAATTTTAAAGACGGAATTTTCTGCGGTGACAGGGTATGGATCCTGCCGGCTTCGCGGAAAACGAAGAACTGAAGAGGGACAGTTGGAAAGGCAGGAAGGCAGTGCATATGTGCTGAGGGATGCTCCCAAAAGCGTTCCTATTGGACGCTGGGGAGCGTTCCCACGCAGGTTCCGTCGGTACCAACGATACCCATATGTGAAGACTACATTCCTGCTTGTTCCTGGAGATCAGATTTTTGCACACCACTGTAGTGTAAGACCTGCCCATAATGGAATAGTCCCCGCTCTCCTAGCTGATACTCTTCTCATAGAGTCTCATATGGAGCCCACTCCCCTCCATCTAAAAATTGATAAAACCACCTAAGACCTTTCCGTTCCCATATCTTGAATATCCCCCCTTCCTTCCCTGGTTTAAAGTCTTCCATGTAACACAAAGTTTGCATCACCGAAAATTTAGATTCCCTCCCCTCTCTCTCTCTCCTCCTTACTCTATTCCAGATCCAAGTACATGACTTAAATATGGGTTCTCTTCCCTCCCTAATCCCCGCTCCCTCCTACCCAACCACGGAAGGGCCTCCAATTTCTTCCCTCTTATCCACACTTCCTCCACCTTCACAAACGTCTTCTCTCCCCTCCCTCCATCCAATCCAGCACATGTCTTATCTGCGTTGCCTAGTAATAGGCCAACAGATCTGGAACCCCCAACCCCCCCGCTTCCCGGGACCTATACTTGGTTGCTCTTGCCACTCACGGTGGTCTCTTCTGCCAGATAAAGTGAAAGACCTTACCCTGAAATTGCCTCATATGCCCTAAAGGGATTGCTATATGAAGTGCCTGAAAAAAGTACAGAACTTGTCACGCCCTTAGCTGGCACGCGTGAAGGTCCGCAAAAAAAGAAAAAGCGGGCTCTGGCTGCTGCCGCGGACGCGGCAGCATGCAGTGTCCCGCGGGGCCCCCTCCGCCCGCTAAGCCCCTCTGCAAGGGCTTTCAGATTCGCGAGGGAGACAGCGTCTCCCTCGCGTCTCTGTTAAGACCGCAGTGGTTAATGGGAAATTTCCCATCAGCCCCTTTAGACGAGAGGGACTTATGGGAAATTTCCCATTAGCCCCTGCGGGCTTAACAGAGACGCGAGGGAGACGCTGTCTCCCTCGCGAATCTGAAAGCCCTTGCAGAGGGGCTTAGCGGGCGGAGGGGGCCCCGCAGGACACTGCATGCTGCCGCGTCCGCGGCAGCAGCCAGAGCCCGCTTTTTCTGTTTTTAAATTTGCCGGGGGGGGGGGGGGTTAGGACTGCTAATGGGCTAGGGGGGGGGGTTTGGACTGCTAATGGGCTAGGGGGGGGTTAGGACTGCTAATGGGCTGGGGGGGGGGTTAGGACTGCTAATGGGCTAGGGGGGGTTAGGACTGCTAATGGGCTGTGGGCTGATGGGGGCTGTCTGGAAATGGGGTGATGGGGGGTTAGGACTGCTAATGGGCAGGGGGGGGGGGTTAGGACTGCTAATGGGCTGGGGGGGGTTTGGACTGCTAATGGGCTGGGGGGGGTTAGGACTGCTAATGGGCTAGGAGGGGGGGTTAGGACTGCTAATGGGCTAGGGGGGGTTAGGACTGCTAATGGGCTGTGGGCTGATGGGGGCTGTCTGGAAATGGGGTGATGGGGGGTTAGGACTGGTAATGGGCTATGGGGGGGGTTAGGACTGCTAATGGGCTAGAGAGGGGGGGGGGGTTAGGACTGCTAATGGGCTAGGGGGGGGTTAGGACTGCTAATGGGCTGGGGGGGGGTTAGGACTGCTAATGGGCTAGGAGGGGGGGGTTAGGACTGCTAATGGGCTAGAGGGGGGGTTAGGACTGCTAATGGGCTAGGGGGGGGGTTAGGACTGCTAATGGGCTAGGGGGGGGTTAGGACTGCTAATGGGCTAGGGGGGGTTAGGACTGCTAATGGGCTGTGGGCTGATGGGGTCTGTATCTAAATGGGGTGATGGGGGTTAGGACTGCTAATGGGCTATGGGGGGGGGTTAGGACTGCTAATGGGCTAGAGAGGGGGGGTTAGGACTGCTAATGGGATGATGGGGAGGGGTTAGGACTTGAGGTGGGCTGTTGGGTGGGGTTAGGACTGGAAATGGGCTGATGGGGGGTTAACACTGGAGGTGGTCTGATGGGGTTAGGACTGGTAATGGGCTATGGGGGGGTTTAGGACTGATAATGGGCTATGGGGGGGGCTGGGACAAGAAATGGGCTGATGGGGAGGGGTTAGGACTTGAGGTGGGCTGATGGGGTTAGGACTGGTAATGGACTGTGGGCTGATGGGGGGGTTAGGACTGGTAATGGGTTATAGGGGGGGGGCTTAAACTGAAAATGGGGTGATGGGGGGTTAGGACTGGAAGTGGGTTGTTGAGGGGGGGATAGGACTGGTATTGGGTTGGGGGGCTGCTAGGACTGGAAATGGGCTGATGCAGGGACTAGAAGGGAATGGATGCTGGGTGAGGCTGGAACTAGAAGGGAGCTGGTGTTGGGGGAGGATTAGAATGGGATGGGGCTGGGAGAGTAAAATGGAGAGGGGAAAAATATTTTGTGTGGGAGGGATAAAAAATCTACAATTGGCCGGGTATTGGGAGAGTAAGTGGGGATTGAGGATGGAGGGGTAAATTTTGAGTAGATGAAATAGGAATGAGGAAAGAGCCAAAGGAGAAAGATTAGTATGTTAAAGCAGATGTAGAGAGAGAATGGAAAAAAAAAACAAGAAGACAGAAGAAAGGACAAATGGACAGCAGATGGAGAGTTAGCAGAAGACACGAAGAAACCAGAAGAAAGTGGCAGGAACAATTGCAACTGAAAAAAAATGCACAAAAGGTAGAAAAATATCTCTTTATTTTGAATTTATTAACTGGAATATGTCAGCTCTGGGAAATGTGCATCATTAATTTTTGCGCTTTGTTTAGTACAAGAGGAAATTAATATATAGTTTTATTTCTACAGTGTTGTTGTATATTCCAAGTTTGGCTTTTGGGGTTCCCAGTTTAATTATTGTCTTCCTGTTTCTAAATTGTGATTCCTTGTTTGGTGATGGTCTGTTCTGCATGTGTAACTGAGCTGAGGTATTCTGTTTATATAATTCCTATTTGACATTGCCACTTGTTCTTTCCCCAGTAGGTCATGTATTGTTGTTCTCTGAGATGTATTGGTTTAATATTTGCAGTGTTGCCTTTTGATAGGTAGAGTATGGTGCTTTGTGAGTCCTGGTAGTGCTGTTAGGATACGGCGGGTTTGCTATGGGTTCTAAATGGGCAGCGTTTGTAGTAGTTCCTAATGTGCCTGGCGGTTGGTACTGGATTATAGTAATGTAGAAACCTTTTAGTCTTTCTTTATCCATATACTCATTAAGAGGCATGTTTACTAAAAGTTAGTGTATGGTAACATTATGCAAATATTTATGCAAATGAAGCACCTTATGCAAATGGGGCTTTAATTGACGTGCTGGCACTTTGAGGAAATTCTTTGGTTTTGTGCGGCAGTTTGGGCACTCGGGCTCAAAAAGGTTAGCCATCACTGAGATAGGCCATGTGGTTTTTTCCATGTACTAGGCTGAAAGGAGGAGTCTGCGCCAGACAAATCAAGAGAGGAAACCATGGCTGATGGGCTAGTAAGAGGCTATTAGGATCATGGAGCTCCTGTCGGACTGCTGCTTGAACAGAGTCTGGGGTATTAAGGGGATGTGCAGGAATGCTTAAAGTAGGTCCTTTCCCCAGTGGAGAAGGAAGACATCTGTTGCCTGGCTGTGCAGGGAACATAAGAACATAAGATATGCCATACTGGGTCAGACCAAGGTCCATCAAGCCCAGTATTCTGTTTCCAACAGTGGCCAATCAAGGTCATATGTACCTAGCAGTTTCCCCAAGAGACACAAGTTCCACAATGCTTGTACTGGGTCAAGCATTGATATCTTCGGTCACTTCTTAATAATGGTTTATGGACCTTTCCTCCAGGAACTTGCCCAAACCGTTTTTAAACCCAGCTACACTAACAGCCTTTACTACATCCTCCGGTAACAAATTCCAGAGTTTGATTACACGTTGAGTGAAAAAATATTTTCTTTTATTAGTCTTAAATAGTTTACCCTGTAGCTTCATTGCATGTCCCCTAGTCTTTCTATATTCTGATAACGTAAACAATCGATCTACGTTTACCCGTTCCACTCCGTTCATTAATTTATAGACTTCTATCATATCTCCCCTCAACCGTCTCTTTTCCAGGTTAAAGAGCCCTAACCTTTTTAGCCTTTCCTCATAGGAGTATCCTTCCATCCCCTTTACCATTTTGGTGGCTCTTCTCTGAACCTTTTCTAAAATCGCTATATCCTTTTTAAGATACGGCGACCAGAATTGCACACAATATTCAAGGTGCGGTCTCACCATGGAACGATACAGAGGCATTATAATATCTTTTGTTTTATTTTCCATTCCTTTCCTTATCATACCTAGCATTCTATTTGCTCTCTTGGCCGCCGCTGCACACTGGGCCGAGGGTTTTAACATGGTATCCACAATGACGCCTAAATCTTTTTCCTGGGTGGTGGTTCCTAATGTGGAACCTTGCATCGTGTAACCATAGTTTGGGTTGTTCTTCCCTAGGTGCATAACCTTGCACTTGTCCACATTAAATTTCATCTGCCATTTTGATGCCCAGTCTTCCAATTTATCAAGATCCTCTTGCAATTTTTCACAATCCTCTTGGGTTTTAACAACTTTAAATAGTTTTGTGTCATCTGCAAATTTGATAACCTCACTCGTTATTCCACTTTCCAGGTCATTTATGAATATGTCAAAAAGCAGCGGACCCAGCACAGATCCCTGGGGTACACCACTATTCACCTTTCTCCATTGGGAAAATTGGCCATTTAGCCCTACCCTCTGCTTTCTATCTTTTAACCAGTTCCTGATCCACAATAGTACACTGCCTCCTATCCCATGACTCTTTAGTTTTGCCAAAAGTCTCTGATGAGGGACCTGGTCAAAGGCTTTCTGAAAGTCCAGATACACAATATCAACCGACTCACCTTTGTCCACCTGTTTATTCATTCCTTCAAAAAAACATAACAGATTAGTAAGACAAGATCTTCCTTGTCTAAAGCCATGTTGGCTGTCTCCCATTAGGCCATGACTATCTACATGCTGAGTAATTTTATTCTTTATGATGGTTTCTACCATTTTTCCCGGTACTGACGTCAGGCTCACCGGTCTGTAGTTTCCCGGATCACCCCTGGAACCCTTTTTAAAAATTGGTGTTACATTGGCGATCCTCCAATCTTCAGGTATTAGAGATGATTTTAATGATAGTTCACAGATTACTAATAGCAGGTCTGCAATCTCATATTTCAGTTCTTTCAACACCCTTGGATGTATACCATCCGGCCCAGGTGATTTGCTACTCTTCAGTTTATCTAGTAGTTGTAAGACATCTTCCCGATGTATCGATATTTCCTTCAATTCTTCCGCACCTTTAAATACCACTTCAGTCATGGGTAACATCCCTACATCTTCCTCAGTAAAGACTGAAGCAAAGAATTCATTCAGTCTCTCCGCTATCACCTTGTCGCCTCTTAGTGCTCCTTTAACCCCTTTATCATCTTATGGACCAACTGACTCTCTCACAGGTTTTTTGCTACGAATGTACTTGAAAAGGTCTTTATTTCGTGTTTTTGCTTCCGCAGCAAGCTTCTTCTCAAATTCTCTCTTTGCCTGCCTTATCAATGCCTTGCATTTGACTTGCCAGTGCTTACGCTGTTTCCAGGTTTCGTCATTTGGCTCTTTTTTCCATTTCCTGAAAGATGCTTTTTTGGCAACAACAGCCTCTCTGACCTCACCTTTAAACCATGCTGGCAGTTTTTTGGACTTCCTTCCACTTTTCTTAAAGCGTGGAATACAGCTGGTCTGGGCTTCCAAGATAGTATTTTTCAACAACATCCAAGCTTGATGTACGTCTTTAACCTTTGCAACTGCTCCTTTTAGTTTTTTCTTAACTGTTTTCCTCATTTTATCATAGTCTCCCTTTCGAAAGTTAAAGGGTAGTACTGTGGATTTCCTTACTATCCCTCCTCCACTAATTAAATCAAAGGCGATCATGCTATGATCACTATTGCCAAGTGGCCCCAACACCCTTATCTCTTGCACTAGATCTGGTGTTCCACTAAGGACTAGGTCTAATATGGCTTCCCCTCTGGTCGGTTCATGAACCAGCTGCTCCAAGAAGCAGTCATTTATTTCATCTAGGAACTTTATCTCCCTAGCATGTCCTGCTGTGACACTGACCCAGTCGATGCCGGGGTAATTGAAATCACCCATTATTATTACTGCACTGTAACTTTTGCTAGCTTCCTTGATTTCTTTGAGCATTTCATCATCCATTTGTTCATTCTGGCCAGGCGGACGATAGTACACCCCCACTGCCATCGCCTTCCCCTTTTTACATGGAATCTCAATCCATAGAGATTCTACAGCAAATTTTGTTTCTTGCAAAGGAAGGAAGACATCCATCGCCTGGTTGTGCAGAGAGGGAAACCCCGAGCAAAACAGTGGAAGTTGTGCATTCTCCTGGTGGGGAACAGATCTATTCTGAGGTTTTCCCACATATGGAAGATCTAAGATGACATTTCCCAATTTAAAGTCCTACATGTGGACGTAGGATACGGCCAAGTCTGTCTGAAAGAAGAATGAGTTCAACCGGAAAAATACACTGCCCTGAGATGAAGACAGTATGCAATGAAGAAGAACCAGAGACAAAGGGCTTCCTGAAAGAGCGGACAGGAATCCAGTTCCCCCGTGTTTGTTCACATAGGATATGGCCAACTAGTGGCACGTCTGGACTAAAAGTGGTTTGTCCGAAAGCTGGGGTTGAAAAACCCAAACAGCATTCGTCAGAGCACGTAACTCCAGAAGGTTAATCTGCAACTGAGATCCCTATTGTGTCCTCTGCCCCTAAGTAGTGGGACTGTCCAACTGTGTTCCCCACCAGAGTTTGGAAGCATAGGTTGTCAGGATGAATTGAGGTGGAGGCATCTGAAAAGGTGACCCTCCGAGTAGGTTTTGGAGGGAGCACCACCACTGAAGGGTGTTGACAAGTGGAGGAGTGATGCAGATCTTGTCTGAGAGACGCACAGTTGCTTGGGTCCATTAAGATGACAGAGTCCATTGGGCTTGATGCATGTGCCCAGGGGGAATAGGAGACGACATGGACGCTGGAGACCATGCGCCCCAGAAGGGGCAGCATTTCTTGAACTGTCACAGCACTTCAATGCCTTTGATGTCACAGCACAGCTCAGGGTGAATTGAGGTGGAGGCCGATGAAGAGTGGTCCTGTGGAAGGAGTGGTCTTGTGGATAGAAAGTTCAGGCCTGCGAGTTTCCAGAAGTGCTCCGATGAATTTCAGCCACTGGGATGGGATGAGGTCAATTTGGGAACGATTAACACAAATCCTGGATCTTGAAGCACAGTGATGGTGTGATAAAGAGATGTTTTTCTCTCTTGTGGGAATTCTCCCCTGATTAGCCAGTCATCTAAGTAGGGGAAGACGAAGACCCCCCCCCCCCCCAAAGTATGAAGGCAGGCGACAACCACTGCCATACATTTTGTGAACACTCTAGGTGGGGAGGCTAACTCGAAGGGGAGCACCTGGTATTAGTAGTGGATTTGTTGGAACCGAAAACGCAGATACTGTCTGTTTTGAGGGTGGATCAGCAAATGTGTGTATGCCTCTTTGAGGTCTAGAGAACATAGCCAGTCGTTCCCCTGAAAGTATGGCAGAGGTGTACAGAGGGGAATCATTTTGAACTTTTCTCGAACAAGGAATTTGTTTAGATGCCTTAGATCTAGAATAGGCTTGAACCCTCCTGTCTTCCTGGGGATAAGAAAGAAAGGAGAACAGAAGCTCCTGCCTTATTTCAATTGCCCCATGAGCTAATAAGGTAGGAGATTTGTCTGCAAGGGGTTTGCAGGACAATCCCTTGTAGAGGTCGTGGGGGGGGGGGGGGAGCCAGCCCCTTTGGACGATGTTGAAAGTCCACTGCTCTGATGTCATAAGGCACCACATGTGGGCACAGGGACAGAGTCTGCCTGCTATGTGTAGGAGTTGGGGGACCCTGCAGAGGCAGAGTAGCTATGCTCTCTAGGAAGGAGTCAAAATCCAGGTGCTGGCTGTGGCTGTGTAGCTGGTTGTGGCTTAGGTGTCTTAAGCTTTTTGGGCTGGTGAGGGCCCTGCTGACCCTGCTAGGGTTGGTAAGCATCTGCAGGTGGATAAGAAAGGCAAGCTCTCTTCTTCTTAGGATAGAAAGATTTTAGATTGGCATTTCTCCTAGAGGGGTCTAATGTCTTTCTATAAAGGTGCTTGAGAGTAAGATCATCTGTCTCAATCTCTCCCACTTTCTCTTTCCAATATTTTCCAAAGAGGTTCTCATCAGAGCAGGGGATATTGGCCAATTTATCATGAACCCACTGCTCAAGGTCAGATGCCTGGAGCCAGGCCATTCTGCAAACACAGATGCAGACTGCTGAAGCTTTGCTAAATGACTCAAAAGCATCAAAAGATGCTCTGGTAAGAAATATGGATGTATTCTGATTTTGACTGATTAAGCATGGCATGTATCACGTTTGTCAGCAGGAAAGTTAGGAGCAAGGTCCTCTAAATCCCTGAAGTTATCCTTGAGATATAGGAAGTAAACCTAGAAGTGAGCATGCATGCCGCACCGACAGCCAAAGGCATTGAGAGTTCTGGAGTCCTTACCCACAAGTATGGTTTTTAGAACTCTTGATGCAACGCGACGCAATGCAGCGCCAATTCCACCACCATGGAGTGGTGTAGTAGTTGAGGCTTTTGAAAGCCAGGGCATGGTGGAACTCAATACATGGTATTGAGTTGTTTGCTGATATGCAGAACCATAAGAGGGGCCTCCCTCATACATAGCATTAGATCATGCAGGATGTGAAGCACCAGTAATACGGCTGCCTCTTTGAGCGCCAAGGAATATTGAAAATTTTCCAATTCCTCCTCGTTTTAGACTTTGATACCATAGTAATCTGCAGGACTACTAGCATGTCCCAAGTGAAGTCTTGAAAAGACATGTCCTCTGATGAGGACAGATTGGAAGGGAGATCTCGGGTTACCCTGGAGTCCTTTGATGCATCATAGGAATTGGAGGAGGTAAAGTCTAGTCAAGTATCGACGGTCTCGTGACAATCTCAAGGCCAGATACAGATAGTGATCACTCAGTGCAGCAGCGGGAACCTGTTGGGTACCAACGATGTCTGTCAGTTCCAAAGGACACATCGGAGGGAGAGGATCCCCAGATGCAGGTTCGAGGTCTGACATCGGCCTTGGAGGTATCGGCCATGGGCCAGATGCCAACATCTGCACCATTGGTTTCTTCTTCATATTTGGTGCGAATATTTCTGTTTTTTTTATTTTTTTCTTCATATTTAGTGCATTATCTACTGATAATGCACTAAATATGAAGAAATAATAAAAAAACAAGAAAACTACTACTACTTGGAGATTCCATCATCAAAGACACCAACTTGGGAACACAGTTCAAAGGAGAGAAGATGGTCAAATGCATCACGAGCTCTTCAGTCAGCAGGAATACGAACCAAATTGCTGATATATTTAGCACAGAAAGGGAGCATGCGAAAATTGATGTTGTCACACACTGACTAGAAACAGTGCCTCGACAGTTCAAAGGGACCTCCAGACTCTGGGAGAAAAACTCAAGCCCATTGTTAACACTATAGCATTCTCAGAAGTACTACCTATACTTGGTAAGGGGGCAGAAAGGCTGCATTGCATAAACAGCGCAGTTACTCACCTGTAACAGGTGTTCTCCGGGGACAGCAGGACTCAGTCTTCACATATGGGTGACGTTGGCACCGACGAAACCATCGTGGAAGCATCCCATCAGCTTTCAAAGAAAGCCTTTGGGAGATGCCACCACGCATGCGTTGTCCCCTTCCCGCCCAAGGACACCATCTTGCTAAATCAGATGACATAGCTAAAAGATGGCAAAAATAAAAGATGGTAAAGGAGCAACTCCAAGGGGAGGAGGGAGGGTTGCAAGGAAAAATTCCTGCTGTCCCCGGAGAACACCTGTTACAGGTGAGTAACAATGCTTTCTCTGGGAACAGGCAGAAGTCAGTCCTCACATATGGGAATCCCCAGCTACAGGCTACCAAAAACCTAAAGCAAAAATAGGGGATCCCTCACGGGGAGCCACAAGCAACAGCAATTTAGTCTGTGTGCACAGACCGCAGTAGAACCCCTGTGACGGTGAGACCAGCACTCCGGTAGCCTGAACACAGAAGGGTCAGAAGGTAGGAGTTGCCTAAAACCCGAAAAGGTTACAGAACACAGCCTGGCCGAAGGCACTGTCTGTCAAGACTCTCTTTCCAGGAAGTAATGGGCTGCGAAAGTATGGACTAAAGACCAGGAGGCGGCCCAGCAGACGTCCACCATCGGAACGGAGTGCAAAATTGCCACCGAAGCCACCATAGCCCCGACATGGTGGACCGTGACGCGGACTTCCAGCAGGAGCCTCGCCTGCTCGAAAGTGAGGGCGATACAGTCCGCCACCCAGTTGGACAGTGTACGCTTGGTCACCGACTCCCCCAGCCTACTGGGGTCGTAGGAGATGAAAAGCTGATAAGTCTTGCAGTGGCACTGAGTGCGTTGGATATAGGACAGTGCCCTCTTAGAGTCCAAGGTGTGAAGGACCATCTCCGCCCAACTGGAGTGAGGTCTTGGAAAGAAGGTATGGAGCATCACCTCCTGGTTTAGATGGAAAGGCGACACTACCTTCGGCAGGAATTTGGGGTGCATGCAAAGCACCACTCTGTTCTTGTAGAACCTTGTAGAATGTAGAACCTAGGATAAGGTGCCTCCGCCACAAGGGCTTGGAGCTCGCCAACTGAGCGGAGGTGAGCGTAACCAGGAAAACCACCTTCAAAGAGAGGTAGCGAAGGTGGCAGGTAGGCAGAGGCTCAAAGGGTAGACGACTGAGCTGCCCCAGCACTACGTTGAGGTCCCACTCAGTTACCAGAGAGTGAATCGGGGCTTCTATAACAGCAGGCTCCTAAGGAAACGGGTCACCAATGGTTGGACTGAGAGGGGCTTACTATCCACTAAAGTGCACCCGGATGGAGTTAGATTTGAGCCCAGACTGAGAGAGGTGGAGAAGGTACTGTAACACCAGAGCCACCAGGGCAGGAGAAGGGATCAGCTAGCCCCATGTTGGACGCACCAAGCAGAGAACCTACGTCATTTGAGGGTGTAAGCCTTCCTAGTAGAGGCCTTGCGAGAGGCCAGCAGAATGTCCTCCAGCTCAACCAAAAGGTTGAGCATGGCTAGAGTCACCCTCTCAGCTGCCACGCTGTCAGCGAGAGGGACAGAGGTTGGAGTGCAGGAGAGAGCTCCCCTCCTGAGATATGAGACCCGTGGTGGTCCCAAGGGGGGTGGGGACCTCCACTGCCAACCTCAGAAGTAGAGGGAACCAAGGCTGCCTAGGCCACTGAGGAGCTATCAGGATAAGCAAGGCCCTGTTTCCGAAGGTCCTGAATAGGGTCATGGCGATCAGCAGTGTCAGAGGTAAGGCATACATGAGGCCTTCCGATCATAAGACCAGGAACACATCTGCTGCCACCCTGGAGGGGTGGACCTGCCAGGAGAAGAAGCGGGGCAACTGAAGTTTCTGGACTGGTGAACAGGTCCATCACGGGCCCCCCCAGAGTCAAAAAAGATGGCTAGCCACTTTGGGGTCCATCTGCCACTCATGCGGCTGGAGAACTCTGCTGAGACTCTCGAGCAGCAGGTTGTCCTAGCCTGACAGGTACACTGCCCGTAGGAGGATACCCTGATGGATTGTGTACGAGCAGAGGACCAGTGCCTTCTGACAAAGGGCACGAGACCCTGTGCCCCTCTGTTTGTTCAAGCAGAACATCGCCACCTGGTTGTCCGTCTGGACCAGTACCAGTTGATGACGTAGGTAGTAACAGAAGACCCTCAGGGCGAGGCGTATGGCCCAGAGCTCCAGGAGGTTGATCTACTGGGTGCTCTTGTCTGGCGAACAGTTGCCTTGAGTGCGGAGATCTCCACAGTGGGCTCCCCAGCTGAGCAGGGAGGTGTTCGTGGTGAGGACCTTCGAGTGACTTGGGGCCTGAAAAGGCATGCCTGCTTCGAGATGCTTGGCCGACTGCCACCAATCCAGGGAGTACGCCAACTAGTGGGTCACTGAGACCCGGTCCTGAAGACGGCCCGTGGCCTGAGACCACTGGTCCTGGAGTCACCACTGCGCTGTCCTCATATGGAGGCGAGCTTCTAAGGTGATGTGGATCATGGAGGCCATGTGCCCAAGAAGGCGCAGAAGAAGCCGGGCAGGCACCGAGGGACGGTGCTGTAAATCCCGAGCCAGGGACAGGAATTGATCGACTCAGTCCTTGGGCAGGAAGGCCCTCGACTGGAGGATGTCAAGCTTTGCTCTGATGAACTCTCGGCACTGTGTTGGAAGGAGGTGAGACTTGGAGTAGTTTATGATGAAGCCCAAGTGTTGCAGAACCTGGATGGTGCGAGTGGTGGCCTGCTGCACCTCCGAGGCTGTGCCTCCCCTTATGAGCCAGTCGTTTTGTGAAGACCCTTGGGGCAGAGGTTAGGCCAAAGGAGAGCACCCTGTATTGAAAATGCCTGCCCCCTACTATGAATCACAGGTACTGCCTGTGGTTGTGGTGGATGAGGATGTGAGTATAAGCATCCTTGAGGTCTAAGGAGCAAAGCCAGTATCCCTGCTGGAGGTATGGCAGCAATGTTCCAAGAGAGCATCTGGAACCTCTCCCTCACCAGGAATTTGTTGAGGCTGCACAGGTCGAGGATGGGCCTTAGGCTCCCTGTCCTCATTGGGATAAGAAAGAATCTGGAGTAGAACCCCTTGCACTTGATTTTGGGGGGCACAGGTTCCACCGCCTTGTCCTCAAGAAGACCTGCCAACTCCTTCAGGAGGTGGTCCCAGTGTAGCAGGAGACCTGAGTGGCTCTCCCGGGATATAAAAGGGAGGAGTCTGAGACAGGTAGAGGCGATAACCTTCCCCAACTACCCTCAGTGCCCAGGAATCAGTGGTGATGGCCACCCATATATGGGCATAGAGGGCCAGGCATCCCCTGTGGGCTGCTGACCTCCTTGGGGTAGAGACGTTATGCTCAAGGAATCAAAATCTTCCCCCTGGCTGGGCTGGTGCCTGGGGTTTTGGAGCCTTCTGCTTACGGAGGCCATGCCCATGTCCCTTGGCCTGCTGACCCTGTTGGGGAGCCGGGGAGGCCTAATAGCATGGGTAGTTTCGGTAAGCAGCTCCCTTCCTCAGGTAAAAGGACTTTTTACCAAGCCGTTTGGTTGGGGAGGGGCAGTGGTCTTCTTAGAGAGCCTAGTCCTCACCATGAACCTGGTCTCCAGCTCAGCAACACTGTTGGTCATGGGTTTGCCAAAGAGGTTCTCCCCTTGGCATGGGACATCGACCAATTTGTCCTGAACCCACTGCTTGAGATTGGACAACTGAAGCCAAGCTTGGTGGCATGCACTGATGCCCGTTGCGGCTACCTGAGCCGCCAACTCGAACCCGTTGTAGGTTGCTCAAGACATAAATTTGGAGCACTCACGGACGGCTTTGGCCAGGCTCTTAAACCGCTGCAGAAGTTCCTCAGAAAGATCAGCTGAGAACCCAGCACATTCCTTCGCCGGGTCTCTCAAGTACATGCCCATGTACAGCTGGTAGGCCTGGATTCAACAGAGGAGCATCGAGCCCTGGTAGCACTTTCTGCTGAGGGCATCCAAGGTGCGGGCCTCCCTGCCGGGGGGCACCGAGGAGTGCATATTCTGGCTCTTCAGCCAACGCATGGTTGACTCCACCACCATGAGTTATGCAGCAGTTGTGACTTCTGGAAGCCCGGGCTACGGCGGACCCGATACATCGCGTCGAGCTGTCTGCTCACCACTGGCACCGACGCTGGTGTCTCCCACATGAGGAGAATGAGCCGTTCTAGGATCGGAGGGATGGGTACCATGAGCAATTCCCAAGGCGGGGCCTCGTACTGGAGGATCTCTAATTTATCCGCCCGATGGTCCTCCTCCAACTCAGTGGGAATGCCAAGGCCTTGGACATGTCCTTGACAAAGTCCAAGAAACCCATGTCCTCGGGTGAGGACTGCCGCCGAGGTTCTAAGACGGGGGAATCGGAAGGGACGTTGCGGTGGCAACGGGTATTGGGGGACTTATTGTCCTCTGTCTCCCACTCAGAGTACTCCATGGAGGACTCGTCGGAGGGCTGCTCCTTGGGCCTCAAGGGCCCCGATGCTCTATGGCCGGCACTCGGTAGACTTGCCAGGAATGACCATGGCCGAAGATCGACTCGGGGCCGAAGGACCTTGAGGATCGGCTCGGCCTCTGGGGACGTCTTGGATGTCGAGGGCCCAGTGGTCGGGGCGGATGAACCAGTTGAAACAGACAACAGTGCCCGCTGCTGGTCCATGAAGTGAAACAAACTGCGCTCCAGGACCACCATTCTAGACTCCAGCCCAGAAGGCTCCGCAGCCTTCAGCGCGGGCACCGGGGGGCTCAGACCTGATGCCGGCTCCCCTGAAAAAGAATCCTCAATGAGGATAGTGTCTGGGAACCGAGGCCTGTCTGCAGTCAGATGTTTCCAGGGGACCTTCGTAGGTCACTCCTTCTCCGATGCCTCGGACGAGCATCTCGGACTGTGGGACCAGGCCAGGGAAGCTCCCGGCCGGTAGGAACCATCCAAGGACACCGCCTTCGAGGATTTCTTCTTCTGTTCTGGGTTCCCTCAAGGGAGACCCCTTTTCTGAGGAACCACGATGAGGCTCAGGCTCGGAACGTTCCGAGTGAGGTGTCAGGGCCTCAGGCGAGGCCCTGGCCTTAAAGATGCACTGGAGAATCTGGGAAGAACTTATCGTGTTGCGGCTGGCGGCTCTTGAGGGCCTTGCTGTACATCCTCTTGCAGAGATCGCAGGCCGCCCGGTCGTGGTCTGGCCCGAGGCAACGAAGACAGCAGTCATGTGTGTCGGTCAAAGAAATGATTTTAGAGCACCGATCACACTTCTTTAAACCACTGCTAGCCATGGGTGAAAAAGTACCCCTGCGAGGTTGAAGACTCTCCGAGCTGCCAGCAGGAGAAAAAGGGTGTGAAGGCGCCAAGAAAAGAAAATAATGAAAAACGTCCAAAAAATAAAAACGAGCCCAACGCTAGGACACAGAGGTCAGTAGACATGAAGAGTACCGGAGCAATACCAGAGGCGAGTTGGAAACTTGAGGAACAAAATAATCAACTTTTTCTGAAGACAAGCCAGACAACGTATGAAGGGCTCAGCAGAAAAAAGCACTGAGCAAGGTGGTACCCTTTGGCGGGAAGGGGACCGCACATGTGTGGTGGTATCTCCTGAAGGCTTTCTTTAAAAACTAGGGGGATGCTTCCACGAGGGCTCCATCAGTGCCAATGTCACCCATATGTGAGGGCTGACTTCCTGCTTGTTCCCAGAGAATGCCATGGCATCGGTGCCGATATCCAGAGGAACTGGCGAACCAGCTGCTAGAGCCTTTGCACTCTCTGCTACAGCAAAAAACATTTTTCTGCAACTGGTATCAAAGCAAGCCCCGAGATACTCTAATTTCCTTGAGGGTTCTAACAGAGTCTTGGTTACATTGATAACCCATCCATGACTTTGCAGCATCTGGACCACCCTCACTATTGCATGTTCACTCTCGTGCCTTGATTTTGCCCGAATGAGCCAGTCGTCGAGGTAGGGGTGTACCAGGATGCCTTTCTGTCGAGTGCCACTGCCACCACTATCATCACTTTGGTGAATGTACACGGGGCTGTCGCTAGCCCAAAGGACAGCACTCAAAAACAGAAGTGTCCCATGGACATCGCGAAGCGGAGGAATTGATGATGTTCTGGCCGGATTGGAATATGCAAATATTCCTCCATGAGGTCCAAAGAAGTTAAAAATTCCCTTCTTGTCATGGCCACAATGACCAATCAGAGAGTCTCCATATGGAACCTGGGCACCCACAGACACCGGTTCGAAAAGAACCTTCCTTCTTTGGCACCACAAAATAAATAGAGTATCGACCGCATCCGCAGCGGTCCTGAGGAACCCTTACCACGGCTCCGAACTGCAGGAGCTTCCTCAGGGTATTTATTTATTTATTTATTTAAACAATCATTTATATACCGCACCTTCCATAGATCAGTTGCGGTTTACAGAGAACAAGAACTGTACAGATCGGGTCTGTTTTACATGGAACATCGAATTACAGGGAACAATAAAAGTAATGACATGATAACTGTATAATAGTAACGATAACAATAGCAATAACAACAACAGTATGATAACTATATACAATAATAACTATGTACAATTGAGGTTTCATAGGTGTTAGTGATTAAGAGGGGGTTATATTTTCATAATTGTAATGTCCTGGTATAAACCTGTTGGTTGTGTGAACGGGGTTACATTATTAGCCGTTATCTAATAGGTGGGAAGAATTGTCTATAGGGCCATAGTGTGTGGTGAATAGGTGTGTTTTCAGTTTTTTTTCGGATCTCTTTAATGTCATTTAATGATCTTAGATCATCTGGGAGGGAGTTCCAGAGTGTGGGGGCTGCGTGCGAGAAGGCTCTATTATTGGTTAACTTTTTGGCTTTTGTAAAGTCATTTGGGGTTGTTAGCTTGTTTGAGTGGCCTTTTCTGTGAGTGGGTTTAGGAGGTTCTTTTTTGATAATTTTGTTGAGTGTAGATGGGGCCATATCATTTAGTGCTTTAAAGGTAGTTATTATAGTTTTGTGGATTATTCTACTATGAATTGGTAACCAGTGTAGATATGCAAGTATGGGTGTTATATGTTGGAATGGGTGTGCTTTCATTATGGTTCTGGCAGCTGCGTTTTGTGCTAGTTGAATTTGTTTAATATTTAGTCTTGTTGTACCTAGTAGGGTGAGGTTAGCAAAATCAAAATGAGGAGTTATGATGGCCTGTATTATGCTGATGAAATCTTGTGTGTATACCAGTGGGCGTAGTTGCTTAAGAATTTTAAGTTTAAAATATATTTTCTTTGTAGTATTTCTGATGTGTGTGTTCATGCTAAGTTGAGAGTCGAGTATGACACATAGGTAGCGCACTTCATTTTTTATTTTGATCTCCTGGTTTTGTAGTGTAATATGAGTTGGGGGTTTATAGGACTGATTTCTTGTTACAATTAGTACTTCTGTTTTTGAATGGTTGATGTGGAGATTTTGATTTTTTAGCCATGATGTTATTTCGTTAAAGCAATCTGATAGACGTTGCATTGGTAAGGTTGGAATCGTGAAAGGAATGTACAACATTATGTCATCTGCGTACAGATGATAATGGACCTTGAATTTCTTGAAAATGTTACAGACTGGCTTTATGTAAATGTTGAAAAGGAGGGCTGATAATGCTGAACCTTGTGGGAGACCGATCTCTTGTTTGTATGTGTTAGATATTTGGTTGCCTATTCTAACATTTTGGGTTCTGTTATTTAAATAAGAGGTAAACCATTTGTGAACTGTAGACTTTATTCCTAACTGTCTAAGATTACTGAGCATTATAGTGTGGTGGACACTATCAAACGCGGCGGAGATGTCAATGAAAAGTAAGATGAATGCTTGTTTGGGATTATCAATCCCTCTTATTAAGGTGTCGAGTAGTACGGTTAGGAGCGTTTCCACTCCGTGGTGGGGGCGAAAGCCATATTGTTGTTCGTCAAGTGGGTATCCCGCACAGCAGAAGCCTTGCCACGTGCTTTGCATGGAGAAAGCACAAAGGAGGGAGACAGGGACCTGGCTAACTCCACCACAGTCTTCTATGATGATTTCTAAGAACCACTGGTCGGATGTAATCAGGACCCAGGCCGGGTAAAAAGCACGCAACAGACCTCCTACAGACTGCACTCCCCACCTGGGCCCCCCTCACTTCACTGTGTCTTTTTCAGTTCCTAGGAAACGGAGGTGGAGTAATAACCTCACCTGCTCCTTGAAACCCCTGAAAGGCTGGTCCTCTGAAGGAGAACTGTTCCCACTGATAAGGTGCAAAACGTGCAGTATGGAACCGCCAGAAATCCCTCGACTGCCCTGAGCCGGTGCTGAGTGTGCCTGCTTCTGCTTGTCCTCTTGCAGGTGTTCCCCCATGGACTCTCCCAAGTCCTTCACTAACTTCTCCAACTCTTCAAACAACAGCTTACCCATAAATGGAAGCTTACTTAGGTGGTACTTGGATGAGACATCTGCTGCCCAATTCCGCAAACAAAGATAGCGGTGAGCCACCACTGCCGAGGCCATACTCTTAGAAAGGCCTCTGATGAGATCATAGAAGGCAGCTGCAAGGTACGCAGCCTTGAACTCCAGTCTTGCCACGGCTGCTGTTGGCTCTTGCAATTCGGCATTCAGCTACAGCACCCTCTGCACCCAGCGCAGGCAGATCCTGGCCACAACTGCCCCACACACAGATGCCTGCAAAGAGAGGGCAATGATATCAAACGCCTGCTTCAACAGGGTATCCAGTTTCCTATCCTGCACATCTTTGAGTGCCGCACTGCCATCCACAGGGATAGTGGTCTTCTTAGTCACCAAAGAAACTGCAGCATCCACCTTCAGGGAATGGAACAACTCCTGCTTTGGCAGTAGATAGGGGCGGGACATAGTCCTAATCCCCCTCAGCCCTGCCTCCGGGATCATTTGCTTGATCAGGATATGCAGGAGAAATACCCTCTGTGGTTTCCGAAATGCCAAAAAAAGTGGGTCTTCCAGTGGTTCTTCACTCTACGATAAATGTCCAGCCAGCACGTTTAGCGTTTTCAAGGACTCTGTTACGAACGCTGCCAATTCTTCCAGGCAGAAGACGCGCACTATGTGAGCCTCCTCTTCCTGCGGGATCTCCCTCTCCTCTGTGGTCGCTCTCCACTCAGCATTCATGTCCACATCCTCCTCATCTGAGAGGATGGATCCTCTCTCCTCGAGCCTGCGTCTACCTCCTGCAGGCATCTCGTCCAGCTCCTGCTCTACCTCTGCCACCAGTCTCTTCCTGCCCCTTCTGGGCAGAAGCAGTACGTTCATGTCCCCACTGCCTCATGCAGAAAGCCCTGTGCAAGAGGATGACGAATTCTGGTGAGAAGGCTCCCTGGACAGTGTCAGCTCCCAATCCCCGTGAAGTTGAAGGTCTTCGAGCGGTGACCTTTGCTAAAGGGCTCCAGAAGGGGACAAGCAGAGCTGGACTCACCTGCCATCCGTATGGCCGAGCCACCCCCATCCTGGAACTGAAAACTGCCCCCTGTTACCCCAGAGGTGCTTACTGGCTCCGAGGAGACAGCTCCCTCATCCTGCAGGCATCTCTCTGCTGTACGTGCCTTCGTGTCGTATCTGCGGCAAATATCTGCAGCAGATAACGACCCACGCCTGACCCCATAACTTACACACTGGGGTCTCGAAGGCATGGTGAAACCAGAGGCGAAGGATTCCCTGGAAGCACCCCAAGTGCCTTGGCAATCCTGCTTTAAGCTTCTTTGCTCCTTTGAAAAAAAAAAGAAGAGTGTTAAAAAGTCAGACAAAGGGCCCTAAAAGAAGGAGTATAGCGAAAAGCAAAACAAAGAAAAACTCAGAGGAGTAAGCCCAGCGTCCGAAGAGCCCTCCCCTCTGTCAGCTCACGCAAACTAAGCCTGTGAGAATGGCGTTTTTCCCATGCTGTCAGCCCGATCTGCTTTAACCAAATAGTTGCCGGCCTACTGGCTCATTGGGCAGGAAGACAACTGCAGCTGCTTTGATAACCCCAAGAAGCTTGTCTTACCGTCTGCCAATCTCCAATCTTAGCGGCATCACAGATACGCTGCTACTCCCTGCCTCGCGCTCCGCTTCTGTCGCCCTGATTCAGCGCTGAGGCAGAAGATCAGTCAGAGAGCCACCAGAGATGCCCTGCTATTGATAGCGGCCCCTCGCCCAATTACAAGTTTGGTTGCCACTGCCTGACTGACACAGGGACTAGTCTTCTCCATGCCCTGGGGGACAGCCCCTGCCCCGATGCTGCCCAGCCCAAGGGAAAAAAAAAGCTCTGCCAAGTAAAATCACCAACTACCAAACTACTCTTTAGTTTTCCCTACAGTGAGCCCCGTGTCTGGGATCACCTGCTTCAGATGCTTGGAGACCGAGCTTACTGGGGGGCTAGTAGGTGGAGCCAGCTGCCTAAGTATGCTGATGTCATGAAGAAAATGACATGCTCAGTCTCCAAGCTGCTGGTGAAGGTTGACTACCCTGAGGTACGGGACTGGATTGAAGGGACGTTAAGGAAATCAATCTTAAGAACTTTCTTCAGATTTCATCAGAGCTATAAAAATCTGCATCCACCATCTGCTGGAGACAGAGAAGTACTGAAGTATGTCCCTAGAGTTAATGGCTGTTAATAGCAGGATGATATCAAAAGAAGCCTATGGAATGTTTCTCTGTTTCTGCATCTTCTGATAAGGGGACACTTGTCTGGACTGGTCTAGTAGGATGATATGTAAAAAGCCATTTCACACATTTGGCTGTTAGAACCATTCACTACACAGTTCATGTACCAACTGTGAATATAGCAACCTCCATATAAGAGAACATGCCAACAGTATATCACCTCTGCAATTCCCAATTTTGTGCCAAATCGTATTGCACAAAAGGACTCCATGTATGTCTAAATTTCAGAATAAAGAAATTTCACATGCACAGAATGAAATTATGTATGTTCAATAAAAGAAAAACATTAATTTTTATTTACCTTTACCCTGGAAGACTTCCGTGATCCTTCACGAAAAGCCTAAAACAAGTGAGAATATTTAATATCCTGTAAAATTATTTTATAGAAGACCATACATCTTTCAGGTATAAATACATGAAAACTAGTTAAGCTTTAAGCCTGAAATTTACGAAATAAACTGCTAGTCAAAATATATCTAAAATCAAAATTACAATGAGTATAAAGGAAGACTGATGGGAAAGAACATGAGAAGAGGTTGCTGTCACAGTTCCAACAAGTCTCAAGTGCCCCTGTGTAATGGCTCCTGTCAACTATCAGGCTTAGTGAGGGGTATATGAGCATAGGTTGAAAGGAGGCCTGAAATATATGTCTTCAAGTCAGATTTTAATTAGGCATTAATTAGGTAGTTTCAAGCCTTGAGAAAGCATAGTTACTCACCTGTAAGAGGTGATCTCCGGGAACAGCAGGAATTTAGTCCTCACATATGGGTATCGTCGGTACCGACGGAGCCTGCGCGGGAACGCTCCCCAGCGTCCAATTAGAAAGCTTTTGGGAGCATCCCACAGCATCTGCGTGCTGCCTTCCCGCCTTTCCCAACTGCCTCTCTCCAGTTGAGTTTTAAAGCTGAGACAAAGAGAGAGAGAGGGAAAGGGAAAGAGATAGATAGAGAGATACAACTCCTAGGGGAGGTGGATGGGTTGTGAGGACTAAATTCCTGCTGTTCCCGCAGATCACCTGTTACAGGTAAGTAACTATGCTATCTCCAGGAACAAGCAGGAATGTAGTCATCACATATCGGGACTCCCTAGCTTTAGATGCCAGGGAGAGACCCCAGAAGTTATGCGTCCCTGAGAAGGGCTCCACTTCCCCCCATGGATCTCTGGCATCCTACCAGGGATGGTGGGTAGGAGTTGATTAGGTATGGAACAGGTGTTGGAGAACAGCCTGACCAAACAAGGCATCCCGGCGGGAGTCCTTGTCCAAGCAGTAATGGGCTGTAAAGGTATGAACAGAGGCCCAGGTGGCTGCTCGACAGATGTCATCGATAGACACAGAGTGCAGATGAGCCACTGAGGCTGCCATGGCTCTCACATTGTGAGCTGTGACATGGCCCTCCAGAGGAAGATTCTTACTCTGATAGGAAAAGGAAATACACTGAGCAATCCAGCTAGATAGTGTTCTCTTGGAGACTGGAAGTCCCAAATGAGAAGGATCAAAAGCAAGAAAGAGTTGAGAGGACTTCCTATGTTGCTGTGTTCTTTTTAAGTAAAGCACAGTTACTTACCTGTAATGGGTGATCTCTGGGAACAGCAGGAATAAGTCTTCACATATGGGTACGTTGGCACCGACGGAGCCTGCGCGGGAACGCTCCCCAACGTCCAAAAAGAAAGCCTTTGGGAGCATCCCATGCGCATGCGCGCTTGCCATCGCAACCATTCACTTCCCTCTCATCAGTTGGGTTTGTAGCTGAGAGCGAAGGAGGGAAGTAGACAAATTAGAGAGAGAAAGATAGAGAGAGAGAGAGAGAGAGAGACAACTCCTAGGGGAGGTGGGTGGGTTGTGAAGACTTATTCCTGCTGTTCCCAGAGATCACCCGTTACAGGTAAGTAAAGCACAATTACTTACCTGTAACAGGTGATCTCTGGGAACAGCAGGAATAAGTCTTCACATATGGGTACGTCGGTACCGATGGAGCCTGCGCGGGAACGCTTCCCAGCGTCCAATCAAAGAGCTTTTGGAAGCATTCCACCACGCCTGCGTGCTGCCTTCCCGCCTTTCCCAACTGCCTCTCCTCAGTTAAGTTTTATTTCAAATCATTTTTATTAATATTTTAGCACATAAGAAGTCAGAACAACAATGAGAAGGACATAAACACAAACAATGGCCCTACCCCATTTAACATAGGCAAGAAAAGATGGTCGAAAATAACTGAAATACAGTACTGAGGAACCCGCAACCTAGACATCATTAATAAATACAAAGAAAATGAGAATACAAGCCCACAAAAATAAAACAGAAACATAGGCAATGGGGTCTAAGTCCGTAGATACCCCTAGGCTAAAACTAGCCTCAGGGCAAAGCAGTCACCAAGAAAGTCCCTCTTAAACAGTGTTAAACCTAACCCAACCCACCCCCCCAAACCCCCCCCACCCTAGCAAGGATCTATCACAAACATTCAATAGACCCAACAGTAGGAACAGCAATGACACTGGTGGGAAACTACAGCGGTGGGACTACATCAAGGATCATGGAAGAAAGACATCAGGTAGAAAGCGAGCATATCATATAGCAGAAGTCATATAGCAGAGGGAACAGAACCCACAGCCAACAAACAGACCACAGCCTCACATCTTCAGAGAAGGCTACTGCGGGAAACACGGGTACCGAGCTATATCATTGTGGCTTGAACTCCTCCAAAGAAGCAAGGAACCCCTATTAAACATTTAACATACCACCCCGCTCCCTAGGGGACAAATGAGAAATCATGGGGGACCATATTTCCAAAACCCCCTCCCAACTTTTACCCCCTCTTTGTTGCGCGGTCAACTTTTCCATACACATCAGGTCAATCATAGAGTTCTCCCAAAACGCCAGGCAAGGAGGGGAGGTAGACACCCATTGCGTCAACAGGACCTTTTTAACCAACAAAAAACCACGCTCAAGCAGAGCTCTGTGCCAAAGAGGGAAACGCTCAAAGCCCAAACCCCAATTATGAAACAGACAGACCTCTCTCTGCATGGCACACCCCAACCCCGTCCACCCTCGCAACTTAGCACAAACTTGTATCCACACATCTCGCACCCTTGGGCATCCCCAAAACATATGTGTAAGGGTGCCCACTCCTCGTCCACACCACGCACAAGTGGCAGACAACTGTAGACCAACCTGATAGGCCCATTTATCACTAGTATAAGCACGCCACAAGAATTTATACTGCATCTCCTGCAAATATACCCACACCGGTCCCTTCGATATCCCCTCAAAGGCCACCTGCAGTATCTCCGCCGTCATTTCCTCCACCCCATCTCTCCGCCACCAACATGCAAGTTCAGTAAGAAACACATTTCCTCCCGACGGCCGAAGCACCCGCCTAGACATCTCCTCCCCCGGGAGATGCTCCTCCAACTTCTCCAGAATTACGCGTGGGGACCCGGAAGCTAACCAAGCTCCCTCCCGCGCAGTAACTGCTGCCAGATAATATCTGACTTGCAAGTATCCATAAAAATCATGCTGACGAATATGGTATCGACGCTGCACTTGTTGAAAACTATCCAAAACCCCGTCCGCACGGGAATATAAGTCTCCTAGACAAACAAGCCCCCTTCCAGCCCAATCACAGAATACATTCCGCTGTGAAAACCCAGGGCCAAAATCAGGATTACCCACCAAAGGCAACAGAAGTGACTTACGGCAATTCCAACCAAATCTCTGACAAAGCACTTTCCAAGCGGCGCACAAGGCCCCCAAGTAACTCCCGCCCACTCCAGCCCTTATCGCCGGAGGCAGCTGACCTGCATGCAGGATATATAAACTATGGTACGGAGCTGTCGCTTCTGCCAATTGCCGGACCGGGGCGCACCCCCCATCCCCCTCCACCAGTGCCCTAATATGTCGGGCTAGATACCGTAGATTATAATTGCGTAGCGAAGGCATCTCCAAACCCCTCTCCGCTCTCCTACTCAGTAAAGCCCTCAGGGGTATCCGGGCTCTACGGCCTCCCCATAAAAACCCACGTAGACAACCTTCTAAGCGCTTCCAATCTCTATCCAAAATCCATAAAGGTAACATACGTAACACGTATAGCCATCTAGGAAACTCCACCATAACAAACAGCGCAATCCGCCCCTTCAAGGACAGAGGCAAACTGCGCCAGCCCGTCAAAGTTTTAATACTTCTGGCTATCAGACCAGGTACATTAGCACAGTAAAGATTTTCAGGCCGAGCAGGCAGCTGTATCCCCAAATATTTAATCTCCCCCTCTGCCCATACCAACGGAAATGCCCCTACCCACCCAGGCCGCACCTTACCCCCAACATCCAAAACTACCGACTTCATGGTGTTAACTTTTAACCCCGAAAATCCCCCAAATTCCTGTATCAACCGAAGTGCGCGATCTAAAGACATGGGTAATTTCGTAAGACAGAGTAACATGTCATCGGCAAAAGCGCTAACTTTTAGATCTTCCCCTCCCATTCGTATACCAGCAATTTCAGGATCACTCTGCAGGGCCCGCAATAGCGGTTCCAAGGCAAGTACAAAAAGCATTGGGGACAAAGGGCAACCTTGTCTAGTGCCTCTTTCCAGCACAAAAGGGTCCGAAAAGACACCATTAGAGCCCACTCGAGCCATAGGCTGTGCATACAGCGCTTGAACCCACTGCACAAAACTCCCTTGCAATCCAAAGGCAGACAGAACATCCCACATATAAACCCAGGCCACCCGGTCAAACGCTTTCTCAGCGTCCAGGCTGATGCTGTAATGTGCCTGCCTCGTCTCGGAGCACAGGAATAAACGGAGTACCTCTAGGGTCTCGAACAAGTTTGGCCAATAACTTCCCTGACCTATTACCATATCGATGAAGTCGATGTTTATAATACTGCATCGAGAATGTAGCTCTCCTCTGAAGCAAGGCATTGAGCGCTGCCTGCGAGCGTGTATAGTCCCTTTGGAGAACACCACCTCTACCACTACACAACTGGCGCTGCACATTTCGGAGATTGCGCTCCAATACCAAAATACTACGATCCAAGTGCTTACGACGCATAATCGTGTAAGAGATAATCGCTCCCCACATTACCGCCTTACTAGCCTCCCAGAATAAAAGCGGGGAACAAAGCGGGGTATCATTGAATAAGACATACTCATCCCACTGCTTTGCAAGATAAATTCTAAAGGCTTCATCTTCCCACAAGTGTGCCGGAAACCTCCACCCCACTCTCGTCGGCCCCTTACACTCCCAGGTAATCCAGACCATCCCATGATCCGAAACCGCTATGGGTTCTATTTCCGCCTGCATCACCCGAGGAAGACTCCCTTCACTAACAAGAATGTAGTCTATTCGGGACCAGGTGAGATGCGCTCTCGATTGGTGTGTATATTCCCGAACCCCGGGGTGTAGAACTCGCCAAACATCCACTAGGTCCCCCAGCCTACAAAGGTACCCAATCCCCCTACGGGTCCAGGCCCCCTCCCCCCTGTGATGAGATTTGTCCAAACATGCATCGTGTGGACAATTAAAATCCCCAGTCACAATGATCTTAGCCCTCCCGGCATGTTTTAACAACCCCACCAGCTTAGAAAAAAAGGCATGGTCATAGATATTAGGTGCATAAACATTCAGTAACCACACTGGTTCATTATACAATTTACCCTGTAACAAAATGTATCGTCCATTTGGGTCTGTTTGCACTGTATGCACTTCAAAAGGGACACCCCGCTTCACTAACACCACCACCCCAACCTTCTTCATACCAGACTACGCCCCATAAGACACCTCTACCCAGTCCCGGGCCAGTTTCCTATGCTCAATGGCGCTCAAATGGGTCTCCTGTAACAATGCGATGTGTGCTCCCTTTCTTTTCAGCCCCTGCAATATCTTAGTGCGCTTAACCGGAGAGCCTATGCCCCCCACATTCCAAGAAATTATCTTAACCTCAGGCATACCTCCAGGTTAAAGAATACCAGTAGGCAATATAGCAAAACCTCCACCCAGAGACGCCCAGCCTCATCTCCAGGACCTTATCCCATCCAACCCACTGTTCCAAAACTTCCAGGTTTGGTTGACACCCCTCCCACCAACAGAACGTCATAAAATGGTGCTGTTCCCACCTACTACCCCCACCCGAATCCCTCCCCCCATCCACCCCTCCCCCCACCCCCACCCTGCCCCATCCCTCCCCTCCTCCCCTCTCCACCTCCCCTCATCCCCCCCCTCCACAAACCCCCCTACCCTTCCCCCTCTCGACTTGAGAGCCTCTGCCATACTCCCCCAATGGGAAAGATCACAGTCCACACGTCCGGGCCATCCCCCCCCAGCACTGCCAAAGAAATAAGGGAGGGAAGAAGATGGGGGAAGGCCAGACTCATATAACCACCTAGATTGGAACCACAAACCATAGAACCATAGAAAATGTCCCCTTGAACAATAAACCACGCAACAGTTACCAGTCCAGCCTCTCGAGCAAGGAGCAACACTGCCTCAGCCACACCAGACACCGCTTACCAGTCTGGGTGATAGTGGCATTGCCCATGCCCGACAGCACGTGTTGGTCTTACAGTCCCATGTCAAGAGTTAGGACTTCCTTTGTTCGCTTCTTGGCCTGTGAGCAGGGTTCCTACAAATTGCTTCGCAGCTCGGAAGTGTTCAAACACGTGCGTCTTCCATTCGTGGAAAATTTTTAGCACAGCTGGGTAGATGAGCGCGAACCGAATTCCCGCTCCCGCCAACTCACTGCAAAGGGGCGCGAACACCTTCCGCCGTGCCGCCAATGCGGCCGAATAGTCCTGAAACAGAAGGACCGAATGATTATCCAGTTTCAGTGAGCGCCGCTTACGGTAGGCCTGAAGTAGCGCAATTTTATGTTGAAAATTTAGCAGCCTGGCCAGCACCGGACGCGGTCGCTCAGTGGGACCTCTCTTCGGGCCCAAACGATGCGCCCTTTCCACTATTATGTGTCCTTTCAGATCCTCCAGGCCCAGCTCCTTTGGCAACCAGGTCTCAAACAGGCCAGCAAGCTGTTGGTCGGACCAGGCCTCGGGCACTCCCACCAAGCGTAAATTATTCCGGCGGGACCTGTTCTCTAAGTCATCCACTTAAAGGAGCAGCGTTTCAATCTCCTTCTGGTGCCGTTTAGCATCGGCTTCCCGCTGCACCTCGCTCTCCTCCAATACTTTAATGCGCTGTTCCACCTCCTCCACTCTCCGAGTGACTTCGGCATACGTCTCCGCCATTTCCTCCAACTTCTGCAACACGGAGTCAAACTTAGGCTCCAAGAGTTTAGCCACCTCATGTGCCAGTTCCTCCGCCCCTGATTCTGCATTGCCAGAGCCCGGGGAGTCCGGGCTCTTGCCGGGACGCAGAGCGGACACCATCTTGGACTCGCGGGGCCCATGCGGCTTCTCCTTCTTTGCCGCCGCACGCATGCCTATGCCACTACTCTCACCGCTCCCAGGCACTCAAGGGTATCCGCACCGCTCAGCCTTCTCTCCCCACATACATACACCGAAATTGATGCAGTTTTCCTGCCGGTCTAGGGCAACGGCCCGGGAGCGCGATGAGGACACGTCCTCACTCGCTCATGTGCTCACATGATTTCCTCCTCAGTTAAGATTTAAAGCTGAGACAAAGAGAGAGAGAGGAAAGGAAAGATAGACAGAGATACAACTCCTGGGGAGGTGGGTGGGTTGTGAAGACTTATTCCTGCTGTTCCCAGAGATCACCTGTTACAGGTAAGTAACTGTGCTATCTCCAGGAACAAGCAGGAATGAGTCTTCACATATGGGGACTCCCAAGCTGAGATGCCTGGAGTCCCAGCATGTCATAGATTGGAACATGCTATCTCCCAGAACACCAGGCATCCTGAGGATGGAGAGTAGGAGTTGAAGAAAGTAAGGTGCTGTGGAACAGCTAACCTAGCATAGGATTGCAGACAAGGAGTCCATGTGTGGATGATAATTGTCATCAATGATATTGCAAAGAAAAAATATTGCAATATGGACCTCCCCTAACAGGACTTCAGAGAAGTATGGAGGTTCATGGGATCTACTGGGGAACCCAGTAGAGGAACCTCGAGAAGGACCTCACTGTAAGTGGAGGAAGTAAACCTGTAGGAAAAGCAATGGAGGTCAGAATCCTGAAAGGTAACAGGTAAACCCAGTAGGAAAAACTGGGGTAGTACAAAAACGGTGGGCCTTCAGCGGAAGGCTTTATGATAAAAGCCGAACTCTTTTGGCGGCAGAGTGGCTCACTCTTAGGAACAAAAAGAGAAAGGCTAACCGATTTGGACAAACAGGCCCAGTCCTTGTGGGGAGAAAGGGTATGGGAACCCCTTGTATCCCAAAAGAAAGGAAAAACGCCGGAGGCGTTAGAGCCTGTGATGAGATGAAGATCCGTAATGTCTCTCCTAACTGAAGTCAGCTGGGAGAGATATTGGAACATGGAGAGCTTCAGAGGTACCTAACCTTAAGGTTATGGTAGGTGTTAACTACCACCAAAGTGGTTGTGAGTGTAGGACCCCAAAACATGCTGGATAGCATAAGTATGGGTAAAGCCCACCTGTCAGAATCATATAGCTATATGAGCCTCGACAGTCAGGTAGATAAAGCAGAATACAGATCTACCGATAGTAAAATCTCTCGACAGATACATTAGGGTTGCCAACCAGCCGGTTTTCAGCCGGCCTGGCCGGTTTTCCTGTGGTCGGGCCGGCTGCCGGCAGAGAACCGAAACCGGCCATTGAAAAGCCGTTTTTTTGCACTGGCTGCGAGATTGGGAGCGGCCAGAGCAGAAAACCGGCTTTGCGCTTGCGATCGCGATCACAGTCCTGACCCCCCCTTGCAGCCGCTGCTGCTGCTTCTTACAGAGCAGCGGCTGCAATAAAGTTAATTTAAAAGTAAGGAATCCTGTGAGGGGCCTTCCTGCCCTATGAAACTCCTTCTGCAGTGCCCGCCCCTCTGATGTCATTTCCTTTTCAGCCAGGGACCCTGCAGAAGGAGTTTCATAGGAGCTGAGGGTTTCTCACAGGTTTCCTTATTTTTAAATTAACTTTATTGCAGCTGCTGCTCAGTAAGAAGCAGGAGCAGCAGCTGCACGGGAGGGGGGTACTACAAATGGGCTGTGATGGGGGGGGGGCCTGTACTGGAAAAGGGCTATAGTGGGGGGGGGGGACTTGGACTGGAAATGGGTTGTGATGGGGGGGACCTGGACCAGAAAAGGACTATGGGGGGGGGGACGACTTGGACTGGAAATGGGCTGTGATGGGGGGGGGGGGAACTGGACTGTAAAAGGGCTATGGGGGGACATGGACTGGAAATGGGCTGTGATGGGGGTGACCTTGACTGGAAAAGGGCTATGATGGGGGGGGGGGGACTTGGACTGGAAATGGGCTATGGTGGAGGGAGGGGAACTTGGACTGGAACTAGGCTGTGATTAGGGGGGCTAGGACTGCAAATGGGCTGTGATGGTGGGGGGGGCTAGGACTGCAAATGGGCTGTGATGGGGGACTTGGACTGTAAATGGGCTGTGATTGCGGGGCGGGGGCTAGGACTGGAAATGGCCTGTGATGTGAGGGCTAGCACTGGAAATGGGCTTATGAAGAGCTGGAATAGGACTGAAAATGGGCTGATGTGGCGCATGGGAGAATGGGACTAGAAGGGAGTGGATGCTGGGTGGGTCTAGAACTATAAGGGAACTGATTTTGGGGGAGGACTAGAATGGATGGGGAAAGAGAATGGAGAGGGGAAAAAATATTTTGTGTGGAAGAAAAGTCTATGATGGGTCGGGTATTAGGAGAGTAAGAGGGGCTTGAGAATGGAAGGGTGAAACTTAAATGGATGATAAAGGATAAGGAAAGAATTGGGGGAAAGAGCAAAAGGGAAACAATCAGTATGTTAAAGCAGATATAGAGAGAGAATGGAAAACATCTAAAAGAGAAGAAAGGACAAATGGATAGCTCGCAGAAGACACAAAGAAACCAGAAGAAAGTGACTGGAGCAATTGCAACTAAAAAATGAAATGCCCAAACACAAGGTAGAAAAATACTTTTTATTTTGAATTTATTAACTGGAATATGTCTGGTCTGGGAAGTGTGTATTGCTAACATCTTTGCGTTTTTGTTTAGTGCAAGAGGAAAGCACAGTTACTTACCACTAACAGGTGATCTCTGGGAACAGCAGGAAATAGTCCTCACATATGGGTACGTCGGAACCGACGGAGCCTGCGCGGGAAAGCTCCCCAGCTTCCCAGAAAGGAAGCTTTTGGGGCCTCCCACTGCACATGCGCGCTGCCTTCCCACCTTCCTGACCAGCTCTCCTCAGTTCGAGTTTATAGCTGAGACAATAGAGAGAGGAAAGGAAGATAGATAGAAGATACAACTCCTAGGGGAGGTGGGTGGGTTGTGAGGACTAATTCCTGCTGTTCCCAGAGATCACCTGTTACAGGTAAGTAACTGTGCTATCTCCAGGAACAAGCAGGAATAAGTCCTCACATATGGGGACTCCCTAGCTAAGATGCCTGCGAGATCCCCCTCCAAGGGTTCGCCATCTTCGTATGGATCTCAGGCATCCATCCTGGGAAGGTGGGCAGGAGTTGTTCAAGTATGGAACAGGTGTTTGAGGACAGCCTGACCAAACAAGGCATCCCGGCGGGAGTCCTTGTCCAAGCAGTAATGGGCTGTGAAGGTATGAACTGAGGCCCATGTGGCGGCTCGACAGATCTGATCAATGGATACAGAGTGAAGATGAGCCATAGACGTGGCCATGGCTCTCACATTGTGAGCTGTGACATGGCCTTCCAGAGAAATGTTTTTACTCTGGTAAGCAAAGGAAATACACTGAGCAATCCAATTGGAAAGTGTACGTTTGGAGACTGGAAGTCCCAAATGAGAAGGATCAAAAGCCACAAAAAGTTGGGAAGACTTTCGATGTGGCTGAGTCCTGTTGAGGTAAAAGGCGAGAGCTCTTTTACAATCTAGAGTATGAAGGTTCCTCTCTGCACTGGATGCATGAGGAGCTGGAAAAAAGACAGGTAGATATACCTCTTGATTAAGATGAAAAGGCGAGACCACTTTGGGCATAAAGTGGGGATTCGTCCTGAGGACCACCTTATCATGATGAAACCTGGTATAAGGTGGATGAGCCACCAAGGCTTGTAGTTCACTGATGCGGTGAGCCGAAGTGACTGCAATAAGGAAAATGACCTTCCAGGAAAGAAATTTCAAGGAGGTAGAAACCAACGGTTCAAAAGGTGGCTTCATAAGCTGACCTAGAACTAGGTTCAAATCCCATGCTACCGGAGGAGGCCGGATGGGAGATTTAGTTAGAGTCAGGCCTCTCATGAACCTTGAAATAAGAGGATGAGAGGAGACAGGTTGTCCATTTATAGGTTGTAAAGATGCTGCAATAGCACTCAAATGGACTCTTACTGAATTTGTCTTAAGGCCTGCATTGGAAAGATGCAGGAGATAGTCTAATAGAGAATTCAAAGGAAGTGCTAGAGGGTCAAGACCCTGTTGAGCACACCAAATGGAGAAGCGTTTCCATTTGAAAGCATAGGAACGCCTCGTGGAGGGTTTCCTAGAAGCATGAAGGATATCTTTCACTGGCTGAGAAAGATTGAAGTCATGAAGGCTTAGGCCTTCAGTAACCAAGTTCTGAGGTGTAGGGACTTGGGGTTTGGGTGCCACAAAGTCCCCTCTTCCTGAGAGAGAAGGTCTGGCGCAGCTCCCAGGTCCAGGGAGGGTCCCTGGGAGAGATGCAGAAGTAGAGGGAACCACACTTGGCGTGGCCAGCGTGGAGCTATGAGGATCATTGATCCATGATCCCTCTGGAGTTTGAACAGAGTCTTGGGAATCAAAGGAATGGGTGGAAAGGCATATAGGAATTCCTGACCCCAATGCAGGAGAAAGGCGTCGTTGGCCTGAGCTCCCTGACACGGAGTCCTGGAACAGAACCGGGGAAGTTTGGCATTCCACGGACTTGCAAAGAGGTCTATGTCCGGGGTTCCCCATTCCTGAAAGATTCTGCCTATCTGGTCCATACGTAGGGACCATTCGTGTGGAAGCAGAACTCGACTGAGTCTGTCTGCCCGAGAGTTTTGAACCCCTGGACGATATACTGCCAGAAGATGAATTTGATACTCTCTGGCGAAGGCCCATAATCTGAGAGCTTCGTTGCAAAGCGACAGAGAGCCTGTCCCTCCTTGTTTGTTTACGTAGAACATGGCCACCTGATTGTCTGTCTGAACTAGGACAGTCAGGTTGACAAGGAGGGTATGAAAGACTTTGAGGGCAAAGAAGATTGCTCGCAGTTCCAGGAGGTTGATGTGAAGGGTGGTCTCCTGTGGAGACCAAGTACCCTGAGTGGAGAGGGATTGTAGATGGGCTCCCCACCCTGTTTGGGAGGCATCTGTTGTGAGGGTTGCTTGGGGCAACAAAGGTTGGAAGGGGGCCCCCAACAACAGATTCTTAGTGGACATCCACCATTGGAGGGACCAAAACAGACGCTTTGAGGTGAGTATTTGGTCAGAGAGCGCTCCTGATGCCTGAGTCCACTGGTTGGCCAAGGTCCATTGAGCTGCTCGCATATGAAGACGAGCGTAGGGCACCACGTGTACCGTGGAGGCCATGTGGCCCAGAAGTCGCAGCATTTCTCTGGCTGTCAAGTGACTGCTGGACTGAGCTTGGGAGGCCAAGCACTCCAGACGTTGGCCCCGGACTTGAGGTAGGTAGGCCCTTGCAGTGGTGGTGTCCAACTGGGCCCCTATGAATTCCAGAGACTGAGTAGGGATAAGTTGAGACTTGGGAAGGTTTATCACCAGTCCCAGATACTGCAGAATGTGCCTTGTGCGGTCCAGGGAAATCTGGGCCTCTGACTGAGATGGAGCTCGGATGAGCCAGTCGTCCAGATATGGGAATACAAAAATTCCCAGACCTCTTAGAAATGCGGCAACAACTGCCATGCATTTGGTGAACACTCTTGGAGCAGAGGCTAGACCGAAGGGAAGTACTCTGTACTGGAAATGTTTTCCCTGAAACAGAAATCTTAGATATTTTCTGTGGGATGGGTGGATGAGTATATGTGTGTACGCATCCTTGAGATCTAGAGAACAAAGCCAATCCTGACTCTGAAGGTATGGAAGGAGAATGCCTAGAGAAAGCATTTTGAATTTCTCCTTGTACAGAAATTTGTTCAATTCTCTCAGATCTAGGATAGGTCTGAATCCCCCTGTCTTCTTTGGTATGAGAAAATAAGGGGAGTAGAATCCTGCCCCTTGTTGAAGAAGAGGAACCTCTTCTATTGCCCCTTGGGCAAGGAGAGAAGAGACTTCCTGATCCAACAGGTCCAGGAGAGATGGGGGAGAATTGAAGTGCCTCACCATGGTATATGGAGGAAGGTTGGAAAAATGAAGTTTGTAGCCCTCTCTGATGATAGAGAGGGTCCATTGCTCTGATGTAATTTGCTCCCATCTGGGAGCAAAGTGAGCTAACCCTCCGGGAATGGTGAGGGGCTCTGGTTGTTCTAGAGCCAGAAATGTTAAGTTCTCTAGGGGCAAGTCAAAACCCCTGAGGGGGTTGAGCCTGCTGAGGAGTGGCAGACGCTGCAGGCTTTGACCTTGCCTGTTTAGGTTGCTGACATTTAGCAGCAAAGCGAGGCTGAGAAGATTGTTGGCCAGTATTTGTGGAAAATCTGGCCTTCTTGTACTAAGGCCTCTTGAAAGACTTTTTCTTGGCAGGAGAAGAGGTAGACTTAGAAAGTCTATCCAATGTAGCATTTTCTGCGTCCATTTGAGTGGCTTTAATTTGCCAGTCTTTACCAAATAAGTTCTCACCTGTACAGGGCAGATTCCGTAAGCCATCCAGGACCCAGGGTTCTAGGTCAGAGGCCTGGAGCCAAGCAAGTCGTCGGGCTGCAATGGCAATGCCCGAAGCTCTACCGGCACCTTCAAAGGAATCAAAGGCTGCTCTGTTGGAGAACTTAGAAACATCTAGAAGCTGTTTCACCAGAGAAATGAACTCCTCCTTTCTATCCTCAGGGATAAAGGTGGCAAAATGCCGCACCTTTAGGGCAAGTTCCCTTAGAAACATGCCCATATACAGACTATATGAATTAATCCTGGCTATAAGCATACTAGCCTGGAAAATTTTCCTACTAAAAGAGTCTAGGGTCTTACATTCTCGCCCTGGAGGGGTAGAAGAGTGCCTTTTGGTACTCTTAATCTTTTTCAGTGCAGACTTCACCACAATGGAATGGTGAGGCACCTGAGTCTTTTGAAAACCAGGAGAAGGAGGGACCCGGTACATGGTGTCCAGCCTACGAGAATAAGGAGACAACGTTAGAGGAGCCTCCCATAAGTCCATCAAGTGTTCTTGAAGGATTTCATGGATAGGCAGGGTGACTGCCTCTTTAGGAACCTTAGGGTATCCTAAAATATCCAATTTCTTTGACCTAGGTTCTTTTTCAGAGGATGTGGTAATAGAAAGTCCTTTAGCTAGCTCTATAATGAAGTCTTGAAAGGACAAATCCTCTGGTGGAGACATTCTCCACTTTGGGGAAGAAGGGTCTTCATGAAGAACTAGAGACAGCTCATCAGAGTCCTCAGAGGAGTCAAAATCCTCAGAAGAATCAGAGTATTCTCTATTTGCTTCCAACGCACGATACGCATACCGATCGGTATCGACATCGGGCGTACCGGGTATGGGATCGGTATCGGGTAAAAACCCGGATCCGGCATGCGGAACCGATCTGCGTTTGGAAGTGGATGGTCTCGGTTCCGGTATGGGAGACGATACCGGAACCGGACCCGGTACCGCTGAACGCGGTACCGAGGGCGTCGCAGCATTAATAAAAGCCAGCATGGCCTGCTGCATGGTCTGAACAGTATTGCTCATAGACGCCACTGCTGACTGGATGTCGATACCGGTATGGGCCGGTACCCCAGAGCAGTCTAACAGGTGATCAGTCGAGGCCGTGCCATCGATGTCAACCTGTAACCCCATAGATGGTGCTTTGGAAGCCAGAGCTTCCCGCCGGGGTTGTTTGGCTGGGGCAGGATCCTCAGACTCAAAAGTGAGAGCCTCTCGATGCTTTGAAGGAGATTTGCTCTTTGAGGACCTGCCCGAAGGAGGTTTGGTTACCTGAGATCCATCCGGAGAGGAAGACCTGGATGACTGTGATGCTGGATTATCTGAAGCAAACAGCACATGGAATTTGTTGGCCCGGTTCTGCAACCCACGTTTAGACATCTGGGAGCAGGATGGGCAGTCCGGAATGGAGTGGTCAGGTCCCAAACATTTAAGACACCATTCATGGTGTCTGTGACAGAAATAACAGCACTACACTTGGTACACTTCTTAAAACCAGGGGCTGGTTTCTCCATGAGGAGAAGTTGTGTAGGCCTGAGGCCTAACCGAAGTCACCAAGTTGTGCAAGATAAAGATTTTTTTTTTTTTTTTTAAAGAAAAGAAAAGAGAGAGACCGGCGCGGTACCGGTTTCGGTATCGGGAAGGCAGGTACGCTGTCTAAAGAAACAAACTAAAACAATAATTTCTTCAGCAGTGACAGGAACACGACCTGCTGGCTCCGCGGAAAAAGAGAAACTGAGGAGAGCTGGTCAGGAAGGTGGGAAGGCAGCGAGCATGTGCAGTGGGAGGCCCCAAAAGCTTCCTTTCTGGGAAGCTGGGGAGCTTTCCCGCGCAGGCTCCGTCGGTTCCGACGTACCCATATGTGAGGACTTATTCCTGCTTGTTCCTGGAGATATTACTTTATAGTTTTATTTCTCCAGTGTTGTACATTTCATGTTTGGATTTTGAGGTTCCCAGTTTAGTTATTATCTGACCAAGGAAGTTAGCCTACACGTATCCTCGGTAATTTTTGTGGGTGGGGCTGGGGGCGGGGCAGGGGTGGGACTAGGGGAGGAGAATGGGTGGAGCATGGCGAGCCAAAAGTGTCGCGTTTTCTCGGTGAAAAAGTTGGCAACCCTAAGATATATATATATATAGATATAACATATAGATATATGAGAATATATCTATAGTGAGATATGAAGGGCATAAAATACACACAAATGATAGACATAGACATCTGTAAGATGTGTGCTATAGGTATGAATATATAGGCCTCTATATGGAAGTCTGCAATGAAGCAGACAGAGATATGCCTACAAAAAGGTATTCACATAGGAAAATGTGGAGAGGAAAGATTCATCTAATAACAAGAAGGTGGAACTACTTGAGAAGATATATAGAGAATCAATTCCCACTGGTTATGGCTACAGGGATGCTAGGTAGTAGAATAACCAGGATGGTTACGTGACAAGCAGAGGATGATATCAGTCTGCAGCCAGCAAGTCCCGAGTATTCTAGAACTCTAGCATGGTAAGTGAACAGAAGACGCATAGGAATGAGATACCATGCTGACCTGCTTAAGATCAAAAAGATATCATGCGTTCTTACCATGAGGACGAGCTGAAGGAGAAAACATATTCCCGATTGGAAATACTATGGACCAAAGCAGGGAATTAGCAACTCCTTAAGCTTTCATGTAAGAGGAGGCCTATGTCCTTTATATTAAAAAGGAGAACTTTTCTAGTCATGGGAGAAATGACTGAAAAAGCCTTTTTCAACCATCTAGTATAGTTGTTGGGAAAAAAAAACCCATGCTCTCTAGCAAGGGCCCATAGTGGAGAGCTTCTCTGTAGAATTGCAGAGAGCATGATGCAGGAGAATGAGGAGATAGAACTGGCTGCAGGAGAGCCAGTACCTATGTCAACTATGCTGCCAAACCCAGGGGAATGGAGATGGCAGAAAGAGAAGACAATCCAACAAGCTTGTAGTGAAAAAATTTCCAAGACAGATGACAGCACTGACTTGGAGCCACTACTAAGACCAGACAGAATGTTAGTGGAGGACAAATCTGGTTGCTGGTGAACAAGAACCAGTGGTCCAAACATTAAGGCTCCTGCATTGGCAGCTGCTTGCCAGACAGCAGAAAGAATGGTACTGTTTAAAAAACAGAAAGAACAGACAAAGCAAGAGTAGAAAACTCTGGACGTGTCTGATGAACTGCTTCAAAGCAAGATTGAAAAAGAGAAGTCAACTCGACTTCCGGTTTGGCAAATGAGCTGATCGGCTGCACTCTGATCAGCTCCGGGTAGCCTACCCTGCAAATCTGCTATTAAAGCCCACTTTAAGTGGAGTTCCCTGCTACCTGAGACGGGGGTGTGAAGTAGGAGGTAGTGAGTCCGGGAAGGTGTGCCGGTAACACGACAACTTGCCAGATGACATCGAAGGCAGTGCGGCGGGAAAAGCCACGAGTACCCGAGCCCAAGATGGCGGAGGGGACGCCTAATAGCCCGGGATCAGGAGGCACCCAGGGGCTCGTTGCGGAGGTGTCGGCGGCAGTGGTCCAAGCGCTCGATATTCGCTTCCAGGACTTGAAGGAGCAGATCCGCGCGGTTGATCAGCGCGTGGCTGAATTCACAGGGCGGATGGAGCAGGTGGAGACACGCGTCTCCACGGTGGAGGATATCCTACATCCGTTACAAGCCAAGGTGGAGGCCCTGGAGACCCTTGTTAAGCAACAAGGAGAAAAACTGGATGACCTGGAGAATCGCGGGAGGCGCAAGAATCTGCGGTTCGTGGGCATACCTGAAACTGTTCTGGATAGTGCGCTGTACGGATTCCTGCGGGACTGGATAGTGAAGCTTCTGGGAGGCCAGCGGGACAACTCTGTGCGACTGGAACGGGTCCATCGGCTGGGCCCCCGGCGAGATCAAGCGCGACGCCCGCGTGCAGTACTCGCCCGCTTCCTGGACTATAGACAGAAGGAGGACGTCCTCCGGGCTGCGCGGGGTCGCAAAGGGCCAAACCAGGAGACCGCACAAATTCTGGTCTTCCAGGATTATTCTGCCTTGGTTGGTCAGCAGCGTCGGGCCTTTTCCCATAGCTGTGCGCAGCTGTTTAAAAAGGGAGTGCGCTTCTCTCTCCTCTACCCGGCCCGGCTGAGGGTGGAGTATCAAGGCCAGCCACGCTATTTCTCGACTCCTGAGGCGGCGGCTACCTTCTTGGAATCGTTGAATGGATCTGCAGACTCTAACTCCTGAGCTACAATCTGGACCCGGTGAATTATCTCTGCGGTTATGGAGGGCGCCCGGGAGAAGGGACCTGCTGTGAGGAGCACGTGGCGGGAGCCTGGACACTGCGACATGGACAAATAGTGGCCTAAGAGGCCGGGCTGCTCCTTCTCTTGGGTGTTTGGCTTCAAGGTTTTCCTTTTTTTCTCTTACTTTATGTTTGTTACTAGCTTATCTTCTTGCTACTGGCTGGGGTGTATTATAAAGGGGTTGAGAGGGGTTACTGCTGCAGCGGGCAAGATACTTGGTTGCATTTTGGCCTGTAATAGCAACAACGTAACCATTGGTATATGTCTCTGTGGTTAATTACATTGTTATTTTCGGAATGGGGGACTAGGTAAGTGCACCTTCCTTTCTTCCTCATAGCTGATTTTTACCCATGGAAATTATCGGGAAAGAAGGGTTGGGGGAGGGCCTCGGGGGGGGGGGGGGGGACTGGATGCGGATTGTTTCCTTGAGGTTGGTGGTGAGCAGCATGGGTAGTTGTGGGGAATCTGTATGTGGGATTGGGAGGGCAGTGGGGCGTTACACCGCCGGTCCACTAGTAGAGGCTTGGCTCTTCTAGCTAGGGTCCGGGGAGGGGGTTGGGGGTGAGGCTCCTTAGCATGGGGGGTATGTCAGATGGGAGAAGGGATAGGAGGGAAGGCCCGGGAAGGCAGGTGGAGGGGGGTGGAGAGAACTAAGGGTAGAAAGGGACCGGGGGAGGACAAGGGAGATGGGTAAGGGGAGAGCTGTACGCTAATCCAGCTGGGTAGTGGGGACTACTGAAAGTGAACATGGGACAGGGATGGCCCCGATTGCCAAGGGAAGTGTCCGACCTGATGGACGGACCCTTTGGGGTGGAGGGGCGTGGGGGGGGTGAGGAGGGGCGTGGGGGGGGGGTGAGGGGGGGCTGGGGGAGGGGGGGATATTGAAGGAGGGGAGGGTCCACACTCTGGGGCTCCAGAATTGGCAGCACAATACTATTTTAGTAGAAGAAAACGGGGGGTTTCAGGCTGGGGGAGCCCCTCTAGTACGTTTTGATTTGTCCTTTTGGAGGAGCCTTGACACTGCCCCATCACCCTGAGGGTTATTACCTGGAATGTCTGTGGCCTGGGTAACCCCATTAAAAGATATAAAGTACTCCAGGCGTTGGCCCGGCATAACTGTGATATAGCTCTGATACAAGAAACCCACCAGACGGCCGAGGAGCATAGTAAACTTTGCAGGTCCTGGGTGGGGCAGGTATGGGGGTCTCCGGCGGCAGGGAACAAGGGGGGGGTAGCTCTGCTGGTTCATAAGAGGATCCGCTTTGTGGCGGAGACTGTTATCGTGGATGCCGTGGGTAGGTTTCTTTTGGTCCATGGTCAATTAGAAGGGAAGCCGGTGATTCTAGGGGCCCTCTATGGACCTAATGTCTCTGACTCGGGTTTTTATAGTAGATTGGCCTCCAGTTTGGAGCAACTTCCCGAGTGTCCCTTGATTTTGGGAGGGGACTTTAACGGGGTTATGGATGTCGGCTTAGATACTTCGCGGGGGGATGAGACGAGAGAGAGGGGGATGTCCTCTCGGTTACTGCAACGCTTTTGTAAACGTCTTGAGTTGGTGGATCCATGGCGACTGTTGCATTCTTCAGAAAAAGACTTTACACATCAATCCAGAGCGCATGGCACCAGTGCCCGTATCGACTACTTGTTTGTGTCGAGGGGGTTGTTTGCTCAGACGGAGGGGGCCCAAATAGGTCCCCTGGAGGTATCCGACCATGCATTGGTCTGGCTAGATTTGAATTGGGGGGGGGGGGATGTGGCTCGGATGCGTCTTTGGCGATTTCCTTTGGGGTTGTACTATGATATGCAGTTCCGTCAATTTCTACGTCAAAGGTGGGCTGAGTTCACCAGCGATCATCACGTTCACGAGGACGACCCCGAATTGATATGGGAAACGGCGAAGGTGGTTCTTAGGGGAGATATCATAGGATATGCCGTGCGGAAGCGTCGGATACTCGCGGAACGTATCATTACACTAGAGCAACGGGTTACTCAACTTCGACGTAGGTGTGCCCAAATCCCATCGGCCGAGAATAAGAAGCGGCTATGGGAGACCCAAGTAGATCTTAATGAGCTCCTGCATCAGAAAGCCAAGAAATCAGTTCTTTATTACCGCTACCGGTTGCATTGTTACGGCGATAAGCCTGGGAAACTGTTGGCCCGATGTTTGAGGGGAAGGCGAGGCTCCACTCTGGTGGCGGCCCTTCGAGATGATAGGGGGACCGTGTATAAGGAGAACGGGGACATTGCCAGAGTTTTCCGGGGGTTCTTTCAGACTTTATACAAAGCCGAGTCGGGGTCTGGTACACCCCTGCCGGACTATTTGCGAGATCTTAATCTGCCGCGGCTTACAGAGGAGCAGAGGGGGGCGCTGGATCAACCCATCACTTCCCAGGAGATACAGTCGGTTATATCTGCGGCAAACTGTTGTAAGGCCCCAGGACTGGATGGCCTGGGTGCGGAATTTTATAAGATACTGGGTGATTGTGTCAGTCCTGTGTTACGGAGGTGTTTAGTATGAGGGGGGACCGGGGGGCCTTTCGTTGGGGGCAGAACCATGCCCATATTACTCTGATTCCCAAACCGGGTAAAGATCCGCTGCTTGCGGCCTCTTATCGGCCGATTTCTCTCCTCAATTTTGATTTAAAGGTCCTTGCGAAAGTTTTGGCTTTGCGGCTGGCTGAAGTATTGGGGAACCTCGTACATGGGGCGCAAGTGGGTTTTGTTAAGGGGCGATACGCCGTTCGGAACCTCCGAAAAATCTTGGCCTCCTTAGAATGGGTACACGCGCGACAGATACCCTCGTTACTTGTCAGCTTTGATGCTGAAAAAGCATTTGATAGGGTGAATTGGCAATATCTCTGGGGGCTGCTGCCACACTATGGAATAGGGGATGCTTTTTGTAGCATGGTGCGGAGTTTGTATATAACTCCGACGGCGGGGATACTGTGCAACGGAGTGCTCTCGGAAGGGTTTGCCTTGGAGAGGGGTACGCGTCAGGGCTGCCCCCTGTCTCCGTTGTTATTTGTTCTTTCCCTGGACCCCTTGATTCGCCAGGTTGAGACTTCGGATGCGATTAAGGGAGTGGAGATGGGCTCGCAGGAGTTTGTCATTTCGGCTTTTGCGGATGATCTATTGGTCCATGTGACTTCCCCGGTTGCGTCTCTTCGGAGTCTGTTGGAGGAACTTGGGCGATTTGGGGCCTTAGCTGGACTCCGCATTAATCAAGAGAAATCTGAAGCGTTGGATACGCTGGGGGGTATTCGTGGGGCCTGGGGGGGGCTATTTCCCCTCCGGTGGGCTGAGGAGGAATTTCTTTACTTGGGTATAGTGCTGCCTCGTCAACCTCAAGTGCTCTATAGGCGCAATCTTGATCGTATTTTGCGGCGTTTGATGGCACAGTTGCAAGCCTGGGAACCCCTCCCATTGTCCTTGTCTGGTAGAATTGCGGCAGTACAGATGGTTATCTTACCACGCATCTTATACTGGTTACAGACTCTGCCCGTTTGGCTATTATGTCGGGACTTGAGACGGATTGAAGCTTTGCTTAAGGGGTTCCTTTGGAGAGGGAAGCGGGCTCGGATTCCATGGGGTAGGTTATTGGGGAAGTGGAAGGACGGAGGTATGGGGCTACCTGACTTGAAGATGTACGCACTGGAGTGCCAAGCGCGACATCTGGGAGATTGGTTGGGTGGGACGGACGATTATACCCCTCGGGCTATGGAGGAATGCGTGGTGGCTCCATGGACCCTATTGGGGGTATTGCATGGGCGATATAGTGATTTACCAGAGGCGGTACAGAAGAGCGCCTTAGTGGATTCGGTTAGACGTACTTGGCAACAGCTTAATAAATTCTGGCTTGCGCCTTGGGGTGTTTCCAGTTGGTTACCCCTTCGAGGGAATGTTCAGTTCTCCCCGGGGTCCGAAACAACGGCGTTTAGAGACTGGTGGGCGCGTGGGATACGGACGGTGAATCATCTCGTGGAACCCACGGGGCGCTGCAAGTCTTTTTTGGCCCTGAGTCGGGAGTACGATCTGCCTACTAAGCATTGTTTTGCATATATGCAAGTTTCCCACTATGTGGCCTCGTTACCGAGGGAGGCACTGCATATCGACCGCTCCGCCAAGATCTTGGAATTTTTTGGGATAGGAGAGGAGAGTCCCCCGTCCATCTCTCAATTGAAGGGTCGGTTGGATTGTTACCGGGTCTTGCCCGACTATCGTGAGGTCGAGTTGGCCTGGGCTGTAGAATTGGGCGGGGAAGTGGCTTTGGGGTCGGTCGGCAAGGCTTTGAAGCGCATTGTCTGTGTGGCACAGGGGGCTCGTTGGAGAGAGCTCCAATTTAAGTGTGTGACTAGAGCTTATTTCTCACCGCGGAGGGCTCTTCGTAGTCGACTGGGGGCGGATGGTAGTTGCCCTCGCTGTTCGGAACCCCTGGCGACTTTGCTGCACATGTGGTGGAGTTGTCGCAGAGTGTGGCCTTACTGGGCGAAGATAAGGGAATTTCTCAGCCGGTTGTTGCGGCAGCGGGTAAGATGGACTAGCTCCTTTGTGGTTTTGAACCTGCTGGCCCCTCCCTGGCCTGCGAAAGCAGGGGAACGACTGCTCCTGAGGAAGGTCTGTCTGGTGGGTAAGGGGCCGATTCTCCGATTATGGAGAGAACACCAACCGCCAACCTTCAGTGAGTGGCGGAATAGTTTTCATCAGGTGATGTTGTTGGAACGTTGGCATGCAAGGGGCAGTGTCAAGCGCTGGACAGGGTTCATGTCAGTCTGGGAACCCTATATTCAGCAGTTAGGGGCTCGTAGCCGTAATGAAATCCTCCAAATGGGGTGCTGAATGGTTATGGGGGAGCTGGGGTGAATAGTTGGTGCTTCCATTTCTTGTTCTAGGTTTAATTGGCTGCTGAGGGAGTGTGGGGCGGGGGGGGGGGGGTGGATGGGCGGGGGGGCGGTTGGGAAGGGAGGGGGGAGGGGGGAGGGGATAATATGATAAAAAGCCACCTGGTATATTCTTTTTCTGTTGACTTCCAGGGGGGATAAGAGTACACCCCTTGTGGATGGTCTGTTCATTGTACCTTTTTTGTTTGCTTGTAATCTTGGTGGATTTAAATAAAGTATTTAAAAAAAAAAGAGGAGTCAACTCAGAGAAGAGAACTCCGCATTGGAAAAGTAAGAAAACTAGAGAGGCTGAAGAAAAAGCCCTCCAGTGAAGCAATACCGCTCTTACAGAGGAAAAACCTGGTAAGAGGGTAAAGAGAATGGAGCTGAAGAAAACTTACAAAGTAGTAAGGTTATAAAAAGGAAAAAAGACATTCTGGCACAGGAAACTATCGTTTGATAGTGGATAGACCTCTTTCCCTAGCAGGAAGAAGAGGAGAACCCTGTGACCTAGAAGCATGAACATCCTGACAGCTCATAGAACATAGAAAGAATGGATGTCTTTCGGGAAGAGATCCATGTTTAGGATTTAGAATGACAGCAGTGGATTGCCTCTATTGAGAAGAAGCAACTGCAGATTCTAATTCCAAGAGTCACAAGCATCTGATGGATTGATCAGAAACCCTGTGGTTGCTGGGTTTGCTGAGCCTGGCGAAAGGTTGAACTCTGCAGACAGGACGATGCTTCCCCTGTTTGGGAACATCTGTATGATGGGCAGATGATGCATAAAACCTTCTCCTATGGGAAGAACGTTTGGCAGGACATTTCCTACCTGCTGGGACAGAAGAAGGTGCAGAACAGCCCCTAGGAACAGGTAAGTCAGTGGACAACTGAGTAACCTGATGTAAAGACTCCTTGTTGAAAAGATTGTCTCCAGTGCAAGGAGTATGTCCCAGTCTGTGCTGTGCCCATTTGTCCAAGTCTGAAGCTTGGAGCCAGGCTCTACGTCGTGCCCCTATAGTTATAGCAGAAGTCCTGCTAACAGACTCAAAAGAGTCTAGGGAAGCACGAGTAAGAAACCAAGAGATATTCTGGAGATGCTTGAGCAGTGAAGAATAGTCTGCACTTTTGGACTCTGGAAGGGAAGGAGTCAAAAGATGTAATTGCTTTGTGACCTCCTCAAGAGATAGACTCATATAGAAAATATATGAGAGAATTCTTGCAGAAAGCATAGATGTCTGGAAGGTTTGACGTCCAAAGGCATCTAGTGTCTTAGACTCACGACCTGGTGGATAAGAAGAGTGCTTTTTCTTACTCTTTACCCGCCGCATTGCTGATTCCACTACTATGGAATGATGAGGAAGTTGAGTCTTTTGAAACCCTGGAGAGGGGGGCACCTGATATAAGAGATCAGTTGCTCTGGAAGGTGGGGGTACCCTTAAAGGTATTTCCCACATTCCTAGAAGGAGATCCTGCAAGGAATGATGCAAAGGAAGCATTATGTTCTCCTTTGCTTTGGTAGAAACAGAGCCTTGTGCAGGATCATGTCCTGGGATAGGAATGGCAAGAGATCTTGCTATATCCAGGAGGAAACTCTGAAAAGAGGGATCCCCAACAGGACTCTCCCTTGGACAGGTTAGATCTGAAGAACTAGCCTGAGCACCGACAGAGCTATCCAGATATATAGGAAGAGAAGATCCTGCAGAGTGCAGTGTGGAATGCTTAAAGGATGGTCGCCGGTACTGGCTGTCAGGAGCAGCGACCGTCATTACCACATTGTCCATGCCAGGTATCGACTCCAAGCTTGGTATAGAAGGGAGCGATCCTGTTGAAAAAAGCATGGCAGGAGTTGGCCACGATGCTACTGTGGATACCGGTACCGATGTCGGAGTCGAGCCCGACAGAGACATCGGAGCAGTCATCAGTGACCGTTCAATCGGTACCGAGGTAACCGAAAACCTCCGGGCACTATCCTCGGTACCGAGCCACCGGTATCGATCAGTGTCGGTACCAAAGCGTATTGGTACCCAGTCGCCCAGACTAGAGATTGATTCCAAACTCGGCATCGAGGGCAGCTCAATCGGCCTCGAGGGAACCGAGAGTTGCGGATCCGAATCATAGGAACCGAGCCTTCGGTACCGCCGAGAGCCTGTACCAAGGCGAGTCGGTACGCAGTCCTCCAGACTGGAGATCGATTCGAGACTCGGCATCGAAAGAAGCGAGGCTATCGATGCACGTCTGGAGGGTACCGACGTCGGTGGTAGTATCGGTGCTGGTACCGATAATGGAAAGTCAGTCTGGAGTGTATCCACCGGTCCCGAAGGCACCGAGGACGCCAGATGACCATCCATGGTGAGGAGTGTCTCCTCCAACACCAGTGCCGATGCCGGGGTAACGGTACCACTCGAAGCGGCTGCCACCACCGGATACGGCTCAGGTATGTTCTGTGAGGGGTGAACCCCAGGAACAACCTGAAACCCCTGAAAGGCTTTGGAGACCGAAGACTCCCGCCGGGGTTTTGAAGCCAGTGGGCCCTCGAAGGCAAGGCCGGAGCCGTCTACATGTTGTGCATGAGACCTACCACTCGAGGGCTGGCTAGTCTTAACAGACTGTTTGTGGGTTACCTGATCCTGTGTGGAAGAAGAAGGGAACGGTGCCCCGAAGTTGGAGGGAAACCGTGTATCGAGGGAACCTCGATGTTGAAAACCTCTTCTCACCAAACTGTTGTCAGGACCCAAGCAGGTTAGACACCGACTTCGAGGGTCTAAAAATAAAGCTGTACCGCCACAGTCTGAACATTTCTTGGAGAAAGTGGCTGGCGGTTCCATGAAGGAAAAGAAAAGGCCTGAAGGCCTAAGAAACCGCGGGACACTATGAAGAAAAAATATCCCGTGAAAAAGGAAGATTTTACAAGAAAAGAAAAGAAAACACCGGCGGTACCGGTGGCATCAGGAAGACAGCCGCGACCACAAGAAAACTAAAGAAATAAAACAAGACTTTTCTGCGGTGACAGGAGGACGTCCTGCCGGCTCCGCGGAAATCGAAAACTGAGGAGAGGCAGTTGGGAAAGGCGGGAAGGCAGCACGCAGGCGTGGTGGGATGCTTCCAAAAGCTCTTTGATTGGACGCTTGGAAGCGTTCCCGCGCAGACTCCATCGGTACCGACATACCCATATGTGAAGACTCATTCCTGCTTGTTCCTGGAGATCTGTGCTATCTCCAGGAACAAGCAGGAAGGAGTCTTCACATATGGGGACTCCCAAGCTAAAGATGCCTGGAGGAGGTCCCAGCATGTTGCAAATCTAGTCGATGGGCCATGCTATTTCCCAGAACCTGAGGCATCCAATGGATGGAGGGTAGGAGTTGAACTAAAAAGGGAGGTGCTGTGGAACAGCTGGACTAAACAAGGCGTCTAGAGAGGAGTCCTTGTGTAGATCAGAAATGTTAGTGAAAATTGGATTCCAATTTTCTAATGTGGACCCTTAGTCAAAAATATTGCGAAAGTATTTGTTGAGACTAATGGTCTGGTGCTAGAAACCAGTACATTATCCTCAAAGAAAATACCTTACTGAGAAGTAGAGGAAAATAAATTTTGCAATACAGGCAGAGGTCAGAAGCCTAAAAGGCTAGAACTAATCCCAGAAGAAAAAACTGGGAGAGTTAAATGAGGTTGTACTTTGGATGAGAAGCTAAAGCTTCTGTAGGCCAACGTTTGAAGCTCTTTGTCCTTGGAGCAGAAAAAGGCTCTAGGAAAGAGAGGAGATAAATCTGACTGGTTTGCAGGAAAAGGATGGATCTTTGAGACCCCTCTATCCAAATGAAAGAAGAAACAAACATTTGTAGAAGGTGGTGTAGCCTCCAATTTATTGAAGATCAGCAATGTCTTCCCTAAGTGATGTCACTTAGGATGACTTTACATGGAGAGCTTCAGATGTAATGTAACCGGAGAGGTTACAGTAAAAGAAGGTAGTTTGTGATTACCATAGAAATTGGTTGTCCATTTCAAAGCCTATGGCATGCTGGAACAGCATTAATATGGACAGTAACAAATCTTTCAGAGTGAGATATGTGTATTTATATACATAACTTAAAAACAAGAAGGGGTAAGACCTGCTTGCAAAATATGGATAGAGAACTCCTTACTGGTTACACATGGAAGAACCATGAAGGAGGTTACATGGAAACCAGTGGAATGTTCCTTGTCAGAAGGATAGGTCTAGATCTCTTTAAAATTCTAGACTTTGAATAACCAGAAGTGGAGATCTACGTGAAGGGGTGCAAAAAAACCCTTAGTCTTAAGACAACAAGTCTGGATCCTTCTATAACTTCAGTGTGGAGAAAAAGACGCAATAAAAGGGAATACCATATTTGCCCGTCCATGAGGGCAATATGAGTATAATGAGTTCTTTGTTCAGCATAAGCTCCAATAAAGTATTGGGAATTAGAAGGAATGCACTAAACAAGGACAGACTGCAGTGAAAAGAAATGCATCCCTGTTGGAAGAGTTCCACTGGAGATGTGGAACTCAGGGAATTAAGCAATTCTTTATGCTTTCACGTGATCTAAACCCTGGTTCATTTTCCCTAAAAGGAAATTTTAAGGAAGATGATAAAAGTAGGGAAAAAACGGTCATGTGGGAGCATGACTGGACAAGCCTTTCAACCATCTGGAAGTTGCCCACCAGGAATGGCTCTGACGCTCTCTGGCAAAGGCCCATAGTTGCAGACCTTCTGTAGAATTGCAGAGAGCATGTTGTAGGTTGCCCAGGTGAGATAGCACAGTTACTTACCTGTAACAGGTGATCTCCGGAACAGCAGGAATTAGTCTTCACACGTGGGAGACGTCGCCGACGGAGCCCGCACGGGAATGCTCCCCAGCATCCAATCAGAAAGCCTTTGGAAGCACCCCCCGCGCCTGCGCGGTGGCTTCCCGCCCTTCCCACTGCCTCTCCCCAGTTGAGTTTCATAGCTGAGCTGGAAGGAGAGGAGAGGAAGGAATAGAGAAAAAAAGATACAACTCCTAGGGGAGGTGGGCGGGTTGTGAAGACTAATTCCTGCTGTTCCGGAGATCACCTGTTACAGGTAAGTAACTGTGCTATCTCCAGGAACAAGCAGGAATGAGTCTTCACACGTGGGGACTCCCTAGCTAAGGATGCCCGGGGAGATCCCATAAGCGCAGCCCAGGAAGGGATGGCATTTGCCCAACCTGAATCCCCGGCATCCCCTGAGGGATGGAGGGCAGGAGTTGAACAGAGGAACAGCGAATCTAAAGACTACGGAGGAAAGTCTTTAGAGTGCAGAACAGGCACCATTAAGACACAGCAAAAAAAAAACCCAGGCTACGGGAGTAGTCAGAGGGGTGCATGAAGAGAATCATTAAGCATTTAATGAGTAAATGACCTAGTACCATATAGAGCTTACCAGCCATTAAGTGTTAATGAATTAATGGATTAGAACCCTGTACAGCTTACCCACCGGGTGGTCGGAAGTAGTCCTGTGATGAAGGCACTGTAGATGCAGTAGCGAGGTCATCAAGGAAACTTCACCGCAGCGAGGAGGAAGTTCCAAATCCGGAAGGCCATGAGATCCAGGCGTCAGCTGGGTCAGGAGAAGGACGGCAGGTCTTCCAGGGGGCTTACGGCAAGCTGAGCACTCCCTTAGGAGTAGAGTCCATAACTCAGAGGACTAACAGTGGAAGACAGGCCGAACTAGAGAGCCTATCCCGGAGAAGAGTAGAGGTGTATCCTGGAGCAGAAGGGGTACACAGTCTGCCCTAGCGAGAGATAGGGAGACAAGGGTCCGGACCTCCGGGAGGAGGACCTAACTGAAAAAGGGAGCTGTTGACTTCACAGCAGTAGGGTACCACCAGTCCGCGGGCCAATCGGGAAATAGGCAGGCGGACTGGCCGGACCCCCGGGGGGGGGTGAGTACCGGCCATAGGGGGAAAAAGGCGGTAGAACACAGGTACTGTGGGCATCCCCCAATAGGCGCCTGCCAAGCAGGTGATATCTAGTATATCTAAGCTAGTGGACATGGGGACGCCCCCTCCGGTACTAACAAAGGTACGCCGGGGGGCCTACCTCCATGAGCAGCACCCTGGCAAGGCGGATCTGCCATCGATCCCCAGAACGTCCACCTGGAGAGGTGGCCTCAAGATCCGTCAGAGGAGGGACCTTTTCCGGAGGGCAAGGGCAGATCGGCGAGCTAAGAGCGCGGTAGCGTGGGGGACGGAGGATAGCATCAGTCCGGTAGAATGCCGCAGGGGTTGGAGACTCTATATGTGTCCCCAGGACCTGCACGCAAAACTTGTCCCCCGCACAATCGGGGGACATGAGGGTATAGTCCCCGGTGAGTATACGGGGAATATAGCGGCTGGAAGGGGAATTCCAGTACGGAAGCAATCAGCAAGAGAATACTGGCTGAGAGGGGTTCGGGGACGTACCGAAGAGTAAGTAGGGTGACCGTGGGCCATAGCTATCACGGCGTAAGGTAGTCTCCCTTTCCCACGGGGGAGAATACCTGAACCCCTAGATAAGTCCCCGAACCATTTCCCAACTGAACGAGCCCCAGAATAGAGCTCGGTTCTAAACTTCTGGTAAGGAGGTTGAGTGCAGGCAGCCGCCCACCCGAGCCTAAAAACGCTTAGTATGGGAGTCCTGGCGCGGGCCCGGGGACATCAACCCGGGGTGAGAGGTCCCTTGCTTGGACGCGCCTGGAGGGTGGGCGGAAGGCTGACATTTCCTCTTCCTAGGGAAGGGGGGTCTGGAGAGGCGTTTACCACCGCCAGGGGGAAGCCGGGCCTTAGGCTGGCTGCTAACTCTGGGAAGGTTAGCGAAGCACTGTGCGACCTGACATAAAGCTTCGCTATTGAAGAGGTGATCTCCGTTGCAGGGAGAATTACCCAGGTGGTGCTGTGCCCGTCTACACAGCTCGGACGCCTGCAACCATGCTGTACGGCGTGCTCTAATGGCAACAGCAGAGGCTCTGCTGACCGACCGGAAGGAGTCCAGCAAAGCACGAGAAAGGAACCCGGAGATATTCCTGCAGTGATAAAGAAGCAGGGAATATTCAAAGGCCTTGGTTGCAGATACGAAGGTGGATAACCGAGATAATCTCTCGGTGACCTCCCGAAGCGACAGACTCATATAAAATATATATGAAATAATTCTGGCCGCCAGCATAGACGTTTGGAAGGCTTGACGTCCTAGAGTATCTAGCGTCTTCGAGGTGCGGCCTGGAGGGCGAGAAGCATGCTTCTCCATTCCTCAGGCCTTCCTCAACGCCGATTCCACCACAATGGACCGATGTGGAAGCTGGTGCTGCCGAAACCCTGGGGACGGAGGCACCCGGTACAGAGCCTGCATCGCAGTCGACGGCGCCGGAACCCTCAAAGGCGACCGCCAAGCCCCCAGCAGGAGATCCTGCAGGGAGGGATACAGAGGAAGCATCACGGCTGCCTGTTCCGCAGGGCCTGGGCTCGGGTCCGGGATAGGGATAGCCAGCAAGTCCGCCATGTCAAGGAGGAAATCCTGAAAAGGCGGCTCTGCCGGAGCAGTTATGGCGGGAGAGGCCGCCAGGGCACTAAGAGGCCGCTCGGGCCGATGCCCGCTGGGCAGAGGAGGGGACCAACCGAACCAGATCGGGGCAGTCAACATGGCGTCGTCGGCTCCTGGAATTGATTCCAAGCTAGGCATGAAGAGGTCGATGGCACTGACGGCGCCGCAGGAATCGGCCTCGGCCCCGAACCCGGGGGCGGCGCTTCCCCCCGTGACTGGAGCGAATCCGCGGCCGCCGGAGGGCAGGGGTCAGCGGTCTCTGCTCTGCACGAGGGGACAGGGGCCGATCCAGAGTCGTGCCGTGGCCAAGCTTTCAAGGCTGGACGATGACTCCAGGCTGGGCATCGAGTCGAGCGAGGAGATCGACTCCTTCCTTGAGGACCCCGGCAGGGGCGACCGCACCGGTGGTGGAGATCCCGGAGCGCGGATCGGAACCGCGCCGACCGGTGCCGCGAGCATCAAGGGCCCCCGAGGACGGTGCTCGGTGGAGAGGGGGTCATCTGATGCCGGCGCCGATTGGCCACCCTCTCGAATCCGTCCTACCCGGAGGGAAAAACTGCCGGGGCATACGGCTCGTCCCCGAGGGGAGCCAGGTCACCCGACGAGTCCCTGCGGGGGGGGGGGGGGGGAAGTGCAAGGCCCCTGCGGTGGGATCGAGGCGATTGAAGACCCCGAGGCCCCTTTTCCAGGAGAGGGCGGGGCCCTCGACGACCGCGTCGATGCCGGGGGGTCGCCCGTGTGCTGGTCGACACACCCCGAGGTCCCCGGGGAAGGTTGATGGCGGTTCCTCGAGCTCGACGCCCCTGCCGTCGCCAGCGGAGTGGCGCCACTCAAAACCGGTCCCACCCTTGCGCAGGGCTGGGGTCCCGGCGACCCAGCTCGGGTCAAAGCGAGCGGCTCCGAGGGGAGTGAGGCCAGGATATCATCCCCGGCGAGGGGTGGAACCATCGACGCCGGCGCGCTCGAAGCGGGTACCGCCTCCACGCATGGCCGGAACGCAGGGCCAGGCTGTGCCGGGCTGATCGGCCCCAGAGGTGCCGAGGGCAGCGGCTGGCGATCCCCGGTGGGTAGCGGGATACTCGACGCCCACGGGTCGGCACCGCCCAAAGCGGATACTACCCCGTAGGGACGCCATACCGGCGCGAGTCGGTCGGCCCCGGAGGCGCCGAGGACCGCAGCCGCCAATCCCCGGTGAGGAGCGGAAGGCTCGACACCGGCGCCGACGTCGAGGGGCCGGTATCGCTCGTAGCGGGTACCACCCCCGCGCATGGCGGTGATGGAGGAACGCCCGGCTGGACCGAGTCGATCGGCCCCGGAGGCGCCGAGGACAGCCGCCGATGATCCTCGGTGAGGAGCGGAGCGCTCGACACCAACGCCGATGCCGATGTCTCAGTACCGCCCGAAGCGGGTACCACACCCGAGCATGGCTGGGATGTAGGGAGGTCAGACCCGGTCGAGTCAATCGGCCCCGAAGGCGCCGAGGACACCAACTGACGATCCCTGGCGAAGAGTAGAACACTCGACGCCGGGGAATCGGCACCACTCGAAGCGGGTACGGGTACCTCCCTCGGGCATGGCTCGGGAATGTTCTGTGAGGAGCGAACCTCAGGAACATCCCGAAACCCCGTAAATGCTTTGGAGTCCGAGGACTCCCGCCGGGGTATAGTAGCCAAGGGGGACTTGAGGGGTCGGCTGGAGCAGTCGCCATGCCGCGCATGAGACTCGCCCCTCAAGACTCTGCTAGTCTTAACAGACTGTTGTGTGGATACCTGATCCTGGAGAGAACAACAACCCGACGACCGCGCTTTGGGCGCGAAGACGTCGTCGAGGGATATCCGAAAAAGGGAGGGTCTTCTCCCGACACTGTAGCCCAAGGGATCCGGGAAAGAAGGGTCAGGCCCCAAACAGGAGAGGCACCAGGCATTGGAGTCCAATTGGTAAATTAGGTCCTCGCAGTGAGGACACTGCTGGGGAGAAGAAGGCTCCATGCTGTAAGCCCGGTAGGCCTCAGCGCCCAGAGGGGAGGGTCCCTCCAGGCGACCAAAAAGAAATGAAATTTAAATGAAAATTAATTGAAAAGAAAGAAAGAAAGAAAGAAAGGGGCACGGAGGTGCCACCGTCGGTGGGAAAAAGCCGCGACTACAGAAACAAGAACAAAGGAAAATAATTTCTGCGGTGGCAGGAGGGACGTCCTGCCTGCTCCGCGGAAAATGAAAAACTGGGGAGAGGCAGTGGGAAGGGCGGGAAGCCACCGCGCAGGCGCGGGGGGTGCTCCCAAAGGCTTTCTGATTGGATGCTGGGGAGCATTCCCGTGCGGGCTCCGTCGGCGACGTCTCCCACGTGTGAAGACTCATTCCTGCTTGTTCCTGGAGATCTGGTTGTTTAACTACCAGTGTACAACCTAATCTATTCTGTGGGAGCCAAAGAATTAAAGATGGCTAAGAATAGCAGACAGGCTGGTTGCCTGCAACGATAAACTGTCCAAGTAGGTTTTGGAACCTCTCTTGGAATTATGTGTTATTAAGGAAGCAGAAGAGGTTAGGTCCTGTAGATTGGAAAAGGACCAACAGACCAAATTAGAAGTGATAACTCTCACTTATGGTCTGATAAGCTGTCTTAAAAGAAATATTTGAAAGATTGCAGAGGGGAGAAACTCTATATGGAAATTATTTACTGGAGTAGGTATTGGGGACAATCCTATGGCTTAAAGGTAAGCCCTCCAGTCAAATAGTATTACTCTTAAATTGAAAATCTCAACTAAGAGGGATGGAAGTAATACAGAGTTGGGAAGACTTACAATTTGGTAAGTCTCTGAAAAGGGTAAAGCTCCCCTGCAGTGAAAAGTATAAGATATCCTCGTACAGGACAACTGCCAAGGTGAAGGGCATAGCATACCTTATAAGTAGCAGTAACTCCTCTGTTTACTTTTAAAAGGAGAGGAGAAATTTGTTACCTGAAGAGCATGATTATCCTCAATAGCTCTAAGAGCTGAAAGGATGGACTACTCTTAGCAAAAGAGTCATGCCTAAAGTGGAGGATTAAGGCAGTGCATCACTGACCTCTCAATAAGGATGAGAAGAACTGTAAATGCTTCTGTAGTTAAGAAGTAGTGGTTCTGAAACTCAACAGGAAAAAAGATTTAATGAATAAAAATCAGAAATCCTGCGACTGCTGAGTTTGCTGAGCCTGTTGAGACTTTGGTTTTCTTAGCGTGGTATGATGTTGCCCTTCTTTGGAAACATCAGCATGATGGGTAGAAGATGAATAAAACTTTTTCACCTTACTAGCTGGGGTAGAGGAAAGTTTTGACAATCCTCTGAAAGCAACAATATCAGTGTTTAACTTTTTAGCTTGAAAAAAAGCATCCTTGTTAAAAAGATTTTCACCAGTACAAGGAGTATTTCCCAGCTTTTCTTGTACCCATCTGTCCAAGTCTGAAGCTTGGAGCCAGGCCATGCGTCGTGCTCCTATGGCTATAGCAGAAGTTCTGCTAATAGGCTCAAAACAGTCCAGGGAAGCACGATTAAGGAATTTAGAGACATTTTGAGCATGACTGACTAATATGAAAAAGTCTGCTCTTTTATGTTCTTGAAGAAAAGGGTTCAAAAGCTTTAAGTTCTTTGTGACCTCTTCAAGAGATAATCCCATATAGAAAATATATGAGATAATTCTTGCTGAAAGCATGGATGCCTGGAAGCATCGACGTCCAAAGGCATCTAAAGTTCTAGACTTACGACCTGGCGGATAAGAAGAGTTCTTCTTTGCACTCTTAATACGCCTCATTGCTGATTCTACAACAGAATGATGAGGAAGTTGAGTCTTTTGAAAACCTGGATTAGGTGGCACCTTGTACATAGTGTCAAGTGTCTTAGAATGTGGTGATACCGTTAAAGGAGTTTCCCACATCCTTAAAAGTAGATCTTGTAAGATTTGATGCAAAGGAAGCATGATCACCTCCTTTGGAATCCAGGGGGATTGCAGGGTCTCTGAATCCCCTGGCAAGGATTCTTTACCAGGTATAGAAATGGCAAGTAACTTTGCCATATCAAGCAGAAAAGCTTGAAAAGAAATCTCCTTTGAGGAGGACCCTCTAAAATGAGGGGTAAAGGCTAGACTTGCTGAAGATTCAACCTTGGTACCGATGGATTCATCCAGTCATCGGGATCGGAAGACTTGAAAGGATGAAGCATCGGATTTTCCTTAAAGTGATGTCTTCGGTACCGCCCGAGGTCGGTACCGAGACGAGTCGGTACCGAATCATCCATGCTAGAGATCGATTCCAGGCTTGGCATTGAAGGAAGCGAGTCTGTTGAATTAAGCATGGACGGTACCGACACCGACGTCCATGTCGATATCGGTACCGAAGCCGATACCGAAACTGGAGGAACGAACTGCAGCAACTCTAGCGGTACCGAATTAGCCGAGAGCGCTAGACTGCGATCGGTAAGGAGTGTTTCATCCATCACCGTAGCAGATGCCGGGGTGTCGGTACTGCTTGAAGCGGCCACAACCACCGACCATGGCCCAGGTATGTTCATCGAGGTACGAACCCTGGGAATAACCTGAAGCCCCGTTAATGCTTTAGAGCCCGAAGACTCTCGCTGGGGCTTTATTGTCAAAATGTCCTCGAGGGCAAGGCCACAGCCATCTCGATATTGGGAAGGAGATCTACCACTCGAGGACTGGCTAGTCTTTACAGACTTTTGTTTGGTTACCTGATCCTGTGGAGATATTGTAGCTAGTGACATCGAGTGCGATTTGAACCGGATATCGAGTTGTGCTCGATTCTGAAGATTCCTTCTATTTGAGCTCCAGCAGGAAAGACACTCTAGTGGGGAATGGTCAGGACCCAAACATTTTAGACACCAAGTATGGGTGTCAGAAAATATATCTGTACCGCCACACTTTGAGCATTTCTTAAGGGTAGTAGCTGGCTTTTCTATAATGGAAAGATAGAGGCCTAGTGGCCTAGAAACCGTCAGACACTAAACAGGAAAAATTTCTGAAGAAAAGAAATTCTTTAGAAAAAAGAAAGAAAAGCACCGGCGGTACTGGTGGCGTCAAGGGAAGGCAGACGCGACCACAAAAAAATAAGAATAAAAAGAAGAATTTTCTGCGGTGACAGGAATACATCCTGCAGGCTCCGCGGAAAACTGATGAGAGGGAAGTCAATGAGCGGGAAGGCAGCGCGCATGCGCGTGGGATGCTCCCAAAGGCTTTCTTTTTGGATGCTGGGGAGCGTTCCCGCGCAGGCTCCGTCGGTGCCAACGTAACCATATGTGAAGACTCATTCCTGGCTTGTTCCTGGAGATAAGGCTAAAGCTCTTTTATAGTCCAAAGTATGAAGGTTCCTTTCTGCATTCGATGCATGAGGCCTTGGAAAGAACACAGGTAGGTAGACCGCTTGGTTTAGATGAAAGGGCGAGACCACCTTTGGCATAAAGTGTGGATGAGTCCTAAGGACTACCTTGTCATGATGGAACCTTGTATAAGGTGGATCAGCTACTAGTGCTTGCAACTCACTGATGCAACGTGCTGATGTGATTGCAATGAGAAAGATAAATTTCCAAGAAAGGAATTTCAAGGAGGTAGTAGCTAAGGATTCAAAAGGTGGCTTTATGTGCTGACCAAGAACCAGATTTAAGTCCCATGTCACAGGAGGTGGCTTAATGGGAGGCTTAGTTAGCAGAAGGCCTCTCATAAATCTTGCTATAAGAGGATGGGAGGAAATAGCTTGTCCATTGAGGGGCTTGAAGGAAGCTGAAATAGCACTCAAATGGACCCTCACTGAGTTAGTCTTAAGTTCTGCATTGGATAAATGAAGGAGATACTCCAGTAATGATTCAAGAGGTATGGCAACAGGGTTAAGACCCTTCTGAGAACACCATATGGTAAACCTTTTCCATTTGAAAGCATAAGAGCGTCTTGTGGAAGGCTTCCTGGAAGCATAAAGGATATCCTTTATTTGCTGAGGGAGGTTAAGATCATGGAGATCTAGGCCTTCAGCAACCAAGCCCTCAACTGCAGACTGGGGACTGGGATGCCATAACATTCCGTCCTCCTGAGATAGGAGATCTGGAGCAGACCCTAACTCCAGGGAGAGAGCTTGAGAGAGATGTAGAAGCAGAGGGTACCACACTTGCCGTGGCCAAAGTGGAGCTATGAGAATCATATGGCCTCTGTCTCTCTGAAGCTTGAACAGGGTTTTGGGAATTAGGGGAATGGGTGAAAGGCATACAGGAAGTCTTGACCCCAGTAAAGGAGGAAAGCATCCCTGACCTGAGCCCCCTGAGCCGGAATTCTGGAACAGAACCGGGAAAGTTTGGCATTCCACGGACTTGCAAAGAGGTCTATGTCCGGGGTTCCCCAAATTTGAAAAATCTTGGCCACCTGGTCTGCATGCAGAGAGCACTCGTGTGGAAGCAGAACTCAACAGAGTCTGTCTGCCCAAGAGTTTTGTATGCCTGGAAGATACACTGCCAGGAGATGAATCTGATGCTCCCTGGCGAGGGCCCATAGTTGCAAAGCTTCGTTGCAAAGCGACAGAGAGCCTGTTTCCCCCTGCTTGTTCACGTAGAACATGGCTACTTGATTGTCCGTATGAATGAGGACTGTCTTGTAGCTGAGCAGGGTGTGGAACACTCGAAGAGCAAGGAACATTGCTCTGAGCTCCAAGAGACTGATATGTAGATGAGTCTCCTGTGGAGACCAGGTGCCTTGGGTGGAGAGGACTTGCAGATGAGCTCCCCAACCCATCAGAGAAGCATCTGTTGTGCGAGTTGCCTGGGGTAAGGGTTGTTGAAAAGGGGACCCCAGCAACAGGTTTTGAGTGGACATCCACCACTGGAGGGACAAAATAAGGCAACTTGTGTTTGCTATTTTGTCTGACAGGCACCCTGATGCCTGGGTCCATTGAGTGGATAAAGTCCACTGGGCTGCCCTCATATGGAGGCAAGCATAGGGAACCACATGCACAGTAGATGGCATGTGGCCTAGTAGTTGTAGCATTTCTCGGGCAGTGAGATGAGGCTTTAGCACTGCTTGAGAAGCTAACTGCACCATGCGAAGGCAGCGGGCCTGGGGGAGATAGGCCCTTGCCTTTCTGGTATCCAGCAAAGCTCCTATGAACTCTAAAGACTGAGTGGGAGTTAGACTGGATTTTGGGAGGTTTATTACCAGACCCAAATACTGAACGATACGCATTGTGCAGGATAGAGAAGTCCTGGCCTCTGACTCTGTTGGGGCTCGAATGAGCCAGTAGTCTAAGTAGGGGAAGACGAATATCCCTAGAGTGCGGAGAAATGCTGCTACCACAGCCATGCATTTTGTGAATACCCTTGGTGCTGAGGCCAGGCCAAAAGTAAGCACCCTGTACTGGTAGTGCTTTCCTTGAAAAAGGAAAGCACAGTTACTTACCTGTAACAGGTGATCTCTGGGAACAGCAGGAATAAGTCTTCACATATGGGTACATCGGTACCAACGGAGCCTGCACGGGAACGCTGCCCAGCTTCCCAAAAAGGAAAGCTTTTGGGAGCATCCCACAGCGCCTGCGCGCTGCCTTCCCACCTTTCCTAACCGCCTCTCCCCAGTTCGAGTTTTAAAGCTGAGACAAAGAGAGAGAGGAAAGGAAAGATAGATAGAGAGATACAACTCCTAGGGGAGGTGGGTGGGTTGTGAAGACTTATTCCTGCTGTTCCCAGAGATCACCTGTTACAGGTAAGTAACTGTGCTATCTCCAGGAACAAGCAGGAATGATTCTTCACATATGGGGACTCCCTAGCTAGAGATGCCTGGGAGATCCCCAAGGTTATGAGACCCTGGGAAGGGCTCTACCTTCTCCTATGGATCTCAGGCATCCATCCAGGAAAGGAGGGCAGGAGTTGATTAAGAATGGAACAGGTGTTTGAGAACAGCCTGACCAAACAAGGCGTCCCGGCGGGAGTCCTTGTCCAAGCAGTAATGGGCTGTGAAGGTATGAACCGAGGCCCAGGTGGCCGCTCGACAGATCTGGTCGATGGACACAGAATTTAGATAAGCCATAGAGGTGGCCATGGCCCTCACATTATGAGCTGTGACATGGCCCTCCAGAGAAAGGTTCTTACTCTGGTAGGCAAAAGAAATACACTGAGCAATCCAATTGGACAGTGTCCTCTTAGAGACTGTAAGTCCCAAATGAGAGGGATCAAAAGCAACAAAGAGTTGAGAAGACTTTCTATGTTGCTGTGTCCTTTGTAAGTAAAAGGCAAGAGCTCTCTTACAATCCAGAGTATGAAGATTCCTCTCTGCACTTGATGCATAAGGACCTGGAAAAAAGACAGGTAAATACACCTCTTGATTAAGATGAAAAGGTGAGACCACTTTAGGCATAAACTGTGGATTGGTCCTAAGGACTACCTTATCATGATGGAACCTTGTATACGCTGGATTAGCCACTAAGGCCTGCAGTTCACTGATGCGGCGAGCTGAGGTGACTGCAATGAGGAAAATAACCTTCCAGGAAAGAAATTTCAAGGAGGTGGTGGCTAAGGGTTCAAAAGGTGGCTTCATAAGCTGACCAAGAACCAGATTTAAGTCCCATGCCACCGGAGGAGGTCTAATGGGAGGCTTAGTTAAAGATAGGCCTCTCATGAATCTTGCAATAAGAGGATGAGAGGAAATAGGCTGTCCATTGATAGGCTTAAGGGATGCTGCAATAGCACTCAAATGGACCCTTACTGAATTTGTCTTAAGGCCTGCATTGGAGAGATGCAGGAGATATTCCAATAGAGAATTCAAAGGTAGTGCTAGAGGGTCAAAACCCTTCTCAGTACACCAAATGGAAAACCTTTTCCATTTAAAAGCATAGGAACGTCTAGTAGAAGGTTTTCTGGAAGCATGGAGGATATCCTTCACTTGCTGAGAAAAATTCCAACCTTGAAGGTCTAGGCCTTCAGCAACCAAGCTCTGAGGTGAAGGGACTTGGGGTTTGGGTGCCACAAAGTCCCCTCCTCCTGGGACAGAAGGTCTGGAGCAGCTCCCAAGTCCAGGGAGGGAGCTTGAGAGAGATGCAGGGTACCACACTTGGCGTGGCCAGCGTGGAGCTATAAGGATCATAGATCCTTGATCCCTCTGGAGCTTGAACAGAGTCTTGGGAATCAAGGGAATGGGTGGAAAGGCATACAGGAAGTCTTGACCCAAGAGAAGGAGGAAGACATCCTTGGCCTGAACTCCCTGACACGGAATTCTGCAACAGAACCGGGGAAGTTTGGCATTCCACGGACTTGCAAAGAGGTCTATGTCCGGGGTTCCCCATTCTTGGAAGATTCTTAGTACCTGGTCCATGTGCAGGGACCATTCGTGTGGAAGCAGAACTCAACTGAGTCTGTCTGCCGAAGAGTTTTGGATTCCTGGAAGGTATACGGCCAGGAGATGGATTTGATTCTCTCTGGCGAAGGCCCACAATATTAAAGCTTCATTGCAAAGCAACAGAGAGCCAGTTCCTCCTTGCTTGTTTATGTAAAACATGGCTACCTGATTGTCCGTATGAATGAGGACTGTCTTGTAGCTGAGCAGGGTATGGAAGACCTTGAGAGCTAGAAAAACTGCTCGGAGCTCCAAGTGGTTGATATGTAGAGAGGTCTCCTGTGGAGACCAAGTGCCTTGAGTTGAGAGGTCTTGCAGATGAGCTACCCAACCTGTTTGGGAGGCTTCTGTTGTGAGGGTTGCCTGGGGCAACAACTGTTGGAAGGGGGACCCCAGCAACAGATTTTGGGTGGATTTCCACCACTGGAGAGACCAAAAGAGGCGCCTGGAGGTTGCTATTTTGTCTGACAGAGCCCCTGATGCTTGAGTCCACTGGGTGGACGAAGTCCACTGAGCTGCTCTCATGTGAAGGCGAGCATAGGGGACCACATGCACTGTGGATGCCATGTGGCCTAGCAGTTGCAGCATCTCCCAGGCAGTTAAATGGCTCTTTGACTGAATCTAGGAGGCTAACTGCACTAGGCATAGGCAACGGGCCTGAGGAAGATAGGCCCCTGCAGTGGTAGTATCTAACCAGGCCCCTATGAACTCTAGGGACTGAGTAGGGGTGAGCTGGGACTTTGGGAGGTTTACCACAAGTCCCAGATACTGTAGAATGCGCCTTGTGCAGTCCAGGGAAGTCTGGGCCTCTGATTGAGATGGAGCTCGGATGAGCCAGTCGTCCAGGTATGGGAATACAAATATTCCCAGAGTGCGTAGAAATGCAGCTACTACTGCCATGCATTTGGTGAACACTCTTGGAGCAGAGGAAAGACCGAAAGGAAGCACCCTGTATTGGTAATGCTTTCCTTGGAAAAGAAAATGGAGGAACCTTCTGTGAGAAGGATGGATGAGGACATGTGTGTACGCATCCTTGAGATCTAGAGAACAAAGCCAATCCTGACTCTGAAGGTATGGAAGTAGAGTGCCCAGAGAAAGCATCTTGAATTTCTCCTTGCACAGAAATTTGTTCAATTCTCTGAGATCTAATATGGGTCTGTAGCCCCCTGTTTTCTTTGGGATCAGAAAGTAGGGGGAGTAAAACCCTGACCCTTGTTGAAGAAGAGGTACTTCTTCTATTGCCCCTTGGGCAAGAAGGGTAGCCACCTCCTGACCTAGAAGGTCAAGGAGAGATGTAGGAGAATTGAAATGTCTCACCATGATGTGAGGAGGAAGGTTTGAGAAATGAAGTTTGTAGCCCTCTCTTATGATGGAGAGGGTCCACTGCTCTGCTGTAATTTGCTCCCATCTGGGAGCAAAATGAGCTAACCTTCCTGGAATGGTGAGAGGCTCTGGCTGTTTCAGAGCCAGAAAGGCTAAGTTCTCTAGCATCAAGTCAAAAGCCCTGAGGAGGCTGGGTCTGCTGAGTTGCAGGAGCCCCTGTAGTCTTAGGCCTAGCCTGTTTAGGTTGCTGACGCTTAGCAGCAAAACGACCTGTAGATGATTGTTGGCCAGAAGCAGGATGGAATTTGCCTTTCTTGAAAAAAGACTTCTTGAAAGGTTTTTTCTTGGCAGGAATGGAGGTTGACTTTGAAAGTCTATCCAAAGCAGAATTTTCTGCATCCATTTAAGTGGCTTTTATTTGCCAATCTTTGCCAAACAGGTTTTCACCTGTACAGGGAAGATTTCCTAAGGCATCCTGGACCCAAGATTCTAGATCAGAAGCCTGGAGCCAAGCAATTCTGCGAGCAGCTATGGCAATGTCCGAAGCTCTCCTGGCACCTTCAAAGGAGTCAAAAGCTGCACGGTTGGAAAACTTTGAAATATCTTGAGTATGCTTAAGCCAAATAAGGAATTCTTCCCTTTTATCCTCTGGAAGAAAAGGGAGGAAAGTGTGCAGTTTATCTGCAACTTCTTTCAGAAACATACCCATATAAAGACTATAGGAGTTGATTCTGGCAATGAGCATACTGGCTTGGAAGATTTTCCTACCAAAAGCATCCAAGGTCCTGCATTCTCTTCCTGGAGGAGAAGAGGAGTGTCTTTTTGCACTCTTTATCCTTTTCATAGCTGACTCCACCACAATAGAATGGTGAGAAAGCTGTGTTTTATGAAAACCAGGACAAGGAGGGACACGGTACATAGTGTCCAATCTACGAGAATGAGGAGAGATAGTGAGAGGAGTCTCCCATAAGTCAATCATGTGATCATAAAGAATCTCATGAATTGGCAAGGTGACTGCCTCCTTAGGAGCCTTAGAATAATCTAAAATATCCAATTTATTTGCTCTAGGCTCTGATTCAGAGGTTACTGAAATAGAAAGTCCTTTAGCCACTTCTCTTATGAAGTCTTGAAAGGACAAGTCCTCTGGAGGAGACATTCTTCTTTTTGGAGAAGAAGGCTCTTCAGGAAGGGCTATGGATACTTCAGCAGACTCCTCCGATGCATCAGAATCTTCGGAGGAATCAAAGTACCGCCTGTCAGGGTGCTCTTCTAAAACTCGATACGCGTATCGAGCGGTATCGACATCGGGCGTCATCGGTACCGGTTCGGTACCGATGGGCATCCCTGGACAGGGAACCGCTGCAGTCGGCATCCTGGTCGATGTCGATGCAGTCGGTACCGGTACCGACACTGGTGCCGGTACCGGAGCTGATACCGACAACGGAGTTTGTTGTGGTATCAGCGGCATCGCAGCTTGAATAAAGGCCGTGATAGCCTGCTGCATGGATAGGATATTCTGATCCATCAACGCCATGAATGCCTGGAATTCGGTACCGGAAGGTTGCGCCGGTACCCCAGAGCATTCTAACAGGTGATCGGTCGAGGCCGTGCCATCGATGTCAACCTGTAACCCCATAGGTGGAGCTTTGGAAGCCGGAGTTTCCCGCTGGGGTTGTTTTGCCGGTGCAGGATCCTCGAGGGCAAGCCCGGAGGCATCTCGATGCTTGGAAGGAGATCTACCCTTCGAGGACCGGCTGGATTTATGTTTGGTTACCTGAGATCCATGGGAGGAAGAAGCAGCCCTGGAAGACGTCGATGCCACTGAAGCTGCATCAGAGGGAAACAGCACATGGAGCTTGGCTGCTCGGTTCTGTAAACCTCATTTAGACATCAAGGAGCAGGACGAACAATCCAAAATGGAGTGGTCAGGACCCAAACATTTAAGACACCATTCATGGGTGTCGGTAACAGAAATAGTACCGCTGCACTTAGTGCATTTTTTAAACCCGGAGGCTGGCTTTTCCATGAGGAAAATTCTTTGTGAGGCCTAAGGCCCAAAAGAGGAAAAAGCACACAGGAGAGCAGAGCTCCTGCAGATTATATACATATGGATTCCTAATCTTTCATATAATATGTCCATTCTTTTTAGTAAACGACTTTTTCGTTTTGTTTTTTTAGCCATTGATACGCGCCAGTTTCGGCGTTCCTCAGAAAATGTTAGCAGTCACATAGGAGATACCGGCTCTTGGTTTGTTATCTTTCCTTTCCTTACTTCTAAAATTTATTTATTTTAAGTTTCAGTGCCTTCTTGGCTGGTTACATTTTTCACGTTTATTTAAACGTAGTCATCCCAAGATTTGCATTTTTAGATAATGTGTGTAGATTAGAATAGATTTTAGAGTCAGTGTTCAATTAAAATGTGTACAGTAAGGACCCGTGCTTATTTAGTCCTTTGTTTCTGAGTTACCCCTTGAAATAAGCAGCCTTTATTCTTGAACACATTGTTCAGCCCTTTGAAGGTTTTAGATGTTTGTCTTCACCGTACGCTCTTGCCACGTTTCCTTCTTTCTTGGTCTCCTCCGGTCATTCAATATACATTATATTTTTTCCTTTTGATGCAATTATAATTTGGCATTTGTTTTTATTTTTTTAGCACGATTGCAATTACACTAAGGTGATTCCTAAAAGTGTCCTCTAGTATCTGCACAGAGGTATTTATCCTCTTATCTACGTTGTTTGTCACATTCTACATTTTCTCCTCTATTGCCTCATGGTTTATATGTTTATAAGTTTTATTTAATTTGTTTTGCTAAGTACTTATTGTAAGTATTTATGCTATTGTTAACTATTTATTAGTTTTCATTAACACTTTTTACCCTCATGTATGATAATGTTTTTATAGTTTATAAATGGTTTTATATGTGTTAGAGTTTTTTATTTCTATTGTAGCATCTGTTTTTTAATGTGTTTTAATGCGACTAATGTGTCTATTATTAATTATTTTCATGTATTTATGGTTTTAGTTTCATCAGTTTGATCAACCGCTGACGAAGTGTGCGAAACACGGCCTGTGTCGTGTTGGCAATAAGATTATCTAAATAAACTCTGTTTTTTACTTAATCACGTCTTGTACTGGGTCTGGTCCAACAAGAGCCAGGAAGGCTAAGTTCTCTAGCTGAAAGTCAAAGGCCTTGTTGAGGCTGAGACTGCTGGGGCTTAGCAGTCTTTGCTTTTCTTTGTTTGGGTGGTTGCTGACCTTTCCTGAGAAGCTGACCTGCAGAACGTCCCTGCTTAGAATAAGCAGGATAATATCTTTTCTTTTTAGAAAAGAATGGCTTCTTGAAAGATTTCTTTCTAGCAGGATCAGCTGTGGACTTGGATAATCTATCCAAGGTGGAGTTGTCAGCATCCAACTCACTGGCCTTTTCCTGCCAATTTTTACCAAACAGGTTCTCACCAGTACAAGGGATATTTCCCAGTTTGTCTTGTACCCAGAGCTCCAGATCAGATGCCTGGAGCCAAGCAATTCTACGTGCACCTATGCAATGGCAGAGGTTCTGCTTATGCACTCAAAACAGTCAAAAGCTGCACGGTTGACAAATTTAGAAACATCTTGGGCATGTTTGACCAATGTGAGAAAATCCTGTCTTCTATCCTCAGGAAGAAGAGGACTCAAAGCCTCTAAATCACCTGTGACCTCCTTCAGGAATATTCCCATGTATAGACTATAGGAACTGATCCTGGCAGAAAGCATGGAAGCTTGGAAGACATGACGTCCAAAAGCATCCAAACTTCTGCACTCACGTCCTGGAGGATTAGAGGCATGCCTCTTTGCACTCTTGATCCTTCTCATAGCTGATTCCACTACAATAGAGTGGTGAGGAAGCTAAGTTTTTTGGAAACCAGGACAAGGAGGGACTCGATACAGAGTATCCAGTCTACGAGAATGAGGAGAGATGGTAAGGGGGGGGGGGGGTCTCCCACATTCTTAACATGAGATCATGCAAGATCACATGGATGGGCAAGGTAGCTGCCTCCTTAGGAGTTTTGGGATATTGTAAAATTTCCAACTCCTTTGCTCTGGGCTCTGTTTCAGAGGCCACAGTAATGGACAGACCCCGAGCCACCTCCCTGATAAAATTCTGAAAGGAAATATCCTCTGGAGGCGACATCCTGCGCTTAGGGGAGGAGGGCTCCTCTGGCAGAAGCATTCCTGCATCGACAGAACTGTCAGAATCCTCAGATTCTTCTGAGGACTCGAAGTACCGTCTGTCCGGATGCTCCTGAAGAGCCCGATACCCGTACTGACCGAAGTCAGTACCGGGAGTAATCAGTACTGGAGTATCGGTACCGGAAGGCATCGAATGACTGGGTGCCGGCAATGCAGACACCGATGTCAATGCTATCGGTACCGGTTCCAATACCGGTGCCGGAGTCGGTGCCGGCTCCAGTTGAACTGTCTGATGCGGTTCCGAGCGTGTCAATGCCGCAAGGAGAGCCGCCAGACTGCGCTCAATAGCCAGGACTCTCTGGTCTATCGACGCTGCCGATGCCTGGATGTCGGTACCAGAGAAGATCGCCGGTACCCCAGTGCATGGCACCAGTAATTCTGCCGAGGTCGAGGCCTCGAGAACGTCCTGGAGCCCTGATAATGCTTTGGAAGCCGAAGCCTCCCGCCGGGGCAATTTTGCCGGTGGAGAATCCTGAAGGGCAACGCCAGAGGCATCTCGATACTTAGAAGGAGATCTACCCTTTGAGGACCAGCTAGACTTATGTTTAGTTACCTGAGATCCACAGGAGGAAGATGAAGCCCTGGAAGACGTCGATGCCACCGAAGCTGCATCAGAGGGAAACAGGGTACTGAGCTTGGCAGCTCGGTTCTGTCGACCTCTCTTGGACATCATGGCACAGGCTATACATTCCGAGATGGAATGGTCAGGACCTAAACATTTCAGACATCACTCATGGGTGTCGGTGACGGAGATGGTACCGCCACACTTGGTGCACTTTTTAAAGCCCGAGGAGGGTTTCTCCATTATGGAAAAAATCCTGGGCCTAAGGCCCAAAATGGCACGTGCACCTGAAAAGAAAAGGAAAAGTACTAAGAAACGTGTTTTGTTTGTTTTTTTTTAAAGAAAAGAAAGAAAGAAAGAAAAAACCGGCAGTACCGGTAAAGCATCGAGGAAGGCACACGTGACCACAAAAAAGAAGGAAAATTTTCTGCGGTGACAGGAACACGACCTGCTGGCTCTGCGGAAAATGAAGAACTGAAGAGAGGCAGTTGGGAAAGGCGGGAAGGCAGCACGCAGGCGCTGTGGGATGCTCTCAAAAGCTTTCTAATTGGACGTTGGGGAGCGTTCCCGCGCAGGCTCCGTCTGTACCGATACCCATATCTGATGACTACATTTCTGCTTGTTCCTGGAGATTGAAGCCGATCAATCTGTAATAAAGGAGTGATAAGGCTTAAAGTATTGAGCTTGGTGATGTCCAGGGTAAATTTAGTGTGAGAGGAAATTTTGAGAAGAATGCAACAGAGAGCAGAGGATAAATTAACTTGCTAGAAACACAGATGTGCAGCGTTTTTTTGATTCAGGAAAACTAACAGCAGTGCGTTTGGTAACAGTTTATTATTGAGAAGTCTAAGCGTTATAATGCTGCAGTAGCAGAAATCCCCTGAGGAAACCCTTTAAGGTGGTGAAACGCCGATATGGTGCCAGGTAGAAGCGTCAGGCACAACTTCAGCTAATCTGGATAAGCACAGAGTTAATCAAGATAAGCGATTTTTGAATTTAAAGAAGAGATAATATCAGTTTAAAGTAGTAGCTATAAATTATACTTGAGGTCGTTGATGCAACACTGGTACTTTGCAAAAGGTCATGTTTTGAAATTAGTACCATAAGTCTGAGACCTCCATTAGCTACACATATATTTGTGGAATGTTTGCGCTAAAAGATGTGACAACCATTAGGTGGTTTATAGCCTATTTGTAGAATAGAAGACTGTTTATAAAAATAACATGTCAGAAACACAGTTAAGACATAATGAGAGGTATTACCCAAAGTGTGGTAAGGTATTACAATCAATGCACATTGACTGCCAAAATTAACAGGCTGTTATTTGCACAACCTCTGCATTAACTGTTGGGAACATTCCCATCATCTCTCTATACCAGCGGTTCTCAATCTGTAGGTCACGACCCCCACGGGGGTCACCTCAGGATTTATCAGGGGTCACTTGACAAATCCCGGCAGGGGCAGCTCTATCATGAGGCGAAGTGAGGTGGCTGCCTCAGGCGGCAAAGTTTTGAAGGCAGCAAAGGCAGCAAAAAATACCCCCAAAACAGCCAACTCACTTCGCAATCAAAAGTTAAAAATAAAAAAAATTCAAATGCTCAAGTTGCTGCTGCTGCCGCCGAGTCTGCTTCTCAGCAGCGGCAGACTCACCTCTCCTTCCTACAGCAGCCGTGGCTCCTGCTTCTTGGAACCGCGGCGGTGCTAGCGAGATAAGCTTAAACGCAATGCCAACCAGTGCTGAGCCTTCCCGTGCAGCGTCCCGCGGGAAGGCTCCGCACTGGTTGGCTTTGTGTTTAAGCTGATCTCGCTAGCACAGCTGCAGTTCCAAGAAGCAGGAGCCACGGCTGCTATAGGAAGGAGAGGTGAGTCTGCCGCTGCCAAGAAGCGGACTCGGCAGCGGCAGCAACTTGAGCGTTTTTATTTCCCTGAGGGCCAGGACTGGAAGTGGGCTGATGGGGGTGTTTAGGACTGGTAATGGGCTATGGGGGGGGGGGTGTCTAGGACTGGAAATGGGCTGATGGGGGGGTTAGGACTGGCAGTGGGCTGATGGTTGGGTGTAGGACTGGAAATGGGCTGATGGGGAGTTGGGACTGGTAATGGGCTATGGGGGGTCGTCTAGGACTGGAAGTGGGCTGATGGGGGGGTTAGGACTGGAAGTGGGCTGATGGGGGATTGGGACTGGTAATGGGCTATGGGGAGGTTAGGGTTGGAAGTGGGCTGATGGGGGGGGGGGGGTTAGGACTGGTAATGGGCTATGGAGGGCCAGGACTGGAAATGGGCTGATGTGGGGCTAGGACTGGAAATGGGTTGATTGGGAGGGTGGCTAGGACTAGTAATGGGCTATCGGGGGTGGCTAGGACTGGAAATGGGCTGATGGGGGGGGAGTTAGAACTGGAAATGGGATGATTGGAAGGAGGGCTAGAACTGGAAATGGGCTGATGGGGGCTTAAGAATGGAAATAGGCTGATCGGGAAGGGGTTAGAACTGGAAATGGGCTGATGGGGGTTTAGAACTGGAAATGGGCTGATTAGGGGGGCTTGGACAGAAAATGGGCTGATTGGGGGGGCTAGGACTGGAAATGGACTTATTGGGGGGGTAGGACTGGTAATGGGTAGATGGGAGGCTAGCAATGGAAATGAGCTAGGACTGGTAATGGGCTGAATGGGGGGCTAAGACTAGAGTGGGCTGAAGGGGGATAGGACTGGAAATGGGCTAATGAGGGCGGGGTGGAGAGTGCTGCTGACCCTGGAAGAAAACTAGTGGCTAGGGCTACAAATGGGCTGATGCAGGAGGATGGTAGAATAGGGCTGGAAGGGAGCACATAATGAGAGGGTCTGTCAGGGGAAGGAGGGGGCACAAAGGGAGCTGACACTTGGGGATGGGAGTGGTAGGTGGTTGGGTAATGGGGAGGAGGCTGGAAGGGAGCTGACATGCAAATGGCACTGGAAGGGGGATGGACAGAGGGTAGGGCGAATGGAAGGGAGCTGACTGGGGGGGGTGGCACTGAGAGTGGACATGAGCCTATATCTGGGATGGTATTTGGACTAGAAGGGGCTGGACAGTGGGGAAGGAGGGGGACTGGAAGGGAATGGACACCAGTGGCAGTCATGGGAATGCAAGGTGGTTGACATGGAAGGTACAGGGAGGGAAGGACTGGAAAGGGGGCTGATACTGGGGAGGGTTACTGGAACTGGAAATGGGCTGATGGAAGGAAGTGAAGAAAAAAAAAAGAAGAGATAAGAAATGGTAGATGGACCATAGACCACAGAAAGAGAGCTAAGAAAAGACAGGAAAGCTGAAGCCTCAGATCGGGACCAGCATGATCAGAGAATAAAATGGTCAGACAACAAAGGTAGAAAAAAATAATTTTATTTAATTTTAGTTATTGGACTTTGTGCTATTTTTATATTTTACACAGTATTGGGGAACTGCATCTCTTATTTATCTGATATTGCACTGCATATGGACTCTGGCTTCTTGGGGGTTCAATTTAAATTTAGTCTACATATTTTTATTTTTACTTTAGATTGTGGTTACTAATTCTGTACTTGGTGAGGGTCAATGTTGCGAGTGTTTGAAGCACTTTTCAGTGACAAAAAGCAGCTGCTGAAAATTGCTTACTTGGTTGACATATTTGCAATATTGAACAAATTAAATTTATCACTGCAAGGACCAAACGCAACATGCCAAGATTTGTCTGAAAAGATCCAAGCGTTTCAAATGACACTTCGGCTTTGGCAGAAAAGGTTAGCTGAAAATAGAACGTACATGTTGCTCAACTTATCCGCTTTCTTTGAAGAAAACGAGATTGAACTTGACACAAGAAATGGAATTATAATTTCTGTCAAACAGCACTTAGAAATGCTGGAAGAAGAAATTTCAGCGTATTTTCTAAATTTACCTGGCACACCATTTGCACTTGCCAGAAGTCCATTCACAGTTAAAGTTGAGGATGTTCCTGAGATTGCACAAGAAGAGTTCATTGAACTCATTACCAGCGATGCAGCGAAAAATGATTTTTCTTCAATGTCAGTAATTTAAAATCTGGATCAAGTATTTTCAATTGTATCCTGGACTGTCTGAGATTGTGTTGCGTCTACTTCTTCCGTTTCCAACAATATATCTGTGTGAAACCGGCTTCTCAAGCTTGTTGCTTATCAAGAGTAAATATCGAAATAGATTTCCTGCAGAAGATGATCTTCGTTGTGCTCTCGTAAAGACTAAGCCGAGAATTTCACATCTGGCGAGAAGGAAGCAAGCACAACCTTCGCACTGATAGGCCTACTTTTCAGGTTTGACAACGCTAACATTTTTTGCCCTTCGTCAGTCTTTTTGAATAAAGCATACTAAAACCGTTGACTACAAAATCATAATAATTTCGAAATCAAATATTGTTACTTGTTATTGTGATCAATTATTGTGGTTTAAATAAGTAAATTTTATAAATAAAAACATATTGCAAAGGCCTATAATATACTAATAATTCAACAAATAATTACAGTGACAATGCATTAACGGTAAAGGAAGAGAGACGCATTCGATTTTATCATTGGCGGCCATCACAAGTTGACCAGTGGTAACAGGGGTCGTGGTACAAAAAAGGTTGAGAACCACTGCTCTATAAAATTAACATAGAAGAAATGTCTTTATCATACATTAAACTACATTGCAGTTAACGTGATGCATCGATTCAGATGGAATTAACTGCAACACATTAAATTTTAAGGTACAGTCTCCATCCATTTCTTACGAGGGAGTTAATATGAGAATTAGCATGCACTGTCAAGTCACTACACTGTTAATGTGCTGTAATTCCCCCAAGTAAAAAGGCCCCGATGAAATCTGAAGTGTTACATTCCTGGCCCATCAATCTCTTAAAAGAGAGAGGGGGAGGGGTACATCTGGCTTGAAGCAATTAGAACATAAGAACATAAGATATGCCATACTGGGTCAGACCAAGGTCCATCAAGCCCAGTATCCTGTTTCCAACAGTGGCCAATCTAGGTCATACGTACTGTGATGCAGCGGAGGCTGATGAGAGCCCTGATAGAAGAAAGAAACCTGTTTGTCAGCAAGGAAAAGATGTGCACAGAGTGCAATATTCACTGGGACCAGCTAGAGGGAGCAGGAGTGCAGTCAGGAAGACTGAAGGGCCACGCCTAGCTGGTCAGAAGCACATGGCAAACATTTCACAAGCCTCAAAGAGAGGAGTCCTTTAAAAGGAAGCACTGCCTCAAGTGAAAGAGAAAGGAGGAGGTCCGGCTCAGAAATGTTTCTTACGTACTGCTCTCATGGGAGAGAACACGAAAGCAATACGTGAGGGGTTTGTACTGAATGTGGAAATACAGGGCGTGAATGCAAAGGCACTTTTGGACTCTGGTGCTGACCAGACCATGATTTCCCAAAAATTATGGTCTGTGATCAGGGCAAGTCTGCACCAGATCAGCCAGAGGGAAAAGTTAAAATTAAGTGTATACACGGGGCTGCTACGTTTTATCCAATGTATAAATTGTGGATAAAGGGTTTAGGTATAGAAAAAGAGATGTCTGTTGCTGTAATACCTAGACTACCCCAGGAGTTAGTGCACGGCCGAGACTGGCCTCAGTTCAGAAGAAGTCTGAAAGAAGGGTTGTCCCCGCAGGGAACTCCAGTGTCCACTTGCATTCGCTCTGAGAGTAGAGCAGTTCCCAGTCCACTGGTGGAAAAAGTAAAGAAGACAAGGTTTCCACGGGAAGCTCTAGTTTCGACGCGCTCGCAAGCTCAGACCTCTGAAACTCCCCTCTTGTTCCCGAGATGCTACTTTGGAAGACCTTCCTTCTCATAAAGGTTTGATAAATGAGCCCGCAGTGAGGGAAAGGAAATCAAAGGGTGAGAAGCGGAAGGAAAGAAAGTGTCGCTCTCAGGGCAGAGCCGAGCTTGCAGCGGGAAAAGGAATGCCATAGGTACCCTCTGAATTGATGGAGAAATTTCCCTCCTTCAAAAACAAACAAAGAGCGGACCCTACTCTGACTCGAGCGTTTGAGCACGCTCAAGAGGAAAAAGATACCTTTCCTAGGTTTATCATGGAAGAGGATATATTGTACAGAGAAAGTAAGGACCTCCGAACAGGAAACATTCGGAAGCAACTAGTGGTCCCAACTACTTTCAAATCTCTTGTTCTACGTCTGGCACACGATCACCCAGTAGGGGGTCACAAGGGAGCACAAGGCACCCTTGATCAGATATTGGCTAGATTTTATTGGCCAGGAGTTTTTAGAGAAACCAGCCGATTCTGCGAGTCTTGTGCCTCTTGTCAAAGGGTTACTCTTGTGCACCCGCCGGAGGTACCTCTAATCCCAATGCCAGTAATTTCTGACCCAATAAGAAGACTCGCCATGGATATAGTGGGACCTCTTATAAAAACGCCAAGAGGATTTCAATATATACTGGTGATCATTGACCAGGCCACACGATTCCCATGGGCCGTACCCTTGAGGAATATTTCGGCGAAGTCCATTGCTACTGAATTGATCAAACTCTTTTGCGAAGTAGGATTCCCGCAAGAGGTATTGACGGACAGGGGCAGCAACTTTATGTCCAGGTACCTGGCACAGGTGTGGGACGCCTTCGGTATTCACCATCTCAAAACCGCGGCTTACCATCCCCAATGCAATGGGTTGGTTGAGCGCATGAATCAAAGCATAAAGCAGATGCTTAGACGCGCCTTGGATGGAGAAACAACCGAATGGGATACAATGCTACCCTTTATTTTGTATGCCTGTAGGGAGCGAACGCAGAGTTCCCTAGGTACCCTCGCGCCCTATGAGCTTATGTACGGACGAGCACCAAGGGGCATACTGGACGTCTTGCGAGAACAGTGGACAGAACCAGTGGGGGATGAAGTAGGAATACCCCAATTTCTGAAGAGTCTCAGAACTCGCCTTGAACGAACCTCTTGTTTCGCCGAAGAGAAACTGAGAGAAAGTCAGAAACGGCAAAAACAATATTATGACCGACGCACAAAACCAAGACAACTGAGTGTGGGGGAGAAGGTGATAGTCCTAGTGTCTGGTCCGTCTCCAAAATTTTAAGCTCAATGGAAGGGACCTTACAGGGTCATCAAACCCATCGGTCCAGCTTCATATCTAATCCAGGACAACAAGGGACACCACCAAGTCTATCATGTGAACCTACTCCGGCCGTGGCATGAACGGTTGGTTTTGCTAGTGTCTACAAAATGCATATCCAACCCTAAGACTGTGCAAGCAGATGACAGCAGACTAAAGCGTAAAGCGAGACAGCTGCAGTGTCGGACGAATGCGGTGTTGAAGATTACGTGCTGCGCGGAAGAGGCTTCCCCAGCCCATAATATTTTAAGAAGGGGGATGTGTGATGCAGCGGAGGCTGATGAGAGTCCTGATAGAAGAAAAAAACCTGTTTGTCAGCAAGGAAAAGATGTGCACAGAGTGCAATATTCACTGGGACCAGCTAGAGGGAGCAGGAGTGCAGTCAGGAAGACTGAAGGGCCACGCCTAGCTGGTCAGAAGCACATGACAAACATTTCACAAGCCTCAAAGAGAGGAGTCCTTTATAAGGAAGCACTGCCTCAAGTGAAAGAGAAAGGAGGAGGTCCGGCTCAGAAAGGGAAAGAGACAGAGACACAGAAAGAGCGAGGACTGGGGCAGAAGGAGAAAGAGAAAGCTGTTTGCTGGCAGAGGAGAAAGTCTTATACGGGTTGCAAGCAAGAAGCAAGTAGGAATCAGCCGGGAAGGAAAAGCCAGGCTGAGCAAGGAAGCCAGGATTTGGGCTGTTGCAAAAGCAGGCATTTTCCAGAAGAGCTGTTCCCACGGGTGAGAGAGGAACCCAACTCTCAGAGAAAAGCTTGGCACGAAGCTTCTGAAGGGAGGAAGCAAGCCCAAGGGAAAAACCATTCCTCATCGTGCTGCTGCAATAAGAGGTATGAGAATTATATTCCTACAAAGAAACCTTTGCCCTGTAAAAGTTCTTGTGAAGGAAGTGTGGAATCTCTAAGAGAAAGCCCAGTTAATACTAAGGGGACACGTGGCCAGCGCTCCAGGCTAGGCCCGAGGCACTGGAAAGTATTAAGGGAAATATACAAAGCTCCAGAATACAATATTCCAGAGACTGTTAACACAGAATTAGACATACCAATTCCTGAGCCGATGCAAGTGGAACTGGTGGAACAGTTGCCAGACCCAGAGGAGATGGATTGCTCTCTCTGCATTTCCCATAGCACAGAGTCTTTGGAGGACGTATGAATGGCTTGTGGTATCTGCAGAATGTCTATTATGTGCTGAGCAGAAGAATTGTACAAATGTGCTTTAAACTGGAAGCTATGTTTGTGCCCTGCTACAACTGTGAAGTTAACAGTTTTCCTTAAACCTTGTGTTTTCTTTTGTGCCTGAAGTTAAGGACATTATTTTCAGTTGTGACCAATTTATGACCCCATGCGTAAAGGGAATAAAAGCCTTTTTTCATCCCTACCACTCTGTTTTGATTGTTTGCTTTAAAGGATTGGAGTTTAAAACCACTAGACCAAGTTTCCTTGGTTCTTAAAATGGACTCTCCTATCTAATAATAATAATTTTTATGCCACTGTGTGACAGTACCTAGCAGTTTTCCCAAAAGACACAGGTTCCGCAATGCTTGTACTGGGTCAAGCATTGATATCCTGGGTCCCTTCTTAATAATGGTTTATGGACCTTTCCTCCAGGAACTTGTCCAAACCTTTTTTAAACCCAGCTACACTAGCAGCCTTTACTACATTCTCCGGTAACAAATTCCAGAGTTTGATTATACGTTGAGTGAAGAAATATATTTTCTTTTATTAGTTTTAAATAGTTTACCCTGTAGCTTCATTGCATGTCCCCTAGTCTTTCTATATTGAACAGCTCTGAGAACCTCCTCACCTGGAGGAGCACACTTTCTGATACAGCACAGTTACTTACCTGTAACAGGTGATCTCTGGGAACAGCAGGAATTAGTCCTCACATATGGGGTACGTCGGTACCGACGGAGCCCGTGCGGGAAAGCTCCCCAGCTTCTTAGAATAGAAGCTTTTGGGACCTCCCACTGCACATGCGCACTGCCTTCCCGCCTTCCTGAACAGCTCTCCTCAGTTTCGAGTTTATAGCTGAGTCAACAGAGAGAGGACAGGAAGATAGATAGATAAAAGATACAACTCCTAGGGGAGGTGGGTGGGTTGTGAGGACTAATTCCTGCTGTTCCCAGAGATCACCTGTTACAGGTAAGTAACTGTGCTATCTCCAGGAACAAGCAGGAATAAGTCCTCACATATGGGGACTCCCTAGCTTAGATGCATGGGATCCCCTGTAAAGGTTCGCCATCTTCGTATGGATCTCAGGCATCCATTCTGGGAAGGTGGGCAGGAGTTGTTTAGGAATGGAACAGGTGCTTGAGGACAGCCTGGCCAAACAAGGCATCCCGGCGGGAGTCCTTGTCCAAACAGTAATGGGCTGTGAAGGTATGAACCGAGGCCCAGGTAGCGGCTCGACAGATCTGATCTATGGAAACAGAGTGCAGATGAGCCATAGAAGTTGCCATGGCCCTCACATTGTGAGCAGTGACATGGCCTTCCAGAGAAATGTTTTTGCTCTGGTAAGCAAAAGAAATACACTGAGCAATCCAATTGGAAAGTGTACGCTTGGAGACTGGAAGTCCCAAATGGGAAGGATCAAAGGCCACAAAAAGTTGAGAAGACTTTCGATGTGGCTGAGTCCTATTAAGGTAAAAAGCGAGAGCTCTTTTACAATCCAGAGTATGAAGGTTCCTCTCTGCATTGGATGCATGAGGAGCTGGAAAAAAGACAGGTAGATATACCTCTTGATTAAGATGAAAAGGCGAGACCACTTTAGGCATAAAGTGGGGATTCGTCCTAAGGACCACCTTATCATGATGAAATCTTGTGTAAGGTGGATTAGCCACTAAAGCCTGCAGCTCACTGATGCGGCGAGCCGAAGTGACTGCAATGAGGAAGATGACCTTCCAGGAAAGAAATTTCAAGGAGGTGGAAAACATTGGCTCAAAAGGTGGCTTCATAAGTTGACCGAGCACTAGATTCAAATCCCATGCGACCGGGGGTGGTCTGATGGGAGGTTTAGTGAGAGTCAGGCCTCTCATGAATCTTGCAACAAGAGGATGAGAGGAGATAGGTTGTCCATTTATATGTTTCAAGGATGCTGCAATAGCACTTAAATGGACTCTTACCGAATTCGTCTTGAGGCCTGCATTGGATAGATGCAGGAGATAATCAAGAAGAGAATTCAAAGGAAGTGCCAGAGGGTCAAGACCCTGCTGAGCACACCAAATGGAAAAACGTTTCCATTTGAAAGCATAGGAACGCCTGGTAGAGGGTTTCCTAGAGGCAGAAAGGATATCTTTCACTGGTTGGGAAAGATGAAAGTCTTGAAGGCTTAAGCCTTCAGTAACCAAGCACTGAGGTGAAGGGATTTGGGGTTTGGGTGCCACAAAGTCCCCTCCTCCTGAGACAGGAGGTCTGGCGCAGCTCCCAGATCCAAGTAGGATCCCTGGGAGAGCTGTAGAAGTAGAGGGAACCACACTTGGCGTGGCCAGCGTGGAGCTATGAGGATCATAGTTCCATGATCCCTCTGGAGTTTGAACAGAGTCTTGGGAATCAAAGGAATGGGTGGAAAGGCATATAGGAATGCCTGATTCCAATTCAGGAGAAAGGCGTCCGTAGCCTGAGCTCCCTGACACGGAGTTCTGGAACAGAACCGGGGAAGTTTGGCATTCCACGGACTTGCAAAGAGGTCTATGTCCGGGGTCCCCCATTCCTGAAAGATTCGGTTTATTTGGTCCAAATGTAGGGACCATTCGTGTGGCAGCAGAACTCGACTGAGCCTGTCTGCCCGAGAGTTTTGAACTCCTGGGAGATACACTGCTAGCAGGTGAATCTGATGCTCTCTGGCGAAGGCCCATAGTCTTAGAGCTTCGTTGCAAAGCGACAGAGAGCCCGTCCCTCCTTGTTTGTTTATGTAAAACATGGCCACCTGATTGTCCGTCTGAACTAGGACAGTGAGGTTGGCTAGGAGGGAGTGGAAGACCTTGAGGGCAAGGTAAATTGCTCGCAGTTCCAGAAGATTGATATGAAGGGTGGTCTCCTGTAGAGACCAAGTGCCCTGAGTGGAGAGAGTTTGCAGATGGGCTCCCCACCCTGTTTGGGAGGCATCTGTTGTGAGGGTTGCTTGGGGTAGCAATGGTTGAAATGGAGCCCCCAACAACAGATTCTTGGTGGAAGTCCACCAGTGGAGGGACCAAAACAGACGATCGGAGGTTTGTATTTGGTCTGAGAGCGCTCCTGACGCCTGAGTCCACTGAGTGGCCAGGGTCCATTGAGCTGCTCTCATATGAAGACGAGCATAGGGCACCACATGCACTGTGGAGGCCATATGACCCAGTAGGCGTAGCATTTCCCTGGCTGTCAAGTGAGTGCTGGACTGAGCTTGGGAGGCCAAACTCAGGAGGCGCTGGCCTCGAACCTGTGGAAGGTAGGCCCTTGCAGTGATGGTGTCCAACTGGGCCCCTATGAATTCTAGAGATTGAGTAGGGATGAGTTGGGACTTGGGAAGGTTTACTACCAGTCCCAGATACTGCAAAAGGCTCCTTGTGTGGTCCAGGGAAATCTGGGCCTGTGACTGAGTTGGAGCTCGGATGAGCCAGTCGTCCAGATATGGGAAGACAAAGATTCCCATGCCTCTTAGAAATGCGGCTACGACTGCCATGCATTTTGTGAATACTCTTGGAGCAGAGGCTAGACCGAAGGGGAGTACTCTGTATTGGAAATGTTTTCCCTGAAACAGAAAGCGAAGATACTTTCTGTGGGATGGATGGATGAGTATATGTGTATACGCATCCTGTAGGTCTAGAGAACAAAGCCAGTCCTGACCCTGGAGGTAAGGAAGGAGAATGCCGAGAGACAGCATTTTGAATTTCTCCTTGAAGAGAAATTTGTTCAATTCTCTCAGATCTAGGATTGGTCTGAATCCCCCTGTCTTCTTTGGAATGAGAAAATAAGGGGAGTAGAAACCGGACCCTTGTTGAGGAAGAGGAACCTCTTCTATGGCCCCTTGGGCAAGAAGAGAGGAAACCTCTTGACCCAACAGGGTTAGGAGAGATGGGGGAGAATTGAATGGTCTCACCATATGATGGGGAGGAAGGCTGGAGAAATGAAGTTTGTAACCCTCTCGAATGATAGAGAGGGTCCATTGTTCTGTTGTGATTTGTTCCCATCTGGGAGCAAAGTGAACCAACCTTCCGGGTATGGTGAGAGGTTCTGGTTGTGTTAGAACCAGAAGTGGCAAGTTCCCTAGGAGCAAGTCAAAACCCCTGAGGGGTTGGAGCCTGCTGAGCTACAGTAGCTGCTGCAGGCTTAGCTCGTGCTTGTTTGGATTGCTGACGCTTAGCAGTATAGCGAGGTTGAGAAGACTGCTGGCCAGTATTTGAAGCAACTCTGGCCTTCTTATAGTAAGGCCTTTTAAAAGACTTTTTCTTAGTAGGAATTGAAGTGGACTTGGAAAGTCTTTCCAAGGTGGCATTTTCAGCATCCATCTGGGTGGCTTTGATTTGCCACTCTTCCCCAAATAAGTTCTCACCTGTACAGGGCAGATTCCGTAAGCCATCTAGAACCCAAGGTTCCAGATCAGAGGCCTGGAGCCAAGCAAGACGTCAGGCTGCAATAGCAATGCCCGAAGCCCTACTGGCTCCCTCAAAGGAATCATATGCTGCCCTATTAGAGAACTTAGAAACCTCTAAGAGTTGTTTCACTAGGGAAAGGAATCCCTGCTTTTTATCCTCAGGGATAAAGGGGGCAAAATGCCGCACCTTTTTGGCAAGTTCCTCCAGGAACATGCCCATATAGAGACTGTAGGAATTAATCCTGGCTATAAGCATACTAGCCTGGAAAATTTTCCTACCAAAAGAGTCCAAAGTCTTACATTCCCGTCCTGGAGGGGTGGAAGAGTGCCTTTTGGTACTCCTAATCTTCTTCATTGCAGACTTCACCACAATAGAGTGGTGGGGCAATTGAGTCTTTTGGAAACCAGGAGAAGGAGGGACCCTATACATGGTGTCCAACCTACGGGAATAAGGAGACAAAGTCAAAGGATTTTCCCAGAAATCCATCAGTTGTTCTTGAAGGATTTCATGGATAGGCAGGGTAACTGCCTCCTTAGGGGCCTTTGAGTATCCCAAAATATCCAGTTTTTTGGATCTGGGTTCCTTTTCAGAGGATGTGGTAATAGAAAGGGCTGTAGCCATATCTAAAACAAAGTCCTGGAAGGACAAATCCTCTGGAGGGGACATTCTCCTTTTAGGAGAAGAGGGCTCCTCAGGTAAGTTGAGTGAAAACTCAGCAGAATCATCAGAGGAGTGAAAATCCTCAGAGGAATCGGTGCTTTCCTCTAACGCACGATACGCGTACCGATCGGTATCGATATCGGGCGTATCGGGTATGGAACCGGTATGGAGCGAAAGCCCATACGGTACCGACTTGCGTTTAGAGGTGGACGGCCTCGATACCGGCATGGCGGACGATACCGGTATCGGGCCCGGAACCGCTGAAAGCGGAACCGATGGCGTTGCAGCTTTAATGAAAGCCATGACGGCCTGCTGCATGGACTGTACAGTATCGCCCATGGACGCCATAGCTGCCTGGATGTCGGTACCGGAGTGACCCGGTACCCCAGAGCAGGCTAACAGGTGATCTGTCGAGGCCGTAGCATCGATATCAACCTGAGACCCCTGAATTGGCGTTTTTGGAAGTTGGACTTCCCGCCGGGGTTGTTTGGCTGGGGCAGGGTCCTCAAGTTCTAAGCTAAGAGCCTCTCGATGCTTTGAAGGAGATTTGCTCTTTGAGGACTTGCCCACAGAAGGTTTGGTTACCTGAGATCCATCCGGAGAAGAAGACCTGGATGACTGTGATGCTGTATTCTCTGAAGCAAACAGCACATGGAATTTGTTGGCCCGGTTCTGCAGCCCACGTTTAGACATGTGGGAGCAAGATGGGCAGTCCGGTATGGAATGGTCAGGCCCCAAACATTTCAGACACCAGTCATGGGTGTCTGTGACTGAAATAACAGCATTACATTTGGTACACTTCTTAAATCCAGGGGCTGGCTTCTCCATGAGGAGAAATTGAGTAGGCCGAGAGGCCTCTCTGAAGTGACCAAAAGCTAAAAAATAAGAAAAAAGAATTATAATTTTTTAAAGAAAGAAAGAAAAGACCGGCGATACCGGTATCGGTATGGGGAAGGCAGGTACGCGGTCTAAAGAAACAAATAAAATAACAATTTCTTCAGCGGTGACAGGAACACGACCTGCTGGCTCCGCGGAAAAAGAGAAACTGAGGAGAGCTGTTCAGGAAGGCGGGAAGGCAGTGCGCATGTGCAGTGGGAGGTCCCAAAAGCTTCTATTCTAAGAAGCTGGGGAGCTTTCCCGCACGGGCTCCGTCGGTACCGACGTACCCCATATGTGAGGACTTATTCCTGCTTGTTCCTGGAGATCTACTCTACCAGGGGATCAAACCGAAGAAAAAAACTGTTGCCTTGTGAGCCTGCTCAAACACGAAAACTGTTCCAGGTCTACAACTACTCAACTTTTCTATAGCGCTACAAGGCATACACAACATTGCACTGTTTGCTCCAGCAGTTGCAGATCCATCTCTACCAGCAGAATCCGTCCAAAGACTGTTGCCCTGGGAGCTCAATCAGGATCCTCCTCCAGTAGAAGACAGTCCAGAGACTATAATCCTGGACACCTAGCAAACATGTTGCACCAGTCTTTATGTCTCAGCCATCTGTTCAAAACTGAGAAATACCGGAAGGCATTACCAACCCCCTATGAAGATGTGTAAATTAGACTTACCTGCTAATTGTTGTTCCTTACGGAACTCCAGTCTAGTCCCGGACCTCTGGATTGTGCACCTCTCACAGCAGCTTGGAGGCTGAGAAACGTCATCATTTTATGATGACAGTGGTATATCCTCCCAGGAACCGCCTCCTCATCTCAGTAACCTATTGACAAAGCAGACTCTTCGGAGCAACAATTAAGTAGCAACTTCCTTAACCATGGAATTAACCATAACTAAACTGAGAACGAACCAGAAAAAGGAAACATATCGAGGTCTATCCCTCTGCCTTTTTTTTTTTTTATATATATATGGGGAATCAAGATAAGAAAATTATTTTTCCATACCCCTATGTCGAAACTCTTACCTGTTACTCCGCTTTGCTTCAGACTTACTAGCTCATCTAACCTGGGCGGGATACGGGACTAGACTGGAGTTCCGTAAGGAACAACAATTAGCAGGTAAGTCTAATTTACTCTTCTTCCTTAACATCCCTCCAGTCTAGTCCCGGACCTCTGGGTAAGTAACAGAGCAGTGAAGAAAATTCATGGGGAGGGTCCCGCTAGGCCAGCCTGAAGCACTGCTGACCCAAAACAGGTATCCCTTTCCGTCTGAACATCCAACCGGTAATGCTTAACAAAGGAATTTAGTGACGACCAAGTGGCCGCTTTACAAATCTCCACCGTCGGTACCAAGCGAAATTCTGCCCACGATACTGCTTGTGCCCTTGTCAAATGAGCTTTCAATCCTTCCGGTACCTTTTTGCCTTTTAAAATATATGCCAACTCGATAGCTTCCTTCAGCCACCTGGCTATAGAGGCCTTCGAGGCTGCGTGCCCCTTCCTAGGACTGCCAAAGAGGATGAAGAACCTATCAAAAATGCAATGTGTGCCTTCGAGTCAGTCCTGACTCCAAAAATCCGCCGTCCTACGGATGTACATCTTCAACGCTCACTGAACGTCAAGACAATGTAACCTAGCTTCAGCAGACTGCGCGGATCCTTCTCGAAACACTGGCAAGGAGATCACCTGATTGAGGTGAAACGCTGACACCACCTTTGGTAAAAAGGAAGGAACTGGTCTCAAAACTACCTTAGACTCATAGAAGGATAAAAAAGGTTTTCTACAGGATGAAGCCTGCAATTCGGAAATTCTTCAAGCCGAGCATATAGCTACCAGGAACACTACCTTCAGTGTAAGATCTTTTAAGGATGCCCCTGACAATGGTTCAAATGGATCATCTCCGAGCACCTCCAATACTAAAGGAAGACTCCATTTAGGTACCATCTGCCTATATGGTGGACGAATGAGTGAAACCGTTCGTAGGAAGCGCCTGACATCTGGGTGACTGCCTATATTCGCACCTCCTATCTTTCCCCTATAACAGGATAACGCAGCGACATGCACCCTTAAGGACGCCGCTGACAAACCTTTTTCCAGGCCATCCTGCAAGAACGCTACGACCTGTGGCATCGACACTCGCAACGGTTCCACATGATGATCCCCACACCATGCTTCAAACACTCGCCAGATCCGAATGTATGCCAAGGAAGTAGTCCTTTTCCTAGACTTCAACAAAGTAGCTACTATGGTTGTAGAGTAGCCTCTCGCCCTTAACCTTGCCCTTTCAAGAGCCAAGCCGTAAGCGAGAACCAATCCACCTGAGGCATGCGCAGCGGCCCCTGCACAAGGAGATCTGCTCGTTGAGGAAGGCGCCAGGGCCTTGCCACCAGGAGCCTCATCAGATCTGCATACCAAGGTCTTCTTGGCCAATCTGGAGCTTTCAAGATCACCTGCCCTCTGTGTTGCTCGATGCGTTGTATCACTCTTCCTATTAACACCCAAGGAGGAAAGACGTATAGAAGCTGCTCCGCTGGCCACTGCTGCAGCAGAGCATCCAGGCCTTCCGACATCCTCTCTCTTCTTCTGTTGAAGAAGCGATTGACCTTCGCCGACTGGAACGTGGCCATGAAATCCATCACTGGAGTTCCCCAACGGTCTACTAACAGGTCGAAGATGTCCGGATGAAGGACCCACTCCACTGGGTCTACTTTCACTCGACTGAGAAAGTCGGCTTCCACGTTGTCGACTCCCGCTACATGTGCTGCTGACAGAGCCTGAAGACTCACCTCGGCCCATTCGAACAACAGCTCCGCTTCGGCGTCCATGGGAATACTGCTGGTACCACCCTGTCGATTGATATAGGCCACGGCGGTGGCATTGTCGGGAAAAGGGTGAAAGGCTATCAATGAGAGTCTTACCGCTCTCAGCTCTAACCTCTGGATCGACCAGGCCTTCTCCTGTGCAGTCGACTAGCCTTGGGCGAACCTCCCCTGAAAATGAGCTCCCCATACGAAGAGGCTTGCGTCCGTCGTTAAGGGGATCCAGCACGGCGTCTCCAACAGCGTTCCCATGCTGAGAAAGTCCGACGCCAACCACCAACGTAGGGCTTGCCGCATCTCCGATAGCCAAGGTAGCCTTTGGGACAAGGAATCGTTCTGATGAGACCATCACCTAAGTAATGCTCTCTGCAATGGTCGCATGTGCGCTCTCGCCCATGGAACCATCTCGATTGCCGCTGCCATTGTTCCAAGCACTTGCAGATAATTCCATGCCGTGGGCATGGTTCTGTCCAGAAACTGTTTCAGGAGAGCCTTTAATCCGTCTGCTCGGTGGCCCGGTAGAAAGACCCTCCCCGCTTCTGTATCGAACTGAGCTCCCAAGTACTCCAGTCTTTGAGACGGAACCAGATTGCTTTTTGCCATATTGATCACCCAACCAAGACTTTGCAGAAAGGTCACCACCCTTGCCATAGCAGACTCGCTTTCGCTTCTGGACTTCACTCGAATCAACCAATCGTCGAGATACGGATAGACGAGAACTCCCTCCCTTCTCAATGCCGCCGCTACCACTACCATTATCTTGGTAAAGGACCTGGGGGTCATAGCCAGCCCGAATGGCAACGCTCGGAATTGGAAGTGTGCTATGGGCACCGCAAACCTGAGGAATCTCTGATGTGCCCGTTGAATTGGAATGTGGAGGTACGCCTCCGACAGATCTAGGGAAGTAAGAAACTCCCTCTTTCTTACTGCCACTATCACTGACTTGAAATTTACCCCTTTGAGGTCAAATATGGGCCGAAAGGAGCCCTCCTTTTTTGGAACTACGAAGTAAATAGAGTACCGACCGGAACCGCATTCCTCTGGAGGGACCAGCACTATTGCTCTGAGGGCGAGAAGTCTCTCGATTGTCTCTCGGACCACGCTGCGCTTGAGCAGCAACTTGCACGGGGATCTTACAAAAAATTCCCTTACTGGATGCAGAAACTCCAACGCATATCCTTCTTGAATGACTTCCAACACCCATTGGTCGGATGTAATCTTGGCCCAGGCAGGGTAAAAATCCCATAGCTGACCTCCTATGGGAATCAAGTCTGCCTGGGTCCTCCTGATCTCATTGCGGCTTTCGGAAATTTGTGGAAGAGGTAGCGGCCCCAAACCCCCTTCCCGATCCTCGAAAGCCATGAAACCCCTGACTTCTGGCAGGGAACTTTCCTCGTTGTGCTTGACCAAACAGTGGGTACCGGAATCGTCTAAACTCCCTCTGCGGTCCCTTGAAACCGATAGCAGAGCGTCCTGGCTTCTGTTTGTCTTCTGGCAGATAGCCCCCTTTGGACTCCCCAAGATCCTTTACCAGTTTTTCTAACTCTTCTCCAAAGAGCAACTTTCTGCGGAAGGAAAGCTTGCTTAGCCTAGATTTAGAGGACCCATCTGTCGCCCAGTTGCGCAGCCAGAGAGAACGACGAGCCGCAACCACTGACGCCATACTTTTCGACAAACCCCGAATGAGATCATAATGGACATCTGCTAAGTAAGCTGCACCCGACTCAAGCCTTGCCACTTCTGCCTCCATGTCTGCCCCTGGTCCCCCTTGCACTCGCTGAGACCAACGCAGACAGGCTCGAGCGACCCAAGCTCCACAAATAGCCACTTGCACGGACAACGCATTGACGTCAAAGACCTGACGCAACAAGGTATCGAGCTTTCTGTCCTGGGTATCCTTGAGCGCAGTACTACCTTCCACCGAATGGTAGTCTTCTTTGTCACTGCAGACACAGCCACATCGACCTTTGGAGGCTTAAATAACTTGCAATCTTGGTCCGCTAAGGGGTAAAATCTACTCATTACTCTGGCCCCTTTTAGCGCCACCTCTGGCATGTCCCATTCTTCCTGAATCATTTCCCTAAAAAATCTATGAACTGGGAAGGCTCTCTGTGTCTTCCTAAAAACCTGCAGCAAGGGATCCTCTAATGAAACATCCTCCGCCGGGCCTGGCGAAGGCATATTGAGCGCCTTAAGAGTATCCGAAATGAGTGCGGGCAACTCGAACGACTCTCACCTGATCTTTATCTTTATCTTTATTCACATTTGATAAACCGCTATTGTAAATAACATTAAGCGGTGTACAATAAAAAGGAAGGATTTCACACTGCAAACCAAGAAAAAGGAACGCCAATAATAAAATAGGAAAGAAAGAGGCAGGACAGAGCAGTAACATCACATTAAATACCAAATCATAGGACAAACATAGCCCAACCGAGCAACAGAGACAAACGAACAGGGGACGGACAAGTGACAGCCTAGAAAAAGACAAAGACAAACAAGGCAATCAGGGAGGGGCCTCTGGGGGGAGGTCGTATGCTTTCTGAAATAGGTGAGTCTTAAGTAGGGACTTGAACTGAGGATAGGAAGATTCTAACCGGAGGGGAGTGGGTAGCATGTTCCATAGGAGGGGTCCAAAAAAGAAAAAAGCAGAATGGCGGGTCTGTTCTAAATGGGCCTGGGAAGGTGAGGGAAGAGAAAGGCGATTGGCATGGATTGAACGGAGTTGACGGTGAGGTGAATGTAACGAAATGCAGTCTGCTAAGTAAAGAGGATTGCCAGTATAAATGGCTCGATGGATCAAGATCAGAAATTTGTAGTGAAAGCGAAAGCGCAGAGGTAGCCAATGTAACCGGATGAGGATGGGAGTAATGTGATCAAAGCGACTAGAAAATGTGACAAGGCGCGCCGCCGTATTCTGAATCCGTTGCACTCTTTGGAGCTGATAATTGGGGAGGTTAGCCAGGAAAACGTTACAGTAGCCCAGCCGACTAATAACCAGTGCAAGTACAAGGGTAATTAGTGAACTAGGGGGTAACACAGAGCGAACGGCCCGAATTTGTCGCAAGGCGGCAAAGGAACGACGGGAGATTGTTGTGATATGCTCTTGAAAGGAAAGGGATGGATCCAGAAGAACACCCAAATATCGGAAAGAAGATGTTAGAGGGATAGCTGTTGAACCGATGGAGGGAACTAGGGTAGGGCATGCACCACTCAGTGATACCCACATTGCTGAAGACTTTGAAGGATTGAGGTGGAGGAAATTCTCCGAGATCCAGGAAGCAACGTGAGTAAGGCAAAGATTAAGCTGGGAAATATCTGGCGATAGTGGTGAAGTGTGGAAAAGAAGAACAATATCATCTGCATAAATGTACGAGGAAACGGGATACTGCTGCATAATCAATGGTAGTGGAGAGAGAAAAATATTAAATAGCAAGGGAGAGAGAACGGAACCCTGTGGGACGCCACAAGTGAGAGGAAGAACAGTGGAGGACTGCCCATTGACGTGTACAGAAAAGGAATGGGTGGAGAGGAAAGAGCGGAAACAGTGCCAGACAACGCCGCCAAGACCGATGTCTGATAATCGTGACAGGAGGGTACTATGGTCAATGAGGTCGAAGGCTGCCGACAGGTCAAGGGACACCAGGAGGGTAACATCGCCGCGGTCGTGAGCGATATGCAACTCATTCAGTAGAGCAAGCCTGATCCTCTCTGTCTGTGATCTCGCCTTCTTCCAACTCCTCGTCCAACTCCAACTCCGGGTCTCCCTCATCCGATTGAAAACTCTCTGAGTCCAACGAATGTTCCTTCTGCTCCTTTTCCAATCTGGCTTTCTTTGCCTGCTGTTCCGATCTCCCCGCATTCAAAGGGGTTCCTGGCCTCTTTTCCCCCCGGGAAACTCCAAAAGAAGTCACCTCCTGCTCCTGCCTGGGATGTCCCAAGGTTTGCTGCAGCAGCAGCACCACAAAATTTGGGGAAAAAATGGCTGCGAGACTCCCTGGCAACACCATTTGCGCAGAAAGAAGGTCTGGGGCCGAAGACAGACCGGCTACGGGTTCCTTTAATGGGGGAGATAAGGAAGTGGGATGTTGTGAGCTGACGGGGTCCTTCTGTCCCTCAGATGCTCCTCCCAAGCTGTGCTCCATGGCAGCAGGCTCCTGTGTGCACCGCCTGCAAACCCCTGTTTCTGCCACAATGCCCCTCTTAGAACTGCAGACCAAACAATGCGGTCTAGACAACATACATCCTTACAGAGGCTGTGGAGTTCCTTAACACGTGGAGAAACCCTTTTCCTTTTTTTTTTTAAACAATAAAGCAATCAAACAATAAAAACAACAAAAAACAATATCTCTTAACCTGAAAAAACATCAAATTTCTACCGAAAGTGAGGCTTCCCGCGCAGAGCCGAAGCCTCCACAGGGCCTGCTGAGCCATTGGCGTTTCCCGCGCGAACGTCACGCGATTAGGCCCCTGCTCTGAGGAAAGACACTGCCTCCGTACCACTATGTGGCCCAGACGGCTTTATCTTTGTCTTTTAATCCCCTCCGTTCCTCCAACGTTACCAGCTACCTCACCGGGAACCGGAGAGGCTGAGGGAATCAAAAAAAAAAAAAAAAAACCAATGCTGTCCTTTCCCGTGCTCCGTCGAAACTGCTGTTCTGCTCTAGCAACGAACAGTTGCAAGAGCGCCGGGAGCGGGCACGGCTGAATAAGAAAGAGAGAGCGGCGCTGCATTTCTCCCTCTGCGGCTGCCTCTCCGACCTCCTGAACGAAGCTGCTAACAGCGTCGGGGCAGAGGAAAGGCAGGGCCCACCGTCCCCGCCCGGTGCCCCAGCCGTCTGCAGATCTTCGCAGCATAAGCAGGCAAGTCTTCTGCAATCGCTGACTGACGGCTCTGCAAGAGTTCCCCCCCCCCCCCCCGGCCGAACCCCACACCTGAAACCGAAGTAGCCCTGGAGATCCAAGCAACTCATTCTGACCCAAGGGCTGGGGGGGGGGGGGGGAAGAGAGGAGGATGAAGAAGAATAAAGCAGGAGGAAAGACCTCAATACTTGCCCCCCCCCCCCCCCCCCCGCAAAGAAAACTGTACCTTTAGCAATCACTAACTACTAACTCTCCTTAATTGTCTCTCAGTGGAGCCCGGACCCCCAGCTCCTCCAACCTCCAGCTGCTTGGAGACTGAGTTAACTGAGATGAGGAGGCAGTTCCTGGGAGGATATACCACTGTCATCACAAAAGGATGACGCTTCTCAGTCTCCAAGCTGCTATGAAAGGTGCGCAACCCAGAGGTCCGGGACTAGACTGGAGGGACGTTATGGAACAGCTAAGTTAGCACTTATCTTTTTTCCTTTTCCCCTTTTGTCTCCCATTTGCAGGCAGGGGAACATAACCCATTTGTCTGGACTGGCATCGCACAGACAAAGAAATATGGCTTAGGAAATATGGAAAAAACGGTGAAAAAATACACACACATCCCTTATTCCTTACACTTCTCCCAACCATGCTAATATGACTTTGCCCACTGCATTATGGAATGATTTTCAGGAAATGTCCTAGTGAAAATCATCTGTTTATGCCATGGTGACAAATCTGGACCAAGCTGCAAATTAACTCAAACGGGAAGTTGTTTGCCCAAGCACCCAAAAATAAACACGCGTAATTTTGCCAGATTAACATGAAAAATACTGGAATATCTATCTAATCAGTCTCTGAAAATAAAATAATTTGCTAATAAACAAACATGGTTTCATTGCTGATCTACTTATCTAAGAGGACTAACACAACTATCACACGTCTTATCACCAATAACATAATATTCCTGTGCACTATTCTATGTGTTCTGATTGCATGACTTATTCTTGCTGTCCTCCCGTTCTCTGCTGGCGCTCTCCATTATAACCACTAGTATCCTGCAATTTGCCCATGTAATCAACCTTTGACAACAGCACGTGACCACCTCCTGAAAGCTGAATCCCTCCCAAAGCGGCAGTATATAAGCTTCATTATTGTGGCATTTTGCGCTGCAGGTGCATGCCCAAGGAGAACAATGCGCTCCTTATGGTGACTCTGTGGGCGGCCCGATGACTTTTCAGCCCAGATCTTACTTGTCTATGATTTCTTGGGCATTTGTCTTCAGTCCACTTTTTTCATCCATGGTTTTTATCCCAGTGCTCACAAAGAGTAGTTACTCACCTGTAACAGGTGTTCTCCAGGAGCAGTAGCATTTCCCGAGCTTTCCATGAAAGCCTTTGGGAATGCTGGCACGTATGCGCGGTTCCCTTCCCGCCTAAAGGTGCCATCTTACCTCAGTCAAATGACATAGCTAAGAACAGCACACAAAAATTGAAAAATGAACTATGTACAACTGCAACTCCAAGGGGAAGAGGGAGGGTAGTGAGGACTGATTCCTGCTGCTCCTGGAGAACACCTGTTACAGGTGAGTAACTACTCTTTCTCCAGGACCAAGCAGGAAGTCAGTTCTCACTTATGGGTGACTCCCCAGCTCTGGGCTACCAGGAACCCAGGCTGAACAAGAGAACTCCCTCTAGTCTCAGCAACACAGAAAAGGCTTTTCAAGAACACAACCTCCACAGGTAGCCCAACCAGAGGGCAGGAGTTGCCTAGACCTCAAAGAGATTCCTGAGTACTGCTTGGCCAAAAGCACTGTCCCTACGGGACTCCCTCTCCAGACAGTAGTGGGCTGCAAAAGTCTGGCTTGAAGACCAAGTAGCAGCCCTGCAGATGTCTTGCAATGAAACAGAGCAGAGATGAGCCACTGATGCAGCCATTGTCCTCACACGGTGGGCCGTGACCCTACCCTGCAAAGGAAGGTCAGCCGCCTTGTAAACCCAGGTGATACAGTCAGCCACCCAGATGGACAAGGTACGCTTGGACACAGGCCTCCCCAAGTTATTGGGGTCAAAAGAAAGGAAGAGCTGAGAAGCCTTCCTGTGACCTTGCGTACGTTCAAGGTAGAAGGATAAGGCCCGCCTACAGTCCAAGGTATAGAGAACTGTTTCAGCCTGACTTGCATGAGGCCTAGTGAAGAAAGTAGGAAGAACCACCTCCTGATTGAGGTGGAAAGAGGAGACAACCTTAGGAAGGAACTTAGGGTGAGTCCTGAGGACTACCCTGTTTTTATAGAACCTGGTGTAAGGTCTATCACAGACCAAGGCCTGAAGCTCACTCATTCTCCTAGCCGAAGTAAAGGCGATCAGAAAGAGAGTCTTCCATGAGAGGAAACGTAGAGGGCAAGTAGCCATAGGCTCAAAAGGTGGTCGAGTCAGCTGCTGCAAGACCACATTCAGCTCCCACTCAGGAGCAGGAGGACGTATGGGAGGTTTGAGCAGTAACAAACCTCTGAGAAACCTGGACACCAAAGGGTGCACAGACAAAGAATGGCCCTCTACTAAGGAGTGGTGAGCTGCCAAAGCAGAGAGGTGGACCCGAACAGAGTTGGACTTGAGACCTTGATTGGACAAGTGCAGCAGGTACTTAAGTACTACAGACACAGCACAGGAGAAAGGATCCTCTGCACGTAACTGACACCACACAGAAAATCTCTTCCACTTGAGAGCATAGGTTTTCCTTGTGGACTGTTTCCTAGAAGCTAGGAGAACCTCCTCAACTTCTTTAGGCAGGCCCCAGGGAGCCAACACTACCCTTGCAGCCTCCATGCCATCAGATGGAGGGATTAGAGATTGGGATGCAGTAGAGAGCCCTGATTCTGAGAGAGAAGGTCGGGCTGCAATCCCAGAGGCAGAGGGAGATCCACAGCCAGTTGAAGCAGGAGGGGGAACCAAGGCTGCCTGGGCCACCTGGGAGCCACCAGGAGGACTGAGGCCCTGTCTTGGAGAATTTTGAACAGTGTCCGGGCCACCAGGGGGGTGGGAGGAAACATATAGAGTAGGCGCTGAGTCCAGGGAATCAGAAAAGCATCTGCTGCTACCCTCAGAGGATGCGGTTGCCTGGAGCAGAACCGTGGCAGCTGCTTGTTTAGAGGGCTGGCAAACAGGTCTATGGAGGGAAGACCCCACTCCAAGAAAATCTTTTGAACCACTAAAGGATGTAGCTGCCACTCGTGTGGTTGCAGAATCCTGCTCAATTTGTCGGCCAGGAAATTCTCCTGGCCTGGAATGCAGACTGCCTTGAGGAGCATGTTGTGTCTCAGGGCAAAGGAACAGAGGACTTGTGCTTCCTGACAAAGGGGTTGGGAACCAGTCCCTCCTTGCTTGTTCACATAGAACATGGCTACCTGGTTGTCTGTTTGGATCAAGACAGACTGATGGGCCAGGGAAGCAGTAAAGGCCTTGAGGGCCAAGCGGATAGCTCTGAGCTCTAGGAGATTGATCTGCTGGGACGCCTCCCAAGGAGACCACAGACCCTGGGTGCACTTGTCTAGGCAGTGTGCTCCCCAACCCAACAGAGAGGCATCGGTGGTCAGCACCACTGTATGAGGAGGTATCTGAAAGGGCACCCCCACCAGCAGATTAGGGGAGTGTAACCACCAGTTGAGGGAGGTCATAAAACAGGGGGACACTCTGATCCTGTCTCTGAGGCTGCCCGAGGCCTGTGACCACTGAGTCCGAAGGCACCACTGGGCAGGCCTCATATTGAGCCTGGCATTGGGGGTCACCTGAACTGTGGACGCCATGTGACCTAGAAGCCTGAGACAGAGTCTGGCGGAGACCAGGGACCTGTGCAGAAACTTGCTTGCAAGGTCCATGAGCCTTTGTGCTCGGTCCACTGGTAAGAATGCTCTTGCCAGCTGAGAATCCAACCTTGCCCCTATGAATTCCAAGTTCTAGGAGGGGAGCAAAGTGGACTTTGCGAAGTTGATGACAAAGCCCACCTTTTGGAGCAGGTCTATGGTTCTGTTGGTGGCCTGCTGGACCTCGAGAGACGTCTGGCCTCTGATGAGCCAGTCGTCCAGGTAGGGAAAGACAAAGATGCCCTGATTTCTCAGGTAGGCTGCTACCACTGCCAGGCACTTGGTGAAGACTCTGGGAGCGGAAATCAGCCCAAAAGGCAGTACCCTGTACTGATAGTGGTTTCCTCCCACAATGAACCTGAGGTACATTCTGTGGTCTGGATGAATGAGGATGTGAGTGTAAGCATCTTTTAGATCTAAAGAGCATAGCCAATCTCCCTGCTGGAGGTAGGGCAGAGGAGTTCCAAGAGTAACCATCTTGAACTTTTCTTTCACAAGAAACTTGTTTAGGTTTCTGAGATCCAAAATGGGTCGAAGACCACCGGTTCTCTTTGGCAGCAGGAAATACCTGGAGTAAAAACCGTGACCTTGGAAGTGGGGAGGCACAGGCTCCACCGCCTTGTCCAGCAACAGACCCCTGAGCTCCTGGAGGAGAAGGGCTGTATGCAGGGGAGGCCTGGAAGGCTCCCCTGGAAAGTGTGGCGGAGGTAGTTGGTGAAAATGCAGGGCACAGCCTCGATGGACTATGTCCAGCACCCAACTGTCCACAGTATCCCAATGCTCAAAGATATGAGAATAAGATGCGTCTGGCAACGACACAGAAATTTCAAAGAGATATTTAGTCCTACCAAGTTACGTTCTTTAGAACATAACCCGTTGAATCAACTGAAGGGCCATTTTCGATGTGGATCATGGCAGATGTGTGAAGTCACTAAAGAAACCACTACATTAGAGTATCATGGCAGAATTTACCAGTTACGTCATTCTACAAATTGTAGTACATCATATGTAGTCTATGCTATAGAATGCCCCTGTGGGCTACTATATATCGGGAAAACATCACGGCAGTTTAAAATCCGATTAGCGGAACATCGCAGCAGGTTAAAATGCCGCACGCTGACTGCCACGATGGTTGAACACTGTCTACAGGAATGACATAGGTTTGAAGATCTAAAATGTTTTTGCATTGATTACTGTTTATCAAGATTTGAAGGGAGATCACGGGATCAAGCATTAATAGTGAAGGAGCAAAGATAAAGCACAGTTACTTACCTGTAACAGGTGATCTCTGGGAACAGCAGGAATTAGTCCTCACATATGGGTACGTCGGAATCGACGGAGCCTGCGCGGGAAAGCTCCCCAGCTTCTTAGAATAGAAGCTTTTGGGACCTCCCACTGCACATGCGCACTGCCTTCCCGCCTTCCTGAACAGCTCTCCTCAGTTTCGAGTTTATAGCTGAGTCAACAGAGAGAGGACAGGAAGATAGATAGATAAAAGATACAACTCCTAGGGGAGGTGGGTGGGTTGTGAGGACTAATTCCTGCTGTTCCCAGAGATCACCTGTTACAGGTAAGTAACTGTGCTATCTCCAGGAACAAGCAGGAATAAGTCCTCACATATGGGGACTCCCTAGTTTAGATGCATGGGATCCCCTGTAAAGGTTCGCCATCTTCGTATGGATCTCAGGCATCCATTCTGGGAAGGTGGGCAGGAGTTGTTTAGGAATGGAACAGGTGCTTGAGGACAGCCTGGCCAAACAAGGCATCCCGGCGGGAGTCCTTGTCCAAACAGTAATGGGCTGTGAAGGTATGAACCGAGGCCCAGGTAGCGGCTCGACAGATCTGATCTATGGAAACAGAGTGCAGATGAGCCATAGAAGTTGCCATGGCCCTCACATTGTGAGCAGTGACATGGCCTTCCAGAGAAATGTTTTTGCTCTGGTAAGCAAAAGAAATACACTGAGCAATCCAATTGGAAAGTGTACGCTTGGAGACTGGAAGTCCCAAATGGGAAGGATCAAAGGCCACAAAAAGTTGAGAAGACTTTCGATGTGGCTGAGTCCTATTAAGGTAAAAAGCGAGAGCTCTTTTACAATCCAGAGTATGAAGGTTCCTCTCTGCATTGGATGCATGAGGAGCTGGAAAAAAGACAGGTAGATATACCTCTTGATTAAGATGAAAAGGCGAGACCACTTTAGGCATAAAGTGGGGATTCGTCCTAAGGACCACCTTATCATGATGAAATCTTGTGTAAGGTGGATTAGCCACTAAAGCCTGCAGCTCACTGATGCGGCGAGCCGAAGTGACTGCAATGAGGAAGATGACCTTCCAGGAAAGAAATTTCAAGGAGGTGGAAAACATTGGCTCAAAAGGTGGCTTCATAAGTTGACCGAGCACTAGATTCAAATCCCATGCGACCGGGGGTGGTCTGATGGGAGGTTTAGTGAGAGTCAGGCCTCTCATGAATCTTGCAATAAGAGGATGAGAGGAGATAGGTTGTCCATTTATATGTTTCAAGGATGCTGCAATAGCACTTAAATGGACTCTTACCGAATTCGTCTTGAGGCCTGCATTGGATAGATGCAGGAGATAATCAAGAAGAGAATTCAAAGGAAGTGCCAGAGGGTCAAGACCCTGCTGAGCACACCAAATGGAAAAACGTTTCCATTTGAAAGCATAGGAACGCCTGGTAGAGGGTTTCCTAGAGGCAGAAAGGATATCTTTCACTGGTTGGGAAAGATGAAAGTCTTGAAGGCTTAAGCCTTCAGTAACCAAGCACTGAGGTGAAGGGATTTGGGGTTTGGGTGCCACAAAGTCCCCTCCTCCTGAGACAGGAGGTCTGGCGCAGCTCCCAGATCCAAGTAGGATCCCTGGGAGAGCTGTAGAAGTAGAGGGAACCACACTTGGCGTGGCCAGCGTGGAGCTATGAGGATCATAGTTCCATGATCCCTCTGGAGTTTGAACAGAGTCTTGGGAATCAAAGGAATGGGTGGAAAGGCATATAGGAATGCCTGATTCCAATTCAGGAGAAAGGCGTCCGTAGCCTGAGCTCCCTGACACGGAGTTCTGGAACAGAACCGGGGAAGTTTGGCATTCCACGGACTTGCAAAGAGGTCTATGTCCGGGGTCCCCCATTCCTGAAAGATTCGGTTTATTTGGTCCAAATGTAGGGACCATTCGTGTGGCAGCAGAACTCGACTGAGCCTGTCTGCCCGAGAGTTTTGAACTCCTGGGAGATACACTGCTAGCAGGTGAATCTGATGCTCTCTGGCGAAGGCCCATAGTCTTAGAGCTTCGTTGCAAAGCGACAGAGAGCCCGTCCCTCCTTGTTTGTTTATGTAAAACATGGCCACCTGATTGTCCGTCTGAACTAGGACAGTGAGGTTGGCTAGGAGGGAGTGGAAGACCTTGAGGGCAAGGTAAATTGCTCGCAGTTCCAGAAGATTGATATGAAGGGTGGTCTCCTGTAGAGACCAAGTGCCCTGAGTGGAGAGAGTTTGCAGATGGGCTCCCCACCCTGTTTGGGAGGCATCTGTTGTGAGGGTTGCTTGGGGTAGCAATGGTTGAAATGGAGCCCCCAACAACAGATTCTTGGTGGAAGTCCACCAGTGGAGGGACCAAAACAGACGATCGGAGGTTTGTATTTGGTCTGAGAGCGCTCCTGACGCCTGAGTCCACTGAGTGGCCAGGGTCCATTGAGCTGCTCTCATATGAAGACGAGCATAGGGCACCACATGCACTGTGGAGGCCATATGACCCAGTAGGCGTAGCATTTCCCTGGCTGTCAAGTGAGTGCTGGACTGAGCTTGGGAGGCCAAACTCAGGAGGCGCTGGCCTCGAACCTGTGGAAGGTAGGCCCTTGCAGTGATGGTGTCCAACTGGGCCCCTATGAATTCTAGAGATTGAGTAGGGATGAGTTGGGACTTGGGAAGGTTTACTACCAGTCCCAGATACTGCAAAAGGCTCCTTGTGTGGTCCAGGGAAATCTGGGCCTGTGACTGAGTTGGAGCTCGGATGAGCCAGTCGTCCAGATATGGGAAGACAAAGATTCCCATGCCTCTTAGAAATGCGGCTACGACTGCCATGCATTTTGTGAATACTCTTGGAGCAGAGGCTAGACCGAAGGGGAGTACTCTGTATTGGAAATGTTTTCCCTGAAACAGAAAGCGAAGATACTTTCTGTGGGATGGATGGATGAGTATATGTGTATACGCATCCTGTAGGTCTAGAGAACAAAGCCAGTCCTGACCCTGGAGGTAAGGAAGGAGAATGCCGAGAGACAGCATTTTGAATTTCTCCTTGAAGAGAAATTTGTTCAATTCTCTCAGATCTAGGATTGGTCTGAATCCCCCTGTCTTCTTTGGAATGAGAAAATAAGGGGAGTAGAAACCGGACCCTTGTTGAGGAAGAGGAACCTCTTCTATGGCCCCTTGGGCAAGAAGAGAGGAAACCTCTTGACCCAACAGGGTTAGGAGAGATGGGGGAGAATTGAATGGTCTCACCATATGATGGGGAGGAAGGCTGGAGAAATGAAGTTTGTAACCCTCTCGAATGATAGAGAGGGTCCATTGTTCTGTTGTGATTTGTTCCCATCTGGGAGCAAAGTGAACCAACCTTCCGGGTATGGTGAGAGGTTCTGGTTGTGTTAGAACCAGAAGTGGCAAGTTCCCTAGGAGCAAGTCAAAACCCCTGAGGGGTTGGAGCCTGCTGAGCTACAGTAGCTGCTGCAGGCTTAGCTCGTGCTTGTTTGGATTGCTGACGCTTAGCAGTATAGCGAGGTTGAGAAGACTGCTGGCCAGTATTTGAAGCAACTCTGGCCTTCTTATAGTAAGGCCTTTTAAAAGACTTTTTCTTAGTAGGAATTGAAGTGGACTTTGAAAGTCTTTCCAAGGTGGCATTTTCAGCATCCATCTGGGTGGCTTTGATTTGCCACTCTTCCCCAAATAAGTTCTCACCTGTACAGGGCAGATTACGTAAGCCATCTAGAACCCAAGGTTCCAGATCAGAGGCCTGGAGCCAAGCAAGACGTCGGGCTGCAATAGCAATGCCCGAAGCCCTACTGGCTCCCTCAAAGGAATCATATGCTGCCCTATTAGAGAACTTAGAAACCTCTAAGAGTTGTTTCACTAGGGAAAGGAAACCCTGCTTTTTATCCTCAGGGATAAAGGGGGCAAAATGCCGCACCTTTTTGGCAAGTTCCTCCAGGAACATGCCCATATAGAGACTGTAGGAATTAATCCTGGCTATAAGCATACTAGCCTGGAAAATTTTCCTACCAAAAGAGTCCAAAGTCTTACATTCCCGTCCTGGAGGGGTGGAAGAGTGCCTTTTGGTACTCCTAATCTTCTTCATTGCAGACTTCACCACAATAGAGTGGTGGGGCAATTGAGTCTTTTGGAAACCAGGAGAAGGAGGGACCCTATACATGGTGTCCAACCTACGGGAATAAGGAGACAAAGTCAAAGGATTTTCCCAGAAATCCATCAGTTGTTCTTGAAGGATTTCATGGATAGGCAGGGTAACTGCCTCCTTAGGGGCCTTTGAGTATCCCAAAATATCCAGTTTTTTGGATCTGGGTTCCTTTTCAGAGGATGTGGTAATAGAAAGGGCTGTAGCCATATCTAAAACAAAGTCCTGGAAGGACAAATCCTCTGGAGGGGACATTCTCCTTTTAGGAGAAGAGGGCTCCTCAGGTAAGTTGAGTGAAAACTCAGCAGAATCATCAGAGGAGTGAAAATCCTCAGAGGAATCGGTGCTTTCCTCTAACGCACGATACGCGTACCGATCGGTATCGATATCGGGCGTATCGGGTATGGAACCGGTATGGAGCGAAAGCCCATACGGTACCGACTTGCGTTTAGAGGTGGACGGCCTCGATACCGGCATGGCGGACGATACCGGTATCGGGCCCGGAACCGCTGAAAGCGGAACCGATGGCGTTGCAGCTTTAATGAAAGCCATGACGGCTTGCTGCATGGACTGTACAGTATCGCCCATGGACGCCATAGCTGCCTGGATGTCGGTACCGGAGTGACCCGGTACCCCAGAGCAGGCTAACAGGTGATCTGTCGAGGCCGTAGCATCGATATCAACCTGAGACCCCTGAATTGGCGTTTTTGGAAGTTGGACTTCCCGCCGGGGTTGTTTGGCTGGGGCAGGGTCCTCAAGTTCTAAGCTAAGAGCCTCTCGATGCTTTGAAGGAGATTTGCTCTTTGAGGACTTGCCCACAGAAGGTTTGGTTACCTGAGATCCATCCGGAGAAGAAGACCTGGATGACTGTGATGCTGTATTCTCTGAAGCAAACAGCACATGGAATTTGTTGGCCCGGTTTCTGCAGCCCACGTTTAGACATGTGGGAGCAAGATGGGCAGTCCGGTATGGAATGGTCAGGCCCCAAACATTTCAGACACCAGTCATGGGTGTCTGTGACTGAAATAACAGCATTACATTTGGTACACTTCTTAAATCCAGGGGCTGGCTTCTCCATGAGGAGAAATTGAGTAGGCCGAGAGGCCTCTCTGAAGTGACCAAAAAGCTAAAAAATAAGAAAAAAGAATTATAATTTTTTAAAGAAAGAAAGAAAAGACCGGCGATACCGGTATCGGTATGGGGAAGGCAGGTACGCGGTCTAAAGAAACAAATAAAATAACAATTTCTTCAGCGGTGACAGGAACACGACCTGCTGGCTCCGCGGAAAAAGAGAAACTGAGGAGAGCTGTTCAGGAAGGCGGGAAGGCAGTGCGCATGTGCAGTGGGAGGTCCCAAAAGCTTCTATTCTAAGAAGCTGGGGAGCTTTCCCGCACGGGCTCCGTCGGTACCGACGTACCCATATGTGAGGACTTATTCCTGCTTGTTCCTGGAGATAGCACAGTTACTTACCTGTAACAGGTGATCTCTGGGAACAGCAGGAATTAGTCCTCACATATGGGTACGTCGGAATCGACGGAGCCTGCGCGGGAAAGCTCCCCAGCTTCCCAGAAAGGAAGCTTTTGGGGCCTCCCACTGCACATGCGCGCTGCCTTCCCGCCTTCCTGACCAGCTCTCCTCAGTTCGAGTTTATAGCTGAGACAATAGAGAGAGGAAAGGAAGATAGATAGAAGATACAACTCCTAGGGGAGGTGGGTGGGTTGTGAGGACTAATTCCTGCTGTTCCCAGAGATCACCTGTTACAGGTAAGTAACTGTGCCATCTCCAGGAACAAGCAGGAATAAGTCCTCACATATGGAGACTCCCTAGCTAAGAAGCCTGGGAGATCCCCTTCCTTGGAAGGTGGGCAGGCGTTGTTCAAGTATGGAACAGGTGTTTGAGGACAGCCTGACCAAACAAGGCATCCCGGCGGGAGTCCTTGTCCAAACAGTAATGGGCTGTGAAGGTATGAACCGAGGCCCAGGTGGCGGCTCGACAGATCTGATCTATGGATACAGAGTGAAGATGAGCCATAGAAGTGGCCATGGCTCTCACATTGTGAGCTGTGACATGGCCTTCCAGAGAAATGTTTTTACTCTGGTAAGCAAAGGAAATACACTTAGCAATCCAATTGGAAAGTGTACGTTTGGAGACTGGAAGTCCCAAATGAGAAGGATCAAAAGCCACAAAAAGTTGGGAAGACTTTCGATGTGGCTGAGTCCTGTTGAGGTAAAAGGCGAGAGCTCTTTTACAATCTAGAGTATGAAGGTTCCTCTCTGCACTGGATGCATGAGGAGTCGGAAAAAAAACAGGTAGATATACCTCTTGATTAAGATGAAAAGGCGAGACCACTTTGGGCATAAAGTGGGGATTCGTCCTGAGGACCACCTTATCATGATGAAACCTAGTATAAGGTGGATGAGCCACTAAGGCCTGTAGTTCACTGATGCGGCGAGCCGAAGTGACTGCAATAAGGAAAAGGACCTTCCAGGAAAGAAATTTCAAGGAGGTAGAAACCAATGGTTCAAAAGGTGGCTTCATAAGCTGACCTAGAACTAGGTTCAAATCCCATGCTACCGGAGGAGGTCGGATGGGAGGCTTAGTTAGAGTCAGGCCTCTCATGAACCTTGCAATAAGAGGATGAGAGGAGACAGGTTGTCCATTTATAGGTTTTAAGGATGCTGCAATAGCACTTAAATGGACTCTGACTGAATTTGTCTTAAGGCCTGCATTAGAAAGATGCAGGAGATAGTCTAGTAGAGAATTCAAGGGAAGTGCCAGAGGGTCAAGACCCTGTTGAGCACACCAAATGGAAAAGTGTTTCCATTTGAAAGCATAGGAACACCTCGTGGAGGGTTTCCTAGAGGCATGAAGGATATCTTGCACTGGTTGAGAAAGATTGAAGTCATGAAGGCTTAGGCCTTCAGTAACCAAGCTCTGAGGAGTAGGGACTTGGGGTTTGGGTGCCACAAAGTCCCCTCCTCCTGAGACAGAAGGTCTGGCGCAGCTCCCAGGTCCAGGGAGGGTCCCTGGGAAAGATGCAGAAGTAGAGGGAACCACACTTGGCGTGGCCAGTGTAGAGCTATGAGGATCATCGATCCCTGATCCCTCTGGAGTTTGAACAGAGTCTTGGGAATCAAAGGAATGGGTGGAAAGGCATATAGGAAGTCCTGACCCCAATGTAGGAGAAAGGCGTCGTTGGCCTGAGCTCTCTGACACGGAGTCCTGGAACAGAACCGGGGAAGTTTGGCATTGCACGGACTTGCAAAGAGATCTATGTCCGGGGTTCCCCATTCCTGAAAGATTCTGCGTATCTGGTCCATATGCAAGGACCATTCGTGTGGAAGCAGAACTCGACTGAGTCTGTCTGCCCGAGAGTTTTGAACCCCTGGAAGATACACTGCCAGAAGATGAATTTGATGCTCTCTGGCGAAGGCCCATAATCTGAGAGCTTCGTTGCAAAGCGACAGAGAGCCTGTCCCTCCTTGTTTGTTTACGTAGAACATGGCCACCTGATTGTCTGTTTGAACTAGGACGGTCAGGTTGACAAGGAGGGTATGGAAGACTTTGAGGGCAAAGAAGATTGCTCGCAGTTCCAGGAGGTTGATGTGAAGGGTGGTCTCCTGTGGAGACCAAGTACCCTGAGTGGAGAGGTGTTGTAGATGGGCTCCCCACCCTGTCTGGGAGGCATTTGTTGTGAGGGTTGCTTGGGGCAACAAAGGTTGGAAGGGGGCCCCCAACAACAGATTCTTGGTGGACATCCACCATTGGAGGGACCAAAACAGACGCTTTGAGGTGAGTATTTGGTCGGAGAGCGCTCCTGATGCCTGAGTCCACTGGGTGGCCAAGGTCCATTGAGCTGCTCTCATATGAAGACGAGCGTAGGGCACCACGTGTACCGTGGAGGCCATGTGGCCCAGAAGTCGCAGCATTTCTCTGGCTGTCAAGTGACTGCTGGACTGAGCTTGGGAGGCCAAGCACACCAGATGTTGGCCCCGGACTTGAGGTAGGTAGGCCCTTGCAGTGGTGGTGTCCAACTGGGCCCCTATGAATTCCAGAGACTGAGTAGGGATAAGTTGAGACTTGGGAAGGTTTATCACCAGTCCCAGATACTGCAGAATGTGCCTTGTGCGGTCCAGGGAAATCTGGGCCTCTGACTGAGATGGAGCTCGGATGAGCCAGTCGTCCAGATATGGGAATACAAAAATTCCCAGACCTCTTAGAAATGCGGCAACAACTGCCATGCATTTGGTGAACACTCTTGGAGCAGAGGCTAGACCGAAGGGAAGTACTCTGTACTGGAAATGTTTTCCCTGAAACAGAAATCTTAGATATTTTCTGTGGGATGGGTGGATGAGTATATGTGTGTACGCATCCTTGAGATCTAGAGAACAAAGCCAATCCTGACTCTGAAGGTATGGAAGGAGAATGCCTAGAGAAAGCATTTTGAATTTCTCCTTGTACAGAAATCTGTTCAATTCTCTCAGATCTAGGATAGGTCTGAATCCCCCTGTCTTCTTTGGTATGAGAAAATAAGGGGAGTAGAATCCTGTCCCTTGTTGAAGAAGAGGAACCTCTTCTATTGCCCCTTGGGCAAGGAGAAGAGATTTCCTGACCCAACAGGCCCAGGAGAGATGGGGGAGAATTGAAGTGCCTCACCATGGTATATGGAGGAAGGTTGGAAAAATGAAGTTTGTAGCCCTCTCTGATGATAGAGAGGGTCCATTGCTCTGATGTAATTTGCCCCCATCTGGGAGCAAAATGAGCTAACCTTCCGGGAATGGTGAGGGGCTCTGGTTGTTCTAGAGCCAGAAAGGTTAAGTTCTCTAGGGGCAAGTCAAAACCCCTGACGGGGTTGAGCCTGCTGAGGAGTGGCAGATACTGCAGGCTTTGACCTTGCCTGTTTAGGCTGCTGACGTTTAGCAGCAAAGCGAGGCTGAGAAGATTGCTGGCCAGTATTTGTGGAAAATCTGGCCTTCTTGTAGTAAGGCCTCTTGAAAGACTTTTTCTTGGCAGGAGTAGAGGTAGACTTAGAAAGTCTATCTAATGTAGCATTTTCTGCGTCCATTTGAGTGGCTTTAATTTGCCAGTCTTTACCAAATAAGTTCTCACCTGTACAGGGCAGATTCCGTAAGCCATCCAGGACCCAGGGTTCTAGGTCAGAGGCCTGGAGCCAAGCAAGTCGTCGGGCTGCAATGGCAATGCCCGAATCTCTACCGGCACCTTCAAAGGAATCAAAGGCTGCTCTGTTGGAGAACTTAGAAACATCTAGAAGCTGTTTCACCAGAGAAATGAACTCCTCCCTTCTATCCTCAGGGATAAATGAGGTAAAATGCCGTACCTTTAGGGCAAGTTCCCTTAGAAACATGCCCATATACAGACTGTATGAATTAATCCTGGCTATAAGCATACTAGCCTGGAAGATTTTCCTACCAAAAGAGTCTAGGGTCTTACATTCTCGCTCTGGAGGGGTAGAAGAGTGCCTTTTGGTACTCTTAATCTTTTTCAGCGCAGACTTCACCACAATGGAATGGTGAGGCAGCTGAGTTTTTTGAAAACCAGGAGAAGGAGGGACCCGGTACATGGTGTCCAACCTACGAGAATGAGGAGACAACGTTAGAGGAGCCTCCCATAAGTCCATCAAGTGTTCTTGAAGGATTTCATGGTTAGGCAGGGTGACTGCCTCTTTAGGAACCTTAGGGTATCCTAAAATATCCAATTTCTTTGATCTAGGTTCTTTTTCAGAGGATGTAGTAATAGAAAGTCCTTTAGCTACTTCTATAATGAAGTCTTGAAAGGACAAATCCTCTGGTGGAGACATTCTCCTCTTTGGGGAAGAAGGCTCTTCAGGAAGAACCAGAGACAGCTCAGCAGAGTCATCAGAGGAGTCAAAATCCTCAGAAGAATCAGAGAATCCTCTATTTGCTTCCAACGCACGATACGCATACCGATCGGTATCGACATCGGGCGTACCGGGTATGGGATGCGTACCGGGTATGGGATCGGTATCGGGTGAAAACCCGGATCCGGCATGCGGAACCGATCTGCGTTTGGAAGATGATGGTCTCGGTTCCGGTATGGAAGACAGTACCGGAACCGGACCCGGAACCGCTAGATGCGGTACCGAGGGCGTCGCAGCTTTAATGAAAGCCAGAACGGCCTGCTGCATGGTCTGGACAGTATTGCCCATAGACGCCACTGCTGCCTGGATGTCGGTACCGGCATGGTCCGGTACCCCAGAGCAGTCTAACAGGTGATCAGTCGAGGCCGTGCCATCGATGTCAACCTGTAAAGCGTAGTTACTCACCTGTAACAGGTGTTCTCCAGGAGCAGCAGGAATCAGTCCTCACTTATGGGTGACGTCGGCGCCGACGGAGCCCTCGCGGAGCAATTTTCCCCAGCTTTCAAAGAAAGCCTTTGGGAATTGCAGCGCGCATGCGCGGTCGTCTTCCCGCCCGAGGGTGCCATCTTAGCCAGTCAGATGACATAGCTAAAAAAGACAGCATAAAAATTTGCAAAAAGAACATAAGCAGACGATTGCAACTCCAAGGGGAGGAGGGAGGGTAGTGAGGACTGATTCCTGCTGCTCCTGGAGAACACCTGTTACAGGTGAGTAACTACGCTTTCTCCAGGACCAAGCAGGAAGTCAGTCCTCACTTATGGGACTCCCAAGCTCAAGGCTACCGGAGACCCTAAGCACAAAAATGAGCTCCCTCTAGCTCAGCAGCACAGAAGGATAGAATCTTCGCTGAATTATCACCCACCGGTAGCCCACATCCGGGATGGAGGGTAGGAGTTGCTCAGACCTCAAAGAGATTACGGAGGACTGCCTGTCCGAAAGCACTGTCCCTACGGGACTCCCTCTCGAGACAGTAATGGACCGCAAAAGTCTGGCTCGAAGACCAAGTAGCGGCCCGGCAGATGTCTGCCAGCGGAACAGAGCGGAGGTAAGCCACTGACGTGGCCTTTGCCCGAACGCAATGAGCCGTGACTCTACTTTCTAAGGAGAGTCCGGATGCCCCATAAGCCCAAGTGATACAGTCCGCAACCAAGATGGACAGAGTACGCTTGGAGACCGGGAGCCCCAATCTATTGGGGTCAAAAGACACAAAAAGCTGAGCAGCTTTACGGTGCTCCCGCGTACGGTCAAGGTAGAAGTTCAGAGCCCTTCTACAGTCCAGGGTATGGAGGACCGTCTCAGCTCGGCTGGAGTGTGGTCTGGGAAAGAAGGTTGGAAGTACCACCTCCTGATTGATGTGAAAAGGGGAGACCACTTTAGGCAGAAATTTCGGATGAGTCCGTAGGACCACCCTATTCTTGTAGAACCTAGTGTAAGGGGGATCAGACACGAGGGCCTGCAATTCACTTACGCGTCTAGCGGAAGTGAGGGCTATCAAGAACAGTGTTTTCCAAGACAGAAAACGGAGAGAACAGGTAGCCATAGGTTCAAAAGGCGGACAGGTGATCCGCTGCAAAACCACATTCAGGTCCCAGTCAGGCGCTGGCGGGCGCAGAGGTGGTTTAAGTAGAAGGAGACCTCGGAGAAACCTCGCTACGAGAGGGTCATTGGAGAGAGGTCTGCCGTCCACCGGCACATGATGTGCTGAAAGAGCACTGAGGTGAACTTTGACGGAGTTGGACTTAAGTCCCAGATTAGAGAGGTGCAGCAAGTACTGCAAGATCACCGACACCGGGCAGGAGAAGGGATCCTGAGACTGTTGGGTACACCAGACTGCAAAGCGACGCCATTTAAGGGCGTAGCATTTGCGGGTAGAAGGCCGTCGCGAAGCCAAGACGACCTCCTCCACCTCCGCCGGCAGGAGAAGGGGAGCAAGGACTACCCTCTCAGCAGCCAGGCCATGAGGTTGAGAGACCTGAGGTTGGGGTGCAGGAGGGACCCCTGATCCTGAGTGAGGAGATCCGGTTGTACCCCCAGAGGGATTGGATCCTCCACCGCCAGTTGCAGCAGGAGCGGAAACCACGGCTGCCTGGGCCAGCGAGGGGCCACCAGGATCATGAAGGCTTTTTCTCGGAGAACCTTGAAAAGAGTCCGAGAGACTAGCGGGATGGGAGGGAAAGCGTACAGAAGGCTCCCCGACCACGAGATCAGAAAGGCGTCCGCCGCAACCCGAAGGGGGTGTGGCTGACGAGAGCAGAAGCGAGGAAGCTGCCGGTTGTGAGGACTGGCAAAGAGATCCACCGTGGGGAGACCCCACTTGAGGAAGAGCTTCTGAACTACCAAGGGAGCCAGACGCCACTCGTGCGGCTGGAGGACCCTGCTGAGTTTGTCTGCAAGGCAATTTTCTTGGCCCGGGAGATAAACTGCCCTGAGGAGAATGCCGTGACTGACGGCCCAAGAGCAGAGCTTCTGTGCCTCCCGGCAGAGGAGGAAGGAGCCCGTGCCCCCTGCTTGTTCACGTAGAACATGGCAACTTGATTGTCCGTCTGGACAAGGACGGACTGTTGGGAAGTCAGGTGGGAGAAGGCCTTGAGAGCTAGGCGGATCGCCCTGAGCTCCAGGAAGTTGATCTGCTGAGCAGACTCCCACGTGGACCAGAGGCCCTGAGTACATGCCTCTTGGCAATGTGCTCCCCAGCCCAGGAGGGATGCATCGGTGGTTAGCACCCGGGTCGGCTGAGGTGACTGGAAAGGCATTCCGAATATCAGGTTCGGCTGCCGGAGCCACCACCGGAGGGACGAGACCAGCGGCTCGGAGACGCGCACTAGGTCTGCTAGGCCGCCCGTGGCTTGTCGCCACTGCTGGCGGAGACACCATTGAGCAGACCGCATATTCAGGCGGGCATTGGGGGTCACATGGACGGTGGAAGCCATATGGCCGAGCAGTCTCAGGAAGCGCCTGGCGGAGACCAGGGGCTGGCTGCGAAAGCGGTCGGCTAGGTCCATGAGCCGTTGAGCCCTGTCGAGCGGTAGGTACGCTCGCGCCTGAGGAGTGTGCAGCCTTGCGCCGATGAACTCGAGATCCTGTGAGGGGAGCAAAGTGGACTTTGCGAAGTTTATAACAAAGCCCAAGTGCTGCAGCAGAGTCACCGTGCGGCACGTGGCGTTGGTGACCTCCTAAGCGGACGCTGCTCTGATGAGCCAGTCGTCGAGGTACGGAAAGACATAGAGGCCGTGAAGCCGGAGATGGGCCGCCACGACCGCGAGACATTTTGTGAAGACTCGCGGTGCTGAGGACAGGCCAAAGGGCAGTACTCTGTACTGGTAATGATTTCCTGCCACCACAAACCTTAGGTATTGGCGGTGGCTTGGGTGGATGAGGATGTGCGTGTAGGCATCCTTTAGATCCAAGGAGCATAGCCAATCTCCCTGCTGGAGGTAGGGCAGAAGGATTCCAAGGGTAAGCATTTTGAACTTCTCCCGCACAAGGAACTTGTTGAGGTTGCGCAAGTCCAGGATGGGTCTGAGGCCCCCTGTTCTCTTTGGTATCAGAAAATACCTTGAATAAAAGCCTTGACCTCTCAGGTGGTGTGGCACCGGTTCCACCGCCTGTTCCTGCAGAAGACCTGCTAACTCCTGAAGGAGCAACTCCCTGTGCAGAGGGGGGCGCGGAGGTTCTCCCGGAAAATAGGAGGGAGGGACCTGATGGAAGTGGAGAAGGTAGCCTTCTCGCACGACCTGAAGCACCCAGGCATCTGCGGTGATGCTGGACCACCTGTGGGCGAAGTGAACCAGCCGGCCTCCGGTGCTGGGAGGAACCAGCGGGGGGGGAGAGGCTATGCTGAGCGAGTCAAAAGCCCCCACCCTGCTGAGCAGGGGCTGGTGGTGCAGGCTTGGGGGCTTGCTGCCTACGGGACCCGTTACCCCGTCCCTTGGCCTGCTGGCCCTGTTGGGGAGCTGCAGGGGCCTGATAATGGGGGTATTGTTTGTAGGCAGCCGCCTTCCTCGGGTAAAAGGACTTTTTCCCCGAGCCCTTCTTTTTCTGGGAAGGGGCGGAGGTCTTCCTAGAAAGCCTGGTCCTGGTGAGAGTCTCAGTCTCAATTTGTGCAGCCTTTTCCGCCATGGGCTTGCCAAAGAGGTTTTCGCCTCGGCAGGGGACATCGACCAACTTGTCCTGTACCCAGGGCTCAAGGTCTGACGACTGAAGCCAAGCCTGTCGGCGGGCACCGATGCCGGCTGCGGCCACTCGAGCCGAGGCTTCAAAGCCATCATAGGCTGCTCGGGACATGAACTTTGAGCATTCCCGAATGCCCGTGGACAAGGCTAGGAACCTCCGCAAGGGCTCCTCGGAGAGACCAGCGGAGAATCCGGCTAGCTCTTTAGCCAGATCCCGGAGATACATGCCCATGTATAGCTGGTAAGTCTGGACACGACATGCGAGCATAGAGCCCTGGAAGCACTTCTTGCCAAGGCCATCCAGGTTACGGGCCTCCCTTCCAGGAGGCACCGAGGAGTGCATCTTCTGGCTCTTAAGACGATGCATGGCCGATTCCACTACCATGGAATGGTGTGGCAGCTGTGCCTTTTGAAAGCCAGGGCTCTTGCGGACCCGATAGATAGAATCGACCCGCTTGCTCAGGACCGGCGAGGAGGCCGGACTCTCCCACATGCGGAAGAGTAATCGTTCCAGCATAGGAGGAACCGGCACAGTAAAGTGTTCCCTCGCGGGAGAGTCATACTGGAGGGCGTCGAGCTCTTCGGCTCGAGGCTCCTCCTCGGGATCCGCAGGGAAGGCCAAAGCCTTGGCCATATCCCTAACGAAGTCCGAGAACCGGGCATCCTCCGGGGGGGACTGCTTCCGAGGCTCGGACTCCGGTGAGTCCGATGGGACACACCGAGTCCGGAAAGAATCAGGTGACTCTTCCTCCTCAGACTCCCAGACCGACTCCGACGAGGACTCGGTGGGGTCGGCCCGGGCAGGGTGCGGCGCCAGCCGCCCCGACGCCGAGGGAGTCGGCGTCGGCGACCTCGGTCCCGAACGGGAGGCCGAGGGTGACCTCGACCGAGGATCGACTCGAGTTCTCATCGACTCGAGGATCGGCTCGGTCTCCGGGGTCGACTTGGACGTCGACGTCCCGGCGGTCGGGGCAGCGGCGCCAGCGAAGCCAGCGAGCAGTGCCCTCTGCTGGTCCATGAAGGCAGACAGTCTGCTCTCCAAGGCCGTCAACCTGAGTCCGAGCTCAGGTGACCCAGCAGCCCCCGACTCGGGCCCCGACGGCGTCGGGCCCGACGTCGGCTGTCGCGGAGGCGAGTCCAGAAGGACCACAGGACTTACCCGGGCAGGCATCTCCGACTCCAGGCGAGGTCGCTTCGGGATGTGTTCCTTCTCCAAGGACCCGGGGCGGCTGTCGGGGCTATGCGACCTGGCCCTCGCGGAACCAGGAGCGTCCACCGACGCCGCCCTCGCGGGTTTTTCCTTCCGACGATGGTCCCCGGAGGGAGAACCCCGGTCGGAGGAGCTCAGGCGACGGTCCGAGCTGGAGCCTTTCGACGCGGAGGCCTCCGACGAGGTCCGGGTACGGCTGGGGTCAGCGAAGATTCTCTCACGCTGATGCCGCCGACTTCTCAACGCCTTTGAGGACAGTTTGCTGCAGGGCCCACAGATCAGTTCCTCATGATCCGGGCCCAGGCAGCGGAGGCAAAAGTCGTGTGTGTCGGTTAGTGACATATTTCGGTCACACCGACCACACCGCTTAAACCCACTGGCAGCCATCGGGGGAAAAAGGGCCCCTGCGAGGTCAAAGGACCGGGCTGCCAGGGAAACCGAAAACGAAAGCTGACTAAGTCAGAAAAACCGAAAAAAAGTAAGAGGACTCGAGACCGGCGTCGCGAGTCCGGGCGGGAAAACGATCGGCGTCGAACCGAAAGAAAAAAGGATAAAATAAAGAAGAAAATCAACTTTTTCGCGGGGACAAGACGGGGACGTCTGTAGGGCTCCGCGGAAAAAAGAAGACTGGCTAAGATGGCACCCTCGGGCGGGAAGACGACCGCGCATGCGCGCTGCAATTCCCAAAGGCTTTCTTTGAAAGCTGGGGAAAATTGCTCCGCGAGGGCTCCGTCGGCGCCGACGTCACCCATAAGTGAGGACTGACTTCCTGCTTGGTCCTGGAGAACCCCATAGATGGTGCTTTGGAAGCCAGAGCTTCCCGCCGGGGTTGTTTGGCTGGGGCAGGATCCTCAGATTCAAAAGTGAGAGCCTCTCGATGCTTTGAAGGAGATTTGCTCTTTGAGGACCCGCCCAAAGAAGGTTTGGTTACCTGAGATCCATCCGGAGAGGAAGACCTGGATGACTGTGATGCTGGATTATCTGAAGCAAACAGCACATGGAATTTGTTGGCCCGGTTCTGCAAACCACGTTTAGACATCTGGGAGCAGGATGGGCAGTCCGGAATGGAGTGGTCAGGCCCCAAACATTTAAGACACCAGTCATGGGTGTCTGTAACAGAAATAACAGCACTACACTTGGTACACTTCTTGAAACCAGGGGCTGGTTTCTCCATGAGGAGAATTTGTGTAGGCCTGAGGCCTAACCGAAGTCACCAAGTTGCTAAATAAAAGTTTTTTTGTTTTTTTTTTTTTAAAGAAAAGAAAAGAGAGACCGGCGGTACCGGTTTCGGTATGGGGAAGGCAGGTACGCGGTCTAAAGAAACAAACTAAAATAAGAATTTCTTCGGCGGTGACAGGAACACGACCTGCTGGCTCCGCGGAAAAAGAGAAACTGAGGAGAGCTGCTCAGGAAGGCGGGAAGGCAGCGCGCATGTGCAGTGGGAGGCCCCAAAAGCTTCCTTTCTGGGAAGCTGGGGAGCTTTCCCGCGCAGGCTCCATCGGTTCCGACATACCCATATGTGAGGACTTATTCCTGCTTGTTCCTGGAGATGGATATTTACGCTGCAAACCCTAAAACCAGGGGGTCTCAATACACAAACCGATTGGAACCTGTGCGTTTAAGGGTTAACAACATCAGTAGGAGGAGGATAAATAGCTGACAGGGCTCCAAGACCGCATGCGCGGCGTTGTCAGAGACACATGGTTTTGAGAGATAGAAGCAACCGACAACACAGCCACGGTAAAATTACTTATGCCTTTAACTTTGCATATTTATCTATGTGTAGTCAAATTTAAGATGGAATTAAGGAATGAACTGACATGTGATTCCCCATATAGAACAAGACGATTATAAGAATATTGTGAATTAAACTTGCCATTCAGAATATCTATCCAGGGAAGTTTGAGTGAATCTAGCCCCTGAAGAAACAACTTGATTGTGAAACGCAACAGCGCTGAAATCGGCGTCGGGCAAATTTGAAGATAAGCACTCATTTTTTTCTCTTTCTTTTTTGTGAACAATATTGAATTGCAAGTAATTACTAATTAACAGTGAAGCAACACACAGGTCATTGATGCAATCAGAGCATGGGTCAGTACTGAACAAGGACCAATAGCTCTCTAAGGTCTGAGACCTGTTGCTTTTATACGAATGTAAAACTAATGTGGAAATACTGGGAACAACTATACGATTATAGTTCTGTAGAAACTTTTGGAGTAAGATAACATTTATATATCTTATCAAAGAACAAAGCACCAGACATTGATGGCATTCCCATAGAAGTCTTACAGCAATTTGATGCAGCTGTTACCATACTTACAAGGCTCTGCCAGGAAATTTGGAAGATAAATTCATGGCCAACTGACTGGAAAAGATCTATGTTTTTACCAATACTAAAGAAAGGTGATCCAACTAACTGTCAAAATTATTGCACACTCGCTCTGATCCCACATGCCAGCAAGATTCTACTGAAGATTATTCAGCAGAGACTACAACCATACCTGGAATGAGAACTACCTGAAGTGCAATCAGGGTTCAGGAAAGGGCAAGGAACGAGAGACATTATCGCGGATGTGAGATGAATCCTTGAAAAGACAAAAGAATACCAAAAGGATATCCATATATGTTTTACTGACTATAGCAAGGCTTTGAACTGTGTAAACCATGAGAAAATCTGAACCACATTAAGAAGCATGGGTTTACCAGAACACATGATCTTTGTCTTGCACAACCATTACACTGATAGAGAAGCAACAGTTCGAACAGAACAAGGAGAAGCAAAATGGTTAAAATAAGCAAAGATATACGAGAAGGCTGCATACTTTCCCCCTTCCTGTTTAATTTATATGCAGAACAAATCATCAGAGAAGCAGGATTGTATGAAGACAACAGAAGTGTGAAGATTGGTGGGAGACTCATCAACAACCTTCGCTATGCTGATGATACCACATTATTGGCTGAAAAAGAAGATGATCTGAAACATTTGCTTCTCAAGATCAAGGAACATAGTCTTAAAATGGGCCTGCATCTTAATGTAAAGAAGACAAAGATCCTGGCAACTGGCAAAATCAATAAGTTCATTGTTGGAGAAGAAATTGAAATAGTGGACAACTTTAACCTACTTGGATCAACTATCAATAAAGAAACAAGCAGCAGTCAAGAAATCAGACGAAGCATTGCTCTTGGCAGAATGGCTATGAAGGAACTTGATAAAATTCTCCATACAAAGATTTGACATGCTCAAGCCATGGTATTTTTCAATAACGTCATATGGATGTGAAAGTTGGACAGTGAAAAAGATAGACAGGAAGAAAATTGATGCATTTGAATTATGGTGCTGGCAACGAATACTATGTTTGCCATGGACTGTCCGAAGAACAAACCAGTCAGTACTAGAAAAGGTCAAACCTAAGCTTTCTTTAGAAGTTCAGATGACAAGACTTCGACTTTCATACTTTGGACATACCATGCGAAGAGAGAGATCATTAGAGAAAGACATCATGTTTGGCAAGGTAGGTGGTCAATGCAATAGAGGAAGGCTATCAATGAGGTGGATCGATACAATAACAGCAGCTATGGGTGCCAGTCTGTCAACAATGAGCCGCCTGACTGAAGACCGAACACAGTTTAGGACAACTATCCGGGGGCGCGCCATGAATCGACACAGACCAGACAGCACTTCACAAATCTACTATTATCATGATCCCTTCCTATGACAAGATTCTCCCTGAGGATTTTACTTCTCAATCTGTAATGGAGCAGGTTCCACATTTGTAACCAAATCTTGAGCTCCACTCTGGCTACCATTGCTCCTCTATGTCCTCGCTTACCTGCTCTCAAAAGAAACATACTTGGTACCACTCCAGTCACTATCTTCTGCACTCCCAGTTATGCAGGGCCTAAAAATGCTGACAAACTCAGCACTCAGGATTCCCTCAAAAGTTTTAAAGAACAGCTAGCTTACTAGCAAGCAAGGATTACATCTGCTAAAAAGGAATTTTATTCCAAGAGAATTCTGTCCTCTTCAAATCATACTAAACAGTTATATTCTGTGGTTTCTATTCTACTTAACTCACGTAAATCCCTCTAGCTTATCTATAGCTCCATCGACTGAACTACTAACTGCCCACTTTAGTTCTAAAATTATTGATATATATCATCTACTGGCTGGACTACCAACCACGCCTGATTCCTCAATTATGGACATGCTCCCACATATTCCCGATTCACTTTCCCACTGCTGGAATACTTTCAATCATATTTCTCTGCACTGTTTAAATAAAGCAATTAATTCCTCCATGAAAAAAAACATACCTTCTTGATCCCCTTCCTTCTTTGTGGCTAAGCACTGCCTCTTTGGCACTATTTCCTCCTGCACAATTATCAACAATAGCCTTATTTCAGGAGTAGTTCTACTTTTCTGGAAGAAGAGTACTGTTCGACCCATTTTTAAAAAAATCCTCAGCTGAAAAAAAACAGACTGCTAATTACAGCCCCATCTCCAGTCTTCCTTTCCTCTCAAAAATTCTTGAATGAACTGACTCTACCTACTTTCCAACTATCTTACAAAATCAAATACATTTCATCCTTATCAGTGAGGTTTCCAACTGCGTTACAGCACAGAAGTTGACATTTTACTTACCAGATAATCTCCTTCCCTTGAGTCCTGCTAGACTAGCCCAGACAAGTGGGTTGTGTTCCCCTAACAGCAGATTGGTGGAGGCAAAGAACCAGTGAAAAACCCAGATTTCAATGACATCACCCCATGCTTCTATTCACCTCAGCCACCAGAGGTCTCTTGAGTATCTGACCCAAAGCATATGGGAGAACACGGCAAGCCTCAGACAACCTCAAGGTGGGCAACAATGAGTAATCAAACAGTAGAGAACTATGTACAGGAAAACATAACCAGAAGGATGTCAGTACAAGATGAACCTGCAGAGCCAAGCAGAAATCATAGTGGACCCAAGGGTACCACAGCAGAAGAACAGAACAAATACAGTTCCAGGGGAGGGCCCTGGACTGGTCTAGCAGGACTCAAGGAAAGGACATTATGTGGTAAGAAAATGTCACCTTCCATAACTTTCAGAGCAGTTAACTAACAGAAGGGACCCGCACAACCGGCCTGGAACACTGCCGAACCAAAGCAAGCATCACCCAACGCCTGGACATCCAGACGATAATACTTGGCAAAGGAATGAAGAGACAACCACATAGCCGCCCTACAGATCTCTACTGGAGGGACTAAACTATACTCTGCCCATGAGGCTGCCTGAGCCCTCATGGAATGCGCCCGCAACCTCACTGGCACCATTTTACCCTTCAAGACGTACACTGATGCGATCATTTCCCTGGTCCACCGGGAAATGGAGGCCTATGCAGCTGCCTCAACTCTGTGTGGCCCTCCAACAACAAAAACAAATAATCCGATTTTCGAAAGGACACTGTCCTCAAACACCTCCGAAGAGTCATTTTCACATCCAGGCGGCGCAACTTCAGAGTGGCAGAGCCTCCTTCCACCTTCGCCAGAACTGGTAAGGAAACCACCTGGCTCACATGATCAATGCTGAAACTACTTTGGGCAAAAAAAGACGGCACTGGCTGAAGCACCACCTTCTCCCTGGAGGATGACAGGAATGGCTCCTGGCGCGACAAGGCCTGAAGGTCCGAAATCCTGCATGTCAAGCAAATATCCGCAAGGAAAACCGTCTTCAGAGTCAGATCCTTCAGGGAAGCCTGGCTCAACGGTTCAAAGGCCATCCTCCGAAAGAGCCATCAATACAAGATTTAGATCCCAAGGTGGCACCACCGCCCTTCTTGGCGGCTACAGCTAAGTCACTGCCCTGAGAAATCTCAGTACATATGGGTGAGTGCCTAATGGCACCAAGTGGATCTTATCCCCATAACAGACAAGCACCGCCAGCTGTACCCGCAAGGAACTGGCTGCCAGGCCCTTATCAAACCCGAACTGCAGAAACACCAAAATGTCCAGGATGGAGGCAGTGGATGAGCACGTCTGCCTCTCTCCGCACCACGACTGAAAGAAGCGCCATAGGTGGATGTACACCAGGCAAGTAGACCTCCCCCGGGCCTTTAGCAAGGTTGCTATTACCGAGCCCAAGTACCCATCCTTTCTTAACATCACCCTTTCAAGAGCCATGCCGTAAGCGAGAATTGCTCCACATGGGTCATACAGAGCAGTCCCTGCATTAGGAGGCCCTTCCGAAGTGGAAGGTGCAATGGACGAGCTGCCAGTAGCCGGACCAGGTCAGCATACCATGGGTGCAATGGCCAATCTGGTGTCACCAGGATTAATAACCCCCTGTGCATCTATATCCATTGCTCTAGGCCTATGAGAGATCACGGGGGAAATACATAAAGCAGAAGCATACAGGCCCTCGGACATCCTTTCTCTTCTGCTGAAAAACCGATCAACCTTGGCCGATTCAAAAGTTGCCATTAGGTCCATGACCGGTTTACTCCAACTTTGTACCAGCTGCTCAAACACCCAACTAAGGTAATCCACCATCACGTTGTTGGACTCCCGCTACATGCGCTGACAGCAATACCTGGAGATAGCTCTCTGACAAGCCGAACAGGCTCCCGGCCTCTTCCTCCAGAGCCGTGCTGCCCATACCTACTTGAAGATTGATGTAAGCTACCATGGCCGCATTGTCCAAGACGACGTGGACCGCCTTCCCCTGCAAGTCTACTTTGAAGCTGCACAGCACCAGGACCACCACTCTCATCTAAAGCCTGTTGAATGACCAAAGAGCTTCCTGCGGGATCCACTGTCCTTGGGTAAAGTGCCCTTCACAATGGGCTCCCTACCACGACAGACCGGCATCTGTAATCAATGGGATCCACCCCAGAGACTCCAGGGGCATGCCCCTTTCTAAGCTCCCTGGCCGCATGGTGCTCCATGGGCAAGGGAGCACTTGGGATAGAGGTTGGTTCTCGTGGGACCCACGACAGAGCAGAGCTCTCTGCAGTGGACGCACGTGCACCCTTGCCCATGGGACTAACTCAAGCATCACCACCATGGTCCCTAAGACCTGCAGATAATGCCACACTGACAGCCTGGCCATCCTCAGGAAGTACCGAATCTAATTTTGTAGCCCCTGTGTCTATGACTCCAGCAGGAAGACCCTGCCCATGTGGGTACTGAAGCACGCTCCTAAATACTCCAACTCATGTGCAGGCCGTAAATGGCTCTTGGCCAGGTTGACTATCCTGACTTTGGAGGAACTCCACTACTCGCGTCATTGCTTTTTCACTTTCTTCTCTGGACTTCGCTCAAATCAGCCAATCGTTGAGGTACGGGTGCACAGGCACCCCTTTCTTGTGGAGTGCTGCCGCCGCCGCCACCACCACCACCACCACCTTGGTGAAGATTTGAGGAGCCGTTGCCAGCCAGAAAGGCAAATCTAGAAATGGAACTGGCCCATAGGCACTGCAAATCGGAGAAACTGTTGATGTTCCTGACGGATGGGGATGTACAGGTACACTTCCATGAGATCGAGACATATCAAAAACTCCCCGCTCCTTACCATCACTATGACGGATATTAGAGTCTCCATAAGGAATGTGGCACCCGCAAACAGCGGTTGACGCCCTTGAGGTCAAGAATCGGGAGAAAGGAGCTTTACTTTTTAGACACCACGAAATAAATGGAGTATCGATCGCAGCCATACGTGGTCTCGCGGTACCAGTTCCACTACCCTTAGCTGCAGGAGACAAGACAAGGTCTCTTCCACCACCACCAACTTGCCACGGGCTTTGCAGGAGGACTGACTAAAGAATTGATCCACTAGATGAAGCCACTCGAGGGCATAGCCCTTCCTGACGAAATCCAGGACCCACTAAATGGACGTGATCTGGGCCCAGGTAAGGAAAAATTCCCGTAGCCGCCCTTCCATGAGTATCACCCCCACCTGAGCCCCCCTCTTTGTGACCAGAGGTTAAGATGACTCCAAAACCCCAGCCTGCAACCTGGAAACCTCAAAACCCCTGCCCTCTGGAGAAGAACCTACCCCTCTGAGCCAGGCTAAAGCGGGGTGAATGATAATGCTTGAAGTCCTTTGGCTGGCCTCGTAACAATGGCAGGTCGGGGGGCCTGATTTTGCTTATCCTCAGGCAACCAACCCCCCATGGATTCCACCAAGTCCTAGACTAGATTATCCAGGCCCTCCCCAAAGAGAAGTTTCACCTTAAAGGGTAGCTTACTGAGGCGGGACTTGGACGAACTGTCCACCACCCAGATACGAAGCCATGAATAACGACGGGTCGCCAAAACTGAGGCCATGCTCTTGGAGAGGCCCCTGATGAGATAGTAATGGGGGCCTGCCAGATAGGACACCCCCAACTCCAGCTTGGTCACCTCCCCGGACAAGAACAACTTCGACACTCCCTGATGAAGCTTCTGTGACCAGCGGAGGAAGGCCCTAGCCACCATGCCCCGCAAATAGAGGTCTTCAGTGACAGGATGTTGATATCAAACACCCGCTTCAACAAGGTATCCAACTTTCTATCCTGGGAATCCTTGAGAGTCGCACTACCTTCCACCAGGCTCGTAGTCTTCTTGGTAACAACCGATACGGCAGTGTCCACCTTAGGCAAATGAAGGAGCTTGCATTCCTGTTCCGGAATCGGGTAGAGGCGCGTCAAGGCCCACATCCGTCTCAAGCAGATCCCACTCCTCCTGGATCATATGCCGGACCACTCTGTGCACCAGGAAAACTTTCTGCTGTTTCCACATAGCCTGGAGCAGAGGATCCTCCAGCATCTCGTCCTGCACGGGTAGGCTATTGAGCATATTCAGGGCCTTCAAGGACTTCAAAATGAGCGCCAGGAGCTCCTCTCTGCAGAACATCCAAACAAGTCGGGACCGATCCTCTTACTCTGGAATCTCTCCTTCTTTCAACTCCTCCTGCAGGTCTAGCTCCATATCAAGGTTCTTCCCCTCTGGCCCCTCAGACAATGGTGAATGTTTTCACTCCTCTGGGCCTCTGGCCCACTTAGCAGCAACCTTAAGTGCCTCGTCCTCCTTTGCACCAGACATCCTCTTAGCCTCGTGTACTGAGGTTGAAACGCCGCTCGCTGCTGGCGTAAGAAAAATGCCGTGTGCAAAACTAAAACAAACTCCAGTGAAAAATCCCCCGGAAGCCCTGTTGCTCCCAGGGTCTGAGGGATGGAGGTATAGCTGAAGAACTGTAGACCGGTTCAGGCGAAGCCAGTGTAGGAACCCCTGCCTCCTGAACCTCTTGCGCCAGGGAGGGACTTAAAGAATTAGCCTCTTGTGTGCAGTCCAAATAAATGCCTGTCTACGAGACCGCCCCCCTGTGGGTCCCGCACACTAGGCACTACGGTCTGGCCAGCATGGGGAATAGAGAAATGGGCTCCCCTGGACGGCCCCGATCCTCGGCGCCCCCTGGAGGACAAGGATTACTTGCCGTGCCCCCACTATCCACAGATCCAAGGCAACGCTGACAAAGACAAAAAATAGTTGGGCTCTCTCCATGTAATCACTAGCACCCAAAGAAACAGGAAATTAAGCCAGACCAAGGAAATAAAGAAACCCTGCCTGCCTGCCCGCCCACTCCCCCCTCCACCCCAAGAAAGGCAACTGTAAGAACTCACCCCAAAGTCCTGCCTTAACCGAGCGCCAAGAGCAACCCCCACGGGAAGCAACGGCTGCATGCACACGAGCCTGGAACTGAGAGTGTGAGACATGTTTTCCCACACCACTGCAGTTTCCCCATGCGGTGGAAGGCCTCGCTCCACCTTCACGTCTCTGGAGGGCCCCAGTGCTTCAACTGCCTTCTCTTCAAATCGCTTTTACCTTGGGAGCAGATACCACGTGGTTGTTTCCTCCCTTGTACTCAGCCTGCACTTTGGCTTTGGCGCTGAGGGAGAGGGGTAATCCGAGGCTGCCAGTCTGAGGCTCTTTTCCAAGGGGCAAGTTCGGGAGCCGCCAGAAGACTCAGGTTGTGGGAGACCTCCCAAAGGCACCAACCCTCCCGGATGGGAAAGGGGGAGTATCCTCCACTCAGAACGCCCTCCTGTCTTCTGCCTTCAGAGTCCCTTCACTGTTCTTCCTTTTTTTTTCCCCCCAACTAACTTTAAAATCTTGAAATCAAAGAAAACCTGGGCCTCACAGGAAAGAAAAACTTAAAGCTCTAGCTAACTAAGCCTATCCTATGCACCTTAGTTGTCCCTTCAATGAGTAAAGCACCCTGCTCACCACCTCCTCCAGCTGCTTGGAGACTGAGCAAACTGGAGGTGGTAGGCAGTCCCAGCTGCATAAGTACTCTGGTGTCATCAAAAGATGACATGCTCAGTCTCCAAGCTGCTGGAAGAGATAAACTACCTAGAGGTGCAGGACTGGACTGGAGGGATGATAAGAAAAGATCATTCTCCTTCTCCTGATATTGCTCCTTAGAGAAGGAGGGCAGGCAAATCACCTAGTAAATATGAATTGGAGAAAGCACCTTAGGCAAGAATGAAGGCCTTCTTTAAAAAAGACTGATAAGGATTTCGGCAAGGACAGCAGCTCAGCAGCTCAGAAATCCACCTTGTGGAACAAACTACAACCCAGAAAACCGTCTTGGGCATCAAATCCTTCAAAACAGTGCACTTCAATGGCTCAAAGAGCACAGCCATCAGGACCCTGAGCAACAGACACAGATCCGAGGAAAGTATCACAGACAGGAGAGGACAACACAGATGATGAACCCCCCTAAGGAAAGCACGAGACATCCAGGTGCAAGGCCAGAAACTTACCAGCCACCAGACCACAGAAACAGGCCAAAGTTGCCACCTGAATGTTCAGGGAGCTAAGAGAAAAGCCCCTCTCCATCCTCACTCAAAGAGGCATCAGATCTGCATGTATGCTAGCTTGGTACACATCCTCCCGGCTCTGAGCAAAGTAGAGATCACCGCTGGAGAGTACCTCTTACGCGCTAGTCATATCCTTTCAAGAGCAAGTCCATAAGCAAAAAGGGAAATGGGTACTCCAGGACGATCAGTCTCTGTCACAAAAGGCCCCGAAACGGAGGCAACCAAAGAAGAGGTGCCTGCAGGAGCCACATTAGATCTCTGAAACATGTTCTCCTTGGACAATCCAGCACCACAGAACAATCCTGCCCGGTTGGTTGGCTATGACTGAGGAACCAGTCAAAAGCTCACCCCCGACTTGGGATGCAAGGCCAGCTGGGCCTTCTGAAGCTTCTCCCTCCACTGCTGGTGGGAGGCCAGCGCCTTTGATTGGGCACTCTGGTAGCCCAGGTAGTACCAGCAGGGATATGGATAGAAAGCCTTCTTATATTGATACTTCTTGCATGAGGAGTCAGTAGTCATCAAGAGCCGTGAGAGTGTCATGTGCTCCTTCTTGAGCTCACCCGCTTTCTCTTCGATAGGTTTCCAAAAAGAGGTTCTCCCCTAAACATGGAACATTGGTAAGCTTATCCTGGACCCACTGTTTCAGGTCGGAGGACAAGAGCCAGGCCAGCCACTGAGCGCTGATGCCAACCACCACCATTCTGCAAGTGGATTCTAAGGCATCATAAGTGGCTCGCACCATGTACTTGGAGCAGTCCTTGCGGTGGCCTATCAGTGCCCAGAAGGAGTTGAGGCAATCAAAGGGGACATGGGCAGCAACGTCTGCCTGAACCAACATGATGTCCTTTAGGAACATACTCATATACAGCTGGTAGGAAAGGATTCTGGCAACCAGTATGGAGCCCTGGTAACATCTCCTCCCAAATGAATCCAGGATTCTAGCATCCCTCCACGAAGACACCAAGGAGTGAGTCTTGGTGCTCCCTTCACATGCTTAAAGGCCGATTCTACCACAATGGAGTTGTATGGTAAATGGGCATCTCGAAGCCCAGCACCATCTGGATTCGCAACATGGAGTCCATATATCGGCTGACGATGGGAACCGTGAAACAGTTCTCCAACAATCTCAATAGCAATCTCTGCAAGGCGTGATGCACCGGCACAGTCACTGCCTCCTTGAGCAACAAGGGAGGAGCTAGTTGAGACGGGAGATGGGCACAACATGGACCATAGAGGCCATGTGGCCGAGAAGGCAAAACATCGTCCGGGCCGGAATGGCGCCACGGCACTGCACTTCGGACGCCAGGGACACGAGGTGGTCCGTCTGTCCTGAAGAACAAAAGCCATGGCCCGAAAGGTGACCATGCAAGCCCCGATGAACTCCAGGGACTGAAATGTAGTGAGGTGGGACTTTGGGTAATTGATCACGAACCCCAGATGCTCCAGGAGGCAAATGGTGCGGTCCATGGCCTGCTTGACTTCGGAGGCCATGCGCCCTGTTACGAGCCAGTCGTATAGATATGGATAGACTATGTGCCCTGCAGCCGCAGATGGGCTGCAACAATGGCCAGGAACTTCGTGAAGACCCGCGGGCGGACGCGAGGCCAAAGGGAAGTACCCTGTACTAGTTTCCCTGAACCATGAAGCAGAGGTACTTTCTGTGTTTGGGATGGAAGAGGATGTGCGCATAGGCATCCTTTAAGTCCAAGGAGCATAGCCAATCCCCCTGCTGGAGGTAGGGCAGTAACGATGCAAGGGAGAGCGAACCTCTCTCGCACCAGGAAGCTGTTGAGGTTCTGCAAGTTGAGGATGGGCCAAAGGCAACCTGTCCATTTAGGGACAAGGAAGTATCGGGATTGAAACCCCCGTCTGCGAGATCACAGTGGGACTGGTTCTACCGCGCCATCTCAAGGAGGCCTGCGAGCTCCTGACTGAGGAGGGCCTGGTGTGGGGAAAGCCGACGTGGTTCCCTGAGAAAGTACAGAGGAGGGGCCTGGTCCAGATGGCGACGACAGCCCTCCCGAACGACCTGGAGAACCCAGGCATAGAGAAATGGACAAAACGCCACCAGACGGACAGCCACCCTGCCAGAGTGGGAGAGGCTATGCCAATGGCGTCAAAACCCTGAGGCTGGTTGAGTCGGAGTTGGGGTTGGGTCTTGGCGCCTTTCAGCTCATGAGGGCCGTCGACCGTGGACTTGCCCTGACCACCCTGAACAAGGGTCGACACCCATGGTTAGGCCGGGTAGCCCCTATATGGGAGCCCCTTCCGATGGAAGAAAGGCTTCTTGCTCTGCTGCTTCTTGCTGGGGAGGGAGGAGGTTTTCCGGGAGAGGTGAATAAAAGCAAGTACTCCGTCTCGATCTCCGCGGCCTTATCCTCCATGGGCTTTCAACCAGCTGCTCCTGAGGCAAGGGACATCCAACAGCTTCTCCTGGACCCACTGTTGCAGATCCGAGGACTAGAGCCAAGCTTGCCGGCGGGCTCTGATGCCAGCCACCGCCACCTGGACGGAAGACTCAAAGCCGTCGAAGGCTGCTCGCAAGAGGTACTTTGAGCATTCCCCGACGGACTTTGATAGGGCCTGAAAACGCAAGAGATGGTCCCCGTCAAGGCTCGCCGCGAAGCCTACGAGCACCCTAGCGACATCATGGAGGAACATCCCAATGTATAATTCGTAAACTTGGATGCAGCATGACAACATGGAGCTCTGATAAGCCTTGCGCCTGAGGGCATTGAGGGTACGAGACTCTCTGCCCAGGGGGGACTGAAGAATGAGTCTTCAGGATTTTTAGCTTCCGCATGGCTGATTCAACCACCATCGAGGTGTGGGGAAGCTGAACTTTCTGAAACCCCAGACCTCGCTGGACCTTATACATGGCATACAGGCGCTTGCTCACAATCAGGACAGAAGCCGGGATATCCCACATGCGGAGTAGGAGTCGGGTCTAACGGGAAGAAGCGGCACCGAGACAGCCTCTCTTGGAGGAGGTTCATATTGCAGAATATCAAGCTCCTCAGAGCGGGGCTCATTCTCCAACTCAGTGGTGAGTGCTAGGACCTGCGCCATGTCCCGGATAAACTCCAGGAAGATGGTGTCCTCGGGAGGTGACAGCCATCTCTGGGTCGGCGTGGAGGGGTTGGAGGGATGGTCTAGATGGGACCAAGTCTCCAGGGAGGTCATCACACTCACAGTCTGAGTAGTCTGTGGAAGACTCCAGGATGGATGGCTCGTGATGGGTCGGTAACCCGCGTTAGATCTCCAAGGCCAAAACGTGCCCAGAGGCGGAGGCGCTCGCCTGCAAAGATCTCACGCCCGAGGAACAAGACGGGGATAGAGACCCACGCCGAGGATCCTCACGAGGCTTCTAGCTCTTGGGGGTCACAACGGCATCAGGGGGAGTCCTCAAATTCGAGGTCCCTTCTGTTTTCAGGCATCTGCAAGCGGGGCAGGGCATCAGCAGCTGTTGGGCAGCGAGAAAAGCAGAAACACTGTTTTCCAAAGCCAGCATTCAGGCCTCCTACTCGGGAGTGCGGCCCTGTGACACAAACGCCAGGGTGACCAGGTTGGGCGTCAAGGAGGAGAGGGGGTCATCGCCGGGAGGACCCTCAGGAGTCTATACGCCTTCACTAGGGGCCTCCATATCGGTTCAAGGTACCTTACTGGGTAGCTCCCTCTCCAACTCCGGACACTGCCGAGGGGAGATGAGATACTGGGTGCGTGACCTCTTACACTTGTCTGGCGCCCCTGACAGAGTCCTCCATGCCTTCATATTCTTCTGCTCACATTCTGATTACCCCTGGTCAGGGTGCCACCAGGCCCAGGGAGGAGCCTTGGGAGACTCCAGAGGTTGGGGGCCGAAGAGCGGGAGGCAACCAGCAATACCAGGCTGCCTTATGGAAGAGATCATCCAGCTTCTGCTTACGACTCTGTGTGGCCTTGGAGGACATCTTCTTAAAGAGGGAGCATAGCTCCGGGTCATCGTCAGCAACTAGACAGCTGAGACAACAGTCATGGGTGTCCATAAGCAACATGTTTTTGGAGCATCTATCACATTGCTTAAAACCGGAGGCCATTGGGACAAAAAGGACACCTGTGAGGTCGAAGAACCTCAATGCAGCCAGTGGTTAAAAAGGGCATGAAGTGCGGTAAAAACAAAAAAGGCAAAAAAAAAAAATCCCGAGACCATGGCAGAGGCGCTTGGGAGGCAGGAAGAGGACTGGCGAATGCCAGTAGAACAAAAACCGGTTGGAAACAGAGAAAACATTTTCCAGGGACGTCCAAAGGGCTCCGTGGAAAAAGGGAGACTGAGTAAGATGGCACCCTTGGGCGGAAAAGGGAACACGCATGTGTGGTGACATTCCCAAAATATTCCTTTTAAAGCTGGGGAAATGCTTCGCGCAGGCTCCATCAGTGCAGACGTAGCGTAGTTACTCACCTGTAACAGGTGATCTCCGGGAACAGCAGGAATAAGTCTTCACATATGGGTATCGTCGGTACCGACAGAGCCTGCGCGGGAACGCTCCCCAGCGTCCAATAGGAAAGCTTTCGGGAGCATCCCACAGTGCCTGTGTGCTGCCTTCCCGCCTTTCCAACTCTCCCTCTTCAGTTGCGTTTATAGCTGAGAACAAAGGAGAGAGTAAACAAAGAGAGAGAGATAGATAGAGACAACTCCTAGGGGAGGTGGGTGGGTTGTGAAGACTTATTACTGCTGTTTCCGGAGATCACCTGTTACAGGTGAGTAACTACGCTATCTCCAGGAACAAGCAGGAATGCTGTCTTCACATATGGGGACTCCCCAGCCGAGCGATGCCAGGGTGATGACCCCAAGCAAGCTGCGAACCCCAGGTGAGATGGCTCATGCTTCCTCCCTTGGATCTCTTGTATCGAAACCCGGGAAGGTGGGTAGGAGTTGTATTAAGTCTGAAAGAGATGCTGCAGCACAGCCTGGCCAAACGAGGCATCCCGACGGGAGTCCTTGTCTAAGCAATAGTGGGCTGTAAAGATGTGCACCTAAGCCAAGTGACTGCTCTACAGATGTCATCAATGGACACAGAACGAAGATTAGCCATGGAGGCTGCCATTGCTCTCACATTGTGAGCTGTGACATGGCTTCGAGAGAACGTCCCTTACTCTCATATGCAAAGGATATGCAATTTGCAATCCACCTAGAGAGAGTTATTTTGGAAACTGGAAGTCCCAAATGACTAGAATCAAAAGCAACAAAAAGCTGAAAAGATTTTCTAGGTTGCTTAGTTCTTTGAAGGTAAAAAGCAAAGGCTCTTTAATAATCTAAGGTATGAAGATTCCTTTCTACATTAGAGGCATGAGGCCTAGGGAAGAATACAGGAAGGTAAACTGCTTGGTTTAAATGAAAAGGCGAAACCACCTTTGGCATAAAGTGAGGATGAGTCCTAAGAACTACCTTATCATAGTGAAATCTTGTTTAAGGAGCAACCGCCACTAAAGCCTGTAACTCACTGATGCGTCTTGCAGAAGTGAGTGCAACTAGGAAGATAACCTTTCAAGAAAGAAACTTTAGAGCTCTGGAGGCTAAAGGCTCAAAGGGCGGTTTCATGAGCAGCCTGAGAACAAGATTCAGATCCCATGGCACCGGGGGGGTGGCTTAATGGGAGGTTTTGTTAAAAGTAAACCTCTCATAAATCTCGCTACGAGTGGATGAGAGGAAATAGGTTGTCCATCCAGAGGTTTGCGAGAAGCAGCAATGGAACTAAGATGGACCCTTACTAAATTGGTCTTAAGACCAGAATCTGAAAGATGGAGTAGGTACTCCAGAAGCGATTCGACATGCACTGTATGGGGGTTAAGTTCCCTTTGAGAACACCATACAGAGAATCTCTTCCACTTAAAGGCGTAGGATCACCTTGTGGAAGGCTTCATGGAAGCCACAAGGATATCCTTTACCTGTTGAGATAGGTTGATATCCGCGAATCCTAGGCTTTCAGTAACCAGGCCCTGAGGGGCAGGGACTGGGGATTCGGGTGCAATAGCATCCCATTCTCCTGGGAAAGAAGATCTGGAGCACATCCCAACTCCAGAGCTGTGGCTTGAGAGAGACGCAGAAGCAGAGGATACCACGTCTGCTGTGGCCAACGTGGAGCTATGAGTATCATATGACCTCTGTCTCTCTGAAGTTTGAACAAAGTTTTGGGAATGAGGGGAATGGGTGGGAAAGCATAGAGGAAGTCCCGACCTCAATGGAGGAGGAAAGCATCCCTTGCCTGACAGTTTTGAGCCGAAATTCTGGAACAGAATTGGGGAAGTTTGGCATTCTATGGACTTGCAAAGAGGTCTATATCTGGCGTTCCCCAGATTCGAAACACTCGAGCAAGCTGGTCTGAGTGCAGAGAATATTCGTGTGACAGCAGTATTCGACTGAGTTTGTCTGCCCAAAGATTTTGAATGCCCGGAAGATATACCACTAGGAGGTGGATTTGAAGCTCTCTGGCGAGGGCCCACATTCGCAAAGCTTCGTTGCATAACGACAGAGAGCCTGTTCTGCCCTGCTTGTTCACATAGAACATGGCTACTTGATTGTCGGTCTAGACCAGAACTGTCTTGTAGCTGAGATGGGCCTGAAAAACTCAGACAGCATGGAAAATGGCTCTGAGCTCTAGGAGGTTTATGCGAAGACTAGCCTCCTGTGGGGTCCAGAGACCCTGAGTTGATAGATCGTGCAAATGAGCCCCCCAACCCAACTTGGACGCATCTGTTGTTAGGGTGGTTTGGCATAGAGGCTGCTGGAAAGGAGAACCCATGAGAAGGTTTTTCAGTGACTGCCACCATTGGAGGGACAAAATGAGACGTGTGGAGTTTCTGATTTTGTCCGTTAACCGACCCGAGGCCTGTGTTCACTGAGAGGATAGGGTCCACTGGGCTGCTTGCATATGAAAGCGAGCATAGAGAACCACATGGACTGTGGATGCCATATGCCCCAGAAGCTGAAGCATCTCCTGAACAGTCAGGAATACCTTCATAGATGCTTGGGAGGCCAGCTGTACTATACGAAGACACCGTGGCTGTGGTAGGAAAGCCCTTGACTGCCTTGTGTCTAGACGAGGCCCTATGAATTCTAGAGACTGAGAAGGGGTGAGATGAGATTTTGGGAGGTTTATGACCAGTCCCAAGTATGGAAGGATTCGCATGGTGCGAGAAAGAGCGAAGCTGACTTCTGGAGCTGTTGATGCTCGAATGAGTCAGTCGTCCAAGTAAGGGAAGACAAATATTCCTAGAGTTCTTAGGAATGCTGATATTACTGCCATTCATTTCATGAAGACTCTTGGGGCAGAAGCCAGACAGAAGGGAAGAACCCTGTATTGGAAGTGTCTTTCCTGAAAAGGGAATTGAAGGAATTTCCTGTGATATGCATGGATGAGAATATGCGTATATGCATCCTTTAGATCTAGAGAACATAGCCAGTCCTGACTCTGAAGGTATGGCAGGAGTGTTCCGAGGGAGATCATTTTGAAATTTTCCCGGAACAGATACTTGTTTAATTCTCTGAGGTCTAGCATAGGCCTGTGTCCCTCTGTTTTCTTTGGTATGAGAAAGTAGGGGGGAGTAGAATCCCGTACCCTGTTGGGCTATGGGTACCTCTTCTATTGCTCCCTAAGCAAGAAGTGATGCAACCTCCTGACCCAAGAGATTGGTGGCAGGGACCTGAGAATTGAACTGTCTTATCATTGTAGGAGGGGGGCATACTTGTGAAAATGAAGTGTGTACCCTCTCGTACAATGGACAGAGTCCAGTTTTCTGATGTTATTTGTTGCCATCTTCAGGCAAAATAGCAAAACCTGCCCAGGATGGTAAGGGGTTCTGGACCTTCCAGGGGCAGAAAAACTAAGTTCTCTAGGAAGGAGTCAAAGCCCATGAGGAGGCTGAGTCTGTTGAGCCGGCTGAGCTCTTAGAACTTGTGGCTTCCTCTGCTGTCTGTTCTGTTGTCCCCTTTGGGGAACATGAACTGGACAGTGTCCCTAATGGGTGTAAGATGGGTAAAATTTCTTTTTCTTGTTGAAAAAGGGTTTCTTGACTGACTTTTTCTTTGCTGGGTTGGCTGTAGACTTAGTCTGTTCAAGGTAGTATTTTCAGATTCAATCTGATTAGCCTTGTCTTGCCAATCCTTGCCAAAGAGATTTCCTCCTGTACAAGGAATATTTCCCAGTTTATCTTGCACCCATTGTTCTAAATCTGATGCCTGAGCCAGGCAATACGACATGCACCGATGGAAATAGCAGAGGTTCTGCTAATGCATTCAAAGGAATCAAAGGTTGCACGATTTACAAATTTTGAGACATCCTGGGAATGTTTGACCAGAGTAAGGAATTCCTCCCTTTTTTCCTCAGGGAGAAGAGGGCTCATGAGCTCCAAGTCACCTGTAACTTTTTTGAGGAACATTCCCATATAGAGAATGTAGGAGCTAATCCTGGCTGCCAACATGGAAGATTGGAAACATTGACGCCCAAAGGCATAGAGTGTCCTCGATTCCCGGCCCGGAGGATTGGAAGAATGTGTTTTAGCACTCTTAATCCTACGCCTCATCAATTCCACTACCATTGAATAGTGTGGTAACTGAGTCTTTTGAAAGCCAGGAGAGCTTGGAACTCGGTACATGGTATCGAGTCGTCCAGAGTGTGGAAACACCATTAAAGGAGTTTCCCACATTCTTAGCATAAGATCATGCAAGATTTGGTGAATAGGCAGAGTAGCTGCCTCTTTAGGAGCCTTAGGGTACTGAAGAATTTCTAATTCTGCTGCTCTAGGTTCCTTCTCTGGATTCACCGTGATTGGAAGACCTCGAGCTAAATCAAGTATAAAATCCTGGAAGGACATGTCTTCTGGAGGAGACATTCTTCGTTTAGGAGAAGGAGACGGATCCTCCGGAAGCATAGCTCTAGTACCAGCAGAGTCATCGGAATCGGATGATTCGAAGTATCCCTGCGCTGGGTGTTCTTGCAACGCACGGTACCGGTATCGCTCGAAGTCGGTATCGGGGTGTCTCAGTACCTATCCGTTGATACCTGAGATAGACTCAAGGCTCGGCATGGGGTGAAGCATACCCGCCGAGGCACTCGGTACTGGTGTCGGTACCGATGCCTGTGGAACCGTCTGTAATGGTCTTAGCGGTACCGAAGCTGTTAAGAGGGCCGCTAGACTGCGTTCGGTAGCGAGGATTCTGTCATCCATCGCTCTTGCCGATGCCTGGGTGTCGGTACCGGTGGAAGTGGCTACGACCCCAGAACATGGCACCAGTAGTTCTGCAGAGGTGGAAGCCTCCGGAACATTCTGAAGCCCCGTTAATGCTTTGGAGACCGAGACCTTCCGTCGGGGCTGTTTTGCCGGTGAACTTTCCTCGAGGGCAAAGCCAGTGGTATCTCGATACTTTGAAGGAGATCTATCCTTTGAGGACCGGCCAGTCTTAAAAGACTTAAGTTTAGTTACCCAAGATCCATGGGAGGAAGATGAAGCCCTGAAAGACGTCGATGCAACTGATATCGTATCTGCGGCAAAAAGGGTACCGAGTTTTGCAGCTCTATTCTGCAGGCCCCTCTTGGTCATCTTTATGCAGGAGAGACACTCCGATGGAGAATGGTCAGGACCTAAACACTAGAAGACCCAAAAGGAATTTTACCTAGAAACCCCAAAGTGCATCAATTGACGCATTATCATGACGACTGTGTTTAGCATGAAATGCAGATGTGAATTAATGTGACGTTACTTATTTGTTAAATACGTGCAGTATGTGATGTCATCGTGTGTTTATTGGTTGTAATGTCGAAGTAAAACTATAAACAGTGATTGAGATGTGCCACCTAGTGGGAACATGAATTTATACCTAGAAGCCCCAAAGTACATCAATTGACACATCCAAGACAATTGAGTGCGTCAACTGACATACTTTGGGGCTTCTAGGTATAAATTCATGTTCCCACTAGGTGGTACATCTGTCAATAATTTTCGATGCACATATTTGAACATCTTGACCTTGCTAACAAAGTCATGGAACATGATTGACATGGTTCTAGCAGTGGCGCTGGTATACAACTTCGAAGATGCATGTGGGTCAATTGACGCACTTTGGGGCTTCTAGTGTTAAGACACACCCTGAAAGAAAATATTTTAGAAACCTAGTGCTATGGCAGACTGGAAAGAGTTTAGCATGTATTTTAAATGTAAGAAATCAGTATGATTATGATTTTAAGTCAAAGGACTTAGCAGAGTGGGAACAAGATTCTAGGTAGCAGATTAGAGATCAGCCAAGACTAAGGTATACATCATGGGGTGTGTAATGGGAAGAGTAAGCATCTAAAGGAGGAGAGTACAGCATTATAGGAAGAGACTGCATCGTCAAAACTCTCGGATGACATAACAGAAAAAAAGAGGTGATGAGACGGCAGTGGAAAAAAGAGAAAAAGGATCAGTAGCCTCAACAACTCTAAATGTGCTGGAGGAGACAGGGGAAAACTGATGTGGAGAAGTCTGAAGACGAGCAGTTGGAGGTAAAAAGAAAAAGTTCAGGCAGTGTCTATGCTGGTGAATAGGGGAAGAACATCACAGTTGGAGGTTCAAAGAGGAAAGGAAGGCAAGAATCTTTAAGGCATGTCAGAGGTGTCATCAACATGAACATTAAAACCACCAAGAATGAGGGAAGGGAAAGATGAGTTCAGTAAGAAAGAAAGAAAGACAGGATTCAAAGTCACTAAGAAAGGAAGATGTCTTGGGGGAATAAAGCATAGTTACTCACCAGTAAAGCGTAGTTACTCACCTGTAACAGGTGATCTCTGGGAACAGCACGAATTTAGTCTTCACATATGAGTATCATCGGTAACGACGGAGCCCGCGCGAGAACGCTCCCCAGCGTCCAATAGGAAAGCTTTTGGGAGCATCCCACCTCGCATGCGTGCTGCCTTCCCGCCTCTGTACCTCTTTATAGCTGAGACCAAAAGAGAGAAGAAGTGAAAGAGAGAGATAGAGACAGACTCCTAGGGGAGGTGGGTGGGTTGTGAACATTAAATTCCTACTGTTCCCGGAGATTACCTGTTAAAGGTGAGTAACTACGCTATCTCCAGGAACAAGTAGGAATGTAGTCCTCACATATGGGAACTCCCCAGCTGAAAGATGCCAAGGGGTGACCCCAGCTAGCTGCGAACTCAGGTGAGATGGGTCATCCTTCCTCCCATGGACCCTAGGCATCCAAACTGTGGATGGTGGGTAGGAGTTGTATTAAGTATGAAAGAGATGTTGTAGAACAGCCTGGCCAAACGAAGAATCCGGACGGGAGTCCTTGTCTAAGCAATAGTGGGCTGTGAAGATATGTACCGAAGTCCAAGTGGCTGCTCTGCAGATGTTATCAATAGAGACAGAACGAAGGTTAGCCGTTGAGGCTGCCATTGCTCTCACATTGTGAGCCGTGACATGGCCTTCGTGAGAAAGTTCCTTACTCTGATATGTATAGGATATGCAATCTGCAATCCAATTTGACAGAGTTCTTTTAGAAACTGGAAGTCCCAAATGACTAGAGTCAAAAGTCACAAAAAGTTGAGAAGATTTTCTATGTGGCTTAGTTCTTTGGAGATAAAAAGCTAAGGCTCTTTTACAATCCAATGTGTGAAGATTCCTTTCCGCACTGGAGGCATGAGGCCTAGGGAAGAATATAGGAAGATAAACTGACTGATTTAAATGGAAAGGCAAAACCACCTTTGGCAGAAAGTGAGGATGATTCCTGAGGACTACTTTATCATGGTGAAACCTTGTATAAGGAGGGTCAGCCACTAACACCTGTAGTTCACTAATACATCTTGCAGAAGTGATGGCAATTAGGAAAGTAACTTTCCATGAAAGAAACTTTAGGTCTGAAGTGGCTAAAGGTTCAAAGGGCGGTTTCATAAGCTGACAAAGAACAACATTTAGATCCTATGCTATTTCCTCTCATCCACTTATATCAAGATTTATGAGAGGCCTATTTTTAACAGAACCTCCCATCGACGGCCAAAGGCATCGCGTGTCCTGGATTCACGGCCTGGAGGATTGGAAGAGTGTGTTTTTGCACTCTTGATTATTCACATGGCCAATTCCATTATCATTGAATGGTGTGGTAATTGAGTTTTTTGAAAACCAGGACAACTTGGCACTCGGTACATAGTGTCCAGGCATCGGGAATGTGAAGATATTGTTAAAGGAGTCTCCCACATTCTCAACATTAGATCATGTAAGATCTTGTGAATGGGAAGCATAGCTGCTTCCTTAGAAGCCATAGGGTATTGTAGAATTCTTAATTCCTCTGCCCTAGGTTCTTTTTCTGGAATCACAGTGATTGCAAGGCCTTTTGCTAAATCACTTATGAAGTCCTGGAAGGACATATCTTCTGGAGGAGACATACTGCGTTGAGGAGTTGAATTTTCTAATAGATTCACTCTGGTACCGGTAGAATCATGAGAGTCATCGGAATCGGAAGACTCAAGCACCGGGTGCTCCTGTGACACATGGTATTGGTACCGTTCGAAGTCGGTACCGAAGTGTCTCGGTTCCTGATCCCCGATACCGGACATCGGCATGGGGGGAAGCAGTCCTGTCGAAGCAGGTGTTGTCGGTACCGGTACCGATGTCAGTACCGATACCTGTGGAACTGTCTGTTGCAGTCTTAGCAATACGAGGCTGCTAAGAGGGCCGCTAGACTGCGTTCAATAGCGAGGATTATGTGATCCATCACTCCTGCCGATGCCTGGGTGCCGGTGGATACGGCCACGACCCCAGAGCATGGCACCAGTAGTTCCGCAGAGGTTGAGGCCTCTGGAACATCCTGGAGCCCCGTTAAAGCTTTGGAGTTCAAAGATTCCCGCCGGGGCTGTTTTGCCGGTTAAGTATCCTCGAGGGAAATGCCCGAGGCATCTCGATACTTCGAAGGAGATTTTCCCTTCGAGGACCGGCTAGTTTTACTTGGGAGGAAGATGAAGCCCTGGAAGACATCGATGCAACTGACATTGTGTCGGAGGCAAAAAGGGTACCGAGTTTTGCAGCTCTATTCTGCCGGCCCCTCTTGGTCATCCTTGTGCAGGAGAGACACTCCGTTGGACAATGTTCAGGACCCAAACATTTTAGACACCAATCATGGGTGTCGGTGACGGAGATGGTACTGCCACATTTTAAGCATTTTTTGAAACCACTGGCCGGTTTCTCCATACTTGAAGAAAAAATGGGCCTAGTGCCCAAAATGGCACCTAGCACCCAAAAGAGGGAAAAACCCTGAAGAAAAATATATGGGGTTTTTTTTTGTTTTTTTAAAGAAAGAGGAAGAAGAGAACTGGCGGTACCAGTAGGCGTCGAGTGAAGGCAGATGCTACCACAGAAAACAAGAAATAAAGGTAGATTTTCTGCGGTGACAGGGTACCATGTCCTATCAGCTCCGCGGAAAACGAAGAACTGAAGTGAAAGAGGTACAGAGGCGGAAAGGCAGCACGCATGCGCTGTGGGATGCTCCCGAAAGCTTTCCTATTGGACGCTGGGGAGCGTTCTCACGTGTGCTCCATCGGTACTGACGATACCCATATGTGAAGACTACATTCCTGCTTGTTTCTAGAGATCAGGTGTTCTCCGGCGACAGCAAGAATCAGTCCTCACATATGGGTGACGTCGGCCACCAACGGAGCCCGTGCAGAGCAAATCCCCAGCATTCAAAGAAAGCCTTTGGGATTGTTACCATGCATGCATGGTCCCCTTCCAGCCCAAGAGTGCCATCTTGCTCAGTCAAATGACATAGCTAAAAGACGGCAAAAGCAAATAAAGATGGTATGACTGCAACTCCAAAGGGAGGAGGGAGGGTAGTGAGGACTGATTCCTGCTGTCCCCGAAGAACACCTGTTACAGGTGAGTAACTACGCTTTCTCCGGGAAAAAGCAGGAAGTCAGTCCTCACAAATGGGACTCCCCACTTACAGGCTACCAAAACCTATAGCCAAAAAAGGGCACCCTCGTGGAGAGCCACAAGCAGCAGCAATGAAGTCCGTATAGACAGCCCAAACAGGACCCCTGTGTCCGATGAAACTAATACTCCGGTAGCCTGAACATAGAAGGGTCGGAGGGTAGGAGTTGCCTAGACCCCGAAAAGGACTCTATCGAGGCAGTAACGAGATGCGAATTTATGAACTGAAGACCAGGTGGTGGCCCGGCAGATGTCTGCTAGCAGGACCGAATGCAGGTTGGCTACTGAGGTTGCCATAGCCCTGACACGGTGCGCCGTGACCGGGCTTTCCAACGGAAGCTTCACCTCCTCATAGGCCCGGGCAATACAATCCGCCACCCATGCGGACAGCGTATGCTTGGACACCGCCTCCCCCAGCTTACTGGGGTCGTAGGGAACAAAAAGCTGAGAGACTTTTTGGTCGCCTTGAGTGCGCTGGATTTAGAAGGACAAGGCCCTCTTACAGTCCAAGGTATGGAAGACAGTCAAAGCCCGACTGGCATGCGGTCTGGGAAAGAAGGTAGGGAGGACCTCCTCCTGGTTGAGGGGGAAAGAGCACACCACCTTCGGAAGGAATTTGGGATGCGTGCGAAGCACCACCCTATTCTTGTAAAACCTGGTATAAGGTGCCTCAGCCACGAGGGCCTAAAGCTCGCTTACCCTATGGGCAGTAGTGAGCATGACCAGGAAAACCACCTTCCAGGAGAGATAGCGAAGGTGGCAAATAGCCAGGGGCTCGAATGGTGGCAGGGTAAGCTGCCCCAGCACCACATTGAGATCCCATTAAGTTACCGGGGTGTGAACCGGGGGCTTAGACAGGAGTAGGCCCCGTAGGAAGCGGGACACTACTGGATGACTCGAGAGGCGCTTCCCGTCCACCTGATGGTGGTTCGCCACTAGGGCACTGAAGTGTACCCTAACAGAATTAGACTTGAGCCCCGCATGAGAGAGGTGGAGTAGGTATTGCAACACGAGAGAGGGGGTCAGCCCCCCGCTCAGAGCACCAAAGTGCAAATTTACGCCACTTAAAGGCGTAGGCCCGTATGGTACTTGCGTGAGGCTAGCAGAACATCCTCTATCTCTCTAGGTGAGGTGACCCCCTGTAGGCTGCTGATCTCCATGAGGGAGAGGGGCTATGCTGTCAGAGTTAAAAACTCCCTACTGGCTAAGCCGGAGCCGGAGCCTGGGGCTTGGGAGCCTTCTGCTTAAGTGGGCCATGTCCCTTGGCCTACTGCCCTTGCTGGAGAGCCGGGGAGGCCTGGTAAGGTGGGTAGTTTCGGCAAGCAGTAGACTTCCTTGAGTAAAAGGGCTTTTTACCCGAAACCCTTCCATTGGGGAGGGGACGTGGTCTTCTTGGAGAGCCTAGTCCTAGTCATGAACGCGGTCTCCAGCTCTGCAACCTTGTTGGTCATGGGCTTGCCAAAGAGGTTCTCCCCCTGACATGGGACTTCGACCAACTTGTCCTGTAGCTATTGCTCATGTTGGATGACTAGAGCTAAGCTTGGCGGTGTGCACCAATGCCCACCACGGCTACCCGGGTTGCCGACTCGAAACCAATATAGGCCTCCCGAGACATAAATATGGAGTACTCCCGAACGCCTTTGGACAGGCTCTTGAAGCGCTGCAAAGGTTCCTCGGAGAGATCAGTTCAGTACCTGGCGAGTTCCTTCACCGGGTCCCTCAGGTACATGCCCATGTACAGCTGGTAAGCCTGGATATGGCAATTCAGCATCGAGCCCTGGTAGCACTTTCTGCTGAGGGCATTCAAGGTGCGGGCCTCCCTGCCAGGGGGCACTGTGGAGTGTGTCTTCTGACTCTTCAGTCGACGCATAGCCAACTCCATAACTATGGAGTTGTGCGGCAGATGTGACTTCTGAAACCCATGGCTCCGGCGGACTTGATATATCGAGTCGAGCCACTTGCTGACCACCAGCGCCGATGCCGTTGTCTCCCAAATGTGGAACATATGCCACTCAAGGATGGGAGGAATGGGCACCGTGAGCGATTCCCGGGGAGGAGCCTCTTATTGGAGGATCTCGAGTTCGTCGGCCCGAGGATCATACTCAGACTCGGTAGGAAAGGTCAAGGCCTCGGACATGTCTTTGACGAAGTCCAAGAAGGCCATATCCTCCAGTGGGGACCTTCTCCGAGGTTCAGAGACCGGCGAATTGGAAGGGACATCTCGGCACTGAGGGGTGTCTGAGGACTCCTCATCCTCGGTCTCCCAATGAGAATACTCCGAGGAGGACTCGTTGTGTGCCTTGGGCCTCGAGGGCCCCAGCGCCATACACACCGAGCCTGGGAGACTTGTGGGCGACAACCTTGGCCCCGACAAGCAGGAGACCGAGCGCAAGCACGATCTCGAATGAGGATCTACTCAGCCTCTGGGGACGTCTTCGACGTCGCACATCCGGTGGTCGGAGCGGAGGAACCGGACGTACCAGACATCAGCACCCACTGCTGGTCCAAGAAGGCAGTCACACTGCGCTCCAAGACTGCCATCCTGGAGGCCAATCCCGGTAGCTCCACAGCCTTTGGCTCAGGCACCAAGGGACTTGGGCCTGATGCCGGTTCCCCAGGAGGGGAATCCTCGATGAGGACCGTGTCTACCTGGCGAGGTCAGTCCGCTACGGGATCCTTCCTAGGGATCTTGGCCAGCCACACCCTCTCCGATGACTCAAGCGGACGTCCAAGGCTCCGCAACCGGGCCCGGGAGGATCCTGGCCGATCAGAGCCATCCAAGGACACCGTCTTTGAGGGTTTCTTCTTCCTCTTTGGTTCCCTCGAGGGAGACCCCCTCTTTGAGGACCCACGATGACACTCTGGGTTCAGAGTGCTCCACCAGGGGTATCGAGGCCTCAGATGAGGTCCTGGCTCTCGGAGGAATCGGGGAGTCGGGAAAAATTTTGTCATGCTGCTGCTGGCGGCTCCACAAGGCCTTGAAAGACATTTTCTTACAAAGGCCACAGACCGCCGGGTCATGGTCCAGGCCGAGGCACCGGAGGCAGCAGTCATGAGTGTCAGTTAGGGACATAACACAGCGATCACACTTTTTGAAACCGCTGGTAGCCATGGGGGGGGGGGAGGAGGGCATGAAGACGCCAAAAGAAAAATAAAACTTAAAGTAACAAGAATTAACCCCGACACCGAAGCCGGGGCGGGAAAGGAACCAGTGCAAGACCAGAGACGGGGGAAAAACAGACGTCTGGTGGGTTCCAAGGAAAAAAGGAGACTAAGGAAGATGGCACCCTTGGGCGGAAATGGGACCACGCATTAGTGGTAGCAATCCCAAAGGGTTTTTTTGAAAGCTGGGGATTTCCTCCGCACGGGCTCCGTTAGCGCCGACCTCACCCATATGTGAGGACTGACTTCCTGCTTGTTCCCGGAAAAATGACAGCTACCCGGAGGCAGTGGAATAAATAGGTAGATGGCGTGAACTTCAAAAGAAAGGAAAAAAAGTGAATGACATGGAAGAAAGGGTTGCAACTGGCAGGAAAGGAAATAGCACCAACCCAACACCACCATCGTGGCCAAATTGGCAAAGTGTATGGGAGAAAAGGTAGCCTTTATTACATCAGGAAGAAACTGAAATAGAGTTTTCAGGGAGATGCCAAGTCGTATTTAGAGCAAGGAAATGCAGAGTTTGAGAGATAAAGAGATCATGAATGAAGGGCAGATGAGAAAAGAAAGAGGAGCAGGAGAGTGTAGGAGAGAGAGGAGGCACAATGGTGATAAGAGGGAGGTGCTCTCAGAGTGGAGATGGCAGAAAGGGAGGAAGAAAATGCTGAAGCTCAAGAGCAGATGATAGGGTAAACGACAATGGAAGGAGAGGTGAAGAGAATAGGGAATGGATGATAAGTACTAGGCGCTTGAAGTTGCTGGAATGAAAGGAAAAAATTAGGAAGAGTTAGCATTCAGAACAGAGTGATGTGCAGTCATAGGAAGAGATAGGGGCGGGGAGGCTACAGATAAAGTGAAGATCTGAGATGGTGAAGCACGAGAGAAGCACCAGTGGAATGGGGTCAACATGAGAGTAATAGTTTTGATGACCCTCAGGAAGACTACATAAGAAATATTTATATTTTATTTATTTATTTACACTCTCTTATATACCGCGCTATTCTGCATCAGTGCGGTTTACATTCAACAAACTGAAATTACATTGAACAGGGCATTATAACTTGGAGATAACTATTTTACAGGGAACATGGAGTATGGAGGGTTAAGTGGCTTGCACAAGACCACAAGGAGCACCTGTGGGACTAGAAACCCCAGTCCTTCCGGCCCAAGGTTGCTGTCCTCTAGTGGGATTTGAACCCCTGACCTTCAGGCCTGAAGTACCTTGCCCCAACCACTAGGCCACTCCTCCACTCCAACCAATATATAAATATAAAAAATATATATACACCAAAATATAAATATAAACCAAAGGATGGGTAGGACATAAGAGGTTACCAGGATAGAAAGGAAAAGCGTAGTTACTCACCTGCAACAGGTGTTCTCCAGGAGCAGCAGGAATCAGTCCTCACATATGGGTGACGTCGGCGTCGACGGAGCTCTTGTGCGGAGCATTTCCCAGAGTTTCAAAGAAAGCCTTTGGGAATGCAGCGCACATGACTGGTCCCCTTCCCGCCCAAGGGTGCCATCTTGCTCAGTCTGATGACATAGCTAAAAGACAGCAAAAAACAAAAATGAAATATATATAACTGCAACTCCAAGGGGAGGAGGGAGGGTTGTGAGGACTGATTCCTGCTGCTCCTGGAGAACACCTGTTACAGGTGAGTAACTACGCTTTCTCCAGGACCAAGCAGGAAGTCAGTCTTCACATATGGGACTCCCCAGCTCTAGGCTACCAAGAACCCAAAGCTGAAAAATAAGCCCCCTCTAGAGCCTCAGCATGCGAGATAAGAATCTTCTCTAAGAACGCCCCCGTACGGTAGCCCAACACAAGGGCCGAAGGGTAGGAGTTGCCTAAACCTCTAAGAGATTACGGTGAGCCGTGACTAGACCCTGCAAGGAGAGGCCGGCTGCCATGTATGCCCAGGCGATACAGTCTGCTACCCAAATGGACAGGGTACGCTAGGAGACAGGTACCCCTGCCTATTAGGGTCAAAAGATACGAAGAGCTGAACAGCCCTTTGATGCCCCTGCGTACGGTCAAGGTAGAAGGACAACGACCTCCTACAGTCCAGAGTATGCAAGACCATTTCAGCCCGGCTGGCATGAGGCCTGGGAAAGGTTGGAAGAACCACCTCCTGATTGAGGTGGAAGGAGGAGACAACCTTTGGAAGGAACTTAGGATGAGTCCGTAAGACCACCCTGTTCCTATAGAACCGTGTGTACAGTCTATCAGAAACCAGAGCCTGCAGTTCACTCACACGCCTGGCCGAGGTAAGAGCCACCAAGAACAACGCCTTCCAGGAAAGAAAGCGTAAATGTCAGGTAGCCATCAGCTCAAACGGTGGGCGAGTAAGTTGTTGCAAGACCACATTCAAATCCCACTCAGGGGCTGGTGGACGAATCGGAGGCTTGAGCAAAAGCAGGCCTCTGAGGAAGTGGGTTACTAAGGGGTGTACTGACAGAGACTGGCCTTCCACCGGCGAGTGGTGCGCTGAAAGAGCACTGAGGTGGAACCGAACAGAGTTGGATTTAAGGCCTAGGTCGGAGAGGTGAAGTAGATACCGCAGCACCACTGGTACCAGGCACGAAAACGGATCCACTTGGCACTGAGCACACCAGGTGGAGAACCTACGCCACTTGACGGCATAAGATTTCCGGGTGGATTGTCTCCTAGAGGCCAACACCTCCTCCTCCACTTCCCTAGGCAGAAGTAAGGGGGCTAGAACTACCCTTTCAGCAGCCAGGCCATCAAATGGAGGGACTGGAGGTTGGGGTGCAGGAGAGATCCCTGATCTTGAGACAGGAGATCGGGTTGCAGCCCCAGAGGGAGTGGAGTGTCCACCGCCAACTGCAGGAGGAGTGGAAACCACGGTTGCCTCGGCCACCTGGGGGCTACCAGGATCAGCGAGGCCCTGTCCTGAAGAACCTTGAATAGGGTTCGGGCCACTAGAGGCGTTGGAGGAAACGCATACAGCAGGCCCGTATACCAAGAGATTAGGAAGGCATCTGCTGCTATTCGCAGAGGATGTGGTTGTCTGGAACAGAACCTGGGCAGCTGATAGTTCAGTGGACTGGCAAAGAGATCGATGGTTGGAAGACCCCATTTTAGGAAGATCTGCTGGACCACTAGTGGATTCAAATGCTATTCGTGAGGCTGTAGAATCCTGCTCAACCTGTCTACCAGATAATTTTCTTGGCCAGGTAGATAAACTGCCTTGAGAAACATACCTTGCTTGACTGCAAAGGTGCACAGGGCCTGTGCTTCCTGACAAAAAAGCCTGGATCCCGTGCCCACTTGTTTGTTCACAAAGAACATTGCTACCTGGTTGTCTGTCTGAATCAAAACAGACTGGTGAGAGAGGACATGAGAGAAAGTTTGCAGAGCTAATCAAATCGCTCGCAACTCCAACAGATTGATCTGCTGTGTGGCCTCCCAAGGGGACCAGAGGCCCTGAGTGCATGCTCCCTGGCAATGCGCACCCCAACCTTGAAGAGAAGCACCGGTCGTCAGCACCTGTGTGTGCAATGGTGCCTGGAAAGGCACCCCTTTGATCAGGTTTGGGAGATGCAGCCACCACTGCAGGGAGGCCGCTAGTAGTTTGGACAATCTTACTCTGTCTCTTAAGTCTCCAGTGGCCTGTATCCACTGAGCTCTGGGGCACCATTGAGCAGGCAGCATATGCAGACGAGCATTTGTAGATACATGGACCGTGGATGCCATGTGGCCCAAAAGCCTCAGGAAATGTCTGGCAGATCCACTGCGAAACTGCTAGGCCAGAGACATCACTCTGTGAGCCCTGTTCCTGGGCAAATAAGCCATTGATTGTAAGGTATCCATCCTTTCCCCTATGAACTCTATGTCCTGTGAGGGGAGCAAAGTGGACTTTGCGAAGTTTATGATGAAGCCCGGGTGCTGGAGGAGAGAGACAGTGCGAAGAGTGGCTTGTCTGGCCTCCTGTGGAGACTGACCTCTGATGAGCCAGTCGTACAGGTAGGGAAAGACAAAGATGCCCTGGTTTCAGAGATAGGCCGCCACCACCGCCAGGCATTTGGTGAAAACCCTGGGTGCAGAGGTTAGGCCAAATGGAAGTACACTGTACTGAAAATGATTTCCTCCCACTACAAATCTGAGATATTGTCTATGGTCTGGATGAATGAGGATGTGAGTATAAGCATCCTTTAGGTCTAAGGAGCATAGCCAATCTTCCTGCTGGAGGTAGGGCAGCAGTATTACAAGGGTAAGCATCTTGAACTTTTCCCTCTCCAGGAACTTGTTGAGATTCCGCAAGTCTAGGATGGGCCTGAGGCCTCCTGTCCTTTTTGGTACCAGAAAGTACCTGGAATAGAAGCCTCTTCCTATCAGGTGGTGAGGCACCTGTTCCACCGCCTGCTCCTGTAGAAGACTTGCCAACTCCTGAAGTAGGAGGTTCCTGTGCAGAGGGAGTCTTGGAGGCTCCCCTGGAAAATAGGAGGGAGGTAACTGGTTGAAGCGGAGCAAGTAGCCCTTTTGGACTATGCTCAGTACCCAGGTATCCCCTGTTATAGCTGACCATCTGTGGGCATACAGAGTCAGCCAGCCTCCTGTGCTGAGTGGAGTCAGCTGTGGGGGACAGGCTATGCAGTGGGAATCAAAACCCCGCTCCCTGCTGTGAAGGAGCCGGAGCTGGCAGCTTGGGAGTTTTCTGCCTACGGGGCCCATGTCCCTGCCCCTTGGCCTGCTGACCCTGTTGGGGAGCTGTAGAGGCCTGGAATTGAAGGTAGGATTTGTAGGCAGAGGTCTTCCTCGGGTAAAAGGGCTTTTTCCCCGAGCCCTTCTTCTTCTGAGAAGGGGCAGAAGTCTTCCTGGACAGCCTTGTCCTGGTGAGAGTCTCAGTCTTGATTTCTGCAGCCTTTTCAGCCATGGGTTTGCCAAAGAGGTTTTCACCTCGGCAAGGGACATCGACCAACTTGTCCTGGACACATTGCTCGAGGTCCGATGATTGTAGCCAGGCCTGACGGCGTGCACCAATGCCGGCCGCTGTTACTCGGGACGAAGCCTCGAAGCCATCATAGGCTGATCGAGATATAAGCTTCGAGCACTCTCGAATCCCCGATGACAAAGCCTTGAACCTCTGCAAAGGTTCCTCAGAGAGGCCAGCAGAGAACCTGGCAATCTCCTATGCCAGGTCTCGGAGGTACATGCCCATGTACAGCTGGTAAGACTGGACACGGCACGCCAGCATAGAGCCATGGAAGCACTTTCTCACGAGGGCATCCAGGTTCTGGGACTCCCGGCCGGGGGGCACCGAGGAGTGCATCTTCTGACTCTTCAGACGATGCATGGCCAATTCCACAACCATGGAGTGGTGCGATAGCTGTGCCTTCTGGAACCCAGGGCTCTTATGGATTCGATAAATGGAATCGACCCGTTTGCTGAGGACCGGCGCCGAGGCCGGTGATCCCACATGCGGAAGAGCAGCCGTTCCAGCATCGGAGGAACCGGTACAGTAAAGGCCTCCTCAGGGGAAGAGTCATACTAGAGGGGCTCGAGGCTCCTCCTCGGGATCCGCGAGGAAGGCCAATGCCTTGGCCATATCCCTCACAAAGTCCGAGAACCGGGTATCCTCCTGGGGGGGGGTGGGACCTTCTCCGAGGCTCGGACTCCAGTGAGTCCGATGGGATGTACCGGGTCTGAAAAGTGTCAGGGGACTCCTCGTCCTTCGCCTCCCACCCCGACCCCTCCTAGGAGGAATCGAGCGGCTCCGGCCGGGCGGGCACCGAAGCCATCTGCCCCGATGCCAAGGGTACCAGCATTGATGACCTCGGCCCCGTACGGGAGGCCGAAGGAGACCTTGGCCGAGGATCGACTCGAGACCGCATGGACTCGAGGATCGGCTCGGTCTCTGGTGTCGACTTCGACATCGAGGTCCTGGTGGTCGAGGCAGATGCACCGGTCAGACCGGCGATCAACACCCGCTGCTGTTCCATGAAGGCAGCTAAACTGCTCTCCAAGGCCGTCAACCTGAGTCCGAGCTCAGGAGACTCAGCAGTCCCCAACTCGGCCCCAGACAACGTAGGGGCTGACGTCGGCTCCCCCGGAGGGGAGTCCACGAGGACTACAGCACTCACGTGACTCGGGGACTCCGGTTCCACACGAGGCAATTTTGCAGGCCTCTCTGGCTCCAACGACCCGGGACGGCGGTCGGGGCTATGTGACCTGGCCCTCGAGGGACCAAGAGCATCCACCGATGCCACCCTCGCGGGTTTCTTCTTCCGTTTGTGTTCCCGTGAGGGAGACCCCCTCTCAGAGGAGCCCCGACGATGCTCGGGATCGGACTCCCGAGATGTCGAGGCCTCTAACGAAGTCCGGGCCCGGCAAGACGCGGAGTCAGAGAAGATCCTTTCTCGCTGATGCTGTCGGCTCCTCAACGCCTTCAAGGACATTTTGACACACGGGCTACAGATCATCGGGTCATGATCGGGCCCAAGGCACCGGAGGCAGCACTCGTGTGTGTCGGTGAGAGACATCAGTTTCTTACACCGATCACACTTCTTGAACCCGCTGGCAGCCATCGGGGGAAAAAGGGCCCCTTCAAGGTCAAAAGACCGGGCTGCCAGTGAAAAAGAAAAAGAACGCGAACGCTAGTCTCGAAGGACAAAAACTGAAAAAAACAGCTCCGGGCTCGATACCGGTGTAGCGAGCCGAGGCGGGAAGGGGAACCGGCAAAAAACACGAATCTTCGAAGGAAAAATCTACTTTTAACCGGGTGACTAGGACACATGTCCGTCAGGCTCCGTGGAAAAAAAGAAGACTGAGCAAGATGGCACCCTTGGGCGGGAAGGGGACCGCGCATGCGCGCTGCATTCCCAAAGGCTTTCTTTGAAAGCTGGGGAAATGCTCCGCACGAGGGCTCTGTCGACGCCGACATCACCCATATGTGAGGACTGGCTTCCTGCTTTGTCCTGGAGAAGTGTAGTTATTCACCTGTAACAAGTGCTCTCCGGGGACACCAGGAATCGGTTCTCATATGCGGGTGATTTTGGCGCCAATGGAGCCCCCGCGGAAGCATCCTCCAGTTTTCAAAGAAAGCCTTTGGGAGATGCCACCCTTCAGGCATGATGCCCTTCCCGCCAAAGCGTGCAATCTTGCTAACTCAGATGACATCCATAAAGCAAAAAGATTCAAGCTGATTTTGCTTTTCTAATGAAATCATCAACAAAGCTAAGTTACACTTCGGCAAAACTTATGATATAAATTCTTTAATTCAAAATTCTTTGATTAAAAGGAGAGGTCGCAGTGGTGCATGGAGAATTTCTTTGCACTGTGTCGACTAGCTCCGACAAAAAATACATAAAGTTACAAGGGAACATTTGTTGTCAGAATCGTTTTGCTTTATGGGTCTTTAGAGGGATTCTGGTTTGGTTTGCTTTGTGTAGGGTTGCAACTCAGATGACATAGCTAAAAGACGCCAAAAAATAAAAGATGGTAAAGAAGCAATTCCAAGGGGAGGAGGGAGGGTTGTGAGGACTAATTCCTGCTGTCCACAGAGAACACCTGTTACAGGTGACTAACTATGCTTTCTCCGGGAACAAGTAGGAAGTCAGTCTTCACATATGGGACTCCATAGCTACAGGTTACCACAAGCCCACAGTGAAAAAAAACACGGTTGACCTCAAGGGGAGCAATGAGCAACAGCAATTGAGTCCGAAGATACAGATTGCAGTAGGACCCATGTGTCAGATGAAAACCATCACTCTGGTAGCCTGAACACAGAAGGGTCGGAAGGCAGGAGTTGGCTACACCGCAAAAAGATTACGGAGCATGGCCTGGCCGAAGGCGCTGTCCTGTTGGGACTCCTTTTCCAAGCAGTAATGGGCTGCAAAGGTGTGAGCTGAAGACCAGGTGGTGGCCCGGCAGATGTCCAGCATCGGGACGGTGAGCAGGTTTGCCACAGAGGCTGCCATGGCCCAGACACAGTGTGCCGTGACCTGGCCATCCAGCATGAGCCCAGCCAGCTTAAAGGCGAGGACGATGCAGCATGCCACACAGGTGTAAAGTGTCCGTTTGGTTACCGCTTCCCCCAGTCGACTGGGGTCATAGGAAACAAAAAGCTGAGGTTTCCAGTGGCCCTGTGTACAATGAATGTAGAAAGACAGGGCCCTCTTACAGTCCAAGGTGTGAAGGACCATCTACACACTGCTGGAGTGAGGCCTTGGGAAGAAGGTGGGCAGCACCACCACTTCCTGCTTGAGGTGGAAAAAAGATAACACATTCAAAAGGAATTTAGGGTGTGTGCGTAGCACGACCCTGTTCTTATAGAACCTGGAATATGGCGCCTCTGCAAATAGGGCTTGGAGCTCGCTGATCCTTGAAAGACTGGTAAGGGGGACTGTTGCTTCTGGACGGAGATCTGCAACTGTGAGTATTTACTTCTGGTAATTTTCTAAAAGGAATTCTTTGTATTAAAGCTAATTAATCTGTGATCCACTATTTTTGTTAAATCAGTCAGGGCCTAGTAGCAGCAGTTTAAGTTTACATTTAAAACACAGAGGAGAACTCTCTGGTTACATTTCATACCCAGCAGAGAGCTTGTACTTTAAATTTAATAGTCACTCAGGGCCTAGTAACAGCAAAGTACTTTTAGTTTAAATTTAAAACACAGAAGAGAGCTTTCTGGTTACATTTGGAACCCAGCAGAGAGCTTGCAGTTTACATTTAATAGTCACTCACGGCCTAGCATCAGCAAAGTTCTTTTAGCTTAAATTTACAACACAGAAAAGAGCTTTCTGGTTAAATTTAGAACCCAGCAGAGAGCTTGTACTTTAAATTTCATAAGAAGTTAGAGCCTAGCAGCAGCTAAGAGCTATAATTTAAATCAAATCAGAATATAGCTTACCTCAGCAGCACAAGACAGGGTACTGTGTAGCAGCCCTCTTTTAATAAGTGTTAATTCCCTCCCACCCCTGGGATAATCGTAGCTTTATAGGTACTTACACATCTTAAAAGACAGGAGGTGCTCTCAGGTGAAGCTCATTACCCAAATCAGTCATACACTAAGGACCTGAGATTAGTTAAGCTTCAGGTGAACAAGGTATATTACACGTATTAGGTTCAGTTTTATTAGTATAAATATCCATAGCAACCCTTAGTAAGTAAAGAACTTAGATCTAAACACAAACTTAAAACTAAGATGCAGACAGCAGTCCAGCAGCGGGATGGGGGCTTTCCAGTCTTTTGCATTGAGTGTCACATGTATGATTTTCTCCCAGTTGGTGAGAGGTCTTGGCTTCACCTTAACCAGGATGGAACCAGGCTGCTGGCATTAACCTTTAAAAAGGAGATAGAGCAGCTTTTAAACTAGATATTAGGGGAAAGCCGACAGTCGCCCAAGAGCAGATGGTTCGGAAGAATGTATCTTTGAAGGATACTACCAAAAGCAGAGAGGTTCCACAAAAGAGTAAAGTAGCCCAAATGCCCTCAAGTATGGAGCAGACAGAGCTTAAAGATCCCAAATTACTCATGTCTAACAGACAAATTAATATGGATAAAATACATTCTCTAAAATGCTTGTATGCAAATGCTAGAAGTCTAAAAAATAAGATGGGAGAGTTAGAATATATAGCACTAAATGAAAGGTTAGATATGATTGGAATATCAGAGACATGGTGGAAGGACGACAACCAGTGGGACACTGTGATACCTGGGTACAAACTATATCGTAATGATAGAGCTGATCAAATTGGTGGAGGGGTTGCTCTCTATGTTAGAGAGGGCATTGAGTCAGAAAGGATTAAAGTTTTGCAGGAAACAAAATCTGCTGTAGAATCTATATGGATTGAAATTCCATGTAAAAGGGGGAAGGTAATGGCAGTGGGGGTGTACTATCGAGCGCCTGGCCAGAATGACCAAATGGATGATGAAATGCTCAAATAAATCAAGGAAGCTAACAAAAGTTACAGCACAGTAATAATAATGGGTGATTTCAACTACCCCGGTATCGACTGGGTCAGTGTCACGTCAGGACATGCTAGGGAGATAAAGTTCCTAGATGAAATAAATGACTGCTTCTTGGAGCAGCTGGTTCATGAACCGACCAGAGGGGAAGCCATATTAGACCTAATCCTTAGTGGAACACCAGATCTAGTGCAAGAGATAAGGTTGTTGGGGCCACTTGGCAATAGTGATCATAGCATGATCGCCTTTGATTTAATTAGTGGAGGAGGGATAGTAAGGAAATCCACAGTACTACCTTTTAACTTTCGAAAGGGAGACTATGATAAAATGAGGAAAACAGTCAAGAAAAAACTAAAAGGAGCAGTTGCAAAGGTTAAAGACGTACATCAGGCTTGGCTGTTGTTGAAAAATACTATCTTGGAAGCCCAGACCAGCTGTATTCCACGCTTTAAGAAAAGTGGAAAGAAGTCCAAAAAACTGCCAGCATGGTTTAAAGTTGAGGTCAGAGAGGCTGTTGTTGCCAAAAAAGCATCTTTCAGGAAATGGAAAAAAGAGCCAAACGACGAAACCTGGAAACAGCACAAGCACTGGCAAGTCAAATGCAAGGCATTGATAAGGCAGGCAAAGGGAGAATTTGAGAAGAAGCTTGCTGCGGAAGCAAAAACGCGAAGTAAAGACCTTTTCAAGTACATTCGTAGCAAAAAACCTGTGAGAGAGTCAGTTGGTCCATTAGATAATAAAGGGGTTAAAGGAGCACTAAGAGGCGACAAGGCGATAGCGGAGAGACTGAACGAATTCTTTGCTTCTGTCTTTACTGAGGAAGATGGAGGGATGTTACCCATGACTGAAGTGATATTTAAAGGTGCAGAAGAATTGAAGGAAATATCGATACATCGAGAAGATGTATTACAACTATTAGATAAGCTGAAGAGTAGCAAATCACCTGGGCCGGATGGTATACATCCAAGGGTATTGAAAGAACTGAAATATGAGATTGCAGACCTGCTATTAGTAATCTGTGAACTATCATTAAAATCATCTCTAATACCTGAAGATTGGAGGATCGCCAATGTAACACCAATTTTTAAGAAGGGTTCCAGGGGTGATCCGGGAAACTGCAGACCGGTGAACCTGACGTCAATACCGGGAAAAATGATAGAAACCATCATAAAGAATAAAATTACTCAGCATGTAGATAGTCATGAACTAATGAGAGACAGCCAACATGGCTTTAGACAAGGAAGATCTTGTCTTACTAATCTGTTATGTTTTTTTGAAGGAGTGAATAATCAGGTGGACAAAGGTGAGTCGGTTGATATTGTGTATCTGGACTTTCAGAAAGCCTTTGACAAGGTCCCTCATGAGAGACTTTTGGCAAAACTAAAGAGTCATGGGATAGGAGGCAGTGTACTATTGTGGATCAGGAACTGGTTAAAAGATAGAAAGCAGAGGGTTGGGCTAAATGGCCAATTTTCCCAATGGAGAAAGGTGAATAGTGGTGTACCCCAGGGATCTGTGCTGGGTCCGCTGCTTTTTGACATATTCATAAATGACCTGGAAAGTGGAATAACGAGTGAGGTTATCAAATTTGCAGATGACACAAAACTATTTAAAGTTGTTAAAACCCAAGAGGACTGTGGAAAATTGCAAGAGGATCTTGATAAATTGGAAGACTGGGCATCAAAATGGCAGATGAAATTTAATGTGGACAAGTGCAAGGTTATGCACCTAGGGAAGAACAACCCAAACTATGGTTACACGATGCAAGGTTCCACATTAGGAACCACCACCCAGGAAAAAGATTTAGGCGTCATTGTGGATAACATGTCAAAACCCTCGGCCCAGTGTGCAGCGGCGGCCAAGAGAGCAAATAGAATGCTAGGTATGATAAGGAAAGGAATGGAAAATAAAACAAAGGATATTATAATGCCTCTATATCGTTCCATGGTGAGACCGCACCTTGAATATTGTGTGCAATTCTGGTCGCCGTATCTTAAAAAGGATATAGAGTTATTAGAAAAGGTTCAGAGAAGAGCCACCAAAATGGTAAAGGGGATGGAAGGATACTCCTATGAAGAAAGGCTAAAAAGGTTAGGGCTCTTTAACCTGGAAAAGAGACGGCTGAGGGGAGATTGATAGAAGTCTATAAATTAATGAGCGGAGTGGAATGGGTAAACGTACATCGATTGTTTACCTTATCAGAATATAGAAAGACTAGGGGACATGCAATGAAGCTACAGGGTAAACTATTTAAGACTAATAAAAGAAAATATTTTTTCACTCAACGTGTAATCAAATTCTGGAATTTGTTACCGGAGGATGTAGTAAAGGCTGTTAGTGTAGCTGGGTTTAAAAAAGGTTTGGACAAGTTCCTGGAGGAAAGGTCCATAAGCCATTATTAAGAAGGGACCCAGGATATCAATGCTTGAACCAATACAAGCATTGTGGAACCTGTGTCCCTTGGGGAAACTGCTAGGTACGTATAACCTAGATTGGCCACTGTTGGAAACAGAATACTGGGCTTGATGGACCTTGGTCTGACCCAGTATGGCATATCTTATGTTCTTCAAATGGAGGTGAGCGCCACCAGTAACACAATCTTCCATGAGAGGTTTCTCAGGTAGCAAGTAATAGTCAGAGGCTCAAATGGTGGGTGAGTGAGCTGCGCCAATACTATGTTGAGGTCCTATTCCGTCGCCAGAGGGAAGACAAGGGATTTGGACAGCAGAGGTCATCTCAAGAAGCAAGTCAGCAAAGGCTGAACCGAGAGGGGCTTTCCCTCAACTGTGTGATTAAATAGAACAGAAAGGAGAGAGAGAGAACTAAATGGGAGAGGGGGAAAGGGGTGGAGAGAAAGGCAGACAGAAGGGAATAAGGGAGAGAGGAGGGAAGAAATGAGCGAATTATGGCAACAGAATGGTGGTATTAAAAACTAAACTGAAGAGGTGGGTTTTTAATGCAGCCTTGAACTTAGTGAAGGAGGCTTCAGAGTGAAGAATGAGAGGAAGGGAGTTCCACAAGGAGAGACGCAGAAAAAAGAAGGATGAGTGACGTGTGTGTTCAAGATGTGACTTAGAAACAGAAGGGAGGACCAGGCGGTAAGTATGAATGGAGCGCAGGAGACGAGAGGGGGTGTGGATGTGGAGGAGGTCAGTAAAGTATTGCGGGGAGAAGGTATGAATAGTTCCATGTACAAATGTGAGGAATTTGTAATGTATTTGGTGGAGGCCTTACAGGAGGCCAGCAGGATCTCTTCCACTTCTCCCGAGAGGTAGAAAGGGGCTAGGCTCACCCTTTCAGCAGCCATGCAGTCAGTGATAGGGACCCCAGGTTGGGGTGCGGGAGGGAGGCCTCCCTCCTGAGACAAAAGCCCTGGGGAGCTCTCCAGTGGGATCAGAGTCTCTACTGACAGTATGAGGAGCAGCGGGAACCACGGCTGCCTGGGCCGCCGAGGAGCCACCAGGATCAGTGAGGCTTTGTCGAGAAGAGCCTTCCAGTGTGTTTTCGCAATCAGCAGCATGGGTGGGAAGGCATACATGAGACCTTCCGACCACAAAGCACAGTTACTTACCTGTAACAGGTGATCTCTGGAAACAGCAGGAATAAGTCTTCACATATGGGTATCGTCGGTACCGACGGAGCCTGCGCGGGAACGCTCCCCAGCGTCCAAAAGGAAAGCTTTTGGGAGCATCCCACAGCACCTGCGCGCTGCCTTCCCGCCTTTCCTAAACGCCTCTCTCCAGTTCGAGTTTTAAAGCTGAGGCAAAGAGAGAGTGAGGAAAGGAAAGAAAGATAGAGAGATACAACTCCTAGGGGAGGTGGGAGGGTTGTGAAGACTTATTCCTGCTGTTCCCAGAGATCACCTGTTACAGGTAAGTAACTGTGCTATCTCCAGGAACAAGCAGGAATGAGTCTTCACATATGGGGACTCCCCAGCTAGAGATGCCTGGGAGATCACCCAGGTTGTGAGTCCCTGTGAAGGGCTCTACCTCCACCCATGAATCTCAGGCATCCAGGAAGGGATGGAGGGTAGGAGTTGGTTAGGTATGGAACAGGTGTTTGAGAACAGCCTGACCAAACAAGGCATCCCGGCGGCAGTCCTTGTCCAAGAGGTAATGGGCTGTGAAGGTATGAACCGAGGCCCAGGTGGCCGCTCGACAGATCTGGTCGATGGACACAGAATTTAGATGAGCCATAGAGGCTGCCATGGCCCTCACATTGTGAGCTGTGACATGGCCCTCCAGAGAAAGGTTCTTATTCTGGTAGGCAAAAGAAATACACTGAGCAATCCAATTGGACAGAGTTCTCTTAGAGACTGGAAGTCCTAAATGAGAGGGATCAAAAGCAACAAAGAGTTGAGAGGACTTTCTATGTTGCTGTATCCTTTGTAAGTAAAAAGCGAGAGCTCTTTTACAATCTAGGGTATGAAGATTCCTCTCAGCACTTGATGCATGAGGTCCTGGAAAAAAGACAGGTAAATAAACCTCCTGGTTCAGATGAAAAGGTGAGACCACTTTGGGCATAAAGTGCAGATTAGTCCTAAGGACCACCTTGTCATGATGGAACCTTGTGTAAGGAGGATTAGCCACCAAGGCTTGCAGCTCACTGATGCGGCGAGCTGAAGTGACTGCAATGAGAAAAAAACCTTCCAGGAAAGAAATTTCAAGGAGGTAGTGGCCAAGGGTTCAAAGGGTGGCTTCATAAGCTGGCCCAGAACCAGATTCAAGTCCCATGCCACTGGAGGTGGTCTAATGGGAGGTTTAGTTAAAAGAAGGCCTCTCATGAATCTTGCTATAAGAGGATGAGAGGAAATAGGTTGTCCATTGAGAGGCTTAAGGGATGCTGCAATAGCACTCAAATGGACTCTTACTGAATTCGTTTTAAGGCCTGCATGGGATAAATGCAGCAAATACTCTAGTAAAGAATTCAGAGGTATTGCAAGAGGGTTAAGACCCTTCTCTGCACACCAGAAGGTAAACCTCTTCCATTTAAAAGCATAGGAACGTCTGGTGGAAGGCTTTCTGGAAGCATGAAGAATATACTTTACTTGCTGAGAAAGATGCAAATCTTGAAGGTCTAGGCCTTCAGCAACCAGGCTCTGAGGTGAAGAGACTGGGGATTTAGGTGCCACAACGTTCCCTCCTCCTCGGACAGGAGGTCTGGAGCAGAACCCAAGTCCAGGGAGGGAGCTTGGGAGAGATGCAGAAGTAGAGGGTACCACACTTGGCGTGGCCAATGTGGTGCTATGAGGATCAAAGACCCCTTGTCTCTCTGAAGTTTAAAGAGTGTCTTGGGAATTAGGGGAATGGGTGGAAAGGCATAAAGGAAGTCTTGTCCCTAATGGAGGAGGAAGGCATCCCTGGCCTGAACTCCCTGACACGGAATTCTGGAACAGAATCGGAGAAGTTTGGCATTCCACGGACTTGCAAACAAGTCTATATCTGGGGTTCCCCATATTCGAAAGATCCTGGCTATCTGGTCCCCATGGAGGGACCATTCGTGTGGAAGCAGAACTCGACTGAGTCTGTCTGCCCAAGAGTTTTGAAGCCCTGGAAGATACACTGCCAAGAGATGAATCTGATGCTCTCTGGCGAAAGCCCACAATCTCAGAGCTTCGTTGCAAAGAGACAGAGAGCCAGTTCCGCCCTGCTTGTTCACGTAGAACATGGCTACCTGGTTGTCCATGTGGATGAGGACTGTCTTGTAGCTGAGCAGGGTGTGAAAGACTCTGAGAGCTAGAAAAATTGCTCTGAGCTCTAAGAGGTTGATATGTAGAGATGTCTCCTGTAAAGACCAGATGCCTTGAGTGGAGAGATCTTGAAGATGAGCTCCCCAACCTCTTGGGGAGGCATCTGTTGTAAGGGTTGCTTGGGGTAACACCTGTTGAAAGGGGGACCCCAGCAACAGATTTTGAGTGGACTTCCACCACTGGAGGGACCAAAAGAGGCGACTGGAGGTTGCTATTTTGTCTGACAGGCAACCTGATGCCTGGGTCCATTGGGTGGACAGAGTCCACTGAGCTGCCCTCATGTGAAGGCGAGCGTAAGGAACCACATGCACAGTGGATGCCATGTGGCCTAAGAGTTGTAACATCTCTCGCACAGTTAAATGGGATTTTAACTGAATTTGTGAGGCTAACTGCACCAAGCGTAGGCAATGGGCCTGGGGAAGATAGGCCCTTGCAGTTGTGCTATCCAGCAAGGCCCCTATGAACTCTAGAGACTGAGTGGGGGTGAGATGGGATTTTGGAATGTTTATTACAAGTCCAAGATACTGAAAGATATGCCTTGTGCAGGTTAGAGAAGTCTGGGCCTCTGACTGGGATGGAGCTCGGATGAGCCAATCGTCCAGATATGGGAATACAAATATCCCTAAAGTGCGTAGAAATGCTGCTACTACTGCCATGCATTTTGTGAACACCCTTGGTGCCGAGGCCAGACCAAAAGGAAGCACTCTGTATTGGTAGTGCTTTCCTTGATAAAGGAACCGAAGGAAACTTCTGTGTGTTGGATGGATGAGGACATGGGTGTACGCATCCTTGAGGTCTAGAGAGCAAAGCCAATCCTGACTCTGAAGGTATGGAAGGAGAGTACCTAGAGAAATCATCTTGAATTTCTCCTTGTAAAGAAACTTGTTCAATTCTCTGAGATCTAATATGGGTCTGTAGCCCCCTGTTTTCTTTGGAATAAGAAAGTAGGGGGAGTAGAACCCTGAGCCCTGTTGAAGGAGGGGTACCTCTTCTATTGCCCCTTGGGCAAGAAGGGTAGTAATCTCCTGACCCAGAAGGTCGAGGAGAGATGTCTGAGAATTGAACTGTCTCACCATGGTGTGAGGAGGAAGGTTTAAGAAATGAAGCTTGTACCCCTCCCTTATGATGGAGAGGGTCCACTGCTCTGCTGTGATTTGTTCCCATCTGGGAGCAAAGTAAACCAACCGTCCTGGAATGGTGAGAGGTTCTGGATGTTCTAGAGCCAGAAAGGCTAAGCTCTCTAGTGGTAAGTCAAAGGCCCTGAGGAGGCTGAGGCTGTTGGGCCGTAGCAGTCCTAGCAGCCTTAGGCTTGGCCTGTTTTGGTTGTTGCTGTCTCTTTGTAGCAAAACGACCTGCAGTAGATGACTGCTGACCATAAGCAGAATAATATTTCCTTTTTTTGGGAAAAAATCCTTTTTTGAATAACCTTTTCTTAAAAGGAGCAGAAGTAGACTTTCAAAGTCTATCTAAAGCAGAATTTTTAGCATCCATTTGAGTGGCCTTTGCTTGCCAATCTTTGCCAAAAAGATTTTCACCTGTACAAGCAAGGTTTCCTAGTCCATCTTGAACCCAAGGTTCCAAATCAGAAGCTTGCAACCAAGCAACTCTGCGTGCACCTATGGCAATGGCCGAGGCTCTGCTGGCACCTTCAAAAGAGTCAAAGGCTGCACGGTTGGAAAAAGCGTAGTTACTCACCTGTAACAGGTGTTCTCCAGGAGCAGCAGGAATCAGTCCTCACTTATGGGTGACGTCGGCGCCGACGGAGCCCTCGCGGAGCAATTTTTCCCCAGCTTTCAAAGAAAGCCTTTGGGAATTGCAGCGCGCATGCGCGGTCGTCTTCCCGCCCGAGGGTGCCATCTTAGCCAGTCAGATGACATAGCTAAAAAAGACAGCATAAAAATATTTGCAAAACATAAGCAGACGATTGCAACTCCAAGGGGAGGAGGGAGGGTAGTGAGGACTGATTCCTGCTGCTCCTGGAGAACACCTGTTACAGGTGAGTAACTACGCTTTCTCCAGGACCAAGCAGGAAGTCAGTCCTCACTTATGGGACTCCCAAGCTCAAGGCTACCGGAGACCCTAAGCACAAAAATGAGCTCCCTCTAGCTCAGCAGCACAGAAGGAAAGAATCTTCGCTGAATTATCACCCACCGGTAGCCCACAACCGGGATGGAGGGTAGGAGTTGCTCAGACCTCAAAGAGATTACGGAGGACTGCCTGTCCGAAAGCACTGTCCCTGCGGGACTCCCTCTCGAGACAGTAATGGACCGCAAAAGTCTGGCTCGAAGACCAAGTAGCGGCCCGGCAGATGTCTGCCAGCGGAACAGAGCGGAGGTAAGCCACTGACGTAGCCTTTGCCCGAACGCAATGAGCCGTGACTCGACTTTCTAAGGAGAGTCCGGCTGCCCCATAAGCCCAAGAGATACAGTCCGCAACCCAGATGGACAGAGTACGCTTGGAGACCGGGAGCCCCAATTTATTGGGGTCAAAAGACACAAAAAGCTGAGCAGCTTTACGGTGCTCCCGCGTACGGTCAAGGTAGAAGTTCAAAGCCCTTCTACAGTCCAGGGTATGGAGGACCGTTTCAGCTCGGCTGGAGTGTGGTCTGGGAAAGAAGGTTGGAAGTACCACCTCCTGATTGATATGAAAAGGGGAGACCACTTTTGGAAGAAATTTTGGGTGAGTCCGTAGGACTACCCTATTTTTGTAGAACCGAGTGTAAGGGGGATCAGACACGAGGGCCTGCAATTCACTTACGCGTCTAGCGGAAGTGAGGGCTATCAAGAACAGTGTTTTCCAAGACAGAAAACGAAGAGAACAGGTAGCCATAGGTTCAAAAGGCGGACAGGTGATCCGCTGCAAAACCACATTCAGGTCCCAGTCAGGCGCTGGAGGGCGCAGAGGTGGTTTAAGTAGAAGGAGACCTCGGAGAAACCTCGCCACGAGAGGGTCGCTGGAGAGAGGTCTACCATCCACCGGCACATGATGTGCCGAAAGAGCACTGAGGTGAACTTTGACGGAGTTGGACTTAAGTCCCAGATTAGAGAGGTGTAGCAAGTACTGCAAGATCACCGACACCGGGCAGGAGAAGGGATCCTGAGACTGTTGGGTACACCAGCCGGCAAAGCGACGCCATTTAAGGGCGTAGCATTTGCGGGTAGAAGGCCGTCGCGAAGCCAAGACGACCTCCTCCACCTCTGCCGGCAGGAGAAGGGGAGCAAGGACTACCCTCTCAGCAGCCAGGCCATGAGGTTGAGAGACCTGAGGTTGGGGTGTAGCAGAGACCCCTGATCCTGAGTGAGGAGATCCGGTTGTACCCCCAGAGGGAATGGATCCTCCACCGCTAATTGCAGTAGGAGCGGAAACCACGGCTGTCTGGGCCAGCGAGGGGCCACCAGGATCATGAAGGCTTTGTCTCGGAGAACCTTGAAAAGAGTCCGAGAGACTAGCGGGATGGGAGGGAACGCGTACAGAAGGTTCCCCGACCATGAAATCAGAAAAGCGTCCGCCGCAACCCGAAGGGGGTGTGGCTGACGAGAGCAGAAGCGAGGAAGCTGCCAGTTGTGAGGACTGGCAAAGAGATCCACCGTGGGGAGACCCCACTTTAGGAAGAGCTTCTGAACTACCAAGGGATCCAGACGCCACTCGTGCGGCTGGAGGATCCTGCTGAGTTTGTCCGCCAGGCAATTCTCTTGGCCCGGGAGATAAACTGCCTTGAGGAGAATGCCGTGACTGACGGCCCAAGAGCAGAGCTTCTGTGCCTCCCGGCAGAGGAGGAAGGAGTCCGTGCCCCCCTGCTTGTTCACGTAGAACATGGCAACTTGATTGTCCGTCTGGACAAGGACGGACTGGTGGGAAGTCAGGTGGGAGAAAGCCATGAGAGCCAGGCGGATCGCCCTGAGCTCCAGGAAGTTGATCTGCTGAGCAGACTCCCACGTGTTCCAGAGGCCCTGAGTACGTGCCTCTTGGCAATGTGCTCCCCAGCCCAGGAGGGATGCATCCGTGGTCAGCGCGACTGCAAAGGCATTCCGAATATCAGGTTCGGCCGCCGAAGCCACCAGCGGAGAGACGAGATCAGCGGCTCGGAGACGCGCACTAGGTCTGCTAGGCCGCCTGCGGCTTGTCGCCACTGCTGGCGGAGACACCATTGAGCAGGCCGCATATTCAGGCGGGCATTGGGGGTCACATGGACGGTGGAAGCCATATGGCCGAGTAGTCTCAGGAAGCGCCTGGCGGAGACCAGGGGCTGGCTGCGAAAACGGTCGGCTAGGTCCATGAGTCGTTGAGCCCTGTCGAGCGGCAGGTACGCTCGTGCCTGAGGAGTGTGGAGCCTTGCGCCGATGAACTCGAGATCCTGTGAGGGGAGCAAAGTGGACTTTGCGAAATTTATAACAAAGCCCAAGTACTGCAGAAGAGTCACCGTGTGGCGTGTGGCGCTGGTGACCTCCGGAGCGGACGCCGCTCTGATGAGCCAGTCGTCGAGGTACGGAAAGACATATAGGCCGTGAAGCCGGAGATGGGCTGCCACCACTGCGAGACATTTTGTGAAGACTCGCGGCGCGGAGGACAGGCCAAAGGGCAGTACTCTGTACTGGTAATGAATTCCTGCCACCACAAACCTTAGGTATTGGCGGTGGCTTGGGTGGATGAGGATGTGCGTGTAGGCATCCTTTAGATCCAAGGAGCATAGCCAATCTCCCTGCTGGAGGTAGGGCAGAAGGATTCCAAGGGTAAGCATTTTGAACTTCTCCCGCACAAGGAACTTGTTGAGGTTGCGCAAGTCCAGGATGGGTCTGAGGCCCCCTGTTCTCTTTGGTATTAGAAAATACCCTGAATAAAAGCCTTGACCTCTCAGGTGGTGAGGCACCGGTTCCACCGCCTGTTCCTGTAGAAGACCTGCTAACTCCTGAAGGAGTAATTCCCTGTGCAGAGGGGGTCGTGGAGGTTCTCCCGGAAAATAGGAGGGAGGGACCTGGTGGAAGTGGAGAAGATAGCCTTTCCGCACGACTTGAAGCACCCAGGCAGCTGTGGTGATGTTGGACCACCTGTGGGCGAAGTGAACCAGCCGGCCTCCGGTGCTGGGAGGAACCAGCGTGGGGGGAGAGGCTATGCATTGTGAGTCAAAAACCCCCACCCTGCTGAGCAGGGGCTGGTGGTGCAGGCTTGGGGGCTTGCTGCCTACGGGACCCGTTACCCCGTCCCTTGGCCTGCTGGCCCTGTTGGGGAGCTGCAGGGGCCTGATAATGGGGGTATTGTTTGTAGGCAGCCGCCTTCCTCGGGTAAAAGGACTTTTTCCCCGAGCCCTTCTTTTTCTGGGAAGGGGCGGAGGTCTTCCTAGAAAGCCTGGTCCTGGTGAGAGTCTCAGTCTCAATTTGCGCAGCCTTTTCCGCCATGGGCTTGCCAAAGAGGTTTTCGCCTCGGCAGGGGACATCGACCAACTTGTCCTGCACCCAGGGCTCAAGGTCTGACGACTGAAGCCAAGCCTGTCGGCGGGCACCGATGCCGGCTGCGGCCACTCGAGCCGATGCTTCAAAGCCATCATAGGCTGCCCGGGACATGAACTTTGAGCATTCCCGAATGCCAGTGGACAAGGCCAGGAACCTCCGCAAGGGTTCCTCGGACAAACCAGCGGAGAATCCGGCTAGTTCTTTAGCCAGATCCCGGAGATACATGCCCATGTAGAGCTGGTAAGTCTGGACACGACATGCGAGCATAGAGCCCTGGAAACACTTCTTACCAAGGCCATCCAGGTTACGGGCCTCCCTGCCAGGAGGTACCGAGGAGTGCATCTTCTGGCTCTTAAGACGATGCATGGCCGATTCCACTACCATGTAATGGTGTGGTAGCTGTGCCTTTTGAAAGCCAGGGCTCTTGCGGACTCGATAGATAGAATCGACCCGCTTGCTCAGGACCGGCGAGGAGGCCGGACTCTCCCACATGCGGAAGAGTAGTTGTTCCAGCATAGGAGGAACCGGTACAGTAAAGTGTTCCCTGGCGGGAGAGTCATACTGGAGGGCGTCGAGCTCTTCGGCTCAAGGCTCCTCCTCGGGATCCGCAGGGAAGGCCAAAGCCTTGGCCATATCCCTAACGAAGTCCGAGAACCGGGCATCCTCCGGGGGGGACTGCTTCCGAGGCTCGGACTCCGGTGAGTCCGAGGGGACACACCGAGTCCGGAAAGAATCAGGCGACTCTTCGTCCTCAGACTCCCAGACCGACTCCGACGAGGACTCGGTGGGGTCGGCCAGGGCAGGGCGCGGCGTCTGCCGCCTCGACGCCGAGGGAGCCGGCGTCGGCGACCTCGGTCCCGAACGGGAGGCCGAGGGTGACCTCGACCGAGGATCGACTCGAGTTCTCATCGACTCGAGGATCGGCTCGGTCTCCGGGGTCGACTTGGACGTCGACGTCCCGGCGGTCGGGGCAGCGGCGCCAGCGAGGCCAGCGAGCAGTGCCCTCTGCTGGTCCATGAAGGCAGACAGTCTGCTCTCCAAGGCCGTCAACCTGAGTCCGAGCTCAGGCGACCCAGCAGTCCCCGACTTGGGCCCCGACGGCGTCGGGCCCGACGTCGGCTGTCGCGGAGGCGAGTCCAGAAGGACCACAGGACTTACCCGAGCAGGCGTCTCCGACTCCAGGCGAGGTCGCTTCGTGAGGTGTTCCTTCTCCAAGGACCCGGGGCGGCTGTCGGGGCTATGCGACCTGGCCCTCGCGGAACCAGGAGCGTCCACCGACGACGCCCTCGCGGGTTTCACCTTCCAACGATGGTCCCCGGAGGGAGAACCCCGGTCGGAGGAACTCCGGCGACGGTCCGAGCTGGAGCCTTTTGACGCGGAGGCCTCCGACGAGGTCCGGGTACGGCTGGGGTCAGCGAAGATTCGATCACGCTGATGCCGCCGACTCCTCAACGCTTTTGAGGACATTTTGCCGCAGGGCCCACAGATCAGTTCCTCATGATCCGGGCCCAGGCAGCGGAGGCAAAAGTCGTGTGTGTCAGTTAGTGACATATTTCGGTCACACTGACCACACCGCTTAAACCCACTGGCAGCCATCGGGGGAAAAAGGGCCCCTGTGAGGTCAAAGGACCGGGCTGCCAGGGAAAAATCGAAAACGAAAGCTGACAAAGTCAGAAAAACCGAAAAAAGTAAGAGGACTCGTGACCGGCGTCGCGAGTCCGGGCGGGAAAAGGATCGGCGTCGAACCGAAGGAAAAAGAATAAAATAATGAAGAAAAAATCGACTTTTTCGCGGGGACAAGACGGGGATGTCTGTAGGGCTCCGCGGAAAAAAGAAGACTGGCTAAGATGGCACCCTCGGGCGGGAAGACGACCGCGCTTTCGCGCTGCAATTCCCAAAGGCTTTCTTTGAAAGCTGGGGAAAATTGCTCCGCGAGGGCTCCGTCGGCGCCGACGTCACCCATAAGTGAGGACTGACTTCCTGCTTGGTCCTGGAGAACTTGGAAATATCCTGGGCATGTTTGAGCCAGGTGAGGAACTCTTCCCTTTTATCTTCTGCAATAAAAGGAGATAAAGTTTGCAGGTGATCTGTAACTTCTTTTAGAAACATCCCCATATAGAGACTATAGGAGTTGATTCTGGCAACAAGCATACTGGCCTGGAAAATTCTCCTGCCAAAGGCATCTAAGGTTCTGCATTCTCTACCTGGAGGAGCAGAGGAGTGCCTTTTTGTACTCTTTATCTTCTTCATAGCAGACTCCACCACAATGGAGTGGTGGGGGAGCTGAGCCTTATGAAAGCCAGGACAAGGAGGAACACGATACATGGTGTCCAACCTGCGAGAATGAGGGGAAGTGGTGAGAGGAGTCTCCCATATGCCCAACATGTGATCATAAAGAATCTCATGTATTGGTAAAGTGGTTGCCTCTTTAGGAGCCTTAGGATATTGTAAAATATCTAATTTTTTTGCTCTAGGCTCTGTTTCAGAGGTCACTGAGATGGAAAGACCCCTGGCCACTTCCCTAATGAAGTCTTGAAAAGACAAGTCCTCTGGAGGAGACATTCTCCTTTTTGGAGAAGAGGGCTCCTGAGGATGAATAATCGATGCTTCGACAGAGACTTCTGATTCATCAGAGTCATCGAAGTATCGCCTGTCTGGATGCTCCTGCAGAGCCCGATACGCATACCGGGTGATATCGACATCGGGAGTGATCGGTACCGGATCGGTAACGATGGGCATCACCTAACAGTGTACCGCTGCAGTCGACCCCGAAGCAAATGTCGATGCAATCGGTACCGGCACCGGAACCGATGTCGGTACCAGTGTCAGGGTCGGTACCGGCAACGGAGTTTGTTGCGGTACCGAAGGCATCGCAGCTTGTATGAATGCCGTTATGGCATGCTGCATGGTCAGGATATTCTGATCCATTGACGCAACCAATGTCTGGATGTCGGTACCAGTGGGAACCACCGGTACCCCAGAACATGGCAACAGATGATCGGTCGAGGCCGAGCCATCGATATCAACCTGTGACCCCATAGATAAAGCTTTGGAAGCCGGAGCCTCCCGCTGGGGTAATTTTGCCAGTGTGGATTCCTCGAGGGCAAGCCCGGAGGCATCTCGATACTTAGAGGGAGATCTACCCTTCGAGGACCGGCTGGATTTAAGTTTGGTTACCTGAGATCCATGTGAGGAAGAAGCAGCCCTGGAAGACGTCGATGCAACCGAAGCCGCATCCGAGGGGAACAGGGTACTGAGCTTAGCTGCTCGATTCTGTAGACCTCTTTTAGACATCATGGAGCAGGACTCACAATCCGCAATGGAGTGGTCAGGACCTAAACATTTTAGACACCATTCATGGGTGTCAGTGACAGAAATAGTGCCGCTGCACTTCGTGCATTTTTTATTTATTTATTTTATTTATTACATTCTCTTATATACCGCGCTATTCTGCATCAGTGCGGTTTACATTGAACAAACTGAAATTACATTGAACAGGGCATTATAACTTGGAGATAACTATTTTACAGGGAACATGGGCTATGGAGGGTTAAGTGGCTTGCCCAAGACCACAAGGAGCACCTGTGGGACTAGAAACCCCAGTCCTTCCGGACCAAGGTTGCTGTCCTCTAGTGGGATTTGAACCCCCGACCTTCCGGACTGAAGTACCTTGCCCCAACCACTAGGCCACTCCTCCACTCCAGAAGCGGGCTTTTCCATGAGGAAAAGTTCTAGGCCTAAAGCCAAGAAGAAAATGCACTGAAGTGAGGAAAAACAGGAGTTTTTTTTTTTTTTTTTTTAGAATAAAGAAAGTAAAAACCGGCGGTACCGGTCCAGCGCTGAGAAGGCAGACGCGCAACCAAAGAAATAAAATAAAATTAAGAAATTCTTCTGCGGTGACAGGAACACGACCTGCTGGCTCCGCAGAAAAGAAGAACTGGAGAGAGGCGGTTAGGAAAGGCAGGAAGGCAGCGCGCAGGCGCTGTGGGATGCTCCCAAAAGCTTTCCTTTTGGATGCTGGGGAGCGTTCCCACGCAGGCTCTGTCGGTACCGATGATACCCATATGTGAAGACTCATTCCTGCTTGTTCCTGGAGATAGTAAGAAACACATATGCAATCACCCGGGAGGGGTGGAGTTGTCGGGAGAAGAAGTGGGGCAACTGATAGTTGTTGGGACTGGCAAAGAGGTCCACCCATGGGGTCTCCCAGACCCGAAGAGCCGGTTGGCTACTCTGGGGTCCAGCTGACACTCGTGTGGCTAGGCAGGAGTCGAGGCCTGGGGCTTGGAAGCCTTCTGCTTCAAGGACCTTGCCCATGTCCCTTGGCCTGTTGACCCTGCTGGGAAGTCCTGAAAATGTGCGTAGCTTTTGTAAACAGCCTCTTTCCTTGAGTAAAAGGGCTTTATATCTAGGCCCTTCCGTCAGGGAGGGGCAGTAGCCTTTTTAGAGAGCCTGGTTCTCTTCATGAACTCTGTCTCCAACTCGGCAGCCTTTTCGGTCATGGGTTTGACAAAGAGGTTTTCCCCTTTGCATGGGAAGTCGACCAATTTGTCCTGAACCCATTGCTCGAAATCAAAACAGTCATAGGCAGTTCAAGTGTGAAATCTGGAGCACTCACGGATGGCTTTCACCAGGTTCTTGAACCACTGCAGGGGTTCCTCAGAGAGACAAGCAGAGAACACAGTGATTTCCTTCGCCAGGTCTCTCAGGTACATGCCCATATACAGCTGGTAGGCCTGGATCCGGCCAATGAGCATCGAGGCCTGGTAGCACTTTCTGCCAGGGGCGGCCCAAGGGGGGTGCGGGGCCTCATTTGCATAAGGGGCCTGATTTGCATAAATATTTGCATAATGTTACCATACACTAACTTTTAGTAAACATGCCTCTTAATGAGTGTATGGATAAAGAAAGACTAAAAGATTTCTTCGTTACTATAATCCAGTGACAACTGCCAGGCATAATCCAGTGACAACTGCCAGGCACATTAGGAACTACTACAAACACTGCCCATTTAGAACCCATAGCAAACCCGCCGTATCATAACAGCACTACCAGGACTCACAAAGCACAAGACCCTACCTATCAAAAGGCAACACTACAAATATTAAACCAATACATTTCAGAGAACAACAATACATGACCTACTGGGGAAAGAGAACAAGTGGCAATGTCAAATAGGAATTACATAAACAGAATACCTCAGCTCAGTTACACGTGCAGAACATAGACTGTCACCAAACAAGAAATCACAATGTAGAAACAGGAAGACAATAATTAAACTGGGAACCCCAAAAGCCCAACAACACTGTAGAAATAAAACTACAAATTAATTTCCTCTTGTACTAAACAAAGCGCAGATGTTAATGATGCACATTTCCCAGAGCTGGCATATTTCAGTTAATAAATTCAATAAAGAGATATTTTTCTACCTTTTGTGCATTTTTTTCAGCTGCAATTGCTCCAGCCACTTTCTTCTGGTTTCTTTGTGTCTTCTGCTAACTCTCCATCGTCTGCTGTCCATTTGTCCTTTCTTCACTCTTCTAGTTTTTTTCCATTCTCTCTCTACATCTACTTTAACATACTAATCTTTCTCCTTTTGCTCTTTCCTTATTCCTATTTCATCCACTCAAATTTTACCCCGCCATCCTCAATCCCCACTTACTCTCCCAATATCCGGCCAATTGTAGATTTGTCTTCCCTCCCACACAAAATATATTTTCCCTCTCCATTTCACTCTCCCAGCTCTATCCCATTCTAATCCTCCCCCAACATCAGCTCCCTTCTAGTTCCAGCCCCACCCAGCATCAGCTCCCTTCTAGTCCCCGCATCAGCCCATTTCCAGTCCTAGCTCCCCCATCCGAGTCCCTCCATCAGCTCATTTCCAATCCCAGCCCCCCATCAGCCCATTTCTAGTCCTTTCCTAGCCCCACCATCAGACCATGTCAAATCCTAGCTCCCCTCCACTCAGCCCATTTCCAATCCAAGCCCCACATGAGCCTACTTCCAGTTCTAGCCCCTCCATGAGTCCATTTCAATCCAAGCCCCCCCAACAGCCCATTTCCAATCCTATCCTAGCCTTCCATCAGCCCATTTCCTGTCCTAGCCCCCCCCCTCACTCAGCCCATTTCCAGTCCTAGCTCCCTCCCCTCACAGCCCATTTCCATTCCAAGCCACCCTCCCCATCAGCTATTTGTAGTTCAAGCATTCCTTCCACTCAGCCCATTTCCATTCCAAGCCCCCGTCCCCATCAGCTATTTGCAGCTCAAGCCCTCCTTCCACTCAGCCCATTTCCAGTCCTAGCCACTCCCCAGTCCATTACCAGTCCTAAGCCCCCCATAACCCATTACCAGTCCTAAGCCCATCAGCCCACTTCCAGTCCTAAGCACCCCCATCACCCCATTTTCAGTCTTAGCCCCCCCATAGCCCATTACCAGTCTTAACCCCCATCAGCCCATTTCAAGTCCTAGCTCCTCCATCCGAGTCCCTCCATCAGCTCATTTCCAATCCCAGCCCCCCATCAGCCTATTTCTAGTCCTTTCCTAGCCCCATCATCATCAGCCCATGTCAAATCCTAGCTCCCCTCCACTCAGCCCATTTCCAATCCAAGCCCCACATGAGCCTACTTCCAGTTCTAGCTCCTCCATGAGTCCATTTCAATCCAAGCCCCCCCAACAGCCCATTTCCAGTCCTATCCTAGCCCTCCATCAGCCCATTTCCTGTCCTAGCCCCCCCCCCTCACTCAGCCCATTTCCAGTCCTAGCTCCCTCCCCTTACAGCCCATTTCCATTCCAAGCCCCCTCCAAATCAGCTATTTGCAGTTCAAGCCCTCCTTCCACTCAGCCCATTTCCAGTCCTAGCTACCCCCCAGCCCATTACCAGTCCTAGCCCTCCCCAATAGCCCATTACCAGTCCTAAGCCCCCCATCTGCCCACTTCCAGTCCTAAGCCCCCCCAACACCCCATTTTCAGTCTTAGCCCCCCCATAGCCCATTACCAGTCCTAACCCCCTTCAGCCCATTTCCAGTCTTAGCCTCCCCACAACCAATTCCAGTCCTAACCCCCCATTAACCCATTTCCAGCCCTAGCCCCTCATAGCCCATTTCCAGTCCTAGCCCCCCCCCATAGCCCATTACTAGTCCTAACCCCCATCAGCCCATTTCCAGTCTTAGCACCTCCATAGCCCATTACCAGTCCTAACCCCTCCATCAGCCCATTTCCAGTCGTCACCCCACATAGCCCATTACATCCTAACCCCCCATCAGCCCATTTCCAGTCCTAACCCCCCCATCAGCCCACTTCCAGTCTTAGCCCCCCCCATAGCCCATTACCAGTCCTAACCCCCCTCCCCCATCAACCCACTTCCAGTCTTAGCCCCCCCCATAGCCCATTACCAGTCCTAACCCCCCTCCCCCCATCAGCCCTGATAGATTAAAAAAACCCAAACTGGCTGCTGCTGTTGCTGCCGCTGCCGCCGTGGCAGCAGCAGACTCAAATGTCCTGCCGCGGGGCCCCGCCTGCCCGGCAGAGCCTCCCTTCACCATCAGCTCCCGAGTCCCTCCCAATGCGCGGGCTTTCAGAACCGCGAGAGTTTCCCTTTCTTCTCGCGGCTCTGTTAATCTCTCCGGGGCTGATGGGATTTACCATCAGCCCCGGTGGGATTAACAGAGCCGCGAGAGGTCAGAGAAGCTCTCGCGGCTCTGAAAGCCCGCGCATTGGGAGGGACTCGGGAGCTGATGGTGAAGGGAGGCTCTGCTCTGCCGGCAGGCGGGGCCCCGCGGTGGGACATTTGATTCTGCCGCTGCCACGGCGGCAGCGGCAGCAGCAGCCGGTTTGGGGTTTTTTCTACTTGTGCAATGAAGAAGGTTTTTTACGCGGGGCCCTGTGCAAAAAACATTCTTGCTCAATGGACGGGCCGGCCCTGCTTTCTGCCAAGGACACCAAGGTGCAGGCCTCCCTACTCGGGGGCACCGAGAAGTGCGTCTTCTGGCTCTTCAGTTGACACATTGCCAACTCCACCACCATGGAGTTATGCAGCAGTTGCGCCTTTTGGGATACAGGGCTCCAGCAGATCCAATACATCGAGTCAAGCCGCTTGCTTACAACCGGCACAGATGCCAGTGTCTTCCACATACAGAGCATTAGCCATTCCAGGATGGGTGGAATGGGTACCGTAAGCGATTCCCTCAGAGGGGCCTTGTATTGGAGGATTTCTATCTCCTTCATCTGAGGGTCCTCCTCCAAGCCAGTCGCGAATGTGAGGGCCTTATACATGTCCCTCGCAAAGTCGAGCAATACAATGTTCTTGGGAGGGGACAGACACTGGGGTTTGGAAAGAGGAGAGTTCAAGGGGACGGCGCGATGGCAACGCAATTCCGGCAACTCTTCATCCTTGATCTTCCATTCTGAGTAACTGGTGGAAGACTCAAAATGACTCACGGGCTCCAGGCATGAGTACCGCCCATGTGCCTCGGAGACCCCGTGGCTGGTGCCATGTGTGCTAGCTGGGGAGGGCCACGGTCCCGTCAAATGGGAGTCGGATCAGGACCTTGGCCAAGGATCGTCTCGAGACTGGATGATCTTGAGGATTGGCTCGGCCTCCGGGATCATCCTCGATATCGATAGCCCAGTGGTCTTAGCAGAGGAACCAGTGGTACCGGACAACAATGCCTGCTGCTGGTCCATGAAGGCAGAAAGACTGTGTGCTCCAGGGCCGCCATTCTGGTTTCAAATCCAGAAGGCTCTGCAGCCTTCGGCACAGGCACCGAGGAACTCAGGCTCGGAGCTGGATCTCCCGAGGGGAAGTCCTCAACGAGGATAGGTTCTGGAGTCCGAGGCCGATCTGTGGTAAATTCCTTCCAGAAGACCTTGGTAGGCCGCTCCGATCCCTTGAATGAGCATCTAGGGCTGCGGGACCTGGCTCGGGGCTTACGCAACCTGTCGGAACCATCTAGGGATGCCAACTTCAAGATTTTCTTCTACTTTTTGTGTTCCCCTGAGGGAGACCCCCTTTCTGAGGAGCCACGGAACCTATCAGAGTCCATAACGGCGCCCCGAGATTCCGTGGCTTCAGAGGAGGCCTTCGCCTTTGAAGGTATTGGGGACTCCGGGAAGAACTTATCGTGCTGCTGTTGGCAGCTCTTGAGGGCCTTGGTGGACATATTTTTACAAAGACCACAAGCCGTGGGGACGTTGTACGGCCCTATGCAGCGAAGGCAGAAGTCATCTATGTCGGTAAAAGACATGATTTTCGCACATCGATCACACTTCTTAAACCCACTGTTAGTCATGCAGGAAACAGGTACCCGAGCGAAAGCCCCAAAAATGGAAAAAAGGTAGGCACCCGAGACAGCAAGCTTGCGTGACGGGTGCACAACTAGAGAGAGTAAACTCAGGTCGAGAAAAATCAACTTTTTCCAGGGGAAACCAGACAGACGTGTCAAGTTCTCCGTGGAAAAAAGGAGACTGAGCAAGATGGCACCCTTGGGTGGGAGGGGCACCGCACATGCGTGATGGCATCTCCCAAAGGCTTTCTTTGAAAGCTGGGGGGATGCTTCTGCGGGGGCTCTGTCAGCACTGACGTCACACATGTGAGGACTGACTTCCTGCTTGTTCCCGCAGGAGACAAGTTTAGTGCTAGAGAACAGGGTTAATCAGCAGAATCAGAGGGAGATTAGTAGAATCAGCAAAAATCTAGAGTGAAGGCAAAAAAACTGAGTAAAGAGAAAAGACAGAGCCCAAAAAGCTAAGCAAACTACAAATACAAATGTATTTGTTTTGTGTTATTTATAACTACCAATAAGCTAAAAATTTTAAACAATCACAGTTAAGTCAGCAGCAAACCTTAAATTTACAATGGAAGGCTTATAGGTAGGCCAAATATTGGATAGTGATGAGAAGGGGAACAGAAGATATTCCACACTGCAGGGATCCACATTCATAAAGCATAGTTACGCAACTGTAACAGGTGATCTCCGGGAACAGCAGGAATTTAGTCTTCACATATGGGTATCATCAGTATCGACGGAACCTGCGCGGCAACGCTCCCCAGCGTCCAATTAGAAAGCTTGTCGGAGCATCCCACAATGCCTGCATACTGCCTTCCCGCCTTTCCCAACTGCCTCTCTCCAGTTGAGTTTTAAAGCTGAGACAAAGAGAGAGAGAGAGGGAAAGAAAAGAAAAGAGAGATACAACTCCTAGGGGAGGTTGTGAAGACTAAATTCCTGCTGTTCCTGGAGATCACCTGTTACAGGTGAGTAACTATGCTATCTCCAGGAACAAGCAAGAATGTAGTCTTCACATATGGGGACTCCCTAGCTACATATACCAGGGAGAGACCCCAGACGTTGTGTGCCCCTGGGAAAGGGCTCCACCTCACCCCATGGATCTCTGGCATCCTATCGGGAATGGTGGGTAGGAGTTGATTAAGTATGGAACAGGTGTCGTAGAACAGCCTGACCAAACAAGGCATCCCGGCGGGAGTCCTTGTCTAAGCAGTAATGGGCTGTGAAGGTATGAACCGAGGCCCAAGTAGCTGCTCGACAGATGTCGTCAATAGACACAGAGTGTAGATGAGCCATTGAGGCTGCCATGGCTCTCACATTGTGAGCAGTGACATGGCCTTCCAGAAAAAGGTTCTTACTCTGATAGGCAAAAGAAATACACTGTGCAAACCAGTTGGACAATGTTCTCTTGGAGACTGGAAGTCCCAAATGAGAAGGATCGAAAGCAACAAAGAGTTAGGAGGACTTTCTATGTTGCTGGGTCCTCTGTAAGTAAAAGGCACGTACTCTTTTACAGTCCAAAGTATGAAGATTCCTTTCTGCATTTGTAGCATGAGGCCTTGGAAAAAGTACAGGCAGGTAAACAGCCTGGTTTAAATGAAAAGGTGAGACCACCTTTGGCATAAAGTGTGGATGAGTCCTAAGGACTACCTTATCATGATGGAACCTCGTGTAAGAAGGATCAGCAACTAATGCTTGCAATTCACTGATGCGACGTGCTGATGCGATTGCAATGAGAAAGATAACTTTCCAGGAAAGGAATTTCAAGGAGATAGTAGCTAAAGGTTCAAAAGGCGGCTTCATGAGCTGCCCAAGAACTAGATTCAGGTCCCATGCCACTGGAGGTGGCCTAATGGGAGGCTTAGTTAGAAGAAGGTCCCTCATAAATCTCGCTATGAGAGGATGAGAGGAAATAAGTTGTCCATTTACAGGCTTTAAAGAAGCTGAAATAGCACTTAAATGGACTCTTAATGAGTTAGTCTTAAGTCCTGCATTAGACAAATGAAGGAGATACTCCAATAATGATTCCAGAGATATTGAAAGAGGGTCAAGACCCTTCTGCGAGCACCATATGGTAAACCTTTTCCACTTGAAAGCATAAGAGCGTCTTGTGGAAGGTTTCCTGGAAGCACAAAGGATATCCCTTACTTGTTGAGAAAGGTTAAGACCATGAAGGTCTAGGCTCTCAGCAACCAGGCCCTGAGATGCAGGGAGTGGGGATTGGGATGCCACAACATCCCGTCCTCCTGAGACAGGAGATCTGGAGCAGATCCTAACTCCAGAGATGGGGCTTGAGAGAGATGTAGAAGCAGAGGGTACCACACCTGCCGTGGACAATGTGGAGCTATGAGAATCATGTGGCCCTTGTCTCTCTGATGCTTGAATAGGGTCTTTGGAATTAGGGGAATGGGTGGAAAGGCATATAGGAAGTCCTGACCCCAATGGAGGAGGAAAGCATCCCTGTCCTGAGATCCCCGAGCCGGAATTCTGGAACAGAACCGGGGAAGTTTGGCATTCAATGGACTTGCAAAGTGGTCTATGTCCGGAGTTCCCCAAATTTGAAAACTTTTTGCTACCTGGTCTGCATGGAGAGACCATTCGTGTGGAAGCAGAACTTGACTGAGTCTGCCTGTCCAAGAGTTTTGAATGCCTGGCAGATACACCGCAAGGAGATGAATCTGATGCTTTCTGGCGAGGGCCCATAGTCGCAAAGCTTTGTTGCAAAGCGACAGAGAGCCTGTTCCCCCCTGCTTGTTCAGATAGAACATAGCTACTTGATTGTCTGTCTGAATTAGGACTGTCTTGTAGCTGAGCTGGGTATGGAACACTCGAAGAGCAAGGAAGATTGCTCTGAGTTCTAGGAGACTGATATGTAAGTAGGTCTCCTGTGGAGACCAGGTGCCTTGGGTAGAGAGATCTTGCAGATGAGCTCCCCAACCCACCTGTGAGGCGTCTGTTAGGGTGACCTGGGGCAGGGGTTGCTGGAAAGGGGACCCCACCAACAGGTTTTGGGTTGACTGCCACCATTGTAGGGACAAAATAAGGCATGTTGTGTTTGCTATTTTGTCTGATAGGCAGCCTGATGCTTGAGTCCACTGAGTGGATAGAGTCCATTGGGCTGCTCTCATATGGAGGCGAGCATAGGGAACTACGTGCACGGTAGATGCCATGTGGCCTAGTAGTTGTAACATTTCCTGAGCAGTGAGATTCGTTTTTAACACTGCTTCGGAGGCTAGCTGCACCATACGAAGGCAACGAGCCTGTGGAAGATAGGCCCTTGCTTTTCTGGTATCCAGCAGAGCTCCTATAAACTCTAGAGATTGAGTGGGAGTTAGGCTGGATTTTGGGATGTTTATGACCAGGCCCAAATACTGGAGGATACGCATTGTGCAAGCTAGGGAAATTCTGGCCTCTGACTCTGATGGGGCTCGAATGAGCCAGTCGTCTAAGTAGGGGAAGACGAATATTCCTAGAGTGCGGAGAAATGCTGCCACTACAGCCATGCATTTCGTGAACACCCTTGGTGCTGAGGCCAGGCCAAAAGGAAGCACCCTGTATTGGTAGTGCTTTCCTTGAAAAGAAAACAAAGGAACCGTCGGTGAGTTGGATGGATGAGAACATGAGTGTAAGTATCCTTGAGATCTAGAGAACAAAGCCAATCCTGATTCTAAAGGTATGGCAGCAGAGTTCCTAGAGAAATTACCTTGAATTTCTCTTTGAACAGGAATTTGTTCAATTCTCTGAGGTCTAAAATGGGTCTGTGTCCCCCTGCTTTCTTTGGAATAAGGAAATAAGGGGAGTAAAACCCTGTACCCTGTTGGGAAATGGGTATGTGTTCTATTGCCCCTTGGGCAAGAAGTAAATTGAACTCTTGACTCAACTGAGTATTGAGAGACGCCTGAGAATTGAACTGTCTTACTACTGTAGGAGGGGGCATGTTGGAAAAATAAAGCTTGTACCCCTCCCTTACAATGGAAAGAATCCATTCTTCTGCTGTTATCTGCCCCCATCTGGGGGCAAAATGTCCACAACCTTCCTGGGATGGTGGAAGGCTCTGGCCCGTTCAGGGCCAGGAAGGCAAAGTTCTCTTGATGGGAGTCAAAGCCCCTGTGGAGGCTGAGTCTGCTGGGCCGGTTGAGGCTTAACAGTCTTTGATTTCGTTTGCTTTGGGGGCTGCTGTCCCTTTCGGGTGGATTGACCTGCAGAATGCACCTGCTGGGTATAGGAGGGAGTAAAACCTCTTCTTTTTGGAGAAGAATGGTTTCTTGTAGGATTTCCTCCTTGCAGGATCAGCTGTAGCTTTGGATAGTCTATCCAAAGTGGTGTTATCAGCATCCAGCTCATTAGCTTTCTCTTGCCAATTTTTGCCAAAGAGATTTTCGCCAGTACAGGGGATATTGCCCAGCTTGTCCTGTACCCAGAGCTCTAAGTCAGATGCCTGGAGCCAGTCAATCCTGCGAGTCCCTATGGCAATGGCAGAGGTTCTGTTGATGCATTCAAAGCAGTCAAAAGCTGCAAGATTAACAAACTTGGAAACACCTGGGCATGTTTGACAAGTGTAAGATAATCCTGCCTTTTATCATCAGAAAGGAGAGGGCTCATAAGCTCTAGATCTCCTGTGACCTCCTTAGGAACATTCCCATATATAAGATGTAGGAACTAATCCTGGCAGAAAGCATAGAGGCCTGGAATGTACGATGCCCAAAGGCATCAAGAGTCCTACATTCACGTCCTGGAGGATTAGATGCATGTCTTTTTGCACTCTTGATCCTTCTCATAGCTGACTCCACCACTATGGAGTGGTGCGGCAACTGAGTTTTTTGAAATCCAGGACAAGGAGGCACTCAATACATCGTATCTAGCCTACGGGAATGAGGAGAGGTGGTAAGAGGTGTTTCCCACATTCTTAACATGAGATCATGCAAGATCTCATGAATAGGCAAAGTAGCTGCTTCCTTGGGAGCTTTAGGATATTGTAAAATCTCCAACTCCTTCGCTCTGGGCTCTGTTTCAGGAGCCACTGTGATGGAAAGACCTCTAGCCACCTCTCTGATGAAATCCTGAAAGGATATATCCTCTGGAGGAGACATCCTACGTTTAGGAGACAAAGGCTCCTCAGAGAGAAGTACTCTAGCATCGACAGAGCTGTCAGAATCTTCAGAGTCATCAGAGGATTCAAAATATCTTCTGTCCGGGTACTCCTGTAAAGCATGATACCGGTACCGATCGAAGTCGGCTTATCGATACCGGAGAGAACAGCATGACTCGGTGTCGGTAACAGAGTTGCCGATGTCGATGCTGTCGGTATCGGTACCGATATCGGTGTAAGAACTGGTGTCGATACCGATTGAATTGTCTGAAGTGGTCCCGAAGGCACCGATGCCGCAAGGAGAGCAGCCAGACTGCGCTCAATAGCCAGGAATCTCTGGTCAACTGACGCTGCCGATGCCTGGCTGACGGTACCGGACGAAGCGGCCGGTACCCCAGAGCATGGCACCAGTAGTTCTGCCGAGGATGGGGCCTTGAGAACATCCTGGAGCCCCAATAGTGCTTTGGAAGCCGAAGCCTTCCGCCGGGGCAATTTTGCCGGTACAAGTTCCTCAAGGGCAACGCCAGAGGCATCTCGATACTTTGAAGGAGATCTACCCTTTGAGGACCGGCCAGATTTATGTTTGGTTACCTGAGATCCATGGGAGGAAGACGTCGATGCCACGGATGCTGCATCGGAGGGAAAAAGGGTGCTAAGCTTAGAAGCTCGGTTCTGCTGACCCCTCTTCGACATCAACCCACAGGCAATACACTCCGAGATGGAGTGGTCATCAGGACCTAAACATTTAAGGCACGACTCGTGGATGTCGGTGACAGAGATGATACAGCCACACTTTGAACACTTTTTTAACCCCGAAGCGGGTTTTTCCATGTTGAGGAAAACTTTAGGCCTAGTGCCCAAAATGGCGCGTGGCGCCATAGAAGAAAAAAGGGCTGGAAAATCCAGAAAAAAGATTAGAATTTTTTTTTTTTTTTAAGAAAGAAAGAAAGAACCGGCGGTACCGGTATAGCGTTGAGGAATTCAGACGCTACCACAAAAAAGAATGAAAAATATGGGATAATTTCTGCGTTGACAGGAAAACGACCTGCTGGCTCCGCGGAAAACGAACTGGAGAGAGGCAGTTGGGAAAGGCGGGAAGGCAGCACGCAGGCACTGTGGGATGCTTCCAAAAGCTTTCTAATTGGACGCTGGGGAGCGTTCCCATGCAGGCTCCGTCGGTACTGACGATACCCATATGTGAAGACTACATTCCTGCTTGTTCCTGGAGATAGCATGATACTGATACCGATCGAAGTTGGTACAAGAGGGGTCTGGTACTGGCCTGTCGATACCGGAGGAAATAGCATGACTCGGTGTTGGTAGCATACTCACTGATGTCGATGCTGTCGGTAACGGTACCGATATAGGTGCCAGAACCAGTGTCGGTACCGGTTGAACTGTCTGAAGCGGTCCTGAAGGCACCGATGCCGCAAGGAGACATGCCAGACTGTGCTCAATAGCCAGGAATCTCTGGTCAATTGATGCTGCCGATGCCTGGATGTCGGTACCGGAAAAGCTGCCGGTACCCCAGAGCATGGCTCCAGTAGTTCTGCCAAGGTTGAGGCCTCGAAAACATCCTGGAGCCCCGATAGTGCTTTGGAAGACGAAACCTCCCACCGGGGCATTTTTGCTGGTACCTCAAGGGCAACGCCAGAGGCATCTCGATGCTTGGAAGATCTACCCTTTGAGGACCAGCCAGATTTATGTTTGGTTAACTGAGATCCACTGGAGGAAGACGAAGCCCTGGAAGACGTCGATGCCACGGATGCTGCATCGGAGGGAAAAAGGATGCTAAGCTTAGCAGCTCGGTTATGCCGACCCCTCTTAGACATCATAACACAGGCAACACACTCCGAGATGGAGGGGTCAGGACCTAAACATTTGAGGCACCACTCGTGAGTGTTGGTGACAGAGATGGTACCGCCACACTTGGAACACTTTTTAAAACCCGAAGCGGGTTTTTCCATGTTGAGGAAAAATTGGGCCTAGTGCCCAAAATGCTGCGTGGCACCCGAGAGAAAAAAGGCTGGAAAATCCAGATAAAAGATTAGAAATTGTTTTTTGTTTTAAGAAGAAAGAAAGAAAGAACCAGCGGTACCGGTATAGCGTCGAGGAAGGCAGACGCTACCACAAAAAAGAATGAAAAATATGGGATAATTTCTGCGATGACAGGAAAATGACCTGCTGGCTCCGCGGAAAACGAAGAACTGGAGACAGTCAGTTGGGAAAGGCGGGAAGGCAGCACGCAGGTGCTGTGGGATGCTCCCAAAAGCTTTCTAATTGGATGCTGGGGAGCGTTCCCGCACAGGCTCCGTCGGTACCGACGATACCCATATGTGAAGACTACATTCCTGCTTGTTCCTTGAGATTGCATATAATCAAAAGAGGGCTTACTTGTTAGGATGCAGACAGCTGAAAATACAAAAGTAGTAAGCACAAAGGGCAAGTAGGACAGAATTTAGCCTGAAGGGATGATGGAATAAGTGTAGCACTATCACTTTCATGCCAGAATTAAGACCTATGCACTTTCCTTTTCTAAAGAGGAATATCATCCATTTCCTTAACCTATACATATTAAAAAACCAAACTGAAGAACTATCCATCATATTCATAATGTTACAACTTACAGTGTTCCATATACTTTGAAACAAGTTATTAAAATAACAGACCTTGAACTCTATGCACTCAGTAAAGCAGTTACTTACCTGTAAAGCACAGTTACTTACCTGTAACAGGTGATCTCTGGGAACAGCAGGAATAAGTCTTCACATATGGGTATCGTCGGTACCAACGGAGCCTGCGCGGGAACGCACCCCAGGGTCCAAAAGGAAAGCTTTTGGGAGCATCCCACAGCGCCTGCGCGCTACCTTCCCGCCTTTCCTAACCGACTCTCTCCAGTTCGAGTTTTAAAGCTGAGACAAAGAGAGAGAGAGGAAAGGAAAGAAAGATAGAGAGATACAACTCCTAGGGGAGGTGGGAGGGTTGTGAAGACTTATTCCTGCTGTTCCCAGAGATCACCTGTTACAGGTAAGTAACTGTGCCATCTCCAGGAACAAGCAGAAATGAGTCTTCACATATGGGGACTCCCCAGCTAGAGATGCCTGGGAGATCACCCAGGTTGTGAGTCCCTGTGAAGGACTCTACCTCCACCCATGAATCTCAGGCATCCAGGAAGGGATGGAGGGTAGGAGTTGGTTAGGTATGGAACAGGTGTTTGAGAACAGCCTGACCAAACAAGGCATCCCGGCGGGAGTCCTTGTCCAAGCAGTAATGGGCTGTGAAGGTATGAACCGAGGCCCAGGTGGCCGCTCGACAGATCTGGTCGATGGACACAGAATTTAGATGAGCCATAGAGGCTGCCATGGCCCTCACATTGTGAGCTGTGACATGGCCCTCAAGAGAAAGGTTCTTACTCTGGTAGGCGAAAGAAATACACTGAGCAATCCAATTGGACAGAGTTCTCTTAGAGACTGGAAGTCCTAAATGAGAGGGATCAAAAGCAACAAAGAGTTGAGAGGACTTTCTATGTTGCTGTGTCCTTTGTAAGTAAAAAGCGAGAGCTCTTTTACAATCTAGGGTATGAAGATTCCTCTCAGCACTTGATGCATGAGGTCCTGGAAAAAAGACAGGTAAATAAACCTCCTGGTTCAGATGAAAAAGTGAGACCACTTTAGGCATAAAGTGTGGATTGGTCCTGAGGACTACCTTGTCATGATGGAACCTTGTATAAGGAGGATTAGCCACCAAGGCTTGCAGCTCACTAATGCGGCGAGCTGAAGTGACTGCAATGAGAAAAATGACCTTCCAGGAAAGGAATTTCAAGGAGGCAGTGGCTAAGGGTTCAAAGGGTGACTGCATAAGCTGGCCAAGAACCAGATTCAAGTCCCATGCCACTGGAGGTGGTCTAATGGGAGGTTTAGTTAAAAGAAGGTCTCTCATGAATCTTGCTATAAGAGGATGAGAGGAAATAGACTGTCCATTGAGAGGTTTAAGGGAAGCTGCAATAGCACTCAAATGGACTCTTACTGAATTCATTTTAAGGCCTGCGTGGGATAAATGCAGCAAATACTCTAGTAAAGAATTCAGAGGTATTGCAAGAGGGTTAAGACCCTTCTCTGCACACCAAATGGTAAACCTTTTCCATTTAAAAGCATAGGAATGTCTAGTGGAAGGCTTTCTGGAAGCATGAAGGATATCCTTCACTTGCTGAGAAAGATGCAAATCTTGAAGGTATAGGCCTTCAGCAACCAGGCTCTGAGGTGAAGAGACTGGGGATTTGGGTGCTACAACGTTCCCTCCTCCTGGGACAGGAGGTCTGGAGCAGATCCCAAGTCCAGGGAGGGAGCTTGAGAGAGATGCAGAAGTAGAGGGTACCACACTTGGCGTGGCCAATGTGGTGCTATGAGGATCATAGACCCCTTATCTCTCTGAGGTTTGAACCGTGTCTTGGGAATTAGGGGAATGGGTGGAAAGGCATAGAGGAAGTCTTGCCCCCAATGAAGGAGGAAGGCATCCCTGGCCTGAATTCCCTTACACGGAATCCTGGAACAGAACCGGGGAAGTGTGGCATTCCACGGACTTGCAAACAGGTCTATGTCCGGGGTTCCCCAAATTCGGAAGATCCTGGCTATCTGGTCCCAATGGAGGGACCATTCGTGTGGAAGCAGGACTCGACTGAGTCTGTCTGCCCAAGAGTTTTGAACCCCTGGAAGATACACTGCCATGAGATGAATTTGATGCTCTCTGGCGAAGGCCCACAATCTCAAAGCTTCGTTGCAAAGCGACAGAGAGCCAGTCCCGCCCTGTTTGTTCACATAGAACATGGCTACTTGGTTGTCCGTGTGGATGAGGACTGTCTTGTAGCTGAGCAGGGTGTGGAAGACTCTGAGAGCTAGAAAAATTGCTCTGAGCTTTAAGAGGTTGATATGTAGAGATGTCTCCTGTGGAGACCAGATGCCTTGAGTGGAGAGATATTGTAGATGAGCTCCCCAACCTCTTGGAGAGGCATCTCTCATAAGGGTTGCTTGGGGTAACACCTGTTGAAAGGGGGACCCCAGCAACAGATTTTGAGTAGACTTCCACCACTGGAGAGAGCAAAAGAGGCGACTGGAGGTTGCTATTTTGTCTGACAGGCACCCTGATGCCTGGGTCCATTGGGTGGACAGAGTCCATTGAGCTGCCCTCATGTGAAGGCGAGCGTAACGAACCACATGCACAGTGGATGCCATGTGGCCATGTGCCATGTGGTGGGGAGGAGTAGCCTAGTGGTTGGGGCAAGGTACTTCAGGCCGGAAGGTCGGGGGTTAAAAATCCCACTAGAGGACAGCAACCTTGGGCCGGAAGGACTGGGGTTTCTAGTCCCACAGGTGCTCCTTGTGGTCTTGGGCAAGCCACTTAACCCTCCATTGCCCATGTTCCCTGTAAGTATTAGTGTGTGTGTCTCATATCCCCACATGTTAAATGTATCCCCCACTTGTGTTGTGACCGCTTTGATTGAAGGATAAGGCAGTATACAATACTGTCTAAATAAAAAAATAAAAAAATAAAATAAAAAACAGTTGTAACATCTCTCGAGCAGTTAAATGGGATTTTAACTGAATCTGTGAGGCTAACTGCACCAAGCGTAGGCAACGGGCCTGGGGAAGATAGGCCCTTGCAGTTGTGGTATTCAGCAAGGCCCCTATGAACTCTAGAGACTGAGTAGGGGTGAGATGGGATTTTGGGATGTTTATTACAAGTCCCAGATACTGAAGTACACGCCTTGTGCAGGCTAGGGAAGTTTGGGCCTCTGACTGGGATGGAGCTCGGATGAGCCAGTCGTCCAGATATGGGAATACAAATATCCCTAGAGTGCGTAGAAATGCAGCTACTACTGCCATGCATTTTGTGAACACTCTTGGTGCAGAGGCCAGACCGAAAGGAAGCACTTTGTATTGGTAGTGCTTTCCTCGATAAAGGAACCGAAGGAACCTTCTGTGTGTTGGATGGATGAGGACATGGGTGTACGCATCCTTGAGGTCTAGAGAACAAAGCCCAATCCTGACTATGAAGGTATGGAAGGAGAGCACCGAGAGAAATCATCTTGAATTTCTCCTTGCATAAAAACTTGTTCAATTCTCTGAGATCTAATATGGGTCTGTAGCCCCCTGTTTTCTTTGGGCTAAGAAAGTAGGGGTAGTAGAACCCTGAGCCCTGTTGAATTAGGGGTACTTCTTCTATTGCCCCTTGGGCAAGAAGGGTAGCAATCTCCTGACCCAGAAGGTCGAGGAGAGATGTTGGAGAATTGAACTGTCTCACCATGGTGTGAGGAGGAAGGTTTAAGAAATGAAGCTTGTAGCTCTCCCTTATGATGGAGAGGGTCCATTGCTCTGCTATGATTTGTTCCCACCTGGGAGCAAAGTGAGCTAACCTTCCTGGAATGGTGAGAGGCTCTGGTTCTTTTAGAGCCAGAAAGGCTAAGTTCTCTAGTTGAAAGTCAAAGGCCCTAAGGAGGCTGAGGTTGTTGAGCCGTAGCAGCCCTTGCAGCCTTAGGATTGGCCTGTTTAGGTTGTTGCTGTCGCTTTGCAGCAAAACGACCTGCAGAAGATACCTGTTGACCATAACCAGGATAATATCTCCCCTTTTTGGGAAAAAATCCCTTTTTGAACAACCTTTTCTTAACAGGAGCAGAAGTAGACTTTGAAAGTATATCTAAAGCAGAATTTTCAACATCCATCTGAGTGGCCTTTGCTTGCCAATCTTTGCCAAAAAGGTTTTCACCTGTACAAGGAAGATTTCCTAGTCCATCCTGAACCCAGGGTTCCAAATCAGAAGCTTGTAGCCAAGCAACTCTGCGTGCACCTATGGCAATAGCCGAGGCTCTGCTAGCACACTCAAAAGAGTCAAAGGCTGCACGTTTGGAAAACTTGGAAACATCTTGGGCATGTTTAAGCCAGGTGAGAAACTCCTCTCTTTTATCTTCTGAAACAAAAGGAGATAAAGTTTGTAGGTGATCTGTAACTTCTTTTAGAAACATCCCCATATAGAGACTATAGGAGTTGATTCTAGCCACAAGCATATTGGCCTGGAAAATTCTCCTGCCAAAAGCATCTAAGGTTCTGCATTCTCTTCCTAGAGGATTAGATGAGTGCCTTTTTGCACTCTTTATCCTCTTCATAGCAGACTCCACCACAATACAGTGGTGAGGAAGCTGAGTCTTATGAAAGCCAGGACAAGGAGGAACACAGTACATGGTGTCCAACCTAGGAGAATGAGGGGAGGTGGTGAGAGGTGTCTCCCATATGCCCAACATGTGATCATAAAGGATCTCATGAATTGGTAAAGTAGCTGCCTCTTTAGGAGCCTTAGGGTATTGTAAGATATCCAATTTTTTGGCTCTAGGCTCAGCTTCAGGGGCCACTGAAATGGAGAGGCCCCTGGCCACTTCCCTAATGAAGTCTTGAAAAGACAAGTCGTCTGGAGGAGACATTCTTCTTTTTGGAGAAGAGGGCTCCTGAGGAAGGAGTACCGATGCTTCGACAGAAGCCTCTGATTCATCAGAGTCTTCGGAGGAATCGAAGTATCGCCTGTCTGGATACTCTTGCAGAGCCCGATACGCGTACCGAGTGGTATCGACATCAGGAGTGATCGGAACCGATTCGGTACCGATGGGCATCACAGAACAGCGTATCGCTGCAGTCGACACCGAAGCCGATGTCGATGCAATCGGTACCGGCACCGGAACCGATATCGGTGCTGGTGCCAGCACCGGTACCGACAACGGAGTTTGTTGCGGTACCGGAGGCGTTGCAGCTTGTATGAATGCCGTAATGGCATGCTGCATGGTCAGAATATTCTGATCCATCGACGCCACCAATGTCTGGATGTCGGTACCAGTGGGAACCACCGGTACCCCAGAACATGGCAACAGGTGATCGGTCGAGGCCGAGCCATCGATGTCAACCTGTGACCCCATAGATAAAGTTTTGGAAGCCGGAGCCTCCCGCCAGGGTAATTTTGCCGGTGCGGGATCCTCGAGAGCAAGCCCGGAGGCATCTCGATACTTAGAGGGAGATCTACCCTTCGAGGACCGGCTGGACTTGAGTTTGGTTACCTGAGATCCATGGGAGGAAGAAGCAGCCCTGGAAGACGTTGATGCTACCGAAGCTGCATCAGAGGGAAACAGGGTACTGAGCTCGGCTGCTCGATTCTGTAGACCTCTTTTAGACATCATGGAACAGGACTCACAATCCGTGATGGAGTGGTCAGGACCCAAACATTTTAGACACCAGTCATGGGTGTCAGTGACAGAAATAGTGCTGCTGCACTTCGTACACTTTTTAAACCCAGAAGTGGGCTTCTCCATGAGGAGAATTTCTCGTAGGCCTAAGGCCAAAACAAAAAAGCACAAAAGTGAAAATAGTAGTCTTTTTTTTTTTTTTTAAAAGAAAGAAAGAAAGACCGGCCCGACATCGAAGAAGGCAGACGTGCGACCAAAGAAATAAAATAAAATAAAAAACTTCTTCAGCGGTGACAGGAACACGACCTGCTGGCTCCGTGGAAAAGAAGAACTGGAGAGAGGCGGTTAGGAAAGGCGGGAAGGCAGCGCGCAGGCGCTGTGGGATGCTCCCAAAAGCTTTCCTTTTGGACGCTGGGGAGCGTTCCCGCGCAGGCTCCGTCAGTACCGACGATACCCATATGTGAAGACTCATTCCTGCTTGTTCCTGGAGATATCTGACTAGTTTGGACGAAAAGGTAGAAATACGCGTTGCAGAAAAAGGATGGGTCTTTAAGACCTCTTTATCCAAACGAAAGAAAAAAACATTTGTAGTAGGCGGTGTAGCCTCCAATTTCTTGAAGATCAGTAACGTCTTCCCTAAGTGATGTCACTTAGGATAATGACTTTACATGGACAGCTTCAGATGTAACGTAACCGGAAAGGTTACGGTAAAAGAAGGTATTTTCTAATTACCATAGAAATTGGTTGTCCATTTAAAACCCTATGGTATGCTGGAACAGCATCAATATGGACAGTCACAAATCTTTCAGAGTCAGATATATATATATATAGATAGAGATATATAGAGAGAGATTCACTTAATAACAAGAAGGGGTAAGACCTGCTTGAGAATATGGATAGAGAATCTCTTTCTGGTTATAAGTGGAAGAGCCATGGAGAAGGTTTCATGGAAACCAGTGGAATGCTCATACTTATAAGGAGAGGTCTAGATTTCTTTAAAAATTCTAGCCTTTGAATAACCAGGAATGGAGACCTACGTGAAGGGGTGCAGAGGAGATCCTTAGTCTTAAGACAGCAAGTCTGGATCCTTCTATAACTTCAGTGTAGTAGCTGGAGGAGAAGACGCAATATAAGGGGATACCATGTTTGCCCCTCTATGAGGGCAATATGAGTATCATGCGTTCTTTGCTCAGCATAAGCTTCAATGAAGTATTGGGAATTAGAAGGAAAGCAGTAGACAAGGACCGACTGCAGTGAAAAAGAATGCATCCCTGTTGTAAGAGTTCCACTGGAGATGTGGAACAACCCAGGGAATTGAGCAATTCTTTGTTTTCACATGGTCTAAGCCCTGGTTCCTCTTCCTTAAAAGGACATTTTAAGGAAGATGGTAAGAGTAGGAAAAAACCAGTCATGTAGGAGCATGACTGGGCAAAGCCTTTTTAACCATCTAGAAGCTACCTACTAGGAATGGCTCTGACGCTTTCTGGCAAAGGCCCACAGTTGCAGAGCTGTTTTGTATAATTGCAGAGAGCATATTGTAGGTTGTTTAGGTGAGATCTGGCTGTTTAATTGCCAGTGTGCAACCTAATCTATTCTGTTGGAGCCAAAAAGAATTGAAGATGGCTAAGAGTAGTAGACAGGCCGGTTGCCTGAAATGATAAATTGTCCAAGTGGGTTGTGGAACCTCTCTTGGAATTATCTGTTATTAAGGCAGCAGAAAAAGTTAGGTCCTATAGATTGGAAAAGGACCGACAGACATAATCAGGAGTGGTAAAACTCAATTACTGTCTGATAAGCTGTCTTAAAAGAAATATTTGAGAAGATTGCAAAGGGGAAGAAAACTCTGTATGGAAACCACTTACTGGAGTAGGTACTGAAGAAAAACCTATGGGCTTAAAAAGTAAGCCCTCCAGTTGAATAGTATCACTCTTAGAGACTAAATGTCTCGACTAAGAGGGATAGAAAGTAATACAGAGTTGAGAAGACTTACAATTTTGTAAGTCCCTGAAAAGGTGAAGCCACCTTGCAGTCAAAAATTGTGAGATATCCTCGTACAGGAAAACTGCTAAGGTGAAGGGCATAGCCTACCTTGCTGTTAGTTGTTACTCCTCTTTTTCCTTCAAAAAGGAGAGGAGAACCCTGTTACCTGTAGGGCATGATTGTCCTCAATAGCTCTTGGAGCTAAAAGAATGGATTTCTCTTGTGGCAAGAGATTCATGCCTAGAGTCAAGGACTGAGTCAGTGTATCACTGATATCTCAGTAAGGATGAGATGAACTGTAGATACTTCTGTTGATAAGAAATAGGTTACTGGTTCTAAACCTCAAACAGGAAAAAGAGATTTAATGAATAAAATATCAGAAACCCTGCGACTGCTGGGTTTGCTGAGCCTCTTGAGGTTTTGATTTCCTTAGCCTGGTTTGATGTTGCCCTTCTTTGGAAACATATGCATGATGGGTAGAAGATGGATAAAAAACTTTTTTCCCCTAGGGGGATAAAGTTTGTTAGGAGATTTTTTACTAGCTGGGATAGAGGAAAGTTTTGACAATCCTCTGAAAGCAACAATATCAGTGCTTAACTGATTAGCTTGGAATAAAGTATCCTTGTTAAAGAGATTCTCACCAGTACGAATATTTCCCAGCCTTTCTTGTACCCATTTGTCCAAGTCTGAAGCTTGGAGGCAGGCCATGCCTCGTGCCCCTATGGCTATAGCAAAAGTTCTGCTAATAGACTCAAAGCAGTCCAGGGAAGCACGATTAAGCACATTTTGAGCATGACTGACTAATAAGAAATAGTCTGCTCTTTTATGTTCTTGAAGAAAAGGGTTCAAAAGCTTTAAGTTCTTTGTGACCTCTTCAAGAGATAATCCCATATAGAAAATATATGAGATAATTCTTGCTGAAAGTATGGATGCCTGGAAGCATCGACATCCAAAGGCATCTAAAGTCCTAGACTCACGACCTGGCGGATAAGAGGAGTGCTTCTTTGCACTCTTAATACGCCTCATTGCTGATTCTACAACAACAGAATGATGAGGAAGTTGAGTCTTTTGAAAACCTGGAGAAGGTGGCATCTTGTACATAGTGTCAAGTGTCTCAGAATGTGGGGATACCGTTAAAAGAGTTTCCCACATTCTTAATAGTAGATCCTGTAAGATCTGATGCAAAGGAAGCATGATGACGTCCTTTGGAATCCAGGGGAATTGCAGAGTTTCTGAATCTCCTGGTATAGATTCTTTACCAGGTATAGAAATGGCAAGTAACTTTGCCATATCAAGCAAAAAAGCTTGAAAATAAATCTCTCCTGAGGAGGACCCTCTGAAATGAGGGGTAAAAGCTGAAATTATTGAAAAATCAGCTTTGGCACCGATGGATTCATCCCAGTCATTGGGCTCGGAAGACTTGAAAGGATGAAGAATCGGATTTTCTTTAAAGAGATGTTTTCGGTACTGCCCGAGGTTGGTACCGAGATGAGTCGGTACCGAATCCTCTATGCTAGAGAGCGAAACCAGGCTCGGCATCGAAAGGAGCGAGTCTGCGTAAGAAAACATTGACGGTACCGACACCGGTAACGATGTCGATACCGGTACCAGCACCAGTACCGAAGCCGATACTCGAGGAACGGTCTGCAGCAACTCTAGCGGTACCGAAGTAGCTGAGAGTGCTAGACTACGTTCATCAGTGAGGAGTGTTTCATCCATCACCACAGCCGATGCCAGGGTGTCGGTTCCGCTCGCAGCGGCCATAACCACCGAGCATGTCCAAGGTATGTCCATGGAGGTAAGAACCTCGGGAACAACCTGAAACCCCGTTAATGCTTTGGAGCCCGAAGACTCCCGCCGGGGCTTTATTGCCAAAATGTCCTCGAGGGCAACGCCAGAGGCATCTCGATGCTTAGAAGGAGATCTACCACTCGAGGACTGGCTAGTGTTAACAGACTTTTGTTTGGTTACCTGATCCTGTGAAAAAGAAGATATTCTGGTTGGTGACATCGAGTCCGATGTGAACCGGGTATCAAGTTGTGCTCGATCTTGAAGACTTCTTCTGTTTGAGCTCCAGCAGGAGAGACACTCCAGTGGGCAATGGTCAGGACCTAAACATTTTAGACACCAAGTATGAGTATTTGTACCGCCACACTTTGAGCATTTCTGTACCGCCACACTTTGAGCATTTCTTAAGGATAGTGGCTGGCTTTTCCATAATGGAAGGATAGACGCCTAGTGGCCTAGAAACCGTCAGGCACTAAACAGGAAAAAATTCCCAGAGAAAGAAGAAATTTTTAGTAAAAAGAAAAGAAAAGCACCGCCGGTACCGGTGGCGTTGAGGGAAGGCAGATGCGACCACAAAAAAGAAGAATGGAAAGAAAAATTTTCTGCGGTGACAGGAATACGTCCTGCCGGCTCCGCGGAAAACGGAAAACTGATGAGAGGGAAGTGAATGGGCGGGAAGGCAGCACGCATGCGTGTGGGATGCTCCCAAAAGCTTTCTTTTTGGACGCTGGGGAACGTTCCCACGCAGGCTCCGTCGGTACCGACGTACCCATATGTGAAGACTCATTCCTGCTTGTTCCTGGAGATAGAACTCTATCACACACTTTGGTTAGGCAACAAGCACATGGAATTTAAATAAAATATACCTTTTTGGACTTTGTGACACACTGTTCCCTTTCGCCGCTTTTTTTTCTTTTTTTTTCATTGACCTTAGTGACTCTTGCAGCAGTAAGCGTAATTGTAGTTGGGGTGTGCTGAAATGCAGTATAAAGTTCCAAAGGGACTTCATCACCACTCTCTGTTGCACTGGTGTCACCATCTTCAAATTAAGAAGAAGCATTTATAAAAATTATTAGAACACAACTTTTAAATTTCTTTAAGTATCATTTCTTTTTTTTTAACTTTATTTTTATAATTTCAAAATTATTACATCCAAAGAAAATACATTGAATGAAGAGAAAAACATGGGTAATATAATAAAACATAACCATAAAGAAAAACAGGAAATATCTCCCCAATACTTCAGCCCCCAATAATATTTGGGGGAACAATTAAGAAACAAGTTAAAGTGCTAGGAACAAAACCTACACCATCTAATACATCAAATTAGACAGGCGAAGACTTATGTGTCAGCCGAATGAGAAGAGTCAAAGACTTGAACATTTATAAGCTCTCTCGCTTCCAGAAACTGCAGAAGTTGCCTGGGTTCAAAAAACATATATACTTTCTGCTTAAAAGAAACACAACATCTAACAGGAAATTTCAACTGAAAAGTAGCCCCTAGAGCCAAAACTCTGGGGCGCAGGGCTAAAAAGCCCCTCCTTCTCATTTGTGTATCTCGCGACACATCAGGAAATACTCTAACTTTGGAACCCAGGAAATCTTCATTCATATTCCTGAAATACATTCTGAGAATATAATATTTGTCCATTTCCAATGCCATAGTTACAAGGAGGGTAGATCTTCCTGTCACTACCTCCAGAGAACTTTCCAGGAAACTTGAAAGGTCCTCTATCCAAGAAGGAACAGGAGGAGAGCCGGATTCCTGATTCCTTGAACTCAAAGTTAGATACTGTGCCCTAACCAGAGGAGGAAATTGTTCCGGGGGGAATCTTCAATATTTCCCCGAAATATTTCCTCACCATTTCCATAGCTGACAAAACCTGAGATCTGGGAAAATTCAGGAATCGCAGATTGCATCTGCAAACCTGATTTTCTAGATATTCAATCTTCCTAAGAATCACAGATCTGTCTCTAACTTGGGCAGTTGTCAAGTCCCGCAGCCGCTCCACTTCCTCCTCCAATCTGGTAATTTTTTCTCCTTGTGCCCCTTGGACATCAGAAATGGAACCAAGTAATGTTTTAACCCCATTCACATCACTGCTCATAAAGCCCACAACTTTAATGAGGGAGGCATTCAATGCAGCCAGACCTTCCCATAGCGATTCTAAAGTAAAAACCGCCGGTCTCACCAAGATGGCAATACCCGAAGCTCCCCTCTCCTGTGCAGGAACAGACGCGGGACTCTCCTCTGATGTATCTCTACTTTCACGCGACTTTCCAACTCCAACAGGAGGAACTGCACTGACCAGCACACCTCCTGAACTCTCACAAGTCGGGGTGCTCATTCTCCCTCCGTTGGTCAGAGTAGTGTCGGTCAGAGAAACGCTTCTGGGTCGTGGCAGGGGGGTACGCTGCTCCGGAGAGAGCCAGATACCCGACACGCTCAGGGGCGACTCTACACCCATCGCTCCTGCCGAAGACACTGCTCCGGTCTCAGCTACAAATCCGCAGTCTTTCAAGTGTGCGTTGACCCGAAGAACTCGGCTGGTCTGTCCCAGAAGGTAAAGACACCTGCTTACGCTTTTTCCGCCCCATGGTCAAATTCCATGGTGCTAGCTCCAAAATCAGCAGCAGCTACCAGAATGCAACTCGTAGCTAGACACTTCCTGCCGCCATCTTGTGAAATAGAGAATAAAACTAGAATATGCTTTTATTTATTTTATTTATTTATTTAGTTAACATTTCTTATATATCGCCTTTCATGATATCAATATTATCAACATATACTATAGCGTTACATTTTACACACTGGATAATGTCCTTTCCTTGAGTCCTGCTAGACCAGTCCAGACAAGTGGATTCTGTCTCCCTACCAGCAGAGGTGGAGACAGAGAAAATATTCCAGTGGTTTATTATGACCTCATCCTGTTAGAACTGGCTGCAGCTAGGGGCACATTTTAGTATTCATGCCCAAGCAAATGGTGAAGAATCCCTGAAACCTCAGTGAGGTTAACAAGGTTCAGCTGCACAAGGAACCTAAGTATAAACAAGAATATCTTCAGAAGGCATGTCAAGAGGGTTATAACCCGCAGGGTCAACTGTAAAGAAAGCGTAGTTACTCACCTATAGCATGTGATCTTCAGGAACAGCAGGAAACAGTCTTCACATATGGGTGATGTCTTCTGACGGAGATCGCGCGGGAACATTCCCCAGCTTCCAATAGGAAGCCTTTGGAAGCATCGCTCCGCGTATGCGTGCATGCCTTCCCGACTTCCCAGATAATTCTCTTCAGTAAGGATTATAGCAGAGGAAAAAACTACAGCTATTTGGGAAGGAGGGCGGGTTGTGAAGACTGATTCCTGCTGTTCCCAGAGATCACCTGCTACAGGTGAGTAATAACGCTATTTCCAGGAACAAGCAGGAATGCAGTCCTCAAATATAGGACTCCACAGCTCTAGGCTACCAGAAAATGGTGAGGAGTAGGGCCCATTGCAAATGGGGAAAAATGCGCTGAACATCATAGAGAATCCAGGGAATTTAAATGGCTCGGCATCCCAAGCACACCTTCAATGAGTTGAAAGTGGCAGTAGCCTGGATGGACAGAGGGCCAGAAGGAAGGAGATGTAGCTAAGTCCCAAAAAGGTGCCGGAGTACGAATTGACCAAAGTCACTATCCTTAAAAGTCCTTGTCCAGGCAGTAATGGGCTGAAAAAGCATAGTTACTCACCTGTAATAGGTATTCTCCGGGGACAGCAGCAATCAGTCCTCACATATGGGTGACGTTGGCACGACGGAGCCCTCGTGGAAGCATCCTCCCAGCTTTCAAAGAAAGCCTTGGAAGATGCCACCACGCATGCACGGTCCCCTCCCGCCCAAGGGTGCCATCTTGCTCAGTCACATGACATAGCTAAAAGAAAACTAAAATAAAAAATGGTACAGTAGCAACTCCAAGGGGAGGAGGGAGGTTTTTAAGGACCGATTCCTGCTGTCCCTGGAGAAGATTAAATTAGACTTACCTGCTAACTGTAGTTCCTGGAGGGCAGCCGGAAGCAGCAGCAATTTGAGTCCATGTACACAGACCACAGTAGGCCCCTTGTGTCCAATGAAACTAGCGCTCTGGAAGCCTGAACACAGAAGGCTCGGAGGGTAGGAGTTGCCTAGACCCAGAAAAGGTTACGGAGCACAGCCTGGCCGAAGGCAATGTTCCATCGGGACTCTCTCTCCAGGCAGTAATGGGCTGCGGAAGTATGCACTGACGACCAGGTGGTGGCCCAGCAGAGAGCGCAAGATTGTCACCGAGGCCGCCATGGCCCAGATAGGGTTGCGGTGACACGGCCTTCTAGAGAGAGCCTCGCCTGCCCATAAGCAAAGGCGATACAGTCCGCCACCCAAGTGGACAGCGTACGCTTGGTCACCGCCTCCCCCAGCCTATTGGGGTCATAGCAGATGAAAAACTTAGAGGTTTTGCAGTGGCCTTGGGCACGCTGGATGTAGAAGAATAAGGTCCTCTTACAGTCCAATGAGTGAAGGACCGTCTCCGCCCAACTGGAGTGAGGTCTTGGAAAGAAGATAGGAAGCACCACTTCCTGATTAAGGTGGAAGGGTGACACTACCTTCGGCAGGAACTTGGGGTGCGTGCGAAGCACCACCCTATTCTGATAGAACCTGGTATAGAGCACCTCTCCCACAAGGGTCTGGAGCTCACTAACTCTGTGAGCGGAGGTGAGCACAACCAGGAAAACCACATTCCAAGAGAGCTAGCGAAGGTGGCAAGTCACCAGAGTCTCAAAGGGCGGGCGAGTGAGCTGCCCCAACACCACGTTGAGGTACCATTCGGTTGCTGAAGGGCGAACCGGGGGTTTTGACAGCAGCAAGCACCGAAGGAAGCGGGTCACCAAAGGTTGGACCGAGAGGGGCTTACCATCCTCCGGGTGCTGGTGCTCCGTCAGGGCACTAAGGTGCACATGGACGGAGTTAGATGAGCCCGGATTGGGAGAGGTAGAGAAGGTACTGCAACACTAAAGCCACCGGGCAGGAGAAGGGATCAGCCCCATGATCGACGCACCAAACAGAGAACCTGTGCCATTTCAGAGCATACGCCTTTTTAGTACAGACATTGCAAGAGGCCAACAGAATGTCTTTGACCTCAACCGGAAGGTTGAGGGGAGCAGGAGTCACCCTCTCAGCAAACACGCTGTCAACGAGAAGGACCCCAGGTACAAGTGCAGAAGAGAGCCCCCCTCCTGAGATAGGAGTCCCAGGGCAGTGCCCAAGGGGATGGGGGCCTCCACTGCCAACTGCAGAAGCAGCGGGAATCACGGCTGTCTGGACCACCTAGGAGCTATCAGGATGAGTGAAGCACTGTCTCGGAGGGTCCTGAACAAGGTCTTGGCGATTAGCGGCGTTGGAGGGAAGGCGTACATGAGGCCTTCAGACCAAGAGACTAGAAATGCATCTGCTGCCACCCTGGAGGGGTGAGCCTGCTGGGAGCAGAAGCGGGGCAACTGAAAGTTGTCCAGACTGGCGAACAAGTCCATCACAGGTTCCCCCCAGAGCCGAAATAGCCGACTGGCTATCCTGAGGGAGGTCCAGCTGCCACTCGCATGGCTGGAGGACCCTGCTGAGCCTGGCAGATACACTGCCCTCGGGAGTATACCCTGTTAGATTGCGTACAAACACAGAACCAGTGTCTCCTGGCAAAGGACACGGGATCCTCTGCCCCCTTGTTTGTTCACGTAGAACAATGCCACCTGGTTGTCCGTCTGGACCAGGACCGGCTAGTGGCACAGGTGGTGACAGAAAATCCTCAAAGTGAAGTGTATCTCTCAGAGCTCCAGGAGGTTGATCTGTTGGATGGCAACCAGGTGCCCTGAATGCGGAGGGCTCCACAATGGGCTCCCCAGCTGAGCAGGGAGGCGTCCGTGTTGAGGAACCTCGAGTGGCTGGGAGTCTGGAAGGGCATGCCCACTTCTAGGTGTTGGGGCGACTGCCACCAGACCAGGGAATCCGCCAACTGGTGGGTCAAAGCAACCCTGTCTCGGAGGCGGCCTGTGGCCTGAGAACACTGGTCCCGCAGACACCACTATGTTACCCTCATGTGGAGGCGAGTATCTGGGGTGGTGTGGACTGTGGAGGCCATGTGCCTGAGGAGACGCAGAAGGTTCCGGGCAGGCACTGAGGGATAGTGATGTATATCTCGAGCCAGAGATCTGAGACAATCGGCCCAGTCCTTGGGCAGGAAGGCCTTCCCCTGGAGGGTGTCGAGCTTGCCCTGATGAACTCCAGGCATTGTTCCGGGAGGAGGTGAAACTTGGGGTAATTTATGAAAAAGCCCAAGTGTTGCAGAACCTGGATGGTGCGTGCAGTGGCCTGCTGCACCTTGGAGGCTGTGCCTCCCCTTATGAGCCAGTTGTCCAGGTAGGGAAACACGAAGACCCCTTGGAGCCTGAGGAAGGCAGCCATGACCGCCAGGCATTTCGTGAAGACCCTCGGAGCAGAGGCTAGGCCGAAGGGAAGCACCCGGTATTGAAAGTGTTTGCCCCCTACCACAAACTGCAGGTATTGCCTGTGGTTGGGGTGGATAGGGATGTGGGTATAAGTATCCTTGAAGTCTAAGGAGCATAGCCAATCTCCCTGCTGGAGGTATGGCAGCAATGTTCCAAGGGAGAGCATCTTGAACGTCTCCCTCACCAGGAATTTGTTGAGGTTGCGCAAGTCAAGGATGGCCCTCAGGCCCCCTTGTCCTCTTTGGGACAAGAAAGTATCTGGAGTAGAACCCTTTGCACTTGAGGTGGTGGGGCACCAGTTCCAACGCTTTCTCCTCGAGAAGACCTGCCAACTCCTTCAGGAGAAGGTCCTGATGGAGGGGAAACCTGAGGGGCTCTTCCGGGAAATAAAGGGGAGGTGTCTGAGTCAGATGGAGGAGGTAACCCTCCTCGACTACCCTCAGTGCCCAGAAATCAGTGGTGATGGGCACCCACCTCTGGGCACAGAGGGTCAGACATCCCGCTGTGGGCTGCTGATCTCCTTGGAGAAGACTATGCTCAAGGAGTCAAAAACTCTCCCCTGCCTGGACCGGGGCCGGTGCCTGGGGTTTTGGAGCTTTCTGCTTACGCGGGCCATGCCAATGTCCCTTAGCCTACTGACCCTGCTGGGGAGCTGGGGAGGCTTAACAGGGTGGGTAGTTTCGGTAAGCAGCCTCCTTCCTCAGGTAAAAGGGCTTTTTACATGAGCCCTTCTGTCGGGGAGGGGCAGTGGTCTTCTTGGAGAGCCTGGTCCTCGTCATGAACTTGGTCTCCAGCTTGGCAGCCTTGTCAGTCATGGATTTGCCAAAGAGGTTCTCCCCTTGGCATGGGACATCGGCCAATTTGTCCTGAACCCACTGCTCGAGGTCGGACGACTGAAGCCAAGCCTGGCGGCGTGCATTGATGCACACCGCGGCTACCCGGGCCACTGACTCAAACCCGTCATAGGATGCGCGAAACATAAACTTGGAGCACTCACGGACGGCCTTGAACAGGCTATTGAACTGCTCCAAAGGTTCCTTGGAGAAAACAGCAGAGAACCCGGCAAGTTCCTTCGCTAGGTCTTTCAAAGTACATGTCCATGAACAGATGGTAAGCCTGGACGCGGCAGATGAGCATCAAAACCTGGTAGCACTTCCTGCCGAGGGCGTACGTGCAGGCCTTCCAGCCTAAGGGCACCGAGGAGTGCGTCTTCTGGCTTTTCAGCTGACTTATGGCCGACTCCACCACAATGGAGTTATGCGTCAGTTGTAACTTCTGGAAGCCTGGTCTCCGGCGGTCCAAGTGAAGCCATCTGCTCACCACCAGCACCGATGCCGGTGTCTCCCACATGTAGAGCATGAGCCTTTCCAGGATGGGAGGAATGGGCACCGCGAGCGATTCCCGAGGAGGGGCAACATACTGGAGGATCTCCAGCTCGTTCGCCCAAGGGTCGGGAACGCCAGGGTCTTGGACATGTCCTTGACAAAGTCCATGTCCCCCGGTGGAGACCGCCTCCGAGGTTCTGAGAATGGGGAATTGGAAAGGGACGTCGCGAGGGCAATGGAAATCAGGAGACTCCTCATCCTCCATCTCCCATTCGGAGTACTCCAAGGATGACTCGTAGGCGGGCTGCTCTGTGGGCTTCGAGGCCCCCGAAGTCCTCTGGTTGACACCTTGTAGACTCGCCTGTGATGACCGAGGTCCCGTTGAGCGGGACGCCGAGTGTGACCTCAGCTGAGGATGTCTTGGACGTCAAATGCCCAGTGGTTGGGGCAGATGAACCGGACATCCCAGGCAAAAGTGCCCACTGTTGGCCCATGAAGGCAGACAAATTGCGCTCCAGGGCCGCCATTCTGGACTCCAGGCCAGAAGGTTCCGTAGCCTTCAGCACGGGTACTGAGAGACTTGGGCTCAATGCCGGTTCCCCTGAAGAGGAATCCTCAATGAGGATAGTGTCTGGGGACCGAGGCAGGTCTCTCCTTTACCAAAGCCTGTGACTGCGGGACCGGGCCAGGGAAGTTCCCGGCCAGTTGGAACCATCCAAGAATGCCGCCTTTGACAGTTTCTTCTTCCTCCTGTGTTCCCTCAAGGGAGACCCCCTCTCTGAGGACCCACGACGACGCTCGGGTTCGGAGAGCTCCTCCCAAGATGCGAGGGCCTCAGGCGATGCACTGGCCTTCGTAGGCATTGGGGAAGAACTTATCGTGCTGCTGCTGGCGGCTCTTCAGGGCACTGCTGGACATCCTTTTGCAGAGACTGCAGGCTGCCGGGTCGTGGTCCAGCCCGAGGCAACAGAGGCAGCAGTCGTGTGTGTCAGTTAAGGACATTATTTTCAAGCACCGATCACACTTCTTAAAGCCACTAGTAGCCATGGGGGAAAAAAGACTCTCTAGGCTGCCAGCGGGGAAAAAAGGCACAAAGGTTCCAGAAAATAAAAAGAACAGCGACTATAAAAATGACCGAACTTGACACCGAGGACGGTAGGCGGGAAGAGTACCGGTGCAAGACCGGAGTCGAATTGAAAAACCCAGACATAAAAAAATCAACTTTTTCTGGGGGAAAGTCAGACAGCATCTGAAGGGCTCCGCGGAAAAAAGGAGACCGAACAAGATGGCACCCTTGGGCGGGAAGGGGACCGCGCATGCATGGTGGCATCTTCCAAAGGCTTTCTTTGAAAGCTGGGGGGATGCTTCCGTGAGGGTTCAGTCTGTGCCGTCGTCACCCAAATGTGAGAACTGACTCCCTGCTTATTCCCGGAGAAAGTGTGAATTGAGGACCATGTGGCAGACCAGCAGATCTCTGCTAGGCAGACAGAGCATAAGTAGGCTATGGATATGGCCATGGCCCAGACGTTTTGAGCAGTAACATGACCCTCCAACATTAGACCTGCTCGAGCAAATGCAAAGGATATACAGTCTGCTATCCAAAAAAGAGTAGTTACTCACCTGTAACAGGTGTTCTACAGGAGCAGCAGGAATCAGTACTCACTTATGGGTGACATCGACGTCAATGGAGCCCCCGTGCGGAGCAATTCCCCAGCTTTCTAAGAAAGCCTTTGGGAATACTGCACGCATGCGCGGTCCCTTTCCCGCCTAAAGGTGCCATCTTGCTCAGTCCAATGACATACCTAAAAGACAGCACACAAAAATGTAAAAATAAACTATGTACAACTGCAATTCCCAGGGGAGGAGGGAGGGTTGTGAGCAACGTTCCCTCTAATTTTCTGTAGGCTGTGTGCGCATAAAATATCAGCTGTGCAGCTTTTGAAGGAAGGTTAAATTTTTGTGCGCCACATAACGACACTCGGAGTTATATACTTTAAAATTTGACTACACATCAGAATACAGTATGTACACCACATTGATTGCACTAGAAAATATTGTAGAACTTGTGAAAACCATAAATACACAACAACTTTTAAAGTTTAAGACGTTTGTGTTGTTTTCTATCAGAATCAGAACCGTAATTTTTGTGCGCTCTGTTGTAAAGTATGTGCGCTCACTTGGCAAGGTGTGTGCGCGCGCACACGCGCACAGCTTAGAGGGAACAGTGGTTGTGAGGACTGATTCCTGCTGCTCCTGGAGAACACCTGTTACAGGTGAGTAACTACTCTTTCTCAAAGACCAAGCAAGAAGTCAGTCCTCACTTATGGGACTCCCCAGCTTCAGGCTACCGGGGACCCAGAGCTGAAAAAATGAGCTCCCTCTAGCCGCAGCATCAGAGAAAGGATTTCACTGAAACACACTCCCACCGGTAGCCCAACCAGAGGGCTGGAGGGTAGGAGTTGCCTAAACCTCAAAGAGATTCCGGAGCACTGCCTGACCAAAAGCAATATCCCTATGGGACTCTCGCTCCAGGCAGTAATGGGCCGCAAAAGTCTGGCTCGAGGACCAAGTTGCAGCCCTGCAGATGTCTGCCAAAGGTATAGAGCGGAGATGAGCTACTGAGGCAGCCACTGCCCTGACACGGTGGGCCGTGACCCGACCCTGCAAGGGAAGGTCAGCTGCCCTGTAAACCCAGGTGATACAGTCAGCCACCCAGATGAACAAGGTACGCTTAGAGACACGTAACCCCAAGTTATTAGGGTCAAAAGATATGAAGAGCTGAGTAGCCCTCCTATGCCGCTGCGTACGCTCAATGTAGAAGGATAAGGCCCTCCTACAGTCCAGGGTATGCAGGACTGTCTCAGCCCGGCTGGCATGGGGCCTAGGGAAGAACGTTGGAGGGGCCTAGGGAAGAACGTTGGAAGAACCACCTCCTCGTTGAAACGGAAAGAGGAGACAACCTTAGGGAGGAACTTAGGATGAGTCCGAAGGACTACCCTGTTCCTATAGAAGCGAGTGTAAGGCCTGTCACAGACCAGGGCTTTAAGCTCACTCACTCGCCTGGCCGAGGTCAGGGCCACAAGGAATAGAGCCTTCCAAGAAAGGAAGCAGAGAGGACATGTAGCCATCGGCTCAAAGGGTGGGCGAGTCAGTTGCTGCAAGATCACATTCAAATCCCTCTCAGGGGCCGGTGGACAGAGAGGAGGTTTGAGCAAGAGCAAGCCTCTGAGAAACCTGGACACCAAGGGGTAAACAGACAGAGAGTGTCCCTCCACCAGTGAGTGGTGAGCTGCTAGAGCAGAGAGGTGGACCCGAACCAAATTGGACTTAAGGCCTTGATTGGACAAGTGCAGTAGATACTGAAGCACTACTGGTACAGTGCAGGTGAAATGATCCTCCTTGCGCTGCTGACACCACATGGAGAACCTTCTCCACTTCAGGGAATACGTTTTTCTGGTGGACTGCTTTCTAGAGGCCAAGACCACCTCCTCCACTTCTCGGGGTAGGCCCCAGGGAGCCAACACTACCCTTGCAGCCTCCAGGCCATCAAATTGAGAGATTTGAGATTGGGGTGCAGAAGGGAACCCTGATCCTGAGAGAGAAGAGCGGGTTGCAACCCCAGAGGTAGTGGTGTGTCCACGGCTAGCTGGAGCAGAAGTGGAAACCAGGGCTGCCTCGGCCACCTGGGAGCTATCAGAAGTACCGAGGCCTTGTCCCTTAGAATCTTGAACAAGGTTCGGGCCACCAGAGGTGAGGGAGGAAACGCATACAGGAGGCCCTGGGACCAAGAAATCAGGAAGGCATCCGCTGCTATCCTCAGGGGATGCGGTTGCCTGGAACAGAACCTGGGCAGCTGCAGGTTCAGGGGACTGGCAAAGAGATCTATGGATGGAAGTCCCCATCTCAGGAAAATTTTCTGAACCACCAAGGGGTGTAGTTGCCACTCGTGGGGTTGCAGAATCCTGCTCAACATGTCTGCCAGGAAGTTTTACAGCCTTGAGAAACATGTTGTGTTTGAGAGCAAAAGAGCACAGGGCCTGTGCATCTCGACACAGAAGCCTGAACCCTGTGCCTCCCTGTTTGTTCACATAGAACATGGCCACTTAATTGTCCGTCTGTACCAGAACAGACTGGTGAGCCAAGTGTGAGAGAAGGTTTTGAGGGCTAAGCGAATAGCCCGGAGTTCCAGGAGGTTGATTTGCTGCGTGGCCTCCCATAGAGACCACAGGCCCTGGCTGCACCTGTCCAAGCAATGTGCACCCTAGCCCTGCAAGGAGGCATCGGTGGTCAGCACCACCGTGGAAACAGGCACCCCCTGTAATAAATTGTGGGGGTGTAGCCACCACTGCAGGGAGTCCAGGAATGGTTTGGACACCCGCACTTTGTCTTTAAGGCTTCCTGTGGCTTGTTTCCACTGAGTTCAGAGACACCATTGTGCAGGTCTCATGTGGAGGCAGGCATTGGGGGTCACATGCACTGTCGATGCCATGTGGCCCAGGAGCTTTAGACAGAGTCTGGCGGAGACTTGTGGCCTGCTCAGAAACTGGTTTGCCAAGTCTATTAGTCTTTGAGCCCTGTCTCTTGGCAAGTAAGCCTTTGTTTGCAGGGAGTCCAACCTTGCCCCTATGAACTCTAGGTTCTGGGAGGGGAGCAAAGTGGACTTTGTGAAGTTTATGACAAACCCTAGGTGTTGAAGGAGGGAGGCAGTTCTGAGGGTGGCTTGCCGGGCCTCCTGGGAAGTCTGACCCCTGATGAGCCAGTCATCCAGGTAGGGGAAGACAAAAACCCCCTGATTCCTTAAGTAGGCTGCCACCACCGCCAGACACTTTGTAAAGAACCTTGGGGCGGAGGTCAGGACAAAGGGTAGTACTCTGTACTGGTAATGGTTTCCTCCCACAATGAACCTGAGGTACTTTCTGTGGTCTGGATGAATGAGGATGTGAGTGTACGCATCCTTTAGATCTAAGGAGCATAGCCAAACTCCCTGCTGGAGGTAGGGCAAAAGTGTTTCAAGAGTAAGCATCTTGAACCTTTCTTTCTCCAAGAACTTGCTGAGATTCCAGAGGTCGAGAATAGACCTGAGGTCCCCGGTTCTCTTTGGTACGAGGAAGTACCTGGAGTAGAACCCGTGACCTTGCAGGTGGGGAGGCACTGGCTCCACCACCTGGTCTAGAAGCAGACCTTGAAGTTCTTGAAGGAGGAGGTCTGTGTGCAGAGGAGGTCTTGGAGGCTCTCCGGGGAAGTAGGTTGGAGGCAACTGCTGGAAATGGAGCATATAGCCCTTGTGGACTATGCTCAATACCCAAGCATCTCCTGTAATGGGTGGCCACCTGTGGGCAAACAGGACTAGACGACCTCCTGTGCAAAGATGGGACAGCAGAGGTGGAAAGGCTATGCTGTGGGAGTCAAAAACCCCCTCACTGCTGAGTGGGAGCAGGAGCCGGAGGCTTGGGGGTCTTCTGCCTACGGAGCCCATGTCCCTGCCCCTTGGCCTGCTGACCCTGCTGGGGAGGCCTGGTACTGAGGGAAAGGTTTATAGGCAGCCGCCTTCCTCGGGTAAAAGGACTTCTTACCCGAGCCCTTCTTCCTCTGAGAAGGGGCAGAAGTTTTTCTGGACAGCCTTGTCCTAGTCAGGTGCTCGGTTTCGAGCTCAGCCGCCTTCTCGGCCATGGGCTTGCCAAAAAGGTTTTCACCTCGACAAGGGACATCGACCAACTTGTCCTGCACCCAGGGCTCGAGGTCCAATGATTGCAACCATGCCTGGCGTTGGGCCCCGATGCCGGCCACCGCTACACGGGCCGAAGCCTCGAAGCCATCGTAGGCCACTCGGGACATGAACTTTGAGCATTCCCGGATTCCCGAGGACAAGGTCTTGAACCTCTGCAAAGGTTCCCCGGAGAGGCCAGCAGAGAACCCGGCAAGTTCCTTCGCCAGGTCCCGTAGGTACATGCCCATGTACAGCTGGTAAGACTGGACACGGCAAGCAAGCATCGAGCCCTGGAAGCACTTTCTGCCGAAAGCATCCAGGTTCCGGGCCTCCCTGCCGTGAGGCACCACGGAGTGCATCTTCTGGCTTTTCAGACGATGCATGGCCGATTCCACCACCATGGAATGGTGCGGCACCTGCGCCTTCTGGAAACCAGGGCTCTTACGGAGTCGATAAATGGAATCGACCCGCTTGCTCAAAACCGGCACCGAGGCCGGTGCCTCCCACATCTGGAAGAGGAGCCGTTCCAGCATCGGAGGAACAGGCACAGTAAAGTACTCCTTCAGAGGAGAGTCATACTAGAGGGCCTCGAGCTCTTCGGCTCGAGGCTCCTCCTCGGGGTCCGCGGGAATCGCCAAAGCCTTGGCCATGTCCCTGACGAACTCCAAGAACCTGGTGTCCTCTGGAGGGGACCTACTCCGGGGCTCGGACTGTGGTGAGTCCGAAGGGACGCAACGAGTCCGAAAAGTATCGGGGGACTCCTTGTCCTCCGTCTACCATGCGGACTCATCCGAAGAGGAGTCGGGGGGCTCCGACCGCGCAGGCCTCGGTGGCACCCGCCCCAACGCCGAAGGCACTGGCGTCGATGCCCTCGGTTCTGAGCGGGAGGTCGAGGGTGACCGTGACCGAGGATGACCTCGAACTTTCATGGTCTCGAGTATCGGCTCGGTCTCCGGGGTCGACTTAGACGTCGATGTCCCGGTGGTCGGGGCAGATGCACCAGCGAGGCTGGCCATCAGTACCCGCTGCTGATCCATGAAGGCAGACAATCTGCACTCCAAGGCTGTCAGCCTGAGTCCAAGCTCAGGAGACTCAGCAGCCACTGACTCAGGCCCCGGCGGCGCCGGGCCCGACGTCGGCTCCCTAGGAGGAGAGTCCACGAGGACAACAGGACTTACATGTCTGGCGGGCTCCGGCTCCACACGGGGCATTTTGGACGGCTTCTCCTGCTCCAAGGGCCCGGGACGGCGGTCGGGGGTCCGAGACCTGGCCGGCCCTCGAGGAACCAGGGACCTCCTCCGACGCCGCCCTCACGAGCCGTTTCTTCCTCTTACGTTCCCGATCGGGGGACCCCCTGTCCGAGGAACCCCGGCGATGCTCGGGGTCAGACTCCCGAGACATCGAGGCCTCGGACGAGGTTTGGGCCCGGCCAGAGGCAGAGTCAGAAAAAATCCATTTTTTCTGATGCTGGCGGCTTCGTAGTGCCTTAGAGGACATTTTGCCACATGGGACACAGACCTTAGGATCATGATCCAGTCCGAGGCATCGAAGGCAGCAGTCGTGTGTGTCGGTGAGAGACATCAGTTTCTTGCACCGATCACACCTTTTGAAACCACTGGAAACCATCGGGGAAAAAAGGGCCCCCGTGAGGTCAAAGGACCTGCCTTCCAGGGAAAAGATAAAAAGGGCGCGAACGCCAGCCACGAAGGGCAAAAAATGAAAAATAGAAGACGGGCTCGATACCGGTGTACCGAACCCGGCGGGAAGGGGAACCAGCGTCGAACCAGAGAAAAAACACGATGAAATCACAATAAAACCTGTCAATTTTTCCAGGTGACACGGACAGACGTCCGGTGGGCTCCACGGAAAAAAAAAGACTGAGCAAGATGGCACCTTTAGGCGAGAAAGGGACCGCACATGCGTGCAGTATTCCCAAAGGCTTTCTTTGAAAGCTGGGGAATTGCTCTGCATGGGGGCTCCATCGACGTCGATGTCACCCATAAGTGAGGACTGACTTCCTGCTTGGTCCTGGAGAATAAAAAGTACATTTGGTTAAGGAAAGTCCAAGACGGTTAGGATCAAAAGAAATGAATAATTTCAAGGATTTCCAGTGTACCTTGGTACTGTCAAGGTAATATGCTAAAGTTTGTTTGCATCTAAGATATCAAGTGCAACCTCAGTCACAGATGCATGTGGCCTGGGAGTAAAGGTCGGAAGAATGACCAACTGATCAAGGTGGAAAGGAGAGACAACTTTTGGGAAGAAAGACAGATGTGTTCTCAGGACCACCCTGTCGTGCTAAAAAAGTGTGTAAGGAGCATGTTCCACTTAGTCCTGTAGTTCACTGACCCAGCAAGCCAAGTGAGCGCAACTAGGAATGTGACCTTCCAAGAAGAAACTTGAGAGAGGTAATGCAGAGAGGCTCAAAAGGAGGCTTGAGAGGTTGAGCAAGAACCACATTAAGGTCTCAAGCGATAGGCGGGGCCAGTTCTGTGACTTAGTCAACAGGAGACCCTGCATGAAGCAGGCTACCAAACGATGTGTGGAAACAGGTTTTCTATCAATCCCCGATGGAAAACCGAAAGGACACAGAAGTGGACACGAATAGAATTGTTTTTCAGATCCACAGAGGAGAGGTGGAGAAGGTAAAGCAGGAGAGACTCCACTGGACAATTGAAGGGGTTGAGGGTGCACTGAATGCACCAACCGCAAACCAGCACCACTTAAAGACATAGGTGCAGCCCATGGAGACCTTCCGATAAGCCAGGGGGATATCCTTAAAAGCATCTGGAAAATTGAGTTTGGAAAGGACTATTCTCTAATCATTCAAGCAGTCAGTAGTAGCATGAGACACTGGAATGAAGCAGTGCGCTCCCTGATCCTGCAAAATCAGGTCTGTGGAACATCCTAGGAGAAGAGGCTGATGCTCAGCAAGATCTGGGCCAGAACGGGACTACCAGGATCATAGTGCCCCTGTCTGCTTAAAAAGTCTTTTGGCTATTAGCGGAATGGGCGGGAAAGCACATAGCAGACAAGTTCCCCAGTAAAGAAGGAAGGCATCCAGGGCTTGAAACTCGGAATGGCACGCAGGAGCAAAAGCAAGGGATCTCTGATGAAGAGTCCATTCATAAAGTAAAAGGACTCGACTGAGGTTGTCCGCAAGAACATTCTGATCACCTGGCAGATAAACGGCTAAGAGAAACATTCCATGAGTCAGAGCAAAAGTCTAAAAGCAGACCTCTTCCCAGCAGAGAAGATGAGAGCCGTGCCTATTTGATTCTTGACATAAAATACAGCAACCTGGTTCTCCACCTGAACCAGGATAGATTATCTGACAACTCATGGAGAAACACCCGAAGGGCATTGGCTATCACTCTAGGAAATTGATCTAATGCAAGGCCTCCTGTTGATACCAAAGGCCCTGCATGCCCAGGCCATAGAGATAAGCTCCATGTTTGTGAGCATCCACTGAGGTGGAGACATTAGAAAAGGTAACCATTGTGATAAGGAAGCTTATCATAGTTCAGGAAGGAGCTATAATAGAGGTGAATTGGCTCTGAACAAGCAACCTGTCTTTGCTGGTAGAAATAATAAAACAGAATGTTTCCATAAAAGACTACCAGTCCCAGAATGTACCAGGTTTCCAACAGCCACTAGAAGAGCTGAAGTGGGGAAACGTGTGTTCAATCAGGAGAGCTATGAGGTAATCCCCAAGCACTCATCTCCAAGGGCAGGGCTTGATTCAGCACAGCTGCGCTGTGCTAGGGTGGAGCAGCCCTCTAAACAGGTTAAAAGTAAAGCCTATTCTACACAGCAGAATCATCATCAGAATCTTCATGATCATCAAGATCTTCATGATCATCATCATCAGCAGGAGCAGAGGCAGCAGAAGCCAGAGCTCATGGACAGAGAGAGCAAGAAACACTTTGGAAGAAGGAAGAGAAAAGCATCTTGGAGGTCTAAAGGAGTCCATAGCAGTACGTGTGCTGGGAGGCATTCCAGAGGCAAGCATACTCCATTGGACTGGGGAAAGCCAGAGGAGTGGGGTTACAGAGCCAGGAATCCCCGGACTGCACCTGTGAGGGAGACGGCTGCATTTGGAAGGGGCCCTAAGACCAGTGCAAGAAGGTATGTGAAGAGAGACCCAGTGTCCAGGGATCTTGATTGGAAGGCTGGACATAAAAACTGGACTACATACTGGCCAGGATATTTGGAGAGGAACCCTAACAGCAATGGAAGCTCAGGTATGAACACTGATCTATGCCCTAGCTTTTCACTTGGAAGACAGCAGGGAAACAAGTATTGTTCTGAGAGTGCTCCATTAAGAAATTCCTCTGTGCCAATCCATGATATTGATTCTATGATAGTTGAAGAAGCAGGAGATATTGTAAATGAGCAGTGTGAATACATGGATTGCTCTCTGTCTAAACTTCTGTGGTAATATACTTTTACAAAATACAACAACCATCACAAAGAAATATAAACTTGTTCTTTGATCTACTCAGAAAAGCTTTTGAGCAGGATTTGAGCCACGTTTAGAAAGTAAACCAGCCAAGAGGTTTGCAGCTGGTTAATTGTTAGCAATTGAGCCTTGCCTAATTGCCTGTGAGCTCTGAAGAGACACTTCTGGGTGTGTGTGGAAATACCAGAAGTTAGCCTTGAAAAAGAACAGTTTTTCATTACTTTGTGGGTTTTGTTTGTTTTTGAAGCACTGCTAAAAAGATGTTAGCAGGAGACCACAGAAAAGACCTTGTTCTTTATGATTTGATTTATTGCTTAAGAAGTTCAGTTGTTGTTGTTCCTGATTTTGTTTTCTAAGTATAATACTGAAAGCAAGTATCCTTTCTGTGCTACCAAGCAAATCTGTGTTGGGAGAAATAACCCCATAAATAAAATATATCTTCTTTGCTTTACACTCGAGCAAGCACAACTAATTTATTGTGAACGGCTGATTCTGGTATGAATGGACTACATTTCCCACAATCCTTTGCAAGTCATATTAATATTTGCCTTTGCCAAGACTGTGGACATTCTCACCCAGCACCCCCGTTTACACCATGCGAGAAGGTTGTGAGGAGAGAGCCACCACTGAAGGAAGTCTGCTAGGAGAGATGTCTCGAAGATGGCCCTTTGCTTGCTTCTATTGGGAAGAGAGAGGCCACGAGCATAGGGGACCACGAAGACCAGAGGCCATGTGATCCAACAGATGAAGCATGCCAATTGCCGTGGTGTGACGACTGTGCTGGATGATGCCTGCCAGTTCTGTGAGGTGCTTGAGATGGCCCTTGGGCAGGAAAGCTCGAGCATGAGTCATGTCGCCTACAGCACCTATGAAGTCTAGCTTCTGAGAAGGAGAAAGGTAACACTTTGGAAATTTTATGACAAATTCTAGTTGCTCGAGCACGAAAACAATGTGTTGAATGGACAGACGCACCACATATGATATCTCCCCCCTGATAAGCGAATTATCTAAGTAGGGGAAGACGAAGATGCCCAAGGTGCAGAAATAGGCAGCGACTACTGCCAAACATTTTGTGAAGACACTTGGGGTGGACGCCAGGCCCAGCAGCAGAACACAATATTGCCTGCTGTCGAACACGAGGCAGAGGTATTTGCTTGTGATAGGGGTGAATGAGGATGTGCATGTACGCATCCTTTAGATCCAGAGAGAGTTAATCATTCCTCTGAAGGTAGGACAGTAAGGCTCCTAGAGAAATCATCTTGCACTTCTTTTGTAATAGGAATGTTGAAGTTCAGGAGGTCTAGGATGGGACAGAACCACCCCCTGATTTTCAGAGATAAGGAAATATTGTAAATAAAATCCTAACCTTTTCTTTGTGCAGAGAACATGTTGTATCGCATCATCCCTTAGTAGGGTGATGACTTCCTGCTGTAAAAGAGAACGATGGAAAGGTTCGAGAGGATACTCCCCTGGAAAGAAGGGATGAGGTAACTGTGCGAAATGTAGCAGATAGTCCCCCAAGGGAAGGACTACTTGTAGATTCCAAGACTCTGATGTTATGAGGGGCCACCTGTGGGCAAAAATTGGCCAGTCTGCATGCTATGTGAGTAGGGTGCAGCTCCTTCAGGGGAAGACTGGCAATGTTCTCCAGAAAGTAGTCAAAAGCGGATCAGCTGTTGCTAGAGGAGGTGTGTGGAGCCCGTTCACCTGCCTGAGAGTCTGCCGCTGCCGCGGAGGTGGAGTTGCTGCTTCCCTCCCCATTCTATCAGGCAGGCATAGCCGGGACAGCCTAGACCGGTGGGTCTTCCCTTTGGAGTACAAACACTGTGCTTGGAGGCGTCTGGATTGGATCAGCTGTTGTTGGAGGAGGTGTGTGGAGCCCGTTCACCTGCCTGTGAGTCTGCCGCTGCCGAGGAGGTGCTGGAGTTGCTGCTTCCCTCCCCATTCTATCGAGCAGGCACAGCTGTGACAGCCTAGACCGGCGGGGACTTCCCTATGGGGCATAACTTGCTGCCTTCTTCTGTGACGCAGAGCGTGTGTGCGGGGCGTTCCAAAGGGCCGAGAAACGCCCCTTTGGTGCCCCTTCGGTGTCTCTGCGGCGATTCTGCGGTTATACTCTGGGAGTTTCTTGGCCTCTGTGTTTCTCTAAGTTTGCTTTTGGTTTTTCTTGCTTTGAAATTTCATTTTGTTGCTTTTTGCCTTAATGGGGAAACGGAAGGCCAAGACGGGAGGCAAAGTTCCAGAGGCTGCAGCCGGTGTTATTAAACCGGTGGGTCCTTTGGATAAGCATTTTGCCTCCCTCCTGATTGCGCAGTCTTCTCCAGAAGAAGTGTCGTTGAGCTCCGGTGGGAAATCTCCTCCTCTACGCCCTGTACCTGGAAATTTACTTGATGTGTCTGTGGAGTCCTCTGAGTCGGTAAGGAAGTTAAACTTGATTAATATGCCTACTCCAGTCCCATTATTGGGGGTGAGCTTCCTGCCTCCTCTTCGAATGCGTAAATTACTTTAAAGGATGTTTGGAGTGCTTTAAAATGCATCAATAGCAAAATGTCGTCATCTCTGAATTCCTTGTGTACTTTCTCTCAAGAGCAGCTGCTTCTCTGCAGCAACTTGATGAGAAAGTCACATTAGTGGATATGGCTATTACTAAGTTGGAGTCCCTGGTACTTCCTTTACACGCAACTAATGTTGCAGGGATTAAAGATTCTTTTGTGCTTCATTCCAAGTTGGAGTCCCTGGAAAACTCTATGCATTCTTGTAATTTACGCTTTTTGAATTTTCCTCAGTCTTCATTAATATCACATAGAATCTTATTGGATAAATTTCTTAAAGAGATTTCAGCCATTTCTGATTCTATAGATATCTCACAAATTTATTATATTCCTTCTACTGTAAAGAAATTTAATGAGGCTGAAGGGGGACTGGATGAAATTGCCTCTCCAATGGTTACTTTAACTGCCTTCTTGGAGGACTCCCAAGATATTATTAATATGCGTGCCACTCTATTGGTTACCTTTCCTTCTGTTGAGATTAAGCAGCGTATTCTTAGGGCTTTTTTCAAAGTTAAGTCAGCCAAGTTTTGTGGCCAAACAGTTAATGTCTTTCCAGATGTTTCGTGTAGCACCCAGTTGCGCCAGAGGCAGTTTTAAATCTTAAGCCCCGGGTTTTGGCACTGGGTGCTACGTTCTTCCTTTGTTTTCCTTGTAAATGCATCATCAGTTTTGATGGTGCTTCATATATTTTGTTGAAGTGCTTCATCTGGAGAAATTTTTGACCGAAAAACAGAGTTTAAATAGGGAAGGAGACAAATAAGATAGACCTCCATCGTGGATAATTTATATCCTTTTTTTCTTTTTCTATGTTTTCTTATGGTATCAACAGCTTTGGCACCATGATGTGGACTTTATATCATTGTTATTTTGCCTTTTCTTGTGGTAAAAGTTTCTTTCTTTCTGCAAATGTATTATGGGATTGTCCTATCTCTGTTTGGCTATTGTAATTGACTAAAACTTTATAAATAAAAAAAATGAAAAAAGGAAGTAGTCAAAAGCTAGCCCCAGATTGGGGCTGCGGAGCTGGTTGAGGATTAGGTGGCTTGGGCCTCGGGTTGACGAGAAGCCTGAGCCTTCTGCTTACCTTGGTGAGTATGATAGGCTATGTAACAGGATAAGAAGGGCAATACTTCTTTTCCTTATGGTAAAAGGGTTTCTTAACAGAGGCCATCTTCCTAGAAGGATCAGCTGTTTCACGAGAGAGACTATTCATGATAAGGTCAGTAGTCTTGATTTCACCAGCCTTCTCCCTCCACCCTTAAACCAAAGAGATTCTCACCTTGACAGGGAATGTTTTGCTGGCTTGTCTTTGACCCACTGTTCAAGGTCCGAAGACTGGAACCAAGCCAGTCATCTAGCTCCAGCACTTACCGCTGCAGCTTTGCTGGTAGACTCAGAAGAGTCAAAAAGTCCTCTGATGATGTACTTGGAAGAGTCTTGACCATGCTTGACTAGGGACCGGTAAGCATCCAGCTTCTCTGAAAGAATTATGGCAAAGAACTCAAGATCCTTCATAATATCTCTAATGAACATACCCATATAAAGAATATAAGAATTAATGTGGCAAACCACCTCAATGCCTGGAAGCATCGGCAACAAAAGACATCGAGTTTACACGATTCCCTACAGGGAGGAACCGAAGAATGGTTCTTGGTAGTCCTGATTCAGAGCATGGCCAATTCGACCACCATAGAATAGTGAGGGAGTTGAGGCTTTTGGAATACCGGAAATTGAGAACCCTGTACATGGTGTCTAGCCTTTTACTGATCGATGAAACAGAGAGAGAGGTCACCCACATCCTAAACATGAAGTCCTGCAGAATACGATGAATTGGAAGAGTGGCAGCCTCTTTAGGAGTTCAGGGATACTACAGTATTTCCAGTTCCTCAGTTCTCAGAGCCTACGGAGACAAAGAGCGCATTGGCCATGTCTCAAATAAAGTCCTGGAAGGACATGTCCTCATGTGGGCATCGGTACTGCATGTGAGGTGGAGAAGGGTCTGATGGCACATCAAAATGCCTCTGTGATACTGGAGACTCAACCTCCAAATCCCATGCATCGGAATTGGATAAGAAGTCAAAATAGTGAAGGTCAAAGTCATATCTCTGTTGCGATCCGATACCAATGGATGATCCCAATGACTCAGGGATTGGAACCGAAGAAGCTCGTGGGTGGTTCCTCCTACGGCCGATGGGACGCGGCCGGTTCCAGGATTGGCATCAACTAAGGGTCCTGATGGCAACAGTTCCAGACTCGTCATAGAGAACTGGGCTGCCGAGGGTCTTGAAGTCACCAATTCCAGGCTCGGTATCGAGACCTGAGCTCCTGAGGGCCTTGAGGCCACCAGCACAAATGCTGCCAAGGGCGCAGCCAAACTCCTCTTGATGGACAGCATGCACTGCTCGAGGAAGATGTCGTCTGGGTGGACTCTGGTACAGAACTTTGGAACACCATTCCAGACAACGGAACCAGAGGCTATCCAGAGTCCAAAGCCTCAGTAACACTCTGGAGTACCTCTTGAGCTATGGAAGTGGATTACTCCCGCTGCAGCTGTTTAACTAGTGATTCTCAGCATTGGAGTATAGCTGAGGCGGGCTCTGGTGTCGATGTCTAAGGGATCAATCCCAGGAATAGGCATCAATCCTCGGTTATCTCTCTCAAGTATCGCAGCCACTGGGTTCAGAAGGAGCACAGGAACCTTGCAAAGATCGAGAGCCACAAGAAGAAGTCAATGCCAAAGAGTAGTGTTCTGAGGGTGCCGAGTCAGATCCAAAAATAATCTCACGTTGCTTGTCAAGGTTTTTTAAGCCTTTTTCTGTCATTTGCTGATACAGGTTATAAGAGGCCAGGATGTGGTCAGGCCCCAAACTCTGCAAGCACCAATTGTGCTCGTCGATAAATGAAATGCTGTGGATGCAGGTAATGCTTGTATGCCAATGCTAGAAGTTTAAAATGCTTGTATGCCAATGCTAGAAGTCTAAACAATAAGATGGGAGAGTTAGAATATATAGCACTAAATGAGAGGTTAGATATGATTGCACTCTCAGAGACATGGTGGAAGGAGGATAACCAGTGGGACACTGTGATACCTGGATACAAACTATATTGTAATGATAGAGCTGATCAAATTGGTGGAGGGGTTGCGCTCTATGTTAGAGAGGGCATTGAGTCAGAAAGGATTAAAGTTTTGCAGGGAACAAAATTTGCTGTAGAATCTCTATGGATTGAAATTCCATTTATGAAGGGGAAGGTGATGGCAGTGGGAGTATACTATCGACCACCTGGCCAGAATGAACAAATGGATGATGAAATGCTCAAAGAAATCAAGGAAGCTAACAAAAGTCACAACAGAGTAGTAATAATAGGTGATTTCAATTACCTCGGTATCGACTGGGTCAGTGTCACAGCAGGACAAGCTAAAGAGATAAAGTTTCTAGATGGAATAAATGACTGCTTCTTGGAGCAGCTGATTCATGAACCGACCAGAGGGGAAGCCATACTGGACCTAGTCCTTAGTGGAACGCCAGATCTGGTGCAAGAAATAAGGATGTTGGAACCACTTGGCAATAGTGATCATAGTATGATCATGTTTGATTTAATTAGTGGAGGACAGATAGTAAAGGCATCCACAGTACTACCTTTTAACTTTCAAAAGGGAGACTATGATAGAATGAGGAATATAGTTAGGAAAAAACTAAAAGGAGCGGTTCCAAAGGTTAAAGACTTACAGCAAGCTTGGGTGTTATTTAAAAATACTATCCTCGAAGCCCAGACCAGCTGTATTCCACGCATTAAGAAAAGTGGAAGAAAGTCCAAAAAACTGCCAGCATGGTTTAAAGGTGAGGTCAGAGAGGCTGTTGCTGCCAAAAAAGCAACCTTCAGGAAATGGAAAAAAGAGCCAAATGATGAAAACTGGAAACAGCACAAGCACTGGCAAGTTAAATGCAAAGAATTGATAAGGCAGGCAAAACGGGAATTTGAGAAGAAACTTGCTACGGAAGCAAAAACACGAAATAAAGACTTTTTCAAGTACATTCGTAGCAAAAGGCCTGTGAGAGAGTCAACTGGACCATTAGATGATAGAGGGGTAAAAGGGGCAGTAAGAGGAAACAAGGCTATAGCAGAGAGACTGAATGAATTCTTTGCTTCGGTCTTTACTGAGGAAGATGTAGGGATGTTACCCAAGACTGAAGTGGTATTTAAAGGTGATACTGCAGAGGAATTGAGAGAAATATCGCTACACCGGGAAGATATATTACAACTATTTGATAAACTGCATAGTAGCAAATCACCTGGACCGGATGGTATACATCCCAGAGTGTTGAAAGAACTGAAATATGAGATTGCAGACCTGCTATTGGTAATCTGTGAACTTTCATTAAAATCATCTGTAATACCTGAAGATTGGAGGGTCGCCAACGTAACACCAATTTTTAAAAAGGGTTCCAGGGGTGACCCAGGAAATTACAGACCGGTGAGCCTGACGTCAGTACCAGGGAAAATGGTAGAAACCATCATAAAGAACAAAATTACGCAGCATGTAGATAGTCATGGCCTAATGGGAGACAGCCAACATGGCTTTAGACAAGGAAGATCTTGTCTTACTAATCTGATATGTTTTTTTGAAAGTGTGCATAAACAGGTAGACAAAGGTGAGTCGGTTGATATAGTGTATCTGGACTTTCAGAAAGCTTTTGACAAAGTCCTCCATCAGAGACTTTTGGCGAAGCTAAAAAGTCATGGGATAGGAGGCAGTGTACTATTGTGGATCGGGAACTGGTTAAAAGATAGAAAGCAGAGGGTAGGGCTAAATGGCCAATATTCCTAATGGAAAAAGGTGAATAGTGGAGTACCCCAGGGATCTGTACTGGGTCCGCTACTTTTTGACATATTCATAAATGACCTGGAAAAGGGAATAACTAGTGAGGTTATCAAATTTGCAGATGACACAAAACTGTTTAAAGTTGTTAAAACCCAAGAGGATTGTGGAAAACTGCAGGAGGATCTGGATAAATTGGAAGACTGGGCATCCAAATGGCAGATGAAATTTAATGTGGACAAGTGCAAAGTCATGCACCTAGGAAAGAACAACTCACACTATAGTTACACGATGCAAGGCTCCACATCAGAAACCACCACCCAGGAAAAAGATTTAGGAGTCATTGTGGATAACATGTTAAAACCCTCCGCCCAGTGTGCAGCAGCGGCCAAGAAAGCAAATAGAATGCTAGGTATCATAAGGAAAGGGATGGAGAAGAAAACAAAGGATATTATAATGCCTCTGTATCGCTCCATGGTACGACCGCACCTTGAATATTGTGTGCAATTCTGGTCACCGTATCTTAAAAAGGACATAGCGTTATTAGAAAAAGTACAGAGAAGAGCCACCAAATTGGTGAAGGGGATGGAAGGCTACTCCTATGAAGAGAGGCTAAGAAGGTTAGGGCTCTTTAGCCTGGAGAAGAGACGGCTGAGGGGAGATATGATAGAGGTCTATAAATTAATGAATGGAGTGGAACGGATAAACGTGGATCAATTGTTTACGCTACAATTACCGATCGCAAAATTTCCATGCGGAAGTGAGGTACTCTCAGGCAACAATTTACACTCTTGAGGTCTAAAATGGGCCGCAGCGCTCTTCCTTTCTTTGGCACCACGAAATAAATGGAGTACCGACCCAAACCGTACTCTGCTTTCGGGACCTCCACAACAGCCCCTAATTGCAAAAGTCGATCCACAGTGCTGTGAATCGCAAGGGTTTTCTTTTGACCCCTGTAAGGTGACATGACGAAGGAATCCCTTATGGGACGCGCCAGCTCTAGTGCATAACCCTGTTGAATTATCTCTAGCACCCACTGGACGGACGTGATGAGGGTCCAAGCAGAAAGAAACTTCCGGAGTCTCCTGCCTATGGAAGCTTCTCCCACCAGGACCCGCCTCATCTCATTGTGTTTTGCGAGTGGTTGTTGTGGCACCTGAGGAGAAACCTCTATTAGCTCCTCAAAACCCTCGAAAGCCTTGAGCTTGGGACGAAAATCTGCCCCTCTGAAAGGAACTGAACCGCATCGAACGAAACCTCCAAAAGTCGCGAAACTGGCCTCTAAAGTTCTGACCGGCCTTTCCCTGTTTCGGCTTATCCTCTGGAAGCCTACCCGTCTTGGATTCCCTGAGGTCCTTTACTAACTTATCCAAATCTTCCCCGAATAGCAACTTCCCTTTGAATGGCAGCTTACTGAGTCGGGATTTGGAAGAACCGTCCGTCGCCCAGTTACACAACCATACAGATCTGCAGGCGGCCACCACGGAAGCTGTGCTATTCGCGAGCGCCCTGATCAAATCATAATGCACGTCCGCTAAATACGCCGTTCCGGACTCCAGGTGTCCCAGCTCCTTGAGCCCCTCGAGATCCAGATGAGGCGAGTGACGCAACTGTTGCACCCAGCGCAAGCACGCCCACGCCACCCAGGCCCCACAAATAGAAGCCTGCAATGAAAGCGAGTCAGCCTCAAAGGTCTGCTTCAGGAGAACGTCAACTCTACGGACCTGAGCATCCTTCAATGCTGTGCTGCCCTCTACTGGAATGGTAGACTTTTTCATAACTACCAACACTACCGCATCAACCCGCGGCGTTCGAAACCTTTCCTTTTTCTTGTCGGCCAGCGGATAAGGCCTATTCATAGTGCGAACTCCTCTGAGCCCCGCTTCTGGCTGATTCCATTCATCCTGAATCATCTTATCGACCACTCTATGCACCGGAAACACCACCTGCGTCTGTCGAACCGCCTGAATGACGGGATCTTCCACCTCGTCCTCCGCGGAAGTCTGCGCCGCGAGATTCAACATCTGCATGGACTCCGTAATCAGCGCCATAAGCTCCTCTCTACGAAAGACCCTAATGATCTTAGCTTGATCCTCAGGTTCCAGGATCTCCCCTTCTTCCAGATCCTGCGCACCCTCTTCGTTCTCCCAGTCAGACTCCTCGATTTCCAGCCAGTCGCCTTCCGCAGCTGAGAAAGCTCGGGCCCTAGCTCTTGTAGGCACCGAAGGCCCCTCGTCTACTTCAGCTAACCCCGCTATTTGTGTAGCAGAAACCGTAAGCGGCAAAGCTCCTGGCAACTTACACTGACGCCACAAACAAAATGCTTGGTGCATTATTAAAACAAATTCAGGGCAAAACTCAGCGAGGTCCCCCGGCTGCGTTTCTGGCAACGCTGCCAAGGACCCTGCCGGATCCTCCCTCTGCCCGGAAGGCTATAGAGACTCAGCCAGTGCCCCCGTCTGTGCCCCCTGCGCCTCTGAAGCCTCCTTAAAGTCCATCTGCTGTTCCACTGTGGACGAAAGGGAAGCACAGCCGTGGCACAGTCTGGAATCTGCCACCGTGCCCCTCCGAGTGCCACAGACAACACACTGTGGACGCCCCGCCATAAAACAGCCAATCCCGACTGACCTTCACCTTACCGTTTCTTTTTTTTTTTCTTCACTTAACTGGAGATAGGTATACCTGAACACTCAGAACTTGAATTAATCAGTTTCCCACTCCGTCTCTGCGCGGGAAATACCCCTGCCTATAGTGCTGGGCACAGTTCCCTTTAAGCTGTGCGCGTGTGCGCGCGCACACACACCTCGCTGAGCGAGCGCACATACTATGCAGCAGAGCACACAAAAATTACGGTTCTGATTCTGATAAAAAACAACACAGACATCTTAAAATGTAAAAGTTATGATTGTAATTACTAGAAATTTTCCACTTCATTTAGTAATCATCTATTTTCATTTAAAAATGTGGTGTACATACTGTATTCTGACGTGTAGTCAAATTTTAAAATATATAACTCCGAGTGTCGTTATGTGGTGCACAAAAATTTAACCTTCCTTCAAAAGCTGCACAGCTGATATTTTATGCGCATCACAGCTTACAGAAAATTAGAGGGAACATTGGTGCTGGGCTATTGTAGCCGCGAGAAGGACACCCTTCCCCCCCCCCCTCAGCGGCGTTCTAACCCCCGCGAAATAAACAAAACTAAAATTAACATAAACTAAAACAAAGTAAAACAAACCTCAATGAAGCCTGGCACTGAGATTAAAATGGCGTTAACAGAACTGCTCCGGTTCCCTCATTGCTCAGCAGCCATGCGGCTTTGCGCACCTCGCAAAATGGCCACCAGGAACCACGAAGAGGAAAAGAGCGCCAAAGTAAAGGTCGGCCTAGCGCTCAGAGCCTGACCTGCGCTCTCCTGACTGCCAATGCAGCCTGCCACTGACGAAAGCTTACCGGGCAGGTCTGCGTTACCAATCGATCTTCTCCGGAACCGATCAGCACCACCAGTCTCAACTGAACAAGCCTGTCTGGGCAGGGAATCCGCTGGACCTCCAAAGCTGCGCGCTGCAGTCTCAGCGGCGCGGAAGGGTGCTCAGCTCCAAGGAAGGGCTCTCCTCCGTAGCGTCCGGGGGGAGAGATCCTCCGGCTATAGAAAGCCTAAAATCCTTTTCCTCTACCGTTTCCTTTGCTATGCTTTTCCTTTTTTTTTTTTTTTTTCAGTGACAGGCAGGGAACAAGACAACGCTAATCTGTCAGCTTCTTTTTTTTTTTTTTTTTAAAGAGATAATAACCCAAAATATTCGGAAATCCAAACCAAATTTAAACTACAGTACTCCTATTGTCTCCTTATCCGTTCCTCAAGTGAGCCTCATCCAAGGCTCACAAAGTCCTCCTGCTGCATGGAGACTGGTCACACTGGAAGGGAGGAGAGAGATCAGCAGGCTATATCCAGTGATGTCATGATTCTGACATGCCAGTCTCCAAGCTGCAGGAGGAGGTTGACAACCCAGAGGTAGAGGACTGAACTGGAGGAACGATAAGGAAAATCCTTTGGGGGATACCACCACGCATGCGTGCACCCTTTCCCACCCAAGGTTGCCATCTTCCTCAGTCAGATGACATAGCTAGCAGACAAAAGAAGATAGCAAAAAAAAATATATATATACAGTATATATAAACACAGCAACGGGGGGAGAGAGGGTTGTGAGGACTGATTCCCGTTATCCCCCTGGAGAATACCTGTTACAGGTAAGTAACTACGCTTTCTCCGGGAACAAGCAGGAGGTCAGTCCTCACATATGGGACTCCCTAATTACAGGCTACTAAAGCCTGAAAAGAAAAATAGTGTTGCAGTCAAGAGGAATCATGAGTAGCAATAATTGAGCCCGTGGATACAGACTGCAGTAGGACCCATGCGTCCGATGGAAACCAATGCTCCAATAGCCTGAACACAGAAGGGTCAGAGGATAGGAGTTACCTAGATCCCGAAAAGATTATGAAACATGGCCTGTCTAGTTGGGACTCCCTCTCCAGGCAGTAATGAGCTGAGAAGGTATGGAATGAAGACCAGGTGGTAGCCCGGCAGATGTCCGACATCTGGACAGAGTTCAGGTTTGCGACAGAGGCCGCAATGGCCCTCACACTGTGTGTCGTGATCTGGACATCTAGTGTGAGCCCAGCCTGTTAATAGGCAAGAGCAATGCAGTCCGCCACCCAGGCTGGCAGCATTCGCTTGGGTTACCGCTTCCCCCCAGCCGACTGGGGTCATAGGAGTAAAAAAGCAGAGAAGCTTTGTGGTGGCCCTGGGTACACTGAATGTAGAAGGACAGGGCCCCCTCTTACAGTTCAAAGTGTGAAGGATGGTCTCCGCCCTACTGGAATGAGGAATCGGGAAGAAGGTGGGTAGCACCACCTCCTGGAAGAGATGGAAGGAGGACACTACCTTCGGCAGGAACTTGGGATGCATGCGTCAAAAGACCCTATTCTTGTAGAACCTGGTGTATGGCGACGCTGCCATCAGGACTTGGAGCTCGCTGACCCTGCGAGCAGAGGTGAGTGCCACCAGAAACACAAATTTCCATGAGAGATACATGAGGAGACAGATAACCAGGGGCTCGAAGGGCGGGTGTGTGAGGTGTGACAGCACTACTTTGAGGTCCAACTATGTCATCAGAAGGCGGACAGGAGGTTTTGACAGCAAGAGCCCCCTCAGAAAGCGGGTCACAAGAGGTTGAGCAGAGAAGGGCTTCCTTTCAACAGGGTGGTGATGTGCAGCCAGGGCACTGAGGTGCACTTTGACAGAGTTCGATTTGAGCCCAGATTGCGAAAGGTAGAGAAGGTACTGCAGCACCAGTTGCACAGGGCAGGAGAACAGGTTCACCATTTGCCCCCCACACCACACAAAGAACCTGCACCATTTCAAGGCATAAGCACTTCTGGGGAAGCCTTATGGGAGGCCAATAGAATCTTCTCCACTTCTGAGAGTTTGAAGGCGACTAAGGCTACCCTTTCAGCAACCACGTTGTCTGTGATATGGACCAAAGATTGGGGTGAAGGAGAGAGCCCCTGAGACAAAAGCCCTGGGGGAATCCCGGGGGGGGGGGGGAGGTCGGTGCCTCCACCAATAACCGAAGGTGGAGCGGGAACCACCGGTGTCTGGGCCAATGGGAAGCCAACAGAATCAGCGACGTCTTGGCAATCAATGGTGTGGTTGGGAAGGCATACACGAGGCAATCTGACCACGAGATGAGGTATGCATCTGCTGCTACCCAGCGCGGGTGGGTCTGATGGAGCTGAATGGGGACAAACTGGAAGCTAACCAGGCTGGCAAAGAGGTCCCGCAGAGTTGGAAGAGCTGGGTGGCCACTCTGGGATCGAGCTGCAAATCGTATGGTTAGAGGACCCTGCTCAGTTTGCCGGCAAGGTTATTGTCTTGACCTGGCAGATACACTGCCCACAGGAGCATTCCTTGACGGAGTGTGTAGGAGCAGAGTGTCATTGCCTCATAGCAAAGGATGGTAGACCCCGTGCCCCCTTGCTTGTTCACACAGAACATTGTCACTTGGTTGTCTGTTTGGAACAGCACTAGCTGGTGACTCAGACAGTGGCGAAAAGTTCGTAGGGCTGGATATATTGCCTGAAGTTCCAGGAGGTTGAACTGCTGGTTGCACTCGGATTGTGTCCAGCTGTCCTGGGTGCGAAGTTCCTCGCAATGGGCTCCTCATCCAAGCAGGGAGGCATCCGTTGTGAGGACCCTTAAAGGGCTCGGAGCTTGGAAGAGCATCCCCGCCAAGAGTTGCTGTGGGTTCTGCCACAACGTCAGGAAGTCTGCTAGCTGGTGGGTCAATAAGACTCTGTCTTCTAGGCGACACATAGCCTGTGTCCACTGGTCTTTAAGGCACCACTGGGCAACTCATGTGCAGACGGGCATCTGGGGTGACAGACTGTGGAGGCTATGTGGCCAAGTAGGTGCAGCAAAAGCTGGGCAGTCACTGAAGGAAGATGCTGCATGTCTGCGGCCAAAGCTCTGAGATGGTCGGCCTATCTAGGGGGAGGAAGGCCTTTGCCTAGACCGTGTCCAGCTTTGCCCCTATGAACTCCAGACCTTCTGTTCAGAGGAGATGGGACTTGGAATGGTTTATTACAAACCCTAGATGTTGTAGGACGTTGATGGTGCGAGCCGTAGCTTGCTGCACCTCGGCGGCTGTGCTTCCTTTTATGAGCCAGTCATTCAGGTAAGGGAAGATAAATACCCACCTGGAGACAGAGGTAGGCTGCCAGGCATTTGGTGAAGACCCTTGGGCTGATGCCAGTCCGAAGGGTAGTACCCTGTAATGGTAGTGGCCTCCCCCCACCATGAAGGGAAGGTATTAACTGTGGCAGGGGTGAATAAGGATGTAGGTATAAGCATTCTTCAGATCCAAGGAGCATTGCCAATTTCCCTGCTGGAGGAAGTAAGGAAGCAGTCATCCAAGGGAGAGAATCTTGCACTTCTCCATCACCAGGAACTTGTTCAGGTTTCACAGGCCATCTTAGGCCCCCTGTCCATTTTGGCACCAGGAAATATCTGGAGTGAAACCCTTATCCCTTGAGATATTGGGGTACTGGTTCCACCGCCTTGTCCTCAAGAAGGCCTGTGAGTTCTTGCAGTAGAAGATACCGTTGAAGGGGAAACCGGAGGGGCTCTCCCAGGTAGAAAGGAACAGGTGTCTGTACAAGTGGAGAAGGTAACCCTCCCTGACCACCTGGAGTACCCAGCAAACGGTGGTGATGGTTGGCCACCTGTGGGCACACTGAATCAGATGTCCCCCTGTGGGCTGTTGTTCTCCTTTGGAAAAAGAGGCTATGCCCAAGGAGTCAAAAGCTCCTACCAGGCTGGGCCAGAGCCAACGCCTGGGGCTTGGAAAACTTCTGCTTATGTAGGCCATGCCCCTGTCACATAGCCTGCTGACCCTGCTGGGGAGCTGGGGAGAATTGGAAATGTGGATAATTTTTGTAAGCAGACCTTTTCCTCAGATAAAAGGGCTTTTCCCCTGAGCACTTCTGTCCGGAAAGGGTAGCAGTTTTCTTGGAGAGCCTGGTCCTCGTCACGAGTACGGTCTCCAACTCGGCAGCTATCTCGGTTATGGGTTTGCCAAAGAGGTTCTCCCCTTGGCATGGGATATCAAACACTTTGTCCTGAACCGATTGCTAGAGGTCAGAAGACTGTAGCCAGGCTTGGCGTCGGGCACCAATGCCACAGCGGCTACTCTAGTTGCAAACTAGAAGCCATCGTAGGCTGCTCGAGTTATGAATTTGGAGCAATCACAGACTGCTTTGGACAGGTTCAGAAACAGCTAAAGGAGTTCCTCAGAGAAACCAGCCAAGAACCCGGCGAGCTCCTTCTCCAGGTCTCTCAGGTACATGCCAATGTAAAGCTGGTAGGCCTGGATCTGGCTGATGAGCATTGAGCCCTGGTAGCACTTTCTGCCGAGCACGTCCAAGGTGCAGGGATCCCTACCCGGGGGCACCGAGTAATGTGTTTTCAGGCTCTTCAACCAAAGCATGGACAACTCTACCACCATGAAGTTATGTGACAGGTGTGCCTTCCGAAAGCCAAGGCAGCGGGAACTTGATACAGCGAGTCAAGCCAATGGCTCACGATGGGCAATGAAACCGGTGTTCCTCACATGAAGAACATGAGCTCTTCCAGGATGGGCGGTTTGGCACCATCAACGATTTCCTCAATGGAATTTCATATTGGACAATTTCAAGCTACTCTGTAGGACGGCGCTCCCCTGACTTTGTTGGGAATGCTAGAGCCTTTGACATATGCGGCACAAAGTCGAGGAACGCCGTATCGAAACTAAAAGGGGGGCGGAACCGAAGGAATGTCACAGTGGCGACGAGTATTAGTGGACTTCTTGTCTTTGCTCCGCAATTGAGAGTAATTGGTGGAAGACTTGGGGAGAGGGTGACCCAAGGTCTCCAGGCCAGAGCCTACTCCAAGCACCTTGGAGGCTCCTCAGCTGGTGTCGTGCATGCTAGAAGGGGAAGACATTGGTCCATTCAAACAGGGACCCAGATTGGAACATAAGAACATAAGATATGCCACACTGAGTCAGAACAAGGTCCATCAAGCCCAGTATCCTCTTTCCAACAGTGGCAATCTAGGTCATACGTACCTAGCAATTTCCACAAAAGATACAGGTTACACAATGCTTGTATTGGGTCAAGCATTGCTATCCTGGGTCCCTTCTTAATAATGGTTTATGAACCTTTCCTACAGGAACTTGTCCAAACCTTTTTTAAATTCAGCTATACTAACAGCCTTTATTACATCCTCCGGTAACAAATTCCAAAGTTTCATTACACGTTGAGTGAAAAAAAAATTCTTTTTATTAGTCTTAAATAGTTTGCCCTGTAGCTTCATTGCATGTCCCCTAGTCTTTCTATATTCTGATAACGTAAACAATCGATCTATGTTTACCCGTTCCACTCTATTCATTAAATTTATAGACTTCTATCATATCTCCCCTCAGCCGTCTCTTTTCCAGGTTAAAGAGCCCTAACCTTCTTAGCCTTTCTTCAAAGGGGTATCCTTCCATCCCCTTTACCATTTTGGTGGCTCTTCTCTCAACCGTTTCTAATAACGCTATATCCTTTTTAAGATACGGCAACCAGAATTGCACACAATGTTCAAGGTGCAGTTTGTGATAAGGAAGCTTATCAGGGCCCAGGAAACAAGGATAAAGAGGGGGAATTTACCCTTATCAAAGGACCTGTATTGCCAGGTCAGAGATACAAAACCTCAGTTGTACCTAGAAACCAGATTGTACCAGGCTGCAATAGGTTGCAGAGTGTCCCTAGTGGTGAGAAGGAGGGGGAAAGCAAGCTCAGAGTAAGGAACTCTTACGTCACTGACTTTCCAAATTACTCAGCTGCCACAAGGCAGACTGATTTACAACACCTGAGAGGAGAAAGGCCAGGGTTAGAGCCTGGGAGGTTTAAAGCTAGGACAGAATATTCAGGAGGGGAGAGGAGGAGAAGGAATGCCTACTGGAGGAGAAATGGAGCTGAAGCCCTGAGAACCAAGAGCCCATGCTGGAGGACAAGACAGGGAAGCTCTGATACATGCTGGCCAGAATATGAGGGAGGAACCACTGAACCAAGCCTTGACTCAGGTATGAGTTTTGGAAGCCTGTCTGATGGGGAGCATTACAGATTTGCTGGAGACAGCGCTTGTCCTGATGGGAGGCAGTCAGCTAAGCCCTCTGAGCCAGAAGTAGAACCCATTCAGCTAGGAGAACAGGAATTAGTTCTGGAAGAGGATGATTTTTACATGGACTGTTCTTTATGCCAAACTGCCAAGCACAAAGAAGTCCTGAGAGGGAATACATCATAAGGGAACCTTCCAAAGTCCAGTACCCTAGAGAGCCTGTGTGTGAAGTGAAAACGTTCTTTGAAAAGGAAAATACTTGTGCTGAGAATGTCTGTAGCTGCTTAATTGTTTGCTCATTGACCAGCTGAAGTCAGTGCAGTGCAGAGCTTATGACGTACTCACGGTGGATTTAAGAAGTTTCTTTTGGAACAGAAAAGAGAGCTGTTTATGTGAAGCTGATATTTTTGGTTTTGTTTTAAACAGCACTGCTAGGCACGTTTGCTAGCAGTGGCTGTGGAAAGGACTTTCTGCTTTGCATTGAAGGACATTACAAGCTGTTTGTGCTTAAGTTCAGTTATATCCTGTTGTACTAAATATAATCCTGGAGAAGAAATCCAATAGGTGACAATTTGTGAAACTTATTTGTGTTTACCTCATAAATAAATTCTGTCAATGCCTTAACTATCGACCAACTACAAAAGAGTGTTTTTCTGCCTAAACGTCAAGTGTAACCTGACTGAACTACCTTTCCCATGGTGCACTTCAAAGTCAGTCAGTCCGTCAGGCACATTGCTGAAGTGGTGGAATCTGCTATAACAAGCACGCCCCTCTACACTGCTGTAAGGGGCTATGGGCGTGACAAGTCGCATTATAATATCCTTTGTTTTATTTTCCATTCCTTTCCTTATGATACATAGCATTCTATTTGCTCTCTTGGCCGCCGCTACACACTGGGCCGAAGGCTTTAACATGTTATCCACAATGACGCCTAAATCTTTTTCTTGGGTGGTGGATCCTAATATGGAACCTTGCATCGTGTAACCATACTATGGGTTGTTCTTCCCTAGGTGCATAACTTTGCACTTGTCCACATTAAATTTCATCTGCCATTTTAATGCCCAGTCTTCCAATTTATCAAGATCCTCTTGCAATTTTCCACAATCCTCTTGGGTTTTAACAACTTTAAATAGTTTTGTGTCATCTGCAAATTTGATAACCTCACTCGTTATTCCCTTTTCCAGGTCATTTATGAATATGTCAAAAAGCAGCTGACCCAGCACAAATCCCAGGGGTACACCACTATTCACCTTTCTCCATTGGGAAAATTGGCCATTTAGCCCTACCTTCTGCTTTCTATCTTATAAACAAGTTCCTGAATCACAATAGTACACTGCCTCCTATCCCATGACTCTTTAGTTTGGCCAAAGGTCTCTGATGATGGACCTTGTCAAAGGCTTTCTGAAAGTCCAAATATACTATATCAACCGACTCACCTTTGTCTACCTGTTTATTCACACCTTCAAAAAAACATAACAGATTAGTAAGACAAGATCTTCCTTGTCTAAAGCCATGTTGCCTGTCTCCCAATAAGCCATGACTATCTACATATTCAGCAATTTTGTTCTTTATGATGGTTTCTACCATTCTTCCTAGTACTGACGTCAGGCTCACCGGTCTGACGTTTCCTGGATCACCCCTGGGACCCTTTTTAAAAATTGGAGTTACGTTCGCCATCCTCCAATCTTCAGGTATTACAGATGACTTTAATGATAGCTCACAGATTACTAATAGAAAGCCTGAAATCTCATATTTCAGTTCTTTCAACACCCTTGGATGTATATCATCCGGCCCAGGTGATTTGCTACTCTTCAGTTTATCTAATAGTTGTAATACATCTTCCCGATGTATCGATATTTCCTTCAATTCTTCTGCAACTTTAAATACAAACTTCAGTCATGGGTAACATCCCTACATCATCTTCAGTCAAGACCGAAACAAAGAATTCATTCAGTCTCTCCGCTAGCACCTTGTCGCCCCTTAGTGCCCATTTAACCCCTCTATCATCTAATGGACCAACTGACCCTCTCACAGGTTTTTGCTACGAATATACTTGAAAAAGTCTTTATAACGCGTTTTTACTGCCGCAGCAAGCTTCTTCTCAAATTCTCCCTTTGCCTGCCTTATCAATGCCTTGCATTTAACTTTCCAGTGCTTGTGCTGTTTCCAGGTTTCCTCATTTCACTCTTTTTTCCATTTCCTCAAAGATGCTTTTTTGGCAACAGCCTCTCTGACCTCACCTTTAAACCATACTGGCAGTTTTTTGGATTTCCATCCACTTTTCTTAAAGCGTGGAATACAACTGGTCTGGGCTTCCAAGATAGCATAGCTACTCACCTGTAACAGGTGATCTCCTGGAACAGCAGGAATTTAGTCTTCACATATGGGTATCGTCGGTACCGACGGAGCTTGCACGGGAACGCTGCCCAATGTCCAATTAGGAAGCTTTTGGGAGAATCCCACAGTGCCTGCGTGCTGCCTTCCCGCCTTTCCCAAATGCCTCTCCAGTTGAGTTTAAAGCTGAGACAAAGAGAAAAAGAGGGAAAGAGAAAGAGATAGATAGAGAGATACAACTCCTAGGGGAGGTGGGTGGGTTGTGAAGACTAAATTCCTGCTGTTCCCGGAGATCACCTGTTACAGGTGAGTAACTATGCTATCTCCAGGAACAAGCAGGAATGTAGTCTTCACATATGGGGACTCCCTAGCTTTAGATGCCAGGGAGAGACCCCAGAAGTTGTGTGTCCCTGTGAAAGGGCTCCACTTCCCCCCATGGATCTCTGGCATCCAACCAGGGATGGTGGTTAGGTGTTGATTTGGTATTGAACAGGTGTTGGAGAACAGCCTGACCAAACAAGGCATCCTGGCGGGAGTCCTTGTTCAAGCAGTAATGGGCTGTAAAGGTATGAATCGAGGCCCAAGTGGCTGCTCGACAGATGTCGTCGATAGACACAGAGTGCAGATGAGCCATTAAAGCTGCCATGGCTCTCACATTGTGAGCTGTGACATGGCCCTCCAGAGGAAGATTCTTACTCTGATAGGCGAAGGAAATACACTGCGCAATCCAGTTGGACAGTGTTCTCTTGGAGACTGGAAGTCCCAAATGAGAAGGATCAAAAGCAACAGAGTTGAGAAGACTTTATGTTGCTGTGTTCTTTGCAAGTAAAAGGCTAAAGCTCTTTTACAGTCCAAAGTATGAAGATTCCTTTCTGCATTAGATGCATGAGGCCTTGGAAAAAACACAGGCAGGTAGACTGCTTGGTTTAAATGAAAAGGCGAGACCACTTTGGCATAAAGTGTGGATGAGTCCTAAGGACTACCTTGTCATGATGGAAACTTGTATAAGGTGGATCAGCTACTACTTCATGCAACTCACTGATGCAGCATGCTGATCTCATTGCAATGAGAAAGATAACCTTCCAAGAAAGGAATTTCAATGAGGTAGTAGCTAAGGGTTCAAAAGGTGGCTTCATGAGCTGTCCAACAACCAGCTTTAAGTCCCATGCCACCGGTGGTGGCCTAATGGGAGGCTTAGTTAGAAGAAGGCCTCTCATAAATCTTGCTATAAGAGGATGGGAGGAAATAGGTTGTCCATTTAGAGGCTTGAAAGAAGCTGCAATAGCACTCAAATGGACTCTTACTGAGTTAGTTTTAAGTACTGCATTGGATAAATGAAGGTGATACTCCAGTAATGATTCCAGAGGTATCGCAAGGGGGTTAAGACCCTTCTGCGAACACCATATGATAAACCTTTTCCACTTGAAAGCATAGGAGCGTCTTGTGGAAGTCTTCCTGGAAGCATAAAGGATATCCTTTACTGGCTGAGGAAAGTTAAGATCATGAAGATCTAGGCCTTCAGCAACCAAGCCCTAAGATGCAGAGACTGGGCATTGGGATGCCATAACATTCCATCCTCCAGAGATAGGAGATCTGGAGCAGACCCTAACTCCAGGGAGGGAGCTTGAGAGAGATGTAGAAGCAGAGGGTACGACACTTGCCATGGCCCATGTGGAGCTATGAGAATCATACGGCCTCTGTCTCTCTGAAGCTTGAATAGGGTTTTGGGAATTAGGGGAATGGGTGGAAAGGCATATAGGAAGTCTTCATCCCAGTAAAGGAGGAAAGCATCCCTGGCCTGAGAGCCCTGAGCCGGAATTCTGGAACAGAACTGGGGAGGTTTGGCATTCCACAGACTTGCAAAGAGGTCTATGTCCGGGGTTCCCCAAATTTAAAAATCTTGGCCACCTGGTGTGCATGCAGAGACCACTCGTGTGGAAGCAGAACTCGACTGAGTCTGTCTGCTCAAGAGTTCTGTAGGCCTGGGAAGTACACTGCCAGGAGATGAATCTGATGCTCTCTGGCGAGGGACCATAGTCGCAAAGCTTCATTGCAAAGTGATAGAGAGCCTGTTCCCCCCTGCTTGTTCACGTAGAACATGGCTACTTGATTGTCCGTATGAATGAGGACTGTCCTGTTACTGAGCAGGGTGTGGAACACTCTAAGAGCAAGGAAGTTTGCTCTGAGCTCCAAGAGATTGATATGTAGATGAGTCTCCTGTGGAGTCCAGGTGCCTTGGATGGAGAGGTCTTGCAGATGAGCTCCCCAACCCATTGTTGAAGCATCTGTTGTGAGAGTTGCCTGGGGTAAGGGTTGTTAAAATGGGGACCCCAGCAACGGGTTCTGAGTGGACTGCCACCATTAGAGGGACAAAATAAGGCGACTTGTGTTTGCTATTTTGTCTGACAGGCACCCTGATGCCTGGTTCCACTGGGTGGATAACGTCCACTGGGCTGCTCTCATATGGAGGCGAGCATAAGGAACCACATGCACGGTAGATGCCATGTGGCCTAGTAGTTGTAGCATTTCTCGGGCAGTGAGATGAGGCTTCAGCACTGCTTGAGAAGCTAACTGCACCATGCGAAGGCAACGGGCCTGGGGGAGATAGGCCCTTGCCTTTCTGGTATCCAGCAAAGCTCCTATGAACTCTAAAGACTGAGTGGGAGTTAGACTGGATTTTGGGATGTTTATTACCAGACCCAAATACTGAAGGATACGCATAGTGCAGGATAGAGAAGTACTGGCCTCTGACTCTGTTGGGGCTCGAATGAGCCAGTCGTCTAAGTAGGGGAAGACGAATATCCCTAGAGTGCGGAGAAATGCTGCTACCACAGCCATGCATTTCGTGAACACCCTTGGTGCTGAGGCCAGGCCAAAGGGAAGCACCCTGTATTGGTAGTGCTTTCCTTGACAAAGGAACCAAAGGAATCTTCTGTGAGTTGGATGGATGAGAACATTGGTGTACGCGTCCTTGAGATCTAGAGAACAAAGCAAATCCTGACTCTGAAAGTATGGCAGCAGAGTTCCTAAAGAAATCATCTTGAATTTCTCTTTGAACTTGAATTTGTTCAATTCTCTGAGGTCCAAAATAGGTCTGTATCCCCGTTTTCTTTGGGATAAGGAAATAGGGGGAGTAAAACCCTGTACCCTGTTGATGAATGGGTACTTCTTCTATTGCCCCATGGGCAAGAAGCATAGTGACCTCCTGATCTAACAGGTTGATGAGAGAGGTCTGAGAATTGAACTGTCTTACCATGGTGGAAGGGGGCATGCACAGGAAGTGCAGCTTGTACCCCTCTTTTATGATGGAGAGCGTCCACTGCTCTGCTGTTATCTGCTCCCACCTGGGGGCAGGCAAAGTGACATAACCTTCCTGGAATGGTGGAAGGCTCTGGTCCATTGAGGGCCAGGAAGGCTAAGTTCTCTAGATGAAAGTCAAAGGCCTTGTGGAAGCTGAGACTGCTGAGACGGTTGAGGCTTAGCAGTCTTTGCTTTCCTTTGTTTAGGTGGTTGCTGACCCTTCCAGGTAGGCTGACCTGTAGAACGTCCCTGCTGGGAATAAGAGGGATAAAATCTCTTCTTTTTTTAGAAGAAAGGCTTCTTGAAAGACTTATTTCTCGCAGGATCAGCTGTGGCTTTGGATAGCCTATCCAAAGTGGAGTTGTCAGCATCCAACTCATTGGCCTTTTCTTGCCAATCTTTACCAAACAGGCTTTCACCAGTACAAGGAATACTGCCCAGTTTGACTTGTACCCAGAGCTCCAAATCAGATGCCTGGAGCCAGGCAATTCTACATGCACCTATGGCAATGGCAGAGGTTCTGCTTATGCACTCAAAACAGTCAAAAGCTGCACGGTTGACAAATTTAGAAACATCCTAGGCATGTTTGACCAATGTGAGAAAATCCTGTCTTTTATCCTCAGGAAGAAGAGGGTTCAAAACCTCTAAATCCCCTGTAACTTCCTTCAGGAACATTCCCATAAATAAAATATAGGAACTGATCGTGGCAGAAAGCATGGAAGCTTGGAAAGTATGACGTCCAAAAGCATCCAAAGTTCTGCACTCGCGTCATGCAGGATCGGAGGCATGTCTCTTTGCACTCCTGATCCTTCTCATAGCTGATTCCACTACAATAGAGTGGTGAGGAAGCTGAGTCTTCTGGAAACCAGGACAAGGAGGGACTCGATACATAGTATCTAGTCCACGAGAGTGAGGAGAGGTGTTAAGAGGCATCTCCCACATTCTTAGCATGAGATCATGCAAGATCTCATGGATGGGTAGAGAAGCTACCTCTTTAGGAGCTTTAGGATATTGTAAAATTTCCAACTCCTTTGCTCTGGGCTCTGATTCAGGAACCACAGTAATGGACAGACCTCGAGTCACCTCCCTGATGAAGTCCTGAAAGGAAATATCCTCTGAAGGAGATATCCTGCGCTTAGGGGAGGAAGGCTGCTCTGGGAGAAGTATTCCTGCATCGACAGAACTGTCAGAATCCTCAGATTCTTCTGAGGACTCGAAGTACCGTCTGTCCGGATGCTCTTGAAGAGCCCGATACCCGTACCGACCCAAGTCGTTACCGGGAGTAATCGGTACCGGAGGGCATCGCATGACTGGGTGCCGGCAATGCAGACACCAATGTTGATGCTGTCGGTACCGGTACTGGTGCCGGAGTCGGTGCCAGTACCGGTTGAACTGTCTAACGCAGTTCCGAGGGTGTCGATGCTGCAAGGAGAGTCGCCAGACTGCGTTCAATAGCCAGGAATCTCTAGTCTATCGACGCTGCCGATGCCTGGATGTCGGTACCGGAGAAAACAGCCAGTACCCCAGAGAATGGCACCAGTAGTTCTGCTGAGGTTGAGGCCTCAAGAACGTCCTGGAGCCCCGATAATGCTTTGGAAGCCAAAGCCTCCCGCCGGGGCAATTTTAGTGAAAATATTTTTATTATTTTCTCACCAAATATAAAGATTAATTACAACTGGAAAAGGAAAATCGGAAACAAAGAAAAGCATTACATCAATAAAGGAAATACAAATATGATACAGTCCACATCATGGGAGCGAGACTGGATAAACAATACAGAAACAAGTCAGGAAATCTAGGCCTATTGGCCCACTCATTGAAGGGATAATTATTAATCAGACTACATGATCCCCAACAGCACCCTGTCGGTCCATCAGAAATTTCTCCAAATGCACCACATCCACAAAAATAAAGGAGGTGCCATCAAGATTGGTGACTCACTTACAAGGGAATCTCAGGAAAAATGTGGCTCCCAATGCAAGTACACGGGGCTTTAATGATAAAAACTGCCTCCGCCGCATCTGGGTGGCACGGGATACATCCGGAAAGACACTGACTACCTGCCCACAAAATTTAGCAGCTTTAACTCTAAAGTATGCTTTAAGGACTCGCTGCTTAATCGCCACTGAAAAAAAGGTGACGAGCAGAGTAGACCGTAATGAAATAATCTCCAAGGAATCTTCAATGAAGGCGGTAAGGTCAGAAATAGAGGGGGTTATCTCATCCAAGTCACCTTCCGCTGGGTTAACCTTTTTCAAGGATGAAGGGATATAATAAATCTATAATATCAGGTATGGCTAAAATTTCTTTAAAATATTTATCTAATAAGATCTTAGCAGATAATAATGGTGATTGAGGAAAATTTAGAAACCTAAGATTACATATCCTCATAGAATTTTCCAGGGATTCTATTTTCGAATGTAAAAATAAAGAATCCTTAATACCAGCTGCAGTAGCCGAATGAAGCGGAACCACCTGGGATTCTATTTTAGAAAAAGTCAAATCCATAGAAGACACCCTTTCATCTAGTTGCTGCAGGGCAACTGCAGCATCTTGAGTAAAAGTACATAAGGAATTAAATTTTGAGGATACTTTCACATCTATACATTTTAAAGCACCCCACACATCCTTTAAGGGCACGTCAGCGTCCGATGTTAATTCCGGAAGTTCCAAACAAACCTCAGGAGTCAAACACGGAACTGGAATCGGCAAACTCATCCCTCCCTTTGAATCCCCATTCGCCCCTGGTAATAAAGGGGCAGGAGGACCTGACCCAGGGCAAGGAGGGGGGGATCTCCCGTCGGGGCTCAAAGAAACCCCGTCGGGAGAGGACAGAGCCAGGGGAGGGGGAAAAGCAACTAGATGTTTATCCATGGGACCTACCGGCTTAGAACCTCCGGTATCGGTCCCAGGAGATTTATTGCCCGTCTTGGCCTTTCGCTTACCCATTACCCAAATCTGAACAAGGAAAAAAAAAAAGGAATACTTATCTGGGAAAGAACAGACCATGCAAGCAACAGAACTAATTGCTAAAACGTTGCAATTAGGGCCTAGACGCCTCCTCTCAACACAGCGAAGTAGCGTCGAAGGGGCATCTAAGGGGCAGTACCTGCCCCTTTAGACAAGCCCCTTCAGAGCATGCTAAGCGGTCGCGATGGGAGAATAAATTTAAAGGGAAAAAAACCCCAAAGACCCCAGAAGGTGAAGACTGTCCCGGGCGTGCCTGCCCGATCTCAAAAGCGGCATTGCCTCCACCGGAGCAGTCCGGTAGTCTCGGACACAGTCTCCTCGATCCGGCACCCCTCTCTCCACTCCAATCGCACTCCAAGGGGGAAGATGTTCCAGCAAACTTTAAAGCTCCTTCAAAGACCCCAGAAGGGGAAGACTGTCCCGGGCATGCCTGCCCAATCTCAAAAGCAGCGTTGCCTCCACCGGAGCAGTCCGGTAGTCTCGGACACAGTCTCCTCGATCCGGCACCCCTCTCCCCCACTCCAATGGCACTCCAAGGGGGAAGATGTTCCAGCGAACTTTAAAGCTCCCTCGAAGACCCCAGAAGGGGAAGATTGTCCCGGGTGTGCCTGCCCGATCTCAAAAGCGGCGTTGCCTCCACCAGAGCAGTCCGGTAGTCTCGGACACAGTCTCCTCGATCCGGCACCCCTCTCTCCACTCCAATTGCACTCCCCCGCCGGGGCAATTTTGCCGGTGCAGAATCCTCAAGGGCAACGCCAGAGGCATCTCGATGCTTAGAAGGAGTTCTACCCTTTGAGGACTGGCTAGACTTGTGTTTAGTTACCTGAGATCCACGGGAGGAAGAGGAAGCGCTGGAAGACGTCGATGCCACCGAGGCTGCATCAGAGGGAAACAGGGTACTGAGCTTAGCAGCTCGGTTCTGCCGACCTCTTTTAGACATCATGGCACAGGCATACATTCTGTGATGGAGTGGTCAGGACAAACATTTTAGACACCACTCATGGGTGTCGGTGACAGAGATGGTACCGCCACACTTTTTGAAACCCGAAGAGGGTTTTTCCATTGTGGAGGAATTTTTGGGCCTAAGGCCCAAAAAGGCACATGCACGTGGAAAAAAGTACGAAGTATTTAATTTATTTTTTTTTAAAGAAAAGAAAGAAAGAAAGAAAAACAGGCGGTACCGGTAAAGCGTCGAGGAAGGCTGACGTGACCACAAAAAAGAAGGGCAATAAGGAGAATTTTCTGCGGTGACAGGAACAACGACCTGCTGGCTCCGCGGAAAACAAAGAACTGGAGAGGGGCAGTTGGGAAAGGCGGGAAGGCAGCACACAGGCGCCTTGGGATGCTCCCAAAAGCTTCCTAATTGGACGATGGGGAGCGTTCCCGCGCAGGCTTCGTCAGTACCGACGATACCCATATGTGAAGACTACATTCCTGCTTCTTCCTGGAGATAGTATTTTTCAACAACACCTAAGCTTGATGCAAGTCTTTAAACTTTGTAACTGCTACTTTTAGTTTTTTCTTAACTATTTTCCTCATTTTATCATATCTCCATTACAAAAGTTAAAAGGTAGTACTGTGGATTTCCTTACTATCCCCCCTCCACTAATTAAATCAAACACTATCATGCTATGAACACTATTGCCAAGTGGCCCCAACACCCTTATCTCTTGCACCAGATATGGTGTTCCACTAAGGACTAGGTCCAATATGGCTTCCCCTCTGGTCAGGTCATGAACCAGCAGCTCCAAGAAGCAGTCATTTATTTCATCTAGCAACTTTATCTCCCTAGCATGTCCTGCCGTGACACTGACCCAGTCGATACCGGGGTAATTAAAATCACCCAATATTATTACTGTGCTGTAGCTTTTGTTAGCTTCCTTGATTTCTTTGAGCATTTCATCATCCTTTTGTTCATTCTGGCCAGGCGGTCGATAGTACACCTCCCCCCCCCCCCACTGCCATCGCCTTCCCCTTTTTACATGGCAGTTCAATTCATAGAGATTCTACAGCAAATTTTGTTTCCTGCAAAACTTTAATCCTTTCTGACTCAATGCCCTCTCTAACATAGAGCGCAACCCCTCCAGAAATTTGATCAGCTCTATCATTACGATATAGTTTGTACCAAGGTATCACAGTGTCCCACTGGTTGTCCTCCTTCCACCATATCTCTGAGATTCCAATCATATCTAACCTCTCATCTAGTGCTATATATTTGAACTCTCCCATCTTATTTTTTAGACTTTCTAGCATTTGCATGCAAACATTTTAGAGACTGTATTTTATTCATATTAATCTGGCTATTGACAGGCATGGGTAATTTGGGATCTTTAAGTTCTGTCTGCTCCATACTCGAGGGCATTTTGGCTACTATACTCGTTTTGGAACCTCTCTGCTTTTGGTAGTATCCTTCAAGGATACATTCTTCCCAACCATGCACTCTTGTGCGACTGTCGGCTTTCCACTATTATCTAGTTTAAAAGCTGCTCTATCTCCTTTTCAAAGGTTAATGCCAGCAGCCTGGTTCCATCCCGGTTAAGGTGCAGCCCATCCCTTCGGAAGAGCCCCTCCTTTCCCCAGAATTTTCCCCAGTTCCTAACAAATCCAAAACCCCCATCCTTGCACCATCGTCTCATCCACGCATTGAGACTCCGGAGCTCTGCCTGCCTTTTGGGTCCTGCGTGTGGAACGGGAAGCATTTTGGAGAACGCTACCCTGGAAGTTAAGGATTTCAGCTTCCTACCTAAAAGCCTAAATTTAGCCTCCAGAACCTCCCTACCACATTTTCCTATGACATTGGTACTGACATGTAGCAAGACAGCAGACTCCTCGTCAGCACTATCTAAGACCTTATCTAGGTGGCGCGTGAGGTCCGCTACCTTCGCACCAGGCAGGCATGTTACCAGGCGATCCTCACGTCCACCAGCCACCCAGCTATCTACATGCCTAATGATCGAATCACCAACTATAACGGCTGTCCTAACCCTTCCATCATGGGCACATGGCCCTGGAGAAACTTCCTTGGTGCAAGAGGGTTTTACATCACCTGGAGGACAGGTCCTAGTTAGAGGATGACGTCCTGCCACACCAGGGTGATGCTCTCCTGTCACATGACCTGTCTCCTCCATGGCAACAGGGATGCTGCCAGACTGGAGGTGGGACTTCAGGACTATATCCCTGTAGGTCTCGTCTATGTACCTCTCTGTCTTTCTTATGTCTTCCAAGTCTGCTACTCTAGCCTCTAGAAAACAGACCCGTTCCCTGAGAGCAAAGAGCTCCTTGCACCTGGTGCACACGTAAGACCTCTCACCAACTGGGAGAAAGTCATACATGTGGCACTCAATGCAAAAGACTGGAAAGCCCCCATCTTGCTGCTGGACTGCTGTCTGCATCTTAGTTTTAAGCTTGTGTTTAGATCTTTAAGTTCTTTACTTACTAAGGGTTGCTGTGGATACTTATACTAATAAAATTGTACCTAATATGTTTAATATAACTTGTTCACCTGAAGCTTAATTAATCTCAGGTCCTTAGTGTATGACTGATTTCGATAACGAGCTGTATCTGAGAGCACCTCCTTTCCTTTAAGATGTGTAAGTACCTATAAAAACTATGATTATCCCAGGGGTGGATGGGTGCTGGGGAGGGAGGGAGGGAAATAACACTTATTAAAAGAGGGCTGCTACACAGTACCCTGTCCTGTACTTCTGAGGTAAGCTGTGACCAACTTCCTGGGTGATTAACTGTCCTTGCTTGGATAGAAGGAATCTTTCAAAATGGCCTTTTGACCTGCCACCTGGCGATAACACCTATTGAAAAAGTTTCACAGCTTTCTTGCCCCCTAGGTAGGCGGCCTCTTTGTAAAGCTCTCTAGAAGACTATTTGTTGCTCAAAGAATACTGACCCTGTTTTGCCTTTTATGCTAAGTTATATTCTGATTTGATTTAAATTAAAGCTCTTTGCTGCTGCTAGGCTCTGACTTATTATGAAATTTAAACTAGAAGCTCTCTGCTGGGTTCTAAATTTAACCAGAAAGCTCTCTTCTGTGTTTTACATTTAAACTAAAAGTACTTTGCTGATACTAGGCCCTGAGTGAGTATTAAATTTAAACTACAAGCTCTCTGCTGGGTATGAAATCTAACCAGAAAGCTCTATTCTGTGTTTTAAATTTATACTTAAACTGCTGCTACTAGGCCCTGACTGATTTAACAAATACACTGGGTTTACAGATTAATCAGTTTTAATCCAAAGAAGTCCCTTCAGAAAAATTCCCAGAAGTATATACTCACAATTGCAGATCTCTCTCCAGAAGTAGCAGTCCCCATTTCTAGTCCTTCAAGACATCGGACTAGGATCGACTCGGGGACATATGGCCTCGCGAATCGTCTCAGCCTCTGGGGACATCCTTGACATCGAGAAACAGGTGGACTGGGCTGACGAACCGGTGGTGCTGGACATCAACACCCACTGCTGGTCCATGAAAGCAGACAGGCTGCGCTCCAAGGCCACTATTCTGGACTCCAGCAAAGATGGCTCCGCAGCTCTTGGCGCGGGAACCGAAGACGTCTGACCTGGCGTGGGTTCCCCCACATGACAGTCCTCAACGAGGATAGCCTCCTGTGTCTGGAGCCTATCTCCAGGCAACATTGGTAGGCCACTCCCACTCTGAGCCTTCAGACAAGTGGCGCAGACTGCAGGACCTGGCTCAGGACTAACCAAGCTTGTCAGAACCGTCCAGGGACGCTGCCTTCAAGGGTTTCTTCTGATTCTTTTGTTCCCTCGAGGGAGACCCCCTTTCCAAAGATCAACCGGTGTCAACCAGGATCCACAGAGGTGCCAAGGGAGTTTTAGGCTTCGGAGGAGGAATTTACCTTCGGATGCGCCGAGGACTGCGGGAAAAGAGTAGTTACTCACCTGTAACAGGTGTTCTCCAGGAGCAGCAGGAAAGCGTAGTTACTCACCTGTAACAGGTGTTCTCCAGGAGCAGCAGGAATCAGTCCTCACATATGGGTGACGTCGGCGCCGACGGAGCCCTCGCGGAGCAATTTTCCCCAGCTTTCAAAGAAAGCCTTTGGGAATTGCAGCGCGCATGCGCGGTCCCCTTCCCGCCCAAGGGTGCCATCTTAGCCAGTCAGATGACATAGCTAAAAGACAGCATAAAAATTTGCAAAACTAAAGCAGATGATTGCAACTCCAAGGGGAGGAGGGAGGGTTGTGAGGACTGATTCCTGCTGCTCCTGGAGAACACCTGTTACAGGTGAGTAACTACGCTTTCTCCAGGACCAAGCAGGAAGTCAGTCCTCACATATGGGACTCCCAAGCTTAAGGCTACCGGAGACCCTAAGCACAAAAATGAGCTCCCTCTAGCTCAGCAGCACAGAAGGAAGGAATCTTCACTGAATTATTACCCACCAGTAGCCCAACATCCGGGATGGAGGGTAGGAGTTGCTCAAACCTCGAAGAGATTTCGGAGGACTGCCTGTCCGAAAGCACTGTCCCTGCGGGACTCCCTCTCGAGGCAGTAATGGACCGCAAAAGTCTGGCTCGAAGACCAAGTAGCGGCCCGGCAGATGTCTGCCAAAGGAACAGAGCGGAGGTAAGCCACTGACATAGCCTGCGCCTGAACACAATGAGCCGTGACCCGACTTTCTAACGAGAGTCCGGCTGCTCCATAAGCCCAAGCGATACAGTCAGCAACCCAGATGGACAGAGTACGCTTGGAGACAGGGAGCCCCAATTTATTGGGGTCAAAAGACACGAAGAGCTGAGCAGCTTTGCGGTGCTCCCGCGTACGGTCAAGGTAGAAGTTCAACGCCCTTCTACAGTCCAGGGTATGCAGGACCATTTCAGCTCGGCTGGAGTGTGGCCTGGGAAAGAAGGTCGGAAGTACCACCTCCTGATTGATGTGAAAAGGGGAGACCACTTTTGGAAGAAATTTAGGGTGAGTCCGTAGGACTACCCTATTTTTGTAGAACCGAGTGTAAGGGGGATCAGACACGAGGGCCTGTAGTTCACTTACGCGTCTAGCGGAAGTGAGGGCTATCAAGAATAAGGTTTTCCAAGAAAGAAAACGGAGAGGACAGGTAGCCATAGGTTCAAAAGGCGGACAGGTGATCCGCTGCAAAACCACATTCAGATCCCAGTCAGGAGCTGGCGGGAGCAGAGGTGGTTTAAGGAGAAGGAGACCTCGGAGAAACCTTGCCACGAGAGGGTCGTTGGAAAGAGGTCTGCCGTCCACCGGCACATGATGTGCTGAAAGAGCACTGAGGTGAACCTTGACAGAGTTGGACTTAAGTCCAAGATTAGAGAGGTAGCGCAAGTACTGCAAGACCACCGACACCGAGCAGGAGAAGGGATCCAGAGACTGCTGGGTACACCAAACGGAAAAACGACGCCATTTAAGGGCGTAGCATTTGCGGGTAGAAGGTCGCCGGGAAGCTAGGACGACCTCTTCCACCTCTGCCGGCAGGAGAAGGGGAGCAAGGACTACCCTTTCAGCAGCCAGGCCATCAGATGTAGAGATCTGAGGTTGGGGTGTAGCAGGGACCCCTGATCCTGTGTTAGGAGGTCTGGTTGAAACCCCAGAGGGAACGGAGCCTCCACCGCCAGTTGCAGCAAGAGTGGAAACCACGGCTGTCTGGGCCACCGAGGAGCTATCAGGATCATGGAAGCTTTGTCTCGGAGAACCTTGAAAAGAGTTTGAGAGATTAGCGGTATGGGAGGAAAGGCATACAGAAGGCTTTTCGACCATGAGAGCAGAAAAGCATCCGCCGCTACTTGGAGGGGATACGGCTTCCGAGAGCAGAAACGAGGAAGTTGCCGGTTGAGAGGACTGGCAAAAAGATCCAGCGTGGGGAGGCCCCACTTCAGAAAAGGTTTCTGAACTACCAAGGGATCCAGTTGCCACTCGTGCGGCTGGAGGATTCTGCTGAGTTTGTCCGCCAGGCAATTTTCTTGGCCTGGGAGATAAACTGCCTTGAGAAGGATGCCGCGGCTGACGGCCCAAGAGCAGAGCCTCTGTGCTTCCCGACAGAGAAGGAAGGAGCCCGTGCCACCCTGTTTGTTCACGTAGAACATGGCAACTTGATTGTCCGTCTGGACAAGGACGGACCGGTGAGAAGTCAGGTGGGAGAAAGCCTTGAGAGCCAGACGGATTGCTCTGAGCTCCAGGAAGTTGATCTGCTGCGCAGACTCCCACGAGGTCCAGAGACCTTGAGTACATGCCGCTAGGCAATGCGCTCCCCATCCCAGGAGAGAAGCATCGGTCATCAGTACTTGAGCAGGCGGAGGAGATTGAAAAGGCATTCCGAGTACCAGGTTCGGCTGATGAAGCCACCACTGCAGAGAAGAGGCCAGCGGGCCGGAGATCTGCACTAAGTCGGCGAGGCCGCAAGTGGCCTGTTGCCACTGCTTGCGAAGGCACCACTGAGCAGGCCGCATATTCAGGCGGGCGTTGGGGGTCACGTGGACGGTGGAAGCCATATGGCCGAGTAGTCTCAGAAAGCGCCTGGCCGAGACCAGGGACTGGCTGCGAAAACGGCTGGCTAGGTCCATGAGCCGCTGAGCTCTGTCGAGAGGCAGGAAAGCTCGCGCCTGAAGAGTGTGCAATCTTGCGCCGATGAACTCGAGATCTTGCGAGGGGAGCAAAGTGGACTTTGCGAAGTTTACGACAAAGCCCAAGTACGGGAGAAGAGTCACAGCGCGGTGCGTGGCTTGTGTGACTTCTTGAGAGGACGATGCTCTGATGAGCCAGTCGTCTAGGTAAGGAAAGACATAGAGGCCCTGAAGCCGGAGATAAGCTGCCACCACCGCGAGACATTTTGTGAAGACTCGTGGTGCGGAGGATAGGCCAAAGGGCAGTACTCTGTACTGGTAATGATTTCCTGCCACCACAAACCTTAGGTATTGGCAGTGGCTTGGGTGGATGAGGATGTGCGTGTAGGCATCCTTTAGATCCAAGGAGCATAGCCAATCTCCCTGCTGGAGGTAGGGCAGAAGGATTCCAAGGGTAAGCATCTTGAACTTCTCCCGCACGAGGAACTTGTTGAGGTTGCGCAAGTCCAGGATGGGTCTGAGGCCTCCTGTTCTTTTTGGTATTAGGAAATACCTGGAATAAAAGCCTTGACCTCTCAGGTGGTGGGGCACCGGTTCCACAGCCTGTTCCTGAAGAAGACTTGCTAACTCCTGAAGGAGTAAGTCCCTGTGCAGAGGGAGGCTCTCCCGGAAAATAGGAGGGAGGGACCTGGTGGAAGTGGAGAAGATAGCCTTCTCGCACAACATGAAGCACCCAGGCATCTGATGTGATGTTGGACCACCTGTGGGCAAAGTGGACCAGCCGGCCTCCTGTGCTGGGAGAAACCAGCTGAGGGGGAGAGGCTATGTCGATGAAGTCAAAAACCCCCACCCTGCTGAGCAGGGGCCGGTGGTGCAGGCTTGGGGGCTTGCTGCCTACGGGACCCGTTACCCCGTCCCTTGGCCTGCTGACCCTGTTGGGGAGCTGAGGAGGCCTGATACTGAGGGTAGTGTTTATAGGCAGCCGCCTTCCTCGGGTAAAAGGACTTTTTTCCCGAGCCCTTCTTCTTTTGGGAAGGGGCAGAGGTCTTTCTAGAGAGCCTTGTTCTGATGAGAGTTTCCGTCTCGATTTGCGCAGCCTTCTCAGCCATGGGCTTGCCAAATAGGTTCTCACCTCGGCAGGGGACATCGACCAACTTGTCCTGCACCCAGGGTTCAAGGTCAGACGACTGAAGCCAAGCCTGTCGGCGGGCACCGATGCCGGCTGCGGCCACTCGAGCCGATGCTTCAAAGCCATCATAGGCTGCTCGAGAAATGAATTTGGAGCATTCTCGAATTCCAGTGGACAAGGCTAGGAACCTCCGCAAAGGTTCCTCGGAAAGTCCAGCAGAGAATCCGGCTATCTCCTTAGCCAGGTCTCTAAGGTACATGCCCATGTAGAGCTGGTAGGTCTGGACCAGACAAGCAAGCATAGAGCCTTGGAAACACTTCTTACCGAGGCCATCCAGGTTGTGGGCCTCCCTGCCGGGAGGCACCGAGGAGTGCATCTTCTGGCTCTTGAGCCTATGCATGGACGATTCCACCACCATGGAATGGTGCGGTAGCTGTGCTTTCTGGAAGCCAGGGCTCTTGCGGACTCGATAGATGGAATCGACCCGCTTGCTTAATACCGGCGACGATGCCGGACTCTCCCACATGCGGAAGAGTAGTCGTTCCAGCATGGGAGGAACCGGTACAGTAAAGTGCTCCTTCGCTGGAGAGTCATACTGGAGGGCGTCAAGCTCTTCGGCTCGAGGCTCCTCCTCGGGATCCGCAGGGAAGGCCAAAGCCTTGGCCATATCCCTGACGAAGTCCGAGAACCGGGCATCCTCCGGGGGGGACTGCTTCCGAGGTTCGGACTCAGGGGAGTCCGAGGGGACACACCGAGTCCGAAAGGAATCAGGTGACTCTTCCACTTCAGATTCCCAGGCCGACTCCGAGGAGGAATCGGTGGGGTCGGGTCGGGCGGGCGTAGGCGTCGGCCGCCCCGACGCCGAGGGAGTCGGCGACGACGACCTCGGTCCCGAACGGGAGGCCGAGGGAGACCTCGGTCCCGAACGGGAGGCCGAGGGAGACCTCGACCGAGGATCGACTCGAGCCCGCATGGACTCGAGGATCGGCTCGGTCTCCGGGGTCGACTTAGACGTCGACGTCCCGGCGGTCAGGGCAGAGGCGCCAGCGAGGCTAGCGATCAGTGCCCGCTGCTGGTCCATGAAGGCAGACAGTCTGCTCTCCAAGGCCGTCAACCTGAGTCCGACCTCAGGTGAACCAGCAGCCCCCGACTCGGGACCCGACGGCGTCGGGCCCGACGTCGTACCCCTCGGAGGCGAGTCCACGAGGACTACAGGACTTACCCGAGCAGGCGATTCCGATTCCAGACGAGGTCGCTTCGTGAGATGATCCTGCTCCAAAGACCCGGGACAGCTATCGGGGCTATGCGACCTGGCCCTCGCGGAACCAGGAGCGTCCACCGACGCAGTCCTCGCGGGTTTCGTCTTCCGATGATGATCCCCCGAGGGAGAACCTCTGTCGGAGGAACTCCGGCGATGCTCAGAGCTGGAGCCTCTGGACGCCGAGGCCTCCGACGAGGTCCGGGTACGGGTGGGATCTGCGAAGATTCTTTCCCACCGATGCCGCCGACTCTGTAAGGCTTTGGAGGACATTTTGCTGCAGGCCCCACAGATCAGTTCCTCGTGATCTGGGCCGAGGCAGCGGAGGCAATGATCATGTGTGTCAGTGAGAGACATGTTTCTGTCACACTGAACACACCTTTTGAAGCCACTGGCAGCCATCGGGGGAAAAAGGGCCCCTGCAAGGTCAAAGGACCGGGCTGCCAGCGAAAAACCGAAAACGAAACTGACAAGAAAAATCAGAAAGACCGAAAAATAAGAGAAGGACTCGCAACGGCGTCGCGAGTCCGGGCAGGAAAGAGACCGGCGTCGAACCGAAGAAAAAATAGAAAATAAATGAAGAAAATCAACTTTTCTGCGGGGACTGGAAGACCACGTCTGTAGGGCTCCGCGGAAAAAAGAAGACTGGCTAAGATGGCACCCTTGGGCGGGAAGGGGACCGCGCATGCGCGCTGCAATTCCCAAAGGCTTTCTTTGAAAGCTGGGGAAAATTGCTCCGCAAGGGCTCCGTCGGCGCCGACGTCACCCATATGTGAGGACTGACTTCCTGCTTGGTCCTGGAGAATCAGTCCTCACATATGGGTGACGTCGGCGCTGACGGAGCCCCCATGCGAAGCATTTCCCCAGCTTTCAAAGAAAGTCTTTGGGAATGCAGGCATGCATGCGCGGTCCCCTTCCCGCCCAAAGGTGCCATCTTGCTCAGTCCAATGACATAGCTAAAAGACAGCATGAAAAAAGAAAATGAACTATATACAACTGCAACTCCAAGGGGAGGAGGGAGGGTCATGAGGGCTGATTCCTGCTGCTCCTGGAGAACACCTATTACAGGTGAGTAACTACTCTTTCTCCAGGACCAAGCAGGAAGTCAGTCCTCACATATGGGTGACTCCCTAGCTCTGGGCTACCAAGAACCGAGGCTGAAAAACAGAGCTCCCTCTAGAGCCTCAGCAAATGTGAGAGAATCTTCTCGGAGACCACACCTGAACGGTAGCCCAACACCAGGGCCGGAGGGTAGGAGTTGCCTAAACCTCAAAGAGATTACGGAGTACCGCTTGCCCGAAAGCACTGTCCCTACGGGACTCCCTCTCGAGGCAGTAGTGGTCTGCAAAAGTCTGGCTTAAAGACCAAGTAGCGGCCCAGCAGATGACTGCCAACGGATCAGAACGGAAGTGAGCTACTGATGCGGCCTTCACCCTGACCCGGTGGGTCGTGACTCAGCTAGGGAGAGACCGACTGCCCCGTACGCCCAGGCGATACAGTCTGCCACTCAGATGGACAACGTACGCTTAGTGACAGGCAACCCCAATTTATTAGGGTTAAAGGAAATGAAGAGCTGAGAAGCCCTTCTATGCCCCTGTGTACGTTCTAGGTAAAAGGACAGCGCTCTTCTACAATCCAGGGTATGCAAGACAGTTTCGGCCCTACTGGCGTGCAGCCTGGGAAAGAATGTCGGAAGTACCACCTCCTGGTTGAGGTGGAAGGAGGACACCACCTTGGGAAGGAAGTTAGGATGAGTCCTCAAGACTACCCTGGTTCTTATAGAACCTGGTATACGGCCTATCAGAGACCAGGGCCTGAAGCTCACTCACACGCCTAGCCGAGGTGAGTGCCACAAGAAACAACACCTTCCAGGCTCAAAAGGTGGGCGAGTCAGTTGCTGCAAGACCACATTGAGATCCCACTCAGTGGCCGGTGGACGAATAGGAGGCTTGAGCAGAAGCAGGCCTCAGAGGAAGTAAGACACCAGAGGGTGGCCCGAGAGGGATTGTCCATCCACCGGTGAGTGGTGAGCTGAGAGGGCACTGAGGTGGACCCAGACAGAGTTGGACTGAAGTCCCAGGTTGGACAGGTGGAGCAGGTATTGCAGCACCACCGGTACAGAGCAGGAGAAGGGATCCTCCTGCTGTTGAGAACACCAAGTGGAAAACCTATGCCACTTCAGAGCATAAACCTTCCGAGTGGAATGCTTCCTGGAGGCCAACACCATCTCTTCAACCTCCTTTGATAGGAGCAAGGGAGCAAGGACTAGCCTTTCAGCAGCCAGGCCATCAAATTGAGGGATTTGAGGTTGGGATGCAAGAGGGACCCCTGATCCTGAGTCAGAAGGTCAGGTGGCAGCCCCAGAGGACGTGGAGCATCCACTGCCAACTGCAGAAGAAGAAACTACGGCTGCCTGGGCCACCTGGGGGCTATCAGGATCACCGTGGCTCGGTCCTGCTGGGTTTTGAATAGAATCCGGGCCACCAGAGGTGTGGGAGGAAACGCATACAGCAGGCCTTCTGACCAGGGGATCAGGAATGCATCTGCCGCTGCCCTCAGAGGATGCGGTTGTCTGGAACAGAACTTGGATAGTTGCCTGTACAGCGGACTGGCAAAAAGATCCATGATTGGAAATCCCCACTTCAGAAAGATCTGCTGGACTACCCGAGGATCCAACCGCCACTCGTGAGGCTGCAGGAGTCTGCTTAGCCTGTCCGCCAGGTAGTTTTCCTGGCCTGGGAGGTTGACCCGGTGAAAAGCGGTATATAAATACAGCTAAATAAATAAATAAATAAAATAAATAGACCGCCATGAGGGTCAAGCCCTGATTGATAGCCCAGGAGCAGAGAGCTTGTGCTTCCAGGCACAGGAGTCGGGATCCTGTGCCTCCCTGCTTGTTCACGTACAACATAGCCACCTGGTTGTCCGTCTGAACTAGGACAGACTGGTGAGAGAGGACCCGAGAGAAAGTCCGTAAGGCTAGACGAATGGCTCTCAATTCCAACAGGTTGATCTGTTGGGTGGCCTCCCATGGAGACCACAGGCCTTCGGTGCAAGTCCCCTGGCAATGTGCCCCCCAGCCTTGCAGGGAAGCATCGGTTGTCAGTACCTGAGTGTATGGGGAGGCTCGAAAACGAACTCCCCCGACCAGGTTTGGGAGATGCCTCCATCAGCGTAGGGAGTCCACCAAGGGTTTGGACACCTTTATCCTGTCTGACAACTTCCCTGTGGCCTGTACCCACTGCATCCTGAGGCACCACTGAGCCGGCCTCATGTGCAGACGGGCATTTGGGATGACATGCACTGTGGAAGCCATGTGACCTAAGAGCCAGAGGAAGTGTCTGGCAGAGACCAGAGAGTTCGCCTGAAACTGGCCGGCCAACTTCATCAGCCTGTGAGCTCTGTCCACAGGCAAATAGGCTTTTGCATGGATGGTATCCAACCTCGCCCCTATGAACTCCACCTCCTGTGAGGGGACTAAAGTAGACTTTGGGAAGTTTATAACAAACCCCAGGTGCTGAAGCAGGGATATGGTTCTGAAGGTGGCCTGCCTGGCCTCTTGTGGAGACTGGCCCCTGATAAGCCAGTCGTCCAAGTAAGGGAACACAAAGATCTCCTGGTTCCTGAGATAGGCCGCAACCACCGCCAGGCACTTTGTAAAAACCCTGGGGGCGGAGGTGAGGCCAAAGTGAAGCACTCTGTACTGGAAGTGGTTCCCTCCCACCACAAATCTGAGGTATTGCCTGCGACTTGGATGGATGGGGATGTAAGTATAAGCATCCTTCAGGTCTAAGGAGCATAGCCAATCTCCCTGCTGGAGATAGGGCAGTAAGATTCCAAGGGTAAGCATCTTGAACGTTTCCCTCTCCAGAAACTTGTTCAGATTTCTCAGGTCTAGGATGGGTCTGAGGCCTCCTGTTCTTTTTGGTACCAGGAAGTACCTCGAGTAGAAGCCTTGCCCTTCCAGGTGGTGAGGCACCAGTTCCACCGCCTGGTCCTGTAGCAGACCTTCCAGCTCCTGAAGGAGTAAGTTTCTGTGCAGAGGGGGTCTTGGAGGCTCCCCCGGAAAGTAGGAGGGGGGTATCTGGGTGAAGTGGAGCAGATAGCCCCTATCGATGATGCTTAACACCCAAGTATCTCCTGTGATGGCTGGCCACCTGTCTGCATACAGGGTCAGCCGACCTCCTGTGCCCTGGAGAGGAGGAGAGGCTATGCTGGCATAGTCAAAAAAACCCTCCCTGCTGAGCAGCAGCCGGAGTAGGAGGCTTGGGAGCCTTCTGCCTACGGGGCCCATGACCCTGCCCCTTGGCCTGCTGGCCCTGTTGGGGAGCTGCAGAGGCCTGGTAGTGAGGGTACATTTTGTAGGCAGTGGTCCTCCTCGGGTAAAAGGCCTTTTTCCCCGCGCCCTTCTTCTTCTGAGAAGGGGCAGAGGTTTTCCTGGACAGCCTTGTCCAGGTAAGAGTCTCAGTCTCGGGTTCTGCAGCCTTTTCCGCCATAGGCTTGCCAAAGAGGTTCTCACCTCGACAGGGGACATCGACCAACTTATTTATTTATTTTTATTTACATTCTCTTATATACTGCGCTATTCTGCATCAGTGCGGTTTACATTGAACAAACTGAAATTACATTGAACAGGGCATTATAACTTGGAGATAACTATTTTACAGGGAACATGGGCTATGGAGGGTTAAGTGGCTTGCCCAAGACCACAAGGAGGCACCTGTGGGACTAGAAACCCCAGTCCTTCCGGCCCAAGGTTGCTGTCCTCTAGTGGAATTTGAACCCCCCGACCTTCCGGCCTATAGTACCTTGCCCCAACCACTAGGCCACTCCTCCACTCTTGTCCTGTACCCAGGACATAACTTGTCCTGTACCCATGGCTCGAGGTCCGAGGATTGTAGCCAGGCCTGGCGGCGTGCACCGATGCCAGCCCCTGCTACTCGGGCCGAAGCCTCAAATCCGTCATAGGCTGCTCGAGAGATAAATTTCGAGCACTCTCGAATACCAGAAGACAAGGCCTTGAACCTCTGCAAGGGTTCCTCGGACAGACCAGCAGAGAACCCAGCAATCTCCTTTGCCAGGTCTCAAAGGTATATGACCATGTACAGCTGGTAGGTCTGGACGCGGCAAGCAAGCATAGAGCCCTGGAAGCACTTTCTACCAAGGGCATCGAGGTTCTGGGCATCCCTGCCGGGAGGCACCGAGGAGTGCATCTTCTGACTCTTCAGGCGATGCATGGCCGATTCCACAACCATGGAGTGGTGAGGTAGCTGTGCCTTTTGGAACCCAGGGCTCTTGCGGACTCGATAGATGGAATCGACCCGCTTGCTTAGAACTGGCATCGAGGCCGGCACCGCCCACATGCAGAAGAGCAACCGCTCCAGCATCGGAGGAACCAGTACAGTAAAGGCCTCCTTGGGAGGAGAGTCATACTGTAGGGCCTCGAGCTCCTCAGCTCGAGGCTCCTCCTCGGGGTCCGCCGGGAAGGCCAAGGCTTTGGCCATATCCCGTACGAAATCCGAGAACTGGGTATCCTCTGGGGGGGACCTTGTCCGAGGCTCGGATCCCGATGAGTCCAAAGGGACGCACCAAGTCCAGAAGGTGTCAGGGGACTCCTCTTCCTCAGTCTCCCACGCCGATTCCTCAGAGGAGGAATCGAGCGGCTCCGAGTGGGTGGGCACCGACGCCATCTGCCCCGACGCTGAGGGTACCAGCGTCGACGACCTCGGTCCCGAACGGGAGGCCGAGGGTGACCTCGGCCGAGGATCGACTCGAGTTCGCATGGTCTCGAGGATCGGCTCGGCCTCCGGGGTTGACTTGGACGTCGAGGTCCTGGTGGTCGGGGCAGATGCGCCGGTGAGGCTGGCGATCAGCACCCGCTGCTGCTCCATGAAGGCAGACAATCTGCTCTCCAAGGCCGTCAACCTGAGTCCAAGCTCAGGAGACCCAGCAGCCTCCGACTCGGGCCCGACGGCGGCTCCCCCGGTGGAGAGTCCACGAGGACTACAGTACTCACGTGACTCGGGGCCTCCGACTCTACACGAGGATGCTTTGCAGGCCTATCCGACGAAGTCCGGACCCGTCCAGATACAGATAAGATCCTCTCACGCTGGTGCTGACGGCTCCTCAATGCCCTCGAGGACATTTTGCCACAGGGACTACAGACCTTAGGATCGTGGTCAGGCCCCAGGCACCGGAGGCAGCAGTCATGTGTGTTGGTGAAAGACATCAGTTTCTTGCACCGATCACACTTCTTAAAGCCACTGGCAGCCATCGGGGGAAAAAGGGCCCCTGCAAGATCAAAAAATCGGGCTGCCAGGGAAAAGAAAAATTGGCGCGAACGCAGTCTCCAAGGACAAAAAACAAAAAAAGAGATCCGGTCTCGGCACCGGTGTACCGAGTCCAGGCGGGAAAGGGAACCGACGGCGAACCGAAGAAAAAACTTGTCTCAACGCAGGAAAATCCACTTTTTCCACGGGTGACAAGGACACACGTCCGTAGGGCTCCGCGGAAAAAAGAAGACTGAGCAAGATGGCACCTTTGGGCGGGAAGGGGACCGCGCATGCGTGGCTGCATTCCCAAAGGCTTTCTTTGAAAGCTGGGGAAATGCTCCACATGGGGGCTCCGTCGGCGCCGACGTCACCCATATGTGAGGACTGACTTCCTGCTTGGTCCTGGAGAATCTTCCCTTTTCTTGGGAATTAGGAAATACCTGCAATAAAGCATAGTTACTCACCTATGACAGGTGTTCTCCAGGGACAGCAGGAATCAGTCCTCACATATGGGTGGCGTCGGCACCGACACAGCCTACATGGAGCATTTCCCCAACATTCACAGAAAGTCTTTGGAAACACTACAATTCATGCATGGTCCTATTCCCGCCAAAGGGTGCCATCATGCTCAGTCAGATGACATAGCAAAAAAGGACTTAAAACAATATAGGCAGGCAACTCCAAGGGGGAATAGAGAGGGATTATGAGGACTGATTCCTCCTGTCCCTGAAGAACATCTGCTAAAGATGAGTAATGTGATGGAGCAGAAGCCATTGAAGCGATGGATGTAGAAAAAAACTCTCTTTCTTATGAAGCAACTGAGTTACAGAGGGTGCAATTACCTAGACGTGCAGCTAGAGGGAGCAGGCACGAGGCTGCAGAAGTTAAGCTGACACACCCAGGTTGTAGCAATGCAGTAGCTTAATCAAAGGCACCTGGGTAGAAAGCCAGGAAACTCAGTTGGAGAACGCCTTTTTAAGCAGTGCTCACAAGGAAGCAGACAGAGAGAATCCGAGAGAGGATCTAAGGAGGAACTCGAGAGAGGACCTTTGAGAGAGAAAGAGAAAGGATCTTTGAAGGAAGGACCTGAGGAAGAAACCTCATACACTGCAAGGCAGAGAAGCTTAGATACATGGAAAAGCAGAGCTAAGTTCCAGGGAGAACAAGCTCAGCTTAGAAAGCTCCAGAAGCCAGTCTTCAAGGAAGACAGTGACAAAGGGAGAGTCTCTGGTGGAGAGAACACCAGCAGCAAATGCTACAGAGATCCAAGGTACAGTGATACTTCATTTATTAAATGGATGCCAGGTCCTAGGAAGGCTGATAACCTAAAAAGCCATTCTGAGAAGAAACATAGTAACATATAGTAACATAGTAAATGACGGCAGATAAAGACCAGCATGGTCCATCTAGTCTGCCCAGCAAGATGGCAAGAGTAGGTGCACCTGTCATTCTGTGCAGGCCACCCCTCCCCATGTCTTTGTTTAGGGGTAAACCCACCACTCCATGTAGGACACCCCTATTTGTTGAGACGTTATATGGTTCAGAAGTTAGATGGTACTGTTTATTTTGTTTTTATCCGATTGCTGTAAAGGGATCCACTGTGTTTGTCCCATGCTGTTTTGAATTCCGAAACAGCATGGGACAAACACAGTGAATGGGACAAACAAAGCTGGAGGAAGTTTTGTAGCCCTGTACAGAGAGGTATTGGGAAAAGCAATAACAGTTATTTGCTAAACCCAGGCCAGCAAGGCTGGAAAGTGGGGGAAAGAAATACTGAACTGCAACCTGTGTTAACCAGGGAAAGCTCAGGATTAGAAGACACCACGGGTGAGCTAGAACCCATGCAAATTGAGTTTGCAGAACCAGAACCGTTGATGCTTGAACCAATGGACTGTTCTCTGTATGTTACTGAGAGCCTGGAATCTCTTACTGAGATATAACAGCAGCACATGTTTTAAAGTACCTTTTGCTTGTGTTAAAACTGAAGGAAGAAGTTTTGTCTTGTTTTTCTTGCTGTTTGAGAAACTTGCTTGGATACAGAGAACTATGAAGCATTTGTAACAGTTGCTGACCTTTTGTAAATATATTCTTGGCACTAAACCTAAAGTAAGGCAAATTCTACTTTGTTTTCCTGAATAACCTTTTGCGTAACAAGGGAATAAAAACCTTTTTGTTTCACCCTGCTCAAGGCTTACACATCTATTTTCTGTAAGAAGAGGACTACAAGGACCAGAATGCACTTGGTCTAAAAGTTGTTCTTTCTTCAACAAAATTAAAATGTCCACCCTGACCCTTTGGCACACTGCCACTAGGAGGGGCTGTGACAGTAACTACGCTTTCTCCAGGAACAAGCAGGAAATCAGTCCTCACATATGGGACATCCTAGCTACAGACAGCCGAGAACCGAACCACGACAGCACTATCGGCCATCGGATAGCCGTAAGTTGCAGAAGGTGAGTCCCGATAGAGAGACTCTGCAAGATCCGTGCGTGCAGTGACATCATCACTCCGGTAGCCTGAACACAGAAGGGTCAGAGGGCAGGAGTTGCATACACTCCAAAAATATTACAGAGCACTGCCTGCCCAAAGGCACTGTCCCTGCGGGATTTGCTCTCCAGGCAGCTACAAATTTATGAATTGAAGGCCATGTAGCGGCTGTGCAGATTTCAGTCACCGGCACTGAAAGGAAGTTGGCTACCGACGTGGCAGTAGCACGCACACGATGTGCAGTGATCCGGTGCTCAAGGGAGAGGCCCGCTTGATCACAGGAAAGGGCAATGCAGTCTGCCACCCAAGTGGATAGAGTTCACTTCGTAACTGGTCTACTGGGGTCATATGACACAGAGTTGAGGAGCTATGCGATGGGCCTGGGTCCGCTGCAGGCAGAAGTACAGGGACCGCTTACATTCTAGCGTATGCAATTTGAGTTCATCCTTGTTGGCATGGGGCCGTGGGAAAAAGGTGGGAAGGACCACATACTGGTTGAGGTGAAAGGGCGACACCATCATGGGAAGGAATTTGGGGTGTGTGCCGAGCACTACCCTGTTCTTGTAGAACCTAGAATATGGCAAATCCGTTACCAAGGCCTGGAGTTTGCTCACTCTCCAAGCAGACGTGATGGCAACCAGAAAAACTGCTTTCCAGGATAGGTATCGTAAATGGCAGGTGGCCAAAGGCTCTAATAGCAGTCTGGTGAGTTGGGAGAGCACCACATTAAGGTCCCATTCAGCTGCAGGAGGGCGGAGAGGGGGGCTTCGATAGCAAGAGGCCATGGAGGAACCTAGAAACCAGGGGCTGGCTGGAGAGGGATTTTCCCTCTATAGCAGGGGTCTCAAACTCAAATTGCTTTGAGGGCCAAATGAGGACTTGTAAAGTAACCCGCGGGCCGCATAAGACGCGGGGCCTCATTTGCATAAATATTTGCATAATGTTACCATACAAAGCGCAGACGTTAATGATGCACATTTCCTAGAGCTGACATATTCCAGTTAATAAATTCAAAATAGATATTTTTCTACCTTTTGTGCATTTCTTTCAGTTGCAATTGTTCCAGCCACTTTCTTCTGGTTTTTTCGTGTCTTCTGCTAACTCTCCATCGTCTGCTGTCCATTTGTCCTTTCTTCTCTCTTCTAGTTTTTTTTCCATTCTCTCTCTACATCTGCTTTAACATACTAATCTTTCTCCTTTTGCTCCTTCCTCATTCCTATTTCATCCACTCAACTTTTACCCCTCCATCCTCAATCACCACTTACTCTCCCAATACCCGGCCAATTGTAGATTTTTCTTCCCTCCCACACAAAATATTTTTCCCCTCTCCATTTCACTCTCCCAGCCCCATCCCATTCTAATCCTCTCCCAACATCAGCTCCCTTCTAGTTCCAGCCCCACCCAGCATCCGCTCCTTTCTAGTCCCCGCACCAGCCCATTTCCAGTCCTATCCTAGCCGCACCATCAGCCCATTTCCTGTCCTAGCTCCCCCCCACTAAGCCCATTTCCAGTCCTAGCAACCCCCCCAGTCCATTACCATTTCTAGCCCCCCCATAGCCCATTACCAGTCCTAAGCCCCCCAACAGCCCACTTCCAGTCCTAACCCTCCCATCACCCCATTTTCATTCTTAGCCCCCCCATAGTCCATTAGCAGTCCTAACCCACCAATCAGCCCACCTCCAGCCCTAACCCCATCTGCCCATTTCCAGTCCTAGCCCCCACCTTAGCCCATTACCAGTCCTAACCCCCCCCCCCCGCTGCCATTAGCCCACTTCCAGTCCTAACCCCCCATTACCCCATTTCAGTCTTAGCCCCTCTGTAGCTCATTACCAGTCCCAACTCCCCCCCATCAGTCCACCTCCAGTCCTTCCTAACCCCCATCAGCCCATTTCCAGTCCTAACCCCCCCCCATCAGCTCAAGTAAATAAAATTTAAAAAAAAACCCCAGAATCAACTGTCAATTTAAAAAAAAAACTGGCTTATGCTGCTGCTGCAGCCGTGGCAGCAGCAGAATCAGTGGCCCCGTGGCCCCTTCCCCTCTGCCCGGAAGAGGCCTGAGTCAAAGCCCGCCGCAGATGGAGCAGACTCAGGGCTCTTCTGGGCAGAGGGGAAGGGGCCGCGGGACAGCTGATTCTGCTGCTGCTGCCACGGGTGCAGCAGCAGCAGAAGCCAGTTTTTTTTTTTTAAATTGACAGTTGATTCTGCCACCGCCACGGCGGCAGCGGCAGAAGCCAGGATTTTTTTTTTTTGTTTCCCTCCGTCGCCGGCCACGGGCCGCGTGTTTGAGACCCCGGCTCTATAGGGTGATGGTGAGTGGCTATGGCACTCAGGTGTACCCTCCCCGAGTTCGACTTCAGGCCGGCATGCGAGAGGTGCAATAAGTATTTTAGCACTATTTGCACACAGCAGGAGAAAGGGTTCTCTCCTCGCTTTGCATACCAGACCGAGAATCTTCTCTTTTTAAAGGCGTACGCTCATCTAGTAGAAGGTTTTCTGGAGGCCAGGAGGATCTCCTCGACTTCCCCTGGAAGATTGAAAGGAGCCAATGCTACCCTTTCAGCAGCTACGTCGTCAATGTTAGTGACCACAGGGTGGGGTGTAGGAGGGAGCCCTCCTCCTGGGACAAGAAGTCCGGATCCCGACCCACTAGGACTGGGAGTGCAACCAACAAGGAGAGCAGAAGAGGGAAGCAGGTTCGTCAGGCCCATCTGGGGGCGATCAGAATCACTAAACCCTTCTCACTCTGGACATTGAAGAGGGTCTTGGCCACTAGAGGAGTCAGTGGGAAGGCATAGAAGGGATAAGGAAAGCATCTGCTGCCACTATCACCAGATGCGGATGGTGTGAGAAGAAGCAGGACAGCTGCGTTTTGTCCGGGGAGGTGAACAAGTCCATCAAGGACTTAGCCAGAGGTGGGAGAGCCTTTGTGCCACCCTGGGGGGTTCAGATGTCATTTGTGTAGACGTAAGAGTCTGCTGAGTTTGTCTGCTAAGTAATTGTTCTGACCTGGAAGGTATACTGCCCATAGGAGAACACTGTGGCACACTGCAAAGGAGAGGAGAGCCACTGCCTCCTCGCAGAGAGCATATGAACCTGTGCTCCCGTTTATTTATATAAAACATGGCAATCTGGTTGTACATCTGGATCAGCACAGGACGGTTGCACAGGGGGAGGCAGAATGCCTGTAAGGCCAGAAAAATGGCCCTAAGTTCCAGAAGGTTGATCTGTAAGAGCGACTACTCCTGCGACCAGCTACCTTGAGTGCGGAGGATTCCGCAGTGTGCCCCCAACCCAGGAGGGAGGCGTCTATGTTCAATACCCTCTGTGGTGCAGGCACCTGGAATGGCATCCCCACTAGGAGATGGCATAGGGACTGCCACCGGTTCAGGGAGTCCGCCAATTGGCAGATGACCCTGACCCTGTCACGAAACCTGCCCATGGCTGGAGTCCCCTAGGAGCAGAGGCACCACTTGGCTGCCCACATATGCAAGAGGGCTAGGGGCATGACATGGACCATTGAGGCCATATGGCCCAGTAGGCAGAGGAGGTGGCGAGCTGGGATTGACCGGTGCCTCTGCACCTCTCCCGCCAGCTGTACGAGGCAAAGAGCCCTTTCCTTTGGAAGGAAGGCATGCAACTTGTCAGCTGGGCATCTATGAACTCCAGGTTTTGGACTGGAGAGAGGTGAGATATGGGGTAGTTGATGCACCTCTAGGTGCTGCAGAAGACGGATTATTCGCCCTGCGGCCTGGCTGGCCTCAGGGGCCGTGCTGCCTCAGATGAGCCAGCCGTCCAGATAGGGGAAGATGAAGGCCCCTCACAGGCACAAGAAGTTGGCCACGACCACCAGGCACTTTGTAAAGACTCTTGGCAAGGAGGCAGGTCAAACTGAAGTACCCTATATTGGTAGTGCTCTCCACCCACCACGAACCTTAGGCACTGTCTGAGGAGGGGTGAATCAGAATGTAGGTGTATGCATTCTTTAGATCTAAGGAACACAGCAATCTCCCTGGTGGAGGTAGGGCAGCAAATTCCAAGGGAGAGCATCTTGAACTTCTCCCTCACCAGAAACTTGTTCAGGTTTCCCAGGTCTAGTATAGACCTGAGGCTCACAGTTCTTTTGGGGACAAGAAAATACTGGAGTAAAAATCCTTTCCCCACAAATGCCTGGGTACAGGTTCTACCACTCTGTCCTTGAGCAAGCCTGCGAGCTCTGAGAGGAGCAAGGTCTGGTGAAGAAGAGGCTGCACTGGCTCTCCTGGGAAGAATCTTGGGGGTGTTTGTTGGAACCTGAGAGCCCTCTCTCATCACTTCTAGAACCCATTGGTCCGTGGTGACCCTGGCCCACACGTGGGCGAAGAACAGCAGGCGGCCCCCTATGGACTGGGGAAGGTCTCGCGAGGGAAAGGCCCCAACAGGAGAGTCAAAAGCTCTCCCCAGGCTGGGTGGAAGCTGATGGCTGAGGCTTCTGAGACTAACTTCTCCTGCCCATGGCACTGTTGCCCCAAGAAGGGTTGGTAATGGACTCTGTGAAAAGACCCCTTTTCCTCAGGAAAGGTGTTCTTTTCCCCGGACGTTTTCATCCGGGGAAGGGTGGAGGTCTCCTCGAGAGCCTCTACCTGGTCACGACCTCGGCCGCCTAGTCAGCCATGGGCTTGCCAAACAAGTTTTCCAAGGTAGAGGAGATGTCGAGCTATTTCTCCTGCACCCATTGCTCGAGGTCAGAGGTCTGCAACCAGGCCTGGTGCCAGGCCCCAATGCCAGCTGCTGCTACTGGAGCTGCTGATTCAAAACCATTGTAAGCGGCGCATGATAGGAACTTTGAACAGTCCCAGATACCCACTGTCAGGGCCTGCAACCTCTGAACGGGTTCCCCGGCGAGGCCTGTGGAGAAACCCGCCAGTTCATGGATGAGGTCCTTGAGGTACATACCTATGTACAACTCATAGCCCTTGAGGGGCTCAGGGCCCAAAAAGGCATGCCTGCCTTGAGATGCTGGAGAGACTGCAACCAGACCAGAGAGTCCGCCAGTTGGCGGGTTACAGAGACTGTCTTGAAGGTGACTCATGGCCTAAGACCACTGATCCAGGAGGTATCACTGCGCCGCCCTCATGTGGAGACAAGCCTCTGGGATGACGTGGACCGTGGAGACCATGTGCCCAAGGAAGCATAGAAGAAGCCAAGCAGACACCAAGGGACGGTACTGTGTGTCCCGTGCCAGAGTCCTGAGACGGCCGGCTCGGTCCCTGGGCAAGAAGGCCTTCAAATGGAGAGAGTCTAGCTTTCCCTGATGAACTCCAGACACTGTGTCGGGAAGAGGTGAGACCTGGTTTAGTTTATGACAAACCCAAAGTGTTGCAGGACCTGGATGGTACGTGCAGTGGCCTGTTGCACCTCTGAGGCCGTGCCTCTCTTTATGAGCCAGTCATCCAGGTAGGGAAAGACAAAGACTTCCTGGAGGCAGAGGAAGGCAGCCACAACTACCAGGCATTTTGTGAAGACTCTTGGGGCTGAGGGCAAGCCAAAGTGGAGCACCCTGTACTGAAAATGTCTGCCCCACACTACAAACCGCAGGTACTGCCTGTAGTTGAGGTGAATGAGGATGTGAGTATAAGCATCCATGAGGTCTAAGGAGCATAGCCAATCTCACTGCTGGAGGTATGGCACCAATGTTCCAAGGAAGAGCATCTTGAACTTCTCCCTCACCAGGAATTTATTGAGATTGTGAAGATCGAGAATGGGCCTTAGGCCCCCTGTCCTTTTTAGCACGAGGAAGTACCTGGAGTAGAACCCTTTGTCTTTGAGATGGTGGGCCACCGGTTCCACTGCTTTGTCCTATAGAAGACCTGTTAACTCCTTTAGTAGAAGGTCCCGGTGGAGGGAAGACCTGAGGGGCTCTCCTGGGAAATAAGGGGGAGGTGTCTGAGTTAGGCGGAGGAGATAACCCTCCCTGACTACCTGAAGTGCCCAGGAATCGGTGGTGATGGTCAACCACATCTAGACACAGAGGGTCAGACGTTCCCCTGTGGGCTGCTGATCTCCTTGGGGTAGATAGGCTATGCTCAAGGAGTCAAAAACTCCCCCTGGCTGGGCTGGAGCCGTTCCCTAGGGTTTTGAAACCTTCTGCTTACGAGGGCCATGCCCATGTACCTGGGTCTGCTGACCCTGTTGGGGAGCTGGGGAGGCCTGAAAAGGAGGGTAGTTTCTGTAAGCAGCTCCCTTCCTCGGGTAAGACATTTTACCCGAGCCCTTCCATCGTGGAGGGGCAGCGGTCTTCTTAAAGAGCCTGGTCCTCGTCATGGACTCTTTCTCCAGCTCAGCAGCCTTGTCGGTCATTCTATTTATTTATTTAGACATATTTGTATACCAACTTATCCTACAATCAAAGTGGTCACAACATATTGGAGGGTTACATTTAACAAGAGGGAACTTAACAACATGGAACATTAACACATACTTCTGGTTGGGATGGGTGTATGGTATTAAGTTGGTCGAGGTAGATGGGCTACCATCCGAGTGAAGACTATTGTTTGTCTGTTTGCTCATAGGTTTCTGTGAAGATCCAGGTTTTGAGGGCCTTGCGGAAGTCTTTGGTATCACTCAAGGCCCTCAGGCCCATTGGGAGGGAGTTCCAAAGTGTGGGCGCCAGTAGTGAGTGGGCTCTTCTGGAGGTTGCTTGTTTAATCTTGTGTTATCCTGCGGGTGTGCTGATCTTGTTGTCATTGTTGGTCCTTCTTGGTCTATTGCTGATCTCCTTTGTTATGATATTTTGGAGAGCATCTGCGGAGCTGTGGTATAATATTTTAAAGATAATCAAACTTGTTTTATATTTTGCCCCGGTCATGGGTTTGCCAAAAAGGTTCTATGCTTGGCAGGGGACATCGACCAATTTGTCCTGAACTCAATGCTCAAGGTCAGACGACTGTAGTCAAGCTTCGCAGCGTACACCGATGCCCACAGCCGCTACCCAAGCCGCCAACTCAAACCCATCATAGGCCGCTCTAGACATGAATTTAGAGCATTCATGGACTGCCTTGGCCAGGTTCTTGAAGCACTAAAATGGTTCCTTGGAGAGACCAGCTGAGAACCCGGCGAGTTCCTTCGCCAGGTCTCTCAGGTACATGCCCATGTACAGCTGGAAGGCCTGGATACGGCCGATGAGCATTGAGCCCTAGTAGCACTTTCTGCTGAGGTAGCGGGCCTCCCTGCCAGGGGCACCAAGGAATGCATCTTCTGGCTTTTCAGCAGATGCATGGCTGACTCTACCAACATAGAGTTATGTGGAAGCTGTGACTTTTGGAAGCCCGATCTCCGGCGGACTCAGTGCATCAAGTCGAGACGTTTGCTCACCACAGATACCAAAGCCAGTGTCTCCCACATCTGGAGTATCAGCCGTTCCAGGATTGGAGGAGTGAGCACCGTGAGCAATTCCCACGAAGGAGCCTCGTACTGGAGGATTTCCAACTCATCCGCCCAAGGGTTCTCCTCCGACTCCGTAGGGAACGCTAAGGCCTTTGACATATCCTTCACGAAATAAAGGAAGCCCATATCCTCCGGTGGGGACCGCTGTCGAGACTCCAAGAGTCAGATGTGGCGACAGGTATCGGGGACTCTGTCTCCCACTCAGAGTAGTCTGTCAAAGACTCAAGAGGGCTGCCCCGCAGGCCTCAGGGTCCCTGATGCCCTGCTGCTGGCGCTCGGCATATTTGCAGGTATGATCGCGGTCCCGTCGAGCAGGACTTGGATTGCGACCTCGGCCAAGGATCAATTTGAGACCGAAGGAACTCGAGAATCGGTTCGGCCTCCAGGGAAGTTTTGGACATCGAGGGCCCAGAAGTCTGGGCGGAGGAACCAGTCGTGCCAGACAATAGCACCTGCTGGCCCATGAAGGCAGACAAACTATGCTCCAGGACTGCCATTCTGGACTCCAGAACAGAAGTTCAAAAGTGTGGGAATGAGACATACAGTGTTGAACCATCGGAGCATTCTGTGCTACAGTGTTAATTCGCGATCTATGTTCTTGCAATTGCTTGCGAATCAGCCGAGTTGTCATTCCCACATAAAAGAGCTTACAGGGGCATACAATTAAATAAACAACATATGTTGAAGTGCAATCAGTGCCATGGCGCAGTGTGTACCGTATCTGAGTATGGGGATCCTCCCATTCAGTACCCTCAAGGGTGGAAGAGCACATGTCACATAATCCACAAGCTTGGTGACTCCCCAATGGTAACCCCCCGACATGGCCTGTGGTAACATGGGCCACTCGATCCGCAATATTGGCCCCTCGACGATAAGCTAACCGCAAGGGTGCCTGAAAACAAACATGTTCAGACAAAATATGCCAATGAGTGCGAAGAATCTGAGACACCTGCACCGTACAAGGCATATAAGGTAGTATCCCCACAAAAGGTTGCACTGACGCATTCTCCCGAGATTGGGAACCCTCCCACCATTCAGGGTGATTATTAAGTGCACATTTATATGCCCGATCTATCAAAGCAGCAGGGTACCCTCGAGCCTGCAATTGGCTCCTCAAGTTTGCAGCATGAATCTTATATTCCGTCCTGAATGGGAGGATCCCCATACTCTGATACGGTACACACGGCGCCATGTCACTGATTGCACTTCAACATATGTTGTTTATTTAATTATATGCCCCTGTAAGCTCTTTTATGTGGGAATGACAACTCGGCTGATTCGCAAGCGATTGCAAGAACATAGATCGCGAATTAACACTGTAGCACAGAATGCTCCGATGGTTCAACACTGTATGTCTCATTCCCACACTTTTGAACAGTTACGATGGACGATCCTGGATGCAATTCCCCCGCTACCGCGTGGAGGTGATCGTCGGGCGTTGTTGCATCAAAGAGAGCAACGTTGGATCTACACACTTCACACGGTTATTCCATTTGGATTGAACGCGGAGATCGAATGGTGGTCTTTGACGTGAGCTTCAGTTTTTGTGTTACAGCCGCCATCATATGTTCCTATACGTTTCTACTAAGTAGGGATGACATAATTCGTATTTGAACGGAACAGGAAGTTGGGTAGGTTCTGCTTGAAAAAGAGCCATTTCGACGGTGGGCTTGAAACACAACAGTTTTGTGTCGCATGATTACCCAATAGATAATGGAATGTCCTGGAGGGATAGGCAATAGCGGGCCTGTTTGGGAGATTACAGGCAAAACTTGGCAAGCCTTTTGGATATCTAGATTGTCGGCTTTAGCCGAGTTTCATCATGGCGGGATGCCTTCGGTGTTAGCCTGGACATTGCTGTTCGTTGCTGTTTTGCAAGACTTTCTCCTGGCTCAGCTAAGCGATACTATCCCCATGCATAGTGTGACACTCGCGCCCCTACTAGGCGGTTGCCTAGTAGGGACGGCTGGCCATCTTATATCCCTTCTAGGATTTTTGTGTAGTTGTGTCCGAAAGGAAGAGCCAAGTGGTTAATAAAGCGCACAGGAAATTTTATTCAGGTTCCAGGCTGGTAAGTGGTGAACATAAAATTCTTCAAGCATAACTTTTTTTCCAGACAAAAGAAAATACAGGATAACTTCTCCAGAAATCAAAATGTCCAAAACATTGTAACCTGGCACAAACTTATAGCAGTTTCTGTTCCTCACTGCAATTGCTTAACATTATAAAACAAAAGCATTTGTAAAACTCTTCACACAGTGAATGGGTTATCAGCTTCAAGCCTGCTGTTGCCACACACACACAAACAGTTTCAGCTGTTTGGGCCTTCACTGAGCTCCTGCAGTTTCAGGTTCTTAGGAGAGATTCTTAACCCTTTTCCTTCAGGCTTACTCCTCTCTTCCAGCTTCTGAAACTGTCTTTAAATTGCAACAGCCTCTTTTTATATTCCACTGTTTCTAGCTCACATGACTCGTGTACCTTAGTGCACAGCTCGCATTCCATCTCAGAGACCTCAGACTCAATAACACTTTCCTCAGGGCCTACCTCCATGCTTCTCTATTGAGCTACAGCTGGGTGCTTTCTGAAAGTGCTCTGGTGTCTTTTCCTTAAGAGTCTTCACAAGATTAAACAGTCTCTCCCACTGCCTGGCCTTGCCTTCTCCAAGCCGGTCTCTTGGGGGTCTCTCCTGTTTAACCTCCCTCGTGAGATATTTCTTGCTGTGCTGAGCCTTCTGGGGTATGATAGTCTCCTCTGAGTCAGAGCAAGAACTATCCTGCTGGCAATGCTTGTTTCCTGCGTACCTTTCTTGGCTGCCTCTATAATGGTTCCTCCTTTTGCTGCTCTCCTTGGCTGCAAAGGTTCTCCTCAGCTTGGCCCCAGATCTTTCCTGTCTGTGCCTTCTGAGAACTGGACTCGAACCTGGGCTAGGCCTGGAACTGCAGCTGCCACTTGTGCTTGCTCTTGCACTCCTCCTGGACCTTCTTCTCAAAGCCCCTTCCAAACTCAAACTGGCTCTCTCTCTTGTGTTTGTTTTCTCTCTGTTAACTGCTGAGCAGGGCAACTCCCTTCCTGGCTCCTCCCACCTGGACCTCCTACTCCTATGCAGGGTTGTCCTGTGGTCTGGGATTGGTTTACCCTTAGCTCTGCCCCCTAGGTTCCTTTCAGGGCTTCTAGTATGGAGTATGTGGTTTTGTGCACCCATCCCCCGCAAAGAAGAAAAATCCTTCTTTTTTTCAGTTTTCCCTAGCTGGGCTGCACCCTCCTTACCACAATAGACATTCTATAGGTTACAGAACTTATCTGAATGTGAAGTGTGAAGTTTTGTGCATAAAGCATTATTTGTATGCAGGGGCTGGTCCTGATGGGCCGGTTGTAGCCTCAGGCATAATGTGGTCGTGCTGACCTTTTAAAAAAAGTTGAATAAAAGGAGGGTCTGTTACATGAGCATGTTTCACATCCTCAAGACAGACGATCCGACAAAAAATCTACTTTTTGGAGAAGTGTTTACCATGGAAGCATGAATATGATGTTTAAAATAGGGATATAGTGAGTGACCTTTGGTGTGGGGTATTGTTTGTGGTTTCACTTACATAGGTTATATGACAGGAAAGAAGAAATGGCAAGAGGAGCAGAGACAAGACATAACGAGGAGGTCAGACAAACGAAGATAAATGCTCCTTGGATCTCATGATCCTGCTGATTCACACATCTAAGAAGAAGACTGAACACCTTAAGGAAGAAAATGAGACCAAGTTGAGATCCCTACAAGAAGACGACACTAGGTACAAGAAGATTCTGGCAGACTATAACAGGAATCTGGAAAATTACAAAAAAGAGATCAAAGATTAAAAACTGTCCAAATTTAAACACGATGAGGACGACTATAAATTTGGCTGTGTCTACCCTTGGACCAAAAAAGGGCTACTCTGATGAAAATTACAAGAGATATATAGAAATAAGAACAGAAAAACAACCAATGGATAGAGATTAACCTATGGAAGAATCTGCAGCACCAGTTAAAAAACGTAGACAAAGCCATTCTGAGGATCAAGTTGACCCCTCTGCACTCATGTTCAGCACAGATAGGAATATTGATAAATTGGATTTTCTGATGGACAAATTATGGAAGGGGGGAGGGAAGCCCCAACCCCATCCACCGCCCAAGAAGGCGAAACAGCAGCATAGAATGGATCAACTATGGTTTTAATACAAGGGAAAAGGCACAGGGGGGAAGCGGCAGAAGGATACCCGTAGGGTCTCATACCGGGAGTAAATGATAATGTCATAAATTTATCAGGATGATAATCTTATGACTGCACAGTTAGAAATCCTTAACAAGGGTCTCTACTTCATTCCCTCTGTCCATCATGATTCATTTAGCACACGTGTAGATTTATTTAAGTTTATAAGGAAACTTTAAGATCAAAAGCTTTAGTAAACAACAGGATTCAAACATTGATCCTTCTATTATACATGGCTCGACTAATTGGATATCACCTCCAGGAAGAAATCCGGCTATTGATATTTTACAACACGCTGTCCTTAAACATATTTCAGATCTTTAGATTAGACCACATTACATTTATAATACCACCTCTGGAGAACAAGAGAGAGCTTTAGATTCTTTGAGAACTAATTACTGCATTAAACCAGCTGACAAAGAGGAAGACGTGTGGTTGTGAACCATTCTGATTATACAGCTTAAATTAAAAGGCAATTAAATGATAATTTTATATTCGTTTAGATCAGGATCCAATACCACTTCTTAAGAATGAAGTTGATTCCTTGAAATTTTTAGGCTTCGAAGTAAGCTACTTAACTCAAAAAGAATCTAAATTTCTCAATTTCTCATCCAGTGCTACCCACTATTTGCATTTTACCAAAGATACATAAATCCATGGCTAAACGACCTGGGCGGCCAATCATCTCTGCCACTAGTTCACTTTTTGAACATTTGTCCAAATTTTTGGATGTCCTATTATGTCCATTTGTCACACGGATTCCATCCTATACTAGAGACTCAGCTCACATTATTCAGATTTTGCAAAATTTCTCAGGATATCATGATGGCCTAACTTTGGTTATCCTTGATACTGAATCGCTACATACAAACATTCCACAACATGAGGCATTGCATATTGTCCAAAAGACACTACTGGTTCATACGCAACATAGAAATATTTTGACATATTTTTTGGAACAACTGGTTAACCTTGTACTTTGAGAACTATTTTTGGTTCGATGGTCTCTTCTAATAGCAAACAAAAGGCATCGTCATGGGGTCTTCAATGGCCCCTGACGTCGCCAATTTCTATGAGGCTCATTTTGAATCCCAGTTCCTCAAACATGTCTACAACTCCTTAGTGAAGTAGTGGCTACGTTATATAGATGGCATGCTATTAATTCGGGATGGGGAGCAACATGTGTTAGAAGACTCCCTAGAGTGGATTAATACCTTGGATTACAATTTGAGATTTCAGTCCCAGTACAAATCCAGCAGGATCCCTTTTTTGGATATCATGATTATCAAAACTGAGATGGGATTCAGGACCAATCTATTCAGGAAACGAACAGATCGTAGCCATTTTTTAGACTACCGTAGCTTTCACAATAGTTCTCTTAAAAACAACCTACTGGTCAGCCAATTCTTTCACATTAAAATGGATTTTCTCTGATCAAGCTGACTTTAAAAAGAATGCAGATACTCTTGCCATCCATTTTGGTCAGAAAGGTTATCCCAAGAAGTTAAGTCCATAAGGCCTATGATAGAGCAACCAAAACAGATCGTGATTCACTTCTTCTTACCAAGGATAAGCCTTCACACAAGAAAATCATTTGTTCCATCTTGTTTTCCACCCATTCTAGGAAGATCGCCTCCATTTTGACCATCCCGGGATTTGAATCCCAAGAACTTACCATTACCTATAAGAGAAATCCTAATTTATCAAATATATTGCTACCTTCAGCCTTACCCATTGCGCAGAGGAAGCCACCGGCTGTTAGTCACTTCAAATGTGGCTCCTATTCTGTATGCTCACTTACAACCTTCAAAGAGGTTTTTGCACATCCAACACCACAGACCAAAATTCCCCTGAAAGACTTTATGAATTGCAATTCTGAAAACATAATATATGTAGTAAAGTGTCCATGTGACATGCTGTACATTGGGAAAACTACCCGAAGTGTTAAGACAAGAATTATTAAACAATGTAGTGCCATCTGTTTGACCATTCAAAAACATCTCGTGAGCCACTGGATAGAGTAGTTACTCACCTGTAACAGGTGTTCTCCAGGAGCAGCAGGAATCAGTCCTCACTGATGGGTGACGTCGGCGCCGACGGAGCCCTCGCGGAGCAATTTGCCCAGCTTTCGAAGAAAGCCTTTGGGAATTGCAGCGCGCATGCGCGGTCCCCTTCCCACCCCAGGGTGCCATCTTGCTCAGTCTGATGACATAGCGAAAAGACAGCAAAAAAGTTAGAAAAACGATGGATAAGAATGACTGCAACTCCGAGGGGAGGAGGGAGGGTTGTGAGGACTGATTCCTGCTGCTCCTGGAGAACACCTGTTACAGGTAAGTAACTACTCTTTCTCCAGCACCAAGCAGGAAGTCAGTCCTCACTGATGGGACTCCCAAGCTTAAGGCTACCGGAGACCTCAAGCAGAAAAACTGAGCTCACTCTAGCTCAGCAGTACAGAAGTAAGGAATCTTCTCTGAATACACTTCCGGCCGGTAGCCCAACACCAGGGCCGGAGGGTAGGAGTTGCCTAAACCTCAAAGAGATTGTGGAGGACTGCCTGTCTGAAAGCACTGTCCCTGCGGGACTCCCTCTCCAGGCAGTAATGAGCCGCAAAAGTCTGGCTTGAAGGCCAAGTAGCGGCCCGGCAGATGTCTGCCAACGGAACAGAGCGGAGATGAGCCACTGACGCAGCCTTCGCCCTGACACGGTGAGCCGTGACTCGACTCTCTAAGAAGAGGCCGGCTGCCCCATAAGCCCAGGCGATACAGTCAGCTACCCAGACGGACAAAGTACGCTTGGAGACAGGCACCCCCAACCTATTGGGGTCAAAAGAAATGAAAAGCTGAACAGCCTTTCTATGCTCCCGCGTACGGTCAAGGTAGAAGGATAAGGCCCTCCTACAGTCCAGGTTATGCAGAACTGTCTCAGCCAGGCTGGTATGCGGCCTGGGAAAGAAGGTTGGAAGAACCACCTCTTGGTTGAGATGAAAAGGGGAAACCACTTTTGGAAGAAACTTTGGGTGAGTCCGTAAGACCACCCTATTAGGGTAGAACCTAGTGTAAGGAGGCTCAGACACTAGGGCTTGCAGTTCACTAACGCGCCTAGCGGAGGTAAGGGCTACCAAGAAGAGAGTTTTCCAAGAGAGGAAATGAAGAGGGCAGGTAGCCAAAGGTTTAAAAGGTGGACAGGTAATCCGCTGCAAGACTACATTGAGATCCCAGTCAGGGGCTGGGGGGCGCAATGGAGGCTTAAGCAGAAGGAGGCCTCTGAGAAAACGCGCCACCAAGGGGTGTGCGGAAAGAGGCCTTCCGTCCACCGGCGAATGATGTGCAGAGAGAGCACTGAGGTGGACTCTTCCAGAGTTGGACTTGAGGCCGAGATTGGAAAGGTGAAGCAAGTATTGCAGAATCACTGGTACCAAGCAGAAGGGGTTCTCAGATTGCTGAGAACAACACACAGAGAAGTGACGCCATTTAAGGGCGTAAGACATCCGGGTGGACGGACGCCTAGAGGCCAGGATGACATCTTCCATCTCCGGAGGGAGGAGCAGCGGAGCTAGGACTACCCTTTCAGCAGCCAGGCCATCAGGTGAAGGGCCCTGAGGTTGGGGTGCAGGAGAGTGCCTTGATCCTGAGTCAGGAGATCGGGCTGAAACCCCAGAGGAAGGGGAGTGTCCACTGCCAGTTGTAGCAAGAGTGGGAACCAGGGCTGTCTCGGCCACCTGGGCGCTACCAGGATTACCGAGGCCCTGTCCCGGAGAACCTTGAAAAGCGTCCTGGACACGAGTGGCGTGGGAGGAAAGGCATAAAGTAGGCCCGTGGACCACGGAATGAGGAAAGCATCCGCCGCTACTCTGAGCGGGTGCGGGTGCCTGGAGCAGAATCTGGGAAGTTGCCGGTTCAGAGGACTGGCAAAAAGATCCATGGTGGGGAGGCCCCACCGGAGGAAGATCAGCTGAACAACCAACGGGTCTAATCTCCACTCGTGTGGCTCCAGAATTCTGCTCAGTTTGTCGGCCAGGTAGTTTTCCTGTCCGGGCAGGTAAAGCACAGTTACTTACCTGTAACAGGTGATCTCTGGGAACAGCAGGAATTAGTCCCCACATATGGGTACGTCGGAACCGACGGAGCCTCGCGGGAAAGCTCCCCAGCTTCCTAGAAAGGAAGCTTTTGGGGCCTCCCACAGCGCATGCGCGCTGCCTTCCCGCCTTCCTGACCAACTCTCCTCAGTTCGAGTTTAAAGCTGAGACAATACAGAGAGGAAAGGAAAGAGAGAGAGAGATACAACTCCTAGGGGAGGTGGGTGGGTTGTGAGGACTAATTCCTGCTGTTCCCAGAGATCACCTGTTACAGGTAAGTAACTGTGCTATCTCCAGGAACAAGCAGGAATGAGTCCTCACATATGGGGACTCCCTAGCTAAGATGCCGGGGAGATCCCCCTGCAAAAATTCCTCATGTCCCTATGGATCTCAGGCATCCATTCAGGGAAGGTGGGCAGGAGTTGTTTAAGAATGGAACAGGTGTTTGAGGACAGCCTGACCAATCAAGGCATCCCGGCGGGAGTCCTTGTCCAAGCAGTAATGGGCTGTGAAGGTATGAACCAAGGCCCAAGTGGCTGCTCGACAGATCTGATCGATGGTTGCAGAATGAAGATGAGCCATAGAAGTGGCCATGGCTCTCACATTGTGAGCTGTGACATGGCCTTCCAGAGAAAGGTTCTTACTCTGGTAAGCAAAAGAAATACACTGAGCAATCCAATTGGACAGTGTTCTTTTTGAGACTGGAAGTCCTAAAGGAGAAGGATCAAAAGCAACAAAAAGTTGAGAAGACTTTCTATGTTGCTGTGTCCTTTGTAAGTAGAAGGCAAGAGCTCTCTTACAATCCAGGGTATGAAGATTCCTCTCTGCACTTGATGCATGAGGACCTGGAAAAAAGACAGGTAGATATACCTCTTGATTAAGATGAAAAGGCGAGACCACTTTAGGCATAAAGCGGGGATATGTCCTAAGGACTACCTTATCATGATGGAACCTTGTATAAGGTGGATTAGCTACTAAAGCCTGCAGTTCACTGATGCGGCGAGCAGAAGTGATTGCAATAAGGAAAATGACTTTCCAGGAAAGAAATTTCAAGGAGGTAGTGGCTAAGGGTTCAAAGGATGGCTTCATAAGCTGACCAAGAACCACATTTAAGTCCCATGCCACCGAAGGAGGTCGAATGGGAGGTTTAGTTAAGGTTAGGCTTCTCATGAATCTCGCAATAAGAGGATGAGAGGAAACAGATTGTCCATTGATAGGCTGAAGAGATGCTGCAATAGCACTCAAATGGACCCTTACAGAATTGGTTTTAAGTCCTGCATTGGAAAGATGCAGGAGATATTCGAGTAAAGAATTCAAAGGTAGTGCTAGAGGGTTAAGACCTTTGTCAACACACCAAATTGAAAATCTTTTCCATTTAAAAGCATAAGAACGCCTGGTGGAAGGTTTCCTAGATGCATGGAGGACATCCTTCACCTGTTGAGAAAGATTTAAGTCTTGAAGGTCTAGGCCTTCAGTAACCAAGCTCTGAGGTGAAGGGACTTGGGGTTTGGGTGCCACAAAGTCCCCTCCTCTTGAGACAGGTCTGGAGAAGCTCCTAGATCCAGGGAGGGTGCCTGGGAGAGATGCAGAAGTAGAGGGTACCACACTTGGCGTGGCCAGCGAGGAGCTATGAGGATCATAGACCCTTAATCCCTCTGAAGTTTGAATAGAGTCTTGGGAATCAAAGGAATGGGTGGAAAGGCATACAGGAAGGCCTGACCCCAATGAAGGAGGAAGGCATCCTTGGCCTGAGCTCCCTGACACGGAATCCTGGAACAGAACCGGGGAAGTTTCGCATTGCACGGACTTGCAAAGAGGTCTATGTCCGGGGTTCCCCATTTCTGAAAGATTCTGAGTACCTGATCCATGTGCAGGGACCATTCTTGTGGAAGCAGAACGCGACTGAGTCTGTCTGCCCAAGAGTTTTGGATTCCTGGGAGGTACACTGCCAGGAGATGGATCTGATGCTCTCTGGCGAAGGCCCACAATTCTAGAGCTTCGTTGCAAAGCGACAGAGAGCCAGTCCCTCCTTGTTTGTTTATCTAGAACATGGCTACTTGATTGTCGGTATGAACAAGGACTGTCATGTTGATGAGGAGGGTATGAAAGACCTTGAGAGCAAGGAATATTGCTCGCAGCTCCAAAAGGTTGATATGAAGGGTGGTCTCCTGTGGAGACCAAGTGCCCTGAGTGGAGAGGTCTTGGAGATGAGCTCCCCAACCTGTTTGGGAGGCATCTGTAGTGAGAGTTGCTTGGGGTAACAAAGGTTGGAAGGGGGCCCCCAACAACAGATTTCAAGTGGATATCCACCATTGGAGAGACCAAAAAAGACGTTTTGAGGTTGCTATTTGGTCTGAGAGAGCTCCTGATGCTTGGGTCCACTGGGTGGACAAAGTCCATTGAGCTGCTCTCATATGTAGGCGTGCATAAGGCACCACATGAACTGTGGATGCCATGTGGCCTAGCAGTTGTAGCATCTCCCTGGCAGTCAAGTGGCTTCTGGACTGAATTTGAGAGGCCAAGTGCACTAGACGGTGGCAACGGGCCTGAGGAAGATAGGCCCTTGCAGTGGTGGTATCTAGCCAGGCCCCTATGAATTCGAGGGACTGAGTAGGGGTGAGTTGAGACTTTGGCAGATTGATGACAAGTCCCAGATACTGCAGTATGCGTCTGGTGTGGTCCAGGGAAGTCTGAGACTCGGACTGAGATGGAGCTCGGATGAGCCAGTCGTCCAGGTATGGGAAGACAAAGATTCCCAGAGTGCGTAGAAATGCAGCTACTATTGCCATGCATTTGGTAAATACCCTTGGAGCAGAGGCTAGACCGAAGGGAAGTACTCTGTATTGGAAATGTTTTCCCTGGAACAGAAACCGTAGGAATTTTCTGTGGGATGGATGGATGAGTATATGTGTGTACGCTGTGGTGAACAGCGCCCTCCTGAGCCTATGGAGATAGTAGAAAATCCTGAGGGTCAGCAGGATTTATACCAAAATGACAGGGCAAGGAAAAAAGAGAGACTCTATTCCTCAGAGCTGAGTAGGGAGACCAGCCCAGGGGAGGAGCCCTGCAGTTCTGATTGGGCACACCCAGCCCTAGGAAGGGGCGTGTCCAAAAGAGAATGTACATTTAAACCAGAGCATGGCTCTGAAGAGGAAGGACGGATAAGAGATCCGAGTGAAGGACGGATAAGAGATCCGAGTGAAGGACGGATAAGAGATCCGAGTGGAGGACGGATAAGAGACCCGAGTGGAGGACGGATAAGAGACCCGAGTGGAGGACGGATAAGAGACCCGAGTGGAGGACGGATAAGAGATCCGAGTGGAGGACGGATAAGAGACCCGAGTGGAGGTGATACAAGGAGTACAAGAAGTACAAGGAATACAGGAGGTAAAGGAAGGAAGGAATATTGGAAGAAGAAACAAGGGGATGGTTGGAAAGCCAGTGGAGTGATTAATGATACTTTGGAACATGGCATAAGAAGAAAACCTGCACAATCCTATTCCAGGGAAATAAGCAGAAGTCCCACGCAGAGAGGATTTAACCTTGAAGTGGATAGCCCTTGGAAGGCATCGCCTTGGGGGAGAAAGACTTCAGGACAAGCACAGGTGAAAGAGCAATCATTCCCTGAAACGTCGTTTGTGCCGGAGAGCAACAAACAGATCAGCTGGAGAGCCTGGGAGCCATCTGCAGGCAGAAGTGCTGCACAAACAGTGAGTAATTGGCCACCCGGCTGCCAAGCTGAATATAGAGATAATTCTTCCTCCTATGAGTCAATTGCTAAAGAAACTAGCAATTATCCTAATACCTTTATCTTAACAGAAGAGAAGACAAACAGCCTTGAGCAGAAGGGAAAAGCTATAGCAGATAGTAGTGCCCTCTCTCATAAGGAACAGGCTGAATTGCTACTTCAGAGCTTCCAACAGTTTTTAGACTTACAGGCTAGAAAACAGCTAGTATCACAAGAGGCAAATAATTCAGCACAGCTTGAAGGAGTAACCCAGGGAAATACAAACATACCTGAGTGTGAACAAATGGACTGTACATTCTGTTGTATAGGAAAGCCAAGCTGAAGGGAACTGCCTTTATCGTGTGTGAGCTGAGTTCTGTAAAGCTGTTGTATTGCCGTGAAAATGGAAGTTCTAATTACCTCCACCTGATTCTCAGCATAGTGAAAGTAACTGTGGCTGTAAGAGGTGCAGTGAAGCCAACTGACCTCTGGAGGCAAAAGAGAGCAATTTGCTGGAAAGAGAAAAAGCAGCATTTGTATTTTGAGTTGCATTTAACCTGAAGTTTCTGTTTGCCTTTTTGAAGCACCCTTGTTTGCATGTGATGGAACATTTACCTTTTACTTTAATAAAATACTTATTATAAAGAAACCACAACTACAAGTTTCTTTAATTCGGAGTGAGAAGAGCTGGAACTACAACTCCCAGCATTCCTGGGGGCAAAGGTTTCCTCCTTCCCTCACGAAGTACAGCGGCTGCTCATGTCCTTAACCCCTTGAGCCGGGCAGGGTCGCCGCAACGCATCCTTGAGATCTAGAGAACAAAGCCAGTCCTGACTCTATAGGTATGGAAGGAGAGTGCCCAGAGAAAGCATCTTGAATTTTTCCTTGTATAGGAATTTGTTCAATTCTCTGAGATCCAGAATGGGTCTGTACCCCCCTGTTTTCTTGGGAATGAGAAAATAAGGGGAGTAAAAACCTGACCCTTGTTGAGGAAGAGGAACCTCTTCTATTGCCTTTTGGGCGAGAAGAGTGGTCACCTCCTGGCCCAACAGGTACAGGAGAGAAGGGGGAGAATTGAATTGTCTCACCATGGAATGGGGAGGAAGGCTGGAGAAATGTAGTTTGTAGCCCTCTTTGATAATAGAGAGGGTCCACGGTTCTGATGTGATTTGTTCCCATCTGGGAGCAAAATGAGTTAACCTTCCTAGAATGGTGAGGGGTTCTGGTTGTTGCAGAGCCAGAAAGGTTAAGTTCTCTAGAATCAAGTCAAAAACCCTGAGGGGGATGGGACTGCTGGATTGTAGCAGCCCCTGTAGACTTCGTTCTGGCCTGTTTAGTTTGCTGACGCTTAGGAGCAAAGCGAACTTGGGAAGATTGCTGGCCAGTATTCGTGGAAAATCTGGTCTTTTTATAGAAAGGTTTCTTAAAAGGTTTTTTCTTGGCAGGGGTAGAGGTAGACTTAGAAAGTCTATCTAAAGCAGCATTCTCTGCATCCATTTGAGTGGCTTTGATTTGCCACTCCTTGCCAAACAGATTTTCACCTGTACAGGGCAGATTGCTCAAGCCTTCTTGTACCCAGGGTTCCAAATCAGAGGCCTGGAGCCAAGCCAGTCTGCGAGCAGCTATGGCAATACCAGAGGCTCTGCTTGCCCCCTCAAAAGAGTCAAAGGCTGCTCTGTTGGAGAACTTTGAAACATCTTGAGTTTGCTTTAGCAAAAGAAGGAACTCCTCCTGTTTATCTTCTGGGATAAAGGGGAGAAACTGACGTATCTTTAATGCAATCTCTTTCAAAAACATGCCCATATAAAGGCTGTATGAATTGATTCTGGCAATAAGCATGCTAGCTTGGAAGATCTTTCTCCCAAAAGCATCCAGAGTCCTACATTCTCTTCCTGGAGGGGTAGAAGAGTGCCTTTTGGTACTCTTTATCTTTTTCATAGCAGACTTCACCACAATAGAGTGGTGAGGATGCTGAGTTTTTTGAAAACCAGGAGAAGGAGGAACCCGATACATGGTGTCCAAACGTCGAGAATGTGGAGATAGGGTGAGAGGAGCCTCCCACAAGTCCATCATGTGTTCTTGAAGAATTTCATGTATGGGTAAGGTGGCTGCCTCTTTGGGAACCTTAGAGTATCCTAAAATATCCAATTTTTTTGCTCTAGGTTCTTTTCAGAGGTTACAGATATGGAAAGTCCTTTAGCTACTTCAATAATGAAGTCTTGAAAGGACAAATCCTCTGGAGGAGACATTCTCCTTTTTGGAGAAGAGGGCTCCTCAGGAAGAGTAAAAGAGGCATCAGCAGAATCATCTGATGTATCAGAATCTTTAGAGGATTCAAAGTATCGCCTATTTGCTTCCAGAGATCCATACGCGTACCGACCGGTATCGACATCGGGCGTACCGGGAATCGGAGCGGTATCGAGGAAATCTCCGGAACCGGGGACCGGTACCGGCATGCTACTGGAAGTAGATGCTCTGGGTACCGGTATCGGTTGCGGTACCGGAATCGGAGTCGGAACCGATTGTTGCGGTACCGATGGCGTTGCAGCATTAATGAAAGCCAATAAGGCCTGCTGCATGGATTGTACCGTAGTACCCATAGTCGCCACAACTGCCTGGATGTCAGTACCGGTGTTAGCCGGTACCCCAGAGCAGTCTAACAGGAGATCGGTCGAGGCCGTGCCATCGATGTCTACCTGTAACCCCATAGGAGGAGCTTTGGAAGCCGGAGCTTCCCGCCGGGGTTGTTTGGCTGGGGCAGGGTCCTCAGGGTCAAATGCAAGGGCCTCTCGCTGCTTAGAGGGAGATTTGCCTTTTGAGGACCTGCCTGAAGAATGTTTGGTTACCTGAGATCCATCAGGAGAAGAAGACCTGGAGGATGTTGATGCTGGAGTATCAGTAGAAAACAGCATATGAAATTTTGCTGCTCTGTTCTGTAAGCCCCGTTTGGACATCAGAGAGCAGGATGGACAATCCGGAACAGAATGGTCAGGCCCTAAACATTTAAGACACCACTCATGGGTATCTGTGACTGAAATAGTACTGGTACACTTGGTGCATTTTTTAAAACCAGAAGCTGGTTTTTCCATGAGGGAGAACCTGAGAAGGCCTGGAGGCCTCACAGAAAAAATACACCAAGTGAGGAAAAAGTAATTTTTTTTTTTTTTTAAAATAAACGAAAAAAGACCGGCGGTACCGGTCCGGAATCGGGGAAGGCAGACACGCGGTCAAAGAAACAAATTAAAATAACAATTTCTTCAGCGGTGACAGGAACACGACCTGCTGGCTCCGCGGAAAAAGAAGAACTGAGGAGAGTTGGTCAGGAAGGCGGGAAGGCAGCACGCATGCGCTGTGGGAGGCCCCAAAAGCTTCCTTTCTGGGAAGTTGGGGAGCTTTCCCGCGCAGGCTCCGTCGGTTCCGACGTACCCATATGTGAGGACTCATTCCTGCTTGTTCCTGGAGATACCGCTTTGAGCAGGATGCCATGGTCGACTGCCCAAGAGCACAGTCTCTGAGCCTCCTGACATAGGAGGAGGGAGCCGGTGCCCCCCTGTTTGTTGACATAGAACATGGCAACTTGATTGTCCGTCTGGACTAGTACAGACTGATGAGAGGTGAGGTGAGAGAAGGTCCGCAGAGCTAGGCGGATCGCCCTGAGCTCCAGGAAGTTTATCTGCTGAGCAGCTTCCCAAGGGGTCCAAAGGCCTTGAGTACATGTCCCCTGGCAATGTGCTCCCCATCCCAGGAGAGAGGCATCTGTCGTCAGCACTTGGGAAGGTAGAGGAGACTGAAAAGTCATGCCGAGAAGCAGATTTGGCAGATGAAGTCACCATTGCAGAGAGGGGACCAGGTGGTCGGAGATCCGTACTAAGTCCGCAAGGCTCCTTGTGGCTTGATGCCATTGAGTGCAAAGGCTCCACTGAGCAGGCCTCATATGTAGACGGGCATTTGGAGTGACATGGACCGTGGAAGCCATATGGCCGAGCAGCCGCAGGAATTGCCTGGCCGAGACCAGGGAAGAGCTGTGAAACCTGCTGGCCAGAGCTGCGAGCCGGTTGGCCCGTTCCAGAGGCAAGAAGGCACGAGCCTGCAAAGTGTCCAACCGTGCTCCTATGAATTCTAGATCCTGAGAGGGGAGCAAAGTGGACTTTGCGAAGTTTATGACAAACCCCAAGTGCTGAAGCAGAGCTACAGAGCTACGAGTGGCCTGAGTGACCTCCAGGGAAGACTGTACCCGGATGAGCCAGTCGTCCAGGTAGGGAAAGACAAACAGGCCTTGAAGCCTCAGGAAGGCTGCCACCACTGCCAGGCATTTGGTGAACACCCTGGGAGCAGAGGACAGGCCAAAGGGCAGTACCCTGTACTGATAATGATTTCCTTCCACAACAAATCGTAGATATTGTCTGTGGTCCGGATGGATAAGGATGTGAGTTTAAGCATCCTTTAGATCCAATGAGCATAGCCAATCTCCCTGCTGGAGGTAGGGCAGCAGGAATCCAAGGGTAAGCATTTTGAACTTTTCCCTTTGCAGGAACTTGTTGAGGTTGCGCAAGTCTAGGATGGGTCTGAGGCCTCCTGTTCTTTTTGGTATCAGAAAGTACCTGGAGTAAAAGCCTTGACCTCTCAGGTGGTGGGGCACCGGTTCCACAGCCTGTTCCTGAAGAAGACTTGCTAACTCCTGAAGGAGTAAGTCCCTGTGCAGAGGGAGTCTGAGAGGCTCCCCTGGAAAGTAGGAGGGAGGTACCTGGTGAAAATGCAAAAGGTAGCCCTCTTGAACTACCTGAAGCACCCATGTATCTGATGTTACGGCTGACCACCTGTGGGCAAAGTGGGCCAGCCGGCCTCCCGTGCTGAGAGAAGCCAGCGGGGGGGAAGAGGCTATGCTTACAGAGTCAAAAACCCCCACCCTGCTGAACAGGGCCTGTGTAGTGGGCTTGGGGGCCTTCTGCCTACGGGACCCATTACCCTGTCCCTTAGCCTGCTGACCCTGATGGGGAGCTGCTGAGGCTTGATATTGTGGGTGGTGCTGTTTATAGGCAGACACCTTCCTCGGGTAAAAGGGCTTTTTCCCCGAGCCCTTCCTCTTCTGTGAAGGGGCAGAGGTCTTTCTGGACAGGCGAGTCCTGGTTAGAGTCTTGGTCTCGAGTTGCGCAGCCTTTTCAGCCATGGGCTTGCCAAAGAGGTTTTCACCTCTGCAGGGGACATCGACCAACTTGTCCTGCACCCATGGCTCGAGGTCGGATGACTGAAGCCAAGCCTGCCGGCGGGCACCAATGCCTGCCCCGGCTACTCGAGCCGATGCTTCGAAGCCATCGTAGGCTGCTCGAGAAATAAATTTCGAGCACTCTCGAATACCAGTGGACAAGGCCTGGAACCTCTGCAAAGGTTCCTTGGAGAGACCAGCAGAGAACCCTGCAATTTCCTTTGCCGGGTCTCGGAGATACATGCCCATGTAGAGCTGGTAGGTCTGGACTCGACAAGCAAGCATAGAGCCCTGGCAGCACTTCCTACTGATGGCATCCAGGTTCCGGGCCTCCTTGCCGGAAGGCACCGAGGAGTGCATCTTTTGACTCTTGAGTCGATGCATGGCCGATTCCACCACCATGGAATGGTGCAGCAGTTGTGCCTTCTGGAACCCGGGGCTCTTGCGGACTCGATACATGGAATCGACCCGCTTGACACCGGCGTCGATGCCGGGCTCTCCTACATGCGGAAGAGAAGTCTTTCTAGCATCGAAGGAACCGGTACAGTAAAGGCCTCCTTCGGGGGAGAGTCATACTGGAGGGCCTCGAGCTCCTCTGCTCGAGGCTCCTCCTCGGGATCCGCAGGGAAGGCCAAAGCCTTGGCCATATCCCTCACGAAGACTGAGAACCGGGTATCCTCCGGGGGGGACCGTCTCCGAGGCTCAGACTCGGGCGAGTCGGAGGGGACGCACCGAGTCTGAAAAGAACTGGGTGACTCGTCCTCCTCCGTGTCCCAGCCCGACTCCTCCGAGGAGGAATCGAGCGGCTCCGTGCGGGCGGAAGCCGAGGACCTCTGCCCCGATGCCGAGGCCGGCGTCGAGGACCTCGGTCCCGAACAGGAGGCCGAGGGAGACCGCCCGCACGGAGCCCGCATGGACTCGAGGATCGGCTCGGCCTCAGGGGTCGACTTGGACGTCGACGTCCCAGTGGTCGGGGCAGATGCACCGGCGAGGACAGCGATCAATGCCCGCTGCTGGTCCATGAAGGCAGCGAAACTGCTCTCCAAGGCTGTCAGCCTGAGTCCAAGCTCAGGAGACCCAGCAGCCCACGACTCGGGCCCCGACGGCGGCTCCTTTGGAGGCGAGTCCACGAGGACTACAGTACTCACGTGTCCAGGAGACTCCACTTCGAGACGAGGATGCTTCGAAGGCCTCTCCGACTCTGAGGACCCGGGGCGGCTATCGGGGCTATGCGACCTGGCCCTCGAGGAACCAGGAGCGTCCTCCGACGCCGCCCTCGCGGGTTTTTTCTTCCGACGATGTTCCCGGGCGGGAGACCCCCGCTCAGAGGAGCTCCGACGATGCTCGGGGCCGGAGTCACGAGACGTCGAAGCCTCTGACGAGGTCCGGGCCCGGCCGGACGCGGAGTCAGAGAAGATTCGCTCCTTTTGAGACTGCCGACTCCTCAATGCCTTCGAGGACATTTTGGTACACGGACCACAAATCATCGGGTCATGATTGGGTCCGAGACAGCGGAGGCAGCAGTCGTGTGTGTCGGTAAGAGACATAAGCCTCGTACACTGATCACACTTTTTAAACCCGCTGACAGCCATCGGGGGAAAAAGGGCCCCTGCGAGGTCAAAAGACTGGGCTGCCAGAGAAAAAGAAAAAAGTGGCGGGAACACCAGTCACGAAGGACAAAAACCAAAAAATAGTGAACGGACTCAACACCGGAGTATCGAGGCCGGGCGGGAAAAGGACACGGCGTCGAACTGAGAAAACAGAACGAAAAAATCAAGTTTTTCAGCGGTGATCACAAACTACGTCTGTAGGGCTCCGCGGAAAAAAGAAGACTGAGCAAGATGGCACCCTTGGGCAGGAAGGGGACCGCGCATGCGCGCTGCAATTCCCAAAGGCTTTCTTCGAAAGCTGGGGAAATTGCTCCGCGAGGGCTCCGTCGGCGCCGACGTCACCCATCAGTGAGGACTGGCTTCCTGCTTGGTCCTGGAGAATGAGACATCACACAATCTCCAAGATTTGAGATTTCTGGTGCTGAAAAAAGTACATCCACACTGGCGTGGTAAGGACTTGAACAAAACACTTCTGAGAATCAAACAGAGATTGATTCATGGGATGGCAGTTTTTCTGTGAAATCAGCGCCTTATCATTCCCTGTGTAGTCTGCATCCACATTATCTTCTGTGTCTCCTTATACTCTCTCTTTTTTACAGTCATGGTGTATCATTTTATAACCTGATACAATCCTTTATTCCCTCATACTTGATGCCTAAATATTTTTTTACTTATTTATTTATTGAACATACACTTTTTATGCATGCTTCTTACTGCTCAATTTTAGAGAGGTTTGGTACTGTCTGTTTTCATATTATTTATTTATATTTTTTAATCTGTTTTTATCTCACTTTTTTTTGATATACATCAATTTGTTTTTATCTCAAAGTCACATAGTGATATTAGGTTTTCCATTTGCTATAACAAAGTAATGAGAGACTGAACATCATTCATTGTTTTTTAATCCAGTTTTATACAATTAATTGGTTGGGTCAGCCCACACAACAACTTTTTGAGTGGCATATTGGTTTTATTATTTTATTCATGGGTACCCCAGTGTTTGTTTCAATTTTCATCTTTTTTAATGTTTTACTATATATGCACAGATTCAATAAAATATTGCTGTGCGAGAGACCACGTCCGGTGCCCCGTCGAAATAGAGCCGTTTAAACTCCGTGCCGTGAATATTTGCTCTCCCTGCCTGACACAGAGCACTTTTTGGAGCTGCGGGAGGTAGCGGAAGGCGGCGGGCGGCATGGCAGTGGCGCTGCGAATGGCCCGCCGAGACAGAGAGCGTGTGGGAACCGGCAGCAAGATGGCGGAGGCTGCAGGATCCACGGGCTCGCCGACTTCTATTGCACTTATTGAAGAAGTCTCTGCGGCAGTAGCAACGGCTCTGTCCTCGCAGTTTGCAGGGCTGCATGAAAAGATTGATGGGCTACAATCCTCGCTTGGGGGCCTGGGGAGCAGGCTCCAAGAAGCGGAAGGCCATCTCTGACGTGCGGAGGACAGTGTGGAGGCGCTGATCGGAGCGGTGGCGGGCTTGAAATCGCAAGTACTTTTGCAAACCTCAAAAATTGATGACCTTGAGAACCGTTCATGCAGGAATAACCTGCGGATCATGGGCATTTCAGAGGCGGTAGGAGACGGAAATTTGAAAGAGCATCTGGAGTCTCTGATACCTCAACTGCTGGTGAACACGGAGATGGGGGGCAAGATCTTTAATGAGTGCGCACATCGTGTGGGCTCCAAGCAGGACCGAGATCACCGCCCAAGAGTAGTGCTGGTAAAATTCTTACAATTTCCCCAGAAGGAGGCGATTCTACGGGCAGCCCGGAAAAAGGGGGCATTGTGCATGACAATAACAAGATTCACTTTGCCCAAGATTATTCTATAACGCTGAGTCAGAAGGGCAGAGCGTATGCCCCCCTCTGTGAGCAACTGATAAGAGCTGGGATCAAGTTCTCCGTTCAGTATCCAGCCCGGCTCCACGTGCTGCACGAGGGCACCCATCGAACATTTGAGTCTGCGGAGGAGGCCGGTCCCTATATTACAAAGCTCGTCGGACGGGAGACGACTGCCCCACCTTCATCCTCTACAGCCAGCTGACCATATTACTTTTGTACTGTTTCTGGTGTATTTTCTGTTTACTGATATGAATCTCCCCGACTGGGGGAGAGTTTACCCTCTCGGTGGAGGTGGGGGGCTGGCCGGCATATTTGCCTGGCATTCGGGCAGGGGAGGGGGGGTTCACAATGGATGGCACTGGTCCTAAGATAGGGGGGGCTAGCCGAGCTTCGTCTACCGCTCCTTGCTGTAGTTAGGTACTCCCTGGGGGTTTATGTAGGATGGTTCTCCCTCCTTCGCCCGGATGAAGGGGGGGGGGGGCTGGATTGTCCTCCCCGACTGGCCCTGAAAAGTGGAGGGGTTGAGGAGTTGCCCTGGGGAGGGGAGGGCTCCCAGGCTTTCACCCGACTGGGTGAATAGAGTAGTTACTCACCTGTAACAGGTGTTCTCCAGGAGCAGCAGAAATCAGTCCTCACTTATGGGTGTCATCGACGCCGATGAAGCCCCAGCGGAGCATTTCCCCAGCTTTCCATGAAAGCCTTTGGGAATGCTGGCACGAATGCGCGGTTCCCTTCCTGCCTAAAGGTGCCATCTTACCTCAGTCAAATGACATAGCTAAGAACAGCACACAAAAATTGAAAAATGAACTATGTACAACTGCAACTCCAAGGGGAGGAGGGAAGGTAGTGAGGACTGATTCCTGCTGCTCCTGGAGAACACCTGTTACAGGTGAGTAACTACTCTTTCTCCAGGACCAAGCAGGAAGTCAGTCCTCACTTATGGGTGACTCCCCAGCTCTGGGCTACCAGGAACCCAGGCTGAACAAGAGAACTCCCTCTAGTCTCAGCAACACAGAAAAGGCTTTTCAAGAACACAACCTCCACAGGTAGCCCAACCAGAGGGCAGGAGGGCAGGAGTTGCCTAGACCTCAAACAGATTCCTGAGTACTGCTTGGCCAAAAGCACTGTCCCTACGGGACTCCCTCTCCAAACAGTAGTGGGCTGCAAAAGTCTGGCTTGAAGACCAAGTAGCAGCCCTGCAGATGTCTTGCAATGGAACAGAGCGGAGATGAGCCACTGATGCAGCCATTGCCCTCACACGGTGGGCCGTGACCCTACCCTGCAAAGGAAGGTCAGCCGCCTTGTAAGCCCCGGTGATACAGTCAGCCACCCAGATGGACAAGGTACGCCTGGACACAGGCCTCCCCAAGTTATTGGGGTCAAAAGACAGGAAGAGCTGAGAAGCCTTCCTGTGACCTTGCGTACGTTCAAGGTAGAAGGATAAGGCCCTCCTACAGTCCAAGGTATAGAGAACTGTTTCAGCCTGACTTGCATGAGGCCTAGGGAAGAAAGTAGGAAGAACCACCTCCTGGTTGAGGTGGAAAGAGGAGACAACCTTAGGAAGGAACTTAGGGTGAGTCCTGAAGACTACCCTGTTTTTATAGAACCTGGTGTAAGGTCTATCACAGACCAAGGCCTGAAGCTCACTCACTCTCCTAGCCGAAGTAAGGGCGATCAGAAAGAGAGTCTTCCATGAGAGGAAGTGTAAAGGGCAAGTAGCCATAGGCTCAAAAGGTGGTCGAGTCAGCTGCTGCAAGACCACATTCAGCTCCCACTCAGGAGCAGGAGGACGTATGGGAGGTTTGAGCAGTAACAAACCTCTGAGAAACCTGGACACCAAAGGGTGCACAGACAAGGAATGGCCCTCTACTAAGGAGTGGTGAGCTGCCAAAGCAGAGAGGTGGACCCGAACAGAGTTGGACTTGAGACCTTGATTGGACAAGTGCAGCAGGTACTGAAGCACTACAGACACAGCACAGGAGAAAGGATCCTCTGCACGTAACTGACACCACACAGAAAACCTCTTCCACTTGAGAGCATAGGCTTTCCTTGTGGACTGTTTCCTAGAAGCTAGGAGAACCTCCTCAACTTCTTTAGGCAGGCCCCAAGGAGCCAACACTACCCTTGCAGCCTCCATGCCATCAGATGGAGGGATTTGAGATTGGGATGCAGTAGAGAGCCCTAATTCTGAGAGAGAAGGTCGGGCTGCAATCCCAGAGGCAGAGGGAGATCCACCGCCAGTTGAAGCAGGAGGGGGAACCAAGGCTGCCTGGGCCACCTGGGAGCCATCAGGAGGACTGAGGCCCTGTCTTGGAGAATTTTGAACAGTGTCCGGGCCACCAGGGGGGTGGGAGGAAACGCATAGTGTAGGCCCTGAGTACAGGGAATCAGAAAAGCATCTGCTGCTACCCTCAGAGGATGCGGTTGCCTGGAGCAGAACCGTGGCAGCTGGTTGTTTAGAGGGCTGGCAAACAGGTCTATGGAGGGAAGACCCTACTCCAAGAAAATCTTTTGAACCACTAAAGGATGTAGCTGCCACTCGTGTGGTTGCAGAATCCTGCTCAATTTGTCGGCCAGGAAATTCTCCTGGCCTGGAAGGCAGACTGCCTTGAGGAGCATGTTGTGTCTCAGGACAAAGGAACAGAGGACTTGTGCTTCCTGACAAAGGGGTTGGGAACCAGTCCCTCCTTGCTTGTTCACATAGAACATGGCTACCTGGTTGTCTGTTTGGATCAAGACAGACTGATGGGCCAGGGAAGCAGTAAAGGCTTTGAGGGCCAAGCGGATAGCTCTGAGCTCTAGGAGACTGATCTGCTGGGACGCCTCCCAAGGAGACCACAGACCCTGGGTGCACTTGTCTAGGCAGTGTGCTCCCCAACCCAACAGAGAGGCATCGGTGGTCAGCACCACTGTATGAGGAGGTATCTGAAAGGGCACCCCCACCAGCAGATTGGGGGGGTGTAACCACCAGTTGAGGGAGGTCAGAAAATGGTGGGACACTCTGATCCTGTCTCTGAGGCTGCCTGAGGCCTGTGACCACTGAGTCCCAAGGCACCACTGGGCAGGCCTCATATTGAGTCTGGCATTGGGGGTCACCTGAACTGTGGACGCCATGTGGCCTAGAAGCCTGAGACAGAATCTGGCGGAGACCAGGAACCTGTGCAGAAACTTGCTTGCAAGGTCCATGAGCCTTTGTGCTTGGTCCACTGGTAAGAATGCTCTTGCCAGCTGAGAATCTAACCTTGCCCCTATGAATTCCAAGTTCTGGGAGGGGAGCAAAGTGGACTTTGTGAAGTTGATGACAAAGCCCACCTTTTGGAGCAGGTCTATGGTTCTGTTGGTGGCCTGCTGGACCTCGAGAGACGTCTGGCCTCTGATGAGCCAGTCGTCCAGGTAGGGAAAGACAAAGATGCCCTGATTTCTCAGGTAGGCTGCTACCACTGCCAGGCACTTGGTGAAGACTCTGGGAGCGGAAGTCAGCCCAAAAGGCAGTACCCTGTACTGATAGTGGTTTCCTCCCACAATGAACCTGAGGTACTTTCTGTGGTCTGGATGAATGAGGATGTGAGTGTAAGCATCTTTTAGATCTAAAGAGCATAGCCAATCTCCCTGCTGGAGGTAGGGCAGAAGAGTTCCAAGAGTAACCATCTTGAACTTTTTTCTCACAAGAAACTTGTTTAGGTTTCGGAGATCCAAAATGGGTCGAAGACCACCGGTTCTCTTTGGCACCAGGAAATACCTGGAGTAAAAACCGTGACCTTGGAAGTGGGGAGGCACAGGCTCCACCGCCTTGTCCAGCAACAGACCTCTGAGCTCCTGGAGGAGAAGGGCTGTATGCAGGGGAGGCCTGGAAGGCTCCCCTGGAAAGTGTGGCAGAGGTAGTTGGTGAAAATGCAGGGCATAGCCTCGATGGACTATGTCCAGCACCCAACTGTCCTGAGTTATCAGGGGCCACTGGTGGGCGAACAAGGCTAGGCGGCCTCCTGTGCAGGGCTGGGTCTGCAAGGGAGGTTTGGCTGTACTCAAGGAGTCAAAAACCCCCACCCTGCGGAGTGGGAGCAGGGGCCGGAGGCTTGGGGGCAGTCTGCCTACGGGGCCCATTACCCCGGCCCTTGGCTTGCTGACCCTGTGGGGCAGGCTGGGCAGCCTGATAATGTGGGTACTGTTTGTAGGCAGTGCCCTTCCTCGGGTAAAAGGGCTTTTTACCCGGGCCCTTCTTTTTATGTGAAGGGGCAGAGGTCTTCCTGGACAGCCTTGTCCTGGTGAGGTGCTCAGTCTCGAGCTATGCGGCCTTCTCGGCCACAGGCTTGCCAAAAAGGTTTTCACCTCGGCAAGGGACATCGACCAACTTGTCCTGAACCCATGGCTCGAGGTCCGATGACTGCAGCCACGCCTGGCGTCGAGCCGCGATGCCGGCAGCCGCTACTCAGGCCGAAGCCTCGAAGCCATCGTAGGCGGCGCGGGACATGAACTTAGAGCATTCCCGTATCCTCGAAGACAAGGACTTAAAACTCTGCAAGGGTTCCCCGGAGAGACCAGCAGAGAACCCGGCCAACTCCTTGGCCAGGTCTCGTAAATACATGCCCATGTACAGCTGGTAAGTCTGGACACGGCAAGCAAGCATGGAGCCCTGAAAACACTTTCTGCCGACTCCATCAAGGCTGCGGGCTTCCCTACCGGGAGGCACCGCAGAGTGCATCTTCTGACTTTTCAGACGATGCATGACCGATTCTACAACCATAGAATGGTGCGGCAGCTGTGCTTTCTGGAAGCCAGGACTATTGCGGAGTCGATAAATGGAATCGACTCGCTTGCTCAAAACCAGCGCCGAGGCTGGTGCCTCCCACATCCGGAAGAGGAACCGCTCCAGCATCGGAGGAACCGGGACAGTAAAGGCCTCCTTCGGAGGAGAGTCGTACTGCAGAGCATCGAGCTCCTCGGCTCTTCCTCGGGGTCAGCTGGGATAGCCAGGGCAGCGGCCATATCCCGGATAAACTCCGAGAACCTAGTATCCTCCAGAGGGGATCTACTCCGGGGTTCAGACTCAGGTAAGTCTGAAGGGACACACCGAGTCTTAAAGGTGTCAGGAGACTCCTCATCTTCGGTTTCCCATGCAGACTCATCCGAAGTCGAGTCGGGGTCCGATGCCGCGGGGCCCCTGGGCACCTGCCCCGACGCCGGAGGCACCGGCGTCGAGACCCTCGGTCCCGAACGGGAGGTCGAGGGAGACCTCGACCGAGGACGACCTCGAGCTGCAAGGGACTCGAGTATCGGCTCGGTCTCCAGGTTCGACTTGGAAGTCGATGTCCCGGTGGTCGGGGCAGATGCGCCAGACAGGCTGGCCATTAATGCCCGCTGCTGACCCATGAAGGCAGACATTCTGCTCTCCAAGGCTGTCAACCTGAGACTCAGCTCGGGTGATGCAGCAGCCCCCGACTCTGTCGGTACTCGGGGAGGCGAGTCCTCGAGGACAACAGGACTAACGTGTCCAGCAGACTCCGGTTCTATTCGAGGAACTTTGGTCGGCTTCTCCTGGTCCACGGGCCTGGGACGACGGTCGGGGGTCTTAGACCTGGACCTCGAGGGTCCAGGGACCTCCACCGACGCCGCCCTCGCGAGCCGCTTCTTCCTCTTACGTTCCCTCTCGGGGGACCCCCTGTCCGAGGAGCTCAGAAGCCTCTCGGGATCGGAATCCCGATGTGTTGAAGCCTCAGACGAGGTCCGGGCATGAGCAGAGGCCGAGTCGGAGAAAAGCCTTTCAACTTTGCTGCTGACGACTTCGGAGGGCCTTGGAAGACATTTTTCCACATGGCCCGCACGTTTTAGAATCGTGGTCTGGGCCCATGCACCGAAGGCAGCAGTCGTGTGTGTTGGTGAGAGCTGGAAGACATGGGGGAAAAGAGAGTCCCCGCGAGGTCAAAAGACCGGCCTTCCAGGGAAAAAGAAAAAAGTTTAGGCGCGAACGCCTAGCCACTAAGGGCAAAAACCGAACAATAAAAAGGGGGTTCGATACCGGTGTACCCATCCCGGCGGGAGGGGAACCGACGTCGAATCCGAAGAAAAGAAGCGAAACAACGCTAGAAAAAAATCTACTTTTAACCGGGAAAACAGGACACACGTCCGATGGGCTTCACAGGAAAAAAGAGACTGAGGTAAGATGGCACCTTTAGGCGGGAAGGGAACCGCGCATGCGTGCCAGCATTCCCAAAGGCTTTCATGGAAAGCTGTGGAAATGCTCTGCTGGGGTTTCATCGGCGTCGATGACACCCATAAGTGAGGACTGACTTCCTGCTTGGTCCTGGAGAACATGGCTAGACGCGCTTCCCCCATAAGTGGGGGGAGGGGGGGTCCTGCAGTTCTTGCGGTTATGGTGTTTGGCCTCTTTGGGATTTTATTTTTTTTTTTGGTGGTAGACCTGGGTGGGGGGCAGCTGAGTTCCCCTGGAGGGAGTAGATATGCTGATAGGTGGGGGCACTGGTCGCATCAAGCGGGTCTCAGATGGGTCTTACTAGGAAGCGTTGAAGAGGGTAAGATCCTTCAAAGATGGAATGGGGAGGGGGAGGGGGAGGATGCGTTGGGGGGCTATTGGGGGGAAGAAGACGGGGGGTAGGAGATTTGTGGGTTTAAGGGGGAGGGGGGGGAAGATCGGATATGGTTCGGGTTAGCTGGTATAGGTCTAGGGTTCAGGGACTTGAGGGAGGGGGAGGGGGAAGGAAGGGGGCTAGGAGGGGGGGGATTAGGGAATAGCCATGATTTGACAGGGGGCATGGAGAGTGGAAGCACCTTAGAATTCCAGGGTGGATCTCAGGCTGGGGGGATCGACCCTTATCTGAGTTGGATGATCTTATGGTTTGATATGAATTTATACCCTATATCCTGAAGATTGTATCTTGGAATGTCTGTGGAGTGGGTAAACCCATCAAGAGATATAAAGTGTTGCAAGCATTGGCCTGTCTAAACTGTGATATTGCTATGTTGCAAGAAACTCACCAGTCAGCGGAAGGTAGTGGGTGGGGCAGGTGTGGGGTGCTCCTGCTAAAGGGAAAAAGGGTGGAGTGGACATCTTGATCAACAAGCGGATTCGGTTTGATCCAGAGAACAATTATGTGGACCCGGATGGTAGATACATATTGTTGTTTGGAAGGCTGGAGGGGAGACCCATTGTTCTAGGCAATTTGTATAGCCTGAATGTATTGGACAGAGTGTTGTATGCCCGGCTTGCCTCTAGAGTTGAGCCTGATGTTCCTTTGATACTAGCTGGGGATTTTAATGGGGTATTAGACACTGAAATGGATACTATGGGAAGCGGAGGGGAGAGAGTTCGGGCTCTGACTACTAAGGCATTGCAGGCATTGCGGAACAGGTTAGGAACGATAGATCCCTGGCGTCTGCTACACACTCTGGAGAGGGATTTTACCCATCAATCAAGGGCACATGGCTCTAGTGCTAGACTTGATTATATTTTAGTCTCGGAAAGGCTTTTTGCTCTCGTGGGGGATGCGCAAATTGGCCCTATGGAGATATCTGACCATGCGCCGGTTTGGGTAAATTTGACCTGGGGTGCCTCGGCCACCCAGGCCAAAATTTGGCGATTCCCCATGGGGATATACAGAGATGCTGACTTTCATATCTATCTCAAAAACTGCTGGCAAGATTTTATGACTCATCACGAGCGGCATAAAGAGGATACGGAATTGCTATGGGAAACGGCGAAAGTGGTTTTGCACGGGGATATTATTGCGTATGTAGCGAGAAAGCAAAAATTAGTGGCGGCACGGATTGTCCAGTTGGAAAAGCAAACAGTGAAAGATAGGCGGCAGTGTGCGCGTGATCCCACTACGGCAAATAGGAGGCGGTTATGGGAGACCCAGTCGTCTCTCAATGAATTGCTTCATCAGAGAGCCAAAAAATCTTTCATGTATTACCGGTATCAATTATATTGCTTTGGGGATAAATCTGGGAGGCTCTTAGCGCGCTGCCTCCAGGGTAGCAGGGGGGCTCGGTCGATCGCGGCGTTGCGGGACGACCAAGGGCAGCTGCATAAGGATAGCTCAGCGATAGCCCAGGTTTTTCGAGCCTACTTCTAAAAGCTGTATGCGGGGCAGGAAGGGTCTTGGGCGGCCATGGTGAACTATCTTCGTGAAACGCGACTGCCTAAGTTGACGGCGGACCAACAGGCACAGCTGGATGAGCCGGTCACGGTTGAGGAGGTGTATAGGGTTGTTCAAAAGGCCAGCTGTTGTCGAGCACCTGGCCCAGACGGTTTTGGGGCAGAATTTTATAAACTGCTAGGGGACCAGGTGCCCCCTACCTTAGTAGCGATGTACCATCAACGAATAAGACAGGGACGATTTGGCTGGGGGATGAATCACGCACATATCACTCTGATACCTAAGCCAGGGAAGGACCCCACGTGGGCCGCCTCTTATAGGCCCATCTCTATTTTAAATTTTGATTTGAAGGTATTGGCCAAAGTTTTGTCGGATCGTTTGGCGCCACTGTTGGGGGATCTGGTTCATGAATCGCAGGTGGGTTTTGTGAGAGAGCGGTATGCGTTGCAGAATTTGCGACGAATCTTGTCATCGCTTGAGTGGGTTCGGGAGCGGGATCTGCAGTCCTTGCTAATTAGCTTTGACGCAGAAAAAGCATTTGATCGGGTCAATTGGGACTATTTGAAATTTCTTTTGTCTCATTATGGCATTGGAGACTCTTTTTGTAAGATGGTGGAACTCCTTTATGCGGGCCCCACGGATGGAATACTCTGCAATGGAGTGCTGTCGGACACCTTTAACTTAGCAAGAGGTACACATCAGGGCTGTCCACTGTCCCCTTTGCTTTTTGTGTTAACCTTGGACCCTTTGCTTCGGAGAGTGGAGACTTCTACGAGTATCTGCGGAGTGAGTCTTGGGTCATGTGGGTTTAAGATAGCGGCTTTCGCGGATGATTTGTTGGTGCATTTGCTGTCTCCCCGACAGTCCCTGCCTCGCCTGCTTGATGAACTGACTTTGTTTGGTAGCTTTGTGGGACTACGTATTAACATGGATAAGTCCGAGGCTATGGATGTGGCGAGTACACTTCAGGGAAGCTGGCAAGGGAGTTTTCCGCTTCGCTGGGCAGGTGACTCTTTTGTCTATTTAGGTATCTTGCTGACTAGGGAGCCGGCGGCATTGTATAGGAAAAATTTGGACCGTGTCTTCTCTAAACTCCGGGTGCAATTGCAGGCTTGAGCTCCCCTCCCACTGTCTCTCTTGGGTAGAGTGGCGGCTTTAGGGATGGTTATCTTCCCGCAATTGCTCTATTGGGTGCAGATCTTGCCAGTTTGGCTACTGCGCTGTGACTTGCTGCGTATAGAGCGGGAGATTCGAAGGTTTCTTTGGCGAGGGGCGAAAGCACCTATACCGCTTAAACGGCTCAGAGGGGGTGGAAATCGGGAGGGATAGGAATCCCGGATTTGGGGAAATATGCCTTGGCCTGTCAATCCCGGCATCTTGGGGACTGGCTAGGAGGAACGGATGTTTATACCCCTAGGACCTTTGAGGAGGCCTTTGTCGCACCGCATGCTTTAGCTGTGGTCCTGCATCTGGACCGAACTTCTTTGCCAAGCCGCACGGTGAGTAGCGTTTTGGTGCTCCCAATGCGACGTATATGGCAGCAATTGAATAAATATTAGGGTAGCTCTCCTGCGGTTTTGAGCTGGCTGCCCCTCCAGGGGAATGTCTGCTTTACCCCGGGATCGGATTCAGCTCCCTTCCGGCGATGGGAACGGCAGGGGATACAGAGCTTGGGACACATAGTTAACCAGGAGGGGGGATGTAAGGCTTTTGATGTGCTATGTAGGGAGTATGATTTGGTCCCAGGGACGTCCTCTTTTGCATATATGCAGATCTCTCATTATGTTGATACCTTACCGCGGCAAGAATTAAAAGTGGAACATTCTGCACGGATCTTGGAATTTTTTGCCTTGGGGCAGGGGGCACCACCGACTATAGCTGAGCTGAAGAGGCGACTGGATCAGTGTGGCCCTCCCCCGGATTACTCAGCAGAGGATACCTTGTGGGCGAGGGAGTTGGGTTGTGCGTTGGCCCCGGGTTCGGTGAGTGGTGCACTGAGCCGGATTGTACGCTTGGTGGAAGGGGCTAGATGGCGGGAGGTACAGTTGAAGTGTATTCTTCAAGCTCATTTCTCCCCGAGACGAGTGCTGCGAAGTCACCTTACGGACTACGGGGGGTGTCCCAAGTGTTCCTGTGCTTTGGCGGATTTGGGTCATATGTGGTGGGTGTGCGTGCATATTCGCTGTTATTAGAAGCGTATTGAGGCCTATTTGAGCGGTTTGTTGTGGCAGCCGGTCTGCTAGACGGGCCCATTGGTTGTGTTGGATCAATTGGGACCACTCCATCCGAAAGGGAAATGGGAGAGAATCTGCCTGGTGGGGAAGGGCCCTATACTCCACCGGTGGAGGGACTCGGCCGCTCCTTCCTCCTGAGAGTGGCGTAACAGTCTACATCAGCTTATGCTCCTAGAACGAAGGACGGCGAGAGGGCATGTTCAGCGATGGGGCTTCTTTCTTTTGATCTGGATGCTTTATATTCGGAACTTAGGACCTAAGTCTAGAAGTGAGGTGCTGAATGTGGGCTAGGCTGTGGTGTTTACTGTTCAAGGGGGCCCATAGGGGATTATAGGGTTGATTACGTTGTGATCTTGGGGGATGGTTGCTTCCTGGGGGACAGGTATCTTGGTTGTGGCTAGGGGTGGGAGAGGGAAGGGTGGGAGGGTATCTGTGCCTTTGACTTGTCATGGTGCAAGGCAGTTGGTGCCTATGGAAGTAGATGAAAACACACAGGGCAGTTTTAAAACCGGCAGCGCAAAACACATGGCTAGAGGTTGCTATGAGCAACCAAGCAAAACAAGAGCATAGGCTGTAGGTAAACGCCCAGATAGAGAATTACGTCATAGCTCATCAGGGAAGCAGACACAGCTGCAGCAGTTTGAGCTAACAGGAGTCTCAAAGAATGACGCACTTAAAAAGTCAGTCTTGAGCAAAGCAAGGAGGAATCGAGAAGGGAATCGAGAGAGGAGCAGTCTCAGTCTCAGAGGCAGACATACACGCAAGGGAAACAGAGACGGGAGCAGGGAGTCAGACTCATTCTCTGATGCCAAGGGAGAAAGAGACCCTGAGAGGATTCACAGGAGAGGAAAGAGCAGAGCTCAAGAGAGCCAGGAGTCATACCTGAAAGCTTCTGACGTGGATTCCATCTGTACCTCAGAGGGGTTTGCCCAGGAGGAATTCTCAGAGGTTAGTGCTGGAAAGTTGGGCTGCACTAAGCCAACGTCCGGTTGGGGACAGAGAGAGATTCCAAGCTGCAAACCACGAGGAGCTGGGAGAGGAAATACCCACGAGAGCAGGTACCTGCGGAGCAAAAGCTATTATCCAGAAGTGAGTTCCTACCCGAGAGAAAGACGTCCCTTGAGGGGAAGTGAAAGGGAGAAAACTTTCAACTTCCCGGTTGCAAAACAGAGAGTAAGATCAGCCGGAAGAAAGGCATAGTACCTTGAATAGAGGGGCACTGGATTTTAACTACATTGGTCCTGAAGAATATGGCCCTTTAAGGAGAGAATCCATAGTGCACGGTAACCAGCCTTTCTGCAGGGGGAGAGGGGAGAGAAGCTCTAGCCAAGAAGAGAGGGAACTTTTAAACACTGATACACATTACAGCCCTGACAAATATAATCCCCAAGAAGCACACGAGGACATGGAATGTGACTTCTGTGAAGAGAGCTCAGATATTTGTAAAATGGACTGTACAATGGTGTTTTCAGACAGCGTGACCTCTTTTTGTTAAAGCCTGAGTAAAACCCTGCCTAAGAGAAATCTGTGGAGGAACACAGATTTCATTGGAAAGCATTTGTAAGAGAAAAAGCCTGTTTTCCCTTTTTGGTTTGTTTAAAGCTGACAAGAAGCATTTGTGTTGTAATTTGTAGTTCCCTCTTGTGTTGTACCAGTATCATGGTTTAATTTCTTTTGACCCTTGTTGCAAGAATTCTCCCGGGAAGGGAAATAAATACCTCTTTAAGCATAGCTACTCGACCACAGCTACCTTCTTATTAGAATAGCTATTGGGACTCAAAATCCCAGGGGGCACTACTCCGCCCTTGCTACATAAGAGGATCCTCACTGAAGCCCCAGGCCTTCCGCCTCCGGGGTAGTAGGTGACAGACTTTTATATACTGTGCAATTATTGTTATTTTGTGTTGTTGTATTGCCCCAGGGTGGTGTTGTATGTATGCAAAAAGAGACAAACAATGGTTGCTTTATTGTTCTTTGTTATATGGCGTTAACTCAATAAACAGATCTTCGAAAAAAAAACCATTGCTGTGCATTATTTTTTTTATTGCAAAGGCGCTCCACCCTCAGTTAGTTGGTTGATGCAATGGCATTTTTTTTTTTTATATATATATTTTGTTTCATTTGCTACTTTCTTAATTCAATCTCTCCATGAGGTCTTCCTACTCATACCTGTTAGACAATATGTACCATGAGTTTGTACCACCTCCGTACCCCTAAACAAGACGTATACTATCAGTGAAGTCCTAATGACTACCGAAACTAGCTTTTCCAATCATCTACTAAGTTTGTAAGGGGATATATGGATTGGATACATTGGTTTCACTTTTATATTAATGGATTACACTAATGTTTATCGGTTGACTACCCATATTTGATTATGTCATGTTTCGATCAAGATCGCTATAATAATTACACTATATGAGGCTCATATTGATTGTTTGATATTGTTTTTTTTTATCAGTTTGCTTTTGGTATATTAAAACTTGGTGCATATCAGCCTATAATAATTGTATCCCAACCACTATATGTCCTCATGTTCTATATAGGAGGATCTTTATCTTTCCAATATATCTATTTTCTATGGATGAGGTGGTCTCTGGTTTTAGAAAACAGCACAGCTACATCTTGTGATTATTACCCACACGCTACACCATGATGTCATACAACTTTGTTTGAAATTGGCGCCACAACGGATTGGCAGTCCTTTCATGTTGAGAGACTGAGTATCCATGGGTAAGCTGAATGTCGGCATACACAAGGAAAGACTCATTTTTTATTTATTATTATTGCTCTGATGGACTATTTTGTGAATATCGTCAAATTTACCTCTGTGAGATTTTTATAATACATTGGCTATTGTCATCATCTTCTGTATGAAATATATCCCAAATATATGGGTTATTTTTACCATCTCGGGTTCTCAGGATGGCTTCTTGTATGTACATTATACCTTGCCAGTCTCCTATGTTTAAAGGTATTGTACTTACCTTACTTTTAGGTGCTTTCACCCAATTTGATGTTTTGTGATATTCTCTACTGGTGAGTAATCTCTAGTTCTTGTCCGCAGAGGAATCATTTTAGTTTTGACTGTTGTTTATTTGATACTTTATGATGTGATTCACATTTATATTCTGATGAATTAATAATTATTATGTATCATCACTAAAATATAGACAAAGATTTTCTGCCTTACTCACAGCTCTGGACGCATATTTTAAGTTTCTCTGTTTGCTTGTCCACAATGATACATCTTCCCATCCTCAATAAGTAATATCATTTTTAAAGGTGCCTTTTTATATATATTGTGGTGAAGAGCGCCCTCCTGAGGAAATGGAGACTGAAGGAAATCCTGGAAAGCAGCAGGATTTACACAGAATTTTCAATCCTAGAAGAAAAAAAACCCTCTTCTGTTGAGCTGAGAATGGAGACCAGCCCAGGGGAGGAGTTGAGCAATGCTGATTGGGCACACCCAGGGGTTGGACGGGGTGTGGCTGGAAAAGAATCCCTTTTTGAAGTGATGAATGACACTGCTAAAGAGAAACAGAAAAAGAAAAGCCATGAGCAGATGACCTGTGAGCAGAGGGCCTGTGAACAGACGAGCTGTGAGAGGACGTTTGGGACGTCAGATGAGACCGAGTCAAGCAGCGAGTGCAAGACCAGGAAGCAGTTTGGATGCACGTCTGAGCCTGGTAGCAACAGAGGACCTGCAAGGACTGAACAGGTGCTGTGAAAGGAAGTCCTGTGAGAAGTGGACGGAGCCCTGGTTTAGAGTCCTGGGAAAAGGCAGAGCCCTCAAATAGAAAGCCTCCAAGGCAGACACCTGCAAAAGGTAACTCATTCTATGGGATACAATTTGGACCAGAGAGACCCAGAAGCACTCACAGCTGGAAAGCTTTTGAGCTACCTAAGAGGAGAGGAGCTTGGCAGAGAGAAAGCAGTTCCAATAGGAGTCATGATAGAGAAGGTAAAATTCAATCTCCTATGTTTGGGGCTTTGTTAAAGGATCCCAATTGTTACCCTGATTTATTTAAGCCAAGAGCTGAAGGGGGAAGCATTACTGACCGGGAGAGAAACCCAGTATTTGCTGACAACTGCTTGTCAGGAAATGAACAGGCTGAATTGCTCCTCCAGGAGTTTAAACAGTTCTTAGAGTTGAAAGCAAGCAGACAGCCAAAGCTGAATGAGGACACTAGTTCTGTGCAGTCAGAAGATTTAATGCAGATAGATTATGCCTTACCTTCTACAAACTCTGACAATTGTAGCATGGACTGTTCAATATGCTGTAAGGAAATAACAGTATAAAGAAGCTTGATATACCTTGTATGGAAAGAATACAACGTCGTAGTTTCTGCTGCCGTGCTTGGAAACTTGATTGTTTGCACCTGAGTTTGAGCTCACACTGTGAAAGGAACAGTGACTGTTATGAGGCTGCAATGTATGTGAGTCACCTCTTGAGGCAGAGCTGAGTTAAGCTCCATAAGAAGGAAAGCTGATCCTATTTTTTTTGTTGTCTTATATTCCTGAGTTTCTTCTGTTCCTATTTAAAAGCACCATTTATGTTCATGTATATGAATTTTGATGTGCTGGAGGAATTTCCCCAACACGAATAAATATTCTTGCAAAAGCCTTACCGTCTCTGGCACAACTACATTTATTCCTGAGAGAAGGGAAAACAAACTACATTACCCATCATTCTAAGGGAACAGTTTACCTCCTTTCCTCACGGGACAATAGGCCACTCCTGTCCGTTAGCCCTAGGGCGGGGGCAGGAGCATCGCAAGTGGCTTCGTTTCGAGGATTCTACGCATGCGCTAAAGGTGCCACGCGAAGACCTACAGGAAGGCAACTGCCCAGGAGGAGCCCGGCTGCAGACTATCCGGAAGGGAAGAAGTCACAGCATCGGAGGGCTACTGGCTGCAACGTCGTTGAACTGCCTGAAGCAACACCTAAGCCAGGTAAAAAGTATCCACCCGGGAGAGGTCAGGATACAGGGCAAAGGGGTGATTGCTGGGCCGGGTTGAAAAAGGAAAAAAAAAAGAAAAAAAAAAAAGGTTGTTTTTTTTTGGTGATACCGCACTTGGGTTTTTTGTCTTTGTGTTTGTATTCACAGAGGTTCCAAAGATGTCTCTGGATCCACAGGAAGTGTTTAAGTGGATGGCCACGCAGCTGGAGAGACAGAGAGACTTGACCTTGGAAACCCAAGAAAGAAATGCTGCCAGCCTTCAAGCTCAGCAGAAACCATTATTGGACATGTTACAAGCATGGGTAGCCGAGCAGAAGAAACCATCGGAGATACCAACCGCTCCCCCAGGTTTTTCCGCAGCAGCTGCGCTTAGCTTAAACGCAGGGACTATGTTCAATTTTGGGCAATTGAAGGATACAGATGATGTAGATGATTACATTGAATGTTTTGAGAGAGTGGCACAGTTAAGCGCTTGGCCAAAAGAACATTGGGCCATTCGGTTTGCGGCGTCCCTTACAGGGGAGGCTATGGCCGCATATAGAAGCATGCCACCTGATCTCGCTGGAAATTATGATGAAGTTAAGAGAGCGGTCAGGGAGAGGCTTGGCCTTACACCGTTAGTTTATCACAATCTCCTGCGAGCAGTAAAATTAAAACAGAATGAAACCCCAAAAGCCTTGTGTTATAGGATTCGTATGCTGATAAACAAATGGCTTGATCCAGGGGGTAGATCTAAAGAGTCCATCATAGACAGTCTCATAGTAGAACAGTATTTGAGTGCTGAATCCGCCGAAATACGGACCTTCCTGATCTTGCAGAGCTGTAAAACCCTGCAAGAGGCTATTGACCTCACGGAGCGCTTCTTGGAGGCCAAGTTAATGGCCCATGAAGGCGGCAGGGCTTCTACGGGGACAGCAACACGCGAATCAGAAAGGAGGTGGAGGTTAAGTGATGAGACAGGAAGAATGTGTATGCCAACTATGAAGGGTACAATTTCGCCTAGGAAATGTTTTAAATGTGGGCGAGAGGGTCATGTGCAGAAAAATTGCTGTTTTAAGACTGTTTTAGTAGCAGTAAATGCACAGAAGGCCAGAGAAGGATTTCTCATTGAAGTAGAGGTGCAGGGAATTGCCACCACCGCGTTACTTGACTCCGGCGCGGAGCAGACAATGCTGTCTAAGACGCTGTGGCAGCAAATCGAAGCATCGGGGGTAGCAATTCAGCCTGTGCACAATGTAAGAATCCGCTGTGTTCACGGAGGCACTTCATTATACCCTGTGTACAACCTCCAGGTGAAAGCGCTAGGAGCTATTAGGAAAGTCCCCATTGCTATAGTGCCCCAGCTACCCAACCATATGATTTTAGGAAGGGACTGGCCCCATTTTTATAAGGAGATGAAACAGGGCCTAACCTCTAAGGAAGCCATGGTTGCCACAAGAGCCCAGGTTAAGGACTCAGAAAATGGAGGAGACCCTACAGAGGAAGCTTTAGGAAGTCTTCCCTCACATGAGGATCTAATAGCCGCATCAGGAGGAAAAGTTAAGAAAACAAAACCAGAGAAGCGTAATGAGAGACATGATCGCTCTCGGCACAGGGCAGAAACTCAGGCTGGCCAAGAATTACCCTGGGTGCCAGAAGAATTAGTGGGGAAATTTCCGACATTCCCCCACGAGCAACTAGCGGACCCTGCTCTGAGTCAGGCCTTCAAATGGGCCCAGAGCGATAGGGATACCCTACCCAGATTTTTTTTTGATACTGGAATACTTTACAGAGAGAGCAAGGATCCCTATACTGGCAGTATACGCAAACAGGTGGTGGTGCCTGCAACTTTTAAAAACCTAGTTTTGAGGCTGGCCCACGACCACCCGGTCGGAGGACACAAGGGCATCTGAAGCACTTTAGACCAGATCTTGGCAAGGTTCTATTGGCCGGGTGTTTTTAAGGAAAACCACAAAGTTTTGCGAAGCATGCCCAACATGTCAACGAGTTTCTGCAATCCATCCAAAAGAGATCGCGATGATATCATCCCCGGTTATTACTGAACCAATCCACAGAATGGCTGTGGACATTGTCGGTCCTTTAATCAAAACTCCCCGGGGGTTTCAGTATATTTTAGTGGTCACTGACCAAGCAACAAGGTTTCCTTGGGCCATGCCACTACGCAGTATATCAGCTAAGGTCGTGGCGGCTGAACTTATAAAGCTGTTTTGCGAAGTTGGGTTCCCTCGCGAAGTCCTCACGGATCGAGGAAGCAACTTCCTATCTAAATATTTAGCCCAAGTTTGGGAGGCGTTCGACATCCGCCATATTAAGACCTCAGCCTATCATCCACAAACCAATGGTCTTGCAGAAAGACAGAACCAGACTATAAAGAGAATGTTATGCCGCAGTCTGGAAGGAGATATGGCCAATTGGGATACCATGCTCCCGTTTATCCTCTATGCCTGTAGGGAGAGGAAACAGTCATCCCTAGGGACAGCACCATATGAGCTAAGGTACGGTCGATCACCCCGTGGGGTATTGGATATCCTAAAAGAGCAGTGGGTAGAACCCGACATACATGGGGTAGGAGTACCCGAGTTCCTAAAGGACTTAAAAGGTCGCTTACGCCGCACCACACAGGTTGCGGAGGTCAATTTAAGGAGCAATCAGCAAAGGCAGAAGTCCTATTATGACCATAGTACACGGCCGCGCCAGTTGGCCGTGGGAGACAAAGTTATAGTGATGGTGGCAGGGCCAGACCCAAAGTTTGAGAGCCAATGGAAAGGGCCATGTAGGATAGTCCGGCCGGTGGGTCCAGTCTCTTATCTTGTGGAAAATAGGAAAGGACGCCAACAAGTATACCACATCAACCTCTTGAAGCCTTGGCATGATAGGGCAGCCTTAGCTCAGGTAGCCACCATTGTCCCCAGCATAAAGGTTGTGGAAGAGACACAGAACATCTCTGAATCCATGAGTAGAATCACGTGCTGTGCCCCTGGTCAGAAGCCAGCTCGTGATATCTTAAGGGGGGGGGGGATCTGTGGTGAAGAGCACCCTCCTGAGGAAATGGAGACTGAAGGAAATCCTGGAAAGCAGCAGGATTTACACAGGATTTTCAATCCTAGAAGAAAAAAACCCTCTTCTGTTGAGCTGAGAATGGAGACCAGCCCAGTGGAGGAGTTGAGCAATGCTGATTGGGCACACCCAGGGGTTGGACGGGGTGTGGCTGGAAAAGAATCCCTTTTTGAAGTGATGAATGACGCTGCTAAAGAGAAACAGAAAAGAAAAGCCATGAGCAGATGACCTGTGAGCAGAGGGCCTATGAACAGACGAGCTGTGAGAGGATGTTTGGGACGTCAGATGAGACCGAGTCAAGCAGTGAGTGCAAGACCAGGAAGCAGTTTGGATGCACGTCTGAGCCTGGTAGCAACAGAGGACCTGCAAGGACTGAACAGGTGCTGTGAAAGGAAGTCCTGTGAGAAGTGGACGGAGCCCTGGTTTAGAGTCCTGGGAAAAGGCAGAGCCCTCAAATAGAAAGCCTCCAAGGCAGACACCTGCAAAAGGTAACTCATTCTATGGGATACAATTTGGACCAGAGAGACCCAGAAGCACTCACAGCTGGAAAGCTTTTGAGCTACCTAAGAGGAGAGGAGCTTGGCAGAGAGAAAGCAGTTCCAATAGGAGTCATGATAGAGAAGGTAAAATTCAATCTCCTATGTTTGGGGCTTTGTTAAAGGATCCCAATTGTTACCCTGATTTATTTAAGCCAAGAGCTGAAGGGGGAAGCATTACTGACCGGGAGAGAAACCCAGTATTTGCTGACAACTGCTTGTCAGGAAATGAACAGGCTGAATTGCTCCTCCAGGAGTTTAAACAGTTCTTAAGAGTTGAAAGCAAGCAGACAGCCAAAGCTGAATGAGGACACTAGTTCTGTGCAGTCAGAAGATTTAATGCAGATAGATTATGCCTTACCTTCTACAAACTCTGACAATTGTAGCATGGACTGTTCAATATGCTGTAAGGAAATAACAGTATAAAGAAGCTTGATATACCTTGTATGGAAAGAATACAACGTCGTAGTTTCTGCTGCCGTGCTTGGAAACTTGATTGTTTGCACCTGAGTTTGAGCTCACACTGTGAAAGGAACAGTGACTGTTATGAGGCTGCAATGTATGTGAGTCACCTCTTGAGGCAGAGCTGAGTTAAGCTCCATAAGAAGGAAAGCTGATCCTATTTTTTTTGTTGTCTTATATTCCTGAGTTTCTTCTGTTCCTATTTAAAAGCACCATTTATGTTCATGTATTTGAATTTTGATGCGCTGGAGGAATTTCCCCAACACGAATAAATATTCTTGCAAAAGCCTTACCGTCTCTGGCACAACTACATTTATTCCTGAGAGAAGGGAGAACAAACTACATTACCCATTATTCTAAGGGAACAGTTTGCCTCCTTTCCTCACGGGACAATAGGCCACTCCTGTCCGTTAGCCCTAGGGCGGGGGCAGGAGCGTTGCAATATATATATATATATATATATATATATATATATATATATATATATAGTCGCGCCCCCTACTGGCCAGGCAGTAGCCTAGGAGCGGGGGACGGGATCTCTTTAAATGTCCCTTGTTAATTACCTATGTTCCCAACAGGTTGTCTGCTGGGTAATGTAGTCATGTAGTTGTGTAGTTGAAAATAATTCAGGCGAGAGGTTTTCATAGGCACACAGGATTATTTATTTTTATATGCTTCAGCCAAATGAACTTTCTTCCTTGTAGTTCAAAAATATCAAAACATACAGTTGGATACTTGCTCCAGTGAAACCCAAAAGAATAAATGCTTCTGAGGTAAGATTTCCAGAGTGCAAAACAACAGTGTTTCTCCCTGTGAAAATAGTCAGTAATTTCCTTGTGCCAAACAACAGCTTTCAGCTTGGTTTAAACAAAAGCTTTACAACTTCCAAGCCATACAAACATTGGATTCTTTACTGCAAACTGTTTATCTTTTACATACTCTGCTTTTTCTTAGTTGCTGTATTACAGGCTCTGGCTTCCCTTTCAAACAGTCCTTTTGAAACTCCGTGCCAAGCCTCGGAGGTCAGCAACTCATTTGCATACTTTCCCAGCACTGCACTTCTGGTGGCTAAGCTTCTAGGTTTTTCTATTCTCTAAAACCCTTACAGCTTTTTAGTTCTGTGCAAAAACTAGAGAGCAATCCATTTCATTATCTGAGCCCAGCTCCTCTGGCAAACACTCGTCCAAGTCCATGCTCTCAGTCTCAGAGTCAGTTTGTAGCTGATTTAACTCTGACTCAGAAGTAGCAGGCTTCAGCTTTTCTAAAACTTTTTAACACTTTCCTCAATACAGATTCCTCTCTCTACTGAGGGCTATTAGAGGGATTAGGAAGTTTCCTATTTCTCAATATACTCTGGGAGGATTTCAAGGTGCTCACCTTTCTCTGAGGACCAGGCTCTCTCCAGACTTTACTGACGAAGGCTCTGTTTCCATCTGCTCTCCTGAAGACACCTCTCTGCCATTCTCATAGCTTTGCTTCTCCCTCTGGTAAACTCTCCCTCTCAATGGGTTCCTCCTGTATTTCTTACAGGTTTCATGGGTGACCTCTGTACCTCTGAAAGGCACTGCCTCTCTCACAGTTCCTGCTTTCCTGGCAGCCTCTGTTTCACTGGCAAACTCTGCCTTTCTCCAAGAAGTCTCTGCAGACGTCTCTGCCAAAGTTCCTGAGCTCCCCAAACTTTTCAAAGTCTCCGAGCTCCCTGAACTTCCCGAGGTTCTTAAAGTTTCTGAACTCCTCTCTCCTCTTGCTTCCTTAAGCTTAGGTATCTGCCATGTTCCTCTTGTTCTTGCTTCCTCAAGCTTATATCTATGATTTTCCCTTCCGTTTCCCAGCTCCACCCCCTCCTGGTCCTCGTAAGCAGGCCTGGTTACCATGGAGCTAGGGCGTGGCTCTCTATCACTAACTTTATGCAGGGTTTTTTTTTCTAAAGCTGGAGTTTTAACCCCTAAACTCCTGGAGCTGATTCTTTTCTCAGAGGAAAAAACCTGGTTTTTCCCTCTTTGTTTCTGCTCCCCTCCAGCTTCGCCACCACAATATATATATATATATATATATATATATACATACATACATACATACATGTCTTTATGTGATGGGTACTTTTGGTTCTTTCCTTTATTGTTTTATCTTTTAATATTATAGTTTTAGTTGGCTATTTATTAAATATATGGATTGTTTTTAAATTTTTATGTTTTTATAATTTTATAAAATGTATGGATTGTTTTTAAGTTTTTATGTTTTTATTATTATTACTTATTTGTAGAGGTCTTATACCCCTGAAGAAGGCCCCAGGCTGAAACATTGTCTGGTTGATCTCACGTCGCTGAATAAAATTGTCCTTCCACGGCTATTGTATCCTGCCCTTTTTTGGGTGTTTGCTTTTGTTCTCTACATTCCACAGAAACAGCTCTTGCCAAAGTCTTCAGCAACTTGTTCATCGCTAAATCCAAAGTCCTCTATTTGATTCTCATCCTTCTTGAGCCTTCTGCTGACTTTGACACTGTTGATCACCATCTTCTCCTCGATACCTTGTCCTTGCTTGGATTTAGGGGCTCTGTTCTGTCCTAGTTTTCTTCTTATATCTCCGATCGCACTTTTAGTGTATGTTCTGGTGGTTCGTCCTCTACCGCCATCCCACTTTCAGTTGGTGTACCTCAGGGCTCTGTCTTGGCACCTCTCCTTTTCTCTCTCTACACTCTGTCCCTTGGTGCACTTATTTCCTCCCATGGCTTTCAGTACAATCTTTATGTAGATGACTCTCAGATCTACCTTTCTGTGCCTGACATCTCTCCAGGAATCCATGCTCAGATCTCTGCTTGCTTATCTGACATTGCTGCATGGAGGTCTCACCACTGTCTGAAAATGAACATGGCCAAAACTGAGCTCCTTATCTTTCCCCTAAGAACACATCCCCCTTTTCCTCCCTTCTCTAATTCTGTGGATAACACTACACTCCTCCCTGTTTCCTCAGCTCACAACCTTGGGGTCATCTTTGACTCTACAGCATAGTTACTCACCTGTAACAGGCGATCTCCGGAAACAGCAGGAATTTAATCTTCACATATGGGTGACGTTGGTACTGACAAGAGCCTGTGCGTGAATGCTCTCCAGCATTCAAAAGGAAAGCTTTTGGGAACATCCCACTGTGCCTGTGCTGCTGCCTTCCCACCTTTTTGACTCTCCCTCTTCAGCTGAATTTGTAGCTGAGATAAAAGGAGAGAATAGAGAGAGACAACCCCTACAATTCCTAGGGGAGGAGGATGGATTGTGAAGACTAAATTCCTGCTGTTCCTGGAAATCACCACTTACAGGTGAATAACTACGCTATCTCCAGTAACAAGCAGGAATGTAGTCTTCACATTGGGACTCCCTAGCTCCCAGATGCCAGAGAAATAAATCCAGAATTGGTAGATTTGCCTCAGAGCAGGCCTCAAGAGGGCATGGCTCCTTCATGGATGTCTGGTATCAAAAGATTCCATGACAGAAGGTAGGAGTTGCCCTAAGTCTGAAAGAGGAGCGAGAGTACTGCCTGACCAAACATGGCATCCCAATGGGAGTCCTTGTCAAGACAATAATGAGCCACAAAGGTATGTACCGAAGACCATGTGGCTGCTTTGCAAATTTTGTCATTGGCAAAAGAACGTAGGTTTGCCATGGATGCATCCATGGCACAAACGTTATGAGCAGAGACATGATCTTCAAGGAATAGTCCTGCTTTATCATAAGCAAATGAAATGCAATCTGCTATCCATTTAGAAAGGGTATATTTGATACTGGCAACCCCAAGTGACTGGAATCAAAGGAAATGAATAACTGAGAGCCTTTACGGTGCTTAGCAGTCCTTTGAAGATAAAAGACTAAGGCCCGTTTACAGTCAAAGGTATGGAAGGTTGCCTCTGCCCTAGAGGAATGAGGTCTAGGGAAAAAGGAAGGTAAACAGATTGACTGAGATGGAAAGACGACACCACCTTTGGCATGAAATGGGGTTGAGTCCAAAGGACCACCTTATCATGGTGGAACCGGATATAAGGCGGGTCTGCCACCAACGCCTGAAGTTCACTGATGTGACTAGCTGAAGTGAGAGCAACAAGGAAGATGACCTTCCAAGAGAGAAACTTTAGTGATGTTGTGGCTAAAGGTTCAAAAGACAGCTTAAGGAGCTGTCTTAAGATGACATTAAGATCCCATGCCACCGGTGGTGGCCTGATGGGAGGCGTGGTCAATAAGAGCCCTCTTATGAAATGCGTAACGAGTGGTTGTGAGGAGATAGGCTGCCCATTCAAGGTATGGTGAGAAGCAGCAATTGCACTGAAGTGAAGCCTCACTTCACAGAGGAGATACTGAAGATGAGCTTCCACAGGAACTGAGAAGGGATTAAAATCCTTCAGGGAACACCAAGTGAAGAACCTATGCCACTTGAATTCATAAGAACGTCTGGTGGATGGTTTACTTGAGGCTAGCAAGATCTGCTTTACTTCTTGAGGAAGGTTAAGATCTTGCAGCACTACGCTATCAGCAGCCAAGCCATGAGATGAAGAGACTGTGGAGTGGGATGGCATGGTGTCCCTTCCTCCTGTGAGAGGAGATCAGGAGTTGACCCGAGACTCAGGGGACGAGTCTGGGACAGATATAGTAGGAGAGGAAAATATGGTTGACATGGCCAGCGTGGGGCTATGAGGATCATCTGGCCCCTGTCTGCTTGAAGCTTGAAAAGCGTTTTGGGAATCAGGGGTATGGGAGGAAAGGCATACAGGAAATACTGACCCCAATGAAGGTGGAAAGCATCCACCTGTTGGAGGCTGGACATCGGGGTTCTGGTGCAAAAATGAGGTAGTTTAGCATTTTGCGGCGTGGCAAAAAGGTCTATCTCCGGAGTTCCCCACGTCTGAAAGATGTAGGAAATGGTTTCCTGATGGAGGGATCATTCGTGCGGAAGAAGGATCTGACTCAATCTACCTGCTAAGACATTTTGCTGCCCTGGCAGATAAACTGCTTGGAGGTGAATTTGATGAGCAATGGCAAAAAAAACAAAGATGGAGAGTCTCCCTGCAAAGGGCCCAAGAGCCTGTCTCTCTCCCCCCCCCCCCCCCTGCTTGTTCAGGTAGAACATAGCTACCTGATTGTATATCTGGATGAGAACTCTGTGGCCTTGTAATTGTTGTTGAAACATTTTGAGGGCATTGAAGATGGCATGAAGCTCCAGTAAATTTATATAAAGAGCTGTGACTCCTGCTCCCGTCCAGAGGTCCTGAGTGGAGAAAGAGTCCAAGTGGGTACCCCAGCCCAGTATGGAGGCATTCATTATCAGTATGCATTGATGTGGAGGCATCTGTAAAGGTAACCCTACGAGAAGATTTCCTGGGGTAGACCACCACAGAAGGGAATTGATGAGACTGACTGTGACTTGGATCAGGTCCTTGAGGGCCCTGGAGATCCGTTTCCACTGGGAGACAAGAGTCCATTAAGCTGTCTGCATGTGCATATAGACATATGGAACTACATGAACTGTGGAGGCCATATGGCCTAGATGTTGGAGCATCTCCCTAGCCAAGAGACTGTCTCTGAGACTTACTTGAGATGCTAGCTGCACTAATCGAATACAATGTCCTGGGGCAGAAATGCTCTTGAAAGTCGAGTGTCTAGAAGAGCTCCTATGAATGCTAGGGCTTGAGTGGGAACTGGATGGGATTTTGGAAGATGTATCACAAATCCCAGATTCTGCGGTACTTGCATTGTACGAAGGAGGGACAGATGAACTTCCTGTGAAGTGGGTGCCCTTATTAGCCAGTTGTCTAAGTAAGGGAAGACAAATATTCCAAGAGTCCTTAGATATGCAGCAATGACCGTCATACACTTTTGAAGACTCTTGGGGCAGAGATGAGTCTGAATGGTATTGGTAACGACTTCCTTGAAAGATGATGCGTAGATACCTCCTGTTTTCTGGATAAATGAGGATGTGAGTATACGCTTCTTTTAGATCTAGAGAACAGAGCCAGTACTGACTCTGGAGATAAGGTAGAAGGGTTCCTAATGAGACCATTTTGAATTTCTCTCGGACTAGAAAGCACAGTTACTTAACTGTAACAGGTGATCTCTGGGAACAGCAGAAATAAGTCTTCACATATGGGTACGTTGGTACCGACGGAACCTGCGCAGGAACGCTCCCCAGCGTCCAAAAGAAAGCTTTTGGGAGCATCCCACGCGCATGCGCGCTGCCTTCCCGCCCATTCACTTCCCTCTCATCAGTTGGGTTTGTAGCTGACACCGAAGGAGGGAAGTAGACAAATTAGAGAGAGAAAGAAAGAGAAAGAGAGACAACTCCTAGGGGAGGTTGGTGGGTTGTGAAGACTTATTCCTGCTGTTCCCTGAGATCACCTGTTACAGGTAAGTAACTGTGCTATCTCCAGGAACAAGCAGGAATGAGTCTTCACATATAGGGACTCCCAAGCTAAGATGCCTGGAGGAGGTCCCAGCATGTTGCAATCTAGTTGATGGGCCATGCTATTTCCCAGAACCTGAGGCATCCAAGGGATGGAGGGTAGGAATTGAACTAAAAAGGGGTGTGCTGTGGAACAGCTGGACTAAACAAGGCATCTGGAGAGGAGTCCTTGTGTAGATCAGAAAAGTTAGTGAAAATTGGATTCCAATTCTCTAATGTGGACCTCAGACAGAAGTATTGCAAAGTATTTGTTGAGACTAATGGTCTGGTGCTAGAAACCAGTACATTATCCTCAAAGAAAATACCTTACTGTAAAGTAGAGGAAAATAAATTTCACAATACAGGCAGAGGTCAGAAGTCTAAAAGGCTAGAACTAATCCCAGAAGAAAAAACTGGGAGAGTTTAATGAGGTTGGACTTTAGATGAGAAGCTAAAGATTCTGTAGGCCAACGTTTGAAGCTCTTTGTCCTTGGAGCAGAAAAAGGCTCTAGGAAAAAGAGGAGATAAATCTGACTGGTTTGCAGAAAAAGGATGGGTCTTTGAGACCCCTCTATCCAAATGAAAGACAGACAGAAACATTTGTAGTAGGCGGTGTAGCCTCCAATTTCTTGAAAATCAGGAATGTCTTCCATAAGTGATGTCACTTAGGATGACTTTACATGGAGAGCTTCAAATGTGACGTAACCGGAAAGGTTACAGAAAAAGAAGGTAGTTTGTGACTACCATAGAAATTGGTTGTCCATTTAAAATCCTATGGCATGCTGGAACAGCATTAATATGGACAGTAACAAATCTTTCAGAGTGAGATATATGTATTTATACACACACACACACACATATAGCACAGTTACTTACCTGTAACAGGTGATCTCTGGGAACAGCAGGAATAAGACTTCACATATGGTACGTCAGTACCGATGGAGCCTGCGCGGGAACGCTCCCCAGCGTCCAAAAAGAAAGCTTTTGGGAGCATCCCACGCGCATGCACGCTGCCTTCCCGCCCATTTACTTCCCTCTCATCAGTTGGGTTTGTAGCTGAGACCGAAGGAGGGAAGTAGACAAATTAGAGAGAAAAAAAGAGAGAGAGAGAGAACAACTCCTAGGGGAGGTGGGTGGGTTGTGAAGACTTATTCCTTCCTGCTGTTCCCAGAGATCACCTGTTACAGGTAAGTAACTGTGCTATCTCCAGGAACAAGCAGGAGAGAGTCTTCACATATCGGGACTCCCAAGTTAAGATGCCTGGAGGAGGCCCCAGCATGTTGCAAATCTAAAGATGAGCCATGCTTATCCCTCAAAACCTCAGGCATCCAAGGGATGGAGGGTAGGAGTTGAACTAGAAAAGAAAAAAAGAGGTGCTGTGGAACAGCTTGACTAAACAAGGTATCCAGAGGGGAGTCCTTGTGTAAATCATAAATATTAGAAAAATATTGAGTCCCAATTTTCTAATATGGATCGCACTCAAAAATATTGCAAAAATACTTCTTGAGGGTAATATGGGCCTGCGGTTGAGAGCCAGTACATTATCCTCAAAGAAATTCCCTCAATGTGAAGTAGAGGGAAAAAAAAATAAATTTTGCAATACAGGAAGAGATGAGAAGCCCTCATGGCCAGAACTAATCCCAGAAGAAAATACTGGGGGAGTTCAATGAGGTTGGACTTTTGAGAAATAGCTAAAGCTTCTGTAAAGTCCAAAAAATTGAACTTCTTGTCCTTGAAGCAGAATAAGGTCCTAGGAAAGCGAGGAAATAATCTAACTGGTTTGGATGAAAAGGCAGAAATACCCTGTCGCTTGAGGGTTTGAGGAAGAGCCGGGAATAGCGGAGGCTCGAAACACTACAACGTTGGGTTACCAGTTACACCCATGTGAGGTTGTTCATTGGACGTTGTCTTGAGGATTTTCTTTCAACTAAAGGCTCCCGAGGTCTGTGTGAAGCAGATTATACTGGGCATCGGTTTGAGCGTCTCACTTAGGAATAAAGACAAGAGAAGCGGAATGGTCTAACAGCCGGGCCCGAAGTGTCTAGGCCCCGCAGTGGCTGCGAGTATGAACACTCAATTACAGCAGTGAAGACCTTTAGGAGTTTGCCAGTGGTGAACACCTTTGGAAGCTTGTCAGAAAATAGACGACCTCAAGCTAAGTACTATCTTTGAAAATCATTAATCATTGGTTGGTATTGAGGGTTATGGTCCCTCGATCCTTTATTAGGGGGTAAATCCCTAGATTTTAACAAAAGATAAAAACGGAACAACACGCTACGAGAAGGGGAGGTCTCTTCCTTCCTTCAAGGCGTGCGTTCCAACAAAAATTTGTAGATTAATTGGCTTCTTAACTATCTGGCAGTTACCTATTAGGAGTAGCTCTGAGGCTCTCTGGCAAAGGCCCACAGTTGCAGAGCTTTGTTGTAGAATTGCAGAGAGCATGTTGTAGGTTGCTTAGATCTGGCTGTTGAATTGCCAGTGTGCGACCTAATCTATTCTGTTGGAGCCAGTAGAATTGAAGGTGGCTAAGAATAGTAGACAGGCCAGATGCCTGCAACAATAAATAGTCCAAATGAGTTCTGGACCTCTTTTGGAATTATCTGTTATTAAGGCAGCATAAAAAGTTAGGTCCTATAGATTGGAGAGGACCGACAGACATAATTTGGAGTAGTGATACCCAATTTCTATCCGACAAGCTGCCTTAAAAAAATATCTGAGAAGAAGCTGAACCGCAAAGGGGGAGAAAACTCTGTATGGAAACTACTTACTGGAGTAGGTATTGAAGAAAATCCTATGGCTTAGAGAATAAGCACTCCAGTTGATTAGTAGTACTATTAGAGATTGAATATCTGGGCTAAGAGGGATAGAGAGTAATACAGAGTTGAGAAGACTTACAATTTGGTAAGTCTTTGAAGAGTTAGGGTCCCCTTGCAGTTAAAAGTATGAGATATCCTCGTACAGGAAACTGTCAAGGTGAAGGGTATAGCTCACCCTGTTGTTAGTTGTTAGTCCTCCTTTTGTTTTAAAAGGAGAAACCTGTTATCTCTGGGGCATGATAGTCCTTAATAGCTCTTAGAGCTAGAAGGATAGATTTCTCTTGTAGCAAGAGATTCATGCCCAGAGTCGAGGACTGAGTCAATGTATGACTGATATCTCAGCATGGATGAGATGAATTTTAGATGCTTCTGTTGAAAGGAAGTAGGCTCAAAAGTTCTAAACCTCACACAGAAAAAGTGAATAAAATATCAGAAACACTGCGACTGCTGGGTTTGCTGAGCCTGTGGAGATTTTGATTCTCTTAGCCTGGTGTGATGTTGCCCATCTTTGGAAACATCTGCATAATGGGTAGAAGATGGATAAAACTTTTTCCCCCTAGGGGGATAAAGCACAGTTACTTACCTGTAACAGGTGATCTCTGGGAACAGCAGGAATTAGTCATCACATATGGGTACGTCGGCACCGACGGAGCCCGCGCGGGAAAGCTCCCCAGCTTTTCAGATTAAAAGCTTTTGGGGCCTCCCACTGCACATGCGCGCTGCCTTCCCGCCTTCCTGACCAGCTCTCGTCAGTTCGAGTTTAAAGCTGAGACAATAGAGAGAGAGGACAGGAAGATAGATAGATAGAGATACAACTCCTAGGGGAGGTGGGTGGGATGTGATGACTAATTCCTGCTGTTCCCAGAGATCACCTGTTACAGGTAAGTAACTGTGCTATCTCCAGGAACAAGCAGGAATACGTCATCACATATGGGGACTCCCTAGCTAAGATGCCTGGGAGATCCCCCTCCAAGGGTAAACCATCTTCGCATGGATCTCAGGCATCCATCCAGGGAAGGTGGGCAGGAGTTGTTTAAGTATGGAACAGGTGTTTGAGGACAGCCTGACCAAACAAGGCATCCCGGCGGGAGTCCTTGTCCAAGCAGTAATGGGCTGTGAAGGTATGAACCGAGGCCCAAGTGGCTGCTCGACAGATCTGATCTATGGACACAGAGTGAAGATGAGCCATAGAAGTGGCCATGGCCCTCACATTGTGAGCTGTGACATGGCCCTCCATAGAAATGTTCTTACTCTGGTAAGCAAAAGAAATACACTGAGCGATCCAATTGGAAAGTGTACGCTTGGTGACTGGAAGTCCCAAATGAGAAGGATCAAAAGAAACGAAAAGTTGGGAAGACTTTCGATGTGGTTGAGTCCTGTTGAGGTAAAAGGCAAGAGCTCTTTTACAATCCAGAGTATGAAGGTTCCTCTCTGCACTGGATGCATGAGGAGCAGGGAAAAAGACAGGTAGATATACCTCTTGATTAAGATGAAAAGGCGAGACCACTTTGGGCATAAAGTGGGGATTCGTCCTAAGGACCACCTTATCATGATGAAACCTAGTATAAGGTGGATGAGCCACTAAAGCCTGCAGTTCACTGATGCGGCGAGCCGAAGTGACTGCAATAAGGAAAACAACCTTCCAGGAAAGAAATTTGAAGGAGGTAGAGTCCAAAGGCTCAAAAGGTGGCTTCATAAGCTGACCTAGAACGAGGTTCAAATCCCATGCTACCGGAGGAGGTCGGATGGGAGGTTTAGTTAGAGTCAGGCCTCTCATGAAACGTGCAACAAGAGGATGAGAGGAGACAGGTTGTCCATTTATAGGTTTTAAGGATGCTGCAATAGCACTCAAATGGACCCTTACTGAATTCGTCTTAAGGCCTGCATTTGAAAGATGCAGGAGATAGTCCAAGAGGGAATTCAAAGGAAGTGCTAGAGGGTCAAGACCCTGCTGAGCACACCAAATGGAAAAACGTTTCCATTTGAAAGCATAAGAACGCCTCGTGGAAGGTTTCCTAGAGGCATGAAGGATATCTGTCACAGGTTGAGAAAGATTAAAGTCTTGAAGACTTAGGCCTTCAGTAACCAAGCTCTGAGATGTAGGGATTTGGGGTTTGGGTGCCACAAAGTCCCCTCCTCCTGAGACAGAAGGTCTGGCGCAGCTCCCAGGTCCAGGGAGGATCCCTGGGAGAGATGCAGAAGTAGAGGGAACCACACCTGGCGTGGCCAGCGGGGAGCTATGAGGATCATAGTCCCGTGATCCCTCTGGAGCTTGAACAGAGTCTTGGATATTAGAGGAATGGGTGGAAAGGCATAGAGGAATTCCTGACCCCAATGCAGGAGGAAGGCATCGTGGGCCTGAGCTCCCTGACACTGAGTTCTGGAACAGAACCGGGGAAGTTTGGCATTCCACGGACTTGCAAAGAGGTCTATGTCCGGGGTCCCCCATTCCTGAAAGATTCTGCGTATCTGGTCCATATGTAGGGACCATTCGTGTGGAAGCAGAACTCGACTGAGTCTGTCTGCACGAGAGTTTTGAACTCCTGGAAGATACACTGCAAGAAGGTGAATTTGATGCTCTCTGGCGAAGGCCCATAATCTGAGAGCTTCGTTGCAAAGCGACAGAGAGCCTGTCCCTCCTTGTTTGTTTATATAGAACATGGCTACCTGATTGTCTGTCTGAACTAGGACAGTCAGGTTGACAAGGAGGGTATAGAAGACCTTGAGGGCAAGGTAAATTGCTCGCAGTTCCAGGAGGTTGATATGAAGGGTGGCCTCCTGTGGAGACCAAGTGCCCTGAGTGGAGAGGTTCTGAAGATGAGCTCCCCACCCTGTCTGGGAGGCATCTGTTGTGAGGGTTGCTTGGGGCAACAAAGGTTGGAAGGGGGCCCCCAACAACAGATTGTTGGTGGATGTCCACCATTGGAGGGACCAAAATAGACGGCTTGAGGTGAGTATTTGGTCGGAGAGCGCTCCAGATGCTTGAGTCCACTGGGTGGCCAAGGTCCATTGAGCTGCTCTCATATGCAGACGAGCGTAGGGCACCACATGTACCGTGGAGGCCATGTGGCCCAGAAGTCGCAGCATTTCCCGGGCTGTCAAATGACTGCTGGACTGAGCTTGGGAGGCCAAACTCAGCAGGCGTTGGGCCCTGACCTGAGGCAGGTAGGCCCTTGCAGTGATGGTGTCTAACTGGGCCCCTATGAACTCGAGAGACTGAGTAGGGATTAGTTGAGACTTGGGAAGGTTTACTACCAGTCCCAGATACTGCAGAAGACGCCTTGTGCGGTCCAGGGAAATTTGGGCCTGGGACTGAGAGGGAGCTCGGATGAGCCAGTCGTCCAGGTATGGGAATATGAAAATTCCCAGGCCTCTTAGAAAGGCAGCTACGACTGCCATGCATTTGGTGAACACTCTTGGAGCAGAGGCTAGACCGAAGGGGAGTACTCTGTACTGGAAATGTTTTCTCTGAAACAGAAATCAAAGGTATTTTCTGTGGGATGGGTGGATGAGTATGTGTGTATACGCATCCTTTAGGTCTAGAGAACAAAGCCAATCCTGACTCTGAAGGTATGGAAGGAGAATGCCCAGAGAAAGCATTTTGAATTTCTCCTTGAAAAGAAATTTGTTCAATTTTCTCAGATCCAGAATTGGTCTGAAGCCCTCTGTCTTCTTTGGTATTAGAAAATAAGGGGAGTAGAATCCCGTCCCCTGTTGAAGAAGAGGGACCTCCTCTATTGCCCCCTGGGCAAGGAGGGAGGAGACTTCCTGACCCAAGAGGGCCAGGAGAGATGGGGGAGAATTGAACTGCCTCACCATAGTATAAGGAGGAAGGTCGGAAAAATGGAGTTTGTAACCCTCTCTGATGATAGAGAGGGTCCATTGCTCTGATGTAATTTGCTCCCATCTGGGAGCAAAGTGAGCTAACCTTCCGGGTATGGTGAGGGGCTCTGGTTGTTCTAGAGCCAGAAAAGTTAAGTTCTCTAGTGGCAAGTCAAAACCCCTGAGGGGGTGGAGCCTGCTGAGGCGTAGCAGACGCCGCAGGCTTTGACCTTGCCTGTTTAGGTTGCTGACGCTTAGCAGCAAAACGAGGCTGAGAGGATTGTTGGCCAGTATTTGTAGAAAATCTGGACTTCTTGTAATAAGGCCTCTTAAAAGACTTCTTCTTGGCAGGAGTGGAGGTAGACTTAGAAAGTCTATCTAAGGTGGCATTTTCTGCATCCATTTGAGTGGCCTTAATTTGCCACTCCTCACCAAATAAGTTATCACCTGTACAGGGCAGATTTCGTAAGCCATCTAGGACCCAAGGTTCTAGATCAGAAGCCTGGAGCCAAGCAAGACGTCGGGCTGCTATAGCAATGCCCGAAGCCCTACCAGCACCCTCAAAGGAATCAAAAGCTGCCCTGTTGGAGAACTTTGAAATATCCAAAAGGTGTTTCACTAAGGAAATGAACTGCTCCCTCTTATCCTCAGGGATAAAGGGGGCAAAATGCCGAACTTTTAGAGCGATTTCACTGAGAAACATGCCCATGTAAAGACTATAGGAATTAATCCTGGCTATAAGCATAGTAGCCTGGAAAATTTTCCTGCCAAAAGAGTCTAGAGTCTTACATTCTCGCCCTGGAGGAGTAGAAGAGTGCCTTTTGGTACTCTTTATCTTCTTCATTGCAGACTTCACCACAATAGAATGGTGAGGCAACTGGGTTTTTTGGAAACCAGGAGAAGGGGGGACACGGTACATGGTGTCCAACCTGCGAGAAGAAGGAGACAATGTTAGAGGAGCCTCCCATAAGTCCATCAAGTGTTCTTGAAGGATTTCATGGATAGGCAGGGTGACTGCCTCTTTAGGAGACTTAGAGTATCCTAAAATATCCAGTTTCTTTGATCTGGGTTCCTTTTCAGAGGATGAAGCAATAGAAAGACCTTTAGCCATTTCTATGATGAAGTCCTGAAAGGACAAATCCTCTGGTGGAGACATTCTCCTGTTAGGAGAAGAAGGCTCCTCAGGAAGATCAAGGGAGAACTCATCAGAATCATCAGAGGAGTTAAAATCCTCTGAAGAAGCAGAGTATCCTCTATGTGCTTCCAACGCATGATACGCATACCGTTCGGTATCGACATCGGGCGTACCAGGTATGGGATCGGTACCGGGCAAAAGCCCGGATCCGGCATGCGGAACCGATCTGCGTTTGGAAGACGATGGCCTCGGTTCCGGTATGGAAGCCATTACCGGAAACGGACCCGGTACCGCTGGCTGCGGTACCGAGGGCGTAGCAGCATTAATAAAAGCCAGAATGGCCTGCTGCATGACTTGGACAGTATTGCCCATAGACGCCACTGCTGCCTGGATGTCGGTACCGGTATGGGCCGGTACCCCAGAGCAGTACAACAGGTGATCTGTCGAGGCCGCGCCATCGATGTCAACCTGTGACCCCATGATTGCTTTGGAGGCCGGAGCCTCCCGCCGGGGTTTTTTGGCCTGGGCAGAATCCTCGAACTCAGAATTGAGAGCCTCTCGATCTTTAGAAAGAGATTTGCTTTTAGAGGATTTGCCCACTGGAGTTTTGGTTACCTGAGATCCATCCGGAGAGGAAGACCTGGATGATTGTGATGCTTCTGAAGGAAACAGCACATGGAACTTGTTGGCCCGGTTCTGCAATCCACGTTTCGACATCTGGGAGCAGGATGGGCAGTCCGGTATGGAATGGTCAGGTCCTAAACATTTAAGACACCATTCATGGGTGTCTGTAAGAGGAATGACAGCACTGCACTTGGTACACTTTTTAAAACCAGGAACTGGCTTCTCCATGAGGAGAATTTGTGTAGGCCTGAAGGCCTAACAAAGTACCAAGCTGTGCTGAAGAAAAGAAAAATATATTTTTTTTTTTTTTTTAAAAGACAGAAAGAAAGAGAGACCGGCAGTACCGGTTTCAGAATGGGGAAGGCAGGTACGCGGTCTAAAGAAAACAATAAAATCAACAATTTCTTCAGCGGTGACAGGAACACGACCTGCTGGCTCCGCGGAAAAAAAGAAACTGACGAGAGCTGGTCAGGAAGGCGGGAAGGCAGCGCGCATGTGCAGTGGGAGGCCCCAAAAGCTTTTAATCTGAAAAGCTGGGGAGCTTTCCCGCGCGGGCTCCGTCGGTGCCGACGTACCCATATGTGATGACGTATTCCTGCTTGTTCCTGGAGATAGCACAGTTACTTACCTGTAACAGGTGATCTCTGGGAACAGCAGGAATTAGTCTTCACATATGGGTACGTCGGTACCGACGGAGCCTGCACGGGAATGCTGCCCAGATTCCAATCAGAAAGCTTTTGGCAGCATCCCTCGCGCCTGCGCAGTGACTTCCCGCCTTCTCCACAGCCTCTCTTCAGTTGAGTTTCAGAGCTGAGACAAAGGCGAGGAGAGAAAAGGAAAAAGATAAAAAAGACGCAACTCCTAGGGGAGGTGGGAGGGTTGTGAAGACTAATTCCTGCTGTTCCCAGAGATCACCTGTTACAGGTAAGTAACTGTGCTATCTCCAGGAACAAACAGGAATGAGTCTTCACATATGGGGACTCCCTAGATGGAGATGCCAGGGGGAGATCCCATAAAAATGCAAGTTCCCGGATCAGGGGTGCATTTTGTCTCCAGGAATCCCCGGCATCCAATATGGGATGGAGGGTAGGAGTTGACAATAAAGGAGCTGTGAGGAAAAAAACAGCATAGCCAAGGACTAGGTGTTCTACAGACTACAGGAGTCCCTGGTAGATATGATGAGTAGCATTAAAACATATTTAATGTACACTTAAAATATGCAGCTTACCTACTGTATCGTAGGAAGTAGAAAGCATGATGGAGTATACTGGATAAGCAGTGGCGGAATCTTCAAGGTGACCTCTCAGTAGTGAGGATGAAGGTCCAGACCTGGAGGTAGTAGATGATCCAGGTGTCAACTGGGTAGGATTAGACGTCAGGTCTTCAATGGAAAGCTTTATGGGAAAGCTGAAAACTCCTTTAGGCATAAGGTCATTAACATTGAGGACTAAAGGAAGAAGATTGACGGAGTTGGAGAACTAGCCCAGTCCTGGCGGGAAGAGGGGGACTGGAAAAAACCCCCATTCCCACGGAAAACAGTTGTGTACTCAAAGATAAAGATGTACACTGTTTTTCCTAGCTGGCGAGAGATAGGAAAAAATATTGAAGCTTGATGCTTCAAGGACTTAAAGAAAAAATGGAAGATGTTAGCACCAAAGTGGTTATTGGTGCCTAACAGTTTCTGCATTGTAATATGGTATGGGACGTAGGGCGACAGACTGTCTAAAACCTCTAGGAGGTAAAACATGTAGTATAGACAGTAAGGGTGATAGTGTGTAAGACAGACCAACCCTTAAGAAGCCCCCCATCGAACACATATATATATAGGAATATATATATGTGGTTGGAATATATATATATATATATATATACATATATATATATAGACATATGTCCAGATGTGTAAGAGTAGTTACTCACCTGTAACAGGTCTTCTCCAGGAGCAGCAGGAATCAGTCCTCACATATGGGTGACGTCGGCGCCAACGGAGCCCTCGCAGAGCAATTTTCCCCAGCTTTCAAAGAAAGCCTTTGGGAATTGCAGCGCGCATGCGCGGTCCTCTTCCCGCCCAAGGGTGCCATCTTGCTCAGTCTGATGACATAGCTAAAAGACAGCAAAAAAATTAGCAAAAAACACTGCAACTCCAAGGGGAGGAGGGAGGGTTGTGAGGACTGATTCCTGCTGCTCCTGGAGAACACCTGTTACAGGTGAGTAACTACTCTTTCTCCAGGACCAAGCAGGAAGTCAGTCCTCACATATGGGACTCCCAAGCTTAAGGCTACCGGAGACCCCAAGCACAAACAAGAAGCTCCCTCAAGCTCAGTAGCACAGAAGGAAGGAATCTTCTCTGAGTACGCCCCCAACCGGTAGCCCAACATCCGGGACGGAGGGCAGGAGTTGCCTATACCTCAAAGAGATTACGGAGGACTGCCTGTCCGAAAGCACTGTCCCTGCGGGACTCCCTCTCCAGGCAGTAATGGGCTGCAAAAGTCTGGCTTGAAGACCAAGTAGCGGCCCGGCAGATGTCTGCCAATGGAACAGAGCGGAGGTAAGCCACTGACGCAGCCTTTGCCCTAACACGATGAGCCGTGACTCGACTTTCCAACGAGAGGCCGGCTGCCCCATAAGCCCAAGCGATACAGTCAGCAATTCAGATGGACAGAGTACGCTTGGAGACAGGGAGCCCCAACTTTTTGGGGTCATAAGACACGAAGAGCTGAACAGCCCTTCGGTGCTCCCGCGTACGGTCCAGGTAGAAGGTTAACGCCCTCCTACAGTCCAGGGTATGCAGGACCATTTCAGCTCGGCTGGAGTGTGGCCTGGGAAAGAAGGTCGGAAGTACCACCTCCTGGTTGATGTGAAAAGGGGAAACCACTTTAGGAAGAAACTTAGGGTGAGTCCGTAGGACTACCCTATTCTTGTAGAACCTAGTGTAAGGAGGATCAGATACTAGGGCCTGTAGCTCACTAACGCGTCTAGCAGAAGTGAGGGCTACCAAGAATAAGGTTTTCCAAGAAAGAAAACGAAGATGACAGGTAGCCATAGGTTCAAAAGGCGGACAGGTAATCCGCTGTAAAACCACATTCAGATCCCAGTCAGGGGCTGGTGGGCGCAAAGGTGGTTTAAGGTGAAGGAGGCCTCTGAGAAAACGAGCCACTAGAGGGTGGCTGGAAAGAGGCCTGCCATCCACCGGCATGTGATGCGCAGAAAGAGCACTGAGGTGGACCCTGACTGAGTTGGACTTAAGTCCAAGATTGGAGAGGCAAAGCAAGTACTGCAAGACCACTGATGCCGAACAGGAGAAGGGATCTTGAGACTGCTGAGCACACCAGACGGAGAACCGACGCCACTTAAGAGCGTAGGACTTCCGGGTGGAGGGTCGCCTGGAGGCCAAGACGACTTCCTCCACATCTGGAGGCAGCAGGAGGGGAGCAAGGACTACCCTCTCAGCAGCCAGGCCATCAGATGAAGGGACTGGAGGTTGGGGTGCAGGAGAGTCCCCTGATCCTGTGACAGGAGGTCGGGCTGAAACCCCAGAGGAAGAGGAGTGTCCACCGCCAGCTGCATCAGAAGCGGGAACCAAGGTTGTCTCGGCCACCGGGGAGCCACTAGGATTATCGAGGCTTTGTCTCTGAGAACTTTGAAGAGTGTCCGAGACACCAGCGGCATGGGAGGAAAGGCATACAAGAGGCCTGTGGACCATGGAATCAGAAAAGCATCCGCCGCTACTCTGAGAGGATGCGGTTGTCGAGAGCAGAATCTGGGAAGTTGCCGGTTCAGAGGACTGGCAAACAGATCCATGGTGGGGAGGCCCCACTTGAGAAAGATCCGCTGAACCACCAACGGATCCAATCTCCACTCGTGTGGTTGGAGGATCCTGCTGAGCTTGTCTGCCAGGTAATTTTTCTGACCTGGGAGATAGACAGCTTTGAGGATGCCGTGGTGGATGGCCCAAGAGCACAGTTTCTGTGCCTCCTGACAGAGAAGGAAGGAGCCTGTTCCGCCTTGTTTGTTCACGTAGAACACTGCAACTTGATTGTCCGCCTGGACCAGCACAGACTGGTGAGAAGTGAGGTGGGAGAAGGCTCTGAGAGCTAGGCGGATGGCTCTGAGCTCCAGGAAGTTTATCTGCTGAGCAGACTACCAAGGAATCCAGAGGCCTTGAGTACATTTTCCTTGGCAATGTGCTCCCCAACCCAGGAGAGAAGCATCGGTCGTCAGGACCTGAAAAGGCGGAAGAGGCTGAAAAGCCATTCCTAGCACTAGGTTTGGCAGATGAAGCCACCATTTTAGAGAAGAGACCAGCAGGTCGGAGATCTGTACGGAGTCCGCTAGGCTCCCAGTGGCCTGATGCCATTGTGTGCGAAGGCACCATTGAGCAGGTCGCATGTTCAGGCGGGCATTGGGGGTCACATGGACTGTGGAAGCCATATGGCCGAGCAGTCGCAGAAATTGCCTGGCAGAGACCAGGGAATTGCTGCGAAAGTGGCTGGCAAGATCCATGAGCCTGTTTGCACTGTCGAGAGGCAGAAAAGCTCGCGCCTGAAGCGTGTTCAATCTTGTGCCGATGAACTCGAGATCCTGAGAGGGGAGCAAAGTGGACTTTGCGAAGTTTATGACAAAGCCCAAGTACTGGAGCAGAGCCACAGTGCGGTGCGTGGCGTGAATGGCCTCTTGGGAAGACTGTGCTCTGATGAGCCAGTCGTCCAGGTATGGAAATACAAAGAGGCCTTGAAGTCTTAGATAAGCCGCCACCACTGCTAGACATTTGGTGAACACCCTTGGTGCGGAGGATAGGCCAAAGGGTAGTACTCTGTACTGGTAATGATTGCCCCCCACAACAAACCTGAGATATTGTCTGTGGCTGGGGTGAATGAGGATGTGAGTGTAGGTATCCTTTAGATCTAAGGAGCATAGCCAGTCTCCCTGCTGGATGTAGGGCAGCAGGATTCCAAGGGTAAGCATCTTGAACTTTGCCTTTGCGAGGAACTTGTTGAGGTTCCGCAAGTCCAGGATGAGTCTGAGGCCTCCTGTTCTTTTTGGTATCAGAAAGTACCTGGAGTAAAAGCCTTGACCTCTCAGGTGGTGGGGCACCGGTTCCACAGCCTGTTCCTGAAGAAGACTTGCTAACTCCTGAAGGAGTAAGTCCCTGTGCAGAGGGAGTCTGAGAGGCTCCCCTGGAAAGTAGGAGGGAGGTACCTGGTGAAAGTGAAGAAGATAGCCTTTTTGAACTATGTGAAGCACCCAGGTATCTGTAGTGATGTGGGACCACCTGTGGGCAAAGTGGACCAGCCGGCCTCCTGTGCTGAGAGAAACCAGCTGAGGGGGAGAGGCTATGCTGATGAAGTCAAAACCCCCCTACCTGCTGAGCAGGGGCCGGTGGTGCAGGCTTGGGGGCTTGCTGCCTACGGGACCCATTACCCCGTCCCTTGGCTTGCTTACCCTGTTGGGGAGCTGCTGAGGCCTGATAATGAGGGTAGTGTTGATAGGTAGCCGCCTTCCGCGGGTAAAAGGGCTTTTTCCCCGAGCCCTTCTTCTTCTGAGAAGGGGCAGAGGTCTTCCTTGAGAGACGAGTCCTGGTGAGAGTCTCAGTCTCGATCTGTGCAGCCTTCTCATCCATGGGCTTGCCAAAGAGGTTTTCACCTCTGCAGGGGACATCGACTAACTTGTCCTGCACCCATGGCTCGAGGTCGGATGACTGAAGCCAAGCCTGTGGGCGGCCACCGATGCCGGCTGCGGCTACTCGAGCCGATGCTTCAAAGCCATCGTAGGCTGCTCGAGAGATAAACTTTGAGCACTCCCGAATACCAGTTGACAAGGCTTGGAACCTCTGCAAAGGTTCTTCGGAGAGACCAGCAGAGAACCCGGCTATTTCTTTAGCCAGGTATCGGAGATACATGCCCATGTAGAGCTGGTAGGTCTGGACTCGACAAGCAAGCATAGAGCCCTGGAAACACTTCCTACCGAGGGCATCCAGGCTTCGAGCCTCCCGACCAGGAGGCACCGAGGAGTGCATTTTCTGACTCTTAAGTCTATGCATGGCCGATTCCACCACCATGGAATGGTGCGGTAGTTGTGCCTTTTGGAACCCGGGGCTCTTGCGGACTTGATAAATGGAATCGACCCGCTTGCTTAACACCGGCGACGACGCCGGGCTCTCCCACATGCGGAAGAGAAGTCGTTCCAGCATCGGAGGAACCGGTACAATAAAGGCCTCCTTTGGGGGAGAGTCATATTGGAGGGCTTCGAGCTCTTCGACTCGAGGCTCCTCCTCGGGATCCGCGGGGAAGGCCAAGGCCTTGCCATATCCCGCACGAAGTCCGAGAACTGGGTATCCTCCGGGGGGGACCGTCTCCGAGGTTCGGACTCGGGGGAGTCCGATGGGACACACCGAGTCCGAAAAGAACCAGGTGACTCTTCGTCCTCGGATTCCCAGGCTGACTCCTCGGAGGAGGAGTCGAGCGGCTCCGGTCGGGCGGGCATCGATGCCGTCCGCCCCGACGCCGAGGGAGTCAGCGTCGACGACCTCGGTCCCAAACGGGAGGCCGAAGGAGACAGCGACCGAGGATCGACTCGAGCCCTCATGGACTCGAGGATCGGCTCGGTCTCCGGGGTCGACTTGGACGTCGACGTCCCGGTGGTCAGGGCAGAAGCACCGGCGAGGCCAGCGATCAATGCCCGCTGCTGGTCCATGAAGGCAGCAAAACTGCTCTCCAAGGCTGTCAACCTGAGTCCGAGCTCAGGAGACCCAGCAGCCCCCGACTCGGGCCCGGCGAGTCCACGAGGACAACAGTACTCACGTGAGCGGGCAAGTCCATCTCGAGACAAGGATGTTTGGAAGGCCTCTCCAACTCCGAGGACCCGGGACGGGAAACGGGGCTATGCGACCTGGCCCTCGAGGAACCAGGAGCGTCCACCGACCCCGCCCTCGCGGGTTTCTTCTTCCGATGATGTTCTCGGGTAGGAGACCCCCGTTCAGAGGAACTCCGACGATGCTCAGGACCAGAGTCCCGAGACGGCGAAGCCTCTGACGAGGTCCGGGCCCAGCCTGAGTCAGAGAAGATACGTTCCCGCTGATGCTGCCGACTCCTCAACGCTTTTGAGGACATTTTGCCACATGGACCACAGATCATCGGGTCATGATCGGGTCCGAGGCAGCGGAGGCAGTAGTCGTGTGTGTCGGTAAGAGACATAAGCTTCTTACACCGATCACACTTCTTAAACCTGCTGGCAGCCATCGGGGGAAAAAGGGCCCCTGCGAGGTCAAAAGACAGGGCTGCCAGTGAAAAAGAAAAAAAGGCGCGAAATCTGTCACGAAGGACAAAAAACCGAAAAATAAAGAACGGACTCGCAACCGGCGTCGCGGGTACGGACGGGAAAAGAACTGGCGTCGAATTCGAGAAAAAAGACAAAATCAACTTTTCTAGCGGGGAATTACAAACAACGTCTGTAGGGCTCCGCGGAAAAAAGAAGACTGAGCAAGATGGCACCCTTGGGCGGGAAGAGGACCGCGCATGCGCGCTGCAATTCCCAAAGGCTTTCTTTGAAAGCTGGGGAAAATTGCTCCACGAGGGCTCCGTCGGCGCTGACGTCACCCATATGTGAGGACTGACTTCCTGCTTGGTCCCGGAGAATATTAGGATATGGGTGGTGAAATATATCAAATATATATAAATATATAGATATGATATACCTAAATATATGCAAAGTTGTGGGGCATGGTTTAGCACCACTAGAGTAATGATACAGGTATGTAGACATATATGGGGATGCTACATACCAAACAACAGGTTGAAGATATCTGTCTACCACTCAGCCCCATAATTGTACATGGGGAATATAAAAGAAAAAGATTCTGCGTTCTACAAGAGGGTGAACCCACTTGGGATATGTATAGAGAATCTATTTTCGTGGATTGAGGGATGCAGGAAGGCAATCTAACCAGATAACCGTGATGTTCGCGTGAGAACAGATGAACATATGAATCTGTAAGGAACAAGGCGGGAGTTCCACAGAACACTGACATGGTAGATGTGGAGAAACGCAGAAAAGATACCAGAGGGACCTATGGAGGGACCCAGAGGTAGCATGCGTAAACATCAGCCTTGGATTTTCACGCAGAAGAACAGATATCTCGTGTTAACACCCCAGGCTAGAGGGTGTGGAGAACCCTCACAGGCATGGGAAGGGTTTATAAGTTTTTCCCTACTAATAGAGAAACTTCAGAGACAAGGTCAATGCTCTATAGCAAGGCCCTCATAGTAGAAAGCTTCTCTGAAGACTGCAGAGAGCATTGTGCAGGAGAGATATGAGACAAACTGACTGAAGTCAGGTGTGTTGCCATATCCTAGGAGAGGAGATGGTTAGAATAATGTGAGAAAGCCTAAACGAGTAGGAGGATCCAAGATAGATGACGAATAGCTTGGAATCACTACTGAGGCAAGAGAAAATTTTGAACAAGGGACTGGAACTTGGAAAAATTACCAGTAATACTATTACTGTAACTCCTGCAGGCACAGCTGCTGACGGAAACAGCAGAGAGATTGTCCTGTGCCCAATAAAGAAAAACAGACAGGAAAAGAGAGGAGATATCTCTTCTCCTTGTCTGAGGAACGAGCTTGCTAGAGAAGCTTTTCAGTATGGTACTCCTCAGTCAGGGAAAAAACCCGGTTGAGAGGGTAGTAATTTGAGGGTGACGTACCCAAAGGGTAAGCCAACTGAAGGAAAAAATGTTCAGTTGGGACAGAACTATCAGGGGATAGTTGCAACTGCTCTTCTGGAGAGTCTGTAGTCCCTGAACAAAAAATTTTCAACAGGTTAGTACACTGAAAAAGAAAAGCACATAAACTTCTAATGGGTAGAAGTGAACTGTAGGTTACAATTCCCGGCCCTTATGGTTGCTGGGAATGCTGAGACTGGCCAGAGCTGGAGGACTTCAGACCAGGCTGAGGCGTTTCTTGTTTAGGTACAGCCGAAAGATGGGCAGGAGATGAATGAAACTTTCTTTTCTTAGGGAAAGAAGGTTTGGTAGGACATTTCCTACCCCTTGAAGAAGGAGGTGGCTTAGAATGGTCTTTAGTGGAAGGAGAGTCAGTGGAGCATTGAGCAACCTGACGTAAAGCCTCCTTATTGAAAAGACCTTCTCCTGTACAAGGAGAATGAGCCAGTATAGTTTGTGCCCATCTGCTCAAGTCTGAAGCTTCAAGCCAGGCTCTGCGACGTGCTGCAATGGCAATAGCAGAGGATCTGCTAACGGACTCAAAAGAGTCTATAGAAGCACGAGACAGGAACCAGGATATATTCCGGCTGTGATTGATGAGCAAGGAATAATCAGTAGCCTTGGGCTCTGGTAAAAAAGGGGTCAAAAGAGACAATTTCTCTGTGACTTCCTGGAGTGTTAGACTCATGTGAAAAATATATGAAAGAATTCTGGAGGCCAGCATAGAGTTTTGGAAGGCTTGACGACCAAAAGCATCGAGTGTTCTTGAAGAACGACCCGGCGGATAAGAAGAATGCTTCTTCTTGCTCTTAACTTTCCTCAGTGCCGATTCCACTACAAGGGAACGATGAGAAAGTTGAGGCTTTTGAAACCCTGGAGAGGGTGGCACCCGGTACCGAATCTCAATGTCTGTAGAAAGTAGAGGAAGTCGTAAGGGCGATATCCAGACCTTCAGAAGGAGATCCTGCAGAGCAGGATGTAGAGGAAGCTTCATATTTTCCATTTGTGTCACTGAGCCATGAGTAGGATCACAACCAGGGATAGAGATATTAAGAAAGGTTGCCATATCCAGGAGAAAAGCCTGAAAAGACTGATCTCCTATGGGAACCATTCCTGGTAAGGCTAAAGAAAGAGCCTGAGCACCAGAGGACGTAGAGGGTACTGCATTAATGCCAGGTATGGGTTCCAAACTAGGCATCGGTGCAAGAACAGGCATTGACATCGATACTGATACAGGATTAGCAGGTGAAGTTGCCATCGGGGACTGCTGCAGTGGTACCGAGATCATGAGGGAGTTATGGCTAGGATCTTCGGAACTGCCTATCTGGAAACGACAGGAGTCGGTTCCGGGACACGTCGGTACCCAGTCCTCGAGACTAGATATCGATTCAAGACTCGGCATCGAAGAAAGCGAGACTATCGATGCATGTCGCGAGGGTTCCGACGCAGGTGGCGGCATCGGCGATGCCGATACCACTAAGGCAGCCTGGGTTACATCGATCGGTACCGACGGTACCGAGGATACCCGATAACTCCACCTTGTCAAGGGTAAGGCGGTCCACCTCGATGCCGATGCCAGGGTATCGGAACCGATCGATGCCGGTACCGTCCCGGAGCATGGCTAGATTGAGAGACGTCAATGCGGTGCGTATCGATCGGTCCCGAAGGTACCGAGGATGCCCGATGACGATCCCTGGTGAAGAGTGGAACACTCGACACCGGTGCCGATGCCAGAGGCTCGGTACCGCTCGAAGCGGATACCACCCCCGCGCATGGCTCAGGTATGTTCTGTGAGGGGTGAGCCTCAGGAACAACCTGAAACCCCTTTAATGCTTTGGAGCCCAAAGACTCCCGCAGGGGTAATGCCAATGGATTCTTGAGGGTAAGACCGGAGCCGTCACCATGCTGGGCATGGGACATACCACTCAAGCATTGACTAGTCTTAACAGACTGTTTGTGGGTTACCTGATCCTGTGAAGTAGAGAAACCGGGTACCCTCACTGCCGAGGAAAAAACGGTATCGAGGGAAACTCTAAAGAGTGAAGGTTTCCTCACAAAATTATCCCCTGACAAGTCAGGGGAAAAAGGGTCAGGACCCACACAGTTGAGACACCAACTATTGGTGTCTAAAAAGAAACAGGTGTTTCTACATTGAATGCACTTCTTAGGAAAAGAAGGCTCCATAATGAAGAGGCCTGGTAGGCACAACAAGTTAAGGCAAAAAACTGAAGAAAAAGTTTCTCAGAATTTAGTCAAAAAACCACCGGCGATACCGGTGGCAGCGGGAAATACAGCCGCGACCACAAGAAAACAAAAAACTAAAGTAATTAAAGAAATTAACAAGAAAAGTTTCTGCGGTGACAGGAGGACGTCCTGCCGGCTCAGCGGAAAAACGAAAACTGAAGAGAGGCTGTGGAGAAGGCGGGAAGTCACTGCGCAGGCGCGAGGGATGCTGCCAAAAGCTTTCTGATTGGGAGCTGGGCAGCATTCCTGTGCAGGCTCCGTCGGTACCGACGTACCCATATGTGAAGACTCATTCCTGCTTGTTCCTGGAGATAGCTTTTTAGGAGATTTTTTATTAGCTGGGATAGAGGAAAGTTTTGACAATCCTCTGAAAGCAACAGCATCAGTGCTTAACTGATTAGCTTGAAATAAAGCATCCTTGTTAAAGAGATTTTCACCAGTACAAGGAGTATTTCCCAGCCTTTCTTGTACCCATTTGTCCAAGTCTGAAGCTTGAAGCCAGGCTATGCGTCGTGCTCCTATGGCTATAGCAGACGTTCTGCTAAAAGACTCAAAACAGTCCAGGGAAGCATGATTAAGGAACCTAGAGATATTTTGAGCATGATTGACTAATAAGAAATAGTCTGCTCTTTTATGCTCTGGAAGAAAAGGGTTCAAAAACTTTAAGTTCTTTGTGACCTCTTCAAGAGATAATCCCATATAGAAAATATATGAGATAATTCTTGCTGAAAGCATGGATGCCTGGAAGCATCGACGTCCAAAGCCATCTAAAGTCCTAGACTCACAACCTGGCGGATAAGAAGAGTGCTTCTTTGCACTCTTAATACGCCTCATTGCTGATTCTACAACAACAGAATGATGAGGAAGTTGAGTCTTTTGAAAACCTGGAGAAGGTGGCACCTTGTACATAGTGTCAAGTGTCTTAAAATGTGGGGATACCGTTAAAGGAGTTTCCCATATTCTTAATAGTAGATCTTGTAAGATCTGATGCAAAGGAAGCATGATCACCTCCTTTGGAATCCAGGGGAATTGCAGTGTCTCTGAATCCCCCGGTAGGGATTCTTTACCAGGAATAGAAATGGCAAGTAACTTTGCCATATCAAGCAGAAAAGCTTGAAAGGAAATCTCCCACGAGGAGGACCCTCTAAAATGAGGGGAAAAGGCTAGACTTGTTGAAAAATCAGCCTTTGTACCGATGGATTTGTCACAGTCATCGGGATCGGAAGACTTGAAAGGATGAAGCATCGGATTTTTCTTTAAAGCGATGTCTTCGGTACGGCCTGAGGTCGGTACTGAGACGAGTCGGTACCGAATCCCCCATGCTAGAGATCGATTCCAGGCTCGGCATCGAAGGAAGCGAGTCTGTCGAAGCAAGCATGGACGGTACCGACACCGATGCCGATATCGATACCGGTACCGAAGCCGATACTCGAGGAATGGTCTGCAGCAACTCTAGCGGTACCGAAGTAGCTGAGAGCGCTAGACTACATTCATCGGTGAGGAGTGTTTCATCCATCACCATAGCCGATGCCGGGGTGTCGGTACCGCTCGAAGTGGCCACAACCACCGAGCATGGCCCAGGTATGTTCATCGAGGTAAGAACCCCGGGAACAACCTGAAGCCCCGTTAATGCTTTGGAGCCCGAAGACTCCCGCCGGGGCTTTATTGCCAAAATGTCCTCGAGGGCAAGGCCGAAGCCATCTCGATGCTGAGAAGGAGATCTACCACTCGAGGACTGGCTAGTCTTTACAGACTTTTATTTGGTTACCTGATTCTGTGAAGAAGAAGATATTCTAGCTGGTGACATCGAGTGCGATGTGAACTGGGTATCGAGTTGTGCTTTAGGCGGGAAGGGAACCGCGCATGCGTGCCCGCATTCCCAAAGGCTTTCATAGAAAGCTGGGGAAATGCTCCGCTAAGGCTTCATCGGCGCCGATGACACCCCATATGTGAGGACTGACTTCCTGCTTGGTCCTGGAGAATATATCTGTACCGCCACACTTTGAGCATTTCTTAAGGATAGTGGCTGGCTTTTCCATGATGGAAGGAAAGAGGCCTAGTGGCCTAGAAACAGTCAGGCACTAAACAGGAAAAAATTTCTAAGAAAGGAAGAAATTCTTCAGTAAAAAGAGAGAAAAGCACCGGCGGTACCGGTGGCGTCAAGGGAAGGCAGACGCGACCACAAAAAACTAAGAATAAAAAGAAGAATTTTCTGCGGTGACAGGAATACGTCCTGCCAGCTCCACGGAAAACGGAAAACTGATGAGAGGGAAGTAAATGGGCGGAAGCGTTCCCATGTAGGCTCCGTCGGTACCGACGTACCATATGTGAAGACTCATTCCTGCTTGTTCCTGGAGATATATATATAAAAGAGACTCACTTAACAACAAGAAGAGGTAAGACCTGCTTGAAAAATATGGATAGAGAACCCCTTACTGGTTACACGTGGAAGAAACATGAAGAAGGTTACATGGAAACCAGTGGAATGTTCCTAGTCAGAAGGATAGGTCTAGATCTCTTTAAAATTCTAGACTTTGAATAACCAGAAGTGGAGATCTACGAGCAAAGAAAACCGTAGTCTTAAGACAACAAGTCTGGATCCTTCTATAACTTCAGTGTGGAGAAAGACGCAATAAAAGGGAATACCATATTTGCCAGTCTATGAGGGCAATATGAGTATAATGCGTCCTTTTTCAACATAAGCTCCAATGAAGTATTAGGAATTAGAAGGAATGCACTAGACAAGGACAGACTGCAGTGAAAAGAAGTGCATCCCTGTTGGAGAAGTTCCACTGGAGATGTGGAACAACTCAGGGAATTAAGCAATTCTTTATGCTTTCACGTGATCTAAACCCTGGTTCATTTTCCCTAAAAAGAAAATTTTAAGGAAGATAGTAAAAGTAGGAAAAAACCCGGTCATATGGGAGCATGACTGGGCAAGCCTTTCAACCATCTGAAAGTTACACACCAGGAATGGTTCTGACGCTCTCTGGCAAAGGCCCATAGTTGCAGAGCTTCTTGTAGAATTGCAGAGAGCATGTTGTAGGTTGCCCAGGTGTGATCTGGTTGTTTAATTACCAGTGTGCATCCTAAGCTATTCTGTGGAAGCCAAAGAATTGCAAATGGCTAAGAATAGCAGACAGACAGGTTGCCTGCAACGATAAACTGTCCAAGTAGGTTTTGGAACCTCTCTTGGAATTATGTGTTATTAAGGCAGCAGAAGAGGTTAGGTCCTATAGATTGGAAAAGGACCGAAAGACCGAACAGAAGTGATAACTCTCACTTATGGTCTGATAAGCTGTCTTAAAAGAAATATTTGAAAGATTGCAGAGGGGAGAAACTCTGTATGGAAATTATTTACTGGAGTAGGTATTAGGGACAATCCTATGGCTTAAAGGTAAGCCCTCCAGTCAAATAGTATCACTCTTAGATTGAAAATCTCAACTAAGAGGGATGGAAGTAATACAGAGTTGGAAAGACTTACAATTTGGTAAGTCTCTGAAAGGGTAAGCTCTCCTGCAGTGAAAAGTATAAGATATCCTCGTACAAGGACAACTGCAAAGGCGAAAGGCATAGCATACCTTATAAGTAGTTGTAACTCATCTGTTTACTTTTAAAAGGAGAGGAGAAACTTGTTACCCGTAGGGCATGATTATCCTTAATAGCTCTAAGAGCTGAAAGGATAGACTGCTCTTAGCAAGAGAGTCATGCCTAAAGTGGAGGATTAAGGCAGTGTATCACTGACCTCTCAATAAGGATGAGAAGAACTGTAAATGCTTCTGTAGTTAAGAAGTAGTGGTTCTGAAACTCAACAGGAAAGCACAGTTACTTACCTGTAACAGGTGATCTCTGGCAACAGCAGGAATAAGTCTTCACATATGGGTATTGTCGGTACCGACGGAGACTGCGCGGGAACGCTCCCCAGCGTCCAGTAAGAAAGCTTTTGGGAGCATCCCACAGCGCCTGTGCGCTGCCTTCCTGCCTTTCCCAACCGCCTCTCTCCAGTTCGAGTTTTAAAGCTGAGACAAAGAGAGAGAGAGGAAAGGAAAGATAGATAGAGAGATACAACTCCTAGGGGAGGTGGGTGGGTTGTGAAGACTTATTCCTGCTGTTCCCAGAGATCACCTGTTACAGGTAAGTAACTGTGCTATCTCCAGGAACAAGCAGGAATGAGTCTTCACATATGGGGACTCCATAGCTGCAGATGCCAGGGAGAGACCCCATGGTTGTGTGCCCTTGCAGAGGGCTCCACTTCCTCCCCATGGATCTCTGGCATCCAACCAGGGTAGGTGGGTAGGAATTGATTAGGAATGGAACAGGTGTTTGAGGACAGCCTGACCAAACGAGGCATCCCGGCGGGAGTCCTTGTCCAAACAGTAATGGACTGTGAAGGTGTGAACCGAGGCCCAGGTGGCCGCTCGACAGATCTGGTCGATGGACACCGGGTTTAGATGAGCCATTGAGGCTGCCATGGCTCTCACATTGTGAGCTGTGACATGGCCCTCCAGAGAAATGTTCTTACTCTGGTAGGCGAAAGAAATACATTGAGCAATCCAGCTGGATAGTGTTCTCTTAGAGACTGGAAGATCTAAATGAGAAGGATCAAAAGCAACAAAGAGTTGAGAAGACTTTCTATGTTGCTGTGTTCTTTGTAAGTAGAAAGAGAGAGCTCTCTTACAATCCAAAGTATGAAGATTCCTCTCTGCATTTGATGCATGAGGTCCTGAAAAAAAGACAGGTAAATATACCTCCTGGTTCAGATGAAAAGGCGAGACCACTTTAGGCATAAAGTGTGGATTGGTCCTGAGGACTACCTTATCATGATGGAACCTTGTATAAGGTGGATTAGCCACCAAAGCTTGCAGCTCACTGATGCGGCGTGCTAAGGTGACTGCAATGAGAAAAACAATTTTCCAAGAAAGAAATTTCAAGGAGGTGGTGGCTAAAGGTTCAAAGGGTGGCTTCATAAGCTGGCCAAGAACCAGGTTTAAGTCCCATGCCACTGGAGGTGGTCTAATGGGAGGTTTAGTTAAAAGAAGGCCTCTCATGAATCTTGCTATAAGAGGGTGAGAGGAGATAGGTTGTCCATTGAGAGGCTTGAGGGACGCTGCAATAGCACTCAAATGGACTCTTACTGAATTTGTTTTTAGGCCTGCATGGGATAGATGCAGGAGATACTCTAGTTGAGAATTCAGAGGTATTGCAAGAGGGTTTAGACCCTTCTCTGAACACCAAATGGTGAATCTTTTCCATTTGAAAGCATAGGAACGTCGAGTAGAAGGCTTCCTAGAGGCATGAATAACATCTCTGACTTGTTGAGAGAGATGAAAATCTTGAAGGTCTAGGCCCTCAGCAACCAAGCCCTGAGATGGAGCGACTGGGGGTTTGGGTGCCACAATGTTCCGTCTTCCTGGGACAGAAGGTCTGGTGCAGAGCCTAAGTCCAGGGAAGGAGCTTGAGAGAGATGCAGAAGTAGAGGGTACCACACTTGGCGTGGCCAATGTGGTGCTATGAGGATCATGGTCCCTCAATCTCTCTGAAGCTTGAATAGTGTTTTGGGAATTAGGGGAATTGGTGGAAAGGCATAAAGGAAGTCTTGACCCCAGTGAAGGAGGAAGGCATCCTTGGCCTGAACTCCCTGACACGGAATTCTGGAACAGAATCGAGGAAGTTTGGCATTCCACGGACTTGCAAAGAGGTCTATGTCCGGGGTTCCCCAAATTCGAAAAATCCTGGCTACCTGGTCCATGTGGAGGGACCACTCGTGTGGGAGCAGAACTCGACTGAGTCTGTCTGCCCAAGAGTTTTGAATACCTGGAAGATATACTGCCAGAAGATGGATGTGATGCTCTCTGGCGAAGGCCCACAGTTGCAAAGCGACAGAGAGCCAGTCCCTCCCTGCTTGTTTACATAGAACATGGCTACTTGATTGTCCGTATGGATAAGGACTGTCCTGTAGCTGAGCAGGGAATGGAACACTCTTGAGAGCTAAGAATATTGCTCTGAGTTCCAAGAGATTGATATGCAGAGAAGTCTCCTGTGGAGACCAGATGCCCTGGGTGGAGAGATCTTGCAGATGAGCTCACCAACCCTTTGGAGAAGCATCTGTTTTGAGAGTTGCTTGGGGTAACGGTTGCTGAAAAGGGGACCCCAGCAACAGGTTCTGAGAGGACTTCCACCACTGGAGAGACCAAAATAGACGACTGGAGTTTGCTATTTTGTCTGACAGGCAACCTGATGCCTGAGTCCATTGGGTGGACAAAGTCCATTGAGCTGCCCTCATGTGAAGGCGAGCATATCGAACCACATGCACGGTGGATGCCATGTGGCCTAATAGTTGTAACATCTCTCGAGCAATTAATTGGGACTTTAACTGAATCTGGGAGGCTAACTGCACCAGACGTAGGCAACGCGCCTGAGGAAGATAGGCCCTTGCAGTTGTGGTATCCAGCAAGGCCCCTATGAACTCCAGAGACTGAGTAGGTGTGAGACTGGATTTTGGGATGTTTATTACTAGTACCAAATACTGAAGGATACGCATTGTGCAGGTTAGACAAGTCTGGGCCTCTGACTGGGATGAGGCTCGAATGAGCCAATCGTCCAGATATGGGAATACGAATATTCCTAGAGTGCGGAGAAATGCAGCTACTACTGCCATGCATTTCGTGAACACCCTTGGTGCAGAGGCCAGACCGAAAGGAAGCACCCTGTATTGGTAGTGCTTTCCTTGAAAAAGGAACCGAAGGAACCTTCTGTGTGTGGGATGGATGAGGACATGGGTGTACGCATCCTTGAGATCTAGAGAACAAAGCCAATCCTGACTCTGAAGGTATGGAAGCAGAGCCCCTAGAGAAATCATTTTGAATTTCTCCTTGAATAGAAACTTGTTCAATTCTCTGAGATCTAATATGGGTCTGTAGCTCCCTGTTTTCTTTGGGATAAGAAAATAAGGGGAGTAGAACCCTGAGCCCTGTTGAAGAAGAGGTACTTCTTCTATTGCCCCTTGGGCAAGAAGGGTAGCAATCTCCTGACCTAGAAGGTTGAGGAGAGATGTTGGAGAATTGAACTGTTTCACCATGGTGTGAGGAGGAAGGTTTAAAAAGTGAAGCTTGTATCCTTCCTTTATGATGGAGAGGGTCCATTGCTCTGCTGTGATTTGCTCCCATCTGGGAGCAAAGTAAGTCAACCTTCCTGGAATGGTGAGGGGATCTGGGTTTTCCAGAGCTAGAAAGGCTAAGTTCTCTAGTTGCAAGTCAAAGGCCTTGAGGAGGTTGAGGCTGCTGGGCTGTGGTAGTCTTGGCAGCCTTTGACTTGGCCTGTTTAGGTGGTTGCTGACGTTTTGCAGCAAAACGACCTGCAGAAGATGCCTGCCCATGAACAGGATAATATCTTCCCTTTTTAGAAAAAGATGTCTTTTTGAACAATCTTTTCTTAACAGGGGCAGAGGTAGACTTTGAAAGTCGATCCAAAGCAGAGTTCTCAGCATCCATCTGAGTGGCCTTTGCTTGCCAATCCCTGCCAAACAGGTTTTCACCTGTACAAGGAAGGTTTGCCAACTCATCCTGGACCCAGAGTTCCAAATCAGAGGCTTGTAACCAAGCAATTCTGCGTGCACCTATGGCAATAGCCGTGGCTCTGCTTACACACTCAAAAGAGTCAAAGGCTGCACGGTTGGAGAATTTGGAAACATCTTGGGCATGTTTGAGCCAAGTGAGAAATTCCTGCCTTTTATCTTCTGAAATAAAAGGAGCTAAAGTCTGCAGATGATCTGTGACTTCTTTTAGAAACATCCCCATATAGAGACTATAGGAGTTGATTCTGGCAGCAAGCATATTGGCCTGGAAAATCCTTTGGCCAAAAGCATTTAGAGTCCTACATTCACGTCCTGGAGGGTTAGATGAGTGTCTCTTTGCACTCTTTATTTTCTTCATAGCAGACTCATCCACAATAGAGTGGTGAGGAAGCTGAGTCTTATGAAAACCAGGACAGGGAGGGACACGGTACATGGTGTCTAACCTGCGAGAATGAGGAGAGGTGGTGAGAGGAGTCTCCCACATGCCCAACATGAGATCATAGAGAATCTTATGAATAGGTAGGATAGCTGCTTCCTTAGGAGCCTTAGGATATTGCAAAATATCTAATTGCTTGGCTCTAGGCTCTGACTCAGAGGCCACTGTAATGGAGAGGCCTCTAGACACTTCCCTAATGAAGTCTTGAAAAGACAAATCCTCTGGAGGAGACCTTCTTCGTTTTGGAGAATCAGACTCCTGAGGAAGAAGCACCGGTGCATCGACAGAAACCTCCGACTCATCAGAGTCTTCGGAGGAATCGAAGTATCGCCTGTCTGGATACTCCTGTAAAGCCCGATACGCATACCGAGTGGGATCGACATCAGGAGTAAGTGGTACCGGTTCGGTACCGATGGGCATCGTAGGACAGAGTACCGTTGCAGCCGACACCGAAGCCATTGTCGATGCAATCGGTACTGGCACCGGGAACGGTGCCGATGCCGGAGTCGGTACCGGCAACGGAGATTGTTGCGGTACCAAAGGCGTCGAAGCCTGCATAAATGCCATATGGGTGCACTGTATGGATAGAATTTTCTGATCCATCGACGTCACCAGAGTCTGGATGTCGGTACCAGTGGAGACCACCGGTACCCCAGAACACGGCAACAGCTGATCGATCGAGGCCGCGCCATCGATGTCAACCTGTGACCCCATAGGTAATGCTTTGGAAGCCAGAACTTCCCGCCGGGGTAATTTTGCTGGAGCAGAATCCTCGAGGGCAAGCCCGGAGGCATCTCGATGCTTGGAGGGAGATTTGCCCTTCGAGGACTGGCTAGATTTATGTTTGGTTACCTGAGATCCATGGGAGGAAGAAGCAGCCCTGGAAGACGTCGATGCCACCGAGGCTGCATCAGAGGGAAACAGGGTACTGAGCTTGGCTGCTCGGTTCTGCCGACCTCTTTTAGACATCATGGTGCAGGACACACAATTCGTGATGGAGTGGTCAGGACCCAAACATTTAAGACACCAATCATGGGTGTCGGTGACAGAAATAGTACCGCCACATTTTGTGCACTTTTTAAACCCGGAAGCGGGCTTCTCCATGACGAGAAAATATTTAGGCCTAAGGCCCAAACTGAAAATGCAGAGTTGAAGAAAATAAAAGTTGTTTGTTTTTTTTTGAAGAAAGAAAGAAAAGACCGGCGGTACCGGTCTGACGTCGAAGGCAGACACAACACAGAAAAATAAAGAAAAAAATAAAGAACTTCTTCTGCGGTGACAGGAACACGACCTGCTGGCTCCGCGGAAAAGAAGAACTGGAGAGAGGCGGATGGGAAAGGCGGGAAGGCAGCGCGCAGGCGCTGTGGGATGCTCCCAAAAGCTTTCTTACTGGATGCTAGGGAGCGTTCTCGCGCAGGCTCCGTCGGTACCGACGATACCCATATGTGAAGACTCATTCCTGCTTGTTCCTGGAGATAAAAGATTTAATGAATAAAAATCAGAAACCCTGCGACTGCTGAGTTTGCTGAGCCTGTTGAGACTTTGGTTTTCTTAGCCTGGTATGATGTTGCCCTTCTTTGGAAACATCTGCATGATGGGTAGAAGATGAATAAACCTTTTTCCCCCTAGGGGAATAAAGTTTGTTAGGAGATTTTTTACTAGCTGGGGCAGAGGAAAGTTTTGACAATCCTCTGAAAGCAACAATATCAGTGTTTAACTGATTAGCTTGAAATAAAGCATCCTTGTTAAAGAGATTTTCACCAGTACAAGGAGTATTTTCCAGCTTTTCTTGTACCCATTTGTCCAAGTCTGAAGCTTGGAGCCAGGCCATGAGTCGTGCTCCTATGGCTATAGCAGAAGTTCTGCTAATAGACTCAAAACAGTCCAGGGAAGCACGATTAAGGAATTTAGAGACATTTTGAGCATGACTGACTAATATGAAAAAGTCTGCTCTTTTATATTCTTGAAGAAAAGGGTTCAAAAGCTTTAAGTTCTTTGTGACCTCTTCAAGAGATAATCCCATATAGAAAATATATGAGATAATTCTTGCTGAAAGCATGGATGCCTGGAAGCATCGATGTCCAAAGGCATCTAAAGTTCTAGACTCGCGACCCGGTGGATAAGAAGAATGCTTCTTTGCACTCTTAATACGCCTCATTGCTGATTCTACAATAGAATGATGTTGAAGTTGAGTCTTTTGAAAACCTGAAGGTGGCACCTTGTACATGGAGCCAAGTGTCTTAGAATGTGGTGATACCGTTAAAGGAGTTTCCCACATCCTTAAAAGTAGATCTTGTAAGATCTGATGCAAAGGAAGCATGATAACCTCCTTTGAAATCCAGGGGGATTGCAGGGTCTCTGAATCCCCTGGCAAGGATTCTTTACCAGGTATAGAAATGGCAAGTAACTTTGCCATATCAAGCAGAAAAGCTTGAAAAGAAATTTCCCCTGAGGAGGACCCTCTAAAATGAGGGGTAAAGGCTAGACTTGTTGAAGATTTAGCCTTGGTACCGATAGATCCATCCCAGTCATCGGGATCAGAATTTATTATTTATTATTTATTTATTACAATTTCTTATATACCGCACTATTCGACATCAGCGCGGTTTACATTAAAACAAAAAGGACCAGAACAACAGGCTGTTCGGTTTTACAGAGAACAGGTGTACAAACTTGGATAACATGGGAAGACCTGAAAGGATGAAGCATTAGATTTTCCTTAAAGCAATGTCTTCGGTACCGCCCGAGGTCGGTACCGAGATGAGTCGGTACCGAATCATCCATGCTAGAGATTGATTCCAGGCTCGGCATCGAAGGAAGCGAGTCTGTCGAAGTAAGCATGGACGGTACGGACACCGATGTCGGTACCAGTACCGAAGCCGATACCGATACTGGAGGAACGGTCTGCAACAACTCTAGCAGTACCGAAGTAACCGAGAGCGCTAGACTGCGATCCTCGGTGAGGAGTGTTTCATCCATCACCATAGCCGATGCCATGGTGTCGGTACCGCTTGAAGCGGCCACAACCACCAAGCATGGCCCAGGTATGTTCATCGAGGTAAGAACCCTGGGAACAACCTGAAGCCCCGTTAATGCTTTGGAGCCTGAAGACTCCCGACGGGGCTTTATTGCCAAAATGTCCTCGAGGGCAATGCGAGAGCCATCTCGATACTGGGAAGGAGATCTACCACTCGAGGACTGGCTAGTCTTTACAGACTTTTGTTTGGTTACCTGATCCTGTGACGATATTGTAGCTGGTGACATCGAGTGCGATGTGAACCGGGTATCGAGTTGTGCTCGATTCTAAAGATTTCTTCTATTTGAGCTCCAGCAGGAAAGACACTCCAGTGGGCGATGGTCAGGACCCAAACATTTTAGACACCAAGTATGGGTGTCAGAAAAAATATCTGTACCACCACACTTTGAGCATTTCTTAAGAGTAGTGACTGGCTTTTCCATAATGGAAAGATGGAGGCCTAGTGGCCTAGAACCGTCAGACACTAAACAGGAAAAATTTCTGAGGAAAAGAGAAATTCTTTAGAAAAAGAAAGAAAAGCACTGGCGGTACCGGTGGCATCGAGGGAAGGCAGACGCGACCACAAAAAACTAAGAATAAAAAGAAGAATTTTCTGCGGGGACAGGAATACGTCCTGCCGGCTCCACGGAAAACTGATGAGAGGGAAGTGAATGGGCGGGAAGGCAGTGCGCATGCGCGTGGGATGCTCCCAAAAACTTTCTTTTTGGACGCTGGGGAGAGTTCCCACGCAGGCTCCGTCGGTACCGACGTACCCATATGTGAAGACTCATTCCTGCTTGTTCCTGGAGATACTTATTTAGGTTCCTAAGGTCTAAGATGGGTCTGTACCCTCCGTTTTTCTTTGGTATGAGAACGTAAGAATAGAATCCCATCCCCTGTTGGGATGTTGGAATCTCTTCTATGACACACTCTGAGAGAAGTGAGTTGATCTCTTGCTGCAAGAGAGCAGGGAGTGGGGATTGAGAATGATATTCCCCCACCAGAGTGGAGGGGGGGGGGTGCTTTGCAAAAGAAGCTTGTACCCCTCTTGCACAATGGTTAGTGTCCATTGCTCTGAGGTGATGCCACCTGTGGCCATAATGGCAAAGTCTGCCTGCTATGTGGAGGGAGTGGGGGTTCTCCAGAGGCAGGGTGGCTATGTTCTCTAGGAAGAAGTCAAAAACCAGGTGTAGATTGAGTCTGCACAGCTCGCTGGGGTTTAGGAGCCTGTGGCTTCTTCTGTTGCTCAGGAGGCTGTTGCTTCCCCTGGGTACCCTGAGGTTGGTATTGAGAAGCTGGGGGGTAAGAAGGGTAAATTTCTTCTCCTTACCATAGAAAGGCTTCTTTGCCACTGTTTTCTTCTTCCCAAAACTAACTCGATTTCATTCTACAACACTCATCTATGAACCTGTTAGTTTTGGGATTTATTGGGGTTGATTTCACAGGGTATATGAGTTAGGGTTACTGTTTTCTTCTTGGCAGGGTTGGCAGTAGCTTTGGAAAGCCTATTGAGGGTAGTATTCTAACTGAGAGGTCTTATCTTGCCAATCCATTCCAAACAAGTTCTCAATAGTACAAGGAATATTACCCAGCTTATCTTGAACCCACTGTTCAAGGTCAGATGCCTGGAGCCATGCAATCCTACACGCACTTATACAGATAGAAGTTGCTCTGCTAGTGCATTTGAAACGGTCAAAGGTTGCCCTGTTGACAAATTTGTAAACACTTTGGGCATGTTTGACTAATGTAAGGTAGTCTGCCCTCTTATCATCCAGGAGAAAAGACGACATTGATTCTAGATCCCTAGTTAACTCCCTAAGGAACATACCCATATAGAGTATGTAGGAACTTATCCAGATTGAGAGCGTGGAAGCCTGAAAACATCGACGACCAAAGGCATCGAGGGTTCTCGATTCTCTGCCCGGGGGATTGGAAGAGTACGTCTTAGAACTTTTAATTCAACACATAGCCGATTCCACTACCATTGAGTGGTGTGAAAGCAGCGTTTTCTGGAATCCGGGGCTTTCCAGTACTTGATACATGGTATTGAGTCGTCGAATATGGGGAGAAATGGTGAGGAGCGTTTCCCACATCCGGAGCATAAGATAATGGAGTATATGATGAATAGGCAGAGTAGTCGCCTCTTTAGGAGTTGTAGGATATTGGAGAATGTCCAACTCCTCTGCTCTGGGTTCTTTCTCCAATGTAGGAGTAATTGATAGCCCCCTTGCCATATCTTTGATAAACTCTTGGAAAGACATCTTCGGGAAACGACATGCACCGTTGTGAAGATGGTGAGGTTTCCTCAGGCAGACTTTGCATTTCTCAAGTACTGATGGATTCATCACCAGAAGAATCAGAATCAATAGAATCAAAGTATCGATGGGAGCAATGCTCCTGTTCTTGCAAGGTCCGGTACAGATCGAGATCGGTATCGGCTCGAGAGACCTGCCATACTGGTACTGGCATTCACGTACTCAGCACCCATGCTCTGGAACCGGCTGCCACACGAATTACGCCAGACCAAAGACTTACACACCTTCAGAAAAGAGCTTAAAACACACCTGTTCCAATCGTATTACGGCATTACCTAGCCGATCTCAACTATATCTTCCCATGCTGCTTTCTTAAGCCATGCCTTCTTAAGCATAAGGTTGATAGGAACCTATTTCTCATTGTTGCACCACATCCTTGAAGATTCAAAAAAAAAAATAAAAAATTTGTTTATATGTATATATTGCTCTGCTAATTGCTTGTATTTTTGCGATCTATATGTACAATTATAACCTGCTCTGGTTGCTCAATCTGTAATTTATTGAATAATCAATTGTATAACTGTGATCTGGTGGTTGTTAGTCCCCCCTACCGTAATCATACTGTATTCCTAAATTTATGCTGTACATATTCACTTGTCCTGTCCACCTAAGGACCGCTTCTGATCGCTGGAAGGAGCGGTGTATAAATTTATGCCAAATAAATAAAATAAATAAAATAAAATACCTCGGAACCGGGAATAGACTCAAGAGCCGGTATGGGCGGAAGCGTGTCGAGCGACATGAAACCAGATGCAGACTGCATGGACATCATTGATATTACCAGTACCGACGATACCACTGGAAATTACCTGACCGGTACCAATGCGGCTAACAGAGCCACTAGACTCTGCTCAATGGCCAGCATAAGCTGATCCATAGATCTTGCCAATGCCTGGGTATCGGTACCGGAAGCAAGGGCTACCGTTCCAGAGTATGGCACCAGGAGCTCTCCTGAGGTGGAGGCCTCGGAAGTATCCTGGATCCCTTTTGCGGCTTTGGAGGGGAGGGTCCTCCAGCCGATGTAGTTTGGCCGGTCGATCCAACTCCAGGGCAATGCTTGAGGCATCTCTATGTTTAGATAGAGTAGTTACTCACCTGTAACAGGTGTTCTCCAGGAGCAGCAGGAATCAGTCCTCACTTATGGGTGACGTCGGAGCCGACGGAGCCCTCGCGGAGCAATTTTCCCCAGCTTTCGAAGAAAGCCTTTGGAAATTGCAGCGCGCATGCGCGGTCCCCTTCCCGCCCAAGGGTGCCATCTTGCTCAGTCTGATGACATAGCGAAAAAGACAGCGAAAAAGGTTAGCAAAACCATATACTAAGAATGACTGCAACTCCAAGGGGAGGAGGGAGGGTTGTGAGGACTGATTCCTGCTGCTCCTGGAGAACACCTGTTACAGGTGAGTAACTACTCTTTCTCCAGGACCAAGCAGGAAGTCAGTCCTCACTTATGGGACTCCCAAGCTTAAGGCTACCGGAGACCTCAAGCCTAAAAGAGCTCCCTCAAGCTCAACAGTACAGAAGGAAGGAATCTTCTCTGAATACGAATCCGGCCGGTAGCCCAACACCAGGGCCGGAGGGAAGGAGTTGCTAAACCTCAAAAAGATTGTGGAGGACTGCCTGTCCGAAAGCACTGTCCCTGCGGGACTCCCTCTCCAGGCAGTAATGAGCCGCAAAAGTCTGGCTGGAAGACCAAGTAGCGGCCCGGCAGATGTCTGCTAACGGAACAGAGCGGAGATGAGCCACTGACGCAGCCTTCGCCCTGACACGGTGAGCCATGACTCGACTCTCTAAGGAGAGGCCGGCTGCCCCATAAGCCCAGGCGATACAGTCAGCTACCCAGATGGACAAAGTACGCTTAGAGACGGGTACCCCCAACCGATTGGGGTCAAAAGATACGAAAAGCTGGACAGCTTTTCTATGCTCTCGCGTACAGTCAAGGTAGAAGGATAAGGCTCTTCTACGGTCCAGGGTGTGCAGCACAGTTTCAGCTCAGCTGGTATGCGGCCTGGGAAAGAAGGTCGGAAGGACCACCTCTTGGTTGATGTGAAAACGGGAGACCACCTTTGGAAGAAACTTAGGGTGAGTCCGTAGGAGAACCCTATTCTTGTAGAATCTAGTGTATGGGGGCTCCGACACTAGGGCCTGTAGTTCACTGACGCGCCTGGCGGAGGTAAGGGCTACCAAGAAGAGAGTTTTCCAGGAGAGGAAATGAAGAGGGCAGGTAGCCATGGGTTCAAAAGGCGGACTGGTAAGCCTTTGCAGAACCACGTTGAGGTCCCAGTCAGGAGCTGGAGGGCGCAACGGAGGCTTAAGCAGAAGGAGGCCTCTGAGAAAACGCGCCACCAAGGGGTGCGAGGAAAGAGGCCGGCCTTCCACCGGCGAATGATGTGCGGAGAGGGCACTGAGGTGGACTCTGACAGAGTTGGATTTGAGGCCCAGATCGGAGAGGTGAAGCAAGTATTGCAGTACCACCGATACTAAACAGGCGAAGGGGTCCTCAGAGCGCTGAGAGCACCAGACCGAGAAGCGACGCCATTTAAGGGCGTAAGATTTTCGGGTAGAAGGACGCCGAGACGCTAGGACGACGGCTTCCACTTCCGGAGGTAGCAGAAGCGGAGCTAGGACTACCCTTTCAGCAGCCAGGCCATCAGGTGCAGGGCCCGGAGGTTGGTGTGCAGAGGAAGAGGAAGAGGGGTGTCCACCGCTAGCTGTAGAAGTAGAGGGAACCACGGTTGCCTCGGCCACCGGGGCGCTACCAGGATCACGGAGGCCCTGTCCTGGACCACTTTGAACAATGTCCGGGACACCAGTGGCGTGGGAGGGAAGGCATACAGTAGGCCCGTGGACCATGATATGAGGAAAGCATCCGGCGCTACTCTGAGAGGATGCGGATGCCGTGAGCAGAACCTGGGAAGCTGCCGGTTCAGGGGACTGGCATCCACGGTGGGGGAGCCCCACCAGCGGAAAATCTGCTGGACCACTGCGTGGTTCAGCCTCCATTTGTGCGGCTGCAGAATCCGGCTCAGTTTGTCTGCCAGGCCATTGTCCTGCCCGGGCAGGTAAACAGCCTTGAGGAGGATGTTGTGACCGACTGCCCAAGAGCACAGCCTCCGAGCCTCCCGACATAGAAGGAGGGAGCCCGTGCCCCCGTTTGTTCATGTAGAACATGGCAACCTGATTGTCCGTCTGCACCAGCACAGACTGACAAGACGTGAGGTGAGAGAAGGCCCGCAGAGCTAGGCGGATCGCCCGCAGCTCCAGGAAGTTTATCTGCTGGGCGGCTTCCCAAGGTGTCCAAAGGCCTTGAGTGCACATCCCTTGACAATACGCTCCCCATCCCAGGAGAGAGGCATCTGTCGTAAGCACCTGGGACGGTGGAGGAGACTGAAAAGTCATGCCGAGTACCAGATTGGGCAGGTGAAGCCACCATTGCAGAGAGGAGGCCAGGCGGTCGGAAATCTGTATTAAGACCGTCAGCCTCCCTGTGGCCTGATGCCATTGAGTGCGAAGGCTCCACTGAGCAGGTCGCATATGCAGACGGGCATTCGGAGTGACATGGACCGTGGAGGCCATGTGACCGAGCAGTTGCAGGAATTGTCTGGCAGAGGCCAGTGACGCGCTGCGGAACCTGCCGGCCAGGGCTATGAGCCTGTTGGCCCGTTCCAGAGGCAAGAAGGCCCGAGACCGCAGAGTGTCCAGTCGTGCTCCTATGAATTCGAGATGCTGAGAGGGGCGCAAAGTGGACTTTTCGAAGTTTATGACGAAGCCCAGGTGCTGAAGCAGAGCCACTGTGCGTTGAGTGGCCTGAGTGACCTCTAGGGAAGACCGTGCCCGGATGAGCCAGTCGTCCAGATAGGGGAAGACGAAGAGGCCTTGAAGCCTCAGGAAGGCTGCCACCACTGCCAGGCATTTCGTGAACACCCTGGGAGCGGAGGATAGGCCAAAGGGCAGTACGCGGTACTGATAATGATTCCCTGCCACCACAAATCTTAGATATTGCCGGTGGTCTGGATGAATAAGGATGTGGGTATAAGCATCCTTTAGATCCAAGGAGCATAGCCAATCTCCCTGCTGGAGGTAGGGCAGTAGGATTCCAAGGGTAAGCATCTTGAACTTTTCCCGCTGCAGGAACTTGTTGAGGTTGCGTAAGTCCAGAATGGGTCTGAGGCCTCCTGTTCTCTTTGGAACCAGGAAGTACCTGGAGTAAAACCCGTGACCCCACAGGTGTTGGGGCACTGGCTCCACAGCCTGTTCGTGAAGCAGACTTTGCAGCTCCTGGAGGAGTAAGTTCCTGTGTAGGGGGGGTCTTGGAGGCTCCCCTGGAAAGAAGGGAGGGGGCACCTGGTGAAAATGCAAGAGGCAGCCCTTTTGAACCACCTGCAGCACCCAGGAATCGGATGTTATGGCAGACCACCGGTGGGCAAAGTGGGTCAGCCGGCCCCCCGTGCTGAGCGAAGGCCCCTGAGGGGGAGAGGCTATGCTGGCATAGTCAAAAACCCCCACCCTGCTGGGCCGGGGCCTGCATAGTGAGCTTGGGAGCCTTCTGCCTACGGGATCCGGTACCCTGCCCCTTAGGCTGCTGTCCCTGATGGGGGGCTGCTGAGGCCTGATATTGTGGGTGGTGTTGTTTATAAGTAAACACCTTCCTCGAGTAAAAAGGCTTTTTCCCCGAGCCCTTCCTCTTCTGTGAAGGGGCAGAGGTCTTTCTGGATAGGCGAGTCCTGGTGAGAGTCTCGGACTCGAGCTCCACCGCCTTTTCAGCCATGGGCTTGCCAAAGAGGTTTTCACCTCTGCAAGGGACATCGACCAACTTGTCCTGCACCCATGGCTCGAGGTCAGACGACTGAAGCCAAGCCTGACGGCGAGCCCCGATGCCGGCTCCGGCTACTCGAGCCGATGCTTCGAAGCCATCGTAGGCTGCTCGAGAAATGAACTTCGAACACTCTCGAATCCCTGTGGACAAGGCCTGGAACCGCTGCAACAGTTCCTCGGAGAGACCAGCAGAGAACCCCGCAATTTCTTTTGCCAGGTCTCGAAGATACATGCCCATATATAGTTGGTATGTCTGGACTCGACAAGCAAGCATAGAACCCTGGAAGCACTTTCTACCGAGGGCATCCAGGTTCCATGCCTCCTTACCCGGAGGCACCGAGGAGTGCATCTTTTGACTCTTAAGTCGATGCATGGCCGATTCCACCACCATGGAATGGTGTGGCAGTTGTGCCTTCTGGAACCCGGGGCTCTTGCGGACTCGATACATGGAATCGACCCGCTTACTAAGCACCGGGGTCGAGGCCGGGCTCTCCCACATGCGGAAGAGTAGCCGCTCCAGCATCGGGGGAACCGGTACAGTAAAGGCCTCCTTCGGGGGAGAGTCGTATTGGAGGGCCTCGAGCTCTTCGGCTCGAGGCTCCTCCTCCGGATCCGCGGGGAAGGCCAAAGCCTTGGCCATATCCCTCACGAAATCGGAGAACCGGGTATCCTCCGGGGGGGACGCCCCGAGTCTGAAAAGAACCGGGTGACTCGTCCTCCTCCGTGTCCCAGCCCGACTCCTCCGAGGAGGAATCGAGTGGCTCCGTGCGGGCGAGAGCCGGGGATCTCCGCCCCGACGCCGAGCCCCTCGGTCCTGAACGGGAGGCCGAAGGAGACCTAGGTCAAGGATCGACTCGAGCTCGTATGGACTCGAGGATCGACTCGGCCTCCGGGGTCAACTTGGGCGTCGACGTCCCGGTGGTCGGGGCAGATGCACTGGCGAGGCCGATGATCAATGCCCGCTGCTGGTCCATGAAGGCAGCGATACTGCGTTCCAAGGTCGTCAATCTGAGACCAAACTCAGAAGACCCAGCAGCCCCCGACTCGGGCCCCGACGGCGTCGGGCCCGACGTCGGCTCTCCCGGAGGAGAGTCCAGGAGGACTACAATACTCACGTGTCCAGGCGACTCCACTTCGAGATGAGGAAGCTTCGAAGGCCTCTCCGCCTCCGAGGACCCGGGGCGGCCGACGGGGCTATGCGACCTGGCCCTCGAGGGAACAGGAGCGTCCTCCGACGCCACCCTCGCGGGCTTCTTCTTCCGACGGTGTTCCCGGCCGGGGGACCCCCGTTAAGAGGAACTCCGACGGTGCTCGGAGCCGGAGCCACGAGACGTCGAGGCCTCTGACGAGGTCCGGGCCCGACCGGACGCGGGGTCAGAGAAGATTCGTTCCTTTTTTGACTGCTGACTCCTCAACGCCTTCGAGGACATCTTGTTGCACGGACCGCAACTCATTGAGTCATGCTCGGGTCCGAGGCAACGGAGGCAGCAGTCATGCGTGTCGGTAAGAGACGTAAGTTTGACACAACGATCACACTTCTTAAACCCACTGGCAGCCATCGGGGGAAAAAGGGCCCCTGCAAGGTCGAAAGACCGTGCTGCCAGGGAAGAAGGAAAAAGTGGCGGGAACGCCAGTTGGAGAGAAAAATAGGTGAACGGACTCGATAGGGAATATCGAGGCCGGGCGGGGAAGAGGACACACGAACCGAGAAAAATAACAAGAAACAAAATGAAAAGAAATCAACTTTTTCAGCGGTGATAACAAACTACGTCTGTAGGGCTCCGTGGAAAAAAGGAGGCTGAGCAAGATGGCACCCTTGGGCGGGAAGGGGACCGCGCATGCGAGCTGCAATTCCCAAAGGCTTTCTTCGAAAGCTGGGGAAAATTGCTCCGCGAGGGCTCCGTCGGCACTGACGTCACCCATAAGTGAGGACTGACTTCCTGCTTGGTCCTGGAGAAAGAGATCTACCCTTGGGAGAAAGGCCTGTCGTGTTTCGATACCTGAGATCCATGTGAGGAAGTGCGATACCCTCTATGACATCGAAGCGAATGAAACCGCATCCGAGGCAAAAAGGGAGCCGGGTTTCGCTGCCCGATTCTGTAGGCTTCTGTCATCTTCTTGCACAGGGAACATTCAAATGACTGGTGATCTGGGCTGAGGCATTTAAGACACCAGTCATGGGTATCAGGAGCAGAAATAGTGGTACCACACTTGGAACACTTAAAACCAGGTTGGTTTTTCTATCATTTCAGTAGACTGGATGGAAGGCCTAGGCCTAAGATGGCGCCGATGCGCCTGAAAGAACTGAAGTTGTTCTTTTTTCTTTTTAGAAAGAAAGAAAGGAATAGAATTGAAGATATCTGTTCTGGTGTTGAAGGGAAGGCAGACGTAACCACAAAAAAATAATAAAGAAGAAGAAAGTTTCTGCGGTGACAGGATTTGCTTCCTGCTGGCTCCGCTGAAAAGGAACAACTGAGGAGGAAGAGTCACAAAGGCAGGAAGGCAGCAGCGCAGGCGCAGTGGGATGCTCCCAAAAGCTTTCCTATTGGACACTGGGGAGCGTTCCCATGCGGGCTCCGTTGATACCGATGTCACCCACATGTGAAGACTACGTTCCTGCTTTTTCCTGGAGATTCTCTCTTTCTCTGCATACATCCAATAGATTGCTAAAACCTGTCACTTCTTTCTCTATAACATTGGCAAAATTCGTCCTTCCCTTTCTACACATACTACTAAAACACTTATCCACTCTTTTTACTCACATCCCATCTAGACTATTGCAAACTCCCTCTGAATCACCTCTCTCTCTTTCAATCTATTAAATACTCATCTGTACAACTAATCTTTCGCCAGTTTTGATATGCCCATAACCCCTCTTCTCAAGTCGAATCAATGAATCCTTATCCGTTTCTGTATCCAGTTGAAACTTCTCCTATTAATCTATAAGTGCACTCGTTCTGCTGCTCTTCACTACCTTTCCTCTCTTATCTCCCTACACGTCTCAGGACTCTGCTTTTCTGGCAGATCCCTTCTATCTATGCCCTTCTCTTCTGGTGCCAACTCCAGACTTCGATCCTTCCACCTTGCTGCTCCTTATGCCTAGAACAAACCACCTGAGTCTGTGTGTCAGGCGTCATCTCTGGTTCTTTTCAAATCCAGGCTGAAAACTCACCTCTTAGAGGCCGCTTTTGGATCCTGATCTGCTTAGTCTCCTATGCGTTTCCTTACAAATTCCCCTAGATATAACCTTGTCCTCAGCTGTTGTGCTCTCTGTCTTGACTAAATTTTAAGATCTGATGAGCAGGGACAGTCGTTTGCATGTATCTGTACAATGCTGCGTATGCTTTTTAGCACCATACAAATGATAAGTAGTAGTAGTAATTTCAGGAAAAACCTTCCCTAGAGCAGGCTCAAGAGTAGGCAAAGGCTGCTTACCAGCACAATGCTTTTCCTTGGACTTAGCTGATTTGTCTTTGGAGGATTAGTGTTTCTTGGTTTATCAGAGTTATCCAACAGAGGCATAGGAATTAGCAGCTGTAACTCATAGTGCTCCTATACAATAACTTCCGCCTTCTGCAGGCCCCAAAAGCAAGGTTTGCATTGGAGAAGTCACTTTCTTGGATTGATTGTTGTTACTCCTAGGTACCTTATATAGATAATTTGCACATAATACCTTGCTGATGAGGTATGGCAAGTTGAGAGCTCACTTTTGGTTTCTCTCCCATGGATAGCTCACATGTGTTCACAGGGTCGTTGGAAGATAAGAACTCCATTTTTGCTGGAAGATTCTTGCAGTTTAAAGAGTGCTTACTTTTTTTTCCCATATCTACAAAGTGCTAAAGAAGAGAGCCAAGCATCCATGTCTGGCTGCAACAAGCAGACGTTAAGAGTGGGGAAGGCAGCTGCAGGCATGAGTGCAACAGGATGCAAGGTGGGAGAGTATTTTAAAATGTAAATTAGCTAGTGAGGTGTTTGCATGGCTGCTGCTCAAGGTACCTCAACAATGCTCATGGTTGCATTTTGCCTGCTATTGCCAGAGAATCGAATTAATCACTTTTGTGCAGCAGAAAAGTTCATAATATATAGCCTAGTCAGACTGATAATGACCTCTCTTAGCAGTGCTCTCCCAGGATAGGTTTGTGAGCAAGTCAGATTTATAGGATACCTGCAATGAATATGCATGAGATAGTGCTTCTACTACATGCAGATCTATCATATGCAAACAGAGTATCTTGAGAACCAAACTGGTACTCATCCATGACATGTTTAAGAACCACTGGGCTATCTCATGCACTTCATTTTGACTAAACCGCCCAAGCTCAGTATACCAAGGGGAAACTCCAATGTTATGTTTCTCCTTTAACTGGGACTTTTATAAAGAGGCCATTTAAAACAAATGTTCATGATTTCTAAGATCACAACAGTAGTTTATAAACAAATCTCCAGAGTAGCCAAAAAATATTCTGATATAAGAAAATAACCTAGAACATTATAAGCAAGATTCTGATTCATGCCACCTTCCTTCAGTAACTCACTATTTTCTATGCAAGATCTCATGTTGTATCACCTCCCACAGACTAGGTACAAAGAACAGTCCTGAATCTAAGTATTCTTAGGTTGCTCAGTGACAATTTAGCCAATTACTTTATGGCTGATGAGATTCGGATATCAAAAGTAATTTTTACCCACCTGACATACTTTCCCTTTTCCTGCGCTGTAGCAATACTGCTCTCTCTTTATCCAATGCTCTGCCAAAGAAATTAAAATTTTTTTTCAGTTCATGGTTCTTTATTAAGCTTCTTAACTTTTAAACATAAACTAGAAACAACAACAGAAAATCAGTTGTGTATAGACTCTTAAATCACAGAAAAGGTTATACAATATGAGATATTAAAGCTGTAAGACCAGCCAAAGTTATCCACAGGTGCCTACACTTTACAATGCCAAAGCAGTGCCTCTCTCTTTTCAGCTGCAGGCCTCTCATATTTATCGGTAAGCACAAGATTCCACCACATATTCGTCTACACCCTTGTGTTATCTTTCCAATAGTTAAGGATAAGCTTAAAAGCTAAAAACAATTTACAAATCTACAAGTTAAAATACTCTTGTGGAAGTTAATACTGGAGAGTAAGGGACTTAAAGAATCATCAAACATGATAGTTTGGATCTTCAGAATCCAAACCTGGGACCAAAATGTAAGCAATTGCTAACAATTATTTGCTAATTTCCTTTCCTTGAAGCCTAACAAACCTGTCCAGATGCATGGATTATATCTCTCAGGCAGCCAATGGAGACAGATCCACAACTTTCAGTGTGACACCTTTGTAAAAGGGGTGAGGCAAATAAATCCCTTCCAGTATCAAAGCAAGCAAAAATTAGGCTCAACACAAACTAACAATTGCCAAAAAACTCTATACCATGGGGGAGGAGACAAATACATCAATCTCATTCTCCTATTCCCTCCTGAATCCAGATACTTCAGAGAGCTACAGAGAGAATGCAAATCTCCCCCCCCCCCCCACCCCCAGTCTAGCAAACTGACCAGAATTTTCAAAGCAACCCCCCTCCCCGGCAAAGTTAAACACAAATTCAGAGTTCCTAAGATGAACAAAGACTTCCCTGAGTGAGTCCTGGAATGATTTGACAGGAGTCGAGGGAAATAAAAAGTAAGGAAGGTGAAATTAGAGCTTACGTGCCAAATATAAGATATGCCATACTGGGTCAGACCAAGGTCCATCAAGCCCAGTATCCTGTTTCCAACAGTGGCCAATCTAGGTCATACGTACCTAGCAGTTTCCCCAAAAGACACAGTTTCCACAATGCTTGTACTGGGTCGAGCACTGATATCCTGGGTCCCTTCTTAATAATGGTTTATGGAGCTTTCCTCCAGGAACTTGTCCAAATCTTTTTTAAACCCAGCTACACTAACAGCCTTTACTACATCCTCCGGTAACAAATTCCAAAGTTTGATTACACATTGAGTGAAAAAATATTTTCTTTTATTAGTCTTAAATAGATTACCCTGTAGCTTCATTGCATGTCCCCTAGTCTTTCTATATTCTGATAACTTAAACAATCGATCTACGTTTACCCGTTCCACTCTGTTCTTTAATTTATAGACTTCTATCATATCTCCTCTCAGCTGTCTCTTTTCCAGGTTAAAGAGCCCTAACCTTTTTAGCCTTTCTTCATAGGAGTATCCTTCCATCCCCTTTACCATTTTGGTGGCTCTTCTCTGAACCTTTTCTAATAACGCTATATTCTTTTTAAGATACGGCGACCAGAATTGCACACAATATTCAAGGTGCGGTCTCACCATGGAACGATATAGAGGCATTATAATATATTTTGTTTTATTTTCCATTCCTTTCCTTATGATACCTAGCATTTTATTAGCTCTCTTGGCTGCTGCTGCACACTGGGCCGAGGGTTTTAACACGGTATCCACAATGACGCCTAAATCTTTTTCCTGGGTGGTGGTTCCTAATGTGGAACCTTGCATTGTGTAACCATAGTTTGGGTTATTCTTCCCTAGGTGCATAACTTTGCACTTCTCCAAATTAAATTTCATCTGCCATTTTGATGCCCAGTCTTCCAATTTATCAAGATCCTCTTGCAATTTTCCACAATCCTCTTGGGTTTTAACAACTTTAAATAGTTTTGTGTCATCTGCAAATTTGATAACCTCACTCGTTATTCCCTTTTCCAGGTCATTTATGAATATGTCAAAAAGCAGTGGACCCAGCACAGATCCCTGGGGTACACCACTATTCACCTTTCTCCATTGGGAAAATTGGCCATTTAGCCCTACCCCCTGCTTTCTATCTTTTAACCAGTTCCTGATCCTCAATGGTACACTGCCTCCTATCCCATGACTCTTTAGTTTTGCCAAAAGTCTCTGATGAGGGACCTTGTCAAAGGCTTTCTGAAAGTCCAGATACACTATATCAACCGACTCACCTTTGTCCACATGTTTATTCACACCTTCAAAAAAACATAACAGATTAGTAAGACAAGATCTTCCTTGTCTAAAGCCATGTTGGTTGTCTCCCATTAGGGCATGACTATCTACATGCTGAGTAATTTTGTTCTTTATGATGGTTTCTACCATTTTTCCCGGTACTGACGTCAGGCTCACCGGTCTGTAGTTTCCCAGATCACCCCTGGAATCCTTTTTAAAAATTGGCGTTACATTGGCGATCCTCCAAACATTCACCCAGAACAGTCCAGATGTGTGCTATGCGCAAATATCTACCCAGAACAGTCCAGATCTGTGCTAAGTACCCAAGTCTCACTACCTTGGAAAAGCTAAAGCAATGGCAAAACCTTGGTCCAAAAGCTGAACCTTCCCTGACTTGCACTTCCAAATGACAAAGCTTAGAGCATGCACAAAACAATGCCCAAGCAGCTGCTCTTGAATAGTGTTCTGCCCAAAAACTATTACAACTACTTAACATTTTATAGCGCTACAAGGCGTACGCAGTGCTGCACAGACACATGTAAAAGACGGTACCTGCTCATTAGAACTTACAATCTAATCAAGAGAGACAAGACATGGGATACATCTAGGGTGAATGATAAGGAAACACAAAGGAAATCAGGTGAGTCAAGATCCGAAAGCAGCAGCAAAGAGGTGAGTTTTCAGCCTAGTTTTGAAAAGGATCACAGAAGGCGCCTAACGTACAGGCTCGGGCAGTTTCCACGAATATGGAGCAGCAAGGTGAAAGATGCCTGTGCCCTAGTCGAATGAGCCTGCAGCCCATTAGTAATGGAAAAGCCCTCGGGGATGTAGGTCATAACAATACCTTGACCCCATTTTGCGATGGTAGGTTTAGAGGCTGCCTCTCCTTTGCAGGAACCTGTAGACAACATGAACAACCTGTTAGTTTCCAGAACAAATGTATTATCTTGAAACAGCAACAGATCTCAGTGTACATGCGGACAGTGAAGGACCCATCCCGAATAACCTAGACTTCAAGTTTCCTGAAATCCAGGAGTGAGAAATGTTTGTTTCACGTAAATCGGGTTATCACCTAGAGCAAAACCAAGAGCACTGGGCTAAGGGTACCACATTATTCAAGAAAATTAAGAAAGAGTCTCTATAAGATCAGGCCTGCAATTCAGAATGTCAGGTTTCATCACCAGCCTACAGATTGCTCACCTCCTAGGAGAGGTTTGTCTAAATGGCCTGTGATCTCCTACCAGCAGATGTCAGTAGGCTTTACTAGGCTTTCGGGCTGCCTTGATGCACTCCATTGTTGCTACTTCCTCCCAGGGGCCATCTAGTTCCTGTTGGATTAATATTTAAACTAACAGTCTTAAGTTGAGTCTCTTTGCTAGAGCTTGGTCACAGCATGTGTGTGCTTTCTTGTGCCACAATTTCTCCTCATTTGCTCTTATTCCTATTATTATATGTTTGGCTGTACACCACTCAGATCAGCTTACAGAAGTGCAGTTTATAAATGTACTAAAAAACAAATTCTCCTGGGAAGTCTCTTCACTTGAGTACCCGTTTTTCAGACATATGTTAGTTTCGTTCCAGCTCTGAGACCCCTTTGTGAGTATCTGTGTTTCCCTCTATGGACCCCACAGGTATGCAGTTATGGGCTGGCAGTCACCAGCACCAAAGGACTCAAAGAAAAGATGGTTGCTACAGGCAGAGGACAATGCCTGCCACCCCGCATCTGGAGGTGCTATATCCATTGCCAATTCTGCTCATGGACCCTAGCCTTCTCTCTCTGTCTCATCTTCTACTGAAGAAAGCAATCACAGAGACACCTCTCACCAAACAAATCGCTATGAGAAAGACCATCTTTAAAGAAAGATTCTTCAGTGTTGTTCACCTGATTGGCTTAAAAGGGAGGAGAGGAGTGGCTCAGTAGTTGGGACAGGTTACCTCAGGCTGGAGGGCCAGGAGTTCAATTCCCACAAAGGGACAAGTAAATTCAGACCACAGGGACTAGGGTCTCTAGTCCAATGGCCACTCCTTGGGCAAGCTACTCAACCCGCCATTGTCTCAGGTATGCTTAGATTGTGAGTCCTTCGGGGACGAGGGAATAAAAAGTGCCCGTTAGCATATATCTGTAAACCACTCTGATACACATAGTAAAGGGCGATATATCAAGTGCCAAAACCATACAACATAAGGTGAGGCAGTCAAACACCAAGTTGAGATTCCACGGAGGACCACAAGATAAAAGGAAGGGCAGACCTGCTTAAGAAAATGGACATCTGGACCGGCTGCCACTGTGATCCCCTTGATTTGGACTCTGTAGAAGGCTAAGACTACCAATTATACCTTCAAAGAATTTAGAAGACAACACGTGCCCAACCCCTTCTGCAAGAAGGCCAGATACGCTAACACATCCGGCGCTTTGTAGGGAAACAGACTCCACTGCACACCACTCTTCAAAGGAGCTCCAGATGCAAAGATATGTTGAGCAGACCCCCTTCTGAGTCTTTAACAGCATGGCAATCGCTGGTGCAGAATATCTCTCCCGCCGTAACTGGAACTCAAGGACCATGCAGTAAGCAAGAACCTTCATCATGACAGGTCCCTAAAGTAACAGGTCTCTGAAGTGAAAAAAGCAGCGAGCTGCCATTGAGAATTACAGTATCACAGGCTTTTGAGCCAGTATGGAATGGACCTCTAATATCCAGCTCAGAAGAGCCAACTGTGGAAAAACATACAACAGCTGATTTGTTGGACACACTTGGACTAAGGAAATGATGCCCACAAGTCTCCCCAACTCCCTGCAGCAAGTGAGAAATCTGACTATCTTCAAATTCCTGAATTCCACTGCAGAGACAGTCCCACCTGTAACTTACCAGTTGAATTCACACTCACCTGAATAAACATGCTTGGACTCAGGAAACTCACTTGTATGTTCTCTACACCCCCTATATGGGTTGCCAATAAGATAAAAAGTTGCTTTTTGTCCACCTTAAAAGCATGCCTGTCTACAGAGCTAACAAGGTCTTCATTCCACAATGACAACTGACATAAGTTATCATTGTGGCATTGTCTGAGAGCACCCAAACTGAAGAGGGTTATAGTTTGGGTGCTCTCAGGCAATGCCACAACGATAACTTATGTCAGCTGTCATTGTGGAATGAAGAACCATACATCACTACAATAGACAAACAAGAAAAACAAAAACAGATGCTCAAGCCCACAACAAGAAACCATGTAGAAAAATCAATCAATACGAAGAAAAGAGAAATTAGACTTACCTGCTAATTGTTGTTCCTTGAGGAACTCCTGTCCAGTCCCGCACCTCTGGATAGTGCACGTCCTTCCGCAGCTTGGAGACTGGGCATGTCAGAATTCTGAAGCCACTAGCACATATACTGCTGGCACCTCCCACCAGCTCCCAGTGACCTACTAACAAAGCAGACTAAGAGGAGCAACAAATAAGTAGCTACAATATGAATTGAAATTTATTAACTAAACAATCAACCCAACAGGTAAGTATGAACATAACCCACAAATGTTTCCCCCCAGAACCAGAGGAAATTCCTCCTCCGCTGCCGAAGGAGACGTGGATAAAGAAGAGAGACAAGAGAGAATGCAACAAGGCATGAGAGACCGAAAAAAAAAAAGAGAGAAAAAATAGTGAGAAACAAATAGCCTCAGAAGCGCAAGACTCGCGGCTACCCCTCTCACCAACTGAACTGATCGAAGCACACAAGCTCTATATTAGCCGTTGTGATGAGGTAACTAGTACAGAGCCTATGTTATATGAGGAAATGGCTAGCTCAGAGCCTATGGTAATAGGAAAAGAGGAAGAGCTTACCTCACAAACACATAGGCAGCAGACATATTCAGCTTTCAAAAAGCCCAAGTATAGTGGAGAAATCTTTCCATTCACCAAAGGTGACGCAGCAGAAAGCCAAAAGGCTAATCAAGCTCACCTGAGTGGAAGGACACGTACAACGTGCAGAGAACAGGAGCATAAAAACTACAGGGAAAGCCCAGTAGAGGAGCAAAGGGAGGGGCTGGAGCCAAGGCAGCAAAGGCAGGAGCAGAAGCCAAAGGGTGGAGCAGGCTGTAGCTGCAGAGGAGTCTCCCAAGCCAGAGGGGGCCTCGGTCACTGGAGAGTGAGTAACCAAGAGGAAGGAAGTCCTCTCAACCAGCAGACCTTGCTAGAACCAGGAAGTAAAGGAAGTGTCCCGGTAGCAAGAGGAAGCAGACACAGACTCTCTTCAGAAAGTGATTTTAGCTTGGACCCGGCTACAGAGACGTGGAAGTCTTGGAGAGGAGCCAGCCAAAGCCCAGAGAGAGAAGTTCATTACCCAGGGACAAAAGCTAAGTACCCTGTTGTAGCTAGAGGGAAAAAGCCAGGCATTGCCAGCAGAGCAAAGCTCAGTAATTGGGAGGAAAATCCCTATTGGAGAAGGAACCTGAGAGATATAGTTCCTAGCACAGGACTCTTGAACCCTTTTGATGTAGAGCACTTACCAAATAGAATAACTAGTGTCATTCAAGGGAAGACCTGTGAGGATTTCAGTTGTAAAGACTGTTATGTGCCTCCAAATACAGACCATGAGCAGATGCAATGGGAAAACCAGGAGTGTGATATAGAACTGGATTCCATGGATTGCACGCTTTGTCTGTCTGATGAAATTACATCCCTATGTAAGCCAGGCAAGCAAGAGTTCTGTGATACATTGTGCTGGCGAAGAATTTATTTTCTATACTGTGAAGAAACAGTTTTCTTTTGTGTTCCTTTGTGCTGTTCATAAAGAATCCTATGTGGGACGGGGAATAAAACCCGAATTATTTCTTTTGCCTTAATTACACGGCTACTGACTATTTCTTTAATAAGGCAACCCACACCTCAGGGCCCTAGGCGGGCGCCTAACAGGGCCAAAAAGGGGTGCTGGTGACACCGTCTGCACAAAAACCCTGGGTGGGATCCGGGACTGGACTGGAGTTTTTCAAGGAACAACAATTAACAGGTAAGACTAATTTCTCTTTCCTTATCGTCCCTCCAGTCCAGTCCCACACCTCTGGGATGTATCAGAGCAGTAAATCAATGGGAGGGACCTGTCAAACCGGCCCGCAACACTGCCGATCCGAAACAGGCATCACCTGCCGCATGGATATCCAGACGATAATGTCTACTGAAGCTATGCAAAGAAGACCATGTAGCCGCTTTGTAAATTTCCACTGGGGGAACCAACTGTATACTCTGCCCACGAAGCTGCCTGAGCTCTGGTAGAATGAGCTCGCAACTCCAAGGGTACCTGACGACCTTGCAACATATAAGATGAAGAAATTGCCTCGCGGACCCATCTGGAAATAGAAGCCTTGGCCGCTGCTTCACCCTTACGCGGTCCTCCAAACAGAACAAACAAACGATCCGTCTTACTAAAAGGCTCCGACATCTTTAGATAATGACGAAGGACTCTCTTTATGTCCAGCAAGCGTAAACCATGCTCCGAAATACTCTCCCCCGAAGTTCTTAACACTGGAAAAGAGACTGATTGGTTCACATGAAACGCTGAAACCACCTTTGGCAGGAAGGATGGAACGGGGCGCAAAACTACCTTATCCCTAAAGGAGATCAGAAATGGCTCCCAACAAGACAAAGTCTGCAATTCGGAAACTCGGCGCGCCTTCAAGGTGAAATCCTTTAACGAAGCCTGATGCAAGGGCTCAAAGGGCTTTTTTGTCAACACACTTAAGACCAATTTGAGATCCCAAGGTGGAATCACCACTCTCCTGGGCGGCCGTAGACGAGACACGCCCTTAAAAAACGTAAAACAATTAGATGAGAGCCCAAAGCGACACCCTGAACATTTCCACGATAGCAAGAGATAGCCGCCAACTGTACCTCAACGAACTAGCCACTAGTCCCTTCTCAAAACCATCCTGCAGAAAACTCAAGATCTCCAGAATTGAGGCCGAGGTCGGCCGTGCCTTGCACGCCACGCACCAATCTTCAAAAATATGTCAAACACGAATGTAAGCCAGCGAGGTTGACCGTTTCCTGGCTAAGAGCAAGGTAGAGATTACTTCACGAAAGTAACCCTTCTTCCTTAGCTTTGCCCTTTCAAGAGTCAAGCCGTAAGCGAGAACCGATCCACTTGCAACATTCAAAGGGGCCCCTGCTGGAGAAGATGGTCCAGGATCGAAAAATGCCAAGGCTGAACGTCGAGAAGATGCACCAGATGGGCGTACTATGGACATCGAGGCCAATCTGGAGCGATTAAAAGTATCCGCAAACGATGGAACTCTATGCGTTGAATCACCCAACCTATGAGCGCCCAAGGCGGGAAGACATATAGAACACCTTCCGAAGGCCATTGCTGAAACAATGCATCCAGACCTTCGTACATCCTTTCTCGCCTCCTGCTGAAGAAGTGACTCGCCCTGGCTGACCTGAACGTGGCCATCAGGTCCATTATGGGAGATCCCCATCTGTGGACTATCTGCGCAAAGAACTCCAAGTGAAGTTCCCACTCTCCGGAGTCTATGCGAACCCGACTGAGATAATACGCTGTCACATTGTCTATTCCCGCAATGTGCGCTGCCAACAGAGTCTGAAGCTGACTCTCCACCCAGCTGAACAAGGCTGCCGCCTCGAATGCCAGAGCCGTGCTTCCTGTACCCCCTTGCCTGTTGAGATATGCCACCGCGGAGACACTGTCCGACAGAACTCGGATCACTCTACCCCAAAGGTTGGGCTCGAAAGCGCGGAGTGCTAGAGCTACTGCTCTCAATTCCAGACAATTGAATGACCACTGCACTTCCTGTGCGTTCCAAGTTCCCTGCGCGAAGAGCTACCCGCAATGAGCTCCTCAACCCGCCAGACTGGCATCAGTTAAGACAGGAACACACTGCGGCTGCTCGAGATGCATGCCCACCGCAAGATTCTCTGGAAGAAGCCACCACTGAAGAGACATTCTGACTTCCCTCGGACAAGGCAACCGTTTGAACAGAGAATCCTCCTTATGGGACCAGCGGCGTAGCAAAGAGCTCTGTAGAGGGCACATGTGCATTCTCGCCCATGGTACCACCTCTAGAGTTGCTGCCATCATTCCCAGCATTTGCAGATACTGCCAGCCCATTGGTGCACAGCACTTCAAGAAGGTGTGCACCAAGAGATGAAGTCCTTGAGCCCGGTGATCCGGCAGAAACACCGAACACCGTTGCGTGTCGAACCGGACTCACAAATATTCCAGAACTTGAGTGGGTACTAATCGGCTCTTGGCCATGTTGACCAAGCAACCGAGGTCCTCTAGGAGCTGTACCACTTTGGATGTAGCCCGCAAACTTTTGTCACTGGACTTTGCTCGAATCAACCAATCGTTGAGATAGGGGTGTACTGTAATGCAGTGAGGGCTGATGAAAGCCCAGAGGAGAAAAAAGAAGCTGTTTTTCAGAGAAAAAAAGATGTGCACAAGTTGCAATATTCGCAGGAACCAGCTAGAGGGAGCAGGAGGGCATTCAGAGAGACTGAAGGGCCACGCCCAGCTGGTCACCAGGAACTGACAACCAGCTCCCAATCCTCAAAGGCAGGAGTGCTTTATAAGGGGGGAGTGGAAGACTGGAGGGGAGAGAGGTTGAAGTGGAAGCCTGATTCCTCCGGAGCAAGGAGAGGAGAGAGGCTGAAGTGGAAGCCTGATTTCTCCGGAGCTAGAGGATCACCAGGAGTGAGAGGTGACTCACCAGGAGCTGAGGAAGGACCTAAGGAGGGATCAGCTCAAGCTAGAGAGAGAGCTGTTTGCCCGAAGAGGCAAAAGCACTGTACTAATTGCAAGCAGAGGCCAAAGGAGAATCAGCTGGGGAAGCTAAGCCACGCTGAGCAGGAAAGCCAGGAGCTGGGCTTATGCAGAAGCAGGCGCTTACCAGGAGAATGGGTTCAAAGGCTGCAAGGTAAACCAAACTTTCAAAGAAAAGGATTTCATCAAGCTGCTGACTGTGAGAGGCGAGCAATTGAAGAAAGCCATTTACCTGCTTGCTGCTGCAATACAAGGTATGATAAATATATGCCTATGAAGAAAGCTATAAATGTTAAAGACTATGGTAAAACTGCTATAAAATCTATAAGAAGAGAAAACACAGGAGAGTCACGTGATGCTGTGAGGGCAACAGACGTGGTCTGTGTGTGCTCCGGTCTCCGCCGGCACAAACCGGGTTTTTAGTGCCGTTTGGTGGGCAGACAGTCCCCTAAAATCAAGCTCTGCCTGGACGAGACATCGGAGCGGAGTTCTGGGGTGTCCGGCGGGTCGTGGAGGCAGAATGGCAGCTAAAGTCAAGACCTCTCGAAAGGAGAAGGAGTGTGGGGCGGCAGCGTCTAAGATGGCCGACAGCCATGTGCAGCCTTCCTCGCCTGCTACCCCGGAGTATATAGAGGAAGTCTCCGGTGCAGTGGCAGCAGCGCTTGCTACACAGTTTACTGCCCTGCATGAAAAAATGGATATTCTACAGAGCTCGGTGAGTGCGCTGGGGTGCCGGCTTCAAGAAGCGGAAGACCGCATTGGGAAAGATGAAGACAGCGTGCTTTCTCTAACCCAGGAAGTGGCGGCCCTGAAGTCGACTATGCAGTTACAAACCTCTAAAATAGACGATCTAGAGAATAGATCGAGACGTAACAACCTGCGGCTGATGGGAATACCCGAATCCATTGCGGATAAAGATCTGAAACTGCATTTGGAAGATCTTCTCCAGCAGCTGGTTGAAGGACTCGATGGCGGCGCCAAAATGCTGATTGAACGGGCGCACCGCGTGGGAAGCAAGCACGCCCGCGACCAGCGGCCCCGAGTCGTACTTACAAAGTTTCTCTACTTTCCACATAAGGAGGCCATACTCCGAACGGCGCATCAGAAGGGCGGCCTGATACATGAAAATGTGAAGATTCGAGTGGCTCCGGATTATTCTGCATCTCTGAGCCAGCGCCGTAAAGCGTATGCACCGCTCTGCCAAAAGCTGATTGCGGCCAACATAAAATTCTCTGTGCAGTACCCGGCGCGGTTGCACGTGTTACATGGAGGAGACCATCGGACATTTGCTTCGGCGGAGGAGGCAGCCTCATATATTGAAGCGATAGTGCAGCAAAGGGGCATTTCTCAGCGTAGCCCTTGAACTTTCATGGGACCCTTTCGTGGTGAGCTCTATTGCGTTGTGCATTGGTCCGGGAGTATGTGAACATTTCTTGCAGGGCCTGCGTGAACTGTGTTCTGGCCTGGGACTGGAGACTCGGACTTGGCTGCCGTGCACTGTTGTATGTTGGAGTGCCCTATCTGAAGTTAATCGGACTTGAAAGTTCTGCACAAAGTTCGGAGGCCCGGTGGGGCTGTGACTGTGTCCATGAGGCTTGGAAGGGGTTCCGTGGACGGCCCACAGTGTGGAGCGGCATTTGCACCGTGGAGCGCAGGACTGTTCCCCCCCCCTTTTTTTTTTTTTTTTAAATCTTTGTCCTTATTAAATTTTCTGTTTAGCTTTGTGGTGGTGGGGGGAGGAGGGGCGTCTCGCTGTTTCACCTGGTCCTTCGATATTTATTTGTTTTTTGTTTTTTTGTTTGTTTGTTTTGTTTTATTACTCCGAGTTGGGGGCCCAGCTAAATATATTTTTACGGGGTCCTATTGGAACCGGGAGGGGGTGGGCTTAGTGTGAGACTTTTCCTTTTTTCTTTCTCTCTTTTCTTCCCTCCTATGGGGTTGATGTTAGTCGATGGGCTCTTGGGGGGTTTTCAATATAGTTCAGCGGGGAGTAATGTGTGGACTTTGCCTGCGCTATCTTAAGCGCTGAATATGCTGCATGTTATCTTGTATTTGTCTGTTCTGTATAGCATCGCTGTACTACCCTGCGTTCTGTTTCCGGGGGATGTTTTGTGTACTGTGGGGCTGAGAATTTGGGGCGGAGGGCTGGAGGAGACCGCACGCATCTAAGTTGATTCTGTACAGGGAGTATTATGCTACCCAATAGAGGGAGGGTAGGGTATAGCTTGAGACGGGCTTGGGGGAGAGGGGGAAGGGGAGGAGGGTGGAAGTGGGGATAGTCATGCCCAGGACCTAGGGAGGAAGTTAGTGCTGCACTACTCGAGCGTTTACTGGGGGGAGCTCCGGGCTGGGAGGGGCCCCCCCTGGTATTTGGTTACTGCCTTGCTGTATCGGTGTAATATTAGCCACCTAACCTGAAGATAATTTCCTGGAATGTTTGTGGCTTGGGGAGCCCTATTAAGAGGTCTAAAGTAATGCAGGCCCTAGCTAGGCAAAAGGCAGATATTGCCTTACTCCAGGAGACCCACCAGACTGCTGAAGAGCATGGTAAACTATGCAAGCAATGGGTGGGACAGGTATGGGGGGATCCCCGGCCCAGGGAAAAAAGGGAGGTGTTGCTGTTCTGATTCATAAACGGGTACGATTCACTGTTGAAAAGGATCTGGTGGATTCGTCAGGCTGCTTCGTATTCCTGCAGGGTACTCTTGAAGGGAAACCCGTCATTCTGGGTAACCTTTATGGTCCCAATGTGTTGGACTTGGATTTTTATGATCGGGTGGCTGCTAAAATAGCATTATTGCCTGAGTTCCCATTGATTTTGGTAGGAGATTTTAATGCTGTTATGGATGTGATGTTGGACAAGTCAAGGGGGGTGGACCCAGGGAGAGATGCCAGACTGCGCGAGCTATGATTCAACTGTGTAAGAGATTGGACCTGGTGGACCCTTGGAGATTGTTGCACCCGTCTGAAAAGGATTATACTCATCAATCTAGGGCACATAACTCTAGTGCGCGCCTTGACTACTTGTTGCTTTCCGCTGGTTTGTTTGCAAAAGTTGCGGAGGCAAAGATCGGCCCGCTTGAAGTGTCTGATCATGCGTTTGTGTGGGTGGAGCTTCACTGGAGCGGGACCAGCCCGAAGGCACGGATCTGGCGTTTCCCCCTCGAGCTTTACAGAGATGCTCAGTTTCGTCACTTTCTGCAGAGACGGTGGCAGGAGTTTGAGTCGGATCACCAGGGCCATCAGGATGACCCTAAGAACATAAGAACATAAGATATGCCATACTGGGTCAGACCAAGGTCCATCAAGCCCAGTATTCTGTTTCCAACAGTGGCCAATCTAGGTCATATGTACCTAGCAGTTTCCCCAAGAGACACAAGTTCCACAATGCTTGTACTGGGTCAAGCATTGATATCTTCGGTCACTAATTAATAATGGTTTATGGACCTTTCCTCCAGGAACTTGTCCAAACCTTTTTTAAACCCAGCGACATTAACAGCCTTTACTACATCCTCCGGTAACAAATTCCAGAGTCTGATTACACGTTGAGTGAAAAAATATTTTCTTTTATTAGTCTTAAATAGTTTACCCTGTAGCTTCATTGCATGTCCCCTAGTCTTTCTATATTCTGATAAGGTAAACAATCGATCTACGTTTACCCGTTCCACTCCGTTCATTAATTTATAGACTTCTATCATATCTCCCCTCAGCCGTCTCTTTTCCAGGTTAAAGAGCCCTAACCTTTTTAGCCTTTCTTCATAGGAGTATCCTTCCATCCCCTTTACCATTTTGGTGGCTCTTCTCTGAACCTTTTCTAAAATCGCTATATCCTTTTTAAGATACGGCGACCAGAATTGCACACAATATTCAAGGTGCGGTCTCACCATGGAACGATATAGAGTGTGATATAGCAAGTCCTTCTGGCCCGGTAGAAAGGCTTAAAAACCAGGTAGAAAGTGCAGGGCTGCAAGGTAAACAAAGGCACATGGCTACCAGTTGTCAGGGAAATCAGGCACGAGAGAAGGAAACACGCCCCTGCTATCAGTTTAGCAAAGAGTCACGGGGAAAGTTTGAACACCTGCTAGGGGGTGGAGCCAGGCCCTACCCAGGAAGGCTGTCTTATAAGGAGGCCCCAGCAGGCAGAGGGGAAGAAGAGAGAGAGGAAATCAGACTTCCGGTCAGAAGTTGGAAGGAGTTTTCAGCTGAAGGGAGGTCAGAGGCTCCGGCTGAGAGCTATCGAAGGAGCAGACCAGACCAGCTGAAGCATACACGGGATTACAAGCAGCCAGGAAGGCATTTGGAAACTGCCTCACACAGGTTCAGCAGGGAACCAACCGGTATATTTAAACCCCAGAGAAAAGCTTCCACAGCCAGGTCCCCAGGTAAGCCCAAGGGCTGGGATTACAGGAATCCATGTGAATGTAATGACCTGGAAGGTTGGGGCTACAATACTGGCTTTAACCGGTATTTAAATCCTGAATGTTTTGAAAAGCTCAGGGTTGAAGAAAAGGGCGCGGCCCTAGAAAGAACTGGTCAGATTATTCCTACCTCAGAGGTGGAACATATGGACACAGAGCCGTCCTATATGAATTACCCCACAGAGGAAATGGATTGCACGATTACATTAGCTGAACAGATAATATCTTTATGTTAGAGATATGGTGAAGAAAATACAAGCTGGCTGTGAGGGAAACAGAGCTGTATGAAACCATGTGCTGAATTTCAACCTGCTGGAAAGAAAAATGTTTATTTCATGCTGAAGAAAGCTATTCTTATTTTTGTCCTTTTTACTGCCAAAGAGCAGATATTTTGTGTTACCTTTTTATCCTTGTGAAGTCCAACCCCGGGAGGGGAAATAAATCCCTTTTTGCTTGCAAACATTCCGAGTCACACTACTCTTCATTTGAACTGGTGGTAAACTACATTTCCCTACGAGCACTGCTCCAGGAAGTAGCAGAACATTGGTTTAAAGAAGGAACTTAAACTCCTTAACCCCTACCTACGGGTACTGGAAAGGGGAGGGATCACAAGAGGCATTATAATATCTTTTGTTTTATTTTCCATTCCTTTCCTTATCATACCTAGCATTCTATATGCACACTGGGCCGAGGGTTTTAACATGGTATCCACAATGACGCCTAAATCTTTTTCCTGGGTGGTGGTTCCTAATGTGGAACCTTGCATCGTGTAACCATAGTTTGGGTTGTTTTTTCCCTAGGTGCATAACCTTGCACTTGTCCACATTAAATATCATCTGCCATTTTGATGCCCAGTCTTCCAATTTATCAAGATCCTCCTGCAATTTTTCACAATCCTCTTGGGTTTTAACAACTTTAAATAGTTTTGTGTCATCTGCAAATTTGATAACCTCACTCGTTATTCCACTTTCCAGGTCATTTATGAATATGTCAAAAAGCAGTGGACCCGGGGGCGGAGCCCGATGTCCAGCGGGATGGTCGCATAATGCTGAGGCTCCCGAGAGGCCTACTCAGAATCCTGAATTAACACCGGACAAACTTGAATTTCTGCTCTGATCTTGCCGGGGCACATTGGTGAGATGGCGGGGACCAAACCTACGCGCCTGGAATTTGGCTCTTCAGCGGCTACTCACGGTAAACGCTCCAAAACTGAACCCCCGTCCCCGCAGAAGGGGCTGGCTTTGCGCGAGGGCCCCGAAATGCAGCAGGAAATCCTCGCAGAAATTAGAGGGGTTAAGGACCTCGTGCAGTCAAACGGTGAAGCACTTCGAGCGCTGAGGGAAGATCTTGGTGTACTGCAAGGCAGGCTAGAGGGGCTCTCTTCGCGTCAGGACAAAATGGAGAATATATTAGACTCCCATGCGGTCCGGCTGTCCAAACTCGACAAAGTTGAACGTCAGGTGCGGGCTTTGCAGAAAGAAGTGGAAGATGGCAATAATAGAGCGCGCCGCAACAACCTGCGCCTCGTGGGCCTACCGGAGGGAGCGGAATTGGGTGACATGAAGGAGTTTTTAAGTAAAATCCTCCCTTCCTTGCTCCAAATCACCTTCATCAAAGAATTGGAGATCGATCGTGCTCATCGTGTACCCACAAACATAACGCTCAACAGGAAGACCCTGCGGCCTATCATCTTTCGACTTTTGAGATATCAACATGTGGAACAAATTCTCAGTGCCTCCCGGGCAAAGGGCCATATGGAGTTTGAGAGCCACAAGGTCTCCTTCTATCCTGACTTGGCTAAATCCACGGTTGACCGCCGAAAGCGCTTTCTGGAATTTCGGCCGAGGCTTCAACAATTACAAGCACGCTATGGTCTGCTGTACCCGGCCAAGCTCCGAGTCACGCTTCACAATCAGACAAGAACATTGGAGGACCCTGAGCTACTAGCGGAGTTTTTGGACTCTAAAGAAGCCGACTTGATGCGCTGATTTCCAGAATATTCCTGCCAGTACTTTCATATTCGCTGTGCCTGCCATATTGGATTTACCGCGGCTCAGCGAAGAGTTTATCGAAGGAGGTCTGTCGCCTTATTTTGAAGATATCTGGGACCCGACTCCATCTACCCATTGTAGCCTCGACGAATATCAGAGACAGTGTTTCTTATGGACTCTGGTGTTTCTTTTCTTTTATTATGTCTTATCTCCTCTCTAGGGCCTCCTCCCGCAGACATCTGGTCGCCATATTCATTGGGGGTTTGCTTCTTCTCTAAGTTACTTTGGTACATACTTTTCAATATGGTGTATTGGCCAGCATATTTGGTGCTTATGTCATTAGTGTACAGATTCTGATTATGTAGTAAGTTTTCAAGCGCTTTTACTTAAAATGTCTAGTATCGACTGATGGCACCATGTAATATTTTTCATTGAACGTACAAGGAATCCATAATCCGATAAAACGGAGGAAACTCCTATGCTATCTAAATCATGAGGCTGCGGACCTGATTTTCCTCCAAGAAACACATTTCAATTCGAAGGAAACTTTCCACTTCAATACTAAACCTTACATGGTGGCCGCCTACCAACTTGCTGTCAATAAATAGTGGAACCTTGTCTGCTTATATAGTAACTATGAGCAGATATCTTGGAGGGCTATTTTCCATACCCAATTTCATTCTTGCTTGTCTAAATGGCAGATGCTCAGTGATCATGTACCATCTGCTTATTGCTTCGACATGTCTGTTTAATGTACACTCATCATGTCTCAGATCGCTGTAAAGTTTTGTAACATAATAATGTTTCAGACCGCTGGAAGGTTTTGTAACACAATAATGTCAGTACACGTCCGCTTCGAGAATGTTTTAGTTTCTAGAGAAGAAGCAGGGGGGAGGGGGGTGGTGGGAGTTTGCTTTGGTGTATGTATCACATTACATGTATGTATTTGTCTCTTAGTTGTATGTCTTCCTTTCCTTTGTTGTTGCAAAACGAAAATAAAGAATTAAAAAAAAAAAAAAGCAGTGGACCCAGCACAGATCCCTGGGGTACACCACTATTCACCTTTCTCCATTGGGAAAATTGGCCATTTAGCCCTACCCTCTGCTTTCTATCTTTTAACCAGTTCCTGATCCACAATAGTACACTGCCTCCTATCCCATGACTCTAGTTTTGCCAAAAGTCTCTGATGAGGGGCCTTGTCAAAGGCTTTCTGAAAGTCCAGATACACAATATCAACCGACTCACCTTTGTCCAACTGTTTATTCACCCCTTCAAAAAAACATAACAGATTAGTAAGACAAGATCTTCCTTGTCTAAAGCCATGTTGGCTGTCTCCCATTAGGTTGTGACTATCTACATGCTGAGTAATTTTTATCTTTATGATGGTTTCTACCATTTTTCCTGGTACTGACGTCAGGCTCACCGGTCTGTAGTTTCCCGGATCACCCCTGGAACCCTTTTTAAAAATTGGTGTTACATTGGCGATCCTCCAATCTTCAGGTATTAGAGATGATTTTAATGATAGTTCACAGATTACTGATAGCAGGTCTGCAATCTCATATTTCAGTTCTTTCAACACCCTTGGATGTATACCATCCGGCCCAGGTGATTTGCTACTCTTCAGTTTATCTAATAGTTGTAAGACATCTTCCCGATGTATTGATATTTCCTTCAATTCTTCCGCACCTTTAAATACCACTTCAGTCATGGGTAACATCCCTACATCTTCCTCAGTAAGGATGCCGTAATCTTAATCTTATTCTCCAGCAGGGGAGTTAGTGTGCAGTTCCTTTTCTGAGTGGTGCGGGTGGATGCAGCCCATTGGGGTACCCTGGTGTGGTCCTGGGCCTTGAGGGGGAGGGGGGGAGGGGGACAGGGATAGAGTGGGGAGTTATATATTTGTAAAAAAGCACCTGTAACTGTGAGTGTCTTCCGCTTGGGGATAAGAAACAACCCCGGCGGGCGGCTATCGATTGTTGTATTGGCTATGTTTCAAGGTGGTTTGTAAATAAAGTTATATAAAAAAAAGAAGAGAAAACACATTTAATCTTAATACAGCATGTGGCGGACGCCCTAGGCTAGGCCAAGGACATTGGCAAGTACTGCAAGAGATATACAAAACACCTGGAGGTGTTTCCCCAGGAACTAGGGATACAGAGTCAGACATATCTGATTATGAGCCAATGCAAGTGGAACTGGCAGGAGAATTATCAGACCAGGAAATGGATTGTACTCTCTGTGTTTCTGGGAGCATAGAGTCTTTGCCAGACTTGTGAATTGTTTGAACTGCCAACCGAGCATTCTTTAATCGACTAAGCACTGCTATTCCTGTGAAATTCAACAGTTTTGCTTTAAACCCTGAGTTTTCTTTCTTACCTGAATTAAGGACATTTACTTTGAGTTGTAACCCAACAGTTGGAACCACTGTGTAAAGGGAATAAAAGCCTTCTTTTTCCCACCACTCTGCTTTAATGGTTTCTTTAAAGATTGGAGCTAAAAACTACAAGGACCAAGTGGCTTTTGGCCCTTAAAAGACTCTCCTATCTTAATATTAAAATTTTTATGTCCCACCTGCCCTGGCGTCCACTGGCCACCAGGGAGGTGTGCCGACATAAATGGCGTAGTTGTTTGGATTTTTTTTATTGGATTCTTACAACTGGAAAAGGAAAAAGACAGAAAATAATCTCCAAGGTTTAAAAAGTAAAACCCGGAGTGGAGTAGCTGAAAACCGGATCGGAAGGTAAAACCCGGAATGGAGTAGCAAGAAACCGGACCGGAAGGAAAACCCGGAGAGGAGCAAAAAAAGACCGGACCGGAAGGCGAAAATCCAGAAGGGGGACACCTGGATCAGTGGACTGGAGGATCCTGTTGCTGACACTGAAGGCGGAGAGCTGCAGAGAAGGGCAGCAACGGCCATTCCAAAACTGAGGCAACACGGATATCAGGTAAAATGTAATTACACCTGACCCGTGTTGGATATCATAGTGAAGCTGGAAAAAAAAAAAAAAAAAAGAGCTCATTTGGTGTTTGTGAGCCACACTTGGGTTTTTTTTTCTTGTGTTTCTTTTCTATAGGTGCAGCATGGAGCAGAAAGAGCTCTGCGCATGGATGGCTCTACAGTTTGATCGGCAAGCCGAGTTTGCATGCCAGAACCAGACGCAGGCCCTAAAAGCTTTGCAAGCACAACAGAAGCCGGTCCTGCAAGTCATGGAAGCGTGGTTGGCCTAGCAGAGGGAGATGCTGGAAACAGCCAACACCAAGATGCAACAAGCGGCTGGACCAAGTAATCCTATGGAAGGACAATGGAAGTGCAATGCCCTATCCGTGGGGAAGTTAAGCGCTACTGATGATGTAGACGACTTTTTAGATTCCTTTGATAGAATCGCACGTTCTGCTGTCTGGCCAAAAGAGCAATGGGCCATTCGCCTAGCAGCGTCCCTCACAGGGGAACCGCTGGCGGCGTACAAGGCAATGCCCCCTGCTCTTGCTAATGATTATGAGGAAGTAATTAAGGCTATCCGGGATCGCCTGGGCCTTACACCTTTCTTATATAACCGAATGTTTAGAGCCACTTCTCTCAAGGCAGGCGAAACACCTAAGGCCTTAGGCCACAGGATACGCAGTTTAGCGACCAAATGGCTAAAGCCTGAGAAGAAGGCAGAAAGTACGCTAATGGACGAAATAATACTAGAACAGTATATGTCTGCAGTACCAAAGAGGGTGCAGAACTTTCTCATTCTGCAGAGTTACCGCACCACTGCTGAAGCAATAGCTCTTACCGAGCGTTATTTGGAGGCAGAGCTGGTCACCCAGCAAAAGGTGGGGTCTCCAAAATGGGCAGTCGGTATGGAGGCGCAGATGTTAGAAAGTGTCTCACGACCTCTTCAGAAAGGTTTGAAAAATCCTACTGTTTTGTCAAAAGAAACTGCTAAAAGATGTTTCTCATGTGGAAAGAAAGGGCATTTGAAACAGGAATGTTACTTACGTACTGCTCTTGTCGGAGAAAAGCCAAAAGCAGTACGTGAGGGATTTGTGTTGGATGTAAAAATACAAGGGGTAAATGCAAAAGCACTTTTAGACTCTGGAGCTGACCAGACTATGATTTCTCAAAAATTATGGTCTGTGGTCAGGGATCAAGGCGAGTCAGTACCAGATCAGCCAGAGGGGAATGTTAAAATAAAATGTATACACGGTGCTGCTACCCGTTATCCAGTATATAAATTGTGGGTCAAAGGTTTGGGTATAGAAAAAGAAATGTTAATAGCGGTTATACCTAGGTTACCACAAGAGCTTGTACTAGGCCGAGACTGGCCACAGTTCAGGAGAGGGCTTGTCTCCGCAAGAAGCTCTGGTATCCACTTGCATTCGCTCTAAAGATAGTGCAATTCCCAGTCCTCTTGTGGAAAAAACAAAGACGACTACGGACCCCAAGGAAGCTCTAGTTTCAACGTGCTCGCACGCCCAGACTTCCGAAACTCCCTCTTGTTCCAGAGACGCCACTTGCGGCGCTCCTGCCCGGCCTTGGGGCTAAAGACAGAAGCGGCGGTCTGATGCTTCGTGAGGAAGGAGAGTAACCTGTATCCAGGGAATGCTGGGTATTGTAGTTCCTGCTCCTCTCGCTCCGAAATAAAAAGTTGTAGTTATGGGGTTTCCAGTATTTTTATTATAGTAAAGGATATTGTTCCATCACATGGCAAATAAATGCAAACAAAATAGGTGCTTCAAAATGCTAACAGGAAAACTTAGGATAAAGACAACTTAAAGTACAACTGCTTCTTTTCACTTCTCAACAATAAAAAATCACACCAATATAACAAATTTCTTTAGTGGAAACCAAATTTCATATAAGCATCTAAACGGTGTAAATACTAAGGTGAATGTCAGCACCAGTGTTAGAAATTATGTTAGTAAGTAATGTTATTAATAGACCAGGGGGTTTCAGCTTCTCACTGCGCTTTAAATGCTTTTTCAAAGAGTTTGTTTGAGCATTAGTGCTTCAACCACATCAGCAACCACCCTGGAATGCAAGAAACGTTGTATCACTTAACACCCGTATTGCCATCACCAATTAATGTGAGAAACTCTTGGGAAGATGTTTCTTTAACTATAACTTATTTCTTGATAAAAAAACTTATTATTTCTAAAAACTCTTCCGTAACCGCACTATCCGTGCACAATTTATAGTTCCAGGTTTCTCTGTTGTTACTATATAAACACCAATCCTCGATGCCAACTTCAATCTTCTTTCAATAAATATCCAGCAAAACTATTGCACAAGAGATTTTTCTTAAAAGTTGTAGTTCATCAAAAGAGCCTTGGCTAATTTTCTTCAAAGCTGTATTTCATCAAAAATACATTTCCAAGCTAAGGCTTTTTGATGAAATACAGCTTTGAAGAAAATTAGCCAAGGCTCTTTTGATGAACTACAACTTTTAAGAAAAATCTCTTGTGCAATAGTTTTGCTGGATATTTATTGAAAGAAGATTGAAGTTGGCATCGAGGATTGGTGTTTATATAGTAACAACAGAGAAACCTGGGACTATAAATTGTGCACGGATAGTGCGGTTACGGAAGAGTTTTTAGAAATAATAAGGTTTTTTATCAAGAAATAAGTTATAGTTAAAGAAACATCTTCCCAAGAGTTAAAGAAACATCTTCCCAAGAGTTTCTCACATTAATTGGTGATGGCAATACGGGTGTTAAGTGATACAACTTTTCTTGCATTCCAGGGTGGTTGCTGGTGTGGTTGAAGCGCTAATGCTCAAACAAACTCTTTGAAAAAGCATTTAAAGCGCAGTGAGAAGCTGAAACCCCCTGGTCTATTAATAACATTACTTACTAACATAATTTCTAACACTGGTGCTGACATTCACCTTAGTATTTACACCGTTTAGATGCTTATATGAAATTTGGTTTCCACTAAAGAAATTTGTTATATTGGTGTGATTTTTTATTTTTGGATAGCCATAATTCACTCCGCAAAGACCGAATATATTTTTTGTCTTTTCACTTCTCAGCAAATTACTCACTTTGCCCCAAGAGGTCAGTTAGCTTCACTGCAGCCTCTTTCAGCCACTGTTACCTTCACAGTGCTGGGGAAAATCAGGTGCACATAATTAGAGCTTTCTCAGCAAGGCAATACAACAGCTCCGTAGCATTCAATTCACATACGGTAAAAAGCAGTTTCCTTCAGCTTGGCATCTCTACACAGCAGACCGTGCAATCCATGCTCTCACAATCTGGTAAGTCTGTATTATCTTGTGTTAACTCTTCAAGCTGTATGGAATTACTGGCTTCTGGTAACACTGGCTGTCTTCTAGCTTGCAACTCTAAAAACTGCTTAAAACTCTGTAGGAGCAATTCAGCCTGCTGTTTGTGAGATAGGGAATTGCTATCAGCTATACAACTTCCCTCTGGCTTAAGGCTGTTTATTTTCTCCTCTCTTAGATTAATTGTGTCAGAGTAACTGCTAGTCTCTTTTGCTAATGTTTCACACACAGGAGAGTTAGCTTTACGTTCAGCCTGGAAACTTTGTGGCAATTCACTTACTTGTTGCCATGCCGTTCTGACTTCAGATGGCTCCAACGTTCTCCAGCTGTTAGAATGTTTGTTGCTCTCTGGCTCAAACGGTACTTCACAGAATGATTGTTTTCTTTCTTGTGCCTGCCTTGAAGGCTTCCTTTCCCAGGACTGTGCCTTCCAACGGTTGTCTAATTCAGGGCTAGGTCCTCTCTCCTTGGGACTTCTACTCACTGCCTCTGAATAGAACTTTGCAGGTCTCCTTCCAATGCCAGGTTCCCAAGTATCAGCATACTGTCTTCTGGACTTCCAATCATTCTTCCTCCTCTCCTTCTTTCTCTTCTCTATCTTAATCCCATTCTCCTTCTCCATCCCACTAGCAAAGCCATGCTCTGGTTTAAAACCACGTTCTCTCCTGGACACGCCCCTTCCAAGGGCAGGGTGTGCCCAATCAGGACTGCAGGACTCCTCCCCTGGGCTGGTCTCCATGCTCAGCTCTGTGGAATAGAGTCTCTCTTTCTTCCTTGGTTTCTCAAATAGGCATAAATCCTGCCGAACCTCAGGATTTTCATCCGTTTCCATAGGCTCAGGAGGGCGCTGTTCACCACACACTTTAGGAGACCTTCCTTCTCATGAAGGTTTGATAAATGACCCCTCGGTGAGGGAAAGGAAATCAAAGGCTGAGAAGCGGAAGCAAAGAAAATGTCGCTCTCAAGGTAGAGCCGAGCTTGAAGCGGGAAAAGGGATGCCATGGGTACCCGTGGACTTGATGGAGAAATTCCCCTCCTTCAAAAAGGAACAAAGGGCAGACCCTGCGCTGGCTCGTGCGTTTGAGCATGCTCAAGAGGAAAAAGATACTTTTCCCAGATTCATTATGGAGGAAGAGATACTATATAGAGAAAGGAAGGACCTCCGAACAGGAAACATTCGGAAGCAATTAGTTGTCCCGAATACTTTCAAGTCTCTGGTTTTACGTCTGGCCCATGACCATCCAGTAGGGGGTCATAAGGGAGCACAAGGCACCCTTGATCAGATACTAGCCAGATTCTATTGGCCGGGAGTATTTAGAGAAACTACTCGCTTCTGCGAGTCTTGTGCCTCGTGTCAACGGGTAACTCCTGTGCGCCCGCCAGAAGTACTTCTACTCCCAATGCCAGTAATCTCAGACCCAGTTAGGAGACTTGCCATGGATATAGTGGGACCACTTATAAAAACGCCAAGAGGATTTCAATATATTCTGGTGATTATTGACCAGGACACACAGTTTCCGTGGGCGGTGCCTCTGAGGAATATTTCGGCAAAGTCCATTGCTGCTGAATTAATTAAGTTATTCTGCGAGGTGGGGTTCCCGCAGGAGGTATTGACTGACAGGGGCAGCAAATTTTTGTCCAAGTACCTAGCCCAGGTGTGGGACGCCTTCAGCATTCACCATCTGAAGACTATGGCGTACCACCCCCAATGCAACAGCTTGGTTGAGCGTTTGAACCAAAGCATAAAGCAGATGCTTAGACGGGCTTTGGACGGAGAAATGACCGAATGGGACACCATGCTACCGTTTGTTCTGTACGCATGTAGGGAGAGAACACAGAGTTTCCTAGGTACCTCCCCCTATGAACTTATGTATGGACGAACACCAAGAGGCATACTGGATGTCTTGCGAGAACAATGGACGGAACCCGTCGGTGATGAAGTAGGAATACCCCTATTTTTGAAGAGTCTAAGGACTCGCCTGGAACGAACCTCTCGTTTGGCTGAAGAGAGACTGAAAGAGAGCCAACGAAAACAAAAACAGTATTATGATCGACGTACAAAACCAAGACAACTGGAGGTGGGGGAGAAGGTGATAGTCCTAGTATCTGGTTCAACTCCCAAATTTGAAGCTCAGTGGAAGGGACCTTACAGGGTTATCATGCCCATCTGGTCCAAGATAAAAAGGGACATAACCAGGTCTATCACGTGAACATACTCCGGCCTTGGCATGAACGGTTAGCTTTGCTGGCATCTACAAAAAACCTATCCAACCCCAAAATGTTACAAACATACAACAGTCGACTAGAGCGAAAAACAAGTCAGCTGCAGAAGGATGCGGTAACGCAGATTACGTGCTGTGCGGAAGAGGGTTCCCCAGCCCGTAATATTTTAAGAAGGGGGATATGTAATGCAGCGAGGGCTGATGAAAGCCCAGAGGAGAAAAAAGAAGCTGTTTTTCAGAGAAAAAAAGATGTGCACAAGTTGCAATATTCGCAGGAACCAGCTAGAGGGAGCAGGAGGGCATTCAGAGAGACTGAAGGGCCATGCCCTGCTGTTCACGAGGAACTGACAACCAGCTCCCAATCCTCAAAGGCAGGAGTGCTTTATAAGGGTGGAGTGGAAGACTGGAGGGGAGAGAGGTTGAAGTGGAAGCCTGATTCCTCCGGAGCTAGGAGAGGAGAGAGGTTGAAGTGGACGCCTGATTTCTCCGGAGCTAGAGGATCACCAGGAGTGAGAGGTGACTCACCAGGAGCTGAGGAAGGACCTAAGGAGGGACCAGCTCAAGCTAGAGAGAGAGCTGTTTGCCCGAAGAGGCAAAAGCACTGTACTAATTGCAAGCAGAGGCCAAAGGAGAATCAGCTGGGGAAGCTAAGCCACGCTGAGCAGGAAAGCCAGGAGCTGGGCTTATGCAGAAGCAGGCGCTTACCAGGAGAATGGGTTCAAAGGCTGCAAGGTAAACCAAACTTTCAAAGAAAAGGATTTCATCAAGCTGCTGACTGTGAGAGGCAAGCAATTGAAGAAAGCCATTTACCTGCTTGTTGCTGCAATACAAGGTATGATAAATATATGCTTATGAAGAAAGCTATAAATGTTAAAGACTATGGTAAAGCTGCTATAAAACCTATAAGAAGAGAAAACACATTTAATCTTAATACAGCACGTGGCAGACGCCCTAGGCTAGGCCAAGGACACTGGCAAGTACTGCAAGAGATATACAAAACACCTGGAGGTGTTTCCCCAGGAACTAGGGATACAGAGTCAGACATATCTGATTATGAGCCAATGCAAGTGGAACTGGCAGGAGAATTATCAGACCAGGAAATGGATTGTACTCTCTGTGTTTCTGGGAGCATAGAGTCTTTGCCAGACTTGTGAATTGTTTGAACTGCCAACCGAGCATTCTTTAATCGACTAAGCACTGCTATTCCTGTGAAATTCAACAGTTTTGCTTTAAACCCTGAGTTTTCTTTCTTACCTGAATTAAGGACATTTACTTTGAGTTGTAACCCAATAGTTGGAACCACTGTGTAAAGGGAATAAAAGCCTTCTTTTTCCCACCACTCTGCTTTAATGGTTTCTTTAAAGATTGGAGCTAAAAACTACAAGGACCAAGTGCCTTTTGGCCCTTAAAAGACTCTCCTATCTTAATATTAAAATTTTTATGTCCCACCTGCCCTGGCGTCCACTGGCCACCAGGGAGGCGTGCCGATAGTACCAACACTCCCTCTTTGCGAAGGGCTGCCACCAACACCACCATTATTATGGTGAAGGTGCGTGGCACCATTGCCAGGCCGAAAGGCAAAGCCTGGAACTCAAAACGCCCACGAGGCACTGCAAACCTTAGAAAACGTTGATGATCCGGTCTGATCGGAATGTGCAAGTACGCTTCGGTAAGATCGAGAGACGTCAGGAATTCTCCCTTTCATACCGCCACGATAACTGAACGCAAGGTTTCCATACGAAAATGAGGCACTCGGAGGCAATGGTTTACCCCTTTGAGATCTAGAATTGGGCGACAGGACCCATCTTTCTTGGGAACCACGAAATAAATTGAGTATCGACCACAACTGTACTGGTCTGGAGAAACTGGAATCACTGCTCCCAACTGAAGCAAACGATACAGCGTCTGCTCCACCGCCCCTGCCTTGGTCCACGTCCTGCAGGGCGAGAGGACGAATGATTCGGCCACTGGACCGGCGAATTCGAGGGCATAGCCCTCGCGAATGACCTCCAGTACCCAACGGTCGGATGTTATCTGTACCCAGGCTGAGAGAAATTCCCGAAACAGACCTCCACGAGATGTACCATAGCCTGGACCCCCCCGTCTTTATTGGGTCTTACAAAATCCCGAGGAAGAGGGGCTAGTGAAACCTCTGCCCGCTCCTCAGAATCCTTTGAACCTTTGACTGCGAGAGGGAAACCTGCCTCTTTGGAAACCCCCCAGCTGAGGGGTACGAAAACGCCTAAAATTCCGCGACTGACCCCTAGCTGTTGGGGCTGCCCAGCTGGGCTTTGGCTTATCCTCTAGCAAGGGACCTCCTTTTGATTCCCCCAAATCCTTGACTAACTTGTTGAGGTTATCCCCAAACAAATACTTGCCCTTAAAGGGAAGTTTTCTAAGATGTGCCTTGGAGGAACTATCCGCTGCCCAGTTCCGTAGACAAAGATAACACCGAGCCGATACTGGTGATGCCATACTATTAGCCAATGCTCTAATGAGGTCATAATGCAGATCTGCTAGGTAAGCCGCTCCAGATTCCAATCTAGTAACATCCGCTACTTGCTCTTGCGCCTACTCCCCTGGATGTTGCAGACGCTGAGACCATAGAAGACAGGCCCTAGCCACCCAAGTTCCGCAAATAGACGTTTGTCAGGATAGTGCATTGACCTCAAAAGCTTGTTTCAAAAAGGAGTTTAACCTCCAGTCCTGTCCATCCTTCAGGGCCGCACTGCCCTCTACCAGAATGGTAGTCTTTCTGGTAACAACCAAAATGGCTGCATCCACGTGTGAAGAACAAAATGTTTCGTGTTCTTGATCTGACACGGGGTAGAAACGATTCAAGGCCCTTACTCCCCGGAGACCTGCCTCAGGCAGATCCCACTCATCCTGAATCATCTGCCTGACTACACAATGAACTGGAAAAAACGCTTGAGTCTTCCGCACTGCCTGAATAAGTCGGTCTTCCACCACCTCATCTTCCGCCGGTTATACCACCGAAATGTTAAGAGACTGAAACAACTCAGTAATTAAGGCAGGCAGCTCCTCTCTGCGAAAGACACGAATGATCCTGGCCTGGTCTTCTGGCTCCAGAATCTCACCTTCCTCCAGTTCCTCTACGCCTGCCTCTGGTTCGATGTCCAAGTCAACCTCCTCAAGCCAGTCCGCCTGCGCTGGATGTTCCTCTATGGAACGAACTCTCTTAATCGGTCTTGTAACCGGGCTCTCGACATTTTCCGCCGCAGGCCGAGCCGCTGCGGTCCCAAGCACCGAAAGTCCCGAAGCGGACCCCTGTTGATGAAAACAAAATGTCTGGTGTAACAAAAGAATAAACTCTGGAGAAAATCCTGCCAGAGCTGCTGTTCCCAATCCCGCAGAAACAGAGGGACCTGGAGTCAACTGAACCATGCTCTGCGAAGAAGCAGGAGCCTCTAGTAGAGGACTGCTCCCCAAAGAAACTTGAGTCTCTTGCACAGACAAGGATGTCACCTCTCCATGTTTAGTGCCTCCATCGCACAGTCGCGGCAGACCCTGGCGGCCAAAACTGTCCCACGACGGGTACCGCAGATGAGACACTGTGGACGCGCCAGCATTAGCCCGAATCCCTGTATCTTGCAAAAGCTAAAGGGCAAAAGATAGCAGGCCAGCAGACTGATCTTTTTTTTTTCTGTACTTTTTATACTCTTCTCAGCAGCCTCTTACAGCCCCAACAAAATAACACTTTACTGTGTTAAAAAATGGTAACAGCAGCTTAAAAACAGGGCAAAACTGTGAAGAAAGCTACCCCCGACGAAAAAGCCCGTGCCAAGAAAAAAAAAACACGGGAAAACGGTCCGTTGCATGAAGAGAGCTGTAAACAGAGAACAGGGCCCCCCACGAGACTGCAGGCCGCGAAAGACAGGCCTACCGCGGTTTCCCTCTAACAGCTGCACTCACCTCCAAGGAAACCGACATGCAAGGAATCCTACAGAGCGAGCTGTCACTGCAATCACCGGTCTGATCCCCACCGGAGCATTCAGGAACGCCGGCAGAAGCAGCCAGTGATGAGACCCACTGATGGCTTCTCACTCCCTGACAAGATCGGGAGCCGTCAGAGCACCAGGGAACTCCTCAGCATTTCAGCTTCCTTCCGTGCAGACAAGGAGGAGAGTGAAAAAGGGAGAGCATACAGAAGCAGCAGCAGGGAGAAAAATCCTCCTCCCGTTTTTTGTTTTTTTTTAACAAACTTTACCAACTGCCCCAAAATAACAAAAAAATAAGAGAGAGATTAAAATTAAAATTAAAACCCTAGCTACTCTAATTAAACTGCTCCTTATCCGTTCCTAGAGTGAGCCCAGCCCCTAGGCTCACCACCTCCAGTTGCTTGGAGACTGAGCACACTGGGAGCTGGTGGGAGGTGCCAGCAGTATATGTGCTAGTGGCTTCAGAATTCTGACATGCCCAGTCTCCAAGCTGCGGAAGGAGGTGCACTACCCAGAGGTTCAGGACTGGAGGGACGATAAGGAATAGGCAATAAAAATGCCCAAAACCAAATGAGACGTCCCACTGACTATCCACTAAGAAAGTTTTTACAATTGAAGAACATCAATAAAGGTAAATGTTTGTCCCTGTAAGTTCACAAGAAACTTGCAGGGAAACTTCAAATAAAATGTCACACCTAAAGCTAGCTCACGATTCTTCAGCTGTGCTGCCTCCAGTGAGCCTGAGTAGCTCGACTAACATCCAGAAACATTTGCAGGGGTTGACCACAAAAGGTAACATCCCTATACCACTGTTCCCTCTAAGCTGTGCGCGCGCACACACCTCGCCGAGCGAGCGCACATACTTTACAACAGAGCGCACAAAAATTACGGTTCTGATTCTGATAGAAAACAACACAGACGTCTTAAAATTTAAAAGTTCTTGTGTATTTACGGTTTTCACAAGTTCTACAATATTTTCTAGTGCAATCAATATGGTGTACATACTGTATTCTGACGTGTAGTCAAATTTTAAAGTATATAACTCAGAGTGTCATTATGTGGCGCACAAAAATTTAACCTTCCTTCAAAAGTTGCACAGCTGATATTTTATGCGCACACAGCCTACAGAAAATTAGAGGGAACATTGCCCTATACTTAAAAAAAAAGATTCCAAAATACTAACAGATTCAGACCTTAAAGTAACAATTAGCGTGTGTCTTTTAGAAATATTATCTGTAGAGTCCTCCAAAAGGTTTGTTAAATTCTGACTAACAGTCAGGGTAGCGAGGGAGTCAAACTCACCCTTCCCCAAATGGGGTATTCAAACCTTTATTGGAACATAATAAGTTTGTAAAATTTCAATTGGCATTGACAACTTCAAAGCCTCTTTAAAATATTTCTGCAGCAAAAATATCTGCCGATAACAGAAGAGTGTAAGGGTAATTCAACAAGCACAAATTCCGAGCTCATAGAGAATTCTCCACCTCAGTTTTAGCATGTAATATAGTAAAATCTTTAACATAACTAGCATGTACTGTATAGCAGAACAAGATGACATTTGTGAATTCAGTTGTACAATAGATTTATCAGAAACCATAAACCTAGTTTCCAAGTCGCTAGTTTATCAGCTGCCCTCTGCGTAAAAACATACAAGGAGCTTAATGTGCTGAATAACTTGGAATCTATACTTCTAAGTGCACCCCAGATATCCTTGAGGGTGAGCTCTACTTCCTTATACCCAGCTGCTAAAGGGTTATCTTCTTCTAAATCAAACATAGTAACTGGTTTCGGTATCGGGACAACAGGTATAACATTATTAATTTGCAAAGCTTGTTCAGAAACAAAAGTAGATGACAGAGGTAGACCCGGTTGAGGCAGTGGGATTCTCCTTCCGGAGCTAAGAGATGCTCCGTTCGGGGATACCAAACTCATCAGGCCAAGGAAGCACATGTCTGTCCTTAAGGCCTATCATTGTTCCTACCAAAGAAACAGTTGGACCCATCTTCGAGGGGCCCCTGATTTTTTTTCTTTTCCCCATGCTGTTCTTTCCAGACCTTCTTTTTTCCTTATCATCCATCTCCACCTGAGCACCTAATGGGCACCAAAGGAGCGTGTCCAGCCTCTTTAGACACACCTCTTAGGATCGCAACCTACAGACCACATCATGTGTCCAAGAGAGCATGGTTCGAAGAATGTATCCTTGAAGGCTACTATCAAGAGAGCGAAATTAGGGTATCCCAACAGAGAGGTATCAATAAAGATAAAAATAACCCAGATGTCCTTAAATACAGAGCAGACAGAGCTGAAAGATTCCAAAAAGCATAGTAACTCACTTGTAGCAGGTGTTCTCTGTGAAAAGTAGGAATCAGTCCTCACATAGTGATGATGTCAGCAACTGAGCGGGCACAGGAACACTTCCCAGCTTCCAAAGGAAGCTTTTTGAATTTTACTTATTTAGCTATAGTTATATACCACCTTTTGCAGGATCAAGTCAGTTTACAAAATACAAGATAAATAGTAATTACATAAAATGTTACTGTTTCTCTCACAAAGTTCTACAATTTTAACATTTTTAACTTTTTATAAACCATGTACAACATGCAATAGATAGCTGGGGGTGAGATAGTATATACATATGTACAGATCTGGCACGGGTTGGACATGCAATTTTGTTCAGTTTAGAGCGAGTGCTGTATCTGAGGAGGTGGGGCTTATTTAGTGGGGGTGAAATGTTCAGAGGCGTGTTTTGAGGTGTTTTCTGAATGAGTTGAGGACGGATATCTTTAGTAGATTATCAGGTAGGGAGTTCCAGATCGAGGGAGAGTAGAGCTGAAATGTGTGTCCACAAGCCGGTTGATTGGATTTGGACCTAATATGGGGGATGATTAGTGTGTTCTTCACGAATGGGCATCTTGATCTATTCATTTGGAGTGTTTGCAGTATCAAGAGCAGAAAGGTGGAGAGGGGTCAGAGTGGATAGTCTTGTGTGTCAATAAGAGGGTTTTGTACTTTACACGGCTTGTGAATGGTAGCCAGTGGAGTTGTTTGAGTATGAGGGAGATATGATATTGACGTTTTGCCTCTTGGAGGATGCGAGCTGCTGTGTGAAAAGCAGTCTTGTAGCGGGAGAAGTGTGGATTGTGAGAGGCCTTGCAGATAGCATTACCACAACCAACACACAATCACAACCACTGAAATATGACAGGACCCTCACAATACCATGAACATACATACCATACTCAAACAAACCTCACAAGAAACCCGTATCATCTTATTCCCATAATAGCATCCCCTAGCAATACTACCACAAACACAGCCAACATACACCACACTCGTTTCCTAAACTGCACACTCATCAACTCCCGTTCAATCAGAAACAAAGTCCCCATCATTACAGACCTATTCACATCCCAGCAACTAGACATACTATGTATAACCGAACCTGGATCACCGAAACTAATAATGTACTTAGAACCAACTTATACCAAATGGATATAACATCTACCACTCCCCTTGAACACAGTAGAGGTGAAGGTATGATGATCACAGCCAGAACCAACCTCAAATTCTGATACCACACAACTGAGAGCACAAGCGAGACTGAAACCCTCATAGTAAATAAAACTGACAACTATCACCCTCATCTACAGGACCCCAACCCTAACCTCTAATGACCTATCAAACAGCATGGACAAACTTCTCTCGACCCCAAAAATGCAAATAAATCCACTAGTATTAGGAGAATTTAACTTCCCATCACTTCAACCATCCCATGAAAATGCATTCCCTACAAGCAGTGTCAGAAATGGACCTCCTCCAGCTTATCCAAACCTCCACAAAGGAAAAAGGCAACACCTCTGACCCGATCTCCTCCAACAAAAACGCCACCATTCAAGCCCACCCCGTACAAGCTGATCATCTTCCCCCTCCCACACGATAATCCCAGTGGAGACCCACCAAGCAACCAACAAAGAAGAAATTCAAGCAATTTAACCAAGAGAACTTCCTAAAAGATACTCTACCACAGCTACAAAATGATTCAACGGATCCCCACATACTAATCGAAAACTGGAACCGTGTCATCAATACTGCAGCTGCGATTGCTCCAACCCCTTACACTCCTGCATGAGACAAGCTAAAGCCTCATGGTACAATCCAGCACTGCGTACCATAAAAACAAAGCTACAAAAATATGAGAGAAAGTGGCGGAAAGATGCTACTGACACAAACTTACTTACCTATGCCTCCTCAATGACTACTATACTGCAACAGACAAAGCGAAGCGCGAACACCATGCAAAACTACTAAACTCAGCCATCAACCGCCCAAGAGAATTGTTTGACATCATAAAACGACTGACAAAGACTCCTTCTTCTGAAAACCAGGCTATAACCATCACCCCCCCAACAACTGGCCTAAGGAAACCAGTATTGATTCCTAACATTTTCAGCCAAGGGCATCCAAAGTCTGGGCCTCCCTATCCAGGGGCACAGAGAAATTATTCTTTTGGTTCTTGAGACACCGCATGGCCAACCACCACAGAATTGTGAGAGAGCTGGGTTTTCTGGAATCCCAGGCTTCGGTGGACTCGGTACATGGTATCGAGCTGTCTGATAACAATGGGCACCGACACTGGTGTTTCCCACATAGGGGGAAGGAGGCACACGAGGATCAGCGGGACGGACACCGTGAGAACCTCCTTCGGAGGGACCTCATACTGGAGGCTCAAGTTCCTCCATGTGGGGGTCCCTCCTATGCCTTGGTCTCAAATGTAAGTGCCTTTGCCATATCCCGCACAAAGACGAGGAAGGCAACGCCCTCAGGTGGGGATCGGTGTTGGGACACTGGTGGAGACTGGTCTGAGAACACATCTCTGTGTCGCCGGGTGTCCAGGGACTCCTCGTCCTCGGTCTCCCAATCTGACTCTGTCAGAGGAAGAATCCAAGGTTCTGCGACTCCTGTCGATGTGCCCAGACCCCAAGGACCGTGACCCACAGGGCAACCTGTGGTCCGAGACACGTGCCCTCACCCGAGAAGACCGGTGTCCTGAGGAACGGAACCGGGACCTTGTCCAATGCCAATGGGTCTCTTGAGGCCGATGGCGATCGAGGATCGGCTCAACGACAAAGGAAGCCCTCGAGGTCAAGGTTCCGATCGTCGGGGCGAATGAACCGGAGGAACGAGACATCAATGCCTGCTGCTGTGCCAGGATGGCAGCGATACAGCACTCCACTGCCGCCATTATGGTCTCCATGCCAGATGGCTCCGCAGCATTCGATGCAGTCACCGATGACTTCAGGTCCAGCATCGTTTCTTTTGAGGGGGAATCCGTGACAAGGTTGACCTCGGGGATACAAGGCCAGTCGCCCGATGCCGACGACTCCTTCCGAGGCAGCTTGTGAGGCCATCCTGCTTCGACCCCTTGGACTCACGCTGGGGACTGCGGGGCCTGGTGTGGAATTTACCCACTTTTCCCAACCCAACCTCCGAGGTAGTCTACAAGGGCTTCAAGCTCTTCCTGAGTTCCATCTCCAGGGAGTTCCTCTTGGAGAAGCCTCAGCTGTGGGACTCCAAAGTGGCCCGGGAATCGCGGGGCAATGATGCACCGGAGGGGGCCCTGGAGTGTGATGTCACCGGGGACTCGGGTGCAGAATCGGATCTATAGAACAACTTCTCCTACTTCAGCTGGCAGCTCGATGGCCTTTGCGGACATGGACTTGCAAAGGTCAAAGCCTGAGTTGCTGTGGTCCAACCCGAGGCAGCAGTCATGTGGGTCGGTGAGGGGCATGATCTTAATGCACAATGACATTTCTTGAAGCCACGGGGGAAAACGGGTCCTTGAATCTGGGTGAGGGTCCGAGACCTACCGGCCAAAATGGGCACGAAGAGCCAGTCAAGGGACACAAGAAAATCAAGGAAAAATGAACCAGAGAAGCGATTTTGAGGCAAGTTGACTCGGGGGCAGGAAGAGAAACTGGTATGCATAACGGAAAGGAAATGTTTTAAGATAAAAAAAGATACTTTTTCCAGAGAAACGGGGCAGACATCCGGTGGGTTCCACGGAAAAAAATGAGACTGAAGCAAGATGGCAACCATCCTACCCCCCCACCCTTACCCTCGTATAAAAGAATGTATAACAGCACACGATGTTTCATACCACACAATGTATAGAAGAATATATTATAGCACACAATGTATTATAGCGCACAATGTACATAGCTCTACCTAATCTAACACACAACACATCAGACACACAAATCACGACATTCCCTTCACTGCATAAAAAACTTGATCACTCCTTTTGATTGTTTGCTGTGATAACGCTTTGATTGTAAGATAAGGCGGTATAGAAATACTGTTAAATAAATAAATAAATAAACTTTAGGTGGGAAGAGGACCACACATGCATGGTGCATCTCCCAAAGACTTTCTTTGAAAGCTGGGGAGATGTTTCTGCGTGGACTCCATCGGCACAGATGTCATCCATATGTGAGGATTGACTTTCTGCTTGTTCCTGGTAAAAACAATGCAAACTGTAAATGCATCTAATTCTACTACAATATGAATCTTCTGTTCAAACCGAATGGAATGACTTATAAGAGTGCCAATAATTGTGTACTATATCCTAAACCAAAGAATGTGTTATACCCACTAATTTTTGTCGGAACTATTGCCGTGAAGGTAAACACCCTCTCGTAGCAATAATGTTCCTTTTTTTCTATTTATATAAAAGGGGAGCACGACCCCCACCAACCCTAAAGAGATACCTAAATCATCATAGGGTAAAAACTGGCCTCAAATCAAGTCCATTCAAAAAAGGTGATGTACCTCAAGCCAAACTTGGTACACTTAGCTTTTTAACGGATGGTCGATTCCAACTGTCCAAAACCTCTCCGATAGTGCATTTCATCAAGTCATGTAGAGGCTAAATGACACCACATGTTCTTCTTCAAATTGCAACTCATCCAGAAAATATGTAATAATAACCCAACGTTGTGTTTCGGGCTCCCGATCCTCACAGCCCTTCTTCAAATTCCTTTTGTAAATGTGAGTTGCAAGTTGGATGAGTTGCAATTTGAGTACAGACCACACCCTGCCTCCATGGCAACACAGAGTGCAAATGAGAAACACCTGGGGGGATGGGGCAAGGAAACGGTTCTCACACTAAAACATTTAAGCTCTCAGGATCAAAGGCAGAGAGAGAGAGGAGCAGGGGAAGGAACAGAAGGAGTGAGTCAAGACGGGAGTCTTGGACAAGGCAGACACGGGAGTCACGGCAGAGAGGTAAGAAGCCAAAGCCCAGAGAGTCCCGGCAGATTGGACAGTCTAGGAGAGAAAGACTGAGGAGTCTGACCAAAGGCTCTGGAGAATGGCAGAGAAAGTCTGAGCTTCGGCACAGAAGGGATTCTAACAGCAGCTCTTCTACCAGAGACAGCTGTAGAGTTTGCAAGCCCTTGTGAAGGTAGGAACCCAAACTCTGGGAGAATTGTAGAATACAGCTCAGATAGTAGTGAGGCTGCTAAGAATACAGAATGGGAGATTTATCCTTCTGGAAAGCCTGAGAGAAAAACTGTTCCTAGAAGCCAGGGAAGACAGCAGAAACCTATGAGTATCTTGCCCAGAAGTGCAAAGCCGTGCAGCTCATATAAGAAGCCTGAAGGGAGAAAAGGGAATCCCTGGGATGAAATGTTTAAGTTAATGCAACGATTGAAACCTGATTGTGCAAATAAATATCCAGAGCTGTTTCAGGGTGAAACTGAAGACATGGAGATAGAGTTAACTGGATTGGAGCAGGATACAGAGTCTCTAATGGATTGCTCAACAGCTTATGTTTCATAAGGGGAAAAGCTGAATTGCTAGCCAAAGAGAAAATTCAGGACTGTGATAAATGCTCTGAGGTTTTTGAATGCTGAAAGCAAAAGGAAAGGATTACAAATGTGTTTTGCTTAACATTGTTTGAAGCATTAGTCCTGTATGCTGAAGAAAGCTACTTGAGTTCATTATTGTTTCTGTTATACCTTGTTCATGTTCTAAAGAAGATTTACTTTGCTAAAATCTGATGATACAAAAGAAAATTAATACATTTCCTGTGAATTGCCTAAAACTACTCGGACTGCTTGTTAACCACAACTAAAAAATCCCAGCAGCATTTGCTCTGGTAATAAGTCAGTTTAACAAGAACAGTAGGCACTCAGTGCTCTTTATAGGCAGCCGCCTAGACAGGGTGCAGCGCCACAGGATCGTCAGTACCAACGGAGCCTGCGTGGGAACGCTCCCCAGCATCCAATAGGAAAGCTTTTGGGAGCATCCCATAGCGCCTGCATGCTGCCTTCCCGCCTTTCCCAATTGTCCCTCTCCAGTTGAGTTTAAAGCTGAGACAAAAGAGAGAGGGAAAGAGAGAAAGAGAAAGAGAGATAGAAAGATACAACTCCTAGGGGAGGTGGGTGGGTTGTGAAGACTAAATTCCTGCTGTTTCCAGAGATCACCTGTTACAGGTGAGTAACTATGCTATCTCTAGGAACAAGCAGGAACGTAGTCTTCACATATGGGGACTCCTTAGGTGCAGATGCCAGGGAGATGGCCCCAGAAAGTTGTGTGCCCTTGTGAAAGGGCTCCACTTCCCCCCATAGATCTCTGGCATCCTACCAAGGATGGTGGGTAGGAGTTGATTGTCTGGAACAGGTGTTGAAGAACAGTCTGACCAAACAAGGCATCCCGGCGGGAGTCCTTGTCTAAGCAGTAATGGGCTGTGAAGGTATATACCGAAGCCCAAGTAGCTGCTCGACAGATGTCGTCGATAGACACAGAGTGAAGATGAGCCATTGAGGCTGCCATGGCTCTCACATTGTGAACTGTGACATGACCTTCAAGAGGAACGTTCTTACTCTCATAGGCAAAAGATATACACTGTGCAATCCAGCTGGACAGCGTCCATTTGGAGAATGGAAGTCCCAAATGACTAGGATCAAAAGCAACAAAAAGTTGAGAGGATTTTCTATGTTGCTGTGTCCTTTGCAAGTAAAAGGCCAAAGCTCATTTACAGTCCAAATTATGAAGATTGCTTTCTGCATTTGAGGCGTGAGGCCTTGGAAAGAATACAGGAAGGTAAACCGCTTGGTTTAAATGAAAAGGTGACACCACCTTTGACATAAAGTGTGGATGAGTCCTAAGGACTACCTTATCATGATGGAACCTTGTATAAGGAGGATCAGCCATCAACGCTTGCAATTCACTAATGCGACGTGCTGATGTGATTGCAATGAGAAAGATAACCTTACAGGAAAGGAATTTCAATGAGGTAGTGGCTAATGGTTCAAAAGGCGGTTTCATGAGCTGCCCAAATACCAGATTTAAGTCCCATGCCACTGGTGGTGGCTTAATGGGATGCTTCGTTAAAAGAAGGCCTCTCATAAATCTCGCTATGAGAGGATGAGAGGAAATTTAGAGGATTGAAAGAAGCTGCAATAGCACTCAAATGGACTCTCACTGAATAGGTCTTAAGCGCTGCATTTGATAAATGAAGGAGGTACTCCAGTAATGATTCCAGAGGTATCGCAAGAGGGTTAAGACCCTTCTGTGAGCAACATATGGTAAATCTTTTCCACTTAAATGCATAAGAGCATCTTGTGGAAGGCTACCTGGAAGCATGAAGGATATCCTTTACCTGCAGGGAAAGATTAAGACCGTGAAGTTCTGGACTTTCAGCAACCAGGCCCTGAGATGCAGACACTGGTGATTGGGATGCCACAGAATCCCATCCTCTGGAGAAAGAAGATCTGGAGCAGATCCTAACTCCAGAGGCGGAGCTTGAGAGAGATGTAGGACAGAGGGTACCACGGTGCCGTGGCCAACGTGGAGCTATGAGGATCATATGACCTCTGTCTCTCTCAAGCTTGAACAGGGTTTTGGGAATTAGGGGAATGGGTGGAAAGGCATACAGGAAGTCTTGACCCCCAATGAAGGAGGAAAGCATCCATGGCCCGACAACCTCGAGCCGGAATTCTGGAACAGAACCGGAGAAGTTTGGCATTCAGCGGACTTGCAAAGAGGTCTATGTCCGGGGAACCCCAAATTTGAAAAATCTTGGCCACCTGGTCTGCATGGAGAGACCATTCGTGTGGAAGCAGAACTCGACTGAGTTTGTCTGCCCAAGAGTTTTGAATGCCTGGAAGATACACTGCAAGGAGATGAATCTGATGCTCTCTGGCGAGGGTCCATAGTCGCAAAGCTTCGTTGCACAGCGACAGAGAGCCTGTTCCGCCCGGCTTGTTCACATAGAACATGGCTACCTGATTGTCCGTTTTAACTAGGACTGTCTTCTAGCTGAGATGGGTGTGAAATACTCGAAGAGCAAGGAAGATTGCTCTGAGCTCCAGGAGGTTGATATAGAGATAGGCCTCCTGTGAAGTCCAGGTACCCTGGGTAGAGAGGCCATGCAGGTGGGCTCCCCAACCCACCTGTGAAGCTTCTGTTGTTACAGTGGCTTGGGGTGGGGGTTGCTGAAAAGGAGACCCCACCAGAAGGTTTTTGGGTGACCGCCACCATTGGAGGGACAAATAAGACGATCTGAATTTGCTATTTTGTCTGACAGGCAACCTGAGGCCTGAGTCCACTGCATGGATAAGGTCCATTGGGCTGCCCTCATATGGAGGCGATCATAAGGAACCACATGCACGGTGGATGCCATGTGGCCTAGCAACTGTAGTATTTCCAGAGCAGTGAGGTGAGTTTTTAGCACTGCTTGGTAAGCTAGCTGAACAATGCGAAGGCAATGGGGCTGTGGAAGGAAGGCCCTTGTCTGTCTGGTATACAGAAGAGCTTCTATAAACTCTAGGGATTGAGTGGGAGCAAGGTTGGACTTTGGGAAGTTTATGACAAGTCCCAAATACTGAAGGATGCGCATTGTGTGAGACAGAGCCATCCTGGCCTCTGGCTCTGAAGGGGCTCGAATGAGCCAGTCGTCTAAGTAAAGAAAGACGAATATTCCCAGGGTGCAGAGAAATGCTGCTACCACAGCCATGCATTGTGAACACCCTTGGTGCAGAAGCCAGGCCAAAAGGAAGAACCCTGTATTGATAGTGCTTCCCTTGAAACAGGAATCAAAGGAAATTTCGGAGAGTTGGATGGATGAGAACATGAGTGTACGCATCCTTGAGATCTAGAGAACAAAAGCCAATCCTGACTCTGAAGGTATGGCAGCAGAGTTCCTAGAGAAATCATTTTGAACTTCTCTCTAAACAGGAATTTGTTCAATTCTATGAGGTCTAGAATGGGTCTGTGCCCTCCTGTTTTCTTTGGAATAAGGAAATAGGGGGAGTAAAACCCTGTACCCCGTTGGGGAATGGGCACCTCTTCTATTGCCCCTTGAGCAAGGAGCATAGTGACTTCTTGACCTAACGGGTCGTTGAGAGAGGTCTGAGAAATTAACTGTCTTAATATTGTAGGAGGGGGCATGCTGAGGAGAGATGAAATTAGGTCTTACCTGCTAATTGTCTTTCCTTGAGCTTTCTCCGGGCCAGTCCAGGGAAAGGTAGGGTTGTCAATCCCCTTTAGCAGCTGAGGACTGAAGACTTCAAGTTTTCTTGAGAGGTGAAGCCACTCCCCCTGAGGATAACCTGTCAGTCTCCTTTTGACAAAGCAGTTAACTAGGAAAGAACTGAAAACACAAGGTTAACTCGTTAAAACTGATAATGATCTATAGTCCCTGGGAACGAGGAAGCAAAAATAGTGCTTGTTCGGTATTTTTTTTTTTTTTTTCGTATCTCAAAATGAGTATCGCCTGTCTCCGAGAAAGAATCATAGAAGCCCCAAGCTACCCCAGTCGCACGAACACCATCATCTGGCTATCATTCTTGCGCTTATGCAGAGATATCCGACAAACGAAAAGGGTGGGACCCTGGACTGGCCCGGAGAAAGCTCAAGGAAAGACAATTAGCAGGTAAGACCTAATTTCATCTTCCTTATCGCTTCTCCGGGCCAGTCCAGGGAAAGGTAGGGCAGTACCAAAGCAGTACCTAAATTCGGGAGGGACCCGTCAGCCCTGCGATAAGAGCCGATGCCCCTACTTTCGCATCCTCTCTGGCTTGAATATCCAAACGGTAATGCTTCGTAAACGTATGCAAAGAAGACCATGTCGCTGCTCTACAGATATCCACCGGAGGAACAAAGGCAAATTCCGCCCAGGAAGTCGCTTGAGCTCGAGTGGAATGAGCTTTTAGACCAACTGGCGGGGATCGTCCTCTGGCATGGTAAGCTGCTACAATAGCGCAGCGAACCCAACGAGCAATCGTGGACTGCGACACCGCTTGACCTTTATTGGGTCCGGCATACTGGACAAACAGTCTGTCTGACTTCCGAAAAGGCTTCGAGACCCGAAGGTACGCCTTTAAAACACGCCCAAGATCCAATTTTCTGAGAGCACGGTCCATCGGAGAGTTTGATAAATCCGAAAAAATGGGCAAGGCCACTGATTGATTAACATGAAAAACGGACAGTACCTTAGGCAAAAAAGAAGGCACCGTCCGTAGCAAAACCCGTTCCGGTAGAAATTGAAGATAAGGTTCCTGACAAGACAAGGCCTGTAAATCTGAAATTCGGCGTGCTGAACATAAGGCTTCCAGGAACACTCACGGAGAGACCGGGAGGAAAGGGATGCTAATGGCGACCGGGAAAACGCCTCCAAAACTACATTCAAATCCCAGGGAGGCACTATTTGGCGCACTGGGGGACGGAGAATCTCAGCCGCCCAAAAAAACCGTTGCACATCCGGGTGTGTCCAAAGACGGCGATTTTGCACCGACCCCCTAAAACATGCGAGCGCTGCTACATGAACCTTAAGGGTACTAAGCGCTAAACCTTTTTCCAACCCGCTCTGAAGAAACAAAAGCAATTGTGGTAAGGTAGACGACAGAGGAAGAACGTTGCGCCGTCCACACCAATCCTCGAAAAGTCGCCATACCCGTACATACGCCAAAGAAGTCCCTGGCCTTTTAGACTGAAGTAAGGTGGCCACGACGGAACTCGCGTAACCCTTGCGTCTCAAGCGAGCCCTCTCAAGAGCCAAGCCGTAAGTAAGAAGCGATCCACCTGCGGCATGAGCACCGGTCCCTGATGTAACAGATTGATCCGGACCGGAAGACGCCAAGGTGGAGCTATCAGGAGCTGCACCAGATCGGCATACCAGGGACGCCGAGGCCAATCCGGCGCAATCAGAATCACAGTACCGCAGTGTCCCGCTACTCGTTGTATAACCCGACTCAACATCGGCCAAGGAGGGAAGACGTACAAGAGTGTGTCCACCGGCCACGGCTGAACCAGAGCATCTAGACCCTCTGACATGAGCTCCCTGCGCCTGCTGAAAAAATGGTTTGCTTTGGCATTGCTGCAAGTAGCCATAAGATCCATAACTGGTTGCCCCCAACGTCAGGTCAGCTCGTGAAAAACTGCTACGTTCAACTCCCACTCTCCGGGATCGAGCACATTGCGACTGAGATAATCGGCCTGCACGTTCTCTTTGCCAGCCACGTACGCAGCTGACAACACTAGGAGATGGCTCTCTGCCCAAGCCATCAATTCCTGACATTCGGCGAGGAGTGAGATACTCTTGGTCCCCCCTTGTCGATTGATATATGCAACTGTCACTGCGTTGTCGGAGAATATCCTGACTGCAGTCCCTTTGAGCAAGTTCTCGAAGTGCTGCAGGGCGAGTCGAGCAGCGCGAAGCTCTAGCCTGTTGATCGACCACGAGCTCTCTTCCGGGGACCAAGACCCTTGAGTGATTTGCAACCGACAATGAGCCCCCCAGCCTGTGAGACTGGCGTCTGTGGTGACTAATACCCATGACGGCTCCTGCAAAGGAATGCCTGCTCTCAGATGTGCTGGGACCAAGCACCACTCTAGACTTTGCCGTACTAGTTCCGGACAGGCCATTCACTGCGAGAGAGGGTGAAGCTGCAGCGACCATCAGGAAAGCAACGCTTGTTGTAAGGGTCGCATGTGAGTCTTGGCCCACGGAACGAGATCCAAGGCCGCCGCCATGGAGCCCAAGAGCTGTAAGTACGTCCACGCCGACGGAGCCGACAGTCTCAAAAACGCTTGCACCTGCTGCAAAAGCTTGTTCACTCGAATCTCGGGCAAAAAAACTGCCCCTCGAGCCGTGTCGAAGAAGGCCCCGAGATAAGTCAGTTGCCTTATCGGCTGCAATTGACTTTTGGCTTGATTTATTACCCAACCGAGTTGCTCCAGAAGTTGCACAACTCGAGCTGTCGCCGTCACTGAGGCCAAATGAGAATCGGCCCTGATTAGCCAATCGTCGAGATATGGATGAACACGGATTCCTTCCTTCCGCAGCGCCGCTGCAACTACCACCATGAGTTTCGTGAAAGTCCGCGGAGCCATGGTGAGTCCGAACGGCAACGCTCAAAACTGGAAATGACCCATAGGAAGGGCAAAGCGCAAAAATTGTTGATGAGACCGTCTGATGGGAATGTGAAGATAGGCCTCCGTGAGATCTATGGACGAGAGAAACTCTCCCGGCCGTACCGCCCGAATCACGGTACGCAACGTTTCCATGCGAAAATGAGGCACCCGCAAAGTACGGTTTACGCCTTTGAGATCCAGTACTGGTCGAAAAGAACCTTCCTTTTTGGGAACCACAAAATAGATTGAGTATCGACCGTAACCGTATTGGTCTCGAGGAACGGGAACTATCGCCCGTAGCTGCAAGAGGCGAAAAAGGGTGTCTGAGATGGCTTGCAACTTCAGAACCAGCGCACAGGGAGACATTACAAAGGCGGGCGACAAAGGGCAGGCGAAGTCCAGCGCTTACCCCTTCTGAATTATCTCCAATACCCATTTGTCTGCAGTGATTGCGGTTCAGGCTGCCAGAAAGTCCTGCAGGCGCCCTCCTACAGGCACCGGCGCCTGGACCAGAACACCTTCATTGCGGCTTTTTAACTGAGGGCTGAGACGCACTGAAGTAAGACCTGCCGAAACCTCTGGCTCCTCGAAAGGACTGCCCGCGAAATCCTGTATGCCCTCTGGAATAGGGAGCAAAGCGCGCTCCTCGGAATCTACGGGAGTCCCGACCGGAGCCTCGGAGACCAGCAACACCTCTTACTGGCTTAGGCCTATCCTCTGGCAAACGCCCTCCTTTAGAGTCTCCGAGATCCTTAACAATCTTTTCTAACGCCTCTCCAAAAAGCAATTTCCCTTTATAGGGCAATTTACTCAGTCGCAACTTAGAGGAAACATCCGCTGACCAGTTACGCAACCACAGAAACGCCTGGCAGCGACGAGCGACGCCATGGTCTTGGCGGCAATCCGCAGCAAATCATAAAAGGCATCCGCCATATAAGCCGCGGCCGACTCTAACTTCGCATTTTCCGCCCCAATTACTGAAGCGGCATCCCCCGAAGCGTCTCCCTGCAGCCACCAAATGGATGCTCTAGAAACATACGCCCCACAAACAGCAGCCTGCAGTGCCAAAGCGCTAGAATCAAACGCCTGCTTGAGAAAAATTTCCAATTTTCGATCCTGGAGGTCCTTAAGCGCCGCCGCACCTTCCACAGGGATGGTAGTCTTTTTGGTGACTGCGGACACAATCGCATCCACCTTTGGCATGCGTAATAAATCCTTCTCCTCCTACGGCACGGGGTAAAGGCGAGCCAAGGCGCGGCTCCCCCAGAGCGTAGCCTCCGGACACTCCCATTCAGATTCAATCATCTGCTTGATAACCCGGTGCATCGGGAAACAGCGCTGTTCCGCCTTAAAACCCTGTAACAATGGATCCTCCAAAGGTTCCTGAGACGCAGAAGAAGAAGCAGGTGCAACGCAGATAAGGATTGGGAAATGAGAGCTGCAAGCTCTTCCTTGCGAAAGACCCTAAAGACATTAGGATCCTCCCCGGGTGCAATCTCACCTTCCTCTAGTTCCTCTGGATCCAGGTCTAAGCCTGCTCCTGGAATAAGCTCTGTTTCCCCCTGACCCAGGGGTACAGAGGGCCGAAGTAAAAGGATCCAATGGATCCCCGTAGGACCTCCTATGGTAGAGAAGGACCCTCTCCAGGATCCTCTAGTACTGGAAAATTCAACGGAACTGCCATGGAGCTTTGAAGCGATGCTAAAGGAGTAGGCTGAGAAGATTTCAGCAAAAATGCTTTGTGCATCGCCAGAATAAATTCTGGTGAAAAAAATGTCGATATCCCTTCCTGAGCTTCAGTTAGGGACCGCGAAGGCTTCTCCGGCTGAGAGACTTCCTTAGAGAATTTAGCCTTACGTTTATTAGGCCGGTGCTGCTCCGCGGTTGAAATGACCGGCGCACCTAAAATGGCCGCCTTTCCCGCCTTTTCTGCGGGTAAAGACGGCTTCTCCGCCTCTGAGGCCAGCTTTTCTGCCATTATTCCTACGCACACAAAGGAACCCTTAACAGGAAAAAGGACTTCTGCTTGCCGCGCTACGGCTCCGAGAAGTGAGCAGTCGCTCGTTCAGATCGCGACGCTGAAAAAAACGGCCACCGCACAGCTACACCACAGAATCGAACGGACTCTCCTGACCAGACAGGAAACGCTGTAGGGCCGAAATTTTTGTTCCGCTGCTAGCGGAACGTGCACAAGTGCGACTTTGTCCACGGCAGAGGAAACTACTGGGGCTCCCAGGTTCAATCTGCAAAGAGAGACGGAGGCGGCTAAGAAGGCAGGCTCTACCTTACACCGCAGTAGTATCAATTGCTCGACGTCTCTAACGTCCCTAAATAACTAGGGAACTGATATAGACTCATAGGACTATAGAAAAAAATCAGCTCTGCCAGAGCCAACTTGTACCCCCAGAAAGAAAAACAAATTAAAACAAGCACTAGGTATGCACATGAGGGAGAAAGATAGAATCAATCCTCTTCAGCTGCTGAGGACTGAAAGACTGACAGGTTATCCTCAGGGGGAGTGGCTTCACCTCTCAAGAAAACTTGAAGTCTTCAGTCCTCAGTTGCTAAAGGGGATTGACAACCCTACCTTTCCCTGGACTGGCCCGGAGAAGCGATAAGGAATGAAGCTTGTACCCCTCTCTTACAATAGACAGAGTCCAATTTTCTGCTGTTATGTGACCCCATCTGGGGGCAAAATGACATAACCTTCCTGGGATGGTGGAGGGTTCCGGGATGTTTAAGGCCAGGAAGGCAAAGTTCTCTAGACAGGAGTCAAAGCCCCTGTGGAGGCTGAGTCTGCTGAGCTGGTTGAGGCTTAGCTGCTGTTGGCTTCCTTTGTTGCCTAGGTTGTTGCTGCTGTCCCTTTTGGGCAGACTGACCTGAACGATGTCCCAGCTGGGTATAGGCGGGATAAAACATTTTCTTCTTGCTGAAGAATGGTTTCTTAGAGGATCTTTTCCTCACAGGATCAGCTGTAGATTTGGACAATCTATCCAAAGTGATATTGTCAGCATCAATCTCATTAGCTTTTTCCTGCCAATTCTTGCCAAAGAGATTCTCTCCTGTGCAAGGTATATTCCCTAGTTTGTCCTGTACCCAGATTTCCAAGTCAGATGCCTGGAGCCAGGCAATTCTACGTGCACCTATGGCAATAGCAGAGGTTCTGCTTATGCATTCAAAGCAGTCAAAGACTGCACGATTCACAAACTTCAAAACATCCTGAGGATGTTTAACAAGAACAAGATAATCTTGCCTTTTATCATCAGGAAGGAGAGGGCTCATAAGCTCTAAATCTCCTGTGACTTCCTTAAGGAACATTCCCATATACAAGATATGGGAACTGATCCTAGCAGAGAGCATGGAAGCCTGGAAGGATTGACGTCCAAAGGCATCAAGAGTCCTACACTCACGTCCTGGAGGATTAGATGCATGCCTTTTTGCACTCTTTATCCGTCTCATGGCTGATTCCACCACCATGGAATGGTGTGGTAATTGAGTCTTTTGAAACCCAGGACAAGAAGGAACTTGATACATGGTGTCGAGTCTTCGAGAATGAGGAGATGTGGTCAGAGGTGTTTCCCAAATCCTTAACATAAGATCATACAAGATCACATGAATAGGTAGGGTAGCTGCCTCCTTGGGAGCTTTAGGATATTGTAGGATTTCTAATTCCTTTGCCCTAGGCTCTTTTTCAGGAGCCAATGTGATGGAAAGACCCCGGGCCACATCTCTGATAAAATCCTGAAAGGACATATTCTCTGGTGGAGACATCCTACGCTGAGGAGAAGAGGAATCCTTGGGAAGAAGTACTCTGTTATCGGCAGAGCTCTCAGAGTCTTCAGACTCATCCGAGGATTCGAAGTATCTCCGATCCGGGTGATCGTGCAAGGCACGGTACCGGCACTGATCAAAGTCGGCATCGGAGTGGTCCAGTACTGACTTGTTGATGCTGGATAGAGACACATGACTCGGTAGAATACCTGCCGATGTCTATGCAGTTGGTGCTGGCACCACAGTCTGTGCCGGTACCAGTTGAATTGTCTGAGGCAGTTTCAGGGGCAACGAAGCCGTGAGAAGAGCCGCCAGACTGCGTTCAATAGCCAAGAATCTCTGGTCTATCGACGCTGCTGATGCTTGGGTATCGGTGCCGGATAAAGCGTCCGGAACCCCAGAGCATGGCACCAGTAGTTCTGCCGAAGTTGAAGCCTCGAGAACATCCTGGAGATCCGTTAGTGCTTTGGAAGTAGAAGCCTCCCATCGGGGCAGTTTTGCCGGTGAAAGTCCCTCAATGGCAACGCAAGAGGCATCTCGATGTTTAGAAGGAGATCTACCCTTTGAGGACCGGCTAGATTTATGTTTAGTTACCTGAGATCCATGCGAGGAAGATGAAGCCCTGGAGAACGTCGATGCCATGGAGGCTGCATCGGAGGGAAAAAGGGTGCTAAGATTAGCAACTCGGTTTGCCGGCCCCTTTTTGACATCATCCCACAGGCAACACACTCTGAAGTAGAGTGGTCAGGACCTAAACATTTGAGAATGGTACCGCCACACTTAGAACACTTTTTAAAACCCGAAGCGGGTTTTTCCAATCTGAGGGGAAAAGTTGGGCCTAGTGCCCAAAATGGCGCGTGGCACCCGAGAAGAAAATTACTGGAAAAAGACTCCAGAAATAAAGTTTTTTTGGTGTTTTTTTTGGAAAAAAGAAAAGAAGAACCGGTGGTACAGGTATAGCGTCGAGGGAAGGCAGACGCGACCACAAAAAAAAGAAGTATAAGAAGGGAATTTTTCTGCGGTGACAGGATGTGCGACCTGTCGGCTCTGCGGAAAACGAAGAACTGGAGAGGGACAGTTGCGAAAGGCGGGAAGGCAGCACGCAAGCGCTGTGGGATGCTCCCAAAAGCTTTCCTATTGGACGCTGGGGAGAATTCCCGTACAGACTCCGTCGGTACCGATACCCATATGTGAAGACTACATTCCTGCTTATTCCTGGAGATCACCTGTTACAGGTGAGTAACTATGCTATCTCCAGGAACAAGCAGGAATGTAGTCTTCACATATGGGGACTCCCTAGCTGAGAGATGCCAGGGGGATGACCCAAGTAAGCTGCGAACCCCAGGAGAGTTGGGTCATGCTTTCTCCCATGGATCGCTGGCATTGAAACCCGGGACGGCGGGTAGGAGCTGCACTAAGTCTGAAAAAGATACTGGAGAACAGCCTGGCCAAACGAGGCATCCCGACGGGAGTCCTTGTCTAAGTAAAAGTGGGCTGTAAAGGTATGTACCGAAGCCCAACTGGCTGCTCTACAGATGTTGTCAATGGATACAGAATGAAGATAAGCCGTAGAGGCTGCCATTGCTCTCACATTGTGAGTTGCGACATGGCCTTCGAGAGGAAGTCCCTTACTCTCATATGTAAAGGATATGCAATTTGCAATCCACCAAGAGAGAGTTCTTTTGGAAACTGGAAGTCCCAAATGACTAGAATCAAAAGCAACAAAAAGCTGAGAAGATTTTCTATGTTGCTTAGTTCTTTGAAGGTAAAAAGCCAAGGCTCTTTTACGATCTAAAGTATGAAGATTCCTTTCTGCATTAGAGGCATGAGGCCTAAGGAAGAATACAGGAAGGTAAACCGCTTGGTTTAAATGAAAAGGCGAAACCACCTTTGGCATAAAGCGAGGATGAGTCCTAAGAACTATCTTATCATGGTGAAATCTTGTATAAGGAGGATCCGCCACTAAAGCTTGTAACTCACTGATGCGTCTTGCAGATGTGAGGGCAACTAGGAAGATGACCTTCCAGGAAAGAAACTTTAGAGCTGTAGTGGCTAAAGGCTCAAACGGAGGTTTCATGAGCTGCCCGAGAACAAGATTCAGATCCCATGCCACTGGTGGTAGCTTAATGGGAGGTTTTGTTAAGAGTAGTCCTCTCGTAAATCTTGCTACTGAAGCTTGAATAAAGTTTTGGGAATGAGGAGAATGGGTGGGAAGGCATAGAGGAACTCCTGACCCAAATGGAGGAGGAAAGCATTCCTTGCCTGAAAGTTTTGAGCCGGAATTCTGGAACAGAATCGGGGAAGTTTGGCATTCTGTGGACTTGCAAAGAGGTCTATATCTGGCGTTCCCCAGATTCAAAATACTCGAGCAAGCTGGTCTGAGTGCAGAGACCATTAGTGTGGCAGCAGTATTTGACCGAGTTTGTCTGCTCAAAGATTTTGAATGCCCAGAAGATATACCACTAGGAGGTGGATTTGAAGCTCTATGGCGAGGGCCCACAGTCACAAAGCTTTGTTGCATAACGACAGAGAGCCTGTTCCGCCCTGCTTGTTCACACAGAACATGGCTACTTGATTGTCGGTCTGGACCATAACTGTCTTGTAGCTGAGATGGGTCTGAAAATCTCGGATAGCGTGGAAAATGGCTCTGCGTTCTACGAGGTTTATGCGAAGACAAGCCTCATGTGGGGTCCAGAGACCCTGAGTCGAAAGATCGTGCAAGTGAGCCCCCCAACCCAACTTGGACGCATCTGCTGTTAGGGTGGTTTGGCATAGAGGCTGCTGGAAAGGAGAGTATATGAGAAGGTTTTCCAGTGATTGCCACCATTGCAGAGACGAAATGAGACATGTGGCGTTTCTGATTTTGTCCGTTAGCCGACCCGAGGCCTGTGTCCACTGAGAGGATAGGGTCCACTGGGCTGCTCGCATATGAAGGCAAGCACAGGGGAACTACATGGACCATGGTGACATATGCCCCAGAAGCTGAAGCATCTCCTGAGCAGTCAGGAGGACCTTCATAGCTGCTTGGGAGGCCAGCTGTACTATTCGAAGGCAACGTGGCTGTAGCAGGAAAGCCCTTGACTGCCTTATGTCTAGGCGAGCCCCTATGAATTTTAGAGACTGAGAAGGGGAGGTTTATGACCAGTCCGAAATACCGAAGGATTCACATAGTGCGAGAAAGAGCAAAGCTGGCTTCTGGAGCTGTTAATGTTCGGATGAGCCAGTCGTCTAAGTAGGGAAAGACTGGCTCAGGAATGCTGCTATTACTGCCGTGCATTTTGTGAAGACTCTTGGGGCAGAAGCCAGACCAAAGGGAAGAACTCTGTATTGGAAGTGTGTTCCCTGGAAAAGGAATTGAAGGAATTTCCTGTGATCTGCATGGATGAGAATATGTGTATATGCATCCTTTAGATCTAGAGAACATAGCCAGTCCTGACTCTGAAGGTATGGCAGGAGTGTTCCGAGGGAGATTATTTTGAATTTTTCCTGGAACAGATACTTGTTTAATTCTCTGAGGGCCAGTACAGGCCTGTGTCCCTCTGTTTTCTTTGGTATGAGAAAGTAGGGGGAGAAGAAGCCTGTACCATGTTGGGGTATGGGTACCTCTTCTATTGCTCCTTGAGCAAGAAGTGATGCGACCTCCTGACCCAAGAGATTGTTAACAGGGACTTGAGAATTGAACTGTTTTATTATTGTAGGAGGGGGCATGCTGTGAAAGCTTAGTTACTCACCTGTAACAAGTGTTCTCCAGGGACAGCAGGAATCAGTCCTCACATATGGGTGACGTCGACGGAGCCCACATGTGAAGCAAATCCCCAGCTTTCGAAGAAAGCCTTTCGGACTGCATCACACATGCGCAGTTCCCTTTCCGCCCAGGGATGCCATCTTGTCAAATGACATAGCTAAAGAGATGGCAAACCTATAAAAATTAAACAAAGGATTGCAACTCCAGGGGAGGAGGAAGGGTCGTGAGGACTGATTCCTGCTGTCCCTGGAGAACACCTGTTACAGGTGAGTAAGAGTAGTTACTCACCTGTAACAGGTGTTCTCCAGGAGCAGCATGAATCAGTCCTCACTTATGGGTGACATCGGCGCCGATGTAGCCCCCGTGCGGAGCATTTCCCCAGCTTTCTATGAAAGCCTTTGGGAATACTACATGCATGCGCGGTCCCCTTCCCTACTAAAGGTGCCATCTTGCTCAGTCAAATGACATAGCTAAAAAACAGCACACAAAAATGAAAAAATAAACTATGTACAACTGCCAGGGGAGGAGGGAGGGTTGTGAGGACTGATTCCTGCTGCTCCTGGAGAACACCTGTTACAGGTGAGTAACTACTCTTTCTCCAGGACCAAGCAGGAAGTCAGTCCTCACTTATGGGACTCCCCAGCTACAGGCTACCGGGGACCCAGAGCTGAAAAATGAGCTCCCTCTAGCCTCAGCATCAGAGAACGGATTTTACTGAAACATACCCCTACCGGGAGCCCAACCAGAGGGCTGGAGGGTAGGAGTTGCCTAAATCTCAAAGAGATTCCGGAGCACTGCCTGACCAAAAGCACTGTCCCTGCGGGAATCCCTCTCCAGGCAGTAATGGGCCGCAAAGGTCTGGCTTGAGGACCAAGTTTCAGCCCTGCAGATGTCTGTCAACGGTACAGAGCGGAGATGAGCTACTGAGGCAGCCATTGCCCTGACACAGTGGGCCATGACCCGACCCTGCAAAGGAAGGTCAGCTGCCCTGTAAGCCCAGGTGATACAGTCAGCCACCCAGATGGACAAGGTACACTTGGACACAGGTACCCCCAAGCTATTGGGGTCAAAAGATACGAAGAGCTGAGTAGCCCTCCTATGCCCCTGCGTACGCTCAAGATAGAAGGATAAGGCCCTCCTACAGTCCAGGGTATGCAGGACTGTCTCAGCCCAGCTGGCATGGGGCCTAGGGAAGAATGATGGAAGAACCACCTCTTGGTTGAGATGGAAAGAGGAGACAATCTTGGAGAGGAACTTAGGATGAGTCCGAAGGACTACCCTGTTCCTATAGAAGCGAGTGTATGGCCTGTCACAGACCAGGGCTTGAAGTTCACTCACTCGCCTGGCCGAGGTCAAGGCCACTAGAAATAGAGTCTTCCAAGAAAGGAAGCGTAGAGGGCATGTGGCCATGGGTTCAAAAGGTGGGCGAGTAAGCTGCTGCAAGACCACATTCAACTCCCACTCAGGGGCCGGTGGACGGAGAGGAGGCTTGAGCAATAGTAAGCCTCTGAGAAACCTGGACAACAAAGGGTGAACCGACAAAGAGTGTCCCTCCACCACTGAGAGGTGAGCTGCCAGGGCAGAGAGGCGGACCCGAACAGAATTGGATTTAAGGCCCTGATTGGACAAGTGCAGAAGGTACTGGAGTACTACTGGCACAGTGCAGCCGAAAGGATCTTCCTTGCGTTGCTGACACCACAAGGAGAAACTCCTCCACTTCAGGGCATATGTTTTCCTGGTGGATTGCTTTCTAGAGGCCAAGACCACCTCTTCCACTTCCTGAGGTAGGCCCCAGGGAGCCAAGACTACCCTTGCAGCCTCCATGCCATCAGACGGAGAGATTTGAGATTGGGATGCAGAAGGGAACCCTGATCCTGAGAGAGAAGGTTGGGTTGGAATCCCAAAGGCATGGGTGTCTCCACTGCCAGTTGAAGTAGCAGGGGGAACCAGGGCTGCCTCGGCCACCTGGGAAGAACCAGAAGTACTGAGGCCTTGTCCCTGAGAATCGTGAACAAGGTTCGGGCCACCAGAGGAGTGGGAGGAAATGCATAGAGCAGGCCCTGGGACCACGAAATCAGGAAGGCATCCGCCGCCACCCTTAGGGGATGTGGTTGCCTGGAACAAAACCTGGGCAGTTGGTAATTCAGGGGACTGGCAAAGAGATCCATGGATGGAAGTCCCCATCTTAGGAAAATCTGTTGAACCACCAAAGGGTGCAGCTTCCACTCGTGGGGCTGCAGAATTCTGCTTAAGCGGTCTGCCAGAAAGTTCTCCTGGCCAGGAAGATAAACAGCCCTCAGCAACATCTGGTGCCTGAGGGCAAAAGAGCAAAGGGCCTGTGCTTCCAGGTATAGAGGCCTGGACCCAGTGCCGCCTGTTTGTTCACATAGAACATGGCTACTTGGTTGTCCGTCTGAACTAGAACAGACTGGTGGGCCAAGGAGTGAGAAAAAGTCTTGAGGGCTAAGCGAATAGCCCGCAGTTCCAGTAGGTTGATCTGCTGCGTGGCTTTCCATGGGGACAAGAGGCCTTGGGTGCAGCTCCCTAGACAGTGTGCACCTCAGCCCTGCAAGGAGGCATCTGTTGTCAACACCACTGTGGGGGCAGCCACCTGAAAAGGCACCCCCTGCAGCAAGTTGGGGGGGGGGGGTGTAGCCACCACTGAAGAGAATTCAGGAAAGGTTTGGATACCCTTACTTTGTCTGCTAGGCACCCTGTGGCCTGCTTCCACTGAGTTCTGAGGCACCACTGTGCAAGCCTCATGTGGAGGCGAGCATTGGGGGTCACATGCACCGTCGACGCCATGTGTCCCAGGAGTTGCAGAGCGAGCCTGGCAGGAACCCATGGCAAACTGAGAAACCGGGATGCCAACTCCATGAGCCTTTGAGCTCAGTCCTCTGGCAAGTAAGCTCTTGCTTGCAGAGAGTCCAGCCGTGCTCCTATGAACTCCAGGTTCTGGGAGGGGAGCAAAGTGGACTTTGCGAAGTTTATGAAAAAGCCTAGGTATTGAAGGAGTGTGACAGTTCTGAAGGTGGCCTGCCTGGCCTCCTGGTAGGTCTGACCCCGGAAGAGCCAGTCGTCCAGATAGGGGAAGACAAAAATCCCTTGAGTCCTCAAGTAAGCCGCCACCACAGCTAGGCACTTTGTAAAGACCCGTGGGGCGGAGGTTAGGCCAAAAGGTAGCACCCTGTACTGGTAATGGTTTCCTCCCACCACAAACTGGAGGTACTTTCTGTGGTCTGGATGAATGAGGATGTGAGTGTACGCATCCTTTAGATCTAAGGAGCATAGCCAATCTCCCTGCTGGAGGTAGGGCAGAAGTGTTCCAAGAGTAAGCATCTTGCACTTCTCTTTCTCCAAGAACTTGTTGAGGTTCCTGAGGTCTAGGATAGGCCTTAGGCCTCCTGTTCTCTTTGGCACCAGAAAATACCTGGAGTAGAACCCGTGCCCCTGTAGGCGAGGAGGTACCGGCTCCAGCGCCTTGTCCAGAAGCAGACCCTGAAGTTCTTGGAGGAGGAGAGTGGTGTGCAGGAGAGGCCTCAGAGGTTCTCCTGGAAAGTAGACAGGAGGTAGCTGTTGGAAATGAAGCATATAGCTCTGGTGAATGATGCTTAAGACCCAAGCATCCCCTGTAATGGGTGGCCACCTGTGGGCAAACAGGGCTATGCGACCTCCTGTGCAGGGATGGGACAGCAGGGGCGGAGAGGCTATGCCTTGGGAGTCAAAAACCCCCTCCCTGCTGGGTAGGAACAGGAGCCGGAGGCTTGGGGGTCTTCTGCCTACGGGGCCCATGTCCCTGCCCCTTGGCCTGTTGCCCCTGAGGGGGAGCTGGGGAGGCCTGGTACTGAGGGAAAGGTTTGTAGGCAGATACCTTCCTCGGGTAGAAGGACTTTTTACCCGAGCTCTTCTTTTTGTGAGAAAGGGCAGAAGTCTTTCTGGACAGCCTTGTCCTGATCAGGTGCTAGGTTTCGAGCTCAGCCGCCTTCTCGGCGATGGGTTTGGCAAAAAGGTTTTCACCTCGGCAAGGGACATCGACCAACTTGTCCTGTACCCAAGGCTCGAGGTCCGATGACTGCAGCCATGCCTGGCATCGGGCCGCGATGTTGGCGGCCACCACACGAGCCGAAGCCTCAAAGCCATCGTAGGCCACTCGGGACATGAATTTGGAACAGTCCCAGATTCCTGAAGACAAAGACTGGAACCTCTGCAAAGGTTCCCCGGAGAGGCCAGCAGAGAATTCGGCAAGCTCCTTTGCCAGGTCTCGGAGGTACATGCCCATGTACAGCTGGTATGACTGGACACGGCAAGCAAGCATCGATCCCTGGAAGCTCTTTCTGCCGAAAGCATCCAGGTTCCGGGCCTCCCTGCCGGGGGGCACCGCAGAGTGCATCTTCTGGCTCTTCAGACGATGCATGGCCGATTCCACCACCATGGAATGGTGCAGCAGCTGCGCCTTTTGGAAGCCAGGGCTCTTACGGAGTCGATAAATGGAATCGACTCGCTTGCTCAAGACCTGCGCCGAGGCCGGTGCCTCCCACATCCGGAAGAGGAGCCGTTCCAGCATCGGAGGAACCGGCACAGTAAAGGCCTCCTTCGGAGGAGAGTCATACTGTAGGACCTCGAGCTCCTCGGCTCGAGGCTCCTCCTCGGTGTCCACGGGAATTGCCAAGGCCTTGGCCATGTCCCTGATGAACTCCAAGAACCGGGTGTCCTCCAGAGGGGACCTACTCCGGGGCTCGGACTGCGGTGAGTCAGACGGGACGCACCGAGTCCGGAAGGTATCGGGGGACTCATCATCCATCTCCCAGGCTGACTCATCCGAAGAGGAGTCAAGGGGCTCCGACCGCGCGGGTCGAGGTAGCACCCGCCCCGACACCAAAGGAACTGGCGTCGACACCCTCGGTTCCGAGCGGGAGGTCGAGGGAGACCTTGACTGAGGACAACTTCGAGCCTTCATGGTCTCGAGTATCGGCACGGTCTCCAGGGTCGACTTCGACGTCGATGTCCCGGTGGTCGGGGCCGATGCACCAGCGAGGCTGGCCATCAGTACCCGCTGCTGCTCCATGAAGGTAGACAATCTGCACTCCAAGGCTGTTAGCCTGAGTCCAAGCTCAGGAGACTCAGCAGCCACTGACTCGGGCCCACGAGGACTACAGGACTTACGTGTCCGACGGTCTCCAGCTCTACACGAGGTACTTTGGACGGCTTCTCCTGCTCCAAAGGCCCGGGACGGCGGTCGGGGGTCTTAGACCTGGCCCTCGAGGAAACAGGGACCTATTCCGATGCCACCCTCGCGAGCCGTTTCTTCCTCTTGCATTCCCGGTCGGGGGACCCCCTGTCCGAGGAACCCCGGCGATGCTCGGGATCAGACTCCCGAGACGTCGAGGCCTCAGACGAGGTCCGGGCCCGGCCGGAGGCAGAATCCGAAAAAATCCTTTCCTTCTGGTGCTGACGGCTTCGAAGTGCCTTGGTGGACATTTTGCCACACGGGCCACAGATCATGGGATCATGATCTGGGCCGAGGCACCGAAGGCAGCAGACGTGTGTATCGGTGAGAGACATTAGTTTCTTGCACCGATCACACTTCTTGAAACCACTGGAAGCCAACGGGGAAAAAAGGGCCCCCGCGAGGTCAAAAGACCGGCCTTCCAGGGGAAAACAGAAAAAAGGGCGCGAACGCCAGCCACAAAGGGCAAAAACCGAAAAATAGAAAACAGACTCGATACTGGTGTACCGAACCCGGCGGGAAGGGGAACCGGCGTTGAACTCAGAGAAAAAGGCGAAGAAATCTTCGAAAAAACGTCAACTTTTCCCGGGTGACTAGGACAAACGTCCGAAGGGCTCCACGGAAAAAGAGAGACTGAGCAAGATGGCACCTTTAGGCAGGAAGGGGACCGCGCATGCGTGTAGTATTCCCAAAGGCTTTCATAGAAAGCTGGGGAAATGCTCCGCACGGGGGCTCCATCGTCGCCGATGTCACCCATAAGTGAGGACTGACTTCCTGCTTGGTCCTGGAGAAACTACGCTTTCTCCAGAAACAAGCAGGAATATGAGGACTGACTTCCTGCTTGTTTCTGGAGAAAGCGTAGTTTCTCCAGGACCAAGCAGGAAGTCAGTCCTCACTTATGGGTGACATGGGTCCTCACTTATGGGACTCCCTAGCTATAGGCTACCGAGAACTCATAACTGAAAAACAGGCTCCCTTTAGAAGAGCCGCAGCAGCAATGATAGGAGTTCAACCGAGAACGTAACTCCAGTAGTCTGACACCAAAAGGTCGGAGGGTAGGAGTTGCCTAAACCTCAAACAGATTACGGAGTACAACCTGGCTAAAAGCACTTTCCCGTTGGGATACCCTATCCAGGCAGTAATGGGCCGCAAAAATCTGGCTTGAAGACCAGGTAGTGGCCCGGCAGATGTCTGCCAGCGGAACAAAGCGGAAGTGAGCCACTGATGCCCTGACCCGATGGGCCGTGACTCGACCTGGTGGGCCGTGACTCGACCCTGCAATGGGATACTGACCGCCCTGTATGCCCAGGCGATGCAATCCGCCACCCACGTGGACAACGTACACTTTGAGACAGGCATCCCCAGCTTACTGGGGTCATAAGAGACGAAGAGTTGAGGAGCTCTTCGATATCCCTGCGTACACTCCAAGTAGAAGGCCAATGCACTCTTAAAGTCCAGGGTATACAGAACTGTTTTTGCCTGGCTGGTATGGGGCCTGGGAAAGAAAGTAGGAAGCACCACCTCCTGGTTGAGGTGGAAGGAGGAGACCACTTTCGTCAGGAACTTGGGGTGTGTGCGAAGTACCACCCTGTTCCTACAGAACCGTGTGAACTGTCTATCGGATACCACAGCTTGCATCTCACTCACTTGTCTAGCCAATGTAAGTGCCACCAAGAAAAGCATCTTCCAAGAAAGTAAGCGGAGATGGCAGGTAGCCATCGGCTCAAAGGGTGGGCGAGTAAGCTGCTGCAAGACAACATTCAGATCCCATTCGGTCGCCAGGGGACGAACCGGGTGTTTCAGCAGAAGCAGACCTCTCAGAAACCTGGACACCAAGGGGTGTACAGAGAGAGGTTGCCCTTCCAGTGGAGAGTGGTGTGCCGATAAAGCACTAAAGTGAACTCGGACCGAGTTTGACTTGAGGCCTAAATAGGAAAAGTGAAGCAGGTACTACAGCACCACAGCCACCTGACAGGAGAATGGGTTCTCACTCTGCTAAGTACACCATACCGCAAACCAACGCCACTTAAATACGTAGGTTTTCCTAGTTGATTGCCTTCTAGAGGATAGCTACACATCCTCTATCTTTTTTGGGAGGAGAAGTGGTGCAAGGACTACCCTTTCAGCAGCCATGCCATCAGGATGAGGGACCTGAGGTTGGGATGCATACGTAAGCTCCCGTCCTGCGACAGGAGATTGGGCGGAAATCCCAGAGGAATTGGAATCTCCTCCGCCAGCTGTAGGAGGAGTGGAGACCGAGGCCTTGTCCTGAAGGATCTTGAATAAGGTTCTAGCTACCAGTGGCGTGGGAAGAAACGCATATAGGAGGCCCACAAACCATGATATTAGGAAAGCATCTATAGCTACCCTGTGTGGGTGTGGCTGTCTGGAACAGAAACGGGGCAACTGGTGATTTTGAGGGCTCGCAAACAAATCTATGCATGGTCAACCCCAACACTGGAAGAGTTGCTGGGCTACGTTGGGATCCAGTTGCCACTCGTGCGGCTGGAGAATTCTGCTTAGCATGTATGGTAAGTAAACCGCCTTGAGGAACATACCCTGGCTGACTGCGAAGGAGTAGAGGTCCAGGGTTTCCTGACACAGGAAGAAAGAGACTGTGCCCCCTTGTTTGTTCACATAGAACATCGCTACTTGGTTGTCTGTCTGAATCAAGACAGATTAATGAGCCAGGGTTTGGCAGAAGATCCGAAGAGCTAGGCGGATCGTTTGAAGCTCTAGGAGGTTGATTTGTTGTGTGCTCTCCCATGGAGACCACACACCTTGAGTGCAGACCTGTTGGCAATGCACACCCCATACCAGCAGGGATGCATCCGTAGTCAGCACCCTTGAGTACATGGGAGGCTAAAAAGGCACTCCCTCCAGAAGATTGTGAGGTTGAAGCCACCATTTCAAAGACTGTATCAGGCGATGGGACATCTTGCTGTTGTCCCCGAGTCTGCCTGTGGCTTGTGTCCACTGGTCCCTGAGGTACCGCTGAGCTGTTCTCATGTGAAGTCAAGCATTGCGCAGAAAGTGTCTTGCTGACATGCGGGATCTGCGACTCACTTGCTGCACTAGGGCTACCAGTCTTTGAGCCCTTTCCGCTAGTAGTAAGCCCTTGCTTGAAGGGTGTCTAACCTTGCCCCTATGAACTCCAGTCCTTGAGAAGGAACCACAGTGGACTTTGTGTAGTTGTTCACAAAGCCCAGGTGCTGAAGCAACTGGATAGTGCGGGACGTGGCCTGTTGGGCTTCTAGAGCTGACTGGGCTCTGATGAGCCAGTCGTCTAAGTAGGGGAAGACAAATACCCCTTCTCAGAAAGGCCGCCACCACCGCAAGGCACTTTGTGAATACCCTGGGTGCCGAGGCTAGGCTAAAGGGCAGCACTTTGTACTGAAAATGGTTTCCTCCCATTCAAATCTTAGACATTGTCTGCGGTCTGGATGAATCAAGATGTGTGTATACGCATCTTTGAGATCTAAGGAGCATAGCCAGTCTCCCTGGTGGAGGTAAGGCAGCAATATTCCAAGGGAAAGCATCTTGAACTTTTCCCTCAACAGGAACTTATTTAGGCTTTGCAGGTCGGGGATAGGTCTTAGGCCTCCAGTTCTCTCTGGTATCAGAAAGTACCTGGAGTAGAAGCCTGTGCCCCCTAGGTGGTGAGGCAACGGTTCTACCGACTGAGAAGACCTGCTAACTCCCGCAAGAGGAAGTCCGTGTGAAGAGGGGGTCTGAGAGGCTCCCCTGGAAAGTAAGAGGGAGGCACCTGGCTGAGATGTAACCAATAGCCCATTTGGACTATCTGGAGAACCCAGGTGTCTGTTGTAATAGCTGGCCACCTGTTGGCATACAGGATCAGCCTTCCTCCCATGCAGGGCCTTGCGTCCTTTGGGAGAGAGACTATGCTCTGGGAGACAAAGGCCCCCTCCAGGTTGGGATGGAGCCGGTGCCTGGGGCATGGGGGCCTTTTGCTTATGCGGGTCTTGCCCCCGTCCCTTGGCCTGATGCCCTTGCTGGGGAGGCTTGATATTTGGGATAGTTTTGGTAAGCTGATCCTTTCTTAGAAGGGGCAGAAATCTTCTTCTCGAGTCTTGTCCAGGTCAAGTACTCAGACTCGATCTCGGCAGTCTTCTCAGTTATGGGCTTGGCAAAGAGGTTTTCACCTAAGCAAGAGACATCAACCAACTTGTCCTGAACCCATGGCTCCAGGTCTGACGACTGTAGCCATGCCTGGCGTCGTGCACCGATGCCGGCCCCCGATCCCCGGGCGAAGCCTCGAAGCCGTCATAGGCTGCTCGAGTCAAACTTCGAGCACTCTCGGATCCCAGTGGATAAAACCTGGAAGTACTGCAAAGGTCCCTCGGAGAGACCAGCGGAGAACACGGCAATCTCCTTTGCTAGGTCTCACAGGTACATGCGCATGTACACCTGGTACGTCTGGATTCGGCATGACAGCATCGAACCCTGGTAGCACTTTCTGCCGAAAGCATCCATGTTGTGGACCTCCCGGCCAGGAGGCACCGAGGAGTTTGTCTTCTGGCTCTTGAGCTGGCACATGGCCGATTCCAAAACCATGGAGTTGTGCGGCAGCTGTACCTTTTGAAATCCAGGGCTCTGGCGAACTTGATAGGATGGAATCGATTCACCAGCTGAGGACCGTCATCGAGGCTGGTGTCTCCCACATTCGGAGCATCAGCCGTTCCAGAATGGGGGGGGGGGCACCGGTACAGTAAGGGCTTCCTTTGGAGGAAAATCATACTGGAAGACCTAGAGTTCCTCAGCTCGAGGTTCCTCCTCGGCATCCGCCGGGAATGACAAAGCCTTTGCCATGTCCCAGATGAAGTCCAAGAACCAGCTGTCCTCCGGGTTGACCGTCTCCGAAGTTCAGATCCCGGGGAGTCTGACGAGACGTACTTGGTACAGTGGATGCCCGAGGACTCCTCGTCCTCCGTCTCCCAACCGGACTCTGAGAAGGAGTCGATCGGCTCCTGCCTCAAGGGCTTTGGCTTAGACTGCCCAGACGCCGAGGGAATCGGCGTCGACAACCTCTGTCCCGAACGGAAGGTCGAGGGGACCTCAGCCGAAGATCGACTCGAGACCTTATTGTCTCGAGGATCGGCTCGGCCTCCGGGGTCAACTTATATTATTAAGACTCTATTCTGTTCTATGTAATTATCTCTTGTATATAGTTTACCCCGGTTCTCCAAGTTTGTACTCCTGTTCGATGTAAACCAAACAGCTTGTTGTTATGGTCTTTATGTTATAATGTAAACCGCGCTGATGCCGAATAGTGCGGTATATAAGAACTTGTAATAAATAAATAAATAAATAAATAAACTTGGACGTCGAAGTCCTGGTGGTCGGGGCGGATGGATGTGTGAGACCGGCCATCAGCACCCGCTGCTCGTCCATGAAGGCGGACTCGCTGCGCTCCAAGGCCGTCAACCTGAGACCGAGCACAGGAGGCTCCTCAGCCCTTGGCTCGGGTTCCGACGCCGGCTCTCCCGGGGGAGAGTCAACAACGAGGACAGTGCTTACCTTCCTCGGCATCTCCAGGTCCTTTCGAGGGAGTTTGGCAGGCCTCTCCGACTCCGAGGGACCAGGCCATTTCAGAGCTCTCAGACAACACCGCCCTCATGGATTTTTTTCTTCCTCCGGTGTTCCCACGAGGGAGACCCCCTTTCAGAGGACACCCGATGCTGCTCGGGATCAGACAGCTCCCGAGAGGTCGAGGCCTCTGACGAGGTCCAGGCCCAGGCGGGTGTGGACTCGGGAAAAATCCTGTCATGTTGCTGCTGCCTGCTCCTCAATGACTTGGAAGACATCTTTTTGCACAGCCCACAGACCACGGGATCATGGTCGGGCCCAAGGCATCAGAGGCAGCAGTCATGTGTGTTAGTGAGAGACATTAGTTTCGTGCACCAATCACACTTTTTAAACCCGCTGGCAGCCATCGGGGGAAAAAGGGCCCCTGCAAGGTGTAAGTACCAGGCTGCCAGCTAAAAAGACAAAAAGAGTGCAAAAGCTAGTCACTAAGGACAAAAACGAAAAAATAGACTGGACTCGATACCGGTGTACCAAGCCAAGACGGGAAGGGGAAACGGCGTCGAACCAGCAAGCAGAAAAACACAATTTTTCAAATGTTATCACTTTTTCCACGGGGAAACTAGGACGACGTCCACTGGGCTCTGCAGAAAAAAAGATGGTACCCTTGGGTGGGAAGGGGACCGCACATGCGTGATGCAGTCCCAAAGGCTTTCTTCGAAAGCTGGGGATTTGCTCCGCATGGGGGCTCCGTCAACTTCACCCATATGTGAGGACTGACTTCCTGCTTGTTCCTGGAGAAAATGAAGTCTGTACCCCTCTCGTACAATGGACAGAGTCCAGTTTTCTGATGTTATTTGTTGCCATCTTCTGGCAAAATGGCATAACCTGCACGGGGCAGAAAGACTAAGTTCTCTAGGAAGGAGTAAAAGCCCCTTAGGAGGCTGAGTCTGTTGAGCCGGTTGAGCTCTTGGAACTTGTGGCTTCCTCTGCTGTCTGGTCTGTTGTGGCCCCCTTTGTGTCCCTGATGGGTGTAAGATGGGTAAAATTTATTTTTCTTGTTGAAAAAGGGTTTCTTGACTGACTTTTTCTTTGCTGGGTTGGCAGCAGATTTTGATAGTCTGTTCAAGGTAGTATTTTCAGATTCAATTTGATGGGCCTTGACTTGCCAATCCTTGCCAAAAATATTTTCTCCTGTGCAAGGAGTGTTTCCCAGTTTATCTTGCGCCCTTTGTTCTAAGTCTGATGCCTGAAGCCAGGCAATACGACATGCACCGATAGAAAAAGCCGAGGTTCTGCTAATGCATTCAAAGCAATCTAAAGTTGCATGGTTCATAAACTTAGAGACATCCTGGGAATGTTTGACCAGAGTAAAGATTTCACCCCTTTTTCCCTCAGGAAGAAGAGGGCTCATAAGCTCCACGTCTCCTGTAATCTCCTTGAGGAACATTCCCATATAGAGAATGTAGGAGCTGATCCTTCCTGACAACATGTAGGATTGGAAGCATCGATGCCCAAAGGCATCGAGTGTCCTCGATTCACAACCTGAAGGATTGGAACAATGCGTTTTAGCACTCTTATTCCTATGCATCGCCGATTCCACTACCATTGAATGATGTGGTAACTGAGTCTTTTGAAAACCAGGACAGCTTGGAACTCGGTACATGGTACCGAGTCGTCGAGAGTGTGGAGATACCGTTAAAGGAGTTTCCCACATTCTTAGCATAAGATCATGCAAGATCCTATGAATGGGCAGGGTAGCTGCCTCTTTAGGAGTCTTAGGGTATTGAAGAATTTCTAATTCTTCTGCCCTGGGTTCCTTCTCCGGAGTCACCATGATTGAGAGACCTCCAGCTAAATCACGTATGAAATCCTGGAAGGACATGTCTTCTGGAGGAGACATTCTGCGTTGAGGAGAAGGAGCTGGATCCTCCTGAAGGATTGCTCTGGTACCGGCAGAGTCATCAGAGTCATCGGAACCGGAGGATTCAAAGTATCTCTGTGCCGGATATTCCTGCAACGCACGATACCAATACCGCTCGAAGTCAGTATCGGGGTGTCTCGGTATCGGTCTGTCGATACTTGAGATAGACTCAAGGCTCGGCATGGGGGGAAGCATACCGGACGAGTCACTCGGTACCGGTGCCGATGTTGGTACCGATACCTGTGGAACGGTCTGTAGCGGTCTTAGCGGTACCGAAGCTGCTAGGATGGCCACGAGACTGCGTTCAATAGCGAGGATTCTCTGATCCATCGCTCCTGTCGATGCTTGGGTGTCAGTACCGGCGGAAGCAGGTACGACCCCAGAACATGGCACCAGTAGTTCTACAGAGGTGGAAGCCTCTGGAACATTCTGGAGCCCTGTTAATGCTTTGGAGACCGAGGCCTCCTGCTGGGGCTGTTTTGCCGGTGAACTTTCCTCAAGGGCAACAGCAGTGGCATCTCGATACCTGGAAGGAGATCCACCCTTTGAGGATCGGCCAGTCTTAGAAGACTTAGGTTTAGTTACTTGAGATCCATGGGAGGAAGATGAAGCCCTGGAAGACGTCGCAAACCCTGTGGCAAAAAGGGTACCGGGTTTTGCAGCTCTATTCTGCAGGCCCCTCTTGGTCATCTTTCTGCAGGAGAGACACTCCGATGGAAAATGGTCAGGATCTAAACACTTAAGATACCATTCATGGGTGTCGGTGACGGATATGGTACTGCCACATTTAGAATGTTTCTTGAAACCACTAGCTGGTTTCTCCATGTTTGAAGAAAACTGGGCCTAGTGTCCAAAATGGCGCCTAGCACCGAGAGGGGAAAGACCCCTGAAAGAAAAGCTAGGGTTTTTTTTTGGGGGGGGGGGGGGGTTGAAAAAAGAAGAAAAGAGAACCGGCAGTACCGGTAGGCGTCAAATGAAGGCAGACACGACCACAAAAAAACAAAAGAATAAGAATACATTTTCTGAGGTTATAGGTATATGTCCTGTCGGCTCGGCGGAAAACGAAGAACTGATGAGGGAGAGTTGGAAAGGCGGGAAGGCAGCACGCAGGCACTGTGGGATGCTCCCAAAAGCTTTCCTATTGGACGCTGGGGAGCGTTCCCATGCAGGCTCCGTCGGTACCGACGATACCCATATGTGAAGACTGCATTTCTGCTTGTTCCTGGAGATTAATTTTAGCAAGCTCTTTAGAAACTCCAGAATCTTCACATTGCGAGCACAGATATTAAGTGACATCAATATGGTCTCACCACACTGTATGTTTAATTTTCTCCGACACCTGCTGTGTTAGAAGATTGATAGAGAACTAACCAGGAGGAAATTTTGAAAATGAATGGCAACACCAGTTTTTCCCCATTTGCATCCGAAAATCTTCTCTTGTCATACCATTTACTCCATAAATTTTGAAGATTTCTTAAAATCCAAATGCATGGAGGAAGTGACATCATCAGCCTGGATGGACATATGATCTGGTGGCACCATCAGGCAAAGAAATAAAGCTATACATTTCACCTTTCACAGTGGTGGGCCCCTGTCTCAAAATACATCCCAGAGAGATACTAAGAGCTAGAGAGCATGATAATTGTGAACATGCAACATAAGACAATGGACAGCTTACGTATTCAGGCAGAGGGGAGAATTCTGTGGTGGAGGCTATGTTGGTGGGGACAACACATGGAGAAGCCTCGGTGGACTCATATCCAACTGTACTGCTGTCAGGCAAGGGCACAGTGGTGTAGATTACCAAAGAAGAGTTGTAAACTTGATTTGCAGACCTCAAACAAGAAATCAGGACGGTACATAGAGAGTTGGGAGAGATGACTGGTGAGCTGAGATCCGAAGTACAGGATTCTGTGTTGACAGGTGGAGGCAGCAGAAGGCATAGTGGAAGAGAATCAAGAAGAGCAAAGCTCTCAAGTGCAGCAATGGTTCCTAAGATTGAAGATATCAAAAATAGTACATGATGAAAGCGTACGCACCTGTAACAGTGTTCTCCAGGGACATCAGGAATCAGTCGTCACATATGGCTGACGTCAATGCCGATGGAGCCCTCACAAGCATCAACCCAGCTTTCAAAGAAAGCCTTTGGGAGATGTCACCATCATGCATGGTCCCCTTCCCGCCAAGGGTGCCATCTTGCTCAGTCATTTGATATAGCTAGAGCCAACAAAGAGATGGCAAAAAAATAGAACAGCAACTCCAAGAGGAGGAGGGAGAGTTGTGAGGACCGATTCCGGCTGTCCCTGGAGAACACTAGTTACAGGTGAGTAGCTACGCTTTCTCCAGGAACAAGCAGGAAGTCAGTCCACATATATGGGACTCCCTAGCTACAGGCTACCAAGAATATGTAGAAAAGGTATGGCCCAGCCGGGAGCAGCCGCAAGTGAATCCGAGAACAAACTTGGAGGACCCATGTCCAGGAAAACCATGGTTCTGGTAGCATGAACAAGAAGGGTTGGAGGGCAGGCGTTTTCTAAAGCCCAAACAGATTCTGGAGTACGGCCTGACTAAAGTCACTATCCCATCGGGACTTCCTCTCCAGGCAGTAGTAGGCTGCAAAAGTGTGAATGGAGGACTAGGTGATGGCCTGACAGATGTCTGCCATTGGTACCAAGTGGAGGCTCACAACAGAGGTTACCATCACCCTAACATTGTGCGCCATGACCTGGCGCTCCAAAGATAACCCAGCCTGATCGTGGGTAAAGGTGATGCAATCTGCCACCAGGTGGATAGGGTCTGCTTGGTGGCAGTCGCCCCCAGATGACTGGGATCGTAGGAAACGAAGAGCTGTGAGGCTCTGCGGAGGCCCTGAGTTCGCTGTAGACAGAAGGACAGGGCCTTTTGCAGTCCAGAGTGTGGAGAACGGCTGATGCTTTGTCGGCGTGGGGTCATGAAAAGAAGGTAGGAAACACCACCTCCTAGTTGAGGTGGAAATCAGAGACCACCTTTGAAAGGAACTTCGGGCGAGAGCGGAGCATGAGCCTGTTTTTGTAGAACCTGGTGTAGGGTGGTTCGGCCACCAAAGCCTGAAGCTCACTGACTCTGCAGGAAGAGGTAAGTGCCACCAGGAAGGTCACCTTCCAGGACAGGTAACGAAAACGGCAGATAGACAAGGGTTCGAAGGGCAGTATGGTAAGCTGTGCAAATACCACGATGAGATTCCATTCTGATAGACACAGCCGGATGGGAGGTTTGGAGAGCAGCAAGCCTCAAATGAATCGGGTAATAAAGGGCTGCACAGAAAGAAATGTGTCATCTATAGGGAGATGCTTCGCAGAGTGTGCACTCAGGTGTACCCTGACAGAATTGGACTTAAGTCCAGACCACAAGAGGTGGAGCAAGCATTGCAATACTGAGTGCACTGGACAGGAGAACGGATCCACACGTTGTTCCGTACACCATACAGAGAACCTGTGCCACTTGAAGGCATAGGCCCGTCTCGTGGAGTCTTTACGAGAGGCCAGCAGGATTACTTCCACCTCCCTGGGAAAGTTGAGGGATGCTAAAGTGATCTGTTCAGCAGCCATGTCATGAGAGACAAGGCTCCCAGACTGGTGTGAAGGATTGAGACCTCCTCCTGGGTCAATACTCCTGGGGAGCTCCTGAGAGGGACTGGGGACTCCGTCGAGAGACGAAGCAGCAGAGGAAACCAAAGCTGCAGGGGGCCACCTCGGGGGCACCAGGATCACAGATGTCTTGCCTCACCAGACTTTGAAGAGGGTCCGTGCCACCAGTGGTGTGGGAAGAAAGGCATACAACAGACCCACTGAGCACGAGATGAAGAAGACATCCATTGCTATCTGGGATAGCTGGGGACCGCAGAACGGGTAGCTGAGCATTGTTCAGGTTGGCAAAGAGGTCCAGGTTTGGGGTGCCCCATAATTAGAATAGTCTCTGCGCCATCAAGGGATCCAGGCGCCACGTGTGGCTGGAGGATCCTGCTCAGCTTGTCTGTTAAGGCACTGCGCAGGCTCGGGAGGTCGACAGCCCTGAGGAGCATCCCCTGGCTGGTCGTGTATGAGCAGAGGGCTCCTGCCTCCTGGCATAGGGGGTAGGAGTCTGTGCTGCCTTGCTTGTTCAGGTAGAACATCATGACCTGATTGTCCGTTTGGACAAGCAACGACTGATGCTGCAGGTGGTGCCGGAAAGCCTTCAGCATGAGGAAGATGGCTCAGAGTTCTAGCAGATTGATCTGCTCTTGGCTTTCCTCGAGGGACTAGGCCCCCTGGGTATGCAGCACTTCGCAATGGGTACCCCAGCCCAGCAGGGAAGCATCCGTTTGGAGGACCCTCTGGGGGTTCGGGAATAGGAAGGGCATGCCCCTTTGCAAGTGCTGTGTATCCTGCCACCAAGTGAGTGACTCTACCACCTGACGGGACACAAAGACTGTCCAGGAGCCAGACCGTGGACAGGGCCCACCAGGAGCAGAGGCACCACTAAGCTGCCCGCATGTGGAGGCGGGCGTCGGAAACCACATGAACAATTGAGGCCATGTGGTCCAGGAAGCGAAGAATTGACCGAGACGTCATGGTGTGGAGACGTTGCACCTCGGCTGCTAGACCTGTGAGGTTGTCCACTCTGTTTAGGTGGAGGAAAGATCTGGCCTGGAGGGTATCCAAACAAGCCCCTATGAACTCCAGGACTTGCATTGGAGTAAGGTGTTATTTTGGGTGATTGATCATGAATCCAAGATGTTGTAAGACCTTGATGGTGCAGCCTGTGACCTGCAGGGTCTCTGAGGCTGTGTCCCCTTTTACCAGATAGTCATCGAGGTAAGGAAAAACAAAGGCTCCTTGGAGACAATGATTGGCGGACATCACCTCTAGGCATTTGGTGAAAACCCTCGGTATGGAGGCTAGGCCAAAGGGGAGTACCCTGTACTGGTAGTGGTCGCCCCCGACCATGAATCTTAGGTACAGTCTGTGACAGGGATGCATCAGGATGTCAGTGTAAGCATCCTTAGGTCCAAGGAACATAGCCATTCTTCCTGCTGGAGGTAGCACAGCAAAGTTACAAGGGAGAGTATCTTGAATTTCTCCCACACCAGGAATTTCTTCAGGTTTCTTAGGTCCAGGATGGCTCTTAGTCCTCCTGTTCTTTTTGGAACCAGAAAGTACCTGGAATAGAACTCCTTTCCTTTCAAGTGATGTGATATGTGCTCTAAAGCCCTGTCCCTGAGAAAGTCTGCAAGTTCTTGCATTAGCAGGGCATGGTGCATGAGAGACAGAGGGGGCTCCACAGGAAAGAAGAGTGGAGGCGGCTGATTCAGATGGAGGAGGTAACTCTCCCTGACCACCTGAAGTGCCCATGAGTTGGTGGTGATGGAGGCCCACCTATTGGCAAAATGAATTAGGTGCCTTCCTGCTGGCAGCTGATCCTCCAGTGGAAGAGAGACAAGGCTTGAGGCATCAAAACCCAACCCAGGTTGGGCAGGGGGTGTTGCCTGGGGCCTTGGTCTGTAACCTGCTGAGGGGTCTGGGTGGCCGGGTATTGGGGATAGCCTCGACAGGGCTGGCACTTTCTGTGGAAGTGCCAGCTTCTTTCACGGTGGTTTCCTCCTTGGGAGAGTGGAAGTCTTCCTAAAGAGCTGAGTCCTGGTAACGATCTCGGCCGCTTTGTCTTCCATTGCCTTGCAGAAGAGTTTCTTCTTGAGGCAAGGGGCATCAAGGAGCTTCTCTTGAACCCATTGCTCAAGGACCAATGTCTGGAGTCAGGCTTGCGTCGGACGCTGATGCTGTCAGCTGCCACTGGACTCAAAGCCATCGTAGGCGGCTCAAGACATATTTAGAAGACTCCCTGACTGACTTTGTAAGCATCTGGAAGCGTCGGAGGTGATCTCCATCGAGACCAGCCGTGAAGCCTCTGAGTTCCTTGGAGAGGCATCGGAGGAACATGCTGAAGTATAGTTGGTAAGTTTGTATGCGGCCCACTAGCATCGAGCCTTGGCAGCATTTTCGCCCAAGGGCATTAAGAGCACAGGAGTACCTGACCCAGCGAACCAATGAATGTGTCTTTGGGCTTTTCTGTCAATGCATGGCGATTCAACAACAATGGAGGTGTGAGGGAGTTGCAACTTCCTGAACCTTGGGCCTCAATGGACCCGGTACATGGTGTCCAGGAGTCGACTAACGATCAGCACCGATGCCGGTGTTTCCTGCCTCTGGAGAATGAGCCGTCTGAGAATGGAGGGGACAGGGACCACAAGGATCTCCTTGGGTGGTGCCTTACACTGAAGGATGTCAAGCTTCTCCATACGAGGGTCCTCCTCAGACTCAGTGGTGAGGGAGAGAGCCCTCGCCATGTCCCAGACAAATTCGAGGAAGGAGGTGTCCTCGGGTAGGGACCGGTGCTTCGAAGTCGATGGAAACGGGTCCGAGGGGAGATCCCGTTTGGCCCGAGTATCCAGTGATGTCTCGACATCACTCCCAGTCTGACTAGTTCGAAGAAGACTCAAGGCTGATGGCTCCAAGGGAAATATAGGTTCTGGCCTTTGGTGTCTGGAGGCCGGGGCATGGCCAGAGCCAGAGGCACTCACCTGAGATGGCCTCAGTCCCGAAGAATGGAAGAGAGATAGAGAGACCCCCATCAAGGATCCTCACGAGGCGTCTGGCTCTCGGGGATCGCTTCGGCGGCACAGGGAGACTTCAGCATAGAAGTTCCTGTGGTCTCGGCGTGAGTTCCGGTGGAGTCAGGCATCGACACTGTTGGGAAGCGATGAACGCAGAAACGTTGCATTACAATGCCAGCATTCAGGGTATCCACTCAGGAGTGGGAGCCTGCGACACAGTCACCAGGGCTAACGGGTCGGGTGTTGAGGAGGAGAGGGGTCCTCGACAGGACAGCCCTTGAGAGACTGGGTTCCGTCGCCGGAGGCCACGGTATTCATCCCAGGTATCTTTCGTGACTGCTCCAGCTCCAACTCCTCAGATGATCGCCGGGGACTGAGGGACCACACACAAGATTTGCCACGCTTGTCCGCCTCCCAAGACAAAGTTCATTAGATCGTCGTCATCGTCTTCTTTTTACACCCACACTCCAGGGACCCTCATTCGGAGTGTCTATGAGCCTGATCGGGAACCGCGGGGGCTTTATGCAACTCCGAGGGTTGTGGGGCCTTTGAGCGGAGGCTACCGGTGATACCAGGATCGACTCTGCCATATGAAAGATGTCGTCCTGCTTTTTCCAGCGGATCTGGATGGCCTTGGTGGACATATTTTTACACAGGGAGCATTCCTCCGGGTCATGGTTGGCACTCAGACACCAGAGGCAACATCGTGTGTGTCAGTGAGTGAAATGTTTTTGGAGCACCAATCACATTTTTTTTTTTTAAATGGCGGCCATTGGGGTGAAAAGGACACCAGTGATGAATGAAGACCCTTGACACGGCCAGCTGTTGAAAAAGGCATGAAAGTGCTAAGATGGAAAAGAACTTAAAATAAGATATCGAGACACGAGGCCGGAGCAGAGGGGATCAAGAGGCGGGAAAGGAACCGATGCTAGCCAGAAGATACAGAAAAATGCAAAAAAGATCAACGTTTTTCCAGAGGGACAAGACAAACTTCTGTAGGGCTCAGCGAAAAAACGGAGACTGAACAAGATGGCACACTTGGGTGGGAAGGGGACCACGATGCATTGTGGCATCTCCCAAAGGATTTCTTTGAAATCAGGGGAGATGCTTCTGCGAGAGCTCCAATGGCGTCACCCATATATGAGAGTGACTTCCTGCTTGTTCCTGGAGAAACCACCTTAGAATAAAGGGGATCTCGGAATAATCTGAATTTCAGGACAGCAATGCAGTGGCACTAACCATCTTCCAACTGCTGTTGTGTGGTGCCAAAAGAGAAGGGGAGCTCCCCAAAATTAATCTAGATAAAGCCCACCATGCCTTGGGTCCAGTAAGAGAGTCAGCACAGAGAGACACCGTTGCATGTATACATGATTTCTCACACAAAAAATGGATTGCTGATAAAATGCACTCCGTAGGAAAGTTTGAATGGCAAGGCTATCAAGTGCTGGTCCTCGCAGACTTGGCAACTGCAATGTTGCAAAGAAGGAAAGAGTTGTGGTCAGTAACAGAAAAGATCCGGAAAGAACAAAGTATAGGTGGCTATTTCCATTTAGCACTGCTTTCACAATCAATGGAGTGACCCGTAAAGTAATGATGCTTGAGGAAACAGAGAATTGGATGAAGCTGATATGCTGGAGGTTCGAGGGCTGATGGCAGAGGCGCAGGAGGAAGGAGCTTGACAGACCAAAAGAAAAGTGGTGGAGAAGAAAGACTGGTGAAAAAAGAAGCAGGGTGCAAAGAGTAGAGGTCACTTGAATTGTTCTTGCTATTGAGCTGGGATTAAATTAAAAGACTTTGCGTCTGGGAAGAGGGTTGGGGGGCTGCGGAGTGAAGGCTTATCAAGGAAAATAGGAGAAATAGTAGTGGTGGGTCTGAGTGCTGTTGGCTGGCGGGAGCTTGAGTGTGGCGTGTTGGAGTATATGTAGGAGGAAGTGTTGGAGGGAGTTGGAAGAGGATAGAGAGAGGGTATAGTGGAATCGTTGGTTGTGTAAGTGGAGGGTAGAGTGAGGGGTAGGGAAGGAGGTGGTAAGTCAAAGGAGGTTCTGTTTCGGCTCTGTAGTCCAGATGGGGATGGCACAACTCCAGGAAATGTATGGCAGGAGACGAGAAGCCATGTCTGGGGAGAGGGGATGTGGGGGGAAGTGAGTGTTGCATAGGAGTAGGAGAGCAGGGAGATGGGCAATTGATTCTTGGTATAGTAGGAAGATGGGAGGAGGAGAGGGATGTAGTTTCAGCAGGGAGGTGATGAGGTAGTGGTGGTAACATTAAATATAAAGCAGCTGAACTTGTAGCAAAAAAGTCAGACACAGATGCCTGCAGTGGCCACCCTCATGTTAGACTCGAAGCTGTCGTAGGCAGCTCGAGACATGTAATGCGAACACTTCCCATCACACTTCATGAGGATTTGGAATCGCTGGAAGTGATCTCCACAGAGACCCGCCAAGAAACCTGCAAGTTCTTTTGCTAGGTCTCGGAGATACATGCCGAAATACAGCTGGTAGGCTTGAATTCAGTAATCCAGCATCGAGCTCTGGTAGCATTTTCATCCAAGGGCATCAAAGACACGGGACTCCCTACCCGGGGGCAAGGAGAAATGAGCCTTCACGCTTTTCTGCAGACGCATGGTCGACTCTACCACCATAGAGGTCTGAGGGAGTTGTACCTTCCGAAAACTGTGGCCTGCTGGAACCAGTACATAGTGTCGAGGCATCGGCTCACTATTGGCTCCAATGGTGGTATCTCACACATCCAAAGGAGGAGTCACCCAAGGATGGCGGGGATGGGGACTGTGAGGGCCTCCTTAGGTTGAGCGTCATACTGGAGGATTTCCAGCTCCTCTGTGCAAGGGTCCTCTTCAGAGTCCATGGTGAGAGACCAGGCTTTCGGCATGTCCCAGACAAACTCGAGGAATGATGAGTCCTCGGGTGGGGACCGGCACAATGATGCCGGGCGAGATGGATCAGAGGGGAGATCGCGGTGCTTACACATCTCTGGGGAAGCCTCGTCCTCGGACACACAGTCCAAGTAGTCTCTCGAGGATTCGAGGCCAGATGGTTCCTGAGGCATCGGGATTGGGTCAGGTTTTCAGTGAACCACAGCAGCTGCTTGGCCAGAGCCACAAGTGCCTGCCGGGGAGCATCTCGCTCCCAAAGAGATCGAGACAGAGCCACTCGTCGAGGATCGGTTCAAGGCTCAGGGCTCTCGAGGATCATCTCGGCGACCCGGGAAGTCCTCGATATCAAGATCTCTGAAGTCGCTGCATGAGCAACGGCAGGGCCAGGCATCAACACTGGCTATAAGGCAAGGAAGGCAGTGACACTGCGTACCAATGCCATCATCCTGGCTTCCCACTCAGGGGTTACAGCCTTCGATGCAGATACCAGAGTGACAGAGTCCAGCATCGGTGAGGAGAAGGAGTCTTCAACAAGGCAGGCCTAGAGGGTCCATGATCTGGCACCGGAAGCCTTGGCATCTGTTTGAGCACCTTTGCCAGCCACTGCAGATCAGAATCCTCAGATACCCTCTGGGGACTGTGGGACCTGGCACAGGAATTGCCATGTTTGTGAAATTCCAAGGATGAGGTTCTCGAAGATTTCTTCTACTTCTTGCGCTCACAATCTGGAGAATCCTTGTCGGAGTGTCCGCAGACCCGATCAGGCGCCGCAGAGGCTTTACGCGACTCCGAGGATCCATGCAGGGGCTTAGAGCACCAGACTACCAGGGACACTGGGGAAGAATCTGACCTGTGGAAGATGTCTTGCTTCTGCTGACGACTTTGGATGGACTTGGCAGACAGCAGACATCTTTTTGTACAGGGCACAAACCTCTGGGTCATGGTCGGTACCTAGACACCAGAAGCAGCAGTCATGTGTATCGGATAGGGATATGTTCTTTGCGCACCGATCACACTTTTTGAATCCACTGGCCATAGGGGCAAAAAGAACCCAGCGAAGACCCTCGACATGGCCAGCAGTTAGAAAAGGGCACAAAACTGCACTGGACAAAAAAATCTAAAAAAGGTTCCAAGCCCTAAAGCCAAGGCCACAGAACTCAGAGTCGGGAAAGGGACTGGTGCTAAGCAAACAAAGAAGGTAGTTTAATGCATAAAAATATCAACGTTTTTCCGGGGAAAGAAGACAGACGTCTATTGGGGAGACTGAGTAAGACGGCACCCTTAGGGGGAAAGAGGACCATACATGCATAGTGGCATCTCCCTAAGGCTTTCTTTGAAAGCTGGGGAGATGCTTCCACAGGGGCTCCACCGGAACCAATGTCACCCATATGTGAGGACTGTAGGGCTGGTACCCCTGCAATTCTGCGCCTGCAGATCTCCGGCCTACTCAGATGCTGAAGCCTGAACCAAAGCTGACCAAACAAGATGGTTTCCTGCAACAAAGGACTTTTGCTGTGCTTAAAGTCTCAGACCTGACATTCACACAAATACTTGCCAAGTGATCATAACTGAGAGCATTACTTACCTTTGTGTGCTACTAATAATCCCTACATCATGGGGTTCTCGTCCGAGGATGAGTATTTCTGAATGAGCCATCTCTTTACTTCATGGAGTCTCTTTCAAGGATATGAGCATCTTTACAGACATGAGCGCTCTCCCAAGGGATGAGCATGTCTGAATGAGCTACGTCTCTCAGAATTTCTGTAGTAATTCTGAATTGCTTTATTATGGTCAAAGCAGCTGTTTATGATGAGGTTTGTAGTTAGAAAATTATTGTCTGTTGGGACAGGTTTGGAACCCACATTACAGGATCTCTGAATGAGTTATGTCTTACAGAATTAGAGTAATTCTTCAGCAGCTATTCCTGTGTCTTGTTCTTACAGACAGTCTCAGCTATTGATTAATGATGGCTAACGCAGCAGTCATGACCGATAAGAATGCTCTAGCACTGCAGAAACTTGCATCTCTATGCTGGCCGCCAGATAAAATTGCGGACCACATTGAAAAGATTTCTAAGGGGCTTGTTTACAAAGCCGCGGTAGCGGTTTGCGATCGTAATCGGAGCCGCGGCCCCATTGATTTCAATGGGGCCGCGGCTGCGATCGCGAACCACTACCGCGGCTTTGTAAACAAGCCCCTAAGTGTCTTAAAACAGATTCGCAAGAGCTAGTTAGCGCTGATGGATTTTTCAGCGAGCTTTTAGATCAGTTAATTGCTCACAAGGCTAAACAAACTGGATGTAATTGCTGAACATACATGTGTCCTGCATATCTTTAAGAATAAATTGCAGGAGATGTTATTTCACATGCGAGACAGATCTGATTTGCTTCAGGCTGATCTACTGACAGCCCAGAGCCAGTTACAGACTGTCACGGTCAAAGCAGGGAAACTTGAGCAGGAGAACTCTGATTTACGGCACCAGGTCACCGAGATTCAGGCTGAGGCAGAAGGGGGGGGGGACCACTAACAGCTTTTCCCCCCCAAGTACCCATTACCTGTGGTGTCTGCAATGCCAGGATTTGGTGTATCAGGTTTCCAATCTCAGAACGCGGAACGCTGAGGATCAGAGAGAAATGCAAGTCCTGACAGTTTGTAGAACTGAGTTGGCAGAGAAAAACATAAAATTTCAGAATGAAATGGCTTTGTACCAGCAGAGAGAGAATCCTTTAATTGCCCAGTTAAATGCAACAGAGACTGCCCTGAATGTGGCAAAACAGAAGAACACTAAACTCCAAACGGAGCTAGCCGCCACATGGCGTAAATGGGAACAGGAGATAGAGAGAGTAAATCAAGAGATTCACAGCTTGAGAAATGGTTGTTTTCAGTTGGCCTATGAGTTTAACTTGCAGAGTGATGAGCCAGAGGACAGACACTATTTGGTCTCTCCAGGCTTGTCACCATTCTTGGGATATTCCCGAGTGGTAAATGGTAGCTGTCCGCCAGTGGAAAACCTGCCCAGTGTAGAAAGGCAGCTTTTCCAGAATAAAGTCAGTTCTCTCCCATCAGCGCCTGAGCGACGGAGAGAAACAGGGCAGAGAGAGACAACCTACTCTCGACCCTTCCCCATAGATGGAGAGGTTAACGGTGGGGGGTGGGAAGTCCCCCTAGTGACAGAAAACAGTACCAATATTGGCCACCTTTAGGAGCTGAAGGCAAACAAAATACTCCATGCTCCGGAGTCCAGCAACAGAAAAAAGATAAAGACATTCTTACTCCTGTGGGCCAGCTTCAGATTATTAAATCTCTGTATAATATAGTCACATCCTTTGAGAAAAACTGTCGTGTAACAATAAATTAACATTTAGCTGCAGTCAAAGAAGTCTTCTAGGCTCTGAGAATTACCAGGGAGGAAAGCGTAGTTACTCACCTTTAACAGTTGATTTCCGAGAACAGCAGGAAAGCGTAGTTACTCACCTGTAACAGGTGTTCTCCAGGAGCAGCAGGAATCAGTCCTCACATATGGGTGACGTCGGCGCCGACGGAGCCCTCGCGGAGCAATTTTCCCCAGCTTTCAAAGAAAGCCTTTGGGAATTGCAGCGTGCATGCGCGGTCCCCTTCCCGCCCAAAGGTGCCATCTTGGCCAGTCTGATGACATAGCGAAAAGACAGCAAAAAATTTGCAAAAACTAAAGCATATGACTGCAACTCCAAGGGGAGGAGGGAGGGTTGTGAGGACTGATTCCTGCTGCTCCTGGAGAACACCTGTTACAGGTGAGTAACTACGCTTTCTCCAGGACCAAGCAGGAAGTCAGTCCTCACATATGGGACTCCCCAGCTTAAGGCTACCGGAGACCCTAAGCACAAAAAATGAGCTCCCTCAAGCTCAGTAGCACCGAAGGAAGGAATCTTCTCTGACTAATCTCCAACCGGTAGCCCAACATCCGGGATGGAGGGTAGGAGTTGCTTAAACCTCGAAGAGATTATGGAGGACTGCCTGTCCGAAAGCACTGTCCCTGCGGGACTCCCTCTCGAGGCAGTAATGGGTTGCAAAAGTCTGGCTCGAAGACCAAGTGGCGGCCCGGCAGATGTCTGCCAACGGAACAGAGCGGAGGTAAGCCACTGACGCAGCCTTCGCCCTAACCCGATGAGCCGTGACTCGACTTTCCAACGAGAGGCCTGCCGCCCCATAAGTCCAAGCGATACAGTCAGCTACCCAGATGGACAGAGTACGCTTGGAGACAGGGAGCCCCAATTTATTAGGGTCGTAAGACAGGAAGAGCTGAACAGTCTTACGGTGCTCCCGCGTACGATCAAGGAAGAAGGTTAACGCCCTCCTACAGTCCAGGGTATGCAAGACCATTTCAGCTCGGCTGGAGTGTGGCCTGGGAAAGAAGGTCGGAAGCACCACCTCTTGATTGATGTGAAAAGGGGAGACCACTTTTGGAAGAAACTTAGGGTGAGTCCGCAGGACTACCCTATTCTTGTAGAACCTAGTGTAAGGGGGATCAGACACTAGGGCCTGCAGTTCACTAACGCGTCTAGCGGAAGTGAGGGCTACCAGGAATAAGGTTTTCCAAGAAAGAAAACGGAGAGGACAGGTAGCCATGGGTTCAAAAGGCGGACAGGTGATCCGCTGTAAAACCACGTTCAGGTCCCAGTCAGGGGCTGGGGGGCGCAAAGGTGGTTTAAGGAGAAGGAGATCTCGGGAGAACCGTGGCACGAGAGGGTGGCCGGAAAGAGGCCTGCCTTCCACCGGCACATGATGTGCAGAAATAGCACTGAGGTGAACTTTGACCGAGTTGGACTTTAGTCCAAGATTGGAGAGGGAAAGCAAGTACTGCAAGACCACCGACACCGAGCAGGAGAAGGGATCTTGAGACTGTTGAGTACACCAGGTGGAGAAGCGACGCCATTTAAGGGCGTAGGATTTCCGGGTAGAGGGTCGCCTGGAAGCTAGCACGACTTCTTCCACCTCTGGAGGCAGCAAGAGGGGAGCAAGGACTACCCTTTCAGCAGCCAGGCCATCAGATGAAGAGATCTGAGGTTGGGGTGTAGGAGAGACCCCTTATCCTGGGTCAGGAGATCGGGTTGAAACCCCAGAGGCAACGGAGTATCTACCGCCAGTTGCATCAGTAGCGGGAACCACGGTTGCCTGGGCCACCGGGGAGCTATCAGGATCACCGAGGCCTTGTCTTGGAGAACCTTGAAAAGTGTTCGAGACACCAGCGGCATGGGAGGAAAGGCATACAGAAGGCCCGTGGACCATGAGAGCAGAAAAGCATCCGCCGCTACTCAGAGGGGATGCGGTTCCCGAGAGCAGAACCGAGGAAGTTGCCTGTTCAGAGGACTGGCAAAGAGATCCAGCGTGGGGAGGCCCCACCGGAGAAAAATCCTTTGAACCACCAACGGGTCCAATCTCCACTCGTGTGGTTGGAGGATTCTGCTCAGTTTGTCTGCCAGGTAATTTTCTTGACCTGGGAGATAGACAGCTTTGAGGAGGATTCCTCGGCTGACGGCCCAAGCGCAGAGCTTTTGTGCTTCCCGACAGAGAAGGAAGGAGCCCGTGCCCCCCTGTTTGTTCACGTAGAACATGGCCACTTGATTGTCCGTCTGGACGAGGACGGACTGGTGAGTGGTAAGGTGGGAGAAGGCCCGTAGAGCCAGGCGGATCGCTCTGAGCTCCAGGAAGTTGATCTGCTGGGCCGATTCCCACGGGGTCCAGAGACCCTGAGTACATGTCCCTTGGCAATGTGCTCCCCAACCCAGGAGAGAAGCATCGGTCGTCAGTACCTGAACAGGCGGAGGAGACTGAAAAGGCATTCCGAGCACCAGGTTGGGCAGATGAAGCCACCACCGTAGAGAAGAGACCAGCGGGCTGGAGATTCGTACTGAGTCCGCTAGTCTCCCCGAGGCCTGACGCCATTGTGAGCGAAGGCACCATTGAGCAGGCCGTATATTCAGGCGGGCATTGGGGGTCACATGGACCGTGGAAGCCATATGGCCGAGCAGTCTCAGAAAGTGCCTGGCCGAGACCCGGGAATGGCTGCGAAAGCGGCTGGCGAGAGCCATGAGCCGTTGTGCCCTGTCGAGCGGCAGAAAGGCCCGCGCCTGAAGCGTGTTCAATCTGGCGCCGATGAACTCGAGATCCTGAGAGGGGAGCAAAGTGGACTTTTCGAAGTTTATGACAAAGCCCAAGTACTGGAGCAGAGTCACAGTACGTTGCGTAGCGTGAGTGGCCTCCGTGGAGGACGGTGCTCTGATGAGCCAGACGTCCAGGTAAGGGAAGACAAAGAGGCCTTGAAGCCGGAGATAAGCCGCTACCACTGCGAGACATTTTGTGAAGACTCGTGGTGCGGAGGATAGGCCAAAGGGCAGTACTCTGTACTGGTAATGATTGCCTGCCACCACAAACCTTAGGTATTGTCGGTGGCTTGGGTGGATGAGGATGTGAGTGTAGGCATCCTTTAGATCCAAGGAGCATAGCCAATCTCCCTGCCGGAGGTAGGGCAGCAGGATTCCAAGGGTAAGCATCTTGAACTTTTCCCTTTCCAGGAACTTGTTGAGGTTCCGCAAGTCCAGGATGGGTCTGAGGCCTCCAGTACGCTTTGGTATCAGGAAGTACCTGGAATAAAAGCCTTGACCTCTCAGGTGGTGGGGTACCGGTTTCACTGCCTGTTCCTGAAGAAGACTTGCCAACTCTTGAAGGAGTAAGTCCCGGTGAAGAGGGGGTCGCAGAGGCTCCCCTGGAAAGTAGGGGGGAGGTACCTGGTGGAAGTGTAGAAGATAGCCCTCTCGGACTATGTGGAGCACCCAGGTATCGGACGTGATGTTGGACCACCTGTGGGCAAAGTGGACTAGCCGGCCTCCCGTGCTGAGAGAAACCAGCGGAGGGGGAGAGGCTATGCTGAAAGAGTCAAAAATCCCCACCCTGAGGAGCAGGGGCCGGTGGCGCAGGCTTGGGGGCTTGCTGCCTACGGGACCCGTTACCCCGTCCCTTGGCCTGCTGACCCTGTTGGGGAGCTGCGGAAGCCTGATAATGAGGGTAGTGTTTAAAGGCAGCCGCCTTCCTCGGGTAAAAGGGCTTTTTCCCCGAGCCCTTCTTCTTCTGGGAAGGGGCAGAGGTTTTTCTGGAGAGCCGAGTCCTGGTGAGAGTCTCTGTCTCGAGTTGTGCAGCCTTCTCATCCATAGGTTTGCCAAAGAGGTTGTCACCTCTGCAGGGGACATCGACCAACTTATCCTGCACCCAGGGCTCGAGGTCGGATGACTGAAGCCAAGCCTGTCGGCGGGCACCGATGCCGGCTGCGGCTACTCGAGCGGATGCCTCAAAGCCATCATAGGCTGCTCGAGAGATAAACTTTGAGCACTCTCGAATACCAGTGGACAAGGCCTGGAACCTCCGCAAAGGTTCCTCGGAGAGACCAGCAGAGAATCCGGCTATTTCTTTAGCCAGGTCCCTGAGATACATGCCCATGTAGAGCTGGTAAGTCTGGACCCGACAAGCAAGCATAGAGCCCTGGAAACACTTCTTACTGAGGCCATCCAGGCTGCGGGCTTCCCTGCCGGGAGGCACCGAGGAGTGCATCTTCTGGCTCTTGAGCCTATGCATGGCCGATTCCACCACCATGGAATGGTGCGGCAGCTGTGCTTTTTGGAAGCCAGGGCTCTTGCGGATACGATATATGGCATCGACCCGCTTGCTTAATACCGGCGACGACGCCGGGCTCTCCCACATGCGGAAGAGAAGTCGTTCCAGCATCGGAGGAACCGGTACAGTAAAATGCTCCTTTGCGGGAGAGTCATACTGGAGGGCATCGAGCTCTTCGGCTCGAGGCTCCTCCTCGGGATCCGCAGGGAAGGCCAAGGCCTTGACCATATCCCTCACGAAGTCCGAGAACCGGGCATCCTCCGGAGGGGACTGTCTCCGAGGTTCGGACTCGGGGGAGTCCGAAGGGATACACCGAGTCCGAAAAAAATCAGGTGACTCTTCCACCTCGGATTCCCAGGCGGACTCCTCGGAGGAGGAGTCGAGCGGCTCCGGCCGGGCGGGCACAGACGCCGTCCGCCCCGACGCCGAGGGAGTCGGCGTCGACGACCTCGGCCCCGAACGGGAGGCCGAAGGGGACCTCGACCGAGGATCGACTCGAGCCCGCATGGACTCGAGGATCGGCTCGGTCTCCGGGGTCGACTTAGACGTCGACGTCCCGGCGGTCAGGGCAGAAGAGCCAGCGAGGCCAGCGATCAATGCCCGCTGCTGGTCCATGAAGGCAGCCAGGCTGCTCTCCAAGGCCGTCAACCTGAGTCCGAACTCAGGAGACCCAGCAGCCCCCGACTCGGGCCCCGACGGCGTCGGGCCCGACGTCGGACCCCTCGGAGGCGAGTCCACGAGGACAACAGGACTTACGTGAGCAGACGAGTCCATCTCCAGACGAGGTTGTTTGGACGGCCGCTCCAGCTCCAAAGACCCGGGACGGCTATCGGGGCTATGCGACCTGGCCCTCGCGGAGCCAGGAGCGTCCACCGACGCCGTCCTCGCGGGTTTCTTCCTCCGATGATGTTCTCGGGTGGGAGACCCCCTCTCAGAGGAGCTCCGACGGTGTTCAGAGCCAGATTCCCTGGACACCGAAGCTTCTGACGAGGTCCGGGTACGGCTGGGGTCAGAGAAGATTCTCTCCCGCTGATGCTGCCGACTCCGCAAAGATTTCGCGGACATCTTGCTACAGGCCCCACAGATAATTTCTTCATGATCTGGGCCCAGGCAACGGAGGCAGCAATCATGTGTGTCAGTAAGAGACATTAGTTTCTTACCCTGAACACACTTTTTAAAACCACTGGCGGCCATCGGGGGGAAAAGGGCCCCTGCGAGGTCAAACGTTCGTGCCGCCAGGGAAAAGTGAAAAAAGCGCGAATTTGTCACGAAGGACAGAAAAAAACGAAAAGAAGGGGAGGCCTCGCAACTGGCGTCGCGAGGCCGGACGGAAAAAGGACCGGCGTCGAACCGAAGAAAATACTAAAATAAAGAAAGAAAATCAACTTTTCAGCGGTGACTTGTAGACAGCGTCTGTAGGGCTCCGCGGAAAAAAGAAGACTGGCCAATATGGCACCTTTGGGCGGGAAGGGGACCGCGCATGCGCGCTGCAATTCCCAAAGGCTTTCTTTGAAAGCTGGGGAAAATTGCTCTGCGAGGGCTCCGTCGGCGCCGACGTCACCCATATGTGAGGACTGACTTCCTGCTTGGTCCTGGAGAATTCAGTCTTCACATATGGGTATTGTAGGTACCGACGGAGCCTGCACGGGAACGCACCCCAGCATCCAATAGGAATGCTTTTGGGAGCATCCCTCAGCACATGCACGCTGCCTTCCCGCCTTTCCAACTGTCCCTCTTCAGTTAAGTTTGTAGCTGAGTGAAAGGATAGAGGGAGAGAGGAAAGAGACAAAGAGATAGAGAGACAACTCCTAGGGGAGGTGGGTGGGTTGTGAAGACTAAATTCCTGCTGTTCCCGGAAATCACCTGTTACAGGTGAGTAACTACGCTATCTCCAGGAACAAGCAGGAATATAGTCTTCACATATGGGGACTCCCTAGCTGAAGATGCCAGGGAGATAGCCCCAGGAAGGTGCCACCCTAGAAAGGTGGGAATCCTTCCTCCCATGGATCTCTGGCATTCCATCAGGGTTGGTAGGTAGGAGTTGAATTAGATCTGAAAGAGATTTTCAAGAATAGCTTGGCCAAAGAAGGCATCCTGACGGGAGGCTTTATCCAGGCAGTAGTGGGCTGTGAAGGTGTGTACCGAAGCCCAGGTGGCTGCTCGACAAATGTCATCAATAGACAGAGTGGAGATTAGCCATGGAAGTTGCCATGGCTCTCATGTTATAAGCTGCGACATGGCCTTGAAGAGGAAGACCCTTACTCTCATAAGCAAAGGATATGCATTGGGCAATCCATTTAGATAAAGTTCTTTTGGAGACTGGAAGTCCCAAATGATTAGGGTCAAAAGCTATTAAAAGTTGTGAGGACTTTCTATGTTGCTGTGTAGGTAAAAGGCTAAGGCTATTTTACAATCCAAAGTATGAAGGTTTCTTTCTGCATTAAGAGGCATGAGGCCTTGGAAAAAGTACAGGAAGATAGATTAATTGATTTAAATGAAAAGGCGAAACAACCTTTGGCATAAAGTGTGGATGAGTTCTAAGAACAACCTTGTCATAATGAAATCTAGTATAAGGAGGATCAGCCACTAAAGCTTGCAGTTCACTAATGCGACATACAGAGGTGATTGCAATTAGGAAGATGACCTTCCAGGTCAAAAACTTAAGGGTTGTAGTGGTTAAAGGCTCAAAAGGTGGCTTCATGAGTGCCGGTGACGTCATCACCTAGTATGGCCGCTTGAGTCGTGAGCTCCCACCCGACCCCACCGCAAAGTGCCTTGATTCCGGGTATTAGGCGCGGCTTCCACCCTGTTTTTGCCTCAGCTGTAGGGGAAAGCGGCGGTGACCGGCTGCGATGTCTACGAAACCCAAGAAGGTGAACCTGAAGGAGTTTGCCTACGGGGAAAGCACGCCGCCTCGGCCCAGCAAAGATAAGATGGCGGGGGCTGAGGGTAAGACCGCGGAAACTACGGCGGGCAAGCGTAACCTGCGGGAACGCCTGGAGAAGGGGTCTGAAGAGAACAGTACACAGGCTGGAGGGGAGTCCGGTGACTTTCAGAGTGATGTCCGCATGTGGTTCGCTGACCTCAGGAAGGATATCTTGCAAATTAGAGCAGATGTGGTGGCCAGCGTGGACAGCCTACGCGGGGAAATGACGGACCTGGGCCGGAGAGTGGAGGAAGTTGAAGGACGTGTAGAGAGCCAGGAGGAAAGTTTGGAATCCATGGAGGGCAAACTGCAGCTCATGCAACAACACCATCTGGGGCTGGAGGAGAAAATTGAGGACCTAGAGAATAGGTCACGCCGGTGCAATTTGCGGTTCCGCGGGGTGCCCGAGGGGGAGCCCTACCTGGACTGTCCGGCTGTGGTGCAGGCCATATCCAAGGCCGCGCTAGACACAGCTGGCATTACATTGGACAATATGGATTTGCGCATTGTGCACGCTCATCGGGTAGCGGCAGCAGGAGCAGGGCGCGGAAATCGGGCCCGAGATATCATTGCATGCTACCAGGACTTCCAAACTAAGGAGCAAGTGCAGCGAGCAGCACGTGGTCATGGGGGTGTACAATGGAGTTCGTGTGAAGTGGATATATACACTGACTTAGCGCAGATTACTCTTCAGAAGAGGCGCCAGATGAAAGATGTTGTGAGCAAATTACGGGAGGAGGGTGTCCGGTATGGGTGGACCTTCCCCTTTGGACTATCCATCACTTATAATGGCCAGAATATCCGAGTGAAAACCAGAGAGGAAGCTGTACACGCATTGCGGTCTGCGGGCATGACAGGCCTGCCCGGCGAGCCTACAGGCAGCGGGGGCAGTCAGGCTGGCCGGCCTCGATGGCAACAGGTGGATCGCAAGCGACAACGGACCCGGAGGCCCGGGGCCGAGGAGCGGTCGGATGAGACCGGAGAGTGACTGCATTCAGGTAGCCCCTAGGGGCTTTGATGGTTTGTTTGATTTTGGACTTGCCGGGAGCCTGGTGGGTTTGAGCTGAGGAGTTGGAGGTTATGAATATTGTTTGTGTGTGGGTGATTTCTTGCTGGGGGGTATTGTGCTTTGCTGCTTGTATACCTGTATTATGTTACTGTGCATGTGGGTACCTAGGTAGCAGGGGGGTTCATTGGAGGGCTACTGTGGGGTGGGAGGGCGGTTAAGGGGTGGATGTGTGGTGTCTAGGTGGGGTGGGGGGGAGGGGTGGTCGGAACGGGATGGCGGGAGCACTCGCTGAGGTGGTGCGGAGAGTGGGAGTAGGGGGAGGGGGTGAGGGAGGGGAGGGGAGGGGGGGTTAGGAGCCGGGTCTGGAGGCAGGGGAGGAGGGAGAGGGGGTGGTTTGGTGGATAGGCTTAAAGTAGTGTCCATGAATGTTCGTGGCTTAAATTCTCCGGTGAAACGACAGAGAATGTTCAAGGAAATTCAGAGACTCCACGGGGACATTATTTTTGTCCAAGAAACACATTTGAAAAAATGTGATGAGTGGAGAGTGGCACATACAAGCTTTCCTGAGAAGTGGTTTGCGTCTAACAGGGTGGCCCTGAAAAAAGGGGGAGTGGGGATTATGCTTAGGGGGACGATAGACTATACGGATTGTGAGGTTCATCGGGATAAGGAGGGCCGCTATCTTATTGTTAAACTCCGCATTCAAGAATGCATGTTCACCCTGATTAATGTATATGGGCCGAATACGGGGCATGGGACCTTCTTTGGGCAACTCCAGGGTCTTGTGGAAAAGGTAGCGGAAGGCCATATTATTATGGGCGGGGACTTTAATGTTACCCTAAACCCTGCTCTGGATACTTCCTCTGGGAAGGGCTTAGGCCATGCTACGGGGAGGCGGAAGCTGAAAGCGTTGGTGCAGAGCATGGGATTAGTGGACGCCTGGAGGGAACTGAGGGGAAAAGAGAAGGGGTTTACCTTCTATTCCCCGGTATATCATTCCTTCTCACGGATCGACATGCTGTGGGTGTCGAAACCCCTGTTGTCGGAGGTGTATGAATGTGAAGTGGGGGATAGGACCTGGTCAGATCATGCGCCCCTGTGGGTGGAGGTGGGTCTGGGGAGAGAGACGAGGAAAGGTCGGATGTGGATGTTGAATGAGTCCCTCCTAGATGATGGGGATATAGCGCAGAAGGTGGGGGTGAAAATTAAGCAGTACTTTGAGCTTAATGACCGGGATGGGTGTGCGATTGGGACACTGTGGGAATGTATGAAAGCGGTCATTAGAGGAGATTTGATCTCGATGGGGACCTATGTGAAAAAACAGAAGGAGCGGCGGAAAGCAGGTCTCCGTGAGAGGCTCCGAGAGTTGGAAAGCGAGGTGGAGAAGAGGGGCGGGAGTTCGGGGATAGTGCAAGAGTTACTTACGGTGCGTAGGGAAATCAACGAACTAGAGTTAGCGGAGCTCAAGCACGCTCAAGATATCCTGAAACAACAGTTTTTTGAATTTGGCAATAAGCCCAGTAGATTGCTTGCGCGAACGTTGAAACGCCATCGGACTAGAAATCTTATTGCTAAAATACGGGATGCCAAAGGAGAGGTGGTGAGGGGCATAGATCTCATTCAACAGAGCTTTGTAAATTTTTACCAACAGCTTTATGCGGCGGAGCAGGCTCCGGGGGGGGGATGACCTGGATCGATATCTTCAGATGGACCTTCCGTGTTTGACTGATGTGGAAGGGGCTCAGCTCTCTCGACCAATAACCGAAGAGGAGGTAGCAGAGGTGATCAGGGGTCTTCCGACGCACAAGGCGCCGGGGCTGGATGGCTTTACGAACAAATTCTACAAAGTCTATCGGGAGCTGCTTTGTGGGCCGTTGGCACGTTTATTTAATGCTTTTACTGAAGGGGAGGCTATCCATGAAACCTTACGTACAGCAGGGATTACAGTCTTGCCTAAGGACGGGAAAGATTTGAGTTTGTGTGGCTCGTATAGGCCGATCTCTTTATTGGGCACGGATTTCAAAATTTTCACGAAGATCTTAGCCAACAGGTTGCTGCAGCATATGCCACGGCTGGTCCATGAGAACCAATCTGGGTTTATTCCGGGGCGCCAAACTGTAGATAATCTGCGGAAGGTGCTGTCTGCTATGTGGAAGGGCAAGAGGGGTGCAGATCAAATGGTGCTGTTGGCCATTGATGCCGAAAAGGCGTTTGATCGAGTGTCGTGGCCTTTTCTTTTTAAGGTGTTGGAAAGAATGGGGATGTCCGGGAACTTTTTGACATGGGTCAAGGCTATCTATCATCAGCCAATGGCACGGATCCGGATTAACGGGGAATATTCTAGCTCTTTTGCGTTGCATAGAGGGACGCGGCAAGGATGTCCCCTGTCCCCGCTGCTTTTTGTGTTATCTATGGAGCCACTTGCTCAGAAAGTGCGGGACTGTGTGGAGATCCAGGGGATCAAATGGAAGTCCGGGGAGACTAAGGTGGCCCTGTTTGCGGATGATCTCTTGTTTATGTTAACAGAACCGCTAACTTCCCTAGGGGCTCTACAGAGGATCCTGAAGGAATACGGTAGGTACTCGGGTTTTAAGGTTAATGATACCAAATCGGAACTGTTGAATATTTCGGCAAGTGGGGATACGCAACGCCAGATTAGGAATTCTTTCCCGTTCCGGTGGGCGAAATCGAGTATACGCTACCTCGGGATCTATTTGACGGCCAGGGAGGCTGATTTGTTTCAGGCCAACTATGTACGGGTGGAGAGGGCCATTCAAAAAGATTTGCTGGAGTGGAAACATAAGCAGTTATCTTGGCTGGGGCGCATCGCGGCCGTTAAAATGATGGCCTTACCTAGGTGGCTGTATCTCTTTATGAACCTTCCCATTGGGTTGCCCAAGAGTTACCTTGCCCGGTTGCAGAGGATCATTATGACCTTTGTGGGAGGGGGGAAGAGCAACAGGGTAGCAGCCTCCACCTTGATGGAGAGAAGGGAGCGGGGAGGGCTAGCGGTCCCGAACTTGCTGAAGTATTGGGAGGCGGCGCAAATGAGTGCGGTTGTGGAATGGCAAGTGGAGGACCCCAAGGAGTGGGTGGGTATGGAAGCGGAGGAGTTAGAGGAGGGGTGTCTGGGGGACTGGGTTTGGCGACCGCTGGTGAGTTCGGGAGGTTTCCCGGGCCGTAACCCATATGTTGTGGGCTCCCTGAGGGTTTGGAATAAATGGAAATGTCTTTGGCTGGGGGAACGGGGGATTTCTAGGTTGATGCCGATTCAGGGAACCCGGAGTTTTGACCCGCCATGGGGTACTCTATATTTGCTAGTTGGAACAATCAGGGGCTGTGTCGGGTGGGGCAACTCCTCGAGGGGCGACAAGTGAAGACCTTTGCTGCGGTGGCCCGGGAATACAAGCTGGACGATCGGGCTTTCCTTGGTTATATGCAGCTGCGGCATTATCTTTTGAGGGAGGTGCTCCCCCATTTGACCCCAGAGCTTACTGATATTGAACGATTCTTCCTGGGGGGACAATCTAGGAGGGTTTTAGCTACTTTCTATCAGTGTATGGTAAGTGCACGAAGCGTTCCGAGTTATCAGAGGGCGTGGATGGCGGACCTGGGCTGGCAAGTGGCCGATGATGTGTGGGATCAGATATACGTGAGAAGATATAAAGGTATCTTGGCCACCAACTTGTTAGAAAACAATTATAAGGTGCTCTATAGATGGCATCTCACCCCGGTTCGGCTCCATCAGATGCATGCATCTATATCGGAGCAGTGCTGGAGGAACTGTGGGGAGAGGGGTACGTATTAGCATATGTGGTGGGAGTGTGGGGCGGTACATTCTGCTTGGGGGGCGGTGATGGGACTGCTTGGGGGGATATTGGGACGACCCTTGACATATCTACCGGCGAATGTGCTTTTGGGGGTTCCTATCCCGGGGTTGCCCAAACTGGAGGGGAGGTTTGTTGATCTGGGGTGTGTAGCTATGCGTATCCTTATCGCTAGGAAATGGAAACAATTGGATGTGCCTACCGTCTCTGAATTTCAAACTATGTTCTCGCAGATTTACCTGATGTGTCATCTTACAGCACAAAAGAAGGCTAATCAGGCCACATTCCGGAGGGTGTGGGATAAATACATTCATTGGACAGAGTAATAATCCAAGTTTTGTTAGACCCATGCTGTGAGGTGGGGTCAGTGGAGGGGGGGGGGATGTTGGTGTACTTTTAACCAGGTTTGTTGTACTTTGCCATTTTGTGTATACTGATGTTTATTTAGAATGCTGTGTCAGGTGGATTTTGTACTGGTTACTAATATCTCAATAAACAAATTATAAAAAAAAAAAAAAAAAAGGTGGCTTCATGAGCTGCCCAAGAACTAGATTTAGATCCCATGCCACTGGTGGTAGCTTAATGGGAGGTTTGGTTAATAGAAGACATCTCATAAATCTGGATATGAATGGATGAGAGGAAATTGGTTGTCCATTCAGAGGCTTATGCAAATGCAATGTGTGCCTTCGAGTCAGTCCTGACTCCTGGCGACCCAGAAGCTCCTGGGTTTTCTTGGCAGTGTCACCGGAAGTAGATTGCCAGAGGCTTATAAGAAGCTGCAATTGCACTAAGATGGACTCTTACCGAATTGGTCTTTAGACCAGAATTTGATAAGTGAAGGAGATACTCTAGTATCAATTCTAAAGGTATGACAAGGGGGTTTAATCCCTTCTTGGAGCACCATATAGTAAAACTTTTCCACTTGAAGGCATAAGATCCTCTTGTGGAAAGTTTTCTAGAAGCCTGAAGGATATCCTTTACCTGTTGGGACAGGTTAAAATCCTGGAGGTCTAAGCCTTCAGCAACCAGGCCGTGAGATGCAGGGACTGGGGATTTGGGTGACAAAGCTTCCCGTCCTCTTGGGAAAGGAGATCTGGAGCATTCCCTAACTCCAGAGGTGCCGCTTGAGAGAGATGTAGAAGCAGGTGATACCATGCTTGGCGTAGCCATCGTGGCGCTATGAGAATCATGCGACCCCTGTCTCTCTGAAGCTTGAAGAGTGCTTTGGGGATGAGGGGAATGGGTGGGAAGGTATAAAGGAAGTCCTGACCCCAGTGAAGGAGAAAGGCATCCCTTGCCTGACAACTGTGAGCCGGAATCCTGGAACAGAACCGAGGAAGTTTGCCATTCAGTGGACATGCAAAGAGGTCTATGTCTGGAGTGCCCCAGAGATGAAACATCTTTGCCACCTGGTCTAGGTGGAGGGACCACTCGTGAGGCAGCAGTACTCGACTGAGTTTGTCTGCCCAAAGGTTTTGAATGCCTGGAAGATATACCACTAGAAGGTGAATTTGATACTCCCTGCCGAGGGCCCACAGTCATAAAGCTTCATTGCATAACGACAGAGAGCCTGTCCCGCCCTGCTTGTTCACATAGAACATGGCTACTTGATTGTTGTAGCTGAGCTGGGCGTGGAATACTCAGAGCTAAATAGATTGCTCTTAATTCCAGGAGGTTTATCTGTAGACCAGCCTCCTGTGGAGTTCAGGTGCCCTGGGTAGAGAGATGATTCAGATGTGCTCCCCAACCCACCTGTGATGCATCTGTTGTTAGGGTCACCTGAAAGAGGGGTTGATGAAAAGGAGACCCCACCGTCAGATTATCTAATGATTGCCACCATTGGAGAGACAAAATTAGTCGTTGAGAGTTTAATATTTTGTTTGATAAATGACCAGTGGCCTGTGTCACTGTGTGGATAGGGTCCACTGAGCTGTTCGAATGTGGAGGCGAGCATATGGGACTGCATGAACTGTGGATGTCATATGTCCCAGCAACTGTAGTAGCTCCCGAGCAGTTAGGGAAGATTTCCCCGCCACTTGAGAAGCTAGTTGCATTATGCGAAGACACCGGGCCTGTGGAAGGAAAGCCTTTGTCTGTCTGGTATCTAGACAGGACCCTATGAATTCCAGGCATTGGGAAGGAACAAGTTGAGATTTTGGGAAGTTTATTACCAACCCCAAGTATTGGAGGATTCACATTGTGCGAGATAGTGCAGTGACGGCCTCTGCAACTGTAGGGGCTCGAATGAGCCAGTCGTCTAAGCAAGGGAAGACGAATATCCCCAAGGTTCGCAGAAATGCAGCTACCACTGCCATGCATTTCGTGAATACCCTTGGTGCTGAAGCCAGACCAAAGGGAAGAACCCTGTACTGGAAATGTTTACCCCTGAAAAGGAATCGTAAGAATTTCCTGTGATCTGGATGGATCAGAATGCGAGTGTATGCATCCTTTAAGTCTAGAGAGCACAACCAATCCTGGCTTTGAGGGTATGGCAGAAGAGTTCCTAGAGAAATCATTTTGAACTTCTCTCGAAACAGGTATTTGTTCAATTCTCTGAGATCTAAAATGGGTCTGTGTCCTCCTGTTTTCTTTGGAAGTGGGGGAGTAGAACCCTGCACCCCGTTGAAGAATGGGTACCTCCTCTATTGCCCCTTGGGCAAGAAGTGTTGAGACCTTGTGATCTAGCAGATCGTCTGCGGAGGTTTGAGAATTTATTTATTTATTTATTTTATTTACAGTCTCTTTTATACCGTGCTATTCAATATCAGTGCGGTTTACATGAAACAGAATGACTAGCACAGTGCAGCAAGCTGATCTGTGTTTACAAAGAACAGGTACTACAACTTGGATAAAACTGCGGTAACTATTTACATCTAGGCGACACGTTATGTCGTGTCAATAGTAATCGTAGTCATGGATGGCTTACGGGGTATGTTGCTGTGGCTGTACTAGATGGGGGAGGGGGCTATTAGAGCGCTGTCTTCCGGGTAGTATTTGAGGAAGAGATGGTGCTTCAACGCCTTCCTAAACTGGGTTAGGTAAGGGATTGCCCAGATGCTGGGTGGTAGGGTGTTCCAGCATCTGGGTGCACAGAATCTGAAAGCCCTTTTTGCTGTTGCATGGGTGCATTGGGTTATTTCCTTCGGGATTACCATTGTGATGACTGCTGCAGATCTTCTGGACCTACTGGGGGACATGGTTTGGATAAGCTTTGCTAGTGGAGGAGAGCCCATTGATGGCCTTGAAAGTCAGCAGTAGGGTTTTGAAAGCGAGTCTGCCATGTATAGGGAGCCAGTGGAGGTGCTTCAGGATGGGCATAACATGATCGTTCCTAGAAGCCCCATGTAGAACTCTCCCCGCGGCATTCATCGCGAGTTGGAGTGGGTTCAGGGTGGATTGTGGGAGCCCTTGTAGGATTTCATTAGCATAATCAAAGTGTGGAATAATCAACGCTTGATAGATTGTCCGGAAGTCGTCCGGCTCTAGTAGGAAGCGTAAGTGCCTGAGTGTTTGGATTTTGTGGTAAATTGCTCTTGCTATGTTGCTTATGTGCACCTTCATGTCCAGTCGTTGGTCTAACATGACTCCAAGGTATCGGATTGTGGATTTGATTTGTAGCTCTGCTTCCTTAACCTTTAAGTGGGGTGGCGGGGTGAAGTTTTGGTTCCTCATTATGAAAAGGACCTCTGTTTTCTTGTGATGTTCAGAGGTTTTGAGATTCGGGGCCGGTTGGATACTGCGTCAAAGCAGTCTGTCAGTGGGGAGAGGTCCAGCTGCTCTGTTGAGAATGGCATGTAGAGCAGTACATCATCAGCATATATCAAGCAGTTGACATTGAATGATCGGATGAGGTTGCAGATGGGCTGCATGTATATGTTGAACATCAGGGTGGAGAGGGAGGATCCTTGTGGCACACCTTGCCTCTGGTGGAAAAGTTTTGATGTTGAGGCCCCGGATCGTACGTGCTGCCATCTGTCAGACAAGTAGGACTTGCACCATTCTAGTGCTGTGTTCCGGATACCCTTCTCCTTGAGGCTTCCAAGGAGAAGCTCGTGGCTTACTGAGTCAAAAGCAGCAGCTATATCCATGAAGATGAGGATAAACCCTTGATAGATGTTATCAATTCCAGCAATTAGGTTACTGTAGAGGGTGGTGAGGAGTGTTTCGACACCATGGGACTCTCTAAATCCGTGTTGGCAGGGGTCCAGCAGAGCGGCGGTTTCGATGTGCTCTTCTATTTGTCTATGGACTTCTTTTTCAATTATCTTGAAATTGAAATTGAATTGCTTTAGAATTGTAGGAGGGGGCATGCTATTTGAACCTTAAGGGTACTAAGCGCCAACCCTTTGTCTAAGCCATGCTGTAGAAATAGGAGTAGCTGAGGCAAGGAAGAGGACATAGGGACAACATGGTGTTGGCTACACCAAGTTTCAAAAAGGTGCCAAATCCGCACATATGCCAGAGAGGTCACCGGTCTCTTAGACCGAAGCAAGGTAGACACAACAGAGCTCGCATACCCTTTGCGTTTTAAGCGAGCCCTTTCAAGAGCCAAGCCGTAAGTAAGAAGCGATCCACTCGCGGCATGAGTATCGGACCCTGATGTAAAAGATTGCTGCGGACTGGAAGAGGCCATGGTTGATCCACTAAGAGTCGAACGCGATCCGCATACCAAGGTCGAGCGGCCAGTCCGGGGCTATGAGAATCACCAACCCCCGGTGACGTGTTATGCGCTGGAGAATCCGAGTCAGCATCGGCCAAGGAGGAAAAACGTACAATAGAGAGTCCTGAGGCCAGGGCTGAACGAGAGCATCGAGCCCTTCGGACATGTGCTCTCTGCGCCTGCTGAAGAAACGATTGGCTTTGGCATTGCTGCATGTCGCCATCAGATCCATGATAGGCTGTCCCCAACGCAAGGTCAGATCGTGAAATACCGCCGCGTTCAACTCCCATTCTCCTGGATCGAGAAGATGCCGGCTTAGATAATCCGCCTGCACATTTTCTGTGCCCGCAACATGTGCTGCTGACAGCGCTAGAAGATTGGCCTCCGCCCAAGTCATCATATCTTGACATTCTGAGAGAAGAGAAGGAATCTTGGTTCCCCCTTGACGATTTATATAGGCGACTGTCACAGCATTGTCGGAAAAAATCTTGACCGCCTTCCCTCTGAGAAAAGACGCAAAGTGCAGGAGGGCGAGACGAGCTGCGCGGAGTTCCAAAAGGTTGATCGACCAGGAGCTCTCTTCCGGGGACTAAGAACCCTGAGCAATGTGTGTCTGACAATGAGCTCCCCAGCCTACGAGACTGGCATCCGTGGTGACTAACACCCAGGAGGGCTCCTGTAAAGGAACGCCCACGGACAGATGATCTCGAACTAACCACCACTCGAGGCTGCGTCGCACGAGAACTGGATAGGGCAGACGCTGTGATAGAGGGTGAAGCTGTGGAGACCAGCGGGAAAGCAGAGCCTGTTGTAAAGGCCGCATGTGAGCTTTGGACCACGGAACCAGATCCAGCGCCGCCGCCATGGACCCCAAGAGTTGTAAATATGTCCATGCTGATGGAGTTGTTAGCTGCAGAAACGCCTGAACCTGCCGCACAAGTTTGTCTATTCGCCCCTCGGGCAAAGAGACTGTCCCTCGCTCGGTGTCGAAAAGGGCTCCCAGATAAATCATTTGTTGCGATGGTTCTAAGTGACTCTTGGTCTGATTGATCACCCAACCAAGCTGCTCGAGAAGCTGAACCACTCGAGCAGTCGCTGCGATGGAATCCACACGCGAATCGGCTCTGATAGGGATGCACGCGGATACCCTCTTTCCGTAGCGCCGCTGCAACTACCACCATCAGCTTCGTGAAGGTCCTCGGAGCCGTAGCTAGACCGAACGGTAATGCTCGAAACTGGAAATGACCCATTGGAAGGGCAAAGCGTAAAAAGCGTTGATGCGAGGGTCTGATGGGAATATGAAGATAGGCCTCCGTGAGATCTATTGAGGAGAGAAATTCTCCCGGCTGAACCGCCCGAATCACGGTACGAAGCGTTTCCATTTATTTATTTATTTATTTATTTAAACAGATTTGTATTCCGCCTTTTCCTTCAATCAAAGCGGTCACATAACAATACAATACAAGTGTAAACATAGGAGACTACAACATATACAACATATACCACTTTTCATACAATCAAAGCAGTAGTGTGGCACCCGCAAAGTACGGTTTACGCCTTTGAGATCTAGCACGGGACGAAAAGAATCCTCCTTTTTGGGAACCACAAAATAAATCGAGTATCGACCGCAACCGTATTGGTCTAAAGGCACGGGAACTATTGCCTGCAGCTGCAAGAGACGCGAGAGCGTGTGGGCAATTGCCTGTCTTCCGACCGGCCCCACAGGGAGACATTATAAAGGCGGGGGCTAACGGGCATGCGAAATCTAGAGCATAACCCCTCTGAATGATCTCCAACACCCATTTGTCGGAGGTGATGTTGGTCCAGGCCGTCAGAAATTTCTGGAGTCGCCCGCCTACCGGAACTAACGGCTGGACCAGTAGACCTTCAATGCGACTTCTTAACGGAGGGCTGGGGTGCAGTAAAGTAGGATCTGCCAAATCCCCTAGCTCCACGAAAGGACTGGCCACGAAAGCTGGCACGGCCCCTGGAATAGGGAGCAAAACGTGCTCCACGGAACCGACGTGATTCCTGACCTGAGCCACGGAAGGCAGCCCCGGCTTAGGTCTATCCTCAGGCAAACGGCCTCCTTTGGAGTCGCCCAAGTCTTTCACAATCTTTTCTAAGGCTTCCCCAAAGAGTAACTTCCCTTTATAGGGTAATTTACTGAGTCGCAATTTCGAAGAAACATCTGCAGACCAGTTGCGCAACCAGAGAAAACGCCTGGCCGCTACAAGAGAGGCCATAGATTTAGCCGCAATCCGTAGTAAATCATAGAAGGCATCCGCCATATAAGCAGCGGCCGATTCCAACTTCGCCGTGTCGGGAAGTTCAGAAGATTGCTCCCCTGACACGTCCCCCTGTAGCCACCGAATGGATGCTCGGGAAACATACGCCCCACAAATAGCAGACTGCAGCGCCAGCGCACTGGAATCAAAGGCCTGCTTAAGAAGAATTTCCAATTTCCTATCCTGCAGGTCCTTGAGAGCTGCCGCCCCCTCTACGGGGATGGTAGTCTTTTTTGTCACTGCGGAAATAATTGCATCTACCTTAGGCATGTGTAATAAATCCTTCACCTCCTGGGGAAGAGGGTATAACCGCGCTAAGGCGCGGCTACCATGCAGAGAAGCCTCGGGACATTCCCATTCCGAGTCAATCATCTGCCGGATAACGCGGTGTAGCGGGAAACAACGTTGTTCCGCCTTAAAGCCTTGCAATAAGGGATCTTCCAATGGCTCCTGAGAAGAGGAGGGAAGCAATAGGTGCAGCGCTGTCAAAGATTGAGAAATAAGCGCGGAAAGCTCCTCCTTACGGAATACCCGGAAAATATTGGGATCCTCGCCGGGAGCAATCTCCCCTTCCTCCAAATCCTCTGCCTCAATATCTAAAACTGGCTCTGCCAGCAGCTCTGTATCCCCTTGACCCAGAGGGAGGGTAGGCTGAGAAGAAAAAAGATCCAGAGGCTCTTGAACATAGTCTTTAGCCCGAGAAGATCCTTCTCCAGGATCCTCAGACACATGAACCTGCAAAGGCAGAGGCTCAGGACAGGAACTGGCCGTGAACGAATCAGGCTGAGAAGCTTTCAATAAAAAGGCTTTGTGCATCGCGAGAATAAAATCCGGCGAAAAAAATGAAGTAACGCTGTCCAGAGGGGTAGAAGGGGAATCTGAAGGCTTTGCCTGTGACCCGTCATTTTTAGCTGATTTTGCCTTCCTCTTATGCGGCCGAGACTGCTCCGACAGAGAACTCATCGGCGCCACCAAAATGGCCGCCTTTCCCGCCTTTTCGGCCGGCAAAGATGGCTCGTCTAACTTCGGCAGAGACTTATCCGCCATGGAAATCAAACTCCCGCAAAACTAAAGACCCCGCAACAAACAAGAACACCGCTAGAGAAAGAAATAAAAACCGAAAGTGGAGCTGACCCGACGCTACTGACCGGAAAGGGGGAAAGCCTCAAAACCTCACCAGAGAAACTGAGCCGGTACCGTAGTGCCGCTGCTAGCGGGAAGTACAGGAAGAGTGGCAGCGCTTTGACAGAGGAACAACTGGGGCCCCCAGGATCACTCTGTTGCCAGAGACGGAGGCAGGCAATGAGGCAGGCTCTACCTCGCACTGCAAGTAATCAGCACTCAACGTCTCTATGGCTCTTAAAGCAATAGCGCACTTAATTTTAAAGTTCACAATTTTACACAAGAACTATAGAAAATCAGCTCTGCTAGAGCCAATATCACTGAGTGAAAATAAAAGCTAATCTATGAGGGAGAAAAAAGATTCGATCCTCTTTAGCTGCTGAGGACTGAAAGACTGCTGGTTAACCCTAAGGGGGAGTGGCTTCACCTCTCAAGAAACTTGAAGTCTTCAGTCCTCAGTTGCTATAGGGGATTGACAACCCTACCTTTCCCTGGACTGGCCCGGAGAAGTGATAAGGAATATATTGTTTTTGTTTTTTTTTTGAAGAAAAGAAAGAAAAGACCGGCGGTACCGGTCCGGAGTCGGGGGAGGCAGACACGCGACCAAAGAAATAAAATAAAACAAAGAACTTCTTCAGCAGTGACAGGACTCGACCTGCTGGCTCCGCGGCAAAGAAGAACTGAGGAGAGGCGGTTAGGAAAGGCGGGAAGGCAGCGCGCAGGCGCTGTGGGATGCTCCCAAAAGCTTTCCTTTTTGGGAAGCTGGGGAGCGTTCCCGCGCAGGCTCCGTCGGTACAGACGTACCCATATGTGAAGACTCATTCCTGCTTGTTCCTGGAGATAGCACTCTATCCTTCCAGTGGCGACTGCCTCCTGCTCTTTTTTGTGTCCCTGGTTGCTGCAAGTGGGGCGCTCCCATGTACCAGATTGTTTTTCACACCACTTGCACAGAGCAGGAGAAAAGGTCTCTCCTGTCTCTTTGTGCACCATACTGAGAAATGGCGCCACTTAAAGGCCACTCGTCTTGTGGAGGGCTTGCGGGAGGCCAGGCCAACAAGACCTACTCTACCTCTTGCTGGAGGTTAAAAGGAACCAAAGCAACCCTTTCAGCAACCATGCTGTTAATGTCAGGGATCCCAAGTTGGGGTGTAGGAGGGAGCCCACCTCCTGAGACAGAAGGTCCAGTGCACAGCCCAGCGGGACTGCGAGTTCCGCCGCAAATTCGAGCAATAGTCAGAACCAGGGCTGCCTGGGCCATCTGGGGGAGATTAATATCAGTGATGCCCCCTCATGCTGGACTTTGAAGATCCTCACGACAGGCTCCCCATCAGAGGAGTGAGTCTTCTGAGGTCAGGACTCTCTCTGAGGGGCAGGGGTGTCTGGAAGGGCAGAAGAACTGCCACCAATCAAGGGACTCTGTTAGCTGGCGAGTTACTCTGACCCTGTCCCGTAGTCTGCCAGTGGCTTGGGTCCACTGAGAGCGTAAACAGCACTGAGCTGCCCAAATGTGAAGCAGGCTAGTGGAGTCACATGAACCGTGGAGGCCATATGGCCCCGCAGCTGGAGGAGGTGGTGGGCTGGGACCGATTGCCAACACTGCACTTGAGCTGTTAGCTCCTTGAGGCATTCTGCCCTCTCTCTGGGAAGAAAGGCCTTGGCCTGCGTAGTGTTCAGTTGAGCCCCTATCAATTGTAGGCTTTGGGCTGAGGTCAGATGAGACTTGGGATGGTTGATGACGAACCCCAGGTGCTGCAGTAAGAGGACAGTGCACCCTATGGCATGGTATGCCTCTATGGTAGTGCTGCCCCTAATAAGCCAGTGGTCCAGGTAGGGGAAGACGAAGGTCCCTTGCAGGCGTAGGTAGGCAGCGACCACTGCAAGGCATTTGGTGAACACCCTTGGTAAGAAGGCCATTCCAAAGGGCAGCACCTTGTATTGGTAGTGCCCTTCTCCCATCACGAACCTTAGGTATTGCCTGTGGGAGGGACGATTAGGATGTGTGTGTAAGCATTCTTAGGTCCAAGGAGCAAAACCAGTCTCCCTGGTGGAGGTAAGGGAGCAGTGTTCCAAGGGAGACCATCTTGAACTTCTCCCTAAACAGAAATTTGTTCACGTTTCGCAGGTCTAGGATGAGCCTGAGGCCTCCAGTCTTTTTTGGGACAAGAAAGTACCTGGAAAGAAGCCCTTGCCCCAAAGGTGCTTGGGAACTGGCTCTACTGCCTTGTTCTTGAGGAGACTTGCGAGCTCTATGAGGAGCAAGGTCTGGTGAAGGAGAGGCCTCAGTGGCTCTCCTGGGAAGAAGTCTGGAGGTGCCTTCTGTAGGTGGAGGAGGTAAGCCTCCCTGACCACCTGCAATACCTCAAGGTCTGTGGTGACTAAGGCCCACCTGTGGACGAAGAGTGCCAAGCATCCCTCTGTGGGCTGAAGGCGGCCTCCTGGGGGAGAGGGGGGCATGCTCTGAGAGTCAAAAGCTCCCCCCGGACCGGGCTGGAGCCGGAGTCTGGAGTTTAGGGGTTTTGGCCTTCTAGACCCTGAGCCCTTGTCTTTTGGGCTGGGTACCCTGCAGAGGCCCTGATTAACCTTGGTATTGTTGGGTATGAGAGAAGGCTCCCTTCTTTCTGGGGAAAAAAGGCATTTTCCCAGGTGGTTTTCTGCAGATCTTTTTGGAGAGCCTTTGTCGAGTCACAAACTCTTTTTCGATCTCGGCAGCCTTGTCAGACAGGATGGCCAAAAATATTCTCCCCGGTACAGGGGACATCGAGTAGTTTGTTCTGGACCTACTGTTCGAAGTTGGACGATTGCAACCAGACTTGGCGTTGGGCCCTTATGCTGGCAGCCGTGACTTGAGCCAACAACTCAAAGCCATCATAAGCCACTTGAGAGAGGAACTTTGAGCAGTCCTGTACCGCAGAGGACAAGGTCTTGAACCACTGGAGGGGTTCCCCTTCGAGGCCTGATGAGAACCCAGCAAGCTCCTTGGCTTGTGCCTTGAGGTACATGCCAATGTAGAGTTCATAGGCCTGGACTCTGCACCATAGCATTGAGCCCTGGAAATATTTGTGCCCAAGGGTGTCAAGGGCTCGAGCCTCCCTACCCGGGGAGACAAAGGAGTGGGTCTTCTGATTCTTTAGTTTGTGCATGGTCGACTCAACGACCATGGAGTTATGCATTAACTGTTTTTTGTGAAACCCTGGGCTCTTGCGCATCAAGCTGGTGGTTGACAATGGGCACCTATGCCGGTGTTTCCCACATCCAGAGGAGCAGTTGCTGGAAAATCTGTTGCACTGGTGAGGGTCTCCAGGAGAGGGGTCTCATACTGGAAGATTCAGTTTCTTGGTGCGTGAATCGTCCTCGGCCTGGACCGAGAGCGCCTTAGTCATATCCTGTACGAAGTCGTGGAAGGCCACATCCTCAGATCGAGACTGGCATCAAGGCACCAGTAAAGACTAGTCAGAGGGAACATCTAGGTGTCTCTGGGTGTCCGGGGTTGCCTTGTCCTCAGTCTCCCACTCAGAGTGGTGAAGAGGATTCAGAGGTCCTACGACTCCGTTGATCGAGGCCCATGTCCGGGGGCCAGCACCTGTCAAGGACCTGAGGTCTGAGTCACGGACACTAGCCGGTGAGGACCGGATACCCGAAGAACTGGACAGGGACCTTAACTGGCGCTGAGGGCTTACTCAAGGCCGGCAGCACTCGATGCTCAACTCAATAACTGGTGACCCTCTTGCAGTCGAGGGGCCAGTCGTCAGGGCGGCTAAGCTGGGCGAAATGGCCATCATCGCCTACTTCAAGGCCAGGATAGCAGTGATGTTCTGCTCCAAGGCCGCCACTCTGGTCTCCATGGCAGAAAGCTCCACAGCTATCAGCATGGGCAGCAACGGCTGTGGGCCTGGCGCTGACACTCCAGGGAGTTGTCCTCGATAACCACCACAGCCTCAAACACCTTTGGCTAGTCTCCACCTGCTGAAGGGTCCCTTTGGAAAGCTTGTCAGGGTGTCTCTCAGACTCCCCTGAGTCTCTCCAGTGCGATTTACCGGCTTTCTCCGGACTGACCTCCAGAATTTTCAAGGACTTCTTTTTCTTCTGCTCCTGCTCCAGTGTTCTCTTGGAGGATCAGCAGCCACGGGACAATGAGGACACGTAGAACGTCGCAGAATGTGCTTGACTTGGAGCTGGGCGCCGGGGACAGGGGCACCGTATCAACTTCGGTAACATCTTTTCCTACAATTCCAACCTCTTTTTGTTAGTTTTTGTCAACAAAAACTGGCAAAGGTCACAATTGGAACTGTCATGGTCCGGACACATGCCACACAGGCAGCAGTCGTGGGTGTCTGTGATGGATATGGTTTGACTGCAGTGGTCACATTTTTTGAACCCTCTGGGGGACATGGTGGGGTGCACCCAGACGGGGTCGACACCCACCGGGTGAAAAAGGGCATGAAGCACCAGTCGAGGGAATCTCGAGGGAAAAAAGTGAAAAAAGATTGGCCCGAGGATGGCGTCGAACACGCCGGCTCAGGGTGGGAAGAGGAACCAGTATGCTTACCGTAAAGTTAAATTTAATTAAAAAGTTTTAAAGAAATTTTTCAGGGTACACTGAATGTCCGTCCATTGGGCTACGCAGAAAAAAGGAGACTGAGCAAGATGGCACCCTTGGGCGGGGAGGTGACCCCGCATGCATGGTGGCATCTCCCAAAAGGCTTTCTTTGAAAGCTGGGGAGATGCTTCCACGTGGGCTCCTTCGGCGCCGACATCACCCATATGTGAGGACTCACTCCCTGCTTGTTCCTGGAGAATACTGGCTTCTTCGGTGCTGTACCAGTGTATATATTAATGATGCCATCACAAAGTGGCTCTGATTTGCCTCCACCTGCTGGCTGGTGGCACATAACAGACTCACCTGGACTGAACCGGCAGGGTAATAAGGAACATAAGAAGTGGTATACTAAGACAGATCAAAGGTCCATCTAACCTAGATCCCATTTTCAACAGTAAAGCATAGTTACTCACCTATAACAGGTGATCTCCAGGAACAGCAGGAATTTAGTCTTCACATATGGGTATCGTCGGTACTGACGGAGCCTGCGCGGGAACGCTCCCCAGCGTCCAATACGAAAGCTTTTGGGAGCATCCCACAACACCTGCGTGCTGCCTTCCCGCCTTTCCCAACTGTCACTCTCCAGTTGAGTTTAAAGCTGAGACAAAGAGAGAGGGAAAGAGAGAAAAAAAGAGATAGAGAGATACAACTCTTAGGGGAGGTGGGTGGGTTGTGAAGACTAAATTCCTGCTGTTCCCGGAGATCACCTGTTACAGGTGAGTAACTATGCTATCTCCAGGAACAAGCAGGAATGTAGTCTTCACATATAGGGACCCCTAGCTACAGATGCCAGGGAGAAACCCCAGAAGTTGTGTGCCCTTGTGAAAGGGCTCCACTTCCCCCCATGGATCTCTAGCATCCTACCAGGGATGGTGGGTAGGAGTTGATTAAGTATGGAACAGGTGTTGAAGAACAGCCAGACCAAAAATGGCATCCCGGCGGGAATCCTTGTCTAAGCAGTAATAGGCTGTGAAGGTATGTACCGAAGCCCAAGTAGCTGCTCGATAGATGTCGTCGATAGACACAGAATGAAGATGAGCCATAGAGGCTGCCATGGCCCTCACATTGTGAGCTGCGACATGGCCTTCAAGAGGAAGGTTCTTACTCTCAAAGGCAAAAGAAATACACTGTGCAATCCAGTTGGACAGTGTTCTTTCGGAGACTGGAAGTCCCAAATGACTAGGATCAAAAGCAACAAAGAGTTGAGAGGACTTTCTATGTTGCCAGGGCCCTTTTACAGTCCAAAGTATGAAGATTCCTTTCTGCATTTGAGGCATGAGGCCTTGGGAAAAATACAGGAAGGTAAACCGCTTGGTTTAAATGAAAAGGTGATACCACCTTTGGCATAAAGTGTGGATGAGTCCTAAGGACTACCTTATCATGATGGAACCTTGTATAAGGAGGATCAGCCACCAATGCTTGCAATTCACTAATGCGACATGCTGATGTGATTGCAATAAGAAAGATGACCTTCCAGGAAAGGAATTTAAATAGGTATTAGCTAACGGTTCAATAGGCGGCTTCATGAGCTGCCCAAGAACCAGATTTAAGTCCCATGCCACCGGTGGTGGCTTAATGGGAGGCTTAGTTAAAAGAAAGCCTCTCATAAATCTCACTATGAGAGGACGAGAGGAAATAGGTTGTCCATTTAGAGGCTTGAAAGAAGCTGCAATAGCACTCAAATGAACTCTCACTGAATTGGTCTTAGATACTCCAATAATGATTCCAGAGGTATCGAAAGAGGGTCAAGACCCTTCTGTGAGCACCATATGGTAAACCATTTCCACTTGAAAGCATAAGAGCGTCTTGTGGAAGGTTTCCTGGAAGCATAAAGCATATCCTTTACCTGCTGAGAAAGGTTAAGACCATGAAGTTCTAGGCTTTCAGCAACCAGGCCCTGAGATGCAGAGACTGGGGATTGGGATGCCACAGCATCCCGTCCTCCTGAGACAGGAGATGTGGAGCCGATCCTAACTCCAGAGACGGAGCTTAAGAGAGATGTAGGAGCAGAGGGTACCACACTTGCCGTGGCCAATGTGGAGCTATGAGAATCATATGATCTCTGTCTCTCTGAAGCTTGAAGAGAGTTTTGGAAATTAGGGGAATGGGTGGAAAGGCGTAAAGGAAGCCTTGACCCCAGTGAAGGAGGAAGGCATCCTTGGCCTGAACTCCCTGACACGGAATTCTGGAACAGAACCGGGGAAGTTTGGCATTCCACGGACTTGCAAAGAGGTCTATATCCGGGATTCCCCAAATTTGGAAAATTTTGGCCACCTGGTCTGCATGGAGAGACCATTCGTGTGGAAGCACAACTCGACTGAGTCTGTCTGCCCAAGAGTTCTGAATGCCTGGAAGATACACTGCAAGGAGATGAATCTGATGCTCTCTGGCGAGGGCCCATAGTTGCAAAGCTTCGCTGCAAAGCAACAGAGAGCCTGTTCCGCCCTGCTTGTTCACATAGAACATGGCTACTTGATTGTCCGTTTGAACTAGGACTGTCTTGTAGCTGAGCTGGGTGTGGATTACTCGAAAAGCAAGGAAGATTGCTCTGAGTTCCAGGAGATTGATATGTAGATAGGTCGCCTGTGGAGTCCAGGTACCCTGGGTAGAGAGGCCTTGCAGGTGGGCTCCCCAACCAACCTGTGAGGCATCTGTTGTTAAAGTGGCTTGGGGTGGAGGTTGCTGAAAAGGGGACCCCACCAAAAGGTTTTGGGGTGATTGCCACCATTGGAGGGACAAAATAAGGTGATCTGAGCTCGCTATTTTGTCTGACAGGCAACCTGACGCCTGAGTCCATTGACTGGATAAAGTCCACTGGGCTGCCCTCATATGGAGGCAAGCATAAGGAACCATATGCACGGTGGATGCTATGTGGCCTAGCAGTTGCAACATTTCCCCAGCAGTGAGGAGAGGTTTTAGCACTGCTTGGGAAGCTAACTGCACAATGCGAAGGCAGCGGGGCTGTGGAAAGTAGGCCCTTGTCTGTCTGGTATCCAGCAGAGCTCCTATAAACTCTAGGGACTGAGTGGGAACAAGGTTGGATTTTGGGAAGTTTATGACAAGTCCCAAATACTGAAGGCTGCGTATTGTGCGAGAGAGAGAAATCCTGACCTCTGGCTCTGAAGGGGCTCGAATGAGCCAATCGTCCAAGTAAGGGAAGACGAATATTCCTAGGGTGCGAAGAAATGCTGCCACCACAGCCATGCATTTTGTGAACACACCTGGTGCCAAGGCCAGGCCAAAAGGAAGAACCCTGTACTGGTAGTGCTTCCCTTGAAACAGAAAGCGAAGGAACTTTCGATGAGTTGGATGGATGAGAACATGAGTGTACGCATCCTTGAGATCTAGAATTTAGAAATTAGGAATTTAGAAAAAAATTAAAAACTCACTTATTCATATTACACTACAATACACCCTCAGAACAGAATACTCAAATAGATACAGGCTAACATTTATACATTATTATTACATACTCTATTTTCAAAATAAATATCACTAATACACTATTAACCATACCACACTCTCATTCACATGATGATTATAGATTTAAACTAACAATGTATATATGTTCTAATATGTTATATCTTTAATGTTACAACATTCCTTGTAAATTATAATTATCTGTTCTATGTAAACTGACTTGGTATATTACATACCAATTAACCTACTGTTCCATGTAAACCGCACTTGATACTAGGGAAAGAGCGGTATATAAATAACTGTTAAAATAAATAAATAAAATAAATAAAATAGAGAACACAGCCAATCCTGACTCTGAAGGTATGGCAGCAGAGTTCTTAAGAGAAACCATTTTGAACTTCTCTTTCAACAAGAATTTGTTCAATTCTCTGAGGTCCAAAATAGGTCTGTGTCCTCCTGTTTTCTTTGGGATAAGGAAATAGGGGGAGTAGAACCCTGTACCCTGTTGGAGAATGGGTACCTCTTCTATTGCCCCTTGGGCAAGAAGCAAAGTGACTTCTTGACCTAACTGGGCATTGAGAGGGGTCTGAGAATTGCACTGTCTTACCATTGTAGGAGGGGGCATGCTGAAGAAATGAACCTTGTACCCCTCTCTTACAATGGACAGAGTCCAACTTTCTGCTGTTATCTGCTCCCATCTGGGGGCAAAATGACATAACCTTCCTGGAATGGTGGAAGGCTCTGGGCCGTTCAGGGCCAGGAAGACAAAGTTCTCTAGATAGGAGTCAAAGCCCCTGTGGAGGCTGAGTCTTCTGAGCAGGTTGAGGCTTAGCAGTTTTTGTTTTTCTTTGCCTAGGTTGTTGTTGCTGTCCCTTTTGGGCAGACTGACCTAAACATTGTCCCTGCTGGGTATAGGAGGGGTAAAACTCTGTCTTCTTACTGAAGAAAAGTTTCTTGAAGGATTTTTTCCTTGCAGGATCAGCTGTAGATTTAGACAATCTATCCAAGGGATATTGTCAGCATCTATCTCATTAGCCTTTTCCTGCCAATTCTTGCCAAAGATATTCTCTCCTGTGCAAGGAATATTCCCCAGTTTATCCTGTACCCAAAGTTCAAAATCAGATGCCTGGAGCCAGGCAATCCTATGTGCATCTATGGCAATAGCAGATGTTCTGCTTATGCACTCAAAACAGTCAAAGGCTGCACGATTTACAAACTTAGAAACATCCTGAGCATGTTTGACAAGTGCAAGGTAATCCTGCCTTTTATCGTCAGGAAGGAGAGGACTCATAAGCTCTAAATCTCCAGTGAACTCCTTAAGGAACATTCCCATATATAATATACAGGAACTGATCCTGGCAGAAAGCATGGAAGCCTGGAAGGTTCGACGTCCAAAGGCGTCAAGAGTCCTACACTCACGTCCTGGAGGATTAGATGCATGTCTTTTTGCACTCTTGATCCTTCTCATAGCTGATTCCACCACCATGGAATGGTGTGGTAGCTGAGATTTTTGAAATCCAGGATAAGGAGGAACTCGATACATGGTGTTGAGCCTTCGAGAGTGAGGAGAAGTGGTTAGAGGTGTTTCCCACATCCTTAACATGAGATCATGCAAGATCTCATGAATAGGTAAGGTAGCAGCCTCCTTGGGAGCTTTAGGGTATTGCAGGATTTCCAATTCCCTTGCCCTAGGCTCTTTTTCAGGAGCCACTTTGATGGAAAGACCTCGAGCCACATCTCTGATGAAGTCCTGAAAGGACATATCCTCTAGAGGAGACGTCCTACATTGAGGAGAAGAAGAATCCTCGGGAAGAAGTACTCTGGTATCAGTAGAACTTTCAGAGTCTTCAGACTCATCCGAGGATTCAAAGTATCTCTGATCCGGGTGATCGTGTAAGGCACGATACCGGTACCGATCGAAGTTGGCATCGGAGGCGTCCGGTACCGACTTGTCGATATCGGATGGATAAGCCTTACTCGGTCCCGGTAGAATACCTGCCGATGTCGATGCAGTCGGTACCGATGTCGGTGCCGGTATCGGTTGAATAGTCTGAAGCGGCTTCAAGGGCATCGAGGCCGTGAGAAGAGCCGCCAGATTGCGTTCAATAGCCAAGAATCTCTGGTCTATTGACGCTGCCGATGCTTGGGTATCGGTACCGGATGAAGCAGCCTGTACCCCAGATGAAGCAGCCGGTACCCCAGAGTATGGCACCAGCAGTTCTGCCGAGGTTGAAACCTCGAGTACATCCTGGAGCCCCGTTAGTGCTTTGGAAGCCGAAGCCTACCGCCGGGGCAACTTTGCCGGTACAAGTCCTTCAAGGGCAACACCAGAGGCATCTCGATGCTTGGAAGGAGATCTACCCTTTGAGGACCGGCCAGATTTATGTTAAGTTACCTGAGATCCATGGGAGGAAGACGAAGCCCTGGAAGACGTCGATGCCACAGACGCTGCATCGGAATGAAAAAGGGTGCTAAGTTTAGCAGCTTGGTTTTGCCGGTCCCTCTTCGACATCATCCCACAGTCAACACACTCCGAAATAGAGTGGTCAGGACCTAAACATTTGAGGCACCACTCATGGGTGTCGGTGATGGAGATGGTACCGCCACATTTGGAACACTTTTTAAAACCCGAAGCGGGTTTTTCCATTTTAGAGGAAAGGTTGGGCCTAGTACCCAAAATGGCGCATGGCACCTGAAAGAGAAAAAAAGCTGGAAAAGACTCCAGAAGGGTTTTTTTTGTTTTTTTTAAGAAAAAGGAAAGAACCACCGGCGGTACCGGTGTAGTGTCGCAGGAAGGCAGACGCGACGACAAAAAAGAAGAATAAACAGGAATATTTTCTGCGGTGACAGGATGTGTGACCTGTCGGCTCCGCGGAAAACGAATAACTGGAGAGGGACAGCTGAGAAAGGCAGCACGCAGGCGCTGTGGGATGCTCCCAAAAGCTTTCCTATTAGACGCTGGGGAGCGTTGCCGCGCAGGCTCTGTCAGTACCGACGATACCCATATGTGAAGACTACATTCCTGCTTGTTCCTGGAGATAAGGCAATAATGTCAAAACAATGAGAAAGGTTTAAGGAAAATATAGATTATCTTGATAAAGGACAGGCAGTTTGTGAGTGAAGCCCAGAGAGAGTAAAGTGGCACAGACTGAAGGGATGTCATAAAGCTAAGTAAAAGAATCACTGCGCCCACAATGGAACCTTCACCAAAAGAAATTATATTAGTCTATTTCTTCCTATATAAGTAATTAACCAAGCAATGGCAAACATGTAGAAAAGAAAGTTGCTTTGCTCTTCAAAAGTATCCAAACACTTTTGATAAGGTTTGTATTAAATAACTGTATCAACAACTGTATATTTCATAATATTTCAAAGATTCAAAAATGTAAATGATTTACACACTATAAATAAAAGTAACATCTCAATTAAATACACTAACCTTGGTTGACAACGTTCGCATAGGTATGTGTCAGGAATATGTTGTCTGTCAATCCCCATACAATCAATATGCTGCCACACACTTTATAAAAAGATAATATGCATAGATTAGGGAAATATATTAAACTAAAACACTGTAAATTAAATATTCAAACCATTATTTTAACTTCTGCTTCACAGATACATACACAGGCAACTAGACACTAGTGAAAGATTATCAAAGCTGGGTTGTACAGAGATGACTTATTAAAAGACTACCCAAGAAATCAAACATTAGACATCCAAAACCATATTACTAATCAAATCTAGGACAAGACCGATAGCAAGCGCAGAATTAATGTATATGACAGAATTCTCCCAATCACAATGTATATCCTTCTAATTCCTGGCCGGTACAGCCACCCTTACCATGTATAGCAACCGGTGCTGATCGCTGGAAGCAGCGGGATACAAATGTACACTAAATAAATAAATATAGACAGACTGGATTTGATTCCAAGGCCAGGTTCTGTTCCCCAAGCCAAAAGAAGCTATGGAGGAAGCATTCTCCATCCCTGGGAAAGAAGACTTGGTTTGTCACTTAACTAATACCAGGAGCTGGACTTAGGGCCCATAATAGCTAGGTATTGAAGGGAGCTACAATTTGCTTTTAAATATCATTTGTCATAATTGCTTCCTTCCAGGCATAAATATATCACAATAAAACAGTGCAAGAAAGCACAGTTACTTACCTGTAACAGGTGATCTCTGGGAACAGCAGGAATAAGTCTTCACATATGGGTACGTCGGTACCGACGGAGCCTGCGCGGGAACGCACCCCAGCGTCCAATCAGAAAGCTTTTGGGAGCATCCCACAGCGCCTGCGTGCTGCCTTCCCGCCTTTCCAACTGTCTCTCCTCAGTTGAGTTTTATAGCTGAGACAAAGAGGGAGAGAGAGGGAAAGGAAGAGAGATAGAGGGAGAGAGAGACAACTCCTAGGGGAGGTGGGTGGGTTGTGAAGACTTATTCCTGCTGTTCCCAGAGATCACCTGTTACAGGTAAGTAACTGTGCTATCTCCAGGAACAAGCAGGAATGAGTCTTCACATATGGGGATTCCCTAGCTTTTGATGCCAGGGAGAGAGCCCATAAGTTGTGTGTCCCTGGGACAGGGCTGCACTTCCCCACCTGGATCTCTGGCATCCCCTGAGGGATGGTGGGTAGGAGTTGATTAAGTATGGAAAAGGTGTTTGAGAACAGCCAGACCAAACAAGGCATCCCTGCGGGAGTCCTTGTCCAAACAGTAATGGGCTGTGAAGGTGTGAACCGAGGCCCAAGAGGCTACTCGACAGATGTCGTCGATAGACACAGAGTTCAGGTGAGCCATTGAGGCTGCCATGGCTCTCACATTGTGAGCTGTGACATGGCCCTCCAGAGAAATGTTCTTGCTCTGATAGGCGAAAGAAATACATTGGGCAATCCAGTTGGAAAGTGTTCTTTTGGAGACTGGTTGTCCCAAACGAGAAGGATCAAAAGCAACAAAGAGTTGAGAAAACGTTCTATGTTGTTGTGTCCTCTGTAAGTAAAAAGCTAGAGCTCTTTTACAGTCCAGGGTATGAAGATTCCTCTCTGCAGGTGATGCATGAGGCCCTGGAAAAAAGACAGGTAGGTAGACCTCTTGGTTGAGGTGAAAAGGCGAGACCACCTTAGGCATAAAGTGTGGATTAGTCCTAAGGACCACCTTGTCATGATGGAACCTTGTATAACGTGGATTAGCTACTAGTGCTTGCAATTCACTGATGCGGCATGCTGATGTGATTGCAATGAGAAAGATAACCTTCCAAGAAAGATATTTCAAGGAGGTAGTAGCTAAAGGTTCAAAAGGCGGCTTCATAAGCTGACCAAGAACCAAATTTAAGTCCCATGCCACTGGAGGTGGTCTAATGGGAGGCTTTGTTAAAAGGAGGCCTCTCATGAACCTTGCCACAAGGGGATGAGAGGAAGCACTCAGATGGCCTCTTACTGAATTTGTCTTAAGGCCTGCATTAGACAGATGAAGGAGATACTCCAGCAACGATTCCAGAGGTATTGAACGGGGGTTAAGACCCTTTCCAGAACACCAGATAGTAAACCTTTTCCACTTGAAGGCTTAAGAACGTCTAGTGGAAGGTTTTCTGGAAGCATAAAGAACATCTTTCACTTGTTGAGAAAGAGGAAGATCCTGGAGATCTAGGCTTTCAGCAACCAAGTCCTGAGATGCAGAGACTGGGGATTGGGGTGCCACAACTTTCCGTCCTCCTGAGAGAGGAGGTCTGGAGCAGACCCTAACTCTAGGGAGGGAGTTTGAGAGAGATGTAGAAGCAGAGGGTACCACACTTAGCATGGCCAATGTGGAGCTATAAGAATCATGCGGCCTCTGTCTCTCTGAAGCTTGAACAGGGTTTTGGGAATTAGGGGAATGGGTGGAAAGGCATACAGGAAGTTTTGACCCCAATGGAGGAGGAAAGCATCCCTTACCTGAGCCCCCTGAGCCGGAGTTCTGGAACAGAACCGGGGAAGTTTGGCATTCCACGGACTTGAAAAGAGGTCTATGTCCGGGGTTCCCCAAATTTGAAAAATCTTGGATACCTGGTCCATATGTAGGGACCACTCGTGTGGAAGCAGAACTCGACTGAGTCTGTCTGCCCAAGAGTTTTGAGCACCTGGAAGATAGACTGCCAGAAGATGAATGTGATGCTCTCTGGCGAGGGCCCACAGTCGCAGAGCTTCGTTGCAAAGCAACAGAGAGCCAGTTCCTCCCTGCTTGTTTATATAGAACATGGCTACCTGATTGTCCATGTGGACAAGGACTGTCTTGTGGCTGAGCAGGGTGTGGAAAACTCGCAGAGCAAGGAAGATTGCTCTGAGTTCTAAGAGATTGATATGTAGACAAGTCTCCTGTGGGGACCAGATGCCCTGGGTGGAGAGGTCCTGAAGATGAGCTCCCCAGCCCATTGGAGAAGCATCTGTTGTAAGAGTTGCCTGGGGTAGAGGCTGTTGAAAAGGACACCCCAGCAAGAGGTTCTGAGGGGACTTCCACCACTGGAGGGACAAAATGAGGCGACTTGTGTTTGCTATTTTGTCTGACAGGCAGCCTAATGCCTGGGTCCATTGGGTGGATAAAGTCCACTGAGCTGCTCTCATGTGAAGGCGAGCATATGGTACCACATGAACGGTGGATGCCATGTGGCCTAGCAACTGTAACATTTCTCGAGCAGTTAGAAGGGGTTTTGACTCTGTTTGAGAAGCTAACTGCATCAAGCGAAGGCAACGGGCCTGGGGAAGATAGGCCCTTGCCTTTGTGGTATCCAGTAGCGCCCCTATAAACTCCAGGGACTGAGTAGGGATCAAATTGGATTTTGGGATGTTTATTACCAGCCCTAAATATTGAAGGATACGCATTGTGCAGGTTAGAGCAGTCTTGGCCTCTGATTGAGTGGGAGCTCGAATGAGCCAGTCGTCCAGATAAGGGAAGACAAATATTCCCAGGGTGCGCAGAAAAGTAGCAACCACTGCCATGCATTTCGTGAACACCCTTGGTGCAGAGGCCAGGCCAAAGGGGAGCACTCTGTATTGATAGTGCTTCTCCTGGAAAAGGAACCGAAGGAACCTTCTGTGAGTTGGATGGATGAGAACATGAGTGTACGCATCCTTGAGATCTAGAGAACAAAGCCAATCCTGACTCTGAAGGTATGGCAGCAGAGTTCCCAGAGAAACCATCTTGAATTTCTTTTTGACTAGGAATCTGTTCAACTCTCTGAGATCTAAAATGGGTCTGAAGCCCCCTGTTTTCTTTGGGATAAGAAAATAGGGGGAGTAGAACCCTGTGCCCTGTTGTTGAGAAGGCACTTCTTCTATTGCCCCCTGGGCTAGAAGAGTGGCAACCTCCTGCTCTAACAGGCTGAGGAGGGAGGTTGGAGAATTGAACTGGTGCACTCTTGTGAGAGGGGGCAAGCTGGAAAAATGAAGTTTGTACCCCTCTCTTATGATGGAGAGTGTCCAATGCTCTGCTGTGATTTGCCCCCATCTGGGAGCAAAGTGACATAGCCTTCCTGGAATGGTGGAAGGCTCTGGTCCTTCTAGAGCCAGGAAGGCTAAGTTTTCTAGCAGAGAGTCAAAGGCCCTGAGGGGGCTGAAATTGCTGGGCTGGAGCAGGCCTCGCAGCCTTTGCCTTGGTCTGTTTGGAGGATTGCTGACGTTTGGAAGGAAACTGAGCTGCAGAAGATGCTCTCTGACTATAAGCAGGATAGGATCTTCCCTTTTTAGAAAAAGGTGTTTTCTTGAACAACCTTTTCTTAGCAGGAGCAGCAGTAGATTTTGATAGTCTATCCAAAGCAGAATTTTCAGCATCCATTTGATTGGCTTTTGCTTGCCAATCTTTACCAAACAGATTCTCTCCTGTACAAGGGATATTTCCCAATTCATCTTGGACCCAGGTCTCCAAATCAGATGCTTGAAGCCAAGCAATCCTACGTGCACCTATAGCTATAGCTGAGGCTCTGCTTATGCATTCAAAGGAGTCGAAAGCTGCACAGTTAGAGAATTTGGAGATATCCTGGGCATGTTTGAACCCAGAGAGAAATTCTTGCCTTTTACTGTCAGACATAAAAGGACTTAAAGTCTGCAAATGGTCAGTGACTTCTTTTAAGAACATTCCCATGTAGAGACTATAAGAATTAATTCTCGCAGCAAGCATGGAAGCTTGGAAGACTCTTCTACCAAAAGCATCCAGGGTTCTACATTCACGTCCCAGAGGATTAGAGGCATGTCTCTTGGCACTTCTAATCTTTCTCATTGCAGACTCAACCACAATAGAGTGGTGAGGAAGCGGAGTTTTATGGAAACCAGGACAAGGAGGGACACGATACATGGTGTCCAACCTGCAAGAATGAGGAGAGGTGGTTAGAGGTGTTTACCAAATCCTTAACAAGAGATCATACAGAATCTCATGAATAGGCAAGGTAGCTCCCTCTTTAGGAGTTTTAGGATATTGTAGAATATCTAACTCCTTAGCTCTAGGCTCTGACTCTGGGGCTACTGTAATAGAGAGGCCCCGAGACACCTCCCTGATAAAGTTTTGAAAAGACAAGTCCTCTGGAGGAGACATCCTTCGTTTAGGAGAGGACTCCTCCTGTGGAAGAAGCATCGCTGCATCGACAGACTCTTCAGAATCCTCAGAGTCATCAAAGGAATCGAAGTATTGTCTGTCGGGATGCTCTTGCAAAGCCCGATACCCGTACCGACTGGGATCGGTATCGGGAATCACCGGTACCGGGGTATCGGTACCGGAGGGCTGCAGAGGGCAGAGTACTGGCATAGCTGACACCGATGCCGATGTCACTGGTACCGGAATCGGTGCCGATGGCGATACCAGAGCCGGTACCGGCAGAGTAGTCTGTTGCGGTACCACGGGGTGTTGATGCCACAAGGAAAGCTGCCAGACTGCATTCCATGGACAGAATCCTCTGATCCATCGACGCCGCCAATGCCTGGAAGTCGGTACCGGTGGAAGCCACCGGTACCCCAGAGCATGGCACCAGGAGATCTGATGAGGCCACGCCATCTAGATCATCCTGGAACCCCGATGATGATGCTTTAGAAGCCGAAGCCTTCCGCCGGGGTAATTTTGCCGGTGCAGAATCCTCAAGGGCAAGGCTAGGGCCATCTCGATGCTTAGAAGGAGATTTGCCCTTCGAGGACCGGATGGATTTATGTTTAGTTACCTGAGATCCATGTGAGGAAGAAGCAGCCCTGGAAGACATCGATGCCACCGAAGTTGCATCAGAGGGAAACAGGGTACTGAGCTTGGCAGCTCGGTTCTGTCGAACTCTCTTAGACATCATGGAACAGGACACACAATCTTTAATGGAATGGTCAGGGCCTAAACACTTTAGACACCAGTCATGGGTGTCGGTGACGGAGATAGTATCGCCACATTTTGTGCACTTCTTAAATCCTGAGGCAGGCTTTTCCATATTTAAGGAAAAGGGTTTTGGGCCTAAGGCCCAAAACTGAAGTACACCTGAAGAAAAATAAATGGAAAAAAGGTCTTTTTTTTTTTTTTTTTTTTAAAGAAAAGAATAAGAACCGGCGGTACCTGTATAGCGTCGAGGAAGGCAGACGCGACAGAAAAGAAATAAAGAAAAAATAAGGAAATTCTTCTCGGTGACAGGAACACGACCTGATGGCTCCGCGGAAAAAGAACTGAGGAGAGACAGTTGGAAAGGCGGGAAGGCAGCACGAAGGCGCTGTGGGATGCTCCCAAAAGCTTCCTGATTGGATGCTGGGGAGCGTTCCCGCGCAGGCTCCGTCAGTACCGACGTACCCATATGTGAAGACTCATTCTTGCTTGTTCCTGGAGATATGCTACATGATTGGCAGATTAGAAACAAATCTAGCAGGCCAGCACAGATTAAATTTCCAGCTCAGACCTTCTGCTCCCCAAGTCAGATAGAACTGGGAATGCTGCAGTATTCAAAATCTGCTGGGGGGAGGGCGGCACCCATTCTGGAGGGTCTGAGATAACCCTCCAGGGAGTCAGTCACATAATAGCTATAACTAATATCCAGATTTAGGGTTCTATGACCTCTGGCCAGAACTGATGCTCCAATGACTGGACTAGAGTTAAGTAAGCTGCAAATGGATATAAAATAGTGGAAAACGATCCCTGGGTTCATGGTGGCAGATCCTAGCCCTGGTTATAACAGAGCTAGAAGAACAAATAAGCAGGAAAAAATGGTTAACATTTTAATTAATAGATGTCTGGACTGGTAAAGCAGAACTCCAGGAAAGAACAAATGGGTTGTGTTCCTCTTCTAGCAGATGTGGAGACAAAAGAAAATTCCAGAAGTTTCTTATGACCTCATCCTGCTATCATAGCTGATGCAGCTAGGAGCACACTTCAGTAGCGGTACCCAAGCTATGCTCAAGAATCCCTGACCACACACAACCTCAATTAGAGTACCAAAGAAGAAAAAGAAATATGCATAGAACAGTATTTGGACAGAAGGTCTATCAAGAAGGTTATAAACCCTCAAGGCCAAACTGCAGAGCATCATAGCAGATCACAAGGGTGGGTTCTGGACTGGTTTAGCTGGACTCCAGGAATGGACATTATCTGATAAGTAAAATGTGACCTTCCATAAACTTCTGCTAGACCAGCCCAGATAAGTGCAATGTATTAAACTTAGGACTCTACTGAGTGGGAAGACATGGCAGTCTTCAAAATCTCTGCACCGAAGACCATGTCTGCCCAAGTGTGGACTTTCAAGCAGAAATACTTGATAAAAGTAGGAAGTGATGATCACATTGCCACCCAAATATCTAGGGGAGTGAGAGAGCTACACTCCACCCATAAGGATGCATGCGCTTGAGTGTAGTGTTCACACAAACCCTCCAGAACCTGCCAGTTCCTCGACAGATAAGGCAGTGGCCCAGGGTAGACTTCATGGCCGCATCAATCTTACGTGGGCCTGCAGAAAAGAAAAAAAAAGTTGGTTCGACTTTTGGAAAGAGTTAGTGACCTTAAGATACCGAAGTACTCTCTTGATATCTATCAGGCAACGGTCCTTATTTATTTATTTATTCATTCAATCAATCTTATATACCGTATTTCCAAGGATCAACGTGGTTTTACAAAGAACGGTTACTTTGTAAGGGAAGGTAAGTATACCACATAATTGACATAAAAAAACACATTACAATAAGCAAAAAAGGAACAAAAGGGCTAAATATACATGGCCTCTTCCAAAAAGGATAGATAGGGATCTTGGCATGACAAAGCCTGAAACTCAGAGATACATCTCGCTGAGCTGACCGCAACCAAAAAAGGCAGTTTTGAGGAATAATATTTAAGCATAGCCCCCCTCAAGGGATAAAAGGTTCAGACATTAAGACCTGAAGAACTAAACCAAGCTGAGATACCATGAAGGAACAACTGACCACAGGGGCAGACACAAGTATTTAACTTCCTAAAAGAAAAAAGGCCACATATGTAAGAGGAGACAGAGAATTCACCATTAGACGGCTAAAGTATGACAAAGCTGCCATCTGAACCATAAAAGAACTAAGGATGAGGCAGGTAAAGCATAGTTACTCACCTGTAACAGGTGATCTCCGGGAACAACAGGAATTTAGTCCTCACATATGGGTATCGTCGGTACCGACGAAGCCTGCATGGGAACGCACCCCAGCATCCAATTAGAAAGCTTTTGGGAGCATCCCACAGCGCCTGCATGCTGCCTTCCCCAACTGCCTCTCTCCAGTTGAGTTTTAAAGCTGAGACAAAGAGAGAGAGAGAGGAAAAGGAAAGAGATAGATAGAGAGATACAACTCCTAGGGAAGGTGGGTGGGTTGTGAGGACTAAATTCCTGCTGTTCCCGGAGATCACCTGTTACAGGTGAGTAACTATGCTATCTCCAGGAACAAGTAGGAATGAAGTTATCACATATGGGGACTCCCTAGCTTTAGGTGCCATGGAGAGACCCCAGATGTTGTGTGTCACTGAAGAGGGCTCCACTTCCCCCCATGGATCTCTGGCATCCTAACAGGGATGGCGGGTAGGAGTTGATTAGGTATGGAACAGGTGTTGGAGAACAGCCTGACCAAACAAGGCATCCCGGCGGGAGTCCTTGTGCAAGCAGTAATGGGCTGTGAAGGTATGAACCGAGGCCCAAGTGGCTGCTCGACAGAAGTCGTCGATAGAGACAGAGTGCAGATGAGCCATTGAGGCTGCCATGGCTCTCACATTGTGAGCTGTGACATGGCCCTCCAGAGAAATGTTCTTACTCTGAAAGGCGAAGGAAATACACTCAGCAATCCAGTTAGACAGTGTTCTCTTGGAGACTGGAAATCCCAAATGACCAGGATCTAAAGCAACATTCTATGTTGCTGTGTTCTTTGTAAGTAAAAAGCTAAAGCTCTTTTACAGTCCGAGGTATGAAGATTCCTCTCTGCATTTGATGCATGGGGCCTTGGAAAAAACACAGGTAGGTAGACTCCTTGGTTCAGATGAAAAGGCGAGACCACCTTTGGCATAAAGTGTGGATGAGTCCTAAGGACTACCTTGTCATGATGGAACCTTGTATAAGGTGGATCAGCTACTATCGCTTGCAACTCACTAATGCGGCGTGCTGATGTGATTGTAATGAGAAAGATAACCTTCCAATAAAGGAATTTCAAGGAGTTAGTAGCTAAAGGTTCGAAAGGTGGCTACATGAGCTGCCCAAGAACCAGGTTTAAGTCCCATGCCACCGGCGGTGGCCTAATGGGAGGCTTAGTTAGAAGAAAGACTCTCATAAATCTTGCTATAAGAGGATGAGAGGAAATAGACTGTCCATTTAGAGGCTTAAAGGAAGCTGCAATAGCACTCAAATGGACTCTTACTGAATTAGTCTTAAGACCTGCATTGCATAAATGAAGGAGATACTCCAGCAATGATTCCAGGGGTATCGCAAGGGGGTTAAGACCCTTTTGCGAACAACATATGGTAAACCTTTTCCACTTGAAAGCATAAGAGCGTCTTGTGGAAGGTTTCCTGGAAGCAAAAAGAATATCTTTTACTTGCTGAGGGATATTAAGATCATGGAGATCTAGTCCTTCAGCAACCAAGCCCTGAGACGCAGAGACTGGGGATTGGGATGCCATAACATTCCGTCCTCCCGAGATAGGAGATCTGGAGCAGACCCTAACTCCAGGGAGGGAGCTTGAGAGAGATGTAGAAGCAGAGGGTACTACACTTGCCGTGGCCAAAGTGGAGCTATGAGAATCATATGGCCTCTGTCTCTCTGAAACTTGAACAGGGTTTTGGAAATTAGGGGAATAGATTAAAAGGCATACAGGAAGTCTTGACCCCAGTAAAGGAGGAAAGCATCCCTGACCTGAGCCCCCTGAGCCGGAATTCTGGAACAGGCCCGGGGATGTTTGGCATTCCACAGACTTGCAAAGAGGTCTATGTCCGGGGTTCCCCAAAGATGAAAAATTCTGGCCACCTGGTCTGCATGCAGAGACCACTCGTGTGGAAGCAGAACTCAACTGAGTCTGTCCACCCAAGAGTTTTGAATGGCTAGAAGATACACTGCCAGAAGATGAATCTGATGCTCTCTGGCGAGGGCCCATAATCGCAAAGCTTTGTTGCAAAGCGACAGAGAGCCTGTTCCCCCCTGCTTGTTCACATAGAACATGGCTACTTGATTGTCCGTATGAATGAGGATTGTCTTGTAGCTGAGCAGGGTGTGCAACACTCACAGAGCAAGGAAGATTGCTCTGAGCTCCAAGAGATTGATATGTAGATGACTCTCCTGTGGAGACCAGGTGCCCTGGGTGGAGAGGTCTTGCAGATGAGCTCCCCAACCCATTGAAGAAGCATCTGTTGTGAGAGTTGCTTGGTGTAAGGGTTGTTGAAAATGGGACCCCAGCAACAGGCTTTGAGTGGACTTCCACCACTGGAGGGACAAAATAAGGCGACTTGTGTTTGCTATTTTGTCTGACAGGCATCCTGACGCCTGGGTCCATTAAGTGGATAAAGTCCACTGGGCTGCCCTCAAATGGAGGCGAGCATAGGGAACCACATGTACAGTAGATGCCATGTGGCCTAGTAGTTGTAACATTTCTCGAGCAGTGAGATGAGGCTTTAGCACTGCTTGATAAGCTAACTGCACCATGCGAAGGCAGCGGGCCTGAGGGAGATAGGTCCTTGCCTTTCTGGTATCCAGCACAGCTCCTATGAACTCTAAAGACTGAGTGGGAGTTAGACTGGATTTTGGGATGTTTATTACAAGACCCAAATACTGAAGGATACGCATTCTGCAGGACAGAGAAGTCCTGGCCTCTGACTCTGTTGGGGCTCGAATGAGCCACTCGTCTAAGTAGGGGAAGACAAATATCAGAATATAGAAAGACTAGGGGACATGCAATGAAGTTACAGGGTAAACTATTTAAGACTAATAAAAGAAAATATTTTTTCATTCAACGTGTAATCAAACTCTGGAATCTGTTACCGGAGGATGTAGTAAAGGCTGTTAGTGTAGCTGCGTTTAAAAAAGGTTTGGACAAGTTCCTGGAGGAAAGGTCCATAAACCATTATTAAGAAGGGACCCAGGATATCAATGCTTGAACCAATACAAGCATTGTGGAACCTGTGTCCCTTGGGGAAACTGCTAGGTACATATGACCTAGATTGGCCACTGTTGGAAACAGAATACTGGGCTTGATGGACCTTGGTTTGACCCAGTATGGCATATCTTATGTTCTTATCCCTAGAGTGCGGAGAAATGCTGCTACGACAGCCATGCATTTCATGAACACCCTTGGTGCTGAGGCCAGGCCAAAAGGAAGCACCCTGTATTGGTAGTGTTTTCCTTGAAAAAGGAACTGAAGGAACCTTCTGTGGGTTAGATGGCTGAGGACATGGGTGTACGCATCCTTGAGATCTAGAGAACAAAGCCAATCCTGACTCTGAAGGTATGGCAACAGAGACCTGAGAGAAATCATTTTGAATTTCTCTTTGACATTGTTCAATTCTCTGAGGTCTAAGATAGGTCTGTATCCCCCTGTTTTCTTTGGAATAAGGAAATAAGGGGAGTAGAACCCTGTACCCTGCTGATGAATGGGTACTTCTTCTTTTGCCCCTTGGGCAAGAAGAATAGCGACCTCCTGCCTTAACAGGTTGATGAGAGAGGTCGGAGAATTGAACTGCCTTATTATTGTGTGAGGGGGCATGCTTGAAAAATGAAGCTTGTACCCCTCCTTTATGATGGAGAGTGTCCAATGCTCTGCTGTTATCTGCCCCCATCTGGGGGCAAAGTGACATAACCTTCCTGGAATGGTGGAAGGCTCTGGTCCCCCGAGAGCCAGGAAGGCTAAGTTCTCTAGCTGAAAGTCAAAGGCCTTATGGAGGCTGAGACTGCTGTGACGGCTGAGGCTTAGCAGTCTTTGCTTTCTTCTGTTTGGGTGGTTGCTGACCCTTCTTGACAAACTGACCTGCCGAACGTGCCTGCTGAGCATAGGCAGGATAATATCTTTTCTTCTTAGAAAAGAATGGTTTCTTGAAAGATTTCTTTCTAGCAGGATCAGCTGTGGACTTGGATAATCTATCCAAGGTGGAATTTTCAGCATCCATCTCATTAGCTTTTTCCTGCCAATCTCTACCAAACAGGTTCTCACCAGTACAAGGGATGTTTCCCAATTTGTCTTGTACCCAGAGCTCCAGATCAGATGCCTGGAGCCAAGCAATTCTTCGTGCACCTATGGCAATAGCAGAGGTCCTGCTTATGCACTCAAAGCAGTCAAAAGCTGCACGGTTGGCAAATTTAGAAACATCTTGGGCATGTTTGACCAAAGTGAGAAAATCCTGTCTTCTATCCTCAGGAAGAATAGGACTTAAAGCTTCTAAATCATCTGTGACCTCCTTCAGGAACATTCCCATGTAGAGACTATAGGAACTGATCCTGGCAGAAAGCATGGAAGCTTGGAAGTCGCGACGTCCAAAAGCATCCAGGGTTCTGCACTCACGTCCTGGAGGATTAGAGGCATGCCTCTCTGCACTCTTGATCCTTCTCATAGCTGATTCCACTACAATAGAGTGGTGAGGAAGCTGAGTCTTTTGGAAACCAGGACAAAGAGGGACTCGATACATAGTATCCAGTCTGCGAGAATGAGGAGAGGTGGTAAGAGGTGTCTCCCACATCCTTAACATGAGATCATATAAAATCTCATGAATGGGCAAGGTCGCTGCCTCCTTAGGAGTTTTGGGATATTGTAGAATTTCCAACTCCTTGGCCCTTGGCTCTGTTTCAGGGGCCTGTAGGGCTGGTACCCCTGCAATTCTACATGCAAATCTCCGGCCTGCTCAGCAACTCAGGCCTGAACCAAACTGCACAGACAAGATGGATTCTTCACTTCACTTTTGCTGTGTTCAGCTACAAACGGCCTTCAAGCAACTGCTGGGGCAGCGTTTCTAAGTGTGCATACAGAAGCTATTGTCCGTGGCTGGCCTTGGACACTAGTACATGCCCAGAAGTTACATACTGTTGCCTCTGCCTGACTTTTCACTATAGCTCCTTTGTTTGCAAGAAGCTGCTCATCATCTACCTCCTGATTCGCTGAGAACACCTCAGACTGCCTAGTGCCCACCAATCATCGGACCTATGACGGAGGATTCTCACACAGAATAATGCATTCTGCGCTGGAAACTTTAGTTGTTAGTTAGTAGTGAGAGAGAGAGTTGGGGGCTTTTCCCACCTGTTCATACAGACTCCTGCACCGGTTCCTCTCTGCTGTGCACTACGTACCTGATTCCTGCGCCCTGAGCCTTCCGCCAGACGGCCCCTACGTGTGGGCTAGGCCGTCCTCCACAGGTCTGAGATAAGACTTTCACAGATACCTCCGGTTCGGACTTACTGCGGCTCGCCTGACGAGGCTAGAGCCCGCACTAGCTAGAAGCTGCTTCTGAGTGCCAACGGAGCTAAGGTACTGGCTTATCTCTCCTCTCCTGGATGGGCAAAGGGGTTAGCAAAATATTTCTTGCTTTTCCTCAGTGCAGAGCGAATCAGTGACGTCTGGTTACTAATCTGTGATTTATTACGTTGTCCAATTGTATATTTGTGCTATAACAAATTGTTACCTCATGTTCCTAATTAGCCATATATGTGTGTGTATATTTTTCTATTTGGTTGCCTATAATAAAGTCTAATATATATATATATCTGCCGACCAGAATTCTTTCGTGGCTCATTGCCAGAATAACTCACCGAACTTTGGGCTGGGATAGTAGTCATATTCCCCTAGATAACAGAGAGTCTAACTTATTTTTATGCTACTAATATACCCTACAGGCCACAGTAATGGACAGACCACGAGCCACCTCCCTGATAAAATCCTGGAAGGAAATATCCTCTGGAGGAGACATCCTGCGCTTAGGGGAGGAGGGCTCCTCTGGGAGAAGCATTGCGGCATCGATAGAACTGTCAGAATCCTCAGATTCTTCTGAGGACTCGAAGTACCGTCTGTCCGGATGCTCTTGAAGAGCCTGATACCCGTACTGACCCAAGTCGGTACCGGAGGGCATCGGATGACTGGGTACCGGCAAAGCAGACACCGATGCCGATGCTATTGGTACCGGTACCGATACCGATACCGGCCGAATTGTCTGTCGCGGTTCCGAGGGCGTCGATGCCGCAAGGAGAGCCGCCAGACTGCGTTCAATAGCCAGGACTCTCTGGTCTATCGACGCTGCCGATGCCTGGATGTCGGTACCGGAGAAGACCACCGGTACCCCAGAGCATGGCACCACTAGTTCTGCTGAGGTCGAGACCTCGAGAACATCCTGGAGCCCTGATAATGCTTTGGAAGCCGAAGCCTCCCGCCGGGGCAATTTTGCCGGTGCAAAATCCTCAAGGGCAACGCCAGAGGCATCTCGATGTTAGAAGGAGATCTACCCTTTGAGGACCGGCTGGATTTATGCTTAGTTATCTGAGATCCACGGGAGGAAGAGGAAGCCCTGGAAGACGTCGATGCCACTGAAGCTGCATCAGAGGGAAACAGGGTACTGAGCTTAGCAGCTCGGTTCTGCAGACCTCTTTTAGACATCATGGCGCAGGACATACAATCCGTGATGGAGTGGTCAGGACCTAAACATTTTAGACACCATTCATGGGTGTCGGTGATGGAAATGGTACCGCCATACTTGGTGCACTTTTTGAAACCTGTGGCAGGTTTCTCCACTGTAAGAAAATGTTTTTGGGCCTAAGGCCCAAAAAGGCGCGTGGCACCTGAAGAAAATAGGAAAAATGTCGAATTTTTTTTTTTTTAAAGACAGAAAATAATAAGAAAAAAACGGCGGTACCAGTAAAGTGTCGAGGAAGGCAGATGCGACCACAAAAAAGAAAGAAAGAAGAATTTTTCTGCGGTGACAGGAACAACGACCTGTTGGCTCCGCAGAAAAAGAACTGGAGAGAGGCAGTTGGGAAAGGCGGAAAGGCAGCATGCAGGCGCTGTGGGATGCTCCCAAAAGCTTTTATTTACATTCTGTTATATACCGCGCTATTCTGCATCAGTGCAGTTTACACTGAACTGAAATTACATTGAACAGGGCATTATAACTTGGAGATAACTATTTTACAGGGAACATGGGCTATGGAGGGTTAAGTGGCTTGCCCAAGACCACAAGGAACACCTGTGGAACTAGAAACCCCAGTCCTTCCGGCCCAAGGTTGCTGTCCTCTAGTGGGATTCAAACCCCGACCTTCCGGCCTGAAGTACCTTGCCCCAACCACTAAGCCACTCCTCCACTCCACTTCTAATTGGATGCTGGGGAGCGTTCTTGCACAGGCTCCGTCAGTACCGAAACCCATATGTGATTACTACATTCCTGCTTGTTCCTGGAGATAGCTTCATTTTCAGAAGCATAGAAACTATGGTGGGAGAACAGCCCTTACTCGCTAAAGGTCACCTTTTAAGAGCCAGGCCATAAACAAGAACAAAGCTGGGTCATCCAGCAGGACCGGCCCCTGCCTCAAGAGCCCCCAGGCTAGGAGGCAGTTCATTAGATCCACATACCATGACCTCAACAGCCAATACGGAGCCATCAGTACTGAATATGGATGGCGCCCAATGCAGGGAAGCACGAGTCCTACAAAATGCCACAGAGGAAACACATACAGTATTTGCCTTGGACAAGGATGAACCAGGGGGTTTCAGCCCATGGAACCTACTTCTTTGTAGACACTGAAGAACCTTCATATTTTGGCATTAGCCTGGGTTGCCTGCCATCAGATCCTACCTGGGACAACCCCCATCTGTCTAAAATCCTCTGAAGCAGGAAGTCAGTTCTCAAATCTGGGATTCCCTAGCTACAGGATACCTAAAGCCCGTAAGGAAAAAACATAGTTGCCCTCAAGGGGAACCGTAAGCAGCAGCAATAGAATACACAGAACAGACTGCAGTAGGACCCATATGTCCGATGGAACCAACGCTCTAGTAACCTAAACACAGAAGGGTCAGAGGGTAGGAATTGCCTAGACACCGAAAAGATTACAGAGCACGGCATGGCCGAAGGCGCTGTTCCATTTGGAATCCCTCTCCAGGCAGTAATGAGCTGGAAATGTGTGGGCTGAAGACCATGTGGCAGACTGGCAGATGTCTAGCATCGGAACAACGCGTAGGTTTGCCACAGAGGCTGCCATGGCCCTGACCCTGTTCTGTGACGCAACCATCCAGCATGAGCCCAGCCTGCTCACAGGCGAGGGTGATGCAGTCTGCCCCCAAGTGGACAGTGTCTGCTTGGTCACTGCTTACCCCAACCAACTGAGGTCATAGGAAACGAAAAGCTGAGAAGCTTTACGGTAGCCCTGCGTACATTGAATGTAGAAAGGCAGGACCCTCTTACAGTCCAAGGTATGAAGAAAGGTCTCTGGCCTACTGCAGTGTGTCCTCGGGAAGATGGGGAGCACCACCTGTTGGTTGATGAGGAAGGGGGACATAACCTTCGGTAGGAATTTGGAATGCGTGCGTAGCACAACCCTATTCTTGTAGAACCTGGTATACAGCACCTTCGCCATCAGGGATCGGAGATCGCTGAATCTGCAAGCTGAGCTGAGCGCCACCAGGAACACGACTTTCCTCCAGAGGTCGGTGCCTCCACCGATAACCGAAGGAGTAGAGGGAACCATGGCTGTATGGGCCACCAGGAGACCACCAGGATCAGTGATGCTCTGTTGCGCAGGACCTTGAAAAGGGTCTTGGCAATCAACGGAGTGGGTGGGAAGGCATACATGAGGCCTTCCGACCATGAGATAAGAAACGCATCTGCTGCTACCCGGCCTGGTGGGGCTGGGGGGAGCAGAAGCTGGGCAACTGGTAGTTGTCCAGAGTGGCAAGAAGGTCAACCTGCAGAGTCACTCTGGGATCCAGCTGCAATTCATGCGGTTGAAGGAACCTGCTCAGTTTATCCGCCAGGGCACCGTCCTGGCCTGGTAAATACACCGCCTGCTGGAGCATTCCCTGATGGAGCGATTAGGAGCAGAGTATTGCAAAGGATGCGAAATCCCATACCCCCCTTTCTTGTTCACACAGACAATCGCTACTTGGTTGTCTGTTTGGATCATCACAGACTGGTGGCTCAGACGGTGGTGAAAAGCTTGCAGGGCTAGGTTTATGGCTCAGAGCTCCAGGAAGTTGATTTCCTGGTTGACCTCAGCCTGTGATCATCTGCCCTGGGTGCGAAGCTCCTCACAATGGGCTCCCCATCTCAGCAGGGAGGTATCCATCGTGAGGACCCTTCGGGGGATCTGGGCTTGGAAGCGCATCCCCACCAGGAAGTGCTGCGGGTCCTGCCACCATGTCAGGGAGTCTGCTAACTGGTGGGTCACTCTGTCCCGGAGCTGACCGGGACAGAGTGACCACTGGTCCCCTCTGTGTCCACTGGTCCCGAAGACACCACTGAGCTGTCATCATGTGCAGACGGGCATCCGGGGTGACATGGACCGTGGAGGCCATATGGCCGAGTAGGTACAGAAGGAGCTGGACGGACACCGACCGACTGTGCTGCACGTCTGCGACTAATGCTCGGAGACATTCGGCCTGATCCAGGAGTAGGAAGGCCTTTGCCTGGACCGTGTCCAGATTTCCGCCCATGAACTACAGACCCTGTGTCGGGAGGAGATGGGACTTGGGGTGGTTTATCACAAACCCAGATGTTGTAGGACGTGGATGTGGCAAACTGAAGCCTGCTGCACCTCGGTCACTGTGCTTCCTTTTCTGAGCCAGTTGTCCAGGCAGGGGAAGTCACCACTGCCAGGCACTTAGGGCAGATGCAAGTCTGAAGGGTAGTAATCTGTATTGGTAGTGGCCTCCCCCCACCATGAAGCACAGGTATTGCCTGTGGCTGGGGTGCATGAGGATGAGGGCATAAACACCCTTCAGATACAAGGAGCATAGTCAGTCTCCCTGCTGGAGGTAAGGCAGCAATGTTCCAAAGGAGAGCATCTTGAACTTCTCCATCACCAAGAACTTGTTCAGGCTTCGCAGGTCCAGGATGGGCATTAGGACCCCTGTCTTTTTTGGCACGAGGAAATACCTGGAGTAGAACCATTTCCCCCTGAGATGTTGGGATACTGGTTCCACCGCCTTGTCCTCAAGAAGACCTGCGAGTTCATGTAGTTGAAAATTCCGGTGAAGGGGAGATCTGGGGGGCTCTCCCGGGAAAAAGGGGGGGGGGGTCTGTGCCAGGTGGAGGAGGTAGACCTCCCTGACCACCTGGAGTGCCCAGGAATCAGTGGTGAAGGCTGGCCACTTGTGGGCAGAGTGAATGAGACGTCCCCCTGTGGGCTGCTGTCTTCCTTGAGGAAGAGAGGTTATGCCCAAGGAGTCAAAAGCTCCCCCCAGGCTGGGCCAGAGCTGACACCTAGGGCTTGGGAGCCTTCTGCCACTGCTGGGGAACTGGGAAGGCTTGGAAATGGGGTAGTTTTTCTAAGCTGCCCCTTTCCTCAGGTTAAAGGACTTTCACCCCGAGCCCTTCCATCGGGGAAGGGTAGCAGTCTTATTGGAGAGCCTGGTCCTCATCATGAGTTCAGTCTTCAACTCGGCAGCCTTCTCCATCATGGGTTTACCAAAGAGGTTCTCCCCTTGGAATCAACCAATTTGTCCTGAACCCATTACTCGAGGTCGGAAGACTGTAGCCAGGCTTGGCATTGGGTAAAGATGCCTGCAGCGGCTATGTGCGTCGCCAACTCGAAGCCATAGTAGATTGCTCGAGTCATAAACTTGGAGCACTCACAGACAGCCTTAGACAGATTCCTGAAACGCTGCAGGGGTTCTTCGGAGAGACCAGCCGAGAACACAGGGAGTTCCTTCGCCAGATCTCTAGGTACATGCCCATGTACAGCTGGGTAGGCCTAGATCCAGCTGATGAGCATCAAGCACTGGTAGCACTTTCTGCTGAGGGTGTCCAAGATGCGAGCCTCACTACCTGAGGGCACCGAGAACTGCCTCTTCTGGCTATTCAGCCAATGCTTGGCTGACTATCACCATGGAGTTGTGCAGCAGCTGTGCCTTCTCCAAGTCAGGGCTACGGTGGATCTGATACATCGAGTCAAACCGCTTGCTCATAACTGACACCGATGCCGGTGTTTCGCACATGCGGAGCATGAGCCATTCCAGGATGGGTGGGATGGGGACCGTGAATGATTCCCTTGGTGGAATCTTGTATTGGAGGATTTCTAGCTACTCCATACGAGGGCCCTCCAGAGATTCCATGGGAAACATCAGAGCCTTCGACATAACCCACATGAAATCGAGGAACACCATGTCCTCGGGTGGGGCCCAACACTGATACTTGGACGGGGAGGGGTCCAAGGGAACATCGCAGTGGGGATGGGTATCGGGAGATTCTTGGTCCTTGGTCTCCCATTCCGAGAAATCGATGGAAGTCTCGAGAAGAGCAGCCCGAGGGCTCCAGTTCCAAGCCCGGTCTGAGCCCTTCAGAGGCACCTTGGCTGGTGTCATGCATGCAAGCCGGAGAAGACATTGGTCCCATCAAGCGGGATCTGGATTTAGACCTCAGCCTAGGATCGACTTGAGTATGTATGGCATAAAGGATCGGCTTGGCTTCCGGGGACATCCTCAATGTTGAGGGCCCGGACATTAACGCCCGCTGTTGGTCCATGAAGGCAGACAGCCTGCGTTCCAGGGCCATCATTCAGGACTCCAGCCCAGATGGCTCTGCAACTCTCGGCACAGGCACCGAGGAACTCGAGCTCAGTGCTGGTTCCCCCGAAGGGGAATCCTCAACTAGAATGGCCTCAGGTGTCCAAGGCCAATCTCCGGTCGATTCATTCCAGGAGACCTTGGTAGGACGCTCCCGCTCTGAGTCCTCGGACGAGCGGCGTGGACTGTGGGACCTGGCTCGGGACACTGGAGGAAGAAAACCTGTGCAGCTGAATTTTGAACAGATTGAAGGGGAGATTGTGAGGAGCAGGCTACAATAATCAAGGCGGGAGATGACTAGTGAGTGGATAAGGGTCTTACTAGTAAGCAGAAAGGGGTGGATTTTTCTAATGTTAAAGAGAAAGAAACAGCAGCTTTTAGCTAGCTGTTGGACTTGTGCAGAGAAAGAAAGAGTAGAGTCAAAGATGACCCCAAGGTTGCGAGCGGAGGAAAACAGGGAGAAGTGTAATGTCACCCACAGAAATAGAGAAGGGAGGAAAGGGGGAGGAAGGTTTAGGGAAAAGATAAGGACCTCAGTTTTGGCCATGTTCAGTTTCAGACGGCAGTGAGACATCCAGGCAGCAATGTCAGATAAGCATCTGGGATTGGATTCCTGTAGAGAGATTTCAGGCACAGAGGGATATATCAGAGTTATCATAAAGATGGTACTGAAAACCATGGGAGGAAATAAGTGCACCAAGGGACTGAGTGCAGAGAGAGAAAATTAAAGGTCCAAAGAAAGAGTCCTGGGGTACAACTGAAAGCAAGATGGCAGTAAAGGAGGATCCACCAGAACATACACTAAAAGCATGAAAGAAGAAAACCAGGACAGAACAGACCCCTTAAATACAAGCAAGGATAGGGTATCGAGGAGAAGGTGGTGATCAACAGCATCAAAAAGGCTGCAGAAAGGTCAAGAAGATTGACAGAGTGACAGAAGGTGAGGGAAGGATTTGGGATTTTAAAGGGGGAAGATGAGGTGGAGATGAACCTGTGGAGAATTCAAGGCTAATCTTTTGGACTTTGTCATGGAAAGACTCAGCCAAGGTCAAGGCAGAAAGTAAAGGAGGGATTGGGGGAAAAGAGATAAACATAGCAAAGAGATGGTAAGGGTCAGAAGCAAGAGAGTTAGAATTAGCGCCACTAGCTCATCCCTCTAAACATATGGATGATGAGGGAATCGTCTTGATCATCTGGCATCGAAGGCTTGTCTTCAAACATAGAATCTCCAACAAAACTACTGGAGATCAAATAAAGATCCTAAATAGTGGAAAGAAAGCCCAAGTCCCCAGAATCATATCTTTGTTGGGAACACTTTTGCAGTCGGGACTCACGCAGGCTTTGCCTTCCCTATATAGAAGGACACTCCTCTGAACAAGAGAATGGGAGAGGGGAAGAGATGTCTTGATTCTTGTTGCCTTGTCAGAAAGACCATGATTGCAGGAGTAAGGAAAAGAATTCCAAGAGGACAAATCAGAAGCTGGCAACTCTCTGACAATCTGTGCCAGCCAACACATGAGGCGGCGCGGACTGACCATTACAGGACCCAACTGAGAAACTTCAAGAAGAGGACGGTCAGTAGAGCGAGAGGGATCCAAAACCATGGTGCTGGATTTTACTGCAGCCGCCTCCACTGTCACCTGCTGAATGGGCAAAGGAGGAAGGGGCCATTATCCGCAAACTGCGAGGGAGGTACCTGCGAGAGGTTAGCAGAAGCCTTCATACAGGAAAAGTAGAGGGAGAACAATAAAGTACCTTGGCAATTGCCACAGACCAGGCAGCATATCCTCTTAGATGACATGCACCTGCCTCATGAAGAGCAGCCTCCACAGCCCAAAACTTCCTCCCCATGTATTGAGAAAAAACACGCTAGAAATCGCCATGCTCTGAGCATGCACACTGGAGGCGTGGACACACAGTAAGCTGTGGATGCACACAGAAACTAAGCACGGAACTGGTGTGCGTTCATATAATGTGCTGAAAATGTGCTCATAAAACCCTGCGCATACCGATGCACGTAGTAATATACACAGGTTAACTCACAGCCAAGAGCCGACAATGCATGCAGACAGCGGTAGCACAAGACAGGAACCTGGGGAAGAAACACAATGCGCAAGGCACCAGTTCTTCCAAAACAGTCCTGACTACAATGGTCAAACCGCACAGTGGATGAAGTCAAAAGGCTCCCATCCTCCCCCAAGACAAAAGCTGTTGAAAAAAAACATAAAACTGGAGAAACATAAGTTTGATACTCACCCCTGCGGAACCCCAGGCAACTAACAGGGCTGGGCTCAGTACGATTCCTCTACTGCCAAGTCTCGCAGGCACATACCTCTGAACACCTTCATCCAAATCTTCAAGGGAGAGCTGGGGGAGGATGAGGGGAAAGGGAGCACAGAGGTTATGCTAGGTGCAAGGTCCCGATTCAACAAACCTGGCTGTTCAACTGGCCCTTCTCCATATGAGGATATGGAACTGAACCATGCATTCCCCCAATGGTTCAGAAAGCTTGATGGCAACAGTAAATTGAGATCCCATGGCGGCACTACCGAAGTACTGCTTTACTACTCTGAGAAACCAAACTACATCCAGGTGAGAAGCTAGGTGCACCTCTCTAATGCTGCCTCGATAGCAGGAAAGAGCTACCACCCTTAAGTAACTGCAGGTAAGGCATTTGTCCATGCTCGACTGAAGCAAGGCCAGAAACTCTGGCACCAAGCACCTAATAGAAGCACACTCTTGTCTGTCACACCAATGTTTGAACACTTTCCATACACGAATAAATTCCAATGAACGCCTGAGCATCTCCAGCAGGGTCGCTATCACTGCAGGAGCATAGTCTCTCTAACACGCCCTTTGCTGTAAGTGAGAACTGATCCACCTGCAGAATGTGAATGAGGCACTGAACCAGAAGATCCATCCAAGTTGTGAGCTGCCACGGTCAGTCGGCCGTCATTCGTACCAGATCCGCATACCACGGCCACCTCAGCCAATCGGGGGCAATTAGGAGTACCAGCCTCAGATGCACCCATATGCTCTGTACTACCCGGTCGATGAACAGCCAGGGAGGAAAGACATACAGGAGTCCCTCTGCGAGCCACAGCTGGACGAGTAGGTCGAGCCCCTCCGACATGCACTCTCGTCTTCTGCTATAAATCTGCAATGCCTTGGCAGAGACAAGGGTCACCATCAGGTCCATGATCGGCTGACCTCAATGGTTCATCAACTTCATAAAGACACCCTAATTGAGTATCCACTCCGTTGGATCGATCCGCACTCTGTTGAGGTAATCTGCCTCTATGTTCTCTCGGCCGGCCGACAGACACCAGGTTGCTCTCCTCCCAATCCAGAAATGGCTCTGCCTCTTCTTCCAGTTTCACACTGCTTATACTGCCCTGCCTCTTGATGAACGCCATGGTGATGGAATTGTCAGAGAGCACTCTCACGGCTTTCCCCCGCAAAAGGGTTTGAAAGCCTTGCAGGGCCAAGAAAGCTGCTCTCAGCTCCAGCCAATTTATGGGCCACTGCACCTCTTGTTGTGTCCATAGTCCCTGCGCAAACTGGGCCCTGCAATGTGCAGTGCCCCCCAGCCTAGTAGGCTGGCATCCATTGTGAACTGCAACCACTAGGGCATTTCCAGCAGCATGCCTTTTCAGGAGAGTGTGGGTTTACAGGAAGAAGGGAGAAAAGAAGAAATCCTTCCGCAAATGGACAACCAGAGGAAAACATCGGAGGAAATAACCAAGGCCTACCAGATGATAAATAAAAATTCTTTATTGAGGACCCTTAGTATAAAGTGACTCAATATCAAAGGACACTAGGGTAATATTTGTAAGATCCCCACTAAAAGTGCTCAAAAAATTGATAATATCAGCTGAGTCTCTGACATATGTAGCAGTGAGTGGAACAAATGGACGTAGAAAAATGTCTATAAATTGAGACAGAGGCTCGAGGACTGAGCCAATGCCAGAGACTATAGGCCTGCCAGGAGGAGATTGGAGGGACTTATGGATCTTTGGAATGGTGTAAATAGTGGGAACTATGGGGTGTGAAACTTGTAAAAATGAGAAATCACGTGAGGAAATAGTTAAGAAAAAAACTAAAAGGAGCATACAGCACATTCCATGGGTTCAAGGATATTTTCAGAGCTATTGCTCTCCCATTGCATAGGGCTAAGATCTGTTCCTGTATAAGGACACGGAGCCCCTATGAAGCTGCTCGCTGTGTCTTGCTCTGGGGAAACCTCAGTTGCCACCAGTGGGAGCGGCTTTTGTATGTCCCGGATATCAGGAGCTGTGCTGGGGATTTCTTCCCACGGCTTGGGCCAATAAGAGTTCCCTTGCTGGTTATAAGCCTGGCTTCTATCCCGGAGACTCCCTTTCCTCCCCTTAGCAAAAACAGGGTACTTATCTTTTCTTTTGGAGAAGATGATCTCAAACCCCTTTGCTTCCAGCCAAGGCTTCCTCTCTGCCCTGCAGCCTGCTCTTCTGTGGGAACCCTGGTTACGATGTCTGGCTGAGGGAAACTCACTTCCTGCTTCCCATGTGCTTCTTTGGACGTGACCTCTGCCTTCTGTTAACTGGACAGTTTGCCTTGGTATGAGGACCCCTCTGGCTGGGAAGACCTTGCTGCAGTTTTGCTTATCCCACCTGGGTTTGCCAGCCTGCCTTTCTCCAGCCCTGGTTCTCCAAGGTAACGTGTCTTCCTGCAATTGCTTGGGATTTCTACTCTCACCTTCTCTCCAAGCCTGCCTGAAACAGCAGTCAGAGTTCCTTTGGTCTCTGCCTTCCTCCTGGCATTCAAGCTCCGGCTCCAGCCCTAATCCAGGCTCCAGCTTCCACTGCCAATGCTCATTCTGCTGCTTCCAACTGTCTTCCTCCTCCTTGTTCCCCCTCTGTGAGATTTCCCACCTGCTTTTATCTCTCAGCTCCTCTAACATGGAACGTGAGTCTGAGTCCAGGTGAGCCTGATTGGCACTCTCAATTCTTACTGCGTCACTACAACCCTGTGGAAAGTTTGTTTTCCTTTTCCCTGCCTCTCTGCACTGTGAATGCTGCAACTGCCCCTGAGGCTGCAAGGTAAGCTCTTCTTCCTTTTCATTTCTTAATATTTCAGGGTCTGTGTTTTCTAACTCCTGACAGGTAAGCCCTTCCTCCACATTGTCCTTTAATGTTTCAGGTTTAGTGCTGTCTAGCTCCTGACAAGTAAGCTCTTCCTTTGCATTGTTCTTTAATGTTTCAGGCCTAGTGCTGTCTAGCTCCTGACAAGTAAGCTCTTCCTCTGCACTACCCTTTAATATTCCAGGTTTTGTGCTGTCTACCTCATGACATATCCCCCCCCTCTTAAGCTATTTCGGCCTGGGGAACATATGTCCTTACAGCACGAAATACAGGTTACGACAGTCGCCTTGACCGGCCGCTGTACCTGCAACTTCCCAACTGCTGCTGTCCGCTCTTGCCAGGGTTTCAGGACGTTGATGTGATACACCTGACGGCGTCCCTTGTCCGTTTCCACCATATAGGAGACTGGTCCCTTGCGATCTATTACCGTGTAGGGCCCCCTCCACTGAGCTTCAAATTTCGGCCCAGGGTCCGCTACCATCACAACTACCTTATCCCCAATTGTGAGCTGACGGGGCTTTTTCCCCCGGTCGTAATATTTCTTCTGCAGCCATTGACAACCCTGTAAATGCTGTTTTGCCGCCTGTGAGGCCCTCTGCAACCGCGACCTAAGTTCCTGTAGGAACTGCGGTATTCCTACTTCCTCTCGTTTTGGCTCCACCCACTGATCCCTTAAAATGTCAAGTATGCCCCTTGGAGCTCGGCCGAACATTAGCTCATATGGGGAAACTCCTAATGAAACCTGTGTGCGTTCCCTGCTTGCATACAAAGCAAATGGGAGCATAATATCCCAATCGGCCATTTTCCCATCTAATCCCCGCCTTAATAATTGTTTGAGGGTCTGATTAAACCGTTTTACCATCCCGTTGGCCTGGGGATGGTATGCTGATGTTTTCAGGTGACGGATCCCGAAGGCATCCCAGACTTGGGTCAAGTATCGGGATAGGAAATTGCTCCCCCTATCTGTTAGCATTTCCTTCGGGAATCCTACTTCACAAAATATCTTGATAAGTTCCCCCGCTATTGTTCTGGCTGAAATGTTCCTTAGCGGTATAGCCCAGGGGAACCGGGTGGCCTGATCCATAATGACTAGGATATATTGGAACCCTCTAGGGGTCCTTACTAAGGGACCTACGATGTCCATCGCCATCCGTCGTATAGGTTCGGCTATAGTGGGCATTGGTATCAAAGGCACCCCCTTTGGTCTTGCGGCAGAGACCCTCTGGCACACAGGGCATGCCTCACAGAAACACTTGGTCTCCTGGAACACACCTGGCCGTTAGAAACGGGCCAGTACCTGGTCTAGGGTACCTATGACCCCTTTATGTGCCCCTACCGGGTGGTCATGGGCCAACCTCATCACTGTTGCCTTAAAAGGAGTGGGTACTACTAGCTGTTTCCTCACAGCCCCAGTCTGTGGATCATTACTTTCCCTATACAGCAACTCCTCTTCTAGGAAAAATCTGGGAAGAGCATCTCCCTCGGACTGGGCATATTCAAAAGCGCGCCTTAAGGCGGGATTCGCTTTTTGTTCCTTTGCAAATGAGGGAAACTTTTGTACTAGCTCTTCGGGTACCCAGGGAAAACCTATCCCCTCTCCTGCCCCTGCCCTTAGCTGGGCCCTATTGTGGCGCTCTCGCCTCTTATCACCCTTACTTTTCTTAACTACTTTCTTTGGAGGGTTGATCAAACCTTCATGGCTGGGTAGTTCTCCTAGCCCTTCCTCTAGGGGTGTATCTTCTTCTTCTTCCTGTGGTGCAACTTCTTCCTCCGAAGGAGGGTCACTATCCTTCTCGGGTTCAAAGTTCTCCCGTGAACTGTGGGCCTGGGACCTTGTGGACACTAGTCCCCTTTTCTCTTGCCTGCCCTCCCCTATGCCCCTATAAAAATGTGGCCAATCTTGACCTAAAGCTATGTCATAGGGTAAATGGGGAATTATTGCTACTAGGAGCTTCCTATGTGTGCCTAGTGCTTTTACTAACACCCTATATTGAGGATAAGAGGTGGATGACCCGTTTATACAACGGATCTTGCTATTGCCTTCCGGCTGATTCAGGGGAACTGCCTCACTGTCCTGTAGAAAACCCCAAAATTTTTCTGACACCATTGTTCAGCTCCTGAATCTAATAAAGCCTTGGCCAACACCCCCTGCACTTCCACCTCAAGGCGAAAGCCTTCTTGCTTGTATTGTGCTTTTTCACCCATTAGTGCTGTGCGCTCTCTGCATTCATACCTCTTGTGACCCCTCCTCCCACATTTAAAACATATTATGCAAGAGTCATGCGCTATACCTTTACTTCTACATTTTTCTGTAGTTGGTATGCTCAATCCTGGGTCTTTCATAACTCTACCAGAGTTTGCCATGCCACGCGAGCCGCTAGCCCCTCCTTGGGATCCATGGGCTACCTGAGCCTCCATGAATCTCTCTGTTAGGAGAGTAGCCTCGTCCGTCGTCTGGCAGTTCTGTAGAGTGAGGAATGACCGTACCTCTACAGGCACAGCTTCACAGAATTGCTCTAACACAAGCATATCTAAAACACTTTCCATTGTCTTCCCTTCTGGCATGAGCCACTTCCATACAAGGCTACGAATCTGCTGGCCTAGTGCCTTCGGAGTTTCACCTTGTTGGATCTTTGTAGCTCTCAACATTCTACGGTATACCATAGGCGACAGGCCTAGCCTATCCCGTATGGCTGCAGCCTGGGCGGCCGGCATAGCCTTGTATGCTGCCAGGGCTTTTCCCGTCAGGGAGGTAGCTAGGCGAACCGCCCATTGTTGCTCGGGCCAGCCTGCACCACGAGCTACCCGCTCAAAGGCTTCCAGAAAATCGTCTATATTGTCTTTTCCTGACCACTGTCCAAAAGACAAAATGCCACATGTCTGTGGGCCTACCCCACCAAAGTGTCCTTTGGTTTTCCTCTCGGCTTGCCGCTCCTGCAGTACCGCCTGCAACAAGTCCGTCAGCGGCTTTTGCTGTATCTGCATGGCGGCTAGGGCTTGTTCTTGGCACTGCTGGGCAAGTTTGCGTTGCTTCTCGAACTGGAGCCCCATCCACTTCAGGATATCCGCTGGTGACTCCATGTTGGCAACCTGCAATAATCAGAGAAAAAAAAAAAACCAAGTGCGGAACCTCTCTTTTTTTTTTTCCAATGCTCCCCCACTGGGATTTTCAGTCCCTCAGATACCTCCTCAGAATCCCACCCTGGCTGTCCCAGATACTATTACCTGAGTCAGGTGGTGATTCTGGCCTTGAGAAGGTCTTTGACTGCTCCCGGTTCCTGGGGTTGTCTGGGCGTGGTTCCACCCCCTTCCTGGTTGCGTCCTCTGGCGCTGGTGACTTCATCCCTCTTGCACGGTGTCCTCCTTTCTGGCATCCAAGAACTACGCCATTTGTGAGACCATGCCGGTCCTAGGCGGTTTCCTAGACCCGGGATAGCCTGGTTGTGGTAAATAAAGGACACTGTAGTCGTGATACAAATGAAATTAAAGTTGGGCTTTATTCCCCTTCCCTTGAGGATGTCGTAGAATAAGGGACAACATAAAGAATGGTTGTTTTCACCAGGGTAAAGGATGTTTAACCAATAATAATGATGCTTCTTTCCAGCAATAAAGTCCAACACTTTTCAATGTGCAAAATACAGTTTCTTTCTTGCTCTTTCCGTTTAACAAAGACTCTCTATATCATCAGTCACGCATACAGCACATTCCATGGGTTCAAGGATATTTTCTGAGCTATTGCTCTCCCATTGCATAGGGCTAAGATCTGTCCCTGTATAAGGACACGGAGCCCCTATGAAGCTGCTCTCTGTGTCTTGCTCTGGGGAAACCTCAGTTGCCACCAGTGGGAGCGGCTTTTGTATGTCCCGGATATCAGGAGCTGTGCTGGGGATTTCTTCCCACGGCTTGGGCCAATAAGAGTTCCCTTGCTGGTTATAAGCCTGGCTTCTATCCCGGAGACTCCCTTTCCTCCCCTTAGCAAAAACAGGGTACTTATCTTTTCTTTTGAAGAAGATGATCTCATACCCCTTTGCTTCCAGCCAAGGCTTCCTCTCTGCCCTGCAGCCTGCTCTTCTGTGGGAACCCTGGTTACGATGTCTGGCTAAGGGAAACTCACTTCCTGCTTCCCATGTGCTTCTTTGGACGTGACCTCTGCCTTTTGTTTACTGGACAGTTTGCCTTGGTGTGAGGACCCCTCTGGCTGGGAAGACCTTGCTGCAGTTTTGCTTATCCCACCTGGGTTTGCCAGCCTGCCTTTCTCCAGCCCTGGTTCTCCAAGGTAACGTGTCTTCCTGCAATTGCTTGGGATTTCTACTCTCACCTTCTCTCCAAGCCTGCCTGAAACAGCAGTCAGAGTTCCTTTGGTCTCTGCCTTCCTCCTGGCATTCAAGCTCCGGCTCCAGCCCTAATCCAGGCTCCAGATTCCACTGCCGATGCTCATTCTGCTGCTTCCAACTCTCTTCCTCCTCCTTGTTCCCCCTCTGTGAGATTTCCCACCTGCTTTTATCTCTCAGCTCCTCTAACGTGGAACGTGAGTCTGAGTCCAGGTGAGCCTGATTGGCACTCTTAATTCTTACTGTGTCACTACAACCCTGTGGAAAGTTTGTTTTCCTTTTCCCTGCCTCTCTGCACTGAGAATGCTGCAACTGCCCCTGAGGCTGCAAGGTAAGCTCTTCTTCCTTTTCATTTCTTAATACTTCAGGGTCTGTGTTTTCTAACTCCTGACAGGTAAGCCCTTCCTCCACATTGTCCTTTAATGTTTCAGGCTTAGTGTTGTCTAGCTCCTGACAAGTAAGCTCTTCCTTTGCATTGTTCTTTAATGTTTCAGGCCTAGTGCTGTCTAGCTCCTGACAAGTAAGCTCCTCCTCTGCACTACCCTTTAATATTCCAGGTTTTGTGCTGTCTACCTCATGACACAGTTCACAGCAAGCTAGGGCAGGAGAGACAAACGTTCTGTCACGGCCGAGAATTCAAACGCGCTGAAGCCGGTAAGTTAAGATGTAGCAGCAGCAGCATTCAGCAGGACACCAAGTACACTGGAGGCTTCTGCCCTTCGCCACCGAAACACAGAGGGGTCAGACCGGGCAGGCAATCCGGGAAGTGTTAGAACTGCAGGCAGAGTGGTGGAAGACCGATGTTGGCTGAAACCGTGTGATCTCGGTGATTAGGGACAGCGGCAGCCATTTTGAAAACGGTGGAGCTGGGGAACGTAGCATAGCCATGTGGTAGGCAAACAGGCTTTAGGAAATGGTGCTTTCACCCTCTGCTTTAACAGTTTGGCCATAATTCAGCTTGTCTGTGCTGAGGGGCACGCCTAACAAAGCAGATTGGGGGTGGGGGTGGGAAAGCACAAAGGCAAGATGACAGAGGGATGCCAGCGAGACAGACCTGTGTAGCCTGTTGGTCACACAGGAGCTTGGTTTCTGTAGCTGGATTGTGCAAGGGCTGAAATCCAGGTTTGCCGAGGTGGAGCTGCAGGGGGACAGATACAGCAGATCTCCGCACTCAGGCGCAGAGCTGGAAGCAGCGGGGCCTTCAACAGCACCAAGTGAAGGGGCTAGAAGCTGAGAGAGGAAGGGGCCTCTCCTGACAAAGGTGTCCAAGTGCAAAGGAAAGAAGGAGACAAAGGTGAAGGCACGAATGCCTACACTTTGCTGTTCTTTGTGGAGGATTTTTCACCAGAGTTTATGCTCCTGCTGCATAAGGCATTTCGTTTGAAGCAGGGAGCGGTAGAGAAGGCAGTACTTCCAAGAAATGCATTCAAGTGTCTAGTAGGTGCTCTGGAAGGAGCAAATGAGAAACCTGTTCCCAGTAAATGTTGGGTGGAAAATTTGTGTTTGGGAGGACATTCCACAGGATGTGGAAGACTGGGAGGATGAAGGGTTGGAGGAAGGTGAGATTTCGCAGGCGGAGTCGTCCCGCATTATACAAGTTATCCCTAGGGAGGAACTGGCTGCCTTGATAGCGCAGTCAGATAAAACTTTGAATTTTCGTATGGAGGCACTGGAGGAAGAGGAGCCTATAGAAGACCTGCTGTTCCAAGCCATTCAATCAACTCAGAAGACTGATGTGGCGCATGATCCAGGAAGAACTGGAAGTGCCAGAAGGGCTACTGATGGGTACTAGGAAGATGACTCGGCTGTACCCTCTCCCGGAGCGAGATTGGGAACTCTTTCATGCATCTAAAGTGGATGCAGTGGTCTCGGTGGTGATGAAGAAGACAGCTATTTTGGTAGAGGGTAGTACTGCCCTGAAGGATGTTCAGGATCATAAGCTAGAGGCGCTTTTGAAGCAGGCTTTCTCCAGGAACAAGCAGGAAGTCAGTCCTCACTTAATGGATGACATCGGCACTGACAGAGCCCGCGCAGAGCAATTCCCCAGCTTTCAAAGAAAGCGAGGGGATTGCTGCCACGCATGCATGGTCCTCGTCCCGCCCAAAGGTGCCATCATGCTCAGTCTCCCTTTTTCCACGGAGCTCTTCGGATGCACGCCCTTTTCCCTCAGAAATAGTGTTTGTTTTTCGGTCTTTGGCGTGTGTTTTTTCCAGTAGTACCGGTCCTCTCCCGTCCTTCCCCTGCTCTCCTTTAATTTTGAGCGAGGGGATGCCCTTTTGTTAAAATTTTTTTTTCTTTTGCGGACTTCCCGCCCTTTTCCTCAACCGCTGGCCTCGCGGGTCTTCGACCTAGCGGGTGCCCTTTTTGCCCTAATGGCCACAGGTTTTAAAAAATGCGACAGATGCTCCAAAAATATGTCTCTCACGGACACCCATGACTACTGTCTTCGGTGTCTGGGGGCTGACCATAACACGGAGCTCTGCTCTCTTAGCAGGGATTTGGAGGACATTTTCTTTCAAAGTCATAAGCAGAAGTCCGATGACATTTTCTGTAAAGTGGCCCCGGAATCCCCAGTGGCTCCCTCCGTCATCCCTCCGCTGGTGGGATCCCCCACTTCGGCCCCACTTCCGATCAGGGGTCCCCTGAGGTGGAGAGGCGCAAGAAGAAGACCTCGATGTCGCCTTCGGGGGCTCCAGACAAGCGCGAGCGCTCCCACACTCGTTTGTTCAGCCCTCCATGGCGTTCCTGAGAGTTGGACAAGGAGCGGCCTCGAAAGGTACCTAGTATAGGTACGGAGGCCTCCGGTGACGGTGTCTGGTCTCCTGAGGGTCGTCCCGGTGAGGACCTCTTCTCCTCGTCTACGCCTGACCCGGTAAACCCCGGTGTCGGTGGTGCAGGGACCCACGCCCACATGTGAGTCCTGCATGCTGGCACTAGAGCGCAGCGTTTCTGCTTTCTTAGCTGTCCTGCAGGCGCTCGTGTCCAGCACATCTGGCCCGCGCCTCGAGACCTCGGTTCCCTTGAGAGGGGTACCTAAACCCGCCCTGGAAACACCCGAGAGCCCTGGGCCTCATGAGGGTCCTAGGTGTCCGGTCTCCCTCGCCTTCCTGTTGCTTGGGAGCGAGATCCTCCAAGGTATCTGGTTCCAAGCGGGCCTCAGCCTACGTACAGGGCGACCAGCCCAAATAGGACTCCTTTTCGGACTCCTCGGATTGGGAGTCAGATGGGGACACTTCCCTGGAGACCTGTGCCCATTGGGACCTCCCTTCAGACCCATCTCCACCCACCTCTCAGAGGCGTTCGCCGCCCTTGGACACATCCTTTCTGGTGTTCATACGGGACATGGCGCGAGTCCTCAACCTTGCAATGCAGTCTGAGGAAGAGCCGTGGACTGAGGAGCTCGACATCTTACAGTATGAGTCCATGCCTCGGGAGTCTGTTACTGTCCCGGTTCCTCCCATCCTGTCCAGGCTGCTCCTCCGCATGTGGGAGGCACCTGCTTCTGTTCCCATTGTGAGCAAATACCTCAATGCCATGTCTAGGGTCCAGCGCAGCCTTGGGTTCCTAAAGATCCAACTTCCACACACCTCCATGGTTGTGGAATCGGCGATGTGGAACAAAAGAGTCCGAAGTCACACTCGTCGGTCCCACCAGACAGGGAGCCCTTGACGCCCTTGGGCGCAAAGCCTAGCAAAGGTCCCTGCTCACATGCTGTATCCAGGCTTACCAACTGTATATGGGCATGCTCCTGTGTGACCTCGCCAAGGAGCTCGGTGGTTTCTCCTCAGGTCTCGGCGGTGAGCCCCTCCTGACGTTCCAAACTCTCCTGAGGTCCGTCACTGAGTGCTTGAAGTCCTCTCCCGCGCCGCCTATAATGGATTTGAGTCCTCAGCCCGAGTGGCAGCAGCTGGTATCGGGGCCCAGTGCCAGGTGTAGCTCCAGTCATCGGACCTGGAGCAGTGGGTCCAGGAGAAGCTCCTAGACGTCCCCTGCCTAGGTGAACAACTGTTCGGCAAGGCCACCAAAATAGACGGAGTTCGTGACTTGGACCGTAAGAACTCTTCTCTCCCATGGAAGAAACAACAAACTAAGAAACTGTTCTTCCAGAGGAAAGGGCTCCCCTACGGGGATACCCACCCTACCCGCCGACTCCTGTGCCGGCCTCCAGCACTCAGGGGAAGAGTGGAGCGCATGGCCACCGCAAGCCTAAAGGGTCCAAGGCCCAACCACCGGCGCCACCCCAACCCGCTCAATGTTTTTGACTGTGATGGCATAGCCTCTCGCCCCACGGCAGTACTTCCGCCGGTGGAGAGATGTCTGTCCCTTTTCGTCTCCCACTGGGCGTTGATCATGTTGGACACCTGGGTCCTCCATGTTGTCCGGGACGGGTATCGTCTTTACCTGGACAGGCTTCCTCCTCCTCCCCTTCAGAGTCTTCTCAGCTCCCCTCGCACCAGACTTACTTGCAACAGGAGCTGACCAACCTCCTCGCCCAGCAGGCAGTGGAGAAAGTACTGCCGCACATCCGAGGTTGAGGGTTCTACTCCAGATACTTCTTTGTTCCGAAGAAGACGGGGCCTGCGCCCCATCCTCGATTTCATGAACCTAAACAAATTTCTGGTGCGGGAGAAGTTCATAATGTTATCGCTTGGCATCCTGCTGTCTTTCCTCCAGCAGGGCGATTGGCTATGCTCCTTAGACCTAAGGGATGCTTATGCCCACATTCTAGTCTACCCACAGCACAGGCAGTTCCTGCGCTTCAGGGTGCAGGGAGAGCATTACCAATACAAAGTGCTCCCCTTCAGGCTTGCGTCCACTCCTCGGGTCTTCACACAGTGTCTCTCCGCGGCCGCCGCCTTCCTCCGGCGACAGTGCATACCCATTTTCCCTTACCTAGACGACTGGCTCATCACGGGGAGTTCGGCCGAAGAATCCTGCTTGGTGGCGTCGGTCACGATCGTCCTCGAATGCCTTGGCTTCCTGGTCAACTACTTCAAGTCCTACCTTGAACTGGTGCAGACCTTGGAGTTCATCGGTGCACTCCTCGACACGGAGCGGGCCACTGCCTTCCTACCTGCAGACCGTGCAGTCCGCCTGCGTGCCCTGGCAGCCCAGATCCAAGCAGAGCTCGAGTCTTGGCACGGGCCATGCTGCGCCTCCTGGGACACTTGGCCTCCACTGTCCATGTTGTACCCCATGCCTGTTTTCACATGTGAATGGTTCAGTGGTGCCTCAGACAGCAGTGGAGCCAGGCCTCCGGTTGCCTCAGGGCCACATGCGGGTCTCCCAAAGTCTCCATAGTTCCTTGAATTGGTGGCGGGATCCTTGAAGCCTCAGTCAGGGAATGCCCTTCTAGGCCCTATAGCACAAACTCATTCTGACGACTGATGCTTCCCTGCTTGGTTGGGGAGCCTACTGCGGCGACTTGTGCACTCAGGGGCAGTGGTTGCCCGAGGAATCTCAGCAGCACATCAACCTGTTCAAGCTTTTGGCGGTTCTGAGGGCCCTGAGGTCCTTTGAGAGGGAAGTCGGAGCAGACCGATTAACAGGGTAGCCATGTTCTACATAAACAAGGAGGGGGGAACAGGCTCCTGCCTCCTCTGCCGGGAGGCAACCCTCCTTTGCTCATTTGCCTTTCGCCGGAGGGATGTCCCTCTGAGTGGTCTATCTCCTGGGCCAAGAGAATGTCCTCGCAGACAAAGCAGAATCCTCCGCCCACACGAGTGGTGCCTGGATCCGGAAGTCGCCAGCCTTTTGTTCCATCGCTGGGGGACTTCGTCCATGGACCTATTTGCCAGCCCGGTGAATGCGCAGCTTCCCCGCTTTTGCTGACCGGTTCCACACCCGGATGCGTTCCTCTTGAAGTGGACCTCTGGTCTTCTTTACGCTTTTCCTCCCAGTCCTCTCATTACGAAGACCCTCCACAAGGTTCAGCGGGAACGAGCTTCAATGATTCTCGTGGCCCCCTTGTGGCTTCGACAGCCTTGATTCCCGCTCCTGCTCTGTCTCTTGCCAGAGACTCCAGTCCCCCTAGGCTACTCCCCGGACTTGCTAACGCATGAAGAGGGCAGGTGCTTCACCCGAACCTGACCTTACTGTCCCTTACGGCCTGGTAGTTGAAGGGTCTCCTTAGCCCCGCTGCACCTCCCGGGGGAGGTCGAAGAGGTCCTCCTCGCATCGAGGAAGGACTCGACGAGACGGGCCTGTGCCTTAAAGTGCGACGCTTCTCGGTCTGGTGCTCCGAGCTCCAGATCGACCCATTTTCTTGTTTTACCAGGTGGGTCCTCCAGTACCTCATCCTCCTCTCTAAAGAGGGGCTGAAGTCTAACTTGGTCAGGGTCCACCTGAGCGCCACCTCGGCGCACCACCTCCCCATCGATGGTAAACTCCTCTCCGGGGCAGCCCCTCGTCTCCTGCTTCATGCGGTGTCTCTTACATTCCAAGCCCCCCATTCAGCCACCACCGGTGACCTCAACATCGTGCTAATGCAGCTTACGCAATCACCCTTGAAGCCGATGGCTACGTGTTCGCTTCAACACCTCTCTTGGAAGGTAGTCTTCCTGGTGGTTCTGACCTCGGCTCGGCGATTCAGCGAACTCCAGACCCTCATGGCTGAGGCTCCCTACACCAGGTTCTACAGGAACAAGGTGGTCCTCCGTACCCATCCCAATTTCCTACCTAAGGTGGTCTCGGACTTTCATCTTAATCAGGAGATAGTCTTTCCGACCTTCCCGAGACCGCATGCCGACTGGGCATCAGCTGTGTTGCATACATTCGACTGCAAGAGGGCTCTTGCCTTCTTCCTGCAGCATACCCAGGTTCATCGCAAGTCTGACTGGCTCTTTGTCATCTGCGATCCCAATTGCCTGGGGCAGGCAGTCACCAAACACACCATCTCCACTGGGTAGTGGATTCCATCGCTTTCGCTCTGGCAAATGCTGGAGCCCCACTGGATTGCCGAGTCATCGTGTACGGTGTCCGGGCCAAGGCGGCTTTGGCAGCTTTGCTGCGCTCCATGCCTTTGACAGACATCTGCCGGTCTGCGACCTGGTCTTCAGGAAATACCTTCACCTCGCGCTACTGCCTGGAGAGAGAGTCCCTCCGGGACAGTGCCTTCGGCCAGGCTGTACTTCATAATTTATTCGGAGTATAAGCAACGCCTGTCCTCCGACCCTTCTTCAGCTACCGAGTGCTTCGCCCCGTGGACCTGAATACTCGGGCTCCTTCGGGCATCGACCTGCTTACGGCCTCACGGAGGCGTTGTGGGGAGTCCCATAAGTGAGGACTGACTTCCTGCTTGTTCCTGGAGAAAGCATAGTTACGCACCTGTAACAGGTGTTCTCCAGGGACAGCAGGAATCGGTCCCCACTACCCTCCCACCTCCCCTTAAGAGTTGCCATTCTTTTCTTCCATTGCCATTTGCTTAGTAGGGCTCTAGCTATGGGACCTGACTGAGCAAGATGGCACCCTTGGGCAGGAAGAGGACCACGCATGCGTTGCAGCAATCCCAAAGGCTTTCTTTGAAAGCTGGGGAATTGCTCCGTGCGGGCTCCGTCGGTGCAGACATCACCTATAAGTGAGGACTGATTCCTGCTGTTCCCTGGAGAACACCTGTTACAGGTGAGTAACTATGCTTTTGACACACATGCCCTCTCGTTGCAGGCATCGATATGTGGTGTCTTTGTGGTCTGATCCTGTCTCTGCTGAACATAAGGAGTCAGTAGTGTCACGGAGCCAGAGCAGAGGTGGCTGCCTGAGACAGCGAAGCTGGATTCAAGGGCGGCATATTTGGCAGATGCCTTCTATGACGATTTGTTGTATGTCCCAAGGTATGGTCTTTAGTGGTGGCGAGACGCTACTTGTGGCTCCGGAATTGGTCAGCTAATGTGTCATCCAAGTCTCGGCTGAGCAAGCTGCCATTCATGTGCATGCTCTTGTTTGGGGAGGACTTAGAGAAGTTAGTCAAAGACCTGGGAGAAACTAAAGGAGGGCACTTACCAGAGGATAAGCAAACGTTGGGTCGCTCACCCACCCCAGGAAAAGGTCGGCCAAGAGAGTTTAGGCGGTTTAGGTTGCTATGGTATATGCCGCACTAGAGAGGCTCTTTCCCAGCACGATGGTCCTCCTTTCGAGGCTGCAGGGGCGTGGGAAGAAGATTCTACTCTTTGGCCTCTGCGTCAACTAAGAAACAGCAATGAGGCAAGGATGGGCCAGGTGGATCAAATTCCGGTGGGTCAGCTATGGGAATTTTACAACACCTGGACCCGAATCACGACTGACCGATGGGTGCTAGAGGTCATCAGAGTTGGATACACACTGGAATTCACCCTGCCTCTCTGGGAAGCCTTTATCAACTCTCCCTGCAAGGCTCAGAAGAGCGAAGGGAGGTACAGGAAACTCTCCAACGGTTGCTGGATCTGCAGGCAGTGGTTCATGTGCCCCAAAGCTAACTCGGATGTGGTTGATATTCCATCTATTTCGTGGTCCCAAAGAAGTAGGGGATGTTTCTGCCCATCCTGGATCTCAAGTACATCAATCAGGTTCTGAAGGTATACCACACTTTTGTATGGAGACATTGCCGTCCGTTATAGTGGCGGTATGGGAAGGATAGTTCGTAACCTCCCTGGACCTCACAGAGGCATATCTCCACATTCCAATAAGATCAGAGCATCAGCAGTACCTAAGGTTCGCAGTTCCAGCAGGGCATTTCCAGTTTAAGCCCTGCCCTTTGGGCTTGCAACCGTGCCGAGGACTTTCACCAAGGTCATGGTGGTCGTGGCGGCAACTTTATGGCAGGAAGGCATTCTAGTTCACCCTTACTTTGACATTTGGCTGATAAGGGCAAAGTCTCTATTGTAGAGTGTGAGGGTGACCTCCCAGGTCATCCAGTTCCTCCAGAGCCAAGGATGGGTCGTGAACATTGCCAAGAGTCAAGTCACCCCATCGCAAGTCCTTGAGTATCTCAGGGCGTGGTTTCAAACTGGCATAGGCAGAGTGTCTGTCTCTTCCACTGGCCAGGGCTCGCAGGCTCCAAGGGCAGGCCCAGCGGTTTTGCAAATGCAGTGGCCAACAGCATTGCACTACCTGCTGGTTCCTGGGATCCATGGCGATGTTGATAGACGTGGTCCCGTGGGCACGGGTGTGAATGTGACCGTTGTAGAGGGCTCTCATGTGCAGATGGCTGGTGCAGGTTCTCCCTCTATCCCACCATCTTCCTTGCACGACAGAGACGCAGAGCGCACTCAAATGGTGGTTAAAGGACAATACGCTGTTGAAAGGGATGCCACTGGAGGTACTTCACTGGGTACAGCTCATAACAGATTCAAGCCTAGTCGGATGGGGAGCTCATTGCGATGCTAAGTTTTTGCAAGCTCTGTGATTGGAGCAAGAGGCACAGTGTCTCTTAAACCGTTTGGAATTGCGCGCAGTCTTTCTTGCCCTGCAAGGCTTTCGGCATAGGTTAGAGGGGAAAGCTATGAAGGTGTTCTCTGACAACGTGGCAGCCGTAGCATACATCAACCGGCATGGCGGAACAGGCAGTGTACAGCTGGAAGAGGTGTCAGGAGCGTTAATGGCATGGGTGAAGGAGAATCTCTTAGTGCTGTTTTTGGCGCAAGTTGCAGGACAAGAAAACGAGGAGGCAGACTACCTCGGCCAAGTGAGAATTGACCCGGCGTAATGGAGGCTCAATCAAACCGTATTCGACCAGGTGGTGAATCGGTGGGGGACAGACAATTATGAATCTGATGGCAACCTGTGAATTGGCCAAAGCAGCGAGGTTTTTCAGCAGAAGGAGTGACTATGTCGGACGGCCTCGATGCACTAGTGTAATCATGGCCCATGAAAGGGCTGTATGTCCTTCCTCTCTGGCCGCTCATCGGCAGGGTAGTGCAGGAGATAGAGGACCATCCAGGTCGGGTACTGCTGATCGTACTGGATTGGCCAAGGTGGCTGTGATATGCATATCTGAAGCGCATGGCAATCAATAGGCCGCGGCTTTTGCCCCTGAGAGAGGACTTGCTGTGCCAGGGTCCTTTCCAGATGTTGCAGTTGGATTGGTTCTCGCTTATGGCATTGCTCTTGACAGGGCACACTTAAGGAAGAGGGGCTATGTGCCTGCTGTAATAGCAACCCTGCTGAAGGCACACAGAAGGTCCACTTTGCTGCCATATATCCTGGTTTTGGAGAGTGTTTGAGCACTGGTGTCAGGTGCAAGGACTTTTAGCGATTAAATCTGGAATGCTGGAAGTGCTGTCGTTTCAGTGAGCTGCAAGCCAAGCCCTTATCCAGCCCTGCTTGAAGAGAGTACAGGTGACGGCCCTCTTGTGTTATAGGTGGCATGTGGGGGCAGGATCCTTGGTCTCCTATCCGGCCATGACCCATTTTCTTAGAACAGTAAAGCAGTTACTGCTACCTCTGTGGTTGATAGTGCCATCTTGGGATTTGAATTTGGTGGTGTCAGCTCTGACAGAGTCGCCTTTCTAGCCTTTAGCAGGGTGCATATTGAAGGACTTGACTTTGAAGGCATCGTTTTGGTTGCAATCTGTTTGGCCAGAAGGGTAGCAGAGCTCCAAACGTTGTCTTTTAGAGAGCCATACCTAGTGATGTGAAAAGATGAGGTGATCCTAAGGACAGTGCTCTCCTTTGTACCGAAAGTTTGCTCAGACCTCCACATGAATTAATGGGTCTCCCTACCTGTGGACTTGAGTGCGGAAGGAGGTTCGGGATCGGATGCCGCTTTACGGACCTTGGATGTGCATCGGGTGTTGAGGAGGTACCTGAAGGCATCTAAGGCCTTCGTAAGACTGAACGACTGTTTGTCTTATTTGGAGGGCCGTGCAAAGGTGAGGTGACATCCAAAGCATCCATTTCAAGGTGGATTAGAGAATCCATCTCTTCGGCTTATCTTCTGCGTAGAAAACAGGTGCCCATCGGGTTGAAAGCGCATTCGATGTGTGCCCAGGAGGTGTCATGGGCTGAATTTGGCCTGGTGCCACCGGTTAACATTTGAAGAGTGGCCACTTGGGCTTCTTTGTCTTCCTTTATGAAACATTATCGGATAGATGTCCAGGCAACAGAAGAGGCTTGTTTTGGCTTGGTGGAACTGCAGTCCGAGTTAGCGGGTGGATTGGAGGAACGAAATGGAAGAAGAAATTAGACCTTACCTGCTATTTGATGTTGCTTAAGTGACTCCAGTCCAGTCTGATTCCCTTCCTAAGGCTGACCCTTCATTCATAGTTCCCCGGAAGTAAGAATTACACCTACTTTAGTTGTCACAAATCTGGGGAGCAAAAAAAAAAAAAAAGAGAAGGATCAATAGAGTCAAGACGGTGAATGGGGAATTGGGGTCTGGTCTCCTGAGGAAGGCTGGCACCCATGACTGGTGAGCGCTTTGTACTCTCCTTCCCTGGTGGAAGGGGGTTTTCTACTTGGTTCCTTTCTGGGTTTACAAGTTCATGTTTTAACTGTTTAATGTTAATGGTTGTTTCTGTGAGTCTGCTTTGTTACTAGGATACTGAAGGCTGGGGGTGGAACCAGCTATATATCTAGGGGAAGGTCATGAACATAAGATATTCTATACTGGGTCAGACAGGGTCCATCAAGTCCAGTATCCTGTTTCCAACAGTGGCCAATCTAGGTCATAAGTACCTAGCAGTCTCCCCAAAAGACACAGGTTCCTCAATGCTTGTATTGGGTCAAGCAGTGATATCCTGGGTCCCTTTTAATAATGGTTTATGGACCTTTCCTCCAGGAACTTGTCCAAACCTTTTTCAAACCTAATTACACTAACAGCTTTTACTTCATCCTCCTGTAACAAATTCAAGAGTTTGATTACACGTTGAGTGAAAAAATATTTGCTTTTATTAGTTTTAAATAGTTTCCCCTGTAGCTTCATTGCATGTCCCCTAGTCTTTTTATATTCTGATGACATAAACAGTCAATCTACGTTTACCTGTTCCATTCCATTCATTAATCTATAGACCTCTTTTATATCTCCCCTCGGCTGTCTCTTTTCCTGGTTGGAGAGCCCTGAACTTTTTAGCCTCTCTTTATAGGAGTATCCTTCCATCCCCTTTACCATTTTGGTGGCTCTAATCTGTACCTTTTCTAATAATGCTAAATCCTTTTTAAGATATGGTGACCAGAATTGCACACAATATTCAAGGTGCGGTCGCACCATGGAACAATACAGAGGAATTATAATATCCTTTGTTTTATTTTCCATTCCTTTCCTTATGATACCTAGCATTCTATTTGCTCTCTTGGCCACCGCTGCACACTGGGCTGAGGATTTTAGCATGTTATCCACGATGACGCCTAAATCTTTTTCCTGGTGGTGGTTCCCAATGTGGAACCTTGCATTGTGTAACTATAGTTTGGGTTGTTCTTTCCTAGGTGCATAACTTTGCACTTGTCCATATTAAATTTCATCTGCCATTTGGATGCCTAGTCTTCCAATTTGTCAAGATCCTCTTGTAATTTTCCACAATCCTCTTGGTTTTTAACTGTTTTAAATAGTTTTGTGTCATCTGCAAATTTGATAACCTCACTCGTTATTCCCTTTTCAAGGTCATTTATGAATATGTCAAGCAGCGGACCCAGCACAGATCCATAGGATACTCCACTATTTGCCTTTTTCCATTGGGAAAATTAGCCCTACCCTCTGCTTTCTATCTTTTAACCAGTTCCTGATCCACAATACTATACTGCTTCCTATCCCATGACTTTTTAGTTTTGCCAAAAGTCTCTGATGAGGGACCTTTTTGAAGGCTTTCTGAGAGTCCAGATACACTATGTCAACTGACTCACCTTTGTCTACCTGTTTATTCACACCTTCAAAAAAGCCAACAGATTAGTAAGACAAGATCTTCCTTGTCTAAAGCCATGTTGACTGACTCCCATTAAGCCATGACTATCTACATGTTCAGTAATTTTGTTTTTTATGATGGTTTCTACCATTTTTCCCGATACTGACGTCAAGCTCACCCAGATCAACCCTGGAACCCTTTTTAAAAATTGGTGTTACATTGGCGATCCTCCAGTCTTCAGGTATTACAGATGATTTTAATGATAGTTCACAGATTACTAATAGCAAGTCTGCAATCTCATATTTCAGTTCTTTCAACACCCTTCGATGTATATCATCCGGTCCAGATGATTTGCTACTCTTCAGTTTATCAAATAGGTGTAATACATATTCCCGGTGTATCTGTATTTCTTTCAATTCTTCCGCAGTATCACCTTTAAATACCACTTCAGTCATGGGTAGCATCCCTACATCTTCCTCAGTAAAGACCGAAGCAAAGAATTCATTCAATCTCTCCGCTATAGCCTTGTCCCCTCTTACTGCTCCTTTTATTTATTTATTTATTTTATTTATTTTTATTTCTTATATACCGCGCTTTTAATCAGTGCGGTTTACAAATGAACAATTCAAACACAATGATACAGTCAGCATTGGTTTTTTACAATGAACAGGGTACAAAAAACTTGGCGGTAAACAGGGTTAACTATATACAAAAAACGTGGTGGAAAGTAGGATTAACTATGTACATGACATTTTTGGTTAACTACATGGTAGTGGCAAATAGATATAATTATAGTGCAGTATAAATACGGTATGGGTAAAGTGTGCAAGTGTGAACCATCATGATTAGCCATTTTCCGCTGGGGTCAAGTGGGCAAGATCAACATGTGGGCTATGTTCAATCGGAGTTGCTTCAGGGTAGTATATTAGGAACAAGTAATGTTTTAAGACCTTTCTGACCTTTTTTACCCTTCTATCATCTAATGGTCCAAATGACTCACAGGTTTTTTGCTACGGATGTACTTGAAAAAGTCTTTATTACCCGATTTTGCTTCCACAGCAAGTTTCTTCTCAAATTCTTTCTTTGCCTGCCTTATCAATGCGTTGCATTTAACTTGCCAGTGCTTGTGCTGTTTCCAGTTTTTGTCATTTGGCTCTTTTTTGCATTTCGTGAAAGATGCTTTTTTGGCAACAACAGCCTCTCTGACCTCTCCTTTAAACCATGCTGGCAGTTTTTTGGCCTTCCTTCCACTTTTCTTAAAGCGTGGAATACAGCTGGTCTGGGCTTCCAAGATAGTATTTTTAAACACCCGAGCTTTATGTAAGTCTTTAACCTTTGCAACTGCTCCTTTATTTGCTTCTCCCTTTTTCCTCAGTCATTGCAGTGTGGCAAGAAAATCATATAGGTAAGAATGCCATAAAGGAATTTTAGTATATTATACTGTGGGTTATGTTGTTTCTTGGTCAAAAATCGGTTTTAAAGTTTTAGTTATTTGAGTTTTATAAGTGTATGATTTTACATGTATGATCTGTGTAATTTATATATATGTCACTTATTATCAGGTAAATTTATTTAGTTTTTTAGTCAATAGATATTTCATTGTATGTCACTAATTTATTAAGTTATTAAGTATTTATTAGTGTGACCATATGTTTATCAGTTTTTATAAGTGTTATTATACATGTATTATGCATATACGATTATATAGTCCATTGCTTATTCGTTTATTTGTTCCTTGGTTTACAGACTTTTGCTGTATTTTAGTAATTAGTATTTATTCATTTATTTATTTATTTATGAATTTTTAATGTTTTGAGTGCCTTATATATGTATATTTATGATGAATTTATATGTTTTTAAATAAAATAAGTTTTTATGTGTTGTTATAGCCATAGCCCCTGATGAAGGCATAAACGAAACACGGCCTGTGTCGGGCCTGGCTTTATGAAATAAAAGGTGATATATACAGTTCCTTCCTTGCCTCCACGGTTTTTACTGGGATTCTGTTGGCACGTGGTTTGTGCTTTTCTGTTGGACAGTATGTCCAGGAAGGCAGCCAGGATTTGGTCCAAGGCCGCCATCCTAGTTTCGAGGCCAGGTGGCATCACAGCCATTGGCTCAGGCACCGCTAGAATCATGCCCAGAGCTGGCTTCCCTGATGGGGAGTAACCAGTGGTGATGAGCTCATACTCCCACTGGAGCAGCTTTGAGGGGTCGCTTCCAGCCATCTTCCTTGGCCTCGTGTCGAGGCCTTCGGGGTCGGTAGCCGGAGGTCTTACCCCTGGGCTCTGGCCTCAGACTTCAATGTGGACTCCCTGCATTATGGGGAAAGACCTCAGAGGACGATCCCAGATCCAAGGCTCAGTGATTCGGACCAAGCTCAGCAGCGCAACAATGAATTGTCGGACATCGTCCATGAGGGCAGCGATTTCACATTATATGTTGGGGCAAAAAACAGAGGACATCTGGCCGAAGATCGATTCCCACTTAGAATCACGACTCTTCCGACTCTGGCAGGCAGAGTGGGCAGGTGAGTCATCGTGATCCGCACCAAGGCAGCAGCTATGGTAGTCCGTGACTGCTTGAAACCACTGACCGACGACATACCAGGAGAGACAGCTCCCGCAAGATCAAAACTGAACTTCTCGGTTAGTGTGGGCACAAGGAAAAACCTGCGCACAGAGAAATAAAAAATAAGAAAATGGACCAGAGAAAAAGCATAGTTACTCACCTGTAACAGGTGTTCTCCGGGGACAGCAGGAATCATTCCTCACATATGGGTGACGCCAATGGAGCCGGAGCCTGCGCAGAGCAAATCCCCAGCTTTGAAAGAAAGCCTTTGGGATTGATACCACGCATGTGTGGTCTCCTTCCTGCCCAAGGGTGCCATCTTGCTCAGTAAAATGACATAGCTAAAAAGACAGCAAAACAAATAAAGATGATATGACTGCAACTCCAAGGGGAAGAGAGAGGGTTGTGAGGACTGATGCCTGCTGTCCCTGGAGAACACCTGTTACAGGTGAGCAATTACGCTTTCTCTGGGAGCAAGCAGGAAGTCAGTCTTCACATATGGAACTCCCCAGCTACAGGCTACCATGAACCTATAGCCAAAAGAGGCTCCCTCATAAAGAGCCACAAGCAGCAGCAATGAATCCGTAAAAGGACCAAACAGGACATCTGCATCCAAAGGAACTAGAACTCCGGTAGCCTGAACACAGAAGAGTCAGAAGGTAGGAGTTGACAAGATCCCGAAAAGGATACGGAGCACGGCCTGGCCAAAGGCACTATCCTGTCGGGACTCTCTATCCAGGCAGTAATGAGCTGTGAAGGTATGGACAGAAGACCAGGTGGCAGCTCGGCAGATGTCTGCCAGAGGAACCGAATGCAGGTGAACAACTGATGTCGCCATAGCCCTGACCCAGTGAGCAGTGACCCGGCCTTCCAGCGGAAGCCTCACCTCTTCATAAGCCCAGGCAATACAGTCTGCCACCCATGTGGACAGTGTACACTTGGACACTGCCTCCCCCAGCTTACTGGGGTCGTAGGAAAATGAAAAGCTGAAAGGCTTTCTGGTGGCCTTGAGTGCATTGAATATAGAAGGACAAGGCCCTCTTACAATCCAAGGTATGGAGGACCATCTCTGATCGACTGGTGTGCAGTCTAGGAAAGAAGGTAGGAAGGACCACCTCCAGGTTGAGATGGAAAGAAGACACCATCTTCGGAAGAAATTTGGGATGCGTGCGAAGCACCATCCTATTCTTGTAAAACCTGATGTAAGGCGTCTCAGCCACAAGGGTTTGGAGCTCACTTACCCTACGGGCAGAAGTGAGCACAACCAGGAAAAACACCTTCCAGGAGAGATAGCGAAGGTGGCATGTAACCAGAGGCTCAAAGGGCAGCAGGGTGAGCTGCCCCAACACCACTGTGAGATCCCATTCAGTTGCCGGAGGGCGAACTGGGGGCTTAGACAGGAGTAGGCCCTTTAGGAAGCGTGACACCACTGGGTGGACCGAGATGGGCTTCCCGTCCACCTAATGGTGGTTCGAAGCCAGGGCACTGAGGTGTACTCTAACAGAGTTAGACTTTAGCACCACACGGGAGAGGTGGAGCAGGTATTGCAACACCAGCTCCCTGCTCAGTGCACCAAAGTGCAAACATACGCCACTTTAAGGCATAGGCCCATCTGGTAGACGCCTTCCGCGAAGCCAGAACATCCTCCACTTCCTTCTGGATGTGGAGCGGGGCTAAAGTAACCCTCTCAGCAGCCATGCTGTCAGCGAGAGGGAGCTGAGGTTGGGGTACAGGAGAGAGCCCCCATTCTGGGAAAGAAGCTGTGGAGCAGACCCCAGGGGTATGGGGGCCTCCACCACCAGCTGCAGAAGCAGTGGAAACCACGGTTGCCTGAGCCACCTTGGAGAAACCAAGATGACTGAGGCTCTGTCGTGGAGCATCTTGAACAGAATCCTGGCGATCATTGGTGTTGGAGGAAAAGCATACAGAAGCCCCTGCGACCATGAGACCAGGAAGGCATCGGCGGCCACCCTGGCGGGGTGAGACTGCCTTGAGCAGAAACGGGGTACTTGGTGATTGTCCAGGCTTGCAAACGGGTCTATCACCGGTTCCCCCAGGTTTGGAAAAGCCTGCTGGTAATCCCTGGGTCCAGCTGCCGCTCGTGCGGCTAAAGAATCCTGCTCAGTCTGTCGGCCAGCAAGCTGTCTTGGCCCAGCAGATATACAGCTCTGAGGAGAATGCACTGCAGGACTGCGTAAGAGCACAGATTCAGGGCTTCCTGGCAGAGGGCACGGGACCCCATGCCTCCCTGTTTGTTCACATAGAACATGGCCACCTAGTTGTCCGTCTGAACTAGGACTGACCAGTGGCCCAGGCGATGATGGAAGGCCTTCAGGGAAAAATAAATGGCCCGCAACTCCAGGAGGTTGATCTGCTGATCACTCTCGTCTGGGGACCAAGTGCCCTGGGTGCGGTAGCCCTCGCAATGGGCTCCCCAGCCCAGCAGGAAGGCGTCTGTGGTGAGAACCCTCGAGTGGCGGGGGACCTGGAAAGGCATCCATGCCTCCAAGTGCCGGGGCAATAGCCAACAGATCAGGAACTGTACCAGCTGACGGGTCACTCGGACTCTGTCCTGGAGATGTCCCTGAGGCACCACTGCGCTATTCGAATGTGGAGGTGGGCATCTGAAGTGACATGCACCATTGAGGCCATGTGTCCAAGGAGGCGCAGCAGATGCTTGGCTGGCACCGAGGAATGGTGCTGTATATCCCTGGCTAACACCATGAGCCTGGCTGCCCTGTCTGCGGGTAGGAAGACCTTTGACTGAAGGGTGTCAATCCTTGTCCCAATGAATTCCAGCCCTTGTGACGGGCAAAGGTTCGACTTGGGGTAATTGATAACGAAACCCAAGTGTTGCAGGACCTGGGAGGTGGGTGCCATGGCCTGCTACACCTCGGGGGCTGTAGTGCCCTTGATGAGCCAGTCATCGAGAAAGAGGAAAACAAATATCCCCTGGAGCCTGAGAAAGGTGGTGACCACTGCCAGGAACTTTGTGAATACCCTGGGGGCCGAGGCTAGGTCGAAGGGAAGCACCCTGTATTGGAAATTATTTCCCCCACCACAAAGCGTAGGTACTGCCTATAGTTTGGGTGGATTAGGATGTGACTATAAGCATCCTTTAGGTCTAAAGAGCATAGCCAGTCTCCCTGACGGAGGTAAGGCAGCAATGTCCCAAGGGAGAGCATCCTGAACTTCTCCCTCAACAGGAATTTGTTGAGGTTGCGCAGGTCAAGGATAGGTCTTAGGCACCCTGTCCTCTTTGGAATGAGGAAGTACGTGGAGTAGAACCCCTTGTCCTTGAGGTGGTGTAACATTGATTCCACCACCTGGTCCTCTAGAAGGCCTGCCAACTCCTTCAGATGGTGATCCCGGTGAAGGGGAGAACTGAGGGGCTCTCCTGGGAAGTAGTGTGGAGGTACTTGGCTCAGGTGGAGGAGGTAACCCTCCCTGATCATCTTTAATGCCCAGGAATCGGTGGTGATAGCTCCCCACCTGTGGGCATAAAGGGTGAGGCGACCTCCTGTAGGCTGCTGAGATCTGAGTGGGAAAGAGGTCATGCTGCAGGAGTCAAAAGCCCCCTCCAGGCTGGGACGGGGACGGAGACGCAGCCTGGGGCTTGGCAGCCTTCTGCTTATACAGGTCATGCCCCTGTCCCTTTGCCTTCTGCCCTTGCCAGGGAGGACTGGTAAGGGGGGTAGTTTCGGTAAGCAGTGGACCTCCTCAGGTAAAAGGGCTTTTTACCCAAGCTCTTCTTTCAGGAAGGGGCAATGGTCTTCTTGGAGAGCACAGTCCTTGTCATGTACTCGGTCTGCAGCTCTGCGACCTTGTCGGTCATGGGTTTGCCGAAGAGAATTTCCCCCTGACAAGGACTTCAATCAACTTGTCCTGTACCCACTGTTCGAGGATGGACAACTGGAGTCAAGCTTGGCAGCGTGCACCGATGCCTGCTGCAGCTACCTGGGCCAACTCAAAACCGTCATAGGCCGCCCAAGACAAACTTGGAGCACTCACGGACAACTCTGTACAAGCTCTTGAAGAGACCAGCCGAGAACCCGACGAGCTTGTTTGCCAGGTCCCTCAGGTACATGCCCATGTACAGTTGGTAGGCCTGGATCCAGCAATTCAGCATTGAGCCCTGGTAACACTTCCTACAGAGGTAATCCAAGGTGCGGGACTCCCTGCTGGGGGGCACCGAGGAGCGAGTCTTCTGACTCTTCAGTCGGCGCATGGCCGACTCCACAACCATGAAGCTGTGCGGTAGTTGTGCCTTCTGAAAACCAGGGCTCTGGCGGACTCAATACATCGAGTTGAGCCACTTGCTGATCACCAGTGTCGATGCAGGTGTCTCCCACATGTGGAACTTAAGCCATTCCAGGATGGGAGGAATAAGCACCGTGAGGGTTTCCTGAGGGGGAGCCTCGTACTGGAGGATCTCAAGCTCGTCGGCTTGAGGATCCTCCTCGGACTCCATCGGGAAAGCCAAGGCCTTGGACATATCCCAGACGGTCCAAAAAGCCCATATCCTCCGGTGGAGACCTTCTCCAAGGTTCAGAAACCAGGGAATTGGAAGGGACATCACAATGACGAAGGGTGTCAGGGGACTCCTTGTCCTCGGTCTCCCAGCCGAAGGCCTCCGAGGAAGACTCGCGGTGTTCCTTGTGCCTCGAGGGCCCTGGCGCTGCATACCCCGAACCTAGCAGACTTGTTGGTGACGACATCAGCCCCAACGAGCGGGAGGCGGCGCGCAACATCGGTCGAGGATCCACCCGGGCCCGCATGGCCTCGAGGATCGGCTCATCCTCCGGTGACGTCTTTGACATCCAACGCCTGGTGGTCGGGGTGGAGGAATCGGACATGCCAGATATCAGCACCCGCTGCTGCTTCAAGGCCGCCATCCTGGAACCAGTCCCGGAGGGCACCAATGCACTCGGGCCCGACGTCGGCTCCCCCAGAGAATCCTCGACGAGGATAGTGTGTACTTGCCTAGGCCAATCTGCAACCGGGTCCTTTCGAGGAATCAACTGGACGCTATCTCTCTGATGTCTCAAGTGGACGCTTAGGGCTCCGCGACCGGCCCCGGAAGAAGCACGGGCAATAAGAGCCATCCAGAGACACCGCCTTCGAGAGTTTCTTCTTTCTCTTTTGTTCCCTCGAGGGAGACCCCCTCTGGGAGAACCCACGATGACGCTCGGGTTCGGAGTGCTCCTCCCAAGGCGTCGAGGCCTCAGACGAAGTCCTGGCTCTTGGAGGCATGGGAGAGTCAGGGAAAATTTTGTAGTGCTGCTGCTGGCAGCTTCTCAAGTCCTTCGAAGACATTTTCTTACACAGGCCACAGACCGCCGGGTTGTGTTCCGAGCCGAGGCACAAGAGGCAGCAGTCATGCGTATCGGTTAGGGACATAATCTTCCCACACTGATCGCACTTTTTGAACCCACTGGTAGCCATGTGGGGAAAAAGAACCCCAGCAAGGTTGAAGACCCTTCGGGCTGCCAGTGAAGAAAAAAGGGCGTGAAGAGGCTGAAGGAAAAATGAAAACTTAAATAAAAAAGGAATAGACCCGATAGCGAGGCACCGAGGTCGGGGCGGGAAAGGTACCGGCACAAGACCGGAGACAAGCAAAAATGCTAAAAAAAAATCAACTTTTTCCGGGACGAAAACAGACGACGTCTGGTGAGCTCCACGTAAAAAAAGAAACCGAGCAAGATGGCACCCTTGGGCGGGAAGGGGACCATGCATGCGTGGTAGCAATCCCAAAGGCTTTCTTTGAAAGCTGAGGATTTGCTCCACGCAGGCTTCATCGGTGCTGACGTCACCCATATGTGAGGGCTGACTTCCTGCTTGTTACTGGAGAAAAAAATGCAATGCCAAGGTGAAGACGATCCTGGGTGACGGGAAGGTGCTCAGAATGTAAATCAGTAAAAGAAAGTAAAACGACAAGAAAAAAAAAAGATAGAAAAACATAACTTTTTAACGAGTGAACAGACAGACCATCTGCTGGGCTCTGCGGAAAAAAAAAAAGACTGAGGTAAGATGGCACCGTTGGGTGGGAAGGTGACCACGCATGCGTGTTGTAACTCCCGAAGGCTTTCTTTGAAATTTGGGGAAAGATTACCGTGCAGGCTCCGTCGGTGCTGATATCACCCATATGTAAGGGCTGACTTCCTGCTTGTTCCTGGAGAAGAAAATGTTTCTTTTGTGGGAGTAACACTGTGAACTGCAGTACAAATCATCCCATACCACATCAATTCTTTCATATGATTTAAAAGGCAAAAATGTACTTTCAAACTGTTTTTTCCTACTGCCAAAAGAGATCGGTCAAGGGTTCATATAAAAGCAGAAGAAAAATGATGTAACGTGTAAAGTAAACTTTATAAACTTGATCAATTTTTGTGCTTAAAAAAAAAAGAACATCCAAATCTAAAAGTTTAGTCAGCAAAGAACAAATATTCTCTAAAACAAAGATTTTAATATCTTTGGGTACAGCAACAGAAATGGTTATGGTGCCATGAGAAGTAGGCAGGACCAGCCCCAATCATTAGGCAAACTAGGCCTCCTAGGGTGGTGGGGGGCACATATGTGCATGTCAATGAGCAGGACATTCAAACCTAAACAGATTTTGACAGCTGGGGGGGGGGGGGGCTGTGCTAAAGCTTAAGGTTTGTCTAGGGCGCCAACATCTTTAACCACCTCTGGGGCCAGTCCTGGAAAAAGCTAATCTTTTTGAAAAAAAAATATACCACTAAAAATGGTACAGAAAAATTATATTTAAAATACTCCATTGTAAAAATACTTTACCTGCATTTATCACAACAAATCATGTATCCATCATCATGAGTAAAACCACAGATACATCGGGTAACATCAGTACCATAACTCCCATCCTCAGATGTGCTGATGGTAGTAGCACTGGAGGTCTCATCAAAATTGGGAGTAGCAAATATGCTTACTTCATTCTTACTGATAAGGACAGATGGAGGAGATGATGGGGGTGTTGGAGGAGGACGAGCACCATAGTTATGGTCCTAAATGGTTAAAAAAAATATATTTCAACAATCATGTTGGCAAGGATGAATGCTTCTGAAAACAAATCAGTGTGACCAGTAAGGTATTCTAAACTCACATTCTATTAATAGTAGCTCACTCCCATCCTGGCAAATAAAAATTGCAGCTATAGTTTAACACAGTAGAGCTTCAGTAAGGGAAACACAACAGAGCCCATTACATTTTCGTAAGGAAATAAAGCACAGTTACTCACCTGTAACAGGTGTTCTCCAGGGACAGCAGGAATCAGTCCTCACATATGGGTGACGTTGATGCCGACTGAGCCCTCGTGGAAGCATCTACCCAGCTTTCAAAGACAGCCTTTGGGAGATGCCGCCACGCATGCGTGGTCCCCCCTCCCTACCCAAGGATGCCATCTTACTCAGTCAGATGACATAGCTAGAGCCGACAAAAGAAGACAGCCAAATTTAATACAGCAACTCCTAGGGGAGGAGGGAGGACGGTGAAGACTGATTCCTGCTGTCTCTGGAGAACACCTGTTATAGGTGTTTTCTCCGGGAACAAGCAGGAAGTCAATTCTCATATATGGAACTCCCTAGCTACAGGCTACCGAGAACATGTAGAAGAAAAACGCCCCAGCTGCAAATGAATCTGAGGACAGATTCTAAGGACCCCAGTGTTCAGGAAGAATAGTGGTTCCGATAGCCTGAACAAGAAGGGTCGGAGGGCAGGGGTTGCCTAAATACTGAACAGATTACGGAGTACAGCCTGGCTGAAGGCACTGTCTCGTCGGGACTCCCTCTCCAGGTAGTAGTGAGCTGCTAAGGTGTGGACTGAGGATCAGGTGGCGGCCCAGCAGATGTCCACCATAGGGAAAGAACGTAGGCACGAAACTGAGGTTTGCCTTAGCCCTGACATTGTGCGCCTTGACAAGGTGCTCAAACGATAGCCCAGCCTGATCGTGGGCAAGTGGTCAGGGTCCCACTTGGTGACACAGCCTCCCCGAGTCGACTGGGGTTATATGAGATGAAAAGCTGGGTGGCTTTGAGTATGGTGCATGTAGAAGGATAGGGCCCTTTTTTCATTCCAGAGTACGAAGAACAACTGCTACCCTTTCAAGGTGGGGCCGTGGAAAGAAGGTAGGGAGCACCAAACCTTGGTTAAGGTGGAAGGCAGACACCACCTTCGGAAGGAATTTCGGGTGAGTGCGAAACATGACCCTGTTTCTGTAGGATCTAGTGTAGGGTGGCACGGCCACCAAAGCCTGAAGCTCGCTAACTCTGCACGTAGAGGCGAGCGCTACCAGGAAGGCAACCTTCCTAGATAAGTAACGCAAATGGCAGGTAGCCAAAGGTTCAAAGGGCGGCTTGGTAAGCTGCGACAGAACCACGTTGAGATCCCATTCTACAGGAGGCAGTCAGACGGGAGGCTTAGAAAGCAACAAGCCCCGCATGAATCAGGTAATGAAGAGCTGCACAGAAAGAGGCTTGCCTTCTATGGAGTGGTGATGCACGGCGAGCGTGCTGAAGTGCACCCTGAAGGAGTTGGATTTAAATCCGGCCTGCGAGAGGTGGGGCAAGTATTAGAGCACCATGTGCACATGGCAGAACAGGTCAACCCGTTGTTCCGCACACCATACTGAGAATCTGTGCCACTTGAAGGCATAGTCTCATCTCATGGAGTCCTTACGAGAGGCCAGGAGAACTTCCACCTCCCTAGGGAGGTTCAAGGGGGCTAGGGCGACCTGCTCAGCAGCCATGCTGTTAGCAAGAGAGACCCCAGGCTGGGGTGGAGAAGTGAGCCCTCCTCCTGTGTCAGCAGTCCTGGGAACTCCACAGAGGGATCGGGAGCTCCATCGAAAGATGGAATAATAGGGGGAACCCAGGATGTCTGGGCCATCGTGTGGCTACCAGGATCATGGAAGCCTTGTCTCGCTGGACGTTGAAAAGGTAGGAGGGATGGCATATAGAACAGCTTCCAACCACGAGAAGAGGAAGGTGTCCGCCACTACCCAGGACGGGTGTGATTGGGACAGCAAAAGTGGGGCAGTTGAGCATTGGCTGGGCTGGCATAAAGAGGTCCAGACTTGGGGTTCCCCATAGTCGGAACAGACGCTGCGCCACACTGGGGTCTAGGCGCCACTCGTGCTGATGGAGGACCCTGCTCAGTCCGTCCGCTCTGCCAGTGCATTGTCCTGGTTCAGAAGGTATACTGCCCTGAGGAGCATCCTCTGATTGATCGCATACGAGCAGAGCGCTACTACCTCCTGGAAGAGGCGGTAAGACCCTGTGCCCCCCTGCTTGTTCAGGCAGAACATCGCTAACGTGGTTGTCTGTTTCAACCAGCACAGACTGGTGCTACAGGTGGTGTTGGAAGGCCCTGAGTGTCAGAAAAATGTCTCTGAGCTCCAGCAGATTGATCTGCTGCTGGCTCTCCTCAAGAGGCCTAGTGCCCTGTGTGCGCAGTTCCTCACAGTGAGCACCCCAGCCTAGTAGGGAGGCGTCCACAGTGAGGACCCTCTGGGGGTTTGTGTGCTGAAAGGGAAAGCCCTTCTGCAGGTGCTGTGCATCCTGCCACCAATTGAGTGACTCTGCTAGGTGGCGGGACACAGAGACCTTGTCACGGAGCCTGCCTGTTGCCTGGGTTCACTGTAAGCAGAGGCACCGTGCTGACCGTATGTGGAGGCGGGCATTGGGGACCACATGGACTATGGAGACAATGTGACCTAGCAGGCGAAGCATGGACCTCGCCGACATGGTGTGATGGTGCTGCATCTCGGTCGCCAGGGTGGTCTGCCCTGTCCAGGGGGAGGAAGGCCCTGGCTCAGAGGGTGTCCAAGTGAGCCCCTATGAACTCCAGGTCCTATGTTGGAGTGAGATGGGATTTGAGGTGATTTATCACAACCCCCAGATGTTGATGCAGGCAGTGGCCTGTTATTATTTATTTATTTATTTTATTTATTTATTTATTTCAACTTCTTATATACCGCACTCTTTGACATCAGCGCGGTTTACAAATAACAGAAAGGAACCAGAACAACAGGCTGTTTGGTATTACATATAACAGGAGTATCAACTTGGATAACATGGGAGAACTATTTACATGGAGTATATAATCTATTAGCTAGATAGCATGCTCGAACTATTTACATAAAATTAGCAGGGATGCTTGGAACAAGAGGGATATTGTGGATTGTACTGGGGAGAGGCTGCTATGTTACGGTTCATGTGGGGTAGTATTTAATGAAAAGGTGTAGTTTAAGGGCCTTTCTGAACTGGGTTAGGTCGGTTATGGCGCGGAGATCAGGTGGGAGAGAATTCCAGTATTTTGGTGCGCTAAACATGAAAGCTCTGTTTGATGTTGATAGGCTGCACGTTGTTATAGCCTTTGGGGTTGTTAGTGAGTTTAATGCTGCATGTCTCCTATTTCTATTTGATGGGACGGATTGGATGAGTTTGGTAAGTGATGTGGACGATAAGCCATTTAAGGCCTTAAATGTGAGAATGAGGATTTTGAAAGTAAGTCTTCCGTGTATAGGGAGCCAATGGAGCTGTTTGAGGATAGGTGTGATGTGTTCACTTCTGGCCGCTCCTATAAGAACCCTGGCAGCGGTGTTCATTGCGAGCTGCAAGGGGCTTATGGTGGATTGTGGGAGTCCTTGTAGAATGGAATTGGCGAAGTCAAAATGTGGCAGTATCAGAGCTTGGTAGATGGTTCTGAAGTCTTCGTGGTCTAGTAGGGGACGCAGGTGTCTGAGAGTGCGTATTTTGAAGTATACAGATTTTACGATATTGTTTATGTGTGATTTCATATCGAGCCTGTGGTCTAGTGTGACTCCGAGGTATTTTATAGTATCCTTGGTGTCTAGGTCAGCTCCCTTGACACTTATATGCGGTGGTGGGGTGAAGTTGGGGTCTCTTGTGATAAAGAGAACCTCAGTTTTCTTATGCTGGATGCGGAGGTTCTGTGACAGGAGCCATTGTGAGACTGCATCGAAGCAGTTTGTTATAGGCAATAAATCCATTTGCATTGTGGAAAATGGCATGTAGAGTAGGATATCGTCGGCGTATATCATACATTTCACATTGAAGGACCTGATGATATCGCAGATAGGCTGCATATAGACGTTGAACAGGAGGGATGAGAGTGAGGACCCCTGCGGAACGCCTTGTCTTTGGTGGAAGAGTTTTGATTCTCCTGTTGCGGATTTGACGTATTGCATTCTGGTGTCGAGGTATGATTTACACCATTCAAGTGCTGAGTTGCAGATGCCTTTTCCTTTCAGTCGACCGAGGAGAATCTCGTGATTTACCGAGTCGAACGCTGCTGCTATATCCAAGAAAATTAGCACGACGCCTTGTCGGATGTTGTCTGTGGTATTGAGAACATCATTGAAGAGGGTGGTAAGCAGTGTCTCAACGCCGTGGAATTCTCTGAAGCCGTGTTGAGAATAGTCTAGAGGGGCTGCGGAGTCGATGTGGTCTTGGATTTGGCGCTGTGCCTCTTTCTCAAAGATCTTTGCTAAGAGGGGGATACTGGCTATTGGCCTGTAGGAGTCTGGCCGTTTTGGGTCTAGTTTAGCGTTTTTTAGCAGTGGCCTGATGGATGTGAGTTTTAATGCAGATGGGAAGGAGCCAGTAGTGAAAGAGAGGTTCATGATTCTTGCAATGAAGGTGCTAAAGTCACACCGCAGATCCTTTATCCAAAAGGCTGGGCAGGGATCGGTTTGCGCAGTGGTCGTGTTGAGTGAGGAGATGGTGTCTTCAATGTGTTTAGAAGAAGGCGTGTTAAGTGTGGACAGGGATGTCGGGCAGGTCGTTTCTTGTATATTGTTTTTTGAGAGTTCATCTGTCTGTAGGAGTTTTGATTGCAAGTAATCAGCGAATTCTTGCGGGTGGATATCATTATTTTGTTCAGAGGATGGTTCCTTTGATAGTGACTTAACCAGGTTGAAAAGGTCACGAGGTTTGTTCAATGATCTCTTGAGCATATCTGAGTGGTATTGCTTCTTTCTGGCTGCGATTGCCTCGCGGTGAGTTGAGAGGTGAAGAATGTAGGCTTCGTGGTCATCGGTAGTTAGTGAGCGGCGCCAGCGTTTTTCTAGCCTTCGTAGGTGCGTAAGAGAGGCCCGTAGTTCCGGGGAAAACCATGGAGCAGAGGTTCTTTTCCCTGATAAGGTCTTTTTGTTTGGTAGTTGAGCTACGGCGTTGAGGCTGTTGTTCCAGGCAGCGATTGACTCGTCGAGGTTGAGTGATGTGTTGTTGAGGATTGGTTGGGTACTTGACAGAATAAGTTCTCTGTTGAAAGGTCGAAAGCCCCGTGTTACTCTGGATGTATTGGCGAGTTTGCTGGTGTTCAAACTATGACTGTTGTTCAGGGGGATTTGTAGGTTTATAAGTTTATGGTCAGACCATGGGACATCGGTGATCGATTTTACAATGTTGCTGTTTTGCTCGGAGACATGGTGTGGGGCAAATACCAAGTCAAGAATGTTTCCTTTGGTATGAGTGGGTTCAGTGATCATTTGTTTATAACCAAGATTTTCGATGGCATTGAGGAGTGAGGAGGACTGGCTTTGTTGTAGTGATGGGAGGTTCAGGTCTCCCATAATCCAGTTGGGAGTGTTGGGGTTGCTGGTGTTAGCGGCCAGATCCAAAATAGTGGGCAGATCGTCTGTGGAGCTCGAGGGGGCTCTGTAGACCAGGTTTATGGAGCATTGTTTATTGGCTATGGTGATTATGTCCAGATTGTTTGTGCTATGGGAGTTAGTCATGTTGAAGAGGAGTTCAGACTTGGTGAGTATGAGTGCTCCTCCTCCTTTCTTGTTTTCTCTGTGGGTTGTGTGTATAGTGAAGTTTGGTGGAATGAGTTGGTTGATAAGGACATTGTCTTCTTTAGATAACCATGTTTCCGTGATCATGAGAGCATCAAGATCATAGAGGGTAACTATGTCTAGGATTACAGGCCATTTTTTTCGAATTGATCGAGCATTTATAAGGGCACATTTTAGGTTTTGTGAGGGTGATAGTTTGTGTTGCTTCAGGTTGCTGGATTGCAATGTGGATCAAGTGGGAGTGTCGGATATGCGCTTCCCTAGTCGGATACTGAAAAGGGTTGCCTGCCCATTGCTTTCCGTGGTTTTTGAGGATGGGGATAAGACTGTAGGTGGGGGAGTAGGCAATGGTGGTTCCGAGCCAATCTGTGAGAAGATAGAAACTGAGGAGAGTAATGAGGTGGAGAGACATTTTGGTTTCTGGGATATAGTATGAGGGGGTAATTGAGTTTTGGGTGGTAAGAATACACAATACAGTATACAGGTAATTTCACAGTACAGTATACAGACTATGAGGTGGTAGCAAAGGTATCACTGATTGAGGTGTATGTTACAAGGCTAGTAATGGCTATAGCAAAATATAACAGGTGTCGTGTGTGCGCGTGTGTGAATGCTATACAGACAACTGTAAGAGTAAGACCAATGAAGAGAGTCAGGTGTGAGAGTATGTGAATACAGGCAACTGTAAGAGTCAGGCTGATGGGGAGAGTCAGGTGTGAGGGTATGTGAGTGCAATACAGGCAACTGTAAGAGTCAGGCAAGTATAACAGGTGTCAGGTGTGTGTGTGTGAATGCTATACAGACAACTGTAAGAGTAAGACCAATGAAGAGAGTCAGGTGTGAGAGTATGTGAATACAGGCAACTGTAAGAGTCAGGCTGATGAGGAGAGTCAGGTGTGAGGGTATGTGAGTGCAATACAGGCAACTGTAAGAGTCAGGCAAGTATAACAGGTGTCAGGTGTTTGCTGTGTGAATGCGATACAGACAACTATAAGAGTCAGGTTGATGAAGACAGTTGTTGTTTGTGAGTGGTGTTGCTTAGTGAGGGTGAAGTGGGAGATCAGTTGGGAGTGAATACTGACAGTATAAGACAGCATATGACAACATAAGACAGCAGAATCTTGATGGTTACTGACGACAGTATGGGACTAGTCAGGAGTATAGGCAGTCCGTTGGATCTTAGGGTGTATATTCAAGGGACAGTCATGAAATGCTATAAGTGGCAGTATGTGGGATTGCTTTGAACTGCTGAGTGAATTTCTTGGTTAGAGAGTTGAAGTATACTTGCTGTGAGGTCGGACAACTCGCTGTAGATGACTGAGGGTTCCAGTTGGGGGTCGGGTGTGGTTGCAGACTTCTTGGCTTGGCTGTTACTCGGTGTCATCTGAGAGTGCCTTTGCCTAAGGGCCGTGCCAAAGGGCCCTCTGGCGAAGCCCTCAGGCGCGGGCCCGCCTGACGGCGGCTGCTTTTCCTGGGCAAGGCTCCGCCTCCCACAGCCCCGATTGGACCGGAGGTCTCCTGAGCAGGCTAAGATGGCTGCTGCCTGCTCAGGCGTGCTCTACCCCGATCGGGGAGCACAGAGCCGGTTAGGAGCTGAAGAGAGGTTGCTTTCCTGATGCGGCTGCTTTTCCGGGGCAAGGCTCCGCCTCCCACAGCCCCGATTGGACCGGAGGTCTCCTGAGCAGGCTAAGATGGCTGCTGCCTGCTCAGGCGTGCTCTACCCCGATCGGGGAGCACAGAGCCGGTTGCACCTCTGAGGCTGTCTCCTTTTACTAGCCAGTCGTCCAGACAAAGGCCCCTTTGAGACAGATGAAGTCAGCCACCATTGCTAGGTATTTGGTGAAGACTCTTGGTGCAGAGGTTAGGCCAAAGGGTAGTATCCTGTACAGGTAGTGGTTGCCCCCGACCATGAACCTAAGGTACCGTCTGTGATTGGGATGAATAAGTCGGTGGGTATAAGCATCCTTTAGGTCCAAGGAGCATAGCCAGTCTCTCTGCTGGAAGTAGGGCAGTAACGTTCCAAGGGAGAGCATTTTGAATGTGTCTCGCAGCAGGAATTTGTTCAGGTTTCTCAAGTCCAGGATGGGCTTAGGCCTCAAGTTCTTTTTGGAACCAGAAAGTACCTGGAGAAAAACCCCTTTCTTTTGAGGTGGTGTGGTATGGGCTCCTCACCCCTGTCCCTGAGAAGGCCTACAAATTCCTGCAGTAGCAGGGCCAGGTGCAGGGGAGTCCGAGGGGGCTCTCCTGGAAAGAAAGTGGGAGTTGTCCGGTCCAGATGAAGGATGTAACCTTCCCTAATCACCTGAAGTGCCCAGGAGTTGGTGGAGATGGCAGCCCACCGGTGGGCAAAATGAATCAGGTGCTCCCATATCAGTAGCTGATCCCCCATGGGTGGAGAGACTATACTCTGGGAGTCAAAACCCCGGCCCAGTCTGGGCTGGAGCTGGTGTCTGGGGTCCTTAGGCTTACATGTGCCCTGGCCTGCTCCCTTGCCCTGGTGATCCTGCTGAGAGGTCTGGGTGGCCAGGAATGGGGAATAATCTCAATAGGGCTGGCCCTTCCTGTGGAAGAGAGACCTTCCTGATTGGTTTCTTCCAGGGAAAAGTGGAGGTCTTTCATGAGAGTTGAGTCCTGGTGACATACTCAAGTCTCCATCTCGGCCACCTTCTCCTCCATCAGTTTGCCAAAGAGGTTTTCCCCAGGGCAAGGGACGTCGAGGAGTTTTTCCTGGAACATCGCTCGAGGTCCGATGCCTGGAGCCCAGCCTGGCGTCGGGCACAGATGCCTGCAGTAGCAGTCTCCCTTTGGACTCAAAGCCGTCATAGGCCGCTCAAGACAAGTATTTTGAGCATTTGCCAACAGACTTTGTGAGGGTCTGGAAGCGTTGGAGGTGGTCTCCGCTGAGGTCTGCAGCGAAACCTCCAAGTTACTTAGTTAGGTCTCGGAGGTACATGCCGATATACAGTTGATAAGTCTGCAAGCAGCAGGCCAGCATCGAGCCCTGGTAACATTTATGCCCGAGGGCGCAGGACTCCCTGCCTGAGGGCACAGAGGAATGCATCTTTGGGCTTTTTTGTCGATGCATGGCCGACTCAACCACCATGGAGGTGTGAGGGAGTTGTGCCTTCCTGAAGTCGGGTGTTTGCTGGACCCGTACATGGCATCCAGGCATCAGCTAACACTCAGCACCGATGTCGTTGACACCCAGATTCTGAGAAGGAGTCGACTGAAGATGAAGAGAATTGGGACCATGAGGGCCTCCTTAGGTGGGGCCTCATACTGGAGAATTTCGAGTTCCTCCATATGAAGATCCTCCTCCGATTCAATGGCAAGGGAGAGTGCCTTTGCCATGTCCTGAACAAACTTGAGGAACGAGGTGTCCTCGGGCAGGGATCATCGCCTCGACGCTGGAGGTACACGGGTCCAAGGGGACGTCACAATGTGCCCATGTCTCTGGGGAAGTCTCTATGTCGGACTCCCAGTCTGAGTAGTCCGTCGAAGACGCGAGGCCTGACGGCTCTAAGGGTGTCACTGGATCCAGCCTTCGATGAAATGTGGCCGAGGTTTGGCCGGAGCCAGAAGCGCTCGCCAGAGCAGACCTCATTCCCGAGAACCGGGAGCGGGATTGAGACCCTTGCCAAAGATAGCTCGAGGCATGTAGCTCTCAAGGATCACTTTGGCAGCTAGCGGAGTCTTCGATATCGAGATCCCTGCAGTCTGGGCACATGCACTGGCGGGGCCAAGCATTGACACTTGCTGCGAGGCCCAACGCCAACATCCTGGCTTTCCACTCGGGGGTTGCAGTCTTCGACACAGACACCGGGGTGAACGGGTCGGGTATCGGGGAGGAGAGGGAATCCGCGGCAGAATGGGTGTTGGGGGTCCAAGATCCGTCACCAGAGGCATCGACGTCTGTTCTGCAAACCTTCGCCGGCTGCTCCCACTCCAACTCCTCGGATGTTTGGTGGGGACTGAGGGACCGCGCACGGGACTTGCTATGCTTGTCCACTTCCCAGGACAAATCCCTCGAGAATTTCTTATTCTTACGCTCTCACTCCGGGGAACCTGATCGAGGTGTCTGCGTACCCGCTTGGGAACCGCGGGGGCTTTATGCGACTCCGAGAGTCTGTGTAGGGCCTTAGAGCAGGAGGCTACTGGGGATTCTGGGGTTAGGTCTGTCCTGTGGAAGATGCCGTCCTGCTTCTGCCAGCAACTCTGGATGGCTTTAGCAGACATCTTTTTGCACAGGGGACACGCCTCCAGGTCGTAGTTGGAATCCAGACACTAGAGGAAACAGCCGTATCTGATGTGAAGGACATGTTTTTGGAGCACCGATCACACTTCTTCAATCTGGTGGCCATTGGGGCAAAAAGGGCCCCAGTGAAGTTGAAGACCTTCAACATGGCCAGCAGTTGAAAAAGCAACCAGTCCAAAAGTGTGGGCAGGAAACCCATAGCTATTCATTGTGTCCTTCTATGCTGCGTCCTCCGCGTTGGAAGATATACATATATTTACAGGTTTATAAGATCGTTCACGCGTCCAATCTACAAATTTTAAACCCTTCGGGGGCTTCAGATCTTATAGTTTTGCATTTGATAGGTTACGCAAGACGCACGCATGGTGAGATTTTCACTCCTGTGAAAGAGATATGGCTTCATAAGCCGAGCCGTGGTTTTCTTACCACGGCGGGTTCGTTTTTCACTCAAGATTTACAAGTGAGCCTCAAAAAACCCCTGACGAAGTATCATACGAAACACAGCCTGTGTTGGGTTTGGCCACCTTTGGTAAAGATTAATAAAAGTTTTCCATGTAAAGGTTTCCTGCCCACACTTTTGGACTGGTTGCTTCTGCTCTTTTTGTGTGGCAGTGTGCTGTTTTTCGCTTGGTGAACCAGCAGTTGAAAAAGGCACAAAATGTGTTGGATGGAAAAATAACCTAACTAACAGGTTCTGAGGCCCGATGCAGGGCAGCAGGTCATGGAATCGGGAAAGGGACCGGCACTAGCCGGAAAAAGGCACAGAAGTGCACGAGAAAAACAACTTTTTTTCCAGGGAGAAAAGACGATCGTTTGTAGGGCTCCGTGAAAAAAGGGAGACTGAGTAAGATGGCACCCTTGGGCAGGAAAGGGACAGTGCAAGCATGGTGGCATCTCCCAAAGGCTTTCAACATCACCCATATGTGAAGACTGACTTCCTGCTTTTTCCTGGAGAAACCTGTGTGCCTAGCACTGTTTCTTCTTCTGATTCTAGTTATTCCTAAAAACATATAGACCCTGGGAAAAGATATGCTAAAAAATTCAAATCTCTCAAAGATTAACTGTATGTGCCTTCGAGTCAATGCTAACTCTTGGCAAACCAGCAACTCCTTTGACCCGGTGAAAGGCAGTATATAAATACAGCTAAATAAATAAATAAACTCCTGTGTTTTCTTGGCAATGAGACTGAAGCAGATTGACAGGCCTTTCTTCCGAGGCAATGGAGGGTTAAGTGACTTGCCCAAGGTCACAAGGAGTGCTACTGGGAACTGAACCCTGGTCTCTTGGTTACCAAGACATGCTGTAACCACTAGGCTACTTCTCCACTCCATGTCCAAGATATAAACACACAGCAAATACATTTTCTGATGGAAAACAAGTAGCAGAACAAGAGATCTTAACAGGCTGGAAAGAGGTAGAATCCTAACACAAATATTCAACCATTCCAATGATGGTGGTGGTGGGTTTAATAAAATCGAACCTTTATGAAATTATGGGTCAAACCACGGTAAAAGCAAGAAATTAGATAAGGCAGCTGTTCCAAAACTGTGGGTGCCCAAACAAAAACGAGATCATAAAATCATCAGCTGTGGTCAGAAGCACAACTCAAAAGGCAAAAGCCCAGGGAGCACAGCCAGTACGATATAGCTAGCTGATACGTAACACAAGCCTACACTTTTAAAGAGATACATTTTCTTGCTGGCTGAGAAGACATAGTTAAGAGAGCTAGGTTGTAAAATTACCATTGCTGCTTTCGACTCTCCATGCACCATGCATCTCTGTTCCCTGGATCGCCTTGTTCATGTACCCGGCCAACTGCCAGCCAAACGTTGAAGGCCTGCTCCTACCTGGCTATCCTCATCAGCTGAATGTTATGAGCCTACAACACTTCCACCATCATTCAAGATTAATGTTGTGAGCCCACTCACGCATGCTCCTCCTCCTGATTGCTACCTTTGATGCCAACCAAATGTTGCTAGCCTGCCCCACACCCAGCCATCACAGCTGTCTCAAGCTATGATCTGAAAGATTGCAGGCCTTTTCTCTCCCTTACATCTGCAATTACCCACTACTAGGTAAACTTAAAAAAGGGATGACTCTCTGGGGACTGAACTGATAGAGGAAAAGGTTGAGACTAGAGTGGAGGACCCAAAGGAAAGGAATTGAGACTAGAGTGGGTGTTGGAATACATATGTGAGAAAGAAATAATGAGCCCAGGATGGGGAGGGGATAAGTAAGAGGGGGTAATGGCACTGGAAGTTGGGGGCAAGAGATGAGAGACTAATCATGGGAAATGTGAGAGTAGGGACAGCCTGGGAGTGGGGGAGGTGAAGGGATGACCCTGGACATACGAGTGGGAAAGAAGTAGACAGCCAGGGGTAGAGGGTGAGCCCAAGGGAAAGTGTGAGAGAGGTTGTGATTCTTGGATGAAGAGGTTAGACTGGGGGAAGGCGAAAGAGGGGTGGAATGATGTGCTTGGAGAGAGTGAGAAAAAAAAGGAGTGAGCCAGTAGTGGTGTACCGCCATTGATTTGTTGGTTTTATTAGTTTATAGACGAATACACTTATAAAAATTTAATATTTCATTGCTGGCTAAATATGCCCTATCATAAAATGCAGGTCAACATCCCTACATCCCCCATCTTTAAAACATAACATTAGATATATATTCAACAGAATCAATTTATAAACATCAGTCATATCATAAATGCCTGATAAAAAAAAGCCTTCATTAGCTTGCTTGTGTGAACATAAATAACTCGAATGTGAATCAATGGAAAATGTATTCCACAATATTGTAGCAAAACACTTAAAAGCACTGCATCTAATTGATGCTAACCTCACAAACTGGTATGTTGAGAATGTCAGAAGTTACTGGTGCAATGACCTCAGGGCACAAGCAGGGGTATAGGAGCACAGTAAACCTGTCAGATATTGAAGGCCCACAGAAAAAACACCTTAAAAATTATTCATATAATTTTGAAATATACTCTAATTTTATTGTTTTCAGCTTGTTTTGTATTAGAACCAATTTTGAATACGATCTGATGAATTTAAGTGTATGACTAATTTTATTCATAGTTCCTCACATTGGCTTTTCCATTAAAAATGCTAAAAGGAATTAAGTGTGAGAGTGGATGGAACAGAACACATAAAAGAGAAGGGTTTGGGGTGGTGATTGAGGGCTAGATGATTTGGGAGAGAATACAATTAACTGATCGCAGGTGGAAGGAGAAATTTTTTTTAAAAAGGCAAGGATGAAATAGTGTTGTTACTCACCTGTAACAGGTGTTCTTGGGGGACAGCAGGAATCAGTACTCACATATGGGCGACATCGGCGCCAACGGAGCCCACGTGCGGAGCAAATCCCCAGCTTTCAGAGAAAGCCTTTGGAAGTTGCCATCACGCATGCGCGGTCCCCTTCCCACCCAAGGGTGCCATCTTGCTCAGTCAAATGACATAGCTAAAAAGACAGCAAAAAGAACAAAATATTATAATAATAATAATAGGACTGCAACTCCAAGGGGAGGAGGGAGGGTCGTGAGGGCTGATTCCTGCTGTTCCCAGAGAACACCTGTTACAGGTAACTATGCTTTCTCCGGGAACAAGCAGGAAGTCAGGCCTCACATATGGGACACTCCTGTGCTATAGGCTACTGAGAACCTATAGCTAAAAAAGGCTCCTTCTACCAGAGCCGCATGCAGACACAATAGAAATCCAAACTAAAGGAACAGCACTCCATTAGCCTGAACACAGAAGGGTCGGAGGGCAGGAGTTCCCTAGACCTCGAAAAGGTTATGTCAGGGCTCCCTATCCAGGCAATAATGGGATGCGAAAGTCTGACTCGAAGACCAGGTGGCGGCCCAGCAGATGTCTGCCAAAGAAACAGAGCGCAAATGAGCCACTGATGCCACCATAATCCTGACCCTATGGGCTGTAACAAGACCATCCATCGGAAGCTCAGCTGCCTTGAATGCCCAGGCAAAGCACAGTTACTTACCTGTAACAGGTGATCTCTGGGAACAACAGGAATTAGTCCTCACATATGGGTACGTCGGTACCGACGGAGCCTGAGCGGGAAAGCTCCCCAGCTTCCCAGAAGGAAGCTTTTGGGGCCTCCCACTGCACATGCGCGCTGCCTTCCCGCCTTCCTGACCAGCTCAGTTCGAGTTTATAGCTGAGACAATAGAGAGAGGAAAGGAGGATAGATAGAAGATACAACTCCTAGGGGAGGTGGGTGGGTTGTGAGGACTAATTCCTGCTGTTCCCAGAGATCACCTGTTACAGGTAAGTAACTGTGCTATCTCCAGGAACAAGCAGGAATAAGTCCTCACATATGGGGACTCCCTAGCTAAGATGCCTGGGAGATCCCCTTTCAAGGGTTCACCATCTTCGTATGGATCTCAGGCATCCATCCTGGGAAGGTGGGCAGGAGTTGTTCAAGTATGGAACAGGTGTTTGAGGACAGCCTGACCAAACAAGGCATCCCGGCGGGAGTCCTTGTCCAAACAGTAATGGGCTGTGAAGGTATGAACCGAGGCCCAGGTGGCGGCTCAACAGATCTGATCTATGGATACAGAGTGAAGATGAGCCATAGAAGTGGCCATGGCTCTCACATTGTGAGCTGTGACATGGCCTTCCAGAGAAATGTTTTTACTCTGGTAAGCAAAGGAAATATTTTTTATTTATTTACATTCTCTTATATACCGCGCTATTCTGCATCAGTGCGGTTTACATTGAACAGACTGAAATTACATTGAACAGGGCATTATAACTTGGAAATAACTATTTTACAGGGAACATGGGCTATGGAGGGTTAAGTGGCTTGCCCAAGACCACAAGGAGCACCTGTGGGACTAGAAACCCCAGTCCTTCCGGCCCAAGGTTGCTGTCCTCTAGTGGGATTTGAACCCCCGACCTTCCGGCCTGAAGTACCTTGCTCCAACCACTAGGCCACTCCTCCAATTGGAAAGTGTACGTTTGGATACTGGAAGTCCCAAATGACAAGGATCAAAAGCCACAAAAAGTTGGGAAGACTTTCGATGTGGCTGAGTCCTGTTGAGGTAAAAGGCGAGAGCTCTTTTACAATCTAGAGTATGAAGGTTCCTCTCTGCACTGGATGCATGAGGAGCCGGAAAAAAGACAGGTAGATATACCTCTTGATTAAGATGAAAAGGCGAGACCACTTTGGGCATAAAATGGGGATTCGTCCTGAGGACCACCTTATCATGATGAAACCTAGTATAAGGTGGATGAGCCACTAAGGCCTGTAGTTCACTGATGCGGCGAGCCGAAGTGACTGCAATAAGGAAAAGGACCTTCCAGGAAAGAAATTTCAAGGAGGTAGAAACCAACGGTTCAAAAGGTGGCTTCATAAGCTGACCTAGAACTAGGTTCATATCCCATGCTACCGGAGGAGGTCGGATGGGAGGCTTAGTTAGAGTCAGGCCTCTCAGGAACCTTGTAATAAGAGGATGAGAGGAGACAGGTTGTCCATTTATAGGTTTTAAGGATGCTGCAATAGCACTTAAATGGACTCTGACTGAATTCGTCTTAAGGCCTGCATTAGAAAGATGCAGGAGATAGTCTAGTAGAGAATTCAAGGGAAGTGCCAGAGGGTCAAGACCCTGTTGAGCACACCAAATGGAAAAGCGTTTCCATTTGAAAGCATAGGAACACCTCGTGGAGGGTTTCCTAGAGGCATGAAGGATATCTTTCACTGGTTGAGAAAGATTGAAGTCATGAAGGCTTAGGCCTTCAGTAACAAAGCTCTGAGGTGTAGGGACTTGGGGTTTGGGTGCCACAAAGTCCCCTCCTCCTGAGACAGAAGGTCTGGCGCAGCTCCCAGGTCCAGGGAGGGACCCTGGGAAAGATGCAGAAGTAGAGGGAACCACACTTGGCGTGGCCAGCGTAGAGCTATGAGGATCATCGATCCGTGATCCCTCTGGAGTTTGAACAGAGTATTGGGAATCAAAGGAATGGGTGGAAAGGCATATAGGAAGTCCTGACCCCAATGTAGGAGAAAGGCGTCGTTGGCCTGAGCTCTCTGACACGGAGTCCTGGAACAGAACCGGGGAAGTTTGGCATTGCACGGACTTGCAAAGAGGTCTATGTCCGGGGTTCCCCATTCCTGAAAGATTCTGCGTATCTGGTCCATATGCAAGGACCATTCGTGTGGAAGCAGAACTCGACTGAGTCTGTCTGCCCAAGAGTTTTCAACCCCTGGAAGATACACTGCCAGAAGATGAATTTGATGCTCTCTGGCGAAGGCCCATAATCTGAGAGCTTCGTTGCAAAGCGACAGAGAGCCTGTCCCTCCTTGTTTGTTTACGTAGAACATGGCCACCTGATTGTCTGTTTGAACTAGGACGGTCAGGTTGACAAGGAGGGTATGGAAGACTTTGAGGGCAAAGAAGATTGCTCGCAGTTGCAGGAGGTTGATGTGAAGGGTGGTCTCCTGTGGAGACCAAGTACCCTGAGTGGAGAGGTGTTGTAGATGGGCTCCCCACCCTGTTTGGGAGGCATCTGTTGTGAGGGTTGCTTGGGGCAACAAAGGTTGGAAGGGGGCAACAAAGGTTGGAAGGGGGCCCCCAACAACAGATTCTTGGTGGACATCCACCATTGGAGGGACCAAAACAGACGCTTTGAGGTGAGTATTTGGTCGGAGAGCGCTCCTGATGCCTGAGTCCACTGGGTGGCCAAGGTCCATTGAGCTGCTCTCATATGAAGACGAGCGTAGGGCACCACGTGTACCGTGGAGGCCATGTGGCCCAGAAGTCGCAGCATTTCTCTGGCTGTCAAGTGACTGCTGGACTGAGCTTGGGAGGCCAAGCACACCAGACGTTGGCCCCGGACTTGAGGTAGGTAGGCCCTTGCAGTGGTGGTGTCCAACTGGGCCCCTATGAATTCCAGAGACTGAGTAGGGATAAGTTGAGACTTGGGAAGGTTTATCACCAGTCCCAGATACTGCAGAATGTGCCTTGTGCGGTCCAGGGAAATCTGGGCCTCTGACTGAGATGGAGCTCGGATGAGCCAGTCGTCCAGATATGGGAATACAAAAATTCCCAGACCTCTTAAAAATGCGGCAACAACTGCCATGCATTTGGTGAACACTCTTGGAGCAGAGGCTAGACCGAAGGGAAGTACTCTGTACTGGAAATGTTTTCCCTGAAACAGAAATCTTAGATATTTTCTGTGGGATGGGTGGATGAGTATATGTGTGTACGCATCCTTGAGATCTAGAGAACAAAACCAATCCTGACTCTGAAGGTATGGAAGGAGAATGCCTAGAGAAAGCATTTTGAATTTCTCCTTGTACAGAAATCTGTTCAATTCTCTCAGATCTAGGATAGGTCTGAATCCCCCTGTCTTCTTTGGGATGAGAAAATAAGGGGAGTAGAATCCTGTCCCTTGTTGAAGAAGAGGAACCTCTTCTATTGCCCCTTGGGCAAGGAGAGAAGAGATTTCCTGACCCAATAGGCCCAGGAGAGATGGGGGAGAATTGAAGTGCCTCACCATGGTATATGGAGGAAGGTTGGAAAAATGAAGTTTGTAGCCCTCTCTGATGATAGAGAGGGTCCATTGCTCTGATGTAATTTGCTCCCATCTGGGAGCAAAGTGAGCTAACCTTCCGGGAATGGTGAGGGGCTCTGGTTGGTCTAGAGCCAGAAAGGTTAAGTTCTCTAGGGGCAAGTCAAAACCCCTGAGGGGGTTGAGCCTGCTGAGGAGTGGCAGACACTGCAGGCTTTGACCTTGCCTGTTTAGGCTGCTGACGTTTAGCAGCAAAGCGAGGCTGAGAAGATTGTTGGCCAGTATTTGTGGAAAATCTGGCCTTTGGTAGAAAGGCCTCTTGAAAGACTTTTTCTTGGCAGGAGTAGAGGTAGACTTAGAAAGTCTATCTAATGTAGCATTTTCTGCGTCCATTTGAGTGGCTTTAATTTGCCAGTCTTTACCAAATAAGTTCTCACCTGTACAGGGCAGATTCCGTAAGCCATCTAGGACCCAGGGTTCTAGGTCAGAGGCCTGGAGCCAAGCAAGTCGTCGGGCTGCAATGGCAATGCCCGAAGCTCTACCGGCACCTTCAAAGGAATCAAAGGCTGCTCTGTTGGAGAACTTGGAAACATCTAGAAGCTGTTTCACCAGAGAAATGAACTCCTCCTTTCTATCCTCAGGGATAAATGAGGTAAAATGCCGTACCTTTAGGGCAAGTTCCCTTAGAAACATGCCCATATACAGACTGTATGAATTAATCCTGGCTATAAGCATACTAGCCTGGAAGATTTTCCTACCAAAAGAGTCTAGGGTCTTACATTCTCGCCCTGGAGGGGTAGAAGAGTGCCTTTTGGTACTCTTAATCTTTTTCAGCGCAGACTTCACCTCAATGGAATGGTGAGGCAGCTGAGTCTTTTGAAAACCAGGAGGAGGAGGGACCCGGTACATGGTGTCCAACCTACGAGAATGAGGAGACAACGTTAGAGGAGCCTCCCATAAGTCCATCAAGTGTTCTTGAAGGATTTCATGGATAGGCAGGGTGACTGCCTCTTTAGGAACCTTAGGGTATCCTAAAATATCCAATTTCTTTGATCTAGGTTCTTTTTCAGAGGATGTAGTAATAGAAAGTCCTTTAGCTACTTCTATAATGAAGTCTTGAAAGGACAAATCCTCTGGTGGAGACATTCTCCTCTTTGGGGAAGAAGGCTCTTCAGGAAGAACCAGAGACAGCTCATCAGAGTCATCAGAGGAGTCAAAATCCTCAGAAGAATCAGAGAATCCTCTATTTGCTTCCAACGCACGATACGCATACCGATCGGTATCGACATCGGGCGTACCGGGTATGGGATCGGTACCGGGTGAAAACCCGGATCCGGCATGCGGAACCGATCTGCGTTTGGAAGATGATGGTCTCGGTTCCGGTATGGAAGACAGTACCGGAACCGGACCCGGAACCGCTAGATGCGGGTTACCGAGGGCGTCGCAGCTTTAATGAAAGCCAGAACGGCCTGCTGCATGGTCTGGACAGTATTGCCCATAGACGCCACTGCTGCCTGGATGTCGGTACCGGCATGGGCCGGTACCCCAGAGCAGTCTAACAGGTGATCAGTCGAGGCCGTGCCATCGATGTCAACCTGTAACCCCATAGATGGTGCTTTGGAAGCCAGAGCTTCCCGCCAGGGTTGTTTGGCTGGGGCAGGATCCTCAGATTCAAAAGTGAGAGCCTCTCGATACTTTGAAGGAGATTTGCTCTTTGAGGACCTGCCCGAAGAAGGTTTGGTTACCTGAGATCCATCCGGAGAGGAAGACCTGGATGACTGTGATGCTGGATTATCTGAAGCAAACAGCACATGGAATTTGTTGGCCCGGTTCTGCAAACCACGTTTAGACATCTGGGAGCAGGATGGGCAGTCCGGAATGGAGTGGTCAGGTCCCAAACATTTAAGACACCAAGTTGCTAAATAAAAGTTTTTTGTTTTGTTTTTTTAAAGAAAAGAAAAGAGAGACCGGCGGTACCGGTTTCGGGAAGGCAGGTACGCGGTCTAAAGAAACAAACTAAAATAAGAATTTCTTCAGCGGTGACAGGAACACGACCTGCTGGCTCCGCGGAAAAAGAGAAACTGAGGAGAGCTGGTCAGGAAGGCGGGAAGGCAGCGCGCATGTGCAGTGGGAGGCCCCAAAAGCTTCCTTCTGGGAAGCTGGGGAGCTTTCCCGCTCAGGCTCCGTCGGTACCGACGTACCCATATGTGAGGACTTATTTCTGCTTGTTCCTGGAGATTGCAGTCTACCACCCAGGTGGACAGCGTATGCTTTGATACAACTACTCCAAGCTTACTGGGGTCATAAGATACGAAAAGCTGAGAAGCCTTCCAATGCGGTTGCGTATGCTGGATATAGAAGGCCAATGCCCTCTTACAGTCCAGGGTATGCAGGACCAACTCTGCCCGACTGGCATGCGGCCTGGGAAAAAAGATAGGCAGAACCACCTCCTGGTTGAGGAGGAACGAGACGACCACTTTCAGAAGGAACATGGAGTGAATGTGAAGTACCACCTGGTTCCTATAGAACCTGGTGTAGGGTCTTTCCGACACTAGGGCCTGGAGCTCATTCACCCACCGAGAGGATGTGAGTACCACCAGAAAAATCAAATTCCGAGAGAAATAGCATAGATGGCAGATAGCCATCGGTTCAAAGGGTGGCCTAGTAAGCTGCCCCAAAACTACATTTAGATCCCACTCAGTCGCCGGGGGGGGGGGGGGGGGGGGACACGGGGTTTCAAGAGAAGTAAGCTTCTCCGAAACTGAGAGACCAAGGGGTGGGTGGAGAGAGGCTTCTCATCCACAGAAAAGTGGTGCGCCGCAAGGGCACTGAGGTGCACCCTGACAGAGTTGGATTTGAGGCCCAAATCAGCGGAGCTGGAGAAGATATTGCAGAACCACCCCTACCGGGCAAGAGAAAGGCTCTACCTCCTGCTCCTTGCACCACTACGTAAGCCTGTACCACTTCAAGGCATACGGCCGTCTAGTCGACGGCCTCTTTGAGGCTAGCAAGACCTCTTCAATATTCTTTGGAAGGAGGAGCGGAGTGAGAATTACCCTTTGGAGCGAGAATTACCCTTTCAGCAGCCACGCCATCAAGTTGAGGGAGCTGAGATTGGGGTGCAGAAGAGAGCCCCCTTCCTGAGACAGGAGGCGTGGGGAGGACCCCAAGGGAATGGGAGCCTCCACCGCTAGCTGCAAAGAAACGGGAACCAGGATTGCCTGGGTCACTATGGGGCAATAAGAATGACCGAGGCTCTGTCCTGGAGAATCTTGAACAGCGTCTTGGCCACCAGAGGTGTCGGGGGGGAACGCATTCAGAAGGTCCCCGGAACATGATATCAGAAACGCATCGGTGGCCACCCTGTGCGGGTGGGGTTGCCTGGAGCAGAAAGGGGGCAACTGGTGATTGTCCGGACTTGCAAACAGGTCCATCAATGGCTGCCCCCAGGTCTGGAAGAGCCAACTGGCTACCCCACGGTCCAGCTGCCATTCGTGGGGTTGAAGAATCCTGCTAATCCTGTCGGCTAGCCAGTTGTCCTGGCCCGGCAGGTAAACTGCTTGGAGACGAATGCCATGCCAGGCTGCAAAAGAGCATAGGTCCAGGGTTTCCTGACATAGGGGGCGGGACCCCATACCACCCTGTTTGTTCACATAGAACACGGCCACCTGGTTGTCTGTCTGCACTAAGACAGGTTCGTTGGCCAGGAGCTGCCTGAAAACCTCCAGGGCTAGGCAGATGGCACGGAGTTCCAAGAAATTGATTTGTTGGGTCCTCTCGTTAGGAGACCATAACCCCTGGGTACGGAAACCCTGGCAATGCGCCCCCCAACCCAGCAGGGATGCATCTGTGGTAAGGATCCTCATGTGCAGAGGAGCCTGGAAAGGCATTCCTGCCTCCAAGTGCTGCGGTTGGAGCCACCAGGCCAGGGACCATACCAGATGCCTGGACACTGACCCTGTCCTTGAGGCACCCTGTGGCCTGAGACCACTGGACTCTGAGACACCAGTGAGCGGTCCACATGTGGAGGCAGGCATCTGGGGTCACATGGACTGTGGAAGCCATGTGGCCGAGGAGGCGCAGGAAGTGCCTTGCGGACACTGCAGACATGCGACTCACTTGTCCTGCCAGAGCCAAAAGCCTGTTTGCTCTGTCTGCAGGCAGATAGGCCTTTGCTTAAAGGGTGTCGATTCTGGCCCCACTGAACTCCAGCTGCTGAGTCGGAGTGAGGCTGGACTTGGGGTTGTTGATCACAAACCCTAGATGTTGCAGCACCTGGATGGTGTTTGTTATGGCCTGATGGACCTCGCTGGCTGAAGTGCCTCTGTTGAGCTAGTCATCGAGAAAGGGGAAGACAAAGACCCCTTGGAGCATGAGAAAGGCAGCAATCACTGCCAAGTACTTTGTGAACACCTTGGGGGCCGATGCCAGGCCAAAGGGGAGTAACCTGTACTGGTAGTGATTGCCTCCACCCCAAAGCGCAGATACTGCCTGTGGCTGGGGTGTATTAGGATGTGTGAATACGCATCCTTTAGGTCTAAGGAGCATAGCCAGTCTCCTTGGTGGAGGTAAGGCAGCAATATTCCAAGGGAGAGCATCCTGAACTTCTCCCTCACCAGGAATTTATTGAGGTTGCGCAGGCCGAGGATGGGTCCGAGGCCTCCTGTCCTCTTTGGCACCAGAAAGAACCTGGAGAAGAAGTCCCTGTCCTTCAGGTGGTGGGACACCGGTTCTACAGCCTGATCCTCGAGAAGCCATGCCAACTCCTTCAGAAGAAGGTCCTCGTGAAGGGGAGACCTGAAGTGCTCTCCCGGGAAATACTGAGAAGGCACTTGGGCCAGGTGAAGAACATACCCTCTCGACTACCTGGAAAGCTCAGGCATCGGTGGTAATGGCTGTCCACCTGTGGGCATAAAGAGCAAGCCGGCCTCCTGTGATCTGCCTGTCTCCTGTGGGAAGAGGGGCCATCCTGTAGGAGTCAAAAGCCACTGCCAGGCTGGGCCGGAGCTGGTGCCTGGGGCTTTCTGCTTATGCGGGCCATGCCCCTATCCCTGTCCCTTGGCCTGCTGCCCCTGTTGGGGAGCCAGGGAGGCCTGAAAATGGGGGTAGCTTTGGTAAGCAGAACCCTTCCTCGGGTAAAAGGGCTTTTTACCCGAGCCCTTCTTGCGAGAAGAAGCAGAGGTCTTCTTGGAGAGCCGTGTCCTCGTCATGTACACAGTCTCCAGCTCTGAGGCCTTGTCGGTCATGAGTTTGCCAAAGAGATTCTCCCCTTGGCATGGGATATCGACTAACTTGTCCTGAACCCAATGTTCGAGGTCCGACTACAGCCATGTCTGGCAGCGTGCACCGATGCCAGCCGCGACTACCCAGGACACCCGAGACATAAACCGAGCACTCACGGATGGCTTTGGACAGGACCCTGAAGCACAGCAAAGGTTACTCGGGGAGACCAGCCGAGAACCAGGCGAGTTTCTTCGCAAGGTCTCTCAGGTACATGCCCATGTACAGCTGGTATGCCTGGATCAGACAAGTCATCATTGAACCCTGGAAGCACTTCCTGCCGAGGGCATCCAAGTTGAGGGCCTCACTGCCAGGAGGCACCGAGGAGTGCTTCTTCTGGCTCTTCAGCCTGCGCATGGCCGATTCCACAACCATGGAGTTGTGCGGCAGCTGCGACTTTTGAAACCTAAGGCTCCAACGTACTCGATACATCAAGTCAAGCCATTTGCTGATCACTGGCCCCAATGCCTGTGTATCCCACATGTGGAGCATCAGTCGTTTCAGGATCGGAGGCACGGGTAGCGTAAGGGCCTACTGAGGGGGGACATCATATTGGAGGATCTCAAGCTCGTCGGCTCGAGGATCCTCCTCGGACTCCGTGGGGAACGCCAAAATCTTGGACATATCCCGCATGAAGTCCAAGAACCCCATTCTCTGAGGCTCAGATACTGGAGAATCGGAAGGGACATTCCTATGCCGGTAGGTATCCGGGAACTTCTCGTATTCAATTTCCCACGCCGATACCTCCGAGGAGGAATCAAGGGGCTCGCCAGACATCAAGGGCCACGGCGCCAACCACCCCGACGCAGGCAGGCACGGAGGCGACAACCTCGGTCCCAAATGGGAGGCCAAGTGAGACCATGGCCGAGGATCGACACGAACCAGAAAGGCTTCGAGGATCGGCTCGGCCTCCGGGGTTGACTTCAACGTCGAAGTCCCGGTGGTCGGGACGGAGGAACCAGACAGGCCGGCTAACAGCGCCCGCTGCTGCTCCATGAAGGCAGTGAAACTGTGCTCTAAGGCCACCATTCTGGACTCGAGTACAGAAGGCTCCGCAGCCACCGGGTCAGGCCCCAACATAGTCGGGCCCAATGCCGCTTCCCCCGGAGGGAGTCCTCGACGAGGACAGTTGGTACTTACCTTGGCTTATGCATCTCCCGATGAGGCATCTTTGCCGGGCGCTCCTCCGAAGATTCCAGCCGGCACTCGGGGCTCCGCAACAGGCCCCGGGAGGAGCCTGGTCGCTCGGAGCCATCCAGAGATGCCACCTTGGAGGATTTCTTCTTCCTCTTGTGCTCCCTCGAGGGAGATCCAGTTTCCGAGGAACCTCGATGCTGCTCGGGCTCGGAATTCTCCCCCCGAGAAGTGGAGGACATGGACGAGGTCCGGGCTCTCGGAGGGAAGGACTCAGAAAAAATCTTATCATGCTGCTGCTGGTGGCTATTCAGGGCCTTAGAAAACATTTTCCTACATGGGACACAGACTGACGGGTCATGGTCGGGCCAGAGGCACCGGAGACAGCAGTCGTGCGTATCAGTGAGGGACATAAGTTTCACACACCGACTGCATTTCTTAAACCGCTGGCAGCCATTGGGGGGAAAAGGGCCCTGCAAGGTCAAAGACCCGGGCTGCCAGTGAAAAAGAAAAAAAGGCGCGAATGCCAGTCACGAGGGACAAAAGCGGAAAATAAAAACAGATTCGATACCGGCGTACCAAGCCGAAGGCAGGAAGAAGTACCAGCCGAAAAAACAAGAGAAAAATCAACTTTTTTTCAGGGACACAAGGACTATGTCCGAAGGGCTCCGTGAAAAAAAGGAGACTGAGCAAGATGGCACCCTTGGGCGGGAAGGGGACCGCGAATACGTGGTGGCAACTCTCAAAGGCTTTCTCTGAAAGATGGGGATTTGTTCCGCACGAGGGATTTCTTGGCGCCGACATCACCCATATGTGAGGATTGACTTCCTGCTTGTTCCTATAGAAAAGGAAATCGCTGCTAATTGCACAATCAAGGAACTAGCAATTAAGCCCTTATCAAAACCTGCCTTTAAAAAAATCAAGGATTTCCGGAAAGGATGCCATGAATGGGAGAGACTGCCTATCCCCACACCACTACTCAAAGACGTGCCACACACGGATGTATGCTATGCAGGTAGACCACATTCATACCTTTAGCAAGGTTGCTATAACCGGACCCAAATAACCTTTTCTCTTCGGCTTCGCCCTCTCAAGAGCAAGGACATAAGCGAGAATCGATCCACCTGGGGCATGAGAACCGGCCCCTACATCAAGGCATCCTCCCGAGTCAGGAAGCCCCACGGCCGGAATGCCAGAATCCTCACCAGTTATGCATACCACGGGTGCCATGGCCAATCCGGGGCAATCAGAATGACTAACCCCTGGTGAGATTCTATCCACTGCACAATCCGGCCTATGAGTGCCCACTGCGGGAAAATGTAAAGCAGACCCTCCATAGACCACTTTTGCACTAGGGCCTCCAGGCCCTCTGATATTCTCTTTTCTCCTGCTGAAAAAAAGGCTCGGCTTGGCCAACTGGAATGTTGCCATCAGGTCCATGACCGGTGTTCCCCATCGGCACACCACCTGTTAGAAAACTTCCTGGTTGAAACTCCACTCGCCAGGGTCCACATGCACCTGGCTGAGGTAATCCGCCATTATGTTGTCAATTTCCGATACGTGCACCACCTGAAGATGACTTTCCGCTCAGTCGAACAGTATTTCGGCCTCTTTCTCTAGGGCTACTCTGCCCGTGCATCCCTGGCTACTAATGTAGGCTACCATGGTTGCATTGCCCAAGAGGACCTGGACTGCCTTCCACTGCAGACAGAGCTAAAAGCTCTGCAGAGCCAGGACCAATGCAGAGATTTCCATCCTGTTGATCAACCAAAGAACCTCCTGCGGGCTCCATTGTCAAACCACCTTTGGCAGAAAGTGATGAGTCCTGAGGACTACTTTATCATGGTGAAACCTTGTATAAGGAGGGTCAGTTACTAACGCCTGTAGTTCACAAATGCGTCTTGCAGAAGTGATGGTAATTAGGAAAATAACTTTCCATGAAAGAAACTTTAGGTCTGAAGTGGCTAAAGGTTCAAAGGGCGGTTTCATAAGCTGACCAAGAACAAGATTTAGATCCCATGCCACCGGTGGTGGTTTAATGGGAGGTTTTGTTAAAAGTAGGCCTCTCATAAATCTTGATATAAGTGGATGAGAGGAAACAGATTGTCCATCGAAAGGTTTATGAAAAGCAGCAATAGCACTAAGATGGACCCTAACTGAATTGGTCTTCAGACCAGAAGTTGATAATTGTAGAAGATACTCTAGTAACAACTCTACAGGTATTAAAAGGGGGTTAAGTCCCTTTTGTGAACACCAAAAAGAGAAACCTTTCCACTTGAAAGCGTAGGAACGTCTTGTGGAGGGTTTTCTGGAAGCCAGGAGGATATCCATTACTTGTTGAGAAAGGTTAACATCCTGGAATTCTAGTCTTTCAGTAGCCAGGCCCTGAGATGTAGGGACTGGGGATTCGGATGCAGTAAAGATCCATCCTCCTGCAACAGGAGATCTGGAGCATTCCCCAACTCCAGAGTAGTGGTTAGAGAGAGACGCAGAAGAGGATACCACGTTTGCCGTGGCCAACGTGGAGCTATGAGTATCATACGACCTCTGTCTCTCTGAAGTTTGAATAAAGTCTTGTGAATGAGGGGAATGGGTGGGAAGGTATAGAGGAAATCCTGAAAGCATCTCTTGCCTGACAGTTTTGAGCCGGAATTCTGGAACAGAATCGGGGAAGTATGACATTCTGTGGACTTGCAAAGAGGTCTATATCTGGTGTTTCCCAGATTCGAAACACTCGAGCAAGCTGGTATGAGTGGAGGGGCCACTCGTGTGGCAGCAGTATTCGACTGAGTTTGTCTACCCACGAGTTTTGAATGCCCGGAAGGTATACCGCAAACAGGTGAATTTGTAACTCTCTGGCGAGGACCCATATTCGCAAAGCTTCGTTGAATAGCGACAGAGCCTGTTACGCTTTGCTTGTTCACATAGAACATAGCTACCTGATTGCCGGTTTGGACCAGAACTGTTATGTTGCTGAGATGGTCCTGAAAGACTTGAATAGCATTGAAAATGGCTCTCAGCTCTAGGAGGTTTATGTGAAGGGAAACCTCCTGTGAGGTCCAAAGACCCCGAGTGGAGAGATCATGCAAGTGGGCCCCCCAACCCATCTTGGACGCATCTGTCGTCAGAGTGGTTTGGCATAGAGGCTGCTGGAAAGGACAGCCTACAAGGAGGTTTTCCAGTGATTGCCACCATTGCAGGGACGAAATCAGACGTGTGGTAGTTCTGATTTTGTCTGTTGGTCGACCCGAGGCTTGTGACCACTGAGAGGAAAAGGTCCACTGGGCTGCTCGCATGTGTAGGCTAGTATAAGGAACCACATGGACAGTGGATGCCATGTGTCCCAGCAGTTGAAGCATCTCCCGAGCAGTAAGGAATACCTTCATAGATGCTTGAGAAGCAAGTTGTATTATATGTAGACAGCGTGGCTGGGGCAGGAAAGCCCATGACTGCCGTGTGTCTAACGAGCCCCCTATGAATTCTAGAGATTGAGAGGGGGTGAGATGAGAGATTTTGGGAGGTTTATGACCAGCCCCAAATATTGAAAAATTCTCATTGCTCGAGAGAGAGCGAAGCTGGCCTCTGGGAGCTGTCAATGCTCAAATGAGCCAATCGTCTAAGAAAGGGAAGACAAATATTCCTAGAGTCCTCATAAATGCTGCTACCACTGCCATGCATTTTGTGAAGACTCTTCGAGCAGAGGCTAGTCCAAAGGGAAGAACTCTGTACTGGAAGGATCTTCCTTGGACCAGGAATCGAAGGAACTTCCGTGATCTGAGTGGATGAGTATATGCATATACGCATCTCTTAGATCTAGAGAACATAGCCAGTCCTGACTTTGGCGGGTATGGTAAAAGTGTTCCAAGGGAGATCATTTTGAACTTTTCTTGGAACAAATATTTGTTTAATTCTCTGAGGTCTAATATAGGTCTGTGTCCCCCTGTCTTCTTTGGAATAAGAAAGTAGGGGGAGTAAAACCCTGTCCCATGCTGGGGAATGGGTACTTCTTCGATTGCTCCTTGAGCTAGAAGTGATGTGACCTCCTGCCACAAGAGGTCAGTGGCAGGGCCCTGAGAATTGAACTGTTTTATTATTGTAGGTGGGGGCAAGTTGAGAAAATGAAGCTTGTACCCCAGTTGTACAATGGACAGAGTCCAATTTTCTGATGTTAGTCTTCCTGGAATGGTCAAGGATTCTGGACCTTTTAGGGGCAGAATGACTAAGTTCTCTAGATAGAAGTCAAAGACCCTGAGGGGGCTGGGCCTGTAGAGCCAGTTGAGCTTTTTGAGCTTGTGGCTTTCTTTGCTGCCTGTTCTGTTGTTGCCCCTTCTGGGGAACATGGAGCGGACAGTGAGTTTGATGGGTGTAAGATTGGTAAGGCTTCTATTTTTTTTTTTACTGAAAAAGGGTTTTTTGAATATTTTCTTCTTTGCTGGGTTGGCTCTAGACTTTGACAATCTGTTTAAAGTAGTATTGTCAGATTCAAACTGATTAGCCTTGTCCTGCCAGTCCTTGCCAGAGATTTTCTCCTGTGCAAAGAATATTTCCAAGCTTTTCTTGCACCCACTGTTCTAAGTCTGATGCTTGAAGCCAAGCAATACGACGTGCTCCTATGGATATAGCAGAGGTTCTGCTAATACATTCAAAGCAATCAAAGGTAGCATGGTTCATGAATTTTGAGACATTCTGGGCATGCTTGACCAGAATAATGCAGTCTGCTCTTTTTAGCTCCGAAACACAAGGACTAAGGAACTTTAAGTCTTTTGTGACTTCTTCCAGGAACATTCCCATATAAAGAATGTAGGAACTGATCCTGGCTCCTAGCATGGAGGATTGAAAGCATCGACGGCCAAAGGCATTGAGAGTCCTGGATTCACGGCCTGGAGGATTAGAAGAATGTGTTTTAGCACTCTTGATCCTTCGCATGGCCGATTCCACTACCATTGAATGGTGTGGTAACTGAGTTTTTTGAAAACCAGGACAACTTGGCACTCGGTACATAGTGTCAAGGCGTCGGGAATGTAAAGATATTGTTAATGGAGTTTCCCACATTCTCAACATTAGATCATGTAAGATCTTGTAAATGGGAAGCATAGCTGCTTCCTGGGAATCCATAGAGTATTGTAGAATTCTTAATTTTTCTGCCCTAGGTTCCTTTTCTGGAATCACAGTGATTGCAAGACCCTTTGCTAAATCATGTATGAAATCCTGGAAGGACATAACGCATGGTATCGGTACTGCTCGAAGTCGGTACCAAAATGTCTCGGTTCCTGATCCCCGATACCGGAGATCGGCATGAGGGGAAGCAGTCCTGTCGAAGCAGGTACTGTCAGTACCAGTACCGATGTATATTGAACCGCCTGTTGCGGTCTTCGCGGTACCCAAGCCGCTAAGAGGGCTGCTAGACTGCATTCGATAGCGAGGATTCTGTGATACATCGGCTCCTGCCGATGCCTGGCTGCCGGTACAGGTGGAAGCGGCTACGACCCCAGAACATGGCACCAGTAATTCCACAGAGGTGGAGGGCTCTGGAACATCCTGGAGCCCCGTGCTTTGGAGCCCGAAGACTCCCACCGGGGCTGTTTTGCTGGTGAAGTATGCTTGAGGGAAACGCCAGTGGCATCTCGATACTCTGAAGGAGATTTACCCTTCGAGGACCGGCTAGTCTTAGAAGACTTCAATTTGGTTACCTGAGATCCATGGGAGGAAGATGAAGCCCTGGAAGACGTCGATGCAACTGACATCGTGTCTGCGGCAAAAAGGGTACCGAGTTTTGCAGCTCTATTCTGCAGGCCCCTCTTGGTCATCCTCATGCAGGAGAGACACTCCGTTGGATAATGTTCAGGACCCAAACATTTTAGACACCAATCATGGGTGTCGGTGACGGAAATGGTACCGCCACATTTTGAGCATTTTTTGAAACCACTAGCTGGTTTCCCCATGCTTGAAGAAAAATGGGCCTAGGGCCCAAAATGGCGCCTAGCACCAGAAGCAGGGAAAGATCCCTGAAGAAATACAAGTTTGTTTGTTTTTTAGTTTTTTTTTAAGGAAAGAAGAAGAGAACCGGCAGTACCGGTAGGCATCGAATGAAGGCAGATGCGACCACAAAAACAAGAAATAAAGGTAAATTTTCTGTGGTGACAGGGTACCACGTCCTGTCGGCTCCGCGGAAAACGAAGAATTGAAGTGAGAGAGGTACAGAGGCGGGAAGGCAGCACGCATGTGTTGTGGGATGCTCTCAAAAGCTTTCCTACTGGACGCTGGGGAGCGTTCCCGCGCAGGCTCCGTCAGTACCGACGATACCCATATGTGAAGACTACATTCCTGCTTGTTCCTGGAGATTGCCCTATGCAGAAGTAGGACAAATTCCAGAAAAAAAAAAAGCACCTGGAAGCCACACCACCTCCCGGCCCTTAGAGGTGGAGGATCCGGAATGGCCGAGGGACCGAGGGTCAGTTCCTGTACTGCCAACTTGACCCTCTCTGCATCCAGGGACTCCCATGACAGGGAGGGACTCTTCTGCCCCGGCTAGCCCTGATCCAAAGATGTGGCCTCCTGCATGCAACACCGGAAAATGTCAGTCTCGGAGACCACCCCACGTTGGGTCCCACAGACCAGGCACTGTGGTCTGGTTGGCATTCCAGGAAAGACTGTGTCAGTCCCCGACTAGGGACCTCAATAAACAACCAAATAAATCAAGGGGATTATAATGAATGAACTGGCAGAAATGATGAAAATCAATAAAGAATTGAAAATAAATTGAAAATAACTTGAAATGAAATTAAACTAAAGCAAGTGACAATAAATTTCCTTTAAAAGAAGTTAAATAACAATTTTTCTATTGCATCTGATCATAAGGAGGAATATGCAGGCAGCTGCCTATGGCTCACTCCCCCACAAGGTATGGAAATCTGCTCCTTAGCAGAAAGAGCAACCCGAAAAAACAACACCGCAGAAAAATACAAATCTGGGGTCTCTAATGCTAACACAGCATGGCTGCTGAAAGATACCACTGGCCCTTTCAACCTCTCAAAGGAGGTCGAGGAGGTCCTGCTGGTATCTCGAAAGCCATCCACCAGGCGAGCTTAAGCCTTTAAATGGCGAAGATTCTCAGTGGTGTGCGGAGAGACAGGAGAACCCGTTCTCCTGCCAGGTGCAATTAGCGCTCCAGTACCTACTGCATCTGTCACACACCAGGCTAAAGTCCAACTCAGTGACACTGAACTCAGTTACATTGCACTTGAGTGCGATAGCCGCACACCACCACCCTATCGAGGGAAAACCCCTCTCAGGTCAGCTCCTGGTCTCTCAGTTCATCTGGGGCCTCCTGCTGTCTAAGCCCCCTTTTCATCTTCCGGCAGTGGAGTGGGACCTCAAAGTGGTGCTTTTGCAGCTCACCAGACCGCCATTCGAACCTCTGGCCACTTGACATCTGCGGTATCTTTCTCTGAAGGTTGCCTTCCTGGTGGCCCTCATGTCCGCCAGAAGAGTAAGCGAACTTCAGCCCTGGTGGCGGAACCACCTTATACAAGATACTACAAGAACAAGGTGGTGCTCTGCACTCACCCCAAATTCCTCCCAAAGATGGTATCTCCTTTCCACCTCAACCAGGAGGTGGTTCTTCCTACCTTCTTCCCACGACCTCAAGCTGGTCGGGAGGAAATAATAATCCACACACCGGACTGCAAACGGGCTCTCTCCTTCTACCTACAGCGGACTCAGAGCCATTGCAAAGTTCCGTTTCTTTTGATCCCAGCAGATTGGGGCTTCCCCTGACTAAGCAAACTCTCTCCACTTGGGTGGCAGAATGTACTGCCCTCACCTGTGAACGAGCTGGGCTCTCCCTGGAACACCGGAGCACAGCGCACTGGGTGAGAGCAGTGGCCACAATGGTGGCGAACCTGCGATCAGGGCCAGTCATGGAGATCTGCAAGGCCGCCACATAGTCTTCAATTTACACGTTCGCAGCTCACTACTGCCTGGAGAGCAAGACCCATCGGGACAGTGCCTTCAGCCAAGCGCTACTCCGTAATATTTTTAGGGTGTAGGCAACTCCTACCCTCCGACCATTCTGTGTTCAGGCTACCGGAGTGATGGTGCCACCAGATACTAGGGTTTTGCAGAATCTCTCAGTCGGGGACTCATCTTCTGCAACTCACGGCTACCCAACTTCACCGCCATGGTGCTGTCATGGTTCAGTCCTCGGCAGCCTGGAGCTAGGGAGTCCTATATGTGAGGACCGACTTCCTGCTTGTTTCTGGAGAAAGCGTAGCTACTCACCTGTAACAGATGTTCTCCAGGGACAGCAGGAATCAGTCCTCACAACCCTGCCTCCTCCCCTGAGAGTTGCTTCCCTACCTTGGTATAGTTTGTTTGGTTTTTTTTTTACTATTGTCCTAGCTATGTCATCTGACTGGGCTAGATGTTACCCTTGGGCAGGAAGGGGACCATGCATGCATGGTACCATATCCCACAGGCTTTTTTTTTAAAGATGGAGAAATGCTTCCGCGCAGGCACCATTGGCACGGACGTCACCCATTTGTGAGGACTGACTCCCACTGCCCCTGGAGAACAGTATTACAGGTAGCTACACTTTCTCCGACACAAAAGTGATTCTACTGAACCAACTATGTCCTCCTAAGCATACAATATTCACATCCAACTGAACTACCAGCAGAGGTGGAGGAGTGTGTATAATTGCCAATAAGAACCTGAACATCGGAATCTCCAAGCAATAGCTCCAGCAAGGAGATGAACATCTTATGCATAAAAAACAGACACATCGGCCTCTGTTTGACATACCAAGCCCCCTGGAAACGAAGATAGGCGGCCACTACTGCCAGGCATTTGGTGAAGACTCTTGGTGCAGAGGCAAGGCCAAAGAGAAATATCCTGTACTGGCAGTGGTCACTCCCAGGGTGAATGAAGAAGTGGGTATAGGCATCCTTCAGGTCCAAGGAGCATAGCAATTTCCCTACTGGAGGTAGGGCAGCAATATTTATTTATTTATTTATTTACATTCTCTTATATACCGCGCTATTCTGCATCAGTGCGGTCTACATTGAACAAACTGAAATTACATTGAACAGGGCATTATAACTTGGAGATAACTATTTTACAGGGAACATGGGCTATGGAGGGTTAAGGGGCTTGCCCAAGACCACAAGGAGCACCTGTGGGACTAGAAACCCCAGTCCTTCCGGCGCAAGGTTGCTGTCCTCTAGTGGGATTTGAACCCCCGACCTTCCGGCCTGAAGTACCTTGCCCCAACCACTAGGCCACTCCTCCACTCCAATGGAGAGTATCTTGAATTTCTCCTGCACCAGGAATTTGTTCAGATTTCTCAGGTGCACGATGGGCCTTAACCCACCTGTTCTTTTTGGGACCAAAAAGTACCAGGAGTAAAACCCCTGTCCCTTCAGATGGTGTGGTACAGGCTCCATGGCCCTGTCCCTAAGAAGGGCTGCGAGTTCTTGCATTAGCAGAGCCTGGTACAGAGGAGACCAAGGAGGCTCCCCAGGGAAGAAGGTCGGAGGTAGCTGGTCCAGGTGGAGGCGGTAACCTTCTCTGACCACCTGAAATGCCCATGAGTCGGTGTCAATGGAGGCCCACCTGTGAGCAAAATGGGCCAGGCACCCCCTCTGTTGGGAGCTGACCCTTAAATGCAAGAGAGGCTATGCTGGAGGTGTCAAAACCCCGACCCAGGTTGGGCTAGGGCTGGGGCTGTTGGTTGGGGCTTGGGACCCTTGGGCTTGCGAGGGCCCTGGCCCACTCCCTTGCCCTGTGACCCTGCTGAGGGGTCTGGGTGGCCGATTATGCAGGTTAACCTCGATAGGATTGGCCCTTACTGAAGAAAGGAGGCTTCTATACTCGTGGCTTCTTCCTTGGGAGGGTGGAGGTATTCCTCGAGAGCCAAGTCCTGGTAACGTACTCTCTGTCTCAATTTTGGCCGCCTTGTCCTCCCATCTGTTTACCGAAGAGTTGCTCCCCGATGCAATATAAATAGAGGAGCTTCTCTTGTACCCATTGCTAGAAGTCTGATGATTGGAGCCATGCCTGGGGTTGAGCGCCAATGCTGGCGGCAGCCACTCTCTCGAAGCAGTCATAGGCAGCTCGAGATAAATACTTGGAGCACTCTCCAACAGACTTTGTAAGTATCTGGAAGCGCCAAAGGTGGTCTCCCCAAAGCCAACCGTGAAGCCTCAGAGTTCTTTTGCCAAGTCTCGGAGGAACATGCCGATGTAAAGTTGATAAGTTGAATACAGCTTGCTAGCATCAAGCCCTAGTAACATTTACGCCTGAGATCGTCAAGGGCGTGGAACTCTCTGTCCGGGGGTAACAATGAGTCCGTCTTCGGGCTCTTCTATCGGTGCATGGCCGACTCCACCACCATGGAGATGTAAGGGATTTGGGTCTTCCGGAAGCTTGGCCCGCACTGAACCCGGTATATGATATCCAGGAGGCGGATAACAATTGGCTCCGAAGTCGGGGCCTTCCCACATCCGGAGGAGCTGGTTAAGGATGGAGGGGACTTGGACCGTCCGGGTCTCTTTTGGAGGTGCCTCGTACTGGAGGATGTCTAGCTCCTCCGTACGGAGGTCCTCCTCTGACTCTGTAGTGAGAGAGAGGGCTCGTGCCATGTCCCGGACAAACTCTAGGAACCAGGTGTCCTAGGGTGAGGATGCCGAGATGGATCCAAAGAGGTCTCGGTGGGCCAGGACTCCGGAGATGTCTCAGCGTCGGACTCCAAAGCCGAGTAGTCCAAGGAAGACTCAAGGCTCGATGGCTCCAGTGGCATTGTTAGCTCCGGTCTTCGATGCTTTGAGGCCAAGGCATGGCTGGAGCCAAGGAACTTGCCTAGGAAGATCTCGCCCCCGAGGAGTGGGAGCGAGATCAGGACTCTCACCGAGGACCCACCCAAGGCATCTGGCTCTCGGGGATCGCTTTGGCAGCCCACGGAGTCCTAGACATCGAGGTCCCTGCATCTCGGGGTGAGCACCGGCAGGGACAGGCATCAATGCCTGCTGGGAGGCGATGAACAAAGAAATGCTGTGCTCCAGTGCCAGCATATGAGCTTTCCACTCAGGGGGTGGCCACCATTGACACTGACGCCAGGGTGACCGGATCAGGTGTCAAGGAGAGGGGGCTTCTATGGGACAGCCCTCGGGAGACCGGGGTTTGTCGACGGAGGCCTTGACCTCAGTCCTGGGTACCTTTCAGGAGTGCTCCCACTCCGACTCCTTGGAGGCCCTTCAGGGGCTGAGGGATCATGCGTGGGATTTCCCGTGCTTGTCCGTCTCCCAGTACGAGGCCCTTGAGGTCTTCTTTTTCTTCGTACTCTCTCGCTCCAGGGATCCTTACTCAGAATGCCTGTGAGCCCGCTATGGAACCATGGGGGCTTTATGAGACTCAGAGGATCTGTGCGGGGCCTTTGAGCGCGAGGCTATCGGCGATAATGGGGTCGAGTCTGGCTTGTGGAAAATGTCATCCTGCTTAATCCGGCAGCTCTGGATGGCCTTTGCAGACATTTTCTTACACAGGGAGCATTCCTGCGGGTCATGGTCAGCGCCCGGACATCAGAGGCAACAGTCGTGAGTGTCGGTAAGGGACATGTTCCTAGAACACGAATCACATTTCTTAAAACTGCTGACCACTGAGGCAAAAAGGACCCCAGCAAGGTCAAAAACCCTTGATGCGGCCAGCATTTGGAAAAAGGCGCAAAAGCACTGATGGAAAAGAACCTAAGAGAAAAAGGTCAAAAGACCCGATGCCGGGGCAATGGGGCTCGGAGGCAGGAAAGGAACCGGTGCAAGCTGGAGTAGGTACAAAATGTACGAGAAGAATCACCTTTTTTCTGGGGGGACAAGATGAACATCTGTAGGACTCTGTGGAAAAATGGAGACTGAGCAAGATGACACCCTTGGGCGGGAAGGGGACCACGTATGAGTGGTGTCATCTCCCATAGGCATTCTTTGAAAGGGCTCAGTCGGTGTTAATGTCACCCATATGTGAGGACTGACTTACTGCTTGTTCCTGGAGAAAGTAGCTTACGCCGCCTCAAGCAAAAATGAAGAAACTCCAGAGACCTCCTTCTCCAAAACATCTACTGTAAGCAACTTAAAATGTACAACAGAGAAACCCTAGACAGAAAAAGGGAATACTACACTAACTTGGTCAACTCAGCAATAAGCAAACCACGAGAACTATTCTCAATAGTTAAGACACTCATGAAAGAGCCCCACAACGACAGTACGCAAGATTAGATACCCTTCCAAAATATTGCCTCCTATATTCTCTCCAAACAAATACAAATACCTCAAATGGATCCAACCACAAGGTCAACCACATCTGTAACCAACCCAAAGAAGATTTAGTCTCAATTCGAACTATCAATCAAAAACATAGAAGACACAATGGAAAGCCTCAACACAACGACCTCCACATTAGACCCATGTCGCATGACCTGGGTGAAGATGACCAGCTCACACCCAAGTACGTATCTCAAGACCATAATACATACTTCACTCTCTCAAGGCCTTATGCGTAAAGCGCTGAAACAAACATAATTAGACCCCACCTCCACCAAATCCTACAGACCAATATTTAGCATAACACTTGTCGCAAAAATAACTGAGAAAATCGTCCTAAGACAACTTCAAGACCACCTTGATAAGCATGCACCCCTAGACCCCAACCAACATGGCTTCAGAACATTTCCTGGAGTAGAAACCCTCATCACCTCCCTCCTAAACACCCTTACAACCTACCTGCAATATACCAAGAGCAGATTTGTCTCAATTTTCCTTGATATCTCCACCGTCTTCGACTCCTTCTCACACCAGCAACTACTACGACTCTCTGAAATTGGACTCCAAGACACCACCCTCAACTGGTTCCACACCTATCTGTCCTCAAGGAAGCAACAAATACAGATTGGAATGTCAACTTCAAACCCATTCTCACAGAATACAGGTGTACCCCAAGGATCCAGACTATCTGCCCTACTCTTCAATATTTACATCAAGCCCTTGTGTCAGATCTTCAGGACAGACAATATACCATACCAAATCTATGCAGATGTTATGTTCTTCACACCCATTGATCTCCTCTCCCCAGACCTTAACCTACAGAAGTATTCCACAGAAGTAAAAGGCTGGCTTGGCAAACACAACCTCCTCATCAATCAAGAGAAGACTGAAGCTCTCTACATCACCACCAACACATCCTCTGTCCCACCATCCACGATGGTTACAAACGCCAAGGTTAATTCTGAGACAAAATACTTGGGCATAACATTAGTTCTGCAACTGTCCTTCCAACCCCACATAAAAAGAATAACCACACATCAGTTTACTATAAGCTAAAAATCCTGAGGCACCTCCACCCATTACTCACGCCAGACCTCTTCCATACTATATGCCAAGCAATGATCACACCTCTACCAGATTTCTGTAATATCATCTGACAAAGCCTTCCTAAACAAGCACTCCACCCACTACAAATGGCACAAAATACTGTGGCTCGAATAACTGCTGGTGCCCATTACCATTCACACATCACCCCCATATTGATTCAACTTCACTGGCTAAACTTTTCAGCCAAGATTCACTACAAAACTCTCATCACAATATTCAAAATACTTCACAAACAATCAGCCACATGCCTACAACTTCTTATATCATATGAAAACCCCCCGAAAGACCTCTAACACTCCACATTCAACCTGCTTACCATTTCACAGCAAAAAAAACAAACAAAAAGCAAGCAATCCACCTGCAATAGAACATTAACTCTCTTCGCCCCAACCTTATGGAATAAACTACCAACTTCACTGCGAGGATTCTCAGAACTGGCAGACTTCAAAAGAAAATTAAAAACATCTCTTTTTAAAAGGCGAAAGCATAGTTACTCACCTGTAACAGGTGATCTCCGGGAACAGCAGGAATTTAATCCTCACAAATAGGGTATCGTCGGTACCGACGGAGCCTGCGCGGGAACGCTCCACAGCGTTCAATAGAACGCTTTTGGGAGCATCCCACAGCGCCTGCGTGCTGCCTTCCCGACTTTCCCAACTGCCTCTCTCCAGTTGAGTTTTAAAGCTGAAACAAAGAGAGAGAGAGAGGGAAAGGGAAAGAGATAGATAGAAAGATACAACTCCTAGGGGAGGTGGGTGGTTTATGAGGACTAAATTCCTGCTGTTCCCGGAGATCACCTGTTACAGGTGAGTAACTATGCTATCTCCAGGAACAAGCAGGAATGTAGTCTTCACATATGGGGACTCCCTAGCTTTAGATGCCAGGGAGAGACCCCAAAAGTTGTGTGTCCCTGTGAAAGGGCTCCACTTCCCCCCATGGATTTCTGGCATCCTACCAGGGATGGTGGGTAGGTAGTTGATTAGGGTATGGAACAGGTGTTGGAGAACAGTCTGACCAAACAAGGCATCCTGGCGAGAGTCCTTGTCCAAGCAGTAATGGGCTGTGAAGGTATGAACCGAGGCCCAGGTGGCTGCTCGACAGATGTCGTCGATAGACACAGAGTGCAGGTGAGCCATTGAAGCTGCCATGGCTCTCACATTGCGAGCTGTGACATGGCCCTCCAGAGGAAGATTCTTACTCTGATAGGAAAAGGATATACACTGAGCAATCCAGTTAGATAGTGTTCTCTTGGAGACTGGAAGTCCCAAATGAGAAGGATCAAAAGCAACAAAGAATTGAGAGGACTTTCTATGTTGCTGTGTTCTTTGTAAGTAAAAGGCTAAAGCTCTTTTACAGTCCAAGGTATGAAGATTCCTCTCTGCATTTGATGCATGAGGCCTTGGAAAAAACACAGGTAGGTAGACCACTTGATTTAGATGAAAAAGCGAGACCACCTTTGGCATAAAGTGTGGATGAGTCCTAAGGAGAGAGGCAGTTGGGAAAGGCAGGAAGGCAGCACGCAGGCGCTGTGGGATGCTCCCAAAAGCTTTCTATTGGACGCTGGGGAGCGTTCCCGCGCAGGCTCTGTCGATACCGACAATACCCCATATGTGATGACTACATTCCTGCTTGTTCCTGGAGATTATAACATACTCAGACCCAGAGACTCACCCATCATAAACCCTTACTATGAAAATTCACAACCCAACCCAAGAGAAACAAACACTACTATAAGAACTGAACAAGACAACTACAAAACTGTAAATAGTTTTAAGTTTAAAAATACCAAATATTACATAGTTAGACTGTCATTTTGTTATACTGTTCCACTTCTCTGTAAAATATTGTACCTCCCAGTTACATGTTAACCTGTTATACAACTGTACACAGCTTTGAATAGTAGAAAGGCAGTATATTTAAGTTTAAAAAATAAATGAATAAATAAATACCCCCTTCCCCATCATAAAATTACATCACAGCTAGTTCCCAACCCTACCCAATCTTCTGCAGCTAGTAGGGCAGCATTTCTTATTTGCTGCCAGCTTCTCTCTGCTATTGGAACCATGAGAGGCCAGCAGAGTTAACAAGTTCTGGCTGCAGAGGGAAGTCAGCAGTGGAGGATGAAGCGGCAGGTAAGATGTATTAATTGCCAACTCATCCTATTGCCTTGAAGGCAAACCCATTGGGAAGAAAGCTTCACATGGCAATAGTGACTCTGCTTCACTCCCGCTTCTTTCTAAGACAGCTACTGACCTGTTGAGGCAGAATCTGTTTGCAGACCTGTGATTTGCGCCACTGTCTACCAGCTGAGAATTACTGCTCTAATCAACATAGCATGGCAAAACATAGCAGTGACAAAAACACCAATTTTAGACAGTCAAAATGGTGAAATTAGACCTTACCAGCTAATTGTCTTTCCTTGAGCCCTCCAATCCAGTAAAGTGTGTTTATCTTCCTCCACCAGCATCTGGAGACTGAGCATGCTCAAAGTCATGATGTCAGCATAGGAGAGGCCTCTCTCCTGCCTCGATCAGCCAGTACACTGTTAACAAAGCAGACTCCAAGGAGAACACACAATCAGAAAGCACAGTTACTTACCTGTAACAGGTGATCTCTGGGAACAGCAGGAATAAGTCTACACATATGGGTACGTCGGTACCGACGGAGCCTGCGCGGGAACGCTCCCCAGCGTCCAATCAGAAAGCTTTTGGGAGCATCCCACAGAGCCTGCGTGCTGCCTTCCCGCCTTTCCAACTGTCTCTCCTCAGTTGAGTTTTATAGCTGAGACAAACAGGGAGAGAGAGAGGAAAAGGAGAGAGATAGAGAGAGACAACTCCTAGGGGAGGTGGGCGGGTTGTGAAGACTTATTCCTCCTGTTCCCAGAGATCACCTGTTACAGGTAAGTAACTGTGCTATCTCCAGGAACAAGCAGGAATGAGTCTTCACATATGGGGACTCCCTAGCTTTTGATGCCAGGGAGAGCGCACAGAAGTTGTGTGACCCTGGGACAGGGCTGCACTTCCTCACCTGGATCTCTGGCATCCCCTGAGGGATGGTGGGTAGGAGTTGATTAGGTATGGAACAGGTGTTTGAGAACAGCCTAACCAAACAAGCCATCCCGGCGGGAGTCATTGTCTAAGCAGTAATGGGCTGTGAAGGTATGAACCGAGACCCAAGTGGCTGCTCAAAAGAGGTCGTCGATAGACACAGAGTTCAGATGAGCCATTGAGGTTGCCATGGCTCTCACATTGTGAGCTGTGACATGGCCCTCCAGAGGAAGATTCTTACTCTGATAGGAAAAGGATATACACTGAGCAATCCAGTTAGATAGTGTTCTCTTGGAGATTGGAAGTCCCAAATGAGAAGGATCAAAAGCAACAAAGAATTGAGAGGACTTTCTATGTTGCTGTGTTCTTTGTAAGTAAAAAGCCAGAGCTCTTTTACAGTCCAGGGTATGAAGATTCCTCTCTGCAGGTGATGCATGAGGCCCTGGAAAAAAGACAGGTAGGTAGACCTCTTGTTTGAGGTGAAAGGGCGAGACCACCTTAAGCATAAAATGTGGATTAGTCCTAAGGACCACCTTGTCATGATGGAATCTTTTATAAGGTGGATTAGCTACTAGTGCTTGCAATTCACTGATGCGGCGTGCTGATGTGATTGCAATGAGAAAGATAACTTTCCAAGAAAGGTATTTCAAGGAGGTAGTAGCTAAAGGTTCAAAAGGCGGCTTCATAAGCTGACCAAGAACCAAATTTAAGTCCCATGCCACCGGTGGTGGTCTAATGGGAGGCTTTGTTAAAAGGAAGCCTCTCATGAACCTTGCTACAAGGGAATGAGAGGAAACAGGTTGTCCATTTAGAGGCTTGAGTGAAGCTGCAATAGCACTCAGTTGGACTCTTACTGAATTTGTCTTAAGAACTGCATTAGACAGATGCAGGAGATACTCCAGCAACGATTCCAGAGGTATGGCACAGGGGTTAAGACCCTTTTCAGAACACCAGATGGTAAACCTTTTCCACTTGAAGGCGTAAGAACGTCTAGTGGAAGGTTTTCTGGAAGCTTGAAGAACATCTTTCACTTGCTGAGAAAGAGGAAGATCCTGGAGATCTAGGCCTTCTGCAACCAAGCCCTGAGATGCAGAGACTGGGGATTGGGATGCCACAACTTTCCGTCCTCCTGAGAGAGGAGGTCTGGAGCAGACCCTAACTCTAGGGAGGGAGCTTGAGAGAGATGTAGAAGCAGAGGGTACCACACTTGCCGTGGCCAATGTGGAGCTATGAGAATCATGGAGCCTCTGACTCTCTGAAGCTTGAACAGGGTTTTGGGAAATAGGGGAATGTGTGGAAAGGCATACAGGAAGTCTTGACCCCAGTGAAGGAGGAAAGCATCCCTTGCCTGAGCCCCCTGAGCCGGAGTTCTGGAACAGAACCGGGGAAGTTTGCCATTCCACGGACTTGCAAAGAGGTCTATGTCCGGGGTTCCCCAAATTTGAAAAATTTTGGACACCTGGTCCATATGTAGGGACCACTCGTGTGGAAGCAGAACTCGACTGAGTCTGTCTGCCCAAGAGTTTTGAACCCCTGGAAGATAGACTGCCAGAAGATGAATGTGATGCTCTCTGGCGAGGACCCACAATCGCAGAGCTTCATTGCAAAGCGACAGAGAGCCAGTTCCTCCCTGCTTGTTTACGTAGAACTTGGCCACCTGATTGTCCGTGTGGACAAGGACTGTCTTGTGGCTGGAGCAGGGTGTGGAAAACTCGTATAGCAAGGAAGATTGCTCTGAGTTCCAAGAGATTGATGTGGAGACAAGTCTCCTGTGGGGACCAGATGCCCTGGGTGGAGAGGTCCTGAAGATGAGCTCCCCAGCCCATTGGAGAAGCATCTGTTGTAAGAGTTGCCTGGGGTAGAGGCTGTTGAAAAGGACACCCCAGCAAGAGGTTCTGAGGGGACTTCCACCACTGGAGGGACAAAATGAGGCGACTTGTGTTTGCTATTTTGTCTGACAGGCAGCCTAATGCCTGGGTCCATTGGGTGGATAAAGTCCACTGAGCTGCTCTCATGTGAAGGCGAGCATATGGTACCACATGAACGGTGGAAGCCATGTGGCCTAGCAACTGTAACATCTCTCGAGCAGTGAGTAGGGGTTTCAACTCTGCTTGAGAAGCTAACTGCATCAAGCGAAGGCAACGGGCCTGTGGAAGAAAGGCCCTTGCCTTTGTGGTATCCAGCAGTGCCCCTATGAACTCAAGGGACTGAGTAGGGATCAAATTGGATTTTGGGATGTTTATTACCAACCCTAAGTATTGAAGGATACGCATTGTGCAGGTTAGAGCAGTCCTGGCCTCTGATTGAGTGGGAGCTCGAATGAGCCAGTCATCCAGGTAGGGGAAGACAAATATTCCCAGGGTGCGCAGAAAAGCAGCAACCACCGCCATGCATTTCGTGAACACCCTTGGTGCAGAGGCCAGGCCAAAGGGGATCACTCTGTATTGACAGTGCTTCTCCTGGAAAAGGAACCGAAAGAACCTTTTGTGAGTTGGATGGATGAGAACATGAGTGTACGCATCCTTGAGATCTAGAGAACAAAGCCAATCCTGACTCTGAAGGTATGGCAGCAGAGTTCCTAGAGAAACCATCTTGAATTTTTCTTTGACTAGGAATCTGTTCAATTCTCTGAGATCTAAAATGGGTCTGAAGCCCCCTGTTTTCTTTGGGATAAGAAAATAGGGGGAGTAGAACCCTGTGCCCTGTTGATGAGAGGGTACTTCCTCTACTGCCCCTTGGGCTAGAAGAGTGGCAACCTCCTGCTCTAATAGGCTGAGGAGGGAGGTTGGAGAATTGAACTGGTGCACTCTTGTGAGAGGGGGCAAGCTGGAAAAATGAAGTTTGTACCCCTCTCTTATGATGGAGAGTGTCCACTGCTCTGCTGTGATTTGCCCCCATCTGGGAGCAAAGTGACATAGCCTTCCTGGAATGGTGGAGGGCTCTGGTCCTTCTAGAGCCAAGAAGGCTAAGTTCTCTAGCAGAAAGTCGAAGGCCCTGAGGGGGCTGAGACTGCTGGGCTGGAGCAGGCCTCGCAGCCTTTGCCTTGGTCTGTCTGGAGGATTGCTGACATTTGGAAGGGAACTGAGCTGCAGAAGATGCTCTCTGACTATAAGCAGGATAGGATCTTCCCTTTTTTGAAAAAGGTGTTTTCTTCAACAACCTTTTCTCAGCAGGAGCAGCTGAAGATTTGGATAGTCTATCCAAAGCAGAATTTTCAGCATCCATCTGATTGGCTTTTGCTTGCCAATTCTTACCAAATAGATTTTCACCTGTACAAGGGATATTTCCCAATTCATCTTGGACCCAGGTCTCCAAATCAGATGCTTGAAGCCAAGCTATCCTACGTGCTCCTATAGAAACATAGAAACATGATGACAGAAAAAGACCACATGGCCTATCTAGTCTGTCCTTCCATAACAACAACTACAACAGTCCACTTTTTACCTTTAGAGATCCTCTGTGTTGGTCCCATGCTTTTTTGAATTCAGTTACTGTCCTCATCTCTACCACCTCCACTGGGAGACTATTCCATGCATCCACTACTCTTTCTGTAAAGAAATATTTCCGCATATCACTCCTAAATCTATCTCTCTTCACCCTCATCCCATGTCCCCTCGTAGCAGAACTTGCTTTCAATTGAAAGAGGCTCTCTCCCTGAACATTTATGCCACGGAGGTATTTAAACATCTCAATCATATCACCTCTATCCCGCCTTTCCTCTAAGGTGTACATATTAAGATCCTTAAGTCTGTCCTCATATGTTTTATAATGAAGCCCATTAATCATTTTAGTAGCAATCCTCTGCACCGACTGCATCCTGTTCACATCCTTTTGAAGGTGCGGTCTCCAGAATTGCACACCATACTCCAAATGAGGTTGCACCAAAGACTTATAGAGAGGCATTATCACCTCCTTTTTTCTGCTAGCCATTCCTCTCCGTATGCACCCAAGCATCCTTCTAGCTTTTGCCGTCGCCTTTTCTACCTGTTTAGCTACTTTAAGATCATCAGACACAACCACGCCTAGGTCCCGCTCTTCTTTAGTGGACAAAAGTACTTCACCTCCTATACTGTATTGCTCCCTTGGATTGCTGCAGCCCAAATGCATGACCTTACATTTTTTAACATTAAATCCCAGCTGCCAAATTCTAGACCATTCTTCAAGCTTAGCTAGATCCCTCCTCATGTTATCTACACCTTCCTGGGTGTCTACTCTATTGCAGATTTTGGTATCATCTGCAAAGAGGCAAACCTTACCCGACAGCCCTTCCGCTATATCACTAACAAAGATGTTAAAAAGAATCTGACCAAGGACAGATCCCTGGGGCACACCACTGGTAACATCCTTCTCCTCAGAGTGAGCTCCATTTACTTGTACTCTTTGTCGCCTCCCACCCAACCAATTTCTAACCCGAGCAGTAACTTTAGGGTCCATCCCTAGGGTGCTCAGTATGTTTATAAGTCGCCTGTGAGGAACAGTGTCAAAGGCTTTACTGAAATCTAAATACACCACATCTAGAGCTCTCCCTCGGTCCAACTCCCTGGTCACCCAGTCAAAGAAATCAATCAGATTTGTCTGACAAGACCTGCCTCTGGTGAATCCATGCTGCCTCGGATCCTGTAATCCGCTGGACTCCAGAAACCTCACTATTTTCTCTTTCAGCAGTGTTTCCAATAATTTATTCACCACCGAAGTTAAACTAACCGGCCTGTAGTTTTCAACCACATCCTTACTTCCGCTTTTGTGTAAAGGCACCACATGAGCCTCTCTCCAGTCCTTTGGCACCACTCCCGACTCCAACGAGGCATTGAAAAGGTCAGTCAGTGGAGTTGCTAGAACGTCCCCAAGTTCCCTCAATATTCTAGGGTGTATCCCATCCGGTCCCATCGCTTTGTCTACTTTAAGTTGAGCTAGTTTCTCACGAACACAGTCTTCTGAAAATTGTTCAAGATGTCCCTCGCTTCTGTTCTTATTTGTGGGTGTTTTCTGAGGTCCTGCTCCTGGTTCTTCATCTGTGAACACAGAACAAAAATATTTGTTAAGCAATTCCGCTTTATCCTTACCAGCTTCTACATATTTCCCCCCCCCCCCCTTGAGTCTGACAATACCACTTTTGCCCTTCCTCTTCTCACTAATATATCTGAAAAATGTCTTATCCCCCCATTTTATTGCATTGGCTATTTCCTCCTCCTTTTGAATCTTTGCCTTCTTGACTACTTTGCTAGCTTCTCTAAGTTTTTCCAAATACAGATGCCTGTCTTCCTCTCTCTGTGATCTCTTGTATTTCATGAAGGCCTCCCTCTTTTTCTTCACTTTTTCAGCTACTTCCTTCGAAAACCATAGCGGTCTCCTGTTCCTTTTGCCTTTATTTAACATAGCTGAAGCTCTGCTTACGCATTCAAAGGAATCGAAAGCTGCACGGTTGGAGAATTTGGAGATATCCTGGGCATATTTGTGCCCAGAGAGAAATTCTTGCCTTTTATTGTCAGACATAAAAGGACTTAAAGTTTGCAAATGGTCAGTGATTTCTTTTTTTTTTTTTTTAAAGTCTGTTTATTGAAAGAACAGAAAAAGACAACCAATAACAACCACATCACAGGAATTTCCTAGATACAACATAACTTTCTCCCGGTGGGGCTATCTCTTGTCCACCACTACGGGAGCAAACAACAGTTCAAAGGAAAAAACAAATATACAATATCAAAATTAATTCCCCCTCCCCCTCCACCCTTCCCCTTCCCCCTCCCCCCACCCCCAAGCAGGAAGCACACATATCAAGGAAGTCATTGGAGCAGCACAACCGAAGCATGAGCAACCACTATCCGACCTTCAAGACCTCACTGTGGGCTTTAGGTCCCAAACTCTGAATGTAGGGCATCCAGATCAGCAAAAATATAGCCCATCGCCGAGGGTGTCCCAGCGCACTCCTCCGCTCCATAAGCAACAGCTGATGAAAGCTATTGCGCCACTCAGTAAAGGTAGGGACCTCCGGCTCCCTCCACCGGCGAAGAATAGGTCCCTTCCCCACCAGACAGGCCTTGCGCACCAGCAATTTCTCCCACCTCCCCTTAGGGCGGAGTGGTCCCAACTGATCAAACACCACTAACAGCCCCGTCCAACAAATTCGCTGCCCCAGCAACCCACCTAAGTACGCCTCAATGCGCAGCCAGTATCGGCGAATAGATGGGCAGCACCACCACATGTGGCCTAGATCCGCTAGGGGGGAGGAGCACTTGGGGCAGCTACCATCTGAAGTGAGGCGGCTACGAAACGCCCGCCTCGGTGAAAAATAGGCTCGGTGAATACACTTAAATTGTATCTCGCGCCACCTGGCGCCCTCCACCAACTGCGCAATCCGACCCAGTGCCTCCCTGGCAGTGCCCGGGGCGATCTCACGGCCCAGTTCTCGAGCCCATCGGCTTTCCAACAGAGCATAGTCAGGGGGTGCCTCCAACCGATCCACCCTCTTCTTTAAATCCGCTATAGTCGGCGGAGCTTCCGCTCCCAGTGCCAAAAAATCAAGAATCCGCGCAGAATGCTCCGCGGTGAGCTCCCGCCGAGGCAAGGAACGAACATAGTGAGCAACCTGCGCATATGCAAAGGCATAGCCCCCGGGGATAACCCATACTCCGCACAAAGCGTCTCCAAGGTCTTACAACTCCCCTCGGGATTAAGGACATGCCCCAAATACCGTATACCCAACCGCTCCCACTTCCGAAACGGGACCGAGTCGGAACCGGGCAGGAAATGAATGTTGCCCCGTAAGGGCAGCCAACTTGAAACCGTAGAGTCACTACCCCAATATTTATTGAGCTGTTGCCAGGTGCGTCGCGTCGCCTGTATTAGCACATTCCGCGTCAGACGGGTCGGCAGGTCCACCTGCCGCACCTGCAGAACCGCCTCCAGAGAGTGCGGGGCCACCACAGCCGCCTCCAACCCCCGAGGTGTATAGACCTCTGTCCCCCCCAACCAGTCGCCAACATGCCGCGCCTGGCAGGCCAGCGCATACTTCCAAAGGTCCGGGACTCCAATCCCCCCTGACCGCCAACCCCCTTGCATTCTAACCAACGGTATACGGGCTCTGGTCCCCCTCCAAAGAAACCCGCGAAAGGCCCGTTCCATACGGAGTGTGTCCCGGCGCAATAACCATACAGGGAGAGTCTGCATCCAATACAGTACTCTGGGCAGAATCACCATCCCCAATGCGGCCACTCTGCCCAGCAGGGATAGTGGAAGTGGTGCCCACGCCCGCAACTGGGCCTGGACCTTAGAGAAAATCCGCTCAAAGTTCACACGGTATAACGATGCCGGTTGCTTGGTCAATAGGATGCCCAAATAGACAAAAGACTCATCGGCCCAACGGAGCGGAAATTCCCCAGGCCAGCTCGCATGCAGAGTCCCCCCCACGTCTAGGGCCTCTGACTTATCCATGTTAATGTGCAACCCCGAGAACTTACCATAGAGAGAGAACTCCTCAAGTAAGCAAGCCAGAGACTGCGGGGGACACGTAAGATGGACAAGCAGGTCATCTGCAAAGGCCGCCACCTTGAACCCATAGGACCCCATCCGGACCCCGCAAATATCCACGGACGCCTCTATCCTCCGTATCAGCGGATCCAGGGTCAAGACAAATAATAGAGGGGACAGCGGGCAACCCTGTCGGGTACCCCGTTCCAAGTTGAATTTATCGGAAAGCACACCATTACAGAGTATTCCAGCGGTGGGGTCCGAATAGAGTAGCTCCACCATCCGGCAGAACGAGTCACCCAGTCCATAGTGAGGTAAAAGACACTTCAAATAATCCCATTGAACCTGGTCAAATGCCTTTTCAGCATCGAAACTGATCAACAGTGACTGGAGGTCTCGCTCCCGAATCCACTCCAGGGACGCCAAAATCCTCTGCAAGTTCCACACCGCATAACGCCCCTTAACGAACCCGACTTGCGATTCGTGCACCAACTCCCCCAGGACTGGTGCCAGGCGGTCGGCCAAGACTTTGGCCAGAATCTTCAAATCGAAATTCAATAGGGAGATAGGCCTGTAAGAGGCCGCCTTGGTAGGATCCTTTCCCGGTTTAGGTATGAGGGTTATATATGCGTGATTAGTGCCCCAGCCAAACGTCCCCCGAGCCACGCGCCACTGATATACCTCCGTTAAGGTCGAAGGCACTACGTCTCCCAAGAGCTTATAAAACTCAGCCCCAAACCCATCAGGGCCAGGTGCTTTACCGCAGCTAGCCTTCTGAATGACTCGGTAAATTTCCTCCGCCGTCACCGGGGCATCCAAGCCCGCCTGTTGGTCTACCGTTACCTTGGGCAGCTGCACCGCCCCCAAGTAATCCAGCGCCTCGGAGGGAGCCCCATCCCTCCTCGCGTAAAGTTGCTGAAAAAAGGAGCGAAGAAGCCGAGCTATGGCAGCGCTTTCTTTATGTAAGTGACCCTGCTCGTCACGCAATGCCGCAATCAACCGAGGACCCCCACAGCCCCGCAGGCAACGCGCCAGAAGCCGCCCCGACTTGTCCCCGAATCGATACAGTTGGTACCGGTAGTACATGTGGGATTTCTTCGCCCGCTGGTGAAGCAATTCGTTAAGAGAGGTTTGTAACTCCCAGAGTCTGCGTTTATTAACAGCACTCGGGTCCCCGGCACACCTACGTCGGGTTCGCAACACCTGCTTTTCCAGTTGAACAATCTGCATCGCTAAAAGTTTCCGCTTCCGCGCCACATAGGCAATGGTGTCCCCGCGCAGTACCACCTTAGCCGTCTCCCAGAGCAACGCCGGCTCCTCTCGGTGCCGTTCATGATGAGCCATAAAGTCTTGCCAACACTGCCTAAGGTGGCTACGGAAGCCAGCGTCGTAATAGAGCCCCGCGGGAAACCGCCAAATACGTGTTGGTAGCGCCGCCCTCCTCCCCCATCCGAGCTCCACCCAGACTGGGGCATGATCTGACACCATGTTAGGGCCTATTTGTGCATCTCCCACCTGTGCAAAAAGCCTCTCCGTGAGCAATACATAGTCAATTCGGGCACTAGACCCGTGAGCTCGCGATTGGTGGGTGAAATCCCTCTCAAAGGGATGCAGCAATCGCCAAGGATCAACGAGATGCAGTCGGGCGCACAATCCTCGCAACACTTTGGTGGTGGGAACTCGCCCACTCTCCACCCCACTACCAGATGTATCCATCTCTGCATCCAACACTCTGTTCAGGTCCCCAGCCAAGAGCAGCGGGACCTCAGGCAGTTGTTCCACTCTGGATGCCAAGCGAGCATAAAATGCCCTATCTAAAACATTAGGACTATACAGGTTACCTAGTATAACAGGTCTGCCCTCAAGGTTACCATACAGCAAGATATATCTACCTTCCGGATCTGAGTACTCCTTTTCTAGCTCGAATCGGAGCCGTTTGCTAATCAGTATGACCACTCCGCCCTTTTTTTCCCCCTTAGCCGGGGCCCCCCAGCTCTGCCCCACCCAATCTCTTCGCAGTTTCGCATGTTCTGGAGCCGTCTGGTGAGTTTCTTGTAGCATGGCGATATCGCAATGCAACCTGGCCAAAGCCCGCAGCACTTTGTAGCGTTTGATCGGGTTACCCACCCCGCACACATTCCAAGAAACAATCTTCAGGTCGGATAGTGGTTAAACAAGTCCAGTTCAAAAGTTCTGCACCTAGTAACGGGGGGGGACCCTCCCAGCCTGGAGTCCCACCCCACTCCTTAGAACGCTCCAACCATCCAAGCATAGCTTGAGCCGATAGGGCCAGTGCGCTTCCTGCCAACCCCCCCTTTTCCCCCCCTCAACTACCCCTCCTCTATAACCCAGATACCCAGAGCCCCACCCCCTACCTTCTACCACCCCTATCTCAAATATCCCCCATAACCGCCACCCCACTCCCATCAGGAGCCACTTGGGATGTGAGTAGGACCCCCCCCCTTCCCTAAGGCTTCCTGTTCATGGTGTGTGGACCTAAGATAGCCACGCCCGGCAAGAAGGCCTAGCTACCGGGGGGTTACCAACCAACTCTACCTAGTGGGCAGCCTCCCAGGGGTTCCGACAGTCCCCCTTTCATATCTGCAGGTCCCACCACACTCTTTAAGAAACCCCTCCCAGCCCATAGGCCCGGTACACCCCCCACGCCAACTCTTACCTCCAATTAGGATACAAGCATAAGGAGCTTATTAAAGCTGCATATAAAGGGGGCAGGAGAGAGAAAGAAAACTGGCTCATCCAACCCTGAGTATCCCCCACTCCACCCTGCCCCCACCCAACAGTGCACATTGCTAAAAGAGCTAAAGGCAACGTAGTGTATACAAATAGCAACCGGGTATATACCTAACAGAAACAGTATACAGTATCATACAGAAGCTTAACAATGTATCAAGTCCGCTCTCCATGTTACCTCTTGGCAGCCTAAGTATATCCAAGGCAAAGGCTGCAGTCCCTGAATGCTCCCCAGTGCAAGCAGGCAGGCAAGGACAGAATCCTGGCACCCAGCCCCATAAGTCAGGCCGGTGCAGGCCGCCTCCCGCACCAGATAGACTATCCTCTCCGGGCCGGTTGCAGCTGCCCAACGGCAGTGGAAGCACCCACCATCTTAAAACCGTTAGGCGGGCCCCCTTCGAAGGACTAACCTGCGCAGCGGGGCCTAGGTATGATATCAAAGCAGCTCAAAGTCCCAAACAGTCCAGCTCAGCTGAAGGTATCCTGGGTGTAACAGCTCGGGCTCAACGATAGTCCCCCAGGAGCCAGACAGTACTCGGCTGAAGCCAATCTCGAAGGTTGGGAATTAAAAGCACCCACCCGCTCTGCTGCAGGAGGCCAACCAGCACACCGCCTGGAATCTGCGCCGAGTCCTCATTTCCCGGCGGGGCTCACCGCTGTCTGCACCAGCAACTGCTCCACATAGGTGCCCGCCTCCGCCGCCGATTCAAACACTCGGTGGGTGTTCTGGTGTGAGATGTGGAGCCGGGCCGGATACTGCACGCTGAAACGGATCTGGGCTGCAATCAAACGCTGACAAATCGGGGCATAGGCTTTGCGGCGAGCACTTAATGCCGCCGAGTAGTCTTGGGTAATGCGAATCTTCGCTGTTTCCCACTCCACGATCCCTCTCTTCTTGGCCGCTCTCAACACCGCATCTTTCTGCACATGGCAAAGGAATTTGGCCAGAACCACTCTAGGTCTGCGATCTCCCGATTGCTGCTTCGGCCCCAATCTGTGGGCCCTTTCCACTATAATGGGCCCAGTTGATTCAGCCTCCTCAAGCAGGTAAGCAGCCAAGTTTTCCACATGCTGCCGCAGCTCTTTATCTGGGATAGTTTCAGTAATTCCCAAGAAGCGCAGATTGTTGCGGCGCGATCTATTTTCAAGATCGTCGAGTTTTATGGTATGCTCCTTGGACTCCCTTTGCAGCGTGGCTAGCTCCCGCCGCAGTCCCTCCACTTCCTCTTCAGTGTGGGAGAGACGCGTTTCAGCCTCCTGCACCCGGGTACCTAAGAGCCCCAGAGAGCTCTGAAGGGTGTCCATCTTCGCATGCAGCGCTTCAAACTGCAGGGACATTGCATTGGTGACAGCGGCTGTGATTTCTTCTGCCATAGTGGAGGTAGCCGCGACCCCAGGCTTCGGGGGTGAGTCCACCATCTTGGAAGGGCCTGCCACCCGTTCCTTTTCTCTTCTCCCTGCCTTTGCCGCCGTCGCCATCCCACTGTGTAAGCAACGTCGGGCAGTTCTCGATCCACAGAAAGGCACTAGGTCCACAGCAACCCAGGATCCGTTTAAATCACGGCACTATAACCACTTTTAGGGGAGAGGGGTCCGGAGCTCGAGTAACTCACGTCCTCCCAAGCTCACCACATCACGTGACCTCCAGTGATTTCTTTTAAGAACATTCCCATGTAGAGACTATAAGAATTAATTCTCGCAGCAAGCATGGAAGCTTGGAAGACTCTTCTACCAAAAGCATCCAGGGTTCTACATTCTTCTTGGCACTTCTAATCTTTTTCATTGCAGACTCAACCACAATAGAGTGGTGAGGAAGCTGGGTTTTATGAAAACCAGGACAAGGAGGGACACGATACATGGTGTCCAACCTTCGAGAATGAGGAGAGGTGGTTAGAGGTGCTTCCCACATCCTTAAGATGAGATCATATAGAATCTCATGAATAGGCAAGGTAGCTGCCTCTTTAGGAGTTTTAGGATATTGTAGAATATCTAACTCCTTAGCTCTAGGCTCTGACTCTGGGGCTACTGTAATAGAGAGACCCCGAGCCACCTCTCTGATAAAGTCCTGAAAAGACAAGTCTTCTGGAGGAGACATCCTTTGTTTAGGAGAGGACTCCTCCTGTGGAAGAAGCATCGCTGCCTCGACAGACCCTTCAGAATCCTCAGAGTCATCAGAGGAATCGAAGTATCGTCTGTCGGGATGCTCTTGCAAAGCCCGATACCCGTACCGACCGAGGTCGGTATCGGGAATCATCGGAACGGGGTATCGGTACCGGAAGGCTGCAGAGGGCACGGTACCGGCATGGCTGACACCGATACCGGGATCAGTACCGATGGCGATACCGGAGCCGGTACCTGCGGAGTAGTCTGTTGCGCTACCACGGGCGTCGATGCCACAAGGAAAGCCGCCAGACTGCGTTCCATGGACAGAACCCTCTGATCCATCTACGCTGCCAATGCATGGAAGTCGGTACCGGTGGAGGCCACCGGTACCCCAGAGCATGGCACCAGGAGATCTGTTGAGGCCACGCCATCTAGATCGTCCTGGAACCCTGATGATGATGCTTTAGAAGCCGAAGCCTCCCGCCGGGGTAATTTTGCCGGTGCAGAAACCTCGAGGGCACGGCCAGAGGCATCTCGATGCTTAGGAGGAGATTTGCCCTTCGAGGACTGGCTGGATTTATGTTTAATTACCTGAGATCCATGTGAGGAAGAAGCAGCCCTGGAAGACGTCGATGCCACCGAAGCCGCATCAGAGGGAAACAGGGTATTGAGCTTGGCAGCTCGGTTCTGTCGACCTCTCTTAGACATCATGGAACAGGACACACAATCTTTAATGGAATGGTCAGGGCCTAAACATTTGAGACACCAGTCATGGGTGTCGGTGACGAATATAGTACAGCCACATTTTGTGCACTTCTTAAAACCTGAGACAGGTTTTTCCATATTTAAGGAAAAAGGTTTTGGGCCTAAGGCCCAAAACTAAAGTACACCTGAAGGAAAAATAGGTGGTCTTTTTTTTTTGTTTAAAGAAAGAAATAAGAACCGGCGGTACCGGTATAGCGTTGAGGAAGGCAGACGCGTACAGAAAATAAATAAAGAAAAAAATAAGGAAATTCTTCTGCAGTGACAGGAACACGACCTGCTGGCTCCGCGGAAAAAGAACAACTGAGGAGAGACAATTGGAAAGGCGGGAAGGCAGCATGCAGGCGCTGTGGGATGCTCCCAAAAGCTTTCTGATTGGACGCTGGGGAGCGTTCCCGCGCAGGCTCCGTTGGTACCGACGTACCCATATGTGAAGACTCATTCCTGCTTGTTCCTGGAGATTATGTTCTTCACTTACAGGGATAGGATTAGACTTCTTGAAAAGATCTAGCCCCTGAATAACCAGGTCTCGAGACGTACGTGAATTAGTGCAGAGGAGATCCTTAGTCTTAAGACAGCAAGTCTGGATCCTTCTACAATTTCAATTAGTAGCTGGAGAAAAGACGCAATATTTATTTATTTATTTAACAGTATTTCTATACCGCCTTATCCTACAATCAAGGCGGTATCACAGCAAAACAATCAAAAGTAGTGAGCGTGTTTTTCATCCAGTGACTGGAAAGGAGCGAATCCCCGGCCTGCTCCCCTGAATCCTCGAAACCCCTGACCCCTAAGCGGGAACTTCCCCCGCTGGGACTGTCCATAACGGGGAGAACGAAAACTACGAAAGTCTCTCGGGACCTCCCTAAATCCTGCAGAACTGCAGCCCTGCTTCGGCTTGTCCTCTGGGAGACATCCTCCCTGGGACTCCCCGAGGTCCTGGACCAACTTATCTAAATCCTCCCCAAATAAAAGCGTACCCCCAAAGGGTAACTTGCTAAGCCGAGCCTTAGACGAACTGTCTGCCGACCAGGTTCTCAACCAGAGATACCTCCGAGCTGCTACTACGGAGACCATCCCCTTAGCCAAGCCGCGGAGGAGAACCGAATGAAAATCCGCCAAGAACGCGGTTCCCGACTCCAGTCGCGTGGCATCTTCAAGCTGCCCTTCCAGATGGTCTCCTGCAACCTCTGGGATCACCTCAAATAGCCACGTGCCACCTAAGCCAGTCTGCATGGACAGCGCGCAAACATCAAACACCTGCTTCAGAGTGTCTAAGCTCCTGTCCTGAACATCCTTCAGCGCTGCGGTCCCCCTCCACGGGAATCGTGGTTTTCTGAGTGACCACCGATACCGCCGCAACTACCTTTGGAGAACGAAACAGCTCCCTATTGCGGTTCGCGAGCGGATAAAGGCGAGCCAACGCTATAGCCCCCTTCAGGGCCACCTCTGGCAAATCCCATTCTTCCTGTATCATATTCTGAAATACCCTATGGAGGGGAAACACTCTCTGGGATGTCCGCACCGCCTGCAACAGCAGATCTTCTAATGTCTCTTCCGCTGCTTCCTCGCTGGAAGGCAGGTTTAGTGTCTATAGTGTCTCCGAAACCAGGGCTGGAAGCCCTTCACACCGAAAGACTCTGACTACCCAGCACTGCTGCTCCACGTTAGGCAACTCTCCGTCTTCCAGCTCATCTGCCGAGAACTCTTCCCTCTTTGGCTTTCCCCTCGCTCAGGTCATCAGCGAGGTAAAGCGCGGGACCCTCCGAAGTGGCCCTACACCTTTTAGCCACCGGAGCACCGTTCCCCGAACCAACCAGACAGGCCGAGCGCTTCTGACTCTGGGGTCCGTGAGGAAGAGCCGACATCGCGGGCTGAAGAAAGGCAAAAGCTTGCTGCCTCAAGGCAACGAAGTTCGGCGGAATCCCGGTCGCCTCCCCCACCTGTCCCTGCTCCTGTGACCCGGCGGAGCCGCCGCCCGAGGAGGGCCCCGGCACTGGCTCCTCAGGATCTAGAGATGGAGATAACAGTGCCTCAGCGCCTGTACAAATAGCCTTCCGGCCTGCTAGGGGCTGTCCCGGCTCTCCGTCCATATGCTGCGCCTCTAGGGAGCAAGGGACACAGACTCCTGATTCCAGCACTGAACTTTTCCTCCTGCCGCACACTAGACATCATGGAATTGCAGGCACAGCAGCCGCCTCAAAGAACTGCTCTAAACCACCCCGGGAACTCCCCCTCCCCCCGCTGGCCCAGACCTCCAGCCCCGGAAGGAAGGGCTCTCTCAGGGTTGGAGCCCTGCAAAAAAACAGCCTAGATACACCTGCTCAATATTTCAATAAGGGAAAAGTACAGCATAGCTCGTTTCCCTTTGAACTTCTCTTTTTTTTTTTTTCCCAACAGGCCAACGCTCTGTAAGTGCCTGATGAGCCTATAGCAGGTCTGCAGCAAACGAGGCTGAAAACGCTTCCAAAAAGCCACTATAAAAAACCCCCGCATTTTTCAAAATGGCCGCCGGGACTTTTCCCGCACAGCAAAAAAGTGTCTGGAGAGCAAACAACTCCTTTATGAGATCCCCCGCTGATGCAGGGACTTCCCTCTCAACTCCTCTACAAGAAACAAGTAAAAGAAAATTCAAAAAGAAAGAAAAAAACGCCGTTAAAGTCGGCGAGACCTACTTACAGTTCCCTGCTTCAACCTGAGGTGCTGCAATGAGGCAGACACGCGCCGGAGCTCAGTCTGCTCGTGGCTTCGGCTCCGACGGTGCTCCCACCACCAATCTCACTGTCCCTTAGAGATGGCTGGGGCTAAGCCTTCCACCTGATCCTCACCCTTGCTTGCGGGTTCGGAAGCAGGGAGGCTACTTCTTCAGCTCTGTAAAGCTGCTCCTTCTCACCAAGGGGCAACCCCCCCCCTTCCCCCCCCCCCCCCCCCCACGAGAGGGAAAATTGAGGGAGAAAGGAGGAAGCAGGACTGGAGCCAGAGGGAAGAAAAAAGTGGCTATTTATTTTAGAAAGGCAACCAAACAAAAAACATCAAGAATTAGAAAAGGAAAACAAAGAAAAATTCCTAGCTCTGCCTATTTATGCTGGGCCTATCTCTAGGCCCAGAATCTCCTCAGCTGCTTGGAGACTGAAGTACTGGTGGAAGGGGGCGGGGTCCTTGCTTATTTATACCAGAGAGAGAAGAGCTGTGATGTCATTCAGTCTCCAAGGCTGCTGGAGGATTCTAAACTCTATGGTTCCGGGACTGGACTAGAGGGACGAAAAGGAACCAGGTCTCGAGACGTACGTGAATGAGTGCAGAGGAGATCCTTAGTCTTAAGACAGCAAGTCTGGATCCTTCTACAATTTCAATTAGTAGCTGGAGAAAAGACGCAATATTTATTTATTTATTTAACAGTATTTCTATACCGCCTTATCCTACAATCAAGGCGGTATCACAGCAAAATAATCAAAAGTAGTGAGCGTGTTTTTCATGCAGTGAAGGATATATCACGATTTGAGTGTAAGATGTTATAGTGTGTTTGATTAGGTTGAACTATGTACATTGTGCTCTATGATACAGCATGTGCTATAATACATTCTTCTATACATTGAGTGTTAAGATACATCATGTGCCATATATAAGGGGATACCATGTTTGCCTCTTTATGAGGACAATATGAATATCATGCGTTCTCCTGTTTAACATAAGCTACCATGAAGTATAGGAAATTAGAAGGAGAGTAGTGAATAAGGACCAACTGCAGTGAAAAAAATGCATCCCTGTTGAGGAAGTTCCAGTGAGAGGTGGAACAACCAGGGAATTGTGCAATTTTCTACACTTTCACGTGGTCAAAACCCTGGTTACCTTTTCTTAAAAGGAAATTTTAAGGGGGGGCGGAGCCTGATGTCCAGCGGGGGGGCGGAGCCTGATGTCCAGCGGGTTAGACGCTTCGCGCTGAAGCTCCCGAGAGGCCTACTCAGAATCCTGACTTAATACCTACCTAAACTTAATATTTTGCTCCGAACTTACCGGGGTACCTCGGGGGGGATGGCGGCCCACAAACCAGCGCGCTTAGACTTCGGGTCTCCCTCTTCTTCACACGGAAAACGCTCCAAAACAGAGTTGTCTTCCCCACAAAAGATAGTTCCACTTCGGGAAAACCCCGAAATGCAACAGGAGATCTTGGAGGAAATACGCGGTGTGAAGGAACTGGTACAGTCCAACGGAGAAGCGCTCCGAGCCATGCGAGAAGACTTCGGTATGCTTCAGGACCGGCTTGAAGGTCTTTCACTACGGCAGGACAACATGGCGGGGGTCCTCGACTCGCACGCGGTGCGCTTGGTGAAACTGGACAAGGCTGAGCGTCAGATACAGAATCTTCAAAAAGAGTTAGAGGATAGCAATAATCGAGCCCGTCGCAACAATGTAAGGCTCATTGGAGTACCGGAGGGGGCCGAAGCAGGAGATATAAGAGAATTCCTGGTCAAAACTCTTCCCTCCTTGCTGAAGATCACTTTTCACAGAGATCTGGAAATTGACCGAGCACATCGTGTTCCTACCAACATGGCGCTCAATCGGACGACCCCCCGGCCTATCATCTTTCGATTACTGAGATATCAGCAAGTTGAGCAAATTCTAAATGCTGCCCGGGCGAATCATCATCTGGAGTTTGAAAGTCATAAAGTCTCCTTCTTCCCTGACTTGGCAAAGCCCACAGTTGACCGTCGGAAGAGACTCCTTGCTTTTCGCCCTAGACTTCAACAGCTACAGGCTCGCTTTGGCCTATTGTATCCAGCGAAGCTCAGAGTGACTCTCCATAACCAAACTAGAACATTCGAAGATCCTGATCTACTAGCAACATTTTTAGATTCCAAAGAAGCAGACCAGATGCGCTAATCCAACAACTTGGATCTGTAATCCGCCGGATCTGCCCGCCATTTTGAATGGCCCGACGCGGTGATCACAGCCTGGAACAGAGACTGCCTGGACTTTTCTTTCTGCCTATATATAACTTTCTTGGTCTCCTATCCCTCCATGATGTGCACCTCGGTTGGATTCGGAACACGCACAGCTATACAGGTTATATGTTTCAATTTAGGCCTTCTCTGGGGTTTCTCCCCGCAGACATATGGTCGCCAGTAATTTCTGGGGTTCTGCTTCTTCTCTAATGCACTTCGGTGCTTATTTTTTTATATGGGGCGCTTCATTGTTTTTCATTAGCTTATTTTCTATCATGTCATGTGTACAGCCATATACAGTTAATATGAGGGACATTGTGAAATTATGTGCGTTATCATGTTCTTTTTCAGAATTTTTAACCTTTTTGAATGGCCTTATGTAAGATCTTATCACTGAACGTAAAAGGCATCAATAGTCCAATCAAAAGAAAGAAAATCCTTAGCTATCTTAATCATGAGCATGCTGATTTAGTGTTTCTTCAGGAAACGCATTTAAACTCCGCTGAAACACTGAAACTTAATGCTAAGCCTTACATGGTGGCTGCCTACTCTCCCGCCGTTTCCAAACGGTGTGGGGTAGCCATCTTTACTGGAAAAATAGCTCCCATCTGAGCCCCAATGAATGGTGGAATCATGTCTGTCTCTACAGTAAATATGAGCAAATACCTCGTATGTTAGCTTCTTCCGCTCAGACCCCTCACCACTTGTCTAAATGGAAGATGCTCAACGACTATGTTCAAACTGCTAAATGCTCTCATCTGACTGTTTAAATCTGTGTAAATCTCTGTCACATGATCATTCTGTATCGCAGATACTATTTCTGTTTGTTTTGATGTACAATTACTGTTGTTTGTAAGCGCTTATATGATGATACTTATCAGCTTAGAGAAGAAGCATAGGGGTGGGGGGTAACTGGGGTTGCTTTTTCCTTATTGTATGTTTGTATTTGTTTCCTTTGGTGTGTTGTTTCTTTTGCTTGTTGTAAAATGAAAATAAAAGTTTAAAAAAAAAAAAAAAAAAGGAAATTTTAAGGAATATGGTAAAAGCAGGAAAAAAACAGTCATGTAGAAACATGACTGGTAGAGTCTACCAGCTGAAGCCCTTATTAACTATCTGGCTAGCTACCTATTAGGAGTAGCTCTGAATCTCTGTCTGGTTAAATATGGAAGAACTATAGAGAAAGTTTCATGGAAACTGGTATTATGTTCTTCACTTACAGGGATAGGACTAGACTTTTTGAAAAGATCTAGCCCCTGAAATAACCAGGTCTCGAGACGTACGTGAATGAGTGCAGAGGAGATTCTTAGTCTTAAGACAGCAAGTCTGGATCCTTCTATAATTTCAAATAGTAGCTGGAGAAAAAGACGCAATATAAGGGGATACCATGTTTGCCTCTTTATGAGGGCAATATGACTATCATGCGTTCTCTTGTTCAACATAAGCTACCATGAAGTATAGGAAATTAGAAGGAAAGTAGTGAATAAGGACCAACTGCAGTGAAAAAAATGCATCCCTGTTGTGGAAGTTCCAGTGAGATGTGGAACAAACCAGGGAATTGTGCAATTTTCTACGCTTTCACGTGGTCTAAACCCTGGTTACCTTTTCTTAAAAGGAAATTTTAAGGAATATGGTAAGAGCAGGAAAAAAACAGTCATGTAGGAGCATGACTGGCAGAGTCTACCAGCTGAAGCCCTTCTTAACTATCTGGCAGTTACCTATTAGGAGTAGCTCTGAGGCTCTCTGGCAAAGGCCCACAGTTGCAGAGCTTTGTTGTAGAATTGCAGAGAGCATGTTGTAGGTTGCTTAGATCTGGCTGTTGAATTGCCAGTGTGCAACCTAATCTATTCTGTTGGAGCCAGTAGAATTGAAGGTGGCTAAGAATAGTAGACAGACCTGATGCCTGCAACAATAAATAGTCCAAATGAGTTCTAGATCTCCTTTGGACTTATCTGTTATTAAGGCAGCATAAAAGTTAGGTCCCATAGGTTGGAGAGGACCGACAGACATAATTTGGAGTAGTAATACCCAATTTCTGTCCGAAAAGCTGCCTTAAAAAGATATGTGAGAAAGAAGGAGATGAACTGCAAAAAGGGGAGAAAACTCTGTATGGTAACTAGTTACTGGAGTAGGTTTTGAAGAAAACCCTATGGCTTAGAGGATAAGCCCTCCAGTTGATTAGTAGAGACTGAATGTCTGGACTAAGAGGGATAGAAATTAATACAGAGTAGAGAAGACTTACAATTTAGTAAGTCTTTGAAGGGATAGGGTCCCCTTGCAGTTAAAAGTATGAGATATCCTCGTACAGGAAAACTGACAAGGTGAAAGGTATAGTTCACCCTGTTAGTTGTTACTTCTCCTTTTTGTTTTAAAAGGAGAAACCTGTTATCTCTGGGGTATGATAGTCCTTAATAGCTCTTAGCTAGAAGGATAGATTTCTCTTATAGCAAGAGATTCATGCCCAGAGCCCAGGATTGAGTCAATGTATGACTGATATCTCAGCATGGATGAGATGACTTTTAGATGCTTCTGTTAAAAAGAAGGAGGTTCAAGTTCTAAACCTCACAAAGAAAAAGTGAATAAAATATCAGAAACCCTGCGATTGCTGGGTTTGCTGAGCCTGTTGAGGTTTTGATTTTCTTAGTCTGGTGTGGTGTTGCCCATCCTTGGAAACATCTGTAGCATGGGTAGAAGATGGATAAAACTTTTTCCCCCTGGGGGAATAAAGCTTTTTATGAGATTTTTTATTAGCTGGGATAGAGGAGAGTTTGGAAAATCCTCTGAAAGTAACAGCATCAGTGCTCAACTGATTAGCTTGAAATAAAGCCTCCTTGTTGAAGAGATTTTCACCAGTACAAGGAGTATTTCCCAGCCTTTCCTGAACCCATCTGTCCAAGTCAGAAACTTGGAGCCAGGCTAAGCGTCGTGCTTCTATGGCTATAGCAGAAGTTCTGCTAATAGACTCAAAAGAAAGCCTTTGGGAGCATCCCACACGCATGTGCGCTGCCTTCCCGCCCATTCACTTCCCTCTCATCAGTTGGGTTTGTAGCTGAGACCGAAGGAGGGAAGTAGACAAATTAGAGAAAGAGAGAGAGAACAACTCCTAGGGGAGGTGGGTGGGTTGTGAAGACTTATTCCTGCTGTTCCCAGAGATCACCTGTTACAGGTAAGTAACTGTGCTATCTCCAGGAACAAGCAGGAATGAGTCTTCACATAAGGGGACTCCCAAGCTAAGATGCCTGGAGGAGGTCCCAGCATGTTGCAAATCTAATAGATGGGCCATGCTATTTCCCAGAACCTCAGGCATCCAAGGGATGGAGGATAGGAGTTGAATTAAAAGGGGTGTGCTGTGGAACAGCTTGACTAAACAAGGTGTCTAGACGGGAGTCCTTGTGTAGATAATAAATATTAGTAAATATTTAATTCCAATTTTCTAATGTGGACCTCACTCAAAGTATTGCGAAAGTATTTGTTGAGGGTAATATGGTCTGGTGCTAAGAGCCAGTACATTATCCTCAAAGAAATTACCTGACTGTGAAGTAGAGGAAAATAAATTTTGCAGTACAGGCTGAGGTCAGAAGCCTTAATGGCTAGAACTAATCCCAGAAGAAAAAACTGGGGGAGTTTAATGAGGTTGGACTTTGGAGGAAAAGCAAAAGCTTCTGTAGGCCAAAGTTTGAAGCTCTTTGTCCTTGGAGCAGAATAAGGTTCTAGGAAAGAGAGGAGATAAATCTGACTGGTTTGCAGAAAAAGGATGGGTCTTTAAGACCCCTCTATCCAAATGAAAGAGAGAAACATTTGTGGTAGGCGGTATAGCCTCCAATTTCTTGAAGATCAGTAATGTCTTCCCTAAGTGACTTTACATGGAGAGCTTCAGATGCAACGTAACCGGAAAGGTTACAGTAAAAGAAGGTAGTTTCTAATTACCATAGAAATTGGCTGTCCATTTAAAAGGCTATGGTATGCTGGAACAGCATTAATATGGACAGTAACAAATCTTTCAAAGTCACATACACACACAGATATATATATATATATTTATATTTATATATATATTTATATATATAAAAAGAGAGAGAGAGAGATTCACTTAATAACAAGAAGGGGTAAGACCTGCTTGAGAATATAGATAGAGAATCACTTTCTGGTTACACGTGGAAGAACCATGGAGAAGGTTACATGGAAACCAGTGGAATGCTCTTACTTAGAAGGAGAGGTCTAGATTTCTTTAAAAATTCTAGCCTTTGAATAAGTAGAAATGGAGACCTACGTGAAGGGGTGCAGAGGAGATCCTTAGTCTTAAGACAACAAGTCTGGTTCCTTCTATAACTTCAGTGTGGAGAAGATGCAATATAAGGGGATACCATGTTTGTCCCTCTATGAGGACAATATGAGTATCATGCGTTCTTTGTTCAGCATAAGCTTCAATGAAGTATTGGGAAATAGAAGGAATGCACTAGACAAGGACCGACTGCAGTGAAAAGGAATGCATCCCTGTTGCAAGGGTTCCACTGGAGATGTGGAACAACCCAGGGAATTGAGCAATTCTTTATGCTTTCACGTGGTCTAAGCCCTGGTTCCTTTTCCTTATAAGAAAATTTTAAGGAAGATGGTAAGAGTAGGAGAAACCAGTCATGTAGGAACATGACTGCGGAAAGCCTTTTTAACCATCTGGAAGCTACCTACTAGGAATGACTCTGATGCTCTCTGGCAAAGGCCCATAGTTGCAGAGCTTTTTTGTATAATTGCAGAGAGCATGTTGTAGGTTGCTTAGGTGAGATCTGGCTGTTTAATTGCCAGTGTGCAACCTAATCTATTCTGTTGGAGCCAAAAAGAATTGAAGATGGCTAAGAATAGTAGACAGGCCGGTTGCCTGCAATGATAAATTGTCCAAGTAGGTTTTGGAACCTCTCTTGGAATTATCTGTTATTAAGGCAGCAGAAAAAGTTAGGTTCTATAGATTGGAAAAGGACCGACAGACATAATTAGGAGTGGTAAAACTCAATTATGGTCTGATAAGCTGTGTAAAAAGAAATATCTGAGAAGATTGCAAAGGGGAAGAAAGCTCTGTATGGAAACCAGAAAGTATTGAAGAAAATTCTATGGGCTTAAAAAGTAAGCCCTCCAGTTGAATAGTATCACTCTTAGACTGAATGTCTCGACTAAGAGGGATAGAAAGTAATACAGAGTTGTGAAGACTTACAATTTGTTAAGTCTCTGAAAAAGGTAAAGCCCCCCTGCAGTCAAAACTATGAGATATCCTAGTACAGGAAAAATGTCAAGGTGAAGGGCATAGCCAACCTTGTAATTAGTTGTTACTCCTCTTTTTCCTTCAAAAGGAGAGGAGAAACCTGTTACCTGTAGGGCATGATTATCCTCAATAGCTCTTGGAGCTAAAAGAATGGATTTCTCTTATGGCAAGAGATTCATGCCTAGAGTCGAGGATTGAGTCAGTGTATCACTGATCTCTCAGTAAGGATGAGATGAACTGTAGATGCTTGTGTTGATAAGAAGTAGGTTAGCGGTTCTAAACCTCAAACAGGAAAAAGAGATTTAATGAATAAAATATCCGAAACCCTGCGACTGCTGGGTTTGCTGAGCCTGTTGAGGTTTTGATTTTCTTAGCCTGGTTTGATGTTGCCCTTCTTTAGAAACATCTGCATGATGGGTAGAAGATGAATAAAACTTTTCCCCTTAGGGGGATAAAGTTTTTTAGGAGATTTTTTACTAGCTGGGATAGAGGAAAGTTTTGACAATCCTCTGAAAGCAACAATATCAGTGTTTAACTGATTAGCTTGGAATAAAGCATCCTTGTTAAAGAGATTTTCACCAGTACAAGGAGTATTTCCCAGCCTTTCTTGTACCCATTTGTCCAAGTCTGAAGCTTGGAGCCAGGCCATGCGTCGTGCCCCTATGGCTATAGCAGAAGTTCTGCTAATAGACTCAAAGCAGTCCAGGAAAGCACGATTAAGGAACTTAAGAGACATTTTGAGCATGACTGACTAATAAGAAATAGTCTGCTCTTTTATGTTCTTGAAGAAAAGGGTTCAAAAGCTTTAAGTTCTTTGTGACCTCTTCAAGAGATAATCCCATATAGAAAATATATGAGATAATTCTTGCTGAAAGCATGGATGCCTGGAAGCATCGACGTCCAAAGGCATCTAAAGTCCTAGATTCACGACCTGGCGGATAAGAGGAGTGCTTCTTTGCACTCTTAATACGCCTCATTGCTGATTCTACAACAATAGAATGATGAGGAAGTTGAGTCTTTTGAAAACCTGGAGAAGGTGGCACCTTGTACATAGTGTCAAGTGTCTTAGAATGTGGGGATACCATTAAAGGAGTTTCCCACATTCTTAATAGTAGATCCTGTAAGCTCTGATGCAAAGGAAGCATGATCACCTCCTTTGGAATCCAGGGGAATTGCAGAGTCTCTGAATCCCCTGGTATGGATTCTTTACCAGGTATAGAAATGGCAAGTAACTTTGCCATATCAAGCAGAAAAGCTTGAAAAGAAATCTCTCCTGAGGAGAACCCCCTAAAATGAGGAGTAAAGGCTAGAATTGTTGAAAATTCAGCCTTGGTACCGATGGATTCATCCCAGTCATCGGGATTGGAAGACTTGAAAGGATGAAGCATCGGATTTTCTTTAAAGCGATGTCTTTGGTACCGCCCGAGGTCGGTACCGAGTCCTCCATGCTAGACAGCGATTCCAGGCTCGGCATCGAAGGAAGCGAGTCTGTCGAAGCAAGCATGGACGGTACCGACACCGGTGCCGACGTCGATACCGGTACCGAAGTCGATACTCGAGGAACGGTCTGTAGCAACTCTAGCGGTACCGAAGTAGCTGAGAGTGCTAGACTACGTTCATCGGTGAGGAGTGTTTCATCCATCACCATGGTCGATGCCAGGGTGTCGGTACCGCTCGAAGCGGCCACAACCACCGAGCATGGCCCAGGTATGTTCATCGAGGTAAGAACCCCGGGAACAACCTGAAGCACCGTTAATGCTTTGGAGCCCAAAGACTCCCGCCGGGGCTTTATTGCCAAAATGTCCTCGAGGGCAACGCCAGAGGCATCTCGATGCTTAGAAGGAGATCTACCACTCGAGGACTGGCTAGTCTTTACAGATTTTTGTTTGGTTACCTGATCCTGTGAAAAAGGAGATATTCTGGCTGGTGACATAGAGTCCGATGTAAACCAGGTATTGAGTTGTGCTCAATCCTGAAGACTTCTTCTGTTCGAGCTCCAGCAGGAGAGACACTCCAGTGGGCAATGGTCAGAACCTAAACATTTTAGACACCAAGTATGAGTGTCTAAAAATATATCTGTACTGCCACACTTTGAGCATTTCTTAAGGATAGTGGCTGGCTTTTCCATAATGGAAGGATAGAGGCCTAGTGGCCTAGAAACCGTCAGGCACTAAACAGAAAAAAATTCCTAGAGAAAAGAATAATTTTTTTTAGTAAAAAGAAAGAAAAGCACCGGCGGTACCGGTGGCGTCGAGGGAAGGCAGACGAGACCACAAAAAACTAAGAATCAAAAGAAGAATTTTCTGCAGTGACAGGAATACGTCCTGCCGGCTCCGCGGAAAACTGATGAGAGGGAATTGAATGGGTGGGGAAGGCAGCACGCATGCGTGTGGGATGCTCCCAAAGGCTTTCTTTTTGGACGCTGGGGAGCGTTCCCGCGCAGGCTCCGTCGGTACCAACGTACCCATATATGAAGACTCATTCCTGCTTGTTCCTGGAGATAGGTATGCAGTATGAACCACATAGCCACTCTGCAAATATCTACTGGCAGCACTAAACTGTGTTCCAACCAGAAAGCAGACTGTGCCCTTGTCAAATGTGCCTTTAAACCAGCAGCTGAGGCGATGGCCTTCTTGACCCAGCAAGCCACAGTCACCTTGGACGCTGCCTTACCTTTGTGTGGTCCGCCGAAACAGGATAAAAAGATGATCCAATCTCCAGAATGCCTTCATCCGCTTTAGATAATGCCGCAGTGGTCAACCTACATCTAGAAGAACATAAGAACATAAGATATGCCATACTGGGTCAGACCACGGTCCATCAAGCCCAGTATTCTGTTTCCAACAGTGGCCAATCTAGAAGGTGCAAGCGGCAGTCCTACGGAACCTCTGCTGAAGAGAACACCAGTAGCATGAATGATTGATTGAGATGAAACTCGGAAACCACTTTGGACAGAAAAGATGGAACGGGCCGCAAAATCACCTTATCCATTAAAAGCAGCAGGAAAGGCTCCCAGAATGACAGAGCTGGCAGGTCAGAGATTCTGCACACCGAGAAAACGGTCACCAAAGAGACAGCTTTTAACATCAGGTCCTTCAATGTAGCCCTTTATAAGGGTTCAAAAGGAGCATCGACCAGAACCAAAGTGCCAAATTGGAGGAACACAGCAACGGACTGCTGCTTCTCCATTCGAAAGAACCAAGCCACATCTGAATGTGCGCTGCAAGAGACGCCCAATGCAAGCGGCCTTAATAACAGGCTAGAGCCGCCACCTGGACTCTCAACGAGTTGAAGACCAGCCCTTTGCCCAAACCAGCTAGAATCTCCGCCGTGGAGGCCGAAAACGCCCCTATGCCATTGTGCATGCACCAGTCCTCAAAACACGTGCCAAACTCTAATATATGCTAAAGATGTGGAACGCTTCCTTTCCTTCAAAAGCGTGTTCACCAAGCACCCTGAATAAACTTTCCAAATCAGGCGTGCCCTTTCAAGAGCCAGTCAGTAAGTGAGATTCGACCTACTTGAAGCATGAGGTTCGGACTCTGTGAGATGAGGTCATTCCTGATTGGCAGCAGTCAAGGCTTTGCTATCAATAACCTGAGAAGGTCGGTGTACCATGGTCACCGTAGCCAATCCGGGGCTATAAGGATTCACTGGTCTCTGATGCACTCAATATGTTGAAGATGACGACCTCAGGGAGTGTAACGGTCACTCTGAAAGGAGGGGAAACAAGAAGCCCAGTATCTGCGATAGTATCGAGACTGTCCTCTGGGTGTAGCGTGCCTGACTTTGGAGCTTAAGGCTGATCCTTGGGAAGCCTAGAACCCTTAGTCATGCTCAGATCCTTAACTATCTTCTCCAGTGCCTCTCCAAACAACAGCTTGCCTTTGAAAGGCAGCTTACTAAGAAGTAAGTTAGAAAAGACATCTGCAGACCAGTTATGCAAACCACCTGGCCACAATGACAGAAGCCATAGTCTTGGCCGAGGCACAAACTTGGTCGTAAAAGGCATCCACCGGATAGACAGAAGCAGATGCGGTTCTTTGATTTTGCTTGCTTTTTCTCCAAGCCTGTCTTAGCCATTGCGGGTAACATGGGGACAGTTCCTGCCAAAACCGCAGGAACCGCTGGCGCTGAGGTGCTCTGCTCATGAAGTCCCAATGCTGTCTCCATACAAGTCCCACCCCTCCCTCAGAGATCAGGGCCTCCATGGATCTGCCTTCCTGATCGCAGGAACGGCAAACCCTAGCCACTGACAATACATTCCTCTTGCTGCCGCACACAATATAGGCTTTTGGTGCCTGCATGAGAAAAAATGCCTGCCGAAACAATCTGAGCCATCCCGACACACCTGTGATGCCGAACAGGCCAGCCAAGCACACACACACACCCCCCTCTCCCAAAACTAAGCATGCCGTTCAACAGGAAGGAGAAAGGCACAACAAAGAATGGCCCCCAAAAACAATGCCACTTACTGGACAGAGTGAGCCCTGCTCCTGTCAGCGGTAGTAACATGCTGGCTTTCGCTTTGATTATTTTTTTTAAAGGCACATGAGCACTCACAAACAGAGTAAGTTACAATGTGGAAAGCAAACCAGATATCCCACTCAAGAGAATACTAGCAACTCCCGGCTGGGGAGGAAAGGGATCTAGACCGCAGGGTATTTTACTCCAAGGCACACGTAGCAAACTCAATGGCCTTGGTGGAGAAGAGAGCAGCTTCTGTCTCCCATTCACTCAGTTATGTATCACCAAGCTATCTTCCCAGCCCAGACTTATGAATTTTGTGCTAGTTCTTCTGAATCAAAACCAGTTCTAATGCCTTTGTTTTTTTTGTGTGTGGAGATCCAACGAAGTGAGAGTTCCTCCCCAGCTGCTGAGATACTGGCTGATAGAGGCAGGAGAGGGACCTCTTCTATGCTGACATCATAACTTTGAGCATGCTCAATCTCCAGCTGCTGGAGGAGGGAGATAAACCCACTTCTCTGGATTGGACTGGAGGGACAATTAGGAAGCCCAGCTAAAGAACAACAAGCCAAAAAATAAAATCCTGACAGAATTAAACAGAAAAAGCCTAGGTCCAGCAAGACACTCAAAAATAAAAATGAGCAATAAGTTTGTTGGGCATGACATTAGTTCCTCTTAAAAAACTAGCTTTTTCTAGAAAGTTTGCCAGATATGCTTTGGATGACACGTGTGAAACAGATACATGACCAATGTGAGAGACTATCATTCAGGTTGCTCTTCTTCAGACAATCTCCAGAAAATTAAAAAAAAAATTAAGACATCCATTAACATACTTACAGCATAAGGCAAACCAATATAACTGTGTGAATGATGAGAACTGCTGGTATATAAATGAAGTGGGTAACTGTTTGATTTTTCAACAACCACTGGGCTAGCTTCTACGGATTCTGGTCTGAAAAGCAAAACACATTTAATTAAGAACAAGCAGGAGAGTGAATTTTATAAACCTGTTTTTCAAACTTAACATCTTAGTTGTTAAATGCTTCAAAACAGTGTTTTCAGTTCCAAAACAAAGTAAAAGGTACATAATTTGTACGGATGTGAATGCACTTAGATTCACCTGAGGAAAGTGTATCAAGCTATTCATGTGATGTAAGCAGGTGGCTATAAGAACCGCACACTTTGAGTCCAATAATCAAAGGCATTTACATGGTTCACAGACCTATAAACCGTGTAAATGCCCCTAAATGGCTATTCAGCAGCACTAACCGTGTTAGTACCGCTGAATATCCACAGGTATTGACACTACACACCCTAATGCAAACTGCTTAGCAATGGGGTGTGTCAGGGACATTCCAGGGCAGAGTGGAGGCAGAGAAGATTGCAAACTGGTTAGCGGCGATATTGAGCTGCTGCCTGGTCAGTGATATGTGGTGAAAGCCAAGAACAGGAAACCCTGGCCTAACTTCCACCACCTTCACCTTCCCATGCCCATCTGGAACAGACACGTCACTCAGCTTTTTTCTTCCTCGGACCTCTACTATGGAACATGTTGCCAACTCTCCTCCGGTTAGAACCATCATATCCCCAGTTTAAGTCGTTGCTTAAGACTCATATATTTCAGAAAGCATTTGACCTCTCCCCTGAGGCCCTTACCTGATTGTTGCCTGTCCCTGTCTTTTGTCTTGTCTAAAGCCACTTTTCCTTCCCCTTGTCTTTATGGTCTGTGTTGCCCGGCTGGGCCACCCTGTATTGATTTGGTATTAGTGTGCAGTGCCTCTGTCCTACTCTGTTCCCCTCTTTCCTGTCTATTTTTTGGCGTTCTTTTTCTTGGTTTGCAGTGTTTAACCGGTCTTTTCTTGTACACCGCTTAATGTTCCTACAACAGCAGTCTATCAAATACTGAATAAAGATAAAGATATTGCTAACCAGGCAGCGACTCAATATCATTGCTGACCAGTTTGCGATCAGCAAGAAGTAGCTAACCCAGATATGACCCTAGCATTGAATATCCGAGTTTACTGGCTAGCCGCTGGCACTGAACACATTAGTGACACTAGTTGCTGGCGCTGAATATTGGGCCCTTCATATTTTTTTCAGTTACCTTTCTGAAGCACTGAGAGGTTCAAGATTTCTGTTAACTAGTGAAATCACTGCCATACACCTAGGCCTTGAGATTCCTGCTTGCAAGCGTACTACGCTTAGTCTTGAAGGTTTAGTGAATGGAAAATGGTAGATGCTGGAAAGGTGATATCTGCTACAGAAGCCCAGAGCTGTCCCTTGTTACAGGTTTTCAATAACTACAAAGCTCCACTGTGGAAATGGAAGAGGGTGGTGGTGATGGAAGAGAGAAGAAAGCACTAAGAAAAATAGCAAAAAATGAACACTGATCAGACATGGGAGCAGCATACTCTCTATGGCACTACTGGGATCAGAGAGCACTAGGGAGGGAGCCTAGATTGCCCAGCAGGCCTGGTTTGTTATAGAACATTAGTCTGAACTATCACTATCAGATTTTAATGGCATTCTGAAGGGCTGCATATTCCATATGCATACACTGCACTACATTTCAGTAAAAGACTACTGACACTGCATTATTTTTTTTGTTTCTATGGCTCTTATAAGCTAGATTTTATATGAACAATTCAAAGATACTGTCAAATGTACATATAACTCATACAATGAATGTTATCACAAAATGCTAAAAATACCACTCTTGGGGAGAAAAAAAGGTACAAACAATCAAGAACAGTTATTTACCTAATTAAACTCCTTTCTCACATTAGATTGGACCAGGTGCATACAACTACTTATGCCGAGGTGAAATCAGCATCCTTTCAGAAAGATCTGCATTTGCTTGAAATATGAGACATCAACGACATTTCCCATGTTTTGTATCGTTTTTATCTCAAAATGACAAGGAAAAAACTGAAATTTTGGAGATGTTTCCTGTGTCATCAATAACGTGCATTAGGTTCAGAAATGGAAAATACTGCATTCTACTGCACAATAGCATGCCTTATGGCTAAACAGTATACATTCTTTGCAGCATAGTTGTACTAATGATGAGATTCCAAAATGAGAAACAACAAAATTAAAAATCCTAAATAAAACGAAAAATCCTGTAAATGACACAAGAAACTAAACAAAGGAGAAATTTACAAAGGTTTCTTCCCCTGAATCCTGTTAGACCAATCCACATAAGAGGAAATTAGACCTTAACTGCTAATTGATGTTCCTTGAGTTCCTCCTGTCCAGTCCCGGTACTTGTGGGTATTTACATTCCACCAGCAGCTTGGAGACTGAGCATGTCATGATCTTCATGACATCAGCCTAGATAGGTAGCTGGCACCTCCCACCAGCCTTCAGTATCCTATTGACAAAGCAGATTCACAGAAACAACCATAAAAATTATTATAGTAACATAGTAACGGCAGATAAAGACCAGCATGGTCCATCTAGTCTGCCCAGCAAGATGGCAAGAGTAGGTGCACCTGTCGCTAATAACAAACCTAATACCGCTCCAAACCAGGGAAGAAAATGATACTCACCTGTTACAGACAGTAAGAGATCCTCTGGAGACCACTCACTTTAACCCCCAACACTCCACCTTTCATCAACTCTAATCTAACCTCTTTAGCTCTAGGACCTCAATCCACTTGCTTCCTTCTGCATATGTGCCACTCTATCTCCTGGTTATTTTCAACTAGTTGTACTTCTTCAAGCTGGGGAACCATGGACTAGCAATATACATCACTAACCAGGAAAGGATTCGGGACTGGACTGGAGGAACTCAAGGAACATCAATTAGCAGGCAAGGTCTAACTTCCTCTTCCATATCGTTCCTCCAGTCCAGTACATGTGGGATGTACCACAGCAGTACTATTCTCAGGAGGGGCCCGCTAACCCGGCTTGAAGTACTGCCGAGCCAACACACACATCCTCCAAGTATCAGGACTGGACAGGAAGAACAATATGGATGAGGAAATTAGACCTCTACATATAATTAGACCACTACATATAAACAAGAAATAGGATTACCACAAGGTTCAGCGTTATCAGCTCTACTTTTCAATATTTACATAAAGCCCGTCTGCAACATATTCAAAATATTTGGAGTACAATATCATCTATACGCAGATGATATCATGATGTACATTCCATTTACGATACCCAATCTACCGCTCCAACTCCTATCGGACTGCTATAATGAAATTACAACTTGGCTTAAAGCTCAAAATCTCCACATAAATCACGCCAAAACAGAAGTCTTAATTGTGACTAAAAACAAATCCTATATCCCACCAACACACATAAGACTCCAAAATCAGGAAATTAAAATAAAAAATGAAATAAGATACCTAGGCATTATACTAGATACACATCTCACCATGGAAACTCACATTAGTAATACGATAAAGAAAATTTATTTCAAACTAAAAACGCTGAAACAACTACGTCCCCTTGTATTCTCACAAGATTTCATCAATATAATCCAGGCCACTATAACTCCTCATTTTGATTTTGCCAATATAATACTCATGGGCATATCAAAACAAAACATCAAACGAATACAATTAGCACAAAATGCAGCTGCCAGAATTATATTGAAAGTTAACTCACTCCAACACAACACCAATACTAGCTTCCCTCCATTGGCTTCCAATTCAAAGCAGGATAATTTACAAAACAATAATTACTTCATTCAAAGCCTTATACGATTTAGCTCCAACCACACTATGCAACCTAATACACAAAGAACCACCTAAACCTACACACAGAAAAGGTCAATTAAACAAACTAAAAACCCCAAAAGATTACACAAGAGCTCATAAATCAACAAACTACAGAGCCTTTTCCCACGTAGCCCCCACCATCTGGAATTCCCTCCCCAAGGAGCTACGAACACTAACTGAGATCACGGAACTCCGCAAAAATTTGAAAACGTATCTGTTCACCAAACACTATAACAACACAGATACTCTCCCACCTGCTTTAGATAAAGGCTAAACAGGCTTCTGACTGTTCCAATTAAAATCCTTTCGCCCAACACAGCTCTTATAGTTACTCCCCTTGATGACTCCACATCTTATGCCCTTTTACTCCCATATATATATATATATCTGTAAATAGTTTATTCTGTTATGTTCTGGTTCACATTGTTAGAATTATATTATGACGTTCCTTGTAAATTATATTCGGTTAATTATACTAACATTGACAACAAACAAAACAAACAGCCACTCCAACTTCAGAAAAGGCTCTGTGCTCCTTAAGTACTTCCATAGCACATGGTGAACATCTAACTGTCGCAGAAGGAAATCCTGCGCCGCTTCCCTTGTCTCTGAAAATAATGGAAGCGACACAGACTGATTCAGGTAAACACCAAGAGGACCTTAGATAGAAGGGAAGGCACTAGCCTTAAGACCACCTTTTCCATTGACATTACCAGGTATTCTACAAGATAAGGCCCAGACCTCCAAAATACACCTAGCTAAAGAAATAGCCACTAAAAACACCGTTTTCAATGTCAAATCCTTAAGGGTACAGACCCTCAAAGGCTCAAAAGGTTTCGCCATCAAGCTGGACAACACCAAGTTCAGATCCCATGGCGGAATAACCATCCACACAGGCAGTCGGTTGCACCTGCTTCACCGCCTGAAGAAAAACGGACAATGTCCGAGTAAGTGGCCAAGAGAATTCCTCAAATTCAGCCCTGATAACAGGAAATTGCTGCTACCTGCATGCGAAGGGAGCTGCAAGCCAATCCCTTATCCAAACCAGCTTGCAGGATCAAACTTTCACCCGCAGAGTTCAGACCTTAACAGAGTGAGGAAGAAGCTATTTTAAAGCTCCCTTCATCCGAATGGTCTTACGCCACTTTAAAATGAGTAATAATTCCATCAGTGAGTCCTGAGGGAATTCAGCTGCTTCGAGATTGAGATACTAAAGGTTGGTGGGAGGTGTCAGCGATAGAGACTCCAGGTTGGGGTGCAGGAGAGAGCCCCCTTCCTGAGACAGGAGTACTGGAGAAGTCCCCAATGGAATGGGGGTTTCCACCATTAAGTGGAGGAGCAGTAGGAAACACGATTGCCTGGGTCACAGAGGGGCTATCAGGATGAGTGAGGCCCTGTCGTGGAGGGTCCTGAACAAAGTTTTGGCAATCAGCAGCATGGGATGGAAGAAGTACATGAGGCCCCCCAACTATAATACAAGGAACATGTCCACTGCCACCCTGGAAGGGTGGGCCTGCCGGGAACAAAAGCAGGGCAACTGGAAGTTGTCCGGACTGGCAAACAAGTCCATCATGGGCTTCCCCCAGATCTGGAAGAGCCGATCGGCCACCCTGGGGTCCAGCTGCCACTCGTACGGCTGGAGGACTCTGCTCAGCCTGTCGGACAGCAGGTTGCTCTGGTCTGGTAGGCATATTGCTTGCAGGAGGATACCCCGTTAGAATGCGTACAAGCAGAGGACCACTGCTTCCTGACAGAGGGCACAAGACCTCATCCCCCCCCTCCCTGATTGTTCATATAGAAAATCACCACCTGGTTGTCTATCTGAACCAACCCTGGCTGGTGATGCAGGCAGTGGCAAAAAGCATGCAGGGCTACGTATATCGCCCGCAGCTCCAGGAGATTGATCTGCTGGGTGCTCTCATCCGGTGACCAGTTGCCCTGAGTGCGGAGCTCCTCGCAATGGACTCCCAGCTGAGCAGGGAGGCACCCGTGATGAGGACCCTGGAGGGGCTCAGGGCCTGAAAAGGCATACACACCTCGAGATACTGGAGAGACTGCTACAAGACAAGAGAGTTCACCAGTTGGCAGCTTACCGAGATTCTATATTGGAGGCACCCCGTTGCTTGGGTCCACTGGTCACGGAGACACCACTGCGCCGGTCTCATGTGGAGGCGAGCATATGGTGTGACATGAGACGGTCGGCCCAGTCCCTGGGCAGGAAGGCCTTTGACTGGAGGGTGTCCAGCTTTGCCCCAATGAACTCCAGACATTGAGTCGGGAGAAGGTGAGACTTGGGGTAGTTTATGACAAAGCCCAAGTGTTGCAGAAGCTGGATGGTGCATGCGGTGGCCTGCTGCACCTCTGAGGATGTGCCTCCCCTTATGAGCCAGTAGTCCAGGTAGGGAAAAACAAAGAATCCCTGGAGATGGAGAAAGGTGGCCACGACTGCCAAGCATTTTGTGAAGACCCTCAGGGCAGAAGCTTGGCCAAAGGGGAGCACCCTGTACTGATAGTTCCTGCCCCCCACTATGAACCGCAGGTACTGCCTGTGATTGGGGTGGATGAGGATGTGGGTATAGGCATCCTTGAGGTCTAAGGAACATAGCTAATCTCCCTGCTGAAGGTAGGGCAGCAATGTTCCAAGGGAGAGCATCTTGAACTTCTCTCTCACCAGGAATTTGTTGAGGTTGTGCAGGTCGAGGATGGGCCTTAGACCCCCTGGGATGAGGAAGTACCTAGTGTAGAACCCCTTGCCCTTGAGATGGTGCCGCACCGATTCCACTGTTTGTCCACGAGAAAACCTGCCAACTCCTTCAGCAGAAGGTCCCGGTGGAGGGGAGACCTGAGGGGCTCTCCCGGAAAGTAAGGGGGAGGTGTCTGAGTAAAGTGGAGGAAGTAACCCTCCCTGACTACCTGGAGTGCCCAGGAGTCTGTGGTGATGGTCAACCACCTCTGGACATAGTGGACTAGACTTTCCCCTGTGTGCTGCTGACCTCCTTGAGGTAGAGAGGCTATGCCCAAAGTCAAAAACTCCCCCCTGGCAGGGCAGAGCCGGAGCCGGAGCCGGTGCCTGGGATTTGGGAGCTTTCTGCTTACGGGAACCGTGCCCACGTCCCTTAGCCTGCTGACCCTGCTGGGGAGCAGGGGAGGCCTGAAAAGATGGGTAGTTTCTGTAAGCAGCACCTTTCCTCGGGTAGAGGGGGGGGGGGTTGTTTTATTTTACCGGAGCCCTTCCGTCTGGGAAGGGCAGCGTCTTTTTAGAGAGCCTGGTCCTCGTCATGAACTCTGTCTCCAGCTCGGCAACCTTGTCATTCATGGGCTTGCCAAAGAGGTTCTCTCATTGGCATGGGACATCAACCAATTTGTCCTGAACCCACTGCTCGAGGTCGGTCAACTGTAGACAAGCTTGGGGTCATGCACCGCTACCCGAGCCGACTCAAACCCGTCATAGGCTGCCTGAGACAAACTTGGAGTACTCACGGACGGCCTGGCCAGGTTCCTGAACGGCTGCAGGGGTTCCTCAGAGAGACCAGCTGAGAACACGGTGAGTTCCTTCACCAGGTCTCTCAGGTACATGCCGCTGTACAGCTGGTAGGCCTGGATGCGACTGCTGAGCATCAAACCTTGGCAACACTTTCTGCTGAGGGCGTCCAAGGTGTGGACCTCTCTGCAGGGGGGGGAGGGGAGGCACCAAAGACTGCGTGTATTCTGGCTTTTCAGCCGATGCATGGCTGAATCCACCACTATGGAGTTCTGCAGCAGTTGTGATTTCTGGAAACCCGGGCTCCGGCAGACTCAATCCATTGAGTCAAGCTGCTTACTCACCACCGGCACTGACGCTGCTGTCTCCCACATACGGAGAATCAGCTGTTCCAGGATGGGAGGAATGGGCACCGTGAGCAATTCACTCAGAGGGGCCTCGTACTGGAGGATTTCCAAATCACCCGCCCGATGATCCTCAATCGACTCTGTGGGTAACCCCAGGGCCTTAGACATGTCCTTGACAAAATCAGGGAAGCCCATATCCTCAGGCGGGAACCGCCTTCGAGGCTCTGAGACAGGAGTCGGATGAGATGTCACGGTGACCACGGGTATCAGGAGACTCCTCATCCTCAGTCTCCCACTCGGAGTAGTCTGTTGAGAACTCATAGGAGGACTGCACCGCGGGCCTCAAGGGGCCCGAAGCTCCGTGGCCGGTGCCCTGCATACTAGCCGTGGATGATCGGGGTCCCATTGCGTGGGAGTCGGATCGAGACCTCAGCCGAAGATCGACTTGTGGCCAAAGGACCTCAAGGATAGGCTTGGCCTCCGGAGACATCTTCGACGTTGAAAGCCCAGTGGTCGGGGCAGATGAACCAGCCGTGCCGGACAACAGCGACTGCTGGTCCATGAAGGCAGACAAACTGCACTCTAGGTCCGCCATTGTGGACTCCAGACCAGAAAGATCCACAGCATTCGGCGCGGGCACTGGCTCCCCCGATTGGGACTCCTTGATGAGGATGGTGTCTGAGGACCGAGGCCGGTCCGAGGTCGAATTCTTCTGAGAGACCTTTGCAGGCCGCTCCTTCTCCGAAGAACCGGACGAAAGTCTCAGACTGCAGGACCTGGCTCAGGGGGTACCCGACCCATCGGATCCATCCAAAAACGCCACCTTCAAGGGTCTATTCTTCTTTCAGGGTTCCCTTGAGGGAGACCCCCTTTCTGAAGATCCACAGCGGGGCTCAGGCTCAGAAGGATCCACCCGAGGAATCAAGGTTTCAGACGAGGTTCTGGCCTTCGGAGGCATCGGGGTCTTGGGAGAAAACTTATCATGCTGCTGTAGGTGGCTCTTGAGGGCCTTGCTGGACATCCTCTTGCAAAGACCGCATGCTGCCGGGTCATGGTCTGTCCTAAGACAGCGGAGACAGCAGTCGAGTGTGTCTGTCAAGGACTTAATTTTCGAGCAATGATTACACTTCTTAAAACCACTGATAGCCATAGGGGAAAAAAGTACTCCTACGAGGTCGAAGACTCGCTGGGATGCCAGTTGGAAAAAAGGCACGAAGACACCAAAGAACAAAAACTACAAAATAAACCCAAACTCGACACTGAGGCAACGAGGTCGGGTGGTGGGAAGAGTACCGGTACAATACCAGAGGTAAGTATGAAACTCGGAGAGAAAAATCAACTCTGTCTGGGAACAAGTTAGACGAGCGTCTAAAGGGCTCGGCAGAAAAAAGGAGACAGAGAGATGGTAGGTGAGAAGGGGACCACACATGTGTGGTGACATCTCCCAAGGGCTTTCATTGAAAGCTGGGGGTATGCTTCCGCAAGGGCTCTGTTGCTGCCGACATCACCCCATATGTGAGGGCTGACTTCCTGCTTGTTCCCGGAGAAATGTAGAGTAGAGGCTATGTTCCCAAAGAGCTGCAGCATCTTTCAGGCAGTCAGATGGTCTCATAGGAGTTTCTGGGGCACTAGTTCAACTAGATAGGCACAACTGAGCTGGGGCAAAAAACACCCTGGACCATTGGGTGTCTAGTAGGGCTTCAATGAACTCTAGCTTTTGCTTGAGCTGGGATTTTGGGAAGTTTATCACAAATCCCAAGTGTTGTAGTACTGTAATGGTATGATGCAAAGAAAGCAGTACCTCCTGGGAAGTACTGCTTTTATCAGCCAGTCGTCTAAGTAAGGGAAGACGAATATCCCCAGAGACCTTAGGTATGCGGCCACGACTGCCATGCACTTTGTGAAGACTTTTGGGGCAGAGGCGAGTCCGAAGGAAAGGACTCTGTATTGATAATGTTTTCATTGAAAGGTGAAGCATAGATATTTCCTCTGTTCTGGATGGATGAGGATATGTGTGTATGCTTCTTTCTGATCTAGAAAACAGAGCCAGTCCTGACTATGGAGACAGGGAAGAAGAGTCCCGAGAGAGATCATCTTCAACTTTTTGTGGACTAGAAACTTGTTGAGGTTTCTGAGGTCCAGAATGGGCCTGTATCTTCCAGTTTTCTTTGGAATGAAAAGGTACGGACAGTAGAAGCCCATTCCCTGTTGGGATGTTGGGACATCTTCTATGGCACCCTGAGGTAGAAGAGAAGACATCTCTTCGACAGCAGTGAGTGGAGGTTGCGTTTTATATTCTCCCATGAAAGTGGAGGGGGGCAGAGTTTGCAGATGAGGTCTGTACCTTTCCTGGACTATGGTTACTGTTCACTGCTCTGAGATGATGAGGTGCCATCTGTGGACGTAGTGAAACAGTCTGCCTGCTATGTGGAGGGGATGAGGGTCCTCCAAAGGCAGGGTGGTAATGTTTTCTAGGAAATAGTCAAAAACCAGGCACAGACTGTGGCTGCAAAGCTGGTTGAGATTTAGCCACCTGTGTCTTCTTCTGTTGCTTAGGAGGTTGCTGCCTCTTCTGTGGGGCCTGACCCTGGTACTGAGAAGTAGGAGGATAAGAATAAAATCTCTTCTTATTGTAGAATTTTTTCTTTGCAGGTGTCTTTTTACTAGCCTCGTCAGCTGCTCTGGACAGTCTCTTTAGAGTAGTGCTTTCTGACTATTGAGAGGCCTCATCTTGCCTGTCTTTTCCAAAAACATTTTCTCCTGTGCAAGGTATGCTGCCCAGATTATCTTGAACCCACTGTTCAAGATCCGAGGCTTGAAGCCATGCAATTCTACGTGCACAAATTTATTTATTTATTTATTGTTCTTATATACCGCACTCTTTAAAATCAGCACGGTTTACATAAAACGGTGTGGTGCAATAAGAGCACTTACAATGAACAAGGGGAATAAAACTTGGAGTAACTAGTGGTAACTATATACAACAATTTACATTTGTTCACAGTCCATATTTATAGTGAATAAGACATTGGTAAGGTTTACATGTTCGTGGATGGTAGTGTTTTAGGAGGTGCCATGTCAGAGAACTGTGAGTAGTGTAAAAGAAAGAGGTAGTGTTTAAGCGTTTTATGCATATTGTTGATGCCCTGCTTGTGCGTTCAAAAGCATCGAAGGTAGCTCTATTGACAAACTTCAAAACATTTTGGCTATGCTTGACTAGGACAAGATAATCTGCTCTCTTGTCATCTGGGAGCAGAGGAGCAAATGCCTCAAGATCCCTGGACACCTTTTTGAGGAACATTCACATGAAGACAATATAGGAGTTGATCCTAGCCGAGAGCGTGGATGCCTGGAAGCATTGACACCCAAAGGTGTCGAGAGCTTTTATTCTCAACCTAGAGGATTAGAAGAGCGAGTTTTTGAGCGTTTGATTCGATGCATCGCTGATTCAACCACCAAGGCATGGTGGGGAAGTTGTGGCTTTTGGAAGCCAGTATACTCCAGTGCAAGATACATGGTATTGAGACGTCGACTGTGAGGTGAGACCGTGAGGGAAATCTCTCACATATGGAGCTTAAGGTCATGAAGGGTGCAGAGCACCGGCAGAGTGGCTGCCTCTTTGGGTGCTGTTGGGTATTGGGAGATCTCCAATTCCTATGCCCTCATTTTCTTCTCCAATGTTACCGTGAGAGAGACCCTTAGCTAGGTCTCAAATGAATTCCTGGAATGACATGTCTTCCGGAGGCGATATACGTCGCTGTTGAGGCAGGGAAGGGTCTGAAGGGAGGTCCCAGAGCCCTCAGGAATCGAGTGACGCCACATTCGAAACTGAGAAATCGGAATCAGAGGACTCTACTGACGGGCACGGGGTTCACCAGAAGCTAAGCATCGGTACCGATGCTTCGAGGTATCGGACTCGGTGAGCTACTTGCCTTTGGTATTGGCATCGGTGATAGTTTCAAGGGAGGGCATGGGAGGAAGTGATGTCTATGTCATCTGGACAGGCCTGATGTCTTGCCTGGAACCACATTGATGTCGGTACCGGAATTGGTATTGACAGGCCGGTACCTGAAACTAATGGCTTGATAGGTACAGAGGCTGCCAAGAGAGCTGCTAAGCTCCATTCGATGGCCAGTATTGTGCTGGTCCATCAAGATTGCCGATGTCTAGGTATCTGTAGCGGGTGTTTGCACTACCATCTCAGAGCATGGCACCAGTTGCTCTCCAGAGGTTGAGGCTCCGGGAGCAGTGGAGTGGACGAGTGGCCTAGTGGTTGGGGCAAGGTACTTCAGGCCGGAAGGTCGGGGGTTCAAATCCCACTAGAGGACAGCAACCTTGGGCCGGAAGGACTGGGGTTTCTAGTCCCACAGGTGCTCCTTGTGGTCTTGGGCAAGCCACTTAACCCTCCATAGCCCATGTTCCCTGTAAAATAGTTATCTCCAAGTTATAATGCCCTGTTCAATGTAATTTCAGTTTGTTCAATGTAAACCGCACTGATGCAGAATAGCACGGTATATAAGAGAATGAAAATAATAAAATAAAATAATAATAATAAAATAATCTGCGGCCCCTCGATAGCTTTGGAAGTCAGCGCCTCCCGCAGGAACTGTTTGGCAGGCCAATCCACCTCCAAGGCAATGCCCAAGAGATCTCAATGCTCTGAGCAAAATCTACCTCTGGAGGTTTTGTCAGACTTCAATGTGGACTTGTGTTTGGACTTTAAGGATACCCGAGATCTATGGGAGGAGGATGAGGCCCTCGACAAAGTAGGATAGAAAACATGAATAAAACATATATGTTTTATTCATGTTTTCTATCCTACTCCTGTCTATATGTTTCAATTAATACTACAAACGATAATAGAAGATACATTATTTGTATGTTTTATATATGTCCTCCTCATCTCATTTTCTATTCATATGATTGGTTATATTTTTGATACAACATTTGATATATTTCTACATGTCATACCTTATGATTTTTATGTGTATTCACTATGTTAGTGGCGGCTTTGGTTATAATTCTTTTTTTTGTATGATTTTATATTTAATAATTTTATTTATCATTTGGTTTTAATAATTATATTGTTTTTTAATTTTTTGTTTTAATCTTGATAATGTTTTTTCGAGGTTTGCTCCCTCAATAAATATCCCCCTGAGGAAGGCCGGGAAGCCGAAACGTGTAGGGGACAATAAAAGGGGCAGACTAGATAGGCCAGCCTGTTTTTAATTATCTTTTGACAGAGGGGACAGTCTGTTGGCTGGTGTTCTGGGACAAGGCATTTTAGACACCAGTCGTGTGTGTCAGTTGCTGAGATGGTGCTGGCAAACTTGGAACATTTTTTGAAACCACTAGATGTTATCTCCATGCCTTCAACGGATGGGAAGGCAATGGTAGGCTTAAAGCCTAAAAGGGTGTCAACACGCTCGGGTTTTGTTTTTGTTTTTTAAAATAAAGAAGAAAAAATAGAATAAGGGAACCAGTGGTGTCTTTGACGGTGCCAGCGTCGACGGGAAGGCAGATGCTATCCACAAAAAGAGAAGTTTTTTCCTGCGGTGACAGGATTTGCTTCCTGATGGCTCCGTGGAAAACAAAGAACTGAAGAGAGGGTGTTGGAAAGGCAGTCGCATAGGTGCAGTGGAATGCTCCCAAAAGCTTTCCAAAGGGACGCTTGTGATACAGCGGACCCTCTGGCAGAAAGAGAAAAAGTTTTAAATTTTGAAAAAAACAAACTTCACATGCAATTTCCTGAAGGTCCACATAGAGGGAGCAGGAGAGCCAGCCTGGAAGCAGAGGAACCACGCCTCTATGGGCAGGACCTAGAATCAGTTAGTCCCGATTTAAGCAGGGACAGAGCTGAGTCAAGGAGAGTCGGAGTCAGAGACAGAGTTGGAGTCGGTGTCAGACCCAGAGCAGCTCGAGGAGTTGAAGCAACTTGGAGAGCAGGCCAGAGAGTAGGCCGAGAAGCAGGCCAAGGAGTAACTCAGAGAGCAGGCCGAGGTGAAGGCCAAAGAGCAGGCCTAGAGGAAGGCCAGAGACAACTGGAAGGAGCAGCACTGCAGAGAGCAGCCAAGGAAGGAGGTGCTCTCCCTTCCAGCCTGAGAGGAAGCCCTATCCAGGGAGAAGGGCTGGGATACAATCTGAGAAAGAGATATCCAGCTGAAAAGAATACCCAAGGAGAGAAAGGTACTTTTAAAGATTTTTACAAAAGTAACCTGAAGGAGGAATGGAAAACTCAGAGGCCTGGGGAACAGGGAAGAGCTGAGAGGGCGCGGCCATTAGCCAACTGCCACAGGGGTGGAAGTGAAGGACAAGCGCATCAGCTGCAGCCATGCCTCAGAGAAGTTTCTCCCCATTCTAAAGAATTAATTAAGACACACAGGGAATACTTGAGCCTGCAAGAATTGGAGGACAATCAGGCTAGGCCTCAAGCCTTTCCTGTAAGAGACTGCAGGAAGTTTAAAGGTAAAACAGTTGTTGCCTGCAATTGCTTGCCTAAACCTAGCACCAGAGAGAAACAAAAGAATGAGTTTTATCTGTATGATAAGGACACTTTTATGCAAAAAGTAACAGATAATCTCTCCAAGAAGAAAGCTAGTAATGCTAAAGGCTGGGACAAGCGAACTTTTAAACCTGTAGCAGATGAACAGCCAGGGTTCTATACCATAGCCAAAAACCGACGCCCCAAGCTGACAAACCAGCATTGGAACACAGTGTGGCATGCTTTTAGAAAGCCCGAATTCAACCCTCCTGAGGTTTCAGACTCAGACCCCTCAGAGATGGAATGGATGCCAGGGGAATCTGAGGTTGATGAGGCAGTTGAACCCATGGATTGTATATATTGTACAGTAGGAAAGCTTTAAGCTGTTTGGAGCAACAGAATGTATGAAGAGAATACAGGATGCTTTATGTTTTAAGTTTCTGTGAAGATTAACAATGTTATTTTGAACGTTTTGTGTGAGTTGAACCTGATACAAGGAATGATACAGCCCTGTTATTGTCTTAACCGCATATTTTGAACCATTTTGCCTAAAGGTGAAATAAATGCCTTTTTCCTTTTTCCCTACACTTGGCTGAAAGTCGCTTTATTGGGAAGTTGGCAACGAGGTTGGCACAGAGGGCCGCTACCTCATGACCCTCGCAACAGGCCAACCCTAATACCCCTAATCTTATGCGCTCCCCAGTCCCGGTGGAACCACTACGCCGCCACCAGAGGGGGCTGCGGGGGACACGCTGTGGAGCATTCCTGCGCGGGCTCCATCGGTACTGATGTTATCCATATGTGAAGACTACATTTCTTTTGTTCCAAGAAATTGCGTCGGCTCTCCATATCTTATCAATCTGAATGTGCTGGTGCAAAGCATTCTGCCATTGCCAATAATTAGGGGGATTCACAGACTTTCAACCCATCGAAATTATTCATGTTGCCAGTGCCCAAAGACTATTTCAGCCAGCACCGTCATCCCCGTCTAGCAACCTCCCTGACCCTCCATCACATGAAGTAAGGCGTCCTTTGGGGTGAGCGTACATTGTTGCTGGAAGACCCGCTCTACAAATGAATGAATGTCCCTCCAGTAGTCCTGAACCTTTGAGCCTGACCACAATAAATGAGCAAGTGGGACTCCATCCTCCCAGCACTTAGGGCAAATAGGCCACCCCTCGTATACCATAGCTCGCAAGCAACCGGGAAAGAGAGATGCACATCTAACCACCCGATATAGCATTTCACAAAGAGAGACCATGGCTGTAAACCGAAGGGTCTTGCCAATGAGCTTCCATAAACCTTCTCCTGTTAGACATACTGAGATCTGTGTTCCATGCCTCAGCCAAACGGCGACGAGCAATTTGAGGCCCTGGTCACAAAGGAGAATTGCACCTGGGAGATCGTTATCATGATTCTTCGCAGAGGAAAATATCCTCCCAAGTTGGTACAAATATCACTGGACAAATTGCCTTTATCCAGGCCTCTGATATAGCTACGAAGTTGATAGTAAGAAAATAAATATGTCTTGCCAATTCCAAATTGGACACAGTTCTGGGAAGGTGAAATTAGGCCTTACATGCTAATTGGCTTTCCTTGAGGAATTCCAGTCCAGTCCCACACCTCAGGGTACTCAACCCTCACCAGTAGCTTGGAGACTGAGCATGTCACGTTTTGATGACATCAGCATACTTAGGCAGCTAGCACCACCCACCAGCCCCAGTAACCTATTGACAAAGCAGACTCACAGAAGCGACAAATAAGAAGTTAGCATCATAAACAAACAAAAAAAACCTATCTTGGGTTCCTATAAGGAAAACCTTCCAGAAAGCCCCCTCTCTGGGCCCCACCACTCATAGGGCAGCTTACCTGTCCAAAACACCACCTGCCCACCCCACCCCCCTCTGAGAATGGGAGAGGCTGCTTACAAACTGTGCCGCTCCTCCTTCGGCTGTACGATGTCAATTAAAACGCCCTAGGCCTCCTAATAAGTTGAGATTCTTCAGGCCCGGGATTGCAAGCAGCAAAGTAGTAATGCAGATGGAAGGGTTCCAGGACTGGACTGGAGTTCCTCAAAGAAAGCCAATTAGCAGGTAAGGCCTAATTTCACCTTCCTTATCATCCCACCAATCCAGTCCCTCACCTCAGGGGCCAACTACCTGTGAAAACGACCTGCGAGCCCAGCCTGAATCAACGCTGACCCAATCCTCATGTCCCCTGCCACCTGCACATCCTACTTGTAATGCTTCACAAACGTATGAACAGATGACCAGGTGGCCACCCGACAGATATCCCCTAGCGGGACCAAACTCCACTCCGCCCAGGAAGTTGCCTGCGCCCTGGTGGAATGAGCCCACAGCCCCTGCAGGACCACTATTACTTTCAAAAAATAGGCTGAAGCAATCACCTCTTTGACCTATCTAGAAATTAAGGCTTTTGACGCTGCTTCCCCTTGTGCGACCCACCAAACAGGATGAACAGTCGTTCCGACTTTCGAAAGGAAGCTGTTCTCTTGAGATACCTTCTTAATGTTCACCTGACATCAAGGAGGTGCAATGGTGGGTCTGCTAAGTTCCAAATGTGACTAATGTATTTCAATATTCTGTAAATAGTTAACTAGCCTATGTAGTTGTACCTTGTTATTCCCAAGTTTTCAAAAACCCTGTTACTTGTAAAATGCATTACAGTTCTTTGTATGTATATGTTTGTTACATGTAAACCGCGCTGGTGACAATAGTGCGGTATATAAAAGATGTTAAATAAATAAATAAATAAAATAAAATAAATAAATAAATAAATAAATAAGTCCTCGGACAATCCTGTCAACACGGGCAGGGTGACTGGCTGATTCAGGTGGAACGGCAACATTGCCTTCAGCAAGGAGGATACCGGAGTCAGAACCACTTTCTCTCTCAAGAAGGTCAGAAAAGGTTCTCTACACGAAAGTGCCTGGAGTTTCGAGATCCTCCTGGTGGAACAAATTGCCACCAAAAATACTATTTTTAAAGTTAGTTCCTTCAGGAAACATGAAGCTAATGGCTCAAAACTGCTCCCCTGCAAGAGCCAAAAGCACCAAGTTGAGGTCCCAAGAGGGTATCATTGACCTTAAGGGTGGTCAAAGCTACTTAATCGCCCTCAGAAAGCAAGTCACATCCGGGTGCATTCCCAAGGAAATTTTCTGGATCCTGTCTCGGTAACAAGCCAGCGCGGCCACTTGCATCTTCAGAGAAGCACATGCCAGTTCCTTTATCGAGCCCCGACTGAAGGAAATCTAACACCTCTGGAATAGATGCTGACAACAGCCTGCAACCTTTTTCCCCCACACCAGACTTCAAAGATCCTCCACACCCGAATGTAGGAAAGCGATGTGGACCTTTTCCTAGCCCTAAGTAGTATGGAGATTACCAGGACGTAATAACCCGTCTTCTTCAGCCGAACCCTCTCAAGAGCCATGCCTTAAGCGAGAATTGATCCACCTGGGGCATTAAGACCGGCCCCTGAGGCAGCAGAACTGGCCTGCTTGGGAGTATCCATGGCTGGGCCGCCTTCAGTCGGATCAGGTCTACGTACCACGAATGTCTAAGGCCAATCGCGAGCTATCAGGATGACCAGATCTCGATGCGCTTCCACTCTTTGAATCACTCACCCTATGAGCGCCAAAGAGGAAAGACAAAAAGAAGCCCTTGGCTGTGCCAATGCTGCACGAGCACGTCCAGGCCCTCTGACATTCTCTCCGTCTATTGAAGAACCTGCTTGCTTTGGCCGATGCAAAGGTTGCCATCAAATCTATGACTGGCGCCCCCCATTGACACACAAACTGCTCAAAGACCGCCTGGTTCAGCTGCCATTCTCCTGGGTCCAAGCATACTTGACTGAGGAAGTCTTCTGTCACATTTTCTGTTCCTGCTAAGTGCACTGCCAAAATCGCCTGCAGATGGGACTCCACCCATCCCAGCAAAATCTCCGCCTTGCTTTCCATCCTGACGCTGCCTGTGCCCCCTTGTCGATTGATGTAAGCCACAATGGTGGCGTTGTCAGAGAAGACCCATACCACTTTTCCCGCCAGTCCACTGACCTTGCACAATGCACCCCTCACAGTGGGCTCCCCAGCCCGAGATGCTGGCATCTGTCATTAGGGGAATCCAGTGCTCTGACTCCAACGAGACACCAGCCGCCAGATTCTTGTGGCGAAGCAACCATCTAAGCGCTGTACGAGCCTGCCGGGGACAGGGTAATCGCCGAGACGGGGGATGTTGCTGATGTGACCACCAGCGTAGCAGGGCTCTATGCAACGGCCTTATGTGGGCTCATGCCCATGGAACCAGTTCAATTGCTGCTGCCATTGTCCTCAAGAGCTGAAGTTAATGTCATGCGGAGGAACTGTCGGACTAGCTGCCTCAGTGCCTGTGCCCTCTATTGCGGTAGAAAAACTCTGCCACATCAGGTATCGAAGCAAGCCCCAAGGTACTCAAGGTTTTGTGAAGGGGTCAAGTGACTCGGAGAAGTAGATGACCCAGCCTAGATTCTGCAGAAATTTGAGAACCTGTGCTGTGGCTTGGTCGCTCTCTTGCTTGGATTTCGCTTGAATTAGCCAGTCATCGAGGTACGGGTACACTAGGATTCCTTCGCGACATAGAGCAGCCGCCACCATAACCATCACCTTGGTGAATGTGCGGGAAGCATTAGCGAGACCGAAAGGCAACGCTTGAAACTGGGAGTGTCCTGTGGGCACCGCAAAGCGCAGAAACTGGTGATGATCCGGATGGATGGGGACATGCAGATATGTCTCTATCAGGTCCAGAGTGGTCAGGAACTCCCCCTCTCTCACTGATATGTTCACTGACCTGAGAGTCTCCATATGAAACCTCAGTACTCGCATGCACCTGTTTACCTGCATGAGATCGAGAATAGGGCGAAAATGGAAATTACACTTACCTGGTAACTGTGGTTCCTTGAGGAACTCCAGTTTAGTCCTCCACCTCTGGATAGTGCACCTCCTCCTGCAGCTTGGAGACTGGGCATGTCAAAGTCATGACATCACTGGATATAGCCTGCTGGTATCTCCCATCAGCTCTAGTGTACTAATGACAAAGCAGATTCAAAGGAACAACACATAAGTAGCTACAAATTAATTTTGACCGTAACGATCACCATAAGTGAGATCTAAACCACTAAACCCTCAACCAGAAGGATCTTCTGTAATCCTTTTTTTTTTTTTTTTTTTTTTTTTTTTAATGTGCCCGTTTCTCATATTCATTTCTGTCCCCTGAGGTAGCACCTGAACCGGATAAGAGAGAAGGAAGCAAAAACAGGTCAGGAAACAATACTCACTGTGATCCAGAGCGCGAAAGACTTTCTCCAGTCCTCGAAATTGACGTTCCTCACCATCTGTAAAGAACCTCTGAACTGACCACTCCCGGGCGGGAATGAGGACTAAACTGGAGTTCCTCAAGGAACCACAATTACCAGATAAGTGTAATTTCCATTTCCTTATCATTCCCTCCAGTTTAGTCCTCCACCTCTGGGATGTATCAGAGCAGTAAACATTGGGAGGGACCTTATCACCGAATCGCAACCCCTCTGACCCGAAACCAGCATCAGTCGCCGTCGGGACTTCGAGGCGGAAGATCTTACCATAAGCAGAAAGAGCAAACCAAGTGTCCGCTCACCAAAATTCCACTGGCAGACACAAATGTGCCCCATTCAGTATGTCGCTTTCACCCCAGCAGCCTGAGCTCTGAAGCCCACCGGCGTCAAACGACCCTATAACAGATATGCTGCCTCAATTGCTTCTGTAATCCATCAGTAAATGGCTGAAATCACTGCTGCCTCTCTTTTTTCGGGGACCGCCGACCACATGAACAAACTAACCGACCTACGTAAAATCTCTGAAATTGTAATACTGACGAACCACCCCCTTTATGTCCGGGTGACGAAAACCACTGTCCTAAACGTACCCCTCCAACAACTCGAAAAGTGGACAAGGAACCGTTGGATCTAGGAAGACGGAGAATCCCACCTTTTGCGAAACGGATGGACCTGATCGCAGCACCAGCCTTCCTCATGACAAAAGGGCGAAACGATAACTCTTGACCCGAAAGTGTCTATAATGATGACATTCGTCTTGCCGAACCGATGGCTACCAAAACCACCTTCTTGAAGGTCGAGTCTTTAACTGACGCCTGGAGGCCGGACTTCTGAGGTTCCTTAGCTACAGCTCCTAGAACCAAGTGTATATCCCACGGCAGCACCGGGAATCTACAAGGGCACCACCACCTTTAAGAGAAGGTACCACATCGACAAGCAAAGCTAATAACAGAACGTTCAAGACTATGGCCTTCAGACTCTTATCAATCTCGTCCCGTGCAACCTAACACCAAGGTACGTATGCTGAAGCTGCGCGTCCTTGTCGCCGTATCCATCTTCAACCAAAGGAACGCCATATGCACACATCTGAAGAAGATGAAGTCTTTGCTCACTCGAAGAGAAGTCGAGAGTACCACTCCAGCCGAACTCCTTCTTTTTTTTTTTTTTAAATGGCTAAACCATAAGCAAAACCCAGACAACTGAAGACAACCCAAGCAGCCCCTGTAGCAACTGATTCTCTGATACAGTAACCTCCAGTGATTTCCTACGAGTAGCTGCCTGAGATCGGCAAACCACGGGTGGCTTCGCTAGTCCAAAAAACACCCCCAGCACTTTACTGAGATGCGCTGCGCTATACTGAACCACATGCCCAATGAGCGGCCACGGGGAGTAGCCCTAATGAGAACTCAGGATCCCTGCGAGTGTCACCTACTTCTGACACCTTCTCTCGATGCCTGCAGAAGTAACGACTTGTCTTTGCCGCTGGAACAAACAGCCATGTTAACCGAGATCGTAACACCCTGTCTGCGAACTATTATCACACACACGTGCTGATGCAACTCCCATTCCACGACATCCACTCGGAACCTGCTGAGGACTGCTGCTCTCAGATTGCCCTGCCTTTCAAGGTGCGACACCGAACTCTCTGGTAGGCGAAGCTCCATCCAAAAGACACACCGTGTCTCTGCTTCTCTTTCATAGTCTCATTTCCTGTACCGTCCTACCGATGGACGCAGGCCATCGACGCAGAGTATCTCCGATCCGGGTGATCGTGCAAGGCACGGTACCGGTACCAATCGAAGTCGGCATTGGAGTGGTCCGGTACCGACTTGTCGATGCCGGATAGACATGCATGACTCGGTCCCGGTAGAATACCTGCCAATGTCGATGCAGTCAGTGCCGGTACCGGTTGAAATGTCTGAAGCGGTTTCAGGGGCATCGAGGCCGTGAGAAGAGCTGCCAGACTGCGTTCAATAGCCCAAAATCTCTGGTCCATCGACGCTGCCGATGCTTGGGTATCGGTACCGGATGAAGCGGCCAGTACCCCAGAGCATGGCACCAGTAGTTCTGCCAAGGTTGAGACCTCGAGAACATCCTGGAGCACCGTTAGTGCTTTGGAAGCCGAAGCCTCCCGCCGGGGCAATTTTGCCGGTGAAAGTCCCTCAAGGGCAACGCCAGAGGCATCTCGATGTCTAGAAGGAGATCTACCCTTTGAGGACCGGCTAGATTTATGTTTAGTTACCTGAGATCCATGGGAGGAAGAAGAAGCCCTGGAAGACGTCGATGCCACGGAAGCTGCATCGGAGGGAAAAAGGGTGCCAAGTTTAGCAGCTCGGTTTTGCTGGCCCCTTTCTGACATCATCCCACAGGCAACACACTCAGAAATAGAGTGGTCAGGACCTAAACATTTGAGGCACCACTCATGGGTGTCAGTGACGGAGATGGTGCCGCCACACTTAGAAAACGTTTTAAAACCCAAAGCAGGTTTTTCCATTTTGAAGGAAAAAGTTGGACCTAGTGCCCAAAATGGCGCGTGGCACCTGAGGAGAAAATTACTAGAAAAAGTTTGTTGTTTTTTTTTAAAAGAAGAAAAGAAAGAAGAACCAGTGGTACCGGTGTAGCGTCAAGGGAAGGCAGACGCGACCACAAAAAAGAAGAATAGAAGAGATTTTTTTCTGCGGTGACAGGATGTGCGACCTGTCGGCTCCGCGGAAAACGAAGAACTGGAGAGTGTCAGTTGGGAAAGGCGGGAAGGCAGCACGCAGGCACTGTGGGATTCTCCCAAAAGCTTTCCTATTGGATGCTGGGGAACGTTCCCGCGCAGGCTCTGTCAATACCGACGATACCCGTATGTGAAGACTACATTCCTGCTTGTTCCTGGAGATTCAGCAATCAACTTCTTTAACTAATAATGCTGTGCGGTGCAAACCCTTGCCTGCCTATGGCACAACTTATCAAATGCATATACCTACACCTATCAGTGATACCTATGTGCATATATCAGTATTGCGCTTAGTCACGAGCAAAAAACGTGTATTGTCGTCCCCCCGGGACCAATTTACAAAGGCACCGAAGCCCACAGGCATAAAACAGGTTAAAATCAACTTGCGCTTTTTTTTTCCCCCAGAAATTAACCTAAGGCACATAAAAAATGAAAATAACTAAAGGAGTAAATAAACCAAATCCACTAAATAAAAGCGCTGCCACAAGATGCGGCCTACCGCGCCATGGCAAACACGCAGGAAAAAGAACCGCGCCCCTCAACTGCCGGCCAGACAGCCGCTGCCAAAGCGCGAGCATGGCCCCCAGCCATTTACATCTGTCAGCATCGCGAAAAGGCACTCACCGCCTCTGCCGATCAGCCTAAAGCCCTCCGGCCATGCTGTGCTGAGCAGCAGACACTCGTGCCGATTCAGTCTTTTTTTTTTTTTTTTTTTACATAGCCCTATCCAAAGCAAACAAAATAAAAGGACCAATAAATGAAATAAAACCGATACGCAAAGGGAAGCCTTTAAGACTAACTACACTACACTTCAATTAATTGAAGGTAAACTATAATATATTAATCATTATATTAATTATATTAACCTATATTAATTTACATTGGATCATCTTAACTTAATTGAATCAACTGGGATGAATTTGACCAAAATTTAAGGCACCATTATTAAGGCAATGAAACCAATTAATTAACCATTGCCAATTAAAATTAAATTACAACTGAGATAAAACTGAATTAATTCCTTATCTGCTCCTCAAGTGAGCCCAGCACCTAGGCTCACTACGTCCTCCTGCTGCATGGAGACTGGACACACTGGGGCTGATGGGAGATACCAGCAGGCTATATCCATTGATGTCACAACTTTGACATGTCCAGTCTCCAAGCTGCAGGAGGAGGTGCACTACCCAGAGGTGGAGGACTAAACTGGAGGAACGATCAGGAAGGAACCTTCTTTTTTTGGGACTATGAAATAAATGGAGTATCGACTTGTACTGAATTGGTCCGCAAGCACCGGTACTACCGCTCTCAATTCCAGGAGCCTTTCGAGCATTTGCTGCAACCCCTGCTCCTTCCGGCATGCCTTTCAGGGGGCGCGAATGAAAGCTGGGGTGAGTGATCTTGCGAACTCCAAAGCGTAGCCGTCCCAGACCACCTCGAGGACCCACTGATCCAACATAATTTGGTACCAGGCAGGGTAGAAGTCCGGCAGACGTCACCTGGGCAGCACCCCCACCGGGGTCCTCCTCACTTCATTGCGGTTTCTTCTGGGAGGAGGTTGAGGTTGAATAATAGGCCCTACCTGCCCCCCCACCTCCCCCCCGAAACCCACAAAACAATTGTCCAAAGGTGTGAACCATCCTCTCTGGTACGGCACAAAGCGTACAGTTCGAAAATGCTTAAACTCACAGGGCTGTTCTCTCCCCAGACCAGGGCTGCGCCCTTGTTCTGTGTATCTTCAGGAAGACGTCCCCTTTCAACTCACCTAAGGCCTCCAGTTTTTCGAGCTCCTCCCCGAACAAGAGCTTACCCTTGAAAGGTAGCTTACTCAAAAGGGCCTTTGAGGAGCTATCTGCCGACCAGCTGAGCAGCCAGAGGTAGCATCATGCCGCCACCATAGAAGCCATGCTGTTGGAAAGTCCCTTAACCAGATCATAGAAGGTGCCAGCCAAGTAGGCCACTCCAGACTCAAGCCTCGCTGTGACCCCCCTGTTCTGGGGACTCCCCTGCTGTCTCGGGGATCCCTTCGCCCAATGCAGACATGCATCTGCTACCAATGCCCCACAAGCTGAGGCCTCTAAGGACAGAGCACTTACATCAAAGGCTTGCTTCACCAGTGTTTCTAGCTTTTTATCCTGAACATCCTTGAGTGCCACACTACCCTCTATGGAAATCATAGACTTCTTGGTCTGGTGAACGGAACATGTCTTTTTCTGTTCAGACAATGGATATAACCGGGTCATGGTGCAAGATCCCCCGAGTCCGGCTTCAGGAAGGTCCCATTCATCTAAAATCATATGCTTGATGACCCTGTGTAAGGGAAACACTCTCTGAGGTTTGTGCATGGTCAGGGTCTCCTTCTCGGTCGCTCCCCCAGTTGGCATATTGAGCATCTTGAGACTCGGCAATGAGCATTGCCAGCTCCTCCCTATGGAGGACTGACTATTCAAGGTTCCTCCTCCTGCAGGATCTCCCCCTCTTCCAGCTCCTCGAGTTCCAACCCTTCCTCAGGGAAGGGATCCGATTTCATTGGCTGCCTCACATTCCAGCTGTCTCTTCACTGGGGGCTGCCCTACCCCAGACTCAGCCCCCTGTGGCTTTTCAGAAGCTACTCTCTTCCTACCGTTGCCCACCTGGTCCGCTCCCTGCTGTTTCAAGCAAAAAGCCCTGTAGAGCAGCAACACAAACTCAAGAGAAAAATCCCCCAGGATACCTTCCCCCTGCGAGGAAGAGATCCCCAGAGAGGCCAGGTCCTGCTGAAAAGGCTGCAACAACGGCGGAGAAGGTCCAGCCTTCCCGCTGCTGGGTCGGTACCCCCATGGCCAAAAGGGAGCTTGGAGACTGTGGGACGGATCCTCAGAGGTCCCCACTTTGTCCTGCATATTCTGTTCTGCCACACACACCTATCACAAACCCTTTCCATGTAAGCGTGCCCTGATGCACCCTACAAGCTACACACTGGGGCCATGCAAGCATAACCCACTAGTTCAATAGGAAAGACCTGACGCGCCTAAGTGCACTACCAGACCAGTCTTTAATCCCAATCCCCTCTTTTTTTTTTTTGCTGCTGTGTCTAAACTGAGCAAAATATCCAGAGAAGATGGAACCAAAACAAAGAAAATGAAATTAAACTGAAAATAAATGAAAATGAATTAAAAATAGAACAAAAACTAAACTGAAAGTAAAGCGGAGAAACAGCTGCAAGTTTCCCGCCCGACAGTGAAAATGGCGCGGCTGCCTGCTGTTCTGCTCCCGGGGCCTCTGCCATGCGGTTTTCAGGTTGCGCACTACCCAAAACTGTAAAAAACAAAAACAAAATTACCTGCAGACGAAGCAAGGTCTTCCCACCAGCACACGGGCTGCTCTCCCCTGTGGTGTCCAGTCAAGTGCGACTGAATTAGCTGCCCCCCCCCCCCCACACACTTAAGGGGACCGCAGGAGCTGCACTTCTTCGACAGACACCTGGTCAGAGGGAGAGGAGTGGGGCAACTACCAATCAAGAAAAAGAATAAGTACTGGCTACAAGAGAACAACTTATCCATTAACATAAAGAAGACCGAGGCTCTTATAGTGACAGAAGACCCAGACTTCAAACCACCCACTCACCTCACCATGGGAACCACGCAAATTCAAATACAACCACACATAAGATATCTCAGCATCATCATTGACCAAGCCCTAACCCTTAAGCAGCAAATCAACAAGACTACTGGAACTGTATTCCACAAAGCGAAAATGGTACAACGTCTCCGACCTCTTCTCGAACCACAGGACTTCAGGACAGTAATGCAAGCTCTGAAACTCCCTCATCTGGACTACTGCAACATAATCTACCATGGCCTACCTGCCGCACAAACCAATCCCCTCCGAACTGCCCTAAACACCACGGCGAGAATAATACACAATGCAAAGAAACGGAACCACATCACCCCAATTCTGAGGGACCTTCATATTCTCCCCATCGAAGCAAGAATCAAGTACAAAGCTCTTCTACTCACCCACAAAACCATCCACCAAACACAAGGCACCCCACTCCGCACCCTACTGCCTCGCCCAACCCACAGCAAAACAACCAGGCAATCCTCCAACAGCTCCATTGCCATCCCCCACAAAAGAACCAAAGCAACACAACGGACCTGCAACAGAGCCTTTGAACTCTATGCCCCATCCCTCTGGAACTCTTTACCAAGCCACATCAGGAACAACGGTGATCTCCCATCATTCAAAAAGCAGCTAAAAACCGTCCTATTCCAAGAACATCTCTGAAATAGGAACCCCCCCTATTCCTCTTCAAGAACTCCAGACCAGTAACTATACTATCCTGTCAGTCTCTATGTTCGCCCCAAAATCATCAATGTTGAACCCCCGGTGATGGCCCCCCCCCCCATTATTGATTCCCCCCCCCCCCCCTGTTATACGTACCACCGCTTTGACCCGGTGAAAAGCGGGATATAAATACAGTTAAATAAATAAATAAATAAAGTAAAATAAAGAAAAAGAAACACTGCCTAGGATGAAAAATACTCCCCAAAACCTAACAGGCTTCCTAGTTGTTCCTTCAGTGAGTCCAGATCTCTGGGATTACACGTTCCAGCTGCTTGGAGACTGAGCTTACTGGGGCTGGTGGGTGGTGCCAGCTGCCTAAGTATCCTGATTTCATCGAAATATGACATGCTCAGTCTCCAAGCTTCTGGTGGGGGTTGACTACCCTGAAGTGCGGGACTGGACTGGAGGGACGATAAGGAAGGATAGCAATTCTTCATCTTCTGCCAGGACCTGGTCTAGATGTAGTAGTCCCAAACCATGCCAATTTTGAAAACACGCAGAGGACATACCAGGTGTGGTCTGCGTTCCCATGGATCGGCAAATAAACAGATTGGGAGCTGGAATGCTATAGCCTTGAACAAATCCATCTCCACATTTGGCATGCAACCCGAATAAGAGAACACTTCCGAAGTAAGACAGGCAGCTTGTTCACAGATGAGTGGCAACACATATTGTAGCGAAAGAGGTGCAAGCAGAGCCCTTTCACAAGCCGAGTGTATTCTTCTGTATCAAAGAGCCAGTTTCAAGTGGCATAGCAAGCACACTAAGTTGTATGTCCGGAGATCGGAAATCCCCATCCCCACGTGTCACCAAGATCCCTTAATTACTACTACTACTATTACTATTAAACACTTGTAAAGCGCCACGCACACAGCGCTGTACAACCAAAAGTATCAGAGAGAGTCCCTGCTCGTCCAAGCCTACAATCTAGTCAAGATAATACATAACATTAGTCAATTCGATGGGTTTTACAGTTCGGTCATGAAGGTTAAGATGAAGGATAGAAGTCAGGATCTGAATGCGACAGTGAAGAGGTGGGTTTTTAACCTGGATTTGAAAAGGGCTAGGGAAGGTGCCTGGCATACAGACAGAGGTAAGCTGTTCCAGGCATAGGGTGCAGCAAGGTGAAAAGAGCGAAGTCGGGAGTTAGAGGTAACGAGTAAAAGGCCTAGATAGAAGTAATTTGTTAGCGGAGCGAAGATTCCGAGCTGGGATATGGGGAGAGATAAGAGGTATGGAGGAGCTATAGCGTGAATGCATTTATAGGCGAGTAGGAGAAGTTTGAATTGGATGCGGAATTGGATGGGGAGCCAATGAAGCGACTTGAGGAGAGGAGTAATGTGGGCATGGCGGGATTGGCGGAAGATTAGTCGAGCAGCATAATTTTGTATGGATTAAAAGGGGAGGAAATGACTCATGGGAAGACCAGTAAGGAGTAGGTTGCAGTAGTCGAGGTGAGAGAAGATTAGGGAGTGAGTAAGCGTTTTGATGGTGTGTTCCGAAAGGAAGGGGTGGATTTTGCTAATGTTGTAGAGAAAGAAGCGACAGGTTTAGCAATCTGCTGGATATGTAAGGAGACGGAGAGGGAGGTGTCAAAGATGACCCCCAGATTGCAGGCCGAAGGAACAGGAAGGATCATAGATCCATCCACGGAGACTGAGAAGGGGGGAAGAGGAGGAGAGGGGTTAGGGGGAAAGAGGAGGAGTTCAGTCTTGGCCATGTTCAATTTCAAGCGGCGATGAGACATCCAGTCGGCGATGTCAGAAAGGCAGGCAGAGATCTTGGTTTGGATTGCTGGAGAGATGTCAGGTGTAAAGAGGTAGATTTGGGAGTTGTCGGCATAGAGATGATATTGAAAGCAATGGGATGAGATAAGCGCGCCAAGGGATTGGGTGTAGAGAGAGGAGGGGGCCCACGACGGATCCCTGGGGTACACCAACATGGAGCAAGGTGGGAGAGGAGGAGGAGCCACCAGAGCATACACTAAAGGAGCAATGGGAGAGGTAGGATGAGAACCAGGATAGTACGGAGCCCTTGAAGTCAAGTGAGGAGAGGGTGGAGAGGATGAGGTTGTGGTCAACAGTGTCAAAAGGCAGCGGAGAGGTTGAGAAGGATGAGGACAGAGTAAAGGCCTTTAGATTAAGCGAGGAACAAGTCATTGGAGACTTTTGTAAGAACCGTTTCAGTGGCGTGTAGGGGACGGAAGCCAGAATGGAGTGGGTCAAGGAGGGCCTGGGAGGTGGGGAAGTCGAGGCAACGTCGGTGGACTGCTCATTCAAGAAGTTTAGATATGAAGGGGAGGAGGGAGATGGGTCAATAATTAGAAGGACAGGTGGGATCGACTGAGGGTTTCTTGAGGAGAAGTGTGACAACGGCATGCTTGAACTTGATGGGAACAGTAGCAGTGGAGAGTGATAAGTTGAGAATATGAGAGATGGAGGGGATAACGGTGGAGGAGATAGGGTGAAGAAGATGGGTGGGGATGGGGTAGGAGGAACAGGTGGTGGGTTTGGAGGAGGAAAGGAGAAGTGCGGTTTCCTCATCGGAGATTGTAGGGAATGAGGAAAGGGTAGCAGAGGAAGTTGGGATGGGGGGAGAAAAGGGGAGGGGGAGGTAGATGAGGGCGTGGGGAACTGGAGGGTAATCTTTTGGATTTTGTCATGGAAGTAGTCGGCAAGGGTTTGGGTAGAAAGTGAGGGCGGAACTGGGGGAGGTGGGACCTTCAGGAGAGAATTGAGGGTGTTAAAGAGGCGGCGAGGATCAGAGGCAAGGGAGTTGGTCAGATGGGTGAAGTAGTTTTGTTTGGTAAGTGCTATGACAGACTGGAAGCAGTCAAGCATGAATTTGACGTGCAGGTGGTCTTCAGGGGAGTGGGATATGGTCCAGACACGTTCAGCAGAACGAGCACAGATGCGTAGGTAGCAGGTTGTAGATGAGAGCCAGGGCTTTGGAGTAGAACGTCTAATGGGACGAGGGATGGGCGGGACGAGGGATGGGCGGGGCAAGAGTGTCAAGGGCTGAGGATAGTGCAGCATTATAAGAGGCTACTGCCTCGTCGACGGATTTGGAGGACATAATGGAGGAAAGAGATGGAGAGATGGTGGAAGAGAGAGTTAAGGGATCAATATTATGAATGTTTCTGAATAGGTCGGAGGAGACAGGCCGGGCTTGAGAAAGCGGAAGCTGAAGATTGAAGGTTAAAAGGTGGTGGTCAGATGGGGGATTGGGTTGTATAAGGGTGAAGAGTTAGCGTAGTTACTCACCTGTAACAGGTGTTCTCCAGGAGCAGCAGGAATCAGTCCTCACATATGGGTGACATCAGCGTCGACGGAGCCCTCATGCGGAGCATTTCCCCAGCTTTCAAAGAAAGCCTTTGGGAATGCAGCGCGCATGCGCGGTCCCCTTCCCGCCCAAGGGTGCCATCTTGCTCAGTCTGATGACATAGCTAAAAAACAGGGAAAAAACAAAAATGAAATATATATAACTGCAACTCCAAGGGGAGGGGGAGGGTGGTGAGGACTGATTCCTGCTGCTCCTGGAGAACACCTATTACAGGTGAGTAACTACGTTTTCTCCAGGACCAAGCAGGAAGTCAGTCCTCACATATGGGACTCCTCAGCTCTAGGCTACCGAGAACCCCAAAGCTGAAAAATAAGCTCCCTCTAGAGCCTCAGCATGTGTGATAAGAATCTTCTCTGAGAACGCCCCCGAACGGTAGCCCAACACAAGGGCTGGAGGGTAGGAGTTGCCTAAACCTCAAAGAGATTACGGAGTACCGCCTGTCCGAAAGCACTGTACCTGCGGGACTCCCTCTCGAGGCAGTAATGGGCCGTGAAAATCTGGCTTGAAGACCAAGTAGCGGCCCGGCAGATGTCTTCCAACGGAACAGAGTGGAGATGAGCTACTGACGCAGCCTTCGCCCTGACACAATAGGCCGTGACTCGACCCTGCAAGGAGAGGCCAGCTGCCCTGTACGCCCAGGCGATACAGTCTGCTACCCAAATGGACAGGGTACGCTTGGACACAGGTAACCCCAGTTTATTAGCGTCAAATGATATGAAGAGCTGAACAGCCCTTCGATGCCCCTGTGTACGGTCAATGTAGAAAGACAATGCCCTCCTACGGTCTAGGGTATACGCAAGACCATTTCAGCCCGGCTGGCATGCAGTGGAAAGAACCACCTCCTGATTGAGGTGGAAAGAGGAGACAACCTTTGGAAGGAACTTAGGATGAGTCCGTAAGACCACCCTGTTCCTATAGAACCGTGTGTACGGTCTATCAGAAACCAGGGCCTGAAGTTCACTCAGCCACCAAGAACAACGCCTTCCAGGAAAGGAAGCGTAAAGGACAGGTAGCCATCGGCTCAAAGGGTGGGCTAGTAAGTTGTTGCAAGACCACATTCAAATCCCACTCAGGGGCTGGTGGACGAAGCGGAGGCTTGAGCAAAAGCAGGCCTCTGAAGAAGCGTGCCACTAAGGGATGGACCGACAGGGACTGGCCCTCCACCGGAGAATGGTGCGCAGAGAGAGCACTGAGGTGGACCCAAACAGAGTTGGATTTAAAGCCTAGGTCCGACAGATGCAGCACCACTGGTACCAGGCACAAAAACGGATCCTCTTGGCGCTGAGCACACCAGGAGGAGAACCTACGCCACTTGAGGGTATAAGATTTCCAGGTGGATTGTCTCCTAGAGGCCAAAACCACCTCCTCTACTTCCCTAGGTAGAAGTAAGGGGGCTAGAACTACCCTTTCAGCATCCAGGCCATCAAATGGAGGGACTGGAGGTTGGGGTGCAGTAGAGATCCGTGATCCTGAGATACGAGATCTGGCTGCACCCCCAGAGGGAGTGGCGTGTCCACCACCAATTGCAGAAGGAGCGGAAACCACGGTTGCCTCTGACATCTGCGGGCTACCAAGATCAGCGAGGCCCTGTCCCGAAGAACCTTGAACAGGGTTCGGGCTAATAGAGGCGTTGGAGGAAACGCGTATAGCAGGCTCGCAGACCAAGAGATTAGGAAGGCATCCACTGCTATCCGCAGAAGATGCGGTTGTCTGGAACAGAACCTGGGCAGCTGACGGTTCAGTGGACTGGCAAAGAGATCGATGGTTGGAAGACCCCATTTTAGGAAGATCTGCTGGACCACTAGGGGATTCAAATGCCATTCGTGAGGCTGCAGAATCCGGCTCAACCTGTCTGCCAGGCAATTTTCTTGGTCAGGTAGATAAACTGCCTTGAGAAACATGCCGTGCTTGACTGCAAAGGTGCACAGGGCCTGTGCTTCCTGACACAGAAGCCTGGACCCTGTGCCCCCTTGTTTGTTCCCATAGAACATTGCTACTTGGTTGTCTGTCTGAATCAAGACAGACTGGTGAGAGAGGACATTAGAAAAAGTTTGTAGAGCTAATCGAATAGCTCGCAACTCCAACAGATTGATCTGCTGTGTGGCCTCCCAAGGGGACCAGAGGCCCAGAGTACATGCCCCCTGGCAATGTGCACCCCAACCTTGAAGAGAAGCATCGGTCGTCAGCACCTGTGTGTGGTGCTGCCTGGAAAGGCACCCCTTTGATCAGGTTTGGGAGATGCAGCCACCACTGTAGGGAGGCAGCTAGTAATTTGGACACTCTTACTCTGTCTCTTAAGTCTCCTGTGGCCTGTATTCATTGAGCTCTGAGGCACCATTGAGCAGGTCGCATATGCAGACGAGCATTTGGAGTTACATGGACCGTGGATGCCATGTGGCCCAAAAGCCTCAGGAAACATCTGGCAGAGACCAGAGATCCACTGAGAAACTGCTGGGCCAGAGACATCAGTCTGTGAGCCCTGTTCCCGGGCAAATTGCTTGTAAGGTATCCAACCTGGCCCCTATGAACTCTATGTCCTGTGAGGGGAGCAAAGTGGACTTTGCAAAGTTTATGACGAAGCCCAGGTGCTGGAGAAGAGAGACAGTGCGAAGAGTGGCTTGTCTGGTCTCCTGTGGAGACTGACCCCTGATGAGCCAGTCGTCCAGGTATGGAAAGACAAAGATGCCCTAGTTTCCGAGATAGGCTGCCACAACCACCAGGCATTTGGTGAAAACCATGGGGGCGGAGGACAGGCCAAAAGGAAGTACTCTGTATTGAAAATGATTTCCTCCCACTACAAATCTGAGATATTGTCTGTGGTCTGGATGAATGAGGATGTGAGTATAAGCATCCTATAGGTCTTAGTTGTTTGTCCAATGCAATAATTTTTGTTTTATGTATTAAAGCACAAGCCTACTGTACACAGTTCGTTGATGTTTCATGTAAAAAAGAACAGGTTTTATAATTGCTCTGTTTCTTTACATTGTTTTTTGTAAACCACACTTGATCCATGGGAAAGTGCAGTATATAAGTGTTTGTTAAATAAAATAAATAAATAAGGAGCATAGCCAATCCCCCTGCTGGAGGTAGGGCCGCAGTATCCCAAGGGTAAGCATCTTGAACTTTTCCCTCTCCAGGAACTTGTTGAGATTTCGCAAGTCTAGGATGGGCCTGAGGCCTCCTGTCCTTTTTGGTACTAGAAAGTACCTGGAATAGAAGCCTCGCCCTATCAGGTGGTGAGGCACCGGTTCCACCGCCTGTTCCTGTAGAAGACTTGCCAACTCCTGAAGGAGGAAGTTCCTTTGCAGAGGGAGTCTTGGAGGCTTCCCTGGAAAATAAGAGGGAGGTAACTGGTTGAAGTGGAGCAAATAGCCCTTTTGGACTATGCTCAGTACCCAGGTATCCCCTGTTATGGCTGACCACCTGTGGGCGTACAGTGTCAGCCGGCTTCCTGTGCTGAGAGGAGCCAGTTGAGGAGGAGAGGCTATGCAGTGGGAGTCAAAACCCCCCTCCCTGCTGTGCAGGAGCCAGAGCTGGCGGCTTGGGGGTTTTCTGCCTACGGGGCCCATGTCCCTGCCCCCTTGGCCTGCTGACCCTGTTGGGGAGCTGCAGAGGCCTGGAATTGAGGGTAGGATTTGTAGGCAGAGGCCTTCCTTGGGTAAAAGGGCTTTCTCCCCAAGCCCTTCTTCTTCTGGGAAGGGGCAGAAGTCTTCCTGGACAGCCTTGCCCGGGTGAGAGTCTCGGTCTCGATTTCTGCAGCCTTGTCAGCCATGAACATAAGAACATAAGATATGCCATACTGGGTCAGACCAAGGTCCATCAAGCCCAGTATTCTGTTTCCAACAGTGGCCAATCAAGGTCATATGTACCTAGCAGTTTCCCCAAGGGACACAGGTTCCACAATGCTTGTATTGGTTCAAGCATTGATATCCTGGGTCCCTTCTTAATAATGGCTTATGGACCTTTCCTCCAGGAACTTGTCCAAACCTTTTTTAAACCCAGCTACACTAACAGCCTTTACTACATCCTCCGGTAACAAATTCCAGAGTTTGATTACACGTTGAGTGAAAAAATATTTTCTTTTATTAGTCTTAAATAGTTTACCCTGTAGCTTCATTGCATGTCCCGTAGTCTTTCTATATTCTGATAAGGTAAACAATCGATCTACGTTTACCCGTTCCACTCCGCTCATTAATTTATAGACTTCTATCATATCTCCTCTCAGCCGTCTCTTTTCCAGGTTAAAGAGCCCTAACCTTTTTAGCCTTTCTTCATAGGAGTATCCTTCCATCCCCTTTACCATTTTGGTGGCTCTTCTCTGAACCTTTTCTAATAACTCTATATCCTTTTTAAGATACGGCGACCAGAATTGCACACAATATTCAAGGTGCGGTCTCACCATGGAACGATATAGAGGCATTATAATATCCTTTATTTTATTTTCCATTCCTTTCCTTATCATACCTAGCATTCTATTTGCTCTCTTGGCCGCCGCTGCACACTGGGCCGAGGGTTTTAACATGGTATCCACAATGACGCCTAAATCTTTTTCCTGGGTGGTGGTTCCTAATGTGGAACCTTGCATCGTGTAACCATAGTTTGGGTTGTACTTCCCTAGGTGCATAACCTTGCACTTGTCCACATTAAATTTCATCTGCCATTTTGATGCCCAGTCTTCCAATTTATCAAGATCCTCTTGCAATTTTCCCCAATCCTCTTGGGTTTTAACAACTTTAAATAGTTTTGTGTCATCTGCAAATTTGATAACCTCACTCGTTATTCCACTTTCCAGGTCATTTATGAATATGTCAAAAAGCAGCGGACCCAGCACAGATCCCTGGGGTACACCACTATTCACCTTTCTCCATTGGGAAAATTGGCCATTTAGCCCTACCCTCTGCTTTCTATCTTTTAACCAGTTCCTGATCCACAATAGTATACTGCCTCCTATCCCATGACTCTTTAGTTTTGCCAAAAGTCTCTCATGAGGGACCTTGTCAAAGGCTTTCTGAAAGTCCAGATACACAATATCAACCGACTCACCTTTGTCCACCTGATTATTCACTCCTTCAAAAAAAACATAACAGATTAGTAAGACAAGATCTTCCTTGTCTAAAGTCATGTTGGCTGTCTCTCATTAGTTCATGACTATCTACATGATGAGTAATTTTATTCTTTATGATGGTTTCTATCATTTTTCCCGGTATTGACGTCAGGCTCACCGCTGTAGTTTCCCGGATCACCCCTGGAACCCTTTTTAAAAATTGGTGTTACATTGGCGATCCTCCAATCTTCAGGTATTAGAGATGATTTTAATGATAGTTCACAGATTACTAATAGCAGGTCTGCAATCTCATATTTCAGTTCTTTCAATACCCTTGGATGTATACCATCCAGCCCAGGTGATTTGCTACTCTTCAGCTTATCTAATAGTTGTAATACATCTTCTCGATGTATCGATATTTCCTTCAATTCTTCTGCACCTTTAAATACCACTTCAGTCATGGGTAACATCCCTACATCTTCCTCAGTAAAGACTGAAGCAAAGAATTTGTTCAGTCTCTCTGCTATCGCCTTGTCGCCTCTGAGTGCTCCTTTAACCCCTTTATCATCTAATGGACCAACTGACTCTCTCACAGGTTTTTTGCTACGAATGTACTTGAAAAGGTCTTTACTTCGCGTTTTTGCTTCCGCAGCAAGCTTCTTCTCAAATTCTCCCTTTGCCTGCCTTATCAATGCCTTGCATTTGACTTGCCAGTGCTTGTGCTGTTTCCAGGTTTCGTCGTTTGGCCCTTTTTTCCATTTCCTGAAAGATGCTTTTTTGGCAACAACAGCCTCTCTGACCTCAACTTTAAACCATGCTGGCAGTTTTTTGGACTTCTTTCCACTTTTCTTAAAGCGTGGAATACAGCTGGTCTGGGCTTCCAAGATAGTATTTTTCAACAACAGCCAAGCCTGATGTACGTCTTTAACCTTTGCAACTGCTCCTTTTAGTTTTTTCTTGACTGTTTTCCTCATTTTATCATAGTCTCCCTTTCGAAAGTTAAAAGGTAGTACTGTGGATTTCCTTACTATCCCTCCTCCACTAATTAAATCAAAGGCGATCATGCTATGATCACTATTGCCAAGTGGCCCCAACAACCTTATCTCTTGCACTAGGATCTGGTGTTCCACTAAGGATTAGGTCTAATATGGCTTCCCCTCTTGTCGATTCATGAACCAGCTGCTCCAAGAAGCAGTCATTTATTTCATCTAGGAACTTTATCTCCCTAGCATGTCCTGACGTGACACTGACCCAGACGATATCGGGGTAGTTGAAATCACCCATTATTATTACTGTGCTGTAACTTTTGTTAGCTTCCTTGATTTCTTTGAGCATTTCATCATCCATTTGGTCATTCTGGCCAGGCGCTCGATAGTACACCCCCACTGCCATTGTCTTCCCCCTTTTACATGGAATTTCAATCCATATAGATTCTACAGCAGATTTTGTTTCCTGCAAAACTTTAATCCTTTCTGACTCAATGCCCTCTCTAACATAGAGAGCAACCCCTCCACCAATTTGATCAGCTCTATCATTACGATATAGTTTGTACCCAGGTATCACAGTGTCCCACTGGTTGTCGTCCTTCCACCATGTCTCTGATATTCCAATCATATCTAACCTTTCATTTAGTGCTATATATTCTAACTCTCCCATCTTATTTTTTAGACTTCTAGCATTTGCATACAAGCATTTTAGAGAATGGGTTTGCCAAAGAGGTTCTCACCCCGGCAAGGGACATCAACCAACTTGTCCTGGACCCATGGCTTGAGGTCCGATGACTGTAGCCAGGCCTGATGGTGTACACAGATGCCGGCCACTGCTACTCGGGCCAAAGCCTCGAAGCCATCATAGGCTGCTCGAGATATAAACTTCAAACACTCTCGAATCCCCGATGACAAAGCCTTGAACCTCTGCAAAGGTTCCTCGGAGAGACCAGCAGAGAACCCGGCAATCTCCTTTGTCAGGTCTCGGAGGTACATGCCCATGTACAGCTGGTAAGTCTGGACATGGCAAGCCAGCATAGAGCCCTGGAAGCACTTTCTCCCGAGGGCATCCAGGTTCCGGGCCTCCCTGCCGGGCGGCACCAAGGAGTGCATCTTCTGACTCTTCAGACGATGCATGGCCGATTCCACAACCATGGAATGGTGCGGTAGCTGTGCCTTCTGGAACCCAGGACTCTTACGGACTTGATAAATGGAATCGACCCGTTTGCTGAGAACAGCGCCGAGGCCGGTGCCTCCCACATGCGGAAGAGCAGCCATTCCAGCATGGGGGAACCGGTACAGTAAAGGCCTCCTTCGGGGGAGATTCATACTGGAGGGCCTCGAGCTCTTCGGGTCGAGGCTCCTCCTCGGGATCCGCGGGGAAGGCCAAGGCCTTGGCCATATCCCTCACGAAGTCCGAGAACCGGGTATCCTCCGGGGGGGGGGGGGGACCTTCTCCGATGGGACGCACTGGGTCCGAAAAGTGTCTCGGGACTCCTCGTCCTCCGTCTCCCTCCCTGACCCCTCCAAGGAGGAATCGAGCAGCGCCGGTCGGGCAGGCACCGATGCCATCTGCCCTGATGCTGTGGGTACCGGCGCTGACAATCTTGGCCCCGTACGGGAGGTCGAGGGAGACCTTGGCCGAGTATCGACGCGAGACCGCATGGACTGGAGGATCAGCTCAGCCTCCGGGGTCGACTTGGACGTCGAGGTCCCGGTGTTCGGGGCAGATGCACCGGTCAGACCAGCGATCAGCACCCGCTGCTGTTCCATGAAGGCAGCCAAGCTGCTCTCCAAGGCCGTCAACCTGAGTCCGAGCTCAGGAAACTCAGCAGCCCCCGACTCGGCCCCGCCCCAGAGGAGAGTCCACGAGGAATACAGTACTCACGTGACTCGGGGACTCCGGCTCCAAACGAGGCAATTTGGCAGGCCTCTCCGGCTCCGAGGACCAGGGACGGTGGTCGGGGCTATGCGACCTGGCCCTAGAGGGACCAAAAACGTCCACAGACGCCACCGCCCTCGCGGGTTTCTTCTTCCTTTTGCATTCCTGTGAGGGAGACCCCCGCTCAGAGGAGCCCCGATGATGCTCAGGGTCAGACTCCCGAGATGTCAAGGCCTCTGACGAAGTCCAGGCCTGGCCAGACACGGATTCAGAGAAGATCCTTTCCCGCTGATGCTGACGGCTCCTCAACACCTTTGAGGACATTTTGCCACACGGGCCACAGATCATCGGGTCATGATTGGGCCCGAGGCACCGGAGGCAGCAGTCATGTGTGTCGATGAGAGACATCAGTTTCTTACACCGATCACACTTCTTGAACCCGCTGGCAGCCATCGGGGGAAAAAGGGCCCCTGCAAGATCAAAAGACCGGGTTGCCAGTGAAAAAGAAAAAGAGCGCAAACGCTAGTCTCGAAGGACAAAAATCGAAAAAACAGCTCCAGGCTCGATACCGGTGTACCGTGCCCAGGCGTGAAGGGGAACAGGCGTCGAACAGGCAAAAAAAAACACGAATCGTCGAAAGAAAAATCAACTTTAAACCGGGTGACTAGGACACACGTCCGTCGGGCTCCGCGGAAAAAAGAAGACTGAGCAAGATGGCACCCTTGGGTGGGAAGGGGACCGCGCATGCGCGCTGCATTCCCAAAGGCTTTCTTTGAAAGCTGGGGAAATGCTCCGCACGAGGGCTCCGTCGACGCCGACATCACCCATATGTGAGGACTGACTTCCTGCTTGGTCCTGGAGAAAGAGAAGAATATCAGGTCAAGGCAATGGCCTTGCGCATGGGTGGAGGCAGTGGAGCAAAGTCGGAGGTTAAGTGAGGAGGTGAGGGCAAGGAGCTTTAAAGCATGGGGATCGGAGGGGTTGTCGACGAGAATATTAAAGTCACCAAGAATAAAAGTGGGGGAGGAGGGATCTAGAAAGTTGGAAAGCCAGGAGTCAAAGTCGGTGAGGAAGGTTGATTTGGATTTGTTGGGTGGGCGACAGTTAACAGCTACACGGAGGGGAAGTGGTGTGAGGAGACGAATGGAATGGACTTCAAAGGAGAGGGCAGAGTGAGATTGAGGCAGCGGGAGGGGTTGGAATTGGCAAGAGGAGGGAAAGTAGAAGCCCAACACCACCACCGCTGCCAGTGGAACGAGGTGTATGGGAGAAATGGTAGCCCCTATGGCAGAGAACAGCAGTGGATGTAGTATCGTCTGGGTAGAGCCAGGTCTCAGTTAGGGCAAGAAGGTGTAGTGCATTATAGATGAAGAGATCATGAGTAAAAGGAAGTTTACTAGTGAGTGAGCATGCATTCCATAGGGCGCATGAGAATGGGAGAGCGGAGGGGGAAAGGAGAGGGATATGGATAAGGTTGGATAAGTTACGTGAGGACATCTTTCGACAATGAGGCAGCGGTCTAGGGGGACTGTTAACGTGAGGATCTATTGCTAGGGCAATACAGAGGTCTGGATGAACCAGGGAACGGGTGGGTGTCTCTGGATGAATGTGCCCTCCAAGAGCGACATGAGGGAGAGGAAGTGAACGGGGAGTTAAGGGGGGCATTGATGATATCAGATAGGGTGTGTGAAGATTTATTTTTAGGGTGGGACAAGGCTCTAAGGGGGATAGGACTGAGGTTGGGGTCGATTCCTCTAGTTGAGAGACTGGGGTATGAGTGAAGGAGTGCAGAAGGGGAGAGTAGAGGGATATGGATGAGATTAGATAAGGTGCGTGAGGAGCTCTTCTTGGAAAGCACAGTTACTTACCTGTAACAGGTGATCTCTGGGAACAGCAGGAATAAGTCTTCACATACGGGTCCTTTTCTGTGTGTAGACTTAGATGGTTCTTTGTGTATATATATAACATATAGATATATGAGAATATATCTATAGTGAGATATGAAGGGCATAAAATACTCACACATGATAGACATAGACATCTGTAAGATGTGTGCTATAGGTATGAATATATATATATATACCTCTATATGGAAGTCTGCAAAGAAGCAGACAGAGATATGCCTACAAAAGGTATTCACATAGGAAAATGTGGAGAGGAAAGATTCATCTAATAACAAGAAAGTGGAACCTACTTGAGAAGACATATAGAGAATCAATTCCCACTGGTTATGGCTACAGGGATGCTAGGTAGTAGAATAACCAGGATGGTTACGTGAACAGCAGAGGATGATATCAGTCTGCAGGCTGCAAGTCCCGAGTATTCTAGAATTCTAGCATGGTAAGTGAATAGAAGACGCATAGGAGTGAGATACCATGCTGACCTGGTTAAGGGCAAAAAAGTATCATGCGTTCTTACCATGAGGATGAGCTGGAAGGAGAAAACATATTCCCTATTGGAAATACTATGGACCAAAGCAGGGAATTAGCAACTCCTTAAGTTTTCATGTAAGAGGAGGCCTATGTCCTTTATATTAAAAAGGAGAACTTTTCTAGTCATGGGAGACATGACTGAAAAAGCCTTTTTCAACCATCTAGTATGGCTGTTGGAGAAAAAGCCCCCCATGCTCTCTAGCAAGGGCCCATAGTGGAGAGCTTCTCTGTAGAATTGCAGAGAGCATGATGCAGGAGAATGAGGAGATAGCTACTGGCTCTTCTGCAGCCAGTTCTATGTCAACTATGCTGCCAAACCCAGGGGAATGGAGATGGCAGAAAGAGAAGACAATCCAGCAAGCTTGTAGTGAAAAAATTTCCAAGACAGATGACAGCACTGACTTGGAGCCACTACTAAGACCAGACAGAATATTAGTGGAGGAGAAATCTGGTTGCTGGTGGACAAGAACTAGTGGTTGAAACATTAAGGCTCCTGCATTGGCAGCTGCTTGCCAGACAGCAGAAGAATGGTACTGTTTAAAAACAGTAAGAACAGACAAAACAAGAGTAGAAAACTCTGGACGTGTCTGATGAACTGCTTCAAAGCAAGATTGAAAAAGAGGAGTCAGCTCAGAGAAGAGAAAACTAGAGAGGCTGAAGAAAAACCCTCCAGTGAAGCAATACCGCTCTTACAGAGGAAAATCCCTGGTAAGAGGGTAAAGAGAATGGAGCTGAAGAAAACTTACAAAGTAGCAAGTTTATAGAAAGGAAAAAAAAAGACATGCTGGCACAGGAAACTATCATTTGATAGTGGATAGACCTCTTTCCCTGGCCTAGAAGGAAAAAAGGAAAACCCTGTGACCTAGAAGCATGAACATCCTGACAGCTCATAGAACATAGAAAGAATGGATGTCTTTCGGGAAGAGATCCATGTTTAGGATTTAGAATGACAGCAGTGGATTGTCTCTAATGAGAAGAAGCAACTGCAGATTGTAATCCCCAGAGTCACAAGCATCTGATGAATTGATCAGAAACCCTGTGGTTGCTGGGTTTGCTGAGCCTGGTGAGAGGTTGAACTCTGCAGACCAGGACGATGCTTCCCCTATTTGGGAACATCTGTATGATGGGCAGATGATGCATAAAACCTTCTTCTCCTATGGGAAGAAAGTTTGGCAGGACTTTTCCTACCTACTGGGACAGAAGAAGGTGCAGAACAACTCCTAGGAACAGGTAAGTCAGTGGAGAACTGAGTAACCTGACGTAAAGACTCCTTGTTGAAAAGATTGTCTCCAGTGCAAGGAGTATGTCCCAGTCTATGCTGTGCCCATTTGTCCAAGCCTGAAGCTTGGAGCCAGGCTCTACGTCGTGCCCCTATAGTTATAGCAGAAGTCCTGCTAACAGACTCAAAAGAGTCCAGGGAAGCACGAGTAAGAAACCAAGAGATATTCCGGAGATGCTTGAGCAGTGAAGAATAGTCTGCATTCCTGGACTCTGGAAGGGAAGGAGTCAAAAGATGTAATTGCTTTGTGACCTCCTCAAGAGATAGACTCATATAGAAAATATATGAGAGAATTCTTGCAGAAAGCATAGATGTCTGGAAGGTTTGACGTCCAAAGGCATCAAGTATCTTAGACTCACGACCTGGCGGATAAGAGGAGTGTTTTTTCTTGCTCTTTACCCGCCTCATTGCTGATTCCACAACTATGGAATGATGAGGAAGTTGAGTCTTTTGAAACCCTGGAGAGGGGGGCACCTGATATAAGAGATCAGTTGCTCTGGAAGGTGGGGGTACCCTTAAAGGTGTTTCCCACATTCCTAGAAGGAGATTCTGCAAGGAATGATGCAAAGGAAGCATTATGTTCTCCTTTGCTTTGGTAGAAAGAGAGTCCTGTGCAGGATCATGTCCTGGGATAGGAATGGCAAGAGATCTTGCTTTATCCAGGAGGAAACTCTGAAAAGAGGGTTCCCCAACAGTATTTTCCCTTGGACAGGTTAGATCTGAAGAACTAGCCTGAGCGCCGACAGAGCTATCCAGATATATAGGAATAGAAGATCCTGCACAGTGCAGTGTGGAATGCTTAAAGGATGGTCGCTGGTACTGGCTGTCAGGAGCAGTGACCGTCATTACCACATTGTCCATGCCAGGTATCGACTACAAGCTTGGCATAGAAGGGAGCGATCCTGTTGAAAAAAGCATGGGAGGAGTTGGCCACGATGCTACTGTGGATACCGGTACCGATGCCAATACCGGTACCGATGTCGGAGTCGGGCTCGACAGACATCGGAGCAGTCATCGGTGACAGTTCAATCGGTGCCGAGGTAACGGAAAACCTCCAGGTGCTATCCTCGGTACCGAGCCACCGGTATCGATCGGTGTCGGTACCAAAGTGTATTGGTACCAAGTCTTCCAGACTAGAGAGCGATTCTAAACTCGGCATCGATAAGCGAAGCATGGAAGGCACCGACCATAAGGGTAATGAGGACATCGGTACCGACTTCGGTACCGTGTCTGATACCGGTGAGTGAAGGTCAGCTAGTGGCAACTCAATCGGCCTCGGGGGAACCGAGAGTTGTGGATCCAAATCATCGGAACCGAGCCTTCGGTACCGGCCGGAGCCGGTACCAAGGCGAGTCGGTACCCAGTCCTCCAGACTGGAGATCGATTCCAGACTCGGCATCGAAGGAAGCGAGGCTATCGATGCACATCAGGAGGGTACCGATGTCGGTATCATCGGTGCTGGTACCGATAATGAAAAGTCAGTCTGGAGTATATCCACCGGTCCCGAAGGCACCGAGGACGCCAGATGACCATCCCTGGTGAGGAATATTTCATCCAACACCAGTGCCGATGTGGGGGTATCAGTACCGCTCAAAGCGGATGCCACCACCGTACATGGCTCAGGTATGTTCTGTGAGGGGTGAACCCCAGGAACAACCTGAAACCCCTTATACGCTTTGGAGACTGAAGACTCCCGCCGGGGTTTTGAAGCCAGTGGGCCCTCGAGGGCAAGGCCGGAGCCATCTACATGCTGTGCATGAGACCTACCACTCGAGGGCTGGCTAGTCTTAACAGACTGTTTGTGGGTTACCTGATCCTGTGTAGAAGAAGGGGACGGTGCCCCGAAGCTGGAGGGAAACTGTGTATCGAGGGAACCTCGATATTGAAGACCTCTTCTCACCAAACTGTTGTCAGGACCCAAGCAGGTTAGACACCGATGTCGAGTGTCTAAAAATAAAGTTGTACCGCCACAGTTTGAACATTTCTTGGAGAAAGTGGCTGGCGGTTCCATGAAGGAAAAAGAAGAGGCCTAAAAGGCCTAAGACACCGTGAGACACTGAAGAAAAAATATTCCTTGAAAAAGGAAGATTTTACAAGAAAAGGAAAGAAAACACCGGCGGTACTGGTGGCGTCGGGAAGACAGCCGCGACCACAAGAAAACTAAAGAAATAAAAGAAGAATTTTCTGCGGTGACAGGAGGACGTCCTGCCGGCTCCGCGGAAAAACGAAAACTGAGGAGAGGCAGTTGGGAAAGGCAGGAAGGCAGCACACAGGCGTGGTGGGATGCTTCAAAAAGCTCTTTGATTGGACACTGGGAAGCGTTCCCGCGCAGACTCCGTCGGTACCGACGTACCCATATGTGAAGACTCATGCCTGCTTGTTCCTGGAGATTGAGAAAGATATCGAGGGGGGCCAGGGTTGGGGTTGATATTACCTGATGAGAGAAGGAGAAGGAGTAGTAGAGAGAGGGATAAGGTTGAGACAGTACGGTGGAAGCGAGGGTGGGGCTGTCTTAACGAGAGAGGGGTTGGTTAAATGAGGGGGAGGGGGAGATGTAGCTCAAGGGCAGATGCTAGGTTGGAAGACAGAATGGAGGGAGCAGTGAGGAAGCTAGAGGAAGAGTAGGGGGAGAGGAGTGAGGGTGTTGGTAGGAGGAAACACAATTGGGGAGTATGAGGAAAAGAAGGACAATGTGATGTGGGGCCATAGTAAGGGAGTAGAGGGAGCAAAGCAGCGTGAGTTATCTTGCAGGTGATGAGATGGCTTTGGATTTTAAGCAATGTGCAGTATAGGTTGGGTTACAAATGGGGACTACACGCTAATCACCACGGGTTGGGGTAAGGGTAGCCCATGTTCCCTGTAAAATAGTTATCTCCAAGTTTATAATGCCCTGTTCAATGTAATTTCAATGTAAACAGCACTGATGCAGAATAGCGCGGTATATAAGAGAATGTAAATAAATAAATAAATAAATAAATAAGGGTAGGGTAGGGTAGGGTAACGTAAGGTAAGGGTAGTGGCCGGTGCAGCAAGGTTTAGTGGAAATAAAGGGTAGGCAGCATAGAGCTAGCAATGGGTAACCAGATCAATGCAAGCAGTGGGTAGCCAGGTCAGCAGTGGGTAGATAGTTCAGTGCAAGCAGCGGGTAACCAGTTCAGTGCAAGGGTGGATAGTCAGTTCAGTGCAGGCAGGTGACCAGTGGATAGTCAGTTCAGTGCAAGCAGCGGGTGACCAGTTCAGTGCAAGCAGCGGGTGACCAGTGGATAGTCAGTTCAGTGCAAGCAGTGGGTGACCAGTGGATAGTCAGTTCAGTGCAAGCAGTAGGTAATCTGATTAGTGCAATGCAGGGTTAGCTGCAGTACAGGGGAGAGGTAATGAGGGAGTGATGGGTGGCAGTGGAGTCAAATGGCTGTGGGTAGCACTAGGAGAGGGGTGCTTACTTCGTGAGGAAGTTGGATAGGGTCAGGTGACAAGGTGTAGAATGTCCAGGCAGGCAGCAATGGTAAACCAGCAATGAGTAGCAAGAAGGCTGTGCAGTAAAGTTAGTTGCAGGCAGAGAGGCAGCCATAATGAGGTAATGGGGTAGCAGTGGCATCCGAGGCTGTGTAACGCAATGCGGTAGCTAATGGTAGCATTGGAAACAGGAGGCTGAGAGTAGCAATGGGGTAATGGAGGAGCAGACTAGGGAGTGCCTACTACACGTGGGTGATGGTGGGGTCAAGGGGTTGAACAGGAGGAGCATCTCTATCCGCAAGGCTCCACGACGCTGCAGCTACTACCCAGGTGGTCAGCTGGTGCTGCGATGGTCAGGTTGAGCCAAGGGCACCTATGGTCCCCGCCTAAGGGCCACACCAAAGGGCTCTCTTGCGAGGCCCTCAGGCGCGGGTGCGCCCGATGGTGCCTCCAGAGTTAAAGGGCCAACTGCCTTGTTCCGGCTCCGGCGAGGTGTGCGCCCAATGGCGCCTCCAGTTAAAGGGCCGACTGCCTTGTTCCGGCTCCGGCGAGGTGTGCGCCTGATGACGCCTCCAGAGTTAAAGGGCCGACTGCCCTGGTCTGGCTCCGGCGATGTGTGCACCCGATGGCGCCTCCAGAGTTAAAGGGCCGACTTCCCTGTTCCGGCAAGGTGTGCGCCCGATGGCACCTCCAGAGTTAAAGGGCCGACTGCCCTGTTCTGGCTCCAGCGAGGTGTGCGCCCGATAGCGCCTCCAGAGTTAAAGGGCCAACTACCCTGTTCTGGCTCCGGCGACGTGTGCGCCTGTAACACTATGCAGGCTCGACGACCCGGCCAAAGAAAGCAAGACAGCATACGATTTAACCTATTCAAGACCTTCCCTAGGAGCCAGATGGGAAGCATTTGGAACATGTAGAGCCAAAGTGGAAAGAGTATCATCTTAAACAAAGCAATTCAACCTCCCAGCAAGAGTGTTAAGTCTCACCACCTCGCAAGAAGCTGTGCAGTTTGGGCTAGGAAGGGAGCCACATTGCACTTGTACAGGTCCCCGGGGACAGCCAATAGTGTCACCCCAAGGTAGCGAGGAGAATGGCTCGCACAATGAAGTAGGAATCCTCCCTGCCAGGAGGTGCATAGCGAGTCTAGGCTGGTTAACATCTCTGATTTGTCTAAATTTAATTTATATCTGAGAAGTTGCCAAATATTGTAAATTCTTGTAACAAGGTTGTAAGAGAGCTTTCTGAACAGGTCAGATAGACCAAGAGATTGTTGGCAAAAGCAGACAACTTGAATTCATAGGGTCCTAGTCGCATCCCCACTATCTTCGAGTTTACATGTAGACGCGATAGCAATGGCTCCAATGTAAATAACAACAACAGGGGAGATAAGGGGGCAGCCCTGTCTTGTCCCCGGTTCCAAGGGAAAAATAGCTTGTGTGAAATCTGTTGACCAAAATCCGTGCTCAGCTGTCAGCACAGAGCGCTCGTACCGCTTGAAGGAAAAGCCCCCCTCAAAACCAAAATTTTCCAGCGCAAAAAACATGTACTTCCACCCTACTCTGTCAAAGGTCTTCTCCGCATCGAAGCTAATGAGAATTGAGGGAATCTCTGCAGAACTACAATACTGCATTGACACAAAAATTTGATGGATGCTCCCCACTGCCTGTCGACCCTTGACAAACCCTACCTGAGTTGGGTGAATCAAGCTAGGCACTATTGGTGACAGATGCTCAACCAGGACCTTCAACATGATCTTATGATCTACATTCAGCAGAGATAGGACGGTAAGATCCCAAATGCAGTAATCATGTCCTGGCTTGGGGATAAGCGTAATTAAAGCTTCATTATTGTGGTACGGAAAGGATTGTAAAGCAGCAAGCTATTGGTACATTTCAGTTAAAGGAAGACATACTTTATCTCTAAGCACCTGGTAGAATTTGGCACAAAACCTGTCTGGGCTTCAGGCACAAGGTGTATGGAGGACCCTGATCACCCTTTGTACTTCACTAGCAGTAGTCAGCACATTCAATTGGGCTCAGTGGCTCAAATTCAGTTGGAGGAGGTTACATTGTTGTAAATAAGGACAGGCCCTTTGACCATCTTGACCGTCCATCATGTATAGTGCACGGTAGTAGGCCATGAAGGCTTCCTCCACTGCTGTCTGTGAGGTCTGCCCTACCCATCCAAGGCCCTAATCGCAGCCACCAATCTGGGGCCATTTTCATTTTTAACTAACGAGGATATCAGTCTACTTGAGCGATTACCAAATCGATAGAGCGCATATTTGTAGTGGAGCATAGAACACTTTGCTCTTGCATGAATGAGCGTATTTAATTGGCTTTGGAGAGTCAAATATGCCGTCCAATTTTCCTCTGTATCACGATGCACCAATTTCCTACACAGCATTCTGAGCTGAGTACCCCACTCCACCAGCTTATGATTGAAGTCTCTTTCGTCAACTCACATGCCCAAACAATGCCCCATGCAGGTAGACTTTAGCTGTTTCCCTAAAGAGGTAGGAGTTGTCCTTGTGAATTGCGCTAGTTGCCTCAAAGAGATCCCACTGCTCACTCAAAAATCGCGCAAAGTCCGCATCTCCCTTGAGTCGAAAAGGAAATTGTCAGCACCATCCCTAACTCCGCAAGAGGGAAAGCTAAACATCTATCCATGTCATTGTGTGGTCTGAGATCTGGGTGTCCCCTCCCCTATCTGAGCATTATCAACCCAGTTCAACAGACTGTGAGAGATCAAAAAGTAGTCTATTCTTGACCACGTGTTATGAACCCTAGACAGATGAGTGTAATCGTGCTCACTGGGCTAGAGCGTGCGGCATACATCAAGGTGAAACTAGACCTTATCTGCTAATTTTCTTTCCTGTAGTTACTCCAGTCCAGTAAAAGACGGTAATGTCGAATAAAGGAATGAAGGGTGGGCCAGGTGGCAGCCCTACAAATGTACAGGGGAGGGCTCTCCCCAACTTGGCCCAGGAGGAAGCCTGCACTCTAGTGGAATGGGCTCGTAAGCCTGCAGGCAACTGCCACCCCTTCACAATGTAGGCTGAGGCAACTGCCTCCTGAATCTATCAGGTGATGGACACCTTTGAGGCAGCCTCCCCTTTCCGGGGTTCTCAAAAAAAAAACAAAAAACAGCTACTCCAAACGGAAAAATGGCTGAGTGGCATTCAGGTAGGGTTTCAAAACCCTAAGAAGATCCAAGTTATGCAGCAAAGCAAAATCTGCCGCTGGTCAGCGAAGGAGGGTAGCGTAACCGACTGACTGAGGTGGAATTCAGATACCACCTTAGACAAGGAGGACGGAACAGGCCACAGAACCACATTTTCTCTGGAAAAGACCAAGTAGGGTTACTTACAAGACAGGGCCTGCAACTCCGAAATGCACCATGCTGAGCAGATGGCTACTAAGAAGGCCTCCTTCAGGTTGACATCCTTGAGCAAGGTTGCCCCGAGTGGCTCAAAGAGGGAGGCTTCCCAGAGCCACCAGAATAAGATTAAGGTCCCACACCGTTATCAGTAGCCAGACAGCTGGCCGCAGATACTTGACTTCCTGTGGGAAATAAGCCACATCGACGTGGGATGCCAGGGGAACACCCTGTACCCTGCCTTGGGGGTACGTAGGGAGCCCAAGCCAGGCCCTTGTCAAGTCCCACATGGAGGAACCCCAGGATAACTGGCACCAGAGATGAGAGGAGCTAAATGTCCCGATCCCTGCACCAGGCCTCAAAGAGACACCAAACCCGGACATAGATAGGGAGGTAGAACAACTCTTCGCCTGAAATAGGGTGGCTATAATTGTCTCAGAATGCCCACGGTGCCTTAGCCGTGCCCTTTCAAGACCTAAGCCGAAAGCAAGAATTGATCCACGTCCAGCATCTACACCAGGCCATGGGTCAGAAGATCCGAATCCAGTGATAAGCGAAGGGGATCGACCACCAGGAGATGCACGAAGTCGGCATACCAGGGCCATCATGGCCAGTTGGAGGCAATCATCAGCATCCGACCCAGATGTGCCTCGATGCCATGCAGAATCTGCCCTATCAATGCCCAGGGCAGGGACACGTACAGCAGCCTCGAGCAGGGCCATGGCTGGGCGTTGAGGCCTTCTGCCCTCAGGGAGCGCCACCAGCTGAAGAAGCAAGGTGCTTTGGCGTTGTGTGCTTGGGCCATCAGATTCATCACGGGCCTGCCCCAACATACCACCAGGGATTGAAAGACTTCCTCCAAGAAGGGCTATTCTCCCGGGTCCAAGATGTGGCGACTCAGGTAGTCTGCTTGGACATTCGTCACCCCTGTCACATGTGCTGCTGACAGCGCACGGTGCACTTCAGCCCACTGGAGCAGTGGGAAAGCCTCCATCGATACCTGTGAGCTCCATGTGCCACCCTGCCGATTGATGTAGGTTATTATGATGGAATTGTCAGAAAGGACTCGCACTGCCCTGTGGCTCACCAATGGAAAAACACATCCAGCGCCAATCGGACTACTCTAGTTTCCAGTCGTTTGATCGGCCACTAACTCTTCTCGGGAGAACAAACCCCCTGAGCCACTTGGGCTTCACAGTGCCCTCCCCAGCCCGAGAGGCTCGCATTCTTTATGACACGACCCACTGGGGGTCTCCAGAGGCATTCCTGCTTCCAGCTTGGTCTGGTTCAGCCACAGTTCAAGGCTGGACTGCACCCTCTGCGAGAGGGAGAGGCGCACCTCCATGAAGTGACATAGTGGCTACCACCAGGCCAGAAGATGGGCCTGCAACAGTCGCATATGGAGGCAGGACTGTGGTACCAGCTCCAGATAAGCTGCCATGGATCCCAGAACCAGAAGGTAATCCCAGGCGCGAGGCCAGAGTCCGGGCAGAGTCTCTGGACCTGGATTCCGCAATTTCACTATTCTTCCCTCTGGGAGGAACACCCTGCCGCAGGTATTCCAAGGACCGGGAGGGTTGTAAGTGGCTCTTTCAGAAATTGACTACCCAACCGAGTTTTTGGAGACAATGCATTGCAGACTCCGTGGCATTCTGGCTCTCTTCGAGAGACATTCCGCAGATCAGCCAGTCACTGAGGTACAGGTGGACAAACACCCCTTGCCTGCAGAAATGGTTGCCAGCATCACCATGATCTTGGTGAAGATCCATTGGGCCATGGCCAGTCCAAAGGGAAGAGCCTGGAATTAGAAGTGCCCTGCGGGAACTGCGAAGAGGAGGAAGCATTGATGTTCTGGTCTCACTGGAATATGCAAGTAGGCTTCCGTGAGATCGAGGGAGGTAAGAAACTCGCCCTTGAGCACTGCCACTATCACCAATCGCAAGGTTTCCATGCAGAATTGAGGCACCCTCAGAGCCCTGCCGATCCCTTGAGGTCCAGGATCGGGCACTAGGAGCCTTCCTTCTTGGGCACCACAAAACAGATGGAATACACCACTCTGTTCTTAGTACCAGGATCAATGCCACAAACTGCAGCAGCCACCCAAGCGTCTCTTGCATGACCACAAGTTTGTGGGCCAACTTGCAGGGGGAATGAAGAAGTCCACCAGGGGACGAGTAAATTCAAGGGAGTACCCTTCGCGAATGACTTTCAAGATCCAGGCATCGGAGGTGATCTGGCCACGGTGGGCAGAAAATCCCGCAGGTGGTGGCTGCCCACCAGATGGATCTCCGCCAGGGCCCCCGCACCTTCATTGGATAGGCTTGGTTGGGGCCAGGGCCAGGAACATGAGGGTCGATGCCCCAACCACCCCAGGAACCTCCTCGAAAGTATGAACCCCACTAGAGGAATAGAGTCATTTAGGAGTTGCTTCCTTGTGCGGGATGAAACCCCTGAGGAACCCCACCCCTGCCGCGGTCCTGGCCTCCTCTAGCTGACTTAGGCTTGTCCTCTGGCAAGCGAGCAACCTTGGTCTCTCCCAGAGACTTGAATAAGTATTTTATGTCCTCCCTGAAGACCAATGTACCCTGAAGGAGAGTCGGGAAAGTTTGGCTTTTGGAAGTTACATCCAATGACCAATATCAGAGCCACAGGAGGCATCGGGCAGCCACCACAGAGGCCATGCCCCTTGGCTGAGACCCGCAGGAGATCATACAATAGGTCAGCAAATAAGGCCGCCCCCGATTCCAGCCTGTCATCAGCGGTGTAGCACAGATTCCCCCCCTCCCCCAGTCGGGGGATCCGTAGAGTCCCCGCCCCAGTCGGGGGATCCGTAGAGTCCCCGCCCCAGTCGGGGGATCCGTAGAGTCCCCGCCCCAGTCGGGGGATCCGTAGAGTCCTGGGACAAATGGAGGTAGGCACGAGCCACATATGCCCCACAGATGGCCTCTTGCAGATGCAAGGCTGAGATCTCGAAAGCCTGTTTGAGCAGCACCTCCAGGCACCGGTGTAGCAGGTCTTTTAAAGTCGCGCCCTCTTCCACTGGGATGGTGGTTTTCCGGGTGATGGCGGCCACCAGGGCAATACCTTAGGGAGGTGCAGCAGCTCCTTCTCCTCCGGTGGGATGAGGTAAAGCCAAGCCATGCTCTGCCACACTCACAACCCTGCATTTGGGGTCTTCTATTCCTCCTCTATCATAGGCACGGAGGGCTCTATGAACCATGAAAGACTTGGAGGTTCTGTGAATGCCCTCCATTAGAGGGTTCTCATTAGGATCTGGCATCACAGGACCCCTGGCTCTGCAATGCGTAGGGCGGCCAGAGACTCTTATCAACGTCAGGCGTTCAAACTGGTGAAAAATTCTGACCATGGAGGGATCTTTCCCTCCTTCCAGCTCCCCTTCCTTGAGCTCCTCCTGAGGGTGGTCCAACAGATCTGAGGGCCCTTCTAAGGTAAGGGGGGCTTTTAACCCAAAGACTTCCAGTGGAAAGGATCAGCAGTCTTCCGGAACAGCCTGGTCATAAATTCTGACTCAAACTCTGTGGCCTTGTAAGTCATGGGTTTGCCACAGAGGTTATCTCCTCGGCAGGGGACATTGGCCAGTTTGTCCTATACCCAGTGTTCAAAGTCTGAAGACTGTAGCCAAGCCAGGCAGCTGATACTAATGCCCAACGCAGCCACACGAGCCATGGGCACGAAGCCATCATAGGCTACTCCGGTATGGAATTGGAGCATTCCTTGAACAAGGATACAAGGGTGCAGAAGCACTCAAGTGGTTCACCTACCAGCCCAGCTAAGAACCCGACAAGCTCCTTCTCCAGGTCCCTCAGGCGCATGCCCATGTACAGCTGATAAGCCTGGATGCGGGCCATGAGCATCGAGCCCTGGTAACACTTTTTGCCAAAACTGTCCATGGTTCGAACCTCCGCAACCTTGGGGCTCAGATGGAGCATGTGCACACGATGTTGAGTTATCGGACGCAGTCTCTGAGGACAGTAATTGCAGGCTCAATGCCAGAATGGTGGCAGAGGCCTTCAAGCCGAAAAAGCTTACCCCGTTGCTTTCCATGATTCCTCCGGCTCTTGCTCAAACATCTGCAGGCAAAGTGGAGTCGTCGTGATCTGCACCAAGGTGCTTGAATGCAGCAAGTATGTCTGTCCATGATGGACATAGTATGCTGGCATTTGCCACATTGCTTAAATCCGCTGACCGAAGACATAGTGGGGAATACCACCGCCAGGCATCTGGTAAAGACCCTTGGCGAGGAGACCAGGCTGAAGGGTAGAGCGCCTTGTATTGGTCGTGCCCTCCTCCCACCACAAACTGTAGGTACTGCCAGTGGGGATGGATCAGGATGTGTGTGTTCACATTCTTTAGGTCCAACGAGCACAGACAGACAATCTCCCTAGTGGAGGTAAAGCAGTTCCAAGTGAGAGCATCTTGAACGTCTCCCTCATCAGAAACTTGCTTAAGTTTCTCAGGTATAGTATGGGCCAGAGGCCCCCAGTTCTCTTTGGGACAAGACAGTATCTGGAATAGAAGCCTTTTCCCCAAAAATGTTTGGATACAGAATCTACTGCATTGTCCCTGACCAGACCTGCAAGCTCTGAGAGCAGAAGGGTCTGGTGAAGAAGAGGTCACGCCAGCTCTCCTGGGAAGAACCTGGGTGGCAGCTGTTTAAGGTGGAGAAAGTATCCTTCCCTTACCACCTGCAGTACCCACTGATACGAGGTGACATCAGCCCACCTGTGAACCAAGAGTGTGAGGCGGCCCCCTGTGGGCTGGTGAAGGTCTCCGGGGGGAGGGTAGGCCCTGCACTGGGAGTCAAAAGTTGGGCTGGAGCCAGTGCCTAAGGCTTCTGCACTCCATGGCCTTGTCTCTTAGGGTGAGAACCCCATTGCTGGCCCAAGAAGGGCTGGTAGTGGTGACTCTGTTAGAAGTGCCTCTTTTTCCTCTGGAACAGGAGTCTTTCCCCCGACGGTTTCTTACAGGGAAAGGAAGAGGTCTTTTTTATAGAGCCTCTGGTGAGTCACCACATCGGCATCTGTTTTGGCTGCCATGTCAGCCATAGGTTTGCAGAACAGGTTCCCTCCGGTGCAGGGGACGTCGAGTAGCTTGTCTTGGACCCATTACTCAAGGTCCGCAGACTGTAGCCAGACTTGGTGTCGGGCACCGATGCCAGCTACTGCAACTCGAGCTCCTGACTTGGAACTGTTGGAGGGCTTGGAACTGTTGGAGGGGTTCCATGGCAAGCGCTGATGAAAAACTGGACAACTACTGGGTTAGGGCCTTCAGATACATGCCTATGTATAGCTCATAGCCCTGGATTCGACACCGCAGCTTCAAGCCCTGGTAGCACTTGTGCCCAAGGATGTTGAGGGCTGTAGCATCCTTTCCAGAGGGAAAAGTGGATCTGCTGGCTTTTAAGTTTTTGCATGGTCGACTCGACAACCATTGAGTTATGTGGGAGTTGGGATTTGTGGAACCCCACCCTTTCCCGATGCGGTACATGGTGTAGAGGCGCCGTCTGACCACCGATACAGACTCCGGGGTCTCTCACATTCTCAACAGCAGCCGCTTGAGGATTGGCTGCACCAACACCGTGAGAGTTTCCTTGGGTGAAGACTCATACCGGAGAATCTCCCGTTCTGGACCAAGAAGGCTCTGGCCATATACTTGACAAAGTCGTGGAAGGCCACGTCTTCCAGAGGAGAATGGTGCTGGGGCGCCAGGGGAGACGGGTTCGAGAGAATGTCTCAGTGCCATCTAGTTTCCAGGATGCCATGTCATCAGTCTCCAACTCAGAGTCGAGTGGTGACGATGAATCCAAGACCCTGTGACTCCTTGCCTCGAGGCAAGCGCCGAGGGGCCGGAGGACTCCAGAGGAACTGGGGTCTGAGTCACAGAAACTAGCCGAGGAGGATCGGATGCCCAAGGAACAGGATCGAGACCTTGACCAGCAGCAAGAGTTTACCCAAGGCCGGAGGCGCTCAGAGCTTGGCTCGACAACCGTGCACTCCCCTGCAGTCGGGGGCACAGTCGTCAGGGAAGATGATGCGGATAAACCAGACATCATTGTTTGCTGCAGGGCCAGGATAGCAGTGATGTTCTGATCCAGGGCCACTATTCTGGTTTCCAAGCCAGAAGGCCTCGGGCCCGGTGCCAGCTCTCTTGTGAGTGCGTCTTTGACAAGGACTATGGTCTTGAGGAATCTCGCATGGTCTCTGAAGGCAGAAGAATCCTTTTTAAGGATATTGGTAAGGCGCTTCTCGAAGCCACCTGAGTTCCTCCAAGTGGTTTTACCGCGTTTCTCTGGTGGAACCTCAATGGACTTCGAGGATTTTTTCTTCTTTCTCTTGGGGTCCGGGGTCTTCTCGGAGAAGCCACCGCCGCAGGACTCCAAAGACGCTCGGGCCTCATGGGAAGTACTGGGCTTCAAACTTTGTGTCGAGGAGACTGGTGCCAAGTCGGACCTTGGGAACAGTTTCTCCTGCAACTACATCCTCTTTTTATTGGTCTTAGGCGTCATGGCTTAGCACATGTCACAGGAGATACTGTCATGGTCTGGTCCCAGGCAGTATAAGCAGCAGTCTTGGGTGTCGGTGACTGACATGGTTTGACTGCAGCGTCACATTTTTTGAACCCACCAGGAGACACCCAGCCAGGGTCGATAACCCTCAGGCAAAAAAAGGGCGCAAACGCCAGTCGAGGCAAGCCTCAATCAAAAAAAAAAAAGAAAAGAGCCCAGAACAGTGCCAGGTCCGGCACAGGTTCGAGGCGGGAAAAGGAACCCATACACAAAACCAGGAAAAGCTAACTTTTAAGGATATAGCAAGGACTTTTTCTGGAGAAACAGGACAGATGTCCGTTGGGCTCCATGGAAAGAAGGAGACTGAGCAAGATGGCACCCTTGAGCAGGAAGGGGACCACATATGAAGGGTAGTATGTCCAAAAGGCTTTCTTTGAAAGCTAGGGAAATGCTCCACACGGGCTGCATTGGCACCAATGTCATCCATATGTGAGGACTGACTTCCTGCTTGTTCCTGGAGAAAAAAGTCATGCACCAGAAAAACAAAAAGGACCCGAGAAAAACACGACACCGAGGTGAGGGTGGACTCGGGCAGTGAGAAGGTGACTGGGAACCAACCAGCAAAAAACACTAAAGTAAGGGTAGAAAAAAATAGACTTTTACTGAAAACAGACAGGACACCTGCAGGACTCTGTGGAAAAAATAAGTCTGAGGTAGGATGGCACTTTTGGGCGGGATGATGACTGTGCATGCGCAGCCTAACTCCCAAAGGCTTTCTTTGAAAGTTGGAGAGTAATTACCGTGCAGGCTCCATCAATGCCGAAATCACCCATATGTAAGGGACTTACTTCCTGCTTGTTGCCAGAGAAAAGGACTAGTAGTTGATATGGTATGGCAAATAGATAGGCCATATGTTTTTTTTCTGCTGACATGTTTGTACATTTCTATCCTGACAACTGGGTTGAGAACCCCTGGTCTAGCAGTATAAGGAACCTTTTTTGACCCAAAATCACACTATTGGCCAAAAATTGATATTTTAAATTCAAAACAAAAAAAATGTAAAAAAGGAAACAAAAAAACCCATTGATTGCCATCTAAAGGTTTTGAAAATTCCTTCTACTTAATAACTCAGGAGGTGAGTGATTAAACAAGTCACAGGTGTTGCTATGCTGATGTCCAAAGCCCCATCAATCCTCTGCAGACCCTGCCTATCAGCACCCATGGAGGAAACAGAGAAGCCCCTTCCACAGGCCACTTCTATACTAGGGCATCTAGGCCCTCCGACATCCTCTCTTCACCTGCTGAAGAAACGGCCCTCCTTGGCAGTCTCGAATGTTGCCATCAGATCCATGATAGTATGGGCGTGCACCTCCTGGCTGAGAATCCACTCTCTGGGGTCCACGCGCACCCGATTCAGGTAGTCTGCTGTCACATTATCTACTCCTGCCACATGACCCAGCGGCACTGGCTGGAGGTGACTTTCCGCCCACTTTAACAGCACCTCAACCTCCTCCTCCAAGGCTGCGCTGCCCATGCCTCCTTGATGATTGATATAGGCTACTGTGGTTGCATTGGCCAAAAAGACCCGAACCACCTTCCCCCACAAACATGGCTCAAAGCTCTGGAGCACCAGGGCCACCACCAGCATCTCCAGTCTGTTGATCGACCAGCGAGCCTCCAGTGTGCTCCACTGTCCCTGAGCAAACTGTCCTTCACAATGAGCTCCCCATCCAGACAGGCTGGCATTAGTTATCAGTGGAACCCACGTTGGAGACTCTAGTGGCATCCCACCCTAAAAAGTCCCTGGGCAAAGCCACCATTTGAGGGTCTGTTTGGCCGCTCGCAGACAGGGGAACTTCTGAGACAAGGAATTCGTCAGGTGAGACCAATGGCGGAGCAAAGCCCTCTGCAGGAGCCACATGTGAGCCCTTGCCCACTGTACCAGCTCGAGAGTGGCTGCCATGGTCCCGAGGACCTGCAAATAATGGAAGGCTGTCTGTTTCATCATTCTCAAAAACAGTCACACTAATCTCCAAAGCCCCTGTGTGCGTTGTTCCAGCAAGAAGACTCTCCCTACTCAGGTGTCAAAGCGTACCCCCAGATATTCTAGCTCCTGAGACGGGGCCAAATGGCTCTTGGCCACGTTGACAACCCAACCAAGACTTTGAAGGAACTGCACTATCTGGAAAGTTGCCCGTTCGCTTTCGTCCCTGGACTTTGCCCAAATCAGCCAGTCGTCAAGATACGGGTGCACCAGAACTCCTTCCTTGCAAAGGGCCGCCGCTACCACCAGCATGACTTTGGTGAAGGTACGAGGTGCCATTGTGAGTTCGAACGGCAATGCCCAAAACTGGAAATGACCCATTGGAACCACAAATCGGAGGAACTGCTGGTATTCTTATCCACCCTACACCCTCTAACAGATCCAGAAGACCTGCAGCAGTCAACACACTGGTAATCCCGAAAGCAATAACACAATGCACCCAACCAACAATAAAACAGGGCATTTAGGTTCTGTGCACCCAGATGCTGGAATGCCCTACCACCCAGCATACGGGCAATATCCGACCTGACCCAGTTTAGGAAAGCACTGAAGCACCACCTTTTCCTTAAACACTACTCTGATGATAGCTCACAAACAGCCACCCCCCTCCACCAGTTCCACCACACCAACAAACCCAGCATGCAATGAAGCGTCCTCTCCCAGTGGCGCCACCCCCGAATATGCGTACTTTGTAAATAGCAGCATGTACATACCCCACTTTTGTAAAAGTGACACCATCCTCGACCATGCACACCTTGTATATAGCAGATGTATATACCCCACCTCTGTAAAGGTCACTCTTCCCACCTGATGTGATTCCTACCTGTAAATAGTTTCCCCAGTGTTATCCAAGTTTTAGCACCTGTTTCATTGTAAATACAGTGCAGGTTAGCCTGCACTGTATAAGCTAAGGTTGTATGTAAACCACACTGATGTTAAATAGCACGGTATAAAAGAGACAATAAATAAATAAATAAAATTCTGGCCGGATGGGGATGTGCAGATACGCTTTCGTGAGATAGAGAAACGTTAGGAATTTCCCGCTTCTGACCGCAACTATGACGGACCTCAATGTTTCCATGTGAAAGTGCGGAACCCGCAGACAGCTGTTTACTTGCTTGAGGTCAAGGATCGGGCACAGGGAACCTTCCTTCTTTGGCACTACGAATAAAATGGAGTACCGACCACATCCATACTGGTCTCGGTGAACCAGCACTATGGCCCTGAGCTGCAACAGATGCATCAAAGTGTCTCTTACCGCTGCCTCCTTGGCACACGCCTTGCAAGGAGACTGAATGAAGGAGTCGCCCACCAGATGTGCGAACTCAAGGACATACCCCTCCTGAATTATCTCCAGCACCCACTGGTCAGATGTAATCTGGGCCCAGGCAAGGTAGAACTCCCGCAGCTGACCTCCCATGGGCTGCACCGCTACCTGAGCCCCCCTCGCTTCATTGAGATTTCTTGGGTCCCGAGGAGGAAGTTACAGCAAATCCTCTGCCCGCACCTCGAAAACCTCAGAACCCTTGCCCCCTGGAGGGGAATCTTCCTTTCTGGAACAGGGTAAAGAGAGACGAATGAAAACGCCTGGCAACCCGCGGCTGATTGTGGCTGGGGCATGGCTTTGTTTTTGCTTATCCTCGGGCAGAGGCCCACCTTTGGACTCTCCCAAATCCTTGACTAACTTGTCCAGGTCCTCTCCAAAGAACAGCTTCCCTCTAAGGGGCAGCTTGCTGGGCCTGGCCTTAAACGAACTATCTGCTACCCAGTTACGGAGCAACAGATAGCGGCAAGCCGCTACAACAGAGGCCATGCTCTTAGAAAGCCCTATGATCAGGTCGTAGTGGATATCGCCAGATAAGCTGATCCCGACTCCAATCTGGCAGCCTCCCCAGCCTGGTCAACCATTGACTCCCCCTGTTGCTGGACCCGCTGCGACCAGCGGAGGAAGGCCCTAGCTACCAACGCCGCGCAAATGGAGGGCATTAACATCAAAAGATTGCTTTAACAAGGTGTCTAACTTCGTATCTTGGACATCCTTGAGCACCGCACTACCTTCCACCAGGATAGTCATCTTTTTGGTGACTGACCGCGTCCACCTTAGGGGGTCGAAAAAGCTTGTGGCCCTGATCCGACAATGGGTAGAAGCGCGCCATGGTCCTCACCCCTTTAAGACCAGCCTCCGGCAGATACCACTCATCCTGAATGATCTGCCTCGCTACTCTATGCACCAGAAAACCCTTCTGCATTTTCCAAACTGCTTGCTGCAGCAGCAGGTCCTCTAAGGACTCATCCTCTGCTGAGACACTTGTGGGCATACTGAGAGCCTTCTAGGATTCCACAATGAGTGCCGGCAACTCCTTTCTGCGGAACACCAGTACAATACGCATTGGTTCTGCCTGTTCCGGGATCTTCCCTTCTTCCAGCTCCACTCCCAATGACCTCCGTATCCAGGTCCTCTCCCTCTGGGCCTTCTGACAAAGGAGACTGCCCCTAACCCTCCTCCGAGGGCCTGGGCTTTTTGGCCGGCAATGTCCCCGGCTCACTTGGATTATACTCTAATGACCTTTTGGGCCCTGCGATCCGGTGCCAAGGGACCTCCTCCTAAACCTTGCTGGTGCAAGTAGAACACCTTATGAAGGAGGAGCACAAACTCAGGGGAGAACATACCCGAGACTCCTGCCTCGGCCACATTCTGAACCGTGGAGAATCTGGGAGTGGCTGGAGGTTGTGGCATTGTCTCTTGCGGCGGAAGCACGGGATCTAGTGCCTCCTGTTCCTCTAAGGATGGAGGAAGTTGTCCTCTCCAGACCTCCCTTGTTCAGTATTGCCTGTTCCAAAGAGGTGGCCTCTAGAGCACGCCCCCGCCAAACACCCGCCTCGGAGACCGCGCCACGCCTGGTCCCACACAACAGACACTGCAGTCTGGCTGGCATAATTGGCCCTCCAAAAGGGATCTCCCGTTGAGCTCTACCCTTTGCTGAGCCTAAAATGGAGCACCCTCTTGTCCACCACAGATGCCCTTATTGCCTTTTTTTTTTTTTAAGTGCTAATCTGAAGTGCTTTCCCTTTTAACAAACAAAAGACAATTGGGTAAACCTGTGCTGTGAAAAACCAAAAACCAAAACGGAGAAAGCGGGCCACAGTGGAACAGGGGAGCAACGGCGAGCAAGAGAGCCGAAACGATAAGCCAAGCCTCTTCCCACACAACTCACCGCTCCCAGACCATGTGGCTATAGGCTTCAAGGGGGCTGTGGGCCTCTACGAGGAAAATGCTCCGTGAGCGCGCCACTCCTGCCCGGCTGTCTAGGCTATGCCGCTACCACCAGTGTTACCTACGCAAGCTTTGAAGTGCGTCTGGGTCCTGCCACATGTGCACTGCTCTTGCCGAATTTCTCCCCATGCGCTCAGCCAGCTGCCACGGCTTCAGCGCTGCAGGTGGGTCTCCGGGGGTAACTATACTGCAAGTTGTCTATGCGTGCACTGCAAGGTGGTTCCTCACCCGCTAATGGGTCCGGGAGTCGCCAGTACACCAGCCTGTCCGCGAGCCTCCTCAACATCCCCACTCACCAGGGTGGGAGCACCTCTCCTTTTTTTTTTTTTTTAACCTACAGAAGCAGAAACTGCCCACAATCAACTTAAACCTCAAAATCCTCAAAACAAAAGAAAACCTAAACCTCTTAACTAAGCTAGTTGTTCCTTATTTGTCACTTCAGTGAGTCAGGCACCCTGGCTCACTAACTCCTCCAGCTGCTTGGAGGCCGAGCATACTGGAGCTGGTAAGCGGTACCTGCTGTATTAGTACTGATGTTGCTGGAAGAGATACACTACCCAGAAGTGCGGGACTGGACTGGAGGGATGATAAAGAAAGAGAAATATGAACAAATATGTTGGCCAAGAAAGGAAAGGACGTCTAGGAATAAGATCAAAAAAGCCAAAAAAATATATAAGTTAAGTAGTTCGGCTACTGAGGAGAAATGTTATATCTGATAATTTTTTTCTCTTTGAGTCCTGCTAGACCAGTCCAGACAAATGGGTTATCCCTTCCTTGCCAGTATGTGAAGACACACATGAGCAACTTTCAGTGATGACATCACTTGGCATATATCAATGATGCCCAAATTGGGTAGCACTACCTCTCAGGGGGCACTGGGCTAATCTAGGGAGGGGAGGGGTGTCGAAAGACAAGGTGGCGGCGTGGGGAAGCAGCACTGACCTAGGGAGCACTAGCGGGATAAGCAAAATATAGCAGGTATGAACAACTAAGTAGTAAAAAAGTATACACATTGTGCAATATAAATTGACTGTATACTAAATGAGCATATGTTTACATCATCACGAGAGAACCAACGGCACATATGCTTACATTACATTACACCGGGGGAGGGGGGATTCACTAGCATATTTGGCGAGAATAAGCAGTAAGTTGTTTCCAGCAAGTCAGATTTGTATGCACAAACAAAATATACCAAAAGCGAAATGTAATAGATAAACTTGTATAACAGCCATTGGCTAGTCTTGGATGATGGGAAGAAATTCTGTGGTGGGACTTGAGACATTGAGGAACTGGTATCGCTTCATCAAGCTCGTCCATCCCATTAGACATGTTCAATAGAGTAGGTACACTATTTTATTAAAATTCTTTTTTGAAAAATGGTAATTGCTTTTGTACTATAAATTAGATTAATAGCATTGATGAAGGAACTGACATTTAACAATACTATTTTGTTATCAATTAAATAAAAACTTATCAAAATTTTGAATGATGTGCTCTTGGGAGGGGGGGGGCTGCAAAAAATTTATGCAACCAAGGGGACAGTGGACCGAAAAAGTTTGGGAATCACTGGTATATATGCTGGTGCAGCACAGAGAAGCCAGTATGACACTTCCCAAGCAGTAAGCTGAAAAACTCCTCATAACCATCAAATCAACTTTGCAAGTAATAACAAACAAGTATTCCTAGTCATCCCTCCAGTCCAATCCCTCATCTCTGGAATGTGCTCCCTTTCCAGCAGCTTGGAGACTGAGCACGTCTCCAAGCAGCTGGAGGGAGCAGTAAGCCAGGGTGTTAGGCTTCCTGGAGAGACAGATAAGGAAAGTGAAGGATTGTCTTTATTTTCTTGGTATTCCTCGATACTCTTCTTCTGTGCCTTCCAGCTGGTCCTTCGGTCCTCAAGCTTGTAAATTGCTGGAAGTGCTTGGGGCAGGGGAAGGAACCCCCCTCCTACCCTATCTCCTGTCGGGCCAGGTGAAGGAAGCGGCTCCGGGGAGAAGAACGGCAAAGTAAATTCTGTAAAGGTTGAGGAGTCACTGACTGCAAGAACCTGCACAAAGGGACAGCACAGTTAAGGCTGTTCCCCCTCGCTGCTGAAGCTCCCTTGGTAGCTGAGTGCGGATGCAGGACAGCAGATCGACGTTGGCAGAGGCCCAGTGCAAAATTTTTGAAGAATGCTGCTGGAGTTTGCACGGGTCGGAAGACTGCATAGGGGGGTAAGAAAACCACGCAGCTACCAACCGCATGGTCTGTGAGGCCCAATGCAGCTCTGAGTGAGTCGGGGAGCTTAGGCCTGTTTCCTTTTTGAGCGCTTTGCAGCTCTGGTTGCCAGCAGTTACTCTCATCAGGGAATTTCCCTCCAGGCTATCTGGGGGCCTTCGGTAGCATTTAGACAGATAAAGGAAGAGTTTATTTAGTTAGCTGGTTCATTTATTTAGCTGTTTATTTAGGTTATCTTGTCCTTTAAAAAAAAAAAAAAAGAGAGAGGAAGTACAAGGAGCTTTGGGTAACCTTTGGGTTCTTCCTGTATCCTTATCCGGGTGCTCTGCCTGTCTGTATCTCAGGTAAGGGAGCTCTGAGGTCCCTACTACAACATGCCGGCAAGACCGCAATGTTTAGTGTGTGGAACCCAGCGAGGCGTGATGTCTGATGCAGACGTATGCAGGGGCTGTGCATTAGAGACTGCGTCTTTGGAATAGGGCATCCAGACGAGCACAAGCCAGGAGCCCTCTTTCCCTTATCACAGGAGCAAAGAGAGTCCACTCAAAGGGAGAGCAGGGCAGAGTCCTGCATTCCCGAGGTTAGAGTTATCTTCTGGCCAAAAGGTGCCTCTTGGCCCTCCACTTCACAAGGGGTGGAAGAGGGGGCAGCCTGGTGAGGTTTTGAGTTTGTCTTGTTGCTGCACAAGGTATTCTACCTGCGCCAGCGGGGACACAGGGGCCAGCACCAGCGGGGGACACAGAGGCCAGCGCCAGCAAAGGTGAAGCGAGCGGCTGACTCGAAAGAGCTTGGGCTCATTTTGGAGTCAGTGAAGCGTACCAGGCTCCGGGATGACAAAGGATAGTTGTCCCCTCTATCTGAGGCGCAGGATGGGGAACCTCTGGATCTGGAAGAGGATGATGACGACGACGAATTGGAAGGTGGCGATATTCCTGACTAGGAGCAGCATGCACGGATTGTTCGTGTCTTCCGCAGGGAGCATTTGCCAGCGCTTATCAAAGAGTTCTTGTTGTTGTGTTAAGTGCCGTAAAGTCGGTGTCGACTCATGGCGACCATCTGGATAGTTGTCCTAAATTGTGTTCGGTTTTCAGTCAGGCAACTCATTGTTGACAGACTGATACCCGTAGCTGCCGCTATTGTAATCGATCCATCTCATTGCTGGCCTTCCTCTTTTGCGCTGACCTTCTATCTTGACAAGCATAATGTCTTTCTCCAAAGATCTCTCTCTTCGCATGATGTGTCCAAAGTATGAAAGTCGAAGACTTGTCATCTGAGCTTCTAAAGAAAGCTCAAGTTTGATCTCCTCTAGTACTGAACGGTTTGTTCTTCGGGCAGTCCACGGTATACGCAGTATTCGCCACCAGCACTATAATTCAAAAGCAATTTTCTTCCTATCTTTTTCACTGTCAACTTTCGCATCCATATGATGTTATTGAAAATACCATGGAGAGATAGCTAAGGAGAATGCAGGATTGTCTTTAAAGGCCCTTAATATCTCCGAAGGTCTTCCGGCTGAGGAGGATTCCTTGGAGGATCCACTGCTTCAAGCAGTACGAAAGACGCAGGTTTTCCTGGTTCATCGGGTGGTCAAACAGATGATTCAGAACGAGTGGAAACTGCCCAAGGACGGCCTACGGGGGATGCGAACCATGTCGTGATTGTATCCTTTGCCAGAAGAGAGAGACTTGCTGCAGTCCCCAAAGGTGGACGCGGCGGTGTCAGCAGTGACCAAGAAGACAACGGAATGGAGAAGTATACAAGAGACCAGGGTTTGATTCCCACTAGCACTCCTTGTGGCCTTGGGCAAGTCACTTAACTCTCCACTGCTGAGAAAAAATCAAGTTATTAATGTCCCTGTTTAATTTACATTACCAAGTACATTAATGTACTGTGATAAGGCAGAAGCCATTGAAAGCAGAAACTTAGAAAAAAAAAGCTGTTCCTTTTCGTTCCTCCAGTTTAGTCCTCCACTTCTGGGTAGTGCACCTCCTCCTGCAGCTTGGAGACTGGACCAATCAGAAATTTCCTCTCACTGGATGTAGCTAGCTGGAAATCCCATCAGCCCCCAGTGTGTCCAGTCTCCATGCAGCAGGAGGACCTTGTGAGCCTAGGTGCTGGGCTCACTGGAAAAACCAATAAGGAGCAGGCTTTTTATATTTTCTTTCAGACTTCTTTAGTTTTGGTTTACTTAGCTTAGCGGATGCTATCTCTTAAAAAAAATAAAAAATAAAATAAATAAATAAACCTGTCACTGGGCAGTAGGGGTTTGAATCCATAGCCTACTCTGCCTTGCTCAGTCTCCTTTCTCCCCTGGCTATCTTGCTGGCAGCAGGATCTCTTACCCCTTGATTGGACGGGGTAGAGCTCCTTTCTTGTCCCTCCGGCAGCCCGCTGATTTTCTGAGCTACAGCGTTGGCTCCGGGATCTGTTTTATTTGGCGGCAGCATTTTCAGCGGCGTTCCGGTCCGTTTCTGCGATCGGACCTCGGATCGCTGACAGGAGAGCCATTTCATGCAGGTACGGGCTGGGGAGAGCGAGGGAGGCCGGGTTCTCGCACTACCTGTCTGCTGCGGTGCTTCAGAGCCCTTTGCAAAAGCACGCCAAACCGGGGAGTGAAACCGCGGCCATTTTAAAGTAGCGGTTTCAGCAGCGGCGGCTCTAGTTTACCGCAGGGCCTTTCAGGGCGTTTTTTTCCCTTAGTCCCTATTCAGTGTTCTTGGGGTTTAATAATAACACAGGTACACTACCAAAAAACTGCCTCCAGTTTTACAACTGATTCCTATAGACTTTGGGGTGCTGAATCCAGGAAAAATAGCCAAAATGTTCCATCACGTCACGTTTTCTTGCAAAATTAGATTTCTTACCCATATAAGGAATGTTCACATCATTTCTTTTTAGCCGACTGCAGTTTATTTTCTTGGCCCAAAATAGAGGTTGTAATGGTTAACTAACTAGAAACACTCCCTCATGATATTTTAGAGTGTTTTGTATTCATTTTATACATTAACAGGACAATTGGGAGGCGGGGGGCTAAATCCAGTACTCGCGCTGGCGCATGTTCTTTCCTGTTCGCCTCGCCTCGTTCGCTCGCTCAAACACGGTGGTTGCGACATGAACGTTCCTGTCAAATTTCAGTTTCTTGCAAGTTCATTATTACCTTTTGTTTGCTCAGTCGTAATCCAGCTTTATTCCGAAGTGGTTCACTACAGTTGTAGTTTGCAGTGCTGTGTATTTGTGATGGCTCACAGAGCCAGAGGTTGCGTCAACTCTCCGGACAGTTTTTGTTTTATTTGTGGGGATTATACCGTGAAAAAGCGGCAGAGGAACATTTCTGCATTTATTAAAAAAGTATATTTCGCCTATTTCGGTTTGAAGTTAGGCGATCAAGACAAACCGTGGGCTCCTCACAAAGTGTGCAAGACATGTGAGGAAGATCTACGCTTATGGATGAAAGGTAAAAAACAAACATTTCGTTTCGGAATACCTATGATGTGGCGTGAACAAAGAGACCACAGCAATGACTGCTATTTTTGTTCTTGCATTGTGAAGGGATACAACTTAAAAAATAAGAACGTAATAAGTTACCCCAACCTTCCCTCAGCAATTAGGCCTATGCCTCATAGCAACGAAGTACCTGTGATTGAACCACCAAAATCTTTGGATCATATTTGTGTGGACGGTTCTGATCATGATGAGACTCATCAGATGGCTTTTCCCGATGAGTCCAGTACTTCCGAGTTTGAAACTGAACCAGATCCGAAACCTGAACTTTTCTCTCAAGCTGAATTGAATGATTTAGTCCGGGATTTAGGACTCCCAAAAGATGCTGCCCAACTGCTAGGTTCTCGGCTTAAACAGAAAAATCTATTGTCACCAGCAACAACTTTTTATTGGTACCGCAACCGCGAGACACAATTTTTGAAGTATTTCAGCAAAGAGGAAGATTTGGTATTTTGCAACGATATATACGGAGTGATGGAAAAGTTTAAACTCAAGTATGATCCTGCTGAATGGCGGCTGTTCATTGATTCGTCAAAAGACAGCATAAAAGGTGTTCTTCTTCATAATGGCAACACATTCGCTTCAGTTCCTATTGCTCACTCTGTTATTCTCCAAGAAAAATACGAGAATTTGGCCCTGATTCTTCAGAAGATTCGTTATGATGAGCATAAGTGGATGATTTGTGGAGACTTTAAAATTCTATCCATGCTATTAGGGCACCAATCCGGTTTCACCAAATTTCCCTGCTTCCTTTGCTTGTGGGATAGCCGGGCCTGCGACCTACACTGGGGGAAAAAAGACTGGCAAATTGGGGAGTATTTGAGACCCGGTGAGAAAAATGTTCTTCATGAGAGCTTGGTACCTCGTGATAAAATTCTATTACCACCTCTCCACACTAAGTTGGGTCTCATTAAGCAATTCATCAAGTCCCTTCCAAAAGATGGTGAGTGCTTTCGGTACCTTTGCTCAAAGTTTCCCCGACTTTCTGAAGCAAAGCTAAAGGAAGGAGTGTTTGTTGGCCCTGATATAAGGAAACTCATTTCAGATGGAGCATTCGCTGAAACGATGTCTGAGAAGGAAAAGAAGCCTGGGATTTCTTCAAGGATGTTGTTCTCAAATTCTTGGGGAACAGGCGGGATGAGAACTATAAGGATATTGTTGCCAGGATGCTCAATGCCTTCAAAGAACAAGGCTGTAACATGAGCCTGAAAGTCCATGTCTTGCACTCCCATGTGAACTACTTTCCCGAAAACTTGGGGGCGTACAGTGAAGAACAAGGTGAAAGGTTTCACCAGGACATCAAGGACGCAGAGAGAAGGTACCAAGGAAGATGGAACACCACTATGATGGCTGATTTCTGCTGGTTGCTGCTGCGGGAAACCCCAGATGAAAAATACGCCAAGCAGCGCACCAAGAGAAGCATTCGGGGGAAGAAGAAACGGGCCCACCAGGAGATTGATTGACCCAAGAATGACTTTAAAATCTAAACTGTGTTGACAAATATCGTGTTTTTACTAAACTTTGAAATAAAAATTTGCTAGTTATTACCACAGTGTCGGATCTCATTTATTAGAATTTTATTTTCACACCATCGGGTGTTTGTCTTCATGTATTGCAATGGTGCGGTTTGCGTTTTCTATTCTTACATACATACCTGTACAACATTTTTTGCACATTTCTTTGCTTTGCTTTGTGTCTAACCTCGCTCTTATATGCTCAATGTTTGTGCACATGTATGCGGCTGTTTTAAGTATAGACAATTTTGCTACCATCACAGTGTGTTTTGTTGACATTACTCTATTCTTATGTGCTGCCTTGTTACAATTTTCTTTATTCTTATTTGAATAACTACTAAACAATTAGTATAAAGAATTCATCCAAGAAACTTTTATCTCGATCACACTCAATCTGAAACGTTCACCTCAAACTGCTAACCCAATGTAGCAAAAAAATCTGTACGTGATGGAGCAAATTGGTTACCAGATTTGGATTCAGCGCACCAAAAAACGTAAAAATCAATCGAAACATTAGAGGCAGTTTAAAAAAAAATTTTTTTTAGTGTGCCTGTGTAATTTGTTTATTACTTAATTTGTTTATTAATTTGCTTTCTTTGCTTTTGCTGTTTGGCTTTTCTGGGTTTTTAGGCCCGCGAGGGCTGGGGTCTCCAGAAGGATTTTCTTTACTGAATTAGCTCTCTCTGAGGGTTACTTCCTTTCAAAAATAAAAAAGAAAATTACAGCATCCCATTTCAGTATACAGTAAATCAGGGCTGTAGCAAGCATTTCAGGTGTGTCAGGGGAAGCGCAGATTTCCCTTCTCCTGCTTGTGGGGCCACTAGGCTGGTCTGTTCATGCCAGCTAGGTCGCAGTGTGTGATTTGTGGCACCCGCAGGGGCGCGGCTCCAGAGACTGGTGTCTGTGGGTGCTGTGCGTCAGTGTCGCTCTCTCTTGAGCATCAAATGGAGGACGCTGCAGGCTCAGCCTTGCCTGAGGTGTTGGCGGAGCCTGAGGGGGAGGCTTGGACTCCTGGGCCTTCCGCCCCGCCGGCCGAGGGGGCATCTGGAGTATCAGGGGTTTCGTCGGGACACATGGAGGACTTTTCCCCAGATTTTGTTTTACTTATGCATCAGGCATTCTGTCAAAAGCGACAGGGCATTATGCCGGCGTTGGCCCCTCTCCCCTCGGTCAGTATGCGTTCGGGGCTGGCGGGTCCCGAAAATGTGGGGGCTAGAGCACACAAGAGGCCACGTCAGCCAGAGCGTTCTCCCTCCGAAGTGGAGTTGCAGGAGGACGAAAGCAGGAGCTTGACTTGGAGGGCGACTGCAAGGATTTAGAAGAAGGTGAAATAGCTGAGCCTGAGGATCAGGCAAGGATCATTCGGGTGTTTCGGAAAGAAGAATTGTCGGCCCTCATTGTGGAGGCCCTGCAGACGCTTCATCTTACCTCACAGCAGACTACAAGCGAAGAGGATACTGCGGATCCTATTATTCAGGCGGTGCGCCAGACGCAGGTAGTGTTCCCTATTCATAAGGTCATAGATCAGATGATTCAGAACGAGTGGGAGCACCCAGAGGCAGGCCTCAAGAGGATAAGAACTATGAATAAGCTCTACCCCCTGGCGGACAAGGACAAGGACCGGTTTCGCGTCCCAAATATTGACGCTGCGGTAGTGGCTGTCACGAAGAAGACCACTATTCCTGTGGAAGGCAGTACGGCCTTGAAGGAGGCGCAAGATAGAAAAATGGATGGTCTGTTGAAACAGTCCTTTAAGGCGGACGCGGTTTCCTTGCAAGCCTCCATATGTGGTGCTTGGGTGGCTAGGGCCTGCCTCCGTTGGGTCCAGCATCTCAGGCAATCCACATCCTTGGAGCAAGAGGAGATGCGGGAGCTCCAGCGTTTAGAGTCTGGATCGGCATATTTAGCAGATGTGCACTACGATCTAATCAGGGCCTTGTCGAATAGTATGGCGTCCCTGGTAGCGGTGCGCAGGGCCCTTTGGCTAAAGAACTAGGCAACAGATGGGTCCTCTAAATCCCGGCTTGGCAAGCTTCCGTTCAAAGGGAAATTGTTTGGTGAAGACCTTGATAAACTGGTTAAGGATTTGGGGGAGTCCAAGGGGGGTAGACTCCCGGAAGATAAACCCAAGCAGGGACAATTTTCCCAGTCCTTTCAGGGACAGGTCAGAGATTTCCACAGGTTTCGTTCTCCCCGTTTTGCGGGTTCCCAACAGGGAAGATTTGTATCACGCTCCCAAGGGTTCCGAGGGGCAAGCAGAGGTTTCGCAGCGCCTGCTCCCGGTGCCGCTCGAAAGCCCCAATGAAGGGCTGCGGGTCCCAGCGGAAGGACAATCGATCGGGGGACGCCTGAGGGGGTTTCTTTCCGTCTGGACCCACATAACATCGGACCAGTGGGTCTTAGAGATTATTTGCGACGGCTATGCACTGGATCTGGCGGTCCCGGTGAGGGACTCGTTCGTTCAGTCTCCCTGCAGAGGACCTCAGAAGGCATTGCAGGTTCGACAAACCTTAGATCAGCTGGGAGCCGTTGTTCCAGTGCCGCCCGAGGAGTACGATATGGGACGTTACTCCATCTATTTCGTGGTGCCAAAAGAGGACGGTTCTCTTCGCCCTATCCTGGACCTCAGGGGTGAATCGGTGTCTTCGAGTTCCTCATTTCCGAATGGAAACCCTCCGGTCGGTCATTGTGGCGGTTCGTCAAGGGGAGTATCTTTCCTCTCTCAATCTCTCCGAGGCCTATCTCCATGTTCCCATCAGAGCATCGCATCAGAAATTTCTCCGGTTCGCTCTGCCATGGGGTCATTTTCAATTTCAAGCGCTGCCCTTCGGCTTGGCAACGGCTCCCCGCGTCTTCACCAAGATAATGGTCGTAGTGGCGGCGGCATTGCGAAGGCAGGGGATCCTGGTGCATCCCTACCTTGACGATTGGCTGATAAGGGCCAAGTCCCTAGAAGAGAGCAGACAGCCACGAGAAGGGTGGTGGAGTTTCTGCAGAGCTTAGGATGGGTGGTCAACCCACTGTCATAAGGTAGCGCCATCAGAACCCATGGAAGTAGGGGATTGTGAGCAAAATGTAAGGGAAACTGACAGCTCAGGTTCACACATGGGGGAAGGTTGCTATGAGCAACAGATGAAAACAAAGCCACGTGGTGTTAGGGAACGCCCGAACAGAAAGGGAGCACAGAATTCATTAGAAAATGAAGAGCACCTGCATGGGGGCGGAGCCCAGGCTAACACCAATTTGAACGTACTTAAAAATCACTTACCGGGAGGTAGAGAGAGAATTGAAGGAGAAAGGGGAACTGAGAGAGAAGTAGGAACTACAAGGGCTGTAGTTGGAACTACAGGAGAAGCGTTAGGAACTGCTGAGCTTGAGAGCAGTGTCCGTGGAGCTGTGAGGACGGAGCCAAGGGGATTATCCAGAGCACAGGAGTTTTGTGATTCTCAGAGAAGCTGTGGGGAACAGCAGTGCACAGCCTCTCAATATCCCCAGGAACGTTGCTGTGAGGCAAGCAGAGAGGGCAGTCCAACAGCCAAGGCTTTAAGATATAAATTACCTAACACTAGAAATGTGGAAGGGGAAAACTTTTACCCTGAAGCACATTTGAATGAGTCAGAGAAACACCGTGGAAAAGGGGCTTCAAAGCAGAGCTGTGCTTATCCGAGAGAGCAGGAAACAGCAGTGCCTAAAGGTAGGCGTATTTACCCTAATAAGAGAGGTTTGCAATACCCTGACTTTCTATGCACGTACCAAGAGCTCTGTAGTTCTCAGGAACCCAACTACAGGAAATACGGTAGTTACCCACGGGCCACTAGTATAGTGGCGGAGGAGAGTGTTTTAACTCCCCGACAAGAACCTTATAACTTTAACGGCCGTTGGGAGCCAGACGTTTACTCAGATGAAGAGGAGATGCAGATTGAACCTCTTGGAGAATCCTTAGAGGAAAATGAGATGGACTGCACGTACACATTATCTGATTGTATAGCATCTCTATGTTAAAAGCAGCCAGAACTGTTTATGAGAAGAAACAGGTGCAAGAGTTCCTTGAGTAAAAGGAACTGTTTTCTGTTACTTTTTGTTTCCTGGTTTAATGCTGAAGAAAGCTAAGTTGTGTTGAAAGTATTTTTCTTTGTGTTATCAGACGAAGGGTCTGACCTGCTTTAAGTTCCACTGTTATGAATCCACCCCGGACGGGGAATAAAGCCTGAGTTTAAACCTTACCCTCTGCTTCAACTACACTTCTTTGGCTAACGGTGAAAACTACAGGATCCAGAAGGCCTTGCTAAAGCCTTCATAGGAGCTCTAAAGCCATAAAAATACTGCCCCATCAAACGACCCAAGCCCTTTCTAGCCTCTGGGTACGTTAGTGGGTGACACCACTCAAAAATCATTTAGCACCGACTCAGGTTCTCAAGTATCTGGGAGTGCGGTTCGATACCCGGAGAGGGTCGGTCTTTCTAACAGAACGCAGAGCACAAGTTCTTCGAAGACTGATACAAAACTTCAGGAGGCTGTCGGCGCCAACAGCATGGAATTATCTTCAGGTGTTAGGGACCATGGCGGCATCACTGGAGGTTGTTCCTTGGACTCGGTTTCACATGAGACCGCTACAACGGGCCTTGCTTCATCATTGGTCCAATCAGTCCGAGTCGCTGAGCAAGCGTCTTCCTTGCCCGCTGCGCGTTCGGCGGGCTCTGCGGTGGTGGTTGTGCCCGGCGGCCTTGCAAGCGGGGATGCTGCTGGAGCAGCCAGAGTGGCTCCCTCTGTTCACGGATTCAAGTCTCACAGGCTGGGGGGCGCATTGCGGAGTACACTTTGCTCAGGGGCGGTGGTCGGCGGGGAAAGCTCCTGGTCGATCAACCGTCTGGAGCTGAGAGCCGTGTTGTTGGCGCTTCAGCGGTTCGTGAGTCTAGTGACCTGCCGAGCGGTGCGAGAGTTGTCGGACAATGCGGCTACGGTAGCGTACATCAACCGGCAGGGCGGCACAGGGAGTGCAGCCCTGGAGGAGGAGGCTGAGATGCTGTTTGCCTGGGTGGAGACGCGCTTACAGGCCATTTCGGCAGCTTACATTGCCGGAAGAGAAAACGTCACAGCGGATTTTCTCAGCAGAGTACAGGTGGATGCCGGAGAATGGGAATTGCATCCGGACGTGTTCGCTCAGGTGACTCTCCGGTGGGAAGTCCCGGTAATGGACTTGATGGCGACGTGTCAGTCGGTGAAAGCGAATTGGTTCTTCAGCAGGCGGAGGGAACCCATGTCGGAAGGGATCGATGCCTTAATTCAGCCGTGGCCAACGTCGGGTCTGCTCTATGTGTTCCCTCCGTGGGCCCTGGTCGGTCGTGTGATTCAGCGTATCGAAGCCCATCGGGGCAGGGTGCTGCTTATAGCGCCGGATTGGCCTCGGCGCCCGTGGTACGCCGATCTGATTCGCCTCTTAGACGGACTGCCATGGCGGCTCCCCTTGTCTCAGGAGCTTCTCATTCAGGGGCCGCTTCGGATGCCACAGGTGGATCGATTCTCGCTTACGGCTTGGCCATTGAAAGGGCGAGGTTAAGAAAGCGGGGCTACTCTAGGTCGGTCGTTTCAACCTTGCTTCAGGTCCGAAAGCGGTTAACCTCGCTCGCTTATGTGCGCATTTGGCGAATCTTTGAGGATTGGTGTTCCAGACATCAGGTACGAGTGTCCAGAGCGTCTGTGGCAGTAGTGCTGGATTTTTTGCAGGATGGCTTCGAAAAGGGCCTTGCTGCCAGTTCTCTGAGGGTACAATTGGCAGCCTTGGCCTGCTATAGAGGTAAGATCCAGGGCGTGTCTCTTGGGGCCCATGGTGATGTTGTGCGTTTTCTGAAAGCGGTTTCCAGACTTTGTCCAGCCCGCCGTATTTCTGTTCCGGCATGGGATCTCAATTTGGTCTTACGGGCCCTAGGTAAGGCGCCGTTCGAGCCCTTATCCCAGAGTTCGGTCAAAGACTTGACCCTTAAGGAGGTCTTTTTGGTGGCAATTTGTTCAGCTAGGCGCATCTCCAAGTTGCAAGCCCTTTCGTGCAGGGAGCCCTTTCTTTGTTTCTCGTGCGAAAAGGTGGTGCTCAGGCCGGTGCCATCCTTCTTGCCCAAGGTGTCCTCACCTTTTCATGTCAATCAGACAGTAACGCTCCCGGTCCTGAAGTCGGACGCAGGGCAGTCCTCCGATCGAGGTTTGAGTCGCTTGGATGTAAAACGAGTGTTACGTCGTTATTTGTCTGTCTCGGACTCCTTTCGCAAGTCGGATCGCCTGTTTGTGTTGTTTGGAGGCCCCAGAAAAGGAGAGGCTGCTTCGAAAGCATCCATTTCCAGGTAGATTAAGGAGGCCATCGCCTCGGTGTATTTGTTGCAGGGGCATTTGGTACCTGTGGGTCTTCGAGCGCATTCCACGAGAGCGCAGGCGGCTTCCTGGGCAGAGCACGGTCTGGTTCAGCCGGTGGAGATTTGTAAGGCGGCTACCTGGTCGTCGCTGCATACGTTCAGTAAACATTACCGGCTGGATGTGCTAGCGGCTCGGGATGCCTGTTTTGGGTCGGCAGTGTTGCGTGCCAGCTGGCAGGGTCCCTCCTGTTAGTACTGCTCTGTTACATCCCAGAAGTGGAGGACTAAACTGGAGGAACGAAAAGGAAATCGAAATTACACTTACCTGGTAATTGTAGTTCCTTGAGTGACGACAGTTTAGTCCTCCTTCCCGCCCTCGGTTTTTAGGGCTAGCTCGGCACGAGTTCTCAGTCAGCATGAATATTGGCAGGTGAGTACGTGCGGATACCTTTTTTTCGCTTGTTGTTCACTTGTCCTTTTATCCTCTGTCTGTTCTTCCGGACTTTGCAGGGGAGTAGAGTATCGCTATGGAGTATCTCACCTCTTTGTCTGTTAAGGGGGGGCTAGGATTGGTTCCTGTTTATAGTTCAATTAAAAAAAAAAAAAAACATAGGTGGCTACTTATTTGTTGCTCTTGTGAGTCTGCTTTGTCAATAGTTCACTGGGGGCTGATGGGATTTCCAGCTAGCTACATCCAGTGAGAGGAAGTTTCTGATTGGTCCAGTCTCCAAGCTGCAGGAGGAGGTGCACTACCCAGAAGTGGAGGACTAAACTGTCATCACTCAAGGAACTACAATTACCAGGTAAGTGTAATTTTGATTTTCTTACAAAACAAATAACTTGCAGAGGATGCAGTTCCCTTGTTGGACAAGTTCCTGGAGGAAAGGTCCATAAACCATTATTAAGAAGTGACCGAAGATATCAATGCTTGACCCAGTACAAGCATTGTGCAACTTGTGTCTCTTGGGGAAACTGCTAGGTACATATGACCTAGATTGGCCACTGTTGGAAACAGAATACTGGGCTTGATGGACCTTGGTCTGACCCAGTATGGCATATCTTATGTTCTTATGTAAAGTAGCTAGAGGGAGCGTGCATGAACCTACAGAGGCTGAGCTAACACACCCGGGGACTGATTGTGCAGGAGCTAATCAACTCCACCTGAAGAGTAGCTCGAGGAACTCAGAAGTAAAACGGCTTTATAAGCAGAGAGGCAGCTCAGCAGAGGAGAGCCCAGCCTGGAGGGAGGAAGGAACCTCAGAGGAGAGCCCGGCCTGGAGGGAGGAAGGAACCTCAGAGGAGAGTCCAGTCTGGAGAGAGGAAGGAACCTCGGAAGAGAGCTCAGAGGGAGAGAGAGAAAGGTACAGACCAAGAAGAGCTGGAGTGAGACCTGGGAGAGTCATACTGGAAAGAGACCAGGTAAGAAGAAATCCCAGAGACAGTGAGCTCAGGAGGAGAGTGCCTAGCCTGGAGAGAGGTCTATGCTCACCAGAAGGGTCTGTAACAAGATTTAAAAGTACTGGAAGAGAAAGTCCTGATAAGAGGATTACTTGTGCTAGAAAGCCAAGAAGCCTGGAGGTTTTATCTGTTCTTCCCAAGCTACAGAGAAGACAAGCACTATCCAGGAGGATTCCAGAGGGAGTCTACAAAAGAGACCGTGACCAGAGAGAGGTGCCTGGTTGGGCAAGTACCGGTCACACGGACGTTACAAAGCCAAGGTACAGTGACTATTTTTGTCTAAAGAGAAACCCAGTTCATAGAGCGTCGGTGAGAGCACATAAGCAGTCTGAGAGAAAAGAAAGCAGGCAGGAGTTTTACAAGCCATTACCTAGGGGTGTGGGGACAAGCCCTGCTGTTTACTGGAAAGCCCTAGAACAGCCCAGCTGGAGGCTAGAGAGAAGGCACGTTGACTTTCAAACCACTGCAGCCAGGGAAAGGTCAATTGCTGAGGGAAGCACAAATGACCCAGAGCCCATGCAGGTGGAATATGGGGATTCAGTTATATTGTCCCAGGATGATATAATGGATTGCTCTATGTGTATGGCAGGAAGCCTTGAGTCACTCCCTGAGCTGTAATTGTATGTGGACAAGCTCTAATGTTGTTTTGTTTGTGCTGAGCGAAAGAGAAAAGCTCACCAAGTTATTTTTGCTCCAAAGTTGAAAAGCCTGTGTTGTTTTTACAAAGAAGCTGTGAAAGAATGCAACAGTTTATTTGTTCACCTTATGCTTTGGTAGAAGAACCTGACAAGAAGGAAATACTTTCATTTCTCTTTTACCTAGCGAACCTCAGTGCATAAAAGGGAAATAAAAGTCTTATTTACCCTCCATTTTAGCTCACACAACTTATTCTCATAAGGAGGAGGACTACAATACAGGATGCATCTGGCTTAAAGAGTCTTTTACCTCCATCAATAATAAAATGCTCAACCTGCCCTTGCAGCCACAAGCCACCAGGGGGGGTTGATGACAGTACATTTAATGTACATTACCCTAAACAAAGACTATGGGGCTTGTTTACAAAGCCGCGGTAGCGGTTTCTGCCTGATATCGGAGCCGCGGCCCTATTGAATTAAATGGGGCCGCGGCTCCGATATCGGGCGGAAGCTGCTACCGCAGCTTTGTAAACAAGCCCCTATGTACATTACCCTGAACAAAGACTATGTACAGTTCGCCACTAGTCCCCGCACCAGCATGTTATAAGTTCTTTCCCTGATCCACATCTAAACTTGATCTCATGTTGCTTATTGTTAATTGATAATTTTGTTCAATGTAAACTGTTCGACACAAATTGTTCCATGTAAACTGTTACCGTTCTTGTTCTATGTAAACCGCGCTGATTTCAAAGAGCGCTGTATATAAAAGCAAATAAATAAATAAGTTTAAGTTACAATGTAAACTGCTTTGATTGAAATGATAAAGCAGTATAAAAAAAAACTTAAATAAATAAAATAACGATCCCAGTTGAGGGCAGCACGCCTCTCAAAGATGCCCAGGATAGGAAGCTGGATACCTTTTTGAAGCAGGCCTTTGATATTAACGCCCTCGCCCTACAGGTGTCGGTGTGTGGGGCCTGGGTAGCCAGGGCCTGTCTCCGATGGTTGCAACGATTGTAGCAGCCAAGCGACTTGTCAGGGGACTACGCGAGTGAGGCCACAAGGATAGAGTCGGGTGCAGCCTACCCGATACTCACTATGATCTTATCAGTGGCCTTTTGAAGAGTATGGCCTCTGTGGTGGTGGCCCGCCGCTACCTTTGGCTACGGAATTGGGCGGCTGATGGTTCTTCTAAGGCCCGTCTCAGCAGGTTTCCATTCAAGGGGAAATTGCTATTCGGCGAGAACTTGGACAAATTAGTGAAGGAGTTGAGGGACTCAAAGGCAGGAAGGGTCCTGGAGGACAAACCGATGCAGAGCCGCATTCCCACTCCCACGTGGACCCAAGCCATGGGAGTTCCGGAGTTTTCGGACAACCCGTTTGGCACCCTATCAGAGGGGGCATTTTCCCTCGAAGGGTCAGGGATTCCGGAAGTTTCAAAGAGCGGGTAGGGGATTTAGAGTCTCCTCCTCAGGACCTAGGAAAACACAATGAAGCAAGGGGGGCCCAGGCGCGTGTACTACCAGTGAGGGAGGGGGTCGGCTGTGGCAGTTTTACTCCGCCTGGGTCCAGGTCATGTCCGATCAATGGGTCCTAGAGGTTATCCGAGACGGTTATGTCCTCAAACTAGCACGACCCATTCCCCCATCGTTCGTTCAATCTCCCTATAGGGCCCCAGCCAAGACCACAGCAGTCAGGGAAACTTTGACGTGGCTAACGCTTCTAGGAGCGGTGGTCCTGGTACCAAAAGACCAGTGTGGCTGCTGTCGATACTCCAAAAAGGAGGATTCTTTTCTACCAATACTCAACCTCAAGTGGGTCAATCATTGCCTGAGAGTAAAGCGTAGTTACTCAACTGTAACATGTGATCTCCGGGAACAGCAGGAATTTAGTCTTCACATATGGGTATCGTCGGTACCGACGGAGCCTGCGCGGGAACGCTCCCCAGTGTCCAATAGGAAAGCTTTTGGGAGCATCCCACAGCGCCTGCGTGCTGCCTTCCCACCTTTCCAACTATCCTTCTCCAGTTGAGTTTATAGCTGAGACAAAAGAGAGAGGGAGAGAGAGAAAGAGATACAACTCCTAGGGGAGGTTGGTAGGTTGTGAAGACTAAATTCCTGCTGTTCCCGGAGATCACCTGTTACAGGTGAGTAACTACGCTATCTCCAGGAACAAGCAGGAATGTAGTCTTCACATATGGGGACTCCCTAGCTGCAGATGCCAGGGAGATGGCCCCAGGAAGTTGTCAGTCCTTGTGAAAGGGCCCCACTTCCCCCCATGGATCTTTCGCATCCTACTAGCGACGGTGGGTAGGAGTTGATTAAGTTTGAAAAAAGTGTTGAAGAAAAGTTTGGCCAAACAAGGCATCCCACAGTAGTGGGCTGTGAAGGTATGTACCGAAGCCCAAGTAGCTGCTCGACAGATGTCGTCGATAGACACAAAGCAAATATGAGCCATTGAGGCTGCCATGGCTCTCACATTGTGAGTGGTGACATGGCCTTCAAGAGGAAGGTTCTTACTCTCATAGGCAAAGGATATGCACTGTGAGATCCAGTTGGACAGTGTTCTTTTGGAAACTGGAAGTCCCAAATGACTAGGATCAAAAGCAACAAAGAGTTGAGAAGATTTTCTATGTTGCTGTGTCCTTTGCAAGTAAAAGGCCAAAGCTCTTTTACAGTCCAAGGTATGAAGGTTCCTTTCTGCAGTGGAGGCATGAGGCCTCAGAAAGAATACAGGAAGGTAAACTGCTTTGTTTAAATGGAAAGACGAAACCACCTTTGGCATAAAGTGTGGATGAGTCCTAAGAACTACCTTATCATGGTGGAACCTTGTATAAGGAGTATCAGCCACTAATGCTTGCAATTCACTGATGTGACGTACTGATGTGATTGCAATGAGGAAGATGACTTTCTAGAAAAGGAATTTCAAAGATGTAGTGGCTAATGGTTCAAAGGGCAGTTTCATGAGCTGCCCAAGTACCAGATTTAAGTCCCAAACCACCGGTGGTGGCTTAATGGGAGGATTTGTTAAAAGAAGGCCTCTCATAAATCACGCTATGAGAGGATGAGAGGAAATAGATTGTCCACTTAGAGTCTTGTAAGAAGCTGCAAAAGCACTAAGATGGACTCTTACTGAATTTGTCTTGAGACCCGCATTTGACAAATGAAGGAGATAACCCTCTTGCTATACCTCTGGAATCGATACTGGAGTAAGACCCTTCTGCGAGCACCATATGGTAAACATTTTCCACTTAAAGGCATACGAGCATCTTGTGGAGGGTTTCCTAGAAGCATGAAGGATATCCTTTATTTTAAATCATTTTTATTCGTTTCCACATAACAAACCCAAGAATATTCCAGTACAGGAATAACAGTACAATAACCATAAACAACATAGGATTGAACCACTTAAGAGCACAGAAAAGAACACATCCAAGAAGACACAACCAAATACATAATACCCTGTATCCCATAGGCAAATCCTCCCCGTAAGCAAGTGCTCCCCCCCTCCCCAACTCCACCCAGTCCCCCCCCCTCACCCCAAAACCCCAACAGAAACCCCAGGTCCGCACCAAATCCAACCCGCTAGCTCAACCCAAAAGTCCCGGGATACCCCATCTCACCCTCTGCAAAGGTCTCCGTTAGAATCTCCCTGTTACCCCTCGCCAGATTTTTTCAAATTCTACTTGTTTCTTACCCCCCAAAATCTGGGCGGTACGCTGTTCAAGACCCTTCAAAGTGATCAGGTCCCGACTCCACTCCGTGATCCTCGGGGGTTTGTCCTCCACCCAATGCCTAAGGATGCATTGTTTCGTTATAAGGAAACCTCTATCACACAACTTGCGATCGTAAACATTCAAGGGTTCCCTCCCCCCTCTGCCCACTCCCCCTTCTGATCCCCCTTCATCGCTGCCATTTCTTCCATGACCTCTGGGGACGCCGAGCAGACATCACTCCAGGGATATCTCCCATTGAATGGGCCTCCAGGCCCGCAACGCAGCCTGCACTGCGCACCAGAACTCTTGTATCTGGACACATTGCCAAAACCGATGTGTCAAAGACCCCTTCTCCAACCCACACAATTGGCACACATCAGACGCAAGTATCCCCATCCTGGCTGCAAAACTATTGGGGACATATGCCCGCCATAACAACCTATACTGGATTTCTTGCAACTGCACCGCCTCAGAAACAAGCCTAGCACCACGAAATGCCTCCTGAAGTTCCATAACAGAAACCTGAAGCCACCCCTCCCGATTCCATTTCTGAGCTAAAACGTCCAAAGCGCCCAGCTCCCCTCCTGTGCACCACTCTTCTCGAAGGGTCTTTAATGACAGGTGTCTATCCGCCTCCACTATGAAATCCCAGACCCCCTTGTCGCACAAGCGTAGTCCTTGAGTCTGTTGCAACGCCCGAATATAATGCCTAACCTGCAAATAAAAGTAAAACGATTTTGGCGCGATGCGATATCTTTCCAGAAGCGATTGAAAAGACTCAAGCTCCTCCTGCGTACGCATATGCAGTTGGCCGAGGTGCCGCACACCGTTATCCACCCAACTCCCAGGAATACCCCCCTGGCACCCCGGTGGAAAATCACCATTGTCCTTCAGAGGGAGACATTCGGTAGCACGCCACCATAAACCTTTTTTTTGGCACAAGAACCTCCAGGCCTGTCATAAAGCACCAATATATACTGACTCCTTCCACATTTGCGGGAGCACTTTATTCCTAACATGCAACCAATAAGCTGCGTGAAAAGGCACTCCAAACCCATCAATCAGCTCTCTCGGGAGTATTTCCTCTGTTCCCAAAGGTAAATCCTTCAGGGGCTTTAGCAAGCAGAGAAAATTATAGTCCCTCACTGAAAACAAACCTAGCCCTCCCTACTGCTTGCTACTCATCAGCACCGACAAAGGGATTCGTGACTTTCTGCCTTTCCACAAAAATTTTTGAATGAGCCTCTGCAAAATCAATACATCACGCCGCAATAACCATACCAGTAGATGGCGCAAGAGATACATCCATCTCGGCACCTCCATCATTTGCACCAACGCTATACGCCCCATAAGCGAAATGGGAAGATCCTTCCACTTCTGCAACGTTGCTGCAGTTTTATTCAACATAGGTGGGATATTCACTGCATAGAGCCGCGTAACCTGAGCCGGGATCTGTATCCCAAGGTATCGGAACTCCCCCTGTGCCCAAATTAGCGGAAACTGCCCCTTCCATAGCTGCTGCGCTCTGCCTCCAACATCCAGAGCCACCGACTTACTAACATTGATCCGGAGTCCCGAAAAAGAACCAAACCTCCGAATGATCTGCAAAGCCCATTCCAAAGAGCTCTGTGGATTACACATACATAACATGTCATCTGCAAACGCACTAACCTTTATTCCCCCTGCCTTCCATTATGCCTCTCACTTCCACCGCCTCAAGGAGCGAAAGCAATAAAGGTTCCAATTGCAAAACAAATAGCAAAGGAGATAATGGGCAGCCCTGACGCGTAACCTGCTGCAAAACAAACGGCTGGGAACAAGTCCCGCCACTCGCTACACAAGCAAGAGGACTCACATACAGCGCCCGCACCCAGGCCAAAAATGCCCCATCAAATCCAAATCTCGCTAGGACCTCAAACATATACGGCCAGGAGACTCTATCAAAAGCCTTCTCGGCATCCAAACTTACCAAGATCAGGGGTGTCCCTTGTGCAAGACATTTCTCCATCCCCAACAACACTTTACTGATATTGGAGAATGCTCCTCTTCCCTTAACAAACCCCGATTGATGACTTCCAATCAGCCGAGGCAATATCTTTTGCAACCTGGCCGCTAATATCGACGCCACCAGCTTCATAACATAATTGATTAATGATATAGGGCAGTAAGATGCCGGGTCTTCCGGGTCCCGACCCTTCTTTGGTATAATAGTGATCGCAGCCATCCGCATGTCTCGGGGATAATAGCCCACCTCTTGCGCCTCTTGGTACAAAGCCATCAGAGTAGGAGTTATCTGGGGCAACAAAATCTTGTAAAACTCTGAACCATACCCATCCGGCCCCGGGGCTTTGTGAGGTTTCCCTGCCTGTATCACTCTCCTTATTTCCTCCGCGGAGATATTTCCATTAAGCTCCTGCATTTCCTCCCTCGTCAAACATGGCAGCTGCACAGACGCCAGGAACTCCTTCTCCCGCTCCTTATCCTCAACTTCAGGCGTGTACAACTCTTGGTAATACTGACTAAACACCTGCACAATCCGGGTCAACTCAGAATGCTGCACTCCCCCCCTTATCCCTGATCCTAGCTACACCCTGAATGCCTCCCCTCTCCTTCACCAAACGCGCCAATAAGCGCCCCGTCCGATCCCTATTCCTAAACAACTGATGCCGATAATACTGCATCGACTGAATTGCTCGCTCATGCAACACCTCATTAAAGGCCCTCTGCGCTTCTAAATACGCGGGTAGCTTGCTCGGCATCTCCACTACTTCTTGCTTAGCCTCCTGTAGCTGGTGCGCCAGCTCCAAGATTCGACTATTAATGCATTTCCGTTCCTTTGCTAAATAGGAAATGATGTGCCCTCTCATTACTGCCTTCCCCGCCTCCCAGAATGTCACCACCTTAACATTTCCCAAATCATTCAGGGCCAAGTACTCCTCCCAAAGCTGTACCAAATAGGTCCGGAAAGCCTGAGTTTTCCAAAGATACCCCGGGAAGGACCAACGGGCCCCACCAGAGGCTCGTCCTTTCCAATCCAGGACCACGCTAGCGTGGTCAGACACTACCATGGGCTCAATCTCTACTCTAATCACTTTACCAAGACTCTCACTCAAAATCAGAATATAGTCAATCCTAGACCAAGTATGATGCACTCTCGAGAGATGTGTGTAATCTCGTTCTATTCCATGCAATACCCTCCATGAATCCATCAGCCCACCCATGTTACAAAGGTACCCCACTCATCTGTTACTCCAGACACCTGTGGGACCCCTTATCAATGATTTATCCAGGGTGGGATCATGTGGACAATTGTAATCTCCCGCCAATATCAATGGTATCTTCGGCGCCCCCAGAATCTTTCTCAAGAGAAGCTGGAAGAACTGATGATCGTAATTATTTGGCGCATAGATATTCCCCAGAAAGAGTTCTTCCCCTAGAATTTTTACATGCAGAAATAAGAATCTACCTTTGATGACTTCTACCATAACCCCTTTCTTTAAGAGGATCGCCACGCCTCTCTTCTTGGTTCCAGAGGAGGCCAAACAGACCTGCCCCACCCAATCTTTTTTAAGCTTGGCATGTTCTACTACGTTTAAATGCGTTTCTTGTAACAGCGCAATTTGCGCTTTCCCCCTCTTCAGAGCCTGCAAAATCTTTGTCCTTTTAAATGGATTATTTACCCCACCCACGTTCCAGGAGATTATCCTAAGATCATTTCTCATTCCGAGATTGCATAGAAACCATACTCAACAAATCCTCCAACCCCCTCTGAAGCCCTGGGTCGCCCAGCCTCCACCCCGAGCCTAATATCACAAACGAGTCACCCATACCCTTGTCACTCCCCACCCTCCCTCTTCTCCACCCCCCCCCCCCCACAATTCCCCCTCACCCCTCCTCTCCACCCCGACCCAACCAACCCCCCTCCCCTAAAATTAGAAAACAGAATTCCATGCGCAAGCTCTAATCGCTGAGGTAAAGCCCACCGGATGCCACAGGGACACCCCGAGCATCATTGTACCTACTAATAGTAATTGTTTGGCAGTATCCCTCCCCACCAATTTAACAAAATAACAATAGTAACCTCTATCAAAGCATGCAACAATAATAAACGATAATGAACAGTGTCTCCACTGAATGGCCAGTCTCTCTCCACACATAGCTACTGTCCCTCTCTACTCGGCCACAGCACCTTTCCACAAAATCTCGCTACCACCATCACTTCACCAGCATTGCTGCAAAGTCTCAGCTTCACACAGTACTCGATGTCTCCAGTCTGCAGCGTTTAGTCATGCAAACTCAAGAGGGCCGCTCCTCCTCTGCACCATCTCTCGGCAGTCCCTCCAGGAAATTTCCCGCCGCTTTCGCTGTATCGAACGCAAAGTTTTTCTCAACGTCGCTGGAAAAGCAAGCGTGAAACGCAAATGCCTCTTAAACAGCGCTGCACAGATGGGGGTAAACTCTTTACGCCTCTGGGCAACAGCCGCCGAACAGTCCTGAAATATTACGAGCTTTCGAGCTGCAAGTCTTTTTGACGTTGAAAAGCCTGCAGGATGTGCTGAAAATTTAAAAATTTCATTATAACCACTCGAGGCCTTTGTTGCTCTGTTCTCCTCGGCCCAATCCGATATGCACGTTCTATGTCCATTTTCCCCGCCAGCGCATTGAGGCCCAGTGCGTTCGGCAGCCACTCTCACAAAAGCACCAACACTCCACTCTCGCCATGCGACTCTGGGATTCCCACCACTCTGAGATTATTTCTTCTTGACCTATTTTCAAGGTCGTCAACCTTAGCTTGTAGGGCTTCAATCCAACGACGTTGTTCTCGCCATTCTCGATCCCGCTGTCCTTCCTCATCTTCAATAGTCGACACCCAATTCATCGACTCTTCGACCCATATCTGCCAAGGTTTCACCCAGGTTTTCAAGCTTTTGTAGCACCCGCTCGAATTTTGGCTCCAAGTACTTTGCTACTTCTCTAGCCAGATCTTCTGCACTAGAGTCCATGCTTTCCGCTCCCGGCGACTCCGGCTGTGCCAGCGTGGTCGCACAGGCCCCCGGTTTCAGTGGTTTGTCTCTGTCTTTTTTCGGGGCTGCACCATCCACTCTGGAGCTCCGCTTCATAGCTTACACTGTCTTTCTTTCTCCTGCTTCCAACAGTGCGAGTTGGTGAGGGTATTCTGCGATTAATCGGCTATTTTGCCCAGAATGGCCCCCGGAGCAAGCTGAACCACCGCCTGCTCACTCACGCATCACGTGGCTTCGAAGGATATCCTTTAAATGTTGGGAAAGGTTAAGATCCTGAAGTTCTAGGCTTTCAGCAATCAGGTCCTGACATGCAGAGACTGGGGATTCGGATGCCAGAGCATCCTGTCCTCTTGGGAGAGACGATCTGGAGCGGATCCCAACTCCAGAGGCGGAGCTTGAGAGAGATGTAGGAGCAGATGGTACCACGTTTGCCGTGGCCAACATGGAGCTATAAGGATCATATGACCTCTGTCTCTCTGAAGCTTGAATAGTGTTTTGGAGATGAGGGGAAAGGGTGGGAAGGCATATAGGAAGTCCTGACCACAGTGGAGGAGGAAGGCGTCCCTTGCCTGTCAACATCGAGCCAGAATTCTGGAACAGAACTGGGGAAGTTTGGCATTCAGCGGACTTGCAAAGAAGCCTATGTCCGGGGTTCCCCAAATCTGAAATATTTGAGCAACCAGGTCTGCATGGAGAGACCATTTGTGTGGAAGCTGAACTCGACGGAGTTTGTCTGCCCAAGAGTTTTGAATGCCTGGAAGATACACCGCAAGGAGATGAACCTGATGCTCTCTGGCGAGGGCCCATAGTCGCAAAGCTTTGTTGCATAGCGAGAGAGCTTGTTCATATAGAACATAGCTACTTGATTGTCCGTTTGAACTAGGACTGTCTTGTAGCTGAGCTGGGCGTGAAATACTTGAAGAACAAAGAACATTGCTCTGAGCTCCAGGAGGTTGATGTGAAGACAGGCCTCCTGTGGAGTCCAGGTACCCTGGGTAGAGAGATCGTGCAGGTGGGCTCCCCATTCCACATGTGAGGCATCTGTTGTTAGGGTGGCTTAGGATAGGGGTTGCTGGAAAGGAGACCCCACCAGAAGGTTTCTGGGCGATTGCCACCATTGGAAGGACGAAATAAGATGATTTGAGTTTGCTATTTTGTCCGACAGGCAGCCTGAGGCCTGTGTCCACTGAGTGGATAAAGACCACTGGGCTGCAAGCATATGAAGGCGAGCATAAGGAACCACATGCACGGTGGATGCCATGCGGCCTAGCAACTGTAGTATTTCCCGAGCAGTGAGACAAGGTTTGAGCACTGCTTGGGAAGCTAGTTGTACTATGCGAACACAGCGGGGCTGCGGAAGGAAAGCCCTTGTCTGTCTGGTATCCAAATGAGCTCCTATGAACTCTAGGGACTGAGTGGGAGCAGGATTGGATTTTGGGAGGTTTATGACCAGTCCCAAATACTGAAGGATTTGTACTGTGCGAAACAGAGTAGAGCTGGCTTCTGGCACTGTAGGAGCTCAAATGAGCCAGTCGTCTAAGTAAGGGAAAACAAATATTCCCAGAGTGCGGAGAAATGCTGCTATCACAGCCATGCATTTTGTGAACACTCCTGGTGCAGAAGCCAGGCCAAAGGGAAGAACCTTGTATTGGTAGTGTGCTTTCCTTGAAACAGGAATCGGAGGAATCTCCTGTGATTTGGATGGATGAGAATATGAGCATACGCATCCTTGAGATCTAGAAAACAAAGCCAATCCTGACACTGAAGGTATGGCAGCAGAGTTCCTAGAGAGACCATTTTGAACTTCTCTCGGAACAAATATTTGTTCAATTCTCTGAGGTCTAAAATGGGTCTGTGTCCCCCTGTTTTCTTTGAAATAAGGAAATAGGGGGAGTAGAACTCTGTACCCTGATGGGGAATGCGTACTTCCTCTATTGCTCCTTGAGCAAGGAGCATTGTGACTTCTTGAACTAAGAGACTGTCGAGAGAGGTCTGAGAATTGAATTGTAGGAGGGGGCATGCTGTGAAAATGAAGCTTGTATCCCTCTCGTACAATAGCCAAAGTCCAATTTTCTGCTGTTATTTGGTACCATCTGTGGGCAAAATGACATAACCAGCCTGGGATGGTCGAGAGTTCTGGACCGTTCAAGGGCAGGAAGACGAAGTTCTCTAGAAAGAAATCAAAGCCCCTGAGGAGGCTGAGCCTGCTGAGGTTTTGCAGCTTTTGGCTTCTTTTGTTGTCTAGGTTGTTGCTGTTGTCCCTTTTGGGCAGTCTGACCTGGACGGTGTCCCTGTTGGGTATAGGAAGCATAAAACTTCTTTTTCTTATTGAAAAATGGTTTCTTAGAGGATTTTTTCCTTGCAGGATCGGCTGTAGATTTGGACAATCTATCCAAGGTGAAATTGTCAGCATCTATCTCATTAGCCTTCTCCTGCCAGCAATGTTCCCTCTAATTTTCTGTAGGCTGTGTGCGCATAAAATATCAGCTGTGTGCAGCTTTTGAAAGAAGGTTAAATTTTTGTGCGCCACATAACGACACTCTGAGTTATATACTTTAAAATTTGACTACACGTCAGAATACAGTATGTGCACCACATTGATTTTAATCAAATTAAATGAAAATAGACGATTACTAAATGAAGCGGGAAATTTCTAGTAATTACAATCATAACTTTTAAATTTTAAGACATCTGTGTTGTTTTCTATCAGAATCAGAGCTGTAATTTTTGTGCGCTCTGTTGTAAAGTATGTGCGCTCGCTTGACAAGGTGTGTGCGCGCGCACACGCGCACAGCTTAGAGGGAACAGTGCCTGCCAGTTCTTGCCAAAGAGATTTTCTCCTGTGCAAGGAATGTTTCCTAATTTATCCTGTAACCAAATTTCCAACTCAGAGGCCTGAAGCCAGGCAATCCAACGTGCACCAATAGCAATAGCAGAGGTTCTGCTTATGCACTCAAAATAGTCAAAGGCTGTACGATTTACAAACTTGGAAACATCCTGAGAATGTTTGACTAGAATAAGAAAGTCTTGCCTTTTGTCATCAGGAAGGAGGGGGCTCATAAGTTCCAAGTCTCCTGTGACCTCTTTAAGGAACATTCACATATACAAGATATAGGAACTGATCCTAGCTGAGAGCATGGAAGCATCGATGCCCAAGGCATCGAGAGTCCTACATTCACGACCTGGGGGATTGGATGCATGTCTCTTTGCACTTTTCATCCTTCTCATGGCTGATTCCACCACCATTGAATGGTGTGGTAATTGGTAATTGAGTTTTTTAAAAGCCAGGACAAGGTGGAACTCGATATATGGTACATAAGAACATAAGATATGCCATACTGGGTCAGACCAAGGTCCATCAAGCCCAGTATTCTGTTTCCAACAGTGGCCAATCTAGGTCATATGTACCTAGCAGTTTCCCCAAGAGACACAAGTTCCACAATGCTTGTACTGGGTCAAGCACTGATATCTTCGGTCACTTCTTAATAATGGTTTATGGACCTTTCCTCCAGGAACTTGTCCAAACCTTTTTTAAACCCAGCTACACTAACAGCCTTTACTACATCCTCCGGTAACAAATTCCAGAGTTTGATTACACGTTGAGTGAAAAAATATTTTCTTTTATTAGTCTTAAATAGTTTACCCTGTAGCTTCATTGCATGTCCCCTAGTCTTTCTATATTCTGATAACGTAAACAATCGATCTACGTTTACCCGTTCCACTCCGTTCATTAATTTATAGATTTCTATCATATCTCCCCTCAGCCGTCTCTTTTCCAGGTTAAAGAGCCCTAACCTTTTTAGCCTTTCCTCATAGGAGTATCCTTTCATCCCCTTTACCATTTTGGTGGCTCTTCTCTGAACCTTTTCTAAAATCGCTATATCCTTTTTAAGATACGGCGACCAGAATTGCACACAATATTCAAGGTGCGGTCTCACCATGGAACGATATAGAGGCATTATAATATCTTTTGTTTCATTTTCCATTCCTTTCCTTATCATACCTAGCATTCTATTTGTTCTCTTGGCTGCCGCTGCACACTGGGCCGAGGGTTTTAACATGGTATCCACAATGACGCCTAAATCTTTTTCCTGGGTGGTGGTTCCTAATGTGGAACCTTGCATCGTGTAACCATAGTTTGGGCTGCTCTTCCCTAGGTGCATAACCTTGCACTTGTCCACATTAAATTTCATCTGCCATTTTGATGCCCAGTCTTCCAATTTATCAAGATCCTCTTGCAATTTTTCACAATCCTCGAGTCTTCGAGAATGAGAAGATGTGGTTAAAGGTGTTTCCCACATCCTTAGCATAAGATCATGTAAAATCTCATGAATAAGTAGAGTAGCTGCCCTCTTTGGGAGCCTTAGGGTATTGGAGAATTTCCAACTCCTTTGCCCCAGGCTCTTTTTCAGGAGCTACTGTGATGGAAAGGCCTCGGGCCACATCACGGATAAAGTCTGAAAGGACATATCCTCTGGCGGAGACATTCTGCGCTGAGGAGAAGAGGAATCCTCAGGGAGAAGTACTCTTGTACCAGCAGAGTCTTCGGAGTCTTCAGACTCAAAGGATTCAAAATACCTCCGATCCTGGTGATCGTGCAAAGCACGGTACCAGTATCGATCGAAGTCGGTATCGGGTTGTGGTCTTTTTCTGTTGTCATATTTCTATGTTTCTATGTTTCTTGAGACAGGAGGTTCGGAGAGGACCCCAGGGGGATTAGGGCCTCCACCGCTAGTTGAAGTAGAAGCGGAAACCAGGGTTGCCTCAGCCATCTTGGGGCTACCAGGATGACCGAGGCTTTGTCTCAGATAACCTTGAACAGAGTTTTGGCCACCAGAGGCGTCAGAGGAAACGCATACAGGAAGCCCACAGACCATGAGATGAGAAAGGCATCTGCAGCCACCCTGTTTGGATGTGGCTGCTTGGAGCAAAACCAGGACAATTGGTGATTGTGTGGGCTCGCAAACAAATCCAGTGTCGGCAGTCCCAAAGTCTAAAAAAGCCATTGGGCCACACTCATGTCCAGCTGCCATTCGTGGGGCTGCAGAATCCTGTATAGCCTTCGGCTAAGTAATTTTCCTGGCCTGGTAGATAAACTGCTCTCAGATGCATGCCATGCCGAATTGCAAAGGAGCACAGGTCCAGGATTTCCTGACACAGCAGGCGGGACCCTGTGCCTCCCTGCTGGTTCACACAGAACATCGCTACTTGGTTGTCTGTTTGTACCAAGACAGGCTGATGAGCCAAAGTTTGCCAGAAGGCTCGTAGAGCCAGGCGAATAAAGTTCCAAGAAATTGATTTGTTGCATGCTCTCGTTTGGAGACCACATGTCAAGTGCAAAGTCCCTGGCAATGGGCTCCCTAGCCCAGCAAGGATGCATTCGTAGTTAGGATCCTCGTGTATTGAGGAGCCTGGAAGGTCACCCCCGCCTCCAAGTGCTTCGGTTGAAGCCACCATTCCAAGGACTGTAGTAGACTTCTAGACACTGTGACACAGTGTCGGAGTCCGCCTGTGGCTTGCGTCCACTGGTCCCTGAGGCACCACTGAGCTGTTCGCATGTGGAGGAGGGCATCTGGTGTCACATGGATTGTGGAGGCCATGTGGCCGAGTATGCACAGGAAGTGTCTTGCTGATATTTTGGACCTGGGAATCACTTGACATGCTAGGGCCCATAAGTCTCTGTTCCCTGTCTACTGGCAGGTAAGCCCTTGCCTGAAGGGTATCTAGGTGGCCCCAATGAACTCTAGTTGTTGAGTGGGCATTAGGGTAGACTTCGGCAATTGATTACAAACCCTACATGCTGAAGCACCTGAATGGTGCGAGATGTGGCCTGTTGGACCTCCATGGCTGACGTGGCTCTGATGAGCCAGTCATTAAGGTAGGGGAAGACAAAGACTCCTTGGATTCTGAGGAAGGCGGCCACCACCGCCAGGCACTTTGTGAATACCGTGGGGACGGAAGCCATGACGAGGGGAAGTACTCTGTACTGATAGTGGCTTCCCCCCACCACAAAGCGTAGATATTGTCTGTGGTCTGGATGAATTAGGATGTGTGTAAACGCATCCTTTAGGTCTAAGGAGCATAGCCAGTCTCCCTGGCGGAGGTAAGGCAGCAATATTCCCAGTGAAAGCATCTTGAACTTCTCCCTCATCAGGAATTTGTTTAAGTTGCGCAGGTCGAGGATGGGTCTGAGGCCTCCTGTCCTTTTTGGTACCAGAAAGTATCTGGAATAGAAGCCCTTGTCCTTTAGGTGGTGGGGCACCAGTTCTACCGCCTGATCCTCGAGAAGACCTGCTAATTCCTTCAGAAGAAGGTCCCGGTGAAGAGGAGACCTGAGAGGCTCTCCTGGAAAGTAAGCAGCACCCTTCCTTGGGAAAAAGGGCTTCTTACCCGAGCCCTTCTTTTTAGAAGGGGCAGAAGTCTTATTTGAGAGCCGTGTCCTGGTCATGTATTCGGTCTCGAGCTCAGCAGCCTTTTCGGTCATGGGTTTGCCGAAGAGGTTCTCTCCCCGGCATGGGACATCGACCAACTTGTCCTGAACCCATTGCTCGAGGTCCAACGACTGTAGCCATGCCTGGCGGCGTGCACCGATGCCTGCCGCAGCTACCCGGGCAGCTGCCTTGAACCCGTCATAGGCAGCTTGAGTCATGAACTTCGAGCACTCATGGACTCCAGTGGACAGGCTCTTGAAACACTGCAAAAGTCCCTCTGAGAGACCAGCCAAGAACCCGTCGATTTCCTTTGCCAGGTCTCGCAGGAACATGCCCATGTACAGCTGGTATGCCTGGATCCGACATGTCAGCATAGAACCCTGGTAACACTTCCTGCCGAGGGCGTCCCAAGTTGCGGGCCTCCCTCCTAGGAGGCACCGAGGAATGCCTCTTCTAGCTTTTGAGCCTTTGCATGGCCGATTCCACAACCATGGAGTTGTGTGGCAGTTGTGTTTTTTGGAACCCAGGACTCTTGCGGACCCAATACATCAAGTCGATCCACCTGCTGATCACTAGTGCCGATGCCGGTGTCTCCCACATGTGGAGCATCAGTTGTTCCAGGATCGGAGGCACTGGTACAGTAAGGGCCTCCCCAAGGGGGAGAGTCATACTGGAGGATCTCGAGCTCTTCGGCTCGAGGATCCTCCTCGGACTCCGCAGGGAACGCCAACGCCTTTGACATGTCCTTGACGAAGTCCAAGAACCTAGTGTCCTCCGGGGGGGCCTTCTCCGAGGCTCGGACACCGGGGAATCGGATGGGATGTCCCTGTGCCGGCAGGTGTCCAGGGACTCATCTTCCTCAGTCTCCCAGCCCGATGCCTCCGAAGAGGAATCAAGTGGCTCCGGCCTAGAGGGCTTTGGCTTCGACCATCCCGACGCTGGTGGGACCAGCGGCGACAACCTCAGTCCCGAACGGGAGGTTGAGGGAGACCTTGGCCGAGGATCGACTCGAGTACGCATGGTCTCAAGGATCAGCTCGGCCTCCGGGGTCGACTTGGATGTCGGTGGCCCGGTGGTCGGGCGGAAGGACCGGTGAGACCAGCTATCAGCACCGCTGCTGAGCCATGAAGGCAGACATACTGTGCTCCAAGGCCACCATTCTGAGACCGATCTCAGAAGGCTCCACAGCCACCGGGTCGGGTCCCGATGCCGTCGGGCCCGACACCAGTTGCTCCCGGAGGAGAGTCCTCAACGAGGACAGTTGTTACCTGCCTCGGCTGCTCCGTATCCCATCGAGGAAGCTTCACTGGACGCTCCATTTCCAAGGATCCGGGCCGGCACTCGGTTCTTCGCGACTGGTCCCAGGAGGAACCAGGCCGTTCAGAGCCATCCAATATGACGCCTTCGAGGATTTTTTCATCCTTCGATGTTCCCGCGAGGGAGACCCCCCTCTCCGAGAAACCTCTATGATGCTCTGGCTCAGAGTGCTCCCGAGACATAGAGGTCCGGGCAAGTGAAGGTATGGACTCAGTAAAAATCCTATCATGCTGCTGCTGGCGGCTTCTCAGGGCATTCGAGGACATTTTCCTACACAGGCTACAGACCTCTGGGTCGTGGTCAGGCCCGAGGCACTGGAGACAGCAGTCATGTGTATCGGTGAGGGACATTAATTTTGTACACCAATCACATTTCTTAAAACCGCTGGCAGTCATCTGGGGAAAAAGAGCCCCTGCAAGGTCAAAGACCCGAGCTGCTAGTGAAAAAGAAAAAGAGCACGAACGCTAGTCATGAAGCACAAAAACCGAAAAAACAAACCGGACTAGATACCGGTGTACCAAGCCGAAGGCGGGAAGGGGAACCGGTGTCGAACTGGAGGAAAAAGATGAAACTTTTAAGTATTTTAAACACTTTTTTCGCGGTGACAACTGGACTACGTCCGAAGGGCTCCGCAGAAAAAAGGAGACTGAGCAAGATGGCACCCTTGGGCGGGAAGGGGACCGTGCATGCGTGATGCAATTCCAAAGGCTTTCTTAGAAAGCTGGAGATTTGCTCCACACGAGGGCTCCATCGGTGCCGACGTCACCCATATGTGAGGACTGACTTCCTGCTTGTTCTTGGAGAAAGGCTATTTTATTTTTCTATTTGGGTTGTTTCAGATCAGAAGCAGCAAAGGCACAAAAAACATATTTTGATATTTTAATGCTTGGAATATGTTGGCATGGTAATGTGCATTTCTTACAGTTCTGTTTTTGCTCAGTACAGAAAAAATGTGACACTTTACTTACCAGCTAATGTCCTTTTCTTGAGTCCTGTTAGACCAGTCCAGATAAGTGGGGTTGTGTTGTCCTATCAACAGATTAGTGGAGAAACAGAACCAATGAAAAGCCCAAGCTTCAACTGCATCACTCCTATGCCTCTATTTGCCTCAGCCATCAGAGGTCTCATCAGTATTCATCTCAAAGCATATAGGAAAACATGGCAAGCCTTACACAACCTCAAATGTGGGCCACAATGTAGAGAACTATATACAGGAAAACAAACAGCAGGCTGTCAGTAGAAGATGAACCTGCAAAACTCAGAATACAAATTATAGCGGACCCAAGGGTACTGCAGAAAGAACAGAGGAAATAGACTTTCAGGAGCGGGCTCTTGGACTGGTCTAGCAGGACTCAAGGAAAGCACATTAACTGGTAAGTAAAATGTCACCTTCGATATTGTCCTGATAGACCAGTCTAGAAGACGACAGCAGCTTGCAAAACTCTCAAACCAAGGCTGTATCTGCCCATGTGTGGACATCCAAGTGGTAATGCTTGACAGAAGTGAAAAGTGATGCCCACGTTGCTGCCCCAATAAATGTTTGCAGGGGCCACCAAGCTCCGTTCTGCGCATCAGTACATTTGAGCTCAGGAAGAATGGGCATACAACCCTCTGGAACCAGTCGCTTCCACAACAGATATGCCAAGGCCATGGCCTCCTTAATCCAGTGCCCCAAAAACAACATAACTACTGTGTCACCCTCACACAGAATAGCAAACAGCACAAAAAGATGGCTGGACTTATGAAAGCAATTCACAACCTCAAAAGTACCAGAGAAGCACCCACCGAACATCCACAAGGTGAAGATCCTTACCTTCCCCCAACACTGCTCCTTGCAGGCAGACCTCCTGGTTCATGTGAAAGGAAGGAGGTACCTTAGGCAAGAAGGAAGGCACAGGCCGAATGGAAAACGCCTCCTTGAAAAAGACAGATAAGAATCTCGCCAAGATAGAGCCTGAAGCTCAGAAATCTACCTTGCGGAACAAATCGCAATCAAGAAGACTGTCTTGAGCGTCAAATCCTTCAAAGCTGCGTGCTTCAACAGCTCAAAGGGCACCACCACCAGGCACTGAGCACCAGACAGAGATCCCAGGAAGGGATCACAGACTGGAGGGGAAGACACAGACACTTAACCCCCTGGAGAAAGTGTGAGGCATCCGGAAACATGTCTAGAGACTTATCAGCCATCGGACCCCAGAAAGAGGCCAAAACTGCTACTACTACTTATTTGCATAGCGCTATAAGGTGTACACAGTGCTGTACAGAGATACATAAGAGATAGTCCCTGTTTATAAGAGCTTATAATCTAGTCAACATAAACGGGGGACTGGAATATATCTAGGGCAGGGGTGGGCAATCAAGGCCCTCATGCACCACAATCCAGCCTGGTTTTCATGATGTCCCTAATGAATATTCATGGCCTATTTCTATACAATGGAAGGCAGTGGATGCAAATAGATCTCATGAATATTCATTAGGGACATCATGAAAACCAGGCTGAATTGTGGTGCATGGGGGCCGAAATTGCCCACCCCTGATCTAGGGGAATGGTAAAGAAACACCAAGGAGGTGAACAGGAGACTAGGGGGATCAGGATCCAAAAGCAGTCTCAAAGAAATGAGATTTTGCCTGGATTTGAACAGGGCCACAGATGGAGTCTGGCACACCAACTCAGGTAGTTTGTTCCAGACAAAAGGAGGAGCAAGAAAGAAAGAAGTCTGGAGTTGGCAGTGGAAAAGGGCACAGATAGAAGGGATCTGCCAGAAGAGTGGAGTTCCCAAGAAGGAGTGTAGGAAGAGATAAGAAAAGAAAGGTAGTGAGGAGCAGCCGAATAAAGGCACTTATAGGTCAGTAGTAGAAGTTTGAACTGGATGCGGAAATGAATAGGAAGCCAATGAAGTGACTTGACAAGAGGGGGCGACATGAGCATATCAACACTGGTGGAAGACTAGTCATGCAGCTGAGTTTTGAACAGATTGAAGTGGGGAGGAACGATTCAGAGTAAGACCAGCGAAGATGAAGTTACAATAGTCTAAATGGGAGCCACTTGAACTTTCAGGGAGCTAAGGGAAAGGTCTTTCTCCAGGCCATCCTGTAGACAGGCCAACAGAGATAGCACCTTGGTGGCCTCTGGAGCCAACCGCTGAGTGTTGCACCATCGCTCCAAGAGGCACCAGATTTGTACGTATGCTAGCTTGGTAGATGTCCTCCGGACTCAGAACAGAGTAGAGACCACAACTGGAGAGTAGTCCTTATGCACTAGCCATCTCCTTCAAAGAGACAAGCCATAAGTGAGAAGGGAATGAGGACTTTCAGGATGATTCCTGGTGCAATAAGCCTCGAGAAGAAGGCAGCTTCAGGAGTTGCTTCAGGTCTCAGAATCTTGCTCCTCGGCCAATCTGGCACCACCAAAACAATCCTGCCAGGGTGGAGGTCCATAACGCCAATTGTCACCAGTGGTCTACCCTGGGTCCTAAGGCATGCAGAGTAGGGCCAAGCTGGTGAATATCCTGGGCTGGGAAGTGGGGCAATGCAGGCGTAGAAGTGCACTGCCTTCTGGGTGACGTAGTCCCACACACTCCCCAAGCACAGAAATAAATGTAATCGAGTGGTTTTAAAGCAAATAATGAGGTTTTATTTCCCCTTCCCGGGGATTGGTAAGCACAAAACTTAAGACAAAATATCCATACTTTCTGGCATAAGGAAATTAACTCAGGAAGAGAAGAAAAATAGCTTCTTTTTCTTCTAGCTTTTCAACACACCATCCTTTAACACAGGATTCACCAAACAGTTCCTTTTAAAGGCACAAAGGTTTTCTTTGCTTTCAATGCTGTGCATATAGCTTTGTATATCCAAGTCAGCGCAGAGACTCTATGTTATCCGCTATGGACAGTGTACAATCCATGGGTTCACCAATTACACTTTCATCTACAGATTCTATTTGCATATTGTGGCGACGTGGCGCCCTCCTAGGCGGCTGCCTAGTGGGGGCGACCGGTCATCACACTTGATTCTATGCTTCAACGTAGTAGCTGAGGCCCTTCTAGTGTAGTTGTGGGCTTATTATTAAAGCAGTCCGAGTGGATGAGGCTGAGACAGGAAAATTTGTTATAATTTTTTTTTATTTTTCTTTGCAGCGTCAAATTGGCAACAGGCCTTGATAAAGGTTCCCAAAACAGCAAACAGAAAGAAGGATAATTTCTCCAACAAAAACTTTCCAAAAGATAGACGCCACTGCTTTAGCAAAGCAGTTTCCTCACTCTTTGCTTTTTAACTTAAAGTCTTCTTCACTTTAAGCAAAACAGTTTAAACTCTGTTACATGCACAGTCCAGCAATCTTCTCAGCTTCTCCCAGCTGCTACAAACCAGCGTGTGATTATGTGCTGCCTCTTAGCTTAGAAACTAACAGCATTTTAACACAGCTCCAGCATTAGTAAAAATGGCTGTTTTAAAGCATGAGGTTTTCCACCTTTTTATCTGCCCTTCTCAATGGCTTTACTTATCACCAGCACTTCTTATGTTTAAATCTTTTTATTAATTTTTAACATATTATAATAGAAAAGCAGCTTACAAGTAGAAATATTGCAAACATATTGAAATATTGTAAACAGCATGCAATTTAAGACAGAATAAACAATAATATTCTAATTAAATCTTTTCTTATGCAGTTTGAGTAACTGACTGAACTAAGCATGGAAAACAGATGACTAATTGAAACATATGAATGTGAAGTGACAAATGGAAACAATGTAGATAACACACCTGTTGCAACACTGTAAGCAGCATAAAGTCTGACACATAGTAAACAGCAGACCACTGTACCCATAGCTCCCAGAGGCAAGAAGTCAACCATCCATAGTCTATCCCACTGTTGGCGAAGGTGCCCTACATTAAACCTAAGTCTATGTATGCAAACCAGAGAACAAGAGTACAGCTGAAAGATTGAAATATGTAACATACCAAATAGAGCTGCCATCACACTTTCAGGCCAAATTCCCCCCTGACGACGTCATCCTTTGAAAAAGATTCCCCCAAAGGAGGAAGAGGAAAATACAAAAGAAGATGAAACAAAAGGGTACTAATCTGGGAGTTGTAAGTCATTAAACGTTAAACGACCCAGAGTGGTTCCAACCTAAGAAGCCTCCAAGATAAGCTACAACTAACACCTACCCCACTTCCTCCCGACCCTGGATCTCCCTCCCCTTTTTACTACCCCTTCCCTCCGCTCCCCTCCCCCCAATGCCAAGGCCATGAGTGATCCTACCCTACCCACGCGCTCCCCAGTCCAGTCCTTCCAAAAAAGGAACAGCGCCGGCGGACCCGGGGTTGGTTCTTCTCCCGAGCCCACCCCTTCTACCACTGATAACTGAGCCGTGGGACTCCGCCGAGGCGGCTATCCTACCAACCCCCCCCCCATCGTGCTACCCCCCCCCCAAAAAAAAACTAAACAAGGGAGGTGCAGCCAGAGTTAGCCACTCCCGCTGACATGAGTGATCAGATCGACCAGTACAGATCCACTGTTCCCTCAGCTGAGCTCCATAGCCACCCTAGGAATTCAAGGTTCCCCCATAATACGTCGGCGCACCCCGGCAGGTAACAGTTGCACGTGAGATCCCCACATCTGCAAAAAGCAAGTCCATCGCCGTCCCACCCCAGCAGCATACATCCGGTCCATAAGCAGAACTTTATGCAGTCGAAGTCTCCAAAGCCCATAGCTGGGCCCCCGCGCATCCAGCCACTGTTGCAACACCGTCATACGCGCAGTCATCAGCACCAGTCTCAGCCATCTCAATCCCACTGCCCCCAGCGTTCCCCCCCATTCATCCTCCCAGACATCCAACACCACATTCCGTGCGCTGAGAGGCTCCAGTTGCGATAAGCATCGTCGAAGATGACCTAACACTCGATCCCAAAAAACCTGAACCTTGGGGCAACTCCAAAACATATGGCCCAGAGTCGCCCGAGCTGCCCCACATCGAGGGCAACAATGACTCCTACCGACCCCCGCCCTCCACGCCCGCACTGGAGCAAAATACAGGCGACGCATGATCCGGTACTGGGTGTCACGATGAATTACTTGGACACTTAGTGTCGGGATTGTTGCCAGCCCTCCCAGAAGCTGCTCTGCTCCGACCCCCTCCCCCAGCTCTTCAGACCATGCCATCGCCAAAGATTCAACCTCCAGAGGCGACACTCCCTCCCAGAGCATTTTGTGAAGCCCGGACACCCGAGCCCCCGCGTCCCCCCCCCCAGCAACGCTAACTCAATCTCCGTGCAAACCTCTCCACGCAGCGTGTCCACAGGTATCGAATAGAGATAGCTCCTTAGCTGGGCATAATGAAATACGTCCCGATCTCCTAAAAGGTATTGACGACGCAGCTCAGAGAAAGGCAGCATCACCCCTTCCGAGGTCATCACATGCTCCAGATTCACCACCCCGAGAGTCTCCCAGCGCTGGAAATGTGATCGCCCCAGGCCCGGTAGGAAATCTGCGTTACCCCTGACAGGGAGATAAGGCGTATAAGACGCTGAGAGCCGACATCCCGCACAAAAGGATCGCCACGCCTGCCAAATGGGCTTAAAAAGAATTTCCCGAATTTCCTCAAGTACAACCCGAAGCGTCTTAGCATGCAACAGATACCGCAAACGGAGAGGTGCCAGTATAGCCTCCCACATCCCCATCGGAGAACAGTCGGTCAAATCCCACAGCCAATCTCGGACATACCGCAATAAACACGCCACATTGTACCGCTTGATATCCGGGAAAGCACAGTTACTTACCTGTAACAGGTGATCTCTGGGAACAGCAGGAATTAGTCCTCACATATGGGTACGTCGGTACCGACGGAGCCCGTGCGGGAAAGCTCCCCAGCTTCTTAGAATAGAAGCTTTTGGGACCTCCCACTGCACATGCGCACTGCCTTCCCGCCTTCCTGAACAGCTCTCCTCAGTTTCGAGTTTATAGCTGAGTCAACAGAGAGAGGACAGGAAGATAGATAGATAAAAGATACAACTCCTAGGGGAGGTGGGTGGGTTGTGAGGACTAATTCCTGCTGTTCCCAGAGATCACCTGTTACAGGTAAGTAACTGTGCTATCTCCAGGAACAAGCAGGAATAAGTCCTCACATATGGGGACTCCCTAGCTTAGATGCATGGGATCCCCTGTAAAGGTTCGCCATCTTCGTATGGATCTCAGGCATCCATTCTGGGAAGGTGGGCAGGAGTTGTTTAGGAATGGAACAGGTGCTTGAGGACAGCCTGGCCAAACAAGGCATCCCGGCGGGAGTCCTTGTCCAAACAGTAATGGGCTGTGAAGGTATGAACCGAGGCCCAGGTAGCGGCTCGACAGATCTGATCTATGGAGACAGAGTGCAGATGAGCCATAGAAGTTGCCATGGCCCTCACATTGTGAGCAGTGACATGGCCTTCCAGAGAAATGTTTTTGCTCTGGTAAGCAAAAGAAATACACTGAGCAATCCAATTGGAAAGTGTACGCTTGGAGACTGGAAGTCCCAAATGGGAAGGATCAAAGGCCACAAAAAGTTGAGAAGACTTTCGATGTGGCTGAGTCCTATTAAGGTAAAAAGCGAGAGCTCTTTTACAATCCAGAGTATGAAGGTTCCTCTCTGCATTGGATGCATGAGGAGCTGGAAAAAAGACAGGTAGATATACCTCTTGATTAAGATGAAAAGGCGAGACCACTTTAGGCATAAAGTGGGGATTCGTCCTAAGGACCACCTTATCATGATGAAATCTTGTGTAAGGTGGATTAGCCACTAAAGCCTGCAGCTCACTGATGCGGCGAGCCGAAGTGACTGCAATGAGGAAGATGACCTTCCAGGAAAGAAATTTCAAGGAGGTGGAAAACATTGGCTCAAAAGGTGGCTTCATAAGTTGACCGAGCACTAGATTCAAATCCCATGCGACCGGGGGTGGTCTGATGGGAGGTTTAGTGAGAGTCAGGCCTCTCATGAATCTTGCAACAAGAGGATGAGAGGAGATAGGTTGTCCATTTATATGTTTCAAGGATGCTGCAATAGCGCTTAAATGGACTCTTACCGAATTCGTCTTGAGGCCTGCATTGGATAGATGCAGGAGATAATCAAGAAGAGAATTCAAAGGAAGTGCCAGAGGGTCAAGACCCTGCTGAGCACACCAAATGGAAAAACGTTTCCATTTGAAAGCATAGGAACGCCTGGTAGAGGGTTTCCTAGAGGCAGAAAGGATATCTTTCACTGGTTGGGAAAGATGAAAGTCTTGAAGGCTTAAGCCTTCAGTAACCAAGCACTGAGGTGAAGGGATTTGGGGTTTGGGTGCCACAAAGTCCCCTCCTCCTGAGACAGGAGGTCTGGCGCAGCTCCCAGATCCAAGTAGGATCCCTGGGAGAGCTGTAGAAGTAGAGGGAACCACACTTGGCGTGGCCAGCGTGGAGCTATGAGGATCATAGTTCCATGATCCCTCTGGAGTTTGAACAGAGTCTTGGGAATCAAAGGAATGGGTGGAAAGGCATATAGGAATGCCTGATTCCAATTCAGGAGAAAGGCGTCCGTAGCCTGAGCTCCCTGACACGGAGTTCTGGAACAGAACCGGGGAAGTTTGGCATTCCACGGACTTGCAAAGAGGTCTATGTCCGGGGTCCCCCATTCCTGAAAGATTCGGTTTATTTGGTCCAAATGTAGGGACCATTCGTGTGGCAGCAGAACTCGACTGAGCCTGTCTGCCCGAGAGTTTTGAACTCCTGGGAGATACACTGCTAGCAGGTGAATCTGATGCTCTCTGGCGAAGGCCCATAGTCTTAGAGCTTCGTTGCAAAGCGACAGAGAGCCCGTCCCTCCTTGTTTGTTTATGTAAAACATGGCCACCTGATTGTCCGTCTGAACTAGGACAGTGAGGTTGGCTAGGAGGGAGTGGAAGACCTTGAGGGCAAGGTAAATTGCTCGCAGTTCCAGAAGATTGATATGAAGGGTGGTCTCCTGTAGAGACCAAGTGCCCTGAGTGGAGAGAGTTTGCAGATGGGCTCCCCACCCTGTTTGGGAGGCATCTGTTGTGAGGGTTGCTTGGGGTAGCAATGGTTGAAATGGAGCCCCCAACAACAGATTCTTGGTGGAAGTCCACCAGTGGAGGGACCAAAACAGACGATCGGAGGTTTGTATTTGGTCTGAGAGCGCTCCTGACGCCTGAGTCCACTGAGTGGCCAGGGTCCATTGAGCTGCTCTCATATGAAGACGAGCATAGGGCACCACATGCACTGTGGAGGCCATATGACCCAGTAGGCGTAGCATTTCCCTGGCTGTCAAGTGAGTGCTGGACTGAGCTTGGGAGGCCAAACTCAGGAGGCGCTGGCCTCGAACCTGTGGAAGGTAGGCCCTTGCAGTGATGGTGTCCAACTGGGCCCCTATGAATTCTAGAGATTGAGTAGGGATGAGTTGGGACTTGGGAAGGTTTACTACCAGTCCCAGATACTGCAAAAGGCTCCTTGTGTGGTCCAGGGAAATCTGGGCCTGTGACTGAGTTGGAGCTCGGATGAGCCAGTCGTCCAGATATGGGAAGACAAAGATTCCCATGCCTCTTAGAAATGCGGCTACGACTGCCATGCATTTTGTGAATACTCTTGGAGCAGAGGCTAGACCGAAGGGGAGTACTCTGTATTGGAAATGTTTTCCCTGAAACAGAAAGCGAAGATACTTTCTGTGGGATGGATGGATGAGTATATGTGTATACGCATCCTGTAGGTCTAGAGAACAAAGCCAGTCCTGACCCTGGAGGTAAGGAAGGAGAATGCCGAGAGACAGCATTTTGAATTTCTCCTTGAAGAGAAATTTGTTCAATTCTCTCAGATCTAGGATTGGTCTGAATCCCCCTGTCTTCTTTGGAATGAGAAAATAAGGGGAGTAGAAACCGGACCCTTGTTGAGGAAGAGGAACCTCTTCTATGGCCCCTTGGGCAAGAAGAGAGGAAACCTCTTGACCCAACAGGGTTAGGAGAGATGGGGGAGAATTGAATGGTCTCACCATATGATGGGGAGGAAGGCTGGAGAAATGAAGTTTGTAACCCTCTCGAATGATAGAGAGGGTCCATTGTTCTGTTGTGATTTGTTCCCATCTGGGAGCAAAGTGAACCAACCTTCCGGGTATGGTGAGAGGTTCTGGTTGTGTTAGAACCAGAAGTGGCAAGTTCCCTAGGAGCAAGTCAAAACCCCTGAGGGGTTGGAGCCTGCTGAGCTACAGTAGCTGCTGCAGGCTTAGCTCGTGCTTGTTTGGATTGCTGACGCTTAGCAGTATAGCGAGGTTGAGAAGACTGCTGGCCAGTATTTGAAGCAACTCTGGCCTTCTTATAGTAAGGCCTTTTAAAAGACTTTTTCTTAGTAGGAATTGAAGTGGACTTTGAAAGTCTTTCCAAGGTGGCATTTTCAGCATCCATCTGGGTGGCTTTGATTTGCCACTCTTCCCCAAATAAGTTCTCACCTGTACAGGGCAGATTACGTAAGCCATCTAGAACCCAAGGTTCCAGATCAGAGGCCTGGAGCCAAGCAAGACGTCGGGCTGCAATAGCAATGCCAGAAGCCCTACTGGCTCCCTCAAAGGAATCATATGCTGCCCTATTAGAGAACTTAGAAACCTCTAAGAGTTGTTTCACTAGGGAAAGGAAACCCTGCTTTTTATCCTCAGGGATAAAGGGGGCAAAATGCCGCACCTTTTTGGCAAGTTCCTCCAGGAACATGCCCATATAGAGACTGTAGGAATTAATCCTGGCTATAAGCATACTAGCCTGGAAAATTTTCCTACCAAAAGAGTCCAAAGTCTTACATTCCCGTCCTGGAGGGGTGGAAGAGTGCCTTTTGGTACTCTTAATCTTCTTCATTGCAGACTTCACCACAATAGAGTGGTGGGGCAATTGAGTCTTTTGGAAACCAGGAGAAGGAGGGACCCTATACATGGTGTCCAACCTACGGGAATAAGGAGACAAAGTCAAAGGATTTTCCCAGAAATCCATCAGTTGTTCTTGAAGGATTTCATGGATAGGCAGGGTAACTGCCTCCTTAGGGGCCTTTGAGTATCCCAAAATATCCAGTTTTTTGGATCTGGGTTCCTTTTCAGAGGATGTGGTAATAGAAAGGGCTGTAGCCATATCTAAAACAAAGTCCTGGAAGGACAAATCCTCTGGAGGGGACATTCTCCTTTTAGGAGAAGAGGGCTCCTCAGGTAAGTTGAGTGAAAACTCAGCAGAATCATCAGAGGAGTGAAAATCCTCAGAGGAATCGGTGCTTTCCTCTAACGCACGATACGCGTACCGATCGGTATCGATATCGGGCGTATCGGGTATGGAACCGGTATGGAGCGAAAGCCCATACGGTACCGACTTGCGTTTAGAGGTGGACGGCCTCGATACCGGCATGGCGGACGATACCGGTATCGGGCCCGGAACCGCTGAAAGCGGAACCGATGGCGTTGCAGCTTTAATGAAAGCCATGACGGCCTGCTGCATGGACTGTACAGTATCGCCCATGGACGCCATAGCTGCCTGGATGTCGGTACCGGAGTGACCCGGTACCCCAGAGCAGGCTAACAGGTGATCTGTCGAGGCCGTAGCATCGATATCAACCTGAGACCCCTGAATTGGCGTTTTTGGAAGTTGGACTTCCCGCCGGGGTTGTTTGGCTGGGGCAGGGTCCTCAAGTTCTAAGCTAAGAGCCTCTCGATGCTTTGAAGGAGATTTGCTCTTTGAGGACTTGCCCACAGAAGGTTTGGTTACCTGAGATCCATCCGGAGAAGAAGACCTGGATGACTGTGATGCTGTATTCTCTGAAGCAAACAGCACATGGAATTTGTTGGCCCGGTTCTGCAGCCCACGTTTAGACATGTGGGAGCAAGATGGGCAGTCCGGTATGGAATGGTCAGGCCCCAAACATTTCAGACACCAGTCATGGGTGTCTGTGACTGAAATAACAGCATTACATTTGGTACACTTCTTAAATCCAGGGGCTGGCTTCTCCATGAGGAGAAAATTGAGTAGGCCGAGAGGCCTCTCTGAAGTGACCAAAAAGCTAAAAAATAAGAAAAAAGAATTATAATTTTTTAAAGAAAGAAAGAAAAGACCGGCGATACCGGTATCGGTATGGGGAAGGCAGGTACGCGGTCTAAAGAAACAAATAAAATAACAATTTCTTCAGCGGTGACAGGAACACGACCTGCTGGCTCCGCGGAAAAAGAGAAACTGAGGAGAGCTGTTCAGGAAGGCGGGAAGGCAGTGCGCATGTGCAGTGGGAGGTCCCAAAAGCTTCTATTCTAAGAAGCTGGGGAGCTTTCCCGCACGGGCTCCGTCGGTACCGACGTACCCATATGTGAGGACTTATTCCTGCTTGTTCCTGGAGATACCCATACCTCCCAGGCCCCAAGGCTGCCGCAATATCCCCAAACGCACCCGAGGCTTTCTCCCCCGCCAGAGGAGCCTATTAAACAGGCGCTCCAGCTGCCGAAGGTCTGCGCGCCTTAAGAGCAACGGCAGAGTCTGAAGCGGGTAGAGTATTTTAGGAAAGATCGCCATCTTGCTGAGAGCTACGCGGCCCCCCAGAGACAACGGTAAGTCCCGCCACCTATCCACACATGCCGAAACCTCCCTCAATATCTTAGACACATTAAGGTGATAAAGATCCCCCAGCCGCGCCGGCAGGTAGATCCCCAGATATTTAAAATGCCCCCTTGCCCACTTCAAAGGAAAGGGACCCTGCCACCCCTGATGTCCTTCGGGAGCTATGAACATCGCTTCCGACTTGTCGAGATTAAGACGAAGTCCGGAGGGGTCCCCGTATTCTTTAATGAGCAGCAATAAATGAGGCAGACCTGCCACAGGATCCCCCAGATGTACTAACAAGTCGTCCGCAAATGCAGCAAGACGAAACTCCTCCCTCCCCATCCGAATCCCCCGAAATTGGGAAGAGGCCCGAATAAGTGACAAGAGTGGCTCCAGTGATAATACAAATAAAAGGGGCGATAACGGGCATCCCTGCCGGGTGCCCTTCTGAATGTCGAAATCAGCCGACATAGTCCCATTGACCATGACCGCCCCACTTGGATGAGCGTAGAGCAAGTGGATCACATCGACGAAGAACCCTGAAAACCCAACTTTGAAACACACATCAAACCCACATAAGATCAACTTGGAACCCTGGTACACAGGAACTCTAATAAAATCAAAAAGGGAGCTCCGTAAAATAGAGAGAAAATGGAGACAAACCAAATCCTCCGATCTCAAAACTAAATACATGGCCCATCTCGCAAAATACAAAGACGACGTGAACAATGCAAAAAAATTATATCACACCAACATCCTAAACAAGGCAATCAATCGCCCACGAGAGTTATTTGAACTAGTCAAATCACTAACCAAAACTGACCAAAATGCCAACCTCAACAAATCCATCAAGGTCCAAACACTGGCAAACCACTACGCGTCCAAACTGACGGCCCCTGGTCCTCCACCCCCCCCACCAACACCACAAATCAGAAGTGAGAACAACACAACGCAAAACCAGTTATGGGAGCACTTCCACAAAATAGGAACCCAGCAAATCACAGCCATTGTCACAAGCCTGAAAAGCACCACCTCCCCACTAGATCCCTGTCCTGCATCCTGGATCAAGGCAGTGAAACAAGACATAGCACCTCACATAGCACACATAGTTAACCTATCCCTACAACAAGGAATCATGCCCTCAGAACTAAAGAAATCAGTCATTAGACCAATCCTAAAAAACACTACACTCAACGGAGAAGACCCAGCCTCCTACCGTCCCATATCAAGTATCTCATTCCTGGCAAAGATCATAGAAAAAACGGTCCTTCTACAACTCCAAGACCATCTGACTGACAGTGCTCCTCTTGATGACCAGCAATATGGCTTCAGGCAACATCATGGAGTTGAAACCCTGTTACTAGTTCTACTTAACAACCTCCTAAAGGGCCTTGAAAACAAAAAGAAAATGTACATTCTTGTATTCATTGACATCTCAGCTGCCTTTGATACAGTTAATCATGGGACCCTCATAAATAGGATAAAATCAATAGGAATAACAGGAACCCCACTAAAATGGTTCTCATCCTACATCTCAAATCGAACACAACAGGTTCAATTCAACGGAGAAAAAGCAGAATCTTTCTCACAAACACAGGGAATCCCCCAAGGCTCTGCTCTCTCAGCACTTCTGTTTAACATATATATGCAGCCACTATGCAAAATTTTCTCACGGCACGAAATTAATTACCACATCTATGCCGATGATATCATGCTATACACACAACTAGACACTAAAAACCCAGACTACAACCCACTGGAGACATGTATCGGAGAGATGCAAGACTGGTTACAACAAAGTAGCATGTCAATTAATCACAAAAAAACCGAAGTAATGTATATCTCCAAAGAACCGAATTTTGACCCTCCCACATCAATAACACTATGTAACAACACTTACCAAACAAAAAAAGAAATAAAGTATCTAGGAGTCACATTTGACTGTGACCTAAAGATGGAAAAACACCTCCGAAAGACCAACAGAGCAGTTTTCCACAAGCTTAGAGTGCTCCAACCCATTCGGAATATTATTGATCCCCAAGACTTCAGAACAGTGGCCCAAGCACTCATCATGCCACATTTTGACTACTGCAACGCCATCCTACAAGGTTTACCTAAAAAAACCCTAAACATATTACAAATGGCACAAAATGTAGCTGCCAGGGTCATAATGAAGAAAAATCTAAGTGACCACATCACACCAGTGCTAATTCAATTACACTGGCTACCCATAACAGCTCGCACAAAATACAAAATACTAACAACCACCTTCAAACTCATCCACAACTTAGCACCTTCCTTCCTCAACAACTTAGTAAGATTGCAACCTCCTACCCGAAACAGAAGAACCCACAATTCCAACATCCTTCACACTCCAACAGATACAAGATCTGCCAAAACTAACACCAGCCACAGGGCTTTCTCATATGTGGCGCCAACACTGTGGAACCAACTCCCACCAGAACTACGAGCTAGCAATGACCTTCTAGACTTCAGAAAGAAACTCAAAACGCACATTTTCCAATCACATTTCAACCTGAACTAAACCCACAGATGGAGCAGCCCCTGACCACTGTGTCCAAGAAGATTATCCTGTATATATGTATTTATGTATATCTGTAAATGAACTCCCCCATAGCTAAGAAGTGTTAACTCTGTATGATGTGCTTTTCTGACAATCTGTATGTAAGCAAAATTTGTACCTGCCTTGATTCGACAGTCCAAGAAGATTATCCTGTATATATGTATTTATGTATATATGTAAATGAACTCCCCCATAGCTAAGAAGTGTTAACTCTGTATGATGTGCTTTTCTGACAATCTGTATGTAAACAAAATTTGTACCTGCCTTGATTCGGCAGTTTCACAATAGTAATCCTACCCGCTTCTGATCGCTGGAAGGAGCGGGCTACAAATGCTTGCTAAATAAATAAATAAATAAACCTGGTACATAAAACCCCAGTTGACCCGATCAAAAGCCTTCTCGGCTTCAAAGCTAATCAGTAACGAGGGGTCTCCGGTCAGTTGCCCTGCTCCAAGCGACAGCAAGATCTGCTGCAGACTGTACGCTACCTGACGGCCACGTACAAACCCTACCTGGTCCCTATGGATCAAAAATGGTAAGTAGTTGGCTAACCGATCCGCCATTATTTTTGCAAGAAGTTTAATATCTACATTAAGCAAAGAGATGGGGCGGTAGGAGCTCGGCAGAAGTGGGTCCCTCCCGGGCTTGGGTAAAATAGTAATCAAAGCTTTGTTGGCTTCAAACGGGAAACTACCTCGCTGTACCAGATCCTCGAAGTACCCCACCAGGGGGGACACCACCGCATCCCCCAGGGCTTTATAAAACTCGCTACGGTACCCATCGACCCCCGGAGCCTTCCCATTCTTCAATTTCCTTATGGCAGTTTGAACCTCCTGGCCAGTGAGGGGTTGGTTAAGGGACTCCAGATGCTCTGCCTCAAGCCGTGGTAACCGGCAGCGGTCGAGAAAGAGACGCCCCGCTAGTTCTTTATCGCCATCGCTGGCATAGAGGCCCTGAAAAAAGTCAGCAAATACCTTTTCTATTGCCGCAGAATCACGTGTAAGAGCACCATCTGCCTGCCGAATGGCCCCGATCAGTCGGGACCCCCCAGCCGGTCTCAACAGCGAGGACATTAACTTGCCAGCTTTATTCCCAAACCGATAGAGCCTATATCTATAATACAGCAACGACTTCTGGGCCCGCCGATGAAGTAACATCTCCAGTTCAGCTTGCACCTCTCGAAGCCTACGCAGATTGGCCGCTGTTTTGGAACCAGCCACCACCCGGCGCGCTTTACCTAAGTCCCGTTCCAGCTGAAGAATCTGCTGATTCAACCTCTTGCGCCGCTGGCACTGATAGCTAATTATGTCCCCACGGAGCACTGCCTTCCCAGCCTCCCAGAAAAGGGCCAGAGAGATACCCGGCGCCGCGTTCAAAGTCTCATATTCCTTCCATCTCTGCCTCAGGAATGCTTCAAAGGAAACATCTCCACATAACTCCAAAGGGTATCGCCACAGACTACCCCCTGGGGGGCCACTCCCTCTCAACTCCAAGACCATCAGCGCGTGATCAGATATAACAAGTGACCCAATGTCCGCCCTTGAGACCCAGCTGAATAACGACTCCGTGACTAAGAAATAATCTATTCGAGACCAAGTCTCATGCGCTCGGGACAAGTGTGTGTAATCCCGGTCTCCAGGATGCAACACCCGCCAGATGTCTAGCAAACCGTATGCTTCACTTAACCCCCACAGTCGTTGTCGCGCCCGTCGACTCCCACTACCCACCGGCCCTGATCTATCGAGGCCGACATCCAAAACTTCGTTGAAGTCACCACCTAAGATGACCTGATACCCACCAGCATCGGCTAACAGTTGAGAAATATTCTGGAAAAAGCGAGCCTCGTAAACATTCGGCCCATAAGCCGAGCACAGCACCACTTTCCACCCAGCGAGTCTCCCCCAGACCCCAACATACCTGCCCTCAACGTCCGAAACAACCTTTTCTTCGACCCAACTAACAGACTTAGCCACAAGGATGGCCACTCCGCGCTTCTTCCCCACCGCGGGGGCTCCATATACATGGGCAATACGACCGGTATCCAGCTTCATATGTTCCGCATCCGACTGATGAGTCTCCTGCAACATAATCACATCCGCCCGTTGACGTTTTAAATGCTGCAAGATTTTATAACGCTTCACCGGGGAGCCCAGCCCGCATACATTCCAAGAGACTATTCGCAGACTCCTATCCACCGCAAATGGTGAAACCAAGGCACCACAAAATAAGATTCCAAGTCGTACAAGAGCGGCAGCCCCCCCAGCCAAGGGCCCCCCTCCATAGCCTCCAAACCTGGACATTCCAACAGAATCGAACACCCAGCTCTCTCAAAACATTGCCACTCACACTATCAACCACACATCCATCCCCCACAACACGGCTAATTTCCTGTACCCCTCCCACCCCATCCTCCCTTAAACTATCAGCCCCCCCCTCCCTGCCATCCCCCTCCCCCCCCCACCCTCCCATCCACCCCCCCCCACTCTCCTCATCCACAAACTCACAGCCAGCCCTCCCTGGCCCCACCATGCCTTCCTGAGCATGCAGCCCCCCCCTGCTCCCCCCCTCATAGTATCTCTCCCATCCCTTCCCCCCACTCATCAAACGTAATTTGAAGAAGGATCCGAAGGATTGCAAAGAGAGCAGTGGAGGGGAATTAAGGTCCCCCCCTGCCCCACCAACTCCGACCGGTCCTAACAGATTACCGCCCCAATGTCCCCCCTATCCTTGGCCTCTCTCCCTGTATATCCCCATTGTTCGATGGCTCCACCCAGAGTCCCCCCACCCTGCATAAGGAGGCGGTTAAATAGGTACAAGACATCATCCATCCCCTACCAAGGGTTAGTAAGAACCCCCCACGGCCAAAGAAGGGGAAAAAGGTATTCCAGGGGAAGTCCATGGACACCGAGGTGAAGCCACAAACCGGGTCCTGCCGTCACCCCTCCCTCCCTCCACTGTTCACAGACGCCTATTCGCTGCCCAGGAGCCCAAGCCCAGCTAACTAAGCCTCGGATCCGAAAAATAGCAAACAGACTACCGAGCTCCCTACACCCCCCCTAAAACAATCCGTGGGATGGGTCCCCCCCCACACACAGAAGCGTGGTAAGAGTTAATCAAGTCCCCCTCTCCCTGCAGCGGGCACCTCCCCCATACCTTCAAGAACCCCCAAGGTTAAATGGGGAAGAGAAAAGACAAGAAGGTAGGGACCCCCCCCCCCCCCGAAATCCAGCCCGATTACCAACGTCAGGCAGATATCCACCTTAGTAAGGGACCCTGATGTCAGGCTGGACAGAGTTACTCCCTCCTGCTGCCCACCTTACCATAACATACTAAATATACAATAACATCCCAGGGGGCACAGGAAAATACAGAGAGATACCCAGTAAGGGACCTGAAATTCTGAGAAATGAGAAACTGAGAGATTCGGAGCATAAAGAAATTCAAATGGGAATAAGTTGGAGAATTGAGAACACAAATTCAAGAGAGTTTGTGAGACGAGAAATGTCATATCTAAGAGAATGTGAGAAATGAGAGCAGCAATTGAGTAAAATATGGGAACTGAACAACGGAGAATTTGGGAACTGAGAAAAAATATGGGAACTGAACAACGGAGAATTTGGGAACTGAGAAAAAATATGGGAACTGAGAAAAAATGAGGAGAACCCAGGGAATCCAGGGATCCGCCCCCCCAAGAGTCCGGCCGCAGGGAGCCGTCAGTCAACCGCTCTCTGCCCGCCAAATAGGCCCAATGCAATTGGAACATTCGTGGCTCTGCAAAGGGGGGCTAATCAATTGCTGCAGAATCTAAGCATAAACCCAACAGAGAATTACCAGGAACAGGCACCCCCAATATATGATATGCAATGCGAAAACACAAATATAACTGTCATCAACATGCAGTAAACTAGGCATTAAGCAATTTTCACAATTACAGTGTTCAGTAACGAGTTAAAGGTCCCCCTTCAATCGGAACGCAGCCGGGACCTCTTGGCCGCCAAGCAAGCCGCCTCAGCAGAAAATAAACTGGAGAGAACCCAGTCCAGCGGCTAGTAGTTCCAAAAAAACCCGAACCCCGGCCCAGCACTCCCCACCCCGAGGGGGGCAAAACCGGAGAGCCTAGGCCGCCCGTGTCCCAGCATGACCACGGGACCCATGGCTACCCCGCACAGCAAACTACTTCACCGAGAGTCTCTCCTCAACCAAGTCCATTGCAGTAATCTCTCGCCTCTTCAGGGGAAGAGAACACTCGATTTCCCCCATCACTGAACACACGTAGAGTCGCTGGGTACGCCAGAGTGAAGCGGATGCCCCGCTCGATTAGCTTCTTGCACGTGTCCTGAAAGGCCTTGCGCTGCAGGGATACCCCGGCCGAATAGTCCTGGAAAATAAGGACTTTACACGCGGTGGCTCCAGAACGTTTCAGCTGCCGCGAAGCCCGCAGCACTCCATCCTTCTGGGCGGCGTTTAGAAATCGGGCGATTACTGCCCTGGGTCGTTGCTCTCCGGACCGATAGGGCCCCAGCCTGTGCGCCCTCTCCACCACCACGTCCCCCACATCTGCAGACAGTGGTAGGTGAGCCGGCAGCCACTGCTCCAAGTGCCGCCGCAGATCTTTTTCGGGCACGGATTCTTCAATACCAATAAACCGCAGGTTGTTCCTCCTGCTGCGGTTTTCGAGGTCCTCCAGCTTATCTTGGTGTTTGCGAAGGGCTGCCTCTAGGCTCTCAATCCGGGCCACGTCTCGTGCTCGGAGGTCCTCCAAGGATCCTATGCGGTTTTCTGCTTGTTCAACCCGCCGAGTGAAATCAGAGACAGCTTGAGCAACCTCTTGCATCTGTGTGGACAGTCCCCCGAGCCGATCCTCCAGGGCCACCACAACCGCTTTGGACACTTCAGCTACTAGCGACGAGGCCTCCAACGGTCCCGGGGTCGCCTGCACGCCGTCAGCCATTTTTGTCTCTCCACCGCGTGCTCGGTCTCGGCGGGAGTTTCTCGTGGCCATACAATCTTATCCCCAGGGGTGGAGATCTGGGAGAGGACCAGCAAGTGCACACTCGTTTTCCCCCACTTTGCAACGATACAGGTGCAGATAGTGGTAAATAATGTCGGCGGGGGGAAGAGCAGGCTCCGGAGCCGAGAAACACGCGTCCTCTCAGCTCACCATGCCACCGGAAGTCTCCAGCACCAGAACTTCTTATATTTTCACACAGCCTTCAATAAAACTTCTAAGCATTGCTTGTACAAAAATCACATTCCATAGATTCATCAGAGGACACTGGATTATCTTGATAAAACCCAATTTCCATCTCCTCCTCTGTGCTGTAAGGCTCAGGGCTGGGGACACGTTCTGGTACGTTTAGCTGCACTTTCTTTAAAAGTTTAAAAAGCTTTTCCCACTTGAGATTCCTTCTCCCCTTTGGCACTGGGTCAGAACCTCTTGCCCTTCTTCCCCTTACTGAATCAATTACAGGAAATGTTTGGTTTACCTGGCTTACAGAAACCCTTCCTTTACAAGGCTTTCTGTAATGTTTGGTTATTGGCTCAGAGCTTGAGCTGCTGTCCTCAGAGTCAGAAATGTAGTTCTGGAACTCTCCCCAGCTCCTTTCTTTCCTCTGGCCCTGCCACTTGCCTTGGCAGTTATGGCTGGTCCCTTTAGAATCACCAGGTCTCCCAGCCCTGCAGTGCTGTCTCCTCTCCTGGCTTCTCTGGACTCCTTGAATTCCTTCAATTCTCTGCTTTCCTCTGCCTCTCTCCGTCTCTCCCTCACTTGCTAAGTGACGCAGTTTAAATGCCTTGTAGCCTGCTTCCTTCTCTGGCCCCACCCTCTCTCTCCCTGCAGCTGCTCTGGAGACTGGGTGTGGCTTCAGGCTAGCTCTGCAAGTGTGTGTTTTAGTTTCACTTTCTCTCTGGGACCTATGCTTAGGTGAGCCCATCCCCCACTTATGGAAAAAAACCTCTTTTTTCTCTCTTTCACAGGGCTGTGCTGCACCAGCATCACCACAATATCTTCCAGCCCTTCCCCCACTGGGTACGTAGGAACACAATCACACAGAGCTTTAAAACAGGTATCATTATTACTGAGAGAGTCCCGGAGAGCCTGGCAATCCCAGAGAAAACTTGTATCTCTAGTTTTCTCCTTATCCCTTCTAAAGGGCTTACCTTCAGGCTTCTGCCTAATGGGTTTTCTTAGCAGTGCTCCTTCAGCATTATCAAAGTCCATAGGCCTGTACCTCTCTCTCACCGGAGTTTCTGGGCACTCCCAAACTGACCTTTTGGATGGCTTCTCTCTCCAATGGCCCTCAGTATAAGGCTTTAACCGAAAGTTGCTTCCCTGTGGTCTTTGGGCTTGGCCTCTCTGTAACTCCCTAGCTGGAGCATTCTCTGCTCTGTCCTCATGGCTGCTTGAGTCAGATTCAGCTTCTCTGCTCTCAGACCTGCTGATGGCTCTGCTCCTCTTCACCCTCTCTCTCGTTCCTTCTCTTACGTCTGTTCCTGTTCTTGTTCCCGGGCTTGTTCTCGAGCCTCCGCTTGTTCCTGTTCTCTCTCTTGTCCCCCTTCTCCCTGTTCCTGATTCAAATGACTGCTTTTTATCTTCCTTTCCCTTAGGGCTTAGCTTCGCCCCTCCCACACCCAGGTGTCTACTATTGAGCTCAGAGCACGGGGATAATTTGTAGCTTGGGCAGGGCTGCTGCACTCGTGACTGAGTTTGTTTACATCTCCCCTGGCAACCTGTAGCCATGTGTTTTGCTTGCCTGTCAGAATCTGACGTAACCTCCTCAGTTTCATCTAGCTCCATATCAAGGGACGGGTCTTCCCCATTACACAATTCACACGATCAACCAGGGACACAGAGGAAACACGTACAGCAGATACTGACTTGGCCAAGGTTGGGTCAGGGCGATAGCACCCTCAGACGCCATCTCTGTGTGGCGACAAGAGCCAACCTGATGGCCCACGCCTCAAGGCAGCTGATGGATCACATCGCTTCCCTGCGGTTCCAAAGGTCCTGTACCGTATGGTCATGGCAACAGGCTCCCCAGTCAGAGAGACTGGTATCTGTCAGTGGCATGCCCTTTCTCAGATGACAGGGATGCTGCCACCACCGCAGGCTGAACTTCACCTTGAACGGGAGCCTGCACCCAAACTCCTGAGAATTCTGGGACCACCGAGTTAACAAGAACAACTGTAGCGGTCGCATGTGAGCATGCGCCCACGGCACCATTTTTATGATCTCTGCCATTAATCAGAACAGCTGAAGATAATCCCAGACTCTGGAAGCCTGCTGCTCACAAAACAGCGCCAGGCAATCAGATGTTGTTGTTTTTTTTTACTTTCTCTTCTGGCAGGAAACTCTGCTTGCTCAAGTGTTGAAATGTGCTCTCAGAAACTCCAGGGACTGGAAAGGCCACAGTTGGCTCTTTCCCTGAATAAACATCCAGCCGAGGCTCTTTAAGACGACCACCAGTTGGGACGCCACTCAAGATGCTTCTGAAAGGGAAGAAGCCCAGATGAGCCAGTCGTCCAGGTAAGGATGGAAAAAGAGCCCTTGGCACCGCAGTCTCCACCACCATGATCTTGGATAACATCTTTGGGGTGGTAGATAGCCGACAGGGAGGGTGGCTAAGCATCGGCCAGATCCAGAAAAGTCAAGAACCTCCTTTGGCGCACTGCTTGAATCACAGCATGCAAGGTTTCTATCCAGAAGTGCAGGATGCACATGCAAGTACTCGTTGACCCCCCTTGAGCTCCAGAATGGGCCAGAAGAAACAGTCTTTTCTTTTATTTTTTTGGGCATCACGAAATAGATGAAGTATCCGCCCTTGTCCCTCTCATCCGGTAGGAAGGGCATTACTGCCTTTAGGTACTTATCCAAGGTGGTCCACACAGCAGCACATTTGATCGCAGACCCACAAGGGGAGATGACAAAGGCATCTCAAATCGGCTCTTTGCACTCCAGGGCATAACCAAAATTGAATAGTGTCTAGCAATGAGTGATCTTTGGTAATCTGGGGCCATTCCTGAAAGAAAAGGCGAAGCCTGCCTCCAACTGGAGGAACCAGGGAATGGGCTGCCAAACCTTTATTGCACAGTCAAGGAGAATCCTCCTCTGGTAGGGACAGAGTCCCTGGGCCCATGTGCTCCACGAAAGAACTGAGAACGAGAGTCCCGAAATACCCAGGAATTTGGCCAATATACCCTCAGTGGATGGGCGGAGGCAGATGAGAAGGGGGCATAACCCCTCTTCACAGGCCCCTTAGACCTGTCATTCGGTAGGCAGTAAGATTTTGTCTTGCCCAGGTCCTTCACCAGCTTCTCCAAATAGGCTCCACAGAAGCTTCCCCTAGAAAGCCAGTTTGGCCAACCAGGCTGTTGAAGATGTGCTTGCTGCCCAGTGACAGCTCCAAATCCAATGCCAAGACAGTCATCAGGGTACCATCCCTGGCCCCCAAATGTACCAGGTCATACATGACATCATAAAGGAAGGCTGTAACAGACTCCAAAAGAGGGGTAAATACCATCCAGCAGAAGAGACTGAATCCACTGGAGCAGGGCTTGAGACATCAGGCTGGTACACACCGCCAGCTGCAAAATAGCCACCGCCATGGCAAACTGGCTCCTAAACAAAGAATCCATCTTACGATCCAGAAAATCCTTTAAGGCTGATCCGCCTTCCACAGGAATGATGGACTGTCTGGTAACCACCATAACCTGCGTATCCACCTTAGGAATGTCAATCCACTCAACACACTCCTCTGGAGCTCTTCTTGTACACCCTTAACCCTTTAGGCAGGGAGTCAGGAGAGTCCCAACTCCAACCATATCATATCCTTGATCACATTTGGGAACAGGAAAGCAACATTGGATTTCCACACCCCTTGAAAGAGCGGGTGTACCTTCAGCTCCTGCTTCATGCCGGAAGCATCCGTCAAGTTCAAGGCGGATGAGACCGTAGAAATCAAGGCGGCCAGCTTCTGATGGTGAGAGTACTTCTACATCCATGATAGAACCCAGTACAGAGCCCTCTGAATCAAAGTCATAGTCAAAATCTGAGACAGTTCCCAGCTGTTCCCCATCTCGAGGGGTAACCTCACACCAGGGGCGCTTAGCCAAAGGCAATTGAACAGGGCTTCCACTCTCCACCTGCCCCGCACGAGACTGAATCCAGGGGCACCCAGAGGCTGAAGGGTCTGAATTTCCACGCCAGAAAGACCTGCTGCATTTTTTCAAGGAGAAAGTGGTCTTGTGCCCAGCTCCTTCCTTTCTGCCTAAAGTAGTATCACAAGTTCATGTGAATCAAACAGTCATGCTGCCGTCGTTTCCAGAGCTCGGGGATTCGGAGGAGGACAGACAGTTGCATTGTTTAGATCTGCACAGAATTCTACGAAAATATATTCAAAGGACAGAAGACTTGCATAAGTCAGATAGGCTGTTTGTGTTGTTCAGAGGTCCTCGGGCAGGAGAGGCAGATTCCAAGGCAATGATTGCCCGCTGGGTGAAGCGGGCAATTGCCGAAGCATGTAATCAGGCAATTGCCAAAACGTGTGAGCGGATGGGTCAGGCTCTGCCGAATGGGCTTAAAGCTCATTCGACTCAGTCTCGGGTGACGTCCTGGGCGGAGGCAGGCTTGATTCCATTGGTGGACGTCTGCCAGGTGGCAGCCTGGCCTCACTGCACACGTTCACGAAACATTATCGGTTAGATGTCCAAGCGAGAGAAGATGCTAGCTTTGGTTCAGGGGTCCTTAGGTCTGGTCTCACAGGTCCCGCCTGGGTTTAGTTGCTGCTTTGGTATGTCCCAAGCATATATGGTTCCCTGGACTGGCCTGGAGGGACGATGAGGAAGGAGAAATTAGGCCTTACCTGCTAATTGTCTTTCCTGGAGTCCCTCCAGGCCAGTCCAGGCCCCTCCCTTCCGGAGACCAGACCTAGCAAGGTGAGCCGCACCTAAAGTAGTACAGCATACCATAGCGGCGGGAGCCTGGCAAAGGGAGTCAGGTGACCTGGTTAGAGGGATTCCCAGATGTTTGTAGGCTCACTGCAACTATTCAAAAAAAAACAAAAAAAAAAAACTAGCGAGCAGTAGAGAAGATATGAGGCAGAAGCAAGGGTCACTGGTGTGTTGGCCTGTAATGTGTACATAGTAGGTGTTGGAAATTTAATTGCAGTGGTTTTCGGCTGCTTGGTTATTACAAGACTGGAGGTAGGGGCTCGAGGGGGAACTTTTCTACTGGGCTATCAGAAAACCTGTCATGCTCAGTTCTCAGCTGCTGGAGAATGGCGACTACCCAAGCATATATGGTTCCCTGAACTGGCCTGGAGGGACGATGAGGAATACTCCAATTCCTGCGTGGCATCGAGGCTGCTCTTGGAGTAACTGATCACCAGTCCCAAACACTCCAGTCACTGGGTCACCAGGGTTGTGACCTACCTGGACTTCTCCAGCGAATCCAACCAGATAAGCTAGTCATGCACCGGGTGCCCTGCTGACGGAGGAAGGCTTCCACCATCACTTTCAAAAAAGTGAAGGGAGCCATGGCCAGGTGTAAAGGGCAGAACCCTTAACTGAAAGTGCTGACCCAAGATGCAAAAGTGGAGGAATCACCAGTGCTGGATCCTGATGGGAATATGAAAGTAGGCCTTGGTCAGGTCCAGGGAGGCAAGGAACTCCCCTTGACACACATATGCAGTGACTGAATGGACAGTCTCCATTCGAAAGTAAGGAACTCTGAGCTTCACATTGACTGCCTTTAGATCAAGAATGGGCCTAAAGGGTCCACCTTTCTTGGGCATCACAAAGTAGATCAAATAGCAAAAGGTATAGGTACTATAGACTGCAGAAGACAACGTAGCATGTCTGACCATCTTCCTTTTGCATGGGCCACAGGGGGGACTCCATGAAGGCATCTCCAAGTGACTCTACAAACTCCAACTCATAGCCCTGACCTAGAATGTCCAGCACTCACTGGTTCAAAGTAATCTGGGTCCATTCTGAAAGAAAATGCCAGAGCTGTCCTCCCACCGGCGGTCCCTCAGAAGGGTCCACTGGATCTCATTGTGAAGATCTGCCAGCTCCTGATGCAGCAGAGGACATATCCCGTGGACGCTGGTTTCCTCGAAAGGGCTGGCATCTTTTTGGACCATGATTCATAAGGTGAGGTTCCTGTGTGTGTACGTGTGTATTTAGTGTGGAGCTGGAGATGGGGTGCTTGTGTATGCGAGTGTGTGATATGGTGTGCTTGCGTGGGGAATGCACCTTTAAGGAAACAGGCACTGTGCCTTCTGCACACATGCATTCATCCCTTTAACCTTTCACTCTTCTTTCTCAAGCTTCAACCCCGCCCCACTCTCTACTATTACTGCTACTACTTCTACTTATCATTTGTATAGCACTATAAGACATGCGCAGCGCTGTACAGAGTCATGTGAAGAAGCAGTCCCTCCTCATAAGAGTTTATGATCTAGTTAAAACAGACAACACAACTAGGAACTTCTCTGTTCCCCTTCTGGACTCTTTCCCCTTTCCCTCTCTCCCTTGTACTCCCACCCCCCTGCCCTGAATTCGCCCTTCCTCTCTTTTTTTTTTATTATTGTTTTTCTTTTTTTCCAGCCCTTTAAGATTCTATATTTCACTACCCCTCTACCCTCCTAACTTTTTTTTTTTTTTTTTTTTTTTTTTTTTTAAACTGCAGACCCCGACCAGATCTCTTTTTCTGCCCACAGGAGAGGAGATCCCTACAGACAGCCTATTTCCCCTCTGATCTCCTGTGGGCAGAAAAGAAGGGGAAAAGCTGCCATCATAGCCCAGAAGCAAGCTGTCTACCCGTGGGGATCCCATCTCCCGTGGACCTAAAGTTTGCATTTGTGCACAATGGTAGCTATCACATTCTCTTCTGCCCAAGGGGGATGGGATTCCCATGGGCAGCAAGGGCCAGTTCTAATCTTCATGCTGCTTCACAGGTATTCCAAGCCCCAGGTCCAATGTTTTAGTCGCATGATGACCTGGTGCCTGGGGTTTGTCGAGCCCTAGCTTAAGGTTTGCCCAGGATGCCAACATCTTGAACCAACTCTAGGGCCGGCCCTACTCTCACTGTTTCTTTCTGCCTATTTGAGTACCACCTAAAAACAAATACAGATAAAATCTAATTTCTTCAAACTAAGCCATGTTGCATCTATGCAAAAGCTTCACTAGAATATAAAGAAAAACTAAAAGCATAACTAGTTAGTTATAGAAAGTAATAAATAAGAAAAACAATTCTAGCAACAAAAACGTGGGCACACCAAGAAGAAATTAGACCCTACCTGTTAATTGTCTTTCCTTGAGTTCTCTCCAGGCCAGTCCAGGAACCTGAGGATAGTCGACCTCCTCCAGCAGCTGAGGACTGAATTTTTTTCAAAGTCTTGCTGACAGCCTATCTAGCTCCCCGCTGGTGTCACAGACTCAGACTACTACTGTCAAAGCAGTCTAGGCAGCAAATCCTGCCTACGAATCAAACAGTACTATACTCGTAATAACAAAAACAAACCTGAACTAACTCCATTGAAGTAACCGCTACTGCCTTCATTCTAGAATTATTTATTCTTGGTTTTCTTTCTTTCTTTCTTTTCCCGGAAACCACCACAACTCCTATTCCATTAGGGAACCCCACAATCACTGCCGCTGCGAACAACACCTCAAACTCCAGTTCTCCAACTCTTAATCCACCCGCAACAACGATTACACTGACTATGAGCTCCTGACTGAACTGCCACAACCTAGTTGTCCTTTAATAACCCGCAAATGAATCGGGAGGGCCCTGGACTGGCATGGAGAGAACTCAAGGAAAGACAATTAGCGGGTAAGGTCTAATTTCTTCTTCTTCTTCGTCTCTCCAGGCCAGTCCAGGAACCTGAGGGAAGTACCAAAGCAGTACTTAATTACGGGAGGGTCCCGCTAGACCTGCCATTACGGCCAAGGCTCCTACATTTGCGTCTTCCCTTGCCTGAACATCCAGCCTATAATGTTTCGCAAAAATGTGGAGAGATGACCACGTAGCCGCTCTACAAATATCCACCGGCAGAACCAACGCCAACTCGGCCCACGACGCCACTTGACCCTGAGGAGAATAAGCATGGAGCCCCTCGGGAGCCAATTCTCCACTCGCCTGATACGCAGCTGCAATAGCCTGTTTAACCCATCGGGCGACGGAGGCCTTAGAGGCCGCCTCTCCTTTTCGCGGCCCACCAAACAGCACGAACAACCTATCTGTTCTCCGAAACGACTCTGTCCTCCTGAGGTACCGACGAAGCACCCTGCCAACATCCAACTTTTGCAGCTAACGATCCATACCAACACTCTCCCGGTTCTGAAAAGTCGGAAGAGAAAGCGTAGTTACTCACCTGTAACAGGTGTTCTCCAGGAGCAGCAGGAATCAGTCCTCACTTATGGGTGACGTCGGCGCCGACAGAGCCCTCGCGGAGCAATTTTCCCCAGCTTTCAAAGAAAGCCTTTGGGAATTGCAGCGCGCATGCGCGGTCCTCTTCCCGCCCAAGGGTGCCATCTTAGCCAGTCAGATGACATAGCTAAAAAAGACAGCATAAAAATTTGCAAAAAATCTTAAGCAGATGATTGCAACTCCAAGGGGAGGAGGGAGGGTTGTGAGGACTGATTCCTGCTGCTCCTGGAGAACACCTGTTACAGGTGAGTAACTACGCTTTCTCCAGGACCAAGCAGGAATTCAGTCCTCACTTATGGGACTCCCAAGCTTAAGGCTACCGGAGACCCTAAGCACAAAAATGAGCTCCCTCTAGCTCAGCAGCACAGAAGGAAAGAATCTTCGCTGAAGTATTACCCACCGGTAGCCCACATCCGGGATGGAGGGTAGCAGTTGCTCAGACCTCAAAGAGATTACGGAGGACTGCCTGTCCGAAAGCACTGTCCCTGCGGGACTCCCTCTCGAGACAGTAATGGACCGCAAAAGTCTGGCTCGAAGACCAAGTAGCGGCCCGGCAGATGTCCGCCAGCGGAACAGAGCGGAGGTAAGCCACTGACGTGGCCTTTGCCCGAACGCAATGAGCCGTGACTCGACCGTCCAAGGAGAGTCCGGATGCCCCATAAGCCCAAGAGATACAGTCCGCAACCCAGATGGACAGAGTACGCTTGGAGACCGGGAGCCCCAATTTATTGGGGTCAAAAGACACAAAAAGCTGAGCAGCTTTACGGTGCTCCCGCGTACGGTCAAGGTAGAAGTTCAATGCCCTTCTACAGTCCAGGGTATGGAGGACCGTTTCAGCTCGGCTGGAGTGTGGTCTGGGAAAGAAGGTTGGAAGTACCACCTCCTGATTGATATGAAAAGGGGAGACCACTTTTGGAAGAAATTTTGGGTGAGTCCGTAGGACTACCCTATTTTTGTAGAACCGAGTGTAAGGGGGATCAGACACGAGGGCCTGCAATTCACTTACGCGTCTAGCGGAAGTGAGGGCTATCAAGAACAATGTTTTCCAAGAAAGAAAACGGAGAGAACAGGTAGCCATAGGTTCAAAAGGCGGACAGGTGATCCGCTGTAAAACCACATTCAGGTCCCAGTCAGGCGCTGGCGGGCGCAGAGGTGGTTTAAGTAGAAGGAGACCTTGGAGAAACCTCGCTACGAGAGGGTCGCTGGAAAGAGGTCTGCCGTCCACCGGCACATGATGTGCTGAAAGAGCACTGAGGTGAACTTTGACGGAGTTGGACTTAAGTCCCAGATTAGAGAGGTATAGCAAGTACTGCAAGATCACCGACACCGGGCAGGAGAAGGGATCCTGAGACTGTTGGGTACACCAAACGGAGAAACGACGCCATTTAAGGGCGTAGCATTTGCGGGTAGAAGGTCGTCGCGAAGCTAAGACGACCTCCTCCACCTCTGTCGGCAGGAGAAGGGGAGCAAGGACTAACCTCTCAGCAGCCAGGCCATTAGGTTGAGAGACCTGAGGTTGGGGTGTAGCAGAGACCCCTGATCCTGAGTGAGGAGATCCGGTTGTAACCCCAGAGGGAATGGATCCTCTACCGCTAATTGCAGCAGGAGTGGAAACCACGGCTGTCTGGGCCACCGAGGGGCCACCAGGATCATGAAGGCTTTGTCTCGGAGAACCTTGAAAAGAGTCCGGGAGACTAGCGGGATGGGAGGGAAAGCGTACAGAAGGCTCCCCGACCATGAGAGTAGGAAAGCGTCCGCCGCAACTCGAAGGGGGTGTGGCTGACGAGAGCAGAAGCGAGGAAGTTGCCGGTTGTGAGGACTGGCAAAGAGATCCATCGTGGGGAGGCCCCACTTTAGAAAGAGCTTCTGAACTACCAAGGTATCCAGGCGCCACTCGTGCGGCTGGAGGATCCTGCTGAGTTTGTCCGCCAGGCAATTTTCTTGGCCTGGGAGATAAACTGCCTTGAGAAGAATGCCGTGACTGACGGCCCAAGAGCAGAGCTTCCTTGCTTCCCGACAGAGAAGGAATGAGCCCGTGCCCCCCTGCTTGTTCACGTAGAATATGGCAACTTGATTGTCCGTCTGGACAAGGACGGACTGGCGAGAGGTCAGGTGGGAGAAGGCCTTGAGAGCCAAGCGGATCGCTCTGAGCTCCAGGAAGTTGATCTGCTGAGCAGACTCCCACGCGTTCCAGAGACCTTGAGTACATGCCCCTTGGCAATGTGCTCCCCAGCCCAGGAGGGATGCATCTGTCGTTAGCACCCGGGCCGGCTGAGGTGGCTGAAAAGGCATGCCGAGCACTAGGTTCGGCCGATGAAGCCACCACTGAAGAGACGAGGCCAGCGGCTCGGAGACGCGCACTAGGTCCGCTAGGCCGCCTGTGGCCTGTTGCCACTGCTTGCGGAGACACCATTGAGCAGGCCGCATATTCAGGCGGGCATTGGGGGTCACATGGACGGTGGAAGCCATATGGCCGAGTAGTCTCAGGAAGCGCCTGGCGGAGACCAGGGGCTGGCTGCGAAAACGGTCGGCTAGGTCCATGAGCCATTGAGCCCTGTCGAGCGGTAGGAACGCTCGTGCCTGAGGAGTGTGCAGCCTTGCGCCGATGAACTCGAGATCCTGTGAGGGGAGCAAAGTGGACTTTGCGAAGTTTATAACAAAGCCCAAGTGCTGCAGAAGAGTCACCGTGCGGCGTGTGGCGTTGGTGACCTCCGGAGCGGACGCTGCTCTGATGAGCCAGTCGTCGAGGTACGGAAAGACATAGAGGCCGTGAAGCCGGAGATGGGCCGCCACCACCGCGAGGCATTTTGTGAAGACCCGCGGTGCGGAGGACAGGCCAAAGGGCAGTACTCTGTACTGGTAATGATTTCCTGCCACCACAAACCTTAGGTATTGGCGGTGGCTTGGGTGTATGAGGATGTGCGTGTAGGCATCCTTTAGATCCAAGGAGCATAGCCAATCTCCCTACTGGAGGTAGGGCAGAAGGATTCCAAGGGTAAGCATCTTGAACTTCTCCCGCACAAGGAACTTGTTGAGGTTGCGCAAGTCCAGGATGGGTCTGAGGCCTCCTGTCCGCTTTGGTACTAGAAAGTACCTGGAATAAAAGCCTTGACCTCTCAGGTGGTGGGGCACCGGTTCCACCGCCTGCTCCTGCAGAAGACCCGCTAACTCCTGAAGGAGTAGTTCCCTGTGCAGAGGGGGTCGTGGAGGTTCTCCCGGAAAGTAGGAGGGAGGGATCTGGTGGAAGTGGAGAAGATATCCTTCTCTCACGACCTGAAGCACCCAGGCATCTGAGGTGATGCTGGACCACCTGTGGGCAAAGTGAACCAGCCGGCCTCCTGTGCTTGGAGGAACCAGCGGGGGGGGAGAGGCTATGCTTAAGGAGTCAAAAACCCCCACCCTGCTGAGCAGGGGCTGGTGGTGCAGGCTTGGGGGCTTGCTGCCTACGGGACCCGTTACCCCGTCCCTTGGCCTGCTGGCCCTGTTGGGGAGCTGCAGGGGCCTGATAATGGGGGTATTGTTTGTAGGCAGCCGCCTTCCTCGGGTAAAAGGACTTCTTTCCCGAGCCCTTCTTTTTCTGGGAAGGGGCGGAGGTCTTCCTAGAAAGCCTAGTCCTGGTGAGAGTCTCCGTCTCAATTTGTGCAGCCTTTTCAGCCATGGGCTTGCCAAAGAGGTTTTCGCCTCGGCAGGGGACATCGACCAACTTGTCCTGCACCCAGGGCTCAAGGTCAGACGACTGAAGCCAAGCCTGTCGGCGGGCACCGATGCCGGCTGCGGCCACTCGAGCCGATGCTTCAAAGCCATCATAGACTGCTCGGGATATGAATTTTGAGCATTCCCGAATGCCAGTGGACAAGGCCAGGAACCTCCGCAAGGGTTCCTCGGACAAACCAGCGGAGAATCCGGCTAGCTCTTTAGCCAGGTCTCGGAGATACATGCCCATGTATAGCTGGTAGGTCTGGACACGACACGCAAGCATAGAGCCCTGGAAACACTTCTTACCAAGGCCATCCAGGTTACGGGCCTCCCTGCCAGGAGGCACCGAGGAGTGCATCTTCTGGCTCTTAAGACGATGCATGGCCGATTCCACTACCATGGAATGGTGTGGTAGCTGTACTTTTTGGAAGCCAGGGCTCTTGCGGACTCGATAGATAGAATCGACCCGCTTGCTCAGGACCGGCGAGGTGGCCGGACTCTCCCACATGCGGAAGAGTAGTCGTTCCAGCATTGGAGGAACCGGTACAGTAAAGTGTTCCCTGGCGGGAGAGTCATACTGGAGGGCGTCGAGCTCTTCGGCTCGAGGCTCCTCCTCGGGGTCCGCAGGGAAGGCCAAAGCCTTGGCCATATCCCTGACGAAGTCCGAGAACCGGGCATCCTCCGGGGGGGACTGCTTCCGAGGTTCGGACTCAGGTGAGTCCGAGGGGACACACCGAGTCCGGAAAGAATCAGGCGACTCTTCCTCTTCAGACTCCCAGACCGACTCAGACGAGGACTCGGTGGGGTCGGCCCGGGCAGGGCGCGGCGCCTGCCGCCCCGACGCCGAGGGAGTCGGCGTCGGCGACCTCGGTCCCGAACGGGAGGCCGAGGGTGACCTCGACCGAGGATCGACTCGAGTACGCATCGACTCGAGGATCGGCTCGGTCTCCGGGGTCGACTTAGATGTCGACGTCCCGGCGGTCGGGGCAGCGGCGCCAGCGAAGCCAGCGAGCAGTGCCCGCTGCTGGTCCATGAAGGCAGACAGTCTGCTCTCCAAGGCCGTCAACCTGAGTCCGAGCTCAGGTGACCCAGCAGCCCCCGACTCGGGCCCCGACGGCGTCGGGCCCGACGTCGGCTGTCGCGGAGGCGAGTCCAGGAGGACCACAGGACTTACCCGAGCAGGCAGCTCCGACTCCAGGCGAGGTCGCTTCGTGAGGTGCTCCTTCTCCAAGGATCCGGGACGGCTATCGGGGCTATGCGACCTGGCCCTCGCGGAGCCAGGAGCGTCCACCGACGCCGCCCTCGCGGGTTTCACCTTACGTCGATGGTCCCCAGAGGGAGAACCCCTGTCGGAGGAACTCCGGCGACGGTCCGAGCTGGAACCCTTGGACGCAGAGGCCTCCGACGAGGTCCGGGTACGGCTGGGGTCAGCGAAGATCCTATCCCGCTGATGCCGCCGACTTCTCAACGCTTTGGAGGACAGTTTGCCGCAGGGCCCACAGATCATTTCTTCATGATCCGGGCCCAGGCAGCGGAGGCAAAAGTCGTGTGTGTCAGTTAGTGACATATTTCGGTCACACTGACCACACCGCTTGAAACCACTGGCAGCCATCGGGGGAAAAAGGGCCCCGGCGAGGTCAAAGGACCGGGCTGCCAGGGAAAAACCGAAAACGAAAACTGACTAAGTCAGAAAAACCGAAAAAGAAGAAGAGGACTCGTGACCGGCGTCGCGAGTCCGGGCGGGAAAAAGACCGGCGTCGAACCGAAGGAAAAAAAGAGTAAATTATGAAGAAAAATCAACTTTTTCGCGGGGACACGACGGGTACGTCTGTAGGGCTCCGCGGAAAAAAGAAGACTGGCTAAGATGGCACCCTTGGGCGGGAAGAGGACCGCGCATGCGCGCTGCAATTCCCAAAGGCTTTCTTTGAAAGCTGGGGAAAATTGCTCCGCGAGGGCTCCGTCGGCGCCGACGTCACCCATAAGTGAGGACGGACTTCCTGCTTGGTCCTGGAGAAATTGGTTGATTCACATGAAAAACCGACAATACTTTGGGGCAGAAAGGAAGGTACCGGCCTTACCACCACCTTCTCCGCTGAAAACTGAAGATATGGCTCTCTGTATGAGAGTGCCTGTAGATCCGAGATCCTTCTGGCCGAGCACAAGGCCACCAAGAAAGTAGTTTTCCAAGAAAGCTCCCTCAGAGCCCCCGCCCCTGTGGGCTCAAAGGGAGGCCGAACCAACGCTTCAAGCACCAAATTCAAATCCCATGCCGGAACCACCAGTCTCACTGGAGGCCGGACATTCTTTACGGCCCTGATGAATCTCAGAACATCAGAATGCAAAGAAAAGCTGCTTCCCTCCACCTTGCCCCTAAAAGAGCCGCTAAGTTACTTCCGCCAACCAGCACCCCTGCACCACCTGGGACTAACAATGTGCCCCCTAGCCAGAGAGACTGGCATCCGTGGTGACCAGAACTCAATCTGGCTGCTCCAAGGGCACTCCCGCCTTCAAGTGCCGGGGATCCAACCACCACTGCAGACCGACACTGACTGACTCCGGGCATCGCAACCTCTGACTCAGAACATGAATCTGTGGCGATCACCTGGAAAGAAGCGCCTGCTGAAGACGATGCATATGAGCCCTGGCTCACGACACCAGGTCCAATGCTGCCGCCATGGAGCCCAGCAGCTGTAAGTATTTCCATGCCGTCGGAGCCTTCATGCATAAAAACACTGACACCTGCCTTAAAATTTTCTACACCCTGTCTTCCGGTAGAAAAACCGCCCCGACAGCCGTATAGAAGAGAGCCCCGAGATACACGAGATGCTGGACCGGAAGCAACTGGCTCTTGGCCTGATTTATCACCCAACCCAGTTGCTCCCAGAAGTCCACTACACGAGCTGTTGCCCTGACAGATTCCGCCACCGATCCTGCTCGAATCAGCCAGTTGTCCAGATAGGGATGGACTTGAATGCCTTCCTTTCGCAACGCCGCCTCCACCACTACCATCACTTTTGTGAACATGCACGGCGTTGTAGCCAGACCAAAGGGTAACGCTCGGAACTGAAAATGCCCCTTGGGCACTGCAAAACGCAAAAACATCTGATGCTCTGGTCTGATGGGAACGTGCAGATACGCTTCTGTCAAATCTATGGATGAAAGTACTTCGCCCGGTCTCACTGACCAAATCACTGATCGCAGAATTTCCATTCGGAAATGCGGTACTCTCAAACAGCGGTTCAAATGCTTGAGATCTAAATCGGTCGAAAAGCCCTTCTTTTTTGGGAACCACAAAATAAATTGAGTAACGACCTAAGCCGTACTGGTCTCGGGGCATGGGAACCATTGCTTGAAGCCGCAGTAAGCGGTGAAGCATCCCGCACACCACCTTTTCCTTTGCCTGGGAACCTCAAGGAAACACCATGAAGACTTCTGTTAGTGGCTGAGTGAACTCCAGCGCATAACTGTCGTGGATGATCTCCAGCACCCACCAGTCCGCTGTTATTGTGGCCCAGATGGAGTGGAACCCCTGCAGACGTCCTTCTACTGGGACCTCAGCCTGGACCAACCTGCCTTCATTGTGGCTTCTTTGAGGATCCCTGCTGGGGACTAAAATACCCCCATCCAAATCCCCTAGCTCCCTGAAAGGACTGCCCCCTGGTCACAAAGCAACCTCTCTGATAAGGAGCAAACTGAGACCCTCGAAACCTGCGAAACTCTCTCCCTTGACCTCTCTGTAGCGCCGTCAGTCTCGGACCTTTCAGACGGTCTTCCGGGAGCCAACCCCCCTTGGAGTCACCCAAATCTTTAACGATCTTCTCTAACGCCTCCCCAAAGAGCAACTTGCCTTTATAAGAAAGCTTCCTAAGGCGCGCTTTAGAAGAGGCGTCCGCCGCCCAATTCCTTAGCCAGAGAAATCTCCTAGCAGTGATCACCAATGTCCTGAACTTTGCCGAGATGCATACGAGATCATAAAAGGCATCAGCAAGATATGCCGCCGCCAACTCTAATTTTGCCCGTTCTGGCGAAGAACCTTCCTCCCCCTCCGAGGAAGTCTCCCTTTAGAGCCAATGAATAGAGGCCCTTGACACGCACGCCCCGCAGATGGATGCCTGCAGGGAAAGCACACGCGCATCAAAAGCCTGCTTAAGAAGTGACTCTAACTTTCTATCCTGAAAATCCTTAAGGGCCGCTCCGCCCTCTACCGGAATTGTAGTCTTTTTCGTCACTGCTGATACCAAGGCATCCACCTTTGGTGCCCGAAGGAGCTCCCGCTTTCTTGCGGTACCAGGTACAGGTGGCCCAACACACGCCCACCCCTCAGGGTAGCCTCTGGGCATTCCTATTCTGATTCTACCATCTGCTTAATTACACTGTGCACCGGAAAACACCACTGCTCTGCTTTAAATCCTTGGAGTAGAGGATCCTCGAGCGGTTCTTCCAGAACTGCCGGTATGGCAATATTTAAGGCTGTCAGCGATTGTGCAATAAGCGCCCCCAGCTCTTCTTTGCAAAAAACCCTGAATACGTTAAGGTCATCGCCAGTTCCAATCTCACCTTTTTCCAGATTTCCTACCCAGGGATTCAGTCCCGGGTCCAAGAGGATTTCTCCTTCCTCCGTCCCCTGAGGACCTGAGGCCTGCTGCTCAATGTTATCTGCTCCTGCCTCAATTAACCAGCCTCTTCTAGAAGACACCTCGCCTGGGTCCATGAGACTGCTATCGTCTTTTGACCTATCCTTAATCTGGGCAGCAGAAGACTTGTCTTTCACCTGCTCCATCTTTAAACAATAAGACTTATGCAACGACAGAATACAGTCTGCCAAAAACAAGGCTTCTAAACCCCACTGTACCTCTGGCAAAGGAGTTGGAGTCAAAACTACCTCCGGAGAAGCCTTTTTGGACTTTGCCTTCTTTTTAATCGTTTTGCTCTGAAGCGTGGAAGAATCAGCCGTTACAAATAAAATGGCTGACGTTCCCACTTTTTCTGAGGTGCTCTGATGCTTGGCTACCAATTCCAACGAGGCTGATTTCTCCTCCATGGCTACCCCGAACAAGCGCTCCACACTGCTACGACAACGAAAGCAAAACCGGCGAAGCCCTGGGCCCAATAACCCCCGGCGACCTCCGCACTGCACGCTCGCTGCCGAGCACGGCAGCATGCGCGTGTCCTAAGACCGCTCTCAAGACGCACTAACACCGCCCACCTTTCACCGATTCGAGGCCTGTCCATCCACAAAGACACCCCCCCCCCAATCGGCAACAGCTGCAAACGTACCTGCAAAACTTTGTTAGCGGATCCAGCAAACTGTCTTACCTCTGCTGCTAGCAAGAGACTAAGTTCGGCGATCGGAAGCAGCGGGCTGGATCCTGGGGCTTCCAGTTCTTCTCTGCCCTGCTCTGTCATGGAATTGCTCAACGAGACAGGCTCTGCCTCTGCTGCCCTCCTACTCCACGAACCGGCAGCTGAGCTCGTTCTCCCGTGTTTTTTTGTTTTTTGTTGTTTTTTTTAACTTAATCGAGTTTCCCTTTTGGATTTAAGTACCCTGTTAGGGTCCCCAGGAAACTCTTTCCCAAAAAATGTCCTTGCTTTTCCTCCTCCACTGGGAGCCTGTCAGCAAGACATCCTATTCAGCTGCTGAGGACTGAAGACTGAGTCTGAGACACCAGAGGGCGCTAGATAGGCTGTCAGCAAGACTTTGAAAAAAATTCAGTCCTCAGCTGCTGGAGGAGGTTGACTACCCTCAGGTTCCTGGACTGGCCCGGAGAGACGAAGAGGACAGCACAGTTACTTACCTGTAAAGCACAGTTACTTACCTGTAACAGGTGATCTCTGGGAACAGCAGGAATAAGTCTTCACATATGGGTACATCGTTACCGACGGAGCCTGCGCGGGAACGCTACCCAGCTTCCCAAAAAGGAAAGCTTTTGGGAGCATCCCACAGCGCCTGCGCGCTGCCTTCCCGCCTTTCCTACCCAGCTCTCCACAGTTCGAGTTTAAAGCTGAGACAATAGAGAGAGAGAGGAAAGGAAAGATAGAAAAAGAGATACAACTCCTAGGGGAGGTGGGAGGGTTGTGAAGACTTATTCCTGCTGTTCCCAGAGATCACCTGTTACAGGTAAGTAACTGTGCTATCTCCAGGAACAAGCAGGAATGAGTCTTCACATATGGGGACTCCCTAGCTAGAGATGCCTGGGAGATCCCCAAGGATATGAGACCCTGGGAAGGGGTCTACTTCCTCCTATGGATCTCAGGCATCCATTCCGGGAAGGAGGGCAGGAGTTGATTAAGAATGGAACAGGTGTTTGAGGACAGCCTGACCAAACAAGGCATCCCGGCAGGAGTCCTTGTCCAAGCAGTAATGGGCTGTGAAGGTATGAACCGAGGCCCACGTGGCTGCTCAACAGATCTGGTCGATGGACACAGAATTTAGATGAGCAATAGAGGTAGCCATGGCCCTCACATTATGAGCTGTGACATGGCTCTCCAGAGAAAGGTTCTTACTCTGGTAGGCGAAAGAAATACACTGAGCAATCCAATTGGACAGTGTCCTCTTAGAGACTGGAAGTCCCAAATGAGAGGGATCAAAAGCAACAAAGAGTTGAGAAGACTTTCTATGTTGCTGTGTCCTTTGTAAGTAAAAGGCAAGAGCTCTCTTACAATCCAGAGTATGAAGATTCCTCTCTGCACTTGATGCATGAGGACCTGGAAAAAAGACAGGTAAATACACTTCTTGATTAAGATGAAACGGTGAGACCACTTTAGGCATTAAGTGTGGATTGGTCCTAAGGACTACCTTATCATGATGGAACCTTGTATAAGGTGGATTAGCCACTAAAGCCTGCAGTTCACTGATGCGGCGAGCTGAGGTGACTGCAATGAGGAAAATAACCTTCCAGGAAGGAAATTTCAAGGAGGTGGTGGCTAAGGGTTCAAAAGGTGGCTTCATAAGCTGACCAAGAACCAGATTTAAGTCCCATGCCACCGGAGGAGGTCTAATGGGAGGTTTAGTTAAAGTTAGGCCTCTCATGAATCTTGCAATAAGAGGATGAGAGGAAACAGGCTGTCCATTGATAGGCTTAAGGGATGCTGCAATAGCTCAAATGGACCCTTACTGAATTCGTCTTAAGGCCTGCATTGGAGAGATGCAGGAGATATTCCAATAGAGAATTCAAAGGTAGTGCTAGAGGGTCAAGACCCTTCTCAGTACACCAAATGGAAAACCTTTTTCCATTTAAAAGCATAGGAACGTCTAGTAGAAGGTTTTCTGGAAGCATGGAGGATATCCTTCACTTGCTGAGAAAGATTCCAACCTTGAAGGTCTAGGCCTTCAGTAACCAAGCTCTGAGGTGACTTGGGGTTTGGGTGCCACAAAGTCCCCTCCTCCTGGGACAGAAGGTCTGGAGCAGCTCCCAAGTCCAGGGAGGGGGCTTGAGAGAGATGCAGAAGTAGAGGGTACCACACTTGGCGTGGCCAGCGTGGAGCTATGAGGATCATAGATCCTTGATCCCTCTTGGAGCTTGAACAGATTCTTGGGAATCAAGGGAATGGGTGGAAAGGCATACAGGAAGCCTTGACCCCAGTGAAGGAGGAAGGCATCCTTGGCCTGAACGCCCTGACACGGAATTCTGGAACAGAACCGGGGAAGTTTGGCATTCCACGGACTTGCAAAGAGATCTATGTCCGGGGTTCCCCATTCTTGGAAGATTCTGAGTACCTGGTCCATGTGCAGGGACCATTCGTGTGGAAGCAGAACTCGACTGAGTCTGTCTGCCCAAGAGTTTTGGATTCCTGGGAGGTATACGGCCAGGAGATGGATTTGATGCTCTCTGGCGAAGGCCCACAATCTTAAAGCTTCGTTGCAAAGCGACAGAGAGCCAGTTCCTCCTTGCTTGTTTATGTAAAACATGGCTACTTTATTGTCCGTATGAATGAGGACTGTCTTGTAGCTGAGCAGGGTATGAAAGACCTTGAGAGCTAGAAAAACTGCTCGAAGTTCCAAGTGGTTGATATGAAGAGAGGTCTCCTTTGGAGACCAAGTGCCCTGAGTCTTGTAGATGAGCTCCCCAACCTGTTTGGGAGGCATCTGTTGTGAGGGTTGCCTGGAGCAACAACTGTTGGAAGGGAGACCCTAGCAACAGATTTTGGGTGGACATCCACCACTGGAGAGACCAAAAGAGACGTTTGGAGGTTGTTATTTGGTCTGAGAGAGCTCCTGATGCTTGAGTCCACTGGGTGGACAAAGTCAATTGACCTGCTCTCATGTGAAGGCGAGCATAGGGTACCACATGCACTGTGGATGCCATGTGGCCTAGCAGTTGTAGCATCTCCCAGGCAGTTAAGTGGTTCTTTGACTGAATCTGGGAGGCTAACTGCACCAGATGTTGGCAACGGGCCTGAGGAAGATAGGCCCTTGCAGTGGTAGTATCCAACCAGGCCTCTATGAACTCTAGGGACTGAGTAGGGGTGAGCTGGGACTTTGGAAGGTTTACCACAAGTCCCAGATACTGCAGAACGTGCCGTGCAGTCCAGGGAAGTCTGGGCCTCTGACTGAGATGGAGCTCGGATGAGCCAGTCGTCCAGGTATGGGAATACAAATATTCCCAGAGTGCGTAGAAATGCAGCTACTGCTGCCATGCATTTGTTGAACACTCTTGGAGCAGAGGCCAGACCGAAAGGAAGCACCCTGTATTGGTAATGCTTTCCCTGGAAAAGAAAAAACGGAGGAACCTTCTGTGAGATGGATGGATGAGGACATGTGTGTACGCATCCTTGAGATCTAGAGAACAAAGCCAATCCTGACTCTGAAGGTATGGAAGGAGAGTGCCCAGAGAAAGCATCTTGAATTTCTCCTTGCATAGAAATTTGTTCAATTCCCTGAGATCTAATATGGGTCTGTAGCCCCCTGTTTTCTTTGGGATCAGAAAATAGGGGGGAGTAAAAACCTGACCCTTGTTGAAGAAGAGGTACTTCTTCTATTGCCCCTTGGGCAAGAAGGGTAGCCACCTCCTGACCTAGAAGGTTGAGAAGAGATGTTGGAGAATTGAAGTGTCTCACCATGGTGTGAGGAGGAAGGTTTGAGAAATGAAGTTTGTAGCCCTCCCTTATGATGGAGAGGGTCCACTGCTCTGCTGTAATTTGCTCCCATCTGGGAGCAAAATGAGCTAACCTTCCTGGAATGGTGAGAGGCTCTGGCTGTTTTAGAGCCAGAAAGGCTAAGTTCTCTAGCAGCCAGTCAAAAACCCTGAGGAGGTTGGGTCTGCTGAGCTGCAGCAGCCCCTGTAGGCTTAGGCCTGGCCTGTTTAGGTTGCTGACGCTTAGCAGCAAAGCAACCTGTAGATGATTGTTGGCCAGAAGCAGAAGGGAATCTGCCTTTTTTGAAAAAAGACTTCTTGAAAGATTTTTTCTTGGCAGGAATGGAGGTTGACTTTGAAAGTCTATCCAGAGCAGAATTTTCTGCATCCATTTGAGTGGCTTTTATTTGCCATTCTTTGCCAAACAGGTTTTCACCTGTACAGGGAAGATTTCCTAAGCCATCCTGGACCCAAGATTCTAGATCAGAAGCCTGGAGCCAAGCAATTCTGCGAGCAGCTATGGCAATGGCCGAAGCTCTGATGGCACCCTCAAAGGAGTCAAAAGCTGCACGGTTGGAAAACTTTGAAATATCTTGAGTATGCTTAAGCCAAACAAGGAATTCTTCCCTTTTATCCTTTGGAAGAAAAGGGAGGAAAGTGTGCAGTTTATCTGCAACTTCTTTCAGAAACATACCCATATAAAGACTATAGGAGTTGATTCTGGCAATGAGCATACTGGCCTGGAAGATTTTCCTACCAAAAGCATCCAAGGTCCTGCATTCTCTTCCTGGAGGAGCAGAGGAATGTATTTTTGCACTCTTTATCCTTTTCATAGCTGACTGCACCACAATAGAATGGTGAGGAAGCTGTCTTTTATGAAAACCAGGACAAGGAGGGACACGGTACATAGTGTCCAATCTACGAGAATGAGGAGAGATAGTGAGAGGAGTCTCCCATAAGTCAATCATGTGATCATAAAGAATCTCATGAATTGGCAAGGTGACTGCCTCCTTAGGAGCCTTAGAATAACCTAAAATATCCAATTTTTTAGCTCTAGGCTCTGATTCAGAGGTTACTGAAATAGAAAGTCCTTTAGCCACTTCTCTTATGAAGTCTTGAAAGGACAAGTCTTCTGGAGGAGACATTCTTCTTTTTGGAGAAGAAGGCTCTTCAGGAAGGGCTATGGATACTTCAGCAGACTCCTCCGATGTATCAGAATCTTCAGAGGAATCAAAGTATCGCCTGTCAGGATGCTCTTCTAAAGCTCGATACGCGTATCGAGCGGTATTGACATCGGGCGTCGTCGGTACCGGTTCGGTACCGACTAGCATCCCTGGACAGGGAACCGCTGCAGTCGGCATCCTGGTCGATGTCGATGCAGTCGGTACCAGTACCGGCGCTGGTGCCGGTACCGGAGCTGATACCGACAACGGAGTTTGTTATGGTATCAGCGGTGTCGCAGCTTGAATAAAGGCTGTGATAGCCTGCTGCATGGATAGAACATTCTGATCCATCGACGCCATAAATGCCTGGAATTCGGTACTGGAAGGTTGCGCCGGTACCCCAGAGCATTCTAACAGGTGATCAGTTGAGGCCATGCCATCGATGTCAACCTGTAACTCCATAGTAGAGCTTTGGAAGCCGGAGCCTCCCGCCGGGGTTGTTTTGCCGGTACAGGATCCTCGAGGGCAAGCCCGGAGGCATCTCGATGCTTGGAATGTTTATGTTTATTTATTTGATAAAAACCGCCTTTCTAAAATAACCAAGGCGGTGTACAATTAAAACAAATTCAGTAAAAAAAGGCCAAAGGCCAACGAGAAGGAAAAGAAATGTACAATTTTATAAAAAGGATAGCAGAAGAAGGGAGGCAGGACAAGACATAACGACATGGGGAAACACAAAAAGGGAGAAGGATAGGGGATAGTGAAGTCACACAAAAGGAGAGGGAAGATTAAACGCTAGGGAAAACAGGTGGGTCTTGAGGTTTTGTTTAAAAACATTGTATTGGGGTTCTAAACGGAGGAAGGGAGAGCATTCCAAAGGGCGGGGCCAGCAAAGAAAAAGGCAGAGGAACGAGTGGATTGCAAATGAGCGCGGGAGGGGGAAGGCAAAGTGAGACGGTTAAGGTGAAAAGAGCGAGGGGTATATCTGGGAGAGTGAAAGTAGAGGAGATCTGATAGGTACTGGGGGGTGCTGTCATGGAAGGCTTTATGAACCAGAGTTAATAATTTGAAAGTGGTGCGGAAGGGAACAGGCAACCAGTGGAGATGAAATAGCTGAGGAGTGATATGGTCACGGAGGGAGGTATGTGTAAGGAGGCGTGCTGCAGTATTTTGGAAGGAGATCTACCCTTCGAGAACCGGCTGGATTTATGTTTGGTTACCTGAGATCCATGGGAGGAAGAAGAAGCCCTGAAGACGTCGATGCCACTGAAGCTGCATCAGAGGGAAACAGCACATGGAGCTTGGCTGCTCGGTTCTGTAAACCTCGTTTAGACATCAAAGAGCAGGACGAACAATCCGAAATGGAGTGTTCAGGACCCAAACATTTAAGACACCATTCGTGGATGTCGGTAACAGAAATAGTACCGCTGCACTTAGTGCATTTTTTAAACCCGGAGGCTGGTTTTTCCATGAGGAAAAATTCTTTGTGAGGCCTAAGGCCCAAAAGAAGAAAACACACTGAGGGAAAAATATGTTCTTTTTTTTTTTTTATAAGAAAAGAAAGAAAAACCGGCGGTACCGGTCCGAGTCGGGGGAGGCAGATGCGCGACCAAAGAAATAAAATAAAATAAAGAACTTCTTCAGCGGTGACAGGAACACGACCTGCTGGCTCCGCGGCAAAGAAGAACTGGGGAGAGGCGGTTAGGAAAGGCGGGAAGGCAGCACGCAGGCGCTATGGGATGCTCCCAAAAGCTTTCCTTTTTTGGGAAGCTGGGGAGCGTTCCCACGCAGGCTCTGTCGGTACCGACGTACCCATATGTGAAGACTCATTCCTGCTTGTTCCTGGAGATTTCAAATTCCCTAATTACCACAAAATAAACTTTAACAAGTCATTTAAATTTATTGTATGCAAACCCAGGTTGCCAGTTCCTTAAAGGAAACATATATATTATTACTATGCAAATTAGCTGGTGAAGCTAAATATATTGAGAATAAAACCCAGAACTAAATACCCCTAGAGAAGAGGAGGGAAGGGGGATATATGATATAGATCTTTAAATACCTAAAAGGTATTAACAAACCAACCTTTTTCAAATAAGGGGAAGCTGTGAAACTAGAGGGCATACAATGAAGCTGCAAGGCGGTAAACTTTAAAGCAACGTTAGAAAATACTTTTTCACTGAAATGGTGGTGGATGCTTGGAATGCCCTCCTGATGGTTGGTGGGGGCAAATACAGTGACAGAATTCAAAATGGCATGGGAGAGACACAGTGGATCCCTATATAGCAAAAAGATGAAATCAAAGAATACTTAAATCTATTTTATACTTCAATAAATAGATGGGGCGTGACCTGCACGAGCAGCAGGTACAACCCTAAACACAGGCATAGAGGAGGGAGGTGATCTGCATGGAGCGGTGGGTTCAAACTTAAAGAAAGGTTTGGGGGGGATAACTTGCACCAGTGGCGGTTACAAACACTCTAGATGAACCATATAGGTCTTATCTCCAGGAACAAGCAGGAATGTAGTCTTCACATATGGGTATTGTCGGTACCAATGGAGCCTGTGTGGGAACACTAAAGAATAATAAAGAATAAAGCCCTCTTCTTCCTGAGGACAATAGAGGGGAATTTCTTACTCTGGTCAAACATGCCCAGAATGTCTCTAAGTTCGTGAACCGTGCAACCTTTGATTGCTTTGAATGTATTAGCAGAACTTCTGCTATTTCAATCGGTGCATGTCGTATTGCCTGGCTTCAGGCATCAGACTTAGAACAATGGGTGCAAGATAAACTGGGAAACATCCCTTGCACAGGAGAAAATCTCTTTGGCAAGGATTGGCAAGACAAGGCAAATCTGATTGAATCTGAAAATACTACCTTGAACAGACGATCAAAGTCTACAGTCAACCCAGCAAAGAAAAAGTCAGTCAAGAAACCCTTTTTCAACAAGAAAAAGAGGTCTTACCCGTCTTACACCCATCATGCTCACTGTCCAGTTCATGTTCCCCAAAAGGGGCAGCAACAGAACAGACGGCAAAGGAAGTCACAAGTTCCAAGAACTCAACCGGCTCAACAAGCTCAGCCTCCTCAGGGGCTTTGACTCTTTCCTAGAGAACTTAGTCTTTCTGCCCCTGAAAGGTCCGGAACCCCTAACCATTCCAGGCAGGCTATGCCATTTTGCCAAAAGATGGCAACAAATAACATCAGAAAATTGGACTCTGTCCATTGTACGGAAGGAGTACAGGCTTCATTTTCACAGCATGCCCCCTCCTACAATGATAAGACAGTTCAAGTCTCAGGTCCCTGCCACCAATCTCTTGGATCAGGAGGTTGCATCACTTCTTGCTCAAGGAGCAATAGAAGAGGTACCCATATCCCAACAGGGAACAGGATTCTACTCCCCCTACTTTCTCATCCCAAAGAAAACAGGGGGGACACAGGCCCATTCTGGACCTCAGATAATTAAACAAATATCTCTTCAGAGAAAAATTCAAAATGATCTCCCTCAGAACACTCCTGCCATACCTTCAGAGTCAGGACTTGTTGCATATACACATATTCTCATCCATACAGATCACAGGAAATTCCTTCGGTTCCTTTTCCAGGGAAGACACTTCCAATACAGGGTTCTTCCCTTCGGTTTGGCTTCTGCCCCAAGGGTCTTCACGAAATGCATGGCAGTAATAGCAACATTTCTAAGAACTCTGGGAATATTCGTCTTCCCTTACTTAGACGACTGGCTCATTCAAGCATCAACAGCTCTAGAAGCCAGCTTCGCTCTCTCGCACGATGCAAATTCTGCGCTATTTGGGATTGGTCATAAACCTCCCAAAATCTCAGCTCACCTTCTCAGTCTCTAGAATTCATAGGGGCTCGTCTAGACACAAGACAGTCAAAGGCTTTCCTGCTACAGCCACGTTGTCTTCGTATAATACAGCTGGCATCCCAAGCAGCTATGAAACTCTTTCTGACTGCTCGGGAGATGCTTCAGCTTCTGGGGCATATGGCATCCACTGTCCATGTGGTTCCCTATGCTCGCCTTCATATCCGAGCAGCCCAGTGGACCCTATCCTCTCAGTGGACAAAGGCCTCCGGTCACCTATCGGACAAAATCAGAAACTCTCCACATCTCATTTCGTCCCTCCAATGGTGGTGATCACTAGAAAACCTTCTAATAGGATCTCCTTTCCAGCAGCCTCTATACCAAGCCACCCTAACAACAGATGCATCCAAGTTGGGTTGGGGGGCTCACTTGCACAATCTCTCCACTCAGGGTCTCTGGACCCCACAGGAGGCTTGTCTTCACATAAACCTCATAGAACTCAGAGCCATTTTCTATGCTATTCAAGTATTCCAGGCCCAGCTCAGCTACAAGACAGTCCTGGTTCAAACCGACAATCAAGTAGCTATGTTCTATGTGAACAAGCAGGGCGGAACAGGCTCTCTGTCGTTATGCAACAAAGCTTTGCGACTGTGGGCCCTCGCCAGAGAGCTCCAAATCCAACTCCTAGAGGTATATCTTCCGGGCATTCAAAACCTTTGGGCAGACAAACCCATTCGAATATTGCTGCCACACGAATGGTCTCTTCACTCAGACCAGATTGCTCGAGTGTTTCGAATCTGGGGAACCCCAGATATAAACCTGTTTGCAAGTCCACAGAATGCCAAACTTCCCCGGTTCTGTTCCAGAATTCAGTCTCAAAACTGTCAGGCAAGAGATGCTTTCCTCCTCCACTGGGGGCAGGACTTCCTCTATGCCTTCCCACCCATTCCCAAAACACTGTTCAAGCTTCAGAGAGAGAGAGAGAGGATGTATGATACTCATAGCTCCATGATTGCCATGGCAAACGTGGTATCCTCTGCTTCTATGACTCTCTAAAGCCACGCCACTGGAGTTGGGATATGCTCCAGATCTTCTTTCCCAGGAGAATGAGATGCTATTGCTCCCGAATCCCCAGTCCCTACATCTCAGGGCCTGGTTGCTGAAAGCTTAGATCTTCCAGTTATCAACCTTTCTCAACAGGTAAAGGATATCCTGGTGGCCTCCAGAAAACCCTGCACAATGCGATCATACGCCTTCAAGTGGAAAAGGTTCTCTGTATGGTGTTCTCAAAGGGGGCTTCACCCCCTTTCGGTGCCTCTGGAATCGCTACTGGAGTATCTCCTCCATTTGTAAAATTCTGGTCTTAAAACCAATTCAGTAAGGGTCCATCTTAGTACCATTGCAGCTTCTTGCAAGCCTTTGGATGGACAACCTATTTCCTCTCATCCACTTGTAGCAAGATTTATGAGAGGTCTACTCTAAATAAAATCTCCCATTAAGCCACCGCCGGTGGCATGGGATCTAAATCCTGTTCTCGGGCAGCTCATGAAACCGTCCTTTGAGCCTTTAGCTACTACAGCTCTAAAGTTTCTCTCCTGGAAGGTCATCTTCCTCTTTGCTCTCACTTCTGCGAGACTCATCAGTGAGTTACAGGCTTTAGTGGCAGATCCTCCTTATACAAGATTTCACCATGATAAGGTAGTTCTTAGGACTCATCCCCACTTTATGCCCAAAGTGGTTTCGCCTTTTCATTTAAACCAAGCGGTTTACCTTCCTGTATTCTTTCCTAGGCCTCATGCCTCTAATGCAGAAAGGAACCTTCATACTTTAGATTGTAAACGAGCCCTGGCTTTTTACCTTCAAAGAACTAAGCAACACAAAGTTTTCTCAGCTTTTTGTTGCTTTTGATTCTAGTCATTTGGGACTTCCAGTTTCCAAAAGAGCTCTCTCTAGGTGGACTGCAAATTGCATATCCTTTGCATACAAGAGTAAGGGACTTTCTCTCGAAGGCCATGTTACAGCTCACAATGTGAGAGCCATGGCAGCCTCTATGGCTAATCTTCGTTCTGTGTCCATTGACGACATCTGTAGAGCAGCCACTTGGGCTTCGGTACACAACTTCACAGCCCATTACTGTTTAGACAAGGACTCCCGTAGGGATGCCTCGTTTGGCCAGGCTGCTCTCCAGCATCTCTTTCAGACTTAGTACAACTCCTACCTGCCGTCCCGGGTTTGCATGCCAGAGATCAATGGGAGGAAGCATAAGCCATCTCTCCATGGGTTTGCAGCTTCCTGGGGTCATCCCCCTGGCATCTTTCAGCTGGGGAATCACCAAATGTGAAGACTACATTCCTGCTTGTTCCTGGAGATAGCGTAGTTACTCACCTGTAACAGGTGATCTCCGGGAAAAGCAGGAATAAGTATTCACAACCCACCCACCTCCCCTAGGAGTTGTCTCTCTCTCTCTCTCTTTTTCTCTCCTTTTGTCTCAGCTTTAAACTCAACTGAAGAGGGAGAGTTGGAAAGACGGGAAGGCAGCACGCAGGCGGTGTGGGATGCTTCCAAAAGCTTTCCTATTGGACACTGGGGAGCGTTCCCGCGCAGGCTTTGTCGGTACCGACGATACCCGTATGTGAAGACTTATTCCTGCTGTTCCCAGAGATCACCTTTTACAGTTGAGTAACTACGCTTTATCTGTCGTCATATACTACACGTTACTATGTATCTACATTATTATAAAACAGAAATTGCTTGTATCAGCATTTCAGGTCTTCTACGCTCCCAAAAGATAAAGTGTCAATAAAAAGTCATGCTGAGAAGTGATCAACATATAACCTGTTAAATTTAAACAATTATGTGAAAAGTATACACTTACTCTGAACCTGCAGCCATTTCCAAATATGAAGCTTCTGCTGTGTCAACCCGTGATGGGAACACTATGCTCATGACGTTCTCTTCTGATAAATACGATTACTACGGAGTCTTATGCATTGGTATCCAAAACACTGGAGCATGCCAGCCACAGTGCTCATTGCAAACATCTAAGTGCATCCACAAACCCTGTTAAAATAAAGAAAGCAACAAAGTCTTTATCAGCAATGCTGGTAGGTTTTTCAAATGGAAGACTGGATTGTTTTCCCAGACATTCTTTCCATTTAATCAACCAAGGAAATTGTCCTTTATATCTTTCCAACTGACTTGATCAATGTGTATCAAAAAAGTTGAAAATCAATTATGCCTGCAGCAGTAATGTCAAAAACAATATGAAAGATAGTGTAATTAGGACTTACCTGCTAATTGCCTTTCCTTCAATCCCTCCAGTCCAGGCCAGACGCAGGGGTTGTGCCCCCCCAACCAGCAGGTGGAGACTGAGCATGATAAAAACCTTGCCGATGTCACCTACTAAGGGTGCTGTGCATCACCAAGCTGGTCAGTATCGGAGTACCAGCCATAACTCAGCAGAAGTCCATCATGCTTAATCTGTTTTGTTTTGTTTTTTTTAATACTTACATTTCCCTGGTGTATAAGAGCACTAACGGCCCCTGAAAGGAACCAAAACCAACCAGAAGTCCCCCAGACTCCGTGCTCCAGCAGGAGAACACCTCAAGCAGCCTAGATGAGCGCAATAGGGTGGGTTCTGGCCTGGACTGGACAAATTCAAGGAAAGGCAATTAGCAGGTAAGGCTCCTGATCCATCCCTGATAACATGGCAAAGCCGCTAACTGCACGCGCAAGGATCCGAGTGTCAAGCCCTTGTCCAGGCCAACCTACAGGAGGGACAAAATCATGAGAATGGGGACAGCCAAGGCCACCGCTCCCCTATCGTGCACCAGTCCTCAAATATTCTCCACATGTGCACATAAGAGAGAGACGTGGAGCGTTTGTAAACCTTCAGGAGCATCGCCACCATCCCTGATGAACAGCTCCTCTTAGTCAACCGTGGCTGTTTAAGGGCCGAGTCATAAGTGAGAAGTGTTCCACCTGAGCCATACAAAGTGACCCCTGCCGCAGCAGGGCAGGGTCGTGTACAACCACCACGAACAATATACTAGAAGCCGAATCAAGTCCGCATACCAAGGCCTCCAGGGTCAGTCTGGATCAATCAGGATCACTCTGCCCTTGTGGCCCTCTATCCTGTGGATCACAAGCCCTATCTAGGGCAGAAACACATACAGAAAGCCCTCCTGTGGCAAAGGTTGGATCAGTGCATTGAAACCCTCTGATATTCTCTCTTGCTGCCTGCTGAGGAAACAGGCTGCCTTGGCACTGTCCATCATCACCATCAGATACATCACTGGCTGGGCTCAACGGCATACAGTTCCTTGGAACACTGCATCATCCAACATCCACTCTGCAAGATCCACCTGGCAGTAGCTGAGGTAGTCTGCATGGACATTGTCTTTCCCGGCCACGTGTCTGGCCAATAGGTGTTCCCTCGCCCACTGCAGGAGAGGGGTGGCGTGCTGGCGGTGCCCCCTTATTGGCTGAGGTAAACCACTGCCGTCATGTTGTCCGAGAAGACACACACCGCTCGGTACTCCAGTAAAATGCTTGATGGAGCAGGAGCACAAATTTGGGCGAAAAGAGCAAGTCTGAATCAGCCAAGGCCTGTTCAAGGCCCGCCCAACGTTTCTTCTGCTTTTTTGCCGTGGCTGCGGCTGAAAGTTGCTGTCTCTGCTCCTTTCCCACTTCTCCGCGGCCCAAGATGGCCAACTTTCCTGCCACCACGAGAGCATGCAGAGGAGCGAAGGCCTGAGAAGTAGAGGCTTCAGGCTGCTCCAAAGACACTGCTGCCAGCTGTGATGCGCAAGGGCCTGCTTTGTCGTCTTGACCTCCTCCGAGCACAAAGAGCAGAAGACTGGCCGGGGAGACGGATCCCCTGCACGTGCCACAAGCTGTGCACACTGGTCAGCCGGAGGGCATGTAGACTAAAAGAAATACCCACGGAGTGAAGACAAAGAGACCCACGCACTGAAGAACACACCGCGTGCTGGAGTGCACACAAGGCAGGAAATGGGCTCAACATTGGAGGGAGGGACTCGGGACACCAGAGTGTTCACCTTGCTGCCACTGAGGAAGTCACCAATCTGAGACAGTTAACAGGGCAGCTGGGAAGGGAAAACAAAAACTGAGCCCATTTTAATTAAAGGAACACTTAGTTCTTACCCGCTAAATTTACATTCATGGAGTCCCTCCAATCCAGTCTAGACAAATGGATTGTGCTTGTCCACCAACAGCTGGAAACCGAATATGCAAATTTTCTGTAATGACGGCCCCCTATAACCCTCTGGGATCTTCTCTCCTTTCTCCAGTGTCAAACTGTCAAAGCAGCACTATGTCCTCCCTCAAAACACTAGATACCAACTACACAATCAATAACCAACCAGCGGGAGCAGCAAGACAAGAAAACAGTAGAAATAGCAGAGACTGTCCGTTCGCTCCCTTCATAAGAGCCAGCATAGCATCCTCCTTTTTTTTTTTTTTAAATTTCTTTGCTTGAAAACTTCTGAGCTATCCAACAGACCAGAAAACTTCCAACAACAGCATACACAGTAGTAGCCCCCATCGGAACAGAAGATCCACTTACTCTATTCTTAACACGGATGGGCTCGTGAACACCACTACCGACAATATCCGGACGGGTTCTGGATTGGATTGGAGGGACTCCATGGAAGTAAATTAACAGGGAAGAACTAATTTTCCCTTCATCCACGCCTCTCCAATCCAATCCAGACAAATAAGATGTACCACAGCAGTATCTAATGATGGGAATGACCCGCTAGACCTGCCCTTAATACCCTAGCGCCAACACACGCCTCCTGACCCGCCGGCACATCCAGGCAGTAATGCTTCAAAAACATATGCAGAGAGGACCACATCTCTGCCCGACAGACGTCCTGTGGAGAATAGACTAAACTCTGCTCATGATACCGCCTGAGCTCACGTGGAATGGCCCTGCAATCCCTCTGGGACAACCCTACGCTCGAGAAGATAGATCAACACAATCGCTTCCTTTATCGAGCGTAAAATGGAGGCCTTCGATGATGCCTTTTCCCATGAGGCCCTCCAAACAAAATGAAGAGACGATCCACCTTCCGGAAGGATTGTGTGCGCTTCAAGTAACAGCGCAACACTCTTTTCACATCTAGATAATGCAAGCGCGAGTCTCCACTCTCCCCTGCCAATGACAAAAACATCTATAGAGTCACCACCTGGTTGACATGAAAAGGCAACACCACTTTGGGCAAAAAAAAAAAAAAGAGGGCATGGTTCTCAGGACCACCCATTCCTTAAGACATGAATAGGAAAGGTTCTAGACAAGACAAGGCCTGCAACTCCGAAATGTAATGAGCTGAGCAGATAGCCACCAAGAAAACCATTTCCAAAAAGACAGCTATGCAGATGCTCAAATGGGGAGGCGACCAAACTTGGTAATACAAGATTTAGTGACGGCTAGCAAGAAACGAGGAACATTTGGATGTCATGCCAACGGGAAACCTTTCACCTTTCCCCTATAACAAGCCAAGGCCGCCACCTGAACGTTCAGAGAGTGCAAGGCCAGCCCCTTGTCTAGGACATCCTACAGAAACACCTGGACATCTGCCACCGATGCTCCAGTCCTCAAACACTTGCCAAACTCGCACATAGGACAACAAAGTGGACTTCTTCCTGGTCTTTAGTAGTGCTGAAATTTCACTAGGCAAATAGCCTCTCCTCAAGAGCCACGTCCGCTCAAGAGCCAAGCCGTAGGCAAGAATTGATCCACCTGCAGCATTCTTCCAGGTCCCTGCGACAATAGATCAGACCTCTGTGTAAGATGCCACGGCCAGTCCACCAGGAGTCGGATGAGGAACACATACCACAGTCGCCAAGGCCAATCAGGCGCCACCAGAATGAAACGGCTGCTGGGAAGCACAAAACGCAGTAACATGCAACCGATTAGGGCCCATGGAGGAAAGACATACAGCAGACTCTCCTGCGGCCAAGTATGCGCCAGGGAATACAAGCCCTCCGACATTCGCTCCCTCCTAGGGCTGACGAAGCAGCTGGCCTTGGCGTTGTCCAAGATCACCATGAGGTCCATTACCCGCTGACCCCAACGACACATATCTGTACAAACATGAAGTCCGCTAGGAACAATTCTGCCACATCTATCTTATGTCTGCTCAGATAATCCACTTGCACATTGTCTTTTCCGGCCACGTGAGCCACCAGACAATATACTTAGGTGCTGCTCGGCCAACTGTAGAATTGGAGCAACCTCTGCTGACAGGGTCGTACTACCCATACTGCCCTCTTTTCTGATGTATGCCACAGCTGAGGCATTGTCCGAAAATAATCGCACTGCCTTGGCCTCCAGGATGGACATGAACTGTTGTAGGGCCATCCAAACTGCTCGAATCTCCAGACAGTTGATGGACCAAGAGCTCTCCTTCTGAGACCACTGCCCCTGAGCAACCTGGGAACAGAAATGTGCCCCCCAACACCACAGACTGGCATCTGTGGTCATCATGACCCAAACTGGTTGTTCCAGTGACAATTCCTTCCTCAAGTTGCTCTTTTCCAGCCACCACTTCAATGCTTTCTTGGTGTCCCCCGGAGCAGTGAAGCCTACGGGACAGGGAGTGATATTAGGGAGATCACCTCGCGAGCAATGCCACCTGCAAAGGCCTCATATGAGACCTGGCCTAGGGCATTAAGTCCAGCGCTGCCGCCATTAGACTGAGAATCTATAGGTAATGCAGGCCGATGGCGAAGACATCCACAGAAAACTGGCAGAGGGGACTCTGCAGTTTGAGAATGCGTTCCTCTGTCAACGAAACTATTCCCACAGCCGGGTCAAACTCAGCTCAAAGATGAATCAATCTCTGGGAAGGAATCAGCTTGATTTTGGCCGGGTTGATCACCCAACCTGAGCTCTGAAGAAACGTTATCACCATCTGAGTTGCCTTCCAACTTTCATTCCTTGACTTTGCCCGAATTAGCCAATCGTCCAGGTAAGGATGCACCAGGATCCCCTGCTTTCTCAGAGCCGCAGACACCATTGCCATCACCTTGGTGAAGATTCTGGAGGCTGTCGCGAGACCAAATGTGAAGGCTCTAAACTGAAAGTACGCCATGGATGTTGCAAACTGCAGAAAGCATTGTTGGTCTGGGCATATGGGAATACATCTCGGTCAGGTCCAGAGCCGTGAAGAAACTCTTTCTGCACCGCTACCATAACCGACTGCAACATTTCCATATAGAACCTTACGACCCACAAGATCCTGTTGACGTGTTTCAGATCAAGAATGGGACGAAAGGAGTCCTCCTTGGGCACGATGAAATAGATCGAGTATCGACCTAAGCCACATTGGTCTGGTGGCATTGGTACTACTGCCATGCATGGAGAAAATATGAAGGCCTTTTTTGGTGGGTGCTGAAACTCGAGAGCATACCTCTCGCGAATAATTTCCAAGACCCACTGATTCAAGGTTATTTGGAACCAGGAGTGGTAAAAGCATTGAAGATGGTCCCCAATGCACTGCTCCAACTCCTGGGTCCCCCTCAATGGGGCTTCTTGGCAGCACCGGGGGCTCCAGCATAACAACCACAGGTAGCCACCTCTGCTCCGAAAGGACTGTCCCTGAAATGGAAAGCACCCTTTTTGTGGAGGAGGGAAGCGCGCTGCTGAAAGCAGAAAAATCCCTCCCCACAACAGAGATGGCTGCCTTTTGCCTCCTCGAGGCTTGTCCTCAGGCAGCTTGCCACCCTTTAAATTCCCAAGATCCTTTATCAACTCCTTCAGAGAGTCCCCAAAGAGCAGCTTACCCTTAAAGGGCAATTTGCTCACTTGGACCTTGGGCAATACATATGCCAACCAATTATGCAGCCACGGAAACCAGCAACCCGCAACAACTAATGCCATGCTCTTGGAGGAAGATCAAAGCAAATCATAACAAAAATCCAACAAATAAGCTGAGGTCAATTCCAGCTTGGGAATCTCTGCCAGCTCTGATCCCGAATCGCGAAGGAGGTCTGGTAAAGCCTGCACCCAATGCATACAGGCTCACACCACATATGTCCCACAGATGGAGGCCTGTAAGACAAAGCGTTAACCTCAAACACTTGCCTCAAAAGAGCTTCCAACCAAAGGTCCTGAGGATCTTATAGCGCCACCCCTCCTTCTACCAGAATAGTAGTCTTTTTGGTCACCACGGTGAACAAGGCGTCCACTTTGGGAGTATGCAACAAATCCTTCTCCGCTGGAGGAATGGGATAGAGACAAGCCATCGCTTCCCCCCCCTCTCACACATGAAGCCCACCCCAAGGACCTCATAATCCACCTCAGTCCCAGAAAGGAGTCCTGTGGATTGCACATGGCCTGTAAGAGGGGGATCCTCCAGAACTTCCTCCTGTTTCACCCAAAATTGCAGGTTCATCATTGCTAGGGAGTGCGAGATGAGAGGCAATAACCCGCATAATGGATGGATCCTCACCAGAGGGCAGATCCCCTCCTGAAGGCCAAAGCCTTCCATGTCCTCCTCAGACACAGCCCCCTTCCTCGGCATTCTCAACATCTGCAGAAGCCTCATCCCCCAGATCTTCTTCACTATAATCCTCAGTGAGACACAAATGCTTTCCTGGATACTGCTCTCCTAGCACAGGTAGGGAACACAGGTAGGGAAGTGGCAGTAACAGGAGGCTGTGTTCTCCCCAGGCCCTGTTCGTATGCCTTGTGCAGCAATAAAATTAACTCGGGGTAAACAAGGAGCTTTCAGCCTGCCGCGAATCACTTGCATCTTCACTGGCTTCCTCTTGAGTTTCGCATACGCTATAAGATCCTCACACTGGTGCATCAAGTCCTATACAGTCATACCCCTCAGTATCTGGCAGATTTAATACAGTTTCATACTCCCACCCGCTCACTTCGGTCCTTGCACATCTATCGCCTTCACTTCCCTTCTCCATCACGTGCTCACTTACAATCCACACGCTCCTCTGCTTTCTTCTTCATCGGTCCTGCACTCTGGAACTGCCTACCCACTTCCCTTCGACTCGAACAGCAATATTCCACCTTTAAGAGAGACTTGAAAACTCACCTCTTCTCTTTCGCTTTCAACCTTCCTTCCCCTTCTGTGTGAAACTACCCTGTCCTACTTTCTCTCACTCCTTTCTCTTTCGTTACATGTCTTTAACTGTTTTGGGTGCTTTCCTGTCATAAAATGTAAATTCATTTCCTTTTCCGGCCTTTTGGCCTCTCTTGTATATTTTTACCTCTGTAAACCACTATGCTGTCACTCGAATGGCGGTATATCATAAGAACATAAGATATGCCATACTGGGTCAGACCAAGGTCCATCAAGCCTAGTATTCTGTTTCCAACAGTGGCCAAACTAAGTCATATGTACCTAGCAGTTTCCCCAAGAGACACAAGTTCCACAATGCTTGTACTGGGTCAAGCATTGATATCTTCGGTCACTTCTTAATAATGGTTTATGGACCTTTCCTCCAGGAACTTATCAAACCAAATAAACAAACATATTGCATCTAGGGACCTCAGCAATTCCCCCTGCAGCACCAAAGCAGACGGCTCAGCAGACAGCATGGTCACACTGGACCCCGCGCTAGAGGAGGAAATGGCCAATGAGAAACTAGCATCTTGAAACATCCCGCCTGTGAGCAGGAGTCCCAACATCCTTCTCCAAGCTGGTTGAAGGGTCCCGCGACACCCCCAAAAGGGAACACTGCCCTGCCCTATCTTCCTCCAATTCGCAGCTCTCTTTTTCACATGCTCAGCAGCAGCCTGCCTGAGAAAGGGAGGTCTGGCGAGCTCCACACATGGCACAAATCAACTTTGAAAACTGCATTACAAAACAGTTTAGCCAAAGCTTTGCTACAAGAAACCTCTCTGAGAGAAAAACACTCACACAAGCAGCACCAGTGAAGCAGGCTGCTTGATTCCTCGCAGGACAACGCAACACTGTCGAGAGACTCCGATGCTAACTAAACAGCTCACGGAGTCTCCATGAAGATCTTCTCCAACCCACCTAAGGGTACCGGAGTTTTGCCGCTGGGCAAGCCAAATCACTTCTGACAATTTCTCCACCTCAGCTCTTAATTATGCAGTGAGATCTCCATTTACAGGACAGCTTTTGCTCTGCTCTGAGTGAAAAAGCTAATACCCCTCAGGTGAATCACAGAGTCAGACAGACCCCAACAGGGAGTCTGCCCAACAGCTGCTGGAGATAGAATATACTAGAGAAAGGAGAGAAGATCCTCGAGGGTTATAGGGTGACATCATTACAGAAAATTTGCATATTCAGTCTCCAGCTGCTGGAGGACAGGCACAACCCATTTGTCTGGACTGGAGGGAGGTGAATTGTTTTTTCTCCCCCTCATTGAAAACCGATTCCTTGGACTTTGCCTACAGCCCCTTACCTTGTAGCCCTAAGCCTAAGCCCTTAAAGTGTGCCCAACGTTACTCACAACAGTACTACTGGACTCTGCCTCTGCCACTGCCAACCAAGAAGAACCACCCACCGTACAGCCCAAATGAACAGATATGTCCACCACCTGCTGGAGACTAAGAAATACTGACCAGCTCGGTGATGCACAGCACCCTTAGTAGGTGACATCAGCAAGGTTATTGTCATGCTCAATTTCCACCTGCTGGTTGAGGGGCACAACCCATGTGTCTGACTTGGACAGGATGGATGATATGGAACATATTTTGGTGGCTGTCATCTCACCTGGAGAAGTCCATTGACAGCTATTTTGTTTTTACTATTTAAACCTGTATGCCCCTTCTTAGAAAAGAGAAAAGCCTAGGGACCTTCTCTCTTTATCAAGTTAAGCCTTGAGAGCTAGAATTTGGATATTAGAAATTAGAACTGTTCCATGGGTTCCATAATGGTTATCTCTAGGAGAAGGAATCACATCAGTTTTAAAAATGGCAGGACAGAAGCTAGGTTTCAATTACGATTCACTAGGTCAGAATTTTATCTATTAGGCACAAGGGAAAGTATATATAAAAGAAGCATTTTAATCAAGAAATGGAAGAGGCATGTTTTTATAATGCTTTCTGATCTTTTTATGTCATGAAAAAAATTTCTACTGCAAAAGAGCCAAACTTTCGGTTGAATGTTCCATATAGCAAACCACCTCTATAGAGCTTTAATGACAAAGACAGAAACAATCACATGGTCGGAATTATGTTGGATCATTGACTGAAACTCATCAATCCTCTCCAGGTCATTATCCCTGTGGTAAATGTAATTGGTGTTCATCTGCCCTTATAGGTCCTTGTTGGATTCACAGTAATGGAAAAGTATATTTTTCAAGGTATACGAGGTGTGACAAAAAAGAAACGAGACTGTCCCATAAATGTTTTATTACAAAATCTACAGAGAAATTACGCATTCTCCCCTTCAAAGTAATCCCCCCCAGAGTTAATATACTTCTGCATTCGCTTCTGCCACATATGAAAGCACTCGGTAAAGTCATCCTCCTTGAGGTCCCTCAGCTCCCTTGTCATAGTGGCCTTGATCACTTCTACAGAGGCAAAATGAGTTCCTTTGAGCACAGTCTTCAGCCTGGGGAAGAGCCAGAAGTCGCACGGTGCGAGAACTGGGGAATAAGGAGGGTGATCGAGAGCTGTGATATGTTGGATGGCCAAGAACTGCCTCACAGTGAGCACGGTGTGTGCGGATGCGTTATCATGGTGCAGCAGCCATGACTTGTCGCTCCACAGAGCCCGCCTGCTGTGCCGAACCCGGTCATGGAGGCAATTGAGGACCTGCTAGTAGAAGTGCTGGTTGACTGTCTGACCCTCAGGCACAAACTCATGATTGACCACTCCCTTCTGGTCAAAGAATGCGATCAGCATGACCCTGATCTTTGATTTGGACATGCGCACCTTCTTGGGTCTGGGTGACAGTCGAGTCTTCTACTGCAGGCTCTGTCTCTTGCTTTCAGGGTCGTACTGAAAGACCCAAGTCTCGACTCCTGTGATGACTCGGCCAACGAATTCTGGATCTTCTCCGATCTTCTCTAGCAAGTCTCGACAAACATGGACCCGGTGCTCCTTCTGGTTGTCCGATAAAAGCTTGGGCAACATCTTGGCGCATACTTTCTGCATCCCCAGCTCCTGCACCAAGATGATCCGCACTGACTCCCTGTTCAGGCTGAGCTCCTCAGCTATCATCGCACTGTCAATCTGCGACCACTCCGCAACAGCTGGTTCACTCTGTCAATGTTCTCAGCCGTTTTTGTCGTGGAAGGCCGTCCTGACTTGGGGTCATCCTCCACCTCCTCGCGGCCAGTCTTGAAGCATTTGCGCCACTCGAAGACTCGCGGCCTTGACATTGCATCTTCTCCATAAGCCTTTTGGAGAAGATGGAGACACTCAGTTGGGCCCTTCTCCAACTTAACCAGAAATTTCAAGTTGATTCTTTGCTCCGTATTTCTGCCACCTCCAGTTTCGTGACAAAGCGATGGAGCAGTGTGCTACAAAAAAACCTGAAAGAGAAAAACAGAGTGAAAGAGATGAAAAATATTATAGCAGAAGAGTGGCGCGATGTTGCACAACACAGTGACATAAGCAGTTAGCCAACCGACATTGAGTCATGGGCGTTACTGCCACAGTCTCGTTTCTTTTTTTGTCACACTTCGTAATACATCATGTGATTCTGAACAGCTGATTTATATGATAATTTGCCCATGTTCTTTAATTTATGCGGGTCGTACCACTAGGAAGATGCATCTTCATCTAATAGAACATAAAAGTTGCATTAATACCAAATCTGTGACTGCCTTGTTGGTCTCTCACTAGTTGGAATACCATCATTCCCGTTCAGATAAACAATGGAGTGTCCTTGATCAAGTGCCCTGATCATAGAGAGGTGGTGACCAGCTTAAACAATTAAGAATTTGTGAGCATGTTTGGATGTTTAGACTAGGCTCAATTGAACTATTCGGTTTGAATCTGGCTGTTGATTGGGCTGCTCTGATTTGATTGACAGTTCCGACCATGTGATTGTTTCTGTCTTTGACTATAAACCTCTATTGGATGGTTTGCTATATTGAGCACTCAGACAGCTTGAGTTTGGCTCTTTTGCAGTGGATCTTTTGTTCCCCTGATGCAGATAAGTTTGTCCTTATAGAAACACAATGTTGTGTCGGAAATTGTTTTACTAAGAGATTCTAATGTTATGCTAAGTAAATGTAAATTTTTATTGCACTGCATATGCTGGGTTAGGGAATGGATCTATGATGAATACCGAGCATTCTAGTATTGGCCCTTAAGGCTTGCATACTGGAAGGTCCAGTTGACCTTATTAAGCTCTGTATTTGTTTGAAGTCCATTCCTTTTCCATTTGAGGGATACAGAAACTTTTATTGTTTGGTATTGTACTGAATTTCTACTTTGGCTTTATATTGTTTAACAACATAAGGTGAAATTAGGGCTTACCTGCTAATTGTCTTTCCTTGAGTATCTCCAGTCCAGTCCCAACACGGATGGGTAGTCACGCCTGTCCAGCAGCTTGGAGACTGAGCATGTCAGATCTGTGACATCAGCATACTTGGGCAACCAAAAGCCCTTCCCAGCCCCCAGTACCCTAATAACAAAGCAGACTTAGAAGAGAAAAAACACATGCAACCTGCAAAACCAGGCCTGTATTTAAGGAAAACAACATCTTTAAAAAACAAACAAATAAGTCCCCCTAAAACAGAGTGCAAAACCCCCCATGCAAGGAAAGGAGGACGCAACATGCGCCAACTGTCCAAGTGACCCCACCTACCTTCTGTCCAGGAGCCTCCCTGGTTCTCCCAATTCCTCTTTTTGTGCATTCCCCTTGACCGTTCTGCAACAACTTATTATTGTACTTCGAGGTCCAAGATCGCAGTCTAAAATAAACAGAACCATTCAGTTAGCAGTAGATCAGGGACTGGACTGGAGATGCTCAAGGAGAGACAATTTGCAAGTAAGGCCTAATTTCACCTTCCTTACCATATCTTCCAGTCCAGTCCCAACACAGATGGAATGTAACATAGCAGTACTAGCCCTGCGAGGGACCAGCGAGCCTGGCTCAAATCACCGCCGCTCCAAATTTTGCATCCCTCACTGCTTGCACATCCAAGCAATAATGCTTTACAAAAGGTATGCAGGAATGCCCATGTCGCAGCTCTGCAAATATCCACTGGTGCAATCAAGCTAGATTCTGCCCAGGAAGCCACTTGTGCCCCGTGTTGCATGGACACACAACCTCACAGGCACCGATTTACACTTGAGGTAGTAAATCAAGGAAATCATGTCCCTCGCCCACCAAGAAATGGAGGCCTTTGACAATGCTTCACCCTTGTGAGGACCTCCAAACAGGACAAACCACCTATCAGTCTTTCTAAAACGATCTGTGGTTTTCAAGTAACGCCGGAGGACGCAAGAGCCGCAAAAGGGGTTCCGACTGAGAACCTCCCTTGCCCAAAAATACTGTGAGGGTAACCAGCTGATTCACATGGAATGCAGAAATCACCTGTGGGAAGAAGGACGGAACCAGCCACAGTACAACCTTTTCTTTAGAAATGAAAAGGAAAGGTTCCTGGCAAGGTAAGACTTGCATCTCTGAAATCCTCCTGGCCGAACAGATGGCTCCCAAAAAGACAGCTTTCAAGATCAAGTCCTTCAACAAACACTCGGCCAGTGGCTCAAAAGGTGCCGTGGTCAGTGCCAAAAGCATCAAATTAAGGTCCCATGCTGGAACTCTCGACCTCAGTGGGGGTCGAAACTGCAAAACACACCACATCTGGATGGGACTCTAGATAACTTCTCTGCACTTTCCCCCGGTAACACGCCAAGGCTGCCACCTGCATCCGCAGGGAATTACATGCCAAGCCTTTTTCCAGCCCAGCCTGAAGAAATGCCAGCAGCTCGGGGGGGGGGGGAGCCTCCAGGGGTCTTAATCCCTGGTCTACACACCAGATCTCAAAGATCCTCCAGACCATGATGTAAGCTAGTGAAGTGGAACGCTTCCGCGCCTTCAGCAGAGTCAAAATGACTGTGCCCGATAACCCCGTTTAACTAACCACACCCACTCAAGAGCCATGCTATAAGCGAGAATCAATCCACCTGTGGCATCAGGACTGGTCCCTGCTCCAGCAGGTCGTTCCTGTTCTGGAGTCGCCAGGAGTCATCCATCAGCAACCTGATGAGATCGGTATACCACGGTCTCTACGGCCAGTCTGGCACAAACAGGATGACCATCCCCCTGTGCGCCTCGATCTGCTGTACCACCCACCCTATCAGGGCCCATGGTGGGAACACATAAAGCAGACCTGCCTCCGGCCAAGGTTGCACCAGTGCATCAAGGCCCTCTGACATCTGCTCCCTGCACCTGCTGAAGAACAGACTTGCCTTCGCAGATGCAAGAGTCGCCATGAGGTCCATGATTAGAGGACCCCAGCAGCGAACCAGCTGCGCAAACATCTCATCATTTAGCATCCACTTGCAGGGATCCACTCATACTCTGCTGAGATAGTCGACCACCATGTTTGTTCTTCAAGCCATGTGTGCTGCCGAAAGTGCCTGAAGGTTGTCCTCTGCCCATATCAGCAACAGGGTGACTTCACTTTCCAGCTGGACGCTGCCCATGTCCCCTTGTCTGTTGATATATGCCACCGTAGCGGCATTGTCCGAGAACATGTGCACTGCCTTCCCTCGAAGAAGGCCCTTAAAGTTCTGGAGGGCCAGGGCCACCACCCACAACTCCAGTCTCTTTATGACTCAGGTGGACTCCTCTGCCAACCAGCTGCCCTGTGTTACCTGTGACTGACAATGGGCACCCCAGCCTGTCAGGCTGGCATCCATCGTGAGGGTGATCCACCTCGACGCTTCCAAGGGCATCCCGCTGACAATTCCTCAGGCCTCAACCACCAGCGGAGTGCTGTCTTCACTTCCCCCAGGTAAGGAAGTCGCTTTTGCAGTGGGCGATGTTGGGCTGACCATCTCCTCAGGAAGGACTTCTGTAGCAGTCTCATAAGTGCCCAAGCCCAAGGCATCATCTCTATTGTCGTAGCCATCGAGCCCAGGAGTTGTAGGTAAAGCCAGGTTGTCGCAGCCGGTGAACGTAAGAAGAACCTAATCTGTAATTGCAGCTTGCTCATTTGCTCTAAGGGCAAAGAGATCTTGTCCTCTTGTGTCCGAAATTGAACTCCCAGGTAAATCAACTCCTGCGTTGTGCTCATGTTGCTCTTGGTCGTGTTGATCACCCAGCCCAGGCTCTGAAGGAGCTCGACCACCTGAGCTGTGGCTCTCGCACTCTCGTCTCTGGACTTTTTCCGTATTAACCAATCGTCGAGGTAAAGGTGCACCAGAATTTCTTCCTTCCAAAGAGCAGCCGTGCCACCACCATGACCCTTGGTAAAGGTCCAGGGTGCAGTTGCTAGGCCAAATGGCAGCGCGGTGAACTGAAAATGTCCCATGGGTACCGCAAATCTTAGGAAGCGCTATGCTCCCGCCGAATCACAATATCCAGGTAGGTTTTCGTGAGGTCCAAGGACATAAGGAACTCTTCTTTTCTGACGGCCACAATCACTGACTTCAGGGTTTCCATGTGGAAGCACGGGACCCTGAGACAACGATTCACATGCTTGATATCCAGAATGGGTCAAAAAGAACCCTCCTTTTTGGGGAACATGAAGTAGATGGAGTGCTGACCAGAGCCAAATTGGCATTGAGGCGCTTCCGCGACCGCCTGCAACTGTACCAACCTCTGCAGGGTGTCCCGCACTGCCTGTAACTTGTGAGGTGCTCTGTAAGTGGACCACAGGAAGCTTTCCTTGAGTGGTCGAATAAACTCAAGGGCATAACCCTCCTTGAAAACCTCCAGGACTCACTTGTCGGAGTTGATCTCGGCCCAGGGGGAGTAAAATTTGTGCCATCTTCCCCCTAGGTGAACAAACTCCACCTGGACCCGCTTCGCCTCATTGTGGTTTCTTGCTGGAGGCGGGAGCAGAAAGGAAGACTCCCCTCCCTACTCACCAGAAGCTTCGAAGGGGCTGACCTCTTGAGGGAAATTTTTCTCTCAAGTAGGGTGCGAATCGAGTAGTACTGAAGCGACGGAAGTCCCGTGCTTGACCTCGACCTTGTGCTGGCGACTGCCCCACTTCAGCTTGTCTTCAGGGAGTCTATCACCTTGCACTCTCCCAAATCCTTAACCAACTTCTCCAGAGCCTCTCTGAACAAGAGCTTCCTCTTAAACGGGAGCCTGCTCAAATGAGTTTTGGAGGACCTGTCTGCCAACCAATTCTGGAGCCACACGTATCTGCGCGCAGAGACCACCACAGCAATGCTTCGGGCTTGACACTTAAACAGGTCGTAAAAGGCATCCACCAAGTAGGCCACCCCAAACTCTAGTTTAGCTGCTCCTCAAACACCTTCTGGAAACCACGTGCCATGACTACGCCACACACTGAGGCCTGCAGGGAAGCTACGTTAACGTCGAAGGCTTGTTTTAGCAAGGTCTCCAGCTTCCTATCTTGGACATCCTTGAGGGCCGAACTACCTTCCATCAGGGTTGGTGGTCTTCTTAGTCACTGCTGAAACTGCTGCATCCACCTTGGGAGAGAAGAATGGGTCTCTCTTGCTCGAGCAGCGGGTAGAGGTGCACCATTGTCTGCGCACCTCTCAGTCCAGTCTCGTCTCCAGAACCTCCCATTCATCAAATATTATCTGCTTGATGACACGATGCACAGGAAACACAGTCTGCCTGGAACAAGAAATGTTCCAGAGGTTCCTCCTCCGCCTGCAGCCCTGTAGCTATATTGAGGGTCTTCAGAGAATGTGCGATCAGTGCCGACAGCTCCTCCCTACGGAACACTCGTACAATGCAAGCCTCTTCCTCATGTGGAATCTCGCCTTCTTCCAGCTCGTCAGCCTGTAAGGCTTCTCTGTCAACCTGCATCTCCGGCCCCTCCAACAGCATCGAGGCGAGTTAAGAGTAGTTACTCACCTGTAACAGGTGTTCTCCAGGAGCAGCAGGAATCAGTCCTCACATATGGGTGACATCGACGTCGATGGAGCCCTTACGGAGAATCTCCCCAGCTTTCCAAGAAAGCCTTTGGGAATGCAGGCACGCATGCGCGGTTCCCTTCCCGCCTAAAGGTGCCATCTTGCTCAGTCAAATAACAAAGCTAAAAAACAGCACACAAAATTGTAAAAATACACTATGTACAACTGCAACTCCCAGGGGAGGAGGGAGGGTTGTGAGGACTGATTCCTGCTGCTCCTGGAGAACACCTGTTACAGGTGAGTAACTACTCTTTCTCCAGGACCAAGCAGGAAGTCAGTCCTCACATATGGGTGACTCCCTAGCTCTGGGCTACCAGGGAACCCAGGCTGAACAAGAGAACTCCCTCTAGTCCCAGCATCAAAGAAAGGCTTTTCACTGACAGAACCTCCACCAGTAGCCCAACGGAGGGCTGGAGGGCAGGAGCTGCCTAAACCTCAAAGAGATTCCGGAGTACTGCCTGGCCAAAAGCACTGTCCCTACGGGACTCCCTTTCCAGACAGTAATGGGCTGCAAAAGGCTGGCTTGAGGACCAAGTTGCAGCCCTGCAGATGTCCACCAACGGTACAGAGCGGAGGTGAGCCACTGAGGCAGCCATTGCCCTGACACGATGTGCCGTGACCCGACCCTGCAAAGGAAGGTCAGCCGCCCTGTAAGCCCAGGTGATACAGTCAGCTACCCAGGTTGACAAGGTACACTTGGACACAGCTAACCCCAAATTATTAGGGTCAAAAGATATGAAGAGCTGAGTAGCCCTTCTATGTCCCTGCGTACGGTCAAGGTAGAAGGATAAGGCCCTCCTACAGTCCAGGGTATGCAGAATTGCTTCAGCCTGGCTTGCATGAGGCCTAGGAAAGAATGTCAGAAGAACCACCTCTTGGTTAAGGTGGAAGGAGACGACAACCTTTGGAAGGAATGTTGGATGAGTCTTAAGGACTACCCTGTTCCTATAGAAAGCGGGTGTAAGGCCTGTCACAGACCAGGGCCTGAAGCTCACTCACTCGCCTGGCCGAGGTTAGGGCTATCAGTAAGAGTGTCTTCCAGGACAGGAAGCGTAGCGGGTAGGTAGCCTTCGGCTCAAAAGGTGGGCGAGTCAGTTGCTGCAAGACCACATTCAACTCCCACTCAAGAGCAGGAGGATGGATTGGAGGCTTGAGCAAGAGCAAGCCTCTGAGAAACCGGGACACCAAGGGGTGAACCGACAGAGAATGTCCTTCCACCAGTGAGTGGTGAGCTGCTAGAGCTGAGAGGTGGACCCGAACAGAAATGGACTTAAGTCCCTGATTTGACAAGTGCAGTAAGTACTGAAGCACTACTGGTACAGTACAGGAGAAAGGATCTTCTGTACGTAGCTGACACCACACAGAAAACATTTTCCATTTCAGAGCATAGGTTTTCCTAGAGGACTGTTTCCTAGAGGCTAGGACAACCTCCTCAACTTCCTGGGGTAGGCCCCAGGGAGCCAAAACTACCCTTGCAGCCTCCAGGCCATCAAATTGAGAGCTTTGAGATTGGGGTGAGGAAGGGAACCCTGATCCTGAGAGAGAAGGTCGGGTTGCAACCCCAGAGGCAGCGGGGAATCCACTGCCAGCTGAAGCAGAAGTGGAAACCAAGGCTGTCTCGGCCACCTGGGAGCCACCAGCAGGACCGAGGCCTTGTCCTGAAGAATTTTGAAGAGGGTTCGGGCCACCAAGGGCATGGGAGGAAACGCATACAGGAGGCCCTGAGACCAGGGAATCAGAAAAGCATCTGCTGCTATCCGCAGAGGATGCGGTTGCCTGGAGCAGAACTTTGGCAGCTGTTTGTTCAGTGGACTGGCAAACAGATCTATGGATGGAAGCCCCCATTTCAGGAAAATCTTCTGAACCACCAAAGGATGGAGCTGCCACTCGTGGGGCTGCAGAATCCTGCTCAACCTGTCGGCCAGGTAGTTTTCCTGGCCAGGTAGATACACAGCCTTGAGGAGCATGTTGTGCCTGAGAGCAAACAAGCAAAGGTCCTGTGCTTCCTGACAAAGGAGCCTGGACCCAGTTCCGCCCTGCTTGTTCACATAAAACATGGCTACCTGGTTGTCTGTTTGAACTAGGACAGACTGATGAGCCAGGGGTGGAGAGAAAGTCCCAAGGGCTAACCGAATAGCCCCGAGTTCCAGTAGATTGATTTGCTGTGCGGCCTCCCAGGGAGACCACAGGCCCTGGGTGCACTTGCCCAGACAATGAGCCCCCCAGCCTTTCAGGGAGGCATCCGTTGTCAACACCACTGTGAACCCAGGAATCTGAAAAGGCACCCCTTGCAGTAGATTGGGTGGGTGCAGCCACCAGCGGAGGGAGTTCAGGAATTGTCTGGACACCCTTATCCTGTCTCTGAAGCTGCCTGTGGCTTGTGACCACTGAGTCCAAAGGCACCACTGTGCAGGCCTCATATGGAGCCTGGCATTGGGGGTCACATGTACTGTCGAAGCCAGGTGGCCAAGAAGCCTCAGGCAGAGTCTGGCGGAGACCAGTGACCTGCTGAGAAACTGGTTTGCTAAGTTTATCAGTCTTTGAGCTCTGTCTTCTGGCAAGAACGCCTTTGCCAGCAGAGAGTCTAACCTTGCCCCTATGAACTCCAAGTTATGGGAGGGGAGCAAAGTGGACTTTGCGAAGTTTATGACAACCCCTAGGTCTTGAAGAAGAGCAATAGTTCTGAGGGTGGCTTGTCTGGCCTCCTGGCACGTCTGATCCCTGATGAGCCAGTTGTCCAGGTAGGGGAAAACGAAGATTCCCTGATTTCTCAGGTAGGCCGCCTCCACTGCCAGGCATTTGGTAAAGACCCTGGGAGCGGAGGTGAGGCCAAAGGGCAGTACTCTGTACTGATAATGGTTTCCTCCCACAATGAACCTGAGGTACTTTCTGTGGTCTGGATGAATGAGGATGTGAGTGTACGCATCCTTTAGAACTAAGGAGCATAGCCAATCTCCCTGCTGGAGGTAGGGCAGAAGTGTTCCAAGAGTAAGCATCTTGAACTTTTCCTTCTCTAGGAATTTGTTGAGATTTCTGAGGTCGAGAATAGGCCGGAGGCCACCAGTTCTTTTGGGTACAAGGAAATACCTGGAGTAGAACCCTTGACTTTGTAGGTGGGGAGGCACCGGCTCCACTGCCTTCTCCACCAACAGACCTTGGAGCTCCTGAAGGAGAAGATCTGTGTGCAGGGGAGGCCTTGGAGGCTCCCCTGGAAAGTATGGAGAAGGCAGCTGTTGGAAGTGTAGCAGATAGCCCTTGTGGACTATGCTTAGCACACAACTGTCTCCAGTGATGAGTGGCCACTTGTGGGCAAAAAGGGCAAGGCGACCTCCTGTGCAGGGTTGGGAGAGCAGGGACGGAAAGGCTATGCCTAAGGAGTCAAAAACCCCCACCCTGCTGAGTGGGAGCAGGGGCCGGAGGCTTGGGAGTCCTCTGCCTACGGGGCCCATTACCCTGCCCCTTGGCCTGCTGACCCTGAGGGGGAGCTTGGGAGGCCTGGTACTGTGGGTACTGTTTGTAGGCAGTGCCCTTCCTCGGGAAAAAGGGCTTTTTACCCGAGCCCTTCTTTTTGTGAGAAGGGGCAGAAGTCTTTCTAGACATCCTGGTCCTCGTGAGGTGCTCGGTTTCGAGCTGTGCAGCCTTCTCAGTCATGGGCTTGCCAAAAAGGTTCTCACCTCGGCAAGGGACATCAACCAACTTGTCCTGAACCCATGGCTCGAGGTCCGATGACTGCAGCCATGCCTGGAGTCGAGCCGCGACGCCGGCTGCCGCAACATGGGCCGAAGCCTCGAAGCCATCGTAGGCAGTGCGGGACATAAACATGGAGCATTCCCGGATCCCCGAGAACAAGGACTTGAACCTCTGCAACGGTTCCCTGGAGAGACCAGCAGAGAACCCGGCCAACTCCTTGGCCAGGTCCTGCAAGTACATGCCCATGTACAACTGGTAAGACTGGACACGGCAAGCAAGCATCGAGCCCTGGAAGCACTCTCTACCAAAGCCATCCAGGTTCCGGGCCTCCCTGCCAGGGGGCACCGCGGAGTGCATCTTCTGACTTTTCAGGCGATGCATGGTCGATTCCACCACCATGGAATGGTGTGGCAGCTGCACCTTCTGAAAGCCAGGGCTCTTCCGGAGTCGATAGAATCGACCCGCTTGCTTAGAACGGGTGCCGAGGCCGGTGCCTCCCACATCCGGAAGAGGAGCCGTTCCAGCATCGGAGGAACCGGAACAGTAAAGGCCTCCTTCGGAGGAGAGTCATACTGTAGGGCCTCGAGCTCCACGGCTCGAGGCTCCTCCTCGGGGTCCGCAGGGATAGCCAACGCAGTGGTCATATCCCAGACGAACTCCAAGAACCGGGTATCCTCCGGAGGGGATCTACTCCGGGGCTCAGACTGCGGTGAGTCTGACGGGACGCACCAAGTCCGGAAGGTGTCGGGTGACTCCTCATCCTCCGTCTCCCAGGTGGACTCGTCCGATGAGGAGTCAGGGTCCGACAACGCGGGGCCTGTGAGCACCCGCCCCGAAGCCGAAGGCACCGGCGTCAACGCCCTCGGTCCCGAACGGGAGGTCGAGGGAGACCACGACCGAGGTCGACCTCGAGCCTTCATGGTCTCGAGTATCGGCTCGGTCTCTGGGGTCGACTTTGATGTCGATGTCCCGGTGGTTGGGGCAGATGCGCCAGACAGGCTGGCCATCAGTGCTCGCTGCTGTTCCATGAAGGCAGACAATCTGCTCTCCAAGGCTGTCAGCCTGAGACCCAGCTCAGGAGACTCAGCAGCCACCGACTCGGGCACCGGCGGCGCCGACTCTCTGGGAGGAGAGTCCACGAGGACTACAGGACTTACGTGTCCAGCAGACTCCGGCTCCACACGAGGTACTTTTGGAGGCTTCTCCTGTTCCACAGGTCCGGGGCGACGGTCAGGGGTCTGAGACCTAGCTCTCGAGTAGCCAGGGACCTCTTCCGACGACGCCCTCACGAGCCGCTTCTTCCTCTTTTGTTCCCGGTCGGGGGACCCCCTGTCCGAGGAGCCCCGACAGTGCTTGGGATCCGATTCCCGATATGTCGAGGCCTCAGACGAGGTCCGGGCCCGGCCGGAGGCCGAGTCGGAGAAAAGCCTTTCCTTTTGGTGCTGACGACTTCGAAGCGCCTTGGAAGACATCTTCCCACATGGTCCACAGATCTTAGGATCGTGGTCAGGACCCAGGCACCAAAGGCAGCAGTCGTGTGTGTCGGTGAGAGACATTAGTTTCTTGCACCGATCACACTTTTTGAAACCACTGGAAACCATTGGGGAAAAAAAAGAGTTCCCCGCGAGGTCAAAGGACCGGCCTTCCAGGGAAAAAGAAAAAAAGGGTGCCAACGCCAGCCACGAAGGGCAAGAACAAAAAAAATAAGATCGGACGCGATACCGGTGTACCGAACCCGGCGGGAGGGGAACCGGCGTCGAACCGGAGAAAAAATAGCAAAGGAATCGCGAAAAAATCCAACTATTTTCCGGGAGGACTAGGACACACGTCCGACGGGCTTCACGGAAAAAGAGAGACTGAGCAAGATGGCACCTTTAGGCAGGAATGGAACCGCGCATGCGTGCCTGCATTCCCAAAGGCTTTCTTGGAAAGCTGGGGAGATGCTCCGCAAGGGCTCCATCGACGTCGATGTCACCCATATGTGAGGACTGACTTCCTGCTTGGTCCTGGAGAATCCCAGGACTCTGCCCTGTGCCTGGTTTTAGCTGTGGGCCCTACCTACGCACTAGTGGATGCCTCCACTTCAGTCAAGGGCCTCTTCCGGGTCTCCTTTGTGGACAAGGACACTGAGCTCTTCTGTCTAATGCAATAGCCTTTGTGCATGAGGACCAACTCTGGGAAGAAAACCCCCAAGAAGTCCTCTGTCAGAGCGTCCTTGGAGATGGAGGGAAAAGGGGCTTGGGATTCACGGGACTCTGTCGAGACCCTGATATGTTTGGAGGGAGTTCCTGCCCCACTACTGGGGCTCGGCCCTGCTGTCTCTAGCTGGAGTTCCCCTGATTCCTTTGAGATACCTGCTCTGTCCCGCAGGTCATCCTCCACTGAGAATGCTTCTGCCTCACAGCCCCTGCAGAAGCTCTCCTCTGACATGGGCCCACAGCTAAAGCCAGGCACAGGGCAGGGAATGCTACATTCCCCACACTTCCGGTGTCCTGCCATTGACTTTAAGTACGTCAACATCAGTACCGGCAGGACACCAGAAGTGTGGGGAATGTAGCATTTGCCATATTACTATGGAACTTGTTGAATTTGATTATCATGGAAGGGTTTACCGTTTACATCATTCTACCTCTTGCATATCTACGTATGTAGTGTATGGCATACAATGCCCCTGTGGTCTACTGTAAGTCGGAAAAACGATAAGAGCCTTCAAAATACGTATGATAGAACACAGAAGCAGGCTTAAATGTCAACAACGTGAAGCACCCATAGTGGAACATTGTCTTCGACACAATCATCATTTTGATCAACTTCGTTGTTTCTGCATTTCTCAGATCTTGGCAGGCCAGAAGGGTAGAACTAAAGAACAGACCTTAATTTGGCATGAACAGCGATGGATCTATACATTGCAATCTGTAACTCCAGGCGGTTTGAATGCCCGCATAGAATGGGAAAACTGTGATTAAACCACACCCCCTTCGAAAATTTTAATGAAGGGGAGGGATTAGTGTGACCCATAAAATGCACTACACATGCGTGGTGTTTTTTGCAAGCCGGTGTGCTCGAGAGAAGGAAAGTCTCCTGCTGGAAGAAATACGGGCAGAGAAATTAGGGAGCCGTAGTCTAATTCTAAGAGCTTTGTGTGGAAAACAGGTAGCAGCTTTTTTTGTTGGAGTGATCCCCTGACGCTTTAAAGTTTTAAATGTTATTGTATGGAAAGTGTTTACCTATAGTAAGCCTATTTTTGGTCAAATTGCAGTGCTTTCTACAAGACCCCCTGAGGAAACCAGAGAATGGTGAAACGCGGATCTAGCGCAGAAGGTGGCATTGGGGCCGTTGTCAAAAGCTAAGGACATTTTCTAAAATTGTTCTGAAAGATTGATTCATCATCAGGTCATTGATGCGAATTGGGCGATTTTCAGAATATATTTATAAGTCTGAATAATTACTACGCCGACAGTCTGAGACCTATGCTAAACTTGAAATGAATGTTATAGCAACAGTAGATACAGCTACACTTTCATGATTCTATTATTGTAGTAGCGACGTGCACGCAATGAATACACCAGGAGTCCATTTACTAGAATTCAAACCTGTTTATTTTGTGCACAGGCTCAGACACCTGTCAAATGTCACTTTCAAAATGGTCTGAGCCATGGCGTTCAATAAAACAATAGCATTTATAGTTTTCCTCATCAGTTCTATACAGGCAAACTCCTCATTGGTCCCGGTGGCCCCCTCACCCCCCCATCCAATGGAAAATTTCTGACCGGGCCCACACCGCATCTCCCCCCGCTCTGAGGCCTTCCTAGCCATGGCTCTATATCTAGACATAACATTCTGCCTTGCTTTTTGCTTACAAGGTCACTCGCAGCACTGACACTATGTGAAAAGCAGGATTCTGAAATACATCTGTGGATAACATAACAAACTCAATGGAAAAGTTTTATATCCTTATCAGAGCAGCTTGAAGCAGATTCTATTTCTATTTCTATGGCTTTCCAGCTCTGCTTAGCTATAATATTCTGAAGTGGGGGTTGGGGACTCAGGCCTAAACTACAGGCTTCATAACATACATTTACAGGCTATGCTAGGCCATAGCCTATCACATTATCAGAGTAATTGTTTTGATTGACATAGTGTACAACTCTGAAAAAGTGACCACTGTTGGATGTCACAAATCTGACATGCTCAGTTTCCAAGCTGCTGGACAGGCATTACTATCTATCCGTGTTGAGACTGGAGGATATGATAAGGAAATGCCAAAACATTACCTGGGGATCAAGAATTAGCTTCAACTGCACTATCTAGAAGATAAGTTCTGGAAACACTATATTGATAATATCCTCATGTTGTGAAGAGGTGATGCAGCGTGATTAAGAGAATTCTCTTTGTTGTATTTACGTCTCTCCAGAGATCACAGTATAAGGTTTGAGATGCACTATGATTTCATGTAGTTGTAATTATAAAAATGTCTGTCTGAAAAAAGCAACCACTTATGGCTTTAATATGACAATCAGATTGGAAGACGATAAAAATAAATTACTACATTATACCATTTTTCACATAAAGAATCTAAAACGAGGAAGTGTTCATATCTGTTAATTTTCTTTCCTTGAACCCTGCCATACCAGTCCAGATGAGTAGATTATTCTCTCTTGCCAGTAAGTGGAGGCAAGCTTCAGCAATTTACACAGCGCAATGGCATCACTGAAATGATAATTACACTTACCTGGTAATTGTAGTTCCTTTAGTGACGACAGTGCAGTCCTCAACCTCTGGGTTGTCAACCTTCACCTGCAGCTAGGAGACTGGCATGTCAAATTTATGACATCACTGGATATAGGCTGCTGCTCTCGCTCCACCTCCCCAGTGTGAAACTATTAACAAAGCAGACTCAAGAGAGCAACAAATAAGTAGCTACAATAAAACATGACTAAGTAAACTGAACCCGGCCCAACTTAGGTCGAGCGGTCTTAAACCTTCCCTGCGGCACTAAGACGCAGATACTGAAATTAATACTGGAAACACCCGAGTGAATAGAAATGACTAAGCGGAAACTTACCCGAAATTGTGTATTCCAAATGCTGAGCTGAAACGGAAAGAATCCCGGGCGGGACTGAGGACTGCACTGTCGTCACTAAAGGAACTACAATTACCAGGTAAGTGTAATTATCATTTCCTTAGCGTTCCTCCAGTGCAGTCCTCAACCTCTGGGATGTACCAGAGCAGTAATCATGGGGCAGGACCTTTCAATCCGGCACGTAAAACCGCCGAACCGAAACAAGCATCATTGGCCGCCGCCACATCGAGACGATAATGCTTACTGAAAGTATGTAAGGACGACCAAGTCGCCGCCCTACAAATCTCCCCAGGGGGAACTAAGCCGTGTTCTGCCCAGGAAGCTGCTTGCGCTCTAGTAGAATGAGCCCGGAACGCGACAGGTACATCCCTTCCTTGAAGCAAGTAAGCGGAGGCGATCGCCTCTCGGATCCATCGGGAAATAGAGGCTTTAGCAGCTGCCTCTCCCTTGCGAACACCGCCAAACAACACAAAAAGCCGATCCGACCTACGAAAAGGCTGAGTCACCTTGAGATAACGTTGTAACACCCTCTTCACATCCAAGCGGTGCAAGCAGCGATCCTGATCGGAACCGTCTAGCGACCCCAACACCGGTAAGGTAACGGCCTGATTCAAATGGAAGGACGACACCACCTTAGGAAGAAAGGATGGTACGGGCCGCAAGACAACTTTTTCCCTAGAAAAAGACAAGAAAGGATCCCTGCAAGACAAGGCTTGCAGTTCGGAAATGCGCCGAGCAGAACAAATGGCCACTAGAAAAACAACCTTCAAGGTCAGATCCTTCACCGACGCCTGACTCAACGGTTCAAATGGAGAAGCGGACAAAGCCCGCAGGATGAGATTGAGGTCCCAAGGCGGTACCACAACCCTACACGCTGGACGCAGACGAGAAACAGCCTTGAGAAACCGCAAAACATCAGAGTGAGCTCCGAGAGACACCCCCTGAATCTTGCCTCGATAACAAGAGAGGGCCGCCAGCTGCACCCGCAAGGAGCTGGCCGCAAGACCCTTATCAAAGCCCTCCTGAAGAAAACTGAGAACCACTGGAATAGAGGCAGTCGCAGCCCGAATCCATCGTCGCGAACACCAATCTTCAAAGACACGCCAAACGCGCACATAGGCCAAAGACGTAGACGGTTTTCGGGCTCTGAGCAACGTATCCACCACGGAAGGCGAATAGCCCCGTTTCTTCAGGCAAAGCCTTTCAATGGCCAAACCGTAAGCGAGAACCGATCCACCTGCGGCATGAATAGGGAGCCTTGCCGCAACAGATCCACCCGCTCCGGCAACCGCCACGGCTCCCCGTCCAGAAGCCGAACCAGATCGGCGTACCATGGGCGCCGCGGCCAATCGGAAGCTACCAGCAGTACTCGACCCGGATGAGCTCCGATCCTTTGAACCAGACGGCCGATTAGGGCCCACGGCGGAAACACGTACAGAAGACCCGACACCGGCCAACGTTGTAACAGGGCGTCGATGCCCTCGGACATTCTCTCCCGCCTTCTGCTGTAAACCCGATTGGCCTTTGCAGAGCGAAAAGTCGCCATCAAATCCATTATGGGCGGCCCCCACCGAAGAACGATCTGACCGAATACCTCTGGATGCAGTTCCCACTCCCCTGCATCCACCTGAACTCAGCTGAGGAAATCGGCCCGCACGTTGTCTCGCCCCGCTATGTGGGCTGCCGAAATCGCCGATAACCGGCCTTCTATCCAAGAGAAGAGGAGATCCGACTCCTGTTCCATCGCTGCGCTTCCGGTGCCGCCCTGTCGATTGATGTAGGCTACCGTTGCCGAGTTGTCGGAGAGAACCTGAACCGACCGACCCATCAGGAACCTCTTGAATGCTAGAAGCGCCCGGGCCACCGCTCAAAGTTCCAGCCGATTGATCGACCAGGAAGCCTCCAAGGGGGACCAGCGACCCTGCGCAAACCGGCCCTCGCAGTGGGCCCCCCAGCCCGACAGGCTGGCATCCGTCAAAAGGGGAAGCCACTCCGGAGGCTCCAACGGCATCCCCGCCTCCAGAGACTGCCGCTGTAACCACCACCGCAGGGACTGTCGGACCCTGGACGGAACCGGCAACCGGCGGCTCAGGGAATCCGACTGATGAGACCAGCGCCGAAGCAGCGCTCTTTGCAACGGACGCATATGGAACCGAGCCCACGGCACCACCTCTAAGGTTGCCGCCATCGTCCCTAGCACCCGAAGGTAGTCCTACGCCGACGGCGAAGGAGTGATCCTGAAGTTGCGTACCAGAGTCCGCAGGCCTTGGACCCTTTGACACGGCAAGAAGACCTGCCCCTGCCTCGTATCGAAGCGGACCCCCAGATACTCCAGCACCTGAGAGGGCTCCAGACAACTCTTGGTCGGGTTGACCACCCAACCGAGACTCTGCAGAAACTCGACCACTCTGCTTGTCACCTGTCTGCTTTCCGCTTCGGATTTGGCTCGAATCAACCAATCGTCGAGATAGGGATGCACTAGAATGCCTTCCCTGCGCAACGCCGCCGCCACCACCACCATAATTTTGGTGAAGGTGCGGAAGCCATAGCAAGGCCAAAAGGTAAGGCTTGGAATTGATAGTGGCCCCACGGAAGAGCGAATCGCAGAAACCGTTGATGCGCTGGTCGAATCGGAATTTGTAAATACGCCTCCGTCAAATCGAGCGACGTGAGGAACTCTCCTTGACGGACTGCCACTATGACGGAGCGCAAAGTTTCCATCCGGAAATGAGGCACCCGCAAACAGCGGTTTACGCCTTTGAGATCCAAAATCGGCCGTAATGCAACGCCCTTCTTTGGCACCACGAAATAAATAGAGTACCGACCCAGGCCGCGTTCGGCCTCCGGCACCTCTATAACCGCGCCCAAGCGCAACAGGCGGTCCAAAGTGCTGCGGACCTCCAGGGACTTCCGGTGGTCGCGACAGGGGAACAGGACAAATGAATCCCGCACGGGCCGCTTGAACTCCAGTGCGTACCCTTCTCGGATGACTTCCAATACCCACTGATCGGAAGTGATGTGGGCCCAAGCAGAGAGAAACCCCCGCAGCCTCCCGCCTATGGAAGGTTCCTCTGCCAGGACCCGCCTCATCTCATTGCGTTTTGCGGGCTGCTGGAGGAGCAGTCGAGGAGAAACCCCTATTGGCCCCTCGAAATCCCCGAAACCCTTGGGCCCGTGTCGAAAAACGGCCCCTCTGATAGCCGGTGCAACGGGAGGTACGAAATCTCCGAACATCACGAAACTGACCCCGAAAGCTTTGCTGACCCTTAGACTGCTTGGGTCTATCTTCCGGGAGCCTACCAGCCTTGGACTCGCCGAGATCCTTTACCAATTTATCGAGATCCTCTCCAAAGAGCAATTTCCCCCGGAAGGGGAGCTTACTCAACCGGGATTTCGAAGAACCGTCCGCCGCCCAGTTGCGCAGCCAAACCGCTCTACGGGCGGCCACCACGGAAGCCGTACTATTAGCCAAAGCCCTGATCAAATCATAATGTATATCCGCCAAATATGCAGTACCGGACTCCAGGCGGCCGAGCTCCCGCAGCTCCTCAGTCGTTAGCTGCGGTGACAGCCGCAAACGTTGAACCCAGCGCAAACACGCTCGGGCCACCCATGCACCACAGATAGAAACTTGCAAAGACAGACTATCCACTTCAAAGACCTGCTTCAGTAACCCGTCAACCTTCCGATCCTGTGTATCCTTTAAAGCAGCACTGCCCTCAACCGGAATTGTGGTCTTTTTTGTGACAGCTGATACTACTGCGTCGACCCGCGGTACACGGAACCTGTCCTTATCCGTGTCAGCCAGCGGGTAGAGCCTGTTCATCGTCCGAATACCGCGGAGCCCCGCTTCCGGTTGATCCCATTCGTCTTGGATCATTTTGTCAACCACTCTATGCACAGGAAACACCACCTGCGTAGAGCACACTGCCTGGATCACCGGATCTTCCAGTTCCTCTTCAGCAGCGGCCGGCGTCTGGAGGTTTAAAACCCGCATAGACTCCGTAATCAGGGCTGACAGTTCTTCCCTACGGAAGACTCGGATGATCTTGGCTTGATCCTCGGGCTCGGGAATCTCACCATCCTCGAGATCCTCCAAACCCTCCTCAGGCTGCCAGTCGGAGTCCTCGACGTCTAAACGTTCACTCTCCGTCTCACACACCGCCTTCGCCTTCTTAGGCGCGGAAGGACCTTCGCCGGCCAGATCCGGCCCCTCTAGGGGATGTGGTAGTAAGGAGGCCGGTAACGTAGTCGACAGCCTACCTTGACGGCGCAGGCAATAGGCCTGGGGCAATAACAATACAAAATCCGGGGAAAAATCCGCAAGGTCCGCCGGCTGAGTACTCTGGAGAGAATCCATTTGCTTCCCCGCAGCCTCAACCGCGGGACTGTGCTCCGAACTGTGCAAAGGGTTCTCCCCCGCCAAGAGCGGTGTCCCCTGCAGCTCCGAGGACTCCTTAAGGTCCATCTGCTGTTCCACAGAAGAAGAGAGAGAAGCACAGCCGCGGCAAACTCCGGAGTCCACTACCGTTCCCCTCTGAGTGCCGCAAACCACACACTGTGGTCTGGTGGACATAACTGAAAGAATGCCCCCCTTGGGCTGCTTTCCCGTTGCAGGGATTTGTCCTTTTATATTTTATTCTATTTTATTTTATTTATCTTTCTTTTTTTTTTTTTTTTTTAATAGCTACTGCAGGGATGCAGGAAATGTGCCTGCACCCCCAAGAGCCTTAACCCCAAGGGGAAACAGAGGCAGGAATATGGGCTCTCCAAAGTCTGTCCTGCCGTCGGTGCAAGGAGCTCAGCCCCGCCCTCCCAGGCTGCAGGCCGAGACGCCAGAGTACACAGATGAAAGAAATCAAAAATAAAAATATATTATATATGTATAGAAACGCCCGAAAATAGAGACGGCACCAGGACCCTCCCGGGGCACCGCAGAAAAAACGCCGCGAACATGCGGCTCCCTGCCCCGATAAAATGGCCGCCGGAGGACCCGATGAAGGAAAAAAAAGGCGCGAAAAATCCAACAGACTGGCGCAGCTAAAGGCCCCAACGTGTTCCCACCAGACGCCGCCTGAACCGGTTACACGGCTGACCGGACAGGTCCGCGTTGGGAACGCTGCCTCCCGACTCTGCCAAGCGGCCCGGAACAGCCCCACGAGCCTGCAGACCGACCGCCAAGACCCGCTCCCGTTAGACTGCCCTGCTGCAGCGGAGCTCGGGATCGCGGTCTGCAAAGAGATGACTGACTGACCTGAGGGAGGGCTCTCACCCGACTGTCCTGGGTGAGAGATCCGTCGGTCTCCGGGAAGGCACTTTTTTTTTTTTTTTTTAAACCGGTAAGGAAAAACCCACCAGAAGCCTGACAGGGAAGGTGTAAGAGTTGCACAACCGTTCTCCCACCTCCCCTGTATGAGCAATGCACCCTTGCACTTGGCCCTAACAATGAAAAATAAGTTTGATTGTCTTTTTTTTTTTTTACTTAGCCTAATCAGCTACTCTAGCCTATATCGCTCCTTATCTGTTCCTCTAGTGAGCCCCAACCGAGGCTCACAACTTCCTCCTGCTGCAAGGAGACTGGTCACACTGGGGAGGTGGAGCGAGAGCAGCAGCCTATATCCAGTGATGTCATAAATTTGACATGCCAGTCTCCTAGCTGCAGGTGAAGGTTGACAACCCAGAGGTTGAGGACTGCACTGGAGGAACGCTAAGGAAAGTACAGATGCAGCACTGAGATGTCAGTATGGCACACTGTAAGCAGTAAGCAAGACTGAAAAACTCAGAAAACCCCCCCACAAATTTTAATCATTAACAACCACCATAGATTAGAACACTTGGAAGAAGTATTCGGCTCTCACCACTTCGCATCAATCACTAATAAAGGCAAATATAATCAAGCAGCAGCAGGTCTCCCAAGTCTTCCACAACAGGTCCTGGATTTGTCTAGCAGGATTCAACGAAAGAAAATTTATCTGGTATGGAAAATGTCTCCTTCCTTATCTTGCTAAACCAGTACAGATAAGTGAGAAATTCCCAGCATGAGAAATACTAAGCAGTCCGTACGCATATGGGTGAACGTCAACGACAGAGCCCGCATGGGAACACATTGTGAGCAATGACATAACCCTCCAAAAGAGTCCTGCTTGTGCATAAGCAAAAGAAATGCAGTCTGCTATCCATCTGGATAGAGTACGTTTCATAGACCCAGGTGACTACGATCAAAGGAAATGAATAACTGACAGGATGTTCTGTGATCTTTAGTTCTATCCAAGTAATAGGTCAGAGCTCGTTTGCAGTCTAAAACATGTAGCGCTGCTTCAATTCGAGCGCATGTGATCTAGGGAAGAAAATTGGGAGTATGACAGACTGGTTTAGATGGAAGGAGGAAACCACCTCCGGGAGGAAGTATGGATGGGTACGGAGACCCACCTTCTCATGGTGGAACAGAGTATAGGGGGGGATCTGCCACGAAAGCGTACAGCTCACTGATGCGGCAAGCTGAAGTGAGGGCAATGAGGAAGATGGCCTTCCAAGATAGGAACCAGTGAAATAGTGGCTAAAGCTTTGAAAGGTGGCTTTCGAAGTTGTGCCAGAACCACATTAAGATCCCAGGCCACCAGAGGCAGCTTAATGGGTGGCTTGGACAGCAGGAGACCTCGCATGAAGCATGCTAATAAGAGGTGTGAGGAAATAGGCTGTCCATCCACTGGTCTGTGAGAAGCCGCAATGACACTAAGCTGAACTCTCAAAGATTTAAGATCTGTCAAGGATGAGGAGATATTGTAGAAGTGACTCCACCAGGCAAGAAAAGGGACTTATGTCCCTTGGAGAGCACCAGAGGGCAAACCTACACCATTTGAAGGCATAAGAGCACCTAGTGAAATTTTTACGAGATGCAAGGACATCTTTGACTGTCTGTGGTAGGTTGAGGTTGGCAAGCACTGCCCCTCAGCAGTCAAGCTGTCAGGCATAAGGAGTGAAGACTGGTATGGAGGAGCGTCCCGTGGTCCTGAGAGATGAGGTTGGGTGTACATCCAGCTTGAATGGCTGAGTATGTGCAAGGTAAAGTAGTAGAGGAAACCACGGTTGATGGGGCCAGAAGGGGCTATGATAATCAATCATCGAGCCCGTCGGCCTATAGCTTGAACAGCATCTTGGGTATCAAGGGGATGGGAGGAATGCATAGAGCAGTCCTTGTTCCCAATGAAGAAGGAAGGCATTGGGAGCATGTCAGTGCAGCAACAGAACCCTGGAGCAGAAGAGTGGAAGCTGTGTGTTTTCCAGAGTGACAAAAAGATCTGTAAGTGGGATTCCTCACGTTTGGAAGATCCAAGCAGCTATCTCCCAGTTCAAGGTCCATTTGTGTGGATGAAGGAAATGGCTTAACTTGTCCGCGAGCTCGTCCAGGAAGTACACCGCTCTGAGATGACTGCAGTGTGAGATGGCAAAGGACAAAAGGCGAATCGCTTTCTCGCAGAGGGGATGGGACTTCGTTGCTCCGTTTGTTGGTTGTCTGTCCTGACTAGAACAGGTTGCCACAAAAGTTGGGGTTGAAAAACCCGAAAAGCATTTGTCAGTGCCCGTAGTTCTAGCAGGTTGATCTGCAGGGCAGATTCCTGTTATGTCCACAGTATCTTTGTTGTCAGATAGTTTAGATGAGCTCTCCTAACCAAGACTGGAAGCATCCATCGTCAGGGTGCATCGAGGTGGAGGCATCTGAAAAGGTGACCCGACGAGTAGGTTCTATGGGAGGCACCACCACTGAAAGGACTTGATCAGTTGAGGGGTGATGTGAATCTGGTCTCCGAGTTGACCCTTCGCTTGCGTTCATTGGGAAGACAGAGTCCACTGCATTTGTCGCATGTGTAATCGAGCATAAGGGACGACATGGATCGTGGAGGCCATGTGTCCTAATAGTCATAACATCTCTCGAGCTCTTACTCTACGTTGCTGTTGTACCTCTTTTGCCAGCTTGATGAGGCGGGTACAGCGATCCCGTGGGAGAGAAGCTCGGGCTTGTTGAGTGTTTAAGAGTGCTCCGATGAACTCCAGTTGTTGGGTTGGAGCGAGGTGAGACTTTGGGAAGTTTATGACAAATTCCAGGTGTTGGAGCACCATGATGGTACGATGAAGGGAGAGCCTTACCTCCTGAGGGGAGTCTCCCCTGATCAGCCAATTATCTAAGTAAGGGAAGACAAATACGTGCTTAGGTAGGACTACTGCCATGCATTTTATGAAAACTGTGGGGGCAGAAGCTAGACCGAATAGGAGAACCCATTATTGATAATGGCTTCCTTGAAACATGAAGTGCGGATACAGTTTGTGCAAGGGATGGATCAGTAAATGCATGTACGCCTCTTTTAGGTCTAGAGAACACAGACCATTGTGTCTCTGGAGGTATAGTAGAACAGTTCCTAGAGAAAACGTTTTTTTAATTTTTTCGGACCATGAACCTGCTTAGGTCTCTGAGATCCAAGACGGGTCTGAATTTTCCTGTTTTCTTTGGAATGAGAAAATATGGAGAGTAGAAGACCATCCCTTCATGAAGAGGAGGAACTCTTTCTATGGCATCCTGGGACAATAGAGTAGTCACCTCTTCTTTTAAGAGAATGTTTGAAGGGGTTGCGTGGGATAATCCCCGGTGAAGATGGTGGGGGGTAAGGTTTTGAAATGAAGATGATAACCCCTTTGGACAATCTGGAATGTTCACTACTCTGAGGTTATAAGGTGCCACCTGTGGGAATAGTGACAAAATCTGCCTGCTATGTGGAAGGGTTGGGGACCCTCCAGGGGCAGATTGGCAGTGCTCTCTAGGAAGGAGTAAAAAAACAAGCACAGGCTGTATAGTTGGTTGAGGCTTAGGAGCCTTGCGCTTCTTGGGTTCGTGAGGGCCCTTCTGTCTCTGCTGAGGATGATGAGGATGTTGAGACTGATAGGCAGCAGATGGGTAAGACGGATAGTATCTCTTCTTTTTACAATAGAAAGTTTTCTTTGGAAGATACAAAGTTCCTAGATGAAATAAATGACTGCATGATGGAGCAGCTGATTGAAGAACAGACACAAGGGGAAGCTATTTTAGACATAGTACTTAGTATAACGTAGAATCTAGTGCAAGAGGTACTCCTTTGGCCGAGAAGGCCGGCAGGGTAACTGTCTGGTTCAGGTGAAAGGGAGAGATAACTTTGGGCAAAAAGGAAGGAACTGTGCGCAGAACCACTTTGTCTTTGAGGAAGGTCAAGAAGGGAGGCTGAGAAGACAGCGCCTGTAACTCCGACACCCTCCTGGCTGAGCAGATGGCGACCAGGAAGACTGTTTTAAGGGTTAAATCCTTTAAGTAGGCTCTCTTTACTGGCTCAAAGGGTTCCCCGATCAAGGCATTTAGTACTAGGTTAAGGTCCCAAGGGGGGACGACAGACCTCCTTTGAGGGCGTAGCCGCCTGACCGTTCTTAAGAACCTGGCGACGTCGGGGTGTGCCCCTAAGGGTTTGCCACAGATCTTGCCTCTATAGCAAGAGATCGCCACCAGTTGAACCCGTAAGGAGCTGTGAGCCAGTCCCTTATCCAAACCTGCCTGCAAGAATTCCAGAACCTCCGGAACGGAGGTCGAAAGGGGCTTCCAATGGTGCTCTGCACACCAGGCTTCGAAGATGCGCCAAACCCTCACATAAGCTAGACAGGTCGAGCGCTTCTTAGCTTTTAGCAGCGTCTAGATTACCGCTCCTGAGTAGCCCCGTTTTAGGAGGCGCGCCCTTTCAATAGCCAGGCCGTAAGCGAGAATCGATCCACGTGAGGCATCCGCACCGGGCCCTGCCTCAGCAGGTCTCTTTTGTAAGGAAGCCGCCAAGGCCGGTCGGCGATCAACCTCACCAGATCGGCGTACCAGGGGCGGCGAGGCCAATCCGGGGCTATGAGGATTACCAAACCTTGGTGGGACTCCACCCGCTGCAGCACCTTTCCGATCAGAGCCCACGGAGGGAATATATAGAGAAGACCCTCCGACGGACACTTTTGTGACAGGGCGTCTAAGCCCTCGGACATCCTTTCCTTCCTTCGGCTGAAGAATCGGTCTACCTTGGTTGTGGCGAACCGCGCCATGAGATCCATGACTGGGAGACCCCACCGGGTCACTATCTGGTTGAAGGTCTCTTGATCTAGTTCCCACTCTCCGTGGTCTATCTTGCACCTGAGGAAGTCGGCCGTGACGTTGTCCTCGCCCGCCACGTGTTGAGCTGAAATTGCTAGTAGCCAGATCTCCGCCCACTGGAAAAGCACGTCCGCCTCCTTCTCCAAGGCGGGGCTGCTGGTGCCTCCCTGGTGGCTGATGTAGGCCACCGTGGTGACATTGTTGGAGAGAACGCGAATTGCTTTTCCTTGCACTAAGGTCTTGAACGCCTTGAGTGCTAGGGTGACGGCCCTCAATTCCAGCCTGTTGATGGGCCAATGAGATTCCAACAGTGTCCAGCTGCCCTGGACGAACTGGTCCTCGCAGTGTGCTCCCCAGCCTGTCAGGCTGGCATCCGTCGTCAAGAGTAACCACTGATGAGGTTCGAGGGGCATCCCGCGGTCCAGATTCCTTGGGCAACGCCACCAGTGGAGGGACTGCTTGGTCCGCGGAGCGCAAGGTAACTGCATCCGGAGAGGCTGCTGTTGAGGGGACCATCGACGTAGTAGCGCCCGCTGCAGCGGCCGCATGTGGGCCCTGGCCCATGGCACTACCTCTATCGTCGCCGCCATAGTTCCCAGGACTTGCAGATAATGCCACGCCGAGGGGTTTCGTCTGCCTAAGAACTGCGTGACGAGAAGTCTTAGCTCCCTTGATCTTGACCGAGACAGGAAGACCCTGCCCCTGTGGGTGTCGAATCTCGCTCCGAGGTACTCGAGTTCTTGTGAGGGAGTCATCCTGCTCTTTGCCCGATTGATGACCCACCCCAATTCTTCTAGGACCTGGATCACTCTGGTCGTCGCCGAACGACTTTCCCCTTCCGACTTCGCTCGGATCAACCAATCGTCCAAGTAGGGGTGCACTAATATTCCCTCCTTCCGGAGGAAGGCCGCAACCACCACCATTACCTTGGTGAACGTTCTGGGGGCCGTAGCTAGGCCGAATGGTAGGGCCTGGAACTGAAAGTGGCCTCTTGGTACTGCGAATCTCAGGAACTGCTGATGGGACTTCCTGACTGGGATATGCAAGTAGGCTTCCGTCAGATCGAGGGACGTTAGGAACTCTCCTCCTCTCACGGCCGCTATGACCGACCGTAGGGTCTCCATCCGGAAATGTGGTACCCTGAGGCAGCGGTTGACCTGTTTTAGGTCCAGAATCGGTCGAAAGGACCCCTCCTTCTTTGGTACTACGAAGTAAATTGAGTATCGACCCGAGCCGCACTGGTCCGGTGGTACTGGGACCACCGCCCCTAAGGTTATTAGACGGGCAAGAGTTGCCTCTATTGCCGCCCTCTTTGCGGAAGAAGCACAGGGGGACTGAACAAAGGCTGGAGGAATTTTTTTGCAAACTCGAGAGCATAACCTTCTCTGATCACCTCTAGGACCCATTGATCGGACGTGACTCGGGACCAAGCGGGAAAGAACCGCCCCAGGCGCCCGCCTAACGGCCGCCCTTCCCCCTGAACCCCCGTCATCTCATTGTTGTTTTCTAGGTCCCGAGAAGGAGGAGGAGGAGGCAGCTCCAAATCCTCGACCTGCTCCTCGGAAACCTCTGAAACCTTGTCCCTTGGAAGGAAAACGACCCCTGGGAAAGGAGATTGAACTGGCTGGGCGAAATCTCCGCGAGTCTCTAGGCTGGGTACGCACTGGAGCTAGGGGACGTCCTTGCCTTGGCCTATCCTCCGGCAGTCTGCCTCCCTTGGACTCACCCAGGTCCTTAACTAGCTTCTCTAAGTCCTCCCCGAATAAAAGCTTCCCCTTGAAGGGGAGCCGACTCAGGCGTGACTTTGAGGAAGCATCAGCAGCCCAATTACGTAGCCACAGGTAACGTCTAGCCGCCACCACCGAGGCCATGTTTTTGGCTAGGCTTCTGATGAGGTCATACTGACTGTCTGCCAAGTAGGCTGCTCCGGATTCCACCCTGGCCGAGTTGGCCTGTATTTCGCCCGTTGAGCTCTCTGTCTGGAGCTGCTGGGCCCACCTTAAACAGGCCCGCGCCACCCAGGCACCTGACACGGAGGCCTGCAAGGCGAGGGCGCTTACGTCAAAGGCTTGTTTCAGGAGCGTATCCAACTTCCTGTCTTGCGCGTCTTTTAAGGCCGAACTGCCCTCCACCGGGATAGTCGTCTTCTTAGTAACTGCTGATACCGCTGCATCCACCCTGGGAGATTTCAGCAGCTCTTTATCTGCCTCTGGCAGGGGGTATAGGCGAGACATGGTTCTGGCCCCCTTAAGCTTGATTCTGGTTGGTCCCACTCTTCCTGGATCATCTGTCGCACGACCCTGTGGACAGGGAAAACCTTCTGCGATCTCCTAATGGCTTGGATTAGGGGATCCTCCAATGCCTCTTCCTATGATGGCGTGTCGGAGGCCACATTGAGAACCTTCAGGGACTCATTAATTAATGCCGGTAGCTCCTCTCGACGAAAAACTCTGACAATCCGTGATTGATCTTCTTCCGGGATCTCTCCTTCCTCCAGCTCCTCTTCATCCTCTTCCAAGTCCTTAATGGAGCCATCCTCCTCCGGGGTACCCTGAGAGAGGGACGCTAGGAGCTCCTCACCACCCAGACGTGGGCGCTTCGAAGGAATACCGGATTCCGGAATGGTAACCTCAAGAGGTCTAGCTGATTTGTCCCCCTACTGCCCCCAGGCCCTGCTTACGTAGGCAGTAGGCCTGGTGAAGTAGGAGGATGAAGTCAGGAGAGAAAAAATCTCCTGCCCCCCCCCCCGCACTAGAGGGGGGAGAGGGGAGAGGCAGGGAAGGCGTGGGCAGATCCGAAGGAGTAGTGATAGGGAGCTGGGACCCCCCTTCCCCTTCTAGAGAATCTCCTGATCCCTGGGAGGGCTGTAACGTGGCCAAGATAATCTCCTGCTCTACTGATATGGCCACTGCAGCGCAGCTCCTGCAGACTCCTGTATCTGCGGAGGTGCCCCTGCGGACTCTACAGGATGGGCAGCACGGCTTGGATGCCATGGAATAGGACTGGTGATCCCACTGAAAGCACCGGATCCTAGAGAATAATTTGCCCAGAGGAAAACTAAGAGGCCCTTAGATTAGTAGCCGAGGGATAGCCAGGAACAGGGCCTAGTTGACTAGCAATAAGCTTGGCAAGCACCCAGAAATTAAAACAAAGGCATAGTTGAAAATAAAATAAAATTAAATTAAATTAAATTAGCTTAAATATCTTAAATCTCCTCTATCGTGGTACTTGCGGTTTCCTGGTGCTGACTGAGAGGATCCTGGGCCCGACTCCGCGGTCTCCACCCGTCGGCTCTACACGTGGCAGGCCTAACATGTGGAGCCTGAACGGGGAGCCGCGGGCCTATTCGTGACGGCGAACTGTGCTCCGATCCGGGTCCCGCTGCTCTCTTGTGCGACTGGCGCTCAGGGGCTGAGTCCTGCTGCTATCCGAGATCGCTACTGCAGAGACAGGGCGCCGTGTGGCTCACCTCGCCATCCTATCAATCTGTGACGGGCCGGGCGGCCAACGCCGACTAGCGTCGCAGCCTCTAGCGCTCAGCCACCCGCAGGGCTTCGGCGCGAGGCTGTCTCCCCCCAAAGAGCACAGGATCAAGGAGCCGACTGTCGGGCAGGGCAGCGCACCTCCCCGCAGCTGCCAACAGCGAGGTCGCTTCAAGGTCTGTGCCGTGAACGAGGGGGGGGGAGGGGGAGAGAGGATGAAGGAGAGAGTCGGCAGCCCTTAAAGGAGCAGAGCTCCAGAACGGGAGACCAAGGGAAAAGGGTAAAATAAAGGTAAATTAACAGCAAACAGAAACTAAAATTAAAGTTAATATAAATTAAAAGCTTTTTGGTTTTTAAGGTAGGACTCCAGTAAGCCCCAGGCTTACGGAACCCTCCAGCTGCTTGGAGGCTGAGTATACTGGATTGGGGAGGTGGTCCCAGTGGTATTTATACCGCTCCACCCCCAAAAAGGTTGGGCTCAGCCTCCAAGCTGCTGGAAGGGTTGCGTAACCCAGAAGTAAAGGGACTGGACTGGAGTGACGATAAGGAACTGTGTTGGAGCTGCTTAGAAATAGTTATCATAACATGATCACATTTGATTTAATAAATGGAGGAAGGATAGGAAGAAAATCCATAGTGCCAACATTTAACTTTTAAAAACAAGACAATGATAAAATGAGGAAAATGGTTAAAACTAATCAAGAGCAACTGCAAATGTTAAGCGTTTACATCAGGCCTGGGCATTATTTAAAAATATTATCTTGGAAGCTCAAGCCAGATGTATTCCACGCTTTAAGAAAGCTGGAAGGAAGGCCAAACAAAGTGAAATTAGGCCTTACCTGCTAACTGGCATCCCTTAAGTAACTCCAGTCCAGTCCCGCACATCTGGGTAGTCAACCTCCTCTAGAAGTTTGAACACTGAGCAAGTCACCATTTGAGGACATCAGTGTACTTAGGCAGTTGGCCCCTCATACCAGCCACAGTAACTTACTGACCAAGCAGACTCACAAGAGTAACAAATTAGTAGCCAAACCTTAGACACCAAACTTTAAATAATTATGGGCCCCTACCCCTAGTAGGATCCCTACCTTCCTCCCCGGAATGACGAGGCTTACCTGTGGAATGCACAGTTGAGAAAACTCGAGTTGAGAGGATTCACTGGCCTAATAAATGACCATGCCACCAAAATGGCTGCCGCAAATTCTATAGCACATGGCAAAAAAGACAGCCCGCACTCCTGTCTGGCCCTACTCATCTCAACACCATCACTGTTCTCTAATAATTCTCCTGGCAGCCAACCCCAAGAAAACCTTCTTCAGGCCCGGAGTCGCGTAGAAGAATACTTTAAATGAACAGGGAGGGTTCTGGGCTTGGACTAGAGTTACTCAAGGAATGCCATTTAGCAGGTAAGGCCTAATTTCACTTTCCTTATCGTCCTTCCAGTCCAGTTCCGCACATCTGAGATGTAACAGAGCAGTTCTATCAAGGGGAGGGGCCCACAATTCCGGCCTGAACTACTGCCGCCCCGAATCTGGCATTCCCTACCACCTGTAACCCAGATGATAATACATCACAAAAGTGTGAAGGGAGGACCAGGGGGCCACTCTACCAATCCCAGCAGGCGGATCCATGCTATACTCACCCACAAGGCTGCCTGTGCCCTAGTCGCCCATTGCCCCGCTGGTACTGACGTTTCCTTACACATTTATGCCGACATGATAACTTCTCTCAGTTACTTGTAAATGAAGACCTGAGCCCCTGCCTCCCCTGTGTGCGTTCCCCCTAATAGCCCAAACAAAACAATCCGATTTATGCAACAGCGCTGTTCGGATCAAACACATAATTATGATTTCCGTATCTCTAGTAGGCCAAACTACAGATCTGCGGTTCCCCCCTGCCCCACCGAGAGCCCCGACAGGGAAACTGGTTGATTCTAGTGAACCACCAACCAGACTTTGGGCCAAAGGGTAGGCACCAATCAAGCACCCTGGAAAGGAAAGGTTCCCTGTATGAGAGCCTGAAGTTTCGAAATTCTCTGGGCCGAACAAATAGCCACCAAAAGCACTTTCTAAAGAGTCATCTCCTTCAGTGAGGAACCGCTGAAAGGCTCGAGAAGCACCATCATAAGTGCCACCAATATCAAATTAAGATCCGAAGGAAGAACAAAAGGCCATAATGGTGGCCAGAGCAGCTGCGCCACCTTCCGGAACCGTACCACATCCATGTACGAACCTAATGACACTCCCTGAATCCTGTCCTGATAACAGGAAAAACTGCCTCCTGAATCCTGTCCTGATAACAGGAAAAAACTGCCACTTGCACACTCAAGGAACTAGAAGCTTGGCCCTTCTCAAAGCCTGCTTGCAGAAAGCCACCCCGCTTGGCAATGTAGCTAGACATGGCCAACGCTGCCCTTCTCCACCGCAAGCCTCAAATATGCACCAGACACTGATATAAGACAGAGAAGTGGACTTCTTCTAGGCCTTCAGCCATGTTGTGATCACTGGTTCTGAATAGCGTGTCTGCTCAGCCACGCCCTTTCAAGAGTCATACTGTAAACGACCCTTGATCCACCTGAGGCATTCACCCCGGCCCTTGGATCAAGAGGACCCCCTGAATCAAGGGGACCACCCTGACTAGCCGATGCCAAGGCTGGCTTGCTTTAAGCCGCACGAGGTCTGCATATCATGGGCATTTCGGCCAGTCCAGGGCAATTATGATGACTATCCGCAGAGAGCCACAATCTGCTGTAGGACGAAGCCTATAACTGCCCATGGATGAAACCCTATAGGATGCCTTCTGTGAGCCACCTGTGCCCAAGGGCGTCCAGACCCACCGAAATCCGCTCCCTTCTTCTGAGGAAAAATCGGCTCATCTTGACTGTTGCAAACATCACCATGAGATCCATGATTGGTGTGTCCTCTCTCCACCACCTATATGAAGACCTCTTGGCCTAGCTTCATTTCTCAGGTCCCCCTGAACTCGACTCAAAGCAGTCTGCCCTCATGTTGCCATGTGCAGAAGAGCATCTTCAGAGACAGACAGCAGCGCTCGGCCTCTACTTCCAAGGATATGCTGCCCCTGCCTCCTTGCCGAATGCTGGAGGCCCCCATGGGTATGTTGTCTGAGAAGACTGGAACGGCCATCCCCTTGAGCCAAGGCCAAAACCTCTGTAGTGCCGGGGTGACTGTCCGCATCTCTAACCTGTTTAAGACCAATCGGGTTCCTGTGAGTTCCACTGCCTGAGCAATGTGCTCCTCGCTGTAGGCACCCCAGCCCGAAAGCCGCAAGCCCCAGCATGGTTACTCGAGGCATCCCTGCCGCCAATTTCTCAGGGTGCAGCTACCCTCTTAGTATCTTCCCGGCCTCTGAGGGGCCAGGCAATCGCTGCGAAAAGGGAGGTCTCTGGTGTGACCATCAGCATAGAAGTGCCCTTTGTAGCGGTCGCATGTGAGCTCTAGCCCATGGCATGAGTTAGAGAGATGCTGCCATGGTTTCTAGTAGCTGCAGATAATGCCAAGCTGTCAGATCCATCCTGTGCAGGAATTGATGTACGAGCTGCCACAGCTCCTGTGCCAGTTACCCCGGGAGAAACACCTTTCCACTGCGGCTGTCAATGCGCATCCCCAGGCACTCACACTCCTAGAATGGCACTAAGCGACTCTCTGACATGATCACCCATCTGAGGCTCTTCAATAACTACACCTGTTGCATGTTCGCTTTCTCTTCCTGACGTTGCCTGCAGGAGCCAGTCGTCGATGTAAGGGTGTACAAAGACACCCTCTTGGCCCAGTGCTGCCGGCCCCACCACCCTGACCTTGGGGGCAGTTACTAACCCAAAAGGCAACAACTGACACTGCAAATGGCCCCGGGCCCTGTGAAGTGGAGAAAATGGTGATGTTTCGGTAAAATAGGAATGCGCAGATATGCTTCCGTGATCGAGGAATGTCAGATTCTTCTTTTCTTACTGTCACTATGATGGGCCACAATGCCTCCCAGTGAAATCGGAGCACCCGTAGATGCCGATTCAAGTGCTTGCAGTCTAAAACAGACCGAAAATGAGCCATCCTTTTTGGGCACTACAAAATAAACTGAGCTCCGACCTGGTCTACCCTGTTCCTTGGAAACTGGCCCCACGTCCCCCCTCAATTGCAAAAGCCACCTCAAGGTATCTTTCACAGCCTTGCCGCGTGCCTTGCTGGGGGACTGCACTAAGGACAGGCCCAGCGGCCTGGCAATTCCAATGCACAGCTCTCCCCAATGACCTCCATAACCCATTCATCGGACACGATCAGAGTCCAGATAGGGTAAAAAACCCCTGCAGCCGACCCTCTAAGGGCTGCCCCGCCACCTGGGCCCCCCCTCCTCAATCCATTGTGATGTACTTAGGCCCCGAGGTGCCCTAATAGCCCCGCCCTGCTCCTTGAAAACCCTGAAAGGTAAGGTGCCTAAAGTATGGTGCAAAAACACCAGAGTCCCATTTCTGACCACGTGCTGGAGTCGAGCTGCATGGGACAACACCGCAGCTCTCCCCAGGCAACAAGGGAGACCACTGAAACTTACCTGGAAAGGACAGACTAGATAGACTATATGGTCCTCTTCTGCCATTATGTCCCCATGTCTCTGTGTTCCTATATACTCTGTTACTTAGTGAGAACTTGCAAATCTTAATGCACTAGGATGGTGGTACAAGCTTGCAAATATTGAAAAAAAGGCAACTAACAAGCTCTGTAAGGCTATCCTGCATAGCACGAGTGTGCCTAACAGAGTACGTAGAAGTGTATTATCCAGGCTGTAGAGCATTTTTTTTCTTTTAAAGGGGGTATTTTTACTGATTAACTAAAGCAAAAGTACTTCAGGCACGGTACTTCAGGCCGGAAGGTCGGGGGTTCAAATCCCACTAGAGGACAGCAACCTTGGGCCGGAAGGACTGGGGTTTCTAGTCCCACAGATGCTCCTTGTGGTCTTGGGCAAGCCACTTAACCCTCCATTGCCCATGTTCCCTGTAAGTATTAGTGTATGTGTCTCATATCCCCGCGTGTTAAATGTATCCCCCAATTGTGTTGTGACCGCTTTGATTGAAGGATAAGGCGGTATACAAAACTGTCTAAATAAATAAAAGGAAAATGTGCTCTGTTTTATCAATGTTTGATGAAAACTGCCCCAGCAGGCAGTGCAGACCTAGATATACCTGCTCTGTGACCCAAGCAGTACACATTACCTATAAGTATGTAAGCTAAAGCCCCCCACTAGGCATCCTTAACAATGGAACTGTGCTTTGGTTGGAAAATATATAATCAAAACCAACCTCCTTTTCCTAAAGAGGCAAGTTGGAAAGTCAGGAAAAATATCTGGAAGAAACAAAGGGCTGTATAGATGAGGTTTAAATTTGATTAAATGGCAGACATGCCCATTTAGCAGAATCAACATTCCAGACCAAATCCGCAATTACATTAAATCATACTAAACAACCGCTACTCTATAGTACCTCCGTCACTAGCCAGACATTTTATTATTGTGTCAACCTGTAGACACGGAAGAGAATCCTGATGGAAGTTTGATTATAATGACCTAAATTTAAGCATGTCTGCTCCTTTCTGGGCTAACGCAGAGAACAGGAAGCTTCTCAATAACCCAAAGAATGATTCTCGTAGCTTCTGCCCAATAGAAGAGGTGGGAGCTGGCTGATCCTTACTCCAAAGCTCCAATACCGGAGGGGACGAAGTCGGTACCGTCCCTATGGCCCACCAACCCCACTGCCCCAAAGCTTTCCCCTCTGGACCTCAGAGCCCTCTTGAGGACCCCGCTTGCACAGCCTTGTCTGCATCATCCGCTTGGGCATCGCTGCCGGCCATTCGGGCATCCGCCTCACTACCACAACCAATACACGTAGCAGATACCATGCAACATCACGCCCCCAAGCCAAATTTGTGGCCCGTGCTGGCATGGCTAGGCCTGGCAAAAGGCCTTCTGTGCCTCTTACATCTTTCCTGTATTACTACCTTAAATTTAAATTTTTTTTTCTTGTTTAAGCAACAGGAACCCGCAGTCTGACAGCATTTTTTTTTTTACGCATAAAAAATGAAACCAAAAACCAAACATAAAACCTAAAAAATAAAGAATTGTGGAGGTAGAGCCCCAGAGTCCGAGTCAGCCTCCCTCCCCCACCTGGTTTTGTGCTGACAGGCTGATTGACAAAAGATGGCGCTCCCGTGCTCCTGCACTCAGCGGAACTCACTCACCACATGGTCTCATGCGCCCAGCCAAAGCCACGCACAGACTGGCAAAAAAGAAACCCCTGCTAAATTACCCGCAGAGCGTATTGCCACCGGTCTCACCTGCTCCACTGATTACTGCTGCTTTTCCGTTCTCTCCACCTCGTGCTCAGCCCGACACAATGGCTTTGGTGCTGAGGCAGGAGCCTGCCTGCAGTACTGCACAGTGACCAGCTTTGTTCTCATAAGCGGCTCCTCACCCGATGACGGGTTCGGGAGCCGCAGCAGCCACTAAAGAGCCCAGATCAGCCCTTCTCTTCTGAAGCGCAGGGCCCCTGCCCCAAAGATGTCCAGATCCACGTTTGAGGTTTTCTTTTTTTTTAGCAAAACAGCTTTATTCCTGGCACACAAACTCCCCACTCTTTGAAACTGCTGAATTACAGCCAAATTACAGGAAATCCAAAAATGCTTTTAGCTAGATTAAATTTTCCTTAGTTGTCCCTTCAGTGAGCCCCATCCTGGGATCACCTGCTCCAGCTGCTTGGAGACTGAGCTTACTGGGGCTGGTAGGAGGAGCCAGCTGCTTAAGTAAGCTGATGTCATCAAAAGATGATATGCTCAGTCTTCAAGCTGCTAGAGAAGGTCAACTACCCAGAGGTGCGGGACTGGACTGGAGGGATGATAAGGAACAACAAGACAGCATGGTTTAAAAATGACGTCAGAGAGTCTGGTAACGCCAAGAAAGAATCTTTCAGAAAATGGAAGCAGCCAAATGACGAAAAACAGGAAACAGCATAAGTACTTACAAGCTAAACGCAAGGCATTGATAAGGCAGGCAAAGAGAGTATTTGAAAAGAATCTTGCCATGGAAGCAAAAGTGCATAATAAAAAAACGTTTTCAAGTACATTCGTAGCAAAACACCTGTGAGTCAGTTGTACCAATAGATGATAAAGGAGGGAAAAGGGCACTAAGAGGGAACAAGGCCACAGCAGAGAAGCTGTGAAAGTAGGTCTTACCTGCTTATTGTCTTTCCCCCGAGTATCTCCAGGCCAGTCCAGGTACTTCTGGGTTGTCACCGTCCACCAACAGCTGAGAACTGAGCAAGTCAGAATTCTAACCATCCAGCATAACAGCTCCCCCTTCAGCCCCAGACTTCAGTCTCCTTCTGACAAAGAAGCCTCCAAAGATAACACACAAAAAGAGAGACATCCCCAAGTCCCAAGAACTAAGGCCCAGACAAGAGGGAACAGACACCATGCACCGTAACTAACCAAAAAGAAGCAATATACTGTACAGTCAAGTGACATTATGATACAATATATACATGGTAAGGACCGGAAAGGTGGACAGGACCATATAACGACGATTTTCCATCCGATAGGGTGCCCCGCCACTCCATTAGTGCTGTATTACTGCCATAAATCCAGCCAAGTCCTATAAGCAGACTGGGCTTGCCTCAACTGCCATACAAGTAGCTGAAAGAGAAAAACCACCACACCAAGGAGGGCCCTGGACTGACCTGGAGGGACAATTAGGAAGGAGAAATTAGGCCTTACCTGCTAATTGTCTTTCCTTGGGTACCTCCAGGCCAGTGCAGGTATGTGTGGGAAGTATCAAAGCAGTGCCTAAACATGGGAGGGACCCGTGGGGCCAGCTTGCAACAGAGAGTCCCCAAATCTCGCATCTCCGGATGCTTGGACATCCAGTCAATAATGCCTGGTAAAGGTATGGAGCGAAAATCATGTCACCACCCTACAGATGTCCAATGGCAGCACTAGACTACATTCTGCCCATGAAGCCACCTGAGCCTGTGCGGAATGAGCATTCAGCTATTTCAGCAGTACCCTGCCCTTCATCATATAAGCAGAGTAGATGGCTTGCTTTACCCAGTGGGAAACTGAGGCCTTGGAGGCCATCTCCCCTTTACGGGGGCCTCCAAATAGAACGAACAACCGATACAACTTCCGGAGGGATGACATCCCCTTAAGGTAGCAATGCAACGCTATGCGCAAGTCAAGTAGGTGCAGCTGATGGTCCTCCTCGGAGTCTCCCAGCTAAGGAAAGGTTGGCAAAAATATCACCTGAATCAGGTGAAAACGAGAGACCACTTTTGGGAGGAAAGAGAGCACCAGACAAAAAACACTACCTTCTCCTTGGATACCCACAAAAAAGGCTCCCAGCAGGAAAGCTCCTGAAGCTCTGAAATTCGACGAGCAGAACAAATTGCCAGCAAGACGACAGTCTACAACGTGAGATCCCGCAATGATGCCTCAGCAAGCAGTCTGAATGGCCTCTAAGTCAAAGCAGTCAGCAACAGGTTCAAATCCCATGGTGGAACCACCGCATACAAGGGCAGACAGGCAGTGCTTCATTGCCCTGTGGAACTGCAGTACGTTCGGATGAGTTGCCAGGGAACGCCCCTGCACCCGCCCTCTGTAGCAAGAGAGAGACACTAATTGCACTGTGAGGGAATTGAGGGCCAAGCCTTTCGAGGCCCCCTTGCAAGAGCAAAATGTCTGGGAGCATGCAGGCCAACAGGCAGACAATCTGCGACAGGCACCATTCCTCAAACACTTGCCAGACTCTCACGTAGGCCATAGTGGTATAGCACTTCCGGGCCTTCTGCATGGTAGTTATGACAGTCGGAGAATAGCCCCGTCACCATAGCTGTGCCCCCTCAAGCCGTAAGCGAAAACCAATCCACTTGCAGCATCAGGACAAGCCCCCTGGGACAGCAGGGTGATCCTGTCGGAAGCCAGAATGCCTGATCTATCAGCAGTCGCGTGAGGTCCGCATACTGTGGCATCAGAGGCCAATCTGGTGCCACGGGTATCACAGGCCCCCTTGTGAGCCTCTATCCACTGCAGACGAGTAATCAGCGCCCAGGGAGAGAAAACCTAGAGAAGACCATCTGTTGGCCAAACCTGAGCGAGAGCACTGAGGCCCTCAGACATGTGCTCCCTGCGAAGGCTGAAGAACCGGCTCACTTTGGTGTTGCCCAACATGCCATAAGGTCCATGACTGGCTGCCCCCAATGCAAGGTAAGGTCATGAATGTTGTCTCTGCCCGCTATGTGCGCCAGACAGTGCTGTGAGATTTTCCTATGCCCACAGCATCAGGACATAGCCTTCCTCCAGCAGGGACATGCTGCCTGTACAGACCTGGCACTTGATGTACACCACTGTAGTCACATTGACGGAGAACATCCAGACCGCCTTCCGCGCAATCCAGGGACAGAAAAACTGCAGAGCCAGGAAGACCACCCTCATTTCCAGGTGATTGATAGACCAAGAACTCTCCTCCGAGGTCCAATGCCCCTGCATCACCAGCACCAATGTGCTCCCCATGCTGTGAGGCCGACATCCATTGTAACCAGGACCCACTGAGGTTGCTCCAGCAGCACGCCCACCGTGAGATGATCCGCTTGCAGCCACCACTGCAGACTTGTCCTTATGCACTCCGCAAACTGCAACCTCTGGGACAAGGAATGGTGCTTAGATGACCAGCAGGATAGGAGTGCCTGCTGCAGAGGTCTCATGTGCACTCAAGCCCAGGGAACCTGGTCCAGTGCTGCTGCCATGGACCCCAATAGTTGGGCAGTACCAGGCAGCCGGCGTCTCCATGCTCAAAAAGCATCACACCTGCGCTTGAGGTTTCTGCCGGCTCAAGGCAGGAAGGGAACCAGTACGCAAACCGGAGAATTTGAAGGATTTTAAGAACTTTTTCAAGGGAAATAGGGGACTATGTCCATTGGGCTCCGCAGAAAAAAGGAGACTGAGTAAGATGGCACCCTTGGGCTGGAAGGGGACCATGCATGCATGGTAGAATCTCCAAAAGGCTTTTTTTGAAAGCTGGGGAAATACTCCTTGTGGGGCTCCGTTGGCGCCGATGTCACCCATATATGAGGACTGACTTCCTGCTTGTTCCTGGAGAATAAAATGTAGTACCTGCCTTTGGCCCACTGGCTGGTAGGCACTGGCACCACAGCTTCCAGTTGTAACAATCCCACTCCTCAGAACAGATCCAGAAGATCGGTCGCAGCTAACACAATCACTGTCCCCAATGTGATTACAAAATGCTCCCTCGTGACAAAGAACAGAGCCTTTGTATTTTACGCACCTACACTTTGGAATGCCCTCCCCACTACTATCCGATCTATCTCTGACCTCGCACAATTTAGGAAGGCTCTAAAGTACCACCTTTTCCTTCAGCATTACTCTCATACCGGTGACATGACATAACCCATGTGACATAGTGGGTCCTTCCAGCCCATTAGATGAGGCTAAAAAGCCAGGAACAGGAGTAGGGCTGAGTTGTAAACAAAAGCACATGGCTCCTGGTTACCTTAGAAACCAAGCACAAAGGCAAGAGAAACGCCCAGTACTACCATCCAGGGAATGAGTCACGAGCTAATGCAGGACACCTGCTAGGGGGTGGAGTTGAGCACTGCCCTAGAATTCACCCTGATAAAAAGAGTTCAGTTGAGCTTATGGAGTTAGAAGAAGGAGAAGAAGGGTTTGGAGAAGAAGGAGGAGAAGTGGATGAGGCATGTGTGCTGGATAAGGAAGCTAATGAGAGCTACGGTGAAGACAGCAGTGCCAGGAAACAGCCAGAGTCTCTGTGGAAGCGTGAGAAAAGAAAAGAAACCCCAAGGGAAAGATATAATAAGGGCAGAGTGGATTACCTGCAGTATCCGGGGGAACACAGAAGTGAAAGGAAGCCAGGAAGGCAAGTGAAATCTTCTGTGCAAGGCTTAGGTTGGGAACCTACAGCCAGTCCAAAGCCACAAAGAAAACCTCCACCAGCTAGGCTAAAAGGTAAGCCAAAAGGCTTGTATAAAAATACTTACAGTGACTGTATTTACCCAGAGGGTTGGAGCTTGGAAGAGAATACCTGTGCTGATAACGTTTGTAAAAGCCAGTATTTAACTCAGGAATATCAGGTGAAACCTGAAGCAGTTAGAAAGGGCATGGCATCAGGATTGCCGTTACAAACATTTCCTTCTAGCCAGGAAGAGTTAATGAACTTTGAACCTGAGTGTGTGAATATTGATGAAGATATCATGGACTGTACGATATCGCTTGCTAATGAAATAATCTCATTACGCTGAAGGCATGTTTTGAAAGAGAAAGTACAGCACTACTAGCATTGAGAAGCAGAGAGCTGTGAAGAAACAGCATTGTTACGTTGGAATGCTAGATATCAACCTGTTTATTGCTGAAGTAAGCCTTTTCTGTTAAAGAACCTTTGATTTGTCCTTATGCCAGTAAATACCTGGTTTGTGTTACTTTGTTCATGGTGAAATCCACCCCGGGAGGGGAAATAAAATCCTTTGGTTGCTTAAACCACTTTTCCACAACTGCTCCTCATTGATTCGGTGAAGGAACTACATTTCCCAAAAAAGCCCAGCTTCAGGATTTGTAAAGTAGCTGCTTCAGTGGGGAAAAACCACTCACTTAACCTCTACCCAATTATATACGGGGGTTTAAGGAGAGCTGGTGACAAATGGCGTAGTAGTTTGGATTTTTACCTGGATTTGAGGACACCACAAGGACGAGGTTCCTGCAGCAAGAGCTGACAGCCAGGAGGAAAAGATCCGGAGCTCGGCTGATGATCGGTCAGACTGGGGAGTTCCCTTTTCTCAGTGCCTGACTCTGCACTGGTGCCAGGTAATTGTAGCTGTGCACGGGTGGAGGAGGATACAAAGGAGAAAAGGTGGTGCACAGGAATAGTGCACGGCGTTGAAAAAAAAAAAAAAAGAAGGGGAATTTTTTTTTCTCTCTCTTTTTTTTTTGGGCCACACTTGGGTTTTTTTTGTTGTTCTGTTGCAGATACCAGGAGATCCAGAATGGACCCGCAAGAAATACTAAGGTGGATGTCCCTGCAATGGGATAAGCAGCTGGAGATGTCGCGAAGGGTGCATGACCAAGCAACGACTGCCTTGCAAGAACAGCTGAGACCAGTAAATGCTCTCATAGAACATTTAGCAAAGCAACAGCAGGTGCCAGCGGAGGTTTTTCCTGGATTTACCCAAGGGGTAGGACTAAATGGAACTGGTTCACTTTTGCTGGGACAGTTATCTCCTACTGACAATTTAGATGATTATGTGGATGCATTTGAACAGATTGCAGAAGCCGTCAAACTGCCTAGGGAGCAGTGGGCTATAAGATTTGCCATGTCTTTATCTGGTGAAGCTTTGTCGGCATACAAGTCAATGCCAGCTACCTTAGCAATGAATTATGACACAGTAAAGAATGCTGTACGAGACAGGTTAGGGCTCATCCCTCTGTTCTACAGGCGCAGGTTTAGGGAGGCAAAGTTAAAGCCTGGAGAAACCCCTAAAGCCCTGTATTTTAGAATAAAGGGATTAGCCTGTAAATGGCTCAAACCTGAGCAGCAAAATATAGAGTCTATGTTAGATGAGATAATGTTGGAACAGTACATGGAAGCTGTACCTGCTGAGGTTAAAAAGTTTCTTATGTTACAGAACTGTAAGACAACAAGTGAAGCAGCTGCCATGACAGAACGGTATTTTGAGGCTGAATTCTCAAGGACCTCAAAATCCGGCGTTCTGGGCATGACACAGGCTGATAAAGTAAGTAAGAATTTTGAATGTAAAGCACCTTATGAAAATAGGGTTTTTTCCTTTACTAAGGGAAAATGTTTGAAGTGTGGAAATGTTGGGCACTTGCCAAAAGACTGTATTATACGCACTGCCTTAGTATCTGGTAATGGGGAAAACCTCAAAGCCGGCTTTTTACTACCAGTCCAGGTGGAGGGCATAAAGGCCCAAGCGCTACTAGACTCGGGCGCTAACCAGAGTATGGTGTCCCAACGGCTCTGGGAAGCCATACAAGCTCAAGTAGCGCCGAGTCCAGCAGTGGGGCAGGTGAAAGTACAGGTTTTGCACGGGTCAGCCTCCTATTACCCTGTATATGACCTCATGATAGAAGGGTTAGGATCAGCCAAGAAAGTAAAGGTGGCAATAATCCCACAGCTGTTACACAATGTAATTTTGGGAAATGATTGGCCCCCATTTTGCCGAGAAATTGAAAAGGGTATAGAAGAGAGGACAGGCTATGTCTCTACCCGCTCCCAGGCAAGAACCCCTCATAGGGAAGAGGATCCCGCTGAAGAAGTGGCAGGCCCATCCCGAGTTAGGGAAGATTCCCCTGACTTAGAAAGGGAATATGATGAGGAAGCAATAGACCCATTGCCCGCATAGACTGACCTTTTTGATACCATGCCCAAGGAGGTGAGGAAAGGAAAGGCCAAGAAAAAACAAGAAAGGCAACACAGGACCCAAGGAAGGGCTGATTTGGGAGCCGGGGAGGGCTTACCATGGGTACCCTCGGAGTTAGTAAAGAAATTCCCGTCCTTCCCAGGGGAACAGAAAGCGGATCCCGCTTTGAAAAGAGCCTTTATGTTTGCGCAAGAAGAAAGGGATACTCTGCCCCGATTCCTTTTAGAAAGGGATATCCTGTACAGGGAGAGTAATAACCCGCTTACAGGTGAGGTAAGAAAGCAGTTGGTAATACCAACTACATTTAAGGCCATAGTAATGCGTCTAGCCCATGACCACCCAATAGGAGCCCACAAGGGGATTCAAGGGACATTGGACCAGGTCTTGGCCCGTTTTTACTGGCCAGGGGTCTACAAGGAAACTTCCCGCTATTGTGAAGCGTGTCCCACCTGCCAACGGGTTACTGCCTCGAAACCGAGAGCAGTGCCTATGATACCCACACCTGCCATATCCACACCCATTAGGCGAATGGCAATGGACATCATAGGGCCACTCGTTAGGACTCCCCGGGGTTTTCAGTACGTGTTAGTGATCGTGGACCAAGCTACCCGTTTCCCATGGGCCATACCCATGAGAAATACCTCCGCCAGAACAATAGCCTTAGAACTGATAAAATTGTTCTGTGAGGTTGGCTTCCCTCAGGAGATGCTCACTGACCAAGGAAGCAACTTTTTGTCAAAATATTTAGCCACTGTGTGGGATGCCTTTGGCATACACCATGTGCGGACTGCAGCATACCACCCCCAGTCCAATGGGATGGTTGAAAGAACAAACCAGACCATAAAGCAAATGCTTAGGAGGGGACTAGATGGGCAGATGTCCGAGTGGGATACATTGTTACCCTTTGTATTGTATGCGTGTAGGGAGCGTGTACAGGCGTCCCTAGGGGCATCCCCGTACGAGCTGTTATTTGGTAGAGCCCCCAGAGGAGTTCTTGATATACTCAGAGAACAATGGGTGGAACCAGATAGGGGGGAGACAGAAGTACCCCAGTTCCTCAAAGACTTAAGGAGTCGTTTGAAGAGAACGGCTCAAGCCTCTTTAGAAAACTTACAGGCTAGCCAAAAGAGGCAGAAAAAGTACTACGACCGGGGAACAAAACCCCGTCAATTAGCAGTAGGCGATAAAGTGGTGATTATGGTGGCCGAGGTAGGACCAAAATTCGAGTCCAGATGGAAGGGGCCCTGTATGGTAGTGGAGAGGGTAGGTCCCGTCTCATACCGGGTAGAGAATAGCAAGGGCCGGCGCCAGGTATATCACATTAATGTTTTAAAACCCTGGCAAGAAAGGGTAGCCACAGTACAATTAGCTATGAAGGAACACCACAGGAACCCTACACAAGGGATTACGTGCTGTCCGTCGCAAGCTCCGGCAGCCCGGAATATTTTAAGGGGGAGGGGGGGAATCTGTGACATAGTGGGTCCTTCCAGCCCGTTAGATGAGGCTAAAAAGCCAGGAACAGGAGTAGGGCTGAGTTGTAAACAAAAGCACATGGCTCCCGGTTACCTTAGAAACCAAGCACAGAGGCAAGAGAAACGCCCCTGCTACCATTCAGGGAACGAGTCACGAGCTAATGCAGGACACCTGCTAGGGGGTGGGGAGTTGAGCACTGCCCTAGAATTCACCCTGATAAAAAGAGTTCAGTTGAGCTTATGGAGTTAGAAGAAGGAGAAGAAGGGTTTGGAGAAGAAGGAGAAGTGGATGAGGCATGTGTGCTGGATAAGGAAGCTAATGAGAGCTACGGTGAAGACAGCAGTGCCAGGAAACAGCCAGAGTCTCTGTGGAAGCGTGAGACAGAGTCTTTCTTCAGGAAAAGAAAAGAAACCCCAAGGGAAAGATATAATAAGGGCAGAATGGATTACCTGCAGTATCCGGGGGAACACAGAAGTGAAAGGAAGCCAGGAAGGCAAGTGAAATCTTCTGTGCAAGGCTTAGGTTGGGAACCTACAGCCAGTCCAAAGCCACAAAGAAATCCTCCACCAGCTAGGCTAAAAGGTAAGCCAAAAGGCTGGTATAAAAATACTTACAGTGACTATTTACCCAGAGGGTTGGAGCTTGGAAGAGAATACCTGTGCTGATAACGTTTGTAAAAGCCAGTATTTAACTCAGGAATATCAGGTGAAACCTGAAGCAGTTAGAAAGGGCGTGGCATCAGGATTGCCATTACAAACATTTCCTTCTAGCCAGGAAGAGTTAATGGACTTTGAACCTGAGTGTGTGAATATTGATGAAGATATAATGGACTGTACGATATCGCTTGCTAATGAAATAATCTCATTACGCTGAAGGCATGTTTTGAAAGAGAAAGTACAGCACTACTAGCATTGAGAAGCAGAGAGCTGTGAAGAATCAGCATTGTTACGTTGGAATGCTAGATATCAACCTGTATATTGCTGAAGTAAGCCTTTTCTGTTAAAGAACCTTTGATTTGTCCTTATGCCAGTAAATACCTGGTTTGTGTTACTTTGTTCATGGTGAAATCCACCCCGGGAGGGGAAATAAAATCCTTTGGTTGCTTAAACCACTTTTCCACAACTGCTCCTCATTGATTCGGTGAAGGAACTACATTTCCCAAAAAGCCCAGCTTCAGGATTTGTAAAGTAGCTGCTTCAGTGGGGAAAAACCACTCACTTAACCTCAACCCACTTATATACGGAGGTTTAAGGAGAGCTGGTGACACCCAGCATACCCTCCCTATCCGTCACGATGACATAACCATATCTGTTGATACAATTACTTGACTTGTATATAGTTATCCCTGTTGAAACCCAAGTTGTATTACTTGTACCTTGTAAAGTTTGATGTATGTTTCAGCCTACATTGTACAAATTAATGTTATTTGTAAACCGCACTGATTCTAAAGAGCGTGTTATAAAAGACTTTATTTATTTATTTATTTAACAAATAAACAACTGCATCTGGGTCACCTGAACCACCTCCGCCTTCCCCGGAACCATGCAGGGCGACAGAATGAAAGCTTTGGAAAGGGTCTGGCAAACTCCAGCAAATTATCTCTAAGACCCATTGGTGTGTTATAATTGCGGCCCAGGTGGAATAAAACTGCTGTAACCAACCCCCTACAGCTACATCCACCTGGGCCCCCTTGGCCTGAGTGATCAAATAATAGCTCCGGTTGGCCTCCGGAATCCACGAAAGAGTTGCCCCGTCACCATAATGCCCACGCTGATAGGGGGCGAAGCAGGAAGCCTGTGACCTTCAGAAATCTCTGAGCTGCCCCCACTGAGCTGGGCCCGGTTTGGGAGCCTTCGATTTATCCTCCGGTAAACAGCCCCCTTTGGAGTCCCCCCAAATCCTTGACTATCTTCTCGAAGGCTTCCCCAAACAGCAACTTGCCCTTAAAAGGGAGTTTACTGAGTCGACCGCTGACCAGTTATGTAACCAAAGAAACCGTCGATTTGCAGCAATCGAGCCATGGTCTTGGCAGAAATCAGCACTACATCGTAAAAGGCATCAGCCAAATATAGTGCGGCCGACTCTAGTCGAGTGCCTTCCGCCACCTCCTAGGCCTCAAGATACGGGAGAGTCAAGACCTGGAGCCATCGAATGAAAGCCTGGGACACCTATGCCCCACAGATGGAGGCCTGCAAGTCTAAGGCGCCAGTGTCAAAGGCTTGCTTGGGTGACGTTTCCATCTTCTGGTCCTGGATATCTTTAAGTGTCGCCTCACCCACTACCGGAATAGTGGTTTTCTTGGTCGTCGCCAAGACCAAGGCGTCCACCTTGGCATCTTCAGATCCTACTCTCCTGCGGAATGGGGTACAGGCGACCTAACTATATGCTGCCACGCAACATCACCTCCAGGAACTCCCATTCTGAATCAATCATTTTCTTTATGACCCTATACACCAGAAAACAAGCTTGCACCCCTTTTAACCCCTATAACAAGAGATCTTCAAGGGGCTACTCTGCCAGAGAAGGTGAGCGTACTATATTCAAGGTCTCCAGGGAATGACTAATGAGAGTTGCCAGCTCTGCCTTGCACAACACATGGAATAAGTTGGGATCCTTCCCCGAGGGTAACTCCCCCCTCTTCCAATTCCATGGCCACTGACTCACTCCAGAAGTCCAAGGCTTGTGACAGAGGAGAGTCCTGATCCTGCCTGGTATCCAAACCACCTAGATTTTTTTTAGGGGGGGGTGAACTCCTTCCATGGATTCCTCCTCCTGCAGACGCTCTCCAGCCAAGAGAGTAAACACTTCAGAAGTGGAAGCAGAGGCTTCAGCCTCTTTCCTCTTCAAATAGTAAGCTCTATGCAGGGATAAGGAACTCAGCTGAAAACCCTGTTCCAATGAAACAGGCAAGCCCTCCAGTGCTGACCGTGGTGCTGAACCTGAAGCCTTCACCTCTAACTTTGTGTTTTGTTTTAGATTGGATTTCCCACGCTTCACAATTTTCTCTGGGGAAATGGCTGCCCAATCTGAAATGGCCACAGTTCCTGCCAAAACAGCGGGAACCACTGAGCTTGCCAAATCTGTTGAGGGAAGTCTGCTTATACCAGAACCAGACCAGACACAATGCAGAAACCTCCCTTGCATCATGCAAACATGACAAAACCCCGGAGTCAAACTGCAGTTGCCAGCACACTGAACATAGGCCGGGATGGCTAGCCGCATGCACCCCGCCGAAAAAAAAAGCACTGCACTGTGAGCTGAGCCGCCAGAGAGACAGCCGAATGTACGGTGATAAGCAAGGGTAACTGTGAAACTAAAAACTGACCCCGATCTGACCAGATGCCTGTCAATCTAATCTGCCCTGCACAGTACGATTTAAAGGGCCAGCAGCAGCCACAGCAATATAGGACCAAGTAGATGGCAAGGAAACTCTACTGTCCCGTAGCTAACAGGATACCTTAGTCCCTGGCTGGGGAGGGGGGAGGGACCTGGGGCTCCGATGTGTGTATCCCATACATACCTGATTCCTGGATCAGACACAAGGCAGGCTCTGCCCCACTGCTCATCCTCCCTCACCTACCAACCAGTAGGGAAACTGCCCCCAGCAATCCCCTGTGCAGCCTCTGCTCTGCTTGTCTATTGCCTTGTTCTGAGTCCAGAAGGGGCTCTGATAAAATAAAAAAAAAAAAAGAAATCTAAAAGACTAAGTCCTAACAGGAAGTCCACAAAGCAAGAGCTCTTTACTCAGCTGCTGAGAACTGAGAGACTGAAGTCTGGAGCTGAAGGAGGAGCTCTTATGCAGAATGGTCAGAATTCTGACATGCTCAGTTCTCAGCTGCTGGTGGCAGCAACCCATGCGTACCTGGACTGGCATGGTGGGATGATTAGGAATTAATAAATTCTTTACTTTTGTCTTTACTGAAGAAGAGGTAGGAAACTTATTCATGCCAGAAATGATATTTAAAAAGTGATGTATCAGAGGAATTGAAACAAATCCTGATAAACCTGTAAGATGTAATACAGCAATTTGATAAACTAAAAAAAAGACTAGCAAATCATCTAAACCAGATGGTATACATCCCAGGGTGCTGAAAGAACTCAAATATGAAATCTCAGACCTACTACTAGAAATTTGTAAACTATCATTAAAATCATCTATAGTACCTGAGGAGTGGAGAATGGCCAATGTAACGCCAATCTTTAAAAAAGATTCCAGGGATGATCCCAGAAACTACAGACTGGTAAGCCCAAAGTCAGTGCCATGTAAAATGGTAAAAACCATTATAAAGAACAAACAGGTTGATGATGAAAACTAGCGCAGCCTTTAGATATAGATAATGCCACTTTTAAGCACACAATTCTAACGACAAATACAGAAAAGAGACAAACGCATGTAAACAGCAAAAGAAAAACTCGTGCAAAATTAATGCCAAGAGTGCAGAAAAACATAAGAAATACCTTACTGGACAGACCAAGGTCCATCAAGACCAGTATCCTGCTTCCAACAGTGGCCAATCCAGGTGCTAGTACCTGGCAGGTTTCCCAAGAGGCACACAGGATCCACAATGCTTGTCCCGTGACAAGCAGTGGATTTACCGGGTCCTCTTTAATAATGATTTATGGACCTTTCCTCCAGGAACTGCTCTAAACCTTTTTAAACCCAGCTACACTAACAACTTTTACTACATACTCCAGTAATGAGATCCAGAGCTTGATTATATGTTGAGTAAAAAAAAAAAGAGAAATTAGACTTACCTGCTAATTGTTGTTCCTTGAGGAACTCAGTTCAGTCCTTCACCTCTGGGTAGTGTACCTCCTCCTGCAGCATGGAGACTGGGCATGTCAAAACTGTGACATCACTGGATGTACCCTGCTGGTCTCTCCTATCAGCCCCAGTGAACTATTGACAAAGCAGACTCAAAGGAGCAACAAATAATTAGCTATAGCATTAAATTCAACTTTTAACCCCTAAACTAAATTCCCCTCCATTAAGGAGGAAACTTCTCCTTTCACTTTCTCTTTCCTCCTTGAACCGAATAAGAAAGAAAAAAAGAAAGGTCAGAGTAAAAGAATCACAGCAATCCCAAGACTATTAAAGTTTTTACACACTTTGACTGGTACTCCCCCCAAACCGAAACCAACCTCTGAACTAATCATCCCCGGGCGGGAATCAGGACTGAACTGGAGTTCCTCAAGGAACAACAATTAGCAGGTGAGTCTAATTTCTCTTTCCTTATCGTTCGTCCAGTTCAGGCCTTCACCTCTGGGATGTAACAGAGCAGTAATCATTGCGAGGGACCTGTCCACCCGGATCGCAACAACGCCAACCCAAAACAGACATCATTCGCTGCCTGAACTTCCAGGCGATAGTGTTTACTGAAGGTATGGAAAGACGACCCAAGTGGCCGCTCTGCAAAGCTCCACTGGCGGGACCAAACTGTGCTCCGCCCAAGACGCCGCTTGCACTCTAGTAGAGTGAGCCCATAACCCCACCGGCACCTGACGACTTTGCAAAATATATGCGGACGCTATTGCTTCTCGGACCCATCTGGAAATTGAAGCTTTGGCTGCCGCTTCCCCTTTATGGGGACCTCCGAACAGAACAAATAGGCGTTCAGACTTATGAAAAGTCTCTGAAATCTTTAAATATTGACGCAGAATTCTCTTTATGTCCAAGCAATGTAGACTACGGTCTGAGACATTCTCCTTCGAAGATCATAATACTGGCAACGAAACCGATTGATTCATGTGAAAAGGAGAAACTACCTTTGGCAAAAAAGACGGTACTGGTCGCAACACCACCTTTTCCCTAGAAAAGGACAAAAATGGCTCACGACAGGACAATGCCTGCAGTTTCGAAACTCGCTGTGCCGAACAAATAGCCACTAAGAACACGGTCTTTAAAGTTAAATCCTTAGAACATAAGAACATAAGATATGCCATACTGGGTCAGACCAAGGTCCATCAAGCCCAGTATTCTGTTTCCAACAGTGGCCAATCTAGGTCATACGTACCTAGCAGTTTCCCCAAGGGACACAGGTTCCACAATGCTTGTATTGGTTCAAGCATTGATATCCTGGGTCCCTTCTTAATAATGGTTTATGGACCTTTCCTCCAGGAACTTGTCCAAACCTTTTTTAAACCCAGCTACACTAACAGCCTTTACTACATCCTCCGGTAACAAATTCCAGAGTTTGATTACACGTTGAGTGAAAAAATATTTTCTTTTATTAGTCTTAAATAGTTTACCCTGTAGCTTCATTGCATGTCCCCTAGTCTTTCTATATTCTGATAAGGTAAACAATCGATCTACGTTTACCCGTTCCACTCCGTTCATTAATTTATAGACTTCTATCATATCTCCCCTCAGCCGTCTCTTTTCCAGGTTAAAGAGCCCCAACCTTTTTAGCCTTTCTTCATAGGAGTAGCCTTCCATCCCCTTTACCATTTTGGTGGCTCTTCTCTGAACCTTTTCTAAAATTGCTATATCCTTTTTAAGATATGGCGACCAGAATTGCACACAATATTCAAGGTGCGGTCTCACCATGGAACGATATAGAGGCATTATAATATCTTTTGCTTTATTTTCCATTCCTTTCCTTATCATACCTAGCATTCTATTTGCTCTCTTGGCCGCCGCTGCACACTGGGCCGAGGGTTTTAACATGGTATCCACAAGGACGCCTAAATCTTTTTCTTGAGTGGTGGTTCCTAATGTGGAACCTTGCATCGTGTAACCATAGTTTGGGTTGTTCTTCCCTAGGTGCATAACCTTGCACTTCTCCACATTAAATTTCATCTGCCATTTTGATGCCCAGTCTTCCAATTTATCAAGATCCTCTTGCAATTTTCCACAATCCTCCTGGGTTTTAACAACTTTAAATAGTTTTGAGTCATCAGCAAATTTGATAACCTCACTCGTTATTCCACTTTCCAGGTCATTTATGAATATGTCAAAAAGCAGCGGACCCAGCACAGATCCCTGGGGTACACCACTATTCACCTTTCTCCATTGGGAAAATTGGCCATTTAGCCCTACCCTCTGCTTTCTATCTTTTAACCAGTTCCTGATCCACAGTAGTACACTGCCTCCTATCCCATGACTCTTTAGTTTTGCCAAAAGTCTCTCATGAGGGACCTTGTCAAAGGCTTTCTGAAAGTCCAGATACACAATATCAACCGACTCACCTTTGTCCACCTGTTTATTCACTCCTTCAAAAAACATAACAGATTAGTAAGACAAGATCTTCCTTGTCTAAAGCCATGTTGGCTGTCTCCCATTAGGTCATGACTATCTATATGCTGAGTAATTTTATTCTTTATGATGGTTTCTACCATTTTTCCCGGTACTGATGTCAGGCTCACCGGTCTGTAGTTTCCCGGATCACCCCTCGAACCCTTTTTAAAAATTGGTGTTACATTGGCGATCCTCCAATCCTCAGGTATTAGAGATGATTTTAATGATAGTTCACAGATTACTGATAGCAGGTCTGCAATCTCAAATTTCAGTTCTTTCAACACCCTTGGATGTATACCATCCGGCCCAGGTGATTTGCTACTCTTCAGTTTATCTAATAGTTGTAAGACATCTTCCCGATGTATCGATATTTCCTTCAATTCTTCCACACCTTTAAATACCACTTCAGTCATGGGTAACATCCCTACATCTTCCTCAGTAAAGACCGAAGCAAAGAATTCATTCAGTCTCTCCGCTATCGCCTTGTCGCCTCTTAGTGCTCCTTTAACCCCTTTATCATCTAATGGACCAACTGACTCTCTCACGGGTTTTTTGCTACGAATGTACTTGAAAAGGTCTTTATTTCGCGTTTTTGCTTCCGCAGCAAGCTTCTTCTCAAATTCTCTCTTTGCCTGCCTTATCAATGCCTTGCATTTGACTTGCCAGTGCTTGTGCTGTTTCCAGGTTTCATCATTTGGCTCTTTTTTCCATTTCTTGAAAGATGCTTTTTTGGCAACAACAGCCTCTCTGACCTCAGCTTTAAACCATGCTGGCAATTTTTTGGACTTCCTTCCACTTTTCTTAAAGCGTGGAATACAGCTGGTATGGGCTTCCAAGATAGTATTTTTCAACAACACCCAAGCTTGATGTACGTCTTTAACCTTTGCAACTGCTCCTTTTAGTTTTTTCTTAACTGTTTTCCTCATTCTATCATAGTCTCCCTTTCGAAAGTTAAAGGGTAGTACTGTGGATTTCCTTACTATCCCTCCTCCACTAATTAAATCAAAGGTGATCATGCTATGATCACTATTGCCAAGTGGCCCCAACACCCTTATCTCTTGCACTACATCTGGTGTTCCACTAAGGACTAGGTCTAATATTGCTTCCCCTCTGGTTGGTTCATGAACCAGCTGCTCCAAGAAGCAGTCATTTATTTCATCTAGGAACTTTATCTCCCTAGCATGTCCTGTTGTGACACTGACCCAGTCGATGCCGGGGTAATTGAAATCACCCATTATTATTACTGCACTGTAACATTTGCTAGCTTCCTTGATTTCTTTGAGCATTTCATCATCCATTTGTTCATTCTGGCCAGGCGGACGATAGTACACCCCCACTGCCATCGCCTTCCCCTTTTTACATGGAATTTCAATCCATAGAGATTCTACAGCAAATTTTGTTTCTTGCAAAACTTTAATCCTTTCTGACTCAATGCCCTCTCTAACATAGAGCGCAACCCCTCCACCAATTTGATCAGCTCTATCATTTCGATATAGTTTGTACCCAGGTATCACAGTGTCCCACTGGTTGTCCTCCTTCCACCATGTCTCTGATATTCCAATCATATCTAACCTCTCGTTTAGTGCTATATATTCTAACTCTCCCATCTTGTTTTGTAGACTTCTAGCATTTGCATACAAGCATTTTAGAGACTGTATTTTATTCATATTAATTTGGCTATTGGTAGACATGGGTAATTTGGGATCTTTAAGTTCTGTCTGCTCCATACTCGAGGGCATTTGGGCTACTTTACTCTTTTTTGGAACCTCTCTGCTTTTTGTAGTATCCTTCAAGGATACATTCTTCCGAACCATGCGCTCTTGGGCGACTGTCGGCTTTCCCCTATTATCTAGTTTAAAAGCTGCTCTATCTCCTTTTTAAAGGTTAATGCCAGCAGCCTGGTTCCATCCCGGTTAAGGTGAAGCCCATCCCTTCGGAAGAGCCCCTCCTTTCCCCAGAATGTTCCCCAGTTCCTAACAAATCCGAACCCCTCATCTCTGCACCATTGTCTCATCCACGCATTGAGACTCCGGAGCTCTGCCTGCCTATTGGGTCCTGCGCGTGGAACGGGAAGCATTTCGGAGAACGCTACCCTGGAAGTTCTGGATTTCAACTTACTTCCTACCTAAAAGCCTAAATTTAGCTTCCAGAACCTCCCTACCACATTTTCCTATGTCATTGGTACCAACATGTACCAAGACAGCAGACTCCTCCCCAGCACTATCTAAGACCTTATCTAGGTGGCGTGTGAGGTCCGCTACCTTCGCACCAGGCAGGCATGTTACCAGGCGATCCTCACGTCCACCAGCCACCCAGCTATCTACATGCCTAATGATCGAATCACCAACTATAACTGCTGTCCTAACCCTTCCCGCATGGGCACTTGGCCCTGGAGAAACCTCCTCGGTGCGAGAGGGGTTTACATCACCTGGAGGACAGGTCCTAGTTACAGGATCACTTCCTGCCACACCAGGGTGATGCTCTCCTGTCACATGACCTCTCTCCTCCATGGCAACAGGGATGCTGCCAGATTGGAGGTGGGACTTCAGGACTATATCCCTGTAGGTCTCGTCTATGTACCTCTCTGTCTGTCTTATGTTTTCCAAGTCTGCTACTCTAGCCTCTAGAGAACGGACTCGTTCCCTGAGAGCAGAGAGCTCCTTGCACCTAGTGCACACGTAAGACCTCTCACCAGCTGGGAGAAAATCATACATGTGACACTCAATGCAAAAGACTGGAAAGCCCACATCCCGCTGCTGGACTGCTGTCTGCATCTTAGTTTTAAGTTTGTGTTTAGATCTTTAAGTTCTATATGTACTAAAGGGTGCAATGGATATTTATACCACTAAAACTGTACCTAAGAAGTTTAATATACCTTGTTCACCTGAAGCTTAATTAATCTCAGGTCCTTGGTGTATGACTGATTTGGGTAATGAGCTTCACCTGAGAGCACCTCCTGTCTTTTAAGTTGTGCAAGTACCTATAAAGCTGTGATTTTCCCAGGGGAGGGTGGGTGTGGGGAGGGAGGGAGGGATATAACACTTATTAAAAAAGGGCTGCTACACAGTACCTTGTCCTGTGCTGCTGAGGAAAACTATATTCTGATTTGATTTAAATTATAGCTCTTTGCTGCTACTAGGCTCTAACCTATTATGAAATTTAAACTACAAGCTCTCTGCTGGATTCTAAATTTAACCAGAAAGCTCTCTTCTGTGTTTTAATTTGAAACTAAAAGTACTTTGCTGATGCTAGGCCCTGAGTGACTATGAAATTTAAACTACAGCTGTCTACTGGGTATGAAAGGTAACCAGAAAGTTCTCTTCTGTGTTTTTAAATTGAATCTTAAACTGTTGCTACTAGGCCCTGACTGATTTAACAAAAAAAATAGTGGGTTCACAGATTAATTAGCTTTAAAAGAAAAAAAATTCCTTTCAGAAAAATTCCCAGAAGTATATACTCACAATTTCAGATTTCTCTCCAGAAGTAACAGCCCCCCTTTCCAGTCCTTCAAGACAGCTTGGTGCAAGGGCTCAAAAGGTTCCCTAGTTAACGTCCCCAGAACCCAAATTGAGATCCCATGGAGGCACCACCATTCTGCGAAAGGCCGTAGCCTAGAAGCCGCTTTTAGAAAATGCACCACATTGACGTGAGAGCCCAAGGGCACTCCCTGGACTTTACCTCTATAGCAAGACAAAGCTGCCAGCTGTACCCTTAAGGAGCTGGCTGCCAAACCCTCATCAAAACCGTCCTGCAAGAAACTTAATACCATCGGCATGGAAGCCGTGGAAGAATGGACCTGCTGCTGAGAGCACCAGTCCTCAAATATACACCATACTCGCACATATGCTAGGGATGTGGACCTCTTTCTGGCCCGAAGAAAGGTCGCAATTACCACTCCAGAATAACCTTTTTTCCTTAACCTCGCGCCCTTTCAATGGCCAAGCCGTAAGCGAGAACCGATCCACCTGAAGCATTTGAAGTGGACCCTGAATCAAAAGATCCGCCATTGTCAGCAATCGCCAAGGCTCCCCGTCGAGAAGTCAAACCAGATCGACATACCACGGACGTCTCGGCCAATCTGGTGCCACTAACAGCATTCTCCCCCGATGAGCCTCGATACGCTGAACCACTCGCCCTATGAGCGCCCACGGGGGGAAAACATAGAGCAGACCGGGCGATGGCCAATGTTACAACAGGGCATCGATCCCCTCTGACATCCTTTCCCGTCTTCTGCTGTAAAAACGACTCGCCTTGGCCGAACAAAAAGTTGCCATGAGATCCATGATCGGGGGACCCCACCTGCGGACTATCTGAGCAAATACAGTACTTCCGGATGAAGCTCCCATTCTCTGGCATCCACTCGGACTCTGCTGAGAAAATCTGCCATTACATTGTCAATTCCCAGAATGTGCGCCGCCGAGATCGCCTGTAGATGAGGCTCCACCCAAGTGAACAGAGCTTCTGCTTCCTCCTCCATGGCAGTGCTTCCCATGCAGCCCTGCCGGTTGAGGTAAGCCACCGTTGCGGAATTGACCAACAGCACTCGCACCACTCAACCTTTCACCATGGTTTCGAATGCTTGGAGTGCTAGAGCCACTGCTTGCAGTTCCAGATGGTTGATCGACCACTGGACCTCCTGGTCGTTCCAAGTTCCTTGTGCGAAGTGATCCCCGCAGTGCGCACCCCAACCTGCAAGACTCGCATCTGTCAACACCGGAAGCCACTGCGGTTGTTCTAGTGGCATGCCTGCCGCCAGATTTCCTGGGCAAAGCCACCACTGAAGGGACTGCCTGACCCGCAACGGACAGGGAAGACATTTGTTCAGAGAATCGTTCTGGTGTGACCAGCGCTGGAGCAGCGACCTCTGCAATGGACGCATGTGAGCTCTGGTCCATGGTACTACCTCCAGGGTCGCCGCCATCATCCCCAGCACGTGAAGATAGCTGCAAAGTCGATACAAACTTGCACACTAGCTGCCGCAGAGCCTGAGCTCGTCGATCCGGCAGAAACACTGCTCCCAATCGAGTGTCGAACCGCACTCCTAAGTACTCCAGAACCTGAGACGGAACCAACCTACTTTTGGCCGCACTGACTACCCAGCCAAGACTCTGAAGGAACTTCACTACTTTGTTTGTAACCTGAACGCTCTCGGCCTTGGATTTCACCCAAATCAACCAATTGTCGAGGTACGGGTGAACTAATATTCCTTCTTTTCGCAGCGCCGCCGCCACCACCACCACCACCACCACCACCACCATAACCATAACCTTGGTGAAGGTGTGCGGAGCAATCGCTAAACCAAAGGGCAAGGCTTGAAACTGAAAATGCCCCCCACGGAATTGCAAACCTTAGAAACTTTTGATGAAATCGAGCTGATAGGGATGTGTAAAAACACCTCGGTAAGATCGAGGGATGTCAAGAATTCCCCCTGCCGAACCGACACTATTACCGATCCTAAGGTTTCCATTCGAAAATGAGGCACTTGTAGACAACGATTCACTCCCTTGAGGTCCAGAATAGGACGGAGAGACCCATCCTTTTTTAGTACTATGAAATAAATAGAATAACGACCGACGCCGTAAAGCTCCTGCAGAACCGGCACAACCGCTCCTAACTGTAAGAAGCGATCCAATGTCTGCCGAACCGCTACCGTTCTCTGCTGTCCCCTGCAAGGAGAAAGGACAAACGAATCTAGAACCAGTCAGGCAAATTCGAGAGCATAACCTTTGCGTATTACCTCCAACACCCATTGATAGGATAGAGTCCAGATAACCTCCCATCGGTTGAATTCCTACCCAGGCCCGCCTCGCTTCATTGTGTTTTTCTGATTGCCGCGGAAGAGGTAACTGCGAACCCTCTACCTGCGCTTCGAAAACCACGAAAGCCTTGCGCTCTGGAAGCAAATCTTCCTCTTTGAAAACCTCCCAATCGAGAGGTATGAAATTGCCTGAAGTCTCTAAACTGACCACGCGAAGACGGCAGAGGTCTCCCTTGCTTAGGCTTGTCCTCCGGCAGCCTTCCACCTTTGGACTCTCCGAAATCCTTAACCAACTTGTCAAGATCTTCACCAAAACAACTTCCCCTTAAAAGGAAGCTTGCTAAGACGTGACTTAGAAGAACCATCCGCCGCCCAATTTCTTAACCACAGATAACGATGCGCGGCTATCAAGGAAGCCGTACTATTTACCAATGCCCTGATCAAATCATAGTGGACATCCGCTAAATATGCCGAACCTGATTCCAGCCGTGTCACATCCATTAAGCGTTACTGTGTCAGCTGAGACGGCTGCTGCAAGCATTGTGACCACCTGAGGCAAGCTCTCGCCACCCAAGCCCCGCAGATGGAAGCTTGCAAAGAGAGGGCATTAACTTCAAAGGCTTGCTTCAACAAGCTGTCCGCTTTTCTGTCTTGTGCATCTTTCAAGGCCGCACTGCCTTCCACCAGAATAGTCGTCTTTTTCGTGACCGCCGATACCGCAGCATCTATACGCGGTGAAAGGAACCTCTCCTTCTCCTTGTCTGCTAAGGGGTAGAGCCTATTCATAGCTCTAACACTTCGCAGCCCAGCTTCTGGCAAATCCCATTCATCTTGGATCATCCGGTCAACCACTCGGTGAACAGGGAACACCGCCTGAGTTTGCCGCACTGCCGGAATGAGAGGGTCCTCCAGACCCTCTTCCTCCGATGGCTGGATCGAAGCAAGATTGAGCGCCTGAAGAGACTCCCGTAATGAGCGCCGTAAGCTCTTCCTTTCGGAATACTCTTATGATTCGCGCCTGATCCTCAGGCTCCGGAATCTCCCCTTCTTCAAGTTCTTCCATTCCTGATTCAGGTTTGCCCTCTACATCATCCGCCTCGGGCCAATCCAAATCCAAGCGTTGATCCTCGAAGGGTCAGGCCCTCTTGAGAGGCCTCCCTAGACTGCTACCAGGCTTTTCTGAGGCTGATTGCTGCACCCCAGCCCCAGGCGGTAACAGATCTGTCACCGTCCCCTGCTGCCGCATGCAATACGCTTGATTATCAGTACAAAGTCTGGGGAAAAAGCACCAAGAACCGCCCCAGCTCCTGTCGGAGCCGCGGGAGTAGCTGACCCCACTTGGCTTTCCAGAAGGGGCACGGACGGAAGTTCCAGCAGAGACTCACCTTCGCCCATTGGTGGCAGGCTCTGAGGCCCCTCACCAGCTTTATCTTGAATCTCCTGCTCCATAGTGGTTGAGACCGCTGCGTAGCCCCTGCAAACCCCAGCGTCCAAGACTGCGCCTCTGCGAGTACCACACACCAAGCACTGTGGACAAGAAGGCATTAGTAATAAAAAACAATAAATTAGCTGTCAGTAAGGAAGGTCTGACTGAAAATAAATTAGCTCTCCTCTTCTTCAATTGTTCCTTATTCCTTTTTTTTTTTTTTTTTTTTTTTTTAAATGTCTCCTCCAAGGCCCGAGAGACACAAACCCAAATGATCCAGAAATTAAACTAAATTAAAATCAGTTGCACTAACTTAATTTAATTTCATTTAATTCAATTTAAGTCCATATTACGAAGAAACTGCCTTCCTTAAGGGGCCTGAGCGATTAGAAGAGCTGCAGCTGGCTCGTGGCCTACACGCATGGTCTAAAATGCACAGGAAGAAATGGCCCACGAAAAAAACCCACCGTGCCTGTTTGCCGCTGCTGAAGCCCAATTAGGGTCCCCAGCCTTTGCGCCTCGTCGGAACACTCACCCGCTCTGCCAACCTCCAAAGCGCCCTCAGGCAATTTTTCTGTGCTTCGCGGCACGCTCAAGTGCCCTGCAATCTGCGACACTACTCACCGGGAAATGTGAGCAGCAATCGCGGAGAGGGCTTTTCAGCCTCCGCTGCTCTGTCCAGATACACCACGAGGCAAGCCGGATCTGACAGGCAGATTTACTTCACCGCTGCTTCACTCCCCTCGGTTCAAACCAGGAGGGGAGAGCAGTTCAAAGCACCGGAGCAGATTTAAAGAGTGAGACAGAAAGCTGGTTCAAATCCTGACAATTTTTTTTTTTAAAGAAACAACTCTAAAATAAAATCAATGATAGGGAATAAAATAAACCCTGAAAATTAACCCCTAAGACTAACTATCCTAACATGTGCTCCTTATCTGTTCCTCTAGTGAGCCCAGCACCTAGGCTCACTACATCCTCCTGCTGCATGGAGACTGGACACACTGGGGCTGATGGGAGAGACCAGCAGGGTACATCCAGTGATGTCACAGTTTTGACATGCCCAGTCTCCATGCTGCAGGAGGAGGTACACTACCCAGAGGTGAAGGACTGAACTGGAGGAACGATAAGGAACTACTTTTTCTTATTAGACTTAAATGAGTTACACTGTAGCTTCATTGTGTGTCCTCTAGTCTTTCTACTTTTTGATGGCGTAAACAACCGACCTACATTTATCCGTTCTACTCCATTCATTAATTTCTAGGCCTCTATCATATCCCCCTTCAGCCGTCTCTTTTCCAAATTGAAGAGTCCCAACCTTTTAAGTCTCTCCTCATAGGGGTATCCTTCCATTCCCGTTACCATTTTTGTTGCTCTTCGCTGTACCTTTTCTAATTCTGCTATATCATTTTTATGTTTAACTGTGTTTATTCAAAGTTTTTCAATGGTAGAACAACACCAAAACAATCCAAAGTGTAAAAGTAAAAAGAGCAGTTACACTGCAAAACAATACAATAGAAATGTACTCTACAACCAGAATACAAAAACAAACAATTAAGGAAGAGCATACAATGCATCGCGTAACAGTTAACGGCACTGAGAGGCAAGAAAGCATCCAACTGGCAGGTACACAGTGCACCAAAATAGTAGAAGAAGAGGAAAGAGAAAAACAAAACAAAACCCCTAACAAAATACAGTGGACAGGCGCAAAGAAAGGAGAAGCAGAATAAACCAAAGCTAAACAGTACAAAGCGGTCCCCCCCCCCCCCACCTGGGGCCAGGCTCGGGGTACACTCTTCTCCCGTGCCTAACCCCGTACATTACAAAAGCCTACTAACAAACAAGGTGCCCCACCTTTTCTCCGAAATCCCCCCTCCTGCAACCCCCCTGCCCCCCCTAGCCTCCCACCCCTCTCCTACCTGGCTAACAAACTGCATCCCATGTGTCCATGAACAGGCCATATTGAAAATAAAACTAGAAGCCTCAAATCCCTCCCAAAATCCAGTTATGGGCCCTCCTGGGCAAAGACTGCAAGTGAGGTCCCCAGCTCAGCAGAAAGCGCTGCCACCTCCCCGGATGGCCACGAGCTCTCAACCGCTCCCACAGAATATCGCATGCAAGCGCCCCCTCCACAAACCATACGTGGGGCCCACAGCATCCATCCATCTATGCAAGATAGTCATCCTAGCTGTCACCAACACCAAACGCAACCACTGTAGCACCACTGGCCCCACCACTTCTTCCCAAGTCTCCTCCCACACATCCAACACCAAGTTAACTGCTGTAAAAGTTAAGGGCTGCCGCACACAGCCCTCCAGATAAGCCACAACCTGACCCCAAAAAACCTGCACCCGCGTACAACCCCAAAACATATGGCCCAACGTGGCCCGCTCACCCCCACAACGAGGGCAACAGTGGGAGCCCCCAATCCCGGCCTTCCATGCCCTAAGTGGGGCATAGTAGAGGCGACGCATCAACCTAAACTGCATGTCCCGGTGAAGCACCGACACGCTAAGCTTCAGAATAGTGGACAAACCCCGTAGCACCTCGTCCCTCGTCACCGCCACCCCTAAGTCTGTAGACCAAACAGCTGCAAGCTCATCCAGCGCGAGCGGCGGCACCAGTTCCCATAACATCTTGTGAAGCCAAGCCACACGCGTCCCCCGCTCCCCCCCATCAAGGCCACTTCAACACCAGAGCATACATCCCCACTTAAAGCGCCCAGAGGGATACTACGAACGTAGCTCCGAAGCTGCGCATAAGGGAAGACATCCCAAGCTCCTAGGGGGTATTGTTGATGTAACAAAGCAAAATCCACCATCGTACCATCCAAGGTAACCACCTGCTCCAAATTGACAATGCCCAATTGCGTCCACCGTGCAAAAGAGCTGCCCACAAGGCCAGGTAAAAACTCACCATTACCCCGAAGGGGAAGATAAGGAGAATGAGAACCGGAAAACCGGTGGCTGACACAAAAGTATTGCCATGCCTTCCGGACAGGATCCAACAGAGTAACCCGGAGGTCCCGGCTCAACCCCCGCACCACCCGTGCATGCAGGAGATACCGTAAGTGAAGAGGCGCCACCGCTTCCCGGAACATCGCCAACGGTGTATAATCCCCGAAGTCCCAAAGCCAATCCCGAACATGCCGTAACAAACACGCTATATTATACTTCCAGATATCTGGAAGGCCCATTCCTCCAGAGGACCAGGGCTGCTGTAACACCTCTAACCGCACCCGGGGCCGACGGCCTCGCCAAAGAAGGCGATTAAGTAGTCTATCCAACTGGCGAAGATCAGAGCGCTTAAGCAACGACGGGGGTGTCTGCAATAAGTACAAAATCTGAGGGAACACCGTCATCTTATACAACGCAATACGGCCACCTAAAGACAACGGTAAGTCCCGCCATTTATCAACCTTGAGCATAATAGCAGCTAAGAGCTTAGAGACATTCAACTGATAAAGATCCCCGAGGTCGGCTGGCAAGTAGGTCCCCAAATACTTAAAATTCCCCGACGCCCACCGCAACAGGAAATCGCCTTGCCAGCTCCTTTGCGCCCCGGGACCCAGTAACAACGCCTCAGACTTATCCAGATTCAAGCGAAATCCAGAGGGGACCCCATATTCCCGAATAAGGCGCAATAAATGTGGCAATCCCCGATGAGGATCCACCAGATGTACAAGCAAATCATCAGCAAAGGCCGCAACGCGGAACTCCGTCTGCCCCATAGGGACACCCCTAAATTGAGAATGGGCCCGAATCTGGATTAACAAAGGCTCCAACGTCAAAACGAACAAAAGCTGGGATAAAGGACACCCCTGGCGGGTCCCTTTCTGGATACAAAACGCCGCAGACATGTTTCCATTGACCATAATAGCCCCTTTCGGGTCTGCATACAGGAGGCGCACCACAAACAAACCCACAAACCCCATGGCCCCCAAAACCTGATACATGAACTCCCAGTTAACCCGATCAAATGCTTTTTCAGCATCAAAACTGATAAGCATTGACCCCAACTGAGCCCGCCGCCCAGCACAGACAGATAGCAAAAGTCTTTGCAAACTGTAGGACGCATGCCGCCCGCGCACAAAACCCACCTGATCCCCATGAATCAAGGTCGGCAAATAAACCGCCAACCGATCCGCCATAATCTTGGCCAAAATCTTAATATGTTTATGTTTATTGTTTCTTGATAAAAATCGCCCTTCTCCAAAAATCAGAGCGATGTACAATTAAAAATCAATATTAAAATGGCCGAAGCCATGGAAAGGAAAAGGAAAAGGAAGTTACAATTTCTTTATAAAAACCATAGTATAGACAGGAGAGACAGAAGAGGGATAGGAAAGGGAACAAAAAGGAGGGTAGGGAGCAAGGGGAGTGGAGGTCACACAAAAGGGGAGGGCACATCAAAAGCAAGGGAGAAAAGGTGGGTTTTCAAATGTTTTTTGAAAGTGGAGTGGTGAGGCTCTAAGCGGAGGGAAGAGGGTAGAGAATTCCATAGGGTGGGACCAATAAAGAAGAAAGCAGAGGAGCGTGTGGATTGAAGGTGGGCACGAGAAGGGGAAGGAAGAGTGAGACGGTTGAGGTGAAAAGAGCGAGGAGTGTACCGGGGAGAGTGAAAGGAAAGAAGGTCAGCAAGATATTGAGGGGTGCCAGTATGGAGAGCCTTGTGAACCAAAGTGAGCAGCTTGAATTGAGATCGGTAAGGAAAAGGTAACCAGTGAAGGTGGAAAAGCAAAGGTGTGACGTGATCCCGAAGAGAGGCGTGACGAGAGGCAGTGTTCTGTATCCGTTGTAGTTGAGATAATCGATACTTGGGGAGTCCAATGAGAGTAGAGTTGGTGAAATCTACGCGAGACATAACTAGAGACACCAACAGGGTGGCGAGGGCTGAGGGGGACAGAAAAGGGCGCACCGCACGAATATCAACATTGAGCAAAGAATTGGGCCGATAAGAATCCGGGAGGAGCGGGTCCTTCCCCGGCTTTGGCAAGATAGTAACCAAGGCTTTATTAGCCTCATAGGGAAACCCGCCCCTTTGGACCAATTCCGCAAAGTACCCTGCCAAAGGGACCACAAGATCGTCCCGCAAAACCTTATAAAACTCACCCCGGTACCCATCCATACCCGGAGCTCGCCCATTCTTGAGATTCTTAATCCCCTCCCGCACCTCCCGCAAGGATATCGGCTGGTTCAAGTCCTGTAACTGGTCCGCACTGAGGTGCGGCAAAGCACACCCTGCCAGGAACTCCTTACCCTCCAACACGCTATCCCCATCTGAAGAGTACAACTGCCGAAAATATTCGGAAAAAGCCCGTTCAATCCCCTCTGTCTCCCTGCAAAGGGTCCCATCCGGTCGGCGGATCACCCCAATATGTCTTGGCCCCCCCACCGGCCGCACTAGAGACGACAACAACCGCCCTGCCCGATTCCCATGTTGGTACAACTTGTACCGATAATATAACAGGGACTTCTGCGCCCGTTGATGAAGGAGAGTCTCCAATTCCATCTGAACTTCCTGCAGCCGGCGCTTATTCACAGCCGTCCGATGAGCAGCAACCTGCCGCCGTGCTTTACCCAACTCACGCTCTAAGTGAAGAATGCACTGATTCCTGCGTTTACACATTAAACTATAATAACTAATAATCTCTCCCCGTAGCACCGCCTTGCCCGCCTCCCAAAAAAGTACCGAAGAGATCCCAGGCTGATCATTAAAAGCCACGTAATCACCCCACTTATCCTTAAGAAAGCGCTCAAACTGGACATCCCCACTAAGCTCCAGCGGATAACGCCAGACCCTACTCCTACCAGGGGCCCGGTTACATAACACCAAAACGACCATTGCGTGATCCGAGAGGATAGAAGGACAAACCTCCGCAGCCTCCACCAAACTAAACAAGGAGTCCGAAATCAGAAAATAGTCAAGCCGCAACCAGGTCCCATGAGCCCGAGACATATGAGTATACTCACGATCTCCAGGGTGTAGAACTCTCCAAATATCCAACAAGTTATACGCCTCATTCAGCCCCAGCAAGCGGCGCGCACTCCTCCGATCCCGCCCCTCAGAGGGGCCAGATCTATCTAAACTTTCATCCAAGACTGTATTGAAATCCCCTCCCAAAATTACCCGGTAACCAACAGTAGACGCCAACAGTCTAGTAAGAGCCTGATAGAATCGAGCTTCATAAACATTAGGCGCATACACCGAGCAAAGAACGACCTTGACACCATCCAACAAACCCCATACCAAAACATAGCGGCCCTCGGAGTCAATTTCCACTTTCTCCTCCACCCAGCCCACATGTTGAGCGATTAAGATGGCCACTCCCCGTTTTTTCCCCAAGGCGGGAGCCCCATAAACTTTGACAATGTGGCCTTTACATAATTTAGCATGCTCAACTGCCGACTGATGCGTCTCCTGCACCATTATAATCCCAAGCTTCTTACGTTGCAACTGTTGTAAAACTTTCTCTCTCTTAATCGGGGAACCCAAGCCACAAACGTTCCAAGAGGCTATCTTAATACCAGTGCCCAATACACCACCCACAAAAAGATCTCCAGGCAAGACCAGCCAATACAGCAACGCGCAGAGAACCCCCCCAGCCTAGGGTTCCCCCCCACGCCAATTTGCCCCAAGACTGCAACATATACAGCCATCCACAGACACCATCACATTCGCACCCCCATCCTAACACAGCCAGAAAGCCAGTCCCCACCCCACCCCCTCCCAAATCCCCCAACTGCATACACTGAACAACCCCCCCAATCCCTCCCCTCACCCCGTCCCCTCCCTGCCCCTCCCATCCCCAACACCGTCCCAACACCCCCTCTACTTCCCAACCATCGGCCTAGCTCCCCAGGCCCCTCCACCACTTCCGAGTCATGTAGAGCCCCCCTACCCCCTCCCCACTATCCCACAAAACTACTACAAGCCCCATGATGCAACAGAAAGCCCACCCAACATAATCCCACATAGCTCAGCCCAGCTCCCGCCGCCCTATAAGAAACAGCAACAAAGTCTTCCCCCCAACCATAGTCCCGCAAAAAAAAAACATGTCCAAAGCTAATCACAGAGGACCAATAAGAGCAAATGCTGAATTAACAAAAGCACACCCCCACAATAATTCCCGAATTAACAAAAGCACTCCCCCACAATAATTCCCACCACCCACCCTCCCCGTACCGCTATCCCCCCTACTGTGCCAGACCACAAGCAGCCGACCCCATTAATAAGCCGCAAGTAGGAGCCTGCCGACAATGAGACAGCAATGCATTAGTAGAAAACAAAAAACTATACAAGGCAAACACATGCTGAATAGGCGCAGAGGCTAACCAAACAAACCAGATAGGTGGTAGTACAAGTGCAGAAATAAGCAGAGAAAGGGGAATAGAGATAAAGGAGAGAGATCAGTCCCCTACACAGAGAGCAATGTCACCTTGTTACACAAAACTTAACCAGGCTGAGGCCCCAATTACCGAGGGCCAGCAGCACAGCACCTCTCGTCCCCCCCAAGACCCCCACCAAAGGTGTCCTGCACAAGGCCCAAATGGAAGTAAGAGAGCACATAGAATTGTATAAGCTTCTCGGGTGTTTGTACTAACAGTGTCAAACCCAAAAACAGTGGGCCCCAGCCACCCTAGCAAGCCCAGAGCTGCAACAGTTCACGCAGCACAGTCAAAGAATCCAGAGAGGACCCAGAGTCAGAGAGTGCAGGATATCAAGTGGAACAGGCTTTCCCGCCAAATTAAAGCCGTCATCTTCACCCGCACTGGTTGCAGTAGGCCAAAGCGTCCTCCGGTGTGGAAAACACACGACGTCCACCTGCACAATCCACCCGAAGACATGCAGGGTAGGCCAGAGTGAAGCGGATACCCTTTTCTACCATCCGGCCACAGACCTCCTTATAGGCCCGACGACGAAGCGAAACTCCTGCAGAATAATCCTGAAAAATCAATATTGTACCAGTTCCATCTCCAGTGCGCCGCAGTTGCCGCGCCGCCCGCAGAACGCCCTCTTTCTGGGCATCGTTGAGAAAACGAGCAATGACCACCCTGGGCCTGTTGTCACCAGCCCTGAACTGGCCCAGCTGGTGCACTCTGTCCAGGACGATCGCACCGAGCCCCTCTGCCAACGGCAAGTTAGCAGGCAGCCACTGCTCGAGGTACCGCCGGAGATCTTTGTCTGGCACCGATTCCGCTATTCCAACAAACCTCAAATTGTTGCGCCGGCTCCGGTTCTCGAGGTCCTCTAACTTGTCTGCATGCTTTAGCAAGGCCTCCTCCAATTTCTGGATCCGGGCCGCATCCTGCTCCCTCGTGTCTTCCAGGGTACTGATTCTGTTTTCCACCTGCTCCACCCAGCCGTTGAAGTCTGACTGCCTGAGCCACTTGACTCATTTGCGTCGCCAGACCCTCCAAGCGATCCTCAAGCGCCAGTACCACGGCTTTTGACACCTCCTCAACGAGCGCACAGGAGGTAGTGGAGGTCTGGGCAGGCATGTCGCCGTCCGCCATTTTGGTTGCCCCCCCCCCGCGGGGCCGCTCCCGCCTGGTAGCTTTCGTTGCCATGGGGCGTACACCGAAATTGTAACTGCAAACAACACCCCGCCGAGAAAAGGCTGCCTTCCCCCACTCCGGTAATGCAAAAAATTATCAATTGAGGGGCTAAGTGAAGAGGAGAGGGAGAGTAGGCTCCGGAGCTAAGAAGGATACGTCCCTCCTAGCCCACCATGCCACCGGAAGTCGTGCTATATCATTTTTAAGATATGGTAATCAGAACTGCACACAATATTCAAGATTTAGTCACACCATGGAACAATACAGAGGCATTATATATCCTTTGTTTTATTCTCCATTCCTTTCCTTAAGATTCCTAGTATTCTATTTGCTTTCTTGGCTGCTGCTGCTGCTGCTGCACACTGAATGAGGAGTTTCAATGTATTATGTATGATGACGTCTAAATCTTTTTCCTGGGTGGTGGTTTCTAAAGCGGTACCTTGTATTGTATAACCAGTTTAGATTGTTCTTTCATGGTGCATAACTTTGCACTTGTCCACATTAAATTTCATCTGCCATTTGGATGTTCAGTCTTCCAATTTTTCAAGGTCTTCTTGAAATTTTTCACAATCCTCTTACGTTTTAACAACTTTGAATTTTATGTTATCTACAAATTTGATCACCTCGCTCGTTATTCCTATTTCTGGGTCATTTATGAAAATGTTAAAAAGCAGCGGGCCCAACACAGATCCCTGGGGTTTTTATTTATTTAACAGGTTTCATATACCATTTTATCATTTCAGTCAAAGCGGTTTACATTGTAACTTAAACTTGGTAAATGATAATTACACTTACCTGGTAATTGTAGTTCCTCGAGTGACGACAGTTCAGTCCTCTACCTCTGGGTTGTCAATCCCCTCCTGCAGCTTGGAGACTGGCATGTCAGAATTATGACATCACTGGATATAGCCTGCTGTACTCTCTCCTTCCTCCCAGTGTGAACTATTAACAAAGCAGACTCAAAGGAGCAACAAATAAGTAGCTAACAGTCATTATTGAAACACATTGTAAACTAACCATATAACTTTTCAACCCCTCCGGCAAGGCTTTCTCACCCCCTGCCCTGCCACTGAGAGAGGCACCCCTACACCAAACAGACAGAAGGTAGACCTACCTGTAACACTCTTCTTCTGCTCACCAAACTGGATCTCTCTGAAACATTCTGGGTGGGAAGGAGGACTGAACTGTCGTCACTCAAGGAACTACAATTACCAGGTAAGTGTAATTATCATTTCCTTATCGTTCCTCCAGTTCAGTCCTCTACCTCTGGGATGTAACAGAGCAAGCACCGCCGACCCGAAACGGGCATCAGAAGCCGCTGCCAAATCCAGACGGTAATGCTTACTGAATGTATGAAGAGACGACCACGTCGCTGCTCTACAAATCTCCCCAGGCGGAACAAGACTGTACTCCACCCAGGAACACGCCTGCGCACGGGTGGAATGTGCCCGCAACCCCGTGGGTACGGAATGCCCTTGAAGCAAATACGCAGAAGCAATTGCCTCCCGAACCCACCGGGCAATGGAGGCTTTAGCCGCTGCCTCCCCTTTGCGCACTCCCCCGAATACTACAAAACAACCAGTCCGACCTGCGAAAAACTTTTGTCACTCTCAAATACTGGCGCAAAACTCTCTTCACATCCAAACAACGAAGACTGCAATCTGACTCGTTGCTCTCCAGAGAACCCAGAACGGGTAAACACACCGCCTGATTCAAATGGAAAGCAGACACCACCTTCGGTAAAAAGGACGGCACCGGACGCAACACCACCTTCTCTCTAGAAAAAGTCAGAAATAGCTCCCTACATGACAACGCCTGTAGCTCAGAAATACGCCTTGCTGAACAAATGGCCACTAGGAAAACTGTTTTCAACGTCAAGTCTTTCAACAATGCCTGGCGCAAAGGTTCAAAGGGAGACTTGGATAACGCCGACAAAACGACATTGAGGTCCCATGGAGGAATGCACACGCGACGTGTCGGCCGCAACTGAGAGACCACCTTTAGAAATCGACCCACATCAGGGTTAACTCCCAAAGACATCCCGTTGACTCTGCCGTGATAACAGGAAAGAGCTGCCAGCTGAACACACAAGGAACTGGCAGCCAGACCCTTATCAAATCCATCTTGCAAAAACTCCAACACCAAAGGGATCGAAGCCGCAGATGCTCTAACCTGACGCCGCGAGCACCAATCTTCAAAAACACGCCAGATCTGCACATATGCCAAGGATGTCGACTGTTTCCGCGCTCTAAGCAAGGTTGCTACGACCGCTGAAGAGTAGCCCTTTTTCCGCAGCAGAGCCCTCTCAATGGCCATACCGTAAGCGAGAACCGATCCACCTGAGGCATGAATAGTGGACCCTGAAGCAACAGATCTGCCCTCGCAGGGAGTCGCCAGGGCTCGCCGTCCAGGAGACGCACTAAGTCCACGTACCACGGCCGCCTCGGCCAGTCGGGCGCTACTAGCAGCACACTTCCGGGATGATCCCCGATCTTTTGAACCACTCAGCCTATCAACGCCCACGGAGGAAACACATATAGGAGACCTTCGTCCGGCCACCGATGCAACAGCACGTCTATGCCCTCTGACATCCGTTCCCGTCTTCTGCTGAAGAACCTGCCGACCTTCGCTGACTGAAACGTCGCCATCAGGTCCATTAGTGGACTTCCCCAACGAACTGTTATCTCCGCGAAGACGTCGGGATGCAACTCCCATTCCCCCGCATCCACCTGTACTCTGCTGAGGAAATCCGCTGTCACATTGTCTTTCCCTGCAATGTGCGCCGCCGAGATTGCGGTCAAGCGACTCTCCACCCAAGCGAACAACTCGTCCGCCTCTTCTTCCATTGCGGCACTCCCGGTGCTGCTCTGACGGTTGATGTAGGCGACCGTCACCGAGTTGTCTGAGAGGACACGAACTGGACGACCCAGAACCAAGCCCTCGAACGCATGAAGTGCCCGGGCTACCTCCCGCAGCTCCAGACAATTTATCGACCAAGAGGCTTCCAGGGGAGACCAAAGACCCTGCGCAAACTGGGCTCCACAGTGGGCCCACCAGACTGGCGTCCGTCAACAACGGGAGCCAGTCCGGCTGTTCCAGCGGCATGCCTGCTGCCAAGGACGACCAGAGCAGCCACCAACGGAGAGACCGCCTGACCCCGCTCAGACACGGGAGAAGCCTGCTCAAGGAGTCGGTCTGATGCGGCCAGCGGCGAAGTAGTGCTCTTTGCAAAGGCCGCATATGCACCTTGGCCCACGGCACCGCCTCTAACGTCGCTGCCATGGTTCCCAGCACCCGGAGATAGTCCCACGCCGACGGTGCTGGCACCGATAAGAACCGACGGACCAAGGTCCGCAACGCCTCGGCCCTCTTGTGCGGAAGAAACACCTGCCCCCTCTTGGTGTCGAACCAAACCCCGAGGTACTCGAGGTCCTGGGAAGGAACCAAACGGCTCTTTGTCTGGTTGACTACCCAACCGAGACTCTGCAAAAGGTGCACCACCCTGTTTGTCACTCGGATACATTCCTCCTCGGACTTGGCTCAAATTAACCAATCGTCGAGATAAGGGTGGACTAGAATCCCTTACTTGTGCAAGGCAGCCGCCGCCGCCACCACCACCATGATTTTGGTGAAGGTGCGCGGTGCCATCGCCAGGCCGAAGGGCAAAGCCTGGAACTGAAAGTGCCCCCAAGGAAGGGCGAATCGTAAGAACTTCTGATGGGCCTCTCGGATAGGAATGTGCTAATATGCCTCTGTGAGGTCTAGAGACGTCAGATACTCCCCCTGACGCACCGCTACGATTACTGACCTTAAGGTCTCCATCCGGAAATGCGGCACTCGAAGGCAACGATTCACGGCCTTCAGGTCCAAAACGGGCCGCACCGTTCCGCCCTTCTTTGGCACCACGAAATAAATAGAATACCGACCCGCGCCGCACTCGGCCTTCGGCACTTCTACCACTGCCTCCAACTGAAGCAGCCTTTCCAAAGTACCGCGCACCACCCCTGCTTTCTTGGGACGAAGGAATCCCGTATGGGTCGGGCGAACTCCAGAGCATAGCCGTGTCAAATTATTTCCAACACCCACTGGTCGGAAGTGATATGGGTCCAAGCGGAAAGAAACTCCCGAAGCCTGCTGCCTATGGGAGACCCCTCCGCCGGGACCCGCCTCGCTTCATTGTGACTTACAGGTTGTGGCAGCGGGAGCTGAGGAGAAACCTCTATTCGCTCCCCGAAACCCGTGAAAGCCCTGTGCTCGAGCCTGAAACTGGCCCCTCTGGAAATTTCCGAACCACATAGCATGAAATCTCCTAAGATCTTGAAACTGGCCCCGATAGCCTTGACCGGACCTGCTCTGCTTCGGCTTATCCTCCGGAAGCCTACCTGCCTTGGATTCCCCAAGGTCCTTTACCAAGTTGTCCAAATCTTCGCCGAACAGCAAATTGCCCTTAAACGGGAGTTTGCTAAGCCGGGACTTAGAGGGCCCAACCACCGCCCAACTTTTTAACGACACCGACCGGCGGGTGGCCACCATGGACGCCATGCTATTGGCCAGCGCCCTGATCAAGTCGTAATGTACGTCCGCCAAGTAAGCTGATCCGGACTCCAGCCGATCCAACTCCTTCAGCTCCTCGAGATCCAAATGCGTAGACAGACGCAGGCACTGGACCTATCTCAAGCACGCCCTGGCCACCCAAGCTCCACAGATGGAGGCCTGCAGCGACAGTGAGTCCGCCTCAAAAGCCTGTTTCAGTAAACCGTCCACTTTACGGTCCTGGGCATCTTTCAGAGCCGCACTACCCTCCACCGGGATAGTGGTCTTTTTTGTAACCGCTGACACCACCACCACGTCCACCCGCGGTGCTCGAAATCTTTCCTTATCTTTATCTGCCAAAGGATAGAGCCTATTCATAGTCCTTATCCCTCGTAAGCCTGCTTCCGGTTTATCCCATTCGTCCTGTATCATTTTTTTGACCACTCTGTGTATGGGAAACACTGTGTTTACCGTACCGCCTGAATGACCGGATCTTCAACCTCCTCCTCCGCAGCCGCTTGCGTAGCAAGATTCAACATCTGCATCGACTCCGTGATCAAGGCCACAAGCTCCTCTCTGCGGAAGACTCTAATAATCTTAGCTTGATCCTCTGGCTCGGGGATCTCTCCCTCTTCTAGGTCCTGTGCATCCTCATCCTGATCCCAGTCCGTATCCTGGACCTCCAGCCACTCGCCTTCCGGGGGTATAGAAGGCTTAGTTTTCGCTCTCTTCGGCGCTGGTGGAGCCTTGCCTATTGCGGCGCTCCTGCCCCGCCTTAGGGCTAAAGACAGGAGCGGGGCCTATTGCCTCGTGAGGAAGGAGTTTAAACCTATTCCTCTGGAATGCTGGGTACTGTAGTTTTTCTGCTCCTTTCACTCAGAAATAAAGTGTAGTTGTGCGCCAGAGACGGTAAGGCTTATTTGCAAGTATTTTTATTATGGTTAAGGTTATTCTTCCATCGCATGACAAATTCAGAAATATGAACAAAACAGGTGCTTTAACACGAACAGAAAGAAGTCAGGTATAAAGTCAACTTAAAGTAGAAATTCAGCTTTACTTCTAAGTAGTTTACTCAGCTCTGCCCCAAGAGGTCACTCACTTTAAACGCAGCCTCTTTTCACACACTGTTACGTTCACAGTGCTGGGGCACTTCAGGTGCAGGTAATTAAAGCTTTCCTAGCATGGCAGCAAAACAGCTCCGTAGTATTCAACTCATACACGGCATAACCAGTTTTCTTCAGTTTGGTATTTCCACACAACAGATAGTACAGTCCATGCTCTCACAGTCAGGTAAGTCAGAATTATCCTGCATTAATTCCTCAGACTGTATAGAATTATCAGCTTCCTGCAATACTGGCTGTCTGTTTGCTGTTAGCTTTAAAAACTCTTTAAAATCCTGGAGAAGCAATTCAGCCTGTTGTCTGCTAGATAAGGAATTGTTATCAGTTGCTAAACTTCCCTCTTGATTAAGGCTGTTTCCCTTTTCCTCTCTCAGGTTAAGTGAATCAGAGTAACTCTTAGGCTCTTTTGTTAAGGTTTCAAATATAGGAGAGTTGGGTTTACCTTCACTCTGGAAACTCTTTGGCAAATCGCTTACTTGTTGCCAAGCCCCTCTTATCCTAGGTGGCTCAAACGTCCTCCAGTTGTGAGTTCCCGTGCCTCTCTGGGCCAAACTGTAATTCCCAGAATGAGTTCTTTTTTTCTCTTGCCTGCCGTGAAGGCTTCCTCTCCCAGGGCTCTGCCTTCCTCCAGGTGTCTATTCCAGGGCTAGGTCCACTTTCCTCAGGACCTCCATTTATTGCCTCTGAACAGATTCTTGCAGGTTTTCTTCTACTGCTTCGGCTCAGTCCTTGGCTGCTAGCCTTCTCTCTCTGACTGCTCACGGTACTCTGACCGTTCCCTGGGCTCCTTCTCCTCTCCTTCCACTTCTCCTTCTCCTTCCAGCTCTTCTCCATAGCAAAGCCATACTCCGGTTTAAAACCAGGTTCTCTTCTAGACACGCCCCTTCCAAGCATTGGGTGTGCCCAATCAGGACTGCACGACTCCTCCCCTGGGCTGGTATCCATGCTCAGCTCAGCAGAACGAAGTCTCTCTTTCTTTCCAGCACTGTCAATCTGATGTAAATCCTGTTGCCCTTCAGGATTTTCATCTGTCTCCATAGCCTCAGGAGGGCGCTCTTCACCACACTATGTCGACGGTCTCCTCTAACTGCGGAGCCAAGCCTGCCAGTGCCCCAACCCCAGGCGACGTGCCTTGGCGTCGCAGACAAAAGGCCTGATGCATTAGCAATATAAACTCAGGGCTAAATTCCCTGAGCCCCAAAGCCTGCGTCACCAGCGCAGTCCCGGAAGGCCCTGGCAACTCCTCCACAGCCGGCCCCTGCGCCGCCGGCCTCGGAGAAGCAGCCCCCACCCCCGCCGGTGCCCCCTGCACCTCTGGGGAGTCCTTGATCTCCATCTGTTGCTCCACCGCAGACAAGAGGGTTGCACAGCCCCGGCACACCCCAGTGTCAGCCACTGTACCCCTCCTGGTGCCACACACAATACACTGTGGTCTGGCTGCCATAAATTAGACCTGCAACTGACCAAGGGCACAGCAAACTTACTAACTGCCCCCTTCCTTTTTCTTTTTTTTTTCTTTTTTTTTTTAAATATAGAAAGGATTTACCTCCTAGTTACTTCCCTTCGCTTTAAATGACATGAGTTGCCTCCTCCGTAGAGGAAAGGGCTCCTTCACCTATTCTGCTTGCTGAATCTTAAAAGGCTGAATCGGGAAGAAACGCCACGACGCAAAGAAAACAAAACAAATGAAACCAAATAAATCGGAGAGACGGATTTCCCAGAGCCTTAAACGGGTGCGGGCTCGCGAACCGCCCTGCAGCCACGCGGCTTCTCCGCGGCCAGAAAATGGCCACTGAGCAGAGCCTGCACCAAGAAAAGGTGCCAAAAGCAGAGGCGAGCCTGCCAGCGCCTTATAAATCAGCTCCCCTCTGAAATCGCAGCTACCCCCGGTGATCTGCTTACCGGCCCGGCTGCACCGTCCACTGCCCGAAACGACTGACCGCAAGCTGAAAGCGGACCCAGCACAGCACCGAATTAAAACAGTGAAGTCTCCGACGCCACGGAGACAGTCACAGCGGCCCGGCAGGAACTTGCACTGACAGAAGGGCTCTCCTCCGTAGAGTCCGGGGGGAAAGAACCTCTGGGCCACTCGAGGGGACCACCAACTCGATTTCCTGAGTCGACACCCCAAACAAAGCCTTCACAGTAACAGGCAGGGAGCAAGAATACCTGGAGCCTTTTTTTTTTTTTTAAAGAGACAGCTTCCCCATTAGCCAAAGTTTGTTAACTAAATTTAGTTAAGTAAATATAGACTGTCCTACAAGCTCCTTATCCGATTCTCCAGAGAGCCTTCCCTAAGGCTTGTCAGTTCCTCCTGGTCACACATGCCAGTCTCCAAGCTGCAGGAGGGGATTGACAACCCAGAGGTAGAGGAGTGAACTGGAGGAACGATAAGGAATGTACATTAAACAGGGACTTTGATAACTTGGATATTTCTGAGGCAACTGAGGGTTAAGTGACTTGCCCAAGGTCACAAGGAGTGCTAGTGGAAATCGAAACCTGGCCTCTGGGTTCCCAAGCCAGTGCTCTTAACCATTAGGCTACTCCTCCACGCCATATTCACCTTTCTTCATTGAGAAAAACTGGTCATTTAGCCCTACTTTCTGCTTTCTATCTTTTAACCAGTTCTTGACCCATACTACTACACTGCTTCGAAACCCATGATTTTTTAGTATCGCCAAGAGTCTCTCATGGGGGACCTTGTCATAAGGTTTTCAGAAAATCTAGATAGACAAAGGTGAGCCAGTTGATATAGTGTATCTGTTTATTCACAACTTCAAAAAAAATATAACAGATTAGTAAGACAAGACCTTCCTTGGCTAAATCCATGTTGGCTTTCTCCGATTAAACTATGGCTGTCTACATGTTCAGTATTTTTTTTTTTTATCTTTATTAAACTTTTCATAACCATACATTCCAACTATGTTCAATTATATCCAATTTCACTCAGTATCTTGTTCTTTAACTATGTTACAACATAACTCTCAACCGGGTATCCTGTCCCGTATGGCCATGCCCCTCCTAAGAAGTTTGCATGCCATGTTGTTATCCAGGCATCCTTGACAGAGTCTCAATTATACCTTTACCCTCAAATCTTTCTTTACTGTTAACCGCTCCCTTCCCCTTGGCCCTCCCCTCCCCTGCGCTGACCGCCTGAGTGAACTGTAGTTGGAACTTTTTGCCAAATCCATCTGTAATGCATTCACCAGGGGGATTTATTAGAGGTATATATGTGCAGCTTGGCTACTGCTAGATTATGCAACACCGAGACCCATTGTGCGTATTTAGGTGTTTTTTCTCCCACCCAGTTATTGCAGTCAATAGTTTTATTCTTTATAATGGTTTCTACCATTATGCCTGGCACTGACGCCAGTAGTTAAATGTACGGCAACTCTGGACACTTCACTGGGCAGACTAGATGAACAACACTAGTCTTTATCTGCTATCATTTACTATGTATTTAAATTACAGGCAAATGAGCAGTACATAATGAAATGGTATGCAAATATTGGCTGCATCCAATGCAGAGAAACTCTAGAGGATTTCACAATCAGCCTTAGCGCCAATATCTCTACACCTGGTCTTGAAATGGTTTAAACATCTAACGTATGCTCTCGACAGTATTTTGATGGCATCGGGTGCTTTCCTCAATGCCTGGATCATCTGAGCAGAAATGTCAAAGATGATCCAAGCCATCGGAAAAAAACCCCAATATCATCAAAATACTGTCGGAGGCTGGAGCCCCAGACAGAAAGCAAATCCCAGCGGCCCCAAACCCCCCACCCAACCAAAAATAACTCTGATGGCCCAGCAACCCCGAACATCCCACCCGCTGCCTGGTACCTTCAGAAACTAGCAGGAGCACTGCCGACATGCTCCTACTCTTGCCCTGCCATCTTGAAAAATGGCAGCTCCTGGCCCCTATGCGGTGCATCCTGGGATGCACAGGGCGAGGTCAGACTGCCATATAAAGATAGAATATGGTGGGGCAAGAGCGGGAGTGTGTGAGCAGCGCTCCCACTCATTTCTAAAGGTACCGGGAGGGGGGAGGGATGTTAGGGGCCTCTGGGCAACCAGGGTTACTTTTGGTTGGGCGAAGGGTGGGGATACGGGGCCGCTGGGCCATCAGAGTATTTTTATTTGGGTGGGAGGGGGGAGGGAGGGAAGGAAAGAAAATTGGGGATGCTGGGCCATCAGGGATTGCTTTCTGTCAGGGGCACCAGCTTCCAACAGTATTTTGATGGCATCGGGGCTTTCCCAGATGCCTGGATCATGAGGGGAGTTTTACATTTCCCCTCAGATGACCCAGGCATCGGAGAAAGCCCCCGATTCCATCGAATATATTGTTGGGGCTCCCTATGCAAATTAGCCACATGGTGCTCGTTTCTCAGGGAGAGCATGCCAAACTTGTACAGATTTCTTATGCGCATTTGTTTGGCTTGCTCTCCCCATTTAATGCTGCCATTTTGCTCACAGTTCAATGCGTGACTCATTTGCATATGCACAGTTTAAAATATGGCTCATTTGCATATGAACCCCTTTCTGCATGCCTGCGCCAAAGTCATGCATTATCAATGTGCTGCAAATAGGCATAAAAAGTTGATAGAGCGCGAATTCAGTTCAGCTTTCTGCATCGGCCTGAAAATTACTGAACGTATAAAGAGCCATGATTTAATGAGACAAAGCCAACATGGATTTAGCTAATTAAAGTCACATTTAATTTGCTATACTTTTATTTGAAGGTATGAACAAACAGGTAGATAAAGGCGAGTTGGTTGATAGTGTGCGTGGATTCTCAAAAATCCATTGATAAGATCCCACACCAGAGATTCACCAGAGGAAATTAGAGTCATGGGTTAGGAGGCAGGGTACTATTGGGGATAGGGAAATGTTAAAAGACAGAAAATAGAGTAGGGCTAAAGGTGAAATTAGGCCTTCCCTGCTAATTGTCCTTCCTTGAGTATCTCCAGTCCAGTCCCAACACGATCGTGGCATGTGCCTTGCTGTGCTGGGACCAGGTTTAGAGGAGGAGATAGAGCAGCTGGGGCCAGCTCCCCCAGAAGCGGCTAACCTGGAGTCGGGGGTGGCCTACTTGGTGGATGCTTTTTATGACCCGATTAGGTATCAAGCCAAAGCATAGCCGCGGTGGTCTGTGTGTGTTGATACTTGTGGCTCCAGAATTGGTCAGCAGATTGGTCCTTCAAATTGTGCTTGAGCAGGCACCTGTTCAAAGGGAAGCTCTTGATCAGAGAGGCTCTGGAGAAGTTGGTTAAGGACTTGGGAGGGTCCAAGGGTGGTAGACTACTGGAAGACAAGCAGAAGCCGGAGCGGTCACCAGCGCAGGGTCGAGGGCAAGAATGGGACTTCCGGACTATTAGATTTGCACCCTACCAAAGAGGAAAATTTCCCTCAAGAGGTCAGCCTTTACAACGCTTCCAGCAGCAGGGAGAGGCCTCCTCCAAAAAGAAAGCACAATGAAGCGAGGCAGGTCCAGGCAGAGTTGGTTCCTGTAGGGGGAAGACTGCGCGAATTTTACTCCGCCTGGGCCCAGATCACCTCTGACTAGTGGGTCCTGGATGTCATTAAGGAGGGTTATGCCCTCGAGTTTACTCGACCGCTCAAGGAAAGTTTCCTGTGATCCACTTGCAGGCGGATGCGGAAGTGCCACGAAGCCAATTCGGCTTTGGTCGGTACTCCATCTACTTCATGGTTCCCAAAACAGGAGGGCTCTATTCGTCCCATTTGGGATCTCTCAAGCACGTGAATCGTTGTCTCAGAGTCCCGCGCTTTCACATGGAAACCCTGAGGTCAGCAATTGTGGCCACCAGAGAAGGAGAGTTCCTTACACCCTTGAACCTCACAGAAACTTACCTGCATATGCCAATTTGGCGGGAGCATCAGCACTTCCAAGATTCGTGGGACCCATGGGACATTCTCAGTTGACCGTGCTGCCATTTGGCCTAGCAACTGCACCCAGGACCTTTAGCAAGGTCTTGATGGTGGCAGCGGCTGCTCTGCGAAAGAAAAGAATTCTGGTGCACCCATACCTCGACAGCTGGTTAATACAGGCAAAGTCCAGAGAAGAGAATGTAAGGGCCACCACTTGGGTGATCAGGTTCCTTCAGAGCCTGGCTGGGTGATCAACTCAGCCAAGAGCAATCTGAGCCCAAACGCAGGAGTTCGGACACAAGAGGGCAAGGTCTCTTTGACCCTTAGAGCGGATGAACAAGCTGCAATTACAGATCAGGTTCTTCTTATGGACACAAGCTCCGACGGCCTGGCATTACCTACAACTCCTGGGCTCCAAGGCAGGAACAATTGAGCTGATGCCTTGGGAGCAGGTACATATGAGACCGGTACAGAAGCCCCTCCTGAAGAAATGGTCAGTCCAACGTCACTCACTGGAGAAGCGAATGCCTTGCCCAGAGGAGGTCAAGATAGCACTCTGCTGGTGGCTGAGGCCTGAGAAATTGTTAGCGGGGATGCCCTTGGAAATGCCAGCCTGACAGGCTGGGGTGCCCACTGTCAGGCGCAGGTGGCACAGGGCAGCTGGTCAGCAGAGGAATCCACCTGGGCCATAAACAGGCTGGAGATGTGAGCAGTGGCCCTGTCCTTCCAGAGCTCAACGGATCTTCTTTGAGGGAAGGCAGTGCACATGTTCTCGGACAATGCCATCAAAGTGGCGTATATAAACAGACAAGGGGGCACGGGCAGCGTCCAGGTGGAAAGTGGTCGCCCCTTTGCTTGCATGGGCAGTGGACAACTTCCAAGCACTGCCAGTGGCACATGCGGCCTGAAGAACAAACATGGTGGCCAATTATCTCAGCAGAGTACGAGTGGATCCCAGCGAGTGGACCTCATGGCGACCTTTGCATCCATGAAGGCAAGTCAGTTCTACGGCCGACGCAGGGAACGGATGTCAGAGGGTCTCGACACCCTGGTTGCACCTTGGCCGGAGAGCAACGGTAGACACCCTTCCTGCAGCGTCAGCAGGCACAGCAGAAGCAGGACAAAAGACCAACCATGGAAAGAGATCTCTATTGAAGGCTATGAGGTCAACCAGACATGCTTCAGCCGGGAGGCCTTCTTCAGGGATTAATGACCTCTACAATACAAAAAGACGAAATTAGACTTACCTGCTAATTGTTGTTCCTTGAGGAACTCCAGTCCAGTCCCAAACCTCTGGGTAGTGCACCTTTTCCAGCAGCTTGGAGAATGAGCATATCATCTTTTGATGACAGTAGTACTAATAGAGCAGGCACCGCCCCTTCTCTCAAGTAACCTATTGACAAAGCAGACTCACAGGAGCAACAAATAAGTAGTTAAGAAAATGTAACACAGAATACTCTCATACTAAACCTATAAATAAAATCTCCGCTGAACTGGAGAAAAGAATTCCCCTACCTCCCCCTCCCAGGATAAGGGAACTTATTGTGACCACACTGGGCCCCGAGGTCAAGCCCTGTACGCGAGACAGACCAGCCCCATGCCCCGCCGCAGACCTGTAATCTTGACAACTGCCAAACGGGTGGGATACGGGACTGGTCTTGAGTTCCTCAAAGAACAACAAATAGCAGGTAAGTCTAATTTCATCTTCCTTATCGTCCCTCCAGTCCAGTCCCGAACCTCTGGGATGTAACAGAGCAGTTAAGAATTTTGGGAAGGACCTGCCGATCCGGCCCCATAGCACCGCCAACCCAAAGCAGGCATCTCCGGCAGCCTGAACGTCCAGGCGATAATGCTTCGCAAAGGTATGCAGAGATGACCAAGTAGCAACCCTGCAAATTTCCACCGGCGGCACCAAACTATATTCAGCCCACGAAGCCACTTGTGCTCTCGTGGAATGTGCCTGCAATCCCACTGGCACTTGCTTACCCTTGAGCAGATATGCCAACGAGATCGCCTTTCTGATCCATCTGGAAATAGACGTTTTGGCCGCCGCTTCCCCTTTGCAGGGACCACCAAACAGGACAAAGAGATGATCCGACTTACAGAACAACTGAGTAGTCTTCAGATAACACCGTAACACGCGCCGCATGTCCAGATATTGCAGCGGCTGGCCAATGCCACTCTTTGCGCCTGGCAGAAATGGCAGGGACACCGACTGATTCACATGAAAGGATGAAACCGCTTTAGGCAAGAAAGGGAGAACCGGTTGAAACAAACACTTTTTCCCTAGAGAAGGAAAGAAGGCTCCAGGCACGACAAGGCTTGAAGCTCCGAAATCCTGCACGCCAAGCAGATTGCCACCAGGAACAGTGTCTTAAGGGTCAAATCCTTTAACGATGCCCGAGCCAAGGGCTCAAAGGGCTTGCCAGATAGTGCTGACAGCACCAAACTGAGGTCCCACAATGGCACCATCGCTCGATGAGGAGGGCACAGGCGAAGCACCGCTCTCAGGAAAACATGCAACATCAGGATGCATGCCCAGCACTACCCCCTGGACCTTTCCGCAATAACAGGTGATTGCCGCCAGCTGAACTCGCAAGGAACTTGCGGCCAGACCCTTGTCAAAGCCATCCTGTAAGAATGCCAAGATGATGGGCACCGAGGGAGTGGTCAGCCTTACCCACCGGTCCGAACACCAAGCCTCAAATAGGCACCAGACCCGAATATAGGCTAAGGAAGTAGATCTCCTCCCTGCCTTCAGTAGTGTCGTAATTACCGGCCCCAAATAACCTTTCTTCTTCAGTCAGGCCGTAAGCGAGAATCTATCCACTTGAGGCATGAGCTTGGCCCCTGCGACAAGAAATCCGCTCTTGACGGAAGCCGCCATGGGCGATCCGCCACACTCCTCACACCAGGTCTGCATACCATGGCCAGTCCGTGGTGATGAGAATCACCATCCCCCAATGTGCCTCGATCCTTTGAACCACCCTGCCTATGAGGGGCTAGGGTGGAAACATGTAGGAGGAGCCTTCTGACATTCTTTCCCTTTTCCTGCTGAAAAAGTGACTCGCCTTGGCGCTCTTGAACTTCACCATGAGATCCATAACCAGTGCGCCCCAGCGACACACGAGCAAGTAGAACACCTCCTGATTGAGCACCCATTCTCCGGGGTCTACTCGCACACGACTCAGGTGGTCTGCAGTGACATTTGACTCCCAACACATGAGCTGCCGTCAACGCTTGGAGGTGACCTTCCTCCCAGGCCATCAGGGCCTCCGCGGTTGCACTGCCTGTGCTGCCCTACTCGTTGATGTAGGCTACCATGGTTGCGTTGTCCGACAGAACCTGTACTGCCATGTCCTGCAATTTTGCCTCAAAGCTCCACAGCGCTAGGGCCACGGCCCACATCTCCAGCCTGTTGATCAACCAGCAAGCCTCATGCGGGCTCCACTGCCCTTGCACAAACTATCCCTTGCAATGAGCCCCTCAGCCGGAGAGATTCACATCAGTCACTAACGGGATCCATGCTGGGCCCTCGAGGGGCATCCCTCTTTCTAGATTCACCCCCGTCAGCCACCACCTGAGCGCCTTCTTGACTCCCTGCGGACAGGGAAGTTGCTGGGACAGAGGATGAGACTGGTGCGACCAACATTGGAGATGTGCCCTTTGGAGGGGGTCACATATGTGCTCTTGCCCACGATACCAGCTCAGGAATAGCTGCCATGGTGCCCAGGAGCTGACGGTAATGCCACGCCATGGGCTCTAACCTCTCAAGGAACTCCAGCACCAAGCATCGAAGCCCCTGTGTTCGCTGTTCCGGCAGGACGACTCTCCCACCTGTGTGTCGAAGTGTGCCCCCAAGTACTCCAGGAGATAGGCGCAACTGGCTCTTGGCAACGTTGACCAGCCAACCTAGGCTCTGAAGGAATTGCACCACCCGGGCTGTTGCACATTTGCTTTCCTCTCTGGACTTTGCCCGAATGAGCAAGTCGTCGAGGTACAGATGCACTAGTATACCTTCTCTGCATAATGCCGCTGCTACCACCACCATGACCTTGGTGAAGGTGCGTGGAGCCGTTGCAAGCCTGAAGGGCAGCGCCCTGAACTGAAAATGCCCCATGGGCAATGCAAACCTGAGGAACTGCTGATATTCCGGTCATATGGAAATGTGCAGGTATGCCTCCATTAGGTCGAAGGACGTCAGGAACTCCCCGCTGCGGACTGCCACTATGACAGACTGCAAGGTCTCCATGGGAAAATGTGGCACTCGCAGACAGCGATTTACACGTCTGAGGTCAAGAATTGGGCGAAAGGCACCATAAAAAAAATTAAGTACCGACCGCAGCTATACTGGTCCGGGGGAACCGACACCACAGCACTTAGCCGAAGAAGCCGCAACAAGGTGTCTCGTACTGCTGTCTCCTCGGCCCACGCATTACATGGAGACTGCACAAAGGAGCTGCACACCGGCCGCGCAAACTTGAGGGCATACCCCTCCCGAACGATTTCTAATACCCACTGATTGGAGGTGATCTGGACCCAGGCGGAGTAGACGTCCTGCAGTTGGCCTCCCACCGGCTGCACCTCCACCTGGGGCCCCCTCACTTCATTGAGACTTCTTAGGACTGGCAGACAGGGAAATTGCAAATCAGCACCCTGCTCCCCGAAAGCCTCAAAACACTTGTGATCTAGTGGGAAATCATTTCCTATGGAAAGGAGTCAGGCATATATACTGAAAACACCAGAACTCCCACTGTTGACCCCAGGGGGTTGAGGAAACGCGGCTTGTCTTCTGCTTGTCCTCCAGGAGTCGCCTGCCCTTAAGACTCTCCCAAGTCTTTGACCAACTTTTCCAGGTCCTCTCCAAACAGCAGCTTGCCCCAGAAGGACAGCTTACTGAGTCGGGCCTTGGAAGAATTATCCACCGCCTAATTACAGAGCCACAGATAACGGTAGGCCACCACTACTGAGGCCATACTCTTCGAAAGTCCTCTAATGAGATCATAATGAATATCTGCTAGGTAAGCCGCCCCGGATTCCAACCGAGCTGCTTCCCCCCGGGGCAGTGTTCCCCTGTTGTTGTATTCGCTGGGACCAGCGGAGACAGGCCCACGCCACCCAAGCTCCACAGATGGAGGCCTGGAAGGAAAGAGCATTGACATCAAAGGCCTATTTTAACAGAGCACCCAACTTCCTACCCTGCGCATCTTTTAGCGCCGCCGCACCTTCCACAGAGATCGTTGTCATCTTAGTGACAGCCTAGAGTGCCGCATCCACCTTTGAGGACCAAAAAAGCTTCCTATCCTGATCTGCCAATGGATAGAGGTATGCCATAAGCCTAGACCCCCAAAGGCCCATCTCCGGCAAATCCCACTCCATCCTGGATCATCTGCCGTACCACCCTATGAATAGGGAAGATCGACTGCGTTGTCCGTACTGCTCGAAGAGGATCCTCTAGAGTGTCCTACTCCGCTGCAGGCCCCACAGGCATAATAAGCACCTTCAATGATTCCATAAGTACCGGCAACTCCTCCCTGCGGAAGACCCCGACTATCCTGGCCTGGTCTCCCTGTTCCGGGATCTCTCCTTCCTCCAGCTCGTCTTCCACATCCATCTCCGTGTCCAGGTCCTCCCCCTTGAGACCCTCTGACACCGGAGAGAGCCCCTGCCCATCCTCCACAAGCTTGGGGCGCTTAGCTGGCAGGACCCCTGGATCCTCCCTGAGCCCTTCTGGCCTCTTTTCTCTTCGAGCTAAGGACGCAGGTGCTCCCGTCGTCCCCTGCTGGCACAAGCACAATGGCTGATGGAGCAGCAGCACAAACTCTGGTGAAAAGATCCCCGGGACAGCCCCCTCCACCAGTCCTTGGGAAGAGGATGGCCCAGGAATGGCCAGGACCGGAGGTAGAAGACTCTTGCAACACAGGCGGGTCCCCTCCAGCCACCTGCCCGTCATGAGGAGGGGCCTGAGGCCCTCCCTGTTCAGACCTATCCTGGAGGGACTGCTCTATTGCAGTGCCTCCTGGGCACACCCCTTACAGACACCTGTCTTCGAAATGGTATCCCACCTGGTTCCACAGACCAGACACTGAGGCCTAGCAAGCATATCCACAATCTAAAAGAATAGTGTTTAAGCCTTGAAACCAGCTCCCTCCAGCCAGAAAGGGCTGACAAAGCAGGAAACAAACAGGAAAGCAGCGCTCTCCATACCGAGTAGGGCAAGAAACAGTCCCTACTCTCTGCTCCCCTGTCCTTTGTCTCTCTTCTTTTTTCTATTTTTTTTTAAACACTCATAAATAAAGCGCTCCCCAGAGGGAGAAAGGGAGCCCCAAACCAAAGAAAATAAATTGAAAACGCTCAGCCCTGTATCCCCTGCACAGCCGCAAGCCTCACCACACGGCTGACAGCGTGCGCAGGAAAATCCTGCACCGATCAGGCCTTTGGCAGGAAGACAGGCTGCAAAAACGCCGATTCTCTGAACTGCTCTTCAAGCATGGCATGACGTTCCACAGCCGTATTCCGCCCACGCGACGCCCCAGCAGTTTACTGCACCGGAGAACCAGCTCCCGACTGAACTGAAGGCAGACTCCCGCGATGTGCTTCTGTGCTGTGCCCTGCAGTGCTCAGCCTGATTTGAAGGCTTTGGCGCCGTGGGACCTCCAGGGTTCTAGGACTGCTGCTGGAATGAGGTCAAACTCAGCCGCTGGCTCCTCACCTCACTGTGGGGTCAGGAACCACGGGATCCCCTAGTCAGACTACCTCCTGCTCACCACCCTGCCAACCTGAATCAAGTTGGGGGGGGGGGGAGGAGGGAGTCTCCTCCTCTCCTATTTTGTTTTTACTTTTTTTTTTTTTTTTAAACTATCTAAGAAAACAAAGTGCTCTCAGCAGAGGCTTATAAAGGTAAACCAAAAAGACCCAAACTAAAAAAAAAAAGCTCCTTAGTTATCCTCAGTGAGTCCAGCCCTCTGGCTCACCACCTCCAGCTGCTTGGAGATTGAGTGCACTGGAGAGAAGGGGTGGTGTCTGCTCTATTAGTACTATTGTCATCAAAAAATGACATACTGTTTCCAAGCTTCTGGAAGAGGTGCACTGCCCAGTGGTTCAGGACTGGACTGGAGGGACAATAAGGAAGGAGAAATTAGACTGTACCTGCTAATTGTCTTTTCTTGAGTGTTCTCCAGGCCAGTCCAGGAACAGTAGGGTAGTCAGCCTCCTCCAGCAGCTGAGGACTGAAATACAGAGTCTTGCTGACCCTATATCTAGCTCCCTCTAGCACTCCCGACTCAGTCTTCTATTGACAAAGCCGCTAAGACCTACAAACTAAAAACTTCAACCTGAACTTTCTTACAACTCTCAACCAAGTCTATCGAGCATGTGAGAGGCCCTGAATCCCCTCTTTGAAGCTCTGCTGAACTCTACTCCTTAAAATTCCCTTTTTTTTTTCAACCTATACCCGAATGGCCTCTACTCCTCCTCCCCAGCCCAACAAAGGGAGAACCGAGAAGCAGAGCCATCCCAAGGAACTCGCTGCCAGATTGCTTACATGCCCTGCCTCCGGCTGCAACCTGATCTCCAACCTCTGAGAACTGCACACTACTCCAGACTACTACCCCCAGGTCAATCTCCATCTGACCCGCCCCAATGACAGGGTGGGCCCTGGACTGGCCTGGAGAACACTCAAGGAAAGACAATTAGCAGGTAATATCTAATTTCTTCTTCCTCTTAGTTTCTCCAGGCCAGTCCAGGAACAGCAGGAACGTACCAGAGCAGTACCTAAACACGGGAGGGACCCAGAAGCCCAGCCACTATAGCCGAAGCCCCAACATTGGCATCCCCCCCCCCCCCTCACCTGTACATCCAGGCTATAATGCTTTGAAAAAGTATGAAGAGATGACCAAGTTGCTGCCCAACAGATGTCCACCGTCAGAACCAAGGAACACTCCGCCCAGGACGCTGCCTGCCACTGAGTGGAATGGGCTCGCAGACCCCTAGGAGGAGACTTACCATGCGCTGCATAAGCTGCCGCAATAGCCTGCTTCACCCATCGGGAAAGAGAGGCCTCGGAAGCCACCTCCCCTTTACAGGGGCCCCCAAAAAGAACAACTGATCCGTCTTACGAATAGACTGCGTCCTTCTAAGGTATCTGCGAAGCACTCTTCCGACCCTTGGGGGAGACGGAATGGATCGTAAGCTGCATCGACTTGATCTCAGAAATGTCAGAAGCGAAATTGACTGATTCAGATGAAAACATGAAACTACCTTCAGCAGGAAGGACGGCACCGGACGTAAAAACACCTTTTCTGCCAAAAAATGTAAGAAAGGCTCCCTGCACGAGAGCGCTTACAAATCAGAAATCCGCCTGGCCGAACACAACGCTCCCAGGAAAACTGTCTTCCAAGAAAGGTTTCTCAAACTCGCCGACCCCGCCGGCTCAAATGGCAGTTCCGACAGCGCCTCCAAAACCAAGTTCAGTTCCCAAGAGGAACTAACGGTCGAACGGACGGACGCACCTGCTTCACCGCCTGAAGAAAACGAACCACATCCTGATGCACTGCCAACGAGCAACCCTGAACTTGACCCCTAGAACAAGCCATCGCCACTACCTGTACTTCAAAGAATTCAGGGCTAGCCCTTTATCCAGGCCATCCTGTAGGAAAAGCAAGATGTCCGGCAGCATATAGCCGAATGCTCTTCTCAACACAGCAACCTTCAAATATGCGCCAAATATGGAAATAAGCCAATGACGTGGAACACTTTCTGGGTCTCAACATGGTATTGATGACTGTCGCCGAGTACCCTCGGCGTCGCAAGCGCTGCCTCTCAAGAGCCGTAAGCAAGAACCAATCCACCTGTGGCATCAAGACTGGCCCTTGGTTCAATAAATTGATCCGATTGAGCAGTCTTCATGGTCGATCCACCAATAGCCGAACCACATCCACATACCAATGTCTCCATGACCAATCCGATGCCACGAGAATCACTCATCCATCGTGAACTGTTATGCGCCGCAGCAGCCGACTGATCATTGGCCACGGAGGGAAGACGTACAGAAGTCCCTGCCTCGGCCAGGGCTGTGACAGAGCATCCAGTCCCTCCGACATGTGCTCTTTGCGCCTGCTGAAGAATCGCGTGGCCTTGGCGTTGGAAAAGGTAGCCATCAGGTCCATGGTCGGATGCCCCCAACGACTCACAATGTCGTGAAATACCGCTGTGTTTAGTTCCCATTCGCCTAGATTCAGGACATGTCAGCTGAGGTAGTCGGCCTGCACATTGTCCTTTCCTGCTACATAGGCTGCTGGCAAGGCTAATAGATGGCTCTCCGCCCACTGCAACAGCAGCTGACGCTCCTCTGTTAAGGCCACACTGCCCGTGCCACCTTGACGGTTGATATACGATACCGTTACCCGCATTGTCGGAGAAAACGCGATCTGCTTTTCCCCCTACCAGGACCTTGAAATTATGCAGCGCCAACCTCACTGCTCTTATCTCCAGTCGATTGATCGACCACTCGGCCTCACTCATCAACCAACAGTCCTGCATCACCTGAGATAGACAATGCGCCCCCCCAGCCGTAGAGACATGCATCCGTGGTGAGCAAAACCCATTCGGGCTGCTCCAAGGACATCCCTGCTCAAAGATGATCGCTCACCAGCCACCACTCCAAGCTAGTCTTTACCACTTCCGGACAGACTAGCTTCTGAGACAACGGGTGCTCTTGGGGAGACCATCGCGAGAGAAGAGACCGTTGAAGCGGACGCATATGGGCCCTGGCCCAAGAAAGCCGCCATCGAACCTAATAGCTGCATGTATTGCCACGCTGTCGGCGCTTTCATGCGCAAAAAACGTTGTGCCTGCGCCTGAATTTTCTGCACTCTGACCTAGGGAAGCGATACCACGCCAGCCTCTGTATCGAACAAGGCTCCGAAAAAGACCAACTGACGTACTGGGCACAGCTGGCTCTTGGCCTGATTGACCACCCAACCAAGCTGTTCCAGGAACGCTACCACTTGTTCGGTAGCCCTGACCGCCTCTACCTTGGACCCTGCTCGAATAAGCCAATCATCCAAATAAGGATGCACCCGAACTCCTTTGTGTCTCAAGGCCGCTGCCATCACCACCATCATCTTTGTGAAAGTGCGGGGACGCCGTGGCCAGACCAAACGGAAGAGCCTTGAACTGAAAATGCCCCATGGGGACAGCAAATCACAGGAACCTTTGATGTTCCGGTCTGATAGGAATGTGCAGATAAGCCTCTAAGGTCTATAGAGGAAAGCACCTTGCCCGGCTTCACTGCTAAAATTACAGACCGCAGCGTTTCCATCCGGAAATGCGGCACCCTTAAGCTGCCGTTCACATGCTTGAGATCGAGAATGGGCCGAAAGAAATCCTCCTTTTTTGGGTGCTACAAAATAAATGGAGTATCGACCTAAGCCACACTGGTCTCGGGATACAGGCACCACTGCCTGCAGGCGCAGCAGCCGCTGCGTCACACGCACTGTCTCCCTCTTTTCCCGAGCACTGCATGGAGACGCCATGAAAGCATCTGCCAGAGGCCTTCAGAACTCTAGCGCGTAACCCTCGCGGACGATCTCTAACACTCAGCGGTCTGTCGTAATTGCGGCCCGGGCAGAGTAGAACTGCTGTAGGCGACCCCCTACTGGCAACTCCGGCTGGGCCTTCCTGATTTCATTGTGACTTTTTGGGCGGGGTCTGCTGGGAACTGAAATACCCCCGGCCAACCCCTCAAAAGGACTGCCCTCTTGACATGAATCGACCCCTCTGGTATGACCCATACCGCAGAGATCTAAACCTGCGGAAATCTCTCACCTGACCTCTCTGTAGTCCCCCTGGTCGTGGACCCTTTGGTCTGTCCTCTGGGAGCCGGACTCCCTTAGAATCACCCAGATCCATCACTATATTCTCCAATGCCTCCCCAAAGAGCAGCTTACCCTTATAGGGCAGTTTACTCAGGCAAGATTTAGAAGACATATCCGCCACCCAGTTCCTCAGCCAGAGGAACCGCCTGGCTGCCACAAAGGATGCCATAGTCTTTGCTGATATTCTTACCAAATCATAACAGGTATCAGCTAAATAAGCCACAGCTGATTCCAATTTGGCCCCATCTACAGAAGCACCCTCCTCTGAGTCATAAGAATCTTCCCCTTGGAGCCACCGGATGGAGGCCCTTGACACATAGGCCCCACAAATCAAAGCTTGCAGGGCTAGAGCACTCGCATCAAATGAGACTGTTTGAGTATTGACTCCAACTTTCGATCCTGAAGATCCTTAAGGGCCGTGCCCCCTTCCACCGGAATGGTGGTCTTCTTGGTCACCGCCGAGACCAAAGCATCAACCTTGGGCATTCACATTAGGTCCTTCTCCTCCTGCGGTATCGGATACAGATGCCCCATTGAGCGGCCCTTATGGTAGCTTCTGAGCACTCCCATTGAGATTCTATCATCTGCTTTATGATCCTATGAACCAGAAAACACTTCTGTTCCATCTTAAACCCCTGGAGAAGAGGGTCCTCCAGTGGTTCCTCTTGAACCACCGGTAAGGAGCAATGAGAGCTCCTAGCTCCTCCCTGCGAAAGACCCTAAACACATTAGGGTCATCGTCTGGGACAATCTCTCCTTCTTCCAGCTCCACAGCCCACGGATCCAGCCCCAACTCTGAGAGGAGCTCTCCGTCCTCGGTTGGCTGGAGGCCCGAAGCCTGCCGTCCTAACCATTCTGAGCTAGCCTCCATGCCAAGACCCTTCTGGGAAGGCCCTTCCCTGGGTCTTCCACTAATCCTATCTCTGCTCCTGGCAAAGCTGCCACATTGGGATCAGGACCTTGATCCTGAGCCTGCTTTCTTTTCAGACAGTATGCCTTGTGCATAGCCAAAATAAAATCTGCGGAAAATAATGAGTTCAACTCCTCCTGTAGCCCTAGGGGGAGACCCCAGCTTTTTGGCTTTCGACTTACTTTTACCTTGCTTTTTCTGCAGCGTGGGAGAAACAGCTGTCCCCTGTAAAATCGCCACCGATCCCGCCTTCTCTGCCAAACCTAAAGGCCTTCCAACCTCACTCTCCCCAGGAGCTGCCTTTCCCTCCATTGCGCCGGCCAAGACACGTTCGATCCTGCTGCTACTCCGAACACACGTGCGGCACAGCCCCAGGACCCGAGGCTGCCTCCACACTGCACGCACACCTCTGAGTTCGCCCACATACACGAAGGAACACTCCCCGGAGAACCCCGAGGCAGCAAACCCCGGTGCAGGCTAACACCGCCAGCCAAACGCTTCTGCAATCGCACTCCCCGGGAGCTCTTACCTTTTTTAAATACCGCCGGTATTTCTCTCTCCCCTTTCCGCCACTGGCAGAAGCTGCTTGTCAGCTGCGGAGGCAGGAGGCGTGCTCTGGGGCTCCCAGGCACGTCCTTCGTCAGGCAGTGAAACCAAACCGCACTCACCCCTCGAGACAGGCTCTGCCTCTTCCTGCCCTGCTTAACCGGCTAGCACCACCCCGGCAACCACTGTGGCACTTTACTTTCTGGCGGAACTGCTCTGCCAGAGCAAGCCAGAACAACCTCGCAGCCTTTTTTCTCAGCCTACTCTCTTTCAATCTGGGAGCTTGCCTAACACCTGTCCTTCCTAGCTGCTGAGGACTGAGTTGGGAGTGCTAGGGGGAGCTAGATATAGGGTCAGCAAGACTCTGTATTTCAGTCCTCAGCTGCTGGAGGAGGCTGACTACCCTACTGTTCCTGGACTGGCCTGGAGAAACGAAGAGGAATAGTAGTATAAACAATGACAAATTAAAATCAATTGTACATAACATTAAAAGCAATAAAAACAGTGAAAAACAATATTAATTGTGACTTTTGCATTTCAAATAATCATATAAAAAGGACAATGGGGAAGGACAGTAATATAACATGCAAAATGTATATACCGTATTTTCCGGCGTATAAGACGACTTTCTAACCCCTGAAAATATGCTCAAAATTCGGGGGTCGTCTTATACGCCGGTATAACTTTTTTTTTTTTTTTTAACTCTGCGGAAAATTATCAGCTTAGACCCAGGGTCAGCGGCCCACGAGAGAACTTTGTGCGGCCCGCGACAGAGGGAAACAAAAAAAAAAAACCCTGGCTTCTGCTGCTGCCGCCGTGGCAGTGGCAGTGGCAGAATCTACTGTCAATGTAAAAAAAAAGCTGGCTTCTGCTGCAGCCGTGGCAGCGGCAGAATCAGCTGTCCCACGGCCCCTTCTCCTCTGGCCGGAAGAGCCCTGAGTCTGCTCCATCAGCGGCGGGCTTTCGCTCATCAGGGCTCCAGACATGCGCCAATCGAAGGGGCGGGGTCTCGCTCTTTACAAGTCAGGGCGGGGCGCCAGCTCTTGTGGTGAATGAATCATCCGTTTTCCTCGCCCCCTATTACTGTCAGCTCGCTGAGCCCCGCCCCTTCCCGCTGCTGCCCAGCTGTGCAACGGCTAGGACGAAACGCCGCCCTACAAGCAGCAGCTGTAAGGCGAAGGGGAGAGCGGGACCTGCACCCTCGGTGGAGTGATCGGCACCCCAGAGCCTCCCCGAACAGGGGAGCAACGACCTTCCCCCTCCCCCCAGCCCCCGTTTCTCGCCGTGAAGAGCCTCGCACCGGCAGCCAGCATGAAGGCGGCCGTGGACTTCAAACCCACCCTGACGCTCATCAAGACAGAGAAAGTAGAGCTGGAGCCCTTCTCGTGTCCCGGTGAGTGTCCTTGTCACGGTTATTGCGGGGAAGCATGCAAAATAAAGCCTACACTCCCCGCCGCTTGCCTTGTGCGGCGGAGGAGTGCACCTAAAGATAGCGCTGCAAAGACGGGATAGTAAATAATTCCAGGAATCCAGCAAATATTTTAATGCAGGTTTATGTAGCAGTTATGAAACTTGTATGTATGTATTTATTTTAATATATACCGGTATATATATTTGCTTGATGCAGCTTTTGGTCTGTGATGCTGTCTGATTTTATTTGAACTTGGACGGGGTTCATGGGAATCTGCAAAGGGATTTGAAGGCAGATCATGAGACTCCTTTCTCACTATCCCCACAAAGTAGTTGCTTTCATTTTCGTCAGTGTCACAGGAGTATGTACGTTTAGCGCAGATTTGAGGCGAGACCTATTTGTTTATGGAAACATACGAAAGGGCTAGATTTACTGAAGTACGGCCACTTGCTTAGTAATACAATTAGTAAATAGACCCCATTGCCAGCAATAGGACCTGTGCTTCACCCGCCAAAACTAGGCAGAAGATAATCATCTTAAACGGGCATTTTTGGTGTGCGCTGGAAGAGGGGTAGTCTTATACGGCGAGTATAGGCCAAACCCTATATTTTCACAGGAAAAGTAGGGGGTCGTCTTATATGCCGGAAAATACGGTAGTGTGAGCAACAAGCCAACTGTGTTCAAAAAAATACCTTCAAGAGCAATTTTAAACCGAATCTGTAAAAAAGGACAATGACAAGACAGCCATCAGATTACTACTTACAAGTATGATGAAGTAGTACAAGATAAAAGCATAAAACCACCTAATTACATCAAAACACGCAGCATAACAGTGTTAAACCTAAAAAATGCATAGTATAAACATCAAGGGAAAGATCAGACAAAGGAGAGCTAGTGGTATTATATCAAAGCCAAGGAATAATGTTACATGTAATAGAACAGTATCATCATAATACAAATATTCTGCATCCAGAGAGAACATATCTGAAACCAAGCCACTCTGAGGCCCCCTTTATTGCATATATATTTTCATGATGTGTCCCTGGTAAGTGATAGAACAATGGGTGCAGAAAATGCCCAATAGACAAAAAATACGAGGGGTGTCCGATATTAAAGGTACAGGCCAAAATTACACTAACATTTGTATTTAAAGAAATTATTCACCAAAAAACTACATACTTTTATTTACTTCTCCACATAATTGCCGTAAACACTGAGACATTTATCACAGCGTGACTCTAGTTTGAACATCCCTTCACAGTACAGTTGCATGTCAAGTTGCTTGAAGTAGTCCATAACAGTGTCTTGCAATTCCTCCTGATCTTGCGGAAGTTGAGATTGCATATGATTTCATGAACAGAACTCTTAGGAATGCCAGTCATTTCAGCAATTTCACAAACTTTAATGCCACGATCCTCCCTAATCAGACGTTCAACAATTACGCAGTTGTCATCTGTGTGTGAGGTCCTTTTTGTCTGCCTCTTCTTTTCCGGATCATCATTCAACTCCGTTCGGCCATCTTTAAACTTGTTACACCAGACGCCGACTTCTTTTAGGCTTAAAACGTTCGGGCCATACACGTCCTATAATCTGCGATGAATTTCGCTCTGCTTAACTCCTTCGGCTTTCAAAAATCTGATAACTCCACGCACCTCAAACTTTGAATACTCTGCGATTACACACGCCATGTTTGTTTGCTTCCCGAAAACTACTCGTAATTTGAGTGTTTAGAAAAACAATGCTACACTCTCCTACTACGAGTACAAGTAGTCCTACATATGACTGCACTATTGCGCATGCGGAGCCGGTATGATTGCCACCTGTACCTTTAATATCGGACACCCCTCGTATATTCCCCAGGACCGCGGTGTCATAAAATGAAGAGTTATGGAACAATATACCTTGAGGGGTAATTGATGAGCCTATAATGGAACCCTAAGTGTGCGCAATCACGCCAAATATCAGCATCCAGATGTGCACCCGTCAAGTTGTCAAAAAGCATGTAGTATGCCTCACTTCCTAGAGATCCAACATCGACATAGTGAAGGGATGTTGTTCATATTACTGGCTCATCAATTACCCCTCACAATGTATTGCTCCATAACGCTTCATTTTATGACACCGCGGTCCCAGGGAATATACTATTTGTCTATTGGGCATTTTCTGCACACATTGTTTTATCACGTACCAGGGTCACTTCATGAAAATATATATGCCAAAAAGGGGATCTCAGAGTGGCTTGTTTCATGTATGTTCTCTCTGGATGCAGGATATGGTGAAATTAGACTTACCTGCTATTTGTTGTTCCTTGAGGAACTCCAGTCCAGTCCCGAACCTCTGGGTTTTGCACCTCCTCCAGCAGCCTTGGAGAGTGAGTACGTCAGCCTTTTTGATGACACTGGTATAAATAGCTGGGGGACCGCCTCCTTGCTCCAGTAACCTATTAACAAAGCAGACTCACCGGAGCAACAATTAAGTAGAAAACATCACAATTAAACTGTAAACTATCATAACTAGGTTAAAAAGAGGGAATCTAACAACCTTTCTACCCTTTCACCAAGGGTACGTCGACCTCTTTGCGTTGCTTAGGTCTGCCCTCGCTCCTCACGGAGAACCCTGACTGTAGCTGAATCCCCATTCCACCCACTCCCCTTTATGAACTGCAACCCCTGCAGCTGCTCCACTTACCTGAACAATGAAATACTTACTCACTTCAGGCTGCAGTCCAAAAGAACAAAATGGGAAGGGATGCGGGACCGGACTGGAGTTCCTCAAGGAACAACAATTAACAGGTAAGTCTAATTTCACCTTCTATATCGTCTCTCCAGTCCAGTCCTGAACCTCTGGGGATGTAACAGAGCAGTGAAAATTTCAACGGGAGGGACCTGCTAGTCCAGCCTGAAGCACCGCTGATCCAAAACGAGTATCCCTCTCCGCCAGGACATCCAGACGGTAATGCTTGACAAAAGAATTCAACGACGACCACGTAGCCACTTTACAAATGTCCATAGCCGGCACTGAACTATACTCGGCCCACGACGCTGCTTGTGCCCTAGTCGAATGAGCCCTTAGACCCTCCGGAATGGGTTAACCTTTCAACAGGTATACTGATGCTATCGCTTCTTTAAGCCACCTGGCAATAGAAGCTTTGGAAGCTGCCCCTCCTTTCCTTGGCCCTCTAAATAAGATGAACAGTCTATCCGACTTGCGGAAGCCCGCTGTACTTCGCAGATACTTCTTCAGAGTCTGGCGAACGTCTAGAAGATGCAACCTCCCGGAAGCCGATGCTTTGCTACTTTCTCCAAAGACCGGCAAAGAAACAACTTGATTGACATGAAAAGCTGGACACCACCTTAGGTAAAAAGGAAGGAACTGGCCTCAATACAACCTTCTTATTGAAAAATGACAGAAAGGGCTTCCGATAAGACAAAGCCTGCAACTAGGAAATCCTGCAAGCAGAAAAGATGGCCACCAGAAAAAACACTTTGAGGGTAAGGTCTTTTATGGATGCGCTAGACAAGGGCTCAAACGGTGCACACACCAACACCACCTGGAGATTACACGTCGGAATCGTAGCCCTACAGGGCGGTTGCAAGAGAGACACTGCCCTCAGAAAACACTTAATATCTGGATATGCTCCCAGCGCCTCACCTTGAACTTTACCCGCTGTAACAGGATAGTGCCGCCACCTGAACCCTCAAAGAGGTGGCTGCTAAGCCCTTCTCAGAACCTACCTGTAATAAGACAAAATCTGTGGCACCGAAGACCTCAATACCCGAAGCTGCCGGTCCTCGCACCATGCTTCAAAAATATGCCAGACACGGACATACGCCACTGATGTAGACCTACGCCTAACCTTTAGCAGGGTAGAAATCATCTCTGAGGAATAACCTCTCGCCTTCAGCCACGCCCTTTCAAGAGCCAAGCCGTATGCAAGAACCGATCTACCTGCGGCATGCGCAGTGGACCCTGCGACAAGAGGTCTCTTCGAATCGGTAGGCGCCAAGGTCGGTCCAACAAGAGCCTCATCAGATCTGCGTACCATGGCCTCCTTGGCCAGTCTGGTGCTATCAGGATTACCTGACCTCTGAACTTCTATTCGCTGTAGCACCCAGCCGATTAATACCCAAGGAGGAAACACGTATAGAAGTTGATCCTCTGGCCACTTTTGAATTAGAGCATTGAGACCTTCCGACATCCTCTCGCGCCGCCTGCTGAAGAAACGGTTGCTCTTTGCCGACTCGAACGTCACCATCAAATCCATTACTGAAGTCCCCCAGTGGCAAACCAGCATCTCGAACACTTCGGGATGGAGAACCCATTCTCCTGGATCCACTTTGACCCGACTCAAAAAAAATAAAAATAAAAAAAAATAAAAATCGGCTTCCACATTGGCCACCCTTGCCACATGTGCCGCCGACAAAGCCACTAGATTTACCTCGGCCCACACACACAGTTGCTCGGCCTCGGCCTCCAGCGACACACTGCTGGTGACCCCCTTGACGGCTGATGTAGGCCACTGCGGTTGCATTGTCGGAAAACACTCGAACCGCCTGCCCGTGCAGGTAAGGACGAAAGGCTCAGAGAACCAGGGTTACCAATCGCAATTCCAAGGTGTTGATGGAGCACCTCTTCTCCAACGGAGTCCAGCGCCCCTGGGCGAAATGGCCCTTGATGTGCACTCCCCTGCCCAACAGACTGGCATCCATTGTTAGCGGTACCCAAGACAGTGATTCCAAGGGCATCCCCTTTTGCAGATTCTCTGGATGCAACCACCACTGCAACGCATGCCGGGTCTCCAGTGGACAGTGAAACTTTTGAGACAATGGATCCAACTGGTGCGACCACCTTCGAAGCAGCGCTCTCTGCAAAGGCCTCATGTGGGCTCTTGCCCACGGCACCATCTTGAGTATAGCTGCCATGGTACCCAGCACTTGTAGGTAATGCCATGCTGTAGGTATCTTCCTTCCCAAGAAACTGCGGACCAGCTTTCTCAACCTCTGCGCCCTTAGCTGTGGAAGAAAGACCTTTCCTACGCTCATGTCAAATTGAGCCCCAGGTATTCCAGGCTCTGCGACGGAGTCAATCTGCTCTTTGCCATATTGACTACCCAACCAAGACTCTGTAGGAAGTCCACCACTCGGGCTGTAGCCGACTCGCTCTCACTTCTTGATTTTGCTCGAATCAACCAATCGTCCAGATAAGGGTGCACTAGCACCTCCTCTTTTCGCAACACTGCCGCTACTACTACCATTACCTTGGTGAACGTCTGCAGAGCCTTTGCTAAGCCAAACGGCAAAGCTCGGAACTGAAACTTGCCCATAGGAACCGCAAACCTGAGAAACCTCTGATGCTCCAGGCAAATCAGAACGTACAAATAGGCCTCTGACAGATCCAGAGAGCTAAGAAACTCCCCTTCTCTTACCGCTATGATAACCGACCTCAGAGTTTCCATATGAAAGTGAGACACTAAGAGACACCGATTCACTCTTTTGAGATCCAAAATTGGCCGAAACGATCCTTCCTTTTTGGGAACTACAAAATATATGGCCCCCTAGGAAGAAACTGCTCTGTCCTGCTTTGTTCTTGGTGGCTGCCTCTCCTAGGCACCCAAAACGCAGCAGGGGGTTAAAACATATGCAGGCCTGAATAAGAAGAAATCGCACCTAAAATGCAGCGGGGAGAGTTTCCCGCACCCTGCAGGCTCCCAAACATGCAGCTGCAGGCCATTATCTGTCTCCTCGTGTTCCGGCAGTTGCTAGGGGTTACTGCTGTCGTCACCCCCCCCCCACCCCACCCCACCCCACCCCTCTTACCTTGGAGCCTCTTTGCCACATGGCTTTCTACCCCTCGCGCTCAGCTTTCCTTCCCGGCTTCGGCACTGAGGTGGGCAACTCGAGGCTGCCAGCTTTCACTCCTGTCAATTAACTGCAGCTCCTGCAGCAACTCCTCACCTGATAATAGGCTTGGGAGCCACCAGAAGACTGAGGAAGGCCCCCACAAAACTCCACCGAAATCCTGGGGGGAGAGGGGGAAGAAGGAATATCCTCCCCTCAGCCCCCAGGTTCTCTCTGTTCCTTCTGATTTTTTTTCTTCGGTCTTTAAAAAAAACAAAGAAACCTGCACCTTAACAGAGGAAATAAAAAGTAAACTAACTAAACCTATCTCCTTAGTTGTCCCTTCAGTAAGTCTAGTACCCTGGCTCACTACCTCCTCCAGCTGCTTGGAGACTGAGCATACTGGGGCTGGTAGGCTGTGCCAGCTGCATACGTACACTAGTGTTATCAACAAGACGACATGCTCAGTCTCCAAGATGCTGGAAGAGGTACACTACCCAGAGGCGTGGTTCTGGACTGGAGGGACAATAAGGAAACACTTTTTTGATACTGCTTTAAGGCAGTATAGAGAACAAAATACTGGCAGATAGATTGAATAGAACTTAGAAGACAGTAAAAGGGAATGGAGGCCTGGGCCTCAGTTTACCACAATCACTACCACCCCTTCAAGGGTCCTCCAACCCACCAAACACTAGGAACCTGTGGCTAGCACACTGGAAACGAGGCAAGCTGTCAGCTAAAGGAGACAGGGGTGCAACCAAGCTCTGAGCCTCATTGGGTCTACAGATCTCAGTCACATGGGCCACAGGCCTATTTATACTGCTGCACCAATCCAGACACCTTATCACCTGCTATAATACTGACTTCTAGCAGTACTGCACCAGTAAACATAATCAAGTAATGACATCATTGAAAACCGTTCAAGTCTTCTGGCAAGGAAACATATGGACAGGTCTAGGCAGATAAGGAAAGTTTCAGGGCCTGTTGCTATTATTTTATAGTATTTTGATTATGTTGCGAATCATTTTCAAAGCTCTCTTTTTGAAAATGAGGTATATAAATACAAACTATATTGCACTTTAGTTTTCCTACTGAATCCTATGAGCGAGGTGGATGCAGTTTCAGTGTATGCAAATGGTGTGGAGGAAGAAGTGTGGGCAGGCTTTCTTTGGCTTCTTGCCCCAAGCATGTTTAGTTTCTCTACTCTCTGTTACAGCTGAAATTCACCAGAGCAGTTCTTCACAAGCCTACACAGTAACATAGTAAATGACAGCAGATAAAAGACCAGTGTGGTCCATCTAGTCTGCCCAATCAAGTGTCTAGAGTTGTGTATCCGCCACCCTATGCAGGTCGTCTCCTCCTATATTTAAGCTTTTATCCAATATGACCTTATTTAAAAACACAATCACATGACCCAGATAATGATGAAAACAAAATAGCAGACCTACACTCCACTTCCTCTTCTTTGCACTCGGCAACAGCAGCAGTCAGCATAGGATCTTGAGCGTCAGTGTGCATAGGTTTCTAATCCAATGGTATCGGGACAGGGCATGTGAATGTCTCTCCAGTTCACAAGCCTCTATGCTGTCACCACTGGACACAGGTCTCAGTGGAGATGGGGGGTGGGGGGGAGAAGAGGGAGAATAGCCCTGTCCCTGTGACCCAGAAGCATGGTTACTAAGCTGAGCTAATAGTTGGGACCTGATCACAAACAGTGCTTGCTGTTAGCTCACCTTAGTAAACATGCCCCACAGTTTTGGAACAAATGCAACAGAGCACCCGGCCTGTTTTATGACAGAGAATGTCTTGTAACAGGGCTGGCCCAAAATCTCTCATTAAAAACGCCTAATTTTGCCCTATCAAGCCTCCATCAGCTTTGAATAGCAAATATTATGATTGGCTGGCCTACCTAAATAGCACTTCTGTATCCTTTCTGCAGCAAAATTAGATATCCCACCCAATTGTGCACAGGAATAAAACTCTACAGTACTGACATGAATTTCCACCCAGGCTAAACTACATAATTTAAGAAGCATGAAAGAAATGCAGAGCATCAGCCACCTGTATTTATTTGGTTATATACATAGCTCAGGAAAGTTTCTGGACAGTCTTGAGAGAGCATATGTAGATTCTTGAATAAAACCAAATATTTCTATGGAGTTGAAACGATATGGGTCAAGTTTCAATAAATAGTACACCCAGTTAAATAAAAAGGAAAAGCTATTAAAGATAAAGTCCTTCCTTACCCCCCCCCCCCGAATATAAGATATAATTTCTTCAACAGGAAACTTCAACTCATAAGGACAATATATTCTCAAAATCTCCACATAAAACATCCAGAACATGGAACAATAATAAAGTTGAATACTGAATATCGAATATCATTCTTTCACAAATTGTGAGGCTTCAGCAAAGAATAAGCTCTGGTAAAACGTTGGGTTCCTAAACATTAAAAATATAATCAAAATATATGGATCCCATAAACTTAAATGATAAATATCAGTATCTGCAAAACAAAATACCACCTTAAAAATCTAGTTTTGTTATTAGATACCTATGTTTCTGAGTTGTAAATAGTTTAGCACAGAACTCAATATAAGACTAAATATGTCATAAATTAAAAACAAAGTTTTAAGATTTATGAAGTTATTGGAAATATAAAATCCCATGACCTTCATGCAAATGATACTTCTTTCATAGCAGTAAGTAAGCTCACACAACATGCTTTAAAAAAAAATCTGGAAATGTTAACGTGACCAAATCATAACAAAAGTGAATAAATTAACATACTAAGTACACATCCTTACAACAAAAACATGAGCTACTTATTGAAATAGTTTTTTTTTGGGGGGGGTTACACTAAAGAAGGAGTCGTCTTCTTCGTTTAGCTTCCTCTTCATTTGTAAAATTAATACGTGCATAAAAATAGTCTTGGCCCCTGCCTTTAAAAAGCTTGTAACATGCTGCAGACAAATGCACTGCACGGGGTGTGGAAAACTCGAACTGATTAGATTACCACAACATCAGCCTGAGGCCGCCATTTTCAGAATCTTTAAAGGACAAAAGAGGAAAATATTACTTTTTCAAGGGGTGAGGTGAAAAAAAAATGTTAACAGGGTGTGATATCCAGGAAAAAAACGCAACGCATTACGTGTACACTCGAAACCCCCTAATCTGCATATCTCATTTGAAGATATGGGTCTAAAAGCCTCCAGTTTTTATACTTTTCCTTGTAAACGACGTAAACAAACAATAATTCTGCAGCTTTCTGTAAACAAAGAAGTCAGCCCTTTAATTAAAGTTACAGTAAAATAAGACGAAAGTTTTTTTTTTGTATGGCAGGGTCTCTAAGTTCTGACCCGAACTGTTTTCTCCCCGGCTCAGTAAAACATAGAAGACCGTTTGTTCCCACTCCACCCACTTTCCCTTCCCCTCCCCTGTCTGCAGCTGCGGGATTCTCCTAGTCGACCAATATCTCCTGAGAAAAGCCAGCAGGTTTAAATAAAAATAACTCCAGATGCAAACCGCATATGAAGAGAACTAAAAAAGGGGAGGAAAAAAAGAAGGGGGCTGCTCTGGCTCTCTCTCAAGATCTTTCCGTACTTCTTGCCCCAACCCCTCCGGTGAACGAGCAGATAAACTCCTCCGAGTGCGTAAAGCAGACAAGCACGGAAAAGGGGCACGGAGAGGCCTGAAAACATAACACTAACGCAGCCGAACAAACCACTGCAGGACTCACCCTGGTTCACACAGCATAGGCTTTGAAAGTCACTTTATAGCCGACAGATACTTAAGGGAATAACACAGCTGGCAGCCCAGTTTTGCGTTTCACATCCGTACAACTGCCAATTTTTTCTCAGTTCCTATTATAAACCGCCATATTCCTACTAGACCCTTCGGATACGAAGCAGACTCCAGAATACCATTAAATAGAATTTAAAGTAACGTGGGTTACGTTTTATTCCGCGGTTCAGACAAACACGTAGAAATACAAAACTATTTGCTTCCTAAGAGTACTGAAAGCTTCACTGACAGTACCATCTCTCCTCTTCACAAACATGCAAGTTAAACGTGTAAACTATGAGATACATTTCATTTCAAAATAAGAAACGCCTTACCTGTAATGTTCAGAAGCCAGATAACACTGCTAGCCCACCTTGCCTCCACGAACCAAAACAATGCAATACCCCCACTGCGGATTTTACTATGTAGACAGCACGAAGGGGGAAAAACAAAACAAAACCAAAAAAATCTAACGTTCTCCACTAAAGATTTGATATTAACGGAAGCAGGATACTGCAAGTTGGCATTGACAGTTAGCGTCCTGCAACCTATACGTTAAAACTGAACTACAGCAGATAAAATATATGGTATCAGCAGCGTTCACTTCAGCTTGTGTGTACAAACCGCACTCCCCTCCCGTGCCTCAGCCTACGCTTGTTCGATGTCACTGCCTCTCTCCCTCCTTGGAAAATGGCCGCCGTTTACGACACGGGGTCTCCGCGCCCACCGTGCAGGGGGAGGGGCTCATCCTCTCAAAGTCCTTGGTAGCCATCTTCCTTGTGGGCTAACAGCCATTTCTAGGAAGACCTTTACTAATCTTTTCATTTTATTTAATTTTCTATCCAGTACGCTATCTTGATTTCAGACACTAAAGAAATTAAACACTATGTACAAGTTTAACGGGTTGCAACAGTTTTTATTGGATGAACATAAACATAGCCAAGACCTATAACTATTAACATCAGCTTATGAAGCATTTGCATTTAGATTCAGATAACTTTATTGGCATATCAACTTAGTTTAATTTTGCCAAACTAGTACATCTAGTAGTCAAGATAGGAACAAATAAAAACTATTTACAGAGTAATAGTAGCAACAGTAAATTAACTTAAAGGACAACAACAATAATTCCTTCTACAGACGGCTGAATACATGAAAGAAACTGGTTCCCTAAGAATTATAATTTCTACGTTTAAAAGCGGAAAGAAAAAAAGTAGAACTAATTGCAAGAAAAGAGAATACGAAGTCTGTTTTATCTACATACGCTTTGTTCTAGTTTAAATTAGTCCCAAGCCCAACTCTCCTCTAGACCTCCACCACTGTTTGCCCAACCTAACAGATCTGCCCCAGACTTTCAGCAGCCCTAATGTAGGGGCGGGAGGATGGCGCAGGCGGGGTTTCCTGAGCCGCCCACCAAGGACCGTCTACCACAGAGTGCGCAAACTCTGGGCAGTAGATAAAAGCTCGCTAGCAGCTCACGGTCTGTCTCCATGGAGCAAGACTCGGACGATAGAAGAAGGGAAACGCTTCTGAAAAAAAAAATCAAACAAAACCTTCAAGTGGGGGGCTTTTTTTTGGCAGAGCTTCGTTTAGGTTTGAAAAGAGATGAAGACTATTACGAATGGGGAAGAAGCGTTTTTCGCACTAAGTATTTTTTTTTGTCTTCAGATGGTATTTACGTAATTAAATGCGTAAATTGTAGTTATAAAAAGTCTGTTTGTATTTTTTTTCTGGTCTGAAGCTTTTATTATGTTTTTAATCTGGTATTACTAAGCATGACTGTTCTTATTTTGTGAAATGGCGTTTATATTCCCTTGTAACTTGTTCATGGACGATCGTTCCCTGCCTGAACATCAAGTAGGCAATGGGTAAAGGTAAACCAATCAGGACTCTTGCGACGCTTCTGGAGTTCACCCTTATTGGCTACTAATGACATCATTCTGCAGTACGTGGACTAGGGTTGGAGCTCTCGGGGTACATTAGTGCAAAAGGAGAAAACGGGCGCCATTATGTAACTGTAAAACAAAAAATGAATTTGAACTACGGTAGCGTTTTTTTCAAAATAGTAAACAATGTTTATAGTTTCCATTTTGATGATTTGCAGTAATGAACGAACTATACGCATGACCCGCGATACTTAAAATACTTGCTTATTTTTTTTTTTATTTTAGTGCGTCACAGGAAGATGGCGCAGAGTAACCCCTACAGAGAAAAGGAGTGCACGTTCTCCTGAAGTCATGTGACTTTCACTCTTGTGAGGTTAGCCTAAACTTAAACTAGCTGAGTGACAGGGGTGCTGCTTAGCTAGAGTTGTGTGATTGGACAGTGGATCTACTTATGTCCAGTTTAGATTTTTTTTCGCCATTTAATGTCGGGAATGAAACGTTTGGCTAACTACCTTTAAGCATGTTTTTAACCTTTTTCTTTTTTTTCATTGTCCTAATGACTGACCACTGGTATTTGAATCACTGACTTTTTTCCTGCTAAACTGTTGGCTAGTTTCCTTAAATGGCATGGGTTGAGGCTTGTACTCTGCTGAGGTCGCGCACTGCTGCTTGAGCGGAATGAGACGTGTTTAGCTGCCATTTTATCAGTGGGGAAAAAAAATCTAAAACCAAGAGCTACTAACGTTTAATAATTGTACTAACTATATGACATGAGTAGCTCTCATTGTCGATGCTTTTTGTGCCTGCCTTAAATCTGACGTAGTGAAGAGTTTCTGGGCCTTAAAGATTTCAGCTTGGGCGAGTGTACCTCCATAATTGTCATGGACTATCGAGCCTGTTAGGAGTGATAATGTGTTTGCAAGAGTTTCGTGTAGGTTAATGCAGTTGGTATTCCGTGTGTGTGTGACCTAAACAGCCTAGCTGCACATTGTACTAAGCAGAGCAGCTACATCAGCCGTTTTGCACGCTTTTTTTTTCCTCTTGAAGTTATAGCGTTAATATACTACACAGTCCTGAGTAATATCACAACCAGTAGTTAAACTGGTACCAACGTGTCGGTTGGTACCGGTTTAGCTACTTTAAAGGAACTAAATCCTACACTTAATGTTTGCCTTCACTTTCAGGCTTTGAAAAGGCTGTCGGACAATGTCAAATATTTTAGTCACTAATGAGTAAGTGATAACAACGTTCTTATTCAGTAGAATCCTTTCTACCACTTAAACTTGTGCTTAAATGTGTTGCCAACATATATAGAGAAATCTCTAGTGGGGTTAAGGGAGATTGTGTCTTTTGTTAGATTCCTGGTCTGCATAGTAGATCGCACTTCCGTGTGATTTCATGCTATCTATCCTTATCCTAGTAGAGGCTTGAAGAGCTGCAGCCTTTTTTATTACTGGGAGAAGGAGAGCAAAATATTTTCACTCTTTAAGTATGGCATAATATTTAGTTATTAAATACACGAACAAGATAATATCCTATCTCCAGGATACAGCAGTGCAAAACAAAATATCTGCAATAAGCTTTTGATATGTCCACAAACATTGATCTCTCCATTTTTATTTAATTATACCGAAGCTGTGGGCATCCAGTGCTGCATGGACTCAAAGGGGTTGATGTAAAAACTTGTGGACTTGCCATAGATTAGTGGTTTTAATAAACACTTGGCTATACATAAAAATGTACTGCATTTTACAAGAAACTCTGCAGTGAAAAACTTGAAGGGGAGAATTAAACTTAATTTTATTTTTGGTAAGATGTAAAAAAAAATTAAGCTGGTTACATATTTTTGCATTGCAGCAATTATTTTTATTAGTCATATTTGACAAATTAAATGGAAAAATTACAATGAACATGTCAAGTTCATATAATGGGCTTTTCTTAGATTCTTTGAGTCTACCAAATTCCAAATTTGTAATGCATTACATTCTGGGTCTCAAGGCTTTCATTTTGGTTTTTTTTTTCTTCTATAAATACCCCTTCTCTAAATGGCATATCTATCACAATTACAGCTTTAAAGATTTGCTTGCCCAAGGATAAAATTGAGGTAAATTGACTTTTGTATTACTCTAAAATGTTTTGGCTAAATGCATATTCTACTGTCTAAATATAGAACTTTAACCAGCATGCATATAGTCATGTCTCTAGCTGGGTAACTTGTCATGTTGGTACTTTACACAAGATGTATATGTAGTTAACAATTACAGGGCCATGTTACATTAAACTATAATAGAGTAATCTTGCTTTCAAAGAGCTTTAAGGTATATTTATATACTATATAGTATACTTGTCACAAGGAGTTGGTTTCTGTTTAATGTAGTCCTTGGTAGTTAGCAATATTTGTGCTGCAAATACAGAGGCCTCAATCAGCCCTGTGCTCTAGTGCTTGTCTTTCCCCACACTAGTCTTGTCTCCTGATGAAGAAAGCAAGCCAGCACAGGAGAATCCCCCAATAAAACCACTACTGAAGCATAGCATAGGGGGCCTAAAGATGCAGCAGGGAGTAAATGTATCATCTGAGCTGAGCAAAGCCCAGGCCTATGATTGCATGCCTACTGATGACCCCAAACAACCTAAAAAATGTCCTTGGCCCCTCTCCCCATCCCCACAAACATGACCAAAGATAGCATTGATGGATACTATAACCCCTCTTATTTTCCCCCTCCCCATTCCATACTGGGGTGGGGGGGAGCAGGAGCAATGTTCCTGCCCCATGCTGCCATATTGGAAAATGGCGACAGCACCTGCCTCTGCATGTCACATTTTGGGTTGCACCAAGAATGTCATTCTGCCATATAAGGTAAATATCTTATGGCAGACTTAACACGCCCCCCCCCCCCCTCACTTGCTGAATCCTGGGATGTACAACAGTCAACAGACTAGCTGACCATGGGGGGTTGGGACAGGAAACAAATTGATCAAGTATGTAAATTCCTCTTAAGTTGTCAACATGACTAGGTTGGTGGTAACGAAATTAGAATCAATTTGATCATGAAGGATGTGAAAGGCAAACCGTCTGGGTTTTTTGTAATTGATTGCTCTGAAGAGTGTAGTACCAAGACACTTGGGGCCTGATATTCAGTAGGGACTGTTATGTGCTGCTACGGCACATAGCAGTCACTGCCAACCTCTAACCAGATATTCAATGCCAGGGTCATATGTGGCCCTGGCATTCAATATCCAAGGTCACTGCACAGCCTCTGCAGCATGAAGCTAGGCTAGCTTTTGCTTCATCTAGTTTTACCCACAGGTTGCTAACTGGATAGTGGTGCAATATTGCCACTACTCTGTTAGTGTTGCTGTCCATGATGTGCCCCAATACTAAGCAGTTAGCATCGGGGCATATAGCATGGTGTGCTTTGGGGCTATTCAGTGCCATAGACATGTTAGTACCATTGAATAATGGCATTTACAGATCAGTAAAGCATATAAATGCCTCTAGAATATCAGGCCCTTGATGCTCAGAGCCTCTGAGATACTATCATCATTTTCAGATTTCATCCTATCACTTCATTGGAAAGCCACAGAAATGTTGCTCATTGAGGAGGAACAGTTCAAATAAGTAGCTAGCTGGATAAAACTGGGGATCCCTCTTCCCCCTCATGGGCTTCTGAATATAGTAAGTTTATTGTTTGTTATGCCTTTTTATAAGGGCCCTCCTTCCAATTTGGAGAAAGCTCTCATAGTTTTTCCTCCCCTCCACATACTCATTTCCCACATACACATAGTCACAGTCCTATCATCTTTCTATACCTCATTCCAGGGTTCAAATTCCTGGGTACTAGAAATTGTACATTCCATATTCTGCTAGACCAGTTCAGGCAAGTGGATTGTTAACCTGCAGCAGATTGGTGGAGACAAGCAATAAAAAGCCCAGGTTTCAATGACATTACTCCCATGCCTTCATTCACTTCAGACACAAGAAGTCCCTTCAATATTTGTCTCCAGCAGATGGTGGATGGATTTTCTCTGAAGAAAATTCTGAAGATCTGAGAGGAAAAGATTGGTTTAAAACACTTGTGAATGACTGCAGGTTGATCTCTTACTAAAGCATAATGTGGGAGGCTCCACTAGACTGCAGTCTTCTGGTTATCCATAGGGGAGAAAATTAGTTCAGTTCTCTTACCCTGGAGAGGAGTCCATTGAGTAGCCAGAAATTGCAAGGATCTGGAAGAGTATAGCTGCCTCACACAACCAACACCCCACCGCCTCCTCTGTTCTTCCCTCCCCACGCTCTCCCAAAAACTGCAGGTGGCTTTTGGAGGGATCTGCCCAATAGGTGCTAAAAGTCCTTTTTAGCTCAGCCCTTCTGAGTAAAGTGTCTTTTTCATGCTCAGCTGTATGCCCTCATGCAGCCTACATACTACATCAAGTTTTTCTATGGCTACTGCCTTTTACCCCAATTATACCTGCAAAGCCTGAGGTACTTGCAGGAGTAATATGCAGGAATATTTCTCTATGGAAAGAGTAGATGTACATAAGAACATAAGATATGCCATACTGAGTCAGACCAAGGTCCATCAAGCCCAGTATTCTGTTTCCAACAGTGGCCAATCTAGGTCATATGTACCTAGCAGTTTACCCAAGGGACAGGTTCCACAATGCTTGTATTGGTTCAAGCATTGATATCCTGGGTCCTTTCTTAATAATGGTTTATGGACCTTTCCTCCAGGAACTTGTCCAAACCTTTTTTTAAACCCAGCTACACTAACAGCCTTTACTACATCCTCCGGTAACAAATTCCAGAGTTTGATTACACGTTGAGTGAAAAAATATTTTCTTTCATTAGTCTTAAATAGTTTACCCTGTAGCTATAGCCATTATGTGTGGAATAATCTCCCAGAGGAAGTGATAGAGAAGGACAGTATCTAAATTTAAAAAAAAAAAGAAGCTTGCACTGTAGCTCCTGAAACAGCTATGGGCTGTTTTCAGTTACCTCTTTGACTGCTTCAGCTTCATGTTAACATTCTGTGTGTTCTTGCCATTCCTTTAGATATATCTGAATCCCCAGTTATTTGTCAACTAGACAGTCCCTGCTCAGTGCTTATGCATATGTACACTGTGTATACCATATAGCACTAAACAATGATTAGTAGTCTTGGCTAGCTACTTTGCACCCCTGTTTATAGGGGTCTGAGGCCTGGGTATCTTCCCCAGGGGACTGGGAGCCTATGAGTGCTTATGTCATGGATGTTTAGATGGTCGGTCTCTGCTTTGCCCTTGCATGCCTCTGTTCCTACAAGAGGCCAACCTTATCCCCTATAGGGTTTGGTTGAAGGACTTAAGTGAAATATACCCATCACAAGGTAAGTCTGAGGAGTGTAGGTTGATGGTTCCCCTGGGGGGAGGGCTAGGATTTCCATGATCTGCTCCCCCCCCCCCCCCCCCCATTGAGCCATATTTATGCCCTTTCAGGATGCTGTGATGACTTTGTTGCAGAACCTGCTTTCAGATGAGGTGAGCAGGTGGGTCCCCCACCTAGTATCCTGCTAGGTTCATCTTTCTACCAGGGTTTTAGAGAGCACCTCTGAGCTATACCCTGGGAGGCCCTAACATAAGTAGATGGCAGCTAAAAACCAGTATGGTCCATCTAGTCCAGTAAAGTGGAGAGTTGCTCCTGCTGCTCTGTGCAAGCTACTCCCCCCCCCCCCCCATGCCTCTGCTTAAGCTTGTATGTACTTGCTGCTCCAAGGAGGTTACCCCCTCTTTATAACGTTGTTTACTTTGATTCCATCCTTTTTGCTATATAGTGATCTGTGCCTCCCATGTGTGGTTGTTTTTTTTTAATTCCATTGCTGTTTGTTTCCATAACCTCCCGGAGGGTGTTCCAGGCATCTACCATGCTCTGTGAAAGTATTTCCTGATACTGCTCTTAAGCTCACCTCCTTGCAATTTCATTTCATGTCCTAGTTCTACAACTTCCCCCATCTTTGGTTTGTTCATTAACACCCCTTAAGTATTTAAATATCGGTATCACATTCCTCTGTTGCTCTCTAGGGTAGACCTATTTAAGTCTTCAAGTCCTTTCTCATACACCTTCTGGTGCAGTCCCCATATTTTGGTCACCTTCCTTTAGTTGGTTTATATAGCAGCAGGTCTTCCAGTGAGGCTCAGGAGGAGAAACAAGTTTTTATCCTATGCATGCAATACATACTAAGATACTGTATATAGACAGCTTTATACAAAGATGGCTACAAGCACATGGATAAGCTAATGGAACTGAACTGCTATTAGAGAATGGGTTTGGCAACCTAACTGTCAGACTATTTCCTCCTAGCCTTCTGGGATGTATAGTTTCTTTTGTAAGGTAATTTCTACTATCTAGGCATGGGGGAGTAGACTAGTTTTTAGGGCAGCAGCCTTGAACCAGAGACTAAGGTTCATATCCCACTGATGCTGCTTGTGATCTTGAGCAAGCCACTTTATGCTCCATTGCCTCACATACAAACTTAGATTGTAAGCCCTCTGGGGTCAGAAAAAACTACTGCTACTATTAATCATTTATAAAATGCTACAAGGCATATGCAGTGTGGAGCTGAATGTAACTCTCCTTGAACTGCTACTGGAAAGGTGAAAGCTAAATGCAAATTTAAAAAAAACCCTATATACTTGTCCTTTATTGATATACTCCTAGGACAGAAGTTATACATTAAACTGTCAAATCAGCCTGGATCAATTATGGTTTTAAACACCTTTGAACGATTTCATATTTTTATATACTTTGCAAGATATGGTCTTCAAAACTAAACAATCCTCCCAAGTGAGGTCTCACTAATGACTGGTATAGGAGGCGTAATACCTCCTTCCTACTGGTTGATCTGTATGCAACTTAGCATCCTTCTGGATTTGACTGCCCATTTGTTACTGCTTCACCACCTTGAGATCCTCTGACGATGTGAATAAAAAGAATATGCTTTATTCTGTTAGTGTAGCTGGCCTTAAAGGTTTGAACAAGTACCCAGAGGAAAGGTCCATAACCATTATTAAAGAGGACCCAGGTAATCCACTGATTGCTCCAATACATGCATTATGGAACCTGGGTGTCTTTCTGGGAAACTGCTAGGTACTTGTGACTGGATTGGCCACTGTTGGTAACAGGTTGCTGGACTTGAGGGACCTTGGTCTGACCCAGTATGGCATTTTTTATGTTCATACATCTACTCCCTCCACCTCTTTCAACATCTTCCTATCTGTTCCTTCTCCCCCCCCCCCCCACCCCTCCCCATATAACACAGTACCGATTTATCCTTCTCAAGATCCCTGGTAAGATTTAAGCTCACTTGTCATTACCCATCTAACCTTGGCCATATTGGGTAACCAATCTCCCAAAACCCTTAAAGGGCCCTGTTTCCTAGTTGCAGCATAAATATTTACTATTCTATACCTCATCCCCCTAATCTTACCCTCAAATACAAACCACCTCCTGGATCCCCAATTTGCTTCAACGTGACAGGATTCAAGAATTTTTGAAAAGAATAGCTAATCCTGCTTTCTTATACTCCTTTGTATTAGAAGCCACTCGTAGTTGGATAACTGCAAACGGAGTAGCTACTCATCCTTATTAAAATAAGTAAGGTTTCTTGCAAAAGAACCACTACTTGTAATAGCTCCATCTCTTTAAGTGTAGCCCTCCATTTTCTTCATTTAACCTTTTAATTGTAGACCTTTAGCAAAACTAAAGTCATGGGATAGGAGGCAGTGTATGGTTGTGGATAAGGAACTGGTTAAAAGATAGAAAGCAGAGGGTAGGGCTAAAAGGCCAAATTTCTAATGGGGAAAAAAGTGAATAGTGGAGTACCCCAGGGATCTGTGCTGGATCTGCTGCGTTTTGACTATTCATAAATGACCTGGAAAAGGGAATGAGTGAGGTTATCAAATTTGCAGATGAGACAAAACTAAAGTTGTTAAAACCCAAGAGGCTTGTGGAAAATTGCAAGAGGATCTTGATAGATTGGAAGACTAGGCATCCAAATGGCAGATTAAATTTAATGTGGACAAATGCAAAATTATGCACCTAAGAAAGAACAACCCACACTATGGTTACACGATGCAAGGTTCCACATTGGGAACCACCACCAAGGAAATATTTAGGCGTCAACGTGGATAACGTTAAAACCCTATGCCCAGTGTGCAGCAGCTGCCAAGAGAGCAAATAGAATGCTAGTTATAAGGAATGGAAAATAAAACAAAGGATATTCCTTATTGTCATGCCAGTCCCTTGCTTCTGGGTTGCGTAACCCTTCCAGCAGCTTGGAGGCTGAGCCCATCCTTTTTGAGGATGGTGTGGTATAAATACCACTGGCACCACCCACAGATCCCAGTATTCTCAGCCTCCAAGCAGCTGGAGGGTTCCAGTAAGCCCAGAGCTTACTGGAGTCATTTATTTTTATCCCTTTTAGTTACTCTAGTTTTCTTTAATTTAAAAGTTCATTTGTTTTCCTTTGATTTTTTTTCTATTTAACTCTGCGCCTTTAAATTTCTTCCAAACTCCCCCCCCTCCTCCCTTCGCTCTCTCCATCTCGGTGTTTGAGCTCCCAACCCAGAGAAAGAGGTTTGCCGACAGCAGCGAGGAGGACCAGAGAAGTCCTCGTCTCACTTGCACAGCTGGCCGGCTCCCCAAGGCCCTTCCCATGTGCCTGCCCTGCCTCGTGCCGAAGCCCTCCGGGTGGCTGTGCGCTTGAGGTGGCGCCACAACTTCCCCCAGGGCCTTACCTGCCTCGCGCTGCAGCTCCCGGAGCGGCAGGGTGTTGGTGACAGCCTCGGAGCCCAGAATTCGGTGGTTTTGGGCACTGGGCACTGGGCACACACAGTTGGCAGCGTGAGCAGAGACGCTGACTGCCAGTTAAGGCTCCGTGTGGCTGAGGCCTACCACGTGGAAGCCAGCAGAGGGCGGCTGGCTTCCTCGCGCCTGGACAACTCGCTGAGGAGAGAAACAACAAACAGCAAGTACTGGGGAGAATAAACTAGCTAGTTTTGTTCTATTTTATTTTTAATTTCTTTTAGTTCCTTTTTTTAAAAACCTGCTGTGTTGTGATTTTAACGGGCGGGGGGAGAGTTGGGTGCATTGATTTCAGATTTGCCTCTCCAGCTTGAGTTGTCTACATTCTTTAAATTACATTTTTATTAATTTAAATTTACGAAATTGATTAGTCTTACTAAAGCTGTAATTCTGAGTGATTGGCTTAAAAGGGGACATGACTGGCAAGCCATGGTGCCTGTCCTGTGGTACTCGTAGGGGTAAGGCCTCAGAAGCAGGGGTCTGCAGAGGTGGTGCTGCAGAGGCCGCTTCCATGGAACAAGAAATCCACTTGTCCATGGCTCAAGCTCCTCAAGGGTCAGGAGACCCTCTGGAGGGGGAGGGGAGTCCCATTCTGCTCCGCCTTCAACCTCTGATTTTGCCTGGTCCTTCTGTCCCTCCCCTCCACATCTATTGGGGAGGAGGCTGACATCACACCAGAAGCAGTGCTCACTTTGGATCTGGCTTTGTGGACATTGATGTTATAGAGTCATTCTCCTCTCTGGATGAAGATTGATTGATTGACTGCTCTGGGTGCTCAGCTCCAAGCTTGCTCAAGAATCCTTAATGCCAATGTCCCACCCACAACTGAAGCAGCCCCAGAAGCCTTTCAGGCCAATGTCACTGATGCTGGAAATGACTTGCTCTACTTTCATGACTGCTGTCAATGAACATCCCAGGCACCAGAAGCACTATAGAAAACCATGACTGGGATGTAACTATACCTGGCTATACTTCATTCAGAAAGGACAGGGTAGGAAGAAGGGGAGGAGGAGTGGCACTATATGTAAAAACTACTATTAAAGCTTTGGAATTACAGAGCTTAAAAGGGGAGAGAGGAGGCATTGTGGGTTAAACTAGAAAGGGAAAGAGAAATCTATTTGCATTGGTGTGATATACAGACCTCCCTCACAAGAGGAAGAGGTGGACAGAGTTAATTGAAGACATACGCAGCATTGCTAGGAAAGGGGAAGTGCTACTGATAGGAGATTTCAATATGCCAGATGTTGATTGGCACATTCCTGCTGCAGTATCTAGAAGTAAGGAGATCCTGGATTCTCTACAGGGAGAACTATTCAGGCAATTGGTAACAGACCCCACACGTGAAGGGGCCATACTGGACTTGGTGCTTACCAATGGTGAAAGTGTTTCTGATGTTGTAGTGGGAGATCATTTTGCATCCAGTGATCACCAGATGGTGTGGTTCAGTATTAGGACTAGGGCTGTTAGAATCCATTCCAAGGTGAGGATCTTAGACTTTAGGAAGGCTAACTTTGCGAAGATGGGCCAATACCTCAGGGAGTCGTTAGTGGGATGGGAACAGCTGGGGGATGTAGAAAAACAGTGGGCAAAACTGAAAGGGGGTATTTTTAAAGGCAACCAACCTTTTTGTTAAAATGGTAAAGGCAAAAGGAACAGCAGGAGACCGCTATGGTTTTCAAAGGAAGTAGCCAAAGGACTGGAGAGAGGCTCATGTGGTGCCTTTACACAAAAGCGGAAGTAAGGATGTGGTTGAAAACTACAGGCCGGTTAGTTTAACTTCGGTGGTGAGGGACTTCCGGTATGGCACTGAGTTGATCGGGCATTGTGCAGATCAGCTTCGGGCACCCATCCCACACAGCAGCTATAAATTCTAACAGATTGCAGCCGAATGCCCCTGGCTACTTCCAAAAGCAGCAAGGATAGTGGTGGGGTTGCAGTAGTGCCTTCACTGCGGGCCGAGAGACACCCGATGGCTACAAAAACATCCAAGAGAAAGCACGAGGCCCTGACCCAAAGATGGTGGAGGGAGCGCCGAAGTCCTGGGTCTGAGGGCGAGAGCAGTATGGTGGCTGACGTGAGTGCCGCGGTAGTGCGGGCCCTGGACGAGCGTTTCAATGAGCTTGGAGATCAGCTGGACTCTGTGGCCCAAAAAATTGTTGATTTTACCGGGCGGATGGAACATGCAGAGACAAGGTTCTCGGACGTGGAAGATGCCCAGCACACTCTAACGGCTAGAGTGCAAGCCCTGGAGACCCTTGTCGAGCAGCAAGGTGAAAAGTTAGAAGACCTGGAAAACAGGGGCTGCAGAAAAAACCTGCAGTTTATCGGAATCCCGGAGACTGTAGCAGAGAATGCCCTATCCCGCTATCTGCTAGACTGGATGGGAAAGCTCCTGGACAATGCAGGGGAGTGCTCTATTGTGCTTGAACGGGTGCACAGATTAGGCCCGAGATGCGATCAAGCGCAGAGACCGTGTGCAGTAATAGCCCGCTTTCTGGACTACCACCAGAAGGAGATGGTGCTGAGAGCGGCCCGCGCTCGTCGGAGACAGGCTGAGGCAGATCACATCCTGGTTTTTCAGGATTATTCCCTGTTAGTGAGCCAACAGTGAAGAGCCTTTTCTGCCGTCTGTGCTCAGCTAGCGAATAAGGGGATTCGCTTCTCTTTATTATACCCGGCTAAACTGAGGGTGGAACATCGGACAGACAAGATTTCTTGGGACACCGGAGGCGGCTCGCACCTGGCTAGAGCAACTGGCTGAGACATCAGTGGCTGGGCCGTGAGGCTGGAGGTGGTAAGGATGAGACCAGGATCATGATGGGGTGCAGTGTGCAGTTGACCACGGATGGAGTAGCAGTACTGTGGCCTGTGAGGAGAGTGCCGGCAGTGTGGACATGAGTTTCATGGGACCTATACTATTTATGTTCGGGTTGGTGGCACTGCTGGAGTGGCCCTCTGGGGAACTGTTTCAAGGGGTGGAAGACAATAATTGAAATTGGGGAATTGTGTCTGAGAATAAGGCAGACGCCCAGGGGACGGGCACTAAAGTGAGTAACCTGTGGTGGGAGCTCGTGCACTGAGACATAAGTATCTGTGGGCCTAGGCTGCCGGGCTCCTTCCTTCATGGGTTCTTTCCCTCCCTCTGTCAAATTTTTCCACTCATTGTCTGTTACCTTCTTGCCTTTGCCTTGGGCTGCACTATGATGGGAGGTGGGAGGAGACACTTATGAAGTGGGCAAGTTACTTAGTTGCGTTTCAGTTTGTGACCGATACAAAGAAATCATTTGTATTTGCTGTTAATAACACTGTTGCTGTAGAGATGGGGGATTATGGAAGTGCATAGTCTAGCTTTTCTTATAGCTGAGTCCTGGCCCATGTAATTTATCGGGAGGGAAGGGTAGGGGGAGGGATGGGTGTGTATTTGGGCTGGCACGTAATGTGAATGGGGGTGGACGTAACTTAGGGGTAGAGAGGAGTAGGGGAAGATTTGAGGGAGTAGTAGGGGGTGAATAGTACTCCCAGGCAGCTGGGTGGTGGGGATTATGCGAGTGTGGGTGTGTCAGGGGTGTGCCCGATTGCCAATGGAAGTGTCCGACCTGCTGGACGGACTAGATGGGACGGGAGGGGGGAGGTGATAAGGGATGGGAGGGCCCACACTCTGGGGTTTAAGAATTGGCAGCACAGAATTACCTGGGTAGATGATAGTGGGGGGCTTCAGGCTGGGGGAGCCCCTCTGGTACGCTTAGATTTTTTGTTTTGGAGGAGCCGTGACACTGCCCCATCACCCTGAGGGTCATTACCTGGAATGTTTGTGGCCTAGGTAATCCCATTAAAAGATATAAAGTACTCCAAGCACTGGCCCGACATAACTGCGATATAGCCCTGCTACAGGAAACCCACCAGTCGGCTGAGGAGCATAGTAAACTTTGTAGGTGCTGGGTGGGGCAGGTCTGGGGATCCCCGGCCAATGTTCCCTCTAATTTTCTGTAGGCTGTGTGCGCATAAAATATCAGCTGTGTGCAGCTTTTGAAGGAAGGTTAAATTTTTGTGCGCCACATAACGACACTTGGAGTTATAGACTTTAAAATTTGACTACATGTCAGAATACAGTATGTACACCACATTGATTTTAATCAAATTAAATGAAAATAGACGATTACTAAATGAAGCGGGGAATTTCTAGTAATTACAATCATAACTTTTAAATTTTAAGACGTCTGTGGTGTTTTCTATCAGAATCAGAGCCGTAATTTTTGTGCGCTCTGTTGTAAAGTATGTGCGCTCGCTCGGCGAGGTATGTGCGCGCGCACACGCGCACGGCTTAGAGGGAACAGTGTCCCCGGCTACTGGGAACAAGGGGGGGGGGGGTTGTTTTGGTTCACAAGAGAATTTGATTTGTGGCGGAGACTGTTATCGCAGATGTGGGTAGGTCTCTGATTCATGGTCAGAGGGGAAGCCGGTGATTCTCAGGGCCCTTTATGGACCTAATGTATCTGACTCTGGTTTTTATAGCAATTCGGCCTCCAGACTGGAGCAGCTCCCCGAGTGCCCTTTGATCCTGGGGGGGGACTTTAACGGGGTTATGGATGTAGGATTAGATACGTCTCGAGGGGGGGGGGGAGGGGGTTGTCCTCTCGTTTGTTACAACGCTTCTGTAAGAGACTGGGTGTAATTGATCCATGGCGGCTGTTGCATACCTCTGAGAAAGACTTTACACATCAATCCAGAGCGCATGGCACCAGTGCCCGTATAGATTTGTTTGTATCGAGGGAGTTATTTGCTCATACGGAGGCGGCTCAGATTGGTCCCTTGGAGGTATCAGATCATGCTTTGGTCTGGCTGGATCTGAATTGGGGGGTGATATTGCTCGGACGCGTCTTTGGCGTTTTCCCTTGGGGTTGTACTACGATGCGCAGTTTCGTCGTTTCCTCCGTCAACAGTGGACGGAATTCGTGCGTGATCACCAGGTCCACGAGGACGATCCTGAATTGATCTGGGAAACGGCGAAAGTTTCTTAGGGGGGATATCATAGGATATGCAGCACGGAAGCATCAGATACTTGCGGAACATATGGCACTAGAGCAACAGGTCACTAAACTTCGGCGTAGGTGTGCCCAACTACCGTCGGCCGAGAATAGGAGGAGGCTTTGGGAGACTCAAGTTGACCTCAACGAGCTGTTGCATCAGAAAGCCAAGAAATCGGTTCTTTATTATCGCTATTGGTTGTATTATGGCGATAAGCCTGGGAAACTGTTGGCTCGTTGTCTGAGGGGCAGGCGAGGCTCTACTCTGGTGGCGGGCCTCTGGGACGATAAGGGCACCGTGCATAAGGCGAATGGGGATATTGCCAGGGTCTTTCGGGGTTTTTTCCAGTCACTTTACAAGGCTGAGTCTGGGTCTGGTGCGACCCTGCCCGACTACTTGCGAGATCTGAATTTGCCATGGCTTACAGAGGCGCAGAGGGGGGTGCTGGACCAGCCCCTTACTTCCCAGGAGATACAGTTGGTTATTTCGGCAGCTAGCTGTTGTAAGGCTCCCGGACCGGATGGCATGAGTGCGGAATTTTATAAGATACTGGGTGATTGTGTTAAGAGAGGTGTTCAGTGTGAGGGGGGACCAGGGGGCCTTTCGTTGGGGGCAGAATCATGATCATATTACTTTGATTCCCAAACCGGGTAAGGACCCGATGTTAGCAGCCTCGTATCGGCCTATTTCCCTTCTCAATTTCGACTTAAAGGTTCTGGTGAAAGTTTTGGCCCTACGGCTGGCTGAAGTATTGGGGAGCTTAGTTCATGAAGCACAAGTGGGCTTTGTTAAGGGGCGATACACCGTTCGCAATCTCCGGAAAATCCTGGCCTCCTTGGAATGGGTACACGCTCGACAGATACCCTCGCTACTTGTCAGCTTCGATGCCGAAAAGGCATTTGATAGGGTGAATTGGCAATATCTATGGGGGCTGTTGCCATACTACGGCATAGGGGATGCCTTCTGTAAAATGGTGCAGAGTTTATATATAACGCCGACGGCGGGGATCCTGTGCAATGGAGTGCTTTCGGAGGGTTTTGCTTTGGAGAGGGGTACGCGTCGGGGCTGCCCCCTCTCTCTGTTGTTGGTGGTTCTTTCACTGGACCCTTTGATTTGCAAAGTTGTCAACTCTGGTACGATCAAGGGTGTGGTGATGGGATCGCAGGAGTTTGTAATTTCAGCTTTCGCGGATGATCTGTTAGTCCATGTGACTTCCCCAGTAGCTTCTCTTCAGAGTCTGTTGGAGGAATTTGGGCGATTTGGGGCCTTGGCTGGTCTCCGCATTAATCATGATAAATCTGAAGCGTTGGATACTCTGGGGCACCTTCGTGGGTCCTGGGGAGAGACCTTTCCCCTCCGGTGGGCAGTGGAGGAATTTGTTTAGGTATAGTGCTGCCTCGTCAACCCCAAGTGCTATATAAACGCAATTTGAATCGTATATTGCGGCGTTTGACGACAGTTGCAGGCCTGGGAGTATCTTCCATTGTCTTTGGGAGAATTGCAGCGGTACAGATGGTTATATTACCACACATCCTCTACTGGTTGCAGACCTTGCCTGTTTGGTTATTACGTTGGGACCTGCGTCGTGTTGAAGCACCTCTCAAGGGGTTTCTTTGGAGAGGGCAGTGGGCTCGGATTCCGTGGGGTAGGCTACTGGGGAAATGGAAAGATGGGGGTATGGGACTGCCTGACTTAAAGATGTATGCTTTTGGCGTGTCAAGCGAGACATTTGGGAGATTGGTTAGGGGGGACAGATGACTATACGCCTCGGGCTGTGGAGTTTAGTGGCACCGTGGACCTTGTTGGGGGTTTTGCATGGGCGACAGTGATTTGCCGGAGGCGGTTCAGAGGAGCGCCCTAGTGGGCTCGGCTAGACGTACCTGGCAACAGCTTAATAAGTATTGGACTGCGTCCTGGGGTGTTTCCAGTTGGTTACCCCTTCGAGGGAATGTTCAGTTCCTCCCGGGGTCCGAAACGATGGCGTTTAGAGACTGGTGGGCACGCGGTATACGGACAGTGGGACATCTCGTCGAACCCTCGGGATGCTGCAAGTCTTTTTTGGCCCTGAGCCGGGAGTACGAGTTACCTACTAGGCACTGTTTTGCTTATATGCAAGTCGCTCACTACGTGGCCTCACTACCTTGGGATGCGCTGCACATTGACTGCTCGGCCATGATTTTGGAATTTTTTGGGATAGGGGAGGATAGTCCCCCGTCCATTTCTCAGCTGAAGAGTCGGATTGTTACCAGGTACTTCCCGATTACCGGGGGGTCGAGTTGGCTTGGGCTGTTGAATTGGGTGGGGAGGTGGCTCTGGGACTGGTCGGCAAGGCTTTGAAACGGATTGTTCACGTGGCGCAGGGGGCCCGTTGGAGGGAGATCCAATTTAAGTGTGTGACTAGAGCTCATTTCTCACCACGGCGGGCCTTTCGGAGTCAGTTGGGGACGGATGGCAGTTGCCCTCGTTCGGCACACTTGGCGACTTTGCTGCATATGTGGTGGGGCTGTCGTAGACTGCAGCCTTATTGGGTGAGGATACGGGATTTTCTTAGTCAGCTGTTGCAGCAGCGGGTTAGATGGACAGGCTCCTTTGTGGTTTTGGACCAGCTGTCAGCCCCCTGGCCTGCGAAGGCAGGGGAACGAATGCTTTTGCGGAAGGCCTGTCTGGTGGGTAAAGGGCCGATTCTCCGGTTATGGAGGGAACATCAGCTGCCAACCTTCAGCGAATGGCGGAATAATTTTCACCATCTGATGATGCTGGAGCGCTGGCTTGCGAGGGGCAGTGTCAAGCGCTCGACAGTGTTCATGTCAACATGGGAACCCTATATTCAGCAACTAGGGGTGCGTAGTCATAATGAAATCCTTCAAATGGGGAGTTGAATGGATAAGGGGGAGGTGGGGTGTGTATTTAGTGCTTCCAATTTTTGTACTAGTTTCTATTTTGCTGCTAAGGGAGGGGGGACGGTGGGGGGGGGGAGGGGATAATATGATAAGTCACCTGTTGTATTTTTTCTGCGGTCTTCCGGAGGGGATCAGAGTACACCCCTCGTGGAGGCCTGGTTAACTGTTTCTTTTTACTTGTATTTACTGGTGGATTTAAAAAAAAAAAAAAAAACTTCGGTGGTGAGTAAATTATTGGAAACGCTGCTGAAAGAGAAAATAGTGAGGTTTCTAGAGTCCAGCGGATTACAGGATCCGAGGCAGCATGGATTCACCAGAGGCAGGTCTTGTCAGACAAATCTGATTGATTTCTTTGACTGGGTGACCAGGGAGTTGGACCGAGGGAGAGCCCTAGATGTGGTGTACTTAGATTTCAGTAAAACCTTTGACACTGTTCCTCACAGGCGACTTATAAACAAACTGAGCACCCTAGGGATGGACCCTAAAGTTACTGCTTGGGTTAGAAATTGGTTGGGTGAGAGGCGACAAAGAGTACAAATAAATGGAGCTCACTCTGAGGAGAAGGATGTTACCGGTGGTGTGCCCCAGGGATCTGTCCTTGGTCCGATTCTTTTTAATATCTTTGTTAGTGATATAGCAGAAGGGCTGTCGGGTAAGGTTTGCCTCTTTGCGGATGATAACAAAATCTGCAATAGAGTAGACACCCAGGAAGGTGTAGATAACATGAGGGATCTAGCTAAGCTTGAAGAATGGTCCAGAATTTGGCAGCTGGGATTTAATGTTAAAAAATGTAAGGTCATGCATTTGGGCTGCAGCAATCCAAGGGAGCAATACAGTATAGGAGGTGAAGTACTCTTGTCCACTAAAGAAGAGCGGGACCTAGGCGTGGTTGTCTGATCTTAAAGTAGCTAAACAGGTAGAAAAGGCGACGGCAAAAGCTAGAAGGATGCTTGGGTGCATACGGAGAGGAATGGCTAGCAGAAAAAAGGAGGTGATAATGCCTCTGTATAAGTCTTTGGTGCAACCTCATTTGGAGTATGGTGTGCAATTCTGGAGACCGCACCTTCAAAAGGATGTGAACAGGATGCAGTCAGTGCAGAGGGTTGCTACTAAAATGATTAATGGGCTTCATTATAAAGCATATGAGGACAGACTTAAGGATCTTAATATGTACACCTTAGAGGAAAGGCGAGATAGAGGTGATATGATTGAGATGTTTAAATATCTCCGTGGCATAAATGTTCAGGGAGAGAGAGCCTCTTTAAATTGAAAGCAAGTTCTGCTACGAGGGGACATGGGATGAGGGTGAAGGGAGATAGATTCAGGAGTGATATGCGGAAATATTTCTTTACGGAAAGAGTAGTGGATCCATGGAATAGTCTCCCAGTGGAGGTGGTAGAGATGAGGACAGTAACTGAATTCAAAAAGCATGGGACCAACACAGGATCTGTAAAGGTAAAAAGTGGACTGTTGTAGTTATGGAAGGACAGACTAGATAGGCCATGTGCTCTTTTTCTGTCGTCATGTTTCTATGTTTCTATAGCGGATATGGTCCTAGTGTACAGGAACAGTTTCTGAGCCAGGGGCCATATTTATGCAGCAAACAAGCAGCTGAAAAAAACAAGACCTAGCCAGGGCACTGGCAGCTAAGAGCCATGAAAATATGGAGAAACTGAAAGGAAAGAGGAAAAACCCAACAGTATTGTGATTAGAAGAAAACCTGAGGACCCCTCAGAGAAATCGATTTTGAAGTAGAGGATGACCAGAAGGTGTCTGGGCTCCATTGAAAAATGAAGACTGAATCAAGATGGTGCTGTGGCAGGATGGAGGTGTGCAGGCTCCAATAGAAGCTGGGGAGTGTTCCCACACAGGTTCCATCAGAGGATGTTGCCCCATCCATGAGGACTTAATTTCCTGCTTGTCCACAAAGAATGGCCAAAAACTGTCAGATTTGTGCAAAATTGGTAGTCATATTCTTAATGACTCATTGCTATTATTGCTGCAAACAGGGCTACTTTTACCTATGAGCAAAAGGGGGCCGCCCTGCACCCCTGGACAATGGGGGCTCAAATGCCCATATGTAAAACTAGTCCTGAGGTAAGCAGGTCCAAATGCCACTGGTCCTATAATTCCTCCATCCTGGGCTACAGGACTTCGTTATGTGGCATTTTGGAATCTGCATGCAAAAAAAACAAACCCAAGCCAGTAGTCAATTGTAGACTTCCAGTTAATGAGCGACTATCTGTGCCTGTGAGCTTTCTGTGCTTGCCATTCCCTCGGGCTCTGCCTCCTCCAAGCTGCAATTTGCACTAGCCTAGTGCAATGATATATCAAAGAGGCAAGTGCATATGTGCAGCCAACAAAGCGGCATGTAGGTAGGGTGCAGTGCATGCATCTGCACAGTGAGCACTGAGTAAGACTGCACTGGGTATGTAATAGGCCTAGCCTGTGAGGCCACAATGAATATTGGCTACCTGGCATACTTGCTGTTTGTCAGTTGTCAAGACAAGTTACCTGGATCTTTTCTTGAGGGGTAGTATGTGCAAACAGGGTTCCTTCCAGCTGAACTATGTATGTATTGCTCCTAAGTGCTCTATAAGCCCCTGGCCTAAACCTAGATTTATACAATCATAACACAAGCATTAGAGGATCCCAAAACATACATTCCTTTGTGTCCCTCTAGTCCAGTCCCGGAACCATAAAGTTTAGAACCTCCAGCAGCTTTGGAGACTGAAAGATGTCATCGCTTTGTCACTGGTACAAATAGGCAAGCACCAGTACTTTCAGTCTCCAAGCAGCTAGGAGGTTCTGAGCCCGGGACAGGGCTCAGTGGGAACAAATAAGCAGAGCTTTTGTTTGAAATTTAACCTTTTTGGTTTATTTTACTTTTTTGATTTTTGTTCATTGGTTCTATTTTAGGTTCAGATCTGCTGCTGCTGAAAGGGTTCCTGTTTCTGTGGACCTTTATCCTTTTCTCTTCCTCTCTCTCTCCCCCCTCCCTCTGTTAGTTTTGCCCCAGCGTCTAAACGAGCACAGGGGGACAGTATCGATGAGCTGCCTCCCTGCTCCCGAACCTGCATTGAAGGGGTGAGGAGCAGGTGGAAGGCTGAAGGTTGCAGCAGCAGCTGGACAGGGGCTGACAAGCCAGTGAGGGCTTTGCCTGGCACAATAGAAGGAAACTGCCGGAGCTGAAGCCGTGTGAAGGCTGTGCTCCGGTGTCAATTTTTCACCTCTTTTCCCCCCCCCCCCCCCCCCTCAGGATCAGCAGCAGCGGTAAGTATCTGCAGAGACCTGGTTTTTGGGGTGATAAAGGGGTTAGAGGGGAGGATTCGCGGCCGCTCCCGGGAGACAGGGAAGCTTGGGGCCTTGCCACTTGTTTTTAGAGCATGTTTTTTTCGAGCGGGAATGCTGGCGGTGGCCATTTTGAGAGCTGCGTTTCCAGCGGCAGGATTTACTTTGATTATTTGACAGCCTTAGGAACTTCGTTTTGGAATTGGGTTAACGGGGTTAGGTTAGTTTGTCAGTTCTACCTTGGTGGTTTAAAAAAAAAAACACACAGGGGAGCTGGGGTTCTAGCTGTTAGGTATTTCAAAGAGGGTAGTTGAGCTCTAAAAAGAATGCCAGCTAAGCCCTGCTGTCTGGTCTGTGGGGTGAGGCGCAGTGAGGTTTCGGATTCTGGTGTTTGCAAAGGCTGCTCTTTAGAAGCGGAAGTTATGGAACAGGCTCTGGGGGGAGCCGCTGGGGATCAGGCAGCGGTCACCTCAGAAGTAGGGGAGTCTGGGCTGCCTTCCTTGGGTCTCATGGAGCTGACGGTGGGGCCGTCCTCGACAGGGGGCGCTTCCCCGGAGGCAGGAGGGAACCAGGGAGGGGGTGTTCCTGGGATTCCCTTGGATTTTTTCTCCCTTTATGCAGAAGGTGTTTGCCTTGCTACAGGCAGGGTCGGGGGGCCTCGTGGAGGCGGGTCTGGCCAAGAGACGTAGAGAGGCGATGGAGGAGAGTCCGTCTGTGGTGGAAGAGGAGGTAGGGGTGTTGGATATAGAGGTGGAAGACGCCTCTGAGTTAGGAGTTACCGGACGTGGAGTAGAGTGGTCTGGGTGCTTCGGGACGAGCTGCCAGCGTTGATTGCAGAGACTCTAAAGACTTTGAACATGCCCTTGGTGGCGCCAACGGCAGAGGAAGCGTTGGAGGATCCTCTATTGCAGGCAGTGAGAACGTCCCAACAGGTGTTCCCGGTTCATAATCTTTCGGAACATGATTCTGGAGGAATGGGACTCGCTGGAGTTGGCACTGTGGGGGACCAGGGCCTTGGCCTGGTTATATCCGCTTTCCAACCAAGAGATTTTTTGCTCACCGAAGGTTGATGTGGCGGTGTCGGCGGTCACTAAGAAGACCACAATTCCGGTTGAGGGGGCCGTGGCGTTAAAAGATGTACAGGACAGGAAATTGGATACCTTGTTGAAGCAGGTGTTTGATATGTGTGCCCTTTTCTTGCAGGCCTCGATAGCAGGGGCGTGGGTGGCGAGAGGCTGCTTGAGGTGGCCCCAGCATCTGCAGGGAGAGCTCCTGGACAGGCAGACGGAGGAAGTAGTGTGGCTGGAGTCTGGCACAGCGTATTTATCGGATATCCACTACGATCTTATTAGAGGACTGGCCAAAAGTATGGCCTCGGTGGTTGCGGCTCACCGGTATCTCTGGTTACGTAACTGGTCGGCGGACGGTTCTTCCAAAGCGCGGCTTAGTAAGCTCCCCTTTAAGGGGAAGCTTTTGTTTGGAGAGGATTTGTAGAAGTTGGTCAAGGACCTCTGAGTCCAAGGGGGGTCGGCTCCCAGAGGATAAACTGAAGCAGGGGGGCCGTGGTGCTACAGGATCCAGGGGACTCGAGGGATTTTTGTAGATTTCGGTCCTCGCGTTTTAGCCAACCTCAGAGGGGGTGGTTTCCATCATGAGGCCAGGCATTTCGAGGTTTCCGGGGGGCAGGCAGAGGTTTTTGCCTCCTTCCAATCCTCAAAACAGCAAAAAGTCCCAATGAAATAAGGTGGACCCAGGCGGCGGAGGTGCCTGGGAGGAAGGTTGTGGGAGTTTTACCCTGCCTGGATCCAAATTACCTCGGTTCAGTGGGTGTTGGAGGTCATTGGAGAAGGCTATGCTCTGGAATTCCATCAACCCGTCTTAGACTCCTTTGTCTTCGTGCAGAGCTCCAGAAGTTCTGAGCCGTCGCAGAAATGCTGCGGTGGCTGAGACAGCTCGGAGCAGTGGTGCCCATGCCGGCAGACCAGTACGGATGCGGTCGATACTCTATCTATTTTTTAGTTCCAAAAAAGGAAGGCACATTTCAGCCAATTTTTGGATTTAAAAAGGGTGAAGCGCTGCCTTCGCGTAACCCATTTCTGGATGGAAACCTTGCGCTCTGTCATTGCAGCGGTCAGGAAGGGAGAATTTCTGACGTATCTCCATATACCCATGCGACGCAAGCATCAACAGTTCCTTCGGTTTGCGGTACCGATGGGGCATTTTCATTTCTGCGTGTTGCCCTTCAGACATTCACCAAGATCGTGGTGGCGGCGGCGGCGTTCCGCAAGGAGGGAATACTGGTGCATCCTTACTTGGACAATTGGTTGATTCGAGCGAAGTCAAGAACAGAGCGCTGCGGCCACCGCTCGGGTAGTAGGGTTGTTGGAAAGCCTCGGCTGGGTGCTCAACTTGCAAAGAGCAAGCTGCTTCCCTCTCAAGCTCTGGAATACTTGTGAGCGCACTTCGCGACAAAGCAAGGAGTGGTGTTTCTCCCAGGCAAGAGCACAAGCATTGAGGGAGCTCGTGCAGAGGTTTCTGGGGTGCAGGGCTCCGGCGTGGCAGTATTTGCAGTTACTCGGAACAATGGCGGCCACGATCAAAGTCATTCAGTGGGCCAGGTCTCATATGAGGCTGTTGCAGAGCGCTCTCCTCAGGCGTTGGTCTCATCAGAGGGATGCATTGTCTCAATGACTAGTGTCCTCCGGAAGTGTGGCAGGAGCTTCAATGGTGGTTGCAGCCCAGAAGTCTGGAAGGGGGTGTACCGCTGGAGTCTCCATCCTGGAGGCTGGTAACAGCGGATGCAAGCCTCGCGGGATGGGGAGCACATTGCGAAGGAAGGTTTGCCCAGGGGCACTGGTTGTTGGAGGAAAAGCAGTGGTCCATAAACAGGTTGGAGATGCGAGCGGTGTATCTGGTACTTTTGGAGTTTCAGGAGTGCTTGAGTCAAGAGGCTGTACGGGTGCTATCCAACAATGCGACGACGGTAGCCTATATCAATCACCAGGGCGGCACGGGGAGTGCATCGCTGGAGGCAGAGGTGAGTCACCTGTTGCGCTGGGCCAAATGGTATTTAAGGGCGTTGTCGGTGCAGCACATGGCCGGAGTAGACAATGTCGAGGCAGATTTTCTAAGTCGCCGCAGAGTGGATCCAGGGGAGTGGAGCTTACACCCGGAAGTCTTTGCATTGGTAGTGCAGCACTGTGGGACCCCGATAATGGATCTGATGGCAAGCTTTGAGTCAGCAAAGGTAGAGAGGTTCTTCAGCAGGTGGAGAGCGCAGATGTCTGAAGGCCTCGATGCGTTGGCTCAGCGGTGGCCAGTGGACGGGCTTCTCCATGTGTTTCCACCTTGAGCACTCATAGGCAAGGTGGTCCAGTGCATAGAGAAGCACTGCGGCCTGGTGGTTCTGGTAGCACCCAATTGGCCCAGAAGACCATGGTATGCGGATTTGATATGACTGCTGGTGGACAGGTCGTGGAGGCTTCCACTTCAAGAGGATCTCTTGCTGCAGGGGCCGTTACACATGCCGCAGGTGGGTCTATTCTCGCTTACAGCGTGGCTATTGAAAGGGCTAGGCTGACTGCCAAGGGGTACTCGGCGGTCATTTCTACCTTGCTGAAGGCAGTCTACGTCGTTGGCGTACATCCGAGTGTGGCGTGTGTTGGAAGCATGGTGTGGGGAGCGAGATCTGCGACCTTTGAAGGCTTCGGTGCCACATTCTTTCCTTTTTGCAGGATGGCGTGGAAAAGGGACTAGTGGCTAGCTCCTTGCAGGTGCAGTTGGCAGCCATCTCCTGTTTCCGTGGGAAGATTCAAGGTCAGCTGGTAGGGCGCACAGCAATATTCAATGTTTCCTGCAAGCGGTGCTGCTTCTGAGGCCACTGAGGCGAAATTCAATTCCTCCGTGCGATCTGAATGTGGTGTTAGAGGCCTTGATTGGAGAACTGTTCGAGCCGTTACGCAAGGCTTCGCTGAAGGACTTGACATTGAAGACAGTTTTCCTGGTAGCTATTTGCTCTGCTAGAAGGATTTCAGAGTTGCAGGCGCTGTCTTGTAAGGAGCTGTACTTGTCTCTTTTTTTTTTTCAGTCACAAGGTGGTGTTGTGCATGCTCCCAGCCTTTTTACCAAAGGTAGTTTCGGTGTTTCACGTCAACCAGGTGGTGTCGCTACCAGTGTTTTTGGTGGAGCAGAAGGATCAGTCGGGCGGCCAGTTACATCTTTTGGACGTTCGGGTGCTTAAGTATGTCTGTAGGACAGCATCTTTCAGGAAGTCCGGCAGGTTGTTTGTAGCCTTTGGAGGCCAACGGAAAGGGGAGGCGGCGGTGGCAAAGTCTTTGATTTCGAGGTGGTTGAAAGAGGCTGTTGTATCGGCCTACCTTTGACCAGGGCGCAGGCGACGTCTTGGGTGGAATTCAGTTTAGTGCCGGTCGGACATTTGTAGGGTGGTGACTTGGTCCTCACTGCATTCCTTTGCAAGGCACTATAGGCTTGATGTACAGGCGAGGGGGGGATGGGTGGTTTGGCTCAGCAGTACTTCAGGCTGGGCTTGCAGGTCCCTCCTGTTGATATTCACTGCTCTGTTACATCCTCTATGGTTTCGGGACTGGACTAGAGGGACGCAAAGGAAGAGAAAATTAGACTTACCTGCTAATTGTTGTTCCTTAAGGAACTCTAGTCCAGTCCCGGACCCCTCCCAGTGTATTACGCAGCCTGAAGTTAGAAAAAAAAATGAAAAGGGAAACAGAGAGAGAGGGCTGAGGAGTTTTTTTTTTATGAAGGTGCACAGGAGAGACAGTGAGGCCCTTTTTGCGCAGCAGTGCCTGGTACGCTCTGGAGTGCGGTTGTTCTGTCCTCATGAGCTAGAAGTTGTTTTGCAAAGTTACGGGGGCATATAGTTACTGGGTAGTTTAAACTACTTTTTCGTTATGGTTTATTCCTGTGACTACTTATTTGTTGCTCTGAGTCTTTGTTAGTAGGTACTGGTGGAAGGGGGTGGTGCTTGCCTATTTGCAAGACAAGTGCAAGGTTATGCACCTAGGGAAGAACAACCCAAACTATGGTTACACGATGTAAGGTTCCACATTAGGAACCACCACCCAGGAAAAAGATTTAGGCGTCATTGTGGATGCCATGTTAAAACCCTCGGCCCAGTGTGCAGCGGCGGCTAAGAGCAAATAGAATGCTAGGTATGATAAGGAAAGGAATGGAAAATAAAACAAGATGATATTATAATGCCTCTGTATCGTTCCATGGTGAGACCACACCTTGAATATTGTGTGCAATTCTGGTTGCTGTATCTTAAAAAGGATATAGCTATTTTAGAAAAGGTTCAGAGAAGAGCCACCAAAATGGTAAAGGGGATGGAAGGATACTCCTATGAAGAAGCTTAAAAGGTTAGGGCTCTTTAACCTGGAAAAGACGGCTGAGGGGAGATATGATAGTCTATAAATTAATGAACGGAGTGGAACGGATAAACGTAGATCGATTGTTTACGTTATCAGAATATAGAAAGACTAGGACATGCAATGAAGCTACAGGGTAAACTATTTAAGACTAATAAAAGAAAATATTTTTTCACTCAACGTGTAATCAAACTCTGGAATTTGTTACCGGAGGATGTAGTAAAGGCTGTTAGTGTAGCTGGGCTTAAAGGTTTGGACAAGTTCCTGGAGGAAAGGACCCAGAAGGGACCCAGGATATCAATGCTTGAACCAATACAAGCATTGTGGAACCTGTGTCCCTTGGGGAAACTACTAGGTACATATGACCTAGATTGGCCACGGTTGGAAACAGAATACTGGGCTTGATGGACCTTGGTCTGACCCAGTATGGCATATCTTATGTTCTTATTTGTACCAGTGATATCAAAGCGATGACATCTTTCAGTCTCCAAAGCTGCTGGTGGAGGTTCTAAACTCTATGGTTCCGGGACTGGACTAGAGTTCCTTAAGGAACAATAATTAGCAGGTAAGTCTAATTTTCTCTTATGAGGTAATTTTATAAACTCTCATACAGTCAATGCGCATTGCCATGTGTGTTTTTGGGACCTATTTTATAAAGTGAACACTTTAGAACATAAGTGTGTTCAGATGTGCCTAACCTAGTTGCAGCATAACTCTGAGCAGGCATAACTCTGCCTAGATTTGCAGAAAATGCATTTAAGTTATACTATTCTATAATCTTACATGTGTAAATTGAGGCCCCATCTATGTGATGCTCAACATTCACCCCCCTGTGCACACCCCAGTGGCGGGTATGAATGCTGGGATTTATGCAAATGCTTTTGGTTAGTTGCTATTCCTGTGTGGCTAAGCCCTTTAAAATAGGGACTTAGGGACGTCATCCACCCGAATGGCGGCGTAGCGCGGGAGCTCCGCCACCACTGCGCTAAAGAAAGCAGGAAAAGCCCCCACGGGCATAATTTTGGGCAGTAAGGAGAGCGGGCACGGCTAAGGGAGAGCTGCCCGGCCCCACTGTTGATCGGCGAGAGAGAAATTGGGAGCAGTGCGCTGACCGAAGCGGCAGACCAGCGCCGCGTGGGAAGTGCGGCCTGACAGAGGAGAGCAGACCAAGAGTGTGTGCAGGTCGCCGGGAGGAGGGCAGAGAGCGGCCGGAGCAGAGGACCACGCCGGGCTGAGAGAAGCCAGCTGTAGACGGAGAGCGGGGCAGGAAGGCTAAACTTACAACTTCCTGCACAGCGCGGTGGTGCCTAGCCCTGCAGGAGGAACACAGTCGGACACGTGGTGGGGGCAGCACAGCGGTAAAAACTTTTGACAGGCCGCAGACTGCCGGCAGCAGAAAGCAGAGGGAGAAGAGGCCTCAGTCAGGTGAGCAGCTGAAGTGGGCCCTCCGGGAGGCTTCTTAAAAGACAGAAATTATTGGGCAAGGGCAGCAGCCATTGTGGAGGTCCGGGTGTGACATATAGCCAACCCCTGCATCCCAGAGCAAAAGAAAGGAGGGGAGCCCAGAGTGCGGACCAGGCAGCCGGCAGGGGACATCGGCAGTAGACCTCTTATGGAGAAAATAAGTGCCAAAAAAGAGGGCCTGATGAAAAAGAAACTAGCTGAGTTCCGGTCCCCCTATGCTACGTCTAAAGGAGGGAAGGAAGGAGAGAAAACCGGCAAACCGGAGAAGGAAGCCCCACACAGCCCGGGAGCGAGTGAGGGTGGAGAGGAGGCCTGGACTGCAGCGGAACAGATAAAGCAGTGGCTTCTTGAGTTAAGAGACGAACTGAAGGTGGAGATGTGTGGGGTGAAAAATGAGATCATGGAGGCCGTGCGGACGATGCGCCAAGACATCCTGGAGCTGGGCGAACGGGTGGAAGAAGCTGAAACAAGGCTAGACAGTCAAGGAGAGACACTGACGCAGCTCCAGCAGGGATGGGAGGAACTGCAGACAGCACAAGAGACCTTTAAAGCCAAAGCAGAGGATCTCGAAGATCGCTCACGGAGATGCAATCTCCGAGTGCGAGGAGTGCCGAGTGCGAGGAGTGCCGGAAGAGCTAACGTACAAGAATAGTGAGGAGGTGGCCTATAAAATATTCCAAAGGCTCCTGGAGGAAGCTGGCTATGGAAAGGAAGCGGAGGCTCACCACCCGAACATAGAACGAGCACATAGAGGCCTGGGGCCCATTTGAGACAATAGACCAAGAGACATAGTAGTATGCCTGAGCTCCTACAAAAGTAAGGAACTTCTGCTCGGAGCCAACCGCAAACTGAAGAGCTTTCAATGGGAGGGACATAAAGTGGAGTTATATCAAGACCTGTCCCAGGGAACGCTGCAACGCAGGAGGGAGATTAGAGAAGTAACCGCCTACTTGCGGAGAGCAGACCTGCGATATAAGTGGCTGTTTCCATTTGGATTATTGATCACGGTGAAAGGGAGATCGCGGACGATACGGTCCAGCGTGGAGGCTTGGAAAGCTTTGAGAGAGCTGGGAGCAGAACAGTTACCGGAGATGTCAGACAACACCGCTTCTTCTCCGCGCCCGGAATCCGGACCAGGAAAGTCGGAGAGAGCGAAATGGCAGAGGGCGAGCGGTAGGAGATTGGCCCGGACGTCTAAAGGGGGTCACAGGAGTCCGACTTCCGAGCAAGAGACTGGCTGAGCGGTGATGTTCCAACTCAGGACTGATATCTTTCAATATGTTGGTTGACAGGCTTAGGGGGAGGGAGAGGATAGGATAATGGGCCACAGGGAGAAGGGAGGGAGAGGTAGGTAATGAATAGGGGGGGAAGGGAGGAGCATAGAGAGGTGGGGGGAGAGGAGGGAGAAGGGTTAGTGGGGTGAGCGGGATGAGTAAGGGGGGAAGGGGGGCTATGGGGGAAGATTTGGTGGTGAGGTGGAAGGGGTCGCTGTTATGGAAGTTAAGTCTCCGCAGCGGAGAATTCTGACAGGGGGGGAGGGGGGAATGGAGGAGGAGGAAGATGGGGGGGAAAGGGGGGGGGGAGGGGGGAAGGGACAAAATCAGCAGGCTGGAAGGGGGGGAACGGGTGCAGGAGGGGAATTGAAGATACTAACTGAATGTTAAAGGATTAAATTCGCCCTGGAAAAGACAGAAATTGGATAAAGAATTAATAAGGCATAATGCTGATATAGTATTGTTGCAGGAGACACATTTGCAGAAACGGCACGAGGCGTTGGTGCAACCCAGAGGGTATAGGCATCGCCTCTTCGCCTCTAATCTTAAAGAGAAGAGGAAAGGCGGGGTAGCGATCCTCATTAAGGGGGAAGTGCAAACTGAGGTCCAGGTGATATCTCGGGATAAAGGGGGACGATATCTTTTGCTGCGAGTGAAGCAGGGGACGGAATGGTTTTGTATGGTGAATGTGTATGCCCCTACGGGAGCGCAAACGGAGTTCTGGAAAGATCTGAGTGAGCAGGTAGCAGTGATGGGGGCGGGGGTGCTGATTTGTGGGGGGGACTTTAATTTGGCCTGGGAGGTGGGGAGAGACACGACGGGCCACCGAGTAGGGAGGGGGACGGATAGGAAGTATTATCGGAGATTTGTACAAGAGAATGGATTGATTGATGGGTGGCGGATGCTTAATCCAGGCCGCAGGCAATTCACTTTCTACTCAGCAGTACATGGGTCGTACTCAAGATTAGATACAATCTGGGTAGGGAAGGAGCTAGCGGGGAGGATTACGGGAGGGGACATAGAACCGATTACTTGGTCCGACCACGCCCCAGTGGTGCTACAGGTGCGGGTGGCAGGGGAAGATAAGGGACGGTAATTTTGGAAATTGAATGAGAGCCTGTTGGAGGATGCGAGGGTGGTAACTGAATTACGGAGTCTAATTCCAGAGTATTTTGGGCAGAATGGGGGAGGAGAGGTTAAAGAGGGAGTGCTCTGGGATGCCTTTAAAGCGGTGGTAAGGGGGGTGTTCATCAAGTGGGGGGCACGCATTAAGAGGGAGAGGGTGGAACGTGAGGAGCAGCTGCGGCAGCAACTACGCGAGGCGGAAGAGAGGGCTATGCAAGAGGGGGGAGGACGGCATAGAGGGACAGTCTTGGAACTCAGAGCCAAAGTTAATGCAATAGAGGCCGAACAGATACAGTTCCGCCTACAGTTGATGAAGCAGAGGTTTTTTGAAGGGGGCAATAAAGTGGGGAAATATCTTGCGAGACAACTGCAGAAGAGAAGGGAGTGGAATAGGATCTCTTAGATTAGGAGCGGGGGGGAAGGGGTGCGAGATGTTCGGCGTATCAGAGAGGAATTTGTGGCCTACTACAGCAATTTATATAAGGCGCGAGAAACGGAGCGCGGGAAGATACTTTGGAGTATGTGAAAGGAGCGGGGCTCCCGGTATTGACGGCGGAGGAGCAGGAAGGGCTCGATAGGGAGATCAACCCGGAGGAAGTCCTGCAGGCCATTAAGGGGTTAAAGGCCGGCAAAGCCCCAGGGCTCGACGGCCTAACGGCGCGCTTTTATAAACAGTTTAGTGGCCAAATAGTGCAAACCGTTAACTATGGTGTTTAATGGCCCACACAGGGGGGAGAGATTGGCGGAGACCATGGGTTGGGCTGGCATTACCCTTATCCATAAGGAAGGGAAAGATCCTCAGGAGTGTGCGTCATACCGACCCATTTCTTTATTAAACGTCGATGCAAAGTTGATGGCTAAAGTACTGGCTACTAGACTTAATAAGTATTTGGGGAAATTGGTGCATGCCGATCAGGTGGGGTTTGTGCCAGGCCGACAGGTGGCAGATAACATACGGAAAGTGCTGAATGTGATTTGGTCGGCCCAAAAGAAGGGGAGGGAGACTTTTTGCTGGTCTCGGATGCTGAAAAGGCCTTTGACCAAGTGTCTTGGTCATTTTTATACTCCGTATTGGGACAATTGGGGTTTGGACCTGGGTTTGTGCAATGGATAGAAGCTCTATATCATAGCCCAAAAGCATGTGTACGGGTAAATGGAGGCTATTCCGAGTTCTTTCCATTAGAACGGGGAACTAGGCAGGGCTGCCCGTTATCTCCCTTATTATTTGCGCTCTCCCTCGAGCCCTTAGCGGCAAGACTAAGGGCCAATCCTGTGGTGGCGGGGGTAAGGGTGGGAGGTCAGGAATACAAACTCTCCCTATTCGCAGATGACATCTTATTGACTATTACGAACCCCAGAGATACGCTTCAAGCAGTGATGAGTGAGATACAGATATACGGCGAAGGCGGGTTTTCGGATTAATTGGGGGAAATCGGAGATATTAAGAGTAGTAGGGGAGGAGGGGGAGCAGCGGCCGTGGCAGCGGGATTTCCCATTTAAATGGGCGCAGACGTCGATTCGCTATCTTGGGGTACACCTGGGGCGGAATTTGGAAGATTTATATGCGTTGAACTATCATAAACTGGTAGGGCAGGTGGAGGTGCGCTTACAGGGCTGGAGTCGAGGGTATTACTCGTGGTTTGGGAGGATGGCGTCAGTGAAGATGATGCTTCTCCCCCAGTTTTTATTCCTCTTCCAGGTGTTGCCTATACCGCTACCTACCTTCGAAGAGCGCGACGGCGGGTTCAGCACCACGTAGAGAGATTTATCGGGGGGGGAAGAAGGCCACGGGTGGCGGCCAGAACGAGGCAGGTTCCGGTAAGAGCGGGGGGGATGGGGACTCCCAACTTCAGTTTGTACTATGCGGCAGCGCAATTGCGAGCAGTATATGCGTGGCTGCGGGAACCATATAAGCAGTGGGTAAGAATGGAGGTGGACGAGTACCACCCAGGGGAATTAGAACGGATAGTATGGGAGGGGGGAGGCGACAGGGGTCAGCATCCGCTAGTACGCCATACATTACAGGTGTGGAGAAGGCATCGACGGCAGATGGTGGGAGAAAAGAAATGGTCTCCCACCATGTCCTTGCAGGCCTGTTGTGCGGCAGGCATAGGCCCGAAGGCGGTAATACTCCGGAAATGGGCGGCACGGGGCCTGACTCAGGCTTCCCAACTGGTGATTGGGACACAGTGCAGAGAATTTGAAGGAATGCGTGATTTATACCGCTTAGAGGAGTCGGATCGGTTTGCATATCTGCAGATGTGTTCGGTGATTCGGAAAAAGGGGAGGGAGCAGTGCGGAAGGGGGGGAGGAGAGTGGTTTGAGGGGGCTTGTTTAGGCTCCATGGGACAACAAGGGATGCTCTCTAGGATTTATAGAGGATTGGTTGCCAGTGGGGGAAGGAAGTTGAAGTATATGGAAGAGTGGGAAAAGGATTTAGGGGTAGTGTGGGGGGTGGAAGAGTGGGAGGAGCTAGTAATGGGCATAGCTAGATTTTCTATTGCCACATCACTACGTGAGAATGCCTATAAGGTGCTAACACGCTGGTACCCTCACACCGGAAAGATTGTTCAGGGCTGGAGTGCGTCAGACGGCTGAGTGCTGGCGGATGTGTGGAGAGCATGGCTCGTGGTTACATATATGGTGGACGTGCCCAGTAGTGAGAGAATATTGGCGCAAAATAGGAGAGTGCATTAATAAAATAGTGGGGAACGTATTGTGCTAGGCCCTGCGATGTGTCTCCTGCATAAACCCGATGCGAGGTGGGAAGGGGACTGGAGAATCATTTGGTACTGTGTGACAGCGGCAAGGAGTGAAATAGCATGGTACTGGAAGAGACCGAATTTGCCTTCCATGACTAGTTTTGCAGGAAGAGTGTCTTTTCTATATGCAATGTATAAAATGACGGGGGAGAGGGGGGGGAAGAGGGGACCAAGTTGAAAAGAGGTGGGCGGGGGTTTGGAGATGGCTACAGGAGGGAGGGGGGGAGGGTTGGGGGGTAGGGGGGGGGGGGGGGGGGGGGAGGAGGGGGGTGGGGTGGAGCTAACCTTATTAATTTAAGGGGCGTGAGGGATAGCAGAAAGGGCCAGGATAACATGATTTTGCATAAGCTGAAAGTGATCAATCAAGTTGCCGACTCCTGGGCAGGGTGATACTTAGCACTAAGGTATGCGCAAGGATAGGAATGGTTTGTTGTATGTTAAAAAGTTGTTAGGCTGTTAGTCATGTATATGGGGGAGTAGAGTCGGAGGTTTGTGTCATGGTTGATAGACATGTACATGGAAAAGTTGATACTGTATATGAAAAGTTGCTAATAAAAACATATAAATAAAAAAAAAATGAAAAAAAAAAAATAGGGACTTAGGTGTGTACATTTCCATGTGTCCCTTTTAAAAATCAGCCTTAACATGTATATAAACAAAACCTTTGTTACACTTTTATTATACATTGTGTGCTCATCCTCGGGTTTGCCTAGGGGCCCATAAGTGGTTGAAGCAGCCCTGGCTGCAAAACAAGCTTACACCCTGACGGTCAAGCAGTATGAATACCTATAAAAATATTGAAAATAAGAAACCAGAGGATTTATTCATAACTTTTTCTTTAATGTTTAAAGTGGAGACTATATATTGTATTAGTGAAACATACTCCCGCTTTAATGCATTTTGATTTTTTTTTTAGAATGTGAAAAATGTACAAGTGTGAATTTTGCAAGGCACTGTATATCCTGAAGAGAAATTCTGAGATTACCCCTCCTGTGAACTTCATATGGTATAGCACCATCTTCTGACCCAGCAGACAAATAACACTCAAGGCCATTTTTCAGAAAATGACTTGCAACGGAGAAGAAAACATTCATAAAATAAGGCTAAGACCTAAAAGAGAATAATCCATAATGTTTTCACTCTGAGGATCCTTTTACTGCAATTCTTTGAAGGATAAGGTGGTATATAAGTCTGTCTAAATTCTACAAATTTCAGTATTTGTTTTGTCATGCAGACATTGCAAGCCCATGGCATAAAGAATAGAAACATGAAGGCAGAAAGACCACATGGCCGATCTAGTCTGCCTTTCCATACCAGTTACAATAGTCCCCTTTTTTCCCTTTGGAGATCTTTTTGTCCTATGCTTTCTTGAATTCAGATAGTACAGAAGATAGTATTTCCACTGGGAGACTATTCCATGTGTCAATCACTCTTTCCATAAAGAAATATTTCCATAGATTATGCTTGTCTATCCCCTTTCACCTTCATTCTAGGTCCCCTCGCCTTGCCCTCAGCTATTGTGTTGTCTGACTAGATTATAAGCTCTGAGAAGGGACCATCTTTTACATGTCTGTACAGCGCTGTGTATACCTTGTAGCACTATACAAATGAGTAGCAGAGCTTGCTTTCAATTGAAATAGACTCTCCTCTTGTGCATTTATGCCATGGAGGTATTTAAACATCTCTATCATATCTTCTCTATCCTGCCTTTCCTCTATACGTATTAAGATCTTTAAGTCTGTCTTCATATACTTTATAACAAAGATCACTAGCCATTTTAGTAACCACCCTCTGCACTGACTGCATCCTGTTTATATCCTTCTGAAGGTGTGGTCTCCAGAATTGCACACAGTACTCCAAATGAGACCTGGTGAAACGAGGACAATCAATAGATACTGTACTGCAATACCTGGGTACAAATTTATCTCCAGGAACAAGCAGGAATGCAGTCTTCACATATGGGTATTGTCGGTACTGATGGAGCCCATGAAGGAATGCTCCCCAGTGTCTTAACTGAAAGCTTTAGGGAGCAATTCACTGCACTTGTGCATCTGCCTTCCCAAGTCCTCTCCTCAGTTCTGTTTTCTGCAGAGCTAGCAGGTTATTCCTACAGTTTAGTCCTCTCACTCTGGGTAGTGCACCTCCTCCTGCAGCTTGGAGATTGGGCATGTCAAAATCATGACATCACTGGATATAGCCTGCTGGTCTCTCCCATCAGCCCCCAGAGGAACAGATGAGGAGCCCTTTAGTTAGGGTTTAGACTTCTGTCCCTTAAATTACCGTTTCTGATATTTAAATTGACAAGGATTGTTCAGTTCCATTTTACTTCATAGTAATTTGGTTTAACTCCTTAAATTAAGGTCCTGTACCTTTTTTTTAAGCTCCCTCCTAGCCTTCTCTCATTTGGCTGTCTTCACGTCCATCACTGCTCCGATTTGGGATATCTCCCCCTGGACTGTATGGGGGAGAGCTCCGCTGGCCGCACTGGCACTCCCCGTCTTATCAGGGTGCGAGCAGTGGCAGTTTATTTTCCGGTGGCGAATTGGACTGTTGTAGCAGTAGGAGCAGCCCTCGCCGTGTCTGCAGCTCCCGGCAGCATTGCGGTTTGAGGGCTGCACTGTGCACAGAGCAGTGTTCCTACTGAGTTGATGCACTGCAGGTAAGGCCTTTGGGTGCAAAAACATTACTTTGCAGTTTGGCACCAAATCCAGCCTGATGAGAATCTGCCATTTTCTGCTTCCATTTGGTGCCGCATGGCAGAAGCTGCAGCAGCCTGTGCTTGGTGGAAAACATAGGAAGAAGGTGTTCTGTGTTAAATTATTTGGATACAGCTTGCTTTAATTTAATTCCCTTTTATTTAGTTTTCGGTTACCTTCAATTGCTCGGGGGGGGGGGGTTCTGGGACTAGGTTGGTTATTTTTGTTTAAGACTTCATTTTAACACTAAAAAAAAAAAATAAACGATATGGCTGCTTCTTCCACCTGACTTGCTTCCCAAGTAAAGCAGTGGGTGGGGATTCAGCTAATGTCGTCATGGCCACAGTGTGCAGTCTGCAGTACTTGCAGAGGCACAGTTGCTAACACCATGCTGTGACTGATTCTGTTTCTACCAGCGTGGAGCAGCAGATGGAGAATACCATGGTTTTAGATTCCTGGAGTCCACTGGATGCATCCGCAGAAGACACTGCTGGTCACGCTGCCAGGGTCCTCGAGGGCATCGTGGGTCCTTCAAGTGCGTTGCCTACAGTCAGTGCTGGGCTGCAGCTGGGGGATTTCTGCCCGGATTTTGTGTTAATCATGCATCAGGCCTTCTGTTTGCGGTATCCGGGGAAGTTGCCTGAGCCACTGCTGCTGGCGCAGCCTATGCAACAACTCCGAGCTGGGGAGCAGGGTGGTGTTTCCCCGAGGGGCCCCGAAGAGGGTGAGGTCTCGTGACCGTTCCCCTCCAGATTTGGAGTGGCATGAGACAGATGAGGCTGCCATAGAACTCGAGACCGGAGTGGACGAATTGGAGTAAGGAGAAATCCTTGAGCCTGAAGATCAGGTGAAAATTATAAGCCTCCCTGTGAAGGTGCTGGAGATGAGAACTGTATCTGAATTCAATAAAGCATGGGACAAGCTTAGAGGATCTCTGAGGGAGGGGATTGTAGAAATTAATAGTTCCTATGGATGGATAAACTGGATGGGCTATATGGTCTTTATCTGCCATCACTTTCTATGTTTCTATCACTTGGCAGTTATTTCAATTCAGCATACTCTGATTCAAGATGTGTTAGGTGATTGGTGCTCAAAAACAAAATTCAGTAACACATCTGTATTTTAAAACAAATTATCTGAGGAAAATAGTCCCCGTCTTCCAAGTAATCCATTCAAACTGTCTCCTTTTGGATCTCCCTACAGGGGCCATGTTTCCAGTAGGCAACTCTGCATCAGGGGGATGTTTAAACAATGCTTCTCTCTTCACTGAAGCATAAATTCTCTCCTTTCCACCTTGGCTGCCTTGATTTTGATAGAAACATATTTTGATGATTTTTTTTTTTTAAGATCAACACATTTAGGCGGAACAAAAATTACTTCAAAATTTGCAAAATGTTATAGAAAAGAGTTTATTTGTTACATGTAACATAAGTTTGCATGCTTACTTTACGTTTTGTAATATGGATTTTGACAAAATGTAGAATTTTTCACATCCTTTCTAGAAGGCATAAAATACACCCTCATGAATTAAAGAATGAGTTATTCTAAGAGTTAACATGTGCTAAAAGTTTCTATAAACCATAATTAAAAGCTTTGGGTTTTATTAATGCCACAACACCTGGTATTTAATTTCTATAACTATTTATTATAGTAGGCTTAGTGCTAGGAGATCTAGATAGTAAAGCAATCTCATTTTTAACTACTTCAGTGGACTAATATGTGCTTCCATTAATATCAATCTGTTATTGAGTTTCAGAAAATCACTAAATGCATTAATTTGTATATGCTGCATAATAATGTTGTTACCCTTTGAATACTTTTCTAGAGTGAAATGATATAGTAGGAACTTGGGGCCCGATATTCAGCTGGGCAAGCTATGTGCCGCTATGGCACATAGCCCTTCCCACTGTCCTTTAACACCAGATATTCAATGTTGTGGCAATGACATTGAATATCCAGCATTGCCGCACATGCCCTGGAGCTGCCAAGGCTAACCGGGTGATGGTGATATTGCAACGCTACCCAGTTAGTAACCGTGGCTAAAACTTGGTGAGCCAAAAGCTGGCCTAATTTTAGCTGCGGATTGCTAACTGGGTAGTGGTGCAATATCGTTGCTATCTGGTTAGCGGCAGGCTCCGTCCTGGAACATCTCCAACATGTCCCACTGCTAATTGCAGAGCATTGGGGCATGTAGCAGGCTTTGAAGGGGATATTCAACGGCACTAACTGTAAGTACCGTTGAATATCCTGATTTAGAGCATTTATACGGGCTGTAAACTGTAAATGCCCTTCGAATATTGGGCTCTTGATGTCTTTGTAGTATTATCAATTCCATAAATGCCAATTTATCCAATTTCAGTAGGGACATTTTAGGCCAGTTCTGGTTTTGAACTTCATCCCCAATGCAGTGTGATGTGTACGCCCTGATTTTATCCATTGAAATTAGTGCCACTGGCCCCATATGCCAGGTTAGGGTTGAGAAAATCCAGAACTGGCCTTAAATGTCTGTGCTGGAACTGAGAAAGTTGGCAGCATTGCTAAGAGAGGAGATGTAGCGTTTTGCTGACATTCTGCAGTTCGAAGGTATCTAGTGAAGTAACCTAGAAAGTTCTTTGGGGTTTTTTTCCCTTCTGAATTATCTCAGGCAGGAGTCCAGGGCTCGAGGTCAGAGAATCTGAGCCTAAACAGAGCATGTTTGGAACAGCCATGAAAAGCTCTGATTAGGAATCTTTTTTAATGTTCCCTATGCTCCTTGTTTCAAAGGAGAATTTACAACAAAATTGTGAAAGAAGTGGAAATTTATCTAGGAATGGTCTTGGCTCCAGAGAGCAGCAGTGTTCTATGATAAAAGGCTCTTTTTCTAAGGTGAGGAGCTTTTTTAATTTGTGGACAAAAAAATCAACTTGCACTCAGGTACCAATTAAATTAGTGCTACGTCCTGCTTGAGAACTTGGATTTTGTGATGCTGATTGCTTTTGTGATGATCTGTACTTTTTGTGACTGAATTTTTGTTTGATATGGCTATTACCAGACAAAAGTGTTTTTAGTTTATCACATCATTGCTATATTACAAATACCTCTGTAAATATTTTTTGAGTTTGGAACAACACTAAAATCTGTGCTGTGGGGTTTGTTTTATTGAAGGAAACAGAAGTCCAAAAGTCTAAGGCAGTGGTTCTCAACGCAGTCCTTTGGGACCCCCAGGCCAGTCAGATTTTCAGGATATCCACAATGAATATGCATGAGAGAGCTGCATACAATGGAAGCAGTCCATGCAGATCTACCTCATTCATATTTTGTGGATACCCTGAAAATTTGACTGGGCTGAGAACCACTGGTCTAAAGAGCCCTTTTACCAAAGGTTTTAACGTGCACTAATGAATGTTAATGTGGCAAGTGTCCACAGTCCTTTTATTTCTATGGTTGGCTTTTAACTCATGTTAACATTCATTACCACATGTTTAACCTTTAGTAAAAGGGCCCCTAAGGGTCTTGAAGCAAGTCTTCAGCCCTGTCTGAAGAACCTCAGGGCTCCTATTCAGTGCATGGTGGCCCCTCAGCTCCCAACTCTGAGTCTGAGGAGAGAGTGGATCAGGGCCTACATAGTTATAGTTTATCATTACTTCAACATCTTAAATACGTAAATTAGTAGCTGCAACTGCAGTTGGTATATTTAATTCTGAGAGAGTTTCAATGCAATGTATAATCCAGTTTAATCTGGTTTCATACAAACAAAATACATAATCCAATATTTTCCAAACTTTTTTTTTTGATTGTATGTTTTTGTTTTGGGCTATAGACAATTTTATTTCCATCAGCAGACTAGGAAGTAAATAGAGCTGAAATTTGAATAGAGAATTTAGGTTTTTTCCTATTGGAGGAACGATAAGGAAGTGTGAATAGTTTAAGGTTTCATTTATGTTCAATTTATTAAAAATTTGTAAAACAATCTTTTTTATAACAGGTGCAAGATATATTTTACATGTCTATGATCAGAAATGACATTCTTTTAATAGGTTTCCAAACCAGCATTTCCCATGCACATCTCTTAAATATTTTATTCAGTGAAAGTCTCCGATGAACTGGTGTATAATCCAATTATACCCTTTGCTGCAGAAAAGTGTTTCCAGTCAGCTGAGCTTCGTTTGGAGTATAATTCTGATTATTTCACACTTTGCTCCTGTCAGCACTTTTCTGATAGCCATTTCTTAACCTTCCTTTTTAGTACCTCCCTGCTGTAAAATGCTGATGTACAGGTTTGTTTTGTATTCATTTTACTGAACATTGGCATAGCAGACCTGTATATAAAAGAGAAAGCATATGACTGATTCATTCAAATCAATTACACACCACTTCTGCACACTATAAGATTGTGATGGTGTTCAAAATAAAAGTATACAAGTATACACTGGGGGAAGCCAAAATGCTTATTAAAACTTATAAAGGCATGGCTGTTTGAGGAGTCTTTCACTGGGGGGAGAGTGGGTCAGTGCTGGGCAGCTGGAGAGTACTGGGGGAGGGTCTAAGTATCTCAATATATTGTCTTTTTTTATGGGTTTTTCTTTTTTTTTGTAAGCCCCTCCTAGGGTCTAAGTTGACTAAGTGAAATTTCAAGAAGTAGTAAATGAATGAATACATAAATGGAATAAAAACAGTAGTGAAGCATTAAACTATTGCCATTTACCTGTTGCTACTGTTTTATTCTCCTTCAGTTTGGATTGAAAGCATCTTTGTTGTACGTCTAAAGCTTTTTACATTCTGAACATAAACTTATTCTTGATCTATAACTTCCAGTAGATGTTGAGGTTAGTAATAGTATTGGTTTGCCACATAATATCAACAATCAGCATTGTTCCGTAGATGCTTGGAGATATGTACTAAAGTAAGAAGTTTCAGAGGAACAGAAGTTGATACATGGGATGAGAGTGACAGTGTGTACATTTCCTGATTAAAAAGGAAGGATCAGAAAATGTGTGTTACTTGGGTGAGGACAGTGGAAATCATAGTTGTAGTAAAGGTAAAATAAACAAATATTGATATACTCCTGGCATTTATTCAAAGATAAATGCTAACATTTTGAAGCATGTTTACTAATTAACATGCGTTAATGAAATTAACATATATTAAGTACCATTGCACCCATAGAAATAAAAGGGCCGTGAACACTTAATGCACATTAATTTTATTAACACTCATTAAAACCTTTAGTAAATGTGTCCCCTAGCGTGTATTAGGGCAATTTCATAAGAGTGCCTAGGTGAAATGTCAAAAAAACAAGCTTATTTTATACAGGCAACGTTAAGTGTTCATACAATGACTCCAGGAACACACAAATTCTCTCACACAAATCTATGCCTGTTCTGAAATGTGAGCTCATATTATATGCATTTATACATGTATTTTATTTAGACAGATTTGTATTGTATATTGTGTACACCTTGTAATTCTGCTCCCAAAAACGCCTGTGTACGGATAGCATAAAAGTAGGTGCAGTCTTGGGGTGCACCTACTTTATATGCTCCAAAGAAGATGTAAATGTGAGCTTTTATTTTATAAAATACATGTATAAATGCATATGTGTACACCTTGCAACTCTGCCCCCAAGAGCGCCTGTGCACAAATAACATAAAAGTAGGTGCAGTTTTGTGGTGCACCTGCTTTGGGCAGCCATTTTCTGCATATAAAAACATGCTTTTCATGCAGGAAATGCTATATAAAAATACTCCTGTTTATAACTAGCAGTGAAAGTAGTTCTTCCACCTTTCTCTATGCTATCTATGTTGCCCTTACCTTTCTTCAGTATCTCCTGTCCTCCTCACTTTGTCCCTGGTCTCTTGACAGTCTTGCCTTCCTTTTACTACCTCCTCTTTATCCTCCCTTTTCATCTTTGCTATCGTGTTAAACAGTCACATAAGCAACAAATTATTTTTTAATAGATTAAACAGACTCCAGAAATAATGCTTATCTTCCAATAAGCTCCTCTCCAAAAAAACATTTTCTTATTAAGGATAGTGGAAGGAGGAAAATGATAAAATGAGACATGGGGCAGAAAATCAAAGAAGGAAAATTGAGAGAGGATGATATGAAAGAATAGTGAAAAAGATAAGGATATAAACCTTGGGTACTGAAAAACAAAGAGCTAGGGATAGGAGTGAAACAAAGAACAGGGGGATTATTTTACATGTGTTAATATGACCACTTATATGTGTAAATTGCATCTGTGTTAAAGGCCATTTTACACATGATGCATATTCTTATGTCGTGGAGGAGTGGCCTAGTGGTTGGGGCAAGGTACTTCAGGCCGGAAGGTCAGAGGTTCAAATCCCACTAGAGGACAGCAACCTTGGGCCGGAAGGACTGGGGTTACTAGTCCCACAGGTGCTCCGTGTGGTCTTGGGCAAGCCACTTAACCCTCCATAGCCCATGTTCCCTGTAAAATAGTTATCTCCAGGTTATAATGCCCTGTTCAATGTAATTTCAGTTCAATGTAAACCGCGCTGATGCAGAATAGTGTGGTATATAAGAGAATGTAAATAAATAAAATAAATGTCTATGTTGCACAGAGGGTGTATGCAAGTGTAAGACAGATTGTTCATGTCTGGATTTATACCTGTTCCCTGAAATGAATAAGAAAAAAGTGCTCCTTTTGCCCTTTCCTTTATATGGGGTGGGGTGGGGAAATGCCCAGTGTGTACTTCCCTTTCTTAATTGCAACAAGGGAAGATAGATGCTGCTAATTTACTACAAGGGCTTCTATTTGTCTAGATTTGCAAACTAGCAAAGGTAGATGTGTAAGTGCCATTTCCAATGCCATTTGTAAAATGCCAAAACAGAAGAAGCCAGAAAAACATCATATTAAACCTCAGTGATCTAACAAAAACCAAAAATCCTAAAGAAAAGTACAAATTTTTTAATGTCGGGATCTGCGGACAAGAGCTGGGGAGAGGAGAAAACCCCCCACTCAGTGTCAGCAGAGGCCTTTTATTTATTTTATCAAAATCCTAACAAATAAACTCAGTAGTGAAAATCACTTATCTGATAAAAACCAAACGGGCAGCAAAACTCCAGACAGCGACATGCATGTTTCGAGCCGCCAAGGCTCTGTATCAAGCTGGTTTCAAAATGTGCACGCCCTGAAAAACGCTGAGCACTTCTGGCGATTTAAATACCCAAACACAGTTCAAATGGCTGCTGACACATACGTAAGCGTTACGTCAAACCGGTAATGATGAGGACAAAGTCTGCCAATGCAGAGCACTTAAAGCAAGCTCCACCAGTCACATTCCAAGTTCAAGCCAAAAGGGGACACTGTGTTAAGTTGATAAATCCAATGTTGTTCACGGTGTTGTAGTTGGTGTTCACGATCTCCCCCTCGCGAGTCCAAGGGCACCGAATCAATAACCCTCCATCCGAGATCTGTGAAGAGATGGTGCTGTTGGATGCAATGATCCACAATAGGGTGTACTCATCATTACAGGATTTTAAGGCTCATGCCCGTGATTTACGCAGCCGTCTCCTTGACCGGGGTTACCCCTCTGATGTGATTCATCATGCTTACCTTCAGGCCCGGTTTTCTCATCGGGAGTGGATGTTGGGTGACTCTACCCATGGGCCCGCTTCTCTTTCAGTTTCAGCTCGGGAAGTGGATGAGACAGTGATCACCGGAGTTCTCCCCTTTACACAGCATACTGCGACGGTGACGGCTCTGTTGAAACAACATTGGAGTGTTTTGAGTATACATACCTGTTTTAGTAAACCTCTTCGGCTGGCCTATACCAGGGGCAGGAACATCCGAGATTGTGTGGTTCATGCACAGTTGGTTACTCCCGTTCCCCCTCCATCCACTTTGGTTCCATCAGTGGGACATTGGCCCTGTCAACATTGCAAACATTGCATCAATACTGAGGAGGGGGTTCGTTGGACATATCGTTCTTCAGGGGCCTCTTTTTCATTTTTGGGCTCTTCCACATGTGTGACTCCTTATGTGGTATACATCATCACTTGTCCTTGTAACCTTTCCTATGTTGGTAGAACTATCCGCCCGGTTCGGATACGTTTGAATGAACATGCGTCTCGCCTTGCCAACAAAATTCTTTCAGCCCCTATTGTGGATCATTGCATCCAACAGCACCATCTCTTCACAGATCTCCGATGGAGGGTTATTGATTCGGTGCCCTTGGACTCGCGAGGGGGAGATCGTGAACACCAACTACAACACCGTGAACAACGTTGGATTTATCAACTTAACACAGTGTCCCCTTTTGGCTTGAACTTGGAATGTGACTGGTGGAGCTTGCTTTAAGTGCTCTGCATTGGCAGACTTTGTCCTCATCATTACCGGTTTGACGTAACGCTTACGTATGTGTCGGCAGCCATTTGAACTGTGTTTGGGTATTTAAATCGCCGGAAGTGCTCAGCGTTTTTCAGGGCGTGCACATTTTGAAACCAGCTTGATACAGAGCCTTGGCGGCTCGAAACATGCATGTCGCTGTCTGGAGTTTTGCTGCCCGTTTGGTTTTTATCAGATAAGTGATTTTCACTACTGAGTTTATTTGTTAGGATTTTGATAAAATAAATAAAAGGCCTCTGCTGACACTGAGTGGGGGGTTTTCTCCTCTCCCCAGCTCTTGTCCGCGGATCCCGACATTAAAAAATTTGTACTTTTCTTTAGGATTTTTGGTTTTTGTTAGATCACTGAGGTTTAATATGATGTTTTTCTGTTTTGACTTTTTGATATTAGCTGTGATTTTGAGTCAACACACTTTTTGAAGGTATGGTTTTTCTCATTTGTAAAATGCCAGCACTTACATGTGTAAGTTGCCGGGTTTCCAACATATATTTTTCCCATGTGCCTCTTTTTGTAAAATGGCTCCTACACTGCATGTGGAAGCTGATCCCCGTGTATTCCTGTTCTTCCTCCTTTGATATAAAACTTGCATCCACAGAGAGGGACTGAGATGTTGATTTTATATCAGACTTACATGTGCCCACCTTCTCTTCTAAAATTGACATAGATTTGCAGACATTTTCACCTGAATGTTGTTGCAATCACATAACTTTTTTTTTTTAAAATATGCTTTCACAGTAAGCAAGACAAGCAAAGGGTGTGTTAAAAAGATGATAGAAAGAAAATGGGAAGGGGAAAAGTTTTAGTAGAAAGAACTGGATATAATAGACGGAAAAGGTGGAACAAGTGCTAGAAAACAAGAAAAATAAAGAAAAGGGAAAGAATGATGGGCAGCAATGAGTTGGGGCCAAAAAGAATGGAAAACTGCATGCAGGAAATGGAAGGAGAGGGAGATAAGAGAGCAGAAAAATTATTCTGGGCTGTCATAGCACCCATCCAACTAGTGAAATTTCTAATGCCCCTAATAGTCTATAATGTATCAGACCTTTTTTATTTTATTATAACGCGGTACTGAAGTTGAATATGATATTAGTGGTTTCTAGATTTTGGCATTTCCTGTTCATTAAAGCTTCACTTAAGACATCCTTATGCTGATGATGCTGTTCACATTCAAAAAATATATTAAAACATTCTTTCCTCATAACTGACACTCTGCTTTCTCAAAAAACATTACATTAGAAAACACAACTACTGTATTTAAAATCTAGATTGTTATTGTAACATAGGACTAAGTTTTTTATTATCACGTATGCAGTGCTGTGTGCCACGATTCACATCCCCAACCCCCCGGGCCCATAAAGGCAGAGTGGCAAACTTACCATAAAGCGGGCATGCTACACTATCACCATGGGCCTAGCTACTCTACCACTGTGGGCCTAGCTACTCTTCTCTCCTGAGCTGAAGTCTTGAAATTCAAGAGACTTTAGCTGTGAAAGAAGAGTAGCTGTGCCTATGGAGAGAGTGTGGCAAGTCCGCTTTATGGTAAAATTTTCGTGCTGCCTCTGTAGGCCTGGCGGGAGTGCAGCCCCCCTCCCAGCTGACACTTGAGGCAGGCTGCACCCACTGCTCCACACTTGGTGTACATCACTGCACATATGTGAAGTGACATTTTAGAAAGGGCATCCAAGTGTAATCTGGAACGTCCAGGCCAGAACATGCAGAAAACCACTGGGGATATCTGTTTTGGCCCAATTTTAGAAACAGAAGCCAGTGTCCACATTGACATCCTTGCTAAGTAGCTGTGGGGCAGGGATGTTCATCTCATGTATAGTTGCATACAGGACATCCATTGGCATGCCAAAAACAAAAACATAAGCCTGCAATCTCTAGGAACAAGCAGGAATGAGTCTTCACATATGAGTATTGTCTGTACCAGTGGAGCCTGTGCAGGAACACTCCCCAGCGTCCAGAAAGCTTTTGGGAGCATCCCACAGCGCCTGCGCACTGCCTTCCCGCCTTTCCTAACTGCCTCTCTCCAGTTCTTCTTTTCCGTGGAGCCAGCAGGTCATGTTTCCTGTCACTGCTGAAGAATTTCTTTATTTTATTTTTCTTTAGTCGCTTGTCTGCCTTCTCGATTCCGCACCGGTACCACCGGTCCTTTTTTCTTTCTTTAAAAAAAAAAAAAAAATTCTCTTTTTTTTCAGTGCACTTTTTTTCTGGGGCCTTAGGCCTACAGATATATATTTCCCTCATGGAAAAACCCGCCTCTGGGTTTAAAAAATGCACAAAGTGCAGCAGCACTATTTCTGTCACTGACACCCATGACTGGTGTCTAAAATGTTTAGGTCCTGACCACTCCATTGCGGATTGTGAGTCCTGTTCCATGATGTCTAAAAGAGGGTTACAGAATCGGGCAGCTAAGCTCAGTACCCTGTTTCCCTCCGATGCAGCTTCCGTGGCATCGACGTCTTCCAGGGCTGCTTCTTCATCCCATGGATCTCAGGTAACCAAACTTAAATCTGGCCGGTCCTCAAAGAGTTCATCTCCCTCTAAGTATCGAGATGCCCCCGGGCTTACTCTTGAGGATACCACACCGGCAAAATTACCCTGGCGGGAGGCTCTGGCTTCCAAAGCACTACCTATGGGGTCACAGGTTGACATCGATGGCTCGGCCTCGACCAATCACCTGTTACAATGTTCTGGGGTACCGGCAGTTTCTACCAGTACCAACATCCAGACATTGGTGGCGTCAATGGATCATAATATTCTGACCATGCAGCGTGCCATCACAGCATTCACTCAAACTGCGACGCCTACGGTACTGCAACAAACCCCTTGTCGGTACCTGTACCGATTCCGGTACCGGACCCGATATCGGTCCTGATACCAGTACCGCTTGCATCGACATCAACATCGACCGCAGCGGTATGCTATCCAGTGATGCCCATCAGTACCGACACGTGTATCGGGCTCTACGAGAGCATCCAGATAGTCGATACTTCGATTCCTCTGAAGACACTGATTCTTCAGAGGCCTCAATTGAAGCATCGGGCATCCTTCCTCAGGAACCCTCTTCTCTAAAACGGAGAATGTCTCCTCTTGAAGACTTGTCTTTTCAGGACTTCATTAGGGAGGTGGCCAAAGGCCTGTCCATCTCAGTGACCTCTGAGACTGAACCTAGAGCCAAAAAATTGGATATCCTACAATATCCTAAGGCTCCTAAAGAGGCAGCCACTTTACCAATACATGAGATTCTTTATGATCACATGCTGGGCATATGGGAGGCTCCTCTTTCCACCTCCCCTCATTTCAGAAGGTTGGACACCATGTATCATGTTCCTTCTTGTCCTGGGTTTCATAAGACTCGGCTTCCTCACCACTCTATTGTGGTAGAGTCTGCTATGAAAAAGATCAAGAGTACAAAAAGGCACTCCTCTGCTCCTCCAGGAAGAGAATGCAGAACTCTAAATGCCTTTGGCAGGAAAATCTTCCAGGCCAGTATGCTTGTAGCAGAATCAACTCCTATAGTCTCTATATGGGGATGATTCTAAAAAGCTACAGATCATCTGCAAACCTTATCTCCTTTTATGTCAGAAGATAAGAGAGAAGAATACATCACCTGGCTTAAACATGCACAGGATGTATCCAAGTTTTCCAACTGTGCAGCCTTTGACTCTTTTGAGGGGGCCAGTAGAGCCTCGGCTATTGCCATAGGTGCACAGAGTTGCGTGGTTGCAAGCCTCTGATTTGGAATCGGTACAGGATGGTCTAGGTAACCTTCCCTGTACAGGCGAAAACCTGTTTGGCAAAGATTGGCAAGCAAAGGCCAACCAAATGGATGCTGAAAACTCTGCTTTAGATAGACTTTCAAAGTCTACTACTGCTCCTTTTAAAAAGAGGTTTTTCAAAAAGGGATCTTTCCCAAAGAAAGGGAAATTTTCTTCTTATGGTCAGGCCTCTTCTCAAGGTTGTTTTGCTACAAAGAGACAGCAACAACCAAAACGGGCCAAAATCCAGGCTGCGAGGACTGCTATGGCCCAACAGCCTCAGCCTCCTCAGGGCCTTTCTCTTTCCACTAGAGAACTTAGCCTTTCTGGCTCTAGAACATCCAGAGCCTCTTGCCATCCCAGGAAGGTTAGCTCACTTTGCTCCCAGATGGAGAGGGTCCACTGCTCTGTTGTGATTCCTTCCCATCATAAAGGAAGGGTACAAACTTCATTTCTTAAACCTTCCTCCTCACACCATGGTGAAACTGTTCAATTCTCCAACATCTCTCCTCAACCTTCTAGGTCAAGAAATTTCTACCCTTCTTGCCCAAGGGGCAATAGAAGTACCCCTTCTTCAACGGGGCTCAGGGTTCTACTCCCCCTATTTCCTCATTCCAAAGAAAATGGGGGGGCTACAGACCCATATTAGATCTCAGAGAATTGAACAAGTTTCTATGCAAGGAGAAATTCAAGATGACTTCTCTTGGAACTCTCCTTCCATACCTCCCAAGTCAGGAATGGCTTTGTTCTCTAGATCTCAAGGATGCGTACACCCATGTTCTCATCCAACACATGGAAGATTCCTTCGGTTCCTTTACTAAGGAAAGCACTACCAATACAAAATACTTCCTTTCGGTCTGGCCTCTGCTCCAAGAGTGTTCACAAAATGCATGGCAGTAGTAGCTGCATTCCTGCGCACTCTAGGAATATTCGTATTCCCAAATCTGGACCACTGGCTCATCTGAGCTCCATCCCAGTCAGAGGCCCAGACTTCCCTGGCCTGCACAAGGCGTGTTCTTCAGTATCTGGGACTGGTAATCAACATTCCAAAATCCTATCTCACCCCTACTCTGTCTCTAGAGTTCATAGGGGCCTTACTGGATACCACAACTGCAAGGGCCTATCTTCCCCAGGGCTGTTGCCTACGCTTGGTGCAGTTAGCCTCCCAGATTCAGTTAAAATCCCATTTAACTGCTCAAGAGATGTTGCAACTCTTAGGCCACATGGCATCCATGGTGCATGTGGTTCCCTATGTTCGCCTTCACATGAGAGTAGCTCAGTGGACCCTATCCTCCCAATGGACCCAGGCATCAGGTTGCCTGTCAGACAAAATAGCAACCTCCAGTTGCCTTTTTTGCTCCCTCCACTGGTGGAAGTCCACTCAGAATCTGTTGCTGGGGTCCCCCTTTCAACAGGTGTTACCCCAAGCCACCCTTACAACAGATGCCTCTCCAAGGGGTTGGGGGGCTCATCTACAAGATCTCTCAACCCAGGGCATCTGGTCTCCACAGGAGACATCTCTTCATATGAACCTCTTAGAGCTCAGAGCAATCTTTCTGGCTCTGTCTTCCACACCCTGCTCAGCTACAAGACAGCCCTCATCCACACGGACAACCAGGTAGCCATGTTCTACATGAACAAGCAGGGAGGGACTGGCTCTCTGTCGCTTTGCAACGAAGCTCTGAGATTGTGGGCTTTCGCCAGAGAGCATCAAATCCATCTCATGGCAGTATAGCTTCCAGGGGTTCAAAACTCTTGGGCAGACACTCAGTCGCGTTCTGCTTCCACACGAATGGTCCCTCCATGGGGACCAGATAGCCAGAATTTTTCGGAGTTGGGGTACCCCAGACATAGACCTGTTTGCAAGTCTGTGGAATGCCAAACTTCCCTGGTTCTGTTCCAGGATTCCATGTCAGGGAGTTCAGGCCAGGGATTCCTTCATTGGGGACAAGACTTCCTCTATGCCTTTCCACCTATTCCCCTAATTCCCAAGACTCTGTTAAAGCTTCAGAGAGACAAGGGGACTATGATCCTCATAGCACCACTTTGGCCACGCCAAGTGTGGTACCCTCTACTTCTGCATCTCTCTCAAGCTCCCTCCCTAGACCTGGGGTCTGCTCCAGATCTCCTCTCCCCAGAGGAGGGAACCTTGTGGCACCCAAATCCTCAGTCTCCATCTCAGGGCCTGGTTGCTGAAGGCCTAGACCTTCAAGATTTACAACTTTCTCAGCAAGTGAAGGATATCCTTCATGCTTCCAGAAAGCCTTCCACCAGACGTTCATATGCTTTTAAATGGAAAAGGTTTTCCATTTGGTGTGCAGAGAAGGGTCTCAACCCTCTTGCAATACCTTTGAGTTCTTTACTAGACTATTTGCTGCATTTATCCCATGCAGGCCTTAAAACAAATTCCATCAGAGTCCATTTGAGTGCTATTGCAGCATCCCTTAAGCCTCTCAATGGACAACCTATTTCCTCTCATCCTCTTATAGCAAGATTCATGCGAGGCCTTTTGACTAAACCTCCCATTAGACCACCTCCAGTGGCATGGGACTTGAATCTGGTTCTTGGCCAGCTTATGAAGCCACCCTTTGAACCCTTAGCCACTACCTCCTCAAAATTCCTTTCCTGGAAGGTTATTTTTTCTCATTGCAGTCACCTCAGCTCGCTGTATCAGTGAGTTGCAAGCTTTAGTGGCTAGTCCTCCTTATACAAGGTTCCATCATGACAAGGTAGTCCTCAGAACTAATCCACACTTTATGCCTAAAGTGGTCTCACCTTTTCATCTGAACTAGGTGGTGTTTTTACCTGTCTTTTTTTCCAGGACCTCATGCATCAAGTGCAGCGAGGAATCTTCATACCCTGGATTGTAAAAGAGCACTTGCTTTCTACTTACACAGGACACAGCAACATGAAAAGTCCTCTCAACATTTTGTTGCTTTTGATCCTTCTCATTTAGGACTTCCAGTCTCTAAGAGAACTCTGTCCAATTGGATTGCTCAGTGTATTTCCTTTGCCTACCAAAGTAAGAACCTTTCTCTGGAGGGCCATGTCACAGCTCACAATGTGAGGGCCATGGCCACCTCTATGGCTCATCTAAACTCTGTGTCCAACCAAATCTGTCGAGCGGCCACCTGGGCATCGGTTCATACCTTCACAGCCCATTACTGCTTGGACAAGGACTCCTGCTGGGATGCCTTGTTTGGTCAGGCTGTTCTCAAACACCTGTTCCATACCTAATCAACTCCTACCCTCCATCCCTGACTGGATGCCTGAGATTCATGGGTAGAGGTAGAGCCCTTCCCAGGGACTTACAATCTGGGTGATCTCCCAGGCATCTCTAGCTGGGGAGTCCCCATATGTGAAGACTCATTCCTGCTTGTTCCTGGAGATAGCAGTTACCTGTAACAGGTGATCTCTGGGAACAGCAGGAATAAGTCTTCACAACCCACCCACCTCCCCTAGGAATTGTATCTTTCCTTTCCCCTCTCTCTCTCTCTTTGTCTCAGCTTTAAAACTCAGACTGGAGAGAGGCAGTTAGGAAAGGTGGGAAGGCAGCACACAGGTGCTGTAGGATGCTCCCAAAAGCTTTCTTTCTGGATGCTGGGGAGCGTTCCCGTGCAGGCTCTGTTGGTACTGATGATACCCATATGTGAAGACTTATTCCTGCTGTTCCCAGAGATCACCTGTTACAGGTAAGTAACTGCTTTCCCTGGCAGTGTTCATTCAACATGACTGCCAGGCAATATTCCCTCTAATTTTCTGTAGGCTGTGTGCGCATAAAATATCAGCTGTGTGCAGCTTTTGAAGGAGGGTTAAATTTTTGTGCGCCACATAACGACACTCGGAGTTATATACTTTAAAATTTGACTACACGTCAGAATACAGTATGTACACCACATTGATTTTAATCAAATTAAATGAAAATAGATGATTACTAAATGAAGCGGGAAATTTCTAGTAATTACAATCATAACTTTTAAATTTTAAGACGTCTGTGTTGTTTTCTCTCAGAATCAGAGCCGTAATTTTTGTGCGCTCTGTTGTAAAGTATGTGCGCTCCCTCGGCGAGGTGTGTGCATGCGCACACGCGCACAGCTTAGAGGGAACAGTGCTGCCAGGGCCTGTGGGCTCATGACTGTACCTCCTTCTCCATACCCATACCCTTTGCATTTTTGGATGACAAAACAAGCACTTTTCTGATGCCTATTTGTGCCTGGAGTATGTATAAATTGTGATGCAGCTCAGGACATCCAAGGTGTTACTGAAACAGGTGGGAATGTCCAAGTTCATGCAAACACCCTGGACACCCCCCCCCCCCCCTTCTGTCTTGGACATCCTCACACTGAGGATGTCTACCTTACCGGCTTCTAAAATTGCTTTGAGGATGTCTCCATGTTTTGGATGTTGCTATGCCTGTTTTCAGACCTCCAAAGCATGAGTAGTACTTCTAAAATAATCCCTATAATATGTAGGTAATATATGTAGCCACCGCTTCTAAGGTACCCTGGGTAGATTGTCCAATAAACACTGTAAATTATATATATATTTAGGACACAATATATTCAAAATTCTTATTCAGATCTCCATGTTGAACTTAGTGCATTATTTATTTAACAATTCTTATATACCGCACTATTTGTTATCAGTGCAGTTTACATTTAACAAAGTATTCAGATCAGAGGAGACTGAATTTACATTATAACAGGGAATAAAACTTGGAGAACATGGGAAACTATTTACATATTGACATATCAGGATGGATGAGGAATACATGAAACTATATACATAAAGATATGGCATTATAGTTGATACTTGATCTGAAAGTACGTAAGATGCTTCAGGGCTGACGAGTGCTTGGGGCTTGAGTGTTTATGTTGTGTAGGGGGCTCTAGTAGGGGAAGGGGGATGGTTTCTTGGATTCGGGGTGGCAGCTTGGGCAAAGTGGAGCAGAAAGAGGTGGTGGCTTATTGCTTTCTGGAATTGTAGAAAGTCTCGGATCGCTCTGATTTCTGGGGGGGAGGTTCCAAAATTTTGGTGCGTAGTGGGCAAAGGTTCTTCTGGTTGTTTGTGAGCACTTTATGGAGTCTTTGGGAATAGTCAGTGTTGTCTGTTGTCCTGGTTCTAGTTTTTGGAGTAGGTGTGATAAGTTCCTTGAGAGAATTGGGGGTGATGTTAATCTTGAATGTTAGCAGAATCTTATCTTAGCCTGGAGTATATCGGTAACCAATGGAGATCCTTGAGTATTGGTGTGATGTGGTCTGATCTGACTAGGTGGCATTCATGACTTGTTGGAGAGGATTGAGTGTTCTTTGGTAGGCCGTATAAGATTAAGTTTGCATAATCTAAATGTGGTAGTATGAGGGCCTGGAAGATGGTTCGGAAGTTGTTAGCAGGTAGCATAGGTTTGAGATGTCTCTGTTTTTAATTTTGTTGTAGATGGACCTGGTGATGATTTTTGTGTTCCTTGAAATCGAGATGCTGGTCAAGAGTAATGCGGAGGTAGTGTGTGGCATTATGGCTTGGAAGTTCCGCATCTCTTACGATGGGGGGAGGAGAGAAGTTTTTGTTCCTTGATATGAAGAGTACCTCTGTTTTCTTGAAATTAATGTGGAGGTTTTGGGTAGTTAGCCAGTCTGTAATTGCGTTGAAGCAGTTGCCAAGGTTGGTGAATTCCAGGTGTTTGACTTTGAACGGGGTAAATAGCAAAACATCATCGGCGTAGATTAGGGCAGAAATATTGAAGGATCGGATGATGTTGCATATCGGCTGTATATAGATATTGAACAGCAGCGCCGATAAGGAGGAACCTTGTGGGATACCTTGTTGCTGGTGGAATGGTGTTGCAGTTTCAGAACCAACCCGGACTTGTTGCCAGCAATCCGATAGGTAAGATTTACACCACAACCAGGCAAGGCCGTGAATGCCTTTTTCCAGGAGGCGGGTAAGTAGCTGGTTGTGATTGGTTTTCGCCCTCATCTTCCTGGATATCTCAGCTGCCTTCGATTCTATCATTTTCAGCGTTGTCAATTCCTCTATTAAGGGTGTTGGTGAGGGTGGTGAGCAGTGTTTCTATTCCATGCGATTCTCTAAAACCGTGCTGGCAGGGGGCGAGGGGGGCTGCTATGTCTATATGTTGGATTTGTCTGTAGATGACCTTGATTATTTTAGCGAGTAGAGGAATGCTCGAGATGGGTCGGTAAGATTCTGTCTTTGGGTCGAGTCTGCTATTCTTTAGGAGGGGTCTTATTGAAGTTTGTTTGAGTAAAGAGAATGAGCTGGTAGCAAAATATAGACGGATGATGTTTAGTAGAATTGGGCTGAGTTCAACTCGGAGGGTCTGGATCCAGTGTGCTGGGCACGGGTCGTTTGGGGCTGTTGAGGTGTTGAAGCTGGCAATGAGGTCTTGGATATTCTCATCAGGAGGGGTAAAATGTGTGAGTTATATTTCTGAGGTGGGAGTTTGGTAAGGGGGGGGACGCTATTGATGCTGGCTGATTACTTGCTGTAAGTGATTTGGATTGGAGGCAGTCGGCATATGACTGGGGAGGAATTGGGGCCAGTTGGATGGGGGAGGGTTCCTTGATTAGGGATTTTGCTAGGTTGAATAGGTCTCGGTTTATTGATTGAGTGTTTGAAGGAGCTGGGTGTAGTATTCACTCATTCTGAGATAGATCTTCTCACGGTGAGACTTCAGGAGTCCAAGGTAGGCTAATTTGTGGGTCTGGGATCGGGAGCATCTCCACTTCCTCTCGTGCTTCCTGAGTTTGAGGGAGGCACGGAGTTCTGCTGAGAACCATGGAGCATGCTGTCTTCTACTTTTACATCTGTTATGGGTTTCTGAGTTAATGGAGGATGTTGGGTGGGTGAATTCTTTCAATGTGGTGTTCCAGATGGTGATTGCTTCTTCAAGGTTGGTAGATTTTTGGAGAACTCTTCTATAGCAAGAGGTCTGGGATGTGGTGTGGCTGAGGGTCTAGTGGCTTCACTATGTGGTGCCGGAACATGTTGAGGGTATTTGGAAAGTAATCCAGTTATGGTCGGACCAAGGGACAGGACTGAAATGTTGAAGTCTGATATGTGGCTAACTGCAGTGCTAGGGGCAAAGATTAGATCTAATAGGTTTCCTTTTTGGTGCGTTGGGGCTGTCACCAATTGTTTGAATTGTAAATCTTGCAATGCATCCAGGAAAGCTGTTGCTTGGTCGAGTTGCAGGGATGGTAGGTTGAAATCACCGAGTAGCCAGTTGGGATTGAGTGGATTGGCTGGGTTGCAGGCTATGTCAATGAAGGTGGAGATGTCATCTGGAGGTGAGGAGGGGGCTCTATATATGAGGTTTATGGTGATGAATTTATTTGCTATGGAGATGTCAGTATGTGTAGTGCTCTTGGAGGAACACAGTTGAAATTTTAGATCTGTTTTGGCTAGGATAAAGACCCCTCTGCCTTTGCGGTTGGATCTATGGCAGGTGTAAATGGAGAAATTAGGTGGGATAAGTTGATTTATTAGAACAGCATCTGAATCAGACAGCCAGGATTCTGTCACCATGAGGAGGTCTAAGTTGTGCACAGCTATAAGATCAGTGATGACAGGCCATTTCTTGTGAACAGTGCAGGAGTTTGAGTGTGCATTTGAGGACTTGATGGTGGGTTGCTTTGGTGTATTTAGATTGAATAAGGTCTACATACAAGAGGTGTGAATGATGAGGCTGATGTGGTAGACGTGTGGCTGAGTGAAAGGGGTTTTCCTACCCAGATGGTGAATGGTGGGGATATGACAGTGTCTACTAGGGTGAGGGAGTTTTGTATGGTGTTTGCCAGGAGGAAGAGTATGGTAAGATTAAGTGAGACGTAGGCCATGGTGGAATATGAGTGGCTGAGGCAGGTTTTGCGTACTGGGGAATTGTGGCAATAGAGTAGTTGCAAAGTTACAGAGCTACTGAGAATGACGTAGCAAACCACATTAAAGACTTACTTAGAATTGTAGGCTACAAAGTGACAGAATTGTAGCTTGCAATAAACAGGTGAGAGAATGAGAGAGATACTGAGTGAGAAACTGTTATAATGTTACAGGGTTATTGTAAAATACAGGCTATTAGGTAACAGGGTTGCTAATCACATTAATCCTAGAGGAAAACATGAATGAGATTCCATTAATAAGAGTACCTTGTTTTAGAAGCAAAATGCTCGGGTCAGTATAAGAGAGAGTTCATAACTTGCAAGGGGGACCAGAGCTGTGGCTTTTCGTGCTACTCCCAAGGGCGTGTTGGTTTAAATGCTACACGTGTCTGCCCCGATAAGGCAGAGGGGATGGCTACAGCTCCTCCTCCTGCTGCTGGAGACTTGATCCTCTGGCGAGTAGAGCTTAGGTTGGTGGCAGGAGGAGCCCTCAGGTGGGTGCATTGAGAACAAAGTTACCAGAAACTCAGAAGAGGTATGAACAGGAACTCAGGCGAGTAGCTACAAAAACGGATAGACCCAGTCTGTTAAGCTGGAGCCTGATGAAATAGATCTGCTGTTGATACTTGTGGGACTTGTGTTTGGATCGTTGGATCAACTGGGATCTAGGTGGAACGCACCATGTTATTTTCATAGTTTGTTGGTTCTCTTTGTTGCCGGTCCACGCCAAAGGGCCCTCAGGTGTGGGCTGCCTTTTTAAAGCTGATGATTCCCTCCTCCCACAGCCCCGATTGGGCTGGAGGGTTGCTGAGCTCGACCCCGATCGGGGAGCAGCAAGATGGACATGGCAAATTATATTTAATTTAGGATATAGTTCTGTGAAGGCACATTTTAGAAAGGCTATCTGGCTTTAATCAATAAAAACACTTAATTTGGATTAGTGAACAGATCAAAAGTTGATGTACTATGACTGAACAAGTCAGTGGAGAACAGATTGATACTGCACTAGTCTAGTCCATTCTATTCAAAAATATAAAACCCCATACTGCAATCAATTCTAACTTGTGAATAGGACATGCCATTATAATAAAAGAGCTGAAACGCTGAAGGTGAATTTGCAACCCACTGGTGTTCAAATGAATGAAAAGTAAAGAAGGAAGATGAACAGTAAGAACTCCCTATAGGATCTTTTCAGTTGCAGAGCTAATATTTTGGAATTTGTTACTAGATTCCATTAGGGATGATGGTCTTTCAGAAAAAAGTTAAAACATTTAATCTGTCAGACATACTATATCATAATCAACTATATGGAACTATCTCTTATCACTCCCTACAACCTTCCTCGGGAGCGCTGCTCTTCTGATAGACCCCCTTCTATCTGTGCTCTTCTCTTCCACTGCCGACTCCAGACTTTGATCTTTCTATCTTGCTGCTCCTTATCTCTGGAACAAACTACCCGAGTCGGTACATCAGACTCCATCTCTGACTTTGTTCAAATCTAGGCCAAAAATTCACCTTTTTGAGACTGCTTTTGGATCCTGATCCCCTTAGTCGCCAATTGTTATGTATGTTTTGACTAGACTGTAAGCGTTTATGAGCAGGGACTGTGTCTTACATGTCTCTACAGTGCTGCATATGCCTTGTAGCAATATACAAATGATAAGTCAGGGTTTGGCAAATCCCAGGTGCAAGATCACCTTGGCAACTATAAATTGAGCCCTGGCACCTGGAATCTCATTGCCCCCTCCTCCAGCCATCATTCGATATTTCTTTTCCTGCCATGTTTGCTGCTCCACTAGTTTGAGCCATAGGGTGGAGGAAGTTTGCTTATCTCATGGTTTTAAGTTTCGTGAGATTAGCAAATTTCCTGCACCGCACGGCTCAGGCTACATGCAGAGCCAATCACAGTGGAGATGCTAACAACATGGCATGAATGATAAGATGTAATCAGGTGATGGATGGGGGAAGGGGCAGAGTGAGAAACCTATCAGGTGATGGTTGCGGGAGGGGGCAAGGAGTAGATAGACTGGATGATGGCAAGGGGGACTGTGTGGGAGAGAGACTGGGATGATGCAGGGGGGATTGTGTGTGAGAAGTCAGGCTGTGGGGGCTATGGCAGGAATGTAGTCTTCACATATGTGTATTGTTGGTACTTACGGAGCCTGCGCAGGAACGCTCCCCTGCGTCCAATTAGCTTTTAGGAGCATCCCACAGCGCCTGCGTGCTGCCTTCCCGCCTTTCCCAACTGCCTCTCTCCAGTTCTTTGTTTTCCGTGGAGTCAGCAGGTTGTCGTTCATGTCACCGCAGAAAATTTTTTCCTATTGTCCTTTTTTGTGGTTGCGTCTGCCTTCCCTCGACGCTATATCGGCACTGCCGGTTCTATCTTTTAAAAAAAAAAAAAAATAATAATAATAAAATATATTTTTTGCCAAACCTTTCTTCTTCAGGTGCACGTGCCTTTTTGGGCCTTAGTCCCAAAAATTTCCTTTACTATGGAAAAACCCGCTTTGGGTTTCAAGAAGTGCACCAAGTGTGGTGGTACCATCTCCATCACCGACACCCATGAGTGGTGTCTTAAATGTTTAGGTCCTGACAACTCCATTTTGGAGTGTATGGCCTGTGCCATGATGTCCAAGAGGGGTCGACAAAACCGAGCTGCTAAGCTCAGCACCCTTTTTCCCTCCGATGCAGTATCTGTGGCATCAATGTCTTCCAGGGCTTTGTCTTCCTCCCATGGATCTCAGGTAACTAAACTTAAGGCTGGCCAATCCTCAAAAGGTAGATCTCCTTCCAAGCATCGAGATGCCTCTGGCGTTGCCCTTGAGGGTTCTGTACCAGTGAAATTGCCCCGGCGGGAGGCTTCGGTTTCCAAAGCATTATTGGGGCTCCAGGATGTTCTCGAGGCCTCAACCTTGGCAGAACTACTGGTGCCATGCTCTGGGGTACCAGCTGCTTTCTCCAGTACCGATACCTAGGCATCGGCAGCGTTGATAGACCCAGAGGTTCCTGGCTATTGAATGCAGTCTGGCAGCTCCCCTTGTGGCATCGACACCCGTGGAACCGCGTCAGACAGTTCAACTGGTACCGGTACCGACAGCATTGACATTGGTGTCTGCATTGCTGGCACCCAGTCATGCTATGCCTTCTAGTATCAATACACTGGTACTAATTCCCCCTGGCACTGACTTCGGTCAGTATGGGTATCGTGCTCTACAAGAGCATCCGGACAGAAGGTACTTTGAATCATCGGAGGAGTCTGAGGATTCTGACAGCTCAGTTGGTACTGGAATACTTCTCCTGGAGGAGCCTTCCTCTCCTAAACGTAGGATGTCTCCTCCAGAAGATATCTCCTTTCAGGATTTTATCAGGGAGGTGGCTTGAGGTCTTTCCATTACTGTGGCTCCTGAAACAGAGCCCAGGGCAAAGGAGTTGGAGATTCTACAATATCCCAAGGCTCCTAAGGAGGCAGCCACTTTGCCTATCCATGAGATCTTACATGATCTCATGTTAAGAATGTGGGAAACACCTCTTACCACCTCTCCTCACGCTCGTAGACTGGATACCATGTATCGAGTGCCTCCGTGTCCTGGCTTCCAGAAGACTTAGCTTCCTCACCACTATTGTAGTGGAATCAGCTATGAGAAGGATCAGAAGTGCGAAGAGGCATGCCTCTAATCCTCCAGGATGTGAGTGTCGAACTTTGGATGCCTTTGGAAGTCTTTCTTTCCAGGCTTCCATGCTTTCTGCCAAGATCAGTTCCTATATTTTATATATGGGAATGTTCCTTAAGGAAGTCACAGGAGATTTAGAGGATCTCCAGGAACAAGCAGGAATGAGTCTTCACATGGGTATGTTGGTACCGACGGAGGCTGTGTGGGAATGGCAGAGGCCACATGATTCTCATAGCTCCACATTGGCCAAGGCAAGTGTGGTACCCTTTGCTTCTACATCTCTCTCAACCTCCCTCCCTAGAGTTAAGGTCTGCTCCAGACCTCCTCCTCTCAGGAGGATGGAAAATTGTGGCATCCCAATCCCCAGTCTCTGCATCTCAGGGCTTGGTTGCTGAAGGCCTAGATCTCCAGGATCTTCCTCTTTCTCAACAAGTGAAAGATGTTCTTCATGCTTCCAGAAAACTTTCCACTAGACGTTCTTATGCCTTCAAGTGGAAAAGGTTTACCATCTGGTGTTCTGGAAGGGGTCTTAACCCCCCGGTCAATACCTCTGGAATCCTTGCTGGAGTATCTCTTGCATCTGTCTAATGCAGGCCTTAAGACAAATTCAGTAAGAGTCCATCTGAGTGCTATTGCAGCTTCACTCCAGCCTCTAAATGGACAACCTGTTTCCTCTCATCCCCTTGTAGCAAGGTTCATGAGAGGCCTCCTTTTTAACAAAGCCTCCCATTAGACCACCACTGGTGGCATGGGACTTAAATTTGGTTCTTGGTCAGCTTATGAAGCCGCCTTTTGAACCTTTAGCTACTACCTCCTTGAAATAACTTTCTTGGAAGGTTATCTTTCTCATTGCAATCACATCAGCACGCCGCATCAGTGAATTGCAAGCACTAGTAGCTAAGAACATAAGATATTCCATACTGGGTCAGACCAAGGCCCATCAAGCTCAGTATTCTGTTTCCAACAGTGGCCAATCTAGGTCATATGTACCTAGCAGTTTCCCCAGGGACACAGGTTCCACAATGCTTGTATTGGTTCAAGCATTGATATCATGGGTTCCTTTTTAATAATGGTTTATGGACCTTTCCTCCAGGAACTTGTCCAAACCTTTTTTAAACCCAGCTACATTAACAGCCTTTACTACATCCTCCTGTAACAAATTCCAGAGTTTGATTACACATTGAGTGAAAAAATATTTTCTTAGTCTTAAATAGTTTACCCTGTAGCTTCATTGCATGTCCCCTAGTCTTTCTATATTCTGATAAGGTAAACAATCGATCTACGCTTACCCGTTCCACTCAGTTCATTAATTTATAGACTTCTATCATATCTCCCCTCAGCCTTCTTTTTTCCAGGTTAAAGAGCCCTAACCTTTTTAGCCTTTCTTCATAGGAGTATCCTTCCATCCCCTTTACCATTTTGGTGGCTCTTCTCTGAACCTTTTCTAAAATCGCTATATCCTTTTTAAGATACGGCGACCAGAATTGCACACAATATTCAAGGTGCGGTCTCACCATGGAACGATAGAGGCATTATAATATCTTTTGTTTTATTTTCCATTCCTTTCCTTATCATACCTAGCATTCTATTTGCTCTCTTGTCTGCCGCTGCACACTGGGCTGAGGGTTTTAACATGGTATCCACAATGACGCCTAAATCTTTTTCCTGGGTGGTGGTTCCTAATGTGGAACCTTGCATCGTGTAACCATAGTTTGGGTTGTTCTTCCCTAGGTGCATAACCTTGCACTTGTCCACATTAAATTTCATCTGCCATTTTGATGCCCAGTCTTCCAATTTATCAAGATCCTCTTGCAATTTTCCACAATCCTCTTGGGTTTTAATAACTAAATAGTTTTGTGTCATCTGCAAATTTGATAACACTTGTTGTTCCACTTTCCAGGTCATTTATGAATATGTCAAAAAGCAGCAGGCCCAACACAGATCCCTGGGGTACACCACTATTCATCTTTCTCCATTGGGAAAATTGGCCATTTAGCCCTACCCTCTGCTTTCTATCTTTTAACCAGTTCCTGATCCACAATAGTACACTGCCTCCTATCCCATGACTCTTTAGTTTTGCCAAAAGTCTCTCATGGGGGACCTTGTCAAAGGCTTTCTGAAAGTCCAGATACACAATAGCAACTGACTCACCTTTGTCCACCTGATTATTCACTCCTTCAAAAAAACATAACAGATTAGTAAGACAAGATCTTCCTTGTCTAAAGCCATGTTGGCTGTCTTCCATTAGGTCATGACTATCTACATGCCCTGATTTGTTGCTGTCCCCGGGACTTATTCCATCTCTGAGGTGGAAAAGGTCCATCTTGCACCTGGAGGACATACAAGGCTGTGATCAGAATAGGCCCTGTACATCTGGGTGCTGTGGTCTGCCCACGTTCTGTCCACTCTCTGCCTCTATACCGCCCCCATCCATTGCTCCCCACACAAGCCCTCTGTATGTGCGAAGAGGGCTGGACACAGACTAGCATGTCAGGCCTGTTTGGGAGTTGGATGTCTAACCCTGCTATTCGGGGGGGGGGGGGGTCAGAATCGGGCCCATATTGGGATATGCATTAAAATAATTGTTCTAGCCTAGTCTTCTGATCTTCAGTCACATTAACAGTTACCTAATCAGAAAGCATCTCTATAAAAAGAAACTTCCCAAATCTGTTTTGGTGATCTCTCAGCCATTCGGGTTTTCAGGATATCCACAATGAATATGTATGAATACTGGCATGTATATACTGGGTCTCCAATACATTCAGATTTATCTCATTCATATTCACTGAATATTTTGAGAACCCAACTGGCTGTGGGCTCTCTGTGACAGGTTTGAGAAATCCTGCATAATGGATGGGCAAAAAACAAAAGTGAGAGTAGGAAATGTTTGTTTAAAACTTTTTATACTGCCTTTCTATAAAAATGTCTTTTAAGGGGTCTGTTTACTAAGTGGCGCTAGCGGTTTCCATGCGATATTGGATCTGTGCCCCATTGAATAACATGGGGCAGTGGCTCTGATTTCGCATGGAAGCTGCTAGTGCTGCTTAGTAAACAGATGCCTAAATTATTTGTTCAAAAACAGTTATGAAAACTTCTAATGCCAAAAACTGAAGGACAGTGTATTAATTGTCAAATTGCACCTATTGTGTTTGCTGAAAATGTAACTTTTGCAGTAAATATATGGAGATGCCTTTTTTAACATAGCAAGATCCATAGAAAATTGAGACGGTCAAGTAGCTGTTACAAAGCTAAGGTTTTATTTTCACTACATGTGAAATCAGTCAGTTTTGAATAGCTGAATAAAACATACAATATGCAAGGTACAATATGCAACAGAACACCTGTTAATAATTTAAAAGTTTAAGGGACATATTTACTAAATGTTAGTGTGTGCTGTTGCTGCAGCATCCATGTTCTTCCTATGGGTACAGTGGTAGACAGCACGTGCTAATGTGTAAACCTGGCCTAAAGAGTAGTTACTCATCTGTAACAGGTGTTCTCCAGGAGCAGCAGGAATCCGTCCTCACATATGGGTGACGGTGCTGATGGAGCAATTTCCCCAGCTTTCAAAGAAAGCCTTTGGGAATTGCAGCGCGCATGTGTGGTCCCCTTCCTTCCCAAGGGTGCCATCTTGCTCAGTCTGATGACATAGCTAAAAGACAGCAAAAAAATTAGCAAAAACAAAGTGATAGGACTGCAACTCCAAGGGGAGGAGGGAGGGTTGTGAGGACTGATTCCTGCTGCTCCTGGAGAACACCTTTTACAGGTGAGTAACTACTGTTCTCCAGGACCAAGCAGGAAGTCGGTCCTCACATATGGGACTCCCTAGCTCAAGGCTACCGGAGACCTCAAGCGGAAAAATGAGCTCCCTCTAGCTCAGTAGCACAGAAGGAAGGAATCTTTTCTGAAAACGCCCCTGACTGGTAGCCCAACACCAGGACTGGAGGGTAGGAGTTGCCTAAACCTCAAAGAGATTATGGAGGACTGCCTGTCCGAAAGCACTGTCCCTGTGGGACTCCCTCTCCAGACAGTAATGGGCCACCAAAGTCTGGCTTGAAGACCAAGTAGCGGCCCGGCAGATGTCTGCCAACGGACCAGAGCGGAGATGAGCCACTGACGCAGCCTTTGCCCTAACACGATGAGCCGTGACTCGACCCGACCCTCCAACGTACGCTTGGAGACAGGGAGCCCCAATTTATTGGGGTCAAAGGAAACGAAGAACTGAACAGCCCTCCTATGCTCCCGCGTACGGTCAAGGTAGAAGGACAAGGCCCTCCTACAGTCCAGGGTATGCAGGACCATTTCAGCCCGGCTGGTGTGCGGCCTGGGAAAGAAGGTTGGAAGAACCACCTCTTGGTTGAGATGAAAAGGAGAAACCACCTTTGGAAGAAGGGTGAGTCTGTAAGACTACCCTATTCCTGTAGAACCTAGTGTAAGGAGGATCAGACACTAGTGCCTGCAGTTCACTAACGCGCCTAGCAGAGGTAAGGGCTACCAAGAACAAGCTTTTCCAGGAAAGAAAACGAAGAGGGCAGGTAGCCATAGGTTCAAAGGGTGGACAGGTAATCCGCTGCAAGACCACATTCAGATCCCATTCAGGGGCTGGTGGGCGCAAAGGAGGCTTAAGGAGAAGGAGGCCTCGGAGAAAACGAGCAACCAAAGGGTGGTTGGAAAGAGGCCTGCCATCCACTGGTGCGTGATGCACAGAGAGAGAGCACTGAAGTGGACCCTGACAGAGTTGGACATAAGGCCCAGATTGGAGAGGTAAAGCAAATATTGCAAGACCACTGCCACCAAGCAGGAGAAGGGATTCTCAGACTGCTGAAGCACACCACACGGAGAACCGACGCCACTTAAGAGCGTAGGACTTCCGGGTGGAGGCCCGTCTGGAGGCCAAGACTATCTCTTCCACCTCCCGAGGCAGCAGGAGGGGAGCAAGGACTACCCTTTCAGCAGCCAGGCCATCAGATGAAGGGACTGGAGGTTGGGGTGTAGGAGAGTCCCCTGATCCTGTGACAGGAGATCGGGTTGAAACTCCAGAGGAAGAGAAGTGTCCACCGCCAGCTGCATTAGAAGCGGGAGCCAGGGTTGTCTCGGCCACCGGGGAGCCACTAGGATCATCGAGGCTCTGTCTCTGAGAACTTTGAAGAGCGTCCGAGACACCAGTGGCATGTGAGGAAAGGCATACAAAGAGGCCTGTGGACCATGGAATCAGAAAAGCATCCGCCGCTACTCTGAGAGGATGCGGTTGCCGAGAGCAGAATCTGGGAAGCTGCCTGTTCAGGGGACTGGCAAATAGATCCATGGTGGGGAGGCCCCACTTGATAAAGATCTGCTGAACCACCAACGGATCCACTTCACTCGTGTGGTTGGAGGATCCTGCTCAGCTTGTTTGCCAGGTAATTTTCTTGACCTGGGAGATAGACAGCTTTGAGGAGGATGCCGTGAAGGATGGCCCAAGAGCACAGTTTTTGTGCTTCCTGACAGAGAAGGAAGGAGCCTGTGCCTCGTTTGTTCACGTAGAACATTGCAACTTGATTGTCCGTCTGGACCAGCACAGACTGGTGAGAAGTGAGGTGGGAGAAGACTCTCAGAGCTAGACGGATGGCTCTGAGCTCCAGGAAGTTTATCTGCTGAGCAGACTCCCAAGGAGTCCAGAGGCCTTGAGTACATGTCCCTTGGCAATGTGCTCCGCAACCCAGGAGAGAAGCATCTGTTGTCAGCGCCTGAGAAGGCGGAGGAGATTGAAAATCCACTCCCAGCACCAGGTTTGGCAGATGAAGCCACCAGCGCAGAGAAGAGACCAGCAGGTCGGATACCTATACTGAGTCCGCCAGGCTCCCCGTGGCCTGATGCCATCGAGTGCGAAGGCACCACTGAGCAGGTTGCATGTTCAGGTGGGCATTGGGGGTCACATGGACTGTGGAAGCCACATGGTGGAGCAATCTCAGAAATTGCCTGGCAGAGACCAGGGAATTGCTGTGAAAGTGGCTGGCGAGATCCATGAGCCTGTGTGCCCTGTCTAGAGGCAGGAAAGCCTGCGCCTGAAGTGTGTTCAATCTTGCGCCTATGAATTTGAGATTTTGAGAGGGGAGCAAAGTGGACTTTGCGAAGTATATGACAAATCCCAAGTGCTGGAGCAGAGCCACAGTGCGATGAGTGGCCTCTTGGGAAGACTGGGCTCTGATGAGCCAGTCGTCCAGGTATGGAAATACAAAAAGGCCTTGAAGTCTTAGGCTGCCACCACTGCTAGGCATTTGGTGAACACCCTGGGGGCGGAGGATAGGCCAAAGGGCAGTACTCTGTACTGGTAATGATTTCCTCCCACAACAAACCTGAGATATTGTCTGTGGTCTGGATGAATAAGGATGCGAGTATAGGCATCCTTTAGTTCTAAGGAGCATAGCCAGTCTCCCTGCTGGAGGTAGGGCAGCAGGATTCCAAGGGTAAGCATCTTGAACTTTTCCCTTGCCAGGAACTTGTTGAGGTTTCGCAAGTCCAGGATGGGTCTGAGGCCTCCTGTTCTTTTTGGTATCAGAAAGTACCTGGAATAAAAGCCGTGACCTTTCAGGTGGTGGGGCACTGGTTCCACAGCCTGTTCCTGAAGAAGACTTGCTAACTCCTGAAGGAGTAAGTCCCTGCACAGAGGGAGTCTTGGAGGCTCCCCTGGAAAGTAGGAGGGAGGTATCTGGTGAAAGTGTAGAAGATAGCCTTTCTGAACTATATGAAGCACCCAGGTATCTGATGTGATGGCTGACCACCTGTGGGCAAAGTGGACCAGTCCTATGATGTTCCTGGGCAGGAGACCCCTGACGATGCTCAGGACCGGAGTCCCGGGACGTCGAAGCCTCTGACGAGGTCCGGGCCCGACCGGACGCGGAGTCAGAAGATTCGTTCTTTTTGATGCTGCTGACTCCTCAACGCTTTGGAGGACATCTTGCCACACGGACCACAGATCATCGGGTCCGAGGCAGTGGAGGCAGTAGTCGTGTGTGTCGGTAAGAGACATAAGTTTCTTACACCGATCACACTTTTTAAACCTGCTGGCAGCCATCGGGGGAAAAAGGGCCCCTGCGAGGTCAAAAGACAGGGCTGCTAGTGAAAAAGAAAAATGGCACGAATGCTAGTCACAAAGGACAAAAACGGAAAAATAAAGAACGGATCTGATACCGGCGTAGCGGGTCCAGGCGGGAAAAGGATCTGGCGTCGAACTGAGAAAAGAATAGTAAATAAAATCAACTTTTTCTGCGGCGATCACAAACAGCGTCTGTAGGGCTCCGCGGAAAAAAGAAGACTGAGCAAGATGGCACCCTTGGGCGGGAAGGGGACTGCGCATGCGTGCTGCAATTCCCAAAGGCTTTCTTTGAAAGCTGGGGAAATTGCTCCGCGAGGGCTCTGTCGGCGCTGATGTCACCCATATGTGAGGACTGACTTCCTGCTTGGTCCTGGAGAAATGATGTAACTGATACTTATTGCATCTTTTAGAAAGAATCAGACCTACAAAAAAGTTTAGCTATTGAAAAGTTGTGACTGTAAAATTAAAATATAAAGCAACAACATTTAGCTACTCAAATCATGTTTACCAAGTAAAGCAAAGCATTATTTTTAAATTTAGAATACACATTGATTCCTTTGAGATGTTTTCTATTTATTTTCAAGTGATAAACTGCAAGCTCAGTAACCTACTTATCCGCTGCTTGAGGCATCTTTCCTAGGGATCCAGATGAAGGAAAGTGTAGTTACTCTGTAGCAGCTGAGCATGCAATAAATAAAACCAGGAGTCTGTTCAAAGAACCAAGCCAGTTTATTGTGCACAGGCCCAGTCAGTCAAAGCTTCAAAAGGAACTCAGCAAAGTTTTTACAGAGACATACTCATTTATACCCTTTTCTTCTGTTTGATACATGAGAACTTTCTATTGGCTCCAACGCCCCCTACACCTGTCCAATTAGAGATCCCTCCGGGGCCTAGCAACCAGCCCCCTCCTTTAGGACTGTTCTAACAATGGTGCAGTTTCTAGGTTTGATACTTCTCTACTGCAAGGTTATCCCTAGCTCCAGGAATGCATGTATTGAAACATTTCTTTCTTTTGCACACAAGAGAATAATGAAAGACTTATGAATTCATGTAAAACTTCTTATTAAGCAGTTTAAAACAGTTTTCTCATTTTTCACAGATTTTTGGTTCTTTTCTAGCTATAATGGGGGTTGGGATCCAGGCCCAACTTACAGGCCTTTCATATTTGCAGACTACTCTAGGCCATAGCCTGTCACATTCCCCCCTTTGATTATTCTCACCTGCAAGTGAGAGAGGGTGAGAATTAAATCACTCATTAATTAGATCATATATTGCACTGGTGTAACAGCATCACCTTGGGTATAGGGTAATATTAGCAATGTAGAAAGGAAGGCAGCTACAAAGATATTAGCTATGTGACATCAATGGCTGCTGACTTTATTCAACTGTGATGAATCCAGGGTTCGAGTTCTGCAACTTTAACTGCTGTTGGGGTTAACAAGATGACAACATAAGGTCCCTTCCAATGTGGTGTCAATGGTGTCTTTCTCCACTCTTTGATCCACACCGAGACTCCAGGCTTGAGAGGATGCAGGGGTTCTGTTAGAAGGATGGGCAGCTGGTCTTGTACCCACGTATGAAGACTCTGCAAAACAGAACTTAAAACCAATAGTTCTTGTCTAGTAATTTCAGATCTAATCTGTTCCACATCTCCCTTTATTTCCTATACAATAGGCGGGGGTCACCCATACAGAATCTCAAAAGGGGAAACTCCTAAAGACTCAGCAGGGGCTAAGTATATCCTAAGAAGGGCTATAGGAAGAACCTGGGGCCACTTCAGGTGAACTTCTTGGCAAAGTTTGGACAACTGAGATTTCAGGGTTCTATTCATACATTCTACTTTTCCTAAATTCTGAAATCTATAGGCAGTATGCATCTGATAATGTCAATATCTCGGGGCCATACTTAATGGACTTGCTTCCTGAGGTTATCCACCCTCATTCTTTGTACAGGGCCCCATGTGCATGCAAGGTTGTAAGGGCATACTTGGAATCTGGGTACACATTTAGACAGAGCCCCTTTTCCTATTGTCAGTGCTCTAGTAAGAGCTATCAGTTCAGCTTTCTGTGCTGAAGTTCCTGGGGCCAGGGCTGAGGACTCAACTACCAGATCAAGGGTCACTACTGCATATCTGGCACAACAATGTCCATTAATGATAAGACTGCTTCCATCTACAAAGAAAGTCTGTCCAGGGTTCTCAAAAGGAACATCAGTTGAATCAGGGTGACTTGAGAATATAGTCTCCATAGTTTCTAAACAGTCATGATCAGGGGGGTCAAGACCAACTGGTAACAACGTAGCAGGATTCAGAGCTTGACTGACCTTCAATTGTATCTGGAGGTTTTCACTCAACATACTCTGATACTTCAACATTTGTGAATTTGTTAGCTAGAAGTTTCCTTTGTGTTTCATAATGGTTAGAACAGAGTGTGGTACAGTAACTTGAAGATTGCTCACTAGGAGGGCTGTAGCTGCAACAGCTCTCAAACAAGGGGGCCAGCCTTTTGCAATTACATCCGATTGTTTTGACAAATAGGCTACTGGTTGTTGCCAAGATCCAATAGAGATTGAGTCAACATTCCTAGAACATTTCCTTGTGACCCATGAACATAGAGACTGAAAGGTTTTCTGGACATCTGGTAGACCCAGAGCTGGTGATAACATCAGAGCAGTTTTCAAAGATCAAAAGGCTGCATCCTGTTCAAGTCCCTATTCCAATGGAGACTTTTCCATTCCTTTGGTAGCTTGATACAATGGTTTTGCTAGCAGCGCAAAATTGGGGATCCATATAAGACAGTACTCTGCGGCACCCAAGAAGGCTCTCACTTGCCTCCTGGTGGTTGGAGTAGGAATACTGCATACAGCTTCTTTGCGTTCTGGTCCCAGGCGTCTAATTCTGCTGGACAACTGGAATCCTAGGTATTTAACTTGTTTGACATAATTATGTCTTGGCTCTTGAGACTCTGTATCCAGCCTCATTAAAATGGTGCAAGAGTTCACTGGTGGCTTATAGACATTCACTTTATGAGTTGGTGGCTATGAACAAGTTGTCCACATACTGAAGAACCCTTTCTCCTGGGTTCACATAGTAGCTTGAAAGATCTTGATTTTAAAATAGCACTGAAGAGAGTAGGTGAATTCTTGAATCCTTGAAGTAATCTAGTCCAGGTGAGTTGGCCCCGCCTTCCTGTTGTGGGGTCTTGCCATTCAAAAGCAAACAAAAGTTGACTGGTGGGGGCTAGGCGTACACAGAAAAAGGCATCTTTCAGGTCCAGGACAGTAAAATGTGTAGCCTCAGCGGGGATCAGTCCCAAGAGAATATAAGGATTTGTACCACTGGGTGTATAGTTTCAGCTGCATCATTCACTCGCCTCAGATCTTGTACTGGGCGGTAATCCCCTATCTCCAGGAACAAGCAGGAATGAGTCTTCACATATGGGTATCGTCGGTACCGACGGAGCCTGCATGGGAATGCTCCCCTGCGTCCAAAAGGAAAGCTTTTGGGAGCATCCCACAGCGCCTGCATGCTGCCTTCCCGCCTTTCCTAACCGCCTCTCTCCAGTTCTTCTTTTCCGTGGAGCCAGCAGGTCGTGTTCCTGTCACTGCTCTAGAAGTTCTTTATTTTATTTCTTTGGTCACGCGTCTGCCTTCTTCGACGTCGGACCGGTACCGCCGGTCTTTCTTTCTTCCTTCTAAAAAAAAAAAGACTACTATTTTCACTTCTGTGCATTTTTCTTTTGGCCTTAGGCCTACGAGAAATTCTCCTCATGGAGAAGCCCACTTCCAGGTTTAAAAAGTGCACGAAGTGCAGCGGCACTATTTCTGTCACTGACACCCATGACTGGTGTCCAAAATGTTTGGGTCCTGACCACTCCATCACGGATTGTGAGTCCTGTTCCATGATGTCTAAAAGAGGTCTACAGAATCAAGCAGCCAAGCTCAGTACCCTGTTTCCCTCTGATGCAGCTTCGGTAGCATCGACCTCTTCAGGGCTGCTTCTTCCTCCCATGGATCTCAGGTAACCAAACTCAAGTCCAGCCGGTCCTCGAAGGGTAGATCTCCCTCTAAGTATCGAGATGCCTCCGGGCTTGCTCTCGAGGAATCCGCACCGGCAAAATTACCCCGGTGGGAGGCTCTGGCTTCCAAAGCTTTATCTATGGGGTCACAGGTTGACATCGATGGCTCGGCCTCGACCGATCACCTGTTGCCATGTTCTGGGGTACCGGTGGTTCCCACTGGTACCGACATCCAGACATTGGTGGCGTCGATGGATCAGAATATTCTGACCATGCAGCGTGCCATTACGGCATTCATACAAGCTGTGACGCCTCCGGTACCGCAACAAACTCCATTGTCAGTACCGGTTTCGGCACCGATACCGATTACATCGGCTTCGGTGTCGACCTGCAGCGGTACCCTGTTCTGTGATGCCCACCGATCACTCCCGATGTCAATACCACTCGGTACACGTATTGGGCTCTGCAAGAGCATCCAGATAGGCGATACTTCGATTCCTCTGAAGACTCTGATGAATCAGAGGTTTCTGTCGAAGCATCGGTACTCCTTCCTCAGGAGCCCTCTTCTCCAAAAAGAAGAATGTCTCCTCCAGAAGACTTGTCTATTCAAGACTTCATTAGGGAAGTGGCCAGGGGCCTCTCCATTTCAGTGGCCCCTGAGGCAGAGCCTAGAGCCAAAACATTGGATATCTTACAATATCCTAAGGCTCCTAAAGAGGCAGCTACTTTACCAATTCGTGAGATCCTTTATGATCACATGTTGGGCATATGGGAGACACCTCTCACCACCTCCCCTCATTCTCGTAGGTTGGACACCATGTACCGTGTTCCTCCTTGTCCTGGCTTTCATAAGACTCAGCTTCCTCACCACTCTATTGTGGTGGAGTCTGCTATGAAGAGGATAAAGAGTGCAAAAAGGCACTCATCTAATCCTCCAGGAAGAGAATGCAGAACCTTAGATGCTTTGGGCAGGAGAATTTTCCAGGCCCATATGCTTGTTGCTAGAATCAACTCCTATTGTCTCTATATGGGGATGTTTCTAAAAAGTTACAGATCACCTACAAACTTTATCTCCATTTGTTTCAGAAGATAAAAGAGGAGTTTCTCACCTGGCTTAACCGTGCAGCCTTTGACTCTTTTGAGAGTGCTAGCAGAGCCTCGGCTATTGCCATAGGTGCACGCAGAGTTGCTTGGCTACAAGCTTCTGATTTGGAACCCTGGGTTCAGGATGGACTAGGAAATCTTCCTTGTACAGGTGAAAACCTTTTTGGCAAAGATTGGCAAGCAAAGGCCACTCAGATGGATGCTGAAAATTCTGCTTTAGATAGACTTTCAAAGTCTACTTCTGCTCCTGTTAAGAAAAGGTTGTTCAAAAAGGGATTTTTTCCAAAAAAGGGGAGATATTATCCTGTTTATGGTCAACAGGCGTCTTCTGCAGGTCGTTTTACTGCAAAGCGACAGCAACAACCTAAACAGGCCAAGCCTAGGGCTGCTATGGCCCAACAGCCTCAGCCTCCTCAGAGCCTTTGACTTTCAACTAGAGAACTTAGCCTTTCTGGCTCTAAAAGAACCAGAGCCTCTCACCATTCCAGGAAGGTTAGCTCACTTTGCTCCCAGGTGGGAACAAATCACAGCAGAGCAATGGACCCTCTCCACCATAAGGGAGGGGTACAAGCTTCATTTCTTAAACCTTTCTCCTCACACCATGGTGAGACAGTTCAATTCTCCAAAATCTCTCCTTGACCTTCTGGGTCAGGAGATTGTTACCCTTCTTGCCCAAGGGGCAATAGAAGAAGTACCCCTTCTTCAACAGGGCTCAGGGTTCTACTCCCCCTACTTGCTTATCCCAAAGAAAACAGGGGGCTACAGACCCATACTAGATCTCAGAGAATTGAATAAGTTTCTATGCAAGGAGAAATTCAAGATGATTTCTCTCGGTGCTCTCCTTCCATACATTCAGAGTCAGGATTGGCTTTGTTCTCTAGACTTCAAGGATGCGTACACCTATGTCCTCATCCATCCAACACACAGAAGGTTCCTTCGGTTCCTTTATCGAGGAAAGCACTACCAATACAAAGTGCTTCCTTTCGGTCTGGCCTCTGCACCAAGAGTGTTCACAAAATGCATGGCAGTAGTATCTGCATTTCTTCGCACTCTAGGGAAATTCATATTCCCATATCTGGATGACTGGCTCATCCGAGCTCCATCCCAGTCAGGGGCCCAGACTTCCCTAGCCTGCACAAGGCGTGTTCTTCAGTATCTGGGACTTGTAATAAACATCCCAAAATCCCATCTCACCCCTACTCAGTCTCTAGAGTTCATAGGGACCTTGCTGGATACCACAACTGCAAGGCCCTATCTTCCCCAGGCCCGTTGCCTACACTTGGTGCAGTTAGCCTCACAAATTCAGTTAAAATCCCATTTAACTGCTCGAGAGATGTTACAACTGTTAGGCCACATGGCATCCACTGTGCATGTGGTTCCTTACGCTCGCCTTCATATGAGGGCAGCTCAATGGACTCTGTCCACTCAATGGACCAGGCATCAGAGTGCCTTTCAGACAAAATAGCAACCTCCAGTCGCCTCTTTTGCTCTCTCCCGTGATGGAAGTCCACTCAAAATCTGTTGCTGGGGTCCCCCTTTCAACAGGTGTTACCCCAACCAACCCTTACAACAGATGCCTCTCTGAGAGGTTGGGGAGCTCATCTACAAGATCACTCCACTCAAGGCATCTGGTCTCCACAGGAGACATCTCTACATATCAACCTCTTAGAGCTCAGAGCAATTTTTCTAGCTCTGAGTCTTCCACACACTGCTCAGCTACAAGACAGTCCTCATCCACACGGACAACCAAGTAGCCATGTTCTACGTGAACAAGCAGGGCGGGACTGGCTCTCTGTCGCTTTGCAACGAAGGCAGTGTATCTTCCAGGGGTTCAAAACTCTTGGGCAGACAGACTCAGTCGAGTTCTGCTTCCACAAGAATGGTCCCTCCATGGGGACCAGATAGCCAGGATCTTCCGAATTTGGGGAACCCCGGACATAGACGTGTTTGCAAGTCTGTGGAATGCCAAACTTCCCCGGTTCTGTTCCAGGATTCCGTGTCAGGGAGTTCAGGCCAGGGATGCCTTCCTCCATTGGGGGCAAGACTTCCTCTATGCCTTTCCACCCATTCCTCTAATTCCTAAGACACTGTTCAAACTTCAGAGAGACAAGGGATCTATGATCCTCATAGCATCACATTGGCCACACTAAGTGTGGTACCCTTTACTTCTGCATCTCTCTCAAGCTCCCTCCCTGGACTTGGGATCTGCTCCAGACCTCCTGTCCCAGGAGCAGGGAACGTTGTGGCACCCAAATCCCCAGTCTCTTCACCTCAGAGCCTGGTTGCTGAAGGCCTAGACCTTCAAGATTTGCATCTTTCTCAGCAAGTGAAGGATATCCTTCATGCTTCCAGAAAGCCTTCCACTAGATGTTCCTATGCTTTTAAATGGAAAAGGTTTACCATTTGGTGTGCAGAGAAGGGTCTTAACCCTCTTGCAATACCTCTGAATTCTTTACTAGAGTATTTTCTGCATTTATCCCATGCAGGCCTTAAAACGAAGTCAGTAAGAGTCCATTTGAGTGCTATTGCAGCATCCCTTAAACCTCTCAATAGACAGCCTATTTCCTCTCATTCTCTTATAGCAAGATTCATGAGAGGCCTTCTTTTAACTAAACCTCCCATTAGACCACCTCCAGTGGTATGGGACTTGAATCTGGTTCTTGGCCAGCTTATGCAGCCACCCTTTGAACCTTTAGCCACTACCGCCTTGAAATTCCTTTCCTGGAAGGTTATTTTTCTCATTGCAGTCACTTCAGCTTGCCGCATCAGTGAGTTTCAAGAAGCCTTGGTGGCTAATCCTCCTTATACAAGGTTCCATCATGACAAGGTAGTCCTCAGGACCAATCCACACTTTATGCCTAAAGTGGTCTCACCTTTTCATCTGAACCAGGAGGTATATTTACCTGTCTTTTTTCCAGGACCTCATGCATCAAGTGCAGAGAGGAATCTCCATACCCTGGATTGTAAGAGAGCGCTTGCTTTTTACTTACAAAGGACACAGCAACATAGAAAGTCCTCTCAACTCTTTGTTGCTTTCGATCCCTCTCATTTAGGACTTTCAGTCTCTAAGAGAACTCTGTCCAATTGGATTGCTCAGTGTATTTCTTTTGCCTACCAGAGTAAGAACCTTTCTCTGGAGGGCCATGTCACAGCTCATAATGTGAGGGTCATGGCAGCTTCTATGGCTCATCTAAATTCTGTGTCCATCGACCAAATCTGTCGAGCGGCCACCTGGGCCTCGGTTCATACCTTTACAGCCCATTATTGCTTGGACAAGGACTCCTGCCGAGATGCCTTGTTTGGTCAGGCTGTTCTCAAACACCTGCTCCATACCTAATCAACTCCTACCCCCCATCCCTGGTTGGATGCCCGAGATCCATAGGGGGAGGTAGAGCCCTTCTCAGGGACTCACAACCTTGGGGATCTCCCTGGCATCTCTAGCTGGGGAGTCCCTATATGTGAAGACTCATTCCTGCTTGTTCCTGGAGATAGCACAGTTACTTACCTATAACAGGTGATCTCTGGGAACAGCAGGAATAAGTCTTCACAACCCACCCACATCCCCTAGGAGTTGTATCTCTCTATCTTTCCTTTCCTTTCTCTCTCAGCTTAAAACTTGAACTGGAGAGAGGTGGTTAGGAAAGGCAGGAAGGCAGCGTGCAGGTGCTGTGGGATGCTCACAAAAGCTTTCCTTTTGGACGCTGGGGAGCGTTCCCGTGTAGGCTCTGTCGGTACCGACGATACCCATATGTGAAGACTTATTCCTGCTGTTCCCAGAGATCACCTGTTACAGGTAAGTAACTGTGCTGTCCCAGGTTTCTTAACTGGGAGAAGGGGGTGTTCCAAGGTGACTGGCACTCCTTGAGAAGTCCGTATTTCAACAGTTTCATTGGATGGCAGTGGATACCTTCAATGGCTGGTCGGGGAAGAGGATACTGCTTCACATGCACTGGTTCTGCTCCTGGCTTGAGGGTGACAATGATAGGGGCTATGTTCTTCTCTAGGCCAGGTGGATTATCTTCTGCCCATACTCCAGGTGTGGCTATAAGGCTGGTGGGTATACAGGAACTAGCTGGCTTGATTGGAGATGCACTATAGAACCGTTGCTCTTCTTCTCAGGGAACAGTTAGCACCATCAATCCAGCAGGCTTTGGGTTCACAGTCATTTTCATTTCTCCCCCTTCAGCAAAGGATATCTGTGCCTGGAGCTTAGCAAGCATGTCTCGGCCCAGAAGTGGAATAGGGCATTCAGGCATATACAAGCACTGGTGTGTTATTTTCTGTCCCCCTAGTTCACACATGCAGTTCTGCAGGACAGGCTTTGTGGCCTTAGCCCCAGTAGCTCTGACAATGGTGATGCATTGAGAAAACAAAGGGGCTACTGGCTTTAGTATTCTGTTCCTGTATCCCCCATGAAGTCCATATATTGGTCTTCTATTTTCAGACTGACCATAGGCTCCTGGGGACCCAGGGAAACTTGGAGTCTGGTCTGGTCTAGTCTTCATCCATGCTCTAGCCCTCTTTGGCTGCCCCTCACTCTATAGCTGCTTCCTTCTCTTGCTGGAACACTGTGCTCGGTTTATTCTTTCTAAAATCAAGTACTCCCTCCTGGGGGTGGAGTCAAGATACGGGCATTCACTTCTCTAATGTCCTTCTTCTCTGCAATGGGCGCACTGATTCGCACCCAGTGGGGGCTGATCATTTTCATGACCCCTTTCACTTCCTCTGCTCCTTTGATTAGGAAAACCTCCTCCACATCATTCAACTAAAGTATCAGCAAGAAGATCTGTTTTCTTCCTTATCTTACATTCACTTTCTCTGTCACATTTATTTCCACAATTCACAAACTTTCTGAACAACTTCCATTAACTGTGCTGTATTTATACTTGCAAATCCATCCAGTTTCTGCAATTTCTGTTATCTCTCTGGGACTGACTGACAAAAATGCAAATTCTCCGAGGCTGCTGGATTGCATGGGGTATATAGTGAGGGCTGCCTGCGCTATTTGGATCCCACTTGGGGCCATCAATGCTGATGGGTCTGCATAGTACTGTTCATTAGTTCAATCAAATCCTATGGTTTCTCATTGTAGGAGGCATAATGCAGCTTTCAGTTCAGTAAATCAGTGGCAGAAACAAAGCTGGTCAGCTGGCTAGTGCAAAGCTGGCCCTGGACCTAGTGCAATGGGATAACGTGACCCTCCCTTTTACTGGTAGTTGTACTTCTGAAGGCATACGGCAATCGGGACGGTCTCGGTTCCACTTCATGTTCTCGGGCGCTGGCTGTGAGTGACCCTGAACTGGCAAATGAATCCCAGCTTGTAGTGTCATCGGTGGACTGTGGCCTACTCTGAGTACTTTAAACTGTGTTGGGGTGTTCAGTCAAGAGGGGGTGTATGTCCTGCTGCGGAGGTGGCTGGTGACATTTGCAGGGAGGTATCCCCCCCTTCCCCAGGCTCTGCCCGGGGTGGTGGCAGAGCTGAGGGAACTGGCCTATAAAGATAATAAACGGGCAGGTTTTTGTGTGTTTTTTTCCTCCAGACTTCTGGGCCCCCCTCCCTTGTGTTGGCTACTAATCTCCTACACTGTTTCTCATAGCAACGCTCTATCGAGGAGGGCTTGGTTTCTCTCTCTCTCTCTCTCTCTCTCAAACATTTAACCAGGAATCCTATGTAGGGGAACTGATCAGGGAACATTCTCTGTACAATCTGATGAACACGGGAAACTACGGGACCATGAAGTAACTGGCCACCCCCTTCCACAGAGCATTTCTAATAGGGACAGAGACATTTTAAGTCTGTAGTCTTCAGCAAAGTCCTTGCTAAAATTCCTAGTCATACATTTCAACACAATCTGCATGGACTCTGACCCCCCCCCCCCCCCCAACCCCACCAGTCAGGCTGCATTTTCCTGTGGACTAAGCATAATGGATGTGTGCTCATTCTAAATAAGTACAATTTAGATAAAGTCCTTAAAATATAAAACTATTATTTTGCAACATGTTATAACAATCCCAACAGAAAGAACTATAGCTCCTAACATGACGGGCACATATCTGTTTACGTATGCTGGAATAAAATTACTTGGCATGAAAACTAACTGCCAGCTGTAATCAGCATGTCTCTGCAAAAGAAATTACTTTAAATCTTACAGTTTTAGGAAGCAGATATTCAAAAGACATTCCGAATACTTTTTCCATAAAGTGGGTGGATATCTAGAATACATATACACCTTTTTTTCTTCCTATTTTATTTTTATTAACAATAAGTATGTCTTCTATGAGGTGCTTGCCGCAGTATATCAGGAACTAGAATTCAAGCATGATGAACTCCTTATTCACTCAGGATTTAAATCACTTTCAAGTCGTGATCTGGTACTACTGGCTCGGGATGCTTCATAGTCCTGTCAGGGTTCTTTAACCTCTACTTCGTAGGACAAAAGGAAAACAAAAGCAGTTTCCTGAATTTTTCTATCATTGCCTATTTAAACCATTACAGTGCTTACTGAAGATTTGAACATAAATAACACAAAACAAAGCTAAGCCCACAAATGCATTATACCTATAGCCCTACAAAAATTCTTCTCACTTGGTCCGTACAAGTACAGGAACTCGAAAGGGGTTAATAAGAACTTAACCCTTTCCAGGCTAAGCCCAAAACTGTCGGGATCCACAATCCTGACTAAACATTCTTATTAAATGATATATAATACATGACCATAGCAGAAGGAACATCACTATTAAAACATATTGAATAAAACAGGTACAATTTTCCTGAAATAAGCACAAATTAACCCAGCTACAGAGTGTTTAAGCCTTCACAGGGTTAAAAAGACACTGCACATTCCTTTCTTCAGACACACCCCTTCTCTCTCCGCTAGCCAGCTTCATGCTGTGCGAAAGGAAAAAAAAACTGGAATGCATGAGACAGCTTCTTTACTGAAAAAGTAACAACTGAGTTTGTTTCCTTCTGTCTTCTTTTCTGCTTAATACTATTTCTTAATTGGTAAACTGTTCCACAAATTACCCAACAGAATAATCTCACATTTATACCAGAAGGGAAACTCGCGGTTTCAACAGATAACAAAAATCAGATACACAGTAAGGACAGACAAACACCAAACGCTTCCTCCTTTTTGCGACCTGGGCGCAAGTTGCCTGGCCAGGAACTGCGCTACTCAGGAGTCCGCTCTCGCTTAGCCTGTATTTCAAGACATCTCAATCACACAAGCAATCATATTTTAACAAGAAATCATTTTTCAAGTGCCCAGGTTTTTCTGACTAACTGACTATTTCAAACAAGAAGGATCGATTGGCTTCGGCTTCCGCTTCCACTTATGCGGAACGTACTAGGACCGCCCTTATGAGAGGTGATCGGGCTCTCTTGTCTCACGCATACTCGTGCGAGATTTTCCCAGTTAGTCTATACCAAATCAGTCTTGCGCATACTCATGCAAGACTTTTTCCCCAGGCTGCACTGACTTTTTTGGTTTGTTTATTGAAAGGCGGCAAATAAACAAAAGCCTCAAACGCTATATGCATAGTACAATAACAGAAGGTAACTGGCTAAGAGTGCAAACATCAATTAATAATCCAACAAAATGCCCCCCCCCCCCCGGCTCAGCACCTATCAGCAAAGAGCATTCCCAGAACCCTCTTCCTACCCCCCCCCCCCCCAATGAACCTCCACGCCCATTACAGATGAAGGAAGCGGACCAGTCAACCAGTGCACAGGAAGCTAAAGGGGAACTCGAAGACCCCATCTCACAAGACAGCACGGTACCAGCCCCCGCACGGGATACACAGCGCCCTCAAGTCATCATGAACCATAGTGTAGGACAAAGGCTTCCCACACCTGCTCAAAGCGGGACAATTGCAACTTACTGGCTGCCACCCCGCGTTCCACTGTATATGTATCCCACATCCGCTACAACCAGGCAGTAAAGGAAGGCGGCAGGACCTGCTTCCACGTGGTTGCCACAGATAGCCGCGCCGCATTCAGACCATGCCGAATCAAGGCCAGCTGGGGATTGTGTGCCCCCGGCACATTAACACCAAAAAGGAAAATGCCCGGATCCCAGGGAATGGTCAGCCCAACTAACTGCTTTAAGCGGTATTGAATCCCTCTCTAAAAGGTGCGGACGCGAGGACAGGACCACCAGACATGCGCCAAAGTACCTTTCTGTCCACATCTCCACCAGCACAGATCCGAGCCCCCGGGGTACACGCGAGCGATCCGCTCAGGTGTCATATACCATCTGTATAAAAGCTTATAGTTAGTTTCACGGACATTAATAGCCACTGAACTCTTCCATAACCTGCCCTCTACCTGCTCCCATTGCTGCTCAGTAAAGTGGAGACTCAAGTCAGAATTCCATTGTTTGCGATACTTGCTTAATCTCGGCTGCTGCGCCTGCAAATGGACATATAAGGTTAGCCATAAGACCTTTTGTGGTTGTACACACCGCACAGTATCGCTCTATAGGCTGCACTGACTTTTAAACAAGAAAATATCTACTCACCGGATCCAGTTCCTAATACCAAACCAGTTCTTGGGTTGGACCCTGGACTCCCCTCGTGTTCTGAGGTGTTAGCCAGCTGGACCCAGTGGCCTGCCGAGGCAAGGCGGAACCCTCTCCGATACAAAGGGATCGGCGGCGCCTGAGACGTTCCCCTGCGGTCGGACAGACATGGTTCCAACTGGACCAAACCTTTGAGGCGAGAAGTTGTGGTATATTCACTTGCATACCATCCCCCGCTCGCACATTCCCAGCCAACGCACCAAGAATATGTAGCAGCTGATAAGCATGCAATAAATAAAACCAGGATTCTGTTCAAAGATCCAAGCCAGTTTATTGTGCACAGGCCCAGTCAGTCAAAGCTTCAAAAGGAACTGAGTAAAGCTTTTACAGAGACATACTCATTTATACCCTTTTCTTCTGTTTGATACATGAGAACTTTCTATTGGTTCCAGCTTGATACATGCAAACTTCCTAATGGCTCCAACGCCCCCTGCACCTGTCCAATTAGAGATCCCTCTGGGGCCTAGCAACCAGCCCCCTCCTTTAGGACTGTTCTAACAATGGTGCAGTTTCTAGGTTTGATACTTCTCTACTGCAAGGTTATCCCTAGCTCCAGGAATGCATGTATTGAAACATTTCTTTCTTTTGCACACAAGAGAATAATGAAAGACTTATGAATTCATGTAAAACTTCTTATTAAGCAGTTTAAAACAGTTTTCTCATTTTTCACAGATTTTTGGTTCTTTTCTAGCTATAATGGGGGTTGGGATCCAGGTCCAACTTACAGGCCTTTCATATTTGCAGACTACTCTAGGCCATAGCCTGCCACAACTCACCTGCAACAGGTGATCTCCAGGAACAGCAGGAATCAGTCTTCACGTATGGATGATAGCACCGATGGACCCTTGTATTACTAATTAAAAATTTATTTGGATCAGCAAGGAATATTGAACTTTTGAGCCATCCTGTATGTGAGAAATCATGCTGAGCCATCCTAGGAGCAATCATGCTGAGCCAGCTGTTTACTAGCTCACTAGCCAGGAGACAGAAGCTGTGGGGAGTGACTGACCAGAATTGTATTAACTCAGAGAAAAAACAGAGGCTGGGAGCAAACAAAGGCTGGAGAATATCTGTAGAGAATGGTCACATTACTGTTGAAAAAAGGTGTATGGGCTGGAGAATATCTGTAGGGAAAAAGCTCATGTGAGTCATGTCCAATTGTGACACACTTGTTACAGCCTATATAAAGAGAGAAAAAATCCAGAACAGAGAGAGAGTAGATATCCGCTTGACCAGGCGCATGCCAACGCGTGAAGAATCACAGACTTTTCTCCAGCTTTTGCTGTGCTCTCCCAGCTGATGGTAAAAGGCTGTGATGATGTCAGAAAGTTCTGGTGATGAATTGATTGTTCTATGTGTTGTCCTTGTAACATTGTTATATTGTCTAGCTAATTGTCATATTAAATAGTTTATTAAATACTATGCATGTGTGGTTCAATGATCTTGAATTTAATAGAATCCTAGGCAATACAAATGGCGACAAGGATGGGATTCAATTCAAGATCAGTTTGGTAAAGGACTGCAGCCGGATTCTGCAGCCGAGGAAAAGAGCTCTAAACTGTTTAGGAAAATATGTAATCTTGGAATGCAAAGATGTTTAGTTCAAGTGCTTTAAACAAAATGACTCTGTCCTGTAGAGCTAGTATTAACTGTTGGGGAAAATCCTTATAAGATTATGAAGAAGCGAAGACTATTACTTTTTTAAGGTCCCTGGTTTTCCAAGCTGTTAAGGCATGTTGCTTTTCAGAGCTACCCAGGAGGGGAAGGGTCTAGTTCAGTATGCAGGGTGAAATTTCTCAAGAAAAACTCCTCATTCTGATCAGATAGGCTGTTATACTTAAAGGCTAATGGATGCCTAGGCATAAAGCACTTGTAAGCTTTGATTTGTCTTATGTTTAAATCTGAACTTCTGCAATGTATGTTTTAGTCTACAGTAAATACTGTTTTTCTTTCATTGCTGGCAGCTCAAGTAGGTTTCATGGCCCCTGGAGCTGAACTGAGTAGAGCTCTTTACTAAAGCTGAACAAACAAAAGATAGAAAATTAAGGAAACTGCTTCTGTTTTCCTTTGACCTTCAAAGTAGGGGTTGAGAGCCCTGTCAGGACAATGGGGCATCCTGAGCCAGTAGTTACAAGATTGCAACTTGAAAATGATTAAATCTTGAATTAATAAGAAAGTAATCCTGCTTGAGTTTTATCTCTGGTATATGTTATGTGTCTATTCTTTGTCTTTGACTGCGTATGCTATCAAGCAAACTTAAAAGTTAAAAGGGGATTTTATATATTGTGGAAAGCATCTCATAGAGGGCATAATTATTGTTCATATATTACAGAAACACAAACAGCTGTAATTATCGGTTTATCTAGGAATCCATCGGGCATGGTCGGGATGCTGGCCAGGCATCTGAGGGTGCTCAGGAGATGCCCTCCCCCCCCCCCCCCATGGTTTTGGAGGCTCAAAACTCTACAGTTACAATTGATGAAGTGTTCTCTTTAATGGGTCTACATTTGCATTTGCTAGGTGAAGAATTCCTCCCATTCTCCTTAATTTGTCTACTATCTCTTTGTAGCTATGTAGGCGGTTTCTCACCAAACTGCAAGGCTGAAGTTGAATTAATCCCTGACTCACTGCTGAATCAGTAGTCAATTTTAATTCATTTATGTTTTCAGATCAGTTTGATACCAGTCTCAAGTATTATGTATAAGGTTTTAATTTGATTGTGACAAAGTACTAGCATTTTGGTTATTTGAATTACAGATATCCACCAACCTTTTCATGAAAAAGTATTGCCTTATGATGATTTTGAATTCACCTCCTTGCAGTTTCATGTCATTTGAATGCCTGTTCCCTGAACTGTAAGATTTAAGTTAATTACTTTGCATTGTTAAGCTCAGTGCTGATGACTGATGAACAGGACAGTAACACTATAGGTGCTAACTACACTGATCTTTCCAGTTTTATTTGTTACAATATTGGATTTTAGGAAAAATTCACCTGTTTTTCTGTATTTGAATTTTATGTGTTGGGTCCAGAGAAAAAGTATACTTTTGTTTTGAAAGGTTTTTTTAATTTCAGTTTCAGGAGTACAGTATATTGTAACACTGTGAGATATGAATTTTCTTTAGTTTATACACTTACACTTATGTTACCAAATATACTTGTTGTAGCAGTACATTATGTAGAGGTCCAGTACACACAGCAATTACAAGATGAGTAGATATTAATGTTTCTTTTGAACTTGCATTGCCCTTACGTTTGCTGGAATTTTGGACAGAGGCTGATCTGAAATTGCTTTGTTCCCAAGCATATAGAGTACATTTAGTGGAAAGATGGAACTGAGTTCCCAGAAAAAATGAGGATATTTGTAAAGTTTATTTACAAATAAAACAATAACATTAACTTGAGCTGATTGGACAAAACAAAATCTTGCTTGTCAGCAACGATCCAGGAGACGTTTGGGAAAAAGAATCGGAGAGAGAGGCAGAAGGTGAGGCCACAGCCTAGGAAAAGGCAATAAACATGCTGCTTCGAGTGTGATGATCTGGGCCACCAGAATTCTGACTGCTCTAAGATTCCTCAAGGACCCACAAGGCCTGAAGAACATGAACCTTGTATATTTATGCCTCAGCAGAGACATGAATAGGCAGGGGAGAGTAGGCCAAGAAGAACCCGAGAAAGTATCGCCATGAGGCCCAACCACAAATGCAAATGCCTTGTACCTTCTTAGGCCTCTCACCTCAAAAGGATCTCTTTTGACACCATAATTGAGTAGCTTATACAAATATTTGTGGACACTGCAGTTACAGGATCAGTCTTCAAATATTTTGAGTTTCCTACAGCACTCTCACTGGGAATAGTGTATACAATAGACTCTAGTCATACTTGAGAGATATGTGGCTGTCATGTTAGAAGCCACTATTTCCTATTGGGAGTGAAGTTATAAAATGTTGCAAAATAATAGTTTTATATCGTAAGTACTTTACCTATATTGTTTAGACAGTTGATATTTAGAAAGAGCACATGTCCACTTAGTACTGGACCAATTAAGTTAGTGGGAAAGGGACACTGTTTACTCATACTGTTATGCTTATTGAGAAGAATCTAAATCTATATTTTCTACCCACTATTTGTTTACAACAATACTAAGTTATTAACAATTGTTTAATGTTCTTAGCAGCCTTGCCAAATAAGGATACATTAGTATGGTATAAAAACATGAAAAGGACCTATGTATGTAGTTGGAATGATGCAAGTGATGAAAAAGTGTTGTGAGGGATGAAGTGGGATATTAAGAGGAAGGATTCTGATGGACATTAAATTGATGAAGGTAATTTAAAGTGATGTATCTGCCTAATGAATATGTAAAAAAAAAAAAAGATGAGCACTTTATTCAACTATGCCATCTCGAGAATCTTCAATTTAGGAAGTCATCTAAGCCCCAACACATACTCAACAATTGGAAATAGACACTTGGAGACAGGCTAGGTGCACCTTGCACACTGATGAGCTTTGGAAAACCCACACTGGCTATGTGGTACTTCCAGATGCTTTTTTGCCTCTGTATGTCCTGGCCAGGCAAAGGGGGATGATTTGATGACAAAGTCTCACAAAATTGGTATAATTCTAAAACTTGCCAAAATTGCAGAACACGTGTGTGCAACTTGTATGATCTGTAAACATGTAAAGATCAGTCAAGGGCATAATGGAATATTTCCTACCAGCAAATGAATCCCCAGTGCTAGAGAGACAAGGAGTTAATCAAACTGCGAGACAAGGTTGACACCATATGAGATAGTTACTGGTAGACCATTGAAAGTTTATAAAGCAATATTTATAGGATATGATCTTAGTAAATATGGATGAAATTAAGTTTGTCTCATTCTGAAATTTAATCTAGAATATTTAGTCTTTTCATTTAATATTGGTGCTGCTCTTCTGAATGAGGCCGGGAGCCATGTCACCAATTGCAATCCAGAGATTCCAGCAGAGGGATAGACCTGGCAGTGAATTTAACGCAGCCGGGCACAGCCGAGGCAGCGGTAGGCCAAGGGTTAACCTTGGCAGGAGGGCGAGGGGGCCGGGCGGGCTGCAGCGAACTATAATAGGGTGAACAAGCTGCGGCCTGCTCTCTTTCCCCCAATGTCGGATAGGCAGCGAGACAAGCATCGAGACAGGCAAGCGCATCTACAGGCTGCCAGACAAGAAAGCAGACAGCGCCCGATTATCCAGGCCGCTGGACGAGCGCGGCACTCACCTTGCCATCTCTACAATATGCGTATTAAAAAAAAATGAATAAAAAACCCAAAAGGGAGAAGCGGCATGAGGGAGGCCCTCAGGGCAGCGTTCAGAGTCCCGAGTGAGGGGAAGTGCCGGCTGGAAGCGGCTTGAGGAATGGGGATGACCAGCTGAAGCAGGAGAGAGAGGGAGCCACTATAGTGGGGTGAGATGGCGGCGCCGGCTGCAGCAGAGGGCCGGGAAGCCGGATGCGGGGGTTTACCTCTCTCCATTGGGTATTGTGGTGCCGGCTGCATCGGAGGCCTAATCAACAATCTGTGGCTGTGTCTAAGTTGCTGATGTATGGGTTGGGGGTAAAAGAGCCCAGCGGGGTGCGGCGGGTCTGAGCACATGGTGCTGGTAAACGGTGTTCTGGGGCGGATCAGATGGAACTTGGAGCACATGGTGCCGGTAGGCGGCAGGCCGATTACAGCATTTATATATATTTTTTAAAAAAAAGGGAAAAAGAAGGCAAAAGAGGGAGGACTGCATTCTTTCTGTAAGGTTTAGATTGGTCTAAGACGCCATCTGGTGGAGATAATTGGCAGTGCAATGCTGTTACAATGTGCTAGTATTTTATGGTTTATGGCTTAATAAAAAAAAGAAAAAAGAGATATAAGAAGGGGATATTTGGGGCATCCGGATATGTGTATTGTACAACATGGTTTTGTAAAAAAAAAATTTTATTGTGTTTTATTATACAAGATGTTTTATTGGGCAAACTAAAGTATAATCATAGTAAGAAAAAAAAATAATTAATTTTATTTATTTATTTATTTACAAGCTCTTCTATACCGTGCTTTTCAGTATCAGTGTGGTTTACAAATAACAAAATTTTTTTGCAACCAACCAAACAGTCGTATGCTTACATTATAACAGGATAAATAACTTGGAGTTGTAACTAGGATAACTATATAGACATGTGCAACACCAGCAGTGGTTTGGAACTATTTACAGTTCACAATGCATTTAATACATTCTGTTGTTAATTACTTAATAATGATGATGATTAGAAGTCAGACACAGGTCGGGGGGAAGGAGCAGCATGAAAGTGGCACATGGGATTGATTGTGGTGGGGAGCTGAGTGCTAACATGTATCATTCTTGTCTCATTCCCACCGCTTCTTCGTAGTATAATTGCTCTGTGCTAGATATGCCACAAAAGATCAGCCAAAATGCTACATGGCCTGCAGAGGCCAGCAGAATACAGACAGCGGCCGCAGAAGAGCGAACACAGAGAGCACAGCGGGCAGGGCAACACGCGGGACTGCAGCAAAGGGGACTGCAGTAGCAAAAAAGAAATCAAATAGCGGGGACGCCTCTCGCGGGCGGGAGGCGACCAAAAAATCCACGCATCGCAGAAATCAGGCGCTACTGCAACAGCAACTGCAGCCATCCACACTTTCCTCGTCCAGCCAGGAATTGGACGAACTGCTGCGGGTCATTCGTGAACAGGTGAATCAACACAGCCTGAGCGCATTCAGGCAATGGCTTGAAGCTCCCACCACAAGTTCAGAAGAACCACGAACAGCAAGTATGAGCATAGCTAGTAGTAAGTCAAGGGGTGTAGCAGGGGCACTTGAATTGTCATCTTCATCATCTGATGAATCCACTTCTGACACAGATGGGGAGCTGGCTTTAGCAAATGTTATACAGATTGCCTTAAAATTTAAAAAAAAAAAAAAAAGGCAAAGAAAAACCTGTCAAGAGTATGGACAGCGCGCAGCGTGCTACCCACCCAGAGAGAAGAAAACCAAGAGGCCGGTGCAGCTGGACCAGTACCAGTGGATAAAGTAACGTTATCTACGATGGGGGGAGATCCACGTTGTGGCGTGAGCTCATTAGCCAGTGCAGCGCCTAGGAAGTTGAAGAAGCGCATTTGGTGAAGGGAATATATCGACATATTCTCGCTGCTGCTTAGGGACCAGGAAGGTAAAGCCAAAGAGAGTAAGGATAGAGAAAAAAACAGCGAAAAGGACAGGAAGCCGAGGATTCTAAAATCCATTAATAACTGGGTATCGGCTTTCCATATATTCATGAGCGTAGTCATCGAGCAAGAGCCCGAATCAAGTCCATACCTAATCAGGTACCTGGACACCATTACCCGGGCGCATAAGCAATTCGTAGGATGGGCCTGGCTAAACTATGATGTCAAGTTCAGAAAAAGCATGGCAGAGGACCCAACCATGACATGACAGCACAGAATATTAGATCTGTGGCTGGATGAAAAGGCTCCCAACAGGCCATGGAGTCAAGAAGGGCTGCCGCAGCCCTTTCAGGCACCACAATGGCAGCAAACCAACCAAATGGCCGGTCGCCATCCATGCTGCCAGTACAATACAGGTAGCTGCACATGGCACCCCTGCAAATTCCTACACTCGTGTTCGAACTGCGGGGGCGGTCACCCGGCTTACACATGTCGAGCGGGAAAAGAGACAAAAACATTCAAACCAATGCAGCAGCATGCAAATGATGGCTATGGCCCCAACCCCCATCAAGCTTGAGCACATGCGCTCATGGCTGCAGGCTTACCCATTGCGAGACAAAGCTCTCAGCATTGAGAGTGGCTTCATCTATGGGTTCCCTATTCCATCATCGGTCCCGAGGGAGCACGTAACCCGCAACTCCCCCTTCAGTCAGGAAATACAACTCGGTAGTGCACAAGAAGCTGGCAAAAGAAATAGGCTTGGAAGGAGTCGCCGGGCCATTCAAGCGCCCCCCCCCCCCCCCGCACCGAATCTGGTACTGTCCCCTTTGGGAATAGTACCAAAAAAGGAGCCGGGCAAATTCTGTTTGATTCACAACTTATCGTATAAAGAAGGTAGTTCGGTCAACGACCACATTGACCCGTTGCTATGCTCGGTGAGATACGCGATGATCGATCAGGCAGTGACGATCATATGGAAGTTGGGACAGCGGGCGCAATTAGAAAAGGCAGATATAGAATCAGCCTTTCGGCTGCTTCCGGTACACCCCGCGTCGTTTCCATTATTAGGGTTCACCTTCAACGAGGAATATTTCTATGACAAATGTCTGCCCATGGGCTGCTCAATCTCATGTGCTTATTTTGAGCAGTTTATACACTGGGTGGTGGAGGACATCGCTGGCCACAGGACCACAGTGCACTACCTGAATGATTTCCTCTTCATAGGAACTGACTTTGAAGACTGCAAGAGGATCCTCAACTTCTTTGAGCAGGTTGCTCAGCGATTCGACATATCTCTAGCGAAGGAAAAGACTTGTGGGCCGGTCAGGACAATCACATTCTTGGGCATTGAGCTTGATGTGATAGCACAATTGTCTAGACTTCCTGACGAAAAATTAAGGAAGCTGAAGAGTACCATTCAGAGCATGCAGGGGCGACGAAAAGCCACATTGGAACAATTCCAGTCGTTGCTGGGCTTTGCCTGTAGGGTCATGTCGATGGGGCGAGTCTTTTGCCGACGCATGGTGCTGGCAACAAAAGGTGTCAGAAAGAAACACCATAAGATCAGAGTCAGCAAAGACATACGTGACGATCTTCACATGTGGGAGCAATTCTTGCAGTCATTTAACGGACTGGCATTCTGGCAGGAGCATCCGGTCTCGAACAAGGACTTGGAGCTATTCACAGATGCCGCAGGGGCAACTGGTTTCGGGATTTATTTCAAAGGGGCTTGGTGTTCTGAGAAATGGCCACATGAGTGGCACTCTGAGGGAGCTACGAAGGACATCACATTCCTGGAGCTCTTTCCCATTATGGTAGCCCTGTACATATGGGCCCCATAGCTCGTTAACAAGGCAATCACCTTCCACACACATAACTTGGCAGTGGTACACGCAGTGAATGGAATGCGTGCCAAAACACCGGGGGTGGTGGCATTGTTGAGAAAGATAGTGATGTTATGCCTTACACATAATGTGACTATTAAGACGGAGCATATCCCCGGTCAGCATAATAACCTTGCCGATGCTCTTTCTCGTTGCAAGATCCTGCTTTTCCGGGCACTCGCCCCCGAGGCCAACACGGTCAAGACATCCATCCCAGAGCAGGTATGGGAGTTTGGTCCACCGAGGTTTAGGAGCTCCTGCTGGGCGCACTAGCCGAGCGGATGAGTCGAAAATATCTGGTGGCGTGGGAAAGATTTCAAGTTTTCTGTAGAGATAGTGGGATTGAGGACACCGACAGTCTTACGACAGACTCGCTTCTGCAGTGGATCCTACACTGTAAAGGCAGCGGAGTTAAGAAATCTACAGTGCAGATGCACCTAGCGGCAGTCACATTTTTTGCTAGAGCAATGGGGAAGAGGAGCCCGAGAACGGACTTCGTTATCACTAAGGTAATGAAGGGCTGGGTGTCGGTGCAGGCCTGCAGGAAGGATCGGCGACATCCGATCACACACCAAATATTGAAGAAACTCATAACAGTCGCAGGACAGATATGTTTCGACATATTCGAGACCCAGCTGTTCAGATGTGCTTTTTCCAGGACGTTCTTCGGAGCGTTCAGGATAGGCGAGTTGGTGGCCTCCGCAAGTCATGAGTCAGCCAAGGGAGGCATTAAAAAGGCTGATGTTAGCATACAGGACGGGGCACTAGTGTTATACATGCGCAAGTCCAAGACGGATACCGAAGGAAAGGATGCCTGCGTAGTGTTAGTCCCGCTACCGAGTGACACATCCTGTCCAGTGAGAAATTTCATGGAATACAAACAACTTCACCCAGCAGGAGGCGAACAATGGTTAGTGCATGCAAACGGTGCCCCCCTATCACGTTTCCAATTTGCCAGAGTGCTTAAGCTAGGCCTGGAAGCAGCAGGCGTGGAGGCGCGCTTTTAAGGCACTCACTCCTTCCGGGGGTGCTTCAGCGGCGGCCAGCATAGGGATGACAAGGGAACAGATTATGAACATTGGCAGATGGCACTTGGACAGGTATAGGCTTTATGTATGCCCGGTTTGATGCCAGCGTATTATCTGTACTTGTTGTGGGGGCCTGTTTTGGTTTTGGTGTATGGTGTGTTTGGGTGGCAGTAAGCAAAAGTGAAGGAGTTAGAGATTGTAATGGTTAAAATAGGGAAGTGTTATAATGTAATAATATAAAATGGAATTTGAGATTTAAAAAAACAAAAAACCAACATATAATAACCCGCGATTAATAGTATGACCCTGGCATGATGTATGGATAACCTGCAATGATAAACTGATAACAATTTAATCTTTTGTCAAAAGATAAAATAGGTGCATGTACCCCCACGAGACCTCGGGAAGCGTGGATATGCGGCCATTCCTTTGTTCACTGGGTGCAAAGGAGGACAAAGATCAGACCACAAGGGCTCAATCTGGGTTTGCCAAGCGAGAGAGTGTCGGTCTGGTGGATGGGACGGCGGGGCATGGTGTGGGACCAGCTGTTGCCATTCCTCCTGCAAAATAAGAGAGCAGGGGAAAAGCCATGGACAATAGTGGTGCATCTGGGAGGCAACGACCTGGCCTGTACGCGCAGTGTGGAACTCACAAAAAAAATGCGAAAAGACATGCTGACACTGGTGGAGGTATTTCCGGGAGCATGGCTAGTATGGTCTCACATCATACCGCGGCGAGTGTGGAAGGGCGAATGGTCACACCGGGCGGTCGAAAGGACGAGGCAGAAAGTGAACAGGTGGATGGCCCATTTCATGGAAGGAATGGGGGGGTACAGCATCATACACGACCTGATAGATGAACACTGCCCTGGTCTGTATCACGCCGATGGGATACATCTATCCAAAATAGGGATGGATGGGTTCCTGTGTGACATACAGGACGTGGTGAAACGACTATGGCAAAAGGAGTTGTTGGCCACAGTTGCGGAGCTGGGTGGTGCCCCACACAACAAGCGAGGAGTTGTTGCCATGAGGGGTTGGCAGGCTAGGGCCTCATAGGAGAGAGCACACAGCCCAGGCATGGGGGGGAGAGTGGTCATATAAGAGTTGACCTTCCCCCAATGGTACACAGAGTTTAAACAGGAACAGTGTGTAGATGGCCTCCTTAAGCTTTCACAGCGGGGGGAGGGAGGGACGAATATGGAATAGTATTGACACTAATGGAGCCCTTCTGATGGGCCGTGGGCAAAGGCAGATTGGGACACTGCTGCGAATAGGTAGGGAGTATTAAGGCCTGTTTTTCTTGAATGGCAGGTGACCCTTTAACTATTAGAGGGTACTCAGGACTGCGGGCAGTGGGGAAAAGGTTTTGATGGCATTTTCCAACCATCCCTGCCAGGTGTCATTGGATAGGGAGGGATGTGCCTCTGAGGGGGGGCGGGGTAATCCAAAAGGATAGCTCAAGAAGGAAATGGAATGTACTGGTTGTTATATGTGCAATAAAAAACTGTACTTTTAATGTTGTATGAATATGCTGATTATGCTGTGGCCAACAGTTTTACTGTTATTTCCAATATTGTAAAATAAACAAATGTTTTGGTGAAAATAAGAGTCCCTGGATATGTATGGGGAGGGGAGAGGGGCAGAGGGAGGTGGGGGTATGAGTAGCTACCCGAGGCCGTCATGCAGCTTGCCCGGCTGTGGCCAGAATCCAGATGGAACAGACCATCCCAAGAACTCCGGACTACACACTGCAGAAATGTGTGAAGGAGTCCCTACCTGGATCAGTGCGTCACCTTGAAAAAAGGGCCAAGATATCTGCCTTTGAGAATGAGAGGTTCAACTTTTGAGAGAAACCAAACTTAAACTTCAGAGAAAGGTGAAGCACACTACGAAATCCTGAAGAACTGCTGAGAAGCAGGACCAAATTATCTGGAAATAGGAAGAGGACTATTTACTGATTGGGGGCTTTTGTGAATGATTTTTTGTCTAATGTATTGTTATCCTTTAATTGTTTCCTTGGAAAATAGCTGTAATCCTAGTATCTCAGATTTTTTTCTGCTGAACATCATGTGCCCAATTGCTTGTTATTTCCAAATAAACTACAAAGGCAATTCAGCCAGTGTTTACTACAATACCCTTGCTGATCCAGATAGTTAATTAGTAATACATTCCACCCATGGATCAGCAAGGAATATTGAACTTTTGAGCCATCCTGTATGTGAAAAATCATGCTGAGCCAGACTTTTGAGCCATCCTATGAGGAATCATGCTGAGCCATCCTGTGAGGAATCATGCTGAGCCAACTGTTTACTAGCTCACTAGCCAAGAGACAGAAGCTGTGGGGAGTGACTGACCAGAAGATGATGTTACTTACCTGTAATGGGATTTCTCCATGGACAACAGGATAAGTCAGCCACACCTGGTGACATCCTCCGGGTGGCGCCACAGGTATGGAAGTGCTCTCCAGAGCTCAGAAAGAGCTTTCTGAGCATGTACAGGTAGACCCCACCTCACTGGCCCGCCCCCAGCCTGGCCAGTCCTTTCCCAGCTCTGACCTCTAGGCTGGGGCGTGTGCCGGTGCAGGCCGATATTCTCCAGGGGAGGCGGGTGGGATTGTGTGGTTGACTTATCCTTGTTGTCCACGGAGAAATCCCGTTAACAGGTAAGTAACATCAGCTTCTCCATAGACAAGCAGGATTGCATCAGCCACATCTGGGGCCTCCCTAGCTGCGTGGAGCACGTGCTGAGGTGGAGAAGGAGGCCTGAAGAGGCAGGCATGTTAGAATCCACTAGGAGACACGGGCCACTGGAATGATTCTCCACGCTGCCTGCCTGAGCTCCGATCAGCGGCAAGAAAGGGAGCTGAGGGCTGCAACCCTTCCCACTCCTAGACCGGCGGCCAATCAGAGCCCAGCACCACCAGACTCGCACCACTTTAAGGAGCGCCTCCCGGCGCCATCGGACCTTCTCCACGCTGCCCTGCCTGAGCTCCGATCGGTGGCAAGAAAGGGAGCTGAGGGCTGCAACCCCTCCCGCTCCTAGACCGGCGGCCAATCAGAGCCCAGCACCACCAGACTCGCACCACTTTAAGGAGCACTTCCCGGTGCACCCGCACCTGGCGGGCCTGCCAGAGAGCCCTTTGGCATGGACTGAAACAAAGAAGACAAAGGACAACTGAAGCTCAGCCTATCATCCAAGTTCACCAGCAACCTCATGCTGAACGACACAGCAACTCTAATTCTGATCGGACATTAACTGTGAACCTCATGCCTGCTCTCAGGCACTGAATGTAAGTTGCTCATAAAAAGGTACGCACTCCCACTACACCATAATTACCTCTGTCTTGTTATACAAATCACAATTTATACTTGTATGCCACCACATCCTATGTTGTTTGTCTAAACCTGATTGAACTAGATCCAAGAACTCCTCATTCCATTGCTCTTGCCATAGTCACAATTGTATAATATATTACTTACTGTACAACATATACTATCATGTTCCTCCCACTACACCATAATACAACATATACTATCAAGTTCCTCCAAGTTCTTCTCACTGATCCATACTAAATTTCAACTCCCCCCATCCACTCCAGCCTAATATCCAACTCCTTCCACCCCTTCCCCCCCCCTTACCAAGACCTAGCCTCTCCTTCACCTAACTCACCCAAAAATGGAGTCACCCAAACTTCACCTATCTTCTCTGTGGGTCAGTCTCCTTACACTACACATCACCTCATTCCTCCTCTCACATGCTCTAAAAGCAAAACATAGTGCTCCAATCCCAATAATCCACTCACTCAGATACTCAAACACCCTATCCTGTCTACCTCACACTCATACCAACTTCCACTCTCGGATCTGCAAACTCAAATTACTCAGTACAAATCCCAACCTCATCCCCAACGTTCCCTCTGACAACCTCTACCCTCCCCTCAAATGTGCCCTACTCAACGTCCGCTCGGCCAGGAATAAAATCCCCCTAATTGCTGACGTTATATTTGATCATGACCTGGACATACTTTGTCTCACTGAAACCTGGTTCCAAGAATCTGACTCTGTCCTAATAAACCAAATATGTCCCAATGCATACTCAATCAATGTCTGCAACAGACTGTCCAACAGAGGCGGAGGAGTAGCTGTTAAATCAAGATCCAACCTACACTTCTCTACAGTCGAGTCTATCTCTACCCCCCAGGTATGGATTCCATCAGAGTCTCCAATCCTATCCTTTCTCTGCACTTCCTTTATAGGGCGCCCCAGTCTGACTCAACTGATCTCTCCACGATACTTGAGACAGCTTGCTCCCCCCAACTCATCTCACGTCCACTCATAATCCTAGGAGACCTAAATCTACACTCGACAACCTTGAAGCAGTCTACCACATTTTTCCAAGCAATGGATGCCCTCCACTTTAACCAAATCCTAGAATTACCCACACACTCCAAAGGCAATATCCTTGACCTAATATTTATCCCACAGCAAACATTATCCTCCAATCAGATCATACACACCATTCAGCCTATTCCTTGGTCAGATCACTCCCTTATCATCTTCTCAATCCCCTACTCCTCACATAAAAGACAGCAAACAACCCCTCTCCAAAATACCCACAAATTCAAACAATTCAATGCCGCCAACTTCCTTGAACAAATAATACCATCACTAGATCTACTGAACAGCAAACAACTGAACCAAGACTCCCACATCAATGAATGGAACGAAATCCTCTCCACTGCTGCCCTACTACCACCAAAACAACTTTCTCAAAACCAACGTAGAAGAGCTCCCTGGTATTCTACCAAACTAAGAGACCTTAAAAGAGAACTCAGACGCCTGGAACGTCAATGGAGACTTTCTCCAGATCCAAATACACATATGATCTATACAAGAAAACTCCGAGCTTACTGCTCTGAAACCCTAAGCCACAAAAGAGAATACAATGAAAATATGATCCAACGTTCTCTCAATAAACCCAGAGAACTCTTTTCCATTGCCAAATCCTTAATAAGTGAACCCCTACATCAGGACCAGCCACCAAAAATAACTTCCCAAACCATTCCTCCCACCCCCCTCAATTACCTGGAAAGATTTTGAACCCCTCACCCTGAAAAACATAACCAAGGTCATCAAAGATCTAAATGCTTCAACTTCTGCCCTTGACCCCTGCCCTGTCTCTTGGCTTAAGACCACAAGTAGCTCCATTAGCCCTTACATACTTCACATTGTACAAGCTTCCCTCCAGACCGGCTCCGTACCAGCACCTCTAAAATGCACCACAATCCGTCCCATTCTAAAAGGATCAAAGCTTGACCCCACCTCACCTACTTCCTACAGGCCCATCTCCAGTATCCCCTTCCTCGCTAAGATAATTGAAAAACTAGTCCAAAATCAACTTCAGAATTTCATAGACGAACACACTCCCCTATTCCAACATGGCTTCAAAAAGAACCATGGAGTTGAAACCCTTTTTGCCTCTCTCTTAGATTCATTGTACCTAAGCACCCAGAATCCCACCCAAGGATGCCTTCTCATATTTCTTGACTTATCTTCAGCCTTTGATTCCCTTCCCCACTACCAACTCTTAGACAGGTTCTACGAAATAGGACTGAGGGACACAACACTTAGGTGGTTCCACTCTTACTTAGAAAATAGGACACAACAGGTCCGCATAGGGAATGACACATCCCTACCATTTACCCTGAAACAGGGAGTCCCCCAAGGATCCAGTTTATCCGCACTACTATTCAACATTTTCCTTCAACCAGTTTGCAAGATTTTCCAAAACCATGGAATCCATTACCAATTATATGCGGATGACATTATGTGCTTTACTCCATTCAATTTAGCAAACACTAACTTTACCAACATAAGCGAATGCCTCACAAACCTAAAGACTTGGCTCTTGCATCATAATCTCCTAATTAACCAATTTAAAACTGAAGCTCTTCAAGTATTTACCAATACTTCCTATACTCCACCAACAACCCTTTCTCTTGGCGATCTCACCCTCACTATTAAAAATCAAGTGAAATATCTTGGTCTTATCCTTGATCAGAACCTCACATTCACTGAACAGATAAAAAGAACCTCTAATACAATATATGCAAAACTACGTACTCTTCGGAACCACCAACCTCTCCTAAACCCTGACTCCTTTCGCACTGTCTGCCAGGCTCTCACCATCCCATCCTTTGACTACTGTAACCTCATCTATCATGGCCTTCCCGAGAACAGCATTCAACCTATCCAAATGGCACAGAACACAATAGCTCGTCTCATCATAAATAACCCTAGACGATCACACAACGCCAATCCTCCACGATCTCCACTGGCTCCCCATTCAATCCAGAGTTAAATTCAAAGTAATCACCCTCATACATAAAATCATCTCCAATGAGTCAGCTCCATGCCTCTCCTCGCTCCTATCCAATTCCAACAACAATAGAACACGCTGCACCTTCACGAAAAACCTTCTATCTATCCCAACTACCAAGAGAAAATGCAATCAAACTACTTGTAATCGGGCATTCTCCCTTTATGCCCCCTCTTTATGGAATGCCCTACCATATGAACTACGGAACTGCTCTAATTACTCTGAGTTCCGGAAGAAGCTAAATACCCATCTCTTCCAGGAACATTTTTCCCTACCACCATAGCCCTCCCTCTACACCCTTTCTCTCCCGCTCAACCCTCCCTCTACCACCCTACCCAAATCATCTCCTTTGACCTCTCCCCACCTCTCCTGTAAATAAGCATGTAAATAGTTCTTGTCCATGAAGACTCCCCATGGACAAAATTACTTATATTAACCACTTATACCCTCGTTATGTTTATTTCTGTGTAATCAGTTGAAATATACTGCTGTGTTATGTTCTCTGTAAACCGTCTTGAATTGTAGAAAGACGGTATATAAAAACTGTTAAATAAATAAAATGATTGGGATCTTTATTCCAAGGTGCATAACTGTGCCAACAGTGCATAATGAGTGTACATACAGTGCAAGTGCATAACATGTGGAACAACATAATCGTGCAACAAGCAGGGCTACATAATATTGTGCAACAACAGAGATTAAACATAGGGTAATGTCAAGAGCTGTAGCCTTCCTGTCACGAGGCATGAGGGGTAGCAGCACTGGTGCTTTCCAGTGCCACGGTCAGCACCGCTCTGCCGAAGGCGCAGTCATGAAGTGGCCTGAGGTCAAGGCAGTAGTGTTTCTGAAAAATGTGCAGTGAAGACCACGTTGCTACCTTGCAGATGTCCACCAACGGGACCGAGCGCAGGTTAGCCAAGGAAGTGGCCATTGCTCAGAGATGGTGCGGGCCCACTGAGGTGTCTCGTGGGTGCCGGTTGGGTCGAGGCAGAAGGTAATGCAGGCGAGATCCAGTGGGAGAGAGTCCTTTTTGTGACAGGCCTGCCCAGCCTGTTCAGGTCGAAGGACACAAATAGTTGTTCTCCTTTACGGATCGGTTCTGTCCTGCAGAGGTATAGGTGAAGAGCTCTTACGCAGTCCAAGGTATGTAGCCATTCCTCTTCCACTGAGGAGTGGGGCTCGGGAAAGAAGGTAGGGAGTTCAATAGTCTGGTTGATGTGAAAAGCAGACAATACCTTGGGTATGAACTTGGGGTGGGTGTGCAGGGAGGCGCGGTCGTGGTGAAGCTGAGTATATGGCGGATGGGCCACCAGCGCTTGTAGTTCACTGACCCTTCTTGCAGATGTTATGGCTACGAGGAAGAGGGTTTTCCAGGAAGCGAACTTGAGGTCCGTTGTCTGGAGGGGCTCGAAGGGTTCTCTTGTGAGCCGCTGGAGAACAAGGGTAAGGTCCCATGATGGTACTGGTGGCTTAATCGGTGGTTTCAGGTTTGAGAGGCCTTTCATAAATCTGGAGACCAGAGAAGTGTAGCAATAGAGTTGTTAGAGGACCTGTCCGCTGGGTCGTGATGTGCGGCGATGGCAGCAAGGTGGACCCTGATTGACTGGGTCTTGAGTCCAAGCGGCGAGGTGCGCACCAGATGCTGAACCTCTTCTATTTGAGGTCATATGACTTTCGTGTTGACGGTTTTCTGGCCGCCAGGACCACGTCTTGTACTTAAGGAGGCAAGGTTGAGAGGCTCAGCCTTTCAGTTTCCAGGCTGTGAGAGCGAGGGCTCCAAGGTTGGGGTGCTGCGTCGTGCCCTCATTCTGGGGGATCAGGTCTGGACATCGCGGGAGCTGTATCGCAGACCCGCGGGCCAGGCGTAGTAGGAGTGTGAACCACATCTGGCGAGGCCAGTGGGGCACTATGATGATGATGCTTGCCTTGTCCTGGATGATCCGCTGAAGGGTTGCCGAGATCAGGGGAAAGGGTGGGAAGGTGTACAGCAGAGACCACTCCCCCCAGCACACGTCGAATGCATCTGCTGCTATCCTTTGAGTGGATGGGCGCTTGGAGCAGAAGAGGAGGCATTTGGCATTTTGTTCCGTGGCAAATAGGTCGACCTGAGGCGTGCTCCACTGCCTGAAGATGTTGGTGACCTCGGGAAGCAGAGTCCATTCGTGTGGCTTCAGTTGCCTGCTCGGGTGATCTGCCAGAGTGTTCTGGTCCCCTGGGAGGTAGGACGCTCGCAGTTTATAATTGTTCTTGAGCGCTAGGGACCAGATCGCTAATGCCTCCCTGCAGAGGGAGCGCGACCCTGTCCCTCCTTCTTTGTTTATGTAGAACATCACCACCTGATTGTCTGTCTGGATTAGGATGGAGGTCCCGTACAGTTGAGGTAGGAATGCGCATAGGGCGTACCTGACTGCACGTAGTTCGAGGAGGTTGATGTGTAACTTTCTCTCTCGAGCAGACCCAGACCCCTTGAGTGTTGAGCTGAAGGAGGTGTGCTCCCCACCCCGTGTTGGAGGCATCCGTGGTGAGCACCGCCTGATGCTTGTGTTGATGGAGGTCTTTGCCCTCCGAGAGGTTCGTCGGTGAGGTCCACCACTGGAGCTGTTTCCTGATGTGATGGTGGATGGGGACACGTTTGGAGAGTGATTGGGAATGCTGGTTCCAGTGATGTCGAAGGTGCCACTGGAGGTGGTGCATGTGCATCCTCGCCAGGGGGAGGACAGATATTGTCGCCGCCATATGGCCCAGGAGGCATAGTAGGGTGCGAGCAGAAGTCTGTTCCCTCGTGGACATTGTCTGAGCTAGGGAAGTGATGGTAGCCACTCTGCGTGCCGGAAGGTAAGCTCTTGAGGAGCAGGTGTCGATCAGCGCCCCTATAAACTCCAGGCGCTGAGAGGGGTGCAGTTGTGATTTTTCGAGGTTGATGACAAACCCCAAGGTGGACAGGAGTGACCTCGTGCAGTGCAGCGAGTCCTGGAGCTCTGCCATGGAGGGCGCTGTGAGGAGCCAGTCGTCCAGATAGGGGAAGACGTTGATCCCTTGTCTGTGGAGGTGCGCTGCTGCTATGGCCACGCACTTTGTGAAGACTCTTGGGGCCGGAGAGAGACCAAAGGGGAGCACTCTGTACTGGAAGTGCTGTCCCAGGATATGGAATCGCAGGTATTTCCTGTGGGATTTGTGGATGGGGACGTGGGTATACGCTTCCTGGAGATCCAGAGATGCCATCCAGTCGTCGTGTTGTACTAGAGGCAGGATGGAGTTGAGGGAGTACATCCTGAACTTCTCCTTGGTGATGAATTTGTTGAGTTTTCGAAGGTCCAGGATGGGGTGAACACCGCCTGACTTTCTGGGGATGAGGAAGTATCTGGAGTAGAAACCAGTACTTATCTCACTGGGAGGTACTTCTTCTATGGCTCGAGACAGAAGGAGGTGGAGGATTTCTCGCGTTTGCAGGTGGGTTGGTGTATTGCTGACAGGTTTGGAGCACTGTAGGGGTGGCGTAAGGAAGCGTAGGCGGTATCCGTCTTTGATTATCTGTAGGACCCACCTGTCGGAGGTGATGGCTTCCCAATTGTCTCTGAATTTTGTCAGACGACCCCCAATTGGGGAAAACGCCCTCAGTTTGTTGTCAAAAGGATGGGCCAGTTTTGGTCGCTTGGTTGTTTGTTGGATTTCTTTTGTTGGCGCTCCCTTTGGTTCTGTCGTTGATATGGGGGGCCTTGGTAGGTATCGTGGCCCTTGCCTGGGCCTTTGCCATTTTCGCTGCAAGTTATAGTAAGTGTACTTTTTGTTGGTTGGGATGTAGGGCTTATGCTGGTAGTTGGCCCTCTGGTAGTTGTTGCTGCTGCGGCGTTTAAGGCCATCTTCTGCTAGGGTTTGAAGGGTCGTGCAATGATCCTTCATATCATTTACTGCGTCTGTCATTTTGTCGCCGAATAGGGATTCCCCAGAACAGGGAGCATCGACGATCCTGTCGTGTGTATTGTCCCGTAAGCCAGAGGCCCTTAGCCATGCCCATCGTCTGGCGGATATGGCTGTCCCCGCAGTTCTGATGGATGTATCGAAGGAGTCAAAAACCATGCTAGCTAGGTGCTTGCTGCACTCGGCTATATGCGTGATGGTAGCAGATATGGACGCTTGTGTCTCCTTGGGGAGGGATGAGATGGCAGTCTTGACCCTGGCCATGAGAGCATCCTGGAAGAGGATATGCTGAAATTGATGAGCCACAATCCTGGCATTGAGCATGGCTCCTTGAAATACTTTCTTGCCAATGTTGTCCAGGAGTTTGTGGTCCCTGCTGGGGGGGGGGGGTATTAGAGTGTGTGCGTGATGACTTTATTCTTTTCAGTGCAGATGACACCACGATGGACTGGTGTGGCAGCTGCGGTTTCGTGAATCCATGCAGAGGCTGGACTTGATACTTAGTGTTGAGTCTCCTTGAAAAGGGACGGCCAGAGGCGGGGGATTTCCAAAGTCGCAGCTGATTGTCCTGTAGCTCCTGGTGAATGGGCAGTGCAAACAAGGGTTTCGGTGAGTTGAGATATTTGAGTACCTCCGGCTTGGGTTGGCCTGAAGCATCCAGTCTACCCAGGGCCAACGTAGCCGCCACCTTTCGAATAAAGTTTGGATAGGTGAGGTCTTCGGTGGGTGGAGGGCTGTCTCTCTGTGTCCAGGGAGGGGCGCTCCTCAGAAGGAGGTAGGTTGGCTGAGGCGGAGCCTACGACTGCCTCAATCTCATGTCCATCCGCCGTACTGTCCGGGGAGTGTGACTGGAGATAGGGAGGCAGAGCGTGAGCGCCCATGGGTTTTGCACCCCAAGAGGTCTTGTCCGCTGTGCACTGATGTCTTGTGCCCCAAGGTTTTGGCTGCTGTGCACAGGAGAGGAATTCACAATGGCGGGCTTAGCTGTGGTGGGTGGAGGGGCTGACTGGTCCACCAAATGCGCAAGAAGGCTGAGGATGGCAGATGAGTTTGTCCTGCTCCTCTCCCTGCGCCTTTTGTGGTTGGAGCAGTGACTGGAGTTAGAGGAGTTTGTCCTGCTCCTTTCCCTGCGCCTTTTGCGGTTGGAGCGGTTGCAGGAGCTAGAGGAAGAGGAATCCGTTTGGCATTTGTGCCTGGAACGGTCCCTTCTCTCGTTTCCCTGGCGGTGAGCATGGCTGGGGCGGCATTTACCTTTACATTGTCTTGGTCTGATGGTACTGTCATCGGTAGAGTTGTGCCTTCTCCTCTTCCCACGTTCCCGATGTCCTTTGCTGCTGCTTGTGCTGGAGGAGGGATGGTGCTGGGAACGAGCTCGGTCAGTGCTGCATGGAGCCATGCTGAGAGACAGCCGTTCTGCGCCGAGGGGGGAGGAAGTCCTTGCGATGCCGCTGCAGCGTTGCTGAAGATACGCGTCATCGCGGCTGTCTGCGCGATGATGTGTTAGTCCCGGGCTGCTCCGCTGTGGACCAATCAGAGAAAGCTGGGCGGAGCCAGAAGCCACATTGGAGGCGCCATGTTGATTGCCATGCTGAGCCCGATCTTGTGAGCTGGGGGCGGCGGAGATCATGGGGCCGCGTTCGGAGGCACCGGGTGTTGCCGGAGAAGGAAGGCAGTGTGCTGAGGAGGCGGGCTTGGCAGGAGCAGGCAGGTCAGCAGTCTCACAGCCGGGGATGGAGGCCCTATCGGGCACATCCCGTGCCGGGGTTAAAGCTGTCTGTGGAGCCGGTTCTGGAGCAGAAGAGGCAGCCAAGTATTCTTTCAGTTTATATCCTCTGTGTTTCCTGGCTCGTGGAGACTTCCTGGCGCAAAGGAGGCAGTCCTCGATCCTGTGGCCGGCTCCTAAGCATCGAACACGCAAATCGTGTGTGTCGGTGCTGTTCATTTTCCTCTTGCAGTGAGTGCATTTCTTAAATCCTGGTTTAGGCATTTGATTGAAGTTTTCTTGTTGGTTTTGTGAAGAAGTTAAGCTGGAGAGCAGATCCATCTTGCTGGCAAGGCGGAAGAAAAAAGACTGGCCAGGCTGGGGGCGGGCCGGTGAGGTGAGGTCTACCTGTACATGCTCAGAAAGTCCTTTCTGAGCTCTGGAGAGCACTTCCATACCTGTGGCGCCGCCCAGAGGATGTCACCAGGTGTGGCTGACGCAATCCTGCTTGTCCATGGAGAATTGTATTAACTCAGAGAACAAACAGAGGCTGGGAGCAAACAAAGGCTGGAGAATATCTGTAGAGAATGGTCACAATACTGTTGAACAAAGGTGTATGGGCTGGAGAATATATGTAGGGAAAAGCTCATGTGAGTCATGTGGTCCAACTGCGACACACTTGTTGCAGCCTATATAAAGAGAGAGAAAATCCAGAACAGAGAGAGTAGATATCCGCTTGGCCAGGTGCATGCCAACGCGTGAAGAATCCCAGACTTTTCTCCAGCCTTCGCTGTGCTCTCCCAGCTGATGGTAAAAGGCTGTGATGATGTCGGAAAGTTCTGGTGATGAACTGATTGTTCTGTGTGTTGTCCTTGTAACATGAATTGATTGTTCTATGTGTTGTCCTTGTAACATTGTTATATTGTCTAGCTAATTGTCATATTAAATAGTTTAGTAAATACTATGCATGTGTGGTTAAATGATCTTGAATTTAATAGACTCCTAGGCAATACAACCCTGTGTGGTATTGCTCCATGCATGTGTGGTTAAATGATCTTGAATTTAATAGAATCCTAGGCAATACAACCCTGTGTGGTATTGCTCCACAGCGTCCAATAGGAAAGCCTTTGGGAGCACTCCACTGCGCCTGCGTGCCTGCCTTCCCAACTCCTTTCCTCAATTGAGTTTGTAGCTGAGAGGAAGTGAAAAATAAATTGACCCTACAATTCCTAGGGGAGGAGGGTGGGTTGTGAAGACTGATTCCTGCTGTTCTGGGAGATCACATTACAGGTGAATAACTACACTATCTCCAGGAACAAGCAGGAATGCAGCCTTCACATATGGGGCTCACTAGCTCCCAGTAAGCAAACTGGCATGAGGGGGGCGCAGTGATCCCTGAGATTAAAGCTTATAGTCGAGGAGTGTGGACAGCTGTGGCTCTTTGGACTTGATTCCAGGAGGTGATACCACCTCCAATTATAGCCTGATTGCTTGTTAAGTTGGGGATGGAGGGTAAGAGTTGAGTTTAAGTCGCAAAAAGGTGCTTGGCCAAAATCAGCATCCCGAAAGGAGTCCCTGTCCAGACAATAGTGTGCAGCAAAGGTATGAATGGAGACCCAGGTAGCTGTTCGAAAAATCTCAATGTAGACTGAATGGAGATGATATGGAAGTTGACATAGCCCACACATTATGAGCAGTGACGTGACCCTCCAAAGAGTCAGGCCTGTGCGTAAGCAAATGAAATGCAATCTGCTATCCATCTGGATAGAATCTGTTACATAGTTACATAGTAAGTGATGGCAGATAAAGACCAGCATGGTCCATCTAGTCTGCCCAGCAAGATGGCAAGAGTAGGTGCACCTGTTGCTCTGTGCAGGCCACCCCTCCCCATGTTTTGTTTAGGGGTGAACCCACCACTCCATGTAGGACACCCTTATTTGTTGAGACGCTAGATAGTTCAGAAGTTAGATGGTACCGTTTTGTCAGCAGTAGCCCAAGGCGACTGGGATCAAAAGAGATGAATAATTGAGAGGATTTTCTGAGATCCTTAGTTCTATCCAAGTAGTTAGCTAGTGTTTGCTTACAGTCTAAGGTACATAGCGCTGATTCTGCCCGAGACGCATATGGTCTAGGGAAGAAAATTGGGAGGATTACTGATTGGTTCAGATGGAAGGAGGAAACTACCTTTGGAAGGAAATGCGGATGGGTACGGAGAACCACCCTGTCATGGTGGAACCAGGTATAGGGCGGATCCGCCAGCAGAGCCTGCAGTTCACTGATTTAGCAAGCTGACATGATTGTAATGAGGAAGATTACCTTCCAAGATAGAAACTTCAGTGAAATGGTAAAGACTCAAAAGGAATCTTTAGAAATTCAGCGAGAACCACATTAAGGTCCCAGGCCACCAGAGGCGGCTTAATGGGAGGCTTGGACAGCAGGAGACCCCATATGAAGCATGTTACTAAGGGGTGTGAGGAGATGGGCTGTCCGTGTAGTGGTTTATGAGAGGCCACAATGGCCCTAAGGTAAATTCTCACTTAATTAGTTTTAAGACCTGCCAAGGATAAGTGGAGGAAATACTGCAGAAGGGACTCCACCGGGCAAGAAAAGGGATCACTGCCCTTTGGGGAGCACCAGAAGGCAAACCTACACCATTTGAAGGCATAAGATCACCTAGTGGCATCCTTGTGTGATGCAAGGAGGATATCTTTGACTTCATGTGGCAGATCAAGGCCAGCGAGCACTAGACTTTCAGCAGCCATGCTGTCAGGCGTAGGGAGTAAATATTGGGATGGAGAAGCGTTTTGTGATCCTGAGACAGGAGGTTGGGTGCACATCCCAGATTGAGTGACTGAGTCTGCGCAAGGCGAAGAAGCAGAGTAAACTACCGCTGATACGGTCTACGGGAGGCTATGAGGATCATTGAGCCCCTATTGGCCTGTAGCTTCTCTGTCGGCCTGTAGCTTGAACAGCGTTTTGGCTATCAAAGGGATTGGAGGGAATGCATAGAGTAGACCCTGTCCCTAATGGAGAAGGAAGGCATCCGGGGCTTGTCGGTGTAGTGACGGAAGCCTAGAACAGAAGAGTGGAAGTTGTGTGTTCTGCGGAGTGGTGAAAAGATCTATGAGTGGGGTCCCCCACATTTGGAAGATCCAAGCAGCTGTCTCCCGATTTAAAGTTCATCCTTGTGGATGAAGGATATGGCTTAGCTTGTTCGCCAGGACATTGATTTGCCCGGGAGGTACATCGCTCTGAGATGAATGCGGTGCACGATGGCAAAGGACCACAGGCAAAGCGCTTCCTCACAGAGGGGATGGGACCCCATCCCCTCCTGCTTGTTCACATAGAACATGGCAACCTGGTCGTCCATCCTAACTAAAACGTGTTGCCCCGTAAGATTCTTTTTTTTTTTAAATTTATTGATCATTTGATATACCGCCTTAAGCGACAAGGCATCAGAGTAGTTTACAATTTTTAAAATGGGGTTGAGAAACCCGAAGAGCATTTGTCAGTGCCCGTAGTTCTAGGATGTTGATTTGCAGGGCAGATTCCTGTTGTGTCCACTGCTCTTGTGTGGATAGGTCGTTCAGATGCACTCCCCAACCCATCTTGGAGGCATCCGTTGTCAGGGTAGATCCAGATGGTGGCATCTGAAAAGGTGACCCTCTGAGTAGGTTCTATGGAGAATACCACCACAAGAGACTTGATCAGTTGAGGGGTAATGTGTATCTTGTCTCTGAGACACCCCTTTACTTGCATCCACTGAGAAGACAGAGTCCATTGGGCTTGTCGCATGTGTAAGTAAGCATAGGGGATGACATCGACCATGGAGACCATGTGTCCAAACAGACATAGCATCTCTTGAGCTGTTACATTGCTTCGCTGTTGCATTCCTTGTGCCATCTTGATGGGGGGCGCACAGTGATCTTATGGAAGGAAAGCTCGGGCCTGTTGAGTGTCTAAGAGCGCTCTGATGAACTTCAGACGTTGAGTTGGAGTGAGGTGGGACTTTGGGAAGTTTAAGACAAATCCCAGATGTTGGAGCACCGTGATGATGCAATGAATGGAGAGTTTTACCTCTTGCAGGGAGTCTCTCCTGATTAGCCAGTTGTCCAAGTAAGGGAAGATGAAGACGTCCAAAGTGCAAAGATAGGCAGTGACTACTACAATGCATTTTGTGAAGACTTGCGGCTAAGGCGAAGGACAGCACCTGGTACTAGTAATTGTTTTCTTGAAACATGAGGTGTAGATACTATCTGTGCAGGAGATGAATCAGTAAATGCGTGTACGCCTTCTTTAGGTCTAGAGAACATAACCAGTCATGTCTCTGGAGGTATGGAAGAAGAGTTCCCAGGGAAATCATCTTGAATTTTTCTCGGACCGGGGACTTGTTTAGGTCTGTGAGATCCAAGATGGGACTGAATCCTCCTGTTTTGTTTGGGATGAGAAAATATGGATAGTAGAAACTTATTTTCATGAGGAGGAGGAACTCCTTCTATGGTGCCCTGGGGCAACAGGGTGTGGTTATCTCTTCTCTTAAGAACGTGCTTTGACGGTGATGAGTGGGATAGTCCCCTGTGAAGCTGGTGGGGGGTACGGTTTTGAAATGAAGCAGATACACCCTTTGGATAATGTTGAGTGTCCACTGTTCCGAAGTTATGAGGTGCCATCTGTGGGCATAGTGACAGAGTCTGCCTGCTATGTGGAGGGGCTAGGGACCCTCCAGAGGCAGACTGGTAATGCTCTCTAGGAAGAAGTCAAAAAACAGGCGCAGGTTGTGCCTGTGCAGCTGGTTGAGGCTTAGGAGCCTTGTTTTTTTGGGGGGTTGGAGAGGGCCCGACTGCCACTGTTGAGGATGCAGAGGCTGATAGGCAGGTGAAGGTGGATAGGAAGGATAATATTCTTCTTCTTAGCATAGAACGGTTTCTTGGGAAGAACCTTCCTTTTGAAAGGATCAGCCGTTTTTCTTGAAAGGTGTTTAAGGGTGAGATCATCTGTCTCAATTTCCCTGGCCTTTTCTCTCCAACCTTTTCCAAAGAGGATTAATTCTGTACATGGGATGTTGGCCAGTTTGTCCTGGACCCATTGCTTGAGATCTGATGCCTGTAACCAGGCCATTCTGCGAGCCCCAATGCAGACTGCTGAAGCTCTGCTTGTTGATTCAAAGGCATTGAAAGAGGCTGTGGAAATAAATTTAGAAGTATTTTGGCCTTGCTTGATGAGTGTCTGGAATGCAGTCCATTTATCATCAGGAAGCATAGGGGCAAAAGTCTCCAGATTCCTGGTGACATCCTTTAGAAACATGCCCTTGTACAGCATGTAGGAGTTTACTCTGGAGGCCAACATGCATGCCTGAAAACATCGACACCCAAAGGCATCGAGTTTCCTCAAGTCTCTACCTGGAGGCATGGATGAGTGATTTTTTGAACTCTTTATTTGACACATTGTTGACTCCACCACCATTGAGTGGTGAGGGAGTTGAGGTTTTTGGAAGCCTCGGCACTCTGGAACTCGGTACATGCAATCAAGCCTCTTGCTGACAGGTGGAACCATGAGAGGAGTCTCCCACAATTCTGCAATTCTGGAGACCGCACCTTCAAAAGATCTTGTAAGATGCAATGCACCGGTAATGTAGCCACTTCTTTGGGCATGGGAAATTATTAGAAACATAGAAACATGATGGCAGAAAAAGACCACATAGCCTATTTAGTCTGCCCTTCCATATCAACTACAATAGTCCCCTTTTTACCTTTAGAGATCCTCTGTGTTTGTTCCACACTTTTTTGAATTCAGATACTGTCCTCGTGTCTACCACCTCCACTGAGAGACTATTCCAAGCATCTACTACTCTTTCCATAAAGAAATATTTCCACATATTACTCCTGAGTCTCTCCCCTTTCACTCTCATCATATGTCCCCTCGTAGCAGAGTTTGCCTTCAATTGAAAGAGACCCTCCTGTGCATTTATGCCATGGAGATATTTAAATGTCTCTATTGTGGTACTGCAGAGCCTATGCAAACAGAAAAAAAGGTTTTAAATTCAGAAAAAAGATTCCAACACCAGATGCGACATTACGAGGAGCCAGATAGGGGGAGCAAGAGAGACCTTCCAGGGCCTAGAGAACCGCACCCCAGAGCTTGTGATGTGATGCCGGCCAACAGCCAATCCAGGAAAGGGGGAGTTCCTTTTAAGAAAAGTTGGAAATAAGGAAGAAAGGGAGGAGAAGGAGTCTTGGCAAAGAGACCCGAGAGGAAGGAGTTCCTGGCAAGGAGACACAGGGAGTCCGGTGCAGCAAGATACCAGGAGTTCTTGGCAAAGAGACACTGGGAGGAAAGGTACCAGGAGAGAAGCAGAGGTCAGAGGTTTATCTGATGAACCGGTACCAGCAGACTCAGGACCCTGTGGAAGTTACCAGAAGGGTGGTGAAGTCATTGCCATAGGAGGTAACACTCCTTATTCAAGGAGAAAGAGGTATGGGTGTGAGAGAGAGATAACTCCACCCGAAGGCCAGCTGGACAGTGGGAGGCCTGCTACTCGAGTAAGGCTGAATTGCAGCAGGACTAGGCCTCAAACCTCAACTCACTGGGATAGGCCTGGAGAACAAGGTAATCCACATTTTTATACTTCTAACCGTTATAACCTGGTGACACAGGGAGCACAAGGAACAAGGGTGTGCTCGCCTTATCAAGCTGTTTGTAAAGCAGGACACAAGCTTTTACCAGATAAAAGACTGTGTAACCTAAGGCACCAAGACAAGGGAAGGTATTCTCATAGCAAGCATTCACATGACCAAGGCCAAAACCTAGGCCCAGAACATTGGAGGCTGGTACAAGCTGTATATGAAAAGCCTCAGCGTACTCCACCAGACTACACTGATACAGAGTCACAGAGACCCACAGCCCATGCAGGTGGAATTTACTGAGGACCCTTCTGAAGTGGCCATGGATTGTAGCTACTGTCAGGCAGGAAGCCTAGAATCCCTGCCTAGTGTATAAAGCAGGGCTCAGCAAGCAAAGACTGTGTGTTTTATTGTATAAATTCCTGTGAAGATATCAGTGGATAAAGCAATAACTGGTTATGTTTCTTTTCTACCTGAAGTAAGGTTTCTTTATGTTGACGTAGATTTCACTACCTGAATCATTGTGCATTAAGGGAAATAAAAAGCCTTTCTTTCCCTACTCTCGGACTTTGTGTTCACTTGAGGCTTTGGTACACGGAAGGCCACTGGGAACAGATACCCAGACCCCGCATGCAAGGACCAAACTCAAACTAGAAAAATAACTCATGTCCACCCGACCTGCCTTAACCACCTTTGACCACTAGGGCGGCGGTGCGACACTATCATATTGCCCCTATCCCTCCTCTAAAATATACATATTAGGATCTTTAAGTCTGTCCTCATATGCTAAAAAAGAAGACAACTAACCACCCTCTGCAAAGACTCCAACCTGCTTATATCCTTTTGAAGGTGCGGTCTCCAGAATTGCACACAACACTCCAAATGAGGTTGCACCAGAGACTTATACAGAGGAATTATCACCTCCTTTTATCTGTTGACCATTCCTCTGCCTACCAACAAAAAGAGCAGGGGTATTCGCTGATGTCCAAGGCACACAAAGAGGCAAGATACTCAAAGAAAAATTTATTAAATCAAAAGTTAATCAGTAGAGAAAGCGTAGTTACTCACATGTAACAGGTGTTCTCTGGGGACAGCAGGAATCAGTCCTCACATATCTCAGGCAGAGCCTTCCGAATCTGAGCTTCATCTTGGGTCCTCAGAAAGGGGGTCTCCCTTGAGGGAACCCAGGAAGAAGAAAAACCCTTGAAGGCAGCGTCCTTGGACGATTCCGATCGGTCCAGTGCTTCCTGGTCCCGCAGTCCGAGACATTCATCTGAGACGTCGGAGAAGGAGTGGCCTGCAAAGGTCCCCCGGAAGGATCTAACTGTGGACTGGCCCCGGTCCGCAGACACTATCCTTGTCGAGGATTCCTCTTCGGGGGAGCCGGCATTGGGCCTGAGTCTCGGTACCCATGCCGAAGGCTGGGGAGCCTTCTGGTCTGCCTTTATGGACCAGCAGCGGACGCTGTTGTCCAGCAGGTCTGGTTCATCCACCCCGACCACCGGGCCCTCGACGTCCCTGGAGGCCGAGCCAATCCTCGAGGTTCTTAGGCCTCGAGTTGATCTTCAGCCGAGGTCATGATCCGAGTCCCGCTCGACGGGACTGTGGTCATCCCTGGCAAGTTTACCGGGCACTGGCCACAGGGTATCGGGGGTCTCGAGGCCCACGGAGCAGCCCTCCTATGAGTCCTCGATGGACTACTTCAAATGGGAGACAGAGGACAAGGAGTATCCTGATACCCATCGCCACTGCAATGTCCCATCTGACTCTCCCGTTTCGGAGCTTCAACGGCGGTCCCTGCCCGAGGATATGGGGTTCCTTGATTTTGTCAAGGACATGTCTAAGGCTCTGGCATTCCCGATCGAGTTGGAGGAGGACCCGGGCGGATGAGTTGGAAATCCTCCAATAAGATGCCCCTCCGCAGGAATCACTCACGGTGCCCATCCCTCCCATCCTGGAACGGCTGATGTTACGAATGTGGGAGACACCGGCTTTGGTGTCAATGGTGAGCAAGCGGCTCAATTCGATATATTGAGTCCGCCGGAGCCTGGGCTTTCAAAAGTCACAGCTGCCGCATAATTCCCACTACACTTACTAAGATGTACATAAGTGGAGTTGATGTTACAAGAGACTGTTTAAGTTTTTCGAAGTTACGATATTACTGCTTAAAAAGAGTAGTTACTCACCTGTAACAGGTGTTCTTCCGGAGCAGCAGGAATTAGTCCTCACATATGGGTGACGACGGAGCCCCTGTGCAGTGACGTCGGCGCCGACGGAGCCCCTGTGCGGGGCATTTCCCCAGCTTTCAAAGAAAGCCTTTGGGAATGCAGCGCACATGCGCGGTCCCCTTCCCACCCAAGGGTGCCATCTTGCTCAGTCTGATGACATTGCTAAAAGACAGCAAAAAATAAGAAAATAAAGAATATGACTGCAACTCCAAGGGGAGGAGGGAGGGTTGTGAGGACTGATTCCTGCTGCTCCTGGAGAACACCTGTTACAGGTGAGTAACTAATCTTTCTCCAGGACCAAGCAGGAAGTCAGTCCTCACATATGGGACTCCCCAGCTTAAGGCTACCAGAGACCCAAGCTGAAAAAATGAGCTCCCTCTAGAGCCTCAGCATGTGAGAAAAGAATCTTCTCTGTTAACGTCCACGAACGGTAGCCCAACACCAGGGCCGGAGGGTAGGAGTTGCCTAAACCCCAAAGAGATTATGGAGTACTGCCTGCCCGAAAGCACTGTCCCTGCAGGACTCCCTCTCAAGGCAGTAGTGGGCCGCAAAAGTCTGGCTTGAAGACCAAGTAGCGGCCCGGCAGATGTCTGCCAACGGAACAGAGCGGAGATGAGCCACTGACGCAGCCTTCGCCCTGACACTGTGAGCCATAACTCGACCCTGCAAGGAGAAGCCGGCTGCCCTGTAAGCCCAGGCGATACAGTCGGCCACCCATATGGACAAAGTACGCTTGGAGATAGCTAACCCCAACTTATTAGTGTCAAAAGAGACAAAGAGCTGAACAGCCCTCCGGTGCTCCCGCGTACGGTCAAGGTAGAAGGACAACGCCCTCCTACAGTCCAGGGTATGCAAGACCATCTCAGCCCGGATGGCATGAGGCCTGGGAAAGAAAGTTGGAAGAACCACCTCCTGATTGAGGTGGTAGGAGGAGACAACCTTTGGAAGGAACTTAGGGTGAGTCCGTAAGACTACTCTGTTCCTATAGAACCTAGTATATGGTGCATCTGATACTTTTATTTATTTATTTACATTCTTTTATATACCGCGCTATTCTGCATCAGTGCGGTTTACATTGAACAAACTGAAATTACATTGAACAGGGCATTATAACTTGGAGATAACTATTTTACAGGGAACATGGGCTATGGAGGGTTAAGTGGCTTGGCCAAGACCACAAGGAGCACCTGTGGGACTAGAAACCCCAGTCCTTCCGGCCCAAGGTTGCTGTCCTCTAGTGGGATTTGAACCCCCGACCTTCCGGCCTGAAGTACCTTGCCCCAACCACTAGGCCACTCCTCCACTCAATACTAGGGCCTGAAGCTCACTCACTCGCCTTGCTGAGGTAAGAGCGACCAGAAACAACGCTTTCCAGGAGAGGAAGCGCAAAGGGCAAGTAGCCATAGGCTCAAATGGTGGGCAAGTAAGCCGTTGCAAGACCACATTTAAATCCCATTCACGGGCAGGTGGACGCACTGGAGGCTTAAGCAAAAGCAGGCCTCTGAGAAAGCGAGCCACCAAAGGATGGCTGGATAGAGACTGACCCTCCACCTGTGAGTGGTATGCTGAAAGAGCACTAAGATGAACTCTAACAGAATTGGACTTAAGGCCTAGGTTGGACAGATGAAGCAAATATTGCAGCACCACTGGTCCCAGGCATGAGAGAGGATTCTCGTGTTGATTACACCAGGTAGAGAATCTACGCCACTTAAGGGCATAAGACCTTCGGGTGGACTGCCTCCTAGAGGCCAAGACCACGTCCTCCACTTCCCTAGGCAGTAGTAAGGGTGCTAGAACTACCCTTTCAGCAGCCAGGCCATCAGATTGAGGGACTGGAGATTGGGGTGTAAAAGAGATCCCTGCTCCTAAGACAGGAGATCTGGTTGCATCCCCAGAGGAAGAGGAGTGTCCACCGCTAGTTGCAAAAGAAGTGGGAACCACGGCTGTCGGGGCCATCTGGGGGCCACCAGAATTACCGAGGCCCTGTCCCGGAGCACTTTGAACAGTGTCTGGGATACTAGAGGCGTGGGAGGAAAGGCATATAGAAGGCCTGTAGACCACGGAATGAGAAACGCATCCGCTGCTAATCTGAGAGGATGCGGTTCTCTGGAGCAGAACCTGGGTAGTTGACGGTTCAGAGGGCTTGCAAAGAGATCTATGGTTGGAAGACCCCATCTCAGGAAGATCTGTTGAACCACTAACTGCCATTCGTGCGACTGCAGGATCCTGCTCAATCTGTCTGCCAGGTGATTCTCTTGACCTGGGAGATAGACCGCTTTGAGAAGAATGCCGTGATTGACTGCCCAGGAGCACAGGCTCTGAGCTTCCTGACATAGAAGGCGGGACCCTGTGCCCCCCTTGTTTGTTCACATAGAACATAGCAACTTGGTTGTCCATCTGAACCAGGATGGACTGGTGAGAGAGGAGATGAGAGAAAGTTTTCAGGGCCAAGCGAATAGCTCTCAGTTCTAAGAGGTTGATCTGCTGTGCGGCCTTCCAAGGAGACCCTAGGCCTTGAGTACATGTCCCTTGGCAATGTGCACCCCAACCTTGAAGAGAAGCCATCGGTTGTCAGCACTTGAGAGTGTGGAGGTGTCTGAAAGAGCACCCCTTGCACTAAATTCGGAAGATGGAGCCACCACTGTAAAGAACACTTGAGTAGTGCGGACACCCTCACTCTGTCCGTGAGGTTTCCTGAGGCTTGGTGCCACTGAGTTCTGAGGCCCCATTGAGCCAGCCTCATGTGGAGACGGGCATTTGGAGTTACATGGACCATGGAAGCCATGTGGCCTAAGAGCCACAGGAAATGTCTGGCGGAGACCAGAGAATTGCTGTGGAAATACCTGGCTAGATGAATCAACCTGTGGGCCCTGTCCACGGGTAAAAAGGCCTTGGTCTGAAGGGTGTCCAGTCTGGCTCCTATGAACTCCATGTTCTGTGAGGGGTGCAAAGTGGACTTTGAGAAGTTTATAACAAATCCCAGGTGCTGAAGCAGAGCAACAGTGCCAAGGGTGGCTTGAGTGGCCTCTTGTGGGGATTGACCCCTGATGAGCCAGTCGTCCAGGTATGGAAAGACAAAGAGGCTTTGAACCCTGAGGTAGGCTGCCATCACCGCCAGGCACTTGGTAAATACCCTGGGGGCAGAGGTTAGGCCAAAGGGCAGTACTCTGTACTGAGTGGTTTCCTCCCACCACAAATCTGAGATATTGTCTGTGGTCTGGATGAATGAGGATGTGAGTATAAGCATCCTTTAAATCTAAGGAGCATAGCCAATCTCCCTGCTGGAGGTAGGGCAGCAGAATTCCAAGGGTAAGCATCTTGAACTTTTCCCTCTCCAGGAACTTGTTCAGATTTCGCAAGTCTAGGATGGGCATGAGGCCTCCTGTTCTTTTTGGTACCAGAAAGTACCTGGAATAGAAGCTTTGACATCTCAGGTGGTGGGGCACCGGTTCCACTGCCTGTTCCTTCACAAGACTTGCCAACTCCTGCAGGAGTAAGTCCCTGTGCAGAGGGAGTCTGGGAGGCTCCCCTGGAAAATAGGAGGGGGGTACCTGGTGGAAGTGGAGGAGATAGCCCTTCTGGACTATGCTTAATACCCAGGTATCCCTTGTTACAGCTGGCCACCTGTGGGCGTACAGGGCCAGCTGGCCTCCTGTGCTGATAGGGGCCAGCGGAGGAGGAGAGGCTATGCCACTGGAGTCAAAATCCCGCTCCCTGCTGAGCAGGAGCCAGAGCTGGTGGCTTGGGGGTATTCTGCCTACGGGGCCCATGTTCCTGCCCCTTGGCCTGCTGACCCTGTTGGGGAGCTACAGAGGCCTGAAAATGAGGGTACTGTTTATACGCAGATGACTTCCTCGGGTAAAAGGTCGTTTTTCCCGAGCCCTTCTTCTGAGAAGGGGCAGAGGTTTTCCTGGACAGCCGTGTCCGGGTAAGAGTCTCGGTCTCGAGTTCTGCAGCCTTTTCAGCCATGGGCTTGCCAAAGAGGTTTTCACCTCGGCAAGGGACATCGACCAACTTGGCTGCACCCATGGCTCGAAGTCCGATGACTGTAGCCAGCCTGACAGCGTGCACCGATGCCGGCCGCGGCTACTCGGGCCGAAGCCTCGAAGCCATCATAGGCTGCTCGAGAGATAAACTTCAAGCACTCACGAATACCCGATGACAGTGCATTGAACCTCTGCAAAGGTTCCTCAGAGAGACCAGCAGAGAACCCGGAAATCTCCTTTGCCAGGTCTTGAAGGTGCATGCCCATGTACAGCTGGTAGGTCTGGACACAGCAAGCAAGCATAGAGCCCTGGAAGCACTTCTTACCGAGGGCATCCAGGTTCTGGGCCTCCCGGTCGGGAGGCACCAAGGAGTGCATCTTCTGACTCTTCAGATGATGCATGGCCGATTCCACAACCATGGAGTGGTGCGGTAATTGTGCCTTTTGGAATCCGGGGCTCTTGCGGACTCGATAGATGGAATCGACCCACTTTCTCAAAACCGGCGTCGAGGCCGGTGCCTCCCACATGCGGAAGAGAAACCGTTCCAGCATTGGAGGAACCGGTACAGTAAAGGCCTCCTTTGGGGGAGAGTCATACTGTAGGGCCTCGAGCTCCTTGGCTCGAGGCTCCTCCTCGGAATCCACGGGGAAGGCCTTGGCCATATCCTGCACGAAGTCTGAGAACCAGGTATCCTCTGGGGGGGGGACCGTCTCTGAGGTTCGGACTCCAGCGAGTCCGATGGGACACACCGAGTCCGAAAGGTGTCGGGTGACTCCTCATCCTCCGTTTCCCAGCCGGACCTCTTGGAGGAGGAATCAAGCAGCTCCAGTCGGGCAGGCACCGATGCCATCCGCCCCGACGCCGAGGTTACCAGCGTCGGCGACCTTGGTCCTGAACGGGAGGCCGAGGGAGACCTTGGCCGAGGATCGACTCGAGCGCGCATGGACTCGAGGATTGGCTCGGCCTCCGGGGTCGACTTGGACGTCGATGTCCCGGTGGTCGGGGCAGATGCACCGGTGAGACCGGTGATCAGTGCCCGCTGCTGTTCCATGAAGGCAGCCAAGCTGCACTCCAAGGCCGTCAACCTGAGTCCAATCTCAGGAGACTCAGCAGCCCCCGACTCGGGCCCTGACGGCATCGGGCTCGACGTCGGCTCCCCTGGAGGAGAGTTCACGAGGACTACAGTACTCACGTGACCCGGGGACTCCATCTCCACACGAGGTTGTTTTGCAGGCGACTCCAAAGACCCGGGACGGCGCTCGGGGCTATGCGACTTGGCCCTCGAGGAGCCAAGTGCGTCCACTGACGCGCCCTCGCGGGTTTTTTCTTCTTGCGATGCTCCCACGAGGGAGACCCCCTCTCAGAGGAGCCTCGGCACTGCTCGGGGCCGGAGTCCCGAGACGTCGAGGCCTCTGACGAAGTCCGGGCCCGTCCGGACGCGGATTCATAGAAGATTCTTTCCTTTTGGTGCTGCCGACTCCTCAACGCCTTTGAGGACATCTTCCCACACGGGCCACAGATCATCGGGTCATAATCGGGTCCGAGGCAGCGGAGGCAGCAGTTATGTGTGTCGGTGAGAGACATACGTTTCTTACACCGATCACACTTCTTAAACCCGCTGGCAGCCATCGGGGGAAAAAGGGCCCCTGCGAGGTCAAAAGACCGGGCTGCCAGTGAAAAAAGAAAAAATGGCGCGTACGCTAGTCACTAAGGACAAAAACCGAAAAAATAAGTCCGGGCTCGATACCAATGTATCGGGCCCAGGCGGGAAAGGGAAACCGGCATCGAACCGAAGAAAACGGGTCCATGCAGAACAAAATCAACTTTTTCCTCGGGTGAAAACGAAACACGTCCATCAGGCTCCGCGGAAAAAAGAAGACCGAGCAAGATGGCACCCTTGGGCGGGAAGAGGACCGCGCATGCGTGCTGCATTCCCAAAGGCTTTCTTTGAAAGCTGGGGAAATGCTCCGCCCGGGGGCTCCGTCGGCACTGATGTCAACGCCCGGGGGCTCCGTCGGCGCCGACGTCACCGCACGGGGGCTCTGTCGGTGCCGACGTCACCCATATGTGAGGACTGACTTCCTGCTTGGTCCTGGAGAATTGCAAGTTCTCTCTTATTGTTTAAATTTGCAAGTTCTTTGTAAAAGTTAAAGTTATTGTAAACCGCCTTGATTAAATGAAAAAGCGGTATTTAAAAATGGTTAAATAAATAAATAAACAGTGGTGGAGTTGGCCATGCATCAGCTGCAAAGCCAGAAGACGCACTCCTTGGTGCCCCCCGGCAGGGAGGCCCGCAATCTGGATGACCTTGGCAGAAAGTGCTACCAGGGCTCAATGCTCATCAGCCACATCCAGGCCTACAAGCTTGGGTGATGCTTCCATGAGAGCTCCGTCAGTGCCAACGTCACCTATATGTGAGGACTGACTTCCTGCTTGTTCCCGGAGAAACAGGAATACCGATACCACAAGACCTTACACGAGCTGTGTTTTGGTGAGAGCCTTCTTCAGGGGTCAAAATTATACATAAAAAGACACAAATAAATAATGTATTAATAAACAAACTAAAAAACAATAGCATAAATAAATAAATTATGCTGTAGCTAAAAGGCAGAAAATAAACAATGGATAAACAAATACATCCCATAAAAGAAACAAAAATGATAAAGCAATTCTATACAGACAATGCTATCTTGATATATGAACATAGAAATATAACTAATTGGTCGTAAAACAAATAAATATGAAAACATATTAGAAACAAGAAATTTTAAAAACAATGTAAAATTTAAAAAAAACAATTAATATTCTGATCAAACAACTTGATACATGTGATGAGGAGGACTATAATGGACTAATGACATCCATACAGAAAAGGCATGAAACAACTAAAAGAATAAAAATGAAAGTGACACATGAAAACATAAAAAAGTAATGAGGTTCTCCCCCTACACTGGTGATGAACCTCACCCCCTACACTTTAGAGCCCCTTTGGATTTTTGTAGCCCAAATGCATGATCTTGCATTTTTTAGCATTAAATTTCAGCTGCCAAATTCTAGACCATTCTTCAAGCTTAGTTAGATACCTCCTCATATTATCGACTCCTTCCTGGATGTCTACTCCATTGCAGATTTTGGTATCAACTGCAAACAGGCAAACCTTACCTGACAGTCCTTCCGCAATATCACTAACAAAGATGTTAAACAGAATCGGACCAAGGACAGGTTCCTGCGGCACACCACTGGTAGTCTCCTTCTCCTCAGAGTGAGCGCCATTTACCTGTACCCCTTGTTGGCTCCCATTCAACCAATTTCTAATCCAATCAGCCACTTTAGAGTCCATCCCTAGGGTGCTCAGTTCGTTTATAAGTCGCCTGTGAGGAACAGTGTCAAAGGCTTTACTAAAATCTAAGGCTCTCCCTCAGTCCAACTCCCTGGTCGCCCTGTCAAAGAAATCTATCAGATTTGTCTGACAAGACCTGCCTCTGGTGAATCCATGCTGCCTCAGATCCTGCAAGCCATTGGATTCCAGAAACCTCACTATTCTCTCCTTTAGTAGCCTTTCCAATAATTTACTAACCACAGAGATTAGACTAACCAGCCTTTAGTTCTCAGTGTCATCCTTATGTCCATAAGGTATAAAGGGACCACATGTACCTTTCTCCAGTCCTCTGACACCACTCCCAGCTCCAAAGAGGCATTGAAAAGGTCAGATAGTGGAGTCGCTAGAAGGTCCCCAAGTTCCCTCAGTTTCTCGAATGTATCCCATCCGGTTCCATCGCTTTGTCTACTTTTAGTTTAGCTAGTTCCTCACGAACACAGTCTTCTGAAAATTGTTTGAGATCCCCATCGTTTGTATTCCTATTTCTGGGTATTTTTTAAGGTCCTGCTCCTGGGCCCTTCATCTGTGAACACAGAACCAAAATATTTGCTAAGCAATTCTGCTTTTTTCTCATCGGTTTCTACATATTCCTCCCCTGCACCCTTGAGTCTGACAATACCACTTTTGCCCTTTCTCCTCTCACTAACATATCTGAAAAATGTTTTATCCCCCCATTTTATTGCATTCGCGATTTCTTCTTCTTTTTGTATCTTTGCTTTCCTGAGTACTTTGCTAGCTTCTCTAAGTTTTTCCAAATATAGATGCCCGTCTTCCTCTCTCTGTGATCTCTTGTATTTCATGAAGGCCTCCCTCTTTTCCTTCACCTTTTCAGCTACTTTTGAGAATCATAGTGGCCTCCTTTTCCTTTTACATTTTATTTACCTGTCTAACAAAAAGATTTGTTGCCCTTAAAATATCCCCTTTCAGTTTTGTCCACTGTTTTTCTACATCCCCCAGTTGTTCTCATCCCACTAACGGCTCTTTGAGGTGTTGTCCCATCTTGGCAAAGTTAGTTTTCCTAAAGTCTAAGACCCTTGCTTTTGAATGGATTGAATGGACTGTTCAATGTAAAACCTGACAGTTTGTCGTAATGGTCGTTTTGTTATGATGTAAACCGCGCTGATTCTAAATAGCGCGGTATATAAGAAACTGTAATAATAATAATAATAATAATCAGCCTTAGTCCTAGTATCTCCAGTTTCTCTGCCCTCTGTTCCTTCTCTGAGGCTACAGTGACGGACAGTCCTACTGCCATGTCACATATAAAGTCTTGGAAAGACATATGTTCTGGTGGGGACCTATGCCACTCTTGTGGAGGCTAAGGGTCTGAAGGGATGTCTGGAAGATCCTGGGAGTCCAGTGATCTCTCATCAGAATCAGAAGAACTGGAATCAGAGTCTTTCAAAAAGTCGAAGTATCGATGGTTTTGTATTTGACCTCGATGCTTCGTGGACGTTGAGGGTCGATGCCGATACTGATGCTCGGAGACATCAGAATTTGGATCCATGGCAATTTGAGCCTGTTGGGTATCGGGGGTATAGGTCGGTTCCAATGAAGGTATAAGCTCAGGAGTTCCGACGATGTCGGTTCGAGGGCCGGCATCAGGGCAGATACACCTGGCTGTAGGCTGCGTGCTGAAGCCTGCATTGCTGGAGCTGTCGATACTTTTGGTACAGACGCTGCCAGGTGGCCAAACTCCTCTTGAGAGACAGCATGCGCTGGTCTAGGGAGATGGCCGATCTCTGGGTGGAATCACCCACAGGACATTGAGCCACAGCATGAAACTGGTAGCGCTATAGAGGTTGATTCCTTGGGAGCATGTCGGAGCCCCTCCTGTGCTTTTAGGACAGGTCCCCCCAAAGGGGCTGCTTGGCTGACTGGTCTGCATCAGAAGCACCCCTAGGGGAGTCTCAGTGCTTATGCTGGGATTTTCCTCTGGTCTCTGTACCGGTCCTCAATGCAATGCCAATGACTTCATAGAAACCAGAGACTTTTATGTTTGGACTTTGAAGAGACACGAGACTCATGAGAGGAGGTTGATGTCCTCGATGAAGTAGAAGTCACTGAAATCGAGTCTGGGGCGAACAGCAATCCATACTGTCTGGCTCTGTTCTTTAGGCCTCTCCATCATTTGCTGGCACAAAGGACAAGAACCGGGTAAATGACCAGGGCCCAAACATTTTAGACACCAATCATGCTTATCAGTAACCGATATAGTATCGGCACACTTAGTACATTTCTAAAAACCACTAGTTGGTTTTTCCATGCCTCAAAATTATTCTTCAAGATTGAAGATAAGGTTATGGAGGCCGAAGGCCTAGTTAGTGGTGAAAACCGCAGTGAAAATAAAAGAAAAAAGATATAGAACATTTATAACTGAAAAAGAAACATTTTTTGGGAACAGTGTTGAATCTGACGGAACTGGCATTGACAGGAAGGCAGAAGCATGGTATTTCACCAAAAAAAAATAAAATGTTTTTGGTGGTGAGAGGATTATACTACCTGCTGGCTCTGTGGAGAATGAAGAACTGAGGAGAGGAGTTGGGAAGGTGGGAAGGCAGACACACAGGCGCAATGGAGTGCTCCCAAAGACTTTCCTATTGGACGCTGGGGAGCGTTCCCATGTGGGTTCTGTTTGTGCCAATGTCACCCATATGTGAAGACTGCATTCCTGCTTGTTCCTGGAGATAAAGGTATTACTTCCATTAATCAATATGAAAAGTTTCCCAGGGTTCATGTTTCTTGGATCCTGTGTTGGATCGTGTCTTGAACTGCAGTCTGCCATTAATGCACCTAAGCTGATCATAAGCTGCAGTTTTTTTGCATGTCTTCCTATATACCAGGGGTCTCAAACACGCGGCCCGCGGGCCGCATGCGGCCTGCGAGAGACCTTTGTGCGGCCCGCGATGCATAGGGGGGAAAAAAAAACACCCCGGCTTCTGCTGCTGCTGCCGCCGCTGCCGTGGCCGGCAATAGCAGCAATATCGCAAGTCCCGCGGGCTCCGCTCCCCCCCCCCTTCCTTCCTGCTTGCCTGCCAGTTCTCCGCTTCGGCTTCGCCTTTCAGAGCCGCGAAGGGAGAGCTTCTCCCTCGCGACTCTGTTCAGCCCGCTGGGGCAGATGGGAAATTTCCCATCTGCCCCAGCGGGCTGAACAGGGTCACGAGGGAGAAGCTCTCCCTTCGCGGCTCTGAAAGCCAAAGCCGAAGCGGAGAACTGGCAGGCAAGCAGGAAGGAAGGAAGGGGGGGAGGAGGGGGGGGGAACGGAGCCCACGGGACTTGCGATATTGCTGCTATTGCCGGCCACGGCAGCGGCGGCAGCAGCAGCAGAAGCTGGGTTTTTTTTTAAGTTTAATTTTCCTGGGGGGGGGAGGGAGGGAGGGAGCAGGACTTGATGGGGGGAGCAGGACTTGATGTGGGGGGGGCAGGACTTGATGTGGGGGGGGGAGCAGGACTTGATGTGGGGGGGGAGCAGGACTTGATGTGGGGGGGGCAGGACTTGATGTGGGGGGAGCAGGACTTGATGTGTGGCTGGGGGGGGTAGTACTGAAAATGGGGTGATGGGGGTTAGGACTGGTAATGGACAGATGGGGGTTAGGACTGGAGGTGGTCTGATTGGGGGGCTAAGACTGAAATGGGGTTATGGGGGGGCTAAGAATGAAGATAGGGCGATGGAAGGGTTAGGCCTGGAAGTGGGCTGTTGGGGGGCTTAGGACCGATAATGGGCTGGGGGGGGCTAGAACTGGTAATGGACTGGGGGGGGGTGCTATGACTGGAAATGGGCCGAGTAGAAGGGGGAGCTTGAACTGCAAATAGCTGATGGGGACAGGGTCTTGGAATGGTAATGGGCTGAGTGGAAGGGGGCTTGGAATGGAAATGGGCTGATGGGGAGGGGGGCTTGGAAAGGAAATGGGCTGTGAGGGGAGGGAGCTAGGACTGGAAATGGGCTGATGATGCGGGGACTAGAAGGGAGCGGATGCTGGGTGGGGCAGGAGCTAGAAGGGAGTTGATGTTGGGGGACGATTAGAATGGGATGGGGCTGGGAGAGTGAAATGGAGAGGGGAAATATATTTTGTGTGGGAGGGAAGAAAAATCTACAATTGGCCGGGTATTGGGAGAGTAAGTGGGGATTGAGGATGGAGGGGTAAAATTTGAGTGGATGAAATAGGAATGAGGAAAGAGCAAAAGGAGAATGATTAGTATGTTAAAGCAGATGTAGAGAGAATGGAAAAAAACTAGGAAAGAAGAAAGGACAAATGGACAGCAGACGATGGAGAGTTAGCAGAAGACACAAAGAAACCAGAAGAAAGTGAATGGAACAATTGCAACTGAAAAAAAAATGCACAAAAGGTAGAAAAATATCTCTTTATTTTGAATTTATTAACTGAAATATGTCAGCTCTTGGAAATGTGCATCTTTAACGTCTGCACTTTATTTAATACAAGAGGAAATCAATGTATAGTTTTATTTCTACAGTGTTGTACATTCTAAGTTTGGCTTTTGGGGTTCCCAGTTTAATTGTCTTCCTGTTTCTAAATTGTGATTCCTTGTTTGGTGATGGTGTATGTTCTGCATGTGTAACTGAGCTGAGGTATTCTGTTTATGTAATTCCTATTTGACATTGCCACTTGTTCTCTTTCCCGAGTAGGTCATGTATTGTTATTCTCTGAAATGTGTTGATTTAATATTTGCAGTGTTGCCTTTTGATAGTTAGGGTATGGTGCTTTGTGAGTCCTGGTAGTGCTGTTAGGACACGGCAGGTTTGCTATGGGTTCTAAATGAGCAGTGTTTCTAGTAGTTCCTAATGTGCCTGGCGGTTGGCACTGGTTTATAGTAATGTAGAAATCTTTTAGTTTTTCTTTATCCATACACTCATTAAGAGGCATGTTTACTAAAAGTTAGTGTATGGTAACATTATGCAAATATTTATGCAAATGATGCCCTTATGCAAATGAGGCCTGCGTCTTGTGCAGCCCCCGGGTTACTCTACAAGTCCTCATTTGGCCCTCAAAGCAATTTGAGTTTGAGACCCCTGCTATATACTGTGGTACAGTGATCAATAATCTCACTACTACTTTAATAAAAAATGTTCCACAAAGACAAACAATTTTCTTATGTTTTATTTGTTCTTGCTCTTCTCATTCCAGGAATTGGGAATGTGGTTTCTTTTTTTATCTTTTGATCCAGCAGTTGCACGTCTGCTCCTTTTGTGTATACTTTCAGTTCAATTGGAATCAGGGTGGGGATCTGGCATGAGAAGCCTTCATTTGCAACACCTAGAGATTTTTTACTCTATTTTATATCCAATGTGCCTGATTTGTTATTGCGGTGATGGTCCTAGGCTGGGAATCAAACACCACAGCTCCTTTTGGAATCCTGTTAACGTGGATCTGTCCATTAGATATCATCCATATGAAACAACCACAACTCTCTCCCACGTGGGGGCTGTGAACACTGCCTCTGCAACATCCTCAGTCCCTGGTCACCTGGGGAGCAGAATACCTGACTGGGACCAAACCAGTGCCCAGCTTGGAAATGCTGTTTCTAAAGCACCCCTAAGTCCAGTTGCTCCACAGTTTAGAAGCCAGAATTAAGATTCCATTTGGTTTAAAATGTTGTTATACTCTCAAATCCTCTTCTCTTGTTTACATTGACCACATGCTGAATGACTGGGGTATATTGTTATCGGGGTATGGTGGAACTGACTATATAGGTAAAGCTGATATACTGCATAATTTTATCTTAAATTTCTGACTTTTCTGATTTTTGACTGTCTGAGGTAAAAGTACCATTTTACCATCTAAAAATATAAATATAAAACTGGGGTTTTAGACAAAATTAAAATCAGCTTTTTATTTTTGAAGGACATTTACTTGCCAGATGCTAAAAATAATGTGATATTCACTTAAATAAACCCTATACTTATCCCCACATATATATTATTCCAATTAATAAAGAGATAGCTCAATCCTACTAAACTTAATTTTTGTTAGAACTATTGCCATGAAGATGAAACTCTTCTCGTAGCTATTTGTTTCTTTTATTCTTTATATAGGGACGCAACCCTCAACATTCCTCAAGGGATAAATAATGTGATAGCAAGGAACTTTTACTTGACTAAAATGGAATCAGGTAGTGATGAGAAACACCACAGCCTTGTTAACTTACCACTGCCTTGAAAACAACATAATATAATAATATTATGATGCATGGATAGCTAACTAAAATCGGCATTGTCAAAAAAAAGCATGATTGGAGAAGCTATATAACCATGGATCATACAACTTAGGAAATGCATTTTGCCAAAAATGTGCTGTAATTAAGATGATGGTCACTAGAGGGTACAAAAGTGTAAATGTTTTCAACTTAAAAAAAAAAGGCAAGTTGAAGATAGTCACTTAGCAAGTCTGGTGAAGCAGCAAAATTCTCCAATGTACTTTTCTCATTAATATCTTTTAGAATTTAAACTATAGAAATCTACTGGGGACAACAAAGATATTTAAGTCATTCAAACATTAACTTGGGCAGCACATTACGTATAAATAAGTTCATGTATTTAACCAAGTTGTTCACCTTCGATGTCGGCTTTTCCCATCATTGTGAAGCAGAATTCACCTAGTGTTGTATTGTTCATCCACTAACAGGGAATGTGTCCTGGGATTAGATCATCATGAGACAAGTTAGTTTTACCCTATTGCTATGAGTTGTTGTAATAGTAATCCTGCTCAGTACGAGAGGAGCTGCAGGTTCAGACATTTGGTGTGTGTGCTTGCCTGAGGAGCCAATAGGGTGAAGCTACCATCTGTAAGATTATGTCTGAATGCTTCTAAATCAGAATAAATGCCAGTAAATATTTCCATGGGTAGCATGAGCGCCGTCCCTGCCATTATCCGATTAGTGGTGATTTTCAGTATACTAACCGGATAACAAACCACTTAAAGTTAGACCACCAAAACTTGCTCCTCCCATTCCATGCCCTCTGAGGTGTACCGTACCTGAATCCAGATGACTCCAAATAATCAACTACGAAGACAACAAAACCAAAACCTCTTAAAAATCCCATTACTAAAGACAACTACTACACAAGCCATATGCCAACACTCATTCTCCATTTATGCTCCAACCCCATGGAACTCTCTGCCAAGAAACATTAGAGAAATAGGAGACATAAAAAGAATTCTGGAAAAAAATTAACACTCACCTATTCCAGAAATGCTTTGGATCAGTCACATAACACAGCTCAAGAACTATAAGTCACACCATGAACAATCAGAAACATTCATCTGGAGGCACATTCCAAATGGGACGACCAAATGCAATATGGGAAGTCAAAGCCAGAAAGTCTGAAAAGAAAGGCAGGCATGTGCAAGGTCAGGCACAATTCCAGAAATGTGGATGTGTCCGATATGCACATGTATCAAATATCTATATAGACATCCCCAGGAGAGTATTTCAGAACCAAAATGTTTAATAGCATAATGGTTAGAGTAGTGGTTTAAGAGCTGGGTGGCCAGGGTTCAATACCCAGTGTAGGACTTTATAATCTAAAGCTAATCAGTTAATTCTCCATCTTCTCTACGCTCTCTGGATGTCTTAAGGTGAAAACAAAGACTGCTACTTCTAGGATCAAACCAGGATTTGTATGTCTATTGCCCCTTTCTAGATATGCCTCTTCCACACCCCTGTGCCTACTTGAACATGGGGCGAGTGGCATTTGTGGAATGGTTATGGAGACTTGTCCATGATTTTGATGTCCAAGCGCATGTCTGCAGATGTCCAAACCACGACTAAACCTTTTAGAATGACCTCATTGTATATAGGTTTTATCTTTGATCCCCTCAACTACTGTTGATGATATACTAAATCCCTGTTAATGTAACCTAGACACTGTTCTAATATTTGTTCTATTTAATACGCTGTTTATGTTCAATGTAAATTGCTTTGATATAATGAAAAGCAGTATAAAAGAATCATTAAATAAATAAAACCTGACTGTCCTCAACAACCAGCTACCTACGTTCTTTTGCCTGCTCAGCTGAGCGCCTTGGTTTAAATCACATACCCTTGCTGACTACCTACATTTCAAATTCATGCTAACCTTTTTCCAGTCGGCCATAGCACTCGCCAAGCAAGAGTACTATGTCCATCTGACTAACTCTCTTGCCTCTGACCCTCACCGTATCTTTGCTATGCTCAACTCTCTCCTCAAGATCTCTCCTCCTCCAGTCCCTCCTTCACTGTCTGCCCAGACCTTGGCTGACTACTTCCATGGCAAAGTCCAGAAGATTAGCCTTGAATTCTCTGCAGGGTCACCTCCACCTCATCTTCCCCCTCTTCAGTCCCAAATCCTTCCTTCACCCAGGGCCATACTGAGCCATGATTGCGCCGTGTGCGACTTGCACATCTGCCACAGGCCCCCCCCCCCCCCGCCCATCATCATTTCACTGCCTTCATGTCTAGCCAGCTGCCCATCCTTGCCCTGCTGCTGCCACTTGTTGTCTTCTTGGAGGCGGCATCAGTGAAGCAGACCTGACTTCCAGTTTAAAAAAAAAACCTCACGCGGATCTTGTATGCAGTTCTGGTCCCTCCCTCCCTTCTCTGATGTAGGTTGCGTCATAGGAGGGAGGGACCAGGCCAAAGCCATTCAAACGTGGATCTTTGCAACTCCGTGTTTGAATGGCTGGCCTGGCCCCTCCCTCCCTATGACGTGACCTACATCAGAGAAGGGAGGGAGGGACCAGAACTGCATACAAGCATGGAGTTGAATGACCCGCAGGGCTTTTTTGTTTTAAATTGGAAATCAGGTCTGTTTTGCTGCTGCTGGTGCCACCGCCATCGAGAAAACAAAAAGTGGCGGTGGCAGGGCAACAGCAGGAAGCATGGGGGGGGGGAGCCAAGGCCGGCAGCCCGAAATACATCCCTAAGCCTTTGCACCCTGTGAGGCTGCACCGCTCGCACAGGGCTATATATGGTGCTGCCCTCACCTTCGGTCACTCTTTCTTCTTCTGATGAAATCACTGAGGAGGAAACTGCAAATCTTCTCTCCTCCTCCAAACTGACTACCTGCTCCTCTGATCCCATTCCCACCTATCTACTAAGCTCTATCTCTTCTGCCGTCATCCCTTCCATCTGTCATGTCCTTAACCTATTGCTTTCCACTGCAACTGTTCCTGAGGCCTTCAAACATGCTGTGGTTACACCACTCCTCAAAAAGCCTTCACTAGATCCTATCTGTCCAGGTATCGATCTATCTCTCTCCTCCCCTTTGCTTCAAAACTACTTGAAAAAGTGGTTCACTGCTGCTGTTTTGACTTTCGTTCCTCCCAAGATCTTCTGGACCCACTGCAATCTGGCTTTTGTTCTCTACATTCCACAGAAATGACTCTTGCCTGTCTCCAGTGACTTGTTCTTTGCCAAATCCAAAAGCCTCTACTCGATTCTCATCCTTCTTTTCCTTTCTGCTACTTTTGACACTGTTGATCACCGCCTTCTCCTCAATACCCTGTCCTCGCTTGGATTTAAGGGCTGTGTTCTGTCTTGGTTTTCTTATCTCTCCCATAGCACTTTTAGTGCATGTTCTGGTGGTTCCTCCTCTACCACCATCCCGCTTTCAGTTGGTGTACCTCAGGTCTCTGTCTTGGGACCTCTCCTTTTCTCTCTCTACACTCTGTCCCTTGGTGCACTTATTTCCTCCCATGGTTTTCAGTACCATCTTTATGGCGATGACTCTCAGATCTACCTTTCTGTGCCTGAATCTCTCCAGGAATCCAGGCTTAGATCTCTGCCTGCTTATCCAACATTGCTGCCTGGATGTCTCACCGCTGTTTGAAACTGAACACGGCCAAAACTGAGCTCCTTATCATTCTCCTTAAGCCCACCTTCCCCCTTCCTCCCTTCTCTATTTCTGTGGATAACACTACACTCCTCCCTGTTTCCTCAGCTCGCAACCTTGGGGTCATTTTTGACTCTACTCTCTCTTTCCCTGCACACATCCAACAGATAGCTAAAACCTTTTGCTTCTTTCTCTAACATTGGAAAACTTCGTCCCTTCCTTTCTGCACACACTACAAAGACAGTTATCCATTCTTTAGTCACCTCCCATCTAGACTATTGCAACCTCCTCCTTGCTGGTCTCCCTCTGAATCATTTCTCTCCCCTTCAATCTGTTCAAACCTCAGCTGCGCGGCTAATCTTCCACCAGCCTCAATATGCTCATATAACACCTCTTCTCATAAGATATGCCATACTGGCTCAGACCAAGGTCCATCAAGCCCAGTATCCTGTTTCCATCAGTGGCCAATCTAGGTCATACGTACCTAGCAGTTTCCCCAAAAGACACAGGTTCCACAATGCTTGTACTGGGTGTGATACAAGTGGGATATGAGAGAGTGAGTTTGAAGTAATTATGATGACTTGTACATTCAGCATGAGGTTACTAAAGATCATACTTGTTGATCAGTTTTAAGAATTTGGCTAGTAAAAACCAGTTTTAGCTGGAACAATGACTCATGCTCACTGAGTCTGGGAATGGGGAGGAGAAAGGGGATATTGTGTCAATAATGTATCAAAGACCCAATACGAATGTATCAACAATGTAGAAAAAACGGAAATCATGACCAAAAACTGACCAGAAATGATGTATAAAAGAAGGGGACTCTCCACAGGAATCCGGGACCTACACCTGGGAGAAGTAGACGTACTTCGGTGTGTTTCCCGGATTCCTCTGGACGTCGTGCTGAGTCCCCCGACACAGAGTGAGGCTACAATATTCGGTGATGTATTGATGCTTTATTATCTCATAATTATTCTTAAAATAAAAGCTTTTGTATTATCTGAAGTCTGAGCCTAGTTTGTAAGCTAGTGAGTGAACAGTTAGAACACTACCAGGTAATACATAATTGGCGCTGTGAGCAGGATACGGTAGGTAGAAAGGGGTGATATTCGGTCTCTGTGGGGAGCGCAGTGCACGGCGAATCCCACGAATACCGAATTCGGTGATTGGCAGTGTGTCAAAAAAAATCGCCGATTTGGCAGGAAGCCAACAATGTTTAGACGCAAAGAGAAGAGTCAGACTCTGGCTACCATAGATATTCCAGGGTGGACAGAGAGTCCATTTGGATCTCTGGCCCAAAAATTGATACATAATGGCTTAGCAGAAGCATGGGATAATAAACTCAAAGAAGCCACACCCTCCGATGTAGAAAATGTACTCGGAGGCTTGCCCGGCAAAGCCGGTGATGTTAGTGTGTTGGGGAGGCAAACTTGGGTGCTACTTTCCGCTTATCGGAAAGTGTACCAAATGTTAGAACAAGCAATAGTTAAAAATAAGGGTTTGGAGCAACAATTACTCCATACTGAAAGTAGGATAGTGGTATTAGAGTGTAACCAAAAATTGTTAAAAGATAAATTAGATCACTACCAAGCGGTAGCAGAGAAGGCAGCAGTAAAAGTGGCCCAAAACAAATATCGTAAAAGGCGAGGACGCCTGAATAAACAGAAAGTTTATAAAGCTGTGGCTACAGCCACGGCTGATTGGGATTTGGACAAATGGGACGGGGATGTCTGGTCCTCCTCCTCAGATGAGTGGGATGATTGTCCGGGGGGATCATATTGTCCCGACCCAGAAATAGACCCTCCACCGGATGTGCGAGCACAACCAGTGAAGCGTAGGAAAGAAAAAACCGAATTTGGACCAGGGAGACGAAATGTATTGGATGCTCAGGGGAATCCAATTCCCCTGATGCAGAATGGGGTCCCTGTATATGAGGGAGAAGGGGATAATAGGCGGCCCCTGTTTCTACAGGAAGATGAGCCGCATACACATACACGACAGACTGTGGAAGATTTTACCCAGGCAGAGGTTGATGATATATTAGGGCGATTTAGGCAGCAGCCCGGGGAAGGGGATGTACAGTGGCTGGTGCGCCTATATGATACTGGCGCCCGGGGAGTGTTTATGGATAGTCAGGATGTAGGGCGATTTATTACACTAAGTCGAGAACCATTAATACAGCGATTAATCAGGCAATATTTTGCAAACCATGGAGAGGTAACGGGACAAAGTATGTTTAACATTGTAGCAAGTGCCTATCTAGACAAATTCCCGTCCCCCGAGGACATGCCCATCTCGGACAAACCCTGGTTTTCCATAAGGGAGGGGGCAGAACGACTAAAACAGGAGGCTATGAAGGCATCCCTCCCTATTATGGATATAATAGAAGATTATATTGATATTAAAATAACTCCTGGGATACGGAATCGTTTGATTAAAACGGCTCCAGTAGCTTACAAAAATGTATTACTTACTCTGTTGTTGTCCATGGCAGAACAACCAGTGTCTGAGGTATTGGCCCGTTTAAAAGATTTGCAAGATTTAGGGAATTGGGGGACAGGCACTGGGACAGATGAAAGAGAGCGAAATAGATCTTCTAGAGATAATAACAAAAATAGTAACCGAGAAACCCCTGGGGCCCCTCGAGTATCTCGTAAAGATATGTTTTTGGCCCTTATTAAAGCAGGGGTGCCCAAGGAACAGATTGATGGGAAGGAAACGGGGCACTTGTGGCAATTATACAAAAAGAAGGTATTAAATGCCCGACCAGTGCAGAAGGGAGATCAGGCAAAGGAGGAACCTAAGGAGGAGGAAGGGTGGGAGAAATTTAAAAATTTGTACCCTTGGCAAGAGATGGCTGCGGCAGTAGCCACACAACTAAGGGAGGATAAGCGATTGTGGAAAGTGGTAACGCCCTCTGCCCCAGACCGATCATTGTTGGATCTGGAGGATTATGAGGCATAGCAGGGAAGCCAAGCCTCATGGGTGAAGCGGGATGAACGCCCCTATGTTCCGCTAGAAATACACTGGCGAGGGGGGAATGTTCAGAGGGTTCCCGCACTCATTGACACTGGGGCGGAGGCTACTTTAATTCAGGGGAATCCGAAAAAATTTAAGGGACCCCGAGTGAAAATTTCAGGATTAGGAGGAAGGGTAATTGAAGGAGTTCAAACCAAAGTAACCTTGAAAATAGGGAATTTGCCACTGCGTCGATATAACGTTCTAGTGGTTCCCATTCCTGAATTTATCCTAGGGATTAATGTACTGAAGGGAATGACTCTACAGTTAGCAGAGGGTAAGTTCACCTTCGGTGTGCACAATACAAAGGCTATCCAAATGCGACCCATTTTGGTAGGGAAAGTGAAAATGCCCCCCGTACATATCCCACCACCTCTCAAATTGGTAGCCATGAAACAGTATCGAATACCTGGAGGGCATAAGGAAATTGGTGAAACTATAAGGGAGTTGGTAGAAGTAGGGGTATTAAGACCCACCACTACGGCGTGGAATAATCCAGTGTGGCCAGTCAAGAAAAGTGATGGCTCCTGGAGAATGACAGTAGATTATCGTGAATTGAATAAACAGACACCCCCATTGACAGCAGCTGTTCCCGATACCATTACCATCATAGAAGAGATCCAACAGCGTAGGGGGGAATGGTATGCTGTCATAGATTTGGCTAATGCGTTTTTTACAATTCCCGTAGAAGAACGGGCACAGGACCAATTCGCATTTAATTGGTTAGGGCGACAGTATACCTTTACCCGGTTGCCCCAGGGTTGGTTACATAGTCCCACTATTTGTCATAGGATAGTGGCAGAACATTTGGAGGAGTTCATGAGGAAAACCCCGACTCAAATTTCCCACTATATTGATGATATATTAGTGCAGGGAGAGACTCGAGAGCAGGTGGAACAGCAATTAGAACTGTTGGTACAACATATGAAGGGGAAGGGTTGGGAAGTCAACCCTGCCAAAACACAGGGGCCCTCTCAAACCGTGAAATTCTTAGGCATACAGTGGAACCAGGGACATAGAGAAGTGACCGATAAAGCTCGGCAAAAGATTTCAGACTTTGCTACCCCTAAAACAAAAGCAGAAGCCCAATCTTATATTGGGTTATTTGGCTTCTGGAGACAACACATTCCTCATTTGGGACAGTTATTATCCCCATTATACAAGGTGACTAGGAAGAAATATGAATTTGAATGGGGAGAAGAACAACAAAATGCCTTTGAGGCTACTAAGGAAGCTATTCAAAAGGCAGTAGATCTCTGGCCGTTGTTGGAAGGGCCAATAGAGTTACATGTATCTGTACAGAATAATTATTGTAACTGGTCCCTTTGGCAAAAACAACAGGGTAAACGAGTCCCGTTAGGATTCTGGGGTAGAAAATTACCAGAAGCGGGGCACAAATATACACCCTTTGAGCAGCAGTTGCAGGCATGCTATTGGGCTTTAGTAGAAACAGAACAATTAACTTTAGGACATGAAGTGTTGATACGACCTCAAATACCAATTATGCAATGGGTAATGTCCAACCCCAAATCAAATAGGGTAGGACATGCACAAGAACAAACCATTATTAAATGGAAATGGTATATTTCACAGCGAGCGAAAACAGGGGAGGGAGGAATTGCTACTTTGCATGAAAAGGTAGCCATGGCTCCCTCTCAAGATCAGGTACCTATTAAACCTTCTGTACCAAATGTGGGATCCACGGTACAATGGGGAGTCTCATATGAACATCTGACAGATGAACAACGACAGCATACTTGGTTTACGGATGGATCTGCAAAATATGTAAATGGGGAACGCAAGTGGAAGAGTGTGGCATATAATCCGATTATAAATCAAACTATTGAGGTAGAAGGTAAAGGGAAAAGTAGTCAATATGCTGAATTATACGCTATATATACTTATCATTAAAACAGGAACAGGGGGGTCAATGTCATTTATTCACAGATTCCTGGTCAGTGGCAAATGGGCTAGCTACCTGGCTCGGAAATTGGGCACAACAAAATTGGCAAATCCATGGAAAAGAATTATGGGGTGTTGAAATTTGGAAAGATATAGTGGAAATTCTGCAAAATACACAGTGTACTGTTTTTCATGTAGATGCTCATATGCCTGCTAACTCTTTGGATCGTTTATTTAATTCTCAAGCAGATGCGGCAGCCACCATCGCTAATGTTGAGACATTGGATGAGACAGGTAACACAGCGAGCCCGAGCGTGGAAGATAAAGTGGCATGGCTCCAAGGTACCGCTCTTTGGGCCCACCAGAAGAGCGGGCACCTCGGCGAAAAAGCCACCTACAGGTGGGCCCAGAGTAGGGGAATTCCTCTAACTCTGGATCAAATTAAAGAAACTATTTTGCAATGTCCCATTTGCCAGCACACCCAACATAGGGCGATCCCTCATACTATAATGGGACATATTGGAAGAGGACAGCTTCCAGGGCAAATCTGGCAAATGGATTTCGTTGGGCCATTACCTGGTAGTCGAGGGTGCAAATATATTTGTACGGCAGCTGACACCTATTCAGGATTGTTAGTAGGTTATCCTTGTAAAAATGCTACGCAATGGAGTACATTACGAACTATTGAAATATTAACCCAATATTATGGTACTCCCATGCAAATACAAACCGATAATGGTACACATTTTACTGGAACACAGGTAAAAGAATATGCAAAGGCTCATAATATTGAATGGATTTATCATGTACCCTATCACCCACAGGCAGCGGGATTGATTGAACGAATGAATGGGTTATTGAAAGCTAGTCTAAAGAAATTAAATCCTCATAACTCACAGGCTTTTGGGCAATGGAGAGATCATTTAAGTGAAGCATTACAACGCCTAAATAATCGACCCATTACTGATTCCATGACTCCCTTAATGCGAATGCTGACCCCAAATTTACAAATTGCTGTGACACGGATAGATTCCATTATTTATTGGAAAATTGACCCCTCAGCCCGAGCCCCGCTTCGAGGGACTCCAATCTCAGCAGGATTAGATTTGCATGCATTAAAGATGATTTTAATTGCTCCAGGAGGGGTTGGGATGATTTCAACAGGGATAGGATGTAAAATACCACAGGGACATTATGGCCAGATAGCCACAAGGTCTAGTTATGCTTTAAAAAAGATATTCACTGTGGGAGGTGTAATTGATGCAGATTATCAAGGAGAACGTAAGGTTCTATTGTGGAACATGAGTGGAGAGCCGCATGAAGTACCAGAGGGAGAACGAGTGGCTCAACTCATCCTTATTCCAATATTTTTAGCCCCGGTGGAAGAAGGGCAAGCCCCCACAGAGCTAACCATACGGGGTGACCAAGGCTTTGGATCAACCAGTACTATAAATGTGGGAGCAAAGATTTGGATACAGGATGCGCAAGGACCGCCTTCCCCAGGGGAAGTAATTGCTATAGGAAGAGATAAAGTTCTATTAGTAATGCGGCCTGGCGTAGAAAAATGGGAATATATACCTGAAAATAAATGTTACTTAAGGGAATAATGTGTATGTTATACCTACAGGTGACCCTCCTCCTTGGCATCCTCTGCTGCTCGTGGTGGGTTGGCCCCGGAGAAGCCTGGACACCTGCACAACCATTGCAACCCCGGCCCTTCCAGTTGTGGGGATGGAAAAGGCATGCCACTCTGCGACAACAAGATAATTACACCTGTTTTCCTAATGAACGGTGCCCCATGATCAATGTGACTAGTACAGCCAGTATGTGGGCAGGACCACCTATTCCAAATGGGTATAGACCAATTTATTTATTGTACCAAGATAATGCTGTGATTAATGTGACTGCGCCCGTAAAGATCCGGTGTACCAATGTCAGTGAGTGGAATTTTTCCGCTAAATGTGGAATGATAAATATGATTAAGACTTTGTTAAATCAAAGTCAGTTTTCCAACGCAACCCAACATTATGTATACCCAGTACAGGATTCCTATTTACTTTGTATTAATGCCACACCTATTACAAACCGTACTTGGTGGTCCTCCTATATACGTGTTATTAATATAGCTACTGCTAAGATAGATCCTGGACATGTAAAGAGAATTCCTTCCACTTGTATCCAAGTTGGGCACGAAGCACGAAAGATGATTCTCACAGCTACCATTCGCTTTCCTCAGATGCCACAATGTCGTGCTCGTCGAAGACGTGCCTGGTACGACACTTTGCTAGGAGGGATTGGAACCGTAACCGGGACTTTGAATAGTTTTGATATAGAAACGTTGGCTAATCGCATGAGTAATACAGGACTTAAAACACAAGAGGCCCTGACCTTGCAAGCCCGTTGGATGCCAACAATATGGCATCCTTCCAGATTACAGGTTCAAGCATCAATTTTGCAACAACAATTATTTGATGACTTCTCACGATTTGAATCAGATACGCAAGCAAATCTAAACAATTTTATTAACTGGACTGGATGTACTCTACAGACTTTGTTCGCATTAGAACAACGAGACACAATGCAAACACAGCTGATGACTGGAAATCAGCAGGTTTGGGCTTCACTTTTGAATTTAACCACCCAGTGGTTAACTGTAAACTCACAGAAACTTGAGTGTAACTCAACTATATGTTATGGCTTAATTATTATTCATAATGTAACCAAGCAAATGCAAATGTGCAAATTTATTGTATTACCATTAATGATTGGAGCTAGTGCTCACATGTACTATTGTGCGCCAGAAATATACGGAACCTATATTGATATTAATAATCAAACGCATGATTTATCTTTATGTGAAACTACTATGCATGGTATATTATGTAGAGCACAATCGAATGTATATGAACCGTGCCTATTGCAGAATTCATTGAATGTTTGTAAATTTAATATTTTGCCTTCTACATATGAATGGATGGTGGAGGTGGCTCCACAAGAGATATGTTTAGTTACTATACAAGAAGTCATTCCAAAGATCTCCCTCCCATTCATAGGATGTATGAAAAATGTAACCACTTTAACTTGGTATAATGAGACATATTTGTTAACTCCTGATATATATATATCTACTGAAATCCCTTGGCAACAACATATTTTAAATGTTCCCACCTGGGACTTCAATCTTACTAAATTGCAGAAACTTTTGAACCAGTCACAACTGATACACCGACATTTACAATACCTTAATTGGACTATTGCCGCCCATCACGTACAAACAGTGGTGGCAGCAGATCGATTGGTATCCTTTGGCACTGCGATTGCCTCTGCTGCCACCCACCACTGGTATGATATCTTCTTCGGCTATTCACCTTCTGCCAAAGGTGCTTTAAATGTAATAATTCACCCCATTCTGATTCTAGTGATTGTCATGATGATCTTTTCCTGCTTTAACTGTTGGGTGGCATATCGATTGATATGTTCACCACGTAAAATACATACAGTCACCTATGCTTAATGTCAACTCATCAAGGACCGATTGTGATACAAGTGGGATATGAGAGAGTGAGTTTGAAGTAATTATGATGACTTGTACATTCAGCATGAGGTTACTAAAGATCATACTTGTTGATCAGTTTTAAGAATTTGGCTAGTAAAAACCAGTTTTAGCTGGAACAATGACTCATGCTCACTGAGTCTGGGAATGGGGAGGAGAAAGGGGATATTGTGTCAATAATGTATCAAAGACCCAATACGAATGTATCAACAATGTAGAAAAACGGAAATCATGACCAAAAACTGACCAGAAATGATGTATAAAAGAAGGGGACTCTCCACAGGAATCCGGGACCTACACCTGGGAGAAGTAGACGTACTTCGGTGTGTTTCCCGGATTCCTCTGGACGTCGTGCTGAGTCCCCCGACACAGAGTGAGGCTACAATATTCGGTGATGTATTGATGCTTTATTATCTCATAATTATTCTTAAAATAAAAGCTTTTGTATTATCTGAAGTCTGAGCCTAGTTTGTAAGCTAGTGAGTGAACAGTTAGAACACTACCAGGTAATACACTGGGTTAAGCATTGATATTCTGGGTCCCTTCTTAATAATGGTTTATGGACCTTTCCTCCAGGGACTTGTCCAAACCTTTTTTAAACCTAGCTACACTAACAGCTTTTACTACATCCTCCGTTAACAAATTCCAGAGTTTGATTACACGTTGAGTGAAAAAATATTTTCTTTTATTAGTCTTAAATAGTTTACCCTGTAGCTTCATTGCATGTCCCCTAGTCTTTCTATATTCTGATAACATAAACAATCGATCTACGTTTACCCGTTCCACTCTGTTCATTAATTTATAGACTTCTATCATATCTCCCCTCAGCCATCTCTTTTCCAGGTTAAAGAGCCCTAACCTTTTTAGCCTTTCTTCATAGGAGTATCCTTCCATCCCCTTTACCATTTTGGTGGATCTTCTCTGAACCTTTTCTAATAACGCTATATCCTTTTTAAGATATGGTGACCAGAATTGCACACAATATTCAAGATGCGGTCTCACCATGGAACGATATAGAGGCGTTATAATATCTTTTGTTTTATTTTCCATTCCTTTCCTTATGATACCTAGCATTCTATTTGCTCTCTTGGCCGCCGCTGCACACTGGGCCGAGGGTTTTAACATGTTATCCACAATGATGCCTAAATCTTTTTTCCTGGGTGGTGGTTCCTAATGTGGAACTTTGCATTGTGTAACCATAGTTTGGGTTGTTCTTCCCTAGCTGCATAACTTTGCACTTGTCCACATTAAATTTCATCTGCCATTTTGATGCCCAGTCTTCCAATTTATCAAGATCCTCTTGCAATTTTCCACAATCCTATTGGGTTTTAACAACTTTAAATAGTTTCGTGTCATCTGCAAATTTGATAACCTCACTCGTTATTCCCCTTTCCAGGTCATTTATGAATATGTCAAAAAGCAGCGGACCCAGCACAGATCCCTGGGGTACACCACTATTCACCTTTCTCCATTGGGAAAATTGGCCATTTAGCCCTACCCTCTGCTTTCTATCTTTTAACCTGTTCCTGATCCACAATAGTACACTGCCTCCTATCCCATGACTCTTGTCTTCTCAAGTCCGCTTCACTGGCTCCTTATCCATTTTTGTATCCAGTTCAAACTTCTGCTACTGACCTATAAGTGCACTCATTCTGCTACTCTTCACTACCTTTCCTTTCTTATCTTTCCCTACACTCCTCCTCTTCTGGCAGATCCCTTCTAGCTGTGCCCTTCTCTTCTAGTGCCAACTCCAGACTTTGATCCTTCCACCTTGCTGCTCCTTATGCCTGGAACAAACTACCTGAGTCTGTATATCAGGCTTCATCTCTGGCCCTTTTCAAATCCAGGCTGAAAACTCACCTCTTTGAGGCCACTTTTGGATTCTGATCCACTTAGTCTCCTATGTGTTTCCTTACCACTCCTTTAGATATAGCCTTGTCCTCAGCTGTTGTCTGTCTTGACTAGACTGTAAGCTTTGAGCAAGAACGGTCTTTTACATGTGTCTGTACAATGCTGCATATGTCTTGTAGTGCTATAACAAAAGATAAGTATAGTAGTAGTAGTAAAACTGCAGGTCTAACTTTATGCGATTGGTTATCCAGATAGCAGCTGAAACCAGCTATGCAGCAGAAACCATTATCTGGAGACTTCCACTGAATATTTGGTTTCAGTTTACTCAGTGCGGCTGCTGCTTAAAAAAACACTGACCACCATGGGCGCAATTTCGGCTTCTATGAGGCTTGACCTGACCCTTAAGAGTCAAGCCTACTTGAGCATAAATGAAGGACATGCTGTCTGCTAGCTGATTGGATAGAGTGCGCTTAGTAATGGCAGTCCTCACTTTATTGGGACTGAAAGAAATAACCTGGGTAGCATTTCTAAGGGTTTTAGTCTGCTGTTAAAAGGCCAGATTTAAGATTTTGGAGCCTATGGGAGGATTGAAAGGTGAGGACTGGGATTCTTCCTTGTAGCTCTGAGAGCTGAGGGTGGTCCTTGGAGACTGGAAAGCAGGAGTGGTGTTTTTGAGCCAGAGTGTTTTAGTGATGGCCTTTGGAATTGGCACTGGTGGATGGCCCTTAAGTAAGTGGAAGAAGGATCCCTTTTGGCCGGGGTACTTGGCGCCTTCAACATTTGACAGTTGGCTATGTTGTCTATGCCTAAATATGGCCTGTCTCCAAGTAGAACGCAAAGGCTTGCTTGCAATCCACAGTGTGCATGGCACTTTCGTTTTTGCAGGCATGAGGTCACAGGAAAAATTATGACAGGACAACTGACTGATTAAGGTGGAAACCTGCCACAAACGTAGAAGAAATGGATAGGTTCCCAGAACCATCCTATTGCTGAAAAATCTGATACAGAGTAGATAAATCATTGAAGCCTGAACCACACTTATTCTGTGTGTCACAGTAACCACCACCAAAAGCAAGATCTTCCAGCTCAGAAACCTCAGATCACAGAAGTCTAGAAGCTCAAATGGAGCTTTCATCAACTGGGTTAGCACATTGAGGTCCCATGACAATGTGAGTGGCTTCAGGGGAGGCTTTAATAGAAGCAAGCCTCACATAAAAAAACAGCCAGAGGTTGTATAGAGATGGTGCATATCACCGCCATGTAGAAGGTAAACCCAATTGCATTAATGTGGACCAGAATGACCTGCAGTACATTGACAGGTAGATTCAACCTACAGCTCACAGCGCACCGTACCGCAGTAACTGAAACCATGAAACGTTACCACGCTGACACCTTAAAGAGATCCCTCAACAAACCTCGTGACCTGTTTGCCCTCGTTAAGCGACTTACAACAGAACCTGCATCAGAACAAGCAAATGGAATCCATCCTCAAATATATGCAGATTATCTACAAACTAAACTATGTCAGATAAACAACAACTCTGCGTCCAGTACTATCCTTCAGCCTTACAATCAAACATCACTCACTACCTTCATGACCCCATCCAAACAATGCATCGAAAACACCATAGCAGCTATCAACACGACTACAGCACAATCTGATCCATGCCCAGCATTCTGGATCAAAGAACTACGAACTGACCTCAGTCCCATCATATCCAGACTCATGCAACAATCGTTCACAACAGGTGATTTCCCACGCACCCTCAAACACACATCAATAAGACCTCTACTAAAAAACAACAAACTCGACCAACAGAAACCGGAATCCTACAGACCTATAGCAAGCATACCGATGCTAGCAAAAATAATGGAAAAGGAAGTTCAGAGACAAATACAAGACCACATTGACTCCAATGCACCACTGGATCCATGCCAACACGGATTCAGAGAAGCACACGGGGTGGAGACTCTTCTTACCACACTCTTCAGCAGCATAATATCAGGCATCGACAATACCCGCCAAGGCTTTGTCCTTGTCTTCCTTGACATCGCGGCGGCGTTTGATTCCGTGAACCATGAACGCCTCCTAGAACGCCTCAAAGAAAAAGGAATCTCTGGTAAAGCGCTCGAGTGGTGCAGGTCCTACCTCTCTGACAGATGGCAGCAGGTTCGATCCAAAGACTCATCATCAAAACCATTCCACCAAAGCCAAGGTGTCCCACAAGGATCCTCCCTCTCTGCCTTGCTGTTCAATATATACATGCAACCTCTCTGCAACCTGATCCGGTCCTTCAACGTGAACTGCATGATATACGCAGATGACGTGCTATTATACATGCCTTTTGCAACAGAAAACCCAGACCTCTCACCAATAACATGCTGCATAAATGAAATATCCAACTGGCTACAATCCCAAAACCTCCGGATTCAACACAAGAAGACGGAGGTCATGTTCATTACAAGAAATCGTAACTTCACTGCGCCTACAGTACTAAAGGTGAAGGAAGCTGACCTCCAGATCAAATCCGCGATCAGATACCTTGGCGTCACACTAGACCAGAACCTAAATATGCAGGCGCATATAAGTAACACTGTAAGGACAGTATACCATAAAATTAGATCCCTTAGATACCTACGATCTCTGCTGGAGCCTGATGATTTCAGGACCATCTTTCAGGCACTAATAATTCCGCATTTCGATTATGCGAATGCAATACTGCAAGGACTCCCCCAAACCACTCTGAACCCACTGCAAATGGCAATGAACACCGCAGCAAGAGTACTACACGGAGCATCCAGGAAAGACCATGTCACACCCATTATGAAACAACTCCACTGGCTCCCGATTCAAGGTAGGATTACATTCAAGACCTTGCTACTCACCTTCAAAGCCATCAATGGTCTCTCATCAACATCACTAACAGAGATAGTCCAGAGGACGCCCCACAATAGGGACAGAAGGTCAGTAGCACAAAACACCTTGATAGTCCCAAGATCAATGACTCAATGCACCAAGTCAACATCCAGCAGGGCATTCAAACTTTATGCACCAATGATCTGGAACAGCCTCCCTCACAACATCCGAACAATCCCAGACATATTCCAATTCAGGAAGGCTGTGAAACACTACCTCTTCCTCCTACATTACCCGGAAACCAATGAAAGCTCAGCACCAATTACCGAAACCTCACAAATCTCCTCTGTCTGAAACCATACGAACACATGACCAGCCTGTAAATTGTATATATTGTTATTGTATATAGTTACCCTGTTAGCCAAGTTGAATTTCCTGTTCATATGTAAACACAAAGTACTAATGGAAATGTGTATGTTCGTTGTTTATTGTAAACCGCACTGATGCTGAATAGCGCGGTATAAAAGAGACTTTAAATAAATAAATAAATATAAATAAATTCAGGATAGACAAGGTTGCCTACTCACCATCTAAGCTGGGAGGGAAAGGTGCTTGATGATGGAATCCATGAATTGGATTCATTCAAGAGCAATAGTTCCACAAAGTGACAATCGCAAACTCTGCATTAATTTAATGCTCAGTTATCATATGATGTGTCGGACTCTTTCATTCAAAGCTGCCATATATTAGCTGCTTTTAGTGTATGTCCTTTTTTATCTTTTTAAAGTGATCATGTGTCAAAAAAATCAAAAGTGCTATTTCTCTTACTATATATAATTTAAAACAAACCAGCTATACTAATATATACTGGTACATGAATCAATAGCTGCCAACTATAACCATCGTATTTCAAATAGATACAATTCAATTCTGCTTTAGAGTTAGAAAAATTTCTAATACTTCCATACCAATTGTATTTATACGAGTGAGCAAGGTATTAAACATTCAAAGGCAATTCACTTATGTGATCCAAAACATGGCTTCAAAGTGGTGCGGTAGAGTGAGAGGCTGGTATTGGGGTTGTCGGCCAAGACAGGCCAAATATGGCAACAACTGACATGGTCCCATCACTTGAGCATGCGCGAAAGTTCAGCCATCACAAATCTCTCTTCATTTCCTTTGTCCTGTGAACAAGAGAATGTCTTGAATTTAGGACTGTCTTTTGTGTCTACGGTTTGACATCATATGTTTGAATCAAGAGTAGCCTTACATGGCTTCTTTTGAAAATCGGTGATCAAATTGTCAAATCACTCTCTTCTATCTGATCCCTCAATACTTAGTTGGATGTCAAAATGGATCCCGACAGAGTTTATGGAACCATTAATTGCAGCTTACAAGTGATTAGTCTTACAGGATGTTGAGAAAAATATTTACCTATAAAATGGAATATGTCACATTGCCAGTTTCAAGACTTATAGAAGTTGCTGATAATATAGTTATCTGTAGGGCAGATAAAGGAGGGGCTGTTGTAATACAATCTAAGGCAATGGTTCTTACCATGCCATGTGAGTCTGCACTCTCTCAGGTTTTCAGGATATCCACAATGAATATGCATGAGATAGATTTGCATGCACTGCTTCCATTGTATGCAGATCTATTTCATGCATATTCATTGTGGGCATCCTGAAAATCTGACGGGCCTGGGGGTCCCAGAGGACTGGGTTGAGAATCACTGGTCTAAGATCCAATATGATATGGAGATTGATTGACAACTCAGTGATTTAAAATATTACCATCCTTTACAATCTGATCCTACACGGGATATTTTTTCGAAAGTCATAGATGTTGTTAAATCAGGGTATGAGCAAGGTTACATCACATTGAAAGAATACAGTTTTCTCATTAACAGGACCCCCTTGATACCAATATTTTATACAGTACCCAACATTCATAAGGACTTACGGTCCTCTCCTTGACGCCCTATTGTGGCTGGTGATGGTTGTCCTTGAACCATTATTAATTTTTGTAGATCGAATACTTAACACCTTGGCGTCTCAAGCCCAATCTTACGTTAAGGATACAACTCAAATGTTGAATATTTTTGCTTCATTTGATGAGATCTCCTCTTGAGATTGGTTGGTCACGTTGGATATTAAATCATTACATACTGAGTCCCACGTGACACATGAGCGAGTGAGGACATCTCTCTACTCGCTCCGGGACCGCCTCGGGATTAATCGATAAAAATTATTAATCATAACCCTCAAAAATCGAAGGAAAGAAAGAGTAAGACATCTGCAGAAGGAGAGAGGGCTTGGCACCAGAGAAAGAGATCAAAAGATGCTGTTGCCGACACGGAAAGAACGGGAGAAAGCTCCGAAACCTGGGGCCTTGATGCCTGCAGTAGCACAGCCAGTATCCCTGGCCACAGAGAGTGCAGATTCAACTACAGAGGATTTAGCGAGAGAGGTGGTAAAACTACTGGACCCTAAATTTGACCAGATCCTGACGAAATTGGAGTCGATGAGAGCGACAGAAATTAGCCACAGAATGGATGAGTTAGAGCATAGAGTGGCATCGATTGAGGATGACGATGGGCGGCAGGCAAGGGACAATGAAGTGCAACGTGCAAAGATAGAGGCCCTACTAAATGAAGTGGATGATCTAGAGAATAGATCATGTAGAAATAATCTGCGACTGGCAGGTGTGCCAGAATCGACTACGGATCAGATGCTGATACCTTTACTTGAGAAATGGCTCCTGAAAGAGCTGGGTTTGGACTCACTAGTTGGAGAACTCAAAGTGGAGCGTGCACACAGACTTGGAGCAAAAATGGCAGCACGGCAATGCCCGAGAGTGGTGATTGTGAGAATCCTTAATTTCCAACACAAAGTGCAGCTGCTTCAAGCATATAGATGGAAACGGGACTTATTTTTAGAAAACCAAAGACTGTTATTTTTTAAAGATTATTCAGCGGCAGTGGTGGCGAAGCGCAAGGAATTTACACCAATTTGTGCAGCGTTGTTTCAGAAGAAAGTGCGATTCACCTTGGCGTTTCCCGCTGTTCTTCGAGTCTCAAATCTGGGACAGAATCATGTCTTTGAATCAATTGCAGCAGCAAAGACTTTTCTGACGGGACTGGACAAAACTGCATTGGAGCAGACAGCAAGTATATGAGAAGTATGGCTGTTGAACACAATGGCGGAGGAGCAGCGGGAAGGGAGAGTGAGAGACTTGAGGCCTGAGGGGGGAAGGGTCGAAATGTGTAGAGTACCTGTATTCTGTTAAATGTTGAATGGTGCTGTAATGTGAGGTGGAACAGAAAGATAGAGGATCATTAGGCTGGTGGGGTAAGATTATTATTGTTAAATTGTAGTTTCCTTTGGCATGGAAGGACAGAAAGACGAGGGGTAAATGTTTTAAATATCACCAATGTAAAATGAGGTGGGAAGGATAAGACCAGTAGGTGGAAGGGGGCTGAGGCGGCCCTGCAGTGTACAATAGGGACTAATACCTCGGCCTGAGTGTGCTGAGGATAGGATTTAAGATTATTTCTTTTAAGGGGATGGAGGGGGGAAGGGGTCTGAGAGGGGACGGAAGGGGAAAAGGGGGAGGGGAGAAGGGAGGGGGGATAGGGGGAAGGAGGGGAGGGGAGATGGGGGCAAGAGGCTGGAAGAGGGATTAAGGGGACGAGAAAAGGGGCAGACACTAGATAGTGGAAGCATAGGGAGGGGTCCTAGGAAAAGAAGTTTCGAACGATTCAAATTAAGGGAAGGAAATCAGCTGGGGGTTGAGGCTGGGCAACCCCAAGCAGAAATGTTCAATAAAAATATTGGAGTAAGAGCCCCAGTACATGGTACTAATGGGACATGATTTATGTATAATAACTTGGAACGTAGGAGGGTGAGTACGCCTATGAAGCGGACAAAAATTCTACAAGCGCTGAGAAGAGGGAAAGCCCAAGTGGTGCTACTACAAGAAACACACCTGAATGCTAAGCTCAAAAGAGACTGGGTAGGACAAGTATATGCAGCCTCTTCGGGAGGGAGGAAGAGGGGAGTAGCGATTCTAGTTAAAAAAGGGATTCAGGTAGAGGTGGTGGGCGAAGAACTAGATCCTTCGGGGAGATTTATGTTTATGCATGTAAAACTGAATGGGGAGGAACTATTTCTTGGAAATATCTACGTCCCTAATGTGTATGATAATATATTTTTTAAGAATATCCTTCAGAGGATTGGGAATGCGCCAAGAATACCAATAATAGTGGCGGGAGATTTCAATTGTCCACATTATCCTGAACTGGATAGGTCAAATGTGAGAGAGAAAGGAGGATGGAGTAAAAGAGGAGTGAGCTATTTATGTCGAATGGGGGGATTGCTAGATACCTGGAGAATATTACATGAGGGAGAAAGGGACTTCACACATCTGTCAAGAGTGCACCAAACCTGATACAGAATTGATTATATGTTGGTATCAAAGAGCGATTTTAGACGGGTGGTAAATACGGAGATTGAAGACCATCTCGGTGTCGGACCATGCGATGGTGAGAATGGATTGGAGAGGGAGGGGGATTGAGGAGTGTAGGTGGTCCTTCCCTAGACACATGTGGCAGAATAGGAACGTTCAAAATTTCTTAGAACAAAAATGGGAGGAGTACTTAGAGTTTAACAAACCACATGCAAAAACTATTTTGGGAGGCTGGGAAAGCAGTGATGAGGGGACATATAGAGTAGTTACTCACCTGTAACAGGTGTTCTCCAGGAGCAGCAGGAATCAGTCCTTACATATGGGTGATGTCAGCGCCGACGGAGCCCTCGTGCGGAGCATTTCACCAGCTTTCAAAGAAAGTCTTTGGGAATGCAGCACGCATGCTCGGTCCCCTTCCCGCCCAAGGGTGCCATCTTGCTCAGTCTGATGACATAGCTAAAAGACAGCAAAACAACAAAATAAATCATATGACTGCAACTCCAAGGGGAGGAGGGAGGGTTGTGAGGACTGATTCCTGCTGCTCCTGGAGAACACCTGTTACAGGTGAATAACTACTCTTTCTCCAGGACCAAGCAGGAAGTCAGTCCTCACATATGGGACTCCCCAGCTACAGGCTACCAGGAACCCAAGCTGAAAAATAAGCTCCCTCTAGAGCATCAGCATCTGTGAAAGAATCCTTTCTGAGAACGCCCCCGTACGGTAGCCCAACACAAGGGCCGGAGGGTAGGAGTTGCCTAAACCTCAAAGAGATTACGGAGTACCGCCTGTCCGAAAGCACTGTCCCTACAGGACTCCCTCTTGAGGCAGTAGTGAGCCGCAAAAGTCTGGCTTGAAGACCAGGTAGCGGCCCGGCAGATGTCCGCCAACGGAACAGAGCAGAGGTGGGCTACTGACGCGGCCTTCGCCCTGACACGGTGAGCCGTGACTCGACCCTGCAAGGAGAGGCCGGCTGCCCTGTACGTCCAGGCGATACAATCCGCTACCCAAAGGGACAACGTACGCTTGGAGACAGGCAACCCCAGTTTATTAGGGTCAAAAGATATGAAGAGCTGAGCAGCCCTTCGATGCCCCTGCGTACGGTCTATGTAAAAGGACAACGCCCTTCTACAGTCCAGGGTATGCAGGACTGTTTCAGCCCGGCTGGCATGCGGCCTGGGGAAGAATGTTGGAAGAACCACCTCCTGATAGAGGTGGAAGGAGGAGACAACCTTCGGAAGGAACTTAGGGTGAGTCCGCAAGACCACCCTGTTCTTATAGACCGTGTGTACAGTCTATCAAAAACCAGAGCTTGTAGTTCACTCACACGCCTGGCCGAGGTAAGAGCCACCAAGAACAATGCCTTCCAGGAAAGGAAGCGTAAATGACAGGTAGCCATCGGCTCAAATGGTGAGCAAGAAAGTTGCTGCAAGACCACATTTAAATCCCACTCAGGGGCTGGTGGACGGATCGGAGGCTTGAGCAGAAGCAGGCCTCTGAGGAAGCGGGACACCAAGGGGTGGCCCGACAGAGATTGGCCCTCTACCTGTGAGTGGTGTGCCGATAGAGCACTGAGGTGGACCCGAACAGAGTTGGATTTAAGGCCTAGGTCCGAGAGGTGGAGCAGGTACTGCAGCACCACTGGAACCAGGCACGAAAAAAGATCCTCCTGATGCTGAGCACACCAGGTGGAGAACCTACGCCACTTGAGGGCATAAGATTTCTGGGTGGATTGCCTCCTAGAGGCCAAAACCACCTCTTCCACTTCCTTAGGAAGAAGTAAGGGGGCTAGAACTACCCTTTCAGCAGCCAGACCATCAGATTGAGGGATTTGAGGTTGGGGTGCAGGAGAGATCCCTGATCCTGAGACAGGAGATCGGGTTGCACCCCCAGAGGGAGGGGAGTGTCCACTGCCAACTGTAGAAGGAGTGGAAACCACGGTTGCCTCGGCCATCTGGAGGCTACCAGAATCACCGAGGCCTTGTCCTGAAGAACCTTGAACAAGGTTCGGGCCACTAGAGGCGTGGGAGGAAACGCATACAGTAGGCCCGTAGGCCAAGAGATTAGAAACGCATCTGCTGCTAATCGCAGAGGATGCAGTTGTCTGGAACAGAACCTGGGTAGTTGACGGTTCAGTGGACTCGCAAAGAGATCGATGGTTGAAAGACCCCATCTTAGAAAGACCCCTTGGACCACCAGAGGATTCAACTGCCATTCGTGAGGCTGTAGAATCCTGCTCAATCTGTCTGCCAGGCAATTGTCCTGGCCAGGCAGATAAACTGCCTTGAGAAACATGTTGTGTTTGATTGCCAAGGAGCACAGGGCCTGTGCCTCCTGACACAGAAGTTTGGAGCCTGTGCCCCCTTGCTTGTTCACGTAGAACATTGCCACTTGATTGTCTGTCTGAACTAAGACAGACTGGTGAGAGAGGACATAAGAGAAAGTCTGTAGAGCTAAGCGGATAGCTCGCAACTCCAACAGATTGATCTGCTGTGTGGACTCCCAAAGAGACCGTAGGCCCTGAGTGCAAGCCCCCTGGTAATGTGCACCCCTGCCCTGAAGGGAAGCATCGGTTGTCAGCACCTGTGGGTGAGGAGGGGCCTGAAAAGGCACCCCCTGGACCAGGTTTGGGAGATGCAGCCACCACCGTAGGGAGGCTGCCAGCAGTTTGGACACCCTTATCCTGTCTTTCAAGTCGCCTGTGGCTTGCACCCACTGAGCTCTGAGGCACCACTGAGCAGGTCGCATGTGCAGGTGGGCATTCGGAGTTACATGGACCGTGGATGCCATGTGGCCGAAGAGCCTTAGGAAGTTTCTGGCGGAGACCATAGAACCGCTCTGGAACTGTTTGGCCAAAGCCATCAGTCTGCGGGCCCTGTTCTCGGACAAATAAGCCTTCGCCTGGAGGGTATCCAATCTTGCCCTGATGAACTCCATGTCCTGTGAGGGGTGCAAAGTGGACTTTGCAAAGTTTATGACAAAGCCTAGATGCTAGAGAAGAGAAACAGTGCGAAGGGTGGCCTGTCTGGCCTCCTGTGGAGACTGACCCCTGATGAGCCAGTCTTCCAGGTATGAGAAGACAAAGATGCCCTGGTTTCTGAAATAGACTGCCACCACCGCCAGGCACTTGGTGAAAACCCTGGGGGCGGAGGTGAGGCCAAATGGAAGTACTATGTATTGAAAATGACTTCCTACCACTACAAATCTGAGATATTGTCTGTGATCTGGATGAACGAGGATGTGAGTATAAGCATCCTTCAGGTCTAAGGAGCATAGCCAATCTCCCTTCTGGAGGTAGGGCAACAGTATTCCAAGGGTAAGCATCTTGAACTTTTCCCTGTCCAGGAACTTGTTGAGATTTCGCAAGTCTAGGATGGACCTGAGGCCTCCTGTCCTTTTTGGTACCAGAAAGTACCTTGAATAGAAGCCTTAGCCTCTCAGGTGGTGAGGCACCGGTTCCACCTCTTGCTCCTTTAGAAGACTTGCCAACTCCTGAAGGAGGAGGTTCCTGTGAAGAGGAGTCTTGGAGGCTCCCCTGGAAAATAGGAGGGGGGTAACTGGTTGAAGTGGAGCAAATAGCCATTTTGGACTATGCTCAGCACCCAGGTATCCCCTGTTATGGCTGACCACCTGTGGGCATACAGTGTTAGCCGGCCTCCTGTGCTGAGAGGAGCCAGCTGAGGAGGAAAGGCTATGCAATGGGAGTCAAAACCCCGCTCCCTGCTGTGCAGGAGCCGGAGCTGATGGCTTGGGGGTTTTCTGCCTACGGGGCCCATGTCCCTGCCCCTTGGCCTGCTGACCCTGATGGGGAGCTGCAGAGGCCTGAAAATGAGGGTAGGATTTGTAGGCAGTAGCCTTCCTCGGGTAAAAGGGCTTCTTCCCCGAGCCCTTCTTCTTCTGAGAAGGGGCAGAAGTTTTCCTGGACAGCCTTGTCCTGGTGAGAGTCTCAGACTCAAGTTCTGCAGCCTTTTCAGCCATGGGTTTGCCAAAAAGGTTCTCACCTCGGCAGGGGACATCGACCAACTTGTCTTGTACCCATGGCTCAAGGTCCGATGACTGTAGCCAGGCCTGACGGCGTGCACCGATGCTGGCCGCGGCTACTCGGGTCAAAGCCTCAAAGCCATCATAGGCTGCTCAAGAGATAAACTTCGAGCACTTACGAATACCCGATGACAGAGCATTGAACCTCTGCAAAGGTTCCTCGGAGAGACCAGCAGAGAACCCGGCAATCTCCTTTGCCAGGTCTCGAAGGTACATGCCCATGTACAGCTGGTAGGTCTGGACAAGGCAAGCAACATAGAGCCCTGGGGGTTTCTTCTTCCTTATGTGTTCCCTCGAAGGAGACCCCCTTTCAGAGGAGCCTCGACGGTGCTCGGGGTTGGACTCCCAAGATGTCGAGGCCTCTGACGAAGTCCAGCCCGGCCGGACGTGGGAATCAGAAAAAAATCTTTCATGCTGATGTTGACGGCTCCTCAGCGCCTTAGAGGACATTTTGCCGCAAGGGACACAGACCACCGGGTCATGGTCGGGCCCGAGGCACCGGAGGCAGCAGTCATGTGTGTCGGTGAGAGACATCAGTTTCTTACACCGATCACACTTCTTGAACCCACTGGCAGCCATCGGGGGACAAAGGGCCCCTGCGAGGTCAAAAGACCGGACTGCAAGTGAAAAAGAGAAAAAAAAGCGGGAACGCTAGTCACGAAGGACAAAACCCGAAAAACTTAGCTCCGGGCTCGATACCGGTGTACCGGACCCAGGCGGGAAGGGGAACCGGCGTCGAACCGGGCAAAAAACACAAATCCACGCAGGAAAATCAACTTTTTACTGGGTGACAACGACACACGTCTGTCGGGCTCCGCGGAAAAAAGAAGACTGAGCAAGATGGCACCCTTTGGCTTTCTTTGAAAGCTGGGGAAATGCTCCGCACGAGGGCTCCGTCGGTGCCGATGTCACCCATATGTGAGGACTGACTTCCTGCTTGGTCCTGGAGAACATAGCATATATGGTAAAAGAAAAGAAAAAGATTAATGAGGATATTCTGAAGCTGACACAGGAATTGCAAAACCTGAAGAAATTAACTATGGAGTAACATGGGGGGAAACATATAAAAGGCTATTTAGAAGCTCAGCAGCAATTAAATAGGATACTCCAAGAAAGAGCGGTTTATAATATGCATTACTATAGGCATCAATTTTTCAGATATGGGAATAGATCAGGCAGATTGCTAGCTTGTTTAGTGAAAGAGTGGGGGAGCACAAAAGTGGCAATGATTCTCCGAGATAAAGAAGGAGTCAGGCAAAATGACACTAAAAAGGTGGCAGAGATTTTTCGGCAATTTTATAAAGATCTATACACCCCAGATGATAAGGATAGGGAGCGGGAAGAGAAATTCTTGGATGGAATTTCACTCCCGCAGGTTTCTCAATTAGAACTTGCAGAGCTGAATAAACCCATGGGGGGGGGGGAATCCAGAGTATTATCAGACAGGGGAAGCCACATAAGCCTCCAGGACCAGACGAATACGGAGCAGAATTTTATAAAATGCTTGAGTCTAGGGTGGTCCCAACCTTGGCATCCTTATATGGAGAGGTGTTGGGAACAGGAGGATTTCCAAGTGACGGCCTCCATTTCGGTTCTTCATAAAGCAGGGAAAGATCGGAAGATCCGGCTTCATATAGACCGATATCTTTAACTATGATATGAAGCTTTTAGCTTCTATCCTGGTTAGGAGACTGCAGGTGATTCTCCCTAGGATAATAGGCACTCATCAAACGGGATTTGTAAAAGGCAGGGAGGCTTTCCTAAATATAAGCAGAGTCCTTCTAGGATTGGAGGTATGTGAGCAGCAAGGAACTCCATTACTATTTGTCAGTCTAGATGCAGAGAAGGCTTTTGATAGGGTTTCTTGGAAATATATGTTTGAAGTGATGCGCAGATTTGGCTTTGCGGGGGCATTCCTGAGCTGGATAAAGGCGCTCTATGCTGAACCCTTGGCGTATATAGTAACGGGCGGTCAATGCTCCGAACCTTTTGAGTTATGGAGAGTAACGAGGCAGGGATGCCCACTGTCACCCCTGCTGTTTGTGCTGCAACTTGAACCTTTGTTGAGAACCCTAATACAGAAAGACGAGATACGGGGATAGAGTGGAAAAACGGGGGAATCAAAGTGAGCGCCTTTGCAGACGACATGCTGCTGTGCCTAACTAATCCTCATAGCTCTTTGGAATTGGCCTTGCAGCAGATTGAACGGTTTGGATCGTTCTCCGGACTAAAAATAAATAGAGCTAAATCTGTTGTGTTAGATATTGGGGATAGTGTCAAGAGACAATGGGCAGGAACCTTTCCGCTGGTGTGGGCAAGGCGGCCAATTCGATATTTAGGTATTCAAATGCCAGAAACATCGAATCAGCTTTACAAAGCGAATATAGGACAAATGATGGATAGAACAATAGGAAGATTTAAAAAATGGAGAGAACTCCCTATTTTGTTGAAGGGGCGGAAAGCCCTTTTTAAAATGGTAGAGCTTCCGAGGTGGATATACCTAATGTGAAATGCTCCAATATGGCTACTATGAAGGGATCTAAAGAAGCTAGAGGGACACATATAAAAATTTTTATGGAAGGGGAAGAGGGCTCGGATAGCACTAGCTACATTGATGAAGCCCATAGAGGAAGGGGGTGCTGGGTTAGAGTAGTTACTCACCTGTAACGGGTGTTCTCCAGGAGTAGCAGGAATCAGTCCTCACATATGGGTGACGTCGGCGCCGACGGAGCCCCCGTGTGGAGCATTTCCCCAGCTTTTAAAGAAAGCCTTGGGGAATGCAGCGCGCATGCGCGGTCCCCTTCCCGCCCAAAGGTGCTATCTTGCTCAGTCTGATGACATAGCTAAAAGACAGCAAAAATAACAAAATATATCATATGACTGCAACTCCAAGGGGAGGAGGGAGGGTTGTGAGGACTGATTCCTGCTGCTCCTGGAGAACACCTGTTACAGGTGAGTAACTACTCTTTCTCCAGGACCAAGCAGGAAGTCAGTCCTCACATATGGGACTCCCCAGCTCAGGGCTACCAGAGGCCCCAAACTGAAACAATGAGCTCCCTCTAGAGCCTCAGCATGCAAGAACAGAATCTTCTCTGATAACACCCCTGAACGGTAGCCCAACACCAGGGCCGGAGGGTAGGAGTTGCCTAAACCCCAAGAGATTATGGAGTACCGCCTGCCTGAAAGCACTGTCCCTGCGGGACTCCCTCTCAAGGCAGTAGTGGGCCGCAAAAGTCTGGCTTGAAGACCAAGTAGCGGCCCGGCAGATGTCTGCCAACGGAACAGAGCGGAGATGAGCCACTGACGCAGCCTTCGCCCTGACACGGTGAGCCATAACTCGACCCTGCAACGAGAGGCCGGCTGCCCTGTAAGCCCAGGTGATACAGTCAGCTACCCATATGGACAAAGTACGCTTAGAGACCGCCAACCCCAACTTATTGGGGTCAAAAGAGACGAAGAGCTGAACAGCCCTCCGGTGCTCCCGCATACGGTCAAGGTAGAAGGACAACGCCCTCCTACAGTCCAGGGTATGCAAGACCATCTCAGCCCGGCTGGCATGATGCCTGGGAAAGAAAGTTGGAAGAACCACCTCCTGATTGAGGTGGAAAGAGGAGACAACCTTTGGAAGGAACTTAGGGTAAGTCCGTAAGACTACTCTGTTCCTATAGAACCTAGTATATGGTGCATCTGATACTAGGACCTGAAGCTCACTCACTCGCCTTGCTGAGGTAAGAGCGACCAGAAACAACGCTTTCCAGGAGAGAAAGTGCAAAGGGCAAGTAGCCATAGGCTCAAATGGTAGGCAAGTAAGCCGTTGCAAGACCACATTTAAATCCCATTCAGGGGCAGGTGGATGCACTGGAGGCTTAAGCAAAAGCAGGCCTCTGAGGAAGCGAGCCACCAAAAGATGGCTGGAAAGAGACCGACCTTCCACTGGGGAGTGGTGTGCTGAAAGAGCACTAAGGTGCACTCTCACAGAATTGGACTTAAGGCCTAGGATGGACAGGTGAAGCAAATATTGCATCATCACTGGTACCAGGCATGAGAAAGGATCCTCGCTGTGCTGAGTACACCAGAGAACCTACGCCACTTAAGGGCATAAGACTTTCAGATGGATTGCCTCCTAGAGGCCAAGACCACGTCCTCCACTTCCCTAGGCAGCAGTAAGGGTGCTAGAACTACCCTTTCAGCAGTCAGGCCATCAAGTTTAGGGACTGGAGATTGGGGTGTAAGAGAGATCCGTGTTCCTGAGACAGGAGATCGGGTTGCATCCCCAGAGCAAGAGGAGTGTACACCGCTAGTTGCAAAAGAAGTGGGAACCACGGTTGCCTCGGCCATCTGGGGGCCACCAGGATCATCGAGGCCCTGTCCCTGAGCACTTTGAACAGTGTCCTGGGCACTAGAGGCGTGGGAGGAAATGCATATAGGAGGCCTGTGGACCAAGGAATGAGAAACGCATCCGCTGCTACTCGGAGAGTATGCGGTTGTCTGGAACAGAACCTTGGAAGTTGACGGTTCAGAGGACTGGCAAAGAGATCTATGGTTGGAAGGCCCCATCTCAGGAAGATCTGTTGAACCACTAAGGGATTCAATTGCCATTCATGCGGCTGCAAGATATGGCTCAGTCTGTCTGCCAGGTAATTTTCCTGACCTGGGAGGTAGACTGCTTTGAGAAGGATGCCGTGATCGACTGCCCAGGAGCACAGTCTCTGCGCCTCCTGACATAGAAGAAGGGACCCTGTGCCCCCTTGTTTGTTCACGTAGAGCATAGCAACCTGATTGTCCATCTGGACCAAGACAGACTGGTGAGAGATGAGATGAGATGGGAGAAGGTTCTCAGGGCTAAGCGGATAGCTCTCAGTTCTAAGAGATTGATCTGCTGAGCAGCCTCCCAAGGGATCCACAGGCCTTGAGTACATGCTCCTTGGCAATGTGCGCCCCAACCCTGAAGAGAAGCATCGGTGGTCAGCACTTGAGAGTGTGGAGGTGTCTGAAAAAACACCCCTTGCAGTAGATTGGGAAGATGAAGCCACCACTTCAGAGAAGAGGCTAGTAGCGTGGACACCCTCACTTTGTCCGTAAGGCGTCCTGTGGCTTGGTGCCACTGAGTTCTGAGGCCCCACTGAGCTGGCCTCATGTGCAGCCGGGCATTTGGGGTTACATGGACTGTAGAAGCCATGTGACCTAAAGGCCTCAGGAATTGCCTGGCGGAGACCAGAGAATTGCTGTGGAACTGCCTGGCCAGATCCATTAATCTGTGGGCCCTGTCCACGGGTAAAAAGGCCTTGGCCTGAAGGGTGTCCAGCCTTGCGCCTATGAACTCCATGTTTTGTGAAGGGTGCAAAGCAGACTTTGCGAAGTTTATAACAAACCCCAAGTGCTGAAGGAGAGCAACAGTGCGAAGGGTGGCTTGATTGGCCTCCTGTGGAGACTGGCCCCTGATGAGCCAATCGTCCAGGTATGGAAACACAAAGAGGTCTTGAAGCCTTAGGTAGGCCGCCACCACTGCCAGGCACTTGGTGAATACCCTGGGGGCGGAGGTTAGGCCAAGGGGCAGTACTCTGTACTGATAGTGGTTTCCCCCCACTACAAACCTGAGATATTGTCTGTGGTCTGGATGAATGAGGATGTGAGTATACGCATCCTTTAGGTCTAAGGAGCATAGCCAGTCTCCCTGCTGGAGGTAGGGCAGCAGGATTCCAAAGGTGAGCATCCTGAACTTTTCCCTCTCCAGGAACTTGTTGAGATTTCGCAAGTCTAGGATGGTTCTGAGGCCTCCTGTTCTTTTTGGTACCAGAAAGTACCTGGAATAGAAGCCTTGACCCCTCAGGTGGTGGGGCACCGGTTCCACGGCCTGTTCCTTTAGAAGACTTGCCAACTCCTGCAGGAGTAAATCCCTGTGCAGAAGGAGTCTTGGAGGCTCCCCTGGAAAATAGGAGGGTGGGTACCTGGTGAAAGTGGAGAAGAAAGCCTCTGTCAACTATATTGAGCACCCAGGTATCCCTTGTGACGGCTGACCACCTGTGGGCAAACAGGGCCAGCTGGCCTCCTGTGCTGATGACCAGCTGAGGAGGAGAGGCTATGCCACTGGAGTCAAAACCCCGCTCCCTGCTGTGCAGGAGCCGGTGTTGAGGGCTTTCTGCCTATGGGGCCCATGTCCCTGCCCCTTGGCCTGCTGACCCTGGTGGGGAGCTACAGAGTGATAATGAGGGAAATCTGTTTATAGGCAGATGACTTCCTCGGGTAAAAGGTCTTTTTCCCCGAGCCCTTCTTCTGAGAAGGGGCAGAGGTTTTTCTGGACAGCCTAGTCCGGGTAAGAGTCTTGGTCTCGATTTCTGCAGCCTTTTCAGCCATGGGCTTGCCAAAAAGGTTTTCACCTCGGCAGGGGATATCGACCAACTTGTCCTGCACCCATGGCTCCAGGTCCGATGACTGTAGCCAGGCCTGACGGCGTACACCGATGCCGGCCGCGGCTACTCGGGCCGAAGCCTCGAAGCCATCATAGGCTGCTCGAAAAATAAACTTCGAGCACTCACGAATACCCGACGACAGAGCATTGAACCTCTGTAAAGGTTCCTCGGAGAGACCAGCAGAGAACCCGGCAATCTCCTTTCCAGGTCTTGAAGGTACATGCCCATGTACAGCTGGTAGGTCTGGACACGGCAAGCAAGCATAGAGCTCTGGAAGCACTTCTTACCGAGGGCATCCAGGTTCCGGGCCTCCCGACCAGGAGGCACCAAGGAGTGCATCTTCTGACTCTTCAGGCAATACATGGCCGATTCCACAACCATGGAGTGGTGCGGTAATTGTGCTTTTTGGAACCCGGGACTCTTGCGGACTCGATAGATGGAATCGACCCACTTGCTTAAAACTGGCGTCGACACCGGCACCTCCCACATGCGGAAGAGCAACCGTTCCAGCATCGGAAGAACCGGAACAGTAAAGGCCTCCTTCGGAGGAGAGTCATACTGTAAGGCCTCAAGCTCCTCGGCTCGAGGCTCCTCCTCGGGATCTGCGGGGAATGCCAAGGCCTTGGGCATATCCCGCACGAAGTCCGAGAACCGGGTATCCTCCGGTGGGGACCTTCTCCGAGGCTCGGACTCGGGTGAGTCCGAAGGGACGCACCAGGTCTGAAAGGTGTTGGGTGACTCCTCATCCTCCGTCTCCCAGCCGGATTCCTTGGAGGAGGAATCAAGAGGCTTCGGTCGGACAGGCACCGATGCCGTCCGCCCCGATGCCGAGGGTACCGGCGTCGATGACCTCGGTCCCGAACGGGAGGCCGAGGGAGACCTTGGCCGAGGATCAACTCGAGCGCGCATGGACTCGAGGATCAGCTCGGCCTCCGGTGTCGACTTGGTCATCGATGTCCCGGTGGTCGGGGCAGATGTACCGGTGAGACCGGTGATCAGTGCCCGCTACTGTTCCATGAAGGCAGCCAAGCTGTTCTCCAAGCCCGTCAACCTGAGTCCGAGCTCAGGAGACTCAGCAGCCCCCGACTCGAGCTCCGGCGGCGCCAGGCCCGACGTCAGCTCCCCTGGAGGAGGGTCCATGAGGACTACAGTACTCACATGACCCCGGGACTCCATCTCCACACAAGGTTGTTTTGCAGGCCTCTCCGACTCCGAAGACCCGGGACGGCGCTCGGGGCTATGCGACTTGGCCCTCGAGGAGCCAAGTGCATCCACCGATGCTGCCTTCGCGGGTTTTTTCTTTTTGCGATGCTCCCGCAAGGGTGACCCCCTTTCAGAGGAGTCTCGACGCTGCTCGGGGCCGGAGTCCCGAGATGTCGAGGCCTCTGACGATGTCCGGGCCCGACCGGACGCAGAATCAGAGAAGATTCTTTCCTTTTGGTGCTGCCAACTCCTCAACGCCTTAGAGGACATTTTCCCACACGGACCACAGATCATCGGGTCATGATCAGGTCCGAGGCACCGGAGGCAGCAGTCATGTGTGTCGGTGAGAGACATAGGTTTCTTACACCGATCACACTTTTTAAACCCACTGGCAGCCATCGGGGGAAAAAGGGCCCCTGCGAGGTCAAAAGACCGGGTTGCCAATGAAAACAGAAAAAATGGCGCATACGCTAGTCACTAAGAACAAACACCGAAAAAAGAGGTCTGGGCTCGATACCGATGTATCGGGCCCAGGCAGAAAAGGGAAACCGGTGTCGAACCGAAGAAAACGGGTTCATGCAGAATAAAATCGACTTTTTCTTTGGGTGAAACGAAAACACATCTGTCGGGCTATAATTTGGTTAGCTTAGTGAGGCCCCTAAGGGACTTAATAGTAGGTACAACTGAAACTATACCGATTGAGTTAATTGATACTATGTCGGAGACGAAGCATAGAGTTATTGCACAGACCAAGAAGGGAGCTGCCGCGGGCGTGGAGTCGGTCAGTGTATTTATTGTCGGTCCAGCAAGCTTGGAAAGTCCTGAGTCAAATAAGGAAGACCTGCTGGAGGAGATCTGACTGTCTCCCTTTGGTGGGGAATGAGGACTTCCTACCGGGTTTACAGGGGACTGCAGCACAGCAATGGGCTAAGGGGGGAGTCAAATATATAGGGCACTTAAGAATGGAAAGCTTGTCAGAAATTGATGCTTACCAATCACTACAAGGGAGATACCAATTAAGAACCCAGGACTTCTACTTTACTTACAGGTGAGACACTATGTGAGAAGTCTCCACAAACAAGGGAGCCCCCTCTTGAGCGTAGGGGGAATGCTGGATGTCTTCCGAGCTTTAGAAGGGAAAATCACATTATGGGCACTGTGAGGAGAAATATGCCCGGGAGAGGAGGGAAGAGGTTTCAAGGCCCTAGAGAGGAAATAGCAGGAGGATAAGATACCGGAAGGGCTTACAAAAAGTGTTTAAAACAATCAAAGAAGTGTTGGAGTCAGTACAAATGCAAGAGCTACAATATAAATTTCTGTGGCGGGCGTATGTTCATGATGTCTGGGCAGCACGAGCGGGTTTATCCTTAACAGATGTGTGTAAGCTATGTGGGAAAGAGAAAGGCACATTAGCCCATAAGGTTTGGTTATGCACTTGTATACAAACCTTTTGGAGAGGGGTTGGGGGAAGGTTACAAGGGTGGATAGACAGTCAGATGAAGTTGGCCCCAGAATGGTGTTTATTTGGTTCTTATGAAGCAGGAAGTTTCTTGGAAAGCTGCAAGTGGAAGCTTTGTGAGAAAGGCTTTCTCGTAGCTAAGCAAACTATATTGCGGCATTGGTTGGAGGCAAAAGATTCAACAGTTGAAGAATGGGAGCGGATAATGAGAAACTTAATGAGCATGGAACAAAGTACAGCTCGAATGTTGGGGGGAAAAAAATAGGTATGTTTGAAAGGGTTTGGGCCCCAGTCCTAAGTGGAAGTTAATGCTGCCCCTGAGGTTAGAATTGAAGCTAGAGTCAAGAAGGAAGTCCTAAAGGAAGAAGAGGGAGGGAGGGAGGGGAGATGAAGAAGAATGGAGGGGAGGGAGAAGGGGGGGGGGTAGAAATAGCTATAATGATAATGAATAAAGAAACTGCTGGCGGAAGGCATACGACAACCTAGAGGGGATAGTAGAAGTCAATATGTGGTGGTGGTGAGTTGATAGTGCATTGTTTAATGAGAAGGATACGAGAGACCATAGTCAGGGTGTTATGGGAGGTGGTATGGATTAATCATATAAATTTCATGGAATAATGTAAAAATCACCAGAGGGGGAGAGGAGTTGGAGTGGTGATAACGGGAATATGGAGAAGGATAATAATAATAATAGAGATACTAAGGATACTAATGTTACGGTTACTGTTGAAATTGCAGAGAGCGATGTGATAAGCCAATGATGTGAGGGAGGGTATGAAGAAGTGAGATAACCCTATCTATATGCGTATTGTCTGTACAATGCAGTGGAAATGTTGAGGACAATAATAATAATAAAATGGATTTTCCTTAAATCATTACATACCAACATGGATCAATGGGAAGCTGTTGTAGTGTTAGCATCTACAGATTGGAGTGACTGTTTGCCTGCCTAGTTGCCAAAGTCATTTGTTCTTCAATTATTACAGCTAGTGCTATTTGAGAATTATTTCTGTTTTAATAAAAAAATTCTATCATCAGGATTATGGTATTGCCATGGGTGCTACAGTTGCCCCCTACAGTGGCCACATTATATGTTGCCATTTTTGAAAAGCAATATCTATACTGTTCTCACTGGATGTCTTCCATAAAGAAATGGAAACTGTATTTGGATGATGTATTTTGCATCTGGAGGGGGTCAATATCCTCATTGCAAGATTTTGTGAAATGGCTTAATATTCAAAAATCTAATTTACAATTTTGAATATTTATTTATTTATTATTTATTTATTTATTACAGGCTCTTATATACCGCACTATTTAGCATCAGCGCGGTTTACATTATAACAATAGACCAGAACAACAAACTGTTTGGTTTTACAGAGAACAGGTACGACAACTTGGATAAACATAGGGGAATTGTTAGCTGAAACTATTTACATATGTATTTACATGTATATACAGTAGGTTTTATGTTCTTAGTTTGAGTTGGGTCCTGTAGAACAGGTGGTCAAAGTGGGGATGGGTGGTCAGGTCGGTGTCTGGCTGGTCTGGTAGTAGTGGGGGAAAAGGTGAGATTTGAGTGCCTTTCTGAATAGAGTTAGATCGGTGACATCACGAATCTCTGGTGGCAAGGTGTTCCAGCATTTAGGGGCATAGAAGCTGAAAGCCCTGTTAGACGTTGCTAGTGTGCATTTTGTTGCTGCCTTAGGGATTACTAGCGCGTTTGTAGATATCGTTCTTCTAGATCTGTTAGGTGGAACGGTCTGAATGAGGTCTATTAGTGAGGAGGAAGTGATGCCTTTGATGGCCTTGAAGGTGAGTAACAATGTCTTGAAGAACAGTCTTCCATGTATGGGGAGCCAGTGGAGCTGCTTTAGGATAGGTGTTACGTGGTCCCTTCTTGATGCTCCATAGAGGACTCTGGCAGCGGTGTTCATGGCAAGTTGTAAAGGGTTTAAGGTGGACTGTGGGAGGCCTTGAAGAATGGCATTAGCATAGTCGAGGTGCGGTAGGGTTAAGGCTTGGAATATAGTCCGGAAGTCATCTGGATCAAGCAAGGAGCGAAGGTGTCGGAGTGTCCGAATCTTGAGGTAGATCGCTCTAACTGTGTTGGTTATATGTAATTTCATATACAGGCGTTGGTCCAAGGTAACCCCAAGGTATCGAATTGAAGATTTTGTTTGGAGCTCGGCTTCTTTCACCTTTATTTGGGGTGGGGGAGTGAAATGTGGGTCTCTAGTGATGAAGAGCACCTCAGTTTTCTTGTGTTGAATACAAAGGTTTTGCGACTGAAGCCATTCAGACACTGCATCAAAACATTTGGTCAGCGGGGCAAGGTCCATATGAACTGTGGAGAAAGGCATGTAGAGAAGGATGTCGTCTGCGTATATCAAGCAGTCGACCTTGAAGGACCTGATGATGCTGTAGACGGGCTGTATGTATATGTTGAATAAGAGTGATGATAAGGAGGACCCTTGTGGAACGCCCTGCCTTTGATGGAAAGGTGTAGATGTTGCTGCTCCTGAGGTTACATACTGCCATCTCTAATCTAGGTATGACCTGCACCACTCAAGAGCAATGTCGTTGATGCCCTTTTCTTTTAGCCGCCCTAGTAAAAGATCATGATGTACCGAGTCAAAGGCCGCAGCAATGTCTAAGAAGATAAGAACAAAGCCTTGGCGGATGTTGTCAATACCTGGGATAATGTTGTTGCAGAGGGTAGTAAGGAGGGTTTCCACACTGTGGAACTCCCTGAAGCCATGCTGGCATTGGTCTAGAGGGGAGGCGGTGTCAATATGATTTTGTATTTGCCTTTGAGCTTCCTTTTCAATTATTTTAGCTAGAAGGGGTATGCTAGCTATGGGCCTATAAGATTCAACCTTTTGTGGGTCAAGTTTGGGGTTTTTCAGGAGGGGTCTAATGGATGTTCGCTTGAGGACTGATGGGAAGGAACCAGATGTAAAGGATAGATTCATCATTCTAGTGATTAAAGGGCTGAGATCACTACGTAGTTCCTTTATCCAATAGGCGGGGCAGGGGTCGGTTTGTGCCGTAGTGGTATTGAGGGCAGCGATGGTGTCCTCAACATGTTTCTTAGATGGTGTGGAAAACATAGATAGGTTAGATAGGCAGGTGGTGTCTTGAGCAGTGATTGTTGCGATGTTGTCAGTTTGCAGCAGCTTAGATTGCAGATATTCAGCGATATCTTGCAGGTGAATGACTTCAGGTTGTTCTGACAAAGGTTCTTTTGATAAGGTCTTGACTAAATTGAAAAGATCACGTGGTTTATTTAGTGATCTTTTCAGTGTATCGGTATGTAATTGTTTCATTTTAGCCGTGACTGACTCTCTGTGCGTAGATAGATGTAATTTGTAGGCTGTTTGGTCCTCTGTGGAGTGTGATCGCCGCCATCGTTTTTCCAGTTTTCTTAGATGTGTAAGTGAAGCTCGCAGGTCAGGGGAGAACCATGGAGAGGGTTTTCTTTTCTTTGAGCTGTTATTATGGTTTGGTTGTAGTGCAATGGTGCTGAGATTCCTGTTCCAAGAGGCGATCAGGTTTTCCAGATTGAGAGATGTGTCATTGAAGAGAGGATGGGTTTCTGCAAGTATATGTTCTTTGTTGAAAGCTCTGAAACTCTGGGAAGTTACTTTTGTTGAGATGCTCGAGTTTCTGTTGTTGTGTGATATCTTGCTCTTGACGGGAATGGGGAAGGTGATTAACTTGTGGTCTGACCACGGTACCGGAGTTATAGATGTCCCTAGTTCATTGTTAGAATCAAGGGCTGTCCGAGGGGCAAAGATCATGTCGAGGATGTTTCCTTGTTTGTGTGTGGGATCTTTGACAATTTGCTTGTAGAACAGCTCATCGATTGCTTCTAAGAGGGCTGAGGCATGGCTGGGGTGAAGTGTAGGGAGATTGAAGTCTCCTAGTATCCAATTAGGAATGCTGGGTTTGCGTGTATTGGCTGCTAGGTCTAAAATGTTAGGAAGGTCATCGGGGGAGGGTGCTCTGTATATCAAGTTGATGGAGCACTGCTCATTTGCAATGGATATCACGTCCATGTTGTTTGAGCTTGTGGAGTCAATAGTATGGAAATGTAGATCCGTTTTGGTAAGTATGAGAGTACCTCCACCTCTCTTGTACTCTCTATGTTGGGAGTGGACGGAGAAGTTGGAGGGTACGAGTTGATTAAGGATTACATTATCCACGTCAGATAACCAGATCTCAGTTATCATGAGTATATCCAGATTGTAGGAGGAAATTATATCAGCGATAACTGGCCATTTCTTACTGATTGACCGTGCGTTTATGAGAGCACAATTTAGGCATAGGGATTGAGGGGGTTCCAATTGTTTATTCTTCTTGGAGTGTTGGAGAGCTATATGTATTAGGTGAGAATGGCGTACGGGGGCTTCAACTCTTGGGTGATGATATGGAGCTTTATTCATATGATATGGATCATATTCATATGATCAACATCAAATTCCTTTCTCTGGGCCTAGGACCATCTTGTATCAGAAATCAGTAGAATGAAATAACCTCTTACATTTTTCTAGTCATCGTCCAGCTAATAAATTACAGAGAGGTCTTCCGGTGAGCCAAATTTTGAGACTTTTAGATGGATCTGTGATACAAAGGAAAAATACAAATTGCAGGCCATCAAATATATACATCGATATGAGGATTGGAGATATCCCAGTACTGTAGTAAAACAAGCATACAAATGTGGTTTAAATGCACAAAGAGAGCATTTACTTTTACCTTCGAAAAAACCTGAATTGGAATCTTCATTGTTGGTTTGAGTGCTACCATTTTCGGTGAAGGCTCCTATTATAGCCTCTTTTATCTATAAGTATTGGAATATCTTGCAATTGCATGCGTGCTTTATTGAAAGACCTATAGTGGCATATCACCGGGGATGCAGTATAGCCAGTTATGCTAGTAAATCTGTTACATGGAATGTGAAAGAAGATGTTGAGAGAGGAATAGTTAGGCACTATGCATGTGGTTACTGCGATTTCTGCTCTTCAACAATTGAAGGAATTGATTGGAATACCCCTTCCAACAAGCAAGTGATTAAATCTAATTGGAGAACAACATATAAAACTCCGTATGTGATATATGTTATCAGCTGCCCCTATGATAAGATATACGTAGGATGCACTAAACACCCCATGGTGAACAAGTTGAGAGAATATAGATCTTGAATGAACACAATGCCTAGATCTGTGCCAATTGTGGATCATTGTTATTAGTACAAGCATACTTTCACTGATCTCTTGTGGCGTATTAGTGAATATGTACCAGCAAATTGGAGAGATGGCGATCGGGAGGTAAAATTAAATTATCGAGAACAATAAATCGATCTTTACATTGGACATAGTATATCCGCATGGGCTAAATCAGCAAATAGACTGGAACACTTTGGAGTGATACAAAGTATCTTTACATGATCATTTTCCCCTCAAGGGATAATGGGCCTTTGGACCAATCAGATTGTATGGGGGAGGAGCTTTGAAGAAATTCAAAAAGACTGCCATGGCCATTTTTAATGAGCCTACAAACTCATTGATATATGACAGACTACTGCTCTGAGGAAAATAGAACATAGGCAAAGAAAAATGCATTTGAAGCCATGTTTTGAATCACATAAGTGAATTGCTTTTCGACTGTTTAATAATTTGCTCGATCATATAAATACAATTGGTATGGAAGTATTAGAAAATTTTCTAGCCCTGAAGCAGAATTGAATTGTATTTATTCGAAACATGACAGTCATAGTTGGCAGCTATTGATTCATGTACCAGTATATATTAGTAGAGCTGGTTTATTGTTTTAAATTATATATAACAAGAAAAATAGCACTTTTTGATTTTTTTGACACATGATCACTTTAAAAAGATAAAAAAGGATGTATACATTAAAGCAGCTAATATATGGCAGCTTTGAATGAAAGAGTCCAACACATCATATGATAGTTGAGCATTAAATTGATGCAGAGTTTGTGATTGCTACTTTGATGGAATCCAACAGTGTTCACTCAGCCTGTGTAATCAGTATAGCGCAATTACTCACCTGTAACAGGTGATCTCCGGGAACATCAGGAATCAGTCTTCACATATGGGTAATGTCATTGATGGAGCCTGCATGGGAACACTCCCTAGCGTCCAATAGGAAAGCCTTTGGGAGCACTCCATCATGCCTGCACATCTGCATTCCTGCCTTCCTATCTCCTCTCTTCAGTTGAGTTTGTAGCAGAGAGAAGAGGAAAAAAATCAAAGAAATCTTCAACTCCTAAGGAAGGAGAGTGGGTTGTGAAGACTGATTACTGCTGTTCCTGGAAATCACATGTTATAGGTGAGTAACTACGCTATCTCCAGGAATTAGCAGGAATGTAGTCTTCATATATGAGACTCACTAGCTCCCAGGTACCAGACTGGTATGGGGGAGAGAAGAGTGATCCCCTAGCCAAAAAGCAGTAGCCAAAGAATATGAAACTTGTGAGGGCCATCGAACTCTGTTTCATGAGTGTAATGGAAGTCTGGTATCCTGAGAAATCCGGGACAGAGGGTAGGAGTTGAATTTAAGTCCCAAAAAGGTGCTGGAGAACAGCTTAGCCAAAGACAGTGTCCCGGCGGGAGTCTCTGCCCAGACAATAATGGACCGCAAAGGTGTGTATTGAGGACCAGGTGGCTGCCCAACAGATCTCATCAATGCCCACTGAATGGAGATTGGCTACAGAAGTTGTCATAGCCCGTATGTTATCAGCAATGATATGACCCTCTAAGGAGAGTCCTGCCTGTGCATAGGCAAAAGAGATGCAATCTGTGATCCATGTTGAAAGGGATACGTTTGGTCATTGGGAGACTAAGATGACTAGGATTGAAGGAAATGAACAGTTGAGAAGATTTCCTGTGATCTTTGGTTCTGTTCAATAATAAGCGAGCACTCGCTTGCAATCCAGAGTGTGCAGTACTGTTTCAGCCCGAGATGCATGTTGTCTGGGGAAGAAGATCGTCAGGAAAACTGGTTCAGATGAAACAGAGAAATTACCTTTGGAAGGAAGTGTGGATGAATACGAAGAACCACTTTGTCATGGTGGAAACGAGTATAGGGAGGATCCGCTACAAAGGCCTGCAGCTTATTGATACGGTGAGCCGAAGTGAGGGCAATGAAGAAGATGACCTTCCAAGAGAGAAACTTTAGTAAAGTGGTGACTAAAGGCTCAAAGGGTGACTTGAGAAGTTAAGCCAAAATGACATTGAGATCCCAGGCTACCGGAAGTGGTTTAATGGGGGGTTTTGATAGTACGCGAGCCTTCATGAAGTGTGCCACTAACGGGTGTGACGAAATAGACAGTCCATCCAGAGTCTTGTGATATGTCACTATAACACTAAAGATGCACTCTGACCGAGTTTGTCTTAATCCTGATAGGGATAAGTGGAGGAGATATCGGAGCAATGGCTGCACTGGGCAATCAAAGGATTAATGTGCTTTGTGGAGCACCATGATGCATACCTGCACAATTTGAAAGCATAATAATGTCTAGTTGAATGTTTGTGGGATGCAAGAAGGATATCCTTGACCCTGTGTGGAAGGTCGAGGTCAGCAAGCACTACCCTTTCAGGAGCCAAGCCATCAGGCACAGGGAGTGAAGATTGAGATGGAGAAGTGTCCCGTTGTCCTGGGAGAGGAGGTTAGGTGCATACCTCAGGTTGAGTGGTTAAGCCTGAGTAAGATGAAGAAGTAGAGGAAACCATGGTCGATGAGGCCAACAGGGGGCTGTGAGGATCATCAAGCCCTTGTCGGTCTGTAGCTTAAAAAGCATCTTGGTATCAGGGGTGTGGGTGGGAATGTGTCCAGTAATCCCTGTCCCCAATGGAGAAGGAAGGCATCTGGGGCCTGAAAGAGTATTGACAGTGTCCTGGAACAGAAGTGTGGAAACTGTGTGTTCTCCAGAGTGGCAAAGAGATCCATGAGCGGAGTATGCCATGTCTGGAAGATATGGGCAGCCATTTCCCAATGCAATGTCCATTCGTACAGACGAAGGATACGGCTGAGCTTGTCTGCAAGTACATTGAGATCACCTGGGAGGTATACCGCTCTGAGATGCATGCAGTGTGAGATGGCAAATGTCCAGAGGCGAGTCGCTTCATCGCAGAGGGGACGTGATCCTGTCTCCCCCACATAGAACATGGCAACCTAGTTGTCCGTTCTGACTAGGACAGGTTGGCTCGAAAGCTGGAGCTCATAGCTCGAGGAGATTGGTCTATAAAGTAGATTTGTGTGGTGTCCGCAACCCCTGAGTAGTCAGATCATTCCCCAACGCAGTTTGGATTCATCTGTCTTCAGTGTGCATTGAGGTGAAGGCATCCAAAAAGGTGGCTCGATGAGAAGGTTTTGGGGGAGACACCACCAACAAAAAACACAAGTTTTGAGAAATGCTACGTCTCTTGGGTCTCATGGCCTCCACAGTCTATTATATCCCCTATGCCCACTGCATATGTGTCAAGCACAATGGACACTCTCTTCACAGTGGACACAGGCCAGGGAGCATCTCAGACAAAATCCTCATCACCCCTCACTCGATCAGGTCACAGCAGTGGTGGTGTCTCTGCAGTGACCTGATCAAGTGAGGGGTGATGAGGATTTTGTCTCTGAGACGTCCCCTTGCCTGCATCCACTGTGAAGAGAATGTCCACTGTGCTTGACGCATGTGCAAGTGGGCATAGGGGATGTCAATGACTGGAGGCCATGTGACCCAAGAGACGTAGCATTTCTCAAACTGTTACTTGTGTTTTTTATTGCATGCCTCTTGCTAGCTCAATGAAGCGGGAACAACGATCCTGAGGAAGGAAGGCCTTGGCCTGTAGGGTATCAAGAAGTGCTCTGATGAACTCTAACTTTTGAGTTGGAGCATGATGAGACTTCTGGAAGTTTATGATGAAGCCCAGGTGTTGGAGCACTGTTATGGTACAGTGAAGGGCGTTCGTTACTTTCTGAGGGGATTCTCCCCTTATGAGCCAATCATCTAAGTAAGGGAAGACAAAGATCCACATGGTGTGCAGGTAAGCAGCAACCACTGCCATACATTTTGTAAAGACTCTTGGGGCAGAGGAGAGGCCGAAGGGTAGGACACGATATTGATAGTGGTCTCCCTGGTATTGTATATGAAGCGCAGATACTGTCTGTGAGATGGATAGATCAGTATGTGCGTGTATGCCTCCTTTAAGTCAAGAGAGCAGAGCCAATTGTGTTGCTGGAGGTACGGTAGAAGAGTTTCCAGAGAAATCATCTTGAAGTTTTCGCGGACCATGAACTCATTTAGGTCCTGAGATCTAAGATCGATCTGAATCCCCCTGCTTTTTTTGGGATGTGAAAGTAAGGAGAGTAGAAGCCATCCATTCTTCTGAAGGAGGAGCTCTTTCTATGGCACCTTATGCTAACAAGGTGGTTATCTCTTCTGTTCGTAGAGTGCTTTGGAGGGGTTGAGAGTAGTATTCCCCTGTGAAGCTGGTGGGGGGGGGGTAAAGTTTTTGGAAGCAAAACTGGTACTCACTTTGGACAATTTGAAGTGTTTATTACTCTTTTATAATGAGGTGCCACCTATGTGCAAAATGGCAAAGTCTGCCTGGGGGCAATTTTTCCAAATGGGTTAGTTTGGTGCATCTAACACAAACCAACACCCTTGACCTTCCTTTCATGAATAAACTAATTTTTTAATAAGAGTAGTTACTCACCTGTAACAGGTGTTTATTTATTTTATTTTTATTTATTTATTACAATTTCTTATATACCGCACTATTCGGTATCAGCGCGGTTTACATTATAACACAATGACCATAACAACAAGCTGTTTGGTTTTACATAGAACAGGAGTACAAACTTGGATAACAGGGGTGAACTATATACATGAAATAATTACACGGAACAAGATTGGAGTAACACTAACATAAGGAAAATATGTGGTTATTTCTTAGGTGGGGATACCTAGATTTCGTTGCTATTTGTGGTTATTTCTTAGGTGGGGATACCTAGATTCCGTGTTCTCCAGGAGCAGCAGGAATCAGTCCTCACATATGGGTGACGTCGGCGCCGACGGAGCCCTCGTGCGGAGCATTTCCCCAGCTTTCACAGAAAGCCTTTGGGAATTGCAGCACGCATGCGCGGTCCCCTTCCCGCCCAAGGGTGCCATCTTGCTCAGTCTGATGACATAGCTAAAAGGCAGCAAAAAAATTAGCAAAATAAATCATATGACTGCAACTCCAAGGGGAGGAGGGAGGGTTGTGAGGACTGATTCCTGCTGCTCCTGGAGAACACCTGTTACAGGTGAGTAACTACTCTTTCTCCAGGACCAAGCAGGAAGTCAGTCCTCACATATGGGACTCCCCAACTTAAGGCTACCGGAGACCACAAGCGGAAAAATGAGCTCCCTCTAGCTCGTCAGCACAGAAGGAAGGAATCTTCTCTGAGAACGCCCCCGACCGGTAGCCCAACACCAGGGCCGGAGGGTAGGAGTTGCCTAAACCCCAAAGAGATTATGGAGTACTGCCTGTCCGAAAGCACTGTCCCTGCGGGACTCCCTTTCAAGGCAGTAATGGGCCGCAAAAGTCTAGCTTGAAGACCAAGTAGCGGCCCGGCAGATGTCTGCCAACGGAACAGAGCGGAGATGAGCCACTGACGCAGCCTTCGCCCTGACACGATGAGCCGTGACTCGACCCTCCAACGAGAGGCCGGCTGCCCCATAAGCCCAGGCGATACAATCAGCGACCCATATGGACAACGTACGCTTGGAGACAGGGAGCCCCAACTTATTGGGGTCAAAAGAAACAAAAAGCTGAACAGCCTTCCGATGCTCCCGCGTACGGTCAAGGTAGAAGGATAACGCCCTCCTACAGTCCAGGGTATGCAAGACCATCTCAGCCCGGTTGGCATGCAGCCTGGGAAAGAAGGTCGGAAGAACCACCTCCTGATTGAGGTGAAAAGGTGAGACAACCTTAGGAAGAAACTTAGGGTGAGTCCGCAGGACTACCCTATTCCTGTAGAACCTAGTGTAAGGAGGATCAGACACTAGTGCCTGCAGTTCACTCACTCGCCTAGCAGAGGTGAGAACTACCAGAAATAAAGTTTTCCAGGAGAGAAAACGGAGAGGGCAGGTAGCCATAGGTTCAAAAGGTGGACGAGTAAGCCGCTGTAAGACCACATTCAGATCCCACTCAGGGGCCGGTGGACGCAAAGGAGGCTTAAGCAGAAGAAGGCCTCTGAGGAAACGAGTCACCAAAGGGTGGTTGGAAAGAGGCCTGCCGTCCACCGGCGAGTGGTGTGCTGAGAGAGCACTAAGGTGAACTCGGACAGAGTTAGACTTAAGGCCCAGATTGGAGAGGTAGAGCAAATATTGCAATACTACCGCTACCAAGCACGAGAAGGGATTCTCGCTGTGCTGAGCACACCATGCGGAGAATCTACGCCACTTAAGAACGTAGGATTTCCTGGTGGATTGACGCCGAGAGGCCAAGACTACATCTTCCACCTCTCGAGGTAGTAGTAGGGGAGCTAGGACTACCCTTTCAGCAGCCAGGCCATCAGATGAAGGGACTGGAGGTTGGGGTGCAAGAGAGTCCCCTGATCCTGAGACAGGAGATCGTGTTGAAACCCCAGAGGAATAGGTGTGTCCACTGCCAGCTGTAGCAGAAGCGGGAACCACGGTTGCCTCGGCCACCTGGGGGCTATGAGAATCAATGAAGCCCCGTCCCTGAGGACTTTGAACAGTGTTCTGGACACTAGTGGTGTGGGAGGAAACGCATACAGTAGGCCTGTGGACCACGAGATCAGAAACGCATCCGCTGCTACTCTGAGAGGATGCGGTTGTCTGGAGCAAAATCTTGGGAGTTGCCGGTTCAGAGGACTGGCGAAAAGATCCATGGTGGGGAGGCCCCACTTGAGAAAGACCTGCTGAACCACCAATGGGTTCAATCTCCATTCGAGTGGTTGCAGGATCCGGCTCAGTCTGTCTGCCAGGCAATTTTCCTGACCTGGGAGGTAGACAGCCTTGAGAAGGATTCCGTGATTGACAGCCCAAGAGCACAGGCGTTGGGCCTCCTGACAAAGAAGGAAGGAGCCTGTGCCTCCTTGCTTGTTCACATAGAACATGGCAACTTGATTGTCCGTCTGGACAGTACAGACTGGTGAGAGGCGAGGTGGGAGAAGGCTCTCAGAGCTAGGCGTATCGCCCGTAGCTCCAGGAAGTTTATCTGCTGAGAAGCCTCCCAAGGGGTCCAGAGACCCTGAGTAAATGCCCCTTGGCAATGTGCTCCCCAACCGAGAAGAGAGGCATCGGTTGTCAGCACCTGAATATGCGGAGGGGATTGGAAAACCACTCCGAGCACCAGATTTGGAAGATGAAGCCACCATTGCAGAGAGGAGATCAGGAGGTCGGAAATCCTCACTGAGTTCGCTAGGCCCCCAGTGGCTTGATGCCACTGAGTGCGAAGGCTCCACTGAGCAGGACGCATGTGCAGGCGGGCATTGTGGGTGACATGGACCGTGGAAGTCATATGGCCGAGTAGTCTCAGGAATTGCCTGGCAGAGACCAGGGAATTGCTGCGAAACTGGCTGGCCAGATCCATTAGCCTGTGGGCCCTGTCCAGAGGCAGAAAAGCCTTCGCTTGAAGAGTGTCTAGTCTGGCCCCTATGAACTGTAAGTTCTGGGACGGGAGCAAAGTGGACTTTGCGAAGTTTATGACAAACCCCAAGTGCTGAAGCAGAGCCACAGTGCGAAGGGTGCCCTGGTTGGCCTCCTGGGAAGATTGGCCCCTTATGAGCCAGTCGTCCAGGTACGGAAACACAAAGAGACCCTGAAGCCTCAGGAAGGCCGCCACCACTGCCAGGCACTTGGTGAACACTCTGGGAGCGGATGAGAGGCCAAAGTGAAGCACTCTGTACTGATAGTGGTTTCCTCCCACAACAAACCTGAGATATTGTCTGTGGTCTGGATGGATAAGGATGTGAGTATACGCATCCTTTAGATCCAAGGAGCATAGCCAGTCTCCCTGCTGGAGGTAGGGCAGCAGGATTCCAAGGGTAAGCATCTTGAACTTTTCCCTCTGCAGGAACTTGTTGAGGTTTCGCAAGTCTAGGATGGGTCTTAGGCCTCCTGTTCTTTTTGGTACCAGAAAGTACCTGGAATAAAAGCCTTGACCTCTTAGGTGGTGGGGCACCGGTTCCACAGCCTGATCCTTTAGTAGACCTGTCAACTCCTGAAGGAGTAGGTCCCTGTGCAGAGGGAGTCTTGGAGACTCCCCTGGAAAATAGGAGGGAGGTACCTGGTGAAAATGGAGAAGATAGCCCTTTTGGACTATATGAAGAACCCAGGTATCTGATGTGACGGCTGACCACCTGTGGGCAAAGTGGGCCAGCCGGCCTCCTGTGCTGAAAGAAGCCAGCTGAGGAGAAGAGGCTATGCTGTTTGAGTCAAAAAACCCCACCCTGCTGAGCAGGGGCCGGTGTTGGTGGCTTGGGGGTCTTTGGCCTACGGGGCCCTTGACCCTGCCCCTTGGCCTGCTGACCCTGTTGGGGAGCTGCAGAGGACTGATAATGAGGGTACTGTTTGTAGGCAGATGACTTCCTCGGGTAAAAGGTCTTTTTTCCCGAGCCCTTCTTTTTCTGAGAAGGGGCAGAGGTTTTCCTGGAAAGCCTAGTCCTGGACAGAGTCTCGGTCTCGAGTTCTGCAGCCTTTTCAGCCATAGGCTTGCTAAAGAGGTTTTCACCTCGGCAGGGGACATCGACCAATTTGTCCTGGACCCATGGCTCGCAAGCCTGTTGGCGGGCACCGATGCCGGCCCAGGCTACTCGGGCCGAAGCCTCGAAGCCATCATAGGCTGCTCGAGAGATAAACTTCGAGCACTCTCGAATACCAGTGGACAAGGCCTGGAACCTCTGCAAAGGTTCCTCGCAGAGACCAGCAGAGAACCCGGCAATCTCCTTTGCCAGATCTCGGAGGTACATGCCCATGTAGAGCTGGTATGTCTGGACACGGCAAGCAAGCATAGAGCCCTGGAAGCACTTCTTACCGAGGGCATCCAGGTTCCGGGCTTCCCGGCCGGGAGGCACCGAGGAGTGCATCTTCTGACTTTTCAGTCGATGCATGGCCGATTCCACAACCATGGAGTGGTGCGGTAATTGTGTCTTTTGGAACCCAGGGCTCTTGCGGACTCGATAAATGGAATCGACCCGCTTGCTTAACACCGGCGTCGAAGCCGGGGTCTCCCACATGCGAAAGAGTAGCCGCTCCAGCATTGGAGGAACCGGAACAGTAAAGGCCTCCTTCGGGGGAGAGTCATACTGGAGGGCCTTGAGCTCCTCGGCTCGAGGCTCCTCCTCGGGATCCGCGGGGAAGGCCAAGGCCTTGGCCGTATCCCGCACGAAGTCCGAGAACCGGGTATCCTCCGGTGGGGACCATCTCCGAGGTTCGGACTCGGGTGAGTCCGAGGGGACACACCGAGTCCGATGGGTGTCGGGTGACTCTTCGTCCTCCGTCTCCCAGCCCGACTCCTCGGAGGAGGAATTGAGCGGCTCCGGTCGGGCGGGCACCGATGCCCTCCACCCCGACGCCGAGGGTATCGGCGTCGACGACCTCGGCCCTGAACGGGATGTCGAGGGAGACCGTGGCCGAGGATCGACTTGAGCCCGCATGGACTCGAGGATCAGCTTGGCCTCCGGGGTCGACTTGGACGTCGAGGTCCCGGTGGTCGGGGCAGATGCACCGGTGAGACCGGCGATCAATGCCCGCTGCTGTTCCATGAAGGCAGCGAAGCTGCTCTCCAAGGCCGTCAACCTGAGTCCGAGCTCAGGAGACCCAGCAGCCCCCGACTTGGGTCCTGACGGCCGCTCCCTCGGAGGAGAGTCCACGAGGACAACAGCACTTACGTGTCCAGGAGACTCCATCTCGACACGAGGATGCTTGGCAGGCCTCTCCGACTCCGAAGACCCGGGACGGCTATCGGGGCTATGCGACCTGGCCCTCGAGGAACCAGGAGCGTCCACCGACGCCGCCCTCGTGGGTTTCTTCTTCCTGCGATGTTCCCGCGAAGGAGACCCCCGCACAGAGGAACCCCGACGCTGCTCGGGGCCAGAGTCCTGAGACGTCGAGGCCTCTGACGAGGTCCGGGCCCGGCCGGATGCGGAGTCAGAAAAAATTTGATCCTTCTGGTGCTGCCGACTCCTCAACGTCTTCGAGGACATTTTGCCACACGGGCCACAGATCATCGGGTCATGATCGGGTCCGAGGCAACGGAGGCAGCAGTCGTGTGTGTCGGTAAGAGACATAAGTTTCTTACACCGATCACACTTCTTAAACCCGCTGGTAGCCATCGGGGGAAAAAGGACCCCTGCTAGGTCAAAAGACCGGGCTGCCAGGGAAAAAAGAAAAAAGGCGCGAACGCCAGTCACAAAGGACAAAAAGCGAAAAAGAGAGAAAAGGACTCAATACCGGCGTATCGGTCCGAGCGGGAAAAGGATCCGGTGTCGAACCGGAGAAAAAAGAGAAAAATAGGGAAAATCAACTTTTTCCTCGGGGAAAAACGAACTACGTCCATCGGGCTCCGCGGAAAAAAGAAGACTGAGCAAGATGGCACCCTTCGGCGGGAAGAAGACCGCGCATGCGCGCTGCAATTCCCAAAGGCTTTCTTTGAAAGCTGGGGAAATGCTCTGCACGAGGGTTCCGTCGGCGCCGACGTCACCCATATGTGAGGACTGACTTCCTGCTTGGTCCTGGAGAAAACATTGTGCCACCCCTCCACCAATTTGATCTACCCTATCATTGTGATTTTATTTGTATCGAGATATCACAGTGTCCCATTGGTTATCTTTTTCTGCCAGGGCTCTGATGCCAGTTATAGCTAACCTTTCATTCAGTGCTATACGTTTATTCTAGCTCTCCCATCTTATTTTTTAGACTTCTAGCATTTGCATACAGACATTTCAAAATTAGTTTTTTGTTCATTATAACAATCTGGTTATCAGATGACAGGGGTAATTTAGAGACTTTCAACTGTCTGCTTTTTACTTAAAGGCAGCTGGGTTACTTACACTTGCCTTCCCTATTTTGCTAATATCTTTCAAAGATATATCATTTTGAACCATGTGCTCTTGGGCAACTATTGACTTTCCCCCATTATCCTATTTAAAAGCTGCTCTCTCTCCTTTATAAAGGTTAATGCCAGCAGTCTGGTTCCACCCTGGTTAAGGTGGAGCCCATCCTTTTGGAAAAGCCCTTTCCCCTTCCCAGAATGTAGCCCAGTTTCTAACAAATCTAAAACCCTCATCCCTGGACCATTGTCTCATCCACGCATTGAGACTCTGGAGCTCTGGTTGTCTCTTGGGTCCTGCATTTGGAACGGGAAGCAATTCTGAGAATGCTACCCTTGAAGTTCTGGATGATTTCAGCTTTCTACCTAAAAGCCCAAATTTATTTATTTAACCAGTTTTCTATACCACCTTATCCTTCAATCAAAGCGGTTTACATTATGTAATCACTACAAACAGGTACTAGATACATTCCCTTGTCCCCAAAGGGCTCACAAGTTATGTGTACCTGAGGCAACAGAGTGTTAAGTGGCTTGTCCAAGGCCACAAGAAGTGCCTATAGGACTAGAAACCCCAGTCCCTCCAGCCTGAGATTGCTGTCCCCAGGTGGGACTTGAACCCCTGGCCCTCTGGCCTGAGATAACATGTCCTAAGGCCGCTAGGCCACTTCTCCCTCCAAAACCTACCTCCCACACTTTTTTATGTCATCGACACCAACATGTACCAAGAAAGCAGGCTCCTCTCCAGCACTGTCTAGAATCTAATTTAGGTTGCATGTGAGGTCTGCCATCATCGCACCTAACAGGCATGTTACTAGGTGATCCTCACGTCAACCAGCCACCCAGCTATCTACATGCCTAATAATTGAATCACTTAGATAAGCTGCTGCTATGGCAAGACACTTTGGAGGTCATTCCAGAATGTGAATAAGCCTGCTGCATGTACCGCATAGATGTTGATCCAGAGAAAGCATCTACATACGTATGCTGCAACCATTATGGCCCTGTATGCACATAGCGGTTGTGCGGGGATCTCCGAACTTGGACGGGAGGGGGTGGAGCGAGGGCATGGTCAGTCGGCGGGACGGTCAAGGCATATTCACAAATGGCCTGTGTACATGCTGCGTGTTATGTACGGACATACAAGTTAGTCCTGCAGGAAGGTGGAATAAGGGCAGGACTTTGACTTTTGCTCAGCTCCTCATTGCGTCCCATAGCGATGACTGGCCGTACTCAATGTGTATTGAGGCGGTGCATTTGCAGTCTGGAGGCCCATTTGATATCTCCATAGGGAACAGAGTGCAGAGGCGAGGGATAGGTGAGGGAACATGGATAAACACTAATACCGCAAACTATGGCTGTGCAATAGTGTTTCTTGTAGTTATGCTGACAGATCTTCTGTGCTGCGTAGTGCATCTGTGGATGTATGGCTGGCTTGTAGGTGACTACTGGATGGCATCGTGTTTGGGAGTGCAATGCAGATTGGACATGTAGTCCTAGGATGCCATGCCTTGCTGTTATAGCAGCTGTTATGTATGGGAGCAGGGCATCCTCTGAGCAAAGTTGTGATGTCCGTGTGTGCAGTTTGAGTGCAGCACAGGTCATGCAAGCTATGTGTGTATTTGGTGTGTATAGCAGCAGCAATACTGTTCTATCAGTGGTCAGGTGTGCAGTCCATGTGCCCAGAGCTGTCGGTGAGCGCAGCAGCATGGGGGGTGCAAGTTTGGCAGTGGAGGCGTGGCCACGCGGAGACAGAAAGGCTTGTCTTCGCCCATATTTGCAGAATACTGAGAGCGCATGCCCGTACATGTCCCTGATTCCGGAATTGCAGGTGCATCAAGACCTGCGGTTGTGGAATCTGGTCTAATTCGGTCCCATCCTCCGTTTTGTATGTGCCTATGGGCTGGACGTACATGTTGTAGAATTGGGTTCTTTGTGAATACCTATGGAGCTGAGACAAGGCTGAAAGGCAGAAAGTGGTACGGGTAATGATGTTTCCCTATTAGAAATCTGAGATACATCCAGTAACCTGGATGTATCTCTACATGGATGTAAGCATCTTTTAAGTATAGAGAACATAACCAGACTTTTTTGAATGTAAGAAATGAGAGTACCTAGTAAAACCATCTTGAGCGTTTCTTTATTTGTTTATTTAAACCAACTTATATACCACAAAAGTGATTTCAAATCATTCTATTTGGTTTACATGAAAAACATTCATAATAATGACATTAAACACATTAGATCTAGGATGGGATGGTATCCTCTCATCTTTATGTCACTAGGAAATACTTGAAATAAAATCCATGTTTCCTTTCTGCTGGTGAAGAGGTTCGACTGCAATGGCCTCTAAGAGGGGAGAAAGTTCTTTGGTAAGTATTTCCTGATGCAGAGATTTTTGACCATGATATTCTTGGTGGGCAATTTGATGGAAGTTTGAATAGATGTAGTAGTAGTAGTAGTAATGTAATTTGTATCCCAGATGGATGATTTTTAGAACCCAATGGATACAGGTTCTGAGAGGCCAACAGTTTGAAAAAATATCTTAGCCTCCCTCCTACTCTAAGCTTGTCCAATAGGAATACTGGAAGACTGGTTCTCTGGGAAGCAATCAAAACCATATTTCAGGTTTTGGTTCAGGAACAGATTGAGAATTTTGGGCTCCCTGCTGTCTGGGATGAGGGCGAGATCCCTGTTTTTGGTTTTAAAATGATGGAGGAGAGTACCTATATCTATGAGAGTAGCAGCTCCCCACTAGCATAACTTCTGGAGGAAGAGGACATTGAATCAGCGATGGGCCAGAAGAGAGATTTAAGGATTTCTCAGTGTTCCTTAATGAGGGAAGCTGCCTCCTCAACCTATCTTTGAATAGATTTTTTTTTCATTTCAAGGCATGTCAGCAAGTTTTGCTTACATGACATATCTCAGGTCTGAGGCCATGAGAGTCTTTGGGCTTCAATTCTTAGTGTGGAAGCTCTTGATGCCATCTTGAAAATATCATAAGTTGCTTGTACCATGTGTTTTCATACTACTTCTCTTTTCCCACTAGCAAATGAAGTTGTGTGGCTTTGTCATGCAAGAGAGAGTGTGAAACCTCCTCCATCTTGCACACAGCATTTTACATATATTGGCTCATGAAGAATTGTTAGCAATTTATGTGAGATGTAAGCATAGTTTTCTGAAAAGATTTCTCAGAATCATTCAGTGGTTGGACCTCCCTCCCCAGAGGCACTGAGGAATGATAATTAGAACTTTTGCCCCTTTTGAGAGTGGATTTGACCACCACAGGATGGTGAGGAAGCTGCTATTTTTTGAATCTGGGAGTCTTACAAACTTTATGTTGTTAAGTGCTGTTGAGCTGATGTTGACTCATGGTGACCCTGTGGATAGTTGTTCCAAACTGCTTGATCATCAGTAAGGAAGCTGATAGATGCTGCTGTTGTTGTATTGATCCATTGCATTGCCAGTTTTCCTTCCACCTTGCCAAGCAGTGATGTTTTTTTGTAATGATTTTTCTCTTCACGTGATGATGGCCAAAGTACAAAAGTCAAGATCTTTTCATTCGAGCTGCTAGGAAAGCTTAGGTTTGATCTCCTCTAGTACCAATTGATTTGTTCTTTGGGCAGTCTATGGTATTTACAGTATACTTTGCCAGCACCATAATTCGAATGCATCACTTTTCTTCCTGTCTCTTCTTCACTGTCCAGCTTTTGTATCCCTATGATATTGTTGAAAATACCATGGCTTGGACAAGTCTTATCTTTGTACACAGAGATACATACATGGAGTCAAACTTATTGATAGGATATAAAGAGAGAGGGGGGTCTCCACATTTTCATCTGAACATCGTTGAGGATTCTATAAAGAGGCACTGTCACAGTTTCCTTGGGAGGATAGAGGGATTGAAGGATATCTAGTGTTTCTACCCTGGGTTCCTCCTGCCAAGCAGAATGAAGATTTCCTCAAGTGGGGACTTTCTCCTCTCATGGGGTGGAGTTGGATCTGATGGCAAGCTTGTCGAGGTCTCCTCTTCAGAGGTTCATAGTCAAAGTCACAGGAGTTCCCAAAATCTATCCCAGAGAAAAATTCCAGTTGAGAACTCTGGATTAGTGCCTGGTTAGACCTCTGCACTACGGTAGAAGTGAGCCTTGAGTGAGGACATCTAGGCAATGATGACCTTTGATGTCTCAATGAAACATCCTCCCCCAATGCACTGGAAATTGGTACTAGTGTGGCAGATATTGAATCTGAAGCCCTTTGAGGTTTCAGTGTTAATTATCATATGGATGCATGCATCTGGAGTATTGGCTGGAATACTCTTTGCACTGACATTGGCAATTTCAAACTGAAGGCATCATGTCTAGCAAGGAGATGTTTCAGGCGCTCAATCTTATTGAGCTCCTCCTTGAAAATGCTGATGTCAAAGGAACAGGTAGAAGGGGCCATGTCCTCCTTAGTCACTTGTGGAGTATCAGTGGTCAATGTTGAGTCCTTGGAGGCTGTCACGAGGATAAGTGATCCTCTATGTGGAAGTCACTACGACAGCACCAATAAAGCTAATGCCTTGATGCTGTTGACACCATGCTCCAATAGGATATGATGCCGATACTTCTAAACCTTTGACCAACGCTTGGCATCAAGGGCTCTTGGCATCGATGAAAAAGAGGTCAAGAGGAGGCAGTAAATGCATCCATGATATCTGCAGCAGTAATAATTAGCCTAGGTAATGTATCGTGTACTAACTGTAAGTGCTATCATGCCCATAATTCTTGCATTCTCTACCCCATGCTTCTCAGTCCTTTTCTCAGTCATTCATCAATTGTCCCTTCCCTTCTCTCTTATTTCACCTCCACCCCAATATCCCGAATCCCTTCTCTTCCACACTACTTCTTCTATACCCATATATTTCTTGCTATTGTACGCGCCTCCATCTCTACGTGCTGACCTTTGGGATTCTCTCCTTCTTTCTCTCTCAGAAACTGTTCTCCTATCTCCTCACCTCGTCATTCTGGGAGACTTTAATGCCCATCTTGACTCCCGGGCAAAGCGATAAAGCACTCTCTTCTCTTTTTAGTGATCTCTCCCTCGTTCAGCACGTGACCTGCCCCACCCACACCTCAGGGCACATTCTTGACCTGATTCTTACCACAGATTCCTCCCCATTTTCACCAGCCCACATCACACCACTATCTCTCCCGTGGTCTGATCATAGTTGTATTCTCTTCTCCCTTTCCTTTTCCCCATCCCCAGCACCCCTCTCAGATCCCCTTTCCCCCCCCCTCCCCGTCTGATACGGCATATTACTCCCGCAACATTACAGCGCTTCCCCCCAGCTGAGTCTATTTTCCCCTCCGACTTCTCCTCTCTCTCTGTAGACCAACAGGTCAATATTTGAACCTCCACCCTGTCCTCCACTCTCGACTCCATTGCCCCTCTTCGTCCCGCCCCTGCTCACCTTTCCTCACATCACCCTTGGCTTCATTCAGGCCTTTACTTGCAACATTCCTATCTCCGTCGCACAGCACGGCTATGGCACAAGCATCCTTCTGATGCTTCCCTCTCCGTCTTCCGCCACACTCAAAAGTTCTACCGCTCTATGATAACTACTGCCAAACAATCTTATTATTCAGATCTTATCACATCCTCCTCTAACTCCTCTCGACAGCTTTATCGAGTTTTGAATTCTCTTTCTTTGGCTTCTCCCTCTTCCTCTCCATCATCCCTATCCTCCGCTCCCAGCCCTACAACTCTTGCCACCTTCTTCTCAAGCAAGATCCAGATCCTCCGCTCCACATTTGATTCCTGCCCACCTCCTCTTTCTCCTTCCCCTGCCTCTCCTATTCCAGCCCCTACTTGCTCTCCGGTACCCACTCACACATTCCCTCACACATGGTGCAAGTTTCGACCCATTACTTCCGCCAAGATTACCAAAGCAATCTCAACCTCCCATAAAACTACCTGTCCACTCGACCCATTACCTTCCTCCTGGCTCCTTGACCCTTCACTCACACTTATACCTTTCACCCTCACCATTATTAACTCCAGTCTCACCTCCGGTTGTTTCCCCTCTGTTTGGAAACACGCGCTAGTTCGCTCTCTTCTCAAGAAAGCCACCCTTGACCCTGCTGTATCTTCGAATTGGCGTCCTGTCTCCAACCTTCCTTTCCTTTCAGAAGTCCTCGAAAAACTCGTCTTTCACCAATTTACTGCACACCTTGACTCCACCATCTCACTACACCCCCGGCAATCAGGATTCAGGGCCGGTCACAGCACAGAAACTATCCTTGGGGCACTTCTTAATGAACTGCACTGGTCCCACGATAGGGGTGATTTCTCCATCACTGTTTCCTTGGATCTTTCCGCTGCATTTGATGTCGTTGATCACCGCACCCTTCTTATCCGTCTGTCTGATCTTGGTATCCAGGGTACAGTCCATCAGTGGTTCCAGTCTTTTCTCTCCTCCCGAACCTTTGCTGTCCAATCGGGCTCCACCTCTTCCACCTCTTTCCCACTACATTGTGGTGTACCTCAGGGCTCCATCCTTGCACCGCTTCTTTTCAATGTCTTTCTCGCCCCCCTTGCCTTACTCATACAACAAACCGGTCTATCCGCCTATTTTTCCGCGGACGATATCCTTCTGATTCACCACACATCTCCTTCAGCCCCAGATCTTTCTCACCTCAATAACTGTCTCGCTTCCATCTCCGACTGGTTCAGTAGCAATTTTCTTATCGTTAACCCTTCTAAGTCAGCGGCTATTTGGTTCACCTTTGGTGCCCCCTTTCCTACCTTGACGCCGCTTATGTCCAACTCACCAATCCCTTTGGTTCCAACTCTCCGTTACATAGAAACATAGAAACATGATGACAGAAAAAGACCACATGGCCTATCTAGTCTGTCCTTCCATATCAACAACTACAACAGTCTTGGCGTTACCCTGGACTCTTCACTCTCATTCCACCAGCACATCTCTGGAGTGGTGCGTAGCTCCTTTTTTCATCTTTGCAGGATCAGGGCTGTTCGATCTCTCCTTCCACTCACATCCCTTACCACTCTTGTCCTCTCTTTGGTAATCACTCGGCTTGACTATTGTAAGTAATTCACTATTCGCAGGTCTCCCCCAATATCAACTTCGAAGACTGCAACTAATCCAAAACACAGCTGCCCGTCTCCTTACTTTTTCCTTCCACCGAGATCATGTCACCCCCTGTCTTCTCTCCCTTCCCTGGCTCCCTATCAAGGTCCGATATCTTTACAAGCTCCTTACCATTACTCACAAGGTCCTCCACACCAACATTCCCCAGTATCTAGCTGATCTTGTCTATCTTCAACCTACTCCCCGTCTGCTCCGTTCTGCACACGGCAATCGCCTTTTCCTGCCATCCCCTACCCAGGCCCACCTTGAATCCACCCATCATGCTGCCTTCTTCTTTGCAAGTCCCACCCTATGGAACTCTCTCCCGCACTCTCTCCGTACCGAAGTATCTTTTCCTCAGTTTAAGGCTCTTCTCAAGACCTATCTTTTCTGTCAGGCTTTTGACCTCCCCCCCCCAACCACCCATAACCTGTCAAATACACTCTCTGTCAGCATCCGCCCAACGGTCCAGGTATCCCGTCATTCATCATAATCCTTCCCTCCCTCCCTCCCTGATAGCGTAGTTACTCACCTGTAACAGGTGTTCTCCAGGAGCAGCAGGAATCAGTCCTCACTTATGGGTGACGTCGGCGCCGACGGAGCCCTCGCGGAGCAATTTTCCCCAGCTTTCAAAGAAAGCCTTTGGGAATTGCAGCGCGCATGCGCGGTCCCCTTCCCGCCCAAGGGTGCCATCTTAGCCAGTCAGATGACATAGCTAAAAAGACAGCATAAAAATTTGCAAAAAAACTAAAGCAGACGATTGCAACTCCACGGGGAGGAGGGAGGGTTGTGAGGACTGATTCCTGCTGCTCCTGGAGAACACCTGTTACAGGTGAGTAACTACGCTTTCTCCAGGACCAAGCAGGAAGTCAGTCCTCACTTATGGGACTCCCAAGCTCAAGGCTACCGGAGCCCCTAAGCACAAAAATGAGCTCCCTCTAGCTCAGCAGCACAGAAGGAAAGAATCTTCGCTGAATTATTACCCACCGGTAGCCCACATCCGGGATGGAGGGTAGGAGTTGCTCAGACCTCAAAGAGATTACGGAGGACTGCCTGTCCGAAAGCACTGTCCCTGCGGGACTCCCTCTCGAGACAGTAATGGACCGCAAAAGTCTGGCTCGAAGACCAAGTAGCGGCCCGGCAGATGTCTGCCAGCGGAACAGAGCGGAGGTAAGCCACTGACGTAGCCTTTGCCCGAACGCAATGAGCCGTGACTCGACCTTCCAAGGAGAGTCCGGCTGCCCCATAAGCCCAAGAGATACAGTCCGCAACCCAGATGGACAGAGTACGCTTGGAGACCGGGAGCCCCAATTTATTGGGGTCAAAAGACACAAAAAGCTGAGAAGCCTTACGGTGCTCCCGCGTACGGTCAAGGTAGAAGTTCAAAGCCCTTCTACAGTCCAGGGTATGGAGGACCGTTTCAGCTCGGCTGGAGTGTGGTCTGGGAAAGAAGGTTGGAAGTACCACCTCCTGATTGATGTGAAAGGGGGAGACCACTTTTGGAAGAAATTTTGGGTGAGTCCGTAGGACTACCCTATTTTTGTAGAACCGAGTGTAAGGGGGATCAGACACGAGGGCCTGCAATTCACTTACGCGTCTAGCGGAAGTGAGGGCTATCAAGAACAGTGTTTTCCAAGAAAGAAAACGAAGAGAACAGGTAGCCATAGGTTCAAAAGGCGGACAGGTGATCCGCTGTAAAACCACATTCAGGTCCCAGTCAGGCGCTGGCGGGCGCAGAGGTGGTTTAAGTAGAAGGAGACCTCGGAGAAACCTCGCTACGAGAGGGTCGTTGGAGAGAGGTCTGCCGTCCACCGGCACATGATGTGCTGAAAGAGCACTGAGGTGAACTTTGACGGAGTTGGACTTAAGTCCCAGATTAGAGAGGTAAAGCAAGTACTGCAAGACCACCGACACCGGGCAGGAGAAGGGATCCTGAGACTGTCGGGTACACCAAACGGAAAAACGACGCCATTTAAGGGCGTAGCATTTTCGGGTAGAAGGTCGTCGCGAAGCTAGGACGACCTCCTCCACCTCTGCCGGCAGGAGAAGGGGAGCAAGGACTACCCTCTCAGCAGCCAGGCCATTAGGTTGAGAGACCTGAGGTTGGGGTGTAGCAGAGACCCCTGATCCTGAGTGAGGAGATCCGGTTGAAACCCCAGGGGGAGTGGATCCTCCACCGCTAATTGCAGCAGGAGCGGAAACCATGGCTGTCTGGGCCAGCGAGGGGCCACCAGGATCATGAAGGCTTTGTCTCGGAGAACCTTGAAAAGAGTCCGAGAGACTAGCGGGATGGGAGGGAAAGCGTACAGAAGGCTCCCCGACCATGAGAGTAGAAACGCGTCCGCCGCAACCCGAAGGGGGTGTGGCTGACGAGAGCAGAAGCGAGGAAGTTGCCGGTTGTGAGGACTGGCAAAGAGATCCACCGTGGGGAGGCCCCACTTTAGAAAGAGCTTCTGAACTATCAAGGGATCCAGACGCCACTCGTGCGGCTGAAGGATCCTGCTGAGTTTGTCCGCCAGGCAATTCTCTTGGCCTGGGAGATAAACTGCCTTGAGGAGAACGCCGTGACTGACGGCCCAAGAGCAGAGCTTCTGTGCCTCCCGGCAGAGGAGGAAGGAGCCCGTGCCCCCCTGCTTGTTCACGTAGAACATGGCAACTTGATTGTCCGTCTGGACAAGGACGGACTGGTGAGAAGTCAGGTGGGAGAAGGCCCTGAGAGCCAGGCGGATCGCCCTGAGCTCCAGGAAGTTGATCTGCTGAGCAGACTCCCACGTGGTCCAGAGGCCCTGAGTACGAGCCCCTTGGCAATGCGCTCCCCAGCCCAGGAGGGATGCATCTGTAGTCAGCACCCGGGTCGGCTGAGGTGACTGGAAAGGCATGCCGAATATCAGGTTCGGCCGCTGAAGCCACCACCGGAGAGACGAGATCAGCGGCTCGGAGACGCGCACTAGGTCTGCTAGGCCGCCTGTGGCTTGTCGCCACTGCTGGCGGAGACACCATTGAGCAGGCCGCATGTTCAGGCGGGCATTGGGGGTCACATGGACAGTGGAAGCCATATGGCCGAGTAGTCTCAGGAAGCGCCTGGCGGAGACCAGGGGCTGGCTGCGAAAACGGTCGGCTAGGTCCATGAGCCGTTGAGCCCTGTCGAGCGGTAGGTACGCTCGTGCCTGAGGAGTGTGCAGCCTTGCGCCGATGAACTCGAGATCCTGTGAGGGGAGCAAAGTGGACTTTGCGAAGTTTATAACAAAGCCCAAGTACTGCAGAAGAGTCACCGTGCGGCGCGTGGCGTTGGTGACCTCCAGAGCGGACGCTGCTCTGATGAGCCAGTCGTCGAGGTACGGAAAGACATAGAGGCCGTGAAGCCTGAGATGGGTCGCCACCACCGCGAGACATTTTGTGAAGACTCGCGGTGCGGAGGACAGGCCAAAGGGCAGTACTCTGTACTGGTAATGATTTCCTGCCACCACAAACCGTAGGTATTGGCGGTGGCTTGGGTGGATGAGGATGTGCGTGTAGGCATCCTTTAGATCCAAGGAGCATAGCCAATCTCCCCGCTGGAGGTAGGGCAGAAGGATTCCAAGGGTAAGCATCTTGAACTTCTCCCGCACGAGGAACTTGTTGAGGTTGCGCAAGTCCAGGATGGGTCTGAGGCCTCCTGTTCTTTTTGGTATTAGAAAATACCGGGAATAAAAGCCTTGACCTTTCAGGTGGTGGGGCACCGGTTCCACCGCCTGTTCCTGTAGAAGACCTGCTAACTCCTGAAGGAGTAGTTCCCTGTGCAGAGGGGGTCGTGGAGGTTCTCCCGGAAAATAGGAGGGAGGGACCTGGTGGAAGTGGAGAAGATAGCCTTCTCGCACGACTTGAAGCACCCAGGCATCTGAGGTGATGCTGGACCACCTGTGGGCGAAGTGAACCAGCCGGCCTCCGGTGCTGGGAGGAACCAGCGGGGGGGAGAGGCTATGCTTAAGGAGTCAAAAACCCCCACCCCCAGGGGCTGGTGGTGCAGGCTTGGGGGCTTGCTGCCTACGGGACCCGTTACCCCGTCCCTTGGCCTGCTGGCCCTGTTGGGGAGCTGGAGGGGCCTGATAGTGGGGGTACTGTTTGTAGGCAGCCGCCTTCCTCGGGTAAAAGGACTTCTTTCCCGAGCCCTTCTTTTTCTGGGAAGGGGCGGAGGTCTTCCTAGAAAGCCTAGTCCTGGTGAGAGTCTCCGTCTCAATTTGTGCAGCCTTATCAGCCATGGGCTTGCCAAAGAGGTTTTCGCCTCGGCAGGGGACATCGACCAACTTGTCCTGCACCCAGGGCTCAAGGTCAGACGACTGAAGCCAAGCCTGTCGGCGGGCACCGATGCCGGCTGCGGCCACTCGAGCCGAAGCTTCAAAGCCATCATAGGCTGCTCGGGACATGAATTTTGAGCATTCCCGAATGCCAGTGGACAAGGCCAGGAACCTCCGCAAGGGTTCCTCGGACAAACCAGCGGAGAAGCCGGCTAGCTCTTTAGCCAGGTCTCGGAGATACATGCCCATGTATAGCTGGTAGGTCTGGACACGACATGCGAGCATAGAGCCCTGGAAACACTTCTTACCAAGGCCATCCAGGTTACGGGCCTCCCTGCCAGGAGGCACCGAGGAGTGCATCTTCTGGCTCTTAAGACGATGCATGGCCGATTCCACTACCATGGAATGGTGTGGTAGCTGTGCTTTTTGGAAGCCAGGGCTCTTGCGGACTCGATAGATAGAATCGACCCGCTTGCTCAGGACCGGCGAGGTGGCCGGACTCTCCCACATGCGGAAGAGTAGTCGTTCCAGCATGGGAGGAAACCGGTACAGTAAAGTGTTCCCTGGCGGGAGAGTCATACTGGAGGGCGTCGAGCTCTTCGGCTCGAGGCTCCTCCTCGGGGTCCGCAGGGAAGGCCAAAGCCTTGGCCATATCCCTGACGAAGTCCGAGAACCGGGCATCCTCCGGGGGGGACTGTTTCCGAGGTTCGGACTCAGGTGAGTCCGAAGGGACACACCGAGTCCGAAAAGAATCAGGCGACTCTTCCTCTTCAGACTCCCAGACCGACTCCGACGAGGACTCGGTGGGGTCGGCCCGGGCAGGGCGCGGCGCCTGCCGCCCCGACGCCGAGGGAGTCGGCGTCGGCGACCTCGGTCCCGAACGGGAGGCCGAGGGTGACCTCGACCGAGGATCGACTCGAGTTCGCATCGACTCGAGGATCGGCTCGGTCTCCGGGGTCGACTTGGACGTCGACGTCCCGGCGGTCGGGGCAGCGGCGCCAGCGAAGCCAGCGAGCAGTGCCCGCTGCTGGTCCATGAAGGCAGACAGTCTGCTCTCCAAGGCCGTCAACCTGAGTCCGAGCTCAGGTGACCCAGCAGCCCCCGACTCGGGCCCCGACGGCGTCGGGCCTGACGTCGGCTGTCGCGGAGGCGAGTCCAGAAGGACCACAGGACTTACCCGAGCAGGCAGTTCCGACTCCAGGCGAGGTCGCTTCGTGAGGTGCTCCTTCTCCAAGGACCCGGGGCGGCTATCGGGGCTATGCGACCTGGCCCTCGCGGAGCCAGGAGCGTCCACCGACGCCGCCCTCGCGGGTTTCACCTTCCGTCGATGGTCCCCGGAGGGAGAACCCCTGTCGGAGGAACTCCGGCGACGGTCCGAGCTGGAACCCCTGGACGCGGAGGCCTCCGACGAGGTCCGGGTACGGCTGGGGTCAGCGAAGATTCTATCCCGCTGATGCCGCCGACTTCTCAACGCTTTGGAGGAAAGTTTGCCACAAGGCCCACAGATCATTTCCTCATGATCCGGGCCCAGGCAGCGGAGGCAATTGTCGTGTGTGTCAGTTAGTGACATATTTCGGTCACACTGACCACACCGCTTGAAACCACTGGCAGCCATCGGGGGAAAAAGGGCCCCGGCGAGGTCAAAGGACCGGGCTGCCAGGGAAAAACCGAAACGAAAACTGACCAAGTCAGAAAAACCGAAAAAGAAGGAGAGGACTCGGGACCGGCGTCGCGAGTCCGGGCGGGAAAAAGACCGGCGTCGAACCGAAAGAAAAAAGAATAATTATGAAGGAAAATCAACTTTTTCGCGGGGACACGACGGGTACGTCTGTAGGGCTCCGCGGAAAAAAGAAGACTGGCTAAGATGGCACCCTTTGGCGGGAAGGGGACCGCGCATGCGCGCTGCAATTCCCAAAGGCTTTCTTTGAAAGCTGGGGAAAATTGCTCCGCGAGGGCTCCGTCGGCGCCGACGTCACCCATAAGTGAGGACTGACTTCCTGCTTGGTCCTGGAGAACCACCCATTCCCTTTCCTGTATCTTTTACCCACAGTGTTTTTGCTTTGTCATCATCTGTCCTTTACTGTCTTTCTTCCTTTTCTCTATAATCACTTTCCTATCAATTCAATGGCGTTCCCTTCTTTCTATATTTTCCTGCAGCCCTAACCTTTGTTGTACACCGCCTTAACACTTTGGTAATAGGCGGTATATCAAATGTTCCTAATAAAGATAAAGATAAAGACAACTAACCAGTTAGGTTTTCAGGATTATCACAATGAATATGCATGAGAGAGATTTGCTTACAATAGGTCTCCAATATATGCAAATTTATCTCATGCAAATTCATTGTGGGAATGAAAATATGACAGGCTGGATGCGCCTCCATAAGAGGACTAAGAAGCACTGTCCTATCCCTTTCCTGCCCCCTGCCACAATAAGCAATTACCATGCAAATTTGTATATGGTAAGTGCCGTGGCTGTGCCTTATCTGTTACTGCAGCCATATGGTAATGTTATTGTGTGCTAATTCACACTATATATGCTTATCATATTTTAGTAAACAAGCCCCTTTGTTTCATTTTAACATAGCTTGTTTGATGCATATATATTTAGCAGAGACACTGCATTGCTGTATAGAATGAGTGTAGAGGATAATTATATAACTGCTTGTATGTACATATTTACTTTTTACTTCAGACCTTGCATGATTTTCATAATAAAAGTACACATTCACTTTGAAGATTATCCCCTAAAAACGTGCCTAATTAAATTTACACGTTAATTTGTGCAGAATACTTTACCGAGTAAAAACATGTTCATACTTTTGAAAATTTTAAGTATGTATGCAATTAAAACTCCTACCACAACCCTGCCATCCAGGATTGCCTTCATCTACTATGAGTAAAAGCATGGTGTGAAATAATGCTAACGGGGTAATTTTATGATGGATGTTTTGTTTTATACGCCTGCATTGTTTAGTTTAGTTGCATGCATTAAAGGCCTCTTACCCCACATATAAAAATTATCCCACTTATAAAAATAATTGCAATGACAAAAAGGCACACACTTTTACGTGACATGATGTAGGAATATTTGAGGGTATTGTTTGGATGGAGATTCCTGAAGTATTCATGTAGGTTATAAAATATGCACCTACATACATACTACAGCTGCATATATTTACACCAGCTCCCAAGGTGCATGCAGCTGCATGTTAGTCGTGATTGTTGTGGATTTTGTGGGGGAATTTCATAAATACACATAGGCGCTGATATGTCTTCCTAACACAGGCTTAACATAGGCATTTATCTTGACTCCCATTTCTGTAGGTAAAGCACTGTTTTATTTTTGAAAATGAATTTGAAAATTACTCTTATAATCAGGGCCGGATTTACCTTGAGTGAGGCCCTACGCCAACAAAAATTGTGGGCCCCCAGAAAAAATAAAAACGAGATCAACTTACCAAAACAGAAATGGCAATAGATGTATAGAATTGCCTGACATAAAGAGGCAATAGGGACAAAATCAGCATCGGAATTCAAGAAATACATTAAAAAAGACATATTCCAGTTAATAAATTCAAAATAAAAAGTATTTTTCTACCTTCTGTTTGGGCATTTTTTCAGTTGCAATTGCTCCAGTCACTTTGTTCTGGTTTCTTCGTGTCTTCTGCTAGCTATCCATTTGTCCTTTCTTCTCTTTTAGATATTTTCCATTCTCTCTCTATTTCTGCTTTAACATACTGATTGTTTCCCTTTTGCTCTTTCCCCCAATTCTTTCCTTATTCCTTTATCATCCATTTAAATGTCACCCTTCCATTTTCAAGCTCCTCTTACTCTCCCAATACCCAGCCCATCATAGACTTTTCTTCCACACAAAATATTTTTCCCCTCTCCATTCTCATTCCCCATCCATTCTAGTCCTCCCCCAAAATCAGTTCCCTTACAGTTCTAGACCCACCCAGCATCCACTCCCTTCTAGTCCCATTCTCCCATGCCCCACATCAGCCCATTTCCAGTCCTATTCTAGCTCTTCATCAGCCCATTTCCAGTGCTAGCCTTCACATCACAGGCCATTTCCAGTCCTAGCCCCCCCCATCACAGCCTATTTCCAGTCCTAGCCCCCACCATCACATCCCATTTGCAGTCCGAGTCCCCGTGCACCATCACAGCCCATTTGCAGTCCTAGTTCCCCCCCCCATCACAGCCCATTTGCAGTCCAAGTTACCCCCCCTCCCATAGCCCTTTTCCGGTCCAGGTCCCCCCCCCATCACAACCCATTTCCAGTCCAAGTCCCCCCCCCATAGCCCTTTTCCGGTCCAGGTCCCCCTCCCCATCACAACCCATTTCCAGTCCATGTCCCCCCCCCCCCCCATAGCCCTTTTACAGTTCAGGTCCCCCCCCATCACAGCCCATTTCTTTCCAGTCCAAGTCCCCCCCCATAGCCCTTTTACAGTTCAGGTCCCCCCCCCCTTCACAGCCCTTTTCTTTCATGTCCATGTCCCCCCCCCCCATAGCCCTTTTCCGGTCCAGGTCCCCCCCCCCCTTCACAACCCATTTCAAGTCCAAGTCTCCCCCCCCCCCCCATAGCCCTTTTACCGTTCAGGTTCCCCCCCCCCCCCAAATCACACCCCCTTTCTTTCCAGTCCCAGTCCCCCCCCCCCCCCCAGCCCTTTTCCGGTCCAGGTCCCCCCCATCACAGCCCATGCAGTCCTTGGCCCCCCCGACCAGCACCGCGGCTGTCTGAGAGGCTTCAGAGGGAGCAGGGTAAGCTTGCGCGAGGCCCCGGCTCCCTCTGTACAGCCGCCAGCGTGAAGAGCCTTTTCCTTCACGCTGGTGGCTGTATCTGTGAAGCCGCGAATGCTGGGAAAGGTTAAAGGGCATTGCCTTTAACCTTTCCCAGCAATCGTGGCTTTACAGATACAGCCGCCAGCGTGAAGGAAAAGGCTCTTCACGCTGGCGGCTGTACAGAGGGAGCCGGGGCCTCGCGCGAGCTTACCCTGCTCCTTCTGAAGCCCTGCGGTGTGTGGGCCGGCCCCGAGTAGGCCCTTGCCAGCTGTGGGCCCTATGCCATAGCGTACATGGCGTATAGGTAAATCCGGCCCTGCTTATAATGTTATGTGACTAACATCACATCTAACCATGGCGTTATAAGCATTTTTTACTTTATTGTGACAAGAAAAAAAATCATCAGATGCAAATGGTATTCTATGAGACTGAAGATGAGAGATTTTGAACATTTGAACAGAATTGTAAACCGTGTAAATGCCCCTAAGCAGGATATTCAGCGATTAGTGCCACTGAATATCCCTGAGTAATGCTGCTATATGCCCTGATGCTAACTGCTTAGCATCGGGACGTGTCGGGGGTGTTCCGGGGGCAGTACCCGGGGATAACCATGCAGTGGCGATATTCAGCCACTGCCCGGTTAACCCTCAGTAGCGGAAGTTGGGCGCAGCAAAAACTCTCCTAATGTTCGCTGCTGGAGCTAACCGGGCAGTGGTTGAATATTGCCACTGCCCAGTTAGCTTCTGCACCTTGTGCGGCGATCCTAGATATTCAATGCCAGCGGCTGGATATGGCCCTAGATTTAATATCCAGGGTTAACGTTTGGTAGTGACGGCTAGAGGCACATAGCTGTCACAAATGAATATCAGGCCCATTGTAATAAAAACAAAACTGAGATTATACAATACAGAATGCTATTGATCAAGCTGCAAAAAGAAGCCCACAGCACAAAGCCATGCAGAATACTAAAAGCAGAGCATACAAAGATTTCAATTTTGCCCACTGGATACCATACGTAATTCATTCAGTCTTATCTCATACATACCTAATTTACGTTAAGCATTTCCGTCATCTGTAGAGAAGGGAAAAATAAACGGATTAAATATGCTTAAAAAAACCCAAAACATCTTTAGCCCTGGCTGATGTGAGAAATGGAAGACCTATGCTAGGAAATGAGCCGAGGCCCCATTGTATAACAGGGACATCATTTCTACTGAGTCAACCAAACTAAGCAAATGCCAAACATTAGCTCGATAGGAGGGCATGCTATATGCAGTTAGGTAAAATTTTAAAATGCTTCTTTCTCATAAGAAAGAGTAGTTACTCACCTGTAACAGGTGTTCTCCAGGAGCAGCAGGAATCAGTCCTCACATATGGGTGACGTCGGCGCCGACGGAGCCCTCGCAGAGCAATTTCCCCAGCTTTCAAAGAAAGCCTTTGGGAATTGCAGCGCGCATGCGCGGTCCACTTCCCGCCCAAGGGTGCCATCTTGCCCAGTCTGATGACATAGCTAAAAGACAGCAAAAAAATTAGCAAAAACGAAATGATAGGACTGCAACTCCAAGGGGAGGAGGGAGGGTTATGAGGACTGATTCCTGCTGCTCCTGGAGAACACCTGTTACAGGTGAGTAACTACTCTTTCTCCAGGACTAAGCAGGAAGTCAGTCCTCACATATGGGACTCCCAAGCTTAAGGCTACCGGAGACCCCAAGCGGAAAAATGAGCTCCCTCAAGCTCAGTAGCACAGAAGGAAGGAATCTTCTCTGAAAACGCCCCCGACCGGTAGCCCAACACCAGGGCCGGAGGGTAGGAGTTGCCTAAACCTCAAAGAGATTATGGAGGACTGCCTGTCCGAAAGCACTGTCCCTGCGGGACTCCCTCTCCAGGCAGTAATGGGCCGCAAAAGTCTGGCTTGAAGACCAAGTAGCGGCCCGGCAGATGTCTGCCAACGGAACAGAGCGGAGATGAGCCACTGATGCAGCCTTCGTCCTAACACGATGAGCCGTGACTCGACCCTCCAACAAGAGGCCGGCCGCCCCATAAGCCCAAGCGATACAGTCAGCAACCCATATGGACAAAGTACGCTTGGAGACAGGGAGCCCCAACTTATTGGGGTCAAAAGAAGCGAAGAGCTGAACAGCCCTCCGATGCTCTCGCGTACGGTCAAGGTAGAAGGACAAGGTCCTCCTACAGTCCAGGGTATGCAGGACCATCTCAGCCCGGCTGGCGTGCGGCCTGGGAAAGAAGGTTGGAAGAACCACCTCCTGGTTGAGATGAAAAGGAGAAACCACTTTTGGAAGAAACTTAGGGTGAGTCCGTAAGACTACCCTATTCCTGTAGAACCTAGTGTAAGGAGGATCAGACACTAGGGCCTGCAGTTCACTAACGCGCCTAGCAGAGGTTAAGGGCTACCAAAAACAATGTTTTCCAGGAGAGAAAACGAAGAGGGCAGGTAGCCATTGGTTCAAAGGGCGGACAGGTAATCCGCTGTAAGACCACATTCAGATCCCACTCTGGGGCTGGTGGGCGCAAAGGAGGCTTAAGGAGAAGGAGGCCTCGGAGAAAACGAGCCACCAAAGGGTGGTTGGAAAGAGGCCTGCCGTCCACCGGTGCGTGATGCGCAGAGAGAGCACTGAGGTGGACTCTTACAGAGTTGGACTTAAGGCCAAGGTTGGAGAGGTAAAGCACAGTTACTTACCTGTAACAGGTGATCTCTGGGAACAGCAGGAATAAGTCTTCACATATGGGTACGTCGGTACCGACGAAGTCTGCGCAGGAACGCTCCCCAGCGTCCAATCAGAAAGCTTTTGGGAGCATCCCTCAGCGCCTGTGTGCTGCCTTCCCGCCTTTCCAACTGTCTCTCCTCAGTTGAGTTTCATAGCTGAGACAAAGGGAGAGAAAGAGGAAAGGAAGATAGATAGAGAAAGACAACTCCTAGGGGAGGTGGGTGGGTTGTGAAGACTTATTCCTGCTATTCCCAGAGATCACCTGTTACAGGTAAGTAACTGTGCTATCTCCAGGAACAAGCAAGAATGAGTCTTCACATATGGGGACTCCCTAGCTGTAGATGCCAGGGGGAGATCTCATAAAATGCGTGTCCCTGGAACAGGACTGCACTTCCCACACATGGATCTCTGGCATCCCATGAGGGATGGTGGGTAGGAGTTGAAAAGAGAGGAGCTGTAGGAAAAACAGCTAACCTAAGGACTGCAGGGGAGGAGTCCTTGGTATGTATGATAATTACCAGTAAAAATATTGAAAGAGCAATCACAATATGGACATTACCTACTGGATTGCAGGCAGTAGAGAGCTTGATGGAGACTACTGGAGATTCAGTAGAGGAATCCTCAAGGTGACCTCACGGCAGTGAAGGTGAAGGTCCAAATTTGGAATTGGCAGGTGACCCAGGCGTCAACTGGGGTAGTATAAAAACAGTAGGTCTTCAGTGGAAAGCTTTATGGAAAAAAGCTGAAACTCTTTTAGCTAGAGGCATTTAGGAGTAAAAGAGGAAGACTGACCGATTTGGACAACTAGCCCAGTCCTGGAGGGAAGAAGGGGTATGGAAAAAAGCCCGTATTCCCAAGGAGGACAGGTGTGTGAAGGGCTGAAACCTCAGAACTACTGAAGATCTACGCTGTCTTTCCTAGCTGGTGAGAGATAGGAAAGATATTGAAGCATGGTGCTGCAAGGATAGCGAGACCTAGAGTAAAGTGGGAGCTGTCAGTACCACAGTAGTGGTTGTGTGCATAATACCCCCGACCTACTAAGGGACAGTATGAACATATGCAAGCCCACTGTCTGAAACGTCTAGAAAGGTAAAAACCTTTATAGCATAGACAGTTAGGGAGATAAGTATGTAAATACATATCTACTCATAAGGAAGCATCTCGAAAGATACACAAATATATATATATATATAGGGATATATATATATATATATTGTGATAAGGAAGCTTATCATAGTTCAGGAAGGAGCTGTAATAGAGGTGAATTGGCTCTGAACAAGCAACCTGTCTTTGCTGGTAGAAATAATAAAACAGAATGTTTCCATAAAAGACTACCAGTCCCAGAATGCACCAGGTTTCAAACAGCCACTAGAAGAGCTGAAGTGGGGAAACGTGTGTTCAATCAGGAGAACTATGAGGTAATCCCCAATCCCTCATCTCCAAGGGCAAGGCTTGATTCAACACAGCTGAGCTGTGCTAGGGTGGAGTATCCCTCTAAGCAGGTTAAAAGTAAAGCCTATTCTACACAGAATCAAACGGAGCAGAAGCAGGAGCAGAGGAACCCAGAGCTCAAGGACAGAGAGAGCAAGAAGCAGCGTGGAAGAAAGAAGAGGAAAGCATCTTGGAGGTCTAAAGGAGTTCATAGCAGTACGTGTGCTTGGAGTCATTCCAGAGGCAAGCATACTCCATTGGACTGGGGAAAGCCAGAGGAGTGGGGTTACAGAGCCAGGAATCCCTGGACGGCACCTGTGAGGGAGACGGCTGCATTTGGAAGGGGCCCTAAGACCAGTGCAAGAAGGTATGTGAAGAGAGACCCAGTGTCCAGGGATCTTGATTGGAAGGCTGGACATAAAAACTGGACTACATACTGGCCAGGATATCTGGAGAGGAACTCTAACAGCAATGGAAGCTCAGGTATGAACACTGATCAATGCCCTAGCTCTTCACTTGGAAGACAGCAGGGAAATAAGTATTGTCCTGAGAGTGCTCCATTAAGAAATTCCCCTGAGCCAGTCCATGATATTGATTCTATGATAGTTGAAGAGGAAGGAGATATTATAAATGAACAGTGTGATTACATGGATTGCTCTCTGTCAAGGCTTCTGTGGTAATATACTTTCACAAATTCAACAACCATCAAAAAGAAGTATATCTTGTTCTTTTATCTACCCAGAAAAGCTTACAAGAAAGCTTTTGGGTAGGATTTGAGCCACATATAGAAAGTAAACCAGCCAAGAGGTTTGCAGCTGGTTAATTGTTAGCAATTAAGCCTTGCATAATTGCACGTGGGCTCTAAAAGGACACTTCTGGGTGTGTGTGAAAATACAAGAAGTTATCCTTGAAAAAGAACAGTTTTTGATTCCTTTTTTTGGGGTTTTGGTTTTCTTTTTGGAGCACTACTAAAAGGTATTAGCAGGAGCCCACAGAAAGACCTTTCTGTTCCCATCAAGGTCTTTATTGTTTGATTGATTGCTTAAGAAGTTCAGTTGTTGTTCCTGATTTGTTTTCCTAAGTATAATACTGAAAGCAAGTATTCTTTTTGTGCTACCAAGTAAATCTGTGTGGGATAAATAACCCCATAAATAAAATATATTTTCTTTGCTTAACACTCGAGCAAGCACAACTCATTTATTTGTGAACGGCTGATTCTGGTATGAATGGACTACATTTCCCACAATCCTTTGCAAGTCATACTAATATTTGCCTTTGCCAAGACTGTGGACATTCTCACCCAGCGCCCCCGTTTACAATATATGTATATATATAGGGGCGTAATATATGCACACACAACTTACAGACATAGGTATCTATAGAAGTATATAGAGATATATACATACATGAACATGTATGTTTGAGGATACATGTCTGCAACTAAGCAGATAGAGATATGCCCATAAGAAGATTCACATGAGAGATGTGAAGGAAAAAGATTCACCTAAGAACAAGAAGGTGGAACCTACTTGAGAAAATATATAGAGAATCTATTCCTCCTGGCTAAGATGGTGCAGGAATGCTATCCAGTGAAATAACCAGGATGTTTGCGTGAAAAACAGGATAATATCAGTCTGTAAACAGCAAGTCCTGAGTCTTGAAGAACTCTGACATGGTAAATGGACAGAAAACGCATAGGAGGAGATACCAGGTTGACCCATTGGAGGGACACAAGGGGTATCATGCGTTGCTAATAGAATATGTGCTGTCCATAAAGGAATAGGATACCATGAGGACTAGCTGCAAGGAAAAAGAGAGTATATTCCTGCAGGATTGGAAAACCTTTTGGACATTCACGCAGAAAGGCTTATATCCTGTATTATAACAGGGGATAACAGGGTGTGGAGAACCCTCACAGTCGTGGAGAATGACTGAGAAGCCTTTCCCAACCATATAGAATAGTCATTAGAGACAAAACCCCATGCTCTCTAGCAAGGGCCCATAGTGGAAAGCTTCTCTGAAGATTGCAGAGAGCATTATGCAGGGGAACTGGGAAATAAAACTGACTGTAGGTCAGCTGTGCTGCCAAATCCAAGAAGTGGAGATGGCAAGAAAAGAAGATAGTGTGAGAAGCCTGAAGTGATTAGGATTATCCAAGATAGATGAAAGCACTATCTTGGAAGCACTACTAAGGCCAGGCAGAAAGTAGTGGAAGACAGACTGGAAACTTGTGGAAAGGTACCAGTAGCCTAATCACTGGAAGTCCTGCATGGGCAGCTGCTGAATGAGACAGCAGAGAGAATCTCCCTGTGTAAAAACAGAGAGAACAGACAAAAGGAGAGGAGAAATTCCTGTCCCTGTCTGAGGAGTTGCCCAGAGAAAAGAAGGGATTTATTAAAGGGACAAAACTCTACACTGGAATGAAAGGCTAGAGAAGCTGTGCAGTGATATGATACCACTCATTCAGGGGGAACCCTGGATGAGAGGGTAGAAGCTGAAGGGTGACTTACCGTATGGTAAGTCTGCGGAAGGCAAAAATGTTCATGTTGGGACAGAAAACTATCATGGGATAGTTGTTAACTTCTCTTCTTGGTGGGAAGAAGAGGAGAAACCTGTGACCCATAAGACATGAATGTAGAGTTTTGAAGGAAAAAACAGTGAAAAAACTTCTGCTAAAAAGGTTAACTGTAGGATGTAACCTTCAGGAACCTATGGTTGCTAGGTTTGTTCAGCCTGGCTAGAGTTTGGATTCTTCAGACTAGGGCGAGGTTTCCCCTGCTTGGAAACATCCGTATAATGGGCAGGAGAAGAGTGAAACCTTCTTTTCCTAGGAAAAGAAGGTTTGGTAGGACATTTCCTACCTACTGGGGAAGGAGAAGGCTTAGGATAGCCCCCAGAAACAGGGAAGTCAGTGGAGCAATGAGCAACCTGACGTAAAGCCTCCCTATTGAAGAAATTTTCTCCAGTACAAGGAGTATTACCCAGTCTTTGTTGTGCCCATCTGTTCAAGGCTGAAGCCTGGAGCCAGGCTCTACGTCGTGCTCCTATGGCTATAGCAGAGGTTCTGCTAACAGACTCAAAAGAGTCCAGAGAAGCACGAGAAAGAAACCAAGAGATATTTTGGCTATGACTAAGAAGTAAGGAATAGTCTGCAGCCTTGGGTTCTGATAGAAAAGGAGTCAAAAGAGATAATTTCTTTGTGATCTCCTGGAGAGATAGACTCATATAAAAAATATAAGAGATAATCCTTGTTGCCAGCATAGATGTTTGGAAGGTTTGACGTCCAAAGGCATCAAGTGCTCTAGATGCACGACCTGGCGGATAAGAAGAATGCTTCTTCTTGCTTTTTACCTTCCTCACTGCTGATTCCACTACAATGGAATGATGGGGAAGTTGAGTCTTTTGAAACCCTGGAGAGGGGGGCACCTGATACAGATCATTAGTTGCTGTAGAAGGTGAGGAAACCCTTAAAGGTGTTTCCCATACGGTCAGAAGAAGATCCTGCAAAGAATGATGTAAAGGAAGCATTATATGTTCCTTCTCCGCAGGAGAGTCTTGAGTGGGATCATAGCCAGGGATAGGAATAGCAAGGAATGTTGCCATGTCAAGGAGAAATTTCTGAAAAGAAGGATCTCCAATAGGAACCATCCCTGGATAGGGTAAAGTTGAAACAGTAGCCTGGACACCGGAGGAGGTACTGGTCCGGTGCAGAAAAAGAGCCCCACTAGATGGATAGTGGTACTGGCAGTTACGACTTGAGACAGTCAGTACTGCATCGTCCATGCCAGGTATCGACTCCAAACTAGGTATAGAAAGGAGCGATCCTGGTGAAAAAGGCATGGAAGTGGCTGGTCCTGATATTACTGCAGGAACCGGCATCGATACCGATACCGGTAGCTGTGCCGGAATCGGAGGCGATAACGCCATCGAAGCAGTCATCGGAGGCTGTTCAAGCGGTACCGAAGCAACCAAAAACCCTTGGTGAGTATCCTCAGTACTACGCATTCGGAATCGATAAGCGTCGGTTCCGAGACGCGTCGGTACCCAGTCGTCTAGACTAGAGATCGATTCCAGACTCGGCATCGAAGGGAGCGAGTCTATCAATGCTTGTCTAGAGGGTACCGACGTCGGTGGTGGTATCGGCGATGCTGCCGATACTGGAAAGTCAATCTGGAACGTATCGATCGGTCCCGAAGGTACCGAGGACGCCAGATGACGATCCCTGGAGAAGAGTGAATCACTCAACACCGGTGCCGATGCCGGGGTATCGGTACCGCTCGAAGCGGATGCCACCACCGAGCATGGCTCAGATACTGGAAAGTCAATCTGGGACGTATCGATCGGTCCCGAAGGTACCGAGGACGCCAGATGACAATCCTTGGTGAAGAGTGGATCACTCGACACCAGTGCCGATGCCGGGGTATCGGTACCGCTCGAAGCGGATGCCACCACCGAGCATGGCTCAGGTATGTTCTGTGAGGGGTGAGCCCCAGGAACAACCTGAAACCCCTGAAAGGCTTTAGAGACCGAAGACTCCCGCCGGGGTTTTGAAGCCAATAGGGTCTTGAGGGCAAGGCCGGAGCCATCAGGCATGAGACTTACCACTCAAGGATTGGCTAGTCTTAACAGACTGTTTGTGGGTTACCTGATCCTGTAGAGAAGAGTTGGTCGATGCCCTGACACTGGAAGGGAACTCGGTATCGAGGGAAACTCGAAATGGAAAATCTCTTCTCATAAAATTGTAGCCTAATGGCTCCGAAGGAAAAGGGTCAGGACCCAAACAGGTTAGACACCAGTTAATGGAGTCTAAAAAGTAAACTGTATTTCCACAGTTAAGGCACTTCTTAGGAGAAGAAGGCTCCATGATGGAGAGGCCTTACAGGCCCAAAAATTTAAGACAGAAAACTGAGGGAAAACTCTCCCTGAGTTTGAGAAAAAGAAAAGAAAAAACCCACCGGCGGTACCGGTGGAGGCGTGAAAAACAGCCGCGACTACAAGAAAAGAAAGAATTAAAGAATTAAAAAAGAAATTTTCTGCGGTGACAAGAGTACGTCCTGCCGGCTCCGCGGAAAAACGAAAACTGAGGAGAGACAGTTGGAAAGGCGGGAAGGCAGCACGCAGGCGCTGAGGGATGCTCCCAAAAGCTTTCTGATTGGACGCTGGGGAGCGTTCCCGCGCAGGCTCCATCGGTACTGACGTACCCATATGTGAAGACTCATTCCTGCTTGTTCCTGGAGATAGCAAATATTGCAAGACCACTGCCACCAAGCAGGAGAAGGGATTCTCAGACCTCTGAGCACACCACACGGAGAACCAACGCCACTTAAGAGCGTAGGACTTCCGGGTGGAGGGCCGCCTGGAGGCCAAGACAACCACTTCCACCTCCCGAGCCAGCAGGAGGGGAGCAAGGACTACCCTTTCAGCAGCCAGGCCATCAGATGAAGGGACCGGAGGTTGGGGTGTAGGAGAGTCCCCTGATCCTGTGACAGGAGATCGGGTTGAAACCCCAGAGGAAGAGGAGTGTCCACTGCCAGCTGCATTAGAAGCGGGAACCAGGGTTGTCTCAGCCACCGGGGAGCCACTAGGATCATCGAGGCTCTGTCTCTGAGAACTTTGAAGAGTGTCCGAGACACCAGTGGCATGGGAGGAAAGGCATACAGGAGGCCTGTGGACCATGGAATCAGAAAATAATCCGCCGCTACTCTGAGAGGATGCGGTTGTTGAGAGCAGAATCTGGGAAGCTGCCGGTTCAGGGGACTGGCAAAGAGATCCATGGTGGGGAGGCCCCACTTGAGAAAGATCTGCTGAACCACCAACGGATCCAATCTCCACTCGTGAGGTTGGAGGATCCTGCTCAGCTTGTCTGCCAGGTAATTTTCTTGACCTGGGAGATAGACAGCTTTGAGGAGGATGCCATGAAGGACGGCCCAAGAGCACAGTTTTTGTGCTTCCTGACAGAGAAGGAAGGAGCCAGTGCCTCCTTGTTTGTTCACGTAGAACATTGCAACTTGATTGTCCGTCTGGACCAGCACAGACTGGTGAGAACATAAGAACATAAGAACATAAGATATGCCATACTGGGTCAGACCAAGGTCCATCAAGCCCAGTATTCTGTTTCCAACAGTGGCCAATCTAGGTCATACGTACCTAGCAGTTTCCCCAAGGGACACAGGTTCCACAATGCTTGTATTGGTTCAAGCATTGATATCCTGGGTCCCTTCTTAATAATGGTTTATGGACCTTTCCTCCAGGAACTTGTCCAAACCTTTTTTAAACCCAGCTACACTAACAGCCTTTACTACATCCTCCGGTAACAAATTCCAGAGTTTGATTACACGTTGAGTGAAAAAATATTTTCTTTTATTAGTCTTAAATAGTTTACCCTGTAGCTTCATTGCATGTCCCCTAGTCTTTCTATATTCTGATAAGGTAAACAATCGATCTACGTTTACCCGTTCCACTCCGTTCATTAATTTATAGACTTCTATCATATCTCCCCTCAGCCGTCTCTTTTCCAGGTTAAAGAGCCCCAACCTTTTTAGCCTTTCTTCATAGGAGTAGCCTTCCATCCCCTTTACCATTTTGGTGGTCCTTCTCTGAACCTTTTCTAAAATTGCTATATCCTTTTTAAGATATGGCGACCAGAATTGCACACAATATTCAAGGTGCGGTCTCACCATGGAACGATATAGAGGCATTATAATATCTTTTGTTTTATTTTCCATTCCTTTCCTTATCATACCTAGCATTCTATTTGCTCTCTTGGCCGCCGCTGCACACTGGGCCGAGGGTTTTAACATGGTATCCACAAGGACGCCTAAATCTTTTTCTTGGGTTGGTGGTTCCCAATGTGGAACCTTGCATCGTGTAACCATAGTTTGGGTTGTTCTTCCCTAGGTGCATAACCTTGCACTTCTCCACATTAAATTTCATCTGCCATTTTGATGCCCAGTCTTCCAATTTATCAAGATCCTCTTGCAATTTTCCACAATCCTCCTGGGTTTTAACAACTTTAAATAGTTTTGTGTCATCAGCAAATTTGATAACCTCACTCGTTATTCCACTTTCCAGGTCATTTATGAATATGTCAAAAAGCAGCGGACCCAGCACAGATCCCTGGGGTACACCACTATTCACCTTTCTCCATTGGGAAAATTGGCCATTTAGCCCTACCCTCTGCTTTCTATCTTTTAACCAGTTCCTGATCCACAGTAGTACACTGCCTCCTATCCCATGACTCTTTAGTTTTGCCAAAAGTCTCTCATGAGGGACCTTGTCAAAGGCTTTCTGAAAGTCCAGATACACAATATCAACCGACTCACCTTTGTCCACCTGTTTATTCACTCCTTCAAAAAAACATAACAGATTAGTAAGACAAGATCTTCCTTGTCTAAAGCCATGTTGGATGTCTCCCATTAGGTCATGACTATCTATATGCTGAGTAATTTTATTCTTTATGATGGTTTCTACCATTTTTCCCGGTACTGATGTCAGGCTCACCGGTCTGTAGTTTCCCGGATCACCCCTCGAACCCTTTTTAAAAATTGGTGTTACATTGGCGATCCTCCAATCCTCAGGTATTAGAGATGATTTTAATGATAGTTCACAGATTACTGATAGCAGGTCTGCAATCTCAAATTTCAGTTCTTTCAACACCCTTGGATGTATACCATCCGGCCCAGGTGATTTGCTACTCTTCAGTTTATCTAATAGTTGTAGGACATCTTCCCGATGTATCGATATTTCCTTCAATTCTTCCACACCTTTAAAGTGAGAAGTGAGGTGGGAGAAGGCTCTCAGAGCTAGGCGAATGGCTCTGAGCTCCAGGAAGTTTATCTGCTGAGCAGACTCCCAAGGAGTCCAGAGGCCTTGAGTACATGTCCCTTGGCAATGTGCTCCCCAACCCAGGAGAGAAGCATCTGTTGTCAGCACCTGAGAAGGCGGAGGAGATTGAAAATCCACTCCCAGCACCAGGTTTGGCAGATGAAGCCACCAGCGCAGAGAAGAGACCAGCAGGTCGGATACCCGTACTGAGTCTGCCAGGCTCCCCGTGGCCTGATGCCATTGAGTGCGAAGGCACCACTGAGCAGGTCGCATGTTCAGGCGGGCATTGGGGGTCACATGGACCATGGAAGCCATATGGCCGAGCAGTCTCAGAAATTGCCTGGCAGAGACCAGGGAATTGCTGTGAAAGAGGCTGGCGAGATCCATGAGCCTGTGGGCCCTGTCTAGAGGCAGGAAGGCCCGCGCCTGAAGTGTGTTCAACCTGGCGCCTATGAATTCGAGATTTTGAGAGGGGAGCAAAGTGGACTTTGCGAAGTTTATGACAAATCCCAAGTGCTGGAGCAGAGTCACAGTGCGATGAGTGGCCTGAGTGGCCTCTTGGGAAGACTGGGCTCTGATGAGCCAGTCATCCAGGTATGGAAACACAAAAAGGCCTTGAAGTCTTAGATAGGCCGCCACCACTGCTAGGTATTTGGTGAACACCCTGGGAGCGGAGGATAGGTCAAAGGGCAGTACTCTGTACTGGTAATGATTTCCTCCCACAACAAACCTGAGATATTGTCTGTGGTCTGGATGAATAAGGATGTGAGTATAGGCATCCTTTAGATCTAAAGAGCAGAGCCAGTTTCCCTGCTGGAGGTAGGGCAGCAGGATTCCAAGGGTAAGCATCTTGAACTTTTCCCTTGCCAGGAACTTGTTGAGGTTTCGCAAGTCCAGGATGGGTCTGAGGCCTCCTGTTCTTTTTGGTATCAGAAAGTACCTGGAATAAAAGCCGTGACCTCTCAGGTGGTGGGGCACCGGTTCCCCAGCCTGTTCCTGAAGAAGACTTGCCAACTCCTGAAGGAGTAAGTCCCTGTGCAGAGGGAGTCTTGGAGGCTCCCCTGGAAAGTAGGAGGGAGGTACCTGGTGAAAGTGTAGAAGATAGCCTTTCTGAACTATATGAAGCACCCAGGTATCTGATGTGATGGCTGACCACCTGTGGGCAAAGTGGACCAGCCGGCCTCCTGTGCTGAGAGAAACCAGCGGAGGGGAAGAGGCTATGCTGACGGAGTCAAAAACCCCCACCCTGCTGAGCAGGGGCCGGTGTTGTGGGCTTGGGGGCCTGCTGCCTACGGGACCCATTACCTCGGCCTGCTGACCCTGTTGGGGAGCTGCTGAGGCCTGATAATGAGGGTAGTGTTTATAGGCAGCCGCCTTCCTCGGGTAAAAGGGCTTTTTCCCCGAGCCCTTCTTCTTCTGAGAAGGGGCAGAGGTCTTTCTGGACAGCCGAGTCCTGGTCAGAGTCTCGGTCTCGATCTGTGCAGCCTTTTCAGCCATGGGCTTGCCAAAGAGGTTTTCACCTCTGCAGGGGACATCGACCAACTTGTCCTGTACCCATGGCTCAAGGTCGGATGACTGAAGCCAAGCCTGTCGGCGGGCACCGATGCCGGCTCCGGCTACTCGAGCCGATGCTTCGAAGCCATCGTAGGCTGCTCGAGAGATAAACTTCGAGCACTCTCGAATACCAGTGGACAAGGCCTGGAACCTCTGCAAAGGTTCCTCGGAGAGACCAGCAGAGAACCCGGCAATTTCTTTTGCCAGGTCTCGGAGATACATGCCCATATAGAGCTGGTAGGTCTGGACTCGACAAGCAAGCATAGAGCCCTGGAAGCACTTCCTACCGAGGGCATTCAGGTTCCGGGCCTCCCGGCCGGGAGGCACCAAGGAGTGCATCTTCTGACTCTTGAGTCGATGCATGGCCAATTCCACCACCAAGGAATGGTGCGGTATTTGTGCCTTTTGGAACCCGGGGCTCTTGCGGACTCGATAAATGGAATCGACCCACTTGCTTAACACCGGCGCCGACGCCGGGCTCTCCCACATGCGGAAGAGAAGTCGCTCCAGCATCGGAGGAACCGGTACAGTAAAGGCCTCCTTCGGGGGAGAGTCATACTGGAGGGCATCGAGCTCTTCGGCTCGAGGCTCCTCCTCGGGATCCGTGGGGAACGCCAAGGCCTTGGCCATATCCCGCACGAAGTCCGAGAACCAGGTGTACTCCGGGGGGGGGGGGGGACCGTCTCCGAGGTTCGGACTCGGGTGAGTCTGATGGGACGCACCGAGTCCGAAAAGTACCGGGTGACTCTTCGTCCTCCGTCTCCCAGGCTGAGTCCTCGGAGGAGGAATCGAGCAGCTCCGGTCGGGCGGACACCGATGCCCTCCGCCCCGACGACCTCGGTCCCAAACGGGAGGCCAAGGGAGACCGTGACCGAGGATCGACTCGAGCTCGCATGGACTCGAGGATCGGCTCGGTCTCCAGGGTCAACTTGGATGTCGACGTCCCGGTGGTCGGGGCAGATGCACCGGCGAGGCCAGAGATCAATGCCCGCTGCTGGTCCATGAAGGCAGCTAAACTGCTCTCCAAGGCCGTCAACCTGAGTCCCGAGCTCAGGAGACCCAGCAGTCCCCGACTCGGGCCCCGACGGCGTCGGGCCCGACGTCGGCTCCTTCGGAGGCGAGTCCACGAGGACTACAGTACTCACATGTCCAGGAGACTCCATCTCGAGACGAGGATGTTTCGAAGGCCTCTCCGACTCCGAGGACCCGGGACGGCTATCGGGGCTATGCGACCTGGCCCTCGAGGAACCAGGAGCGTCCACCGACGCCGCCCTCGTGGGTTTCTTCTTCCTATGATGTTCCCGGGCAGGAGACCCCCGCTCAGAGGAAATCCGACGATGCTCAGGACCGTAGTCCCGGGACATCGAAGCCTCTGACGAGGTCCGGGCCCGGCCAGACGCGGAGTCAGAGAAGATTCGTTCTTTTTGATGCTGCCGACTCCTCAACGCTTTTGAGGACATCTTGCCACACGGACCACAGATCATCGGGTCATGATCGGGTCCGAAGCAGCGGAGGCAGCAGTCGTGTGTGTCGGTAAGAGACATAAGTTTCTTACACCGATCACACTTTTTAAACCCGCTGGCAGCCATCGGGGGGAAAAAGGGCCCCTGCGAGGTCAAAAGACAGGGCTGCCAGTGAAAAAGAAAAAAATGGCGCAAACGCTAGTCACAAAGGACAAAAAACGAAAAATAAAGAACGGACCCGATACCGGTGTAGCGGGTCCGGGCGGGAAAAGGATCCGGCGTCGAACCGAGAAAAGAATAGTAAATAAAAATCAACTTTTTCTGCGGCGATCACAAACAGCGTCTGTAGGACTCCGCGGAAAAAAGAAGACTGGGCAAGATGGCACCCTTGGGCGGGAAGGGGACCGCGCATGCGCGATGCAATTCCCAAAGGCTTTCTTTGAAAGCTGGGGAAATTGCTCCGCGAGGGCTCCGTCGGCGCCGACGTCACCCATATGTGAGGACTGACTTCCTGCTTGGTCCTGGAGAACATAAGATATGCCATACTGGGTCACAGCAAGCTCAGTATCCTGTTTCCAACAGACGCCAATCTAGGTCACAAGTACCTGTCAGGTTCTCTAAAAGGTAGACAGATTCCATGCTGCTTATCCCAGTGGTAAGCAGTGGATTTCCTCAGTCCTCTTTAATATTGGTTTATGGACTTTTTCTCCAGGAATTTGTCCAAACCTTTTGTAAACCCAGCTACACTAACAGCTTTTACTACATCCTTTGGTAATGAATTCCAGAGTTTTTTTATACATTACAGCTTCATTCTACTTTTTGAAGGAGTAAACAACCAATCTACGTTTATTTGTTCCACTCCATTCATTATTTTATAGCCCTCTATTATATCTCCCCTCACCTTTTAAGCATTTTCTCATGGGGGGGGGGGGGTAGCCTTCCATTCCCTTTATCGTTTTGGTGGCTCTTCTCTGTATCTTTTCTAATTCCGCTATATCCTTTTTAATATATGGCGACCAAAATTAGAAACAATATTCAAGGTGCAGTCGCATCATGGAGTGATATAGAGGCATTATAATATCCTTGGTTTATTTTCCATTCCTTTCCTTATGGTTCCCAGCTTTCTATTTGCTTTATTGGCTGCAGCTGCACACTGGGAAGAGGATTTCAATGTATTATCCATAATGACGCCTAGATCCTTTTCCTGGATGGTGATTCCTAATGTGAAACCTTGCATCCAGTAAATAGTAACTACCGGCCTTAATGTTTTAAAATTGCACCAATTCTTCCCATTATTGTGTAGTTATTTTCTTTAAGCTTTATAATTTTGTGCCTCTTTATGATTTTCTATTTTTTAAAGACTGTACCCTACAAATTAGAGATGCCGCTATATTGTGGCTACTGTCTGCTTTCAAAATGGATTGCGTACCATTGTGTCCATGCATATTTTGCATCATGCATGCATGTCCACATCCCCGTGCCAGCGAATGTGTCCTTTGTAGTCTCCAACCGCATATTTTCCATGTGCCACATGTGCTATTGCCATCTCGGTGCAAATTCCTGGACATCCAAATGGTGATTTCAGACAGCGCCTGCATGTTCACCTCCATTTGCTGGATGTTCTTATTGCACATTCTCTCCACTTCCAGGATGTCTTTTGTAAAATGCCACTTCACATGGAATAAGCGGCATGTCCCCTTTGACCGGCAGAACGTACAGGGGCGTGACCGGAATCAGCCCTGTACATCCTGCTGGATCGGCCCTCCCCTGCTCTGCCCAGATCCCATCCCCTCCTGCTTCCCACCAGCTCTACCTGTCCTACTGCTCAGGACATGCAGGGAGAGGAGGGGAAATAGGGTCCCGATGGCTTGTGGGATTGCACATCCCACATCTCAAAATCAGGCCCATAGGCACCTATGTGTTTTTAGAACATGCTAGTGGTAAACTGGCAAACGTTGCGGCTAGATTGAAGCCATGGATTTATGCCTGCTCAGAAGCAGGTGTAAATGTTAATGTGTAAAGTACCTGTGTACAGTATGTGGATATTTTATAAAATATTTGCATAGTTTACTATTCTACCCGCAGTCCTCCATCTTTGCCCCAGAACATGCATATATCCATCATGTAAAAGTATGCACTTTCTTGTTACCGTATGTACTTTTATATACATAACCTCAGGATAATTTTCTAAAATAAATGCAGCAGATTGGTGAAGCAAGACTTCTTCCCTTGGCTAAATCAATGTTGATGTTGTCCCATTAAACTGTGGCAGGTGTAGGCCTGTGATCCACTTCGTCTGATATAAGCAAGCGAGCCTAGCTAGCTTGACCTGTAAATGAAGCTAGTGGAGAGGCCTATGGGAATTGCACATCCCCCAATATGCTCCTGTAGAGCTGGAACATAGCAAGAGTGTTGAATTAGCTTAGATAAGCTGAACTGGAAGATGGAAAAATACAGAAAAATATGTTTAAAAGTCACTGATAAGAAAAGTACATCTGCAAGGGATTTAATTAGGACTGCTGACAGATGAGTTGCAGAGCCCTGCTCCCCTACACGCACAAATTGGCTCAATGGCCTTGGAAGTATGAAAGTAACAAGTTGATGAACTGGCCATTGTAATTGGGACTAGAAGGGGGGTAAGCAGGTGCTGAGCCCACTGAAGGAACATAATTGGATAATCATATCAGTACCGGGACCAATAGAAGGGGTACGGGAGGTACGGGAGGTTACCGGGACCAATTAAATGTTTTTCTATACCTAGAATGAAGCTAAAGTCTATAAAAGTTGTTGTATTTATTTATTTATTTATTATTTATTACAGGCTCTTATATACCGCTCTATTCAGAATCAGCGCGGTTCACAATATAACAACATACCATAACAACAAACTGTTAGGTTTTACAGAGAACAAGGTCAGAGAACTTGGATAAAACATGGGACGTCATTACTGCAACTATTTACAAGAGTATTTACAAGTATACATTACAGGATTTGTTCTTAGTTTGGGTAGTGATTAAGATTGGTTAGTTGGTCAAGTAATATTGGGGGAAGAGGTGGGATTTGAGTGCCTTTCTGAAAAGGGATAGATCATTGATAGCACGAATCTCTGGGGGTAGAGCGTTCCAGTACTTAGGGGCATAGAATCTGAAGGCCCTGTTAGATGTCACTGATAGGCATTTTGTCGCTGCTTTAGGGATGATTAGAGTATTTGTTGATATCGTTCTCCTGGATCTGTTGGGTGGGATGGCCTGAATGAAGTCTATTAGAGAGGAGGAGGTGATGCTTTTAGTGGCCTTGAAAGTTAGGAGTAATGTTTTGAATAATATTCTGCCATGTATGGGAGCCTGTGGAGTTGCTCTAGGATGGGTGTTATATGGTCCCTTCTTGATGCTCCGTAGAGGACTCTAGCCGCGGTATTCATGGCGAGTTGCAGAGGGTTTAATGTGGAGTGTGGGAGGCCTTGGAGAATGGCCTCCCACACTCCCACACTTGGAGAATAGTGGTTGGGGCAAGGTACTTCAGGCTGGAAGGTCGGGGGTTCAAATCCCACTAGAGGACAGCAACCTTGGGCCGGAAGGACTGGGGTTTCTAGTCCCACAGGTGCTCCTTGTGGTCTTGGGCAAGCCACTTAACCCTCCATAGCCCATGTTCCCTGTAAAATAGTTCTCTGTGTGCTGTGCTTTCCTGTCTAATCAATGTGTTTATACCTCAAAAATTTCCTGTCATGATTTGACAATTTCCAATCTGTAATCAAACCGCTGCTGATCGCTGGAAGTAGCGGTATACAAATGTATACTAAATAAATAAATAAATAAATGGCATTGGCATAGTCAAGGTGTGGTAAGGTTAAGGCTTGAAATATAGTTCTGAAGTCATCAGGATCAAGCAGGGGGCGAAGATGTCGAAGAGTCCGGATCTTGAGGTAGATTGCTCTGACTACGTTGGTTATGTGTAGTTTCAGATCCATGCGTTGGTCAAAAGTGACTCCAAGGTAGCGAATGGAAGGTTTTGATTGGAGCTCAGCTTCTTTCACCTTTATATGGGGTGGGGGGGTGAAAAGTGGGTCCCTGGTGATGAAGAGAACCTCGGTCTTTTTGTGTTGAATTCGGAGGTTCTGGGATTGAAGCCATTCGGATACTGCATCAAAACATTTAGCTAGCGGGGAAAGGTCCATATGAACTGTGGAGAAAGGCATATATAGGAGGATGTCATCTGCGTATATCAAGCATTCAACCTTGAAGGACCTGATGATGTTGCAAACCGGTTGTATGTATATATTGAAAAAGAGTGAGGATAGGGATGATCCTTGTGGTACGCCTTGCTTTTGGTGGTACGGTGTGGATGTTGTGGTCCCTGAGGTAACATACTGCCATCTCTGATCAAGGTATGACTTGCACCACTCCAGGGCAGTGTTATTGATGCCTTTTTCTTTTAGTCGCCCTATTAACAGATCGTGATGTACAGAGTCAAAAGCCGCAGCAATGTCTAAGAAGATGAGAGCAAAGCCTTGGCGGATGTTATCAATGCCTGTGATGATGTTGTTGCAGAGAGTGGTGAGGAGGGTTTCAACACCGTGGAACTCTCTGAAGCCATGTTGGCAGTGGTCCAGAGGGGAGACGGTGTCAATGTGGTCCTGTAACTGTCTTTGAGCTTCCTTTTCAATTATTTTCGCTAGTAGGGGTATGCTAGCTATGGGTCTATAAGATTCAACCTTTTGTGGGTCGAGTTTGTGGTTTTTCAAGAGGGGTCTTATGGATGTTCTCTTGAGGGCTGGTGGGAAGGAGCCGGTTGTAAAGGATAAGTTCATCATTTTAGTGATGATGGGGCTGAGATCTTGGCGTAGATCCTTTATCCAGTGGGCTGGGCAAGGGTCAGTTTGTGCAGTAGTCGTGTTAAGCGCAGCGATGGTGTCTTCAACATGTTTTCTGGATGGTGTGGAGAACATGGATAAGTTTGATATGCATATGGTGACTTGAGAGGAGATTGTTGCAATGTTGTTGGTTTGAAGCAACTTGGATTGCAGGAAATCGGCGAATGCTTGGGGATGGATGGGTTCAGGATGTTTTGGTGAAGGTTCTTTAGATAAGGTTTTGACTAAATTGAAAAGATCGCGTGGTTTATTTAGTGATCTTTTCAGCGTATCGGTATGGAATTGTTTCATCTTGGCCATGACTGACTCCCTGTGCACAGATAGATGTGTTTTATAGGCTGCTTGGTCTTCTGATGAGTGTGAGTGACGCCATCGCCATCGTTTCTCCAGTTTTCTTAGGTGTGTGAGGGAGGCTCGTAGGTCAGGGGAGAACCAGGGAGAAGATTTTCTTTTCTTTGGGTTGTTACCCTGGACTGGTTGCAGTGCAATGGTACTGATAGTGCTGTTCCAGGATGTGATCAGATTTTCCAGATTGAGAGAGGTGTCATGTAGGAGAGGGAGGGTTTCCATAACTATATGTTCTTTGTTGAGGGTTTTGAATTTCCGAGATGATACTCTTGTTGAGTCAATGGAGTTTTTGTTTCTGTGTGGTGACTGTTTGCCATTGATGAGGATGGGGAAAGTGATTAAATTATGGTCTGACCAAGGTACTGGGGTTACAGAGTTGTCAAGTCTATTGTTGGAGTCGAGAGCTGTAAGAGGGGCAAAGATCATGTCAAGGATGTTTCCTCTCTCGTGCGTGGGGGTGTCAACAATTTGCTTGTATCCCAGTTCGTTGATTGCTTCAAGGAGGGCTGAGGCGTGGCTGGGATGTAGTGTTGGGAGATTGAGGTCTCCTAATATCCAGTTGGGAATGTTGGGCTTGCGTGAGTTAGCTGCTAGATCTAGAATGTAAGGCAGGTCGTCCGCGGAGGGTGAGGGCGCTCTGTAAATTAAATTGATGAGGCATTGTTCATTTGTGATGGATAATACGTCCATGCTGTTTGAGCTTGTGGAGTCCACGGTGTGGAAATTTAGATCATTCTTGGTAAGTATGAGAATGCCTCCTCCTCTCTTGCTCTCTCTATGTTGGGAATGGGCAGAGAAGTTGGGGGGTATGAGTTGATTAAGGATTACATTATCCGCGTCAGATAACCAGGTTTCGGTTATCATGAGGATGTCTAGATTATGAGAAGAAATTGTGTCAGTGATGACTGGCCATTTCTTGCGGATAGACCGTGCATTTATGAGAGCACAGTTTAAGTAAAAGGGTTGAAGGGGGTTCATCTTGCTTATTTTTCTTTGGTTGTTGAAGGGCTATATGTATGAGGTGAGAGTGGCGTGTGGGGGTCTCCATTCTTGAGTTGGGATAGGAAGATTCTGCCCTTCTTTTTCCATGACTCAGAAGTATTGGAATTTGGTGAGCCGTGTGATATAAGGCAAGGGCTTCGTTGAGCCAGCTTGTGAGAAGGAAGAGGCAGATCGCCAGGGTATTAAATGGTAGAGCCATTGGGGTTTTGTTGAAGTGGATGAGGTAACTTTCTGTGAGGGATTCTGTGATTCTGGTGCTTTCTGTGAGGCTACTGACTACAGTAATAATTGAAACAGTGAAAATTGAATGGTACTGGCAACAGTAAACTCTGTTGAGTGACGGTAGTGATTACTGAGAACATTGCTCAGTCATTTTGAAATTGACTTTGCTTGAGACTTGTGCACAAATAAATGATTTGGACCTTCTGAACAGACTCCTGGTATTATTGGTTTGTCTGCGCTCTGCTGCTACATATTCTTGGTGCGTTGGCCGGGAAGTTGTGGAATCAGAGTGTATATAGGGCAATATACCACGACTTTCCGCCTCTATAGGCTTGGTCCTGCCGGGATCGCGCCCTTCCGACGGGGGCTGCTCCCTGGCGCCGCCGGTCCCTTGCATCGGAGGGAGCTGGTCGGACCTCGGCGGGTGCCGAGCCCGACTGGAGCCAACGCCTCGAACCCGAGTGAGGGGAGTCCGAGGTCCAACTCATGCGCCTGCTTGGGAAGTTTGAGGACCGGATCCGGTGAGTAGAGTTTTGATTTGTTATGTCTAGACAGATAAGAAAGAGCAGTGCTGCCATTTGAATTTGGAACTTGGAAACTGGTAAGAGAGCCTGATCACCTCTCAAAGACGGGCCGAGTAACCCCGCATGAGTATTCGCAGGGCGAAACCCCCATCTTCTTGTATTTTGGAAATTGAATAAGACTAGTCAGAATAGATAGAAACGAATGCATTCTGGGATACGTTGCTAGCATGATTGTGTGAATGAAGGGTGAATGAGAGGTCTGGCAGCACGGACCAAGTGAAGGCGGACCCCTGAGTAGCGCATTTCCTGACCGGGCGACCGCGTTCAGGTCGCGAAAAGGGGGAAGCGATTGTCGTCTTGTCTTGTTATTTGTTCTCCTAATACGTTTCCAGGGCCGTGAAGACCCCTTACCCACGGTCTGCCTTCCTTTTCCCTTTTGTCTGTTGTTGCGCGCACACATCGAAATGGGAGGGGCGGGGTCTACTAGGAACACTCCATTAGAATGTATGATCGCACATTTTAAAGAGGGATATTCTGGAGATTATGGTATTAAAATGACAGCAGCCCATTTACAGATTTTGTGTACTAGGGAGTGGCCCGATTTAGACCCTACCTGGCCCCGAGAGGGAACTTTTAATGTAGAAATTATCCAGTTAGTACACCGTAGAGTGCGGATAGCGCACCCCGATCAGTACCCCTATATAGATTCCTGGTTAAGTATTTGTGAAGATCCGCCCCCTTGGGCGCAGCGCTGTTATGAAGAACAGTGCAGAATAATGTTAGCAAAGACAGACTATAGTCAGAAGACAGAACAGCCTAGAATGAAGGGGCAGGATAAGAAGTCCAGGAAGAAGCCCATCCTGGTAGATCCTGATTCCCCAGAAATGGTTCCCCGACAGCTTCGAACCCCAGGCCCAGCAAGAGCTGTCCGGCGTCCCGCCCCAGAAATCCCGAGACAGCCGAGGCGGGACCCCACCCCAGAGCTATCGCCCAAAGAGCAGGAAGATGAACCCTTCTTACTTGAAGGGGAATCGTCCGGGACAGAAAAAGGAGAGTCAGATACAGAAATAGAGCAATTAGACACTGAAACTTCCATAAGTGATACTGTCAGACGGCTGCCTAGGGTGAGAACTTACACAATCTTGACGATGCATATATTCATATGATTCTTGCAAGGTATTGTGGGTAATGTAGTTCATTCACTCCCAAACACAGCTGAAGACAATAATTGAGTTGTGTAACCAGTGGTAAGGCCAATAAAATACTTCTTTTATTGATGGGGTTTAATTCACCCAGCACAAATATGCTTGGTAGCAATATAAATGAGGTTACTTGCTTGCAGTGTTTAAATGGATAACATAAAGTCACAAAGCAAATCAGAAAACAACCTTCAGCTTGTCAGGCAATTAGCTAATGTTTTCTTAGCAAATAATTACCAAATAAAAAGGCCACAAAGAAATGAATAAACTTTGCTTGTTAGGTTAACTTCTGCTTATTTTCCAGACAGATCCTGCAGTGATTCTTCCTTGCTCACACACACAATCAGGTGCAGCTTTAATTACTATCAATTGTCCAGCTGAAACCCTTTAGCTGGCTGGCTGCTACTGTGTGAACCCAAAATCCTGCTTTAAGAGCTGTTTGCAGTGGACATAAGAACAAAGTTAGGTTTCTTTGTGATGGCTTATGTGTTTGCTCACAGAAAGCTAGCAATAGCATTGGGATAGAGAACAGTCCATGTAATTAATAGTTTCATTTGCTGTATCTCCCCCTTCATCGATCAGCATAGGGTCACTATCATACATTGGCACAGACGAGTCTTTCAATAAGGCACTATCATGAGAATGCTTATTCCCTTGCTGCCATTCACTATTATAGATAGGGTCTGGATCAGTGTTCATACCTGAGCCTCTCCTGCTATCATAATTCCTCTCTGTATAGCCTGGCCAGTATGTAATCCAGTTCTGATGTCCAGCCTTCCAATCTTGATCCCTGGACACTGGATCTTTCCTCACATACCTTCTGGCATAGGTCTGAAAGTCCTTTCCACGTGCAGTCTTCTCTCTTCCAGGTAGCCACTGGTGATTCCTATCTCTGCCAATCCATTCCTCTGGCTGACTCCAGTCCAATGGACTCTGCTGGCACTTGGAATACCTCCCAGTATAGGTACTGCCTTGGAATCTCCCAGACCTTCCAATGGCCTTTCTTCTCTTCCTTCCAGAGAGTTTCCTTCTCTCTCTATCCGCTTGGCTTGGCTTCTGCTTCTCGAGATGATGTTGGTGCTTGAGCTTGGAGCTGTTGCTGTATCTGTGTCTGAAGCTGGGCTGGAGCTTGTAGCCGTTGCTGTCGCTCCCCCTGAAGCTGTTCTCTGTAGAATAAGCTCTATTCTTATTCTGTCCTAATGTGTGCTCCTCCCTAACACAGCGCAGCTGTGTTGAATCAGGCCCTGCCCTTTGAGATGAGTGCTTAGGGATTACCTCATAGCTCTCTTGATTGCACACACGTTTTCTCACTTCAGCCCCCCTCATGGCTGCTGGAAACCTGGTGCATTCTGGGACTGGTAGTCTTTTATGTGAAAACTCTGTTTTCTTACTTCTACCAGAACTGACAGGTTGCTTGTTCAGAGTCACATCATCTTTTCTATAGCTCCTACCTGAGCTATGATAAGCTTCCTTATCACATACCCCCCTGCTTAAGTTATTACGGACTGGTTTTACTGGTGAAACTTCTTCTCTACAGTCCGTAATACGGGAAAGTGGATCCGCATTCTTGTGTAACTTCCCGGCACGATGTTCAACTTGGAAATCAAACGCCTGTAAGGCCATGTACCAGCGTGTCAACCTGGCATTGTGGTTCTTCATTTGCTGCAACCACTTAAGTGGGGCATGGTCCGTGACCAACTGGAACTTTCTCCCTGTAAGGTAAAACCTTAACGCCTCCACTGACCACTTAATAGCCAAACACTCTTTTTCTATTGTGGAATACTTTTGTTCAGCCGGTGACAACTTCCTGCTCAGGTACATCACAGGATGCTCCTCCCCATCATGGCACTGGGATAGGACCGCTCCTAGCCCTACATCCGATGCATCGGTTTGAACCAGAAAGGGTTTCTTGAAGTCTACTCCTTTCAGTACCGGTCCTGTACACAATTTTTCTTTTAAGACTGAAAACGCTTTTTCAGCTTCTGGTGTCCACTTTATCTGGTTTGGACAATTCTTTCGCAGCATATCCGTGAAAATGGCACTTTTCTCTGCGAATTGCGGTATAAACCGGCGGTAGTATCCAATAAGTCCTAAGAAACTTCTTAGTTGTTTCTTTGTTGTTGGAGGAGGAAAATTCCTGATGCTATCTATTTTGCTTAATAGAGGTTTAATTTTTCCTCTTCCCACTAGGTGGCCTAGGTATTTTACCTCCCTATTTGCAAAGGCACACTTCTTCGGGTTTAAAGTGATTCCCGCTTGCTTCATAGAGCACAAGACTGCCCTGATCCTCTTCAAATGCTCCGCCCAGGTGTTACTATGGATTATGACATCATCCATGTATGCAAAAGCATAACTTTGGTGGGGTCGAAGTATCTGATCCACTAACCTTTGGCAGGTAGCCGCTGCTCTATGCAGTCCGAAAGGCATCCTCTTGAACTGGAAAAGGCCAACGGGGGTGCTGAACGCAGTCTTCGGCTTCGACTCCCTGGTGAGAGGGATTTGCCAATATCCTTTTGTCATATCAAGGGTGGTTAAGTATTGAGCCTGTCCCAGCTGGTCCAACAGCTCCTCAATTCTTGGCATTGGATATGCATCAAAAACTGATATGGCGTTTACCTGCCGGAAGTCAATACAAAATCTTAAGGATCCATCAGGCTTCGGCACCAGGACTATGGGGCTATTCCAGGGACTCTTTGACTCCTCTATTACCCCCATGTCCAACATCTCCTGGACTTGTCCCACTACCTCCTGTCTTTTGGCTTCAGGCAAGCGGTATGGCCTTTGACGAACCAATTTCCCAGGTGGAGTTATTATTTCATGGGCCACCAAATGGGTCTCCCCAGGTATGGGTGTCAACACATCTGGGAATTCCTTAAGCAACTTCCTAATTTCTTCCTGTTGTACCATTGTCAGGTCCTCCCCTATTTGGGGCTCTGATTTTTCTTTACAATCAGATACCTGGGGTCCCAAATCTTCCTCTTCACTCACCTCCCTCTCTCGGGCATAGGTGGCAGCTAAGCTTTTAACCCCTTTGACATCAGTAGAACCAAAGCCTTTGGCTCCACGTTCAGAATTCTCTAGGGATGTGACCTCCTCCACAGGTGGAAAACCCAGCCTCTCACAAATCAATTGGGCAATTTTGTCTCCTGTCTTCACGTGATACTCATTCTGTCCAAAGTTAAACAACAGAACTTTAATATTGCCCCTGTAATCGGGATCAATTACTCCCGCACCCACATCGATGAAATATTTAAGGGCTAATCCGGACCTTGGGGCTACTCTCCCATAACAACCAATAGGTATTTCCACTTGGAGACCGGTGTCAACCAGGGCTCTCCCTTGGCTAGGTACAGTCACATTTTCTATGCTGCACAGGTCAAACCCAGCAGATTGAGGGGTTGCCTGCTTAGGAGCTTGGGCCTTCTCAGAGACCTTATGGTACTTTAGGACGAATATCTGCTTTGGGGTAGCTTGGTCTTCTGGACGCTTAACCATCTTTTTAGCTGGGGTCTGAGGACTTCCAAATAAAGGCCCGGGAGCTACTACCATTAAACCTTCTCCCTCCTTCTTTCCTAGTCCTTCCACTAGACCCTGCTTAAATCTTGGCCAGTCTCTTCCTAGAACCAAATCAAAGGGTAGCCTAGGCACCACTGCTAACAGGACTTCCTCTTGTTTCCCTAGGCACTTAACCTTTAGCCTATAGGTGGGATATGATGATGCAGCACCATGAATGCATCTGATGTGAACTTGGCTTTCAGGGGTTCTAGGCACAAATCTTTCTTGGGCCTCTAGCCTCTTCCAAAGCCTTTTTGACATCATACTCTGGTCTGCCCCAGAGTCTAATAAAGCATTTGTGGTAATTCCCTGCACATCAACCATCAAAAGAAATCCTTCCTTGGGCTGTTTTAAATCCAGACCCATTAAACTAGTGTGTGTCTGGCATCTCTTCTCTAAATGTCCCAATTTTCCACACTTGAAACATTTCTTTCTATTCCACTGTGTCATCTGGTTTGATACAGTACATTCATTTTCAGAAACATTCTTATTTATTCCCTTTTCTGATACAGCATCTCTAGCCTCAGCATCCATCTTTAGAGGGCCACCCATTCTATGGCAAGCCTGCGTGGCTTCCAAGAATCTCTCTGCTAGCATGGTTGCCTCTCCAAGATTTTGGCAATTTTGCTGTATAAGAAAAACATTCAAATCTTTAGGTACCCCAAGCATAAATTGTTCCAGCATTATAATATCTAATAACATTTCTACTGTCTTTTGCTCAGGCTCCAACCATTTTACAGCTAAACCTCTGATTCTCTGACTCAGAGCCCTGGGTGTCTCACCCACTTTCAATGTAACAGCTCTAAACATTCGCCTATACTCTGAAATAGACAACCCTAGGCGATCTCTAATAGCTGCCTTTACATCCTTATAATTCAAAGCCTGGGCTGCTGGCATTGCTCTGTAAGCTGCAAGTGCCTCTCCAGTTAATGAGGCTGCCAGCCTTACTGCCCACTGGGTCTCTGGCCATGCTAGAGCCTGTGCCACTCTTTCAAAAGACTCTAGAAAATCATCAACGTTATCATCTGGAGTTAATTTCCCAAAATTAAATGCCCCAATCCCTTGATTGAGTCCCACACTGTCCACACGTGGTGTACCAGTACTAACTGCTGGTCTTGCATCTGTTCCACTTTGGCTCTGCAGCTGAACTAGAGCTTGCACCAGATCAAGCACTGGTTTCTGCTGTTCCATTAAGGCATTCATAGCAGTGTCCTGGGCCTGCTGTGATAGCTCCTGCTGCTTGCTAAATTGGGCTGCCATCCACTGAGCCATCTCCCTCGGATCCATCTTGATCCCTGCAAGAAAAGAAAAAAAAACCAAAGAGCAGCACCTTCCAACCAGGTGTGTTTTTTCAACTTTTTTTTTTTTTTTTCAATTACCCCCTGTGCTTACACACATCCACCACTAGACATGCCCAGGTACATATTACCTTGTCTCAGTGATGAATCCAGCTTTTCACAGGGTCTTTTCATCTGGGACAGCTTCCTGGAACAACCACTTCTCCTCCAAAGTGTAGATGAGGGAAAAAAAATCTTCTTTCAGCTTCAAACTTGAATTTTATTTGTAATCCACAGCAAGTAAATCCTCTTGGTGCAAAAGCAATCCGAAAAACTACGCCATTTGTCAGACGGCTGCCTAGGGTGAGAACTTACACAATCTTGACGATGCATATATTCATATGATTCTTGCAAGGTATTGTGGGTAATGTAGTTCATTCACTCCCAAACACAGCTGAAGATAATAATTGAGTTGTGTAACCAGTGGTAAGGCCAATAAAATACTTCTTTTATTGATGGGGTTTAATTCACCCAGCACAAATATGCTTGGTAGCAATATAAATGAGGTTACTTGCTTGCAGTGTTTAAATGGATAACATAAAGTCACAAAGCAAATCAGAAAACAACCTTCAGCTTGTCAGGCAATTAGCTAATGTTTTCTTAGCAAATAATTACCAAATAAAAAGGCCACAAAGAAATGAATAAACTTTGCTTGTTAGGTTAACTTCTGCTTATTTTCCAGACAGATCCTGCAGTGATTCTTCCTTGCTCACACACACAATCAGGTGCAGCTTTAATTACTATCAATTGTCCAGCTGAAACCCTTTAGCTGGCTGGCTGCTACTGTGTGAACCCAAAATCCTGCTTTAAGAGCTGTTTGCAGTGGACATAAGAACAAAGTTAGGTTTCTTTGTGATGGCTTATGTGTTTGCTCACAGAAAGCTAGCAATAGCATTGGGATAGAGAACAGTCCATGTAATTAATAGTTTCATCTGCTGTATCTCCCCCTTCATCGATCAGCATAGGGTCACTATCATACATTGGCACAGACGAGTCTTTCAATAAGGCACTATCATGAGAATGCTTATTCCCTTGCTGCCATTCACTATTATAGATAGGGTCTGGATCAGTGTTCATACCTGAGCCTCTCCTGCTATCATAATTCCTCTCTGTATAGCCTGGCCAGTATGTAATCCAGTTCTGATGTCCAGCCTTCCAATCTTGATCCTTGGACACTGGATCTTTCCTCACATACCTTCTGGCATAGGTCTGAAAGTCCTTTCCACGTGCAGTCTTCTCTCTTCCAGGTAGCCACTGGTGATTCCTATCTCTGCCAATCCATTCCTCTGGCTGACTCCAGTCCAATGGACTCTGCTGGCACTTGGAATACCTCCCAGTATAGGTACTGCCTTGGAATCTCCCAGACCTTCCAATGGCCTTTCTTCTCTTCCTTCCAGAGAGTTTCCTTCTCTCTCTATCCGCTTGGCTTGGCTTCTGCTTCTCGAGATGATGTTGGTGCTTGAGCTTGGAGCTGTTGCTGTATCTGTGTCTGAAGCTGGGCTGGAGCTTGTAGCCGTTGCTGTCGCTCCCCCTGAAGCTGTTCTCTGTAGAATAAGCTCTATTCTTATTCTGTCCTAATGTGTGCTCCTCCCTAACACAGCGCAGCTGTGTTGAATCAGGCCCTGCCCTTTAAGATGAGTGCTTAGGGATTACCTCATAGCTCTCTTGATTGCACACACGTTTTCTCACTTCAGCCCCCCTCATGGCTGCTGGAAACCTGGTGCATTCTGGGACTGGTAGTCTTTTATGTGAAAACTCTGTTTTCTTACTTCTACCAGAACTGACAGGTTGCTTGTTCAGAGTCACATCATCTTTTCTATAGCTCCTACCTGAGCTATGATAAGCTTCCTTATCACAATACTGACAGTGTAAAAATGGTAGCCAGCGCTAGTTTACCAGTAAAAAGTACTTCCAAAGTGAAACATGTAGAAAAGAAGAAGGTGACCCCTGATAAGACAGTTACGAAAATATCCCTTAGATCCCAAAAGACATCTACTGCCAAGATGATGCCCTTACGGCAAGTCCCAGGAATGCCCGTAAAGAATGATGATGATGAGGTGGTAGCGGGACCCCTGAGTTATGTGTATGTTCCTTTCTCTACAACTGATTTGTTAAATTGGAGGACACATTATGCCTCCTACACCAATAAACCCTTAGAGCTTACAGAATTAGTGACTACTATTATGGAAACCCACCAACCCACTTGGGCAGATTGCCGCCAGCTCCTGACCACTCTATTCACGACAGAGGAGCGGGCACGAATTAGAAAAGCAGCTATTGATTGGCTGGCAGATAACCCTGTAGCTGCGGGATCAGGGACGGGAAGAATAGACCATCGGGAAGCGGCCCAGAGAGAATTCCCGAATGAAGACCCCCGATGGGATCCAAATACAGAGCTAGGAGCCACAGCCCTAGCCCGTTTTCGCCAAGGCTTTTTACAAGGTCTGAAAAGGGGGGGCCAGAAAGCTATGAACCTTTCCAAAGTTGCAGGAGTTATCCAAGGTACAGATGAGAGCCCCGCAGAATTTCATGAAAGATTAACTGAAGCATACAGAATGTATACTCCCTATGATCCCGAGGCACCAGGAAGTTTATGTATGGTGAATTCTGCTTTTGTAAACCAGTCTCAACCAGACATTAGACGTAAATTACAAAAATTAGAAGGGTTTGCGGGCATGAATACAACTCAGTTACTGGAAGTCGCTCATAAAGTGTATGTGAATCGTGATAATGAAAGGCAGAGAGAATGTGATCGAAAGATGAAGAAGAAAGCTGATTTTTTGGCTGCGGCCATAGTTGAACAGAAAAGGGGAGGTACCCCTAGTCGACGGAGCAGAGGAAGGGGGCGGGGCCGAGGTGGAGGCCGACCCCAGCAGCTAGGCGTAAACCAATGCGCCTATTGCAGAGAAGAAGGACATTGGAGAGATGCATGCCCGCAACTCGAAGACGCCCAGCAAGATGACGAAAACAATCATCAGTGGCGAGAAGAAAGACGAGGCCGTCCCCGAAACCGCGGAGGAACCAATCGAGAACAATTCCAGCGAGAAAGAGGAGGAGCCATCCAAGCATTGACTACGACAATCCATGATGAAAATGACGTGGATTAGGACAGACCGGGCTCCGAGTTTGCTTTAGGTCTCCAGGAGCCTATGGTCGGAATACAAATAGGAGACCAAGTTATGAACTTTATGGTTGATACTGGAGCAGAACATTCAGTAATAGACAAAAAGATAGCCCCATTTTCTACAAAAGCAGTCACCATCATAGGAGCAACTGGTGCCAAAGCTACAAAATCTTTTCTTCAGAATCGTATATGCAGTCTAGGAGGACAGCAAATAACTCATCAATTCCTTTACATGCCCGAATGTCCAGTGCCACTGCTGGGACGAGATATGTTAGCCAAACTCCAAGCACAAATATCTTTCTCTGAAAGAGGAGAAATGCAAATGACAGTAAATCCCCAAGACAAACCAGCAGGAATAATGCTGCTGACAGTTCCCCGAGAAGAAGAATGGAGATATTACATTGATGATTCTATCCAGGACACTTATTTCGAACAAACGTTAAAGAACATTCATGCACCACCTGGAGTATGGGCAGAAGGCAGTCCTCCAGGCCTAGCCAAACATATAGCTCCAGTAATTGTAACCCTTAAGCCGAGTGCTACACCAGTGCACGTCAAACAGTATCCTCTCCCAAGAGCTGCAATTGAAGGCATTCATCGCCACTTGCAAAGATTACTCGAATATGGCCTACTAAAAGTATGTCAATCCCCATGGAACACCCCACTTTTGCCAGTAAAGAAACCTGGGACAGATGATTACCGCCCAGTGCAAGACCTAAGGAGAGTGAATGATGCAGTTGAAACTATACATCCAGTTGTACCCAATCCTTACACTCTTCTAGGACTGATACCTGCTGAAGCTACCCATTTCACTGTACTAGATCTAAAAGATGCATTCTTTTGCATAAGATTAGCCCCTGTAAGTCAAATATTGTTTGCATTTGAATGGCAGGACCCCATTTCTGGAAGAGGGGGCCAACTCACATGGACACGACTACCCCAAGGATTCAAGAATTCGCCTACCATCTTTAGTGCTGCATTGAACCAAGACCTTTCAAGTTATCCAGTGGCCCCGGGGAAGAGAGTGCTTCTCCAATACGTGGACGATCTGCTGATAGCTGCCGTATCAGAAAGTGAATGTATACAAGCCACCAGAGATCTCTTGCAGTTACTAGATGAAGCTGGATACAAAGTTTCCAGAGCAAAAGCACAACTATGCCAAAAAGAAGTGAAATACTTGGGTTTTCGTATAACCCAAGGAAGCCGAAGATTAGGCAGAGAGAGAAAAGAAGCAGTATGCAGAATTTCAACCCCAACAACCAGAAAGCAAGTCAGAGCCTTTCTGGGAGCGGCAGGATATTGCCGGATCTGGATACCCAACTTCGCCCAAATTGCTAAACCATTATATGAAGCCACAAAAGGAGAAGAAAAGTCGCCACTGGAGTGGGGACTTGAGCAGGATACAGCCTTCAAGAAGTTAAAGGAAGAATTAATGTCATCACCAGCACTTGGACTACCAGATGTTCACAAGCCTTTCCACTTGTTTGTACATGAAGCACAAGGAAATGCCTTAGGCATGTTGACTCAGAAATTGGGAAATTGGGAGCGGCCTGTAGCATACTTATCGAAACAGTTGGACACTGTGGCCAAGGGATGGCCACCTTGCCTGAGAGCAGTCGCAGCTACAGCATTACTAGTGAGTGAAGCAGACAAGCTCACATTAGGACAGAATATGCGAGTCACTGTACCACATGCAGTTCTTGCCCTCATGGAACAAAAAGCAAATTATTGGCTCACCAATTCCCGAATGTTGAAATATCAGAGCATGTTGTGTGAAAACCCACAGGTACAATTAGAAGTGAGTCATGCCTTGAATCCAGCCACCTTGATACCCATTAGTGAAGAACTCCCGGAACATGACTGTATCGAAGTCATGGACACTGTATTCTCCAGCCGACCTGACCTGACAGATGTGCCCATAGACAACCCTGACCAAATATACTATGTTGATGGGAGCAGTCTCATCCTCAATGGACGACGCTGTGCCGGATATGCAGTCGTCACTCAACATGAAGTAATTGAGTCATCAGCCCTAGCCTCAGGCACATCAGCCCAGAAAGCAGAACTGATAGCACTTACCCGAGCACTACTACTAGGCACAAACCTTCTGTTAAATGTATATACAGATTCGAAATATGCCTTTACTACTCTACATGCCCATGGAGCTCTCTACAAAGAACGAGGGCTCATCACATCCGGAGGAAAATCAGTCAAGTATGGCCCCGAGATACTGATGTTACGTGATGCAGTTTGGGCCCCAACTCGTGTAGCTGTCATGCATTGCAGAGGACATCAAGCAGGAAAAGGAGAAGTTGCCCGAGGAAATAGGTTTGCAGATGCCTCAGCACGACATGCAGCTATGACAGGACAGATTACACCACAAGCTATGCCAATGCAAGCAGCATTGTTTCCAGTACCCTTAAATTTATGGACACCACGATATACCACCAAAGAATTAGATTACTATTGTAACAAGGAAGATGGAGTACTGAAAGATGGATGGATTGAACTGCCACCAGCAGAGGGCAGTCAACCCCCTGGACGAATAGTAATTCCTGAATTGTTAGGACCATCCTTTGTCAAAGCCTTTCACGAAGCCACCCACTATGGGAAAAGTGCTATGGAAAAAGCACTCAGACCACATTTTTACATTACTCTATTGACAACCATATCAGCTTCAGTAGCACATCAATGTCTAACTTGTGCCAAAAATAATGCCAAGCAAGGCCTTATAACGGCACCCCGAGTTCAGTCAGGAGGTGTAACCCCCATGCACAACCTCCAAATTGATTTTACCGAAATGCCAAGAGCCAATGGATATCATTACCTATTAGTATTAGTCTGTACTTTCTCTGGGTGGGTAGAAGCCTTCCCAACCAGAACTGAGAAAGCCCGAGAAGTTACCAAAGTCTTGATGAGAGAAATTGTCCCTAGGTTTGGAATTCCAGCAGTAATAGGGTCAGACAATGGACCCTCATTTGTCTCCCAGATTACTCAACAGTTAGCAAAAGCTTTGCAGATACAATGGAAGCACACTGCATATAGACCCCAGAGCTCAGGGAAAGTTGAGCGAATGAATCGTACCCTAAAAGCCCAAATGTCTAAGCTCTGCCAGGAGACACACTTGAAGTGGCCCCAAGTGCTCCCAATAGCTTTACTTAGAATACGCTCAGCTCCTGTGAAGTCAACAGGTTTTTCCCCTTTTGAAGTTCTGTATGGTAAACCCCCACCAATAGTGCAGGGAATCAAAGGAAGTTTAGCCCAAATTGGTTCAGAAATAACCAGGCAAGAACTCCTAGCTCTTAGTTTTGTTCTGCAGACTCTCCATGCATGGATCCAAGACCAGTTGCCTATCAACTTGACGGAACCTCTGCATCCCTACCAGCCTGGTACCTCGGTGTGGATCAAAGATTGGAAGAAGACACCGTTGGAACCCCATTGGAAGGGACCATACACCGTCATCCTGTCTACCCCAACTGAAGTAAAGGTAGCGGAGATCGACGCCTGGATCCACCACAGCAGAGTCAAGCCCGCCGCTGATCCTGAACCTGAGCAGTGGACAGCAGAGCAGCATCTTGATGCACCCTTGCGAGTTACTCTGAGACGGCAACCAGCAACTTAGACACTTTGTCACAGTGCCTTGCAGCAGCCAAGTCTTTCGAAGAGGATTGCTGTTTTCCATGCAGCAACAGTTTTGTTTCAACGAACCCAATCTGTGTGTGATTTTGCACACTACTTTGATACTACATTGATTAACCATACTTCAAAAGCCAACTGAAATTGCTAAGTTGGTTGAGGTGTGATGGACAACTTGAGGATCTTCAATCAACACTCAGCACCCGTTGAATTGCTTCATTAGCGAACGGGACGAAGAAAAGAACGTCGTGGTCAAGATTTGCAAGCTGAGGATTCAGAAGAACTCCAATCAACATGTATCTTTACCTTTGCTTTGCCCTGGTTGCCTTCTTTGGAGGTTTTGAACTGACTTATGCTTTACCTCCATGCACTGCTTGCATTACTTCTACTCGAACTGGACTAAAAGTAACTCAGACTTTGATTTACCATTCTTATTATACCTGCACTGGAAAAGTGACTCGGTGTATTATAACACCACTGAACTAAATGTTTGCGCTAATGGTAAATCTAGAGTATGCTATAATCCGCATCAGAATCCATCCTATTACACGTTGGAAATACGATGGAAGGATGCAGATGGACCCATAATAACTGCTACGCCACCACTTAAAGACATTACTAGACCTGTTGTTTTGAATTTTGATGCATGCAATGTCATAAACAGAGATAGTCGCTCCAATTGTGGTACCTGGGAAAAAGCGTATCGAAATGACCATAAGTATATGTGCCCAGAAGGTGCCATAGGATGGAGAAAGTGTACAGGTAAAAAAGAACCAGGCTATAGTACTGCCCCAGAAGCAGATTACTATTGCCCAAATTGGGAATGTGTTTTTTATGCTACATGGAATGATGGTATAGTTGACGAAAAGATAGATAAACGAATGGCCACTTTAACCAAGTCAACAACAAATGATAAATGTCAGAAAGATGCTTGTAACCCCTTACACTTACGCATGCACAATCCCAATGCATGGAAACAAGGATACAAGTTTGGTTTACGTATTGCTGGTGGAGCAGTAGATCCGGGAACCATTGTATATAAGATTGAATACCCAAGCCCACAAGTCATCTAAATATCATATCCATAATACCTTCTATGAGGCCATGCATGTAAATAAGTTTGAAATCCCTCACCCTTCTCAGAACTTATTTTTAGAATTAGCTGGAGCAGTAGTATCTAGTCTTAAAATCTCAGATTGTTATTTCTGTGGCGGAACCCAAATGGGTGACCAGTGGCCATGGGAGGCCCAAGAATTAAATTATTCTCTGACTTACAATCAGACTGAATTACACAAGACTACTAGCGAATGGGTGTTAGCGCACTCAATTGTTGGACGTCTTTGCTATACCAGAACTGGACCTCAGTTCACCCAACAGGTAGGACAGCTGGTCTGTCTTAGCCAGAAATTCTATAATGCCACGACCAAAAAGACGTCCTGGTGGTCAGGAATCAAACACCCTGAACCTCCTAACCCATTAGCCAGATTTCCTGAACTTGCTGATTTATGGACCAATCTTGCCAAGACCCATGCCTGGCAAGCCCCACCTGGCCTATATTGGATCTGTGGAAACCGAGCGTATGCACGACTCCCGCCACAATGGGGAGGAGCATGTGTCTTAGGGACCATCAGACCTTCTTTCTTCCTGTTGAACACTGAACATGGAGAACAATTAGGATACCCAGTATATACTACCCACCGACACAAAAGAGCATTGAGACAGAAGAGATCACCCCTCCAGGTAGGCAAGTGGGAGAAGTGGCAGGGAGATGATTGGCCCCCAGAGAGAATCATTGAGTATTATGGGCCTGCCACTTGGAATGATGATGGTATGTATGGTTATCGAACCCCAGTTTATATGATTAATCGTATTATTCGCTTACAAGCAGTAGTTGAAATAATAACCAATGAAACTAGCCAAGCTCTTACACTTTTAGCTAGACAAAGTACTCAGATGCGCACTGCTATTTACCAGAATCGCTTAGCACTTGATTATTTGTTAGCAGCTGAAGGAGGAGTATGTGGTAAGCTGAATTTAACCAATTGTTGTTTAAAAATAGATGATAAGGGTCAAGTAGATGAAGAAATTGCTAAGGATATGCAAAGACATACTTATGTGCCAGTACAGACTTGGCACTCACTGAAATTCCCTAACTGGTTTGCTAACCTTTTCTCATGGCTGGGAGGACTTAAAACTTTCCTTATATTAGTACTAATACTTGTTGCTGTTATCTTGTTATTACCATGTCTAATCCCATGTTGTATACGATCTATTCATAGTACTATTGAAAGTACAGTAGAGCGGAAGACCGCAACTAAGATTATGGCCTTGTATCAACCAAGACCTCCTACAGGTAGTCGGAATTCTATGATTACAGCATAACTATTTTGAAGTGATTTAATTCTCACACCTTATTAAGTAATAGGGTGAGATTAATCAAAGGGGGGAATGTGGCAGGTGTAGGCCTGTGATCCACTTCGTCTGATATAAGCAAGCGAGCCTAGCTAGCTTGACCTGTAAATGAAGCTAGTGGAGAGGCCTATGGGAATTGCACATCCCCCAATATGCTCCTGTAGAGCTGGAACATAGCAAGAGTGTTGAATTAGCTTAGATAAGCTGAACTGGAAGATGGAAAAATACAGAAAAATATGTTTAAAAGTCACTGATAAGAAAAGTACATCTGCAAGGGATTTAATTAGGACTGCTGACAGATGAGTTGCAGAGCCCTGCTCCCCTACACGCACAAATTGGCTCAATGGCCTTGGAAGTATGAAAGTAACAAGTTGATGAACTGGCCATTGTAATTGGGACTAGAAGGGGGTAAGCAGGTGCTGAGCCCACTGAAGGAACATAATTGGATAATCATATCAGTACCGGGACCAATAGAAGGGGTACGGGAGGTACGGGAGGTTACCGGGACCAATGAAATGTTTTTCTATACCTAGAATGAAGCTAAAGTCTATAAAAGTTGTTGTATTGCCAGAGAACATCGCTCAGCCATTTTGAAATTGACTTTGCTTGAGACTTGTGCACAAATAAATGATTTGGACCTTCTGAACAGACTCCTGGTATTATTGGTTTGTCTGCGCTCTGCTGCTACAAAACCATTATCTATGTATTCAGTAATTTTGTTCTTTATATTAGTTTCTACTACTTTGCCCATCACTGACGTCAGGCTCACCAATCTGTAGTTTCCTGGATCACCCCTGGAACCCATAACTAGGGCTCAACAAACCCCAGGTGCCAGGTTGCCATGATGACTGAAAATTTGGACCTAGCACATGAGGTTAAGAGTAAATATGAGCTGGCACTGTCTGCCCTTGGGCATTCCATCTCCTGCGGGCAGAAGGGCTGCAAAAGGCCGTGATGTTAGCTGAGACTGGTGGAGTCTGCCTGGGAAAGATGGGATCCCTGCAGGCAGACAGACCGGTCTTGGCTGCCATTGTGGCCTTTTGCTGCCCTTCTGCCTGTGGGAGATGTGATTCCCACAGGCAGAAGGGCTGAAAAAGGCAGCGATCTCAGTAGCTGCTGGAGCTTGCAGAAAATAAAGGTTAGAGGCAAGGATATTAAGAACATAAGAAATGCCATACTGGGTCGACCAAGGTCCATCAAGCCCAGAGATGATATGATTGAGATGTTTAAATACCTCTGAGGCATAAATGCACAGGAGGAGAGCCTCTTTCGATTGAAAGCAAGCTCTGCTACGAGGGGACATAAGATGAGGGTGAAACGGGATAGACTCAGGAGTAATATGCAGAAATATTTCTTTATGGAAAGAATGGTAGATGCGTGGAATAGTCTCCCAGTGGAGGTGACAGAGATGAGGGCAGTATCTAAATTCAAAAAAGTATGGGACAAACACAGAGGTTCTCTAAAGGAAAAAAGGGGACTCTTCTGTGAGCGATATGGAAGGGCAGACTAGGTCGTTTTCTGCCGTCATGTTTCTATGGGGTATGTTTACTAATCAGCGGTAGAGGCTTCTGTGCGATATTGGAGCCGCAGCCCCATTGAATTCATTGGGGCTGTGTCTCCGATATCGCACGGAAACCGCTACCACTAATTAGTAAACATGCCCTTTTGTTTCTATCCTGTTTCCAACAGTAGCCAATCCAGACCACAAGTACCTGGAAGTTTCCCAAAAAGACACACAGGTTTCACAATGCTTGGATTGGGGCAAGCAGTGGATTTCCCATGTCCTCTTTTCCTCCAGGAACTTGTCAAACCTTTTTTAAACCCAGCTACACTAACAGCTTTTACTAAATCCTCCAGTAAAGAATTCCAGAGTTTGATTACATGTTGAATGAAAAAATATTTTCTCTTATTAGTCTTAAACGGATTACACTGTAGCTTCATTGCATGTCCCCTAGTCTTTATACATTTTGATGGCTTGAACAATCAAACTACATTTACCCATTCCATTCATTAATTTATAGACCTCTATCATATCTCCCCTCATCCTTCTCTTTTCCAGGTTGAAGGGCCCTATCTTTTTAAGCCTCTCCTCATAGAGGTATTCTTCCATCCCCTTTACCATTTTTGGTGGCTCTTCTCAGTACCTTTTCTAATTCTGCTATATCCTTTTTAAGATATGGTGACCAGAATTGCACACAATATTCAAAGTGCAGTCGCACCATGGAACGATACAGAGGCATTATAATATCCTGTCTTATTTTCCATTCCTTTCCTTATGATTCCTAGCATTCAATTTGCCTTTTTGGCCGCCACTGCACACTGGGTGGAGGATTTCAACATGTTATCCATGACGACACCTAAATCTTTTTCCTGGGTGGTGGTTCCTAATGTGGAACGTTGCATCGTGTAACCATAGTTTGGGTTCTTCTTTCCTAGATGCATAACTTTGCACTTGTCCACACTAAATTTAATCTGCCATTTGATTGTCCAGTCTTCCAATTTATCAAAGTCCTCTTGCAATTTTTCACATTCCTCTTGGGTTTTAACAACTTCGAACAATTTTGTGTCACCGGCAAATTTGATTACCTTATTCATTATTCCTATTTCCAGGTCTGGTAAAGAAATTTAAAGGGGCAGAGTTTGGGGGTTTTTTTTAAATAAAGGAGTGGGAGGGAGGTTTGGAAGGCAGGAGATGAGTGCAAGAGGGAGGGAGAAGGAGAGAGAGTCTTGGAAGGGAAATAGAAATGGGGGGTGAGGGAAGGACCGCAGGAGAGGGGTTAGAGTTGGGGGAGGGAATAGTGCAAGCTGTTGGACAGTGAAAGATAGGAAGTTAGGGTATGTGTATGTGCAAAAGGCACACCCCTCTCCCACCATACACAGGCAGGCACCCCACCCCAGCACCACACACATTCATATGCAGGCACCTCACCTCCACACCCCTCCTTCCACACAGGCACCCTACTGCCACCTCCTATATGCATACTTATGCAGAGATTGCACACACATACAGGAACCCCACCTCTACACCCCACACATACACACACACACACACACATAAACCCCACCTCTGCACTCCACCACACACACGTGCAGGCACTCCACCTCCATACCCCCCCCCCCCCCACACACACACACAGGTGTAGCTTAAAGGGTCAGTGGCAGTAGTGGGAGAAGGAATAGAGGGAGGAGGAGGAACATAAGAACTATCATACTGGGTCAGACCAAAGGTCCATGGAACCCAGTATCCTGTTTCAAACAGTGGCCAATCCAGGTCACAAGTACCTGTCAGGATCCCAAAAAGTAGAAAAGGGAGGAAGAGTGGGGCCACTGCCTTCTGTTGGCACTGTGCAGTGGCTCATTAAGAGTCTGATTTATTAAGCTCTTTCTCAAAGAAAATGGGAAAACAGTCTTAGTTACTCAGGACCTAAAACCTAAAAAAGTAACTGCAATACACCTTTTTGGGGGGTGTGCATGTGCACTGTGACCTAGGTTTCAGTGGCCGGCTCCTAGATTTTCAGGCTGGCTCCTAGATTCTGAGAAAGTTTGTCAAGGCTTCAGTCCCAAGAATCCGATAGTATTCACCTCAGAGTTCTAAAGGAACTAAAATGCAAAACTGCAGACATGCTACTAGCAATCGGTAGTCTATTATTCAAATGTGCTCTACACCTGAGCAGGACCAGTGCAAGGGTAAGCGAACCTTCAGCCTTGTATAAAAATGCACATGTGGATATCATACTTTTAAATATTAAACTTTGTTTTGTAAATATATACATAAGGTAGGAGATTTCCAAAAGTCATTTACAAGGGTAAAGGGCCTATTTGCAAATTGCCTATTCTTCCTGTGGGTAAGAGTATGCATTGATGAGTCTTTAAGGTTGTGTGGCTGTTAGAATCCATTGTTTTGATTTCACTGTAGCTGCTCTTTACTGACCCCCATAAACTTCCCTAGGTGACCTCCTACTTTGCCTAGTGTTTGGGACGACCCTGTTGCACCTAAGGGCTACAGGCTAGCAAATGTAAAGAGTAGTTACTCACCTGTAACAGGTGATCTCCGGGAACAGCAGGAATCAGCCTTCACATATAGGTAACGTCACAGACGGAACCTGCATGGGAACACTCCCCAGGGTCCAATAGGACAGCCTTTGAGAACACTCCATTGCGCTTGTGCATCTGCCTTCAAATCAAAGAACCTTAAACTCCTAGGGGGGGGGAGGTTGGGTTGTGAAGACTGATTCCTGCTGTTCCTGGAGATCAACTTTTACAGGTGAGTAATTACACTATCTCCAGGAACAAGCAGGAATGCAGTCTTCACATATGGGACTCACTATCTCCCAGGTACCAGACTGGTATGGGGGAGAGAAGAGTGATCCTCTAGCCAAAAAGCAGCAACCAAAGAATATGAAACTTGTGAGGGCCATCGGACTCTGTTTCATGAGTGCAATGGATGTCTGGTATCTTGAGAAATCTGGGACGGAGGGTAGGAGTTGAGTTAAAGTTCCGAAAAGGTGCTGGAGAACAGCTTGGCCAAAGACAGCATCCTGGCGGGAGTCTCTATCCAGGCAATAATGGGCCATAAATGTGTTGTGATAAGGAAGCTTATCATGACAGAGGAGAAAGGGATAAAGGAAAGGAATTCACCCTTATGAAAGGACCTATTTTGCAAGGTCAGAGAAACAAAACCCCAATCACACCTAGAAAGCAAGAAATTCCCAGATGGGATAGGTTTCAGAGTTCCCCTAGTGGAGAAAAGGAGAGGGAATACAGACCCAGGGTAAAGGACCCTTACGTCACTGAGTTCCCTAATTACCCAGCTGCCAGGAGGAAAGCTGATCTCCGTCACCTGAGAGGAGAAGAGGTGGGGCTGGAGCCTTGGGGATTTAAGTCTAGGATAGAGAAAGAAGCAGGGGAGAGGAGGAGGAGAGTCCCAAAGAGAGTCTCAGGGAGAGACCCAAGCAGAAACACAAGCTGGAGGACAGGACAAGGAAGCACAGGAGAATGGTGGCCAGAGCATGAGAAAGGAGAAGCTGCTACAGGCCCAGGTATGAGCCTTGAAAGCTTGTCTAATACAGAGCAGTGCAGAGTTGCAAGGGATACACTCAGCTCTAACGGAAGGCAATCAGCTGAACTCTGTGAACTGGAAGGAGAGGTAGAGCCTATGCAACTAGGTGAACCAGACCTAGCTGTGAATGACGAAGACTCATACATGGATTGCTCCTTGTGCCAATCCTTTACTGCAGAGGGATTGAAAGAAAACCACCCTTAAGAGAAAAACTTCAGAGTCAGGTAACCTTGAAAGCCTGTAGATGGTTTTGTGCCTGTCCTGTGTTAAAGAAGAAATATGTTTGCTGAGAAAGCAAGAGCAAGCTGAAGCTCTCTGATTGTGCTTGATAAACACCTGATATCCAGAGCAGTGCACCGGCAAGAAGCCGAGCTAATGGTGAAAGGAAGGAACGTTTTTGGCTGCTTTTTTTAAAATATTCCTAAAGCATGGAATAGAGCATTATTTGCTTATGAGAAGTTTTTGTCCTGTTAAAAGTTTTACTTTGTAAGGAGACAAACCAGCCTGGAAGTGTTTGGGACTATGAGAACAGAAAACTGCCATTGAGAAATGCTGTTTTTGTTTGCTTTAAACAGCAATGCTAGCCAAGCTAGTAGCATTGACTGTTAAAAGGTTTTTCCTTTGAGTTGAAGAACACTATAAGCTGAAAGTTTACTTTGAGTTTATTTATGTCCTGATGTGTATTGTGAAGAATCCTGGAGAAAGTATCCAAGGGTAGTATTTGTGAACCTTGCGTTTGAGTCAATAAATTCTGTCATTGCCTTATTATTCGAACCAACTACAAGTGTTTTTTTCTACCTGAAGCCAAGTGGATTGTGACTGAACTACCTTTCCCAAAGGGCATGGCAAAGGAACCAGTCAGTTAAAGGCTAAAAGGTGAAACTTTCTATGATAACCACGCCCCTCCATACTGGGAAGTAAGGGGCAAGGGCGTGACAGTGTGTATTGAGGATCAGGTGGCTGCCTGACAGATCTCGTCAATGCCCACTGAATGGAGATTGACTACAGAAGTTGCCATAGCCTGTATGTTATGAGCAATGACATGACCCTCTAAGGAGAGTCCTGCCCATGCATAGGCAAAAGAAATGCAATCTGAAATCCATGTTGAAAGGGTATGTTTGGTCACTGCGAGACGGAGGTGACTAGGATCAAAGGAAATGAACAGTTGACAGATCTTCTACGATCTTTGGTTCTGTTCAAATAATAAACAATCACTCGCTTGCAATCCAGAGTGTGCAGTACTGCTTCAGCTCAAGATGCATGTGGTCTGGGGAAGAAGATTGGCAGGATAACCAATGATGAAATGCAGAAACCACCTTTGGAAGGAAGTGTGGATGAGTACGGAGGACCACTTTGTCATGGTGGAAACAAGTATAGGGAGGATCTGCTACAAAGGCTTGCAGCTCACTGATTTGGCGAGCTGAAGTGAGGGCAACAAGGAAGATGATTTTCTGAGAGAGAAATTTTAGTGGTGGCTAAAGGCTCAAAGGGTGACTTGAGAAGTTGAGCCAAAACAACATTGATATCCCAGGCCACCGGAGGTGGTTTAATGGGGGGTTTTCATAGTAGGAGACCTCTCATGAAGTGTGCCACTAATGGATGCGAGCAATGTTCCCTCTAATTTTCTGCAGGCTGTGTGCGCATAAAATATCAGCTGTGTGCAGCTTTTGAAGGAAGGTTAAATATTTGTGCACCACATAACGACACTCGGAGTTATATACTTTAAAATTTGACTACACGTCAGAATACAGTATGTACACCATATTGATTTTAATCAAATTAAATTAAAATAGACAATTACTAAATGAAGCGGGAAATTTCTAGTAATTACAATCATAACTTTTAAATTTTAAGATGTCTGTGTTGTTTTCTATCAGAATCAGAGCCGTAATTTTTGTGCGCTCTGTTGTAAAGTATGTGCGCTCGCTCGGCGAGGTGTGTGTGCGCGCACACGCGCACAGCTTAGAGGGAACAGTGGATGCGAGGAAAGACCGGTCATCCAGAGTCTTGTGAGATGCTGCTGTAGCATTAAGATGCATTCTGACTGACTTAGTCTTTAAGTGGAGGAGATATTGGAGCAATGGCTCCACTGCGCAATCAAAAGGATTAATGTCCTTTGTGGAGCACCATGATTCAAACCTGCGCCATTTGAAAGCATAAGAACATCTAGCTGAATCTTTGCGGGATGCAAGAATGATATCCTTGACCTCCTTGGAAGGTTGAGATCAGTGAGCACTACCCTTTCAGGAACCAAGCCATCAGGCACAAGGAGTAAGGATTGGGATGGAGAAGTGTCCCATTGTCCTGGGAGAGGAGGTCGGGTGCATATTACAGGTTGAGTGGTTGAGCCTGTGCAAGATGAAGAAGCAGAGGAAACCATGGTTGATGAAGCCAAAAGGATGCTATATGGATCATCAAGCCCCTGTTGGTCTGTAGCTTGAAAAGCATCTTGGGTATCAGGGGTATGGGTGGGTATGCTTACAGGAAGGCGTCTGGGGCCTGCCGAAGTAGTGACGGGATCCTGGAACAGAAGAGTGGAAGCTGTGTGTTCTCTGGAGTTGTAAAGAGATCCATGAGCGGAGTATCCCATGTCTGGAAGATATGGGCAACCATTTCCCAATGCAATGGCTGAGCTTGTCTGAAAGCACATTGAGCTCGCCTGGGAGATATACCGCTCTGAGATGAACGTGGTGTGAGATGGCAAATGTTCAGAGGCAAGTCGCTTCATTACAGAGGGGATGTGATCCTGTTCCCCCTGCTTGTTCACATAGAACATGGCAGCTTGGTTGTCTGTTCTGACTAGAACAGGTTAGCCTGAAAGTTAATGTTGAAAAACCTGTAGAGCATTTGTGAGAGCTCGTAGATCTAGGAAAATGATCTGTAGAGTAGATTCGTATGGGGTCTACAACCTCTGAGTAGTCAGGTTGTTCAGATGCGTCCAAACTGCTTTGGGGTGCCCATCTGTCGTCGGTGAGCATTGAGGTGAAGGCATTTGAAAAGGTGACCTGATGAGTAGGTTTTGGGGGAGACACTACTACTGCAGTGACCTGATGTGAGGGGTGATGAGGATTTTGTCTCTGAGACACCTCCTTGCCTGTGTCCACTGTGAAGAGAGTATCCACTGTGCTGGATGTATATGCAAGTGGGCATAGGGGACGACATGGACTGTAGAGGCCATGTAACCCAAGAGGTGTAGCATTTCTTGAGCTGTTACTTGCATGTCTCTTGCTAGCTCAATGAGGTAAGAACAATGATCCTGAGGAGGGAAGGCCTTGGCTTTAGGGTATCAAGAAGTGCTCCGATGAACTCTTAACTTTTGAGTTGGAGTGAGGTGAGACTTCTGGAAGTTTATGACGAAGCCCAGGTGTGGGAGCACTGTTATGGGACAGTGAAGGGTGTTCGTTACTTCCTGAGGGGATTTTCCCCTCATGAACCAATCATCTAAGTAAGGGAAGACGAAGATCCCTTCAGTGCGCAGGTAGGCAGTGACCACCGCCATACATTTTGTAAAGACCCTTGGGGCAGAGGAAAGGCTGAAGATTACAACGCGATATTGATAGTGGCCTCACTGGTAGAAACATAGAAATATGACAACAGAAAAAGACCACATGGCCTATCTAGTCTGTCCTTCCATAACAACTACAACAGTCCCCTTTTTACCTTTAGAGATCCTCTGTGTTTGTCCCATGCTTTTTTGAATTCAGTTACTGTCCTCATCTCTACCACCTCCACTGGGAGACTATTCCACGGATCCACTACTCTTTCCGTAAAGAAATATTTCCACATATCACTCCTGAATCTATCTCCCTTCACCCTCATCCCATGTCCCCTCGTAGCAGAACTTGCTTTCAATTGAAAGAGGCTCTCTCCCTGAACATTTATGCCACGGAGGTATTTAAACATCTCAATCATATCACCTCTATCCCGCCTTTCCTCTGAGGCTCTCTCCCTGAACATTTATGCCACGGAGGTATTTAAACATCTCAATCATATCACCTCTATCCCGCCTTTCCTCTAAGGTGTACATATTAAGATCCTTCAGTCTGTCCTCATATGCTTTATAATGAAGACCACTAATCATTTTAGTAGCCACCCTCTGCACCGCCTCCATCCTGTTCACATCCTTTTGAAGGTGTGGTCTCCAGAATTGCACACTATACTCCAAATGAGGTCGCACCAAAGACTTATACAGAGGCATTATCACCTCCTTTTTTCTGCTAGCCATTCCTCTCCGTATGCACCCAAGCATCCTTCTAGCTTTTGACGTCGCCTTTTCTACCTGTTTAGCTACTTTAAGATCATCAGACACAACTACGCCTAGGTCCTGCTCTTCTTTAGTGGATAAAAGTACTTCACCCCCTATACTATATTGCTCCCTTGGATTGCTGCAGCCCAAATGCATGATCTTACATTTTTTAACATTAAATCCCAGCTGCCAAATTCTAGACCATTCTTCAAGCTTAGCTAGATCCCTCCTCATGTTATCTACCCCTTCCTGGGTGTCTACTCTATTGCAGATTTTGGTATCATCCGCAAAGAGGCAAACCTTACCTGAAAGCCCTTCCGCTATATCACTTACAAAGGTATTAAAAAGAATCGGACCAAGGACAGATCCCTGGCGCACACCACTGATAACATCCTTCTCCTCAGAGTGAGCTCCATTTACTTGTACTCTTTGTCGCCTCCCACCCAACCAATTTCTAACCCAAGCAGTAAGTTTAGGGTCCATCCCTAGGGTGCTCAGTTTGTTTATAAGTCGCTTGTGAGGAACAGTGTCAAAGGCTTTACTGAAATCTAAATACACCACATCTAGGGCTCTCCCTCGGTCCAACTCCCTGGTCACCCAGTCAAAGAAATCAATCAGATTTTTCTGACAAGACCTGCCTCTGGTGAATCCATGCTGCCTCGGATCCTGTAATCCGCTGGACTCCAGAAACCTGGTATATGAAGCGCAGATACTGTCTGTGAGATGGATGGATTTATTTATTTATCTAACAGGTTTTTATATACCGTCTTTAAGCCAAGGCGGTTTACAACGAACAACAGTGTACAAGCTTGCGAGAGCTGAGTTACACAGAACATGGGATGATAAACGTGGAGTTAAATATGGGGGCTAAACAATAATCAACAATGAAATGGAAGGGATATGGTATAGAGTGCTAAGTAATGTCATTGGGACCAAAATGTTCAATGAAGAGATGTGTGTTTACCAGTTTCTTCATTTCATAAGGAGACTGTGCAGATCTAATGATTTCTGGTAACGAGTTCCAAATTATAGGGGCGTATAGTGAGAAGGCTCTGTTGCTTGTTTGTGCGTAACATAGTAACATAGTAAATGACGGCAGATAAAGACCAGCATGGTCCATCCAGTCTGTCCAGCAAGATACGGCAAGAGTAGGTGCACCTGTCGCTCTGTGCAGGCCACCCCTCCCCATGTCTTTGTTTAGGGGTGGACCCACCACTCCATGTAGGACACCCTATTTGTTGAAAAGTTAGATGGTTCAGTTTATTTTGTTTTTATCCTGTTGCTGTAAAGGGATCCGCTGTGCTTGTCCCATGCTGTTTTGAATTCAGTCACCGTGTTTGCCCCCACCACTTCCATCGGGAGAGCATTCCAAGCATCCACCACCCTTTCAGTGAAAAAATATTTCCTGACATTGCCTTTCAATTTTCCACCTTGCAGCTTCATGTTATGCCCTCCAGTTTTGCAGCTTCCCCGTCTTTGGAAGAGGTTTGTTTGTTCATCGTTCCTCTTTAAGTATTTCAAGGTCTGATCTCCTCTATCCCTCCTCTCCTCCAAAGTGTAAATATTTAGGTCTTCAAGTCTCTTCTCATAAGGTTTCTTACGCAGGCTCCAAATCATTTTGGTCGCCTTCCTCTGAACAGTTTCCAGTCTTTTTACATCTTTTGCAAGATATGGTCTCCAAAACTGAACACAGTATTCCAGGTGAGGCCTCACCAGCGACCTGTACAGTGGCATAAGTACCTCTTCCTTTCTGCTGGTAATCCCTCTTTGTATGCAGCCCAACATCCTCCTGGCTTTTGCCACCGCCTTGTTGCACTGTTTTGCCACCTTGAGATCATCAGAGATAATCACACCAAGGTCTTTCTCCTGAACCATGCACACCAACCTCTCGCCCCCTATTGCGTACATTTCCCTTGGATTTCTGCTACTTAATTGCATGACACTGCACTTTTTCGCATTAAATCGTAATTGCCAAGCATTAGACCATTCTTCCAGCTTTTGTAGATTGTTTCTCATGTTATCCATTCCCTCGGGAGTCCACTCTGTTGCAAATTTTTGTGTCATCTGCAAAAAGACAGACTTTTCCATTCAGTCCTTCAGCAATATCACTCACAAATACATTGAACAGTGCCGGGCCCAGGACCGTACCCTGGGGCACCCTGCTAATCACCTTCCTTTCATCCGAGTGAGCTCCATGTACCATCACCTTCTGTCGTCTGTCAGTCAACCAATTTCTAATCCAGTTTACCATCTTGGTACCCACCCCCAAGCTACTGAGTTTATTGACAAGCCTCCTATGAGGCTTTGCTGAAATCCAGGTAGATGACATCCATCGCATGCCCCTGATCTAGTTCCTTGGTCACCCAGTCAAAGAAATCAATCAGATTTGTTTGGCAAGACCATCCTTCAGTAAAACCATGTTGCCTCGGATCTTGCAACCTGTTGGTTTTGAGAAAGTTCACTATTCACTCTTTCAGGAGTGCCTCCATTACTTTTCCCACCACCGAGGTAAGGCTCACGGGTCTGTAGTTTGACACTTCTTCCCTGTCACCACTTTTGTGTAGAAGTACGACATCAGCCATTCTCCAGTCCTGAGGAACCTCTCCTGTTTCTAAGGATCTGTTGAATACATCCTTTAACGGCCCTGCAAGAACCTCTCTGAGCTCTTTCAGTATCCTGGGATATATCCCATCCGGTCCCATGGCTTTGTCCACTTTCAGTTTAGCAAGTTGTTCCAACACCTCATCTTCTGTGAATGGTGTGGTATCTACTACATTCCCATTTTTATATTTGGGAGTCACAGCTGGTCCATCTCCAGGATTTTCTTTAGTAAAAACAGAGCAAAAGTATTTGTTTAGCAATTTCGCTTTTTCTATGTCACTTTCCATGAGTCCTTTCCCAGCACTTCTGAGTCCTGCAATTCCAACTCTGATCTTCTTCCTTTCCTGAATATACCTGAAGAAAGTTTTGTCGCCACCCTTAACATCTTTAGCCAACTTTTCCTCTGCCTTTGATTTTGCTATCCTTATTTCTCTTTTTGATTCTTTGAGTTTGATCCTGTATTCATTTCTGTGTTCTTCTGTTTGCAAGCTTTTGAATTTTGCGAAAGCTGTGTTTTTTGCCTTTATTTGAGCAGCCACCTCTTTGGAAAACCAAATAGGTTTCCTTCTCCTCTTGTTTTTGTTTACTTTTTTACATATTTGTCTGTTGCCTCTTTTATTGCCACCTTTAGTTTAGCCCATTGCAATTCCACTTCCCTTATCTCCTTCCACCCCGTCATCTCCTCCTTTAGGTACTCGGCCATTTTATTGAAGTCAGCATACATTTGGTCCTGAGGGTGAGGATGGTAAGAAGATCCGGTTTGCTAATCTTCTGGGCCTTGTTGTGCTGGTTGTTGTGATTAAGTCCTCAAGACATGAAGTGTATAGGTTATGGAGAATTTTGTAGATGGTGGTTGCGGTCTTGTGTTTTACCCTTTGGGCAATTGGGAGCCAGTGTAAACTCTTGAGGGTTGGGGTTATGTGTTAACATTGAGATGTGCCTGTTAGGATTCTAGCAGCAGTGTTTTGCACTAATTTGAGTGGATATATTGCCTACTTCGGTAGTCCTTTGATAGAGTATGTTGCCATAATTGAGGTGGGGTGTGATGATGGCCTGAAAAACCGCTCTGTAATCATTGTCTTGGAGAATAGGATGTAGTTTTCAGAGGGATTTAAGTTTCAGGTATGCAATATTGGCTGATCTCTTGATGTGAGAGAGCATGTTAAGGTTGCTGTCCAGAGTTATGCCGAGGTATTTAACTTCCTTTTTTATGTTAATCTTGGTATGTTGGAGCATGAGTTTCTCTGGTGGAATGAAAGTTGGGTCTCTGTACATTAATAGTGCTTCTATATTCTTGTTGTTCACTACTAGATTTAGTCCTGCAAGTTGTTTTGTGACTGCCTGGAAGCTGTCTGATATGACTGAGAAGTCAGGGGTGAGTGTGTGGAAGGGCATGTAGAATATGATGTCGTCTGTATATAGATGAAAGTGCAGGTTTCATTGTCTTAGAAGGTTGCAAATAGGCTGCATGTTGATGTTAAATAAAAGGGCAGATAGAGCTGATCCCTGAGGTATGTCTTGTTTTAGGTTGAAATGTTTGGACTTGAGGGGTCCGACTTTTACTTGTAGCAGTCTATCCGAGAGGTAGGATGTGAACCAGTTTACAGCGGTTCTGTGGATGTCTGTTACTGAGTCTGGTTAGCAGGGTGTGTTGTGATACAGAGTCAAAGGCAGCACTGATGTCCAGGAAGCTCACATAAATCCTTGATGAGGTTTATCTAAACCTCTGATTAGAGTGTCAAATAGAGCAGTGAAGACAGTGTCAACACCATGCTGAGGGCATAAACCATGTTGCTGTGGGTCCAGGGGAGCATGGGAATCAACATGTTCTTGGAGCTGATGTTGTACTGTCTTTTCGATTATCTTGGACAGGAATAGGATAGTGGCTATTGGTTGATATGAAGTATGGGTTTGTATGTCTCCTTTAAGTTGAGAGAGCAGAGCCAATCATGTTGCTGGAGGTATGGAAGAAATCATCTTGAATTTTTATCGGACCATGAATTTGTTTAGGTCTCTGAGGTCTAAGATGGGTCTGAATCCTCCTGCTTTCTTTGGGATAAGAAATTAAGAGGAATAGAAGTCCATCCATTCTTCTGAAGTAGGAACTCTTTCTATGGCAACCTATGCCAACAAAGTGGTCACCTCTTCTGTTAGTAGAGTGCTTTGGAAGGGTTGAGAGTAGTATTCCCCTGTGAAGCTGGTGGGGTTAAAGTTTGAAAGCGAAGCTGGTACTCCCTTTGGACAATTTGGAGTGTCCATTGTTTTTCTGTGATGAAGTGCCAGCTATGGGCAAAATGGCAAAGTCTGCCTGCTATGTGGATGGGCTGGGGTCCCACAAGAGGCAGACTGGCAATGCTCTGCATGAAAGAGTCAAAATCCAGGCACAGGCTGAGTCTGTGCTGGTGGCTGAGGTTTTGTGGCCTTAGGCTTCCTCTGATGGTGAGGAGCCGGTTACCTTTGTTGAGGCTGCTGAGGACAGTAGGGCGTAAAAGGTGTATAAGAAGGATAGTACTACTTCTTTTTGGGGTAGAAAGGTTTTTTGGTAATTTCTTCTTGGAGGGATCAGCAATTTTTCTGGAGAGACGTTTCAGGGTGAGATCATCCGTCTCTTATCTCTCCTGCTTTTTCTTTCCAGCCCTTACCGAATAGATTCTCACCAGTACAGGCTAATGTTGGCTAATTTATCCTGTACCCATTGTTCTAGGTCTGAGGCTTGTAGCCAAGCCATCCTGCGAGCTCCAATACAAATAGAGGATGCTCTACTGGTCAATTCAAAGGTATCAAAAAATGCTCTTGTGAGAAATGTGGATGTATTCTGGCCATATTGTATGAATGCTTGATAAACACTTCGCTTGTCGTCTGGAATCAAAGGAGTAAAGGCGTCCATATCCCTGTTTATTTATTTAACAAGTTTTGTATCCCGCTTTTTCCTTCAATCAAAGCGGTCATACTACAATACAACACACTACAATACAGGGTTATACAGAGGTGAGGGAAAACATGTACCATTCTACCACTCTATCATTGCATCAGAGCAGTAACAAATGGGAGTACAGTAAATGGGTGTACATAACACAGGGAATACAGTACAGTACAGTACATACACAGCATAGGTACACACAGTTTACATTACATCAATCATGGATTACATTACATACCGTCTGCGAGGGGTGAAAAGCGGACCTGTCACTGTGCCCCACCTAAGGGCCATGCCAAAGGGCCCTTTGGCGTGGCCCTTAGGCGTGGGTCCGCCAGGCGTGGCCACGCCTGCCAGGTCCAGTCTTTTGGTGGGGGAGTGAGAGGGGCGAGTTATGGAGAGAACTTCCTTCTCGGTGCCCTCGGATGACATCATTGGGTGTGGCTAACTTATCCTGCTGTCCACAGAGAGCCCCCGTTACAGGTAAGTAATCTCACTTTCCTTGCCTTCAATGTATCAGAAGAAACTATTAAGCTTTTATGTTTGTCTTATGCACTACAGAATATCTTCTTCTATCCAAAGCTGCTAAGACTAACAAATCAGAATCAGATTACAGTGCACTCTGGGAGCTGTAGTCTTTCCTAGGAGGGACTACTGCATGGGAGTGCCACAGTGCACGCTGGGAGCTTTAGTCCTTCCTAGGAGGGACTACTGTGTGGGAGTGTCACTGTGCACTCTGGGAGCTGTAGTCCTTCCTAAGAGAGACTACTGAGTGGGAGTGTCACAGTGCACTCTGGGAGCTGTAGTCCTTTCTAGGAGGGACTACTGTTTAGAAATGTTACAATGCACTCTGCGAGCTGTAGTCCTTCCTAGGAGGGACTACCGAGTGGGAATGTCACTGTGCACTCTGGTAGCTGTAGTCCTTCCTAGGGGGTATTGCTCTGTGGGAGTGCCACAGTGCACTCTTGAAGCTGTAGTCCTTCCTAGGAGGGATTATTGTGTGGGAGTGTCACAGTGCACTCTGGGAGCTGTAGTCCTTCCTAGGGGGTATTGCTTTGTAGACGTAGCACAGTGCACTCTGTTGATGTCTTTCAGGAACATGCCCATATAGAGCATGTTGGAGTTAATTCTGGATGTTAGCATGCATGCCTGGAAGCAATGTTTTGCAAAAGCATTGCATGTTCTCGATTCTCATCCCGGTGAAACTGAAGAGTGTTTTTTGGAACTCTTTATTCGGCACATCGCCGATTCCACTACCATTGAGTGATGTGGGAGATGAGGTTTCTGGAAATCTGGAGACTCCAGTACTCAATACATTATATCGAGCCTCTTTCTGGTTGGGGACACCATGAGTGGGGACTCTAACGTGCAGAGCATTAGATCCTGGAGGATGCAATGCACTGGCAGGGTAGCTGCTTCTTTAGGCGTCGGAAGGTAATGGAGAATTTCCATTTCCTCTGCCCTCAGTTCTTTCTCTGATACCATGGTGATGGAAAGACCTCTTGCCATGTCCCGGATGAAGTCCTGGAAGGAATGTCTTCTGGAGGGGACTGGCACAGCTCGTGAGTGATGGGTCTGACAGGATATCGGGAAGGTCTGGGGAATCGAGTGATTCCTGTTCTGATGGAGACGAAGTGGGGTTTGAGTCGGTGAGGAAGTCAAAGTATCGACAGTTCTTGGAGGCTCAATGACCCTTGGATGTGGAAGGCCGATGCTGACCTCTGAACTCTGAGATGTCAGAACCAGGCAGTTTGTCAGCCTGAGGCTGCTGAGCGTCACCAGCATTGATTGGTGCCAGTGAAGGCATCAATGTCGATGCTGAAGGTTCTGGTGGCCCTGATTCCGGTACATGTACTGGTGCTTGTGTCTTCAGCTAGAGGCTGGGTGCCAAGATTTGCCCTCCCGGTGCTCTCAATGATACTGGTATCAAGGCTGCCAGGAAACAGCCGATGCCTAGGTGGATTCAGCATAGTGATTACCTAGCCATAAGGCATTACAAAAATGCAATGTGTACCTTCAAGACAGTGCTGATTCCTGGTGACTCAGCAGCATCTGGGCTTTTTTGCAGTGTGACTGGAAGTAGATTGCCAGGCCTTTCTTTTGAGGCAATGGAGCATTAAGTGACTTGCCCAAGCCCACAAGGAGTGCTAGTGGGAATCGGACCCTGCTCTCTTGCTTACCAAGCCAGTGCTCTAACCACTAGGCTACTCCTCCACTCCTAAGGCAATATAGTAGTTTTGTTAAAAAAAAAACCCACAAACAATTTCACTGTATGGTTCATCATTTATTTATTTGCACATATTTATATACCGCCCCTTCCAGAGATCAGGGGCGGTTTACATCATAACCGTTTAAACTTTTACAAGGAACAGTATTTGTGAACTTTATACAAAGAACTGAGTAGATACATAGAGTGGTACTAGAGATACAACTTCTAACTATTTACAGAGCTATGTACAGGTGTCAGTCATAATAGTATAAATATCAAATGATTTCAAGGAATTAAATAAACAGGTTTAGATCAGAGCCTATTAGGAGGGGGAGGGGAGGGGGGACGGGGGGAGGGAGAGTGGCTGAGAGGGTGGAACACCTTATGTGTTGCTGGTCTTGGTGTTGGTAAAATGTTCTATAAATAGGTGTGTTTTTAATTGTTTACGGAATGAGTTCAGGTCTCTGATCCCTCTTAGCGCTTCGGGGAGGGCGTTCCACTGCAATGGTGCTATGTGTGTATATGCCCTATTGCTGGTAGATTGTTTATTGTTGCGTATTGTATGGAGCACTATTAGACTGTTTTGGTTGGGGGTTCTTCTGGATCTGTTAGATGGTTGTGTTTGGATGAGTGTTGAGAGGTGTGAGGGTGCCAAGTTATGAACCAATTTGAATGTGGTCATTAGAATTTTATAGCTTACTCTTGATGCAACTGGAAGCCAGTGGAGCTCAAAAAGAATAGGTGTAATGTGTTCGGAGAGTCTTGTTTTCATTATGATTCTGGCTGTGACATTTTGGGCCATTTGCAATATGTTTAATGGGTTTTTTTGGTATTCCTTGCAGGAGGCTATTACAGTAGTCAAAGTGAGGTGTTATTAGAGCTTGTACTACTGTTCTGAAGTCAGACAGCTTAATGAGGTTTTGCAGGGGTTGTATTATCTTTAACTTGTAGAATATGGTTTTGTTTAGGAGTTTTAGGTGAGGTTCCATGGTAAGAGTTTTATCCAGTGTGACTCCGAGATATTTGACTTCATGCTTAACTGGGAATTGATTGTTATTTAAGTGATTTGTTAATGGGGGGTTGAATTCTGTTTTTTTATATGAACATCACTTCTGTTTTTTTGAAATTGATATGCATATTGTTCTCATGTAGCCATGTTCGAGTTTCTTTCAGGCATTCTTCTATTTTATCGTAAGTTGGATTATTTATGTCCAATTGGGTGTACAACATAATGTCGTCAGCATATATGTCATACTCTATTTTATGTTTTTTGAATATTGAACAGATTGGTTTTATGTACAGGTTAAACAGGATGGCAGACAGTGCAGATCTTTGGGGTATTCCCTGGGTTTGAGGGAACGTGGCTGACGCATTGTTTTCGATTTGGACATATTGTACGCAGTCCGTTATGTATGAAGTGAACCATTTGAGAATGTGTCCTCTTATGTCTATGGAGTCAAGTCTTGTGATAAGGGTTTTGTGATTCACATTGTCAAACGCTGCAGTTATATCCAAGAAAATGAGGATGAACGCTTTTTTGGCGTTCTCCATTCCCTGAATGATTTTGTCAAACAGGACTAGAAGGACTGTTTCAACTCCATGGAATGGGCGGAATCCATATTGTTGTTCATCTAGGACATCTGTTTTGTCTATGAAATCCTGGAGCTGGCATTGAACAGCTTTCTCAATGGTTTTAGCTACAAAGGGGATGCTTGAAATTTGGTCTATATGCGGCAAGATCTCTTTTGTTTTAGGTTTTTATTTTTTAATATGGGATGGATTACTGATCTTTTGAGATCAGTCGGCATGATTACCTGCTGGAGAGATTGGTTTACTATATGTAAAAGGTAGGGAGCAATTTCTGATTTTGTCGCTTTGATCCATGGAACTGGATGCAAAAGAAGAAGGAGAGTGCAGAGATCCATTGGATGTTGCTGCTTACAGCAGCAAAGACTTCCTGTATTCCCACTAAATTACTATAAGGAGCCTGGAGATGACTGGTAATTTTCCAGAACAGGAGAGGTTACCATCCACCCAGTTACAACAGACTGGGAGAAGATTTCCCTGGAAGGGAAAAATCCAGCTTTTCTATTAACTATTCCCCAAAGTAGAACTCTTTGTTTGGCAGCCAGCCACTGTATCATGAGGAGGGAGTGAATAGTTTATTCCAGGGGGCAGTTGTTTGTGGCCATTCCCCAATCCCTTATAGCATTTATAGGGAGCCACAGATGAAAGAGTAGAGGGGTATGAAGGTATCTTGGGCTTAATCCTTCACTAAATTCCTGAGTGATTTGCCAACCCTGCCAATATGTTCACTAGTTCAGGAGAGCAGCTTTAACTGTGTAAAGGAGAAGAAGCAAAGAAGTAAGAAGAGGGGAATCACATACTCCAAGAGGAAGGCAAGAGGATTCAGAGAAGTACATCATCTTCTCAGCAATTTAGTGAAACCTGAGCCCAGGGCCAACCCAAGTGTTTCTGCTGCCCCAGGAGCCCCAGCCTTGCTGCTCCCACCACCACCATGCCAGGCCACCCCCCTGCACCAAGCTCCACTCTACCAAAGGGAGACCCCATTTTAGGAAGATCTTCTGAACTACTGCAGGATGCAGCTGCCACTCGTGGGGCTGCAGAATTCTGCTTAATCTGTCTGCCAGATAGTTGTCCTGGCCTGGAAGGTAGACAGCCCTGAGGAGCATGTTGTGCTTTAGGGCAAAGGAACAAAGGTCTTGGGCTTCCCGACCAAGGAGCCTGGACCCAATCCCGCCCTGTTTGTTCACATAAAACATGGCCACCTGGTTGACTGTTTGAACCAGGACACAATGATGAGCCAGGGCAGGCGTGAGAGCTAGGCGAATAGCCTTGAGTTCCAGGAGATTGATCTGCTGTGCCGCCTCCCAAGGAGACCAGAGGCCCTGGGTGCACTTGTCTAGACAATGAGCTCCCCAGCCCTGGAGGGAGGCGTCGGTGGTCAGTACCACCATGTGCCCAGGAATCTGAAAGGGCACACCCTTCAGTAAGTTGGATGGATGTAGCCACCAGGTGAGGGAGTTGAGAAATTGTCTGGACACCCTTATTTTGTCTCCGAGGCCGCCTGTGGCCTGTGACCACTGAGTCCGAAGGCACCACTGTGCAGGCCTCATATGGAGCTTGGCATTGGGGGTCACATGTACTGTCAAAGTCATGTGGCCAAGAAGTCTTAGGCAGAGCCTGGCGGAGACCAGTGACCTGCTGAGAAATTGAGTTGCCAAGGCTATCAACCTGTGGGCCCTGTCTTCTGGCAAGAAAGCCTTTGCCAGCAGAGAGTCCTGCCTTGCCCCTATGAACTCCAGGTTCTGGGAGGGGAGCAAAGTGGACTTTGCGAAGTTTATGACAAACCCCAATCTTTGAAGAAGAGCAATAGTCCTCAGGGTGGCCTGTCTGGCCTCCTGGCACGTCTGACCCCTGATGAGCCAGTCGTCCAGATAGGGAAAGACAAAGATGCCTGATTTCTCAGGTAGGCCGCCACCACTGCTAGGCACTTTGTGAAGACTCTGGGGGCGGAGGTGAGGCCGAAAGGCAGCACTCTGTATTGATAATGGTTTCCTCCCACAATGAACCTTAGGTACTTTCTGTGGTCTGGATGAATGAGGATGTGAGTGTACGCATCCTTTAGATCCAAGGAGCATAGCCAATCTCCCTGCTGGAGGTAGGGCAGAAGCGTTCCAAGAGTAAGCATCTTGAACTTTTCCTTCTCCAGGAACTTGTTGAGGTTCCTGAGGTCCAGAATGGGTCGAAGGCCGCCGGTTCTTTTGGGTACCAGGAAATATCTGGAGTAGAAGCCGTGACCTTGTAAGGGAGGAGGCACAGGCTCCACCGCCCTGTCCACCAACAGACCTTGAAGCTCTTGCAGGAGAAGATCTGTGTGCAGGGGTGGCCTTGGAGGTTCCCCTGGAAAATATGGTGGAGGCAGTTGGTAAAAATGCAGGGCATAGCCCTTGCAGACTATGTCCAACACCCAACTGTCCCTGGTGATGAGGGGCCACTGGTGGGCGAAGAGGGCGAGGCGACCTCCTGTGCAGGGTTGGGAGAGCAGGGGAGGAGAGGCTACGCTCAAGGAGTCAAAATCCCCCACCCTGCTGAGTGGTAGCAGGGGCCAGAGGCTTGGGGGTCCTCTGCCTATGGGGCCCATTACCCTAACCCTTGGCTTGCTGACCCTGGGGGGCAGCTTGGGCAGCCTGATATTGAGGGTACTGTTTGTAGGCAGCGCCCTTCCTCGGGTAAAAGGGCTTTTTACCCGAGCACTTCTTTTTATGAGAAGGGGCAGAGGTCTTTCTAGACAGCCTTGTCCGTGTAAGGTGCTCTGTTTCGAGCTGAGCGGCCTTCTCGGTCATGGGCTTGCCAAAAAGGTTTTCACCTCGGCAAGGGACATCGACCAACTTGTCCTGAATCCATGGCTCGAGGTCCGATGACTGCAGCCATGCCTGGCATCGAGCCACGATGCCGGCTGCCGCAACTCGGGCCGAAGCCATCGTAGGCGGCGCGGGACATGAACTTCGAGCAGTCCCGAATCCCGGAGGACAAGGACTTAAATCTCTGCAAGGGTTCCCTGGAGAGACCAGCAGAGAACCCGGCCAACTCCTTGGCCAGGTCCCGCAAGTACATGCCCATGTACAGCTGGTACGACTGGACACGGCAAGCAAGCATCGAGCCCTGGAAGCACTTTCTACCGACGCCATCTAGGTTTCGGGCCTCCCTGCCCGGGGGCACCGCGGAGTGCATCTTCTGGCTCTTCAGACGATGCATGGCCGATTCCACAACCATAGAATGGTGTGGTAGCTGCGCCTTCTGAAAACCAGGGCTCTTTCTGAGTCGATAGATCGAGTCGACTCGCTTGCTGAGAACCAGCGCCGAGGCCGGTGCCTCCCACATTCGGAAGAGGAGCCGCTCCAGCATCGGAGGAACCGGGAAAGTAAAGGCCTCCTTAGGAGGAGAGTCATACTGCAGCGCCTCGAGCTCTTCAGCTCGAGGCTCTTCCTCGAGATCCGCCAGAACAGCCAAAGCAGTGGCCATATCCCGGACGAACTCCGAGAACCAAGTATCCTCCGGAGGGGATCTACTCCGGGGCTCAGACTGCGGTGAGTCCGACGGGACCACCGAGTCTTGAACGTATCGGGAGACTCCTCGTCCTCCGTCTCCCAGGCGGGGCCCTGGAGCACCCGCCCCGACGCCGGAGGCACCGGCGTCGACACCCTCGGTCCCGAACCCCACGACCGACTTCAAGCCATGATGGACTTGAGTATCGGCTCGGTCTCCGGGGTCGACTTCGCCGTCGATGTCCCGGTGGTCGGGGCAGATGCGCCAGACAGGCTGGCCATCAGTGCCCGCTGCTGCTCCATGAAGGCAGACAGTCTGCTCTCCAAGGCTGTCATCCTGAGACTCAGCTTGGGAGACGCAGCAGCCACCGACTCGGGCCCCGGCAGCGCCGGGCCCGACGTCGGCTCCCTGGGAGTAGAGTCCTCGAGGACTACGGGGCTTACGTGTCCAGCAGACTCCGGCTCCACGTGAGGGACTTTGGCAGGCTTCTCTTGGTCCACGGGCCCAGGGCGATGGTCGGGGGTCTTAGAGCTGGCCCTCGAGGAGCCAGGGACCTCCGATGACGACGCCCTCGCGAGCCGCTTCTTCCTCTTACGTTCCCGGACGGGGGACCCCTGTCCGAGGAGCTTCAACGGTGCTCGGGATCGGAATCCTGAGATGTCGAGGCCTCAGACGAGGTCCGGGCCCGGCCGGAGGCGGAGTCCAAGAAAAGGAGTGGAGGAGTGGCCTAGTGGTTGGGACAAGGTACTTCAAGCCTGAAGGTCAGGGGTTCAAATCCCACTAGAGGACAGCAACCTTGGGCCGGAAGGACTAGGTTTCTAGTCCCACAGGTGCTCCTTGTGGTCTTGGGCAAGCCACTTAACCTCCATAGCCCATGTTCCCTGTAAAATAGTTATCTCCAAGTTATAATGCCCTGTTCAATGTAATTTCAGTTTGTTCAATGTAAACCGCACTGATGCAGAACAGCGCGGTATATAAGAGAATGTAAATAAAATAAAATAAATAAATAAAAAGCTTTTCCTTTTGCTGATGTCGACTGCACATCTTTCCACATGGCCCGCACGATTTAGGGTCGTGGTCAGGGCCGAGGCACCGGAGGCAGCAGTCGTGTGTGTCGGTGAGAGACATTAATTTCTTACACCTATCACACTTCTTAAAGCCACTGGAAGCCGTCGGGGGAAAAAAGAGCCCCCGCGAGGTCAAAAGACCGGCCTTCCAGGGAAAAATGGAAAAAAAGGGCGTGAACGCCAGCCACGAAGGGCAAAAACCGAAAAAGAAGAATAGGGCTCGATACCGGTGTACCGAACCCGGCGTCGAACCGGGAGAAAAAATAGCGATACTCGCCGACAAAATCTACTTTTAACCGGGAGAACAGGACACACGTCCGGTGGGCTTCTCGTTAAAAAAGAGACTGAGGTAAGATGGCACCTTTAGGCGGGAAGGGAACCACGCCTGCGTGCCTGCATTCCTAAAGGCTTTCATAGAAAGCTGGGGAAATGCTCCGCTGGGGCTTCATTGGCGCCGATGACACCCATATGTGAGGACTGACTTCCTGCTTGGTCCTGGAGAAAAATAAGTTAACTGCTTGTAATATAGTTCTAGTCTTGATGTTTCTGCTAATTATATTTTTACTATTGTTATCAGTGACTTAAAAGCTTTTCAGTAAATCCTTTTGGTTCAGAACACACATTCTGGCCTAGACTCAGTTATTTTGAGAAGGGGAGTGAGAGGAGTTTTAAGTGCCACAGGCCTCCCAGGGCATAATGGTCCCAGTCAAAGAACACTCCAATTTTTCCAAGAGTAGAGATTGGGAGACTGCTTTGCTCTTCGATAACTGTGACCACTATTTTCCATACAGCATAAGGAACTTCTGTAAGGGCTATACACAGGTAGGGGTTACATATGTATAAGATAATCTGGTGTAATGTTGATGTTAAAGATATGAAATTCTAAGGAGAGGGAAATGTGAGTATGACTCCATCAGGCCTATTTGAGTCAGAAAAGAGAATAAGAGTAGAAACAAAAGAGAAGAACAGAGGAGGTGAAAGCAGTTAATAGCAGGGAAGAAAAAAAGGTCCATTTTGGAGGTGTATCTCTTGAGGTATGAGATTAGAAACAAGAGACAGTAGTAGTGAGACAAAAAAGGGCAGATGACTCCATGCAAATAAGGCAAGAAAAGAAAAGTGGAGAGTATTATCCATGGAACAGTGACAAGGAACTGGAAAAAAATGTTCAACTAATTGAGATATTTTCTTATGCACATACCTACAATAGCATGTCTTTCCTCTTTTAGAACTTAATAGTCATTTTGATTCATTTTCTGAACTATTACTCTTATTCAACCATATTCTGCTGAATTTTAATATATGCTTTGATTCCTAATTGTTTTGTTAAATAAACACCATCTCTGTGGATGTGTCAAGACATTTTTATATAAAATGTTCTTTCATTCTTTGCCTTTCTCTTTTTTTTACACAACGGTCTGTATCTGTAGGAAGAAGAATAACTATTATTTCAAAAGAAAATTAATCATAATTGAATCTCTGAAAGAAGGGACATAATAGTACCCCTGAAGGAAAAATCTGAAAGGAATAGAAAAAATAGCAGTGACTGTTATAAATGTAGCTTATTGTCCCCTCTAGCTGTAATGATTGAAGTTCTACCTTAACTAAGGCATGACAGAGGAAAGCTGAAGAAATATATTAAGATGGGATACTGACAAAGGAAAACATAAGGGGCAATATTCAGTGGTGGCAGTCAGAATTTTTAAAACACTTAGCTGCCATAGCTGAAACTGAAACCGGATATTCAGCACTGGAACATATCCACTGCCCTGTGCTGAATATCCATTTTCACCATTAGTGTTAGTGGCAATGTTCTGCTGCTAACCAAACAGCAAATTAGCATAAAGTTGGGAAAGTCATTGACCTGTCCTAACTTTATGGGACACTAATCTGGTTAGTGGACTGAAAATCACTGCTGACAGGATTACTGCTGGGACTGCCCTTGCTCCATCCACGGATTGCCCCTGCACTGGCTGTACAGTGTTGCAGCAGACAGAGGGGATATTCAGTGGCACAACTGGTTAGTGCTGCTGAATACTTGCTCTGCAGAGTTCATCTGGTTAGCAGGTCCTGCTAACCAGATAAGCCCCTCTGAATATTTATTTATTTATTTATTTAACAGTATTTCTAAACCGCCTTATCTTAATAATCAAGGTGGTATCACGGCAAACAATCAGGTCAGGTGAGTGTGTTATACATGCAGTGGGGGGAAATTGAGTGTGTGTCGTGTTGTGTGTTAGATTGGTATGAGCTATTTACAATATTAGCTTGATAGTTTTTTTCAGTCATAAGCCACTTAACCCTCCATTGTCTCAGGTACAAAAACACAGAGTGTGATATATACAGTACCTGAATGTACACTGCTTTGACTGGTAGAAAATCGGTATATAAGCCTAGCTAAATAAATAAATAAAATAAAGGCTATACCCTAGCTAGGACAAGTAGAGGAAGGTTGAACTCAGAGCACAGAACTTTGTCTTCTTTCAATTAAGCTAACTATATACTTTAATTACGTGCAAAATGATTAAGAGGTTTTATGCAAAGAAATAGTCATTATGGGGTGCAAAACAGCAAACAACTATAACAAAATGCAGTTTGGAAACTATAAGCAGGGCAAATGTGGGTCCAAAATATCAAGCTTTTTAATTTATTCAAGTAAATATGTGAAGGGTAATTTTATAATGGGGTGCCTAGTTTGAGAGCAAGTAGGCACCTATTTAAGTGCTATTTTACAGAGACACATAGATGCCTATGTGTCTTTATAAAATACTAGTGTAAGAAGCAGAGGTCATGCCTTAAATGCAGATACAGACATTTAGCAAGTGTAAATGAACATGCGTAAACACATCATCAATGTACATACTGGCAAAGTATCTACGCATATTTACGCTGCTTAGGATTTTATGGTGCTTTTATGCATGTATATGGCCACATACACGTGTTCAAGACATCATAAAATGACACCCCCCCTCCCCCCGGTTACAAGGATGTTCATTTTTTGGGGTGGAGATGGAGTGATTTCAGAAGGCACTTATACGTGCCTCTCTTCACTGCTGCCACTCTCCCCGATTTTGGAAATTCTGCTCTGGATGTGTCAGATCCTTACTAGACATCCCTTCTAAAATGCCACTTTAACTGCATACAGTAGCACACTTTAGTAAAAGGGCCCATTTATGTAAGCTCCCAGTGTCAATCTAATGGTTGTCACTCACTCCAAAAGAATCCAATGTTCATTCCAACTGGATGTGTGTGTGTGTGTGTATATATATATATATATATATATATATATATATATATATATATATTGTCACCAATTGGTCCACCTGTAGCCTTAGCATACAGGGTAGGCTGCTTGGAGACCTTTTATTGAAAGGTTTAGGAGTGTAGTTGTGGGCCTTTCAATAAGTGATAGTCATGGGTCGAGTGCTTAAGGTCAAAACAGGCTTTTAATTCCCCTCCCGGGGTCGGATTCAAACACAGGATAACAAAAGAACATAAGCCAGGCACTCTGGCATAAAGTAAGAAAAAGTAAAGTCTTGTGCTTCTTAACAGGCAGTTAGAAAACTTCCACAAACTGTTTGTCTTCAGCACAGAGAAATCACATCATTTAATACAGCTAATGTACAGTCCATCTGCTTGTCAGATAATTCAGCTTCTGGAGGATCAATTATCATAGACTCACTCTGACAATCATCTGAATAAACCTTTGGCTGTGATTGTAATGTGGGCAGATTATTCTCCTCTGCTAGTTCCTGAGACTTCCTTAATATCTCCTCTAACAGGTAAGGATCAGTCTCACCATATCTGTCCATAGTTCACAGGAGAATTATATCCTTTATAGCTTCTACGAGAGAAAGTCTTATGAGCACCTTTACAAGGGTTAATTAGCCTACCTTCTGGCTTTGAGGCAAAGGGAGGTCTGTGCACTGCTCCTTTAGGACGGGGTTTAAACCTCAGAGGCTTCTCTTTGCATATTGGCTGTTCACCCTCCTCTTCAGACATACAAATGTCTTGCACTGTAGGTCCTTCACTCCCTTGTACTTGTAAATGCTTCCCAGTTATCCTCACTGGTATTTTCTCTCTTATGCTACTTTCACCATAAGGTAAATGCTTGGAGGCTTGGTTAAAAGGTTTCTGTGCCTTTCTCCTCCAATTATCACTGTCAGCTGCTTTCTGCCTTCCTCTCTCCCAGTCAGTATCAGAATCTACTGAATCACTCACGTAAGGTTCTCTTTCACACCAGGGCAGACGTTGCCTCCAAGATCCAGACCTCAGCTTACACACACCTTTCAGCTGGTTCTGATCTACAGCGTCTTTCCTGCTTCTTACGTTGCTCCTTAGAACTCTGTCACTCTTGATTCTTTCTCTCTTTGCATCTGCTGCAGCTGCTTCCTTCTCCTCCCCTTCCTTCCTCTCAAACTCTAGTGAACGTCTCTTATATGTTTGCTGGGGATCTAATCTGGCCCTTCCCCCTCCCAGGTGAAAGCTATTAGACCTAGGAGCTCGGGATTGTTTGTCAGCTGGGCGGGGTTCCTGCCCTCGTGGCTGGGAATGTTTGTGTTGCCCTTGGCAACTGATCTCTTCCTTCCTGCTAGAAACAGGCCTATTGCATTTAGGTTCCTCTGTTTTTCCATCACAGGATATCTCTTCCCCATTACATATCCCCCCTCTTAAGATATTACAGGCTGCAGCTTCCTGAGTCTGCCAGCATGTAATCCTACTCTTACGGGCTGAAACACCTTCCGCTTGGACCAGTCATACTGTGACTGTTCTGTCATGCCAAGGTTTTAACAAATTCACGTGATATACTTGTCGTCGCCCTTTTTCGTTCTCCACCATATAGGAGACGGGCCCGACCTTTTGCACCACTGTATAGGGTCCTTTCCATCTGGATTCAAATTTGGGACCAACTTCTGCCACTAGGACTAAAACCTTATCCCCGACTTCTAGCTGTTGTGTCTTGGTTCCCCAATCATAATAGTGTTTCTGCCGGCGTTGGCTAGCCTGCAAATTATCTATTGACACTCGGGATGTCCTTTCTAAGCGGGTCCTAAGATCCCTAAGAAATTGGGGTACCCCTATCTCTGCTTCATCAGGCTCAACCCATTGTTCCCTTAAGATATCCAATATCCCCCTTGGAACCCGGCCATATAAAAGCTCATAGGGCGATGCCCCTAAGGACGCTTGTACGCGCTCTTGGCATGCGTATAAGACGAATGGGAGTACATTATCCCATTCGGCCATTTTCCCTTCTAGGCTCCTTCGTAACATCTGTTTAATGGACTGATTCATCCTCTCTACTAACCCATTAGCTTGAGGATGATAGGCGGAGGTCCGGATATGCCGTACCCCGAAAGCGTCCCATACCCTGGCTAAGTGTCTTGAAATGAAATTACTCCCCTGATCCGTCAGAATTTCCTGGGGAAATCCAATTTCACAAAACAGCTTTATAAGCTCAAGGGCTACGGTCTTGGCCGAGATGTTACGTAATGGAACAGCCCATGGAAAGCGGGTTGCTTGGTCTATGATTACCAGTATGTACTGGAAACCTCTCAGCGTTTTAACGATGGGTCCTACGATGTCCATCGCTAACCGACGAACTGGAGTTGCAATAGTAGGCGTAAGTATCATGGGTACAGGTTTTGGCTTACTAGCCGTGACTCGCTGGCAAGCGGGACAGGACTCGCAATAGCAGGCTGTCTCCTTAAAGACGCCAGGCCAATAAAACCGGGCCAATATCTAGTCCAATGTCCCCTGTGTGCCTTTATGGCAGCCAACAGGATGGTCATGTGCCAGTCTCAGGACTACCGCCTTAAAGGTAGTAGGCACGACCAACTGTTTTCTTACTGTGCCTATCCGCGGGTCTGTACTCTCCCTGTACAATATTTCATCCTCTAAAAAGAACCTAGGCAAGATGGTCCTATTCTCTTGGGCATACCCAAAGGCTCTCTTTAGTGCCGGGTCATCCCTCTGCTCTTTAGGAAAGGAAGGGAATTTTCGGACAAGTTCTGCTGGGACCCAGGGCAACTCCTCCCCGGCTTCCAGTTCTGCCCTTGCCTGAGACCTATGCCTTCTCTCATGTCGTTTTGCAGCCTTTCCTTTCCTATCTTTGGAGGGAATGTTTAACAAATCCTCATGAGAGGGAAGTATGTCTTGTACCTCCTCTCTTTCATCATTCTCACCTCCTTGGGGTTCTTCCTCAACCTCAGGAGCTTCAGTTTCCTCATCCCTGGGACTGACTCCTGTTACAGGAACTTTTGCTTGGGACCTGGTAGAGACTAGGCCTATTCTTTCAGCTAAACAGCGTAGTTACTCACCTGTAACAGGTGTTCTCCAGGAGCAGCAGGAATCAGTCCTCACATATGGGTGACGTCGGCGCCGATGGAGCCCTCGCGGAGCAATTTTCCCCAGCTTTCAAAGAAAGCCTTTGGGAATTGCAGCGCGCATGCGCGGTCCTCTTCCCGCCCAAGGGTGCCATCTTGCTCAGTCAGATGACATAGCTAAAAGACAGCAAAAAATTAGCAAAAACGAAAGCATAGAACTGCAACTCCAAGGGGAGGAGGGAGGGTTGTGAGGACTGATTCCTGCGGCTCCTGGAGAACACCTGTTACAGGTGAGTAACTACGCTTTCTCCAGGACCAAGCAGGAAGTCAGTCCTCACATATGGGACTCCCAAGCTTAAGGCTACCGGAGACCCTAAGCACGAAAAGGAGCTCCCTCAAGCTCAGTAGCACAGAAGGAAGGAATCTTCTCTGAATACGTCTCCAACCGGTAGCCCAACATCCGGGATGGAGGGTAGGAGTTGCCTATATCTCGAAGAGGTTACGGAGGACTGCCTGTCCGAAAGCACTGTCCCTGCGGGACTCCCTCTCCAGGCAGTAATGGGCTGCAAAAGTCTGGCTGGAAGACCAAGTAGCGGCCCGGCAGGTGTCTGCCAATGGAACAGAGCGGAGGTAAGCCACTGACGTAGCCTTCGCCCGAACACAATGGGCCGTGACTCGACTTTCCAACGAGAGGCCGGCTGCCTCGTAAGCCCAAGCGATACAGTCAGCAATCCAGAAGGACAGAGTACGCTTGGAGACAGGGAGCCCCAACTTATTGGGGTCATAAGAGACGAAGAGCTGAACAGCCCTTCTGTGCTCCCGCGTACGGTCAAGGTAGAAGGTTAATGCCCTTCTACAGTCCAGGGTATGCAGGACCATTTCAGCTCGGCTGGAGTGTGGCCTGGGAAAGTAGGTCGGAAGCACCACCTCCTGGTTGATGTGAAAAGGGGAAACCACTTTGGGAAGAAACTTAGGGTGAGTCCATAGGACTACCCGGTTCTTGTAGAACCTAGTGTAAGGAGGATCAGATACCAGGGCCTGCAGCTCACTAACACGTCTAGCAGAAGTGAGGGCCACCAAGAACAAGGTTTTCCAAGAAAGAAAACGAAGAGGACAGGTAGCCATAGGTTCAAAAGGCGGACAGGTAATCCGCTGTAAAACCACATTGAGATCCCAGTCCGGGGCTGGTGGGCGCAAAGGTGGTTTAAGGAGAAGGAGGCCTCTGAGAAAACGAGCCACCAGAGGGTGGCTAAAAAGAGGTCTGCCATCCACCGGCATGTGATGCGCAGAAAGAGCACTGAGGTGGACCTTGACCGAGTTGGACTTAAGTCCAAGATTGGAGAGGGAAAGCAAGTACTGCAAGACCACTGATGCTGAACAGGAGAAGGGATCTTGAGACTGCTGAGCACACCAGACGGAGAACCGACGCCACTTAAGAGCGTAGGACTTCCGGGTGGAGGGCCGCCTGGAGGCCAAGACGACCTCCTCCACATCTGGAGGCAGGCGGAGGGGAGCAAGGACTACCCTTTCAGCAGCCAGGCCATCAGATGAAGGGACCGGAGGTTGGGGTGCAGGAGAGTCCCCTGATCCTGTGACAGGAGGTCGGGCTGAAACCCCAGAGGAAGAGGGGTGTCCACCGCCAGCTGCATTAGAAGCGGGAACCAAGGTTGTCTCGGCCACCGGGGAGCCACTAGGATCATCGAGGTTTTGTCTCTGAGAACTTTGAAGAGTGTCCGAGACACCAGCGGCATGGGAGTAAAGGCATATAAGAGGCCTGTGGACCATGGAATCAGAAAAGCATCCGCCGCTACTCTGAAAGGATGCGGTTGTCGAGAGCAGAATCTGGGAAGTTGTCGGTTCAGAGGACTGGCAAACAGATCCATGGTGGGGAGGCCCCACTTGAGAAAGATCCGCTGACCCACCATCGGATCCAACCTCCACTCGTGTGGCTGGAGGATCCTGCTTAGCTTGTCGGCCAGGTAATTTTCTTGACCTGGGAGATAGACAGCTTTGAGGATGATGCCGTGGTGGACGGCCCAAGAGCATAGTTTCTGTGCCTCCTGACAGAGAAGGAAGGAGCCTGTTCCGCCTTGTTTGTTCACGTAGAACATTGCAACCTGATTGTCTGTCTGTACCAGCACCGACTGGTGAGAAATCAGGTGAGAGAATGCTTTGAGTGCTAGGCGGATGGATCTGAGCTCCAGCAAGTTTATCTGCTGAGCAGACTTCCAAGGAGTCCAGAGACCTTGAGTACATGTCCCTTGGCAATGTGCTCCCCAACCCAGGAGAGAAGCATCGGTCGTCAGGACCTGAGAATGCGGAGGGGGCTGAAAAGTCACTCCTAGTACTAGGTTTGGCAGATGAAGCCACCATTGTAGAGAAGAGACCAGCTGGTCGGAGATCTTTACGGAGTCCGCTAGGCTCCCAGTGGCCTGATGCCATTGTGTGCGAAGGCACCATTGAGCAGGTCGCATGTTCAGGCGGGCATTGGGGGTCACATGGACCGTGGAAGCCATATGGCCGAGCAGTCTCAGAAATTGCCTGGCCGAGACCAGGGAATTGCTGTGAAAGTGGCTGGCGAGATCCATGAGCCGCTTGGCCCTGTCCAGAGGGAGGAAGGCCCGCGCCTTAAGAGTATCCAACCTGGCGCCGATGAATTCAAGATTTTGAGAGGGGAGCAAAGTGGACTTTGCGAAGTTTATGACAAATCCCAAGTGCTGGAGTAGAGTCACAGTGCAATGAGTGGCCTCTTGGGAAGACTGGGCTCTGATGAACCAGTCGTCCAGGTATGGAAACACAAAAAGGCCTTGAAGTCTTAGATAGGCCGCCATCACTGCCAGGCATTTGGTGAACACCCTGGGGGCGGAGGATAAGCCAAAGGGCAGTACTCTGTACTGGTAATGATTTCCTCCCACAACAAACCTGAGATATTGTCTGTGGTCTGGATGAATAAGGTTATGAGTATACGCATCCTTTAGATCCAAGGAGCATAGCCAGTCTCCCTGCTGGAGGTAGGGCAGCAGGATTCCAAGGGTAAGCATCTTGAACTTTTCCTTTGCAAGGAACTTGTTGAGGTTGCGCAAGTCCAGGATGGGTCTGAGGCCTCCTGTTCTTTTTGGTATCAGAAAGTACCTGGAGTAAAACCCTTGACCCTTCAGGTGGTGGGGCACCGGTTCCACTGCCTGTTCCTGAAGGAGACTTGCTAACTCCTGAAGGAGTAAGTCCTTGTGCAGAGGGAGTCTCGGAGGCTCCCCTGGAAAGTAGGAGGGAGGTACCTGGTGAAAGTGAAGAAGATAGCCCTTCTGAACTATGTGAAGTACCCAGGTATCTGTAGTGATGTTGGACCACCTGTGGGCAAAGTGGACCAGCCGGCCTCCTGTGCTGAGAGAAACCAGCTGAGGGGGAGAGGCTATGCTGATGAAGTCAAAAACCCCCACCCTGCTGAGCAGGGGCCGGTGGTGCAGGCTTGGGGGCTTGCTGCCTACGGGACCCATTACCCCGTCCCTTGGCCTGCTTACCCTGTGGGGGAGCTGCTGAGGCCTGATACTGAGGGTAGTATTTATAGGCAGCCGCCTTCCTCGGGTAAAAGGGCTTTTTCCCCGAGCCCTTCTTCTTTTGAGAAGGGGCAGAGGTCTTCCTTGAGAGACGAGTCCTGGTGAGAGTCTCGGTCTCGATCTGTGCAGCCTTCTCATCCATGGGCTTGCCAAAGAGGTTTTCACCTCTGCAGGGGACATCGACCAACTTGTCCTGCACCCATGGCTCGAGGTCGGATGTCTGAAGCCAAGCCTGGCGGCGGCCACCGATGCCGGCTGCGGCTACTCGAGCCGATGCCTCAAAACCATCGTAGGCTGCTCGAGAGATAAACTTTGAGCACTCCCGAATACCAGTTGACAAGGTTTGGAACCTCTGCAAAGGTTCGTTGGAGAGACCAGCAGAGAACCCGGCTATTTCTTTAGCCAGGTCTCGGAGATACATGCCCATGTAGAGCTGGTAGGTCTGGACTCGACAAGCACGCATAGAGCCCTGGAAACACTTCCTACCAAGGGCATCCAGGCTTCGGGCCTCCCTACCGGGGGGCACCGAGGAGTGCATTTTTTGACTCTTAAGTCTATGCATGGCCGATTCCACCACCATGGAATCTTTTATCTTTATCTTTATCTTTTATCTTTATTAAAACATTTGATAAACCGCCCAGGCCGAAGCATCAGGGTGGTGTACAATCATAGAAAGGTGACAGCTGCTGAGAAGGGAAGAGAAGAAAAGAACGCCAAATAATAATAGGACAGTAAAAGAAATAGCAGAAAGTAAAGAGGGGCAACAGAAAGCAGCAGAGCAACAGAATTTAAAATAATAATAATAATAATAAAAACTTAAAAACAATAAAAAATTAAAGGAGTGGGGAGAGGAGAGGGAGACTCGAACCAGATATAGGTGGAGCGAGAGGCGAGACTAGGGGAACATGACACCAGCGGAGAGGGGAAAATAGAGAAATAAGAGGGAGGGAGGGAATAAAGGGCTAAGTGGGAAGGACATCATCAGTGGGGGGAGGGAGATTGAATGCTTGACAGAAAAGATGAGTCTTGAGAATGGCTTTAAAACGAGTATAGGAGGGTTCTAAACGGAGAGGTAAGGGAAGAGAATTCCAGAGGGCAGGGCATAGAAAGAAGAAGGCAGAGTGTCGGGTGGATTCGAGACGGGCCTGAGTGGGTGAGGGAAGAAAAAGACGATTACCATGGGCAGACCGGAGAAGGCGGGGAGAGGGCTGAAGATGGATAATATTGGCTAAATATTGGGGGGAGTCAGAGAAAAGGGCCTTGTGTGCAAGGATAAGTAGTTTAAACACAAACCGAAACTTGATAGGGAGCCAGTGTAGAGAAGAGAGACAGGGGGAGACATGAGAGCGGAGAGGGGATAGAGTAATAAGACGGGCGGCAGCATTTTGAATGATTTGAAGGCGGTGAAGTTGGTGAGAGGGAAGACCAGCATAAACAACGTTGCAGTAATCGAGTCGCGAAATAACTAGAGATATGACCAAAGTGATAATAGAAGAGTGTGAAAAGTAAGAACGAACAGCTTTGATGCGACGTAGGTGAAAAAAGGAGGAGCGGACAACAGAGGAGATGTGGTCATGAAAAGAAAGAGATGGGTCTAGAATAACACCCAAATAGCGGAGAGTGGAGGTGGAAGGGATAGAATGGGAACCCATGACAGGAAACACTGAAGGAGAAGGACGACCAAAAGTAACCCAAAGAGCCGCAGATTTAGTGGGATTAACATGCATGAAGTTTGACTCAAACCAGGATGTGATAGAGGAGAGACAGAGGTTAAGTGGAGTGAGATCAGGGGCAGAGGGAGAGGTATGGTGAACCAGAAGGATATCATCAGCATAGATGTAGAAAGAAAGAGTGGATTGCTGGATTAGCAGAGCTAGGGGGGCCAGAAAAATGTTAAAGAGGAGAGGGGCAAGAATAGAGCCCTGAGGGACACCACAAGTGACAGAGGCAGGAGGAGAGACTGAAGAACCAGCGTGAACTGAAAAAGTACGACAAGATAAAAAAGAGTGAAACCATTGAAGAACAGTGCCATGAATACCAACATCAGATAAACGAGAAAGAAGGGTGCGGTGATCGACTACATCAAAAGCAGAAGACAGATCCAGAGAAACCACTAGGGAAATATCACCACGATCGTGAGAACGGTGAAGTTCAGAGAGCAAAGCCGTGAGAACAATGGTGCGGTAGTTGTGCCTTTTGGAAGCCGGGGCTCTTGCGGACTCGATAAATGGAATCGACCCGCTTGCTTAACACCGGAGACGACGCCGGGCTCTCCCACATGCGGAAGAGATGTCGTTCCAGCATCGGAGGAACCGGTACAATAAAAGCCTCCTTCGGGGGAGAGTCATATTGGAGGGCATCGAGCTCTTCGACTCGAGGCTCCTCCTCGGGATCCGCGGGGAAGGCCAAGGCCTTGGCCATTTCCCGCACGAAGTCCGAGAACCGGGTATCCTCCGGGGGGGGACCGTCTCCGAGGTTCGGACTCGGGGGAGTCCAATGGGACACACCGAGTCCGAAAGGAACCAGGTGACTCTTCGTCCTCGGATTCCCAGGCCGACTCCTCGGAGGAGGAGTCGAGCGGCTCCGGTCGGGCGGGCATCGATGCCATCCGCCCCGACGCCGAGGGAGTCGGCGTCGACGACCTCGGTCCCGAACGGGAGGCTGAAGGAGACCGCGACCGAGGATCGACTCGAGCCCTCATGGACTCGAGGATCGGCTCGGTCTCCGGGGTCGACTTGGAGGTCGACGTCCCGGCGGTCAGGGCAGAAGCACTGGCAAGGCCAGCGATCAATGCCCGCTGCTGGTCCATGAAGGCAGTCAGACTGCTCTCCAAGGCCATCAACCTGAGTCCGAGCTCAGGAGACCCAGCAGCCCCCGACTCGGGCCCCGACGGCGTCGGGCCCGACTTCGGCTCCTTCGGATGCGAGTCCACGAGGACAACAGTACTCACGTGAACGGGCAAGTCCATCTCAAGACGAGGATGTTTGGAAGGCCTCTCCACCTCCGAGGACCCGGGACGGGAATCGGGGCTATGCGACCTGGCCCTCGAGGAACCAGGAGCGTCCACCGATCCCGCCCTCGCGGGTTTCTTCTTCCGATGATGTTCCCGGGTAGGAGACCCCCTTTCAGAGGAACTTTGACGATGCTCAGGACCAGAGTCCCGAGACGCCGAAGCCTCTGACGAGGTCCGAGCCCGGCCGGAGTCAGAGAAGATACGTTCCCGCTGATGCTGCCGACTCCTCAACGCTTTTGAGGACATTTTGCCACACGGACCACAGATCATCGGGTCATGATCGGGTCCGAGGCAGCGGAGGCAGAAATCGTGTGTGTCGGTAAGAGACATGAGTTTCTTACAGAGGTTACACTTTTTAAACCCGCTGGCAGCCATCGGGGGAAAAAGGGCCCCTGCGAGGTCAAAAGACCGGGCTGCCAGTGAAAAAGTAAAAAGGCGCGAAATCTGTCACGAAGGACAAAAAAACGAAAAATAAAGAACGGACTCGCAAACGGCGTCGCGGGTCCGGGCGGGAAAAGAACCGGCCTCGAAACCGAGAAAAAAGAGAAATAAAATCAACTTTTCTGCGGGGATTCACAAACAACGTCTGTAGGGCTCCGCGGAAAAAAGAAGACTGAGCAAGATGGCACCCTTGGGCGGGAAGAGGACCGCGCATGCGCGCTGCAATTCCCAAAGGCTTTCTTTGAAAGCTGGGGAAAATTGCTCCGCGAGGGCTCCGTCGGCGCCGACGACACCCATATGTGAGGACTGACTTCCTGCTTGGTCCTGGAGAACTTTTCTTAGCTCTTTCTGAAAGGGAGGCCAATCTCTGCCTAAAACAATATCGCGAGGAAGTCGCGGTATAACTGCCATGCGTACTTCCCCTCAATCCCTAAGCCTGTTATAGACACTTTATGCACCGGATAGTACGATGCTGACCCGTGAACACATTTCACTTGTACTCTTGCCTCTGGGCAGATTGGTCATGGCCAGAGATGATCTTCCACAACTTCTGGGAGACCATACTCTGGTCTGCCCCAGAGTCTAGCAAGGCCAGAGCTTCTACCCCTTCCACACAGACCTTAAGCAGAAATCCCTCCTTCTTTCCTGACACTAAGGCAGTGCGTATGGTGCAATCTCTACGTAAGTGTCCTGGCTGACCACAATTATAACATTTTCTCCTGGACCATTTGTCCACATTCTGGTCAAACATATTCCTCTTAGAGGTCTTTTCTATGCCCCCTAGTTTATCAATGCCCGCCCCCTTTAACACATTTTTCTTAGAGGTCTCGGCTAACTCTGCCTCAAAGTATCTTTCTGAGAGCTCAGCTGCCTCCTCGGTGGAACTGCATTTCTGGAGCAGTAGAAACGCTTTTACCTCAGGCGGTACAGCCTCAAGGAATTGCTCCATAATTATGGTATCTACTACAGATTCTACTGTCCTCCTTTCAGGAGTGAGCCATTTCAGCGCTAGACCCTTTAACCGCTGAAATAATGCTTTCGGTGTTTCCATAGGCCTAAGCCTAGCTTCTCTGAACAAACGCCTGTAGTGCATGGGCGTTAAACCCAGCCTGTTTCTTATAGCATTCTTTACATTCAGGTAATTGGACGCCTGATCAGCGGGCATGGTTTTGTACGCTGCTAGTGCCTCACCCAACAGAGACATAGCTAGACGGACAGCCCACTGGTCAGTTGGCCATTTAGCTGATTCGGCTATTTTTTCAAACGCCTCAGCAAAATCATCAAAATTATCATTGTCTTTAAATTGTCACAGTGCTAAAGCACCACAGTTAGCAAGTCCTAGCCCCACTTGTACAGAAGGAATAGACTCCTCTTTGTCTATAGTCTGCTTCAGCAGAGCTCCCAGTAGCTCCAACAGTGGCTGCTGCTGTGCATTCATGGCGGCTATAGTTTTTTCTTGTATCACTCGGGCCAGCTCACTTTGCGCCTTCCACTGAGCCTCCATCCAGCTTTTTACATCCTGGGGATCCATCTCAGGTTTTCTATATCTGCAGAAACAGAAGAACAAACAGAGGCCCACCAAGTGCGGTACCAAAAACTCTATGCCTCCCACCTACAGCACAGAAATGGATACTTTCTCACCAATCCTATTACACCCGTGCCCCCTTACTCGTACCTGAGCACGGTGCAGGATCTTGCCTTGAGAAAGATATCCTGGGTAGCTCCAAATCAGGTCTGCAACCGAAGTCCGGTCCAGTTTTTCTCCTTTTCTCAGGATAGCCGAACTTCTCCTGATTTTCCAGGTAATCCTTTTTCTTGCTACTGTCTTTGTACTGTGTTTTTAAAAATCCAAAAGACTACGCCATTTCCTGTCACCAATTGGTCCACCTGTAGCCTTAGCATACAGGGTAGGCTGCTTGGAGACCTTTTATTGAAAGGTTTAGGAGTGTAGTTGTGGGCCTTTCAATAAGTGATAGTCATGGGTCGAGTGGTTAAGGTCAAAACAGGCTTTTAATTCCCCTCCCGGGGTCGGATTCAAACACAGGATAACAAAAGAACATAAGCCAGGCACTCTGGCATAAAGTAAGAAAAAGTAAAGTCTTGTGCTTCTTAACAGGCAGTTAGAAAACTTCCACAAACTGTTTGTCTTCAGCACAGAGAAATCACATCATTTAATACAGCTAATGTACAGTCCATCTGATTGTCAGATAATTCAGTTTCTGGAGGATCAATTATCATAGACTCACTCTGACAATCATCTGAATAAACCTTTGGCTGTGATTGTAATGTGGGCAGATTATTCTCCTCTGCTAGTTCCTGAGACTTGCTTAATATCTCCTCTAACAGGTAAGGATCAGTCTCACCATATCTCTGTCCATAGTTCACAGGAGAATTATATCCTTTATAGCTTCTACGAGAGAAAGTCTTATGAGCACCTTTACAAGGGTTAATTAGCCTACCTTCTGGCTTTGAGGCAAAGGGAGGTCTGTGCACTGCTCCTTTAGGACGGGGTTTAAACCTCAGAGGCTTCTCTCTGCATATTGGCTGTTCACCCTCCTCTTCAGACATACAAATGTCTTGCACTGTAGGTCCTTCACTCCTTTGTACTTGTAAATGCTTCCCAGTTATCCTCACTGGTATTTTCTCTCTTATGCTACTTTCACCATAAGGTAAATGCTTGGAGGCTTGGTTAAAAGGTTTCTGTGCCTTTCTCCTCCAATTATCACTGTCAGCTGCTTTCTGCCTTCCTCTCTCCCAATCAGTATCAAAATCTACTGAATCACTCACGTAAGGTTCTCTTTCACACCAGGGCAGACGTTGCCTCCAAGATCCAGACCTCAGCTTACACACACCTTTCAGCTGGTTCTGATCTACAGCGTCTTTCCTGCTTCTTACGTTGCTCCTTAGAACTCTGTCACTCTTGGTTCTTTCTCTCTTTGCATCTGCTGCAGCTGCTTCCTTCTCCTCCCCTTCCTTCCTCTCAAACTCTAGTGAATGTCTCTTATATGTTTGCTGGGGATCTAATCTGGCCCTTCCCCCTCCCAGGTGAAAGCTATTAGACCTAGGAGCTCGGGATTGTTTGTCAGCTGGGCGGGGTTCCTGCCCTCGTGGCTTGGAATGTTTGTGTTGCCCTTGGCAACTGGGAGTTCTGATCTCTTCCTTCCTGCTAGAAACAGGCCTATTGCATTTAGGTTCCTCTGTTTTTCCATCACAGGATATCTCTTCCCCATTACTATACTATATATATAAATATTCCAAGTGATCAAAGTTAAACATGAGAAGGCACATTTCAGAAAGGCTGTGTAATGTAATTTGGATGTCCAAGTCAAAACAACTGAAATTCCATGGAAGGAGCAGTAATGTAAATAGTTGAATTCTATTGTTCTATGTAAAATGTATACAAACTGTGTACAAGACTGTTAACCTGTTATATGTAAACCGCCCTTGATCTCTGGAAGGGGCGGTATAAAAGAAATAGTTAAATAAATAAAATAATGAAGGTGAGCATGTGTGAGTGTTTTCTAAAATCAGCCCGTCTCCACCCTAAAAGATGTTTCCGTCAGATAGAAAAGACACGATGATGGTACTTCTGGTAAGACCAGCATGGAGTGCAGACGTGTGTAAGAGCACTCCGCTGGTCCACTCTCAGCAATGAAAGCGGTGACCAGCAAATTGATTTTTCCTACCACATCATTAGTTTATCAGCAAGATGCTGAAATCGGTTAAGCTAAAAACAGCAAAAAATATAAGAGACTTGTATGCAGCAAAGGCGAAGATGACGGGAACAGTTAAAGCGCCTGCTCAGGGCCCAGCATCAGCTGCGTTCTCAACTGTGAGTGGGGGAGAGGACAGTGTGGACCCCTGCAAAGCCGACTTGTTAACAATACTCCAGGAGATTATAGACTCTAAGAAGGAAATAGTAGATAAAGTGTTGGGGAAAACAGAAGAAAAGTTTACCACAGTGGGTCTTCAGCCCAAGCAAAAAGATCTTGCATTAGCAGTACTGAGGACACTCTGATTCAGCTGCAGAGTGCAGTGTCCAGGCTTCAACAACAGGTGGGATGGCTGCAAACTAAGACAGAGGATCAGGAGAACCGAGAATGCAGATCTAATGTGCATAGATTCGGAGTCCTTGAGGTAGGAGAAGGACAGGATACTATTACCTTTGTATGGGGCCTTTTCGAGACTTGCTTTCTCGGGTGTCCATCTTCTACGGGCACACCCAGAGACCAATGCAAGGCCATGGGCTTTTATAGTTAAACTCCATTTTTAAGATTGTGAGCACATAATTAAATAGGCTCGGAAGACCAGCCACGTGCTGTATAGGAGCTGGAAAGTAGCAGTCTTCCCTGATCTGGTGGATGAGATGATGCATATGTGAAAAGAGCTTTTAATGATCAAAGACTCTTGGGTGCAGCAGGGGTTCTGGGTGGCTATCTGGTACCTGGCAAGACTCACAATAGTGGAAAATGGGGTATGGAGATTTTTTACAAGTCCAGAAGCGCTGGAGAAACATTTAAAGATCACTCGGGAGCAGGTGGGGACATCTCGCACAAAGGGGCCTAGCAGCCCGTGGCTGGACAGTCAAGGAATAGCAGGGGCTCCACTGGAGGCGACTACAGTGGTGAACATTCATCAGGGGGAGCAGGCCGTGGTGGAGAGCTCAGGAAGAGAGATAGCGCTGCAGATACCCACAACAGCAGCTGCAGCACTGGAAAGACTGGATGGTGTGGAGGAGTGGGAAAGCACCAATGGTTGAAGTGGCAACATGAATTTGCTGTCTACATCAGGCAATATTTGCCAGAGTGAACCACGAGTGTGCTGAGGACATTTAGCTGATGGGGAAGGGGGAAGAAAGGGGGAAGATGTTATGTGTGGGATGGGACAGTGCTGGTGAAATGGGGGTGGGGGGCACCCTAGGGCCATCTTGGGAACAAGCAAGGGAATGTGGTCTGAGGGAGGGCTAGGGTAGGGTAAATGGCAGGTGGAAGGTGGGCCGGGCGGGAAATGGACTACAAGGTGTGACAAAAAAGAAACGAGACTGACCCATAAATGTTTTATTACAAAATCTATAGAGAAATTACGCATTGTCCCCTTCAAAGTAATCCCCCCCAGAGTTAATGCACTTCTGCATTTGCTTCTGCCATGTACGGAAGCACTCAATAAAGTCCTCCTCCTTGAGGTCCCTCAACTCCCTTGTCACAGTGGCCTTGGTCTCTTCTACAGAGGTGAAATGAGTTCCTTTGAGCACAGTCTTCAGCCTGGGAAAGAGCCAGAAGTCGCACGGTGCAAGATCTGGGGAATAAGGAGGGTGTTTGAGAGCTGTGTTCTGTTTGTTGGCCAAGAACTGCCTCACACTAAGCACGGTGTGTGCGGGTGAGTTGTCGTGGTGGAGCAGCCATGACTTGTCTCTCCACAGAGCCCGCCTGCTGCGCCGAACCCGGTCATGGAGGCGATTGAGGACCTGCTGGTTGACTGTCTGATCCTCAGGCACAAACTCATGATAGACCACTCCCTTCTAGTCGAAGAATGCGATCAGCATGACCTTGATCATTGATTTGGACATGCGTGCCTTCGTGGGTCTGGGTGACAGTCGAGTCTTCCACTGCAGATTCTTCCTCTTGCTTTCAGGGTCATACTGGAAGACCCAAATCTCGTCTCCTGTGATGACTCGGCCAACGAACTCTGGATCTTCTCCAATCTTCTCTAGCAAGTCTCGACAAACATTGCCCCAGTGCTCCTTCTGGTCGTCCGATAAAAGCCTGGGCACCATCTTGGCGCACACCTTCCACATCCCCAGCTCCTGCACCAAGATGGTCCGCACTGACTCTCTGTTCAGGCCGAGCTCCTCAGCTATCATCCACACCGTCAATCTGCGATCACTCCGCACAAGCTGCGATCACTCTGTCAACGTTCTCAGCCGTCTTTGTCGTGGAAGGCCGTCCTGACTTGGGGTCATCCTCCATCTCCTCGCGGCCAGTCTTGAAGCGTTTGTGCCACTTGAAGACTCGCGGCTTTGGTATTGCATCTTCTTCATAAGCCTTTTGGAGAAGTTGGAGACACTCAGTTGGGCCCTTCTTCAACTTAACCAGAAATTTCAAGTTGATTCTTTGCTCCATATTTCTGCCACCTCCACCCGAGTGATAGGGGAGGTGGTCCTCCACCCGATTACCATCTCTGACCATGGTCTGGTGACTGGCAGGTGGACCTCTAAGAGAGGGGTGGTGGAAGCTAGGGCCCTAGTATGGAGTGCGAATGTGTCGCTAATGCAGAAGGTGGCTGTGTTGGGTACGCTGAAGAAAGCATGGAAAGACTACCTGCAGCAGAATGACACAAGAGAGATTACTAAGGGCTCGCTATGTGATGCGGGGACGGCCAACATGCAGGGGATCCTGATTCAACTGGGGGGCACAGCATAAGCGGGAGAGGGACAAAGAGGCTGGTGGAATTGATTGGAGAGCTGCAGAAAGAACCGGAGGGGAAGAGAGTCTTCTGGTGGTTGTGCAGTGCATGGGCACAGCTAAATGTGTTAGACACGGAACACATAGAATATCTGCTGAGGGCCACTTTATGGAGAGCAGGAATAGAGCTGTGAAGTTGCTGGTGTGGCTATTAAAGAGGTGGAGGAAGGGACTGGCTGGTAGCGGAGATAGCTCAACCAGGGGGGAGTAGGGTGTAAATGATTACCATGATCTGTGAGGAGATCCAGCATTTTTATGAACTCCTATACAGTACAGAGGGGGCTAGTCAGCTCAAACAGCTTGCCTGATATTTGGAGGAGACCGGCCTTCTGCGGCTAGAGGAGGCAAAAACGGCTGCACTGGGATGCTCGGTCTTGCGGGAGGAGGTCGCAAGGGCGATCCGGGCGCTAACCCAGGGCAAAGCAGCAGGGGAAGATGGGTTCCCAGCAGAATATTATCATGCTCTGCAGGAGGATCTCGCACTGGTGTTAGCTAGAATTTTTTCAGGAATGCTTGCTTCAGGGGAAGCCCCTTCCTTGAATGTTTGCGCAAGCCAATCTCATCATTTTGCATAAGGAGGGGAGGCCACAAGACCAAAGTGGAAGTTACAGGCCCATTGCACTGAACAACATTGATGACAAATTGTTCACTAAGTTGCTTGCTCTGCAGCTGATCTACCCTGATCAGACTGGTTTCATTGGGGAAAGAGTCATCTCCAATAATGTGCATCGCATGATAAACTTACTCCATATTCTTAAGAACAGCAAAGAAAAGACACTGTGTGTGACGCTGGATGCCGAAAAGGCATTTGACAGGGTGGAATGGGGATTACTGTTTGCCATACTAGATCATCTCAATTTGGGGGAGGGGTTAGTGCAAGGGCTCTGGGCGTTATACACAGGTCCATTAGCTAGAATACTGGTTAACCCGCAGCGGTCCAAGGAGTTTAGTTTGCAGAGAGGGACTTGACAGGGGTGCCCCCTCTCCCCACTGTTATTCGCAATTGTGACAGAGGCTTTTGTGGTGCGGGTTCGGCAGAATGCTAATAGTCACCCGATTACATCAGTAGGGGAAGTTCATAAAATATTGCTGTATTATGACAATACCCTAATCTTTATGGCACAACCTAGAGAATCCATCCCGGCACTAATGTGGGAGATCGCTGACTTCTCGCATTTTTTGGGCTTCCATGTTAACTTAACAAAGACTGAAGCACTTGTGTTGGGGGAGCTTCAGCCCTCCGACATTCCAGATTTTCCTTTTCACTGGGCAGAGAAGAACATTAAGTATTTGGGGATTTGGATATCTCGAGATCCCAAAGATTTATTCCAGTTGAACTACTCTCTGTTAATGGCACGACTGGGAGGGGACTTGGAGAATTGGGTGGCCTTGCATCTGAGCTGGATGGGGAGATCAGCTGCCCTGAAAATGAATGTTATCCCCAAATTCAATTTTCTGTTCTCCCAGCTCCCAATCAGAATTCCCCCCTCCCTCCTGGCGAAATGGGAAAATCGTCTGGTGGGCTTCGTGTGGGGAGATGAAAGGCTCATATTGCGGTGCGACAGCTGTACCGGTCCCGGGAGCAGGGAAGATCAGATTTCCCTCGTTGTGGTGATATTACAAAGTGGCAGTCTTGCGGGTGTTGAGAGGACACTACCTTTGGAAAGAGGAAGCCCCTGCTGTAGCTCCATATGCAGCGGTGCCTGCTCTGTCAACAGTGTCCGTGGTGGATGCCATGGGGGGATGGGGTGGCCCTGGATGATTCCCCACTGCCATGCACCGCTGCTGATGCTGCACTGCAGCAACCATACGATGTCCCAGGCCTGGATGATCTGAAGCTCCATATCCCCTTCCCATCACCTCCACCACAGAGCACTATTGATGAAAGCAATGTCCAGGAGGGGCGCATTCATAGGGGTGAACAGCGTCACCTGCGTTGATGTGCTAAGCGTCTGCTTGCACACTGCACTACCCAGCAGGCATGATCTGAGTAACAGCTGGAGCTGCTGCGACAGTTCATGGCGTTTCAGGAAAGGCATGTCATGGCCACAGAGCAGCTGACCATAGCTATCAGCACCCTCCAGGCAACCATGGTGGAGATCCTGATGGAGCTGCAGTGTGTTCCTGGCCGGTCCATCCCTGCAACGCCTCGTGCACGCTCCAGTGTGCCTCTCATGGGGTTTGGACAGGGGCATGGTGGAGCAGCTCCCACAGCTGCACCATTCTCAGCAGCATGTGAACCTGCATCTCTACAGCCAGGCACCAGTGGTGTCAAAACGCGGGCCTCAACATGTACCCGCACCATTATTGGTCCGCCCGCCATACAGACATCCCCTCTCCTTGAGCCAGTTCAAGGGGCACAGGTCCCCAGATGGTGTTTCCCCCATTTTATGAGGGTGTCATGGAGTCAGGCAGCATGAGCTGTGACACCTCAAGGACCAAGGAAATGCCACCATGCATACTTGTGACTGTGGTGACTGAGGCAAAGGTGCCTGTGCCCTCAGGGAAGGGGAGGGACAAGGGCTGGACAAGGGGAAGGGACGCAGGGATGTCGTTTAGCAGCAGGATTGGGGTGCGGAATGCTTGGTGTGTGGGCCTGGGTCCCAAGGGGGTGCACAGGCAGCATGGGTTTATGCAGGAGTGTGTGGGGTGGGTGTCAGTCACGTTCCATGACTGTCTCTGTGACATTGTGCCATGTGAGTGGGCATGAGTGGTTGGAGGGGGGATCCATGGGGTGGCACTGCCTCATAGGTCTGGCATTGGGTATGTGCAGGGGACACACCACTCTGCATGACATGGACACCCATGTTCATGTGTTGCTGTGTGAATCACACATGTATATGTCCGCAACGTCCACATACTGTCCTGCCAGGATTCTGGTGTGTGTGGCATCAGTCTGCTGGCCAGTGCCTCTCTGTGTCACCTCAGGCAGACACTGTGGGGGGAATTTGCTAGCATCAACGCATACATGGGGCACCTGTCCATGCTGTGCCCACTGTTACATTTGTCACTCTCTCCTCCCATCTCTGTCTGCTTAGAGACATATATGGTGACTGTGTTGCACACATTTGCCTGCTTAAGGACAGGTTACCTCAGGCCGGGGGTTCAATTCCCGCATGGGGACAAGCAACCTCAGGCCGGAGGGTAAGAAGCAGAGATCATGCCTTAAATGCAGGTACAGACATTTAGCAAGTGTAAATGAACATGCGTAAAGTATATAAATTCACACGTAGAAGATATTTCATCATCAATGACAAAGTATGTACGCATATTTACACTGCTTAGGATTTTACGAGGCCTTTTATGCATGCATATGGCCACATACATGTGTTCAAGACATCATAAAATTACCCCCCCCCCTGGTTAAGAGTAGTTACTCACCTGTAACAGGTGTTCTCCAGGAGCAGCAGGAATCAGTCCTCACTTATGGATGTCATCGACGCCGATGAAGCCCCAGCGGAGCATTTCCCCGCCTAAAGGTGCCATCTTACCTCAGTCAAATGACATAGCTAAGAACAGCACACACAAATTGAAAAATGAACTATGTACAACTGCAACTCCAAGGGGAGGAGGGAGGGTAGTGAGGACTGATTCCTGCTGCTCCTGGAGAACACCTGTTACAGGTGAGTAACTACTCTTTCTCCAGGACCAAGCAGGAAGTCAGTCCTCACTTATGGGTGACTCCCCAGCTCTGGGCTACCAGGAAACCAGGCTTCACGGAAAAAAAGAGACTGAGGTAAGATGGCACCTTTAGGCGGGAAGGGATCCGCACATGCGTTCCAGCATTCCCAAAGGCTTTCATGGAAAGCTGGGGAAATGCTCCACTGGGGCTTCATTGGCATCAATGACACCCATAAGTGAGGACTGACTTCCTGCTTGATCCTGGAGAACAAGGACATTCATTTTTTGGGGTGGAGATGGAGTGATTTCAGAAGGCATTATGTGCCTCTCTTCACTGCTGCCATTCTCCCCGATTTTGGAAGTTCTGCTCTGGATGTGTCAGATCCTTACTAGACATCCCTTCTAAAATGCCACTTTAACTGCATACAGTAGCATGCTTTAGTAAAAGGGCCCATTTATGTAGGCTCCCGGTGTCATTCTCATGGTTATCACTCACTCCAAAAGAATCCAATGTTCATTCTAACTTGTATGCCTGCGGGCGTGGACTCTTCACCAACAGAGCTCCCCGCTAATGCATTTACCCTCCCCTAGAGTTCTATCTTACTCCCCTTTAGCCCTCCCTCCTTCCCAATACTCCACCTACCCCCTTACCCCCAGCCCTCCCCATCCACCTACCCACCTTTCCGCCCCACAGGGAGCACTTCACACACCCATTCCGTACTCATTCACACTTGTAGTTAGCCCTCATGCACAATGATTAAGCACCCTACTTCTTGCCAGTGGGGTAAGGGACTGGAGATGAGGGCCCTCATGAATATCTCATGTCCCTGCCTCCACTAGGGCTATGTGTATGTGTGTTACGTGAGGTTGGCTATCTCTTCTGAGAAGAAGTTCCTCCTCATTGGGAGCAAAGATCGCCCACAAGGATTCCTTAGGCAGGCTACGAATATAACTTCTGACCTGCATGTATAGGAAAACATTCCGTTCACCTAACCCATACTTCTCCTTAAGAGCTGAGAAAGGTAAGAGATCACCTAACTCTGAGACCACATGTTCCAAATGAACAATTCCTGTATGCTCCCAGTGTGCAAACCCCACACCATCCAACCCTGGTAGGAATCAATTATTGCCACATAATGGAAGGTTTGGGGAGCAAGTGGCATTCCAGTCCAACATTCCACAGAGATATCGCCAAGCACGTCAAACCAGGACAATCAAGATATCCTGGGACATTGGTTTTACCTCATTGAGGGATCCGGTGTGTAGCGCATAGCGTAGGTGCATTGGCGCCACCAGCTCCTGCTCCCAGGACAAAGGCATGTAGTCCGACAAGTTCCAGAGCCAATCTCGCACATGTCTTAGCAGACAGACCATATTATTATTTACCCATATCTGGGAAGCCCATTCCTCCTTGCTCCCAAGGGCACTACAAGACCAACAACCGAACCCATGAGTGATTGCCCTTCCATAAGAGTGCTAACATGCTTCTCAAGAAGACCTATATCTCGCTGCTTCAGCAACAAAGGCAATGTCTGCAGCAGATATAGCCACTTAGGAAAGAGAACCATCTTGAAGAGTACTATCCTCCTCCCAGTGACAGAGGGAGATCTCGCCACTGCTGCACCTGCCATCCCAGGTCCAGCAAGAGGCCTGTTACATTTACCCAATAGAGATCCGAGAGGTTAGCCAGGAGTTGGATTCCCACCCTGCCACCCACTGAAGCAGGAAACTACCTTGCCACTGACTGGGAGCAGTCTGGTCCAAGGGGAGAGCCTCGGATTTGTCGAGGTTTAGGTTGAGCCCAGATAATTTGTCATAGTCCTCAAAGTGTCATAGTATGGGATCCACTAAATGAACTAAGGTGTCATCCACAAAAGCAGCAATCTGGAACTCTTCCATTCCAACCCGAATGCCACAGAGATTGAAGCCCTTTTTAGGGGTATAGGGACAGTGCCAGCTTGGAGGGAGGCTTGTACTATGTGAAGGATGTAAGGGCTGATGGATTCTTTTGTGGTCTTTATCCAGGAGACTGGACATGGATCTAGGGCAGAGGTAGAGGCATTGAGATCTTTAATGGCCGTGCTTATGTTCTCAAGTGAGAGGGGATTGAATTTGTTCCAGGTAATTGTAGAAGTGGTGATGTTGTAATGAGATAATGGATGGGAGTTAGTCGGTGGGAGGGGTGAGTGGAATTTGAGCTGAGATAGTCTGCTATGATTTGTGGTGATATTTTTGAGACCTGTTCTTGATGAGGAGGTTCACTTATTAGATATTTGGCAATGGAAAAGAGTTCCCTGAGTTTATTTAGGGAATGCTTAATTATATTTTCGTTGTTCTCTTTCTTCAGTCTTAAGGTTTCAGAGCAGTAAAACCGGAGTTTTTCTGTGTAGCTGGTATGTGTGACAGGGTGCCGGGAACACCGCCAGTGACATTCTAGTCATCTGAGTTCTTTTTTTATGTCTCATAGGTTGGCAGAAAACCAGGGAACTCTTTTGCATTGCTTTTGGGGTTGTGGTCTGGGGGTAGCAGTGCAGCGGAGGTCAGGATTTCATTCCATTTGCTAATATGGGAGTCAGGGTTCATTTGTTTGTTGTTAAATAGTTCCAGTGAAGGAATGACTTGTTCAAGAAATGTGTCAGTGTTGAATTGTTTGAATCTGTGTGTTTGCTGTGGTGAGGGAGTTTGTTTTTTTTGAGGGATGGGAAGGAAATGAAAATAGAATGAGTGAGTGGTCAGACCATGATACAGGGTGGATAGATTGCATGATTTATCTATTGGATATTGAATGTTGTGGTTTAAAGATTAGGTCAAGGGTATTGTCTTTATTATGGGTGGATGATTTGAAAATCTGGGAAAAGCATAGGGCATCCATAGGAATGCAGAGGCTTATTTCTGCAAGTTGAGTGGAGATTAAGATCTCCTAAGATTATAAATGGGCGTGTAATGGATTGGGGAGAACATGCTGACTCAAGTATTGTGGAGATGTCGAGTGTGTCAGTCAGTATAGGAGGTATGGCGAGAGGGTGGAATTGGATACTCTGATGGAATCCATTCCAGGGGTGGAGATTGATTTGATTGTTGAGAAGTGTAGGTCAGTTCTTGAGATTACAGCAACTCTGACACCTCTGCTGGTTTTTCTGTTACATATGTTGATTGAGTAGGTGGTGGGACAGAGTTGGTTTATTAGAACGGAATTGGTTTCATGAAACCATGTTTCTGTGATACAGAGAATATCCAGATCATGGTCATATATTAGGTCTGTGATGAGAGGGATCTTATTCCTGGCTGATCGCACATTGATCAGAGCGCATTTAAGGGGGGGGGTGGATGTCATCTGAGGCTGGAGTTGTAGTGAGATTAGGATTGGTGTAGATTTTTTCCCATTGTATTAAAATTAGGCACACTTGTGATCAATTGTCAGTACTCACATGACCTGAATCAACCAATGAATGATGGCTCTAATGTTTAAAATGGCCACATTCACTCCCTGTTCCATTTTCACAATGGTAAAGACAAGAGAGCTGCCTGAGGCCATCAGAAAATCCATTATCACCAAATATCAACCTTCAAAGGGGTACCAGGCCATCTCCAAAGACCTTGGGATTCCTGTGTCTACAGTTCGCAATATTATTAAAAAGTTTTCTGCTCATGGAACTGTCAAGAACCTCCCAGGACGTAGTGTGAAAAGGAAAATTAATCCAAGAAGTCTTTGAAGATTAGTGCGAGCAGTTGGAAAAACACCATGCACAACATCCAAAGAACTTTATCTTTTTTTTTTATTTCATCACTTGATTAACTGCCCAAGCGGTAGCGTCAAAGCAGTTTACAACTGAAAGCTGACTTGGAGCAATCTGGAGTGGTGGTTTCAACCTGCACCATATGCCACCAACTAAACAAAGAAGAACTTCATGGGTAAAGATCAAGGAGGCCCCACTGCTCAAAGACAGACATAAAAGGGCACACCTAATCTTTGCCCAAACCCACCTTGAGAAGCCACAATCCTTCTGTGGACAGATGAAACCAAACTTGAGCTCTTTGGCAATGCAGACCAGCGATACATTTACAAGCGAAGAAATGAAGCTTATGAGGAAATAAACACTTTTCCTACAATTAAATACGGTGGAGGCTCCATAATGTTGTGGGGCTCTTTTGCTGCCTCAGGAACTGGAGGCCTGGACTGTATTAAAGGAATCATGCAGTCAGAGGACTACCAAAGTATTTTGGAGCTTAATGTGCTACCTAGAGTCAGAAAGACAGGTCTGGGTCGAAGGTCTTGGGTCCTCCAGCAGGACAATGACCCAAAACATACATCCAAAAGTACAAAAGAATGGTTAAAAACAAACAAATGGACTGTTTTAAACTGGCCAGCAATGAGTCCTGATCTTAGTCCAATAGAGAACCTTTTGGAAAGAGCTGAAATCTGCCATTGGTAAAAGGAATCCTGGAAACATTCATGAGCTGGAACAAATCGCAGTTGAAGAGCAGGAGAAACTACCAGCAGACAGATATACAAAACTTACAGATGACTACAAGGAACATTTGGAGGCTGTCATTGCTGCCAAGGGTTGGCAACCAAATATTAGAGAAGGGTGCCATTAATCCTGTCTGGGTCATATTTTTTTAAATCAGAAATTACTACGCCTAAGTTGCACAGACTTCTTTTTTTTGTTGTATACCTTTGAACATACTATTAAAATATAATGATGATATACAGTTGGAATATTTCCAATTATTTCTCAAGATATTGTACATAACATTTATTTATTTGGCTAAGTTTATATACGTAGTCAAAGCTGTTTACAGCGAATTAGGGATAATACAAGGAATGTTTACATTAGAACAGATAACTTTGTACAATGAACAAGGGTAGAGCAATTGGGATGGTAAACTATATATAAGGTTAATTATATACTGTCACCCTCACGGTGGCCAGCCCAACGCCTAGGGCGCTGAGACTTGGTCTGCCTGTGGTGTTCCTGCCTCAGAGAGCGTGGGCTTGCTTTAACTCTGCAAGGCCTTCTGGGAATGTAAGTCCCTTTACCCTTTGAGCACAAATGAGTTGCAGTCAAGTGGTTTCAGGCAATGACAAGAATTTATTTTCCCCTTCCCAGCGGATTAAATGCAAGTGAATAACTCAAGACAAAACATGCCATACAATTGGCTTGAGGAAATTATATATGAACTCAGGTAAGTTAGTCTTGTCAGCTTCAGGCTTTAAACGTGCAGTGCTTGATACAAAACAAAACCACAACAGCTTCAATTAGCAAAGAAAATGTTCCCTTTTCTTCTGCTGCTTTTACCGTCTCTCACAGACACTGTTCAGCATAGGGAATTCACATGGTCAGCCAAAGATAATGTACAGTCCATCCGATCATCCACTATTTCATTATGGTCAGAGTCTATCTGCATTTCCTCAGCATCAGGACTAGCAGGGTTTGTCAATAAGCTGCTATCCTGCTCTTTGAAACAAACGGTTTCTCTGATCTCACATGGTTTCTCTCGGTAACACTCTCCTGAGCAGGGTTGTAAACTACCATATATGCTGTAGTTTTTGTCCATGGAGTTTGCTACTTTCTGGTAACTATAGGGAACTGCTTTATAGCTAGGTTCAAACTTGTATGAATTATTAAGCCTACCTTTTGGCTTTGAAAGGGAAGGAACTCTCCACTCTGCAGGGTTAGACTGGTTCTCAAACACAGCTGGTGTTTGCTTGCCTCTCAGCCTATTAACTTTCCCCTCAGACGTACCGGTATTCTCCTGCCAGCCTGTCTCTCTCTTAGGAGTGTGTGAGCTTTGCCAAGCCTGCCTCTCAGGAAGATTCTTCTCTCTCCTGCCTTTACCAGATAACCCCTGTCCTGGGTTGCTTCCTTCTGGCCTCAGGAATATGGCTCCCTTCGTTCTCCCTCCTCCTTGACTCCTATTCAGCGTACTCTTTTGCTGGCTTCCTTTTCCGTCCTCCCTTCGGTTCTGCATCTGCTTCTCCTTGGTCCAAGCTAATGACCAGTTTTTATCATTGTAACTCTCAGGGCTTAGCTGTGCCCTGCCCTGAAACAGGTGAAACTCATTACCTCCTGAGCTAGGGAATACGTCACTGCAGGGGCGTGTCTTTCTAGCTCGTAACTCTCTTTGTTTACTTCTTCTTTGCAAACACTGAACCATGTGCTCATACTGCCTGTCAGTTTCTGAAAGCAAATCCTCATCTTGCCCTACCTTTATAGGCTCAGAAGGGACTTCTTCATGACAATACAGGTATATGAGCTGACTGCATTCTTGTAGCGCTTGCTATGTTCTTACAAGTGTTGTTGTGAGCTGTCTATATATTCATCTGGAATTGGGTTTTGGGAGCAGGATGTGAAAGATGTTTAGTTGTTGGGCTGTTGGGGGGGATATTGAAATGAAGGGTGAAGAGGTGATTCTTGAGGCGTTTGCAGAAGATTAGGAGGTCTGTGGTGTTTCTTATGTTGTCCAGGAGGGAGTTCCAGGTGGTTGGTGCATAAAATTCTAAGGCTCTGGCTGATGTTTGTTGAGTATTCTTTGTTATGGATTGGAGGGTAGTTAGTGTACTCATGATGGAGGTTCTCCAGGATCTGTGTGATTGTTGAGGGGTGATGAGAATGCTGAGGTAGGTGGAAGAGTGATAGAAGAGGACTTTGTGTATCATTAGCAGGATCTTGTATATTCTACTTTGCAGCGGGAGCTAGTGGAGGTGTTTGAGGATGGGGGTGATGTGCTCATATTTGGATGTATGTGTAATGGTTCTTGCAGTGGTGTGTAATGCCATTTGAATGGGTGGAGCGTTGATTTGGGGAGTCCGTGGTATACTGAGTTGCAGTAGTCAGTGTGGGGTGTTGTGAGGGCTTGTAGGACCAAGCGGAAGTCAGAGGGGGGCAAGGAGGGGGCAGAGGTGTTGTAGTGTGCAGATTTTGTGATAGATTGCTCTTGCTGTGTTCGCTATTTGTGATTTCAATGTGAGGTGGCAGTCGAGAGTGATCCCCAGGTATTTAAATGGAAATTATACTTACCTGGTAATTGTTGTTCCTTGAGGAACTCCAGTTCAGTCCTCCACCTCTGGGTTGTGTACCTCCTCCTGCAGCTTGGAGACTGGGCATGTCAAAATCGTGACATCACTGGATGTAGTCTGCTGGTCTTTCCCATCAGCCCCAGTGAACTATTGACAAAGCACACTCAAAGGAGCAACAAATAAGTAGCTAACATATTAAGTATAACTTTAATAACAACTAACTATATGAAAAGTAAATCTCCCTCTTGAAAGAAAGGACGTTTTCTTGTACCTTTTCCTTCTGCCTTATTCAGAACTATAGAAAAGAAAGAGAAGAAATAGACAGAAATAAATAGAATGGATCTAAATGGACAGGATCCCATAAAGAGCCATACATACCTGTAGATTTATACTTCTCCCAACTGAGACCCCACTGCCAATGACACCACCTCGGATGGGAATGAGGACTAATCTGGAGTTCCTCAAGGAACAACAATTACCAGGTAATTGTAATTTCCATTTCCTTATCGTTCCTCCAGTTCAGTCCTCCACCTCTGGGATGTAACAGAGCAGTGCTCATTGGGAGGGACCTTTCCAGCTGGCTCGCAACACTGCCGAACCGAAACAGGCATCATTCGCCGCTAAAACATCAAGACGGTAGTGTTTACTGAAAGTATGAAGCGACGACCAGGTGGCCGCTCTACAGATTTCCCCTGGCGGAACCAAACTGTGTTCCGCCCAGGAGGTTGCTTGCGCTCTGGTAGAGTGCGCTCGTAATCCCATAGGAACTGAACGTCCCTGCACCAGATATGCTGACGCAATCGCCTCTCTAATCCATCTAGAAATAGATGCTTTCGCCACTGCTTCACCTTTGCGGGGACCTCCGAACAACACGAAAAGATGGTCCGATTTGCGAAAAGGTTCTGAAACTTTCAAATACCTAATCTAATGCTACACTAACAGCTCCTTATCTGTTCCTCAAGTGAGCCTAGCACCTAGGCTCACTACGTCCTCCTGCTGCATGGAGACTGGACACACTGGGGCTGATGGGAGAGACCAGCAGACTACATCCAGTGATGTCATGATTTTGACATGCCCGGTCTCCAAGCTGCAGGAGGAGGTACACAACCCAGAGGTGGAGGACTGAACTGGAGGAACCATAAGGAACTTCTGGTTTGATTAGAATTTGAGTGTTGTTGAGAATGATGGAGTCAGAGGGGGTGAAAGAGGTGTTCCTGGTGACGAGTAGGGCTTCCGTTTTTTTTCAGCTTTATGGATAGGTGGTTTTCGGATAACCACTGAGAGACATCAAAGAAGTATTGTTGAAGTTTGTGGTATGATGGGTTATTGAGGTAGAGTGGTGTGTAGAGCATAAGGAGAAATTAGACCTTACCTGCTAATTGTCTTTCCTTGAGTTCTCTCCGGGACAGTCCAGGACATTAGTCAACCTCCTTCAGCAGCTGAGGACTGAAAACTGAAAAAAAAGTTGCTGACAGCCTATCCAGCTCCCCCTGGTGTCAGAGTCAGTCTTACGGTATCAAAGCAGCAGAACTTCAACTAGAAACGTTTAAAACAAAAACAAAGAAACAATTAAAACGATTCTAACTTCCGGTCAACATTCTCCTTCGCACGAGAAGCAGTCTCTCAAAGGCTACTCTTTTTTTCTTCTCTTTCTCCTCTCATTTTATGTTTTTTTTTTTTGTTTTTTTTTTGAAGAATTCACGCCAACTACTCCCTTCGCTGTCCCCAGCTTCGGCTACCAGCGGGGTAAGCTATCGGACCCCTGAACTGCCAGCCGAGGCCGCTCTCTTCACCTTCCCTCGCAGATACAATGGGGTGGGTCCTGGACTGGCCAGGAGAGAACTCAAGGAAAGACAATTAGCAGGTAAGGTCTAATTTCTCCTTCCTATTTGTCTCTCCGGGCCAGTCCAGGACATTATGGCAGTACCAAAGCAGTACCTAAACCCAGGAGGGACCTGCGAGCCCTGCCACAATGGCCGAGGCCCCCACTCTAGCATCCTCCCTTGCCTGAATATCTAACCGATAGTACCATGTAAACGTATGAAGCGAAGACCATGTCGCCGCTCGACAGATATCCACCAGCGGTACTAACGCATACTCTGCCCATGAGGCTGCCTGGCTTCTAGTAGAATGAGCCCTGAGTCCCCCTGGAGCTGGTTTGCCCTTGGACTCATATGCCGCCCGAATCGCATGCTTCACCCAGCGAGCAATAGAAGCCTTGGCGGCCACCTTACCTTTAGCCAGGCCACCAAAAAGGATGAACAACCTGTCCGACCTGCGAAACGGCTCCGTCTCTCTAAGATATCTATGCAGCACGCGGCCTAAATCCAATCTCCTAAGCGACCGATTCAACTGACCACCCTCCTGAGCCTTGAAGGTTGGCAGCGAGACGGACTGATTCATGTGAAAACTGGACACCACCTTAGGCAGAAAGGAAGGCACCGGGCGCAACACCACCTTTTCTGCCGAAAATTGGATGTAGGGCTCCCTGCACGAGAGCGCTTGCAGATCTGAAACTCTTCTTGCCGAACACAACGCCACTAAAAAAGCAGTCTTCCAGGACAACTCCTTGAGATTCACTGAGGATCATGACTCAAATGGAGGCCCCGTCAAAGCCTCTAACACTAAATTCAAATCCCAAGGAGGAATCACTTGCCGAACTGGAGGCCGAATGTTTCTGGTGGCCCTAAGGAATTGCAGCACATCTGCATGAGAGGAGAGCGCGCTCCCCTGCACTCTCCCTCTATAGCAAGCCAACGCCGCCAACTGCACCTTCAGCATGCTGAGGGCTAGCCCCTTTTCTAGCCCTCTTTGAAGAAATGCTAAGACCTCCGGCAGTCTAGCCCCCCAAGGGCGAACCCGCCATTCTTCACACCATGCTTCAAAAATGCGCCACACTCTAATGTACACTAACGAAGTAGATCGCCTCCGGGATATTAACATAGTGGCTATCACTGACTCCGAGTATCCTTTACGCCGCAATCATTCCCTTTCAAGAGCCAAGCCATAAGCAAGAATCGATCCACCTGGGACATTAACACGGGACCTTGGCTCAACAGATTGACTCGAGCGGGCAGCCTCCACGGAGGAACTACTAGAAGCCTCATCAGATCTGCATACCATGGGCGTCTGGGCCAATCGGGAGCAATGAGAATCACCGATCCTCTGAACTTCGCTATCCTCTGAATGACCTGCCCCAATAGCCGCCACGGAGGAAATATGTAAAGCAGCTCCCTCGACGGCCAAGGCTGTACCAGACCGTCGATATCTTCTGACATGTGTTCCCTGCGCCTGCTGTAAAACCGAGCTGCCTTGGCATTGGCTAGAGTAGCCATGAGATCCATGACCGACTGCCCCCAACGTCTCGTGATCTGGTGAAAAACTGCCTCGCTCAGCTCCCACTCTCCGGGATCTAGCACATGCCGAGATAGTCGGCTTGAATGTTGTCCTTTCCTGCCACATGTGCTGCCGAAATAGCTAAGAGATGGCTCTCTGCCCAATGGAACAATAGCTGACTTTCCTCTAGCAGCACAGCACTCCCAGTGCCGCCTTGCCTGTTGATGTAAGACACCATCACTAGATTGTCGGAGAACACCCAAAGTGCTCTCCCTTCGAGAAGACCGACCAACTCTATCAACGCTAAACGCACCGCTCTCAGATTCAACCGATTGATCGACCAAATGCTTTCTTCCGTTGCCCAGGTCCCTTGCTCTATCTGCGACAGACAATGAGCCCCCCACCCGGAAAGGCTGGCATCGGTGGTGAGTAACATCCATTCCGGCGGGTCCAGCAGAACGCCCGCTTGAAGATGTGCCGGGACCAACCACCACTGTAGAGCCACCCGCACATCTTACGGATATAGCAACTTCCGAGAGAGGGGATGCTCCTGCGGTGACCATCGGGACAGTAACGAATGCTGAAGCGGCCGCATATGCGCCCTGACCCACGGAACCAGATCTAAGGCCGCCACCATCGACCCCAACAATTGTAAGTACCTCCAGGCCGTCGGAGCTCTTATGCACAGGAACGCTGACCCTTGTGTCAAAATCTTGTTCACTCTTTCCTCCGGAAGGAAAACAGAACCAACTTCCGTGTCGAAGAAGGCCCCGAGATACGTCAACTGCCTCACCTGTTCCAAATGACTCTTTGCTCGATTGATGACCCAACCTAGCTGTTCGAGGAACTCCACAACCCGAGCGGTTGCGCGACTGAATCCACTACAGATGCCGCTCGGATTAACCAGTCGTCCAGGTAGGGATGAACCTGAATCCCTTCCTTTCGGAGCGCCGCTGCCGCCACCACCTTCACCTTGGTAAAGGTTCGTGGCGCTGTAGCCAGTCCGAACGGCAATGCTCGGAACTGAAAATGACCCACGGGCACTGCAAAGCGCAGAAACCTCTGATGCTGTCTCCTGATCAGAATGTGCAAATATGCCTCCGTTAAATCTATAGATGAAAGCACTTCCCCCTGCTTTACCGACCGGATAACCGACCTTAAGGTCTCCATTCGGAAATGTGGTACCTTCAAGCACCAGTTTACGCATTTGAGATCCAGAATTGGCCGAAAAGAACCTTCCTTCTTTGGGACCACAAAATAAATCGAGTATCAACCTAAGCCGTACTGGTCTGCAGGTACTGGCACTACTGCCTGAAGGCGCAACAAACGCAACAGTGTGTCGTTGACCGCCTCCCTCTTTGCCTGCGGACCGCATGGAGAAGCCACAAAAGTGTCCGCCAGTGGGTGAGCGAATTCTAGCGCATATCCGTCCCTGATAATTTCCAAAACCCACTGGTCCGTAGTTATGTTGGGCCAGGCGGAGAGAAATCCATGCAACCGGCCTCCTACAGGAAGCTCCGCCTGGACCAGCCTCACTTGCGGTTTCTTAATGGAGTTCTGCTGGGCGTGAAAATAGCCCCTACTGAACCCCCTGGCTCCTCGAAAGGACTGACCCCTGGCCACAAAACGGCCATGCTGATAAGGAGTAAAACGAGAACCATGGAACCTGCGAAAGTCCCGTCCCTGACCTCTCTGCATGGAGCCCATTTTAGCCGGTCCTCGGGAAGGCGACCCCCTTTGGAGTCTCCCAAATCTTTAACAATCTTATCCAAGGCTTCCCCAAAAAGCAGCTTGCCCTTATATGGGAGCTTACTGAGGCGGGCTTTCGAAGATGCATTCGCCGCCCAATTCCGTAACTAAAGAAACCGCCTAGCGGCAATCACCGAAGCCATTGACTTTGCTGAAATCCATACTAAATCATAGAAGGCATCTGCTAGATACGCCGCCGCCGCCGACTCCAGCTTTGCACCGTCCGCTGACGAATCCTCCTCTTTACCAGAACCCTGATCCCCTTGAAGCCATCGGATAGAGGCCCGGGACACATATGCTCCACAAACCGAAGCCTGGAGAGCCAGAGCAATGGAATCAAAAGCTTGCTTCAGAAGCTCTTCTAATCTACGATCCTGGAGGTCTTTAAGGGCTGCACCCCCTTCGACCGGAATTGTGGTCTTCTTAGTGACCGCTGAAACTATCGCATCCACCTTAGGCATGCGCAACAAATCTTTCTCCTCTTGGGGCACGGGGTACAGACGCGCAATAGCACGACCCCCTCTTAAGGATGCTTCAGGGCACTCCCATTCAGATTCTATCAACTGCTTAATAACTCTATTAATTGGGAAACATCTCTGCTCCGATTTAAAGCCCTGCAACAATGGATCCTCAAGTGGCTCCTGCTGCACCGCCGGAAGCACTATATTCAGTGCAGAAAGAGGTTGGGCAATCAAAGCTCCTAGCTCTTCCTTTTTAAAAACTCTAAAAACATTTGGATCCTCTCCTGGTGCTAACTCACCTTCCTCCAAATCTGCTGGCCAGCTGTCTAAACCTGCCTCAGACAGAATCTCTCCTTCTTCTGCCAACTGTGAAATGGAACCAGGAGCTATCACTCCTTCTAAACCTGTTTCTACACCCTTTGCCATAGAAGAGACCCCTTCCCCGGGGTCTATCCCTGTGGAATCCTCTTTCTGTGACTCTGATCGGCTGTCAACCGCAGGACTACAGGTCAACTGAGAAGTCTTTAACAAATAAGCATTATGAAGAGCTAAAATAAATTTCGGGGAAAAGAAAGAGCCCAAAGACCCCTGCAGTGTACGTAACGGTTGCTGCACTGGCCCCTCCGCAGGAGACGCCTTGTGCAATTTGGATTTCCTTTTGCCTGCTTTTCCCTGCAGCGTGGGAGAAACAGCCGGCTCCACTAAAATGGCCGCCATTCCCGCTCTTTCTGAAGAGCTCTGTGGCTTGCTGAGAACGTCCTCAGAGACTTTGCCCTCCATAATCTCTGTCCCTCTACAAGAAAAGAAAGGCAAAGAAAAGAACCGAAAGCGACTCCCAACTCAGCGATCGCAACCAACGGGCACAGAGAAAGCGCGGCCCTGCGTGCCGAGATCCCCGCTGACAGAAAGGCAATCACCGAAAAACACACCCGCGGCGGAAAACTAGACCAGAGAACTTAATAAACTACCCTGAGCTCCCAGCATTACCTGCAGGCCCAGACAGAGAGTGAAGGTACGGCAATTTGGTACGCCACTGCTAGCGGACCGCCGGAGGGTGAGATGAAGCAATCCGCTTTGCCGCTGCTAGCGGTTAGCCGGCACTTGCAGAATCAGAGGCAGGGAGGAGGACTCTGGGGCTCCCAGGTCCTTTCCCAATACCTCTGCACAACGGAATCCCAAAAGAGGCAGGCTCTGTCTCTAACGCCGGTCGGCTTAGCCGGCAGGGGAGAACCGGTGCCCTCTTCTTTTTTTTTTTTCTCTCTTCATTTAAAAAAAAAAACTTCCTTTTCTGATCAGCCCTGCTAGGACAAACCAGGTTGATTCCTTCTTACTTCCCTTATTACTCTCTTTTTTTTCCCAATTATTATGGACTTGGTGCTTACCAATGGTGAAAGTGTTTCTGATGTTGTAGTGGGAGATCATTTTGCATCCAGTGATCACCAGATGGTGTGGTTCAATATTAGGACTAGGGCTGTTAGAATCCATTCCAAGGTGAGGATCTTAGACTTTAGGAAGACTAACTTTGCGAAGATGGGCCAATACCTCAGGGAGTCGTTAGTGGGATGGGAACAGCTGGGGGATGTAGAAAAACAGTGGGCAAAACTGAAAGGGGGTATTTTAAGGGCAACCAACCTTTTTGTTAAAATGGTAAATAAAGGCAAAAGGAACAGGAGACCGCTATGGTTTTCGAAGGAAATAGCTGAAAAAGTGAAGAAAAAGAGGGAGGCCTTCATGAAATACAAGAGATCACAGAGAGCAGAAGACAGGCATCTGTATTTGGAAAAACTTAGAGAAGCTAGCAAAGTAGTCAAGAAGGCAAAGATTCAAAAGGAGGAGGAAATAGCCAATGCAATAAAATGGGGGGATAAGACATTTTTCAGATATATTAGTGAGAAGAGGAAGAGCAAAAGTGGTATTGTCAGACTCAAGGGTGCAGGGGGGGGAATATGTAGAAGCTGATAAGGATAAAGCGGAATTGCTTAACAAATATTTTTGTTCTGTGTTCACAGATGAAGAACCAGGAGCAGGACCTCAGAAAACACCCACAAATAAGAACAGAAGCGAGGGACATCTTGAACTATTTTCAGAAGACTGTGTTCGTGAGAAACTAGCTCAACTTAAAGTAGACAAAGCGATGGGACCGGATGGGATACACCCTAGAATACTGAGGGAACATGGGGACGTTCTAGCAGCTCCACTGACTGACCTTTTCAATGCCTCGTTGGAGTCAGGAGTGGTGCCAAAGGACTGGAGAGAGGCTCATGTGGTGCCTTTACACAAAAGCGGAAGTAAGGATGTGGTTGAAAACTACAGGCCGGTTAGTTTAACTTCAGTGGTGAGTAAATTATTGGAAACGCTGCTGAAAGAGAAAATAGTGAGGTTTCTGGAGTCCAGCGGATTACAGGATCTGAGGCAGCATGGATTCACCAGAGGCAGGTCTTGTCAGACAAATCTGATTGATTTTTTTGACTGGGTGACCAGGGAGTTGGACCGAGGGAGAGCTCTAGATGTGGTGTATTTAGATTTCCGTAAAGCCTTTGACACTGTTCCTCACAGGCGACTTATAAACAAACTGAGCACCCTAGGGATGGACCCTAAAGTTACTGCTTGGGTTAGAAATTGGTTGGGTGGGAGGCGACAAAGAGTACAAGTAAATGGAGCTCACTCTGAGGAGAAGGATGTTACCAGTGGTGTGCCCCAGGGATCTGTCCTTGGTCCGATTCTTTTTAACATCTTTGCTAGTGATATAGCGGAAGGGCTGTCGGGTAAGGTTTGCCTCTTTGCGGATGATACCAAAATCTGCAATAGAGTAGACACCCAGGAAGGGGTAGATAACATGAGGAGGGATCTAGCTAAGCTTGAAGAATGGTCTAGAATTTGGCAGCTAGGATTTAATGTTAAAAAATGTAAGGTCATGCATTTGGGCTGCAGCAATCCAAGGGAGCAATACAGTATAGGAGGTGAAGTACTTTTGTCCACTAAAGAAGAGCGGGACCTAGGCGTGGTTGTGTCTGATGATCTTAAAGTAGCTAAACAGGTGGAAAAGGCGACAGCAAAAGCTAGAAGGATGCTTGGGTGCATACGGAGAGGAATGGCTAGCAGAAAAAAGGAGGTGATAATGCCTCTGTATAAGTCTTTGGTGCGACCTCATTTGGAGTATGGTGTGCAATTCTGGAGACCGCACCTTCAAAAGGATGTGAACAGGATGGAGTCGGTGCAGAGGGTTGCTACCAAAATGATTAATGGGCTTCATTATAAAGCATATGAGGATAGACTTAAGGATCTTAATATGTACACCTTAGAGGAAAGGCGGGATAGAGGTGATATGATTGAGATGTTTAAATACCTCCGTGGCATAAATGTTCATGGAGAGAGCCTCTTTCAATTGAAAGCAAGTTCTGCTACGAGGGGACATGGGATGAGGGTGAAGGGAGATAGATTCAGGAGTGATATGCGGAAATATTTCTTTACGGAAAGAGTAGTGGATCCGTGGAATAGTCTCCCAGTGGAGGTGGTAGAGATGAGGACAGTAACTGAATTCAAGAAAGCATGGGACCAACACAGAGGATCTCTAAAGGCAAAAAGTGGACTGTTGTAGTTGTTATGGAAGGACAGACTAGATAGGCCATGTGGTCTTTTTCTGTCGTCATATTTCTATGTTTCTATGTTTCTATTAATCTTGCTATAAGTCTAAATCCTATTCGCCTCTTCAGGGAGCCTGTCAGCCACACGTCCTGTCCAGCTGCTGAGGACTGAAAGACTGACTCTTTGACACCAGGGGGAGCTGGATAGGCTGTCAGCAACTTTTTTTTCAGTTTTCAGTCCTCAGCTGCTGAAGGAGGTTGACTACCCTAATGTCCTGGACTGGCCCGGAGAGACGAATAGGAATGTTATCTGTATAAATGTGGCATTATGTTTTTGGATGATGTTACAGAGGGATTGTAGGTAGATGTTGAAGAGGTGGGCAGAGGTGGTGGAACCTTAGGGGTTGCCTTGAGTTTGAGTGTAAGGGGTTGAAGATAGTGACCCAGTTCTTATCAGCTGTGTTCTGATTGTGAAGGTAGTCCTGGAACCATTTTAATATGGTGCCCTGGATTCCGATTGACTGGAGGCGTTGTAGTAGGGTGTTGTGGTTGATGGTGTCAAAAGCAGCAGAGATATTGAGGAAAATCATGATGAAACCCGGGTGGATGTTCTGGGTTCCCTTTATGAGGTTGTTGAGTAGAGAAGTTAGGAGGGTTTCGATTCTGTGTTGGGGTCGGAAGCTGTGCTGTTGTGGGTCAAGTGGTGCGTGTGGGTCAAGTGGTGCATGTGGGTCAAGGTGATCTTGTAGCTGGGTTTGGACAACATACCTAAAATGCAAGGGTGCCAATAATGTTGACCACAACTGTATGTTTATTAAAACTTGATATACTGCCCTTCACAGTAGCAGCAGGGCGGTTCACAATAAAACTCAATTAAAAGAATAATGGAAAGGAAATACAATTTGTATGATAGGAGAGACGGCTGGTGGGGATGGGGAGGTAGAGAGAGACGAGAGGAGATAATACATAGGAATTTTAGATGAAATCAGGCGATGGGAAGGTCAAAGGCTTTGTGAAATAAATAAGGGTTATGTTTAGCTTTAAAGGCAGAGTGTGATGGTTCTAGCTAGAGGTCAGGGGCAGGGGGCTTAGCCTGGGAAGCAGGAGAAAGGTGAAGGCAGTTGGAATAAATTGAGCAGAGGACACAATGAGGAGTATGGAGAATAATGAAGGAGGAAAGATACGCCGGGATGCCAGTGTGTAGAATTTTGTGAACCAGGCCCCTTGGTAAGAAGTTTATAGTGAATATGGTAGTATATGGGGAAAACAGTGAAATTGAATTAATAGGGGGGGGGGGGGGTAACATGGTCATACCGAGAGGCATGGGCTAATAGTCGCACAGCGGTGTTCTGTATGAGTTGCAATCACTGTAATTCATAGATGGGAAGACCGGCGAGGATGACTTGACAATAATCTAAGTGTGTGATAACCAATGATAAAATCAGGGTGGTTAGAGATAAGGGGATGAGAAATGAGTGGACATTCCTGATTTTCAGGACTTTTGGATGGTTTGGTCAATCTGGGAGTGCATGTTTAGTTGCTGGTCAAGGATTATTTCCAGGTATCGGACCTCAGTTTAATGTTCAGCTCTACTTCCTTTGCGGTTAGCATCGGGGAGCGTAAGGGAGAAGAGAGGGGATATTCAGCGGCACTAACCATGCTAGTGCTGTTGAATATCCCATTCAGCAGCACTTACATAGTTTACAGGTCTGTAAACTGTGTAACTGCTTTTCAAATATCGGGCCCATAGTATATGACAGCAGATAAAGACCAGTATGATCCATCTAGTCTGCCCAGTAAGGTGGCTAGAATGATTATAACTGTAGCTCCGTGCAGATCACCCCCCTCTATGCCTGTGTTTAGGGTTGTACCTGCTGCTCTGTACAGATCAGACCCCCTCTATTAAAATATATTTAAGTTTGCTGTGATTTCATCCTCTTGCTATAAAGGGATCCACTGTGTCTCGTATTCCAATTGCCTGAAGCTGTGCTAGTAAAATGTTGTGACAGATTGAGTCAAAGGCTGTAATTATGTCCAGGAAGATTACAATAAATCCTTGCTTTAGTTTTTCAATACCTTTTATAAGTGTGTCTGTGAGTGATGTTAAGAGGGTTTCAGTTTTGTGGTTTTGTCTGAAGCCGTGTTGTTGTGGGTCATGAGGTGCATGTATGCTAATGTACTCTTCTAGTTGATGTTGCACCATCTTTTCTATTATTTTTGACAGGCATAGAAGGTTGGATATGGGTCTATGTGAGTGCGGGCTCATGGTGTCTATGGTTTAGGTTGGAGTTCCTTAGTATAGGCCTCACCGAGGCATTCTTCAGTATGATGGATTTCAAACAAACTTCAAATGTGCTTTTCTATATGATATACCTGACATAAAGTTGCATTTCGAACTTCCAAACCTGTTTTCAGTTCTGCTTCAGGAGAACAATATTTCACAATAGTACTTATTTGTCTGAGATATCTTCATTCTGTTTCTTGGTTCCAGACTTCACTTTACCATAGTATATCTTTCTTGGCTTCACTAGCAGCTTTCTAAAGCTGGAAAAGACCCAGAAGTGATACTACACTTATTCTTTGTAGACGGCTTGAAGCTCTATAGTCCCAGTGTTCAACACCTAGCGGAATAATTCCATCTAGTAAAAAGCTTCTCAGATGACATCAAAATGACTTTTGGTCTGGACAAATGTGCTAAGACAATTTTTCCCTGGAGGAAAACTGAGGCCAATTGAAAGTATCCCTAACTGATGACTATGATATAAAGGAACTTGAACAGGAAGGTGTCTAGAAATACCTAGGAGCAGAGGAAGGAGCAATAATTCAGCATAAAGTCATGGCCACTTCTCCAATCTGAACCTGAGCTATGTTTTATTGGCTGATGCATATATTAAAGCCATGGGGAATTAGATCTGACCCTGCCCTAGTTACAAGTTTGTTAAAGTTTAGCTCAGAGTGAAACATGAAAGATCCAATAAAATGTAGCAGATTTCTGAAGGATGAAACTAAAACTAATCGGTGTAGTTTTTGCTCTGCCTCATTAATAACATGAGGACTTCATTAATTTCAAATAATTAAATGAGGACTGATTAGGTTCAATTAACTGAGCTTAAGAAACAAAATAGCATTGTGTGAGTCAGGAACTGATTACATATTGTAAATGCATAACATCTAGTAGGATATTGCAAATTAAAACAGCTAGCAAGTAAAATATAATTAAAAGAAGATATGAAAGCCACTAGGGTGGAGGAGTAGTCTAGTGGTTAAAACAGCCTAGTACCCAAGAGATCAGGGTTTAATTCCCACTCCTTGTGACCTTGGGCAAGTCACTTTACCTTCCATTGCCTCTGAAGAAAAGGCTTGTCAATCTACTTCTGGTCATATCTTGCCAAGAAAATCCAAGGGCTGCTGGGATGACTTGATGGCACTTAAAAAAAAAATTCATAAGTCCCTATTTTCAAGGGCTTAAATACAGGCACGCATGCTTCAGCTGGGTGCTAATCTGTAAGTGTGCACGTAAGTTCCTGTAAGGCATGCACAGGGACAGAGTTTGGAAGGAGTGTAGGCACAGCCTAGTTTGACAAACATAAGTTATGGAATACCTGATTTACGTGTGTCAGTTGCTGATGTAGAGCAGGCATAAGTTCCAGAACACCTGTATGCCCTATTTTATATTGTAATGAATGTGTTTTTCTTTATAAAACTGGGCCTACATGCGTTGCAGTGTGCAAAGTCTCTGTGGGTGCTTATAAATAACCATCTACCAAGTTTAAGCGAGTAAGAAGGTGCCTATATTTAGCCTATTTTATAAAAACATATTGGTGTACAATTTGCATAAAGAGTAGTTACTCACCTGTAACAGGTGTTCTCCAGGAGCAGCAGGAATCAGTCCTCACATATGGGTGTCATCGGCGCCGATGAAGCCCCAGCGGAGCATTTCCCCAGCTTTCTATGAAAGCCTTTGGGAATGCAGGCACGCATGCGCGATTCCCTTCCCGCCTAAAGGTGCCATCTTACCTCAGTCAAATGACATAGCTAAGGACAGCACACAAAAATGAAAAAAATAAACTATGTACAACTGCAACTCCAAGGGGAGGAGAGAGGGTTGTGAGGACTGATTCCTGCTGCTCCTGGAGAACACCTGTTACAGGTGAGTAACTACTCTTTCTCCAGGACCAAGCAGGAAGTCAGTCCTCACATATGGGTGACTCCCTAGCTCTGGGCTACCGAGGAACCCAGGCTGAACAAGAGAACTCCCTCTAGTCTCAGCAGCAAAGAAAGGCTTTAAGGCAAACCTCCACCGGTAGCCCAACAGAGGGCAGGAGGGCAGGAGTTGCCTAAACCTCAAAGAGATTCCGGAGCACTGCCTGGCCAAAAGCACTGACCCTACGGGACTCCCTCTCCAGGCAGTAATGGGCCGCAAATGTCTGGCTTGAAGACCAAGTTGCAGCCCTGCAGATGTCTACCAAGGGCACAGAGCGGAGATGAGCCACTGAGGCAGCCATTGCCCTGACACAATGGGCCGTGACCCTACCCTGCAAAGGAAGGTCAGCCGCCTTGTAAGCCCAGGTGATACAGTCAGCCATCCAGATGGACAAGGTACGCTTGGACACAGCCAACCCCATCTTATTGGGGTCAAAGGATAAGAAGAGCTGAGTAGCCCTTCTATGCCCTTGCGTACGGTCAAGGTAGAAGGATAAGGCCCTCCTACAGTCCAGGGTATGCAGAACTGCTTCAGCCTGGCTTGCATGAGGCCTAGGGAAGAATGTTGGAAGAACCACCTCCTGATTGAGGTGGAAAGAGGAGACAACCTTTGGGAGGAACTTTGGATGAGTCCTGAGGACTACCCTGTTCCTATAAATCCTGGTGTAAGGCCTGTCAAAGACCAGGGCCTGAAGCTCACTTACTCGCCTAGCCGAGGTAAGGGCTATTAGGAAGAGTGTCTTCCAGGAGAGGAAGCGCAGTGGACAAGTAGCCATCGGCTCAAAAGGTGGGCGAGTCAGTTGCTGCAAGACCACATTCAGCTCCCACTCAGGGGCAGGAGGACGGATGGGAGGCTTGAGCAAAAGCAAGCCCCTGAGAAAGCGGGACACCAAGGGGTGACCAGATAGAGATTGCCCCTCTACCAATGAGTGGTGAGATGCTAGAGCTGAGAGGTGGACCCGAACAGAATTGGACTTAAGTCCCTGATTGGATAAGTGCAGTAAGGACTGAAGAACTACTGGCACAGTACAGGAGAAAGGATCCTCTGTACGTAGGTGACACCACACAGAAAACCTCTTCCACTTGAGAGCATAGGTTTTCCTAGTGGACTGTTTCCTAGAGGCTAGGACAACCTCCTCAACTTCCTGAGGTAGGCCCCAGGGAGCCAAAACTACCCATGCAGCCTCCAGGCCATCAAATTGAGAGACTTGAGATTGGGGTGCAGAAGGGAACCCTGGTCCTGTGTGAGAAGATCGGGTTGCAACCCCAGAGGCAGTGGAGGATCTACCGCCAGTTGAAGCAGAAGAAGAAACCAAGGCTGTCTCGGCCACCTGGGAGCTACCAGCAGGACCGAGGCCTTGTCCTGGAGAATCTTGAATAGGGTTCGGGCCACCAAGGGCGTGGGAGGAAACGCATAGAGGAGGCCCTGAGACCAAGATATCAGAAAAGCATCCGCTGCTATCCGCAGAGGATGTGGTTGCCTGGAGCAGAACTTTGGCAGTTGCTTGTTCATGGGGCTGGCAAAGAGATCCATCAAAGGGAGACCCCATTTCAGGAAGATCTTCTGAACTACTGAAGGATGCAGCTGCCACTCGTGGGGCTGCAGTATCCTGCTTAACCTGTCGGCCAGGTAGTTGTCCTGGGCTGGAAGGTACACCGCCCTGAGGAGCATGTTGTGCTTGAAGGCAAAAGAACAAAGGTCCTGAGCCTCCCGACAAAGGATCCTGGACCCAGTTCCGCCCTGTTTGTTCACATAAAACATGGCAACCTGGTTGTCTGTCTGAATCAGGACAGACTGTTGAGCCAGGGTAGGAGTGAAAACTTTGAGTGCTAATCGAATAGCTCTGAGTTCGAGGAGATTGATCTGCTGTGCAGCTTCCCAGGGAGACCAGAGGCCCTGGGTGCACTTGCCCAGACAATGCGCTCCCCAGCCTTGCAGGGGGGCATCTGTTGTTAGCATCACTGTGTAACCTGGAATCTGAAAGGGCACCCCTTTCAGCAGATTGGGTGGGTGTAGCCACCAGTTGAGGGAGTGCAGAAATTGTCTGGACACCCTTAACCTGTCTCTGAGGCTGCCTGTGGCCTGTGACCACTGAGTCCGAAGGCACCACTGTGCAGGCCTCATATGGAGCCTCGTGAAAATAGGTCTGCTTCTGAACGTAAAGCCCCTCGGCAAAACAATACGAATACGTTCAAAATAACATAGTGGGAAATGTTCCCATACCATAATATTCTTATTTCTTCTTTTTATTTCTTCTTTTCATTCAATTTGTTCTACAGTAAAACTTTACTCTCAAACTCTACCGGGAGGTCTCAGACTCTTATTCGCACCAGTTCCTTAGGCTAAACAGCCCTCTCGGAAATGTATGTGCTAGATCGCATCAACGACCTCCACAGTAGCTAGCTCCTGCTCATGCTCATACGGTTAGCGAAAATGATTGTAATCTTCAGGAATCTCCTTATAGATATAGCTCAAAAGTGCAATTCATAATAAGCAACTATCTCAGATGATTCACCACTTAAACTTGCCATAAACGCTAAACCTTATGGCAGGTAGCCTCTAACAATGTCTCCAAATGATCCCGACGCTTCCCCCCAGCGCCTGTAGCGTTTCTCCTGTTCGGGTTCTTCAGGGGATCTTTTATGGATCCTGTGAACAAACAGAATAGAACAAAGAATCATTCCCAACTCAACTCTCTCACCTTAAATCTCAAAAAATGCTAGACAAGACCAAAACGTTTTTGAACCAAAAATATAGGAATACTCACAAAAGTGCTGCCCGCGTCCAAAACAAAGTGTCTCCCTCTATCCAAAATGCATTACAATTCTCAAGGATGAAAAGACGCCGCGCATGCGGCCTATAGCCAGGAAAAGTGTATTTAAAGGTGGAGCACCAACGTGACGTAACTGACTCCTCCCTTACGTGGTGAATCATCTGAGATAGTTGCTTATTATGAATTGCACTTTTGAGCTATATCTATAAGGAGATTCCTGAAGATTACAATCATTTTCGCTAACCGTATGAGCAGGAGCAGGAGCTAGCTACTGTGGAGGTCGTTGATGCGATCTAGCACATACATTTCCGAGAGGGCTGTTTAGCCTAAGGAACTGGTGCGAATAAGAGTCTGAGACCTCCCGGTAGAGTCTGAGAGTAAAGTTTTACTGTAGAACAAATTGAATGAAAAGAAGGAATAAAAAGAAGAAATAAGAATATTATGGTATGGGAACATTTCCCACTATGTTATTTTGAACGTATTCGTATTGTTTTACTCATATGGAGCTTGGCATTGGGGGTCACATGTACTGTCGAAGCCATGTGGCCTAGAAGCCGCAGGCAGAGTCTGGCGGAGACCAGGGACCTGCTGAGAAACTGACTTGTGTGACATAGCAAGTCCTTCTGGCCCGGTAGAAAAGCTTAAAAACCAGGTAGAAAGTGCAGGGCTGCAAGATAAACAAAGGCACATGGCTACCAGTTGTCAGGGAAACCAGGCACGAGAGAAGGAAACACGCCCCTGCTATCAGCTTAGCAAAGAGTCATGGGGAAAGTCTGAACACCTGCTAGGGGGTGGAGCCAGGCCCTACCCAGGAAAGCTGTCTCATAAGGAAGCCCCAGCAGGCAGAGAGAGGAGAGAGAGGAAGGACAGCAGACGTCCAGTCAGAAGGTGGACGGAGTTTCCAGCTGAAGGGAGGTCAGAGGCTCCGGCTGAGAGCTATAGGAGGAGCAGACCAGACCAGCTGAAGCATACTCTGGATTATAAGCAGCCAGGAAGGCAGTTGGAAACTGCCTCACACGGGTTCAGCAGGGAACCAACCGGCCTTTTTAAACCACAAAGAAAAGCTTCCACAGCCAGGGCCCCAGGTAAGCCTAAGGGCTGGAATTGCCAGAAATACTGGGGGTTTATTGACCCAGAAGGTTGGGGCTACGGTGGAGAGTACCAGAGAGAAAATGAATGTTTAGAGCTACGTCAAATCCAAGAGCTCTGCATAAAACCCAAGGTTAGAGAAAAGGGCGCGGTCCCAGAAAGAGCCAGGCAAACAATTCCTGCTTCAGTGGGGGAACATGTAGAAACAGAGCCAGCCTGGTTAAACGTTCATAAGAAAGAAATGAACTGTATGATTACCTTGTCTGAACAGATAATATCTTTGTGTTAGAAGCATATTGTGGAGAAAATACAAGCTGGCTGTGAGAAAAACAGAGCTGTATGAAACAGTGTGGTGAAGTTTAACCTGCTGGAAAGAAATGTTTATTTTATGCTGAATGAAGCTATTCTTATTTTTGTCCTTTTCTGCCAAAGTGCAGATAATTTTGTGTTACCTTTTTATCCTTGTGGAGTCCAACCCCGGGAGGGGAAATAAATCCCTTTCTGCTTGAAAACATTCTGAGTCACACTACTCTTCATTTGAACTGGTGATAAACTACATTTCCCTACGAGCCCTGCTCCAGGAAGTGGCAGAACATTAGTTTAAAGAAGGAACTTAAACTCCTTAACCCCTACCTACGGGTACTGGCAAAGGGACGGGATCACAATGGCGTAGTAGTTTGGATTTTACTCGGATTTCAAGGACACCTGGAGGGACAAGAGTCCAGCAGCAAGGAGCAGCTGATACCCAGGAGGAGCCGGTGCTCGACTGACTACCGGTCAGACAAAGAAACTACTTTCTCAGTGCTTGACTCTGCACTGAGCCCAGGTAATTGTTGCTAGGCATAAGTGTAGAGGGATAAACAGAGAAAGGTAGTGTACAGCAGTAGTGCACAGCAGTAGTGCACAAGGGTCAAAAAAGAGGAAAAAATTTTTTTGTGTGGACCGCACTTGGGTCGTCTTCTTGTGTGTTTTCCAGGTACCTGAGCAGCTGAAATGGATCCCCAAGAGATGTTAAGATGGATGTCTCTACAGTGGGACAAACAGCTGGAAATGACTCGCAGAGTCCAGGACCAAGCCATGGCTGCCATTCTGGAACAACAGAAGCCGATGAAGGAGTTAATGGAGCTGTTGGTAAAGAAGCAACAGGAGCCAACAAAAGACTTGCCCGAGTATACCCGTGGGGTAGGACTGTTTGGTGGGGATGTCTTTAGGCTGGGACAATTGGCTCCCACAGATAATGTGGATGACTATGTGGACGCCTTTGAGCGTCTGGCAGAGGCCATAAAGCTGCCTAGGGAGCAATGGGCTCTCAGGTTTGCCATGTCCCTATCTGGTGAAGCCTTATTAGCTTATAAGTCAATGCCTGTGGCATTAACAACTGACTATGAGGCAATTAAAAATGTGGTGAGGGATAGGCTTGGGCTGACCCCTTCATTCTATAGGCGCCAATTTAGGAAGGCCAAGTTGAGGCCTGGAGAAACTCCAAAGGCCCTTTACTATAGAATGAAAGGTTTGGCCTGGAAATGGGTAAAACCGGAACAGAGAATGTTTGAGTCCATAATGGATGAGCTAATTTTAGAACAATATTTAGAGGCTGTGCCAGCGGAAATTAAAACCTTCCTCATGCTACAAGATTGCAAAACTGCAGAGGAAGCAGCTGGTATGACGGAGCGATATTTTGAGGCTGAGTTTACCAAAGCCCCAAAATCCAGCGTTCCAGGTGCAGCAAAGGCTGGCGATAAGAGTAAAAATGTACTAAGTAAATGGCCTGATGAAAATGTATATATGTCCAATGTGAGGGGAAAATGTTTTAAATGTGGGGGCATAGGACATTTTCAAAGGGACTGTGATGCACGCAGGGCATTAATGGCTGGTATTGGAAAGAAAGGCCAATCAGGGTTTTTGCTCCCAGTACAAGTGGAGGGTGTAAGCACCCAGGCACTGCTCGACTCTGGAGCGGAACAGAGCATGATCTCCCAACGGCTCTGGGAGGCCATACAAGCCCAGTCCGCGCCAGGTCAAGCAGTGGGACAAGTAAGGGTGCAATGTGTGCACGGGTCTGCCTCCTACTATCCCGTTTATAACCTTACTGTAGAAGGGTTAGCCGCACGGAAAAAGGTGAAGGTGGCAATCGTACCCCAGCTACTATATGATGTCATCCTAGGGAATGATTGGCCCCTATTTTCACAGGGAATGGGAAGGGGTGTAGAAGAAAAGGCAGGTTGTGTCTCCACTCGTTCCCAAGCGAGAACCCCTCAGGAGGATAATGGTCCTGATGGAGAGGTAGCAGGTCCATCGCGAGATAGGGAGGATTCCCCTGAGACCGAAAGAGTACAGGGAGAGGAAATAATAGACCCACTGCCCGCTCAGACCGACCTCTTTGGCGCCCCCTCTCACAAGGTGCGGAAGGGAAAGGCAACCAGAAAACAAGAAAGGCAACGTAGAACCCAAGGAAGGGCGGGGTTAGAAGCCGGGGAGGGGCTACCCTGGGTACCCGCGGAATTAGTAAGGAAATTCCCTTCCTTTCCTGGGGAACAAAAAGCGGATCCCGCTTTAAAACGGACCTTTATCTATGCCCAGGAACAGAGAGACACTCTGCCCCAATTCCTATTGGAAGATGGTATTCTATACAGGGAGAGTAACAACCCACTTACAGGGGAAGTAAGGAAACAACTGGTGGTACCGACCACATTCAAGGCCATTGTACTGAGACTTGCCCACGACCACCCAATGGGAGCCCACAAGGGAATTCAGGGGACCTTGGACCAGGTTCTGGCGCGCTTTTACTGGCCGGGGGTCTTCAGGGAAACTTCCCGATATTGCGAGGCATGCCCTGCTTGCCAAAGGGTTAGTGCGTCCAAGCCCAAAGCAGTACCAATGATATCCACACCGGCCATATCCACGCCAATACGGCGAATGGCTATGGATATTATAGGGCCGCTCGATAGGACTCCCCGGGGATTTCAATACGTGCTGGTGATTATGGATCAGGCAACACGCTTCCCCTGGGCCATACCTCTCAGGAGCACGTCTGCCAGGACAATAGCCCTGGAGCTCATTAAACTATTCTGTGAGGTTGGCTTCCCACAGGAGATGGTGACTGACCAAGGGAGCAATTTCATGTCTAGGTATTTGGCCACTGTGTGGGATGCCTTCGGCATCCACCATGTACGCATGGCAGCATACCACCCCCAGGCCAATGGCATGGTCGAGCGTATGAACCAAACCATTAAGCAAATGCTTAGGCGAGGATTGGATGGACAGACATCCGAATGGGATACACTGTTACCGTTTGTACTGTATGCGTGCAGGGAACGCGTACAGGCGTCCCTAGGGGCGTCCCCCTACGAATTGCTATTCCGGAGAGCCCCCAGAGGAGTTCTCAATATATTGAGGGAATAGTGGGTAGAGCCCGACAGGGAAGAGACGGAAGTACCCCAGTTCTTGAGAGACCTAAGGAGGCGTTTGGAAAGAACGTCTCATATTTCCCTGGAAAACTTGCAGGCTAGCCAAAGGAAGCAAAAGAAATATTATGATAGGGGAACAAAGCCTCGCCAATTGGCGGTGGGGGATAAAGTAGTCGTTATGGTGGCCGAGGTAGGACCCAAATTCGAGTCAAGGTGGAAGGGACCCTGCACGATAGTGAAGAGGGTGGGTCCTGTGTCTTACCGTGTGGAAAATAGTAGGGGTAGGCGCCAAACCTACCATGTCAATGTTTTGAAACCCTGGAAAGAAAGAGTAGCAACAGTAGAGTTTGCCAGTACAGACCATCACAGGTGCCCCAGAGGTCGGATTACGTGCTGTCCGTCACAGGTTCCGGCAGCCCGTAATATTTTAAGTGGCGGGATCTGTGACATAGCAAGTCCTTCTGGCCCGGTAGAAAAGCTTAAAAACCAGGTAGAAAGTGCAGGGCTGCAAGATAAACAAAGGCACATGGCTACCAGTTGTCAGGGAAACCAGGCACGAGAGAAGGAAACACGCCCCTGCTATCAGCTTAGCAAAGAGTCACGGGGAAAGTCTGAACACCTGCTAGGGGGTGGAGCCAGGCCCTACCCAGGAAAGCTGTCTCATAAGGAAGCCCCAGCAGGCAGAGAGAGGAAGGACAGCGGACGTCCAGTCAGAAGGTGGACGGAGTTTCCAGCTGAAGGGAGGTCAGAGGCTCCGGCTGAGAGCTATAGGAGGAGCAGACCAGACCAGCTGAAGCATACTCTGGATTATAAGCAGCCAGGAAGGCAGTTGGAAACTGCCTCACACGGGTTCAGCAGGGAACCAACCGGCCTTTTTAAACCACAAAGAAAAGCTTCCACAGCCAGGGCCCCAGGTAAGCCTAAGGGCTGGAATTGCCAGAAATACTGGGGGTTTATTGACCCAGAAGGTTGGGGCTACAGTGGAGAGTACCAGAGAGAAAATGAATGATTAGAGCTACGTCAAATCCAAGAGCTCTGCATAAAACCCAAGGTTAGAGAAAAGGGCGCGGCCCCAGAAAGAGCAGGCAAACAATTCCTGCTTCAGTGGGGGAACGTGTAGAAACAGAGCCAGCCTGGTTAAACGTTCATAAGAAAGAAATGAACTGTATGATTACCTTGTCTGAACAGATAATATCTTTGTGTTAGAAGCATATTGTGGAGAAAATACAAGCTGGCTGTGAGAAAGAGCTGTATGAAACAGTGTGGTGAAGTTTAACCTGCTGGAAAGAAATGTTTATTTTATGCTGAATGAAGCTATTCTTATTTTTGTCCTTTTCTGCCAAAGTGCAGATAATTTTGTGTTACCTTTTTATCCTTGTGGAGTCCAACCCCGGGAGGGGAAATAAATCCCTTTTTGCTTGAAAACATTCTGAGTCACACTACTCTTCATTTGAACTGGTGATAAACTACATTTCCCTACGAGCCCTGCTCCAGGAAGTCCATCAAAAAAGACATCCACCAAGCACACCAAATCCCACAGTAAATTTTTTTACATTTGTCGGAGCTAACCGAGGGAGGGCTGGGATTGCACACCAACCCCCTCCAGACGGTAACCTCCTTTTATTATTTTTTCACCCCAACAATAGATATATTACTCAGTCACTTATCTTGTCCTTTCCCATAGAAAATCTTATTCATGCCCAAAAGGGTAGTCGCCAGAAATGAAGCTGCACGACGTGCACGTTTCGGATGAACTCCTGTATCAAGTGCAAAACACTTCTCTTTTGGCAACAAAAACGCCGTCCTCACAGCTTGGGATCACTTTTTACAAATGGCCGAAAGCTAGTACCTGATTCATAAAGAAGGAGTGAACCAATCAGAGGAGAACACCTCACAGGCAGAGGTATCTCCTCCGCTATTGCTAAAAGTTGTTAAAGAACGGAGAAAGACGTAACCATTACTTCAAAGGATGGTATTCCACTCAATTTCACGGTTTAACCCATAGGGATGGACAGAGTTTAATGTAAATATCCACCGCTGCTCCAGACGTTGCAGACGCAATTCTCGATCACCCCCCCCCCCGTGGATCATGGGGGACGTGATCAATGACAGTCCATTCTAACACATCAAAGCTGTGTAACTTGGAAATACAATGCTCCACCATCGGGGCCGGTAACACCCAATTTCGAATCCGCGAAGCATGTTCTGTCAATCGATGTTTCATAGTCCGTATCGTGCGCCCCACATACAACAGCCGACAGGGACAGATCAGAAAATACACCACATAAGATGTAGAGCAGGTGGTCTTCCAACGACGGACAAATTCCCGATGGGTATCAGGATGTTGCCAACGTTGACCCGAAAGAGTCTTTTCGCAATACACACAATTATTGCAGGGAAAGTGTCCTCCATCATAACCAGGTGGTATTGGTCTGTCCAAGGGCATTGCAGTCCGCACCAATTTATTGCTTAAGTTGGAACCCCGTGAAAATGCCACCCGCAAGGGCTTGTCAAAGCACGCATGCAAACTTAGCATAGACCAGTGGGATCGCAAAATCCGCACTATAGCAGAACTGTGCGTGGTAAATGGTAATACTCCCACCACAGCATCGATAGACGAGGACCCATCAGCTGAATAATTAGGGTCCAGCAGCCATTCACGATGGACATAAAGTGCCCTCTTATAAGACCGGGTAATCACCTGAAGTGGATATCCCCGATCCTCAAGACGTTTCCTTAACTCCGAAGCATGTATTTTAAAGTCATAGAATGAGTGGCACAATCGACAGAGGCGCAAAAATTGCCCAAATGGTAAACCATTCTTTAAAGGGCCAGGATGACAACTACGATAATGCAGCAAGCTGTTGCGCTGAACTGGCTTACGATATACCGAAGATGTCAATCGATCTCCATTCACACATACCCACATATCCAGAAATTCTATTCTATCAGTGGCTATATGTGCCGTGAACTGGATGTTAGGTTTTAGTTGATTTAACCAGGCCACAAATTCATGAAGCGTAAGTAAATCCGAAGTCCATACAAAAAAGACATCATCGAGGAATCTTTTCCAAAACAACACATGTTGATACAGTCGTGACGTTTTTATAACTGTTCTTCCATTTCCCCCATGTACAAAGTAGCCACAGATGGTGCTAATGTAGCCCCCATGGCTATGCCACTTATCTGTTGATAAAAATGTCCATCAACCAAAAAATAATTCCTAGTTAATACCAGGCGAGCCAATGCTAAGAGAAAAGATTTTGGAAGTCGAGCTGGAACAAACCGGAAAGCTTTCCCCAATAGTAATAAAGCCTCATGCTGATCAATATTTGTATATAGTGATACAACATCCAATGTTACTAGAAAAGCTCCGGAGGGCAATCTAAGATCAGAAACAGATTGCAAAAAATGTGTGGAGTCCCTCAAAAAAGATGGAACGGCAGCAGCCTCTTGTTTTAGAAAAAGATCACAAAAAATAGAGAGGGGCTCCAGGACTGAATTTCGGCAGGAAACAATCGGTCTTCCCGGGGGTGAAAGCAAAGATTTATGGATTTTTGGCACCATATACAACGTTGGAACCTGTGGACGTAACACCATCAAAATTTTTTTCTCCTTTAAAATGATCCAACCCTGTTGATATGCCTCTTCCACCAGGGAATGAATGGAATTTTTTAATTCAACTAGGGGATCAGTATCCAGTAACCTGTACACCGAAATATCCTGGAGATGAGCTTGTAATTGTTGCACATAACTAGCCGAATCCATCAATACCAATGCACCCCCCTTATCCGCCTTCCGGACCACTAAGCTGGGGTCTGCAGACAACTCCCCAAGAGCACACCAATGGTTTCTATCCAAATTAGAATGATATTTTGAAGGAGTCCGCTCTAAAATCTCAACATCCCGTAAAACCAAAGCTTGAAAGGTGGAAATAATCAAATCCATCCCAGCCTCCGGAGGTAACCAACGAGACTCCGTTCTTACTAATGATTCATCCCTCACACCCGGACGATCCTGAAAAAACTGCATAATACGTAATTTACGAAAAAATCGATAGAGACAAATCCTCATAGAAAAAGGGTCATATTTAACTGTCGGTACAAAGGACAGACCATAGTTAAGAAGGCTTTCGTGAGACGCAGGCAGCTCATGACCAGTCAAATTCACTACTAGGGAGGTCGATCTTGTCGTGTGCGGGACCGGGTGTTGGGGGGTTCCCACTCGACCTCTTGATAAGTTCTCCGGGGACGGCGCCCGCGGCCCCCCCGAAAATCCTGAACATTTCGTTGGTAATCCTGCCCTCGTTGCCTCCTCTCAACAGAAGACGAACTATCATCGGTATCCTCCGAGGAAGTCTCAAACGAAACCCGTTTCTGTTTTTGAGTCTCCTTTTCATACATCCAGTAGTAGACATGCCCAATATCATAATCGCCTTTATCACGAAGAAACTTTTTTAGTTGCAAGGATTTAAGATATTCAAAAAAGCTCTTTATTTGACGATCAATCTCTTCCATTTTAAACTTAAAAGGATCTTCCCCCAAAGACTCCTTTAAAGGGATTTTAGCTTCCTCTATTTGTTTCTGTAACGCCTCCTCTTCCTGGATGGTCCGTTCTAAAATGAGGGCAATAAGATCAAAACTATATTTATTGGAAATCATGTTCCATTTCGCTACAAACTCCACGTCCCATTTGTACATTTTAGGTGCTCTCGTCATACGTAAGCCAAGCGGGATGATCCTAGTCTTTAAATATTGTGTCATTCCTGCCCCATGCAATTGTGCACGCACCATCCTCTTCCGTAATGCTTTAAAAGTTGCTATCGAAGTAGTAGTAATGTCAACTTGCCCCCCGTCTTCAAAAAGATTAGGACGCTGCCTTAATCTATTCAAATGCTCCTCCGTATATGCAAAGGTGTCAGCCACCATTATAAAGGGTAAATAATATGAAAAAGCCTCAAAAAAAACCCCCAGTGGAAAAAATTAAGCTCATCAAAAAAGACATCCACCAAGCACACCAAATCCCACAGTAAATTTTTTTACATTTGTCGGAGCTAACCGAGGGAGGGCTGGGATTGCACACCAACCCCCTCCAGACGGTAACCTCCTTTTATTATTTTTTCACCCCAACAATAGATATATTACTCAGTCACTTATTTATTTATTTATTTATTTATTACATTCTCTTATATACCGTGCTATTCTGCATCAGTGCGGTTTACATCGAACAAACTGAAATTACATTGAACAGGGCATTATAACTTGGAGATAACTATTTTACAGAGAACATGGGCTATGGAGGGTTAAGTGGCTTGCCCAAGACCACAAGGAGCACCTGTGGGACTAGAAACCCCAGTCCTTCCGGCCCAAGGTTGCTGTCCTCTAGTGGGATTTGAACCCCCGACCTTCCGGCCTGAAGTACCTTGCCCCAACCACTAGGCCACTCCTCCACTCCTTGTCCTTTCCCATAGAAAATCTTATTCATGCCCAAAAGGGTAGTCGCCAGAAATGAAGCTGCACGACGTGCACGTTTCGGATGAACTCCTGTATCAAGTGCAAAACACTTCTCTTTTGACAACAAAAACGCCGTCCTCACGGCTTGGGATCACTTTTTACAAATGGCCGAAAGCTAGTACCTGATTCATAAAGAAGGAGTGAACCAATCAGAGGAGAACACCTCACAGGCAGAGGTATCTCCTCCGCTATTGGCTAAAAGTTGTTAAAGAACGGAGAAAGACGTAACCATTACTTCAAAGGATGGTATTCCACTCAATTTCACGGTTTAATCCATAGGGATGGACAGAGTTTAATGTAAATATCCACCGCTGCTCCAGACGTTGCAGACGCAATTCTCGATCACCCCCCCGTGGATCATGGGGGACGTGATCAATGACAGTCCATTCTAACACATCAAAGCTGTGTAACTTGGAAATACAATGCTCCACCATCGGGGCCGGTAACACCCGATTTCGAATCCGCGAAGCATGTTCTGTCAATCGATGTTTCATAGTCCGTATCGTGCGCCCCACATACAACAGCCGACAGGGACAGATCAGAAAATACACCACATAAGATGTAGAGCAGGTGGTCTTCCAACGACGAACAAATTCCCGATGGGTATCAGGATGTTGCCAACGTTGACCCGAAAGAGTCTTTTCGCAATACACACAATTGTGGCTACTTTGTACATGGGGGAAATGGAAGAACAGTTAATAAAAACGTCACGACTGTATCAACATGTGTTGTTTTGGAAAAGATTCCTCGATGATGTCTTTTTTGTATGGACTTCGGATTTACTTACGCTTCATGAATTTGTAGCCTGGTTAAATCAACTAAAACCTAACATCCAGTTCACGGCACATATAGCCACTGATAGAATAGAATTTCTGGATATGTGGGTATGTGTGAATGGAGATCGATTGACATCTTCGGTATATCGTAAGCCAGTTCAGCGCAACAGCTTGCTGCATTATCGTAGTTGTCATCCTGGCCCTTTAAAGAATGGTTTACCATTTGGGCAATTTTTGAGCCTCCGTCGATTGTGCCACTCAATCTATGACTTTAAAATACATGCTTCGGAGTTACGGAAACGTCTTGAGGATCGGGGATATCCACTTCAGGTGATTACCCGGTCTTATAAGAGAGCACTTTATGTCCATCGTGAATGGCTGCTGGACCCTAATTATTCAGCTGATGGGTCCTCGTCTATCGATGCTGTGGTGGGAGTATTACCATTTACCACGCACAGTTCTGCTATAGTGCGGATTTTGCGATCCCACTGGTCTATGCTAAGTTTGCATGCGTGCTTTGACAAGCCCTTGCGGGAGGCATTTTCACGGGGTTCCAACTTAAGCAATAAATTGGTGCGGACTGCAATGCCCTTGGACAGACCAATACCACCTGGTTATGATGGAGGACACTTTCCCTGCAATAATTGTGTGTATTGCGAAAAGACTCTTTCGGGCCAACGTTGGCAACATCCTGATACCCATCGGGAATTTGTTCGTCATTGGAAGACCACCTGCTCTACATCTTATGTGGTGTATTTTCTGATCTGTCCCTGTCGGCTGTTGTATGTGGGGCGCACGATACGGACTATGAAACATCGATTGACAGAACATGCTTCGCGGATTCGAAATCGGGTGTTACCGGCCCCGATGGTGGAGCATTGTATTTCCAAGTTACACAGCTTTGATGTGTTAGAATGGACTGTCATTGATCACGTCCCCCATGATCCACGGGGGGGTGATCGAGAATTGCGTCTGCAACATCTGGAGCAGCGGTGGATATTTACATTAAACTCTGTCCATCCCTATGGGTTAAACCGTGAAATTGAGTGGAATACCATCCTTTGAAGTAATGGTTACGTCTTTCTCCGTTCTTTAACAACTTTTAGCCAATAGCGGAGGAGATACCTCTGCCTGTGAGGTGTTCTCCTCTGATTGGTTCACTCCTTCTTTATGAATCAGGTACTAGCTTTCGGCCATTTGTAAAAAGTGATCCCAAGCCGTGAGGACGGCGTTTTTGTTGCCAAAAGAGAAGTGTTTTGCACTTGATACAGGAGTTCATCCGAAACGTGCACGTCGTGCAGCTTCATTTCTGGCAACTACCCTTTTGGGCATGAATAAGATTTTCTATGGGGAAGGACAAGATAAGTGACTGAGTAATATATCTATTGTTGGGGTGAAAAAATAATAAAAGGAGGTTACCGTCTGGAGGGGGTTGGTGTGCAATCCCAGCCCTCCCTCGGTTAGCTCCGACAAATGTAAAAAAATTTACTGTGGGATTTGGTGTGCTTGGTGGATGTCTTTTTTGATGAGCTTAATTTTTTCCACTGGGGTTTTTTTTTTGAGGCTGCTCCAGGAAATGGCAGAACATTAGTTTAAAGAAGGAACTTAAACACCTTAACCCCTACCTACGGGTACTGGCAAAGGGGCGGGATCACACTTGCCAAGGACATCAACCTTCGGGCTCTGTTTTCTGGCAAGAATGCCTTTGCCAGGAGAGAGTCCAACCTTGCCCTATGAACTCCAAGTTCTGGGAAGGGAGCAAAGTGGACTTTGCGAAGTTTATGACAAACCCCAGGCGTTGTAGAAGAGCAATGGTCCTAAGGGTGGCTTGATTGGCCTCCTGACCTGTCTGACCCCTGATGAGCCAGTCGTCCAGATAGGGGAAGACAAAGATGTCCTGATTTCTCAGGTAGGCCGCCACCACTGCTAAGCACTTTGTAAAGACTCTGGGGGCGGAGGTGAGGCCAAAAGGCAGCACTCTGTACAGATAATGGTTTCCTCCCACGATGAACCTTAAGTACTTTCTGTGGTCTGGATGTATGAGGATGTGAGTATACGCATCCTTTAGATCTAAGGAGCATAGCCAATCTCCCTGCTGGAGGTAGGGCAGAAGGGTTCCAAGAGTAAGCATCTTGAACTTTTTTTTCACTAGGAACTTGTTGAGGTTCCTGAGGTCTAGAATGGGACGAAGGCCACCGGTCCTTTTGGGCACCAGGAAATACCTGGAGTAGAATCCGTGACCTTGCAAGTTGGGAGGCACAGGCTCCACCGCCCTGTCCACCAACAGACCCTGAAGCTCCTGTCGGAGAAGGTCTGTGTGCAGAGGAGGCCTTGGAGGCTCCCCTGGAAAATATGGGGGTGGCAGTTGGTGGAAATGGAGGGCATATCCCTTGTGGATTATCTCCAGCACCCAACTGTCCCCGGTGATAAGGGGCCACTGGTGGGCAAAGAGGGCGAGACGACCTCCTTTGCAGGGTTGGGAGAGCAGTGGAGGAGAGGCTATGCTCAAGGAGTCAAAAGCCCCCACCCTGCTGAGTGGTAGCAGGGGCCTGAGGCTTGGGGGTCCTCTGCCTACGGGGCCCATTACCCTGGCCCTTGGCTTGCTGACCCTGGGGGGCAGCTTGGGCAGCCTGATATTGTGGGTACTGTTTGTAGGCAGTGCCCTTCCTCGGGTAAAAGGGCTTTTTACCCAAGCCCTTCTTTTTATGAGAAGGGGCAGAGGTCTTCCTCGACAGCCTTGTCCGGGTGAGCTGCTCGGTCTCGAGTTGAGCGGCCTTCTCGGTCATGGGTTTGCCAAACAGGTTTTCACCTCGGCAAGGGACATCGACCAACTTGTCCTGAACCCATGGCTCGAGGTCCGATGACTGCAGCCATGCCTGGCGTCGAGCCGCGATGCCGGCTGTCGCAACTCGGGCCAAAGCCTCGAAGCCATCGTAGGCGGCGCGGGACATGAACTTCGAGCAGTCCCGAATCCCCGAGGACAAGGACTTAAATCTCTGCAAGGGTTCCCCGGAGAGACCAGCAGAGAATCCGGCCAACTCCTTGGCCAGATCCCGCAAGTACATGCCCATGTACAGCTGGTAAGACTGGACACGGCAAGCAAGCATCGAGCCCTGAAAACACTTTCTACCGACGCCATCTAGGTTTCGGGCCTCCCTGCCAGGAGGCACCGGGGTGTGCATCTTCTGACTCTTCAGACGATGCATGGCCGATTCCACAACCATGGAATGGTGTGGTAGCTGTGCCTTCTGAAAACCAGGGCTCTTACGGAGCCGATAGATCGAATCAACTCGCTTGCTAAGAACCGGCGCCGAGGCCAGTGCCTCCCACATATGGAAGAGGAGCCATTCCAGCATCGGAGGAACCGGGACAGTAAAGGCCTCCTTCGGAGGAGAGAGTCATACTGCAGTGCCTCGAGCTCCTCAGCTCGAGGCTCTTCCTCGGGATCCGCCGGAATAGCCAAGGCAGTGGCCATATCCCGGACGAACTCCGAGAACCGGGTGTCCTCCGGGGGGGACCTACTCCGGGGCTCAGACTGCGGTGAGTCCGAAGGGATGCACCGAGTCTTAAAGGTGTCAGGAGACTCCTCGTCCTCCGTCTCCCAAGCCGACTCATCCGAGGAAGAGTCGGGGTCCGACCCCGCGGGGCCCTGGAGCACCCACCCCGACGCCAGAAGCACCAGCGTCGACGCCCTCGGTCCCGAACGGGAGGTCAAGGGGGACCGCGAGCGAGGTAGACTCCGAGCCACGATGGACTCGAGTATCGGCTCAGTCTCCGGGGTCGACTTCGTCGTTGATGTCCCGGTGGTCGGGGCAGATGCGCCAGACAGGCTGGCCATCAGTGCCCGCTGCTGCTCCATGAAGGCAGACATTCTGCTCTCCAAGGCTGTCATCCTGAGACTCAGCTCTGGAGACGCAGCAGCCACCGACTCAGGCCCCGGCGGCGGCTCCCTGGGAGGAGAGTCCACGAGGACTACGGGGCTTATGTGTCCAGCAGACTCCGGCTCCACACGAGGAACTTTGGCAGGCTTCTCCGGTTCCACAGGCCCGGGGCGACGGTCAGGGGTCTTAAACCTGGCCCTCGAGGAGCCAGGGACCTCTTCTGATGACACCCTCGCGAGCCGTTTCTTCCTCTTGCGTTCCCGGTCGGGGGACCCCCTGTCCGAGGAGCTTCGACGGCGCTCGGGATCGGAATCCCGAGATGTCGAGGCCTCAGACGAGGTCCGGGCCCGGCCGGAGGCTGAGTCCGAGAAAAGCCTTTCCTTTTGCTGCTGGAAACTTCGTAGTGCCTTGGAAGACATTTTCCCACAGGCCCCGCATGACTTAGGATCATGGTCTGGGCCCAGGCACCGAAGGCAGCAGTCGTGTGTGTCGGTGAGAGACATTAGTTTCTTACACCGATCACACTTCTTAAAACCACTGGAAGCCATCAGGGAAAAAAGAGTCCCCGCGAGGTCAAAAGACCGGCCTTCCAGGGAAAAAGAGAAAAAAGGGCGCGAACGCCAGCCACGAAGGGCAAAAACCGAAAAAGAGGAACCGGGCTCGATATCGGTGTACCGAACCCGGCGGGAGAGGAACCGGCATCGAACCGGTAGAAAAAGAGCTAAAAAAAAATCGCTGAAAAATCTAATTTTAACTGGGAAAACTGGACACACGTCCGGTGGGCTTCACGGAAAAAAAGAGACTGAGGTAAGATGGCACCTTTAGGCGGGAAGGGAACCGCGCATGCGTGCCTGAATTCCCAAAGGCTTTCATAGAAAGCTGGGGAAATGCTCCGCTGGGGCTTCATCGGCGCCGATGACACCCATATTGTGACGGCGCAGGCCAGAAAGAGCATAAGAGAGAGGAGAGAAATCCAGGGATTTTCCCAGTGAAAGACAGAGAAACCAGAAGTTCAGGGGTTAAAACTTCTGAATCTGAAAAAAACTCCACACAGAAAGCTGGTAGGCAAGGGACACGCCCTAGTTCCCTAGTAACCAAGCCCGTGCACGAGGGAGTGCAAGGGGTGGAGTCAGCAGGCAGTGAGAGAAACTGCAGGTATAAACACCGGAACTTTGAACAGAGAAAGGAGGAAGCCGGGGAGAAGCAAGAGGAAGCCGGGGAGAAGCCGGAGGAAGCAGGAGGTGCAGGAGTTCAGAGAGGAATCCCAAGCAGAAGTGAAGGAGCTTGTGGAAATATCTGGAGAGCCCAGCAGAGAGGTCCTCAAACTGCCCAGTCTAGAAGTGCCCGAGAGGGAGGTGCTCAGAGAGCAGAACGGAGGTACACTGCAGGGAAAGGCAACCTTAAGGGAAGGAGCTTTAGGAGACCAGTTTCCACTGACGCTGAATCCTCTACTGAAAGAGAAAGGAGAGACAGAAGTTCCAGTCCTGAAACCAGCTCTAAGGTAATTGGGTCAGAGAATTCCAGGGAGGGAAGAAACTCTGAGAACCCAAGGATATTACCAAAGAGAGGCACTCCAAGGGTGAAAGAAACCTTACCTGAGTTTCCAAGCAGAAAGGAAAAACCAGCCAAGGGTTTTAAAGCTGGCCAGGGAGAGTTCACAGACCATGTGAGTAATCCACAACGTCTCCTAGAAGATTTTACAGAGATTGAGCCAACAGCTGCAAGGACAGCCAGGTGCTTATCTCCACAAAATAAGGTGAGCGTGGCTAAGACTTTTAACCATTCTAAGAGTAAGGAATTGTATGAGAGAAAAGGCATTACCCAGAAGAAGAGATACTGCCTTAAAGAAGGTTCTTAGATTGTTAGACCGTTTGCAGCCAGAGATAGCTGGTTTTAAACATGAGGCTGTTCTAACAGAGTCTGAACCTGAGAGCATGGATTTTGAAAGTGCTATAAACCAAGAGCTTAGTTCTGAGACAGAAATGGAATGTCTTCCTGTTTCATTATAGTAACTAAAGAGGGTTTTTGAAAGCATTAAACTAGCAGCTGGGTTCAAAGGCTGAGCCGAGGAGCCTATGCAAATTAGGTTGGCTAGAAAGCCTGAGAAGCTTAACCCTTAATGTGAAAGGCTGCACACAAAGTATATTGAGTCTGCTAGAAGGGCAGATAAAGAAACCTGGTTTGAGAAAGAAAAAGAAAACCTTTTGCAGAGAAAGTTTGGCACTGCTGTTTTGCTGAAGAGACTGCAAATGTTTTAAAACCATTTTTGAAAAGGAGGTTTTTATTTCCAACCTTATTTCAATGGTATGAAGAAATACTTTGTTTGAGTTCAGTAACAAGCTGCATTTGGAAGCTGTTTATTTTGTTACCTGTTTTTCTGGAAACTACCCGCCTTTGTGTTGAATATTTGGGACTGTGTGTAAAGGTTCCTTTTGGCCTTGTGGAGAATAAAATCCTGCGTGCCTATATTACTGCTCGGCTGAAGTTATTTTTGCCCATATCACAACTACACCCTTAGGCACTCTTATAAATAAAAGACTCTCACCACTTCATATACCTAGGCAACCGCCTAGGGCCCACAAAGTCGTGACAATATGTGAGGACTGACTTCCTGCTTGGTCCTGGAGAACCGTATATATTTTATGAAGAATACGTGTACTTTGTAACTCAGCCCAAGAGCATGCGTCATGTAAAAAAGTATGTGCTGTTTTGTCACTGCACATATTTTTATGTATGTAGGAGTAGCCTAGTGGTTACAGCAACCCAGAAGATCAAGGGTTCAAGTCACACTGGCACTCCTTGTGACATTGGGAAAGTCACTTTACCCTACACTGTCTCAGAAGAAAAGGCTTGGCAATCTACTTCTAGTGATACATTGCCAAGAAAACCCAGAGGCAGCTGGGTCGCCAGGAGTCAGCACGGACTTGACGGCACTAAACAAAAAAAAAAGCCCATGGGATAATTGTATTTTTACTTGTGAAAAAACATTTATAAAATTACTCCCATAAATACTAACGGTTAGGGCTCTTCAGCTTGGAAAAGAGACAGCCGAGGGAAGATACGATAGAGGTCAACAACATCATGGATAGAGAAGACTAAGTGAATACAAATTGTTTGTTTACTGTTTTGAAAAGTACATAGACTAGGGGGCATGCTATGAAGTTACTAAGTAGCACAAATAAAATAAATCAAAGAAAACATTTTCACTCACTGTAAAATTAAGCACTGGAATTTGTTTCAAGAGCCTATAGTAAAAGCAGTTAGTATAGCAGAATTTAAAAAAGGTTTGGATAAGTTCCTGGAGGTAAATGTCCATAAACCATTATTAAGATAGACTTGGAGAAAGCCTCAGCTTACCCCTTGGATAAGTAGCATGTAATCTTTCTACCTTTTGGGATTCTGCCAGGTACTTGTGACCTGGATTGACAGCTGTCATAAACAGAATATTGAGCTTAATGAACCTTTGATCTGAACCAATATGGCAATTCTTATGAACTGTGATGTTTGTGCATATTTTATAAAATACACGAGTACACATGTAGACTTACTGCATGGAAGAAAGGCCTGGAAATCTACTTCTGGTCACACCTTGGAAACCCAGGGGCTAGGTTGCCAGGAGTTAACACTGACTCGACAGCACACAACACCACATGTAGAGTATGTGCACACATTTACACCAGCTTTGGAGCAGGTGTAAGTTTGTGTATTTCAATTTGGGGCATGTTTACTAAGGTGTACTACCAGGTAGCATGAGGTTCAGCATGTGCCACAGTAGAAAGTACCGTTTTCTGAAAATGTAGCTGCACTAAATGTAGCTACCCAAGCAGCATGGGTTTGGGCAGAGAATGAGCTGTTCTTGGGCAGAGCGGCTGCATCGTGGGCAATGCAGCTGTTATTGGCACAAATTTTCTGTCACTGTGGTACTTAGCAGAGGTGCCCTTACCACGACTGCAATGGATGATGTTAACTGCACCTACGCTGATCGTGTGGGGGTGGTGCAATACCCACACTCATTTTTGGCACCTACCATGTGCTAGCGGTATGCCTTTTAGTAAATGTGTCCCTTTGTGCACTACTAGGACTAGTTCTAGTAGTGCCTTTATAAAATAGACCCCTTCTTAGATTTTAAACATAGGCATCCTCTTATAAAATTAATCTCCAAAAAGATTAAAGAAGTTCTGCAAGGTTGCATATGCACAAGAATTCCTGTACATGATTTGAAAACCTTTACAGAGTTTTCTAGAATTATCTGAAAGATTTGTCCATATTGGTGCTATCAGTCACATACCTCATAGCACACTTTTGTGGCTGATCCATTTTGGAGAACATACTGGAACTGAAGCACAACGAATGGAAGTACTTTGTGTTTGAAAATCTGTTGGGTTTGTGCAGATTACAAAGTCTGCACAATACTTTCGCTGTTAGGTGCCCTATTGAAAGTTTACCTTATTGTAGCCTGCTGAATGATGCCTAACTTGAATCTTTTAGAAGTGCAAGAATAACATCTTTATCTCTGCAAGTGAACCCTGTTTTATGCATGTCAGAACAAAAATGGCTTACCTAGTTTGTTTTTCACTAAGTAGGGATTCTTAATGTACCATCTTTTATTGCTCCCAAATGCCATTCTTTACTATCACTAGACATTTCCACTCCATTAAGCCTGTAAATTACATGCTTTTTGCAGCTAGATAGCATTTCTTCACATTAATGTTTTTATTCCAAGTCAAAGAGAACCAGCATTTCAAGAATGAAAATGTATTGTTCCAAGAGTATGAATACAGATCACATATAATATATTTATAGGGTGGATTCATTGAGGAAAATGTTTACTTTTTTAAATTAAATTGCAGCTTACAAAATGGATGATTTAGGAAACTTACTCTAGCTACAAATAATTGTCTGTTCAGTTGGTAAACTGGATACTTGCTATGCTGGTACTCAGATGTTAAGTACAGAAATAATAGCATGCCTTCATGAGAAAGAAGCAGTTGCATTTTTCCTTTAGCCTTTTAAAAATATAGTTCCCTCCTGATATACTAATCAGCAAATGAATATAAGTTATTTTCTTTTCCTGCAGGTTGCAGGTGTAGTTACCAACAAAAAATTGCCATGAATTTATACCTGAACTACTTCTTGCTGAAAACTATTATTTGCTGAATAGCACCTGTGGTGTTTCCAGGAAAGTTGGGAAAAGTACACTAGAGTGCCACTGTATAAAGCAACCATTAAGAAAGCTATGGAGGTTGTTTTGGAAGCCCTATTCACACTTTGGACTTTTGAAAATGGGCATAGAAATGTCCAAAGCACAGAGACATCTCCAGAGCCATTTCAGAAGCCAGCTCTGGGGATGTCCCCAATGTAGGGTACAGCAAGAGGAATAAAGCAGCTCCACTGGTGGCGTAAGAGGGGCAAAGTAGCAACAGTAGTGACATGAGCGGCCCAAAGCACCATGAGAGAGACAAAGCAACTCCAAAATGGCATCAACTCATAAGGACTGTGAGAAGAGCAAAGCAGTCCTAATAATGGTATGAAATCCCAAGGAAATGAAATAGGTGCAAAGCAGCAGAAGGCACCACAAGAGGATCCAGGTAGCACAAACAGTGGTATGAATATCCCCAGGCACCATGAGAGGGTAAGGACATCAGCAGCAGTGGCATGTAGTAAAACACTGATTGGGTCTTACCTCCAAAGATTCTGTTTTAGCACCCAAGGAAAACAAGCAAGCCCAGTGACATTTCCCTTCTATCCAGTTGGTGTAGGAATTACAGTATATAAAAGACTGCCTCGTTAGTGCCAGTCAGGACCACGAGTGCATCAGACTGAGGCTCATAACTTGGATGGTGTTAGGATGGTACTGGCCCATGGTTTACCAGGATCTGGCCTTTTCACTATTGGGTTGTTTGGGAATGCAGTCTAAACTGGTGGCTATACTTCATCAAAGGCTAAATACTGGGCAAGACCAATAGTCTGTAAGTACCACAGTAGTGGAGGAAGAAGTAAAAGGCATCAAGGAGAAAGGGGGGAGGGGGTACTGAGATGCAAGAGTACTGGCATAATGTCCCAAGGAACAAAAAAGGTGAGCAAAGGGGACCAATAACAGTAGTTGATCATGTAGAGAAATCATTTCCCATATGTTCCAATGAGGTCCATAGCGGTCCAAATGTATAAATCAATTGTTGAACCAGGGTATAGGAATGAAAGCCTAATAATTGTGATAGTTCTTGTTGGTGGCGAGAACAGCAGTGGGTAAGATCCTCAGATTTAGCCCTCCATTAAAAAGGAACATTCCGGGTCAGGGAAAGGTTGGGCGGAATCTTCCCTCTGTAACAGCCATCTTCCCTTCAAGTTGAACTATCTAGTGCTGCCCAATGCCCAGAGCCCAGGGTGGGAAGCCAGAAACCATGAAGACTCTGAAAGGACACCGGTCTGGAATAGGGCAGGAACTTGGAACAAGGCTGAGAAAAGCTCTGCATTGTGAGGAGCACAGCAACAGATGACATCAGAACTATGCAGACCAAGATCTGGCAAAGAGGTTTTAGCCAGAGCTGGGTTTATGTACAGGTGCTCGGCAGTAACAAGTGTCACCACCCCTTGGCCCCAGGCGGTTGCCTAGGTGTTGGGAATGGTGATAGTCTTTATTTATTTGAAAATGCCTATAATTGTAGTTGTGTAGTGGCAATAAACTTCAGCCGAGAAAAGATATAGGCACACAGGATTTTTATTATTCTCCAGGCCAAAGGAACTCCTTATAAACAGTTCCAAGTATCAAACAAAGATGTGGGTATTTTTCCAGAATAAAGCAACAAAGTAAGTGGCTTCTATATTCAACTTGCCAGCAAACTCAAACAAAATATTTCTTCATACAAACAGAAAAGCAAGCTTGGAGACAAAAACCTTCTTCTCAAAAAAATGGCTTTAAAACAGGTACAGCTTTAAGGAGTTCCAGCAATGCAAAACTTCAACTGCACAATGTTTTCTTTCCTCTCCCCAAACCACGTTTCTCTACCTGCTGTCTGGCAGGCTCTATACTTTTTGCAAGCAGTCTTTCAAAGAAAGGGTTTAAGCTTTTAGAATCCCAGCAATCCTAATTTGCATATTCTCTTCAGCTCGGTGTCTTTGAAAACAGCTGCTAGTTTAAGGCTTCACGAAACATTCTAGCCTTCAGCTACTTTAAGGAAACTAGAGAGCATTCTATCTCCATGTCAGAACTAGGTTCCTGTGCCATAGAAGTTTCAAACTCCATGCTCTCGGCATCTGATTCTATCAGAGAAGCATTGGATTTGAACTCAGTATTATCTGGCTTTAAACTTTCTAAGATTTGCAAGACTCTCTTTAAGGCAGACTCTTTTCTGAGGACTATTTTTACCTTCAGACAACTCCTTGACTTTCAAAGGCTTATTAAAAGATTTAACCACGCTCACCTTATTCTGAGGAAATAAGTTCCTAGCTGACTTTACAGCTGACTGCTCAGTTTCCATATAAACCTCTGGGGAATGTTGTCGGTTACTCACATGGCTTGTGAACTCCCCCGGGCAAGCTTTAAAACCTCTGGCTGGTTTTGACTTTCTCCATGGAGCTTCTGGTGAGGTTTCTTTCACTCTCTGAGTGCCTTTCTTAGGTAGTCCTGCCGAGCTCCTAGGGCCTCTTCCCCTTCTAGGACTCTCTGACCCATTCACCTCAGCATTGGGCTCAGAACTAGAACTCCTCCTTCTCCTCTCTCTCTCTCAATGGAGGATTCACCGTCACTGGAAATCAGTCTCCCAAAGCACCTTCCTCTAAGGCTGCCTTTCCCTGCAGTGTACCTCGTTCCTGCACTCTGAGCACCTCCCTCTCGGGCACTCCTTTGCTGGACAGTCTGAGGACCTTTCTGCTGGGCTCTCCAGGCACTTCCTTGTTCTCCTTCTTGACTTGCTTCTTCACCTTTCCTCTGACTTCTCTGTACTCCCTGTACTCCTCCCTGTACTTCCTCCTCTCCAGATTCCCGGCGTTTATATCTGTAGTTTCTCTTATTGCCTGCTAGCTCCTCCCCCAGCTGTCCCTCGTGAGCAGGGCTGGTAACTAGGGAGCTAGGGCGTGTCCCTTGACTACCACATTTCTGTGAGGAGTTTTTTTCTAAGCCAGAAGTTTTAACCCCTGAACTTCTGGTTTTGATTCCCTTCTCTGGAAAAAACGCTTGATTTCTCCCTTCTTTCTTGTGCTCTTTCTCCCCTGCGCCACCACACAAGATAGACCCTGAAAGGAAGTAGCAGATGTAGAGCAGGCTAAGGCTTAAAAAGTTAAGGCTCTTCAGCTTGGAAAAGAGAGGGCTGAGGGGAGATACGATAGAGGTCTATAAAATAATGAGTGGAGTGGAAAAGGTAAATGTAGATCGGTTGTTTACTCCTTCAAAAAGTAGAAAGACTAGGGGATATGTAATGAAGCTACAATGTAGCACATTTAAGACTAATCAGAGAAAATATTTTTTCACTCAGCGCATAATCATACTCTGGAATTCGTTGCTGGAGGATGTAGTAAAAGCTGTTAGTGCAGCTTTGTTTAAAAGAGGTTTGTAGGACGTCACCCGTCAGTATGGACGTGTAAGGAGAAAGCTCCAGACCCTACCAGGAGATAAAGGGTATAAGAGAGCCCTTACCGAGCGGGGATTGCAGTGAAAGGAGTGCCAGGGGCTGCCGCAAGTGGAGGAGAGCATGGCGACCCGAAAAAAAAAATGCCGATCTGAGAGACTACGCCTTCGGTGCGGCGAGTGTGAGCGGGCTGGGAGCCGACGCTAAAATGGCGGCAGAGGAGAGAGCGCGTGGTGAGCAGGCCTCGCAGCATGGCGTGGAGTTGGAAAAAGGCCCGGGAGGGAGCGGAGAGTCGGCGGCGCAAATGGCAACGCGGGCTGAGCTCAAGGAGTGGTTCGAGGAGCTAAAGGAGGAGGTGAAATCAGCTAAGACAGCGCTGGGAGAGTTAATGAGCGACCTGAGAGAGGAGGTGGAGGAAGTCACCCACAGGATGGGGGATCATGAGAACCGGCTGCAAATGTTGGAGCAACAGCAGGAGGAGTGGGAGACGTACCAAAAAGGTGAGGAGGAGTGGAAGGAGCAAATAAAGCTGAAGCTAGATGATTTGGAAAATCGCTCTAGGAGGAATAACTTGCGAATTAAAGGAGTGCCAGAGGAGCCTGAGTTCCGGAACTGTGCCAAAGTGGCTGAGGCCGTGTGTCGAGAGGCCTTGAAGCAAGGAGGGGAGGAGGTGGAGTGGGAGAATACAGCTGGACCGAGCCCATCGGGCCCTGGGACCTATTCGCAACAACCGGCCCAGAGACATTGTAGTCTGCCTGAGGGATTACAAGTTAAAGGAGAGGATTGCAGCTCGAATGCGGGGTCTGCGCAATTTCTTGTGGCAGGGGTATTCCATAGCAATCTATGCAGACCTGTCCTCTGGGACGCTGCAGTGGAGGAGGGCTATGGCACCTATCACCAGTCAGCTACGCAAGTTGGATCTGAGGTACCGCTGGCTATACCCTTTTGGATTGTCGTTCACGAAAGGGGACAGGACTTGGAAAGTACAGTCTCTGGAGGAGGCATTAGTGGCACTGAAAGCGGTGAGGGTGCAGAGCCCTGGGGGGGAGCTGCAGTCGGAGAGCTCCCGACAAGATCAGGAGAGTGGGCAGCGGCAGCAGCGGGATTTGGACTCTGAGGAGCGACCGACGGAGATGGAGCGAGATCTGCGGAGGCCATCCCGGAGAGGAGCTAAGCGCTGACCAGGAATACTGGGATAGAGGGAAAAGGCATGTGCTGCTGCATGAAGAGGAGGACTGGACTAATGACAGTAACCGGGGACAATATGAGGGTGGTAGGGTGGGGAGGAGGGTGGGGGGGTGAGGGCTGGGGGTTTACTGTTATGAAGGAAAAGTGAGGTGACTGGGGAGGAGGGAGAGGAGGGGGGTGGGAGGGGCGGGGAATGAGGAATTAGGAGAATAGGGGGTGAGAGGGTAGGTGGTCGGGGGGTTGAAGGTGGAGGGCGGATTGGGGGGTTTAGTGAGGGTAGGGTCTGGGGGTGGCACATGACTCCGAGATAGCCTCGCTTAGGAGCGAGGGTGAGCGGGGGGGTGGGGGGAGGGAGAGGGGGAGGGGGGAAGGGGATCAGAGGGATGGGAGGGGGAGGAAGGAGGTTAAGGATACACTGGTGATGAGTACCCTGAATGTTAAGGGTTTGCAAACCTGGCGGAAGAGGCATCTGGTGGAAAGGGAGGGGCGGAGGATGAAGGCGGATTTCTTGTGCCTCCAGAAGACGCATTTGAGGGTGGGTCAAGAGGGATTGATGTATTCGGAGAAGTACCCCAGAGTGGTGTTAGCAGGACAAAGGGTACAACCTCGGAAAGGGGGGGTGGGGCTCTTGATAGGGGTGGACTATAAAGATGCTGTGTTGGAGGAGAGGAGGGATAAGCAGGGAAGGTGGGTGGCAGCACGGCTTAGGATAAAAGAGGAGGAAGTGTGGATAATGAGTCTGTATGCGCCCAATGTTCAGCGGGGGGAGTTTTTTGACAAATTGTGGAGGGAGGTGGAGGGCTGGGGAGCAGTGCCTTTGATTATAGGGGGGATTTCAATATCATGGTTAATCCCAGGGTAGATAATACAGGGGGAGGGGGGTTGAGCAGCGGGAATGAGCGGCGGAGTTTAATGAAATTTCGAGACAGGTTAGGGCTGGCAGATATGTGGAGGGACAGGCATCATGGGGAAAAGGGATACACATACTTCTCTGCAGTGCACGGGACATACAGTAGGTTGGATATGGTGTGGGTAAGTGGTGGTTGGCAAGCCAGGGCGCAGGAAGTGGAAATAGGCCACATTACGTGGTCAGATCATGCGCCGGTGCATATTAAGTTTGAATTGGGGGACAGGGACCCGAGTATCAGGTTTTGGAGGCTGAATGAGGGGCTACTGGAAGAGCCGAAATATGTGGGACGGTTGCGGAGTGTCATACAGGAGTATGTGGAGTTCAACATGGATGGGGGAGTGCCAATGGGAATGGTGTGGGATGGTCTGAAGGCGGTGGTAAGGGGGCATCTTATTAGTATAGCAGCGCAGGAGAAGAGAAAACGGAAAAAGGCGGAGGATGAGTTAGTAAAACTAATAGGGGAGCTGGAGCGCCAACATCAGGCGCGGGCGGATCCCCTTACCTGGGCAAAGTTGCAAAAGATGAGTGGGGACCTGTGCCAGTTAGAAGCGGCTGAAGTGGCCTACGATTTGGCTAGGCTAAAACAAGGGTGGTTTGAAGGGGGGAATAGAATAGGGAAGCGGTTAGCACGGCGGTTAAAGGTGAGGCAGGAGAGGGCTAACATAAGGGGAATTCGGAACGGGAGGGGGAACATGGTATATAAACCCCAGGAAATAAGGAAAGTTTTTGTGGAGTACTATGAGCGGTTGTATAGCAGTAAGGTGAAGGGTGGGGGGGAGAGGGGCACAGAATTCCTAACCGAATGTCAGCTACCTAGTGTATCGTGTAATACAGAAGCACAGGCAGAGCATATGGAAGTAGAAAGAAAGGTGGATTTTACCTTTAAAAATGACAGTCAGCCAACACACACAGCTCAGGGTCTGCACAAGAGAAGCAAGCAGAGAGAGGGAGCAGTTGAGCTGACACACCCAAGCTCTGACGTAGCAGCAAGCTTGGAGTTTGATTACTCTCACCTGCTTAAAAAAGCAGAGCCAAGCTTCAGAGAAAAGAAAGATAAACGCTGCTCAGTAGCTCCAGGAAGGGAGGAGAAGGAGGCAGAGGAGGGAAGCAGAAGGCCTGGCAGAAAGCAAAGAGCCGGAAGGAGTGGCAGAGAAAGAAGTAGTGGCCAAGAAGGAGAGACTGGCACACAGAGAGCTTCAGAGAAGTGGAAAGGCTCAGAGACTTCAGAAGGTTGGAGACTCTGTGAAGAACCTGGTTGCAGTTCGGGAAGTGAGACTAACCGAGCAAAAGGAGAGAAGGCACAGCCAGTTACTAGGAACCTGCCTAGACGGAGAGAATTGGGAGCCCTTCAGATCTCACTGCCGGAGGAAAGGTCTCAAGGTCTATACAGGTGGGAACCTAACACTAAACCAGGGAAGTCAAGAGGCTCAGCTTGTACTAAAGAGCTAGGGCAGTGCTTTAGGCAGGAATTGAATGCAGAAAGGTATAAAGCATTGCCTAGCAGCTGGAGAGAACTAGGGGAGAGCCAGGGAAGAATCCCCACAGCCACAAACCTTACAAAACCTCACCATCTAGAACTGTACCCAGGGGAAATGCCCCAATTCTTAGAGAGAGGTTATTCCCAGCCTAGCAGTAACCGTTTGAAACAAAGCTCAGTAAGCCCTGAGGTTGAGGAGATGCAATGGGAATTTAATTCTGCTGACTCAGAAGAAATTCCAATGGATTGTACGCTCTGTCTCACAGACGACATTAAATCTCTTCGCTAAAGATTTGGGTGAATGAGCTGAGATAAAGCAGAGGAAAGGAATCTTCTTCTTTGAGGAAAAAGAAGAAGCTGTTTTGATTTACTACTTTGTTGTAGAGGAAAATACCTTGCACATTTTGGAAGCCAGGAGTATGAAAATACAGCTATTTTGTTTCTGTAAATAACCGTCAAGCAAAGCTCCTGTAAAGAGTACTGTTTGTTCTGCACTAAGTCTGTTTGGGAAGGGGAATACATTTTCTTGTCAATTTTTGCTTAACACTCGACTCACGGCTATCCTTTTATCAGAGGACTAAAAACTACCACTCCCATAAGGCATAGCGGGAGTAAAAGCTATAGTCATTTTCTGCATAAAGGACATCATGGCAGCCCCAACCCTCTGACCCCTAGGTGGAGGGCTGGGCGGCGTATGACAATCGGTAGAGGAGGCAGAAGAACTGGGAAGGCCGGTGGGGCTGGCTGAGGTAGGAAAGGCTATTAAAACTCTTAAAGAGGGGAAGTCACCCGGATTAGACGGGCTAACCGGGAAATTTTATAAAGTAATGAAGGAGAGTGTTCAGGGGATGTTAGTAAGGGTGTTCAATGGGGGGTTAGAGGGTGAGGAGCTACCCCGTTCTATGGCGGAGGCGGGTATAACACTCATTCCTAAGCTCGGGAAAGATCCTACTATCTGTGGGGCCTGTAGGCCGATATCCCTTAATAACGTAGATGCGAAGTTACTGGCTAAAATACTGGCAGCTAGGCTTCAAAAATTAATGCAGAAGCTAGTGCATAAGGATCAGTCGGGTTTCATTAAGGGGAGGCAAGGGGGAGACAATATTCGAAAGTTGCTAAATGTGATCTGGGAGTTGGATAGGACGGGGACGGAGGGGGTCTTTCTTACGGTAGATGCCGAAAAGGCGTTTGATAGAGTGGAGTGGGGTTTTATGTGGCAGGTACTGGAGAAAATGGGTTTGGGAGGGAGCTTTATGGGATGGGTAAGGGCATTGTATAGGAGTCCGAGTGCACGGATTAGAATCAATGGGGGTTATTCGGAGAGTTTTGTGTTGGGTAGGGGGACACGGCAGGGGTGTCCATTGTCGCCCCTGCTGTTTGCGCTTGTCATTGAGCCATTGGCTGCGTTTATTCGCCAACAGGAGGATATAGCAGGGATAAGCGTGGGGGGGCAACTTAGCAAGGTGGCACTGTTTGCGGACGATGTCATCTTTACACTTGGTAAACACTTCTGGAGTCTCCCCAATTTAAAGAAAGCTATTAAGAGATATAGCGAGGTAGCGGGGTACAAGATGAATGTAAGTAAAACGGAAATATTGGGGTTTAATTTAGAGGGGAGGGGTTAGAGCAGAGGCTGAGGGAGGCCATTCCATTTAAGTGGGTACAAGGGAGTTTTAGGTACCTGGGGATCCAGTAGGGGAGTTCTTTGAATAATATCAATGAATGGAATTATGGGCCCCTCATTAGGACTCTCCGGCAGGACTTGGCTCGGTGACAGGGGATACATTTGTCATGGTTAGGCAGGATAGCTACGATTAAGATGAATGTCCTGCCGCGGATACTGTTCATCTTTATGGCCCTGCCGAGCAGAGTAACGAGAAGGGTTCTCAAGAACTTACAAGATATGATAATGAGATTTATTTGGGCGGGAAGAGCCCCGAGGGTGAGCCTGGCAATGATGTTTAGATCACGGGAGGAAGGGGGGCTGTGAGTTCCGAATGTGGGGATTTATTATGTGGCGGCGCAGCTGAGGGCGGTGTTTGCTTGGCGAGGTCGGGGGGAGACACCACAGTGGGTGGACATGGAAAGGGAGAGGGGAGAGAACTTAGAGGCGGCGGTCTGGTGTAGTTTGGGAGCCTCAGGGGGGCCACGAGGGGGGAATCCACAAAAGGGGTTAATGTGGGAAATATGGGGGGAGTGGAAGAGATATTTGACACAGGGTAAAAGATGGTCCCGCGAAATGCACTTGCAGCGTTTGCCTGGGTTTGGGCCGGGGAATGGCGGTGGGGTACTTAAGGACTGGGAAGGGAGGGGGTTAGTTAGGGTGGGTCAGGTGGTGGATACTAGTGGGAGGATGGTGCCCTTTCAGGAACTGCAAGACAGGTACGGAGTGGTAGCTAAGGAGTATTTTGCTTATGTGCAGCTGTGGTATTATTTGCACCGGGGGGAGGTGAGAGAGGACCTAGCTCGGGAGAGGAAAACGGCATTTGAAGGGCTCATGGCAAAGCAGGAGGGACTTAAGGGTTTGATTTCTAGGTTGTATAAGATCCTTAATGATAAAGGGGGAGGTAAGGCGGGCTGGCAAGAGAAGTGGGAGTCGGAGATTGAAGGGCCATGGGACGAGGGCAGATGGGGGGGCTATCTATGATAGTGAAAAAAGAATGGGGTGGGGGACCAACCTGGTAGAGAACTGCTTGAGGCTCCGCTTGAGAATGGTGTGGACGCCAGCGAGACTCACGGCATTTGGGGCATATGATTTGGGGGTGCCCTAAAATACAGAAGGTGTGGGTGGAAGTGGGTAAGTTTTACCGGGAGGTGACGGGGGTGAGGATACAGCCAGATTGGGGGGTATTGGGTTGTTGGAGGGGGCAGATTGGGGATACACAGGGCATCTTAGGTTCTGGCATTATTGTGTGGTAGCGTGCAGACTGGCAACGCTGCAGAGGTGGAAGACGCTGGAGGATCCTACGGTGGGGGAGGTGTTGGGCAAAATAGAGCATTTGTGGCATATGAGTGCGGTTGGCGCTCATAGCCGGAACCAGAGGGGGAAACAGAGATATATAGCAAGCATATGAGGAGTGGCGGGAAGAAGGGTGGAGGAGATGGGAGAGGTTGTAGGGGTGCCTAGCAAAGGGGTTGGAGGAGGAGGAGGGGGTGGGGGGGGTTGGAGGAGGGTTAGAGGGGTGGGGTACCGGGGAGCGAGGGGGGGAGAGCTGATGGTGGGAGGCTCATGAGGAATCTTAAGGGGTGAGCTTGGGAAGTGGGGGGGAGGGGGAGGGGGTGGTGGGGACTGGTGGAAGGGGGGAATGGTTATAGATGTCTGAGGAATGATGGAACATGTCATGTGCCGTGTGGGGGGGATTGTAATAAGGGGGGTTGGTTACAGGTGTTGGGAAGAATTGGTTTGATATTCAGTAAAAAGTTTGTTATAATAAAATCTACAATAAGAAAATAAACACAAGAACAGTTTAGAGAGACTTATAATGCTTTAATATGATATGTTATCCAATAACCACACAAAACGAATGAGGGAAATTGGAAACTGCGATTTTGTACAGGTGGTTTACTAGTAAATGGCGATACATATTTGGAAATGTATATAGTATTAGAATTTATTGATGTATAGTTAAAATAAGGTACACATAGTGAGAGGGTATATTTTTAATGTGAAGTAGAACTATAGAATGTATAACGGTAGTCAAAGATTGTGTAACATAAGTTTTGTTGTGGTTTCACGGCTAAGTGATGTATATTATGTGGTGTGATAATAAAAAATTTAAATTAAAAAAAAAAAGTGGTTTGTACAAGTTCCTGGAAGAAATGTCCATAAACCATTATTAAAATGGACTGGGGAAAGCTACTCCTTACACCTGGGATAAGCAGCATGGAAGCTGTCTGCCTTTTGGGAACTTGACAGATACTTGTGACCTGGATTGGTCTGACCCAGTAAGATCACACCATTAGAGGCAAATAGGTAAAGTCCATGTAGTATACCAGAGCTACTCAAATCTGGTCCTGGAGGTCCGCAACCCTGCAGGTTTTCGGGATATCCCTAAGAATATGCATGAGATATATATGCATTAGAAATAGCCTGCCAACCTGACTGGTTTGTGGTCCTCCAGGGCTGGATTTAGACCCCTGCCTTACTCTGTCATTTAAGATTGTGAGTGGGCAAGGTGCAGATGTCCTAGACATCAAAAGGATAGATAGTGTGATGTAGAAACCCACACAGAGCCTATGCAGATAGATAGAAAGGAGAAATTTACCTTAGAATCTGTTAGGCAGCCAGCATGTGCAGCTCAGGAGAAGCAAAGGAACAGAGGAGCAGAACTACCACACCCAAGCTATGACGTAGCAGAAAGCTTGGGGATTGATTATGATCACCTGTCCAAGAAAGCACAGTCAGCTTACAGCGAACAGGGAGATAAAAGCTGGTTGGTAGATCCAGCAAGAGAGAAAGAGAAGGAGAAGGAAGAGGAAGAGAAGCAGAAGGAGAGAGCAGAGGTCAGCAACCAGGGAGGTAGAGGTCACAGAGGGAGAGGCCTGCTGAACAGAGGAAGCACTGGGCATGTCACTGGAACAGGAAGCAGCAGAGGCAAGGCTTCAGAGGAACGTGGCAGGGGACGTGCTCAGACTGCCGGTAGCTGGAGGTCCTACGAGGAACCTGTTTACAGCCCAGGGAGAGAAGCCAGTGCTCCAGAGAGAAGGAAGGCACAACCTGGGGCTAGGAGGCTGCCTAGACCGAGTGAGCAGGAAAGTCCCCAGTCCTCACTGCCTGAGGAAAGACCTCAACAATTATACAGGTGGGAGCCTAGCACTGTGAGAGGGAAAGCTAGAAGCTCCATTCAGAACGGAGGGTCAGAGCAGTGCTCCAGACCAGAAATATCTGCAGGAAGCTATAAAACAATCCCTAACAACTGGAGGGTGGAAAAGGAGAGCTGGAGAGGCAACCCTACAGATACAGGTACTCTTAAACATACTTGCACAGAATTGTGTCCCTGTACGCTATCTGAACTTTCAGAGAGGGGTTTTCATAAAAACAGCTGTGAAGGTTTAAACCCAAGCACAACGTATGCTGAAGGTGAGGAGATGCAATGGGAAAGTAACACCAGGGTTCCAGAACAGGCTCTTATGGATTGTACATTATGTCTTGCGGATGATATTGAGTCTTTGTGCTGAAGCCCCGTAAAAAGAGCAAAGAAAAAGAAGATATTTTTCTTTGAGAGAAACTGTTTTGTTTTCCCTGTCTTTGGTTATGCACATGATATCCTTGGGGGAAGGGGAATAAAGCCCTTGTTTTGTTTTGCCTTAACCACTTGACTTGAGACTATTTTTGACCACTAGAAGATAGCAAGGCAACTCCAACCTCGGGGCCCTAGGCGAAGGCCTGCAGCCCCGTGACAATAGACAATATTTTGGTGGTGGTGAGAAGCGAGGAGGAATGTGACACGTTCTATCTACCCTTTTGATGTCTAGGACATCTGCACCTTGCTCATTCACAATCTTAAATGACAGAGGTATAAGGCAGGTGTCTCCAAATCCAGCCCTGGAAGGCCACAAACCAGTCAGGTTGCTATCTCTAATGCATATATATCTCATGCATATTCATTAGGGATATCCCAAAAACCTGCAGGGTTGTGGACCTCCAGGACCGGATTTGAGTAGCTCTGCAGTATACCCAGAATATTCAAACTGACAGTACGATAGTTTGGAATGGGATGGCACAACCCTTACTTTTGTTGAGTTTTTATTTATTTAGCTAGGCTTATATACCGCTTTTCACCAGGTCAAAGTGATTTACATTGAACAGAACCTCAGTTACATAAAACATATAACAGTAAACTATGTACAAATGGTATATTTTAACTATTTACAGGTATTAGTTGTAATATATTTAATATATCTACAGTATAGGTCTGGGCCGGAGGGGGGGGGGCGGTGTTAGGCGGTGGGGCCATAGTGTTCAGAAAATAATAGGGTTTTCAGGTGCTTGTGAAAGGAGTGGAGGTCGGTGATATTTCTTACAGTGTCTAGTAGGGCTTTCCAGAAGGACGGTTCATAGAATTCAAATGCTCTTCGGCAGGTTTGTTGGTTAGACTTTTGTCTTGGAGTGCGGTTTGGCAACTTTGGGGTCTGTTTGGGGTGAGTGGCTGTAGGAGGGATTGGAGGTGGCTGGCTGGATGGGAGTGCATTGCTTTGTGTGTTAATAGCAAGGATTTATATTTGATTCTGCTGGGGAGTGGCAGTCAATGGAGCTGTCAGGATGTGGTGACGTTGTCATGTTTAGAAGCTCCCTGGATTGTGCACATGGCAGTGTGTAGAAAGGTTTGTAGTGGGAGGAGGGTAGATTGTGGAGCTCCCAAAGGGGCATAGCAGCAATAACAGTGCATGAACAGCCCAAGAGAACCAAAGAGTGGCAAAGCTATACCAGTAGTGGCATGAACAGCTCAAGGTGAAGAGCGACAAAGTAGCCCCACTGCTGGGATAGCCCAAGGTACCTGCAGAGGGGCAAAGTAGCACAAATGATGGCTTGAACAGTCCAAAACACCATGAGAGGAGAAGCTTTTTCCTTTTTATAGTTTTTTATTTTTATTTAGGGGTACCAATAACCAGTGGTAACAACAGAGTGGCAGGTCAGCAGCAGCAGCAAGAGTAGCACTAGCAGTAATGCAGTAGGGTTATGCACCATTGGAGTAGCAGGAACAGGCTAGACAGCAGCAGCAGCAGCTAGAGTGGTGACAAGATCAAAGGCATTAAGAGAGGAACAAGGGAGGAAATTATTTTTTTCTTTTTTTTCTTTATGTTTTTGTATATGGGGTCAAAATACCCATGTGAAACAGATAGGTTAGTAGGGCACCAACAGCAAGAGTGGCACTAGGGACAACAAAGCAGGGTGCTGAATCAAGACAGCAGCAGGGCAGGCCACAGCAGCAGCTATGACTAGAGTGACAACAGGATGCCAAGATATACAGAGAGGGGCAGGGAAGAAGAATCTTTGTTATTTTTCTTTAATTTTGTTTTTATTATATTTTTGTTTTTTTGCACTTGTGGCCAAAACACCTCAGTGGAACGGAGAGCGATAGGGTGGCAGAAGCAGGCTAGGCAGCAACAGAAGCAGCAAGAGTGGTAACAGTATAGCAATGAGAGCAGAAAGTGTGGGCAATGGTTCAGTGAAAGATAAACCCCAAAGGTTTAACCATTGCTGTTCATGATAGGCAGGAAACCCTCAAAGATATGAAATGTAGCAGTGTACTCAGTCCTGCCAGTCGAATTGAAAGTTGGGAAAACCCAGCAAATGATAGTTTATTTTAATGAAGCTAAGATTGAATGATTAGAAACCTGGTCCTACTCCTTCTGCCATGGACTCCAGGTTGTCTGGATATGAAAAATAAACATACAGTTCATCTGTTTCTCCACAGATTTTCTTTTTTTTAAATTATTTTTATAAATTTAAACAAATACAATTCTAAAAGATTAATTTTTAAATGAAAATGGGATACCTTTACACAAATTATAACCATCAATCCAAGTAACTAAACAAAAATGAATCCATGATTACCCAATCTAAGACCACAAATTAGGAAAATATCAAAAAACTTAAAAGAAAACTACCGAACCAATAAGAGGGGATGGATGAGGAAAAAAGTAGGGTTGGAGTTACCCCACAAATCAAGCAAAAAAAAAACATCAAGAAGTAAAGGCACTGCAAGAAGCATTCCAAGCCAGAAGCCCAATTAAACAGATACAGATCAAGTTGTTTCAAAATTAAGAACACTCAATAGAGGAGGACTCCCTTGTAGTCACAAACTCTTTAAATGATTTGGGCACTGGAAAAGAAAGCGTAGTTACTCACCTGTAACAGGTGATCACCAGGAACAGCAGGAATTTAGTCTTCACATATGGATGACATCGGTACCGATGGAGCCTGCGCGGGGACACTCCCCAGCATCCAATAGGAAAGCTAATGGGAGTATCCCACTGCGCCTGCATAGCTGCCTTCCCGCCTTTCCAGCTCTCCCTCCTCAGTGAGTTTGTAATTGAGATAAAAGGAGAGAAAGAAAAAAGAAGACCTACAACCCCTAGGGGAGGAGAGTGGATTGTGAAGACGTCCTGCTGTTCCCGGAGATCACTTGTTACAGGTAAGTAACTATGCTAGCTCCAGGAACAAGCAGGAATGTAGTGTTCACATATGGGACTCCCTAGCTAGAAGATGCCAGAAAGATGACCTCAGAATCGGCTGTGGACTTTCACAGGTATGCCTAAAGAGGTCATGTATTCCGCATGGATATCTGGTATTGAAACCCGGGATGGAGGGTAGGAGTTGCTCTAAGTCTGAAAGAGATGCCGGAGAACAGCTTGGCCAAACATGACATCCCGGCGGGAGTCCTTGTCCAGGCAATAGTGAGCAGCAAAAGTGTAGACGGAAGACCAAGTTGCCGCTTTATAGATCTCGTCATTAGCTACAGAGCATAGATTTGTCATCGAGGTAGCTATAGCTCAAACATTATGGGCAGTGACCTGACCCTCAAGAGAGAGTCCTGCCTTTTCATAAGCAAAGGTGATGCAGTCAGCTATCCACTTAGAGTACGTTTGGAGATTGGAAAGCCAAGATGACTCGAGTCAAAGGAAATGAAAAGCTGGGAAGCTTTTCGGTGCTCTTGAGTTCTCTGTAGATAAAAGGCTACGGCATGCTTACAGTCCAGAGTGTGAAGGATTGCTTCTGCCCTAGACGAATGTGGTCTAGGGAAAAATACAGGAACGTAGACCGACTGGTTTAAGTGAAAAGGCGAGACCACCTTCGGCATGAAGTGAAGATAAGCCCTAAGGACATCCTTATCATGATGGAACCGTGTGTAAGGAGGGTCAGCCACCAAGGCCTGAAGCTCACTTATGTGCCTTGCTGAAGTGAGGGCAATAAGGAAGATGACCTTCCATGTGAGAAACTTCAGTGAAATAGTGGCTAGAGGTTCAAAGGGCGGCTTGAGAAGCTGTCCTAGAACAACATTAAGATCCCATGCCACTGGAGGCGGCTTAATGGGAGGTTTGATTAATAGAAGACTCCTTATGAAGCGTGCTACTAATGGCTGAGAAGAGATGGGCTGGCCAAATTAGGGCATGTGAGAGGCTGCAATTGCACTTAGGTGTACTCTTACCGAATTGGTTTTGAGACCAGAAAAAGATAGGTGGAGGAGATACTGAAGTAGTGCCTCCACCGGAGCTGAGAAGGGATTAAGATTCTTCTGAGAACACCAGAAAGAAAACCTACGCCACTTGAAAGCATAGGATTGTCTGGTGGATGGCTTCCTAGAAGCTAAGAGGATGTCCTTAACCTCCTGAGATAAGTCAGTGTCTTGGAAGGCTATGCCCTCAGCAACCATGCCATGAGATTTATTTATTATTTATTTATTTATTTAACATTTCTTCTATACCGCGCTATTATAATCAGTGCGGTGTACATCGAACAAAAACATACTACAATGCATACAGGCAACATTGAGTTTACAGTGAAACAGGATATTAAACATGGAGAAAACCAGGAAAACTATTTACAAGCTAACTTTATACTGGAGATGGAGAGACTGCAGATTCGGATGGAGCAGCGTCCCCCCTCTTGGGAGAGGAGATCTGGAGCAGACCCCAGATCTATGGGTTGAGCCTGAGACAGACGTAGAAAGAAAGGGTACCATGGTTGACGTGGCCAGCATGGGGCTATGAGTATTATGAAGCCCTTGTCTCTGAAGTTTGAAAAAAGTCTTGGGAATTAGGGGAATGGGAGGGAAGGCATATAGAAAGCCTTGACTCCAGTGGAGGTGAAAAGCATCCACTTGATGACTGTCTGGTGCAGGAGTCCTTGTACAGAAGCGAGGGAGCTTGGCATTCTGAGGATTTGCAAAGAGGTCTATCTCTGATCCCCAAGATTTGGAAAATGTGAGAGACTTTGTCTACATGAAGAGACCACTCTTGGGGAAGGATTCGACTTAGTATGTCCGCTAAGATATTGTGTTTGCCCAGGAGATACACCGCATGGAGATGAATGCGATGATGTATGGCAAAGGACCAGAGATGTAGAACCTCACTGCAGAGAGTTCAAGAGCCTGTTCTGCCCTGCGTGTTCATGTAGAACATGGCTACTTGATTGTCAGTTTGGATTAGGACCCTGCAGCAATGAAGATGCTCCTGGAACACTTTGAGAGCATTGAGAATGGCTCTGAGCTCCATAAGATTTATGTGGAGTTGTGACTCCTGCTGAGACCAGAGTCCTTGAGTGGAGAGAGATCCCAGATGAGCTCCCTAGCCCAGTCTGGATGCATCCGTCGTCAGGGTACATTGATGTGCTAGCATCTGAAAAGCTGATCCTACAAGGAGATTTTCTGGAGATCGCCACCACTGGAGAGATGAGATTAGAAGGGTAGAGACTATTATCTTGTACCCAGGCGACCTGATACTTGAGACCACTGGGATGCTAGTGTCCATTGGGTTGTGCACATGTGCAAGCAGGCATATGGCACAATATGCACTCTTGATACCATACGACCCAGAAGCTGTAGCATTTCTCGAGCAGTAAGAAAGTTCTTGAGACATGCCTGAGATGCTAACTGATTGAGTCAAGCACAGCAGAGCTGGGGCAGAAATGCCCTTGATTGCTGAGTGTTCAGCAAGGCCCTTATGAACTCTACAGTATGAGAGGGAACGAGTTGGGACTTTGAAAGATTTATTACAAATCCCGAGTGTTGAAGCACCTGCATGGTTTGTGAGAGGGATAGACTGGCTTCTTGAGAGGTGCTTGCCCGTATGAGCCAGTCGTCTAAGTAAGGGAAGACAAATATCCCTAGAGTCCTTAAGAATACGGCTACTATTGCCATGCATTTTGTGAAGACTTTTGGAGTAGAGGAGAGGCCGAAAGGCAGGACTCTGTATTGATAATGTAGTCCTTGGAATATGAAGCGCAGGAACTTTCTGTGCTGTGGATGAATAAGAAAGCGTAGATACTCACCTGTAACAGGTGTTCTCCAGGAGAAGCAGGAATCAGTCCTCACATATGGGTGACGTCGGCGCCGACGGAGCCCCCATGCGGAGCATTTCCCCAGCTTTCAAAGAAAGCCTTTGGGAATGCAGCACGCATGCGCGGTCCCCTTCCCGCCCAAGGGTGCCATCTTGCTCAGTCTGATGACATAGATAAAAGACAGCAAAAAAACAAGATAAATTATATGACTGCAACTCCAAGGGGAGGAGGGAGGGTTGTGAGGACTGATTACTGCTGCTCCTGGAGAACACCTGTTACAGGTGAGTAACTAAGCTTTCTCCAGGACCAAGCAGGAAGTCAGTCCTCACATATGGGACTCCCCAGCTTAAGGCTACCGGGGACCCAAAGCTGAAAAAATGAGCTCCCTCTAGAGCCTCAGCATGTGTGAAAAGAATCTGCTCTGAGAACGCCCCCGAACAGTAGCCCAACACCAGGGCCAGAGGGTAGGAGTTGCCTAAACCCCAAAGAGATTACGGAGTACCGCCTCTCCGAAAGCACTGTCCCTGCGGGACTCTCTCTTGAGGCAGTAGTGGGCCGCAAAAGTCTGGCTTGAAGACCAAGTAGCGGCCCGGCAGATGTCTGCCAACTGAACAGAGAGCACAGTTACTTACCTGTAACAGGTGATCTCTGGGAACAGCAGGAATTAGTCATCACATATGGGTACGTCGGTACCGACGGAGCCCGCGCGGGAAAGCTCCCCAGCTTTTCAGATTAAAAGCCTTTGGGGCCTCCCACTGCACATGCGCGCTGCCTTCCCGCCTTCCTGACCAGCTCTCGTCAGTTCGAGTTTAAAGCTGAGACAATAGAGAGAGAGGACAGGAAGATAGATAGATAGAGATACAACTCCTAGGGGAGGTGGGTGGGTTGTGATGACTAATTCCTGCTGTTCCCAGAGATCACCTGTTACAGGTAAGTAACTGTGCTATCTCCAGGAACAAGCAGGAATAAGTCATCACATATGGGGACTCCCTAGCTAAGATGCCTGGGAGATCCCCCTCCAAGGGTAAACCATCTTCGCATGGATCTCAGGCATCCATCCAGGGAAGGTGGGCAGGAGTTGTTTAAGTATGGAACAGGTGTTTGAGGACAGCCTGACCAAACAAGGCATCCCGGCGGGAGTCCTTGTCCAAGCAGTAATGGGCTGTGAAGGTATGAACCGAGGCCCAAGTGGCTGCTCGACAGATCTGATCTATGGACACAGAGTGAAGATGAGCCATAGAAGTGGCCATGGCTCTCACATTGTGAGCTGTGACATGGCCCTCCAGAGAAATGTTCTTACTCTGGTAAGCAAAAGAAATACACTGAGCGATCCAATTGGAAAGTGTACGCTTGGTGACTGGAAGTCCCAAATGAGAAGGATCAAAAGCCACGAAAAGTTGGGAAGACTTTCGATGTGGTTGAGTCCTGTTGAGGTAAAAGGCAAGAGCTCTTTTACAATCCAGAGTATGAAGGTTCCTCTCTGCACTGGATGCATGAGGAGCCGGGAAAAAGACAGGTAGATATACCTCTTGATTAAGATGAAAAGGCGAGACCACTTTGGGCATAAAGTGGGGATTCGTCCTAAGGACCACCTTATCATGATGAAACCTAGTATAAGGTGGATGAGCCACTAAAGCCTGCAGTTCACTGATGCGGCGAGCCGAAGTGACTGCAATAAGGAAAACAACCTTCCAGGAAAGAAATTTGAAGGAGGTAGAGTCCAAAGGCTCAAAAGGTGGCTTCATAAGCTGACCTAGAACTAGGTTCAAATCCCATGCTACCGGAGGAGGTCGGATGGGAGGTTTAGTTAGAGTCAGGCCTCTCATGAAACGTGCAACAAGAGGATGAGAGGAGACAGGTTGTCCATTTATAGGTTTTAAGGATGCTGCAATAGCACTCAAATGGACCCTTACTGAATTCGTCTTAAGGCCTGCATTTGAAAGATGCAGGAGATAGTCCAAGAGGGAATTCAAAGGAAGTGCTAGAGGGTCAAGACCCTGCTGAGCACACCAAATGGAAAAACGTTTCCATTTGAAAGCATAAGAACGCCTCGTGGAAGGTTTCCTAGAGGCATGAAGGATATCTGTCACAGGTTGAGAAAGATTAAAGTCTTGAAGACTTAGGCCTTCAGTAACCAAGCTCTGAGATGTAAGGATTTGGGGTTTGGGTGCCACAAAGTCCCCTCCTCCTGAGACAGAAGGTCTGGCGCAGCTCCCAGGTCCAGGGAGGATCCCTGGGAGAGATGCAGAAGTAGAGGGAACCACACCTGGCGTGGCCAGCGGGGAGCTATGAGGATCATAGTCCCGTGATCCCTCTGGAGCTTGAACAGAGTCTTGGATATTAGAGGAATGGGTGGAAAGGCATAGAGGAATTCCTGACCCCAATGCAGGAGGAAGGCATCGTGGGCCTGAGCTCCCTGACACTGAGTTCTGGAACAGAACCGGGGAAGTTTGGCATTCCACGGACTTGCAAAGAGGTCTATGTCCGGGGTCCCCCATTCCTGAAAGATTCTGCGTATCTGGTCCATATGTAGGGACCATTCGTGTGGAAGCAGAACTCGACTGAGTCTGTCTGCACGAGAGTTTTGAACTCCTGGAAGATACACTGCAAGAAGGTGAATTTGATGCTCTCTGGCGAAGGCCCATAATCTGAGAGCTTCGTTGCAAAGCGACAGAGAGCCTGTCCCTCCTTGTTTGTTTATATAGAACATGGCTACCTGATTGTCTGTCTGAACTAGGACAGTCAGGTTGACAAGGAGGGTATAGAAGACCTTGAGGGCAAGGTAAATTGCTCGCAGTTCCAGGAGGTTGATATGAAGGGTGGCCTCCTGTGGAGACCAAGTGCCCTGAGTGGAGAGGTTCTGAAGATGAGCTCCCCACCCTGTCTGGGAGGCATCTGTTGTGAGGGTTGCTTGGGGCAACAAAGGTTGGAAGGGGGCCCCCAACAACAGATTGTTGGTGGATGTCCACCATTGGAGGGACCAAAATAGACGGCTTGAGGTGAGTATTTGGTCGGAGAGCGCTCCAGATGCTTGAGTCCACTGGGTGGCCAAGGTCCATTGAGCTGCTCTCATATGCAGACGAGCGTAGGGCACCACATGTACCGTGGAGGCCATGTGGCCCAGAAGTCGCAGCATTTCCAGGGCTGTCAAATGACTGCTGGACTGAGCTTGGGAGGCCAAACTCAGCAGGCGTTGGGCCCTGACCTGAGGCAGGTAGGCCCTTGCAGTGATGGTGTCTAACTGGGCCCCTATGAACTCGAGAGACTGAGTAGGGATTAGTTGAGACTTGGGAAGGTTTACTACCAGTCCTAGATACTGCAGAAGACACCTTGTGCGGTCCAGGGAAATTTGGGCCTGGGACTGAGAGGGAGCTCGGATGAGCCAGTCGTCCAGGTATGGGAATATGAAAATTCCCAGGCCTCTTAGAAAGGCAGCTACGACTGCCATGCATTTGGTGAACACTCTTGGAGCAGAGGCTAGACCGAAGGGGAGTACTCTGTACTGGAAATGTTTTCCCTGAAACAGAAATCGAAGGTATTTTCTGTGGGATGGGTGGATGAGTATGTGTGTATACGCATCCTTTAGGTCTAGAGAACAAAGCCAATCCTGACTCTGAAGGTATGGAAGGAGAATGCCCAGAGAAAGCATTTTGAATTTCTCCTTGAAAAGAAATTTGTTCAATTCTCTCAGATCCAGAATTGGTCTGAAGCCCTCTGTCTTCTTTGGTATTAGAAAATAAGGGGAGTAGAATCCCGTCCCCTGTTGAAGAAGAGGGACCTTCTCTATTGCCCCCTGGGCACGGAGGGGGGAGGAGACTTCCTGACCCAAGAGGGCCAGGAGAGATGGGGGAGAATTGAACTGCCTCACCATAGTATAAGGAGGAAGGTCGGAAAAATGGAGTTTGTAACCCTCTCTGATGATAGAGAGGGTCCATTGCTCTGATGTAATTTGCTCCCATCTGGGAGCAAAGTGAGCTAACCTTCCGGGTATGGTGAGGGGCTCTGGTTGTTCTAGAGCCAGAAAAGTTAAGTTCTCTAGGGGCAAGTCAAAACCCCTGAGGGGGTGGAGCCTGCTGAGGCGTAGCAGACGCCGCAGGCTTTGACCTTGCCTGTTTAGGTTGCTGACGTTTAGCAGCAAAACGAGGCTGAGAGGATTGTTGGCCAGTATTTGTGGGAAATCTGGACTTCTTGTAATAAGGCCTCTTAAAAGACTTCTTCTTGGCAGGAGTGGAGGTAGACTTAGAAAGTCTATCTAAGGTGGCATTTTCTGCATCCATTTGAGTGGCCTTAATTTGCCACTCTTCACCAAATAAGTTCTCACCTGTACAGGGCAGATTTCGTAAGCCATCTAGGACCCAAGGTTCTAGATCAGAAGCCTGGAGCCAAGCAACACGTCGGGCTGCTATAGCAATGCCCGAAGCCCTACCAGCACCCTCAAAGGAATCAAAAGCTGCCCTGTTGGAGAACTTTGAAATATCCAAAAGGTGTTTCACTAAGGAAATGAACTGCTCCCTCTTATCCTCAGGGATAAAGGGGGCAAAATGCCGAACTTTTAGAGCGATTTCACTGAGAAACATGCCCATGTAAAGACTATAGGAATTAATCCTGGCTATAAGCATAGTAGCCTGGAAAAGTTTCCTGCCAAAAGAGTCTAGAGTCTTACATTCTCGCCCTGGAGGAGTAGAAGAGTGCCTTTTGGTACTCTTTATCTTCTTCATTGCAGACTTCACCACAATAGAATGGTGAGGCAACTGGGTTTTTTGGAAACCAGGAGAAGGGGGGACACGGTACATGGTGTCCAACCTGCGAGAAGAAGGAGACAATGTTAGAGGAGCCTCCCATAAGTCCATCAAGTGTTCTTGAAGGATTTCATGGATAGGCAGGGTGACTGCCTCTTTAGGAGACTTAGAGTATCCTAAAATATCCAGTTTCTTTGATCTGGGTTCCTTTTCAGAGGATGAAGCAATAGAAAGACCTTTAGCCATTTCTATGATGAAGTCCTGAAAGGACAAATCCTCTGGTGGAGACATTCTCTTGTTAGGAGAAGAAGGCTCCTCAGGAAGATCAAGGGAGAACTCATCAGAATCATCAGAGGAGTTAAAATCCTCTGAAGAAGCAGAGTATCCTCTATGTGCTTCCAACGCACGATACGCATACCGTTCGGTATCGACATCGGACGTACTGGGTATGGTATCGGTATCAGTACCGGGCAAAAGCCCGGATCCGGCATGCGGAACCGATCTGCGTTTGGAAGACGATGGCCTCGGTTCCGGTATGGAAGCCATTACCGGAACCGGACCCGGTACCGCTGGCTGCGGTACCGAGGGCGTAGCAGGATTAATAAAAGCCAGAATGGCCTGCTGCATGACTTGGACAGTATTGCCCATAGACGCCACTGCTGCCTGGATGTCGGTACCGGTATGGGCCGGTACCCCAGAGCAGTACAACAGGTGATCTGTCGAGGCCGCGCCATCGATGTCAACCTGTGACCCCATGATTGCTTTGGAGGCCGGAACCTCCCGCCGGGGTTTTTTGGCCTGGGCAGAATCCTCGAACTCAGAATTGAGAGCCTCTCGATCTTTAGAAAGAGATTTGCTTTTAGAGGATTTGCCCACTGGAGTTTTGGTTACCTGAGATCCATCCGGAGAGGAAGACCTGGATGACTGTGATGCTTCTGAAGGAAACAGCACATGGAACTTGTTGGCCTGGTTCTGCAATCCACGTTTCGACATCTGGGAGCAGGATGGGCAGTCCGGTATGGAATGGTCAGGTCCTAAACATTTAAGACACCATTCATGGGTGTCTGTAAGAGGAATGACAGCACTGCACTTGGTACACTTTTTAAAACCAGGAACTGGCTTCTCCATGAGGAGAATTTGTGTAGGCCTGAAGGCCTAACAAAGTACCAAGTTGTGCTGAAGAAAAGAAAAAAAAAAATATATATATTTTATTTTTTAAAAGAAAGAAAGAGAGACCGGCAGTACCAGTTTCAGAATGGGGAAGGCAGGTACGCGGTCTAAAGAAAACAATAAAATTAACAATTTCTTCAGCGGTGACAGGAACACGACCTGCTGGCTCCGCGGAAAAAAAGAAACTGACGAGAGCTGGTCAGGAAGGCGGGAAGGCAGCGCACATGTGCAGTGGGAGGCCCCAAAGGCTTTTAATCTGAAAAGCTGGGGAGCTTTCCCGCGCGGGCTCCGTCGGTACCGACGTACCCATATGTGATGACTTATTCCTGCTTGTTCCTGGAGATCGGAGATGAGCCACTGACGCAGCCTTCGCCCTGACACGGTGAGCCGTGACTCGACCCTGCAAGGAGAGGCCGGTTGCCCTGTACGCCCAGGCGATACAGTCTGCTACCCAAATGGACAGGGTACGCTTGGAGACAGGTAACCCCAACTTATTAGGGTCAAAAGAGACGAAGAGCTGAACAGCCCTTCGGTGTCCCTGTGTACGGTCAAGGTAGAAGGACAACGCCCTCCTACAGTCCAGGGTATGCAAGACCATCTCAGCCCGGCCGGCATGCGGCCTGGGAAAGAAAGTTGGAAGAACCACCTCCTGATTGAGGTGGAAGGAGGAGACAACCTTTGGAAGGAACTTAGGGTGAGTCCGTAAGACTACTCTGTTCCTATAGAACCTAGTGTATGGTGCCTCTGACACCAGGGCTTGAAGCTCACTTACTCACCTTGCTGAGGTAAGAGCTACCAAAAACAACGCTTTCCAGGAAAGAAAGCGCAAAGGACAAGTAGCCATAGGCTCAAATGTTGGGCAAGTAAGTTGTTGCAAGACAACATTCAAATCCCACTCAGGGGCAGGTGGACGAACTGGAGGCTTAAGCAAAAGCAGGCCTCTGAGGAAGCGAGCTACCAAAGGGTGGCTTGAGAGAGACTGACCCTCCACCGGTGAGTAGTGTGCTGAGAGAGCACTTAGGTGGAATCTAACAGAGTTGGATTTAAGGCCTAGATTGGACAGGTGCAGCAAATACTGCAGCACCACTGGTACCAGGCATGAGAAAGGATCCTCCTTGTGCTGGGCACAACAGGTGGAGAACCTACGCCACTTAAGAGCATATGACTTCCAAGTGGACTGCCTCCTAGAGGCTAAGACCACGTCCTCCACTTCCCTAGGCAACAGCAAGGGTGCTAAAGCTACCCTTTCAGCAGCCAGGCCATCAGATTGAGGGACTGGAGATTGGGGTGTAAGAGAGATCCCTGCTCCTGAAACAGGAGATCGGGTTGCATCCCCAGAAGAGGAGGAGCGTCCACCGCTAGCTGTAAAAGAAGTGGGAACCACGGTTGCCCTGGCCATCTGGGGGCCACCAGGATCACCGAGGCCTTGTCCCGGATCACTTTGAACAGTGTTTTGGGCACTAGAGGCGTGGGAGGAAACGCATATAGAAGGCCTGTAGACCATGGTATGAGAAATGCATCCGCTGCTACTCTGAGAGGATGCGGTTGTCTGGAGCAGAACCTGGGCAGTTGACGGTTCAGTGGCCTGGCAAACAGATCCATGGTGGGAAGACCCCATTTTAGGAAGATCTATTGAACTACCAGAGGATTCAACTGCTATTCGTGTGGCTGTAGGATCCTGCTCAACTTGTCTGCCAGGTAATTCTCCTATCCAGGGAGATAGACCACCTTGAGAAGTATGCCATGCTTGACTGCCCAGGAGCACAGGTCCTGTTCTTCCTGACAAAGAGGTCGGGACCCTGTGCCTCCTTGCTTGTTCACATAGAACATAGCAACTTGATTGTCCATATGAACTAAGACAGACTGGTGAGAGAGGACATGAGAGAAAGTCCGCAGGGCTAAGCGGATTGCTCTGAGCTCTAGGAAATTGATTGGCTGTGTGGCCTCCCAAGGAGACCACAGGCCCTGAGTGCATGCTCCTAGGCAATGTGCACCTCAACCTTGAAGAGAAGCATCGGTTGTCAGCACTTGAGAGTGTGGAGGTGCTTGAAAAGGCACCCCTTGCAGTAGATTTGGAAGATGAAGCCACCACTGCAGAGAATCTGCCAGTAGATGGGAGACCCTCACTTTGTCCGTCAGGTTTCCTGTGGCCTGCAGCCACTGAGCCCTTAGGCCTCACTGAGCGGGCCTCATGTGCAGACGGGCATTTGGAGTTACATGAACCGTGGATGCCATGTGGCCTAAGAGCCTTAGGAATTGTCTGGCGGAGACTAGAGAATTGCTGTGGAACTGTCTGGCCAGATCTATCAATCTGTTGGCCCTGTCCACGGGTAAAAAGGCCTTCGCTTGAAGGGTGTCTAGTTTTGCTCCTATGAACTCCATGTTTTGTGAGGGGCGCAAAGCGGCCTTTGCGAAGTTTATGACAAATCCCAGATGCTGGAGAAGAGACACAGTACGGAGGGTGGCTTGATTGGTTTCCTGTGGAGACTGACCCCTGATGAGCCAGTCGTCCAGGTATGGAAAGACAAAGAGTCCTTTGAACTCTGAGATAGGCCGCCACCACCGCTAGGCACTTGGTGAAAACCCTGGGGGCGGAGGTTAGGCCAAAAGGGAGTGCCCTGTACTGGTAATGGTTTCCTCCCACTACAAATCGGAGATATTGTCTGTGGTCTGGATGAATAAGGATGTGAGTATATGCATCCTTTAGGTCTAAGGAGCATAGTCAATCTCCCTGCTGGAGGTAGGGCAGCAGGATTCCAAGGGTAAGCATTTTGAACTTTTCCCTCTCCAGGAACTTGTTGAGATTGCGCAAGTCTAGGATGGGTCTGAGGCCTCCTGTTCTTTTTGGTACCAGAAAGTACCTGGAATAGAAGCCTTGACCTCTCAGGTGGTGGGCCACCGGTTCCACCGCCTGCTCCTTTAGAAGACCTGCCAACTCCTGTAGGAGTAAGTCCCTGTGCAGAGGGAGTCTTGGAGGCTCCCCTGGAAAGTAGGAGGGAGGTACCTGGTGGAAGTGGAGGAGATAGCCTCTCTGGACTATACTCAGCACCCAGGTATCCCTTGTTACAGCTGACCACCTGTGGGCATACAAGGTCAGCCGGCCTCCTGTGCTGATATGGGCCAGCTGAGGAGGAGAGGCTATGCCACTGGAGTCAAAACCCCGCTCCCTGCTGTGCAGGAGCCGGAGCTGGTGGCTTGGGGGTTTTCTGCCTACGGGGCACATGTCCCTGCCCCTTGGCCTGCTGACCCTGTTGGGGAGCTACAGAGGCCTGAAAGTGTGGGTATGATTTGTAGGCAGATGACTTCCTTGGGTAAAAGGTCTTTTTTCCCAAGCCCTTCTTCTTCTGAGAAGGGGCAGAGGTTTTCCTGGACAGCCTAGTCTGGGTGAGAGTCTCGGACTCGAGTTCTGCAGCCTTTTCAGCCATGGGCTTGCCAAAGAGGTTTTCACCTCGGCAGGGGACATCGACCAACTTGTCCTGTACCCATGGCTCGAGGTCTGATGAATGTAGCCAGGCCTGACGGCGTGCACCGATGCCAGCCACGGCTACTCGGGCCGAAGCCTCGAAGCCATCATAGGCTGCTCAAGAGATAAACTTCGAGCACTCCCGAATCCCCGATGACAGGGCCTTGAACCTCTGCAAAGGTTCCTCGGAGAGACCAGCAGAGAACCCGGCAATCTCCTTTGCCAGGTCTCGAAGGTACATGCCCATGTACAGCTGGTAGGTCTGGACACGGCAAGCAAGCATTGAGCCTTGGAAGCACTTTCTACCGAGGGCATCCAGGTTCCCGGCCTCCTGGCCGGGAGGCACCAAGGAGTGCATCTTCTGACTCTTCAGACGATGCATGGCCGATTCCACAACCATGGAGTGGTGCGGTAGCTGTGCCTTTGGAACCCGGAGCTCTTGCGGACTCGATATATGGAAGGGACCTGCTTGCCCAGAACCGGCATCGAGGCCGGCGCCTCCCACATGCGGAAGAGCAACCGTTCCAGCATCGGAGGAACCGGTACAGTGAAGGCCTCCTTGGGGGGAGAGTCATACTGCAGGGCCTCGAGCTCTTTGGCTCGAGGCTCCTCCTCGGGATCCGCGGAGAAGGCCAAGGCCTTGGCCATGTCCCACACGAAATCCGAGAACCAGGTGTCCTCCGGGGGGGACCTTCTCCGAGGCTCAGACTCCGGTGAGTCCGAAGGGACACAACGGGTCCGAAATGTGTCCGGGGACTCCTCATCCTCCGTTTCCCAGCCCGACCCCTCGGAGGAGGAATTGAGCGGCTCCGGTCGGGCAGGCACCGATGCCATCCGCCCCGACGCCGAGAGTACCGGCGTCGACGACCTCGTTCCCGAACGGGAGGCCGAGGGAGACCTTGGCCGAGGATCGACTCGGCCTCCGGGGTCGACGTGGACATCGATGTCCCGGTGGGCGGGGCAGATGCACCGGTGAGACCGGCGATCAGTGCCCACTGCTGCTCCATGAAGGCAGCCAAGCTGCTCTCCAAGGCCGTCAACCTGAGTCCGAGCTCAGGAGACTCAGCAGCCCCCGACTTGGGCCCCGATGGCGTCGGGACCGACGTCGGCTCCCCCAAAGGAGAGTCCACGAGGACTACAGTACTCACGTGACCCAGGGACTCCGTCTCTACATGAGGTTGTTTAGCAGGCCGCTCTGACTCCGAAGACCCGGGACGGCGCTCGGGGCTATGTGACCTGGCCCTGGAGGAACCAAGTGCGTCCACCGATGCCACCCTCGTGGGTTTCTTCTTCCTGCGATGCTCCCGCGAGGAGACCCCCTCTCAGAGGAACCCCGACGATGCTCAGGATCGGAATCCCGAGACGTCGAGGCCTCTGACGAAGTCCGGGCCCGTCCGGACACGGAGTCAGAAGATTCTTTCTTTTTGGTGCTGCTGGCTCCTCAATGGCTTCGAAGATATTTTCCCACACGGGCCACAGATCATCGGGTCATGATCGGGCTCGAGGCAGCGGAGGCAGCAGTCATGTGTGTCTGTGAGAGACATAAGTTTCTTACACCGATCACACTTTTTAAACCCGCTGGCAGCCATCAGGGGAAAAAGGGCCCCTGCGAGGTCAAACGACAGGGCTCCCAGTGAAAAATAGAAAAAAGGCGCATACGCTAGCCAATAAGGACAAAAAACGAAAAATGAAGTCCGGGCTCGATACCGGCGTACCGGGCCCAGGCGGGAAAGGGAAACCGGCATCGACCCGAAGAAAACATGGTCCCAAGCCGAAAAATCAACTTTTTCCTTGGGTGAAAATGAAACACGTCCGTCGGGCTCCGCGGAAAAAAGAAGACTGAGCAAGATAGCACCCTTGGGCGGGAAGGGGACCGCGCATGCGCGCTGCATTCCCAAAGGCTTTCTTTGAAAGCTGGGGAAATGCTCCGCATAGGGGCTCCGTCGGTGCCGACGTCACCCATATATGAGGACTGACTTCCTGCTTGGTCCTGGAGAATGGAATGTATGCTTCTTTTAGATCTAGACAACAGAGCCATTCCTGATTCTGGAGATAGGGAAGAAGGGTCCTTAGGGAGGTCATTTTGAATTTCTCCCATAGGAGGTGCTTGTTTCCTGAGGTCCAGAATGGGCCTGTATCCTCCCGTTTTCTTTGGGATGAGAAAATATGGAGAATAAAAGCCTTGTTGGGATGGTGGAACCTCTTCTATCGCACCTTGCAGGAAAAGTGAGGTGACCTCTTGCAGCAACAGAGCAGTGAGAGGGGGTTGAGAACGGAACTCTCTTGGTGAAGTCTGTGGGGGTAGACTTTGTAAATGAAGCTTGCATCCCTCCCGTACTATGGACAATATCTACTGCTCTGAGGTGATGAGATGCCACCAGTGTGCATATTGACAGAGTCTGCCGGGAATGTGGACAGGACCGAGACTATTCAGAGGCAGGACAGCTATGTTCTCTAGAAAGGAGTCAAAAACCCGGAGCAGTCTAGGTCTGCTGAGGTGGCTGTGGCTTGGGAGTCTGAGCCTTCTTTTGCTGTTTTGGAGGTTGTTGCCCTTTGTGAGGAGCATGATGCTGACACTGAACAGCAGGGGTGTAGGAATGATAATATTTCTTATTATTATTGAAGAAAGATTTATTTGCTGCTTTCTTCTTATCCGGGTTGGCAGTAGATCTAGAAAGCCTATTAAGAGTAGTGTTCTCAGATTCCAACTGAGAGGCCTTGTCCTGCCAATCCTTGCCAAAAAGGTTTTCACCACTGCAAGTAATATTGCACAGTTTATCTTGAACCCATTGTTCAAGATCCGATGCTTGGAGCCAAGCAATCCTACATGCACAGATGCAGATGAATGAAGTCCTGCTGATGCAATCAAAAGTTGCTCTTTTAACAAACTTTGAAACATTCTGAGCATGTTTCACAAGGGTGAGATAATCTGCCCTTTTGTCATCGGGGAGAAGAGGAGCCATTAACTCCAAATCCTTAGCCACCTGTCTAAGGAACATACCCATATAGAGTATGTAGGAACTAATCCTGGCCAATAGCATGGAGGCCTGAAAACAATGTCGACCAAAGGCATCGAAGGTTTTTGATTCCCTACCCGGAGGGTTTGAGGAATGTGTTTTCGCACACTTGATCCGACGCAATGCCGATTACACTACCATGGAATGGTGCGGCAATTGTGTCTTTTGGAAACAGGGACACACTGGTAACTGGTACATGGTATCGACCCGTCAGGTATAGGGAGAAATGGTTAGAGGTGTCTCCCACATACGCAGCATGAAGTCGTGAAGTATCCGATGGATAGGTAGCGTAGTCACCTCCTTTAGAGCTGTAGGGTATTTAAAAATTTATAATTCTTTGGCCCTAGGCTCTTTCTCCGATGTTACTGTTATAAAGAGACCCCTAGCAACATTGCAAATAAAGTCTTGAAAAGACATGTCCTCCGGTGGGGACATGCGACGTGGTGGGGACGAAAATGGGTCCTCTGGAATAGTTCGCATGTCTTGGGTATCGGCTGATTCATTATCCGATGAATCGGAATCCAAAGACTCAAAATATCGACGGGTAGGGTGTTTCCGCTCCGTACGAACCCGGTACCGGTCGAAGCTGGTACTTGGAGATGGATTTGAGGGCCAGCATGGGTGTAGCGTGGAAAGCGGCAAAAAAGTTGATGCAGATTGTATCGGTACCAAATCCAGTACCAATGCCTGCGGAACCGACTGTAAAGGTTTTACTGGTACCTAGGCCGCCAGTAAGGCCACTAAGCTCCACTCGATGGCAAGGATAGAGTAGTTGCTCACCTGTAACAGGTGTTCTCCAGGAGCAGCAGGAATCAGTCCTCACTTATGGGTGACATTGGCGCCGATGGAGCCCCCGTGCGGAGCATTTCCCCAGCTTTCTATGAAAGCCTTTGGGAATACTACACGCATGCACGGTCCCCTTCCTGCCTAAAGGTGCCATCTTGCTCAGTCAAATGACATAGCTAAAAAACAGCGCACAAAAATGAAAAAATAAACTATGTACAACTGCAACTCCCAGGGGAGGAGGGAGGGTTGTGAGGACCGATTCCTGCTGCTCCTGGAGAACACCTGTTACAGGTGAGTAACTACTCTTTCTCCAGAACCAAGCAGAACGTCAGTCCTTACTTATGGGACTCCCCAGCTTCAGGCTAACGGGGACCCAGAGCTGAAAAATGAGCTCCCTCTAGCCTCAGCATCAGAGAAAGGATTTCACTGAAAAATACCTCCACCGGTAGCCCAGCTGGAGGGTAGGAGTTGCCTAAACCTCAAAGAGATTCCGGAGCACTGCCTGACCGAAACCACTGTCCCTCCAGGACTCCCTCTCCAGGCAATAATGGGCCGCAAAAGTCTGGCTTGAAGACCAAGTTGCAGCCCTGCAGATGTCTGCCAACAGTACAGAGCGGAGATGAGCTACTGAGGCAGCCATTGCCCTGACACAGTGGGCCATGACCCGACCCTGCAAAGGAAGGTCAGCCGCCCTGTAAGCCCAGGTGATACAGTCAGCCACCCAGATGGACAAGGTACGCTTGGACACAGGTACCCCCAAGTTATTGGGGTCAAAAGATACGAAGAGCTGAGTAGCCCTCCTATGCCCCTGCGTACGCTCAAGGTAGAAGGATAAGGCCCTCCTACAGTCCAGGGTATGCAGGACTGTCTCAGCCCGGCTGGCATGGGGCCTAGGGAAGAATGTTGGAAGAACCACCTCCTGGTTGAGATGGAAAGAGGAGACAAACTTGGGGAGGAACTCAGGATGAGTCCTAAGGACTACCCTGTTCCTATAGAAGAGAGTGTATGGCCTGTCACAGACCAGGGCTTGAAGTTCACTCACTCGCCTGGCCGAGGTCAAGGCCACTAGAAATAGAGTCTTCCAGGATAGGAAGCGTAGAGGACATGTAGCCATTGGCTCAAAAGGTGGGCGAGTCAGTTGCTACAAGACCACATTCAACTCCCACTCAGGGGCCGGTGGACAGAGAGGAGGCTTGAGCAATAGTAAGCCTCTGAGAAATCTGGACACCAAGGAGTGAACTGACAGAGTGTCCCTCCACCAGAGAGTGGTGAGCTGCCAGAGCAGAGAGGTGATCCCGAACAGAATTGGACTTAAGGCCATGATTGGACAAGTGCAGTAGGTACTGGAGCACTACTGGCACAGTGCAGGTGAAGGATCTTCCTTGAGTTGCTGACACCACAAGGAGAACCTTCTCCACTTTAGGGCGTATGTTTTCCTGCTGGATTGCTTTCTAGAGGCCAAGACCACCTCTCCACTTCCTGAGGTAGGCCCCAGGGAGCCAAGACTACTCTTGCAGCCTCCATGCCATCAGATGGAGAGATTTGAGATTGGGATGCAGAAGGGAACCCTGATCCTTAGATAGAAGGTCGGGCTGGAATCCCAGAGGCATGGGTGTCTCCACTGCCAGTTGAAGTAGCAGGGGGAACCAGGGCTGCCTTGGCCACCTGGGAGCAACCAGAAGTACTGAGGCCTTGTCCCTGAGAATCTTGAACAAGGTTCGGGCCACCAGAGGCGTGGGAGGAAACGCATAGAGCAGGCCCTGGGACCAAGAAATCAGGAAGGCATCCGCCGCCACCCTTAGGGGATGCGGTTGCCTGGAACAAAACCTGGGCAGTTGGTGATTCAGGGGACTGGCAAAGAGATCCATGGAAGGAAGTCCCCATTTCAGGAAAATCTGTTGAACCACCAAAGGGTGCAGCTGCCATTCGTGGGGCTGCAGAATTCTGCTTAAGCGGTCTGCCAGAAAATTCTCCTGGCCAGGAAGATAAACAGCCCTCAGCAACATCTGGTGCCTGAGGGCAAAAGAGCAAAGGGCCTGTGCTTCCAGGCATAAAGGCAAGGACCCAGTGCCGCCCTGTTTGTTCACATAGAACATGGCTACTTGGTTGTCCATCTGAACTAGGACAGACTGGTGGGCCAAGGTGTGAGAAAAAGCCTTGAGGGCTAAACGAATAGCCCGCAGTTCCAGTAGGTTGATCTGCTGCGTGGCTTCCTATGGGGACCAGAGGCCTTGGGTGCAGCTCTCTTGACAGTGTGCACCCCAGCCCTGTAAGGAGGCATCGGTTGTCAACACCACCATGGGGGCTGGCACCTGAAAAGGCTCCCCCTGCAGCAAGTTGGGGGGGGGGTGTAGCCACCACTGAAGAGACTTCAGGACAGGTTCTGATACCCTTACCTTGTCTGCTAGGCTCCCTGTGGCCTGCTTCCACTGAGTTCTGAGGCACAACTGTGCAGGCCTCATGTGGAGGCGGGCACTGGGGGTCACATGCACAGTCGATGCCATGTGTCCCAGGAGCTGCAGACAGAGCCTGGCAGGAACCCATGGCAGACGGAGAAACCGGGATGCCAACTCCATGAGCCTTTGAGCTCTGTCCTCTGGCAAGTAAGCCCTTGCTTGCAGAGAGTCCAGTCGTGCTCCTATGAACTCGAGGTTCTGGGAGAGGAGCAAAGTGGACTTTGCGAAGTTGATGACAAAGCCTAGGTCTTGAAGGAGTGTGACAGTCCGGAAGGTGGCCTGCCTGGCCTCCTGGTAAGTCTGGCCTCGGATGAGCCAGTCGTCCAGATAGGGGAAGACAAAAAACCCTTGAGCCCTCAAGTAGGCCGCCACCACAGCTAGGCACTTTGTAAAGACCCGGGGGGCGGATGTTAGGCCAAAAGGCAGTACCCTGTACTGGTAATGGTTTCTTCCCACCACGAACCTGAGGTACTTTCTGTGGTCTGGATGAATGAGGATGTGAGTGTACGCATCCTTTAGATCTAAGGAACATAGCCAATCTCCCTGCTGGAGGTAGGGCAGAAGTGTTCCAAGAGTAAGTATCTTGAACTTCTCTTTCTCCAAGAACTTGTTGAGGTTCCTGAGGTCTAGAATAGGCCTTAGGCCCCCTGTTCTTTTTGGCACCAGAAAATACCTGGAGTAGAACCTGTGCCCCTGTAGGCGAGGAGGTACAGGCTCCACCGCCCTGTCCAGAAGCAGACCCTGAAGCTCTTGGAGGAGGAGGTTGGTGTGCAGGAGAGTTCTCAGAGGTTCTCCTGGAAAATAGACAGGAGGTAGCTGTTGGAAATGAAGCATATAGCCCTGGTGAATGATGCTTAAGACTCAAGCATCCCCTGTAATGGGTGGCCACCTGTGGGCAAACAGGGCTAAGCGACCTCCTGTGCAGGGATGGGGCAGCAGGGGCGGAGAGGCTATGCCTTGGGAGTCAAAAACCCCCTCCATGCTGGGTAGTAGCAGGAGCCGGAGGCTTGGGGGTCTTCTGCCTATGGGGCCCATGTCCCTGCCCCTTGGCCTGCTGCCCCTGTTCGAAGCTGGGGAGGCCTGGTATTGAGGGAAAGGTTTGTAGGCAGACACCTTTCTCGGGTAGAAGGACTTTTTACCCGAGCCCTTCTTTTTGTGAGAAGGGGCAGAGGTTTTCCTGGACAGCCTAGTTCTGGTCAGGTGCTCGGTCTCGAGCTCAGCCGCCTTATCGGCCATGGGTTTGCCAAAAAGGTTCTCACCTCGGCAAGGGACATCGACCAACTTGTCCTGTACCCAAGGCTCGAGGTCCGATGACTGCAGCCATGCCTGGCGTCGGGCCCCGATGCCGGCTGCCGCCACATGAGCTGAAGCCTCGAAGCCATCATAGGCCGCTCGGGACATGAACTTGGAACAGTCCCGGATTCCTGAAGACAAAGACTGGAACCTCTGCAAAGGTTCCCCGGAGAGGCCAGCAGAGAACCCGGCAAGCTCCTTTGCCAGGTCTCGGAGGTACATGTCCATGTACAGCTGGTATGACTGGACACGGCAAGCAAGCATCCAGCCCTGGAAGCACTTTCTGCCGAAAGCATCCAGGTTCTGGGCCTCCCTGCCGGGGGGCACCGTGCAGTGCATCTTCTGGCTTTTCAGACAATGCATGGCCGATTCCACCACCATGGAATGGTGCGGCAGCTGCACCTTTTGGAAGCCAGGGCTCTTACGGAGTCGATAAATGGAATCGACTCGCTTGCTCAAGACCGGTACCGAGGCTGGTGCCTCCCACATCCAGAAGAGGAGCCGTTCCAGCATCGGAGGAACCGGAACAGTAAAGCTTATTACTACTATTATCAGCTAGATTTACTAGCAGAGTCTCCTGAGTCAAACAAATATTCTATAACATTCTGTTGATAGCACATATCTTAAGTATACTAGAATTCACTACTCTTCCATTACATCTAACTTATCTCATGTTACATTTAGCATGTTTATTCACTATCTAAATCTAATTAAGATATATGATTAGTCTACTGTTGCAAGCCTTTAGTACACTGTAGCAAGAACATTACTTTGTATCAATATAATGTTACCAGGAACCCAAATACATTACTACTAAGTCTCTGATCATCTCAAATACCATTGTATGAACTTTACTGCTGTCTGAATACTGTTGTCGGTAACTTATATACATTACTGCCTGATTTATACTGTTGTCAGTAATATCCTCAATAACCATTGTCTGATTATTACTGCAGCCAGTATTTCAGCTCGAGGAGACCAAATTGAACATCAACCTAACTAATTGTGTATAACTTGGGTATAACATTGTGTACAACTTTCACACATTTACCTGACACACTCCAATCATATACTACTCAAACTCACATCATAGACAAGAATGACACAAACAACAACAATGCTACTAAAAGCATCTTACACCTGCATCCTCCTAACAATCCTAATTGACCTAACACTAAGTCTGAATAGTAAAAACCACAATACAATTCCAATCATACACACAACAAACCGGAACAACTTCCATATTGGTAACTATTACCCTCACAACCAGGCGAAAATAAACTATCATAGGCTCATCCAAATAAAGCAAATTAACCCACAACATGCTACCCAGTTAAACCACCACCATAAATTAACATCCTTATCATGCATCCTTATAAACGCACGATCATTGAAAAATAAAATCCCTATAATTAATGATCTACTGATCGACTCAAAACCAGATATACTATGTATAACAGAGACCTGGCTCTCTGACACGGATACAGTCCTCCTAAATCAACTTGATAATTCAAACTACGATATCGCCCACTCACATAGAACCAACAAAAAAGGAGGTGGTGTACTAATTATGACAAATAAAACTCTAAAAGCTAAAAAAATTGTAGCCAACTCAAACAACAATAGTGACACTCTCATAATAAAAATAGACCAAATAAGTATCTGTTTAATATATTGTGATGAGGTGAGTGCAGCCCAGCTAGGGAAAACTGAAAAAAAGAAGGATTTTTTTTCATTGCGGGGGATGGGAGCACAAAATCCTAGGCTCCATACTAGAAGCACTGAAAGAAACCTAGAGGGCAGGGCCAAAGGTAAGCCAATCACAGACCACAGGACAACCCTGCAGAGGAGTAGGAGGTCCAAGTGGGAGGAGCTAGGAAGGGAGTTGCCCAGCTCAACAGTTAACAGAGGAAGAACAAACAAAAGAGAGAGGCACAGTTTGAGTTTGAGGCTGGAGGAGGAAGGAGCTGTGAGCAGAAGGTCCAGGAGGAGTGCAGGAGCAAGCACCAGTGGCAGCTGCAGTTCAAGGCCTAGCCCAGGTTCAAGTCCAATTCCCAGGAGGCACAGACAGGAGAGATCTGGGGCCAAGCTGTGGAAAACCCTTGCAGCCAAGGAGAGCAGCAAATGGAAGAACCATTATAAAGGCAGCCAAGAAAGGTACGCAGGGAATGAGCAGTGCCACCAGAATAGTTCTTGCTCTGACTCAGAGGAGACTTTCATACACCTGAAGCCTCAGCACAGCAAGAAGTATCTCGGGAGGGAGGTTAAGCAGGAGAGACACACAGGAGACCGGCTTGGAGGAGCCAAGGCCAGGCAGTGTGAGAGACTGTTTAACATTGCAAAGACTCTTAAGGAAAAGTTACCAGAGCACTTTCAAAGAGCACCTAGCTGTAGCTCACTGGAGAGCATGGAAGTAGGCCCTGAAGAAAGTATTGTTGAGTCAGAAACTTCTGAGATGGAATGTGAGCTGTGTACTAAAATATAATAATAATGTGTGTTAGTAAACACTGAAATATAAAAGGAAGCTGTTGCAAGTCAAAAGCAGTTTCAAGAGTTGAAGAGAAGAGTAACCCTGAAGACAAGAGGTTAGGAATCTCTCGCTTAGGAAGCTTAAACTGCTAAACTTCAGTAAAGGCCCAAACAGTTAGAACTGTTTGTATGGGGCGTGGCAACAGCAGGTTGGAAGCTGTGAAGAGTTTTATAAATGCTTTTGTTTTGTAATGTCAAACAATTGCAGTGAAGAATAGAAACTGCTGTGAGTTTTGTTTGGACATTTTGATTCGGAGAAAATTATCCTGTATTTCTTTTGTCTGGAAAAAGTGCTTAAAGAATTTTTATGTTCATCACTTGCCAACTTTGGAAACCGAATAAAAATTTCCTGTGCGCTTTGAACAACCACTTGGCTTCTCTTATTAACACAACTACAACCCTCGAAGGGATAAAGGTGGCCAGCCGTCCCTACTAGGCAACCGCCTGGTAGGGGCGCGAGCGTCACAATATAGACCCCCCCAACCAAAATGCAGATAGCCTCCACTCACTAATAGAACTCCTCAACTCATCCTCTGAACAAAACCCACTAATTATTTTAGGAGATTTCAACCTTCCATCACTACCAATAACGGAATCCAACCTTTTTCTTGAAACCATATCTGACTTAGACTACCATCAAATAATAAACATACCTACACATACCAAAGGTGGCACTCTGGATCTTGTCCTACTACCCAGCTTGATCTTCAAACTGTTTAAACATGACTCCTTAGAATGCTTTCAAATACCTTGGTCTGATCATCACCTCATCAAATTAAACATTAACTACAATACCAACTGTACCATAAAACACACAGGAAATGACCAGACTACAAAATTTAAGAAATTTAATGAGACTGAGTTCCTGGATTCTACAATCCCTCACCTTACACTATCCCCAACAAACTTAGATGAAGCGGTCAAAAACTGGCATACCACCATAAACAATGCAGCCATAATAAATCATACTAATAAAAAACGAACCCATTCAAAATCTAAATGTACACCATGGTCTAATAGCACATTAAAACAAATGAAAAGAGAACTAAGAAATTTAGAACGTAAATGGCGCAAAACTAAATCCACCATTGAGAAAGAACTATATTACAACCATCTCACAAACTATAAAGACGCGATAACTCAAAGAAAAATTACTATGCTACAATCCTATCAAAAGCATATAATAGACCAAGAGAACTATTTTCCATTGTTAGTAATCTAACTAACAATTCCCAAGCCTCTAGCAAGGAAATCACTGATATATCAGCACAAACCTTAGCCAACTATTATCAAAACAAAACAATACACTCACCAATGACCCTAGACTCAATCTACACATCTCCTCATATACTAAACGAATGGCCAGAATTTCACCCGATATCCAAAACATCATTAAAAAATATCATTATCAATCTCAACACGACAACTTCTTATCTCGACCCCTGCCCAGTAACCTGGATAAAAAACACACTCCCAATTCTTCTATCCTTCATACTCCCTTTGGTCAACCTATCACTACTCCAAGGTCACCTCCCACCCACACTTAAACATGCACAAATCAGACCAATTCTAAAGAATAACACACTTGACAAAACCTCCCCAAAATCTTACAGACCGATCTCAAGTATACCATTCTTAGCAAAAGTCATTGAAAAAACTGTACAAATACAGACACAAGAATTCCTTGATTCATCCTATCCGCTTGACGACCAACAATATGGATTTCGTCCCAAGCATGGAGTTGAAACACTCCTGACCGCTCTAATTGACACACTTTTAAGAGGAATTGACAACCACAAAAAAGCCTTCATCCTATTATTTATGGACATATCAGCAGCTTTTGATAGTGTTCACCATTCAATAATGCTTAACAACTTAAGACATATAGGAATATATTCTACAGTTCATAAATGGTTCACATCCTATCTGAGCAATAGAACCCAAAATGTTAGAATAGGCAACCAAACGTCTGAATCATATAAATTTGAAACAGGCTTACCACAAGGCTCAGCACTTTCAGCTCTCCTATTTAACATATACATAAAACCAGTTTGCAATATTTTTAAAAAATATGGTGTACTCTATCATCTGTATGCAGATGATATTATGATGTACATCCCATTCACAATCCCTAACATACCGTTGCAACTCCTATCGGATTGCTTCAACGAAATAACTTTATGGCTAAACGCTCACAATCTCCAAATAAATCACTCAAAAACAGAAGTGCTAATCGTCACTAAAAACCAAGACTATACCCCACCAACACATATAACGCTTCAAAACCAGGAAATCAAAATAAAAAACGAAGTTAGATACTTAGGAGTAATTATAGATAAACATTTAACATTAGACACCCATATCAGAAACACTACAAAGAAAATTTATTTCAAGCTTAAAATACTTAAACAACTTAGACCCCTTGTATACATACATGATTTTATTAGCATAATTCAAGCCACCATAACCCCCCACTTTGACTTTGCTAATCTAATATTATTAGGCACAACAAAACAAAACATTAAAAGGCTTCAAATTGCACAAAACTCAGCAGCTAGGATAATAACGAAAACACATTCTCACCAACATATAACACCAATACTAGAGTCCCTTCACTGGCTGCCAATTCAAAGCAGGATAATATACAAAACATTGATAACTACATTTAAAACACTATTCGATATGGCACCACACACATTAAGTAAATTAATTACTAAAGAACACTCAAAACCTACTCAAAGAAAACGTCATTCAAATAAACTAAAAACCCCCAAAGACTTCATAAAAACAAATAAATCAACAAACAACAGAGCGTTCTCCCATGCAGCCCCAATAGCCTGGAATTCCCTCCCAGAAGAACTAAGAATGATAACAGAGATTAATGAATTCCGCAAAAAATTGAAAACCCATCTTTTCACAATACACTACAATAGTAAAGACATCCACTCAAAAGAATTAGATAAAGGCTAACCAATTTTTGTCTGACATCTCACTACAACATAAAAAGAAAACTCTCCCTATCTGAATCTGAACTTCTTTCCATGATTATACCCCAAATAATGTCTATATGTAAATAATGTATATAAGTTGCACTGTTCTGTGCCATTCAGTTTAACATTATTCTGTTTACTTTATATTGCTTATAGTTATCTGATGTTATATGTAAAACAAGCTATGCTTTGTTGACTGTTGTTATCTGTGAACCGCAGCTGATCTATGGAAGCTGCGGTATATAAGTTCTTGTTTAAATAAAATAAATAAATAAATAAAGGCCTCCTTCGGAGGAGAGTCATACTGGAGGGCCTCCAGCTCCTCAGCTCGAGGCTCCTCCTCGGGGTCCGCGGGAATCACCAAGGCCTTGGCCATGTCCCGCACGAATTCTGAGAACCGGGTGTCCTCCGGAGGGGACCTACTCCGGGGCTCGGACTGCGGTGAGTCCGAAGGGACGCACCGAGTCCGGAAGGTGTCGGGACTCCTCGTCCTCTGTCTCCCATGCTGATTCATCCGAAGAGGAGTCGAGGGGCTCCGACCGCGCGGGTCAAGGTGGCACCCGCCCCGACGCCGAAGGCACCGGCGTCGACGCCCTCGGTTCCGAGCAGGAGGTCGAGGGAGACCTTGACCGAGGACGACTTCGAGCCTTCATGGTCTTGAGTATCGGCTCGGTCTCCGAGGTCAACTTCGACATCGATGTCCCGGTGGTCGGGGCAGATGCACCAGTGAGGCTGGCCATCAGTGCCCGCTGCTGCTCCATGAAGGCAGACAATCTGCACTCCAAGGCTGTCAGCCTGAGTCCAAGCTCAGGAGACTCAGCAGCCACCGACTCGGGCCCCGGCGGTGCCGGGCCTGATGTCGGCTCCCTCGGAGGAGAGTCCACGAGGACTACAGGACTTACGTGCCCGACGGTTTCTGCTCTACACGAGGTACTTTGGACGGCTTCTCCTGCTCCAAAGGCCCGGGATGGCGGTCGGGGGTCTTAGACCTGGCCCTCGAGGTACCAGGGACCTCTTCCGATGCTACCCTCATGAGCCGCTTCTTCCTCTTGCGTTCCCGGTCGGGGGACCCCTGTCCGAGGAACCCCGGCGATGCTCGGGATCAGACTCCCGAGACGTCGAGGCCTCAGACGAGGTCCGGGCCCGGCTGGAGGCAGAATCCGAAAAAATCCTTTCCTTCTGGTGCTGACGGCTTCGAAGTGCCTTGGTGGACATTTTGCCACACGGGCCACAGATCATGGGATCATGATCTGGGCCAAGGCACCGAAGGCAGCAGTCATGTGTGTCGGTGAGAGACATTAGTTTCTTACACCGATCACACTTCTTGAAACCACTGGAAGCCATCGGGGAAAAAAGGGCCCCCGTGAGGTCAAAAGACGGCCTTCCAGAGAAAAACAGAAAAAAAGGGCGCGAACGCCAGCCACAAAGGGCAAAAAACGAAAAATAGAAAACAGGCTCGATACCGATGTACCGAACCCGACGGGAAGGGGAACCGGCGTCGAACTCTGAGAAAAAGGCGAAGAAATCTTCAAAAAAACGTCAACTTTTCCGGGTGACTAGGACAAAACGTCTGAAGGGCTCCACGGAAAAAGAGAGACTGAGCAAGATGGAACCTTTAGGCGGGAAGGGGACCGCGCATGCGTGTAGTATTCCCAAAGGCTTTCATAGAAAGCTGGGGAAATGCTCCGCACGGGGGCTCCATCGGCGCCGATGTCACCCATAAGTGAGGACTGACTTCCTGCTTGGTCCTGGAGAAACATTGATCCATGGAGTTTGCCGATGCCTGGGTATCGGTACCGGAATTGCAGACCACAATCCCTGAGCATGGCATCAAGAGCTCTCCAGAGGTGGAGGCCTCGGGAGCATCCTGAGACCCCACTAAGGCTTTGGAGGGAAGGTCCTCCCACCGGGGTTATTTGGCCGGTGTGTCCCCCTCCAAGGCAATGCCCGAGACATCTCGATGCTAAGAAGGAGATCTACCCTTGTGGGGCGGCCAGGTTTCGATGAAGACTTGGGTTTCGATTCCGGAGATCCTTGGGAGGAAGATGAAGCTCTCGATGATGTCGATGCTAAAGAGACAGTGTTGGAGGCAGCTCGATTCTGTAGGCCTCTCCATCATCTTTCTACAGAGAGGACATTCTGAAGGCTGATGATCAGGTCCTAAGCATTTTAGACACCAGTCATGGGTGTATGTGGCCGAGATGGTACCGCCACACTTAGAACACTTCTTAAAACCACTAGATGGTTTTTCCATTGTGTCTTTGATGCACCTGAAGAAAAGAAGGAATTCTTCTCTTCACAGTTTTTTGTTTTTTTTTAAGAAAGAAAGCATCGACGGAAGTCGGTACCAGCGTCGACAGGAAGGCAGACGCAAGCCACAAAAATATGAAAAAACAGTAATTTTCTCCGGTGATAGGAATTGCTCCCTGTCGGCTCCATGGAAAATGAACTGAGGAGGGAGAGCTGGAAAGGCGGGAAGGCAGCTACACAGACGAAGTGGGATGCTCCCAAAAGCTTTCCTATTGGACGATGCGGAGCGTTCCCGCGCGGGCTCCGTCGGTACCGACATCACCCATATATGAAGACTACATTCCTGCTTGTTCCTGGAGATAGCTATTACCCTGAAATTTTGCATGACATTTACAAGCAAACTGAATGAAAAACGTTGCTCTCAAAGCCATTTCTTGGGGGCGCCATGCTAAAAAAGCCTTAAGCCTGAGTGGCCCTAAAAAAATCAGAAAATACAAAACCTTGCCGTCTTAAATATTGAACATATCTGTTAAAAACAATTTTAATACACAATTCCTATCAGGCTCTAGGGCAAAAGTCACTTTAAGAGTGGTATATTCTGAAATAAAAAGCTGTGAGTTCTCCAGAAAGTTAGTCAAATCTAGACTATCCACACAGAGATTTTGCTTCTTCTCTTCAATCTTCTAGAGTCAATATAAAAAATCTCTGGATAGTGGTGGTAATTCCTTAGGGACTTGAACTTCCAGGAAATATTTCTTAGCCATGTCCATTGGACTTTTCAATAGTGTCTTGAGAAAATTTAGAAAACGCAGATTCAGTCAATGATCCTGACCTGCTAGAGCTTCCAGCTTGTACTAACCAGCTTCCTTTTCCCTAATTAGCAAAGTGAAGATGATCTGAAACATTTGCTTCTCAAGATCAAGGAACATAAAATGGGCCTGCATCTTAATGTAAAGAAGACAAAGATCCTGACAACTGGAAAAATCAATAACTTCATCATTGATGGAGAAGAAATTGAAATAGTTGACAGCTTAAACCTACTTGGATCAACTGTCAATAAAAGAACAACAAGCAGTCAAGATATCCGACGATGCATTGCTCTTGGCAGAATGGCTATGAAGGACCTAGACAAGATTCTGAAAAGCAGAGATGTCTCTCTCCATTCAAAGATTCAACTTGCTCAAGCCATGCTATTTTTAATAATGTAATATGGATGGAAAAGTTGGACAGTGAAAAAGATAGACAGATAGAAAATTTATGCCTTTGAATTATGGTGCTGGCGACGAATACTGTGTATACTATGGACTGCCCGAAGAACAAACCATTCATTCATTCATTCGTTCAAGGATTCAAAAAAAGATCGAACCAAAACAGTATTATGAAAAATGGGAAAAAACCTATATTTAAATGTTGGAATGCTTGTTATGCAGGGAAAAGAGAATCCCTCCTATCGACTATGCTCTTCTCAAAGTCTTCAATTCCAACAGATTAGCTCTCTTTGCTCTAAGAGTCCTCAGTTCCCATGAAGAAGATGGCGTCTGACATCACCAAAGAGAGAAGCCTTAAATAACCAATAGAGGAAAAATATACGAAAAAAGGGGGCTGGGTTTAATCAAAGTGAGATAGTCATTCATAAAAAAACTACCTGAGAGTGTTCCACCAATCAATTTCTGAATTCAAGCCACTGGGGGAGATTGTATGAAGAGAAAAAAATCTAACATTGTTCAAGAACTTGCAATCTTTGCTCACGATCTCTCCCCCCCCCCCCCCCCCCCCACTGGGGATCAGGTGGAACATGATCTGTAAAGAACAAACCAGTCAGTACTAAAGAAGATCAAACCTAAGCTTTTTTAGAAGCTCAGATGACAACACTTCGACTTTCATACTTTGGGCACATCATGCGAAAAGAGAGATCATTAGAGAAAGACATCATGCTTGGCAAGGTAGAAGTTCAACGCAAAAGAGGAAGGCCAGCAATGAGATGGATCGATACAATCACAGCAGCTATGGGTGCCAATCTATCAACAACGAGCCACTGAAGACCGAACACAGCTTAGGACAACTATCCAGAGGGTCAACATGAGTCAACACCAACTCAATGGACATTAACAACAACAACAGGGTTTGAGTTCTTCCATTTGCTGCTCAATTTGGCCCAAAGTCACCTCCTATACCTTAACCTGGGTCTGAACTAGAAGACTCAATAATTTTATTCAGTCTAGCAAACAATGTAGCATCCATATTGGTGATGGCTCTCACAACTTCAGCCAGACTCACATTACTTCCAACACCCAAGATTCCTTCTCTCAAGCTAGCTTGCACACTTTTTCTTTTCAGAGATCCAGTACCCTCAGCCAATTCCAACTCACCATAGCTGGAGCTCAGTGCACCATTCTCACCAGACTTGGCTGGCAGCCATCAATGCCACAGCAATCCTGCTGCTGCCTTTTGCCTTTATCACCTGGTCTTCAAAAAGCAAAGAGGTCACTTACAGAAATAATAATTACACTTACCTGGTAATTGTAGTTCCTTGAGTGATGACAGTTCAGTCCTCAACCTCTGGGTTGTCAACCTCCTCCTGCAGCTTTGGAGACTGGCACGTCAGAATCATGACATCACTGCATATAGCCTGCTGCACTCTCTCCTCAGATCCAGTGTGAACTATTAACAAAGCAGACTTAAAGGAGCAACAAATAAGTAGCTGGAAACGCCACCATAACCTAAACTAGACTAAACTATCACCAGTATCATTGCACCGTTCAGGCAAGGCTCTCTTAAGCCCTTCACTGCCACATGGCACATCACACGAAAGAAATGAAACAAACAGACTCACCTGTAGACCACCTCTTCCTGTGAACCATTATGAACTCCGACTGAAAAAATTCCGGGTGGGATGGAGGACTGAACTGTCGTCACTCAAGGAACTACAATTACCAGGTAAGTGTAATTATAATTTCCTTATCGTTCCTCTAGTTCAGCCCTCAACCTCTGGGATGTACCAGAGCAGTAATCAATGGGAGGGCCCCTTCCAGCCGGCCCGTAACACAGCCGATCCGAAACAAGCATCATCAGCCACTGCTACGTCAAGACGGTAATGCCTACTAAAAGTATGCAGTGACGACCAAGTCGCTGCCCTACAAATTTCCCCCGGCGGGACCAAACTGTGTTCCGCCCAGGAAGAAGCTTGCGCTCTGGTGGAATGAGCTCGCAGACCTGCGGGCACCGATCGACCTTGAAGTAGATAGGCTGAAGCAATCGCCTCTCGAATCCACCTGGAAATGGAAGCTTTAGCTGCCGCCTCCCCTTTGCGCACTCCTCCAAACACGAAAAAACGGTCTGACTTGCGAAAAGGCTCCGTAACCTTCAAGTAACGTCGCAGCACCCGTTTTACATCCAAACGGCGCAAATTGCGGTCCGGGTCGCTACCCTCCAACGAACCGAGCACTGGCAAGGAAACCGACTGACTCAAGTGAAAAGGCGACACCACCTTAGGCAAAAGAGGACGGGACCGGACGTAAAACTACCTTTTCCCTAGAGAAAGACAAAAATGGTTCCCTACAAGACAAGGCTTGAAGTTCCGAAATGCGCCTAGCTGAACAAATAGCTACCAGAAAGACCGTCTTTAACATCAGGTCCTTCACCGAAGCCTGAAGCAACGGCTCAAAGGGCAGTCTGGTTAATGCCGTTAAAACCAGATTGAGGTCCCAAGGTGGGATCAGCACCCTATGCGACGGCAGCAACCGAGAAACCGCCTTGAGAAACCTCAACACATCAGCATGGGCCCCTAAGGCAACCCCCTGAATCTTTTCCCGATAACAGGAAAGAGCCGCCACTTGAACACGCAAAGAACTGGCTGCAAGACCTTTCTCAAAACTGTCCTGAAGAAAACACAATATAGATGGAATGAAAACCTTAGACGCCCGAATCTGACGTCTCGAACACCAATCTTCAAATATACGCCAAATGCGCACGTACGCCAATGAAGTTGACTATTTTCTTGCTTTAAGTAACGTAGCTACGACCGACGCCGAATAGCCTTTCTTCCTTAGCCTGGCCCTTTCAATGGCCAGACCATAAGTGAGAATCGATCCACTTGGGGCATGAAGAGAGGCCCCTGCAGTAACAGGTCCGCTTGCACTGGCAGCCGCCAAGGCTCCCCGTCCAGCAGCCGCACCAAGTCTGCGTACCACGGACGCCTCGGCCAGTCGGGTGCTACCAGAAGCACCCTGCCTGGATGAGCCTCGATCCGCTGAATGACTCGGCCGATCAAGGCCCACGGAGGAAAAACATAGAGGAGTTCTGAGGACGGCCACTGGTGCAACAGTGTGTCTATTCCCTCCGACATCCTTTCTCGCCTCCTGCTGAAGAACCCGTTGGCCTTTGCCGACTGAAAGGTTGCCATCAAATCCATCACTGGCGTCCCCCACCGACGCACTATTTGAGCGAAGACGTCAGGATGCAGCTCCCATTCTCTTGCATCTACTCGAACCCTGCTGAGGAAGTTGGCCATTACATTGTCCTTTCCTGCTATGTGCGCCGCCGAGATCGCCAACCACCGACTCTCTACCCAGGCGAACAACCAGTCCGCCTCTTCTACCATGGCTGCACTCCCGGTGCCGCCCTGGCGATTGATGTAGGCGACTGTTGCCGAGTTGTCGGATAGGACTCGGACTGCCCGACCGAACACTGCCTCCTCGAACGCTTGGAGCGCCCGGGAGACTGCTCGAAGTTCCAGACGATTTATCGACCACAAAGCTTCCAGAGGCGACCAAAGCCCCTGTGCAAACCTGTGTCCGCAGTGGGCTCCCCAGCCCGCCAGGCTGGCATCCATTAGCAAGGGAATCCACTCCGGCTGTTCCAGCGGCATTCCGGCCGATAGCGACGATGGAAGCAGCCACCACCGCAGGGACTGCCGCACCTGTAACGGGCAGGGAAGCCGCTTCCTCAAAGAATCGGACTGATGCGACCAGCGACGTAGAAGGGCTCTCTGCAGAGGTCGCATATGCACTTTGGCCCACGGCACGGCCTCCAGAGTCGCTGCCATCGTTCCCAGCAATCGAAGGTAATCCCATGCCGACGGCGCTGGAGTGGCTCTGAACTTGCGCACCAGACCCCGAAGCGCTAGAGCTCTCCTGTGTGGCAAAAACACCTGACCCTTCTTCGTGTCGAACCGGACCCCCAAATATTCGAGGTCCTGAGAGGGTTGCAAACGGCTTTTGACCGGATTGACCACCCAACCAAGACTCTGCAAGAACTCTACTACTCTGCCCGTCACCTGGGCGCTCTCTGCCTCCGTCTTGGCTTGAATTAACCAATCGTCGAGGTACGGGTGAACTAAAATCCCTTCTTTGCGCAAGGCCGCCGCCACCACCACCATTACCTTGGTGAAGGTACGCGGCGCCATGGCTAGACCAAAGGGCAAGGCTTGGAACTGGTAGTGCCCCCAAGGAAAGGCGAACCTCAGCCACCTTTGATGCGCTGCTCGGATGGGAACGTGCAAGTACGCTTCCGTAAGATCCAGGGACGTCAAAAACTCTCCCTGACGCACCGCTACAATGACGGACCGCAAGGTTTCCATCCGGAAGTGCGGGACTTGTAGACAACGGTTTACGCCTTTGAGATCTAGAATGGGCTGCAAAGCTCCGCCCTTCTTGGGCACCATGAACTAAATGGAGTACCGACCCACTCCGTACTCCGCTTTCGGTACCTCCATGACCGCCCCCAACTGCAGAAGCCGTTCCAAGGTATTGCGAACCTCTAGAGTCGTCTTTGGACCCCTGCAAGGCGACATGACAAAGGAGTCTCGCACGGGACGAGCAAATTCCAGTGCATATCCCTGACGAATTACTTCCAACATCCATTGGTCGGAAGTGATGTGGGTCCAAGCAGAAAGAAACTCCCGAAGCCGCCCCCCTATGGAGGCCCTTTCCACCGGGACCCGCCTCATCTCATTATGACTTACGAGCTGCTGAAGCGGGGCTGGAGGACAAACCTCTATTCGCTCCTCGAAACCCCCGAAATCCCTGGGCCCGCGACTGAAAACGACCCCTTTGGAAACCACCGAACCGTGATCCCCGAAATCTCCTGAAGTCTCGAAACTGGCCCCAGACGCCCAGGCTGGACTTTCCCTGCTTCGGCTTATCCTCAGGAAGCCTACCACCCTTGGACTCCCCGAGGTCCTTCACCAACTTATCGAGGTCTTCGCCAAACAGCAACTTTCCTTTAAATGGGAGCTTGCTGAGCCGGGACTTAGAAGAACCGTCCGTCGCCCAATTTCGCAACCACACCGACCTGCAAGCAGCCACCACGGAAGCCGTGCTATTCGCCAAGGCTCTGATCAGATCATAATGAACGTCCGCCAGATAGGCCGCCCCGGACTCCAGGCACCCCAGCTCCTTAAGCTCGAGATCCAGGTGCGGAGAGTGGCGCAGCCGCTGGACCCAGCACAAGCACGCTCGAGCCACCCAAGCTCCACAGATGGAAGCTTGCAAAGAAATCGAATCCGCCTCAAAGGTCTGCTTCAGCAAACCGTCCACCTTACGGTCCTGAGCATCTTTCAAGGCAGCACTGCCTTCCACCGGAATGGTGTCTTCTTAGTAACCGCCGACACCACGGCGTCCACCCGCGGAGCCCGGAACCGTTCCTTATCCTTATCAACCAGAGGATACAGCCGATTCATAGTCCGTATCCCCCTGAGCCCCGATTCCGGTTGGTCCCATTCCTCTTGTATCATTCTGTCAACTACTCTATGCACCGGAAAGGCTTCCTGAGGCTGTCGAACCGCTTGAATAACCGTCATAAACCATCATAAAGAATAAAATTACTCAGCATATAGATAGTCATGACCTAATGGGAGACAGCCAACATGGCTTTAGACAAGGAAGATCTTGTCTTACTAATCTGTTATGTTTTTTTGAAGGAGTGAATAAACAGGTGGACAAAGGTGAGTCGGTTGATATTGTGTATCTGGACTTTCAGAAAGCCTTTGACAAGGTCCCTCATGAGAGACTTTTGGCAAAACTAAAGAGTCATGGGATAGGAGGCAGTGTACTACTGTGGATCAGGAACTGGTTAAAAGATAGAAAGCAGAGGGTAGGGCTAAATGGCCAATTTTCCCAATGGAGAAAGGTGAATAGTGGTGTACCCCAGGGATCTGTGCTGGGTCCGCTGCTTTTTGACATATTCATAAATGACCTGGAAAGTGGAATAACGAGTGAGGTTATCAAATTTGCTGATGACACAAAACTATTTAAAGTTGTTAAAACCCAGGAGGATTGTGGAAAATTGCAAGAGGATCTTGATAAATTGGAAGACTGGGCATCAAAATGGCAGATGAAATTTAATGTGGAGAAGTGCAAGGTTATGCACCTAGGGAAGAACAACCCAAACTATGGTTACACGATGCAAGGTTCCACATTAGGAACCACCACCCAAGAAAAAGATTTAGGCGTCCTTGTGGATACCATGTTAAAACCCTCGGCCCAGAGAGCAAATAGAATGCTAGGTATGATAAGGAAAGGAATGGAAAATAAAACAAAAGATATTATAATGCCTCTATATCGTTCCATGGTGAGACCGCACCTTGAATATTGTGTGCAATTCTGGTCGCCATATCTTAAAAAGGATATAGCAATTTTAGAAAAGGTTCAGAGAAGAGCCACCAAAATGGTAAAGGGGATGGAAGGCTACTCCTATGAAGAAAGGCTAAAAAGGTTGGGGCTCTTTAACCTGGAAAAGAGACGGCTGAGGGGAGATATGATAGAAGTCTATAAATTAATGAACGGAGTGGAACGGGTAAACGTAGATCGATTGTTTACCTTATCAGAATATAGAAAGACTAGGGACATGCAATGAAGCTACAGGGTAAACTATTTAAGACTAATAAAAGAAAATATTTTTTCACTCAACGTGTAATCAAACTCTGGAATTTGTTACCGGAGGATGTAGTAAAGGCTGTTAGTATAGCTGGGTTTAAAAAAGGTTTGGACAAGTTCCTGGAGGAAAGGTCCATAAACCATTATTAAGAAGGGACCCAGGATATCAATGCTTGAACCAATACAAGCATTGTGGAACCTGTGTCCCTTGGGGAAACTGCTAGGTACGTATGACCTAGATTGGCCACTGTTGGAAACAGAATACTGGGCTTGATGGACCTTGGTCTGACCCAGTATGGCATATCTTATGTTCTTATGTTCTTATCCTCAATCTCCCCCTCCGCGGGCGTCGGGGTAGCAAGATTCAATATCTGCATTGATTCTGTGACCAACGCCGTAAGCTCCTCTCTACGAAAAACCCTAATGATCTTAGCCTGATCTTCGGGTTCTGGGAGCTCTCCTTCCTCTAGATCCTGTGCGCCCCCTTTGCGCTCCCAGTCCAGATCCTCGCCTTCCGGCCACTCGCTTTCCGCGGAGGACGCAGCGTGGGCCCACGCTCGCTTAGGCACCGACGGTGCTACCCCTACCCCGTCCGGCCCCTCCATCTGCTGAGCAGGGACGGAAAGCGGCAAAGCTCCCGGTACCTGACCTGGACGCTGCAAGCAAAAAGCCTGATGCATCAATAGAATGAAATCAGGACAAAAATCGCCAAGCGCCACTGACTGTTCCGCTGACAGAACCCCAGAGGGGCCTGCTGCGACCTGTACCGTGGGGCCTTGCCCCGAAGGCTGCAGACTCCGCTACTGCTTCAGGCGTCGCCACCTGCGCCTCCGGAGTGTCCTTAATCTCCATCTGGTGCTCCACCGCAGAAGATAGAATAGCACAGCCGCAGCACACACCCGAATCGGCCACCATGCCCCTACAGGTGCCACAGACAATGCACTGTGGTCGGGCCGCCATGAGGAAGGCAAGCACCACAAAACAAAAAGCTAATGGTATTCAGTTCTTCTTGTTACCGTTTTTCCTCCTTATTTTTTTTTAAATATGTTTGTACTCAGCACCCCTTACAATCCTGAATACTAAGAAACTGTCCGGCTGTGCAGCCCCGTTGCCACCGAAGCCGCCAGAGGAGACCCCTCCCCCCCCCCTTAACGGCCACGACGCAAGAAAAATCGAAAAATTAACCTGAAACGCGAGTAAGGAGAGAAAGAGACAGAAAACAAAAAACAAAGAAAATAAAGAAAGCCCCAAACTGCCAAAAGAATCTACTGGCTGCACAGCCCGAGGAATTCAGCGCGTCAGGCAGCCACGCGGTAGCATAAAATGGCCACCGACAGACCGGGAGGAGAGAAAAGGCACCAAAATGCCCCAGAGCCTGGCTAAGCCTCCCCCCGCCTGCGAGAACAGCCTGTAACCGGTGGGAAGCTTACCGGCCAGGCCTGTTCCGCTCGTCCGATGCACTCCTAAGCACCGGACCAAAAAGTGGCGCACTGGAAAGGAAACCGCTCTTCTCTGCTCAGCTGCCCAGCCGGAGCCCCGAAGCCGCGTCTATGTAATCTCCGCGGCTCGGGGAGAGGATTGTAGCTGCAGAAGGGTTCTCCCCTGTAGAGTCAGGGGGGAGAGATCTCCCGGCTCCCGGCAAAATCACCAACAGCGCTTAACTCCTTTCTATAACTACCAGCGCTCTATAAGACAGGCAGGAAGCAAGAATGCCTTTCTCTGTTTGTTTGATTTTTAAAAGGGATAGTACCCAAAATTTACCAAAGAATTCCCAACTATACTACACTATACCAAAAGCTCCTTATCTGATCCTCCAGTGAGCCCCTGTCAAGGCTCACAACGTTCTCCTGCTGCATGGAGACTGGTCACACTGGATCTGAGGCGAGAGTGCAGCAGGCTATATGCAGTGATGTCATGATTCTGACATGCCAGTCTCCAAAGCTGCAGGAGGAGGTTGACAACCCAGAGGTTGAGGACTGAACTGGAGGAACGATAAGGAATGAAAAATTGAATACATTCAAGCAAATACACTCCATTCATAACAAACTTCAAAGGTAAGGGATGTCAAAAGCACAATTCAAGTGCTAACAATCTAGCTAGAGAAGGAGGGAAGGTCTCAGAACACCGGGCATCTACCAAAGACTGGAGAAAAACTTCAGTCCTAAGCCCTGTAACATCAATGACCGACCCAAACCCACTCTCCAACCAGATGACATAATAACATTGTAACTAAACACTGCGACGTCCTTGCCTGGGCCCGAGGGCTTACAAACATAGAGCAGCCTTATAGTATCCTTTTAAATAAAGCTTCCCTTGTTTGTCACCAGAGGGATTCTGGGACTTGTAGTTGGTTTACTTATATAAGGACAAATGTAGTTGTGAGACCGGTGGTTTAAGGCAGCAAGAAAATGTATTTTTTTGTGGGATTCCAAGGCATTAAAGCTCAAAACGCAAAAGCAAGAGGATGCTTCTCCAACATAAGAGTAAATCAGGTTAACAGAGGAAAATGTAACAAAAAGCCTTCTATCACTGGGCAGCAGCTTTCTTCCCAATAAACTTTCACAAAGCACAGCTTCTGCTGGTCATTCAACATAACAGGTAAACTTTTAACAGCTGCTGTTTTCTTTTCCCAAACCAAACTTTTACTACAGACAGCTTCTTGGCTTCAGAAGCTCACATACTTAGTAGAACACATTCTTGGTTTTTTCCAACTCTTTGCAGTCATAAAAATTAGTCGCTATATTGTTTCACAGTCTTTCAAGCCTGCTCAACAATGCTCAGTTCTTCTTTAGACAAAAAGAGCAATCCATTGGTGACAATTCTGACTCCGATTCTGGCATATAAGAATCCACCTGCATCTCTTCTATGGACACCGGGTACTTCTTACTTCCACCAGTTTTATAAACTTGCCCAGACTTCCTGTCTTCTAAAAACTCTTGGAACTGCTTCAACAGCAAATCACCCTGAGAAGGCACACTTGTATTGGGAGGGTAAAGCTTCCTCTCTGCAAACAGTTTTCCTAATGCTTCTAGTGTTAAAAGCTCAGTTTCTCTGCTCTTATCTGGGTTTCGGTTCTCTTCATACATACAACTATCCACCCACCTCTTAGCAGACGTTAGGCCTGGGTCCTGGACACTAGCAGAAGCAAACTGTTTCTCTGCAAGCTGTTCAGGTTTACACGTACTGGCTTTACCTTGGGGCGGGTCTCTCAGACAGCTACTGATTCCTTTCCTCCTGATATCTTTCAGGCTATGGAACTCAGCCTTCTGGTGCCTTTTCCCACTCCTTCCCAGATAGTCACTCTTGAAAGTTTCCTTGGAACCTTTCTCCCTTTCCAGGATCTCTCAGAGTTTCTCCTTCTTGTGCCTCTGCTGCTCTGGCTGCAGATCTGTTCCTTTCCAGCTTCCCCTGGATGTGCTGGCTCTGCTCTCTCTGCTGCGTCTCCTGTGTGTGTGTCTCCTGTGACTCCTGTGTCCCCTGTGTCTCCTTCTTTGCTCTGAGTGTGTTTTTAAAAACCCTTTGCTGCCGGGCACTCCCTTGCCTCTGCACAGGTGTGACCAATCATTGAGCAAGCTTGGCTCTACGTCTGAACTAGGGCGTGGCCTAGCCTCAGCAGAGAGCTGAGTTTTTTTTCTTGCCCGCCTTGCAAACACTGTGCACAACTGAACTGTCACTTGTTTTAAAGGGAAAAACAGGGTTTTCTTCCACTTCCATCTCTTCCTGGGAGCTCTCCTCACCACAACACATCTCATGGCAACAACAATCTTCACACACCAAATAACAGAACCATCCCAAAGTATGCCATGAGATGTGTTTAGTTACAATGTTATGATGTCATCTGGTTGGAGAGTGGGTTTCAGTCAGTCATTGATGTTACAGGGCTTAGGACTGAGGTTTTTCTCCAGTCTTTGGTAGATGCCCGGTGTTCTGAGACCTTCCCTCCTTCTCTAGCTAGATTGTTAGCACTTGAATTGTGCTTTTGACATCCCTTACCTTTGAAGTTTGTTATGAATGCAGTGTATTTGGTTGAATGTATTAGATTTTATCACCTGGTCGGCAAGTGCCATCATTGCAACTCCTCTAGCCTCAGATCCACATCCAGGTCTTGGTGGAGTGTGGGGAGGGGGCGTGTTTTGTGGCACTGTGTAAAATGAGAACTCTGCATTCTCTCCAGCACCCAGCACCCCTTCTGGAGCATTTTTTCTGGCAACAGCATTCACAAAAGAATCCAAGGTCATATACTATTTTACTATGTAAGCTGACCTAATGAATCAGGAGCAGATACACCAGCGGGTTGAGTAGGCTGCTTTCCCTTGTGCTTACCCAACATCTTCCCACTGGGGGCACAAAGACTGCGGAGCACACAGCCACTGCTCTTGGAAATCACATGCCTGCAGATGCTTCCAGTGTCATCTTGCTCCACCTCCCCATGGATTGTTGTTTCCCCATAGACTTTCATGATGACACAAAATAAGTTTCCTTTGAAAATGATCAGAAATGTAAACAACTTGTTTTACTGTTTTTGTCACTTTGCTTTTGAATGAATGCACATCCTTATCCATTTGCAGCTAAATTCAGCAGTTGATATCTTAGCTGATTTTCTATGCTTTAGCTTTGATTTACCTGTACCCAGTACATTTGAAACACTGAACTCCAAAAAAGAACCATCTGTCTATTCAGATACTGGTTTGCTGAGGAAATTGCCCTTTTTCTTTGGCATTTACTTTGGTGGTTGTAGTCATCCACTAGTGGTACGGTTGTCTTTTTTTTCTGTTCATATTTAGATACCTGGTGGACTGCTGATCTTTATCTAGGCTGTATTCTAGGTATTATTGGTTCCCAGATTAGATTCACTGAATACATAAATGTTTTTAGCAAAACACTTTCAATTTTCATATACTGGAATCAGCCATCAGCCAGTAAGTGCAAAGTTGTCTCTCTTTATTTCAAAAGATTTGAGGATTTGTATAAAACCCTGAATAACAAAATAATTTCTATTTAAGGAAATGGTTGAAGTTAGTCATAAACAAGTGACAGAAATTTATCAGTCAAACCCCATACTTAGCTGTTGACATACAGTTTTCTAAAACAGATGTTATGCTGTCCATGAAACATGAGAAACAAGCTGCTGTAGTTTTTCAAATCTAGCATAAGTATCAAGTCACATATCATTCTTTCTTTTTTTTTATGTAATTCGCAACAATTAGCTAGGTAGGAGTACTTAATGCATCTTAGGGCAATTTTATTTTAAGAGTGATTTGCATGTGCTAAATGTGTTTTACCTGTGTAAATCATGGGGTCTCAACCCATCCTTAGGACACAGCCAGCCAGTCTGACTTTCAGGATACTCACAATGAATATTCATGAGATAGATTTGCAGGCACTGCCTCCATTGTACGCAAATCTATATCATGCATATTGTAAAGCAAGGTGAACGTGTCTGAGAAGTTTGAAGGCTGTAACCAACAAGGTAAAAGGAAAAGTAATAGCAAATAAGATTACATTTTCCTAAATTCCTAGGGGCCAGGAAGGTTTCTGTAGGGAATTATGGGACAGAAAGGACCCTATGGGAGGAAGTCCTGAGAGAAGGGAGGGTGGGGCTTCCACTCAACAGCCTGATACAGAGACACAGGTGTGACTATTCGAGAACCATTACAGATGGAAATGGACATACAGAGGAGGCTCCAAGCAGTGAATTACATGGAGTGGAGGAGGAAATCATGGAAGTCTGTGTAACACTCTGAGTAAGAAATCTTTAAGAAGAGATGGGCTCCACCTTAACCGGGATGGAACCAGGCTGCTGGCATTAACCTTTAAAAAGGAGATAGAGCAGCTTTTAAACTAGATAATAGGGGAAAGCTGACAGTCGCTCAAGATCGCATGGTTCAGAACAATGTATCCCTGAAGGATATTAGCAAAAGAATGAAGTTAGGGCATATTGACAAAGAGGTTCCAAAGACAAAAGTAATCCAAATGCCCTTAAATACAGAGCTTAAAAATTCCAAATTACCCCTACCCATCGATAACCAGATTAATATGAATAAAATACAGACCCTAAAATGCTTGTATACAAATGCTAGAAGTCTAAAAAATAAGATGGGAGAGTTAGAATATATAGCACTAAATGAGAGGTTAGAAATGATTGGTATCTCAGAGACATGGTGGAAGGAAGACAACCAGTGGGACACTGCAATATCTGGGTACAAACTATATTGTAATGATAGAGCAGATCAAATTGGTGGAGGGGTTGCACTCTGTTAGAGAGGGCATTGAGTCACAAAGGATTAAAGTTTTGCAAGAAACAAAATTCACTGTAGAATCTTTAAGCACTGAAATTCCATGTAAAAAGGGGAAGAAGAAGGCGATGGCAGTAGGAGCGTACTATTGACTGCCTGGCCAGAATGAATAAATGGATGATGAAATGCTCAAAGAAATTAGGGAAGCTAACAAATGTTACAGCACAGTAATAATGGGTGATTTCAATTACCCCTGTATCGGCTGGGTCAGTGTCACAGCAGGACATGTTAGGGAGATAGATGAAATAAATGACTGCTTCTTGAAGCAGAGGGGAAGCCATTTTGGACCTAGTGGAACACAAGATCTGGTGCAAGAGATAAGGGTGTTGGGGCCACTTGGCAATAGTGATCATAGCATGATCTCGTTTGATTTAATAAACGGAGGAAGGACAGCAAGGAAATCCACAGTACTATCTTTCAAAAGGGAGACTATGATAAAATAAGGAGATAGTTAAGAAAAAACTAAAAGAAGCAGTTGCAAAGGTTAAAGATTTATATCAAGCATAGATGTTGTTTAAAAATACTATCTTGGAAGCCCAGACTAGCTATATTCCACGCTTTAAGAAAAGTGGAAGGAAGTCCAAAAAACTGTCAGCATGGTTTAAAGGTGAGGTCAGAGAGGCTGTTGCTGCCAAAAAAGCATCTTTCAGGAAATGGAAAAAGGAGTCAAATGACAAAAACTGGAAACAACATAAACACTGGCAAGTTAGATGCAAGGCACTGATGAGGCAGGCAAAGAATTTGAGAAGAAGCTTGCAGTGGAAGAAAAAACATGGAATAAAGACTTTTTCAAGTGCACTCATAGCAAAAAAACCTGTGAGAGAGTCAGTTGGACCATTAGATGATAGAGGGGTAAAAGGGGCACTATTTTTATTTTTTTATTTTATTTAGCTGTATTTATATCCCGCTTTTCACCGGGTCAAAGCGGTCAATTGGGGGATACATTTAACATGCGGGGATATGAGACACATATGCTAGTACTTACAGGGAACATGGGCAATGGAGGGTTAAGTGGCTTGCCCAAGACCACAAGGAGTGCCTACAGGACTAGAAATCCCAGTTCCTCCGGCCTGAGATTGCTGTCCCCAGGTGGGACTTGAACCCCTGGCCCTCCGGCCTGAAGTACCTTGTCCTAACCACTAGACCACTCCTCCCTTCCCTGCACTAAAGGGGGACAAGGCCATAGCGGAGAGACTGAATAAATTCTTTGCTTGGGTCTTTACTGAGGAAGATGTAGTGCTGTTACCCATGACTGAAATCGTATTTAAAAGTGATGCCTCAGAAATATTGATACACCGGGAAGATATATTACAACTATTTGATAAACTGAAGAGTAGCAAATCACCTGGACCGGATGGTATACATCCAAGGGTGTTGAAAGAACTGAAATATGAAATTGCAGATCTACTATTAGTAATCTGTGAAATATCATTAAAATCATCTGTAATACCTGAAGATTGGAGGATGGCCAATGTAACGACAATTTTTAAAAAGGGTACTAGGGATGATCTGGGACATTACAGACCGGTGAGCCTGATGGCAGTACTGGGAAAAATGGTAGAAACCATCATAAAGAACAAAATTAATGAACATGTAGATAGTCATGGCTTAATAGGAGACAGCAAACATGGCTTTAGCCAAGGAAGATCTTGTCTTACTAATCTGTTATGTTTTTTTGAAGATGTGAATAAACAGGTAGACAAAGGTGAGTCGGTTGATATAGTGTATCTGGATTTTCAGAAAGCCTTTGACAAGGTCCCTCATAAGAGACTCTTGGGGAAATTAAAAAGTCATGGGATAGGAGGCAGTGTACTATTGTGGATAAGGAACTGGTTAAAAGATAGAAAGCAGAGGATAGGGCTGAATGACCACATTTTCCAATGGAGAAAGGTGAATAGTGGAGTACCCCAGGAATGTATGCTGGGTCCGCTGCTTTTTAACATATTCCCATTTCCAGGTCATTTATGAATAACGAGTGAGTTAATCAAATTTGCAGATGACACAAAATTATTCAAAGTTGTTAAAACCCATGATTGTGAAAAATTGCAAGAGGACCTTGATAAATTGGAAGACTGGGCATCCAAATGGCAGATGAAATTTATGCACCTAGGAAAGAACAACAACCCAAATTATGGTTACACGATGCAAGATTCCACATTAGGAATCACCACCCAGGAAAAAGATTTAGGCATCATCGTCGATAACATGTTGAGACCGTCCTCCCAGTGTGCAGTGGCGGCCAAGAAAGCAAATAGAATGCTAGGGATCATAAGGAAAGGAATGGAGAATAAAACAAGAGATATTATAATGTCTCTGTATCATTCCATGGTGTGTCCGCACCTTGAATATTGTGTGCAATGTTGGTCACCGTATCTTAAAAAAGATATAGCATTATTAGAAAAGGTACAGAGAAGAGCCACCAAAATGGTAAAGGGGATGGAAGGATACCCCTATGAAGAGAGGTTAAAAAGGTTAGGGCTCTTCAACCTGGAAAAGAGACGGCTGAGGGGAGATATGATAGAGGTCTATAAATTAATGAATGGAGTGGAACGGGTAAACATAGACTGATTGTTTACGCCATCAAAATATAGAAAGACTAGGGGACATGCAATGAAGCTACAGTGTAACCTATTTAAGACTAATAAGAGAAAATTATTTTTTCACTCAACATGTAATCAAACTCTGGAATTTGTTACCGGAGGATGTAGTAAATGATAATTACACTTACCTGGTAATTGTAATTCCTTGAGTGACAACAGTTCAGTCCTCTACCTCTGGGTTGTCAACCTCCTCCTGCAGCCCCAGTATGAACTATTAACAAAGCAGACTCAAAGAAGCAACAAATAAGTAGCTATAATAACAATCACAACCTAAACTGAACTATCACTTTAAACTATTTAGGCAAACCTTTCTTACCCCCTTCCCTGCTACACACATAAGTAGCCATAAGAAAGAATGAAAATTAAACAATTTCAAAGACAGACCTACCTGTAGTCCTTCCCTTCTCGCTACCGAACATCTACCATCCATGGAAGGACCCCGGGTGGGATTGAGGACTGAACTGTCGTCACTCAAGGAACTACAATTACCAGGTAAGTGTAATTATAATTTCCTTATCGTTTCTCCAGTTCAGTCCTCTACCTCTGGGATGTACCAGAGCAGTAATCATTGGGAAGGGCCCTTCCAGCCTGCACGTAACACCGCCAACCCAAAGCAGGCATCATTCGCCGCTGCCACATCAAGACAGTAGTTCCTACTAAAAGTATGCAGAGACGACCAAATAGCCGCCCTACAAATTTCTCCTGGCGGAACCAAACTGTGCTCCGCCCAGGACGACGCTTGCGCTCTGGTAGAGTGAGCTCGCAACCCTGCCAGCACCGACTGACCTTGAAGAAGATAGGCGTAAGCAATCGCCTCTCTAATCCATCTGGCAATGGAAGCCTTCGCTGCCGCTTCTCCTTTGCGAACACCTCCGAAAAACACAAACAGCCGGTCCAACTTGCGAAATAGTTCCGATACCTTCAAATACTGCCGCAACGCCCTCTTCACATCCAAACGGCGTAAACTGCGGTCCAGGTCGCCTCCCTCTAGCGACCCCAGTACTGGCAAGTACACTGTCTGATTCAGGTGAAAGGGCGATACCACCTTAGGCAAAAAGGACAGAACTGGACGCAGCACCACCTTTTCCCTGGAAAAAGACAAGAACAGTTCCCTACAAGATAATGCCTGCAACTCTGAGATGCGTCTAGCTGAACAGATCGCCTCCAGAAATACGGTTTTTAACGTCAAGTCCTTCACCGAAGCCCAGTGCAACGGCTCAAAGGGCGGTTTGGTTAACGCTCGTAACACCAAATTGAAATCCCAAGGCGGAATCATCACTCTACGCGACGGCCACAACCTTGATATGGCTTTGAGAAAACGCAACACATCGGCATGGGTGCCAACGCCCTGTACCTTGCCGCAATAACAGGAAAGAGCTGCTAGCTGAACGCGCAAGGAACTAGCTGCAAGACCTTTATCAAACCTGTCCTGAAGAAAGCTTAATATCGAGGGAATGGAGACCGTAGACACATGGATCTGCCACCTCAAACACCAATCCTCAAATATATGCCAGATACAAACATATACCAGAGACGTGGACTGTTTCCTCGCTCTAAGCAACGTAGCGATGACCGTCGCCGAATAACCTTTTTTCTTTAGCCTGGCCCTTTCAATGGCCATACCGTAAGCGAGAGCTGATCCACTTGAGGCATGAAGAGAGGCCCTTGCATCAACAGATCCACCCTCACCGGCAACCACCAGGGCTCACTGTCAAGGAGATGCACGAGGTCCGCGTATCACGGACGCCTCGGCCAGTCGGGTGCCACCAGCAGCACCCTTCCCGGATGAGCTCTGATCCGCTGAATCACCCGGCCGATCAAATCCCACGGAGGAAAGACATACAGAAGGCCTGTTGACGGCCACTGATGCAACAGCATGTCTATGCTCTCCGACATTCTTTCCCGCCTCCTGCTGAAGAAACGATTGGTCTTCGCTGATTGGAAGGTCGCCATCAAATCCATTATTGGCATCCCCCCAACGGCGAACTATCTGTGAAGAAATGCCTGGATGCAGTTCCCACTCCCCTGCATCTACTCGTACCCTGCTGAGGAAGTCCGCCATCATATTGTCCTTGCCTGCGATGTGCGCCGCTGAAATCGCTGTCATCCGACTCTCTACCCAAGCGAATAGTATGTCCGCCTCTTCCTCCATGGCAGCACTCCCTGTGCCGCCCTGGCAATTGATGTAGGCGACTGCCGCCGAGTTGTCGGATAGGACCCGAACTGGCCGACCTACTACCGATGCCTCGAACGCCTGAAATGCTCGGCAGACTGCTCGGAGCTCCAGTCGATTTATCGACCAAGAGCTCTCCAGAGGAGACCAAAGTCCTTGTGCAAACCGGTTTTCGCAGTGGGCTCCCCAGCCTGCAAGGCTGGCGTCTGTTAACAAGGGAAGCCATTCCGGCTGACAACGATGTCGGAAGCAACCACCACTGAAGAGACTGCTTGACCTTGATCGGACACGGGAGCCGTTTGTTCAAAGAATCGGACTGATGCGACCACTGGCGAAGCAGTGCCCTCTGCAGAGGCCGTATATGAACTTTGGCCCAAGGCACCGCCTCCAGGGTCGCCACCATTGTTCCCAGTATGCGAAGATAAGTCCATGCCGACGACGCTGGAGTGGCCCTGAACTTGCGAACCAGATGCCTGAGAACTTGGGCTCGCCTCTCCAGCAAAAACACCTGTCCGCTCTTCATGTCGAACCGCACCCCCAGATACTCGAGGTTCTGTGAGGGCACCAAGCGACTTTTGGCTGGGTTGACCACCCAACCGAGACTCTGCAAAAACTTTACCACTCTGTTTGTTACCTGAACGCTCTCTGCCTTGGACTTGGCCCGAATTAACCAATCGTCGAGGTATGGATGCACCAGAATTCCTTCTTTGCACAACGCCGCCACTACCACCACTGTAATTTTGATGAAAGTTTGCGGCGCCGTTTGCCAGACTGAAGGGTAACGCCTGGAACTGATAGTGCCCCCAAGGAAAAGCGAATCTCAGAAACCTCTGATGAGCTGACCGGATGGGAATGTGTAAGTACGCTTCTGTAAGGTCGAGAGATGTCAAGTACTCTCCCTGACGCACCGCCACAATAACCAACCGCAAAGTTTCCATCCGGAAATGCGGTACCCAAAGGCATCGATTTACGCCTTTCAGATCTAAAATGGGCCGCAACGCTCCGCCCTTCTTTGGCACCACGAAATAAATGGAGTACCGACCCACGCCATACTCTGCCTCCAGCACCTCCATGACCGCCCCTAACTGCAAGAGACGCTCTAATGTGCTGCGAATCGCCCGGGTTTCCCTTGCCCCCTGCAGGGGGATATGACGAAGGAATCCCACACAGGTCGCGCCAATTCTAGCACATATCCCTGGCGAATTATCTCCAATACCCACTGGTCGAACGTGATGTGGGTCCAAGCAGGAAGAAACTCCCGAAGCCGCCCACCTATCGAGAGTCCTCCTGCTGGGACCCGCATCATTTCATTGTGGCTTATGAGTCGCTGTTGCGGAGCTTGCGTAGAAACCTCTATTTGCTCCCCGAAACCCTCAAAATCCCTGGGCTCGCAATGGAAAGCGTCCCTTCTGGGATCCTCCGGAAATCCCGAAATTGGCCCCAGAAGCCCTGCCCGGACTTCCCCTGTTTCGGCTTATCCTTCGGAAGCCTGCCACCCTTTGACTCCCTGAGGTCCTTTAACAAATTATCCAGATTGTCCCCACACAGCAACCTCCCTTTAAAGGGCAGTTTACTGAGACGGGACTTGGACGAACCGTCCGCCACCCAATTTCGCAACCACACAGACCTGCAGGCGGCCACCATGGAAGCCATGCTATTCGCGAGAGCTCTGATCAAGTCGTAATGGACGTTCGCTAAATATGCCATCCCAGACTCCAGACGACCCAGCTCCCTGAGCTCCTCTTGGTTCAAGTGTGATGATTGGCATAGTCGCTGAACCCAGCGCAAACACGCTCATGCCACCCAAGCCCCACAAATGGAGGCCTGCAACGACAGCGCGTCTGCCTCAAATGCCTGTTTTAGCAAGCCCTCAACCTTACGGTCCTGTGCATCCTTTAAGGCCGCACTACCTTCCACCAGAATAGTGATCTTTTTTTGTAACTGCCGATACCGCCGCATCTACCCGAGGCGAGCGGAACCTCTCCTTATCCTTGTCGGCCAGGGGATAGAGCCTATTCATCATCCAGATCCCTCTGAGACCCGCTTCTGGCTGATCCCATTCCTCTTGGATCATTCTGTCGACCATCCAGTGAATTGGAAACACCACCTGCGTTTGCCTCACCGCTTGAATAACCGGGTCCTCGACCTCCTCTTCATTCGTTGTCTGTGTAGCGAGATTCAACATCTGCATAGATTCCGTGATCAGCGCCGTTAGCTCCTCCCTGCGGAAGACCCTTATGATCTTAGCCTGATCCTCGGGTTCTGGGATCTCCCCCTCTTCAAGATCCTCTGTCCCCTCTTCATGCTCCCAGTCGGGGTCCTCGGCGTCCGGCCAATCGCCTTCAGCGGACGACAGAGCTTGGGCTCTCGCCCTTTTAGGCGCCGACGGACCCCCGCCTCCCACCTCAGCAACCTCCATCTGCTGAGAAAGAGTGGATAGCGGCAAAGCTCCCGGCAGCTTACCCTGACGCAGTAAGCAAAAGGCCTGGTTCATCATTAATATGAAATCGGGGCAAAAGTCCCCAAGATCCGTTGACCTCGGGATCGACAGCGCCCCTGAAGACCCCGCCATCTCCTCCAACGCGGGCCCTTGCACGAGGAGCTCCACCGACTCATCTACCGTCACTGTCGACGCCACCTGCGCCTCTGGGGATTCTTTGACATCCATCTGCTGCTCCACAGTGGAAGATAGTGTCGCGCAGCCGCAGCAGACCCTTGACTCGGCAACCGTACCTCTCCGGGTGCCGCAGACAACACACTGCGGACATGTTGCCATAAAGCTGAGAGTATATACTCTTATTATTGAATGAATAATTTTATTTTTTTTTTTTCAAACAAAACTTGTAAAGGATAAATTTTAAACACCTCCCCCTACTAGGAGAGGCCCCCCCTTCATATATTGGGCTAGCTCTAGACGTCCCCTAGAAGCCCCCTCAGGGGATTAACTTACAATAACCAAATTAAATAAATAAAACTAACAAAATCAAAACTGACTTAAAACTGACCGAAACGGAATTAACGCTAATCCCCACTCCAAAGACGGACCTATAAACCCTTTTCTGCTGCTCAGGCACGCGTTCCTCTCCAGCCCGGCAGCCCCGCGGCGCACTCGCACTGTAGAAAATGGCCGCCGTCAGCACCGGAGGGAAAAAGGGCGCCAAACTGATCGCAGGCACGCAGCCCCGACTCCTGGCCTAGCCCCACAGCCGACCAAAGCCTGTAACCGGTCTCACTTCTTACCGGCCAGGTCTCTGCCCACCGAGATGTTTCTGCACCGCACGGCACCTCCTGACTGAACAGAAGCGTGCCACCAGCGAAATGACTTACCGCCCCTCTGCCCTCCATCCGGTCCACTACAGCCGCGAACACTGCTTGCTCCGCAGGACAGGCAGGGTGAAGCTGCCTGATAGAGAGCTCTCCCCCGTAAGGTCCGGGGGGAGAGATCTTACGGCCGAAAGAATCAGGTAAAATTCAGTTACAGCTAGAGCACATACAGGCAGGAAGCAGTCAAGAAAGAAACGCCTTTCCACTTTTTTTTTTTTAAAACAGTACTCTAATTTAATTTTTTTTAAACAAATTAAATCAAACTAAGTCAAATTAGCTTTAGGAAAGCCGATCTTGTTCTTCCTCTAATAGTTTCTGCTTCTATTTCCTTGCAAGTGTCATTGTAGTACTTTTCCTTGTCCTGTCTTGCTGCACGTTGGAAATCTCTGTTGAGTTCTGTGATTGTCTTTCTTTCTCCTCTGGCTTTAGCTTCTCTGCGTTTCTGGGCAATTTTCAGAGTTTCTTCCGTCATCCATTTTGGCCGTTTTTGCTTTTTCACCTTTTGTAGAGACTTCTCGCTTTCTTCCAACACAACCTTCTTGATGTCATTCCATAACTCTTCCGGAGCTCTGTCATTTGTATCTAAAGCAGCAAATCGATTTTGCAGGCAGTCTTTAAATTCCAGTGGTATATTCTCAAGGTCATATTTTGCTGCATTCATGAGTGGTTTGCTCTTTTTCAACTTTAGCTTGAGTTTGCATACTAGTAGTTGATGATCTGTACCACAGTCAGCTCCAGGTTTTGTCTTTGTTGATGTTACAGAGCTTTTCCATCGTTGACTTCCACATATGTAGTCAATTTGATTTTTATATAATCCATTCGGTGAAGTCCATGTGTACAGTCGCCGCTTGTGTTGCTGGAAGAAGGTGTTTGAGATGAATAGATCATTGGTCTTGCAGAATTCTATCAGTCTTTCTCCAGCTTCATTTCTGTTGCCAAGTCCATATTTTCCAACTACTTTGCCTTCTTCTTTGTTGCCAACCTTTGCGTTCCAGTCACCCATGACTATCAGGATATCCTGTTTGCATGTTCTGTCAATTTCAGCTTGTACTTGTTCATAGAACTCTTCAATTTCATTCTCTTCAGCAGCTGTTGTTGGGGCATATACTTGAATTATAGTTGTGTTGATAGGCAATCCTCGTAGACGAATAGAGATTAAGCGTTCGCTGACTGCATTGTATTTCATTACAGTTCTTGCAAGTTTCTTCTTTATTATAAATGCAACACCATTTCTTCTTTGTCTTTCATTTCCAGCATAGTAGACCATGTGATCATCTGATGCAAAGTGCCCGATGCCAGTCCATTTCAGTTCGCTGACACCCAACAGATCAAGTTGTACACGTTCCATTTCATTCTTGACCTCCTCCAACTTCCCTTGGTTCATGCTTCGTACGTTCCATGTTCCAATGTGTAAGACATCTTTACAGCTTCTGACTCTCATTTCATGTGTAAGACATCTTTACAGCTTCTGACTCTCATTTCAAGCTACGAGAGTTAAAGAAAAAGTTCCAGCCTCGAATTGGAATGTTACAAGATGCTCAAGGTTCTATGTTGAATGATGCTGAGAAGATCAAGAAAAGGTGGAAGGAATATACAGAGTTTTTATATGATAAAGATCAAGTGGACCAACAGCCATTTCAACCTGTACCTTATGATCGGGAACCATTGGTGATGAAAGAAGAAGTTGAAGCAGCATTGAAAGCCTTATCAAAGAACAAAGCACCAGGCATTGATAGCATTCCCATAGAAGTATTGCAGCAATCTGATGCAGCTGTTACCGTACTCACAAGGCTCTGCCAAGAAATATGGAAGACAACATCATGGCCAACTGACTGGAAAAGATCTGTGTTTATACCAATACTAAAGAAAGGTGATCCAACTGACTGTGGAAATTATCGCACAATTGCTCTGATCCCACATGCCAGCAAGATTCTACTGAAGATTATTCAAAAGAGACTACAACCATACCTGGAACAAGAACTACCTGAAGTGCAAGCAGGGTTCAGGAAAGGGCGAGGAACGAGAGACATCATTGCGGATGTGAGATGGATCCTTGAAAAGACTAAAGAATACCAAAAGGATATCTATTTGTGCTTTATCGACTATAGCAAGGCTTTTGACTGTGTAAACCATGAGAAACTCTGGGCCACATTAAGAAGCATGGGTATACCAGAACACCTGATCGTTCTCTTGCGCAGTCTGTACATTGATCAAGAAGCAACAGTTCGAACGGAACAAGGAGAAACAGAATGGTTTAAAATAAGCAAAGGTGTAAGACAAGGCTGCATACTTTCCCCCTACCTGTTTAATTTATATGCAGAACAAATCATCAGAGAAGCAGGATTGTATGAAGACAACAGAGGTGTGAAGATTGGTGGAAGACTCATCAACAACCTTCGCTATGCTGATGATACCACATTACTGGATGAAAGTGAAGATGATCTGAAACATTTGCTTCTCACAATCAAAGAACATAGTCTCAAAATGGGCCTGCACCTTAATGTAAAGAAGACAAAGATCATGACAACTGGCATAATCAACAGGTTCATCGTTGAAGGAGAAGAAATTGAAATTGTGAACAACTTTAACCTACTTGGATCAACTATCAATAAAGAAGCAACAAGCAGTCAAGAAATCAGACGACGCATTGCTCTTGGCAGAATGGCTGTGAAAGACCTAGATAAGATTCTCAAGAGCAGAGATGTCTCTCTCCATACAAAGATTCGACTTGTTCAAGCCATGGTATTTTCAATAACATCATATGGATGTGAAAGCTGGACAGTGAAAAAGATAGACAGGAAGAAAATTGATGCCTTTGAATTATGGTGCTGGCGGCGAATTCTGTGTATACCATGGACTGCCCGAAGAACAAACCAGTCGGTACTAGAGGAGATCAAACCTAAGCTTTCTTTAGAAGCTCAGATGACAAGACTTCAACTTTCATACTTTGGACACATCATGCGAAGAGAGAGATCATTAGAGAAAGACATTATGCTTGGCAAGATAGAAGGTCAACGCAAAAGAGGAAGGCCAGCAATGAGATGGATCGATATAATAACTGCAGCTACGGGTACCAGTCTGTCAACAATGAGCCGCCTGACTGAAGACCGAACACAGTTTAGGATAGCTATCCAGAGGGTCGCCATGAGTCGATTCCGACTCGACGGCACTTAACAACAACAACAACAAGTCAAATTAACCTAAGCTACTCTATCCTACAGGCTCCTTATCTGTTCCTCTAGTGAGCCCGGGACTAGGCTCACGACATCCTCCTGCTGCATGGAGACTGTCACACTGGGGCTGATGGGAGAGACCAGCAGGCTATATCCAGTGATGTCATGATTCTGACATGCCAGTCTCCAGGCTGCAGAAGGAGGTTGACAACCCAGAGGTAGAGGACTGAACTGGAGGAACGATAAGGAAAAGCTGTCAGTGTAGCTGGGTTTAAAAAAGGTTTGGACAAGTTCCTGGAGGAAAGATCCATAAACCATTATTAAAGGGGACATGGGAAATCCACTGCTTGCCCCAATACAAGCATTGTGGAACCTGTGTCTTTTTGGGGAAACTGCTAGGTACTTGTGACCTAGATTGGCCACTGTTGGAAACAGTATACTGGGCTTGATCGACCTTGGTCTGACCCAGTATGGCATATCTTATGTTCTTATGTTCATACGCAGTGCTGTGTTAGAAGGAAACTAGAAATGTGGGAGAGAAAACAGTGATGGATAGGACCTGCAAGTAATGGGCAGAGGCAGAGTGTGCCTGAAGTGCAACACTGGAAAACAAAAGCAGAAATTAATCTCCTCTTGTACCGTACTGAGCAAAATACAAAGACATCAGAGATGCACCGTTTCCAAAGCTAACATATTCCAATTTACTCAATTCAAAATAAAATATATTTTTCTACCTTTGTCTGGGCATTTTATTTTTCCAGGTGTGTTGATCCCAGTCTCTCCTTTCTGCTTTCCTCTGTCTGTCTTCTCTCAGCTCTCTTTACAATGGCTGTTGATCTTTTGACATTTTTCCTCTCTTCTGTCTTCTTCCATTCCTCCTCTACATTTTGTCTCTGTCATACCGATATTTCGTTTTTAGTTTTTTCCTCCATTTATTTCTATTCTGCTTCTCTATTCACTCAGATTTCACCTCTTTCATTCCCTCCAGTCCTCAATCTCCCTCTTTTTAACTTTCAGCTATCAGCTTCTCTCAGCTCTTTCCAAGTCCTTCTTTCTGTATGTCCTCTTTCCCCAGCCTCTTATCTCTGTATTCACCCCTCCCCATCTTTCATCTACTTTCTTCTCTTTCTTATCCCTTCACTAGCTCCAGTTCCTTCCCTATTAGTCATCCCCCTTCCTTGCCTTCAATCCCTTTTCTTCTGCCTCTTGTCTACAACCAGTCTCCGACTACCCTCTTTCACTACCTCTGTAGCTCTTTTTCTGTCCTCTCACTCATCTCCTTGCCAACCCACCTCCCATTGCCTCTCCCACATGGTTCCAGTATGTTCAGCATCTCCCCTTTCTATCTTCTGTTCCCATCTATCCAGCATCTTTCCTAACTTTCTCTCTCTGTTCCCCATCCATCTAGCATATCCTCTCTCTGACCCTCATCCATTCAGCATTTCCTTTTTTTCTTTCCACTCATATCTATCTAGCATATCCCCTATCTCTCTCTGCCTTCAATCCATCCAGCATCTCTCCTGTCTCTCTTTAGCCCCCCCTCCACAAGATCTGGTGGAAGAGATAAGGGTGTTGGGGCTGCTTGGCAATAGTGATCATAGCATGATGGCATTTGAATTAATAAATGAAGGAAGGATGACAAGGCAATATACAGTGCTACTTTAAACTTTCAAAAGGGAGACTATGATAAAATGAGGAAAATAGTTAAGAAAAACTAAAAGGACCAGCTGCAAAGGTTAAAGGGTTTTTTTTGTTTTTTTTAATATTGCTCCATCACCTCAGTCAAAGCGGCCCACAAAGCAATACAAACTTGGCTATACATACCAAACAGGGACATCAATAACCTGGACTTGTCTGAGGCAATGATGGGCCAAGTGACCTGCCCAAAGTCACAAGGAGCGCCAGTGGGAATTGAAAACCGGTCTCCCGGCTCAAGCCAGTGCTCTACCCACTAGGCCATTCTTCTACTTCATAACTGGGTTGGTGCCTATTGCAGCCTCCTGGATCCTGGGCCTCCAACCCAGTATCAGCCACTTCCATTACAAATCGACCTCCCACGCTAACATCCCAGATTCTGCTCCTTGGATAAGGCAGTACAGTATCATCAGCACTTGTGGAAGAACCTGGTAGTTCTGTACTTAAGTCACAAATGGCCTTAGCCGACATCCTGCAAGTCACCAGCTGCAGTCCACAGAAGAACCCTTCAGCCCTGAGGCTCCTGGGACTGAGCTGTTTGTTGTTTTCCTTTTTGTATTAAAACCTTCCAATGAGAAAGGAAGTTAAAGTCAGCAGAGAAGTAGCAGCACTAAGAAAAACAATAAAATGTGGTGTAGAAAGGCCCCAATGTCTCAACCCGCTCAAACTCTTTTCCTCTGCTACATAAAACTGGAACTGACAGGCGAAATGGCGGCGTGTCCTGCGGACTGGTGCCTTCTCCACCATCTGGTTGCAGCCTCTGCCGCTTGAGGAGAGAAGGAGTCACGGCCCACACACTGGAAGTAGGGGAGAAGGAATCCTGATGCACTCCTCGCTCGTTGCCTGCCGCAGCAGTCTTGCCCGCCCGCTCGACCCTTCCTTACTGGCTTCGGCAGCGGCGGGAGTCCTTTGCGGGGTAAACCATCAGGTCTTGGCTGTCTGAGTCTAGCTGCTCCTCACCGACCGAGAGGGTTCAGGAGCTCTGTATCCTTAAAATACGCACCGCACTGGCCAGAGGGGAAAACTTAAAGGGCTTGACTCCGTAGCCAGAAATTGCTTAGATAAAAATCAATCAACTATGTCCTCTCTTTATGTTTTGCAAAACACTAAAGCCCTAAAGAAGGTCTCTGTTACCCCACCAACGAACTTAACGGGGATCTTCCTGTCCTCCACGGCTCTCTTTGGTCTCTGCTCTGCCTTGCAAACCTCCGCTGCACAATGGCACTTTTCCCACACTGCTGAGCAACCGCCGTCAACCATGCGGTTCTCAGCAGCGCGCCGACAAACACTTCCAGGGGTTTACTTGTGCGGCTAAGTTCCCATTGGCCAAAACCCGTGCCCCACTCACTGGCTTGCACTGCAGTGCCTACAACAGAGCCGCTCCTGTTGGCGAACTGCCCCACGCCCAGCCTGATTCCTCCGGCTTCAGCGTCGGAACAGAGGTATTGCCCAGAGTTGACTGCAGGCCTTAGCACTGCAAGCTCCTCACCCGGTAACGGGTTCAGGAGCTGCAAAAAAATAGTCTGGCTTCCTGGGATCTACCCAGGCCCCCCATTCTTAGAGCTGGGGGAGGGTTTGACTAACTTTTTTTTTTAACTAGAGAATCAATAAGACCTAAGAAAGGAAGAAAGCGAAATGCAAAGCAAAAGTAAATCTAAACTCTCTTTTGTCATCTCTTCAGTGAGCCTGGCACCCTGGCACACTACATCCTCCAGCTGCTCGGAGACTGAGCTTACTGGGGCTGGAAGAAGGAGCCAGCTGCCTTACACTGATGTCATCAAAAGATGACATGCTCAGTCTCCAAGCTGCTGGAGGAGGTTGACTACCCAGAGGTGCGGGACTGGACTGGAGGGGCGATAAGGAACTCTCTTTCTCTGCTCCCCATCCATCCAGCATCTCCCCATCCACCTAGCATATCCTCTCTCTGACCCTCATCCATCCAGCATTTCCTTTTTTTCTTTCCACTCACATCTGTCCAGCATATCTCCTATCTGTCTCTGCCCTCTATCCATCCAGCATCTCTCCTGTCTCTCTTTAGCCCTCCCCCCCCATCAACATTCACCTACCTCTTTTTTTTTTTTGTTCTCCTCCTTCCCCCTTATCTTGTATCTCTGCTTTCTATTTTCTGCCCCCATCCAGCATATTCCCTTTCCCTCTTCTCCCCCTTCCACCATTCAGAATCTCCCTTTTTTTACCTCTGCTGCTACTGCCACAAATGCTGTTTATACTCCATTCCTGACCCCGGCCTCAGAACTGAAGTTCAGACACCAAAAATAAAAGCAAGTGCAGGGCTTCTGAGCTCATGTGCACATTCAAGATCTGCTGTCTTTCCACGCTCTCTAAAAAAGGTTTCTTGGTTTCTTTTTACTGAAGGGTGGGGACATGACAGGGCCTTGAGTTCATGCATATGCTCAAAAGCCCTGTGTTTGCTTTTGTTTTATAATCTCTCAGCTCTTCCTCCAGGGACATTCTTAGGCTGGTGCCCAGATGCTCCTCCGGTGCCCTCTTCAGGCTAGAGTCCAGGAGCTATGGTGCCTTCCTAGTCCTCTCGGTATGCCACTGTTCTGTAACTGAATCATTAGACATGGATCCAAATGATGCCATTATGATTCAGATCAAAACTGTACCACATCTAAGAACATAAGATATGCCATACTGGGTCATCATAAATGTTTTACTAATGTTGATTATGTTTATTTTGATGGAGTACGGGTAGAGTGGTGGCTAGTCTGCAAGCTGTTAAAGAAGCCACCACTGACAAAGAAGCACTGATAAGATTTGCGAAGAAAACATGTTAAGAAAGCATGCTGTTGCTTAAAAAGGAAAAATCTACAAAACAAACTCCAGGATAAAACACTGTAACAACCTGAACTACTTGTATTGTAGCTGCAGTTCTTTCTACTTACTGTTAGAAGAGATATGTTGCACGTTCTTTGCTCTTTAAGAAATAGTTGTCCCCAAGCAAAGAAACATAAGATGCCTCAAGATTTTAAATTACTTATTTAAACAGGCTTTTCCTAGTACATAATGCTCACCTCCCTGAATAAATAGGGAGTGGGCACATAACATGAGTGAACCTCCCACCCGAGCTGATTGCTGTGGGGTTGAGGGAGGAGGGAAGGGGATTAAGAAGGCTGGGCTATAGGATAAGGGGTGGGGAAAGCTAGAGTAGAAAAGGAGGAAAGAGGCAGGTTTAGGATGTGTCATACCTGGTAAATGTGGTGGGCAGTGGTTACTGTGCCTGTGGTCATCAGAGGTGGTGGCAGATGGCATCGACCCACCTGCCCTTTCTTCTAGTTGTCAATAGCATGATGCTATGGACTTTAGCGCAATGCTGACATGAAAGGGAACCTGGGCGTAAGGGGATGTTGTTACAGCTTTCACTGGTATTTGGGGGAGGAAGTGATCCCTTGTTGGCTGTTGGCCGTTGGCCTCCAAGAATGGTTGGTTGGGGAGTGATGGGAGAAGCCTTGACAAGGGACCTGAGCAACATGACTGTTACCACCATGTGTAGATGGGAATTTCCAGAAGGGTGGTTTTAAGGGAGGAAGTGATGTTTCTTGTCACTGTATCTGTTGACTCCCAGAATAGCTATTTGGGAGTGATGGAATGAAGTACAGACTGGCATGTGCAGAATGGAGTTTCCAGAAATTGCTTAGCTTGGTGCCACCGCAGATTGGAGGATCAAGGGGGCTGTACCAGTATGACTAGGATGTTACTATCTGGTCACAAATGAAGTCAGTCTGGGAAGGTCAATGTACTGACTCAAGCAAATTATTGTAAAGTGGTTAAGTATTAATAAAGCTGTGGCCAAGTTTTGCCACTACCCTTTGCATATGTTGGAGAGGCTGGTTGAGAAGGGCGATTGATTGAGTGGTGAAAGGTGTGAATGCCAATGTTATTACTAAAAAGAAGAAAGCATTTAGAGGTCTATGACTTCAAATCTATAATCAGAAGATTCTGAAAAGAAATATATACCAGCCAAGAGTAGGACCTTCTAATCTTAGGATCAGTCAAAAAGAAATCCATCTACTAGAAAAGTAGTACTAGCTTTTCTCTTTTCTCAGCTATACTTGCTTTTTCTTGTCTTACCACTATAGGAGGGTCATTATGATGAATTCTGTTGAGACCTAATAAAGAAAAATCTACAGTGCTTCAGTATAAGCAGATCTATATCTCTGTTAGTTCCAACCTTTGTCATGTAACCACGCTTTAAATTTTGAAGCTTTTGTAATTTGAAAGATCTAACACATCATTTGTAGCTAAAGATATAGCGTAGTTACTCACCTGTAACAGGTGATCTCCGGGAACAGCAGGAATTTAGTCTTTACATATGGGTGACGTCGGTACCGATGGAGCCCGCGCAGGAACACTCCCCAGCATCCAATAGGAAAGCCTTTGGGAGCATCCCACTGTGCCTGTGTAGCTGCCTTCCTGCCTTCCCATCTCTGCTTCCTCAGTTGAGTTTGTAGCTGAGAGAAAAGGAGAGTAAAAGCAACCCTACACCCCCTAGGGAAGGAGGGTGGGTTGTGAAGACTAAATTCCTGCTGTTCCCGAAGATCACCTATTACAGGTGAGTAACTACGCTATCTCCAGGAACAAGCAGGAATGTAGTCTTCACATATGGGACTCCCTAGCTCGAAGATGCCAGAGAAATGACCTCAGAACCGGTGGACGTTTGCCTCAGGGAAGACTTCAAGAGGTCATGAATCCTCCAAGGATGTCGGGTATCGTTAAGTTCCAGAATGGAGGGTAGGAGTTGCCCTTAAGTCTGAAAGAGGTGCTGGAGAACAGCCTGATCAAACATGGCATCCAGGTGGAAGTCCTTGTCTGGTCCATACCTTTGCTGCTCATTACTGTCTAAAGACCAATTTGCTGCCTTGCAGATTTCATCAATGGCTACAGAGCATAGATTTGCCATCGAGGCAGCTATGGCATGAACGTTATGAACAGTGACGTGACCTTCAAGTGATAGTCCTGCTTTATCATAAGCAAATGAGATGCAATCTGCTACCCATTTAGAGAGAGTACATTTAGATACTGGCAACCCCAGGTGACTGGGGTCAAAGGAACTGAACAACTGCGAAGCTCTATGGTGCTCTTGAGTCCTTTGAAGATAGAAAGCCAAGGCACGTTTGCAGTCAATAATATGCAGGGTTGCCTCTGCCCTAGACGAATGTGGTCTAGGAAAAAACACAAGAAGGTAAACTGACTGATTTAAATGAAAAGGAGATACAACTTTTGGCATAAAATGTGGGTGAGTCCTAAGGACAACCTTGTCATGGTGGAACCGACTGTAGGGAGGGTCCGCCACCAAAGCATGAAGCTCGTCTAGCTGAAGTGAGGGAAATAAGGAAGATGACCTTCCATGTAAGAAGCTTTAGTGAGGTCGTAACCAAGGGTTCAAAAGGCAACTTGAGAAGTTGTGCTAGAATGACATTGAGATCCCATGCCACCGGTGATGGTTTGATGGGAAGCTTGGTCAGCAAAAGACCTCTCATAAAGCGCACTACAAGCAGTTGTGAAGAGATGGGCTGTCCATCCAGTAGATGAGAGGCCGCAATTGCACTAAGGTGAGTTGGTCTTGAGACCAGATAAGGACAGATGGAGAAGATACTGAAGCAATGCCTCCACTGGGTCCGAGAAGGGATTGAGATCCTTCTAGGAACACCAGATAGAGAATCAACGCCACTTAAAAGTGTATGAACATCTGGTAGATGGCTTTCTGGAAGCTAAGAGGATCTCCTTTACCTCCTGAGTAAGGTTGAGGTCTTCTAATGCTACGCTCTCAGCGCCAAGCTGTGAGATGGAGAGACTGTGAATTTGGATGGAGCAGTGTCCCTTCTTCCTGAGAGAGGAGATCAGGAGCAGATCCAAAATGCAGAGGTGGAGTCTGAGACAGACATAGTTGGAGAGGAAATCACAGTTGATGTGACCAGCGCGGGGCTATGAGGATCATGAAGCCCTGTCTGCTTGGAACCTGAAAAGTATCTTGGGAATGAGGGGACTGGGAGGGAAGGAAAAAGGAGACCCCAACCCCAATGGAGGTGAAAAGCATCCACCTGCTGGTTACTGGACATAGGAGTCCGTGTGCAGAAGCGTGGAAGCTTGACATTCTGCGGAGTGGCAAACAGATCTATTTCTGGAGTCCCCCAGGTCTGAAAGATGAAGGAGGTTGTATCCAGATGGTGAAACCATTCGTAGGGAAGAAGGATCCAACAAAATTTGTCTGCCAAGACATTTTTCTCCCCTGGGAGATACACCGCTTGGAGGTGTATGCGATGAGCAATGGTGAAGGACCAGAGATGAAGGGCCTCCCTGCAGAAATGCCAAGAGCCTGTTCCTCCCTGCTTGTTCATACAGAACATGGCCACCTAGTTGTCTGTCTGGACCAGGACCCTGTGGGATCATAGATGATCCTGAAACACCCTGAGGGCACTGGAGATAGCACAAAGTTCCAGTAGATTTATTTGGAGCTGGGACTCCTGTTCTGTCCAGAGGCCCTGAGTGAAGAGAGTGCCCAGATGTGCTCCCCAACCCAGTTTGGAGGCATCCATTGTCAGGTGCATTGATATGGAGAGACCCAACGAGGAGATTTTCTGGAGAATACCACCATTGGAGGGATGTGGCTGGAGGGGCAGTGACTCGGATCTTGTCCCTGAGATGGTCCGAGGCTTGCTTCCACTAGGAGGCAAGTGCCTATTGGGCTGTTCGCATATGTAGACAGGCATATGGAACCACATGCACTGTGGAGGCCATATGACCTAGAAGCTGGAGCATTTCCCGGGCAGACAGATGGTCTCTGCATTGCGCCTGGGATGCTAGCTACATGAGACGAGTGCAGAGGGGTTGGGGCAGGAATTCCTTTGATTGCTGTGTGTCTAGGAGATCTCCTATGAATTCTAGTGTTTGAGTTGGAGTGAGATGGGATTTTGGAAGATTTATGACATAGCCCAAATGTTGCAGTACCTGCATTGTTCTAAACAGAGAGGTGGACCTCCTGGGAGGTGCCTGCCTTTATGAGCCAGTCAGCTAAGTGAGGGAAGACAAATATCCTTAGAGATCTTAGAAATGTGGCTATGACCGCCGTGTACTTTGTGAAGACTCTTGGGGCAGAAGCGAGTCCGAAAAGAAGGACTCTGTATTGATAGTGTCTTCCCTGAGAGATGGTGGAGATATTTCCTATATTCTGGATGAATGAGGTTATGCATGTACGCGTCTTTTAGATCTAGAGAACAGAGCCAGTCCTGACTCTGAAGGTAGGGAAGGAAGGTCCCCAGAGAGACCATCTTGAACCTCTTGCGGACCAGAAACTTGTTTAGGTTTCTGAGGTCCAGAATGGGCTTGTACGCTCTTCTTTGGTATTAGAAAGTATGGAGAGAAGAAACCCATTCCCTGCTGAAGTATTGGAACCTCTTCTATGGCACCCTGTGATAGAAGAGGAGTCACCTCTTGCAGTAGGAGAGCAGTGAGAGGGGGTTGATCATGATATTCTCCTACTAGGATGGCCGAGGGCAGGATATGGAGATGACGTCTGTAGCCCTCCCTTACTATGGATAGTTTTCACTGCTCTGAGGTGATGAGGTGCCACCTGTGGGCATAATGACAGAGTCTGCCTGCTATGTGGAGGGGATGGGGAACCTCCAGAGGCAGGTTGGTTATGTTCTCTAGGAAAAAGTAAAAAAATGTTCTCTAGGAAAAAGTAAAAAAATAGGCGAAAATTGAGTCTGCGGAGCTGGTTGAACCTTAGGGGCCTGTGGCTTCTTCTGCTGTTTGGGAGGCTCTTGCCTCTTCTGAGGACCTCAAGGTTGGTACTGAGAAGCAGGGGTATAAGAAGGATAAAACTTCTTTTTCTTACCAAAGAAAGTTTTCTTTGCAGCTGCTTTTTTCCTAGCAGGGTTGGCTGTAGCTCAAGAAAGCCTATTTAGAGTGGTATTCTCAGATTCCAATTGAGAAGCCTTATCTTGCCAGTCTTTGCCAAAAAGGTTTTCGCCTGTGCAGTGAATATTGCCCAGTTTATCTTGAACCCACTGTTCAAGATCTGATGCCTGAAGCCATGCGATCCTGCATGCACCGATACAGATTGATGTGGCTCTGCTAGTGCACTCAAAGGAATCAAAGGTTGCTCTATTAACAAACTTTGAGACATTCTGGGCATGTCTAACCAATGTGAGATAGTCATCTCTCTTATCATCTGGAAGAAGAGGGGACATGGCCTCAAGATCCCTAGTCACTTCCTTGAGGAACATACCTTTATAGAGACTGTATGAGTTTATCCTGGCTGAAAGCATGCAAGCCTGAAAACACCGATGACCAAAGGCATCGAGAGTTCTCAATTCTCTACCCAGTGGGTTAGAGGAATGGGTTTTTGAACCCTTAATGTGATGAATTGCCAATTCCACGACCATTGAATGGTGGGGAAGCTGAGTCTTTTGGAAGCTGGGACACTCCGGTATTCGATACATGGTATCAAGATGTTGAGTATGTGGAGAAATAGTAAGGGGAGTCTCCCACATCCAGAGCATGAGATCATGGAGAATGTGGTGAATCGGAAGTGTGGCCATCTCCTTAGGAGCTGTTGGATATTGCAGGATTTCCAATTCCTCTGCCCTGGGCTCTTTCTCGGATGTCACTGTTATAGAGAGACCCCTAGCAAGGTCCTGAATAAACTCCTGAAAAGACATGTCCTCAAGAGGGGACATGCAGCGTTCCGGTGAGGGAGCAGGATCTTCCGGTAGACTTTGTAGTCTCTGGGAATTGAGTGACTCGCCATCCGAAGATTCAGAATTGGAAGACTCGAAGTATCAGCAAGAATGATGTTCCTGCTATGCTAAGGCTCAATACCGATTAAAGTCTGTATCAGTACAAGGGATCTGCTTGGCCGAGACCTCAGTACTGTGAATGGACTCGAGGGCAGGCATTGGTGGTAGCAGAGTTAACAGCATGTACCCCGAAGAAGTTTGCATCGGTACTGAAGTCTGTGCCAGTGTCGGCGGTACCTTTTGGCAATGATTTGACTGGACCGAAGCCGCTAATAAAACAACCAGGCTGCGTTTGATGGCCAGGATACGCTGATCCATGGAGCCTGCCAATGCTTGGGTGTCGGAACCGGAGATTTACGCTACCATCCCAGAGCACGGCACCAGGAGCTCTCCTGAGGTGGAAGTCTCAGGAGCATCCTGGGACCCCTCAATGGCTGGCTAATCCACCTTCAGGGCAATGCTCAAGGCATTTGGATGCTTAAAAAGAGATCTACCCTTGGAGGGACGGTCTGTCTTCAAAGAAAACTTGTGCTTCGATACCTGAGATCCTTGAGAAGAAGACGATGCCCTCAATAACATCGATGCCGAAGAAACCGCATCTGAGGCAGAGTGTGCCTAACTTTGTGGCTCGATTCTGTAGGCCTCTCTTAGTCATCTTCTTACACAGGGGACATTTTAACGGCTGGTGGTCGGGCCCGAGGCATTTGAGACACCAGTCGTGAGTGTCAGTAGCTGAGATGGTACTGCCACATTTAGAACATTTCTTAAAACCACTAGCTGGTTTCTCCATAGTGTCCGTAGACAGAATGGTAGGCTTAAGGCCTAAAATGGCATTGATAGACCTGAAGAAAAGTTCTTCTTTCTTTCTTTACTGTTAAAGAAAAGAACTGACTAGAGTCGGTTCTGGTGTCGATGGGAAGGCAGACGCTAACCACAAAAAAACAAAAATAAAGAGCTAAAGAATTTTCTGTGGTGACAGGATTTGCTTCCTGCTGGCTCCGTGGAAAACGAAGAACTGAGGAAGCAGAGTTGGGAAGGCAACTACGCAGGTGCGATGGGATGCTCCCAAAGGCTTTCCTATTCGATGATGGGGAGCATTCCCGCACGGGCTCCATCGGTACTGACGTCATCCATATGTGAAGACTACATTCCTGCTTGTTCCTGGAGATCTGGGTAGTAGCTACAGTGAAATTAATTTTTATTTTTTAAAGGATTTACTCTATTACCCTAAAACATCACTATATTACCCTAAAACAACCTTACCTTTGTTTTCTACCTTGAGTTCTTCTGATAATAAGCTGTTCTGTCTGTTGCCAAGCACAAATGCCAGGAATGAGAGGATGAGGGCATCTAAGATTCCAATAATAGCCAGGATATAGGCCCAACGAACTGAACAAGCCCCAAGCGCATATTTGTCTGTCTTTTCACCACACATTTGCTTTACTTCATCGGAATCCCAACCATCTGGGAAAATCATACAGCCCAGTATAAGACAAGCAGCTAGAAAAAAGAAATTCAGGGAATAAATGTCATGACATGTTACAGCTTTTATTTCTACATTCAAAAAATCTACATTCTATCAAACACATAGCATAATCTATCAGAGACAACATAGAGTAGTTACTCACCTGTAACAGGTGTTCTCCAGGAGCAGCAGGAATCAGTCCTCACATATGGGTGACGTCGGCGCCGACGGAGCCCTCGTGCGGAGCATTCCCCAGCTTTCAAGGAAAGCCTTTGGGAATGCAGCGCGCATGCGCGGCCCCCTTCCTGCCCAAGGGTGCCATCTTGCTCAGTCTGATGACATAGCTAAAAGACAGCAAAAAAATCAAAATAAAGTATATGACTGCAACTCCAGGGGAGGAGGGAGGGTCGTGAGGACTGATTCCTGCTACTCCTGGAGAACACCTGTTACACGTAACTACTCTTTCTCCAGGACCAAGCAGGAAGTCAGTCCTCACATATGGGACTCCCCAGCTCTAGGCTACCGGGAACCCAAAGCTGAAAAAATGGCTCCCTCTCAAGAGCCTCAGCCTCCGTGATAATGATATACTCTGAGAACGCCCCCGTACGGTAGCCCAACACAAGGGCCGGAGGGTAGGAGTTGCCTAAATCTCAAAGAGATTACCGAGTACCGCCTGTCCGAAAGCACTGTCCCTCCGGGACTCTCTCTCGAGGCAGTAATGAGCTGCAAAGGTCTGGCTTGCAGACCAAGTAGCGGCCCAGCAGATGTCTGCCAACGGAACAGAGCGGAGATGAGCTACTGACGCGGCTTTCACCCTGACACAGTGGGCCGTGACTCGACCCTGCAAGGGGAGGTCGGCTGCCTTGTACTCCCAGGCGATACAATCTGCTACCCAAGTGGACAACGTACGCTTGGAGACAGGCAACTCCATCTTATTAAGGTCAAAGGAGACAAAGAGTTGAGTAGCCCTTCGATGCCCCCACGTACGTTCTATGTAAAAAGACAACGCCCTCTTACAGTCCAGGGTATGCAAGACTGTTTCAGCCCGGCTGGTATGCGGCCTGGGAAAGAAGGTCAGAAGAACCACCTCCTGGTTGAGGTGGAAAGAGGAGACCACTTTTGGAAGGAACTTTGGATGGGTTTGTAGGACCACCCTGTTCCTATAGAACCGTGTATACGGTCTATCAGGAACCAGAGCTTGTAGTTCACTCACACGTCTAGCTGAGGTAAGAACTACCAGGAAAAGCGCTTTCCAAGAAAGGAAGCGCAAATGGCAAGTAGCCATCGGCTCAAACGATGGGCGAGTAAGTTGTTGCAAGACCACTTTCAAATCCCACTCAATCACCAGTGGACGAACCTCTGAGAAAACGGGACACCAAGGGATGAACCGACAGAGAGTGTCCCTCCACCGGGGAGTGGTGCACTGAAAGAGCACTGAGGTGGACCCGAACAGAGTTAGACTTAAGGCCTAGGTCTGACAGGTGAAGTAGATACTGCAGTACTACTGGCACAGGGCAAGAGAAAGGATCTTCCTTGCGCTGAGCACACCATACCGCAAACCTACGCCACTTGAGGGCATAGGACTTTCTGGTGGACTGCCTTCTAGAGGCCAAAACCACCTCTTCAACTTCCTTAGGTAGAAGCAAGGGAGCTAGCACTATCCTTTCAGCAGCCAGGCCATCAGATTGAGGGACCTGAGATTGGGGTGCAGAAGGGAACCCTGATCCTGAGACAGGAGATCGGGTTGCAACCCCAGAGGGAATGGAGTTTCCACTGCCAACTGCAGCAGAAGTGGAAACCACGGCTGCCTGGGCCATCTGGGGGCTACCAGAATCACCGAGGCCTTGTCCCGGAGAATCTTGAACAGAGTTCGGGCCACCAGGGGCGTGGGAGGAAATGCATCCAGGAGGCCCGTAGACCAAGAGATCATCTGCTACCATTCTCAGGGGGTGCGGCTGTCTGCGGCTGGCTTTTTCTTCCCCCCTTCCTTCCTCCCCTTCCCCTCTCCCCCTCCCCTTCTCTCCCCCCTTTCCCCTCCCCCTCCCCTTCCCTCTCCCCCTCCTCCCCCTTTTCCTTTCCCCTCCCTTCCTCCTCTCTCCCCTTCCCATTTCCCTCTTCCCCCTCCCTCCCCCTTCCCTCCCCCTTCTCCCTCTGACTTCCTTGCCTCCCCCTGCCTCTCTCCCCCTCATCCTCATTCCTTTCCCTCCCCTCCCCCTCCACCCCGCCCCCTCCCCTTTCCCCCCTTCTTCCTTCTTTCTTACTTACCCAACACAACCCCTCCCCTCCCCCTACCCACCCTATTCCCCCTCCCTCCCCCCCTTTTTCTCTTTATTGAACAGTAGTCGTAGAGCGGTTATCTAAAAGTAGTAAACTAATAGGGTCCCTCAGTTTTCCATTTATGCAATTTACATAGCTTATTTTGGTCTCTTATGTACCCTTAGTGAGGATCTAACTTGGGAAAACAAAAATATTTTATTTTTAAATAGCTGCTGATAAAGTAAACATTGAATTTTGCATTACATGGTAAAGTCCTTTTCATTCCTATATTCTTTGACTGATCTTAACACTGAACATTTTTATTTATAATTGTAAGTAATGGGGGTCTTAGGGCATTTCCTCTTTGGAAAAGGAAATATTGAATTCTGCATTGAATGGATATCTATTGTTGTCCTATGCTCCTTCTCTTTCCTTTGACAGTTCTTCTGCGCTGCACTCTTGCACACTCATGACCCTTCACCTCACTAGGGAGGGAAATCGCCTATATTTGAGGATTTACAAGCAGTGCGCTCCATTTCAAAAGTAGCAAACAGTGTAGCCTGCATTAAACGGTAAGGCTCTTCCATTTTTGGTTTTAACTTTTATTCTTTTTAAATACTTCACCTATACAGTTAGTTTCGTTCTTTCATGTTATTCTTCTGGCAGGTTAGCCAGGATGGGAAAACGCCTTTTTTTGCAGAGTATTTCATTTTAAACCGATAAACTTTGAAGCGTGTATGAAACGGTAAAGTCTTTTTACCTTTGGTTTACTTTTATCATAAAACAAATTCCTTTGAAAATAGGTGACATTAGCGGGTTATGTTCCCTTTGGTGGCACTATATAGTATTTGCATTAGTATTAGGTATTATTTAAAATTGTTCTCATTTTACGTTTTATGCACCAAGAGCGTTTTATTAGTGTTTTGCCTTCCATCCTAGCTCACAAGCGCTTAAACTTTTTAACATTTATATGTGTGTTTTAGAATTTAAAGTTGTTCTCATTTTACTTCCTATGCACTAAAAGCATTTTGTTTTTTTAGCGTTTTGACTTCCATCTTGGTTCTCAAGCGTTACATTTCTTTAAATATTCATACGTGCATTTTGGAATATATGACTGTGCATACATTTTCAAGCATTTTTAACTATATATTTTTTTTATTTTTATTTTATAAGTATTCATCTTTAGTTTTCTGAGTGTTCCTTATCCATATGAGAAATCGGTCCGTACATTCGCTCATAATCACAAAGGTCATATTGGATTTATTGAGCAACACACATTCACTCTATTTTTTATTTAATTATTTATTATTTTATATCTTCTGATATCCTTGACTTGCAATAAGAAAGAAATGATAGATTAGACAAGTATCACATTATTTGTTTTGGTTCAGCGAATTTGCATTATGACATTTTTACCATCAAAGTTCAGATAGTCCATTTTGTAGATTTGATTACTGTTATGGCATGTTCACTATGCAGTTGAGATGCTCCGTTTTATAAGTTTTAAACATCATACTGCCTATTTCTCTGGGTATGCGGTTACTCATATCATACTGATCTTAAAAACTCCTAATGGCAATGTCCCATGTATTTTTAAAAAAAAAGTTTTTTAAACACCTTTAAAAATCTGTAGGATGTCCCTCTCTTATGTTCTATGGTAATGTTTCATCTTTTATTTTATGCCTTTATGGTTTTTCTAATAATATAATTATTTATTTATTATTTTACTTTTTAGTGATCATTTTAGTGTACCACGAGACAAGGTATTTTTTAGTAGTTATCTTTTTGTTTGTGTCCTCCTCATCGTTCTCTCCTTCTAATGTCCTCTGTTTTTAGGAATAAGTTTGATTTAGTTGATTGTATGATTCATCTGTGATTTGGGTAGTTCATTTATATGTTTAACTTTTTTCGTATAATCATATTTATGTTCACAAATTTTGATATTCTATTTATGTTTTTAACATTTTTATATCATTAGAACTATGTTTATATATTTGATCTACATCTTCTAACTATAATTTATATTTTGTTTTATATATTTAGCAGCACTCATTAGTTTTTAACTAATTTTAACTTTCTCATTAAATTTTATACTTATTATTTTTATTAGCAATTGATTTTTAAATGTTTATCATGTTTGTGATGTTATTGTTATTATTTTTTTAGGTGTGTTCCCTCCAAAGACCCCCTGAAGAAGGCTTTTTAGCCGAAGCATCAGGGCAAATAATAAAGGTTTTTACCTGATTTGGATTACCGCCAGTTTCTTTCTTGTACCTGCTTGTTTGGTCATCTGTTTTAGAGTGCAGGTACTTGCTGCTCTCCTTGGTTGTCTGGAGCAAAACCTGGGCAGCTGATGGTTTTGTGGACTGGCAAAGACATCGATGGACGGCAGTCCCCAGCGGAGGAAGATCTGCTGGACCACCCATTGATTCAACTGCCATTCGTGAGGCTGGAGAATCCTGCTTAGCTTGTCTGCTAGAAAATTCTCCTGTCCAGGTAGATAAACTGCTTTGAGAAACTGCCTTGTTTTACTGCAAAGGAGCAAAGGGCCAGCGCCTCTTGACATAGGAGCCTGGAACCCGTGCCCCCTTGTTTGTTCACATAGAACATTGCCACCTGATTGTCAGTCTGAACCAAAACAGACTGGAGAGGACATGAGAAAAGGTCTGTAGAGCTAAGCGGATTGCTCACAGCTCCAAAAGATTGATCTGCTGCGTGGCCTCCCGAGGGGACCAGAGGCTTTGAGTGCACATGCCCTGGCAATGTGCACCCCAGCCCTTTAAGGAAGCATCGGTTGTCAGCACCCTTGTGTGTGCTGGAGCCTGAAAAGGTACCCCCATGAGAAGGTTTGGGAGATGTAGCCACCACTGTAAGGAGTCCAAAAGTGGTTTGGACACCTTTACTCTGTCTCGGAGGTCGCCTGTGGCCTGCGCCGACTGAGCTCTGAGGCACCACTGAGCAGCCCGCATGTGCAAACGGTCATTCGGAGTCACAAGCACAGTGGATGCCATATGGCCTAGAGGTTGCAGGTAGTGCCTGGCGGAGACCTGAGATTAGCTTTGGAACTGGTTTGCCAACTCCATCAATCTGTGGGCTCTGTCCTCGGACAAGTAAGCTCTTGCCTGAAGGGTGTCTAGTCTCGCCCCTATAAACTCTAGGTTCTGAGAGGGGAGCAAAGTGGACTTTGCGTAGTTTATGACAAAGCCCAGATGCTGAAGAAGAGAGACAGTGCGAAGAGTGGCCTCCTGGAGAGACTGGCCCCTGATGAGCCAGTCGTCTAGGTATGGGAAGACAAAAATTTCCTGAGTCCTGAGATAGGCTACCACCACTGCCAGGCATTTGGTGAAAACCCTGTGGGCAGAGGTTAGGCCAAAGGGAAGTACCCTGTACTGAAAATGGTTTCCTCCCACCACAAACCTGAGATATTGTCTGTGGTCTGGATGAATGAGGATGTGAGTATAAGCATCCTTTAGGTCTAAGGAGCATAGCCAATCTCCCTGCTGGAGGTAGGGCAGGAGTCTCCCAAGGGTAAGCATCTTGAACTTTTTCCTCTCCAGAAACTTGTTTAGGTTTTGCAAGTCTAGGATAAGCCGGAGGCCTCCTGTCCTTTTTGGTACCAGGAAGTACCTGGAGTAGAAGCCTTGCCCTTCCAGGTGGTGAGGCATTGGTTCCACTGCCTGTTCCTTTAGAAGACTTGCCAACTCCTGAAGGAGGAGATTTCTGTGTAGAGGGAGTCTTGGAGGCTCCCCTGGAAAGTAGGAGGGGGGTAGCTGGTGGAAATGTAGCATGTAGCCCTTTTGGACTATGCTGAGTACCCGGGTATCCCCTGTGATGGCTGGCCACCTGTAGACGTACAGGGTCAGCTGAACTCCTGTGCCGAGTGGAGCCAGCGGTGGAGAAGAGGCTATGCTGTGGAAGTCAAAACCCTGCTCCCTGCTTTGCAGGAGCCGGAGCTGGCGGCTTGGGGGTCTTCTGCCTACGGGGCCCATGCCCATCCCCTGCTGGCCCTGTTGGGGAGCTGGAGAGGCCTGATAGTGAGGGTAGGATTTGTAGGCAGCACCCTTCCTCGGGAAAAAGGGCTTCTTTCCCGAGCCCTTCTTTTTTTGAGAAGGGGCAGAAGTCTTTCTGGACAGCCTTGTCCTGGTGCTAGTCTCAGTCTCGATTTCTGCAGCCTTCTCTGTCATGGGCTTACCGAATAGGTTGTCACCTCGGCAGGGGACATCGACCAACTTGTCCTGCACCCATGACTCCAGGTCCAATGACTATAGCCAGGCCTGACAGCGTGCACCGATGCCGGCTGCGGCTACCCGTGCCGAAGCCTCGAAGCCATCATAGGCTGCTCGAGAGATAAACTTCGAGCACTCTCGGATCCCTGTAGACAAGGCCTTGAACCTCTGCAAGGGTTCCTCGGAGAGGCCAGCTGAGAACCCGGCAATCTCCTTTGCCAGATCCCGTAAGTACATGCCCATGTACAGCTGGTAAGTCTGGACACGGCAAGATAGCATAGAGCCCTGGAAGCACTTTCTACCAAGGGCATCCAGGTTCCGGGCCTCCCGGCCGGGGGGCAACAAAGAGTGCATCTTCTGACTCTTCAGGCGGTGCATGGCCAATTCCACAACCATGGAATTGTGCGGTAGCTGAGTCTTTTGGAACCCAGGGCTCTTACGGACTCGATAAATGGAATTGACCCGTTTGCTAAGAACCGGCACTGAGGCCGGTGCCTCCCACATACGGAAGAGAAGCCTTCCAGCATCAGAGGAACCGGTACAGTAAAGGCTTCCTTCAGAGGAAGTCATACTGGAGGGCATCGAGCTCCTCGGCTCGAGACTCCTCCTCGGCATCCGCAGGGAATGCCAAAGCCTTGGCTATGTCTCTTACAAAGTCCGAGAACCGGGTATCCTCTGGGGGGGACCTTCTCCGAGGCTCAGACTCCGGTGAGTCCGAAGGGACACACCAGGTCCGGAAGGTGTCCGGAGACTCCTCGTCCTCCATCTCCCACGCCGACTCCGAGGAGGAGGAGTCGAGCGGCTCCGGCGTCGATGACCTCGGCCTCGCACGGGAGGTCGAAGGGGACCTAGACCGAGGATCGACTCGAGACTTGATGGACTCGAGGATCGGCTCGGTCTCCGGGGTCAACTTAGACGTCGAGGTCCCGGTGGTCGGGGCAGATGCACAGGTCAGACCGGCGATCAGCACCCACTGCTGTTCCATGAAGGCAGCCAAGCTGCTCTCCAAGGTCGTCAACCTGAGTCCAAGCTCAGGAGACCCAGCAGCCTCCGACTCGGGCCCTGATGGCGGCTCTCCCGGAGGAGAGTCCACGAGGACAACAGAACTCATGTGACTCGGGGACTCCGGTTCCATACGAGGTAGCTTGGATGGCCTCTCCGACTCCGAGAGCCCGGGGTGGTGGTCAGGGCTATGCAACCTGGCCCTTGAGGACCCAGGAGCTTCCACCGACGCCGCCCTCACGAGCTTCTTCTTCCTTTTGTGCTCCCGGGTGGGAGACCCCCTTTCAGAGGAGCCACAACGGCGCTCGGGTTCCGACTCCCGAGATGTTGAGGCCTCTGACGAAGTCCGGGCCCGGCCGGACGCGGACTCTGAGAAAATTCTCTCACGTTAATGCTGATGGCTCCGAAGCGCCTTTGACGACATTTTGCCGCACGGGCCACAGGCCAGCGGGTCATGGTCGGGCCCAAGGCATCGGAGGCAGCAGTCATGTGTATCGGTGAGAGACATAAGTTTCTTGCACCGATCACATTTTTTGAACCCGCTGGCAGCCATCGGGGGAAAAAGGGCCCCTGCAAGGTCAAAAGACCAGGCTGTCAGTGAAAATAACAAAAAAGGCGCGAACGCTAGTCACGAAGGACAAAAACAAAAAAAGAATACTGGACTCAATACCGGTGTACCAAGCCCAGGCGGGAAGGGGAACCGGCGTCGAACCGGATCAGAAAAAGCGAAAATCACTGAAAAAAATTTACTTTTATTGGGTGACACGAACTCACGTCCGTTGAGCTCTGCGGAAAAAGAAAGACTGAGCAAGATGGCACCCTTGGACAGGAAGGGGACCGCGCATGCACGCTGCATTCCCAAAGGCTTTCCTTGAAAGCTGGTGAAATGCTCTGCATGAGGGCTCCGTCAGCGCCGACGTCACCCATATGTGAGGACTGACTTCCTGCTTTGTCCTGGAGAATGTTTTTGTTTTGTTTTAAAAAAGCAAATATATTATGTATTTTGATTCACAAATAAAATGAAAATATTCAATTTCAGAAAAAAAACTTTAATTAATTAATTAATTAAAGAGGTTTTGCACGCCATATTTCTAACTAAAATCAGAACACAGCAACATAGAGGCTGATATTCATACGGCTACATAGCAGCATAATTATATGATGGCAGAAAAAGGCCAATTTACTCATCTAGTTCACACAGTTACTCTATCTGAAGGATATATTCCAGCTGTCAGTCACAGAGTGTGACCGCCTGAAATAAATCCTGTCTCTTATCCAGGATGATCTTATATCTCCCTCTTTTGTACTCTACCATCCTGGGTAATAGAGCATATGAGATCCCTGCTTAGTTCTCTCCAGCACTCATCTTTCTCATGCTTAAGCACAAAACCGCTTAACATTCCAAACAACCAGTAACACCAGCATGGTTGCTGCCCAAGCATCTGGCCTTCTAAATGTCTTTTGCAGGCTGCCAGACAGAATGCTGTGTTTCTTGTTTTGTTAGGACCTCTAGGGGTCAAATTTCAGCTGATGTGGCCATCGTATTAATTTAAGTAATGGCACCAGTACTTAAATTAATATTCAATGCCACTATCCATATAGGTAATGGCCTTACTATATAGAACCTTTCATGGTGCGTATAACTGCCCCTTAGTTTACTAAGTTCAGCAGAAAATAGGGAATAACTTTTGTCATTTAACTAAGGCACGTAAATTTAGGGGCTCCATGTTTTTGAATATTGGCTTCATATCTTGGCAGAATGGCTATGAAGGACCTATTCTCAAGAGCAGAGATGTCTCTCTCCATACAAAGATTCGACTTGTTTACACCATGGTATTTTCAATAACGTCATATAGATGCAAAAGATGGACAGTGAAAAAGATAGACAGGAAGAAAATCGATGCCTTTGATTATGGTGTTGTCGACGAATACTGTGTATACCATGGACTGCCCAAGGAACAAACCAGTAAGTACTAGAGGAGATCAAAACTAAGCTTTCTTTAGAAGCTCAGATGACAAGACATTGACTTTCATGTTTTGGACACATCAAGCAAAGAGAGAGATTGTTAAAGAAAGCGTAGCTACTCACCTGTAACAGGTGATCTCCGGGAACAGCAGGAATTTAGTCTTCACATATGGGTGACATCGGTACCAATGGAGCCTGTGCAGGAATGATCCCCAGCGTCCAATAGGAAAGCTTTTGGCAGTATCCCACTGCGCCTGCATAGCTGCCTACTCGCCTTTCCAACTCTCCCTCCTCAGTGAGTTTGTAGCTGAGATAAAAGGAGAAGAACTAACTCCTAGGGGAGGAGGGTGGGTTGTGAAGACTAAATTCCTGCTGTTCCCGGAGATCACCTGTTACAGGTTAGTAACTACGCTATCTCCAGGAACAAGCAGGAATGTAGTCTTCACATATGGGACTCCCTAGCTAGGAGATGCCAGTGAGATGACCTCAGAGTCGGCTGTGAAATCACAGGTATAACTAAGGAGGTCATGTATCCTCCAGGGATGTCTGGTATCAAAACCCAGAACGGAGGGTAGGAGCTGATCTAAGTCTGAAAGAGATGCTGGAGAACAACTTGGCTAAACAAGGCATCCCGGCGGGAGTCCTTGTCCAGGCAACAGTGAGCAGGAAAAGTGTGGACAGAAGACCAAGTTGCTGCTTTGCATATCTCATCAATCGCTACAGAGCGTAGATTTGCCATAGAGGCAGCCATGGCCTGAACATTATGTGCAGTGACGTGACCCTCGAGAGAGTCCGGCCTTTTCATAAGCAAAGCAGATGCAGTCTGCTATCCACATGGAAAGAGTTTGTTTGGATACTGGCGACCCCAGGTGACTCGAGTCAAAGGAGATGAAAAGTTGGGAAGCTTTTCTGTGCTCTCGAGTTCTCTGGAGATAAAAAGTCAAGGCACGTTTGCAATCCAGAGTGTGAAGGGGCCTCTGCCCTAGAGGAATGAGGTCTAGGGAAAAAGACAAGAAGGTAGACTGACTGGTTTAAATGAAAGGTTCAGACCACCTCTGGCATAAAGTGAGGATGAGTACTAAGGACTACCTTATTATGGTGGAATCGTGTATAAGGAGGGTCAGCCACCAAAGCCAGGAGTTCATAGTGCGTCCTGCTGAAGTGAGGGCAATAAGGAAGGTGACCTTCCACATGAGAAACGTCAGTGAAGTAGTGGCTAGAGGTTCAAAGGGTGGCTTGAGAAGCTGTCCTAAGACAACATTAAAATCCCATGCCACTGGAGGGGGCTTAATGGGAGGTTTGGTTAATAGAAGACCCCTCATGAAGCATGCTACAAGCGGCTGAGAAGAGATGGGCTGGCCATCTAAGGGCATGTGAGAGGCTGCAATTGCACTTAGGTGTACGCTTACTGAATTGGTTTTGAGTCCAGAAGAAGATAGGTGGAGGAGATTCTCAAGTAATGCCTCCACCGTAGCTGAGAAGCAGTTAAGATCCCTCTCAGAACACCAGAGAGCGAATGTATGCCACTTGAAGGCATAAGAGCGCCTGGTAGAAGGTTTTCTAGAAGCCAAGAGTATGTCCTTAACCTCCTGGGAAAGGTTAACGTCCTGGAAGACTAAGCCCTCAGCAGCCATGTGGTGAGATGGAGGAACTGCGGATTGGGATAGAGGAACATCCCCTCCTCCTGAGAGAGGAGATCTAGAGCAGACCCCAAATCTATGGGTTGAGTCCGAAACGGACGTAAAAGGAGAGGATACCACGGTTGTCGTGGCCAGCATGGGGCTATGAGTATCATGTAGCCCCTGTCTCTCTGGAGTTTGAAGAGAGTCTTGGAATGAGGGGAATGGGAGGGAAGGTATATAGGAAGCCCTGATCCCAGTGGAGGTGAAAAGCATCCATCTGCTGGCTGTCTGGTACAGGAGTCCTGGAGCAGAAGCGAGGAAGCTTGGCATTCTGAGGACTTGTGAACAGGTCTATCTCTGGGGTTCCCCAGATCTGAAAAATGTGAGCGACTTTTTCTACATGGAGAGACCACTCATGGGGTAAAAGAACTCAACTCAGTTTGTCTGCCAAGACATTGTGTTTGCCCAGAAGATACACTGCATGTAGTTGAATTCAATGTTGAATGGCAAAAGACCACAGATGCAGGGCCTCTCTGCAGAAGGTCCAAGAGCCTGTTCCGCCTTTCTTGTTCAAGTAGAACACAGCTACTTGATTAGACTGGACTAGAAATGTGCAGATTCGAAGATGGTCCTGGAACACTTTGAGAGCATTGTGAATGGCTCTGAGCTCCAGCAGATTTATGTGGAGTTGTGACTCCTGGTGAGACCAAAGCCCCTGAGTGTCCAGATGAGCTTCCCAGCCTAATTTGGATGTGTCCTTCGTCAGGGTACATTGATGTGCTGGCATCTGAAAAGGTGACCCCACCAGAAGGTTTTCTGGGGCTTGCCACTACTGGAGAGACGAGATTAGGCGGGTAGAGACCACTGGGAAGCCAGTGTCCATTGAGCTGCGCGCATATGTAGATGAGCATATGGAACAACATGTACCATTAATGCCATATGACCCAGAAGCTGTAACATTTCTCGAGCAGTGAGAAAGTTCTTGAGATGCTAACTGATTGAGTTGAGTGCAGCGGAGTTGGGGCAGAAATGCCTTTGATTGCTGAATGTCTAGGAGAGCCCCTATAAACTCTAAAGTTTGAGAGGGAACAAGTTGGGACTTTGGAAGATTTATTACAAATCCCAAGTGTTGCAGCACCTGTATGGTACACAAGAGAGAAAGGCTGGCCTCTAGGGAGGTGTTTGCTCGAATGAGCCAGTTGTCTAAGTAAGGGAAGACAAATATCCCGAGAGTCCTTAGGAATGCGGCTACTAACGCCAAGCATTTTGTGAAGACTCTTGGGGCAGAGGCGAGGCCAAAAGGCAGGACTCTGTATTGATAATGTCTCCCTTGGAACATGAAGCGCAGGCACTTCCTGTGCTGTGAGTGATTAAGTATGTGAGTATATGACTCCTTTAGATCTAGAGAACAGAGCCAATCCTGACTCTGGAGAGGGGAGAAGGGCCCCTAGGGAGATCATTTTGAACTTCTCCCATAGTAGGTACTTGTTTAGTTCTCTGAGGTCTAGAATGGGCCTGTACCTTCCTGTTTTCTTTGGAATGAGGAAGTATGGAGAATAAAAGCCCATTCTGTGTTGGGATGAAGGAACCTCCTCTATTGCGCCCTGTAAGAGAAGGAAGATGACCTCTTGCAGCAACAGAGCAGCGAGAGGGGGCTGAGAGCGGAAATCTCTTGGAGGACTCCGGGGGGGGGGGGTAGACTTTGTAGATGAAGCTTGTATCCCTCCCGTACTATATACAGTGTTCACTGCTCTGATGTAATAAGATGCCACCAGTGGGCAAAGTGACAGTCTGCCGGGGATGTGGACGAGATCTGGAATCTCAAGAGGCAGAAGAGCTATGTTCTTTAGAAAGAAGTCAAAGACCCTGATGAGGCTGGGTCTGCTGAGGTGGCTGTTACTTAGGAGCCTTCTTTTGATGCTTTGATGGTTGCTGCCCCTTCTGAGAAACATGTTATTGACATTGTACAGCTGGGGTATAAGAAGGATAATACTACTTCCTCTTATTGAAAAAAAGCTTTCTTTGATGCTTTTTTCCTAGCTGGGTTGGCAGTAGACCTAGATAGCCTATTAAGAGTGGTGTTCTCGGATTCTAAGTGAGAGGCCTTGCCCTGCCAATCCTTGCCAAAAAAGGTTTTCACTGGTGCAAGGGATATTACCCAGCTTATCTTGAACCCATTGTTCAAGATCCGATGCTTGGAGCCAAGCAATCCTGCGTGCACCGATGCAGATGGATGAAGTTCTGCTGATGCACTCAAAACAGTCAAAGGTTGCCCTGTTAACCAACTTTGAAACATTCTGAGCATGCTTTACAAGGGTGAGATAATCTGCTCTCTTGTCACCAGGGAGAAAAGGAGCCATTAACTCCAAATCCTTAGCCACCTCTCTAAGGAACATACGCATATAGAGTATGTAGGAAATGATCCTGGCCGATAACATGGAGGCCTGAAAACAATGTCGACCAAAGGTGTTGAGGGTTCTCAATTCCCTACCTGGAGGGTTCGAGGAATGTGTCTTAGCACTCTTTGTTCGACACATTGACGATTCCACCACCATGGAATGGTGCCGCAATTGCGTCTTTTGAGAACCGGGACACTCTGGTACCTGGTACATGGTATCAAGCCGTTGGGTATGGGGAGAAATAGTAAGGGGTGTCTCCCACATCCGAAGCATAAGGTCATGAAGTATGCGATAGATAGGGAGCGTAGCAGCCTCCTTTGGGGCTGTAGGGTATTGAAGAATTTCAAGTTCTTCGTCTCTAGGCTCTTTCTCCAATGTCACTGTTATGGACAGACCCCGAGTAACATCGCAAATAAAGTCTTGAAAAGACATGTCCTCTGGGGCGACATGCGACTTTATGGAGACGGAGACGGGTCTTCCGGGATAATTCTCATTTCCCGGGTATCGGCTGATTCATCATCCGAGGAATCGGAATCCGAAGACTCAAAGTATCGATGGGCAGGTGTTCCCGTTCTGCACGTACTGGGTACCGAACAAAACCGGTAGCTGAGGCTTGCAGTGCCGGAATCTCGGTACCGGAAACAGATTCGAGGGCTGGCATGGGCGGTAGTGTGGTAAGTGGCAAAAAAGTTGATGTAGGTGGTGTTGGTATCGGAGCCGGAACCGATGCCTGAGGAATCGACTGCAGAGATTTTACTGGTACCGAGGCCGTGAGTAAGGCCGCTAAGCTCTGTTCGATGGCCAGGATACATTGATCCATGGAGATTGCCGATGTTTGGGTATCAGTAACGGAATTGCAGGCCATGATCCCTGAGCATGGCACCAGGAGCTCTCCAGAGGTGGAGGCCTCAGGAGCATCCTGTGACCCCACTAAGGCTTTCGAGGAAAGGTCCTCCCACCAGGGTTGTTTGGCTGGTGTGTCCCCCTCCAAGGCAACGCCCAAGGCATCTCGATGCTTAGAAGGAGATCTACCCTTGCAGGGCTGTCCAGTCTTCGATGAAGACTTAGGTTTCAATACCCGAGATCCTTAGGAGGAAGATGAAGCTCTTGAAGATGTCGATGCTAAAGATACTGCATCGGAGGCAAAGAGGGTGCCCAGCTTTGCAGCTCGATTCTCTAGGCCTCTCTTTGTCATCTTCCTACAAAGAGGACATTCAGACGGTTGATGATCTGGTCCTAAGCATTTTAGACACCAGTCGTGGGTGTCTGTGGTCAAACTAGTACTGCTACATTTGGAACACTTCTTAAAACCACTGGATGGTTTTTTCCATTTTGTCTCTGACAAAAGGGGTGGCCTAAGCCTAAGATGGCATCGATGCACCCGAAGGAAAGAAATAATTCTTTCCCTCACAGATTTTTTTTTTTAAAGAAAAAAAGAAAGAGAGCACCTACAGGGGTTGGTAGCAGCGTCAACAGGAAGGCAGACGCGACCACAAAAAATAAGAAAAAGACTAATTTTCTGCAGTGACAGGAATTGCTTCTTGCCAGCTCCATTGAAAACAAAGAACTGAGGAGGGAGAGCAGGAAAGGCAGGAAGGCAGCTATGCAGGCGCAGTGGGATGCTCCCAAAAGCTTTCCTATTGGACGCTGGGGAGCGTTCCCACGTGGGCTCCATCGGTACCGACGTCACCATATGTGAAGACTACATTTCTGCTTGTTCCTGGAGATAGACATTATGCTTGGCAAGGTAGAAGGTCAATGCAAAAGAGGAAGGCCAACAATGAGATGGATCAATATAACAACAGCAGCTATGGGTGTCACTCTATCAACAATGAGCTGCCTGACAGAAGACCGAACACAGTTTAGGACAACTATCCAGAGGGTCACTATGAGTCGACACCAACCTGATGGCACTTAACAACAACTAACCATAAGATACATAAAAATGAAATTCCATATGCTAATTCTGTGCAGATCAATAACAGATATAAAATTATACTCAACCAACCACTGCTCACCCTCTTAAACTCTCCAATAATTAACTTGACTCCCAGAACCCAACAGGAATTTACATTGTTAGTTATAACTGAGAACCCATCATATTTCTAATATTAAAAATAGTTTTAAAAAAGCCGTATCTTCAGAGCTTTCCTAAACTTAATCAAGAACAAACAGTACTGTGGAAAGGGGACAACATAACTAAATATTCTATTCATCTGATTATCAAGGTCTGCTTCCCAGCAGATGACATCTCTGCATAATTTTTCACCTGGGAATGTAATGATCGAACAGAAGGATAAAGTCTCAGTTTACCTTGTTAGATCTTACATTTTAACTTCAGCACTTAACCCATACTCTTGCTTCAACTTGAAGCCAGTGAAGATCAGCAAAAGCTGGAAAGAGATGGTCTCCCCACCTTAGGCCAAATAAGAACCTGGCCACAGTGTTTTGAACCTTTTGTAACTCCCTCACAAAATAGCGCTTGGTATTTATTGTAGCATCCTTTCTTTCTTTCAAACAAACACAGCACCTTCAGCTGTCTTATTTGAAAGAAACAACCTCATACAACACTTGATACCTACTAATTATCCAAAGAGTAGTCAGTGAAATGATTATTCTAATGCCTACCCAGAGAAATAATCATGTCACTCCATGTTTTAGTTTAGTTTATTGTCAAATTTGCCTTTGATCTCCAATCTCAAGGCAAACTACAAACAATACAGTGATGATAATAATAAAATCATTTTCCCTTTTCTCTTTTCTCCCAAAGCATCTATAGAATTACCTATGAGATAATGGGAGTCATTTTATAAGGGCTAGATGGCATTTACATGTGTAAAATGTTAGTTTACACATGTAAATGGGTAGAAACTTGTTAAATAGCTATTTTAGAAAAGCAAATAGAAATTACACTTACCTGGTAATTGTAGTTCCTGGAGGGTCCAGTTTAGTCCTCCACATCCGGGTAGTGCACCTCCTCCTGCAGCCTGGAGACTGGACCAATCAAAATCTTCCTCTGGTAAGAGGTATTCTGTCGGAGCTCCCATCAGCCCCCAGTGAACTAGTAACAAAGCAGACTCAGAGAAGCAACACATGAGATTATCATAAATATATAAGAGTAAGTAACCCCTTATGAAAGAAGCGACCCCCTCCCCAAACGAGGAAGCCAGAACTCTGTCCACGCCCCGCTCTCAATGCGAAGCAGAAGTTGTGCGAATCCCAGCCTCAAGAAGACAAGAATCCAAGAGCTGGAAGAAAAGAATGCATAAGACGGATCCGAGAGACGGAACCCGAAGAAAAAATTAACTGATGCAGTTTCGTACCGATTGCAGCACGCGCGCCGTACCAAAAAAGAACAATCTGACACCTGGGAGGGAAGGAGGACTAAACTGGACCCTCCAGGAACTACAATTACCAGGTAAGTGTAATTTCTATTTCCTGAGCGGTCCTCCAGTTTAGTCCTCCACATCCGGGATGTAACAGAGCAGTCAACACCGGGCGGGACCCTTCCAACCGGCGCGCAGCACTGCCGAACCAAAACAAGAATCTTGAGCGGCCAGCACATCTAATCGATAATGCTTACTGAAGGCATGCAGAGACGACCAGGTAGCCGCCCTACAAATCTCGACGGGCGAAACAAGACTATGCTCCGCCCAGGACGTCGCTTGAGCCCTGGTAGAGTGAGCCCGCAGACCCACCGGAACCGGCCGACTCTGTAAGATATAAGCCGAAGCAATCGCCTCCTTAATCCGGCGAGCAATGGAAGCCTTCGCTGCCGCCTCACCCCGTCGGGCTCCACCAAAAAGCACGAACAACCGGTCGGTCTTGCGAAACGATTCCGACACCTTGAGGTAGCGACGAAGGACTCGCCAGACGTCCAGGTAACATAGGACAGCATCGGAAGCACCCGCCGACCCCGAGGGAAGAACCGGAAGGAAAACGGCCTGATTCAGGTGAAAAGGCGAAACTACCTTAGGCAAAAAGGAGGGAACCGGCCGAAGAACCACGCGATCCCGAGAAAAGGACAAAAACGGTTCTCTACACGAAAGCGCCTGTAACTCAGAAATGCGCCTCGCCGAACAGATGGCCACCAGAAAAACTGTTTTCAAGGTCAAATCCTTAAGAGACGCCCGCCAAAGAGGTTCAAAAGGCTCGCGCACTAAGGCCTGTAACACCAGGTTCAAGTCCCATGGCGGCATGGATACTCTGTGCGAAGGTCGCAGTCTAAATACCGCCTGAAGAAAACGCCGCACATCGGGATGCGATCCCAGGGGAAGCCCCAAAACCTTACCCCTGTAGCAAGCAAGCGCCGCTAACTGAACCTTCAAAGAGCTGGCTGCTAAACCTTTGTCAAAACCATCCTGCAGAAAGCTGAGAACTACCGGCACCGAAGCGGTCGCAGCATGCACACCACGCCTGGAGCACCAGTCCTCAAAAATTCTCCACACCCGGACATACGCGAGCGAGGTGGAGGATTTCCGCGCCCGAAGGAGAGTGGCAACCACCGCTGCGGAGTAACCCTTTTTACTCAGCCGAGCCCTCTCAATGGCCAAACCGTAAGCGAGAACTGATCCACCTGAGGCATCTGAAGGGGCCCCTGAAGCAGCAGATCCGGTAACGGAGGCAGTTTCCAAGGCAGCCCGTCGCGTAACCTCACCAGATCCGCATACCACGGTCTCCTGGGCCAATCCGGAGCCACTAGCAGGACGCGCCCTCGGTGCACCTCGATGTGCTGAACGACACGACCGATCAACGCCCACGGGGGAAAGACATAAAGAAGTTCGAACTCCGGCCACGGCTGAATGAGCGCATCGATGCCTTCGGACATGCGCTCCCGCCGCCGGCTGTAAAAACGACCCGTCTTGGCCGTTTGAAAGGTCGCCATGAGGTCCATGACCGGAGGCCCCCAGCGGCGTACTATTTGCGCGTAGATCTGTGGGTGCAGTTCCCACTCCCCGGGATCCACCTGCACTCTGCTGAGATAATCCGCCATCACATTGTCCTTCCCTGCGATATGCGCCGCCGACAGCGCCGGCAGCCGAGTCTGTACCCAAGCGAACAGAGTCGCTGCCTCTGTCTCCATTGCCACACTGCCGGTGCCGCCCTGGCGGTTGATGTAGGCCACTGTCGCCGAGTTGTCCGAAAGAACTCGCACCGCACGCCCCCTCACCAGCGTCTCGAGAGCTAACAGCGCCAGTCTCACCGCGCGAAGCTCGAGGCGGTTGATTGACCACGAAGCTTCGAGGGGAGACCACGTCCCTTGCGCAAAGCGGCCCTCGCAATGTGCTCCCCAGCCCATCAGGCTGGCGTCCGTTAAGATCGGAACCCAAAGGAGCTGCTCCAAAGGCATCCCCAACCGCAGGTTTTTCAAACACAGCCACCACCGGAGAGACCGGCGCACTGACAACGGGCAAGGTAACCTCTTGTTCAACGAGTGGACCTGATTCGACCAACGACGCAACAGGGCGCTCTGAAGCGGGCGCATATGAACCCGCGCCCAAGGAACCACCTCCAACATCGCTGCCATAGTGCCTAACAAGCGCAGATACCACCAGGCGGACGGCGAAGGGATCCCTAGGAAGGAGCGCACGAGGCTCCGTAAGGCTTGAACACGGCGCTCCGGCAAGCAGACTACCCCTGTCGCCGTGCAGAAATGAACGCCGAGATATTCGAGAGATTGAGTGGGAACCAGACGACTCTTCTTCTCGGTGACCACCCAGCCGAGGGTCTGTAGCAATGCCACCACCCTGCCCGTAACTCGCACACTCTCTTCGAGGGATTTCGCCCGAATCAACCAGTCGTCGAGATAAGGGTGGACTAAGATCCCCTCCTTTCGCAAGGCTGCCGCGACCACCACCATGACTTTCGTGAAGGTGCGGGGCGCTGCAGCCAGGCCGAATGGCAGGGCCCGAAACTGGAAATGACCCCAAGGGAAGGCGAACCGCAGGAACTTTTGATGAGCCTCCCGAATGGGTATGTGCAAATAGGCTTTAGAGAGATCGAGAGACGTGAGAAATTCCCCGCGACGTACCGCCACAATGACGGATCGTAAGGTTTCCATCCGGAAGTGTGGAACCCGCAGAAAACGATTGACACCCTTGAGATCGAGAATCGGACGAAGGGATCCATCCTTCTTGGGCACCACAAAATAAATGGAGTAGCGACCGACGCCGTGCTCTGAAGGGGGTACGGGAATCACCGCTCCCAGCGCTAAGAGTCGGTGCAGCGTCCACCGAATGGCGTGCGACTTCTGCTCGCCTTTGCTGGGAGAAAGGACAAAGGAATCCGGAACCGGAGAAGCAAACTCCAGAGCATAACCGTCGCGGATTATTTCGAGCACCCACTGATCCGAGGTTATTTGGGCCCAAGAAGGAAGGAAGTCGCGGAGGCGACCCCGATGACTAGGCTTCCCTCCGGAGCCCGCCGCACTTCATTGCTGCTTTCGACTAAAGGACGAGGAGGAGGAGGAGGATGCTGCCGAAAAACCTCGTCCTGCACCCCGAAAACCTCTGAAACCTTGGGAACGGGAGCCAACGCGACTGCGCTGAGAACCCCAAAGGCGGGAGGAACGAAACCTTCGAAAGTCACGAAACTGACCCCGCCCAGCCGGCAAACTTTTAGACACCTTAGGTTTATCCTCCGGCAATCTACCGCCCTTAGACTCGCCGAGATCTTTAACCAACTTATCCAGATCGTCCCCGAACAAGAGTTTGCCCTTAAAGGGGAGCTTACTGAGACGAGACTTAGAAGAACCGTCGGCCGCCCAATTCCGTAACCAAATAGATCTGCGCGCCGCCACCAAGGACGCCATACTATTCGCTAGTGTTCGGATGAGGTCATAATGCACATCTGCCAAATACGCCGACCCTGACTCCAAGCGAGTAACCTCCAGCAATCCCTGCTGATCCAAGCCAGAAAGTTGCTGCAGGCGCTGCGCCCAACGCAGGCATGCCCTAGCCACCCAGGCGCCACAAATGGAGGCCTGCAAGGATAAGGCATTGATCTCGAAAGCCTGCTTCAACAAACCATCCACTTTCTTGTCTTGCGCGTCCTTTAAAGCCGCACTGCCCTCGACAGGAATAGTGGTTTTCTTGGTTACCGCCGAAACAGCGGCATCAACCCGTGGGGACCGAAATTTCTCCTTGTCCTTGTCAGCCAGGGGATACAGGCGGTTCATAGTCCGAATACCCTTCAAACCGGACTCAGGTTGATCCCACTCTGACTGAATCATTTGCTCCACTACTCGGTGAAGCGGAAACACCACCTGAGAGTCACGCACCGCCTGAATGAGAGGATCCTCTAAGCCGTCCTCTTCCACAGGACGCGGAGCAGACAGATTAAGAGTATGAAGAGACTCCGTAATCAAAGGCACTAACTCTTCCTTACGAAACACCCGAACTATGCGGGCCTGATCCTCCTGCTCGGGGATTTCACCGTCCTCTAGGTCTTCCACTCCAGCCTCAGGATCCATTTCTGTATCCTGATCCTGCCAACTCAAGTCATCGCGTTCCAGATCCAAAGATCGAAAACGCTTGGCGGAAGGCTGAAGTTGTTGCCGGGGCTCCTTACCTTTTAAAGCGGGAAGGGACTTGCCAGAACGCCCCAAGCGAAAGGCCTGGTGCATAAGCAAGACAAAATCCGGAGAAAAATCCGTGAAAGCAGATTCCGCAGCCTCAAGCGGGAGTGGGTTGACCTGCCCCTTAGGGGGGACCGCAGAAAGAGCGGGAAGAGATCCCGGAGAAGGAGCTCACTCCGCCTGGACAGGCGGACTGTCCGGGTCAGACAGCTCGTTATGTTCCATGCGGAGCTCTAAGTCCGAGGACACGGAAGCGCAGTCCCTACAAATGCCAGACTCCGCCACAGCCCCCCTGCGCGTGCCACAGATCACACACTGCGGTCGCGAAGCCATGCAGGGCGAAGGGGCACCCCAGGGAGCAGGCACAATTGAGTATCACCAAAGAAGACTAAATAGATAAAGAAATAAATAAAAATGGCTGACTTTATTCTCTTTTTTTTTTTTTTTTTTAATCCAGGAGGGAAGGGGGAATGCTCCCAAACAAAAACGCTATCCCAAAAACATGGAAAAATGCAGGGGGAACCCGTGCCGTGCTCTTCAGATCGGGCGGGAAAAAACTGAACAAGAAAATGGCCACCGGCACATTTTCACCGGCGAAAAAAACGGCGCGAAAAAGAGCCCGACGAAAAAAAATAAAGAAAGAAATAGAGGAAGACTCTTGAGAGAGAAATAAACAGCCCCCCCGAAGGAAACACTCACCGCACCGGCCGAGAATCGCCGGCAGACAGCCCACCGCTCGAATCTAGAGCGGAGGCACACTGCCGAGCTGGGCTGTCAATCACCAGCCAAAGCGTCGCGGATCGCGATGAGGAAGGCAGCTGAATGAATTTAGGCTGCCCGGCGACAACAGAGTGCTGGCTAAGGCAGATCTCCCCTCCGTACAGTCCAGGAGGAGAGATCAAACCCCTCTGACTGCAACCAACTCCTGCATGAGAGGGAGAAGGTCAGTGTAGCCCGGGTTCTTGTCTGCCCTGCTGAGAACCTCTGCAGATTGTAATTAAAAAGATAGCTACCCTACAAAAAATAAAGTAAAATATATAGGGGAAAAAGAAAAATCCTAACAAAATAGCTCTCTAGTGTTGCTTCCAGTCGTCCCTAAGTGAGCCAAACCAGGCACACACGTCCTCCAGCTGCAAGGAGACTGGACACACTGGGGGCTGATGGGAGCTCCGACAGAATACCTCTTACCAGAGGAAGATTTTGATTGGTCCAGTCTCCAGGCTGCAGGAGGAGGTGCACTACCCGGATGTGGAGGACTAAACTGGAGGACCGCTCAGGAACTACTTACACCTTTATTTGCAGCACATACAGACTTCAAGGGTGTGTGGTGTGTGTGGACTTTTAAAATATATGAGGGGGTTATTCATCGGCGGCGGCGGCAGCTAGCAGTGCTAATGCGGCTAGCCGTCACCGCTGAAAGCTAACCCTAGATATTCAATGCTGGGGCCATATCCTGCCACCAATATTGAATATCCGGGTCGCTGCAGACCCCAGATGCTAACTGGTGTAATGGGGAAGAGATGTCCTTTGCCATGCAAACAGAGGAACTTGAGAGAAGTAGGTCTGTTGTTGACAGGAAGGCAAAGCACAGGACTCCCAGTGGCCAGGAGCAACATAAACAAACCCAGCCACGAGTGCAGCAGCCCCGCCCAGCTAGCAAACAATCCCCATCTCCTGAGCCCAATAGCTTTCACCTGAGAGGGGGAAGAGCTAGATTAGCTCCAAACCAGACATATAAGAAATGCTCATTAGAGTTTCAGTGTGAAGGGCAGCAAAGGAAGCAAGAGAAGCACAGGAAGCAAAGAGCAGGAGGAGCAGAGGAACTGGAGAACGAGAGAGAGAGAAAGCTTGGACAGACCCAGCTGGGAAAGCTGAGTGAGCTGAAGTCTGAGACTCAGAAGCAATGTGTGTTTCAGTGTGGAAGGAAGCACGAGAGAAAGTACGTGAGTGACTCAGAGGATTGTGATTCTGAGAGTGATAGAGAAATACAGGAAGTAACCAGCAGGAATAACTGGAGGAGCAGGGCCCAAAAACCCTATTGGGAAGACACACAGAGGGAAACGTTACCGGTAAAGCTATCTGGGAAGCACTTCGGTGGAGGACATTTGCATGTCAGAGGAAGAGGTTGAGAAGCCAAAATACAGAGGAAAACCTCTGAGGTTTAAACCCCTTCCTGACCAGGCTGTGCACGGACTTTCCCCTGTCTCTAAGCCAGAAGGTAGGCTGTCTAATTACTATAAGGATAAAAGTGGTTATAAGAAGTTCTCTTATAGAAACCCTAAAGGGTATGACTCTCCTCTCTGCTATTCTAAGATATATGGTAATACTGAACCCTATCTCACGGAGGGCTTGGTAGAGAAGCCTCAGGAACAGATAGAGGGTGGAAGTTTGGAAACGTTGTATACCAAGCAGAAGTTGTACTTACCAGAGAATCAGCATGAGTCAATGCTGTTTGATCCTCAGGAAGAAGAAATATCAGATAACCAAATGGACTGTACTTTAATGGTTACAGATGATATAATTTCTCTGTGCTGAGCCAGGTGATGTGAAAGCTGTTTAAACTGGCAGTTGAAGAGCACAGGATTTTCCTTATTTATACAAAGTGACTGTATGCTGTAAATACCGTGGAACTTTGGATTTAAGTTGAGAAGCTGTTATTGTTTCCTTTCTTATTTTGTGCCAGTGTGTATGGCCTTTTTGTCCTGAGTTATTTTGTGTTTGAATCCACCCCGGGAGGGGAATTAAAAGCCTATCATTGCCTGTACCACTCGCACCACAACTGCTTCTTATTGAAAAGGGAAAACACTACAACTCCCAGGAGGCAATGCCAGCCTAAAGCATTGCTCCAGTCTTTCAATAAAGGGTCCCCAGGCCGTCTATCCCGCATGCCTAAGCTACGGGACGACTACTGGTGACACTGGACAATGGCGATATTGAGCTGCTGCCTGGTTAGCCTCCACAGGTAAAGTTAGGCCAGACTTTGCTCAATATTGCAGCCTCCCATTTAGCAATGGGTATTGCTTCTGCTCCGCCGCAGAATGCCCCAATGGTAACCATGTAGCATTGAAGTGTGTAGCAGACGATATTCAGTGGCACTAAAGAAAAAGAAAGGAACTATAGTCACTGTTATCAAAGGGCAGACTGGATAGGCCATATGATCTTTTTCTGCCGTCATGTTTCTATGTTTCAATGGCTAATCCAGGTCATAATTACACAGCAGGGTCCCAAAGAATCAGTCCTTTCCTTGTTACTTACACCAGGGATAAATAGTGTCTTTCCCAAGTCTATTCAGTTATTAATGGCTTATTGACTGCTCCTCCATAAACTTATGGAAACCCTTTTTAAATCCAGCTATGTAAACTGCTTTCACCACATCTTTAGGCAACAAATTCTGCAACATATGTGTGCCTTAGGTGAAAAAAATACTTGCTCCAATTAGTCTTAAAAGTGCTATCTATTAGTTTCATGGAGCATCCCCTAGTTTTAGTACTGTTTGAAAGAGTAGATAACCATTCCCTATTTATCCATCCCACTCAATTCATAATTTTATAGACCTTTGTTATATCTCCTTTCAGCCACATCCTCGCCAAACCAAAAAGCCCTAACCCCTAAAGCCTTTCTCCATATGTTCCATCCCCTTTATCATTTTCCTCAGCCTTTTCTGTGTCTTCTTTAGTTCTTCTATATCTTTTTTAAGATAAGGTATCCAGAACTGCATACAGTAATCAAGATGCAGTCACCCTTGGATCAATACAAAGGCATTATGATATTCTCTATTTTATTCTTCATTCTTTTTCTAGTAATACCTAACATTTTACTTGCTTTGTGGCAGAGTGAATCAAGGATTTCAAGGTATAGCCCACAATGATGCCAAGATTCTTTCCCTGAATAGTGATTCCCAGTATGGAACCCAGCATTGTGCATCTATAGTTTGGATTATGTTTCCCTATGTGAATCACTGTACTTCTCAACATTAAGATTCTCCAGTCTTGTAAAGCCTCCCTGCAATTCCTCACAATCTCCTTGTGATCTAACAGCCTTGAACAATTTTGTGTCATTTGCAAATTTGATCACCTCACTTGTTTCTTTTTTTGAGAATTATTTATGCAAATGCAATGTGTGCTATCAAGTCAATGCTTATTCCTGGCAACCCAGCCCCTGGGTTTTCTTAGCAAGGTAAAACCAGAAGTAGATTGCTAGTCTTCCACACAGTGAGTTTATAGCCCCTAGTATTCCAAGGTAGTCACCCATCCAAATACTAGCCAGGCCTGTCCCTACATCTTCAGAGATCAACCAAGAGCAAGTTCATTCCGGACAGCTGAAGACTCATGTTAAAAAGCACTGATCCTAGTGCAGATTCCTGGTGCACTACACTATTTGCATTTCTCCATTCAGAAAATTGACCACTTAGTTCTACTCTCTGTTTTCTGTCTTTTACCATTTATCAATCCACAGTAAAACATTACGTCTAATTCCATAATATTTGCATTTCCTCAGAAGTCTCTCATAAGGAATTTTTATCAAATGCCTTCTGAAAATACAGATACACATTTTCATTTACATGTTTATTCATCCCTTTTAAAAAAAATCTAACATCAGTAGGGCAAGACTTCCATCTGATGAATCTATATTGGCTTTGACCCATTAAGCTATGTTTATCCATATGCTCAGTAATTTTGTTTTTTGAACAGCTTCTACCATTTTGCCTGGCATTGATGACAAACTCACTAGTCTATAGTTTTCTGGATACCCCCTGGACTGCTTTTTTAAAAGCATAGTAACTCATCTGTAACATGTTCTCCGGGGACAGCAGGAATCAGTCCTTACATATGGGTGATGTCGGCACCGACGAAGTCCGTGTGGTGAACACTCCCCAGCTTTCTCAGAAAGCCTTTGGGAGTTAGACTACGCATTGCACAGTCACCTTCCTGCCCAATGGTGCCATCTTATCTCAGTATGATGACATAGCTTAATCAAGCCAAAAAAGAAAAACAACTCGACAGGAGGAAGTGACGTCACCGGAGCCAAAGGCAGCATAAGGCAGCCGCTCCGGCACTGACCCAGCCAAAAGAACATCAAACCGGCACCCCCGGAGGTAGAAACTTGATGTCACGGGCGGCAGAAGGAGGAGAGAGCAGGCTGGGGCGCTGTAGCAAGCCGCAGAGTTGATCGGAAAAGCGGTGGGCGGAATCGACAGGAGCGGAGAGTTACCTCATGGCATGCAAGATGGCGAATGGAGACCAGGGTCTGGCAGCATGAGTGGGACAAAGGCCGCGGCAGAGAACAGGAGGCTGAGAGGACTCAGAGCCAGTAAACGTGATGGAACAGCTGGTGAGAGGGGGCCTACCTGGCAGAGGTGGAAGCGGCAGAAGCAGGAGCAGGGAATGCAGCAGTGGCGGCAGGGATCCGGTGTACAGAGCAGGAGGAGAGGCCCATAGCAGGGATTGCCGGCAGAGTACCTCTGCAGAGGCAGGAGACTGTGGCGGCTGGAGCCACGGAGAAGCAGAGGCCGGGAGCAGATGCTTTAGAAAGGTGCGGAGGTAAGACAAGGTGCACCGGAGGAATTTAAGAAGGGCAGCTCCCTGGGGAGGACAGGACACTGAAGGCCGCAATGACCATGAGGAGGAAAACAGCCAACCTAAAAGAGTATGTTTACCCGGGGTTACAAGCAGGGAAGAATGACAGTGTCCCTACGGAAAATAAAACCCTGAAGGGGAGAATGAAGAGCCGGTGGAAGCGTTGGAGATGGGAAGTGTGATGGAACAAGGAAAAGACTCTAAACAGACCATCACAAGAGCGGAGCTCAGGGACTGGTTTCTTGAACTTAAAAATGAGGTACAGTCAGTAAAAAATGAATTAAATGAGCTCTTGGGCCCTTTGAAGGAGGAAATTGGCGACCTGTCATGCAGGATTGGTGATCATGAAAACAGGCTGCAAGAGATTGAGCAGCAACAGGAAGAAGGGAAACAAAGAAGTACAAAGCTACATTCCCAGCAGGAGGCTACAAACTGGAAGACTTAGAAGACAGATCACGCAGAAACAACTTAAGAATCCAAGGAATACCGGAGGAGAGAGAATTCCAAAACAGTGAGAAGGTGTCAGTATCGGTGCGCCTAGAGGTGCTAAAGAAGGGAGGAAAGGAGGTGATGCCTGAGGACATACAAATAGAGAGAGCACACAGAGCATTGGGCACACCATTAGGGAACAGGCCTAGAGACATTATAGTATGCCTGATATGATACCAAATGAAGGAGAGAATTGTCATCAAGATGAGGGGTTTTGGAACTGTAACATGGAAAGGATATCCTGTGCATATCTATGAAGACCTGTCTGCTGGAACATTACAGCGGAGGAGGGCAATGCAGCCTGTGACACAACTCTTGCAGAAGGCAGAAGTCAAGTATCGATGGAGGCATCCATTTGGAATCTCCTTTACTCTAAGGGGGAGGACATGGCGGGGACAGACCCCAGAGGGGGCAATGGGGGCTCTGCGAGAAGCGGGAATGCGGCCCCAGGATTCCCCTAAAGCGGCAGGATCAACAGAGTGGAGGCAGCAACAGCAGCCAGGAGAGGTGGGCCAACAAGAAGCTCAGGCAGGAGCAAAGAGAGGACCGGAACATGGAAGAAACCTGAGGACTGATAATATGATGGGTATACATTGTGGGAGGAGTGGAGGAGTTTAAAAGATTGTATGTTTGGAATGGGAGAAGTGGGTAGAAATCGGAGGAGAGGGGAGGAGGGAGTGGGAGTTGAAGAAGAGAAATGGGTGTAATGTTGTTGTTTACATGCTGTATGAATAGGGAGAGGAAAGAGGGAGGAAGGCGGGGAGGAGGTATAAAGGGGAGGGGGTTAGGGAGTGGGGTGGGGAAGAGGAGGGGCACGAATAAGGGGAGGATTAGGGTAAGTGGCGGGGGGAGGGAGTGCATGGAAAGGAAAGGAAGTAGGGGGGAGCGAGAGGTAAGTGGCTGGGGGAGATAGGGGGTGCCCTACTCCGGGTGAATCCTCTGGAAAAGGAGGATGAGGGGGGGTATGGGGAGGGAGGGCAGGGAGGAGGGGGCGGGAGGGGAGGTGGGGGGTGTAAGGTGAGGGGTAAACAGGGGAAAGTCACGGCAGCAGGGACTAGCGGGGGGGGGGGGGGAGAGGGGGTATAAGGGGATTTCGGACAAGTGCACCGGAGCAAGGGGGGGGTTGGGAGGAAGGGAGGGAGTAATCAAGTACAGCTAGGTCTGAGGAGGAAAACGTTAACGATTGTGACTTTGAATGTAAAGGGGTTGCGCACGTGGAGGAAAAGGAAATTGGTAGAACAAGAGGGCAGTAGACTGGGGGCGGACATTTTGTGTATACAGGAAACTCAAGTGGGGCAGGAATATCTATTGGAGTCTAAACAATATCCTAAGGTGGTATTAGCGGGGCAGAGGGCGAACCCAAGAAAGGGGAGGTGGGGATCTTGGTGAGAAGTGACTATCAGCATATGGTGAGAAGTACCTGTAGGGGTATAGGGGGTAGATGGGTGGGGGTGAAATTACAAATAAAGAAGGAGGAGGTGTGGGTGATTAGTCTGTATGGACCTAATGAAAGGCGAGGCGTACGAACAAATCTTGAAGGAGTTAGAAGAATTTGGAAGTATGTCTATAATTTTGGGAGAGGATTTTAATCTGACTTGCAATCCACGATTGGACACGAGTGGGGGTCAGTGGTGGGGGGCCGAGGGGATAGGAGAAGTCTGCAAAAGTTGAGGGAGAGATTGGGGTTGGTTGACCTTTGGAGAAGTTGCCACCCGGGGGAGCGGAAGTATACGTTCTACTCTCCGGTACATGGAACCTACAGTAGGTAAGATATGATTTGGGGTGGGGGGACGTGGGTAGAGAAGGTACAGGAGGTGGAACATGGGCTGATAACCTGGTCAGACCATGCTCCAGTTAGTGTAAAACTAGCCTTGTGCAATGAAGATGATAGTTTAAAATTTTGGAAGCTCAATGATTCATTGCTTGAGGAGGAGAGGTATGTGAAGAAGCTTCGGGACAATATAACAGAATATATAAGGTTGAACAACACAGGGGAGGTGTCCATGGGAACTCTATGGGATGGACTAAAGGTGGTAGTTCGGGGACAGCTGGTTAGCTTGGGCACGCAAGTAAAGAGGGAGAAAGGGGCTGCAGAAAAGGAACTATTATGGAAACTGGAAAGATTAGAGAAAGCGCATCAAGCAGTGCCGGACCCATGCACTATTGCAGAGCTCATTAAGGTGAGGACAGAGCTGAGTAATCTACGAGCTCGAGAGCTGGCGTATAAGCTGGTGGTGTTGAAGCAGGCCCACTTCGGGAGAAATCGGGCGGGGAGATTATTAGCTTGTCGCCTAAAAGCATGGAGGCAGGCAGCGTTTATTGATGGGATTAGGAATAAAAAAGGAGAAATGGAACATTGGACTAAGGGTATCAGAACGATATTCAGAGATTTTTATGAAAATCTGTATAGAAGTGAAACAACAGCGGGGCGGGAGGAAATTGAAGTGTTTTTGAATGAGTGCCACCTTCCACAGGTGGCTGTGGAGGAGAGGGAATACTTAGGGCAGGAGATACGGTAGGAGGAGGTACGGAGGGCTATAGCCATGTTAAAGATTGGGAAGGCACCTGGCTTGGATGGGTATACGGCAAAATTTTATAAAGTTTTTTGTCAGACCACATCATGCCCATCTTCACTTAGGTATTAAATAGGGTTCTCCAAGGGGAAAACCTTCCAAAGTCTATGGCGGAAGCAGGTATTACGGTACTGCCAAAGCCAGGTAAAGACAGGGGGATATGTGGGTCCTATAGACCTATATCATTAATAAACTTGGATGCCAAGATCTTGGCAAAGGTATTAGCAAACCGGATCCAAGATGTAGTGCCACAGCTGATCCATCCCGATCAGACAGGTTTCGTTAAGGGCAGGCAGGAAAGTGATAATGTGCGAAAGATTTTGAATATAGCCTGGTATCTTCAGGTCTCAAGAGTCAGCAGTGATGGTCACGGTGGACGCAGAAAGAGCGTTCGACCACGTGGAGTGACCATATATGTTCCACGTGTTGGAGAAAATGGGTTTTGGGATGCAGTATATTGGTTGGATAAGGGCATTGTATCAGGGCCCACGGGCTAGAGTCAGAGTGAATGGCGGGTATTCGGATAGCTTTGAGCTTAATAGAGGCACAAGACAGGGATGCCCATTGTCTCCTCTGCTGTTCGCGTTGGCTATTGAACCACTGGCAGAGTACATTCAGCGGGCAGCAGACATCAAAGGAGTAAGGATACATGGGCGAGAGGAAAAGATTGGGTTGTTTGCAGATGATATTATTTTTACATTAACACAGCCACTTACAACGTTGCCGGTGCTAATGAAGGTTATACGGTGGTATAGCCAGAAAGCAGGATATCAAATGAATCAAGGCAAAACGGAAATGTTGGGGTTTAATTTGGTTGAGGATAGTCTGCGGAAACATTTTAGGTTCTGGTGGGTGGAGGGCAGTTTCCGATATTTGGGGATCTCGGATTAAGCAATGGAATTACCAGGGATTAGTTGAAAGTATTAGGCAGGACCTCTCTAGGCGGAGGGGACTGTATCTGTCATGGATGGGCCGAATAGCGGTTGTAAAAATGAATATATTGCCGAGGTTGCTGTTTGTGTTCATGTCCTTACCTTGTAGGGTGACAAAAAAAGAAATTGATAAGATGCAAAATTTGCTGATGCAGTTCATTTGGGATGGGAAGTGCCCCAAAGTAGCCAGGGCCACAATGTATAGGCCTAAGGAGGAGGGGGGCTGGAGGTTCCATCTCTGATCAGGTATTATGAGGCGGCGCAACTCTGGGCGCTGTTTATGTGGAGAGATGGGCTGAAACATCCAGGGTGGGTACGAATGGAAGGAGGGGAGGATGTGGCGACAGAGGCCTGGCTATGGGACCCCGGGGTTAGGAGGAGGGGGATGGGGAGGGGGAGAATCCGTATATGGAACTCACCCAACAGGTATGGCTGAAGTGGAAGAAGTGTTTGTTGGGGGGGAAGAAGTACTCACGGGAGACCTATCTACAAACGGTAGTAGAGGGTGGGATGGGGGAGATGGGGGGGTATTTAAGAGGTGGGGGAGGAAGGGGCTGCGGACGATAGGACAAATGGTGGGGGAAGGGGTTTTTAGGAATTACAGAGGCAATACCACTTGGAAGAGCGAGACAGGTATGCCTATATTCACCTGTGGTATTGTTTGCGGCAGAAAGAGGTAAAAAAGGACTGGGTGGCTAAACCCACACCATTTGAGGAAATGATGGGAAAGAGGGGGATGGCCATTCGGATAATATCACAGCTGTATAAGCTTCTGGGGGAATATAAGCTGGGGATAATTAGCAGTCAGCAGAAGTGGGAAGAGGAGTTGGGAGGACAATGGGAACCCGTTAGGTGGGATGGTATATACGCTAGAACTCACCAGTTAAAGTGCAGAAGTATTGGAAAGTAGTGGAAAGCTTCACGGCAGATATAACCAAGGTGCAGGTACAGTTCACACCTGCGATGGTTATCTTGAATGAGGAGGTGGAGGAAGGTGGAGGCAGAGATTTGGGGAGGCTGCAGGGGTACTGTGTAATTGCGGCCCAGATGAGTCTCTTTCGCTGGTGGAAAAATATAGGGGTACCCCCGATAACCGAGGTGGTGGGGAGAATGGAGCAGCTATGGGGCTTCTGTGCGATAGAAGCACACAGGAAACACACTGTTACAAAGTATAACAAGGTGTGGGAGAAGTATGAACAGTGGAGGGGGGTGGGGGTGGAGCATTGGTGTGAGTGGAAAGAAGGTGGTGGAGCAGATGTTTAACTGTTTAAATGTTTACCTGCTTAAATGTAAAAATGTCTAAAAGTGCTTTAACGTGTTAGAATTCTGAAAGACTGGAACAGGGGAGGGTGTGCTTGGGGGAGTGAGAAGGGGAGGGAGGGGGGGTGCGGGGAGGGAGGGGGGCGGGGGAAAGGGGGGGATGTTAATAATTATATGTGGTAGAAAGTTTTCCTGTATAACTATGGCAGATGTTGAGAGACTGGTTGCGGTTCTCAGATGTGAAGATGTAAGTTTGTGTTGGACAAAATTGAATAAAGAACAAATTACAAAAAAAAAAGGAAGAAAAACAACTCCACGGGGAGGAGAGAGAGTTGTGAGTACTGATTCCTGCTGTCCAAGTAGAACACCTCTTACAGGTAAGTAATTATGCTTTCTCCGGGAACAAGCAGGATGTCAGTCCTCACATATGGGACTCCCCAGCTTCAAGCTACCAAAAAAACCTTTAAAAAGCCACAGGCAATTGCAAAATCGAACTGTGAATGACAGTAGAGAGTGCTGAGTGGCCGCAAGACTACAGGGACAACCACAGCTTCGACCAAGAAATCAATTCTCCAGTAGCTGGACACACAGAAGGGCCAGAGGGTAGAAGTTGTATTATTCCCCAAACAGATGATGGAGTACTGCCTGGCCAAAGGTGTTGTCATGCCGGGAGTCCTCCTCCAGGCAGTAATGAGCTGCAAAGGTGTGGATCAAGGACCAGGTGGTGGCCCGACAGATTTCCAGCATGGAGACGGAATGCAGATTCGCCACAGAGACTGTCATAGCCCGACTATTATAGGCTGTAAACTTGGCGCTCGAAGGAGAGACCAGCCTATTCATAGGCAAAGGAGATGCAGTCTGCCACCCAGGTAGACAGGGTGCGCTTAGAGACTGCAACGCCAAGCCGGTTCGGATCACAGGAGATGAAGAGCTGTGAGGAGCAGCGATGGGCCTTAGTCCGCTCTAGGTAGAAGGCCAGTGCCCTCTTACAATCCAAGGTGTGTAGAGCAGTCTCTGCCCTGCTCGCATGAGGTTAGGGAAAAAAAGGTGGAGAGAATCACCTCCTAGTTGACATGAAAGGCAGTGACCACCTTGGGGAGAAACTTGGGGTGGGTATGGAGGACCATCCTGTTCTTATGAAATCTGGTATAGGGGGCAAGGGCCACCAACACCTGCAGCTCACTGACCTGGCACGCCGACATGAGTGCCGCAAGGAAAGATACTTGAAATTGCAAGAAGAAAGCGGTTTGAAGGGCAGAGCCATGAGATTCCCAAGAACCACATTCAGATCCCATGCTGCCGCCAATGGGCAAACAGGGCACTCACATAAAGCAGGCTACGAGAGGACAGGTAGACAGGTGTTGCCCGTCAGTGAGATGATGGTGCGCACTGAAGTGTACCCTGAATGAGTTAGAATTCAGGCCGGCATTGGAAAGGTGTAGCAAAACCTTCCTTGTCCCCTCTGTTCTCTCTCCTGCTAATATGTACCAAGAGCCCTACTGCTGTCTGTCCCTATGGTCTACCCTTATGCATATACCTCCATCTCACCTCTTTTCTCCCTTCCCCATGTACCAAACCTTTTTTCTCCCTTACCTCTCCTTCTTTCTTCCCAGGCACATACCTCCACTATTCTTTCTCCCCAAGCAACAAGCATACACCCATATCCACCTCCAGATACCCCTCTGACTCACCAGTAGCACTTCTCCAGCCCCCAGCCAACCCGACTCACCAGTAGCATTTCTCCATCCCCCAGCTATTCAACTCTTCTGCCCGACTATCAGCAGCATTTTTAACATGGCCATGAGAGCGTTTTCCTTCACTTCCATGGCTGTACTATACCTCCAATGCTGGTACTGAATGTTTTAAGAAAGTAAAGGGAAATGCTCCTGTGACTGTGACGAGGCGAACTCTGAGGCAGGCCCAGGCACCCTTAAAGCCTGTGCACCCCGAATCTGCCTCCGTGTCTTGCTGATGCTGGTGCCTGTGCCGGTGCTCCGGAAGGACAAGGCCATAGTGGAAAAACTGAATTAATTCTCTGCTTTGATCTTTACTGAGGAGGTGCTAGGAAGATAACCATGCTGGAAAGTCTTTGACAGTGGTGATTCTACTTCTGGGGAAATTCTGCACAATGCAGAATTTGCACAGAATTCCTCACCTGTGCAGAATTCTGCATTTGTTTGGTCTTTCTTTGACCTTTTCTAATGTATGGAATATATCTAGTCTGTGCTTTCAGGACAGTAGTTTTAAACAGCATTCAAATTAGGTCTCACCTGCTAATTTTCTTTCCTGGAGTCCCTCCAGTCCAGTCCAGACGAGTGGGTTATGCTCATCAACCAGCAGGTGGAGACTGAGAAACACAAGCTCAGAGCCTGTGCCATTTGACCAAAGCCAGTATGAAACTCACCAAGCAGAGACAAAACAGAGCCCCAAGACTCCCATTCTCCACCAGATACGTCCACCTCCATAAAGGAATAAGACCATGCAGCAGCAATAGCTGCCTAACAAGTAGGTAACCCTTCTTCCAGCACATTACCCTTCTTCTTTTTTCCAAAACAACCATGAACTTGACAACATGGACCGCACACATGGACCCCAGCCAAAAAACACGCCTGCTCCAACTCTGAATCCTTAAGAACAAAAAAAAATGGAATATAGTCCCAATGACAGCAGCACAACATCCCTGGGAGGGTTCTGGAATGGACTGGAGGGACTCCAGGAATGAAAATTAGCAGGCAAGGCCTAATTTAACCTTCCATATTGTCCCTCTAGTCCAGACCAGATGAGTGGGTCATAGCAATGCAGTACTAACGACGAATGGGAACTGAGAGACCGTTCTGCAATATACATGCTTCAAAGGTTGCATCCTGCCGTACCTGAACATCCAGGTTGTAATGCTGCACAAAGGAATGAAGCGACAACCACATAGCCACTTTACAAATATTCAGAATGAAGCCTGAGCCCTCGTAGAGTGAGTGTGCAAGTCTACAGGAACAAAGCGTTCTTTTAACAGATAAGCAGATGCAATAGCCTCCTGAATCCAATGGGAGAAGCCTTGGAGGCCACCTTGCCCCTTCTAAGGCCCCCAAACAGGACAAACAGTCTCTCTCGGTGCCTAAACGGGCATCCAGCTTGTATAGAAGTTGAGCCTCTGCGGAATCCTGCAGCCTAGGAAAGTATGGCAGAATCACCATCTGATTGAGATGAAATACTGAAACCACCTTCGACAAAAAGGAAGGAACCAGTCTCAAGACCACCTTCTCCTTGAAGAAAACCAAATAAGGTTCTCTGCAAAAAAAGTTTGAAGCTTGGAAAGATAGCAAGCAGAGCAGATCGCCACCAAAACCACCACCTTCAAGGTCAGATCCTTCATCACAGCTCCATGGAGACACTTGAAGGGGGGCCCCCAAGCTGACACCAAATTGAGGTCCCGAGCAGGCACCACAGTTCAATACGGGGGACGAAGATGCTTTATGTCCCATAGAAAACGAGCAACATCCCCATGGGTCACCAAGCTATGACCCTGCACATGGCCCCTGAAACAGGACAACACTCCCATCTGAACCCAAAACAAGCCCAGGGCCAAACCAGGCACAACTGCAAGAAGGCAAAGATGGCCGAAATAGAGGTGCCTAGGGGACAAATTCTATGCTCTCCATACCAGGCCTCAAATATGCGCCAAACTCTCACATAGGCCAAAGAGGATGACCAGCGTTGTGCCTGCAGCAAGGTGTCAATCACCTGAGGCGAGTAACCTCTACGTCTTAGCCAAGCCCTCTCAAGAGTCAAGCCGTAAGTGAGAATTGACTCACGTCCGGATTCCACACCGGCCCCTGTGTCAGTAGATCTGCATCTGCCAGTAGACGAAAAGGCTCTGCCATCGTAACCAAACGAGATCAGCATACCAAGGCTGATGGGGCCAGTCCAGCGCTATCAGCAGAACCTGACCCCGATGTGCCTCTATCCACTGCAGCACCCAACCAATCAGAGGCCAAGGTGGACACACAACAGGAGGTCTTCACTGGGCCACGGTTGCACCAGAGCTTTGAGGACCTCAGACATATGAGTTCTGCGTTAACTGAAGAAGTGGCTGGACTTGGCGTTTGACAGAGATGCCATCAGGTCTATCATTGGAACTCGTTTGCAGTCCACTAGCAACCAGAACACCGACTGAGAGAGACCATTCCCCCAAGCCCAAAATGTTGCAACTGAGGTAATCTGCCTGAATGTTCACCTTCCTGGCCACATGCACTGCTGAAAGAGTCAGCAGGTGGAACTCCACCCACTGCAGCAGTGGAATTGCCTCTGCTGCCACCAGCAAACTGAGTGCCACCCTGCTGATTAATATAAGGCACCATCGTGGCATTGTCCGACAAACCCCTTAACGCCTTGTGGCTCAGCAGAGGGAGGAAGGCCTCTATAGATGTATTGCTCTCGTCTCCAAGTGACTGATTGACCATCAACTTTCCTTGGTGGACCTTCGGCCCTAAGCCATCTGAGACAGACATTGGCCCCCCTACTTGACCAGACTGGTATCCGTGGCCAACATCAACCAGTTTGATGGCTCGAGAGGTATTCCTGCCCCAAGTTGCATCAGGTCCAGCCACCATCTCAAGTTCCCTCAGACATCCTCCCAAAGAGGAAGCTGGACCTACTTAGACTGAACCTGGGGAGATCACCGTGAGAGGAGATCCACCTGCAGTGACCTCATGTGCTGTCTGGACTAGAGCACCAGCTCCAAGGAGGCCGCCATCGAGCCCATACATGAGGACAAGGGACTCTGCACAAGCACTGCACCTGGGCCTGTAACTTCGCAATCCTGCCCTTGGGCAGAAACAACATGCCCTGGAGAGTGTCAAAGTGGGCTCGCAGATACTCCAGGGACTGAGGAGATTCCAAATGGCTCTTGATAAAGTTTATCACCCAGCCTAACTCCTGCAGGCATTGGACTACCAGGGTCATCGACTGATGATTCTCCAGAATGGACTTTGCCCGAATCAGCCAGTCGTCTAGGTACAGGTGGACTAATACCCCTTGCTTGCGTTGGTCTGCTGCCACCATCACCATGACCTTGGTAAACACCCGAGGTGCCGTGGCCAGACCAAAAGGCAAGATTTTAAACTGAAAATGCCCTTTGTTGGGCAAAGCGAAGAAATCACTGATGATTGGGGTGGATTGGAATACGCAAATGGTCAGGTCCAGAGATGTGAGAAACTTGCCCTAACGCTTAACTACGATGACGGAGCACAAAGTCTCCATACGAAACCACAGGACCTTTATGGCCCTGTTGAGCCCCTCCAGATCCAGAATGGGGTGTCAGGAACCTTCCTTCTTGGGAACCACAAAGTAGATGGAGTACCAACCGGAGCCCTAGTCGCCTCAAGGCATTGGCACAACCACTTTGAGCAGCAGCAGCAGGCAGTTGAGAGTCTCCTTGTATGCCCGACTTTGCCAGATGCCCAGCATGGAGACATCATGAACGCCTCCGGAAGAGGCCTGGCAAACTCGAGGGCACAGCCCTCTCGTACCACCTCCAGGACCTAGGCCTCTGATGTAATCTGGGCACAAGCAAGAAAGAACTTCTGCAGGCGGCCGCCCACAGGTTAAATTTCTGCTGGGGACCCCAAAGTCTGATTGCGAGGGCTTGGCTGCACCGGGAGCCCCAGAGGCCCCTCCTCAGCCCCCATGGGCTCTACCTCAAAAGGACAGACTGCGCTGCAAGAAGCGGGACAAAACCCTTGAGAGAATGACCTCGGCCCCTCACAGGACCACCCCTGCCAGCCTTGAGCTTATCCTCTGGAAATTTAGGCATCTTGGATTCACTCAAAGCCTTAACCAGCTTCTCCAGATCCTCCTCAAAGAGCAAATTTATGGCAAAGGGAAGATTACTAAGCATCATCTTGGAGGCCACTTTATCCAATCAATTGTGCAACCATAAAAGTCTTTGGGCCAAGACCACAGTGGCCATACCCTTGGCCGATGTCCAAAGCAAATCATAGAGCAGATCTGCCAAAAAGGCTAATCTGGACTCTAACTGGGTTGCCTGAGCTTGGCCCACAGAATCCGCACCTGTCTCCTCCTGGATCCTTTGAGACCATTGCATACAGGCCCTAGCCACGTAAGCCCCACATATGGCATCCTGCAGCACCAGAGCCGACACCTTGAAGGCCTGCTTGAGCAATGCCTCCATGCACCGGTCCTGGGGATCCTTCAAGGCAGCACCTCTTTCTACCGGGATGGTGATCTTGCACGTGATCGCCGCCACCAGCGCATCCACTCTGAGGAAACACAGTTTCTCCTTCTCCAGGGGAATCAGATATAACCCTGCTAAGCACCGCTTGATGTGGAAACATGCATCCAGGGAGTTCCACTCCTCAGCGGTCATAGCCTTCAAGGCTCTTTGGACAGGAAAGGACTTCTGTGGGCCCAGGGTCCTCTGTGATATGCAATGCCACCAGGGAGTGATGAGAGCAGGGAGCTCATCCTGGTGAAAAATCTGCACCACAATCTGATCTTCTTCCCCCGGGAGCTCCCCCTCCTCCAATTCCTCCTAGGGCTGTTCCTCCAAGAGGTCTGTGGGCCCTTTCAATTGATCCAAGGAGTCCACCGACCCGAACTCCAAATCTTCCTCCAGCTAATCCCAGCGGTAACGCTTAACCCTGACCACAACCTCTTGCCCCCTATCCACAAAAACCTTAGGGGAAACTGAGGATCCTTCACCCAGGCCCTGCTTCAATACAAAGACCTGA